>OY728156.1:723528900-733528900 GCA_963277665.1 Viscum album | reverse complement strand
ACCATTTAATTTAGATTATGGAAATTTATTAGGGAACATATAATATTATAAGGACAAAAATTTTATATAAAATAAAACTATTACATTTTCATTGACCTATTAATTTATTAAAAATTTGTATGGATTTGGATCCACTATTGAGAATCTAAATCCCCTCTTTTTGGTCCCCTTTATTGTACAAGACATTATCTACATTGTGACCTAAATGAAATGATTTTCATCTCCCAAGGAAAGGGTCATCCTCAATTGGATTTTTATCTGACCAAATTGTTTTTTTAGTTTCTAGATGAAAAATTGACCAATTCATGTTTACTGGATCTGAGACATTAAATACATCCACTAATTATGATTCCATTCGAAATAGCTCATCCTTTTCCCCATCCACACTGATATTCAGCTTTAGGAAACCTCATTTAAAATCCATTAACTATACTCCTTATTTCAACACATTTTCAACAGAAAATTGGTAAATGAAATGTTTTATAATCCCACATGTATATATTTTTTATAACACTTTAATATGACATAATCTTATAAATTGTATTTTAATCCATTGAACCAGATGTGGGAATCACTTCCGCCATAAGAATAAAGGCACTATTTTTCATCGTACAGTGGACATCATGTTATTTTCTATATAACGTATAAACATTGACCTATTAACCAAAATATGATAGACCATTTTCATTCGGTCCCTTAGCTAGCCTGAAAATTCATTCAGTAATTGAATTCACATTTTCAGATAACTCCTTTTAAATTTGATCTCTGAACCATCCTATAAACTATTTATTAAGTTTATTTGATATTCATTATTCTTCCATTGATGGATTCAAATATCTAAGAATTTCACTGTGGGCTTCAACAAATAGATCTGCATCTTCACTATTATGTGAAATTTAATAGTGCGCATGATCCCGATCTATAATAGTATTTGTGACAACATTTATTTCAGATATCCCATTTACTATCAGGCGTTTTAGATGAAAAGACATTGGGAGGTTAATTCTATCAACATGTTATTGGTAATTAGTACATAATTCAACATCTATTTCAATAACATATCATTCTTAGAAAAAACCTTCTAGGCGGCTTTTATTCTTAACATAAACATTTAAAATTCTCATATAAATTTCAATTTAGAACATCCAACTATAATGGACAAGACCACATAGTTTAGCCTCTCTAACTTAGTGAACCTTCAAGAGGAACATTATATCAATGAATATTAGTGGTAAGAACATATATAATTAATATAATATGATTTCAAAATCCCTAGTCCAGATTGGAATCTTTATTAGGTTGATAACTTTAATGCATTGGAATTCAAAAATATGAAGAATATGGTTAATGTATTCTATACATTTTTATAAATAATGAAAAAAAATTTAACATGAAACAAATATTTCATCAGAACATGCCATTCATTCTATTTTAGTCCCTATAATAAAAAATTATTCATTGAAACCCATTTTTTTATATTTAATGAAACCCCCTCTACAACGTTTATACTATTACGGAAATAGAACAATTTTAGTTTTTTCCTATCTATATAGTGTGTAATACCCTAGAGGATGAACGTTATTCCATTTACCCTTCACGGGTGCCAACTCTTCCATTATTCCAAGAACAAACATATCAAACATAGTATCCATTCCATCATTGGTTTTTTCATGAACATTTATTAACATTACAATAACACAATCAAATACATTTGTTTCTACACGCCTGAAATGAAGAAAATTTCTGATGTACATACTATCACAATATGGTATTTAAATGAAAATTAATCACATAATCCAATTTAATTTCATAACTTTTTTAAACATTGGTATAATAAAAAGAGTGAAAATATCATTTTCTTTGTCAAAATATGGTCATCCATTAGTGTAAATGGTTTTATTCCATTTTTGATATTCCCATCAAATGTTTTCATCTGGGATTGAAATTTATGCCATTGATGAAAAAATTACTAATTCCATTAAAACATAGTCTTCAAGGAATTTCTCAACCAAACAAAGTGTATTGTTTCTTCAAAAAAGGTACACCACAAGATTCCTTTAATGTTATGGCCAGATAGATTTCGATAAGTGGAGAAGACATTTATCATCCAATATGACATGGAACTAAATGTGAATTATTCAATTCTATGAGATTCATACATAGTAACACATGCATCCCCCATCAATTTAAGATTTTCTATCAATTCATCAAATTATATATATGTATCATTACTCAGTTTCTTTGGTCCATATATAAGCAGAGACAACATAATGTCTTTGAGATTCAGGCATTACCATGTTGGAGTGTTATAATTCACCAACATAATGCGATATGATCCATGAGTAAAAATATATAGAATAAAAATATTTATTCCATCTAAATATAAATAATAATGAATGTTTTTTGGAAAATTTTAAAATTCAGGATACTTGTAATCACTTTTATTCCACTAAGGAGAAGTTTTTAGATGGAATAAGTTCACATCATTAATTTTTGTATCTACGTTCCATGTCAATTGTCTTATAGTGTTCTGGAATCCATATAGTCTTCTAACCCATGGAATTAGAGTAATATATCATATATATTTCTAGGTACTTGATTCGTTTTTCTTATATAGTTTTTTCACCACACTTAGATTATTTTATGATTGACTTATGGTCCTTGTGAAACAATATACAATCATTTGGATAAGCATGTATATTTTTAGATATCAGGCCCATTGAATATAGATTTTTTTAGCATCATATGTTCAACCTGATAGTTTATTTTCTTCTTGGAGAATATTATTTAGAAGACCATGTAGTTCTATTTTTTTGGTGTCACTCCATCTGATTCCATATTTAAAAATATATAACTTTAATACAACTAGATTTGTAGTTTATTTAGTAAAACAAGTATACAATGATCTCTTAACATATCTATTTATCTTTCTAAACAGCTTTGTACAATAACAAAGGTCGTATTAAATTTTAATATTAAGTTCTTCCATGCAATATCTATCACTATTTAACTCATATTCAAAACCAAATGATTCCATAAAACCCAATATCATCCATATCGGTGTGCATGTTCAATTCTTATCATGTTTAATACCAAATTTATTGCTCCGCTCTATTCTATGAAAAATAATATATGCATAAATGTATTCCAGACTAATTTTTATTAAATAAATACAATATAAACATAGAAAAAAGATTGGATAAGAGTCATATGCATTCCCCAATTCAGACTTGATGAACTCTTTCACTATATATTCTCTTTTGTCAAATGATTGTCATGTCTACATATTTGATTCATATAATTATTATTGGGTTCATGAAATATTAATTTTTTTCAATAAATTAACAAATATACATAATATATTCATTAAAATAGTGAATGTTATAGATAATTATAATAATGGAAACCCAACCATTGATTATTTAAAATAATTTGAGTTTTCATCGAAGCAAATGACCCCCATTTGTGATAGTTACACCATTGGAACTAGTTATCAACTCGAGTCCTATTTAATGTGAGATTTGGGAGGGCTAAAATATTCTTTCAAGGACTTACAAGGTCTCGGTGGGGACATGTTATGATATTAGAATCCTTGGGGCCTCTATGAATTCTATATTTGTAAGAGAAATCCAAATTCCAGTACCTTCAATCATCTAACTAAGTCTATTACAACTTCGATTAAAATGAGTCATCAAGACCTTCTTAAATCCGTTAATTAAATGAAAATATAATTTGGGAAATTAAAGATAAATGTGAAAACAAAATATGAATAACAATAATAATAAACTCTCATTACATAAACTAGATGATGTAAAAATGTATTAAAAAAAATTTAATAAATAATGAGTTATTTGATATTGATGGTTCATAATCAGAGATTCTGAGGAATAGATCCAAAACATGAAGACCTAAAATGATGAATACCTAAAAATAATTTCTTATAATTATTCCAACATATATAGAATTTTATAACCTCTATTCCATTATTAGAACAAGTTGTATAAGGATCCAAGGAATTATTACATTTAATTTTAATGGTATTATAAATATTTCAAAACATATCAAAATTAAAATTACAATTTCAATTGAAAATTGATAAGGATTATATTTTTTTAGGAAAATAATTTACATAATAATGAAAAATGTTTAAAACATAAAAAAAATCATAGCTGATAAACTGATAAAAGAATTGTGTCTAGATATGTTTAAAACGTGAATTATTTTCATATAGAAGACGAGTATTCTTTATAAGAAATCTCATTAACATGTCTATTATGGGATTTATGGTTATTGTTGGAACATAGTATTAAATTTCACTCATAATGAGATAAATAGTAGTAATTATGGAATATATAGAGGTTTTAAGATAAAGAATATTTGACCAATTCTTATAAAATATTGTTGAAGTGACACACATCTTCATAAGTAAAATTGGATGATGAATATTAACTATTGAATGAACTCTATTAAACATATAAATAATTAAATAGTTGTATGAAAGATTCTCATGATTTTCTAAATACATAGATGAATGTGAAGATATAATTATATATTTATTATATGATAAATAATGGAATGAAAAATAGATTTTTTATTAATGTACACTAATGGATTTACAAAATAAAAATATTATCAAATTATATATCAGTTTATAGGATATGTAAATAATATTAATTAATTATTTTTGATAAGTTAAAAGGGTACTTATTATTTTAGAAATGGTGTATCTCTTAGTATAAATTGTTTTCATTTTAAAGATGATGGGAATTTAAGGTAATGTTAAAGGATGATCTCTTTTAGATGGATTAAAGTAAAACACACTTACTATTTATCTGATGTGTGATAAAAGAAATGAAGTGATTTTGAAGAAGTATTAATGAGTGGGTTATAATGTCAATGTTGGATATTTTTTTACAATGGTATAGAAAAATTGTTGAACTGAATTCTAATTTGGGGTATTTAAAAATTTTGGTAATTATGATTGAAAGAGGTAGTTGATTTTTGGTAGTGAAAAATTATCATATCATATAATGAGACATTTTAATATTGACTTAAAAAGCATGCATTGAGAGGTTTTTATGTTGAGAAGATAAAATTTTTAGATATTTCATATTAATTATAATTGTGGGATTGTTAATAATTTAAATAATATATATTATATTTAGATGAAACCACCCATGGGGTTTGGTCACTATGATATATATGGATCATCAGAATATTAATCAAGGAATTGTGATAAGTATTTCATTTCACCCAACTATAATAATACTCAGATCATATGAATTAGTTTTTAGTCATATATATATATATATATGTAATGATCAAAAGGGGATTATAACATTACAAATAGGTATTAACAATGATTTTCACTATGCAGTAATGATTTTTATATTAAATTATGGGGTTGAGTTAATGACACAGAAGTTTGATTAGTAATGAATAATATTTATATTTATCATTAGTACAACATAGTTTATTTCTTTGTTCAGTCACTTAACCATTTTATTTTGGATCACTTACTATTCCTACCAAATTATTTTATTTGTGGTATTTTTTATATATATTTAATTAATGAAAAATATAGTGGATATTTAAAATTTATGAAAAAAACATAAATAAAAAAAGTTAAATTATAAGATTATGAATACAGTATTACCTGAAACAATGATCAATCCTTGGGAGATTTTCTATATACCTATTTAATATTTTTCATAACGTCTTGACCCAAATTAATTATCACTCTATAAAAATGATCAACATCATTCACCTACCGACCTATTAATTTTTATCCCATGTATAAAAATATTTTATTACTATCACAAGTTCAATAGGATTAATATTTCTCATGTCCAGTGGTTAAAGGAATCCCATAATTGAGTAGAATACCCTTTGTTTCCACATGCATCAGGCTAGATGAATAACGATAACCCAAATGTACATGTCTAGTTGTTAATAATTCATTCCCTCTATTCTCACAATTACCTATTTTATTTAAGATAATTTTTGAATGGGAATTATTTAGCAAACTATAGTGTGGAATTCTTAATACACTACAAAAAAGGAAGAAAATCCCTTAGAGGGTCAATATAAAAAAAACATAGAACACCCTAATTAGAAATTCATTATATAAGGGAAATCAACATTGGAAAAATAATAGAAAATGATAATGAACAAAAAACTCAAAAATATATCACTAAATACACAATCAATGGCTGAGGGGCAGGAGCAAATAGTTTACCTTTGATTGATGATTCAAATTCTCCAAGAGAAAGTAGAGATACCACCAAACCTAGAATTCAATCAAACCATGGTTTCAATCCTTGAAATGTTTCAAGTCCTGAGTTATGACTTGATCGGTGCTTCGATTCAATGAGCAGGAGCACTAACAGTATTTTGATTCATAGAATGCTTTAGATATCATGATTGGTTTGTAACAAGTTAGAGTTATTTAAATAGACGGAGACACTTTTATCAACACTTCCAAATAGAGATGATAAATATCTCCTTTATCATTGAAAATTAATAAGAGATAATAAAATGCAGCTTCATCCAAACATTATTTACACTAATAATGGTCTATAATTATCAGCACTAAAAAAGAAGATAAAATGAATCATTATCAATGCTAAAATATTAGTAGTGATAAATGATTTATAGATTATAAATAATGAAATATGTAAATATATATAGATAATTATATATATTTAATATATATATATATATATATTCAAATATAGTTAATATATTAATTATTTAAATAATTTATTTTTATATATTATTTACTTATAATTATATAAATTCTTTTTCAAAATAAGAAATTTTATTTATAACTATATACATATAAATGTACAAGTATATAAAGTATAAATTTATAAATATATTTATTTCAAAGTATTTTTTTACAAATATTTTTAAACATCATTAGTGAATATTTAATCTTAATTGCATGACATGAGTGAAACTGAATAAATAAAAATGAACACACATTAAGAATATTGAAAAATTGGGTAATTTTTATTAATTAGATATAAATTTTTAAAAAACATTGATATATATTTAAATAAAGACAAAAAGTTATCCCAAATATTAAAACAGAGTAAATATATATATATATATATATATATATTTAATAGAAATTCATGAAGTTCAAAAAAAAATGATATAATTACTAGATGTAGTAAAACTAAAAATAAATAAATAATATTTACCAATTAAAGACACAATATGTTAAATTAATAGTGTTATAATGAAAATTAAAAATTAATACTAAAATATGAATAAATTACATAAATATTATGTGTAAATATTTATATATGTGATTATATTAATTATGTAAATATTATTGTCTATTTTTTGAATATAAAAAATAACTTATTACATATATATGGATATGAAATCAATATACCTCATTTTTGATATATTTTTAATTGAAAAAATAATTGATATTCAATTAGTTCTAATACTCTATGGAATTAGCTAGTTTATTAATCCATATTAATTTTTTATTTATAAACCATTCTTCAATAAGAATATGAATTAATAAATATAATGAATAAATATTTTTTATTATATAATTCATATTTATATACATTAATATATATTTGTATATATTTAATATATAAAACTTATTAATATTATCAGTAATTATTTAAATAATAAAATGTTTAATATTTTTCTTAAATTACATATTTTAACTTTTTATTTGTTTAATTATAATTTTATAAATATCTATATATTTATCATACACTATTTTTTTAGTAATTATAATTTATATATAGTTTATTCAATTTATTCATTTTTATCAATAATTATTTTATTAATATTTTTATTAATATTTTTTAATAAACTAATTTCTTTTTTTTTATTTTTATAATAATTTCATTTTATTCTGGACCATTATTTGTGCTACCAAAAAAGAGATGATAAAAGGTACATTTATCTGCGTTAGAAAAGATCAGTCATAAAAAATACCCTTTATCATTTCTTTTTTCTATTGATGATAAAATTCAGCACTATTAATGGCTTGTTTTGTAGTGTTGTTTGTCTTAATCCTCTAGAGCAATGTGAATTTAGAAGTATCCAAAAATACCATAAATGAAGAAATTAAAAGATTAAATAGCTAACATACCATTGACTTGATCAAGAAAATGGTGTAGGAAAGTGTTCCTACCAAGTCACTAAATTCACTCTCCAATAATCGATGCATACCATCCACTTGCTGGGTAATTTAGCAAAAACATTATCTCTAAATTAATTTTTGGAAACTATGTGTCTTCCCATTTTAGGAATGATTTGAATTGGACATACCCATTGGATTCTAGTAATGGGGTAGATAATACCAACATCTAATAAGGTAGTAACCTATTTCTTATAAAATTTAAGAAAATTATGGTTTAATTTCCTATCAAATTGTCTACCATGTTGGAAATCATCCTCTACAATACATCTATGATAGTTTTCCGAAGGAATAATACCTGAAAAAATCATCTAAAGACCATCTTATGGCCTTCATATTCTTCTTGCGGTCCTCTAAGAGTTTATTTTCATTTTCCCTAGACAACCCAAATTCCATTATAACATGAAACTGTTGTTTTTTCCTCTGAATAGTCATTTTAAAAATTTCAAATAATGTATTGAGTTCATGTGTGGATTGGTTGTGCACAATAGATAAAGAAGGTCCTATGGGTTCTTTATATTCATTTTCAACAACTAGAACCTCCTCAAAATTAGAAGAACTAAAATCTCCTAAAATATATGTAAATTCATGTTCAAGAATAAAATTCATATCATCCCAAAAATTATTTTATGATTCAAATTAATGGATATGAGGTTATTTTTTAATGAAATTTAGAGCAGAATAAATGTTAATTTCAGAAGAATCTACACCAGCTTCAGTCAATAAATCAAAATTTCTAGAAGAATAGATTGTTTCAATCGTTTGAAAAAACATCTGGTAATTTTTTATATCACATTTAGTAAGACATACATCTTAAAAAATTTCATAAATTCTAAAAGAGCATTAAATTATCTGATGATATGATTTAATTTCAAATAAAAAAATATTATTGATTTCAATATTTTTAGATTCAAAGTCTTCTTTAGTAGAAAAGGGTTCATTTTCAAGAGAATGTACATTTTACAATGATTCTAGAGGTTGGTCGTCTTGAATAGAATTTGGATACATCATTGAGGAATACCCATCAACCATAATAACTTGGTGTGTAGAATGGTCTTCCACAAGGTGTCTTGTTGATTTGAATTTTCTAAAATTGATAATGTAAACTTCAAAATTAAAATATAAACAACATTTTTGAAAATTGATTATTGAATTAGATGTTTTAAATAATAGAATTTATAAAATTAATGGTCCTTTTGTACTAAAATTACCATATTTAATTTATATAATTTCAAATTAGAATGGAAAACAAAATATTTAACCCTTACTAACACATCATCAATAACTCCAGCTGGTTTAGCTATGCTTCTATTAGTTAGATGGATTAAAATTCACGATCTTTTGAGCTCTCCAACCTGCATAGAAAAAAATATAGAACAAAGAGTCACATTTTTTGAGGTTCTTAAATATAACATTGTAACATCAAACTGATGATTTCCAATGACTCATGGGATACTAAACATACTAGGATACATGCATTCAATAGTGAGATGGTGTTGAAACATGGAAGAAACATTTCTTCTCAAATTAAAATTTTCACCTCCCATGAATTTTCCTATGTGATTATACATATGCTGTAGAAAATTAAAATAACATGTGATATGATTCAGATAATATAGAAAAGGGATATTAATTATATCTTTTCTAATAGTTTCATGTACTTCCTCATCTTTTTCATTTTGAACATTTTTCTTAATAAGAGCATTGACGAAAGGATAAGGCATTTGTTATATGTATATTTTATGATCATCATAAAATTTTCTTTTCCCATTGTAAAATCATATTAAAATTTTAAAATCTATAAAGTATATTTTAATTTGGATTTCTAACTTCTTTTTTTATTTTTTTTTATTTAACTGAAATATGGACAGTACGTTTTTTAATATTTTTAGCAGGAATTTTTTATCCATCATCATGTGATCTAGAAATTATTTCTAAAGATGGAACATTGTTTTAGTTTCTTGAAAAAAATCATCAAGAGGATTATGATTTTTTTTTCCACTTCTCAATTCTATTTCAGTCATATTCTCTCTTCCTCTCAGATTCAATTTAGATTGTGATGGAAAGCTGTCACATCTTTATTTCATCAATCCCCTTATTTCAGTTTCCATTTTACACATTTATATAGACAAATATTTAATAAATACATTATTTTTAAATATATATTTTATTTTTGAACATATCTTTCGAGGGTAAAACATTTCTTTTATTAAAATATTGATTAAGATTTTATTAATTCATTAAATTTGAGAAACATCCACCAGATTGGTTTTCAAATTGGTTATGGATGTTCCTAGGATTATGATTAAACTTTTAGGGAAGGAAATTTATATTTAATTGATAATTAGGTAAATAATATTGTTCTATTGATTGTTCATATCTAGATTTATGTTTTGGATTAATTAAATTGGCATAGATTGAATGTTTTGGTTGGGAAAATGCTTTGTCGGATTGTTCTAGAATAGTAACCAAGAAAGAACCCATTGAAATATTCATAATTTTATTATAGATATAGTCATTGATAATTAAAATTATAAGTTGAATAACAAACACCAATGTGAATTCTGATGAGATAGTCAAGTTTATGTTGAGATTGCGAAGAAGCAGAATTTGTCAACATTTACATTATCATTATTTCAAGTTCACTCATATTCGTCTCTATTTGGATATTATCAGAAATGGAAGTAGACACTTCCATATATAGTTTAACATGGATTAAACACCCCCCAAGTACCAACTTATTTTGAATTTTAGGCCGTGTTTGATCATGTTCCTAAAATATAATGGATTTTTCTCAAATATTACTCTTCCAATATCAGCATCTACCAAAATTATATTAATAAAGACTAATGCTTTAGAAAACTATTTGATAAAGTTCTGGTTGGATATTTGGTGGTGAGGGAATCTAGAGAACATATTCTAAAATACCTCATAATTTTCATAGAGAGTCTCCACATAGAGCTATCAAATTCCCCCAATAACATTCCTATTTGAGGTAGTTCTAGATTATAGGAAAACAATTTCTAGAAATTTATTCTTCATCTGATTACAACTACCAATGGTGGTTTATTTTGAGTCATAAAATCACTCTTTCACTAATCCATCAAAGTAAAATGGAAAATCCATCATTTTTTTAATCCTAACATACCCCTTGGGGTTTCATGGTGATACACACCATGTGAAATTCATATAGGTTCTTGTGAGGGTCCTCTCATGGCAGTCCATGGAATTTTGGTAGATGATTGATTACTCTTACCTACAGTTAAAATCATGAATAAATCCTAGTATATACAATAATGTTTTATTGGTTTTTGAAATTAGGATCAGTAAGCTCCATTAGTGTACCATGGTTATCCATTTTTTCTATATTTTGAAAATTTTAAGTGTTCAATGAAATTGTTTTTGGTAATTATTTTTGGGTTATTTCAATTTTCTCCATATTTTCAAAATAAAAAAATTTATTATTTTTCTATTTTTCTACTATTGTATCCCTAATATTGTATGAATTTTCATTTTAAAACTTTTATTGATTGTTGAATGTGCAGTAGAATTATAAATGTCAAAAATTATTTTATTCGATTTTTTTAGCAGAATATGATGTTTTGTTTTTTAGAGGTCTTAGAATCCTTCCAGGATAAAATGCCAATTGAATTAGGGTTTTTTAAAGTCACTTGAAACATAACTCAAACTCATAATCTTATGAACTCTAGGAAAGCTAAAACCAAGGTTTTCTCGTAGGTAGACCTTCTAGTAGGGGTTATTTTGTCATATTTTATTTAATTATATTATTTCAAATATGTAATTTTTTTCAAATTGATTAGATATAGAATGAAAAAAAACATGAATTGAGAAAAAAATATGGATATTAAAAAAAATTGACATTATTGAAAAAAAAAAATTTAGTAGTAGTTGGATTGAAAAGACAAGGGAAATCTGCAGACCGACCACTAATTTTTGCAGATCAGTCTAAATTTATGGTTTTTAAAATATTCCACAAATGTAATTCTCTTGATGAAAGAAAAAAATATCAAAATTTACCCCTCATTTAGTTTATTAATATGATACTACAACCTATTTTTTGAAAGATTAACTCTTTTATGAAGGTGTTGGCCAATGCATTTAAAAAAACACTAAAATAAAAGATACGGAAAACACCCACTATAATGAATGATATTAAATTGAAGATTGAGAAAATTGAACAACATGGATCTTCCTTAAAATAAAACATAGATCAAATTTTTGAGCCTCATTTATAGTTCTTCACATTCTATATGAAAATGTGTTGTAATCATAATAGAAGGAAATTGAATAATAAATTGACATATAAATGAATCTTCAAAATGTAATTGAATTTCATTTTTCAATAAAATGAAAATAATTTAATTTGTGAAATTATATAATTAAAAACTCAAATAAAAAAACAACACCATTTGAATAATTTAGCTTTGGTTACAGGAAATTTGTTTTTAAATCTCTGATAAGGTATGAAGCATTTAATTATTACTCTTCATCAGCTCCCAAATCTACTACCCATTACAAGGAAATATCATGGTTTTGAACTCATATCTTCTTTTGAAAACTATGAATAATTTTTTATTGTTGATGACCATTACAAATGAATTCACCCCAGAATCTGCCACTCATTTTCTAAAATTGCACACTGATATAGTTTTCTAATATTACATGTCAGTTATCATTGCCTGCATTTTTTTTCTAATTGTCCTTCTGTTATTTCTCTGTTGCTTTACCAAAAATCCTTATGAAATTTTAACCACTATCTAGTGTGTAATTGTTGAACCCGGTCATAAAGATTTAATTAGTCAAAAAATAATTTATTTAATGACTAGTCAGAATCATCAACAATTTTTTAATGCATGGTGGTAAACTGAAACATCCAAATACTGAATAATTCATCAAATTCCTTAGACCACAATGAAATGATAATCCAAGAAAAAATCTATCAATAATTAATATATGACCTGCAGAAAAAACCCTTAAATTGCTATAGGAATCATCAATCCTTCAAAAATTTTATCATCATGAAATAAAATAGGAGCACACAATAATATCGTGTCCCTATAATTCAAATTATTATTATGGTGATTTTAGAAAAAATACATAATAAAAAACCCTATTGAAAAATTTGACATAACAATACTAAAATAACCAATAATTATAACATAAAATAGTAGGAAACATGGAATTAAGATGCATAGTATACTAAGGCATCATATTTAATCATTTAATAAGAAAACATTATTTCAAAAATTATAATTTGTATCAAAATTTCAATTCAAAAATTTATAATGGAAAAAAGAAATATTTTAAAGGAAACCAAACAATAATTCATTTTGGTACATTAGATTTCAAAAATGAAATATGTATTTAAAAGAGAAAGTGCATGGGTAGATACCCAAATTTGAGTATTTTAAAATAAATTTCAATTAGATACAATAGTGTATGAGATTTCTAATTGATGAAGGTCATGCCAATTTATTCATGTACATTTCAATAGATGGGATAGATAATAAAAAATTATTTATTAAAAAAATTATATTCTATGATTTATTTTCTATCACATCAAGAAAAATAAATGGACATGTATTCCATTGAAATTAAAAAACATCAAAAAATTAAAAGTATTTTAAAAAATGGTCATTAATAATAGTAGGTAAGAAATTAAATTAGTTTTCTATAATATTAAAGATTATTAAATGACAATGTATAATAATACACAATATTAAATGACTGTGTATAATAGAATACATTAAATAAATGCTGGTGTATAAGACTGGAGAGTATTAAATGACATTTTTTAACATTATATATTATAAAAAACCGTGTATACAAATATACCGTATTAAATGAATGTGTATAATAGTTGAAATTAAGAAATCATTAATTTAAAAAATAACAAACCTTCATTAGAGTAGAGTAGTTTTGAAAATTATATTAGAAGATTTTCATTTCATTAAATGAGTCCCTTGATGATGTTGGCAGTGACCATATTTGAAGCATGAAGACATCGATTGTTGTGAATTGTATGATGAAAAATAGTATCATAAATCATAGAAAATAATAAAATTAATATAAATTAATATATAATAAAAAAAATTAAAATTAAAATTTTGAATAATGGCTAAAATTGGTAAACGGTGCAATAGTAACATGTGTTTAATGAGGGTCGCGTACACTTCATAAAATCACTTAAAGTCAAAAAATTATCCTTAAAATATTTTAGTCATGATTATGATCAACTTTACCCACTTATTTAAATCATTAAAAATATAATTTCAATTATCTCTTTAAAACCAACCATTACAAAATATATTTAAATCTATTTAAAAAATATTATTATTATTTAAATGAAATTAGGAAATCAATATTTATCTCAAAACCTACATGGATTCAAACATCACCCTTTAATTTAATTCATGACCAAAATAGGTTCAAACAATTGAAAAAACATAAATTTTATTGAAAAATGTATTGAAATATTTTTACAATTGATGTCATTTCTTGTATCACATGAAATTCCACGTAATACCTTTCAAAAATAACATTTAATTTCTGAAAATATTTTTAAATTTCAAAGAATATTTTCAATGTCTATTTGAGTAATATCATAAAAATATATGTGACCAGTCAAACTAATTCAGATATAGTTTGACCCTTAAAATATTAATACCATTCTATTTTATATAAATCCAAGATAAATACAATGTATTTACCTTAGAAATCCAAAAAACTAAATAAAACTATAATTTAATAATTAAAACATAATTTCAAAACACTATGAAAATATAAATTTCTAAATTAAATGTGATGTTATGTGAAAACCTACCTTTAATCAATGATACATGAGCCGGAATGCATCACATCTAACAGTTTATGGCCAAACAACCAATAATAAACCACCAAGAACCTTAAACACCATAGAATCCAAAAAAATCAGGTCAAACCCTTAAACCAGGGTTTGGCGAAACAACAATAGGGAATGATAAATCCACAAGGAAATAAGGAAAATGACTCGATAACCAAACAATGGTAATCCAACCATAAATCATTAATTTTTTGTTGAACTACAAAAATATCATATTGATCAATGAACAACTATTTTGGAAGTTCAATAATGAAAGCCAATGTAAACTGTGGTAACATTGGTAGAGAGGAACATGTTATCTTTTTTTCTGTCTTATTGAAGATAGTTGGCAGAAAAATGTGAATTTCAAAAATATATGTGAATAAAACTAATTAAAATTTAGATAAAATATATAATGGAAATTAACATACAAATAGTAGATAATATAGTGATAATATCAATTAAATAAGTATTGTGAATTCACCCTTTTCATGATGGTTTTATAAATTCTTGAGCAATATCCTTATTTTCATTATCATGGTAGTAGGCTTGATGTCCAATCTCTCATGAACATGAGAATATTCGAACAAACCACCCAAAATATAAAAATTAATCCTCCTGTATAATAAATTATTTATTTTTTGAGTAATACTAAAAAGAAAAAAATACATATATATGAAACAATACATTACTTCTATAGACCATGATTTTATTATCAAAACAGCAAGATTACCTTTGTCATTGGGAAGAGTCAACATCATTTCTCAGACTACAGTGGTTGTGGGGGAACATGAAGGAAAGTGATATATGCCAATACTGCAGGGGAGAAACATTGTTGATGGAGGATAAGTGTGAAGAAGTTTTTGTTATCAAAGGCATGATAGACAGACAAAAATATTCTTAAATAAAAAAATGAAAATTTTAGTTCCCAAATTATTTGTAAAAAACTAAATATATATTAGGTAAAAATTATAAATAATTTAACTTATATATAGTAGATAAAATGATAATAAAATTAATAAAAAATTACTATGAATTATCATTTTTACAATTTTTTAATATATTCTTGACCCATTTTCATATTATCATTATCTTATCTTCAGTCCCAAAATCCAATAGTTCATGAGAATGAACATCGTTAGAAAAACCACCTCACCTAGAAAAAAATAATCTACATTTATAAATAAACCATTTATTATTTTAGTATCACTAAAAAAATTAATTAAACATAATTATGAAACTATACATTATTTCTATCTACTATTATTTTACAATGTAAATATGAAGTTTAACATTGTTATTTGGTAGAGGAATAATTCATTTTCTTACTAAAAATATAGTGGAGGGAACTTGATGAATAGTGATAAATTCCAAAATATAGGGGTGAAATGGTTTTTAGGGAGATTATATATGTGGATGTTTTTGTGCAGATTGGTCTAAAATATTGATATAAATCTTCTAAAATAAATGAATTCTGCAAGGAATAAGGAAAATTAAATTAATGTTTCATTCAAAATTATATGAGTAAAATAGAGAAATTATATCCTTACATTACATTAACATATTCCCAAAGTTCTTCCATCCTAATAGTATGTTTTTCTATTATATTGGTAATATCATCATGTGCAAAAGATATTGTCTTCCAGAGTAGTTAACCATTATATTTTATTTGTGGTATCTTATTAGGGAACATATAATATTATGAGGACAAAAATTTGATATTAATTAAATATTTACCTTTTCGTTCACCTCTTTCTTTTTTAAAATTTTTTATGGATTTGGATCCACTATTTATAATCCAAATCCAATATTTTTGGTCCCCACTAATATACATGAAAATACCTACATTGTGACCTGAATGAACTGATTGTAATTTCCCAATGAAAGGGTCATCCTCAAATGGATTTTTATCTGACCAAATAGTTTTTTTAGTTTCTAGTTGACAGTTTTACCAATTCATGTTTACTGGATCTGAGACATAAAATACATTCACTGATTGTGATTCTGTTTTAAATAGCTCATATTTTTTCCCTTCCATACTAATATTCACCTTCCTTAAACCAATTTTAATATTCATCAACTACACTTATTTTGTCAATGCATTTTCAACATAAAATTGTCACATGAACTGTTGTATAATCCAACTAGTATATATTTTTGATAATACTAATATATGACATATTTTTATAAATTTTATATCATTCCATTGATCCAGATGTGTACATCACTTCTACCAAAAGCATAAAGACACTATTTTTCACCGTACAATGGTCTTCATGTTATTTTATATATAACGTATAAACATTGACTCATTTACATGTGTTTGATAGACCATTTTCATTTGTCCCCTGTCTAGACCGAGAAATCATTCAGTAATTTTATTCATATTATCAGATTACTCCTTATAAATTTGATCTCATAACCATCCTATAATCTATTTATTAAGTTTATTTGATATCCATAATTTTTCCCCTAATGGATTAAAATATCTAAGAATCTCATTGTGGGATTAAACATATAGGTCAATATATTCACTATTATGGGAAATATAAAGGTGTTCTTTCCCTCACTCTATGAAGGTAATTGTGACAACATTTATTTCAGAAATCCCATTTCTCATAAAGCATTTGATATGACAACCGTCTAAGAGGATGATGCTATCCACATGTGATAGGTAATTAGTACATAATTCAACATATACTTCAATAAGATATAATTAATAGATAAAACCATCTATCTGACTTTGATTCTTAACAAAACCTTTAATAATATTCATATACAGTTCAATTCAGTACATCCATCTATAATGGACAATACATCATTCTTTAGCCTCTCTAACTAAGTGAACACTCATGAGGACCACTATATAAAATAATATTATGGGTAATAACATTTATAAATAATAAAATATTATTTCAAACTCCCTAGTAATGATTATAATCCCCCTTAGGTCTATAACATTACTGCATATGAATTTAAAAAGAAGCAGATCTATGGTTAATGTATTCCATACATTTTTTGGAATAAAGAAATAGAATATAACATGAATCAAATATTTCATCAAAACATGCCATACATGTAATTTCATTCCCTATAATTACAAATTATTCATTGACACAGATTTTTTTATATCTTATGCATACCCCACTACAACTTTTACACTATTAAGTGAACATAAAAATTGTAGTTTATCCTATTTATATAGAGTGTAAGATACTGGATGAGAAAATATATTCCATTTACCCAACACGGGTTCCAACTCTTCCATTATTCTAATGTCAAACATATCGAACATAGTATTGATTCCATCATTGGGTTTTTTCAGGAACATTTATTAACATTCCAATAAAAAAATCAAATACATTTATTTCTATATGCATGAAATCAAGACAATTTCTAACGTACATACTATTCCAATATGGTAATTAAATAAAAATTAATAACATCATCCAACTTGATTTCATAACATTTTTCAAAATAGGTATAATAAAAAATGTTTCAATATCATTTTCTTTATTAAACATATAATCACCCATTAGTGTTGGTGGTTTTATACTTTTTTTGATATTCCCATCGACTGTTTTCATTTGGGATTGATATTTATGCCATTGAGGTAAAAATTTCTAATTTTATAAAAATAGATTCTTCGAGGAATTTATCAAAAAATATAAGTTTATGCTTTCTTCAAAAATGGGAACCCACACCATTCCTTTAATACTATAGCCAGATAAATTTCCATAAGAGAGGAAGTCATTTATCATCCTATATAACATGGAACTCAATGTGAATACATCACTTGTATGAGAATCATAAATTGTAACACATGTATCCCACAAAAATTTAAGATGTTTTATCAATTCATCCAATATTATATCTATATCACTGCTGAGTTTCTTTGGTCTAAATATAATCAGAGAAAACATAATGTCTTTGAGTTTCAGTAGTTACCATGGTGGAATGTTATAATTCACCAACATGATGGGATATGTTCCATGAGTAAAAATATATAGACCAAAAATATATATTCCAACTAAATATAAATAAAGAAAAATGTTTTTGGTACATTTCAAAATTTAGGATACTCCTAATCAATTTTATTCCTCTAAAGAGAATTCTATGGATGTCATACATAAACATCAATAATTTTTTGTATATGTGTTCCATGTCAATTGTCTTATGGTGTCTATGAATCCATATAGTCTTATAATATATGGAATTAGATGAATATATCATATATATTTAATGTTACTTGATTCAATTTTCTTATATCAATTTTCACCACACTTTGGTTATTTTATGATTGATTCATGGTCCTTGCGAAACAATATACAATCATTTGGATACACATTTATATATTTAGAGATTAGGCCCATTGAATATAAAATTTTTTTTAACATCATATGTTCAACCTGGTAGATTATTTTCTTCTAGGGGGATATTATTTATAAGAACAATTAGTTCTATATTGTTGGTGTCACTCCATCTAGTGCCATATTTCAAATTACATAACTTCAATACAACTAGAAATGTTGTGTATTTAGTAAAACTAGTATAGAATGATTTTATAGAATATCTAATTAAATTCTTAATCATCTTTTTAAAATCACAATGGTCATGAAAAATTTTAATTCTAAATTCTTCTTTGCAATCTCTATCATCATTTAAACACATATTCAAACCAAATGATCCATAAAACACAATATTATCCCGATCGGTCTGCATGTTCAGTTTTTAGCATGTTTATTACAAAATATATATCTCTAATCTATTCCCTGAAAAATAAAATCTTCTTACATGTCTTCCAGACTAATTTTTATTAAATAAAAACAATATAAACATAGAAAAAATATTGGAGAAGAGTCGTATGCATGCCCCATTGTAGACTTCATGAAATCATTCACTACATATTATTACTCTTTTGTAAAAGGATTATCATGTATCCATATTGGATTCATATAAATATTAATAGGTTCATGAAATATTCATTTTTTACAATAAATTATTAATTATATGTACGATATTAATTAAAATAGTGAATGTTATAGATAACTCTAGTAATAATAACCCAACCTTTGATTATTTAAAATAATTTGAGTATACATCGAAGAAAATGACTCACATTAGTGTGAGTTACACCATTGGGACTAGTTATTAACTTTTGGCCTATTTAATGTGAGATTTTTTGGGGCATTAAAATACTTTCCAAAGAATCATGAGGTCACGGTGGGGAATGTTATGATATATGAATCCTTGGGCCTCTATGAATTATATATTTATAAGAGAAATCCAACTTTATAGTACTTTCAGTCATCTAACTAAGTCTATTCAACCTCTATTAAGACGAGTCATCAATTCTTTCTTAAATCCCAAAAATAAATGAAATTTTTTTATGTGAAATTAAGGAGTAATAAGAAACCCAAATATGATAAAAAAGAATAACAAAGTCTAATTCCACCAACTAGAAGATATAAAAATATATTGATAAAAAATTTAATAATTAAAGAGTTATTTCATACAGATGGATGATAATCAGATATTCCTATGGTTTGAACCAATACATGAAGACCTATAAATGATTAATACTGAAAAATAATTTCTTATAATTATTCCAACATATATAGAAATTTATAACCTCGTTTATATTTTTAGAACAAGTGATGTTAGGACCCAAGAAATTATTATATTTAATTTTAATGGTATAATTAATATTTCAAAAAATCTCAAAATTAAAATTTATATTTCAGTTGAAAATCGATAAAGATTGGATTTTTTTTGGAAACATGTATACCTAATAATGAAAATGTTTTAAATAAATAAAAAATACTTAGTTGATAAATTGATTCAATAATTGTGTCTTTATAGGTTGAAAACATGAATTATTTTAAGGTAGAATGAGATAATGATTTATAATAAAATTTCATTTCCTTGTCCATTATGGGTTTTATGGATATTTTTGGCACATTGTATAAAATTTTAGTCACAATGAGATAAATAGTTTTATTTATAGAATATATAGTGGTTTTATGTGAAAGTTTATTTGACCTACTCTTATAAACTAGTGTTTAAGTGACACAAATCTTCATAATTAAAATTGGGTGATTAGTATAAACTAAAGAATGAACTCTATTAAACATATGAAAAATAATATAGTTGTATGAAATATTCTCAAGATTTTAATTATACACTGATGAATGTGAAGAAATAATTAGAAATTTATTATATGATTAATAATGGAATGTAAAATTGATTTATTATTGATGTATACTAATGGATTTACAAAATAAACATCCATTAAAATTAGATATTTGTTCTTAGAATCAGAAAATAATAGTAATTAAATATTTTTGAGAAGTTAAAAGGGTACTTATTTTTATAGAAATGATATATCTCTTAGGATAAATTGTTTTCATTTTAAAGATGTTGGGAATAGATGTTAAAGTTAAAGGATGTCGTGTTTTAGATGGATTAAATTAAAACATACATACTATTTATTATATGTATAATGACTGAAATGAAGTGGTTTTTGAGAAGTATTAATGAGTGGGTGATCATTTCAACGATATCAATATTTTTACAATCGTATAGAAAAATAGATGAACTGTATTCTAATTTTGGGTATTTAAAAATTTGGGGTAATTGTGTATGAAATTGGAAATTGATTTGCGGTAGTGAAAAATTATCATATGATATAATAAGACATTTAAATATTGACTTAAAAAGGGTGGGTTGAGAGGTTTTTATGATGACAAGATAAAATTTCTATATATTTCATACAAATTATAATGGTGGGATTATTAATAATTAAAATAATATATATTATATTAAGATGAAACAACCCTTGGAGTTTATTCACTACGATGTATATGGACCCTCAAAATAGAAATCAATGAATTGTGATAAGTATTTCATATCACTCGATTATAATAATACTCTGATCATATAAATTTTGTTTTAGTCATATATATATATATATATATAGATAATCATCTAAAGGTGGTTATAACTTCACGAATAAGTATTATCAATGAGTTTCACTATGTGGTAAAGATTTATTTGTTAAATTATGGGGCTGATTATATGACACACATGTTTTTTGGAAAATAATAAAATATATATTCATCATTAGTACAACATAGTTTCTGTCCTTCGTCATTCATTTAACCATTTTATTTTGGACACTCACTATTCATACAAAATTATTATATTTATGTTATTATATATAAATATTTAAATAAGGAAAAATATTGGGGATTTTAAAAATTGATGAAAACAAAGTATATAAAATAATAAAATTATAATATTATTAATACAGTATTATTCGAAATAGTGATCAATCCTTCCGAGATTTCCCATATACGTGTTTAATATTTTTCTTAATGTCTTGACCAAACTTAATTATAACTCTATAAAAATTATCAATATCAATCACCTACCCACCTATGACTTTTTATACCATGTATAAAACTAGTGAATTACTATCACATGCTCATTCTGATTTGTATTTCTTATGTCCATTGGTTAGAGGCATCCCTCAATTGAGTAGAATACACTTGGTTTCCACATGCATGAGGCTGAATGAATGATGATAACCCAAATGTACTTGTCTCGTGGTCAATACTTCATTACCAATATTCTCACCATTATCTATCTCATTCAAGATAATTTTGGAATGGGAATTACATAGCAAACTATAGTGGTGAATTCTTAATGCACTAAATGTAAGGAAGAAAGGCCCTTTAAGGGTCAATATAAACAAAAAATCATAGAACACCCAAATTAGAAATTCATTATATAAGGGAAATAAACATTGGATATTGAATAGAAAATGATAATGAACAAAAATCTCAAATAGATATCACTATGTAGACAATAAATGTGCGAGGGGGAGGAAAAAATAACTTGCCTTGGATTGAAGATTCGAATGGTCCAAGAGAAAGAAGAGATATCACCAAACCTATAATTCAATCAAACCTTGGTTTCAAGCCTTGAAAATTTTCAAGTCTTTCATTGTGCCTTGATCCATACTTCGATTCAATGAGTAGGAGCCCTAACAGTATGTAGATTCTACGGAATGATTTAGATATAATTATTGGTTTGCAACAAGTTAGGGTTCTTTAAATAAATGGAGACACTTTTATCAGCACATCCAAAAAAGAGATGATAAATATCTCTTTAATCATTGAAAAATTAAAAAGAGATAAAAAAATGCATATTTATCCACACATTTTTAGCAATGATAATGGTCTATAGTTATCAGCACTAAACAAGAAGATAAAATGATTATTTATCAATGCTGTAATTTTAGTAGTGATAAAAGATTTATAAATTATAAATAAAGAAATATGAAAATATATGTACACAATTATGTATATTTAATAAATATAAATATAAATATAAATATATATATATATCTGTGTGTGTGTAAATATAGTAAATATATTCATTATTTAAATAGATTTATTATTATTTATTAATTATTTAATTATGTAATAATTTATTTATAATTATATAAATTCTTTTTAAAATAATACTTTTTATTTATAATTATATACATATAAATGTATAACTATAGAAAATATAAATTTATAAATATATTTATTTATAAATATTTTTAAAAAATATTATTTTAACTTTAATAATGAATATTTAATCTTAAGTGCATGACCTGGGTGAAACTGAATAAATAAAAATGAATACACATTAAGTATATTGAAAATTTTGGATAATTTTTATTAATTAGATATAATTTTTAAAAAAATATGGATATATATTTAAATTAAGATGAAATATTATTACCAATATTAAAACGTAGTATATATATAAATAATTAATATAAATTCATGAAGTACCAAAAAAAATAAATATGAAATAATTCCTAGATGTAGTAAAACAAATAATCAGTAAATAAAATTTTCCAATTAAAGAAATGATATTTTAAAAGTATAATGTTATAATGAAATTAGAAATTTAATACAAAAATATGAATAAATTACTTAAATATTATGTGTAAATATTTATATATAAGATTTTATTAATTATGTAAACATTTTTGTCTTTTTGTTGAATATTAAAAATCATTAATTACTTATATATGGATATGAAATCAATATAACTCATGTTTGATATATTTTTTATTTACAAAATAATTGATATTCAATTATGTCTACTACTCTATTCAATTACCTAGTTTTTTAATCCATAATAATTTTTTAATTATAAATCATTCATCAGTAAATATATTGTTTAATAAATATAAAGAATACATATTTTTATTATATAAATCTTATTTATATACATTAATATATATTCTTATAAATTTAATATATACTATTTATTAATATTATCAATAATTATTTAATAATAAATTGTTTAATATATTTCTTGATTAATATATATTTACTTATTATTTGTTTAATTTTAATGATATATATAGCATTATATTTAATATATAGTATGTTTTAGTAAATATAATTTATATATAGTATATTCATTTTATTCATTTTTATCAATAAATATTTTTTTACATTTTTTATTAAAATTTTTTAATAATATAATTTCTATTTTTTTATTTATATAATAAATTCATTTTATGAAGGACCTTTATTTGCACTACAAAAAAATAGATGATAGAGGGTACATTTTTCTATGTTAGAAAAAAGCAGTGATAAAAAATACCCTTTATCATTGCTTTTTTCTAGTGATTATAAAATTCAGTGCGGTTAATGGAATATTTTGTGGTGGTGTTTGTCATAATCCACTAGAGCAATGTGAATCTAGAAGTACCTGAAATAACCTTCTGTGAAGCAATAAGAAGATTAACTAGCTATCCTACAAATGATTTCATCAAGAAAATGGTGTAGGAAAGTGTTCCTACCATGTCACTAAATTCACCCTCCTATAATCGATGCATACCCACCACTTGTTGGGTAATGTAGCAGAAACATACTCTCTAACATCATTTATGGAAACTAGGAGTCCACCCATTTTCGGAATGATTTTAATTGGACATACCCATTGGATTTAAAAATGGTGTAGATAATACCTAAATCCAATAAGGTATTAATATATTTCATAAAAAAATTAAGAATTTTATGATTTAATTTCCTTTCATATTTTTACCATGTTGGAAATCATCCTTTAGAATATTTCTATGCATGTATGCCGAAGGAATAATACCTGGAAAATCATCTAAATACCATCCTATGGCCTTCATATTCTTGATATGGTCCTCTAACAGTTTATTTTCATGTTCCCTGGATAACCCAAATAAAATTATAACATGAAACTGTTGTTTTTCCAATGAATATGCATATTTAAATTCTCAGATAATGGATTGAGTTCATGTGTGGATGGGTTGTGAAACTTAGATAAAGAAAGTCCAATGGGTTCTTTTTGTTCATTTTTAGCCACTAGAACTTCCTCGTGAATAGAAGAACTATAATCTACTAAATTAGTAGTACATTCATTTTCTATAATAAAATTCATATCATCTTGAAAATAATTTTTATATTCAAATTAATGGATATGAGGTGAGTTTTCAATGAATTTTATAGTAGAATAAAAGTAAACTCCAGTAAGAAGTACTCAAGTTAATGGTGCAAGTGTACCAAAATGACCATCTTTATTTTAATGAACATCAAAACTATAAGGGAAAACTAAATATTTACCCCTTACTAACACATCATCAATAACTCCAGCTAGTTTTGATATGCTTCTACTAGTAAGCTGGATGAAAATTGAAGATTGTTTGATCTCTCCAACCTGAATAGAATAAAAGATATAATAAGTAATCACAATTTTGGAGGCTCTTAAATCTAACATTGTAACATCAAACTGATAATTTCCAATGACACATGGGATACCAAATATACTAGGATTCGTTCATTAGGTATTGAGAGGGTGTTGAATCATGGAAGAAACATTTCATCCAAAATTAAATTTTTCACCTCCCTTGAATTTTCTTTTGTTAATACACATATTCTATTGAAATTTTGAATAACATGTAACATTATTCACTGAATCTAGAAAGGGAATATTAATTTGATCTTTTCTAATAATTTCTAGTACTTCCTCATATTTTTCAGTTGGAACATTTTTCTTAATAGGAGGGTTTCCAAAAAGATAATTCAGTGGTTACGTGTACATTTTATGATCACCATAAACTTTTCTTTCCAATTGTAAAATCACATTAAAATTTTAAAATCTATAAAGTTTATTTTAAGTTGGACTTATCTCTTATTTTTTAATTTTTCTTATTTAGCTGAAATATGGATAGTATGTTTTTCAATTTTTTCAGTAGGTTTTTTTACCCATCATCTTGTGATCTATAATTTATTTCAGAAGATTGATCATTTTTTAGGTTCTTTAACAATTTTTTCATCTTGAGGATTATAAATTTTTGTTCCACTTCTCAATACTATTTCAGCCACATTCTCTCTTCATCTCAGATTCACTTTTGATTGGGATGGTAAACTATCAATTCTTTGTTTCAATAATCCACTTATTTCAGTTTCCATTAAAAAAATTTATGTAACAAAATATTCAAGAAACATTTTTTTGTTTTGAAATATCTTCTTTATTTTTGAATATATATTTAAAGTGTAAAACGTATCTTTTATTAACATATAGATTAGTAATTTATTAATTCAGTAAATTTGTGAAACATCCACCAAATTGGTCACCAAAATGGTCATGAATGTTCCTATGATGTCGATTAAACTATTATGGTAGGAAATTTATATTTGGTTGGTCGTTAGGATAAAAAATATTGTTCTATTTATTGTTCCTACCTTGATTTATGTTTTGGTTTAATTAAAGATTCCTAGATTGAATGTTTTGGTAGGGAAAATGGTTGTTCAGATTGTTCTAGAATGGTTTCAATGAAATACCCCATTGCAATTATAAGAATTTTATTATAGCTATAGATATTGTTAAATAAAATTATACGTGGAATAACAAACACCACAGTGCATTTGGATGAGATAGACAAGATCGGGTTGAGATTCTAAAGAAGTAGAATTAGTCAACATTTACTTTATCATTCTTATAAGTTTCATAATATTGGTCTTTATTTGGATATTATCATAAATGTAAGTAGACACTTCCATAGATTATTTAAAATGGATTAACCCCCCAGTAACAAATTATTGTGAATTTTTTCCCATGATTGAGATCAAATTAATAGAATATAATGTATTTTTCTCAACTATCGCTCTTCCAATATCAGTATCTAACACACTATTATTAATAATGACTAATCCTTTAGAAAAGTATTGGATCAGGGGCAAGTTGGATATTTGTTTATGAGGGAATCTAGAGAACATATTCTAAAATACATCATAATTTTCATGGATATTCTCACATTAGAGCTATTGAATGCCACAAATAACATTCCTAAGTGAGGTAGTTCTAGATTCTAGGAAAAAAATTTCTAGGAAGATTTTATTCATTCGATAGCAACTACCAATAGTGGTGTATTTTGAATTGTGAAATAACTCTTTCACAATTCTATCCAATGAAAATAGAAAATCGATCAATTTTTATCCTAACATACCCCTTGGGGCTTCATGGTGATACACACCTTATGATATTATTATTGGTTATTTTGAGGGTCATCTCTTGGAAGTCTATGGAATTTTGGTAGATGATTGATTACTCATACCCTTACTTAATAACTAGAATAAATCATATGATATTAAATAAGGTTCTATTGGTTTTTTTCATTAGGAGCAGTGAGCTCTATTAGCGTTCTATGTTTATCGATTTTTTGATATTTTGAAATTGTTAAATGTTCAATGAAATTGTTTTTGGTAATTCTCTTTGTGGTATTTCAATTTTTTCAATATTATCAAAATCATCAAATTTATTATTTTTCTATTTTTCTACTATTCTATCCCTAATATTGTATTAATTTTCATTTTTAAAATGTTATTGATTGTTGAATGTGTAGTAGAATTTTAAATGTCAATAATTATTTTATTTGATATTTTTAGCAGATTTTGATTTTTTATTTTTTATAAAGGTCTTAGAAGCCTTCTTGACAACAATTCCAATTGAATTAGGGTTTTTGAAAGTCAATTGAAAAATAACACAAACTAATAAGCTTAATAACTCAATGAAATATGAAACCAAGGTTGTCTCTTAGGTAGTCCTTCTTGTAGGGGTTATTTTTTCATATTTTTTTAATTATCTAATTTTTAATATGTAATTGTATTCTAATGTATTAGCGATGGAATGAAATAAAAATATGATTTTAGAAAAACAATGGATATTTAAAAAATTACATGATTGAAAACAAAATTAAATGTAGTATTAGTCGAATTGAAAAGACAAGAGAAAGCAGTAGACCAACCAGTAATTTATACAGATCAATCTAAATTTATGGTTTCTAAAATATTCCACTAATGTAATTCTCTTGAAAAAAGAAAAAAATATCAAAAATTATCTCTCATAGAGTTTATTAATATGATAATATGACCAATTTTTGGGTTGATTTACTCCATAATGAAGTAGTTGTCCAATTCTTTTAACAATCATTAAAATCAGAGTCATAAACAACACACACTATAGTAAATGATATTCATTTGAAGATTGAGAAAATTGAACAGCATGGATACTCATCAAACTACAACATAGCTCAAATTGTTGATCCTTATTTATAGTTATTTGAATTCTTGATGAAAATGTGTTATACTCATAATGGAAGGTATTTTAATAATATATTGACATATAATTGAAACTTAAAAATGTAATTGCATTTCATGTTTCAATAATATGAAACAAATTTAAATTGTGAGATTATATAATTAAAAACTCCAAAAAAACAACACCATTTGAATCATTATGCTTTGGTTACTGGAAATTTAGTTTTAAATCATTTAGTTGTTGTGAAACATTTATACATTCATCTTCATTAGCTCCCAAATCATCAACCCATTACAAGAAAATATCATGGTTTTGTACTCATATCTTCTTATGAAAACTCATAATATTTTTTAATTTCATATAACCATTACAAATGAATTACCTACTAAATCTGCCACTTATTTCCTAAATTTGCACACTAACATAGTTCATGGATTTTTCAAGTAAATTATCATGGATTTCATGTTTTTTCCTAATTGGACATCTGTCATTTCTCTGTAACTTTGGTGAAAATCCTTATGAAATTTTAACCCCAATGTAGTAGGTAATTATTGAACTCGGCAATAATGATTTAATTAGTTATCAAATAATTTATTTCATGTCTAGTCAGAATCATCAACAATGTTTTAATGCATGGTGGAAAATTGAAACATCCACAAGCTGACATATTCATCAAATTCCTCATCCTGAAATGAAAATATAATCTAAGAAAAACACTAAATAATTAATATATTAAGTACTGAAAAAATTCATAAATCCAATGTATGTGTCATATCCATTATCAAATTATCTTTAATCATGTTCTAGGTCATCAATATCATCTTAAAGCCTCAACCAACCACACCCATTCTCATAAAATATCCAAGTTTACCACTGTTACATAATTGAGAAAAATACTCGAGGATTTTTATAACAAGAAAATATTTTTTTAAAACATGAGGTATGAATTCCATTTCCAATTCATAACATTCAACCAGAATAATAAAATCCACAAAATAATGCTTCATCTGATAATGTATCATCCATCCCAAAACCTTTTATGTTTGAAGGAGGATCAATTGCAATGGTAAACACAACTGCGCAAACTCAGATCAGTTAAGATGATCACAACCCCATAAATTTAGAAAATAATAAGTTTTATATTTCGTAATTAGAAATTATATCCTTAAAATTCGTAATAATACATCCTATTCATAGGGATACAATGAAAACACAAAAATAAAATATAGAAAATAAATGTTCATGGTTGGTTGCCGTAGGTGCTACCCAAGATTCTAGATCCACACACTCCCATCTTCTTTTCATTGAATTCTTCACGAATTCATCCAAAAAATGGATGGTAGGTGCTGCTTCAAGAATATGATCATAATTTTTTCAACAATTTTTAGGTAAAATTCGATCAAAAAGATCAGTGCGGTTCATCCCCGTATGCACAAACTCAGTTTAGAAGATTTTCAGTCAATGAATCACCACAAAAAACATTCTTCAGTAAGCTTTAGAGGCACTAGATCTTTTCAATAGTTGCAGTATCGTTCTCTTAAGACATTCAACTTCATAAAATATAGTTTTGGCTGACTGGACCTCTTCAAATCATAGATCTTTATGGGGTTATTGGTTCATGGTAGATATCAACGTGTGAAAACAGTTTTTTCTTCAAAAAATATTCTAATGACATCGAGTGAGTTCGTAATCTACGACATCCTTATATCTAGTGGAAACATATTTATAGTTTTACATGTTCCAATGACATCTCAAATGGTATCATCTTGTGAGCAGCTCAACTAGAAAATAAAGACTCTGGTTCATGAATCTGACAGTGATTCAACTTTAGGGCTCTTTGATTTCAATAGTGGAAGCCATACTTGTGTATGCATGATTCTAAAACACAAAGCCATTTCAGAATTAGCTTATTGTCATGCACTTATGATTCAAAAAAAAATATCTATCACTAAAAATAAATAAAACTGCCAGAATAATTCTATAAATCAAACTATTTTTTTAAATAAATGTTAAAAAAATAAAAATATATTTAAAATAATAAATAATCAAATAAATTTATTAGAAGAATGATATATTTGAAAAACAATAAATTTAAGTAATTAATAGATTAAATAATTAACTAGATAAGTAAATTATAATAATAAAAATAATTTTTTAATAATTAAATATAACTAACTATTATATTATTTAATGAAAATGAATGAAATATTAAACTATGATTAACGAATCAAATTAAAAAACTGAGAAAAAGATAAATAGAATTGGAACAACATGGATTTAAATAACGACATTAAAATGATATCTTAAAATAATATTCAAAATTAAATATTAAATTCAATTTTAATTAATTATAATTATAATAAAATGAATCATCTATTAATCATAGAATCAATTTTTAAATAGTTATATAATTTTAAAATCAAATTATTATCAATGAAAATTAACTAGATAAAATGAAATTATAACAAGAAAAACATAATTATTTTAAAGAAGTTATGTGATTTTTTTATCAATATATAGTCACATTATTGATAAATTTCATGTACTATAATTTAAAATGTTCTATGAAAAACATAAATTTTCATAGAAATAGGAATTATTGATCTATTGAATACAATCCTTTGAATTGGTCTTTAAGAAGATTATAAAATATATCTAATTCTAGCAGAACCATTTTAGAAAACGTAGAAAATCAATTGAATTAAAACCCTATAATTGACAATATTAAACATACGGTAACAAAAAAAGTATATTTGATAGTGTATGGTGAAATGTATAACATTGGATTACTAAACCCATTACTTATTTCACAAATTTTGGGTTAATGAACCATAGTTTTAAAAAACTATAGGTTATCTGATCAACATGTTTATTCCAAACATAGAGTTTCAAAACCACATGTTGCATTTACAAATATAGTGAATGAATATTTTTACCAGAAGAAATATCAGAGAACAAATGATAAAATCATTAAATAAAAAATTACAAACATTATCTAATAAAATAATCATAAAAAAAATAATGTAATTTCATTAGCTAAATGAAAATTGATATTTTTGAGAATCAATTTAAACAAGATTCGTATATTTTTGATGATAAAATAAAATTTCAATGGTATTTCATTACCTTTTCATCATAAGTGATATAAAATAAAATTTTAAAAACAAATTCGGCATGGTCAATTTGAAATCAAATGGTATCATACAAAGAATGAACTTTAACAACGAGGAGGTGAGAGTACCCTTTCCTTGAGAGTGTGTTTATAAAAACATAGGAGGATCATATTATAAGATTATAGACAACCTATGAAGGATTTATATAGGTATAGGGAGAGGAACATTATGATCAATGGTTTTTGGGTGAAGAGGAGTGTGATGTTTGGTAGGTATTTATTGAAAAATAAATGGGATTACATTACAAATGAATAAACATTGGATTTTGACTCTATATGATAAAATAATAAAAAATAAATATATTACCATGGTTTTATCCTATGGTTTCTACCAAATAGTAGTGCATTTAATTAGTTTATAATTAAAATAATTAATACCATTAAAAATAATACCCTAGGTGAGGTGAATGGTATCAATGTTCATAAAGAATTGATTTTACAACTTTAAAATCTAATATCGGATTTAGAGGAATTGTAAAGGGATTATAAAATTAACAAAATTACCTAAAACCCTTTTTTTAAATGGGAATCCTGTTTTTTATCGTGAATTCCATTTATAATATTTATTACAGCTCTTTTGGCCTATTTTGAGGACATAAAAAAGACTATATATTTATAATGTATTTATTTTTTATGTATAAATTCTATTGTCTCAAAAAAACAAGAAAAATTCACAATTGATCAATTTCAATGTAATATTTTCTAAAATAATTTTTATTTCATCAAAATAATTATTTAATTATGAAGATATTTACATTTAATTGAAAATTATCTTTGATTTCAAAATTACTAGTATTTAAAGAAATTATTATTTATCCTTATAAAGATTAAATTACTCGTAACTAAATCATATTATCATATATATATATATATTCTCTTAATAATAATACATGAGAATAAAATTTATTTCTAAATCCATAAATATGTTGAAAAAGTTTTTTTATTAAAATAATATATTTTCAAACAAACCCATTCTAATTTATTCATATAAAAATTTAATTCTCATAATCTCTTATAAAAATATAATAATGAAATGGGATAAATATAATCACTAATTTCTCAAAAATGAAAATATAAAAATTATCAGTTGTATGGTATAGATATATAACCCCCTTTAGACCAACATACACACTAATGGTAACATTTGTGATGCTTGTTCATTCATGATGTGTTTCGATAGACATATTTTTGGACATGATCTCGATAAGATTGGACTTTTACCTTAAATGGTTTCATTTGTGCTCCAGTTTTTAAATTTTAGTTTGGGGTTGTTCAAGGTAATATCTTAGTTATTCTATCCCCCTTATATGCTCTGATAGATGCTCTCTATATGATATAATCCTATTTATGTTGGTCGTTTCCTCTGTCTGTTGTGTCAAATAGAATTTATCTTAATCCTTAATAATTTATAATCATAAACTTCATAATACAATGACTGTATTATTATTTTTAAATATACATAATGTCATTTTAAATCCAACAAGATATATTTTATAATTATTAAAAAAAATAATGTACTTCAAGAGTTTTATATGACAATATTACTTAATAATAAATTTCTTTATTCCAGGGGAACTTCATATGTTCGGGTCATCACACTCTCACACCCATAAGTAATTTCCTTTCATAGACCAGAACATATGAGGGTATATTTGATTCATTTAATCTTCTAGTTCCCATATTTCATCCTAAAATATTTTTTTCCACAAAACACTTTGACCAGGTGAGTTTTCTTGCTTCATATATTTGTTTCTGTACAATCTCAGTTCTTCACCAGATACTATATATATAAAATATTTATTATCCATGGGTAACACCTATGGATTCGGAAAATATGAGGGTTATGTTATGTACATCTTATAGATGAATACATGTAACACATCATGTACATGAGATAGGTTGGGTGGGAGTATATGTCAATATTCCTCAACTCCAATGTAATGAAAGATCAAAATATGGGAAATGTATCTAGGAATGAAAATTCCCTTATTCCCAAACCTCATGAAATTCATCAATGTCATTATATGAAGGAACACCATTTCTCTTTCCAGAATCTCTAGATCTCATTGATGATTATATGCAAATTTTTTTATTGAACTAGTTTTCATATCATATAGAAATTAATGGTTTAAATTTTATATCACTACATGTGTAAGATCAGGTTCAATATGTTTACACTCTCTATCTTCATACTAACAAGTTGGAGTTTAACACCTCTTCCCATAAAGATTCTCATAAGGATTCATCTGAATACTAGAATGGAAACCATTTTTATATGAGAAGTCTAATAGGGGATTTTGATGATCCTAAAATCCTTAGAAATCCATTTCACATTATCATATGATGTCCTATATATATTTAATGATTCTCTCAAACTGGCCATAAATTTGAATGGGGTAAGTATTACTAAAACTCATTTTTATTTCCAGCACTTACAAAAGGGTCCTCTAAAAACACAAGGTAAAAATTGGATCTCTATGAGATACAATAGAGAGTAATACTCCATGAGGACTTACCACATCCCTTATGTATATCCTAGATGGTTGTTCTAGATATAAATATTAGATTATAATAATGAAATTATTTTATTTTTTAAGGGGATAAACTACCATCCAGATGGAGTTGTTTCCTTTATAGGTACTTGGGAGTCCTATGACAAAAAATATGGTTATTTTTTCCCATTTACATAGTTGTTTGGGAAATGGTTTCATCATAACCATAGAATATATCAATGAGCCTTGACTTGTAGGAATACCAAATATAATGATAAAAATTCTATAATCGTCTTATTCATGTTGTCCTATAATAAGTTTTATTTTGAAATATAAAATCAACTTAGTCTTCCCTAGATGAATTTAGAAGGATAAGATATGTGAATCATCAAGATTTTCATTTATAATTTTGGTATTTATGTGATATGTATTTGAGTTATAAACCTTTTATCATTATATTTAGAAAATATAAAATCAAGAGTACTCACTAAAATTTTCTATAAATCCACATCATCTTTTTTGGCCCTCCTTGAATAAGTTAATAATATATAGTTGAGAATTTATATGAAAAATCTAGGATATAGATCGTTTTATGACTCACGTTTTCAACCTTTTGATGTCCATGAATATTGGGTCCCTTTAAATCCTTATCATGGATAGAGTTGCAAGACTCTTTCTACTCATCTCATCTTCCACATTTTTTTTACCTTCATGTGATAGTAATGGTTTGATCAATCATAATCCACGATCAACACTAAATTCCATCATTGGTTCATATTGAAATCAATTTGTGTGAATATATACTTGTGTATTTTTTTAATCATATATATGTCACACATATCCCCATAGAGAAAATATTTCCAAATATTCAACACAAAGATCACTATACCCAATACTAGATCTTGTGTTTTGTAGTTTTTCTCATCGATATTTAATTTTTAGGAGGAATATGCAATCACTCTTTCATCATTCATGGGTACCCAACCCAATCCATTTTTGGAAACATCCTTATATATCACCAATCATTCACCTTGGTATATAATTTGAGCATAGATGCAATGAATAACCTCTTATTTAACTATTTAATGATTTCTTAAAATTATTTATTCTGTAGAAACATCAATCCCTTCTGATTTATCTTGGCCAGTGGGATTGAAAATTATGATAATTTTCCCAGAAATTGATGACAATAACTAGATTATGCATGAAAACTATGTATATCCACTACAGATATTGGTCTGTGACATCCTTCAATTACCTATGTTCTTGAATGACAGATATATATATCTCGTTTTTGGTGAGAAAGTTTCCTATAAACATTACATAATCTATCAAAAACACTAATTTAAATAAAACATTTAATTTTTCATGCTCTTTTGTACATCATTAAAATGATCCTTATGTTACTTATTTATTTTGGGGAACAATATAATATATATTATAAATATTTTTATAAATTGAATGAGTTAATCCCAAAAGACTCTTTTTATTAATTATACTAAGATTTCTAAATAATAATTAAGTTTAAATGGAATCATTATGAACTCATAGTTCACGTACTGTATATGAAAATCGGTCATTGGGATACCCTCCCTGTTCACCCATATTTGTAATATTCTGACCGAAGATCAATATTAGAGTACTATTAGTAACTATATAACGAATCGAACAAGTCATCAATATATGGAAGAGGGTAATTGTTCATTTTCTTGTTCTTATTGAGATCCCATTAATCAATACAGATTCACATTAACCTATCAATCATCTTGATTATGTGGACTGACATACCCCATGGTGTAGCAATTAGACATATAAACCCTTGATCTAGATTTTTTTTTGTATATTCCTTTTCCTATCAAGTTCAATAATGCCTATAGAATATGGAGTCTTGGATATTTTCAACACTCCAAGTAAAAGATCTATTGAGTACTCAACCTCATGGATTGGAGGAAGACTATAAAATTTATTAGGAAACACATCAGCATATTCCATTACAATGGGAATATATGATATTTTCCTTTATCTCAATAATTTTATCTAGATATAATTTTTCATTGGGAAATAGTATCAATTCATGAGATGATGACACAAAAAGAGATTTATATTCCTCCATGAACTTGACAATAATTGGAGGGAAATTTATGAAAAGGATGGAAGTTTCTTTATCTATGAAATTTATGTTTATTTATATGAAAAGCCAATACTGACCAAAAATTTCATCAAATTACATTAAATGGATCACTATAATGTTCATTTATATGTTTATTGATAAAATATCGATACGATAGAATTTATATACATGGGATGAAATAATTTCCCCATTATTATAATTAATTGAATTATCTACTTCGATGTTTTGAGGTAGTGTTTTTATAGTTCTACTAAAGTTGTGTGATATGAAATTATTTGGAGAACCAAAATAAAATAATATATTTACTATTAATGAATGAATAACATATTTACCTATATTTACCTCAATTTCAGGATCCACCTCAGCGGTTGTGTTGGAATAAGATCTTCCTTTATCCCTAGGCCATGAAGTTTGTTGGTTTTAGTTTTCAATGACAACATTGGCATAGTGTATTAATTCATGTAGTCTCTTTATTCCTTAGAGTTGAATCATTATATAATATGATATCGGTAAACTAGAGAATTAATTTCATCCATCTCATTTGTGGGGTTCCCCATTAGTATTCACAAGCTAGGTGGCCCTCCATTCTGAACCTAAATCATTTCATTGCACCATTCAAAAAATATTCAAGATGCTTCTTCCCAAACTTTTGACATGATAGATGTTTTACTTTCTTACCCCAATGAGATTTATCCCTTTCTATACTATAATTAAAATCAATTATATTCTTCTTATCTCATGAAACATGAGACCCATGAGACTAACCAATCGTCATATTTACTTTTAGAGAATAGTGATTAATTTCCTCACAGCTGTGAAAGTCTAGAATTACTAAATTCATTCATTGAATTACCTTTAGACTACAAAATATGTTGTCAAAATTACATTTTAGGATAATGAAAATATTGGAGGTTTATCATCCAACTCTTTTTAGTTAGCCTCAAATACCCTAGTGGATTCAATTTCCTTTTCCTTGAGGCTGTGTAAATCAATCTCTATTTTACATCAGAACATGCGAGGAAAATTATAATAAAAAAATTATTGGAATTATTTCCAATCTATAAATTCAATATCTTCCATAGGATTTGTATATTATATCAATTTTTAGTGTTTATAAGATTATCCCCCAAAATAATAAACATCCATTATGTACTTTTCTTTCATAAAGTATTGAATGACGGAATAGATCATTTCAATAAAGTTGATCCATTATTCTATGACTAAAATACCAAAATAAGAACTTAATTTCAAAGGAATTTATCCCACAAATGTCTCAATTGAAACTTTTCCCTTATTATGTGGATGTGGGGTTTCCACAGGATTCAATTTTATAATTATATATTTAATTAATAGAGTAATTATTTACATGAATACCTAGACTCCTACTCTCATTGGGTTTGAAATTTCATTTGGGAATTTCCAATAAAAGTGGATTTTTGATCAGTTTCCCCAATTCCCAGCCATTTCATAAAATAAATGGAAAATTACTGATGAAATTTGTTAAAAAAATATGGAAAATATTATAGGGAAAAAATTTAAATAGATTGGTAACTCATGAATAATATACATTCCATAACCAATGATTTACTATGATTAATATAAGTTATCCATGGTTTATTTCCTAAAACAATTCATGGTCATTTTTTCTCTTAATAATTATTTGTAAAGTGGTTTTGGATTTACCAAATCATATCCCTTAGTAGAATCAAATGTGGTGTGTGAGAATACCTTTTTTTAGCTGAATACGATGGTTGTGTCAATCCTCAATGCACCATTTCGGTGGTTATTACCCATAAGTACAACTACAACTATGTCACATCAACTTATAGTATCTAAACATGTATTTTGTTTCTTTCAAACCGATTAATCTATATTTGACAATAATTTATGAATTTTATCCTTTGTTTATTCTTAGACCAATGTATTTTAATGATGTTCCCTAATTCTAATCCCCAAAATAACTGAAATTTTATCTGATACAAATTGTGATAAACCACACTATTAATATGCCTTTATTAATTATTTATTACATAAAACACACATATTACAGTCCCATAAGATAAGATATTTTGTGTCATTAGATACATAACATCATAACATTAATCATGGATATAACAATATTATTTAAATCACTTAAACATGTTCTTAAAATTCCATAGATCTTCTAATACTACACGGGATAACATATACATATATAATAAATGGGTGACCTTTAAATACCAGTAAGGGAATACTAAAATCATAAATTGGTGATATTGATACATTTTACTGATGAGGTATATCATGTTTACATAAAATTGTATAAAATCATAAACATGAACATTGAAGGATGATATAAGATGATAACATTAAGGAAACATAAGAATGTTGAAATAGAATAAAACATGACATCATAATCTAATGAAAAATATAAAATAAATAAATCATTACACAGGGTTTTTAGGATAATATATTTTACATTTTACATAGAATATAATGATATAAAACATTATACAATTCATTGGAGGGCTATATAACTCTAGGCTAACTTGGCTCAATTTTATTATGTAGATGCGTTTTTGTGTCACATAAATCATACAATACAAGAACAAATTACATCACTTTTATGTACATGAATTAGGAATACGGGTTACATAAATTGAAGTCAAAAATAAATTACGGAAAGGAATATCTAGATAAATACCATTGATTATAAATGAAGATATGTATTCACTACATAAATTTTTGGCATGCAAAATATTTTTGGAAAATTACTAAAGAATAAAATGTTTTCATAAAAATTCATGGATGTATTTAATGAGAGTGAATGGTGTTCCATCATTACTTTTAAATCATAATAGTAGTCAGTTGAATATTTAAAATCCATTAAACATGATCAATTTGTAATCTAATGGAATAATATAAAGAAAGTAATTGAATTAAGAGGAGAAGAGAACCCCCTTACATTGAGAGGGTTGTTATAAAAGTATTGAAGGACCATCTTAAGAGATTTAGAAAAATATGAATTAGATTTAAATAGGTGTTGGGAGATATACTTAATTATTAATGTGTTATGAGTCATGAGTAGTGGGCGTTTGGGTGGGTATTTATAGTAAAACTATTTTGATTTATTTTTCGATTACTAAACTTAAGTTCTTGACTCTATACGATTAAAATATCAAATCCACAACCAATCCCATGATTTTTCACATGTTTTCTATGAAAAAGAAGTAGTTTTAAATATTTTATAAGTCTATGAACCAATATCCCTATAATAAAAACGTTGGTGATGTTGGAGTGTGTCATGGTCATACAAAATTTAATTGAAACAAGAATGGTAAAATATAGGTTTTGGAGGCTTCATTATGGGTTTATAAAATTAATAATGTTACATCAGTAAAGAATTAATTTAATGGGAAAACATATTTTTGGTTTCAGATACACATTATACAATTTATTATATAACATTTGAGTCATTATGATCTCTATATAATGACTGCATATTTATACCAAATTTAATTTTTAACCAAAAATTCAACTATCATAAAAAATTATTGTAAATTAATCATCAGAAAATTTTTGCAAAATTATTTAAAAATTAATATTTAATTTAACAAAATTTTTCCTTTAATAGTTAAATTTACACTTTTAAATAAATGTTTAATTTATTATGTATTTTATTTTTAATGACTATAACATTTTTCAGACCCTTGTAACGATTATATTATGCTTCACTAAATTATTTTATCATATGTATATAAATATTATTGAATGATAATAATATATTATAAACATATATATTTAAAAAATATATAATGTATGAATTTTTTTTAATTAAACACATATATTTTCCAATAATAATATTTTTTTTCTTTATATCAAAATATAATTTTCATCCACTCATATACCATTTTAATAATGGAATGGGAATAATAAAATCATTATTTCATTCAAAATTAAAATATATAAATTAAAACTGCATGTGTATCGATCCGTAACCTCTTATTACATTAGTGTATGCCTTATGTATATGGTATATGATGGAGGGGATTTTCTCAGAGCTTCGGTGTACATGGTTTGGTCCATTATGTCGATAAGTATAAACCTCTACTATAAACTGTTTCAATAATACATCTTTTATTGAATTTTAGATTTGAATTTTTCATAGTAAAATCCTATTGATTGCATCTCCCAAGAAAGAAATGATATAATGGATTCATAGGGAATGATCCTACTAGTATAGGACATCCCCTTTTCCATTTGTGTCAAATGGAGTTTTCTACAAACTTTATTTTATACTAATTTTAGTGGTCAAAATACAGAGACTGTATTTTGAATGGTTGATATGCTTTACATAATATTAAATCTAAAATAATTTATTTTATAATTTTACAAAAGATACAAAATTAGTACAGGTGTTTTCCAAAAATATATTTCTTAATATAGATTTTATTTATTCAAAAGGGTGTTTTATTTATAGAAGTTTGATTTCTTTCAATTACACTACTAATATATCCTCTTCATCTTATAATAAAAATTAGACCTATTTTCTATCAATAATGGGTAAGGAAAAAATTAATCTATTAATGATGTAGGAATATATGAAATTGACCAAAGCCCATGTTTTCAATTCCTTGAAGGATAAAGCCTTAACCCACATTGAGAAAAAATGATTTCAGTAAGAATGTGTATAAACTTCATAGATAATTCTAGGGTATGCTTCCCCATTGAATATATTCCCAACATGGAAAACAAAAAAGAATATTTGGATGTGTAAAAAATTATGGTGGCTGATAGAAGAAGTTATCATGCATCTAAATAACATATCATATTATTTTGCACTTTTAGTAGTCGCGAATCATTGATATCTATATTTAACTCCCCAATCTTCAAATATTTTATTACCATCAACTAATTCAATTTTTTAATAACTTTATTCAAACACATCACTAAATATAAATTGAACCGTTATATATTTAGATTAAATATAAATGTTCAATAATGAATCTTAAAACCTATCCATTGAATTTCCAGGAATGAATATGAATAATAAATTTATGAATTATATATATATATATATATTAAATTACAGTTATAATATAACTGAAATTCAAGATGTTTAAAAATTAACTAAAAGGATAATTAATTTTTTAGAAATGTGATATTTTGAAACATTGAATTTTAAAAGATAACAGTTTATATTTTTAAAAACATGTGATTAATGATAAATATTTATTCAATTTATTAATATGTTAACATATATTTATTTATTAAATGATATGAAATAAAAATATTAAGAGTTAATACTTGAATATTTTATTTTCCAAAAAACTGGGTTTTCAACATATTTTTCAATTTTATTGAAAAATTATATTTATATTATTTATAATTCAAAATTTTGAAAAAAAATATTCAAATTTTATTTTAGTGATAAAAAATTATCATAGGATAATTTTTTTAATTTTTTCTAAAAGGTTTTTTTTGTCTTTAAAAATAAAATTTTCACAAAGCATATAATTTTTATGAAATTTAATTTATATAAAAATGACCTATAAATTTATAAAACAATTGGAGTAATAAAAAATTTATTTTATGAATTAAATTATTCATTTTTAAATATTAAATTTTCTTATAAAAATTATGGTAAATTTTTTTATAACTAATTAGAATGTTACTTTATTATAAAAATGGTTTTCATTATTTTCTTTGAATAACATATTTTTCTATGGAGATTTAGTTTTGGAGTGAATTGGAATAAGTATAAGATTTATTTTATTTAAAATAAATAAATTTATGACATTAAAATCATAATCCAATATCTTATTATATTTTATATAAATTTAATGCTTAGAAACTTTCTTTCTAAAAAAACTATATTTACATGATTTAGTGTGTTTGTTTTAAATTTATCATTTTACAACATTAGTTATATTATATGATAAAATTATTTTAAAAATTTTATTTAGAATTATAAAATTTGGTAAAATATTTAATCTAAATCTATTTCATTAAAATAAATTTTTATATTTATAAATTAATTAATAAGGTAAAATAAAATGGGCAAAAATATTAAATGTTAAAATATAAATCCATAAAATAGTCAATGTTCTCCAAAAAAAGAAGTGTATGAGGTGATTTTTTAAGAAAAATAGTTTTAGAATACTATTTTTTTTATTTTTCAACCTTTGAATCTTGAATAGTAACCTTATATTATTGAAAATATAAGGGTTACTCCCAAAACCAACCATTCTATCACTTATAAATGCATAAGAACTTTTCTACATCAAGAAAATCCTATAAATTTAATTTTTTTCTTTAAAACATATTATATTTTTCTATTAATATAACCCTATACAACTAACATGGCCCCATTTTCACTCATACATATCATATTCCCTTCAAATTCCTGGCTAATTTCAAGGAAAATTCAAGTCCCCGAACTGAGTATTATCTCCAAATTTTTTTTCTTCCTAATTATCTTCAATATAATTTATTGTATACACAATAATATGATAATATTAGTAACATTTATATATTATAATATTACTATATTGATGGAATTATCATTTTTATTTATATAACTTATTTATTATGAAAAAAATCATCGTTCGTGCATCATGCTGACAATAGACATCATGATGTAACATGGTTCAATTTCTATCGCCACCATAGAAGTTTGGATATATAGATGAGGGTAAGATAAAAATACCATGTTTATAATTTCATTAAAATTATAATATAAAAAATATAATAACATATAAATGATATCAATATTGAATGACTATATGTAATTTAATCATTAAAAAAATAATTCTAATAGGATCATCTATTATTTTAATTGTGTACTGTTTTCAAATTAATTAATACTTATTTTAATTCTCAAAATTAAAATATATCATACTAATAAACAGTAAAAAATCATTATATTTACATTTTAATTATATTAAAATAAAGAAAACCTCACAATCATTCATTAAATCGGGGTACATTCATGTTTGGGTTGGTTTTACAACCAAATTGAACAATAATATGAATGTATATCAAAAGTGACTATGAAAAAAAAATTAATGATATAATATGATATAAATATTTAAAAAATTATCTCTTTATTCAATAGATGTTATATAAATATTAAATTCCTTAATTTAAAAAACATAGTTCGATCGTAAAAAGTCACTAAAACACTCTTATTATCGATTTCATTTTCATTAATAAAGAAAAAAACACTCATGAATGGAATTTTAAACAAAATAAATAATTATAAATATTACCTAATTGTAATTTTAATTATCGTTTAAATATTAACTTTGAAATAAGTATAAACATTTATGCAACTATAATGAAACTAGTACAAAATTTCAAAATTATAGACACCCGATGTGGAAAATCAGAAGAATTCATGTAGATAATGACTAATTATGAAGACTAAATATTAAAATGAACATGATTAAGGTTATAAATTAACTAATTAAAATCGGATTGTTTTTTATACAAGAGGATAAAGTCATATATTATAATTCTAATAACATGAAATGGTTTATATCTCAATTTTCAATTATTAAGACATGTTTAGGATATATACCATGATTATTTTGTCTGGTGTAATTACCACCAAAATTTAATATTTTTTTCAATATTCATTTATATAATTAAACAATTAAATTTCCTATTTCATTTTATATTTCTGATGAGATATTCATTCCAATGTTCTAATGTTTTTAAGGGGTTTTCATCTCAAAATTACTCTCTTTGAGACATATATCATGCACCTACTTTCATTTAATCGAATTTAATACCTATTTTATATATAATATCAAAATTATCTTTTAATCATGGTATTTTAATTTCAATTAAAATCCATTTCATTCAAGGAGTTTTTATTGAACTGTTTCTCAAGCTACAAGTGTTTTCTTGCAATAAATTCTAATTCGTTAATATGTAATTTTTTTCAGCATCATTTATTATCAATTATCAATTTTTTTTCTTCGGTTATACATTTCTTCTAGATAAATCCATTTAAAAAATTCTCACTTATTGGGATATGATATTTTGAAATATCCAATTTCTTTCGTCGAATGGATTATGATCATATTATTTCAATATTGACTTAGTCATATACTCATTATTCTATATGGTATGAAAATCACATTTTACATAACTCATATTGGATTATTTTTCCACGAAATATTTTTATTCTACTTAAATGGGTAAATGTTTTTCAAATCCATATCTATATATACCAACGTGAGCAATCATTTTAATGTTTTCTATGTATTGTTTATCCATCAACATTTTATCTATTAATGGGTTATTATTAGGTTATTTGTTTTATTATATTGGGGAAATGTATTGGTATGTCAAATGTTGTTATTTTAATATAGATGAAAATTTATGAGGATGATTAGGTATTTTTTAAAAAAATTCTCTTATGGTGAATGAATTATTCTTAAACATGTAATGAGTTGGGCCTGATATTATATATCCCTTTGATTTATCAATATGTCTTATGAGGAAAAACATGTAGGATTTTAGTGTATACATCATCCCATAATAGGATATTATCTTGGAACAATTCCTTGACAGTAAGAGATCTTGGATGTGGTCTTAAAGACATGTTATGGGTCTTGTCCCAAGTCCTTTTTAATTGGTTTTGATGTTTGAAATAATTAATTATGCCAGTATAAGATTATTATTATTGATATCCATGTTTTCATTTATTATCTAGAATATATCATGATCTGAAATTCAAGTAATTGATGTCTTCATGTGGTTTACTTATTACTTCAACTCTATTTATTCCATGTTTAGGACACTTTTATTTAGTTATATGTTTCCCTTTCTAGATGTTTTGAGATCATTTCTTCTGATTTTTCTATTTCCATTGGTCATGGATAAAATTAATAAACATAACATGTTTAGATGGATAGAACTTGTGAAATAGTTTGTGGTATATTTTGAAGACTCTTCATTGATTAATAAGTTTTGTATATGAAGAAGAAATTATCCATTTTACACAAAAGACTTGGCATTTGTAATTTGATGGTGATTCTGAATTCCCTAAAGATATAAACCTAAAGTCATAATTCAGATGTAAGATATTCATTATTAATTATTTTTTGTGTAATTAATTTTTGTTATATCCATTAATTTAATCATGGTATTAATGAATTTATGTAAATTATGTGTTTATTAAAATAGATCTGAGAGTGTCTGTTTGGGGTGTCACTGTAATATTAAAAGAAATGTGTAGATAAAATTTGAGTCTAGTATATTTATCGAGGATAATTGTTGGGTATATAATTAGGGGGTTTATGATATGATCAATAGTACAGATAACCCATTGGGATAAGTATATAATTTTATATTAGGGTAATAATTCAATTTATATTTAAAGAATAAAATAATAGACCTTTATTAATGACCATAGAAATAATTCTACATGTTGTATAATATGTTTATGTTTTGGTAAAACAGATATTATGTGTTTTCCCTAGTATTACATCTATTTATAGATACTTTAAATTATATTCCACGCTTAAGTGGATAATCCTAGGGGTAATCATCCAAAGAAAGGTTGGTAGATAATTGGACAAATCATCCCTGTGAAGCATGACGTGTTCATCTAATAATTTACACTAGTAAAGATACACTAGGTGGATATACATTGGTTAATCGCATTCTCTTTCAGAACCCTTATAATGGTTTTTAGAATGATGTTAAATAATTTGGTTATAGAACCTAATATTAAAATGATTGTGGATAACCAAGGATTGAATAGGGGGGCTATAAGTGAATACAAAAGTATAAAATGTTAAAAAAATGTCATAAGGGAATACATATTCAAATTTATGTTTTAATATTTATATTTTTAATATTATCATAACAATTTTTTTTTTAGAATTTGGGTGAAACATGATCATGGTAATGAAGCTGATAAAGGAATGTACATAGAAACCACTATGTCTTACAACTGAATACGGGATTAAAAATAAATGATTCATAATTTTATCATATACCGATTGTAATAGAAAAAGTGTGTTTCATAATCTTAGCTATGTTAGTGAGGTTTATATAATAAATGAAATCAATTCACGACACTCTTAACTAAGGTAGTTATTAAAGTGATATTTGGGATTATGTGAAACATATAAGGATCGTTCTTCAATGATTTTGATTTGATTGATTAAAATCATATATTAATATGTAACAATAAAATTGATAAAATATTTTATTAAAATGATATATTTTTAGAGATAACTATTAAAAAACACACGTTTGAAGGATGGATATGTTTTTGTCTTGGTAAAAGTTTATTTCGGGAAATTAAGGTATTCGATGATTTTGAATATGTATGTTATGTAGTATTAATATCCCTGGTAATGGTGATAAATCATGAGTAACATTTATCTAATTTTTATGATTATTATATATTGATACTATTGTGGGACCTAGAGGTTAATACCATTTGAGTATTGAAGATAGAGGTAATTTTTATTGGAATATATAATGTCATTATGGATTAATGTCTTTAATACCAAAATATATTGGGGAATGTTATGTTGTGGATATTATATGATTAGGATATATATACAAAAGTGTATATATACATGGGTGTTTATTTTTAGGATTTAATAATTCTATTTTAGGAAGGATAAGTTGGATCTTTATATGCTAAATTTTAATGATTATTGGTTTTATAATATTTCAAGAATGTTCTTGGTAATTTGGGATCTCGTTTTTTTGAATCAGGATAATGACTATGATAGATACATACTCAATGTATCTTATGTAGAACCAAGAATTATATATATTAAAATGATAGTGACATAGGTTGAACCGAGTATGAAAAAAGTTGATTTGTTATATTTATTTGTCAACATAATAGTGTTATAAAGTGAGAAAAAATGAGGGTATGTTTTCTTATGGTTATTTATGATTATTATATTATAATAATTGTTTCTCATGATAACCCACATGGTTTTAGTAAAAGACTAAGCCCATGGGAACTATGTTAATAATAGATTCCATGGAAAATATTGAAAAGTTCCTTAAAAGTACCTGATGGGATAAGTCATGGAGTGAGAAATATTATAATTTTGAAAAAATGGAAATCAATAATTTTGATTAATAATGTGAACATATTCAATGTCCCAAAAACAATATGTAATAGAAATATGGACTCTCATAATTGTTCAACTGACAAATATAATGAAGAAAAAAGCTTAAATTAACTATATGTAAAAAATAAGGGATGAATCATGGGGAAATTTTGAATAATGGGACTAATAAATTATAATAGTGTATAGTTGAAGGTTATTAAACTCACAATTGTAATAATAATATAGCATAACACCCCATGTTTTTATGGAACATTTTTTTGAATAAATTAAATTGTTTTTATGGCTTGTATTCCATGCTACACCAAGTTTTGATACATTTATCCACAAAAGGTTAATATTTAACTATACATAGTCATATATTAGATTTATGTATACACAACACTATGTTTGTATTATGTAACACACAATTATGGTATCCTTTTATAGCTTTTTCCACACACAAGGTCTAGTTTTATAGTACTACAACATAACATTAGTATAAAAATATTTCAATAGTTATCACAAAGATGTTGGAATGGAGGGTATATAAAGTTTTAAATAAATTATAAAAAATATTATTCATGTTAATAAATGTAATTCTACAGTAATAAAGTAATTATAAATTAAATTAATAACTCGTTGAAAATAAATAAATCCCTTTTTTTGAAAAACTCATTTCAATTTACACATGTGTTTTATCGCAATAAATTAAATAAACTAATTTTTATGAATTAATTTTGAGGAATTTATATATTATATTTTCAGTAATTATATTTATATTAAACTGTATTTATTTTTCTGGATAGGATTTAAGAATAAATAAAATTTCAGGCATAAAAATGATGAATTTTTCTAAAAGGTGGTTTAAAAGAATTTTTTAAGTTATCTTATTATACAACAAAAAAATTCAAAATTTTAGAATATTAATTTGATAAAATAAAAAAATTATGGATATTGGAATGAAAAAATTATATTATGTTGGACTGTTTTTTATTTTTATGAGAGGTTTTATTTTTTCATGAATAGTGAAAAATACTAAATTGTAATTGAAATATTATTTTTCATATAATTTCATTATATAGTTTAACAATATTTAAATTTGGTTTTAATGTATAATTTGTTATATAATAAATCAATTAATCTAATTTAGGTCATTGGAATCAATTTCAAATTGATATTAGATATAAAAAGATTACAAATTTGGAACATTTTCAGTTAAAACCTGTTGTCTTGTCCCGTCTGTGGGATAAATTTAAAACTAACTTATACTAATTATGTGATTATAATCTAGTAAATTGTGTTAAATATTTTTACTCATAATAATTTAAGATTTCTAATATGTTAAATACACTTTTTTGACAAGAAAATAATAGTGAAAACTTTTAATATTTGTTATAGTTATTAATAGAAAAATGAATTTCCAAAGGGACGAAACATTAACTAAAGGGGTCCAAAAGACCAATACATGTGTCAAAACCCACAGAATGTCTATATGTAGACCAAATAATCTCTTTTATAATATATATATTTTTATTTTAGTCACATGATGAAATGGAGACCACGAAATAGTGTTTACCTTATGGTACTTAAAAGAATGTCACTCTTCCTCCATTATAAAAAATAATTCACCCTCAAAACATAATGACACCTATAAATCCATTTTTATCCGAGAATAAATAAAAAAATATCTTACCAACATATCTTATCACAACCTAGAATCATCAATTTTCTCATAAATCCAATCAATTTATTTATTTGGTGTAAACCCAAAATAGTTACCCAAAGAAAACGTAATGTTCATCAACGTGCATTTTTGATTTGTTTCCTTATCATCCCATTAAATAATTATAATATTAATATTATATAATTACTGATGTATACTCAATATATTTATATGTTTTTTTTGTTTATGACCTAAAACTTCATGCACATTCACAAATGGGATACATGATCATCGTTTTTGGGTACGGTGAACTATATCTCTGTGAACCGATGTCGTTCGTTCTTCATGTACCATATTTAAAGGTTGGTAATATTAATGTATTTAGAGTTTATATATAATTTTCCATATATTTATAATTTAATTATACATATTAAATTATTGAATATCAAAAAACATTATTCTTTCTGTTTTATGGGAATAGAATAATGTCGGTCATGTGTACGAATGACTACTGCATCTCTAAGTGATGTGACTCATTAATACATTAAATTGGAATATAATAAAGATGGTTTTAATAATCACATGTGATATATATGACACTCATTTTTTAGTTTAACGATTATATATATATATATATATATATTTCATTTACTATATTTTTTTAATATGACTAGAAAATGGAAACAGCGTTCATTTGTATGTATGACCTACCGTCACCATAAAAAAAGTAATTCAAGTAATATTTATATATTTTATATATTATTATAAATATATATATATATATATTTACTGAATATATATGATATTTATATCATGGTTTAAATTTTTTAAATGATGAAATCATGATTTAATTAAGAGAACCAATAATAAGATGTCAAAACATGTATGGATAAAATTAGTTATTACCCTAAACAAAACATAGACATTGAATTTTTAATAATCAGGTAATATAAAGTCACAAGTAAATCATATTTGATATTCAATATAAGAATATGTATAGAGAACCCTCTTTTTCTTACATATCATATTAAATATTTTTAAATACCAACAACATGAAATCATTACACAACAAGGATCCAAATGGTTTAGTTCCACGGTAAAATTAAAACTATACATAACATTTACAAAATAAAACATAAACATTTATTTAATTCTTTCTTATCTAGCTTCTTATTGGCCCTTTTACTCACCGAAGTACATGTAGTCCCTCGAGGATATACAAAAAATGGGGGAGATAAAAGCCCAGTAAGAGGATACATAATAATATGAAACAATATATCATGGGTTGAAAATAATAATTATCATCTTAACATTGGAATTTGACATTAATCAGGAGAGGAAGAATTAATAAAATGCATGGAATGTGGAAATGCATAAAAATAAAAGATCCTGTCTTAGTGTTAAAATACCAGACATTGTTGTGAATGAAGATAGAATCATGTTCACTCATATTTAGAATTATTCCTGAGATACATTATATTACTCAATGCATTGGAGAACTATATAATTCTAGGCACACTTATCACATCATTACATTTACTGTGTGCTATATAATTCTCGGTGTACCCATCACATCATAATATTTACATTATCCTCAATTTCAGATAGAACATACATAAAACTTGAATGTAAAATAGCCTATGCAAAGAAATGGGTTCATTTTATAAAGAATACATTTATAAAAATTGATTTCTTAAATTAAATAGGTAATAACATACTTGATATACGAATCAATAACCTTGAGTGAAGAAAAGACATGGTCCAGAAGTAAAAAGTGTGTTTTTAAAGTATATATCTTTTAGAAAAACTTTTGTTTTTCATAAAGTCAATCATAAAACCCTTATATACCATTAAATGTTAAATAATGATTAATAAATTATATTTAAATAATATCCATTCTGAAAATGGGGTAAAATTGGGAAAACACAAGGAAAGAGAGTTGGGTTTGAGAATTCCCCTTACATTATCTCGGAACACTCTCTTCTCTTAAATATCACGTATAAATAGATTAAATCCATTAATTAAAAAAATAAATAAACTTGTATACATTTATTTTTATTATTATAGTTTTATTAAGATAATTTATGGGATTTTTTATGAGTTATAGTGTTTAATTTCATCATTCACGAGAATTTGTTTTCATGGTTTTCATGATCAGTTAACTTGTATATATGAGTGGATGATTGTGTAAAATGTGGATAAATATCTAGTATTGTTATTATATTTCATTAATGAAATTGAATAATTTTATATGATCTTATTATTAAAGTGGTTATATGATATTCGGATGAATCGTTAGATAGACATTAGTGATGATCATTTTATGTTAATTATGGGAGTTTTCAATCACAAAGAACTCCTTTTGTTTTTATCATTTTGTATTATGTGTATAAGGTAAATCCATAACATAAAAACGGTTTTAAAATAAAATTTATAATTTAAAAAAAAAATTACAATGGTGGTATTAACATCCTTGAAGTAGTTAAAGGAAAATGAATGTACATCTCCCATGATGTCAGTAAACTGGCACATCATTGGCAATGATTTCATTTTTAAAATAAATGAGATGGAGGGAGTATTTTATAGATGGATATTCCATTAACATGATATAATACCATTATATAAAATATAATTAATTAGACAATATTTTTGGATAAGTTATGTTGAGTATAATAGAAAAAATATACAAAATTCAATGGGAAATAAAAGAAAGAGATATGATTTATCACTTCAATTTATTCTCCTTGAGAACCTTATTATGGAAAACTTTTGTTCTTTTTATGAGGCAAAGAGATCCTAGACATGTGTTAAGAAACATACATGATTATTGGTCATAATTTAGGAAATAATTAATGGTTGAGATGTGTGATGATAAGAGGGGTGGTTAGGTATTTATAGTGGAGGAGAGGGGTGTTTTCCCAATAATATATTCATTAATTTATTATTTTTTATCAACACTATTAATATAATGATATTTATCAATACATATATTAAAATAATGGATTGTTGGAGATTTTATGTTTATATAATCCTTTCATCATCTATTACTCCATATTTCATGTTTATAACTTTTATTGTAAACTATCATATTTTACTAATCATAAAAAATTCAAGTATTTTTAAAAAATCCAAAAATTATACTGTAACCATTTTTAAATGCATATAATTAATGAATGAACTGTATTTTATGAAAATAGGTTTCAATATATGAGTAATTTAATTTAAAAAAAATCATCATTTACTTGTAAAATACAGATTTAAAAATTATAACTGATTTTTTTAGACTTTAAAATTTTACATATGGTATTATAATATTATCATAAAATCATAATACATAAAAATATTTATATATGAATTAATATTATGAAAATAAATTTTCATCCAAATAATTAAATTAATTCTAAAATTTTAATTAAATATTCTCGACATACAAAAATTCCAACACATAGATAATAATTTTTAAAACATTTATTTATATAGAATATGGTATAAGTATACCAATTTTTATTTATAATATTCCTAAATTGAATTTATACATTCATGGCTGAGGCTAATATTCATTTGGTTGGTTTACTATTCATAAGGGTTGTATTACTTTTCCAAAGGTCAATTTACTCTTTCATATTTACTGGTTCTTTATCATCTAGAATTACTTCTTATTTAATTAATTGTTATTTTATAATATTATTTATTATGTTTCATAAGTGATTATATGTTGTTAATACTATATTAAATTACAATAGGAAGAAGTAAGTTCTTCTGATAAAAGTTTGGTCCATAACATTCTTCTCCCCTTTCAAAATTTTGGCCTTGAAATTTCATTTTATATAAAAAGGTTAGGTTACTTCCCCTTAATCACCTTCTCTAGTTCCCGCGTTATTTTTTTATACTTATGGTTCCTCTAGAAAACTTTGATAAGGTGGTTTGTATTATTTTATAGATCCTTATCTCTCCCATCTAGAATATTTACTGGATGCTCCTCATAAGAGATATCATCTTACAATTGTACCTCCTTTGAGTTCACTACATGTGATGAATCTAGTATATACTTCCTCATGAGTGATATATAGAACACATCATAAAGTGATGATATATTTGGTGGAAGTGAAATAAGATAGGACTCAGGAATAAGGTGATCAAGGATCCCAAATAGACTAATTTACATTGGTAATAACATCCATTTCTTTCCGAATCTCATGAATCTCATCCATGATGATATTCGAAGGAAGACATTATGTCCAATGGTGAACACTAAGTCCATTAAAATGTTTTCTAAATAGATCTATTTCCAACACTATGTAGCTTTGATATGATTATTGATTGATTAAACCCTTTATATCATCTCTTGTACAAGATCATGTCTATGTAGCTTTCTTTCCCCAACATAATCCCAATAGGCTGGATTTATACATCATTTTCCATATAGAGAATAGTTTGGACCCATCCGAGTATTCGAGTGAAAGATATTGTTGTATGAGTACTATTCCAATGGGAAATTATAATACCACAAACTTTTTAATTCTAAATTGAATGCTCATATCATATCTTCGAGCGGTGGAATAGTCTTTTTAGATTGACCATCAATCAACGGTGATAATATGTGCTAAAATTTAAATTACTACTCTAAAAAATTTTAAGACTTATGAAGAATTTAGATGTAAACCTGGGATCATGATGAGAGGCAATCAATAGTTGAACTACATTAAGTCTCACAAATTCCTTCACAAATATCCTAAAAATCTGTTCAAGTGATAGATTTTACTGAATAAGGATAATGTGGTCAGCCTTGGTGAGTCAGTCCACTACAACCCATGTCACATTATTTCCTCTCGATATCTTCGAGAGACCTGTGACAGAGTCCATAGTGACATTATCCCATTTCCACATGGTTATAGGGAATGGCTACATCATCCCTTTGTAATTTTTTCACATAGGTTTAACATGATTACATATCAAGTACCATAAAATATACTTAGCAATCCCCTTCATCTTATAGTCCCACCAGAAGTGTTCTTGGAGATAATAAGACATCTTGGTACTCCCAAGATGTGTAAGTAAATTTGAGCCATTTTCATCTTCCAATATATCCTTTTATATCCGAGGTGATTAAGGCACACAAATCCCCATTCCAATATAAATCACATCATAATCATCGATATCGATATCATGTAGCTTGACATACATTACTATATTCACCATCTTTTTTAACTCTACACCATCACTTTTTTCCACATTAATATTCTATTGGATAGATGGATGGGTAATCATTTGGGATAGGTATGATGTATTCCCTATCACTATGATTTCCAAATCCATCATTTGTGTATCCAAGAATATAGTGTCTTTCTCATTATGCAACATAGATAGATTATCATGTTCTTTCTCAATTAGAGAATCAAATACCTTGTTTTTCTTACTGGGATGATAGTGAATAGAGAAATCATAGTCATTAATTTTCTCTACCAATCTCCTTTGACTCATGTTGAGATCATTTTATGTGAATATATAATTTATGCATGTATGATCTGTATAAGAGTCACACTTATCACTATAAAGGTTGTGCAACCAGATTTTTATGGTAAAAATCCTAGCTTCTTGTAGCTGGTCATGTGATGGGTTGTTCTACTCATGTATCTTCAACTATCTTGAGGCATAGTCTATCACATTATCTTTTTTAGGAGCACACAACCCTATCTGTTATTTGAAGCCTCACTTTATATTTTGAAAATTTCTCCACATTTCAGTAATGTGAGTACAGGTGCTTTGATAAGACTCTTATTTAATTCCTTGATGCTTTCCTCACATTCTTCCATCTAGACATACATTACCCCATTGATTTTTAACATAGTTTGAGGGATTTTTAATTGTGAGAAATTTCTCACAAGTCCTACATAGTACCCTTTTAATCCCAAAAAAACTACAGTTTTTGGTGAAATTAGAGGATCGGGTCCATCCCAAAATTGCCTTTGTTTTTGAAGGATCCACATAAAATCCCTCACTTATCATCACATGTAACAAGAATGTGACTTGCTGATTCCATAATTAACACATTCTAAACATGGAACACAACTTATTATTCATTAATATATCCAAAAAAATTCATATATGTTCTTCATGTTCATCGTTGTTCTTGGAGTAGTTGATAATATCATTGATTAACACTTCCTAATTTTTTTCAACGTAAAGTATGAAGAAGCTATTCATCAAATGCATGATGATTATAGGGGAATTATCAAGTATGAAGTCAATCACCAAAAACTCATAGTGACCATAAATTATATGTATAGAAAACTTCTGGATACCTTTCTTATTCACCTCTAGCTAATGACATCCCAAATGAAGTCCAACCTTTGAGATGTATTGATCTCCTCAAAATTGACTGAAGAAGTCATAAATCCTTGGAAGTAGACAATTGTTTTTTATATTGATCTTTTTGAGTTCTTGATAATAAGTACACACCTACATTGATGCATCCTCCTTCATGAAAAAGGGTACCGGCATGCCCCAAGGTTATGCAACAAGGTGTATGACCCATTTTTAAAAATTCACATGAAACTGAATCATTAACAACTTCAGTCCTATGGGATCCATTCTATATAGTCACTTTGATATAGGAGTAGATTTTTGTATGTGTTCTACTAAGAAATCTAACTAATGATCCCAGAGGGATGGGTAAATCTCCAAGAAATACAACATTTTATTCCCTCATAATGGTCATTTCCCCAAGGTTGATAAATAACTTTGACTCAACTATTTGATCAAGGAATGATTCTTCATATGGAATCACCACCCACCTCATTGAATGATTTTAAAAAGGAGATTCTAGATCTTCATTGCATTTGTAGATGATCATGGGATGGTTCAGAATATGAAATGATATTTCCTTTTCTCGAGAGTATATGTGCGCTCTATATAAAAAGACCCAATCCATCTCTAGAATATCATGGTATTACACCAAGGAATGTGTTATGAGATTTTCATGAAAAATATTCCCACATACCCCCAATAAGATAAGAGTCCAAGACTTGGTGGGAAATGATAGCATCACTTGGTGTTTTTTTAGATATCATTACTTCATGATTTCAGGGAGTTGATTCAATATTTCTACTAAACATTCAAGATATAAATGAATGAATTGATCAATAATCCTATAAGACTTTTTACATTCTTCGGTTAATAGAATTCATAACTTGTACGAATTTATTTTATTTGTCCACTTTAGCAGTCATAAGGGAATATGAATCCAATTGATCTTTTTTCTTTATAGGATTGAAAGGATTATTACCCTCTATAACCTAATGTTGAGTGTACTAGCTTGCATAATTCCCCTGCCCCCTAATGTTTTAGCATAATGCCTTAGGTAGTCCATTCATCCACCACATTTTCGTGTTTCCTCATATATTTTTGACATTCATGATCTTGGTGGATTTCTCTTCCCCAATTGAAGCATTTCCACATACTATTTAGCTAATTTCCATGACTCTTCTTCCCATATTTTTGACATGTGGTTGGTTGAGTTTTCTTTCCAATATCCTCATTAGGTCACCCAATTTGAAGATCCACCTTTCGTTTCATAGCACCATAGTCATGGAACCATTCTCCAAAATATATATCCACTTTGACAGAACATCAAATGACTTATTCATTACTCTCAATGACTCAAATTAAAAGATCCATTATATGGTGTAGTTATAAACCACTAAAGACTCTATCAATGTTCATGTCACAGTTGATAACAAAACCTGAATTGTACCTTTCACACCTTGTGAAATTTTCTTCGTATGTCGTGATAGATTCCACTTCCTTCTGATTTAGCTCTATGCACTCTATATCCAACTATGTATGATGAGTTCTATGTATGTACTTATTACGAATAATTAATTATCGTCATGTCATCCCACTCTATCTCTTCAATTTCAAACCTCATCTTGGGGTTCTTAATCAAATCCCACAATTGATCAGCCTCTTCATCTAGACAGCAAATATCGAGTTTCTCCGTCTCTATATCATAAAAGTGAATCATATAATATATTTCCTTCATCGAGTTGACCCACTATTATGTTACTAGTGGATAATATGAACAACTAAACATCGATGGTGGTTGCCACATACAACACTCGGTATCTTATTTCTCCGTCATTTGTGAAGGCTAAAATATCACATTATTTAGGTTATTGTTTATAACATGAGATATTTATGTGAGAATCACCTTGAAATTTTGAACTAAACCTCCAAAAGAAGTGGCTTTGTCATTTGGGAAATAACTACATTGTCTTTTTCATGAGTTTTTTTCCTGATTTCCCTAAGTTCCAAACATTTTCTAAAATAGAAAATTTTAGAACCCAACATAAGTCAACAATACAAGAAGAAATATTATATTAAATTGTGTATTTAAGTCTTAAGGAATATCTTGTTGGATCCTTATATTTAGAATTATCTAAAACAAACCTTCATGGGTGCTCACTTATACTTAGTATCATACTACGTATGATCACTAATTTTCTCTAATCATAATTTCCAAATAAACTAAATTGTCCTATGATACTAACAATGGAGACCCCTCTTTTTCTTACATGCCTTGTTACATAATTTTAATGGAAAAAATAAATTCATTATACAAAAAAAATAAAAAAGGTTTATTGTATTTGATAAACTAAGACCATACATAATATTAATAAAATAAAACATAAAAATTTACCTAATTCATTAATCATTAGAATATTTTTGGTCCTTGAACTCTTCTAAATACATGTAATCACATGAGGGTTTACATCAAAAATGGGTAAGAAAAAAGTCCAGTTAAAGGATAGCTAATAATATCAAACAATATAACATGGGGTGGGAATAATCATTATCATCATAATATAGGCATGTTATCATAATCATGAGTTGAACCATTAAAAAATTCGTGGAATGTGGAAATGCAAAAAAAATGAAACATCATGTCTTAGCGGTCAACTGCAACGCATAGATGTGAAAAAAGATGCCTTCATGTTCATGCATATTTCTCTTTACTCAGGACATAAACAACATTACCTAGTGCATTAGACCAATATATAATTATGGGATCACCCATCACAACATAACATTTACTTTGTGCTATATAATTTCGGTCACACCCATCACATCATAATATTTACATTATCATGCATGCCACATAAAATGTATATCAATATTGAGCATAAACTAACCCTTGGAAATAAATGGGTTTCATTTTATAAATCATATGTTCATAAAATTTGAGAACACAAATGAAATTGGTAATAACATACTTTATATATGAATCATCAACCACGAGTGCAGAAGAAACAATCTCAATAAGTAAAATGTGTATTTTTTTTGAAATAAGTATTCTTTTGGAAAACATTTTGTTTATCAGAAATTAATTTTAAATAGATATATATCCTATTAAAGAAAATATAATGATGAATAAATCATATTTAAGGAATATCCATACAGAATATTTGGAAAAAGAGGGAAAACATAAGGAAAGAGAGTAGGGTTATACAATTAACTATACCATATGTCTAAACAGTCTTTTTTTAATGTTTTTGATAATAATATTGAATACACTAATAAAAAAATTAAAAATGTTTATAAATGTATTTTATTAATTATGGGTTTATTATATTCCTTTATCGGATTTTTTTTGGGTTATATAGTTTTATTACATCATTCTGGAGAATTTGTTTTCATGTTTTTCATGATCGTTTCACTTGTATACAAGAATAGAAGTTTGCATAAAATGTGGATAAATTCCCAAAATTATTATTAGATTATATTAATGATATTATAGAGTTATAAATTATCTAATAGGTAATGTGGTTTTATTTTATGAGGATGAATCATTAGATAAAAGATAATGATCATCATTTTAGGATAATTTTGGTAGTTTGTTTAACACAACAAACACATTTTGTTTTATCATTTTGTATTATGTGTATGAATTAGTTATAGAAAATAAAAAGGGTTGTAACATAAATATTATAATATTTTTCAACCATTATAATGGTTATATTAATATACGTGAATATGTTAAAGGAAAATGAAAGTGCATCGCCCACGATGTTGGTAAATTATCACATCACAGGTGAAGATTTCATTTTTAGAATAAAATAGAGACGGAATATTTTATTAATGGATCTTCCATTTAAAGGATAAAATACTAGTATATAAAACATATAGAATTTATCAATATATTGGGATAAAATAAGATGAGTATAATAGAAAAAAATGAATGAAATTGAATGGAAAATTAAAGAAAGAGAGATAGAGGATTTACATATTTAATTTATACCCCATGAGAACCTCCTTTGGGCATGTTATTGATATTTTTAAAAGATCAAGATCTCATGGAAGTGGTGGAGGGACTAGATAATTGTATTGGTCAAAATTTATTCAAGTCTCAAATATTGATATTTGTGAGGAAATGAAGGGGTGAGGGTGGTATTTATGTTGGAGGGGAGGGGTGTTTTCTCAATACTAAATCATTTAATTTATTATTTCTGGCTCAAAAGTTTGAATAGTTTAAAAATTGTCACAATAAATAGTAAAATAATGAAGGATAATATTATATTTTTGGATTTCATCACCCTTAAATCATAAATGACACCATAATTCTTGTATTTATCTTTTTTATTGTAAATTAAAAAATATTTATATTCATAAAAGTTCATGTATTTTATAAATATTCTAAAAATTCATCCCAACCATTTTTTTCAAATTTAGAATTTAACAATAAAATCCAATTTTAAGAAAATTATTTTCTAAATATTATTAATTTAATTTTTCATAAAAATGATCATTTACATTAAAAATACATATTTTAAATTTATAAATAATTTTATAAAACTTTAAAAAAATACATAAGGTATATTTAAATTAAAATGAAATCATAAAAAATAAAAATATTAATTTATGAATTCATTTTACGAAAATAAAATTTCATTTAAATTATTAAATTAATTATAAAATTATAATTAAATATTCTTGACTTACAAAAATGCCAATACTTAAATAAAAATTTTGAAAACATTTCTTTACTTATGATATGGTATAATTATACCATATTTTTTTAATAAGATTTCTAAAATTTATCTATACATTCATGGGTGAGAATAATATTTATTTGGATGGATTACTATTTATAATTTTCATATTGATATTCTTACGTTCATGTTAGTATTTCATTGGTATTTTTTCATTATCTTCTAGAAGTATTCATTATTTCAATAATTCTTCATTAATAAAGTTTTTATTATGGTCCACAAGTGACTATATGTGATTTATACTATATGAAATTTCTATAAGAATGAATAAATTAATTTATAAAAGTTTGGGTCATTATAATATGGTTTTTCATAGTTTTATAACAATCATATATTTATTACATACGAGGCCTGAGTGAGTTTGATGGAATTCAAGACTTCATGTAAGGTGATTTATATTCGAACATTTAGTTATGAGAGACTTATGTCATATTTATTACTCAGTTTTTTTGGTGAGTATACTGACGTATGAAATTTTATAACATGAAATTAATTTATTTAATGATATTAAATATTTCAATTGATATTATTATTTCATGCATCTCAATATTCAAAAGTTACTCAAGTAGTAATGGATTGGAGGCGCTCTTTTAATTTCTAGGAGACATAAGCCATCATAAGCACCTATTTCATATATATGATGTGTATACTTCCAAATCATATATTTTTCATTAATAAATTTTGAATTAATGGGATTTACATATCTATTATAGGGTTTCTATTTCATTTGGATTACAGTTAACACATTACCAAAGCGGTAAGGGAATTTTGTCTCAATTTTCCTTCTTTAAGACACATGTTATGTTACACATCTATATTCATTTAAGAGGTGAATATACTACCTAATTGACATGTTATATAAAAAATATCCTTCGTTTCATGGTATTTTCTTCTTCATGTAATGTTATCCTTTCATGTGTATTTTTATTCAATTTTACTAATGTGGTAAATATTTATTTCTACAATCTCATTATTTATGAGGGTTGTTTATGATTATACTTCCATTGAAGAAATTTTTTGATAAATCTATGATGAATTATCATATACTTTGTTATCCTATAGTCATTCATTATTTCTTCAAGTAATGAGAAAAAATTTTCCAATCATTTTTACTTATGATAATTAAGAATTTGTTTTTAGGAAAATTCATGTTTATTTCTCTATTCTATCAAAAATTAATTCACTATTAGAACCATAATTTCTAAAAAATGTTTTCAAAAATGAGTTGAAATTATATTTAAATATTTTTAATATTTTATAGGATTTAGAAAATTTTTTATTTTTTAAAGTTTGTTTTAAATTATTTTCAATGATTCATTTATATGTTTTATAAGTTATTTTTAGAGAAAAATATTTTTAATATGCTTTCAGTTGAAATTTATTTTAAATGAATTTAAAATCATCCTTTATAAGTATCAAAAATTATATTACGATCGAATATTTTTCAAAAAAAATCAGTGTTTAAAAAAAATTTCTAAATGAATTTATAGACCCCTTTATAGATTTTTAAAAAAAATTACAATGTAAATGGTTTAAAAATATTTTATGTTTAAAAAATATTTTAATATAATGGAAATTTTCAAAAAGGAATTTTATTAAATGATCATTGAAAATTATTTTTAATATAATATGAGATCTATTGGTGTAACTCATGCATTAATGGGGATAAGGTCCAATGGTACCATTCATATTATTTCTCTAAATGGTTTATATTTTGATTTCATGAAACCTATTTCTATTCAATATGTCATATTCTTATGAATCACAATTCTTCTCATAGGGTATATTTAGTATATTAAACCCATTGATATTTTAAAATTCTTGATATTCTAAAATGTTTATAGTGAACATTTATTTTCATGGGTTATTATATGAAGAATGTTTTATGATCATATGGAACACATAAGTATGATTTTCATTTTCTGACGGGTGGGAACTATATATCCCTCTAATGCATTAGGTAATGATTTATATCTCATGAGATAGAATTATAAGTAATAGGATGTGAACAAGTTTCAATAGTTGAAATTGTCAGCTAATATATTATTTGGAGTGAACCATGACTACCAATATAGATTGGGGAGTGAAAAAATTCCATTAATATTGCCCTAGTAACCTGTCGATACAACTAGGATTGTCTTTGTAGTGAACCATGACTAATAAGATGTTACGAAGGGACTAGATTTCAGGTCTATAATGTGATGTGTTGACCTACTTACATGTCCATAATGTTATATGTGAACCTGATTTCATTTTCATAATCTTATGGGTGTACCTGTTTTCATGTCAAAATGTTTATGATAGGGCTTGATTTCATGCCCCTAACTTAATGAGTGAATATATTTCTATTTATCCATGTTATAAATATTATAAGATTATGTGTATAGAATAATAATATTATCTATTCCAATTTTTTTCTCTCACGACTCATTCTCCTTGATTTCCTTCTGATTGAGGTCTTATGAACTACCAATACTTAAGCCACTACACATGATTATGATCATTGATATGCATGGTATGATCTTCAATTATATGATCATGTTTTCAGTCCCTTATGTTCATGAATATATTTTATGTTTACCCTTATTGAGAATCTAATCTCAGCATTTTAATATTTTCCCCAGGTTATTATATAAGGTTCTATGTAGGAGTAAAAAATTGGAAGTTACACATGGGAGATTTAGATATCCTTCAATATGTTTGAGGATATTGTGTTCAATATTTACAAATATACAAAAATATTACAGTCATAAGGGTATATACAACTTAATGTCTTGAATATTCATCTAAAATGATGTCATATCTATGTATGATAATCCATTATCTTTATAGGGATAAGCTACAAAAATTCACTTCGTCAATTAGAAGATATATGGGTGTTATTCAAATCAATTTCCCAATCCAAGGGAAAATAAAGAATATAGTCACCAAAAACCATTTAATAATGTATAAAATTATTATTTTTTACACTAGTTTTCCTAGAATCATATTTCATGTAAATTTTTACCAATTACAAGATATTAGGTTACAAATAAATACCCATAGTGGTATGATTTTGATAAAAATAATTTAATTGGTTTCTGGAATGTTATTAGTTATAGATATAAATCTTCTTCCCTTCATAGAATTTTATGTGAAATTATGAATGTGATAAATATCTTTATGAGAAACATAAACTGAATTTTCATATAGATATATCTCGTTTGACATCATATATAAACACATGATCATATTAAGATGAATGGATAATTATGAGTTCCCAATATAAATTATTATAATATTCAGTGTTAAATTTCATGGATGGAATTTATTTAATATGGAGGAAAATTTGCTACCCTGAAATTCTATTTTGTTATTGACTTTAAATAAGTAAAAATTTTCAATATCTTTCATTTCACATAGCACCGAACATAAATGGAACCATAATACATTATGATAAAAAATAAATTTCAGGTATGAGAATTATAACCTATAAATTTAGAATGAATAAATAAGTGTAATTTTTTTTTGAATTACATTTATATAGATAATAAATTGTACTTTTAATATGAATTAAATTGAATTAGTTCACAAAAAATGAATAATAAGACAATTTGTTGTAAAAAAATTATTTTTTTTTAAATTATTTTATGAGATAGTCATTTCTATTTTAACATATGTATGATTAATGATAAATTTTGATTAATAATAATAACTATTTAACATTTATATAGTTAGTAAATGATTTGATATAAAAATAATAACATTTAATTCATTAAAATGTGATTTTCTAATAAAAAATGGATATCATTATATATTATGATTTCATTAAAATATTAAATTTAAAAAAGATTTAATATGAAATTGAAAAACACTACTTTATTTTTTAATTTATAGTAAAAAAATAATCATATTATGAATTTTTTATATTTTTTGTAAATATCAGGTTTTAGTTCAAATATTTGGTTTTCAAAAAAAAATTTATTTTGAATGAATTTTTTATTATATATGGATGATGTAGAAAAAAATAAAACCATTTATGTAATAAAAAATATGTTTTTAAAAACATTATTCATTTTAAAATATTATTTTAACATATAAACCCAATGTAAAAATTTTGATAACAAATTAAAATGATTTTTAATATAATTGTATTGTCATTTCTATAAATAATGTATTATTTGTGGGAGATTCAACTTTCTATTTCCTTAGAATACGCAGAAAATATATATTTTATAATTAATAAATTTATTTCAACTAATGGAATATAAATGAAATTTTTTTCTAATATATTAATTCAATGTTTAAAATTGTTATTTCTTGAAAATCTATTTTTACAGAATTAAGAGTATTTTTTAATTATTTTTTCACCGCATTGGAAATGTTATTTGAATAAAATATTTTAATATTTTATAATATAAGTATAAAATTTAGAAAATGAGAAATCTTAATCTTTTTCATTAAAATTAATTAATATGTTTAGAAATTAATTACCTATATAAAGGAAAATTATTATAAAATATTTAACAATAAAAAATACTTAAAACTCAGTGTTTTCTAAAAAATGAGTAGTTTAATTGATTTTTGAGCCACACAAATTTTCTTATGCTATTTTTTTTTTATTTTTTATACTTTGGAACGAGAATAGTATACATACATTTTTTAAAATATAAGGGTGACACCCTAAAATACCATTTCCTTCACTTATAAAACGATAATGTATTCACCACTTCAAGATAGCCCTATCATTCAAATTTATCCTCGAAAATATTTCTATTTTATATTATTATACCCCCCTCAAAAAATCCCCTTATCAGTCAATGTTATCATAATCCCATCAAATTCAGTGAGAATTCCAAGGAAAGTTCAAGTTCCCAACGTGAGTATTAGAAACTACTCAGTTTTCTTCTAAATTATATTATTTCATATTTATTAAATCCAAACTAATATAATTATATTAGTATCATTTATATTTATTATTGTTACTACATTATGGTTTTTAAAAATTATTTATTCATATACCCCATCAATTAATAAAAATATATTTTTTTCATGTGTTGTGTGAAAAACAACCGTAATGAAATAATGTGTAGCAACTCTTGTTTTTTTCTTATAAGAATGTGGTATATTTTTTAATCAAAGAACTATGTCAGTGTGGGATTCCAGGGTTTTTAGTGATTTTGTGCAGTGATATTAAAAATATTCAATATAATATTTCATATGCATGAAGGTTGTTAGTAAAAGCTGAATAACTCTTGATCATTATCAAGATCGAAAATCTGAGACCACTTTTGAGATCATTGAATATGATCCAACATAGGTGTGACATAATGTTTATGGGTGATAGTTGTACGGTCAAAGGAACCCATTAATGGTGTGTTAAACGGAGATTTTATTATTTTAATGAAATAAAATTAATACAACTCCCCCCCCCCTAATATTGGTTCTCACAGAATGAGTGAGGAGGTAGGATCCCCATCCCCCCATTACACAGAGCATGACCCGATCTCAAACATAGGTGAGGAGGGGCCACCTAACCCCATTTTTGATGTCTATCATCACCAGATCGAGGTGTATCTGGTTTAACATGTATTTTGGGACCCGAAAAATTGACATCTCACTACGAGGTAGATTAATTTATGATATTTGTTTCTTGATCCTATTTTTGATGGATTTTATTAATGATTAGATCCCAATTGTGACTGTTATATATCCACTGGGGGTAGATATGTGGGTTTTGGTGAAAATAGGGGTGTTTTTGGTTCCTCATAAGGGATTCCGATTTATAATTCCTGATCATGCAACATTTAGTGTAGAGCCACATGCCATGTGATATTCAGGTTCAAGGAAGATGATATTTGGGGAGTACACATTGTGTGCTAGTTATACACACCATATAGTGATCCCTAGCCATGTGGTGAATGCCATGACTAGGATAATTGTGTCACGGGTCATAGTCATGTGGCAGTACAAGACCAGAGGAAATAAGAATAGGTTGAGTAACATGGGCCCAATCAAGGACACTGGAATGGGATCGACTTAGAAGGAAATGTCTTCTACCAACGGTACACTCTATGTGCGAGACATGGCCAACCAGTTTTGTATGGATACAAACACACCCAGAAGATCAAATGAGGTTATAGGATATCTCAATTGAGTTACACATAATTTATTCCCTTTTATACACACTATTTACCACAGTGGGACATGACCATGGGCCAGTTTCTTGAGATGTGCCATTTACAAGGGGTACATGTCATTTACTCCCCTTTGAGACTATTTCCTCAAACATCTATATCTTCAGGACTCCAAAAAAGGAACATGTGTAGCTTATCCTGAGGAGTTTTTTGCATTATAAATGATGGTGGAAATAGTTTTGGAATTAATTATCATATGAAATATTTTCCATGATTGATGCTTCCTAAGGTGAAGCTTGATGTTGGGTGTGAAAATGAAGGATCATTAGAGATTTCAGATAGAGATGGTACTCCCTTATCAAACTAGGGTATAGTTACATTATCCATGGAGATGGTACACCCCTATCACATGAGGGAACGAGTCGTACATAATAATTATATAGATATAAATGTTACTCCCCTATCACACCAGGTAATGAATCATTTATTCATGAAGATGGTAATCCCATATAAAACTAGGGTACCATTCCTCCACACACGTTCAATAGTTCAACATAGGTCCTTATTTCCCTGTTTTTTTAGGGTGAAGGTCCCTCATATAATTTATATAGGTTGATATTAAGCTCCCCTATACAAGTGTGAAGTTCACATATTTGTGTAGTTTTAATCCCCCATCTTCATGTTCTGAATAGGATTAGGTCCTCCATGCGAGTTTGACATCCCTTATAAGTTTGGTGCTATTGCGAAGAGCAATCCCCTCTACTTGATATGCATGATACATGATTAGGATATAGTTCTTCCTCCATATGGAGAGGTGCAGAACTCAACATATGGGTTCTTCAAAAATAAATTTAGATGGTTAGTATTTAGTACCTGAACGGCTATGGGGTAGTTTCGAGGTGTGATTCCATCATCTTTCTCCAGAAATTTCTTACATGGTGCTTGGTTTTGAGCTAGATCTCCCCAGACTAGAAGTGAATTGATGATGGGTTGGACTATCCAATTATGTTTTTTATCTTGTATGGGGTGGTTTGACATCAGATATAGGACATATCATGCCGGGAACCAGAGTCATAACTAAAGAAATATTTTTTATGAGATAAATAACTCAAAAGAGTACCATCTTGGATGGAAGATATCATTTATTGAGATCTACCAGATGAGTGATAACATTGAGTATCATGTCGAATCTTGTGGATGGTAGTGAGGTTAGTACCTCATGAGACATGGAGTTTGAGATGATAATATTTATGTTTTTATTAGATTACTTATGGTTATTATTGACTATCAAAACTCATGGATATGATACAAAAATCCAACTATAGCTGAGATGTTTTTAAGAAGGATATTATTTTTCATCTCTTGTTGGGTTTTCTTCATCTGTCTTTGTGTATAACTAACTATTTATATTCTATTTATCCTTTTTATTTTTAGTTTTTGGGTCATCTATTAGGTATTTTTATAGTAACACCTCTATAGGCTATACATTCACATGTCATGTATTGTGAAGAGAATAAATATATTAGTGGTGTCTTCCGAGGACATGGAGTGGGTAGAGAATAGTTCTGGGGTTGAAAAGCTATGGCATGTACTGGTCAGTATTTTGATTGTAGAGTCCTTCTTCTGAGAATGTTAGATGATTTTTCAATTTTTGGTGGGCCTTTATTTTCCATTTCATGATTTCTAGTATCATCTTGATCTATTTCTGGGATATAAATGTATTCATGGGTTTTTATCAATATTATTATTATCTCTATAGGGTTTAATATAGATGGATGTGTTTCTGTTAGTGAGTATAGGTAACATTAGCTAAGGCCATCCATACGTGTGATATTCCTACTTAGAGGAGTTTCCAAGGACCTAGAATGTTGAACGTCAACATGGGGAAGTGGAGGCCTTGTATTCTACCCACTAGGTGTGACCTGGTTGGTTGGGTCCTTAAAGAGTAGTATCAGATGAGTTCATTCCATAGGTCTATAGTTATTTTTATAGTTTTCATCATGGATTGGGTTTTATGGTGACATTGTTGAAGTTATATGATTTTTCATTTAGGATATAGACTCCAGTGTTAGTGTGCTAGAAAATATATCCATCCAACACGACTCTGATAATATTCTTGTTGATTGAAAACATGTTGAAATTGATTAGAAGGAAAATTTGGTATATAGATCATATAGGACTAGGTTTTGTGTTGCATTTCCTTCTTGATTCAACTCCTAAGATATACTTTGGACCATGGTGCCACTTGATTCTTTGTTCTGATTCCCCCAAAATATGGTTCTATGAATGGATATTTATGGATATATTCTTAGTCATGTGGATTTAGTGCATGGGTCAACACATTAAGAGGTATATTTATGTAGTTTTCTTGTCGAGCCACCACCCATTACAAAATACGTTGTACCAGCAGTCCAAAAAAAGGATTCACATAGTCTTGGTGTGCTACATGAGTTTCATAGGTAGTGACCTCTTATGTATTAGGGTGTTCTATAGCCCTAAGCATGTGATGAATTTAATCAGGCAGTCACACATGTTTTCCTCCTTATAACGAAACCACTAGATTATATTTTGGTCAAAGCTATGAGTATTTCAATGATATTTTCTAAGTGATGGCGAGGTCTGGTGATGTATTCAGATTATAGATGAAACTCACTTTAAATGATTTTGAGCTTCTCGTTAGGGAAGATTTTTATTCATCCACGTTATGATTAATGTCTATGCAAGAGCTTCATCAGCTTGGGAAATTTAGCATGGCCATGATATAGTATTTAGTGAGGCTCACAAAAAATTCAAGACACTATGTATATATGATTTGAGATATATTTTATCAAGAATACAGCTTTGATCAAGGCTTGTGTTAGGATATGAAAGCCTTAGTGATACCTCTGGGAATTCCCATTGAGGTTGTAGTGCTCATAGTTTATCCATGGTGACATAGGAATTTGGAAGTGCCATATAATTGTGATGTCTGACATAGCTTTAGACTCAAAAGGAAGAGGGATGTCTCACCCACAAAGAAAAGTTCCTATGATGTAATAAAAAATAGTGTGGGTGAGGTAGTGGCACCCAAAGAAGATAATTTTTCAGGTGTGACATATGATGTCCTTTGAAATCTACGTGCAGGGTGGGATGGTGTTTTTATGTGTTGCAGAAAAACATTGTTTTGGTATACAGGCTGAAGAGGGACCAGATAAGCTTTATGTAGATGGGGATTATAGTATGAAGGACTGAGTGCCATTTTAGGTATGATATGTGGTTGTTCTTTCTTAGTTTCAGTTATCACAGATTAGCAAGCCATTAATCACTAATTTTCCTCTATTTGAGGCTTAATGAAACCAATTGAATTTTTTTATTGACCCTTATTCATGAAAGAAACTATAAAGATGATTAGAGTTCATGAACACACATCTGTAGTGTGACCAGACTCTGGTAAAGTGATATCCTCACATTGAAAATTTTTGTAGTAAATGATATAGAGCCTATGATGTTTTCTCACCATGGATTTGTTTCCTAACATCCATGTTCAATATTTTTCTTCATTTTGGTGCAGAAATTGTTTTGGCATGTTGGATGGAGTTTTCATCCTTTTCAGAGTAGTAATAACAAGTTAAGAGGGATGAGCTCATCTGTGGGAAAATACAACCAATAATTAATCAGATGGATAGAATGAACCCTAGAGCAGTGATGCATTGGTATTTTAGTTCCCTATAATAGTGGTGGAGTTGAGGATGTTTAACCTAGGATGTTCTGGGTTTCATCCCCACTGTGAGTTGTCTTCTACATGGATTGGAACCTAGGGACTACACTAATAAATGTTATAACATATCTTCTAACTCCCATAGATATTATTGAGATGTGTTGTAGTTATCAGTCTGTAGAAGGAGGATTTGGTAAATCCCAATGTGTTCACTTGTGTATCCCTATGTGGTTTTTTGGTACCCTTGTCTCCACAGTTTTACAAAGGCATGTAAGGAACATAAGGATTACCTGACATGACTCTATATAATGGTTCTTACCACTATATTTTTTTACTAACGAATATAGGAAAAATAATGATATTTTTTGAGGTCATGAATTGAAAAATATTCCCTGGTCATATTCATGATTGGTTTTCCAAAGTTAAGGAGTGCATTTAACTTCTAGGGATTTTCAAAGAAACTTATCGCACTGCGAGATACAGTGATGAGATGGTTTCTTTCCCTTATTAATATACCTAGGAGAGGGTTGGTCATTCCTTTTATAGTGAAACATTCTAGATCCTTTGAACATGATTTCAATTTTCTTATTGAAGTAATGTATTTGTTGCTCCAAAATCTACATAGACCCATTTGAGGACATGTTCATGAGAACATGTAGTTTACCATGATGCAGGTTGGAACTAGTGGGATACAACGTTTGTGGGATATAATTTGGTCTAGTGAGGGATATTGAGAGTGATGTTCATCCAAGGGTAGATAAGGACTTATGAGTTATTCTAGTATTTTCATCATTTTAGTGTAATGTTTTACCACTAGAATCTAATATCGTAGATGGATTTGGTGTATGGTGTTTTCCAACTATCATAGTTGAGGAGACCTTTTCCTTCCTCATTGCATGATGTCAACCTGGTTTGATATAGTGAGTAGGTGAGGAGAGGACTATTGGTTTATATAATGGGATTTGGGTTCTAACTTGAAATAACCATTATTTGGCTTGTGTTTCTCTTGAGTGTGAGTTTTTAGACAGTACGTGAACCCTTTAGTGAGCTCACTAGGGTGGGATAGCTAGTTGAGAGCATAGTTTTGTCACTTATTCGTAGGATATCACTTTTTAAGATAAAAATAGTGATTTTGGGGATATTTTAAAGACTATTTTCTACAATTTTTCAGCGGGAATATTTTTACAAATATGTTTCATGATTGGTGTTGAGTTGACGCATAATTTTGGGGCATGAAGAGCCTTGTTGTGGTGAAATTAACAATGTTAAAAATATTTTTTTATAAAATTTTTTTTTTAGTAAAAGTGTAATAACCCCATATTAGTGTATCGAATCATAAATCATTGTCTTTGGTTGATTTCATAGTGGTGTATTTTACCAACATGTGAAATAAATTATGATGACGATGGATGTTCGTTTAGAGGTGATAATCGGAGGGGTGTTAAATTGAGATTTTATTAATTTCAAAAATTTCATCACCTTTGGTTCTTGTGAATGGAGATGAGAGGGAGGATCCAACCCCCATGTCTGAAAAAATACATAAGGTCGATCATATGTGAGTAGGTGCTGTGAAACCCCATTTTTGATGCCAATCTTCACCAAATTGAGGTAGAACATGTTCTGATCATAGTTTTGGATTCGAACTTTTAGTGTTTCACCATTATGTTGGATGATTTATGGTATTTATTTTTTGATCCCAATTGTTATATTTATTATTTTTTAGACCCATTACTATTTTTTGAGATCCCATTGGGTAGATCTGTGGGTTTTAGTATAAATCTATGTGTTTCGGCTGGCTCATTGGGGTTTCCCATTGAAAATTCCAAATCACAAGACATGCAGTGTAGAGGATCACATGCCATGTGTTTTTTCCATTTAGGGAACATGATATTTGGGAATACATGTAATGTATTCAGTGTATAATTTTTGTATTGAGACCAGGCCATTTGGTTGAGGACATGGAAAATCTTTCCATGTCAAGGGACATGGCCATGTTGTAGTACAATAACAGAGTACACGGGCATTGGTTGAGTTACTTGGGAATTGCCATGGTCAAGGGAATAGTCCGGACTAAGAGTTACACACCATATTCCAAGGGTTCACATCATGTGGGGAACATGCCTAGCCATCATTGTATGGGTGATGACATTCCAACGAGACTTTATGGGGCCAGACACCATTGTACATGAGCTACAGTCGGTGTATTCAATTTTATACACACAATGTAATGAGAGGGGACAAGCCCATGAGACAATTTTAGAGGAAAACCGTATACTTATGGTACATATTATGTACTCCCTTTTGAGTCTTATCCATATCGCATCTCTATATTCAGGACTTGGATGGAGGCCCACGAGTAGCCTATCATAGGTGGTTTTCCACATTGGATCTGATGGTGGACATGGTTTTTGAATTAGATATATGACGTGAGATATTATAACCATGAATATTCCTTGTTATATTCTTTATAATGGTAGTGATCAGGTATGATCATCAGAGAGTTCAGATTGAGATTGCACTACCCATTCGAATCCAGGCACGAGCCCTCTATCCAAAAAGTCAATACTCCCATATTTCATTTGGTAGTAGGTCCTCCATCATCATTTTCTATTTTGTGAACGCAACCCTATGTAATGCTAGAGCTTTATTCCTCTATACATAGTGATATTACTCCCATGTACCACCATGGTGTGGGTCCTCTATATTTGCGAAATAGTTCTACCAGTGTCAGTACTCCCCTATCGTGTCAGGGTGCAGGCCCCCCATATAGTCCAAAACGGAAGAAAAGAAACTCAATTATATATAGGGGCGGTTACTCTATCTATTGAGTGATAAACCCACATATTCATGATCCTATAGTGAGAGGGTCCTCCATGGAAATGGAACTCCCATTCCAGGGATGCATAGATTCAAAAAGTGGGTTCCTCTACATGATACACATAATACATGGTAAGGAATTAGTACTCACTGGACATGGGGATGTTAGTTACTCTACATATTAATTATTTATATGTTCCATGAGATGGTTATGAGTTAGTACTCCCTAGTATGTGGGGTAATGGTGAGTTTTTATTTCCTTCTTTTTTTCTCAAGGTTACACATGGTTCTTGGTTTGCAGCTAGTGCTCTTTCGACTGTGAGTGAAGTGTTGAGGGACGCACCTCTCTACATGTTTTATTATGTGATTTTGTGTCGTGAAAGATAGAATATACACGAAATATTGTTTTGGGGACCATATTTTGTCATAGATATCTACTGCCAACAAGTAGCATACCTCTGATTATTACCATCAAGGATGGTAGGGTTAAGGGAGTGCTAACTATTGGAAAAGTAATACCTTCAATCCTCAAGTAGAATTATGCAGATATTAGTAAGGTTTATACCACAGGATATGTGGTGTCTAATAGTAGAGTATATTTTTTATTCTTTGATTCATTACAATGATGTCTGATTTACACACCATGTAGAGATTAGTTGTCAAGCCATGTATAACTATGGAGTTTTCAAGGTGGAGTTTCTTGTTCTTTATCTCTTGGGTTTGCTCCACTAGATTTTGGACAAGAAGACTATTTACATTCAATTACTACAATTTATTATTTGTTTTTGGGGTTCTTATTTGGTATTCATATACACTCCCATCTATGGGATCTACCTATATATGCTGTTTCTTGTGTAGATAACAGGAATCCTAGTGGTGTCCTTAGTGGTATGGGAGAAGTTGGTGTGCAGTTCTGGACTAGAATGACCAAGGTGTGTACCAATTATGAATTTTATATCAGTCCCCTTATTCTAATAAGGTTGGATTTATTTTCATTTTTTTGGTCTTGTATTTTTCCCTTACATGCTTTCCCGTAATATCATATTCATTATGTGGGTTATGAATGTATGCATGTATTTTTGTGAAAATATTTTTATTATCTATGTACTATTACATAAAGATGAATGTGTGGGAATGTGTTTAGGTACCATAGAATAAATCCTCAAATGTGAGTTATTTTCCTACCTGACACAGGTTTCCAACCCCCAGCCAATTGGAGGTGGACATGGGGTAGTTATGGTTTGGTTGTTTGTGAGAAAAGCGCACCCCAGTGGGTCTGGTTATTGCATAATGTGTTTTATTTTCCTTCACAACCCTACAAGGATGGATCTAAAAATGTTATTTACTGATAAATATGGTTTTAATGATATAATTACATTTTTGGTATGATAAATATATAAACACTTTAATGATATGAAAAAAATAATGATTGTTAATTTATTCTTTTAAAATAATTGTACAATGAGGATCATATTTTATTCAAATTGTGTAATGTTTTCATATCCATTAATTTTTTTATAAATACATAATATTATGTTATTTCAAACTAATAAATGGTAGGTAATAAAATTATACTTATTTTATAATGATTTTACAATGAAAAAATCCACAATTCCATTCATTAAATTGAGACAGTTCTTGTTTGGGTTGGCCTAACCACCTAATTGAACAATACTATTAATATAGATCATGAATTTATAATAGAAAATAATTAATTTCATAATATAAGATATTTTTTTGAATAATTAATTTTTTCTGGTTCTAGAGATGTTATATAAATATTAAATTCTTTAATTTAAAAAACACACTTCAATTGTGAAGAATCCCCATGATATGCTTTTTATTGATTTCATCTTCAAGGATAAAGACTAAAACACTAATAAGAGGAATTTAGAATATAATAAATAACATTAAATCATATCTAAAATTATATTTAATAATAAATTAATTATAAACATTGAAATAAGAACAAAAATTGATGCCTCTATTATGAAACCAGTACAAATGATCAAAACTATAAACACCTAATGAAGAAAATATAAATAATTAAAATAAATGATGGATTTAGCTATTGAGATCTAATAATTTTGAACATATTTTTACAAAATTATTAAAAATAAATATCCCATAAGTAAACACATAAATATCATGGGCCGAGTTTCTTGAGAAAACTGGGTTCATAATACATCAATAAGAAACATAAAATCTGATATCCATATTTTATTCTCCATAATGAGAACCTAAGAAATATATTTATCCTAAAACAATAATATATATCCTAGGTAACAATCAAAATTAATGGTTGAACTAAACATTCTAGTATGGGAATAAACATGATAAGTAACAATAAATTTTGAGTTAAGGATAAATATGATATCATAAAAGTGAAGGACAATGAGTAATCAAAATGAAGAAAAACATAAATAAAAAGTTAACATAAGATCATGGAATCATTGAAAATATGGATAAAACATATACCAAGACATAGACATTATTCATGGATAACTACCTAGTCTATATTACATGTGGTACAAAGTCCCATAATATAATAGGTTGCACTATAATCCAATAAATATTGTATCTTGATACTAAAGTATAACCTAATTCATTGATGTGATATATGGGAACTACCATCATAACATGTTAATGATTTTTTTGTTCCACAAAAATAATTTAATTTCAAGGCATAAAAATAATAATTACCTATGTAAATAAAATAGACTGCAAAATCATGCAACAAATCATAATAAAAATAGATTTTATAAACAAGGTATTTGATAACTGAACTTAAATAATGTATTACCCCATAAAATGATGTGATGATTATTTAGGTATATATTTAAGTTATATATATATATACATATAATGTATAATAAATACATAACATCTATTATTGGCATCGATGATGAAAATTTACCTAATAGATCAAGTGGAATATTTCTCAAAGAAAACACCATTTTCACTTTGAAAACACTTATTTAGAATCAAAATATTTACAAAAATATTATAATAACAATTTTAATTTAGAATTACCATGAAATTTTTAAATTATCCTTTAATTTAATGAGAAATAATTATGGTGTTTATTTATATTATTATTTTATAAATTGAATTATATTAATCCTTTCACACTTTTATAGAAAGTCAAAAAAACTATGTTCAACAAATTATAGGAAAATTCCTAGTAAAACATTTTTTTAAAAGTTAAAAATTCATAAAAATGAATAGAAAATCATTGGATAATATATTTGAAATTCCTTAAATCATTTTAATAAAAATATTGATAATGAAGAAGAAATATTATCGATATAAAATAGAAATATTTTTAGATTTACTTAAAAAACATTTCTCAATAATTTTAATATCCCAATAGAAGAAAATATTACAATTACATGAAAATTTCATGAATATATATTAGAGAAGAAAATGTAATGGGTTTATTAGGAAATGATCAAATAATTTCCATCAATGGAAATTTAGGCATAAAAAATCCTGATTAAATTGATATTGAAACATAAACCCTTACAGATTTGTTAACTTTTGAATCATAACCCAAATGAAAGAAATAAATTCAATAGAAATATTAAATACCACTAATATTAAGATATTCATTATATTAAAATCCAAAATTGTATGTAGGTAAACCTCAATAAAAATAAATAGGTGAACAATACCAAATATTTCAAAACAAAATAGAAATTAAGATGAAATGTCTTACGTAGATCATACCATTGAAGTGGGGTTTAACTGATGAATTTCTTATGTTTATAAAATGAAAATCCTTGAAAAAAATAAAAAATAAACATAAAATAATAAATATAAATTACACATATAACCATATAATATCAAAGATAATGGAATAAATTGAGTTATGAAATTTTTTTCAACATGGTAACTTTCATCTCAATTCTCTTTGGATAAAAAAAGTTAAATTTATACCTAGAATAAAATAATGTGTTCAATATTCATGATATTACTTTCAAAATAGGAATTATATACACCATATAAAATAAACTAGTGCAAAATATTATAATATACCTCAATGAATGAAAATTTAGGTGAAGTATTTTATAGTTTAAGAAATGTATTTATAAAAACCAATTGAAATAGAGAGAATAATTTGAAGATAAAATACCATTAATGTTGTAATATATATATATATATATATTAAAATTTATGTTTCTAATCCTATAAAAAATAATTTTGATAAAAAATTTTGTGTCTCAAAGAAAGACATTTTGAGATGAAAACCTTCATCGTGTTAAAACAAAGTGTGTGTATACATTATCTTCTGTATGATAAAATTTTATCAAATTTTCTTCATAAAAAACATTACATCTATAATCCATTATACATAAACCATATAACTAAATAATTTAAATTTCATATTTAATTACTTAATTAGATATATCCATATCAGGGGTTATGAGGATGCTCAATTCAATAGTTGAAAATAACATTTGTGTGTTGACAATGGTCAAAGGCATGACTATTATATGTTATCAAGAAAAATATTAAATAGTTAATTAACATTTTTATTCATAAATTATAATTTTAAAACCAACCATGAATCATGGTTATAAAATAATGAACCATGTTACAATCATGGAGATGGAAGGTTGTGCGTACTCATGAGTAAAATGTTAATTTCTAATAAATCATGTTTGAGAGGGGGAAACTATTATTTTCCCCTTATATAATGATAATTATAAAATAAATATATTGATATATATTTAAATACACTTATATATACCATCTATGTGATGCAGCGGTAGAAAATAAATCACATCACTTCATGACGTGGTAGTACACTATATGTACAGATGATGGTATAATATTTAAATTCCTGGAAAGGAATGAATTTATAAAATATATTAAATTTCTAGAATAATGAAAATTTAATGAATATTATATATATATATATATATATTAAAAACATCATCATAAACATATATTAGAAGAAATAATGGAAAACAATTACATCGGTTCTTGAGATGGTAGTCCACTGTACACACGAATGATTGTTTAATTTCACATTTGATTGAGGAAGATATGTATGTAGATTATTAAATTTACATAATAAATTATCCTAATATGTGACACAATTTTTTTATTATATCATCATGTTTTAACAATATTTAAAAGAGGTGGAACATGAAACAATGAAAACCTGATCGATGATGAATCATGCGTCTACAATTGAAAACCTCTTTCATATTATTCCTATAACATTCCAATATTAGATTTAAATTTAAACCATGGAATCTAGGAAGGAGGTATATAATTAGGAATTGTATTTGGTTAGTTATTTTCCAAAACACAAGGATTTTTAATAGTGTAAATAATTATATTAGTGATTCCCTTTTATAAGTGACATGGAGTGTAATTTTAATTTAAATATTTCATTAATATGGGTTATTTAATTATTTAAAATTTTTAAAAAATATGAAATTAAAAATAGTTCACAGATAAACATGTTTTAAGCATACAAATAAAATTATTCCAAAATCATGAAATTTGATGATTCAAAAGAAACTAATTAGATTATTATAAATTAGAAGAATAATAATTAAATTTAATACCCAATCCAAACTATAATGGTACCTAAAAATTACTCTATTTAAGGAAAATATTTGGCAGTATTGAAAAAATCCGCAATTTTCAATATTCACTAAAAAATCAATCATTTTAGAGAAATCCTAAAATCTCACCCTAAGTATTTTTTGAAAAGTTCATTTAAAATATTATGTTAATTATAATAATAAATGTTATAAATTTTCTTGAACTAAATTCAAATATTATCCAAAAAAATCTTATGAATTATTTTTTAAGAAAAATATTATATTATGAATAAAACTCTTCTCAAAAAATTTAGTTATAATTTTCGAGGAATTTATCAATATATCTATATTGATTTTTACCATTATATATATTTTAAAATGCATTGATTAATATTCATATGAACCAATTTAATGTCTTGGTTATAACGATCATATTAAAATTGAAATATTTCATGTTTCATTATGGCTTAGTGCTTTGTGTTGTATAGACTATCAAAATTTGATTTGTTTTTTTAAGATATTTGGGTATAACATTCTTTCCCTCTTTAATAAATTATGTCCTATATATTTTATCTTGATCTTGATAATAAATGTTCTTCCATTTAAAAATATATTTTTTAATATCCTATATCATACAAAAGGTTTATAAAACATCATCTAGATAAGAATGAAAGGGATGTATTAAGGTTATATAGAATAATATATACATGTGTTTCCAAGTATGGAAAAATTATTGGGATGTAAAAATATTGACATAGGAGAAAAGAATAATTACTAAAAAATTTTGGAGTGGGATATAGATCATTAATCGTAAGAATGTGGATAATCATGAGAATGTGAAGAACCACAATACAGTAAATCTGTGACAGATTAAAATATCTTCAATTCCTTGGAAATCATTGTAATTTGATTATTTGTTTTTCAGGATCACTTTAATGGAGTTGAATAATTATTTTAACATATTGAATAATAATACATGAAATATACTTACTTGATATATTTCTATTTCATAAGAATAACTTCATTCTTTTATTATGATTCAACTAATTTATACATCAACAATAACAATAAATAATGAATGTACAATATTAATTTTTCGTACATGAAAAAACAAAATAAAATTTTAATTGATTAAATAATTTAGAAAAAGGATAATAATATATTACTCTATTCATAAGACATTAACCAAAACCAAAATGGTAATCCCAATGAAAAAGGTAATGGTTTTAGTCTCTATTTCTTTTCATTGGAACATGTTTATGTCATATACCCTTTTTTATTTTTTATTTTGTAATTACCACCACTTTAAAATATGTAAATAATGAATAATTTATATTTTAAGGTATTCAGTATACATTTCATTCTAACATTCTTATTGTATTTTTTTAATGTTCTAATGATTGTTAGAGGGTTTCATCTCAAAATTCCTATATTTGAGACATGCTTGTTATTATACACATAATTTTTATTTTGGGTTATATACTATCAATTTGAGATATCATATCATGAAATAAATTTTAATAATGGTATTTGATGGTCAATTATAGGATCTATATTTAAATGGGGTTTTATTAATTTTTTACTCATGATACAAGGGATTATTGGTCTCAATTTATATTCATTGACAAAGAATACGTTTTTTACTCCATGTTTTTGTTGAATGGTATATTCAATACGGATGGATATATTTTTATCATGATCCTTTTTTTCATGGAATTTTCAATCCAATTAATTTTTTGATATTCATGTGGATATTGATTCAGTTGTTTCCATAGTAGTTAGAGTTATCTGTAACTCAAGTGTCACGACCCGTCCCCCGGGGCCCATGTTGTAACTACCCCATGCCAGACTTCTATATGCCAGGGGATGGAAACTAGCACCGAAAGGCGTATTCCCTAATACTGGTATGTAATTACCTTTATAACAATTAAACACACACAACAAAGCACACATCAAGATATGACCACAAGTAAACTGTATAGAAAAAAGAGTGTTGAATGTAATAGGGGATTGAATATAAGTACAACATTAAAGGTACAAGTAAAACTGAACTGTGATACAACTGAAGAAAGAGAAAGAATCTATTGGGTCATCCTCCGAGGTTCCTACCTACAGGGAAGGTACAGATTGCGTCCTCAGCAGTCCATGTTCGCCTGTCTCCTCTGCATACCGACACACCGTATGGTCCTCCTCCAGCCACCGTCCAGTCCTGGTACTCTCATCCTCAGTCAGCACTATCTATTGTCTACACCAAACACAACAAGGTGTCGGCATTTCCCATTATGGGGTGAGTATAATTATACTCAGTAGGGAACCTGAGAACCTCAAGGTCTCACAAAATCTAAAAAGGATAAACAACATAACATGAAATCAACTAACAACACTACTTAGCTATATTACCATACATATACCTATGTTATCTTGTATTCCCATCTCAATCGAGAGGAAACACATAGTCCAAAAAAAAATCCCAAGATCAACTATTACAAAAAGGAAGGAGTACCATGAAGGTAAGTACCAAACATGTACGCCACCCAGAAGAATACCACCAAGGTATTACCACAAAGGGAATGTACCACATAGGCACAGACTCATCTCAGACTAGGTATATCCTTGGTACAGTAGTAAAGATTATTAGATGTAACTATTGAATCATCTTACTCTATTATGAGGCATACCCATGATGGATCCTAATTCATCATCAGACCCACAGAGGATTGTAGTACATCTTTAGGCCCACACAGGATCCTAGTAACTTGTCCGACCCACACATGATCCTAGTACATCGTCCATACATCCTCAGAACCACACATGATCTAAGAACATATTCTTTACGTCGTCAAACCCACACATGATCCTAGTACATCTCCAATACGTCGTTATACCCACATAGGAGCCTAGTACATCTGCAGTACTTTTTCATACCCACACAGGATTGTAGTACATCTCTTCTACATTGTCAGACCCACACATGATCCAAGTACATCTCCAGTACATCGTCAGACCCACACATGATCCTAGTACATATCCACATCCTATTATAGGGTTTCCACAGTAAGATTTCTTGTCTCCAGATGGGTCTTCTCCAAAAGACACTTTTCAATACTCCAACTGCCACGATGTCCCACAAAGAAGTATACCAACAGTCTGCTACTTCGTCGGTGGCTCAACGCAATAGACGGTGCGTCAATCAGACACCAGGTCTGTATGTTATTGGCCTTTTATTCCCAACGGACCAGTCTATAAGTTATTACCCTTGATAGTGGGAATTGCACGGGCGTCGTAAGGTTTGGCACACCATGCGTGCTAGCCGTGTAATATCCTTGGGTGAGACAGTGGAAACCGCAAGTTTGGCACACAATTTACCAAACAGTGTAGGGTAACCATGCGACCATGTAATGTTTACATTTTTTAGTCTCGAGCCACTCAATATTTACCATTTTTTCCCATTCATCCTCACACTCCTGGATCACATTGTAGTTCTAGTTTAAAGATGTTGGGAAGGCTCCTTAGCTCGTTTTGGAGGCAAATCAAAGGGGTTTTTAGTGGTTTCCTCTAGATCTGAATCGCCCTCTCCCTCTATTTTCTATATCTTTACATTTTGTGTGTAGATATAGGGTTTTTTCCTTGGGTGTTGATTTTAAGGGTTTTTTATGATAGGGAAACATATTTAGAGTGGTTTTTGTGGAGCATTTTCGTGGATTGGGGTGCGGTTTCTTGTCGGTTCAGTTGACCGTCCTCCCTTCGCTGCCATAACACAATCTGTGGTTCTCTTCTCTCGGGAGGCGCTATTGCACCGTCCCCTTTGTCATGCGACCAACATCTGGTTTCCCTCTTCCTCTGTCACAATGATTTCATCAAAAAAACACAAGGGATTGCAGAGAGGTAGGGCCTTGTTCGTTGGTCCCGCACACTCTGCGTTAGAGCAGTAGCATGTGGTTCGCAAATATTGAATCATGAATAACATCAATAACAGATAAAGAAGGTATTTAAAACATCAACCCTACAACCACCTGCAATAACTATTCACAATTCCGCAAAAATAAATCATTCTTAGATCAACTAGTTAGTGATTTGGTCAACATTATTTGTTTACAATGGATGGACATGGGAATATATGAACACAAATAATTAAAACCCTACCTTGAAGGTTTGTTTTTGTGTTTCATGAGAGAAGTCAAAGATGTCAATGTCCGTCATGCCCTCCACACGCCTCTGATCCTTAGCTCGTTCATCAGATAAATGCACTTCGATGGAGGTGGTTCTTCTTTGTTGAAGATGTCCACCGTTGGAGGATGTCACGAGGAAAGAGTCGAAGATGTTGGATAACATAGGTATTCATTTTTGGTAGAAGATTTATTCATGGAAGAAGTTTTTCATTGGAGAAGTGTAATCCACCCAAAAGCCCTCCTCTTCTCGTTTTCCAAATAATTTCCCCCAATCCCCACCAAAAATAAAATATCCAACATAATTGATTATGTTATCTATTTATTTTTTTGGAATAATTTCAAATTGGATTAATTAATTAATAAGTGAGTTCGTATAATAAATCAAAGGGGGTGGAACATTTAATGTGGGGGATGTTCAAGAGGCATCCCCACATTTGAGAGGTAGTTTATGGTTTTCTCCCATTATGATTGTTTAGGTGGTCCCCAATATTAGGAATTCATATTTGGGGGTTTAGGCTCGGGTTGTCCCCACCACCATAACCCATGTTTGAGGTTTTAGTTCTAGTGGTCCACACCTTTATACCATCAAAATGGGAGGTTTAAACAAATAAGAATGTTAATAAAATTATTTTATTTTATAAATTCCTGAAAAACACAAAAACTAAAATTCACCCTCGAACAACTATCGTCGAGGTGAAAGCCTCCTTAAGAAAATACCAGTAGTACGAGTTCAACGGTGTCCTCCAATTTCAATTCCGAGCATCGATTCAAAAGTTATTAAAAAAACAATCTCATATTTATTGAACGTACTGAAAATATGTTTATAAATTCATATCGGGCACTCTGGGCCTCAGAATCACAAGCCGTCATTTTTCGCATCTTGTGAAATTCCCATTTAATTAAAAAAATTACATGGAAATTACAGGTCTTTACATTATCCCCAACTCGGGGCTTTGCATCTTTGAAAGACACATCACAAAACTGTGAAAACATGTGGGGTACTTAGCAAGAATATGAGCCTCCTGCTCCCATGTTCTCTCTTGGAGGTTCCCGTGCTACCAGTGAACCCACACCAGAGGTATTGACCACATACTGAGGACCCACTACCATCGATCCTCAATAACCACTAGAACCTCCATAAAAGTCTCCCCATCATTGACATCAAGCTCGCAGTGGTCGATGATGTGAGAAGGGTCATGTAAACATCATTTTAGATGGGTTACGTGGAAGACATCGTGTACCCAGTGCAACTAAGGTGGATGATCTAGGTGGTAATCCACCTCCCCAATACTACTATGGACCACAAAGGGTCTGATAAACCTTGAAGATAACTTTACACCCTATCCAAATTTCTGCAATCCTCATCGAGGTGAGACTGGTATAATTACATGGTCACCATCCTAAAGCTTCAGAGGTATCCATCTCTTGTAGTCAGAAGACTTCTACCTACTATGTGTAGTCCTCATCCACTCCGGGATGATTTGCACCTTCTTTGTGGTAGCCAGTACAATCTCTGGTCCTAGGAGTGTTGACTCCCCTGGGTTAGTCTAGCACAAAGGTGATCTTAAAGGTTGATCATACAATGCCTCAAAAGGTGACATCCCAATGGTTTAATGATAACTATTGTTTTATGAAAACTCCAAAAACGGAAAATGATTCTCCTTGCTTCGACCGAAGTCGAGCACACATGCATCTAGCATGTCGTTGAGGATCTGAATGGTTTACTCACTCTGACTATCCATCTGATGATGGAAGGTGGTTCTCAAATGAAGCTGCATCTCGAAACCCCCTTACAACCCCATCCATATCCTATATGTAAAACATTCATCACAATAGGAATCAATCATTGAGGGTACTCCATGGACCCACACAATATCCTGAAATTAGAGGCGTTCCAATCTCTCTATTGAACCCGACTCTCTGATTAGTATAATGTGGGATGACTTGGTGAGTCGGTCGATGGTCACCCCGATAGAATCATGAATCGCAGATGTACATGGAATTCCTATCACAATTTCCATGGATATCAGAACCCACTTCCACTATAGGAACTCTAAAGGATGAACTAATCCTGTTGGTACCTAATTATACGCCTTCTCTTACTGACACGTGATGTATCGAGAGAAAAATTCGTGAACTTCATTCTTCATTCCTGGCCACCAGTGCTGTCGTCGGAGATCCTAGAACATCATCCCCAATCCTGGATGTACCGCTAGTGGGGATGTGTGGAACACCCTCAACACTTCCTCCTGAAGTGACACACGTACCATGGTACATCCTCTGAGGGGGATGAAGTGCTCCCCAACTTTAGAAAATCTATGAAGTGTCCTTCCTATGGATATCTGAGCATTTAGAGCCTCACAGTCAACGTCCCCACGCAGTGCCTCCCGGACTCGCTGAAGAAGAATGAGAGTGACAGTAAGTGACTGAAGGAAAAATTATCCATCTCGATCCACTACAGATATCTACAAAGTGGCCAAATGCTATGTTGCATCACCTAGCAGTTGTATACCAGATCTCTTGCTGAGTTCATCCACTACAATGTTTCCCTTCCGATGATTATAGACTATCTAGAAGACATAGTCTTAGAGGAACTCAAGCTAACGTAGATGTAATAGGTTTTGGTCCATCTGATAGAAGATATACATGAGGCTCTTGTGATTAGAGTAAACTATAAAACGCTCGCCCATCAAGTTATGTCGCCACATCTTTAAGGCGAAGAGCATTGCTGCTAACTCCAGGTCATGGGTAGTGTTGTTCTGCTCATGTTGTCTCTGTTGTTGAGAACCATAAGTGATAACTACTCATTCCGGCATCAAGACACATCCACTTCTGGTCCATGATGCATCACAGTAGACTACATACCCAACACCCTCCTCTAGAATCCTCAAGATGGGGGTACTAGTCAGCCTATGCCTCTACTCCTAAAAACTCTATTGGCATTTCTCCGACCACACAATGGGATGACCCTTCTTTGTCAACGCTGATAATGGTGCTGCAACTCTGGAGAAATCTGGCACAAATATTTGGTAGTATCTAACCAGTTCATGGAAACACCGATCCTTTGTCACAATCCTAGGTGGATCCGAAGCAAGTTACACCTCAATATTCACTAGATCCACTATGACTCTATCCACTGAGATGAAATTTCCCATAAAGTGAACATCTCAGTTATAGAACTGGAACATCGAGAGAATACCATAAAGATGGTGCTCTCAGAGTGTGTCCCAAACTATCTTAAAAAGATAGGCATGCTCCTCCTCAGTAGCCGAGTAGATCAGAATGGCATCAATGACGACTACTATAAAGAGATCAAGGTATGGCTGGAAGATTCTGTTCATGAGTCCCATTAACACTACTATTACATTGGTCACACAGAACGGCATGACTAAACACTCATAATGGGCATATCGGAATCTGAATGCCTTCATCAGAATATCCTGATCCCGTACTTTGAGTTGGTGATAGACTGATTTGAGGTATATCTTCGAGAACCACTGTGTTATCTACAGTTATTTAATAAGTTCGTCAATCCTCAAGAGTGTGTACATGTTCTTCACGATAACCCGGTTCAGGTGCCGATAGTCAACACAATGTCTCAAGATCCCATCCGCCTTCTTGGTGAACAAAATCAGGATTTCCCTATGATAAACACTGGGCTGGATGAACCCCTTCCCTTGTAAGTCCTCCAGCCATTTCTGTAGCTCATGATGCTTTGTGGGAGCCATCTGATACGCTGGGGTTGATATCGGTACAATCTCGGTGTACAAGTCATTGTAAAAGTCCACCTCTCTTCAAGGAGGTAGACCGAAAACATCATCATGTAAGACATCCAAATATTGGTCCACCACTACAGGATAGATCAAACTCTCCATAACAACAACTCTAAGTGTAAGGATATACAACTAATGAGTGACCGGCTGCACCCTCCTCCGGGAAAGTATATCCTGTGATGAAAAGGCTCCTTTCTCACCAGTGAAGGTAAACATGGTTTTACCCATGTGGACCTCCTGGTGTAGTTGGCATTATGATCTCGAATCGCCTCCCAACGTTACATGCACAACCTGCTCCTCTACCGCGTCTACCTGCTCCTTGGAACCTCCTTGTTGAACCTCTTTCTCTACATGGGTGGTCCCTCGACCGTTTGATGATCATCCATACGGTGGGTCGGATAGTCACGATCCGTGTGACCCTGCCCGCATTATGTGAAACACTACATGTTCCTCCCATGATTGGATCTATCTCTGATTCCCTACACCACTGACCATGAATCATGTGGTCGCCCACCTGTATGTCTAGTCCTCTTGCACCTCTATGAAATATGTATGCTGCCAGCTGTAGAAGACTCTACTACGTGACGACCATTGGGGGGTCTCGTTGCTGGTGACTGCTCATCAAGAGAACTCTCCACTACGGGGGATCTCTCTAACACTCCCTCCTGTGTTGAAATGCTGAGTGAGATCATCAAATCCTAGATCTCCTGCATGAATCCTTTCTCAATGGTTTGGTCCTTGACGAATGGGTCTCGTACCATATTAGTTGAGTATTGTGTGAGGTTGGTGATCCTTTATGAGTAATGAGCCACAGCCATGATTCCCTACTGCATTTGAAGAAGATCCTTTATGTGGACTGTGCGAAGAGTCATTGGGACAAACTCTTCCTGAAACAGTCTCTTGAATCCTGCCCAGTGATGTGCCACCTCATCGTGAACCTGGATCATCATGCTCCACCATCATCCTAATTCTGCGTGTAGAGGACTGGAAACAAGGATCACTATGACATCAGCTAGTGTCCTTACCAGTTTTAAGACTCTCTCTATAGCCTCAATCCAATCCTCAGTCCCCTGTGGGTCGGTCTCTCCCTTGAACCTAGGTGGCATCTAGCACTGGAACTCGTGCAATGCGCTCAAGCGGCGTGCACCATCTGCTGCTGGTGCTGGTGGCATCGATGGCCCAATGGTTAATGCTACTGTTGGTGCCTCTGCTGGTGCCTCTACTGGAAGAGGGCCCTGCAACGATGCCTCATCACTCGTTGGGCTATCAGTGTGTACTATATCTGAAACCCTAGCTGGCTGTCTTCGGGGAGGCATCCTGAAAAAAAAACAGGGGTGCCATAGTAAATAAGTTATACCTTGTGAGAAGACTAGAAGTGATCACAAAGAAAACTCTTGATAACATAGATATTCAATCATTGTTTTCATGCACTATGTAGGAAATCATAAGTTAGGGTCCTGGTGTATGGATACGTCAGTCGCTGCCCCAACACAAGATTCCATAAACTGATAACCATACTCACTATATTTAACACTATATCCGTCAAAATTCCAGAGTCCTATTTTCTATGGTACAACCGACTCCTCTAATACTATTTTTTCATGGCCCGTCCCTTAGGGCCTAGGCTGTAACTACCCAAGCCCGCCATCTATAGGCCAGGGGATGGTGAATAGCACCAAAATGCGTATTCCCTAAAACTGCGAAGGCATTTCCTTTATAACTTGTAAACACACTCAACCAAGCACACCGAAAGATACAAACACAAGTAAAATGTATAGAAAAAAGTGTTTTGAATTTAATCGGGGACGGAATACAAGCCCAACAGTAAAGGTACAAGTTCAATTGAAATACAATACAATTGATGAAAGAGAAAGACATCAACTGGGTCGTCCTCCGAGATTTCTACCTGAAGGGTAGGTACAGATTTCCATCTCATCACTCCATGTCCGACCATCTTCTCTGCATAACAATACACTGTATGGTCCACCTCTGGGGACCATCTAGTCCTGGCACCCTCATCCTTAGTCAGCATTGTTTGTTGTCTGCACCAAACACAACAAGGTGCAGGCATAACCCGTGTAGAGGTGAGTATAACGATACTCAGTAGAGACCCCAAGACCCTCAAGGTCACACAATATCCATAAAGTATAAACCACATATCATGAAATCAATTTATAACGCTACTTATGTATATGAACATATATATACCTAAGTTATCAAGTATTCCCATCTCAATCATGAGGAAACACAGAGTCCAACTCAAAATCCAAAGCACAAATGTTCCACAAAAGAAGGAGTATGATGAAGGTAAGTAACACACTAGTATGCCAAACAGAAGAATACACCAAGGTTTTAAAAAATGGGAATGTACCACATAGGTACGGACTCACCTCACACTAGGTAGATCTTAGGCACACTAGTAAAAATGATTAGATGTTACTAACAAATCATCTTACTCTGTTAAGAGGAAGATCCACGAAGGATCCTAAATCATCATCATACCCACATAGGGTCATAGTACATATTCAGACCCACACAGGATCCTAGTACCTCGTCAAACCCACACAGGATACCAGTACATCATCAGTACATCATCAGACCCACACAAGATTCTAGTACATCTTCATATGTCGTCAGACCAACACAGGACCCTAGTACATCTTCAGTACATCGCCAGACCCAGACATGATCCTATTACATCTCTAGTATGTCATCAGACCCACACATTATCCTAGTAAATCTCTAGTACATCGTCACACCCACATAGAATCATATTAAATCTCTTGTACTTAATTAGACCCATACATGATCCTACCACATCATCACAACAGGCTACAGTGTTCCCACACTAATATCGCTTGTCTCCAAGAGGGTCTAAATTTCAAGACACTCTTCGATACGTCTACTTCCACAAAATAATATGAGGGAGTATCTTAATGTTCCGCCATGTCATACGGGTCTCAATGTAATATATGGTGTGGAAATCTGATGTTCAGTCTGTATGTTATTATCCTTTTAGTCCCAAGGGCCCACTTGTATGTTATTATCCATGACAGTTGGCTCTACATGGGCGGAACACGATTTTTTAGACCGTGCGGGAAATCCATGTGAAGTCCCTAGCTGAGACAGTGGAAAACACAGGATTGGCGCACGGTTTGCCAAACTGTGTGGCGTAACTGTGTGAACACTTAATGTTTGGGGTTTTAAGTCCTAGGCCACTTGGGAATTCCCATTTTTTCCTCACTCTTCCTCCAACTCGTGTCTCACATAGGTGTTATGGATTTCAAAGGTTGGGGAAGCTCCTTATACCATTTTGGAGGAAAATCGAATGGGTTCTTGGTGGTTTCCTCTAGATCTACATCTCCCACTCCCTTGGTTTTATATATTATCACCCCTTTTGGGTAGATCCGTGGTTGTTGTTTCCTTGGGTGTTGATTTTAGGGCTTTTTATGATATGGATGTTTATTTATTTAGGTTTTTGTCGAGAGTTTTCCCTAATTGGAGTGTATTTTCTTCTTAGTTCGACCGGTCATCCTCCCTTCACCACAATGACAGAAGTCGCGGTTCTCTTCCGTCGGGTGGTGCAATTGCTTCATCTCCTTCATCATCCGACTGACATCAGGTTTCATCATCCATCATCGTAATGATTTCATAAATAAAACACAATGCTTTGTAGAGAGGATGGGCCTTGTTTGTTTGTCCCTCACCCTCCGCATTAGAGTGGTAGCATGTGGTTCACAAATATTGAATCACGAAGAACATTATGAATGAGTAAGGAAGGTATTTAAAACAACAAGCCAACAACCACCTGTAATAATTATTCCAAATTCCACAAAAATTAATCATCTACGGATCAACTAGTTAGTGAGTTGATCCACATTCTTTGTTTATAAGGGATGGACATAAGAATTGATAATCACAGATAATTAAACCCCTACCTTGATGGTTTGTTGTCATGTTGCAAGAGAGAAGTTGAAGATGCCGATGTTCATCGTGCCCAACACATGCCTCCGATCTCGAGCTCGTTTTTCAGATAATCACTCATCAATGGAGGTGGTTCTCCATTGTTGAAGATGTCCACCATTGGAAGATGTCACAAGGAAGGATTCAAAGATGTTGGAGAACATCAGTGTTATTCATTTGGAGAAGCATTCGTCATGGAAGACATTCTTTGATGGAGAAGTGTAATCCTCCATAAAGAATTCCCCTTCTCCTTTTCCATGTACTTTCCCCCAATCCACACCATAAACGAAATAGCCAACATAATAGAATATGTTATCTATTTAGTTTGTTGGGATAATTTCATATTTTCTAAAATAATAAATTGAAGAGTTTGTATACTTAATCAAAGGGGTGGCACAATTAACATGGGGTATGTTCAAGAGGCTTCCCCACATTTAATAGGGAGTTTAATGGTTTCTCCCCTTGTGAGGGTTCGGGTGGTCCCAACATTTAGGAATTCAAATTGGGGGGTTTAGGCTTGGGTGGTCCCCACCACTATAACCCATGACGAATGTTTTAGTTTAGCTGGTCTTCACTAATATAACATCCACATGGGAGGTTTCAGCAAATAAATATATTAAAAAAATTTATTTTATTTTATTCATCCCGAAAAACACAAAAAATAACTTTCACCCTCGTCCAACTATCGTCTAGGTGGAAGTCTCCATCAGCGAATAATGGCGGTGTGAGTTCAACGGTGTCATCATATTTCAATTCCGAGAACCAGTTTAAAATTTAAAAAAACTTTCTCTCACGATTACTGAACGTGCCCAAAAAATGTTTAGAAATTCATTCTGGGCACTCTGGGCCTCGAAATCACACGCCGTCAATTTTCACAGACTTGTAAAATTCCCATTTAATTAAAAAAAATTCATGGATATTCTGAGTATTTACATCAAATTTAACTCATTGATATTTGATAGTTATCTTCTAATTATATCAGATAAGTTAGGTACATCATTCCTTTTATTTTATTATGTGGTATTATATCAATGTTTTGTGGGTATATACATTCCTACCAGATAAAATATATGACAAAAAGTTATCTATTTTTGGGATATATTCCTCTAAAACCATCCACATTCTTTCTATTGATGGATTTTGATCATGTTTATATAGTATGGATGTAGAAATATTCTCATTATCCTATACAGGGAAAAAATTATATATTATATAACTTAGATTGGATGATTCTTATATAGAAAGACAATTTTTTCATTTGAAATGGGTAAATGTATTTTTATTCAATATTTTTTTACTAAAATATGTTTGATCAATGTCATGTTGACTACATATTATTTAACCATTCGCCTTTATCCCCCAGATAGTTTACAATTTGGTTATCCCATTTATATATTCAGTGAAAAATATTATAATTTTGTCTGATTTTATTTCAACGAAGATAAATATTAGTGAGGTTTATTATATATTATTTATTCATTTTCTCTTATGGTAAATGAATTGGACATAAAGAAGTAAAAGGTGGGGGTTGACATTGTATAGTCCGTTGATGCATTTACTGGGTTTATAAGAAAAATTAGAAGGGTTTCAGTGTATTACCCTTCCCATAAAAAGATTGTATCCTAGCACAGGGCCTTGGTATGAGTATTTGTTTATTATAGTTGTGATGATAAGTAATGTGTCTTACCAGAAGGCATTGACTGAAGGTTTTTTATGTCATAAATTATGCATTCCAACTAAATGAGATGAATTTTTTTATATCTATGTTTTATATATTATCAGGGATATATAATTCTACCAATTTTATGTTTATTATGGAATCAATTTTTGACCTATTACTTAATTAAAATTTATTCCATTCTTATTCCACTATTGGTTCAATTAGGTATTTACCCTATAGAGAGTTATAGATCACCCATTTTATGATTCCATTTCCCCATGTTATAGAGAAAAACAACACATGTGAGCTATTTCAAAGGAAAACACATTTGAAATATAGTGTGGGAGACATTGATGACAATAAATTAATTATGTAGTTCTATATATAATGTAAAATATGTTTACATTTGGTATAATGAATATATAATTCTTTTGTTTAATTTTCCACACTATTATCTAATCCTAGAAACATGAAATGATACTAAATATGGGAGAGATTTAATAAAAAAAATTGGGATCAAATAATAATTGTAATGTATTTTTTATGAAACAAGATTTAGGAATGTGGGTTGGAGGTGATAAACTAGAAGGCTACAAGTCTATTAATTTGATTGAATATTTTAGTTCATGGCTAAGGGGCATTACAATTTCTAGTTATGACTTCCTATATAATAACAAGGGTCTCCCCTCCTTTAATCCATCTAAGGAATTCATCAAATCATATTTTGTAGCGATCCTAATGAGAATTCAAGTTGTCGTAATGTATGAAATTAATTAACCAATAATGGACATGTTACTAATTATACTAATATAGTGAAAAAATTAAATTTTTTATGTATTATGTTATAGGAAACACAAATCCTACAACTTTATCATATAGTGAAGGTTGATATCCAATTTTTCTATGAGGGGAAATAAATTAATTTATTCCATGTCACCATTGAAAAATATAGTGACCACCCTGTGATGTGTGATGTGAATGAAAATATCCTCAAGGATTAGATATAAAAATGTTACAGTTTCATAGGCCAATGCATCCACATGAGAATTATTTGAATATATAAAATGAGATAGCATATTCGTTGAGGGTAGTTTTGTTATCATCCCTTGTACATAATTAAATAAGGGAATGAAATATTCCTTATTGTGGGTGTATCCACCAATGAATTTCTTATTAAAAAAATTAAAATCACAATTTATAATCTACTATGAAACTTGTATCTATAAGACTAGTTATAACCCTATAATGACTGTGTGATACATCAAATCATTGTTAGTGTAACCTTTTAAAAATATAAGTAATTATATAAAAAATAGATTAGTTAGAGAGATGAATAAAATCATGAATCTATTCAATTAGAATCCAAAAGTTTACATCAAAGAACATATACCATACCTAGAACGATTCACTGATATATAAAACTTCTTCATTGGGGAGTTCTGTGTTCATTAATGGATTAATTATGATGGGATTCATAATAATTAAGCGCACTAAATGTTATTCTACAAAAACCTTTTGAGACATGAATTGAGTGTAATATTTATAGATGATGATTTCCCATTGTGATAGACTCACATTTAGAATAGAAACATGGAGGATATACTTGATTATATTGACACTGTATACTAGATGGACGTAGTGGTGCTGTAAATAATATCTCAACTTATGTAATGTGACGATAAATACATGTATATTCTTCTCCATATATGAATATTGGGTCTTAGTAACCAACATTTTCCTACTGAGATAATAAAAGCTATTTTTCATATATACATCATTCTTTTGAGAATATAGATCACCGATTAAAAACTTCATGTTTTACACATAGATGATGAAAGGATTTATTTCAATCAATTATGTCATGATTGGTATGTAAATAAGTTACAATTTAAGAATGAAACTATCTTTCGAAAAAATCTTATCCCACGGATTAGTTTTACTTCTTCATCAACTTCATAAAAGGTAGGCATTTTACAAAAAGATAGTCCACAGAGAGTATCATATAGGAATGCTATCCTTAGAATCTTCTATACTATTTGATATTTAAATGATGATGACTATTGAATGTTCAGTTAGTCTCTTAGGTATTCAATTTGATAATATAACCAAAAAATTGAAAATTTTCATAGTTGTTGACCCAAAATAAAGTTTAATAGGGTAATTATTCTATTTGGGTGTCCTTATTATATTGAATACTAACACAATATTGAAAATAATATCATAGAGTTTTACAAATTTAACCACCTAATTTTCAAAATAACACTCCATGGTTTCCCGTAAAAATTGTTTGAAAATACAGTTCATGGAATGTTGATATATTGACCATGAATTCCTTATGAGAAAGGTATTTTCATGATAAAAAAGTATCCCTATGGGTGTTTATAAAGGTGGTGCTAATCTCATTTTTAGGTTCCATGTAGTAATAGTTATATCCATAAAATTTATCCATGAAGGATATGACTTGGAAGCCTATTGTTTTTTCAATTAATAATTTTGTGAAATGGACTGGGAAATCAAACTTTCTATAGATCCTATTGAGATTCACGAAATCAATATAGAACATAATTTTAGAAATCCTATTCATAAATTTAATAATTCTAGAAAGTCACTTTAGGTATTAAAATTCATTAATAATGTTGTATATGATCTCTTTATTGGCAATAACATAAACTTAAGAAGCATGAGATAGATACTTTCCACTTACTTCTTATAAATATGTATGGTGGCTAGTTTGTAATACTCAAATAATTGGTGTCCACATAGGGATCCATATCAAGAATTTACAAGTAATTTCAAGAAAACTATTTCAAAGTTTCTTCAAAAATGAGATATAATTTTCATATTCATTAGGGTTAATGGATAGACTTATCAATTCTGGGGATATATATTCCTTTATATACAAATTAACCTGTCTAAGTTCATTGATTGTGGTAAAAATTCCATACCCAAATACTATTGTATAATATTTTATTTATTTCTCTTATTTTCCACCCTCATAATGAGAAAAAGATATAATGTAATCTTTATATCTATGATGTGATTAAAAGGAATTTTTTTACTATTAGAATTAAATCAGTCTTCTAAATGGTAGGGTTTCTTGAATGTAATTTTTATCATGAAAATGCAGAAGTTGTGGCTAAAACATATGGTACTATTCTTTTTGAATTCATAAAATGATACTATAATAACCTTTTATATATATATAATACATCAGTTATACCCACACTCGAGTAGAGATATCTAGGGGAAAGATCAACTCACGTGGGAAATATTTTAATTTTCCCCACTACAGGTTGTGGTCGACCAAAAAAGTATCTAATTGGACATGATATGAGAGAAAATTATCATATGGTTTATTCATTTTATACATGGTGACCCTCATAAACCTATTAATTCATAAATATAGAGTTTATTCATAAATATTATTTATGGGAAACATGTAATCTTCAGTTATTTCACTCCATGGATTGAAAAGGGTTACTTCTAAACCAATAAGGGAATTAATGTCTATAGTGTTATTTATCAAGAGCGAAAACCATACACCTTTATAGAACACAATTTTTAGGTAAGGAGATTTTTAGGAATAAAAATGGGAAATTTAAACATATATTACCTTGAATTACCAAATAATAGAGTATACCAAGTTGTGATGATGTGATGAGATAACAAATTCATTCTTATGGAGCAAAATTGTTCCCATGAAGACCCAAAAACCTAGGTCTTGCTGAAAATACATGAATTCAGAATAAAAAATTGACATCCCAAATTTTGGTTCCCATATTGATATTTCTAAGGCGCCTTTATTTTCCCCTTCCATATCCACATATTGTTAAGATGGAAATAGAAATGTTTATCTTCAATATAGAATAAACATTAAACTATTCAGATTATGAATTGAATGGTCTGAGAACCATTTTCAATGACGGCCTAAGGGACATAAAATTCATAATGATATATATATATCACATATTAATGTATCCCTGAATAGAAGACACTTGGTTTTGTTTTTTGATGTATACTTCTATATGGAATTCAGTTGATCTAGTCTCTATGTGATATGTCACAAATAATCTCCCAATTTTGTGCACTTATAAAGGGAATCTATTATTGATGTTATATCTTGGATTATGGGAATAACATTAAACATCTCATGGTTCTGCATTAGGGGTATTTGATTTCAACTATAAGGTTTCCCTTTGTCTTATGTGATTGGGTTCAATGTTGACAGAGTGGGAGAATCATTCCCCTGATTAAAATTAGGGAATATAATTGAGATTTGTGTGTTTGGATAAACTGGCCATCCAACAACTCAATGATGAAAAAATATATCATAGTATGTTATTCACTATTCTTGTATGATTAGGTTTAAATAATCCATTTAGGATTCAATATTAGATTAATATTTTTATTGATCTCACTAGAGTTTTTGTCTCTTAGATTCATCTATGTATATTGCCTCAGTGGAAATGATGAGTGACCATCGAGGTCCACCATGACATTATCGTCCCTGAATTCATTGACCAAAATATTATTGTCCCTGATTATGTGTAGGAAAATTAGGTTTATATAATTTCTGTCATTATTGAAGGGTTATTTCGATAATATGACATTCACATAACTATATTGTTATTCTTAATCAGATAAAGGTTCTGTCTGGTGGTGTTGTTCCAACCATCCCAATGATAGGGGTGAGAAGTCCAAGAGATTATAAAACAATTTAGGTGCTAGAATGGGTAATTCTTCACATTCCTTGTACTATTTGTGATGACATCAATGAATCGTTGAATTATTTTATGTTTAAGATACCACCTTAGGTATATCTAAGGTAATTAGGGTAAAACATGGTCGTTTTAGTTGTTCCTTGAGTATACCCTGGTCGTATTCAGATGATTTCTTGGAAAAAATATTATTATATTTTTAAACACTCATATATAGAATCATTCACCACTCTCTTCATTTTTGTATAATTGAATATTGAAAAAGTCATCTATGTTTGGGATTTTCATAGGTTGACATATCTGGAGTTAAGTATCTTCTAGAGTTTTTCGTTGAAGATTAATAAATCATGAATACTGTACCCTAACATTTGTTGAAAGGGGATGTAATATGATTAATAATTTTTATAGGATTCCTTATGATTTATGTTATCTATAAAATTTTATCATGTCCTTCTTGTATGGTTTCTATCAAGAACCGTTTCATTTTTTCTTTCTGAAAGGAATAAACCTCATTCTTTTGGTCACCAAATTTGGGATTAACTTACTATATTTATCCATCCTGATGAGGGTATTATGGAGACTATTTTTATTTATATAGAGAAAGAAATTATAGTGAGTGGGATTGGGGGTTGGGTATAGAATTTGTGATAGTTTGATCATGAAATTCATAGTCTCTACTCTACCAGGTTACATCACTTCTACTAATGGTGTCAACCAAGACTTGGTTGTTGAGCACTGAATAGCATCTTATTGTAATTGTTTTATTGATTCAAACTCATGGAAACCAAAAATGTACTTAAAGTCAATAATTAGTGTTTATATATAATCTTGTATATTTTCGATACATATCTATTGTATCTACTGTTTCTAAGGATTCATATTTCATTAATAGTCTAGTTCATATACCCAGAACTGAAGTCTTAAACCATATAATTTTTATGTTTCATTCATTTGGAGAGGTTAATTATATTTCTATTCCTCGCTATAGAGATGAATTTATTAATAAGATATCATCATATATCTTCTTTAATTCCTGATAGACCTAGCTAGTATGTTTATATAAAAGGTAAATTCTAATCCTTCTATGTTTTGTTCAAAACACTTTTTCATTACTTACTATTATTTCTATGGTGTTCCTTTCATGGGGATACATTGAGATATGACTTTCACCATATATTGGTCTAGTTATCCTATACCATTGAGTATATGTAATGTGGGGTTCTAGAAGATAGGTGGGGGAGAAATCATGTGCAACTTCTCAGGCAGTGACTTAATCTCTGGATACACCTGTGTACATCATCCATATATGGATTATATCTAACTAGTAAGGGACACAATAGAGATAAGGAGTTCTATAAGGACATTCACCAAGTATTATACTCAAGTGGAGGATATTGATACAACATGGTAGTTTCATCTAATCTTCTCTTATTGTTGATATCTATATTGAGACATCTTGGGGGAAGCTTTTCTAAAATATAAATGATTACTTCCCCATGAGAGGATATTATTAATAGTAATTGATCAATTGGGTTAGGAAATGTTTTTTTCAAGAACATGATTTAGACTTATGAATGTAAAATTCTTTTAATGATTATGAATATTCCTCTTACCAAGGGTGATCTATAAGAGTGGATATATTTTCCTCAACTTATAAATTTCACATAGTAGGTATACTGCCTCTGAGTAGTTCATCATTTGGCCACATCAGTTTCTCTAGCATGACTTTATATTGAGAAACACGCTCCTTGATTGGGAGGGGTTCAACATATTAAAATTTATGGTGGGTTATAACTGCAAATGTCCCATAATATTTGGTTGAATCTTTATTAGAAAAAAGTATCAGGATATTCAATGGAGATTCCAAGCCATGTGTCTGACTCTGATGCATGTTGTTCATACCTTCATTAAATATTTCAGTATGGATGATATTTCAAATAGAATCTTCCTCATTATGATATTGTATATTGATTAAATGATCCATGTTTTATACTGGGCCTATTATGAAGAGGTTAACCAACATTAACTTATTAGTGGTAATCACAAAATCATTAGACATGTAGGGGAATTTTTCATCTTTTTAATACATTTAAAGGGTCACATCCTTATCCTATAATATATTTTCCATATTTACGGTCCACATTGACTATAATCTCATCTGTTGTTTCGCTAGTTCTCTAGAATGATGCCAAAGAAATATTTTATAAAAGGTCATCCAATGGGACATTCTATTGGTTTACATAGAATGTGATCCTGATTAATGTGATAAATCATCAAGTGGGTGAAATTTTGATGTTATTTTTTTTTGATACTTTTAAACTCGAAAATACCAACATACATGGATAAGTGGGAGGTCATAATTCCCAAATCCCTATAGGATATGTTTGATATAGTTATACTACCCTTACATCACAGAATCAGTATATATTTTATGATACTAGAGGTGCTGATGATGGTAAAAATTCCCCCATCCCTATAGGATGGGTTTTCCCATATAATTCTATAAGGGTTGCTACTATCTTGGATTTCATGTAATTTTAGGACACTATTTTTGAAGTATATAGACAAAACAACTTTTCATAGTAATTTTTTCACACCATCACAAGTTTCGCTATAGAATTAACCATTGTATTCTACTAATGGGTGGACTGTTTCACCTTTTTGGTTGCTTGATACAATAGTTTTTCAATTAATTATTTCTATCGAGTGTGCCTCTTCGAGGATTTTTGGAATTGTTTGGTTTCATTAGACTAAATAAATTGTATATATAAATCTATGTCTTATAGCTTGTCCTAATGTGATGATATTGAAATTTAATTTCCCAAGAGAACATTATAGGACCATGAGTGGGATGAAATATAGATCTCTATATTCACCCCACCGTCTGGGATATACATAAGGTGTGGTATTAACGAATAATTTGGGGAAAGACTATCAATAGATTTGAAGTAGATATTTTGGAGACACTCATACTACTTTCCTAAAATAATGTTTTAAGAAACTAAAAATAAATCCATTTCAAACATGCAACAAAGATCATTCATCACCATGACATAGATAGTATAATCCCCATAATAAATTTATCATAACATGAGTTGATGGAGAGTATCTCAAAATATACAATTAAAGAACGATGTGTATTCATATTTTAAAACCTCTATAATGTCATAGTGGGGAGTGTTAATGGGATAGGAAAGAACATGTATTCTATCCTCAACCAATTATGATGAAATTAATATGTAATTATCTTCACCCTTAGTTAGGGGTTATTTGATTTGATTACAGCATAATAGTTTTTCTCACAAATATTTATAAATATGTTCATGACAATTCATAATTTCATTAGTTACATTGTAGAGTAAGTTATTTTTGGGAGACAAAAATGAATACCATCACCTTAAACTATCATTTGATCAGGATTAGATGTCATCAGTTGGTGGTGAAGTCCTCAGTATAACTTGACTCATTTTCTCAAATCCCTATTATTATGTTGGAAAACCTATAAAATCATTAACAAGGTGAGTAACATTATATTTATAAGATTAATCATCTAGATAAGGGCCTTTTAAATTAAAACCATGATAAATACACTTATGGTTGTTGATATAGGATTTATTGTCACGATTACTACCTCCATTGTAGCTATATTTTATCATAGGAAGGACATCTAGAATTTATATCTTAGATAGGGCCTCTATATATTTTTTAAATGGTCTCTATTGGATAGTATTTTTAATTACTAGTTACTGAGGATTTGGTAACTGAGAACCTCCTTGCTTCATAGTTTCACGTTGTAGGGAGGACTTCAAAAACTAACAAAATGGAGATGAACTCCCTGAAGGAGCATTATATTTCAATTGGGTGGGATTTCATGGTTAATATATTATTTTTTGGGGGTCATAATTTAGGAATATATTATATGAGTAGTATCTCTATATTTATATTTCATCTAACAATGAGGGGGAACATTATGGTCATGGATTCCTTCCCCTATTGATGAATAATAGGTAGATTCATATGACACTTTTGATATATATCAATGATCATAAAAAATATCAATATATACAGAGGCACAAACCTGGTGTTCAATTTCATATTTACCTTAACAATTCATCGTTTTAGGTCTTCTAAAATGGGTGACAGAGCTCAAAATCTCTATCCTGATATGGTACATACCATGTGGGTTGTGACCCTCATGAGTGGGATCCCGCATAAGAATCTACTTTGTTGTAACTAGAATACACCAGTGACATTTTTAGATGGAGAGTGTGATATAATCCCACACTTTTCTCCCCATTGGATAAGTCAATAAATTTTTTAGTATAGGAGTAGGGGTATTAGAGTGCACTTGTATTTCCATTAGAATATAATTGTGTAACTCCAAATTATAAATGTGAAGTTCATGATGAGCCCGATCCTGAGTTTTTTGTAGGAATATTCTTACAATTATCATTCTATGGGAATGGAAATGTGCATACTCATTAGTGTTCATTGGGATATGTCAATGTGATTTATAAGTGAATCTAGTGATATGGATCTACTCCTCAGTAACCATTGGGATATATAAATAGTATTCATGAGTCTAGACGTGAATATGTGTATAATCCCACATTTAAGATAATATCTGGATATATCGATGGGATTCATATGTGTTATTATGAATATGATCTTTGTCCTTGTTAATTGTTGGAAAATTAAAGTAGGATTAATGCTTTTGAATGGTAACAGGGATACGATTGTGAATTTAATATTCCATATAAATATTCCAACAGGCTTCTGACACATATGTGGGAATATTAATGTAAGATTATTTTGTAGCTTCAGTGTTCCATCAAACATAATGATACCTAATCCCAAGGTCAATGGTTTTGAAAAATATGGTTGATATGTCTGAAGTGGTCTCCTTTCCATACTCATGAGTGGCTAGGAGTGTGTAGCTTTTGTGATAATGGTAGTTGTCATGATCCATGATGAGTAGCTCCTGAGTGATCATAGGGATATAATTGACATATTATTATAATGTATAAAAGAAAATTGAGCCATAAATTTTATCACCCTAAGGATATAATGCCGAAATATCTAGAGGTGGAAACTAATACCACCAACTTCACTATAGCCTATCAATAATTTGATGAACGGTGAAGCTTCTACTCTATGAGATTATAATGAGAAAAATTAATTGTTGTGATGGATCCATTGATATTGTAATATCGTATTAGAAAATTCTCTAGTTGGAACACGATTATTTTTTTTAACAAAAGCATACATATACGAATCAAGGCCTCAAAATTTATGGTTTAAATTGAATATATCCATGGAATTATCTAATTGTGTGTAAAAAATTTGGTTTCGTTTTTCTCCTTGAATCTTATAAAAAAATCATATCATTAAACAAAAATCCTATAAATTCAAATTTTATTGAAAAGAGTTCATATAACAAGGAAGACCCCTTAAAAATAAACACTATCAATGAAAAATAACAAGTAACAACTAGTGATCAATATGAATCTTTCATAGGTAAAGTATTCAATTAAATTTTACTATTTTATTTTGACTGTGTTTTAATAACCAGATACTTTGAGTATGTGTGGACCTAATTTGGGAATGCATGTAGTTGCTAAAACATACTAGAAACACTTTTATATTTTGAATAGCTCAATAAGACATGAGGTTAACTAAACCCTCAAGAGGTATTTATGCCGTATTTGGGACTGTATTAATGATTTAAGACATATTATTGAATCCTTCCCATTAATAAAATTAATATGTGTTACCATTATATAATAGATTAATTTAAACCATGAATTGATTTGGAAATGTATATATATCATTGGTTCACCATCATTCATTTAAAAATGAACAAACTATGGATAAATCCCACAAATCTAGGTACATTGGAATTTATCAGCATCCATAGAGGAAACTGGTATTTTGGAGTTAGGAATATTACCATGAGATGGGATTAATATATATCCCCATAAAGGAAATCAAAATCCATATTGATTGGTACTACATAATTGGACACATCTGATAATTAGTGTGTCTTATGCCTCTTATAGTTCACCCCCAACCTTTGGGGTGTTGGGATTGGACATTTGAGAGGAAACCTACATATCCTTAACAACATGAAAAAAATACCACATTGTTCATGTTATACACCTTATAAATGAGTTTTACCATCATTTCATGATGTTAAACATCATGAATTATAGAATATAAATTATGTAATTTAAATTCATACACCTAGTATTACTAGGATAAAGGTTTCAAACAATGTATGGTGAGGATATTATGTATGGGATAACATTTTGGTTCATCCTTCATATTGGTAATTGGATGTAAGGGGTATGACTGTGGATTATAGTTGGTGGAATACCCCTATATCAATTCTTTCTTCTTGTCATTTGGTAACTAAATTAAGAAAGAATACATACTCATGGGGAATCAGGTCCAATGTCAAATGGATGGGTCTTACACCAAAGTGGTGGGCCATATGTGGTTATATTTATCATTGAAATCCATTGATGTGTTTATCAAAAAAAGATCTTACATGGGATTACAACTATCAGGAGGATTTTTTTTAACATGTCAGGTAAATCAAATGAAGTTAGGCTTCAAGTGTTACATTGGATCAAAGGACCATATGTGGATTTATAGCTTAGTGAGTGAAAGATATATATCTATGGGATTTTGGGGTTGAAAATATTCTCGACATAGTTAATCAAGATTATGATTATCACAGTCCATAAATTAATGATATTTTTTATATCAAATTCAATTTATTGCAACATATTTATGTATTCAATGATTTCTAATGAGTTATGAAATTAAAGATTCAAATGATTTGATGGTTTGGATATTATTTAAATTGAAATAATTAGGAATTTATTTCAATTAATTATTTCATGGAGTTATGAGAATGGATTTTTACAGATTATTCTTTATCATTATTTTTTCACAGTTTGGAGAATGGAATTTTTCATTAGATGTCATGCCAGAGACGAATTTTATTAATTTCTTTTTGATTCTTTGAGAAATTTTATTGATTTATCCTCTATAAAGATTTAATAAATAAAATTTTTATTAACAATATGATCATGTTTTCATGAATTGTAAGAATAATCCTTACTTCTTTAAGAATATTGTAGAACCTCATAAGAATTATTTTCAGTGATACATAAGCATGTTATTTTTCTTTCCAATGATGAATTTACCTTGTATAAAAATAATTAATATTATGAAATCATGAATCTGGAATGCATTATCATGGTCCAAAAGAAGTATTTTTAATATATATTTTTCAACCATAAGAATCATCTATTATAGTCATAATCATGGTTTCATATAAGAATTAATTTCATAAGGATGAAATTCCTTACATATAAAACCCATGTAATCATGAATGAAATTGTAATAATCAATATTTCTAAGCATCACCCAGCCTCTATAAGTATAATTACATTGATAATTTTGTGTGAAATAACATTTGTTCAAGATAATTTGTATTTAAAGTAAAATATTAGGGGAACTATACTATCATTTATTAAATTAATTAGTTATTTAGAAATAAATTATAATATGCGTGATATTTTTATCAATAGAAAAGAGGGATGATGTGGATTTCATAGAATGATGAATAAAAAATGAAAGAGAGTTATGAAGAAAAAGAAAAAAACATTAAAAAAGTTCAATGTAATTGATCTTATAGAGATATTAGAGGGTTTGACCAAATTAGAATAAGGAAGGATCCTAGGATCTATATTAAAAACCTGAGGTCATAGGGGAATCCAATGAAAAATGGAAGTTAATGGACCTTTTTTTATCATCACCTATAATTTCATAATATTCAAAAGAGGTATTATCTCTCATCTTTAATAGTTACCTCTTCTATCCTTGAGAAGGTGAAGAGTATAAAATTTTCAGATCCAGAAGTCTTGGCACGATGTGAGAGTATATCAAGAGATAACCCACTTGTGGATTGGTCTATAGACAGAGACGACATCCCGTGTATCCAGGGACATGTATAGGGCCCTAAAATATGAGAGTGGAGTTGATTAATATTCACATTCCCCTCAGTGGGAAGTTCATCTAGTCATCAGGAAGATGTATTGAGACATGCAACACCAGTATTGGAGGCCTGGGGTGAAAAATCAGATATCAATCTTTATCACTAGGTGTTCCACCTAAATGTATGTAAATCCAGATAACTAGAGACCTATAGGCTTATTACAGCCTCTACCAGTACCATAATGAACATGAGAAGATGTTTCGTTGGATTTTGTAGTCGGTTTACCTAGGCCACCTAGAGGTAGCGACACTATATGGGTTGCCATTGAAAGAATGAAAAAAGTATCACACTTAATTCCAATTCAAGAGAATTTCTCAGTTTATTAGGGAAGAATCATTTATGTTTGTGAAATCATAGGACTCCACGAGGTCCCATGTACTATCATTTCAGATCGGGATTCCCGTTTCAAATCACAGTTCTGGAAGGGATTGCAAAAGGCTATGGGAACACAGGTTCTTCTAAGCATAAATTTTCATCCTCAGATTGATGGACAATTAGAATAGACAATACAGGTTCTATAGGATATACATTGAGCATGTTTCCTTCATTTCTATGGTACTTAAGAAAAATCATATCCCGCTCAGTGAGTTTTCCTATAATAACAGCTTTCGTGTGCCAATTTAGATGGATCCGTTTGAGGTATTATATGGTAGGTCGTTCCATTCATCTCTATACTGGATAGTGGTATGTGAGGCATCACTACTAGGTCCTTGTCTCATTTAAGTGACTTTAGACTGGTTCATCTGATCAGAGACCATTTTACTACTGCCCAATCTTGACAAAAATATTATGTTGATTGATGTCTATGACCATTATAGTTTGATATTAGGGGTCATGTTTCCTTTTGGGTATCTCCTAGGCAAGTGAATAGTTGGTTATGGAAGGAAGGAAATATACCATCTCATTATATAGGTATATTTGAGATCTATGAGAGAGTTAGGATAGTAACCTATCGATTGTTACTACCATAAAGCTAACATCCCATGCATGTCATCTACCTTGTTTCACAAGTATTTGAGTATCAAGACGACCCATCTCATACCTTTTATCTCGAGGAAGTAATGTTAGATACATATAGTAACTTCTAGGAGTATCCATTATGCATTTTTGACTGAAGCACAAAGGTTCTTCAAGGCCAGTCTGTCCCTCTAGTATGGGTGCAATGGCAACATGGTCATGTCCCTAATGAGAAATGGGAGCAGAAGGCTGATATAAGTTCTCAGTGGCCTAAATTATTCTCCTCATAGTTTTTCTACACTATTGGATCATGAACTCATTGATGAGTTATTTTAAAGGGAGAATACTGTAAGAAATCATTTTTTCACTCAGGTATGAATCCTTTAAATTTTTGTCTAATTATTATTTTTGACCTATTTTGGAATTCTAATTAATTAGTGAAAGTCCCTAGGGTTTTTGAGGCTTTCCCAAAGCCCATAAGCAAGATTTTTTTGGAAAATGGGAATGGTTCATGGTTTATAGTAAAGAGTGCAGGAAGAACACATGGTTAGAAAAAACTGTGCAGGTGGCATGTTATTAGATAGAGCCATACCGCACAGTTGGTGCATGGTTTACCTAACCGTGAGACCTATCCATGCACTTTCCCTTTCTTTCCTAGGTACCCATGCATGTTTGTCACATAGTTTGTAAAATTGTGCAGCTAAACATTGCACATTCTTATTTCTATGAAATTTTAATATTTTTCCCTTAATGATATAATTAAGATTTATCCTTTTTCCTAATCCTATTTTAAGAAATAATGACATATTTCTCTTCCCTCTTGGAGAAATTTGAAGGCCTAATAAAGGTATTAAAGGTTATCATTCATTTAGGATCTGGCCAAGCTCCCATTCATCATGTTGGATGTGAAATGGTAAGTTCTAGAGTACATTTTAGTAATTCTCATCCTATCTTAATCTCAACATAGTTATCAGGGTGTGATATTTTTTATATTTTAATCAAATATACTTTGTTATATGATGAATTAGAGACATATATCAATGTAGACGGACCAACAACTCTATGGTGGGTGGCCTATAACTCATCCCTAATGATTGATGATTTTGGAATTGTCAAGTGGAGACCACTGATTTAATCATGTTCCATTTATTGAATTTATATGTCCTTATAATCTCTATAACCATATGATTATTATCATACCATATATGTGATATGTTTTGGAGGGTTATTTCCAAAACTCGTTCCACCACAAGTAGGATGTTATTCCATAATTATAGTTTTTAGTGTTTTTTTTCAATTTTGAGAAATTGTTAGGATGTGCTCGGGCATGTCCATAATAATAGTATACCTCTTTATCATAAATGATTGTTGTATCATGTAATAGTGAATAGAATGTACCATGTCAGATCCACTTCACTCACCTGAGGTAAGTGAATCAAATTGATAATTATATGTGAAAGGTAAATTGGAATGTATAATGAGTATATGAATTGACCGGATTAAATGTGAATGGTTAATTGGTTTCATGTCCATAGAACCCCACACCATGTTAAGGGAAGGTATAGAAATGGACATTAATTATTGAATATTCATTAAATGGAATTAATATTGGTTTCATTCTACTAATCATTGTCAATATAATGAATGGAAAGGCCTCAAGCAAATGGACCTATGGATTAATTATGAATTTTTTAAAAGGATTCATATACTTTAACTTATCACACTAATAAAAATAAAGGCTTGAAAGAAATTAAATTTTACATGATATTATAATTTAGAATGAGTGTCTTGACTCGAGCTCAACTTGGATTATTATCAGGGAATGCCTTGAGAACTCAAGAACCCCTTTCTGAATCAAGGATACAACTTGATTAGGTTGAGACCCACCAAGATCACGATCCTTGTCTATTGTTTCATTCCTGATATGACACCATAGGATCCATAATATAATATTAAGGGATTCCATGGATATAATTCTTGGATATAGATTTGACTAGTAGATTCAGTGGTTAATGACCATCAGGCCCAGTAATTGCATAACCCTCTTGTACCTTCACTGAAATCCATGGACTTGTGAGGAATCTCATTGTGGAACTCTGTGGACTATTCTAATTGGATTACAATATTACCCATAGCCAGTGTATAGTTATTATTGCGTTTGTGACACTTGAGGTCTACGTTTCCTTGGTTATTTCTTTGAAAAATAATTATTAAATTTCATTATAGGTTTCCTTGTCACAACATAGAACCCTCTACTATTTTTAACATGTTACTTGATTACAAACTGGCAAAAATCAAATAATGGACTGGTTATGTTTAGATTTCAACTAAGGGATAAAGTAGTTACTTGGGTGTTTAGTTAAATTATAATTTTTTATATTATATATGTATGCCTTCACACTATCAAATTTCTATTACACAAGACAGATGACATATAAACTATTGGTGGTGGACCACTGTGATTTATCACAGACACTCTCTTGGCATCATTTGATACAGCAAGTAGAATACATGAATTCAGGTGTTGATAACAGGAAAAATATAACATCAAAAACTTTATTGATTTCAATTTAGGTTGGATGATAATAGAAGATGACCGAGATTGGGCTCAGGAAGATTGGTATAATATTTTGATTTATTTTATACCTTTTTGGATCATGTTGTTCTTTCTATATTGTATCTATGTTTTCCAGTTTTCTAGTGACATGAAAAATCACCACCAGTTGATTTGTGATTATATATTATTAATTTTATTTATGTAATTGTTACTATCATCTCTATTTTTCACTATCCCTTCCATTTACTTGTATTGATTCCATTATTTACCACACATTATATTTAATTGCTATTCTATAAAATTATAATGAGGCAATATTCTTTTGATGGACACCCCCTAGGCCCTCCCTACTAGTAGGCAACATCTAGAATTTGGGGAGATTTAGTTGGGGCGATATGGCCCACCGGACGTGGGGGACCCATTTAGTGGAATATGAGTCTAGGATATATCATTATAAACTATCAGTAATCATAATATGTAGCTACATTATAATCCATAAAACTATATCTACATTTATATATAAGCTGTTGCTTGAGCGTGGTTGAATTCAAGTCTAAGAGAGGGTAAACGGTTAGCTAGAACATGGGTTTTTTTACAATTTTTCTAAAATGAAGTGGGGATTTTATTCATCATTTTTATTTATTTTTAATGTTGAAATTAACAATAAATATTCAGGATGTCATAGATTTCATTCAAATATAGAAATGTAATTGTATAGTTGATTTAATGATGAATATTCCAATCATTCTCTCAAAAAATCAATACTACAAAAAATACATATCTGTATTCATAAAAAAATAATTCCACAATGAATGAAAGTCATAATAAATGTATCATTTATGTTGATGTTATATAAAGTGGGAAAAATAAATTTTTAATAGGATTTTGAGGGAAATTATAGTTTAATCAGTGATGAATCCTATTATGTAAATATTGATGAATATTAGGTTATTCTATAGGTGTTTTCTGTATGAATTAGTAAAAACTCATTGATAGTTTAACTCATTTAAGGCTAAACTAATGGGAGTTATCTCTATAAAATATGGCATGGATGGTTACATATCAGCTCAAAAATAAAAATCTTCTATCATCTATAAATATTTGAGAAAAAATTAATTAAAACCTACTGAAGAAAGCTAATAATGAGAATGATTATTAATATTAAATATTTTATAGCATGATATTCCCCTACAAAACTCAAAGTGGTATTGATTAATCAAAAGAATAGTGATATATAATCAATTCCATTCATAAGATAAATTTAGAAACATGCATTATTACCTAACATAGAGAAAAACAAATTAAAATTAATATGAATTTTCTAAAAAGAACCCACTAATCTATAAGCTATAGAAAAAACCTAATAATCTCTCAGATTTGAAAATAATCATGAATAATTTAGTGGGTATGAGTAAATTTATCAATCCTATTGTGAAACATTTATACATATTAAATGGGAAATACCTTACTAGAAAATAATACATGAGTGTTGATTGAAATCATTATGGGAAGGAAGGAATTATTAAGCATTGGAGGATGAAATAAGTGAAAATGAATTAAAAAAATAAATGATGAAGATATAACTAAGAAAATTAAGAAGGAATTATAAGAATGAGAGACATATTGTTGAAAAGTGAAAATCACATTGTTTCGTGCTTATGTTTTTAATGGTCAATCTTATTGAATATCACATATCAAAGAGTCAAAGGATTAATTGTGGATAAATATAAATATTCAATTGAACTATGATATTTTTTGATATCTAAAACATTTTATTCCCTCGTATTTATGATTCACAATTTTATAATACGCTTTGGAACTAATGTGTCAAATGATTTTATTGTGGGGATATTGTTAAAAAGGTCAAAATTAGGAATTTATTTTACTCAATTGATTTTTAGATTAGTATGAACATATTTTTAATGACTATTAATTATATTTCTATTGTGAAGGATTTGATTGTGGAATGTGAACTTTGATGTCATTCTTGAAACAAAAAATATATAATAAATTGATGATGAAAGGAGGATTTTTATATATTTATACCCTAAGAATATTAATTAAATATAAAAGGCATTGACAATATATGAGTAGATTTGGGTTGCATAAGAATAATATTGAGCTCCATAAAAACCATACAAAACATCATAAACATGATTTTCATTATTCTATAGGCATGAACTTCATCTATAAAAGGATGAATGGACCCATCATAAACACTATTCATGTAGTGTAATCATAAATATAGAACGTGTATGTATAGAACATTAACAATAATTCACATATTGTTGATTCAATCATTAGGATCATCTAGTCTGAAAATAAGAATATTTACACTAAGACATATTTTTTCATGGATGAAAGGCCATATGGAATAAACCCTTCTAAGAATTAATGAAGTCATAATAATAGACCTATGTAAGCATCATCTAGCATGTGTAATCATCATTCCATTTAAATTTTTGAAAAATATAACGATTCATAATAATTAAAAGATAGCAAGCTTGATAATGGTGTCTAAAAATCATCATTTTTATAATCCATCATATGTGGCCACATGGATTATAATGTGAAAGAAATTTTGATCAAGAGAAAAGAGGGACCCTATAAATTTTAGGAAGGCTGGATCATAACAAAGAGGGTGTTTTTAAAAAAATTTAAACATTATAATAATTCAAAATAATGGATCAAATGGATTTCACTAGGGATAAATAATGAATTGAATTCAGGTCTATATAAATAATAATGTTTTAGTTAGGAGGATAGTTTATACTCAAGAGTTCGACCATCACAACCACTACTAGTATATTGTAATCTTTTATTTTATTTATTTTATTCCCTTGTAATTATTTATCTTTCACCTATCATAAATGTTTCTCTTAAAAAACAGTGGTAAACGTTTTTGTGATTATGGAAGCGGTGTGAAAATTATTTTAATATTTGATTCATGAACATTAAATTATAAAAATAATACCACTTCTATTAGATGATGTTAGTGTGTTATATAGTTTTTTTTATTTAAAATGTGTGTTTATTTGAATTAATTATATCTATTATATATTGCCATGTTCAATGATTCATTATCTCAATTTTATATCTTACTCATATATATACTGGAATATAATTAACAATGTAGTTAATTTCTAAGAGAATGATAGTATGCGTTGAAGGCAAATAGTTACTCTAGGATTTATAGAGAAGAAAAAGTCCAAAAAAGAATTTAATAAGTATGCTAAGACTGATTTTTCTATAAAACATACACACATATAAAGGATGGATTATTTATTATAGTTTTTTTATGTAATTCCCCACTAAATAAATTTACCTAATTGTGATAGATGAAATTATTTCATACCCTATCATCCATCAGTTAGAAAAATATGAGATAACCCATGACAATTAGTTTCAAATTGAAATTAGAGAACTAATCCCTACTAAATCACTTATCCACAATTTTAATTAAATGTAATTTTCATTCTTCCACCATTCATAAATATATTTTATTTTACATTTTTTTACAATCAAAAACTGAAAGGACCCCCTTTTTGAAGAAATTTTAAACAACTTTTGATAAATCATCACTATATAAAACCTTAGGTTACCACCCATATCACATTTAACCTAGGAAAACAATTTACCATTTCACACCCAGAGATAATGATATAGAAAAGAATCTTGAACTATTTACAGTTTCGTCAATATTATAATGATATATAACTTCATTTTTATGTAAATGAATGATGATTTTTACCATAAAGAATCTAGTATATTAGGGAGAAACCCTATCAATGGTTTAACAAGGGAGGACTAATCCCTATTATCAAATCGATAAATAATAGAGGAGAAGCACTATAGTGTTAATTTCCATGAAAATAAATTCAAGAGGTATTGGTGGAGGCCTCTTTAATGAGGAACCCATGGTGTGGGACCATAGTGAAATGGTTCTTTCAATTAATTATCTCCATTTATGAGGCCTCCCAAAATTGGATCCTATTATTGAAACATATGTAAATAGGAACCTATGAATTATACCTCATCCATTTGGAACCCATGAATGAATCATAGGTGAATTTTAACCAAGGTATAGGATCTAGGGAATTAGAACCTAGGTGTGAGACCTTGATGAAGTGGTTCCCAAGTATGAGATCTATGTGAAGTTATGCCAGGTTATGAGATTTCAGTGAATTGGAACTGTAAATTGATGCATCATATATGACCTAGAAATGTAGTACTGTGGTATGATTCCTTAGGGATGAACCAATATCATTAAACCAATTCAAATAGGATAAATAATATTTTTCAAATATTTGATGTTTATTATTTTAGAATAATCAATTACCATGACTTCCACAATTACATGTCTTTTGGGTTTGACATTAGGAGTCTCCTAAGAATAGAATGTTTGACACATATAGTTGCGGGGGTTATCAAGTTCTCTATTTTTCCTCCAAAATTTGGAGTTATGATGTCTATTTCTTAACCAAATGAGATCTTGGTGCATAACTAAGGGGAAAATTTATCATCTCACAAATTATGAGAAGGGAATTTCATAATGGTATGGATATTCAAGGAAGTGACCCCTATTGGTGATTCATATAAAGATACAGAGTTGTGAATATGATTCTTATAGGATATAGGAATTCTATATAATTTATAAATTTATACCATGAAACACATTAATGGATGTACATTTTTTAATTTGGATATAGTCATGTCACATGGGAATGTGCATAACGATCTTGGAATGAGTGAAGAATATAGAATGAGATTCATTCTTCACTTCACTAGACATTATCACTACAAAAAATGATTCCATCCACATAAAAATCATGTTCTATAACCTTTTTATGGTTTACTAATTTTATTGGTGTTCTTTGAGAAACTCATTTTCAGTTATGGAGAAAAAATATATTAACACCACATTCACGAAACTATTGGAATTAACTTATTTGGTGGGTTTTAAACATTTTAATGCCTTTTTATCCAATGTTACCTTCAAAATCATCTTCATGTTGAGTGATCACGTAATTAAAATAATTCAAAGTTCAATCAAACAAAGTGATATCATATTTTGGAAACTTTAGAATATACCTCATTAAAAAGGCATATGAATCATCATATTGTTTATTATATGATAATTTAGAGGGTTTATCTTTTCTATGAAAAATTGTGTCATCAGAAAGAAAATATTGATAATAAATCACAACTACCTCACCTCAATGTAAAAATTGACAATATTATGAGGATGAATTATTTTCCATCATTATATTCAATTATTTTTCCAATAAATATTCTCCATTATTTCAAAATCTTATTTCTTCTTCATTATGGTATGTGGAAACATACTATTATTCATATTTACATAAGATGAAATATTTATTAATGTTTTTCATTACTTAATTATATATATTATTCTGAATATTAGAATATATAAAATTGAGATCAATAGTTGAAACTTATTCTCCAAATTTTCACATCATCATGCATTTCAAAAAATGAAACAAAAAGCATATAATTGGTGACAATCAAACTTGTGGTTAAATTGTTTGTAAGTTTCCAATTGGTGTTCCACTAGTATTGGTGCAACTAAAAAATTATTTAATGTGGGTGGGTAGAATCAGTGTGATTAACTTATATTAATAAAATTATTTCCCCCTCTATATATATAAAAAATTCATTGAATGGGTCTCAAAAATTATTATCACCATTTTTTATATGCAACAAATATAATAATGAAATAATAAATGAAGAAAAAATGGATTTTGGATGCTTTAAAACCATTTCATACGTAATACTTTATATATGGTAGTTGTTATCACACACATATGGATAATCCAATATTTTCATAATCAACCAACAGAAGGGGGATGTGAATTCACCAATTTGTATCTATAAGAAATAAAATTACATGTATTCACCAACTAGCACTCTTCTTATGATCTAGAAATAACTACATTTAACTCAAATACTATATTTAGATGGATTCTCATTAAATTATGATAAAAATTGAAGGTTTATTACTCTCATGGATAATTTAAATTGTTTTCCCAATGTTAAATGATATGGTAGTTAGAATATAGGGAAAGAATATTATTAAAAATCTAACTTATGTATTTTCTCCCACTCATGTAGTTTGTTGACCAGAATTTATATATTCTAATTAAATCACAGAAAACAATGTAAAAATTTATTTTTAACTAAAGGTAATTTTACTATAAATAAATCTATTATAATATGAACAACTAATAGATAAAAATATTATAATTAGAATATGAAAACAAAAGGTTAGTAAAACAGTTAATGTAGTTAATGATATCAACACTTAATCAATTTAAACGACATTATTATAATTTTTTTTTCAAAAGAACAATTTTTTATTCAAAAGGAAGTTGGATCAATTTACTATATCTAAGGTATCAATAATTTTAGAATAATAGATCTTATTTAACTAATATTGTCAACAACAACAAGTTCCCAACCAGGAAGTTATTTGAAAAGCATAAATAAATAGGTAGTTGTATCCACAAGAACCAATTTGATATATCCACAGTCCCAAATAAGTACAAATGACCTTACTATTTTCAAATAATCTTTTATAAGTCTCATACTCATTGCCTCGAATCCCTATAAATTCAAATGATCAGAATTAAAAAATTCCTCATTGAAATATCATTGACCAAAAACACAAAAATTTGAAAAATAAAAAATTAAAACTAATATTTTTTAATGAAAACTCTTAATATGTCATATATTAAAATGTCACACTAAAATAAAGTAGAATTGGAATTGATCATGAAAATGAGATGTTTCATATATTCAAAATGATTATAGGATTTTAAGATTATGTCAATTCTATTCATTGAATCCTTTAATGAATTTATCGACATTGGTGTAACAAAATTTATTAATCATATTACGAGATATTAATGTTAAAATGAAATAGAATCAATAGATGTATCACAATCTAGTGAATGTTTCTATAACTATTAAATATGTATATTATTAATCCATAAATGTTTTTTCAAGTTACAGATATTTTTTGCATCTCTTCAATTCAATGAAACATATAATTAAAAGGTAGAAACCTGACATAGAAAACTAAAAAAATAAGTATCATGTTTATTTAATATAAAAATGAGTGTATTGTGTTATTAAATATAAAGGATATAAATTTTTTACATTGACTCAACAATCTACCTAACAAATATCCCACTTTTTTATAATAAAAATAATCTAATAAAAATGATATGTTTGATTGACTTATAAAATAAAAAGACCTAGTATGTTTTTAAGTAAAATATTCATGAGATTATCATTTCTAGAATTTACATTCCACCATATTTAAAAACACAACATAGAAAACCATTAGTAGATAAATTATAGCCCTTAAACAAATGAAATTTTACTAATATTTCAATTTTCACCCCATTTTTATTTTCAAAAAACAAATTCATCGAATGATGTTTATTTGACATAGGATATGAATTTAAATTATGATAGAGACTTACCTTATCTTTTTATAATCTCTCGCTAGTATATAAATTCCTCTTCCTAAAAATTTTAATGAGTGATATGATATGGGACTTTATTCTCATGTGTTTTTGTTAAGCTACATCTATAAGATTTTTTCATCTGATGTATACGGTTGAGATTCTTCAATAGAATATTATTTTAGAAATGAATCTAAATTCATGATCTTTAAATTAATATAATATAATGGTATATAAAAAATTTATTCATTAACATTATCCAAAAAAAGAAACCACCCACTTAACTATGGTGTTTTATTATAAATAAAAACATTATATTTATAAAAAATTACATAAAAATATAAAACATTCATAAAATATAAAAACCTAATGCAAGTGTAAATAATAAATTTTTGTTTATTGAAATCCTTGTCTAAAATTGAATGTACTGGAAAATGTTTTTAATAACAAAGGTAACACAATAAATAGTAGAATTAAAAAAAACTCATAAATCATACTTTAGAAAATATTATGAGTAAAATCAAAAAGTATTAATCGAAATTTTTACATAGTACTAGATATATGATTTTAGATACTAGTACAAAATGAGAATTAATTTATTGAAACATAAACCCTTATCATCTAGACCATTATATATATGGAGGTGTTCACAAACAATAATGTCAGCACCCAAATTCTTCCAAATAATCAATGTTTCATCACAAAAATATCATTTGAGATATTTTTTTCACAAGATCCAAAATATTGAACTCTATTTAGTTAATATCAATTATTTTACTTTCATCATATATTACATGTTAATGAAAATTTGATAGTATTTGGAAAAAAGTATTTTGACTAATAATGAATCGTTATTGTAACTTGAAGACCTAACATATATATTTGACTTTTTAATCAGAAATTTTTTTATAGTTTATGAGAATATTTTCTTTTAGTAATACAATTTTTAATTGATATAGTTATGATTCTATCAATGATAATTATATTAAAAACATCAATCATATTATTAACAGATAAAAGAGTCTTATTATTTTTCATAAAAGTTAACTTTGAGACCCTACTTTTCAACTCATCCAAACACAAATGAAATTTAAAATTTTTATTATCTGTCAAAGTATATTAATTCATAAAATTAGAATATTTATCCTTATTATAGGTTACCATAGATTTAGGTCTAGGGTATATATTATTGTGACAATTATAAGTATATTAAATTTTAATAATACATTTCATAAAAGTTTTTTTATATTGATATACTTCTTTTGTATCATTATCTAAATATGATTTAACATCCATTTAAAATGAAAATATCCACATGAAGATAAACTAGATAATTAATTTTATGAAATATTTGGTATAAATTATATATAACTATTGGTATCTTTTTTATAAAATCCATTTATTTTTTGAATATCATCATTATCATCTGATTAATGATCACAAGATGGGTAATCACTAGCACTTCAAGTGTGATTTCTAACTCTAAACCATTTACTTCCATTATATTTAAATTTTATATTAGAACCATTTTCAATATTTTTTATTGTAGGTCTCTTAGGTCTAATGTTTCTAGGTTTCTTTCATTCATAAAAAATAAAATTAGAGTAATATTCTATTGTACTCGAATTTATATTTTTATATATTTTTTTCTATATAGTAATCACTCAAGAAATTATGACTACCAAATATTCACAAATCCGAATATAAATATTCATCTTATTTAAGTTTCAAAAATCTACATTACAGATATTTTATAGTAGAACTTCTCAACATAATTTTCCTTGGGGTTTGAACTACACAATTTATTACTAATAATGTTGATGCAAATGACACTATTTATTTATTTATTTTATTTTTTTTAATTTTTTTATTTTTTATCCCTACGATGAAGGATGAAATATTAAATGTTCAAACCCAAAATATCATCTGGTTTAAAATTTGTGATATGGTTAGTATAATAAATATTGGTTCCCTTACTTTATAACCCTTCTAGAAAAATATTATCAATATTTTCAACTAATATTTATCTGAGATTTTACTTTCTCTTATATATTTTAGACTATTTTCATTTATCATAAACCACTTGTGCGTCTTGGAAATTGATGCACCTACTAAAAAAACAAAAATATAGATAACCTTCACTAATCATTGTTCTTCTAATTTTATAAATTTTTTTATATTATGGATTGAGTTTTCTCTAACTACATCCATATTCCATTATTTTTTCAACATAATTTGTCTTAAATATAAATATTTTTCTAAATAAAACATAATAAGATATTACACACTTTCAAATTCAACTGGAAATCAACTATCTCATTATGAGCAAGACAAGAGACTTTTTTCAATTATTTTTTATTCACTATTAATGATATGTTAATTAAGCATACCAATATTCATCACTCATGACATTATGAGATTTTTAAAAATTAAAAAATATTCCTTATCAAAAATTGGTGGTCGGTATGGATTTATATTCTCCAAAAATATAATTGGAATTAATCCTTCTACAAAAAATAATGTTATCTTTTATTTATTAAATGTTAGTGAAAAAAACCCTATAAATTCTGAAAAAATATCGAGAAATTATAAAAACCAAGAGACTGGATCAAATTAAATTTCAATCTTATATATTAGGAGACTTTCTATGATACCACATGATTTTTCATTTGTAAATGTTATGAATGTTACAAGAATATTTGAATTATAGTAAAATTATAACATTATATTTTTCACCCACTCATGTAATTAGATTATGAAATGTTATATGTTCAGATAAAAATAGAATAAACAGAGTAAACACATATCAATATCAATTGATTAAAACTGTGGAAATAAATATCAATCTAGATATTAAATTAGATGATATAAATAAAAAAATCAACAAATAAAAACACAATATATTTTAATCAATGAATGATGTTGTGGAAAAAAATTCTTAATAACATTAAGGGATATTATTAACAAATATTTTAATTTCAAGAGCTTTTCTCATTTAATCCTAAGAAATAGGTTGTTAGTATAATATATCAATTGTTTTAGAATGTTCAAAATACCAAAACATCATTGACTAAGACATTAAGTAGTATCATGTTTTTTTATAGGTCCCTCTTCAACAAGAAGTCTAGAATACTTATCTCTATCCTTTAGAACCTATTCAATCTTTCAATCAATGAAATAATTTCCAAGAGCCAAGAAATTATTCGAATGAAAAATTGGTTGTTGAGGGATCCTAGACTTAGAGTCTCAACAATCCTAACAATTAGATAAAACAAATTCTTTATATTAATATCAACAACTAAAAATATTGGATGATGAAAATTTATAATTGAAAATAAATAGGTTTACAATGAAACCTCACCAAATAATATATCATAAAAATCACTATAAAAAAATATTCAATAGTTCATAAATAAATAATATTATTCAAAAATTTAAAATGATATTAGGATTTCAAGTATATTTTTATTCTATAGCTCAAAATATCATTTGAATTTATAGATTGTGTCATTTCAATCATCAAAAACCATAGTTTGATATCAATTAGTTCAATTAAAATAGAATAATAAGAATTATCTCCTACTAAAAAGTTTCTATTTTAATTTGATTAAGTAGTTTAGAACTCCTTTATATTGTTTTATAATGTTATTGATATTTTATGGATATCCTAAATTTTATGAACATATAATCAGAAGATTGAAACTTCACCCTAAAAACACAAACAAAAATATTCATGTTAATAAAATTAAGACATAGGGGTATTCATAGTTTTAAAACCAATTATATGAAATTATTCAATTTAATAAAATATATATTCAACATGGAAATTGTCTACTTTCTCAATATATAGCTATCACATGAATACCTCAAACAGAACAATGTCAAATAATTCTATTGTAATATTCTTCAGTAATTATGATATAGATATATCGTAGTATGTTATTCTAATTTTTATTTGATACATGATTTGATCAAAAATCACAATATTGGATTCTATCCATTTTAATTTCTTCTTCAATGATTCATATTTTTCTTTTAATAATAGTAGCATTAAATATCTCTTATCTTAAACACATAGAATATTCCACTGTTGTGGAATTTGGAATTCTATTTTCTTATTTTAATTGGAATGGATTCATGAAAAAGGAAGTATCATAACACCCCATTAATCCCTCTCGAGAAGCAAATAAAATTATATGAGTAGTAGTAGGTTTTTTTCTATCTATATTTTATTCATCACATAAGATAATCCAAATTATTACAGTGTTAGTTTCTCTGTCTTCTACACACCTTCATTTACCAATTATTCTCATCTTATATAATTTAAGAGACACGTGTATATTATTTCCATACATATAATGTAGAAACTGCATTATATTTAAAATAATGAGATTTTATTTCTAAAATCTCCATCAAATTCAGTTTTTAAATCCATAATTGATTATCATTAAAAAAATTCAATAATGTCACGGACACTCCATATACATTATAATCATTTCTATATTTATTATAATTAAAAATTTATTATCGATCGTATATTTCATATAGATATAATGTTTCTAAATCCCTATAATCCATGAAATCATTTAAGTTTTCATGAATAAAAATTCCCATTTAGCTATAAAATCCCATTAATGATGTTGTATTTTGTTCGTCATGTGCATTGAATAATTTGATGGCATGGTTCTCTTCTTTATAGTGAATCCCCATCCGTTTTATACAATAATCATAACTAAATAGACTGACTAGAATCATGATATTAATATTAATAATGGTATTTAAATTATTGAACAATAGTTCAACTGTCATGTAGCTTTAATCTCTTATAAAAAATAATATTTAAAAAAGGAAAGCCTAACTTAATAAATAAATATATTATATATTATAATAGTGAAATTTTGAAGCTTTACAAATTTCACTCTGTAAAAGTCATATAAATTAAATTAAATATGTTTTGCATCAACAAAAATATCTTATGTTATATTAGAAATGTAATAAATTTTCCCTTAAAATCTTATGTATGTTCGAAATATCATATATATCATAAATTTCACTTTAAATTTTCCATATTTGAGAATGATATCAAATATATAGCTTTAGTATCCATTGGAATATTTTAGCTATCTGTAGAATATTTCAAATACCATTAAAAATCTGTTATGTATATTGATGTAACAACTTATATAATTTTTTTATTCGATAATAATATCTAATACATCATTATGAGAATATTAGGCATCACATTGTACTTAATCACCTTTTCAATTTGCTAATTTAGATGAATATCATATGCATGGATTCCAACTCACATTATAATTCTGTGACATATGAAACGCACCTCAAATTTTTTTAAAACCATCTCATGGCGTCCTGAGCCACTTCAGATACTCTAATAAATCTAAAATTACTTGAAAAAGTCTCTAAATCAAAAATAGTCACATAAAAATTTACACAATGATCATAAAATTTAAATGAATCTTATAAGGTATGTTAATATCATTCCACTTCCTCAATCATCCTAAATACTTGTTCACACAGCATCCAAGTATATCCTTCAAAAAATATCATTCTTCACCACATGATAATTAATTGGATGGATCAAATCTAGTTTTCTCAACATCCTAATAGAGACCCAGTATACATAGATCACACAACTCCATAGACCACTTCTCAATATCAATATATGTAATACCATTATATACCAATTCAGTACTATAAGTATAATGAATATATTCATACTCACGACAGCATCATCCCACTATAAATCTTTGCTGATATGTGGATAATGTAAATAAATAAAAATATTAATTTACACTACTACAATGAGGCCTTTAATTGAGATAAAATATTTCTTTATCAATAAAAAAAGCGATAACTACTGCATCACAGTTTGACGACCAATATTTTTATCAGTGATAGAAAAGTGATTGTAAAGTGGGTCTTTATTAGAACTAATGTAGCACTGATAACCGCAAAATTTTATGTGTTCTTTGACAAGAATAGATAAAAGATACCATTTGTCAGTATATTACATTTTCACTGATAAACATGCCCTTTATTAGCACATCTATAAGAATTGATAAAGGAATCCCTTATAAATGATACTAAATGCACTGATAAATATTATTTTCTTAGAGAATTTAGTGTTGGTAATAAATGTAAATACTGTAGTGTGTTGTAATGACACACTACAACACTAGAAATAGGGAATACTAAAGTGTGAAATAATTGGATAATATATCACATGAAACAACACCATAAATCAACAAAATTTGATCCAAATACAAAATTTAAATGAAATAAACATTCCAACACAAATAAAAGGAAAATAAATATTATATTGAAAAATAGAATAACTATATAAATAAATCTACCCCTTCTTTAGAAAATGAACACACCAAAATAAGAAAGAAATTATTATGTTTGTAATTATAATAATAAAATTTTTAAATAGAATGTGTTTATTTTATAATAACCTTTTATCCATATAATGAACATTGTGTATCTGAATGACATTTGTGTTTTATTTTTTCATGTCACATGCCATTTATTTATCATATTCATATATTATCTCTATTAAAAATAAATAAATATGTATAATATAAAAATTATAAGTAAATTAATTAAGTGATATTAGATAATTTTATAAGAAAACAATATATGATCATCTTATCGGTTCTGGCAATGTGATATGCATTTTGATATAAAATGACACTTATATATTTAAAAGACACACTTGGAGTCATACCAGTCACGCTATTCATTGTATTGAGGTGTGGATTATTTTACACATCCCAAATGACATTTGTTTTTTTCATAATGAATAAATAAAATCTGAATGTGTTTCCTCTATTTTGAGTATTCCATTTTTTTTATACAAAAATGACATCTTAAACTTGAAACCCACTATTTGAGTAATGCAGGTTTCATCATCTGTGGGTTTTATGAGAGACTGATTCCAACATCCCACAAAGTAATTATAAATCATTTTTTAAAATTATCATGAAAATACGAGATTTTTTTCTTCATATTTAGTGACTGATACTTTTAATAGTAAAATTTAACTTATAAATAGGTAACATATACTTTTAGTCATATAGAGAACATCGTATATCATATTGATATTGTTCTTACACATGGAAAAAAACTTATGGATCATTTTAATAAATTACCAAAGCAATATGAATGTGTTTTCTTCGTTTCAAATATCATAGTTAACTTTTTAACTAAAATTAATATCAAATTTGAATAAAAAGATTCACATAGATTGATACTGGTATCATTGTGTGTCAAATTGAGGTGAAGTTGATTCCTACATGTTGAAAATGAATTTTAAAGCATTTCCCTAATGAATAAATACAATACCAGTTTTTGACCTATTTTTTAGTATACCACATGCGTTTTTACTAAAATTAAATTTTTAAATGGAAAATCACACTTTGAGTCATTAAGGTCACATCATGTGTGGGTTAGATGTGAGAATTAGTATTATATGTCCAAAATTAATTATGAATTTTTTTCCAAAAGTATGATTATAATCGGATCAAGTTTTATGTGTTTTTAGTGAGTGAAAATTTTTTGTACTAAAATGTTAATTTTATTATAATAATGGGAACATTGAGTCATACCAGGTTCATCTTGTATTAAATTGTGGGAGGAATGACTCCAAAACAAATAAAATGACATATGTATAATATTTAAAATGTATGAGAATAATCTGAATTCTTTTATTGGGTTTAATTATGTTATTTCTAATTTTTAGTAAAACTAATGTCATTTTTGAATAAAAAGAGACACTTGGAGTCATTCGGGTCACACATGAGGTTAGGGGGATTTATAAACATCTTAAATTACATATCGATATATTTTCTAAAGAATCAAAATAATCTGAATTTGTTTCATCAATTTGCAGTATTCTAATTATATTTTTTTACTAAAATATCAACTTAAAAGGGATACATGAATATTGAGTCATTATAGACTCATTTTCTGTGGGTTTTATGTGAGAATAATTACTACACATCAATATTCAATTAATATTCATTTTTATAAATTATCAAGGTAATCAGATGATGTTTGATCATTTTTTAATGAGTGAAACTATTTATGTATTAAAATGAAAATTTTGAAATAATAATAGGATCATTGAATTATACTAGGAACATGATGTATCAGATTGAGGATTAGAAAGTACCTATAAATCAAAAATGACTTATGGGACATTTACCAAAATTATAAGAAAATAATATAAATGTGTTTTCCTCTTTCTGAGTATTCAATATGTCATTTTTACTAATATTAATGTCAATTTTGAATAAAAAGACACACATGGTGTCATAACACTCATATTGTGCATCAGATTGAGGTGTGGATTATTCCTACACATCCCATGTTACTTATGGATAATATTTTTAATGTATTAAAACAATATAAATATGATTCTTCAGTTTTGAGTATGCCACCAATTTAATTTACTATAATATAATTTTAAACTAGAAACATGAACTTTGAGTCGTAATGGTCATACGATGTGTGTGTTGGGAATGAGACTGATTTCTACATTTTAAAAACAATTTATGAATCTTTTTCCCATATTATCAAGATAATTCAAGAATAGGCCATCATTTTTTATTGTGTGAAAATATTTTTTATTAAAATGTAAATTTGAAACTAATAACAGACACATTGAGAAATACTAGGCACATAATGTATCAAATTGATGTGTGGGTGAGTCCTACATGGCACAAATGACTCATGGATCATTTTCCTAATGTACAAAAACAATCTATAAACGTTTTCTTGTTTTTGAGTCAGTTTGTTATCTTTTTCACTAAAACTAATGTAAATTTCCAGATAGTCTGATTACATTTTTTGAGTGGGGATTAACTATAACATAATATCATAATTATTTGATCATAAAAATGGGAATATAAAAATTTTATTTTACATTTATTATGATTTATGATGAGTTTTTTATTAATGATATTGTTCACATGGATCATTTTACATAATTATTTTTAACATACATAATGGAGGTTACATGTATAGATTTTACAATATTTTTTGATATTTTTTGATGCATTTAATTAATGTTCAAATAAACCAAATAATTCCACCAACCAAGAAAGTAAAACCATTGTATTTTTATTTTATGAAAATCCATTATTTGGTTGATGAAAATTTGAACTTATTCGTTTTTTAGAGATTTTTGATCAAGCTATTTGCTTATTTATTAAAGGGGGTTCATTTAGTTTTTTGGTGCATTATAATATCATTCGAGGTAGGTTTTTCATTTCTAGATATTTCTTTATAAGGTAGTTTCTTTTAATTTTATTTCATCTTTCCATTAACACTAACCATCCTCGATGACCACGATATCTCAATTGTGGTTGTCATATAATAGTTCTATCGTGTACCTATCAGATTTAGAGGTTGATTATACACATAATTATTAAAACATTTTATTTGTATTATATACCTATTTGATGAGTGGATCTGTGTTCTATGAATCTCAATTTACTGTTGTCTCCACCACTATGACCATTTCTTTGTAATGTAGTGAAGTTGTAGGAAAGTAACTGAATTAGTTTGTTGTTATTTTTCACCTTGTTCTTGGTGAGGGGTTTCTATCCCACTTTAGTAATATGTAATAGTATAGAGAATTTTCAAATTGAAATAGTATCCTTTGATAATCAGTTTGAAAATATAATTGGTGTATGTTTTGTTTCATAGAAAATTCTTCCATTAAAATTCTTATATAAAATCACTTAAACTGGCAGTGATTTTTTTATATATGTCACCTGATAAACATTCCCGATGGATCTTATCATAAGTGAAATGTGTTGTGCACACATTTCAAAAATTATTCTCAAATGCAAGCTTGTTATGATCGAAATTCAACTCAATTTCCAAAAAATTTTATTTTTTTTATACCAACGCTTCGTCTCTTCCTCCGCTTTGATCTCTACCTTAGAATCTCCATATTCCTCCTCCTATAAATTGATGTATGACCCTAACTCCACCTCCACCAATAACTTCAACACTAACACATCATCAACCTTATCCACCTACATTTTCGAAAAAATTATTTTCTTGTCAGTGCTTATAAACGAATAGATTTCCTTCAATGTTCATCTCCTTGAGAAACATATAAAATATAATATATAATAATTATAAAACTAATGTTTCACACCCCAAATATATTTTTAATGTCATTAGTCATACATTCCCCCAAACATAGTATGAAATAACCGAAATTTGTTGTAAGCATCAGTTATGACAACATTTATGCTTCCCACACATCTCTAAACAAAGTTATTTTTCCTTTTGAGTGTGATGGTGGTCGAAAATCATGATAGTACTAAATAGTTATACAAAAAAATGATTTTGAAATATATTTGATGAAATTGTAATTACCTTCTGAAATTTCCTTTTAGGGGTTTCTTCTATTTTAATGCATTATAATATATCTTAATAAAATTTAAACATTATATCTTCAATATATGCCATTATCTTGCTTCATACATTACAGAAACATTTACAAACATAATATAATTGTTTTGAAATGTGTTGATAGTAAAATATTTCTATAGACACCATAATTTAAATCCATTTGTAGTAATTAACATGCTTTATCTCTCCAGATACTAACTTCATGCCACGATTTAGCCAATATAAAACAACCCCTAAATCAAAACAAATCTCTAGTTAAAACCCAAACTGAAACATATAATTCAATTTTTATCTATAAAATGTTGATTATTGTGTATTAAAAATTCAAAATACACCTCAAGTGTGGTCATTTGGTTAGATAACCATGCATTGGATCCAAGAAATAAATATTTATGGTATCTAGATTGACTACGTCCATCATAGAGTATTTCCAAAAATATATTTAATCCATACATTAAAAATTTATTTTATGTGATTAGAGAGTATAGTTTTACCTCTATATTATAGGTATCAAAAAGAGACTTTTATCTGATTTCTTTCTAAAACACTTCACCTAAATCATCTCTCTTCTTCTCAAAAATTATTCAATATCCAATGTAATTTTTCCCATACAAATGATATAAGTATCAATGTATCCAAATCATGTTTCCCATGTTTTTCCTTTACATAGTTGTTTTATAAATTCTTATAGAAAATATGAATAATTATTAATTGTCATAAACATATAATCTCACCATGTGATTAGAAAAATTATGAAAATATAACTTCTGAATGTATTAAAATGTGAGGAACCTAGTAATTAAATCCCGAGAATCTCATTTATAGTCACGAGAACAGTTATATCTATCAATGATGCTCTATATATTTCTCTTTAATATGGAATTTAAGGCATATTTTCATTTTTAAATGTGGTATGTTCATGAAGTTTTAATGAAAAAAAATGTTTCTATGGAACTGGAAGGTGAAGTTACTCTCGAAATGTGATTTTTATTTCATTGTCGATTCATTAGATTTTATTGATCCCACCATCTGTTTCCCCATGAATTTATCAATATTTAATATAATACCTCATATAATACATTTTATCATCAACTGTTATAGTTTTTTCATTTAAAAAAATTTGCAATATACATACCTCAAGTATATATATAACATTATAAAATATTGGTATTAATGATCGATTAACATCATTGACCATTGTAATATCTAGATCATCAAGTAAAATATATAACTCTGCAGTCATCTCCTGAGATACCTCAATACCCACTCTCATGTGATATATTGGGAGGGAATTATTTTTTATCTTGTCACCTGGGATATTATACATTGTACCCATCCCAACATGGTGGTTCATGGATGTTGATAGATATAAATTGCATAAAATATTACCCAACATAATTTTAGTAATGTAAAGTTATCTGATGTTGTTTGATTTTCATTTTATAGAATGATTAATATCAAAATTAATTTCATGTGGTAAGTTTCGAGGTTTGGGGGAATGATTAGCCTCAAATCAAGTGCGATCATTTGGTTCATGTGTAGATATTTTTTCAACTACTAGTTCTCTTTGATACTTTATCATACATTAGTCATCTAAACTAAACTAATCAATAACATCTTGTAGTGAGTGTATTTGTTTCACCAACCATCTTACTGTATTATGTGTATCCTAATGTGGTTTTATCTTCTTGAAATATGTTCATGGATTTAATCCAAAACCTAATCCAATAACACGATTATATTGTTCTAACCTTATCAAATATTTTGAATGTGGATTTTTTTAATATACCTTCATTTCCGATTCTTATGTTAAAACCATAAAAAACTATGAAAATAAAGTGTTATTTTTATATAATTTTTTTTATAAATTGTAAAAATTACCATTATATCATATGTACATATTTTTTCCATAATTTTATTGTGTTTTCATCAACTAATTTACCTTATTTATTTATATGAGCCTCCTTCTATTGCACATGATGTGGGAAGTAATTGGATTTATATTTTGATTCATCGATATGCATCTAAACAAAGGAATATATAATTTTTCACATCGCATAATTAACATTTTATTACTGACTGAAAAATACATAACAATTTATTTTCTAATGAATAATACCATATCAATTCATTAAAACATGGGTACATTGAATTTGTGGCACGTCCATTATTTTCATCACTTTTTTTATGTTTCATAAATTAATAGTTTTAATCATTTTAGATATAAGAAATAAAATCAAATAATATATTATCAATTGTAGTATAGAAAAAACGAATTATTATTTCTAAAATTCTTGAATGTAGACCATGATTCCTACTTTATAATGTGTTTATAACTAACTAATGGGTGGGTATTTACATTCCCTATATATCCCTAAGATGTAACATCTTATGATGAGTATAAAAGACTCTATGGGATTTTCTAGTGGTCATTAAGGAAAATATATTACGTAAATATTCAAAACCAAATGAAATATATAAGGAATAATTAAAATTAAATGAACACTTAATTATATAGTTTTTGGTAAAATAGTATATTTATATCATAACATTACGGAAAAATATTTCCAATGGATTTCTATCATTACTTGTTGGACATGGCACCATGTATCGATATCAATCAGAAAACATATCTTTATTGTGACCCCAAGATAATGAATAAAAATAGAATTATTGGGGATAATAGGTCTACCATATTGATTCCAACCAAACTCAAATTTTATTCCCTCACTTCGTTCACTGAATATTTTATTCAACATTGTGATATTGCATCGTCATTTTTTTCAATATATATGCTATTTATACCCTTAATAATTATGTAGTTTCTTCATTGAATTTTTTTTCTTACTAAATATTGGTAACATAATCCCGTTCATAAGAAAGTTTCTATATCAATAGTCAATCATTTAATTTTTCTTGAATAACAACAACCTAAACATGGAGAGTGGATTTGAGAACGTTCCCATGCATGCTCTATTGAAAAAATTATGAACTATTTAACTCCATATTTATACTATTTAGTCAAATAATGAGCATGAATACATTTTTATGGAAATGGGAAATTAAATTATAAAAAATAATTATCCTACTATAGTATGTTTAATCTTATAATTTTATATAATGGTTAAAGTTTTAGAAAACTATCATTCTCATCGGCTTCATCTCCTAAATAAATATTATGAAATTTTGTTTCGTGAAACACATCCCTAATCTATTATGGACACCAACCTATGTATCCTGAAATACTCTAACAAAAATTCATCTCATACTAGTCCCTGGTGATATTTTTGGATGACTAATAACATAGAATAGATGGGGGATGTGACTCTTGAAATGAAATGAAACAATAACTTATCAGGATATGTATATGGGGAGGATTATTGTTTTCTCCATCAAAAATTTAAATTACCATGTATTAATTTAGAATTTCAAATTTGATATCAAAATGAGAAAATTCCCATGATTCTATGATGAGAACATCAACTCATCCCCACTTGGATGCACCGACTCTAATCTATGTTACTAGTCACTTTACCACACCTATATCTAAAATATAAGGAATTTATATACATTTAGGTTCATGGGTAGTGTGTGAGTATAAAAATATACAAGTAAATACTAAAAATACCACAAAAATATATAATCCATATATTTGAGTACATGCTCAATGTTGTAACACCCAAAACAAGGATGTATGTTAAGTGATTGTGTACTAACCAAAACACCAGGACAGTCAAATGTATTATCTTCATTACATACAAGTGAATTATATTAATCATACCATATGTTAATGTAATGGTTTTTAAAAAATATTCAATAATTTCACTAATAAGATGCTAAAATTTGAATCAAAAATCAGAAAAAATCATTTATCTCTCTAGAAATAATCACATCATATGAACCATAATATTTGTCCTCAGACCGCTATCATCCAGGACTTTCCCTTAGGGATAACCATTATTTGTAATTATTTCATCAAAATAATGAAATTGTTATAACATAACTTTTTTTATTATAAAGTGCACCTGAAATATGGATATTTCTTAACATAATTTCATCCCTTTAGAAATAACCTTAGAATGGGTACATTAATACATTAGTTAATCATAAAATCAAAAAACCCATAATGAAGATCAACCAACAAAAAAATGTCACATCACCCTCAACTTATCTCAGGATTAATCACTAACATATATATAGTAACTCATATTCTAACATACCATACCCATCCCTCGTAAAAAAGCTAATAATTATTATCATTAAAAAATATGTTTATGTCATGTATACTATAAACCCACTCATATGAAAAATTATTTAAATAAAATTTGAATTATGGATTCGAAAAAATTACATTAAAAACTGAAGGAATGAACATTAATTAAAATAGAATAGGATTTTCTTAAATTATATAATTTGATATTCCCTAATCCATTAATATTTTTAATTCACTTTTTTTCTCCCAAAACATGGCTTCAATTCTAGCTTCTGTTAGCCTTTTATAAAACCCATTTCACTAAAATTGTCATCTTTGGAGAAAAATAATGAACATGAAAATGTATTCATATTTCTTTTACTCCAAATATTCCAATATTAGTGATAAAATTAATAAAAAAAATTAAAAAGGAAACAAAATGCATGATTTTTACATAACATCTATTGAAATATGTAAAATCCCACTGAAATAGTTCAAACTTGTCATTTTAATATATTATCATTATTCATGTATTGATAAATTTAATTTTATTTACCTTATAACATTTTATATTTTATATTACCCTTCTATCTAACAATTTTTCATCTTTTCTTGAAGTTCCTTTGGCTCTGAGAGGAAATATATATTCAAAAGTTCTTAAAGAATTTATCCTCCATTTCGAACCATATACTAAGAAATTGATAAAAAACAAATTACAAGTCCAAGATTATAAGTGTTTTTATATTTTTTATTGAAAATGTAATTTATGTCCCCTTATGATGGATTTATGTTGGGTAAGTATTTGAAGAGATAAAAAATTTTGGTCGTATTTTTTATATGATGAAGATATAAATAAAGTGGTTGAAATGATGAAAGGGTTGATTAATGGGTCAGGATAAAGATTATTCATAGTCGTGGGAGTGTCTTTGATAAATATTAATGAATAAAATATTAGCGGGAGGTATGTCATCCTCGAAATATTGAACCACTATTTTGGGTGGATGGGTAGTTTGAATGATGTATTCAAATCCATAATCAAGATATGGATGGATAAAAGTGTCTATAAATGGATTAAAGAATTTTAACAAAGGACTAGTTTAATATATTGTTAAAGTATTATATATATGTTCAATAGAGTAATAATTTTCATGCCAGAATCCTTAAATTGGGGAATTTTATTCATGAAGTGTATTGTATTGTATATCTATCATAGAAAAATGAGTCAATATTTACATAAACTTATTTTAGATTCTCGTGGTCCCTTATATTATTAAAAATGATTATGAATTCGTTATCCATAATCATAGTCAAATAACAATATCAAACAACAAATCATTGTTACTCATTTGAAATGGTTGTAAGATCTCCATAAAAATATAATTCTATTTTCTTAAAAATATACCACTTGTAATGACACAATGTTTTTAAATAGAAATTCCCTTCTTATATTTATGTCATAAAATCACATTAAAAACAACACAATGAACTATTATGTGATAAGAGACCTTTAAACATAAGTTTGTCACTTAAATGTTTCGAATTTCAAAAATCAGGCATACACGGTTGTGTTCAAGATGTTTTTTTGGAGTATAATAAATGAAATATATTATTTGTTGAATATTAACCTCCCCTAATGAATATTAAATTACCCATATGAATAGTGATATACCCTAATGAATAGTAACGTCAACTATGGTGGTATAGAAATAATATTCATGTTGGAAGTATGATAAACCTATACTTTAGAATCAGTTAATGATTGTTTTAAAAACTAGTTTTTGAAAATAAATTATTTTTTAATTAGATATTAAAATAATAATATTTAGAAAATTATTATTGAAAAATGGAAATCATTTTTGGTTTCTATACGTCGAAAATTTCTTTGGGTGATGTTTTGGGATTTTTCTGAAATAAGTAAATTTTTGATAAATAGTAGATACCGATAATTCACAATAAATGATAAATAATGGATTAATTGAGTCATGTGTGATGTTCTGCTGATTTAATCCCACTTGGTTCGAGATTACATTATAAAATTACTATTTTTGGTCATAGAAGAATCACTATTCCTTGTCTTGGCAGGAATTATTAAACTAATAAATTTTATATTAAGAAAACCCCTCTCCCCTCCAATATAACCCCCCCCCCCCTTAACTCCATCTTTTCTCCACTCCACTTAAGCTCCAAGGCTTCTCTAAATTCTGCCCAAATATCTCCCAAAGACCCTAACCTATGTCCAAGGCTTTTGGGTCTTTCCAAAAGACCAAAACAAAAGCCCCTAGGAGGAGTCTCAAAGAGAGGATATCAAAGGGAAAGAACCCTCTTTTGTTTTCAAGTGTTTTGTTCTCATTTTCTTTCATTCCTTATACCCTATTACCCTTACCTTATCCAAAAGGCATGAAAGATCTAAAATCTCATATATTCAATATGCTAATCATGTTTATGGAAAATTTAAAGAATCATACTTCTCCTCCTCTCCCTCACGTTCTAGAATTAAACATCGTCTGTGATGGATCAAATTACCGACATCATGAATAATTTGTTTTCAATTTATTTTATCATTTTGATTCTGGTCATGAAAAAATTTATGCTATGTTTGATACAGATTATTATATATGTTATATGTTCTATTTAATGTTATGTAATCCACATACACTCATGATATAAAACAATAATACAAAACAAATCAATTATGGGGAAATTCGTTAATGTTAATTCAAGTGTTTATCATTAATGTTTAATGTAAAGGTTCTCCTTCACTCTAATTAACCAAATGAATTTTTTAAACATGTAACCTACTAGATTTCCATTAATGTTATAACTTCAATTCTGGACAGCCACTTTCATCTTACAATTTATTTGAACCTAAATACAATTGGACCGATCATTAAAACAAATGAAACAGACGGACCCAAACAATGAAATTGAATCTTGTAATCAATCAAAATGGGAATAAATGAACATAAAAAGGGTATAATGAATCTTTTAATTCTATATAAGGTTCTGGAACTATTAATTAAGAAACCTAATTTGACTATTCAGGTCAATAATATCAAGATGAGAACACCAACGGACCTAAGGTAAGGGATCCTCTCAATTTCACTCTTATTCATGATTGTTGAATATGTTAGGACATGTTGTGTGTAATTATTAATTATGGTGTATGTTTCTGAACCACCCCCACATTTTCCTCTTTATGTATAAGTGATGATAATTCCCTTCCCTATCTCACTAATCCCACATAAGTACTCCCGATACCATGCTGATAATTCATAATGAATTCTACCCAAACCTCTTTTATTCCTTCGGGTTGTATTATCTACATATCTACCAAAATGATGTTATGTTATCATTTCATGTGAATACTCTAAATGTTGTGTAAATTTTCTTAGATTATTTATCGAGACTCTTTCATCACACTCTTTTGGGGATATGAATACTTTTAAGTGTTTCTCTCCTCATTACTTATCGATAAGTGAACCCGTTTTAAGGGAACTTCCTGAATTCTTTCCTATTTTCAAGTTTACTACATCCTCTATTTTAAGTCACATATGTCTTTTTAAAATCAGTATCTTTATTATTAAAACCTTCCTGGTTTACTTCTGGTTTTACAAAAAATATTAGGCCGGTTTTTGTTTTAAGAGATAATCGTTGTTTTCTTAAACCACCCTTAAATGTCTTGACTCAAAGATTCCTAAAAACATTTTTTACATGTTATCACTTTAGTTTGTTATCTATTGTCATGATTTATGCCTTTATACATTATTAGTGTCTATTAATTGTTTAATTCCTTTTTTTCATGGATTCTTGTATGTTATGTCCCTTTTTATTATGCTTCATGATGCGATTGTGTGCCCATTTCTTTCCTTGGGTACTCTTATGTTAATATGTGATTGATTATGTGAGATTATTTAGTGGAAAGATTATACATGAATAATCTTAGATAGTTGCACCTAAATAGCACTCCAATGCATTGGTAAAAGTTAATTTCTCATGAGAAGATTATGGGAAAGTGGTTAGGGTGGTTAACCTTGGCTTGTGCTACTATGGGAAATGAGATTGGTGGTTAGCCTTGACTTGTACTAAAGTCATGTTTTATGTTGCTTCCACCTATCTATGAAACAATTATTATATAATCTCAGCTTATATGATCCCATAATTTATTTTATTCCATGTTTTTATGATCTCATGTGTATATGTTATGATTCCATATGTTCTATGCTTCCAATATCATTATATCAATCCTCCTAACTCATGTGCTTAAAGATTATTCTTATGTTCTTTACCTTACTAGGATTTTTATCTTATCAATTTTTTCATGTGTTCGCCAGGGTACCCTATGTAGATGTAAGGGCTCAAAGGATGTTATGAGATCATTATGATGATGAATTAAAATAGTTTTTGTTATCCCCAGGTTTTATGTTGTATGTACCTAGTCTTCCAAGAAACTAGACGTGACGATCCTTGGCTTGTACTCTGATGATGAATTATTTTTAGAATAAAGAAATGATATGTGAAAAAGGGTCGGGTCACTATAGTTGGTATCAGAGGATGGTCTAGTTATTATTGGAGATTAGGAATAGAGCACCTTAGTGAGAACCTTAAAAATAAGACTAGGTATTAGAAAACTATTCCAAATTTTTGTGAGTATTGAGTAAGTGGTTTATCAAGAAAATGAATCCATGTCTAGATATGAGCAGGTGAGGTGGCTCTGGCATAGTTGTATCCTAGGGGTAAAACCAAAAAACACCTCTTTGAGCTAAACTCTAATGGAAACTAGTGCACGACAGCGGGCCTTTCGCACTCTTGGTTATGACATTCCCAGTGGATATTCTTTGGTAGATTCAAGAGCATAGTAAAAACCATTATTAAAGGACAAAAAATCCCCTAAGAATATAAGTTAATAAATATATTGAGGTTATCCAAGATTTAACCTAAGGAATGAAAAGTCAGGATGTACTTCTTCTTTATAAGTTTATCATTTGATGTTCAAAAGTTTCCTTTCTAGGATCAATAGATAAGTATTTAAGACCTCTAATTATACATTATTTTTCTTAGTTAAAGATGGGAAATATAAGAACACATTCCAACAACCAATGTGATAGGAAATGTGATGATTACCCTAATGACATGCCTGATGTGACAGAAGCTCGTGCTCTAAACGTAATTGGAGTACTTTCTCAGCTGGCTCAAGTTATGAATAACAACTTGAATCAGGTGGAACTTTCTCCTACTTTAAGGAAAGAGAATGTTTCTATGGAATCCTTCATGTGGTAAAGGCCTCCCATGTTTAGCGGATCTTCTGATCCCCACCTCGCGGAATAATGGATTAACTCCGTTGAAAAGATAATATTAATCCTCCAGTGCTCGGAAGAAGAGAAGGTGGTTCTGGTGGACTATCGTTTTGGTGGGGAAGCTGATCAGTGGTGGACACTGGTCAAGAATAAAATGTATCAAGTGGAAATTGATTCCATATATTGGGAGGAATTCAAGTGGATGTCTTTCAACCAATAATTTTCTCGAACCCTCTGTCTCAGGATGGAAAGGGAGTTCCTCAGTCTCAGGCAGAAGGAAGATGAGTCCATCAGGGCATATGAAGTAAACATTACAAGGCTTCAAAGGTATGAATATGGCTTTGTCATGAACACCGAAATCAATCTTGATGGCTTCTTTAGAGGACTAAAGCTGAGTCTACGAAAAGTGTTGGCGATTCGAGATTTCGACAGTTATAAGGACATTTTCCATTGTGCCCTCAAGGTGGAAATGGAGATTGGATTCTCACAGTGGTCTGATGGGCCTAGTGGGAAGAAGCGAAAAATGGAAAACAACATGGTTGTTCCATCAAAAAAGTCCCATGATGGAAAGAATCCCAACATTCCCCTTTGTAAAAATTGTGGGAAGAAGAATCCTGGTAATTGTCTGAAGGAAACCAAGAACCGCTTCAAATGTAGAATGTTTGGTCATTTGGAAAAGAACGACCGAGGGGATATGAAAAATCCTGCTAATTATGATGAATAAAGGAAGGATCAGATCAAAACTCAGCCTGCAGTGTAGTCTTATAACTACAGGGAGCTTGGGCATTATACGAACAATTTCCCTAAGCCGAAGGTTGTCAGAGGAAATCAGCAAAAACCACCAAGGCAACAAGGATGGGCTTATGCCATCACAACTGCTGAGGTGGATCCGGATAATGATGTGGTGAAGGGTATTATTATTATTCATTCATGAATAGTGAATGTACAATTAGATTCTGGTTCTAAGAATTCATTCATATCTTGAAAGTTTAGTAGAACTATTCAAACACCACTTAAAAATTTGGAGGAAAAGTTTTCTATGGGAATAGAGAATGGGACAATCATTGCATCCATGGTTTATATCTCCTCCCCGGTTGACGTTTGTGGACTGAACCTCCCAGAATATCTAGTCATACATCCTTTAGTGGAGTTTGATGCTATATTGGGAATGGATTGACTGTCTTTATACAAGGCCAACATCAACTGTCATGAATGGGAGATCACTTTTCACATCCCAAAGCATCCTCCGATTATTTACAAGTGTAAGGAGGAATATGAATCTCCTTTAGAATCTTCATCTCATGTTTGGATACTACTTCCTTGTGAACAAGCATATCTACGTCAAATGATTGAGACAAAGGATAGAATCATGCTTGAAGACATGCCCATCGTGAGGGATTACACTGATTTATTCCCTAAGGAGTTGACTGGTCTTCCTCCTGACCAAGAGGATGAGTTATCAATTGAACTTATCCCTGGATATCTACCAATCTCAATGACACCTTACATAATGGCCACCATTGAGCTGGAAGAGTTGAAGAATCAGTTACAGAAGAATACAGAGAAGGGTTTTGTATGCCCGAGTGCTTCACCGTGGGGTGCTCCAGTCCTCTTAGTCAAGAAGAAGGATAGATCATTGCTCCTATGTATTGATTATCATGAGCTCAATAAAATAAAAATATAGAACAAGTATCCCCTTCTACGGATAGATGACTTGTTCGATCAGCTATGTGGGCCCAGTTATTTCTCTAAGGTGGACCTTCGGTTAGGATATCACCCACTAAAGGAGAGGAAGAAAGATATTCCCAAGACTGCCTTTCGATCGAGATATGGAAACTATGAGTTCATAGTGATGCCCATCGGGCTTACTGATTCTCCAAAATTTTCATGGATTTAATTAATAGAGTCTTTATATATTACCTTGACAAATTTTTTGTAGTCTTTATTGATGATATTCTGATATACTCCCTGCAAAATAAAGAACATGAGGAGCATTTGGAAACTGTGTTAAATACATTGTTAGGGGAGAAGTTGTATGAAATGTACAGTAAATGTGTGTTCTGGATGGAGGAAGTGTCATTCCTGAGGCATGTTATCACTATCAAAGTGATATCTTTGGACCCTTCCCAGACAAAGGCAATTGAAGAGTGGCCCAGGACAACTTCTGTAATAGAGATCCATAGCTTTTTGGGTTTAACTTGGTATTATCGATGAATTATGAAGATATTTTCACAACTGTAAAACCCAATGACCAAGCTGACGTGGAAGGGATTAATGTTTGTCTGGTCATAGGAACGTGAAGACTGTTTCAAGGAGTTGAAAAAGTGGTTTATCACTGCGTCAGTACTCACACTCCCTACCAGCAGGGAACTCTTTGTGGTGTATAGTGATGCTTCTAAGAAGGGATTAGGTTGTCTGCTGAGGCAAAATGATAAATTGATAGCTTATTCCTCAAGGTAGCTAAAAATACATGAGAAAAACAATCCAACGCATTATTTGGAGTTAGAGGCTCTGATCATTGCCTTGAAAATCTAGGGGCATTATCTCTATGGGTAGAAATGTGAGATATATACTAAACATAAGAGTCTCAAGTATATATTCACATAGAAAGAGCTCAATATGTTCCAATGATGATGGATAGATCTCATTAAGGATTATGACTGCTCAATCCACAACCATCCTAGTAAGGCAGTCAAGGTGGCAGATGCTCTAAGTAGTAATGGTGTTGTATCTTTATCAATGATGAGAATTGAAAAGGATTCGATCTTCATAGATTTTCAAAGGTTGTACATGGGTATCATTAAGGGAGGAACATCATCAATCCTTTCTCAAATAATTTCTCAACCAATACTCTTAGAGAAAATAAAGGTTTCTCAAAGAAAGGATGTGGAAATTCAAAAAAGGGTGGAAGCTGTTAAAAATGGGAGATCCTCTGATTTCAAAATTGATGAGGAAGGAGTTGTATGATTTGGGACATGATTGTGTGTACCATCCGATCTAGAGATAAAGAAGTAGCTATTGAATGATGCACATATCTCGACCTTCCCTATCCACCTAGGGAGTACAAAGATGTATCGTGTTCTTCAAGGAAACTTTTGGTGGGACAATATGAAAAGGGAGATTGTCGGGTATACATAAAAGTGACTTGTATGTCAGCAAGTGGAGACTGAGAGACAAAATTATATGGAGATGATGCAAAAAATACCCATACAATCATGGAAGTGGGAAAACATTACCATGGACATTGTCACTGGACTTACAAGGAAATCTAGATAAAACAATTCTATATGGGTCGTTGTGGATCATCTTACGAAGACATCTCACTTTATCACGATTCGAGAGGAATTATCATTGGATCAACTTGCAAAGTTTTACATCAAATAATTGGTAAGGATGAATGAATTACCACTATCTATTTTATCTGATCGGGATCTGAGATTCACATCAATGTTTTGGATAAATCTTTAGCATGATCTGAGAACTAAACTGAACATCAGTACGGCCTATCATCCTCTAACTGATGACCAGTCTGAGTGAAATATTCAGACACTGGAAGACATGTTGAGAGCGTGTTCTATGGAATTCAATGGAGTATTGGACCAACATCTTCCACTGTTTGAATTCTCCTACAATAATGGTTTCCACTCGAGCATCCAAATTGTACCATATTAAGCCCATTATGGGAAAAGGTGCCGAACACCGTCATGTTGGGATGAAGTTGGTGAGCGTAAGCTGCTCGGACCTGAAATGGTTGAAGAAATGGTGGGGAAGGTGAAAACCATTCAGCATCATATCAAGGCATCCCAATTTCGACAGACGAGTTATGTAGATTAACGTCGATGATACCTTGAGTTCAAAGTTGGAGACATGGTATTTCTACGCATATCTCTGTGGATGAAGGTCATGAGGTTCAGGAAGAAAGGGAAGTTATGTCCTAAGTACATCGGCCCCTTCGAGATCCTTGATCGAGTTGGAGTTGTGGCCTATCGACTAGAACATCCACATACCATGTCGAAAGTACATGACATCTTTCATGTATCCTTCTTAAATAAGTACATACCAGACCCTTCACATGTACTCTCTTCAGAGGTGGTACCATTGGAGGATGACCTTTCCTATGAGGAGCAGCCATTGAATATATTGGATCGTAGAGAAAATGTTCTACGTAACAAGACTACTCATCAGGTCAAGTTACTATAGAGAAACCATAAGTTTGAGGAAGCAACATGGGAGCTGGAGGAATCAATGAAGGAAATGTATCCACATCTGTTTTTGGCCTAGAATGTAAAATGAAATTTCAAGGGAGAAATTTCATAAGGGGGGAAGAATTTAACGACCCAAAGTTTTTAAATGAAAATTCACAACTTATATTTATGTCATAAAATCACACGAAAACAAAACCTAATGAACCACTATGTGATAAGTGTCAATTAAAAATAAGTTTGTCACTTAGGTTTTTTGAATTTTGAAAATCTGGCATACACAGTTGTGTTCAAGATGTTTTTTGGAGTCTAATAAAACAAAAAAAATTTGTGAATAGTAACATAACCTAATGAATAGTAAAAGAACCTTATCAATAGTGATTTAACCTAATTAATAGTAACCTCACCTATGGTTGTATATAATTAATATTCATGTTGGAAGTACGATAAACCTATATTTTAGAATAAGTTAATGAATGTTTTAAAACTAGTTTTTGATTATAAATTATTTTTTTTAATTAAATGTTAATATAATCAAAAATAGAAAATTATTTTTGAAAAATGGACATCATTTTTTGATTCTACACATTGAAAAATGGTTTGGGTGATGTTTTGGGATTTTTCCGAAATACATGAATTTTTGATGAATAGTAGAAACTGATAATTCACAATAAAGGATAAATAATGGATTAATTGAGTCATGGGTGATGTTTAACTGATGTAAGCCCACTTGGTTCGTGATTATATTATAAAATAACTAATTTTGGGCATAGATGACTCACTATTCATTGTCTTGGTAGGAATTAATAAACTAATGAATTTTATATTAAGAAAACCCCTCTCTCCTCCACTATAAAAACCCCCCTTCACTCCCTCTTTTCTCTACTCCACTCTAGCTCCATGCCTTCTCTAAATTCCACCCAATTCTCTCCCCAAGCTCCTTCCCCACGTCCATGGCTTGTAGTTCCTTCAAAAAGACCAAAACCAAAGCCGCTATGAGGAGTCTCAAAGAGAGGAGATAAAAGGGTAAGAACCCTCTTTTGTTTTCAAGTGTTTTGTTTTCATTTTCTTAATTTCCTTACACCCTCTTCCCCTTACATTATCCAAAGGGAATTAAAGCTCAATAATATCATATATTCTGGATTCAAATCATGTTTATGGAAAATTAAAGGCATCATACTTCTCCTCCTCTCCCTCAGGTTCTAGAATTGAACATCATCTGTGATGGGTCAAATTACCGACATCATGGATAATGTGTTTTCAAATTCATTAATCATTTCGATTGTGGTCACGAAACCATTTATGTTATGGTTGAACCAGATTATTATATATTTTATATGTCCTATTTAAGGTTCTGTAATCCTAAAATACACATGATATAAAACCATTATATAAAACAAGTCCATTATGGGAAAAATCATTAATGTTAATTCAAGTGTTTATCATTAATGATTAATTTAATGAATCTATTTCACTCTAATTAACCAAATTAATTTTTCAACCATGTAACCTACTGGATGTCCAATAATTTTTAACCTCAATTGTCGATAAAAACTTTCAACTTACAATTTATTTGAACCTAAATATAATTAAACCGATCATTAAAACTAATGAAACAAATGGACTCGAACAATGAAATTGAACCTTTTAATCAATCAATATGGGTATAAATGAACATAAAAAGGGTATACTGAATATTTTAATTTTATATAATGTTCTGTAACTATTAATTAACAAACCTAATTTGACTATTCAGGTCATTAATATCATGTGGAGAACACCAATGGACCTAAGGTATGTGATCCTCTCAATTTCACTCTTATTCAAGATTGTTCACTATGTTTGGACATCTTGTGTGTAATTATTATTTATGGGGTATGTTTTTATACCTCCCCCATACTTCCCTTTTTATGTATATGTGATGATAATTCCCTTACCTGTCTCACTAATCCCACTTAATTACTCTTGAAGCCATGACGATGATTCGTAAAGAATTCTACACAAACCTATTTTATTCATTCGGGTTGTCTTAACTACCTATTTACCAAAATGATGTTTTCTTATCATTTCATGTCCATACACTAAATGTCGTGTACATGTTACAAGTTTATTTATATAGACTCTTTATTCACTCTCTTTTGGGGATATGCATGGTTTTAAGTGTTTCTCTCCTCATTAATTCCCAAAAAGTGAACCCGTTTTAGGGGAACTTCCCAAATTTTTTCCTATTATCAAGTGTACTCTATCCTCTGTTTTAAGTCACCTTTGACTTTATAAAATCAGTATTTTTATTATGAAAACCCTCATGTTTATTTTCTTGTTTTATAAATAATATTATGCCGCTTTTTGTTTTAAGAGATATTCAATTTTTTCTTAAATCGCACTAAAATGTTTTGACTCAAAGATTCCTAAAAACTATTTGTACAAGTTATCACTTCAGTTTATTATCTATAGTCATGATTTATTCCTTTATACATTATTAGTGTCTATTTATGATTTAATTCCTTTATTTCATGGATGATTGTATGTTATGTCTCTTTTTATTATGCTTCATGATGCGATTGTGTCCCTATTTCATTCCTTGGATACTCTTATGTTTATGTATGATTGATCATTTGAGATTTTTTATGTGGAAAGAATATACATGAATAAGATTAGATGGGTGTGCCCAGAGAGTGCTCCAATGAATTGGTTAATGTTAATGTCTCATGAGATGATTTTGGGAAAACGGTCCGGGCGGTTAGCCTTTGCTTGTGATACTATGGAAAACAAGATTGGCGGTTAGCCTTGACACATACTAAAGTCTTGTTTAAAGATGCTTCCACATCTCAATGAAACAATGATTATATAATCTCATGCTTTTATGAACCCATGAGTATTTTATTCCATGTTTTTATGATCCCATGTTTATATGTTATGATTCCATATGTTCCATGCTTCCAATATCATTATGTCAAGCCTCCTAACTCATGCGCTTAATGTTTATTCTTATGTTCTTTCCCTTACTGGGATTTTTAGCTCATCCCATTGTTCATGTGTTCCCCAGGGTAACCTATGCAGATGTAAGGGATCAGTGGATGTTAGGAGGTCATTGTGATGATTAAAAAAAGAAGTTTTCTTCACCCAATGTTTTATGTTTTATGTATCTAGTCTTCCAAGACAATAGGCTTAACGATCCATGGCTTGTACTCTGATGATATATTATGTTTAAAATTATGAAATTTTGTGTGTAAAAGGCTCGGGTCGCTATACCACTAGTCACAATGTAATCCCTACAATCACAATTCTATTTAAGAAGTATTAATTCATCAATTCATTTATCATAAAAATTACAACAATCATAAATATAACATAAAGGGCTCTGAATCACTAAATTTTCAAATATTTTACACATGTTTAATGTCACCTTTAATAATTATTGCATTCAGTATATCATCATCACATTATTAAATAATATATTCAACATGTCAGATTATATTTAGATATATATTCAAATTGTGAATGAACAACAAAAAATAATGAAATGAAACAAAATATACATGAACCACCATAAAATTATATCACTTATGACATAAGAACAAAATTTATATAATAATTATATTGCATAAACTATGTAACTATAATACCCTATTATTAATTAATAAAACATCCACACCTATCATTCTATGAAATTTTATGAAGATGATTTTCTCAATAGATACATTTATATTCACAATTATGCGTAATGTCATAAACCTTTTTTTCATTTTCATGTTCATTCAATATTATGGAAACAAGATTCCAATAATGAATATAGACAATATCAAAAAGTTAACAAGAAATATTATGTCGAAAACATCCTGACAGTCACTTTCAATTGCAACAACAAATGGAGATGTAGTTCTAAGTGGTCTCGTATGAAGCTGGAAAGTGTTTATAGAGTATGGTGGTGTTTTGTAGGTATAGGTATGTAAGAGAGAGATGATATGTAGGGTTTATCATGGTTGTGGACAATTTAAAAATTAAAATCGTGGAACCCAAAAAATCAAACAACGAGAGTAGATATGAGAAAAAAACATACATGGGATTCTAGCTTTGATTCGTTTGAGAGAACGTAGAGGAGTAGCACTGGCAGGAGGAGTGTTCCATGAGAGATAGAGAATCGCAACTGAATGGGTCATAGTTATGTTTATTTTAAACAGATCACAAAAAATTTTATTAGTAAATTCTAAAAAGCGTTGATAATGAGCCCTTTAATCAGTGTAAAATTGACAATTGCTGATAAAAGTCATCTTTATCTGCAATTTGTTGTACTGAAAATTGATATATAATTATTATTATAAATACAAAATATTTTAAAGGTATTTAAATAATTATATATTTTTTATTATAATTTGATAATTATTTAAATATATAAATATTTATTTATAATCACCTTATTATTTTTAAAAGTGCATATATTTTTATTTATAATTATAATTTTATAATTTCATAAATTTAGTATATTAACATTTATAAATATATTTATCTATATTATCTGATAATTAATTATTCATGATTATTTATATATTATTATATATATATATATATATCCTTATGTATTTTCATATCCTTTTATATATTTATATAATTTCCTATATTTAATAAATAGTTAAAAAATATAAATATATTAACCATATTCATTTTTTAAATATATTTATTAGAATATTATAATTATTTAAATATGTAATTATTTGTTTATAAATATATGAATAATAATTTTATGAAAATAATATGTATATATATACACCCCACAAGGTGCATCTTAGTGGTACCTTTTTTATATATGCCTTAGTGAGGTCTCGAGATTCAGTCTTAATGAGTACATTCCTGCATTGTTTGTTTCTTATATTTCATTATAGTGTAGCTCGTTTCTCTATTTTAATTGAGTCTTCAAAATAAACTTATATATATATATATATATATAATATAAATATAAATATAAATATAATATATTCACTATATAAATAAATCTATTATAATTTTATAAATATATAATATATATAATTATTTATTGATAAATATATATATAATATCTTAACAAATAATATTTATTTCTTTATAATAATTATAAATATATAAATATATTAATATAGTAAATAAACATATATAAAAATATTTACTTATAAATATTTATTTAGACGTCTATTTTTAACATTAATAATGATTATATAATATTAAATACATTCATTTTAAAAATTAATGAAATTGAATAACAAAAATCAGTACACATTATAAATATTGAAAAAATGGATATGTTTAAATAAATAAATATAAATTATTAAAAAAATTGGGAATATATATTGAAGTAAAAGAAAATAAATAATGAAAATACCAAAACATAGTAAATAAAATTATATAAATAAATAATTGAAAATTATTAAATTCAAATATAAAATAAAAAATATTAAAAATTAATAAATAATACGTAACTGAAATAAAGTTAAAATTAAATAAATAAAATCAATTTATTGGAAACATAATATATTAAATGTATCATTTTATAATGAAATTCTAAAATATAATAATATTTGAATAGATTACATAAATATTAGTTGTATATGTTTCCATATTAGATTTCATTGATTTCTTAAATATTTCTGTGTCTGCATTGTATATATGAACAAATTTAATTACTTATATGTATCTGAAATCAAAGTAAATTTTTTTTGATATATTTGAAATTATAATATCAATAAACATTAAGAATGAATAAGACATTAATATGTATTTAATTATTAAATTTTATTCAAATTCTATATTATTATAATTTATATATATTATTAATTACAATTTATAATTAATATAAACATATATTAACATATTAATTTTTATTAATATTTATTTCATTAATTAATTTTCAATTAAAATTTTAATTTATTCATATTTATTGTTTTTTGTTTAATTATTACATCTTTTTCAATTTTAAATATTTTAGTTGTTAAAAATTATTTATTTTTAATTTATATTTTTAATTTATACAATTTATACATACTTATTATATATATATATATGTATATTAAATTTATTTAATTTTTATAAATAATAATTTAATTAATAATATGTATAATATTTTTCTAAATTTAAATTTTTTTAAATTTTATATGTTTATATAATTTTATTTTTTTTATATTTCTACATATTTAATATATACTATTTATTAATTTTTATATTTTATATATATGTATATTCAATTTACTTATTTTTACCAATAATTATTTAATTAATAAAAATCTTAATATATTTTTTAAATTTTTATTTATTTAATTATTTCATTTTATTCTGGACCGTTATCAGTGATAAAAATATGGTGCACATAAATCATACCATTGATCAGTGCTAAAAACAATGTGCTAATAAAGGACAACATTAATCATTGATTTTTTAGCACTGATAAAGGGAACCATTTATCAGCTTTCTTTCTAGCACCGATAAATGTGAACTTTATTGGGGACTTTTTATAACACTGATAAAGACCAGTGATGTTAAAGGTTTTTTATATTAAATTTATCATATGAATAATGATATAAAACAACATCTAATCCCCATGTTTTTTTTCATTAATCCTTATATATTTTTGACAACTCAACAAATACCAACACCTTTTTTTGATACTTCAATCAATATTCTAATCACACAAGAATAGGTGCTATAAAATCCTTTCATGAATATCTTATCAATATATATTTACATCATGATCATTGGAAAAAAACAAATCAACACCATATAAAATAAACAATGATTAGATTAATGTAATCAAAAACAAGGTCAAACCCAATAAAGATCATGAATAAATGATCTATCGATTGGAACTTGTAAAAGCCATCAAGGATGATTATTTAGGGATCAAAGATAATTGTATTAAAGAGCCTGATATTTACTTGAATGATAAGAAATAGATATAGGTAGATAATATTTCTAATATAAGAATTTATTTTTATGAAAATTTGAGTTCAGATAGGGATGATAAAAAGATCCTCAACACGAAGTATCAAGATATTTATATGAAATATAAAAAATCTATAAGTGACTTGAGATAATTTCTCACATGCTATTGAGAGAATATATTCTTACACATATACATATAAAAAAGAAATTTTCTCTAAAATAAATAAATCCTCTGGAATGAATATATTTTGGTCATTTAATGATAAAACCATTTCAAGATCAAAGAGAAATGTACACTTTTATAAAAAAAAATATTATATTTATCAACATTTTATTTTCATGCCCACTTTAGGTATCAGATAATGATTAGAATAATGATGGATGGTGAGAATTTATGAGAACCCCACCAGTAAATTCAATGATAATATAGAAAATTAACGAATAATTTCCATATTAAATAAATCTAACTATAGGATAAAATTAACCAAAATGTTATATCTTGATATTTTATGACATATTTATCTTTATATAAATTAAATTTTTTTAGCTTCCTTTACAAATAAAAAAATGAGTTTTAAAAAATTGCAAAAAAATATTGAAATATTATAAAGATAAAATTAAATATTTTTTAAATAATCATTTCATTATTATCATAGGTTTATCTTTTGGTATTTTTCTAAAAATATTTAATTTTCAGTGGAAAGGGAAAAATATCAATATTTGTAAAACAATAATTTATTTTCATTAATTAAAGTAATTTTAAAGATCCTTTTTACTTATACTTTTCTATTAAAGTGATATATGATCTATTTGATTCAAAATAATCTAATAAATTCCAATATGATCATCAATTTACATGATATTTTAAATTAGTTATTTTTTAGTCTTAAAAACCCATTTTATATAAAAATAGTTTTTCATTTAATTTTTAGGGTATATTTTAAAATTAATTTCTAAAAAATATAGTAATAAAAAATGATAACAGAGATATAATACTGTGAATCAATTTGTTCATATTTGGTTAATAGGTCACTTTTATTATTTTTCCTTATAAATAGTAATCATGATAAAATTTTTAACCCATATAAAGGGTAAATCAGGTAATTAAGATAAGAAGTTATATGATAAGGAATTAGAAATCCACTGTACACATATAATTATTTAATTGGATGAGATTATTTCTGCCATATACATAATAAATTATAGTATATAATTTTTTTATACCATTTTCCTTTGATAATGGAAAATATATTGTTGTAATTGAAGAAAAATGAAAAATGTCACTTGACTGCCATTAAATATACCATATATGTTTACATAGGAATAAATTATGATCTATAAAAATATTGAAGTTTATTTTTGTCATAATGAAATTATATTTTTATGGTAATTTGTTTAATTTCTTAGTGATTATATAATTACACTAACCAGTTATACAATATCAAAATAGTGCTTATGAAAGAAGCAACAAAAATAAATTAAATAATTTTAAAAACAATAATACTACTGAATTTTTGAATAAATATAGTTCCAACAGAATTTAATTTCTAATAATATTTTATTTTTATGATGAATAATATTATATTTTTATTCCATATTTTTATTTATGTGTTCTAATTAAAATGAAATGAATAATGGAAAAAATGACATTTATAATATTTTATAAAAAATCGTATTTTTTTAAATTATTTAAATAATACAAAAAATAGAAATAGAAAAATTAGCATAATAAATGGTATAAAATTTCATGAATTGTAAATTTATGGGTGAAACATTGCCTTATGAGAAATACTAAAACCCTTTGAGATTGGGAAATTTATTATTATGATTAATGATAATAAAATTTAAAGAACGGTTTAAATCAAAAGAAAAGGATTGTAATACGATATAAAACTATAAAATTAAAATTTTGTAGTTATTTCAACCATATCCTATATTATATTTGAAATTATTTCTATATTGTTCCATTTCCCCATTAAAATGAAATTATTATTTTTGAAACATTTTATTAATTCCATGTATTTCCAATCTTTCAATATAAAAGGTAGTACATGTCTTATTTTATATACACCACTTATAGTAGCTTATCTCAACCAAAACCTATCAAAATAACTTATCAAAAACCATATATTAATTTTATTTTTGGTGTTCTTCACAAAATAACAATCATATGTCCCTTTAGAGGAAATTTAAAAGAGTCCTTTCAAATATTATGTAATCATCTTCACCATGCAATTTAATGTTTCTTCTTCTATTACCACCTCCAATTATATCGTAACCATTCCATTCTAATAGAAAAAATTCCCCATATAAATAAATTTTATTATCTTATTAGAATAATATTTATCCACCTCGTTCACCATATAATGGTATAAAAAACAGTCGCTCATGTGAACAGAGGAATACCACCTCGTGAACTAATGAAATTTTCATTCCATTATCACCTAACATTTCTTTTTAAAATCATAGAGAATATATATATACATATATATATTAATCAAGAAATAATTATAATTATTGGATATAATATATCACTTAATTCCTTTCCCATCCACCTGTTAAAAACATATAATGCCGCACATGCGTATATAAAATATATTGCTTGTACAAAACAATGTGATTAATTTTACATGACTATTTCTCATGTTTTATTTTATATATTCATTTAAAAAATATCTCTACTTTTATATCATTATTAATGTTTGGGAGACGATATAAATATCCTTAATATATAATGACAATAACTATTGAATCAAAACATAGGTGAAAAATTAAGATGTTAACTGATGAAATAATAATAATAATAAAATATTATTAATAGAAGGGGATAAGGTGATATTGATGAATATGATATAATATTATAGATACAAATAAATTTCTTTCATTTAATTATAACTTATATAATTTTTTATATTTAATGTTGAAATCAATAATGAGGTATTTGGAACTTCTAGTACGGGGTTTCGTCTCAATTTCCACTCTATTGAGACATATTTGGTATTATACACCTATTTAATATTATGTTGTGTGTATATTGTCCCATTAATGTATATAAAATTAATATCAATTTATCCATGTAGATTAACCTTTAAATTCCATTTTTTAATTTTAGGGGGATTAAATTTAAATGTTTCTAAATAGAAAAAAATTTATTTATAGTCTCATTTTTAAGATTGATCTTATTTTCATTAATGGAATATTATAATTAGTCCTTAGTAAAATCAATATATTTTATTATCAAATAAATATTAAATTATGTTATTTATTTTCTTTTTAATATTCTTCACTTTGAATTTTTAATCAAGGAATGAAATTTTCAATATATAAAATGATCTTATTTATATTATAAAATGACTATATTTTTGATCCATGTCATTATTATTAAAAATTGTTTTTACAAATGTCCATTTTATTTAATAAAATGAATTATTTATTATTTCTTAGGTTATATATTAATTTTTAATATGTTTCAATAGAATATTTATATTTTTTCCTAATGGTTTATTTTTTTGTATTCAATATAAATAATCAAAAAAATCGTTCATTTTAACATATAAAACATTAATAGATTTTACCATGTTAATTTCCATTTTCTTCTATTTTGGTTATTTTATAATTTCTCAATAGTTTTACAATGAACACTCATTAATGAATAATTATTTAATATTTTCTCATCCAATTTATTATTTTTAAAAAATACATTATTTTAATAAAAAAAATTACATTTAAGATGAATTAATTTTCGTCACACATCCCTTGGAACATTTAATTTCTTTTTATCATCTTTAATCAAGACATAACAATGTTTTTTTCTGTCATGGATATTTTCATTTCCCAAAATATATGATATGTATACATATGGTGTTTTATTATGAATTGAATTTTATTGACCAAATGAATATTGATATTTCATATCCTTTAATTAATATAGATATTTTTCGATAAGATCTACTTTTTTTAATTTAATTAATCATTTAATATATAAGGAATGTAATGGAAATGTGGTTATTTATAGAGTTATGAATTATATATCCCCTTGATGAATCCATAGTCTTCATGAGTCAAACTAGTTGTTGATGCCTATTAAATAATTTTTTGGTGTATTATAATCCAAAAATGAAACTACCTTAGCTCAATGACTTGATGGTAAAGATATCTTGATTTGTAAGATCATGTAATCCAATATTAAGCTAACCCTCCATTGATAATTCTGTTATTATTATCCATGATATTATTGAATTTATACTATACATGGATGCATTTTAATTCTCAAGTTAATGATAAAATGTAATTATTTTCAGTTATTTACCTTCCCATGTGGACTTTTCCTTATATACTCATGAAAGATTCTGTTGTATAAACCCTTACTGATTGATTGATCTCAATCATGTTTTTTATTCCATTACCTAAGATATGAAATATAAATTTTTTTATAATATTAATGATGCGAGGAAATTTCATATGCTATGTTTTTATATTTTCAATGCAATATGAAAATCCTACTATTATCTGGTTTTTAGGGAAAGTAAAATGATCGATCCCCTAGGATGAGATCACTTGTATCTTATCATTATGTAATAATTTATTCAATAGCTCTGTGATAAAATATTTGGGGATGTTACAGTTTCAATTCGGGGATTTTTATTTGAAACCATGATAACTAGAATTAAAATAAATATAACTAACATGATAATTATGATAATCAATTATCATGTTCTAGAACTATCAATTAGAGGATTTTCGTTATTTAATGGATCAATATTCACTATGATTATGAGTTAACTAAATGAATGAAATTAATTAGTGACGGTTTGAAATAAAAGAAATGGAATCAAAACCCATAATCAATATAGGTTTTTCGTTGTTGAGTAATCCAATAAAAATGGGGCTAGAACTGAGCACATTATGTCCATATTTTGTAATTTGAATTAGGTAATGAGGAATATGATTTCATGTAGAGTGAAAACTATTATTCAATTGAACGATTCAACTATTTTGGATCAATTCAAATGATAGAAGCCTCTAATTTTACTGGAGATACTAATCTATTAGTAGCTGAGTAATAGATTAAGTCCCTTGAAAATATATTAAAGGCCTTATTAAGTAATAATAGAAAAATATTATTCTATAAATTTAATGTCTAAAATGATATGTCAATCATGGTGATTATTGATCCAAAACACTGATGTTTTTTATGTTATAAATATAATGGAATTGTGAAAATTAAAAATTATATTCTTCAAGAAATGTTTCCTTTGGTAATAGAGAGATAAAATGGTGAGGAAAGTATTCACATTATAATATTATGAAAAATAATATGGTGTATAATGAGGCTAACTTTAAAAAATTATCATGTAACTTTGTATACTATATCTATAACTAGAGTGAAAAATTGATTGTTTTGTTGAAGGCCTTAAGATGAGTATCAGAAGGGAAATATTTTATCATATTTTTTCATAATATGATGACATAGTATGATGTTCCATTAATAAAATTAAATAATATTCTACAAACAATATATTTAATGGAAATAAATAAAATAAAAGGTTTTATGAGAACCATAAAAATGGGAACACGTAAATAGAGAAAAATAGATTAAATAACTTTCCATAATATAAAAACTATAAAATGAATCATCCTATAAAATGATTGAAGGGAATGTGAGTTTGTTACTACTACAAACATAATGGTGGTCCACATAATGAATGAAAAGAAAAAATCACAATTAACTAATTCATTAACTATAAATAGATGATGAATTGTTCAAAGAAGTTCCCTATAATTCATGGAACATACCAAATATGAAGATATGAAGAAAAGTCTAAGCATACAAAATTACTACAGCCAAAGTGGTAATCCCAAGATATATGGTAAAAGGTTCACTAATCAACCACAATATAAGTTATATTGTTTTCTCTAATTCATGTTCTATCTACACCTTTATATTTTCATAACTTTATATGGGTGTAACATCACCACCTAAATGATTAAATGTTTATTGTTTAGTGGAAAGTATTAATATAACCATGATATTGAATCAACTGTATATCAACTTTTTTACTTCAATATATATAAATTTTATTATTTAAAATAATTTTATTATTATTCTCGTTGAAGTTTATGAAATTACGGTCATGTATTGGATATCTTCGTATAGATACCATATCAATTTTACAAGAATCAAAGTCACATTAAATATTTTGAATCAACATATGATAGTCTACCTGTGCGAAGGATAACCTAATATCCAAATGAAAATTACATCTCTCATATAGAATTATATATATATTTTTGAGGGATATTTATCTCAGACTTTTGGAGAGAAATGTAACGTTGAATATATGTCTATTGTGTGGTTTTTTCTTGATGAATTTCAAGAAGATTTTTTGATTCTTTCCCCAAATTTTGTACAAAATTTCTTAATACAATTTATACCCAATTATTCACCTATATAAAATATTACAAAAAATATACCCAATTTCGTTTGAGGAGATAGAGAAGAAATTACAAGATAATCCTTATAAGATATTCATTCGTCCTTGTGTGTTACAATAGGGTGATTTATTGTTTGGTGGTATTTGAGGAATGATTTTATTTTTTTATGAAGGATGTTATGAAGGTGTTTTTGAGGTATCTCATTCTTTTGAGTTCCTACTCCTTCTCACTAGTTTCTTCCTGTGTTGGATGGTAGTGGGTTTTTTTAGGAATTGTCCAGTTACCGAAAAGTTAATTCGGTGGAGGAGAAAATATCATGGTGAATGAGGATTTAGTCCATGAGGTATTCTATGGAGTTGATGTTTTGAATTGTGGTATGGTTTTTGTGATTATTTATTATGTCTCAATGGTCTGATTATTTTGGGACAATTCATCTAGTACTTCTATAAGAGACTACTCAAAATAGGTTCAGAGTAAGGGGTTTTCATCAAATAATTTCCATTCATAATTGGATGTTTGAGAGGGTATAAAGCTTTCCATCAGCACTAAGCCCAATCATTCCTGCACGAGATAGCTAGGCAAGCTATAATGAGGGGTGAAAACTGGACTTAACAGTTTTGATTCTATGTAGGGCTTCACATTTCTTAATTTAATTCGGTTTTTATTGCCTTGGTCCAATAGATTGTGGGTCTTGGTTGTGTGTAACTCTTCATGTCATGTTGGGTTCCCAATCATCCCTTAAAATTAGGTTAATTTTTAATAAAAAATCAATTTTTATTCATAGAATTTAATTTTGGACTTACCAATTATACATCTATCTTCATATATTTAGTGAATATATTCTTTATAAATTACCATAACTAGTTATTTGTAGTCATTATAGATGATATGATTTATTATATTCAAAAACCATGTAAGATAATAAAGATCAATCAATAATTATAAAGGCTCGACCTCAGTTTCCTAATGTTAGTGCATTAATTCATTACATTGGAATGATTACAAAAAATTTGTATACCGAAAGAATGAATAGTTTTGTATTTTTGGAAAAAATATACATAAATAAGTTTAAAAAGTCAACATGAAAGGAAATAAAATATAGAAATTCCTTTGACCAAATTCATAACTCCTAGGTTATCCCTGTATCACACTCATATTATACCTATTCATGCCCTGGGAAAATGAAACATAAGAAAGGGGTGATCTCAGATGATCAGAAAGGGTAATAAATGCAATAGAAGATATCATAAACATAAACATTAGGCATGGTGAATAAATAAAAACTCATGTCTTTAAAAATGAACTTGAACACATTTTGGAAACAATAAGAGATGAATAAATAATTCCATAATTAGATATAATCATGGTTATTCTACTAGTTGAATAACTTTTCAAAATTTCAATTACTAGTTTCATACTATGAGGAATCATAATTTGGGAAATCAAAACCATATTGTGAAGGCCTCATGCTAAGACTATAAATAATCAATTTTTTAAGTCCTTGTGACAAGACTATGGGTTTTCTGACGAGACCTATCGATGAACATGTGGGATATATAGGGCACCACAAATCACATAATGAGTATAATTAAATTCTCATATAAAAGGTTATAAACAATAATAACATATACATTCATATTGAAACTAACATATGACATGAAAATAACTTTCCCTGAACATTATGCATAAAACTAACCATTCATTGTAAACTGGTGAATTATTTTAAGATATAAAATCCATAGTAAAAATAATAATAAACCAATAAATTAAATATTTTAGATAATATCATAAATTATTAATCCCAGTAATACATAATAATCACTAGGAGTGTTGAAATAGATGATAATTATCTTATAAAATCATCGAGTAATTCAGGAGATAAATACTCTTTTACATTAAGAAAGTGTAATTTTGGAAAAGTATTCATATAAAAACATAAGTTATGTAAGATTTAATTTTAATAATTAAATTATTTTTTATAAATATAATGGTTTTTAAAAATCTGAATATAGAGTGCCTTTGAAAATATGTATGAATTTGAGAAATTCCCTTGATTTCAGCTGGTATTTCAGAGAGAATTTTTCGATAGATCCTTTTAAAAAATATAAATCTACATAAATGAAAGTAGAATTATATTTGAAACAATTATATAGAACATTTTCAAAGAATTTATGAGTAGTAAATATAAATAATTAAGAATATAAATAGATAATATGAGTATCATAAATGAAAGTGGAGGTTCTGGTAGAAAACAATTACCTTAAGTCCAATGGTGTTCCTCACTTGATATTAATGACATGACTAATAAAATTTAGGTTAATAAATTACTGATTACAAAAAAATATACATGTTATATATTTTTTATAACCATATTAGGTTCATTCATGGCCTTTTGTTTGTTAATAGTTTCAATTTCATTGTTTGGGATCATTTTCTTCCTTGGTTTTCATGAATGCGTAACTTATATTCACGTATGGATAAACATGTAGAATGAGAATGGTTGTACCTAAGTGAAGTTATATTTTATTAACGAACATCCATAAGATTACATTTTTATAAAATTAATTTGTTTATTTAGAGAGAATATGAATCATTATATAAAACTTTAATTATAATTGTTTGGGTTATTTGGTGATTTTTTATCCCAACGAAGTCATTTTCATCTATTAATTAATATCATTTGTAAAAAAATATTAAAGAAACTTAAATAGGATATATTACCTATATTATAATATAGTTAAGCCTTAAAAATGGTTTCATGACCATAATTGAATACATTAATAGAAATTTAAAACCCATCATCCGTGAATGAGATAAACTAACAAATCTCAGATAATGTTTTCATTTCTAGTATAAAAGAAGGGGAAATGAGAGATGATGATGAAGTAATCCATTATCATAAAAACATATAGTACATGTATTTTATTGGATTTATCATAACATTTGGATGAATGTAGGTGAGGATAGAAAAATAAAATAAAGGAACGTGAAATTAATGAAATAAAAAGAGGAACTTACCTATTGAAGTTAACTTATGTGAGAGTCTCTAAAGGGGTGAGGTTTTGGTATTTTTATGAGATCAAGATATACTATAAATGGGAAGGGGAGTTTGGAAGGATAGTTTCAAATAATTTACACAAGGAACAAGGCTTTAGAAGAGTGATGAGAAGAGGATGTGAGGGGTGTAATAGTGTAGAAGTGGGGTGATTTTTGAATATCTTATTCATTATTTAATTATTTCCCTTAGGACAACCAATAATGTTGATTAAGGTAACGTATAATAGTATTAAGGTTATGTGAGTTTCAACCAATTGTCCTTACATCATCCATGATTCCAAGAATAGATAATTTAATTTATAATGTATATATTTTGTAAAATACTGTATTTTACTATTCATCAAAAATTCATGTATTTCAAAAAAATCTAGAAAATTCACCCTAACCATTTTTCATTTTAACGAAATTTAAAAATGAAGTACATTTTTCAAAAATAATTTTCTAAATAATATTAATTTAATTTTTAAATAAAATTATAATTTATTAAAAATATAACAACAATAATTCAATAGTTAATTTTAGATTAGCTTGAATAATTAATCAAGATATTTTTTTCTTCCAATAATAGGACAATAAAATAAAAATATGATTTACTATTCATAAGGTTCATATTAATATTCATATTTCTATTCATAAGGGTATTTTACTATTCACCAAAAATTAAGTTTGGCTTATCAGACTCTAAATATCTTACTGAATGAACCCTTGTATTTTAAATTTTTTAAATTATAATTAGAGAGGTAAAAAAATTATGTTTACTAGATAAGTTATCATAATGTGGTGATTTTTAGACACTCAGTGTTTAATACATTGATTAGAAAATATATTTATCAAAATTTGGGGTTTTACATTCTCTCATCCTTGAAAAATATTTCTCATAAAAATTCATAGAATGTAACATCACAAAATGTTTTTGGCAGGTCATCATCATAAGATCATCAGGATCCCATGTTTCCTATTCAATTTTATGATTTTTTGAAATTATATTTACCTATCTAGTTATCCAATTCCTTAAAAAATATTCATTAGTGTCTAGAATCCAAATAGGCTCTTCACAATATGATAGGTCAGGCTCAAATTGTATTCCATCAGAAATTGGGACATTATTTTGGTATAACATGTACTTTCTCAACAATGAGACAACGAACACATTTTGCACTTTAGAAAGATTATGCTATATTTCCAAATGATAATCCATAACTCAAATTCTCTCTGAAATTTCAACAGTGCCTAATTACCTAGGGCTCTGTTCCCGTTTCTTTCCGAATATTATAACACACTTTCATGGAGATACTTTTATGAAAACATGATATCCCACTTAGAATTCCAAATCCTGCCTTCAATTATCAGCATAACACTTTGGTCTACCTTGAGATTCTTTGATATGGGTTTTAATAGTCTTTACCATCACTATTGATTTCTCCACATGATATGGATCCTCATTCTTCCTTTTACTGACTTCATACCAACATGTTGGGGTATGAAATCTATTTCCATACAACTTTTCATATGGTTCCATTTGAATGCTGGAATGGAAATTATTATTGTTCAGAAAATCCCCCAATGTTAAATTCCATTCCCACATACCTTCAAAATTGTGTGATCATAATCTCAACATATCTTCTAATGTATGGTTTGTCAATTGTGATTGCTATTCCATTTGTGGGTGATAAGTAGTACACTTTTTAAACTTGATATCCAATGATTTCTAAAGAATTTTCCATAATTTCAATGTCAATCATGAGCCACAATCAGACACAATTGAGAGATTTGATATATGAAGTTTTACAACTTTATTGATATAATGTCATACAAGGATCTCTAGTGGAAAATCCTTTTTTATAGAAAGAAATTGTACAGATTACATATGTCAATTCCCAATTACCCATATTTCATTATTCATTATTGGTGTTTGGGGTAATCCAATGACAAAATACATGTTTATTTCATCCCATTTCTATGTAGGAATAGGTAGTGGTAGCTTGACTCAACTAGGATGTTGTCTTTCAACATTCAACTATTGATAGACTAATAATCTTAATACATAATCATAAATTTCACACGTCATATTGTCGAATAAAAAATCTTTCTATAAATCTATATACATTTTAGTATTAATAGGGTGTATAGAAAAATTAGATCGATTGGATTCATCCAATAACTCCCTTTTCTACTCGGCTATAGAGGGAACACATAGTGTCTTCCCAATTTTTAGAATTCCGTCTTCACATATGAATTAATCCAACATTCCTTATTTTACAAAATTAATTATCTTTTAAAGGTTATCATCATTTGTCTGTTATATTTTAATCCTTTCTAACAAAGATTAATGGGAAACCAATTTAAAAAGTTATGATGTTTCACCATATTTGATAATTCCCATGTCCATGCTTATTATATCCATGAATATTGGATCTCTTTTAATAATCATTTTGTTTAAAACACCCCGAACCTTCCCACTCAATAAATTAACAACCTTATTTTATTTTAATGGGTTGTATTATAGGGAACAATCATAATCCTAGAGCATTTTGGGCCCTAACCTTTACCTCATGTTGATTCATTTATATGAGATGATATACTTCATACTCTTGTGATCTGTATATATCTCACATCATTCACCATATGGATTGTTTCTTGATATTTTTAGAGAAAAGATATCAATATGTACCACAAGATTATGAGTAGTATAGTTTTTTTCGCGAATATTTAATTTCCTCGATGCATATGAATTAACTCTATCATTCTCTATAAGGACACACCCATGTCCTTTCTTTGGTGCATCATTATAGATCACAAACCCATCATTCATGATGGTATAGATAAGATTGGATAATTCATTAATATCCACTTATATTATTATAAAGGTTCATCAAAATATTTTTTCCGTATGATTTTAAAACCTTTATGTGTAAGCTTGGTCATTTGGTTGGCTAAACGAGTGATGTTTTGAATGAAACTATGATAATAACCTGGAAAACCAATAAAACTATGCACCTTATTTATGTTAGTTGGAGTATGACATTATTGCATAGCCTTTTTCTTCATAGGATCAATAAATATTCCATCCTTATAGATAATGTGGCCAATAATGGAAATGGATTTAAGCAAATATTCACATTTTCTAAACTTTCCATAAAATTCATTTTTTCTAAGAGTCTTTAGAATAGTGCACAAGTTATTTTCTGGACCATAATAGCACTTTCAGTATACCAAGATACCACCAGTAAATACCTCTATAATGTCATCAATATATTCCATGAAAAACTCTATTTATTATATATATTAAAACAAAGGGTTCATTAGTCCTTCCAAAATGAATTATTGTACACTCGTAATGCCCATACCTGGTTCGAAAAGCTATCTTTCGAATAACTTCAATCCTCACAAACAACTAATTATATATAGATTAAAGGTCAATCTTTGAAAAATATTGGGATCAATTAATTTGATCAAATAAATCAGCAATGGATGGTAGAATAGATAGTTGATCATTATTTTTATATTGTTGATCTCCCTGTAGTCAATGAAAAACTTCATAGATCAATCTTTCTTCTTAACGAAAGGAGCATGGGATCACCATGGAGAAAAATTTAGGAGAATAAATATGTTATCACTCAAATCCTATAGTTATTTATTAAATTATACTAATTCCATAGTGTTTATTATAATAAGGTTTCTTTGATAAAGGTTTTGAATGAGGAATTACATAAATAGAGAATTCAAATTCCCACTCTAAAGGATACCCAGGTAAATCCTCTGGAAACAAATAAATATATTATGGCACAATAGGGGAATCCTAAATTTTAATATTTCTTTCCTCACAAATATATATTACATTTTCATACTCAACAATAATTTTATTAAGTATAGTTACTGGGTTTGGATCTAGATAATGCCAAATGATTATGTTTCTTCTATAAAGATGAGGGATTCTATATTGTCCCCAGAAATTGTAACCACCATCATCACACAATATATTTTCACTTAATGATTCGAAATCCAATCCATAACAAGGATTATATCAAATTAAATCATGTGTATGATAATAAAATCTATAGATAAATAATGTTCACATGCCATAATTGGGACTTCCTTCCACATCTTTGTTGTAATGATTCTTCCCTTAAACGTTTTGTCTAACAACTCACTTTTTTAATCATATTGAAGATATCTAATTTTATTTGGACACTAGGAAGCTATGAAAAAATGATATTTCCATGAATTAAATAAATTATTGGATACCATTTAGGAAACAATTAAAGTTCATGACACCACATCATTAGGGACTTCAACATCAGTAGTCGTGATCGTATGAGTTTGGCCTTTCTCCCTTGGACTTTTTTGGGAGACATATATTTAATTACAAGGAAAATATTTTTCATAATGTCCCATATACCTAAAATTTCAGCATTGAAAATTGGTAGCTTCTTTCTCCTCATACAATCCCAGTATAGGTTGCCTTTTTTATCCCCAATCATAACAAACACACATAACATTCATTCAATACCATGGTGTATCCTCCCATAATTATCACAAGGTAAACTGTCAACTCTTCCCTTCTTCCATATTTATTTATTTTCATTCCCTATGTTTTATATATCACTTTTCTTCTTTTACATTCAATTAAATTCATACTACTTAGAGAATTACGTTTCCTTTTTGATGGAACTTAAGACTATATCTTTATATTTTGAGAAACACTGGGAGAATAGATCACTTCATAAGAATAGTTTTAAAGCATCAAATAATCATTAAATCTTGTTCATTGTATTACGTAAATAGTCTATGGAATGTCTTGATAACCTTGTGAAGTTAGATCAATACTTCAAAACATTATCATCGTCTTTTTTCCATAGATTTAAGAAAATTCGTTTCCTTATCTTTTTTCTATTCAAGAAGAAAGTATTTTTCTAATAATATTTCCTTGAAAACATTCCATTCCATTTCTTCTATATCTTCTTCCTACATTGTGTTTTGGATTAAAGACCACCACTTATATTTATCTCCCGATATTAAATAAACATTCCGGAAAATCTTCTCTATTTAATCACACACTAAAGTGAGAAGTATCCTCTCTAATTAACTTATGCACTTCTCTACTACAAATGTGTTTGTAGTCCCATTATATTTTGGAAGTTGTCTCATAAATCTGTTTTACATAGATCCCCCACATTGGGGATCTGGATGATTTATATGGGTAAGGGTATTATACATAACCCAAGTCATCTATAATAGTATAGTTATATGTTTCTGAGAACTAGTCACAGAACCCGATCGAACATCATTATCTTGCATTGGATGGAAATACCTACATGGGACACACATGTTAATGTGGCTTCCATTCCTTCTCCAAGTTGACATTTCTAAAAAATAAAATACACTATATTATGTTATGAATCATAATGTATAATCTTGACATAGAAAAGTACATAGCAGAAATTGAAATTTTACACATTTTTAATCAAATAATCATAAAAATGGTTTCTTTGCGGAATAATTTACATTTCGATACATCATAGTGGATTGTAAATAAAATGATAATTATCCTAAAAATATCTCACAGAAGTATTAAACTATGTAAAGAGTAATGTGTGTTGTCTTATTCTAGGATACGCTGGGTGAAGCCAGAAACTCCTTGTCAAAGTTGTTAACACTAGGTACATCTATTCTAGAACCACTTCTACTGGTAGTATCTACATAGAGGTTTATTTTATATACTTTTCCACATAATATATTACTTACAAAAAATTCAAGGAAGATTTAGTATGATTATCCTCAAAGAAAATGTGATGGTTTTGTTCCCAAATCTATGTTTTCTAAATCTACATTCCATGTTTTCTACTAAAATTCATATAATACCAAATATAAAGACCAGATCCAAGTTTCCTAGAGTCAGTGCCTTAAATTATTAAATTTTAATTATAACAAGAATGTAGTATTTCAAAGGAAAAAATAATTTAGTTGTATTGGAAGACCAGACAAATACATATGTTTCACGGTAAAACATGAAAGTAAATTCAATATAGAAATTCCTTTGACAATATTCATAAATCTTAGGTTATCCCAGCATGTCACTCATAATATACTTCTTCATGCCCTTGGAATATGAATCATAAGAAAGGGGTGATCTCAAATGATCAGTAAGGGTTAGAAATATAGTAGAAGATATCATAAACATAAACATTATTCATTGTGAATAAGAAAAAAATAGATGCCTTTAAAAATGAACTTGAACACATTTTGGCCGGAATAAGAGTTGAATAAATAATGCCATAATAAAGAAAAATTATGGGTATTCTACTAGTTGAATAACATCATGAAATTTCAATTATTAGTTTAATAATGAGGGAATTCATAATGTTGGACTTTATAACCATACCATCAAGGCCTTCTTCTAAGACAATAAATAATCATTTCATCAAGGCATTATGCCAAGACATTAGTTTTTCTAATGAGACCAACTTATGCACAAAGGGGATATTGCAGAACTCAGCCTTCACATGATCCGTCAATTTAATTTATCATATTAATGGGGTTAAAAAATAAAAATAACATATAAATTCATATTGAAACGAACATATGACATATAAATCACTTTCCCCTACCATTAAGCATAAACACTTACCATTTAGAGTATATTGGTGAATAGTTTTCAGACAGAATATCCACAATAAAAATAATCATAAACCATTAAATTACATATGTTATAAGATACCATAAATTTTTAATCCCAATAAATTATAATAATCAATAATATATTTGAAATAGATGAATATGCTCTTATATAATCATTGAGTAATTTTTGAGATAAATACTCTTTTACTTTTCAAAGAGTAGATACTTTGGAAAATCCTTTTTATAAAACTATAACTGATGTATGATAGTATTTTCATAAAAAATTGAGTTATTTTTTAAATATAATGGTTTTGAAAAGAAAACTATACAGTCCCCTTGAAAATAGGTAAGAATTTGACAAATTCCGTTGAATCGGGCTGGTTTTTCAAGAAGCATTTTTAAACAAATCCTTTTAAAACATTTAAATCCCCATTAGTGAAAGTAGAATTATGGTTGGAAAAAATATATATCACATTCTCAAAGAATTTATGATAATTAATTATGAATAAATAATAATTTAATTATAGAATAAGAGTAACCAGAATGAAAATGGAGGTTCGGTTAGATAACACTTACCTTAAGTCCGAATGTGTTCCTAACTTGATCTTAATGACAAAAATAATAAATTTAATGTTCATAAATTAATGATTCTAGAATCTCCTCTACATTTAAATGTTTTGTCATAACCTTAATAGGATCATTCATGGTCTTTTTATGGGTTTACAAATTCAATTTAACTGTTTGGGAGGTTTTCTTCCTTGGGTTTCAGGATCTATTTACTTATATTCATGTACGAATAAATATGTAGAATGACACTGGTTATCCAGAATTGAAGTTGTATTTAATTATTTATCTTCCAAAAGTTTACATATTTATAAAATTCATTTGGTTATTTGGTGTGAATATAAATTATAATAAAAAAATCTAATGATAATTTTTTGGGTTATTTTTTGATTTTTGATCACAATGAATTCATTTTGATCTATAAATTAATAAGATTTGTACAAAAATATTATAGATCCTTAAATATGATATATTAAATATATAATATTATATTTCAACAATAAAAATGGTTTCACGACTAGAATTGAAGACGTTAATAGAAATTGAAAACCCATCACCCATGAATGTGATAAATTAACACATCCCAGATGGTGTTTTCATTTCTATTATAAAAGATGGGGAAAAGAGTGATAATGATGTATTATTACATTATAGAAAAATACAATACATGTATGGTACTGTAGTTATCAGAAAATTTTGATTAATGTATTTTAGGAAAGAAAAAAAGGTACCTGAAATAAAAGAAATGAAAACAAGAATTTACCTCTTGAAGTAATCTTCCTTGACAAACTATTAAGGGGAGAGGTTTGATCCTTTTTATGAGACCAATGGCTACTACATGTGGGGGAGATACTGGGAGGATATTTGGTCAGAATTTAGACCAGGTACAATGCTTGAGAGGAGTGATGAGAAGAGGATGTTAGTGGGGGTTATAGTTGAAGAGTAGGGTAATTTTGTAATATCATATTAATGTTTTAATTATTTCCCTTAATACAACCAGTAGTTTTAATTAATTTGACACATACATTTAATAAGTGCATTTAAATTCTCATCATGTGTTCTAATATAATCCATAATTCTTTTAATAGTGAATTTAACTTTGAATGTTTATATGTGGGTTTTAACCGTATTTTACTATTCAAAAGAAATTCGAGTATTTCTGAAAAATCACAAATAATCACCGTAACCATTTATGACATGTATAATTAAAAATATTAATTTCATATTTTGAAAATAATTTTCTAATTATTATAAATTTATTTTTTCAATAAAATAATAATTTATTCCAAACATAACTATTTTAAAACTATAATTCGTTTTATATCACCATGATTAATTAATCATGATCTTGAAATCTTCCAACCTTTTTAAAATAAAATAATATTATTATTTAATATTCCAAAGTGTCATATTAATTCTCATAAGGGTATTTTTCTATTCACCAAATATTAATTTTTTCATATCAAACTCTACATATCTTACTGAATACAACCATGTTTGTCAGTTTTTTAAAATTTAAATCGGAGAGGTGGAAAAATTATGTTTACTCGCGAGGTCATAAAAATGTGGTGTTTTTAAGAGACTAAGTATTTCATACATTGAATATTAAATTTATTTACAAATTCTTGGGGTGTTATAATAATTGTACTGAAGACCGAATGAAATGAAAATTTGTAATGAAAATTTACCATGAGTAAAATTTTTCTACCCAAAGTTACCATTCTACATTGTAAAATCTCATGATATTATATATCAATGGATGCATTAAATATATAATTTATGGAGAAATTGACTAGAACAACCACAATAACCAGGATCTATAGTTTTTTTGTCTAGATGGACACTATCAATGATTTGTGAGATATTTTTATGAATATATAATTCAACCACCATGTTGACTTATAATGGTGATAAGTTCTCATGGATAGTTTAATACGAGGATAATTTTAATGAACCAAAAATAAGGTTGGTAATCAAGCTACTGTTTACAAACCCGGAAATAGAGAAGCGTTTTCGATATGTAATGATGATTAAAAGAAGAAACTATGATATATCCTCATGAATAATGACATTGTGATAGCTTAAGCCACTCACCAAATGAAAATTCATGAGAAAAATTACCCAAATCATGATTTTAAAATTGATGCTTTAATTTTTTCATTAAATATATGAATACATTATTGGTATGTTGAATGGTGTGAAATATTTTTTGATAAGAATATATTTTAGTAAATTTCTACATAGATAGAGATGAATATTCTCCATAGAATATCATTGGAGTTAATCAAATATTAGTACTATATAATAAATTACCAACATAAGAAGGAAAACATGGTGGCAATGCTTTGATTTATAAATTCCATACTTGGTTTTCTACGATGAGGATTGAAAGAGATATAATATTTATGGATTCTTATTATTTGTTTATTCAAATCTCGAGGAATCAATAAGAATATTATCATTATGAGATAAATGTTCAATAATCCATAAATGAGTGGATTACGTAATAATAAAAGAATGATATGGATTTATAGTAGATGTTGAGGAATGTTCACATGTTTATCCATGATCATGCTATAATGAAAATGTTCAGAAATAGAGTATGTGGTCCACAAATACCAATGATAAATAAGGAGGTGTGGGTTGAGGATTGTAACAGCCCGAGATTTTATGAAAAATATTCTTTTTATTTCACTAATGTCTTGTGTTGTACGCTACACGAAAAGGGTCTTGCACAACACGCATCCTTGACTTGCCTTGCATTACACGCAATTGCGACCTTCCTCGATAGCGTGTGTAGTACGCAATAACGAGTTTCACTAAACAGCGATATGCTATTAAAATGTTATTAAAACTAGCCGTTATGAATAGTAATAACCACTTTTTAAAATTCTGTAAATCTTATTTTTCAAAATGAACTTAGTTCTTGGATTTGGAGTATCGAATTTAGCCTAAGGTGAAATTTTGGTACTTTTCGGATAACTTTCATATTCTGATGAATAGTGAAAAATTACTAAATTATAATTAAAAACAACTTTTTTAATCAAAATAATTAATAGTGATAAATTATTAATTTGAGTGGTTTTAAAGTATATTTAGAATATATTTTTACAATTTAATACAATGTTGGTCATTGGTTGTAATTTCACATTTAAACCAGACATAATCAAGTGTCAATCTTTTAATATATATTGTTTCCTAAAAACACGCTATTTATTTTAATAGCGGGATTTAATTATAAAATTAATTAATGAAACTTCTATGTTATGAATTTGGTAAAATAGATTTCATTTTTGAATTCGGAATATGAAATATAGCTTAAGATGAAATTTTGGCATTGTTCTGAAAAACATCAATTTTTGATGAATAGTGAAACTACTAAGTGGTAGTTAAAAAAACTGAATATTTCATAAAACTTAACTTTGCCGCTTCTGTGAATGGAATTTCGAAAATCCGTGAGACACGGTTAATATCAAGGACTAAAATGTGGTTCAATGAGATGAAAATAATTTTTTGGTGAATAGTAACTTTTTACTTTTTTACCGCGGTTAATAGTAAATAGGGTAACTAAGGGTAAATATGATATTACTATTACCCTAACACATGTCCTAATTCTATTGGACAAGTGTAATTCGACCAAAAACAAACTTAGGAATAAAATATGACCATTTAGGCCCACTTGGATTAGATTAGGACATTTATTATTAATTTATTTAAAGAAAGGTTAAAATAGTTAAAATCAAAGTTTAATAAGTAAATCATTTTTAATATGGGGTTATAAATAAGATAAATTCGATTGTAAATATTCATTAGAAAGCTAAAAAGATTTCCTACATGATGGTAGTTTATTTGTAATTTTTAGACATAAAATAATTTATTTTATTTATGACACAACGATGATGCAGTAATTATCTTATTAATGAAATATTGACATAATTGATGTTATAAACACCAAAATAAATGTAATTTGAGATTTTTTATGAATTACACTAATTTTATAGGTTACTATGATATATTAATGTTGATTTAATCAACTTGGTTCGAACATATAATTCTGTTATGACTTTCACAAAAATCATATATCAAATAGTGTCAAAATTGACACAAAATAGTTTTTAAATCAAATATTATATTATTAATTGTTTTTTTATTCCTAAAAATCTAAGATTCGGCCAAATGACTTATATAAGGATATATATATTAATAATAAACAATTTGGGGTTCGTTTGGCATGTTATAGTAAGTGTATTAACCATATAGTGAAAGAAAACAAAAAGACCTGGTAAAAGTTAGATTATTTAACTTAGAGTTAAATCTAATTGATAAGGTTAACATAATACCCTAAACTTGTCTAAATCTTATTGGTTGATAGGATTTCGACCCATCCCCACTTTATCTTCGAAATAAGACCCTTTGTAACCATTATAAACCGATTTTCACTTTAATATAAAATAATATTTTGAGATATTCCTAAGGTGCCCCTCTCCTCCCCTATAAAAGGACACCTCCTCCCCCTCCTCCTCACACCAATTTGAGCACTCAAGCTCGGCTAAACCCTGCCAAAATCTCTTCTCCACTTCCCTAGCAACACCCTAGAGGTTCTGGTCTTCCTCAAAGACCAATTTTAGTGCCCTAAGAGGAGGTCTCAAAGAGGCACTTCAAAGAAGAGGTAATTACCGTTACCAATTCTTTCATCTTTATTTCTTCTTCCACTTCTTCTTCTTAGGTTGTTTCATTATGAAGTAATAACATCAGTATCACTCATATACTGATATGTTATTATAAGTATGAAACAACCCTATTTCACCATCTATCCATCCTACGGAAAAAGAAATCACCACGCGTGCGTACGTACGGAATACCGTCTCCACGACGCGATGAGATTCATTCTCCATGTTAACCATTTAAGAATGATTATAATGTATATATAAGAAATAATAATGAAATATATGACATTATAAAGCTACTGGATTTATGTATATATATACATATGTATGTCATCTACTTACTTCCATTTCAAGACAATAAGGAAAGAAAAACAGCGTTCATGCGTATGTACGGACTACCGTCTCCATGAACGGTGTTTTTCATTTTATTTATATATCTATTATATATATATATATACTGAATATATATGATATATAAATCATATTTTATATTCTGGAAGTAATTAAATCATGATATAAGTAATAATGATGTCAAGAACAACAAGTCAAAACACCTACGATAAATGAAACGATTTTACCCAAAACGCTTCTTTAACATGGAATTTACAAAAGAACGGGTAATATAATGTCATAAGTGAACCATATATGATATCATAACAATGAATATGATTCTTTAATAAGTAAATGACATTATTTAAATCATTATACAGGAGGTTCGGACACTTACGAAGCAAATCGGACCTAAGGTAAGGGAAATATCACAATCTCATTTTTATCCGAGATTGTTTATTCGTAAGTATTTACTGGGGTGTATTTTATCATCCACATCCATGTTCCCTCAATATGTAATATTGTTTCCATCCACTTGCAATAGTTTAAATTCAATTTCACCCTTAGGTGTGTTTTAAGTAAAGAATATGAAATGAATCTTTTGTCGTTTTTTCCGTACGAGGTACTTTTTGACTTTTCCGACAAAAGTACGAAGAATGTTTTTTAACTTTTACGACAAGAATGGATTTTTAAAACATTATTTCCAAGAAGATTCCTTTACAAGTTTTCAAGTTTATTTTTAATCAACTTCTTTTATTTTAATGTCGTATGACATGTTATGAAAGGAAAAAATGTTTTTTTGGAGAAGAAAGGATATTTTCCTCAAGAATGGAGTTCAAGTGTTTTATCAAAATTATTTTCCATCTAAGATAATAAAGGGTTCTGTTTTTATCCCTATTATTAAATTGATTTAATCATGTTGTGATGGAATTATTTTTATGAATTCCTTTATCTTATATGAATTGATTTATGATGTCATGATGTTTCAAGAATCCCATTTTTGTTACATGTGTTATGCGATGATGTATGTTTTATGATTATGTGGCACACATAAGAAAGGATTCATTATAAGATGGGTGGGACCTATATCTCCCTCCAATGCATTGGGTAAAGATTTTATATCTCATGAGATAGACATGGCTGGAACGGAAGGTTATTTCGGTTCAGTGATACAGGACTGAAACGAGGAGTGAACTCGGTTCAGAAAGGGACTTTGTCCACTAAGATAGTCTTGGCAATGAGTCATGACTAACAAGAAATGATTTTCCATGATTATGTGTGCATGCCACAAAGTTTCAAGTTTTATGTTATGATTTTGGGGATCTCATTTTCACTTCTATGATTTATCCCATGTTATGATATTATGAGCTCTTTTGCAGGTTAAGATTTCCAAAAGCTATGTATATGATGTAATTGATTTTTCTTTTGATTACCCTTACTGAGCATTTGAGCTCACCCTTTTATGTTTTCTTTTCCCCAGGATATAAAGAAAGGTTTTAGGTAGAAAAAAGGGATGAAAATTATGGGAGATATTGAAGAACTTTCACCACGATTAGAAGATTACGTTCTGAGTTTCCAAAGACACTAAACTATTACGATCCTTTAGTGTGTGTTTTTGTTATGTACTAAGTATTCCGCAAATGTAATGTAATGTCCATGTACGATAAGCTTCGGGTCTTTACAGTTGGTATCAGAGGAAAGGTTTAGTCAACCTTTGGAAACTAGGATGCGAAAACGTTAGTGAGATCCCTAGAGATATTTCTAAGGTATGTCTAGGGATGTCTCTAAGGTTAAGAATACGTATAGGTTATAGTCCTAGAATTGCGCTAACGATATTCGAATTTAACCTAAGATTTTAGATATTGAGGGTACTCCCCCTTTACTATGTTGTTTTCCCTAGCATGATTTTTGCCTCTCACACTATTCTTTTTTGGGTTTTAGAAAATGGCTGGAAACAAGATGATTCACGATAATGGAGGATATGATGGACAATGGAATGATATTCTTCATAGTGAAATGGGATTTGGAAGTCCAAACATCATTATTATGCCGAATCAGCTATCTCATAATATGATCAATAAAGTAAAATTTGGTAAGTTTCCTGACTCGGCTAATAAGAGAAAGATGGAGTTTTATGATGATCATAGAGGAAAGAAAGTTCAATTTCCCCTATGTAAATCATGTGGGAAGAGGCATCAAGGAGAATGTTTCAAAGGAACTGGAAGATGCTTTGGGTGTGGAAAAGAAGGACACAAAGCAAGTAAGTGCAAAGGAAAAGGTTCAGTTAACACCATGGATGAGGATAATGGTATTGCTACGACATCAACAATGGTTAAATGTTTTAAATGTGGAATGTACGGGCATTATGCAAACAAATGCCCTAAGGGAAAGACTCATGAAGAAAATCAGTATGGTCATATGGGTAGTATTTATGTGGATGAAGAGACTACAAATGATATGTGAGATGAAAGAATTTTTGATGCTCGGTCAATGGTTTAAGAATGTAGTGGAATGATTACATGTTTATCATGTGTAATGTTGTATAAGTAATCTCATGGTACTATGGGATAAAAAGTCATCTAAGGATTGTTACATTGTTGTCTTTCCTTATGTTTTGAAAATATGTGATGAATGGTACCAGTATTTTTGGAAAGTAGATGATATGCGCATAATGAAGGGATAAGGCGATAATGAGATGTTTGATTGTATGCATGAGCTCATGATTGATATAAGGACTAAGTGATATTATGGTTTGAGTATATAGAATTTTGAGGATTTTGGTATGTGGAAAGTGTTAACTTTTAACCGCACTCATGTTTTCACTAAGGTATTCAAGAGAATACACTATTAAGGACTTTGAATGTTTGGAATGTGACCAACAAGACATATCTTATGATATGTGGGGATCAACGACAGTATGAAATCTCTGGTAATCGTTGTCACTATATTATGAGAGTGGACTGCAGTATTATGTATAAGCCTAAAGATTAGACTGGATTATGTTGGACATAAGTTAGTATTGTTTAAGGATAGAAGATTTTCAATATTATTGATGGGATATTATAGTAACGTAGTTTTAGAAAAAGGACAACCTCCAGGACGGGCGACAGCCCATCGCTTCGGACAAGGCTGTAGGAATCGAACCCACAACCGAACTGCGACTGGCCTTTATCGCCTACCACTGACCTACAGGAAGTCCCTGTTTATTAGAAACTAGTTTTATTATATTAAGCCGTATGATATATGAAGTATAAGTCCATTTTAGGAACAATATATGATTAATCTCACTATATATCGACTTATGTATATAATTTTTGCTATCCTTTTGTTTGAGACAGATGGAATGACCCGTCATTCTATCACATGATCTGCTAACACTTCACGAATAACAAATTCAACTTCATTTATTTAAGAGATGAAGTGGAAATTGTTAAAGGCACGAACAACAGTGAGATTGTACCAAAATAAAGAAAGTATTTATTCTAACTCAAATTTTCAACTTTAGGGAAATGATCTTGAAAACCAAAAATGTTGTCCTAGTGATCTTATACCTGATGAATCAGATGGTACCTTAGATCGTCACAAATTTATGGATTTGTGATTGTTGGCTTTTCCATAGCCATGTTCTCTACCACTCTCCATCAGAACATGATGGTTAGATTTTTCTTCCATATCCATATTTCCACCTATGTGGAAACCCAGTGATTAGTTTATTTGGGTAACCGTTAGGTTTCATACATTTGTTTTTAAAGATTGGTTTTGGTATTCCTTTTTACGATGTGGTATTCTATTAAAGAAACTTTCGAATAGTAAACCATTTATAACCCCGACGAATTTCGAGGGCGAAATTCATTTTAAGGGGGGTAGAATGTAACAGCCCGAGATTTTATGAAAAATATTCTTTTTATTTCACTAATGTCTTGTGTTGTACGCTACACGAAAAGGATCTTGCACAACACGCATCCTTGACTTGCCTTGCATTACACGCAATCGCGACCTTCCTCGATAGCGTGTGTAGTACGCAATAACGAGTTTCACTAAACAGCGATATGCTATTAAAATGTTATTAAAACTAGCTGTTATGAATAGTAATAACCACTTTTTAAAATTCTGTAAATCTTATTTTTCAAAATGAACATCATTCTTGGATTCGGAGTATCGAATTTAGCCTAAGGTGAAATTTTGGTACTTTTCGGATAACTTTCATATTCTGATGAATAGTGAAAAATTACTAAATTATAATTAAAAACAAATTTTTTAATCGAAATAATTAATAGTGATAAATTATTAATTTGAGTGGTTTTAAAGTATATTTAGAATATATTTTTACAATTTAATACAATGTTGGTCATTGGTTGTAATTTCACATTTAAACCAGACATAATCAAGTGTCAATCTTTTGATATATATTGTTTCCTAAAAACACGCTATTTATTTTAACAGCGGGATTTAATTATAAAATTAATTAATGAAACTTCTATGTTATGAATTTGGTAAAATAGATTTCATTTTTGAATTCGGAATATGAAATATAGCTTAGGATGAAATTTTGGCATTGTTCTGAAAAACATCAATTTTTGATGAATAGTGAAACTACTAAGTGGTAGTTAAAAAAACTGAATTTTTCATAAAACTTAACTTTTCCGCTTCTGTGAATGGAATTTCGAAAATCCGAGAGACACGGTTAATATCAAGGACTAAAATGTGGTTCAATGAGATGAAAATAATTTTTTGGTGAATAGTAACTTTTTACTTTTTTACCGCGGTTATTAGTAAATAGGGTAAGTAAGGGTAAATATGATATTACTATTACCCTAACACATGTCCTAATTCTATTGGACAAGTGTAATTCGACCAAAAACAAACTTAGGAATAAAATATGACCATTTAGGCCCACTTGGATTAGATTAGGACATTTATTATTAATTTATTTAAAGAAAGGTTAAAATAGTTAAAATCAAAGTTTAATAAGTAACTCATTTTTAATATGGGGTTATAAATAAGATAAATTCGATTGTAAATATTCATTAGAAAGCTAAAAAGATTTCCTAGATGATGGTAGTTTATTTGTAATTTTTAGACATAAAATAATTTATTTTATTTATGACACAACGATGATGCAGTAATTATCTTATTAATGAAATATTGACATAATTGATGTTATAAACACCAAAATAAATGTAATTTGAGATTTTTTATGAATTACACTAATTTTATAGGTTACTATGATATATTAATGTTGATTTAATCAACTTGGTTCGAACATATAATTCTGTTATGACTTTCACAAAAATCATATATCAAATAGTGTCAAAATTGACACAAAATAGTTTTTAAATCAAATATTATATTATTAATTGTTTTTTTATTCCTAAAAATGTAATATTCGGCCAAATTACTTAGATAAGGATATATATATTAATAATAAACAATTTGGGGTTCGTTTGGCATGTTATAGTAAGTGTATTAACCATATAGTGAAATAAAACAAAAAGACATGGTAAAAGTTAAATTATTTAACTTAGAGTTAAATCTAATTGATAAGGTTATCATAATACCCTAAACTTGTCTAAATCTTATTGGTTGATAGGATTTCGACCCATCCCCACTTTAGCTTCGAAATAAGACCCTTTGGAACCATTATAAACCGATTTTGACTTTAATATAAAATAATATTTTGAGATATTCCTAAGGTGCCCCTCTCCTCCCCTATAAAAGGACACCTCCTCCCCCTCCTCCTCACACCAATTTGAGCACTCAAGCTCGGCTAACCCCTGCCAAAATCTCTTCTCCACTTCCCTAGCAACACCCTAGAGGTTCTGGTCTTCCTCAAAGACCAATTTTAGTGCCCTAAGAGGAGGTCTCAAAGAGGCACTTCAAAGAAGAGGTAATTACCGTTACCAATTCTTTCATCTTTATTTCTTCTTCCACTTCTTCTTCTTAGGTTGTTTCATTATGAAGTAATAACATCAGTATCACTCATATACTGATATGTTATTATAAGTATGAAACAACCCTATTTCACCATCTATCCATCCTACGGAAAAAGAAATCACCGCGCGTGCGTACGTACAGAATACCGTCTCCACGACGCGATGAGATTCATTCTCCATGTTAACCATTTAAGAATGATTATAATGTATATATAAGAAATAATAATGAAATATATGACATTATAAAGCTACTGGATTTATGTATATATATACATATGTATGTCATCTACTTACTTCCATTTGAAGACAATAAGGAAAGAAAAACAGCGTTCATGCGTACGTACGGACTACCGTCTCCATGAACGGTGTTTTTCATTTTATTTATCTATCTATTATATATATATATATACTGAATATATATGATATATAAATCATATTTTATATTCTGGAAGTAATTAAATCATGATATAAGTAATAATGATGTCAAGAACAACAAGTCAAAACACCTATGATAAATGAAACGATTTTACCCAAAACGCTTCTTTAACATGGAATTTACAAAAGAACGGGTAATATAATGTCATAAGTGAACCATATATGATATCATAACAATGAATATGATTCTTTAATAAGTAAATGACATTATTTAAATCATTATACAGGAGGTTTGGACACTTACGAAGCAAATCGGACCTAAGGTAAGGGAAATATCACAATCTCATTTTTATCCGAGATTGTTTATTCGTAAGAATTTACTGGGGTGTATTTTATCATCCACATCCATGTTCCCTCAATATGTAATATTGTTTCCATCCACTTGCAATAGTTTAAATCCAATTTCACCCTTAGGTGAGTTTTAAGTAAAGAATATGAAAGGAATCTTTTGTCGTTTTTTCCGTACGAGGTACTTTTTGACTTTTCCGACAAAAGTACGAAGAATGTTTTTTGACTTATACGACAAGAATGGATTTTTAAAACATTATTTCCAAGAATATTCCTTTACAAGTTTTCAAGTTTATTTTTAATCAACTTCTTTTATTTTAATGTCGTATGACATGTTATGAAAGGAAAAAATGTTTTTTTGGAGAAGAAAGGATATTTTCCTCAAGAATGGAGTTCAAGTGGTTTATCAAAATTATTTTCCATATAAGATAATAAAGGGTTCTGTTTTTATCCCTATTATTAAATTGATTTAATCATGTTGTGATGGAATTATTTTTATGAATTCCTTTATCTTATATGAATTGATTTATGATGTCATGATGTTTCAAGAATCTCATTTTTGTTACATGTGTTATGCGATGATGTATGTTTTATGATTATGTGGCACACATAAGAAAGGATTCATTATAAGATGGGTGGGACCTATATCTCCCTCCAATGCATTGGGTAAAGATTTTATATCTCATGAGATAGACATGGCTGGAACGGAAGGTTATTTCGGTTCAGTGATACAGGACTGAAACGAGGAGTGAACTCGGTTCAGAAAGGGACTTTGTCCACTAAGATAGTCTTGGCAATGAGTCATGACTAACAAGAAATGATTTTCCATGATTATGTGTGCATGCCACAAAGTTTCAAGTTTTATGTTATGATTTTGGGGATCTCATTTTCACTTCTATGATTTATCCCATGTTATGATATTATGAGCTCTTTTGCAGGTTAAGATTTCCAAAAGCTATGTATATGATGTAATTGATTTTTCTTTTGTTTACCCTTACTGAGCATTTGAGCTCACCCTTTTATGTTTTCTTTTCCCCAGGATATAAAGAAAGGTTTTAGGTAGAAAAAAGGGATGAAAATTATGGGAGATATTGAATAACTTTCACCACGATTAGAAGATTACGTTCTGAGTTTCCAAAGACACTAAACTATTACGATCCTTTAGTGTGTGTTTTTGTTATGTACTAAGTATTCCGCAAATGTAATGTAATGTCCATGTACGATAAGCTTCGGTTCTTTACAAGGATCATAATTTATCCTTCTATATTAACAATGTAAATATAATGATGTATATATATCTAAAAGGCTATCTCAAGGGTAATAACATGAAAATGGATATTTCATATTATGTATCTTGATTCCTAGTTTGGTAAATAGTTATGGTCGAGAGACATGAGTCTAATGGGATGTCACAACAATTATCTAGACTAGAATGTAAGTGGAAAAAATTTTCCATGGATTTTATCATCAAAATATCAAAAACATATAAATAACATAATTCTATTTAGGGTTTTGTTTATCCAAAAAATAATTTCATTTTACCTCTATTAGATAAGATTTCTCTCTTCATCTTCTCAATTTATTATACTTTATGAATGTTGTGATATTTCATGGTGTACTGCAATTGACCATGTCTTATTGGGATCCAATGTTTACCTTTATGATTTATAGAATAGTTTAGTTGGATATTTTTATAGAATTGAGTTTTGAACTTCTTATTATCCTTATAATGATATTTAGTTTGAAAGGACCATTCAAATTCTAGAATTTATGCTATGATATTTCTTTATGGACTTCAAAGGAGGCTGGGATCGACAAATCATTTGGTAGAAATTTTGTACAATAGTATCTTTCACCTGACTCTTCATATGGATTCTTATAAGGACCTGTATGAAAGAATGTGTATGAATTTAATGTTTTGGCATGAATTTGGTGAAATAATTTTATTAGGACCTGATCTAGTTGATGAATGTTTAGTGATGTTTATATCCATTAAATACGACTTGTTTTGGAGATGGGAGAACCTATTACTAAAAATATTTATTGGAAAAAATATAAATTCAAGTCATATGGGTGTTTAGAAAGGTGATTAAGCAAGTATAAAACTGCATCTACTTCTAAAATATAGAAACATAAGGTTGGGATCATAATGACCATCTTCATCTTTCCTCTATAATTGATCACTTTAAAATGAAATCAATAACTTGATTGGATTCCCTATAATCATGTGTGACATCAATTTTTAATTGTTCACTAATCTGGAAACCAAAAATCCAAGATGAAATCATTCTTCTAGGGACATTCCTAGACCAATACTCAAAGTTTCCACGACCATAGTTGATTCAAATTCAAACTAAAGGAACCTACAGCAGTGATAAAAATAATATTTGATTTCATTGCTCATTTCCTATAATTAAACTTCAATATCATAACCATTAATAATAAATTTATTTAAGAATCCCTTAATAGAACCTTCAGGGGTGTGGAAGAAACCCCCGCTACACAAGGGTCATGGTACCCCAAAATCCACCCCCTAAAAATTTTCTTTCATCAATGATGATATCATGAGAATCCTTTTAATTGAATTTATACCTAGCAGTTTCGTTCCCTATAGTTAACACCAAATATCCTCAAGATGAAAACGTCTAGAAAACCATTTTCCATTGAATATTTCTTAAATTTGGACATAGTAATGATATTCCTAAGTATAAGAGTGATCCCCAAACTCATTGAGGGAGTACGATTATTTATGGAAAGACTGTTCATATACCTCCATGTATTGGAAACGATGGTAGTTGTGGCTGTGAAAAACATTCCCAAAATCTATTAATGGAAGCTAGCTTCAGTGATGGAATCCAATATTTAATCATATCTATTCATATTCAACATGATTAAAAATACCACTTGGATGCATCTCTATATCCCATATGTCAAAAATGAAAGAGAAAAATACATGGTAGATTATATTCTCAGTTTATAGTTGGAGGTTCTAAGTGGATGCCATGAGATCCCTATACGTTATACCAAGACATGAGTAAGAAACCTCCTCCCCCATATTTTTCTAACATGTAGTGTGGTTTACGGGGTATAATAGGCCTCCTAAATTGTGTGATCCATGGGGACACAATATTTGATCCATCAAAATTGTACTTGTAACAATATTTGGCACTAAACAGGTTAAAGGGGATTAGTTCTTAGAAAAAAGAATCCCACTCAATATACACATACATTTGGGATTCTATATTTATTTTAGCAATATATAATCCATGTACATCCTCATTTCATTTCATTACCACAATAAAAATGTGTTTCATGAAATCAGGTAATTCCACATCCTCTTAAAATTCCCTAGATATCTAGATGTGGTATTGTAGTTTAGTGTGGGTTTCTTACAAACAAACCACATCGACTATTCCATGAGATCCATGTAAGTGTTTTTGATGGTTGTAAAGATAGATTATAATATATATGAATAATATCCATTTATCATTTTATGGTTAATATTTGGAATGGGACTTCATCTAATTATCCTTCAATGTGAGAAGATTCCATATTAATTTCATGAGGTTTGTTTCCTTGAAGAGTCTCAAATAATTAATTCCCAATCATCTCATGTCAATGGGTTTAAAAAAATATTTACAAACCATAGTTTTAATTTTTTTTCTCTTAGATAGATCTCATCAAGAAAAAATTATTATCAAAACATGAGGTTTCATAATGACCAATTTGGACTTTTTATATTCATATAAGATTTCTACAAACATGGATTTTATCATAGAATTGTTAAAAAATATTATTCCCACATGAAAAATTGTTTTCCCCTTTTATATTTCAATTTATGATAGTATCTATGAATATTATATTTTCTAGGTAACATCTCTTTACCTTTCCTCTTAATCGGGGAACTATAATTTAAGTGAATGGGAGTGATCCTCTTTTCAAACCAAGGGGTTATTCAACATTATTCAAATTTAATATAGTCACACCATCACTAAAAAACACCTAAGGATTTATTCTGACTAATTACTTTCCCATCAACCACTTCATGGTTCCCAAGAAGTGACTTGAATAAAGCTATAGTTCCACTATCAACATTTTGAAAAAGGAGTATACCATTCGAATAAAAGATATGATGGGGGGTAATGATCCATCTTCCATCCTTAATTTTATTATAAAGAATATCTTTTACAAGATCATTTGAAAAAGGATCTAATAATAATCAACCACAAAATACATGAGATGAATTAGTGGGACCCCTTTCCTGACCCTTTTGGAATACTAATTAAATCTTGTAGGAGACCAATTGATCATAATAGAAAGCCTAAAATATTTAAAAATTATGATGATAAAATTAATAAAAGGGATAGAAAAAAAAATTCTCTAATAATTTTTGGAATAAATATCCACTTCATTGTATCAAAGCCTATCGAGATGTCAAAATTTGTGATCAATGTGTCCATATTTCATTCTGTTCAATACATTGTCAATGAATTCAAAGGTAGTGAAAAGTAAATTCTGGATTCTCATTACTAACTAAAATTAAAATTTATTTGAAGAGATGAAGCCCATGGATAATGCTACCATCATTAAAAAATGATTTTGATAATGATTTTTGGGATCATGTTCCCAATGGAAACAAGGATGAAGTTCTTGATGTACAGAATAGTTTATTTTTTGGTATCAAGTTAACGAAATTTGAGTTAAATTCATAAGTCATGGATTCATGGTTAATGTATTTGTTCGAAAAATTGTAGACATAATCATGCACAATATCCAAATTAAACATGAATAATTTCTTGGTAAATCCATCCGGTCCTACGACACTGTCAATATTCAATGAGAAAAAAATCTTATTTTAGTTCATTATCATTATGGGGTTTAATAATATTCCTATTTTTAGTGGCATTGATACTAGTTGTGATATTATCAATCATCTTGTGAGTGTTCTCATCCCCTTATCTAAATTCAAGTCTTCAAAGTAGGTATTCACCACATTGAAAATTTTATTTTTTGAACTGGACAATGAACCATTGGTGGTGAGGGTAGTGACACCTCTCATATTCTGATTTGTCCTATGAAAGTAATTTAAATGATTTTAATTTATATTTACATCATTAAGATATGTAATATTATATTATCACAAGGAATATTATCTTTGAGGGCCTGTAAGTCATACATTTTTGAGATATCATGGACCTCATCATGGGAAGAAACATTATAACAATGATTTATGGTTTGACAGTGGAACATGTGATTTGAAAAAGACATTATATCATTATCAATACTACAAAACTAAGATTTTATTCATTATTTACTCATGAATTTTTTTCGTCTTTACTCAAATAATTTGGAGGGGTATTCTAGGGGGATCAATTTTCCATGCATTTATAAAAATATCTATGCATCCCGGAACAACAAGACGTGTATTGTTCAACATGAATGGATGGGTATCTATGATTATTATAATAGTAAAAATTTCAACCACTAAAGGATATTGATCGGAATGAAACATGGAAAGAATTAGACAAGAATCCTCAATGAAATAATTCCTCTCATCAACATAAATAATGAATCTATCCATTTTCTAACTTTTATCCAAATAAGTGTGTATCTACTACATGGAAGATCAGCTCCAATAATGGGTACGTCAACAAGATAAATTTATGAATGTAATAAAATAACTCAGATTATACCAAGTAGTTGATGTACTGTATTGTTTTTTTTATATATTTAATAATAGTTTTAAAGTGGCCCAAGATAACATATCTTTGATATATAATTCGAAGAATCATTCCAAGATAACTCTATAGGACCCTTATTTAGATATTGGAATTGGAGGCGTAGACAAATGATATGGAGATAGCAGTACCCTGCATGATAAATCTTACTGAGATTTATTGGTGAGTCTTATTATAGGATTGTAATCAAATTCTATAATTTCTTAATGTCCAATGATTCTCTACATCGCATTCATAAATGTTTTGTGAAATGAAGGAGCTTCCCATTTAAAGGCATTTCCATTTCCAAACATCAATTTTCTCTTAACAAGACCAATGACCATATGTGTCACATCTATTATTTGTTTGGGGTATTATTTTTTTAATTATTTTTCTTACATTTATCCTTGGTTTAACCCTTTACTTTCTTTTGAAAATGGATATTTTGGTCTTGATAGTTGGTGGTGCTCATTTGGCACATATTTTGGGGAAAATGTTCACCTAATCCCAAGAAAACATGCATAAATTGTTCATTTTTTATAGTAGTGACCAAAAAGTTGTCAAATGGATTTTAAACTATGTGGGAGACCCATATAGGTGGTTCTATTTATAATATTATTGACACATGGTTGTCATCCTATTTAGAAAACTGTGTAGTCTAACCTTGAGATATGTCCATGTCCTTAAAAATAGTGAATTACCCTTTTTCATTCTTCATATTTCACCCCTAAATCACATCTCATCCACCACATACATGATTTTTATCCATGGGATCTTCCTCTAATACATCATGGAGCCTTTTAGCATCAATCTTTGGCAGTTTTTCCCCAATTTATTATAGTAATCATAATGTATGCCTCATTTACTTCGATTTATCCCTCTTTCTAGGGTTCTTCATCCCTCTATTTTAGGTTATCCTTTTCTATCATGTTGTTTTACATAATGAGGATTTGATATGATGGTCTGGGATGAAATAATTATTGTTTTTTTCTATCATTCCTATATATGTTTTTTTGAGGTGCAATGGTGGTTTTGCATCAATTTATAAAAGTTTCCATGTGTGAGGAAGGTGGTCCCATGATTTCACACTATTAGATGATTTTTTCATGCTTTATTTATTATTTAAATGTTTTATATGGATTATTTGTGTGTTTAGAAATATGTTTTTTATTTTTTTCAGATGCACTTGTGATGAAAATGATATTTCTAAAGGAAAGTGGTCATGTTTCTTTTGTTCTTCGTTGTGATGTTACTTGAAGATGGTGTATGAATTGTGTTAAAGGTGTGAAATGTTTTTTAAAATATTTTGAAAATTTTCAATGTGATAAAAGTGTATTTTCTAAACAACTGGGTTTTGTTTTGTTTTGGATTCTTTTAGTCGTCTTAAATTATTCTTTGAATTGTGAATGTGATGTGAAACATATTATAAAATGGTGTTAATGTGAGTCTGAATCTGGAAGGGGCATTGTCTATTGAGATGGTAGGATTCCTTATGTGTTATTCTTGTAGCATTTCAAAATAGGTTTCAAAAATAATGAGTGTGGTGAAAAATGTATTTTTCAATTGTTTTAGTGTCCATGTGAAATGGAAAGTGGTTCTGTTTATAGAAAATGGTGGTTTCCATGTGGATTTGGGAATTGGATCAATGTGATAAAATGAATGTGGGGATTTCCTTATGTTCATATGATTCTTCGTATATGTTTTTTATAGTTATAATATATCTGAATTGTGAAATGGAATATTAGCAGAATAGATTAATCGATATTAATGTGGGTGAAGTAGAACTACTATTGAAGTTGACTCGGTAGTGGGGAGGCCCATATTATTCTAGAAAGAATGATCTTACAACTCTTACTAAACATGTGATATGATTTTAGTCAACTAGACCATTGGGATGATATTACATCTAGTGACTCATTCACAAGAATGCTGATAATATTGGCTTATGATTTGGAGACCACTGGACCTTCGGACATGGTCCACTATATTGGCTCGTACACATGAATGATTTTGGTAGTTTAGTTGGAGGGTTTTGATCAATGATGTACGAGGTTCATTGGGTACCACCGTTCTAGTTACCTATATGGAATTATAATGGTTCTCAGTTATTAAATGATGATCATGTCATTTTGTGCTAATATTCCACATGTAGTAGACCATGTGTGAATTGTTATTAAAAAAAAAATTATTTGTGAAATGGGTTGAAAGTAAAATGCATTTCATTAGAATTTTTTCAATAAATTGTATTATATTAAATGAATAAAATATTCTTATGGAAATGTGAATTTTGATTTGTCTTTAAATGTCATCAAATGGAATATTTCCATTCAGTGGTATCCTACGAGGGTTTTTCTTAAACTATACTTACACCATTAGGTGAATGTGCACATTGTATTGAATGAACCAATTAAAGGAAACATGTATCATGGTGTTTATTGTGGATCTTTTTTCTAGTGTTCTACTTATTTTAGGTGTTGGAGGTTGTGGCTTTGGTCTGTTGACCCTCTCATTATATAGAGGTTTTTTAGATGGTTTTATTATTTCGATTCCATTGTAGTACTCCTAGATTTCATTAATATTGTAAAAAATTTATTCTAGAAATTGGTGCACATCATTTGGTTTTGGTTATCAGTTATTTTGATTATTATTATTATTATATTTATTTGTTTTTGATTCAATAAATCGTTTAAATCATTACCAATTTTAAATTTTCACACCCATGTACTGGTTTTTAGCATGTGGGTATTGGGAATGCCATTCGGGCCATGCCCTGAATTGGTATGGGTGTAAGGTTGGATGGCATCCCAGCTTGGTTTGTGAAAAATTTGTTTTTAGTAGAGGTTATTCTCATTTTGGGTTGGGTTATTTGGGAAGAGCATAGATAAATTAGAGCTATGATTTATATGGATTGAGTTTATGGTTGTTATTAGGGTTTCTATCCAACACACATCGTGATAAGAATTGAGTTTCTATGGGATGGTGGGAATTCTAGTTCACTTCTCATCCAGGTGATACATACATGCTACGGATTGTATATGGAAACTAGGAGGGTGGGAGTGATTTAGTCTGTATTTTTATTTTGATAAAATTTTTAAGTTTCTTTTAACTAAATTTGGGGTATTTATTGTTGTTTATGAAAATTTTATGAATCATTGTATTTATTTTTTCCCTGTTTTTATTTATTTTTCTAGGAAAATTCCACACCAGATACTTCATGTGCGGTTGCAATAAGATGTTGGAGAGAGTTACCCCTCAACAATAAATCATATATTAGTGGAATTAGTGGTTTGGTATGTCCAATAATTTGTTCGAGGAGTGGTATCTAGTCCTGATCATGTTAGAGAATCTGAATTAGGTCATGGAAAGGAAAAATATCAAGAGATCCTCAAGAAAATCCTTCATCTTTTCTGGGTACCATGTACCCCCCGTAAGAAGAGGAGTGTCCTGAGAATATACAATGGATTTTTTAGATTCTTAATACTATAGAGTTGGTTATAGTTAATCTTGAGTCATTCATGTTGTAATATCCTAATCAAAAGTGGTGGTACTCGGTGGTGCAAGCTAGATATCATGATCAAATGGGTTGGAAGGATTTTGAATTTGCCTTTAATGAGAAGTATTTTCTTGTGATTTGGGTCTATATTAGCTCCTACGAGTTTTTGGAGCATAGCCAATGATATTATACCAGAGTGGACATTACTTTCAACTTTCCATAGTTAGTTCGGTACACACTCAACATCATTTCTTATGAGCAGCTGAAGGGTGAAATGTTTGATATGGGGTTACGACCAGAAATCTAATCTTGGGTCTTTATGTTAAAGATGATGACTTATGATAAGGTATATGGTAATTCGTTTATTTTTTTAATTGATATCAAATGAAATTATGGTTTATCTGGAGCAATTTCATTAGTGAGAAGTGGCAGTACATATGATTGGAAGAGAAAGTAGGACACATAGGATAATGAGGGAGGTTGTAGTTTAGGCCATCCATCCTGATTGTCTTTATACATTGAATCTGATTCTAGGTCAATTAGGGGCCATCAATGTGGGAAGGAAGGGAACATGTGAATTTTCTAATCAGCTATACCATTCCTTTTCCATTGGTAAAGAATTATGGGACTCTTATTATGATTTTTCAAGGTGGTTCACCCATATTATGGTGGTGTAGGATCATTAGCTTCTAAAGGGATGTAATCTTAGTTAGAATTGTCTGATATTATGGGTTATTTTTCTAGAAGTCATGGAAGAAGGGCTGAATCATCTTCTAGGTAGAGTGAGTTCAGTGTAGAGCCACATGTTAGTGGTTTTTCTAAGTCTCAGGCAGATATAAGGAAACATCATGTAGGGGATAGAGCACCAGTGGAATCAAATGCATGACATAGGACAGTTCTAGGTGAATATATTATGGAATTGTCTTTATATATTTTCCTATTTGACATTGGTTCCTTAGTTTCTTTTATTTCAATCCATATTTTGGACATCCTAAAATTATTATCTCAACGTATTCCTTATGCAATAGAGTCAGTTACATAACTTATTAAGAAGAGAGGGTGTTGTTTTAGGTGTTCTCTTGTACTCTCACTATGATAGGGGTTGATTTGGAATGTGATTGTATTTTTTTGGTTATGGTACTCTTTTATTTGATCCTTGGTATAGATTGAATTGTTCCTTTTTAGGTGCACACTGATTTCTATCAGTGGTATGTATGTTTTGTGGAACCAGATGGTAGTACACGAGTTTTAAAAGGTGAGTGGGATCCTAGGATGTGACGTGGTGGACCTCCATATCTAGAGTCTGGTATTCATGTTTATCAAATCTCTTTTCTTGGGTTACAGGATGACTAAAGTTCCCTTGAGAGAGGGATAACTCTTTTACTCAATGTGTTTCCTAAGGATTTCCAAAGGATTTATCATTTTTTCATCCAATGTGGAATAAAATGTATACATTGATTTGATTTTGGGAACACATCTAATATGTCTCCCCACATACTATATGGACCCTACTGAGCTGAGGGAATTAAGGGTACAAATGCACAATTTCGAATCCAACAGATTCATTTTCTAAAAAATATCATCTTATGCCACCCGAGTTCTATTTGTAAAAATTTTTGATGGTTCTATTATGTTGTGTATCAATTACTAGATTCATAATTAGGTAACAATCATTAAAAAGTACCATTCTTCCCGTATTATTGTTTTCTTACCAGCTAAAGGGAAGAGGTTGTTCTCTATGATCAATTTGTTTTCTCCATATCATCAAGTTTCATTTAGAGAGATGGATGTTTTGAAAATATCCTTCCAATGTTGGTATGGCCATTTTTAGTATTTGGTCAAGCCTTTGGGTTAAAAAATTCTCTAATTTTTTTTATAGAACTCAGGAATAGGGTATTCCACTAGTATCTTGATACTTTTATTATGTAATTCATTGATGATATCTTGGCCTCTTTAGGGTCCAATGAGAAGCATGATCGACATTTGATAATTGTGTTGTGCACCATTCAGGATAAGCCTCTCTATGCGAAGCTTTTTAATTAGACCTTTTGGATAAGGGAGGTGAATTTTTATGGTCATCTAATCATGGAACCATGGGTTTTAGTGGACCCCAAGAAGATTAGTGCAATGATTTTAGGAGGACAAATTAACAATGCTTTTGAGAGCATGATGTTTTTGGACATTGAATGGTATTACATGTCATTCATTTGAGACATCTCTTGGATTTCCCTATCCATGAAAACCCTTACCCAAAAAGGTGTAATGTTTGAGTCGATCCAAAAGTGATATGAATACATTTTGGAGCTAATGCGATGGTTTAAAAAAACATTTTTTTTAATTTTGGAATCTAGAAAGTGATATGATTTATATTGTGAAGTGTCAGGTATGAGTCTTAGGCATGTGCTGATATAAGATTACCATGTCATGGATTATTGTTCCAACAAACTCCGACCAAAAGAAAAAAATTACCAAACTCTTGGAGTGGAGTTAGTAGTAGTGATGAATTCCCTAAAAAGTGAAATTGTTATCTTTTTACGGAGAAGTTTCTGATTTCTTCAGAACATATGAGTTTAGACTACATTTTCTCCCAGAACGACTTGAATTTGATGAAAAATTATTTGGTTGAATACCTTCGATGGTTCAATTTTGTTATAGTATTTACCTTAAGTAAGGGTAATGATGTGGTAGATGTTTTGATCAATAAAGTGACCGTGTAGGCATTAAAATATTCTAATGATTAGTGAAATTTTTTGGTGAGTTTTTCTGAGATAAACTTGGAGAGCTAGGAACACAGAGAAGGTGTGATCCTGGCCAGTGATCAGCTGAAACCTTCCCATCTAGAGTTGAATCAGAAATAGAAGCAGAGTGATGAGTTGTTATAGTGATCTATGAAAGTTTTAAATTTTGGGGAGATGCCTTTTGATTGTTCATTATATCTTGAGAGAGTCTTGTGCATCATGGGTCACATCGTATTTTCATTTTCATTGAGGAAGGAAGTAATTCAGAAAAACCATGAGTCCTAATGGTTCAATAATCCTTGTTCAACCATGATGTTTTATGATATGAGTTTACAATTATGTTGGCCAAGTATGAGGGAAGACATATCTATCTTTTTATCACGGTGATATAAATGTTATCATGTTAAAGAAGATCACCAAATTTTATCAAGTTATCTTCATCCACAACCAATTTCTGATTGGATGTTTGACGATATCACCATGAATTTTATTGGTATATTTCCTTTTACTTCATGGGGGAAGAATTACATTTGATTAGTGATTGAATATCTGAAAAAATTATACCATTTCATTCTAATCAATTATTAATCCCCGGTGGATGATCTGGGTCGGTTGTGTGTTCATGATTTTATGAGGCTTCATGGCATGTAATCGCTCAATGTTACTAACCAGGACCCGTGTTTTACCTCACAGTTTTGGGAATACCATTAAATGGTTTTTTGGTCATTGATCAAGATGAGCACTATATACCACCATCAAATAGATAGTCATATGGAGAAGGGGAATCAGATTTTGGAACACGTGCTCTGGGCATGTGTTTTGGATACTGGAGTTTCATGGGATAGAAATTCAGGATTTGTTTGGTCCATGAATAAAAATAGTTACCAATCCTCATTTTTAATGGATCCTTATGTGTTGCTTTATGGTCAAACATGGTGTTCCTCATTGTGTTGGTATGTGGTGGGTGATACCTCACTATGGGAATTGAGCCTTGTGCAAGATACTTTTGATAAAATCATATTGATCTTGTTTTGAGTTGACTTCCCAAGGGTGGAAACGTTTCCTGGTTGAGATAATTGTCACATTGTTGATATTTGGTGGTATTATTTTGATAAATTTTGTCTCACATTTATCTTTGGGTTTACCCTAGAGTTTTTAGTGTAAATGGTTATTTTTTACTTGATAAGAGGTGGAACATGGTGGGCACATAGTTTGGGAAAACCATGTTCCCTAGGCCTGGAAACCATTTAGAAAATGAACATTTCGGATGTTGGTAACCACATGATTGTTGGAAAATTCGGAAAACCTTATAGGATAACTTTGAATCTTATTCCTCTTGGAGAGAGATAGATGTATTAATGTCACGCTGTTTGAAAAAATGTGTGAACTAACAATGAGCCCTGTCAAGGTCATTAAAAATGTAAAATTACCATTTTTCCTCCTTGGATTTACCACAAATTAACCTCCCATATAACTATATGGGATCATCATACATAGAGGATTCCTAAAATCCTTCTTGGATCATTTCAAAATAAATATTTGTGTGTTTTTGGCCTCGATTCTTCAAGGAATCATCATGTAAGTCACATATCCTTCAATTTCACCCTCTTCATAGGGTTATTATTCCCTCATTCTATGGATTTCTGTTTATAGTAGGTTATTTTATATAATTAGGGGTTCATCTTATTTTGATGGATGAACCAATAGTGTTTGTTTTTATATATTATTTTTATATGTTCTTATTTATGTGTAGTGGTATTTTTTCACTAGATTTACGATGTTTCCAAATGAAAGGTAGGTGGTTCCATGATTTTTCATTGTTAGTTGAGTTTTTATTTATTTTATTATTATATAAATGTTTTCTATGAATTATTTTTCTATTGTGATACTTGTTTTTGAAATGGTTTGGAATTAAATATGATGAAAATGGGATTTATAATGGAAAGAGTTCATGTTTTATCTGTGATATTATTTTGAAGTTTCTTTAATATGATTTAATACTTTTTTTAAAGGTGATATTTTTTTCAAATAGATTTAACTATAACAATGTGTTTCATGTGGATGGCTTATAAGAAATGGATTTTCTTTCATGTTGGATTTTTTATTGTGCACCTTAAATATTTATATTAATTTTTAATGTAATATAAATCATGTTACAGAATAGTTTTGATGTGAGTAGGAATTTTAAACTGGATTTACCAACGGATATGGTTGGATAACATATAGTTTCTTCTTGTATCATTCCAAAATAGGTTTCAAAAATTATGTAAGTGGTGAGAACATTATTTCCAAATTTTTTTGGTGTGAATGTGAAATGAAACGTGATTTTTATGGGAAATTATGGCTTCCATTTGAATATTGAGCATTGGATCAATGTGAAAACATGAAAGTGGCGATATACTTGTGTTTATAAAAGACTTAGTACGTGTATGTGAATGTTATAATTAATGAGATATGTGAAATGGAATTTGAGAACCAAGGGAATCAAGGGTATCTGGGTGGGAGAATTTAAAATTGTGCACTACTTGACTTAACAGTGGTGGGGTCTAGATTCATCATGTAGGATTAACACAACAACACTAACTAAATAAGTAATATGACCAGAGACCACCAGACCGTTGGTATGGGATCCCATATATTGGCTTGTGTATGGGAACACTATTGGTATTGGATTATGATTTAGAGTCCCCTGGACCTTGGGATGTGTTCCCCTCTAGTGGGTTGTGCACTAGAACACTAATGATAGTTTAGTTGGAGGTTTTTTATCACTAAGGTATGATATTCATAGGGTATCAATTTTTCTAGTTACCAATAGGTATTTACCATGGATATCTATTGTGACATGATTCTCAGGTGATTTGGTGCTACCCATTAGTATGTTGTAAACATTGCGTGCATATTTATTTCAACCAATCTTATTTGTGAAAAAGGTTTCCCTAAAAAGTGAATCTTGAGAATTTTTTCTATATAATTATTTATGTAGTAATATTTTAAATATTCATAGGGAAATATACATGTTGATTTTTCTTCTAATTTCATAGAATGGAATCTTTATTTTGGGTGGAATCCTACTTTTCTTTACCTAACACCATACATATACCTTTGGGTGTATGTATACGGTATTATGTATGACCCATGTAATGGAAATATATATTGTAGTGGTGATTGGTGATATGATTTAATTATTTCCACTACATGTGGGTGTTGGTGGTTGTGGCTTGGGGGTTATGAACCTTTCGTTTAATACAAATTTTTGGAACAGTTTTTCTTATTTCCATTTATTTGTTAAACTCATGGATTTGGTGAAATTTGTATAATTTTGAATCTAAAAATTATTGTACCTCATTTTGTTGTAATTATTTTTTATTTTGATTCCTATTATTATTGGTTTTTTGTGATTATATAAAGGGGTTAAATTAATCCCAATGTGTATTTCGATACACATGCATAGTTTCCATCAAACAGGGATCAGTAATTCCCTTCTGACCAGGCCATGAATCAAAACTATGTTAGTTTGGTTGGAACCCTAACGTGGTACATGATAATATTTTTTTTCTTAAAAATTTAATATCTCAGGGATGTGATGGTGTGAGAGTTTCGACGGCCTTGAATATTCAAAAACATTAACTCAATTTATGATCAGTTTTCCCTCCTATTTTTTATGGACCCTCCTCTGATGGTAAAGGCATTTTGGTATTATTTACCATCCCTTTGCATCTTCCCTTGGAATACAACCTCCCTAATAACTCATACACTATTCATGCAATGTAATATTATTGCAATGTTGGGGATCTAATTCATAATCCCACAACCTTACATCGAGGGGGGGGGGGTGGTGAATTCGAATGTAGACTTCCCAAAAACCAAGGGGGTTTCCCCATGTTGTCTCCTCTTATTATCCTTACCTAGGGGATCAATAATGAAAGGGAACCCTCAAAAAGTGGGACCATAGTCTCAACCTTGGATCCCAAAGGTTCATCATCCTGCTCCATTATATTCTCATCTATATGCTCTTATGAGTCTCTCTATGAGGTCTGCGTAGCATGTTCTTAGAATAACTCTTGTATGAAATACCAAGAGTTTTGAATAGTGGTTCTCCACCAATAACTATTAGATCAAAGGTTTAAGTAATATGGTTACTATTATTGGAGTGGGGTGAATGGTATTTTAAAAATAGTAAATTAAAATGAAACACAATACCACTTTATGTAAAATGATCAGACTTATGCTTTGTCTAATGATCAAAGTAAAATAATCAGTGTCATAGGTTGTCTGATTCTATCAGTGTATGTTATATTCATTATAAAAAATAAATAGATAAAATCATAGGTAAAAATGTTTTTTAATACAAACATTCTATTATAAAATTCATAGTTGAATAAATACATCTTAAAACATGCAATACAAAATCACATATTGTAATAAAGGGTTATAATATATATTAAACTGAAATTACTATTTTACCTTCAAGTATAAAGATAGTCATTATCCTTGACTAAAGGTATCCCCAGTTTTATACTAATGTAAATTGTTTCAGTCCTTTATTGGAAACCACATATATGATTTTCAGAATAAGATCAATCTTTATATCCCTAGAAGCCCTCAATATGATGATCAGTGACTGTCTTCTTAACTCTGAAATCCCTTGATCCGATGTAACAGATTCACCACATTCATATCACTTAAAACCCTCTATTCTTAAAATGATTAGGCACATAATACAATTGAAATTGTTTTAAAGGAAAAAACACTAAATAAGATAACATATAATTAAAACTACCTAAAAATTTACTATAAATGAGAATGATTCGTTAAAGTGAATAAAAAATTATAATAATGACTTGCGAAATATATCAACTTAAAACTTTTCAACTGAATTGTTACTTATAGGATATGCTCTAACTATCATGTTTATGAGTTTTGTGCAATCACCATAGATAGATGGTTCATAGAATAACATATTTAAATGAATTTACAATGTCATTTTTAGAACAATTATAATGCAAATGTGTATTTCATATGATAAAAAAAGTTATGTATATTCTGATTGTAATATTAGGATAATCTGATGGAATACCATGTAATTTTTCATTACAAAAGTCATTATAAAGGCCATGTTGTTGTATCCATACGTTTATCGGACTGATGCTAATGAGTATTGTGAGTACATGAGAAAATTTAAATTCTATCCAATGCTCTGGATAGAGTGTATCCCAATGAATCAAATTAATACATGATAATATTGACTATATTTAATAATAATAAGTTTACAATTGTAATAAATTATAATTATTTCAATATGAGGATAAAAAATAATATTATCTACATAAAAATACTAAAAGACATGGGCCATAAAGAGTTTGTACAAATATTTTTAAGAAATGGTTTTGGATTTCCAATACTAATTTAATGTAATAGTTATAAGTAAGCCTTTTTACACGAAAATATCCCTCTTTTTTGAAATCACAAAACACAATAGTTTAATGAATAACTATAACATGAAAAACATACAACCCTTTTTTTATTTTAAGAAAAACTTAGATATTATTTATTACTCCCCTAAAATTGTAACACCTTTGTTATATGATGGAAAGTATATTAACATCCCTACCTTATTATAACATCTCTCTATTCAAAAAACATTATCCCTTTTTATATAATCGTAACCCCCTTTGTTATTTTCAAAAAGAATTAGAAATTAGGCATAGATTCCATAAATTTTAGATAAGAAATTACATATGAAAAATTTAAACATATGAAATAACTATTCAACCAAAAATAAAAAGAAAGAAAAAATATCCATTTGTAATTGTAAAAATTTCAATAACAATGAATTTGGATGAAAATTATTTCATAATCATTAAAAATTCTATTTTTTTTTAAAATACATCACGAGTTATAATGAAATGTTTTTTCTTTATTAATTAGGTTCTTCATGAAAGCCTATATATTTTTGAACCCATTCATACATTTATCGTACTTCACGATATTTTCTTCCAAAAAATCTTCTTATAAAATTCTATATTAATTCATTAAATCTCCTCATAATACTTTTTTTCTATTTCTTTAAAAAGAACTGGATTTATCCTCCCGACATAATATGGGTAATATTGTAAAAACAGAAATTATTTCAATGGAAATTCCATTCATAAAAATATTCCATAAAATCACATCAAAACACAACATAATGAACTACTAAGTTCTAAGTGACCTTTAAACATAATTTTTCACTTCTATGTTCGGAATTTAAAAAATATGACATACACAGTTGTGTTCAAGATGATTTTTGGGGTCCAATAAGAAAAACATAATTTTTAGTGAATAGTAACCTACAAATATGAATACTAACCTAACATTATGAATAGTATTATGACCCTTATGAATAGTACATCATCCAAATAAGAGTAACCTTACCCATGAATATTTAAAATTAAATTTAGGCATCTTAGAAAGGGACAATTTTACTATAGTAAAAGTTTTGGTATTTTTGTAATACATAAATGATTAATTATAATTAATTAATTAATTTAAAATAAAATATATCGTATTAAAATGTGTTCATATATATGAAAATATATGTATTCTAGTTTTTAGATAATTTTATAAGACCCTATGTAATTTTTGAAAGCATTATAAAATCTGTTTTAATTTTATAAAACTGTATTTTTCAAGTAAATTATGATTTTAATTAATTATTAATTTAATCATATTAAGAAAATTAATTCTAAAAAAGGACTTAATTTTTAGATTCTACATGTCTGAAAATGCTTAGGGTGAAATTTTTTTATATTTCTAAAATACTTTAATTTTTGGTTGATTAGTGAAAATACAGTTTTTCACATAATCGATGTATCCTAAACTAGATCATTAAGGATGTAATGATGACATGAACAATCTAGAAGATTAGTTTCATAAAAATTATATTAAATTTAATAAATTGTTCTTTAAAATACAGTAAACTCCATTTTCAAATATAAAAAGAACTTTCTAAAGCCAAAAGTCCAAAGGTGATTTCATAAAGTGTCTTTTTCTCTATCATCCACTTTCCATTAAATAAATTAATTAATTCGAATTCTAAATATGATTTAATTACTAAAACAAATTATATTATATTAATATATGATTTTTGATGTCAAAAAAACTATTACAAGTCAAAATTTTGATAAATTCTTTTATTTAATATTTTATACTAAAAACACCTCCCTCCTTATTAATAAATAACCCCTCCCCCTCCCCTTTCAAAACCAAACCTCTAAAGCATCCAAAAATTTCTAAACTCTTCCCCAGAATCTTCTCTAGACCATCCCCCACATCCAAAAGCATATGTTCACATCAAAAGACCAAGCATAGGCCCATTAAGGAGGATCTCAAGAGGAGGATTCAAGAGGTAATTTCTCTTCCTCTTTCCTTTAATTCACTTTCAATTTCATGTCCTTTTCTTATTCCCTGTCAACCTATCATTGTCCTAATTCTATGGTGACTCCAGTATCATACATATAATATAATGTTATACTAATAATGAGATATTATACCATCCAATCCTGTAGAGACCCAATTCTTTATGTGCATGGACATTGCTTTACTATTGCGGAATACTGAATACATAACAATAATCAACACTCAAGTACCATAATAGTTTTGTGTCTTTGAAAACTTGGAATATAAACATCTAATCATGTTGAAAGATCTTCAACAACACCCATAACGTTCTTCCCCTTTTTGTTTCCTTACCTAAAAACATTCTTTATTTCCTAGAAAAAATAAAACATAAAAAGGGTGAGCTCAAATGCTCAGTAAGGGAAAACATAGAGAAAATAAAACAGTCCATAAACATTTGAATGAAAATACTTGAACATGAAATTTAAACAACAAAATATTGAGAAAAGACATAAATTGTGGAAGTACATAAGGAATATATCATAATGGAACACTAACCATGATAAAATAGAATGGGAATAAAACATGTAATTGTGGAAACAATTCAACACATGTTATGATTTCAATAGTAGGCAAGGCATTGCTGCCAAGACCATCTTAGTGGACCAAGTCCCTTTCTGAATCATGTTCACTCCTCGTTTTAATCCTATAACACTGAACCAGATTAACTTACAATTCCATCCATGCTTATTTCATGAGATAAAAATCTTTACCCAATGCATTGGAGGAAGATATAGGTCCCACCTATCTCATAATGAAATCATTATTACATGTGCCACAAAATAAATATGCATCATTCATAATAACCCAACGAATAAAATGGGTGTTATAAACGTCACCCCATCATCACATAATCCATATAAAAGAAATGGATATCATTTCATAATAAGGAAAGTGAAACCATGTAAATCATGGAGACATTATACATGAAACATACACATATGAAATAATGTCATCTTAGATGAAAAAATGGTTTTGATAAATCACTTGAAATGAATTCTTGAGGAAAATATCCTTTCTTCCTCAAAATCATTTTCATTCCACAAAAATTCATTCAATTTTAAAATAAAAGGATTTTTTTTAAAATAGTGATGAAATAATTTGGAGGAATCTTCATGAAAATAAGGCTTTTTAAAATAGTAAAAATCTGTTCATACCGTATAAGTTAAAAAACATTATTCTCGTACTTTTGCCGGAAAAGTCAAAAAGTACCTTGTATGGTTAACCAATAAAAGATTACATTAATACCATGTAGTAAAAGTAAAAAATTGGTAAAATGGAATTTAAACATACATGAAAAAACTTTTATAAAACACGTACATGGATGATAACAATAACCCCATTAAATACTTACGAATAAGCAATCTCGGATAAAAATGAGATTTGCAAAATATCCCTTGCCTAGGGTCTGATATGCTTCGTATATATCCGAACCTCCTGTATAATGATTTAAATAATTTCATTGACTTATTAAGAAATCATATTCATTTTTATGTTATCATATATGTTTCACTTATGACTTTATATTACCCGTTGTTTTGTAAATTCCAGTTTAAAGAGCGTTTTGGGTAAAATCGTTTCATTTGCCGTCAGTGTTTTGACTTGTAATTATTGATATGATTACATAGATCATGGTTAATTAATTCCAGAATATATAACATGATTTATATATAATATATATTCAGAATATACATATATATAATAGATCAATAAATGGAACGAAATACATTGTTCATGGAGACGGTAGGTCGTACGTACGCATGAACGTTGTTTTCGTTACCTCATTGAATTGAATGGAATTAATTGGATGAAATACATACATATATATATATATATAAATAAATACAGTCTCGTTATTATGTCATATATTTCATGATTACTTATTATATATACTTTATAATCATTCATGAATGGTTAATCACTGAGAATGAATCTCATCGCGTCGTGGAGACGGCAGTTTGTATGTACGCACGAGCGATGATATCGTTCCCATAATTATTAAATTGAATTGGAGTGGATTATACAATATATCAGAATCAGTATGATGTTATAATAACTATGTATATCTATTCTTTACACCATTATACACATCCATGTAAGGTGGTGTTGGAAAAACTGATTACACCACGGCGTGGAGACGGTATTCCGTACGTACGCAGACGCGGTGATTTCATTTAATGTAGGATTGATAGAAGGGAAATTGGGTTGTTTCATATTTATAATAACATATCATTATATTGGTGATGTTGAAGTAATTTCATTATAATGAAAAAACTAAATAAGAATAAGTTGATGAAGAAATAAGCTTGAATGAATCGGTAGAAGAGATTACCTCTTCTTCGACGCACCTCCTTTAAACTTATTCTTAGGCCACTAGGGTTGGTCTTTTGAGAAGACCAGTACCTCTATAATGTTTCTAGGGAAGTGGGGAAGTAAAATGGGTAGAGTTTGGAAGAGGATCAAGGCTCAGAATGGTGTGAGGAAGAGAGGGATGAGGTGCCCTTTTATAAGGGAGGAGAGGGGAACCTTTGGAAATATAAGAAATATTAGTTTATATTAAATCCCATGCCCACATAAAAACTTCCAAAATGACTCATCTATAAATCTTAGATGATATAGTGTTGTAATCTAATAAACAAATAAAATTTAGACATGTTAGGAATTAATTTTAAACATTATAAACTGGATTTATCCTTATTTATCAATTTAATTTTATTTGTGGTAATAATATTCTAAATTTTAAATTATTATACATAATTACATATGTGTTGTGAATTTTCAATAATTTGACACTTTATGACATTTTAGACCATATAAATTTTTAAATATTTTTGTAATTTTTAAACAATTTTATAATATGTTATTTTTATAAAATAACAATAGTATCAATTTCGACACTATTAGTTTATTTGAATTTAAATAAACAATATACAGAAGATATGTTTGAATTAAAAGATTGAATAGTTTATAACATGTAATATTTATCCAGAAAATTAGTGGAGCACATTAAATAGTTCATATAATATTTATTTTAATATTTTTAAAACCATTTATTTGATATTTCTCTTAATAAAATAATTTCAACATCACTATTATGCCTCCTTTAAGGATAATTATTTAATCCCTAAAAATTCTAAATAAATTCATATGATGTAGATAATTTTATTATATTTCTGGAGACTATTTATATCTGAAGTACCATGAAGTTTGTCTCTAAACTATAATTATTAGACTTATAAGATTTATGAAAGTGACATGTTGTCACTTTCTTTGGTTTTAATAATAATTAAATTATTTTCATGGAAACAAGTCCATTAATTGAATTTAATCTGACCCTTAGGTGATATGGGTTGACATTTAGTCATCCAATAATATTTTGGCAGGTGTTAGGGTAATTTTATAATCTTATATTTACCCTTAATTACCGGATTTACCTTTATCTATGGTAGATAAAATTTACCGTCGTTACTATTCATAATGCCCAAAAAATGAAAAATAGCTTTTTAAAAATATTTGGATCCACTGATTCTAACTATGGAATCCATGTTTCCAAATTCAATACATAAAAGTTGCCGAAATTAAAATAAAATTAATCTCGTTGTTGAAAGAAAACGTGTTTTTGTTTAAAACGTTGCAAAAGATTGGATTGATCTAACCTATGAATTCAGAGTAAAATAAATGATAATGACATAAATTTTATTAAATGGTAAAAATATATTCAATTTATACTTTAAAACCATTCAGTATAATAATTTAACTATATAAATCATTACGATGAAAAAACTAGTTTTTTATTAAAATATAGCGTGTTTTTACTATTCATTAAAATATGAAAGTTATCAGAAAAATATAATAACTTTATCCAATGTAAATTTTTATATCCTGATTCAAAATAAGAAGTTTATTTTATAAAATTTAACTTATAATCATGTCAAAAACTATATTTATTGTTGGTGCACAATTAAAAGGCGGCAAAACTGCATTTTTTGTAAAATATTTATTTTACCCATAAAATTTATTATGTTCACATACCATGTTCTAGAAAATGTGTAAGATGAAATAATAATGTTATAAAATTCAATATTTAGATATTAAAATTTATAACGGCTAATTCATAATAATATTATAACCATATATCTTTGTTTAATGATACATGATATTGCATACAACACCCGATATTGAGGAAAGTCGCGATTGCGTGTAATGCAAGCCAAGTCAGGGTTGCGTGTTGTGAAAGAATCTTTTATTGTTTAATATAATATAATCCAACCATATTTCATTTATACATTGAATATATATATATATATATATATTGCCAATGTTTCATAGAATGACTATTAAAAAACGAACTTGAAATTGTGTGTAACATAATCTAAGAATAGTGTTGTGTATACTTCAAGATAATACAGTGCGGCATATAACACAAGATAATCTTGTTGTAGTATAAAACACATGACATAAAATAAATTAAAAATAATACTTATCATAAAATTTTTGGTTGTTTCATTCTACCCCCCTTAAAATGAATTTCTCCCTCGAAATTCGTTGGGGTTATACATGGATATCAACTTGAAAGTTTCTTTAATTGAAACATAAATCATAAAATTAAATACCAAAACATAACTTTAAAAACTAATTTTAAAACGTAATGGTTACCCAAATTAACTAATCACTGGGTTTCCACATAGGAGAACATAGGTGAAAATATGGATATGGAAGAGAAATCTAACCATCAAGTTCTGATGGAGAGTGGTAGAGAACATGTATATGAAAAAGCCAACGATCACAAAGCCATAAATTTGTGATGATCTAGGGAACTACCTGATTCATCGGATATGAGGTCACTAGAAAACATTTTCAAGAACATTTCTCTAAAGTTGATGAATCAAAAGAAATACTTACATGATTTTGGTACATTCTCACTGTTGTTAATGAATAGAACAATTTCCACTTCATCTATTAAAAAAATGAAGTTGAATTTTTTATTCATGAAGTGTTAGCAGATCATGTGATAGAATGATGGGTCATTCCATCTGTTTCAAAAAAAATGTTAGAAAAAGTTATAAGTCCATATTATGGTGAGATTAATCATGTGTGGTTCCAAAAATGGACTTATTCTTTATTTATCATACCGCTTAATAAAATAAAACTGCTTTCCACTAACTAGGGACATCCTGTAGGCCAGTGGTAGGTGATAAAGTCCTGTCACACTTCAATTGTGGGTTCGATTCCCACATCCTTGTCCGACAGAAAGGGTTGTGGCCCATCCTACAGGTTGTCCTTTTTCTAAAACTACACTATTATAACATTCTAGAAATAATATCGACAAAAAATTCAAGCCTTAAATAATATTATCTTATGTTCAACATAATCCATTCGAAAATTTAGGCTTATCCAAAATACATATTTGCAAACTCATAGTATAAAGAGAATGATTACTAAAAAGGTCATATAACAAGTATGTGAATACCATCATTTATCCCTCATATATCTTGTTGGTCACATTCCAATCATGTGAATACCTTAATCATGTATTTTCTTGAAAAAAAATGAATACCTATTGAACCTTATTAAAAACATGAATGGTGTTAAAAGTTAACTCTTTCCACATACCAAAATCCAAATATTCTATATACTCAAACCATGATATCACTTTGTCCTTATTTAATAAATGAGCTCATTAATACTATCAAACTTTTCATTATCTCCTTAGAACTTCTTTATGTGCATATTAGGTGTTTTCCAAAAATATTTCAATAGCTTTTTCGTGGTTACCAGTACAATATAACTATTGAATACCAATACATAGATATTCCAAAATTTCATAATACCATACATGAGATTCCATGATACTACTTTGAAATCTCATTACACGGCATAATTTTCATACTCAACATCACAAATAGTGATCACATGAGACTTCCTTTTTTCCTTTTCCTTAAGAGGTTGCTCATGTTGATCATCATTAACCCATGGATTAGGGAATTTATTATCATAATTCCACATATCCTTTCACTTGAAGCATTGAAGTATTGGTGGAGAGTTATCTGTAGTATTTTCTATATTCACATCATTAGCAACATTTTTCCCATTACTTCTAAAATCAACTGCTCGATGACCTTCTTTTCCAGACATAAAATATTTTCTAGTACCTCTTAGGCAATCCCCACCATGCTTCTTTCCAGACATTGAGCATAAAGAAACATTCATCTTTTTTTCACCATTTTGCAGAGATTTTTCCTTGAACACCATCTTCCTTTTCTTGTCAAAACCATGAGATGGATATGTTACACCAACTTCCAGTTATACCTTGATAGCACAATGCCCAATTTCTTCATAGCTACTGATGTCTCTTATAGATAATTCCCTTCGAAGACATGGTTTTAAGCCACTGAAAACTCGATCAACTTTACTTTCAGGTTGGTTGATAAAGCCAGATTCATACCATGCAAGTCTTCTAAAATTCACTTCGTATATACAAAAATATTCATCATCCTTCTGCTTATGCTCAAGAAACTCTTTTTCCATTTTTGTTCGAAGAATACAAGGGAAATACTTATTGAAAAAAAAGTTCTTGAACTCGTCCCATTCCATAGACTCAATTACATCTCCTTGCCTCGTATTATTGATAATAATCCACCATTGATCAGCATCACCTTCCAAAAGATATACAGCTAAAATGACATTATCATGCTCAGAACATTGTAGAACTTAAAATATCTTTTTAGTAGTACTGATCCATTGTTCAGCCACTAAGGGATCAGAAGACCCACAGAATGAAGGTGGATGATGCCTCATGAAGGATTCAACAGAATTATCCTCCTTTATCATCTCATTTTGAAGGCTAGAATGATTCATAGCTTGTGTAAGTATAGAAATAAGACTGTGCAATCCATCTCCCATGACATTGGTTTGTTCAGGAGGAAAATCATTGCATTGTCCATTACATTGATCAACATGGTTCCTTTGGGTTCCATCCATCGTCTAAAACCCAAAAATAATAGTGTGAGAGGAAAATAACATTCTAGGGAGAAAAACATAATAAAGGGGGAGTATATTAAATATCTAACATATTAGGTTTAATTCTATGATCATTATCACAATTCTAGGACTATAACCTATACGTCTACTTAACCATAGGTACATCCCTAGACATACCTTAGAAATATATCTTGGGATCTCACTAAAGCTTCCGAATCCTAGTTTCCAAAGATTAACTAAACCATTCCTCTGATACCAACTGTAGAGACCCATATCTTGACCTACATGGACATTACATTACTTTTGAAGAATACTTAATACATAATAATAACCAACACTCAAGGACTGTAATATTTCAGTGTCTTTGGAAACTTGGAATATATACTTCAAATCATGTTGAATGATCTTCAACAACTCCCATAAAGATCTTCCCCTCATTGTTTCCTTACCTAAAACATTTCATTATTTCCTGAGGAAAATAAAACATAAAATTGGTGACCTAAAATGCTAAATAAGGGAAAACATTGAGTACATAAAACAATCCATAAACATTTGAAATCAGAAACTTGAACATGAAATTTAAACATCAAAATATTGAGCAAAGACATAAATAGTGGAAGTACGTAAGTCATATATTGTAATGGAACATCAACCATGATAAAATATAATGGAAATAAAACATGTAATTGTAGAAAATATTCACCACATGTTATTATTTCCATAGTATACAAGGCATTGCTTCCAAGACCATCTTAGTGGACAAAGACCCTTTTCTGAATCTAGTTCACTCCTCATTTCAGTCCTGTAACACTGAACCAGATTAACTTACCATTCCATCCATGTCTATATCATGAGATATAAATCATTACCCAATGCATTGGATAGAGATATATGTCCCACCCATCTCATAAAGAAATCATTCTTACTTGTGACACAAAATAATCATACATCATTCATAATAACCCAACGAATAAAATGGGTTTCATAAATATAATCCCATAATCACATAATCCATATAAAATAAATGGATATCATTTCATAATAAGAAAAGTGAAACCATATAAATAATAGAGACATTATACTTGAAACATAAACATATGAAATAATGACATTTAGTTGAAAAATGGTTTTGATAAAACACTTGAAATGAATTCTTGAGGAAAATATCCTTTCTTCTTCAAAATCATTCTCTTTCCACAAAATGTCATGAAATTTTAAAGGAAAAGGACTTTTTTGAAAAGATTCATGAAATCTTTTGGAGTAAGCTTCATGAAAATAAGGTGTTTAAAAAATGTAAAAATCTGTTTGTGCCGTATATGTTAAAAAACATTTTTCTCATACTTTTGCTGGAAAAGTCAAAATGAACCTCGTATGGTAAACAAAAAAAAATATTCCTTACATACCATGTAGTAAAATTAAAAAATGGGTAAAAAGGACTTTAAACATACATTAAAACACTTTTATAAAACATTGACATGGATGATAACTATAACCCCAGTAAATACTTACAAATAAGCAATATCGGATAAAATGAGGTTTGCAAAATAATCCCTTATCTTAGGTCCGATATGCTTCATACATATCCGAACCTCATGTATAATGATTTAAATAATTTCATCGACTTATTACAGAATCATATTCATTATTATGTTATCATATATGGTTCACTTATGACTTTATATTACCCGTTCTTTTGAAAATTCCATGTTAAAGATCATTTTGGGTAAATCGTTTCATATGTCGTCCGTGTTTTGACTTGTAATTATTCATATAATTACATAGATCATGGTTACATAGCTCAATAATATAAAACATGATTTATATATAATATATATTCTGAATATAAATATATATAATATATAGATAAATAGAAATAAATACACCATTCATAGAGACGGTAGGTCGTACGTACGAATGAACGTTGTTTTCATTTCCTCATTGAATTGAATAGAATTAATTGGATGAAATAAATATATATATAAATAAATCCAGTATCATTATTATGTCATATATTTCATGATTAATTATTATATATACTTTTTAATCATTCATGAATGGTTAATCATTGAGAATGAATCTCATCGCGTCGTGGAGACGGTAGTCCGTACGTACACACGAGTGATAATATTGTTCCCATAATTATTGAATTGAGTTGGAGTGGATGATACAATATATCAGAATAAATATGATGTTATAATAAATATTTATAGTTATTCATTACACCATTATACCCATCCAAGTAAGGTGGTGTTGGAGAAACAGATTACATCACGGCGTAGAGACGGTATTCCGTACGTAGGCACGCATAGTGATTTCCTTTTCCGTAGGATGGATAAAAGGTGAAATGGGGTTGTTTCATATTTATAAAGACATATAAATATATTAGTGATACTGATGTTATTACTTTATAATGAAACAACTAAAGAAGAAGAAGTTGAAAAAGAAATAAGCTTGAAAGAATCGGTAGAAGAGATTACCTCTTCTTCGATGCATCTCCTTTAAACTTCTTCTTAGAGCACTAGGGTTGGGTTTTGAGAAGACCCGTACCTATATAAGGTTTCGTGGGAAGTGGGGAAGTGAAATGGGCAGATTTTGGCCAAGCCTCAAGGCTCAAAATATTGTGAGGAAGATAGGGAGGAGGTGCCCTTTTATAAGGGAGGAGAGGGGCACCTATGGAAATATAGGAAATATTAGTTTATATTAAATCCCATCCCCACATAAAAACTTCCAAAATGACTCATATCCAATGATTAGATGATATAGGGTTGTAATATCATCAACCAATAAAATTTAGACATGTTAGTAATTTATTATAAACATTATCAACTTGATTTATCCTTATTTATCGATTTAATTTTATTTCTGGTAATAATATTCTAAATTTTAAATTATTATACATAATTATATATGTGTTGTGAATTTTCCATAATTTGAAACTTTATGATATTGTAGACCACATATATTTTCATTTATAATTTTATAAATATTTTTGTGATTTTTAAACAATTTTATAATATGTTATTTTTATAAAATAACAATAATTTCCCTTTTGACATTATTCATTTATTTGATTTTAAATAAACAATATACTAAATCATTGTTCGAACTAAAAGATATAATACATTCATAACATGTCATATTTATCTATAAAATTAGTGGAGCACATTAAATAGTTTATATAATATTTATTTTAATTTTTTAAAAACATTTTTTTTGATATTTCTCCTAATAAAATAATTTCAACATCACTATTATGACACCATTAATGATAATTATATAATCCTTAAAAATTCTAAATAAATTTAAATGATGTAGATAATTTTATTAGATTTCTCTATACTATTTATATCATGTGTTTCATGATGTTTATCACTAAACTAAAATTTTATACTTATAAGATTTAAGAAAGTGACATGTTGTCACTTTCTTTGGTTTTAATAATAATTAAAATTTCATCATGGAAAAAAGTCTATTAAATGAATCAAATCAGACCCTTAAGTGATATGGTTCGCATTTTAGTATTCCAATAGGATTTTGGCAGGTGTTAGAGTAATTTAATAATCTTATATTTACCCTTAATTACCCGATTTACCTTTAACTATGGAAAATAAAATTTATCGTAGTTACTATTCATAATGCCTAAAAAATAAAATATAGCTTATTAACACAATTTGGACCCACTGATTCCAAATATGGAATAAATTTTTCTAAATTCAATATACATAAGTTTCAGAAAGTAAATTAAAATTAATCACGTTGTTGAAAGAAAACAGGTTTTTATTTAAAACGTTGCAAAAGATTGGATTGATTTAACCTACTAATTCAAGGTAAAATCAATGCTAATGACATAAATTATATTAAATGGTAAAAATATATTCTATTTATAATTTAAAACCATTCAATATTATAATTATTCATTTAAATAATTAAGATTAAAAAAGTTGTATTTAATTAAAATATACCGTGTTTTTACTATTCATTAAAATATAAAAGTTATCAGAAAAATATCAAAACTTTATCCAACGTAAATTTTTATATCCTGATTCAAAATAAGAAGTTTATTTTGTAAATTTGAACTTATAAACATTTAAAAAACGTGATTTAATGTGGGTGCGCCATTAAAAGGTGGCAAAACTATATTTTTTTAAAAATACTTATTTTACCCGAAAAAATTATTTTATTCACATACCATGTTCTAGAAAATTTGTAAGATGAAATAATAATGTTATAACATTAAAACTATAATTAATAATATTCATAACGGCTAGTTCATAATAATATTATAACCATATATCATTTTTTTAGTGAAACCTGATATTGCGTACAACACACGCTATCGACGAAAGTCGTGATTGTGTGTAATGCAAGCAAAGTCCGGGTTGCGTGTTGTACAAGAATCCTTCGTTGTTTCATATAATAGAATCCAACCATATTTCATTTATACATTGAATATATATATATATATACACTTAATGTTTCATAGAATGACTATTATAAAACGAACTTGAAATTGTGTGTAACACAATCTATGAATACTGTTGCATATACTTCAAACTAATACAATGTAACATATATCAGAAGATAATCTTTTTTATCATAAAACACATGACATCAAATAAATTAAAAAGAATAATTATCATAAAATATCGGGTTGTTACAAATCCCCTTCTTCTCTTCCTTTTATTTTATAAAAGAAAATGTTGTTCGTATGTTGTTAATCTTTAACCTTCAAGAACAACATGTTTTCTTTTTCTATTTCTACCTACATATATGATCATGAAACCATTTTTATGGTTGAACCAGAATATTTTATATGTATTATGTTCTATCTTATGTTATGTAACTAACTTCTATACTTATTATGTCTGTAATATCAATAATAACATGTAATAACAGTACTGGATGTTTTCCCATGTTCGACACAAACTTCAATTCATGAAAAGATGTGAAACTCTCAAGAAAAAAATAAAAAAGAACATTCCGGAACAATGTTTTTTTAACTCTATAACTCATAAAAAGCCCAAAAAATAACATAATGAAACCAAAATGACCCCTATTAAGGTATAAAAGGTTCTTTAATTTCTAATTAATAAAATATAATGTCATTATATAGAACATTAAAGTGAAGGAAGCATTCAGATACAATGTTCGGAGAAATTCTTGAACCCAATATTCATCCTTCGGGTTCTCCCACTTTCCCTCTTTTTTTATATGGTTACTCCTTAAAAATATTTTGTTGATAATTTTATTTTCTTTTTGGTATATCCATGTTTATCACTAGTATTTATTAAAAAAAGTTTTTTAAAAGAACTCTTCTTTCATGAACACACCTTTTACTTCTCATTCATGATTGAAGGTTCTTGTATCTAGTATGTTATTCCCACTTTCTTTTAGGAACACAATATTTATTAATGTGTTATTATGAGATAAAACCCATTCCTTTTCATTAGTTATTTATGTTCATTTATGTTACATGTTCATTATGGCATGCATGATAAATGATAATGTTATGATGTGCCGGGTGCACACAGAATTATATAGCGCAATAAGAATGTTTAAATGTGACGGGCGGACCTTTAATTATATAGATCTCTGATGCATTTGGTAAAGTTATGAATATCATGAGTAAATGTGAAATTATGTGTGAACAAGATTCTATCTTTGTTTACAAGTATCTATGGTAGTTAACCACTAAGACATGATGTCTCATTTTTATGCATTGCCACATTTAAAGTTTCTTTTTAATGCTTCCTCTCATGTTAATGAATATTTGAAAATTTTATGAATATACTCACCCCATGCTATATTTTTCTTATCTATCCTCTTATTAGGCTTCTAGATCACCCCTTTTTATATATATCCTCAAGTGTCAACATGTACTAAGGGGAGGTAAAGTGCCAATATGAAGCAAGAGAAGAATAAATGAACTAAAAATTTTATGCTCGATGTTTTAATTGTTATGTATGGTCTTAGTTTCTCAAAGACACAAAACCATTGGATCATCTATGGGTAATACTATTATGTTTCTTATATTTAAACTAATGTAATAGTAATGTAAGAAAAGTTTTGGTCACTATAGTTGGTACGAGATGAAAGGATTAGTTAATTTGAGAATTTGGATTAGTGAACCCTAGAGAAAACCTCTAGCATGAGTCTAAGTACAAATATTCTTAGAAGAATCATTACATAGGGATCCCATATGTTATTCCTTTTTTAAATTAATATGTTATCCATGACTTGTTGACTTTTGTTTTGTTCTAACCTTTTATATTTTATAAATTGGCGGGATCAAGGAGAAACCATGCCAGCAACTCGTGTGAGGGCCATTGCAACGATTGGCTGGACAACATCCCCAATAATTTGGGATGTGGAGTTCAAAACATCATGGATATGCTTACCCAATTATCTCATGTTATGAACAATAACCATAATAATGGGGAATATTATCCATCACCAAAGAGAGAGAAACTGGCTATCAAATGTTTTATGCAGCAACGACCACCAATGTTTAGTGGATCTTCTGAGCCACTAGTTTTGGAAAAGTGGGTTAACTCCCTAGAGAAGATCTTTTCTATTCATCACTGGTTTGAGATGGAGAAAATGGCAATAGTCATTTATCGTCTTGAAGGAGAGGCCGATCAATGGTGGGCTTTGATTAATAACCCCATTCCAAGGTAGGAAATTTATGAGATGGAATGGGAATAATATTATATCATGTTTCTTATTATGTATTTCCCACGAACTCTACATATAAAGATACAGAGAGAATTCATAGAGATCAAGAAAAAATAAGCAAAATCTGTCAAAACCTACAATGAAAATTTCAAAAGGTTTACAAGGCACACTTTGGTATTTTTATCAACAATGATAGAAGAATTTATATATTCTTTAGTGGATTAAAACCATTCCTTCTAAATGCTCTTTCAATTCACGACATTGGGAGATATGAAGAAGTTGTTCGGTGTGCTCTCAAAGTGGAGATGGAGTTTGGAGAATGGTCCCATGGCTATAGTGATAAGAAAAAAAATATTGAGTTTCATGCCAATGGATTTAATTAAAATGGTGGGAAAAAAAATCAATAAACCACATGCCAAAAATGGGGGAAGTTGCACCATGGGAACTACCTCAAAGGGATGGGGAAATGCTTCAGTTGTGGGAATGAAGGACACCTAGCCCAAGAGTTTCAAAAAGACATAAAAAGGAAGTATAATGTGGGAGAATAAAGGAGAGAACCATTCATGGTTCAATTCTACAACTGTAGGGAGCCATGGAACTATGCAAGCTAGTTCACTAATCCTTGAGTTCTCAAGTGTAATCAGCGTCAACAGCCACCAAAGGCAAAGGAACATGGGAAGGATTATGTTGTCACTACTACGGAAGTGGAGCACGATAATGATGTCATACAAGGTACACTTTTTATTCACTCTAGAATCGAAAAAGTATTATTTTATTCTTGTTCAACGCAGTCCTTTATATATTGGAAGTTGGCTAGAACAATAGAATTGAATCCCCAAAACCTAGTAGTGGATATATCTGTAAAAACACCAAGTGGTGAAATCATTGCAACCCAAGTGTTTGAATCCATCCTATGATTCTCTGTAAATTCAAGGAAGATCATGAATCTCCATTGAAAAATACTTCCATGTTGTGGGTTTTGATTCCCTATGAAGAAGCATACCTCACCCAAACGGTTGAGTCAATGGTAGGTGTCAACCTTATGGAAATACCCATCGTGAGGGAATACATTGAGGTATTTCCAAAAGATTTACCCGGACATCCCTCAGATCGTGAGGTAGAGGTATCAATAGAACTCATACCTAGAGCTACTCCTATATCAATGTGTGCCTATAGGATTACTCCTATCGAATTGGAGGTGTTAAAGAAGTAGCTTCAAGCGCATTTTGACAAAGGTTTCGTATGCCTTAGTGCATCACCTTGGGGTGTGCTAGTGCTCCTTGTGAAGAAGAAGGATGAAAAAATGAGGCAGTGGATCGACTATCGTGAACTCAACAAATCACAATAAAGAACAAGTATCCTCTTATAAGGATTGAAGACTTTTTTGATCAGTTATGTGAAGCTAAATAATACTCAAAGGTAGATCTTCGTTCTGGATATCATCAGCTAAAGGTGAAGAAAGAGGGTATTTAGAAGACTGCCTTCTGTAAATGGTACGAGAACTATAATTTTCAATTGATACACTTGAGACTTACTAATTCCCATGAAATATTCCTTGATTTCATGAATATATTATTTAGACAACACCTAGACAAATTTGTTGTATTGTTTATCGATGATATTCTCATATACTCCAAGATCAAGGAAGAACATAAATAACTTCTATGACTTGTGGTGGTGAAATTGTGAAATGAGAAGTTATAAACCATGTTCAGCAAGGGTGACTTTTGGATGAAACAAGTCACATAATTGGGACACGTGATCACAAGTGAGGGAATTTCTGTGGATCCTTCAAAAACAAAGGCAATTGAGGAATTATCCATGCCCTCTAGTGTCAAAAAAATACGTAGTATTCTTGGAATAGTCAGTTACTACTGATTTTTTGTGAGAAAATTTTCATGATTTTCAAGACCAATAACTATGTTTACAAGGAAATGGGTAAAGTATGTCTCGACGGAAGAATCTGAGGGAAGCTTCAAGGAGCTAAAGAGAATGCTGATCACTGCACCTATACTCACTCTACTGAAAAGTGGAGAATGTTTTGTGATATACAATGATGCTTCAATGAAAGGCTTGAGTTCCTTACTAATTAAAAATGATAATGTGATAGCTTATGCCTCATGACAGTGTAAGATCCATTAGAAGAACTACCCGACACATGATCAAGAGCTGTCAGTGGTGATTTTTTCCTTGAAAATATGGTGGCCCTACAGTTAGGGCGAGAAGTGTGACATATACACAAACCACAAGAGCCTGAAGTTTATATTCACACCAAAAGAGCATATCATGTGTCAATGGAGATGTTTAGAGATAGTCAAAGATTATAATTTCTCTATTCACTACCATCCATAAAGACGAACAATGCAGCTGATGCACTAAATAGAAAATAACCTTCTACTCTATCCCTGTTACGGAATGAGGAAGACCATATCTTCATGGATATGCAAATCATGGATTTAAAAATCATAAGGGTAGGGGATACATCATATCTTTCAAAAAATATTTCACAACCATCTATTCAAGGGATGATTAAAGAAGCACAAAGGATGATGTAGAGATACAAAATAGGGTGAATGCAGTAAAGGAAGGGAAGATTATTGAGTTCCATATTGAAGATAATGGTGTGGTTTGGTTTGGAACACAGACTTGTGTGCCTTCATCACCCAAGATAAAGAAGGAGCTATTGGACAATGCACATAGCTCAACATTCTCTATCCATCTTGGAATCACCAAGATGTACCGTGATCTCTGAGGACACTTCTAGTGGGATAACATGAAGAAGGAGATTGTAGAGTATATATCAAGGTACTTGTCATGTCATCAAGTTAAAGAAGAGGGACAAAAGTATGAAGGTATGATGCATCCATTGCCTATTACCATGTGAAAATGGGAAAATGTTACTATGGAATTTGTCACGGGTCTCCCGAAGACGTATAAGGGAAATAATGTGAAATGGGTTTTGGTTGATCGACTCACCTTGATTTCCCATTTTATCACTATTTGGGATAATCTATCGCTAGAAAAACTTGAAAATGTATAAGTGAAGGAAGTGGTGAGACTGCATGCTATTCCACTCTCAATTGTCTCTGACCGTGATCCAAGGTTCACATCTTAATTCTGTAGGAGACTTCAACATTCATTGAGTACTAAATTAAATTTCAGCATGGCCTATCTACCCAAAAGTGATGGAGAATCTGAAAGGACTATTTAGACCCATGATGATATAATAAGAGCCTACTCACTAGAATTCAAAGGTGGAGGGGATCATCATCTCCCATTGATTTTGTTTTCCTACATCAATGGCTTCCACTCATTATTTATTTGGCTCCATATGACGCTTTGTGTGGAAAGCGATATAGAACTCCAACCTATTGGGATGAAGTTGGAGAAAGAAATCATTTTGGACCCGATCATGTGGAAGATATGACAGAGATGGTTCATGTCATCTAGCAATACAACAAAGCTTCTCATAGTCGGAAATAGAGTTGTGCTGATAACTGTTGAAGGGATTTGGAGTTCAACGTTGGAGTTAAAGTCTTCCTTCAAATATCACCATAGAAGAGATTCATGTGATTTGGGAAGCAACGAATGTTAAGCCCAAGGTACATTGTCCCCATTTAAATCCTTGACTATATAGGAGACGTGGCCTATCGTCTTTCACTTCAAGTGAATATGGCTCAAGTTCATGATATTTTTCACTTTTCTCTAATGATGAAATACATACATGATCCCTCACATGTGCTAAACACATTGGTGGTATAGTAGGAAGATGCTCTCTCTTATGAGGAGAAGCCATAAGAGATTCCAGACTGGAGAGATATGGTTTTACGCAACAAGAAATCTCACCTTGTGAAAGTGATTTTGACGAACAATAAGTTTGAAGAAGCACCTTGGGAACTAGAGGAGGTGATGACGAAGAAGTACCCTCATCTGTTTGTGTAATGTTACATTTCAAGGGTGAAATTTAATAAGGGGGGAAGAATGTAACAACCCAATGTATTTCAATAGAAATTCCATTCCTAAAAATATTTCATTAAATCAAATGAAAACAAAAAATAATGAACTACTAAGTATTATGTTACCTTTAAAAATACTTTTATCCCTTCTATGTTTGGAATTTCAAAATTTCGACATACATTGTTGTGTTCAAGTGGATTTTTGGGGTCCAATTAGAAAAACATAATTATTGGTGAATACTAACCAAACCCTATTAATAGTAGCATACCCTTATGAATTGTATTACTAATCTTATGAATAGTAAATTTTCCAAATAAGAGTAACCTCAATAAGGAATAATTAAATTAAATTTGGGAATCTTAGAATGTGACAATTTACTATTGTAAATGTTTTGGTATTTTAGTAAGTCATAAATGATTAATTATAATTAATTAATTAATTTTAAAGAAAATATATCTTATTAAAATGTGTTCATAAATAATAAAATCTATGTCTTCTAGTTTTTATAAAATTTTATAAGACCCTACAAATTTTTTGAAAGAATTAGAAAATCGATTTTAATTTTAAAAAACTGTATTTTTCAAGTAAATTATGATTTTAATTAAATATTAAATTAATCATATTTAGAAAATTATTTTTGAAAAATGGACTTTATTTTTTATTCTACATTTGAAAAAATGGTTAGCGTGAAATTTTGGTGTTTTTCTGAAATACTTCAATTTTCGGGTCAACATTAAAAATTCAGTTTTTCGCATAATCGGTGTATCCTAAACAGCATCATTAATGATGTAATGATGAAATTTACATTATAGATCATTATTTTAGGAAAAATAATATTAAATTTCATAAATGGTTCCTTAAAATACAATAAACTTAATTTTAAAACCTAAAATTAACGTTCCAAAGCCTAAAGTCAAATTGTGATTTCTTAATGTGTCCTTTTCTATTTCTTTCACATTCCTCTTACTAAATTTATTAATTCGAATTATAAAGATGCTTTAAATCCTAAAAAATTATATTATATTAATATATTATTTATAATTTGTAAAAAACTACTATTATAAGTCTAACTTTTTAAATTTTATTTTATTTAATATTTTATACTAAAAACACATCCCTCCCCATGTATAAATAACCCCTCACCCTCCCCTTACCAAACAACACCTATAAAATATCATTAATTGACTAAGAATTTCTAAAGAATCTTCCTAGACCCTCCCACACGTCAAAGATCATTTAGTCTCATCCAAAGGCCAAGCATAAGCCCCTTAAGAAGGATCTCAAGAGGAGGATTCAAGAGGTAATTTATCTTCCTCTTTCCTTTAATTCCCTTTCAATTTAAAGTCCTTTTCATTTCCTCTCCCAACCTATCTTTGTCCAAATGGCATGTTGTATCTAGTATTATACATATACTTGAATGTTATGATACTAATGGGATATTATTCCATCCAATCCCCTTCTTCTCTTCCTTGTATTTTATAAAATAAAATGTTGTTTGTAAGGTGTTAATCTATCTCTTTCAAGAACGACATGTTTTTCCCATTTATATCTAAAAATCATTTAATGAAACCATTTTTATGATTGACATATAATATTATAAATTTATTATGTCTTGTTTTGAGTTCTGGAACCAACTTCTGTACATATTACTAGATGAGAAAATAAAACAAGTTCGTTGTGGTCGAAAAACTGCCCAAATAAACCCAAACGATCATCACTAAATTCCTATCTAATGATTCATCCACATTGTATAAAAATTAATTAAAATTTAAATCATTTTAACTTATTTAATATCATTAACAACATGTTATATACGTTCTGTATGTTTACCAATGTTCTACACAAACTTCAATTCATTAATACATGTGAAACTCCCAAGAAAACCAGAAAAATGAACATTCTCGTACAATGTTTTTAAACTCTATAACTAATAAAAAGGCCCATAAAATAAAATAATGAAACCAAAATGTCCACTATTAAGGTATAAAAGGTTATATAATTTCAAATTAATAATTATAATGTCATTATATAGGACATTGAAGTGAAGGAAGCGTTTAGATACAAGGTATGGGGAAATTCTCGAACCCAACATTCATCATTCGGGTTCTCCCTCTTTCAATCTCTTTTTATATGGTTACTACATAAAAATACTTTTTTCATCATTTACATTATTTTTGGGATATACATGTTCTTAACTAGTTTTTATGACAAACCAAATGTTTTCTAAAAGAACTATTCTTTCAAGAATACACCTTTTACTTCTCATTCAAGATTAAAGGTTCTTGTATCAGGTATATTATTCCCTCTTTCTTTTGGGAACCCAAAGATTATGAATGTTTTCTTATGAGATGAAACACATTCCATTTCATTGGTTATTTTTGTTCATTTATGTTACATTTTCATTGTGGAATTCTTGATAAATGATAATGTTATGATTTGATGGGTGCACCCAGAAATATATAGCACAATAGGAATGTTTAAATGTGATTGGTGCTCCGAAAATAATACTCCTCTCTAATGAATTGGTTAAAGTGATTAATCTCATGAGAAATTCTGAAATTATGTTTGAACAAGATTCTATATTTTTTCAAGAAGCATGTGTGTTATTTATCCACCAAGACATGATTTTTCATTTTTATGCATTTCCCCATTTCAAATCTATTATTAAAGCTTCCTCTCATGTTTATGGTTTTTTTCCTATGTTATGATTATGATCACGCCATGAATTATTGTTCATATCTACACTCATACTGGGATTCTATCTCACCCCTTTGATGTATATCCTCAGGTGGCTACATGTACTAAAGAGAGGTCAAGTGCCAACAAGAATCTAGAGAGGATGAAATGAACAAAAAATATTATGCTCTATGTTGTAATTGTTCTTTATGGTCCTAGTTTTCCCAAGACACTAAACCATTGGATTCTCTATGTGTAATAATTTTATGTTATGTATCTTTAAAATAATATAATATTAATGTAAGAAAAGGTAGTTTTGGTATAAATATCCATCTCGAAATTGTAAATGTTTGTATTTAAAAAACTTTCATCATATGTATGATTATCAGTTGTATCTATGAATAACTCTACAAACATTAATTTGTCAGAAATATCTGAGGATTAAATTTTGATGGAATTTTCCATTTCTAAAGAATGATATTTAATTTCTAAGAACTGATCATAAATATCTCTTAATTGATTGTCAACTTCATTCTACCACAAATTCATTTAATTTTAAGATGAATTTTGTGTTTTAAATTTTTTTCAAAGACTTTAAAAATAACCTAAATCTTGATAACTGACTGAGAAAAAAAATTTAATTATTATTATTTCTCATATAGTGATTCTTGAAACAAATTAAATATTTACTATATGTTTGGTAGATAAGGAATTTGACCACTTAACCATTTGAAGGTAATAAAAATATAATAAATTCATTTTGAGAAATCATAGATTCGATGTCCAATTGATCGTGCTCAACCAGAGGAGGTTTTGGTTTACTGGTTCCAACATGAACTAATTTATTATTAATTTATACATTATTTGAAATTTAATTCCAAAATTTATTTGGATTTTTTTTCCTTCAATTGTTCATAATATCAACATATTATTATTATTATACCTTGTTATCATCTTTGGTATATTATTTTTGGAATAGTTTTTTTACCTAGTGATGATTTATATTCCTTATATATTTATGTGTTTCCAACCTTATCATATTTTCATGGTAAATGTTTTAAGTTTTATGATGAATATAATGATTTATTTTCCTTGTATTCTTTATCAGTTGTATAATTTTCCTTATGAACTTATTCCTTATGTTCTTCTTCTTATTCCACTTCAAATTATTCTTCCAATTCTTCTTCTTTATATTATTATTATTCTACAAATTTTCATCGACTTCATAATCAAATAATTTCTTAATATCTTTATGAAATTGGTTGGGTGTTCTTAAAATTCCCATTGCATCTAATTTATATACTGATTCATTCTCTAATACATCATGAATTGATTATTCAACAGACAGTTTTTCTTTTCCCATTCCAAAAAAAGGTATTACGAATGGAAAAGCTGGTGTTTCTTCAAAAAGAAGCCTTTAATTTTGAAATACATGATATGTATAAGAAATTTCCAGAATTTTTTTCTCATTTTAACAAAAATATCTCAAAAAAATTTCGCATACTCTTTCATAATCTATCCTTTTATTTTTCTTTGTTCTTTTCAATTCATCTTCCAACTCGTCAGCTATTAAACTTATCAAGGCCTTTTCCTTAGAAGAATCATTAAGAGACTAAGGTTATTTTGTTTTTATTAGAGCATTAGTTAAAATAAACTTCTTGAAATCATCATAGTGTAATATATTTTATTTAATATGTTTTACTGTTGGGGAAAAATCTTTCTTTCCTTTCTACATTTCTTCCTCCTTATTCTCTTACGGTTAGGATTCATATATTTCTCCATCAACCATTACAACAATAATTTATGATTTAGATTAAAAAAACAAATTCATTCTTGAAATTGTATCTTTGCAAATGAATTAAATCCTTTATTTTACTACTTCATTATTTTTATTAACTTTACCAAGTTCCATAAAATTCATAATTAACTTATTGATGAAGCCTAGAAACATCATTATTATTTTAATTATCAAAGAACATTTAATATTCTATACCATCTTGAAAAATAATCACCATGTCCATTTACCTTATTTTTATACATATAATATAGAGAAAAACATCAAAAAAATTTAAGGTAGCCCTATAACCATTCATGGTGATTAAATAACCTTTAATCCACAACACTAATACTCTTTTTTCTAGAGAGGGGTGTGAATATTTCAAAACATTATCATAGCATGGAAACAAATTAAATTAAAAATTATTCTTATAGAATGTTCCAAGTGTGTCTGGTAACATTTTTGGAAGGTAAATATGCATTACCATCATAGGGAACACCCACCATGATCAATACTCTCTTGAACGAATGCTTATATCTCTTGGAAAATATGGTAAATGAAATTGTATCATTATATTGTTCTTTAAAAATAATAATAGACACAAAAATATTTTTCTATTTCAGGATATTAATGATCAATGTATTTATCATGTTCCCATGTACAAAAAATTCCCCAAAAATTAAATTAAATGATCCTTTTGATTAAGGTGTTGAATTTATCAAACAAAGACCCATAAATGAGTATTTGTCAGAAAAAATACATTTTTTCATAATATTATCTGGGTCCCTCATAATGAGAACTGAGTTGTAGAGAAGATGAATAGAAAAATAACTAGATAGATGTCACTGAATGGGTGTGAGATATCATGAGAAAAAATATTGAGAACTAACCCGCCTTTATATAGGAATAGAAAAATGATTCATTATATTTAAAAATTATTTTTATGGCTAATATTAAATGATAAATGATTTAATGAAAAATATTTAATAGAAGTTTATTATTTAATAAAATTGTCTTCTCAAAGTTAAAAAGAAATATTGGAGTGAGAATAATTCAGATATTGATTTTTAATAAAAACAATTGAAAATAAATCTACGTTTTTCCAGAACAAAATGAATAATCAGAAAACAAGTCTAAGATAATGAATTATTGAAAAATTAAAAAATTGAATACCTTTAATATTAAAAAGATTCACTAATTTTAATGACTTGTTCTTCCTAGTTGATATAAGATGTTTTTTATTGTTTTTAAATATAGATAAATTACTATAATTTTATTGTGAAAAGCGATTATAATAGTTTAATAAGAAGAATTAACTATGATTGTTTAATAAGAGACACTATTTATGATTTTTTTATAAGAAATACTAATTTTGATAGGATGTAATATTTTTTGACTACATAAAACCTGTATATAGAATATTTATTTTGGTATAAAAAAATGTTTCGAGGAAATTTTCATTAAAAAAATAGTCCAATAATGTCATTACGATAAAAAATATAGGAAACATATAAATTTAAGAAAAAATTGATTATATAAAAAAATAATTAATCCACTGTTAAAAAGAGTATATTAATTTAAGGATATGGGAAAACAAGTAGTAGATATGAATGACTACTTAACATTAATCAGTCTTGTAACATCCCAAGTAAGTAATGAATAATAGATATTTTTATCTATGTCTATTAATGATTAAGATAGTGTTATAGAGGCTTAAAATGAAAATAAATACAATCTTATGCATGGAATACACTAATATTCTTAAAAGATTGTTTTACTGCCTTTTGATGGCAAACCATTTTTGAATCTATCTTTTGACAATTTTATAAACAATGTTTGTCAAAATAAACTTATTCTTTATGATTGGGACATCAAAATATAATTTGTGTGAATTTTTGGTATTTTTCTCACAATGTTCATTTTTTAATGAATAGTGAAAAATACTGCATTTTACATCAAAACTGCTTTTTAATCTAATTTATTTATATGATTAGATTATCTTTTGAATTGGTCTTAATGTGTAATATGAATATATTTTTACCATTTAATCCAATGGTGGTCATTGGAATCAATTTCACTTTGAAATTGGACTCAAACTAGTGTCAATCTTTTGATACTTATTGTTTCATAAAAACACGCTATTTGCTATGACAGCAGCAATTAATTATTAAATTAATTAATGTGACTTATATGTTTTGAATTTTGTAAAATAGACTTCATTTTTGAATTCGGAATATCAAATATAGCTTAGGGTGAATTTTTGGTAATTTTCTGAAAAACTTCAATTTTTAATGAATAGTGAAACCACTAAGTGGTACTTATAAAAACTGATTTTCCGTTTAAATGAAATTTTCCCATCATTGTGTTTTGAATTTCAAAAATCCGACATACATGGTTGTCATTAAAAAGTAAAATGTGGTTCAATGAGATTAAAATAATTTTTTGGTGAATAGTAACTTATTAATTTTTTAATCGCGATTAGTGGTAATTAGTGTAGTTTAAGGTCTAAATAATGCTTTAATAATATGAAATGACCTAGACACATGTCCCAACCTTATTGGTTGTGTCATGGCAGACCAAGACAAGCCATGGGTCAACCTGGGGACCCCATGGAGACATTTTGGTTGGGAAATGACATAAATAACTTTTTATTTAATGTAAAAGTAAAAATGACACAAACATAATATGTTTTACGAAAACAATTTTTACATGATATTATAAAGATCATATTTTTGATTATAAATAGTCATTGGAAAGATAAAAATATTTCCTACATCATATTACTTTTTTTATAATTTTTAGACTTTAAATAAATTAAATTATTTATGACATCATGATGATGCAGCGATGACCTCATTATTTGACGATTTAAATAAAATGGAAAGATAATGTAAAATCTATAAACTACACATGTCCAAAACCAATTGGATGAGTGGATTTAGAACCCTTATCACCTTATCCACAAATTATATCAATGTGGGACCTTTTAAAACCGAAACACATTTTCAAATAAAGTAATATTTCTTTAAATTCCAAAAGTGCCCCTCCTCTCCTCTTATAAAAGGCCCCCACCTCTACCTCATTTCACACACTCCTCAAGCCTTTTTCTCGGCCAAACCCTGTCCATTTACTCTCTCCACATCCCTCTCCTCATCTTAGAGGATTCCCATTGGGCAGAATCCTTTCAAAGGAAGCCTTTAGGCTCAAATCAAAAGGAGTTACACTTTTAAAGGTAATTCATTCTCTCATGTTCATTTGTTTTATTTTGTTTATCCAAACCCCTAAAATCTTTTTATTTACTTATTTTGTAACAAAACCAGTTTCTTAAATGTACTAGGATGTTGTTATAAGATTTATTTGAGCTACACTCTCACAAAACTACATCAAATGGTTAAAGAAAATAAGGTTTCCGTGGATGGCGAAATTCTGCCTCCCGAAACGATGATTGTTCAATACTCATTTAACACCTTCAAAGGTGGCCGTTATGATGTCACTATTTTTATATATGATATATAATATGTTTAGTTTTTACTTAAGCTTCTGTTTTTTTCATTTTGGGCATACCTTTATGGTTTCCATTATGGGTAAACACGATATCTTCATTTTAGGAAGTGCGGACTACCGCCCCCTCAAAGTGATTTGATTCGTTAAATACCATATGTGGGACATATAAAGGATGGAACTATGATATTATATATGATATTATACTGGAATTATAATATACCTTTATATCATTATGATTCCATTCTATAAAATACGAAATAGAAATGAAAGTAGAGTTCATGCGTACGTACGGCTTACCGTCTCCATGAACGGTGCATTTCATTTAATACCTCTAAATGATTATGTAATATTATAAATGCATGTATGTACTGGATATATATGACATATATGATATCTACATCATGAATACCATTCTTAATATAATGAATACATGAACAACATGTAACTATAAATGGCTTATTTTTGACTTATGTACTAATGATCGTTAAAACGACTGTTATTAACTTAAATAATTACATAGTGTTCATGACATGGTAATAAGTGATATAAAAAGAATAATGAACTTGGAAAAGGTTCTTAAGAAAGTAGAAATTAACTCATGTTTATTATTCAGGACATTAAAGAACGATCGAGTCAAGTCGGACCTGAGGTATGGGACTTCGTCTCAATCTCCTTTCATTGAGGCATATTTTATTTTATACACAACTTTTTTTTACAGTGTATAAACCCCTTTGACTTTAACATTTATTCAAAATGAATCTTTTTTATACGAAGCGATTACTAATTGACAAAAGGGAATGTTTTTGTCGTACGTATGTGGCGACAACGACTTCTCTGTCGTCGTGACCGTTATTTGAGTTTCGGCTTCCTCTACAAGCCATACCTTCTTTTTAAAAGAAAAATAAATACCATGTTTTACTTTTCTTTTCATTTAGTATTGAAAATGGTTTTCATAATGTTTTTATATCAATTTTTTGTATTTATATCTCGTGATTGAAATGTGGAAATTTTATGTTTCCTTTATGCATGTTTTATGGAATATGATTATGTTTTGGTTCTTGGGCATTATTATGAAGATGGGTGGTTCCGTGATAAACTAAGGGCGGGTGAGACCGTTATAGCTCTCCAATGCATTGGGTAACGCGAAGGAGTGAAACGTTAAGGTTTCTCCAAAGAGATTTAGGGAATATACTGTGATGGGTATTCCAAACGTAACCAAGAGGGTTACTCCCTACGTAAGAATGTTATGAATGCCTCAAGTTACCTTTATGTCTTATGATTTATATGATTTATTCATAATTTTATGAGGTATGTTAAAGTGCCTATGTTTTATGGGTAATGTATGATTTCATTCTTATGTATATATGAACTCATGTTTCCTTTCCATGTATTTTTTATAACCCATACTGAGTTTTTATGCTCATCCCAAGTTTTTGAAATGCTTTTCACAGGTCAAGGGAAAGGTACAAGAAAAGATGATAGAGTCAAGGATGTGTCAAGAAATAATCCATGTTTTATTTTAAATGTGTTTCCATTGATGGGAATGAAGAATACTATCTTTATGTAAACAATTTTTTTATATGTGGAATGTAATGCAAGTTTTATGATCTAATTCTCTAAAACTCTAAACCTTAAAAGATCCATAATGTGTAATCTTGTAATAACTCAAGATTAAGTAAGGTTTAAGGATGGGGCCTTATAGTTGGTATCAGAGGTCGGTTTAGATAACTTTAGGAGTTAGATTTCTATTAAATGATTATCCAATTAATTTTTTGAAATGATATAGCATTTAAAGATTACCATGTTGCTTCATCTAAGACATGTTTGTTCAGAATGGTTTTCCGCAGAGGAAACAGGGAAGCAGTGCTAGGAAGGCATACAGAAGGAAATAACCTTCCGAATCAGCATCCCGAGATGGTCGTAATTGGAACTGAACAGTTTTTTGTAGTAATGGCACGGTTGACTCAAGAGATAAATGGTGGTGGTATCCATGCACGAGATCAGCCAGATCAACCGCAGAGGAACATGTCAGTGGTGGAACATTTCATGAGGAAACATCCACCATCATTCAGAGGATCATCTGACCATGTGCTAGCTGAAGGGTGGATTAAAGCACTGGAGAATATTTTTGATGTCATGGGGTGTTCAGACAATCAAAAGGTTAGTCTTACTATTTACCGTTTGGAGGGTCAAGCAGATTAGTGGTGGTCTATGGTTAAAAATATAAGGGACGCTGATGAGATTGATGCTCTTGACTGGGATGAATTCAAAGGTTTGTTTCTTGAGAAGGATTTTCCTAAGGCTGTTCGACTTTGTATGGAAAAGAAATTCTTGGAATTGAGGCAAGAGGAAGACTCGGTGGCTGCCTATGAAGAATGGTTCACTCGATTGGCAAGGTATGCTCCAAATTTTATCCAGGACCATGATAGTAAAATCAATCGTTTTTACTCAGGATTAAAGCCAAAATATCGAAGGGCATTAGCTTCTTGTGAGTTTAAAAGTTATGAAAAGCTTATTTGATGTGCTGAGAAGGTAGAAATGGAGTTTTCCGATGACCAAGTTTTCTATAACAACCAGCAGAAGAAGAGACCAAGGTGGCAGGAGAAATGTAAGAATTCTTCAAAAAAAGTCGGATGGTAAGAGAACTAAGTTTCCAGTTTGTGATAAATGTGGCAGAAGGCATGCTGGGGAATGTCTTCTGAATTCTGGGAAGTGCTACCGATGTGGTAAGATGGTACATAAGGCTCGTGATTTCACTGAAAAGGATCAAGGTGAAGGTAAGAACAAATTTGATTTACAATTACTGAAATGTTATAAGTGCAATGAGATGGGTCACTATGCAAACGAGTGTCCGACAAAGAGATTGAGTGATGGGAAGCAGTTAGACTACAAGCAAAAAGGGGTAGTGAAATCCTTTGCAACTACTTCAGCAGATGTCGGGCCATCAAATGAAGTGGTATCAGGTACTTGGTTTGTTTTTTCGGATTATGCCAGTGTGTTTTTTGATTCGGGGTCTACACATTCTTTCATCTCTGAAACCTTTTCTAGTAAAATGGGAATACCATCTCAAGAAATGACTCCTGAACTTTTGGTAAAAACACCTGGGGGAAATGTCGAGGAAAAAAGAATTTATAAGAATCTTCTTATCCTTATCTGTGGAAAGAACCTACTTGCAAACCTTATTGTTCTACCTCTAGTAGAGTTTGATTCTATCCTGGGTATGGATTGGCTCTCTATTTACCATGCTAAGATTGACTGTAGAGCTAAAGAAGTTTCTTTTCAGAAAGACTTTCAGTTTGTTTACAAGAATGAACCCTTACTTTTGATAACATATCAAGAGGCTGAGAAACTTGTAAAAGATGGAAATGAATGTTACCTTGCACACGTCGTTGAAAATAAAGGAACTGTTCAGATTAATGATGTGCTAGTGGTAAATGAGTATCCTGTTGTTTTTTCTGATTAGTTGCCTGGAATAATACCAGATCGGGAAGTTGAGTTTACTGTTGACTTAGTTCCTGATGCTAAGCCAATTTCAAAACCCCTTATCGAATGGAACAAATTTAACTTTTAGAGTTGAAGGAGAAATTGCAAGATTTATTAGAGAAAGGTTTCATTAGACCTAGCACATCACCATGGGGTGCTCCTGTTTTATTTGTTAAAAAGAAAGATGGTTCTATGAGACTTTTCATTGATTATAGAGCCTTGAATAATACCACTGTTAAGAACAAATATCCTTTTCCTCATATCGATGATTTGTTTGATCAGCTCCAGGGAGCACAGTTTTTTTCAAAGATTGACTTGAGATCAGGGTACCATCAGCTGAAGGTAAAGGAGGCAGATATTCCGAAGACCGTGTTCCGTATGAGATATGGCCATTATGAATTTGTAGTAATTCCTTTTGGTCTAACCAATGAACCTGCTGTATTCATGGACTTAATGAATAGAATTTTCCATGAGTTCTTGGATAAGTTTGTGGTGGTTTTCATTGATGATATTTTGGTGTTTTCTAAAAGTAAAGAGGAGCATGAAAGACATTTAAGGGTTATCTTGCAAACCGTAAAAGAAAAAAAATTGTATGGGAAATTCAGCAAGTGTGATTTTTGGTTGCAACAAATTTCTTTCATTGGTCACATTGTTTCTAAAGATGGAATAACTGTTGATCCTGCAAAAATAAAAGTTGTGGAAGAATGGCCAAGACCCACAAATTTAACCGAGATTCGTAGCTTCCTTGGTTTGGCGGGCTATTACCGAAGGTTGGTTAGAAATTTTTCAAAGTTATCTAGTCCAATGACTAAGCTAACTCGGGAGGGTGTTATGTTAATCTGGACAAAAGAATGTGATGATTGTTTTCAGGAATTGAAAAGAAGATTGGTGAATGCTCCAGTTTTGGCACTACCTTCCAGGAATGGTGAGTTTGTTATATACAGTGATGCTTCATTGAAAGGACTTGGTTGCGTCCTAATGCAGAATGATCAGGTAATTGCTTATGCTTCACGACAGTTGAAAACTCATGAGGTAAATTACCCTAAACATGATTTAGAATTAGCTGTTGTTGTTTTTGCTTTAAAAATTTGGAGGCATCATTTTTATGGAGTAAAGTGTGAAATATATACCAATCACAAAAGATTAAAGTATATATTCACTCAGAAATAGTGAAACATGAGACAAAGGAGATGGATGGAATTAATCAAGGATTATGATTGTACAATTCATTACCATCCGGGAAAAGCAAATAAAGTGGCTGATGCTTTGAGTAGAAAAAGTAATGCTTCATTAACAATGTTTCATTTGGAACGTGATCCTTTGGTTAAGGATTTGATGAACATTGGCATAGAATTTGTTGGTGCAGGAAGTCCTTCTGTTTTGTTTCATGTATCAGTGAGATCATCTCTATCAGATAGAATCAAGCAAGCATAGAAGCAAGACAGTGAGTTGCAGGAAAAGGTAGAGCAGGTTCAGAAAGGTAAGTTGCCTGAATTCAACATTGATAATGATTGTGTTTTGAGATTTGGGAAGAGATTGTGTGTGCCTTGTGATTCACAGTTGAAGAGAGAGTTGTTATGTGAAGTTCATAGTTCTCCGTTTTCAGTTCATCTGGGTAGTGCTAAGATGTATAGAGATCTGCGGGAGTATTACTGGTGGGATGGAATGAAAAGAGATATTACTGATTTTACTGTTAAGTGTTTGACTTGTCAGCAGGTGAAAGCAGAGTGGAAATTACCGAAAGGGATGCTTCAGCCTTTACCAGTGCCAGAGTGGAAATGGGAGAATATATCCATGGACTTTGTTGTTGGATTACCGAAGACATCTCGAGGTAATAATGAAATCTGGGTTATTGTTGATCGCTTGACCAAATCTGCTCATTTCCTTGCTATACGAGATACTTTCTCTCTTGATCAACATTCCCATTTGTATCTTAAAGAGATATTCAGGTTACATGAAGTTCCTCTCTCCATTGTATCGGATCGTGATCCCAGGTTTACTTATAACTTTTGGAAAGGCCTTCAGAAGTCGTTGGGTACTGAATTAAATTTTAGTACAGCTTTTCATCCTCAATCAGATGGGCAGTCAGAACGAAAAATTCAGACATTGGAGGATATGCTACGAGCTTGTTCTATGGATTATCAGGGAAGTTGGGACCAACATCTTTCTTTGGTTGAGTTTTCATATAATAACAGTTTTCATTCCAGTATACAGATGGCACCATTTCAGTCATTATATGGGAAGCGGTGTCGAACTCCAGCTTTCTTGGATGAAGTGGGTGAAAGGAAGTTGATGGGACCAGAATTGGTATAAGAGATGGCAGAAAAAGTTCAGCTGATTCAAGAACACATGAGAACAGCTCAGAGTAGGCAGAAGAGTTATGCGGATAACTGGAGGAAGGATCTATCTTTCGAGGTAGGTGATCATGTTTTTATCAAGGTTTCTCCTTGGAATAGTATGATGAGATTTGGTAAGAAAGGAAAGTTGAGTCCAAGGTTCGTTGGACCATACGAAATTCTAGAGAGAGTTGGATCAGTTACATACCGAGTGGCTTTACCTCCGAGTTTATCTCAGTTACACAATGTTTTTCACGTTTCGATGTTGAGAAAGTATATGACAGATTCATCTCATGTTTTGAGTCTAGAGGTAGTTCAGCTGGAAGAGAACCTATCTTATGAGGAACAACCGGTCCAGATTCTTGACCACAGGGAGCAAGTGTTACGGAATAAGGTAATTAAGCAGGTAAAGGTTTTTTGAAAAAACCACATGATTGAAGAGGCAACATGGGAATATGAAAATGCAATGAGGGATAAGTACCCCCATTTATTCGATAAGTAAATAAATTGCGGGGACGCAATTTTCTAAAGGTGGGAAGGATGTAACATCCCAATTAAGTAATGAATAATAGATATTTTTATCTATGTCTATTAATGATTAAGATAGTGTTATAGAGGCTTAAAATGAAAATAAATACAATTTTATTCATGGAATACACTAATATTCTTAAAAGATTGTTTTACTGCCTTTTGATGGAAAACCATTTTTGAATCTATCTTTTGACAATTTTATAAACTATTTTTGTCAAAATAAACTTATTATTTATGATTGGGACATCAAAATTTACTGTGTGTGAATTTTTGGAATTTTTCTGACAATGTTCTTTTTTTAATGAATAGCGAAAAATACTGCATTTTACATCAAAACTGCTTTTTAATCTAATTTATTTATATGATTAGATTATCTTTTGAATTGGTATTAATGTGTAATATGAATATATTTTTACCATTTAATCCAATGGTGGTCATTGGAATCAATTTCACTTTGAAATTGGACTCAAACTAGTGTCAATCTTTTGATACTTATTGTTTCATAAAAACACGCTATTTGCTCTGATAGCGGGAATTAATTATTAAATTAATTAATGTGACTTATATGTTTTGAATTTTGTAAAATAGACTTCATTTTTGAATTCGGAATATCAAATATAGCGTAGGGTGAAATTTTGGTAATTTTCTGAAAAACTTCAATTTTTGATGAATAGTGAAACCACTAAGTGGTACTTATAAAAACTGATTTTCCGTTAAAATGAAATTTTCCCATCATTGTGTTTTGAATTTAAAAAATCCTACATACATGGTTGTCATTAATAAGTAAAATGTGGTTCAATGAGATTAAAATAATTTTTTTGGTGAATAGTAACTTATTAAGTTTTTAATCGCGATTAGTGGTAATTATTGTAGTTTAAGGTATAAATAATGCATTAATAATATGAAATGACCTAGACACATGTCCCAACCTTATTGGTTGTGTCATGTCAAACCAAGACAAGCCATGGGTCAACTTGGGGACCCCATGGAGACATTTTGGTTGGGAAATGACATAAATAACTTTTTATTTAATGTAAAAGTAAAAATGACACAAACATAATATGTTTTACAAAAACAATTTTTACATGTGGTTATAAAGATCAGATTTTTTATTATAAATAGTAATTGTAAAGATAAAAATATTTCCTAAGTCATATTACTTTTTTTATAATTTTTAGACTTTAAAAAAATTAAATTATTTATGACATCATGATGATGCAGCGATGACCTCATTATTTGATGATTTAAATAAAATGGAAAGATAATGTAAAATCTATGGAATAAACATGTCCAAAACCAATTGGATGAGTGGAGTTCTAACCCTTATCACCTTATCCACAAATTATATCAATGTGGGAACTTTTAAAACTGAATCACATTTTCAAATAAAGTAATATTTCCTTACTTTCCAAAAGTGCCCCTCCTCTCCTCTTATAAAAGGCCCCCACCTCTACCTCATTTCACACACTCCTCAAGCCTTTGGCTCGGCCAAACCCTTCCCATTTACTCTCTCCACATCCCTCTCCTCATCCTAGAGGATTCCCTTTGGGCATAATCCTTTCAAAGGAAGCCTTTAGGCTCAAATCAAAAGGAGTTACACTTTTAAAGGTAATTCATTCTCTCATGTTCATTTGGTTTATTTTGCTTCTCCAACCCCCTAAACTCTTTTTATTTAATTCTATTGTAACAAAAACAGTATCTTAAATGTACTAGGATGTTTTTATAAGATTTATTTCAGCTACACTCTCACACAACTACATCAAATGGTTAAAGAACATACAGTTTCCGTGGATGGCGAAATTCTGCCTCCCGAAACGATGATTGTTCAATACTCATTTAACACCTTCAAAGGTGGACATTATGATGTCACTATTTTTATATATGATAAATAATATGTTTATGTTTTCCTTAAGCTTATGTTTTTTTTCATTTTGGGCATACCTTTATGGTTTCCATTATGGGTAAACATGATATCTTCATTTTAGGAAGTGCGGACTACCGCCCCCTCAAAGTGATTTGATTCGTTAAATACCATATGTGGGACATATAAAGGATGGAACTATGATATTATATATGATATTATAATGGAATTATAATATACCTTTATATCATTATGATTCCATTCTATGAAATACGAAATAGAAATGAAAGTAGCGTTCATGCGTACGTACGGCTTACCGTCTCCATGAACGGTGCATTTCATTTCTTACCTCTAAATGATTATGTATTATTATAAATGCATGTATGTACTGGATATATATGACATATATGATATCTACATCATGATTACCATTCTGGATATAATGAATACATGAACAACATGTAACTATAAAGGGCTTATTTTTGACTCAAGTACTAATGATCGTTAAAACGACTGTTATTAACTTAAATAATTACATAGTGTTCATGACATGGTAATAAGTGATATAAAAGGAATAATTAACTTGAAAAAGCTTCTTAAGCAAGTAGAAATTAACTCAGGTTTATTATTCCGGACATTAAAGAACGATCGAGTCATGTCGGACCCGAGGTATGGGATTTCGTCTCAATCTCCTTTCATTGAGACATATTTTATTTTATACACAACTTTCTTTTATACGGTGTATAAACCCCATTGACATTTACGTTTATTCAAAATGAATCTTCTTTATACGAAGCGTTTACTAAATGACAAAAGGGAATTTTTTTGTCGTACGTATGCAGCGACAACGACTTCTCCGCCGTCGGGACCGTTTTTTGAGTTTCGGCTTCTTCTACAAGCCATACATTCTTTTTAAAAGAAATATAAATACCATGTTTTACTTTTCTTTTATTTAGGTATTGAAAATGGTTTTCATAATGTATTTATATCAATGTGTTGTATTGATATCTCGTGATTAAAATGTGGAAATTTTATGTTTCCTTTATGCATGTTTTATGGGATATGATTATGTTATGGTTGTTGGGCATTATTATGAAGACGGGTGGTTCCGTGATAAACTAAGGGCAGGTGAGCCCGTTATAGCTCTCCAATGCATTGGGTAACGCGAAGGAGTGAAACGTTAAGGCTTCTCCGAAGAGATTTAGGGAATATTCTGTGATGTGTATTCCAAACGTAACCAAGAGGGTTACTCCCTACGTAAGAATGTTATGAATGCCTCAAGTTACCTTTATGTATTATGATTTCTATGATTTATTCATGATTTTATGAGGTATGTTAAAGTTCCTATGTTTTATGGGTAATGTATGATTTCATTCTTATGTATATATGAACTCATGTTTCCTTTCCATGTTTTTTTTATAACCCATACTGAGTTTTTATGCTCATCCCAAGTTTTTGAAATGTTTTTCACAGGTCAAGGGAAAGGTACAAGATAAGATGATATAGTCAAGGATGTGTCAAGAAATAATCCATGTTTTATTTTAAATGTGTTTCCATTGATGGGAATGAAGAATACTATCTTTATGTAACCACTTTGTTTATATGTGGAATGTAATTCAAGTTTTATGATCTAATTATCTAAAACTCTAAACCCTGAAAAGATCCTCAATGTGTAATCTTGTAATAACTTAAGATTAAGTATGGTTTAATGCTGGGGCCTTATAAGTATTATCTTCTTGTTTAATGTATTCATGTCTATCAGAACTATGTGGTTTATTAAAAATATCATCAAGGTGTTCATCCATTTCAATAAATTGTAAAATTATATATCCTATTTTATGACCCCAAAAAAATGTTGTCTTATATATATATATATTCATAGAACAATAATTATGTGATGTTTTTTTTACTTAATATTATGGTACATCTTTTATCACAAAGTATTTCAGTATTAGTAAAACTTATTCCATAGTCTGTGGTTATGTGTTTCATCCCTGAGACTTTATCACAACAAATTCCAACAGCTATATATTCGTCTTTAGTAGTGGAAAGTATTAGTGAGTGTCATTTCATACAAGCCAAATAAACTAAAAATTATTCTAAAAAAAGAATATTTTTGGTTTATTTTTTCTATCCATTCTACATCTATTGAGGTAGTATCAAAAAAATATTTCAGTTTGAAAACATTTCAAGAATAATGGATTAATCCTCAATCCATGGTTCCATTTAGATAAAGAATTATTTTTTACCTATATTAGATGGTATTATTTTTAATTTCCTTAATATCTCACATATTAGAAAACTAAAAACATTAATTCTAGACTAATGGCTATTAAGTAAAGTAGTCTTCCAATAATACCTCTAAATGGTTTTTTAGCATATCCTTTCCCAGCATCATTAAGATATAATATATTGAAGGCACCAATGATAGTACAAATAATTTTAACTTTTTGATACCCAATTTTTTTAATTAATACCTTTATATACTATTGTTGAGAAATAGAAGTACTATATGGTATTTGTAAAATTTGAAAACTAAGAAAAAAATGTGAACTCACCCATTATACTCATTTCAAACTCCGACTTCATAAAACCCACAAAGTAATTTGTTAATGATTTTTGAGATGGATCAAATATAATTTCATGAACATATATTTATACAATGACAGTGTTTTTATTAACATAATTTATAAAACTATTTTGATCTGACACACCCAAACAAAATAACTTTTTAACAAATTTCATGTTAATCTATCAAACCAAGCTCTATGGGATTTTTGAAGTCAATAAGTGATATTGTATGTTTAAAAACATGTTCAAGATGTTTCTTATTTTCAAAAATAATGGGTTTTCATCATAATATAAATTCTAAAAATATCTATTATAGAAATAACACTTCACATCAATTTTAAATAGTATGAAATAAAAAAATATTGTAAAGTGTATAAGTATTTGAAGAGATTTTAGTCTTACAACTGGTGCATTGGTTTTTTAGTAGTTTTTTCCCTCTTATATATTATATCACATAGTAACAAGTTGGTCTTTATTTCTATCTATTTTTTCTTTTTCAATACATTTATTCTGAAATAATCATTCAACTCCAATTATATATTTTTATTTATGTCGTTCAACTAAAACCAATACATGGTTTATTTTAAACTCATTGAGTTAATATTGTGTTTCCTTTATCCAATACTCATCACTGAATTCCTCATAAGGATTCTTATGATCAAATTGAGAAAAGAAATCTAGAATCATAGTCAAATTTATCAATGGACTTTTTTTCCATACCAGTTGAACAATATCACCAATGATACATTCAATAGGACGATTGCTATGAAAAAACATACATCATTGGTTGTCAAATGACTTTTATTCAATAATAGGTGGAAACTATTATGGGATAATAACTTTAGAAACAGAATATTGAGTTATTTTTTTTGTGAATAACATTATAAAAATGGATGAATATCATTCTTAGAAATAATATCACAGGATATAGGTTTTGTTTTTTTGAAAACAAAAGCATGAGTTTCATTAAGCATTGCATGCACCGTTTTTTCAATAGTACAAGATTTTTTTTAAAAAACTATATAATCCTTACTTGTTGTCAAATAACCAAAAATTATGTATCTATTATATTTTGGTGTAAATTTATATAAGTTATCATTATTATTCAAGATGAATAATTTTCAACCAAATAATTCTAATTAAGAAAATCTTGGTTTTCTATTTATCCAAAACTCATAGGGATTATTTTTAATAAATAGTATAATTATGTCTCAATTTATTGTATAACAGGAAGTACTAACTACTTCAATACAAAAATGTTTATAAAATAAGTATTTACATAGCATGGATTATGTAATCTCTTGAATACCTCTATTAATTCTTTCAACTACACTATTTTTTTGGAGTTCATGGTGATGAAATCTTTTTCAATACCTTTCCTACTTCAAAAAATATCAAAATTCGAATTTCCAAATTTTTCATCATGATCACTACAAAAATATTTTAGGGAGAGGTTTTTCTAATTTCTAACTCTAGTCATAAAATATTTACAATAGATAAAGGGTTCATATTTCTTTTTAATAAAATAACCCCATGCATATCTAGTGTAATAATAACTAAGAAATATAAATAGTATTTTCCACCAATACTCCCCATTTTTTGTAAGACCCAATATGTCCATCTGCACTAACTACAAATAATCTTATTTTGATATGTTAGTAATATATTCAAAACATGACATATGTTGTTTCCCATGATTATAAGGTTCACAGACTTTTTAAGCGTCAAACCTACATTATGGTAGATCCTTAACAACTCATTTCATAGTCAACTTAGCTAAATTTAGAGGGTTAAAATGTCTTAACCTTCTAGTCTTTGACCGTTATTTATATTCCATATCATTAATGAAATTTCAATAATAGATTATAAATGTGTTGTAAGATCGATGTGTAAAAATTATCATGCCTATTGGAATTGATAATTAATATATCATTGGAACTATGTATAGTGAATTTATTATTCCTCAAGATCACATGGTAACCTTAATCGCATAATTGAATTATGCTAATAAGGTTATTCTTAAGTCCTAAAACAAATAAATCATTTGAAAATAAAAATATTTCGAATGTACAATGTAACATGTACGAATGATTTCCCATTCATATTTCTCTCCAATAGTTACATTTTATCCTTTTATATTGATAACATTGTTAATGAATTATTTTGTTTCAACTCATATTTGATGATAAAAAAGAATAAGCTTTTCAGAATCTAAACCATCTATGGTTTGGTATTATCAAAAATAATATTTTAGGTAACTATATTTGACCAATATTTCAACATTGATAAAATGTTTATTCCATAGAAAATAATCTTTATGAAAACCTAAGTATTGAATTCTATTCATACAACAATATTTCATACAATGTCCATTACTATGGTATTTTTTGAAAAATGGTTCCCTTTTAGGAACAAAATAAATATTTCTAAAAATAAGTTTTTTATTTGTAAACCATATTCTATAATTATGACTTTGTGGTTTAATTTTATTACCCATTATTTCAATATTTTCCTTACTAGTGGTAAACTTAGACAAATGTTTCTCTAAACATTATATTTTATATTTTATTTTTAAATCTAGGTTTGTTCGTCATTATAAATAGTGCTAGAACTATGTTCTTCAAAATTATGTTGTATAATATTTTTCTAGGAAATGAATTTCCCAACATCTTCTGAAACAATTTAGTTATAATCTATTTCAATTTAGATCCTTTAAAAGATCTCAAAATTCATTCGTTAGACGAATTATTATTTTATCTTCGTTTTCATATTTTTTATTTTCCATTACCAATTTTTTTTTAAAAATTATAATTTTCATGTATAAAAAGTTTTGGAAATTGTGAAACATCTTCATAACTAGGTATAGTATAATATTATACTAAGTAAGTTTATTCATAAAAATATTTATAATTATTTTCATTAGGATAGTTTTCATTTAGAGATGTATGAGTAATATATTTTGTAGTGTGTACATTTTTCATTAGAAATTTATTTACGATAGGTAATTTTTTAAAAATACCAACGTTACATTATTTGGAAAATTAATTATTAGAAACCTTTTCTATGAAACCTCTACCAATGTATCTCAACATGTAATAATGTTTAATACTATTGCTATATAATGTATTCCATTATTTCCTGTAATTGTTTCTTGAATTTATTTCCTTTAAATATTTTCTTTTGATATTTTGAAAATGAAGTCTAATATGTTTTATCATCTTACATTCATAAAAAGTAACATTATAATCATTCATGTCAATCTTGTCCTTGTAAAATTTCATATACTAGTTTTGGAAATATTTCTTTCTAAAAATCTTGATAATTTTTTAGTAAGCATCTCCAACACATTATCAAAATGTGGTGATGAACATGAAACAAATTCAATAAAAAAATTATTTTTCTTTCTATAATTTACCAATTTATCTTTTAAATAAAATTTAATAAGAATATTATATGTTGTAGAAGAATATACTCCACTATTTTTTATCTTTTTCAGTATATCCATTTAATCATTCTTTATATTTCTTGAGGATTCTGATAAGATCATCTATTGTGAGATTGGTGATCATTCTTGTGTCATACACATATTTTATTTTAGATTCCCAATAATTTGACATTATCTCAATAATAATTTCATCTCAAATATCATCATCAAAGAGATTTTTACCCATAGACTGTAAAATGTTGGAAATTTTGATAAAAGATCAGTAAAGTTATTGTTTGGGATTCAATATCTTATCACCCAATACTACTAAATAAAAAAGTTTAATGCCTTCCATATTATGTGTTATTATATACCCTTGGTACTAGTCACCACTCTGGGGCCTATTGAAGGTGGGTCTCAGGGGTCATTATCACTTCTTCAACTTGAGGAAGGAAGGGTCTATAAATCTTCTATCCCATACCTCATCACAGTGAAGGAGGGTCATGAAACAAACACTATAGGATATGTTGATAAATTTTTTGTTTCATTTAAAATGTGTTTGTGATCGAAACCTTACTCTAGTAGAGGTTTCTTTCAATAATATATTACATTAAGGTATTCATATTGATATTTATGAATCTCTCTATTGAATGATATAAAGTCATTAATGTTCTAGAATGATGTTAGAGAGAATATTTTATTCAGACATGAGATAGATGAAAAATTGAACATGTGATTTGATACTTTAAAAACACATCAATAAATCTTAGTATCAATAGAAATGTTAAATTGAAAATCATATGTGTGATCTATAATATGAATTTGTTTAGAAGGTGTTTTTTGAGAACTTTTCCATGGAATTTGGTTATTTTGATTCATGAAGAAAGTCATATTAATCCCTAGGTATATCGATCCCTTTTAAATTCATGATTTATCAAGACCATATCATATAATGAGGATCTCCTTCTAAACCACTCTCATGTCTATTATGTGTTCCATGTATCTCTACTAAGGAAGTGAATACCATAAATTTTACATGTACTAAATTTAAAAGTAATACCACTTGAGGAAGATCTTTTTTATGAAGAACTACCAGTGGAGTTCGTGGAATATACTGTGAAATTTCTATGAAACAAGACCACCCACATAGTCCTGGTTTTTGGAAAAAACCACTAGTTTTAGGAAGATATGTAGAATCTTGAGGATATGATAAGACATAAGTATCCTTATTTATTTATAATAGAGTGATGAATTTTGAGGGGGGGGGGGATTTTAAGGGGGTTTAATGTAAAACCCTAGGTTTTTACCATTTGTTTTTCAAATTAGTGAAATTAATTTAATAACATGAACTACACAAAACACTGTTTTTTATCTTCTATTATATGCAATGTTGGGTTAGCTTGCGTTACACATTGTAATGAGTTTTATCCAGACCCTGATATAGTATTATCATTATTCAAAAATTACCACTAAAAAATATCTCGTAAAACAAGTTGGTAAGAATTGTAAGAAATTATTCTTAAATATTTTTTAATGGTTTTATATATATAAAAATTTATAATAGATACTTAATTTTTTTATAAGGACATTATATATTTCAAATATACTATTTTCTCAAAAAACATATTTTTATCTCATTTCATGAAAAAAATTAAAATTAATTTTTGAATCATTGAGAAAATTAATTTCATTAATCAACCTTCATTTTTAAAATCACCAAGTAAAAATTATATTGGTGTTAATTTTTTGTTTTTTCTCAAGTAGTTGATTTTTCATTGAGTATTGAAGAATATTGAATTAGAATTTCAAACATCCCTTTAATATAATTATATATAAAGAAAAGTTGTATTTTGAATTTATTTTTTAGTTATATTAGTTCTAGTATATATCCATTAATGTAATTTAGGCCATTGTAACCAATTTAATATGGAAGATTGACAGAATAACGTTTAAAACATTTTAACATTTTCTATTTAAAAAAACACCTTCTAGTCTCATCTGTGGAATTAATATTAAATTAAAATTTTACACTTCTGTGAATGTAATTTATTAATATAGATTCTATATTTATAGTCATTGTTATTTATATTATATAATAATTTTCCTCCAAATTAAATAGTGAATGTAGTAAAAATTAGTTACCACATATGGGGTAAAATGGGTTTACCATGAGTTAAACTATATAGATAAGGGTAAATATAACCTGTACAATTGTCAAAAAACAAATTTTTTGATATGTGTGGACTACTAATCCTGTATGGTTTTCAAATAGACCATTTTAAAATTCATTTCTTTTGAAAAAAATTAGATAACTCAATTCTTTTTATAAATTACCATGTTTGTCCTCCTCTCCACTTATAAAAGTCCACTACATCACCTCTTTTCTTCACGTCATTAATATTTTATTTTTCTACCAATAACTATGAAATCAAATTCCCTAATAAAATTTTTTTATCCTATAAACCGTAGTTTGGATAAAAATCCCACCTATGAAGGATTTTAGTAAAAACATAAGGTGGATTCCCAAGTTGTGGTAGCGTTCATCAATGAGTATTTTTATTTTATTTATTTTCCAACCATTTTTAATTTATAAAATACAGTTATTATATAAAAAAATTATTTTCATTCATATATTTTTATTTTTTTATGAAATGTAAATTACCTAAAACCATATCCACATGCATCAGATGGGTTTCAAAATCGTCGTTAATGTGTTTCGCCAACTACCACCCCGTGAACCGTTGTCAGTTTTTATCTATTAAAACCATTAAAGGATGATTTTAATGGTGGAGATATTAATTATATATATTATTTTTGATTATATAATGATTTTGTAAATAATAAATCTCACATAACATCATATTATCTATTTTTTGGAATATGATAACATCACTCATTTGTACAACGAAAAACCATCACACGAAGAGATGCGATTTATTCACATTTTTCATTGAAATATATAAGACTAAAGATATTGAAAAAAAGTGATATATATGGTACATAATATTATGTAATGAAAATATATCATTTACCTTTTTTTAATTAAATAAAAAAAATAAAAAAAACGATCACTCGAACATATGACATATTGTCTCCTTGAAGGGTGTATTTCATTTTCTCTTATTAATTTTTATGAATGACTATACTTATATAAAAAGAATATATATGATATTTATATCATGGTTAATAATCTATATACTGTGGAATAATGATCAAATTAGAAAAAAAAAATATATCAAAACACTATGAAAACAAATCTGTTATGATGTAGAAAGTAATTTAACATTGAATTATTCATTAATAGGTAATAAATAGTTATTAGAATATAAAATATGGTTTTAAATATTTAAATATATTTCAATAATAAATTTATAATAAACTTATATTTTTTATGTTGGAGGTTTGAACGTGTACAATGGAATTAAGGAAATAAGGACTTAATGAAATAGATTTTTTGTCTCGATTTTTCCTTCTTTAAGTCATATGTTATGTAAAGCACATGTATTCATTCATGAGGTTTATATGAAGACATTAAAACATGTAGTATCCTGATTTTATTTTTCCTAAAAAAAATTTATTTACTTATATGTTATCCATTAATGTTTCTTATGATTCAAAGTTACCAAAGTGGTAAATATTTCATGTTAAAACTAATCAATTAATGGAATTTTTTATAATTATGATTTTGATGAAAGAATATTATGATCCATATTTTAATAAACTATTTAAATTTATTAATCTATTATTATTCAGGATATTATCAAGTATAATTACTAATTTTCATTATTTATTTAGAAGAATTGATAAAATGATTTTTAAGAAATCTGTCTTTTTTCAATTTTATATTACATGTTTGTTTTCTTCCAAAATTTTTTTTTATAAAAATATATTAAAAAAATGTTTCATTATTGCCCTATTATTTTTAAATTACATTTTTACCCAAGTTTTTTTGTTTAATTTTTTTGAATGTAATCTTCGCATTATCTTCAAAACAATGCACATTTTTCTTCTTCTAATAATGTAAAATAAATCTTAGTTTAAACATGTATGACATGAATATAGTTTTTTGAAAAAATGTCCAATATTTTATTAAAATATTAGTTTATAAATTTTACAGATTATTTTCATATATTATTATTTCTAAAATTATTTATGTTCTATTTTTTCAAAGTGGAAAAGTTGTTTTGGTCAAAAAATTCTTTATGAGATCAATAAAAATCATTTTACATCTAGTATTTCATCCATTTAAGTTACCTATGAATTTTTAGGGTTATTATCTATAGGAAAAAAATTATTTAGTCAATACACATCAATAAAAAAGGCATAATTTTATGAAAAATCTCTATATGTTTCAAAAATAATAATTTCAAAACAATAAGTCTTTTATTTCTTTTTGTCAAAATTAATAAAAAAAATTTGAAAATTTTATAAAAATAATTAGATAAAAAACTACATTTTTTAAATAATATTGTAAAAATTATCTTTTGGTTTTTATTGTTTTTTTGAAATGTTTCATTTTTGATGGATAGTTATTATACTGGATATTAATTGTAAACATCAATTTTGTTTAAGTTATTTATAAAGTAAAATTATACTTTAAAATTGTTTTAAAATTATATTTGGGGAATTATAAATCCATTAATATATTTTAGGTCATTAAAATAAATTTTATTTTAGATCTTTATTTATACACATTGTAAACTTTTATAAATTTTATCTTTCAAACCCCAAATTCTCATCACATTTACAGGATAATTTTAAAATTAAAATATCCTTCGTACTTGAATGGAATTTGTAATAAATGATTTAATATCATGAATCAACATAATTTATATTATCAAATAATTCTAATTTCATTTTTACTAAAATAAATAGTGAATGTAGTACAAATTAATTACTGTTGTTATAATAAAAATGGGTTTACTGAGGGTTAAACTAAAAACATATGGTTAAAATGATCTATAAACATAACTAAAATCTATTTTATATAAATATTAATAACATTACTCCTATTAGGTTATATAATTTCCCATTTTTAATCCTAGTTTCAAAAGAAAAATGTTGTATTACTCAGATATTTTAAAAAAAATACCAAGTATGTCCCCTCCACCACTTATAAAAGTACACCTACTCTACCCTCTTATTCACACCATCAAATCATTTTGGTTCAGAAAAATTCTTCCCAAATTACTTCCTAGAATACATAGTATTAATATATAAGTCATATTTTAGAAAAAATAAAACCTAGGAGATATTTTAGTGCAAACCTAAGGAGGATACCCAATGAAGATGTTACATCCTTCCATGAGTGTTTTTGATTAATTTATTTGTACAACTAATTATGTTTTTATTATAACTATATTATAAAATATAGTTAGTATATTTCATAAAATAATATGTTTTTATTTCATGTTAATGACCAAAAAACAACTTGACATTCATCAAATGGGTTCTAAAAACTTCGTTCTTATGTACAACGGACTACCTCAGTGCAAAAATGATGTCTTTTTTTATCAACACATATATGTTCTAGTTTTAATGATTTAATTATTATTTATATAATATATTTATTATTCTGTTATTATTTATGAATTTTTATATCTTTCATTAATTATACTCTTGAATTTTTTTTTAATATAGCAACATCGCTTGTGTGAATGGCAGATTACCAACTTGCGAAGCGATTTGATTCATTAAAGCATTACATAGAAGGTAATAAGGATTAATTTACTGAAAATATGTGATATATATGATTTTAAAATTATTATTCAATTATAATGTATAATTTTTTTTATTTCTATATACATTAAAAAAAATGGATACAACTTTAATTTGTACATATTGCCTACCATCTCTATGAAAATTGTATTTAACATTCCATAAATAAATTTATGATGTACTGTAAATAAATATATTGATAATACATATTATATTTATATCATGTTTAATATTATTTATATTATAGAAACATGATCAAATTGAATCAATAAAAAATAATAAATCAGAACATGTATGATAAAAAAAGTTGTTATTACCAAATATGTAAATTTAACATGGAATATTTAATTAAGTAGAAATAAAAGGTAATAAGAAAACCATATAATATATGATATATATAAATATGATTATGTAATATATTTATATAAAAATTATATTTATTATACAGTGGGTTTGTATGTGTACAATGAAATTCAATACTTAATATAAGGGATTTTATTATCTCAAATTTCATTCTTTGGGTCATATGTTATGTTTTGAATTTATATTCTTTCATGAGAAGTTTATACAACCCATATAACATGTAAATTCATTAATTTAATACTAATCATGAAACATTACATTTTCTTTTATGTTATCCCTTCATTTTGTTATGATTCAACGTTACAAAATTTGTAATTATTATATGTTATAATTTCATCATTTCATAGGATTGTTCATGATTATGCTCCTCATGATAAAATAATACCATCCATATTTAAGTAAACACATAAAATTTATTCCCCACTAGTGATTCATGTAAATGTTTCAATTTCCCACTCTTTGTTACTTATAATAATTGAGAAAATTATTTAACCATTTTTTTTAAAAAAAATATTTAAATTAATCTTTATGTTGATTTAAAAAAATGCATGTTTTTCATATATAGGAAATGAAAATGGAATCATTATTTTACCATGGATGAAATAAAAAAATTTCCAACATAATTAAAACTAATTTATATGACGATTCCATTATAATTTTACATAGTTATATTCTAATAAATGTATTTTCCAAAAGATTTAAGTGTTAATTTTTTAAAAAATAAAAAATGATATTTTCTCAGGGAAATATTTTTGAACAGCTGATCAAAAACATTTTCTATCTATGATATCATCTATTGATGTTATGTATGACTTACTAGGAATAAGATCTAATGACACCATTCTTATAACTTATTTAAATGGTTTATCATTATTATAGAATGATGTTTATGAACCTAATTTATTTTCCAGGAGTTATACAATTAGGAAATTCATATGAAACCATCTTCTTTTCAGTGTTATGAAATGATTAAATTATTTTGAGAAATGTCTCTTTTCAATAGGAATTTTTATTATGATATGTTAATATATCTAATTTAATGAATTTTGTTATGATTCAATGATTTTTATGATCTTATAGAACACTTAAAATAGAATTTATTACGTGATGGGTGGGTCCTATATCTCTCTATAATTTTTTGAGTAGCGGTTTATATTTCATAAGATATACAATATTGTAATGACTACTTAACTCAGATTAGTAATGTACATGTTCGACAATTATGGTCATGGGAATAAACCATGACTACTACATTTGTTTGGGGAGTGATCCCATTGCAATATTAAAAACCTGTTACTGAGCCATGACTAATATGGAAAAGATTTTATATATTTATGTGAATTACAAAAATTCACATCTTATTCCAAGGTTATTCTCATATGATTCATATTATTTAATTATATTTTGATTCATGTCTTATTAAATTTCAATCCTTATTCCCATATTCAAGATTATGATCTTTCTATATGAAGGGCATGATTTTAAAATGATATTCTCATATCCTTATACCCTTATGCTCCTTCTATTCTTATATATTCTCCTTTACAACCCTAAATGATCATCTTATCTCACCATTTAATAGGTTTCCATTTTCTAGCTCAGGATGTAATGTATTATATATGATATTTCATTGAAGGTTAATAGTTATAAATAAATTATTGGAAGTCAAATTAAATCACTCATGGAATAATAATTATGATTCCATGTTTCCAAAGTCATTAAAATATTATAGTCATAATGTGTGTTCTTGTGTAATATAAATAATATTTATAAAAAATGATTTATTATATATAAATTAAAAAAATCAGGTCTCTATTTTCCAATTAATTGCGAATATGATGATGTGTTACTTGAATACATTCTTATTCATAACCATAATTGGGAATTTTTTTTAAATTGAACTCACCTCTAGTTCTATATCAATTTCAAATTCATCTTGTTGAATTTCCCCAATTGATTTATAGAAATTTAAAAAGAAACTCTAGATGAAAATGGAAAATTGTTTCAGATAACCACATGCATCACAGTGGGGCGACTGCTTTCATTTTTTGAAATTATTACGGTTAAAAACAATAAGGAATTGATTATCGAGAGCACAAAAATATCACAGTCATGAAAATGTATCCAGTACCAGCTATTTAGGATTTATTTTATCTATTGTGAGAATTTAAATACTTTTAAATGATTTACCTCAAATTTGGATACCATTAGTTAATGGTACGATGATAGTACATAATCAATATAAACCACCATATAAGGTATATGAATTACAAATTAAATTCTATGCCATTTGGAGATACCCATTCATCCACTATCATCATTAATTTAATTAATAGAGTCCTTATTGATTACCATGACTAGTTTTTGGTAGAATTTATTAACGATATTCTAAAAAATTACATGATTAACAAATATGATGATCATAATTTAACAACTATGTTGTAGACAATGATAAATGATATTGTATTTTCCTTATTTTGAAATTTTTAACTCTACCTAAATAACCTATCAATATTAGGTAACATAATTACAAGTAGGGGTATATCATTGGATCCATTAATGATTAATTTTTTAAAAAAATTGGCCCATATCAACAAAAATTATTGATATCTATAATTTTTTTATGATTGGATGGATATTACAGATGTTTTGGGACATATTTTACATATCTATGAAATATAATATTCATTTTTACATAGAAAGGATCCATGTTATTTTAACCAATGGAATGTGACGAAAATTTCAAGGAGTGGATGAGATGATTGGTCTCTGCACCTGTACATTCACTCTCAAACAATGGAGAATAGTTTTTGATTTATAGTGATACATCAATGAATGGAATGAGATTTTTTATCATTTTTAAGGATGTGGTTGTAGTGTATGCCTCACAATAACTGAATACTTATGAAAATAATTACATCACACATGATTTCGGAAATGGAAGTGGTATTTTTTCCATTGAAAATATCTACAAATTTTATATATCTTGAATGTTAGGATATATATATTATTCATAAAATATAGTAGTATATATTCACATAGAAATATTTGAATACTCACTGATGGATATTTTTTAAATTGGTTAATGACTCTAACTGATCAATATAATATCATCCTAAGAGTGAGAACAAGCAAGAAGATTTTTTAAGTCGAAAAGACCATACTAGTTGATCCATGAAGTGGATTTAAAAAAAACCAATACCTAAGTATTTATATAGGATGTGCCATGAAATTATAATTATAGTATAAAAGTCCTATATTTCTTATATGAATCCTCAACCGTCTATCAATGGAAATATTAAATAGGTGCAATAAAAAGATGTGAAGCTACAAAAGAATGTAATGATTGTTCTGGAGTTCAACCATGACCATAAATGAATAAATATATTCAATAATATTGTATGTATAATTTTTAGAAATATAATTATGGAAAGAGTAATGAGATAAATCACATAACTCATCCTTCTCTATTCATCATAGAAGCATGAAGATGCATATGTATCATAAATAGTATTTTTAGTTGAAAATTATAAAAATGGGTTTTGTTGAGTATGTATATAAATTTATAATATTACATAAATTCATGGATGAATGACATAATTCAAATGAGATTTTACGAATATTACATATATCAAAATTAAAATAATGAAATGTGACCCTAGACTCCATTATAAGACATCCAAATACATCTAAAGGCCAAATTGTCATTTGGGATATAGTAGATCACATTTGTAATACAACACATTTTATTTTTCTTAGATAATATTTAACTCTTAATTATATATACTAGATATACATTAAATTAGTGTTACGGTTTCATGGAGTTCCATATTTAATTATTTATGATTGGTATTTGAGGTTTATCTCAATGTTTTGTAGAATTATTCAAAAATCATTGAATACAAGGTTGAAATTTAGCACCAAATATTATCCCCATAATTATGATCAATATAAGTGGTCTATTCAAAACATATAATGTTTTAGGAAAAAATATATGTGTATTTCAATGGTGTTTGGAATTGACACCTTCCTCTAGTTAAATTTTCTTACAGCAATATCTTTCACTTGAGAAATCTGCTTCATTGTTACCAAATCATCTCTAGGAAGAGGTGCAGTACTACAACTTGTTGGAATGATTTTAAAGAACATATTATTATATAAAAAATCATTGGAAATATCTAGAGTTCGAAGTTTGAGAAAGGTTATTCCGTTAAATGTCTCCTCTGACGAATGTAATAATATTCAAAAACAAGGAAAAGATGAAACACATATATATAAATTCTTTTTTATATTATTGATAATATCATGATAATTTCTTATCTATTGTATCATTCACCAAATCTAATTCAATTTCACTCTTGGTTCAATTTATCAATTTTGATTTAGTACATATCTCCTCTTTTATATATACAGAACATAGTTGTTTGACTTTTAGATATTGTTCATTATTGCGAGGAGTAACAAGTGGTGACTATGGACTGATTAGATCACATTATATTAAACAATATCACTAATCTATTCAATGTTTAGTGGAAGACCCATAACATTGATGAAGGTACATGGGAACTTGATGATGTGATGAGGTACAAATATACCCATTGGATTATAATATATTAATTGAATTTTGACAAATAATTATTTTATGTGGGATATAATTTACCACCCTATGATTATAATATTATATATATATATCTTCATTTTGTTTTAGGTGTTCAATAACTTTCTATATACAAAACACAAATCTTAGACAATCCACAATATACAACTAAATATTATTGTTAAAAGTGATTGATATCGCATAGTAGTTGTATTACTAGGTATAAATATGACTTAGAGAATTATAAATAATATGTGTCATTGTTTTAGTTAAAGAAGTTGTTTTTATTATTTATTTTTGAACAAGTACTTAAATTTGAATAATATGAATAAAATCATATAGGTCCTAATTGTTTAAGGAATTTTATTTTCTTTATATTATATATTGTTATCAAAATAATATATATTGAAAAAATTGATATATTATGAAATAAATTGATAATGTTCTTAACCAAAGTAATAATATTTTATCAATTGATTATTAATGGGTATAAATGAAGATAAAAACATTAGAATGTAAAAAACCTAATATAAAAAACTATTTTATTGAATGCAACATATTCAATCTTAATAAATTAAATTAATAAATATTTATGATAGATTTTAATTTAATTTATTGATAATATTTGAATTAAAATTTATTAAAATTAATATATTGTTTTTTATTTGGAATGAAAAAGGAATAAAATTATTTATATTCTTAAAAATATTGTTTCTTAAGAAATAGTTTTACATGTTTTGTGCGCTAATGTTGAAATTAATTTCAGCCACTTATAAGAATTAAATATTTTTTAATGTATTTCATATTTAATATCCAAATAATAAATGTTATTTATTAATATAAACTTAATTTTCATCCATAATTAATATTTAACATATTAATAAACTTATTACCACCACATGAGTTAAAAGGTTTAAAATGGCGTTTAACTTAAGAGAATCATTTTAAACTAACACAAAATAAATTATTAAATCTCATTGGTTTGTATTAATTAGACCATACCATCTAATATATTAAACTATGAACACTTTGATCAAATTTTATTTGTTAAGAAATATATTATATAACAATTATTAATGTTTTTATAAATTGTCCACCCAACTCCCATATAAAAGGGACCACATATTCATACTTATTGACAACAATTATGCTTCCTTGTTAGTAAAATACCAACCCATATACCACTCATATTTTCTCCCCATTTTATTGCGGTCCTGGCATCACCAAAATAATGAACTCAATAAGGCATAGGTTGTCGGCTAATAAAATATAACCGCAGAAGTGGTAATTGCCTTTGACAATCAATATTGAGTTTCATTCATTCATGAACCCATCCAAATTTTCAATGAAGGTATTAACATGATTAAATATAATATTTTACTAAATAAATTATTTTTATAATAATGTTAAAACCAATTTATATAAGCTTTATATCTAATGGAAAATCAAAACATCATTGATGCTTACAAACAGGTTACCATCTCCTGGTGGAGATGTTTTTTTCATCACCATATCTATCAGATAGTTATATAGATTTATGTAATGGATATATATAATGTTAGTAAAATAATTATTATTATTAAAATTTAAATTATTATCCACATTCTTATCCTCACTAACATTGACAATGATAGTAGGCTCATGTGTACATGTTCCCGACCACCTCCACAAAGTGAAGTAATTCATTTATTCCTTCACAAAATGGATGGTAATTAAGATATATTTATTGAATATATTTTAAATTTTATGATATTATTATTATATTTAAAATATATATTATAATTTAAATTAATTCCATCCATCCATTGGAAAAAGTAAACATCACTCAAGCATACATATGGATTACTGTCTCCACAAAGTAACATAATTCATTTTTTATCACAACCTATTTTAAATGGTATATAAATATATATAATTAATAAATATTATAATTATTACATGACTATTATTTTGGATATAAATAAATGAGGACAAACGTGCAACAATTATAACCACAAAACATAAACATTCATCGAAAACAAAGTAGTTAACACCAGTATAATTATTTTAATGATGAATTATTAATAAACATAAAATATGAAATTATAAGGGAATGATATATTAATGAATAATTATTCATATGGTTTTACTATATGTTAAAAAAATAATTTTTTATACAGTATTTGTAAGCATGTATGATGAAAGTCAAAACCTAAGGTAATGGTTTATTTTAAAATCTAGTTTATTTTCTCGATTATCTATGTTAAATTTACAATTACGTAAATTATATTTTTATTGTATTTAAAAAATTATAAATTTTATTCTCCTAAGATTATTCATTGGTATTCTTTTTTTTCCATTAATTATCCTCTCTTTTAAACATAAAATGATCTAAAAATTCATTCTAGGAAACCTAACCATTTTTCATTTTTGGTCATGATTTTTGTCCATCCATACCCATGTTCCTCAAATTGATTATAAAATTTATTAAATAGACATAAATGTGTTAAAAGGGATTTTTATTAATACCTTTAAATTTATTTAAAAATTATTAAAATGAATCTTTTCAATGATTTTTCTTACCACTCACTTTTGACTATTTAAAATAACGTAAAAAAAATATTCCCTTTTAATGTAAAAAAATAATTGAAATTTCCGATTTACACATCTTTAATTCATAATGAAACTTCATGTAAAATTTTCCTTTGTTTTAAAAATAATATAATATTCCTTTGTTTAATAATTTTATTTTTTATATTTTATAGAACTAAAAGGGATATTATCTCTTCATTTTCAAATCAAATTTTAAATTATTTTAATAAAATGATATTTTATTTATGTCAATATCATTTAAGGAATAGTATATTTCATTAAGGATATGATATTATGATAAAATACACTTTATTTGTATAGGTGTATTATGAAGATTTTGTTTTAAGAATTATATCATGAAACCCATTTCTTTATCATGCGTTAATTATACTAGGATGAATTGATGAATGTTTTTATAATATTATGATGCACTTATGTATGGGTTTTGTTATGGGATGTGTGGGAAAAGAATTTTGTACCTTTAATAAGTGTTGGAAAAATATTTATGTATCTTTAGCTAAATGGAAATATAATGGGGAGTTAAAATAGTTCAATAAGGGACTATGTTCACTATGACAGTCATTGAGGTGATCCAAGATAATGGAAATTATGGGAATGAGGAGTGAACCCGATCCACTATGAAATATTTTTATTTGATAGTATTGTGAGTGATAATTTATATGGAAAATTATTTCATAGAATTATGAGAATGAAAAATAAACTTATTTATTATATTTATGGTATGTTCTCATGGCCCATGATTGATTATTAATGTCTCTAAAATCATATTTCTCGTGTATTTTGTTATGAAAAATTCTTGAACAATGAATATTTATTTATAGATTATGAAATTTTGGGCATTTTTTTGAATGTTATGATCATGGCACTAATGATTTTTTTCCTCTTATTATCACTTTTTTTAATCAATTGATATCTCACATATCTATGTTTATGAGGCAAACAGGCTAAAAATTTCATATGTTTCCTTTTCCCTATGTAATGATTAATGGTATTAAAATGTGTATATGTAAATTTTTTCATATTTTAAAATATATTTCTAGGATATATTTAATGCAATTCATGAAATAATTTGAATACGTATATTTTCCTCCAAGACAGTAAGCCATTATGAATTTGGGGTGTGAATTATTGTGTGTTTTATTGAATTGGCAACTATAAGGATGTAATAATTATTTTTGTAATTACTGGGGGTGCATCATTAATAGTATGGAACATTTAAAACATGTATCTATTAACCAATCCACATACCTCCATAGGATAAAACTTAATATTTACCTATATTGAAACTATTTTTAATAATACCATTTATAAGAATTTATATTATCATCTGAAACATCATGAATTGATTTAAATCACAATGTTATTGTTTCTAATTAGTTGATTTTTTTGTATTATTAGGTTTTACATCCAATAGATTAAATTCTATAAAATTATTTACTTTTTAAACTTTTTTTAATCATAAAACAATTATAAATTTTACTTTTTATAATGGGAAATTTGTAAGTTACTTTTACAAATTGAATCCATCCCTCCCGCTTAAAGATTTTATACATTTTCTATATGGTAAAATATTTGGTATTCAAAAAATTATCTATATTTTTTGTTTGAAACACATTGTATATATACTTAAAACTTATTTCTTTATAAATTTTGTCTGTGACCTCAACTTACATTTAATTTCACTAACCATGCAATGGTGGAAGGTATGTTTTTTGCTATTGAGAGTACAATATCAGTTTGGATAGTAGAAAATATAAATCTGGATATTTTATCCCTATTAATGTTGCATACTATGAATATTAGTGAGATTATATGGAAACCAATGTTATTAATATAGGGGTTCATATCAATGTGTTATTAAATAAGTTATAATATTCTGGAAGATGATATCAATATTTTCAGTGAAAAATAAATTGTATAGGTTGACTTAATATCCAATCTTCAAATAAATTATTGTTACATTCAACTTGTTGGTCGTAGTGTAAAACTCAAGGAAAGGGGGTGGTGAATTGAGTTTCTAATGAATTTGTTGAATAAAAACAGTTTTAAAAAATATGTCACCTTATTTGATAAAACGATCATTTAACAAAAATATTAAAATTAAATAATTATATTTTTATAAATAGTTCTACAAAAAAATTTCACTAATTTGTTAAAATAATTTTGATAATACTTTAATAGTTGACACTAATTTACTTATATAAAATATTTTATACAAAACACAAATTTATATAAACCATCACATAAATTATTTTCTTAATAATTTTGAAAGTATAAACTTCTTCAATTTAAAATAATGGTAACGAAACAAGTAAAGAAAAAAATATGGTACAATAGAATTTAAACAAGGATTTAGTAAAATCCATGTATACATCGCTGCCACAAGGATATTACCTATTTACATGAAATTAGATATAAAATTACCAGGCCCACACAATGATTTGGTTTTTAAAAGAACTAAAACACATTGTTTTCTTGAAACTAATCAACTTCCACAATTATATATGAGAATAAAAACAAAAATAGATCCCACATAGCCTCTTACATAATGGTACATGGGGATAAAAAAGAAAATTTACACGATAAAGTATCAATAACTCAATATTTTACTAATGTAGACTATGATTTTTTAATAATTTGATTAAAATAAAACACGAATACAAAATTATGCAAAAAAATAAAGATAAAAATATGATAGTACAAAAAATGAATTAATACACAATCCAAATATATTCATTTGATTAGGAATACATGAATTTATCATTAAAAGGACGTTGAACAGGTTTCATAGTAAATGTTTAAAAAAAAGTGTGACATTTAATTCTATAAAGCCTTCTCTTTTTAGTCAACATTTTTCTAAGGTTTTTCAACACACAAGTGTATTAGTGATTTTACTTTTTCTAACATCTAAGAGTATGTGTGTCAATGTAAATACATGCTCTACAAGAAAATGAGTGAGATTATTTGGGATTTATAATGGTGTAGGTTATCCAAATATTTATTTTAGGATATTAATAGAATAATTTTTATACTTATAATGGGAAAAAATCTTGTTGGTATGAATTTTACATTAATATAACCATGCAGTTATATAATAAAAATCATTCTGAAATACACATTATTTTTTCTATCATTAAAATCATAAACTATACTTTGTGGAATTAATTATTAATGAAATTATAGATAGCTATAGAATCTCATTGGTGGAATATTAAATGGTACTATATATTTTTGTGGTAGATTATTTAATTATATTACCACTTAGTGAACTATAGATAGTTTCAATGAACAGTATCGTTGTTCCATGGTAGATACTCTTTACAATATTAATACTTGGAGATAGATAAACCTGATGGCCAGTATAGTATTTCCTTACCAGAAACATTATTAAATTTTAGCAACATATGCAAATATCACCATGTGATAGTAGTAGATAATAGCGGTATATGAATATGGGAGTAGAGTTTTTCAAATATATGGTAAGAAAAACTAATGATTGATCCAAGTTGTCATATAGTTTAACTTGTGTTAGTATCATGACCGGATGTCAGCTTGAAGTGGTAGCTTACTCAAATGAATCATATATCATTAAAAATTATTATAGTTCCTGACATAACAAAATATTCAAAATTTATATAATTTTTTTACTAACATAAACCATTAAATTCATTTGAAATATAACAAACATGATTTTTGATCCTTAAAATATGGAGATTCATGGAATAATCCAACAATATCCCTATTTTTTTATCACATGTCATTGATTTAATCATTTATAATTGTTTAAGTGTTGAATAGTAAAATAAATATAATCTACACAATAAATAAAATCCTTGGTAGATACTATACAATCAATTAATGTCATGTGATATATGATAAAGCTAATATTTTCTCCATTTTATATATTATTTTCTATTAATTAACTTATCAGAATTTATAAATTTTACATTATCTGAATCAATTTTTTATTTATGGGATGTTTTGTTATAAAATGTGACAATTTCGTAATTGTTGAATTTTGACATATTTTAATCATAATGATATTTTGGGAAAAACATTTAAAATGTTCTCTTAATTTTACTGATTCAATTTATTTTAATATTCCTTCATTTATTTACATCATCTATTTCTCCAGGTCCAAAATATTATTTGAAAAAATTGAGTCCCTAAAAAATAAATCAAGTTGAAATATTTTCGGGCCTACATGGTGGACCCCACATCTAGAACTGAGGCATAAATCGGAATACACATTTCTAATTGATCTGATAAAAATTTGATTATAAATACAACATACAGATAAATGTATAAAAATAATTTTGTGGAGTTTTCCATCATAAAGGGGGAATTGGATATTATACATTGAAAGAAGAATTATGAAATTCTTGTACAAAAAAAGTCATGCACCGAATTTATTCCATAACATCCTCTAGACTCGTCTAATAAATGTGAATTTTTTGGGCCAATGAAAAAATATATCAAAAAAAATTCATAAAGACACAATTTCCCAATTAGGAAATTTTATTGAGATAATGCACATATACTTTTGACGTAAAAAATTTTAACTGAAATTTCAAACATTAAAGACCCATTATGAACCCTAAGTAATTAATTGTCTGTTATAGAATCCCAAAGCCACTTTTATTCCTATAAATAAGATTCCAATGGTGGGTTAAAAAATATATTGATTTTTTAGGAAAGATGTGGACATTGGTTGTTGATTTATAATTTTTCCTTCATTTATATTTATTTTAGTTTTCTTTTCCAATATAATACATTCATATTTTTATTAAAGTGTTTCCATTTTCTTATTCCACCCCTTTTTATCTTCTGATCATAATATCACTATTGCTCTCCTTAATCTTCCACCATGATCTCTTTTTACTTTTCAATGGAATGTGTCTAACCTATGTCTTCTCCCTAGGTGAGGTATTGTAATGTTTTTTTCATTTCTCTTCAATGAAAATTATTTATATTCTATTCATGGAGAAATCAAGAGTAGTTCATGGGTGTAGAGGTTGTACACCACAAACATTATTTTCAATTTCATTTATTTTCTTTCATTATTTTTTCCCTCCCTTATCTATTGTAAACACTTCATACTGTTGATTTTGGTTTTCATGATGGGATGAAACGACATACGGTGGAGTCACATCTCTTAGGAATTACATTATCGGTAGAAGTGTTATTCTATTTGAGTATTGAATGAGAAGTGGTTGGGTGCAATAAAGGGATACTAAAACTACAGTAATTAAATCATAGAAAACTAAATTATTAATAAGGTTTTACAATAGGAATTATAAAATTTAATTTAAATAATAAATAAATATTGAATGACCCATTGTTATCCAACCCTATGATCAAGACTTTTTATCTCTAATTTCAATTTTTCACATCCTCATTTAGATTTAAATTATTTATTTAATAATCTTATTTTTAGGTTTTCCAAAACCCTAGAAACAAAAATTTCGATAAATAATATAACAACAATTAGATTAGGAGAATTATAATTTGTTATTGAACCAACTACAATAATCCTCAATTGATACAACCCTGGTCAACCTATGTATTTCATAAGGAAAATAATTTTTTTCCACACCCTAAGATATGAATGTTTCAAAATGTTATATAATTAGTCCCATTGTTGGATTACCAAATATATAAGAACAATTGAAAGTAAAAAAGATATATAAGGACTAATAAAAAAATGTTATCATTATAAATTAATGTTAAAATGGTTTATTAGTAGAGGAAATATGAGAAAAATAAAAAACCCCATAAAATTTTAATCAATGTCTAATGATGTATACTATTACTAACTAGAGGATTATCCACCATGGGCTTGCCTTTTCTAGCACCATGAGGGTTAGGAGGAGCTATAGGTGCATGAGACCAGAAAAAAACTAGTTTGATATTCCATAAAATATCAATATTTGTATGTACAAATGGAATAACATTAATAGAGGTGGTCTACAAGGATAATAATAAGGATGCAAATAGGGAGGATGTCACAGGTTTGGTAAGAGGTAGAGTAATAATAGTCATGGTTATATTAAAAAATTGTTATTTATACTCCAAAAATTGAGTGATAACATGGCCACCATGATTCATATCTTTTAACAAATTATCCTTCTTAACTATGAGAAATGTTATAAGGGGTTCCAAGTTATTAAAATAGGTTACATTCTCCCTGAAGGCCCTAGTCAAAAATTCTATTCATAAATTCTTATGTAAGAATATAAAATCATAATAAAGATCATGATTTATTTAAATCTATGAGAGATAATATTTATATATTTTAGTGATTATTTCTATATCATTGTTATCTTTATTTACAACTCTCAAATGAATATATAAATAGGTTCTCCAAAAAATAATTAAGATAATATCATCCCAATGAGATGTATAGGGATCAACCTTAAGAAAAGTAATATCTCCTCACACTATAGATTAAATCTAATTAGCATCCACTAAAGCATGAGGATAAACAGGTGGAGCTCTAGGAGATGATTCTTCGGGTGTAACGAAAGACTCCATCCTCACTGGAAGAGATATCTATATCCTTGTAATGTTTCACTCATATCCTCTATAGTTATTTGAATAATCTAAATTTATTCAACAATCTTATTATTCTCCATATCAATGTTTCTCATCATTATGATCATTTTGAGTTGGAAATGAGAAATGACCAAAGAAAATTTTATCCTTATGTCAATCTTACTAAGATTTTTGTCTTGAACCAAAGAGGGAGGAATCACCCCATTTTAATTATATATAAGATCTATTATAAATTATATGTGATCATCTCAAGTCATATAATTGAAATATGGATTAGAAATAGTAGGAGGAGGAGTCTTCTCTTGCCTTGGATGGGTAACATCCTCATATCCTGGTTCCAAAATACGTACCTTGTCTTGCCCACCATACCTTAGGTTTGATTTCATTTAAGATATGTTTGTATTTAATTTCATTGTAGTGTTTTTGGGTGAATATGGGTAGAAAATATATATTTTTTCAAGGAAGTAATTCCATGAGAATGTTTTATAAATGGTTAGAACTAAATTTGTGTTAACTATAAGGGATAAATCTATGATTTAATAATGTTTTTTATCATGGTTTTAGAATATTCATTTCAAACATACAATTCACTAGGTAATACAATGTGGGTTCTATATATTTTTTCAAAGGACATTCATGGGTTTAACAAACCATGTCGCTGGTCCGAGGAAGCCATGTCGATCGATAAAGTAGCCATGAATGGTTATCACATAGTTTGTATATTTGGAAATCCTATCCATGTGTTGAACTCAAACACATCAAAAAATATTATTTACACAATTTCCCCTTTTATTTGTATTCCTCATTTCCCCCTAATCTCATTTTGTCACAAATTAATTCTTTTATATCATATATATATTTTATTCTTTCGATTTAAGGAAAATTTCTTCCATTCCTCATTCTGAATTTCTTATTCATTGATACTTGATAGATCCATTCACTTATAATCTTATGGATCCTAATTGATCTATTTATGATTTAAATTAGGGGTTTTACAATGAATTTATTTTTTTTATTATATATATAGGATCATGAGGACCAGATCTATTATTCCCTTCTCACCATTTTTATGTATATTAGTCATACCTCCATTATTGAGATATGTGTCTTTACATAAAAAGGGTTAATTCAATTAATTTCTTATTTTATTTTTCAAATTATTTTTTATTATACATTTAATTGAATTTATTTGTGAATAAAAAAGATTTTTTGAAGAAACAAATCGTGTTTTTAAATGGGGTTTTCTTCACACAAAAAAAATTTCACGCAATGAGTTTGATAAAATTCATACATTTTTTTAGTTTTAAAATAGATTTTAAATCAAAATAGAGGATTTGATGTTTTTTAAAAATGATTTATGATATTTTGATTGTTTTCAAAGAAAAACACATGGGTGGGGATTCTATAGATGATATATTGTTTGGGGTTGAATTTTTGTACAATCATTTACATTAGGATTATGAAATTCATCCTTAATGGATACTCTTAATGGATCCAAAATCCATAACTGAGTATATACCTAATTTACAAAGGGAGAAGTTTATTTTTTGTTTTATACATAATGTAACTTAAGAACTCACTTTGGTCTAGAGGATTGGAGGATGTTAACATCACACCCTTTGGGGGGATTTTTACCTACTTTGGGGATCTCTTACAGAATTACAATATGAGCATGAATATATTATTAATCAAAATAGAGAAATATTTACCCTAAAAGTGTTATAGGGTTGAAATTTATTCACTCTAGGGGAGGTTCAATTAACAGTTCCATTTAAATACATATGAGGTCCTCCATACATTTCAATTATTTACTAGAAATGGGTATCTACTTATATTTTGAACATAAATAACATGAAAAATATAGTTTTCTTCCATCTAGGGAGGATTTTAATATTTCTAGGATTGAATCGAACATCAAAGAGGTTGCCTATGTATCTGGATTATGAAAGTAATCATAACCCACAAAGATCATTTTAGAAATTCAGTTTAATGTCATGAGGATAGGACATATATGAGGGAACACGTGCATTATATATTGAGATCAATACTCATGAAGGAATCCAATGTATCTTGTTTATAGTATAAATAATATTCGTTATAATTTGATTTAATTTAGAGACGTACTATGAGGTAGATTCCCTTTCTTGGGGGTAATGAGGTCATGAATTTGGATAGGGAGTACACACTATGGTTTCTCTATCTGGGAGAGAATTCATAATGTGAATCTATTATTATTTCAAATTCCTATGCTTGTGTGATCCATGCTCAATGTTGGAAATAGGGGTTATAAAGTAAACTATTTCACTGAATATAGGCATGGGGCTTATGTACTAGGGTTTCCCCTATGGTGTATTTTATATGGAGCTCGATCCTTATGAATGTGTCCTATGTATCATTATTATAGCAGGAATCAGATTCATTGTCATTAATTTTTCACCCAAATCCACTCATGGATAAATAAAAACGAAAAGACTATGGGATAAATTGGTTCCCATTGGTAATAATATCAAAAATATGGGTGGACTTACATAGAGGTAGATTCCCATTAGATATCGGGCCATAAATAGGAAACTTATGAATCATAACTATATCAGGAATCTGAGTAATCGTAGTTTAATTAGGGGAACACATGAATATGTCTATTGGGAATGGTTATCATGTCATGTGGTGTGTGTTCTCATAACCTATATTTATTGTCTGTCTAATGTGTTCATAATGTTAATATGACATGTCTGATTATATTTGTATGACATGTTTGAGAAGTTATAGAAATGTCTTGGTCTCCAAGAGGACATTTCTAATGATAATCCTATGATCCACTTGACTTTTTCAGAGGGAATCACGTGATATAGATGGATTATCAGAGAGTATATAACATGATTAATATATACATCTATTGGTGTTGACTCATAATCTGGTTTTCATGTTTTTTGTGATATCTCATGATTACTGTATATATGTCTTGGAGTTTCCTCATGATTTGAAAACCCGTATAGGAGGACATCACATGATCAATGAAGAAATGTTATGGTGATATTTTATGGTCTACATGGAATTTTGGGGAGGCTATCACATGATCAATGAATTTATTTATACAGTGTAACAGCACAACCCCAATTACCCATAGTTAGTGCATTATTCCATAACAATGGTATGATCACAAGGGATCAAATCCCGAAAGACTGATCAGTTTAGTAGCCTTGGAATGACAAGTTACATGAATACGTTTTGAATTACATTATAAAATGAAAAAAAGAACAAAAACATTGTCTATATTGACCACATTCATATCCCCTAGATTATCCCTACAGGTCAGTCATAATATACTTCTTCACATCCAGGAAAAAAAATAGAAAGGGGTGAGATCATATGATCAGTAAGGATAAAAATATAGTGGAAACATTCATATATAATTATAAACATTTAAGGAAGTGTAAATAATAAAACACAATCCTTTTAAACTTAAATTTTAGCATAATATGTCAAATATAAATCAAATAATACCTTTTACGTATTCACATGGATATTCTACTAGTTGAATAATCACATGAAATATCAATAGCCAATTTCATAGTGATGGAATGCATAATGTCATAAATAATAACCGCATATTCAAGACCATATTCCAAGACTACAAATATTATTTTTTTCAAATACTTGTTCCAAAACACTAGTTTGTCTCATGAGACCTATAGATGCATCGAGGAGCTATAACGGGCTCCATCCATCAATTACTATGTACAATGCATTCTTTATATGAAAGGTTGAAACATACGATAAATATTCATATTAACACAAGAATAAAAAATGTTAATACTTCAACCATAAACCTTGAATGGTATATAAACAACACATCCACATTCAAACATATCACAAAAGCTTCAATAAAATATTGAAGATTTGTATCATAATGAATCAACTTCAAACAAGTTTTTATCCATTAAAAGATGTCGACATATATGAACTAAAAAGTATTTCATAGAAATATATCTTTTCTAAAATCATTTAAAAGTCACATAATTTATAAATTGAGACATTTATAGGAATTTTTGAATAAATGTTTCCCATACCTCTTTGAATCTTTGAAAGTAATTAACATTTTAAAACAATGATTTCCATATAAATAAATTCTTAAAATCTTTTTTAAAAAATAGAAATTAATTCACAATATTTAGAAAAATAACTATTTATAACATTTAAAATGATGATATAGTTAAATATACTATTCTATAAAACCTTATGATATTCATTTTGAAAAAAAAATTATGAAATATGGGCAATGATGATAAATATGTCCTAGTAAATACTTACTCATAAACGTTCTTGGATAATAATGAGATTGAGGAATTAAACCTTACCTTGTTCTTCTCCAAGGACGATGGTATATTAACATCTTATATAATAGTTAATTCATTTTTATTATGTTATAAAATAACCACATACATAAATATGATATCATATATGAACTTTTAATTTTACTTTGTTAGGAATATTTTAGTAGTATCATCATTTAAAGTGATAACTAATCCGTTTTCTTTTATATGCTTGTCTAAGATGGCCATGTTTGTTATATATAGAATGTATTTGATTAATAAATAATTATAATAAGTTATTAAACATTATTATTATTCATAAAATGAACATTATTCTTGAATGACCACGATGGGGAATGAATCTCATCTCATTCGTGGAGACGGTAATCCTTACGTACACACGAGAGACAATATCATTATATTGATGGTGAAATCATAAGTAATTGTTGTTATATCATATATACATATTTATTAACATGTTATATTTATTATTTTTATCAGTTATAATCATTATTATACCAATACAAATAATAAAGTATTTAACTAACAAACTACACCACGACGTGGAGATGATAAGTCATACGTACGTATGTATGATGAATTTTTCATTTATAGGATGGATAGAATAATGAATATGGTAGTACCATATTCATAATAAAATCACAGTATGTAGGAGGTACTGGATTTAATATAATGGTATGGAAAAAACAAATAAATATGAAGTGGATGAAGAAAAGAACTTGAAAGAGGGTGGTGAAATTATTACCTCTTCTTTGGGTGCTTCCTTTTGATTTGATCAAAAGGGATCCTTGGGTTAGATTTATGATAAAATTAAGGACTCTAGTATTATTTGAGGGAAGTCGGGAGGATATTTAGGCAGGGTTTGGATGAGAAAAATGGTTTTGGAGGTGTGAAATTAAGAGAATGGGATGTTCCCTTTTTTAAAAGGGGTGGGGTCACTTTAAGAAAATATTGATTTATTGATTTATTCTAAAATTACCAGTTTATAATGGCTCCAAATGAAATTATTTAGAGACTCAGGTGGTTATGAGTCGAAATAATATCATCCAATATTTTTTAGACAAATTTATCTTACCATTTTAACCATACCATATATATTTAACTCTTAGTTAAATAGTTTTACTTTTACCTTGTCTTCATGTATTCTTACACAATATGGTTAATAAAAATACTCTAAACATCCAAGGGAACCTCAAGTGGTTCATTAATGACATATATAATATTATTTAATCCCTTTTTCTGAATGTTAGATATTTATTAATTTTATATCATCTAATAATATAGTATTTGTTTTAAAAACTTATTTATGTCAATTTTGACACTATTTGGTATTTTTTTGTGAATGTCAGAAAAACCTTATAAATTAGAAAAAATTTCTAATCAACCCTAACATTTCATATTATCCATTAAAAGTTGTTGAATTTATCAAAAATTCTCAAATTATATTTATTTAGATATTTATAATATCAAATATTTTAATATTTCATTAAAAAGGTAATTGATGTATCATTATTGTGTCATAAATAATATAATTATTTAATATCAATATATAATAAATAAAATACCAGTATGTAGTAAATATATTTACCTTTATAATGAATATTTATAGATAAATTTATCTTATGAATAACCCTTTATTAAAAACGGTTTAGTTAATTAACATTGAATTTAACACTTTTAATCCTTCATTAAATAAAAGAATAACAAATGTCCTAATCTAATATAAGTGGACCTAAAGGATAGTATTTTATTCCTAATATTTTTTTTTGGTATAATTAAACTTATCAAACAGAATTAGGACATGTGCCAAGATAATTAAAATATAATTTTTACCATTAACTACCCTATTTACTTTTAACTCTGTTAAAGAAAAGTCAAAAGATACTATTCACAAAAAAAATTATATTCATCTTATTGAATCTCATTTTAGTTACTGATGTCATATGTGTCTATAATATTATTTAAATTCCACTCACAGAAGTGGTAAAATTATGTTTTATGACTATTTGATGACGTGCCTAGACGGAGGGTATAAGGCGTAAAAAAATTCAATAAAATTATATACATATAATTTTATTATAAAATGACTCTAATTAATTACATATAACTAATATAGGTATTTTTTTGCATTAAATAAATTTAAATAAAATAAACAATTATTTAAATAAAAAGTCAATTTTAAACAAAAACACAGTATTTTTCACTATTCATCAAAAAAATTAAAGTTTTTAGACAAATACCAAAAAATAACCCTAAGATAATTTTTATATTCCAAATTAAAAAACAAATTATATTTTCCAAATTCACAAAAAATAAGTTTCATTTATTAATTTAAAATTAATTCCAATTTTCAAAACCAAAAAGTGGGGTTTTTTAAAAAAAGAAAAATTTCTCAAAAGTTTGACTTGTTTTTATGTCAAATTTATGTATAAAATTACTTATAATGACCTAAATTTTATTAAATTATAAAAATATAATCTAATTATACATCAAACCCATTCAAATTTATAATTTGACACTATAAATTATTTTTATTAAAAAAGTTATTTTCAATTAAAATTTTGCATCTTTCATTATTCATCAAAATATAAAAGTTATCATAAAAACACCAAAAATTTATCCGAACTAATTTTTTATGTCTCACGTATAAATATAAAGTTTATTTTTTCATATTTATTATAAAAGTGTCAGATATTGCATTTAATAAAACTCACCACTAGTAAACGGTAAAATTGCATTTTTGTAAAATTTTTCCATTATCTGAAATATTTAATATTTTCTTATATTATGTATAATAAACATATAAAATGGGTGTTAAAATTATATAGAGTATATAAGTTTAAAAATGCAGTTAATAATATTTATAACCACTTTTTGAATGGCTAGTTTGGTCATTTGTGGTGCGCTCAAAATCGGTGTTGCGTGTAGCACAAGCTATTGAATTACTTTAATGAGATAACATAATATGAAATAGTTGGGTTTTACATAGGGGGTGTCTCTTGACATTATCAAAAAAAATATTGGTATCGCATGATCTAGGTGACATAATCTAATGACATTTCATGGTATGTATGACCATTTCATAGGACATCACAAGGCTTGGTTGATATGCCCTGATTCTGATGCATGAATCCCTTTGTATATATAGAAAATTGTCCATGTCCTAGGAAACATGATCAATGGACACCAGGATACCTTCATGAATTTTTTGGTGGGTGCATCATGACCTTAATGACATTCCTGGAGGGAATCACATGACATTTTTGGAGGGTGTCATGGAACTTGCTCGACCTATATAGAAGTAATCATGACACATTCTTGACATGCCGTAATGGACTTTCAAGATTTGTGTGGCCTATCCTAGAAGTGTTGGATGATCATGATAGATCGTGATAAGTTAATAATTCCTTTTCATGAAAATTATTGTGTGTTTATATTCATAGGTCTTCCATATTTTCATTTTTTATCACATATGATCCCCATGAATTTTCATGAATTTGTCTATTTTGGTTTCGTGTGACCATGTCGACATGTAAAAACCAACTCACATGATCTAAAAAAACATCTCAGAAGACCTTTGTCTGATTTATGGAGTGATCATAACAAGTTCATATTCAGGTCTTGTGATCCCTATGGTTGTTCCATAGATTTTACCAAGTGTATGACCATAGGATCGTTTCACCTCCTACTATTAGATGTATAATCTTGCACTATCATCTTTATCTCACTGTCAACATAGTTTACTATTGTGTGATGAGGGGATGGATTTATAGGCCTCATCAAAATAGTTATATTCCACATTATGAGCCTCATATATCAAAAATATTTGTTGGAGTTGTTGGATGGAATTATTTATCACACAATTCATAGGATTCTGAAACAGGGCATCCAAGGCATCACCTGATTTTCAGTGACCCTAAGAAAATTATTCCTTCATAATGTTTATTTGACCCCAAACAATCAATTGTATTTCACCTACCAATTAAATCTTGTAAAAAACTTTTATAAAGTTTGGCCGACATGTCTACGAGTTATCAAAGGATCAGAACATTCATGGAAAGGGTCTCATGTGATCAAAAATGACTTTTCTGGGGTTCTTCAATAGACTAATATCGCTTTTCATGATATCTTTTCCTGCTCAATGGAAATCACCCATGGATAATAACCCTTACACATGAGTATTAATTATTCTCCAAATATTGAGAATATTTTCAATTTTTCCATTTTATTATCATTAATTATTTTAAAAGGACTATTGAACTATTGATGTTTTCCATGAATCATCATGGAAAGTAAATTTCAGTCTCTATGATACATAACATGATCAATCACAGGTCTGACAATAATTTTCAAGTAGTGTCATGGAAATTCCATCCATATTCCAATAAAAGTGATCTGATATTATGCAATTGAATGGAATTTCTTATGATCCTTAATATGATAAATATGGCATGCCATCAGGCTCGATTGTATCAAAGTGGACATGTTGCTAGGTTATCCATGGGGTCAGAAACCCTTTCCTAGGAACCATCTCAAATATTTTAAGTCTTTTCAAATGAGTTTAGAGTGATCATAAATAGATCACACACTATGCATTCCCACTCGCATGACCTTGGAAAGGTCATGTGATCATATGTACTTCTAAAGGTTATACAGTCAACATGATTTTATTTCCTCCTAATACTTTATTTTTTGGGGAAAATAATAACCATCCTTAGATTACTTTTTCTATTATATATTTTCTAATACTCAATATTTTTTATCAAAAAATTCTACCACACTCATGAGTGATGTTTTTATCGATAAAGTCAGAGATTGGAGGATTGTAAATTTTCCCCAGAGTCTTTTTAGCTAGAACTAATCGGTGTCTTGGAGGCCTTTTAGACTTTTGAAAATCCTTTTGTATTATACAGAGAACTACATAAATACAGGGTGAAGGATGGTATCATTATACAATAAAATCTATATTTCTAGAGAACTCATGATTACATCAATCATGTGAACCCTTAACAGGAACATATCATAATCTCTATTTTCCAACACCTTTCCCAGAGATCTAATTGTAAGAACTATTTTGCTATAATTTTTCTATGGAATTACATTGTGTGCTCATGCTATATGAAATTTTTTCACAATTTTTTTAGATGAACCATGCAACATCTCTCATTAATTTCATGAACCTTGACATGTGTCCTTGGTTGTGGGAATAGCTTTCATGATTCACAATATTTGAGGGTTCAATTTCATGGGTTCTTGGTCATAATGTGTATTTTTTCAGTATCTCAAGTCCATGTGATATTTAATATTATTTATAATATTGTAGTGGTGATATAACATATGGCCCATGTGATTCATCATCCCCCTATGGGTAATTCAATTCACGAAACATTTATTTGGTCATGTGATCATGAGTTCCTTGTTGGTATATGAAACTCAGATGATGATGTTGGAGTCATCAACCACTTCTGGTATGAATTATCACTCATCTAACATGTATTTATTACCTTCATAAAATTGAAATCTAGTTCTAAGGAATCTTCAAATATATTCATGTAGAGGTCCATAATTGTAGAAAATCAAAATAATAACCCTTGATACCATGTGCACTCTAACAACATGGCTTTTAATGGGAATCAATCTATGGAATTTCAGAGCTTTCCTATATCACTCTAGATTCCTCTATAATGATATGGATTTTTATATAATGATTTCATTCCCCCATCTAACTACAATCATCCATCTCGGTAGCTCTCATATTCCATTAATTATATTAAAACAATGATTTCTATAGATAGACAACTGGTTGTATAATTTCCCCATGGGTTTTACTATGTGATGTAGAACTCCCCTCAAGGTCCATACATAGGTGATTTTCTCCGTGAACAATCTCTTAAAACAATTCGAGCACAATTATATCATATTTAAATTACATGAGGAGAGGTTGGTGTTCGAAATGGGACTTATGGCCAAGTGGTAATTTCATTAATGAATGGGAATGTCTATTCTAAATTTTGAAGATACATTCAATGTTATTTGATCAGCAACATGCTATTCATATTTATAAGGAGGCATGGGTTTCTTAGTTAATCATCTATTTACATAATGGGATTCTATAAGGGTTGACTAGAAATTGGTGACCTAGCACTAATTCATTCCACCTATCCCATGGTGACGTAGGAATAACTCATTGGGATATCAACCTAATGGGAGTAATATATCCTCTTAGAGAGATGTATGAATAGTTTATAGTTAAAATGGATATCTGGTATGACCCCACACAACCTCCAGTATTGGTAAAGAACATTCCTAACATTGGGAATGAAAAATTATGGAGGTAGATAGATATAATCTATCTTATTTCTTTTAAGTATAATTTCATTATATTTATCTTCCACAGAAGACCTTAACAGACTATTATATTCCATCATCAGTGCCCTTCTCGGTTTGTTATTGATAGCATAAGATATTATGAGTAAATCCTTAAGGCTAGGGAATATGCCACATGGGGTTACCAAGTGTGACCATAAATATACAAGAGCATTATCCCATAGGGTTCTTTATCCACGTTCTTGAATGGATGGCTTTGCACTGTTGTGGATTAATTCCAAGGAATATGGGATGTCACACTAGTGATGGAATCTCAATTAGCTGAGGTGGATCCTCTTAATATATTCATGACATCTCTTTGTTCATTATTTCATATCTTGGGCCATATTAAATGTGAAAAATTCCATCAATGATTTGTGTCCCTTTCCTATTCTTATTTAGCAAGATTGGAGAGAAATTTCATTGTTAAAAATACTATAACACTAATGGGATTCCTGATGCATCATTTTGCCCCCAGATACTAAAAATTTCTATGGATGAGGTAATGCCTCTTGGCCCTTATGATGTTATAGATATTCTGATCATATCTAAAAGACTCATCTTAATGCCTTTTCCGCATCATCTAAAATAATTGTTGATAATATTATCAGATCTCTCGAAAACCATTTATAGAAATATCCCTTCAGAATGGGGTTCTCATGGACTATATGTATAATCTGATTATTTTTTATCTATATAGACCTTATCAATTTACTCTTTAATTCAGTTTCCCCCTCCCTTCAATGGGTGTGCAGGGAGAATGACATCCTAGGATTATCCTCAAATTTCTCTTATATTGGCACATAACGATACAAAAACTGAGATATATATTCCACTAATAGGGACCTATATCTTGTTATATTATGATTATTCTATGGATTTGGTGGAATCCTTCTTGAGAAATGTTCTGAATATATTGGTTCATCATGTAGGTGTACATTATTCCCCCTACACCATTAACTATAAAAATAAAATTCTTGATTGAAGACATGGGTGAGCCTTCAAGGAAGGGAATTTGTCTTAGTGATGACAATCCCATTATTGGAGACTAAAATTCTATGGATGATGGTCTTTTAGTAAAACTAAATAATTATACCATTTTTTAGAGAACATATAAAAAACATATCCTCTAAATTCTTCATTAACATAACTAATCATCCCACCTTCGGACGTGCCTACCATGAAATATTCAAAGGAACAAGAACGATGTAGTATTATCTGGTGAAAGATGCATAAAATTATTACCGAATCTCCACAATAAATGTTTATTTACCAATAGAAATACATTCACCAACTCATTCATTATTTGGGGTGCTCATCTTTGACTATGAGGCATTATATGATACCATGATACAAATGATCCAGAACTAAAAATAAATATCTAAATGTGAGAATGGATAGTGAAATTTTGATGATAATGTTATATGGTCCAATCACTGGCATAAAATTGTGTTTTTCTTGAGAATAGACATCACATAGTCTCTTTAATTACATGTTTAGAAGGACCACTTGACTTTACAAGTATAATAATATGACGATCCAATGGCTTCTACAAGATCCCATCCCCTAAATGTATCATATTTATTAGAGACTAGTCAAAAGGTATATGAAAAAAAACATTCTTTAATAGAGACACTTCATCTTAAGTCATTGGCAGAGGAGTCCAAGAGAATTACACTTCAGCATCCCCTTGAGTGTTTCCCCAATATCTAGTTAATCTTGAAAATCCCTCTAATAAGATATTTCTATAGGTTGGTCATATTTTTTTGACAGAATCATTGGAGAGGCATCAAAAATAATGGTATTCATCCTTTTTATCCTTATCAAATGATTAATCCTCAAAATCTTACATTTTTCTTTACATATTTCTTTAATTCATAATCTGCATAACGTTTTACTAACATAATTTGGCTTCAATCATCATTGATACCCATCCTTAATATAAAATCTCGTAAACCTAAATTCATTGATTTGAATGACTAAATATCAACTAAATTTTCATTATAACAACACATGAAAATTAACTAACACGATATCTCTCATTGAATTATCTAATGCAGTTGTCTTGAGATCACCTGATTTAAAAATATAACATGGGAAAAATATGAATCACTGGAGGGAAAATTATCTAAATTTTTCTATTGAAAGTAGAATCAATGATCATAACATGATTATTTATTGAATATAATTATGATCCCAAAAATATATATAACACATTATTTATATTACCCAAATTTTTTTTAATAATTATATAGTGTAATAATTAAAGGGCTTGGACTTCAATTTTTTTTCATGATACCATCTTTCTAGTTTTTTTCCTGACAAGTTTTATGCCTCTTTAATTTACAAAAATGTGATATTTTCTTGATCATAAAAAGTGTGCATCATGTGAGTAGAAACTTAAATTTTTCCCATGATTCCCGTGTTGGATTTTCAACCTAGAAAGAATTTTGTATCTTTTGGTTGGATATTTTATAGTCTTGAAAACAAGACCATTATTATGTTATAGTTTACGGTCTTCTTGTTTGGAATTTCTATTGCTATTTTTATGGCCTTTTAACTCTGAACTTATGTCATTGGTAATATAAAATCTATGATGTTACGTTATCTATGTAGTTTAAATTCATAATATAAGTATGCTTTTAACAAGATTTATTTTCATGTTGTGTAGACATTTACTGTATAGTTTAATTCCATGTGGTAATTTCATATTTCGGTAATGATAACATCTTATGATAATGACGTGAATTTATATACAGTTATAATTATTTCTTATATAAAATTATTTAGTAAATATATAATTAGGAATACATTTTTTGGATTTCCAAAAACTCTTAATGGTCTTGATTCCACCATAGTGTTGTCGGGGCTCACAAAGATTGGAGTTCCTTTACTGTATGGAGGATATGCCTCTAGTTGGTAGGTCAAATCCATTATGCGTCATTATCATGGTCAAGATAAGATAATAACAACTATTTTACAAGGGTATTTATTTATTATTATGGATATTATTGCTTGAGGGTAAAATATTAAGTATGTTGAGTCCACCTGGGTAGTTGGAAAATGGGATTTGTAATTCATTACCCAAATGTTTGAAACATTCAATATGGAATAGGGTAGATGTACCAGGGATGACCCAAAACCTCTAAGGTGTTTTATTCAACTATGATGTTTCCAATGTGAATTCAGATTGGAGTTCCTTTTTTGTGAGGAGGAGATGCCTCCAGTTGGTGAGTCAGAATCCATTATGCATGAGTCTATAGGGAAAACATGCACAGTCAACAAATTAGGATCCCCAATCTTTTCCTAGGAACATGAAATATTTTTGAAAACACAAACATGTGGTATATGAAGTTTTACATGGATTTAACGTGATCTTGGATGGGTTTTGAAACCCTAAATTATTTTAGCTTTTGGGGTGAGGCTCAGCCCCAACACCATGTGGTTTCATGTCAAGTGGTGTGGGACATGAAATGTATGAGAAAGGAGTGTCACAGTCTTTCTTTGAAATGAGGTACAATATATATAGAAGCAATTTTTTTACACATAACATTACATGATTTAAAAAATAATAACACATCATATTATAAGACAAGGATCATAATGTCTACTGTCTTGGAAGACTAGCTACAAAAAACATAAAATATGGGTCTAAAAAACAGTTTTTTATTAAATATTCATATAGAGATCCTAAATTCTATTAAGCCCTTACATCTACATAGGGTACACTAGGGATCACATGAACGAAGGGATGAACTAAAATAATAGTAAGGGAATAAACATAATCACAAGGCTTTAGTACATGGAATATAAATCATGACATATTGATATAAAATTGAATATTAAATCATAACATTTATGTATGGAATCATAAAAACATTGATTCATAGTTTTTTGAAGAATTGAAAATCATAGCTCTAGCACAAGTCAAGGAATGTTGAAAATAGAGGATCACTTGTCGAGGTTAAACACCAAGACTACTGCATATGGTACCATAATCCAAGGCTACCCTCCATGACCATTACACATGGTAACAGTAGCCAGGGCTAACAGCCAAGACCGTTGCACATAAACACTCATGGAACTCAAATCTACCAAATTCATTATAGTGTTATCTGGGTGAACCCATCATAACATGTTCACGAATATTTATTCAACTTATAGAATAATACATTTTCTATCATAAACATATGGTCACCCTTGGAACGAAATGGGTATCATAATCATGTCATAAATCATAATGAATTGACATATCATAAAAGTGTCTATGAAAGAAAGGCATTGGATAATACATGAAAATTCATAAGGAATAATATTCTTATATCATGGTATGTGATCTCATATACAAGTGAAAAAAATTAATAAGGGTATTTATGATTTTTTTAGTATTAAATCATTTTTGTGGAGTTTGACGGAAAAGAGTAACAGACAATAAATACAAGAAAGGGAATAATATTTTTGTTAAATCCAAATTGATCAATGATTTTATTCATAATAAAAACAATAGTTTTATAAAATAAATTGGTGTCTTGAAACATATGTTACAGTGCAGAAGAAATTTGGTATGAATTTGGGAGGTTCCCTAAAGGGGATTTCTTTTCGGAAAGCATTGAAGATCAAACCACTTAAAAAAATGAATATCTCCAAAAGAGAATATTGATTCAACCATGATACATGAGTTTTTAGAATGTCAAAATAATATATAATATGTACATAAAAATAATTGATAACTTCCTTTGGGAAAAAATGAAGATAGTGAAACTCGATAAATAATGGAGACTCGGGTAGAATCTCCTGTGGAATATTCGCATGGAACAGGGTGTACTTAGAAGGGATGAATGATAGTAAAAGCAGTTTCTATTCATTTATACATAAGAATAGAATTATGTGATAATTTATAAATCATTCACCATAATTATGAACTACATGTAAAAGAACATAACGTAGAGGATATTCTTGAATAAATGTGAGAAAGAGAAGATCCCTTAACTTAAGTCTGATGGTGTTATTACTTTGATTATAATGACATGAATAAACAAATTAGGATCATTAATTAAAAATTTAATGAACTTCAAATACGTGTTATTGATTTATTTTAAATTTATTATGTTCAAACATTCCCTTTTTGATTAGTTTATAGGATCGATTTCATTGTTGGGGAGTGTTTCCATCCTTGGTTTTAATGATCGATTAACATATTTTAATGTTCGGATAAAAATGTATGAAGAGAATGTTTATCTAGAATTGAAGTTATATGAAGTTATTGAACATCTAGAATATTAAATGTTTATAAAATTCAATTTTTAATTTGGAGTGAAGTAGATCAATATAAAAAAAATATGATAAATAGTTGGATTAATTTGACGATATTGTTCATAATTAACTTGTTTTGTATTAATATTTTATAGCATGTGACAAAAAGGATTATAAAACATCAAATAGAATAAAATAAATATTTAATAGTCTTTTTCATCCATAAAAATGGTTCCATGACACGAATTGATGATGGTACTAGAAATTGATAACCCTTCATCCTTGAATGTGATATATTAACTCATCTCATATAGAGTTATCGTTTCATTCCTATAAAAGTAGGGGAAATGAGAAAAAGTAATCAATTAAAACATTAGCATAAAAACATTAATGTAAATGTTTTGTACTATTTTTCTCATACCATTTGTATATGGAGAGTTTATGAAAAAAAATAGAAAAATGAAAAACGAAAAAAAATGACAGAACGGAAAAGTGGAATTGACCGCTTGATTTAATCATCATTTAGAACCTCTTAAGGGGAAATAATTTTTCCTTTTGAGAAGATCAATGGATTCTGGATGTTGGGTGAGATCTTAGGGATATATTTGGGCATAATTTATGGAAGGGTGAAGGATTCATATGAGTGAATAGATGAGGGAAGTGTGGGTGGTTTTTTTTTGTTAAAGGGAGGATGATTTTCATAATATTTTAATAAGTACATTATTATTTTTTAATAAGACAATAAATTATGATAAATATTGAGACCAAAAATAGTAATATGTGCATCAGAGTTTGAAACAATGGTACTTGAGTCATCCATGACTCAATAAATTGTGTACTTAACATATAATTAATATATACGATAAATTACAATATTTTACTATTCGTAACAAATTCATGTATTTCAGAAAAAACCCCATTAATTCACCCTAACCATTTTTAGATCTATAAAATCCAAAAATTAACTCCTATTTTTGAAAATGATATTATAACATTGATTAATTTAATTTTTAATTAAAATCATAATTTCATTGAATAATACAAATTATAAAACTATAAATGATTTTATAATGCTTTGAAAAATTACATCAGGACATATAGAATTATCTTAAAACAAGAAGAAAAAAATTTTAATTTGTGAATATCGTTTTGGAAAATAAATTTTCTATAAAATTTATTAATTAATTTTAATTAATTATTTATGACATAAAAAATACCAATACTTTTACAATGGTCATATTATCACTGATAAGATGAAGAAATTTCATATATACATTCACAGGAGAGGTTACTATTCTTTTGTAATTTTTACTATTGATAAGTTTCATATTATTATTCATAAGGGAATATTACTATTCATAAGGTTATGTTACTATTCAATTAAAATTGTTTTTTCCATCACACACAAAGAATCACCCTCAACACAACTCCGCATGTAATATTTTAAAAATTCTAATCATAGAAGAGAAAATATTATGTTTATAGTCTACCTAGTAATTAGTAGTTCATTGTGTTATGATTTCATGTGATTATATGAAATAACTATATGAAGGAAATTTCCATTTATAAATAATTTAGTTGTTACATTATTCCCCCTTATAAAATTTCACCTTCAAATTTGTTTTTGCATTCTAATCCATATATAGGTGTAGGTAGTTTCCCTTCATTGCCTCCTCCAATTTCCATGTTGCCTCTTCGTACTTCTGGTTTTCATATAGTACAGTGACCAGGTGAGTAGTCTTGAAAAGTAGAAAATTATATATATGATCAAAAAATGTTATAGGAAGTTTATAGAAAGAAATATCATTCTCTAATTGTACCACATATAAAGAGAGTACATGTTAAGGATCTAGTATGTACATTCATAAAAGGAATACATGAATGATGTCGTGTACAATTGACATGGTCAGTGGAAGTGTCAGTTGATAGGCCAAAACCCCACCATAATCAAAAAACATGAAGAGTCTAATGTACCTAGGACTTACCTTTCCTTTCTTCCCAAACCTCATGACCATCTTATAGGGAGGTATGCATTGAAATACCATTATCCAAAATTGAACACTATGTATCATCAATGATTATATGCATAAAGCATTGTTTTAACTTGGGTTGAAATTATGTGGTGATGAATTTTTTTCACATTCTCCATCGTTTCTTCAACCATTTCAGGTTCTAAAAGCTTACACTCACTGACTTCATCCCAACACACCTGTGTTCTGCACCTGTTCCAAAAAAGGTATTCACATGGTTCCATTGAGATGCTTGAGTGGAAACTTTTCTTGTAGGGCAATCAAACCATTGGAATATTTTGGCCCCATTATATTTTGAAGTCCATGGAACATTCTATCAGCATATCATATAGTGTCACAATAGTTCTCTGAGATTGGCCATTCGTTTGAAGATGATAGCCGTATTGATGTTCAGTTCAGTGCATAAAGAATGTTGGAGTCATTTCTAGAACATTAAGGAGAATCTAAGATATCAATTAGATACAATAGATAGTGGTTAACTATATATCATTACAACATCATTGATATATATCCATTCAATCGTATCTAATGATAATTCCTCTTGAATCATGATAAAGTGAGATTTCCATGTATGATGATCCATAAAGACCCATATACCATTGTTTCCTCTATATGTCCTTGTATGTCTAGTGAAAAATTCCATGGTGATGTTCTCCAACTTACATGTTGGTATGGGAAATGGTTTCATCATCCCATTACACATTAATCTTCCAGAATACACATGTTGACATACTAGGCACATTGATTCATACTCAACAGTCTCCTTCTTCAAATTGTCCCATCAAAAGTTCTCTCACATATGTCATTACATCTATGTGATCCCAAGGTGAATAGATATGGTTGAACTATGTGTTCCCTTCAGAATTTCCTTTATTATCATTGAATTGGATGGTACACATAATCGTGACCCAAATATCACAACAAATTTCTCATCAATCATAAACTTAGAGGATTTCCCATTTCTAATGGATTCTCCCCTTTTCTGAATTTCAACATATTTTATTTGAGAATCCGTTATTTTCTCCAAGAGGTATGGATGATGAATAATTAGATAAAGGATTGATGATGTTCCTACCTTAATTATTCTCTTGTATATCATTTACAATTAAATGAATATTGGATCCTATTTATTTCTCACCAATTATAGAGATTCAAATCCTTTCTACATAGAGCATATGTCACCTTGTTTTCCTTACCAAGATGGTAGTGGATTTTGCAGTCATAATCTTTGATGAGATATATCAGTCTTCAATGGTGCATATTAAGCTATTTTTGTAGGAATATATATTTGAGACTCTGGTGATCAGTATATATCTCAGACTTCTCCTCGTAGAGATAATTCCACGATATTTTTAACGCAAATGCCACATCCACCAAATCCAAATCATGCATATGATACTTCTACTCATGTATTGTTCAATTCATTGAGACATAGGATATCACTTTATCATTTTTATTAACAAAAAACCTAATACCTTATTTGTAAAACATCATTCACCACAAAGATTTCTCCACTTGTTAGGAGTCTGAGTTTTGGTGTAGTGATAAGCCTCTTTTTCAAATCCTTAAATCAATATTCACATTCTTTAGTCCATACAAACATCACTCCCTTCCATGTAATCTTGGTCATTGTGTATGAAAATCAGGAAATGTTCATACAAAATTATTTATAATACTCAGCTACACCTAGAATTCTACGGATCTCCATTATAGATATTGGTCTTGGCCACACTTTAATTGATTTTTGTCTTAGAAGGGTCCCCATATATCCCTTTGTTGATGATAACATTCCCCAATAATTAGACTTCCTCCATCCAGAACACACATTTACTGTACCTTACACACAACATCTCCCATTTAAATTACTTTCTCGTAGTATTTTTATGCTCCTTGTGTTCCATATATCTCTTGGAGTATATCATATAATCATCAATAATGTCTACCACATATATTTCGTGGTAATATCAAATGAATATATCCATTAAATACATGAATATTTCTGGAGAAGCAGTGAGATTGAAATGAATCACTAAGAACTCATAGTGTCCATACCTCATTCGAAAGGAACTCATGGGAATATATTTAGTCCTCACATTTAATTAGTGAAATTCCAATAGGAGGGCCACCTTAGAGAAATAACTGGCCCAATGAAGCTCATCGAACAAATCATCCATCAATGGAAGGGGATACTTATTCTTTATTGTGATTTTATTAAAATCATGATAATCAATGCATAGGTGCATTATCCATCATTCTTATTCATGAAGAGGACTAGTTCACCCCATGGTGAAGCACTCAGGCATATAAAATCCTTCTCCATATTCTCTTATTATTGTTGCTTCAGCTCTTCTAGCTCAATACTAGACATTTTATAAGGTGTCTTTTATATTGGTAGGGATCTAGGAATAAGTTCATTTGAGAACTCAACCTCTCAATCAGTAGAATGATCATAAAGCTCTTTATGTAATATATCAGTGTATTCCATCATGATGGGAATTTATTAAAGAATGACTTTCTCCTTTGTCGTGATAATTTGTTCTAGACATGATTACACATATGGAATTAAAATCAATGCATGAGACACTGATTCTAAAAGAGATCTATCTCCCTTCTTACACTTGTAAAGAATTGTAGGATGCTTCAGGATGTGTGTAGTGATCTACCTTTCCTGATAGTTGATGTCAGCTTTGAATAAAGATAACCAATCCATGCCCATGATAACATCATAATAAACTAAAAGGAGTATCACAATATTTTTTTGGAAGGTTCATTTTACAAAAATTTATCAGGAAGTTTTAGAACTCATTTTCACAATAATTTCTGCATTCTCTATTCTCATAGAAAACATATCATCCAAATTTTTAGCTGGTGTTATAATAGTTCTACTAAATATGCATGATATGATTGATTGCATAAAACAAAATAAATTTGTACATTCAATATTCTTGAATAAATAATTAGCATATCTATAATGAAATAATTTTCTATATCCACCTTTTTATTAGGGATTGCATAATCCATTCCATGTTTCCATTGAGATTGTTGTTGATTTTCTCCGACAACCCTCAGTTTAGGGAAATTATTCACATAATTCCCATGTTCCTTGCAGTTGTAACACTGCACCACTGTCTGAGTTTTTATTTGAACCTTCCTTTCTTCTTCCACATTGGTGGGATTCTTTATATCACATCAGTATTTATTATCCAAATGTCCCATCATTCATCAATTTAAGGACTTCCTAATTTTATTTAGATAGTTCGGAAGATGTTTCTACGCATAATTATTACACATGGGATGATCGGGTTTCTTTCCATCATTGAATTTATTTCCTAAAAATACCACATTAGATTATATTTTCCTATTTTTTTCAGTATCCCACAATACCATATAGAGTATATGATCTCTATTTCAACATTAATGTCCTAAAAAACTGTCTACTCATAGCTGTCGAAGTCTCAAATCTCCAGCAGTTTTTGTAGACTCAACTATAGTCCATTAAATAAGTGATCTATCTTGATGATAGTGTTCATTAAAATGATATAGGTATACTTTTAAAGCATTGTAAATATTTATTATTATGAACCAATTGACTCATCTTCCTCATTCTTGAGTCCAAGGAACTCTATTTCCATCATGAGTCCTAGGGTTTTGGGAAAATATTTATTGAAAAACATTCTATTGAATTCCTCCCAATCCATGAAATAATGTTACACATGTGGATTAATATTCGTGATCTGTGTCCACCACTGATCAGCTTACCCATCAAAATGATAGACAACCCACACAACCTTCTCTTGTTTTATACACTGCTAGACAGAGAATATATTTATAAATAGAGTTAATCAACTGTTCTGTGATGAGGGGATCAGAAGATCCACATAACAAGGGAGGACATTTCTCCATCAAATATTCCTTTAAAACATTTTATTTCCTTGGATAAGGATGGAATTATATGTGATTCGGGTTATTATTCACTAATTGAGCGAGTAGATAAAGTAATATGATGATGTTTTGAGTACCTGCTCCCTTCACATTTGTCATATCATTAGGGTATCGTCACATTCTCTATCACATTTATTTTTGGCACTTGTTATTATATTTTCCTCCATTAACTAAAAGAAGTATAATTATAGTGCTTGAATACATAGCTATTGAGAATAAAAAGGAAACATTGAACATAAATTGATAAACATGTGATGGAGAATTATATCTTAACATGTGATTCCAGAGGATAAAATATATGTTATTTATGATATATTTATTAACATATATATTTACGGTATTTTTTAATTACCTAAATAATGGTTTTTACTATACTAATTAATTCACCAAATCATGTCCCCTTGTAGTTTCAAACAAAGAGTGAAACATGGCCTCTTTTTGTGACCCATTTCTCATTCAAATCGAGCTCAAATAAATGTTTTTGAGTTTCACCCCTAGATACATCTATTCCAGATCCAACATTACTTGTAATTATCAATAAAAGGGATTTATTTTCATGATAAACCACATACATAATAATTAAAAATGTAGTTGTGGTTTCATATACTTAGTCTCATTCATAAGGTTCTTACAAAAATCTTATATTCCTAATCCCTAAAAATAAATAGGCCATCATCTGATACCACCTATATCGAACCTAGACATTTAAACATAACATTATATAATTTTAAGAAAAATAAAATATCACATTACAATCCAAGGATCGTAATGTCTTGTGTCTTGGATGATTAGGTAAAAATAACTGAAAACATGGGACCAAAGAAGAACTTATTTATTAAATATTCATAAATACATCCTAACTTACTTTGAGCCCTTACACCTGCATTTTGTACCCTAGGGATCACATGAGTGAAGGAATGAGTTCGAATGCCAATAAGGTAATAATGATTAGAATAAGGCATTAACACATGTCTTAGATATCATGTCATAATGATATCAAAAGGCATGTAGAATAACAACATATAACCATTGGATTATATAAATATTGAATCATAGAAATGTAGAAGCAACATGTAACGTCCCGGATCCGGAAGCCAGTCAACGGGTGCCCTAAACCCAGTTGGTAAAAAGACCTCAAGCACATTTCACCCAAACACCAAAGGCATCTGACTATCTGTCAGGGCCCAGGTCTGATAGTGCAAAAACTATGCCCTCATTGGTAAAAGTCTAGCACAATAGAAAAGATAAATAACATTCAACAGTGGACGGAGTAAGAAATATATAACAGGAATAGAAAACTGAAGTAAAAGAGAACTAGTAAAAATATGTATAAGGATGCAGCATGACACTACTCTATGAAAGCAGCCAGAACATGATACAGTGCAGTACAATACAATACAACTCAAAGTACAAGGCACAACCAAACAAAACAAAGCAGAGTAAACAGAACACGACAACATTGTAAGCATAAGCTCAGTCTCATTATATCCTACTCCTCTACTATACTCATGTACATATATAGGGACTTTTTCCCGTGTTGACACCTTCAGAAATATAGTTTGTTTGGATCGAAGACTTATCCCTAACAGGGTGTGAGAAATAAATCCCATTAGGCACCCACCAACGGTCCCTTCCCAACCGCCATTGAAAATATGCAACAAATGTGTGAAAAAGTAAATACAACAAACTAGTAAGTTCTCAAAATTAACTATTACTACTCGTTTCATTTCCTTTTAAATTATTACTTATCACCTCCAAGCATGTGCTTCTGCTAGGCAGGTACAACGTAGAAAATCACCATAGTGAATATTCTGAAATAGGTTGTGTCCGAAGACATGCCAAACCTTATCCTCAGGTAGTAAGAATATTTCCCTCACACTAACAGATCAATTCCCTAAGCCTAATAAGAATCATGCCCTCAGGCGATTACTCTAAGGAATAACAAAAATTTCCCTCATGCCTACAATATAATGCCCTTAGGCATAGAAGCAACTCCCCTTGGGCATATGAAACATTGTCCTCAGGCTAAAAAATTTCTTTCCCTCAAGATCAAAAAGAAACCAGGATGATCACAACAAATAAGCAAGCAATTATATACATTTTCTCTCATGAAAACTCTAGCATGCTAAATCATGGCATACCCTCGGGTATCCTAGACAAATGGCTAAACAGAGAAATGCACCCACCGTGGTGGCCCTGGATCCATGTAATGATCCCAAAAAAGTAGTTTTAATTTTTCAACTGAATATCTATGAAATTATAAGTAGATCCATCATCCATACAACCCCCAACCATTGGCGCGTAGCGCAACGATACATAATTTCATCACAATAGTTGAAAGGAACATCAGACCACCTACCTTGATCATCTCTGATCGGTACACGTGAATGACACCCCATGAATCGTCCAAAAAAGATGTAGATCTAGGATTAGCATTTACACATTCAACCTCAAATAACTTTACCCCATGAAAGAATTGTCAAGAATTACTCAAGGAAAAGGGAGGACTTACATGTGCGATTCAAATGAGATCGACAGAGGTGGAATCAGGTTCCCAGTGTGTTGAAGGGAGATCTACAAAGCTCCTCCCTCCTCTCATGGCTCCAAAACGAACCCAAATCCTCATATGACAAATGTGGAGGACACTACCCATTTTAAACGAAACAAAAAAACTACATGGCGTGTACATTTTATTTTTATTAATTTTCCTCTGATGGATACTTCCCACCATGATATTGTTCATCTGTCGACATGAGTACACAGAGTGTAATTATGATTACATTAACTGTACGGTTGCTCTGCTAGCTGCTGCCTCCACCACCTTAATAATCACCTGCCGGCTGATTACACTGCGTGTAAATACCTAGTACATGGTGTGTAGTCGTTTTTTACACCTTTCATCGCAGACATGCCTACATGCCCTGAGTACTCATCCCACACGGCCAAAGTACACGGCGTGTAGAAAAGTTCACGGTGTGTATCCACAAAATTTGAGATTTTCCCACATTTTGCATATTTTCTCAAAAACACATTTGGAAAAAGATAAAGAATAAACTTGTACCTCAAGAATAAGAACCGGGTTCTTACAAACTTCACCCCTTAAAGTAATTCATCCCGGAATTTCCCTTCCAAGGGTGGTAAAGATATGCTAAGAAATAATCTGGCCACTGATCACGTATGTCAGTCTCCCACTCCCAGGTTTCATTCTACGCTCGGCCATACTACCATATCACCCATACGAGAAGAATAGACCGGCCATGGAGAACCTTCATGCTCCAATCAACAATACGAGTCAGATGCTCCTCAAAGGACACATCGACCTGAAGCTCAACCTCCATGGGATGAAAAATGTGATACACATCCGAGGGATAACGGAGTAGCTGAGATACATAGAAGACGTCATGCATTGCCCGGTACCTCTGTGGTAACTGCAACATGTAGCAACTGGACCAAATCTCTCCAGAATCTCAAAAATCCCCACATACCTCGTGAAATTTTACCATGTCTTATGATCTTCCTATTTCCCAACCACGTTGAAACACGCAAGAAAACTTGATCCCCGACCACAAACATCAATGGTCATCTGTGGCGATCATCAAAAGATTTCTGACGTGACAGTGTGGTTGCTATCTGCTTCTGTATCAACTGAACTTTCTCTGAAGTCTCCTGCATGAGACGTGGTCCAAATAAAGCTGCATCACCTACCTCCATCCAGCACAAGGGTGATTGGCACAACCTACCATATAAAGCCTCGTAAGGTGACATCTCAATAGCTTCATGAAAACTATTATTGATGGAAAACTCAACCAGTGGTATGTGCCTCTCCCAAGCACCCCCAAAGTCCAGGACGCATGCACGTAGCTTGTCCTCAAGCACCTATATCTTATGCTCTGACTGCCCATCGGTCTGAGGGTGGTAAGCTATGCATAGAAGCACCTGTGTACCCTATTCCATCTGAAAACTCTTCCAGAAATGATATGTAAAGTGTTCATGCCAATGTGAAATGATAGAACGTGGGACCCCGTGAAAATGTATGACCACTCAGATATACATCTTCCCTGGCTCATCGACACTGTAGGTCTCTTTTATGTCCATAAAGTGATCTACCTTTGTAATTATGTCCACAACAACACATAGGACATCACTACCTCGAGGTGAGATTGGCAACCCATTCACGAAATCCTTCACGACATCATCCCATTTCAAATCTGGAATGGGTAACTGGTGTAACAGTCAGGTTGGCCTCTGATACTCCACCATCACCTGCTAACAGGTGGAACATCTCGTAAAAAAACTAGTTACTTATTATTTTATACCTAGCCACCAATAATGACATCTCATGTCACGGTACATATTGGTAACTTCAAGATGAACTTCCCACGTTGAAGCATGAAACTCCCGCATAAACACCTCATGTATATCCCCTATAACCCATACTCATCTATGGAAATGCAGTACCTCATCATGACCTATTGTCCAACTAGGAGGAGGGTCCCCACATTCCACCGACTCCCATAGAACAAGGCCTTCTGAATCAGATAGTTGTCTCATCCTCACTCTATCTAGGAGGGTAGAATTCATAACTAGGGAAGAAAGATAGGTTTCCCCCTAACTATTGTGCACCTCCAAATGCATCTCAGAGAACAAAGCCATAAGCTACCACTCAACACTGGTCTCTTGAACTGCTTGTATCTGAGTCTTCTTGATCAGTGCATTAGCCACTGCATTACCCTTACCAGGTGTATAGGCATGCTCATTGTCAACGGACTGAAGGTATTCAAACCACCTTCACTGTCTCAAATTCAATTCATGCTGAGTAAAGATGTACTTGAGACTTTTGTGGTCTGTGAACACCAAAAAATGTTCTAAACAGAGATAATGTATCCTACAATGTAATGTATGAACAACAACTACCAACTTGAGATCATGCGTTGGGTAATTCTTCTAATGAGATCTCAACTGCCAAGACCCGTACGCAACAACTCCATCACCCTACATCAACATTGCTCCCAGCCCAATACCTGATGCATCATAGTAAACTGTATAACTCTTCCCTTTCTATAGAAGTATCAGGATTGGTGCTGATGTAAACCATCCATTCAACTCCTGAAATGTTGTCTCACAAGCTTCTGACCAAACAAACTTCACACCCTTCTTAGTCAAACTCGTCTATGGTGCTGCTATGTGGGAGAAGTATTCTATTATGTGCTTGCAGTAACCAGTCATCCTCATGAAACTTTGTATCTCAAACACCTTTTTAGAATTCTCCCACGAAACTACTTCTCTCACTTTATTTGGGACTACTGAAACTCATACCTCTATGATTATATGACCAGGAAGTGTATCTCATCCATCCAAAAGTGTCACTTTGAGAGATTATCATATAACTGATGCTCTCTCTATGTATTCAATATGATCTTAAGATGTGTGGTATGGTCGTGTCGAGTGTGTGAGTACACCTAGATATAATCCATGAAGAATACCTCAAAAGAATCCTGATAAAGTTAGAACACACGATTCATCAGAGCCATGAAAACTACCGGTGTGTTCGTGTGTCTGAACGGCATAACCAAGTACTCGTATAGATCATATATACTTCTAAAAGCTGTAAGCGGTATGTCCTATGGTCTCACGTGCAACTGATGATATCTATATCTCAATTAAATCTTTGAGAACACTCTTTCTCCTCGATGTTGATCAAAAAGATCGTCAATACTCAGTAAGGGATATCTATTCGTAACCGTCAGCTGGTTTAACTTCCGATAATACACATAGAGTCTAAGGGTACCGTCTGCCTTATTCGCAAAGAGGACCGGTGATCCCCAGGGAGAAGTACTGGGATGGATAAAACCTTTAGCTTGTCACTCTTCTAACTTCCTTTTGAGCTCCTACAACTTAGGTGTGGCCATCATATAAGGAGGAAAGGAAACCAATGCTACTCCTGGAACATGCTCAATAAAGAAATCCACCTCTCACTCTAGAGGAAGAACTAAAAAGTCATCTGGGAATACATCCCTGAAACGATCAACTACTTGAGGGAAATCCTTCTAATATGTCCCCTGATCATCCAGATATAAACACCCTATTTGGGCTATGACTCCATCATGCCCACGAAGCTCGGGGCCATCTCGGATCGCCTGGACATCCCACTATCCCTTGTATAAAAACACTTCGCCCTCTGGCGACGTAAAACTCATCCCACGATGATAAAAATCCACAAAAGGCTCAGAAGTGTACCAACCAGTCCTTATCGATAATGATGTTATAGCATTTCATCTACATGACATAGAGGTCCCATATAAAGTGACACCCAACAACCTCTATGGGGAACTCCCTGCACTGATGCACACCAACCGTTCTAATTCTCAACGGAGTGTCTAGTGTCATAACATTAGAAGTAGAAGAAAGATATAGCCCAAGGCTCTCCACAATGGGTACATATATGAATCCTTGGTTAACACCCATATCAATAAGTAGTGAAGATAAAAAAACCTACTAGAATAGTACCTTTGACAGTAGAAGGTCCGAGATCCTTATCCTATTGGGTCTGTTGACTGCATAAACCTGCCTAGTGCCATGACACAATGACACATCATTTCTATGCTGAGCTATCCCACCCTACTGCCTCTAAGATCCTGGTGTCTGGATACCACATCCACGATCACCATCTTTTCCTGCACGCCCTGACGTATTCATGTTTCTCGATTGGTAAGAAGTTGTTGGTCCTACTCCCGCACATGGAGTCTGCACTGAACCCCTCTCACTATACACTTGTATAAATACATTGAAAAAACGTTGAAGATGACCCATTTTTCCACAAGATCGACACTCTACTGGGTCTCGGGGACACTGAGGCCTCTTGGCCCCTCTCTACCACACTAGTAGAAAATGACCTAGCCACCTGAGGAAATCATCTGGATAGCACTGCCACGGTGAGAGAAATTTATTTGTCTCTTCTTCTTACAGGTAGAAATAGTACTAGAAACTAGTTTTGAACCGCCTGAACCCACACCACTAGCATCCTACAGGTTCCACTCAGAAATCAGTGCCTGATTCACAATAGCATGCATGGTAGGCAACCAGAAAACATTCTCTAGTGCTCGGATGTCATATATAAGAACATCCTCATAGCGTCTAGCCCTAAACGTCTCCTCACCCACCCGAACGGGTGAAAAATGCTGAAGCTTAGTGAAGTATGTAGAATAATACATTACTAACAAAGCACCCTATGACAGATTCATGAACTCTCGAGCTAGATCTATCAGCATTGTCTCTGGGAAGAAGAAGTCATAGAAGGATGCCAGAAAATTTTTCCATGCCATGTCTCAGTGATTCTCTGACTGAGTGGTAACATCCCACCACCTTATGGAAGAATCATGCAACATGTATGTAGCGATCATGACCCTCCACGCTGGAGGCATCTCCATATGGTCGAAAATAGTCTGCATGGAACCCAGCAAATACTCCGCAGCATGTGGTCTTCCATCTTCTGAAACTATAGGTGGATGCTGCTGCTGGAAGATACATGTAATCTCTTCCATAGATGTGGTAGCCGGTAGTGCTCCCCAAAAGGTATACATGAACCGCATGAAGCCTTCACGGAACCGCGCATCAGTGCATGTGTCTGGTATAATGGTTGGTACCACATCTGGATCTATTGGAGTATCCATTGTTAGGCCATGTCCTACCATATCTGGAGTATAATCGTCACAGCTCTCTTGGTGAACCACTGGTGGTCGTCTCGAAGACATGACTCTACAAAGTCAAATGAAAACCATAAATCAGGATTATCAAGTACAGAAAACAAGGAGACCATGAATGGGACATGAGAAAGAAATCATTCAAGATTTACAAAACATGACTACATGGTGTGTATAAATACTTCATGGTGTGTTCTCTCTATCCATCCACATGGGTGTGTACTCCAGCTAAAATTGGTCATGTAACACCCCAAACACATGGCGTGTCATTTGAATACATGGTGTGTACTTGAATCATACTTCCCTACCTGAGTCCTTCTATAAGGGTGAGCCACACATTTATACTAAAACAAAAATGCAGGGCATATCCCACATGAACACAATGTGTACGTGACAGGATTTCACTAGACCGTGTTGTTTGGGACACGTCCAATGTACCCAGGTCACACTACATGGCGTGTTCCAAATAGACATGGCGTGTACAAGAAGCCCTAGACCAACCCGTGTTTCTTTCTACATGGATGGATACACGGCTGACAGTACACAACGTGTTCCATGCGGACACGGCTTATACAAAGAAAGATAACACTTACCCGTATTGTTCGTGACATGGTCGGGTACCTAGGTCAGACTACTTGGCTTCTTCAAGGTAGACACAGCATGTATTTATTAAGGTTTCATCCATCCATCTTTTTAGTTACACAGGTAGTCACCGAGTCTACACTACACGACATGTACAGCCGGTACACAACATGTTTCCCCAATCCATTCTGTACCCTGTGTCCTCACCCTCATGGTTTATGACACAGGGAGATACTACGCAGCGTGTACTAAGGGTACATGACGTGTACTCAAAAAGTTCTCATTTCATCCCCAACAGAATAAAACACGACGTGTGTCCATAGAACTACATGACGTGTAACCTGGGTTTTCCAGACAGTAAGCCTCAGAAACTACTCTAGAACCTAGAAAAACACTAAAACCAACACCTATGTTCCAAATTTTGATCTGTGAGGCCCCATACTCCCCGCAAATCAATGCTTGGAATCTTACACAGGTTATAACAATGTAAACATGTCAATGATCCACAAAATTTTGGTCATTGAGGGAACATACTCCCGAAAAACCAATGTTTGGAAATCATTCTATCAACAACCTCACACAACAATCCCCTATCACATAGTAGGTATTTATTAAAGAAGCTATCACGACGGTATTATTTCCTAATACAACAACTATCACAACAACATGCAATTTATAATTCACCTACATGGAATGGAAACAATGCATGATATGTGATTTCTAGAAAGTTTTTGAATGATGTATGAGATGTCATATCCTCATCTCATCAGGTTGCAAAAAAATAGAACCCATGTATAACATATAAACAGAACACCACAAGTGTGTCACCCAATGGTGAAAATCCAATCAACTATAAAATTTGGAAAAACATAAAAATTAAAATTAATGAGGTTTATTGGATTTTCCCTATACACGGGTAAGCTACTCTTGGGCACATCGTATTAGCAACTATCATTTTCCATTATATCCATGAATATAGGTTCCAAATAGTAAGTCAAAGAAAAGAACTCCTTTGATCCCACTTTGTAACGTCTCAAATCTAGAAGCCACTAAACGGGTGCCCTGAACCCAGTTGGTCACAAGACCTCAAGCGTGTTTCCCAAAATGCCAGAGGTAGCCAACTAGCAGTGAGGGCTCAGGTCAGATATTGAAAAAACTATGTCTTCATTTGTAAATGTGTAGTGCAATGGAAAAGATAAATAACCTAAAAAAGTGGAAGTAGTAATCAATATACAACTGGAATGGACAACTAAAGTAAAAGAGAACTAGTAGTCATATGTATAAGGATGCAGCATGTCACTACTATATGAAAGCAGCCAGAATAGGATATACTACAATACAATACAATACAACTCAATGTACAAGGCACAGCCAAATAAAACAAATAAGAGTAAACAGAACATGACGACATCGTAAGACTATGCTCGGTCCCATGCTCTCCTACTAGTCTACTAAAATCGTGTACCTGTATAGGAACTTTTTCCTCTCTTGACACCTACAACAATATAGTCTGGTTGGGCCAAAGACATGACCCAAACTGGGTATGAGAAATAAATCCCAGTAGGCACCCACCAAAGGTCTGTGCCCATCTTTCAGTGAAAATATGCAACATCAGTGTGAAAAATTAAATGTGGTAAACTAGTAAGTACTCAAAAGTAAATATTACTACCAGTTTCATTTCCTTTTTAATTATTACTTATCACCTCTAAGCTTGTGCTTAATCTTGGCAGGTACAATATAGAAAATCATCACACTGAATATTATAAAATATGTATTGTTTTAAGACATTCCAAACCTTACTCTTAGGTAATAAAAATATTTCCCTCAAGCTAATAGAACCACACCCTCAGGCTAATCAGAATCACGCCCTCATGCGACTACCCTCAGGCATAAGTAAAATTGCCCTCAGGCGTACAAGATAGTGTTTTCAGGCACGGAAGCAACTACCCTCAGGCATATGAAACAATACCCTTTGGCTAAACAAGCTATTTCCCTCAGGATAAACAAGATACCAGACCGATCTCAACATATAAGAAATAAATTATATAAATTTTCTCTCTAGACAACTCTAGCATGCTAAATCATAGAATACCCTCGGGTATCATGGACAAACGACTAAATAGAGGAACACATCCCTCGGGGTGGCCCTAGATCCAAGAAATGATCCCAAAAAAATGTTTTAATTTATTAACATATTTTCTATGCAATTATAAGTAGAGGCCTCAGTCATATGACACCCAAACCATGGGCGTATAGCTCAACTATACAGAATTTCAACACAATAGTTGAATGGAACATCAGACCACCTACATTGATCATCTCTGATCGGTATATGTGAACGACTCCTCCCGAATCGTCCAAGAGCGACATAGATCTAGGATAAACATTCACATATTAAACCTTAAATAACTTTCCCTCAGGAATGAATTGGAAATAATTACTCAAGGAGATTGATGGACTACCCGTGCGATTCAAACGATATGGACGTAGGCAAAATCGGGCTCCGGATGTGCATTCGGGAGATCTCCAATGCTCTGACCTCCTCTCACGGCCCCAAAATGATCTCAAAGCCTCCTCTACCAAATGAGTAGGATACTGCATGTTTTAAGAAAAAAACAAACTAAACAGTGTGTACTCTCAAGTACACGACATGTACTTTTAATTTTGTTAACTGTTCCTCTGAAGATAACTTTCCACCACAGCATTGTTCATCTGTCGACAAGAGTACACGGCGTGTAATTATGATTACACGACATGTATGGTATCTCCTCTGGCGGCTGCCTCCACCGCCTTGATGTGAAACTACCGACTGATTACACGATGTGTAAATACCTCGTACACGGCGTGCAGTCGGTTTTTACACATTTCATCACCTACAAGCCTACACACCCAGAGTACTCTTCCCACACGGGAAGAGTACACGGTGTGTGGAAAAGTACATGTTGTGTACCAAAGAAATTTGGATTTTTCCCATTTTCCATTTTTCTTAGAAACACTTAAGTAAACAAGAAAAAGAAGAAACTCATACCTCAAGAATACGAACTGATTCATAAAAACATAAATCATGGCTATAGCATGAGTCAAGGATCGTTTCACACCGAGGAGCATAGGTTATGTTTTACCCCCAATATCATTTTACATGGTATCACAATCCAAAGCTAACCATCAGGACCATTACATCTGGTAGCACAAGCAAAGGTTAACTTCGAAGACCATTTCACAAAACATCTCATAAGACTATAATTTACCCAATTCATTAGTGTGATATCTGGATGAACCCATCATAACATGTTCAAAAATATTCTATCCACATATAAAATCATGAATAATCAATCATAAACACAAGGGCATACATAGAAAGAAATGGGTATCATAATCTTTTCATAAAGCATAATAAATGGGTGTATCATAAAAGTGTCTTGGAAAGAATGAAATTAGAACATTCATGGAAGTTAAAAATGTAAAATCTTCATATATCATGGTATGTGATTTCAAATATTAGTGAAAACATGTAAAAATGTATTTAAAATTTTTTAGTACTAAAACATTTTAGTGTTGTTTAAAGGAAAACAATAAAAAACAATTAAAAGAAAAAGTTAAATAATATTTTTTTAAAAATAAGAAGTGGTCCAAGAATTATTTCATAATAAAAAAATATTTTTATAATAATAGTTGTGCCTTAATACATTTTTTCGAGTGAACATGAAATTGGGTATGAATTTGGGAAGTTCCCTTAACGGTGTTTTCTTTTTAGAAATCCTTGAGGAGGGAACCGCATAAAAACATATATATCCAGAAAATATATTTGTGATTGGACAAAAATACACATGTTTGGAAAATGTAAACCTAATTTAGAGTATGTAAATAAAAATAATAAATAACTTTAATTGGGTAAAAAAAGATAGGTAACTTGAATGAATAATGGATGTTCGAGTGGAATTCCTTACGACATATTGACATGGTTATCAGTGTACTTAGGAGGGATTAATGGAAGATAAAAAGGATACTATTATTTTTAAAATAATGACATAATTATGGGGTTGGTGCCAAATCATACCCCGTCATTGGGAACTACACATAATTGAACAAAACATAGGAGATACTCTCAAATATATGTGAGAAATATAGGATCCCTTACCTTAAGCCCGATGGTGTTATTCTCTTAATCTCAATGACCTGAATAATAAAATTAATTTCATTAATAAATAATTATAGAATATGAAATAGATGTTGTGGATTTATTATGACCTTATTGAATTCATTCAGGACATTTTTGATGAGTTGATTGGTTTAATTTCATTGTTTAGGATAAATTTCTTCTTTGGTTTTGATGATCGGTTAACTTATATTCGTGTTAATATAAACTGATATGATGAGAATGGTTGTCCCAAATTTATGTTATAGGAAATTATTGAACATTAAAAATATTAAATTATTTTAAAATACATTTTTTTATTTTGGGTGAAGGTCAATCATTATAAAAAATTTAATGATAAAATCTTGGATTAATTTGTTGATTTTGCTCACAGTTATCTTGTTTTGCATTATTATTTTACATCATATGATAAAAAGGATTCTGGAACATCGTATAAGATAAAAATAAATATTTAATAGTATTATTATATGATAAAAATTGTTTCATGATCATAATTTAAGATCATAATAGAAATCGATAACCCGTAGTCCTTAATTGTGATAAATTGACACATCTCAGATGATGTTCTCATTACATTCATATAAAATATGGGGAAAGGAGAGATGATAATGAAATATCCCATTATAATAAAAAATTTATATTAAATTTTTGGTAATATATTTTTTCATACCATTTATATGAGGAGAGGATAGGAATGAAATAGAACAAAGGAACATTAAAATAAAACATATGAAAAGAAAAGAGGAAATTACCTCTTAATTTAATCTTCCATAAAAGCATATAAAAGGTATATAATTTTTTCTATTGAGAATCCCAAGTCCTGATAGACATGGGGTAGGATATTGGGGATATATATGGTTATATTTTATGGAATTATCAATGCTTTATAGGAGTGATGAAAAGAGGGGAGTTTGGGTTGTTTTTATAGTGGAGGGGAGGAGGGGTTTCTTTATATTTTAATCCTTAGTTTATTAAATTATTTATAAGAAAATAAATAGTATTGATTCTTGTGATAGGAAACAGTAATATGTGAATATAAATGAGAATCCAATGTTATTACATCATCAATGACTCAGTAAATAGTGTATTTGACAAATAATGTATATATACAGTAAACTTCCATATCTCACTACTCATAAAAAATTCATGTCATTCAGAATAGAACCCAAACATTCCCAAAATTCATTTTTTGATGACTAGAATCCAAAAATGCACAAAATTTTTTAAAAATAAATTTATAAATATAATTAGTTTAATTTTTAATTAAAATCATAATTTATATAAAAAATAAGGATTTTAAAACTATAACTGATTTTATGATTACATATGGTCTTATAAAAGTATATTAAAACAATATGAAAATAATTGTTAATATATGAAGAAATTTTAGGAAAGAATGTTTTCTTATAAATTAGTTAATTATTTTTAATTAATTATTTATGACTTAAAAAATACCAATACTTTTACGATGGTCACATTATCACTTATACGATGCGTAAATATTATTTATACATTCATCATTGAGGATACTATTATTTTTAGAAATTTAATATTCATTAGGTTAATATTAATATTTATAAGGGTAGGTTACTATTCATAACTGTAGGTTAAAATTCACCAAAAATTATGTTTGTTCCATCAGATCTCAAAAATGAACCTGAACGCAACCTTGGATTTCATATTATAGAAATTCAAATCACATAAGTGATAATAATTTTTTAAAAGTCACACAGTACATAGTAGTTCATTGTGATATGATTTAATGATATTATAATACATAATTATAAGAATGTTATTTTTATTGTTAAAATATTGGTTTGTTACACAATAACCAACAATGTAATGCTGAGGATGTGAAATCTTATTCAATAGTATAGTTATGATGTCGGTAAATAATTTCCCAATGTTCTTGGGTCTTCCGTGGTTATATAGAATAATCATTTTGAGGATATCCCAAAACACTCTATGATGCTTAGTTCTTCAATGATATTGTTAAGTCTCATAGGGATTATAAATCCTTTTTTTAATGTAATGGCACTTTTTGATGAAAAAAAACGGCTCATATACATAAACTATAGGATAAAATACCTAGTCAAAAAGGGACCATTGATGCCACGTGTCCTTTTCCAATGGATATGGATGGTTTTTTGTGACATGAGGTGCTAAAATAATGAAGTATTATTTATGGAAAATATAATACTCATGAATGGTCCAAGCACTCAAAATTTAGTTTCACTGCCTAATGAACATGTTATTTATGTGAGGAAATGTAGAAAACCATTATACTAACTTTTAATTGGGTGATGGGTGTAACATCCCAGGTATATAAAAAATATTAATTTTTCATATTTATCCATATTTTTAAATAAAATGTTAATATTAATTAAAAGGGAACTCTATGGTCGATGGCGTACCCAATACGCAGTAACGAGTTTGTTAGAAATCTTACGTTGCACTCTAATAATAAAGTAATATTATTTTAGTTAACACCTAGATATTGTAATGGAAAGAATGAACAGAAATAACTAAAATATTATTATATATGTTTGTCAAATATTTTTTATTTTTTCCAATAAATTATTGATGCTTAAAATGCGAATTAATCCAATTTGAAGCGTAAATATTCTAATATTATTTACAATGCTGATTAACCACATTTTGATGGTGAACCTATTTTAAATCCACATTATGACAATTTTATGTGTTATATTTGACAAAATAAAATTCTTTTTCGAATCGGTACATTAAAATTTACTTTGTGTAATTTTTTGGTATTTTTACGATGAAGATAATTTTTAATGAATAAGTGATAAATTTAGTATTTTTATTCAAAACATCTTTCTAATCTAATTTATTTATATGATTAGATCATCTTTTGAATTGGTTTTAAAGTGCAATTAGAATATATTTTTACCATTTAATCCAATGGTGGTCATTGAAATTTATTTCACGTTGAAATTGGACTTGAACTACTGTCAATCTTTTAATAGATATTGTTTCTTAAAAACACGATATTGGTTTTGACAGCGGGAGTTATTTATTAAATTAATCAATGTAACTAATATGTTTTGAATTTTGGAAAATAGACATCATTTTTCAATTCAGAATATCAAATATAGATTAGGATGAATTTTTGGTATTTTTCTGAAAAACATCAATTTTTAATGAATAGTGAAACCACTAAGTTGCAGTTAAAAAACTGATTTTTCGTTTAAATGAAACATTACCACTTCTGTGGTTTGATTTTCTAAAATCCATCATAAATTGTTGTCATTAATATGAAAAATGTGGTTCAATGGGATTAAAATAATTTTTCGTTGAATAATAACTTTTATGTTTTTTTAATCTTTTTTTGGGTAATGCCTCGGTCAAAGACTGAAGCACCATTAATTAATTAAAGAAACAACAATTTACATGAGTCAGAAGGATGTGATTTTGTTACAATCTCTTTCAAATAGGTGAAGTAAATCAGCTGGCAGCGCATCCAGCCAAATCATGCTCAGGTGGACACCTTTGTTGGCAAGGGCATCAGCAGCAGTATTCGATTCACGGAAGAAATGTGTGGCAATGTAGTCAATCTCCTGAAACGAATTCAGGAAATTCATCCAACGCGTATTGAGAGGCCAGGAATGATGAATAATTCCATTCAAAATGGCTTGAAAAATGGTGGTAGAATCACTTTCAATCCATAGTTTTCACCATCCTCTTTAGAGAGAAAAATCAACAGCATGGATGAATCCTAGTATCTCTACATCAATGGATGAGGCAATCCCACACCCACTTAGAAGAAACCTTGGAAATTTTTGTCAGAATCTCTAAAAATTGCCACAAGATGGAAGGTCCAGGATTTCCTTTTGAGGTACCGTAGACATTCACTTTAATCCAACCCGGCATCGGAGGTTTCCAAAATACTTCAAAGGGGTGCTTGGTCTTCGGGAAAATACCTGGGACATGGATACGTCTGAGGATCTCGAAGTCTCCAATATAATTGCTACAACAATCTTTATGAATTGAGGCAGCTTCATGTATCTCAATGATAATTCAAGATTTTCCTGCATTGAGACTGAAAGAGTGATTACTATGGATAAGATCGTTTGTTACATAACAGATTTCATGTATTAGTTCCGCAACTTCCACAAGAAACAAATTTTTGACTTGCTGAGAGGCTTCATGTTTAGTAAATTTCTTCAAAAGTAAACAAATCGGGTCAGATAAGGACCATGAACAATTTAAAATCACAAAGATTTAGTTCCATATAACCAAGGTTGTAGCACAAGACATGAAACAATTATCAGAATCCTCCCTGTGCTGAATACGTAAATGACATTTTGAGCAATGTTGAATGCCAAAGTCTTGAAGTCGAGGTTCAGTGGGAAATCTATTTTGAGCAATACTCCAAATAAGGGTGACCCTAGAGAGTTTTATCCAAGTCTTATTGAAGGTTCTCATCCATTTATAATTAGGTTCATCACCAGAGAAGTTGTGCATATAGAAATTTTTCGAGTCAAGTATGACATTGGGAGCAGGTTCCCAAACAAGGAAGTCCCCAAAAATGGAGAAGGTATAATTTTCAATGATTTGAGCAATGATATTGAGGAGATCATATCGATGAAGCTGCATAACATCTTTAATAGAATGGCTAGTGTCTACAGGAGTGTTATTAGGAGGAAGCATAGAAATTAAAGGATTACCAATCTAGTTGTCACACTAGAATTTAATTTTGGAGTCAGTGCTGACCATCCATCTAGAGTTAGCCATAATCCTCTGATAAGAGTTTCTAATAGAGGGTCAGATCGAGGAGTTAATGAAATTAAAATTTCCTTTTAGAAGTTTATTTAGGAATCTATGATTTAAAATTTCAGAAGCTTTAGAGTGGTTATTATTGAGACGCCATGTGAATCTCGCTTGCAGGGAATCATTGAACAATTTTATGTTTTTGATGCCAATGCCTCCATTATCAAGAGGTTTACAACAGGTATTCCATGGGATGGTGACAAGTTTCCTTTCAATGATACTTCCCATCCAAATGAAATTTTTTATATAGGTATTGATTTTCTTGAAAGTACCTATGGGCCATTTATAAATCATGAGCGAGTAAACCAACTTAGAGACAATGGTTGATTTGACAAGAAAAATTCGAACAGCCATGGAAAGGGATTTCCCCTTCCAAGTAGAGATTTGATTTATGATTTGATCAGTGATATTATAGTAATAAAATGATTTAGGACGTCCCCAAAAAATCGGGATGCCTAAGTACGTGAAGGGAAATGAACCTTCTTTAATTCCAAGGTTACTGGTGATAGAGGTTTTCCTTCTAATAGGGAAATTTTTTCCAAAGAAAATATGAGATTTATTCCAGGAAATAGTTTGGCCAGAAATATGATCATAATGAGAGATAGATTGCCTAATACATTGAATATTTATTTGTTCTCTCTTTAAAAACAAAATAATATCAACAACATAAATGAGGTGAGTGGGGACATTGAGGTTTCTAGCGGCTTGAATTGGATTATGTTTATTTTGGTCGACCAGATTATGAATGAGTCTGCTAAATTAGTCTTCCGAAATAACAAACATAATGGCCGAAAGAGGATCTCCCTGTCTAACACAATTATAACATTTGAAAAAACCTCAAGGGGTTCCATTTATTAATATGGAAATGATAGCAGATCGAAATAAGGTCTTGATTCTCTTGATAAAAATCTCATGAAAACCAATGTTTATCAAGACTCCAAATATAAATCCACAATCAATAGAATCAAAGGATTTTTTAATATAAAGCTTGATGGAAACACAACCTCCTCTATTTTTTTTATTGAGGATGTTGGTACATTCTGAGGCAAGACAACTGCAGTCTTGGATGGATCTATTTTTGATGAAGCCAAACTTATTCACTGAAACAATTTTATTGCAAATAGGAACAAATCTATTGGAAATGATTTTGGTAATGATCTTTTATAGGGTATTGATAAGAGAAATCAGTCTAAATTGATGAATTTCAGAATCATTATAACACTTAGGTATTAAGATGAGGAATTTAGCATTGATACCCTGATGAAGAGATCCGTCCGTGAAAAAGGACCTTACCAGTTAACAAACATCTGAACGAAGGGTGTCCCAGTGATTTTGATAGAAACCATTGTTAAAGCCATCCTGTCTGTGAGAACTATCTGGATTTAAGCTAATGATTGTGTCTTTTATTTCATGCTCCAATGGAATAGTTAAGAGAGAGTCATTGTCTTTCTCACCCACCATTAAGGGAATAATATTGGGATCGAGATAAATGTTTATCTCAGGGCCATTAAAAATGTCATTAATGTAAGAGACAACATGATCTGAGATGGCCTCTTATGAGTCAATGATCAAGTCATTGTGAATCAGTTTAGTAAGTGGATGATTGGATTATCTGGTTCTTTGGAGAGAGTTATAAAATATATAATTTCTATCGCCATCATCCATCCATCTGGTCTTACATATTTTCTTCTGAATTTTATCCTTGAAGGTGAGTTACGTTTTTAGCTTAAGAGATGTATTTACCTCCAGTTGAGGGTCAAGGGTAAAATCAGATTTGTTACTACGAGTTCGGATTTGATTAAGATCATCTTCAAGAGAGGTGATGTCAGAATCCATTTGTATGCTCTTGGTTTTACACCAACCTTTGAGAGCTTGTTTTAAAATTTTCAATTTCAAGATACATGCAAAAGAGTCATGATGATGGTTCATATAATTCCAAGTGTTATTAATAAATGTGACATAGTCAAGGTCTAGAGACAAAGAATTATTAAATTTAAAAGGAAAGGAAGCTCTGCATTCATTAGATAGGGAGTAGAGTAAGATGGGATGATGGTCAGAATTGAGTCTGGGATGTGTTATACAAGAGACATTATCCCAGATGTCCAGGGCCTGCATGTTAACAAAGGCCCTGTCAGGCTTACTGGAAACAATTTTATTATAATTTCTTCTATACCAAGTGTATTTCACCCCAGTAAAGTTAACTTCAAAGAGATTACAGTCTTAAATAGCAGATCTAAATTCTCTTGTGGATATAGAAAGATGTGAGGGTCCAATTTTTTTAGTGGGACTAAGATTAGCATTGAAGTCACCACTAATCACCCACAGATCCTGAATTGAGTTAGCTATGTAAAGAAAATAGTGCCAAATATTTCTTCTTTGATGATCCCTATTATTGGCATAGACCATCGTGCAATATTTTTGCTGATCATTCCCGATAAAATCACAAGTGAAATGTTGTTCAGCGATTTTAAAAACATTGATGTTTTTAAGGGAGGAGTGATAAAGGATCCACATAGAGTCCATCAAAGGACCATTTTTTCAGAAACCAAAGAAGATGTAATGAATAGAGACATGTCTCATTAAATTAGGATTGAAATTGACCTTGGGTTCAGATATGGAAAACATCTGAGGTTTATAAGTGTTTAAGAGCCTCCTAAGTGTTATGGAGGTGTCATTGTTGGAAATGCCTTGGTAGTTCCAAAATAGGTAAAGATAATGTTATAATAATATGAAATGACCTTGACACATGTACTACCCTTATTGGATGAGTCATGGATGACCAAGACAGTCCATGGGTCAACTTGGGGACCCCATGGAGCCACTTTGGTAGGAATATGTCATTAATAACTTTTTATTTAAAGATAAAATTAAAATGTCACAAACATGTATTTTTTTACTAAAACAATTTTTACATGTGGTTATACAAGTGATATTTTTTATTATAAACATTTATTAGAAAGATAAAACTATTTCCTACATCATGATATTTTTTTTATAATTTTTATACTATAAATAAAATAATTTATTTATGACACCGTGATGATGCAGTGATTACCTCATAAATGAACCGTCTAAATAAAATGAGAATATATGGTAACATATAAGTCTTAAACTTTTAAAAAACCTATTGGATGGGTGGATTTCAAAACCTTATCACCTTATACCTTATTTATATCTTTTTGGGACCTTTAAAATCCGAAAATCATTTTATAATAATGTAATATTTTATAACATTCCAAGAGTGCTACTCCTCTTCTCTTATAAAAGTCCCCCATCACTACCTCCATACCCACACCTCTCAAGCCTTTGGCTCTGCCAAACCCTACCCATTTAATATCACCACATCTCTCTATTCATCATTGAGGCCTCACCTAAGGCAGAAATCTCTTCAAGAAACCCTTTTGGTTCAAACCAAAGGGAGTTACCTGATTTAAAGGTAATGTCTTCACTTGTATTCTTTTGTATTATTTTGCTTCTCCAACCACCTAAAATCTTTTTATTATTTTATTTTGTAAAAAAATCAGTATCCTCAATATACTAGGATGTTTTTATGTGAATGATTCGAGCTAAACTTAAACACAAATACATCTAATGGTTAAAGAACATACTGTTTCTGTGGATGGCGAATTACTGCCTCAAGAAACAATGAATGTTCAATATTCTATTAATAACTTTAAAGGTGGCCATTATGATGTCATTGTATTTTATATATGAAATATATGGTATTTATGTTTTTTATATGTTTCTTTGTTTTATATTTAGAACATGACTTTAATCTTTTCCTGTTGTATAAATGCGATAATTTCATAAGAGGAAGTGTGGACTACCGCCCCCCTCAAGTGATGTGACTCGTTAATGCAATACATGGAATGTATAAAGAATGAAAATAATGAACATATTTGACCTATATAACATATATTAAATACTGTAATTATAATATATATATATATATATCTATCATTTATTTTTTAATTTAATTAATATGACAATGAAATGAATGAAGCGTTCATGCGTACGTACGACCTACCGTCTCCATGAATGATGCATTTCATTTATTTTTATCTCAAAATGTTATGGAATAGTATAAAATGAATATTTACTGGAGATATATTATATTTAAATCACTAATACTATTATGTAGATGATTTACATATAACTACACGGACAATCATTCTAAAACAAGTTCATTTTTGACTCATGTACCAAACATCGACAAAAACATCTGATATGAACTCACATTATTAACCAATTATTATAACATTATAATATGTGATATGAACTGAATAATAATCACTAAAGCATGTACTTAAGCAATTATAAATTGAATAGAGTTTATTATTCATGAATATATATAAACGAACAAGACAAGTCAGACTTGAGGTAAGGGATGCTTCCTCTCTCTTTCTTTTTAAGTACTCTCTTTTATGTCATTTATTTTAAGCTTATATTTCTTTTGTTTGGGGATTTTATTTTATATTCTTAATTATGTACTTTTTTCATATTATGAGTGACCCTATTTGATCTCATAAATCCATTTTTCGGTGTTTTAATTGGCATTGTTAGGCTGTGAAATTTTCGTAAGGGATTTCTTACCTCACTATTAATTCCTTGAGATTTCCATTGTTCGCCACATATTTATTGAATGTTGTGTATTGTGTACATTAATTATATATATATTATCATGAATATCATTATATTAATGGTATTTTGTGATTCATTTGGTGGTTATTTACTTTGGGTCATACGTCTCGATTGATTACAACGTGGTAAGGGGTTTTTCTTCTCAATTTTATTCCCATGAGATTTATGCTTAATTTTCCACCATTTCCATTGAGTGGTGTATGTACTACACACTATTATACTATTTGTATAATATAATTTAGTTTATTAGTATTTACATCAATTTTGTATAGTCCTTCTTTCATGGGGTGTACGTTTCAAAAGTTACCCAAGTCGGTAAGGGAACCTTTGACACTCCTCTTTTTAAAAGACTTCTTTTTATTTGGTCTTTTAATTTACATATTATTTTGTTCGGATATGTTATTATATATCATTATTGATGTAAAATTTATATCCAAGTGATGAGATACCCTTTTTGTCTCATCAAATCGTTTTCTGAATTTTAAGGTGACGCCGTTAGGTTGTCGAATTTTTACAAGGGAACTTCTTAACCCAATTTCAATTTCTTTGGGTTCAACATGTAGTTATTGAATATGTCATCCTATGAATATGTGTGAATGAACTATGGTTGATTTAAACATAATATCCACTTATATTGGGTGTATTTATATATTTCACACATAATTATGAGATTGATTTATCCTTATTTAAGGATTCCTTCTTTATAAGGGATTTCATCTCATTTTACATTTCTATTGAGACTTAATTGTTGTTATGAAAAAATTCACTCTTATATGGTGTATATACTATCCTATGGCATATAATATCATGAATCCTTTCATTATCATGATATAATAAAGTTCTTATTAAATTTTATTCCTCAATTATTTGTATTCAAGTGTCTCTAATTTTGTTTAAAAACACTTTAACTAAAATATAGTTTTAAATGTTTTAATGATTTCTTCTTATAAATATTTCTCCATAATATCCATGTTTTCAACGTGGTATTTAAGGATTTATTTATATGGATATTAATGGTTTAAAATGTTAATAGCTTCAAGGTGGTACGGGACATTGTCTCAATCTCCTTTCATTGAAGAATATTTTGTTCTAATACAAGACTTTATTTTATACGCTATATAAAATAACTTAGACTTTTCATTTCATTCAAAGGGAATATTTTTCTACGAAGATTTTTTTTAAACGAAAAAAAGGAATGTTTCTTTTAACGTACCCTGTGACAACGACCTTTTCTGCCGCCACGAGTATTATTTGTTCTTTGGCTTCTTCAATAAGACGTAATGTTTTTAAAGTGAATACGATATACTCCTTTATGTATTTCTGTAGTGAAAATGGTTTTTATAATTGATTATTTATGTCATTATATTTATGTGATATATTATGATCGAAATGTGGAGATGTTTCCTTTCCATTATATTTTTTTATGTCTTCTGATTTTATAATGGTACTTGGACATTTGACGGGTGGTTACGTGAAAAACCATTAGAGAGGTGGTGACATGAATACCAGGATGGTCGATAACATTATAACCTCCAATGAATTAGGTAAGGAAGTCGGCCATATGGCTATTCCATTAAGTGATATGTGTGGAAGTCGACCGTATGGTTATTCCATTTAAGTATTTTTATGCCCCAAGTTACTATTATATGTTATGTGATCTTTATATGGGTTTTATGGTAATATTTTGGTTACAAAAGAGTAAGTAATTATCTTTTATTCATTGAAGAGTATTTAATACTTCATAAAGGTGAAAATTATTACTTTTATAAAGTATTCATGGTTTACTTGTTGTTTTGAGAAAACTAACAATTTTACTTAATTGGGTAACCCTTAATGAGCTTTTTATTCTCATCACAAGTTTTTTTGAAATGTTTTTCACAGGACATAATGTTGAATAGGGTCAAGGATGGGATCATGGAAATGTCAGGCTGTCTAAAACATGGAACTAGACATGACTCTTTTGTTCAAGAGTTTTTAATTCGTGAAAAAATAGAAGCTGAGTTGATGGGTCTACTTTGTAATCTTTGAGATGTAATAGTTATGTCCTAATTCTCTAAAACTATAAACCTGAAAAGATCCTCAATGTGAGTTATTTAATTTAATTCAAGATTAAGTAAGGTATAAGGCCAGGTCCTTATAGTTGGTATCAGAGATCAGTTTAGATAACTTTAGAGGTTAGAGTGTTGTTTAAGCATAAGTGACATGTTGTGTATAACCAAAATGGTTATTATATTAGGTAAAGTAATTGTAATTTTTGAACATTGGAATGAGTTTGAGATAACATGTATAATTATATCTTAGTGTTTATCTTCCTCTTTAGTACATTATGATTTTGTTGATATACTCACACTGAGTTTTTGGTTTTTGTAAATTTATGGATCTATCAGGAACCAAAGTGACAATGGGTTTGAAGGAAACTGTGGTGGTTCTCTAATTAAGAGACTGGATGAAATGGGGGATTTGATGAGAAATATCGTGGTTATTCTAAACCAACTATCAGGAGTCATTATCAACCACTTTAACCTTGGTGAGTTCTCTAATGCATCATGTACGAGAGAACCAACTCCATGTTGAAGTTCAGGTGATAATTATAAAGGTAACCATTAGGGTTTATATGATCCTTACTTTTGAGGTAATTATGGGTTACTATATGTTATAATGGGAAATGAATGGCATGAGATAAACTTGAGGTTAAAATATGTTATGATTATTTTTGAAGATTTTATCTCATTTTGGGGAATTTTTGAAGAATTATATTGTTTTGGAAAAAGGACAACATGCAGACTGTGTGACAACCCATCACGTCGGATAAAGCTGCGGGAATCGAACCCACAACCAAAGTGTGACTGGTATTTATCACCTACCACTGGACTCTGTGAAGTCCCTGGTTAGTATGACTTATTATTTTTAGTTAGATGACTTTATGAATCAAGAATAAGTTGATTTAGTGTTATCTAGGAAAATATAGACCTATCATGGAGGATATATGATTCGGTTAATTACTTTTCAATATGGGTCTTTAAGATCAACTAATGTTATTTGGAGATAATTGTTATTTTGTACCTTGGAAGACTATGTGATTAAATCCATCAAATAATTGGGTTTCAATCTTAGTTTGGTTTACATAGAAGAATATTATGGTAAAATTTCTTATCGAATGGTCTTCGTTGAAGTTTGGGTTTTGTTGGACAAAATTTGGAGATTAAGAATAGATTTTCTTTTTATAAAGGATTATCCTTTTGAGGATTATCTGATCTTGTTGTAACAATTTTGGTTTTGGATAAGGTCTAAAGACATGGGAAATATATAGTTCTCTTTTGGGGATTAGGTGATTCTCTAAAAGTTTATTATAGCTCTCTGAATGTGAACAAGTCATCCTAAATACTTTATTTTTTGGATAAAATATGATTTTGTGTAAGAAATCTAGTAGGAGATGAGAGTCTACACAAGAAGTAAGTATGTTTCCATATGATTTAATTAAGCTCATAAATAAATTCCTCAATGAAAAGTAACTTAAAAACAAAAATGTTATCTGTTAACTTTTCCTACTGGGGAGTCAAATAACGTTTAACCCATGACAAGTTTGTGATTTTATGGTGGTTAACTTTCTCCTAAATATGTTTTCTATCACTCTCCCTCACAACATGACCCTTTGTTTTTTCTTCCATATCCATGTTTTCTTACATGGAATCCTAGTATGAGTTAACTCGGGTGACCTTTTCACTTCTCATTCTTTCTTTTAAAGTGACCATTTAATTTACTCCTTTTCCGATGTAGGGCTTTCAATTAAGTTTCCAAGCCCAATTTTAAAATTACGAGGATTCAATTCCCAAAAGCTAGGAAGGATGTAACATCCCAGGTAAATAAACAATATTACTTTTTCATATTTATCCATATTTTTGAATAAATTGTTAATATTAATTTAAAGGGAATTCTATTCTCGATGGTGTACCCAATACGCAACAACGAGTTTCTTGGAAATCATATGTTGCACTCTAATAATAAAGTAATATTATTTTATTTAACTCCTAGCCGTTGTAATGGCAGGAATGGACAGAACTAACTAAAAAATTATTATATATGTCTGTCAAATATTTTTATTTTTTTCCAATAAATGTTAAATGCTTAAAATGTGAATAAATCCAATTGTAAGCATAAATATTCTAATATTCAGTAAAAGGTCATTAACCGCCTTTTGATGGTGAACCTATTTTAAATCCACTTTTTCACAATTATTTGTGTTATATTTGACAAAATAAAATACTTTTTAAAATACGGACATCAAAATTTTCTTTATGTAAATTTTTTGTATTTTTACGATAAAGTTCATTTTTAATGAATAAGTGAAAAATGTTGTATTTTTATTCAAAACCTATTTTTAATCTAATTTATTTATATGATTATATAATCTTTTGAATTGGTTTTAAAGTTCTATTATAATATATTTTTAACATTTAGTCCAATGGTGGTCATTGGAATTAATTTCACTTTGAAATTGGACTTAAACTAGTGTCAATCTTATAGAAGATATTGTTTCATGAAAACACGCTATTTGTTTTGACAGCGGGAATTAATTATTAAATTAATTAATGAAACTTATATGTTTTGAATTATGGAAAATAGACATCATTTTTGAATTCGGAATATCAAATATATCATAGGGTGAATTTTTGGTATTTTTCTGAAAAACTTCAATTTTTGATGAATAGTGAAACCACTAAGTTGCAGTTAAAAAACTGATTTTTCATTTAAATGAAACTTTACCACTTCTGTGATTTGATTTTCAAAAATCCTACATACATTGTTTTCATTAGGATGTAAAATTTGGTTCAATGGGATTAAAATAATTTTTTGCTGAATAGTGACTTTTAAGTTTTATTAATCGCGATTAAAGGTAATTAGTGTAATTTAAGGTAAAGATAATGTTATAAAAATATTAAATGACCCTGACACATGTCATAACCTTATGTTATGAGTCATGGACGACCATGAAAATCCATGGGTCAACTTGAGGACCCCATCGAGCCACTTTGGTTGGAAATTGAAATTAATAACTTTTTATTTAATGTTAAAATTAAAATGTCACAAACATTTATTGTTTTACTAAAAAAAATTTACATGGGGGTTACAAGTCATATATTTTACTATAAACTTTCATTATAAAGATAAATATATTTCCTACATCATGATATTTTTTTATAATTTTTAGACATTAAATAAATTAATTTATTTATGACACCGTGATGATGCAGTGATTACGTCATAAATGAACGATTTAAATAAAATGAGAAGATATGGTAACATCTAATTCATACACTTGTCACAAACCAATTTTATGGGTGGATTTAGAAGCCTTATCAACTTATCCTCTATGTATATCCTTTTGGGACCTTTAAAATCTGATAACCATTTTATAATAATGTAATATTTTATAACATTCCAAGAGTGCCCCTCCTCTTCTCTTATAAAAGGACCCCACCTCTACCACCTTACCCACACCTCTCAAGCCTTTGGATAGGTCAAACCCTACCCATTTCATCTTTCTAAATCCCTTTATTCATCATTGAGGCCTCAACTTAGATAGAAAGGTCATCAAGAAACCCTTTTGGTTCAAACCAAAGGGAGTTACCCGATTTAAAGGTAATGTCTTCACTTGTGTTCTTTTGTATTATTTGGCTTCTACAACCCCCAAAACTCTTTTTATTCATTTATTTTATAACAAAACCAGTATAATCAATATACTCGGATGTTTTTGGTAGAATTATTCGAGCTACACTTACACTCAAATCTTCATATTGGTTAAAGAACATATTGTTTCTGTGGATGGCGAACTACTGCCTCACGAAACGATGATTGTTCAATATTCTTTTAGCACCTTTAAAGGTGTCCATTATGATGTCACTGTATTTTATATATGATATATATGGTATTTATGTTTTCTAGATTCTTCTGTATTTTATATTTAAAACATGCCTCTATTCTTTGCATGTTGTGCAAATATGATAATTTCATAAGAGGAAGTGTGGACTATCGCCCCTCAAGTGATGTGACTCGTTCATGCAATACATGGAATGTATAAAGAATGAAAATAATGAACATATGAAACATATATAACATATATATTATACTTTAATTATAATATATATAACTCTCATTTATTTTTTAATTCCATTAATAAAACAATGAAATGAAAGTAGCATTCATGCATACGTACGACCTACCATCTCTATGAACGGTGCATTTCATTTCATTGTATCTACAAATGTTATGGAAAAGTATAAAATGAATATTTACTTGATATATATTATATTTAAATCATTAATACTATTCTGGAGATGATTTACTTAGAACTACACAGACAATCATTCTCAAACAAGTCCATTTTTGACTCATGTAACAAACATCGACAAAAACGTCTGATATGAACTCACATTATTAACCAATTATTATAAAATTATAATATGTGATGTGAATTGAATAATAATTCTTAAATGAGGTAATTAAGCAATTATAAATTGACCAAACTTTATTATTCATGAATATAATGAAATGAACAAGAAAAGTGGGACTTGAGGTAAGGGATCCTACCTCTCTCATTCTTTTTAAGTACTCTCTTTTATGTCATTTCTTTTAAGCTCACATTTCTTATGTTTGGGGATGTTATTTTATATTAATAATTCTGTAATTTTTATGTTCATATTACTAGAGACCATATTTTATCTCAAAAATCCATTTTTGGATGTTTTAAGTGGCGTCGTTAGGCTGCTGAATTTTCATAAGGGATTTCTTACCTCACTTTAAATTCCAAGAGATTTCCATTGTTCGCCACTTATTTATTGAATGTGATGTATTGTGTACTGAATTTTGATATATATTATCATTAATATCATTATATTCATGGTATTTTGTGATTAATTTGGTGGTTATTAACTTTGGGTCATACGTCTCGATTGATTACAACATGGTAAGGGGGTTTTCATCTCAATTTTATTCCCGTGAGATTTATGCTACATTTGCTACCATTTCCTTTTATTGGTGTATGTACTGCACACTATTCTACAATTTGTGTAATATAAATTCATTTATGAGTATTTAAATCAATATTGTATAGTCTTTCTTTCATGTGGTGTACGTTTCAAATGATACCCAAGTCGGTAAGGGAACCATTCACCCTCCTCTTTTTAAAAGACTTTTTTTGGTCTTTTAATTTATAGTTTATTATGTTGGGATATGTTATTCTATATCATTATTGGTGTAAAATTTATTTCCAACTGATGAGATACCATTTTTTTCTCATCAACTCATTCTTTAAATTTTAAAGTGACGTCGTTAGGCTGTCGAATTTTTACAAGGGAACTTCTTAACCCAATTTCGATTTCTTTGGGTTCAACTTGTAGTTATTGAATATGTCATCCTATGAATATGTGAGAATGACCTCTGGTTTTTTTACACTTAATATCCACTTATATTGGGTGTATTTATATTTTTCACACATAATTATGAGATTGATTTATCCTTAATTTAAGGATACCTTCTTTATAAGGGATTTCATCTCATTTTACACTTCTATTGAGACTTCATTGTTGTTATGCACCAATTCACTCTTATATGGTGTATATACTATCCTTTGGCATATAATATCACGAATCCCTTCATTATCCTGAAATTATAAAGTTTTAATTACATGTTATTTCATAATTATTTGTATTCAAGTGTCTCTCATTTTGTTAAAAAACTCTTTAACTAAAATATCATTTTCAATGATTTAATGATTTATTCATATAAATATTTCTCATTAATATCCATGTTTTCAAAGTGGGTTTTAAGGATTTATTTATATAGATATTAATGGTTTAAAATGTTAAAATCATAAAAGTGTTATGGGACTTCATCTCAATCTCCTTTAAATGAGGCATATTTTGTTCTAATAGAAGACATTCTTTTATATGATGTATAAAATACCTTTGACTTTTCATTTCATTCAATGGGATTATTTTTCTACCAAGAGTTTTATTAAATGACAAAAGGAATGTTTCTTTTAACGTACGTGGTGAGAATGACATTTTCCGCCGCCACGAGTATTATTTGGTCTTTGGCTTCCTCAACAAGCCGTGATGTTTTTAAAATGAATACCATATACTCATTTATGTATTTTGGTATTGAAAATTGGTTTTATAATGGATTTGTTATGTCAATATATTTAAGTGATATATTGTGATCGAAATGCGGAAATGTTTTATTTCCATTATAATTATTTTATGTCTTCTAATTTTATAATGGTACTTGGACATTTGACGGGTGGTTACGTGATAAACCATATGACGGGTGGTGCCGTGAATACTAGGACGGGTGGTTACGTTATAACCTCTAATGCATTGGGTATGGAAGTCGGCCATATGCCTATTCCATTAAGTGATATGTGTGGAAGTCGACCGTATGGTTATTCCATTAATGTATGTTTATGTCCCATGTAACCTTTCTATGTTATGTGATCTTTATATGGGTTTTATGGTAATATTTTGGTTACAAAAGGGTAAGTAATTATCGTTTATTCAGTGAAGAGTATTTACTACTTCATATAAGTGAAAAGTATTACTTTGATAAACTATTCATGGTATACTTGTTGTTTTGAAAAACTAACAGTTTTCCTTCTTTATGAAACCCTTACTGAGCTTTTTATGCTCATACAAAGTTTTTTTTTTGAAATGTTTTTCATAGGACATAAAGTTGAATAGGGTCAAGGATGGGATCAAGGAAATGTAAGGCTATCTAAAACAAGGAACTGGACATGAATCATTTTTTCGAGATTTTTTATTTCGTGAAAAAAATGGAAGCTGAGTATATGTGTCTACTTTGTAATCCTTAGGATGTAATAGGCCCGCAAAGTGAGCACTGTGATATTTATGCCTTGTTTTTTTATGATATAACATTTTCTATCTTTACAAAGATGAATATTTTATCATGATATAACTTCACTTCTTCTCAGACCATCCTTTGTCGGTTTTCAGTCTAACTAGATTTATGTCTCTTTCCCCAGACTTTTAGTTTCTTGTTAGTTGGACCATCCAAGGATAAAGTTTATGGTTGTGAAACTATGACCAATGTTCATGAAGGTTATTTTCATGATTCACATTGACCTATAATTAGAGAAATGTTATAGTATAACCAAATTCGGATACATACGGTGAGGATTAGTCCAAAATACTTTTAAGAAGGAGATGAAAATGTTTTAATTCATGGATCATGGATCATGGTCCATCTATAATGAGATAGAAGAATAATTTTGGGGATGTATCAAAACACTATAAGGTGTTTAGTTCCTTCATGATTAGATCAAGGATCATATGAATACGAAATCCCATTTTTGATGTTTTGACACATTTTGATGATGTTTGGAGGCTCATATCTAGGAACCAGAGGAAGACACACATAGAAAAAAAGTGTACCATTAAGATGGGTGTCCTTCTCCAAGGGATATAGAAGGTTCATGGTGACCCAAGACACTCAATTCCTGATGTGTGAATTATGTTATAAGGTGATTAATATATAATGAAATCACCCTATACTATGGTTGACCAGGGTATTACTCTTATTTTCATTTGGTAATCAATGATGATGGGTGATGACCTTCATTTTTTAACATCATTTAGTAGGGATGTGTCTGCCACATAATTTGTAATCATTTTACAAGGACATTTTATTTGTAGTTTCACATCGTTAGGTGAGGAATTTTTCCTAAAATTTTAACATCAAACAATAAATACATGGTTCTAGATATGAAGTGTGTCCCATTAACATCAGTTTGAGAGGCCTTCTTGATTCTATAAGATCCCATGATTCATACTCATCGTGTGAAAGAAGGGAAAATTTGGATATTTAATATGCTATGAGGAAGTTAGTCTCATGTTTTTTATTATATTGGTTTAAAACCTATGTTATTAGGGGTGTATTTTTATCATTTCATATGTCACATATATACCAATGTACAGAAATTCGAGTGTCACTACATATATTTCAATAACAAGAAACAGGAAAATCATAGTTCTTATATGAATGATCCTTGCACAGGTCAATGTTAAATGTAGAGAGGGGGGATATTTTTATTTTGATACTTGTGGACTGACCTGGGATAAAATATATAGACATCACTACATATCTTTTGATAATAAGAATAAAGTCACACATTGTTCTTGAACATGACACTCTCTATGTAGTTCTATCCTATATGCAGTGGGGGACAATGTTTCCATTGATTATTGGGGTTGGATTTAGGATTGGAGATCCATGCGTCACTAAATATACCATGATTATATGAATCAATAAACACATTTTTCAAGTAAAATACTCTAGGAAGGTCCTTCATATACACATAGGTGGAATTGTTCCCATTGAGTGTTATGGTTTGACCTAATATTGGATATAAAAGGTTCACTACCTATCATGTGATGACAAGAATCAATAAAAATGTTGTTATTTAAATGGAAGATCTCCACATAGGTCAAACCCATACAACTATGGTGTAATTTACCTCATATATTGTTATATGTAGACATAGGATTGGTTATCTGGGTGTCACTACTTATCTTGTGATAATTGTAATCAAGCCTCATGTAGTTCAAAAAAGGAGGTGTGATGGGAGACCAACACCAAATATGGTTTTCCTATGAGGCTATGTACCTAGTAATAAATATTTTTATATCACAAAAAATTACCTACCATGTTGTTTAACATCATGTAGAGATTAATTTTGGTATGGATTTTATGTTCATTCATTCACGACCTTGTTCTCCCTTTCATTATCTTATATATCTTGATCGCATGGGGAATCTTTTACTAGAGTTTTTAATACATTGAATGTTATGATTAGTTTTATAAACAAGGAATTTCAAAGGTTCCTTTCTACTCATAGTGGTGATTAATGTAATGGAAATATTAATTTTTTATCATGTGGTGACTGAGCCAATATATAGGATCTAGTCATCTTGACATACCTCATTGGAATGATAATCATTCCATACATAGTTCTAGAAAAACTTTCCATTTAGTGTCATTTAGTGAGGATATAAACCATGAAATTTTACCACATATGGTACGAAACAATGTGACTCGATGTGAGAGAATAAAAATTGTGTCTGGATCCATGCTTGGAGATTTGGTTATTACAACATATAAGGTAATTGTACGAATCAAGGCACACGTAGTTCTTGACTAACCATAAAATTTAGTTTCATGTGATTACTATATATACCATGTAGTTTAACATAATAGGGTAATGACGTGGTTACCCAACATGAAAATAATGAAGGATTGAATACCTTTAAATTAGTTATGGTTATTTTGGAAATCATCTCATGACATGCATCTTGTGTAATGATATGAGGCTTCTTGAGCTAGTTTCCCGAGGAATCATGTGCTTAGTACCTAGGGTAGGTGTACATTTTTACATCATCTAATAATGTTTTTTTCACACATTATGATACCATAAGTCCATGAATGATATGTTTTGGTTATACCCCTTATTTGAAAAATAGACATCACTACTTATCATGTGATGATAGAAATCAAGCCACACATAATTCTTGTATAGGGGAATTCCATATCTTGAATGTACTCACACATAAGGAGTTGGGGAACTTTATTTCTCATTTTCATAGATCTAGATCATGTAGGTGAGTAATTTTTGATACAGTGCTCTATATGGAGTTTAAAATCATGTCGTGAGGTAGTCTTCAATTTAGTTTAACATCATTTGGTATGGTCATAAGATGATATTTAACATCATGCAACTATGATGACATACTGTATAAATTTTAAAGTTCAGATCCCTGCACTTCTTCCATAATGATTAGTATCATGTGGTTAGGACATCTTCTCTATAATTTACCATCTTCTAGTAATGACATCTTCCACATAGTTTATTGTCATGTTGGAAGAATTTTGGAAGCTTCAGTAGTGGTTGTAAAATTATTTCCTAAGGACCCTCATGTTGGTGGGGGTGTGACATGTTCCTCATCCATTGTAGCTAGTGAGTAAGAAACATTGTGATAGATGTTATGTATGATATAAATCCCTTAAAATTTCAGTTCCAAATTTATAGTTATCTTAAAAAGTGTCATTATAGTTCAAAGATCCAATAACAATTATACAAGAAAGAATGAACATAAGAGAACCTTTTTATTAATGGCTTGCATGAAACGATTATAGTGGTCATTATGTTCGTGCAGTGTGTGCATACTATTCTCATCAAACCATTCTAGTTCAAACAATATTTTTTTTCACATTATCTAATGGTTTTATATAGATTTATATTAAATGTGATGGAAACTATACATTTAAATGAAATACTCTATCAGTTTATTAAAATAATAAATATGGAGTTTCTATTGTAGAAGTTCGTGTGGTGGTATGACATGCCCATAAATCATGAAAGATATTTTTATGATAGTTAATATTGTTTTTTTCTAACATATTATACAATATATAAAAATGTTTCTTTTTAATGGCCTCAATATGTCCATTTTCTATTGTATGATATCATAATGAGTAGTTGGAAATGATGTTGTACTACTGTTAAAATTTATTCATCTTTGTAGAATATTAATTGGTTTTGTTGTTTTTCAATATCAAATGAGTGGGTATTAATCTAGGGATGTTTTCAGGCTTAATGATTTTAATTATATTCTTCATCCCAAATTAATTTATTGGTACTTCCTCATCCGATTAGGAAAAGAAGTTAGTAGAAGTAAGGATATGCATAATCTTCTTCGATGTGTCTAGGGGATATAGTCCCAAAAAATCCATTACATAAAAGGAAAAAGTATAGGAATTTTTTGGTTTATAAAAAAATTATAATGGTTAATGGATAATTTTTTTATGAATATGTCATTCATGTGATTTACTATTGACATTATTACAGTAATATATCATGGTTTTCTAGTAAAAACCATGCATCCTAAAATGATGGGAGAATCTGGTCCCATATTTTTTTGCATCGCAAGATCTTGCATGGGCCTCTTCTATTATGGTGGGAATACCTCTTTCATAAATTCATATGTGGATTATTATGTCCAATCTTGGAATATAGAGTACTTTTTCTCATTTTACCGTCTTAAAGGGAATATTTTACTACTCGGTGCCAAATATATTCCCTTTGGATATATTCATTTGGAGGTTCCCACATTTGAGATAATAAATTATGGGATCCCTCTATCTAGTGGGGGATATTGGTTATCATGATCTCTTGTAGTGTTGACCTAATTTATTTCATATGTATTTCTTATGAGGATCGATGAGACCATCCTTCAATGTGTGTTATGGAAGACCACCTCATAATGATCAGGGTCAGCCTGAACTATTTTCTTAGTAGCTAGTGTGTCTAAATGAAGATTTTGTTTTTGAGCATCATGATGCAACATTAGTTCAAAATTTATCTCTAACATCATTACATACACATTTAGAGGAGTAAAATACTCCTTCATGGTGGAATATGTATCCTTGAAATGTGTTATCACTAGATTTAAATACCATTTTATGTTTAGGTAGGATATATATAGTTTTAGGGATACGTATATGATGGATATGGGGTCATATAATTCATCCACTTTATTAGTAAATCCTTCTAAATAAGAAAAATGATATGTAAAAATTTCATTGTCTAGATAAATAAATAACACACCTCATCCAACCTAACTGATAATCTGGTTTTCAAATCCATTTCCAAGAAAATTTGATGAGGCACCATCAAAATGAATAACCCATGATTAGTTCGATTTATAATAATATAAAACCTAATCAGCTAGAAGATTATATTCCACTATTTTACTTTCTGAAGTCAGATGTGTCATACAGAAAGCTGCCCAGGCATACCCTTTTAGTAACTTCTTTGACACGAACTAAATGTCCTAATATTATAGATTAAATACCCATTAGGGAAAATTCTTATTCATCCTATGGAGGTAAAATATGTACATGATATGTTCAAAATAAGTTACTAAGTGTACTTTGGGGTACTGCAATTAATGGAACATCTTTTTCATTGTAAAGATCAGTGTGAGGTATTTTGTTCAATGTTATAATACTGGGTCTTAGTACCTTGAATCATTCGACTAAGGTACTAGATACTTTTTTCACCCCCAACATTTTTTTGTGAGGATAATGTAGAGTGATCATTCCATTTAATCCATATATTATATGGGTGGAATTTCTTCTGCTAACAACATCTAGACTGGTGGGTGTAGTAAGTACTATTTGAGACACTCAAACAATTTTTACCATTCACTACACCATTAGTTGGTGAGTATCTACTTTATCAACTTGTTGTGAAGGGTTAGGACATTATATAATTTTTTTCTTTAAAAACAAAAATGTAATAGTCTTTCTTTTGTAGGCCTCACAAATCATTGAGATTACATGTGGGATAAATTACTTGAATAAAACTCGTTTTTTTAGATTTTCCTCAATGTTGTGGTGGAAAACAGAAATACAAGTAATTTTACTGGTGTCAACCTACAATTTCACTTAAAAATATTCATCTTCAAACATTAATACAACAACTTTTCAAATAATGTGTTTATAGTCCTTGAAGTTATCAAATCATTATTGAGTTTTTAGAACCTGGTCATCAGCATAAGAATTTTTTATTCATTCTAAGAAGGGATTAAAGATATGATACATGGAATAATGATAAGTAAAAATATATTTCATTAATTCAGAGGTAATAAATGATACCAAAACATCCGTTTAAGTGTTCTAATGGTAGTGTATTCTTTTTCTTTTGGGGAAATCGTTAATTGATTGCATCCTGAGTACCCATCCATAAATGGATGTTTTTGGAAGCTAACAGTTACATAGATCAAGATTTTTGTGATTTTAAATAGTAAATAAAACTTCATGATGTGTTAGTTAATGTTCTAAAATCAATATAGACCCTAATATTCATATTCCTTTTCATGATAAGGATGATGATGGGGGTTAATCTGAGATTTTATAAACCCTAAAAAATAAAATTTGACTATTTTTTCATATTTTGATTATAAATTACAATAGTGAGAGGGTTAAATCTAATTGTACATCTTCTTGAATCCTTGAGGGTGATTAGGCATGTTAAGATGGTATGTAGAATAATTGGGGTTCTGTCTATTCATTTTTTATATATTTACTAGTGACCACTTATAGAATTTTTATTATAAATAAAATATTTATATAATGATCCTCAATAGTTATGGTATCACTAATCAACATAGGTCACAATTTTCTTACATTACATGATTTACCTACCTAAGCTCAGTGATAGTGGTGAATATTCCTTTCTCGAATATGAGAGTGTCATTATAGAGGTCATCCTCTAATTATACCATCTCTGAATCTATGGAGACATTATCAGATGAGGTAGATAATCATGGGGAATATATTTTATTTTCATGTTGGGTGATGCAATGGTATGGTACTTTTCCATCCTAGACTATCAGATTCATTTCAGTGATATTATGAAGAAAATTTTTACCCTACACACATTCACTAGGGATAGGGGGATATTAGAAATTTTTTATTAGGACTACTACCCCAATAATATTTATTGGTAGAACATAATTTCCATCAAGAATAGTCATTAGTTTATATAGGGTGGTTCAAAATCCATTGGGGTATGAAACCTATATATTTAAATACACAATGTGTTTTTTCCGGTCCCACTAGTAAAAAAAAGCCTCAACAAATTTTGATTCGCAAGACTGAGATGCAGAAATATAACCATGTAGTATGTTGACCTACCCATTGATAGGTTATTTCAAGGATTGATGAAATGATAAAGGTACCACCTTGTGGCTGGGGCACCAAGGTCATCTAAGTAAGACAATATATTTTGTTACTCACTAGATAACCCTGAATTTAGTTCAAGATGTGAGATCCCCAAACTAAGGCTTGAGATTGATCTTCCAGAGTGGTATTTTATTTCTCGTATCATACCCTCGAATGTTAATCTTTGTAGGTGATGAAGATTCTTTAATATGTCTTAAAATTTAAGGATTTAACCTGGATTAGGTTGACCTTGAAACCATTATCCATAAGAGCCCTTAATATGATGACATCATTTAGTTTTACTAAAATTTAAAGGTGTATGATATGTCCCTCGATGAGGTGTTCTTGATCCTACACTACGAACGAGATGGAGACATAACATTCTGATGTAAAATTCTACACTCGATAAAACTCAGTGGTAGTGACTTATACATCAAACTCATATGGGAATTAGTGGGGCATGATGAGTGATTTTTTATATTCTATTGAAAGATGGAGAGAATCCATTAATAATTGTATTGGTGGTATAGACTACTACTATTTTATAATGACATAATTTTATTCTAAATTCCAATATTTCTCGATGTATGTACGCTCAATATTATGTGTGTCATGAACTGAGGTGTTTGTGGTGGATTGGATTGGTGCATGAGAATAGGTTGAGGGTGAATCCTCTTCAAATGGGGAAAGTTTTACTGACCTCCCCCTTTATCTGGGATGATCAGACTACCACACCCTCTACCATCATTCATGTAAGATTACTAGGTTTGGAATAACCTATAAAGGGATCTGGGACACATATGTGTTTCTTTTGGGATTACTAGAGTGACTTATGATGAGTCTTTTCGTAATATATGACCACTATAGATAAGTGACTGAAATATTTGGTTCAACCAAGCCCTCGTTTCACAAGGTATCCTCATCCCATGTGCCTTCATCCTCTATCTCCTCAGATAGGTAAGACAAAATCATATTTGGAGGCATATTAATCATTTGATAAGAGGTGTTTCATGTATATTAAAATGATATAACCAATGATGAGTACTTCAACCAATGAGGGTTCCATTTTTTGGGGTGTTTTTGATTCTCCGAATGGTGAATGTGTGAAATATATTGTAATTAGGGCCTATATTGGAGCTAAATAACACTCATCCTCTTCTATTTGTTACTGTGTCCAATGATTACATCCACATCTAGTATGTTTTTTAATGTCACCTACCTCAGATATGAGATAATTATAGGATTTCAATGGTGTTCCCTCATGGTTTCATGAGCTTGCTAAACTATCTTTTGAGTCATCCTATTATTGAACTTCTATTTATGCCTGGCTGAAACTTCATTCCAATCACCCTCTTCTTTTGAATGGGTGATGGTTGTAGATGTTATATATGCCTAAGAATATTACAACAACATCTTCCAAGTATCAAATACTCATTAGAGGATGTATTATAGGATGAAACGATATTGAATGGCGTGACCCAGCCTCCTATGGAAAGGGTGGATGTTTGGGTGATTAGTGAGGTTGTCCTCTTTAGGTTTCTTATGTTGTAACAGTTTGAGTAGGTAATTTACATAGGATTTAGGGAAATACCTAGTGACATACTCATGTCGGAATATGTATGATTTATTAATCTATTACATGAAACCCATGTGTCCCTGATCACCTTTTTCTTCAGGATGAGTGAGATGTTTGTTTTTTGTTTTTGACACTTGATGGGAGGTTTTAGGGGATTTAGGGCATGTTAGGGTGCTGGAATGGACACTTTTATTAGGTTGATGGTACCAATGGTATTATTTTCCTTATCATTCCATTTATTATATGCAAATGGTATGATCTGAGATTTATCTTTGGAATATTGAATTAAATCTTCCTAGTGTTGTTCCAGCTCTACAAATCCATGAATCCGACATTGAAACCTCATTGGGATCGTACCGGTGAATAGATTATCCTAATTATTTTTAGCAAAGAGTACTAGAAATATCTTGTGTGAGAGAGGGATACTGGGTAAATAGAAAATTCCATTCCATCTAGTTATGATGTTAGAAACCCCCTTCGTTTCACTTTTCTTATTGTATTTCATGTAAAAAACTAACATTATCCTCAGTGTAGGGAAAAATAAAAAAAGATATTATAATTAAGGTCTTCCCATATAGAAACAGGTCTTACCAGAAGGCAGTTATACTAAACGAAGGTTGTACCTACCCCGGCCTTTACAAAAATCTATACTTGGTCACCTACTATTGATCCCAACAACCTATTATCGATCATATCAAGACTTTAATTTTGTGATAAGTTTTACTGGATTTTCCCACATCTTCAAAGGTTAAAAAGGTTATATTGATGAAATTGGGTGGGGGAAAAGATTCGTCCACCTATTTAAGATATGGATTGTTTTCTAGTTTCATGGGTACATGACACATTTCTGTGGATTCCATTTTCACGACCACTTATTTAATCAAATTTTTGAGTTATAGAGGTAATGCTATATAGGACACCTCATGTCTATAAATAGTAGGATGGGATGAATGAGGTGGCCCTATATTTAAATCCCACTAATTCTCAATTTTTGCTATGATCGAATGGTCACCCTATTGGGGGAGAATATGTCATTGTAATTTAGGTATTTCATGATCATCTTTAACATCCACATTTATGAATATTGAATTCCAAGATTCAAATAAATTTTGAAACTTTTATGATTATATTGAAAGAGGATCATCTCTTTGTTATTGTATGAGAGGAGGGACATTAATTTTATCCTTTAGATGATTCTGTTTGGTAATTTTTCCCCTGAGTGGATCCTCTGTGATTTATATTATGTTTTGAATCCCATTCTCATAATGCACCATCCATTCCTATGTGGATTGAATTTTATATCTTATGGGTGGTTATAATTATTTGGATAAACATTTACCTTTATCATTGGTAGTGTTAAACTATAAATATGGAAACTCATCATTCGGGGGTGTTGGGATTGAGTTTTTTCTTTTGGTTTTGCATATGTGAAACCTCTGTGGGTGCATCCATATCATCTGCTTCTCGATAAATGTTTTCCATATTCCATCCCTCTTATCTTATTTCTTGATCAACATTATATATTGTGTTGACCGTGATGAAATTAATTGAGTTGTATTGATTAAGGGTAGTTATACCATTTCTCTAAATGTGACATAATTATTCTACTCTACATGATTTAGGATGATTTTTCTTACCTATGTCCATATTGGACCTTTTCAAATTATTCCCCCAACGGGGTTTAATTTACATCACCATACACTCATCCAATATTAGTCTGTGAATAATGAAATTTAATTATTATTATTTTGCTTTTTCCAAATGGGAACCGCATAGTAAATACTTTTCATGAGGAAGGAGGAACATATGAGCTGTTGAGAGTCAATATTTACCACCCAACCTAGATAATTATGATTCCATACGTGATAATGATAATTATGAAAATTCCCTAATCCCTATGGGGTGGGGAATAATTGGTTCTTCCATTGGCACATTGTGATCAGACTATTGAGGATTTGACAATTCCAACCAAGACTTTGATGATTCCTAGGATGGGAATCAAGAAATCAATTCCCCTAGATAAACTGGTTGAGGTTGATCTATAATCATCATTGATTTATAAAAGTCCCACTATGGTTGAGATTAACATGATGATAGATTTTGAAATATAAAATATCTAATACCAATAAGATGGGGTTGTCCTATGGTTTCTTATGTTATGTTAAGAATCCTATCATGGATTAATGACTTGAGGGGTGGAGGTGGTGGTAAATAATACACAATCATTGTTGGTTGGGTTTTCTCTTGGATTGTTGCGATGACTTCTACTATTGAAAAAAATTTATTTAGTTCAGTTGTGATCATGTATGAGCTATGTTTCATGGAAGCACAAAATGTGAGTAATTTTATACAATAATATGTTCATTTAGCTACAAATTTAGCTTTCACATCCGAAATTAATCCCCATTGTTTTCATGGGACATGTTCAATGGTCTATTAGAATTATCCTCCCTAGGTTCATGATGTCTTAGTATCTTTAATGAAAAGTATTTTTTTAGTGACCAACTGGCTGGAATGTTATACAGTCTCCTAATCTCACCAGAGTATATGACATTACATGACAACATATTTTAGGGGATCTACTATTCTGGGGATATATTGAAGTTAAATACTCCATATTTTCCCCACCCTAGAACATAGACATCTGATTGGGGGCTCTAGAAATCATTAAATGAAATGTTTTCATGATATATAGGAAAACACTATATAGGAATTTTCCAAGCCCTTCCATTCCTGGGTCCTAGGATATAGAAAATGTTACCATATCCAACAGAAAATAGTTTGTATTTATTTTTGAAGGTTATAATCATTTCTTTGATAATGTAGATATATATCCTTAAATCACTAATGATTTTCCCACATTGTTTTGCATAGTTATAGAATCCACTCCTTCTAAATATCATTTGGGATCTCATAGTAAGATGTAGGGAGGTGCTAAAACATTGTGGCGAGGTTGTCTCTAGCTAACCTATCCAAATATCCATGTTAGACTCTTATTGATTGGACATACACACATCCACATAGTCCAACCACACATGGGGTTTCTATGGGTCAGCTACATACCTTGGTGAAGTGTTTCTGGCAGTTGATGGGAAATTATATACAGTTTTCATAATTGTTTATATCACCCATTTATATGAAGGAGTGGGTATTTTGAGAACCTATCTATATTTAGGTTTATAAGAACGGTAAGTATTTCCTTATCTTAAGGGGATATCACTATGAGGAGTTTTACCAAGGAAAATCTCAAGAGTAGAGTCCCTACGATTCATCTCCACAATACCAAAAGAAGGACTATTACAATAATAATCACCCTATGCTTTGGTTAATGAGTTGAAAGACCCTTGATGTGATTTGTATATGCATTGAATTAGCTCAGGCACACTGGTATAGGAAAAATCAGGGATATGAGCCTCATTATACATCGAGGTAATAATATTTCAACTTATATTTTGGGGATTATTAGGGATTTACGCCTAACTATGACGTATACCCGAATATATTGATAACAATCTAGTGTTTTGGTAATATGGGAACTTGGTTGAGAAGCTTATAGAATATTCCTATGACATTTTGCATCATCGGGAGGAATATGACCCTCCCAGTGGGTGGTTTCTAGAAATATCTCATCAGACCATGATATATAGGGGGTATAATATGAAATAAAATATGCATTTCCCACTTAAATAAGTCAATTAATCTCGAGAACGGAAAAATGGAGATGATCCTCCATCTGTATTTCCTTTAAAGGTTACAGGTATAGTTATTCATCAGTGAAAGTATGAATACGAGTTTGGATTCCATGAGATACTAGAATATGAAATGTAGATTCATTGATAGGAATATGAACCTTTCATAAGTCATGTTATTCCCTTTCCTAGTGATCATCTATTAGATGAGATATATTATCCCGATCCAGTGAATTGGGAGTATGATGCTAGTCCTTTTTGACAGAAATATGAGCCTAACCTAAAGAATGTGAATCTCCCACATGGTGAGACCCTATTGGAATGAGATTATGATTTCACTCAGATGCTATTAGTGTATGATTCTAGTATTTTTCGATAGGAATGTGCGCATGTCCTAAGGCCTGTTCCAACCTCACTTTGTAAAACCTAAATATTTTTTGAGATCAATTCTTTTTAATTATTTTGATGTCTTGTATGGTATGTTGCACAATGATTTTCTTGTGCTATACGCAACACCGTAATAACATTTGGAATATGAAACACTATGATTTTCATGTTTTACACACAAATTTAAGTCATTTTGATATAATCCATATCATTCAAGACAAATTTTAAGAAAAAAATTAAATTACCTTAGAACCAAATCATTATAATGGATTATATGAATAGTATTATATTTATTTTGAAAAATTGTTTAAATTAAAATTAAATAATGAAATAACACATAATATATATTTTTAATGTAATATATATATAATAAATTCAATATAATGTTTAAAATTTATCTTATATTTTTCTAGACAAGATAAAAGAACAAATTCCATTTTTTGGATTAATGATTTATTTTTCAAAAAATAATGTTTTTCCGGCTTTTTATGGCGCACAAAATTTAAATCTATATATTGTCAGTTTTATATTTTCCATTTAACAAAAACAATATTATATATATGTGTGTGATATAAAAATTTACATTGGATGATTTGTTGATATTTTTCATATATCTTTTCAATTTTGATGAATTATAATAATACCCTAAATTTTATTTGAAAACACTTTTAATAAAACTAATTTATATAGTAAAATTATTGTATTGAATGTTTGTAAAGTATAAATAGAATATATTTGTATTATTTAATATAATTTATGTCATTATTATTAATTTTACAATGAATTCAATTCTAAAAACATTTCAATCTTTTGTAATGTTTTACCTTTTAAATGCCTATTTTTCATTCTGAAAACGAAATTAATTTGAAATTAATTACTCGATGTTTTTTGTTTTAAATTTTTAAAAATGGATTCTATATTTTTAATCACTGGGTCCAAATTATGTAAACCTCTTACTTTTTTTTTGGACATTATGAATAGTATCTTAGTTAATTTTTATTTACAACATTTAAAGGTAAATCAGGTATGTTAGGGTAACAAACAATATGATAAGGATAATAAAATAACCACAAAACCTTTCAAAAACTAATTAGTTGAATAAAATTAGACCTATGTCACCTATAATTTTTAATCTATTTTTCTAATGTAATTTTTTGCATGAATGTAATGTAATTATTAATAAAACAAATGAAAGTGACAACATGTCACTCTCTGATCTATTATAAGTATAATAGTTTTAATATAGTGATAAACTTGATGAAAAATAATTAATAAATAATATTTAAAAGTTTAATGAAAATATCTATATAATGGGAATTTATTTTTAATTGGTATTGATTAAATATTTACCATAAATATTGACTAAATAGTGATATTGTAATTATTTTATTAAGAGAAATATCAAATCAATGATATTTTAAAAATAAAAATAAGTTCTAAATGACATAATTACAATCATCCTTGAATTTTATGGATGTCTATGACATGTTAGTATTGAGTTATTGTATTTTTTTCGAATTAATCAAGAATTTTGAATATTTTAAAAAGTCATGTATGAATAGTGTCAAAATTGATATAATTAATAACTTAAAATATAAAATAATTTATTAAATGGTATAAAATCCATAAAAATATAAGATTAAAAGAAATGGTTATTAAAAGTGCTAATATGTCATAAATTCCACGTTTTAGGGTATTTCATAGGTTATGATAATTATATTAACACACAATGTTTAAATAACATGATATCACAGTATGATAAAAAAGCGTAAAATATCGGTTAAACAAAAAAGATAGAGATTAAATAATTTCAAAAACAAGTATTACAATTATTGAACGATTTTATTTCAACCCAAAATCATATTATCCTAAAATTATTAGTTCTTTAAAATTAAAAATTGAAAATTAATTTATAATTATTTTATATTTCAAGACGTTCTTAAAGTGCCCCTCACCTATTCTATAAAAGGGAACATCTCCTTTTGTTTTAATCACACCTTTAAAGACAATATTATCAGAAAAACCCTAACCATTTTAAATCCCAACATCACTAAATTCATCCTTGAGGCCACACATTGGTCACAAATCAATCCTAGGGACACCATTTGTAGAAATCAAAAGAAGATACTTGAAAAAGTAGTAATAATTTTATCACCAATTTCAAAATTATTTTCTTATTCTATTTTCAATTCTTATGTTTTTTTTTGATAAAAACCAATAAATAAAGTTACATATACATTCTAATACGTAATTAAAATTATGTTACAACCTTATATCTCCATTTATCAATCATATAAAAAACAATATCATCAGGCGTGCATATGTACGGATTCCTATCTCCACGTTGTGGTGTTATTTGATATTCAAAAATAAATTATTTGTATTTGTATAATGATGATTGAAATAGTTGTGAATAATGAATATAACATGATAAATATTCTTTATAGTTAATATAATATAGAATTATATAAAATTTAACAATTAAGTGAATGATATCATCGCTCGTGTGTACGTACGACCCATCGTATCCATGATGTGATGTGATTCTTTTGATATGATCTTCACTAAACCATGATTATATACATGAATGGAATTAATAAATATTATATATATTATATTAATATCATTCAGTAAATTATATTACTATAAAATAAGAACTAGAACATGAACATATCTGACAAAACATGCATAAGAACATAAAGCAGATAATATTAAAATAATGAGTGATAATGAAATTACTTAACAAAGAGAAGAAAATATAATCATATATGATAACATAAATTTTTTTATGATTCTAGAAAAAGTAAATAACATTATTTAAATGATTATAAAGGAATTTTGGATACATAAGAAATATATCAGACCTAAGGTAATGGATAATTTCTCAAACTCGTTATTTTCTAAGATTATTTATATGAATATATTTACTGGGGTATATTAATCATCCATTTCCATGTATTCTAATTATGTATTCTATAATATTATTTTTATTCTTATAAAATTGTTTAAAGTCAATTTTACAAATTGGTGAACTATAATTATGCAGTATAAATGGAATCTTTTGTCATTTTCAAATAGGAGGTGCATTTGACTCTTTCGGCAAATATATGAGAAGTGTGTTTTTTAACTTATACGGCATGAATGGATTTTCACGATTTTATAATTCTTGATTTACATGAATATCCCCTTCTATTTTCCATGTTTATTTTAAAAGAAGAATATTTTCATTTAAAATTAAACATAATTTTATGAGAAGTAATTTTTTTTGAAGAAGAAAGGATATTTTCTTAGAGAAATAATTTGTAGTGTTTTATAAAAAATATTTTCCATATAAGATTTAATTATTCAATAAAGTTATGTTTCATGTATGTTATCCATAATATTTATGTAGTTTTATTATGTTTATGTTATTTAGGAAATCCATTTGTTTTTCCTTGATTATGTTTTGTTGGAATGATGTTTAAGAAACCCATTTTATCCCTTATGTTACACTATGATGAGTGATTTATATTTATGTGGAACATGTAAGAATTATTTATTTATGAGATTTGTATGGAAAATATCTCCCTCCAGTGCATTGTGTAATAACAGATGACTCATGAGGTATGTCTATTATGCGTGAACCTGATTTCATGTTCACAATATTATGTGTGGACCTGGGGTTTTGTGTCTATAATTTTCAGACTAGACCCAGTTTCCATATCCATATGGTTATACAAGGGCTGCATTTCATGCCCTTAATTTAATGAGTAAAACTATTACTATTTATACATGTTAACAATGTTAAAAAATTTTGTGTATACATCAACTTCGTGTCTTTTTTTGCTGTTACGATCTTATGTTTTATGATATATTATATGTGTTCCGTTATGATTCAAGTTTTACATTAATATGTTGGGAATTATATTTTAATGTTATTATTACATTATCATACATGTTATTCTCATGTTTATGTTTACATAAATCCCTTGTTAACCCTTACAGATCTTCTGAGTTCACCCCTTTTTATGTTGGTTTTCCCCAGGTATTGAAGAAGGTTATTAATTAAGATGTGTCAAAAGTTGTTCTGGTTATGGATGATTAATCTTGAAATGATTTATATGTTTTATGAATGAGTTTTTTGTATCCCAGTTTCCAATGAAACTAAACTAATATGGTCTTTGTGCCTTTTCTTTTTTAGTGAATTATGTATTCTGAAAAATTAATATAATATGTACGCATGTTTATATTTGGGGTATTGTACACTTAGTTATATCCAACTGGATTATGAATATGATCCCACTTTGGTTCCTCATCCTTTAATGTATTAAATCTATAATACACCTAGATGACAGTAAGAATGTGTGATTTCTCTGGAGAAGCCAGTTTTTCATACTAAACTGTGTGTTGTGATGCCCTGTCTCCAAGGATAAAAATATGTTCATTTCCCTATATATGTACCCGTGTCGGAATATGCCAGTGGGGTTCATTAGTTTTTTATAAAATGTATTAATAATTTAAAAATAATTATAGGAATGTGGGATGCGACATTTTCTTTCTCCAGTATATATTGGCTGATATCTTAAATTTAATCATAGATATAAGCCAAAAATTTTCTTCCTTATAAAATGAGAATATGCCAATGGGGTTAACACACTGGGGAAGGAATATATTATTTTCCCATTATTAATACAATAATAGTCCTATATAAATGATTTGAGGGTGATGGGATTTGAGCCTTCACACTGCATACCGCAAAAATATGTTGGCAGGATTCATCAATGTTAGTGGGGATATAAAAAAATACCATTTGTCCTTATCTTTCAGTACATAATGTGAGATTACTTTCCCCCATGCATGACAATATGAGGTGAAATGTGTGGGTTGATGAACTCAATAGGTGTTTGAGGGGTGTCAATGATATGATTCTGGGGATGGATGTTGACAGGATCCATCATCGATAGCTCATAAACTAAAAAGAATACATATATGACTCCTTGATCGACATTCTTAAAAAACTGAAGGGGATTATTTTCACTCTCTGGAAATCTACTTCCAATTGAATTAGATGCAGAATGGATATCTAGTATATATATTGTTGGTTGTACTGGATGATGTGAAATCATCTGTTAGAGTTTTTAGATACCCTTTAATGTTGTGTCATGCGAAGGGATTATACTGTGTCAGTTGTATTCCTAGTCCATTGAATTCACGACCTTAATTTGAAGGTGTCTAGTGAGTGATGTTTTATTGGGACCTAAAATTGTTTATTCAAAAAATGATTTTCCATAATAGTCACTAGATGGATATATGATCTCAGGTAGGGGTTATATTGTTGAGAGTAGTATCAACAATCATGGATACTATAAGGAAAAATCTCCATGAGTAGTGAATTGTCATAAGTATGATATATTCTCAATAATATATACACGGGTAACACAATTGTGATATTTTATTCCAATTTGTTCTATTATTCTTGTTTAGTTTTTTCACATTGAGGAAGATGTTATTTCATGGGAACACCAGTTACATTTGGTCAAACAATCATTTTTTATATAAGATATTCACATTGGGTTCAATGTTTTTGTTTACAAGGAAACAAAATTTCCAATTTTTTTCCAGATAGTTTATTTTGGGGGATGAATGTTTGTATAGTTCTATACATTGTGTTTACAACATTCATACTTAATAGAAATTCCCAATAGATCCCATAACCATAAATAAACTACAGACATTATGTAGAAAGGAGAGCTGTCCATTGTGGTTTTAGACCCAAAAACGAATATCTAATCACATTGATCTGGAGGGTGGGTGGTCGAGATGATCACAACATTTTGAGGGGAAATATTGCCTAATCTGAGAGTCTCTTGTAGATTAAATATATGATCTCAAATCTAATTTTTATCCTAATATAGAACTAGTTACCCTAACAAAATTATTGGGGGTTTAATCCTTTTATATATTTAAGGGGGTTCTATTAAAAATTCCATATATATATATATATATTTCTATGTTTCTCCAAAAAATCCCATTATTTATTAGAACTAGGTATAAAATTATACTTTTAATCTAGATAACTTTTAACTCAACAGTTTTTTATATATTGGGATATGATTATTATTTAGAGGATGTTATTTAATATCTACGTGATGTCCTATATATACTGTTTATAAGAGGAATAAAAACCCACATACTTTGTTTCAGTAGTATAGTTTCATGTCATATGGAAAGGAAACATATGATGTAATAGAGGAATAAGGTATTGATCTTGAGCCTTAGGATGGCATCCTATGTATCCTGTTAACACTAGGAATTAGTGTCACCGTAGTTTGATTTTACATTGGGACTTACCCTGAGATGGATTTCCTTGCATGGGTGATATCATATCATGCAAATGTATTTGGTGAACACACTCCGGTTTCCAAGGATGGGGGATATTCACAATGTGAATGATATAATTATTGTAAATCCCTAATCAAACATGATCTATGATCAATGTTAGAAAAATGGTTTACATGTAATCTATCTCACTGTATATGGATTTGGGACTTAGAGACTAATGTGACCCTTTTTGGGTATTTTATATGTATATTAAGTCTTAGGATGTCATCCTATATATCCTAGTTGTAGAAATAATCCAAATATTTATAGTTCATTTCCCACCTAATCTGTTGATGGATAAGGACAAATGATAAACTCATTCGAGATATTATGCCCCAAGGGTTAGAATGTATAAAATTTGGGGCAACATACTACAGGGTAGATTCTCGTTATAGCTCGTGCCTTGGTAAAGAATCCTACATATCTTGATTATATAATGAATCATATTTCTCATACTCCATTTTTGGGTATTCTGAAATACGTATATAGGGAATGTATATCATGTCCTAAGGTGTGTGTCCACCTGACATATCCTTATTATATCCTGATGTGTCTGGAGTGTATTCATGACATGTTAGAGGATATCTATATGACATGTATGAGGGGTTTTTAAATGTCCTAGTCACCAAGTGGTCATGTCCAAAAACAATTCCATTATCCATTTGAAATGTATGAAAAAATCCATGTGATCAAGATGGCATGGCTTCGAAGCGGTCACATGATCAAGGAAGGCTTGACTTTGTACTACTACATGGTCAAGATGTAATGTCTTATTCAATATCTCCCAACCAATGAAGAAATTTCTATAGGGTTTGGCGTGATTTTTTCAACATGTATTGAGGGGGTTTCCCGATATTCATGAAATACTCAAAGAAGGCCATCATATGATTAGGTTGACTTGTCTGGATGACATATCATGACCTTTATGGAAAGCCCTAATACTACCACTTGTCTTAGTTGATACATTCTGAGGAGTTCTCAAGACCCATGAGACTGTCAAAAGAACATATCAAGACCTCCATGAATCGTCTAGAGGGAATCACATGACATGACTGAAATTCATGAAGGCGATCACATGACTTGTCCGAGGGAGGTCTCTAGAATTTATCAATATCTCCAGAGTGTGTCAAAGTACATGAATGAAAATTTTTGATGGATTTTTTATATTTGGAAGACATTTACTAGTGTCTTTCAATGATCTAGATAGATCAAAAAATCCCCAATTTCCATCAAATGATTGTTAGTGTGTGTTTATATGAATATTTTTCTACCTCTTCAGTCATTATCATATATGTACCCCATGGATAGCCAACCATTAATATATTTTTCTGATGTGTGTCCCAATTGACATGCAATACTACATTGAATGATCTAGTAAATATGTCTAAATTCATTCATGTAATCTATAATTTTTTTACACGATGTGCAAATTTAGATTTAATAAACCATCAGGACATACCTTGTATTTTACCTAGTGGAAAAATATTCGATCACATGACCATATTGATGAAGAAATCCACTCCCCCACTCTCATAATAGTATTTTTTTGTGTTGTGTCCTTTTTTCATATGGATGTATTAATATGACTCACTTCACCAATTATATACTACCATCCATTATGTATATATCAAAAAAATGATTTGGAGTCAGAAGTGGGATTTCTGCATCGTCTGGTATTCATTATTCTTCTACATGTTGCCCATGGAATCACATGATATTTCAAAACCTTAAAAATATTCTTCCACAACTATGCTTATTGGAACCTGAAAAATAAATTTCATTTCTCATAACCATTTTTACATGTCAAATGGCCTTTACATGGTCAGTATGAGACTTCTAGGTGTCTTCGTAAGATCATGACATCCATAGAAATGATTTCTTGTGATCAAATATTACTTTTATGGTGTTCTTCTTGAATCAAAAAAATCAGGTGAAGGGGTCATTGTTTGGTCAATGGTGATCACCCATGGAAAATAAACCCTTCACATGAATATCAATGTATCTCCCTTTCAACAAAATCTTCCACTATTTCATATTTTATTTTCCTTCCTTATTTTATAAGGACTAGGGATCTTCCTATGTTATGTGAGCATAATCTTGTATAATAAATTATCTTTTCTATGACATATCAAAAGATCAATGATAGGTTCCATGATAATTAGAGAGCAGTTTCATAGAAAATACCTCCATCTATCTATAGATCCAGTGGTCTATCACTTAATTGAAGGGACCTGTCTATGATCCTCCCATTCTGATGGTCACATGTGAAAATGATCCCTTGTCACAAAGTAGACATTTCAGTTGGGGTTCCATAGGGTGTTAATCACTTTATTGGGTGCCTTCTCAATAGTATTATGGATTTTCAAATGGGCTTCATGTGATCAAATGATGATCATGAACTCTATATTCCCACTCGCATGACCTTTCAATGGTTATTTAATCTCTGGTACTCTAAAAGGATATATGGTCCTCAGGATTAAACTTTCTCTATTTCCATTTTTAGTAAAAATAACATCCATTCATTTGAGATTTATTACAATATAGATTTTATAATGAAAATCATGGAATAATTAACAATGTGAATTTATTTTTAACTATTTTTATAAAAATATACTACATTAGGTAACTTTGGGTTCATCAAGAATTTACTTTTCTATCATAGTTTCTATAATACCACATGAGGATTTCTTTCAATTTATTTTATGTATTACCACTCAAGGTTATACTAATTGAATACACCATATTCCAATATCTGGACCTTAATTTTTATATCTAGTACATATACCCATTTCATAAATTCCAAATGATGTGATTTTTCATTTATGATGTGATTATAACATGATGGATTGTGCCATTGTTATTTTATCACATGATTTCAAATGTTGTATTTTTTTCATGGTTATAATCACATCATAAATGAAATCATGTTTTCCAACCACCCCTTCGAAATCATGTGATTATAACATGATGTTTGATAAAACATCCTATGATTTCTACCAATTTGTGAGTGTAATAGAGTTAAGACCGTCAATAAATTTGTAATATGTGAAGTATGGTGCCTCAAATCCATGTATAATCATTATTTTGTAGGGGTGGTTGGAAAATTTTTACTATGTTTGAGACATGGAGTCCTAGGTCATTTGATTATACATCATTGGTAGTTTCTTTAAATGATACTTTTACTTTTTAAATATTATGTTCCATTGGTTGAACTCATATATCTTCAGATTCATATTTTATAAAAAACTGACATGAATAAATGAATTTGGTTTAGTGATTTTGAAATTTTCTCTAAATATGATTACTTATTTTCTTGTGTTTATTTGATGATTCCTTCTGAATAGATCTTCTAAATCCATGTGGGGATGCTATAAAAATGATCAATAAGAAAATACTCTTATAGAACATTCATTGTTTGAAGGTATAATTAAAATATTTCAGACTATATGTCTTTTTTTATAATGGAACCCTTGTCATGTGGTGGATCATGGTTCATTAGTAATTTTGGAACAAGAATTAGTCACTAATATGTACATAAACCATCATAGGATTGAGTTCATACTATAGGATGATATTTGGTTGATTTTGGTTCTCATGTTTCATATTAAATTTATATATTTAGTTAAAAAATTATATTTTTATAAGTATAAATAACTAGAAATACTGTTCTGAGTGGATCTATAGTTGGTGTTGCTGTTAGTTGGGGTGTGTCTTTTGGTAGGAAAAAAGAATTTCAAGTGTGGTCAATTTTCCTCAGAAAATGATTCAGTTTCTTTGTTAGGAAAAATAATGTTATATTCTACCAATTTGGATGTTGTGGTAATACCGTTCCAAACTATACAAAAAATCATAATAAACGTCCTCATTTCATACTAATAGTCTATTTAGGGCATTTTAGTGAAAGTTTGTCCCAGGGATGTAACGATGGATCCACTCCCACAAAGAATTCATAGATTCATAACAATGATTCCAAGGTTCATGGTTCTTATCCTAGGGATAATGGGGATGTTCATGTGGATATAAAATCTTAGGTTGGATTTGAGACTGGAAGTCATTATAGAGAGGAGTATGTTCTAGAGGAACCTGAAGCATGGGAAACTAATATTAGTTGTATTTTTTTATTTCATATTCTATGGTGCCAGATATTTTTGATATTGTTGAAACACAATATTTTATATTTCCAATGATAGAATAGATCTTGGGAATTCGTTTGAATATTATTTCTTTCTTGTTGGATCATTCCACACATTTAGGAAAGTGGTTCGAACAAGTGTAACAATTCCGACCTTAGTATTTTAAATTTGATGCCTTACTTTATTACATTTTCATATATTAAAATAATTATAACCCAAAGTAATGAATATTTATGTGTTTTTAGATAAATTTATTAATATATAATACTCGTTTTACATTGGAAATGGAAAATAAAATATATCAAAAGTAAAATATCATTATCATTGAAACCTATTCAAATAATTAATCTTTGTATTTTGGGGAAATGAAACTGAATAAGGATGAGCTAAAATTCTTAATAAGGGTTAAGTACAACTGATGAAATATTGAATTAATAATAATAATAGATATGGAAGGTAAATATTTGTCACAAGTTATATTTACATAACATTACTTTGTGAATAGATAAGGCATAATCAATATTGAATGGTAAATACTAAAAACACAACCCATTTATTAATTAACTAATAATGAAATAAATACATATTTAATTTCATAGTGAAAATATCCTTCATAATAAAAACATAATATTGAATTAAATAAAATATTAATTTGAACAGATCATTCTTCCCAGGAACATGATATAATAAATGTTATGACCTTTCACGTGAGGGGTTAAAACATAATGTTGGAAAACCTATTTGATTTGGCCAACTGATTTATCTAATAATAATATCAATGAATCGAGGGTCTTGTATTATCTTGTCCCCAACCCATGTAATGTGTTTCCAAATCATTCATGATATATATAATAATCGATTTAACTCATAAAATACACAACTTATTTAATTTCAGTATTATGTAAATGATATATATTTATCAATATTACATCAATTAAAAAATTAATTTTCAAATGAAACACCATATATAAAAATTTAAGCCATTTAGTAAATAATCATATCATTTACACTTGAATATTGATTCATAATAGAAAGTAAATATCCAATGTTAAATGGTTACAATAATGTGATTGTTTCAATAGAAATTTAACAATAACAAATTAATGTGATAGCGCACAATAAATTTTACCACATGGTAATTTTCCATTCAAAAACACCTTGGGTAAAATAATTCAAAATGAAAAATAAGAAACCATGAATAATTAGTAAACCATGAAATTAAATGTCAATGAGGAAATATATACACCACAGAAAAGTTAATTGGTTCATAAAAACAATTAAGTATTAATGGAATGTAAATTGAGACGAAATAAATTACCATACACTTCATTCTTGGTGAACATAATTTAACCACTTTTATAATTGTTTGAAACATGTGATTAATATATAAAATAATTATAATAGTATTTATGAGATCTTGTATGATCCTTTTTTAACATCTCATCAACTGTTTGTTAATAATATTTCATTATTTTCATTACTTCAGGTGTTACTTCGTTTTTTCATTCCTACATTATTATGAAAGATCTTGTTTTTTATATTATATAATTTTATAATATATCTAATAGTAATAATTAAATAATTATAATATTTTTAAATTAATTATAATTTTATAACCAAAAATTAATGATGGTTAGGGGAAAAAATTATATGGCTATCATAGGGATAGTAGGCCATACAAATTCATGAGTAACATTACCATTTTCCAACGATCAATTTGGAAAAGTGTTGGGTAATTTTTTATATTTTCTAAATGATAATTATATCACATATAACACCTAATTTACTTATATATATCATCCACTTTATGTGGTGATGATGAAAGTGTCACATTGCTTCGTTAATGTGGTAGACAACACATACATGAATGATGTTATCATCATCACATTAGTGAAAATGAAATAAAAAAATGATATTTATTATACTAAAATAATTATAAATATTTAATGAATATAATTATAGTTTCATTTATATTATATATAATCATTTATTTTATATTTATCACCTTCCATATAAATCCTTAGTGAACGACGAGTCACATCACTTCGAAAGGTGGTAATCGGTTGTACATACCAACAACGTTATCATATCTCCAAAAAAATGGAAGGAAAACATGTATAAATTATATAATAAATAAATAGGTATAAATGTGTTTTAAATATCATACATATTCTTTATATCCATCTTGATACCCACCCTTAAGATTATTAAATGAAAAAACGAATGACAATGATTCGTGAGATGGTAGTCCACTATACAAACAAAATATAATTTCATAAACCCTTTAATGGAAGTGCAAATGGTTTAAGGTCATTCCCATATTATGAAAATATCCTAGTTTATGGATGAAATTTTGGTTGTTATGAAATAAATGTTCAATATAAATTTAACGAGGTGGAGAAAAAATTAAAACAATGATTCTTGTTGAAAAACATTGTCTTTTATTGGATAATCCTCCTTAGGTTTTCACTAAAGGATACATAGGTTGAATTTTCACCCATACTATTAATTTTATATTGTGGTAAGGTAATTTGGTGGGTTATGTTGGAATGTATTGATAGATCCAATGTGTTTTCATCATGTGAATAAGAGATGAGAGGGGTTGAATTTTATTAGTTGGGGGAGAGGACACAATTGGTATTTTTGGAAATGAATTCAGTGATACCATGTTTTATATATGGAAAAAGGGTCCAAAATGTACCATTATCAAACCATATAGGTTTCATGTTTTATATATTTCCAAATAAATGTTTTTTAAATTTTTTTAGTCATTTATATTCTTATCTTTTATGTTTAACCCCCCACATGTAAATCATTTTTTACCTTAATAGTGGTAATTTGTTTACTGCATTCACTATTCATTTTGGTCAAAAATATAGTTGACATTATTTGAAATTTTAACTTATAATTATTCAAAATATTGAATCCATTCATCAAAATTAAATTCACAAAAGTGAAAAAAATTAATTTAAAATTAATCACACAGACATGTGGATAAAGTGGGGTTTTAAAGTAAAAATGTTCAAAAGTTACAAAAGGTTTTATATATAAATTCAATTTTAAAATGATTCTAATGACATAAATTGTATTAATATATTTATAATTGAACTAAATAAATATTAAAACAAATTAAAAATATTATTTTAAATTTTAAAATATTTAAATCAAAAGATTTTTTTAAAAAAATATTAGTATCATTTTCTATTCATCAAAAAATGAATCTTTTTAGTAAAATACCAAATAATATCCTTAATAAAATTATGACGTGATGAATTAAAAAATTATTTCCTTATTCCAAATAAATTTTCTAAGTGTGATAATTTTTACTTTTAAATTTTCCACACAAAGCATAACTAAATATTTCTTTGTTTCAACCCGTTGTTTATCACAAGCTATCAATGAAATGAATTTTATTATAAATGAAATAAATTGAAATGTAATGGGGTGTTACATTATTACCTCATAAAAAATTTCATTCTAAAAATATAAATGATATTTCCTTTTGAATATATGAAGATAGTTCTTTTTTATAATATCTTGTTGTTCTGTTGTTTCTTCCTCCATTTTTTGAATTCTCAAATGTAATTTTTGTAGTCGAGTCATTTCATTCCTCAATAATTGATATACAGTATCATGAAACATTATGGGTTCATTCTATTATGATATATAATGTTTCACTATATTATATCATATGTGAGAACATGTGTTCAGTCGGTAATGTACTTCTTTATTATTGATATATCGAACACAACATCTACTTTTGATAATTTTGGCGGCATTGCCAAGTGATAATAAACAACCCTAATTCCTTTAAAATTTTAAAATTATCAGATATAATTCGGGCACTATTTCAAATTTTTAACAAACCATATAATACAGTTCATTATAGATACATTTTTGAAAACATGATGTCTAACATTGAAGTAATAATCCTTCCTTAGATTATCGACATGAACCCTTTTCACATATTGACCTACTTTAATGTGAACCTAAAAATCCATTAACATTGGTTTTGTTTCTTCAAAATATTCTAATCCTATGATTTTCCTTTCAAAATATTCATCCCAACAAGTTAAACTATGACCTAACTTTCCATACAATGCTTTATATGTCACCATTTAATTAATTGAATATAATCTATTATTATAGGACAACATTACCAAAGGTAAATACGAACACCAAATACCTTGAAAATAACATAAGAATGAGGTCAAATTATCTGAAATTATTTGAATATTCCTTTCAAACTAGCCACCGGTTTGAGGGTGGTTATTAATGCTCATATGAAGCTCAATATCAAGAGACTTTTGAAGACAATCCCAATTTTTTGACGTACAATGGAGATCAACATTAGAAACAATTTAAAGAAGTTCACTATGAAGTCTTATACTTTCGTTAATATAGAGCCCTATGAGGTGATGAAGAGTTAAATCTTATCTTATAGTGAGAAAATGTATTAATTTTGTTAGACGATCAATGAGAACGTATATTATATCATTATTCCTGGGAGTCTATGGATGGCTTGTGACAAAGTCCATAGGTATGCCATCTCATTTCCCCAATGGAATAAGAATAGGTTTCATAAATCCTTTATTCTTCCTTATAACATTAACATGTTGATGATCAAAGCATCTAGGAACATATCAAAAACTTCCAGATTCATGTTATCTAACTAAAATGTACCTTCAAGTCCATATACATATTTATGCTACAACGATGTATAAAAAATTTTAAGTATGAGAATCTTCTATAAATTACCATTTTATCTCAGGTATATGTGGAAAACATAATATTCTTATAAATTTTATAATACAATCATCACAAACAATGTCTACTGATTTCTTATTTTTCACAACTATAATATTCTTCTATTTGTTCAAATCATCAGATACAAAATTATTTATCATTTATAATAAATAATGTTTTATAATCATTTGGAAAATGATTGATGTATCACTTTCCATATTAATTCCCATATCCACCATTTTGGTATCCATGAACATAGGATCTAGCACAATCATAATTTGGGTCATAGATCCTTGATATTTCTTACACAATGTATCTACTATAGTATTTTCATTCCCAAGGCTGTAGTGTATTGAGAAATAATAATCCATGAGTAGCTTGATCCATCTCAATTATCACAAATTGATCTATTTTGTGAAAAGATATATTTTGTGGTTTTATGATACATGTATTCTCACATAATTCTCCATAGAGATAATGTCTCCGTATAAAAAATGATATGATTACAGTGCCCAATTCAGGTTCATTGGTTAGATAGGTTTTTTCACCATTCTCTAACTACCATGATGGATATGTGAAATCATTATCATATTACATTAGGAGCAAACCAATTCCCTTATTCTATGCACCACTATATATCACAAAACCACCATTTCAAATGATATAGTTTGAACTAGAGAATTTACCAATATCTTCTTTATTTCATCATAACAATATTCAAATTTAATTTTTAAAACAAACATAACCCCTTTAAATTTAATCATTTTAAACTTTTATTCAATCAGTCAAAATTTTGAATGAATTTCTGATAGTAACCTGCTAAACCACTGAAACTATGTATGTCCTCTACATTTTTTGGTACAACCAATTTTTCAATAGACTTTTTTTTTCATTACAAGACCAACTAAGATTCCATCATTGGAGACAATATAGTCAAATACATGAAAAATCCATAAATCAAATTTACAAAATTTCACATATAACTATTAGTTTATATGATACCGAAGAATGATCCAAATGATATTCTAAATCTCCACAAAGACATTATAATACACTAGAATATCATAAATTAATACCACTAAAAATTATCGATATATTCCTTCAATAATATGTTCAGTAGATATATTAAAATAGAGGGTGCATTACTCAATAAAAATGGAAATACTATAATCTTGTAATGCCCATACCTTATTTAAAAATCTAACTTCAGAATGTATTACTTATTTACATTCAATTGGTTACATCAATAATGAAGATCGATATTTGAACAATATTTTCATCTAGGATGTTGATCAATTATTTCACCAATGTGAGTCATAAGATACTTTTTATTTATTATAATATAATTGATTTCCCTATAATTAATGAATATCCTCGTGTATAAATCATTACTCTTAATAAAGCGAATTGGGGATCACCATAATGAAATAGTATGGCATATAAATCCCTTACTACAAGACACCTCTAGTTTTTTATTCCACTATACTAAATCCAAAGTGGTCATTATATCAGGATAATTTGATATTATCCTTTAATTAGTGATTAAATCAATTAAAACTCAACTTCATGTTATAGAGGATGTCTAGGTTATTCCCATATTAATACATTCATGTATTCATGTATAATAGGAACATCCTAAATTCAAATATTACCTTCTACATACCTATATTTCTCCCTTCATCCCCAAAAATCTCATACAGTGGAGATGCAGGGGGTGGATTTAGATATGATTTAGTTTATAATGCCCTTACTGAAAAGATATATAATATTAAATCTTCATCACAAATCTTAATTTACTTCTTCTTGAAAACAATATAGAATCCTATTTTGAAAGACATTCCATAAAGAGTAATATATCAAACTAAACCACATGCATGATAATATGGCTAACAAAAAAAATCATGTTAATGTGTCATAAAGGGAACTTATTGACACATACTTAATGAAATAAGACATCGAAAAGGAATTTTGAGTGATAATTCCCTTCTAAAATTACATTTAAAATGCATAGTTTTCCAAAAAAACTTTGTAGTTATAATTTATTGAGAGGATAAAAAATAAAATAAAGAATTTGATAAATATTAATATTGGATTACTGAACCTTCCACCACATCATTGGGTACTTCCACCTCAACTATATTGATTTAAAAATCATATTGTTATCCCATTATCCCCTTCTATCATAGATTACCTCAACACTTGGAGAATTCATTTGAATAGTTCCCCATCCCAATAAATATTGAACACTGAATAAACGTGTTTTTCTTTTCCCTCGTTCATCATTTATCTTGATGACCCCTTTAATCAGACATATAATAGACTCTCATGCCTTTTAGAAATTTCCTGTGGTGATTCTTTCCACAGTTCTCACTCAATGTATATTTCATCATCTTATTCATTGATAAATTCCATTTTTATTGGTGTTTATGTAGACTATTATTATATTTATTCCCCTTAAATATATTGATTATAAAAAATTAATTCACTATTTTTATGGAACATAAAACTATGTCAACATAGGATGAAATGTTTTAGTAGATCTGCGTCCTTTAGAGACATGGATTAAGCCCTTCATAAAGTGATGAATATTGCACACATTTTTATAATATAATAAATATAATACGTGGATAACCTTGTATAGGAATCTTCGTAATATTGAAAATTTTCTTTTTTTACTTTACCATTAAGCGAAGTAACATTATCCTCATCTCAATATATTGATAATTATATATATATTTTTCTATGATTGTCTCTATAAAATATTTCCATTCTATGAGTTATATTTTTATCTTACCCACTATTATTCTGGATTAATAACCATCATTAATATTTATACACTTTGAGAAAATACAATGAATGGGTTACCTTTTAATTTTCACCATATCCTGAGGCCATAAATATCTTTTCCATATATTAATACATCACTTATCAATAATCAGATTACTAGAACCAGTAAATAATTAGAGATTCTATCATATAATGTTATCCAATATAAGATAATCTCCCTTAGGAATAGGTTTCTCCTTTTGAAAAATGATATTTGTTATAGCCTAATCATGATTCCCTAATATAGCCATAATTATCATCATTCAAATACCATTTTTATTGGTTTTCTTAGTATAAAATATAAATTTACTACAATTATTGATACCATTATTCCTTCCATAGGATAATTACAAAAAATGGAATATACAATATTTGTTCATAGAATTGTGGATTATAAATCATAGCGTATAATTCAAAATATTTTTTAGTTATTAATATAAATTAAAATTTTATGTATTTTTAATTTAATAATCATAATCATCGGTTTATTTAGGGATATATTTTCTTAAAAATCATTTTTAGTAGTTCTTAAAGAAAATTTGAATTATTATAATCATATCCCCCAGAACTGTCAAATACGATGTTCTATAAAGACCATTTTTTGGGAACTTGATAACTCTTAAGTCATCTTCAGTGTTCCTTTTTCAGAGTTATTACACCTAGATACCTTTTTGCATGAACCACAGACATTTTTTGTATCTAGATAAGGATGTATTTTTATGAAAACCCACATATTCACAACCTTACCAAAACATTATGATATTTTAAAATACATATATTGAAATTGTGTCTTAGGGTGATTTTACCTAATCATTGTATTCTTAAATCTAGTCCCTATGTCATTTACTAAAATTTATCTCATACCAACTGTAATGATGTGAGTATAATAACTCAGGTCCGATGTAATACAATATTACATTGGCATAGATACAAGGAATCACATCTTGAAGGGATGAAAGTGTAGTAGTTTTCTAGAAACAAATTACATACATGAAACTCAGTTTATATTGGGGAAAAATTAAAGAAAAAAAGTAATAGATTGAAATCATTGAAACACATTCCAAGATTTCAAATTTATATCTAGGGGAAAGGAAAAAAATAAAGGTGATCTCAACTTCTCAGTAAGGGTTTATTAAAGAGGACGATACCATGAATAAATAAGTATAATTAATATGGAATGGTAAATAACTAAACACACATTCCTTGAAAAAAACTTTACTGCATGAATAGACATGGAATAAGGAATATGGAAAGGTAAATACTGAAAAAAAAAACCATTTAATAAATAAATGATAATTAAATTCATCTATAGATAATTTTAGATTGAAAATATCATATATAACAATAATAGAATACTAAATTAATGCAATGAAAAATTACCATATGTAATGTTTCCCAAAGACAAGAATACTTTACTATCAATACCTTTCACAAGATGGTTTAGAATAGAATGGGTGATAACCAATTTTATTAGACAACTTATTAATCTCATCATACTATCAATTAATCGAGGGTTGAATTAACCGGTCCAAAAAAATGTATTAATTTACTAATTATTCCTTATATAACAAATAATTTATTTAATTCATAAACAATTTGCTTTTTCAAATAATTTTTTTAATTAAATGATACAGATTTATCAATATTTCCCAAGTCAATCAAATTGAATTCAAGGTAAACACCCTACATATAAATGTTATATTTTTTAAGAATTAACCATATCAATCTCACAAGAAAATTAAAATTCAATATAAATTGAATTTTCAATCTTAAATGATTACAAGTAAGTGATTGTTTTTTGAAAATGGTAAAAATCACAACATAATGTGAGATTTGGCAATTACTTTTACCACTTAGTATTTTCAAGTCACACCTCCTTGGAAAAAATAATTCAAATTGAAAATTAAAATAACATGAGTAATGAATAGATGATGATATTACATGTAAAATGGGTAATATATAAACCACATAACACTTAATTAGTGCAAAAACATTTAATTCTCAATGGAATGAAAATTGAGAAGAAACTCATTACCTCATATTTTTTTGGTGAACATGAATTAAAATATTGTATATTGGTTTTAAAAAAGTATTTAACTTCTAAAAACCCATATTTTTATTTATTATATATTATATGATCGTTTTATAACATCCCATGACATGTTCATCAACAATCATTCATTATTTTCATTGTTTCGAGTGTTTAATTCCTAGTTTACTCATTCTAGTATAATTTCCTAATCAATTTTATAAAATATAGTTATATCATACCTAAAATAATAATTATGAAATAATTATCTTATTTTTAAATTAATTTTACTTATATTTCCCATAATTAATGATGATCCTTAAAAATTATGTACAATTTGTTCAAGGAGATGGTAGTTTGTAGATATGTATAAGTAAACTTTCAATTATTCACAAATCATTATGAATAGGTGTTAAATAATGTGTTATATTTCAATAATAATCATTAAATAGTGAATACCATATAATATGTTTAGATATATAATCCATGGGGTGTGGTGATAAAAATAGAGCCACATCCCTTCTTGAAGATTGTTTTTTACACACAAACGAAAATTGTTAACATCGTTTCATGAGTGAAAAGGGAGGAAAATGATATATATTATCATTATACAATTCTAAATTTTCAATTCTTATTATATTTACGTAACATATATCCTATATGTAATAATAAACATTATCTTTATCACCTTCATATGGAAGTGTTAGCGAATGACTAATCACATGGCTTCACAAGGTGGTAATCAACAATACACATGAGTGACATTATAATATCTAATAAAAAATGGAATATAAAAAGTTATGTATTATATATTTACTCCATAGGTTAAAATTTAATAAATATTCTTTATATACATCAACATACATGACCTTGAGAGGTAGAAATGAAAAAACAAATGTCGTCAGTTTGTAAGGAGGTAGTCCACCATAGACATGAACGATTATTTCCTAACACATTTGGTGGAATTTGAAACCCTTTATTTCAATAAATTATTTTAAAAAATATATATGAAACATATAAAGGTTATTATATCATAATGGTTTAATAAAAATTTATGGAGGGGGAGAAATAAGTTAAATAAATATTCTCAATGATGAAAATTACCTCTTCTTTGACTATCCCTTTTAGGTTTTCCCTATAGCCTTCCTAGGATATCTTAAAACCAAAACTAAGGATTATTTGGTTATGGGAAAGAATTTTTGAAATTATTTGTTTAAGGATTTTCTTAACCAATGTGGAGTAATGGTGTGAAGAATAGAGGATATTGGTGTACTTTTATATGTGGGGGATAGGTCACACATGGTATTTTTGAAACTAATTCATTGAAACCATATTTGTTTATGAAAAAAGGGTCCCAAATTTAATATTATTTACCCTGATATTTCTAGATTCCAAAATATGTCCCTAAAATTTTCTTTTAACAAATGTTTAGGCCATTACTACACTTATCTATATTATTTTAACTCTATGTAAATATATTTCTTCCTTAATCACATTAAATAATTTTTACGAGATTCACTATTTATTATGGTAAAAATTTATGTTGGACGTATTAGAAATTATAAATTAATAATTTCAAAAAACATTGAATAAATTTTTTCAAATTTAAATTCATGGAAGTGAAAATTTTTAATTTTAAATTAATCTCACCAACATGATGATAAAGAGGGTTATTAAAGTTAAAATGTTTCAAAACATTACAAAGTTACTTATAACTAAATTAATTATATAATTGATTTCAATGACATAAATTGAATTAATATATTTATAATTGAACTAATGTTAGATTAAAACAATTAAAAATATACTTAAAAATTATAATTATTTTAAATGAAAAGCTAGTTTTTAATTAAAATTTTGTAATTTCACTATTCATTAAAAATGAAACTTTGTAGGAAAATAACAAAAATTAACCCCTGTAATATTTTAATATGTTAATTTCAATAATGAATTGTATTTTTTCACATAATATTTCTATGAATTTCTAAATTTAATTTTAAATTATGTGCAAAAATCAAGACTAAAAAGTGTTTTCTTTAAACCCTGTGTGAATCATAGGAAATCAATGAAATTAATTTTATTCTAAAATAAATATATTATAAAATATTGTAGTGTTAAAACAATGTTTAAATATTAATTTGTTTTGAGTGACGAATAATGATTTTGAGATTTTTTTTCTTTCATATTTCTTAATCTTGAATTCTCTTACATCGTACTTGACATGGATTGGATGGACATGTTAAGGAACATGTAGATCGTTATCATAATTAGGGTTAGTTTTTATCTTCATATAGGGTCGCACTTGTTTTTTTCAGTATGTGGGACTCTATAACAAGTTGTAATATTCTAATTGATACTTATTCTAGGTTAATATCATTTCATTTATTAATTTTGTTTCATAATTATGTTGATACATGTTGGATAGTCTCCTTCTGAAAATGTTGTCTGTATATCCTGAGGTAATTCTAGATGATTTTGTAGTTTACATCCATAGACAGAGGCTGAGTTTCCATTTACTTTATCCCTTATTTTATTTCCATTTTTATTCCATCTTATTGTATGGAACCTTTAAATTTGGTGGAACTAAATTTATAGCTTACAACCCTTGAGGCTAAGTTATTTATTCATCTTTGAATGTCACCATGAGCAATGCCTTTCTTGTTTTATATGAATTTAAAAGAGATCATTTTACATTTCATGGATTATCATAACCTAAATCCAGTTTACATCAAGAAAAAATATAAATTTACTAATATTTATGATCTATAAGATCATTTTAGTGAAAATTGTTTAGTTTTAAAGGTTGACCTTTCTTCAGGGAACTATTATTTTATATTTTTAGAAGTGGGCATACCAAATATATCATTTGACAGTAGGTATGGTCATTTCATTTTTTTATTTATGGAATACAGTCTCACTATTTATCCTTTAGAACTTATTGGAAATATTAACCAAAAAATTTACTATTTCGTCGAATATTTTAGTGTTATGTTCAAGCATGATATTTTGGTGCACTCCAAGTCAAAGAAAAGAGTGCATGTGCAATTTGGATATCATTCATAGAAACACGAGGGAACATATTATGAATGGAATGATTTAAAAATTTCAATAATGAATTCATGATGTAATGTTTCTAGGGAATGTAAAATCTAATATTGTAGCATTGATGGTTCGAGAAAAAAATCATGCAGATATGTCATGGGAGAATCCCAGAAATTTGTTTGAGATTTAGATATTTTTGGGGTTGGCTGGATACTGTAGAATATTTTTTATCAATTTATCCATGATGTAATCTTTGATGTAATATTTAACAAGTAATGGGGTAATGTTTCAGTGGAATTTATTCTATTACAGATATTTTTAGGAACTAAATCTGGTGTTGACGTCATTATTTGTTTTGGTTCTTATGAAAATGAGTTTGGGTTATGATGTTTTCTTTAATTCTACCGGTATGATTTTGTACCGTGTCTTGACCTTTGAGAAATAGGTAGTGGAATATGGATCATTAAAATTTAGTACAAATTATATGAACTACACTACCCAGTTTCTTCAATTAACAATGGTTATTCATGAACTCATAACATAGTGTCACAATCTATTTAGAGAATATTTTTTACAATGTATTCTGATCATAAGAACCTAGAATATACATTCCCTTATAAGGATATGAACACTAGATAGAGAATATGGGTTTATTATATTTATTCCATTAATTTTTATTTGACTTATAATCCTGGAAAATAAAATATGGTCAATGATTCCTGGAGATGAAAATTACCTACCCAAGAATTGATGTAATCAGTTAAGGAGTGTTCTCTAATGATTTTGTTCTCTGAGATTATTCATTGAGTGGAAGTGGATTGTGGATAGTTGTTATTGGATACAATAAAATAGAACTCATATTTTTGTTATTATTTTTTCCCAATGAGGTTCCATACACTATGAGAGACAAGTTATTAAATTATTTCATGGTAGGGAAACTATGGATGAGTGGTCGTAATCTCCTAATGATGCTTTATGATTCTGTAGTAGTTCTGTTTTTCCAATTTCTTTGATTTGGGAGTTGATGGATAGTTAAACCTAGTATAGTTGGGTATTTTCTATCAAATTTTAAGGTTTCAGTATTAGTTTCCCGATATGAAGTGGTCTATTGAAACTTTTATATATTGGTGTCTCACATGTCATAAAATTAATGTGGAACACCAGATTTAATGGTTTTTTATAAAATTTCACCATTTTTTATGTAAGTGAGATGATATTTTCATGGATTAAATATTATTTTTCCTAGGACTCAAAATAATAATGATCAAATTTTGGCAATCATTCTTACACTTGGGAAATCATCTCATTTCATTCCTGTTTGGGTGATGAATAAGTGATATATATGCTAAGGATATGAGGTTCTCATAAAATTTTATAATGTTTTACAAGATTTGATGGGTTCGAGGTTAAAATTTATCATAAAATATCATCTGTAATGGATGGATAAACAGAGAGAGGGATATTCTGATTCATAATTATATAAACCAGGATTATGTTATTTATTTTTTTGGATCATGGTAAAAGAATTTACTTATGGTTTAATATTCCAATAACAATATTTAAAAGGATTCAATGAAGATGGTACCATTAATCATATTTTATGGGATACTATGTAGATTTATATTATTTTGTGATGATTCGGGATGGTGGCCTTTTTTGAGGTAGATTATGATTTAGGAGATCAAAGAAATGGGCAGTTGACCCAAAATAAGTTGTTTATTGTTCACAGTCCTCATAAATCCTATGTACACCACCATATTCAACCTGTAGAGTTTTAGGTTTCTAATAATTTTGTCTTCATATTTTTACCTCAGTTGGGCATCATTTAATGGGTTTTAAGGGTATGTTGTATTCAGGGGTTTTGGGAAACTATGAGACTATGTAGAGCCTCATAAATTTGTCAACTCTGTTTAGAATATAGTTCTCCTTGTCTTTGATACCTAATTTATTTAAATTTTCATAGATAAGGAGGTGATAAATGGATCCTTCCTAAGTAATTTAATGTAAGGATATTGATCTTGATCCTAATACCACAACTTTTTCAACAACTAGTTCAGATTATGGATCTATAAGATAAGGTAATACATAGTAAAATGATTCCCTTAGTCTTAGTATTTTCTATGTGTACATGTGATAACCATGATAATTAATAACATGAGTCATGATGAGGCACTTGTGACATTCGCTTTATGAAAGTCTATGATCTTGATTACTTTCTCAAGAAAAAAAGATTTCATTGTTGGAAAAATAGTATCACCCACTAGATATTAGGTACAAAATAATTTAATCTTGATTTTTATTTAAATTAGTTAAATATTTTTTTGGGGAAAATAGGTGAAAAATAAATATATCAGGAGAATGTAGGATAGTTGCATGATTTGTAGAATGTTATTAGTAATAATGTGTTAACAATTCATGAAAAAAACATTTAAGAGTGCTTTTTTTCCAATGTTTGATCATTGTTATTCCAACCAAGTGGATCACTAAGTATGACCATATGGGGTGTGGGTTTTTTCAATGGATGTTCACATTTTGACCAAACCATGCTGCTCATCCCAACAAGCCATGCATATTGAGATAGTATCCTCATATAGTAGGTTTATGGTTTCTCTAGTCATGTGGCCTATCTTTGACTGAAAATCCAAGTCTTTAAAAAGTTTACCATTACCATTTTCCATATTGTCAATATTATTCCTAATCACAAATAATATCATTTTTTCTGACCAAATTCATCCTCAGTGATCTAGACACTTCTCCGATTGGTTTATTTACAATTTCAATCTAGTCTTGATAGATTTCGTTAAGGTATGTTTCATTCATGAAAATGTATTTCATTTTTTTCAATGATCCGAACAAGATATCTACACATATTGTATTTTGGAAACCAAGGGGGATGTTTATCATGGATCTAGGGGTTTTTATAATGTATTTTTATTTTTTGAAATTGGTTATAGGTTCTTGATAAACCAATCTACTCTTCCCAGGTCTCTATCTTGACGTTTATTATTTCTAAATATGTTATTAAGGAAGGTGCCTCCATAAAAAGGAAAAAATTTATAAATATCATTTTATTCGTTTAAATAAATATGTCTTATTCATTTAATTGAATTTATATGTGGTGAAAATGGAATTGTTGTAACTTAATCATGTATTAATTGGTTTTCTATAAAAATTGGTTTTCAACACCAGGTGTTTGATAACATTATTGAATGGTGGTTATAGTTTAAAAATGGGATTACAAGAACCGAAATGGATTTTATTTTCTATTAAAATCCATTATAAATTTGGGATAATTTATTTTTAATGGGACTGAACAAACATATCACATTGTTAAAATAGGGTGTGTCTAGAATATATAAGTTAGTCATATTGTGTGTAGTTACACTAGAGGTTATACATGTTAGATCCACCAAAACTATGTAGTAGGATATCGTTTTCATGTCATGTATGAACTCCCATAGGCTAGATTCAAAATGTTGTTCCTTTTAATTTATGATAGGATTATACCATGATGGATTGTGTCATGGTTATTTTCTCCCATGCATTCAGATGATGGATTGTGTCATGGTTATATTTCATACATGATTATCTTATGGGGTACCCCTGGATTTTATTTATTATGAATTCATGAATAGCACATTTATTTTTAATATTCATTTTATTTTGAATATGAATGGATTTTATGAAAACCAATGGGTGATTTAAAAATGGATTTTATTTATGAATATTCATTGTAAAACTCTATTTGTTTCAAATATTGTATTGTTTTATTCTTTATTTTAGAATTTGTAATGATATTATGGTTAAACACTACTCAGTTTTTCGATCACAAATAAATTTTATATTTGGGTAGAATTATATGTTTTCCTTCCATATTCAGGTAATGATATAGTCGTATTGTAGCATTTTGGCTCATTTTCTTATCTCTGCATTTGTAGCGGTATAGTTTGGTGGTGAATGTTGGTCACATTGTGACTTATTGTTCTTATCATGAAATATTATTCTTATTTATATATTAATTATTGTATTTTATGTCTCTAAGATGTTAGATTTCTTATTTCTTATGGTTCTCTAGTTTTTTTCATTATTTATTATATATGATGATTTTTTCCATTATCTATTTTCAACTCACTGTATTAGAAGGGATGGTTCAGGTGGCTTGTGTCATTGAATCGGGGTAGTTCATTAAATATAATAGAAGAAAAATACTATAATGATCCACTTAATCAATTATATTCCACAATGTTCCCTTATGATCTTTTCATTCAACTAAGATGGTAGGTCCACCAAGCTATGGTGGACTTCCTGACCACTATCATAATCTAATTCTAAATACACTAACCCAACCATAGAAAATCATTGGGATTTATCCACATCAGGTCGTGCTCCATTCTCATCTATATATGAAGAACCTAGATCTATATGGCTTCTATAAGCCTTTCCTATTAAAGCAGTTAGACCATTACAATCGCCAGATTCCTTCATTGTTAATTAATAAAGAGATATACCCAACACTCTACATTTTAAGGCCATATAGACATAGTAATGGTCTGATAGGTGTTATACTATTCATCCCCATTTACACCATTAAAATCATACTTTTACTCATCAAAATGTATGACTCCATACTCATGAGTCTTTTAAGAAAATATCTCAAACTGATAATCATTAGAGACATCAGTATATTCTGTTTCATCATATTTTTCTAGATAACCCTATCTAGTTGGAATATAAGGCGGTGAAAAATAATATTAATAGGATACATTGGGAATCTTAGAAAAATTAGGATCACTCTCATCTTTCACTGATATAGGCACTGAATCCTCTTTCTTTTTTGTTGTTTCATCTACTTCAACCTCATCCTTAAGTTCATCATATGAAGAATACTATGAAACCATATTTGGTACTAATCCAAGGTCAACCATATTTTTTAACCTGGAATTATTCCTCACTATATTTTATGTTTCATACATTTTATATTATTTACTTCCTAGTTTTTCAAACATGGTTTCCATTTCACTCTCACCCCTTTAAAGGTTACTTGACTAGGATAACAACCACTCAACATTGACAAATTTTCTTCTCATTCATTTAAAAGTACACTAAAATCCAAAATTTTATATATCATTATATTTTAGGACATATATAATGATCTTAAGTAGGGAAGGCACTACTCTATCAAATGAACCATTAGATATCCAAATAAATTTAAATAATCTCCTATTTTCAGATGATACTAGAATATTATGTTCGAATACCTCAATATCCTGAAATAAATTTTTTTTGTACATTACAGATACTGAATAAAATGAAACATTAAAAAATAATCAATATCAATCTCCACTACAACAGGTCATCAAATTATTATACATCCAGTTTACTCAAACATGGAATCTTGGGTCATTATGATTTCAATGATGATAGGAATGGATCCTTAATAATCATCATGCACACATTTTTGAGGAATATTAAAATATATATCCCATTGATTTGAATAATATAAAATCTTTTTTCCATATATCACTATTTGGACAACATCTTTATTTTTCTGCAAACAAAAACTCTTCAAATGGATAAAAATCGAGAACCAGCCTAGGGTAGAATGGTATATAATTACTCAATTACCATGTGACCAATAACTGGTCCTATATAACATTTTAAATAAGATATTTTCTCAAATAAAACCACCAAAATAAACTTCCATCATGGAACCAACAACATTAAATGATATATTGGGATGATTTAGTTCCTTAGGCAGACTCGATTAACCAATTTATTTCATTAAATGATGTGAATCATTAAGAAATTAATCAGGACACTACACATGCACCATATATACACTGGTTCAGGAGAAAAAGAAATAATTTAGATGGTCTAGGGTTGAAATAGAAGAGAAAGTATTTAAAGGAGGTGTATAAGAGAGAGTTCCTCACACATTTATTATTGGACAATTTTCACATTTAGGGTTTTCAAAATTTAAAATTAATTAACATTACTAAGAATAATAAATATATACACACTCAATAAAATTTTTAACTATAAACAAATGAAATGGTAGCACTAGTAAGGGTAGGTTATATGGTAGATTCATATTGTAGTATAGAAAACACCTCTCCATAGTAGCCTTTGGAAAATTAAATTTTACAATACCATGTATTGGTAGTATGTAATAGTACTATTTCACGGTGTCATTTCACTGTCAATCATCATAGTGGCATGGCTCATAGTTTATCATCATGGTAGAATGAATCATGGTTGACCATCATGGTAGCATCATATAGAGTTGATTAGCTACAATTGTACTGGTTTTGAAATTTTTATCTTCTAGAAATAGTTTAAATATTACAATAAAAACTAATCGAAATTTTTCATTCAATGTTCATGTCTAATGTTACACATGATATAAAATTTAATGTAATTTTAGAATATTTCATCAAGATGATTTTTAGTACAAATGAACTCAAGGGCAATACCACCTGTTTGAAAATGGTCAATAAAAAATTTGGTCTTAAAAAATATGCTTCTCCTAAAGTGAGATATATGTTTTTAGAAATTCATATTGAACTTTTATTATAAAAATTTATATAGACTTGTCAAAATATAAATCCATAATCTAGAAATGTGCATTTTATCCATATATAATATGCACAAAAACATCATTTTAAAATATACTCTTATTCAGTAATATTTAATGTAAAATAGTTTTGTTTTGTACTACACCATAAAAATAGATAATTTCTAAAAATGTGACATGTTTGAGAAGATATTCTTTTATCTAACATACAATAGCCAAAATCTACATCTGAATAACTCACTATGTCAAATTCATGTCTTATAAAATAGAATAATTAATAAATTGGGTTATTTTTTAGTTAATTAAAAATTATTTTTACATCTAGTAAATGAGATTATTTTATGTTCTCATGAAAATAGGAACACATACAAACACTAAACAATATATCTGGTAGGATAGAAGATATGTATAGTAAGATTCCAATCAAACCCCTAGAAGTGGTTTCATAAAATAGCTTCCCAGTTCATAAAGATCCATTTTATTGTTGGTACGCATGAGAGTATCACTACCTTTAAGACTAACCAAACAATAACGTTTTAAAATAACATTACATTAATTACTATGTTATAAGATAATTTAATATTTATTTTGGATTGAAAACCAAGAAAGAATTTATGTTTACACATCAAACTCATTTCAAATCCACTTTTCATAATTTTTAAAAAATTAATACACATAGAATTTATTGATGATTCAAAAATAATATCATTGATTTGAATTTTCACAACCAAAAATATTTCACTATTCATTTGCTAAATAATGCAGGGTGAGATATTCCATTATAAAAACATTATTAAATCAAAAACTACTCGAACTTATCATACCAAGGTCAAGGAAACATATAATTAACATTTGGTTATCTACCATTCCATAACACAGATGGGTTATTCTCCTAAAGTGTTCAAATTGATACTCTATTAATTATATATATAGTTATATTTATAGATTCTTCCCATAAAATCGAAAAATCATACATACTAAGCATGGTGCATGAAATTTCTTGAAGGGATCCATTTTTGTTTTCTACTACATAATTTTGAAATAGATTCCTAGGCATAGAAAAATTAAGAATTTAACTATATTATGAGTATAATTTTTTAGACTCTTGAATTTCATACTCATGGACATGATAAATTTTTATGGTTTTAAATCCAAGTACACAAAGATTCCCAAATAATCTAGAATATTTTTAAAAAGTTATGAAAAAATCTATTTTATGAGAATAGACAAACAACCATGTATATAATGAATAATCATCGACTACAACACAAGAATAATACTTTCCTGATAAACTAGATATACTAGAGGGTCCAAAAAACCATGTGAATTAAACCAAATGGATTAAAATATAGTCCTTCATTCCATTTTTTGAAAGTTATTTTATGTTTCTTCCTTTTTTGACATGTATAACAAACATTCTCTTTTGGGAATTCTATATTAAGAATATCATTGACTAATCATTTTATAGTAATCTTTATAAAATAATGTATATTTTAATGTACTATTATACTATTAAAAATCTAATATTCATTATGAAAGGAACATAAAATATATTTTATTGAGAAAATACAGAATCCAAACCAACAATATAAAAATTATTATTTTGTAATGTAGTAGAAACTACGATATTTTTAGAATTTTAAAATATTCAAATAATGTTTATCAATCTTAACATCGTGACCATCAACACACGATAGTGAAATTATGAGTATATTATTTTTTAAACAGTTAGAAAATAATACTTTAAATTATAATAGTATTAGATATTCCAATTTTTCTGTTTACGATTATATTTCATTTCCAATTTTCCCCAAAAGTGACATGTCATCCATCAACATTGATTAGGTTTTTGATGATGGAGTAGTACTTAGTCCTTTTCCTACAATATCTATTATACAGATACCATAAGTACATTTAAGAATATTTCATGTGGGATTCATACATAATAATTTTGAACGATAAATTATTTTGGTACCCATATTTTCTTACATCAATATATTTTAGTAATAATTGTTTTAGTAACTCATTTCCCACAAGAAAAAATTATAATTTCACAAATAAAATCATTATTAAGTTCATTGGATTAATTGGTGTTTATATAATCAGTACAAAAAGAAGGTTGAAAATTTTATTTTTAAATATACTTATTTGTCCAGGTTGATATCCACTTTATGTAGTTTTTTAGGTGTATTTTTTTTACTAAGAATCATCTTTAGATATTTTCATTCATTATAAAATCCATCTATATATTAAATTAAAATTTAATTTTAAAATTTTAGATCATTTTTTTCATTTACTAGTTGAGAATTATTACTCTATTCTATAGTAGGAATGATATTGAAATGATGAGACATAGAATTGTAACAATTTAAAATTTTATATTTATCATCCCATTCATTGAATGTGAATTCTAGAATATTATATTATTATAAAAAAACAATCACTGGTCCTATATTAGACATCATTTTCCTTTTTTGAAAATTTTTAATTATTATCATTTGATAAAAAAACTTGAAAACTCAAATGTGTTTTTCATGATACACATAATGGACCTATAATTTTTTTCTTCTCTTCTGGAATCTGAATCACTTGATCATTCATCAAATTCACTCCATGTGAAATTCATAGCATTTTTATAAATTTTTCCTTTGTTCTTATAATTCTTGTTATATTCAAACATGGTAATGTATTATCCAATGTTTCATTTTTCTTTACAATCATAGTAGGTTGTTGAATTTTATGATTCATCCTTTTTTTAAATTTTTTCCTCTGATTTAATTTTCCATCAAATGTACCATTGTATTTTGATTTCATGAATATCTTCATATTCCTATAGAATTTCATGAAACTCCATGATAAATGATTAATTTCTTTATCACTATAGGATAGTGATTCTTCATAAATTGAACTATCAACATTTATATTCTATTTTAGATTAGAGTTATAAATCATGAAATCCACTGACTTCCTATTAGGTTAATCATCAGTTTACATATTCACTTTTTTTATTACCTTTTACATATTTAGTTTTCCAATGGATTCCTTATGTGGCCACTTAATAATGACAATTCATTCCCTAATAGAAGAAATATTCTCTCTCTTTCTATCTGATATTCATAATAAAAGTCTCATTACGTGATCCTTGTTAGTAATTATCTTTCCAAGTTAATGGAATATGTAAGTATTTTATTAATCCTAAGATACATGTCAAAAATGAATTCATCAAGTTTCAGCATAAATCTATAATATTTAATAGAATAATTATCTATGCACATTTCCCTAACATTGGAAGTTATTTCATGAGAAACAACCAATGTGTGATATATTTAAAATATAGTACTACACGAATATATTTGGTTAAATTAATCCTTACATAAAGAACAGTACAAATAAATCTCGGTATTTCACTTACAATCATAGGAAAAGTAATTGCAATCATCCAATATTTTATAATATGATTAGGAATTTCATATTTATCTTCAATATAAATCGATATATAAAACCCCGTGTTTTCAATACCAATTTTCATTTTATTCTAGCATTGAGAATAGTTCTTTACATTAATATAAGTAGGTCGATTAATGAAATATCCATTCAGATTATTATTATCTATAGAGATATCAATTTAGATAAAAAATAAATTTAATATTTTTAGGTGGAAATATATCAGAGTAAAAAAGTATTATTGAAACTATATGATATAAAAAGTTGGCCCCATTGGGATAGTAAAGAGAGGGTGAATTGAGTTTCCAATAAAAAATTTTATTAAGTATAAATTTAAAACATATATCCCCCAAAATAAAAAAAATTCCCAATTAAAAAAATAGTAGAATTATATAACCTGATCTTTAGAAAAGAATCTCAAAATATCGATTGCATCTCACAAAAAAACATTTTAAAAACATTACATTTTGAATGTAATTTTCTTGTATCAAAAGATATATATGATAGACACATTTTAGATAACTTTTTTAGAAATTTTCTATTTAATAGTGTAAAAATTGTATATTGGTTCAATTAAAAACAAAGAAAACAACATAAGCAAATCCAAAAAAATGAGGCATAATGGAATTTAAACAACGGTTTATATCTAAAGATTAAACTTAATCCCCTTCATTTGAAAATAACATGTTGTAAAAAAATTTATTATAAACTATATTGATCTACAACAAAGATCATGTTTTACAGAAAACAAAAAACTATGATTTCAAGGAACAATACCTCTTATACAGTTATATATGAGAATATAATCAAGTATAGTTCACATATGACCTAATCAATTTTTTTTCATAAGAAAACAAATGAAAATAAATGAGATAAATTAAAAAAAAATATATATTTTTTAATGTATGACTGGGTATTGAAAGTAAATAGATTAAAATAAAAACACCACTCAAAATAATAAAAAAAATAAAAAGATGAAGAGATAAGAGATGAAATTTTTTTGTTCATAACAATTACAATTCCTTCTATTGTTAATGATTCCTTGAATATTTCTTTGAATGGATCTTGAACAAGTGTCACAGTAAATGAATGATAATTGAGTGGATGGATGCCTTTTAGAAAACCCATCTAAATTCAGTTTTCAATTATCTAGTGTTATTCTATGAACATGTGTGTCAATGATTATAATTTTTCTATCATATAAGAGTATATATTTTTATCTTTATACTTGTAAAACACACATATAAGGTAGATTATTATTAATTTATTGCATTCATGGTCAACCAATTATCCATAATGAGATAATAATTGAAAAACATTGATCCTCATAATAAGAAGAAAATATGGAAGATCTGAATTTTTATTTAATTTAGTAATGTAATTATTTAATAATAATCATTACAAAATATATATTCTTTTATCTAACATTAAATTCATAACCTATTTTTTGTGAATTAGTTTTGAAATGAATTTTATACAGCTATGCTATCTCTTTGGTGGTAGGTTAACATGAGGTATATGTTTTAGTTGTATATTCCGTGATGACAAAACTAATCATTGAACTTGTGGCAGAATTACTGAATTGTAGCACTGTGAAATAAGAGATTCACCTGGTAGTAGCAATTCTTTTTGTATATTAAAAAAAAGTTAGAAATAGATTTTCCATGGTGGTAGGACTACTGAACGATAGAAATATTTGGTGTTATCACTGAGATATAGTAGTAGGTATTAATATTTTCTATCCCATGTCTCAATGAAAGAGTCCTAAATCATTCATTTCAAAAGGAATTTTTTCAAGGATAGGTGAACTAATGAAAAAGGATAATGCAAATCCATGGATAGTAAAAAAATAGGAAATATATTTTTTCAATATCACTATGAAACCAAGATTTTTAATATCTAATTTAATATATATTGATTTTTTTAAAATTTTATTATAAATAATAATTCATTTTATTCTCCTATGGAGATTTATTTGGGTTACATTTCATGTTACCCTTTTAACCCCTTTATATCACAATTCAATCTAAAATAGGCTTGTAAGTAGAGTCATCTTTATCTCTTGTTTTTAGTAAGGGATATTTCAACTACGTATTCATATTTTACAAATTATTTTATAGACTTTTGTATCCCCATATTCATGATATCTTATGTTTATCTTCTATTTAATTCAAATTTATTTTACAAATGCCTAAATATATTATCTTTAACATTTCCCTACTTGGTCTCTTTCTCCTACCATTTTTTTAAATTTTATTTTCAATATTCCATTCCAAGTTTTATAAGATTTTAATGTAATTTTTAATTTCATCTTCATTATTTTTCTACACAATTTATTTAATAATTTTGTCTTTTAAAAATAATTTCTAAAAAATTCTGAATTGTATTTAATTATATTAATTTCTAAACATTTTTTTAATGTTTTTACAATGAATTTTTCATCTATGTAAAAAAAATTATAGTTTCTTATCCTTAATGGAGGATATAATATATTGATACAATTTGACTTCTTTCTTACTACGGATTATTGTAAAGTCTTGTGAATATGTTTATGACACTCATTTATTTCCCATGGGTTAAATATTCTATGATGAAATTATTAATTTTTTCATGTTCATGAGACACACATACATATTTTTTCCATTATGTGATGGGTGGGATAAGAATTATATATCCCTATAATGAATTGTATAACTATTTATATATTATGATATGACATGTTTGATATTAGTGAGTGAACTCAATACAAGATTTCTTTGGGAATGTGGAGTGAACCCAATCCATTGTCATACTCCATCAACTTTCTGATAAGAGACATAACAGTGAACCTTTATATAAGAAATTATTTTCGATGATCATGTATGTGCTTTGTTTAAGTGTTATCCCACATTCCTTTTTTATATTACCATGTATTAATATAATTGTATCATCATTCAACATTTATGTGCCTCGTTTAACTAGTTAGGTTCAAATCCTTATGCTAGGACTCATGATTCATGATCCATGTTTTACTAGGTATGATTCCTAATTATATATTATTGTAAAAAAATTATATTCTCATACCCACATGTTCATTTTAATCAAACATATGATCTTTTTTTGATGTATTTTTTGTCCACCCAGTATTGAGTATCTAATATCATCTTTTCCAATGTTCAGTTCTAATGGTAATGAAGATCAGTATTGGTTATGAAATATCTATAATAGTATCATGTGTAAATATAATTTATAAGAGATGTTGAATAATTTTTCAAAAATAAGTTATTTATAATCTAATGTTTAAATACACTAACCCGATATATTTTGAGGTGTTATTTGTTTTTTATATAAAATTAATATTCATATAAAATATGTAATATGTATGTAGTTTATGGTTAGATGATTATAGAAAGTATCATAGTAGGATTTTTAATCTTTTGGGATATTTTTTTGGTGAATGTGGGGAGAAAAACTAAACCAATTAATGTTCAAGGAGAATAGTTATTCGATAAACCTAGAGTTTCATAAGTTCAACATACTATATTGTTTGATTAAATTATATTTTTCTTATTAGGTGTGTAATATTATTTATTTCCATTATATTTTAATTTTATACTATGGATATTATTATTTAATAATCACACAAACCATTCTATTCATAATAAGGGATCAAATACAAAATCATGAAACTAGGTCAGTGAGAGGTATGAAAAATATTAAAAACATATTATTCCATCATAGTTATATAAATTTCGGTATATATATATATATATCCCTTGAAATGTATATAAGATAATTAATTTTTATTCTCGTTTATTATATATTAAATTATTAATGAAATCACCTTGTGGTATAGTGATTGTTTCACAATTCTATAACACTGATATGCTAGATGTTTATAGGAATTTGAATTTATTAAATTTTACATTTCTCCTATTAGTTAAATTTTATGTGTAATGCCCCGACCCCAGCTACCTAGAGTCGGTACATTACTTTGTAACATTGGCATGATCACAAAATATCAAGTCTCGAAAGACCGATTAGTTTAGAAGCCTTGGAAACACTAGATACATTCATAAATGTTACATTACATCATAAAGGGAAAAACTAATAACAACATCTTCATAGTCCACACTCATATCCTCTTCTGACTATCCCTGCAGGTCATTCATAAAATACTTCTTCACATCCTGGAAAATATTAAAACATTGAAAGGGGTGAGCTCAGATGCTCAGTAAGGATAACAATATTGCGGAAGTTTTCATAAATAAACATAAACATTTAAGGCAATGTGTAACTAAAACAAAAGCCTTTTAAACATGAACATCAACATTATATGGAAAAAGTAAAATGAGATAATGCCATTTACTTCTTCACATGGATATTCTACTGGTCGAATAATCACATTCAATATCAATAACCACTTTCATAATGATGGAATGCATAATGCCATACATTCTGAAACATTTTGTCAAGGCCTCGGCCAAGACATCTAAAATGATTAAGGCCTCGGCCAAAATCACAAATCAAATAGGGAAAGGGCCTCGGCTGATTCCACATCTAGTTGTCTCATGAGACCTACCGATGCATCGAGGAGCTATAGCGGGCTCCACCCGTCACTTATTAAGTCCAATACATTCCTCATATGAATAGGTTTAAACATATCATAAACCATAACATAATCGTATCACATAAAACATGCATAAAGGAAACATAACATTTCCACATTTCAATCACAAGATATCAATACAACACATTGATATAATAAAAAAGCTTTCAAAACCATTTTCAATACCAAAATAAAAGAAAGTTAAAACTTTGAATTTATTTTTCATTAAAAAAATGATGGCTTGTAGAGGAAGCCGAAAATCAAATAATGGTCACGGTGGCGGAGAAGTCGTTGTCTCCGCATAAGTACGGAAAGAAAAACATTCCCTTTTGTTGTTTAGCAAAACGCTTCGTATAAAAAAGATTCTTTTTGAATAAACATAAAATGAAAAGGGGATTATACACCGTATAAAAGGAAGTTCTGTATAAAACCAAATATGCCTCAATGAAAGGGGATTGAGACGAAATCCTTAAAAAGATCATTTTTAAATAAAATATATATATTATGTGTATTCACTATATGTAAACATAAAGAAAGTATAAATACAATATATGACATAATAATCTCGTGACATAATTTGAAAGTAGGAGATTAACCCAAAGAATGGAAGTTGGGTTATGAAATTCCCTTACCTTGCGTCTTGTCCTGACTCGGCCGTTCTTTAATCTCCTGAATAATAAACTAGAGTTAATTTCTATTTACATAATAAACTTTTTCATGTTCATTATTCCTTTTATATCCCTTATTACCATGTTAGGAACATTATGTAATTATTAATGTTTATAACGGTTATTTTTTCAATCTTAGGTAGTTGAGTCAAAAATAAAATTCTTATAATTACAAGTTGTTTATGTAGTAGAATATACATTATCTCCAGAATTATATTCATGATCTATATGTCATATATATAATATATATCCAGTATATACATTCATTCATAATATTACGTAACATTTAGAGATAATAAATGAAATGCACCGTTCATGGAGACGGTAAGCTGTACGTACGCATGAACGCTACTTTCCTTTCTATTTCGTATTTAATGGAATGAAATCATAATTATATAAAGGTATAATATAGTTACAGTATAATATCATATATAATATCATTTACTCCATCCTTTATACATCCCACATATGGAATTAACGATTCACATCACTTTGAGGGGGCGGTAGTATGCACTTCCTAAAATGAAATTATCGTGTTTACCCATAATGGAAATCATAAAGTATGCCATAAATGAGAAATACAGAAGCATAAGGAAAACATAAACATAATATATATATCATATATGAAAATAGTGTCATCAAAATGGCCACCATTATAGGTGTTAAAATAATTTGAACAATCATCATTTCGTGAGGCAGTATTTCGCCACCCACAGAAACAGTATGTTCTTTAACCATTAGACGAAGGTGTGTGTAACTGTAAACCAAATAATTATCATAACAACATCCTAGTATATTTTAGATACTTTTGTTGTTACAAATGAAAGTAATGAAGAGAGTTTAAGGGGTTGGAGAAGCAAAATAAAACACAACAGCATTAGAGAAGACATTACCTAAAAAATCGGGTAACTCTTTTTGATTTGAGACAAAGGCTTCCTTGGGAAGAATTCTGCCCAAAGTGAGGCTTCTAGGAGTAACTGAGGGATTCTGGGAGATTATTTGGGCAGAGGTTGGCCGAGCCAAATGGCTAGAAGGTGTGAATAAGGTGGGAGTGGTGGGGGCCTTTTATAAGTGGAGAGGAGGGGCACTTTTGGAAAGTAATGAAATGTTATTCTATTACACAATGATTTTCGGATTATAAAGGTCCCATACTTGTATAATTCGAAGCTAAGGTGATAAGGGTTCGAAATAGCCTCATCCAATAGGCTTTGGACAAGTGTAATCCTTGGATTTTACATTATCTTCTCATTTTATTTAAATCGTTAAATATTGAGGTCATCGCTGCATCATCATGATGTCATAAATAATTTAATTTATTTAATGTCTAAACATTATAAAAAAAATACTATGATGTATGAAATCTTTTTAGCTTTCCAATTACTATTTATAATCAAAAATATGACTTGTATAACCCCATGTAAAAATTGTTTTAGTAAAACATTTCATGTTTGTGTCATTTTTTTACTTTAACATTAAATAAAAGGTATTTATGTCATTTTCCAACTAAAGTGGCTCCATGGGGTCCCCAATCCGACCCATGGATTTTCTTTGTTGTCCATGGAACATCCAATGAGGTTAGGACATGTGTCAATCTCATATCATATTATTAAAACATTATTTTTACCTTAAACTACACTAATTACCTCTAATCGCAATTAAGAACTTAAAAGTTACTATTCACCAAAAAATTATTTTAATCTCATTGAACCACATTTTACCTCTTAATGACAACCATGTATGTCGGATTTTTGAAAATCAAATCACAGAAGTGGTAATATTTCATTTAAACGAAAAAGCAGTTATTTAACTACCACTTAGTGGTTTCACTATTCATCAAAAATTGATGTTTTTCAGAACAATGCCAAAATTTCACCCTAAGCTATAATTGATATTCCGAATTCAAAAATGATGTCTATTTTATGAAATTCCAAACATATAATTTTCATTAATTAATTTTATAATTAATTCCCGCTGTCACAACAAATAGCGTGTTTTTAAGAAACAATTTATATCAAAAGATTGACAATTGTTTATGTCCAATTTCAAAGTGAAATTAATTCTAATGACCACCATTCGATAAAATGGTAAAAATATATTCTAATTATACTTTAAAACCACTCAATATTATAACTTATCACTATAAATTATTTTGATTAAAAAAGTTGTTTTAAGTATTTTTCACTATTCATAAAAATTTTGAAGATCTCAGAAAATTACAAAAAATTCAATATAGGCTAATTTCAATATTAGGAATCCAAAAATGAAGTCCATTTTGAAATATAAAATTTCTATAAATTTAAAAAGTGGTTATTACTATTCATAACCGCTACTTTGATTAGTTGTAGTGTGTTAGAGCTCGATGTTGCGTACAATGCAAGCTATTACATTATTGAATGAGAAGCGTATCATAGAAGCTCGGGGTGTTACATTCTCCCCTCCTTCTATAAATTGCGTCCTCTCAATTTGAAATTTTTCTTTGTAAATAAAAGGTTGAAAAGAGAAAATACTTTTGTGGAAAACCCACATCGGAAATAAGATTAATAAAATTTAGCCTTAATAAGGGGGAAAGGGAAATGAAAAAGTCACCACCAAATTATGATCTCGATTAGGAGAACATTGGTGGAAATTAAAGACATATAATTGGAGGAAAACGTAAATATTTGTAGGGAGTGATTGAGGTCATAAATCAAAATCAACTGTCAAATTGAGGGCCTCAAAGACTTCAATCTATGTTGATTTAAAATATCATCAGTTCAACAAGACATAAGGTATTAGGATAACACATTTTTTTGTTTTAATATCCCTTTACTAAAGATTAAGAATTAATTTATTCATTGAATAAGAGATGGGTATATATATATTTATGCTTGACAATTAGAGTTTCAACCTTCAACTCATGTTTCACTCAAAAAGATAATAGAACTCAAAAATATTATACTTATCCAAATTGTATAAGGTTTCAAATGTTAACACATACCATTTAGATTAGTAAAATTATTTTGTAATAACCAGGGACTTCCTGTAGGCTAGTGGTAGGAAATAAAGGCATGTCGCACTATGATTGTCGATTCGATTCCTGCAGCTTTGTCCGACGCGACGGGTTATGCCCCACCCTGCAGGTTGTCCTTTTCCTAAAACTATAGTATTATAATATTCAAAAATAAACTTCATAAATTTTTAACCTTAAAAAATACTATCCAAAGATCAACTTAATCTACTCCAACCTTTATAGTTATCCAAAATACCTCTGTCCAGACTTTCTCTAAAAGGCCTCTTAATTCCAAAATCAATTTATCAGATTCCCCAAACAAAGTAAAGTTTCTCTTATTGTCACATACTAAAAATATAATTACCTTCATCATATTAAAACCTTACTGAAATCAACAAGTACTACAGTACAATCCTTATATATATATATATCACATTATTCTAATAACCAGAATATAATCCCTGAGTCCAAAGGCACCAATACATTAATTATTTTGCTTCAACTGTAGTAACAACATAAGATTGTCCCTGATCCCTTAGCCTTTTCTGAGGTAAGTTTCCCTAACGCTTAGGGCATTCATTTTCATAATGCCCCATTTACCTACAATTGTAGCATTCAACATTGATAGCCTCTTTCTTTCCCTTGCAATTACGCGCCTGATGACCTTTTTCCCCACATTTATAACAAACTCCCATTCCTTTTAGAAAAGTACCAGGGTGATTCTTCCCACAATTATCACATAATGTAAAATCCTTCTTTCCCTTCTTCCCTTTATCTGTCTCTTGTTCCACCATTCTCTTCTTCTCTTGCTTTACTTTGTTGTCATAAGACTTAGAGAATTCCTTTTCTGTCTTGATAGCACATGAGACAATATCTTCGTATGTTGAGAACGATTGTGATATTAAAGCTCGATGGAGAAATGGTTTTAACCCATCAAAGAAACGATAAATCTTACCTCTTGGGTTACGTATATAATTTGCAGCATACCTCGCTAACCTTGTAAAGTTGGCCTCATACTTTGCGACATTCTCATCCTCCTTTTGTTTCAGACTCAGAAATTGCCTTTCCATATCTGCTCTATGGTCACGAGGAAAGTATTTTTCTAAGAAAAGATCTTTGAACTACCTCCATTCCATATTCGATATGTCATCATCTTCCTTTGTGTTTTGAATCAATGACCACCATTGATCAGCATCTCCAGTGAGGCTGTAAACCGCCATGATAACCTTTTCCCTTTCACTACTCCCCAAGGCGTGGAATATTTTCTCTAAGGAGTTTATCCATTGCTCAGCTACTAATGGATTTGTATCCCCATTAAATGTTGGTGGTTGTTGCCTCATGAAGTGGTCTAACATTGATCCTCCATGTTGCGGATCAGGGTGCTCCATACGAGTAAGGTTATTATTCATAACCTTAGTGAGTTGTCCCAGTATGGTAATAAGTTGATCAGCACCAGTTGTATCTCTAGCCCCACAATAATTATCTTGAGAAAGAGGGCAATCCCTACACGGAGTGCGTGCATTGATACGGTTTCCATTCCTTCCACTAGGCACCATTTCTAAACAATGGCATAAACTATATTAGTTTATAAATCAAAATACATAATTCCATACTTGTAAGATACTTAACAAAAATTGAACTATTTATGGATATAATCCATAAAAATGTTTTCTTTGAGGAAGTATATACTCATAACCCTTCATAGTGGTTTACAAAGAAAATGATAATTATCTAAAGCATATCCCCCAAGAGTGTCGTAACCAAGAGTGCAGCAAGGCCCATTGTCATTCACCAGTTCCCGTTCGAGTCTAGATCAAAGCGGTGTTTTCGGGTTTCACCACTAGGTACATCTGTGCTAGAGCCGCCTCTAGTTGCTCGTATCCAGACAGGGACGTATTGCTCGGAAAACTCACAAAATCTCCATAATACCAAAATTATAGGAAGTTATTCTATACTAATCCTTAAAGTCTATCTTCGGGCTATGTGCTCTAATCAGAGTTTATCTAAATCTAGCTTCCAAGGTTAATACTAAACTGCCTCTGATACCAACTGTAATGCCCCGACCCCAGCTACCCTGAGTCGGTGCATTACTTCGTAACATTGGCATGATCACAAAAGATCAAGTCTCGAAAGACCGATTAGTTTAGAAGCCTTGGAAACACTAGATACATTCATAAATGTTACATTACATCATAAAGGGAAAAACTAATAACAATGTCTTCATAGTCCACACTCATATCCTCTTCTGACTATCCCTGCAGGTCATTCATAAAATACTTCTTCACATCCTGGAAAATAATAAAACATTGAAAGGGGTGAGCTCAGAGGCTCAGTAAGGATAACAATATTGCCGAAGCTTTCATAAATAAACATAAACATTTAAGGCAATGTATAACTAAAACAAAATCCTTTTAAACATGAACATCAACATAATATGTCAAAAGTAAAATGAGATAATGGCATTTAGTTCTTCACATTGATATTCTACTGGTCGAATAATCACATGCAATATCAATAACTACTTTCATAATGATGGAATGCATAATGCCAGCCATTCTGAAACATTTTGTCAAGGCCTCGGCCAAGACATCTAAAATGATTAAGGCCTCGGCCAAAATCACAAATCAAATGGGGAAAGGTCCTCGGCCGATTCCACGTCTAGTTGTCTCATGAGACCTACCGATGCATCGAGGAGCTATAGCGGGCTCCACCCATCACTTATTAAGTCCAATACATTCCTCATCTGAATAGGTTTAAATATATCATAAACCATAACATAATCATATCACATAAAACATGCATAAAGGAAACATAACATTTCCACATTTCAATCACAAGATTTCAATACAACACATTGATATAATAAAAAATCTTTCAAAACCATTTTCAATACCAAAATAAAAGAATGTTAAAACTTTGTATTTATTTTTCATTAAAAAAATGATTGCTTGTAGAGGAAGCCGAAAATCAAATAATGGTCACGGTGGCAGAGAAGTCGTTGTCGCCGCATAATTACGGAAAGAAAAACATTCCCTTTTGTCGTTTAGCAAAATGCTTCGTATAAAAAAGATTCCTTTTGAATAAACGTAAAATGCAAAGGGGTTTATAATCGTATAAAAGGAAGTTGTGTATAAAACCAAATATGCCTCAATTAAAGGGGATTGAGACGAAGTCCTTAAAAAGATCATTTTTAAATAAAATATATCTATTATGTGTATTCACTATATGTACACATAAATAAAGTATAAATAAAATATACGACATAATAATCTCATGACATAATTTGAAAGTAGGAGATTAACCCAAATAATGGAAGTTGGGTTATGAAATTCCCTTACCTTGCGTCTTGTCCTGACTCGACCGTTATTTAACCTCCTGAATAATAAACTAGAGTTAATTTCTATTTACTTAATAAACTTTTTCATGTTCATTATTCCTTTTATATCCCTTATTACCATGTTATGAACATTATGTAATTATTAAAGTTTATAACGGTTATTTTTTCAATCTTAGGTAGTTGAGTCAAAAATAAAATTCTTATAATTACAAGTTGTTTATGTGGTAGAATATACATTATCTCCAGAATTATATTCATGATTTAGATGTCATATATATCATATATATCCAGTATATAAATTCATTCATAATATTACGTAACATTTAGAGGTAAGAAATGAAATGCACCGTTCATGGAGACGGTAAGCCGTACGTACGCATGAACGCTACTTTCCGTTCTATTTCGTATTTAATGGAATGAAATCATAATGATATAAAGGTATAATATAGTTCCAGTATAATATCATATATAATATCATTTACTCCATCCTTTATACATCCCACATATGGCATTAACGATTCACATCACTTTGAGGGGGCGGTAGTCTGCACTTCCTAAAATGAAATTATCGCGTTTACCCATAATGGAAATCATAAAGTATGCCATAAATGAGAAATAAAGAAGCATAAGGAAAACATAAACATAATATATATATCATATATGAAAATAGTGTCATCAAAATGGCCACCATTATAGGTGTTAAAAGAATTTGAACAATCATCGTTTCGTGAGGCAGTATTTCGCCACCCACAGAAACAGTATGTTCTTTAACCATTAGACGAAGGTGTGTGTAAGTGTAAACCAAATAATTATCATAACAACATCCTAGTATATATTAGATACTGGTGTTGTTACAAAATAAAGGAATGAAAAGAGTTTAAGGGGTTGGAGAAGCAAAATAAAACACAACAGCATTAGAGAAGACATTACCTAAAAAATCGGGTAACTCTTTTTGATTTGAGACAAAGGCTTCCTTGGGAAGAATTCTGCCCAAAGTGAGGCTTCTAGGAGTAAGTGAGGGATGCGGGGAGAGTATTTGGGCCGAGTTTGGCCCATCCAAATGGCTTGAAGGTGTGAATAAGGTGGGAGTGGTGGGGGCCTTTTATAATTGGAGAGGAAGGGCACTTTTGGAAAGTAATGAAATGTTATTCTATTATACAATGCTTTTCGGATTCTAAAGGTCCCATACTTTTATAATTATAAGATAAGGTGATAAGGGTTCGAAATAGCCTCATCCAATATGCTTTGGACAACTGTAAGCCTTGGATTTTACATTATCTTCTCATTTTATTTAAATCGTTAAATAATGAGGTCATCGCTGCGTCATCATGATGTCATAAATAATTTAATTTATTTAATGTATAAAAATTATAAAAAAATACTATGATGTAGGAAATCTTTGTATCTTTCCAATGACTATTTATAATCAAAAATATGACTTGTATAACCCCATGTAAAAATTGTTTTAGTAAAATATTTCATGTTTGTGTCATTTTTTTACTTTAACATTAAATAAAAGGTATTTATGTCATTTTCCAACTAAAGTGGATCCATGGGGTCCCCAAGTTGACCCATGGATTGTATTGGTCGGACATGGAACATCCAATGAGGTTAGGACATGTTTCAAGCTCATATCATATTATTAAAACATTATTTTTACCTTAAACTACACTAACTACCTCTAATCGCGATTAAGAACTTAAAAGTTACTATTCACCAAAAACTTATTTTAATCTCATTGAACAAAATTTTAACTCTTAATGACAACCATGTATGTCGGATTTTTGAAAATCAAATCACAGAAGTGGTAATATTTCATTTAAACGAAAAAGCAGTTATTTAACTACCACTTAGTGGTTTCACTATTCATCAAAAATTGAAGTTTTTCAGAACAATGCCAAAATTTCACCCTAAGCTATAATTGATATTCCGAATTCAAAAATGATGTCTATTTTATGAAATTACAAAAATATAATTTTCATTAATTAATTTTATAATTAATTCCCGATGTCGTAACAAATAGCGTGTTTTTAAGAAACAATTTATATCAAAAGATTGACAATTGTTTATGTCCAATTTCAAAGTGAAATTAATTCTAATGACCACCATTCGATAAAATGGTAAAAATATATTCTAATTATACTTTAAAACCACTCAATAGTATAACTTATCACTATAAATTATTTTGATTAAAAACGTTGTTTTATGTATTTTTCACTATTCATAAAAATTTTGAAGTTCTCAAAAATTACAAAAAATTCAACATAGGCTCATTTAAATATTAGGAATACAAAAATGAAGTCCATTTTGAAATATAAAATTTCTATAAATTTAAAAAGTGGTTATTACTATTCATAATGGCTACTTTGATTAGTTGCAGTGTGTTAGAACTCGATGTTGCGTACAATGCAAGCTATTACATTATTGAATGAGAAGCGTACCATAGAAGCTCGGGGTGTTACATTATGTGTTTTTGGCCCTGGGTTAGAAATGTATACATATATCCCACATTAATTGCCCTAATATTTTAATCACATTTCATATCCTAAGTCATCCTGGGATTTTCAATCTATGCAATGTTATCAATGAATTCCCAAAGGAGTTTACCAACAATGTATATGCATTGTTACCAAATAATTAGCATTATTTATCTAAAATGGTTATGGTAAACTCAATATTAAAGATATGTCTATTGTATTGAAATAAATTAAAGTATTTATAAAATATTGTTTTGTCCTTCCTGTATATCGTATGTTTTTTTCCCTCAATAGAACTCATTCAAACGGTTATACATATATCAATGAATCTGTATAGTATAACCCTAATTAAAAATTTGTCCTTTTTCAATTTATTTATATAAAAAGAATAATTTTTTGGTCATTAAATCAATATTTTGTGTATATTAATGGATTCATAAAAGATATAGTTGATTTATTAACACCATATAATTACCAATATAATATAGATATTTGATTTTATTTAAATGTAAGGAAACTATAAAGGATTTGTGAGAAATTTCACATGACTATCAAATCCACTAACCATGTTAATTCAAAAGGAAGTGAGGTAACAATAGATAGATGATTGTGAATAATATTTCATAGATGTTATGATAATTTTTGTAGCTACTCATATAATCACTAGTTATTGAAGTTTATAAGGTGTTTCGATATATATTAATGCATCAAAAAGAAATATGGTATTTTTCCTAATGAAAAATGACATTGGGGTAGCTTATTCTTCTTAATAATTATAGGTTCATTAGAAAAAAACCATCACATGATTCAATATAACAATAGTACTATTTTCATTAATGATGTGGATTCATTACATATAATGTGATAAGAGTGATATATATTAATAATAAGATAATAAAATATATATTCACAAATAAGGTGTTCAAAATACTCTGAAGGATGTAGTTGTATTTGATTAAAGACTATGACTACTCAATAATTTACCACCTTAGGAAGGAAAAAATGTTGTTTATTACTTATTAAAGAACAATCATGTAGCCCTATCCATGGAAAAGATTTATGAATACCCAGTACAGATGAATTTACAGTCGATGGACATGGTGATCATAATATAAGGTGCGAAATTATATATTTCCCATGTGACCACACAATCATCCATCAAGAAAATATCCTAGAGACCAAAAAGATGAATATATATAGCTACAAATGATGGTATATAATTTTAAATAATTTAACATTTACATTGACAAAATTATAATATTTGTGAAATGATTATGTTTCCATTCAATACCCTGATTAATTGAGTTATTAAATGATGTTCACAATTCATCATTCACTTCCCATATATGAACCACATATATGTTTAATTATCTCAAGGGTTACATAATAAGGGTAAAAAGGAACACCAATATTTTAGAGTATATATGTTAATAATTTTTATGCCACCATGTTAATGGAAATGAGAGAATTATAAGAGTTTTATGTAACCTATTAGTCACAATATTTCATTTTTTTTCAATGATGTGTCAATATGTGTTTGGTAAGTTGATGGTATCAATTGGTGATGGTTGGAGAATTATTATGGATTCATTTAATGGCATTGGATTTCTTGATTGATAAAATCTCCTTTTATTATGATGATTTCCCTAATTCCATGAAAAAAATATTTATGTTTTCATGAAGGATATTTGAATAAGCTTCAGTTTTTATTGGTCATGGTATTATATTATATATGTAGAATATAAAAAATGTGTATAAATAGGATTTACACAAGACATAGTGACAAATATATGCCAACCAAGGATCATCTCAACCACATATGGAATGATAGGGTCAAACATGTGAGATTAAATAAACCATGATATCCCACAACCATATGGGTGATAGATTGGAATGAATATAACCCACGACTCATAGATGAGTGTGTGGAAGGAACACATAGAGCACACATGTCGCTATGACCCAGATCATGGAGAAACATCCTAAGAGGTAGGTGTGTAATGTGTATCAGGGTGACAACACCAGTGACTCCATGGTTGTGAAGAAGGAATAAGATCATTAATAAAGGAGGTCATATCCACTGATAACATCGATTTTGAAAAATGGAATAGCTAGTACTGTTTCTCCATGTAAAAATATATGGATAGAATCATAGCCATCCAATGTTTATATTTGATCCTTTCAAATTCTATGATAGGATTTTCTTCAACCTCTTCCACCAATGGATTTTTTGTTCTCTAGAGTTTAGAGCTGAACTACTGTCAATTTAACCGAGACATCCATAACAATTCTAATATCGATATTTTGAGGATATGTGGATTCGAAAGTCCATGAATGAAATCTGTAAAATAAATTAATTTGAACATTATAATAATGTGTTTCTTGCTAATTTCAAATGTTGTTATAAAAGTATGTCTTTATACTTGGAAAGATTGATCTTAAAAAATGAAGAGAATATGATATTCACCAAATGTATGTAAGTACTTAATTAAGAAGGGCTCTTCAATAATATAAGATTCCATTTTTTTTTAAAATCACATAACTGATGTCATATATCTAAAAACTGTGATATTTTTTGATATTATTATCATGTAATAAATCATATTTATTGTCCAGATGTGAGTTCTTGAAGAAATAAATTAGCAGGCGTGCAAACACATATCTATATAATGAGATTTTTTTTATATAGGTTGCTACAAATATTGATATGTATTTATATTTTTTGATGAAAAATCGAAAAATTGGAATAAATGTATTTGTAAATAGATTTCTCATGACACTCTACAATCTTGAAGAAAAAATACCACATGATATCAACTGTTGTTTTTCACACATGAAGAGCTTCATGATGAACTCATTCAAGGTTTCTATTTAGGTTTGTTTGAAGTGTATAGATACATTTTGGGAAAGTTCATATCCTCGATGATTTTTCCAAAGTATAAAGTAACAACCAACATGCTTGATCATCACATAAACAAATATTTTTCATGGTAAATGATTATGCATATATATTTATAATATGAAGTGAATGGGGAATTTCACTTGTGATACATTCCTGAAAAAGAATAGTACATTCAATCCCATTCCAGTCTGTACAAGGAAGAAAAATGTTTTCATGGAAGTTCATACATAATTCGTTTTGTAGAGGAGTGTGAAATTATCTCAAAGATAAAGAATAAATTTATAATTTCTGGTATACATTAATAAGACTGAGATTTAAAATATTACACAAAAAATATAATGAGAAGCACATGAAATTATAAAGTCATAAATAAATGCATCATCTAGGGTTTAAAAGATTTACCAAACATTAAAACATGCATTCATGAAGTGGACTTGTTATGATTTAGTTTAGAACAAAATAATTCAATAATTTGATATTTTGAAAGTTCTAGGATTCCAAGTATACTAAAAAATATGTGTGCACCAATTACACACATCCATGTGAGGCCATGATTTCAATAAGAAGAATGAATTTCACAGTCATATTTTTAACTTGGAAAACTAATTATATATAGTGATCATTGATATTTGAGAAAGAATAGAAGTATACAATGGTACATGAATAGATTAATGAACAACTGTGATTTAGAAATATCATCAAGAATGATCAAAATATCACCTTATAGTGGATTGAAAATTGATGAAGGAAATAAGTATCTTTGTTAAAGTGGAGAATAGAGGATGTATTTAGGATAAATATAGAATTATTAGTCTCTTGGTATGATCTTGGAGTATGAGAATATAATTGAGGGCAATAACTAACTAAGGAAGATGAATTGGATTGGCGGGGGTATAATCAGAATAAAATAGAGGATTGATTACTAGGTGTAATAACCAATTTCGTTCTAAACCATTTTAATTGATAACTATTTCATATTATAGAATCCATGTTGGTTGGTATAACCAAAATGATAAGAAGTAGGTAATTATACCAAAACATTTAAATAATGAGTGGTTCTATCACTATTTTATTACTACACATAAGATTAGATTGATATATATCATATATTGGATCATGAACCTTAACAAGTACAATAGGCTAATTTAAATTGTAAAAGAATACAAAAAATCAGTGTATCACTAATTCATCCCCCTCTAAATGGATTATAATCTAGCCTATGTCTCTATAAGTGGTATTAGATCAAGGTTCCCTTTAAATATTTAAGAGAGTATTTTTCAGGTAATGATTTCATGCAAGGAGTGAAATAGATCAGATGGGAAAAATGATGTTACTCTAGAGGACACTAATTAAGGAATTTCATCCTTGAATACAAATAATAGAATCAGAAGACATAAAATGAATCCTAAGAAGAATATTTGAATAAAGGAAGAGATGAAAAAATAATGGTAATCAACTTGGTTAATGTTGAAATAATTATTTTAATTATGATTCTTTCAATGAATCCATCTCAATATTTGACGATGATGGAGAACATATTGATCATCATTCTATATTTAGTGAACAATTGAAGAAAAATCCAAATGAATATGTAGATCATATTTTTATAAGTATCAAGGGACTTTTGAATGAAAAATTACAGCAATTAGGCGAGTTTGATACTACAAAAGATACATTGGATACGATTGTTAGAATATCCAATAGTAATACAAATATTTTGAAATCAATGTATGAAATAATAAATATTTTTAATAAATGATATATTTAAGCTATTGAATAGTTGAATATAGATTGTTTTTAATTGTTTATTTGAAATATTATTTATATACGATTTCAGGGCACTTGAAATGTTATATAAAGTTTCATTTGAAATGAAAGATGATCACATAAAGGACAATTAAAACATGGTGAAGGTGTATTATAATTATTTACCAGAATCAATGAACATATATGAAGAATAAATGAAGAATATAAATGTGGACTGGTATGATAAATATATATTAATTAAGGATAAGAGTAGCACCTTCAATTTGAAGTCTTTAGAATTTGAACGGAAATTGGAGAATAAAAAATAATGCAACGTCCTCAAACCTTCACTCCTATATCTGATGTTGAAAACATAAATGTTACATTTCTATCATTGATAGTAATTAATGTTTCCAAATTTTTACTATAAAAACATACTTCATCAAAATAATATATATTTGATCCCTTACACATCAAATGACATTTTTGTTTTAGGGTTTTATAGAATTAGAACAAACTCCTACATAAACAATACCAATAACTTAAAGAGAGTATCATTCACACTATATTAAAATTTTTTATATTATATATTATTTCTTTAATATCTTCCATAAAATAATTCACAAATAAATGATTTAATTATAGAAATAATTTAACATCATTAGTCATAACATGGACAATATGAATCATAATAAGGGTGATCTGAAATTATTTGTAAGGGTAAAACATAAGTGCATTCAATTGAATGTAATTGGTTAGAATAAGATGATTATAAGGATATGATGAAACAATCAAATTGCATGATAATATGATATTTGAACAAATACCCAACAATTACTTGGATAAAAAATGTATCCTAGAATAAAGATTTATCAAAATAAATATTTATAAGCATCTAGAAACATGAATCATTTGATGTCACTATTAATAAAAGGAGTAATTATAAACCCATAAAATTATAAATAAAATGTATTCGTTTCATGAAAAATTATCTTTATAGAAATAATAAATTGAACTTACAAATTGTAATAACAATACGGGTTAATTCCAATATAATTACCCAATGATTGGTCCACTATTAGGGAACACCTATCCTTAATATATAATGTAACCACCCATCACATTTTTATAATAGAACCACTATGTTATGTCCTATACCCAGATCCCAGTGAAAGGTTCCCCGAGCCTGTTTGGGCACATGGCCTCGAGCGAATCTCCCCGAATGCCAGAGGCTACTGACTAGTAGCGAGGGCATAAGTGTTTTATTGGGAAGACTATGAATACATCATGAGAGTTCAAACAAAATTGATACAATATCATATAAGAAGTAGAGGTAGTATATCATAATGAAAATAGATAAATAGTATTAATGGATATCAATTACAAAATTAATCTCATATACAATGATGATGATTCATGTAATATGTTTCTATAAAACAACTAAAAAGGTATAAATGGAAGGTTCACAAGACATGTAACAAAAGAAAAAAAAAGAAAAAAGTATCCCATATAGAATCACGAGCCTCATCTTAGTCATGTTCCCCTCTACTCCTAAATACTAGTCTATAACCTATAGTTGGGTACTTTCCCTTATCCATATTGTCAACTATATAGTCTTTTCAGGAACCAAATGGTGTCCTTAAAAGGGTGGGTGACATAATCCCAAAATACAACCACCCAGTTTCTAGTTCCATCTAGTTAGTGAGTATATAATATTCATAGTATATAAAATGTAATATAATATTAAATGATGTACTAAATTTAAACATACTATAAGGTAAATGTTCTCATTTTTGATGATGTGAATTTAATAAATCAATCTATTTTAGTTATAATATTAAGGGACCAAGCACATATCACATCATCCCCTATACAGATATATAAAAAAAGGACACATGAACAATCCATCCATAAGGTATTTAATAAGGCTGAATCTAATCATGTACTTTTTCTTTGAAGACACACAAAATAAATCAATCCATTCATTATTCTTTTATGATCAAAAGCTTTTTCAGGGAATTCCAAATTTGGAATCCAGTTTTTACTCTTGGTGTATCAGGAACCAATAACCATACAAGACATCTTGGAATCACCCTATGTGTGGTATAATATCATAGCCAGTTGAGTCTATCATTGATGGTCCACCAAGGAATTACAAGTGTCACCCATGTTGTAAAAGATATAATTCCTTATGAGTCCATATTTGGAAATCCATATGGATTACAAGTATGACTTGACATATAATAGTCACCCCTTAGAGTACGTACTTGGTATTCCATATATGTATTCCTTGTTTCACTTGGGCATAAGAAAAGTAGAATCCAAATGATTTCGTCCATAGAATTAATATATAAATCCATTTCCACCCTTAGAATATAATCTTTCCGTGATATTTAATATCATTTAATATATTTTAATTAAACAATTTCATTTAAAAATTTCTAGGTCAACGCCATGAAAGATTCAATTAAACCTCAACATAGAAGGTGGCTCAGGGAATTCTCCAAGTTTATAAGGCTTTCCTCTCAACATAACTCACATTAAAATTTCATTATAAAATTAATTTCATGCTCAATTAACCAATACATGGAATCTGTCTAGGGAAATGGATCTCATTCCCTTTTCCCTATCAATTCCATTTTCAATTGATATTAAAATTACTATTATAATTCATATCAATTCAAATTAATAATTCAATATTAAACATCCCATGGTAAGGGGTAAAATGGAACACCCTAAGGTATCCAAATTAGTGCCACCCATGGTGGTCCAATTAATTATCAACCCATCCAATGGGTGGTTCTAATTCAAGATTTACATCCTTAATCAATTATAAATTGACCTTGGAAAACATATAAGTCCTTACTATCAATTTAATTCAGGGATTGATATCTATTTCATGTACATAAATATGAGATTTGGGTTTATGACACACCAATATTTACAAAAACATAAACATTTAATGGAAATCATGAGTCCACCTACTATAGAGGTTTAGTAGTCATCTCATCCTGTATCAACTCCTAATTTGTCTCAGATACGGAGGAAATTGAAAAATGGACAATTAACCTATAAATAGGGCATATTAACTTGCATCTAAACAGCACATCCAATACCAAACGAAACAAGGAAGGAACGCAAGGGGTTGATACCATACCGATGTCGATCCAATGAGTTGAGAAACTCTTGATACTATGATCAGACAAAGAAGATATCAAAATTCTTATTTTATTTTTCAAAGGAATCCTCTTAGGGATAAGGTATCTAGGGGAGGAAAATTAATAAATATGATTTGAAATATCATTCAATTAGGGTTAGTTTCACAAATTCACCCAAAATATAGTGTTGCTGGATTTGGCAATATGGTTGGAAAAACTGCGTGCCAACTGTGTGCCGCCTGTTATAGTAAGGGGTACCCCACAGGGTTTGTTCACACTATTTTATTAACTATTTCAAAACCATGAATGAACTCACATTAAAAAAAGTAGATATTTTCACAAGACTATGCACCCAAGTCTCATGGTTGGTATAACTATGTATCTTATAGAACTCTATTTTCCAACCATGACATGTTATATGTAACCATGCGACCTACCCTGTATGATTTATACTAACTGTCCAACAAGATATTTTTACCTCAATGGTTTTTGTTCGAGCTCCAATGCATCCTAGAAAACCCCCTATCATCTCTGTGACTCGTTGGGCATTCAAAATAGTCCATATTTAAACATTTAAATTAAAATATGATAAAAATAAAAGGATAAATATTTCAGGAAGGATCAGGGTTCTAACAAACACCCCCTTAAAAAATTTATCACTAAAATCCTCTTCTCATGGGTTTTCATAAAATTATGATAATTACTTCATCCACTACGACACTACATCATCCTCTTCTCACAGGTCTCTTATTGTACATGGCCATACTACCATAGCACACATACTAGAGAAACTGTCCAAATAAAGAGAACCATTATTCTATGATCCACAATATGAATAAGATGATCTAAAAAGGATGCATATACATGTGTCTAAACTTATTAGGATTAAAAATAGTGAGATGGGTATAAATTGTAACTTCATAGCTGAGATGCATGGAAAACATCATGCATGGATCTGTACCCATGAGTTTACTGCAATTAATAAGATACCTAACATACACACTCCTTAATCCTGAATAACATGACAAACTGTAGTGAATGTTTACATTGTGTCAGGATCCGATTGTGTCCCACCCACAGTCAAACACGTAAAAATACCCAATCCTTGATGTCAAAATCTAGAGATAATTTAATTCAATTGGTGTAATATTTCTATTGAGAATTTTCAGTATCCATCCACTTATAAACCAACTGCATATGTTATTTGGTCTCCTTAATAAGACAAGGTCCAACAAATATTCCTCTCCTAACTTTTTCCCACATTGGGGTGAAAAATATGGCCTACCATACGAAACCTCAAAAGGATCCTTCTTAATATTATCCTAAAATCTATTATTGTAGGATAATTAAACTCCAGGAATATACTTTTTATAAGAGACCCTATAATCCAAGATGCATTCCAGTTGAAGTTCGTAAAGCACTAGAATCAAATGCTCTAACTAGCAATCAATCTTATTGTGGTATGTCTTTCTCCGGAGCACATGTGAAACAAACACCCTCTATAATATCTAACAAAAATAAGATGTAAAACATGGATAACTATATGAATCAATAGACCATGGAACCCCATGAATTCATACTATCTCAGTGATATAAAACCCCCTAATCTCATCAAAAGAAAAAGGTATCCATGATAGGATGTCAATGAAAGAAACTTCAGAGCCTTTCAACAATAACCCATATGATGTTATTACCTTGAGGGAACCTTAGTAAACCTATGATGAATTACTTTTATAATAAATCTTACTTCCACTGAGGAATTAGAACCTGGAGTAATAGTCTGGATGGTCACTGGTGTCCCGCCTTCACCTAATGATAGGTGGGACATCTCATGAAAAGCTGTCTATATATCATTTCATACCCAGTCACTGGTACTATCTTTGTAAATCGTGATACGTCTTAGGGTCTCTTGTTTTCCCTGCCCAAGCTAAAGCATGAAATATTCATATAATATCTTCTCACATTTCTATTGAATCCCATTTCAGAACATGTACTTGTATAATTTCATCATCACCTATGGTCTGATGATGATGAGGGTCGTTATATTCCATATTCTCTCATAGAACTAGGTCTTATAACTCTAATAACATTTTCATCGTCACTCTATCTAGAAGGGTAGTGGTAAAAACAAAAGAGGATGGAATTTTCACCCACTTACTATCCTACACCTCCAAGTGAATCTCATAGTACAAATACATCATATCCCACTCACTGCTAGCCTGCTAACATCCTCTATCTTATTCCCTCAAAATAGTGCATTATCCACATTATTATCCTTCCAAGGGATTTATAGATGCTCAAAATTGAAATATTATTGGTACACAATCCATATCCACTACCTGAAATTCATATCATATTATGTAAATATTTATATAATGCATTTTTGTATGTGTACACCAAGAAATTGTCCCCAATTAATTAATTTCACCAATAGTGAAATATGTGAATAACTATAACTACCATTATGTTGATCATCAGGTAATTCCTAGAATGTGACCACAACATACAAGACTCATACACCATGATTCTATCTCCCTTCATGAGAATTGCTCCTAGCCCAATACAAGACTAATCCCAATAAAAAATGTTACTCATATATGGTTTTACCTAAATCAGTATTGGATTGGAAGTGAATATTTATTTCATCTCCTCAAAGGATGAATCACAGGAATCTTACCATACAAATTTTAGACCGTACATAGTGAATTCCATCAATGAAATAACTAAGTGTGAGTAATCATATGTTAAAAGACGCAGTAACCATGTAACCCTAATAAATATTGTACCTTAATGATGTTATAGGCCATTGACTTGGAAATTTTTACTATGACCTTGTCTGGGTCTAGTGATACTTTTGTCTCTAAGATATTGTGACCAATGAAGTGAATTTGATACTTAGAAGAGTCAAAAATTGTGATCATAGTATAAAACTGATTCCATCATAGTATACTCAGAATATAACAAGATGTTTGGAATGGTCATGTCAATTATTAGAATACACCAAGATATGATACATGAAAATTCCTAGAAATGAATCTAGATATGTATGGAACAATAGGTTCATCAATTGCATAAAGACTTTTGGACCATTCTTGAGACCGAACAAAATAACCAAATACTCATATAGACCATACCTAGTAAGAAAGGATGTGAAAGGTATGCCTAAGGATCTAACAAATATCTGATGATAACCAGATCGCAAATAAATTATTTAAAAAAGTTGAAATCCAAAGTTCTTTTCAGGGAGATCATCCATCCGTGATAGATGACACCATTTATTTATTTTTAGTTGGTTAATTTTTTTTAATAAACACATAGCATCAGAGTATCATCCATGTTGTTCACAAAATGACTGGTGAACCCCATGGAGATGTATTGAATCATTTAACCCCATTTACCTCTAAATCCCTTAGCCTATTAAGATCTATCTTCTTGGTATTATCCATCATATAAGAATAAATTAATATTATTTTAGCTCTTGACATCATATCAATAGAAAACACTACCTCTATAACTGGATGTAATCATAAATATTCTTTAGAAATTTTTTTCCTAAAATGATCAACCACTAGAGGAAAATATCCCTGATGTTCTCCATGATTATCTGGATATAAACACAAAATATGGGATGTCATCCCACCCATACCATGATTAGTAGGTCCCCTAACTCTCTTGGAAATATCATTCTCCCTTGTGAATAAACACTCCACCCTATGGTGATCTGAAGCTAAACCTATAGAAATATAAATTAATGAATGAAGGGAATGAAACAAACCATTTTGTCGCAAGAATGATGAAAGAACCTATCATCTTTGGGGAAGATTGGTTCTATACCTAGTGAAATTATCCTTTCATAAGGGGAACCCATTAGACTGACCTAAATCCTCCATTTTAATCCCCAAATATGTTTCATGAATCATAACAACATTAGAAGTTTTAACATTGAGCCCAATTCTCTCCAAAACAGGAACATACATGATTCAATGAGAAACCACAATATTAAAAACTATAGATTCTAAAGTACAGACTACTAGAATAGTACATCTGATATTATAAATCCTAGAATCACGATCATTCTCGGTTGGTTGCACGAGTAATATATTTTTTGATCCATGGTCCTATGATACCACCTGGATACCCTAAGCAGATCCACTATATTATCACCATTTAATTGATGCATTCTACCACGACTATGAATACCACCTCTACCTGATTAGTCTGTTGTATTCTAGTTACCTACCTGATGAGAATGTAATGAACCCTCCCCTAAAAATGTATTTAGTTCCGAGCATCACACACTATATTTTAGAGGAAATGTTCTGTGGAAGCATTGGAGATGATCCATCTTGCTATAACATCATCACTTTAATGCATCCCTCATACATAGTGGCTTCTTTTTTCCTAGCATACTGCACTGGTAGAACCTCCCACGACTACCTGTGTATATTATTTAGCTACTTATAACACATCATGGGACCTCCAAATGACTCTTTCTAGTAATTTGTCGATGTAATAATATATCTATATTCCAACCTTCCCTTGCTCACACAACCATCATATGTCAGGTTGCACTCCATCATAAGAACCTAATTCACTATTATATAAATGGTAGTCTAGAAAGAAATTCACATGTGATTGGATGTCATATATGTCATCATCCTAAAATAGAAAAAGTCTAGATAACTCATCACCGATCGGAATAATTGTGAAGTGCTAGTGCTCAATTAAATGTTCCAAATTATCCATAACTGATAATGAGATTTTCTCCATGTGAATCAACTCTCAAGATCTATCGAACGTCCACACATCCGTATATATGAAAAAATTGAATGGAATTTGAAAATCCATCAAACATATCTCCCAATGAGGATATTTCTGAGTAAAAACATCTCACCATCTCCTGCCAGAATCACGTTGAATAAATGTAGTAAGATTTACCATCCTTTCAAGAGTCTTATTTGGATCTTCAATTATAGATAACCTGGAATCTATCCATGAGTTCCAAGTCTATGTTCTTTCATCCCCCAAAAATGTTGGTTGATGATACTGCTAGAAATCATGCATCAAATCCACCATATTTGGTGTAGGTAACAGTTATCCCTAAACATTTGGCAAGAATCACATAACACCTTCATATAATTGTGCCTCAGAACCTGTGTATGGTACAACTACTGGTCCCACAGTTTGCGCTGATTTAGGATACATTGTAATCCCATGTCCCAGCACCTCCGATGTGTGGTCATAACCAGCCTCCAGGCGTATGATAAGAGTTCATCATGGTGGAGTTCTTCTAAAATTCCTAGCACAAGTAGTAGTTCATGATCACAATCAATGCTCAGAGATCAAATCATTGATATCATTATAGTGTATCTAGAACACTTCTTATAGAAGAACACCTCCCTCTTAATACTCCATGATTATGTTTAGGGTGACATAGAGATCAAATATAAGCATGAGATACTACCCACATCTCATTATTATGGTTATGTCTGTCATAATATCTCTAATATAATAAATTCAAATTTCAATTTTATTCCCTAATTTATTTCCCATTTCATTTATTCCACATTATATCACAATTTATTTTAAAAGGTTGAACCAATGGTTTGCCAAATTTTGATCTGTAAGGTCCCATACACCTCCTGAATTGAAATATGGTTCCCATATATTCTACACCATAACCCATTCTAGTTTACCTACCACAATAATATGTATATCTATCACTACACATATCACAACACTATGGAACATGTAATGTATCCTAAATAGCTTGGCATAATACATGGAATGTGATTCCTGTAAAGTTCATATCATAATGATTGATTTGTCATAACCACATCTCATCACGATGAAATAATAGAACCCACAATAATATCAATAATAACAACACAATTCAATTGAATCAACCACTGTTGTAATCCAATAATCTATAATAGCCAATATCTAGGACAATACAATTTAATTAGATACAATTTGACTTTTTCATGTATGCGGGTTAGCAGTGCCCATACAAAACTCATTTAAAAATTTCAATTCTTTTATATCCCTTTATATTTCATCAATATAGTAAGTCAAACAAAAATATAATGCCCTGATACAACATCATAATTCCCTTGTCCCGGATTTCAATGAATGTTTCCCTACCCCAATTTTCCACATATCATCAAGTGCATCTCCAGGAATTCCAGAGACCATCAACAATAAGTGAGGGACTAGGTATTTTTATTGGTGGACTATGGAATCATCATCATAGTGTAGCACATCGAATACAACAACATATAAGTAGTAGAATTAATAAAACATACAGACAATAGATAGGTAGTAGGAATATATAATAATTCCTACCGGAATACCATATACAATGTTGATGATATATTTCATTTGTTTATATAAAGAAACCATAATAGTTATACATGGATGTTTTATAATCAATGTAACAGAATTAAAATTTTTCTAAGAGTATCCAAGATATAATCACGATCCTCATCTCGAGTCCATCCAAGGGGGTCCACTAAGGAATCCCAAACATCAACCATAACATATAAGATTAAATTCATAATAAATCTATCTTTAAAACCCCTTATGGTGTCCTATTATCAATCGATATATAATAATCATCCCCTAAAAGTATTTCCTTGGTTTTCCACGTAATGAGTCCCTGTTTCACTTGGGCATAAGAATGATAGAATCAAATTGACTACATCCATGGAATTCTCATATGAATCCATGTTCTACCCAAGGAATATATGAATTCCAAGTAATTCAATATCATCTTATCAAATTCATTCAAAAATTTAATGGAAAACACAAAGAACATTTCAATTCAATATCAACATAGAAGGTGAATCAATGCATAAGCCATGCATGGAAGTCTTTTATCTCATATTAACTCACATGAGAATTTCCTTATAATGAGGATTTAATGCTCAATTAACCAATACCTGGAATGTGTTTGGGGATATGGCTCCCATTTAATTTCTATATCAATTTAATTTATAATTGATATTATAATTACAAATATAATTCATCTTAATTAAATTTCACAATTCAATTTTAAACAACGCATGTTGAGGCGTAAAAAAGAACACCCTAAGGTATCCAAGCTGATGCCATCCATTCTTTCCCAATTCGTTACCATCACACCCAAGGGGTTTTTAAAATTCATTGATCTCATACTTAATAAATTATAAATTGTTTTGAAATAAAACTTAGTTCATTCCTATCAATTTAATTCAATGATTAATATTCATTTTAATTGCATAGCCAAGGAATTTGGCATGTGAGACAACGCCATATAAAAATACATAGACATTAAATGAAAATCATCAGACCACCTGATATAGGTGTACATTGGATAGATAATCTAGTATCATCTCCTCACTAGACTCAGATTGAGGAAAAATCAAGTAATGGACAAAGAACAAATTAATAATAAAATTACCTTTCACCTATATAGAAAAGCTGATATGAAACCAAATGGGGAATCACAAAATAAGAATTGAGATCTTATCAATATAGACCCAATCAGAAAAAAAAATATTATAATCTAGGATGAATAATATATACTAATTCTATTTTTTTTCATCAATGGATCCCTCTAAAATCCATGGTTACCAATAGGTAGAGAAATTAAAATGTAGTATTTGAAATAAAAAATAATTAAGTGTACATTCATAAATTCATCCAAAATTTAGGGTTGTATGTTTTAGCCATATGGTTCACTGAACAGTGCACCATCCTTGAACCTCCCCCTATAGGAAGGGAAACCATGCAATGTTATTATGAAATATTTTAATAACTATGAGAAAACTATGAAACCATCCTTTTTCAAAACTACATACATTTACGCATAACTATGATCCCAAAGTTTCATTGTTTCTCTAAATGTGTGCCTAATATGAATCCACTCTCAAGCCTCGGATAGTGAAAAGTAAATATGAAACCTTCCTTACATGGATTCTATTAACCATGTTCTGAGACATTTTTACCCCAAATTATGGATTTATGGATCCGAACCTACCCCCAAAACCCTCGTCACCTATATGAACTCAATGAACATTTACATTAAAACATATTTAACCATATAAATGGAAAATTTATGGAAATAAAAGGACTCATACATCAATAAAGAACCAAGTTCATACACACCTATCTTCACAAAAAAATTCTAAAAACCATAACATGTGTAGAGTATGTAGTCCATTCATTCCAGTATAAAATTAATATGAATGATAATTATTCCTTACATAACATGATTAACCTATGTAAACTAAATAGGTTCCATGAAAATATGATTCAAATAATCATTATCAATAATGATAAATAATAGTTATAACACCATTACAAAATATCTTAATTAGTGCTTCTGTTACATCAAGGGGTTTTTATTGAGTAATGGGCATACTATAAATGGTCATGAAAATTATTCTTCGATAAAATTCCCATTTAACATTGAAAAATGCATTTCAAAACAAAAAAAAAATCATAAGATATTATGGATATCATTTTAATTTAAAATAACATTATATAAATATAAATTTATCTTCAGAAAAATGAGATATATAAAGGAGAAAAATATGTTTAATTTGTAAAAGATAAAAATAATCATTATTTTCAAATATATTATAAAGGGGATATAAAGTAATCCATTTGGAAAATTTTATGAAATTATATTATTTGGAACATTTAAAGGAATATCAAAGTCTATGATAAATATATTTGTAATTTCATTTATGTTTATAAAATTATACTTTTAAAAATTTTATATAAAACATGGATATTGGAGATAAATATTCCCGGTCTAAATGATATTATAAATTTTTTATCACTTATTTATGAAATTCATGATGTTTTATTAATGAATAAGGGATGGAATTGAAATTAAAAATTTAAACCACATTTATAATAATATGGTAAAAAATATTGATGATTCAATAAAATACGATTATTTGATTTCACCCCATGGAAAATTGAACATGAATAACCCAAAAAATAGTGAACATTTTAAGATAATGTTTTCCCACATTTGTAACATTTCAATAATAATCCCCGTGAAATAATAACATCACATGAAACGTTAAATTACATTAACATAAAAATATTTACAACTTCACATGTAAGAGGGTAATTATATACAACTCATAAATTAATATAGAAACATATTATAAATTTATGTTCCAAGGAAATAGAATTTGAGATGGATAACCCTTGAGAAGACCATATAACTAAATTGTTAAATAATAAATGGAGTGATTATGTGTAAAAAATTTAAATCCACTAAATAAATTCAAATAAAAAACAAATATAACAATGTTCACTTGAAAAAAAATCATGTTATAATATAATTAATTTGAAGTGATATATTGCAAAGAATGGAAATCGTTTAATGAATTTTGTTACGGCTTGGTAACATTTTAGTTAAATCCCCTTGGTAAAATTATTTACACAAAAATATATAATAAAATATTTACAAAGGATTCATTATAAAACGTCTTAAATTTTTTATATTCACTAAATATACTAATTTTTTTTCATAATACAATAATATACCCCAATGAAAGGAAATTGAGATAAAATCCGTTACATTTTATCTGAATCCTCAAAAAATTATATATCATATTAATTAAATGACTTATGTTTGTTATTTACTTGAAATATAAAATTTTTCAGGATTATTAATAAATTTATTTTATTCATTATCATGTTATATTCAATTACATAATCAATTAAATTCATGTCATATGTTTTATTGATATTCCTCTTATATTTCAAAAATATCTTCGAAAAGTTTCCAATGGTCACTGTGGTCATTATTACATCATCTATAGAACAATATTAATTAAATAATTATCATTTTATATGTCATCTATACTTTTGAAACCATCCACGAAATAGTTTTATGAAAAATTAAGAATGTTATAATTAGGGAGCCAGTAGGACGTACGTATATTTAAAAAATATTATATCTCAACGATCATTAGGGAAATAAGGTATGTATTATTTTATCTTTAAATTTTTTTTATCACTAATATAATAATATTTCTATAAATAAATTCATATATATTAACTGTGTGATGCGATGATGAAATAAAATCACATCACATCGTGGAAGTTGTATACCAAACATATGCATGAACAACGTCATCAGTTTTTCAATGAATGGAATGGTGATCTAGTGGAATATGTATTATATTTTAATAATGGTAAAATATATTTAATGTAATATGTAAATTTTAATTCTATAATTATAAATATCCATGAGAGGTGGTGATGTAAAATGAATTACATTAGTTTTTGAGGATGTAGTCCACTGTACACAGAAAATCTAGTTTCATTTACCATTTTATAGAAGAGAATATGAATAAAAGTTATTATATTAACGTAATAAAATCCTAGTATATTTTAGAAACTATTGATATTATTTTGTCATGTTTTAATAAGATTTTTGTGGGGTAAAATAATAAATTAAACTAAAACTTTTGGTTAAGAACTGTAACATCCTCACCCAGGTTCCACAAACCCGTGCTCTAAGACAGTGAGTCCCATGGACTCAAGCTATCCTCCCCATATACCAGAGGCTTCCAAATATAGGAAATTGTGTTGATGAGGTATGGTAGGGAGACTATACCCTATTATCATAATGCAACAATGGAAATATCAACTATCCTAAATAGTAGAGGAAGAATATAAAAATAAAAAGGATAAATAAACAAGTACGAAATTCTAAATAACTGATCAACTAATACAATAATAAAAATCCACAAATAAAGTGTTTGATACATGTATGCAAGTAATTATGATATAAAAATTTGGAATAATGGAATAATCATGTATAAAATCTACAAAATGTACAATCACTTTTCCACTAGAAACATCAGTGAATTCTCAGACTGTTGCTCTTAAGATCCCTCAAAAATCAAAGCATGGCTGACAAGGACTCTTCCATTATCCATTCCTATAAACGAATAATCTTCTCGAGTACAAAAGGAATCATGAGTATGGTGTGTGATTAAAATATTAGTAGGCCACCAACAATAGTGTCTAAAAATAATTTATTTCTTGATCATAACAAAAATGTGTGACATTAATAATAATAAATTAACAATGATGAAATAAATAACTAGCCTACTCATTTTCTTATAAGACACATGGAACTACCTTCTTTAGTTCAAATCTAGAAATTTTGTCTAATGAGTAATTATATACACGTAAATTAAAAATATATATAAATATATATAGTATAATTATTTATATATCATCCACTCTATGAAACAAGTATGTGTAGATGTATGTGGTTATATAACTAGCGTAATAGTGCTAGCTGGACAAGGGCATAACATAGACATCGCTGACCAGTTTAATGTGCCTATAAGCTCAAGAAACTTTCTACATTCCCTAAATCTCATAATGAGTTGTATATGTCATGATATTCACTCAATATGGTGATTGTGGCATCACATAAAAACTCTAATGATGGATGTGCCCCATAAATACCAACATCAAACTAGCGTTAATGGTGTGAGAAGTCATTCTCAAAACCTAATGTAAGTGAGAGAGATACTGTCATTCTCAACTAAGACCGTACCATCATACCACATTCTATTTCATGTCTAATTAATATTTATAATTTCATGCATGATTAATTACCTCTCATGTCTCTCAATACTCAAGAACAATTATAAAAAATTTATTATAGTTCCAAATGATATTTTAATATAACATTAAATAGATAGGGTGGTATGGCTACACGTTTTTGCTCATTTAATTTGATTCACTCAATTAATTTATGTATAATCAATTCACCATGAAAAATCCATTCTATATAGCCCATTTTATTTAATACATTTAATTAACATAAGGAAAAGGATATCATAATGAATGTTCTATCTTATATAAATCCAATCCATTCAATTTATTCGACATGGAATTTAAATTAACTAAAAATGGTCATTGAAGTTATAGGGTTAAAATCCATTTAGATGGTGATGTGTTCATAATGTAATTGGATACATTTGAAATATTATATATCGATGTGCCACACACTTAGGTGTTGAATTTGGATACATTAACATGCTACACAATAATGGTGATTCCATCTTGAAACAATGATGAAATCAAAGGAGATGAGCAATGAATATTCAAATTTAATCATAATAGGAAAAACCACTTAGAACGACCCAGGTATTTCCATAAATTAGTAAACCATCCTCTAAACTAAAAAAACATGATTCGATACACATGTATCAAGGGACATAGATCAATTTAACAAGGTGACCCCAATTTAGATGAGATGCTACAAAAAACCAAATGTATGCCACATGGAATAGCTATGAAGAAATAACTCATGGGGGGAATCATAGGACAACCAACCACAATGTTATAGAAGACACCTTTCTTGAAATCATCCTCATATTCTGAGTATGTTGGATGAATTCAAATAAAAGTTTTAGTTCCCTGAAAATTTGGGAAATGGCCTTTCACCTAAATAGTGTGATAGAATCAAAGATAAACTTACACAGAAAAGGATAGGATTCTAGAGATAATATTAAGGAATCCAATTCCATCAATGGATCTCAAATCAATCATTGAATGTGGATATTATACTAAAGCCTATATTTAGAGATTTTGGATCTCATGGGAGGAGGAACCAAAAAACATCGACTGGAGGAGAGGAGTGAAAATATAAAGGGTTAAAATATATTTCATTAAGGGAAAAATGAAATATTCACCCTCAAAATAGGAGGAAATTGTTTGGTATCATGGATTGGCTAAACTGTGCAAAAAATGTGCTACCATCACTAAATTAGGGAAATAAATATATTTATTAGAGGAATGGTTTACATAACCATACACATGATAAGATAAAACATATTTTTAGGAATGTCTAAAATCAAATAAAGATTAGTTCTTGGAGTTTCATTGTTTCAGAAAAACCGTGTGGAACCTCTTGTACTCACGTTTCTCAGCATATGATTATGAGGAATTATATTGGATAGGATTCATATTTTCTAATTTCCATGTGTCCCAGTCATTTATTCCCATTTATGAGATTTGAACAATCCCTAGACACACACAAGACCTCTGTGAAATGAATATCCATCATTATTATGGTTGATAAAATGAGTTTAGACCCCAAAAAAATGTTGTGTACCTTCATAGAAATATTGTTCATTACAACCAACCCTTGTTAATAAAACTCATCCATGAGTTGTCCTCTTGAGGTTAAAGAGGTATCACTAGGAAAGTGTTCCTGTCACAGATATCATATATCAGTTCCACACTCTTATGCCTAATTCTACACTCAACCAAAATATTATAACAAATGCACTAGAGGAATAAAACTTCCATGAATTTTCTTCATTATCTGATAGACAATGAAAATATGATACACCTCAAAGGGAGAATATACATCCTAATCAACTTCAATAGGATAAAATAAATACAATATGTTTTGATAATATTGATTAATCTGATTTACAAGAAAGACATCATGCATAAATCGGTATAACAGAAGAAGTTACAACTGGTAATCTGTTAGTCGAATCTATTTCACGACATTGAAGGGTCCAATGAACATCGGTGAGAGAGTACAATACAACCAAATACATATATGGCCCAACTTGGCTAATACATAAAACAAAACATTGTCTCTGCAATTTAAATCTAGAGGTATTTGGGGTCTGGTGGCATAAAACAACTATCTAGAGTCTACTTCCACCTTGTTCTTCTAATTAGAAAAAAAATTTCTGTTGTATCTTACACGAGATGTGGTAATATCATAGATACCTCCCATGGTTCTTTCTAGAATAGTGGTGAATTGAATGGACTACCATATAAGGCTTCATAGGGATCCATCTCAATATAATCTTTAATTATTTTGTAATAAGTGAACTCAATGATGGGAATTTTTTTCTCCTAGGAACCCCCAATGACAAGAAAACATGCATTGAGCATGTACTCTAGAACCTGAACTATATGCTCTATTTTTTACACTAGTATATGGGTGATAGTCCTTGATTAGAATTACTTATTTACCAATGGAAGTTTGTATCCCCTATCAGAACTATGACATAAAATGAGTATCTCTATCAGAACTGATAGATTGTAGAGCTCCATGAGGATGTACAACCATTCTAATGAACATTCTTCACATATCTTCTTCTGATATGATCCCTTGAACACATAATAAGTGTGTAACCTTTGTCAAACGATGATTGAAAACCCTCTCTGTACCATTTCCATGAGGTAATATGGTTAAACCAATCATGAAACCCATTAAAAAATCATCCCATTTACACTTTAGAAATGACAATGGATGTAAAATACCTACCGGATACTGATGTTCTTCATTCACCTACTGATAGGTGGAACACCATGTGATGAAGTCTGAAATCTAGTTTTTCATTCTAGGACCCCAATATCAGTTTCGTAAGTCTCAAAAAAAATTTGTGACATCAGGTTGAATATCCCATATCGTGGAATGTAGTTCCCACCTCATCTCCTCTATGATGTCTACTGAGACCCATACACATCCATGAAACAATATAGGTATCATCTTGATCAAAAATCGAATCTATTGATGTATCATCATCAGATATATTTTCCCTTAGAACAACGCCTTATGGATCAGATTAACTCCTTATTCTTACCCATTCAAGAAAATTAGAGGTCACTATTATGGTTGTGAGGATAGTCTGAAAAAAATCCTCTTGAACCTCCATGTAAATATCTAAGAATAATTTAGTGAGATTCTATTCCACACTAGTTTCCTAAACTACCAGAGTTTGAGTTTTTTGACACAGAGCATCAACAACTACAATTCTCGTACCAGAAATGTTGGCTAGATTGAAATCAAATTAATAGTCGTAATCAACCCACCAACACTATGTGAGATTTAGATCCCATTATGTAAAGATTTACTTGAGGATTTTGTGATATGTGTATATCATAACATGATATCATTGTAGATAGTCTCTCCAATAATGTAAATCATGAACTAAAATAGCTTGATAGATGTCGTTCATCATGAAATTGAAATCGTGAGGCCTCAATTGATGAGACTCATTTGCAATGACATGATCATACAACATTAGAACATCTCTAATAACAATACCTATTGCATCATAGTATACATTGTAACTCATTCATAGATCTATAAAAATCAATATCAGTGCATAATATATTCTTACTCTCTTCTTCTGAATGGATTCTTCAAAAGATTCTAAACATATCAATTTCACACCCTTTATTGTCAAGATCAAAAGTGGCATGGCAAGGGTTAAAAAAATCCAAGATTATGTTTATATAATATCCTATTATCCCCTTGAAACTATGAATACCCATTCATTTCTTGGGAAGAACATAGGAAACTGTTCCCTCAATTTCACTATGGCTATTGAAACTCCAGAATATGAGAAGATATGACCCCAGAAGTGGTATTTTTCAATCCAATAGTGTCATTTACTCAATTTATCATAGAAATGATGTTCTCTCAGTGTATTCAATATGGTATAAATATGTATCGTATGTTCATTTTTTGGACCATGGAAACACTAATATAACATCCACAAACACTATCATGAATGAATCTAGATTTGGGTGGAAAACATGATTCATAGGATCCATAAAAACAATAGGTGTATTTATGAGTTTGAATGACATAACTAGGTACTCTTTTAAACAAAAACCTCTCTTAAATTATATTCAGGTTTTTTTTAATTACTAGACACACACCTGATTATAGGACAACCTCAAATCTATCTTTGATAACACTCTCAATCGTTGGAGTTGGCCAATGGGGTCATCTATTATAGGTTGTTGATACCGATTCTTTATTGTGATATGTTTCAAATTATGGTAATCCACATAGATACCAAAGGTACCATCCACCTTTTGTGGAAATGTAATTTTCAACTCCAAGGAGAAGTGTTGGGTCGTATGAATCCTTATCATCCATATCCTCCAATTATTTCATGAGTTCTTGAAACTCATTATGTTCTATTATATAATAAGGAATAGTCATAGGTGCTTCTCCATGTACCAGATCTAGAGTAAACTCTTACTAGTTCACATGAGGTATACCAGAGAATCTTTTCAAAAATATTTCCCTTTAATGATCCACTTTAGAAGCTAATATGGTGGTTTGTAATCCCTAGTTGTCCAAGAAAATATTAGTTATTTGTGATGTCACATTACCCAACATCTATTTCATAGGTCCCATTCTAGTGGCACTAACATCACATTCTCCCTTATCCACATTACTAAGACCCTATAATGATGTAAACATTACCATTCAATGATGGAAGTCAATATGGGCCTGATAGAGAACTAAACAATACATCCCGATGATAATTTTTGAAACTGTTATTTCAAGGAATAGAAGGTTCCACACAAAAGGAAATTGCGTATAAGAAGGGGAAAACCCTTACAGCTAGGAATTCTATCATATTGGATACCAAACATGGTGTTTATTATCATAATTCTATAGAATTTGATTGAGGAAATGACAGCTCAAGCAATTTCAGGGAGAAACACTAAACCTGTATCTGCTGATAAATCCTCAGAGCAAATCCCGGGAGATGATGTGCCTGACCCAGCGGGTCCTACTGAAAATGATGATTATGATGGCCACAAATAATTGTTTGGACTTTCTAGGAAGGATAGGAATGCCCCTTCACTCCCAGTCCCAGAAGGTTAGTATATGAAATTTTCAGATGTTGTAAAGAATGCATCAGGAACACCATTTCCAGACTTTGTCCCTTCACCACCTAGATGTGTGATTAAGAAAGGAAGGGTCGATCACGTCTTATCCAACCAAGAAGCTATCGAAGAATGGTTTAATCTATGTTGGCACACAATTATTTCTCGGGTTCTCACCCCCAAGGGGGCACAGATGTAAATATTAATGAATTAACGAAAATGAACCCAGATATCTCAGGATTTGATGATTGTAGGATGACTGCAATGGGGAAGGGATATGACCATGTTTTCTTCCCTAGTTATGAGAGAAAGAGGAGGGCTTTGAGCATAAGTACTTTATCATTGATCCCTAGCTATATAAGTATCAAGGAATGGGATCTGAATTTTGATCCCATGACTGTTCGATGAACTCACACCCAATTATGTATTAGGATTTATAATCTTAATTGGATCTACTGGCATCTGCGTATCCTATGGAACATTACCTCCGTTGTGGGTAATCTATTTCGAATGGATAGGCAAACAAACAATTTCAGATATGGGAATTTCCCCATGTCTTGGTTGAAGTTAACTTTTCTAGCACTTGGTGGAAGAATTTATCCTCACAACAAGGGATGATAGCATAAAATTGTAAATCCTATATTAAAGTAGACCCAAATTTTTCATGAAATTTTTAATCTTTTTTCATTTGACCTCTAAGTGCAGGAGGGATAAGATATGTTCACTTTGTAAAGCAGAAGGGTATGATTATACCACTTGAAATAGAACAAAAGTCAAGGAAGTGGCCTTGTCCTGCCAGGGTGTTGGTGGATATGATCATGTGAAATTACTTGATGGGGGGAGCTTCAAGATGCAGAAGGTCCTCTGGATAAATCGTTGGATCCTTAGTAATTCCCCATTGTAATTTCAAATGGAAACAAAATCACCTCTGTAAATCCGGTTGCCACACCTATTGCTATAGGGACTGGACTAGAATGGGATGAGATTCCTGCAGTTGGGCATAATGGATGTGAGAAAGTATTAGGTACTGAATAGAGGATCTCACGATATGATTGTTCTTCGGGGTAGGGGGTCTCAGCGGGGACATCATCTTATGAGAGAGACTTAAACAATGTGAATGCACAAGCCCCATTGGAAATGTCTAGGAAGGTGGCTGATCAACCCCCCCCCCCCCCACACACTAATGCAGGTGGGAGTGGGGAGAGCAGCGGTGCACATGATCCCTACCTGTGAGGATAATATCATAGGAGGTAGCCCGAGGCCTGAACAGGTTTAAATTCTAGTCAATGGTTGTAATGGATGCGGTCTACTCACTGACCATGCAGTAGCATCTATCACAGCTAGATTTTTTTTACAGGTTCCTCCTTCTAAAGTGTCTAGGTTGAAAAAGGCGATAAAAACTGACCCTTCCCATCTGAAAAAAAAAATTCACTCCCTTGAGTGGGAAGTTCTTTTCTAATGAAATGGAAGAGGCTTATGCTGAAAGAATGACTTTCCCTTAGGTTGCTTCTAGCGCATATGATGCTTCCCCAAAAGGGCGGGCTGCTGTGAGTGATGCTAGCAGATATAAAGAGAGTAGTGAGGCTGAACAACCTTGCATGGACTCCAAATCTGCCTCTAGGAGACGGAAGAATGATAAAGGTAAGAAAGGTAAAGAGAAAAGTGCATCTGAGAAAATAGAGGGGCCCCAGACAATGGGGAGGGCCCAGCATTAATGTGGATTTTATATTGGAATTGTCAAGGGATGGGAAATCCCTATACGGTTAGGGCCCTTCGACATTAGATCACGACCTACAAACCGATGATTGTTAGTATAGCACAGCTAATGCTTCACTTTTTCAACTGGTAAGGCTTCAAATAGAGTTCTCTTGGCTTTAATCTGATATACAGAAATCAAAATAGCGCGAGCATGAATCACTTGTAGGTCCTGAGACATAATAGAATTCAAATAAACTCATTTGTTAATGGACCCTAGGGTATTCTGATTAGTTGTAACAAAGCTGGATAGAATATCTCTATCTCATTTGTCTATGCCTCCACTTTTATTTGAGGAAGATGGAGCTATGTGGGGAACTCTAAGCTACATCACAAAGGATGGATCAGAGGTGGATTCTTGTTGGTGACTTCAACATTGTATTAATGCCAAAGGAAAAATTTGGGACTACATTTAATGGGACAGTAGATTAAGATTTCTTTGAGTGCATTGAATCTTGTAATCTAATTCAGATCCCTCTTGCTAGAACTGACATTACATGGTGTAGATGCACATGGTAAGGAAAGAAAGCCATCAAACATGATAGATTCCTTGTGGAAATTGATGACCAGAATGATATACATGGGGTCTATGGATTTACTCTTCCTGAAAATTATTATGGATGAAATTTTTCATAGGATGAGGTCAGTTCCCACACCCTTTCGGTTTAATAATGCTTGTCTTGTGATCCCATGATGTGGGTAAGTTGTCCTAGAGGCATAGAGGATCGAGAAAATTGGGAGCCCGCTTTATAGAATTGTTATCAAACTGATGCATCTTAAATGGTTTCTATGGATTAGTAAATCATTCTCTAAAATTGATGAGGACATTAAAAATGATGAGGATGATCTTGGAAGGATTCATATTGATCATGAGCATCATCCCTCCCTATACAGGGAATAAATCATAGCGCATAATAATCATGATGATCTTCTCATGGTGAAGTATAGGCTGGTTAGGAATCAGTGGAATTTGAAATGGCTTAAAGTTGGTGACAAGACTTCTAAGATCATCATTAGATTGCATAAGGAGAGGAGAGCGCATGCTTGAAACTACGTGATCAGAATTGGTATCCACATTTATTCTAATGAAAATGATATTCCATCAGCTGTGGTTGAATATTTCAATGGAATATACTCTGACAATGCTCCTCTAACCTGGTGGAAAACATCTGCCCTTGTATTTAGGAGCATATGAATCAGTTTCTCATACCCCCCCCCCCTATAAGGGGAAATCACATCTGCTCTCCTCTGTCTTAATCTTGAGAGTGCCCCAGGCTTAGATGGCTTCACTAATAAATTTTTTATGTTCTACTGGGATATTGTGAAGGATGATATTGAGCATGCCATAAGTAATTTCATCTCCCATCCAAATATGCCCCCACGGGATGAATTCATTCTTCATTTCCCTCGTCCCAAAGAAGGAGAATTCTCTTGACATTAAAGACTTCAGACCTATTTCCCTTGGGAATACAGTACCTAAACTGATTAGAAATATCATCATGTGCAGGATGGGTGGACCTTTTGGTGGCATGATCACTGTGAATCAATTTGGTTTTTTCCCTGTATGGAACATACAGAAATGCCTTTTAATGGCCTCTTAGAGTGTTATACTCATGCAAAGGATGTCAAATGAAGGGAAATTTTCACTTAAGATTGACATATCTAAGGCCTTTAATAGCCTTAAATGGAGTTTTCTCATTGAAATACTTCACAAGCATGGGTTCTAGAATAGATTTCTGAAACTGATTTACACTATTCCTGGATCCTCACGGATGTTAATTATTGTGAATGGTGCATCGAGAGGGTTACTATCTTGCTCACGGGTTGTACGACAAGGTGACCCTTTATCGGGTATACTTTTTTCTATTGCATAAGATTGCATAAGTTGATGCATCAATGAGATTGCTCATATCGGTATATATAAGATGATTAGAGTTGGTATTAATTATCACTCCATGTTCCATCATCTCAATGATGATGACATATTATTGGTGGGGAAGGCTACAAAGAGAACCACATCCTATATTAATGATATTTTCACACATTATGATGATTTGGATGGATAAGCCATAATCTGGGACAAATCATCAATTATTTTTGGAAATGGAATTCCTGTGGGAAAAAAGAACATGATCAATTGATACCTTGGGGTGAAAATAGGATCCCTACCCTTTTGATATCTTGGGGTGCCTCTTTTCTGGGGATGGGTGAAAGGATGATATCTAGAAGGCATTTATGTTGGAATTACTCATCAGCTTGCCAGTTGGAAAGGAAATTCTATGACCATGAAGGGAAGGGTTTTCCTTTTGAACTCAGTTCTTACATCCAAATTGGTTTACTCATTCTCTCTCTAAAAATTTCCGTGAGGACTTATTAAAGAACTTCAAATCCTCGTGAGAAAATTCATATGGACAAGATCAATCTTTGAAAGGATATCGGTCTCAGTGAAGTGGAAAGAAGGCATCCAACTAGTTGAAATGGGAGGATTAGGGATCAAGGATCTTCGTAACATTAATGATGGTCTAATTGGAAAATTTACTTGGATGCTGATCTCAAATTCTTTTGATGATGACTTTCGGTCGAGCAGGTTCAAAAAACAGCTACTTAATGGAAATAAATACTACCTTCAATCTTTGGTATGAGCTTCCCTTAAGCAAGCCTATGAAATTATAATGCATGATTGTAAATGGATAGTATGTAGAGACTCCACTCTTAGCTGTTGGAACACCTTATGGCTGGATCAGCCATTGCATTATATGAATGATCCACCTAAATTTTCTTCATTATCCATCTCGGGTTTTCTATCATATCATACTTCACATGATCTGAATATTTCTAACTATGTGTTGTCTCCAATTAATAATTATGCATTTATGGATTGTGAAAAGAAGATATGGCTTCATAGAAGTGCTAGGATTGTTGACACCAAAGAATTTTATCTAATTACATGCGGCGATACTGACCATTCCCCAACCAGACTTATAAAGATCAGGGCTCCATTCATTCAGCCAGACCGGTTTCTCCTACTTTAGAGAATCTAGAAAAACAAAATTCATACCTCTGAACACTTTAATAGAGATTGATTTCAGATTTCCTCCAGGTGTGTCATATTCAGGGCTGGAGAAGACCCCACACAACATGTTTTTATTGAGTGCGATTAGGCCTAAAAACTCTAGAGTTATCTGGGAATGTTGATTGGGATTTTGATGGATTCTGGCACTCTGCTTACTGATCAGCTACATGGTCTACTACAGATGTGCTGTAGGGAGCAGTTGTGAAACCTCCTCACTGCTTCTATTGGGGTGGTCATTGCATCCTTGTGGGATTCGAGGATCATGGCTCTATTTGATGGAGCACATGATGTTGTCCGGAAGGGATGATCCCAATACACACGGATGTGTACGCTGCGTCAGTGGTCCAGGATGGTGAAATTTCTAACACAATTTATGACCAACAAACATTTAGGTTTCTTGGAGTATCGAGCCATCCACTTAAACCTCAGATGTTTAAACCTATAAGAGATATACCACCGATTACATTGTTCCTCAAATTGAATGTTGATGGTGCTGCGTTAGGTGCGCCAGGTCCAGGTGGATGCGGATGAGTTTTCTGCACTTTTTTGTGGGTTCATTAATGGATGCTTTTATCGCTACCTTGGTCTTGGCGCAACTTTTGAAGCTGAGTTGTGGTCTATAATTCATGTGATAAGGTATACTGACAAATTTAACTAGAAATGGATTTGGATTGAATGTGACTCAAGGATTTCATTACATACACTGAGTACTAGAACGTGTAATGTGCCTCGTCGTGTTCTACCTTAGTAGGTTGAATGTCTTAGCCAAACCAGTCAAATAAAAATGGGTGTTTCTCATGTGTATCGGGAGGCCAATCAGGTTGCTGATACACTGTAAAAAATGGCTATACATGATGTTGATATGATGTGGTATTTCAAGGCCCCTGATTATTGAACTCCAATGTTTGATGTGGATAGATATTGTGTCTTCCACACTCTCTTATTTAACAACCCCTTGTATTCCTGACTCCTTCCTTTTTTATATATTAATTTTGAGGACCAGTTCACACTGGATCCTGATCTTATTGCTCTATAGAGGTTCTTGACATAGAGGCACTAAACCTCATTGATTTCCCCAGATATAAACTAGTCATACATATCGATATCAAATAAAGAGGTCACTAAATTCGAGGATACTATAATAGTACCTCATATAGAAGAGGTTTAGGATCTAGGATAATCTAGAATTGGATAGAATTCATGTAAATAGCTTGCATCACAACCCGCAGTAACTATCTTGCTACCAGAAGCATGCCTAATCTACTGGCGCTGAGAATCATGAGTCTGAGTTCCTCTTCCTGAACTACCACCATGGACTAGTCAGACAGTGTTATTCTAGCTTCCTACCTATTGTGATCTAACTAGCCTTTCTATTAATCATGGAGTATTCTTAGATCCCATATCCCTATGTTCTAAAGGAATGATTCTACAAAAATGATGAATATGTATCATTCTCATGTAGCCTCTTCATTATATATGATCTAATAACTAACAAGGATTTGTATGTCCCAACTTCTTTCACTTCTAACATATCAAGAAACTGCCTGCATGAGGAACCTGATTTCTTCATCCTCTAGATGTAGCCTGAAAACACCTCTTTCTCCAAGATGAATAATATGTACTTATATAACTCGATATCAAACATCGCTGACTCACACCATCATCATCCCCGAAATTCTACTCTGTGATAAGGTCCCAGTTGACTGTATTAGAAATAGTAGTCAACCTAAATACATTGATTTTCTTTGGACAGTGAATAACAACCCATCCCCAAACCACCTGGTGGTTATAGGATCATCACTCACTAGAGTTAGAGTGAACTCCAACATCTCTATCAAATGATCAAGGTATTCCATGACATACATAATTTCACACTGCATGTTCATAAATTATATATCTATGTCAGCCCTTATATTATAAGTAATGAAATAGTCCTAAAATATTGTCTAAAAACCCACCCAGACCATATCACTATGTTAATCTACCTAGGTGATTGCATACCACCACAACATGTCTCAATTGTGTATCATATATGAATAGAGTTTTTCCCTCCTCCCTAGAGGCATTACCAGATACTTGAATAAATGATATTTAAGTTCAAGCCAGGACTCAACAGAATTTGGTCCACTATCTCCCATAATTTTTGTAGGATGTTAATGCTATAATTTCCAAGACAAATCTTACATGCATGGGGAATGTTAAACGACACCTTCAATAATCTACATTATATGTATGAAACCCAATCTAAACAATGCTTCAGTGTTGATATCAGGTATAAGAAGAGGTTCTATATGTGGCACATTAGGAGAAATCGCCAGTTTCTCAAGGCCTACAACCTCATAAGCATGATCACCACAACCTTCATAGTGTGCGACAAAAGTACATCATGGATTTGTGACACTAAAATTCAAAACACAATCCCCAAAATAGATTTATGAAATTGATAATATTATAAATAGAAAACTGGGAGAGGTGTAAAGAATTCCTGTAGAAACAATCATGTCTATTTTCCTGATTCAAAAATCTAGGATAGGATTGTAAAAGGAAACCATAATAGGATATAGTAATGTAATATCTGCCCCACTACTTACTAATAATGATGGGTTTGAGTCTACGACTATCTATCACATATATAAGATGACACAATAATTATAAAGTTATATTCATTCATTAATTTGAGCTCATCTAAATATTTTAATCACATTATAATTCTTGAATTAGAAGGGTTAGAATTTTCCATCCTTAATGGTTCCATACTTCTTATGAAGCAAAATATGTCATCCACGAAACTCGTACCATAACATGTTCCATCCCATTTGACCAATGGTCCTTTGCTCAATTTGACATAATTGATTTATTAAGGTGTATTCATTAAAATTTTTAGGAAAACACATATAGGTTATAGTGGGAACATTAAGTATTACCTATTTTTTCCAATCCCTACAAAAATATTCAGCACAATTCACTACACATAAATGCACTAATATTATTCAATTGAAAAAATCACACACAAAAATGAACATGAATTGAAAAAATGGATGGAATATTCATCCTATTTGGCATATAGTGATGCATGTAATTCATTTATGAAATTTCATCAGGCCAAGATAAAGAAATATCAATTCAATAATAACAATATCAATAATATCATAACACATCTATGTCTCCAAATGATGAAGTCGTATCAACAATAAATGGAATAATAATTAATCACAACAACCCATCATAGGTAATTTGGGTTTCCCCCGTACATAGGTTAGCTACGTATTGGAATTGGGTCATTTCCAAATTCTATTAACTCATTATATTCGCTCTAATTCCCAACTATTAAGAAAAATTAAAACTATCTCTGAAACCACTATATAGAATCCTACCTTAGGGTCTACTAACTATTTCCCCATGCTGGAAAGTCACATAGCCTCAGGCATGCCTTCTCATACACCAGAGGCTCTCGAATAGCCATGAGGGTGTTAAGGTGGTACGGTTGAGAGATTTTCCTTCTTATCAGAATAGAACTGAGTAAATAACAATAACCATACAATAGTAGAAGAATTATATATGAATAGAATGAATAAATAAACAATTATGGAAGGATTCATAACTGAAGAACAGACTCAATTATCAAAAGACAAAATGGTAGTGCTTAATATTTTTAAGCATTACAAAATGATATATAAAAGGGGACAATGGGAGCAAGAATATAAAAAAATGAAAAATTTCCAAAACCACTCCACTGTAATCTAACATGAATTATCAATCTTCTGATGCTAATATCTATCTAAAAGAAATGAATGTCAAAAACCTATAGCAGGTTTATTTCCCTTATCCATACATGCAGTCATAAAATATTCTTTTGTATCTTAGGCAGCCCGAGTAGAGTGTGAGATTAAAATAGAAATAGGAAAACACAAATGTTTTCTAGAAGTAATATGAGATGTGATCATAACAAAATAGTTTGCATGTAATAATAATAAATTAACAACAATAAAATAAATAAAAATCCCCCTCAGGTTCTGATAGGTCACCTGGAGGGTCTACCTACTTCCGCTCATGGTGATAAATTTTGTATGAGGAGTATCTATATATATTAATATAATTAATATATAAATTATTATTATAAATTTTTCATAACCATATATGAAGCGAGTACATGTGAATATAAGTTTCGATATACCTGGAGTACTAGAGCTAGTTAGACAGGGGCGTTACTCATACATCCACGACCAGTCTAATGAGACTATATGCTCAAGCAATAGGGTAAATTTCGTATATCTCATAATGAGGGGGATATGTCAAGATCATAACTCGATATAGTGATTGTGACCTTACGTAAACAAACTAATAGGGGATGGTTAATATAAATATCATCATCCAAATAATGTCAATGGTGTGAGATGTCATTCCAAAAATCCGATTCATGAGAGAGTGATACCTTCTTTCCCAGCTGAACCCAATCCATTTTACTATAGCCTATGCCAAAGAATAATTTTATGTATAATTTAAGGCATATCCATTTCCGATAATGTCTCTCAATATCCTAGATAAATTTTAACAAATCATTAAAATAAAAAAGGATCATTTAACATAACATGCAATACATAGTGTTTCAATTCCACTATTTATAGTTCATTTCATTTTATTAACTCAATTCATTTATGTAATACAAATTCACCATGTAAAATCAATTCCATATAACCCATTTCATTTAATGTATTTAATTCACATAAGTAAAAGGTATCCCTTGTTAAAGTTTCATCCTATATAAATCCAGCCCAGAAAATTTATTCAGCATGGAATTTCTATTATCTATGAAAGTCATTGATGATATAGGGGTTAATTCTATTTAGATGGTAACTAGATCAAAATTTTATTTAGTATAAGGAAATCTAATTTATATATGGGACAAACACATAGGATGTTCATGGGGTTCCCTTAAACACCTATACAACAACGGTGGTTCCATCTTGAAACTAAGTTGAACTCTTAGGAGGCGACCCAAGAATATTCACATTTAATCATAATTGGAAAACCACTTAGTAATCCTATAGGGTGTACAAGAAGGAGTTAACAAAACTCTTAAATCTTAAACATGGTTCAATTTTTATTTTATAAGGTAAAAGGTTCAATTCAACATGAAGAAAACAATTTTAAGGAGATGCTCGACAATAGCCGGTGTGAGGCACAACTGAATAGCTAAAAAGAATTAATAATCATTAGCAAAACAATGATACCACCAACCTTAAGGATGTATAAGACTCATCCCTTGATATCAGCCTCATATTAGGTGTTTGATGGATGTAATATATTTAATAGTCCAATTTACTGTAAATAGGGAAAAAGGGATATCACCTAAATAGAGTGATGGATTAAAATATAAAAATGAATAGGAATGGAATGGATTTGAGACAAAATAATAAGGAATATAATTACTTTAATAGAATTATAATCTATCTTCAGGTGTGAAGGTTTGATCAAATCCTAGATTGAGATATTTGGGAGCTCATGGGGGAAGAAACTCAATACACTTACTAGAGGAGATGAGTGAAAATATAAAAAGTAAAAAAAATAATTTAGGAAAATATGGACTTTTAAACCTAAAAAAGGAGGAGAATGTTTTTTCCACATGGTTTGGCCAAACGGTGTGGAAACCATGTTGTGCTCACTAGTTAAGTGAAATCCCCACAAGGTTGAGGTGAACTGTGTCCTTAACTATGCACAAACAGTGACAAAACGTACTTTCAAGAATGTCTGCAATCAAACATGGTAATTTTCCTATAGTCACAAGGTTTCAGATAAACCATATAGATCCTTCTAACCATCTATTTCTCCCCACATGGTTAAGAGGAACTATGTGGGCTGGCCGACACAGTGTCTTCTAACCATGTGTCCAAATCAATTCATCCCATTTTAAATACCATGGCGTTGAATGAGCCATGAACAAACCAGAGACCTCCATAAAATGATTAAACATCATTATTGGGTATGTTCAAATTAATTTAAACAAAATACTATATATACCTTCTTAAAGAGATGAGTCGTTATAAGAACAATATCTCATCTTTGGAAATCATATTTTTCTTAACATCTTAAGACTATAATGTTTGGTATTACTTAACAAATAAGTCCTCTCAAACATGGTTATGGACTCTAGGAATATATTTGCGTAGTTCTTGGAAGAACAAAATGGTTATTGAGTAGGGAATAAAATATGGTAGGAGGTTCTATTTAATAAGATATGGGAGGGAAACTCTAGTAATTTCTTAAAATATTAAATTAGTATAAATTAATTTTGATAATGAAATAGAATAAAATTCATAATATTTGAATATAAATTAGTGTTATTATAAATCATCTCATCTAATAAAATATTTACATGTTTGGATCAAAATTTTACCCTTTTCTTTTCATCCCTTTTGGAAATTATAGTGATATCAACGTTTCTACTCATAATGGTTAATATATTTATTATAAAACAATAAAGGCTCTACAAATAGAAGATGGTTGATTTATAAATCATATCCCATTCATTGAAAGAATATAATTCTTTTTATTAATTATATATTATTTAATAAAATATATTTTGTTACAAAATAACTTTAATGTCAATTTTTGAACTATAATTTTAATTTTAATTTTAAAACCTAAAGACTACAATGGAGTTATAATTTAATGCATCCCAACCTCTCAAATATGTAATGTATATCCAATAAAATTGTGCGACCCAAAAACTCAATCATATGATGTTATTATTAGATATTTTAATATCATTTTATGGGTTTTTCTACTCTTCGAACAATCACCATATTACTATTTATTATGCATTTAAGATTATTATTTTGTTACTAAAAATATAAATTAATCACCATTATTAAAAAATTATATATTGAATGAATATTTTTAATAAGAATTATCCCTTTTTATCCCTATATAAAAAAATTAAATGTAATAACTTAATGTGAATTTCTTTTTTTAATTTTCTTTATATAAAATAATACAAAATGTTAAAATCATGTCCAAATGGAAGAAAAACCATATATTTGAATTTATATTATTAGTTATGATCTTTAAACAAAAAATAAAATTTATTTAAGTGTTATTTTCCTTTTTTGGTACATATCATTTTATTATTAACATGAATTACCAAATTTTCCTTTTATCGTGATATAAAAAATTATAGAGGTTACTATTCATATTGACCCAAAAATAAAATTGACCATTTTATGAGATTTTAAAATACTATTTACAAAAATAGAATCTAATTTTATAAAGATAAATAATTATAATTTTCTTAATTTAATTTAAAATTAATCTAAAAAAATGTGATGAAACCCATTATTTAGAAAATATGACCTTTTTAGTATAAAAAATGCCCTTATAAAAAATCCAAGTATAAAATTAAACCCAATAAAATTAGTTTTGTCTATAAAAATATAATAAGGCTAATTTAACTTTTAAACCATTTTAAAATAAAATGAAACATGGTAATGATTGAAACAAAAACATAGTTTTCAATGAAAATCAATGTTTTTTCATTATTTAATCGAAAGACATTATTTTTATAAAAATAAAAAAAATTGTGTATATTTTAGTAATAAAATATATAAATCTAAAATAAATTAATTATAACATTTTCTCATAACAAAAAAACAATTTTTTATAGAAAACATATTTTTGAATAATGAAACCACATTAATGAATAATTTATTGATTATTGCTCAAAATTAATCTATAAATTAGTATTAATTTGGAATTTTTTACATAATCCATAATGTTCTTGTTTTTATTAGTACCGAATAATTCAATATATAGGTTATAAAGATCATTTTTAAATAAAAATATTTTTGTTTACATTTAAGCTCGATGTTGTGTATCTTGTATGCAATCAAACATAGTAGTTATTTTAAATAATTATGATATTGAATTGTACCCACATTAATAAGGTGAACCCTAATAATTGGAAATAAAACATTATATTCAATTTTTTAACTTCTAAAAAACGTTTTTATATCCAACGCCAAAAAAACATAATAAAAGTTCTATTAAAATACTGAAAATTACGTATGAAGGACATCTGAAATAACACATAGCGTGGTTAACAAATAAGATTAATTTTTTGGTAATTGATAATATATACATGGAATAGAATCATAATGTCTAAATAATTTAGTGGGTGATATATTATATTGATGAAAATAAATTTAATAATCAAGATAAAGTTAATGATCAGAAAAAAATAAACCAAAGAGAGTGAAAAATACCATAGATTCATTGTAAAAGAAGGTAATAAGATGATATTATTCCCTAAAGAACATTTTACAATAGTTGAGGAACTATTATACTATATAGTATAATAAATAAATAAATATAGTTAAATTAATAGAATGGTTTCATTCTTTAATCAATTTCAACCACAACATCATCTTTTCCATGAAATGATGAGTATTCAAAATGAGTTATTTGTTTTTGAAGAATTAAAATAAAATTTCATCAGATAATATACATTCCTATAAGTACAAAAAAATATTTTTCCCATTTTTATATATTAATAAAAACCAAAATAGTCATAATAGGGTATGGTAATTCCAAAAAATAATTTCTATTCTTATACAAAAATAATATATGTATTTCAGAAATTAATAAGCAATACCCAAACATCAACTTTATCATTAAATAATTAACTATATTTAAAATTATATAAAATATTCCTGACTAATATTGATGCCCAAATATTATAAATACATGATCACATATTCTTCCAAGATAAATTTAACATTTACCTCTTAATTACATAAATCACTCTTATTTTATCAAAAAAGATGACTTATCCACATAATCTTCAAGATGTAGAAATTATTTGAAAAAATGACTGGAATTTCAATAAATCTACATCAAAATCATAAATGATCCCAAAATATAAATCATTCTTTTATCCTAAAATAAAATCCAATAATTTTTTCTTTAACATGATCATATAAGGTTCCCAAAATACTAAAATTCTTCAAAAATAACATAAATTAATTAATCACTATATCAATTTTAAATCCCATGATTATCTATATGAAAAATAATATGTATAAAATTTTTAATAACCCACAGTTTCCTCAATAAAAAAGTTCATATAAACCTTAATGTCTTTAAACAGGTTTAAATATTATTTAAAAATTTTAAACATATTCTTCTGGATATAATTCATAATGTAAACCTAAAGGTTATATAAAAATCATCCCAATAAAATGACACCAAAAATATAATTTATCATCTCATAATTTCATCCAATAAAACCTAAAATGGGTATTCTAAAACATTGAACTTATTATAAAATTCATAAATATGAAATAATTATGTTATCCATAACTATTTAAATAACCTCGCATGAAAACAATAAAAATTTAATGTTATGTAAAACCTTGTGAGATACGAAATCCAAATACCCTTAACCAGAACTCAGGGATATTTTTCTATAAAATAATGTTTATATTACAATATTTGATACTATTAATTGTGAAACAATTTTTAACATAAATATTTTACATCATTAAAATGAAATATTGGATCAGTTACATACCTGACATGCTTTTTGGTTTAGAGTTTTAGAGAATTATGACAAACCTTACTTGAACAATACCCCTGATATTAAAAGAGTATTCGCCCCACCATTCACATCATTTCACATTCCATATTAATTATTTAATATCTCCCATAAAATTCTTCACTAATGAATAGTTTCCTGACATAATTATTTGAACATCATTCTTCAAAACATAGGGGAATATGAATCTTTAAAAGGATGAGTAAAAATACTCAAAAGTGTAAAACATAAGAAATATCAATTGAATATAATTAGTGATAATAATACTAGCTTGAGGTTTTTAAGAAATAATAAAAGTGAATGAGCATAACATAATATAATTTATACACCTCAATTACATGGATCATAAATTATAAATCAAATAATAATTCCTTATCAAAGTAAATATATGTAGGAATAAATAATCCTGATACATGTGATGTCTATAATGATAATTGGAATCATTATAAACCCCCATAAAAAATAATGAACTCATGTTGGTATCTTGAAATTTTTTCATCATAGAACACTTACAAATCCCTTAAAAATTGTAATTTCCATAAGATCAACTTCCAAGAAAAAAGTACATAGATCTTTTACTTCAATATAAAACACCTTTGACAATATAATTAACATGTGGAAAAAATTAGTTCCCCAATAATAACTATGAAACAATAATAATATATCCACAAAATTATTGAAGATCGTATCATTAAAAATTATCCCTTTTTATGTAAAAAACATCAAAGATTGTTGAAATTAATAAATGAAATCTGTATTAAAATATCATGAAAAACATTCTTGAGGAAAACACCCTTTTCACTTAGTAAAAAACATTTAAGAAATAAAATTCATTAAATATTTTGAAAATCTATTTGATAAAAATTATCCTGAAATATTATAGAGGAATATTAAAATAAAATAATGTTTATAATGGTGGGAAAATTCATTCATTTTATAAATGTTAAAAATAAAAAATCTTTTATACATTTTTTAAAGGGAGTATGAAGTGATCAATCTGGAAAATTTTAAAAAAATTAAATTTTTTAAAAAAGACAATTTAAGGCCATAGAACTCATAAAATATCATTAGAAAAAAATTTAGGTTTACAAATGAACATTTTTTAAAACAATGTTAAAAAAATGGATATGGAAATTGATGTTTAATAATCTAAAAAAGATTCAAGTTCGGTATCACATACAAATGAAATTCTTAATGTTTCATTAATAAATAATAAAAGAAATGGAAATTAAACATTTAAACCAAATCCATAAGAAGGGTAGAAGGAAATTAATTTGTTTCAAGAATATAATAGAATATTATTTCCACCAATGGAACCTTGAGTGTAAAATATATTGAAAAAAAGACATTGCAATATAAAACCTTTCCCACCTCTGTATCTTTTCAATCATATTCCCCAACAATTAATAAAGTATAGTGAAAATTTAAATGTCGTTAACATAAGTAGATTCATCATATAACATGTAAAAGGGGAAGTATATACACTTCATAAAATAATATACATGAAAATCCTAAATTTATGTCCAAAAAAAGTCAATTTACATTGAATAACCCTTGAAAATATCATATCATTAAATTGATAAATAATTGATTGATTTATTATGTTTAGAAAATGGTAATACTCCAAATAAAAATTTAATTAAAAAGTAAAAAAAAAATCACATAGAATATTGATATAATATAATCAATGAAGAAGTAATATATCCCAACGAAAGGAAAAGTTGTTATGAAAATCTTTTATACATGGTAATATTCATTTCAAGTCCTCTTGGTTAAAATAATTTAAAATAAAAACATAAAATACCATAAATTATGAATTATTCATTATAAACATGAAAAATGGAATTATATAACAAAAATTATGGAAATTTGGAGCGTAATATTTAAATATTCTTCAATGAATGGAAATTATGAAGAAATATATTACCTTTAGTCCTACTCATTATGCACATCCATTATATTCATGAACAATAAAATTATGATAATTATTTTATTTATTAATACTATTTTCAAATTTATTATTCCTTCTTTTTTAATTTATTAGAATTTTATATTTAATTACTTAATCAAATAAATTCATGTCAAATGCTTTCATGATATTTGGATTATATGTGTAAAATTACATGGATTAGTTAACTATGGTAAAAGGGTTAATAATTCCCTAATATTTATAGGAATATAAATGGAACAATTATCATTTTTATAAATGAATTATACTATTAAAACTAACCATGAAATATTGTTGTGAAAAAATAACTATGCCAAAATCAGGGATATGGTATGCCTCACACAGACATGCATAATGTTTCCATTTTTAATGATCATAACAAAAAAATGTAAATACTATTTTACATTTAGATAAAAAAAAATATATCATTAATGTCATATTATTTCCTTAAATATAGTTATATATAATCACATATGTGATATTGTATGAAAATAGAATCACATATCTTCTCGGAAGTGGTAGTCCACACATACACAAGATATAAGTCATCATTTTTTCAATAAATATGAAGGTGATATATTAGGTGATATATCATATTTTTTGGAATTATAAATATTTCGTGAATATAATATATAAAAATTAATTAATTATTTATAACCATCATTGAGGTTCATTTTTGGGAAAAATTACATGAGTTTGTGAAATGGTAGTCCACTGTACATTCTAATGAAAGTTTTGATTCCCATTTCATAGAAGAGACAATCGATATAGGATATGAAATTAAAAAAATAACACAAAAGGATATGTAATATAATGGTTTTCTTATTTAATTATTCTTTATTATTATTTTAAGGAGGTAAAATATAATACTAAAACACTCGGTTAAGAACTACGCGACTTCTTTGGACAACCTTCTTTTTTTACAAATTAAATCCAATAAAGGTTGTATTATGCTAAAAATAAAGCCTATATAATTTTGGTATGGATGTTAGAAAGTTATATTAGTTTTAATTTTAGGATAAAAAAGGTTTTTTACATGAGAATAAAGTAGTATATAAGGTTCTATATTTTTAGAGAGAAGAGGGGCACTCATGAAATTACATAAAAAGTTAAATTCTCATAAAATAATTTTGTTGACATAATGTATACAAATTGATAATATTTAAGTCAAATATTATTATTATTCAAAATAGTCTCCTATTTTTTTACATGTTTCTATTACATTTTTACTATATCTTTTTTAACATTTCATTATCTCTTTTGATAAGTACAATGCTATAATTGTTTTTACAATTAATTGGACTATAAAGTTACTATAAAAGGAATAATGTCTTAAAAATATACCATGGTTGATATCATAAAACATAACCCACTCACATAGAATAATTTAATATTTATATTAATTATAAATCATTTAATTAAAATTATTTGTTATAAGATAGCATTAATGTCATTTTTTGAACTATTCATTTAATCTGAATTTTTTGATTATAAGACAATAATATAACATGAATAAAGTGACTTCTGACATATCTAAAATGTAATATGTTAAATAACAATTCAAACACAAAAATTAACTCAAATAATATTATATTTTAATTTTAAAAAATAATTTTATTGATTTTTCTACTCCTTGAACAACCAATATGTCAGTGTTTCATAATAATATTATAAAATTTTATATTTACTAATAAAATAGAAATAAATTAACATGATGTAAAAAGTAATTTTATTTATTTAATATTAGGAATAAAATATTTCTTCAATTTATCAATATTTAATAAAATTTAAATATAATAAAAAATAAGAATGAAATTTTTTACTTTGATTTATATTAAAGAATATAAAGTGTTAAAATCGTGGAAAAATGAATGAAAGACCATATATTCAACCTTTGGATGTTTAAAAAATATATATAACCATAAAATAAAATTTATTCAAGAGTTAGGGTCACTTTTTTTATCATTTTATTTTTATTCTAAATTACTTGATTTACCATTTATTGTGGTAAAAAAATTCTTATGATTATTATTAATGTAGAAAAAAATAATAGAGATAGATTTACTAAATTAGGATGAACTAATTTTAAAAAAAGAATCAATTTTTAGAAATGAAATATTGTAGAACTATTTTTTAATATTCATCTGGGAAAAATCGATGAGAAATTAATTTTTAGAATAAAGAATTTGTATGAATAAAAATTTCTTTAACTACTTATTAATGTATAAATTTGATTCAAATAAAAAAAATTTTTATAATATAATAGATCTAATTTTAATTTGAATCCATTTTAAAATAAAATGGAACATTGTAAATGGCTGAAACAAAAAATCAAATTTTAAATGAAAATCATAATTTTTTAATATTAAAAGGAAAAATAATATTATTTGAAAACACATAAAAAGGAATATAATTTTATGATAAAATTTAGAGAAATTTCATAATTTAATTAAAATATTTCCTCATAGATAGAAAATATTTTTTTGAATAAATATTGCACTACTACAAATTTTGCCATTAACAACGTTAAAATGGCCTTTATTATTGCTAGAGAAACGCTTACTACCATATTGAGATTTAAAGCCTATGACTTATATGAGTGTTAAAAAGAATTGATATATTGTTCCTTTATCTATGGATAAAAATGTATAGATAATGGGATCTTTTATCAATAATTTTTTATCACTAATAAAGGACATATTTATAAACTCTTTTAATTAGAACAAATAAAGAGTACCTTTATCAGCATTTTTAAAAGTGCTAATAAAATTAAAAAAAATCAACACTATAAAAATTGATAATAACCGATGAATTAATTCGAATGTAAAAAATCACTAATAATGTACACATTTATTAGGGGTATCAAAAACAGATGATAAAGGTTTATGTTGTAGTGTGTTGTAAGATCACACTACAACACTAGTGTAATGTGATGTATAAACACACCAAATCACCAATAATACCACCAGATATCAAATCAATTAGTTACTAATAAATAATTTAAATGGAATTAAATTTATAACAAAAAATAAAGGGAAAACATATATTATAGGCATTTCAAGAATTGTTTTCTACAATTACATAAGTACAAATTATTACATACATTCAAAAAAATCAATGCTCTATCGTCTTTTTATCCAAAACACGACTAATGATATTAGAAAAGAATCCATCAATAATAACTAAAAATAACACTCCTATATAAGAAAATTATTATGTATGTAATAATATAAATTAATTAATTAATAGAAAGTGTTAATTTTAAATTAATATTTCAGTCATAGCAGGAATGCTATGTATTAGATTGAGTTATTGTTGATTCTCAATCTTCAGAAAATTTATTATTCATATAATAAATTTATTTCAATAAAAATTAATTTAATATGATTAAGAAAAATCCCAATAGGCGTAGGCTTGTGTTTGAGAAAATGCCACTTTTTGAACGAAAATGTCAACTTTAAACTACAAACGGACACTTTGAGTCATAATGGGAACATACTGTATCATATTTAGGTGAAGATGATTTCTACATGTCAAAAATAACATATATATCATTTATATAAAATATGAAATAATAATATTGTTTTTTCATGGTTTTGAGTAGGCCAATTGTCTATTTTAGTAAAACTGATTTAACTTTTAAAAAAAATCAAACACCAGGAGTCATAACTGTCACAGTGTGTGTCGGATTGAGATACAGGAAATTACTAAAAATATGAAATGAATTATAGATAATTTTACTTATTTATCAATAAAATCCATATGTTTTTTATAGGTTTTGTGTAGGCTAGTTTTCCATTTTACGAAAATTGAAGTAAATTTTAAATAAAAAGATGCACTTGAAGTCAAACTAGTCACACTGTGAATCAGATTAAGGTGAGGTCAGTTCCTAGAAATCTCAAATGAAATAAGGATCATTTAACTAATGTATAAAAATAATATTTATGCTATATCATTTTTTGTAAATGAAACTAATTTTTTTCACAATAATTCTATTTTAAACTTGAAAACTGCACTTTAACTCATACCGATCACACTATGTACTAGTTTTACATGAGACCAATTACTACACAAAAAATTAATTATGTGTCCTTTTAATAAATTTTAAATAAAATATAATCATATCTGTTTGGTTTTCATTAAGTGTAATTTATTAACTAAAATGTTAATTTTAAATAGCTAACGGACACATTGAGTCATAATTGGCACATCGTGTTTCAGATTAAGTTGTAAATAATTAATACGTGTACAAAATGAATTATGAATTATTTATATAATGTATAAAAATATGAAAAAGTTTTTTCCTAGTTTTGAGTTGGTTATTTGACAAGTTTGTTAAATATGATGCCAATGCTAAATAAAATGACTCCCTTGAAGTCACATTGGTCACATCAGCCATGGTATTGAAATGTGACTAATTTTCACACATCTCAAATGACATGTGAATCATTTTTGTAAGGTATAATAACAAAAATAAATGTGTTTTATTGGTTATGAGTAGGAAAGTTTACCATTTAACTAAAATTGAACCCAATATTATATAAAAATATGCACTTGATGACCTACCAATTACTTTGTGCATTGGATTGAGGTGCTTCCAATTCATAATAATCTCAATTGAATTATAGATAATTATAAAAAAATTAACAATAATAAAAATGTGTTTTATTTATTTTTAATAGTTCATTTTACATTTTATTATAATTGATGTCAATTTTAAATAAAAATATCAACATTCAGTCATACTGGACACACCGTGAATCAGATTAAGGTGGGTCTAGTTCCTATACATATCAAATGGATTATGGTTCATTTTACAAAAGTATCAAAAAATATAAATGTATATTATCTTCCTAAATCTTCATGATATATAGATAAAAAAATTCAAAAATATACAAAATGTGCACGGAATAATGGAAATTAAATCAACATTCCATTATATTATTTTTCAGTAAAAAAGAGATAAAATATCATAACATTACCTTTAAATCGTCTCAAAGGATTTAAATTATTATAGTTTGTTCTTATAAAGAATTGGGAACATCATCATTCTCAAAAGTAATTTCTTCCATGAGTAAAAAAACATTTAATTAAGATTATGTTATTATAGTTGAGAACCTGTAATATTATGATGAAAAAAATAGTATCTTAAACACACTTTTACCTTCTCATTGAAATATATTTTTTATGTTTTTTTTTGTTTCCTCAATAGATAATCCAAATCCCCTATTTGTTGTCATATCTAACATAAACGATACTGTTATTTTGGCACTATAATGAACTGATTTTGGTCTCCTAATTAAAGGGTCATCCTCGTTTGAATTTTCATCTGACCTAAAATTTGATTTAGTAACCTTCAGGGAAATCGACCAATTATTGTTTCATGGGTTTGAGATATAAAATACTTGTGCTATTTGTGATTCAATTATGAATGGATCATATTCTCCACATATAAATTGAAATTCACCTTCATGAAGCCCATTTTATCAACTTTCACTACATTGATATTACCAATAATTTTTCAACAGAAAAACAACACTTGAAATGTTTTATAATCCAACTAATATTTATATTCGATAATTCCAAAATATGAAATAATTTCATAAATTTGATTTCTATCATTGGAATGACATGTTTGAATCACTAAATACACAAGAGTAACACCAAAATGTTTCATCATGTTGTGTTCATAGTGTTCTTTTTTAAATAACATATATCCATGGATTATAAAACTTGTGAAAGATATAGCCTCTTAATTTGATCCCCTTGATAAATAATGAAGAAGTTTGATAATTTAATTCATATTTTTAGACAATGTATTATAAATTTCATCTATAGACCATCCTATAAAAATTTGATTATGTGAATTTGATATGCATCCTTCATCCCTTGATGGATTCAAATATCTAAGAAGATCTTTGTGGGAATAAATGTATTGATCAACATATTCACTATTCTATAAAATGTAAAGGTATGCTTTCACCCACTCTATCAAGGTAATTGTTTAAACATCTCTTCAAGATATCCATTTTCCCAAAATGTGTTCTCAATAACAAAAAATTGGGAGACAAATGTTTTTAACATCTTATTGGTAATTAGTAAATAATTTAGTAGCTTCTTGAATAAGATTTCATTAGACAATACAACATTTTGGATTACTTCGATTCATGACATAACCTTTCAAAATCATCATATACATTTCAATGAGGTACATCCATAGGAAAGGGATAATGCCACATAGTTGAACCTCTCTATGAAAATGAACATTCTGGTGGACCAATATATCAAATAAAGATGGCGTGAAGAACATATGCAATTAACATTTTTTAAATAAAACTTCTTTATTCGTGATGGGAAACTATGTTGGGTATATAAAGTTACTCGATATGTCTCTAAAAAAGAAGCAGAGGACGGTTAACGTATGTCCTACATTTTGATACAAAAAACCAACTGAAACCAACAAACATCAAATATTTCATCAAAACATGACAATCCTGTGATTTAATTCCTTACAACACAAACAATTCATTGAGATGACATTATAAATATTTGATTAACACCCTATATATCTTTTAAACATTTAGGGGAAAATAAATATTGCAATTTATGGTCTGGATAGAGTGTGGGCTAACAAAGGAAGAAAATTCATCCTTTTCCCTTCACTGGCACCAACTCTTCTCTCATCCCTATTTCAATCAATTTCATACTAGCCTTGATGCCATATTTTTTTAGGTGAGGGACATTAAGTATCATTCCAATGACACTATTAAATAAAAATTTTTCAACATGAATGATCAATATATTTCTTGTCATACAAACAATTCATATATGGTACGTCAATGAAATTTGATCCCTTCTTCCAACCTGATTTTGTAATGTTTTTTGAAAATGGTTTACCAAAAAAAGTGTCTATATATTTTACATTATTGTAAAGTTCATCGCATGTTACTAGAAATGTAATTGTACCTTATTCAATATTCTTATAGAATATTGTTGTCCAATATCTCTATTTATGTAGTCGAGGTAAAAATATTTTATGTTCTATATACATAGTCTTTGATGAATGTTTCAACCGAACTGAGTATGTGCATTTTTCACCAATAGGACACCCCAAAATTCATTTAATGTTATTGCCTAATAAATTTCCTTAAGTGGGGGACTCATTTATCATCCCATACAACATTGCTCTCAATGTGAATTCTCCACATCTATGAGAATCAAATAATAAGGAATCTAATTACTTAAATAGATTAATAATCTAACTTCGGATATGAACGTTAGATCAAATCCTCAATTGAGATATTTGGGAGCTCATAGGGGGAGGAAACTCAATACATATACTACAGGAGATGAGTGAAAATATAAAATGTAAAAATATTAATTAAGGAAAATATGGACTTTTAAACCTAAAAATTGGGGGAGAAAGTTTATTCCACATGATTTGGTTAAACGGTGTGAAAACCATGTTGTGCTCACTGCTTATGTGAAATCCCCACAAGGATGAGGTGAACTGTGTCCTTAACTATGAAAAAACCATGAAAAAACCTACTTTCAAGAATGTCTGCAATCAAACAAGGTCATTTTCCTATATTCACAAGGTTTCAGATAAACTATATAGAACCATCTAAACTTTTATTTCTCCCCACATGGTTAAGCGGGACTATGTGGGCTGGCCGACATAGTGTCTTCTAACCATGTGGCCAAATCATTTCTTCCCATTTTAAAGACCATGGCCTTGAACAAGCCATGGACAAACCAAAGACCTCCATAAAATGATTAAACATCATTACTTGGTATGCTCAAATTAATTTTAAAAAAATACTATATATACCTTCCTAAAGAGATGAGTCGTTATAAGAACAATATCTCATCTCTGGAAAACTTCTTTTTCTTTATATCTTAAGACAATAATGTTCGGTATTATTTAAAAAATAAGTCCTCTCATACATGGTTATGGACTCTAGGAATATATTTGGGTTATTCTTGGAAGAACAAAATGAATATTGATTGGGGAATAAAAGTTGGTAGGAGGTTCCATTTAATAAGATATGTGAGGGGAACTCTAGTAATTTCATAAAATATTAAATTAGTATAAATTAATTTTGATAATGAAATAGAATAAAATTCATAATATTTTAATATAAATGAGTATTATTATAATTCATCTCATCTACTAAAATATTTACATGTTTGGATCAAAATTTTACCCTTTTCTTTTGAACCCTTTGTTAGCCCTTCTGGAAATTATAATGATATCAATGTTTCTACACATAAGAGGTTAATATATTTATTATAAAAAAATAAATGCACCACAAATATAAGATGGTTGATATAATTAATATTATCCCATTCATTAAATAATATATTTTTTTATTAATTTTATATCATTTAATAATTTTTTTTGTTACAAAATAACTTTTATGTCAATTTTTAAACTATAAATTTCATTTTAATTTTAAAAGCAAAAGACTACAATAGAGTTATACATTAATGCATCCCAACCTCTCAAATATGTAATGTATATCCAATAAAATTGTAAAACCCAATAACTCAATCATATGATGTTATTTTTAGATATTTTAATATCATTTTAGGGATTTTTCTACTCTTAGTAAAATCACCATATTACTATTTATTATGCATTTAAGATTATTATTTTATTACTAAATAATATAAATTAATCACCATGATTTAAAAATTATATATTAAATGAATATTTTTAATTGGAATTATCCCTTTTTATCCCTATATAAAAAAAATTAAATGTAATAACTTAATGTGAATTTAATGTTTTAATTTTCATTATATTAAATAATACAAAACGTTAAAATCATGTTCAAATGGAAGAAAAAGCATATATTTGAATCATATATTATTAGTTATGATCCTTAATCAGACAATAAAATTAATTCAAGTGTTATTTTCCTTTTTTGGTACTTATCATTTTATTATTAACATTAATTACCAAATTTTCCATTTATCACGATATCAAAAATTACAGAGGTTACTAATCATATTGACCCATAAATAAAATTGACCATTTTATGAGATTTTAAAATACTAATTCCAAATATAGAATCCACTTTTAAAAAGATAAATAATTATAATTTTCTTAATTTAATTAAAAATTAATCTAAAAAATTGTGATGAGAACCATTATTTAGAAAATCTGACCTTTTTAGTATAAATAATGTCCTTATAAAAAATCCAAGTATAAAATTAATACCAATAAAATTATTTTTGTCTATAAAAATATAATAAGGCTAATTTAACTTTTTAACCATTTTAAAATAAAATTAAACATGGTAATGATTGAAAAAAAACACAGTTTTCAATGAAATTCAATGTTTTTCATTATTTAATCGAAATTCAATATTTTTATAAAAATACAAAAAATTATGTATATTTTAATGATGAAATTTATAAATCTAAAATAAATAAATTAAAACATTTTCACACAACAAAAAATCATTTTTGGTAGAAAACATATTTTTGAATAATGAATCCACATTAATGAAAAATTTATTGATTAATTCCTAGAATTAATCAATAAATTTGTATTAATTTGGAATTTTATATATACACCATAATATTTTTGTTTTTATTCATACCGACTAATTCAATATATATCTTATAAATATCATTTTCAAATAAAAATATTTTTGTTTTCATTTAAGCTCGATGTTTTGTATCTTGTATGCAATCAAACATAGTATTTATTTTAAATAATTATGATATTGAATTGTACCCACATTAATAAGGTGAAACCTAATAATTGGAAATAAATCATTATATTAAATTTTTTAACTTCTAAAAAACATTTTTATATCCAACTCCATAAAAAACATAATAAAACTTCCCTTAAAATAGTGAAAATTACGTATGAAGGACATATGAAATAACACATATCGTGGTTGAAAAATAAGATAAATTTTTTGGTAATTGATAATATATACATGGAATAGAAACATAATGTCGAAATAATTTTGTTGGTGATAGATTATATTGATGAAAATAAGTTTAATAATCAAGATAAAGTTAATGACCAGAAAAACATAAACCAAAGAGAGTGAAAAATACCATAGATTCATTGTAAAAGAAGGTAATAAGATGATATTATTCCTTAAAGAACATTTTACTATAGTTGAGGAACTATAATACCATCTACTATAAAAAAATAAATAACTATAGTTGAATTACTAGAATGATTTCATTCTTTAATCAGTTTCGAACACAACATCAGCTTTTCCATGAAATGATGAGTATTTAAAATGAGTTGTTTTTTATTTGAAAAATTAAAATAAAATTTCATCAGATAATATACATTCATATAAGTAAAAAAATATATTTTTAATATATATTAATAAAAACCAAACTAGTTTTAATAGGGTATGTTAATTCACAGAAATAATTACCATTTTTATATAAAAATAATATTTGTATTTCATAAATTAATAAGAAATATCCAAACTTCAACTTTTTCATTAAATAATTAACTATATTTAAAATTATATAAAATATTCCTCACTAATATTGAAACCCAAAGATTATAAATACATTATCACATATTCTTCCAAGATAAATTTAACATTTACACCTTAATTACATCAATCACTGTTAGTTTATGAAAAAAATGACTTATCCATATAATCATCAAGATATAGAAATTATTTGAATAAATGACTGGAATTTCCATAAATCCACATCAAAATCATAAATGATCCCAAAATATAATTCATCTTTTTATCCTAAAATAAAATCCAATAATTAATTCTTTAACATGATCATATAAGGGTCCCAAAATAAAGAAATTATTCAAAAATAACATAAATTAATTAATCACCATATCAAATTTCAATCCCTGGTTATCTATATGAAAAACAATATGTTTAAAATTTTTAATAACCCACAGTTTCCTCAATAAAAAAGTTCATATAAACCATATTGTCATTAAAAAAGTTTAAATAATATTTAAAAAATTTAAACATATTCTTCCTGATATAATTCATAATTTAAATCTAAAGGTTACATAGAAATCATCCCAATAAAATGACTCCAAATATTTCATTTATCTTCTCATAATTCCATCAGATAAAACCTAAAATGGGTATTCTGAAACATTGAACTTATTATCAAATTAATAAATATAAACTAATTATGGCATCCATAAGTATTTAAATAACCTCAAATGAAAACAATAAAAATATTAATGTTATGTAAAACCTTGTGAGATATGAAATCCAAATACCCTTAACCAGCACTCATGGATCTTTTAATATAAAATAATTTTTATATTACAATATTTGATACTAATAAATGTGAAACAATTTTTAACATAAATATTTTACATCATTAAAATGAAATATTGGATCAGTTACCTACCTGACAACCTTTTTGGTTTATAGTTTCAGAGAATTATGACAAACCATACTTGAACAATTCCCCTGATATTAGGAGAGTATCCCTGCCACCATTCACATCATTTCACATTCCATATCATGTATTTAATATCTCCCAAAAAATTATTCACCAATGAAAATTTTTCTGACATAATTATTTGAACATCATTTGTCAAAACATAAGGGAATACGAATCTTTAAAAGGTTGAGTAAAAATACTCAAAAGAGTAAAACATAAGAAATAAAAATTGAATATAATTAGTGATAATAATAGAAGCTTGAGGTTTTGAAGAAATAATAAAAGTGAATGACCATAACATAATATAATTTATACACCTCAATTACATGGATCATAAACCATAAATCATATAATAATGCCTTATCAAAGTAAATAGATATAAGAGTCAATAATCATGATACATGTGATGTCAATAATTATAATTGGAATCATTATAAACCCCCATAAAAAATAATTAAATCATGTTCATATCTTGAAATATTTTTGTCATAAAAACACATACAAATCCCTTAAAAATTGAAATTTTCATAAGATCAACTTACAAGAAAAACGTACATAGATCTTTTACGTCAATATAAAACTCCTTTGAAAATATAATTAACATGTGGAAAAAATAAGTTCTCCTATAATCACTATGAAACAATTATAATATATCCATCAAAATAATGAAGATCGTATCATTACAAATTATCCAATTTTATGTAAAAAACATCAAGGATTGTAGAAATTAATAAATGAAATTTGTATTAAAATATCATGACAAACATTCTTGAGGAAAACACCCTTTTCACTTATTAAAAAACTTTTAAAAAATAAAATTCATTAAATATTGTGAAAAACAATTTGTTGAAAATTATCATGAAATATTATAGAGGAATATTTAAATAAAATAATGCTTATAATGGTGGGAAAATTAATTTATTTTATAAATGTTAAAAATTAAAAATCTTTTATAAATTTTTTAAAGGGAGTATATAGTGATCAATTTGGAAAATGTTAAAAAAAATTAATTTGTTTAAAAAATATAAATTAAGGCCATAAAACACATAAAATATTATTAGAAAAAAATTTAGGTTATGAAATGATCATTTTTGAAAACAATATTAAAAACATGGATATGGAAATGGATGTTTCATAATCTAAAAAATATTCAAGTTCGGTATCACATACAAATGACATTCTTGATGTTTCATTAATAAATAAGTAAAGAAATGTAAATTAAACATTTAAACCAAATTCATATGATGGGGAGAAGGAAATTAATTTGTTTCAAGAAAATAATAGAATATTATTTCCACTAATGGAACCTTCAGTGTAAAATATATTGAAAAAAATGTTATTGCAAGATAAAACCTTTCCCACCTCTGTATCTTTTCAATCATAATCCCCAACAATTAATAATGAAGAGTAAAAATTTAAATGTCTTTAACATAAGTAGATTCATCATATAACATGTAAAAGGGGAAGTATATACACTTCATAAAATAATATACATGAATATCATAAATTTATGTCCAAAGAAAGAGAATATACATTGAATAACCCTTGAAAATATCATATCATTAAATTGATAAATAATTAATTAATTGATTATACTTAAAAAATGGTAATAATCCGAATTAAAATTTTGTTTAAAAGTAAAAAAAATTCACACATAATATTGATATAATATAATCAATGAAGAAGTAATATATCCCAATGAAAGGAGAGGTTGTAAAGAAAATCTTTTATACATGGTAATATTCGTTTCAAGTCCTCTTGGTTAAAATAATTTAAAAAAAACATAAAATGCCATAAATTATGAATTATTTATTATAAACATGTAAAATGGAATTATATAACCAAAATTATGGAAATTTGGAGCGTAATATTTAAATATCTTACAATGATATGAAATTGAGAAAAAATATCTTACCTTTAGTCCAACTCATTATGCACATCCTTTATATTCATGAACAATAAAATTATGATAATTATTTTATTTATTAATATATTTTTTTCAAATCTATTATTCCTTATATTTTTTTATTAGAATTTTATATTTAATTACTTAATAAAATAAATTCATGTCAAATTCTTTCTTGATACTTGGATTATATGTGTAAAATGACATGGATTATTTAACTATAGTCAAAGAGTTAATAATTCCCTAATGTATATAGGAATATAAATGGAATAATTATCATTTTTATAAATGAATTATACTATTAAAACTAACAATGAAATATTGTTTTGAAAAATTAAATATGCTACAATCAGGGATATGGTATGCCTCACACAGACACGCATAAAGTTTCCATTTTTAATGATCATATCAAAAAAAAGGTAAATACTATTTTACATTTAAATTATAAAAACTATATCATTAATGTCATATTATTTCCTTAGATATAGTTATATATATTCACCTATGTGATATGGAATTAAAATATAATCACATATCTTCTCGGAAATGGTAGTCCACACATAGACAAGAAATAAGTTATCATTTTTTCAATGAATATAAAGGTGAGATATTATGTGATATATCATATGTTTGGAATTGTAAATATTTCATGAATATCATATATAATAATTAATTCTTTATTTATAACCATCATTGAGGTTCATTTATGGGAAAAAATTACATCAGTTTGTGAGATGGTAGTCCATTGTACATTCTAATGACAGTATTGATTACAATTTTATAAAAGAGTCAATAGATATAGGTTATGAAATTAAAATAATAACACAAAATGATTTTTAATATAATGGTTTTATTATTTAATTATGTTTTATTATTATTTTAAGGAGGTAAAATATAATACTAAAACACTTGGTTAAGAACTGCACCACATCTTCGGACAACCTTCTTTTTTTACAAATTTAATCCAATAAAGTTTGTATTATGCTAAAAATAATGCCTATATAATTTTGTTATGGATGTTAGAAAGTTATTTTAGTGTTAATTTTAGGATAAAAATGGTTCTTTACATGAGCAAAAAGTAGTATAGAAGGTTCTATATTATAGGAGAGAGGAGGGGCACTCATGAAATTACATAAAAAGTAAAATTCTCAAAAACAAAATTTGTTGACATAATGTATCCAAATTGATAATATTTAAGTCAAATATTATTATTATTCAAAATAGTCTCCAATTTTTTACATGTTTCTGTTACATTTTTACCTTATCTTTCTTTAACATTTCATTATCCCTTTTGATAAGTACAATGCTATAATTGTTTTTACTATTAATTGGTCTATAAAGTTACTATAAAAGGAATAATTACATAAAAATATACCATGGTTGATATCATAAAACAGAACCCACTCACATAAAATAATTTAATATTTTTAGTAGTTATAAATAATTTAATTAAAATTATTTATCATAAGATAGCATTAATGTCATTTTTGGAACTATTCATTTAATCAGAATTTTTTATTATAAGAAAATAATATAACATGAATAAAGTCCTTTTAGACATATCTAAAATGTAATATTTTAAATAACAATTAAATCACAAAAATAACTCAAATAATATTATATTTTAATTTTAAAAAATTATTTTATTGATTTTTCTACTCCTTGAACAGCCAATATGTTAGTGCTTCATAATAATATTATGAAATTTTATATTTACTAAAAAATAGATATAAATTACCAGGATGTAAAAAGTAATTTTATTTATTTAATATTTGGAATAAAAGATTTCATCAATTTATCAATATTTAATAAAATGTAAAATTAATAAAATATAAGAATGAAAATTTTTATTTTATTTGTATTAAATAATATAAAGTGTTAAAATCATGGAAAAATGAATGAAAGACCATATATTCAACCTTTGGATGTTTAAAAAAATATATATAACCATAAAATAAAATTTATTCAAGTGTTATGGTCACTTTTTTTATCATTTTATTTTTAATATAAATTACTTGATTTACCGTTTATTGTGGTAAAAAAATTCTTATTAATATTAATAATTATGAAAAAAATAATAGAGATAGATTTGCCAAATTAGTATGAACTAATTTCAAAAATGGAATCAATTTTAAGAAATGAATAATTATAGAACTGTTTTTTAAAATTAATCCGGGAAAAATCGATGGAAATTAATTTTTAGAATAAAGCATTTGTATGAATAAAATTTTCTTTTACTACTTATTCAAGTATAAATTTGATTCCAATAAAAAAAATTATAATATAATAGATCTAATTTTACTTTGAATCCAATTTAAAATAAAATGGATCTTTGTAAATGATTCAAACAAAAAATAAAATTTTAAATGAAAATCGGAATTTTTTTATATTAACAGGAAAAAGAATATTATTTGAAGACACATAAAAAGTAATATAATTTTATGATAAAATTTAGAGAAATTTCATAATTTATTTATAATATTTCCTCATATATAGAAAATATTTTTTTGAATAAATCATACACTACTACAAATTATTCCATTAACAACGTTAAAATGACCTTTATCATTGCTAGAGAAATGCTTACTACAAAAGTGAGATTGAATTCCTATGACTTATATTAGTTTTAAAAATAATTGATATACAGTTCCTTTATCTATGGATAAAAATTTATAGATAATTAGATCCTTTATCAATAATTTTTTATCACTAATAAATGTCATATTTATCAACACTTTTATTTAGAACCAATAAAGAGTACCTTTATCAGCATTTTTGAAATTGCTAATAAAATTAAAAAATTCAACACTATCAAAATTGATAATAAAAGATGAATAAATAAGAAGGTAAAAAATCACTGATAATGTACACTTTTATTAGGGATATCAAAAATAGATGATAAAGGTTTATGTTGTAGTGTGTTGTAATATCACATTTCAACACCAGTGTAATGTGATTTATCAACACACCAAATCACCAAGATTACCATCAGATATCTAAACAATAACTTACTAATACATAATTTAAATGGAATTATATTTATAACAAAAAATAAAGGGAAACATATAATATAGGCATTTCAAGAATTGGTTTTTACAATTACATAAGTACAAATTATTACATACATTCAAAAACATCAACGCTTTATTGTCATTTGATCCAAAACATGAATAATGATATTAGAAAAGAATCCATCAATAATAACTAAAAATAACACACCCTATATAAGAAAAAAATTTGTAAGTTTGTAATAATATAAATTAATTAATAAATAAAAAGTGTTAATTTTAAATTAATCTTTCAGTCATACCAGGAATTCTATGCATCAGGTTGAGTTATGGTTGATTCTCAATCATTACAACATTTCTTTTTAATATTATAAATTTATTTCAATAAATATTAATTTAATATGTTTATGAAAAATCCCAACACGCGTAGGCTTGTGTTTGAGAGAATGTCACTTTTTGAACTAAAATGTCAACTTTAAACTACTAACATACACTTTATGTCAAAACGTTAACGTACTATATCATATTTAGGTGAATATGATTTATACTTTTTGAAAACAACATATATATCATTTATATAAAATATGAAACAATAATATTTTTTTCATGGTTTTGAGTAGGCCAATTGTTTGTTTTAGTAAAACTGATTTAACTTTTAAAAAAAATCAAACACCTGGAGTCATAATTGTCACACTGTGTGTCAGATTGAGATGCAGGAAATTCCTAAAAATATGAAATGAATTATAGATAATTTTCCTTATTTATCAATAAAATCCAAATGTGTTTTATAGGTTTTGTGTATGCTAGTTTTCCCTTTTACTAAAATTTTAGTAAATTGTAAATAAAAATATGCACTTGAAGTCAAACTAGTCACACTGTGAATCCGAATAAGTTGAGGTCAGTTCCTTGACATCTAAAATGAAATAAGGATCATTTTACTAATGTATAAAATTAATTTTAATGCTATATCATTTTTTGTAAATGAAACTAATTGTTTTTACAAAAAAATCTATTTTAAACATGAAAACTAAATTTTGACTCATACCGATCACACTATGTACTAGTTTGACATGAGACCAATTACTAAACAAAAAAAATACTTATGAGTCCTTTTAATAAATTGTAAATAATATATAATCCTATCAGTTTGGTTTTCATTAAGTGTAATTTATTAACTAAAATGTCAATTTTAAATAGCTAACGGACACTTTGAGTCATAATTGGCACATCGTGTATCAGATTAAGGTGAAGATAATTAATACACGTCCAAAATGAATTATCCATCATTTATATAAAGTATCAAAATAATAAAAATGTTTTTTCCTTGTTTTGAGTAGGTTAGTTTAAAATTTTATTAAAAATGATGCCAACGTTAAACAAAATGATTCCCTTGAAGTCACATTGGTCACAACTGTCATCGTATTGAAATGTGGCTATTTTTCACACATCTTAAATGACATATGAATAAATTTTATAAGGTATAATAAAGAAAATTAATTTGTTTTATTGGTTTTGAGTAGTAAAGTTTACCTTTTAACTTAAATTGAACCTAATATTATATAAAAATATGCACCTGATGTCTTACCAGTTACGTTGTGCATTAGATTGAGGTGTTTCCAATTCTTAAAGGTCTCAATTGACTTATAGATAATTATAAAAATGTTTTAACAAAAATTACAATGTGTTTTATTTATTTTTAATAGTTCATTTTACATTTTATTATAATTGATGTAAATTTTAAATAAAAATATTAACATTCAGTCATACTGGACACACTGTGAATCAGATTAAGGTTGGGCTAGTTCTTATACATATCAAATGGATAATGGGTCACTTTATAAAAGTATCAAAAAATATGAATGTATATTCTCTTTCTAAAAATTCATGATAGATAGATAGAAAAATTCAAAAATATACAAAATTTTCACGGAATAATGGAAATTAAATCAACATTCCATTATATTATTTTTCTGTAAAAAATAGATAAAATATCATAACATTACCTTTAAATCGTCTTAAAGGATTTAAATTATTATAGTTTTTTCTTCCAAGGAATTGGGAACATCATCATTCGCAAAAGAAATTTTTTTCATGAGTGAAAAAACATTTAATTTAGATTATGTTATTATAGTTGAGAACCTATAATATTATGAGGAAAAAATAGTATCTTAAACACACTTTTAACTTCTCATTGAAATATATTTTTTTATGTTTTTTTTTGATTTGTTTCCTCAATAGAGATTCCAAATCCTCTATTTGTTGTCATATCTATCATTAAATAAAGGGTTATGTTGGCACTATAATGATCTGATTTTCGTCCCTTAATGAAAGGGTCATCCTCGGTTGAATCTTCATCTGACCTAAAATTTGAATTAGTAACCTGGAGGGAAATCAACCAATTCATGTTTAATGGATTTGAGATATAAAATACTTGAACTGCTTGTGATTCAATTATGAATGGATGATATTTTCCACTTATAAATTAAAATTCACCTTCATGAAGCCCATTTCATCAACTTTCAGTACATTGATATTACCAATAATTTTTCAACAGAAAATCAACACTTGAAATGTTTTATAATCCAACTCATATTTATATTCGATAGTTCAAAAATATGACATATTTTCATAAATTGGATTTTTATCATTGGAACGAGATATTTGAATCACTAAATACACATGCGTAACACCAAAATGTTTCATCATGTTGTGGTGATCGTTTTCTTTTGTAAATAACATATATCCATGGATTATAAAACTAGTGAAAGATATAGCCTTTTCATTTTATCCCCTTGATAAATATTAAAGAAGATTGAAAATTGAATTCATATTTTTAGACAATGTATTATAAATTTTATCTATAGACCATCCTATAAAACTTTGATTATGTGAATATGATATGCATCCTTCATCCCTTGATGGATTCAAATCTCTAAGAAGATCTTTTTGGGAATAAATGTATTGATCATAATTTTCACTATTCTATAAAATGTAAAGGTATGCTTTCACAAACTCTATCAAGGAAATTGTATAAACATATCTTCATGATATCCATTTTCCCAAAATGTGTTCTCGAAAACCATAAATTGGGAGACAAATGTTTTTAACATCTTATTGGTAATTAGTAAATAATTTAGTAGCTTTTTGAATAAGATATCATTAGACAAAACAATATTTTGGATGACTTCGATTCTTGACATAACCATTCAAAATCATCATATACATTTCAATGAGGTACATCCATAGGAATGAGATATGACCACATAGTTGAACCTTTCAACGAAAATGAACATTCAGGTGGACCAATATATCAAATAAAGATGGTGTGAAGAACATATGTAATTAACATTTTTTAAATAAAACTTCCTTATTCATGATGGGAAACTATGTTGGGTACATAATTATACTCGATATGTCTCTGAAAAAGAAGTAGACTCTGGTTAACGTATGTCCTACATTTTGATACAAAAACCAACAGAAACCAAAAAACATCAAATATATCATCAAAACATGACAGTCCTGTGATTTAATTCATTACAACAAAAACAATTCATTGATATGACATTCTTAATATTTGATGAATACCCTATGAAACTTTTAAACAATTAATGGAAAAGAAAGATTGAAATTTATTGGTCTGGATAGAGTGTAGGCTAATAAAGGAAGAAAATTATTCCTTTTTCCCTTCACTGGAACCAACTCTTTTCTCATCCCTATTTCAATCAATTTCATCCTAGGCTTGATGACATATTTTTTTAGGTGAGGAACATTTAGTATCATTCCAATGACACTATTAAATAAAAATTTTCAACATGAATGATCAATATATCGCTTGTCATACAAACAACTCATATATGGTAAGTCAATGAAATTTGATCCCATCTTCCAACCTGATTTTGTAATGTTTTTTGAAAATGGTTTACCAAAAAACGTGTCAATATATTTTATATTATTATAAAGTTCATCGCATGTTACTGTAAATGTACTTGTACCTTATTCAATATTCTCATAGAATATTATTGTCCAATATCTCTATTTATGTAATCAAGGTAAAAACATTTTATGTTCTATATACATAGTCTTTGAGGAATGTTTCAACCGAATTGAGTATGTGCATTTTTCACCAATACTACACCCCAACATTCCTTTAATGTTATTTCCAGATAAATTTACTTAAGTGGGGAACTCATTTATCATCCCATACAACATGGCTCTCAATGTGAATTCTTCACTTCTATGAGAATCATACATTGTCAAATCCATATCCCACATCAATTTTATAACCTCAATCAATGGAGAAAAATTTACCTCAATATCATTACTTGGTTGTTTAGGTCTAGATATAAGCATTGAAAACATAATATATTTTTGCTTCATGCATAACCATGGTGGAAAGTTATAATCTACCAACATCACATGCCATATACTATGAGTAATACTATGTAAAACAAATAGATTTATTATATCTATATATAACAAAAGAGGAATGTTTCTCATGTAATTTCCAAATCCCAAATACTCGTAATCAAATTTCATCCATTAAAAATAATTTATTGGATGACATAGATTCCGATATTTAAATATTGTGTATTCATTACACGTCAATTGTCTCCTGAATTCCTGAAATCCATATTTCCTTCTAAAATATGGAATTAAAAGAATGAAAAACACATTTTTTGATGTACTTGATTTATTTTTCTAGTATCAATCTTCTATAAACTTAGGGAAGTTTATGTGTGATTCCTGATCCTTGGAATAAAATATGAAATGAATTCGAAAATTATGAATTTTTCGAGATTATTCCCATTGAACGTATCATTCATTTAGCATCATAGGTTTGACTTGGTAGTTCATTTAATTCTGGTAGCACATTATTAAGGATACCAAGTAGTTCTGTAAATTTGGTTTTACCCCATCCATTTTCTACTTTCAAATTATATAACATCAATAAAGTAGAAATTGTTATGTATTTAGTACAACCAGTATACAATGTTCTCTTAAAATATATATTTATCTTCTCAAAGAACATTGTAAAATCATGAATTCCATCTTCACTTTTAATTAAAATTTCTTCCATGTGATCTTTATCATCATTAACCATTATATATATATGAAATGATCCATAAACTACAATATCATTCCAACCATTGTCTACAATATCTTTTTCACCATTTTTAGTCCAAACATTAAATCTGTGATTTTCTTAAAACTCTACCAGACTAATTTATCGTAAATTACAACAATGTAAACACAAACAATGGATTTTAGAGGGTTTTAATACCTTCTATTTTGAAAACTTGATGAACTACATAAATCCATCATCATAATAATTTGTTAAATGATTTGTGAGAATCAATTTTTAATTCATATCCATCCTATTAGGTTAATAAAATATTAATTTTGTGTAATAAATAAATAAATACACATGATATATTCATTATCTAAGTATAAAGTTATAGACAATTCTAATAAAAGAAATCCAAAACATTGATTATTACGATGAATTTTAGTATTATTTTAAGGAAATGAGGAATTGGATTTATAAAATAATTGATCCACTATGGCACGTGTTATCCTATTAATACATTCAATTGTGATAGTTATGGACAAATTTCTTCCTTATCAACTCATCGCTTAAACATTTACCATTGAATTTTTTTATTTGACACACATCCCCCATATCTTTTGGGTATTATATATTTTTTCTTGAAATACTCAAAGAATTATTCATCCATGGTATGAATAATCTTCAGAGTAGTGCAAGAAAAATAAAATAGATGGAGGATGAGTCTCAAGAAACAATTTTTAATAATAACTTTTTAGGTGATGAAGTTGATGAGGTTTAAATTTGTCTAAAAAAGAGATGGGGATGAGTCTCACGAAAAAATGCAATTATAACAATTTTTTGACATCCGATAAGCCATTATTAAATACCATAATCAAATTAAAATATAATAATAAGTAATCAAGTAGTAATAAGATACCTAAATATGATAAAAAATAATAATAAATTCTAATTCAATCAACTATAAAATATAAAAACGTATTGATAAAACATTTGAATAAATAAATATTTATTTCATATACATGGTTTTTAATCAAGAATTCCTATGCATGGAATCAATACATGTAGTACCTAAGTGATGAATACCTAAAAATAATTTTCAATATATAGAATTTGGTAACCTCCATTATATTTTTTGGAAAATGTGATGAAACAACCAAAGGAATTATTACATTTAACATTAATGATATATCAAATATTTTAAAACATATCAAGACTCTTGGGATGCCATATCCCAACACCATCCCATACTATAGATTCTAGGGAGGTCATCCCATCAGATCTACTAATTTGAATGAACATGGTCATTCTAATAAAAATTACCCCATATTATTGATGTTCTAGGGAGGTATACAAAGAAGTTGGAATAATGTTACAATACAAATCAATGAGATATTTCACAGATAATGGAGAAAAACATACCAACCATTATAATATCTATCCCCTACAAAATATCCCATACCGGAGTGGAACAACTCCCACGTGGTCCCATTTTCATAGTGTAACGCCCTTATTTCAAATAGAAATCAAAGTCGAACAAGAAAATTATGAGATCTATAAAACAAAACTCTCTATAAAAAGTCTCTAAATATGCAATTAACTAGTTAGTTTAATATAACCAGAATAAATTTCAACTATTTCCCAACCAAAATCATGGAAATTGATACACACAATATTATATAGTGAATGTATAATGGACAAGACTTATACTATATGGTTAGTTCCACTATTTATCCAATGAAAATATAGTATTATTCGTACAAAAATTCACATAAATAAAATAGTAGCTACCAAATCCCCTACATTAATTCATAAATACAATTATGAACGTAGGAGATGCTTGTATAGATTTGGAGGGAAGCTGAGAAGACTCATAGTATAGGTGTTTCACACTCTAAAAATTATAAGCATTAAAAGGGATGATCTCAAAAGAAGAATCTATAAAATTGATAACTCACCAAAATCACAGTTGAAAAACATAATCCGCCATGGACATAACCACTGATGTTTGACATGCACTGTTCCATAAGAGAAATCACAAAAGGTACTACATTCAAAATAACATTGAGAAAAAATTATGCTCGATCCTTGCGTTTGTTCAACCATAAAATCATTTGATCCTTGAATTTGAACCTTAGATTTTTTGAGCCATGATCTGAGCTTCGATTCTCCGAGGAGGAGAGATGGTAGTTTAGGGCTTTTTTCGAAACCATCTAATATCACGACGGGTTTATGTCTAGTTATAATTTTTTAATTACCATAGGACACTTTTATCGATACTTCTGAAAAAGCATTGATAAAGATACCTTTTATCAGTACTTAAGTAATAAGCACATATTAAGGATTTATAATTTTAATTATAAATAATATATATATAAAATAAAATTATATAAATATGGATATAACAAATATTTTCCTTATTTTAATATATTTATTGTAACATGATAATTATTTAAATGTATAATTATTCTATTGATAATTATATATATATATTTTTAAAAAATATTATTTATATCATTATATATATATATAATAAATATATATATATATAATATAGTAAATTTGTTCATTATTTTAATAAATTTATTATAAATTGCATATTTATTTATAATTAAAAAAATACTTTATATATATATATATATTAATAATTATAAATATATAAATGTATAAATGTAGTAAATTTACATTTATAAATATATTTATTTATAAATATTTTTTTACAAATATATTATTTATAAATATTTTTACCAATATATTAGTATCTTTATTATTGAATATCTACTCTTAAGAGTGTGCATGTTAAAAAAGTTTGAAATTGAATAAATTAAAAATAAGTAATATTTAACAATATTGAAAAAGTTGATATGTTTTTTTGTTCTATATATATATATATATTAATTACTTATATGTGAAATCAATATAACTCACGATTGATCTATGTTAAACTGAAAAATCAAAAGACATTCAATTATGTCCTTTATCTAGGCAATTATCCAGTAATTTTAATTCATATTAATTTTTAATTATAAAAGATTATTCAGTAAATATATAGCTATTTGGGTTTAAATAATAATTATTATATATTATATAAATTTTATTTTAATAAATTCACATATATATATATATTTACTGTAATATATTTATTAACGTTATTAATAATTATCCAATTAATATAATGTCTTATATATTTATCAATTTTGTTATTTTTAATTTTTAATTGTTTAATTTTCATTTTTAGTATATCAAAATATTATATAAATATTATTTTCTTGTATTTATAATTTCTATATATTATTATCAATTTATTTTTTTTATAAATATTTATTTAATTGATAATATTTGTAGAAAAATTATTTATAAAATCATTTTTTTCTTTTAATTACTTTATTAATTTCATTTTATTCATAGCCATATAAGTATTAAATAAATTATAATAAAGGGTACACCTTATCAGTGCTTTATTTTTAGTACTCCTAAAGGGTACCCTTTTTAGTGCTTTATGTACTTTATCAGCACAAAAATGATGATAATGACTTCATTTTCTGAACAATTTTTAGAGGACTGATAAATTTTCCCTTTAACGTTGCTTTTAATTTGTGTTGATAAAGACAAGCGATATAAAATGCTTGTTTTGTAATATTATTATTTTTGAATACTATAACCACCTTACTAAAAAATTGAGTGATTATTTCAAAGAATTAATAAATACATTTTAATTTTTCGTAACATCAAATATATTATATAATGTGATTATACCTATTCATACCATCCAATTAAATACAAATTTTTTAATGTTTATGTTTAAATAAAAATAATTTGATATTAGTTTAAGCTTTATGTGGTTAATTTTATATTTTGATGAATATAGTATTTCATTTAAAAAATTATTATTTTAAAAAACCCCACTAACTATACATTTCCATATAAATAGAAAAATATATTTTACTATAATTTTTTTTACAAAAACAATTACTCTAAGAAGATTGTGGGATTATCCACCTACCAAATGGATGTTTCCTCCATGAATAATGCATCCCAAAACCTAGAAACTATTTTATGGACTAATTTGGTTTCAAGTGCTATTATATGTTTCAAACCAAGCTTTGGGAAACTATCATTTTTTTTTGAAAACAATACACCTACCACATCAAGTGTGGATGATATTAGATGTAAGAAGAGACATTCCCCTGAAAGTGTCCAAAAATTTGATGGATTCATGGAAATATATATATTTTTTCAAAATATATGATATTTGGATAAACTACAATAAGAAATAAGAGAAATAGATCCAATGTCTGTTGTTCGTGTTGTTGGATGTTTGGGAACAAATCTATGGTAAGTCCGAAAAACATATCAATTTATAAAAATCCAAGAATACCATAATTAGGAAAGAGTAATGATAAAGAAAAGTAAAAATAGAAGAAAATTGAGTGATCATCTCCTATATTAAGGTTATAATGAAACATTTAAAGAAAATTAGTACCACAAAGAAAAATAATTCTAGAGATGAAGTGGTAAAAAAAACCTATTCCTGAACATAAAACACATCTTTGTGACATATACAAGTTCAATTGTTTTTTTTTGTGATTTTAATGGTATACCCAAAAGGCATATAATTTTTGTTATATAATATCATTGATATAAAAGTAAACATGAATAATGTAAAATTGAAGTTGGAAATGTGATAACGAGTTCTCATAAAAAGAAAGGTGTGAAAAAAACCCATCCATGATGCTAATTTAGAATAGGCATGAAAACATAAAAGGTTTTTCTGGGATATATAAGTAGAAAGTCCACATATCTAAGAATCTTATCAAAAGGATCACATGATATATTCCCAATTTTTTAAAATGGAATAGAGTTCATTAAAAAATTATTTTAAGACATGTGAGGATTCTAAAAAGCAAGATAATGACAGACATAAATTTTTATTTTTTTGGAGAAACAACTAAAATTGTATAATGAATTTGAGGAAAAAGAAAAACATACCGAAGCTGAAGGAAAAAAGTATCTATAATTTCAAGTGTAAAAATTTTATCCACGAAAATATTATGAAAATTAAATCAGAGAGGATGAATATAAGATTCTTGGGATAGATAATGTTCTCAACCTGAATGTTACTCCTAAGTAATAGTAATTTTTCTCCATATTCAAAATTATTTTATGTACATTGAGGTGACATATTGGTAATTAAATGAGATTTTTTAATCATTCAATTATGTATAGTATGAAGAGATTTTACTTCCAGAAGAATAGAGATTTTCATAAAATAGAAGAGAAGAGTGCATCCATTAAAGTGGAGAAACCCTAATGTATTCAAATAAAACTTATATCGTTAATTCCTGACCAATTTATTCATATCAATTAATGTGGTGTGCTAAGTTGATGTAAATTTTAGAAGTAGGGGGAAATATATATTTTTACCTAATATTTTTTATGTTTTTGTTCAGTTGTGTGATGTATTTAGAGTTTTATTAATAAATATAATTACATACATCCCCAATGCTGAAAATTGAGATCTTATAAGAATAATTTCTCATACATGGTATTTTATGTACTAAATTGAAAACCATGGTTTTATCTATATTTTCTTACTGGGATAGCCTATATAGATATTAATTGGACCAACTATGGTTATCTGATAAGAAAACAATGTGATATAATCCCTCTCTAAGATGTGGTAAAATAATAATCATTACCCAGAGTAGAAAATGTTTTTAAGAAGAAATATGAGACGAGGAAACCCACTTACAGTATGTATTGGATTTCTAATAATGGTAAAAAATTTTAAGCACACATATTTACTATAAAATATTTGAAATGATATTGACAAAAACTTTAAAGGGGTATATTTTTTGGCCATTTGTTTCATTTGTTTTCAATGAAGTGTTAATATGTGTTTTGTATGTTAATAGTATGAAGTGGTAATTATTTTTAAAATTATTATGGTCTCATTTGATGAAATTGGATGTCATTTGACATCAATTCTCCTAATTATTATTAACATTTCATGAATTCCATGTAAAACACATCAATGTTTTTAATGATGGATATTTAACAAATGTTGAGTTTTTGTTGGGATTTGTATTGTAGTTTATACAAACAATATAACTAAGTATATGAATCAGATTTTCACCAACATTATCACGAAAAATGAGAAATCCAAAGATCACATGAACCATATATAGGATCCTAATAATTATCCACATGTGTTGAAAACATAATAGAAACCCTCTAGTGGTAATATTGAAAGACATGGCACGAATAACACCCATGGAGTGCACATGGGTGGGCACAAGTTGTACATAGATTGTGAATAGAGTGTTGGTGGGCCAGCAAATGGAGGCCTGACTGATAAAGTAGGTGTGTGATTCCTATCTATGTTCTGACCCAATTTTCTCTAGATTGTGAATTAGGAACATGATCATTAATAAACAGGATCCCATCTTAGTGAAGCATCGATTTTTGATAAGAAACCTAGTGGGAATGGAAACTCTTTGCTTAAAAGGATTAAAATAGATGATTGACCTTCATATCTCTTTTATCTAAGACATTTGATCACTATTAATGGATTTTAATCAAAATCATCCACCCAATGTATTTTTTTCACTATTGATCATATCCAAACCACCGTTTATAAAACCCAATACAATCATGGTCATTTAAAGATCAATGTTTTGAGGAGACATGGTTTTAAACCTTTATGCATGTTATATTTGTAATGCAATCATGTGAATAATTTAATAAATGAGAGTCAATCAATTATAGAAGATTTTGAAGAGTGGTTACTATATTAATGAAGAGTTAAACATAAAAAATTAAAATAAATTCATCTTTACTAAATGAAAATTAGTAATTCACCATGAAGAAATATCACATAAGAAGGGATTCCATATTTTTTGGAAAACACTTAACCCATGTCAAATATATAAATATTGGGATCTTACGTAACATTATTATCAACAAAATAAACATATAAATTTTTTGTTTTTATTTATCTAAGGAATGGATTAATGGTGGTGAATCTATGCAAATAAATATAGAGGAAAAAAATTAAGATAAGTTATTGGGAATATTGAGAAGCCTCTAATTTTTTTAAGAAAAACTGTGTACATTGAAAAGCTTTATTTTGGGAATAGATTATATGTAGAACTATATTGTGACAAATAATAGAAATCATGTGTGATTAAATTGTTTTTATCACACTCAAAGAACATCATGAAGAATTAGTTCCATTAATTATTTTAGGGTTACAAGAACTACATTAAGATTTTGTGAGACATTCAATATCATCAGTATTTTTCACAAAGGGGAATAGAAGAACCCATGTTCTTGATCATCCCTTTCATGATGGTTTTTCATGATGATGGTGCATGTATATACATATTCCACATGAATATAATTGTAATGATTTATTTTGATACTATAATGAAGAAAAACATTGCAGTCACACCAATATGTGTGTTTTTTAAGGTAGATTGTGGGTTATAATTCAGTACAAGAATAATTTGTTACACATAAGAGAGTACAATTATATCAATCTAAAATAGTGAATTCAAGATTGTATTTATACATGAATATGATTTAATTTGATAATATAACCATAATATATAATTTATAATCACATTAAAATAATGAATCTATAAATAAATGTATGTTTTATAGTTTAATAGATGCACCATGTATTGATTCTTTCTTGCATGAAGCACACTTGCTAGGATTGTATTGAGAACTCTAGAAGTAAAAATATTGAGATTGTGCATGTTTTATATTATATAACATACTAAAGAACATGTTTGAATCACTTGAACATTTATGAGGGAGATAGATACCTCAATAAAATGAAAAAATTTCATGATCAAAATTTTTAGTAGGGAAACTAATTAAAAAGAGGTGAACATAAATATTTGAGCAAGCCCAACATGATCAAAATGTACTTTAATAGGTATATTAGCATGTTTGGTTCGTCAATTTCATATACTAAGATAGAAATATCATCCAAAAGTGGGTCAATAATTGAATAAAGGTAGAATTATATCAATTCAATCTAGGAGTACATAATGTATTTCAGTCAAAGCTAGAAGCAAAAGTCTCTGGGTGTGAGAAGGGTGCTGGAGAATATAGTTGGGGGTATAACCAACCAAGTCATAAGAGTTGGATTTTTAGGGGATAAAAAAATCACTTGGATGTTTTTAATACTAGGGGTATAAATATTTTCTTACTAAACTATTGTAATTGATAAAAATATTATAGTTGATAATCCCTATTGGGGGAATAACCAATATGAGAAGGAGTAGGTATTTGGAATAAACCTTATAAACACTTTGAGCTTCACTCAATATTATTACTATTTCACATGAGGAGATATTATGTTATAACATATAGAGGATTTAGAACCTTAAAATTTTAAAGTGACTAAATTCCAAATTAGAATAGTCCAAAAAATGAGTCTACCATTGATTTACTATGGGCCTTATCGACACTTAATCCAACCTAGGACTCTACACAACCATTACACATACCCATATACAAATACAATAAAACCGTAGTTTATTTTGTTATAGGTCATCTTATTGTCTCTAAAGGCCATACTACCATTTGGGTTGTAGTTAATCTTCTTATAATGTTTTCACAATCCATAAAATTTGATAATAGTACTCACGTGTTTAACAAGACAATTTATACATAAAGTAAATGGTAAATGGGTGTGGGGTACAAGTCATGGTTGTATCAAATCGAGATTTGAAGGTAAAAATAATGTCTTTGATATGTCTTTAATATGTACTGGATATTTATATAAAATTTAGTATAACTTATTATCATGAAATTGATGGAGAATCATAAAGGAACATTCACATCCTAAATGATGTGAAGAGATCATTCCTAAAAAATTTTATAAAATTTTGGGATCGACACCTTTGATAGTAGAATTTACATAAAAAAAAGTATATCCATTATAGAATTAAAATGTCTGCATATGAGGCTCTATATGGGAGGAGGTGCAGAAATAAAAATTTTCGGAAAAATTATAGACCACAATCTTATTGTAATGGATCATGATCAATAAATGTTAAAAATATTATAAAGTTGACAGATGATATATATTTAAAATCATCTATCAGAATTATATTTTTAAAATGGTGAAGAATTATTCTTTTAAATACCATCATAGAGGTAGATTTTGATACTTATAAAGGATTTATTTTTGAGCCACAGATATAGTGTCCCCATAAATATCATAAATCATGTAGGGATGGTGTTTAACACCTTACACTTCAACTGGATATCTAAAAATTGCATCATTTGTTCAATGTGTCACTTTTGAGGATGTAAATACCTGATATATTACTTGTTCTAAACTCATTGGCTGTAGAATTAGAAACTTTATTCATTTAAACAAAATAATTGGTAGAATTATTTGGTCGGAGAGATAAAATACTAAAAAATAAGATCAATGTTCAATCTACAGTACTCTAGAGGAATCATAAGCTTAAGGAAGAAAAATGGGGACCAAACAATGTGATGATACTAAATTAACCTCATTTTCATTCATTCATATATGAAATATTTTATGGTGAGATTATTTTAATGTGTTAAAGTGAAAACCCACATTATTTTTGTATCTATTTCCCTTTAAATAAATTTGGTGTGTTCTATATGTTGTTGTAGTCTCAATACCAAACTAAAATGTGAAATTATACATTTCATAATTTTATAATATTTAAATGAAAATTGAAATACATTAAAATATATCTAAATGAAACATAATTAGTAAAATTAGTAAAGGAATAAAACCAAAGGTTAACTAAAATACTAGAAGGTTGAAATTTTCATTATCCAGATTCATTATAAATATTATACCACAAATGATAACTTTAAAAATAATATAAAATATTAGACATATAATAAATATTTTGATAAATAAATTTGGTAAGACGAATCATCATTTTATATATTCGTGTGTAAGAATTTAATAAAAATTTAATGTATGTTATATATTTGGATGTTGGTTATATGGTAATTGAACTTATGTATATTAGTCATATGGTCGTTGGGTATAGGGTCATCGGATAAAATTGTATCCAATAGTTAAAATAATGTTGTGTAGTTTCTAGTAAAAAACTAATAATAATATAATTCACATATGAAAAATAATCATAGAAGGAAATAAATGTAAAATATTTAATTAATATTCTTTATTATGAAAATATGTATTTTTATTTGTTACATCTTATTGTTATTATTGTTTTTAACGACTTAATTTTAGGGTTTATAAAATTAATTTAAATATTATAATACTGATTTATTTATAAAATATAATTTTTTGAAGAGAAGTAATGGGATGTGATAAAAATTATTTAATGTTAAAAATGGACACTTATCACAAAATTATTTTTTCTAAGTGTTTGTATTTTTCTCATAATAGACTAAATTGACCCCTTATAAAGTATTATTCTAATAAAATATAATTATTCCTTATTTTAAAAAAAATTAACACTCATTTAATAATTAATGTATATGAAATAATTTAAAAACACATAATGTTAAATAATTCATATTTTATAAGAAATGATTTCTATATATTTTATATTTTAAATTTTAATTTTAATTTATTATATTTAGAAATTTAATTATATTAAATTGAATTAAAATTTGGAATCAATATTTTAAAACTATAGAAGACGTTTGAGGTAAAAGGGTAAAAGGGTTAAATATAGTGTTAATGGCCTAAATGTTTCTATAAATTGTGTGTATGAGTGGATGAATTAACCATATCAATTGTTTTCTCCCTTGGGATACAATTTCCATGTAAAATTGCCACATTTCACCTTATAAAATGAGTATTTGTTAAAATGAAACACAAAACTCACCTTTGGATAGACCCCCACTCGACCCAAATTAAACAACAATTTTACATTGTTTATCTCTTATATTCCTACCAAAATAGCCCATCCTATATATTCAGATAAACATTCCTTTCATCTAGTTCCCTAAAGATTCCCTTAATCCATTATTCTAAAGGGGACCAATTTGATAATGATTGAATTCATCAATGTCGTTTTCTATTACGGATGTCTTGAATAAAGATCGAGGTTCATTCTTAATTTAAATATAAATTCCTATATTTTCATCTAATCTAGTTATTTATATGGTTTTCATGTCACATTTCCATTTCACCTCTATTTAGTTAAAAATTAAATTAAATTGATGATTGTAACTGGAGATGGACATATCATTTTTGTTTGGTTGGAAAAATATACCCTCTAAACCTTTTTTAGTATTATTATATAGATATAATTATCCCTATATATATGATTTATTAATGTTATAATATATTTATTTCGAATTTATTTAACAAAATTATGAAATTAATATATTTAAATTTTTATTCATGGTCACTTTCTCCAAACGATTATTCCATTGTAGTTACAAATGATTCATGGTTCTTCAATATAAAGTTTTTTAATATATCATCATTTTAATTAAACAATTGTTTTATAGGTTATTAACTATTGAAAATAAATTTAATTAAGATTTTAAAGGATACATTTTCTTCTTAACAAATAGTTTTCTAATGTTCTTCTAAATAGGTTTTCATCTATGTCAAAATATATTAATGTTTCTTAAAATTTTCATGGGATTTATACAATGATATTATCCATATCATTTCTCATAGTATATTACCCTCATGTATTGTGGAAATATTCTTATAACGCATTGATTTTTTCATTATTTAATAAATATTTTATTGAATATTGAGTTTTTTTCATATTCATTTATCAAACATAAGTATGGTTTTCTATTTTTTATTTGTGGGAATATAATTATATATCCCTATAATGCATTAGGTATAGATTTCTATCTCACGAGATAACATGTAGGTGATTGGGGATTTAACCCAATCCATGATTTTCATGGGAATAGAGAGTAAACCCAATACACTATGTGGATTTGTACATTAAATAAATATATCAATAAAAGGGATCCATGATATTATAATTTATTTGTTATACTTATAAATATGAATAATTCTTATGAATCATTTTATATGTTATTACATATTCCTATGTTATGTTTAAATTCATTATGATTCTTATATCATGATTCCATATTTCTTTCCCCCATTTCACATGTTATATTCAATTCCGTATGTCATGATTAATGATTAATGATCCTAATTTTATTAATTATTTTTTCCTTATGTTATGTTCTTATATATTGATTTTGATCTCAAACACACACCTCCGTATTATGTTAACATTCGATCTCCAATGGATATATTTTATATTCACCCCTCACTAATCCTTGATCATACCCTCTCTTATGTTTCTATTCAATAGGTAATTAAAAAGATTATTATATATTATATATCAATAATGGAATTATGTGTGATGATTATTTACATGACATGTAGACAAATATTTATAAAATAAGTTGTTTATCATACTTCTACGAGGGTTTAACTGAATCTCATATTTCAAGGACTGGATGGTGCCATATCTTATGAAGTGTAAAAATTATTTCATACATGTAATTTGGTTTGGGTTAGATAAAATAGCATTTAGGGATACCAAATATTCCTTGGTTTATTAACGATAATAAAAGATTAGTCACTTATGAGGGGGAATACCAATAATCATACACCTAAAACTAGCTCTTATACTCTCAATGAATATCTTAAATCATTATATTACTTTTAGTTTTATTTCCTAAATATATTATTTAAATAAATACTAATGATTATAAGATTTTTTGAGATCTATTCATCTAATAGTTCCATATACAATAGTGGAAAATGATTTAATTTACAAAATCTTCTCACACTCTTACACCCCTCTTCTCACTTTGGTTTCACCGGTCCTTGTCGAATAGCAACATTTTCATTTTGATAAAATTTTAATTTATTTAGTAAATTAACAATTTTATTTTATTAAATTATATGAAGTTTATATATTATAAATTAATGTATTTTTATCTTATATTGTTCTAACTTCTCATAAATTTTATTTCATGCTTATAAAAAGTGCCATTCTTTATATGACAGAATATTTAGTTATTTTCCACCATCATAATGGTTTTTAGGTTATGAAGTCTATAGTAAAGGTTGGTTATGATTCTAACATATTATGTGTTAGGGTTGTATTTTAATTAACAATTATCTTAAGTATATATCTACGGAATGTTGTACATTGGGTAAAATATCAAATTGATATAGGATATTGATATTTTTCTAGAAAAGTGAAGGTTAACAACTCGTCACGCCACACATTTTCTCTACTATATTTTATTTTCATATTATTATATACCATTTAATTAAAGTATTTCATGTACCATATTTATTACATTTATTTTGATATGCATAGTTGTAATTAATATTATTTGGGTAAGAAACAGAAATAATTTGTCTAATAAAATTGTATATATTTATATTTTTGGAAAGGTATAGGGTAAAAAAGTAAATCATTATAAGAATGTATACATGATGGGAAATCTTGATTGTTTCCAATGAAATTATGGACCACACAATTTTGAATCCTCACTAACATGATTTTCAAAGGTTGGTAGTCACTGATACTTTACTAGCGACAACATAGAATGTACATTGTCCAATTTAAAGGGAGGTTAGACTCACAAAAAACATTAGGGGTGAATATTTATATATATTGTTACTCTCTTATAAAATTATGAAATATTTGTAAACCATCACCAAATCTCATTAAGTTACTGGTTACTCCATTTCCATTGATATGATCGAACACACATGTCCTTGTGAAGATCTGTATATATCAGAGGTCCTCCATCATTATCATATTAATTAGTAATGACATGTATTAGAGAATCCACTGGGAACTTTGGAGTCTAAAACTATCTAGGTTTTCATTAGTTGTTATAGAGTTATAATTGGGACGACAAGAGGGGATTCTTATGAATCTATATTATGGGAATTAGAAACCATGTAGTTTACTACTTCTTAACATGACAAACATTACCTTTTATGTAAATGTGGAATGGTCCTATGTGGTTCCTTTTTAAATTATTAAATAAGGAGTGACTTTAGGTAGTTTAAATTCATAGAGTACTAATATATTATGGCTTCCAAAAAATGGATATGGTGGGGATTATACATATGCACCCATTTTTGTATTATCTTATATTTTGGTAACTAAATATGGTATGGTTAGAGCTTATATCTAATTGAATTAAAATATATTTAATTCCACCACATGTATGTTAGTAAAAATATAGGGATGAAGGGTGATATTTTTGGGTATTACAACTAGTAAAAGGCCCAGTAATAGTTTTATATCCTCCTATATATTACTAATAAGTAAAATAAGGGTTATTCAAAGGTTAAAGATTAATCCTAGTAGGAGGTTCATATATGGTTTTCAACAACATATCTATTGGGAACTATAAACTAAAGGAAGACTAAATTGATTTTTATTACATCTAGTTAGTGGCCCATGTATGGGGAATCTAAGTGGATCATCTCAACTCCAGGTGAATTTGAGGAAACCAAGATAATTATTTATAATAAAATAATTATTTATACACATCACATAAGTATTATATTATAGTCACTTCTAATATAGTATTTTTAATTATTTTGGATTCTTCAAAGAGGAATTATTTATATCTTGTTTTATATAAATCAAATCCGCATAGTTCTAGGGTTATAGTTCAAGATTACATGTTATGCCCACTCCATGTACATTAAATACTTGTCTTAATAACATGTGTAATATTTTTTAGAGTCATATATCTAGGACCATTTATCCCCTACATTTAATTAAATTCATTTTAAAAATGCAAAAAATGACAAACTAAAGTCTTTTAGCCCACCTGAGTCATGATTACTGTTAGAAACAATAGATAGTATAATATCATATATATTGCATCAGAGTTCATAGTAGGAGATAGAATGGGGATTATGTATTGGACTAGAATATGGAGACCAACCAAGTCGATATCTTATTTGAATGGAAAGAAGTGTTGGGGATTCAAACTAGTAAGAGTATCATATAATGAATCCAAGAAGAGTGTCTCAGCTCAAGAAATTTTTTCAAACCAACAGAATTATCATGAATCAATGAGTTTTCTTGGATAGAATTCATTAGTACTACCCTTTTTGGTTCATCTTTACCATTTTAAAATAAATAAGAGAACGTATGAATAGGGATTTCACCAAGCGGGATCCTATATGGTTTAACATATTTTTTGGTAACTAAGGAGGATAATATATAGTTACAACTTAATCCTTTCAAAAGGACTAGATATAAATGTAAAACCCATGTATTTTGGTAACTAGAAGAGGTAATAATACTAGTGAGTACATTTATTATACTTATTAGAGGGAGAATATATAATGAAACCAATAATAGTATGTTCACTCAGGGAATTTCTGGGGCAATGGTTGAGGTTTTAGGTATTTTAACCAAAATATGGTTTGACATGGATTTAATATTATGAAGTGTGACTCTTTATTTTACATGAGGATTGGTGATGGAAGAGAGGGGTCTATTCTAAAGGCTCAAGACTTCATCTTGTCACTAATATATATTGGGGGTGGGGGGGGTATATCCCCTATGATATGGATAGATGGGCTCATCTATATATGACTCAGGTTGACAGGGGGATATGATGGTTTTTATAAAATTAAGATGTCTGTGTATGGTTGACTATGTATGGGTTCCCGCATAGGCAAAACCTCATTGAGTGTTAGTATATGAGCATATATATATAGCGTGTTCTTGGATATGACCTCACAAGAAATTATCACTAATGATACGTCTTGATGTATCATTGTGAAAGAAATAACCCAAAGCATCTTCTTGAATGAGGCCCCAAAATGAAGCTTCCCATTATTTCAATAACGAAGGTGATTCATGTATATATAATCACATATGTTATTTATCATTGTTTCCTCATGAATTTTATTCCTTGATAAGGCCTTTTGACGTAATTTCATAGTAATTTTTATTATTTCTTCACTAGATATAGCTTTATAAAAACATACAATGTCTTAAGAGACATTCAGCAAGTGCAATATTTTTCCCCCATTTTCATGAATGGCATGTCACTATTTTTTGGTTGTAGTATACAACCCCCATATTGTTTAATATAGTTTAAAAGTGAGCATATGATAAAAAATGGACCACAATATCATATATTATCCCAGTTATCACATTGAAAACAACTTCCTATATTATAGTCATTTATAGGAGAATGTAATAATTACCTGAATGTAAAGTGTTTCATCACTCCACCAAAAAGTCTCTCCATTCATTAAGTGTAACACCCCAATATTCTACGGTACATTTCCCTTTGAATAATGCAATGGCGTGCATCGTACGCAACTTCGAGATTCTAACACACCACCACCAATCAAATTAGCCGTTATGAATAGTAATACATACTTTTTGAAATTCTATAAATTCTATATCTTAAAATGGGCTTCATTTTTGGATTCATAATATCTAAATTAGCCTAGGGTGAAATTTTGGAACTTTTCGGATAACTTTCATATTTTTATGAATAGTTAAAATTACTAAATTATATTTAAAAACAACTTTTTTAATCAAAATAATTAATAGTGATAAATTATGAATTTGAGTGGTTTTAAAGTATATTTAGAATATATTTTAACCATTTAATACAATGTTGGTCATTGGAAATAATTTCATAGTTAAACCCAACATAAATAAGTATCAATCTTTTGATAGTTATTATATCTTAAAAACACGCTTTATGTTTTGACAGCGGGAATTAATTTTAAATTAATTTCTGCCACTTCTGTGTTTTTAATTTGGAAAAATGGATTCCATATTTTGGAATCAGGATGAACAAATTGTGTTAATAGGTGACTTTTATTTTTATAAATTTTATATAATTACTTAGGTAAATATTTTATTTACTATTGTTAAAGGGTAAATCCGGTAAATAAGGGTTAAAAAATAATATTATAATAATACTACATTACCCTAAAACGTGTCTTAAACCTATTTGTTGATTCATGGCCAACCATGGTTATCTTTGGGTCTATTTTGGGACCCCATGGATCCACTTGTAAGTGATAGGGACACTTTATTTTAATTATGTTAAAATGAATACAAAAATGACACAAGCATATATCTTTTAGAAAAACAATTGTTACATAGGGTTATATATGTTGGTTTTAGTCTATAAATATTCATTATAAATATAAATATATTTCCTACATAATGATACTTTATTTATAATTTTTAAGAATTAAGTAATTTAAGTTATTTATGAAACAATGGTAATGCAGTAATTACCCTAATAGTAAAAAATTAGAATAATTGATATTATAAATACCCAAATAAATATAATTTGAGACTTTTTATGAATTAAACTAATTTAATAGGTTAATATGACATGTTAGTATTGATTTAATTATCTTTTTTGGAAGTAATCATTGTGTTATGATTTTTAGAAAAATCAGTTATTGAATAGTTACAAAATTGACATAAAAGAGTTTTTAAAACAAATATTATATTATTAATTGATATTAAATTCATAAAAATCTAAGGTTCGGCCAAGAGACTTATATCATGATATTTTTATCATTAATGGACCACTATGGGGGCTCATGGATGTATATAGTGTTTTCATTAACCGTATAATATAAAAATACAAAGAGACATTGTAAAAGTGAAACTAATTAACTAAGAGTTAATACTTAAAGAAAAGGTTAATATAATGACCCAAACCAGTATAAATTAGATTTGTTGAGTGTTTTTATATCTATACACACCTTAAAATATAAATGATACACTTTGGAGCCATTAGAAACCGAATATGAATTTATTATAAAATAATATGTCTAGCTTTCCAAAGGTGCCCCTCACCCCTCTTATAAAAGGGCACTCCCCCTTCTCATTACTTAACACCTTAAAAGCCTTTTGGATCGTCCATCCCCTATCTAAATACTCTCTAAACTTCCCACACTACTACCTAGAGGCCTTATTTTGATCAGAAATCTAACCTATGGATCCCTTTTGATCAAATCAAAAGGAAGAACCCGAAGTAGAGGTAATGATTTCACTACCCTTTCTCAAGTTCCTTTCTTCTTCCACTTCTTCTTTCTTTGTTATTAATATTCTAAAATAATTAATCATGTATCTCCTATATACTATAATATTTTTATAAATATGGTACAAGCATATTCATTATTCAATCCACCATTTGAATAACATGACACCATATGTGCGCACGTACAACTTACCGTCTCCACGTCGTGGTGTAATTGTTATTCAATATATTATTATTTGGATGAGTATAATAATGATGCGTAACTCATGTAAATAATAAATATTACATAATATTGATTTTTTATATAATATATACCATCCAATTATATATTTTTTTAATATCAAAATAATGATATTGTCGTTCGTGTATACGTATGGACTACCGTCTCCATGAACGCAATGAGATTCATTCTATATCGTATCCATTCAAGTATAATGATCTTTTAATGATTTGAAAATAATTTTTAAGAACTTGATATGAATATGGATATGAATAAGATACAACATATCCCTGAAAACCACGGTTTACGTAACAAAACATATAAAAGAAAACAAGTAAGTTAACACCCGAAACAACAATAATTCTAAGATATTATTAACAAAGCAATGTTAAAAGATCATATATCATATCATATGAATGTATATGATTATTTTATAATTTAATAAAAATTATTTCAAATTTAGTCAGGAGGTTATCCTACCCCCAACCAAGGAAAAGTACAAGGTAAGGGGTTTCTTATCTCACTTTTAATTCCGTGAGAATTCCATTATTCACCACATATATATTGCATGTGGTGTGTGTACTGCCCATGATTGTATTCATTGAGTAATATACATTAATTTATGGATATTTACATCATCATGGTATGATACTTATTCATGGGTGAATGTTTCGTATGTTACCTAATCGATAAGGGAATTTGATATTTCAATTTCCACTCATTTGGATTTACGCATATTTAATTGATTATATTACTCCAAGATTATGTGTGGAATCAATATTCATTTGATGATGTAATAATTTCTACTCCCCTTCTTGTGGATATAATTTTGATACACATAATCACTCCATTGATAATTTCTCAATTCATCGATATGAATTTGATAAGAGTAATTTTAACTCATTCACCATTTGTTGTGTTAAACATCCAATTCATTGGTGTTGTTTTTACAAGATTATGTGTGAATGTCCTTTGATTGATTTACACTAAATATGAAATCATATTTATTGTATTTATATTTTTCACACATAACTATGTCATTGATTTATCCTTAACCTAAGGATACGACCTTATGAGAGATTTCATCTCAATTTACATTCCATTGAGACTTCGTTGTTATTATACACCAAGTCACTTGTATGTGGTGTATATAATGTACTTTGACATAGTATATCATGAATTCCTTTATTATCGTGATATTAAAATATTTTGATTACCTCAATTATTTTTATTCAAGTGTCTCTCTTTTGGTTAGAAACTATAACTAAAATACCATTTTTAAATGTTTTAAAGACTTATTCTTCTAAATATTTATCATTAATGTCCATGTTTTAAAAAAATGGTATTAAGGATTTATATATATGGACATTAAAGTTTAAAAATTAAAACTTCTTTTAAAAGTTTCAAAGTGGTATGGGAAACTTTGATTAAAGAATCTATTTTTAAACGGCTTCTAGACAAATAGTGTGACTTTTAAATGTTTTCATGAAAAGGGGGATATTTATCTCAAATAGTTTTGATGGTTATTTTCATCTATGTTAATATCATTCATTATTATCGATTGTGGTACAATACAATCATCCATTTTGTATTGAATGAGTAATGTTTGACTGTGGATGTCCTATTTTTATACCATTCATGGTTTGTGGTTAAAGTATTGACATTTCGTATGCTATTTTTAATACGAATGTTTATGTTATGTTTAAAAATGTTAATATGAGGAATGATATGGACTTAATAAGTGACGGGTGGAGCCCGATATAGCTTCACAATGCATCAGTAGATCTTATGAGACAAACTAGAGTCTTGGCACAAGGCCTTGATAGAATCTTATTTGTAGTCCTGGCATGAGGCCTTTGCTATGTGGTTATGATTGTTTGGCATTATGCATTCCATCATTATGAAAGTGGTTATTGATATTGCATGTGATTATTAGACTAGTAGAATATCCATTTAATTACGTAAATGGAATAATTTAATTTAATCTTTGCCATTTTATGTTGAAGATCAAGTTTAAAAGGCTTTTTTAGTTATAAATTGCCTTAAGTATTTATGCTTATCTACAAAATCTTCTGCTATATTATTATTATTACTGAGAATCTGAGCTCACCCCTGTCAATGTTTTATTTTTTGCAGGATTGTGAAGTAGTAAATTATGAATGACTTACAGGGATAATATGATTGTGGACTGTGGAGACTATGTTGTTGTTGTTTTCAGGTTATGATGTAATGAAAACTTTATTAATGTATCTAGTTATTCCAAGGCTACTACACTAATCGGTCTTTAGGGACTTGATCTTTCTTGTGATCATTCGAATGTTATGTAATAAAGCACCGACTCTGGGTAACTGGGGTCAGGGCGTTACAGTTGGTATCAGAGGAAGTTTAGTACAAACCTTTGAAGCTAGATTTAGATAAACTCTAATTAGATCACATAGATTTAAGATTGACTTTGAGGTTTAGTATAGAAGAACATCCTAGAATTTTGGTATTGTAGAGATTTTTTGAGTTTTCTGAGCAATACATCCCTGTCTGGATACGAGCAGGTAGAGGCGGCTCTGGCACAGATGTACCTAGGGGTAAAACCCGAAAACACCGATTTGAGCTGGACTCAAACGAGAACTGCTGCACGAAAATGGGTCTTGTTGCACTCTTGGTTACGACACTCCTAGAGGATATGCTTAGGATAATTTACATTTTCTTTACTAACCAATTTGAAGTATTAAATATATAAGATGAGAGTGAATGACCTTGTTTAATCCTAATGTGTTTAAAATTAAGAATATGATGACATGTTAATCTCTAAATGATTTTATGACTACTATTACTCAGACAATTCTTTCTGGTTTTAGTCAATGGCTGGATTCCAAGGAAGTCATAGTGACTTTTGGAATGATGTACAAGGTGGGATCAGTGGTGGTAATGAGAAAGAAAATGGAATGTTGATAGGCATAAAAGATATCATCTTTATGCCAAATCAATTTTCCAAAAATATGATCAACAATATATATATTAACCAATTCCCAGACTCAACAAATAAGATAAAGGTGATGAATGATAAGAGCTCCAGCAGTGGAGTCCATGGGGAAAGGAACCTCAATTTCCATCATATAGGAAATGTGGAAGGAGGCACCCAGGAAAGTGTCTTAGTGGGACAAAGAAATGCATTACATGCGGGAAGGAAGGACATAATGTGACGAATTGCCGAAGAAAAATGAAGAGTACTTTGGAAGAAGAAAAAAATGGTCCCAAGAGTCCATTTACAATCATTTGCTGTAAATGTAGGGGACCTGGCCATTACCCGAGTGGATTCCCTATACTATAGGATATTTTCTTGGTCAAAGAATAAGCTATGTGGAAATAAATTGTTGTAGAAATGTTTAAAAATTATTAGTGCTCCTTGTTGATGGGTTTACTTTGGAATAATTTTCTCTTGTATTTGTTACCCTGTAGTTTGCCATGTGAGAATGATATTTGAGGAAGAATTTTCACTTCTCTTGTGGATATAGGTATAAATAACCATTTGGTTTTATATGATCATTGGGGTTTGAGAGAATTATGAGTTATTATAATTTGGGATGAAAATGAAATGTATGATATAACATTTGTGGTTAAATTATGTTATGGTATTTTGAGGAATTTATCTCATTTTGGTAATATTATAAAATATAGTTTTTTTAAAAAGGACAACACGTAGACCGTGTGACAACCCGTCGCGTCAGAAAAAGCTGTGTGAATTGATCCCACAACCAAAGTGCGATTGGGATTTATCGTCTACCACTGGACTATGTGAAGTCCCTGGACAGTGTGACAAATTATATTTAGTTAAATGATTTTATTGATCAATAATAAGTTGATTTGGGTTCTTATATCTTATTAAATAAATACCATTGGTATATGAAAATGATTTGGTGATTAAGTGATAGATGTTATTTTGGAAGTTGTTCGCTTTGTTGTGAACACTATATTCCCAAGGAAAATAGAAGAGTATGGGATTTAATTTGAGGAGTAATAATATATTTTTACCTATGTTTTTATTATGGATTTATAGTGATTTGGGTTGTTTATGGAAATGATTAGGTTAATTACTTTTAAGTATGTGACTTTAAGAGTAATTAATGTCATTTGGAGAAACAATTTAACGTGGAAGACTACATTCTTATAAGCTTTGAGTTTCAAAATTAGTTTGGATTATATTTAAGGATTTTAAGGACAATTGATTATTGAATGGTATTTATTTAACATTGGGGTATTGATGGTTTAATTTTAGAAATTAAGATTAGTTTTTTTTCTCTAATGGATTATTCGTTGGGGGGGCATAAGATAATATACTAACCATTTTTGTTTTTATTAATATCTAAAGACAAGTTAAATATATATTTTATCCTACATGGATCATGTTTTTCTATAGAAGTTTATTCTAGATCATTCATTGTGACCAATTCTTCTTGAATACTCATTGTTCAAAAAAATGAGTTAGTGGTAAAGAGTTATTAAATAATTAAACTCTACTTAAAAAGTAAGTATATCTCTTTGTGTTCTTAGTCAATATCATAAATGAATTCCTCGTCCTTATGTAATGTAACTTAAAAATAATGTTGTCCGTTTACTTTTACTACTGGGAGACTAAGGAACGTTTTTCCAACACAAGTTTGTCATTTTCTTATTGTTAACTTTCTCCTGATCATGTATTATATCCCTCTCCATCAGAACTATACACTTAGTTTATCATCCATATCCATGTTTTCCTACATGGAATCCTAGTATGGGTTTTCTTGGATGATCGTTATACCTCTCTTCCTTTCTTTTAAAGTGTTAGTTTTATTGACTCTTTTTCCGATTTGGGACTTTCCATTATATTCTCAAGCCCAATTTAAAAAAAAATTGCGAGGAAACAATTTATTGAAGGATGGGATAATGTAACACCCCATTCTTCCACGATACGTTTCCCTTTGAATAAAGAAATGGCGTGCATTGTACGCAACATCAAGATTCTAACACACCACAACCAATCAAACTAGCTGTTATGAATAGTAATACCTACATTTTGAAATTTTATAAATTATCTCTCTCAGAATGGACTTTATTTTTGGATTCATAATATCAAAATTAGCCTAGTGTGAAATTTTGGTACATTTCGGATTAATTTCATATTTTGATGAATAGTGAAAATTACAAAATTTTAATTAAAAACAACTTTATTAATCAAAATAATTAATAGTGATAAATTATGAATATGAGTGGTATTAAATTATAATTTGAATATATTTTTACCATTTAATACAATGTTGGTCAAATGGACATAATTTCACAATTAAACCGAATATAAACAAGTATCAATCTTTTGATAGTTATTATGTCTTAAAAACACGCTTTTTATTTTCACAGCAGGAATTAATTTTAAATTAATTTATGCCACTTCTGTGCTTTGAATTTGGAAAAATTGATTCCATATTTGGAATAAGGATTTTAAAATTGTGTAAATAGTTAACTTTCATTTTTAGACATTTTGAATAATTATTTCGGTAAATATTTTATTTACCATGGTTAAAGGGTAAATCCTGTAAATAAGGGTTAACAAAATAATATTATAATAATACAAAATTACCCTAAAACGTGTCTTAACCATATTTGATGATACATGGCCGACCATGGGCATCTTTGGGTCGATTTTGGGACCCCATGGATCCACTTGTAAGTGATTGGGACACTTTATTTTAATTAAGTTAAAATGAATTCAAAAATAACACAAGCATATATCTTTTAGAGAACCAATTTTTACATAGGGTTATATATGTTGTATTTTAGACTATAAATATTCATTATAAAGATAAAACAATTTCCGACATAATTATATTTTATTTATAATTTTTAGACATGAAATAATTTAATTTATTTATGACACAATGGTGATGCAGTAATTCCCATAATAGTAATCAATTAGAATAATTGATATTATAAATACCCAAATAAATATAATTTGAGACATTTCATAAATTACAATAATATTACTGGTTAATAGGACATGTTATAATTGATGGAATTAACTTTTTTCAAAGTAATCATTCTGTTATAATTTTTACAAAAATAAATTATTGAATATTGTCAAAATTGACATAAAAGAGTTGTTAAAACAAATATTATATTATTAATTGATATTAAATTCATAAAAATCTACAGTTCATCCAAGAGACTTATATCATGATATTTTTATCATTTATGGACCACTTTGGGGTCTCTTGGATGTATATAGTATGTTTATTAACTATATAATATAAAAATACAAAGAGACATTGTAAAAGTGAAACTAATTAGCTAAGAGTTAATAATTAATGATAAGGTTAATATAATGACCCAAACCTATATAAATTATATTTGTTGAGTGGTTTTAGAACCATCCACACATTAACCTATTTATAATATACTTTTGAGCCATTATAATCCGAATATGAACTTATTATAAAATAATATTTCTAACTTTTCCAAAGGTACCCCTCACCCCTCTTATAAAAGGGCACTACCCCTTATCCTTACATTACACATTCAAATCCTTTTGGATCGGACAAACCCCATCCAAATACTCTCTAATTTTCCCTCACTACCACCTAGAGGCCTTATTTTGATCATAAATCAAACCTAAGGATCCATTTTGATCAAATCAAAAGCAAGAACTGGAAGAAGAGGTAATGATTTCACCACCCTTTTTCAAGTTCCTTTCTTCTTCCTCTTCTTCTGTATTTGTTATTTCTATTCTAAAATAATGAATCAAGTATCTCCTATATATTTTAATATTATTATAAATATGGTACAACAATATTCAGTAATCTATCCACCCTTTGAATAACATGTCACCATACGTGCGTACGTACGACTTACCTTCTCCATGTCGTGGTGTAATTGTTATTCAATGTATTGTTATTTGGATGAGTATAATAATGATGTGTAAATCTGGTAAATAATAAATATTACATAATAATGATTCTTTATATATGATATACCATCCAATTATATATTATTTTAATATAAAAATAATGATATTGTCGCTCGTGCGTATGTACGGTCTACCGTCTACATGAACGCGATGTGATTCATTCTCTATTGTATACACTCAAGTATAATTATCATTTTATGATTTAAAAATAATTTTTAAGGACTTGATATCATTCTGGATATGAATAAGATAAAACCTATCCATCACAACCATGGCTTACATAACAAAACATATAATAGAAAATGATTAAGTTAACACCAGAAAAAACGATAATTCTAAGATATTATTAACAAAGAAACGTTAAAAGATCATATATGATATCATATGAATGTATATTATTCTTTTATAATTTTATAACAATTATATAACCATTATACAGGAGGTTAACCTACCCCCAACTAAGGAAAAGTACATGGTAAGGGGTTTCTTATCTCACTTTCAATTCCGTGAGAATTCCATTATTCACAACTTATTTGTTTCATGTGGTGTGTGTACTGCCCATGATTGTAATCATTGTGTAATATACTTTGATTTATGTATATTTACATCATCATGGTATGATCCTTCTTTCATGGGTGTATTTTTCATAAGTTACCTAATCGATAACGGAATTTGAAATTTTAATTTCCACTCATTTGGCTTTACGCATATTTCATTGATTATATTACTCCAAGATTATGTGGGGAATCACTATTAATTTTATTATGTCATAATTTCCACTCCCCATACTGTGGATATAATTTTTATACACATAATCACTCCATTGATAATTTCTCACATCATTGATATGAATTTGATAAGAGTAATTTTAACTCATTCTCCATTTGTTGAGTTAAACATTCAATTCATTGGTGTTGTTTTTACAATATTATGTGTGAATGTCCTTTTATTGTTTTACACTAAATATCCAATCATATTTAGTGTATTTATATTTTTCACACATAAATATGTCATTGATTTATCCTTAACCTAAAGATACGACCTTATGAGAGATTTAATCTCAATTTACATTCCATTGAGACTTCTTTGTTGTTATACACCAAATCACTTTTATGTGGTGTATATAATGTACTTTGACATAGTATATGATGCATTACTTTATTCTCATCATTTTAAAATATTTTGATTACCTCAATTATTTTTATTCAAGTGTCTCTATTTCGGATAGAAACTCTAACTAAAATACCATTTTTAAATTTTTTAAAGACTTATTCTTCTGAATCGTTCTCATTAATGTCCATGTTTTAAAAAAATGGTTTTAAGGATTTATTTATATAGACATTGATGTTTTAAAATTAAAACTCCTTTTAAATGTTTCAAATTGGTATGAGACTCTTTGATTCAAGAATCTATTTTTAAATGGATTTTTGAAAAATAGTGTGACTTTTAAATTTCTTCAAGAAAAGGGGGATATTTCTCTCAAATAGTTTTGATGGTTATTTTCATCTATGTCAATATCATTCATTATTATCGATTGAGGTACAATACAATCTTCTATATTGTTTTGAATGAGTTATGCTTGACTGTGGATGTGATATTTTTATACCATTCATGGTTTGTGGTTAAAGTATTGACATTTCGTATGCTAGTTTTAATACGAATGTTTATGTTATGTTTAAACATGTTCATATGAGGAATGAATTGGACTTAATAAGTGACGGGTGGAGCCCGCTATAGCTCCTCGATTCATCGGTAGGTCTCATCAGATAAACTAGTGTCTTGGCACAAGGCCATGACAAAATCATATTTGTAGTCTTGGAACGAGGCCTTGGCTATGTGGTTATGATAGTCTGGAATTATGCATTCCATCATTATGAAAGTGGTTATTGATATTGAATGTGATTATTCGACTAGTAGAATATCCATTTAATTATATAAATGGCATAATTTCATTTTATAATTTCCATTTTATGTTGAAGTTCAAGATTAAAAGGTTTTTGTTTTAGTTATAAATTTCCTTATGTGTTTATGCTTATCTATGAAAGCTTCTGCTATATTCTTATCCTTAATGAGAATCTGAGCTCACCCCTTTCAGTGTTTTATTTTTCCCAGGATTGTGAAGAAGTAAATTATTAATGACCTGTAGGGATAGTATGAGTGTGGACTATGGAGACTATGTTGTTGTTGTTTTCAGTTTATGATGTAATGTAAAATTTATTAATGTAACTAGTTATTCCAAGGCTACTAAACTACTCGGTATTTCGAGACTTGATCTTTCTTGTGATCATGCCAATGTTATGTAATAATGCACCGACTCTGGGTAACTGGGGTCAGGGCATTACATGAAGGATGTGCATTGACATATAGGAAGTATTATATCATAAAGGGATATAAAGAGAATTAATAAATGTTATGATTGTAAAGTACCATTGTTCGAACATCGATAACAAAATATAGTCTATGTACTTTCCACACAACCATGATCTCACTAAGAAACCATGAAGTGTTTTAATCCGGGTGAAATTCCCTTTTCCAATGTTTTTTCCAAAATATAGAGGACATCATAAAATGGAAATATATCTAATCTAAAATCATATTTTTCATCCCTGAGTTTTCAAATCAAATCTTATGAAATGAATTATTCCCTTGTAAATTACTTTCACCCATAGAATGTGTTATAAATTCCCATGACATTCTTAGAATAACGTCAAAATTGGTAGTAAAATAATTACATCATTTTTCATCAAAAATTAGTGAAATACATGGAATCATCCCTTTAGAAGGTTCTAACCACCATATCACCATATTCAGATGCGTTTTTATATAATAATTAACCCTTGTGGTGAGATAAATCATATAGGACACAGACATCTCATTTCTGTCTTCTTTAGGAATGTAGATTCTTATCACTTAAGACTCGACTTGTCCCATCATTGTGATTAAAATACCAGGACTTCCATGAAAATGTGTGGCCAACTCATTTTTTGGTACATATTATAACATAATATAGTGGGGAAATTAAAATCACCTCAAAATGCTAATTGTTATATTCCTTTTAATGTGACAACATTTCATGAGTGCAGTCCTAAAAATTTGTTGGTTAATACAAATGATGGGTTCCTAGAGATTTTATTTTGTACTAAAAAAGAGTAAAGGTGATCATAAAAATATTATAAGCTTGTATCTATTTTTATTACAATGTTATACAAAGATGGGAGGAAACTAGATGTCTAGATGATAAATAAATAGATTTTATTTAAACAATATTATTGATTGTGGGAAATTATTATCCACTCAACTCTCCAAGAGTCATATTTTGTATGACTAACATAATGACAAACTTAAATAGTTATTCAATGTGAGAACACTAAATTAGAGTTAATTAATTAGTGATATATATATATATATATATTCCTATTTTTAGAATGAAATAAATTAAAATCGGTCATCACTTTAATGAGATAACATTCCATATAATTCCATATCCAATTATTGTAAAATTGGACCCCCATCTAATAAAGAATTATTTTTTGGGTAAAAATTGAATCATCATCAAATTATTGAAAGTGATAAACATAATAGAATTAAATTATTAGACATACATTGAATCCTTAAACTTTTCCTCTTGGAATAAGTAATATTACAAATGTAGGAGCATTTACATATTGATAAAGAACCAAATAATGAAGTTAATATATGATAAAAACTATCTCATACTAAAAATTTTAAAGACTCTATTGATATGTCTATAGTGAGTTATGTCATTATGGATACCAAGACTTATAATATGATAATATTGATAAATTAAGGACCACAATATCAATAAGATATATGATGAAAAATGTTAACGTGAGAGATAAGAATTTTCTAACGGAATATATTGGTTTAATATAGAATATCATACATTATTCCCAATTGAAGTACTTCATATGATATGGTATAAAAATGAATTTGTAAGACATGGTCCACCACTCAGGATTGCACCGGCCAATGAATTTACTAAATAATAATTATTGTAAATGTTAATATAGTTCATTGTGATATATAAAAGGAATGAGTTCAAAAAACATTTACACAATCTCTTCAACATGTTTAGGATAATGTAATTGGAAATGGGAGGCCTAAGACAATGTTCTATGATAGGGGTGTATAAATAAAAGTGTAAATGTTTTTTAATGAAGTAGTAGATAAGTGATCTTGGAGAGTCCACATAAATATCTTTAAAACAAATAAAATGATATTCTATGTATAGTAAATATTTAAATTATGGAATCTCTCAACATTATAGACATAATATCCAGAAATACCATAAGAGGTGAAAAAAATATTTGGAGAGTTTGTATGTTCAATTAATGTTATAATGAATGATTTATTTTTCTTTTAGGGGTATAATATACCAACTATACATTAAAAATATTTTAAATACATATATGTGTTCAATAACATTGGAAGAGTTGATGGATCTTGACGTTTCTAGGGATAATGAAGTGGGATTAAAAATCAAGGAGATGAATGAAATGTATTACATAAAATTTGATATGGTTTTAAACAAAGGATGATTATTTTATCTCATTTTATTTTCCTTGTATAAAAGGTGATAGAATTTAAATGATGATTAAATTTAAATAAAATGAAAACATATTTTTAAATGCACATTTTATGATTCATTCACTACTATAAAATGGTTATTAATGAAATTATAAAAGTTTTCTTCAAAGGATAATATTTTTCTATGGAAGTTATTTGTTAAAATGAGAGAACATATTAATAAAATATTATAAGGAAAATATAATGAATAAGAATTTTAAAAAAAATAATATTTCTCTAAAGATATAAAATATCAAATGAGATGATGTCTTTAATAAATAATTTACTCAATATTATAACTAGAAAACTAATTTCTATTTTCATTACAAAAATTTTTTTTATACTTGAGAATCATGTTTTGAGAAAATATAATTTCTAATATGATACTGGGAGTATGATTGAACTTAGGGAAGTTAAATGTGTTATAAATAAATGATTATAATAGTCTAATTCATAGTGAAAGTCAAATTTAATCCTAGATTTTAATATATATTGACAGATAAAGATAGTAATGAATAGAGTAACATTTCAATTCATTAAAAAATGTCACATAAAATTATTTTTGATAAAACGGTGTTTAAATAGTGATAATGATGTAATAAATCTTATCGAATTTATAACTCTTTAAATTAATATAAGTTATTGACATCATAACCATGGATGTTGTGAAGAAAATACATTTGAATATATAGTTTAATAATTGAAAATATAGAGAACCAAGATATTTATACATTGATATTACATTATTAATATGAATATTAATTACATTACACAAACACATGCTTGAGAATTATATAGTTATAGTTACATTGGAAACATAGAAAAAAATTAATAGTTAATAAGATTTTTTCATCATCTCGCACATAGTTTCTAATAACTAAAACCCTTTTTAGGCATATCAAACGTAATATGTATCATTATATCTTCAAGTAATGAAACACAAGAAAGGGTGATATTTAATGATAAGTAAGGGTAAAAAAGGGGAATATGTAAACCTAATATGAGCATAAGGGTATAATGAAAAGATCATAATATATGAAAACCATACCCCAGATACTAATAATAAAAATCATGATACATTGAATAAATAATTGTAGTTTATAATATATAAACCATAAGGAAATAAAAGAACATAGTCCATGGGAGAATAACATTGACATAAGGTAAGGACTGGTGCATTACCACAAGAATATAAAATCATTTATATAGTAATCATGGGTCATTTCCAAGTTTATCATAGTGGAATGGGTTCACTCCCCAAACCATTTTAGTTATCAAGGTCCACTACCAAGGATAAAATCATGTATAAAGGCCCTTAATAAACTAGGTTACCTCCCCAAACCATTATAGCAGTCAAGGTCCACTACCAATGATAACATAGTTCATAAATTCCCTTACTAAACAAGGTTCACTCCCTATTTTAATACAGTTTATCTCACCAAATATCAATATTTACCCAATGCGTTTTAAGAATATGTGTGTGTGTGTGCCACCCTTCACTTGTTGAAAATCATACATATGTGTGCCACAAGTCAAAAAAACATTCCTCATATTAGAACCCACGAAAATATATAATATTTATAAAAATTATTCATATAAAAACCTATGAAGAGAAATGGGATTAATGAATCATTTCATCATGGAATTTCCTATGGAAAATATATTAGTTTTAAAATAAATTTTTCTTCATACGTATAAACATCCTAGAGAAATAATAACGATGGTATCATTGGATCTTATCCCTGGTAAAGATTAAGATAAATCAAGGATATTATATTTGATGGAAATGTTTCTTGAAAGATCTCATGGAGTATTTATTTAAAAATATAGCCTTTCCACATTAGGAAAACAATTAAAACATAAAACCTTTAAAAAACATTACATTAAAATAACATTGGAAACATATAAATGAATATTTAAGATAATTTAAAATATTTCGTTAGTAGTATATCATTCCCTTGTAGATTTTTTTAGAAAAACATAAAACATCATAAATATTAATTTCTATTAAAATAACATTTTAAAAATATGAAGGATGTATTCAAACAGTGGGAATATATGTTTTCATGAATTTTTATTCTTTTCATAAATGTTAAAACTAATTTTACTTTTACATTTTTGGTAAAAGACACATGATTCTTCATTAGAAAATTATGTAAATATTTACATTATAACCCATTTTAATATTTGAAGTATGAGAAATAATTTCTTTAATAAATCCTATAGAGAATGTTAAAAAACAAAATTTTTCATGAAAAAAATAGATATGGAAGAAAAAGGGTTTTCAACCAAAGTGATAATTTATGATTATTATTCCTTAAAGAAATATTTTGGTCACAATAAACATTTAATATAGGAAAATGAAAGAAAAACATCTATTCTCTTGAAATAATAAGATTATATGAAAAGGAATTTTTTTGAGACATAAAAAATTATTTGATCATTGGAATCATAATCATAAACAATCCCTATTAATGATGAGGTTATAACAGAAAACCGTTACAACATCGTTATGTTTGAATCATAAGCCTTGTGAAAAAAAATATTATCAAATGAAAAGAATTAAATAATGAGAATAAATTAATTCAAGAAATTACAATATAAATGGTCTATTTATACACCTCATAAAATAATATAGTTTTATAACATAACATATATACTAGAGACGAAACATTTAGGAAACAAATACCATACTTCTGTCTGAACTTATTTCAAACACGAGAATCATATATTATGAATAAATGTTTATTCAAAATTTATTAAAAATTAAGTATTATATATATCACACCATATGTCATTTACTTATTCCCTTTATTGATTTTCTTATTAACAATTCATTGTTAAAATAATGTTATAGGTAATAACTTCATTGAATTTCGTGTATGTTTTGTATTTGTATTTTCAATCATTTTACATTGGCCGTGTTTACATAATATCCATAATTTTTTCAATGATATAAATTTTATATATATTCTATATAAATATATTTATATTAATCCATGTATTTTATTTCTATAAAATGAAATGTATAGTTTTTAGAGATTGTAGGTCGTAAGTATGCATGAACATTTTTTTTTATTTTATGATGGGTATAACAAATAAAAAAAATGATAATAAATATTTCAAAAATCATTATTATTTAATTTATATAATATATATTCATTCAATTTTTCCATATCATGTTTCATTCATTTATTTAGTGAAAAATTAATCACATCGATTTGTTAGAGAGTAGTCCTCCAAACACTCGAGCTGCATTATTGTATCCCCTTCGGAATTGAATGTGAGAAAGTTTAAGGGATATAATAATTACATAAGTATAATTATGTTCAGAATATGATTTATATTAATTAAATATATCCACATTATCTTGCATGTAAATAGAAATTAAAAACACATTACATCGGTTCCAGAGGCGGTACATTATCGCACACTCGAGTAACATTATTATTATCCAACATATTATAATTTAAGATGGTAGATGTGATATTAAAATTACATCAGAAAAATAATATCAAAAAAATTATATATAAACATTAAATTAATCATGATATAAGACCATTAGATTTTGTAAAACACAACAAATATCCTTGGTTCACAAGGCGGTAGTCATCCGTATAATTTATTGATTGTTAAATTCTCATTAAATGCAAGAGGAGATGAATATAGGTCATTAAATTAAAATTATAACATATAATTATATTAAGGAATATAGTGTAATTATATGATAACATTTTTATAATTTTATAATTAGTGGGTGGAAGAAATAAAATTAATACATAAGTTCAAGGACTATTACTCTTACTTAGAGAACCTATTTAGGTTTAAACATAAAGAATTATTTGGAAGGATTAATAATAAAAATAAGGACTCTAGGTTGTGGGATGTTATAATAGAATATATTGGTTGAGCCAAATGGTTTTTTCTATGTGGAGAGAAGAGGATAGAGAATGGCCATTTATCAGTGGGGGAGAGGATATACATGAAATTTTTTAAAATAATAAATTATTCTGAAGATTTTCAAGTAAAAAAATGGGGTTCTATCAAAACATAATGGTCATAAGGTTGAATTATTTACATTCTTCTAGTTTTTGGATAACATTTTAGGTCATTTTAACACTTATATATTTAGTTTAACCCAAGGTAAACTAATTTAATCCTTAATGATGGTAATTATTTTTTATTACTTTTTACTATTAATTTTGAGAAACATATTAATTTCAAATACATTTTGAGTATAAAATATTATTATTTCAAATATATAATAAAATTTCCCAAAAAATATTTATATAATTGTAAAAATTTAATTTAAAATTTTTCCGGTAGACGTGATAAAATTGTGGTTTTTCAAAGAGAGACCTTTCAAATGTTTTAAAATTTTTAATATCAAAATTCAATATAAAATTTATTCCAATGACCTAAATTGGAATTATAAATACAAAATTTTACAAATTCTACTTTTAAAAAGATATAAAAGTTAAATTTATCCTACAATTTCTTTTAATGAAAAAACAATTTTTTTAAAAACCAGTATTTTCACTATTTACTAAAAATTTATCATTACAGAAAATTTTAAAAAATTATTTCTAACATAATTTTGAAATTATTATTTAAAATACTAATTCTATTTCAGAAATGAAATTTTATAAATATTTTAAATATTAATTTTAGAATAATTTCTCAAATTTCAATAAAACATCTTTTTAAATAATTATTATTTTTAAGCCTAAAATTGATTCATTCTTATATCATATATGGAAAACACATAAGATTAATGTTAAATATTTTATTGAATATATAATTTTTAAATTTATTTCAAATAATTAATTGTAATGTATATTTTAATTTTTTTAGGTGAAATTCATTCTTGTGAAGAATTATATTTCTTGATAAAAAGATTTCCTTCATTTTAAAATCATTCATATATTCATTTCTAATTAAATTTTAACAATATAATTCATTTTATGTAAATTATTAAATAATATATTTTCATAATTTCATTAATCATATTCATACCAACCATTCAAAAGGTTATTTGATGACTAGCATATTAAATAATAATATTCTAATAGCATTTCATGTTTCGTTAAAATATTGTGTTGTGTGTACTACCTGATATCAATTTAATTAAATTTAATCAAAAATAAATTCATAAAATCTCAGGGTGTTACACTATACCCATTTTAAATTTAATTTATCCCAAAATAATTGATCACTTTCTTGCAAACAGCTAAGTGAACTTCTCCCTTATTGAAACCTCATGTTCCCACATAGCTTCCTCATGTTGGGGATTTTTTCCAAAAAAAATTACTTTATGAGTCATATTGTTTTTCAGAACATTATATATATGATATATAATCTCTATTATTTGTTCATAAAAAGATATATATTTTCCCAATGTTATGACCTCTTTGTTTATTACTTTTTTTGGATTAGGTATGTTGTAACACATCGAAATTCTAAAGGGATAACATTTTATTCAATAGCATGTGTAACACACGTCATTTTTCTTCTAATAGAATAGAATTAATAAATAAATTAAAATTTGTTTCTCTTATAATATACTTAATTTCTTTAATATCTTACGATACACACAATAATTATTTTCTATAATAGCTTGTGTTACACAAAAGACAGATTTTTACTGAATGACAATATACTATTTATAGTATAATTTCATATGAAATTTATCTACAAGATTTTGCAATATACAGTAGGAATAGGATTAACTAACTTATATATATATATATATATATATATTCTATATATTTATTATAAATAAAATAAGAATCATTAAGAAAGAAATATTTTCTAAAGAAATGATATTTTTCTAGAAGATAGATTAGTCATGATTTGCACACATAATTTATAATTATTTGATATAGATTTTAGAAAATTTATTTGAGACAATATTCATTAATTTTTAAATTGGAATAAAAAAATTACCTTTGGGTGAATATTTCAGATAATTCTGAGAAGTTCAATTTGTTGATGAATACTAAAAAACAATTGATTTTAATAGAAAACGTCTTATTTGATTAAATTTTTTACAATGTAAAAATTTATTTTGAATTGTTTTTACATTAAAATTATTTTAGTATTTTATAAATTAATACAATTTAAGTAATTGAAATAATTTATATATTTATTTTTTATATAAAAATATTTTAAACCATTGAACATTTTTGAATTAAAACTCTGCTATCTCGACGCGTTAGTTGGATTAATTTAAAATTAAGGTCATAACATAGGTAAATTTAATTTAGATAAAAGTATAACATATTCAGAAACAAAACAATTTATAGTTTATAATTAATTAAAAAATTTTATCAAACTGAATAGTGAATACAATAAAAACTAATTATCTCAGTTAGGGTGAAAATGAGTTAATCAAGGGTTTATCTCAAAAAATATATCTAAAAATGACCTATATATATTTCTAAAAAATATTATATGGAAATATTTCCAAAATTAAATATATTTTGTTTTAAAATTGTAGAGACCCGAAGCTTGATGTAGATAGATATTACATTACTTTTGTGGAATACTTAATACATAACAAAAATAGAAACACAAGGACCGTGTAACAGCACGAGATTTTACAAAAAAAAATATTCTTTTTAATTTCATTAATGTCTTGTGTTGTACGCTACACCAAAAGGATCTTTCTCAACACGCATCCTTGACTTGCCCTGCATTACACGCAATCGCGACCTTCCTCGATAGCGTGTGTAGTACGCAATACCGAGTTTCACTAAACAACGATAAGCTATTAAAATATTATTAAAACTAGCCGTTATGAATAGTAATAACCACCTTTTAAAATTTTAGAAATTTTAGCTCTCAAAATGGACTTAATTTTTGGATTTTGAGTGTCGAATTTAGCCTAAGGTGAAATTGTGGTACTTTTCGGATAACTTTCATATTCTAATGAATAGTGAAAATTACTAAATTTTAATTAAAAAGAACTTTTTTTATAGAAAAAAATAATAGTGATAAATTATTAATTTGAGTGGTTTTAAAGTATATTTAGAATATATTTTTACAATTTAATACAATGTTGGTCATTGGATGTAATTCTACATTTAAACCAGACATAAACAAGTGTCAATCTTTTGATGGTTATTATCTCTTAAAAACATGCTATTTGTTTTGACGACGGGAATTAATTTTTAAATTAATTAATGAAACTAATATGTTTTGAATTTGATAAAATAGACATCATTTTTGAATTCATAATATCAAATATAGCTTAGATATACTTTTTGGTATTTTTCTGGAAACTTTCATTTTTTGATGAATAGTGAAATCATTAAGTGGTAGTTAAAAAAACTGAATTTTTCATAAAACTTAATTTTACCGCTTCTGTGAGTGGAATTTTGAAAATCAGAGAGACACGGTTTATGTCAGTAAGTAAAATGTGGTTCAATGAGATTGAAATAATTTTTTGGTGAATAGTAACTTTTTACTTTTTTACCACGGTTAAAAGTAAATAGGGTAATTAAGGATAAAAGTGATATTATTATTACCCTAACACATATCCTAATTCTATTGGACAAGTGTAATTCGACCAAAAAAACCTTAGGAATAAAATATGACCATTTAGGCCCACTTGGATTAGATTAGGGCATTTATTATTAATTTATTTAAAGAAGGGTTAAAATAGTTAAAATCAATGTTTAATAAGTAAATCATTTTAAATATGGGGTTATGCATAAGATAAATTCGACTATAAATATTCATTAGAAAGATAAAGAGATTTACTACATAATGGTATTTTATTTTTAATTTTTAGACATTATATAATTTAATTTATTTATGACACAACGATGATGCAGTAATTATCTTATTAATGAAATATTGACTTATTTGATGTTATAAATACCCAAATAAATACAATATGAGACTTTTTATGAACTAAACTAATTTTATAGGTTAATATGACATGTTAGGATTGATTTAATTAATTTTTGTCGATGTAATAATTCTGTTATGAGTTTCAAAAAATCAAATATTGAAAAGTGTCAAAATTGACATTAAATAGTTTTTTAAACAAATATTATATTATTAATTGTTATTTTATTTCTAAAAATATAACGTTCGGCCAAATGTGTTAGAAAAGGTTATATATATTAATAAAACACAACTTTGGGGTCGATTGGATGTATATGGTAAGTTTATTAACTATATAATATAAAACTACGAAGTGACATGGTAAATGTCAATCTAATTAACTAAGAGTTAAAACTAAAAGATAAGGTTAATATAATGACCTAAACTTTTCTAAATTCTATTGGATGAGAGTATTTCAACCCATCCTCACCTTATCTTCTAAATAACTCAATTGGGAGATATTTAAAACCGAAATTGACTTTATAATAAAATAATATTTTTAGTTATTCCAAAGGTTCCCCTCTCCTCCTTTATAAAAGGGCACCTCCACCACTATTCCTCACACCAGATTGAGCCTTAATTCTCGGCCAACCTCTGCCAAATTATCTTCTCCACTTCCCTAGAAACATCCTAGAGGTTCTGGTATTTTTCAATGACCAATTTAAGTGCCCTTAGAGGATGCCTCAAAGATGCGCTTTAAAGAAGAGGTAATTTCCATTACCGATTCTTTCATCTTTATTTCTTCTTCCACTTCTTCTTCATTAGTTGTTTCATTATGAAGTAATAACATCAGTATCAATCATATACTGATATGTTATTATAAGTATGAAACAACCCTATTTCACCATCTATCCATCCTACGGAAAAAGAAATCACCGCGCGTGCGTACGTATGGAATACCGTCTCCACGCCGTGGTGTAATCTATTTTCCACCACCACCATACTTGGATGGGTATAATGGTGTAAATAATGACTATATATGAATATTATAAAGTGATATTTATTCTGAAATAGTATACATACACTCCAATATAATTCCACGATCATAAGAACGATATCATCACTCGTGCGTACGTACGGAATACTGTCTCCATGATGTGATGCGACTCATTTTACATGATATTCATTTCATAATGATTATATAAATGAATTGAATGAATGATAATGATTTATACTACACTAAAACCATTCTGGAAATGAGGTATCTATAACCTAAAGAGAAGAATAAGAATTTATTCGACAAAACACGCATAAGAACAAAAAGTAATAAACACCCGAATAACAAGTAGTAATGAAATATTACTAATAATAAGCTAAGAATATGACAATATATGATATCATAAAAATATGTATGATTCTGTAATAAGTCAATAACATTATTTAAATCATTATATAGGAGTTTCGGACACGTACAAAGCATATCGGACCAAACGTAAGGGAAATATCACAATCTCATTTTTATCTAAGGTTGTTTATACTTTGGTATTTACTAGTGTGTATTTTATCATCCACATCCATGTTTACACAATTTGTAATATTTATATCCTTATACAATATTTTATATCCAATTTTACCCTTCAGTGAGTTTTTAGTAAAATATATGAAAGGAATCTTTTGTCGTTTTTCATACGAGGTATTTTTTGACTTTTCTGAAAAATGTACGAGAAGAATGTTTTCCTTTAACTTATACGACATGAATGGATTTTTAAAACATTATTTCCACGAAGCTTCCCACATAAGTATTAAAGTTTATTTTTAATCAACTTATTTTAGTTATAATTTTATGACATGTTAAGAAATGAAAAGTGTTTTTGAAGTAGAAAGGATATATTCCTCAAAAATAGAGTTCAAGTGTTTTATCAAAATTATTTTCCATCTAAGATAATATATGGTTCTGTTTCTATCCCTATTATTACATTGATTTTATTATGTTGTGATGGAATTATTTTTATGAATTCCTTTACCTTATATGAATTGATTTATGATGTCATGTTGTTTAAAAATCCCATTTTTATTACATGGGTTATGCAATGATGTATGATTTAAGATTTTGTGGCACACATAAGAATGGTATCATTATGAGATGGGTGGGACCTATATCTCCCTCCAATGCATTGGGTAATAATTTTATATCTCATTAGATAGACATGGCTGGAACCGTATGTTATACCGGTTCAGTGAAATAGGACTGAAATGAGGAGTGAACTCGGTTCAGAAAGGGGCTTTGTCCACTAAGATAGTCTTGGAAATGAGTCTTGACTAATAAGAAATGATTCTCTATGATTATGTGTGTATACCACAATGTTTCATGTTTTAAGTTATGATTATTGGGATTACATTTCACTAGTATGATTTATTCAATGTTATGAAATCATGATCTCTTTTGCAGGTTAAGATTTCCAAAAGATATGTACTTAAAAATATGATGTGATTGATATTTCTTTGTATTACCCTTACTGAGCATTTGAGCACACCCTTTTATGTTTTCTTTTCCCTAGGATATAAATAAAGGTTTTATGTAAGAAAAAAAGGGAAGATCTTTATTGGGAGATGTTTAAGATCTTTCACAACGATTAGAATATTTTATTCCGAGTTTCCAAAGACACTAAACTGTTACGGTCCTTGTGTGTTTTTTTTATGTATTAGGTATTCTTCAAAAGTAATATAATGTCCATGTACGTCAAGATTCGGGTTTCTACAGTTGGTATTAGAGGAAATTTTTAGTCAACCATTGGAAACTAGGATGTGAAAACGTTAGTGAGATCCCTAAAGATATTTCTATGTTATGTCTAGGGATGTCCCAAAGGATAAGTATACGTATAGGATATAGTCCTAGAACTATGGTAACGATGTTAGATTAAACCAAAGATGTTAGATATTGAAGTTACTCCCCCTTTATTATGATTTTTCCCCTCTCGCTATTCTTTTTGGGTTTTAGACGATGGCTGGAACCCGAAGGAACCGTGTTGATCAATGCAATGGACAATGCAATGATTGTTCTCCTGAACAAACAAATGTTATGGGAGATGGAGTTAAAAATCTTATTTCTTTACTTACACAAGCTATGAATCATTCTGGACTTCCAAATGAGCAGAGAAGGGAACAATATTCTATTGAGTCCTTCACGAGGCAACGTCCACCTTCTTTCAGTGGGTCTTCTGATCCACTTGTTGTTGAACAATGGATCAATACTACTGAAAAGATATTTTCAGTTCTTCAATGTTATGAACATGATAAAGTCATCATAGTAGTATATCATTTGGAAGGTGAAGCTGATCAATGGTGGAATATTTTCAAGAATACGAGGCAAAGAGATGAAATTGAGTCCATGGAATGGGACGGGTTCAAGAACTTATTTTTTAATAAGTACTTCCCTCGTATTCTTCAAACAAAGATGGAGAAGGAGTTTCTTGAACTAAAGCAAATGGATGATGAATCTGTTGGTATATATGAAGTGAATTTTACAAGGCTTGCAAGGTATGCATCTGGATTTATCATCTAACCTAAAAGTAAAGTTGATCGATTCTGTAGTGGCTTAAAACCAAATCCTCGAAGGGAATTAGCTATAAGAGACTTCAGTAGTTATGAAGAAATTGTGTGTTGTGCTATCAAGGTAGAAATGTAAGTTGGTGTTACTTATCCATCTCATATTTTTGACAAAAAACGAAAGATGGAGTTCAAGGAGAAATCTCAGAATAATGGTGAAAAGAAGATGAATGTTTCCTTATGCTCAACGTGTGGAAAGAAGCATGGTGGATATTGTCTTAAAGGGACATGTAAATGTTTCAAATGTGGAAAGGAAGGTCATCGGGCATTTGAATTCCAAAATGATGGGAAGAAGATTCCTAAGGATGCAATCAAATGAAGGGATACAAAGAATGAACCTACTACACTTCAATTCTTCAAGTGCAAGGAAATGGGGCATTATGCTAATAAATGCCCTAATCCAAGGGTTAGTGATGATAGACGTGAGAAACAACTTAAGGCAAAGGACAAAGGGAAGTCACATGCGATGGCGATGTTGAATATGAAAATGATGTGGTGGAATGATTATGTTTTTATGTAAAGGGATTCCAAAATAATGTTGTATATAGTATCGTGGAATATTGGAATATTTATGTTTTGGTCTATTTTGGTTTTCAATAATTTTATAGAATCGGTAACCATGAAAAGTGATTGTAATAATTTTGGAAAGCAGATGATATGTACATAATGAAGGGATAAAGAGAATCTAATATGTTTGATAGTATTCATGAGCTCATGATTGATATAAGGACTAAGTGATATCATGGTTTGAGGATATAGAATTTTGAGGATTTTGGTATGTGGAAAGTGTTAACTTTTAACTGCATTCATGTTTTCACTGAGGTTCAATGGATATTCATTCTTCAAGAGAATACATGATTAAGGTATTCACATATTTGTAATTTGACCAACAAGATATATCTTATGATATATGCGGGATAAATGATGGCATTCACGCGATCATTTTCTTTATACTATGAGCTTGGACCAAAGTATTTTATATAATCCTAAAGATTGTAATGGATTATGTTAGAAATATGTTAGTATTGTTTAAGGATAAAACTTTTTTGATATTGTTGATGGGATGTTATAGTAATATAGCTTCCGAAAAAGGACAACCTGCAGGATGGGCGACAGCCCATCGCGTCTGACAAGGCTGTGGGAATCGAACCCACAACCGAAGTGCGACTGACCTTTATCGCCTACCACTGGCCTATAGGAAGTCCCTGTTTTGTAGAAACTAGTTTTATTATATTAAGAAGTATGATATATAATGTATAAGTCCATTTTAGGAAGCATATATGATTAATCTCACTATAGATGGACTTATGTATTTTTTGTTAACTTTTCGAACCTTTTGTTTGAGACTGATGGAATGACCCATCATTCTATCACATGATCTTCTAACACATCACGAATGACAAATTCAACTTCATTTCATTAAGATATGAAGTGGAAATTGTCCAAAGAACGACAAATGGTGAGAACCAAAATCACGAAAGTATTTCTTCTAATTCTAATTTCATCAACATTAGGGAAATGATCTTGAAAACAAAAAATGTTGTCCTAGTGCTCTTATATCTGATGAATTAGACGGTACCTTAGATCATCACAAATTTATGGCTTTGTGATTGCTGGCTTTTCCATATCTATGTTTTCTACCACTCTCAATCAGAACATGATGGTTAGATTTCTCTTCCATATCCATATTTTCACCAATGTGGAAACCCAATTATTAGTTTATTTGGGTAACCGTTACATGTCATACTTTTGTTTTTAAAGATTGGTTTTGGTATTTCTTTTTACGATGTGGGTTTCTATTAAAGAAACTTTCGAATAGTAAACCATTTATAACCCCAACGAATTTCGAGGGTGAAATTCATTTTAATGGGGTAGAATTTAATAGCCCGAGATTTTATAAAAAAATATTCTTTTTAATTTCATTAATGTCTTGTGTTGTACGCTACACCAAAAGGAGCTTTCTCAACACGCATCATTTTCTTCCCATTCATTACACGCAATCGCGACCTTACTCGATAGTGTGTGTAGTACGCAATTCCGAGTTTCACTAAACAACGATATGATATTAAAATATTATTAAAACTAGCTGTTATGAATAATAATAACCACCTTTCAAAATTTTAGAAATTTTAGCTCTCAAAATGGACTTCATTTTTGGATTCGGAGTGTCGAATTTAGCTTAAGGTTAAATTTTGGTACTTTTCGGATAACATTCATATTCTGATGAATAGTGAAAATTACTAAATTTTAATTAAAAAGAACTTTTTTAATAGAAATAATTAATAGTGATAAATTATTAATTGGTGTGGTTTTAAAGTATATTTAGAATATATTTTTACAATTTAATACAATGTTGGTCATTGGATGTAATTCTACATTTAAACCAGACATAAACAAGTGTCAATCTTTTGATGGTTATTATCTCTTAAAAACACGCTATTTGTTTTGACGACGGGAATTAATTTTTAAATTAATTCATGAAACTAATATGTTTTGAATTTGATAAAATAGACATCATTTTTGAATTCATAATATCAAATAATGCTTAGATCTACTTTTTGGTATTTTTCTGGAAACTTTCATTTTTTGATGAATAGTGAAACCACTAAGTGGTAGATAAAAAAACAGAATATTTCATAAAACTTAATTTTACCACTTCTGTGAGTGGAATTTTGAAAATCCGAGAGACACGGTTGATTTCAGTAAGTAAAATGTGGTTAAATGAGTTGAAAATAATTTTTTGGTGAATAGTACCTTTTTAATTTTTTTACCATGGTTAAAAGTAAATAGGTAATTAATGGTAAAAATGATATTATTATTACCCTAACACATGTCCTAATTCTATTGGACAAATGTAATTCGACCAAAAACAACCTTAGGAATAAAATATGACCATTTAGGCCCACTTGGATTAGATTAGGACATTTATTATTAATTTATTTAAAGAGAGGTTAAAATAGTTAAAATCATAGTTTAATAAGTAAATAATTTTTAATATGGGGTTACACATAAGATAAATTCGACTATAAGTATTAATTAGAAAGAAAAAAGGATTTCCTACATAATGGTATATTATTTGTAATTTTAAACATTAAATAATTTAATTTATTTATGAAACAACGATGATGCAGTAATTATCTTATTAATGAAATATTGACATAATTGATGTTATAAATACCCACATAAATATAATTTGAGACTTTTTATGAACTAAACTAATTTAATAGGTTAATATGAAATGTTAGGACTGATTTAATTAACTTTTGTTGTAGTAATCAGTCTGTTATGAGTTTAAAAAAAATCAACTATTGAATAGTGTCAAAATTGACATAAAATAGTTTTTAAAAGAAATATTATATTATTAATTGTTATTTTAATCCTAAAAATCTAAGGTTTGGAAAAATGAGTTAGATAATGTTATATATATTAATAAAACACAACTTGGGGGTCGCTTGGATGTATATTGTATGTTTATTAACTATATAATATAAAAATATAAAGTGACATGGTAAATGTCAATCTAATTAACTAAGAGTTAAAACTAAAATATAAGGTTAATATAATGACCTAAACTTGTCTAAATTATATTAGATTAGAGGATTTCAACCCATCCCCTTCTTAACTTCTAAATAACTCAATTTTGAGCTATTTAAAACCGAACTGGACTTTATAATAAAATAATATTTTTAGTTATTCCAACGGTGCCCCTCTCCTCCCTATAAAAGGGCAACTCCTCCCCCTATTCCTCACACCACATTGAGCCTTCATGATCAGCCAACATCTGAAAAATTCTCTTCTCCACTTCTCTAGAAACATCCTAGAGGTTCTGGTCTTCCTCAAAGACCAATTTTAGTGCCCTAAGAGGAGGTCTCAAAGAGGCGCTTCAAAGAAGAGGTAATTTCTGTTACCGATTCTTTCATCTTTATTTTTTCTTCCAATTATTATTCATTAGTTGTTTCATTATTAAGTAATAACATAAGTATCAATAATATACTGATATGTTATTATAATTATGAAACAACCCTATTTCACCATCTATCCATCCTACGGAAAAAGAAATCACCGCGCGTGCGTACGTACGGAATACCGTCTCCACGCCGTGGTGTAATCTATTTTCCACCACCACCTTACATGGATGGTTATAATGGTGTAAATAATGACTATATATGACTATTATAAAGTGATAATGATTCTTAAATAGTATACATACACTCCAATACAATTCCACGACCATAGGAACGATATCATCACACTTGCGTACGTACGGAATACCGTCTCCACGATGTGATGCGACTCGTTCTACCTTAATTTTCATTGCATAATGATTATATACATGAATTTAATGAATGAAAATGATATATACTACACTAATACCATTCTGTAAATGAGGTATCTATAACCTAAAGAGAAGAATAAGAATTTATTCGACAAAACACGCATAAGAACAAAAAGTAATAAACACCTGAATAAACAGTAGTAATGATATATTACTAATAATAAGATAAGAATATGACCATATATGATATCATAAAAATATATATGATTCTGTAATAAGTCAATAACATTATTTAAATCATTATACAGGAGGTTCGGACACGTACAAAGCATATCGGACCAAAGGTAAGGGAAACATCACAATCTCATTTTTATCCGAGATTGTTTATACTTTGGTATTTACTAGGGTGTATTTTATCATCCACATCCATGTTGCCCCAATTTTTAATATTTATATCCTTATACAGTAGTTTATATCAAATTTTACCCTTCGGTGAGTTTTTAGTAAAAGATATGAAAGGAATCTTTTGTCGTTTTTCATACGAGGTACTTTTTGACTTTTTCGACAAAAGTACGAGAAGAATGTTTTCTTTTAACTGATACGACATGAATGTATTTTTAAAAAATTATTTCTAAGAAGATTCCAACATAAGTTTTCAATTTTATTTTTAATCAACTTCTTTTAGTTATAATTTTATGACATGTTAAGAAATGAAAAGTGTTTTTGAAGTAGAAAGGATATATTCCTCAAAAATAGAGTGTAAGTGTTTTATAAACATTATTTTCCATCTAAGATAATATATGGTTCTGTTTCTATCCCTATTATTACATATATTTGATTGTGTTGTGATGGAATTATTTTTATGAATTCCTTTACCTTATATGAATTGTTTTATGATTTCATGTTGTTTATAAATCCCATTTTTAATACATGGGTCATGCAATGATGTATGATTTAAGATTTTGTGGAACACATAAGAATGGTATCATTATGAGATGGGTGGGTCCTATATCTCCCTCCAATTCATTAGGTAATGATTTTATATCTCATGAGATAGACATGGCTAGAACGGTAGGTTATACCAGTTCAGTGAAACAGGACTGAAACGAGGAGTGAACTCGGTTCAGAAAGGGACTTTGTCCACTAAGATAGTCTTTTCAATGAGTCTTGACTTATAAGAAATGATTATCTATGATTATGTGTGTATACCACAAAGTTTCATCTTTTATGTTATGATTATTGGGATTACATTTCACTACTATGATTTATCCCATGTTATGAAATCATGATCTCTTTTACAGGTTATGATTTCCAAAAGATATGTTCTTATGAATATAATGTGATTGATATTTCTTTTGTTTACCCTTATTGAGCATTTGAGCTCAACCTTTTATGTTTTCTTTTCCCAAGGATATAAAGAAAGGTTTTAGGTAAGAAAAAAAGGGAAGATCTTTACTGGGAGATTTTGAATATCTTTCACCATGATTAGAAGATTTTATTCCGAGTTTACAAAGACACTAAACTATTACGGTCCTTGTGTGTTTGTTTTTATTATGTATTAATAATTCCTCAAAAGTAATGTAATTTCCATGTATGTCAAGCTTCGGGTCTCTACAGACCGTAATAGTTTAGTGTCCTTGGAAATAAGGAACGTAATCCTCTAATTGTGGTAAAATATCTTCAACATCTCCCATAAAGATCTTCCACTTTTTGTTTCCTTTCCTAAAACCGTTCTTTTAATCCTGGGGGAAAATAAAACATAAAAAAGGGTGATCTCAAATGATCAGTAAGGGTAATCATGGATAAAATAAAACATACCATATACATTTGAACATAAAAACATGAACATAATGATTAAACATCAAAATCTTGAGAAATGACATAAAACATGGAAGTACGTACGGCATAGATCATAAAGAAACATTAATAATGATAAAATAGCATGGGAATAAAACATGTAATTGTGGAATCCATTAAGAACATGTAATGATTTCCATAGTAGCCAAGGCATTGCTTCCAAGACCATCTTATTGGACAATGTCCCTTTATGAATCGAGTTCAGTCCTCGTTCCAGTCCTGTAATACTGAACCAGATTAACTTACCATTCCACCCATGTCTATCTCATGAGATATAAATCATTACCCATTGCATTGGAGGGAGATATAGGTCCCACCCATCTCATAGTTAAATCATTCTTACTTGAACCACAAAATAAACTTAAAACATTCATCATAACCCAAAAAATAAAATGGGTTTCTTAAACATCATCCCATCATCACATAATCCATATAAAACAAATGGATATTTCACCATAAGAAAATTGAAACTTTTTAAATCATAGAGAAATTATACTTGAATCATAAACATATGAAATAAAGTCATCTTAGAATGGAATGTTTTTAATAAAACACTTGAAATGAATTTTTGAGAAAAATATCCTTTCTTCTTCAAAATCATTCTCTTTTCACAAAATGTCATGCAATTTTAAAAGAAAGAGATTTTGTTGAAAATAGTCAGGAAATGTTTTCGAGTAAGCTTCATGAAACTAAGGCTTTATAAAACCGTAGAAATCTGTTGGTTCCGTATAAGATAAAAAACATTCCTCTCGTAATTTTTCCGGAAAAAGTCAAAAAAAATACCTCGTCATGTAAACCAAAGAAAGATTCCTTACATACCATGTAGTAAAAGTCAAAATGGGTATAAAGGACTTCAAAAATACATGAAATCACTTTTATAAAACATGGACATGTATAATTGCAACAACCCGAGTAAATACTTATGAATAAGAAATCTTGGATAAAAATGAGATTTGAAAAATTATCCCTTACCATAGGTCCGATATGCTTCATAAGTATCAAAAACTCATGTATAATGATTTAAAAAATGTAATTGACTTATTACAGAATCATATTCATTGTTCTTATATCATATATGGTTCACTTATGACTTTATATTACCCGTTCCTTTGTAAATTCATGTTAAAGTAGCGTTTTGGGTAAAATCATTTCATTTGTCGTTCGTGTTTTAACTTGTAATTATTCATATGATTACTTAGATCATGATTATTACATCTAGAATGTAAAACATGATTTATATATAATATATATTCAGAATATATATATAATGGATCGATAAATGGAAAGAAATACACCGTTCATGGAGACGGTAGGTCGTACGTACGCATGAACGCTGTTTTCGTTTCCTTATTGAATTGAATGGAATTAAGTAGATGACATAAATATATATATATACATAAATCCAGTAGAATTATTATGTCATATATTTCATGATTACTTATTATATAAACGTTATAATCATTCTTGAATGGTTATCATGGAGAGTGAATCTCATCGAGTCGTGGAGACGGTATTCCGTACATACACACGAGCAATAATATCATTCCCATGATCATGGAATTGTATTAAAGTTTTTGTATAATATTAAATAATCAATATAACTTTAAAATAATAATATATATTCCTTACTTTCACCATTATATCCATCCATTTAAGGTGGTGGTGGAAATTAGATTACACCACGGCGTGGAGACGGTATTCCGTACGTACACACGCGCGGTGATTCCATTTTCCCTAGGATGGATAGATGGTGAAATATAATTGTTTCATACATATAATAAAATATCTGTATATGAGTGATACTGATTTTATTACCCCATAATGAAACAACTGAAAAAGAAGAAGTGGAAAAGAAATAAAGTTGAAAGAATCGGTAATAGACATTACCTCTTCTTTGAAGCGCCTCTTTTAGTCCTCCACTTAGGGTACTAAAATTGGTCTTTGAAGAAGACTAGGACCTCTAGGATGTTTATATGGAAGTGGAGAAGAGAATTCGGCAGGGGTTGGCCGACCATTAAGGCTCAAAGTGTTGTTTGGAAGAGATGGAGGAGGTTCCCTTTTATAAGGGAGGAGAGGGGCACCTTTGGAAAAACTAAAAATATTATTTTATTATAAAGGCATATTCGGTTTTAAATAGCTCCAAATTTATTTATTTATAATCTAAGGTTGGGATGGGTCAAAATCGTTTCATCCAATAGAATTTAGACATGTTAAGTTTATTATTTTAACCATATCATTTAGATTTAATATTAAGTTAGATAATTTTACTTTTACCGTGTCTTTTTGTGTTCTTACACGATAAGGTTAATAAACTTACTATAACAAGCCAAAAGATACAAAAGTTGTTTATTATTAATATATATAACCTTATATAAGTCATTTGGCCGAACCTTAGATTTTTAAGAATTTAATAACAATTAATAATATAATATTTTTTTAAAAAACTATTTTATGTCAATTTTGACACTATTTGGTAATGGATTTTTGTGTAAATCATAACAGAATTATTAGTTCCAAATAAATTAATTAAATCAATACTAACATGGAAAATTAACATAGAAAATTATTTTAATTCATAAAAAGTCTCAAATTACATTTATTTCGGTATTTATAACATCAATTATGTCAGTATTTCATTAATAAGATATTTACTGCATCATCATTGTATCATAGATAAATTAAAATATTTAATGTCTAAAAATTACAAATAAAATATAATTGTGTAGGGAATCTTTTTATATTTCTAATTAATTTTTATATTCTAATTTATCTTATGTATAACCATATATTAAAAATTATTTACTTATTAAACATTGATTTTAACGATTTTAACCCTTATTTAAATAAATTAATATTAAATGTCATAATCTAATCCAAGTGGGCCTAAATGGTCATATTTTATTCCTCAGGTTGTTTTTGGTTGAATTACACTTATAAAATATAATTAATACATCTGTTAGGGAAATAATAATATCATTTTTACCCTTAATTACCCTATTTACATTTAACCGTGAAAAAAAAGTAAAAAGTTACTATTCACCAAAAATTATTTTCATCTCATTGAAAAACATTTTAGTCGTTTATATTAACTGTGTCTCTCGGATTTTCGAAATTCCACTCACAGAAGAGGTAAAATTAAGTTTTATGAAAAATTCAGTTTTTTAACTACCACTTAGTGGTTTCACTATTCATCAAAAAATGAAAGTTTCCAGAAAAGTACAAACAATTAGGCCAAAGCAATATTTGATATTATGAAATCAAAAATTATTTATATTTTACCAAATTTAAAAAATATCAGTTACATTAACTAATTTAAAAATTAACTTCCGTCATCAAAACAAATAGTGTGGTTTTAAGAGATAATAACTATCAAAAGATTGACACTTGTTTATGTCTGGTTTAAATGTGAAATTACGTCCAATGACCAACATTGTATTAAATTGTAAAAATATATTCTAAATATACTTTAAAACCACTAAAATTAATAATTTATCAATATTAATTATTTCTATTAAAAAAGGTTGTCTTTTATTAAAATTTAGTAATTTTCACTATTCATCCGAATATGAAATATATCCAAAAAGTACCAAAATTTAACCCTAAGCTAATTTCAATATTCCGAATCCAAAAATGAAGTCCATTTTGAAATATAAATTTTATAAAATTTTGAAAAGTTGGTATTACTGTTCATAACAGCTAGTTCATAATAATATTATAATAATATCTAGTTTAGTGAAACTCAGTATTGCGTACTACACACACTATCGAGGAAGGTCGTGATTGTGTGTAATGCAAGGAAAGTCAGGGATGTGTGTTGTCCAAAATCTGTTTAGTGTAGCGTACAACGGAAGACATTATTTTAAAAGAATACTTTTCATAAAATATCGGGGTGTTACATTCTACCCCTCTTAAAATGAATTTCACCCTCGAATTTCGTTGGGGTTATAAATGGTTTACTACTCGAAAGTTTCTATAATAGAAACTCACATCGTAAAAAGGAATACAAATACTTGGCTTTAAAAAATAATGTCTAAAATGTAACGGTTACCCAAATTAACTCATTATTGTGTTTCCACGTAGGAGAACATAGGTGAGAATATGGATATGGAAGAAAAATCTAACAATCATGTTCTGATGGAGAGTGGTAGAAAACATGGTTATGAAAAATCCATCAATCACAAATCCGTAAATTTGTGATGATCTAAGGTACCATCTGATTCATCAGATATAAGAGCACTAGGACAACATTTTTGGTTTTCAAGATCATTTCTCTAAAGATGATGAAATTGGAATTAGAATAAATACTTTCGTGAGTTTGGTACAGTCTCACCGTTGGGCATTCTTTGGAAAATTTCCACTTCATCTCTTAAATAAATGAAGTTGAATTTGTCATTCGTGATGTGTTACCAGATCATGTGATAGAATGATGGGTCATTCCATCTGTCTCAAACAAAAGGTTAGAAAATTTATCAAAAAATACATAGGTCCATCTATAGTGAGATTAATCATATATGGTTCCTAAAATGGACTTATACTTCATATATAATACTTAAAAATATAATAAAACTAGTTTTTACTAAATAGGGACTTCATGTAGGCCAGTGGTAGGCGATAAAGGCCAGTCGCACTTTGGTTGTGGGTTCGATTCCCACAGCCTTGTCTGATGCGATGGGTTGTCGCACATCCTGCAGGTTGTCCTTTTTATAAAACTACATTACTATAGCATCCCATAATTAATATCAAAAAACCTTCTATACAAAAACAATACTATCTTATGTCCAACATAATCCATTCCAATCTTTAGGCTTATCCAAAATACTGTTGTCCAATCTCATAATATAGATAAATTGATTACCAAAGGTTTCATACAACTAGCATGTTAATATCATCACTGATCCCCATATATCATGAGATATGTCTTGTTGGTCACATTCCAAACATTCGAAGGACTTAATCATGTATTCTTCTGAAAAAAATGAATAACCATTGAAATTTAGTGAGAAAATGAGTGATGTCAAAAGTTAACTCTTTTCTCATACCAAAACCTCAAACCATGATATAACTATTTTCTTATATCAGTCATGAGCTCATGAATACTGTCAAAAATTTCATTTTCGTGTTTTCCCTTCATTATGCGCATATCATATTTTTTCCAAAAATTTCTCAATCACTTTCCATGGTTATTGGTACCATAAAATTATTGAAAACCACAATAAACCAATACATAAATATTCCAATATTCCATGATACTGTATAAAACATTATTTCGGAATCCCATTCCATAAAAACTTAATCATTCCACCACATCATTTTCATATTCAACATCGCCAATAGAGATCACAAGTGACTTCCCTTTGTCCTTTTCCTTAATTGGTTGCTCATGTTGATCATCACTAACCCTTGTATTAGGGCATTTATTAGCATAATGTCCCATTTCCTTGCACTTGAAGCATTAAAGTGTTGGTGGTGCATTCTCTGCATTATTTTCATTATTCACATCATTAGAAACCCTTTTTCCATTACTTCGACACTCAGCTACTCAATTACCTTCTTTTCCACACTCAAACATTTTCTAGTCCCTTTAAGACAATCTCCACCATGCTTCTTTCCACACATTGAGCATAAGGAAACATTTATCTTCTTTTCACCATTATTCTGAGATTTCTCCTTGAACTCCATCTTTCGTTTCATGTCAAAACCATGAGATGGATATGAAACACCAACTTCCATTTCTACCTTAATAGAACAACGCACAATTTATTCATAGCTACTGAAGTCTCTTATAGCTAATTCCCTTAGAAGATTTAGTTTTAAGCCACTGACGAATCGATCAACTTTACTTTCAGGTTAAATGATAAAGCCAGATGCATACCTTGCAAGCCTTGTAAAATTCGCTTCGTATATACCAACAGATTCATCATCCTTTTTCTTTAGTTCAATAAACTCCTTATCCATCTTTGTTTGAAGAATATGAGGTATGTACTTATTTAAAAATAAGTTCTTGAACTCATCCCATTCCATGGACTCAATTTCATCACTTGGCCTCGTATTCTTGATAAGATTCCACCATTGATCGTCTTCACCACCCAAATAATATACTACTAAGATGACTTTATCCTGTTTAGAACATTGAAGAATTGAAAATATCTTTTCAGTGGTACTGATCCATTTTATAGCAACAAGTAGATCAGAAGACCCACTGAAAGAAGGTGGACGTTGCCTCATAAAGGACTCAATAGAATATTGTTCCCTTCCCTGCTCATTTGTAAGTCTAGAATGATTCCTAGCTTGTATAAGTATAGCAATAAGATTTTTCACTCCATCTCCCATAACGTTTTTTTTTCAGGAAGACAATCATTGCATTGTCCATTTCATTTATCAACACGGTTCCTTCAGGTTCTAGCCATCGTCTAAAACCCAAAAAGAATAGTGTGAGAGGAAAAGATCATGCTATGGAAAACAACATAATAAAGGGGGAGTATCTTAAATATCTGACATCTTAGGTTTAATTCTAAGATCATTAACGTAATTCTAGGACTATAACCTATACGTATACTAATCCTTAGGGACATCCCTATACATACCTTAAAACATATCTCTAGGGATTTCACTAAAGTTTTCGAATCCTAGTTTCCAAAGGATGACTAAACCTCCCTATGATTCCAACTGTAGAGACCCGAAGCTGGACGTACATAGATATTACATTACTTTTGCGGAATAATTAATACATAACAAAAACAGGCAAACAAGGACTGTAATAGTTTAGTGTCTTTGGAAACTTGGAATGTAATCTTATAATCGTGGTGAAAGATCTTCATCATCTCCCATAAAGGTCTTCCACTTTTTGTTTCCTTACCTAAAAGCTTTCTTTTAATCCTGGGGGAAAATAAAACACAAAAAAGGGTGTTCTCAAATGCTCAGTAAAGGTAAGCATGGATAAAATAAATCTTATTATATACATTTGAACTTAAAAACATGAACATAATGTTTAAACATAAAAAGCATGAGAAATGACATAAAACATGGAAGTACGTAAGGCATAGATCATAAGGAAACATTAAGAATGATAAAATATCATGGGAATAAAACATGTAATTGTGGAATCCATTAAGAACATGTAATGATTTCTTTAGTAGCGAAGGCATTGTTGCCAAGACCATATTAGTGGACAAAGCCCCTATCGGAATCGAGTTCACTCCTCGTTCTAGTCATGTAATACTGAATCGGATTAACATACCGTTTCAGCCATGTCTATCTCATGAGATATAAATCTGTACCCAATGCATTGGAGGGAGATATAGGCACCACCCATCTCATAGTGAAATCATTCTTACTTGCGCCACAAAATAAACTTTAAACATTCATCATAACCCAAAGAATAAAATGGGTTTCATAAACATCATCCCATCATCACATAATCCATATAAAACAAATGGAAATTTCACCATAAGAAAATTGAAACTATGTAAATCATAGAGACGTTATACTTGAAACGTACACATATGAAATAATGTCATCTTATATAGAAAATGGTTTTAATAAAACACTTGAAATGAATTCTTGGGGAAAATATCCTTTCTTCTTCAAAATTATTCTATTTTCACAAAATTTCATGCAATTTTCAACGAAAAAGAATTTTGTTGAAAATAATCATGAAATATTTTGGAGTAAGCTTCATGAAACTAAGGCTTTATAAACCCATAAAAATATGTTCGTTTCATATAAGTTAAAAAAACATTCTTCTCGTAATTTTGCCGGAAAAGTCAAAAAAAGTACCTCGTAACGTAAAGAAAAAAAAGATTCCTTAAATACCATTTAGTAAAAGTCAAAATGGGAATAAAGGAATTTAAACATACATGAAAATAATTTTCTAAAACATGGACATGGATAATTGCAACAACCCCAGTAAATACTTACGAATAAGTAGTCTCGGATAAAAATGAGATTTGCCAAAATATCCCTTACCTTAGGTCTGATATGCTTCGTAAGTATCCAAACATCTTGTATAGTGATTTAAATAATGACATTGACTTATTAAAGAATCATATTCATTGTTATTATATCATATATGGTTCACTTATGACTTTATATTACCCGTTATTTTGTAAATTCATGTTAAAGTAGCGTTTTGGGTAAAATTGTTTCATTTATCATTCGTGTTTTAACTTGTAATTATTAATATGATTACTTAGATCAAGATTACTTACATCCAGAATGTAAATCATGATTTATATATAATATATATTCTGAATATATAAATAATGGATTGATAAATGGAATGAAATACACCGTTCATGGAGACAGTAGGTCGTACGTACGCATGATTGCTGTTTTCGTTTCCTTATTGAATTGAATGGAATTAAGTAGATGACATAAATATATATATACATAAATCCAGTAGAATTATTATTTAATCTATTTCATGATTACTTATTATATATTCTTTATAACAATTCTTGAATGGTTATCATGGAGAGTGAATCTCATTGCGTCGTGGAGACGGTATTCCGTACGTACGCACGAGCGATGATATCATTCACATGATCGTGTAATTGTATTAAAGTGTATGTATAATATTAAAAAATCAATATCAATTTAAAATAATCATATATATTCATTACTTTCACCATTATACCCATCCATGTAAGGTGGTGGTGGAAATTAGATTACACCACGACGTGGAGACGGTATTCCGTACGTACGCACACGCGGTGATTTCGTTTTCCGTAGGATGTATAGATGGTGAAATATGGTTGTTTCATACTTATAATAACATATCAGTATATGAGTTATACTGATGTTATTACCTCATAATTAAAAAACAAAAAAGAAGAAGTGGAAGAAGAAATAAAGTTGAAAGAATCGGTAACAGATATTACCTCTTCTTTGAAGCGCCTCTTTGAGACCTCCACTTAGGGTACTAAAATTGGTCTTTGAAGAATACCAGGACCTCTAGGATGTCACTAGGGAAGTGTATAAGATAATTTTTCAGGGTTTGGCCGAGTTTGAAGAGTCAAAGTGGTGTGTGGAAGACAGGGAAGAGGTTCCCTTTTATAAGGGAGGAGAGGGGCACCTTTGGAAAAACTAAAAATATTATTTTATTATAAAGCCATATTCGGTTTTAAATAGCTCCAAATTGATTTATTTTGAAGCTAAGGTGGGGATGGGTCTAAATCCTCTCATCCAATAGAATTTAGAGAAGTTAGTTTACTATTTAAAACTTATCATTTAGATTTAACTATAAGTTAGATAAATTTACTTCTACCATGTCTTTTTGTGTTCTTACACTATAAGGTTAATAAACATACTATAACAAGCCAAAAGAACCCCTATTTGTTTATTATTAATATATATAACCTTATCTAAGTCATTTTTCCGAACCTTAGATTTCTAGGTATATAATAACAATTAATAATATAATATTTAAAAAAAACTATTTTATGTCAATTTTGACACTATTTGGTAGATGATTTTTTTTGTAAATCATAAAAGAATGATTATATCGAACTAAACTAATAAAATAAATAAACAAATGTCATATTAACATATAATAGTATTTTAATTCATAAAAAGTCTCCAATTACATTTATTTGGTTATTTAAAATATCAATTATGTCAATATTTCATTAATAAGATAATTACTACATCATCATTGTATCATAAATAAATTAAATTATTTAAAGTCTAAAAATTAAAAATAAAAATTAATTATGTAGGAAATAGTTTTAGCTTTCTAATGAATATTTATAGTCTAATTTATCTTATGTAAAACCCTATATTAAAAATGATTTACTTATTAAACTTTGATTTTAACTATTTTAACCCTTCTTTAAATAGATTAATATTAAATGTTCTAATCTAATCCAAGTGGGCCTAAATGGTCATATTTAATTCCTCAGGTTGTTTTTGGTCGAATAACACTTATCCAATAGAATTAGGATATGTGTTAGGGTAATAATATTATCATTTTTACCCTTAATTACCCTATTTACATTTAACCGTGGTAAAAAAAGTACAAAGTTACTATTCACCAAAAATTATTTTCATCTTATTGAACCACATTTTAGTCCTTGATATTAACCATGTCTCTCGGAATTTCTAAATTCCACTCACAGAAGCGGTAAAATTATGTTTTATGAAAAATTCTGTTTTTTAACTACCACTTAGTGGTTTCACTATTCATCAAAAAATGAATGTTTCCAGAAAAATACCAAAAATTAGGCCTAAGATATATTGAATATTATGAATTAAAAAATGATGTCTATTTTTCTAAATTCAAAACATATCAGTTATATTAACTAATTTAAAAATTAATTCTCGTCGCCAAAACAAATAGCGTGTTTTTATGAGATAATAACTATCAAAAAATTGACACTTGTTTATGTCTGGTTTAAATGTGAAATTACATCCAATGAACAACATTGTATTAAATTGTAAAAATATATTCTAAATATACTTAAAAAACCACTCAAATTAATAATTTATCACTATTAATTATTTTGATTAAAAAAAGTAGTTTTTAATTAAATTTTAGTAATTTTCACTATTCATTAGAATATGAAAGTTATCCGAAAAGTACCAAAATTTAACCCTAAGCTAATTTCGATATTCCAAATCCAAAAATGAAGTCCATTTTGAATGGTAAAATTTATAAAATTTCAAAAAGTGGGTATTACTATTTATAACGGCTAGTTCATAATAATATTATAATAATATCTCGTTTAGTGAAACTCGGTATTGCGTACTACACACACTATCGAGGAAGGTCGCGATTGCGTGTAATGCAAGGAACGTAAGGGATGTGTGTTGTGCAAAATTCTTTTGATGTAGCGTATAACACAAGACATTATTTAAAAAGAATAGTTTTCATAAAATCTTTGGGTGTTACAAAAATGGTCTATTTGGGTCCCTTGTAACATATGTAACATCTGTGATCACTCAATTCATTTCAACAATTCCAAGTGTGTCCTCTCACCCACGTATAAAACAAAACCCACTCTCTTTTTATCTTCTCACCATCAGACCACTTTTTTCCATGAACATTCCAATTCAAATAAAAATTTCCCTAATAAAATCCTTGATTCTTTCTTAGTAATAAACAAAATATTTTATGGATTTAGTGAAAATATATGGAAGATTCTTAAATATGAAGTAGTGTTCTTCAATGTGCGTCTTTATTTTACTAATTTATCCACACCATTAAATTTTTTTAAAACATATATGAAATAAAATCATTAGTATATTAAATTTATAGGGTTACTTTAAAAATAACATCATTACCTAAAACTCTCTCTACTTCCATCAAATGTGTTATGAAATCATCGATCATGTGTACAACAGACAACCACCTGATGAATTGAATTTGTTCATTTTCCCATTTCCACCTCTAAAGGATGGGTATGCTGGTGGATATAAAGTATACATATGATATTTATAACATATTTATACATATTTAAACATTGTATCATATATTTATATATATAACACATACCTTCCATTCCGAAGGAGATATGATAACATCGCTCGAGAGTACCGCATACTACAACCTTGCGAAGCAATGTGATTCGACTTTCACTAACGCTTCACATGGATGGAGATAAAGATAAAATTAATTATTATATGTCTTATAAATTAACTAATTATGATATTAATGACATATTTATCATTATTTATTGATAATAAATTTCATTTTATTTCATTTCTTTTCTCTCAATTAGAGGTGATAACATCGTTCGTGTACGTGTGGCCTACTGCCTTCACACTGTCATGTCATTCTCTTTAATCACAAATCCATATGGACCATATATATAATTATATTATATGTAATTTATTATATTATTATTATTATATAGTTTAATAAGTATTACCTACCTCCTTTACAAAACGATCATTAAATGATGGACACGTTACTCGTGTTTGTTAATGGCATGTCATTTTCATGATCTTAACGTACATAATTATTAATAACCATCCTTATTGATTGGTTTTAAAAGATACAATTATGTAAAAATATTATAATAGTTTCATTACTATTATTCTAGAGATGATATAAGTTTATAATATGTACAACAACCTGATCTGTCATGATGGAACACACATGAGAAAACAAGACAAAATACACTCAAAACCACAAAAATAATGAAATATTATTAACAAATGTGTAGTAAGATGTCATAAAAGGATCATATATGATATTATAAATATTAATATTATTATTTAATAATTAAATAAATTTTTTAAAATTATTAAATATGGATTAAAATCAAATTCCATCAAATGGAAGTGTAAGGTAATGGATTTCATCTCATTTTCATTTTTTGATGCTTATTGTATTTTTGTACATAAGATTCGTTTTATATGGTTTGTACACAACATATTAGTCATTTAATATAATTAATATTTCATTATTAATGATATTTTATAATTCAATTTAATTATGTTATCTAATGGTGTTTAAATTAAAAGTTACGAAGTGGTAAATAATTTTAAAACTCAACACCTTTTCATAGAGTTATGTTTCTTATTTAGTTCTCATTGTTATTATATGATTACATGTATAAGGAAATTTTATATTAACTTATGGTGAATTTACTCTTTATTTCTTGGGAATTAAGGTTAATACAGATAATTGACTCATTGATTAATTCTCATTATAACATTATGGTCATTGTAATATTTTTTTTCAAAATCGCATTCGAATCATGGTTGTTTATTCTTATATATTAGTTGAAGGAAATTATTTGATAATTGTATAAATAATCCCATTTTATTTTAATATATTCTGGTCTTTCATAATATATTAAATTTAAATAACTAGTTTTTTTATCTTTTTTACTTAATAAAATTGATAAATATTTTCTAATAAAATTTTACTTCATTTATCTCTTCTGTTGAAAATCAGTTTTCTTCTAAAACAATGTTTTCTTAAAAAATTTAAAAAACGTTTTTGACATTTTGAAAATGATTTATCATATAAATTTTTACCCATTTATTCTTTTTTTTTAAAAAGTTCTATGTAATATTATTGTCATTTTTGGATCAAGGAACTTTTCTATCTTTTTATAGTGAAAAAGAAATATTTTTTTAATTTGTCATGCATGTACAGGATAACCCACCGACTGGAAAAGCATTTATTTGAATCATTATTTTCATGATTACAATTTTATTTTTAAATAATTATTTCTCTCATCTTTTGGAAATTAATATTTTTTTAAAGTGATTTTTGAAAAAAATTATTTTTATAATATTTTATAAATTTAATTTTAAAATAAAAATAATATTCTTCACTAGATGGTTTTTATAAATATTTGTATATTATTTATATTAATAAATTATTGTTTTTTTAAAACCTATATGAATACATATACCAGCCTTATCCATTAAATCGATGGTTTATTGTCATTTTGACCAAGGAAGATATTGAAATTCACTTTCCTGGTTCATTTTTTTAGTCATCAACTATCGTATTTTCATTTGAAATTAAATTTCCATGAAATATTCATATTTTATAGTTTGGATATGTTAATCTATTAAACTATATATCATTATAAAAAAAATTCATTAAATTACAATTTAATATCAATGATATATTTACGAATCCATGTTATTTAATCAATACTACTCTTTGATGTTATGGCATATTGATTCATGAATTAGGTTTGTTGTTTGATTTTAGAGGAATGCTTAGGACCATTACAGATTTTTTGGGGCCAGTATTATATATCCACCCAACAGTAAGAAGGTCTCATGAGACAAATAATGTTAATTTATAATTAAAAATTATTGTAGTTGTTGTTTAAACCATCTTGGTAAAGGTATTGACGATTGAGGTATCATGATTCATAAGATCATAATATCTAATAAATAAGAATTTTCTTCATTAAGATTTCAATAATTATTATGCAAGATATTTTCAAAATTGATATTATGTATAGATTAATTTCATATTCAATTAATTTGTTAAATGGAATGGGTTCTCAGTTATTTGCATTTCCATATTGTTTATTCGTTATCATGTTGTTTAAAAGGAGTTCATGATATTTATTTACCTTACCATGTTATTATGATTTTTGATTCTTGATAGAATCTATTTTACTCAACCCTTAGTAAGAATTTGAGATCTTCCATATATTTTTTCATTTCATCGTAATCAATATAGTGTAATTTGATTGATATGAAAGGATGTGCTAAGGGGAATATTATAATTCTAGAAAATAGTAAATTTTTTATTCAGATGTAATATATCATTAAATTATTTATTTAGTTTACTAAGACTAACAATCTATTATGTAATTTTGGATATTATTAATTATATCTTATGCCAATTTAAGAAATAAGAAACTAACTCCTTTTTTCTAGGGGTGGGGTTTCTATATATGTACATCCTAGGGAATGATACATTGAACACAACTTGAACCTAAAAAAGGTTCAATGTGAGGACTAAACAAATAACTAATGACCCAATACGATCAATAAATTCATAGGGACAAATAATATTTAGTATTATTTATTTCCCTTATTTCTTCAACATATATATTTATAGAAACACTATGTCACCTACATGAAATTCTAGATCATGTTGATGAATATAATTATATATATTTTTTCAACATTAAACCACCATTATGTGATCCTAAATGGAACTAACATTCTCAACCATTTCTTCATCTATCCTAGGTACTAATATATTTTTTCCCCAACTTCAATCAAGAACATTAGATCTCTGCACTTATTTCCATAAAGGGTTTTTTAAGGATCCACTTTAATGATTTGGGTGCAAGATATGGTTGTAAGAAAACACAAGTAAAGGAAAGTGTTGTTTCCAACTACCATTGAAACCTATAGAATGAGATATTTAAATATCTTTTTGGATTTAAATTTTCCTATTAGAATGAACATATAACTAAGGATGATACATTATGTTTAATTTAAACTTTATATAATTAGTTTTCTTAAGATGATTCCATAACATTAATGAAAACATTGGATATAATAAAATACAATGGAATTGGGTACTCCAAAAAAACATACTACATCCTTAACATATATCCTCTATATCTGATCTTGAGTGAAAAATTATATGATAGTTTTGAAGTGTGCTAAATGTGAAAGGTGATCAAATAACACCTATATATAATTTTCCATCTATATTTTTTGGGGAGGTTGAAGAAAAAATCCAAGGTGTTGTTTTACTATTACCATTCTATCATGGATAATATTTTAGAATCAGCTTCAAAATGTTTCTCTCATCTATAACTAGCTGATATAAAAAGCACTGAGAGACATATTCAGAAATACCTCCCTTTATGTTATCCCACCATAAGTACTCTTTTTCATACATGAATGGTAAATATTACACCCAACTAATCGTTTGGCTATCGGTTCAACCCCAATGGACTTATTAGAACTGATGGGTTGTTTCATGAGATGATGGTTATTCTTTTTCAATAATGATAATAATATAGTTTCTAAGAAGAAATAACCCATATTTACCTCGAAATCAATGATAATATAAACCCTTTTGGTTGTAATAATAGTGATGTTATCCCCCAAATGTAAATTCATCCACCCTGAAATAATTTTGTCACTAGATCATATAAAAAACATAGGGGTTGTTTTTTCAAAAATGTATTTGAATATATCTTGAATATTAATAAACAATCAACACATAAAACATCAAATGGGTGTCTAAGAAGTTGAACATATGATCATACATAATCTTATAAATCCATGATGGTAACTATAACACCAAAGTTAATATTACATGGAGACATATATAATTCCAAAGTGAATGAAATCCTTAGCTTTTTCATGATCCATAGTACCAAAATACCACATGGAAAATAAATCAAAATCATAATTCATGAATAAAAACACATAAATACTCAAACCCTTTATTCTTTAAATAAGATCTTATATTATAAAAAACATTTTCATTTAAACCATTATGTAATTTTCAACAGATATAATATCAAATATGATATCATTATTATAAAATCCATATGTAATGAGAAAAACATTTCTTAAAATAAAATAAAATCTCACTAATGGAGGAGAAATAATATTTACATAGAGATTGTTCATATAGAATCAAAATATAAATTCCCAAATAAGGAGTGAAAAATAATTGTCCCCTATTTATCCTGATTCAGCTCATCCTTTGTGATTTCATAAGATTCTACTTTATAAGTTATCTTCATAGGTTTATGTGCTTTTTCATACTCATTTCCCATAGATCGGGGCATTGATTTTTATAATTATAAAACCCAAGGAACATGAATAATTCGATTGTGGGTTTTGAATTATGTGGAGCTATCTCTTTATTTTCCTTATTATTTTTTATATTGCCATCTTTTTGGAATTTGACTATGCGATGGACATCCATTCAACACATAAAACATTTACGTGTCCCTTTATGACAATTCCATCCATGTTTCCTACCACACATACAATGTGACAACTGGGTCCCGGTGACAGCACAACCACCCCTCCTTAACATAGTCATCGTGTACTGGCCCACCAGGTACTACCAATTTCCCCACAGACACATGGGGCCCACCCCAGGGTCCTCCCACATGCCCAAACAGGTCATCTGACTAATGATTTTCCCTTAGATCGGGGCATTGATTTTTATAATTATAAAACCATCGGAACATGAAGAATTGGAGTGTGGGTTTTGAATTATGTAGAGCTATCTCTTTATTTTCCTTATTATTTTTTGTATTCCTATCATTTTGGAATATTACTATGCGATGAACATCCTTTCAACAGTTAAAACATTTATGAGTCCCTTTATGAAAATTTCATCCATGTTTCCTACCACACATACAATGTGACAACTGGGTCCCAGTGATAGCACAACTAGTCCACCTTAACATGGTCATCATGTCCTGGCCCACCAGGTACCACCAATTGCCCCACAGACACATTGGGCTGAACCCAGGGTCCTCCCACATGCCCGAACGGGTCATCTGACTAATGATTGTCCCCACAGGACAACACATGTCCTTTCCAGTGTGCTTTGTCCTCACTCAGACAAACCCTAGGAATCTTCCCAGAATGTCACCCATCATGATCACTACTCCCGGCCAAGCACGCTTAACTGTGGAGTTCAAATCAGGTAGGCTCCTGAAAAGGAAGATGCACCTTGTTGACATGAGTCATATAATTTAGTCATTTAACCAGTTATCATTTGGGGGTGTTACAATGACCCCCTTTAGAGCAAAACATTCTCATTGTGGGCCCTACATCACAACCCAGGTAGTGCACCGTGCACTTAAGGCTGGGTTCCTCCTCTAATACCAAATGTGACAACTAGGTCCCAGTGATAGAAAAACCACCCTACCTTAACATGGCTGTCAGGTCCTGGCCCACCAGGTACCACCAGTTGCCCCACAAACACGTGGGGCCTACCCTAGGGTCCGCCCACATTCCCGAATGGGTCATATGACTAATGATTGTCCCCACAGTCCAACACATGTCCTTTCTAGTGTGATTTTTCCTCCCTCACACACATCCTGGGAAACATACCCAAAGGTCACCCATCCTGATCAATACTATAGGTCAATCATGCTTAACTATGGAGTTCTAATCAGGTAGTCTCCTTAAAATGAAGATTCACCTTGTTAACTTGAGTCTTATCATTTAGTTATTTATCATTTTATCATTTGGTGGTGTTACATACAACATGAATTAATTTTCATATTCTCTCCCAATAGTTCTTAGTGTTTCCCATGGACTTCATTTTTCTTTTATTATCAATAAATTTAGATTTATGGGTAATTCCAATCAATATTTACACCTTGAGAGCACATCGAATGACTTCTCAATAGATAAAAAATTACCTAATGGATAGTTACATTTAATGAATTTATTAAAATCCCCCAAATAATTGATCAACCTTAATTTTGGGTTGCATGAAAATTCTTGATTTGTAGCATGCATGTATTGTAAAATTTTACTCATATATACTAACAGATTCATCATTTCCTCGGTTTATCATAAATAATAATTTTAATATTTTCATATATATATTATTAGGGAATTACTTGTTGAAAAATACGATATTAAACTCATCCCACTCCATAGAGAAAATTTCATCATTTTCCCTCATATTTTGGGTGATATATCACAATTGATCTACTACTCCATCAATATGATAGAAATCCAAAATGAAATTTTCATGTTATGAACCCCAAATAATGGAAAATAACATTTTAGTGGTGCTGATCCAATTATCAGCAACTAATAGATTGTTATAAGCACTAAACGATTGGGGATTTTACCTCATGAAAGTTTTAAAATAATTTTTTCCCTTCTTCTCTCATTTATAATATTTTCATGATTCATAGAATAAGAATGTATTGTGTGCATAATAATGATAATTTTCATTCTAGATCCAACAAAATTTATTTTTTTCTGAGGAAAATAATTCCATTGTCCACTGCATTCAGCATTAACACAGTTCATTTAGGTTCGACCAATTGAGAAAAACCAAAATTATAATGTGATTAATAATAAACATAGTAGGAAACCACATAATCTTGAAGAATCACTTAACGAATGTATAAGAAAATGACACTTTTTTTATTCTTTATGAAACCTTTGGATTAACATAATATATTCATGTTCATTATTTAAATCCATCATGATTTTTTGTAAAGATTTTTGGATTTCCAAAGCATATCCCACTATAATGTCTAACAATGTGAATAGTAAAGTACATGTTCATGTAGCAGGTAATACTCAAGTTGAGCCCAGTGTACATTTTTTGGAGAAATTACCCCTATTTATATCTTTTTACAAACCACATCCACTTTTAGTATTCATATAGGAATTTATTTCTAGGAAATTATTCACTCAATCCTTCACCATTATACCTTTTTTACTATACATATTATTATCCTTATAATAATCCTTATACATATCTCTAGGGATCTCACTATAGTTTTCTCATCCTAGATTCCAATGGTTAACAAAAAATATCCTATGAAACTAACTATAGAGAAACAAGATTTTCATTCATTAATATTACATATTTTTATAGGATAATTCATTAAATTATAAATATAAATTTCTGGGTATTATAAAGGTAAAATGTATTTGGATACTGGGAATCATAAACAACTAGTTCATTATAGTTCAAAATCATTTCAAAATTTGTTCCTCATAACTATCACCCTTCTTGCTCATATCACACACAATACCAATCATCACATCCTAGGGAAAAGAATCCTAACAAATGGTGATATTACATTCTCAGTAAGGGTAAACAATAGAAAAAATTAAACACAACATGAACATAAGTGTATTATAAAATGGGAATAAAATTTGAAAACCAATCCATACATGTCAATGTTTAAAATCTTGATTCATCGAATAATGACTGTAAGTTCATAAGATTTGAATCATAGAAAAATAAAATAAAATTATCCATGAGAAAATAACATTTACCTAAGACATGGAATTATGCTACAAACATAAACACACAAAATCATTTATATAGTAATCAAGGATTATTTCAATGGATATCATGGTATAATGGGTTCACTACCCAAATATCATAGTATTCATGGTTTACTCCAAAGTGTACTGGAAAATTATCGTTATTGAATTGGGTTTACTCCTCATTATTGTTCTATTTATCTCGAGAGATATAAATATTTAACCAATTCATTATAGGTATATTTTGGTCCCACCATTCCCATAATGAAATTCATTAAAATGTGTGCCACAATAGCATAAAAATTCATGATATCAAAACCCATAAAAAGAAATGGGATTTCAAAAATATTAATCATATTAGAACCCATGATGAAATGGGATTCAAGAAACATTTCATCATATAATAACTCATGGAAATGATAAAAGTTTCATAAACACTATATCTTTATAAATATAAACCATATAATGAAAAAATTATGATTATATCATTGGATCATTTCCACAGTAATGATTAAGTTACATTAAAGTATGCCATATTAGAAAAAACTGATTTGTAATGTTATATTGGAACATTTCCTAAGGAAAATAGTCCCTCCACTTCGAAAATAATATTTTAAAAACATAAAATATTATCATAATTAATTTCATTTAAAATATCCTTGGTAACTTATACAAGATTCTTTCAATTTAATTTTAAAAAATACTTTTATAAAATATCCTTTCCAATTTATGAATCATTTTGTTAAATAAAACTTTTTAAAAATGTTTTCCACTAATAATAAAATTAGAATAAAATAAAGTGATATATAAAATACTGGATGTTCATGATAGTGGAAAATTATTTTCATGTCATCCATTTTAAAACAAAAATCCATTCAATTTATTATGATAATTAAAATGTGTATTTTATGGAAAACAACATGATGATGACTTTTTTTATATTATAAATTTAAAAATGGTAAACATGACATTAATAAAACATTTGATAATTTTAATTTATTGTTGAAAAAATTTCTAGAGAACATGTGTATGTATAAAAAATGGGTTTTAACTGAAGAAAGATATAAATATGATTCTTTTGAAATTAATATTTTGTACTCTATAATCATTTAAGATATGAAAATAAAATTAAATGTGTATTATCCATAAATAACTAGTGGATAAAAAATAAATGATTTTCTTGAGATGTAGATAATAAAATTTCTTTATTAAATGCATAATTGTAAAAAACCCTAAAAATGACGAGAGTGCATTATATAACCATTACCACATTGATAACGTTGAATCCTAAGCCTCATTGAAGTAAATAGATAAATGAAACATATATTATATTGATAAAAACAAAAATCATGATATTACACTTGTGAGGGGTGTTATATACACATCATTAAGGAAGAAAAGTTAATAACATACCATATTTCCCAAAGAAGTCAAACTAGGAGAAAAATATCTTACATTTTCTTCAACGTACAACATAGACATTGGAGCTTCATGTAGAATAAATATTGTTTTATTTTATATCTATTAGAGAATGATATTAACATATATCATACCATATATTATATACTTGTGTTCTATTATTACATGTTTCTTAAAAATTCCATATTAAAATCATGTTTCATGTAATAAATACATTGTTTTTAATGTATGGTATAATTTTTTATTTTTTAAAGTTTAACTTTTTTTAGGGATCCATAAAATCAATAATTTAAACCATGATATAAATTCATATATATTAACAATATATGTATTTATCGGTATCAATAAAAGATAGATATATTAAAAGAAATACACTATTTATGGAGACAATTGGTTCCATGTACAAATGAGTGTTGTTTCCACTTTTTAATGAATTGAAGAAGAGAAGGGTTAAAAATAATTCACCTTTAAAAAATAATTAATATTTCAAATATATAACATATATTTATTCACTTTGACATTATTACATTCTATTAAAAGTGTTAGTGAAAAATGAATTACCTTGCTTCCTGAGGTGATAGTCTGACGTACACATGATCGACGTCATTATATCCCCCATAGAATGGAAAGTAAAAAAAGTTATATGTGATATGATAATAGTATAAGTATAATTAGGTTACAAGTATAATATATATTCATTTAATGTATTCAAATTTCCATCCATGTAAAATATAAATGAAAAACACATCCCATTGGCTCGCGAGGTAGTAGTTTACCACATACATTGTGATATTATGGTTTTAAAATGGGTTGAAAAGTAAGAAATTATGTGTGTTTTTATAATTATATAAGTATAATAATATCATAAATATATTATATAGACAATAAATCCATCATTATATATAGTTTATATAGGTGGTGTTGGAAAACTAATAACATTAGTTTATAAGGCAGTTGTCTAACCTCAACATGATCGAAGGTTTTATTTTCCATTTACATGAAGATTATATGGATATTTTTTATGAAATTAACTTAAAAAAATATAATTATAAGAGATATATTTTTTTAATTATTTCAATATATTTGAATAATATTTGAATTAGTTAGTGTAATAAAAAAATTAGAACTAATTTTTAAGGATTGAACCATTTTTAGGGAACCTATTTCAGTTTACACCTAAATCCTTATTAGGAGGGACTCATATAGAAAATAGTTATTTTATGAAATCGTTATTTTAAATAAATTTAAATTCATCAATATATTGTGTTACACACAACCTCATGTGTTAACAAAATGCCTCATATAATTTAAATATTAATATTTTATATGATAGTTATCACCAAAATGTTGGAATGGTGGGTATAAATTGGATTAAATAAATTAAGGAAATATATGGTTTATATTTGAATGAATTGTTTTTCCACCCATTAAAATTTAATAGAAAATAAAAGATATTTTTTTAATGATAAATTATATCTTGTTTAGATAAACTATTTTTAGGCACACAAACATTCATTATCTCAACAAATTAAATAAATCACTTTTGGTGAATAATTATCATGAAATTTATCTATTTTATATTCATTAAATTTTTTAACATTTATATTTTTTTCATGTGATTATATAAATATAATTTCTTCAATATATTATGTTACACACAACCTCTTGTTTTAATGAAATTCCTCATATAATTAAAATATTATTATTTTATATGATAATTATGACCAAAATGTTGGAATGGTGGATATAAATTGGATTATATAAATTAATGAAATATATTGTATGCAATTGTATGAATTGTTTGTCCACCCATTAAAATATAATTGAAAATAAAATATATTTTTTAATGATAAATGAAATCTTGTTTAGATAATCTATTTTTATGCAAACATACATTCATTATCTCAAAAATTAAATAAATCACTTTTGGAAATTTTAAAACCACATCATCCTTATTAAATCCCTACACTTTTTAATGAAATATCATCACTCAGATTTATAATAGACTACCAACTCAAGAACTATTATAATGTATTTTTCTACATTCCCTTTTAGAGGGATATTAATAAATATACATTATATGAATATATATTTATAAATATATATATATTATTTTTAAAATAATTATGCTTCATGAATTATAATATCACATATACCATCTTACTTTATATTATACATGGATACAATAACATCATTTGAGTGTATGATGTACAACCGTAATGCGGAGAGATGTTAATTGGTTTTAACATATTTATTTAATGGATGGTAAATCTGGTAAATTTAATTTATATGTGATATATATGACATGAAATGATTCTGTAAGAGTAATATATTACGTACCATTGTTTAATTTCATCTTTTGAGACAACAGAGACAACAATATTGCGTATGTATGGAAAACCGTTTCAATGAATAGTTTATTTCATTTTCTATCGCATACAATTATGGATTATTATAAATAAATCTATATAGAATATTTATGATATTTATATCATGGATAAAATTCTGGATATGGAACCATGATCAATGTGAGAGAACATAAAATAAAAAATCTAAATAGACACAATAATTAGAAGTTATTGCATGAAACATGAATTTAAATTCGAGTTTTTAATAAATATGAAACAAATGGTCATAATTCAATCATATATGATATGGTATGGATATATAAAATTATGTTTGTTTTGTAGATTAATAGTAGAGTTATATTTTTATAGAGGATTCTTGAACATTTATATTTCTAATAAAAATTTGGCATAGTTATTTGGTCAATGCTCAACATATTGATTGTGGGGGGTTTGAATGGTTTCACAATTACTCATATCGGGTTCATCATATTCAAATGGCATCCGATGAGTTTTTCTTATGGAGGTACAAACACCCAATAGCTCCCATAATCAAGATGTTTCACTAAGCTGATTTTAATGGAATGAAATTATTTTGGGGTGACCAAACAACACTGAGCGACTCATGTTGGCCGAGTGGATAGGAGTGGGGAATTATACCTCCCTATTGGGATGATTTATTTAGTACTATAATAATCTATTAAAAATATAGTACATATTTTTAAATTCTTCATTAGTTTATAAATATTAATTGGATCACCCATTAATTACCAATAAAGTATTATAATATATAATCTTTTGAATCGTCTATATGTTTATGTGGTTATTCATCGATAGAGGAATTTATATGTATCCATGATTCTATATATTTTGAACCACTTTTTTTATGGATTATATTTTTTTTTCCTTTTATTATTATGATTTTGTTAATCCAAACAGTGGGGTGCTTCATAATTTATCATTTTCTAATAATACAATAGTTGTTTAGATGTCAGGATCAGGCCCATAAGATGGGATTCCAATGTTTCCTTGTGACGGGAATCAAAATCCACATATTTTAGTGATACTTAATTGGAAACTTCATAAATATTATGGTTATACTACGATGAACTAACTGTGGAGTTTAATATCGTGCATTAATGATGTTCAGGCGAAGGGTGTTTAGTCCACGGTTGGAGTGGGGTTTATGATGAAGTTTCCCTAGGGACCATGAAGGGATATGTGATCCCATTATAGAAATGAAAGAACTATGAATGTCACCCAGATGATATTAGGTTTTATTTTAGGTTTAGGTTTTTGTACCTGATATAGGCTTCCTATATATCTGATTTCGATGAGAATCAATGCCCACATAGTTTGGTTGGGGTGTGGACCCACACATATAAAGGACCTCTAAAGGGTTTTTACAAAGGGGATGAGGCCCTTTGAGATGGTGATAACATAATTGGGGTATATACAAGATTTTAGGCCTATATAGTTAGAGTTATTGGGACACACATCGTATAGTAGGATGTCAAGGGGGTTTAATAGTTGGTTTTGAGGACCCGCACATATGGAGGCCCTATAACGGAAGGTGAGAGGATGATCAAAAAATGGATTCTCTTCTAAGATTTGAATTTTGAATTATTTTTTTAATTATGGTATCTAGAATCTATTCCCATGCGAATCATGATCAGTGTGAGAGACAAGAGGATGTGGAATATCTAAAAAACCACACCATCCTTCATCCACTTGTTGAGTATGCTTTCGTTATGGTAGAAGAAGAAATATATTTGACGTTCTCATCTCCTACCTTATTTCATAACTAGGATAGTCACATATTACGACCCATATTGCTAAATCCCATAAGAAATATCAGGGCCTCACTCCAAGAGAAATTCCCAATTCCCAGTTTCAGAGTAGATTGGGGGATAAGCCACTAATCCCCATCAATGGAAAAATAAATCCTGACACCCCCTTACATTTTGAAATATGAGTTCTACGGTCTATGATAATGGTATTTATGAAAATTTTACTCACCCTAAATTCTTATAAATAATTATAGGAGGATAAGAAACCTACCCTTGTGATCTAGACTTGGAAGTCCCTCTTACTGAACTAAGGTTTGGGGTACATCTTAGAGAAGTGATTCATAGCTTTACACACTTTATTGTTCCTACCTATCATGTAGTTCAATTGTAGTACACCTCTTAATGAAGGAATTCATACATGAATGGGATTCATTCTTGTGTGTCCTTACCCTTATTTATGAATTTATGGTGTCTTTTGTGGAGGCTTCAGTATGGTCTCCCTCAGATGGGAGTCTCATAGAAGGGGGTGCAATGTCATTGGTGATCTGAAGGTTGAGTTCCAAGAATTATTGTGCATAAAATTCTTGGGGGAGAAAAATTTATCCAATACACATGTATGATTGATGACCTATAAAGCTATCATGTTGGGTAAGGCATGCATGAATCATAATTTATTCACATGAGGTAGGCCACATAATCTACAGTTTACATTTGGATGTTGAAAAACCTATAAAATAAGACGTGGGTGATGATTTATTCTAGGATATATGATTTTAATTAAGTATCCCTGGAGGGGTCTCACATTGGTCCCTTTTATGGAATGGTAACTTCATTATAGTTTTTATTCATTATAGGGATGTATTACCTCACATAGTTTTCTTGTAATAAACACATTGGATGTACATTGATACTATAAATCCCCTTAATTCCTTTTTATCACATTTTTTTGAGAGTTACCTTGATGATTTGGAGTTCCTCGAAGGACTAAAATAATCAAATCTTTGATACATGATTGTTTTTTTAATTTAAAATGAGGACTCACATAGTCCTATTTATATGCAAATAGAAGACCCTAGGTGAAAGAAGTTTTCAGTTCAAGTACATCATGCAAGCTCAAAGTGTATGTGTTGTGTGCAAGGGTGGCTTATTCTTCAATGAAATATATTAAGTGACTACATGAGCCTCTAGGAAAGTAGGTTGGATATGCACAAGACAACATAGGAAAGCTCACTAGTCCATACCATAATAAATGTTCCCTCGACCCCCCCCCCCCATCAAAATTTCTAGGACATGGTCCTAGTCTTTCTAGTTGGTACCTTCACTAAAGATTGTAACCACCATGAAAATGGTAGAACTGCACCGCGAACTATCCATGCTTGACTAGTTATGTTATTAAATTGTAAAACATAAAACCCCAAATCAAATTCCAAATACATTTACTACCCTAAAAATTGATATTCTCACCATTATTTAATTGGATTGGAATCATTCGTGAGGAATCTCCTTTCCATGGTGTGTGATAATTCTTTTGGAAAATGGAAATCATGTCTTCCACTTTCAACTTAAATACATCTTTCTAATTAAATCATAAATTTAATGTCTATGTGAGGATAATATCATAGATCATGTGGCAAATTCATGGAATGAATTTTCCAAAGTCAAAAGTGTATAATGGAATTCAAGAATTACGTTAATTGATTACCATCTCACTTTCATATTCTATGAGTCACATTCCATATTGAATATATTTTTCTTTAATGTGGCATAAATAATCTTTTTGATTGTATTTTTTGAATATTATCTGAAAAAATATTTGGAATTACATATGCATTTAAAGATCTCCCTTTCAGGGTGTTTATGGTTGAAAACATACCAAATCAATAATTTATTTCATTCTAATTTTTCTTCCTTGGTATATACAGTATGTTATCACCTATCTTATTTTATGAGGTGTATATACAGCCCCTTAAACATGTAATAATTGGAATTTATTTATTTTCTTGATATTTTATTTTTTATTTAATTTTATTTCATCATGGGGATTATGATTCAATGTTTTCAACGTGTTAAGGGTTTTATAACACAATCTCATCATTTATCATGATTTTTTTATTTTTACGCATCCAATAAAGAAATATTATAAAATATATTGCAATAAACTCTTGAATTTTCTTACCCTTTAGTTATTTCTTGAGAATACTTGTTTTCCCTATATTTTACCCTCTTTATGTACTCGTGATACCAAAGGATTTTTTAAGGAAACTAACTACATTTCTCTATCCAGAAATGAAAAAAAACTTCTATATTAATTATATCTAAAATTAGATTGCATTTATTATTTTTATATTCCTATTTGATTGTTCAATGTCATTTTTACCCTTCTATTGCATTTCTACAATGAAAAATTGAAAGGTATCTTATTTTTTTCAAAATATATCCCATTTGGCTTTTACCAAAATTTTTGAAATAATATTTTTTTAATGTGTATGACATTTAATACCATCAGTCCCACTCAAATCATTAAAGAACCCATTATAAGATTCAATGTTTATTTTCAGAAAATTATTTCCTAAATTTTTTTTCCTTTTTATGTTTTTCAAATATATTTTCAATTTCAAAATTCAATGTTCCCCAATAAATATTTTAAATGATCTTTAAATATTTATTAATAACACGCCATGGTTATTTTCCTAGAAAAGGATTTCGAAATTGTTTTTATTCCAAAAAGTGTTTTTTATAATGGATTGTATATTTTCATCAAGAAATGTTCATATTGTATTTTCAAGATCATTATCCATCTATGATGACATACATTGATGTTAAGTAAGTTATATTGGGAATATTATCTAATGATATCATTATTAGTCATTCTATAAATGGATTGTGTGGAAAAAACTGTTTACAAAACCCATTTATTTGTTCCTAGTTATGATATGATGAAACAGTTATATAAAATATTTCATTTCATAGGTTTGTTGTTCATAGTATAGAACTCAAGAGGGGGTAAATTGAGTATCTATAAAAAAAATTTGTATAAAAAGTTATTCTTAAAAAGGTTCCCCAATATTTAAATACAGCCCAGTTAATCAAGGTTATACTGTTATGAATTTTTGACTGTTTAAATAACTTCTTAGAAGATTGATTAATTCTCATTAATCATAATCATATTTATTAAAATTACTTTTGAGGCTATTCTAATAAGGAAAAAAATTATAACTTCCTTCTATGGTTAACAATCAAAGTAAATTTAGTTAATTGTTTATTAAATAGTAAAACACAAAAAACTAAAGTAAACAACACAGATGATATAAAAGAAGTGGTTCAATCTCAAGTTGAGACCCAATACACTCCAATGGGTTATCACCTTCCACCAATAAGATTATATAAATAAACATGATCCAAACCCTGGATCAGGGAAAACAATATCACCCAAGATAGTCTAGGTCACACAACAACTACCACATATTTTCATCGGTAAACACTAACAAGTCACACATGGAATTCTTCCATACTTTTTCGTGGGAATAAACAGGTGAAAAATGATGTAAGAGACAGGATATCTTGTATCCTTTACTTTTATGCAGGAAATATTGTGTTTTTTATACAAATACACAAACATATCGAAATATAAAAATAATACAAAACATAAAAGAAATGATGAGATAAGTTTAGAAGTTTTTTGAGTATCAGTCTACGTAACTATGGACTTCTGGGATGGAGAAGATGCAGAAATTGAGTCCTCTCATGAAAAATACACTATTGTAAGATAGCTAGATCTGGCTCATGTTCATCATAGTTTTGACAATGTGAAGATGTTCTCGTCGATTCAGATATATGGTTTCCCACTTCCTGATTCAGTAATTCTTTATGGGTTCTTTATAAATGTTGAGTTTCATGTGTCAGTTCTTATTTTTAGAGAAAGTCGTGTGTACTTCGCTATTATGCTCTATCTTTTTCTAGGACGTACATCTCATTTATTCTTGGAGTGCTTGTGTTGGAGAAAACATGATGCACGTATTCTGTACCTCATACCTTGTACTGTTAGATGATATTTCTAAAAAGAAATATAAATTATGTCAGTGAATTCAAAAGATTCAAATATGATCATTAGAAATTAAATTTAAAAATGACAAAACATATTAAGACACGGTGACACAGTTTGTCCGTAAATGGTGTCTTCATTGAAACAGTGTCACCTTGAAACGATGTCTGGATGGTCAGGTTGTGTGGATGGTCACATTTTTGGAATCGTCACAGTGTCTGGATGGTCATAGTATCTGGATGGTCATGGTGTCTGGATTGTCACAATGTCTCAATCTTAGCAATATATCTGTATTCAAACTAAATTAGTGATATTCCAATAATGGATTAGACTTAATAATTCATAAAAGAAATCATTATATAGTAAATAAAATATATTTCACAAGGTTTATTAAATTCATAAAGATACTAATCATTTGTACACATGATTTAAGAGAAATTACATAGGATTAAAATGTTTTTATAGAATGAATATTATTTTTGATAATTAAAACATGATTAACACATGAGGAGTCCAACAATATCCCCCTTTATTATGATCACAAATCATTTATGTGAGATTTATTCATAGGTAATGTGGCTCTTCCCTAATGTGTATTTTAAGTGCATATGTCGCCAATGTGTATATAAAATACATATTTCTCTTTTCTTTCTTTAATTTGAATATTTCTCCCCCTTTTGGGATTACCAAAAAGAGTGAATGTGAAATAAAAAATTACTGTGCACAATGAATTAGATAAATAAGAGTGCCATTAAAAAGAGTAGATGTTCAAACAAATGAAATAAGATCCCTCTCAAAATATAGTAGTCATTGTTCTTCAGCACTAGTTGGTCTTCTCCATTCCCTTGGCAGCAGCATCAGAAGAAGAAGCCCAAGGAGTAGAGGTTGAAGTAGTGGAATAGAGTGAACTAGTGGGCAGAGAAGGTAACAGTATTACTTCATTAATAGAAGGGGAAAATTTCGTTGTAGTAGAAGACTGAGGAAACAATTGATCATGGATTATAGTCCTGATCTGACTCATGGCCTGACGGATAGACATAGTTGTGGAGGGTTTGGTCGGGGATCAGAAGGTATGAAAATCAGATCCTAGAGGTGAAGTTGTAGGAGTCACAATGGTAGAAAACTAAACATGATGATATGGACACAAAATCATGATAAAATAAGAAATAATATCTCCACCATAATATATAGATTTCTCAATGTCATCCTTGTTCTCCATAAACTTATCCAACAAAGGAGTAAAATCTCTGAGCTTTTGGACTTGAGTTTTGAATGGTTGAGTTATATGAGGACTCCTTAGATTCGTCACAAGATACATGTAGTGGGTTTTCATGTCATTATTAAATAAGATCACATTGAAGTAGAAGTCCACTTACTTAGAAATTTCTTATTAAGCATCATTAGAAATATTGGAATGGATGCATACCAAATCAATAACTCTTTCACTGTTCTTGATAATTTCATATAGAGATTCTTTATCAAATCCTTTGAGAAATACCTAAAGTTCATTGACAACAGTTTGGAGAAGATAATTTTGTAATGATGGATGAGACGATTTTCCAGTAGTACGAGAAAATGTTACAACTGAGGTAATATATTTCAGTTGATTGAGATCTTTATAGAGGTACCCATTATACTCATCAGTTAACTTGTTAGGTCTAATAACAATCTCACACATCTCTTGAACAATCTTCAGGTTTCTTTAAGCTACTTTTTCATCTAAATAAGTTAGGTTAGGTTGAATCATGGGGTCTAAGTCATATGGAATATGACTACCAAGATAATCAGTAGGATGAGAAGTAGATTCTGGTCTTGGGTTCAGCACATTATGCATATCTTCAACCATACCTCTTAGAGTATTTACTTCATCACTAAGATTTTTATTCCCAATTCTGGTTTCTAGAATCTCATGGACCATTTTTAGATTAATCTTCCATATAATATTTTCCATTAACATGACAACATCTATTTCACTCAAATTTCATTATAAGAGTAGGTTGATTATTCTTGAGCTTTTCAAACCCATACAATTGGGAAGCTCCAAATTTTTTCATATCATGCTTACTTACCGTGTTTGAAGGTTCTTGTAAAGGCTCGGAGATAGATGATGAGACAAACTCAGGTTCATTCATAGATATAACTTCAGGAGTAGATTCCATTTTCAACTGAAATATAGTGGACAAATCATAACCTTTGACTATGAGTTCCTTTGAGTCATTGAAATAGAAATAACTGGGAAATTAATACCATGTATCCACTGATCTTGGATCAATTAGATGTGGTACTTCAACACTTTCCAGACTAGGGGATGATCCCCCTCAACAGGTTCATCATTCTCTGGAATTAGAGGTTTAGGTACTTAATTTATTTCCAAGATTTCACCCCTATTTTCATCATCCATTTTCTTATCTGGCCAACTAAAATGATTGAACTATTATCTTTTCACTAGAAGGAATAACATCAGGATAATTTTTTTCCTCTACATGGTCCTCACCAGTAGCTTCTTAAATAAGAGACATATATTCTTCTATATGCTCTTTTACAACATCCTTTTATCTTTTAATAACAATAGAATCTTATTTTGAGGATGGATGTTCTTCCAAATCAACAACCTTTTCAAAAACATGCATGTATTTCTTAGCTAAGTCTTGAATAATATGTTCATTTTTCTTCTCACATAGGACTATAACACCCCAAACTTCCATGGTACTCTTCACTTTGAATAATATAGTTGCGTTTGTTGTATGCAACATCGAGTTCTAACACACACCACAAGCATTCAAAGTAGCCGTTATGAATAGTAATACCTAATTTTTTCAATTTTATAAATTTTATCTTTCAAAATGGACTTCATTTTTGGATTCGTAATATCGAATTTATCATAGGGTGAAATTTTGGAACTTTTCGGAGAACTTTTATATTTTGATGAATAGTGAAAATTACTAAATTTTAATTAAATAAAACCTTTTTAATCAAAATAATTAATAGTGACAAATTATTATATTGATTGGTTTTAAAGAATAATTAGAATATAATTTTACCATTTTATCCAATTTTGGTCATTATAATTAACTTTAATTTGAAATTGGACGTAAACAATTGTCAATCTTTTGATTCATATTGTTTCTTAAAAACACGATATTTGGTTTGACAATGGAAATTAATTATAAAATTAATTAATTCAAATTATATGTTTGGAATTTTTCAAAATAGACACCATTTTTTAATTAATAATATAAATTATATCTTAGGGTGAATTTTTGGCATTTTTCTGAAAAACTTTAATTTTTGATGAATAGTGAAACCCTTAAGTGGCAGTTTAAAAACTAATTTTTCGTGAAAATGAAACATTAACACTTCTGTGATTTGATTTTAAAAAATCTGACATACATGGTTATCATTAGGATGTAAAATTTGGTTCAATGGGATTAAAATAATTTTTTGTTGAATAGTAACTTTTAAGTTTTATTAATCGCGATTAAAGGTAATTAGTGAAAATTACGGTAAAAATGATATTATAAAAATATGAAAATATCTTGACACTTGTCCTACCCATATTTTATGATTCATGGCCGACCAAGACAATCAATGGGTCAACTTGGGGACCCCATGGATCCACTTCTGTAAGAAAATGACATTAATAACATTTTATTTAAAGTAAAAATAAAATTGTCACAAACATGTGTTGTTTTACTAAAACAATTATTACATGTGGTTATATAAGTTAACTATTCCACTATAACTATTAATTGGAAAGATAAAATTATTTCCTATATCATGATATTTTTTATATAATTTTTAGACATGAAATAAATTAAAATTTTTATGACACCATGATGCTGCAACGATTGCCTTATTAATTAACGATTTAAAGAAAATGAAAAGATAATGTAAATTATAAGACGTACACTTGTCAAAAACCTATTGAATGGGTATATTTAGAACCCATATCACCTTATACTCGAAATATATAATTTTGGGACCTTTGAAATCCTAAAATTATTTCATAATAATGTAACATTTCAGGACTTTCCAAGAGTGCCCCTCCTCTCCTCTTATAAAAGGTCCCTACCTCTACCAACTTATTCACGCCATCAAAACCATTGGGTTCGGCGAACCTCTACCCAATTACTCTCTCAACTTCCCTCTATTACTCCTATAATCCTGACTTTGGGCATAATTCTTTCCAAGGAAACCTTTGGCTCAAATCAAAAAGATTTACCCGATTTTAAGGCAATGTTTTCTCTTATGTTATTTTGTTTTATTTTGATTATCCAACCCCTTAAACTCTTTTTATTCCTTTATTTTGTAACAACACCACTATATTAAATACACTAGGATGTTGTTATGATAATGATATGATTTACACTTACACACACATTTTTCTAATGGTTAAAGAACATACTGTTTCTGTGGTTGGCGAATTTCTGCCTCACGAAAAGATGATTGTTCAATCTTCATTTAACACCTATCATGGTGGCCATTAAGAAGTCCCTATATTTATATATGATATATATTATGTTTATGTTTTCCTTATTCTTCTTTATTTTTCATTTATGGCATACCTTTATCATTTCCATTATGGGTAAACACGATCATTTCATTTTAGGAAGTGCGGACTACCGCCCCCTCAAAGTGATTTGAATCGTAAATTCCATATGTGGGATGTATAAAGGATTTAGTAAATGATATTATATATGATATTATACTGTAATTATAATATTCTTTTATATAATTATTATTTCATTCCATTAAATACAAAATAGAAATAAACGTAGCGTTCATGCGTATGTACGACTTACCGTCTCTATGAACGGTGCATTTCATTTCATACCTCTAAATGTTACTTAATATTATGAATGAATGTATATACTAGATATATATTATATATATTATATCTACATTATGAATATAATTCTAGAGATAATCGATATTCTACCACATAAACAACATGTAATTATAAGAAGTTTATTGTTGACTCAAGTACGAAAGATCGGCAAAACGACCGTTATTAACTTAAATGACTACATAACTTTCGTAACATTGTAATAAGTGATATAAAAGGGATAATGAACTTGAAAAATATTCTTAAGAAAGTAGAGATTAACTCTAGTTTATTATTCTGGAGATTAAAGAATGGTCGGGTGATGTCGGACACGAGGTAAGGGAACTTCTTAACCCAATTTCAATTATTTTGGTTAATCTCCTACTTTAAAATTATTTCATGATATTATAATGTCCTATGTTGTATTTGTACATTATTTATGTGTACTTATAGTGAATACACATAATAGATTTATTTTATTTTATAAAATGATCATTGTAATGGACTTCGTCTCAATCTCCTTTCATTGATGCATATTTTGTTTTATACACAACTTAATTTTATACGGTGTATAAACCCCTTTGACATTTATGTTTATTCAAAAGGAATCTTTTTATATGAAGCGTTTTACTAAATGAAAAAACGGAATTCTTTTTTGTCATACGTATGTGGCAACAATAACTTCTCCACCACCGTGACCATTATTTGAGTTTCGGCTTCCTCTACAAGACTTTACTTTTTAAAATGAAAAATAAATACAATGTTTTAATTACCTTTTATTTTGGTATTGAAAATGGTTTTGAAAGTGTTTTTTTATTATATCAATGTATTGTATTGATATCTTATGATTGAAATGGGGAAATTTTATGTTTCCTTTATGCATGATTTATGTGATATGATTATGTTATGGTTTATGATATGTTTAAACCTGTTCATATGAGGAATGCATTGGACTTAATAAGTGACAGGTGGAGCCTGTTATAGCTCCTCAATGCATCAGCAGGTCTCATGAGACAAACTAGTGTCTTGGAATGAGGCCTTTCCAAAATATTATTTTTAGTCTTGGCACGAGGCCTTGTCTACGTGGTTATAATAGTACGACATTATGCATTCCATCATTATGAAAGTGGTTATTGATATTGCATGTGATTATTCGACTAGTAGAATGTCAATGTGAATAAGTAAATGGCATTATTTCATTTTATTTTATCCATATTATGCTAAAGTTCAATTTTAAAAGGCATTGTGTTAGTTATACATTGCCTTAAATGTTAATGTTTATTTATGAAAGACTCTTATATATTGTTATCCTTACTAAGAATATGAGCTCACCCCTTTCTATGTTTTAATTTTTCCAGGATGTGAAGAATTATTTTATGAATGACCTGTAAGAATATTTAGAAGTGGATATGAGTGTGGTCTATGGAGACCATGTTATTTTAGTTTATCACTTCATTATGTAATGTAACTTTTATGAATTTCTCTAGTGTTTTCAAGGCTACTAAACTAATCGGTCTTTCGAGACCTGAGCTTTTGTGATCATGCAAATGTTACGTAATAATGCACCGACTCTAGGTAACTGGGGTTGGGGCGTTACAAGGAAAATTTCTGTTGATGTTGTAATAACCTCTTATTCATATTCTTGTTCAGAATATTCAATAAATTCATCTAGTTCTAAAGTAGGATCAGAAACATCTTTACATCTTCAAGGGTGTTCCACTAAATTTAACTTTTCTTAAATTATATCATTGTATTTCACCCATACTTTTCTTTGGGGATTCAAATTTATTTTCATCCTATTTACTATAACATTAATGAGACACAACATATAATCCTTGATAACTTCTTCATTCGTTCCGACAAAACCTTAGGCATGAAGCATGGATTAAATACCCTTCGAATAGAATATGTAGGTTTACTTGGAGGTGGTATTGATCAATTCAATCATATGGAGTATGACATACTTTCATAGATTGATCTTTTGTACATTTATCATTAGATGTATAAAAAATACATCTCGGTACTTTATTACAATGAAATAACCTTTTCTACGGAAAATCATATTCTGAAAAAAAAAATTAAACAGAAGTCTGGTTTATCCATCCATCTCTCCATCTATAGCTCTTATATTAGTTGTATTTCCAATTAAGCTTCCCAAAGAATCTTCCAAAACCAATATCTCACTAGGAGGTAGAGTACCTCTCTGATAGTCCTCACATATTCCACCATGAATTATCCTAAGCCATGCATCCCATAACCTCGAAGAAAATGTGCATCTATATTCGTTTATCTGACTTCTCACAACATATCCATCTTCCTTATTAAAATAAAACTGATCATACTGGTAAAAATTTTCATCTAATTTTGGGGAAATAAGTTGATACTATTTTTTAAACCAATCTAACCATCATTTCACTTTCCATAGATTCAACACCAAACAAATACATGACATGATCCACCTAGTTAAAATATCCTTTTTAGGCACCGTTATTCTATCTACCGGAGTCAGATTTAGAGGGCCTTTAGGTGCTAGCTTCAACATGATTATATTCTTCATCTTTGAACTGTGTTTCTCATGAATTGACAATGATGGGTGTTTCATCATGGTCATTCACCAAAGGTTCACGAGAGAGAGAAGGTATGAAATAGGGGATATGGTTTGAGAGGAGAGAAGATAAGATAGATCAAGGGGAGAACGAGTGAAACTTCTATTATTTTATCATTTAGGGATAATAATGATCAAATGAAAAAAATCATGGGAAAGTAAAGGTTAAAATAAGTAATTACAGTGATATGGTTTCTAAATGATAAATGAAATAATAATTCATCTTTGTAGTGAGACCGTAATAGTCATTAACAGTGATATAGTAATAATCATTCATTGTGATATAGTAACCACCATTCACAGTGAGATCGTAATAGTGTGATTTATAAACTGTGTGACTGTATTATTTAAGATTGTATGTTTCAGATAGTAGCTATGAAAAAGTAACTATGAGAAAGTGAACATGAAACAATATGTCTTGAGATAGTAAAATTATTGAACTATAAGAGTTAAACAGTAATCTCAAGATAGTGATTTGTGAAACCGTAAAGTGTGAAATAATAAGATATGAAAAAGTAAGATATAAAACAGAAAGATTACTACTTATAATTTATCAAACCCAATTCATGTATGATGTAATATATTCTTTCATAATTAAGTGGTTTGTTGAATATATCAGGAAACTAATATTCATTTCCATTTAATTCCTTAGTGGTATCACTTTTTTGATAATGACCTCTCAAAAAGTGATTTCTTACATCAATATGTTTTCTCCTAGAGTGTCAAACAATATTTTTTGAGAATTTAATAGCACGTTTATTATCATAATTAATAGGTACATTCCTAAATTGATACCCATAATATAGTTATGTGTTTTTCATCTACAAAATTTGTTCACAAAAACTACCAGAAGCTATGTATTCATCTTATGAAGTAGATAATGCAACAAAATTATGTTTCTTACCACACCGTGATACTAGTGACTTACCTAAAAAGAAACATTTTCTAGAGGTTCTATTTCTATCTAACTTAGAACCACTGAATTCAGAATTTGAATAACTAACTAATTCAAATGATTATCCTATGGGATAGAACAGTCCTAGATTGGGTGTATGCTTGATGTATTTGAAAATTATCTTAACAAAATTTAAATGAGATTCCATAGGATCTTTTTGAAAATGCACCAACATACACATACATAACATAATGTCAGGTTAGAAAGAAGTTAAATAGAGTAAGCTTCCATTCATTTCCCTATATGTGGTTTGATTAATATATTTTCCATTTTCATCAAGATCCAACTTACATGTAGTACTCATTGGAGTGTCACCAATTTCAGGGATATCCAACCCAAAACGTTTTAGAATATATCTTGTATATTTACATTGATTTAAAATAACACCATCATAATTTTGAATGATTTTATATCCAAGAAAGAATTTTATTTATCCCATTAAACTCATTTCAAATTCATTTTGCATCATTTTATAAAAATCAATACATAAATAATTTATTTAATATCCATAAATAATATCATCTACATAAATTTGATCCAGTAAAACAATATTGGAAATTCATTTTATAAAAAGTCTAAGGTCAAATATTCCTTTTGTAAAACCTTTGAAAATAAGAAAAGTACTTAATCTATTATAACAAGCTCTTGGAGGTTGTTTTAAACCATATAAAGCTTTTGTTAATTTAAAATATGATTTGGAAAATGAGGATTTGAAAAACCAGGGGGATTATTAACAAAGACATCCTCAACTATATACCCATTTAGAAATGCACATTTGACATCCATTTGATATAGTTTTAAATTCATATGTTTTGTATAAGCAAGCAGATTTATGATGGCTTCATGTCTGGCTATAGGTGCAAAGGTTTACTCATAATCAATTCTCTCTTTATGACTATAGCTTTATGAAACTAATCTATCCTTGTTTTTAACTATGTTACCAACTTAATATACCTTATTTATAAACACCCACTTTGAGCCTATGTTGAATGTATCTTTGGGTCTTTCAACAAGTTTCCACACTATGTTCATTTCAAACTGATTAAGTTATTCTTGTATGGACATCTCCCAAAATTCAACATTTATTTCATCATTAATGTTTTTCGGTTCATGTTGTGAGAAGAAGATTTTATGTTCAACCTGATTTCTAAGAGAAACTCTAGTTTGAGTTCCTTTATCGATGTATCATTAAACATCTTCTAAAAGATGCTTATAAAGAGTTCTAATAGCTCTTGAAATGGAAGGAATTGTGATTTCATGTTCTTCAATAGGGTCTTGTTCATTGTTGCCCGAGTCTAAAGAATTTCCCAAACTAGAAGTTTTCATAGATTCTTTCACATGATTGTTAGAGGAATTTGAATTAATTTTCCGATTTGATACATCATCCTCCAGGTTCTCTAGAGTTCTCTTAGGCTCATGTGGATCTGTTTCATCAAATTTAATATTCACAGATTCTTCCACACATTTATTTATTTTGTTAAACACTCTATAGGCTTTAGTAGAAATAAAATATCCTAAAAATATTCCTTCATCACTCTTGGATGAAAATATATTAATATTGTCTTTAGTATTAAGGATATAGACTTTGAAACCAATAACTTTGAAGTAGCTTACTTAGGGTTTTCTATTTTTCCATAACTCACAATGATTCCTTTTATGAATAGGTCTATTCAACACATTATTGATTATGTTGCATGTTGTATTTACTGCTTTATCCCAAAAATAAAAAGGTAGGTCATACTCACTAAGCATGGTTCTAGAAATCTCTTACAGGGTTCTATTTATTTTTTCTGCAACTCCATTCTGTTCAGGTGTTCTAGGGGCAGAGAAATTATGACTATAGCTATTTTGTGATCAAAAGGATTCAAAATCTTGATTTTCAAACTCACATCCCTGATCACTTCTTAAGTATTTAATTTTATGTTCACTATGATTTTCTACAGTTTTGGCATATTTGGTAAAATGAGAGTAGACATAACTTTTGTGATCCAAAAAGAATGTCCCAGTATATCTAGAAAATTCACTTACAAGAACATAAACACAATGCCTCCCATTTAATCTATAAACAATTGATTTTCCAAGAAAATCCATTTGAACCAATTTTAGAGGATGATAAGTTGACACTGTTGGTTGGAGTGGATACTCAGGAGGGGGGTGAATTGAGTTCCAATTAAAATTTCTTGTTAAAAATTTATGGTTTTGAAAACCCCAAATTTTAAAAACAACCATGTTAATTAAGGCATTAAAATTGTAAATGTTCAACTGGTCAACAGGTTTCTCAAAGGGTGATTAATCCTCAGATGAATCAATGTAGAACACCAATTCAACTTTTGAAACATGTCTATTGAATTAAACAAATCAACAAAATAACAAACTCTAACTATCAAAGTGTAATCAAAAAAAGTTTTATGTGTTAGAGAATATAAGCAGCGGATAAAACAAAACATCTTAATTAAATATTTTCACAACAATGTAAAAAAGATGTCCACTCTCAAGAAGAGGCTTCATCCTCTCCACTTGGTGATCACTTGCCACCAAGCTGTTTATATAAACAAACATTGATCCACACCCTGGATCTGGGTTTACAACAGCACACCCAACTGTCCAGGTCACACTAGACCTCTACCATAGTTATTCGTGCGAAACAAAATATAATAAGTGATTGAGTATGAGGATAGTTTTATATCCTCCAATTCTGCTTAGGAGACAGTGTGTGTTATAGAAAAAATGTACACAATGCTCAAATAAGAAATATAAAACAAAACAGAGTTAAGGATGGTAATAGAGTTAAGAATTTTCTATGTGTTGTGAAGTAAGGATCTAGAGTCAATGAATGTTGAGAATATGTTATTTGAGTCTTCTTATCAAAAATGTATTCATAACAGAGTATCGCAGTTTCTGCAATCCAGCTTCTAGGGGAGAAATGTTTCATCTCTTTTATGTCTCGATTTATACTAAAGCCCTTTTGGAGAAGGTAGCGTGTTACAGTCTTCTTGTAATCTCAAGTTCGTAGTTCTTCTCTTTTCGTATTCGCATGATTTGTGTCTCAGCATGTACTACGATTATCGTATCTTTAACGTAAAAGGTGATATCCTTTTATACTCCACGATCCTCTATACATAACGATCATCACACATGCATGTACCTTGTACATGTGTATGGATACTCCAATGGACAAAATTAAATAATTTAAAAAACATTAATTATTCTATATATGACCATTACAAAAAAATTTGAATTAGTAAAATGGAAACATTTATTTATATCAACCGGTGATTCATCTTTGGGGTGTCAGCTTCAGTTTGAGAACATCAGTCTGTCATCTTCGGTGTGTCATCTTCAGTGTGTCATCTTGAGTCTGTCGAACATGGTATGTCATAATTTGGTGTGTCATCTTCGGTTTCACTGTGTCGACTTCTGTGAGTCGAACTTCAGTGAGTCATCTTTGGTTTTGGTGTGTCGACTTCGGTTTCGGTGAGTCGAATTCTGTGAGTCGAACTTCGGTGAATCATCATTCGGTCTATCGAACTTCGGTGAGTCAACTTTGGTGTGTCAAATTTTTTTTGGGGAATCCAAAAATGATTGTGAAGATGTTGTCTTGCATATACCATTAAAAGACAAATTTTTAATCAAATTATATGTGAAAATACACTTGTAAACATATTGATCCATGACTTATATGAAATTAACTTATTAAAGTATATGTGTCTGTATGAAAAAATTGATTCACATAGAGATATTAAAATTTCATGAAATAGAAGAATCTGTATATTGAAATAATTTTTTATTATTAAAACTACAATATCATGGTGGGTCCAACAATCTTCCAATTTTTGATAATCACAAATTATGGAAAAATGAAAATATATATCAAATAAAGATAACTTTGACATAGAAATTTGTGACATATAATTCATTTATAACAAATCTCCCCCTCATTAAATCGATTATGGAGTGTATGTTCCATCCTTATATTATATACCATCCTTATTTTCTCCCCCTTTTGGGATTAACAAAAATAGAAAATAATTAAGTGGAAAAAGAGAAAAGAAATACAGCATAAGAATTTTAATTCAAATTCATAAGAGTACAAGACAAACAAAAAGGCCAAATCCCTATAAAAAAGAAACAATGCATCACTATGTCTTTGTATGTAGAGGATCCTTTCCTTTATCTCAAAGATCCAATGGAGAAGAAGAAGGATTAGGAGTGGCAGATGATGGATGTGATCTGATTACAACACCATGTAGAGAAAGACTTGTAGGAATAGTAACTGCAAGGTTAGGAATTCTCTCTGACAACACACGACCAGGAGACTACTCAGTAATGATCGGTCGAATCTGAGTAAGAGCTTGAGAGATAGTCATTGGAGATGGATCCCGAGAGGTAGTACCAATTGAAGCAGATAGAGGGACCACAATATCCTCATCCTGAACATGAAGATACGATTTGAGAAGGTTGATGAATACATTAATGATTTCTCCTCCATATTGCATTGCCTTCTCAATGTCATCCTTATTCTTTATAAATTTACTCAGTAAAGGTGTAAACTCTTCCAAATGGAGGAATTTACTTTTTGAAGCTTATGTGACTCAGGGAATTCGAATATTTTCTACCAGAATATTGAAACTATTGATGAGGTCATGCATAGTATATATCTTAGTGAAATATTTATCCACTTTTTTTTTCAAATTTCATTCTGAGCTTTTCAGGCTTCATTGGTTCATTGTTTTACCATATTCTACACAAGATCTGTATTCCAATGTACTTTTTCAAGGGTTTCTTTGTCTGAATCAAGATGATGTTTTTGAATTCCGTCTCTTATCACACCCTTGAGAGACTCAATATCAGAAAAAACACTTCTTCCAATTCTAGAACTAGATAGGCCAGTAAACATTTTTCCTAGATCTTCTTTTATTTTTTTCAAATCTACACTGAGTAGATGAGTTACCATGTTCCTATGATCTTCCAGAACACCACTAATGGTGGTCTTGAAGTCAGAGGATAAGGAACTCTTCTCATTGCTCATCTCTCTTACTTCCTCTCTCAGTAAAGTGTTATGTATCTAATAATAGTTTCAGCTATAGTAATAAGATTCGGTTGAATCTCTTGAAACACTATTCTTGATGTTTTTGTTTGTATCAGCATCCGTGATACTTATTGTGGTGGAGGCTTCATTTTTGGATCCCATTGATGCTATCACAGACTCACATATCCCATTATTTAAATTTTCGAAATCATCATTGGTCACATATTCACTAGGAACTGACTAAGCTATAGGTTGTTGAGGTGGAGGTTCGGCTAGAGGAATAGATGCAACAGGTTCAGGATCAGAATGGACATGAGGAACAGGAGGAGGTGGTACCATTTCCTCATCTATGTCATTTTCTAAAATGGAATGAATGTAGCCTGGATTACTATTTCAATCTCTAGCACAAGCCCAATCTCATGGCTCAATAGTATCAATTCCTACAATTTTTCCCTAAGTAATAACATTGATATCTTCAATTTCCTCATCTTGTTGTTAGGCCATAACACCTGGTTTGGGGAAAGGAACCAGACGAACTTTAGGTTCTGCCTGAGCTGTAGCTTCTTCAACATCACCAGGTACTTCCTCAATTTGAGGCAATTGAACTATAACTTCTTTCTCCAGGCCAGCTATAATAAGATCATTCAATTCCTGAATGATCTCTTGGTTTTCAGCATTGGGATGGAGTAGTCTTTCCTCATGTCCAACATCTCTATGATCATCATCCTGCTGATTAGCGGGCTCAATTCCATCACCATCTCCATGAACAGATTCCTCACTGGATTTTTCAACCACTTGTTGTCCCACTTTTAGAGTCACTAACTTACTCAACACTTCCTCCATCATCCCCATTATCACCATAATCATCATCATCATCATAATCATCATCATCATCATCATCATATTCCTCATCTGATTTTCTAACATAACCTTAAACTCTAGTAACTTTGATTTCTTCTTCTTCTTCATCACCTAGAACAATTTCTCTTGAAGGCAACTCTATAGGTGGACTAGCAGGTCCATATGTCATATTCATGGGACATTCAGGAATATCAAGATCACTCATATCATCAAAAAGAGATCTTTCGTCCCTAGGCACATCAGCCTCAGCTTCCTCATCAAAATAGACATGAACATCTCCTAGTTTGAGAACTAGATCAACTTGGTCCTTTGGTCTAGAAGGATGGTCAACCGGACTGAACACCACATACAACCTTTCTTCATCTCCTACCCATCATCAATTCAATGGGTTCCAGAATATTTTCATCCTTTTAAAAATGTTTTTCTAACGACAAGAACCACATCATCTAGTTATCATTTCATCTCCATCTTCTACACTGTCTAATTTTTTCAACATGGCATAAATCATTCACGGATAGTATAAGAGGGAGGCCTCTATAGAAAGCTTAATCAAATCAAAGATATGTACCATGAGATATCTGCATAGATTCACCTTTACTCCATGTTTCAACAAATATATAATGTAGACATTTATATATTTCACAGTAGAGAAATCTCCCTTCCTTGGGTAGATTTGATGATGTGTGAATTTAAAAAGAAATCTCACTTCTCCATCATATTCATTTGCAACATTCCTTCTAGATTCTTCATTTCCATTCATCTCCTTTAGAGAATCATCATAAGAAAACTAATTTGATAAAGGTGGAATATTACCAGGATAGTCAGCATACACACCTTCATGAGGTACCTCTAAGCATTCAGCCCATCCCTTCAATGATAAAACCACTTCATTTCTCATTAATATAGATCTCATCTTTGTGGACTCGGCTTCATGCAGTGTTATACTCAAATTCTGGTAAAACATGCGCAATAGATGAGGATAATAGGGTCTTTCATTGATAGTAACCAACTGAGCCCCCCTTGAGATTCCAGCACCTTTAGCAGAAATGATTTTCTTAGCAGAGGCCACTCAATAGGAACATTCTTTTTTAGATGTAACTAATTGGATTTGTAAGCATGGTTTCATATCACCACCAATTTCAACCTTCTAATTCTTAGCTGGATGTGATTTTCAAGGTTCTTCCATGGTGTGATTAGTCATGGCCATGGTGAAGCTTTGGATTATGGATGTGTTGAGAGGTCCAGATTCAAGAGAGTAAAAGTGACTAAATATATAAGGATTTAAGACTATGGAGAAGGTGAAAGGATGTGATGTATTAGACTTAATATATCACTTAGGGATTTTAAATCGAAAATCATAAAATTTTAACGTGGAAAGTTGAAAGAGATAAATCAGCATAGTTTCACTTAAAGAAGACAGGATATAAAAAATAGCACTTATGTATATCGGTGTCAAATATTCAGTTTTAAGAAGACAGGTTTTACAAAAATCAGTTTCACAAAAATCGATTTCACAAAAATCAGTTTCACAAAAATTGGATTTACAAAAATCGGTTTTACAAAAATCTTTTTCACAAAAATCATTTTTACAAAGATCAGTTTCTCAAAAACTGGTTGTACAAATATCATTTTTACAAAGATATGTTTTATAAATATTGGTTTTATAAAATCAGTTTTATAAAGATCGCCTACTGATTTGTCATTCATTGTTCATGTCTGATGTAATTCATTCTCTGAGAATATAAGGGTTTAGCGAATATATCAGCAAGCTAATGTTCAGTCCCAATAATCTCAAGAGTTATATCTCCTTTTTGATAATAATATCTCAAAAATTGATATCTTACATCAATATTCTTTGTTCTAGAATGAGATATTGGATTCCTAGAGATGTTAATAGAAAGGGTCTTGTCACGGTTAATGAAGGCATGTTTGAATTGATATCCATAGTTTAGTAAAGTGTGTTTCATCCAAAAAATTTGACCACAACAACTACCAGCAGCAATGTATTTTTCTTCCACTGTAAATAATACAACCAAATTCTGTTTTTTTCCTACACCAGGATACTAGTGACTTGCCTAACATGTGACACGTCCCAGAGGTGGTTTTTTTATGTAGTTTACAACCAGAAAAGTCATTATCTGAATAACATATTATATCAAACAGTTGTCCTCTTGTATAAAATAGTCCTAATATGGGTGTATATTCGAGATATTTGAAAATAATTTTAACAAAATTTAAAAGAGATTCTTTCAGATTATCTTGAAAGTGAGCACACATAAATACACTGAACATAATATCAGTTCTGCTACCCCTAAGATAGAGCAGACATCCTATGATACCTCTGTAGTTGGTCTCATCAACTAATTCACCAGCTTTATCAGCATCTAATTTATAAGTGGTACTCATAGGTGTATCACTACTATTACTACCATCCAAACCTAAATGTTTTAAAAGATCATTAGTATATTTACATTTATTAAAAATAATACCATCGTTAATTTGAAAAATATTAAATCCAAGGAAAAAATTTAGTTCTCCCATTAAACTCATTTAAAATACATTTTGAATTATTTATGAAAAATTAGTACATAAAGTATTTTTAGAATATCCAAAAATTATATCATCTACATAAATTTTTACAATCAAAACATTTTTTAAATGCTTTTAATAAACAAATTACGATCTTCTATTCCTTTAGTAAAACATTTTTATATAAGAAAGGAACTAAGTCTATATTACCAAGCTCTTGTAGCTTTCTTTAAACCATATAAAGCATTAGAATGTTTAAAAACATGCTTTGAAAAATGGGGATTTGTAAAACCATGGGATGTTCAATAAATACATCCTCAACTCTATTCCCATTTAGAAAAGTACTTTTGACATCCATTTGATATCATTTGAAATTAAAATGAGCTTCATAAGCAAGTAGTATCCTAATGGCCTCTATCCTAGATACAAGTGAAAAGTTCTCCTCATAGTTTATTCCTTCCACTTGACTATAACCTTCTACAACTAACCTAGCTTTGTTTCTAACTAGATTTCTAGACTCGTCAACTTTGTACCTAAATACCCATTTAGTACATATTGTCAATGTGTCCTTAGGTCTTTCAACTAGTTCCAAGACATTGTTTCCTTCAAATTGATTTAATTATTCTTGCAAATCGATCACCCAAAATTCACCATTGATTTCATCATTGATATTTTTAGGTTCAAGCTGTGAAAGAAAATCTTGATGTTCAACCTGGTTTCTAAGAGAAGCTCTAGTTTGTGTCCCTCGATTTAAATCACCTACTACAACATCTATAGGATGATTCTTGATTGTTCGAGTACCTCTAGAAAGAGTTGAACTAGACTCCTCATGATTTTCTATTGGTTCGGACTCAATAGGTGCAGATTCCAAAATATTCCCAGAATTGGTTACTTTTACACAGGATTCAACATCATTATCATTAAGGTTCATAATTTACATATATTCCTCAAGATATTCAAGAGAGGTTTTGGGTTCATGTGGATTAGTCTAATAATATTTTACATTAACTAACTCTTCAACCCATTTGGTTTTCTTACTGAATACTCTATAGGATTTACTCGAGATTGAGTATCCTAGGAAAATTCCTTCATCAGTCTTGGAGGAGAATTTGTCAAGATTTTCAACAGTATTAAGGATAAATACTTTGAAACCAAAAAATATAATGTAATTAAACATAATCTTCCTATTGTTCCAAAGTTCATAAGGGTTCTTATTAAGAATAGGTCTAGTCAAGACTCTACTAATTGTATAAGAAGATGTATAACAGATTCAGGAAAAAAATAAATAGGTAGATTGTACTCAATAAGCATAGTTCTTGATATTTCTTGATGGGTCCTATTTCTTCTTTCCATGACCCCATTTAGTTTAGGTGTTCGAGGAGCAAAGAAATTTTGACCATAGCCATTGTGTGATCATTAGGATTCAAAATCCTGATTTTCAAACTCACGGCCATGATCACTTCTCAAGGTCTTGATTCAAAGTCCACAATGATTTTCTACAGACTTGGAGTATTTTATAAAATAAGAAAAATCTTCACTTTTGTGAACTAGAAAGCATAACAAAGTGTATCTAGAAAAATCATCTACATGTAAATAAACATAGTGTTTCCCATTTAAACATGAAATTCTTGATGGTCCAAACAAATCCATGGGAACCAACGCAATTTGTTGAGAAGTAGAAACTTCTTTCTTTGGTTTGAGAGAAACTCTGTGTTTCTTTCCCTTTTTATAGGGATTGTACACCTTGTTATGTGGGAAATCCAGTTTAGGTAAGTCTCTAACTAAACATTTACTTGTCATTTTCCTAAGAGAGTGAACATTTCAGTGTTCTAATCTTCTGTGCCACAACCAGGATTCCTTATGAAAAGAATTTAAGCATGAAATGTTTTTCTTAGCTAAATAATTTAAGTCAATAGCATTCAAATTTTTATTTCTAAGAGGAGTAAATATTAAATAATTTTTGGAATTAATAACATTACATGTATCATTTTCAAATTTAACATTGAAACCATCATCACCCAACTGAGAGATGCTAAGAAAATTGTACTTTATCTCATCAAAAAAATGTAATTTTGAAATTAATACTATATTAGGGTTACCGATCTGGCATAAGCCGACAATTTTCCCTTTGCATTGTCACCAAATGTTACATGTCCAACATAAAACTTGATTAGGCTTATGAAGCATGATTAGTCTTCTGTCATTTGTCTTGAACATCCATTTTCCAAGTACCATAGAATCTTATAGAAACTATTTAAGTAACATTCCTGCAAAATAGATTAGACATGGGGTAACATTGGTTTCCAGATTTTCTTGGGTCCTGAGAGGTTAGTAAGTACAAAATTGGGAACACATACTTGTCTCACAGATTATCAATAATCAGAAACTATATTTTTAGACATAAACACTTTTTTCAGTCCTTTTGAAATTGTTTTTCAGGAAATGGTCCAGAACATGAGCTATCTATGAATTGTCCAGATTTTGGAATAAAGTTAGTTTTAATGATCCTTCTCTGTACAGGATGATATCCTAGACCAGTTGTTTATATTGGGGAAATCTATTGTTCTAAAAACTGAGTCAGGGTATCTCTACTAGTAGTAGTTTTTTCAAGATAATTCTTTAATTGTTCATTAGATTATTTGAGTTCAGTATTTTCTTCTTACAGTAGAGAACATTTTTTTCTCAATATCCAGACTTGACTTATAATTTTCATTTAAATCATGTTATCTCTTTAGTTATTTATCTTTGTCCTTCACCTCATTAACCGTATCCTCAATAATTTCACTCTATTCAAATAGTTCGTCCGTAGAAATATCTTCATCATTATGTAACTCACTCTTATTCTTAGAATAATAAGAATTATGTATAAGAGAGTTAAGTGTTACCTCAGATGTTTCTGTCAATAAACATAAGTTGGATTGATTGTTCTGTTCACAATTAGAAGTAACATATCAACTGGAGATATCGTCTAAAGCACTCTAAGTGGCATTCATATCGTTTTATAGCCTTTTCCATTGTCTTCATATTTCTTATTGAATTTCATCTTGGGACAGTCTGCCTTCACATGACCTTTTAGATTTCACTCATAGAAGATTATTTCATTTGAGTTGTCATTTCATTTTCTATATTTCTTCCATTGTCTTTTCCTATCATTCATTACCTTGTAGTTTGACTTCATGAAGAATATATTCTTTCTGTATAACTTTTTGAACTTTTTTGCAAGATGACACATCTTTTCATCATTGTCTGAATCTGACTCATCACTAGTGGAGCTGTCTAAAAGAACTTGAAATTTATCTATGTTTTTTCTATGTTTGGTAGTAGTCTTGAATGCTACTGTTTTCTTCCTTGGTTACCCATCAAATTCTTGATTCACCTTATGTTCTTCCCCACACATCATAAGCTTTCCTATTATTCCCTTAACTGTTATCTTGATTATGTCACAAGATTCTCGAGTGGAAGCAGAATTTCCACTCCATCTGTCCGGTAGGCATCAAAGAAGTATCATGATTTGGTCCTTGCTATCCACTGGTTTTCCAAGAAGACTCATAGTGTTCACTATTTTGTTGAACCTGATATAAATTTCAAAGATATGTTATCAGGATAAATTTTAAAATTATCATATTTAATATTGTATGTATTTAGTCTCATTTATTTAAAATTAGTTGTTCCCTCATGAGAAATAGCTAAAGTATCCCAAATAGCATATGTCGTTTTACGAGCAAATATAGAATTTAATTCATCATCACCTAGAGAATATTACAAGGCATTCATTTCATTACAGTTATTATTATATGTGGATTTAGTCAGCTAAGACCATGTGTCCCTAGTAGTAGTAGGCAATACATATTTCTCTTCAATTGTATCCCAGATTTCAGGTCCCATGCTCTCTAGATACATTTTCATTTTTAATTTCCACAGAGCATAATTATTACCATTAATGAAAGGTGTCTTGTTAGTAGAAACACCCTCAACTCTAGTTTCTATATTTACTTAGAATTTAAAGAACTGAATATCTAGATAAGAAAGAAAATTTTAAGATATTTAAGATACAAGTAAAATCGCAGTTGAAAATAAATTGAAAAACCTGAAAATAAATCATCTTCTAATACGAAATGTTGGACGGAGTGGATACTCAAGTGAGAGTTGAATTCAGTTCCAATTAAAATTTATTTTAAAAATTTATGGTTAAGAAAACACAAAATTTTAATAACGTCCCAGTTAATTAAGGCAGTAGAAATGTATATTTTCATCTGGTCAAAAGGTTTGTCATAGGTTGATTAATACTCAGATGAATCAGTGTTGAACACCAATTCGACTTTTGAAACAAGTCTACTGAATTAAAAAAATACAGACACTAACCAAAACTAACTATCAAAGTGCAATTATAAATAGTTTTAAGATTTAGAAAATATAAGAAGAGGATAAAACAAAACAGAGTAACTGAATATTGGAACAACAATGTAATCAAGTGGTTCGATCTCAAGAAGAGACTTAATCCTCTCCACTTGGTGATCACATACAACCAAGATGTTTAAAAAAATAAACTTTTGAACCACACCTGAGATCGGGGTTTACAATAGCACGCCATGTTTTCAAGGTCACACATGACCTCAACCACAGTTATTCGTGGGAAAAAAATGAAATATGTGATTGAGCATTAGTATAGATTGATATCCTCCAGTTATGCTCAGGATAAAGTGTGTGTTATACAAAAAATATATACACACTACTTAAATAGAAAATATAAAACACAACAGAGTTAAGGATGAGAATAGAGTTAAGAATTCTCTGTGTGTTGTAAAGTAATGCTCTATACTCAATGAATGTTGAGAATTTTGTCTTGATTCTTCTTCTCAAAATTTTCTGTAGAACCGAGTTTCGTAGTCTCTATAATCTAGCTTCAGGGAGTGAAAATGTTCAGCTCTTTTATGTCTCGATGTATACTAAAGCCCTTTTTTCAAGAAGGTATCTTGTTACAGTCTTCTTGTAATCTCAATCACTAGTTCTTCTCTTTTAGTATTCACACAGTCTGTGTCCCATCATTTATTTCAAATGTCGTATCTTTAATGTAAAATATGAGATCCTTTTATAATCCATGATTATCTAAAAATAACGATCTTCACACATGCATTTACCATGTACTTGTCTACAGATACTCCTACAGACAACATTATATAGTGTCAGAAACATTAATTTGTCTACATATGACTGTTAGAAATAAATTTTATTTAATAAAATGGAAATATTTATTTATACCAATCTGTGAGTAATATTCGGTGTTTCGGCATCGGTTTGATAACATCTGTATGTCATATTTGGTGTGTCATCTTCGGTGTGTCATCTTCGGCCTGTTGATCTTCGGTATGTCATCTTCGGTTTTGGTTTGTGGACTTCGGTGAGTCGATCTTCGGTGATTTATCTTCGGTCTTGGTGTTTCGACTTCAGTGAGTGGATCTTCAGTGAGTCATCTTCGGTTTCGGTGTGTCGACTTCGGTTTCGTTGTTTCATCATCGGTGAGTCAAACTTCAATGAGTCATCCATCGGTCTGTCAAACATCAGTGTGTCAACTTTAGTCTGTCAACATCGGTTTTAGGGAATCCAAAAAATATTGTGAAGAGTTTGTCTTGCATATAGCATTAGAAGGCGAATTGTTAATCACATTATATGTAAAAATAAACTTTTAAACATATTGATTCATGACTTATAATAAATTAACTTATTAAAGTATATGTTTTTGTATGACTAAATTGATTCACATAGAGATATTAAAATTTCTTGAAAGAGTAGAATCTAAATATTGAAATAATTTGTGATTATGAAAACAAAAATATCATTGAGGGTCCAACAGACACTTCTTTTTTTATTTTGAAAGAAATTTTTTGATGTATTCCTTTTTGTCAAGGATTGCACACTTTATCATTTGGAAACACAATATTGGGTACGCCATTGACTAAGACTTTTCTCGTCAACTTTCTAAGGGAATGAGTGTTATAGTGTCCTAGTATCCAATGACAATGCCATGACTGTTTTCGAAACAAACATAAACCTGAATCATTTTGAGAGGCTAAAGAATATAAGTTAACATAATATTCATTTTCATTTCATAATACGGAAAACAGTAATTCATTTTTATAATTAAAAACATTATTGGCATCATTTTTGAATTTAACATGATATCCATCATATCATAACTGTGATATACTAAGTAGATTATATTTCAATCCATCAACAAATAGTTTTTTGGAAATAAAAATTGAGTTAGATTTACCTATTTTTTCAAGGACAATGATATTTTCATTGGAATTTTCACCAAAGGTGACATGTCATTGGTCAATTTTTATTAAATTCTTGAAGCATGAGTAGTCTCATATCATGTTTCTTGAACACCCACTATACAAGTACCATATGTTCTTACATGAATTCTTTAAATAAGCATTCCTCAAATGTGTTTGTCATAAAACACATATTGTATTTGTCAGCATGTTCATCATGTGAAGATTCTGAGTCACATGAACTATCCTCAGAATTACTCAATGTTTCTTTCAGTTCATTTTTATACATTCTATCATTTCCTTCAAATCAATTTTTGAAAATGATATTTGGACAGCCATCCTGGATATGTATTTTTCCCTTACATTCATAGTATACAATATCATCAAACATGAAACATATTTTCCAATCTTTCTTCCAACATATTTTTGATCATATCTTCCCGTGAAGATAGGGTTTTTGAAAAAGTACTTATTGTTGTATTATCTCTTTAAACTTCTAGATAATTGATCCATCTCCTCATCACTTTCAAGTGAATATTTTTCACTATTGTAAAATTCTACAGAAACTTCCACTTTCCCCATTTCTCTGTGTTTAGAGGTGCTGGTCTTGAACTTAACAGATTTTCTTTTGGGTTCATCCTCCTCTTACTTGTTGACATTTAGCTCCTCTTCACACATAAACAGTTTCCCAATGAGTTCTTTTTCAGGTATCTTGCTGATATCACATGAGTTTCTAATAGAGACAAAGGATCATCTCCATCTTTCCGATAGGCATATGAGAATTATCTAGATCTGTTCCTTAGTAGTGACTTCTCTTCCATGAGAAATAATTGTGTTGAAAATTTCGTTGAACCTAAAATACATGTCTTAAATAGGCTCATCAGGCGACATTTTAATGTTATCGTATTTAATATTATAGGTATTAAGTCTCCTTTTATTCATACTAGATGTTCCTTAATTTAAAATAGACATTGTTTCCCAAATTTCATGGGATGTTTTACAAGTAGACATTCTTTTAAATTAATCATCTCTTATAGGGAATTATAAACAATTCATATCTTTGCAATTGTTATTGTATGTAGTTTTGGTAGGTTCATCCCATGTAATTCCATCAGTAGCCAGAATCATATATTCATCTATAATTGAAGACCAAATTTCACAGCTCATAATTTCTAAATTCATTTTTATTTTAATTTTCCATTGAGCATAATTGGTTCCATTAAAGAATGCCGGTCTATCTGTTACAGTGCCTTCCAATCTATTACCCATGATAATAAAATAACATAAAAGAGATAGAAATTTAGAATTGATATAAATTTACAGAACTTTAGTATATAACTTCCATCACAGTTGAATAAGGTTAAAAATGAGTTTTAATAAACTATTCTTTGATGTAAAATATTGGTCAGAGTAGAGTACTCAAGAGGGGCTGAATTAAGAATATATATAAATTTCTCTTTAAAAGTTATTCTTGAAAATATTCCCCAATAATTAGATACATCTCATTGGATGAACCATACCCTCATGGTTCATCCCTTTGACAATTTCTGGTTCCTAAGGGTGGCGTCTCGGTGGTAGGATGTCATTTTAGTGTGTGACCGATCGGCGTGCGACTGATTTGTGCAACTAATCAATGTCCCCCAGCCCTGTTGGGTTTCTCTTCTACAGTTTTTCCCGTAACACCTTTTTAACCCTTTTTGAGTTGTTAAAATCCATTTAAAGCCCATAATTAATACCCAAAAATCCCAAGTAACCTCCCCAATGGGGGATATTAAATAACAATTAATCTCGTCATGTGTAACCATCCCACCGCATGGGGAACCATGATCTGAATTTAATGCTGTTTAAATCCCCATATCTGGTAATAATGAGATCTTAAATATATATCACATGAGAATTTCTTCTTCCTTATTCTTCCACTTGGCTGGCTACCTTTGCTTCTAAGTTCCTTGGAGTTCCCTACATCTGTCCCCTGCAAGGCGCGCTTTTCCCTGTTCTTAGCGTGTGGAGAAGAACTTCGATCATTGATAAATCAAGTAGGGTTTTCCTTCGAATTTACTTATTGTGCATCATGTGGGGTCGGTAATATTTTGTTTCTTTGGGGATTGATGAATCCAAAATTAATGAATATAATTAATAGACCATAAAGAATGAAGGGGGTCTGATCGATGTTCTGATGTGCTCTTTTATGTCGATGTGTGTTGTGAATTTTGCTGGCCTACGCTCACTGAAAATCATGGTCGTTGTTGGTCTTTCCTTGCGCACTAATGAACCATGTCTTCTGTGATGATTAAATGACTTAACCTGGAAATGGGTTAATCACGTAATCTCAGTTGGTGTAAATGGATGTTCATTAAATCATGATTCCTTGTGTGCCCCCCCCCCCCAGTTAGCAAATAGAAAGAAGAACCCTATGAATTATGTGCTTGAACCTGGAAGTTTCCCACTCTGTTTGGCAGTAGGTGTGTTATCATTCTTGGATCTTATGGGAAGATGTGGATGGGGATGAGATCCTCTGTTGTGGTACAGTTGTTGGTTGTGAACCTGAAGTTGTGTGGTTGGTCTGTTGTGACACGAACTCCGGTGGGATCTTCTATTGTTGAGAAATTGTTGGTCCCATGTTTTTGGGACATGGGGCTATGTCTCTGGGTTTTCATTGTTTCCAGTACTTCAAGGGATCTCACTTATCCCTTTTGTGATGTTTTCTTTGGTTCTAGTACTTTGAGAGATCTCAATTATCCCTTTGTTGTTGTGACTTCACATGAGAACAAGGTGTGAATGCTTAAGTTGTTGTTTTGGTGTTTCTCATTTCTTGGTTTGTGGTTATGCCTGTTATTTTCTCAGTACTGCAGGAATTTACTTAAATGGGATCACCTGAAAATGAATCTAAGAATGGGTTAAATGGGGAATTGGCTTTGGGAATGATTTGTGACTTGGCCGTAAGTGTTTTGCTTTCCTTTATGAATGAATAGTAACAAGGGTGTTTGTGCATAGATTTTGGAACCCTTGGTTGGGATGCATGCTTGTTACCTATATATATATATATCTGTAGTTTTTACATTTATTATTCTCACCCCACCCAAGTTGAGCACTTAGTTCCGAACACCCCCATTTCATGGGGGAGGGAGTTTTTTCCAACACTCCTCTGAGTGGGTGGTTATTAGCTCCTTTTCAGCTCCCTTTCCCGAAGAGCCCAAGACTCTTCGGGTAGGCTGTGATGGCCTGAAGTCCATTATTAGCCCAAGAATCTTTGGGCATGGTAGTTGTGGAGGTTGGCCCAGGTGTTTGTGGGAAGTTTGTTTCCCATATGTCTTCGGGGTGAGGCATATGTGTATTTGGGCATGGCAGTAATTGTTCTGACCCAGGTGTTTGTTGTGTGGTTATGCGTGGCATTTGTGGCCTAGGTGTATGCGGGCTGGATGAGTGGTTGTGGACCAGGTTTGTGCGGGTGGGTCTGGCAGTGGGACTGTAGTTCAGTTGTGTCCCTGGTGTCTGTGGGTGGGTTTTGGTAGTGGGACTGTAGTGCGGTTGTGGCCCAAGTGTGTGCGGGTAGGGATTGGCAGTGGGACTGCAGTGAAAATGGTGGGATTGGATCGATGCATATGATGTCTTCAATAACCAATGTCAATGTTATGCGAGGTACCCAAATATCGATGTTCTGTTACTATACTTTACTTGTCTTGCGTTATTTTGGGAGAGGGCCTTAGTGAGGCATTGGTGGATAGTTTTCCTTGCTAGGTGATTTGGTTTCTCTTTCTCACATGGCATTAGAATGACTCTCCACTTGTGTATGAGAGCTTTTGATTTTCCCTACTCATTATACTTGTATGCTCACCCTATGTATATAAATCTTCTTTATGGTTTCCAGGTGGACATCAGGGATCCTGCGAGACAGTACTAGCTCGGACCTTGGGGCAGTTTCTGCAATCGTTTTCCTTTTTCATGCTACATTAACTTTGTAGTTTTTGTGGATTGTATCTTTTACTGTAGAACATGCATTTGGTAATGGGTTACTTTTGGATTTACCATTACTTTAAGCCTTGGTATTGTTGGGGTTTCTACCTTATCTCTCGATCCTATAAAAATAAAAAGGGTAATGCCTTCCATTTTGTGTGAGATTCTATACCCTTGGTACTTGTCGCCACTCTGGTAAATATTGAAAACGGGTTTCTGGGGTCATTATATGTCCTTCAACTTAAAGAAGGAAGGGCCTCCCAATGTTTTTTCTCTTCCCTCCTTTTGGTGAAGGTGGGTCATGATAGAATGGTATCAGATGAGAGGTTGAGGGATAAGATGGTGTCTAGAGTTAGGCACAGTGAGGATAGCATGGGGTGGTAGGGAAACATTGTTGGGTGACCATGGTGCGTGAATTAGGCCAGGGTGGACCAGCTAGGAAAAGTGATTTTAGGTCCCCCTGTGATCCGATGCAAGGACTCTGGACCTACCGAACGACCAAGTGAGGCTACACTGATTGTATGGTAGAGACCCTTGGAAAGGTACATGCATTATAATGACTTGTGTTCATATGTTTCATGGGTGTATTGGGGATTCAAAATAGATAAATAAGTCTAAGAAAATTTATGAACAATATTCTACACTACTCGGGAATAGGCATTCCTTGTCTACCTTACAGCTATGGAACCCGGGAGGTGACCACTAGTAGTGCAGGCGATCGAGACCCAGGAGGTTGATTTGGCTGATTGGAAGAGGACCGACCGAGAGGAGGATGAGGATCAGTGGTAGAAGACACTTCGAGCCTTTTAGTGATAGACCCTCGGGAAGTATGAGGGTAGCATCTCAAATGTGGAGACGAAGAGCTGGCTGGAGGATTTGGTGACAGCCTTCAGCTTGATCTGGTCTTCAATGGAGTACTGACTTTCTCTGGATGTAAGCTAGATTCATGGATCAGCGCGTCAGTGGTGGACACTTTCTCTTGGAGAGAAGAGGAAGACTGAGGTGACGTGGGCAGACTTCGAGAACGAGTTCTGGGCGGAATTCCTCTCTTCCACGATGAATTATGAGAAGAGGAAGGAGCAACACTACCTCCAGTAGGGTATTATGTCAGTGAGAGAGTTGGGGATCAAGTTCAAGGATCTCCTTTGCTCTTCCCCAGACCTCTTTCGGTTTAGGAGTCTCGGGTGAGACTTTTAGAGGAGGCGCTCTGACCCTCTCTTCATTATGTTGTTACTCCCTTCAACCTATTGACATACTTAGACATGAAAAATAAGGATTAAGTGGTGGGGTGGAAGCACACGCTGGGAGGTGTGTCAAGAGAGGGGATCCAGTTGGGCATGTCAAAGGGGAAGGCTGTCAGCAGCATGCCTCCAGCATCTGGACCCTCTAGGTTTCGACCATTAGGGAATAAGCCTCAGCAGTTTCAGTTACGAACTTCCGTCCCTCACCATTTTCTTTCGGGCCCAGGTCTGAGATTCATCCTCTTTTAATTCCTTGGGAACCTTCATAATCAGTGCCCCAACATAGTACAATATGGTGGGGTCAGGCAGGTCCAGCACCCACCTCAGCAGCAGCAGTTCCCAGCTAGGACCTTCCAGCAGCAGCAGCAGGGGCAGCGGGCATCCACTCCGCCGGGGGTAGACGATGCAGGAGGAGGCTGACCTCATGGATATTTTTCGGGACCTCACCCCGGGCGTTTTCAGAGAGATGGCTGACATCCAAGAGGTAGATGAGCTGGGCATGGGTAGTTGCACGCCGCGGAGGCAGTAGTTCCAGCAGGGCCAGAGGTTGTTCGTGGTACGATCAGCTTGTTTGATACCCTTGCATATCCCTTGTTCGATAGAAGAACTTCACACTCCATTGTTACACCCAGTTTGTCTCATGCTCTGGGTTTAGATGTAGAGAGACTTATAGTTCCCTTGGTACTGACCACATTAGTCGGATGTCATACCAACTTTTTGCATGTTTGTCGAGGATGAAGACTGATGATAGGGCCACATTAGTCAGTCGGGGGTCTTCTACTATTGCAGATACAACCAAACGATGTCATCCTAGGAATTTACAAGTTTTTCTCTCTATGTGTCTTCATTTACTACGTCCGAGGAAGTGTTTTGTTTTCAGCTTGGGGTAGACGACAGGTGACTTTCATCAGTGAGCGGAGTTTCCATAGGATCAGTAAGTGAGGGGAACCAATCCTCTCATTATTAGCTGAGCTATCCGTGGAGTCGGTGGATGCAGAGATGGTGGAAGTTCCATGGGTCTTCAGTGAGTTTATGGACCTCTTCCATGAGGTGGTAACGACTCTACCCCCTCGACGTGACATCGATTTTGGGATATACTTGCAACCTGATGCTCATCCGATTTTGATGGCACCCTACCAGATGGCACCTTCGGAGCAACGGGAGTTGAGGATCCAGATTGACGATCTGACGAAGAAGGGTTTTGTTCGACCAAGTGCGTCATCGTGGGGTCCTCCAGTCTTGTTCGCGAGGAAGGAAGATGGTTCTCTAAGACTGTGCATAGACTATTGGAGACTGAATCGGGTAACAGTCAATAATTGCTACCTTCTTCCGAGGATAGACGATCTCTTTGACAAGCTGATGGGGGCAGGATGGTTCTCTAAGAATGATCTATGATCTGGATATCACCAGTTGAGGTTCAAGGAGGGTGAAATCATGAAGACGGCCTTCAGGTTCCTATATGGTCACTTTGTGTTTGTGTTCATGCCATTCGGCATCACGAACGCTCCAGCAGTGTTCATAGGGCTCATGAGCTCTGCCTTCCGGGAGTACCTGGATCGGTTCGTTGTCGTATTTTTTGACAAGATAATGATCTACTCATGATCAAAGGAGGTTCACGCTGAGCACCTGAGAATAGTTTTAGAGGTCCTCCGACATCACCAACTCAATGGGAAGTTGTCCAAGTGCACGTTTTTGACATGATAAGTGCACTTCCTTGGGCACGTGGTGTCTGAGAAGGGGATATCAGTGGACCCATCAAAGGTCGAGGAGGTTTTTTCTATGGAAGAAGCCAAGAACATGGCAGAGGTTCGTAGTTTCCTCGGGCTGGTAGGTTACTGCTGGAGGTTCATTCCCAACATCTCACGAGTTTCAGTACCTTTGACATCCTTAATGATGAAGGACCGAGCTTTTGTATGGGATGGGCAGTGTGAGGAAGCCTTCAGTTATCTAAAGGAGAAGTTATTTATTGCCCCAGTGATATGGTTTCCATATGAATGTGAAACGTATGAGGTGTTCTGTAATGCTTCCAGGAAAGGCCTCATATGTGTGTTAATGCAGCATCAAGAGGTGATCTCCTATGGGTCTAGGCAGTTACATCCCCATGAGCATAACTATGCCACCCATGATCTGGAGCATGCGGCGGTCGTGTTCGTAGTAAAGTTAGGGCGGCACTACCTCTTTGGGGAACACTTCGTGGTCTTCACCGATCATAAAATATTTAATTATGTATTCTCATAGTGGGACCTGAACTTACAGCAATGAAGGTGGGTGGAATTCCTTCAAGACTATGACTTTGAGATTTCCTATACCTCAGGAAAAGGTAATGTGGTGGCTAATACCTTGAGCAGAAAATCACAGAATGATGTGGTTCAAGAGTTGGCATATGCTTGGAAGGAAATGGAGGAGTTGGTTGTCCTACACCTGGATTCAAGGATGGATGGTGGTAGATGTTTTATGTATCATATGATAGTACAGTCTTCTCTATTGTGGAAGGTAGAGGAGTCCCAATGGAGAGACACAGAAAGTGAAGTGATGCATGACCGGGTTAACCAAGGTGATGCTCCAGAAGTGTGGATAGAGGATGGTCGGAATCATGTGATTTTCCAAGGAAAGATGTTTTTTCCAGAGGCGATGCATGAGAGAATTCTTAGTGAGTTACAAAACTCACCCCTAGCGGTGCACCCATGAGTTTCCAAGATGTACCGGGGCTTGAGGGGTCAACTCTGGTGGCCCGGGGTAAGGAAGCCAGTGGCAAAGTTTGTGGCCAGATGCATAGTGTGTCAGTAGGTGTAGGCTGAAAAACGTGTTCCAGGTGGCTTGTTGCATCCTTTGGAAGTCCCCGTGTGAAAGTGGGATGATATCTCGATGGATTTTGACACGGGACTACCCAAGGTTCAAGGAATCTGTGACACTATCTGTGTAATGCTAGACTGGTTGACAAAATCTGCTCACTTCCTGGCGATCAAGGAGTCGAGTGTAGTGGGTGCCTTAGCAAAAAGGTACATGGAAAAGGTACTGTGGTTACATGGAGTTCCAAGATCCACAGTCTCTGATAGGGATGCACGGTTTACCTCTCAATTCTGGAGAGGATTACAGTGTTCTTTTGGCACCCAGCTATGACATAGCACTGCTTTCCACCCCCAGACAGATGGACAGACAGAGCGCACCATCCATACAATGGATGACATGCTTCGTGCATGTATTCTGGACTTTGGGTGATCAAGGGTACGATAATTTAATCTAGTAGAGTTCTCATACAATAACAGCTACCACTCTACCATTGGTATGTATCCTTTCGAATCCTTGTACGAAAGGTCATGTTTCTCACTCGTGTGCTTGACCAAGGTTGGGAAAACAAGTGTTCTTGGCCCAGAAGTGGTGAAAATCATGACGGAGAAGGGTCATCTTATATGGGAGATGATGAAGGCATCTCAGGACCGTCATAAGTCGTATGCCGATAATAGGAGGAGACCCTTGGAGTTCGGGGTCGTGGACCACGTATTCTTGAAGGTCTCCCCTCAGCGTTGACAACAGAGGTTCGGTAGGTGGAGTAATATTTCTCCAAGGTTCCTCGGACCCTTAGATGTTTTTTGGCGGTTTGGAGAAGTGTCTTATCAGCTAACCGTACCACCACTACTTCTGAGAATACACGATATCTTTCATGTGTCCTAGTTCGTCGGTCTCATCACGACGACTCACACTTCCTTGACTGGGGAGAGATAGATATCGAAGACAATGAAACATTCATGGAACGACTTGTGATGATCTAGGATCATGAGGAGAAGGTGCTACGTGGATGAACCATTCCTCTGGTTCATGTGTTATGGAGGTATGGTGGGCTTGAGGAAATTACCAGGGAACGGGAGATGCAGATGAATGCCCAGTACCCTGAGCTATTTTTGAGTTGTTATGTTTGTTGTACTTGGATGTGATGGAACACCATACCTTGTTAACAATAAAATGTATGGTTTTCTATATTATTTAGATGAATTCGAAAATTATGGACTGCGTGGAGGGGAGGACCCAATCCCTAATAAAGACGCATTATGGTGGATGCGATTAAACCCGTTCGGGTGAGTCAGTGCCACCCAAAGTAGATAATATCTTGACATGGAGGAAGAAACTCCATAACCCGTACGACTGGACATCTTGAACCTTAAATGTTGCATGGTGGCTTAAAGAGGGAAGGTCTTCCCATGTTTCAGAGAGGCTCACTCTTGATAGGTATCTTCAGGGGTTGTTGTTCGGACCCCCCTCCCTTTCTTCAGGCCTGGTTTTAAATTATCGAGGATGAGAATGCTTTAAAAGGTATCTTATGTGATGACCCAGACCCTCATGGTCCATCCCTTTGTGAATTTTCGGATCATATGGTTGGAATCTCGGTGGTAGGACGTTATTTCGGTGTGCGACCGACTAGCGTGCGACCGACCGGCATGTGCCCAATCAGCATGTTATCGATCTGCGTGACCGATCGACATGCGACTAATCTACATGACTGATCATCATGACTGATCGGAGAGACCGATCAGCGTGACCGATCAGTTTCACCCATCCTTGTCAGGATTCTCTTCAACATTTTATCCCGTAACGCCTTTTAACCCATTTTTAGTGGTTAAAATCCATTTAAAGCCCATAATTAATACCCAAAAATTTCATGGAACCTCCCCAATGGGGGATATTAAATAACAATTAATCTCATTGTTTGTAACCACCCAACCACATGGGGAACCATGATCAAAATTTAAATTCATTCAAATCCCCATATCCAGTAACAACGGGATATTATCTATATATCTCATGGGTATTTCTTCTTCATTTTTATTCCTCTTGGCTGTCATCCTTTTATTCTTAGTGCCTTGGAGTTCCCTACTGCCCTCCCATGTAGGTCGTGCTTTTCCCTGTTCTTTGAACGTAGATAAGAGTGTTGATCTTTGATCAATCAAGTAGGGTTTTCCTTCGTCTTTCCTTACTATGGAACATGCGGGGTGGGTATGCTTTTTTTATGTTGGGATTGATGAAACCAAACTTAACAAAGATAATGAAAGGACCGTAATGAATGAAGAGTGTGTGATCGATGTTTTTCGATTATCTTTTGTGTTGATATGTGTTGTGAATTGTGAGGGCATATGCTCACTGAAAATCATGGCCATTGGTGGTCATTCCTTATGCACTAATGATCCATGTCTTCTATGATGATTAAATGACTTAACCTGGAAATTAGTTAATCACGTAAACTCAGTTGGTTTAAATGGATGTTCAGTAAAACAAGAATCCATGTGTGACCCCCTCCCCACAGTTATCAAACAGAAAGAACCCTATGAATGATGTGGTTAAAACTGAAAGTTTCCCACTCTATTTGGCAGTAGGTGTGTTGTTCTTCTTGGTGCTTATGTGAATATGTGGATGGGGATGGGATCCTCTGTTGTGGTATGGTTGTTTGTTCTGAACCTAAAGCTGTGTGGTTGCTCTGTTGTGACATGAACTTGGGTGGTATCCTCTATGGATGAGAAATCATTGGTCCCTTGTTTTGGGGACATGGGGCAATGTCTTGGGGTTTTCTTTGTTTCCAGTACTTTTAGGGATCTCACTTATCCCTTTTTTATTATGACATCACAAGATAACCGGGTGTGAATGCTTAAGTTATTGTTTTGGAGTTTCTCTTTTCCTGGTTTGGGGTTATGACTGTTAGTTTCCCAGTAGTGAAGGAATTTACTTAAATGGGATCACATTAACATGAAGCTAAGAATGGGTTAAATGGGGAATTGGTTTTTGGGAATGAGTTGTGACTTGGCCACAAGTGTTGTTCTATCCTTTATTAATGAATAGCAACAGGGGTGATTGTGCTTAGATTTTGGAACCCTAGGATGGGATGAGTTCTTTTTTACCTATACATATATATTTAGTTTTTACGTTTCACATTCAGGCCCCACCCAAGTTGAGCGCTTACTGTCGAACACCCCCATTTCATGGGGGAGGGTGTTTTTCCAAACACTCCTCTAAGTGGCCGGTTATTAGCTCCTTTTCTGCTCCCTTTCCCAAAGATCCCAAGACTCTTCATGGCAGGATATAATGGCCTTAAGTCCATTATTACCCCAAGAATCTTCAGGCAGGGTAGTTGTGGTTTTTAGACAAGGTGTTTGCGGGAAGGTTGTTTCCCAAGTGTCTTCGGGATGAGGCCCAGGTGTTTCGGGCATGGCAGTAATTGTTCTGTCCCAGGTGATTGCGGGTGTGGTTATGCGTGGCGGTTTTGGCTTAGGTTTCTGTGGGAAGGTTGTGTGGTTGTGGTCTAGGTGTGTGTGGGAAGTATTGGTAGTGGGACTGATGTGTGGTTGTGGACCAGGTGTGTGCTGGCGGGGTTTGGCAGTGGGACTTCGGTGCGGTTGTGGCCCAAGTGTGTACGGGTGGGGTCTGGTAGTGGGACTGCAGTGAGAATGGTGAGATTTTTTTGATGCATAGGATGACATCACTAACTAGTTGGAATGTGGCGTGGGGTACCCAAATATCGATGTTCTATTACCATACATTACTTGCCTTGTGTTATTTGGGGAGAGTGCCTTTGTGGGGCTTAGGTGGATTGTTTTCCTTGCTATGTGCTTTGGTTTCACTTTCTCAAAGGGAATTAGAATTCCTCTCCACTTGTGCACGAGAGATTTTGGTTTTCCCTATTGAGTATACTTGTATGCTCACCCTATGTATATAAAACTGCTTTCAGGTTTCCAGGAGGACTTTAGGGATCGTGTGGGACCGTACTAGCTTAGACCGTGGGGTAATTGTTGTTGTCATTTTCCTTTTTCTTGGTAATTTGCCTTTTGTGTTTTTGTGGCTTGTATCATTTAGTTTTGAACATGCATATGGGAATGGGTTACTTTTTTCTTTACCATTACTTTTATCCTTGGTATTGTTGGGGTTGCTATATTATCTCTCGATCCTATAAAAATAAAAAGGGTAATGCCTTCCATTTTGTGTGAGACTCTATACCCTTTGTGCTGGTCGCCACTCCGATACCTATTGAAGGCAGGTTTCGGGGGTCATTGTATCTCCTTCAACTTAAATAATAAAGGTCTTGGCAATTTTCTATCCGTTCACTACATTGGGTGAAGGCCGGTCGTGACATCCCAGTTAATCAAGGTTATTCTGTTATGAAAATTTTACTATTTAAATAAATTTGTAGATGATTTATTAATTATCTATAATCTTAACCCCATTTATTAATATTACATTTGAAGCTATTCTAATATGGAAAAACAATTATAAATTCTTTCCATGATTAACTATCAATGTAAATTTAGTGAATTCTATATTAAATAGTAAAAGAGATAAAACTAAAGTAATCAGCACAGTGGATATAAAACAAGTACTTCAATCTCAAGCTGAGACCTATTCCACTCTAATTTGTGATCAACTTCAACTAATAAGTTTATATAAATTAACATGATTCACACCCCTAGATCAGGTTTTATAATAGAACACAATATTGTCCAGGTAACAAGACCACTTCCACAGTTTTTTGATGGTAAACACTAAAAAGTCGCACATGGACTTATTATACACTTATTCGTGGGAATAAACCTGTGTAAAAAAGATATAATAAAAAATATATATTAAATAATTTAGTTTTTTGCAGATGATAGAGTGTTTTTTCATACAGACACACATATTGATCGAAATATAGAAATAATACACAAAAAGTCGAAATGATGAGGTATGTTTAGAAGTGATCTGTGTGACAGTCTATACAGTTATAGACTTCTGGGATGAAGATGATGTAGAAATGAAGTCCCCTCATGGAAAATAGAGTATTTTATGTCAATTAGATCTAGCTCGTGTTGTTTGTGGCATTAACTATACAAAGATTTTCTTGGCGATCCTGATCTATGGTGGCTAGATTTTTGATTCAAAAATGTTTCGTGTGTACTTAAAGAATGTTTAATTGCATGTGTCTATTCTGGATTCCATAAATATTCATGTGTACTTAATTATTACACTCTGTCTTTTTCTGGGTCACACATCTCTTTTATTCTTGTATTTCACGTGTTGGAGCCGAAGAGATGCATGTATTCAACACCCCATACCTCGTACTGTCAGATGATATGTCCAAAAAGAAACATTAATTATAATAGTGCATTTAGAATAATAAAATATGACAGTTAGAAATTAAATTGAAAAACGAAATAATATATTAAGAAACAGTGTCACAGTTTTTCAGTAAATGGTGTCTTCATTGAAACAGTTTCTCCTTGAAACAGTGTCTATATGGTCATCGTGTCTGGATTGGCATAGTTTCTAGATGGTAACTGTGTCTTGATGGTCACGGTCTCTAGATGGTCATGATCTTTGGATGCTCATGATGTTTGGATGGCCATGGTGTGACAACCGGGTCCCGGTGACAGCACAGACACCCCGCCTTAACAAGGCTGTTGGATCATGGCCTACTAGGTACCACCAGTTGCCCCCGCAGACACGTGGGCCCACCCTAGGGTCCACTCACATGCCCGAACGGGTCATCTGACTAATGATTGTCTCCACAGGCCAACACATGTCCTTTCTAGTGTGCTTTGTCCTCACTCACACACACCCTGAGAAACTTCCCAGGAGGTCACCCATCCTGATCACTACTCCAGGCCAAGGATGCTAAACTATGGAGTTCTAATCAGACAGGCTCCCAAAAAGGATGGTGCACCTTGTTGACATGAGTCATATCATTTAGTCATTTAACCCTTTATCATTTGGGGATGTTACAATCACCCCCCCTTTAGAGCACAACGCCCTCGTTGTGGGCCCTACATCTCAACCCAGGTAGTGCACCACACACTTAAGGCTGGGTTCCTCCTCTGATACCAAATGTGACAACCTGGTCCCGGTGACAGCACAGACACCCCGCCTTAACAAGGCCGTCGGGTCCTGGCCTACCATGTACCTCCAGTTGCCCCCGCAGACACGTGGGGCCCACCCACATGCTCGAACGGGTCATCTGACTAATGATTGTCTCCATAGTCCAACACATGTCCTTTCCAGTGTGCTTTGTCCTCAATCACACACACCCTGAGAAACTTCCCAAGAGTTCACCCATCCTGATCACTACTCCAGGCCAAGCACGTTTAATTGTGGAGTTCTAATGAGACAGGCTCCCGAAAAGGAAGGTGCACCTTGTTGACATGAGTCATATCATTTAGTCATTTAACCCTTTATCATTTGGGGATGTTACACATGGTGTCTAGATGGTTACAGTGTCTGGATTGTCATGGTGTCTGAATGGCCACGACTTCTGGATGGTCATGGTGTCTCGATGATCATGGTGTCTCAAGCTTAACCAAATATCTATATTCAGACACAAGTAGAGATATTCATAGAATGGATTAAACTTCATCATTCTTCAAACAAATCATTATAAATTTAATTATATATAGTGCACTAGGTTTATTAAAATCATAAAGATACTAATCATCTGTACACATGATTTATGATAAATTACACATGATTAACAAGGTTTTACAGAATGAATAGGATTTGTGAAAATTAAAAAATTATTAACACATGAGGATTCCAATAGGGTTATTATATGATGAATGTTTTATGATCTTATGGCACACAAATTTAGGGACTATGAGATGGGTTGGACGTATATCTATCTCTAGTGAATTGGGAAATGATTAATGTTCTATGAGTGCATAGGCAACAAAAGAGGTAATCAAAAGCCCAAAAAGAGGTTACATAGGATTATTTATGAATGCCAAAGTAGTTACATGGGTGGATAGCCCAATCCTATCATATTTTGATTGTCTTGGACGGTAGAATTTTAATACGGTTTTCTGTATGTGCATACCTCAATTACATATCTTATGTAAATTGTATAAACTCGTGGATCATGTTTGTTGATTTCTTTTATATTATTTTCCTTCGAAAAATAATCTTTTATATCATGACACAATAATTTGAACTTTGATATATTGGTTATTGTTTTGACAAGTTAGGATAATGTTTTCAAAACTTAATTCTCCTGTAATGATTAATTATTTCTCTTTTTACCCTTATAAAGAATACAAGCTCTCCATTTCTTGTGTTTTGTTCCCCTAAGTTGTGATGATAGGTATCACATGTGGTATGTCATAAATGGTGGTAGTTATGAGGAAATATGTGTTAGAATATGGTTAAATATTATGAACCACTTGTTCATGTTCCCATTTTTCCAAAGGCACTATACATTTATGACCATTATGAATGTGTTTATAGAATGACATGAATATTCTTATAAAAAGTTGAAATATATATTTATGAAAATGTTATGTCACTAATTCCTATTGGTGGAAAATCAATAAATATGATCCTTGTTAACTCTCTAATGTGACTGTTGGATGAAGCATGGATCTTTTCTAAAGTGGATCATGAAGAAAGGGATAGCACTGTGAATATTTAACTATCCAAAATATTATATTTTGATGTGAATGGACTTCCTTAATAGGTATAAATTATTATAAATTGTAAATCATTCCAAAATATTATAGTTTTGTATCATATGATAGGTTTAGATAACCTTTATAAAGTAGGAATATTAACCCATTGTGAGATCCCTAGGGATATATCTAGGGATAAGTATAAACAAAATAATATATTTAAGAAAATATCTACGAATATTTGTGAAAGATTGAAATAGTGGTTTCCAAGAAATATATACCTATCTAGATAATACATGTGGATGTGGTTCGGGAATAGATTTACATACTGGTATTCACTGAAAATAAGGATTGTTATACTTGACTAGAGTGTTATCTTGTATACAAAAATGTGGTTTACTGTGAACCAATATTGGAATTCCAAGGTGATATTATTTGGTAAGTTATAAACAAGTTATGAACCATCTTGAAATATTTAAATAATGATAATGGATAACCTATGTTAATACAATGGATTATTGTATTGAAAGAAAGAATTATTGATTTTGACAACCTATAAGTGATTTTTCTTGATTATGTGGTTTTCCACTGTGAATATGTTTTCCACACAATTTTCTTTTTAGTTTTAGTTAATGTTGAAAAACAAAAAGAACTAGGTTAACATTGAATGTGATAGATAATGTTTTAATTGGAAACTAAATTAAATGGTCAATAAAGTGAAGGATATTGTGGTTATACATTTTTGGTTATAATGATATATGATTAACAACTTTTCCATAACCAATATTGAAAATCATCATATATGACAAATATATAGTTTAATAAGAGTTTGGGTGGTGTATTCCATGGAGGAAATAAGATTCATTTTTCTATATGTCGATAATATGGGAATAATCACTCAATGTAATGTTTTATGTGAATTAGAAGTTGTTTTATGTAATGTGGAGGAAGGGAACAGATAAATAAATTGTTGAGGAAAGAAATTAAATGTTCATTTAACATAACAAACTAGATTAATAGTTTCCAAATAAATTATCAATTATTCAATGTTGTTAATGTTGAAAGAATGGTAATTATAAAAATCAATGTTTTAGTGAGAATTCTTGTGAAGAGGATCATCAAGGTGGTATAAGAATTGGTATTTTTTATAATGATAATGAGACTATAAATTACATATGAATGGAAGGATGTATTGAGGAATAATATGGTGAAGGATGACAAATAGTTTATGAATGATATGGAATTATTAATTTTTTTAAGTATTGGAATTCATGAATTATGAAATATAAAATATTTTTTCTATAGAGGGTGTTCATTAAATATTTAAAAAATTTATTAAAAGATACTGATTAACTGAAAATTTAATCTAATGGAAACTAAATATTTTATGGAAAAAACATGACTAAGTGAATAATAAACCTTCATATTTTTCTAATTTTGATATAATGTTTTCGGATAAAGATATTATTTATATGCATAAAGTAAACTAGTTATCATTCATGTACTTGGAACTAATTAATTATTCGTTGAAAATTTCGTATATGTTATAATAGATAGATATTACAAAAATTTTGGATTTATAGAATAAATTCAATAATATAGGGATATATTTATGGAATGAGGAAGAATGTATCATTCTACTGAAGATTTATGGTAATTTTGTTTATTTGAATTCTTCCAGAGACGATATGATCAAGGTATTCAAAAGTTTGGTGCATGGCCATTATGAGAAACATTATGACATTTTAGATATTAATGTTATGTTTATTTTTGGAATTTTATAACCTTTTTTATAAATATTTTGTTTTGGAAGGGTTACAAAGTTGAATGTAGTGGTTTAATTTGAACATTGAATGATGTTTTAGATGTTGATGTATTACATCACCGTATGAAAATTTATGAATATTTGATACCCATGCTAACCATTTTGTTATGAAAATATCCAGAGATATATGGAATGATTTTTTATTCTATTATGGATCTTTTGATCCATTAGTGATTTACGAATAAAAAATTCCTCATCATTTCTAGGTGTAAGAGTTAATGTGGAAATTGATTGAAGAAAAACCAAAAGATGAAATTTTTATTATTATATAAGTTAATTATATTACCTAGTTATATTATCCACATTGAAATTCTAAATCATATTGGGATGGTATCCTATCAATCGACACTTCCATAAAATCTATTTCATGTCTATGTTGTGTTCTGTGTATATCCCATGTGAAATTTTATACACAAAAATTCATATATACTAAACTAAATGGTCATTAGACTAGAAAATTGTCATTATTATGAGGAATAAAAATATAAGATTCTATTTTTCAGAGAAAAAGAGTTGAAAAATGAGTATACTCACCTAGTTATTTTTTTGTTATAGAACCACCAGTTTGAGGAAGTTATATTGGAACCTTTTGATGTTATGAGGTAAAGATACCCTTATTTTTTTTATGAAAGTGAATAACTTCAAGGGAAAACATCACTTTAATGGGGTATAATGTAATACCCCAATATTTAATGAAAATTATTTTATAAAAAAAAATTAATTATTTCTATATATTTTGCTACACACAACACCGAGATTTAACAAAAGCTGACATGCTATTAAAATATTATTATTTAAAATGATAGTTATCACCTAGCCATTTTAATGGAAGTTATGAATAAAATTAACTAAATTATAAAAATATATTGGTAAAAATATATATATAATTATTTATTTGGTTTCCCATCTAATTATACATGAAAATAAAGGAAACCAATTAATGATAAAAGAAAATATTTTTTTGAAAATATATTTTTATGCGTACAAATGAAAATTATCTAAGTAAATTAAATTAATAAATATTTGTGAATTATATTAATGAAATTTATAAATTATATATTGAATAAAATATTTAACATTCATCAAATATGTTTTCTAGGCATGTGAAAAAAATAAATCAAATTTTAAACATAAAACTGTACTTTTTCTAAATGTATTCATCTCACATTTTTTCACATTTTAAAATTTTATTTTGTATATTTTTATAAAATATATTTTAAATAAATGACATAATTTTTAAATTCCGTTGTTCACAATTATCTTGGGGTTATTTTTTAGAATTTCTTAAAAATAATGTGTTTAGTGAATAGTGAAAATAGATGTTTTTATAAAAACTACATTTTTTTCGAATAATTTACAAGACCAATTTTTTATGGCATTAAAAGAAAAAATAGTTCAATTATATATATATTAAACCAATTTTTCACATTTTAATCAATTTCATATTCAATTTTTATATATAAACGTTTCAAAATTTTGAATTTTTCCCATTGGAAAATGACTTTTTTATCATGTATGTGGGTTTAATTTTTTTTTAAAAAAAACACCACATCTATGAATGGAAGATGGAAAAATATATTAAATATTTTGATTCATAATAATTGAAATTATATAATAATTTCAAATTACTTTTTATCAAATTGAACAGTGAAACAATAATAAAATAATTTCTGCATTTATGATTTAAACGGGTATACCAGGAGCTTAAACAAAAAAGAGAACTGTTAAAATAATCAATAAAATTTTACATCACCCATTTTATGGCTATATTTAGAATTTATATCGTATATGTCTCAATATTAATCAATTTTATATCATTTTCGCATCTAAAAAACATGGGTACACTTTATTCTTATAAAACTGTCCATGTGTGTCCTCTACCACAGTTATTGAAGGCCACCCACTATCATCTCCCCTTCACACAATGAAATCCATTTGGATAAAGGAAAAAATATTCAAAAGTATTATTAAAATACCTTTCTACAACATATATACATTATTTTTATCATTAATTCAACTTAATAATCCTTTTCTTTCTTACTTGTAGTGGTTGTCCAAACACACTACTACAAATCTGGCCATTAACATCGCTAGAAATGGCCACTAACAGTTCTATAAATTGCCTTTATTAGTGATATAAAATAACTAACTGCATAAAAATTGTTAAAATCCCTAGTTTTTATCAGTTCTGAAAATGCACTGATAAAGGGGTACGGTATTGGTGCTAAAAAGTGCTAAAATGGGACATTTTACATAGCTTTTATTAGAATTGATAAATTAACCATTTAATTGTGTATTAATTTAGCACTGCTTAAAGAACAATTTATCATCACTTTTATGAGAACTGATAAAATATAAATTTATTAGTGTCTCTATAAGATCAAAAAAAAATGTGGATGTTATCATCTCTTTCAAAATCATATATAATGGTTCATACTATATTCTGTTTTGAAATCACACCCCAACACCACTGTAGTGTGTTGTAACAACACACTGCTACACTAGAAATACACCATATATCAAGAAAAAAATGCCCAATAAAATATTTAAATGAAATGATGTTTAAAACAAAAGCACAATAAAAACAATATATTATATGCATTTCAAATACTGGATAATAATAATACAAAAATATAAATTATTAAATACATTCTAAAATAAAAATTTTAGTTTTAATCCAAACCTGACTAATGTTATTTTTGAACAAACCACCCCTTTTCGAGTTAAATAAAGAACTTATATTAGAAACAAATCTTAGATTATTAATAATAGAAATTTATTTTATTACCACAAGTGTTAATTTTATTAAAACTGATGTCAATTTTAATTAAAAAGACACACTTGGAGTCATAACATCAGACCGTTCATTAGATTGAGGTTGGTCTGATTCTTACACTTCCAAAATGACTTATGGATCATTGTATGAAAGTATTTGAACAATTTGAATGTATTTTCTTAGATATTAGAGTGTCATTTAGGCCTTCTACTATAATTGATGCAATTTTAAATAAAATCATGCCCTTGGAGTTATATCGGTCACATTGTGCATCACATTGAGGTGTGGTTGGTTCATACATGTCTCAAATCCCATATGGATCATTTTCCTAAATTATCAAAATAAAATGAGTATATTATTTTGGTTTTCTGTAGGTTAGTTTTTTTTTACCAAAATTGATGACAATTTTAAATAAATATGCATTGAGAGTCATACAGTTTACACCGTGCATCATGATGTGGTTCAAATGATTCTTAAATGTTGAAAATATCGTATGGATTGTTGTCCTAAAATATCAAAACATTGTGAATTTTTTTCTTAGTTTTGAGTACGTCACGTGTCTTTTTTACTAAAATTTAATTTTAAACATTAATCACACACATTAACACATATAGATAACATATTGTATCCGTTTGACATGAGACTGATTCCTACACGTCAAAAATTATTTATGTATCAATACCCTAAATTATTAATTAATTCTCAGCAAGTTTTCTCAGTTTTCAGTGAGTGAATCTTTTAAAACTAAAATATCAATTTTAAACTCATAACAGACAGATTGAGTTAGTTTAATTTATTACTAAAATTAATGTGAATTTAAAATAAAATTAAGTACATGGATTCATATATGTCATATCATGTGTCTGATTATGGTGAAGGTGATTCCTACACATCCCAATGTCTCAAAACAATCCTAACTTTTACGATTACCTTTATTTCTATTCACATTTTTTATCAAACTACCAACACCGCACGTGAAGCTTTGAACAAACCACATCTACTCAAAAAATGTTTCCTCTTATATAAGAAAAAAATACTTATTTGACAAATAAAATAAATAAATAATATAAAAAATTATTATGAAAAAATATATTAATTACAGGGGGAATAATTTTATATTGAAAACATTAATATTACTTCTGTAATTGAGTAGAGGTATTGGAATTAGTCTTCCTATAAAAGAAGTGGAGGTAACTTGAAACAAAGTGATAAATACAACAGTGTAGGGGTGAAAAGGTTTTCAGGCAGAAGAAGAATAATTGTTGGAAAGATCACCCCTTCTCAAACAAAATAATCCACATATATATGAATGCAATTATAATGTTGGTAATACTAAAAAATTTAAACATAACTACCAAAAAATAAATTAATTCTATGAAAAATAATTTAATTGTGAAATCATCAATATTACCCCTGTAATTGAGTAGAGGAAAATTTTTTCCTCTTCATGTAAAGGTAGAAAAGGTAACTTGAAATAATGTGATAAATTCACAACTATAGGGGACAATAGTTTTTAGGGATAAGAATCCTGAAAGGTGGACAAAGCTCCCCCAACTCGAATAAAAGATGCCATTTGTATAAGAAAAATATTATTATGTGAGTAATAATAAAAAAATAAATTAAAAATAAATATCAATATGTTATTAATTTTATGGACAATGATTTTACTACAAAATCATCAATATAACCTCTTTCATTAAGTACATGCAGTTTCACTGCTCTTTCAGAAAATGAAGAAGATGTAACTAAAAGAAACTAATAAATTCACCACTATAGGGGTGAAAAGGCTTTAAGGGAGAAGTATCATGAAAGTGGGATAGAGCACCCCAACTCAAAAAGAAGAATCCAATTGTATAAGAAAACATTTAATATGCGATTAATAATAAAAATAAATGAAATAAACATAAATATGAAATAATACGTTATTTCAATGGAAAATTATGTTACTATGAAATATTCAAGATTACATATATGATTTTGTAAAGACAGTTTCATTGCTCTTCCATCAATAACATGACACATGGCTAGAAATCATCTAAAATAAAAAAAACTCTTCAAGAAATAATTAGCATTTAATTAACATTTTATTATAGTTTTTTGGTAAAATAGAGAAAATATATTGCATCATATCCTTTAAAACATTCCAATGGGGTTCATTCCTTATATATTTCTCTTCCATCATGTGAAGAAGAAATTTAATGTATGAGTAGTAAAAAATTAAATATAGATTTTGATAATGAAGAAGGGAACATAATATATTATGACTAAAAACATAATATATTAAAGAACACGTTTACATTCTCTTATAACCCTCTTTATATTTTAAAAATGTCTCATGGATTTAGTTTCTCTATCAAGAATCCAAATACCCTCTTTGCAGTCCCCTATAATGTAGATGAAATTTTCTACAATGGGACCAACATGAACATATTGGTATGTCCCAATGAAAGGGTCAAACTTGATTTAATTTTGATATGACTCAACATTTTTTTAAGTCTCCAGTGGGAAAATTGACCAATTATTTTTTGTCGAATCAGAGGCATAAATATTTTCACTACTTATGATGACACCATGAATGATTTTTTTAACCCTTACACAATGAAATTCATCTTCAAAAAGCCCAATTCATCAACTTTCACTCCATTTATATTTTCAACCCCTTTACAAAATAAAACATGCACATGAAATGTTGTATAATCCAAATTTTTTATCGATTCAATAATTCCAAAATATGAAAAAATTCCATTAATTGGATTTATATCCTTGGAACTAGATATGTGTATTGCTTCATCCACTAGCGCAACAACACTATTTTTCATCAAAACAATCTTATTGACTTATTTTTTATATAATGTAAAACCTTTAATTACAAAACCAACTGCAAATATGACTTTTTCATTTGGTCCTCTGGCTAACCATTAAATTCATTCGACAATTGAATTTGAATTTCCATATAACTCCTTAATATTTTGATCATTGAACTATCTTATAAACAATTGATAATTTTTATTTGATATCCATCCTTTAACCATTGACGAATTACTATCTCTATGAAATTATTTGTTGGATTCAACATATGGATAAACATATTCACTATTATGTAATATGTAAAGATGTGATTGGTAATTCTCCATCATGGTAACTATAACAAAATATCTTCCACAAATCCCTTCATCCATAAGTCATTCATTGTGATGATACTTTGGGAGGCTGATGATTTCAAGATCTGAGAGGTAATCAGTACAAAATTCAATAGCTTCTTCAATATTATATCATTCATCAATACAAAATTCTGGAAAAATATGAATCATTACATACACTATCAAAATAGTTTTATATCATTCAATGGGGTAAATCTATATGTAATGGACAGGACCACATATTTGATCTTCTCTAATTAGGTGAACTATTAGGTGGACCATTATATCAATGAATTATAGTGGGAATAACATCTCTAATTCACATAATATTACAAAAATATTCTTAATCATGATGGAAAACTTCACCGGGTCTACAAATTTATTGCATATGGATTTGAAAAAGAATCATAGTATGGTTAATATATATTGTACATTTTGAGGTAGATTTCTACCGAAAGAAACAAGTATTAAATATTGAATCAAAACATGAAATCAGTTTGATTTTAGTCCTTATAACATCAAATTAGTCATTAGAACAACATTTTTTATATTTTATGAATGACCCTATGCAACTTTTACGTTAGTAAAGAAAGAAAAAAATGCAGTTTTTTTTGGATAGAGTGTATGATGCTAGAGAAAGGATATTCTACCCTATACCCTTCACTAGTGTGAACTCTTCCTTTACCCTCATTTCAATCATTTCCATCCTAGGCTTGATTCCATCTTTTGTTTTTCCAGGAACATTTTGTAATGTTCTAATATCATAATTAGTAAAAAAAATTCTACATGTATGAAATTTAGAAAATGTTTGAAAGATATATTATTTTTATACGGAAATTCAATGAAAATTATTCTCTTATTCAATCCCAATTTTGTAAGTGTTTTCAAAAATGGTTTTTGAAAAATAGTGTCATTGTTTTTAATTTTTTGTATAGTTGATTGGCCATTGCAAGAGATGGAGTTGTACTATGTTTTCTAATCCCTTTAAATATTTTTTTCCAAGATCGATATTTATGTCATGGAGGTAATAATTTCCAATTTCCTAAAAAAATCCCTTAAAAATGTTTCATCCAAACTGAGTATTTTCTTTTTTCACAAATGGGACAGCCCAACATTCCTTTAATGTTATAGCCTGATAAATTTCCATAAGAGGGGAAGTCATTTATCATTCCATACAACATGGACCTCAATTATAATAATTAACTTCTCTGAGAATCATACATTATAATACTTTAATCCCAAATAAAATTTAGATATTCTATCAATGAAACCAAATATGCCTCAATATCATTACCAGGTTTATTTGGTTTAGATATAAGCAAATACATCATAATTTATTTGTGCTTCATGTATAACCATGGAGGAGAGTTATAATTTACCAACATGACATGCTGTGTATTATGAATACAACTATTCACCCAAAATGATTTATTCTATCAGTAGATAATGAAAGATGAAATTTTCTCACCTCACCTCTAAATTTAGGAAACTCATAATAAATTTTATTCCACTAATGATAATATATTAGATGAAATAGGTTCCCATCATTAATTCTTGTGTCTGAATTCCTTTGTAATTATCTTAGAGTTTCTAAAAAACCATGTAGTCTTCTAAATCATATAATTATATGAAAGTACCATATATATTTCAAAGGAATTTATTCATTTTTCAGGTATCAATATATGCCGCTCTTAGTTCATTTTTTGAATGATTCTTGGTCCTTTTGAAAAAATATGAAATAATTTGGACAAGATTCTATTTTTTATATATCATTCCCATTGAACATAACATTTATTTAGAATCATATGTTCAAAATGTTAGTTCATTTTCATCGTGTAACTTATCTTTCAAAATACCAAGTAGTTTTGTAAAACATGTGTCACTCTATCCGCTGCTAGCTTTCAGATTATATATACTTAATTAAACTAAAAATGTAGTTTCATTAGTAAAACCAATATAAAATTGTTTCATGGAACATCTTTTTCACTCTTAAAACAAATTTTTACAATCCCAAAGGTAATCTTCAATAACAATTTTCATTTCTTCCTGAGATCTCCATCTTTTTATACAAATGTGTTCATATCAAATGATTCGTAAATCATAGAATATTCTCAATCGATGTCTACATTAAATTTTCCAATGGTTTTGTCCAAAATTTATAGCATTGATCTATTAAACAAAAAATAAAATGGTCTTACAACTCTTTCAGATATGTTTTTCTTGAATAAAAATACTGTAAACCTAGACAGTGGATTTTAGAAGGGTCATTTGCATGCTATATTTCCAACATGATGAATTCTCTAACTCCATATTCATATTCATTTGTCAAATGATTATCGCGCAAAAATTTTCAGTTCATATCAATTTTATTTGGTTCATAAAAGATTAATTTTATAAATTATATAAGTAAATAAAAATAATATATTCATTATCAAAGGAGAATGTTATAATAAATTCAAATGATGGAAAATGAACATTTTATTATTTCACAAAAATTTAGTATGTTGAAGAAAATGGGTAATTGAATTTAAGAAATGATTTACTCCTCATAAAATGTTCTTTAAACCATGTAATGAAATGAAACTCTAATATATGAAATTAATGATTGATATGAAAATAAAATCTAATAAAATAATAATAATGAAGTCTCATCTAATCAACTAGAAGATATAATGATTCATTTAAACAAGTGATATAGAAACATAAGGAATTATATCATTTAAAATTAATCATATATCAATATTTGATATCATCTCAAGACTCTTGGGATATCATATCACCACACGAACCCATCCCATGGAAATTCAAGGTAATCTAACTGTGTGTAAAATTAGCATTTACAAATGGATGACATGAATAGGATGTTTATCTCAATAAAATATATAATTTTCTCATTATTTACTATTATAATAATTTTTCTTAATTGAAAAAGGTGATGTATGAATTGAAACTCGAACTATGATATTGTTATTGATGGTTAGGTGAATTATTAAATAAAGACTAATTTAAAAATTTAGTAATTGATCATAATCATTACATAAAAAATTATTTTATTGTTATATTGAAAGTGTTTATCAGTGTAGATGACATTATATTTAGTGGTACAAGAGATGAAATTTGATAATAATTTTTACATTAACAATGAAATTTTTTTTAATGTTGATTATTAGTTTGTTTATATTTTCCTTTGTTTATAGGATACTGATATAATTCATGGGATATATTTTTTCCAGTCCATTTATGTGAGTGATTTTTTTTGTATATTTTGAAAGGAAGATTGAAAACCCATGTTGACACCCATTGAAAATTAAATAAAATTTCCAAATATTGTTGAGGGAATGTCAGTTTATATCATGGAGTGTGGGAGATTCATTATATTCCAACTTTCTTGAGTGTAAAAAGGTTTGACATATTTTGTGTATACATTTCATGTAGCTTAGTATCAATGTTATTCCATGGACATGCACTTTTTATTAGTTTAATAAATACTCAAAAGGGGGGGGTGATATTCTTGAAAGTCTACATTTTTGAGAAATATATTATAATGTATTATAATGGTATATGGGTCTCAAAAATGTGGTATAACTAGAATGGGGTAATATGAAAAGGATATTTTTTGTAAATTATTGAGAGAGGGGGAGTATGATGATGATGAAAAATTATATTGTAGTAGGAAAATAGTACATAGCATCAAGGTATAATATTTCATCTATTATTATTAAAATAATTTATAAATAATTTTGGATTTATATATAGAGGGAGAAAGTTAAAATAGATTATTATAAAAGTGTAGAGACCTTAGATTCTAGATTATTGAGAAAAGATACAAAAAAATTTACAATTGATATAGTATACAAAACAAACCCAAGACCACCATATGTCAAACACCTGAGTTATTCTGTAATAGTGTCAAAAGGACATTCTAGATCCCCCTCAGGCTGGAAACAAGCACCTGGTAATGAAAAACAACATAGTAAGAATTATTTGGCCCAAAAAATAAAAAAAAAAATTAGAAATAAAATTTACATAAAAACTGTTATCATGCATCTATACATTGGATTCCCACACTAACCTAGATATGTATAAAAAAGAAAATATTAATTTTTATAATATAAAATAAATCCCAAAAACTACCTTCAACTCTCTCACACATAAAAGACCATGTTTCAATTCATAAAATTTTCAATGTATGGTATTCCATTGATAAAATAAAAAATGAAAAATATGTATGACAGCTTTGGGAGATCAAATTGGTAAATGTATACAAAATACAATAACTAACTAAACTCCTTGTGACTCCATGTGTCACTATTGAGTCTAGTAGTAATAAAATTTCCTTAAGTGATCAAGAGTCAAATCAAAATTAGAAAAAGAGAAAGTCGAAAGGCCTACCTCACTCGTATACAATCACTGGACCACAAAAAAGACATCTTCGATGAAGAAATTAAAAACAAAAAAAAAACATAATGAAAATCAAAATGCCTACCTCGCTAGGTTGAATTAAATCCAAATAATTTTTGAAAACCACATTTTCAATCAAGCATCGGATGTCGAATGAGATTTTTGGGATGCAGTCGAGTGGTATGATCCATGGTTTGATTCACTGAGGACGAACGCCGAAATTGGGAGGCTTCTGCAGAAAGCTTCTGATATTGCAACGATATTGCAGATGGATAAGTTTTTCTAATTAGATCGGTTCACTTTTATTATATCTTACAAACCAGAACTAATAAAAAGACTATTTATTAGTTTTTTTTATAACTTATAATGGTAGATCATTATTAGAACTAAAAAATCAGTAAAAAATTAATCATTATTAGTCCTACAATTATTACCTTAATAAATGTAAATTTTACAAGAGCTCTTTTATGTGTTGAAACATCCTCATTTTTATCTATGCAAAAAAACATGAGTAGATAAATATGCTTTTATCTACTCTTATAACATATGATATGATAAGGGAATTATAATTATATTTATTAATAAAAAATTTGTAAATATTTATATGTACTTAATAAATATATATAAATATAATTTTTTTAAACATATTCATATCTAAATATACTTATTATAATTTGATAATTATTTATTTATAATTTTAGAAATTATTTTTTAAAATAATATTTCTATCATTATATATATTTATATATTAATACATATATATATATATATATTTAATAAATATATATAAAGATAGAAAATATATTAATTTTTTAAGTAAATTTATGATAAATTTAATAATTTTTTATTTATAAATAATGATTTATATATAACTATATAAATACATTAAAACTAATATTTATTTAAAATTATAAATATATAATTTTATAAATATATTCAATGTACATTTATAAATATATTTATTTATAAATATTTTTTCTTGAAATAAATAGTCAAAATTATTATTAAGTTACTAAATTTTATGTGCATGCATATATATTAAAAATTAATGAAATTGATTAAATTGAGAATAAGTACACTTTAATAATATTGAAAAAATGGAAAAGTTTTATCTGTGTGCATTTTTAATAAAAATGAATTGATTATATATGTGTGAAATCAATATAACATATATTTGATCAATATATGTAAAATTGAAAAAAAATTTATTTCAATTATATGTCGAGTACTATGCAATTAGTCAATAATATATATTCAAATTAATTTTTAATTATAAAACATTATTCATTAATTAACGAACTATTTAATATAAAGCGCATAAATATTTTTTAATATATAAATAATATATATATATACCATAATATATAACTACAAAATAAATATATACAATTTAATAACAATAATTTTCCTAATAATCTGATCAATAAAATGTATAATATTTAATAATATATATTCATTTTACTAATTTTATTTGTTTTTCTCAAAAAATATTTTATCAGTAAATGTTTTAATTTTTATAATAATATATTTTTTAATTTTTAATTTTTTTATTTATTGATATTATTTATTCGAACCTTTAACAGAGCTAAGAAAGCACTGATGAACAAAATATTTATCTACACTAACAATAAATTACTGATAAAGAGTACCATTTATAACTACTAACAAAGCAATGATAAAATGTTACATTTATCAGCACATTACATAGCAATAATAAATACCAGTGTTGTTTAACACGGTTATTGTAGTAATAAGAAGAGTTATCATACTTAACAAAGAATATTTCTTTAATTTATTATTCCACCTACATCAAATATTCCTAAATTGTGTTGATATAATAAAAAATATTGATAATATAATTATATGTTATTATGTCAATTTAATAAACAAAATCTGTCTCATCTTTTATAAAATTGGATAGAAAATCATTTTTCTTTTCGATGGTGGACCCTCGCTGAATGAACTGTTTTTATACGTATCCTATCACCACCTCTAAGGGATGAATATAATGATAGATTTAATTTATATTTATTATATTTATTATATTATTATACATATTTATTTATAATAACACATCAACCTTTTTACCTACCAACCCATTGAAAAACAGTAATGTTTCTCAGGTGAACGGCGAACTACTACCTCATGATCTGATGTGATTAGTTTTTCTCATTATATTTTATTTATACGGTAATAAGGATATATTAATTGAATATATAAGATATTTTTAAAATATTTATAATTTTTTAATTATGAAATCACATATACCTTGTTAGTTTTTCTGCACGAGGGATATGATAACGTCCTTTGTACGTATTGTAGACTATCGCCTCACGAAGCGATGTAATTTTTTATTCACTAATGGTTTGTGCGGATGGTAATTGAGTATATTTAATTAAAATATATATAATATCTAACATAATAATTATAATAAAAATTTAATATATTATTTACCTTTCATTAGTTTCGTTAGATAAGAAAGTTGAAACAGTATACATACGTACATACGGCCAACTGCCTCCCTAAAGAGTGTATTTCATTAACTATTTATAACCTTTATGGATTACTATAAATACATATATATTGAATAAATTTGATACATAAATCATTGTTTAAATTCCATATATTATGGATCCATTTTCAATGTAAAATGGTCAAAAATAAAAAATCAAAACATACATGAAAAAAAGCAATTTGTACAACAAGTTTATTTTTACATGGAATTGTAAGTAAATTGGTAGTAAAACATCATTACTAAATAATATATGGTATGATATATATATAAGTATCATTCATAAATATACATATAATAAACATATATTTATTTATATATTTTTTTGAACATGTTCAATGTAATTCGATACTTAAGGTAAGGGGTTTCTGTCGCACTATAATCATCTATGAGACATGTGCCATATTCACCACCTACTAATTTTATATGGTGTATATTATACACATGAATATATTTTTAAATTAGTATTTCTATTTACTTATACACTTATGGACCTCCCTTACAAGTGGATTACTATTAAAAATTTACCAAAGTGGAATGAGATTTTTGTCTCAATTTTTCTTCTTTGGGACATAGGTTATGTTATACACCGATCATCTTTTATAAGGTGTATATTCTGCCCATTTTTTCTAGTAATATTATGTAGTTATATATATTCATTCTAATTTATGATTCATTTAATTTTATCCCTCTATATGGATTAAGATTCATAGTCACCAGAGTATAAATGGTTTTATGATACAATCTCATCGTTTATCGAGATTGTTTATTCTTATGATTATAAGGAAGAAATAGTATGAAATAATACAATTGAAAATCATTCATTTTACCCTAAAATAGTTATTTATTCGTAATATAATTTTCCTTGGGTTTTCCACTCTTTATGTACACATGATCCCAAATTAATTTTTTTTAATATAACATGCTTTATTTACAATTTTAGTGGAAATCACATTTCACTTCCATAACTATGTTTTCTCTAAAATTTTATTAAAAATAATTTAATGTTACCATGGGATTTATTAAATTCTAATTTATGTTTGATTTTATTTTTTATAAATGTTTTAAATGGAAACATCATGTCATTTTCAAAAAAAGTCTTGTTGTTCTTTTTTCAAAAATATGAAAGTTACATTTTTAAACCTATGCAACATTTCCCACTATCATTACACTTAATGTTTAATAATTCCTTTATAATTTTCAATTCTTATTTTCAAATAAATGGTACTCTAAAATATTTAATGAATTTTTATAAAAATTTCTCTTTAATATAGAAAGTATATTCTCCTCATGAAATGTTTTGAATTATCATTATAGATTATAATATATGTTTCCATGATTTTTGTCAAAGAAATGTATTTTTAAATTTATCTATGTTTTAAAAAGTGGTTTCAAATGGGAAAGGCTATTTTCCAAAATAAATTTTTCTAGTTCCTTTTAAATTTATTTTTCCTTATTATATGAGATCATTTTATTTTAATTCTTCTTTACTAGGGGTATGATCCAATTATATCATAATTAATATTTATATGGGTGGTTGATAATAAAAAAATATTAATGAAATATATGTATTTACCATGGATTATGATATGATGAGATTTGTATTGAACACATTTCATTTCATGGTTTCTGATATGATGAATTTTTAATGATAATATGTGAAAACAATTTTGGATTATGTGATTGGAGGGTCCCATATCTCTCCCCAATGCATTGTGCATTCGGTAATGATTAATGTTCTATGATATGATAGGTTATTAAAGCAGTTATCCCAAGCCCATAATAATGGTACACTATAAGTTATATAATGCCCAAAGTAGGTACACATATGGATATCCCAAGCCTTACAAGTTATCAGTGTCTTTGTCGGTATCTCTAGTATAAGGTTTCATGTGCTAACATATAAGCCACAATTCAAAGTCATGTGTCAGTGTCATTTTCTCATGGAACACGTTATTTTATTTCTTTATGACTCATGTATTTTTAATTGCTAATATTAATTCCATGAAATAATAGTTAAAATATTGATATAATGATTTCAGTTTTCATAAGTTATTATCATTTTCTTATTCTGGTATGCTGATATTCTATTTATGTATTTACCATGTTTACAATTACAGATCATCTGATGTCACCCTAAATTTTGATTATTTTCCCTAGTTTATGGTGATTTGTATTATTTGTGATATGTATAATAATGGTTTTATCTATAAAGAACTAAATTCAATATAATTTAGTGTTCTTATGAAAAAAAGTCATGATTCAAATTATTGAATGGAACAGTACCTCTACGATCCCTGAGCATGTGTTTTTATAATATAATGAAATTTATTTAAAATTATGTAAAAACTATCATTGAAAATATTTGGCCTCTATAGTTTGTATCAGACAAAAAGGATAGAATTTTATCCTTGGGATCTCTAGAGTGTGATGGTTGGTTAAAGCATGGATCTCTGCCCAAGGGCCTTATTGGGAAAGGGATTCGATTGGGGTTGGCGATGTGTCATTCATAAGAGTTATAGCCACCAATAGAGTTCCTTAATATGTATCATTTATAGTCAACTTGAATGAATTTCTAGGCCATTATACTAAATAATCAATATAAGGCCTCTAGGATGTGGGGAGGGAAGTAAGGAATAGATTTGGTTAGGGTTTACCAAACCAAAGGGTTTTGGATGTGTGAATAGAATAGGAGAGGGGGTGGTCACTTCTATGTGGGGAGAGGAAAAACAAGGATTGTTTTTAAAAAGTAATGATTACCCACATATTTCACATCCCACAAGGCTCCAAAATTGGTCATTATTGATTTTTATAGGTTATAAGGTCAAAATAGGGCTATATACTAGCTTTTGAAAAAGTTTCTAGTTATTTTTACTCCTTATATTTTTAGATTAACCCCTACTAAATCCATTTTAACTTTATCCATTATAATTAATTTATAGTGCTATTACAAATCATTTTGACTAATAACTAAGTTAGAAAGGACCATTTTGGGATATTCCTAACATTGAGTGGGGGTGAATTTGTGTTGGTGACTTTTTAATACAATCACCAAATTTTATACATTGTAATCTTATACCTACTAGGATGTCGATTCTCATAGTCTCTTTTCAATGTCTTACGAAAGCATATAAATTCCATAAAAAGTGGACCTGATATTTTTACAAGATACACTACTCAATGAGAGTATCTTGTCCATACCCTATATGTTTATGAAAATTACACAGACTCACCACTATAATTAGTTGTCAATTTGTAGTGACATGGATGGGAGAAAATCTTTTAGCCTATGTGGGTCTCTACAAATTAAGAAGGGGTAATTGGGATAATAATTCTTCCATGGAATATTACGGACCTATTACACCTTTCCTCTTTATGGTTTATCTTTATACATTCTACTAATATAGTCCCCTTTTTCTTAATTATGTTACATTATAACAGCAACATAGTCTTCGATGGGATATTACTTTTATTCTATATCATAGTGTTTTTTTGTTCTTTCATGAGCTTCACTTTTTTACTTCCACACATGCATGAAATAAACTATTTATATTCTTCACATCAGCAAAATGAACGCTTCTCTACATCTTCTATTAGTCATAATGATTTTAATATGGAGTGTAAATATAAAAAACATTCACCCTAACCCATATGATGATAAACTAAATACAAATTTCCTAGTCACTTAATCTTCATGGCTATTCCTTATTCAATTCATAACAAACTACCCAGAAACCTATTCAACTATTTGTTAGAATAAAACCCTCAATTGTGATTTACCGAATAATAAAGATCTAATTAGATTATAATAATCACAATTTTTACTTATTCATTCAGTGTCATATGAAAATACAATAGACTAATTGTTTCATAATTATTCTTCAAAGAAATTGAAATTCACTGAATATAGTTTGGACACTCACTCTCTTATTTTTTACTCTCTTATATTCATGTAACTGAAACATTACTGATCCACTTCTTCATGGTGAAACAAAATTTAATGATACTAAATATCACATCACATTCAATATTAATTCATATAACAATTATCTTGTATAAAATAAAATTATTATCCTCTTGAATTCTTAACTCAATACATGCACGGTTCATGTTCATTGAATATATCCATTTTTATATTTATAATTTTATATATTATGTATTTTATTTGAGTTTAGATTTTCTGTATGCATGTTTATCTCTTCCTTTTTCATGCACACTTTTGGGGATTATATATATACAGTTTTCATTTACTACCTAGATTCATCTCACTTGTGTATCTACACATGTACTACATACATTATACAACACTATTATATTCACATGTTTCATATCTATATCATGAAAATAGAAGTATTCACCTACTTCTTAACAATTCACACAAACCTGTACATGTGAGGTCCTTTATAATATAGAAAAGAAAAAATAATCACTTGCATACATTATGAAATCAAGTAAATATCATTCGACTCCCTCATCCTTCATAAAAATCATGATCTTTTTTTATTCTCTTATGTGAAACACAATCAGTGCTAGATCCTTATTCACTTTTTGTTCATTACCAATAGACTAAACACATGGTTTTACCTTTTCATGACATTGTAGGTGAATAATAACCGTGAACTAGATTGGGGAAACAATATCCATTATAAATGATGGTTAGGGTGTGTTTTCACTAGTCACGTATCCATAGATCTTATTTATGTAGTTTGTGCATAGATCTCCATCACATAACCAAACTTGTTTACGAGACTCCCATTCATTATAACGCCTTGAATACTTTTGGATAACTATTCCTATTCACCAAAAAAATGAGTGGAAAGGAATTGTTTTTATAAAAACAAACTGATACCTCTAAATATTTAGTACAAATGAAGAATCATCTTCAGCCTTTGGTACTCAACTTTTATAGGTGTGGATCTCCACCGTTTTTTCCAATGAGATCCATCGAATCCAATCAAGTATTTTATACTGCATTGAAAATTGATACAAATATATGAATGTATCAGCTTTAAATTCTTCAAACATTGGTATTTTAGATATTTTGTGCCAATTTTTAAGGAATTATTTCTTATGAAGTCATGGAGTATTTGTAATCGAAAACTCCCCATCCACATGATATCAAGAGATGTTTCATGCATGATCAAGCTCAAACCCTATCCTTAAATAATCGATGATAGAATGGCCTCTCAAACATATATTTCATTTGAAAAACATTGTTCATATATCTCTTTTTTATATTTTAAGAAAATAAACCTTCCACGAATATTCCATCATAACTAAAAACTCATTTTGATCCCCCAGAGATGATTCTAGATGCATGGCCAGATCACCTGTGTTGGCCAATCATCGAAAGCCTATATTTTAGGAGCTCTCATGTTTAGAGGTAGGTGTGGCCTACAGAGATCCTTGGTGATAATTGGAAAACCTCATATTTATTTAATGTTTTATGTCCATTTTTTTTAAATAGTGAACATTTCCATGTTAATTTTTTCCCACCACGATTTTACGAGTAGTTAAGAACTTCTTAATAATCTATTATGTTTCTACTTCTGGTTTGAGATTTAACTAGGGTTTCCACCCATATACTCAACACAGACATTACCCACATTCCTCTAGCCACATGTGTGGAATTGTATCTTCTTTGATGGGTTCTGTCGAAATCAATGCATTCCCTCATGATTTATCTATGCGGGTCTTACACACAATCATATTGCATCCCCTAAGGTCGCTATTCATATACCTCCTCTGTATATATGGATAGCTAGCCATGATGATCTCCTCCCATGTTGTTGAACCATCAGGTCCCAATAAAATTATTGAATATCTCATTTGTTGACAAGAGTTTTTGTTTGCAAATCTTTTTGAGTAAATCCATCAAATGAGTTATCTCTTTTATCACTTCTATAACATAATAATCACTACGATGATGACAAACCTTCATCATAATAATCCATCATGTAAAATTTTTTCCATTTTTTATTCTCCATAAAAATACTAAAATATTTCATATCCAATTTCACTACATTATAAAAATTGATATTTTTTATTATATTTATTAATTTTATTAATTTAAGTAAATGTTTTTACAATATCCGAGATCAGTATGGTTCCAATGAAATAATGAAATATTTCATTGTAGTATTTAATTTCTATATTTTTATAATTTTTAGAATATATATTCCAAATATAATCATCAATATCATATCATCTTAATTATTTTTTTAAAAAGTTGTCACAATTTCCATATCATTTTTACACTAATATCATATCAACCATAATAACTATTTCTTGTAAAATTAATCAAATAATTCTTCAAATTTCAGTTTATAAATCCATAAAAATTCACCAGTAGTCACTTTGGACACACAATTTCTTAAAACCATTTTTATGTTTCTTAAAATAATAAAACACAATAACATTATCCATACTCCATCAAAATTTTAATATCTTCATCATATAGACATCAATGAACATCAATTGAAAACAAAATAATGTGAAATGAAAATAAATAGAACTCTTACAAAAAGTGAACTCTTCAATCTCTCTATTCTTAATTATTAGAAAACCCATTAAAGGCCATTCCAATTTAATATGTCAATATGTGAATCATTATATTATATCTATTCTTTACTTATTAATATTTAATTTCACATTCCCTCCCACTTATTGGTTACAAATACAATTTTCTTGGGAAAAGTTTATAATTTGATAATTATGTAATGTTCCACCCATTATTTCACTCAATGTCTACCTCAGATTTGCTCAGTGTAGAAAAAATAGGATTTTGTTTAGTCAAAAAAAAATCCCTTCAGTAGCTACTCTTGATATGTCCTAAAATGTAAACACATATATTTGTATTCAAGGGTTATTCACATTAATTCTAGGATAATGGTAGTAAACGTGTTATGGAAATTTTTAGGAAAAATAAACCAGAAACTCCTAAAGTCACATTATAATATAAATAAAAAACATTGTCGTGAAATTGGCGGGATATGAGACCTTGGGGAACATCCATTTTCCTTATTACATTGATTATTTTAATTACATAATATTTTGGTAATGACATTTATCTTGATAAACCAAGGATGATAGATTTATAGAGACAAAACTTTTGCAATTACATAATCTTCAAGCATTTTACTGGTAAATTAAATTTCATGCCAATTGAAATAATGATTCTGGAAACTTTTTCATCATTCTCCATTTATCATTCCGATAAGGTGAAAACATCCTAATTTCTTCAGAATTGTGTATCTCTTAAAGTATAGATTTCAAGATGTTCAAATATGGAAAATACACAACAATGGATATTTAACTTCTGAATATCTAGATTTGAATACATCACATGGAAGAATATTATTTAATATTTTCTCTTCAGGATATAAATATAAGATCAAAAATGTTTTTATCTTCTTTATCCATGTTTTCTATGATATAACAACACATTATTCATATTTTCCAATGATTTCCCTCTGTAATGTTTTTATTGGAGTAAAAAAATAGAGTCATTCAAAGATAGTGACTTCTTCATAATTTCTATCAACAATTGTTATCACCCACTACTTACTATTTTCTACCCTTTAGAACATCCTTCACCTTTAATTACCTACTTTATAATCACAAATATGATACACAATGATTAAGGAAATAGGGTGGATACCCTTTTTTATCAATTTTAACTGAATGTTTGAAATAGTTTTCTCAACAAAGTTTCTCAATTTCCCATTCTCTTTACACAATCATGTTTGATACTTAATTGTGATTAATGATTTATAGATATTATCACTCTTTAAATGTCATTTTGTGTGAGACTTATTTATTCATGATATTTTAACGAATCTCTATCTTTTTCTGAAATATTAAAAAATTATAATAATGTTAGGATATTGACAAGAAATTTATAAAAATATATCATGTCATGTTTCACCTCACACAGAGCTTATTACCCATAATATGAAATCTTTTATATACATTTTTAACTAGAATTGGCTTGTTAGTCTTCCATTTTCTTCTTTATTTCAAAATCTTCTGGCCAGATAGCTAACATGCCATTTGGAATTATGGTTTAAAATATGGATCATTCACATGTATTTTTCTAAGTTCCATATAACTTTTTAGTTATATTGGATGGACCAATTTTCATCTACTTCATGGATTTGGAATATAAGGTCTTCTCTGCTTTCCTTTATGGTATTTTCTATGGGTAATTTTTCTTCACAACATTCTTCATATTTCATCACAAATTTTCTTCTTTATTTCTACACAGCTTCTATGGTTTATTTTTCTTTTAGTATTTCTGTGATTGTGGATATGATAATGTATCAACATTGTGACCACTACCATTTCATACATCATAAATGTAATCAGAATTTTAAAATAATTTTGAAGTATAAATATTCTTTTGGTCTTATAGTTGTTTCTTCTTCTTCTCTATATTTCTCCCCATAATATGGTCTTCCTTTATGTTTTTTAATTTAAGGGATTATTCCAAATATCTAATTAAATATTCCTAAATATATTATAACACCAACATTGATGAAAAAATATTGATTTTATGATATCTTTTATATAATATTTTTGTGTATTCTTATTCACTTGTTGTGATTTTTTTGGGGAACCATATTCCACAAACATTTTCCATTCCACCCTAGTCATGGTTGTATACATATTATAACCTTTCATTTACAATGATTCTCTGTAATTGGTTTTACAACATTCATTATTCATCACAACATATTTAGAAAAAAATACAAGATTGTATGGGTGGTACATTTATCTTCACCTTGATTTGATATAGATCATCAAAATATGTCATAATATTCTTATCACATAGTAGATGTGTTTCAACCTCAAAATCCTCCAGATAATGTTGAGTATTATAAAAAACATTTTTTTTATTTTATGAAGACTCAATACATTACTTCTCAATATTTTCCAACTAAACTTATAATTATATATATATATATATATACTATTGAGGATGATTTTAGGATCATCAATTATAATCATCTTTTTTCCGCAATATATATTGATTCAGTCAATTTCACTTTTATGTAACTTTACTTTTATCCGAATTAATGTGTGAAAATTCATTGAACTTCATATATTTTTCTTCCAATTATAAACCCTTCACATTAGACATTATTTTTTAATTTTTATTCAAGTGCATAGATATTTTATTCTAGAGACTTATTAAATTCCTATTTCTATATAACCAATTTGGTCAATTTTTGGAAACTTATTTAGGGTTTATTCTTGGTTTCTTATAAGGTTCCATCCATTCACTAAACCATTAAATAATAAATAGGTTATCCTTACAAGACTTTATCAAAAATATTATTACAAACTTCCTATTGGGTAATCTCTTACTACATAGATTGAAAGACTCCGCAAACAACAGATAATATATTTTTGGAACCTAATGTAGGATATATCCTAATCTATAAAATGATATCTCTTGAGTGGTTTTAGATAGATTATCATCAAAACATGTGATTGGATCATCATGTTAAGGAAAATAGTGAAAGTAACTAACCCATACCACTTAATTACTTATTGTAGAAATATTTTCCTTCTCCATAGAGGAAACATGAACCACCCGTTTTTTAATTTCCAATTGTAATATGTCTTTACTATCACCAGGAGATGAAAAAACATATAGTTTCTCTTAATTAGATAATATAGACTTATTCTTATTCTTTATCTTCTATATATTCTCCCTATTCATCATGTCCTTGGTAGATGTATTATTCTTTTCTTAGATAACTAAATATTAACCTCAACTGAACATCGTTGTTGACTCAGGAATGAAACTCAAAATCATTAAAGGAGAATAGATTCACTATATTGAATCCAAAAAAGGTGAACAAATTCTATGATTCCACATTTAAGGTCCAATATGTGATATTTCATGCACTAAGGGAGGATGAATGAGTGCTGGGGACTTTTAAATCCAATTGAAACATTTTATCCCATTACCTCTTAGACCTATTAGTATATTTATTCTCTTTTTCTCTTTTTCCTATCTAATGAAATTATACGAATTAAGTCAAAATAGCACAAGATATTTTTACAAGATTAACTACTAAATAAAAATTTTTCTTGCATTTTTGTGTATCATTGGGACTAGTAAAATGATTCTTCATTATGATGAGATATTAAGTTACGTTTTTTTGTCTAGGGGATAATCCTTTATCAACTATTTCCGTATAAACTTTATAATGTGGAGGGGTATATACATTATTCCCTAGACTGGTGAGGACCTAGAAAGACATTCCACTCCTTGTAAGATTATATTAATTCATAGAAGATAGTATTACCATTAAATATTAATATATTTAAAAAAAATAAATTCATCCACCAGATAAAAATTTTATTGGATGTCACAATACTGTTTTTTCCTCCAGGAGATTCACCTGTTACTTTCACAACAACATGAAAGCATCTCTTTTTCTTCCTCACAACATCAAAATGAATGTTTTACTTCAACTTCTTCTATTAGTCACTATGATATAAATATGGTTTGGATTGGTAAAATAGATTCAACCAAAACCAAATGATGAAAAATTTTATAAAATTGGCCAGTCACATCATCTTACTCTCTCTTTATTCTTCAATTGAAAACCAACTACAACTAAATTTCTTCTTTTACATTCTATAAACAAAAACTTATTTTGTGATTATTAGAATAACATGAATTCTATAAAATTAGAATCAACAAAATTATCTATTTTTCATTTAGAATGATATCAATATAAATTATAATGAATATATAATAATTATTATCCAAAATGAATGATAGTAACTGAATATATATTGGGAACCAACTCTCATCAATTTCCCCCTGTTATCTTCATAGAAGTTCAACTGAATCGAATAAGAGCTTCTTCATGGAAAAAATATTTAATGAAACTAAATCTCATGGAACGTTCAATATTAACTCACAAAATAATGATCTTTCATAATTTCATATTAATATGTTATAGAATTCGTATCTAAATACCTACACAGTTTATGATCATAACAAATCGCTATTTTTATCATTATCATATTATGTGATATGTATTCTGTTTGAGTTAAGATTTTATGTATGCATGTTTTTGTGACTACCAAAGATATTATAATATTATCATATTAAATAAAATAAAATAAATTTTTATATCTTCTATTACATGAAATGTGGAGTTATCTTTCATCACACACTGCAATGACTTTCTTCGATAACTTTTTTTACATACAAGACTGAGTTAAACTGAATAATATTTATTTTATTATTTAAAATTACATTTATCTCCTATCCATTAAATAGGTGGTTATAAATGGGATTAAATAAATTCTAAAAATATGTGTTTAAATTCATTATTTACCAATTAATTAGGAATAAATATAAAATATTTAATATATGGGAAGCGTTTTTATAAGAAACCTTTTTATACACCGAAAAAAATTTATATTAATAAATTTAATTAATTTATACTATAGGATGATCTTAATGAAATTGTAATATTATAAATTCAATAACAAATTTAAATTCATAAAATATATTTTATATGAATAATATAACAAAAAAACACATTTATGCATAATTTTCTTTTCAAAAGGCAGTTTTTCCATATTTTAAAGGCGCATTTGTTTTAAAACAAATTTTTTAAAAAAATCAAAAATTTATAAGAAAAATAAACTTAATTTTTTACATAATAATTTCAAAATTATATTATCAGGAGTTTTGGGTATTTTTCGAGGAAGTTTAATTTTTTTCATGAATAATAAAAAATAATGAATTTTAATTGAAAACCGAATTTTCATCCAAATAGTATATATTGATAAATTTCCTTTTAAATTTGTTTTAAAGTAAAACTATATCAATTTTAGATATATTAATCAAATTTAGGTAATTTTATTCTTTTTCATATATAATTTGGTAATAAAAATATAGTAATCATTTTAACATTTTCACGTTAAAAACCCACATTCTCATTTCTTTTTCAGGATTAATGTTAACGTATTTATTAACACTTAATTTAATTGAATATAGAAAAATGAATATAATATTTTTAAAATTAATAATTTATTATATCTAATATGTATTACTTAAAATTTTAAAAAAGTGATTAATGAACACATTAAAATTTATTTATAGTGATTAAGATAAAAATGTGCTCACCAAAAGACCAAACACTAAATGTATGTTGAAATATGGCCTTGAAACTTGTCCAAAACAAATTATATTTACATATTTAGACCATATATCTTCATGGATATTATTTTTTGGATTATTTAATCCTTTTTAGGTAATAAGTTGGGTACACCAAACTTTTTTTTAAAGTATGTGTGTCTTCTTCCCCATTTATAAAATACCACCCCCCCCCTTATTAACATCTTCAAAACCAGTTGGTTCATCAAATAAATACCCAAATAACCACTACAACTTGTTATAATAATCATATAATACTTTTATAATGTATAAATAAAAATTAGGAAGGTATTACTGAAAACCTTAGAAGGATTTCTAAAAAAGAGGTAATGTTTTTCTAAAAGCATTGATATTTATTTCATATATCCACCTCCTTAAAATATAATCATTTAACAAAAACATAAACTATAACTACATTTAATATAATTATATTATTTAAGTTATGGTTATAACCTAATACCGTACACAGGTCTATAAAATGTGTTACAAAATCACAATTTCTGTGTATGATAGACTATCATCTCCTGAAATGATGTCGTTTGTTTTTTACATTACCACCAATCACAGTTGTGAAAAATGTTGGAAATTATATTAATATATGATTTTTATTATATTTATTATTTATTTATTATTATTTAGTTATTACAAAATACATACATTCAAACTTTCCATTTTTTGGGAATACGATAACATTGTTCAGGAGTACGACAGACTACCACATGACGAAGCCACGCGATTCATTCATGCTTTACATTGACTTGATTAAATATGTTTTAAATGAAAATATGAGCAAAATAATACATGAAAATTAAACTTAAATTTTAATATATATATATATATATATGTATATGTATATATATATATAATTTAATTATATTTAATTTCAATGTGACAATAAAATGGAAACAACATTCATGCATATGTAAGATATACCATCTCTATGAAACATGATCTGAATTTCCCTTAAAAAAATTTCATAGAGTTATATGAATAAATATATATTTAATATATGAGATATTTATTTCATTTTTTCATTTTTATGAATAAATCATGATATAAGAAAGGGTAAAAAATAACTTGTAAAAATGAAACTAAAATGGATATAGTTAATGAATGGGTAATAATATGTTAGAAAAGTATCATATATTATTTAATAAAAAAATATTGTTCTGTAATGAGCTAATAAGCTATTTCAATCCAAATTAAAATAGTTAATGCAAGTACGACCCAAAAGAAAATGTGATGTAAAGCATTTCTTTTCAATTTACATTTTATTGTGTCTTGTTTATTTTTTATTCACCAATTCACATTAATGTTGTGTATATACTACTCCATTTACATTTAATTTAATAAATACATAATTATTATTTTTATTATAATTTTCAATTTGAATTATTTTATCAAAGGGCATATTATTTAAAAATTACAATGTGATGAAATTTATCATGAAATCTCACTTATTTTGTGATTCCTACCGTTTTATTGAAGCAATCACATTATTATTATCATTTTCCATTAGACCATAACTTTTTCACAGGTATATATATTATTGGGTGATGGAACATATAATTTTCTAAAATTTATACCATTTTTTACATAGTATTTTTACTTTGAATGTTATTTTATAAACTAGAGAAATATCTATAAATTTATTTCCTCTTCTCAATAGAGTTATATAATAAATCATATTGTGTATAAATTAAATTAATTATGTAATATATGAGGATATATTTGGATTGGAAGTGATAGGTGGGGTAAAAATTTATTTATACCCTAAATGCATTGACAATTATCACGAGACATATAAGTAACCTAATAATGGGGTTCCTTCCAATAGATTTAAACCATCTTGTGAAATGTATGGATGGTATAAGTTTTTGAATCCCCTATACATGAACTATAATAATTATGAATTTCCATTATTGAGAATTGAGTTATTATAAATATTATTATATATCCATGATATTTTCTAAATGAAATTTTCTAAGGATTCATTTCATTCTTAGTTTACTAATTAAATGGAATGTGTTCCGATTATATACCATTCTATATTGATTCTTACCTATCTCACAATGATATTAATGTAATTTAAATTGATTTTGTGTTTAGTTATCAACCTTTCAATGATTAGTATACTTATTTATTCATGACATCTTCTATTTTACATATCCATTACTACAGAATTGGGATCACCCTTATTTTGTTTCCTTTCCCCAGGATATAAAGATGAATTCCATGATTGAGTTTAAAGGATACTATGATTTTACTTTTATTTTTATTTATTTTATTTTCCCAATGTAATAGGGATATCAATTATCAAATATGGTTTTCTAAAACTACAAAATTATTTTGTCATTTACTATTTGAATCTTGTATCTATGAAAATGTATTAAAATAAGGCATCGACTCTGGACTACTATGGTTGATGTCATTATAGATTACTTCTTAATATTGCATGCACACCTTTGGAAAATATGTATGTACATTATATATTCAAAACAGTGGTACAAATCACCTATGAATGTAGACATGAACAATATCCTTCATGCAACACAAATACACTCACAAACTTCTCTTATGTATCTTGAAAATAGAAGTTTGTACCTCGTTCTGTAAACTTTTTTTAAACCCATAATTGTGAGGTTCTTTTTAATGTAAATAATAGCATAATTATCTCACGTATACATCACATAATCCATTATATATATTAAAAATGAATTCTCCTTCACACAAATAGAGAATTTTTTCATCTCCTACAGGAATCATAATAAGTGTTTCATCCTTATTTACAATCTTTTAGATATTAAAAAAGTACAAACAAGTTTTTATATATGTGTAACATAGATTGCGTATAATACCCAAGCACTTCTTCATGGAACAAATGTCCTTTTCGAAGCATGATGAGGGTTTTTTATGCCAGTCATGTTTCCACAACACTTTCTCTCATATGTTATTCATTAATCTCCATCACGCAACCAAAATGGTTGTTGGGACTACCCTTCTTCATGTATCCTTGAAGGCTTGCAGTTCTTCTTACCTATTTACATATAAAAACGAGTGGAGAGGCTCTATTTTCAAAAATCTCAATAAGTTATCTCATGAATTCTATTGTCAGTATCATCTTCAGCTTTGGGATTTCTCTTTTTACAGGTGTTTATCACCATAATTTCACCACAAAAAATTCATCAACTTGAATCCCACAGTTTATGTCATGTTGTTGACATATTCAAAGAGTTAATTGTCCTGACCATGAATTATTCAATCATATGTGTCATAAATATCGTATGATGAATTTTAAGGTTTGATTTAATTTTTGAGCATTGAATCCTAGGTTTTAAAAACACCTCATGAGTATATTTTCAAGAAAGGGTGCATGTATGCTAAATCTCAAACACCATCCTTTCTTATCAGATGACTGAATGACCCTTACTATTTAATTTTCATTCATACAAAACTTGTTCTTTAAGATTATATTAATATTATTCTGATAGAAACCATATATGGAACTTGAATCATATCCTCTAACTCACTTCAATATCCAAAGATTATTCTTAGTGCATGGCCGGATCACTGATGGGGGATGATCATCAAAATGATGGATATAGTGATCTCTCATGGGGGAGGTCAGGGTTGAATATGTGTGGGATTTTTTTTCATCATATCACAATAAATGGAATGGTAATTTTATGTCCATATATTTTTTAATTGTATAAATAGTGTCTTTTTAATTTCAACACACATCGATTTCCCGAGAAGTTGATCATTATTTAACAACCTATTCTGTTCCCACAGCTAGATCAATGCATCACTGGTGTCAGCACCCATATACATAGAACACACATTTACCAAGTGGTACAAACTACGTGTATCTCTAATGATATTCCCAATAGGAATCTATCCTTATCAATTTTCCTCTTCATTCATGTGATATGTACCTTATAAATGAGTATACCACATTTCATGCATCCACTATAACAACCCTCCTATGACACCATGGATGGCTAGCCAAATTGAGGTCCTCCCATGTGGTTGACCTATAAGGTAACATAAAAATGGTTTAAGATTTCCATGTATGGATAGGAAAATTAGTTGAACTAATTTGTTTGACTAAATACAACAAAATATTCTTCTCTTTAATAACTTCCATGTCAGAACACTCATTACCAAAATTCCACACCATCCTCATCGTAATCCATTATGTAAAATGTTATTCATCTATTAATTATCTATAAAAATACTAAAATATTTGTTATTCATATTCAATTCATCATGAAAATTTATATTTTTCCTTATCTTCATCATTGTATTCATTCAAATAAACATTTTAATAGTCTCTATGCTCTGCATGGTTCTAATTAAATAATGAAATATTTCATGTACTTTTGCAACTACTCTTACATTATAATTTTTGGAATATAAATTAAAAATAACATTGTCATCGTAAAATCATACTTCTTATATATTTTAAAAATGGTTTCGAAGTTTACATAATTCCTTGACATTAAGAACAACTCATTGATCAACATAGTTTCTATAAGAATTATTCAAACATGAAATCAAATTTCATTAAATAAATCCATAAAAATTATACACGAATAAACATTATGAATAAATTTATAAAACCTTTTATTTTTTCTTCAAATTAGAAGACCTGTAAATTCAACACAACTCCCTCAACTTTGGAACATCTTCATCGCATTGATACCAATTAACAACCATTTGAAACCAATGATGATCATTGGCAATAAATACAACTCATAAAAAATTTGGATATTTAAAGTCAATATTATGGTATAACATTAATTATTGTTATTAAAAATACATAATAAATTTATCCAAATTTCATTCATATAAGTTTCATAATTTAAACTTAAACTAAATCAATAGATGCGACAAAAAACGCTATCTTCCAAATTGAAAACTTCAACTGGAAAAAAATATTTTAAATCAAAATTAAATATAAAATTCATTAGAGTGATGTTAATTTTGTAAAAATAAATATAAATTTACTAATATTAATTTTCAAAACCTGTAAAAATAAAATTTATCTTAAAAAATTATTTGAATTAAAATGATTTTATGAAAAAGAACTAGTATTTTCACTAATCAAGGAGAAAATTACATTTTTAGAAAATTATAAAAAACCCCTCTAAGAAAATTTTGACAATATTATTTCAAAAATTAAATTTATTTTTTCAAATAAAAATAAAAAAATTTAAATAATTAATTTTAAATGTTGATCCCCAAATGAAAAAATAATTGGAAAAATTAAAATATTATTCATAAAATTGGATTTATTCTTATGTCGTTTCTAGAAAACACGTTAGAGGAATTTTAAATTTTTTATTAAATTTATATTATATAAATTATATTAAAATAAATCAATAAAAGTAAATTTTTTATTTATTGATTTAATTTTCCTTTGTAACAAAAAAGATTCTTTTTCAGAAAATGATTTCAATTATTATCAAAAAATCTTCTTTTCAAATTAATTGGTCACCAAACAATTTATTTTGTATATATTTTCAAACCATATATATTCATAACATTTAATACTATTCATACCATCCATTTAAATATCTAGATGAAAACTTTTATACTAAATAATATTATTTTAATAGTATATCGTGTGTTATTAAAACTCACTATTGTATATAACGTAGGCTATCGATAAAAATAAATTTAATTATTTTTCTAAAATCCTCGAGATTTTATGAAAAAGAGTATTATGGATCCAAACATAACCATTTACTAAGAATGATTTCTTTATGGGTAGATTTTTATATTTTAAAATAGTGAAAGGGTTGAAATTACATGGTTATGTAATGATTTTAACGAATCAATTTAAAATGAAGTAAATATAAATCCCATATAGTGGTCTATTATGTTGAAAATTATTAGACATGAACCTATATATGGTGTTATTTGTAATGTTAAATAATTAAATTAATATGAAAATAATATCATGATGTAAAAAAATTATTTTCACTTTATAATTATTTTATATTAGTAATATATATTTCCTAAATTTATATCATAACTAACCTACAAAATTATAAATTTTAGCTATCCATAATCAGTGTCAATTATTGATATTTTTATTTTAAAATTATTTTTGGAGATTATAATGGGTTTAGTTTCAAATTTAGATAAAAAATGTACTCATCGAGCAAATGATGAGTGTTGTGCATGACATGATAAATCCAATTTACCACTCTAATTATTAAACATTCTATATTTTTATACATTATAGGAATAAGTTTCATTGAAATCTACATGAACTATTATTATTAAGATATATAAAGATTGAATCTTCAAACATTGATAACATTTTCATAGCATCCCAAAGGTTATGCTAATCAAGGGTGTTTTTATACATTGTCTACCATGTCATCAGTTCAGTTTATAAATCAATGGGTTTTTCTTTGTGTTGAATGAGTTTGATACTTGGTACTCTATTGATGTAGTCTAATTAATTTCATATAAAAACATGATATGTTATAGGTAATGTTATTATCTATTTAAATAAGGGCCAATTAAATGATCATCTTTCAAGGTGAATAATGTGTGGTGAGCTTATCTGCATGACCAACCTATACAGGAAGAATTTAGAATGTTTGAGTAAGTTATTTTAGATTAACATAATATCGATCTCATAATCACTCAATGTTTTAGAAAATGATATTATATGATTATTTATAATGGTTGAAGTACAAGTGAACATTTTTATATATATACATGTGTTTAATAGATTTCACGCAAGATCATTATGTTGTTGGAGTAACAATGATGTTTCATTAGACACAATTATTTTATTCTAATGAAGGATTATATAATTAGTTATCATTTATAATGGAAAAATTCATGTGAGGTCACATGTTGTTTTCTTAATGATTGGTTTGTTTTTAAAAAACACATAGATTTACATTACAAGTATTTTTATGGATATATATAAGTATATTTTACATTATTTTCATTATTTGATGTATATGTTGTAACATGTGGTGAATAAATAAGATATATTATTTAATGGGAGTTTGTTATGGTATTTAAAAAAATTATTTGATATGATTTCACAAGATGTTACATTCATAATATCAATGGTGAAATTTCACATAAGTTTATGTGTATTTATTACAAGTATAAGATAGATAGAGATATTCATTAAATCTATGTTGTTTTATACTATGACATAATTCTTATTGTATTCATGGATTAAACATATTGTATAAAAAACTTTTGGAATATGATATTGTATTGGACATATCATATAACATGGTATATAGATAACTAGTTGTAGAATGCTTTTTAGGAATTAATATTTCATCTGATAATGTTATCATAAATGGATTTTTAGATATTGAAATTTTGATTTGAAATATTTTTATGGTGTTAATGTTACAATTTTTTTAATTTAAGGTAAATAATAAAATGTTTATGAAATATTAAATTAATAATAGGATCTTTATAATTCATTATATATACATATAACATAGTTACAAATGTGGGAATATTTTTTTATAGTGTATGTGAAACACATTAATCTAGATATGATCATACTTTGTTTCCTAACATAATGTTTAAATAAAATTTTTAAGGATATCTATACCATGTATTTGGATATTTATAAGAGCCAGCTATAGAATAGAAGTATGTATCCTTTTGGTTATTAATTATTATTCTTCATCATATGTAGTAGGGAATGAATAATGAGGACATTTGATGTAACACCCCAAGATTTTATGAAAAATATTCTTTTAATTTCATTAATGTCTTGTGTTGTATGCTACACCAATATTACTATGCGCTATACGCAACACCGTATTAGCTTGCAGTATACGCAACACTATTCTTGGATTGTGTTACACACAATTTTGATAATAGTTATTCTACGCAACATTGAGTATATATATATATATATTAAATGTATAAATGAAATATGGTTGGATTTTGTTATACAAAACAATGAAGTATTCTTTCACAACACGCAACCCTGACTTGGCTTGTATTACACGCAATCGCGACCTTCCTCGATAGCGTGTGTTGTACGCAATACCAGGTGTTACTAAAAAACAATATATTATTATAATATTATTATGAACTAGCCATTATTAATTTTAATAACTAAATTTTGAATTTTAATACATTTTTATTCATCTTACACATTTTCTAGAACATGATAAATTTTTCAGGTAAAATAAGTATTGTTCAAAAAATACAGTTTTGCCACCTTTTGATGGTGCACCGACATTAAATATATTTTTTGAAATGTTTATAACTTCCATTTGACAAAATAAAATTATTCTTTGGAATCAAGAAATAAAAATTTACTTTGGATAAAATTTTCATTTTATTCTGATAACTTTCATAATTTAATGAATAGTAAAAACACGCTATATTTTAATTAAAAACAACTTTTTTCATCTTAATATCATAGGTGGTTAAATTATAATATTTAATGTTTTTAAAGTATAAATAGAATATATTTTTACCATTTAAAATAATTTATGTCATTAGCATTGATTTTACCTTCAATTCGTAGGTCAAATCAATTCAATCTTTTGCAATGTTTTAAAGAAAAACCCGTTTTCTTTCGACAACGGATTTAATTTTAATTTAATTTATACAAATTTTTTGTATTGAATTTGGAAAAATGGATTCAATATTTGGAATAATTGGGTCCAAATTATGTTAATAAGATACTTTTTATTTTTGGGCTTTGTTAATAGTAACTGCGGTAAATTTTATTTACTATAGTTAAAGTTAAATCGGGTAATTAAGGGTAAAAATAATATTATAAAATTAACCTAACACTTGTAAAAATATTATTGGATGAATAAAAGTCGACCCATGTCACCTAAGGGTAGGATTAGATTCATTTAATGGACTTTTGTCCATGAAAATAAGTTAATTATTATTAAAACCAAAAAATGTGACAACATGTCACTTTCTTAACTCTTATAAGTATAATAATTTTCATTTAGTGATAAACGTCATGAAAATTAAAAAATGAATAGTCTCATGAAATATAATACAATTATCTACATCATAAAAATTTATTTATAATTTTTAGAGATTAAATAATTATCATTTATTATGACACAAAGCTGATGTAGTAATTATCTTATTAATGAAATATTGATATAATTGATGTTATAAATACCCAAATAAATGTAATTTAAGACTTTTTATGAATTAAACTAATTTTATAGGTTAATATGACATGTTAGTATTGATTTAATTAACTTCTCTCAAACTAATAATTCTATTATGATTTTCACAAAAATCAATTACTAAATAGTGTCAAAATTGACATTAAATAGTTTTTGAAACAAATATTATATTATTAATTGTTATTGTATTCCTAAAAATCTAAGGTTTATCCAAAAGACTTATATAAGGTTATATATATTAATAATAAAAAACTTGGGGTTCGTTTGGCTTCTTATAGTATGTTTATTAACCTTATAGTATAAGAACACAAGAAGTCATGGTAAAACTAAAATTATTTAACTTAATGTTAACTCTAAATGATAAGGTTAAAATAGGAACCTAAACATGTATAAATTCTATTTTATGAGATTATTTCGACCCATCCCCACCTTAGCTTCGAAATAAATTTATTTGGAGCTATTTAAAACCGAAATTGACTTTAAAATAAAATAATATTTTTAGTTTTTCCAAAGGTTCCCCTCTCCTCCCTTATAAAAGGGCACCTCCTCCCTTTCCTCCTCACAGAAATTTGAGCCTTCAATCTCAGCCAAACCCTGCCAAATTCTCTTATTCACTTCTGTAGATACATCCTAGAGGGCTTGGTCTTCCTTAAAGACCAATTTTAGTGCCCTAAAAAGAGATCTCAAAGAGGCGCTTCAAAGAAGAGGTAATGTTCGTTACCGATTCTTTCATCTTTATTTCTTCTTCCACTTCTTATTATTTAGATGTTTTATTATGATGTAATAACATCAGTATCACCCATATACTGATATTTTATTATAAGTATGAATCAAACCTATTTCACCATCTATCCATCCTACGGAAAACGAAATCACCGCGCATGCGTACGTACAGAATACCGTCTCCACGTCATGGTGTAATCTATTTTCCACGACCAACTTACTTGGATGGGTATAATGGTGTAAATAATAACTATATATAATTATTTTAAAGTGATATTTAATCTGTAATATTATACATACACTCAAAAAAAATCCCACGATCATGAGAACGATATCATCGCTCGAGCGTACGTACGGACTACCGTCTCCACGACGCGATGAGATTAATTCTCCGTGTTAACCATTTAAGAATGATTAAAAAGTATATATAAGTAATAATAATGAAATATATTACATTATAAAGCTACTGGATTTATGTATATATGTATGTCATCTACTTAATTCCATTCAACTCAATGAGGAAACGAAAACAGCGTTCATGTGTACGTACGGCATACCGTCTCCATGAATGGTGTATTTCTTTCCATTTATCGATCTATTATATATATTTATATTTTGAATATATATTATATATAAATCATGTTTTATATTATGGAATTATGTAACCATGATCAATGTAATAATATGAATAATTATAAGTTAAAACACGATCAACAAATGAGACGATTTTACCCAAAACTCTCTTTAACATAGAATTTACAAAAGAACGGGTAATATAAAGTCATAAGTGAAGCATATATGATATAATAACAATGAGTATGATTCTGGAATAAGTCAATGACATTATTTAAATAATTATATAGGAGGTTCGGACACTTACGAAGCAAATCAGACCTAAGGTAAGGGAAATATCACAATCTAATTTTTATCCGAGATTGTTTATACATTAGTATTTACTGGGGTGTATTTTATCATCCACATCCATGTTTACTCAATATATAATATTATTTCCATCCACCTACAATTTTTTAAATCCAATTTTACCCTTCGGTGAGTTTTTAGTAAAGGATATGAAAAGAATATTTTGTCATTTTTCGTACGAGGTACTTTTTGACTTTTCTGAAAAAAGTACGAAGAATGTTTTTTTAACCTATACGGCAGGAATGGATTTTTAAAACATCATTTCCATGAAGCTTCATTTACAAGTTTTCAAGTTTATTTTAATAAACTTCTTTTAAAATTGTATGACATGTTAAGAAAGGAAAAGTGTTTTTGAAGTAGAAAGGATATTTTTCTCAAGAATGGAGTTCAAGTGTTTTATCAAAATTATTTTCCATCTAAGATAATAAAAGGGTTCTGTTTTTATCCTTATTATTACATTAATTTGATTATGTTGTGATGAGATTATTTTTATGAATTCCTTTATCTTATATTAATTGTTTTATGATGTCACGATGTTTATGAATCCCATTTTTATTACATGGGTTATTCTATGATGTATGGTTTATGATTTTGTGGAACACATAAGAATGGTATCATTATGAGATGGGTGAGACCTATATCTCCCTCCAATGAATTTGGTAATGATTTTATATCTCATGAGATAGACATGGCTGGAACGGTAGGTTAAACCGGTTCAGTGAAACAGGACTGAAACGAGGGTGACTCGGTTTAGAAATGGACTTTGTCCACTATGATAGTCTTGGTAATGAGTCTTGCCTAATAAGAAATGATTCTCTATGATTATGTGTGTATGCCACAAAGTTTCATGTTTCAAGTTATGATTATTGGGATTTCATTTCACTACTAGGATTTATCCCATGTTATGAAATTATGCTCTCTTTTACAGGTAAAGATTTCCAAAATGTTATGTTCTTATGAATATGATGTGATTGATATTTCTTTTTTTTACCCTTACTGAGCATTTGAGATCACCCTTTTATGTTTTATTTTCCCCAGGATATAAAGAAAGGTTTTAGGTAAAACAAAATGTGGAATATCATTATGGGAGATGTTGAAGATCTTTCACCATGATTAGAAGATTATATTCCAAGTTTCCGAAGACACTAAACTATTATGATCCTTGTGTGTGTGTTTTTGTTATGTACTAAGTATTCTGCAAAAGTAATGTAATGTCCATGTACATCAAGCTTCGGGTCTCTACAGTTGGTATTAGAGGAAATGTTTAGTCAACCTTTGGAAACTAGGATGCGATAACTTTAGTGAGATCCCTAGAGATATTTCTAAGGTATGTCTAGGGATGTCCTTAAGGTTAAGTATAAGTATAGGTTATAGTCCTAGAATTGCGCTAATGATCTTATAATTAAACCTAAGATGTTAGATATTGAGGGTACTCCCCCATTTATTATGTTGTTTTCCCTAGCATGATTTTTTTCCTCTCACACTATTCTTTTTGGGTTTTAGACGATGGCTGGAACCCGAAGGAACTGTGTTGATCAATGCAATGGACAATGCAATTATTGTGCTCCTGAACAAAAAAATGTTATGGGAGATGGAGTACAAAATCTTATTGCTATACTTACACAAGCTATGAATCATTCTGGACTTCCAAATGAGCAGAGAAGGGAACAATATTCTATTGAGTCCTTCATGAGGCAACGTCCACCATCTTTCAGTGGGTCTTTTGATCCACTTGTTGCTGAACAATGGATCAGTACCACTGAAAAGATATTTTCAGTTCTTCAATGTTTTGAACATGATAAATTCATCTTAGAAGTATATCGTTTGGAAGGTGAAGCTGATAAATGGTGGAATCTTATCAAGAATACGAGGCAAAGAGATGAAATTGAGTCCATGGAATGGGACGAGTTCAAGAAATTATTTTTCAATAAGTACTTCCCTCATATTCTTCGAACAAATATGGAGAAGGAGTTTCTTGAACTAAATAAAAAGGATGATGAATCTGTTGGTATATACGAAGCGAATTTTACAAGGCTTGCAAGGTATGCATATGGATTTATCATCCAACCTGAAAGTAAAGTTGATCGATTCTTCAATGGCTTAAAACCAAATCATCTAAGGGAATTAGCTATAAGAGACTTCAGTAGCTATGAAGAAATTGTGGGTTGTGCTATGAAGGTAGAAATGGAAGTTGGTGTTACTTATCCATCTCATAGTTTTGACAAGAAACGAAAGATGGAGCTCAAGGAGAAATCTCATAATAATGGTGAAAAGAAGATGAATGTTTCCTTATGCTCAAAGTGTGGAAAGAAGCATGGTAAAGATTGTCTTAAAGGGACTAGTAAATGTTTCAAATGTGGAAAGGAAGGTCATTGGGCATTTGAATGCTGCAATGATGGGAAGAAGATGTCTAATGATGCAAACAAAGGAAGGGATACACAGAATGAACCTAATACACTTCAATGCTTCAAGTGCAAGGAAATGGGGCATTATGCTAATAAATTCCCTAATACAAGGGTTAGTGATGATCGACATAAGCAACCACTTAAGGAAAAGAACAAAGGGAAGTCACATGCGATCACCATTGGCAATTTTTAATACGACAATGATGTGGTGGAATGATTAAGTGTTTGTGTAATGGGATTACAAAATAATGTTGTATATAGTATCGTGGAATATTGGAATATTTATGTATTGGTCTATTGTGGTTTTCAATAATTTTATGGTACCGATAACCATGGAATGTGATTGAGATATTTTTGGGAAAAAAAGATGATATGCGCATAATGAAGGGAAAACGAGAAAATGAAATATTTGATAGTATTCATGAGCTCATGATTGATATAAGGACTAAGTGATATCATGGTTTGAGTATATATACTTTTGAGGATTTTTGTATGTGGAAAGTGTTAACTTTTAACTACATTCATGTTTTCACGAAGGTTCAATGGGTATTCAAGATAATACATGATTAAGGCCTTTAAATGTTTGGAATGTGACCAAAAAGACATATCTTATGATATATGGGGATCAATGATGGTATTAAATCTCTGTTAATCGTTTTCACTATATTATGAGAGTGGACTGTAGTATTATGGATAAGCCTAAAGATTGTAATGGATTATGTATGACATATGTTAGTATTGTTTAAGGATAGATGTTATTTCGATATTATTGATGGGATGTTTATGTAATATAGTTTTAGAAAAAGGACATCCTACAGGACGGGCGACCGCCCATCGCTTCGGACAAGGCCGTGGGAATCTAACCCACAACCGAAGTGCGACTGGCCTTTATCACCTACCACTGGCCTACAGGAAGTCCATGTTTAGTAGAAACTAGTTTTATTATATTAAGCATTATGATATATGAATTATAAGTCCATTTTAGGAACCATATATGATTAATCTCAATATAGATGGACTTATGTATTTTTTTTGATAAATTTTCCAACCTTTTGTTTGAGACAGATGGAATGAACCATCATTCTATCACATGATCTACTAACACATCACGAATGACAAATTCAACTTCATTTCTTTAAGAGATGATGTGGGAATTGTCCAAAGAACGACCAACGGTGAGACTATACCAAAATCACGAAATTATTTCTTCTAATTCCAATTTCATCAACTTTAGGCAAATGATCTTGAAAACCAAAAATGATTTCCTAGTGATCTTATATCTGATTAATCAGATGGTACCTCAAATCGTCACAAATTTATGGTTTGTGAATGCTGGCTTTTCCATAGCCATGTTCTCTACCACTCTCCATCAGAACTTGATGGTTAGATTTTTCTTCCATATCCATATTTTCACCTATGTTCTCCTACGTGGAAACTCAGTGATGAGTTCATTTGGGTAACCGTTACATTTCATTCTTTAGTTTTTAAAGCCATGTTTTGGAATTCCTTTTTACGATGTGGGTTTCTATTAAACAAACTTTCGAATAGTAAACCATTTATAACCCCGACGAATTTCGAGGGAGAAATTCATTTTAAGGGGGGTAGAATGTAACACCACAAAATTTTATGAAAAAATTTCTTTTAATTTCATTAATGTCTTGTGTTTTATGCTACACTAAGATTATCTTGCGCTATACGCAACACTGTATTATCTTGTAGTATACGCAACACTATTCTTGGATCGTGTTACACAAAATTTTGATAATAGTTGTTCTATGCAACCTTGAGTGTGTATATATATATATATATATTAAATGTAAAAATGAAATATGGTTGGATTTTTTTATACAAATCAACGAAGGATTCTTACACAACATACAACCCTGACTTGGCATGCATTAAACGCAATCGCGACCTTCCTCGATAGCATGTGTTGTACACAATACCGGGTGTTACTAAACAACGATATATTAATATAATATTATTATGAACTAGCCGATATGAATAGTATTAACTAAATTTTGAATTTTATAACCTTATTATTCATCCTACACATTTTTTAGAACATGTTATAAGAACAAAATAAATTTTTCGTGTAAAATAAGTATTTTTCAAAAAATGCAGTTTTGCCACCTTTTGATGGTTCACCCACTTTAAATTTAGTTTTTGAAATGTTTGTAAGTTCCATTTGAAAATATAAAATTATTCTTCGGAATCATGAAATAAAAATTTACTTTGGATAAAATTTTCATTTTATTCTGATAACTTTCATATTTTAATGAATAGTAAAAACATGCTATATTTTAATTAAAAATAACTTTTTTCATCATAATATCTTATGTGGTTAAATTATAATATTGAATGGTTTTAAAGTATAAATAGAATATATTTTTACCATTTAAAATAATTTATGTCATTAGAATTGTTTTTACCTTGAATTCATAGGTTAAATCAATTCAATCTTTTGCAATGTTTTAAAGAAAACCCCGTTTTCTTTCGACAACGAGATTAATTTTAATTTAATTTCTGAAATTTTTCTGTATTGAATTTGAAAAAATGGATTTCATATTTAGAATCAGTGGGTCGAAATTATTTTAATAAGCTACTTTTTATTTTTGGGCATTGTGAATAGTAACTACGGTAAATTTTATTTACTATAGTTAAAGGCAAATCAGGTAATTAAGGGTAAAAATAAGATTATGAAATTACCATGACACTTGGAAAAATCTTATTGGATGACTAAAAGTCGACTCATATCACCTAAGGGTTGGATTAGATTCATTTAATGGACTTTTTTCCATGAAAATAAGATAATTATTATTACAACCAAAGAATGTGACAACATGTCACTTTCTTAAATCTTATCAGTATACTAATTTTAATTTAGTGATAAACATCATGAAAAATAGAAAATGAATAAGATCTAGAAATATAATACAATTATCTACATCATAGGAGTTTATTTTGAATTTTTAGAGATTAAATAATTATCATTTAGTATGACATAAAGATGATGCAGTAATTATCTTACTAATGAAATATTGACAAAATTGATGTTATAAATACCAAAAGAGATGTAATTTAAGACTTTTTATGAATTCAACTTATTTTATTGGTTAATATGATATGTTAGTATTGATTTAATAAACATTCTTAGAACTAATAATTCTGTTATTATTTTCACAAAAATAAATTACTAAATAGTGTCAAAATTGACATAAAATAGTTTTTAAAACAAATATTATATTATTAGTTGTTATATTATTCTTAAAAATCTATGGTTTGGCCAAATGAATTAGATAAGGTTATATATATTAATAATAACCAACATGGGGTTCTTTTGGCTTCTTATAGTATGTTTATTAACCTTATAGTATAAGAACACAAGAAGACACGGTAAAAGTAAAATTATTTAACTTAATGTTAAATCTAAATTATAAGGTTAAAATAGGAACCTAAAATTCTTTAAATTCTATTGGATGATATTATTCCGACCCATATCCACCTTATCTTAGAAATAAATCAATTTGGAGCTATTTAAAACTAATCTTGACTTTATAATAAAATAATATCTTTAGTTTTTCCAAAGGAGCCCCTCTCCTCCCTTATAATAGGGAACCTCCTCCCTCTCCTCCTCACACAAATTTGAGCCTTCAGGCTCGAACAACCCCTGCCAAAGTCTCTTCTCCACTTCCCTAGAAACATCCTAGAGGTTATGGTCTTCCTAAAAGACCATTTTTAGTGCCCTAAAAGGATATCTCAAGGAGGCGCTTCAAAGAAGAGGTAATGCCCATTACCAATTCTTTCATCTTTACTTCTTCTTCCACTTCTTCTTCTTTATATGTTTCATTATGAAGTAATAACATCATTATCACTCATATACTGATATGTTATTATATGTATGAAACAACCCTATTTCACAATCTACCCATCCTACAGAAAACGAAATCATCGCGCGTGCGTACATACGGAATACCGTCTCCACGTCGTGGTGTAATCTATTTTCCACCACCACCCTACATGGATGGGTATAATGGTGAAAATAATAACTATATATAATTATTGTAACTTGATATTGATTTTTTAATAGTATACATACACTCCAATAAAATCCCACTATCATGAGTACAATATCATCACTCGTGCGTACGTACGGACTACCGTCTCCATGACGCGATGAGATTCATTCTCCACGTTAACTATTTAAGAATGATTAAAAAGTATATATAAGAAATAATAATGAAATATATGACATTATAAAGCTACTGGATTTCTTTATATATGTATTTCATCTACATAATTCCATTCAACTCAACGAGGAAACGAAAATAGCGTTCATGCGTACGTACGCCCTACCGTCTCCATGAACGATGTATTTATATCCAATTATCGATCTATTATATATATGTATATTATGAATATAAATAATATATAATTCATGTTTTATATTCTGTAATTAAGTAACCATGGTCTATGTAATCATATTAATAATTACAAGTTAAAACACGAATGACAAATGAGACGATTTTACCCAAAATGCTCTTTAACATGGAATTTACAAAAGAACGGGTAATATAAAGTTATAAGTGAACCATATATGATATCATAACAATGAGTTTGATTCTGGAATAAGTCAATGAAATTATTTAAATCATTATACAGGATGTTCAGACACTTACGAAGCAAATCGGACCTAAGGTAATGGAAATATCACAATCTCATTTTTATCCGAGATTGTTTATAGTTTAGTATTTACTAGGGTGTATTTTATCATCCACATCCATGTTTACTCAATATGTAATATTATTTCCATCCACCTAGAATTGTTTAAATCCAATTTTACCCTTTTGTGAGTTTTTAGTAAAGGATATGAATGGAATATTTTGTTGTTTTTTGTACGAGGTACTTTTTGACGTTTCTGACAAAAGTACGAAGAATGTTTTTTTTAACTTATAAGGAAGGAATGGATTTTTAAAACATCATTTCCAGGAAGCTTCCTTTACAAGTCTTCATGTTTATTTTTAATCAACTTCTTTTAAAATTGTATGACATGTTAAGAAATGAAAATTGTTTTTGAAGTAGAAAGGATATTTTCCTCAATAATGGAGTTCAAGTGATTTATCAAAATTATTTTCCATCTAAGATAATAAAAGGGTTCTGTTTATATCACTATTATTGTGTTGATTTGATTATGTTGTGATGGGATTATTTTTATGAATTCCTTTATCTTATATGGATTTTATTATGAGGTCACGATGTTTAAGAATCCCATTTTTATTACATGGGTTATTCTATGATTTATGGTTTATGATTTTGTGGCACACATAAGAATGGTATCATTATGAGATGGGTGGGACCTATATCTCCCTCCAATGCATTGGTTAAAGATTTTATATCTCATGAGATAGACATGGCTGGAACGGTAGCTTAAGCCGGTTCAGTAAAACAGGACTGAAACGATGGTGACTCGGTTCAAAAATGGACTTTTTCCACTAAGATAGTCTTGGAAATGAGTCTTGACTAATAAGAAATGATTCTCTATGATTATGTGTGTATGCCACAAAGTTTCATGTTTTATGTTATGATTATTGGGACTTCATTTCACTACTATGATTTATCCCATGTTATGAAATTATGCTCTCTTTTGCAGGTTAGGATTTCCAAAATCTTATGTTCTTATGAATATGATGTGATTGTTATTCATTTTGTTTACCCTTACTTAGAATTTGAGCTCACCCTTTTATGTTTTCTTTTCCCCAGGATATAAAGAATGGTTTTAGGTAAAAAACGGGGAAGATATTTATGGGAGATGTTGAAGATCTTTCACCATGATTAGAAGATTATATTCCGAGTTTCTAAAGACACCAAACTATTAGGATCCTTATGTGTGTGTTTTTGTTATGTACTAAGTATTCAAAAAAGTAATGTAATGTCCATGTACGTCAAGCTTTGGGTCTCTACATTTGACTTCATTAAATGAGGCAATTTATTTATTTAAGATTTCAGAATATTAAATTCATTTTTTTGGATGATATTAGGTGTTATTGAGGTTTATTTATGATTTTATTACCATATATATATATATATTATATATCACTTTTGAATCCCAATTTATTTTACCTTTAAAATATTATGTCATATTATCGTTCTGATTTGATATGTATTTTTTCACTTAGAATATTAATCATTGTTATTTTTATTTAAAATATTATTTAGGTGAACCAAAAAAAATTCACATTTATTAATCATCATTGGAAAATTAGTCTATAAATAAATAATTATTTAAATTACTTTATTAATTATACCTAACGTACTGAAACATATAACATGTGTTATAAAATGAGATCCTTTATATTTTCTTATATAAGTGGAAGAAATCAACTTCTGTTGGGTGATTATATTCCAAAATATATTCATCCGAAGAATCAAATTTGACTTTTGAGAAATTGATAGAAAACCATCCAATATCAGGTATCCAAATGAAGTGTTCATGGATTATTATGTCGGTGTGCACCCTCAGAGATGTGGTGTTTATGTTCATTATTATTATTGATCATTGTTGAATAATATATGTTGAAGGATGAAGAAAAATATGTTTTTTTAGATTTCATGATACCCTATTATTCGTTCTATTAACATTTTAATATTCTTTGAGATATATATCTTATGGTTTTGAGTTTTATTGAGATGATAATGATCAAAATATGATTATATGAAACCCAACATGTACTACCTTTTCTTCAATCATCCTAGAAATTCCACATTTCTATTTTCCACTTTATTTTCACTAAAACATAAATTTTTTTATAACATAAGAAGGATTATTGTCTCCATGTAAAACATCTTTTACATCTATTATTCGTTGATTTTTTTGGGCACTCATTTGATTTTAAAATAATTTTAATTTTATTCTTAAATTTCGAGAAGAACTCACTAGATCCTCTAACATGTCTATTATAATTACAAATTAATTTTCACTTTACTTATCAAGATTAAAAAATTCTATCTTCAAAATTTCAACCTAACGATCCTTAATAATGAAATTATAATTCATATAATAAATTATCTTCATTTTATCAGCATTCTAATTATTATCTTCTCAGTTTATTTGACAAGACTCTTTATTTTAATCTATATAGCTACTCTTTCATCACAGCTTTTCATGAGAACGGAATCATCATTTCTTAGTCTCCTAAGATTTTTTAGAAAAATATTTATTTAATTTTAAATATTTATTACATTGGATTTTATACTTTTTATATAAAACAATATACAAAATTATGTGTTTCATCATATGACGACAGACTATCTTCATATTTTAAATGTAGAAGGACTTTTTATAATGTTTGTTTTATGGGTTAATTATCACCAAAACATTCCCCGCTATTTAATACACCTTCTTTGAGTGAGAAGAAAATACTTATGAAATAAATGGAAGTCATATTTTTCTTACCTTCTCATTTAGATTTAATTTTCTGAAATTATCTTCTTTAAGAAATGATATCTTAATTTTTTCTTCATATTCTTCTTAATTTCTAATTGTTAAAGGACACTGGGCAGAAAGGTGACTAATTTTACTATAATAAAAACATTTTAACAGAAGATTAAATTTTTCTACCATTTCCCATATTTTTGTTCTTTGACATTCATGGTAAGATCTCATTCAAACATACCATATTATCTTCTTCATTAGAGGAAATGTGATAATCTTCAAACTAATTTTTTTTTGAAATATTTCAATGTAATTTATTTTATATTTTAAGAATTGTGGTTGAGATTATGTTCTTTTATCAACTCATAATTTATTGATTTGTTATAAAATTGATCAATTGAAAACCCATAGAGATAACTATCTTAAATAGATTATATATTTTTCGATAATAATAATATTGTGTTTATTCGCCATATTAGAGTCTACAAGATTTTCTTTATATCCTATAATAGTATGGAAAATAATATATCCCCTATTAAATTAATCATTAGAAGATTAATTTTATAACAAAGTATAATTTTGAATGTAACCCCTATAAAATTAATTCTTTTCTTCATTGACTGTTTTCTCTCCAACATTAAATCTGTAAATCTTAGTCAGTGTTTCTTGGGAAATTTTGTTACCCTAGAATTTTGATATCTCATTCGCATAGAAAGAATATAACAATGGATTTTTTACATCCAATCACTTTTAACAATATTATTTTTATAAGTTTCTTATAGAAATTTTAACTAATATAATGAAATATTGAAGAATAAAATGAATATCATAATGTCTAAGAGACGAAATATAGGTTACCATTTTCTCTTTCAATACATGAAAAACACTCACATAAAAAGTATAAACTACTATTTTTAATAGGTTAATGAGATCTAAGGAAAATTAAAAGGTGACCATGATAGTAAACATGGGTTTTGATATCAATTATTTTGATTACATTTCCAATTTATCAATTCTTATAAGTAGTGAATAATTATTAATTATTTTTTCCTTTAAAATTTCCCTCATAAATATTTATCAAATCTCTAAAAATATCACAACTGTGTAGAAATATAACATGAGAAAACTACATATTTGTTAATTAGGATGAAAAACAAAATATATGACTATATACCAAGTCTGTGGTAGTTATTATCCAACTCCCCAACATAACATTCCATTTAATATCATGATTAAGTTCCATGCATATGTATATCATTTTAATTGTAACAATTACTAGAACAAACGTGTTTAGAATGAGTACAAACATTTTATATAATATTCTAACCCAATATCCATAAATAATAATCACTAGGAAATATTGATTCACGAATAGACAAGGTATTTTTAATCATGATCCTTCTAACCTATACAAAAACCCAATAGGTTACACACCTCTTCTTAGTTTTTCACATATTTATTGTAGATCATTATCACTAACAATTTTAACATATAAAACATAAAACCTAAATACCCTCTTCTCTTTTTTTTCTAATAGTTGGGTCATATACAATTTTTTAAATACTAATAATAACTTTAGAATAATCACAAGGATAAAATTATATAATTTTAATATGGAAAAAGATCATTAATTTATCATGTATATTCATTTAAAATTTATTCATTACTCCAAATCAAGAACCCTCTTGAATCCCTCTTATTTTTATTCTCCTTAGAAAAGATCCATAAAATTATATAATTCACCCAAAAAATTACATATAAGATACTAAATAATTAACAGTGAATTTATAATCATTTAAATATCCTTTAAATATCCAATAATCTCATGTTCAGTTGTCCTTCATATTTCCACAAGAAAAATAACACAACATCCATGAGTTCAAGCATACATGTAGGTCAATTGTGGAGTGATGACATGATCTATGAATCATTTTTATTTTTTTTATCATTAAAACATCTTTATTGAGTTGATATTAATTTGAATAAATATATTTATGATTCATTTATTTGTAGTGAAATATTATCATAATTTATTTTTTCTTCTCTCGAGAGACATTAAATTCTTGCACAAACAGATATACAATGGACTTAATCACACATACCATAAAATACTTATTAGGTATATTTGAGTTTTATCTTATTTATCATTGTGAACTATAATAATATTCTTATGTATGCCTGGTAAGATGTTATATATACATAGATATATCATAAACATAATCTATAATATATTATATACATTCTAGTAAATCATTATTAGGCTCCATGTATTCTTTCTTATCGTGTTACTGTTTATATTATACTATCTGGGATATTACATATACATCAAATAATCCTATATATAACTTTTTATATCATATATATAATCCAATATATATTATATATATGTTTGTAAGATTTTTAGTAGGCTTATAATTCTTCTTCAATGATATTTTCACAATTACTTTTAAATTTTCAAGAAACCTAGAGCCTTTTTGTATGAACTATAGGCTACTTAAATTCACAATTGAACAATAAAATATCATCTACAAAATTCTATAATCAACTCAAAACTACCTATTCCAGTTAAAATCCCCTCAAATTAAAATAACCAATTCATTCACATGTATTGATAATAAATACAATATCTCCCTCAATGAGTGAAACATAAATATTTATCATCTTTTATTTGTTTTCCATTTTCATTTTTTACTCCACAAGTTTATGGGAATTAAGTTTTGAATAAATTAATCTTATTTTTTATCTTCGGTTACACACAACATAAATATAATCTTATGTTACATGCAACATTATGTTGGCTTCTGTTTCACACAACACTGAGTTTTAACAACACAATGATGTATTATTAATATATATTTTTAAATGTGACCATTATAACATATCCATTAAACTTATCAATACGAATAAAAATAAATAAATTTATAATATTAATAATAATTGATATATATAAAGGTTAAATATTCACAAAAAATACTTAATTTTCAATAGAATATTTATTTTTTCAAAAAATTTATTATTAAATTAATATTTTCTATATATTTTTATGAATAATAATAAAATTCCTTTTTGAAAATTTTAGTTACTTAATTTATTAAAATAATATTTTTTATTGAAATTATCATTTAATAGTTATATTGTTGTGAATTTTGGGGATTTTTATTAAAAGATACATTTTTTATGTAGAGTGGGAAAAAATAAATTTAAATTGCCAAATTTATTTTTCATTTAAATTATTTATTAATTTATATAATTATTTAGATAGTTTTTAAGGATTAATTTGTTAAATTATGAATTTATAAATCTAATTTAGTTCATTGGAATCAATTTCATTGTGAATTTTGATATTAATCCATTATAAACATTTACATATTTTTTTTTAAAAACATGATTTCTCATCGTGTTTGCAGGATTAATTTTAAATTAAAATTTTCTAAATAATTGAATGGAATTTGGAAAAATGGGTAAATATTTTTAATAGTTATAATTTCTGTTATCTAATAAATTAATTTAATTTTGAAAAAAAAAGAATAGTAAAATTAGTAAAAAAATATTTGTTACGCTTTAGGTAAAAAAGGCTTTACCTGTGTTTAAACGAAAATGATAAGAATAAAAAATCACCCATAACCTCTTCAAAATCCATTTATTCCAATATATAGACCTTCTACCATATATTGAAAATAATTTTTTATTTTTGGAGACTTGTAATTTTAAAAAAAATTGGGTGTAATATTCTCTTGGAAAAATATTATATGTGTGCCACTCACCTCACTTATAAAAGGGAACACCTTATCCTTACCACTTTGTACCATAAAACCATTTTCGTTCATCCAAATTATGAAATAAAAAACTTCTTCAATTCCTTAATCTAATTTTATAATCCTTATTTTTTATGAAAATGCAACCATGGAAGGCTATTAGTGCTAACGTTATGAGGATTCCAGAAGAAGAGGTAACGTTCATTAACCAAATTTTTTTGTTTTATTTATTTCTTCAACATGTTATATTATAATTATTCCATAATGATATAATTAATTCACCATAATAATTACAAAGATATGACTTAATGTTAATTTCCTAATGTAAAAATATCTTAACTTCAATCAAATGTGTAAGGAAATCATCGTTTATGTGTACAGTGGACTACCAACTCACAAACTGATGTCATTCCTTTTTCTATTACCAAATTTCAAAGTTGGAAAAAATGATGGATTAACTATTAAAAAATTATATTTAGGGTGTATTTCTTCTTCTAGAAGTAATATATCACACATACCATCAGGCTTTCTATTTTTTGGGAATCTGATAATGTCGCTCATGTATAAGGAAGAATACATCTCATGAATCGATGTGAATCATTAATGCATTATACGAAAGTTATTAAAAATGGTTGTTGTAGAAATATGTTATATGTATGACTTGAAAATTATTCTATAATTATAATATATCATTTACAATTCATTTTTTCAATCCAATAATAAAATGAAAACAATATTCATGCATTTGTATGGCCTATCCTCTCCATGAACAACATATCTCATTTTCGATAGCTAAATTTTATTGGAGAATAAAAATAAATATTTATTCAATATATATGATATATATATCATGAAAAAAATTATATAAATTTTTGAATCACAATAAAAATTATAGGAAAGAAAATATAACAAATTGAAACATATATGGAAAACATGGAGGTTATTACCCAAAATGAAACTTTAACATGGAATTGTTAATAATTTGATAATAAATAGTACTAAGAAAAAAATATATATTAAGTTATATATAAATATTTTGTTGAAATATATTTATTGTACATGAGGTTTTAAAATGAATTATGAAATTAAAGGCTTAAGCTATGGTATTTTTGTCTCAATTTTTATTTCATTGATATATAAATTATGTTATGCACCTATATTATTTCAAAAGGTTTATATAGAGACCATTTGATATCTAGAATCTGAAATTTATTGATTCACGTGAAATTTCAGGTTCCATTTTTTTCTTCATGGGTATTATGATTCGATGTTACCAAATTGGTAATGATTTCATGCTTTATTCTTGTCGTTTATAAGGGTTGTTTATGATTATGTTTATAATGATAAAATATTATGATAAATCCCTGAAAAAACTCATGATGTTTCTTATCCTCTGGTTATTAATGATATTTTACATAAAGTAATTAAAAATATGTTTTGATGAAAATAAAAATTTATATCACTCTTCAATTAGAAACTTTTTTACTTCCAAAAACATGTTTTTTAAAAAAATAAAAAATGCATGATAATTATAATATTAATTTTTGTTAAAACACATTACCTATGTTTTATTTTTCAAAAAATGATAGGAATCTTAATATCATTTTCCAAAAAATCCTTATTTATCTTTTTACAAAAATGAAAAAGGAATCTTTTTTAACATGGACAGCAAGAATGATAATTCATGTTTCTATTACCATTTTTTTAGTAAAATTGCATTATATGTTTTCAATTTTTTCTTCAAAGATAAATATTTCCAATCATTAAAAAAAAGTTTTCTTCAAAAAATAAGTGATATTTTTATTATTATTTTTTAAATAATGGATCAAAATCATAATATATCTATGATGGAATCCATTTATTTTACCTATGAATTACTATGAATATTATCCTAGGATACCATTCTCATTATATAGCTATGAATGATTTATGTTTATGATCATATGATTTTTATGAAACCCATTTATTTTATGTGTGTTATACCATGATAAAATTATTATGAAACATGTATATTTTCCCATGGGTTATGCTATGATGAAATGATGAAATGATTATGAAGTCTATCTCTTTCATAAATGTTTTGATATGATGAAATATTTTAGAAACCTTTTTAATTTCAAGGGTTATGATGTGTTTAATGTTTTATAATCTTATAGTCCCCATATGTATTATTTTAATTATATTAGGTTGGGCCCTATATCTACCGCAAGGAATTCGATAAAGATTTATATCTCGTCAGATAAGAATTACTGTAATGGGGAGTGAACCAAGTTCAGTAAGGGACTTTGCCTCTAATTATTGTCTTGGGAGAGAACCTTTAATACTATTATGGTTTGGGGAGTGAAAACCTTCCACTATTATAAGATTTTTAGTAATCAAAGAATATTATGGGAATTATTTTTTATGCATTAGAATATGCCAAAAATATATACCTTTTCCCAATTATATGATGTCATTGAACATGTTATTTTTTTCCCTTATGATTCATGTATTTTGAATTCTCAATATTTATTCCATGACTCAAGATTATAATCATTTATATGCAATGAATGGCTTTTCATTTTTATGATCATGCTCTCAGTCCCTTATATTCCAGTTATGATTACATATCTTCTTTTTTTTACCCATATTGAGTTCCTAGGAAAATCATTTATGATGTTTCCTTTCATAGGGTTATAAATAATTATATACCATATGATATTTCAAAGAGGTATTCTAGTTATAAATAACATAGTGGTATATAATGTGGTTTACCTAAGGACCAGTTCTTTGTCTTTCAATGTTTCTAGATCTACTAAAGTATTCCGATCCTAGAATAGATGGTGTCATGGAATATGTTTACATAAAACTAGAAACTAATATGAGAAAACCATAGTGATATTAGTATGAACATGTATAAGGTTACTTCTAAGGATATTCCAAAGTACAATAACATGTGTTCGAATTTTATAAAGTATAGAGATTGTGTTTATAAATAATTAAATCCATGTCTGTATACTATATGTGGATGTGGTTATAATGGATAGGTGCCAATGGGTAATAACACAAAAAATGGTGCATTTTGAAACACTCGATTGTTAATTACCTCATGAAAAAATTCCTTTCTACAAACATAGCTTGACACTCTCAGGGGATATTCATTATAAATTAAGAAACTCTTTATGAACAATAGTGAAGGATTTAAATACATGTTTTTTGTTAATGGACAATGATAAACCTAATATGTCATTAATTAATGATGTTTTAATTATTTATTTATCATATAAGTGATTATTCAAGATTATGTGGTTCTTTATTATGATTATTTTTTTATGCCTATTGATTTTTTTAGTCAATGGATGGAACCCTAGGAAACTATTTAAATGCTCATTCTGATAGAAAATGAAATTATTGTCCCCCTAAAAATCAAAACATTGTGGAAGTTGGAATGAATATTTTTATAGTTTTTCTCACACAACATTAGCATGATTTGTATATTGATTGACTTCTAAATGATAAAAGGAAGGAACAACATTTTGGTGAGTCTATCAGGTGGAAACATCCACCTTTTTTCTATTCATCTTCTAAATAAATATTTTATGAAAAGTGGATGACACCAATAAAAATATAATTTTCACTATCTAGTGTTCAAAATATGAAACTTTCACTTTGGCTACCTACCATTTGGAAGGACAAGTGAATCAATGGTGGAAACTTATCAATAATATGATGCAACAGTATGGAAATGAATCCATGGATTGGGACGAGTTCAAGATATTATTTTTCAATAACTATATTCCTCATTATCCACATACAAATATGAAAAAGGGTTAAATAATCTACATTAAAAGGATTATAATTTTTTTTGGTACCTTTGTAGAAAATTTTTCTAGACATCTGAGTTACAAATTTGGTATTACCATCCATGCTTAAAGTAAGGTTTATCGATTCTGTAGTGCAATAAAAACAAGTCCCAAAAATACATTATCTATATGATACATTAGTATAAAGGAATATATTTATCAATGTGATATCAAGGTGGAAAATACGGTTGAAGTTATGTATCAATCCCATGGTTTTTATTATAAGAGAAAAGATAAATTAATGGGAAAACCTAAGGACTCGGGACAAAATTGGATATGATTTCCTTTATAATCAATGTTTAGGAGAAATCATGGAGGAAATATTCTTAATTGAATATAAAATTTATTATTTGTGGAAGGGAAGGCTGTCAAGAAAATTGTTGTCCAAATAATGAGAAGAAGTTATATAACATTTTAAATTGAGAGAAAGGTACACATAATTCACCACCCAAAATTTACTTTTTCAAATTTAAGGAGTATAGACACTTTTATAACTAATTCCAAAATTATATTTTTAATGATATTGATCCAAATTAGTAAAATCATAATCCAATAGATAAGAAAAACTCATGCGATCATTGTTTCTAATGAGGGGTGCGATAACGATGTAGAAAAAATTACACTTATAGTTAAATCTAGGACTGTTATTGTAACACCCCAGGTAAATAAAGAATATGACATTTTCATATTTATCCATATTTGTGAATAAAATATTAATATGACTTTAAAGGGGACGCTATGCTCGATGGCGTACCCAAAACGCAACAACGAGTTTCTTGGGAATCTTACGTTGCACTCTAATAATAAAATAATATTATTTCAAATGGTAGTTAACATGTAGCCGTTGTATTGGCGGGAATGGATATAAATAACTAAAATATGATTATTTATGTTTTTTAATGTTTTTACATTTATCCAATAAAAGCTAAAGGCTTAAAAAATGGAAAACAATTCAATTTTCGGCGTATATGCCCTAGTTTTCACTAAAGGTTCACTTATCGACTTTTAATGGAGAATTGTCATTAAATATAGTTTTGATCACTCTTATACATTCTTTTGGACTAAATAAAACTCTTATTAAGAATCGGGACATCAAATTTTACTTTGTGTAATTTTTTGGTATTTTTCCGATAAAGTTCATTTTTTAATGAATAGTGTAAAGTGTTGTGTTTTAATTCAAAACCTATTTTTAATATAATTTATTTATATGATTAGATATTATTTTGAATTGGTTTTAAAGTGAAATTAGAAAATATTTTTACCATTAAATCCAATAGTGGTCGTTGGAATTAATATCACTTTGAAATCAGACTTAAACTAGTGTCAATCTTTTGATACTTATTGTTTTATAAAAACATGTTATTTGCTCTGACAGCGGGAATTAATTATTAAATTAATTAATGTGACTAATATGTTTTGAATTTTGTAAAACGGACTTCATTTTTGAATTCGGAATATCAAATATATCTTAGGGTGATGTTTTGGTAATTTTCTGAAAATCTCCAATTTTGATGAATAGTGAAACTACTAAGTGGTAATCAAGCATACTGATTTTTCAGTTAAATGAAAGTTTACCACTAATGTGTATTGAATTTTTAAAATCCGACATACATGGTTGTCATTAAGAAGTAAAATGTGGTTCAATGAGAATAAAATAATTTTTTGGTGAATAGTAACTTATTAAGTTTTTAATCGCGATTAGTGGTAATTAGTGTAGTTTAAGGTAAAAATAATCCTTTAAATGAAACATGTCCTACCCTCATTGGTTGTGTCATGGCCGACCAAGACAAGCCATGTTTCAACTAGGGGACCCCATGGATCCCCATTGGTTGGGAAATGACATAAATTACTTTTTATTTAATGTAAAAGTAAAAATGACACAAACATAATATGTTTTACGAAAACAAATTTTAAGTGGATTTATACAAGTCAACTTTTTGATTATAAATAGCCATTGGAAAGCTAAAAAGATTTCCTACATCATAGTATTTTTTTTATAATTTTTCGACATTAAATAAATTAAATTATTTATGACATAATAATGATGCAGCGATGACATCATTATTTGATGATTTAAATAAAATGGAAAGATAATGTAAAATCTATGACCTACACATGTCCAAAACTTATTGTATGGGTGGATTTAGAACCCTTATCACCTTATACACGAATTATATCAATGTGGGACCTTTTAAAACCGAAACACATTTTCAAATAATGTAATATTTCTTACTTTCCAAAAGTGCCCCTCCTCTCCTCTTATAAAAGGCCCCCACCTCTACCTCATTTCACACACTCCTCAAGACTTTGGCTCGGCCAACCCCTGCCCAGTTACTCTCTCCAAATCCCTCTCCTCATACTAGAGGATTCCCTTTGGGCATAATCCTTTCAAAGGAAGCCTTTAGGCTCAAATCAAAAGGAGTTACACTTTTAAAGGTAATTCATTTTCCTCATGTTCATTTGTTTTATTTTGCTTCTCCAACCCCCTAAACTCTTTTTATTTACTTATTTTTTAACAAAACCAGTATCTTCAATATACTAGGATGTTTTTATAAGATTTATTCGAGCTACACTCTCACACAACAACATCAAATTGTTAAAGAACATACGGTTTCCGTGGATGGCGAAATTCTGCCTCCCGAAACGATGATTGTTCAATACTCATTTAACACCTTAAAAGGTGTCCATTATGATGTCACTATTTTTATAATGATATACAATATGTTTATGTTTTACTTATGCTTCTGTATTTTTCATTTGTGTCTTACCTTTATGGCATCAATTATGGGTATACGCGATATCTTCATTTTAGAATGTGCGGACTACCGCCCCCTCAATGTGATTTGATTCGTTAAATACCATATGTGGGACGTATAAAGGATGGAACTATGATATTATATATGATATTACACTGGAATTATAATACACCTTTATATAATTATTATTCCATTCTATAAAATACGAAATAGAAATGAAAGTAGCGTTCATGCGTACGTACGGCTTACCGTCTCCATGAACAGTGAATTTCATTTCTTACCTCTAAATGATTATGTAACGTTATAAATTCATGAATGTACTGGATATATATGACATATATGATATCTACATAATTAATAAAATTCTGGATATAATAAACATTTGGCCACACGAACAACATGTAATTGTAAGAAGTCCACTTTCGACTTAGGATCCAAATATCGGCAAAACAAATATTATTAACTTAAATGATTACATAAGGTTTATGACATGGTAATAAGTGATATAAAAGGATTAATGAACTTGAATAAGGTTATTAAGCAATTAGAAATTAACTCATGTTTATTATTCAGGAGATTAAAGAACGATCGAGTCAAGTCGGACCCGAGGTAAGGGATCCTACAACTGTCTTTCTTTTTAAGTACACTTTTTTATGTCATTTATTTTAAGCTCATATTTCTTATGATTGGGATGTTCTTTTATATTACATTTACTGTAATTTTTATGTTCATGTGATGAGAGACCCTATTCTCTCTCATCAATCCATTTTGGAAGTTTTGAGTGGCGCCGTTAGGCTGCCGAACATTCGTAAGAGATCTAACCTCTCTCTTTATTTTTAAGTACTCTCATTTATGTCACTTCTTTTAAACTCATCTTTGTAATGTTGGGGGATGTTATTTTATTTTCCTCTTGATGTACATTTTATTGTAATGAGATGAGATACCCTATTTGATCTCATCAACCCAAATTCAGAAGTTTTATTTGGCGTCGTTAGGCTGCCGAGTTTTCGTAAGGGATTTTTAATCTCACTTTTATTCCCATGAGATTTATGCTACATTTTCCACAAATTCCATTGAGTGGTGTATATACTGCCCATTATTCTACTCTTTGTGTAATATAATTTCGTTTATGAGTATTTACATCAATGATCTATTGTCCTTCTTTCATGGGGTGTATGTTTTGAAAGATACCCAAGTGGGTAAGGGAACCTTTCACCCTCCACTTTTTTAAAAGACTTCTTTTGTTGGGTCTTTTAATTTATATATTTTTATGTCTGGATATGTTATCATATATCCTTATTGATGTAAATTTTATGTCCAAGTGATGAGATTCACTTTTTATCTCTCATCAACTCATTTTGATGTGATGCCGTTAGGCTGTCAAGGGAACTTTTTAACCCAATTTCAATTTCTTTGGATTCAACATTTAGTCATTGAATATGTCATCCATTGAATATGTGTGAATGACCTTTAATTGTTTTACACTTAATATCCACTTATATTGGGTGCATCAATATTTTTCACACATATTTTTGAGATTGATTTGTCCTTAATTTAAGGATACCTTCATTATAAGGGATTTAATCACATTTTACATCCCTATTGAGACATCATTGTTGTTATACACCAATTCACTCTTATGTGGTGTATATACTGTCCTTTGGAATATTATATCATGAATCCATTTTTTCTCATGATATTATAAAGTTCTGATTAAATGTTGTTCCTCAATTATTGTATTCAAGTGTCTCTTATTTTGGTAAAAACCCTTTAACCAAAATATCGCTTTAAAATGTTTTACTGATTTGTTCTTATTAATATCCATGTTTTGAAAATGGTTTTAAGGATTTATTTATATGGATATTAATGGTTTAAAATTTTAGATGCTTCAAGGTGGTATGGGACACTTTGATTCAAAAATATCTTTATTAAATGTTTTCAATGGTTTTGGAAATGGTTTCTTTTTTGAACGGATTCATTATTTCAATATACTAAAATGTTATATTGTGATTGAAATGTGGAAATGTTATACTTCCTTTATGCATGTTTTATGTGATACGTTTATGTTATGGTTATTGGGCATTGTTATGAAAACGGGTGGTTCTGTGATAAACTAAGGGCGGGTGAGCCCGATATAGCTCTCCAATGAATTGGGTAACGCGAAGGAGTGAAACGTTAAGGTTTCTCCGAAGAGATTTAGGGAATATACTGTGATGGGTATTCCAAACGTAACCAAGAGGGTTACTCCCTACGTAAGAATGTTATGAATGCCTCAAGTTACTTTTATGTCTTATGATTTCTATGATTTATTCATGATTTGATATGCCTATGTTTTATGGGTAAAGTATGATTTCATTCTTATGTATACATGTACTCATGTTTCCTTTCCATATCTATATATCCCATACTGATCTTTTTATGCTCATCCCAAGTTTTTGAAATTTTTTTCACAGGTCAAGGGAAGGGTACATGATGTGACGATAGTGTCAAGGATGTGTCAAGAAAGAATCCATGTTTTATTTTAAATATGTTTCTATTGATGGGAGGAATGAATACTATCTTTTATGTAACCAGTTTGTTTAAATGTAGAATGTAATGAAAGTTTCATGATCTAATTCTCTAAAACTCTAAACCTGAAAAGATCCTCAATGTGTAATCTTGTAATAACTCAAGATTAAGTAAGGTTTAAGGCTGGGGCCTTATAGTTGGTATCAAAGGTCGGTTTAGATAACTTTAGAGGTTAGGGTATTATTTAAGCATAAGTGACATTACCATAATGGTTAGGATTTCAGAAAGAGTCCTAATTTTAGATAAAGAGAATGAGTAAGTATATCTTAGTGTTTACCTTCCTCATTAGTACATGATGGTTTTGTTGATATACTCACACTGAACTTTTTGGTTTTAGTAAATGGCTGGATCTAGCAGGAACCAAAGTGACAATGGGTTTGAAGAAAATTGTGGTGGTTCTCTGATTAAGATACTGGATGAGATGGGGGATTCAATGAGGAATCTCATAGTTGATCTAAACCAACTATCAAGGAGTCATGATCAATCACTTCAACCTTGGTGAGTTCTCTAATGCATCATGAACGAGATGGCCAAATCGATGTAGAAATTCAGGTAATAATTATTAAGGTAACCATTAGGGTTTATATGATCCTTACTTTTGAGGTAATTATGGGTTATTATATGATATGATGGAAAATAAAGGGCATGAGATAAACTTGAGGTTAAAATATGTTACGATTATTATTGAAGATTTTATCCCTTTTTGGGGAATGATTTGAGAATAATATAGTTTGGGAAAAAGGACAACACGCAGACCGTGTGACATCCCGTCACGTTGGACAAAGCTGCGGGAATCGAACCCACAACCAAAGTGCGACTGGTATTTATCACCTACCACTAGACTACGTGAAGTCCCTGGTTATTTGGACTGATTCTTTATAGTTATATGATTTTATGAATTAACAGTAAGTTTATTTTGGGTTATTTATGAAAATGATTAACCTATCATGGAGAATATGTGATTAGGGTAATTACTTTTCAATACGAGACTTTAGGAGCAACTGATGTTGTTTGGAGATAAATGTTATGATTTAACTTGGAAGACTATGTGACTAAATCCTTCAAATATTTGGGTTTCAATCTTAGTTTGGTTTACTTTGAATAATTTTATGGACAAATTGATTATAGAATGTTCAACGTTGAACTTTGGGTTTTGTTGGACAAATTTTGGAGGTTAAGAATAGATTTTATTTTTATAAAGGGTAATCCTTTTCTGGATTATCTGATCTTGTAATAACCTTTTTGGTTTTGGTTAATGTCTAAAGACATGGGAAGTATATAGTTCTATTTTGTGGATTAGGTGATTCTCTAGAAGTTGATTACAGTACTCTTAATGAGAACAAGTCTTTCTTAAATACTCGTCTTTTAGAGAAAATATGAGTTTGTGTAAGGAATCTAATAAAAGTTGAAAGTAAATATGATAAGAGATTATGTTTCCTTATGAATAAATTCCTCAATAAACAGTAACTTAAAACAAAAATGTTTTCTATTAACTTTTCCTATTGGGGAATCGAATACCGTTTAACCCATCACAAGTTTGTGATTTTCTCGTGGTTAACTTTCTCCTAAACATGTTTTCTATCACTCTCCATCAGAAAATGACCCTTTTTTTCCTCCATGTCCATATTTTCATACTTGGAATCCTTGTATGGGTTAACTCGGGTGACCCTTGTAATTATCTTTCTTTATTTTAAAGTGTTTGTTTTAACGACTTTTGTTCTGATGTGGGACTTTCAAGGATGTTTCCAAGCTCAATTTTAAAAATTGTGAGGACGCAATTCTCAAAAGGGGCGAAGGATGTAACACCCCAGGTAAATAAAGAATATGACATTTTCATATTTATCCATATTTTTTGAATAAAATATTAATATTACTTTAAAGGGGACGCTATGCTCGATGGCGTACCCAACACGCAACAACGAGTTTCTTGGAAATCTTATGTTGCACTCTAATAATAAAATAATATTATTTCAAATGGTAGTTAACATGTAGCCGTTGTATTGGAGGGAATGGAGAGAAATAACTAAAATATGATTCTTTATGTTTTTTAATGTTTTTACATTTATCCAATAAAAGCTAAAGGCATAAAAAACGGAAAAAAAAAATCAATTTTAGGCGTATATGCCCTAGTTTTCACTAAAGGTTCACTTATCGACTTTTAATGGAGAATTGTCATTAAATATAGTTTTGATCACTCTTATACATTCTTTTGGACCAAATAAAACTCTTATTAAGAATCGGGACATCAAATTTTACTTTGTGTAATTTTTTGGTATTTTTCCGATAAAGTTCATTTTTTAATGAATAGTGTAAAATGTTGTGTTTTAATTCAAAACCTCTTTTTAATATAATTTATTTATATGATTAGATAATATTTTGAATTGGTTTTAAAGTGAAATTAGAAAATATTTTTACTATTAAATCCAATAGTGGTCGTTGGAATTAATTTCACTTTGAAATCAGACTTAAACTAGTGTCAATCTTTTGATACTTATTGTTTTATAAAAACACGTTATTTGCTCTGACAGCTGGAATTAATTATTAAATTAATTAATGTGACTAATATGTTTTGAATTTTGTAAAACGGACTTCATTTTTGAATTTGGAATATCAAATATAGCTTAGGGTGATGTTTTGGTAATTTTCTGAAAAACTCCAATTTTTTATGAATAGTGAAACTACTAAGTGGTAATCAAGCAAACTGATTATTCAGTTAAATGAAAGTTTACCACTAATGTGTATTGAATTTTGAAAATCCGACATTCATGGTTGTCATTAAGAAGTAAAATGTGGGTCAATGAGAATAAAATAATTTTTTGGTGAATAGTAACTTATTAAGTTTTTAATCGCGATTAGTGGTAATTAGTGTTGTTTATGGTAAAAATAATGCTTTAATGAAATAAGATGAGCTTGACACATGTCCTACCCTCATTGGTTGTGTCATGGCCAACCAATAAAAGCCATGGGTAAACTTGGGGACCCCATGGATCCCCATTGGTTGGGAAATGGCATAAATTACTTTTTATTTAATTTAAAGTAAAAATGACACAAACATAATATGTTTTACTAAAACAATTTTTAAGTGATGTTATACAAGTAATCTTTTTGATTATAAATATTAATTGGAAAGCTAAAAATATTTCATACATCATAGTATTTTTTTTATAATTTTTAGACATTAAATAAATTAAATTATTTATGACATAATAATGATGCAGCGATGACATCATTATTTGACGATTTAAATAAAATGGAAAGATAATGTAAAATCTATGAACTACACATGTCCAAAACTTATGGGATGGGAGGATTTCGAACCCTTATCACCTTATCCACGAATTATATCAATGTGGGACCTTTTAAAACCGAAACACATTTTCAAATAATGTAATATTTCTTACTTTCCAAAAGTGCCCCTCCTCTCCTCTTATAAAAGGCCCCCACCTCTACCTCATTTCACACCCTCCTCAAGCCTTTGGCTCGGCCAACCCCTACCCATGTACTCTCTCCACATCCCTCTCCTGATCCTATAGGATTCCCTTTGGGCATAATCCTTTCAAAGGAAGCCTTTAGGCTCAAATCAAAAGGAGTTACACTTTTAAAGGTAATTCATTTCCCTCATGTTCATTTGTTTTATTTTGCTTCTCCAACCCCCTAAACTCTTTTTATTTACTTATTTTGTAAAAACACAAGTATCTTCAATATACTAGGATGTTGTTATAAGATTTATTCGAGCTACACTCTCACACAACTACATCAAATGGTTAAAGAACATACAGTTTCTGTGGATGGCAAAATTCTGCCTCCCGAAACGATGATTGTTCAATACTCATTTAACACCTTAAAAGGTGGCCATTATGATGTCACTATTTTTATATATGATATATAATATTTTTATTTTTTACTTATGATTCTGTATTTTTCATTTGTGTCTTACCATTATGGCATCCATTATGGGTATACGCGATATCTTCATTTTAGGAAGTGCGGACTACCGCCCCCTCAAAGTGATTTGATTCGTTAAATACCATATGTGGGACGTATAAAGGATGGAACTATGATATTATATATGATATTATACTGGAATTATAATATACCTTTATATCATTATTATTCCATTCTATAAAATACGAAATAGAAATGAAAGTAGCGTTCATGCGTACGTACGTCTTACCGTCTCCATGAACGGTGCATTTCATTTCTTACCTCTAAATTATTATGTAACGTTATAAATTCATGAATGTACTGGATATATATGACATATATGATATCTACATAATTAATAAAATTCTGGATATAATAAACATTTGCCACATGAACAACATGTAATTGTAAGAAGTCCACTTTCGACTTACGAACCAAATATCGGTAAAACAAATATTATTAACTTAAATGATTACATAATGTTTATGACATGGTAATAAGTGATATAAAAGGAATAATGAACTTGAAAAAGGTTATTAAGGAATTAGAAATTAACTCAAGTTTATTATTCAGGAGATTAAAGAACGATCGAGTCAAGTCGGACCCGAGGTAAGGGATCCTGCAACTCTCTTTCTTTTTAAGTACACTCTTTTATGTCATTTATTTTAAGCTCATCTTTCTTATGATTGGGATGTTCTTTTATATTACATTTACTGTAATTTTTATGTTCATGTGATGAGAGACCCTATTCTCTCTCATCAATCCATTTTGGAAGTTTTGAGTGGTGCTGTTAGGCTGCCGAACTTTCGTAAGAGATCTAACCTCTCTCTTTCTTTTTAAGTACTCTCCTGTATGTCACTTCTTTTAAACTCATCTTTGTAATTTTGGGGGATGTTCTTTTATTTTCCTCTTGCTGTAAATTTTATTTTAATGAGATGAGATACCCTATTTGATCTCATCAATCCAAATTCGGATGTTTTATGTGGCGTCGTTAGGCTGCCGAGTTTTCGTAAGGGATTTTTAATCTCACTTTTATTCCCATGAGATTTATGCTACATTTGCCACAAATTCCATTGAGTGGTGTATGTACTGCCCATTATTATACTCTTTGTGTAATATACTTTCTTTTATGAGTATTTACATAAATGATCTATTGTCCTTCTTTCATGGGGTGTATGTTTTGAAAGATACCCAAGTCGGTAAGGGAACCTTTCACCCTCCTCTTTTTTAAAAGAATTCTTTTGTTGGGTATTTTAATTTACATATTTTTATGTTGGGATATGTTCTCATATATCCTTATTGATGTATATTTTATGTCCAAGTGATGAGATACACTTTTTATCTCTCATCAACTCATTTTTATGTGATGCCGTTAGGCTGTCAAGGGAACTTTTTAACCCAATTTAGATTTCTTTGGGTTCCACATGTAGTCATTGAATATGTCATCCATTGAATATGTGTGAATGACCTTTTATTGTTTTACACTTAATATCCACTTATATTGGGTGTATTTATATTTGTCACACATATTTTTGAGATTGATTTGTCCTTAATTTAGGGATGCCTTCTTTATAAGGGATTTCATCACATTTTACATCCCTATTGAGACTTCATTGTTGTTATGCACCAATTCACTCTTATGTGGTGTATATACTGTCATTTGGAATATTATATCATGAATCCATTTATTCTCATGATATTATAATGTTCTGGTTAAATGTCATTCCTCAATTATTGTATTCAAGTGTCTCTAATTTTGGTAAAAACCCTTTAACCAAAATATCGCTTTAAAATGTTTTACTGATTTGTTCTTATTAATATCCATGTTTTGAAAATGGTTTTAAGGATTTATTTATATGTATATTAATGGTTTAAAATGTTAAAAGCATCAAGGTGGTATGGGATACTTTGATTCAAAAATCTCTTTATTAAATGTTTTCAATGGTTTTGGGAATGGTTTCTTTTTTGAACGGATTCATTATTTCAATATACTAAAATGTTATATTGTGATTGAAATGTGGAAATGTTATGTTTCCTTTATGCATGTTTTATGTGATATGTTTATGTTATGGTTCTTGGGAATTGTTATGAAAACGGGTGGTTCCGTGATAAACTAAGGGCGGGTGAGCCTGATATAGCTCTCCAATGCATTGGGTAACGCGAAGGAGTGAAACGTTAAGGTTTCTCTGAAGAGATTTAGGGAATATACTGTGATGGGTATTCCAAATGTAACCAAGAGGGTTACTCCCTACGTAAGAATGTTATGAATGCCTCAAGTTACTTTTATGTCTTATGATTTCTATGATTTATTCATGATTTGATATGCCTATGTTTTATAGGTAAAGTATGATTTCATTCTTATGTATACATGTAGTCATGTTTCCTTTCCATATCTATATATCCCTTACTGAGCTTTTTATGCTCATCCCAAGTTTTTGAAATGTTTTTCACAGGTCAAGGGAAGGGTACATGATGTGATGATAGTGTCAAGGATGTGTCAAGAACGAATCCATGTTTTATTTTAAATATGTTTCTATTGATGGGAGGAATGAATACTGTCTTTTATGTAACCACTTTGTTTAAATGTAGAATGTAATGCAAGTTTAATGATCTAATTCTCTAAAACTCTAAACCTGAAAAGATCCTCAATGTGTAATCTTGTAATAACTCAAGATTAAGTAAGGTTTAAGGCTGGGGCCTTATAGTTATTATCTTAATTGACTCTGGACAAACCTATTTTTGTACTTATATGAATATTTTTATATTGTTATAAAGATTATATAAACATCATTAGATATAATATTAATAGTGAAAACCTGTAATGGTGTGATGATTGCATCTAATTTCTATGATTCGTCTTTGGTTGATATTTCTTTGAATGTGCCTCTTGTAAATCTTTTCATTCCTACTCTAGTTGAGTTTGTTTTTATCTTGAGAATTTATTATATTTATCTATATAAAATCCACATCAATTATTTTGTAAGGGATGTCATGTTTGATATTCTAAACAAACATATGATCTCCTATCAATGCGATGATAACAATGAATTTATAATGGATATAATATTGATTATATACATAATAATTCCCACCTGGACTGGGTATTTATCTCAAATGGTTATGGAGAAACCCGATATTGATGATATGCCTATTTTATAGGAATTATTTGATGTATTTCCAAAATATTTTTTTAGTCTTCCACCAAAACATGATATTGAGTTTTCAATAGAACTCTTAATTGGTACCAAGACAATTTCATAGGCTACCTATAGAATTTCCATAATTGAGATTCATGAATTAAATAATAAACTCTTGGACAACAATGATAGAGGATTCATTCATTCAGGTGTGTAAACATTGGGTACACCTATGTTTTTTAAAGAATGATGGATCAATCTGACTCTATATTTTTTATTGGGACTTGAAAAGTATCAACATCAAGAGAAAGTATCATCTTTTCCAGACTGATGACATATTAAATAAACTGCGTAGATCTCAATAACATTACAAGATTGACCTTAATTCTTGGTATCATCAATTGAGGGTCATGAAAAAAGATATAGCTAAGAAAAAATTATCTACAAGGTATGGACACTATGAATATATAGTGATTTCATTTGTTCTTTATAATTCCCCTGCTCTATTGATGGATTTAATTATTAGAGTCTTTTGATATTACCTTGATCAATTTTTGACATTATTTATATATGATATTCTTATCTACTAAAAGTTAAATGAAGATCATGAATATCACTATATAATTGTACTAAAACTGCTAGAGAAAAATGAAATATATAAAAAATTTACAAACTGTGTATTTTTAATACAAAAGGATTCATTTTTGGTTCATATGGTGAAAGAGATGGTATTTTAGTAGAACTGTCAAAGATAGTGGGTATTGAATGTTAGCCCAGACCAAACATGGTGGCTAAGTTATTTATTTTTCATGGTTTATCTAGGTATTATCAATGGTTTGTGGATAATTTCTCACAACTATTTAATATTTAGACTATGTTGAATTTTAAGTAATCCATGTTCTTCTTGACTGATGATTGTGAGAAACTTTTCAAGGGTCTGATGAAAATTTTAGTTATCCCACATATTCTTAAATTGATCTATAGTTGAGAGTTCTTTATAAACAATTGATATAAATCCATGATGTTTTTAGATTTTTTTATTATTCATAATGGCATGGTTATATCTTATATCTCATGAAAATTAATGATTCATGAGAAAAATTACCCAACTCAGGATTTTAATTTACCTACTGTGATTATTGAATTATATATATGGAGGAATTATCATTATGGAGAAAATTTATATATGTAAATATAGTGATCACAAACGTTTAAAGAATATATCCACACAATAAAAGTTGAATTTTCTTTAATAAAGATATTTATTGTTAATCAAAGATTATGAATTCTCAATAAATTACAACCCTATAATTGGGAACAAGGTGGATGATGCTTTGAGAAGAACGTATCATACTATATTATCTGTGATTTGGACTATAAAATATCCAATATCTCTGGATTTTCAATGGATTCATAGAAAAATCACAACATAATGAGAAAATATTATCTTACTCAATTAAATGTTCAACCATATAACCATGTAATGATTAAAGATGTCTGGAGGGATGATATAGAGGTGAAAATGAATTTTATAACTGGTTTAGTGATTAACCATGATCATGATGGAATGATAAGGTTCATGAACCATGTATTCATTTCATCCATACCATATTGGGATAAGGAGTTGTTAGATGTAGTTATAGACACTCATTCTCTATTAATCAATGAATAAATAAGATGTATATAGATTATAAATAGTTTTTATAGTGGGATGGAATCATGGGATATATATAATGTTTGGAATATTAGTTCTTAGTATGTTAGTAATTTAAAAATGAAAAAAGAATGAGGGTACGTATCTTCCAATACCCTTACTAGATTGAAAAATGGGAAAATCACCATCTATTTTGTCATTGGACACTAAATAAAATCTAAAGGGTAAAATGATGTAATGGTTTTGGATGATCATTTTACTATTCCATCAAACTACATCACTATCATAGAAGACGTATCTCTAGATAAATATACCAGTATATACATTAATGAAGTGGTAATTTTTATTGATTATCATATTCTATTGTGTCCAATCAGGATCTAGGGTATACCTCAATGTTCCAATGAAGTATCCGATAATCTCTTGATACAAAATTGATTTTTAGAATTGAGTATCATCCTTATATATATGATCATTATTAGAGAACAATTAAAAAATAACATATTTGTTGATATCTTGTTCATTGAATTTAGAAGGTGGTTTGTATTAACTCTTTCTTCTTAATGAAATTTCCTACAATAATATCTTTCACTCAAGAATTCATATGGATCCTTATCAATCGATCTATGATAAAAAATGTGGATCTACAAAATTCTTCAATAAAGTTGGGGAAATAAATCTATTAGGACTTGAGATAGACAATAAAATTGAAGATAAGGTTAGATCCATTTAGCGACACATCAAAGAAGCTTATAGTTGGCATAAAATGTATGATAATAACTACCAATTGTGTTTAGAATATAATGTTGGTTACCAGGTGTTTCTAAAAATTTATCCATAAAACAAGGTAATGATATTACACATAAAAATGAAACCAATACCTATGTATATTTGTCACATTAAAATTCATAATATAATTGGAAAAGTAACATATTTATTGGAGCTTCCACCAAGCCCCTATTAAGACTATGATTTTTTCCACGTATCTATCCGGAGGAAATACATACTAGACCTTACAATTTACTAGACATAGAGGTTGTAACACTAGAGTAATATCTTTATTATAATGAACATCCTATGGATATTTTGGATCATACCCAGAAATCTCTATGAAACAACACCACTCACTTGGTCCATGTTATCTGGAAAACCCACCATATTAAATAAGATATATAGGAACATGAACATATAATTATGTATAAGTATAATCATTTTCTATCCCCAAATTGATGAATTTTTAAGGTAAAATTATTTTTATGGGGGTATAATGTAAAACAAAAAAAATTTGTGAATTATTTTTAGAAATAAATTTTTTTTCTTTATTAAATTTCTATACACATAACACCTTGTTAATCTTTTTCTACAAGCAACACTAGGTTAACATTAGTTAAACACAATACTGAGTTTAAAAAATCATGATATATTACTAATATAGTTTTTTAAACATTTCTTTTAAAACCCAACCATTACGATTAGTGATATTAATAAAAATGAATACTTTAAAATTATTATTTATATTTTTTTAAAGGTAACATATTGACAAAAAAGTAAATAATTTTTAGTAAATTATTTATATGTTTCAAAATACTCTTTTTCAACAAATATTACAATTTTTGTGAATAATAATAAAACTAATTTTTGTAACTTTTATAATGTTAATTTGAATAAAATTAAATTAAATTTCAAAATCATAATGTGAAAAATATAATAGTCCATATTTTTTTATTTTTTATAAAATTTACATTTTTTATGAAGATTAAAAAAGACAAAATTTTATTGAAAATTACTTTTTTCATTTAAATTTATTATAAAGAAAAATTATATTTTAAATTGGTTTTTAAGTATAATTAGTTTAATGAAAGATACATTAATCCAATTTATAAAATATTAATCAATTTGAATTAAAATTCTGTTATAAAAACATTGTAATCTTTTTCAAATTTTCCTCTTAGAAACCAACTTTCTTATCAAACTAGTGATAGTAATTTTATATTAGAATTTTCAAATTAAATGAATAGAATTTGAAAAAAATCCATATTTGGAATCATAATAATTTATAATATCTAAAACGGTCATGTAATGTTTTACCAAAATATATAGTAAAAGTAGTAAAAATTATTTACAGCAGTTTAGGTAAAAAATATTTTACTAGGGGTTAAACTAAAAATATAAGGGTAAAACAATGACACAAAAAATTTCAAATAACCATTTTGTTTTTATATTTATACCTTATACCTTATAGGATATATAATGGTCAATTATTTTATCATTTTGACATGAAAAAATGTGGGTGGAATTCTATATTTTCAAAAAAATACAAGTGTTCTACTCACCTCACTTATAAAAGGCCACCCTTATCCCCTAATCTTAAAAACATAATAATCCTCAAGTTTGACCTAAAATAACCTAAATAACTTAATATATTACATAATCTCATATTATATTTCACATCTTGGTCAGAATTCCCACCAAGGAAGGCCTTTTGGAAAAACATAAGGAGTATTCCCGTAGAAGAGGTAACATTCATCAACATGAATTTTTATTTTTTTCATCCTCCACATCCTTATTTGATGATTATAATATTATTATATAATAAAAAATATTCTATATAATAATATATTTTTTTCATTAAATTACATAATACAACTCCACTTCTATCACATGGGATACAAAATCATCGTTTGTGTGTATGGGGAATTACCACATTGCAAACTGATGTCATTCATCTTTCCATTACCACCTATAAAGGATGAAAAAATATATATAACTACTTTATATATAATATATTTATTAAATTATTATACTTATCATGTTATTATATCCACAAAACATTCATGCTATCCATTTTTTGATATTATGATGGTGTCGCTCATGTGTATTGCGGACTACTACCTCACGATGTGATGTGATTCCTTCATGCTTCACATGAAAGGTATTAAGGGTGGGGTTAATAAAAATATGTGACATATATAGAAAAAAATGATTCTAAAATTATATTATAACATTTATGTGAAAATGGAAATAGTGTCCATGTGTCTGTACGACCTACCATCTCTATGAAGGGTGTATTTCATTTTTTATCACTAAATTTTATAGATTATTATAATAAAAAATTAAATAATATATATCATATTTATGAAAAAATGATAAATTTAAGATAACCAAAACAATAAAAACTCAAAAAATATATGCAAAACAATGTTTTTATTATCTGAAACATAACTTTAATATGGAAATGATAAGAAATGACTAATAAACGGTCATAAAAATGAATATATGTTATTATTTATAACAATATTGATCTGTAAACTATGTGTATAAAATTTATATTATTATTTAGGATTTTTGAATTTCTATGATGGAATTCAATAATTAATTATAGGGGGTCTTCTCAATTTGGGTTCATTGAGCTATGTGTTATGTTATACACCAATATTCATTAACAAGCTTTACATATAGCCAGATTGAAATGTAAAATAATAAATTTCATTATAATAATTATATTTTGAGTTAAATTTTATATTATTCCTTCATGAGGGTTATAATTTATGTCTACAATGGTGGTAATGATTTAATGTTTAAATCTCATCATTTATTGGTATTGTTTGTGAGTATGATTTTAATGACAATATATAATGATATATCTCTCAAAAAAACTGTTGAGTTTTCTTCTAATCTAGTTATTAATGATATTTTTGAGTAACAGTTCTATTTTTCTACTATTTTTTACTTAATATAACTAGGATAATGTTTTTAAAAAAATATTGAATTATTTATGTCATCGGTTGGAACTCCAATTTCTTTTAAAACCATATTTTCTAAAAAATTAAAAATGATCTTTTATTATCCAATGAATATTTTAAAATAAATTTTTACATATTTCTAAATTTTTACAAAGAAAAAATTAAATGAATCTTCATGTTTTTTTCTAAACAATGGGTATTTGGATTTTACCAAAAATTAGAATGGAATATTTTTTAACGTATATGGAATGAGCGGAATGTACCATAGTGATAAATATTATTTTCATGGAAGATTAAATTATATGATTTAAATCTTATTGTCAAATATAAATATTTTATGAAATATTATCTTCTAAAAAGTTTTTTCCAACATAGAAAGGATATTCTCTTCATGAAATGATTTAAATGTACGATCAAAATCATTATTCAACTAAGATGAAAAATATTTTTGATATATATTCTTTTCTGGGGATATAATCCATGGTTACCATTCATATTCATTATATAAATAGTTATTCTATGGGTTATTCCATGATAAAATTATTATTAAGTATTCTTATCTTTCTACATTTTAGGATATTACAAAATGATTATATGATTATATGCCCTTTCCATTTCATATAGGTTATCAAATGATGAAATGTATATGAAACCAATTTCATTAAATGGGTTATGATATGATGAATGATTTATTATCTTATGTCACATGTATGTATGACACTCAATATTTGACTGGTGGGGCCAATATCTCCCTCTAATTCATTTGGTAAATATTTATATCTCATCAAAATGATAGGAATAAAATGGTGAGTGAACCTATTTCTACAAGAGGATTTTTATACTGTGATTCTATTAAGATTGATCCTTGACAACTATGATAGTTTTGATAGTGAACCCATTCCACATTGATATACATGGCAGTGGTCCTTGACTAATATCAAAATGATTTACTATGCGTATGTGTATTCCAGAAATATATACCTTATGGAAATATTATACTCTCCTGTGTCATGTTATTTGATTCCCTTATGATTTATGTGTTATGAAGTTCCATTATTTTTTCCATGAATCAATATTAAAAATTTTCATAAGATAATTATTTTTTTCAAATGTTATAATCATGTTCTCATGACTTATGTTCTTTTATACTTCCGTATATCCTTTATTTTCCTGTTCGAAGCATCTGAGTACACCCTTTATTATTTTTCATTTCCATATGTTATGAAGAAATTTATTACAAATGATATGCTTAAGAAGAGTTATAAATATAATGATCATAATGAGAGATGATGTAGTCTACCTATGGAAAAATGTTTTTTTCATGATTTTAACTTCATTAAAATATTATGTTCCATTGGAGTACATATTTATAATTGAAGTAATTTTCATAAAAAATTATGTATCATCATTTCATTATAAGCATGTATAACTATAAATCTACTATCTTTATTCACCTTTTCTTATTTATTTTTCACTGGTTTAATGATTATTTGATTCATTCATAAAAAATGAATTAAAATTTTTTACCTCGGTAAATCGAGTAGATAAAATCCGTTCAATATCAAGTTGCACAATATTAACAGAAATAAATTTCTTTCCACATTATCCTGATAATTATCAAGTAAAATAAAAATTTTAAATGTAAGAACAATCACACCAGGAGATACAAATTTGTAAAGGAGGAATGATACTATATCGATTAGTATTAATTCCATCATATTCTTATTCTCCATTACCAATAAAAGATGGAGAATATCCCAACATTAACAAGATGTTATTTTCATCGGTTATATTATCATGAACCAAATTATAATCAGGGAGTTAAAGGAGATTATGGAATTAGTTTCCATTAACCTATAATATTTCTTGAACAAAGGATCACAAGATTAAGAATAAAATGATTTAAAACTTTTAGATTTTACCAAAGTGGATATAGAGATGTCATAAAAATAAAATCCAAACCCTTTAATCCCTAGAATTTATACTCTATTTCCCATGTAATTTTTTGTAGAGAATGATCTCAATGTTAATCTACTAAAAGGATAAAGAAACCCTTCTCGTTTATTTTTCTGTTAAAATCCTAAAAATACCCTTGTTTTAATTTATATGATTTATTCATCCCTTACATGAACCACGGTGAATATATTTATGAATAATTAACCACTTGTAAGGGGTGATATTCTTTAATAAAATATCCTAGTGGAACATGAAGATGATAAGGATCCCTAATATGAAATGTTAAAGGGAGTAAATAAATATTGAGACTCACTATTCATTGACTTTCCATGAATTGAACGACGTTCTAACCCACAATTTTTTCAGAGTATTGAATAAACATTTAAATTCATGACCCTGGATGAAGGAGATGATGATGATAATTACTATACAAAAGAGAATATGGAGTTAAAAATATCTTAGAGCCTATGGATAAGTAATTAACTACTCTAAAAGGACAAGAAGATCAATTAAGGGAGGATATGTTGATTATAAAAGATTTTCCGTATTTATTTTTCAACCCATTTATATTTTTGTTTTTCATTATATTCATAGGGAGTACATTTTTTATTCATTTGGGTTTATATAAGTCCAGTGTCCACCTATGGGATTATATATCTATGTTATAATTAAGTAAACCACATTCAATGATAAATTATGGATGCACACTAAAACTACTGGGTTATTGATAGTAACAATTTAATTATTATTGAGAGAAAACCCCATGTTTTAAATTTTCTCAATATTTTTATTAATATTTTACTTAATGGATTATTTCATATTTTATTTTCTTATAGAAAACTAGAGGAAGAACATCGTCGTCTATCATTGAAGACCCTCGAAATAAACAGAAAAAAGGAATTTTTCTCTAAAAAAGTTGTCCATAAATAAGAAACTTTTCAAGGGAATCTCTTTCTTTTGCAATTGTTTTTTTACTAACATTATATACATAAAATTTGAATCGTCTTGCTAATTTTCATTAACGATATAGTTATGTATGAGTATTGGAGAGGGAATTTACTATAGTTATTTTTTTTAATGCTTTTTTTCTTTTATTTTATACATTTTATATATTTAAAAAAATATATAAATATATAAATACACATTTTATTTCTGTCATAAACTGTTTTCATATTTATCGTAAGATTTTTCAAAAAAAATCCTTAGTGGAATTAAATATCGATGATCATATTTTAATTAGAAACCAATTATAAGGAATTATATTTGATTGTTAAAACATTAAATTAGATTTCCAATTGACAAGTTTTTCATATAATTTACACTTATTATCAATCATTTTCAGTTCTTTTGACTAATTTTTAAAATTTATACTCATTAATGAATTTCTAATAATATTATTAAAAAATGAGAGACACTCTAAAAAATTTTAACACATTCATTATATAACCATATTTCTATTGAGTGTAACAAATTGATATATTATTTTCTATAATATGATATTTTATTCTCTAAAAAATTTGAAGAACAAATATTTATACTTACATGATTGATGTGTGTTTTCTTGTTTGACCACATTAACTTTTCAGAAATAGCAGTACATTTATCCTTTGTTAGTCCTTGGATTACCATGGATAACCATATATTTTTAATCATATTATCAATTCTATACCCTTTCCCTTATATTTTATTCATGATTATCTTTCATATTTGTCTTGGAGTGGTTCATTCAGGACAAACATATAATGTCTATCATAATTAAGGGAAACGATGGATGAAATAAATTTTTGTAATTTTAATACTAAAAGTAGAATTATTAATTTTGTTTTATTACATTTTTTATCAAATGTTTCACCAAAAAACTATGTGATAGAAATATAATGATTAATATATATATATATATATAATTTTAATCAAAATTAAAAAAAATCTCATATAAAAATGATAAAACAAATTGAGAAAATAATTCATTTTTATTGAGAATAAAAATTATACAGTTTGTTTGACCATTATTCTCAATGATATTTCAGTTAACCATTTTTAACACACCATTATTCGAACATCGAATATACACATTTATTGTAGCTTGATAGACTTATAAACTAATGAATAATGGTTATATAAAATTAATATTATTTCAAATGTGATATTTTAAACATTATAAATTATAATAATTTTGCAATTTCTTGAATTTAAGTGATCCTATATGACCAAAAAAATCATAACCAATTCATATTCAAAAACATGGAAATGATGAGAATGTATTCATTCAATAACGAACATTCTTGACACCCTTCATGTGATTTTCAGACAAGATAATTAGAGTTATACTATGAATAGGGTATTTTATTAATCTTTATCTTCAAAACACAAGAAACACACATTTTAAGACATTATGATGTGATGGGAAGCCTCATGATTAAACTGATGAATTTTTCTCCAACTCCTCTCAACTTGTAAAATAATTTCTGCATTACCACCAACTATTTAAGTGTATTCTATTACCCCTTCAAGTATAGAAAATAAAAAAAAATTCCTTACCACCTATTGAAGTTTATTTATCCTTTCCTCAATTATCTAAAAGATTATATTTCCATTCAGTACCCATTTTGTAATAAAACATTTATAGTATTTAATTTCACTCTTCTATCAATTTTATTAATATATGGAGTTGTTCTCATTTTAAGATCATATAAACAATACCATATGCCCAATTATATTCATACTTCAACACAATAGATATAAATATGAGTGTACTAATCATTATAAACATTAAATGGATTTCATGATGGATTAGGTTTAGTGGGTTTACATTTTTAAAAATGTCAAATGATGTGGTTAAGTGTTAAATATAACACATGATTAAATAATAATAACATAACTATAAATACAATGAAAAATCATGGACAAAGGATTTTTGGAATGATGAATCATTGGATCAAAAAAGTTGTGGATAAAAAGAATATAAATAGATAGAACTGTAGTATATAAATAGCACATGAAATATTTTTCTCATGAAGGAATAAATTTTATATCTCAATTAAAAAAAATTCAAGGATGTTATGTGAAAAAAAAATTCAAATTTTTTGATGCGAACATTTAATTTTAGCATAGACTATTTAATAAAAAATTTAAATCCAAGGTTATTTATATCAGATAATTAATAACATATTTCAAAACACATTTTGTTATGGTTTTAACATCATTTAATAAATTTAGAAATTGTAAAACTATCAATGATTGTGGTCATAACATAAATTATTAAAATATCAGGTGATAAAACCTTTTTAACATAATTAATTAAATAAATAACATTGAAACTCCAATGTTGATGGTATTTTTTCTACTACTATGGGAGTTGAGGGGGAGTTAGAGTACTTATAGAATGAAACAATTTTAATATACAATGAATATGGTCTTGATACTAATAATACCTCATTATTTGTCCCTCTAAATTGATTATAATCTTTAACGATCAAGAGGTTCAGTTGAAGAAGTAGAAATGAAGGAAAAAAATATATGAATATGGATATACATGCAACATGATTAAAATTACTGCACTTAAAAATTAAAATTTTTATTATTATGACCAATACAACCACATTAATAACAATTAATAAAAGTCATTCTTATTTTTTGAGTAGAAGAATCACATTTATTCTGACCTCTATCAAGATATCATCCCCCAATCACACCTTTTCAAGGCCTCATCCGTATTTTATAAGATCCCTCACTAGTGGTGAAACATGGAATCAAAATACCATGTCCTATGCCACATATGGAACCTTAGTTACCCAATACCCTTTTTTAAAAATTTTGCTAGTTTGGAATGATTAAGCAACACTATTTTGGTTTATAGTGGTTCCCTTAATCCCACCACAAAATATTTAGCTTTATATTACTTAATTCTACTCAGATAGATATAAAAACATGAAAATAAATAAATATAATGTAATATTCTATCATAAACGTACTTCCCAATGAAAGATAAAAATTTCATAGATATGACTCCTAAAACAATTAGTGGAATTCATTATAAGAAAGACCCCAATCCATATTTGCTTTAACCAATACAGCACACTATCAACATCCAACCCCTTTATGGATAATGGTTCCTATGAAAACAAGAAGTTTTTTCTTATGTCTTGATGGTCTAGAATTACCAATAGATACAATTCACTGACTCTTCAATTCCTTGAGTTGGAAAACCAATATTGAAAGTATGAGTGTTAGGGATATATAAATCCCTTAGAACATATGTGACAAATGATTTCCATCAGAGAGTTTATTTCCCTATGGACTAAATAAATTGTGTCAACCCATGAATGATTTTAAGTTCAATTTAATGTATACATTAAAAGGAATCTTCATCAGGTATTTATAATATATAATTTCAGGGTCAAGGTGGTGAGATATTATTCATTAAATAAACGTATCATATTAGATTATACTCTCATTATGGGTATTTAAATCTATATAAATATAATATGTTTATTGTTATAACCCATATCCCCCCTCATATTTTCATTTTCTCAAATAAGTTCATGATATTTAAAATAATTTGAAATCATTTAAAACATGCATTAATCATAACTAGGAAAAATCAAACAAATATAAATAATTATAGTAATTAACAAGTCAAATGGATCATTTAGTTATTTATATTAACCTAATAACTGCTAATCAATAAATTGAAAAACATTGTTTTCTTTTAATTAATGTTTTATTCAATATAAAATTTTAATTGATTCCCAAAATAACGTAACCTAGAACAATAAAAATGCAATATGAAATTTTATCCTCTTTATAACTCCCTATGAACATTTATTCATTATACATGAGACTCAAAGGAATAAAACCAAATCATGGAATAAATAAAATAGAACCTAGACTATCCCAATAACTCAATATTTTAACAAAATTATGGATTCATTCTTGAGTCTCGGTGATCCTATCTCTTCAATAGTCTGATACCCAATAACCCTCAAGGAAAGATAATACCTTTTTTAATAACCCAAATAGAAATACCTTAAGAGTAACCAAATAGGGTCACTAAAACACCTTAAGAACCCCTCTTAATCACCTATGGTTTTCATAATGCTAAGGGATGATGAAGATAATATTGGGAGATGGTTTTTTATCATTAAGACTAAAAAAAGGGATACAATAAACTAGGTAAAATAAAACATTACCATTTCATATATAGGATAAGAAATATTATAAGAATATCTAGTGTACATATATATCATGGCTACCTAGACATGAATATATTAATAAACAATATCTATATGTATCTTTTTACATTGATGCACAAATAAAATCTCATACAAACCATCAGTCATGTATACAATTATGCAGTTGAAAAATACATATCCCAATTGACTGAAACACATAATTGTATCATGGTGGAGTTCCCCTTGATGAATATCCCATCATCAAACTATATGTATTTCTATAATCTTGTTCTCTCAGATCCTTGAATAATATCCCAAAAACTAATACACAACCATATAATTCAATCTATATGTATTCCATGCTTAGGTGTCTTCCTTTTTCCTCGAACATGAAAAACCAAATCAAATCACATAATAAAATAGACAAGTATGTGGTGTGAGTACATCATATGAAACAATAATTCAATACCCAAACCATGTAAATTATTAATAAATCTTAGTGAAAGTTGTAGAAAGATAATATGGGTGTCTAAGAAAACGATATAATTTTGATGGTTTTAATAATATTGGATAAACCAATTACTATAATGATTAATAATTAAAACATTTATATAAATAATTTGAGAATAAATAAAAATTATAAATAGTAATTGATTCATCTTAACAGAACCATGGAAGGTCAAATGAACATATATCCAGTATATATCCTCTTAGAAGAGGGAAATGTTATTGAGAAGGGACTACATCATCTAGGTGAAAATTTTAGAGAAAAAAAATTCTCATAAATAGATATTATATATTATTATATTAATATTAAATTCAATTCAAAAATACATTGTAGTGACCCCAACCCTAGTATCTCGAAGATGGTTCATGGCTTCATTACATTGTCAAAGGAACAATGGTTCAAATCCAAATGGATATATTAGTTCAAAACTTTTGATGAAAAAATAGATATATGATACCTATTTTATATTAGGAATATAAAATAAAACATAATACAAAACAAAAGCTTATAAATTATGCCCTTGAAAACTCAATTAAAGATCTTTTCTTATAACCTAGGGATTTGAAACAAAATAAGGGTGAGCTCAAATGTGCTGTAAGGGTAAATTATTGTCGTATCTATCATGAATCAATAAGCATAAAAACATGGAAAGTTAAATAATAATGAACATATTCCATTTAAATAACTAGATAAGTAATGACCAATATGGAATGGTAAATATCTGAAAACCCATGTTGTTCAATTAACAACCTGAGAATGAAACACATCTATAGATAAAATAATAATGAAAATAATTGGGATAGAAATAATTGAATTTTAAATATATAAAAATTATTATTTATTGGATTCCATGCTCTCAAGAATCATAGTACCTCTACAATTAATACCTTTCACAAGACATTTTAAATACTTCATATAGAAATCTATTTAATTTGAAAACTTATTTCTCTCATGAGACCTACGGATGAATTAAGGTACTATATTATATAGGGACATCTCAAAACATCATGTAAACATCAGTTTGTATATATCAAATAATTAATTTAATCCATGAATTAATATATTGTATCATCAAATATCTGTATTGAGTAAAAGTGATCGATTTATCGATTTTCCCAATTTAATTAAATAACATTAAAAGGAAACCCAATATATAAAAATTTGAATAATTTTTAATAAATAATCATATACATTATAAAAAAATAAGGATATTTATGAAAAATTTAATTTATAATGAAAAATTAATATAATATAGTGATTATTTCAAGATAAAATTGACAATCATAAAAGAAAGTGAGATTTAAAAATAACATTTACCACTAGGAAATATTCTTCTAAAATTCCATTGGATGAAATAAGACAAATTGAATCTCCAAATACCATTTCTTGTGAATGAATAGTTATATAACATGTCTAATGGTTAGTATATAAACAACATAATTGTGGATTGGTGCTAGAAACAAATTAGTCTAAATGGAATGTAAATTAAACCAAAATCTAATACCCCACGCCTTCTTTTGATTGTATGTTCTTTAACATCCTGTATATTGGTTTTAAAAATGTTATTAACTTATAACAGTATTATATATATATATATATATATTAATATTATATATGAACCTTTAATTAGATATTAGTACATGTTCATTAATAAACAGTCATTATTTTCACCGTTTCAGGGGTTAATATCCTTGTTATCTTATACGTGTTTTTTCATTGAATACCCAGTAATTTCACATATTACATAGTTTTATCATATACATAATAATAATAATAATAACAAAATTATTATTTATTTTCTTCAATAATACTTTTAGAATCAATCATTAATGATGGTTATGAAAAAAGAAGTATATTATTATCATAGAGATGGTAGGTTGTACGTATGCATGAGTAACGTTTTCCATGTTTTGATGATCATTAAAGATAGGGTTTATATAATATTTTGTCTTTATGTAATTGTGATAACATCATATATAACATATGATTTATCTAATTATACTTATATATATATATATATATTATATAATGTTGTGATGAAAAGTGAGTCCCATCACTTTGTGAAGGCGGTAGTCCACATGTAAACGAACAATGTTATCGTAATTTAGTGTAAAGAAATGAAATGATATATTATATCTCTAGAATTACTAATATTTTGATAATATAATATTTTTCAACTATATAATAAATATTAATAAACATTATTCTTTATAACCATCCATGAAAAGTGTTTGAGAAATACAAATAACATTGCCTCGTGAGGCGGTAGCGAAACATACATATGAGAGACAATATTTTGTATCTTAAAGAGTGTAAATTAATAAGTAATATTTGATATAATGATTGAATCGGTGTAATAATTTTTTTAAATATAATATATATATATAATCTATCATCATATTCAACCATTAGTGGTGCTAATGGAAAAATAAACTACATTGGTTCGCAAGGTAGTAGTTTATAGTACATATGAATAATTATTTTATAACACATTTAATGTTAGTGTGTGCAGTTATAGTTAATAAACATAAAATAAAAAAATAATATTATATGGAATATTCTGAGTTTTATATAAAATAATGGTATAATGAAATTGAAGGAGGTGGATGAGGAAATAAGATAAGATAATTGTTGAAAATCATTACCACGTCATTCGGTATCCTCCTTAGTATTGTACAAAAGGATTAAAAGGATGGATATATTCCCAATATAAGTCCTATATTACGATATTTGGTCTATTGGAGAGATATTTGAGTATGGTTTTTCTTGAAAAAATTTCTTTATATGTGTGAATAATTGTGGGTAGTAAGTTCCCTCTTATAGTTGAGGAGCAGGGGATTTCATATAGATACTCAAAATTATTCACTATTGGGAGGTATACCTTACCAATTATGCCTAAAAATAGAATAATAATCTATTTTTGGGTTTATTTGGCCTAGAAACACCTACACCATTCAAAAATAGTATAATTTTTATTATTTTGTCCCTTACAATCAAAGTTTCACTAATTTTACCATTTTTTAACTACAATTACAAGTTTTCTAACAAATCAAATTGGTCCGTTAAAAATTAATTAATGTAATAATTATTAGAAAAATTAGACCCAGTCATTATAAATATTATATCTAATTTATAAAATAATAATACAATGTACTTTTAATTAGAATTTAACATAAGCGCATGGAATGCGCCAAAAAATACTTTAAACTAAATTGTGTTAGGAATGTTTTTACTAATTTAGTTTTAATATGTTATATATAAATGATGAATTTTCCCATAAACGGTATTTATTTGATATTTACAGACATTAATTATTAAACTATCGTTATATTTTATTTTTATTAATCATAAATCAGATAATAAAATATCATTTCTTTCAAAGTAACCTTAATGTCCATTTTGAAATTATTTACCGGATAAGAATTTAAAAACATAAATTCAATGGTTAACTTGAATATATTATGTTAAAAACTATGTAAAATATTATATTAATGTAAAAAATAAATTTATGTCAATAAATCATCCAATTTTCCTCACTTTTAAAAATTCTAGTATAATTTTTTTTAGATCATTATTACCTAAATAATTACTATGTCTGTGTTTCTTAAGAATTTTATGTAAATAGTTTGTAACTAGAAATTATAGGTTAATTATACAGATAAAAATAATAAGTTATATTAAAATAGAAAATGTAGAACCAAAATTTTTTGTTTTTGTCCTTACCCTAAATCATTATTGAAATTTAAGGTTCCTTTTCTGACTTTTCCTTGCATATCTTATTACATATGTCACATTCCTAAATATCACAGATGGAACTCATAAAAATTTATTCCAAAGTCACAAGGGTCAATGAATTAACCATAAAATCAATTTTTTATAAATATTGGGTTATTATTACGACTTCAATTCTATTCGTAACCACTAAGTAATCTCCATTATGTTAATAACTGAAATTAATTTTAACTTTTTTTACTAATAATTAAGGTAAAAAAATTAATTTTACCTTATGATATAATATAAATTATGATAATTCCAGTTATAGAATACATTTTTATAAATTCATCTAATAGAATTGGTAGTATTTATTTTAAAAATAATCCTATAAATTGGATGGGAAAGCGGGGTTTTAATGTGAAAATTTTCAAAAGTTTATAGTATTTTTATATCAAAATGAAATATGAAATTAATTCCAAATAACTAATTTGGATGAGTGGAAATAAAATTTATCAAATTTTTATTTAAAACCTATTCAAAATATAATTTAGCATTATAAATTATTTAAATAGAAAAGTAATTTTCATATAATATTCAGTATTTTTCACTATTCATCAAATCAATTAATAAAAATCACAAAACAATTACCCTAAATTCGTTATGAGCTACAATTTTTAAATTTATGTTTATTTTTTCAATATAAATTTTCATAAATGGGTAAACATTAACATTAAATTATATTCACCAAGAATAATTAAATAGATTTTTTTTAAAATATTTTTTAGAAAACCTTCTTTTTCTTTCAAATATTTCGAATTATATTTTTAATAAATTGTAAAAAATATATATCCCATAATATATTTAATAATATTCATATATACCATTCGAATTTTTATAATATAACTATCATATTAAATAATATGATTAATGGTTTATTGTTTTTTGGTAAAACATTGTCTTCAGTGCAATATAAATTATTGAAGAAACTAATTGTTGCATTAAACAAAAGATAAACTTGGTGTTGCATGAATTTCAAGATATATTATATATTAAATTTATTTGAAATATTTATAACATTGTAATTTTTCTTGATGTAATATTCCCTTCTACGTTTGGTGTTCTGTGTTATATATGCTATCGAATAAAGTATTATTTGTTCAAGAAATTTGGGTCATACATTTTTACCACCTTAAATAAATTTATTATTATCAATTTAATATTGATATAAGTATTCATGGGCTTGTAATTTTAATATTCCCTTTAGAAACCCACATCATAAATGGGTTGATAAAACAATCTCTTAATAAGAGAGATATGGAAGTATGAAGGGAACATAACGAGGTTTCCAATTATGAGGACATAAGTTGAAAGTGAATATTTGGACTTGAAAAAAATGAGTAAAAAATTATAGAGTGTGATATGTTTCGTTGATCATAAAAAAGTGAATGATTAATCAAAATTAAAGGTCTCAAAGCCATAAATCTATTATGATTTAATCATCCATCTGATTCATTAGATACGAATATAATAGGTCATAATTTCTTTTCTAGGATCAATTTATCTAAATCATTTTAACAATAATGAGTTGATATAATTACTTTATTTAATTCCATTTCATAAACACAATATCATCATTTGGTTATGCATTGAACTATTTATAGTTCCTCTATTATCATTTTTTTCATCATATGGAGAAGTAATAAATTAATTTCATAAACCTAATCAAAAGTATTATTTAAACCATTATATAACTGGTTAACATTTAAAAAATATTGTGACCCAAATATATATAAAAATGTCTCTAAATTTTCAAAATTCTCTAATCATAAATTCCCCAAACAACCTAAAGTAGTTTTCAATTTTCAAATGCCAACATGTGATAACCTTCATTATGTTATCATTTAAATCATGGTCAAGACCACAAGTAATATAAAGTCATATTGAATACATTCATGCTCCTATATTTCTTATTTAAAACATAGGTTATTGGATAAATTCCTTAAATCAAAAAATGCGGTAAATTCCATCAATAATAGGTTAACCACTTTGTCATGAAATCATTAATCCGTTCCAAGAAAATCAACACTATATAATTTACTTTATCTTTATCAATTATATATTTATCCCACTATAATCATCACTACATCAGTAAGATATTAATAGTCCTCAATTATTTGTATTCCATGAATTTTAATATTACACTGAATCTCTTTTCTTCTTCATCAATATCGTTCATCATACACTTTCAAATACTTAATAAAAAATTACATTAGTATAAACATTATATATTTCATAATTATTTTATCTTGGAAATAATTTATAAATACTCAAATGAAATAATTATTTAATAAAAAAAAAGAAGAACATTAATCATTCTTATTATACAGTGGTAATAGAATAAGCAGGACAATGATCAATTAGATTATTTTTCGATATATTCCATTGACACTTGAGTCATTGATTTCTGTAGTGTCCAATATCCTTGTTTTTGAAGCATTTCACATTAGTAACATTTTTATTTTCTTTTCAATCACAATATTGGTGGCCTTTCCCTATACCCATGTAGAAAAATCTCAATTCTTTTAATCAAGTACCAGTGTATTTCATTCCATAATTATCACACATGGGAAAATACATCTTCATCTTATTTCCATTGCAAAAATTTATCACTACTTCGCCCTTCTTCTCATGGTTCCATTTTAAGAAATCATAATTTTATGATAATTTCTATATCTTTTCATCACATGATAATATGACCTCCTATAATGAGAATGATTAGGAGTCAATTTACCATCAAAATCGAGTCATAAAACCATCAATGAATCTATCATTCTTACTCCATGTAATTTGTCTATTAATGTGGTTTCGATTTCATATATTATTTTCCATTATTAAATGGTGGAATATACTGAATTATCTCCTAAAATTTTTAATTTTTAATCACAATTTAAAATACCAAATATGTTGTAACACTTATAAAAATAAATTTATACATTGAAAATTGTATAATTATAAATTATCATTCTTTTAGGACATTTTTTTCAAATAACTTATAATGGTTTATAAAGAAAATTTGATTTATCTTAGTAATATACCCCATGAGTGTCAAACTAAGAATATATTAAGACCCATTTTTGTATTCTATGTAATTTTTATTCAAGACCAATGCACTTTTTCAGATTTATTACCCCTAGGTACCTTTGTTCAGAAACAATGTCCACATGTATTATCTAGAAAGGGATTTATTTACCAAAAATACCACATTATCGATACCTTACTAAAACATTAGGATATTCTTATATACTATCCTCAAATTATATAATACGATGATGTTAATTAATCTATGTTTTCCTAAATCTAGTTCTCATGGTTTCTACTAAAATGATTTGATACCAATTGTAGTGGCCCTGACCCCAGTAGCCAGGATGTAGTGCCTTAATTTATTGAATTTACATAGATACAATGGCTAAAATCCAGTAGGAATGATAAATTTAGTAGTTTTGAGAACAAGATATAAATGTGAAACCCATTTTACAATGGTAATAAAAAATAAAACATAATACATTATAAAATCTAATAAATTGTATCCTATAAAATTCATTAAAATATATCTTCTCCATAACATGGGGAGAAGAAAAAAATTAATTGGGAGCTCAAATTCATAGTAATGTTTAATTATAGTTGAAGATATCATGAATAAATAAATAATAATCAACATTGAAAGGAAAATATCTAGTACACATTCCATTTAAAAAACTTGTTAATGAATTATCAATATGGAATGTTAAAAAATTGAGAACACGTTCCATTTAATTAATAATTTGATAATATAATGAATCCATATATAATATCCTAGTGAAAATATCATTTTTAATAATAACTAAATTATAAATGATGTTAATCCTTATTTATTAGATTCCATGATCTCAATTGTCATGGTACCTCTACTATCAGGACCTCTCAGAATACTGTTTAAATGCTACATGTTGAAACCTTTTTAATTATGTCAACCAAGTTGTCTCATGACACATAATGATGCATCAAGAGGAGATATTATACTATTGACAACTAGTTAATTTATGTCTAAATAATTACTCATGTATTAAAAAATTGTTTTAATTCATTAATCTATGTTACTTATCATCAAATGTCCATATTGGGTAAAAGATATAGATATATCAATATTTCCCCACTTAATAGTATAACATTCAAATAGAACACAATATGTAAAAATTAGTATAATATTTAGGGAAAAAACAAACCCATCAATAAAGAATATTGTTATTTATGATAAATGTAATTTGAAATGAAACTTTTTTACAAAAAAGGGATTATTTCAAAATAAATTTAACAATAATAAATTAAAGTAATATTTCACAATAACTTTTAGTAATTGATATATTTCAATTCTAGTAACATTATATAGAACAAATGTAATTTTATATTCAAATACCATGATGTATGAATTAATCAATATATTAAATTTTAATGTGGTAGTACGTACTCTATATAAATGTTAATTGGTGTTAACAACAATTAAATCCTAATTGAAAGTATATAGAGTTAAAATCCCTTACCTCATGCTTCATTTTGATTGTACATTAATTAACCTATAGTATAGTGATTTTAATAATTTTATTAACTTATACCATAAATAAATTAATATTTATAAAATCATATATTATCCTTTTATAATGTCTTATTACTAGTTCATTAATAATAATCCATTATTTTAATTGTTTTGGGTTTTAATTACATTGTTTTACTATATTTGATTTCACTATATATCATATTCATTCACATATTATAGAGTGTCATCATATAAAAAATAATAATTATAAAATTAATATCAAAATTTTAATTAAATTATAATTTAGAAACCAATAATTAATTATTTTTATGAAAAAATGTATTCTACGATCATGGAGATGGTCGGTCATATATACGAATCAGTAACTTTTTCCATTTTCAAATGATCACTATGAAATTGTTTATTTAATTTTTAATATTTATATAATTGTCATTATATAATATATTTAAAATATTGTTTCTTTATGTGTACATATATATATCATTCATGTGTTGTGGTGATGAAAAGATAATCTCGTTGATTCATGATGGTTGTATTCCACCCATGAGTGAATGAAGTTATAATCATTAAGTATAAAAACATAAAAAGCATATTATCATTAAATAATGATGATGATATCATTAATATAATAATTATTTTATTTATATCACATGTTATCATTAACATAATACCTTATCACCTTCCATTTAAAACGTTAGTGAAAGACAAATCACATGCCTTCTGGAGGCGGTAGTCTGTCATACACTAGAGCGACGTTATCGAGTATCCTTTGGAATGTAAAGAAATAAATTATAGATAATATAAGGGATACATAATTATAATGATGTTTTAAATATTATATATATAGTTTATATCTATCATCATACACAAGAACGCGGATTTTAAAAAACATTTTATGGAAGTGTGTGTATTTTTAGCTCATAAACATGACATAAAAACACATTATATTTATCATATTTTTCAAATTATATAATCATAGAATAATTGTAATTGAATTTTTTGAAGAATGAAATAAATTAAGTATTCTTGTGGAATAACATTACCTCTTCTTTGGGTATCCACTAAATGTTTGTACTAAATCATTCAATTCATGGATTTATGATTAATATGTGTATTTTACCATAATGGTATGTAATGTTTAATATTATTTTGGTGGGTTTATTTGAATAAAAACTTCTTTACATGTGTGGATAAGTGTAGAGAGTGAGTTTCCTTTTATAGTTTTGAAGGAGTAGTATTCCTGTAAATACTCAAATATATTCACTAATGGGAGTTCTACCTTACCTTATGCAGCTAAAACCTAATTAATAAGGTATTATAGTGTTTATTTTGTTTATAAATAACTCCAAAAAAAATAAATAAAATTTTTCATCATTTTGTTCCTTAATATTCATATTTCTCAACTTTTACCATTTTGGTTATCCCCTACGTTAACTAGCTTTCTAAGAAAGGTAATTTAACCATTAAGACTAACATAAATTGGGAATTATTAGAAAATTTAGGCCCAATGAATATAAATATTATATCATATTTACAAATTGAAAATCATATATTTTTTTAAAATTAATTTTAATGCAAGCGCATTTAACATGAAAAAAAACTATGATAACCCTAATTGTATTACAAATATTATCACTCCCTAGGGATCAATATATTCATTATAAAAGATAAATTTGTATACTAATGTAAAATATTTTATATTTATTGACATTTAAAAATCAGATGTTTGAATATATAATTTTTACCAATTTAAAAGCATTTATTGAATTTCTATTTATTATAAAATAACATTAATGTTAATTTTGACAAATATAATTTAATGGGAATTGAAAATTATCAATTAAATGATGGAATTTTATTATATTAATTATACATATATTTTACATGACTTATTCATAAAAAACTTATGGAATTAAATAATTCATTCAATTTACCTTACTTTAAATATCAGTACTATCAGTTATTTTTGTTAATTATTAAATTAATAATTACCGTGTTAGAGTTTATTAATAATTTAAAGTAAAAAAATTCATCTCTAAAAATTAATTTTAATTTATAATGATTACTAAAAATATTTTATATTTCAAAATGATTTCTATAGTTGAACCAATGTTCCGTTTGTCAATATCCCAAAGCATTATAGATATTAAAACCAAGAAAGGTTTTTTATCTTCTTCCTTACTTAACTTGTTATAAAGGTCGTGTTCATGGTCATGATTCTATAAAAATTGTAAAAATTGATCCAAAATTCATCAGAGTATAAATATGGCTACAAAATGGGTTTTTTCATGTTTTCTGTTATTATTAAAGCTTATATTATAAGTTAACCCACTATGTAAACTCATTTCTAAGTTAATCAAAATAATTAATTTTAACTATTTTCAATAATCATTGTGGAGAAAAATTATTTTTACCTTATTAGATAACATAAGTTATTCTTATTCTATATATTTATTCTATTTTTCCAAATTCCACAAGTGGAACTGGCATAATTTAATTAAAAAATAATCCTATAGACGGGATGAGAAAGAGGATTTTTAAAGAATAAATGTTCAAAATTTTACAATGTATTTATATAAATATTATATTTTAAATTGATTTTAATTATTCAAATAATATTAAATGATATTAAATTGATCTAATTTTACCTAAAAACTATTTCAAAATATAATTTAATGTTTTAAATTATTTAAACAAAAGGTAGTTTATAATTAAAATTCAGTATTTTTCACTATTCATTAAAAAAACATTCCAAAAAATCCCAAAATCAAACTATTATAATAATCATGTTATAGAAATTGAAATCAATTTAATTTTGTCTAATATATTTTCTTAGATGGGTAAAATTAATTTTAAATAATTTGTTCCAAAAATTACAATACTATCCTTTAGAAAAAATATTCCTTTTTTATAAAACATTTCTTTTTTATTATAAATTATTATTATTTTATTATTAATCAATTGATATATAATTAACATACGTATTGTATATTTTTTAAAATATTATTTAATTATATTCTTACTCACCATTCCAATAACTAGGAAAAAACAATAATATTAAATATCAATATGTATATTATATTGTTGTTGGGTTGAACTCAGCCTTACGTGGAATGAATGAAATCCAAGAAACCCGTTGTTGTGAGTGATTCAATATAAACACATTTACTATTATACTGAATGATACATAATATCTTAAATTTATTTAAAATAGTAAATTTATAATAAAAAAATAGATGTAATATTCCCTTTTATGCATGGTGCCTCATTTCATATGTGCTATCAATTTTTTATTCTTTTATAATTTTGTGGTGTTACATGCATGCCTATAGACAAATAGACCTAGTGTCTTTGGATACTAGATGAAAAATTATTATTATTTCTTAAAATATCATTAATACCCCCCCCCCCATAATATTATTCCCACATATTATTCTTCTTAGACATGAATTACATTAATCCATTCTACATAGAAGAGAAAAGAAAACATAAGAATGGGTGGGATCAGATGCTATATTAATGTAAATTTAACACCCCAAAGTTATAAAGTATGAATGATATATTTGATATCATGTATGACCCACAATAAAAAATAATTTAATGGAATATAATATCCAAAATATTTTTAATATATTTACTATTTTAAATAAATTAAATATATTTTATATCTTGAAATGCATGAGACATTGATTTATCGTACGTGAAATGTAACAATGAGTTTCAGTAATGGAATACATTACACAAATAACACCCCAAGATTCCATGGTACACTTCTCATTGAATAATACAGTAGCGTGTGTCGTACGCAACTTCGACATTCTAACACGCTGTGACCAATCAAAGTAGCCGTTATGAATAGTAATACCCACTTTTTGAAATTTTATAAATTTTAAATCTAAAAATAGAATTCATTTTTGGATTCGGAATATCTAATTTATCCTAGGGTGAAATTTTGGTACTTTTCGGATAACTTTTATATTTTGATGAATTGTGAAAATTACTAAATTTTAATTAAAAACAACTTTTTTAATCAAAATAATTAATAGTGATAAATTATGAATTTGAGTGGTTTTAAAGTATATTTAGAATAAATTTTTACCATTTAATAAAATTTTTGTCATTGGGACTAATTTCACAATTAAACCGGACATAAAAAACTGTCAATCTTTTGTCAGTTATTATATCTTAAAAACATGCTTTTTGTTTTGAAAGTGGGAATTAATTTTAAATAAATTTCTGCCACTTCTGTGTTTTGAATTTGGAAAATTGATTCCATATTTGGAATCAGGAATTCCATATTGGGTAAATAGGTAACTTTAATTTTTATACATTTTGAATAATTACTTTGGTAAATATTTTATTTACCATGATTAAAGGGTAAATCCAGTAAATAAGGGTAAAAAAATAATAATTTAATAATAATAAATTACCCTAAAAGGTGTCATAACCTTATTGGTGGATACATGTCCGACCATGGGCATCTTTGGGTCTCTTTTGGGACCCCATGGAGCCACTTGTATCTAATCGGGACACTTTATATTAATTAGGTTAAAGTAAACACAAAAATTACAAAAGCTTATATCTTTTAGCAAAAAAAATTTACATAGGGTTATATGTGTTATATTTTTTATTATAAATATTCATTAGAAATATAAAAAGATTTAATAGATAATTGTATTTTATTTATAATTTTTATACATTCAAAAAATGAAAATATATATGACACAATAGTGATGCAGTATTTTCCTTATTAATGAAACAATCAAATAATTGGTATTATTAATGTTCAAATAAATATAATTTGAAAGTTTTGATGACATAAAAGAATATTATTACTTAATATGGCATGTTATTATTGCATAAATTAATTTTTTTTGAATTAATAAAGTTTTTAAGACTTTAAAAAATCAATTACTGGGTAGTGTCAAAATTGACATAAATGAGTTTTTTTTTAAAAATATTATATTATTAATTTATATTCTATTCGTAAAATTCAAAGGATCAGAAAAAGGACTTAAATAATTATTTTTGTATCATTAATATACCACTTTGGGGTATCTGGGATGTATATAGTAATTTTATTAATTATATAATGTAAAAATACAATGTGATATGGTAAGTCTCAAACTAATTAACTATGAGTTAAAACAAAAAGATAAGGTTAATATAATGACCCAATCCAATCTGTAATATATTGGTTGCAAGGATTTTTACACATCCCCACCTTATACTTTGAATAATACACTTTTTAGCCATTATAAAGAGAATATGAATTTATTATAAAATAATACTATATTTTTTTCCTAAAGAGCCCCTTTCCACCTTTATAAAAGGACACCACTTCTAACCAATTATTAACACTTTAAAATCCTTTTGGCTTGGCCAACCCCTGCCAAATATTCTCTCAAATTCCCTCACTTAAACCTTGAGGCCTTAGTTTGATCAGAAAGACAACCTATGGATCCCTTTTGATCAAATCAAATGTAAGAACCCGAAGAAGAGGTAATGATTTCCCCACCCTCTTTGAAGTTCCTTTCTTCTTCCACTTCTTCTTTCATTGTTATTTCTATTATGAAATAATAAATCCAGTATCTTATATATACTCTGATTTTATTATAAATATGGTACAACCATATTCAGTATTCTATCCATCCTTTGAATGGCATGTCACCATATGTGCGTACGTACGGCCTACCGTCTCCACGTCGTGGTGTTATTGTTATTCAATATATTATTATTTGGATGGGTATAATAATTATGTTTAATTCATTTAAATAATAAATATAACATGATAATTATTCTTTATATATGATATATCATCCAATTATATAATCTTTTAATATCAAATTAATGATATTGTCGCTTGTGTGTACGTACGGTTTACCGTCTCCACGAACGCGATGAGATTAATTCACCATCATATCCATTCAAGACTGAATTTCATTTGATGAATAAAAATAATTTTTAGAGACATCCTATCATTCAAGATATTAATAAGATACATCCCATCCATAATAAATATGGCTTGCATAATAAATAATATAATGGAAAATGAATCCGTTAACACCCGAAACGACTATAATACTATGATATTATTAACAAATCAATGTTAAAATATAATATATGATATCATATTAATGTATATTATTTTTTTATAATTAAATAACAATTATTTAACCATTATATAGTATTTTAACCTACCGTCAACCAAGGAAAAAGTACAAAGTAAGGGGTTTCTTATCTCACTTTTAATTCGATGACAATTCCATTATTCACCACTTATTTATTGCATGTGGTGTGTGTACTTCCCATGATTGTATACGTTGTTTAATATAATTTAATTTATGGATATCTAAATCATCATTGAATTATACTTATTTCATGGGTGTATTTTTCATAAGTTACAAAATCGATAAGGGAATTTGAAATTTCAACTCATTTGGCTTTACGCATACTTCAATGATTATAATATTCCAATATTATTTGTGGAATCACTAATCATTTCCGTATGTCATAATTTCCACTCCCCTTTTGTGGATAAACTTTTGATACACATAATAACTATATTTATAAATTCTCTAGTCATCAATATGAACTTGATAAGAGTAATTTTAACTTAATCTCTATTTGTTGAGTTAAATATCCAATTCGTTGGTGTTGTTTTTACAAGAATATGTATGAATGTCATCTGATAGATTTACACTGAATATCCAATCATATTTAGTGTATTTATATTTCTCACACATAATTATGTCGTTGATTTATCCTTAACATAAGGATACGGTCTTTATAAGATATTTTATCTCAATTTACATTCCATTTAGACTTCTTTGTTGTTATACACCAATTCACTTTTATAAGGTGTATATGATGTACTTTGACATAGTATATCAAGAATCCCTTTATTCTCATGATATTATAAAGATTTGATTACCTCAATTATTTGTATTAAAGTGTCTCTCTTTTGTTTAGAAACTCTTACTGAAATATCATTTTAAATGTCTTAAATATTTATTATTCTAAATCTTTCTCATTAATTTCCATGTTCTAAAAATGGTTTTAATGATTTTTTATATGGACATTAAAGTTTAAAAATTTAAATTACTTTTAAAAGTTTCAAAGTGGTATGTGAAACTTTGATTCAAAAATATATTTTTAAACGGCTTCTTGACAAATAGTGTGTCTTTTAAATGTTTTCAAGAAAAGGGGTATATTTCTCTCAAATAGTTTTGATGGTTATTTTCATCTATGTCAATATCATTCATTACTCTTAATTGAGGTTAATATGTTATAATAAAATCTTCCATATTGTATTGAATGAGTTATGTTTAACTGTGGATGTGCTATTTTTCTACCATTTATGGTTTTGGATAATGTATTGACATTTAATATGCTAGTTTTAATACGAATGTTTATGTTATGTTTCAAACTTTTCATATGAGGAATACATTGGACATAGTAAGTGACGGGTGGAGCCCTATATAGCACCTCGATGCATTGGTAGGCCTCATGAGACAAACTAGTGTCTTGGAAAGAGGCCTTGACAAAATATTATTTGTAGTCTTGGCACGAGGCCTTGGCTACGTGGTCATGATAGTCTGGCATTATGCATTCCATCATTATGAAAGTGGTTATTGATATTGCATGTGATTATACTATTAGTGGAATATCCATGTGAATAAGTAAATAGAATTTTTTCATTTTATCTTTTCCATATTTTGCTGAAATTCACGTTTAAAAGGCTATTGTTTTATTTATACATTGCCTTAAATGTTTATGCTTATTTATGAATGATGCCGCTATATTGTTATCCTCACTAGGCATCTGAGCTCACCCCTTTATATGTTTTATTTTCCCAGGATGTGAAGAAGTTAATTATGATTGACCTGAAGGGATGGTCTATGGGATATGAGAGTAGTTAATGAAGACAATATTATTATTGTATTTCAGTTTACATGGTAATGTAAACTTATTAATATATCTAGTGTTTCCAAAAATGAAAAACTAATCGATATTTTGAGATTTGATCTTTCTTGTGATAATGCCTATGTTATGTAATAATGCACCGACTCTGGGTAACTTGGGTTAGGGCATTACAATACGCAAGCCTGATTTTTACAAAACAATAATATATTATTATTATTTTATATAATAAGCTATAAAATAGGCCTTATGAATAGTTTTAACAAAATTATAAAAATATATTGTTCACAAACCTAATTGTTTGGTAATAATTAATCAGAAATGAATATAATGACAAATTGAAAATAAAGGGAATATTTAATAGAAAATAATATTTATACTCACAAAGGTGTTTTATCATAAAGTATTAAACTATTTATAATTAGTGAATGATTTTAATTTAATATATATATTATATATTGAATAAAATAGTTTAAATATTCCTAAAATATATTTGATAATAATATGATAAATACAAACCAAATATTTCACTCAAAAACCTATATTTTGATAAACAAACATTCAACATCTTTTAATGGGGAACAGATTTTAAATTAAATTTCTGGATCTTTTATGAATATTTAATGACAAAATAAAAATAATTTTTAAAATATAACCATAAATATTAGGTTAGTTTGATCTTTTGGTCTTTTCTATGAAGTTTTATTTTTATTGAATAGTGAAAAAGAATGGATTTTAATTCAAAACAACTTTCCATATAATTATCTTATAAAGGTAATTTATATATTGATTTTTTTAAGTTTAATTATATAATTTTACAACTAATTAATTCAATTTAGTTCATTGAAATCACTATCACTTTTATATTTAATAAAAATCAAAATTAATGGGTTTGATGTTATTACTTTAAAAATCTGCATTGTTGACCCAACTCTGGGATTAAATTTATATTTATTTCTGACACTTATGTGATTTTAATTTGTAAAAAAGTATTTCATATTTTTAATAATAATAATTTATAATTTATAATAAGTTAGACTTATTTTTTTAAAAAAATATATTAGTGAATTTGATTAAAATTAATTACAACGATTTGGAGAAAAAGATTCTTAACAAGGGACTAAACCTTATTCTTTAGGGAAAAAATGACCTTGTAACTATTATAAAAGTCATTTTATAGTTTTATTTTGAACCTATAATATCTTTTATATACATTGTTCTTTTATTGCATCCACTTTTAATAGGAAAACATGGGTTGAATTCCCTTTTCCAAAATTTACAAGAGTGACACTCCTCCACCACTTTATAAAGGCAGCATATCCTCCCACTTCCTCACACCTGTCCAAAAACATTTTATTTCCCATTTTCTTCCAAAATAGATCCTAAAAAAGAGTCCCCTAAATTTATAATCATCATCTGTTCATAAATCAGACAATTTCCCTCGATTCCAACCTAAAAAGAGTTACCCGATTAAGATGTAACATCATTCCACAAGCACATTAGTTTTAATTCCACTATCCAGCATTAAAATATTATTAATCCAAGATTATATAATAAAAATACTATTAGAAATATACTGAGATATTTTTATATTAAGGTTTCAACTTATACTTACACACACATCCATCGAATTGGTAATGAACTATCCGTTTATGTGTTTCACGAGCTACCAACTCCTGAAATGACATCATTCATTTATCCTTTACCAACATTCATGGTTGAGAATAATGATGGAAACGCTATATACATATATTATTGAAATGAGATTTGTAATTTATTTATACTTATTTATTAATTTTATAACACATACCTTTATTATTTTCATTGCATTTAAATATGATAACATCATTTGTGGAAGTGTGGGTTATCGCCTCCTCGTGGTGATGTGATTCAATCTTACTATACATTGAATGTATAAAAGATGTTTCTAATAAAACATTTAAACATATATGAAATATAAATTTTAATCTAATAAATTAATATATATATATATATATAATATCATATTCATTTATTTTTTTAATATGGGAAATAAATAAAAGTTTCATTCATTCTTAGATACGACCTACCATCTCCATGAACGGTGCATTTTATTTCTTATATCCAATTATTATATATTATTGTAAATATATATAATGACTATATATATATGATTATTAAGTCGTATTTTACATTTTTGAGATGATGAAATAATGATATTTATAAGAGTAAAAATAAGTAAAATGTCAAAAAATACTCGTAAGATTATCCAGTTAACACTAGACATAGAGAAAATAATGAACGATTGTTTAAAACATGTATTAAGACATTATTAAAAGATAATATACAGTATTATAAATAATATTTTGGTTCTATTATTATTTATTTACATGTTTAAAACCTGTATATAAGAAGTTAAAAGACTTTCACCAAAAAAAAGAATGACAATATAAAATATTTTCATCTCACTTTCCACATCTGGGAGATAAATGTCATATTCACCACTTAATTATTTTGTATGGTGTATCTACAGCCCCTTCTGAATATATTATATCATAAATTCTTTTATCTTAATTGTCTGTATTTTCTAAACTAAATTTCATAAATTTCGAATGAAAATTAAATTAGGTGTGAAAAAGATGACAAATCTAATTTCACGAAAAATATTGTTTTTATAATAAAAACTGTATGTAATTTCACCCATCATTCCCAACTAAAAGATAGTTTTCAAAATATCCCCTGAGTAATCTGTAAATGATTTTTGAGTTGATCCAAAAAAATGTCATTATTGTAATGATTCTGTAGTTTACTATAGATACCATCTAGTCTTCCAGATTTATTGTTTTTCATATGATTCTGTGTAAGATATCAAGCTTATTGAAAAGTTTATAATCATAAGGATATAAAATGAATTTGTAATTTCCTTATGTAAACTATGGTTCTAGACTTATTTTTCTCTGTTATAAATTATTTTCAAGATGAAATTTTTTTAGACCCTGATTTTTGTGCACGTAAATTGGCTAGAAAAAATGCATCTAAAACTTTTTATTTCTAAGGAAGACATTTAGTTTCTTGAACATATACTAAACGAAAACATTTAGAACATTCCATGGTTGAATCTGAATATGTTTTAGTTGTATGAATTTGTGATCATGTCTTCAGGATGCAACACACACTCACTAAATTTGGAATTATTTTTAGTAAAACTCTAATTTTTTGTGATAACAAAAGTGCCAATGATTTTAGAAAAACACATCACATCACTCATAAGAAAAGAACATAGATATAATATAAAATTCCCATAGAGGCCAAAGAAATAAATGATATATTATTTTACAATTCATCATACTTTAATAGAAATTTTTTATATATTTACTAAACCCCCAAATTCTGATATATTTGAAAATATTTAACAGAAGCTAAGAATTTCCAAAATAAAATGATCATTAATATCTATTTATTTTTTCCAATATCTTTATATTAATTAAATAATTTTCAATAGTGTTCATATTTATCTATTTTTTCATAAAATCATTAATATTTTTTAAAAAAAATTGTTTCTAAAAACATTTGTTATTCTTAAATTTTCATTTTTCTAAAAACAATGGTTTTCATAAAAGTCCAATTTTATATAAAATAAAACTTTTTTTATTTTTGGAACACAAACTTACTTGGGAGTAGCTTTATTAGAAAATAATATTTTTAGAATCCACATTTGTCTGAATTTACCATGTTGATACATTTTCAATAATTTTAAAAAAAATCATTATGAAATCCAAAATATTGTACTTTATTTTAAGATAAAATAATCTTTCAATGCCCTCAACCTTGAAATTTAATACAAAATGGTGAACTATGGAATAATTTGGTAGTGTTGAAAATTTTTTATTCATAAAAATCATTTTAGACACATCCTTATGAGATTTTATCAATCTATAAATTTTAATAAAATTTTCATTTCTAATACTAAATTTAGATAGTAATTTTTTGAAACAAGATATTTAAGAATTTATTTTTAGGGATATATATTTTTCCTCATTAAAAGATGGATTGGAATTATGTTTTCATAACTGTTTTGAAAAATTATATTTCGCAGTATTATAATTCTCTAACTCTTTTTAAATATTATTATCTTCTCTAGTAAAAATAGATAATATTAAATTTTATTTATGTTGTTTTTCCTCAGCATCATCATGTTTATTAGAAACGTTGTAATTATGTTTTTTTATAAAAATTGAAATTTCATGTTTTTTAAAAAGTATAAAAAATATTAAAACATACTCAAATATATGTAAATTATTTTATAGATTTGATATAGTATATTACTAATTAAAATATATAAAATTATTATCAATTTCACTTTTAGTATAATTATCATTCAATGTAATATTATAAAATGTTTTAGCAGATAGCTTATCCATAATCAGTTTTTTATTTGTTGGAGTTTTAGAAGTGAATATTATAATATTCTAGTCATCACATTAAATATCATATATATTTCATGAAGAACTATCACCTCCACTTGCACTCCATGTGTTTGATGTTTTTTCAACTCTAACTATCTGAAGCTCACTTTAATGTTACATCTTATTACATACACTTTGTACATATTTAGAGAGTTTTTGTTGTAACGAATCAGAGTGATGATTGTGAATTAACTAGAAATTTTTTCATTTGTATTTATTTGTTTTGGATTTAGTTTTTGATCAAGGGCTTCAATGGATTAGAATACAATTGATTTTGATGTTGATGATCTATGGATTTTGGGGCTAGGAATTTAGAGATAATTTCTAATATTGGGGATTATTGGATTCAATCATGAAGAAAGACAAGAACTACTATATGGTTAATTTCATGGATACCTTATGTCATGGTTATTGATTACTTAACATTTAAGGATAATGTGTTCTTATTTATTTTATAATTTTTCAGTTAATTTTATTTTATTCATTTTTAATATTTTATTTACTTATTTTTAAAAGTTAATTATTTCCATGGTGTATTTGTTTCGAATGTTATACATTTAGTAACATAAATAAAATAAAATCACTTGAATGACCTATATTTGTAATTAATATAATGTTAATAGTTAATTGTATATTTTTCATATAAATCATAATAAATAGGTTCATCATTTTTTTAATTTAATTTTTAGACTACATTAAACACCATCCCCACTTATATCCATTAATATACTCTTTGATCCTAAGATTTGTTTCAAATAATGTTCTACATATTATATTGGCTAGTTTATAGTTTTTTTTGTTTTATGAAATTATTTAAGGTTTTACTTCAGGTTTTACAAAATATTGTTTATATATTCTTTTTAATAATTTGCACTGACATGTATTTTATAGAATGTTTATTTCGATATATAATATGATTTCAGTCTTAAATCAACGAACTCTTAAAAATAGTAATCATAGGGTTCCACTGAATTGTGATGGGGATAATTATTAATGTTTGAGAGATTTTATGGAAATATATTTTTAAAAAATGGAGTAGATGACATTATCATGCTAAAAATGAAATATCAAATACCTAATAATTAATTTCAATATTTAAAAATCAAGAGAAGCATTAATATCAACTGAATTATCATGTAATGAATAAAATTTTGTGTTTTATGAGTAGTAATTTCTATAATAAAATTTCTTATTTTGACCCCATGAAAATTATTCGAAATAATTTCAAGATTACTCTTTTTCGTACATAGAAATTAATAGCTAATAAATGATAAATGATTTCAAATAACTATCAAGAATTTTTTTCTTTCATGAATAATTTTTGGAAAATATGGCTAAGATATTCTTGAAAATTATTAATAATTTATAGTATATGGGTGATAATGATCTTAAATATGTAATTTTAGGTGAAAATGTTATTTTGATTATTCCTGGAGATTGGGAATCCAAGAGAAAATCACATGTTGATACAAATTTGATTACTTATTAGAGTTAAACTCAGTGTTGTTTATTATGGAAGATAAAATCAATGTTTCATATAATGAAAAATATCAAAAAGATTGAATTTATTTGAAAAATAAATTATCTTTTAGAATCTTCGGGTGTTACAATAATCACAATGGAAAAAAATATTGGGGGTGGTAAATTTAAATATATATAACTTCTTTCATGTACACCCATCAACTCTTCCATGTACAACCGCCAAATATTTAATAGTTTATCCTATATCCAAGTCCTTTTAAAAAAATGAAAAAATATAGTTGAAAAAGATATAGGCAAAGAAGTCACAAAATCTATATAGTGAAACATTACCCATAATACCTTGTCAAGAATCTGTGATAATGAACCAAAAAAGGAATAAACTATATCAACTAAAACTATCATGTCATGCTCTTTATATTAATACAAATAATTTATATAAACCCAAATCAATGTTAAGATTTAATTTTTATATACACCCAGGACCATATCAATTCTAGCCAGTGCACTATATAAATTATGAATGCCATGAGTGGTCACCAAAAAAAATATATGTTGATCAAAATTTATATTCCAAACAAAGATAACCTACCAACACAAGTGTATTTATAATATGATATTGGAGAAAAATGGATGTTAAATATAATTTCCTAAGATGAATATAAATCCAATGAATAGAGATATATCAATAATTCAAGATCATTACTAAAAATATCCTACTTCCACTAAATTGAAGTAAAACAAAACAAATAAATCAATTTAATGACAATAGACGAAGATGAATTAGGGATTTTGAGTTCATTATATTCATGGATTGAAAAAACAAATATTAGAGGGAATTTATAACTTATTTTTTTGAGAACCAAATCTCATGGAACCAAAGAATTAAATCTTTATAAATATCAATTTTACATCAATGGGAGATAAATATAGTTAGATAGATAAACTCTAAAAGGATCTATAGCTATGAAATGGTTTAAAATACCAAATTTGTGTAATATTTTTTTAGATTCTATTAAAAATAATATTTTATCACACATAAAAAAGGAATATTTATACATGGATAATGGTACAATCTCACTATATTCATGGTGTTTCAAATAGATGTATCTATAGTAAGTTATATACCATGGGGTACGCAATGCAATAATATCACCCACACCAAAATTTACTAAGGCTATTGTGATAGTCAATTAATCACACGAATTATCAATTACTAATAATCAGGTAATTCATAATGTGGAAAATCATAAACATTCTTTCAACGCATTGACCAAGACACTATACGAAAATTGGTAAAAACTCATCATTGTTTGGATTATAAGACCTACCAATGTATTAAGGGGCCCTATATATCTCTACACATCACTTACTACATCCAATACATTACTTATATGAAAGGGTTGAAACATAATATACATATAAACTCATATTGAATCAATAATATGAATCATAAATAATTTCAACTACCAGTAAACATAATCATATACTATCCAGAGCAAAATGGTGAATTTTATCAAAAATAGTACATCCTAAGATAAAAAATAATTTAATAACATACGCTGGATGGTAACATAATATACCAATATCATTTAATCATATGATCCAATAGACATAGTTTAAAAATATGGAAATACTCTAATTAAATCATTGAGGAATTCTTAAGATAAATATCCTTTTTACATTTAAAGTTATAGATTTTTGGGAAAATCATTTTTACCTTTCATAAAATCATATTGTAAACATTTACATTATAACAAATTTAAGGGAATTAAACTATATTTTTTTGGATATTAAAATTGTTTTCATACTAAAATTTTGCAACTGAAGTAAAAACCTGAAAAATAATTTTTTAAGAATATTTAGAAATGATCCACATGAGTGCAGTTTATTGGAAAAATCATATGGATTGTACTTGAAAATGGGTAAGATATTCGGAAGTTTCCAATAATCGTCCTTTCATTTTATAGGTAATTAAAAAATGTAACCTTATAAAAAATGTATTTCCCCACCCAATTATGATGAAATGATCTAGAAACATTATTTTAGAAATTATAAATAAAATATATAATAATTATATAAAAATAAATAATAATTACATTGGGTTAAAGAGATATAAATCATAACTAGCATGGAAAATGGAGGATCAGTACGAGACATTTACCTTATGTATGATAGTGTTATGAACTTTTACATAATGTTATTTATAATGAAATTATATTAATTAATAATTTAATTAATAACCTTTTCAATAATTATGAGATTTATTATAAATTTATTAGGTTCATTGATATCCTTTTTAATGAGTTATAATATTCAATTTCATCATTCTGGAGTGTTTATTTCCCTGATTTTCATGATTGGTTCACTTGTATACATGTATAAAAGATCATGTAAAATGGTAATAGTTATCCATAATAGAAATTTTATGATATTAATGAACATAAAATATATTAAATGTCTTTATATATCATTTTATCCAAACATGAGGATGGTTTATTGAATAAAACATTAATGATAACAATTTAGATTATTTGGATGTTTTCCTGATCATCCCATACTAATTTTGTCTTACTAAAATTATGTATATATATATATTTTCCAGAACACAAAAAATTTTATATATACATTTTAAAATTTTATTTAAAAATTATAATGGATTAATGATTATCCTTTTAGGTATTAATGAAAAATGATAACTTTTTTCCATGATGGATGTAAATTGACACATCATAGATGATGTTCTCATTAATAGATTAAAATGTAGAAGAAATAGGTTTGATGATGGATGATCCACTAACATAATTATAGTATATATAATATCTAGTAATTATCACATCACATGGATAATCGGAGATATGGAATGGATAAGAAAAAAATAAATTAAAAGAAAATTAAATGAACAAAGGTGGATTTTACACTACTTGATATAAGGATATAACCACGGTTTATGGAAAAAACCCATGGTTATAGGTCACCTCTATAAACAAGGATTTCCAAAAACCAAGGATATAGGGTTCGATTTAGAACTCATTTCCACTATTATGGTAAACTATGTCCATAAGTGGGAATTCCCAAAATATACCGAAGGTTTTTCAAAGACCATGGTTATAGTGTTTTGTTCAAGACCTATAACCAAGTTTCTATATAAAAATATAGTTATATGTCATACCATTACCCAAATGATTCCCAATAATATTGTTATAGGGTTTGGTTCAAAATATATACCCATGGTTATCTGAAAATAATAGGTATAAGTCATCCCGCTCACCATGGTTTTGGTAAACCATTGTTATAGATTTCTCGTGCACGAAGAGGGAGAAAAATTCATATAGAATGGATTTCCATGTGAAAACCTATAGCCACTATTTTCCACCTATAGACAACTTTTACATAAATAAATATAAGTAAATATATATTTATATACCAATAAAATAATGTGGTGAAGTGGTTTAGCGAATGTAACGTATAGAGTTAGTATAGGTTTCGAATCGAGTGGTATGAATTTTTTTTATATCATATAGACACAATTTATGTTCCATGCGTGTAGGTTTATTGACATAATAAACTATTTCTCTTACACTTATTCCCACAGTTCATAATCGTGGGTATAACATTTTCAAACATGGGCTATAGATTAGAGTTATACTGATGGATTAATATCCCACGATTCTCTGAATAGTGGGTATAAACTATACCCAATATTTATGGGCTAAACCCATGGATACAAACCATGGTTATAGGGTAATTTTCTATTAGTGTTACCTATCACATTCCCCTCCATTTTAAAATACTTATGAAATATTAAAATTATGGGTTGAATGACTCTTGAAAGTCGAAAACTTGCTAGAGAGGTCTGGGTGAGATATTAGGTAGAATGTGGAAAAGATTCATTGATTTGGATGTGTGATGGGACGAGGTGGTGAGGGCTGATATATGTAGTGGGGGAGAGGGGTGTTGATTTATTATTAGATTCATCTGTTTATTATTTTACCTCAAGACAAGTAATTGTGTTGACATTATTGACTAAATACATTATCTAGATCATAATAGCTAAAACTAATGAGTTCTTACCTCATCCATACATCAAAATAGACTCAATAATTCATTTATTTACTTATAACGTTAAATATTATAAAATATAATATTTCACTTTTCACCAAATTGTCAAAATATTTACAATAAAACCAAAACAAATCACCTTAACCATTTCTCAACATGTATAGTTAAAAAATTTGTTCCATTTTATGAAAATAATTTTATAAATATGATAAATTGAATTTCTAAATAATATCATCATTAACATGGAAAATAGGTATTTTAATATTATAACTGATTTTATGACACAATAAAAAATTAATTACGGACAAAAAAATTAGCTTATAATCATAAGAAAACAAAATATTAATTTATTAATTTATGTTATAAGATAAAAGTCTTTTAAATCATTAAATTAATTATAAAATTGTAAGTATACATTCATGTTTCACAAAAAATAATAACACATAATTTATCATTTTTAAAAGGTTTATTTACTTATTAAAAGATATAAATATACCATATTTTCATTATTAGGTTACCCATTTTTTATTTTTTATTTTATAGGTGAATTTACTATTCTATTGGTCACATTTCTATTCTTAATGGTCACATTACTATTCCAATGGTCACATTTAATAGTATACTGTATTTTTAAAATTGGTGTTCTAGGAAGCATTTACTATCGAAGATGTAAATTTTAAAAATAAATATACCATCAAATCATGGGGTGTTACATTGTCCACTTGTTAGAAATATATTCATCCCTAAAATTTCCAAAATTTCACCTCATAAAATGATTTGGGTAGTTCTTCATCATTAATTCCACCTATTATCACATCACCTATTTAATTTTATGAGTTTTCTGAAGTAAATTTTACAGCCATGCTGCCCGATTACTCAACACATACTCTCACATGTCAAAAATATGTATAGGATCATCAATGCAAGGTAAATCATGTTTTATTTCTATTCCTTCATAAGTGAGAACTCTCCTTGGTTCTGACATGTACATCCTTAACACAAAGAGATGTGAAACATGTTATGTACTTTAGAAAGTCTAGGTGGCATTGAAAAATTATAATCCGTAGCATCAATTCTCTACTACATTTCAAAATCTTCAATGTACCTATGGATTATTTTCCTTTAATTAACAAACATTATGACCCCTTTCCAAGGAGATACATTTAGAAAAACATGAAATCCCACTTAAAACTCCAAATCCATTCTCTGGTTTTTAGCATAAGTCTATCTCAAACATTGTGATTATTTGATATGGGATTCAATATTCATACCATTATATTTATTTCCTCCACAATATATGGTATTACAAGAATCCTTTCACAAAATTCACAGTAGAAATTGTTTTTTGCTACATATATTACTTTATAATGCTTTATACAGTGCCATTCGAATACTTGAAGGGATACTATTATTGTAAGAAAATGGTAAAGAATGGTAAATATTTATCCCACACACATTTAAATTTATGTGAGATTGATCTCAAAATTTATTTGAAATTTTTTAATTGTCCTTTCAGACTTCTCATCTGTATGAAAGTGATTAGCAGTGCTCAAATAAACCTCAGAATCCAAATATTTTAGAATAATTTTATAGAATTTCAAAATAAATCATGAATCACGATAGGACACAATTAGAAGTGTTACACCATAAAATATTACAACTTCATTAATATCAAGGCGTACAAGGTGCTCAAATTTCAAAAATTCCCTTATAGAAAGAAAATGTGCATAATTGGTATGTTTATTAACAATAACCCATATTGCATCATTCTTTTTTGGAGTCCTTGGTAATTTAGTAAAAACATCCATTGTAGTATCATAGATTTCTATATAGGAATAGTTAGAGGATGGATGTACCCTATAGATTTTTTTCTTTCATCCTTTACCTATTGAAAAACAAAACACCTTCACACATAATTGATAATTTTCTGATTTATATTATCCAACCAAAATATTTCCTTCAAATATCAATATATCATAGTTCTACTTGGGCTTATAAGGAAATTTGAGATATGGCCATCATCCAATAATTCAATTTTCATCTTAAGTATATAGGGAACACAAATCCTCTTCCCAAATTCCATAATTATATCCCCATTCATAAATTTTTCTAACATCCCATCATTCAATGCATTAATTTTCCAATGAAAATTTTCATCTTCAAAATGATAACATATAATCAATTCTAATAAATGTGTTTCGGAAAACAATTAAAAAATGTGACGTTTCACCATTCTTCATAATTCCCAGATAAATAATTCATAGATCCATGTACAAAAGATCCTTTTCAATCCTTATTATGTTTAGCACTCTTATAACTTCTATAATTTATGAATTTGTTACATTTTTTCCTTCCTTGGGTTGTATTTTATTGAACAATCATAATCATTGAGTAGCTTGAGCAATTGTATTTTCTTCCTGTTGTGTTCTTTTGGTGAGAAGATATATTTCAAACTCTTGTGAACTATATATATCTAACATATTTCACAATAGAGTGAGTTTCTTCAAATCATCACAAAAATTATTACATCTACTAACTAATTATAAAGAGTTAGATAGTAACATTCATGTGTTTATATCTACCTTGATGCATATCCCATGACTCTATTATTTAGTATAAGGGAAAAACCATGTCTTTATTTTATAAATCACTATTAATCAAAAATACACTATTTCCCAATGGTAGTGTCAAGATCATATAATTCACTAATATTTTCTTCAATTCTTAAAAATTTTATCACATTATTTTTCCTATATAAACCTAAACCTTTTATGAGTAATATTGGATAATGGGTTAGAAAATTGGCAGAAATTATTAACTAAACGCCAATAGAAACATAATAATCCAATGAAACTACATACCTTGGTTATGTTAATTCAGAAATTTCATTCTTGAACAACCATTTTCTTCCCAAGATCAACAGTGATTCCATCATTAGAGATAGTACAACCAAGAAAATAAAATATTTGAAGACAAATTTACACATATTAAACTCCTAATATATCTATTCAATTCTAATAGTCTCAAAAAAATTCAAGTTTTTTTTATAGTCCATATATATTTTGGAGTATATTAATATATCATCATTAAATACCACAAAAAAATTCAAGATATTACTTTACCATTCTATTCATTTTATCCATAAAAATAGAGGGTGTATTAGTTAGTACAAATGGCATTACTGTAAACTTGTAATGTCCATTCCAGGATATAAATATTGTCTTTGGAATATCTTCATATTTACATGAAATTGACAATATCCAGATCAAATGTTAATCATCTAAAGATATTGAGATCCATGAGGTTTATCAAATAAATCATCAATTCCAAGAAGATGATACTTTGTTCATTATTATAATATAATTTATTTCTCTATAGTAAATGCATAACCTCATGGTTCTACCATTATTATTGATAAAGAGAAAATGTTCTCCACATGGGAAACACTAGGGTAAATAAATACCTTATTACTATACTCTTCTTGTTATTTCTTCTTCAAATCTTATGATTCCCACATCGCCATTCTATAAGGAGCCTTTGATATTTTCCCGGCTTTAAGGATTAAATAAAAGGTAAACTCTACTTCATGATTGAGAGAGTTTACAGTTAATTCCTATGAAATAAATTGATTTATTATTATATAATTATTACATATTTAATTTGAAGATTTACTTCACCATCCATTAATGTTGTTTTCCCTTCGTCCACAAGAATTTCATTTAGAATAGAATCTATATATTGATCCAGATATGATTAGGATGATTATGTATCCACTCGATAGATATGAAAATCCAAATCATCCTCACAAATCCTAATTAACTTCTATTTGAAATAAATTTTTTCATTAAATTTTAAAAGCTAGTCCATACCTAGTATTATATTAATATAAACCATAGGTATGATGATAAAATCAGCAATTAGAGCATGTTTATGATTCATAATATGAACTAGTCAACAAAACATTATTTCATTATGGTTTCCATTATGATAATTTACTATCAACTCCCTTATTCTACTGAATTGTGAATAACTAATATTTAATAAAACTAGGAATATATGAAGGAATGTGATGATCTAGAATCAAATAATGATTTAGATAAAATTGAGGAGATGATTAAAGTACCTACAACCACATCATAATAAAATTCAACCACAGGTGTTATGACTACATAAGAATTACCTTGTTCTCTTTTCCTTTTATGGGGAATGTATCCTTGACGTCTATGACCATCATTTTCATTCTGCCCCAAATCCTCATAGCTGAACCATTTCACATTTATGTCTTCTTTCATGCCTCTACAGTAACAAGTATGGTGTCCTTTTTTCTCCAAATTTTTAACTAACTCCCATTATTAAAAATAATGTACCATGATGATTCTTTCAAATTTTATTTAATGTTGTAAATTCTATCCTTCCCTTCTTCCCTTTTTATTTTTTTCTGTTTCTAGAGTACTCAACACCCCTTTTTTATCTTATTCCATATCAATTACATATGTCTTGGAAAATTATTTCTCAGTTCTGATGGAACATGATAATATATCCTTATATTATAAGAATATATGGGAGACTATCTCACTTAGTAGAATTGGATTAAGACCATTAATGAAATGGAAAATTGTTCCCCTTGGATTATGCATGTAGTCTACGGAATGCCTTGATAACCTTGTAATGTTACCTTCATATGTGGAAACGTTTTTCAACTCCATCTATCATAGACTCAATAATTTCCTCTCCACATCCCCTCACTATTTGTGAAGTAATATTTCTCCATGAATATTACTTTAAAATTAGTTCTTCTATGTTTTCAATTTCTTGGTCCTTCATTGTGTTTTGAATTAACAACCACCCCTGATATGCATCTCCTAAGAGACGATAAAATGCCACATTAAATTTCTCACATTCATTACTACCAAAATTGATAAATATATTCTATATTGATCTTATCCATTTCTTAAATACATTTTGGTTTTTATTGCCATTTAATGATTGAATTGGTTTTCATATAAAACTGTCTACCAGTGTTACACCACATTTTTGATTGGTCTTCTACATGTGAGAAAGGTTGTTGCTCATAATCTGAGTCATTTGTCCGAATATATTTATAATTTATTCTGATACAATTGCATATCTAGATCAAAAATAATTATCTTTCATGGGATTTAAGTCAATATATGTGATATTCACATTGATACGGTTTTAATTCCTTCTACTAGGAATGATTTCTAAAAAATGGAATACACTATATTTGATCATAACATTATAACGCATAATGTGTAATCTCAAAACAAGTGAATGAAATTATGCTAAATTATTTTTATATAAATAATCTCTGAATAATAAGTTATGTTACTTTGGAAATATTCTAAAATTATATTATAGGGTTACATTTCAATAATAAAATTTTTCTTAAATCAAGTTTCCAATGTTTCTATTAAAATTTCTCTTATAAAAACTGTAAAACCCCAACACCTATAACATGGATTTGATGCATTAATTTATAACATTGGTACACTGAATATGAATTCACATCCCTAAGTAAAGAATATTTAAGAATCATTTGAAAAACTTATAAAAATAAAATTATTACATTAAAACATAAAAGGGAAAAAAAATATAAACTCTTCCGGAAACCCCTATAAATTCATATATTGTCCATGCAATTAATTTACAACATACATATTCACATTTTAGGAAAAAATAATACATATGAAATTTTTGATCTCATATTATCAGTTAGGTATTCTAATACAGAGTAATATATCATAAACATAAACAATATGGAACAGAGAAACACTAAAAAATACACACCATTAAAACATAATATTGAGCATAATATTGTTGGAATAAATAATTCCACATAAATAATATCATGACAATGAAACCTAAACATGGATATTCTACTTGAAGAATAATCAAATTTATTAGCAATTAAAAATAATTATGGAATTAAAAATGACATACATCATACACATATTATCAAGTCTTCATCCAAGACACCATGGATAAATAGGTAAAAACATGTTCTTGTTTTTCTCATGAGACGTACAAATGCATTGATGGGATATAGTGGGGACCTATCATCACATACTAATTCAAATACAATACTCATATGAATGGGGTAAAAATAATAAACATAAGAAATTTTATTGAATCTTGCATTTGAAATGTAAATAATTTCACCAATCTCTAATGATAATTTTACACTATCCATAGTAAAATAGTGAATGGTATCAGAATATTACATTATAAGTAAACATAAACCATTCAATAAAATATTTTATTGGAAACCATAGATATAAATAAAAATTAATCATAATATTAAATAGATTTTGTTGAAATAGATTAAAATATTTTAATAAAATCAAAGTAATTTTTTTAGAGAAACACCTTTTTTACATTGAAAAGGGAAGTTATTTTTGAAAAACATTATGTACTTATCATAAAATCCAATTTTAAATAAATATATTGCTGAAAATAAAAGTGAATGAAATTATATTTTAGTAATAATAAAATATTATTCATAATTAAAATATTAAAATTAAGTTAAAAAATTCAAAAATTGTGTTTTAGAAACATTAGGAATGAGAAAATTCTATGTGGTTTTATGAAAATATAATTGGATCCTTAAAATAGAAAAATGAATAATTTTTTACATAAATCCAAAAATGAACTAAGATAGTTTTATGTGATAAAAATAGTGATTTTTTAAAAATATTTGTGTCTTAAAATAGATTTCGGAGTGTACTGGGAAATGGGTACGAAATTTAGATGTTTTCTTTAATTGGACTCGCTTAGAGGGATGAATTAAAAGGGAACCTTATAAATATGTATTTCCCCAAAAATGAAATATGAAATAATCTAGATAAATTATTTTGGAATATAAAATCATAATTTAAAATATTTGTAAAAATAATGATTAAATAAATTTTTTTAATGAGAGATAAATCATAACTCGAATGAAAAATGATGGTTTCTGAAAAAACCCATACCTAATGTTCTAAAGTTTTCCTCACTTGTACTTATTGTATTGTATAATGAAATTAAATTAATTAATAATTTAATTCATAGTATCTTCTGAAATTATTTATTCAATATTATCTTATAAATTTATTTTATGGCTTTCTGATGAGTTATGATATTTAATTTCATCATTCAAATGTTTTTGATTCTTTGGTTTCCCTGATTGGTTAACTTGAATACATGTATGAAGGATCATGTAAAATTTGAATAGTTATCAAAAAATGAATTTATATTTTTTTAATGACCTAAAATTAAATTTAATGGTGTTTTATATAATTTTTTCTATACATTAATATGATTCATTAAATAAAACGTTAATGACAGTTGTTTAGATTATTTTGAAGTTTTTTCGATCTTCACGAACTAGTTTTCTATTATTAAAATTAATTGTACATATACTGGTCCTAAAACAATAAATATGTTTAAATATAAATATTAAAAACTAATTTAACCACTATAATAGTTTCATGACTAACCCCGAATATGGTAATAGAAAATTAAAACTCATTTTCCATGATGGAGGTAAATACACACATCACAAATGATATTCTCATTTCTAGAATAAAAGGAAGAGGAGAAGAAGATTGATGATGGATCATCCATTAACATAAAATAATTTTTTATATATAATATACTATAGTTATCATTTAACTGGTAGAAGGGGAGGGATGTAAAGGAAAAAAAAGAAATACATTAAAAGAAAATTAAAATAATGAATTTGGATTTTGCCTCTTCATTTCATCTCCTTGAGAACCCCCATAAAGAACATTGTAATGGTATTTTGGGTGATAAAAACAATAATAAAAAATTGGGGTTATTTTTTTTATATGTAATGGTAGGAAATTGGAAAATATTCAAGCCTTTTGATTTGTGAGGGGAAGAGGTGGGCCGAGGTGGTATTTATATTGGAGGGGAGGGGTGTTTTTTAATTATTTTATTCATTTGTTTATTAGTTTTTCTCTAGAGAAGAGATAGTGTTGATTTATAAGACTAATTAAATAAATATAGTATTGTAGTTCTAAATAATGAGTTCTTACCATATCCATTCATTATACATGTCTCAATAATTAATTTATTTACTTATATTGTTAAAAATATTAAATTATTATATTTCACGATTTAGAAAAATTTCAACTATTTTAGAAAACCCCTAAAAATTAGACTAATAAGATTTTGACATATATAATTAGAAAAAAAATACATTTTATAAAAATAAATTTTTAAATAGTTATATTTTTTATGAAGTTTTAAACATTTATGTTTCGCAAAAATACAAACACTTAATTTATCATTTTTAAAAAATTTATTTATTTATCACATGATATAAATATACCATATTTTCAATTATAAGTTACCCAAATATTATTTTTAATTTCATTGGTGAAATTACTAATCTATTAAAAATATTATTATTCTTAATTATAAATTACTATTCCAATAGTCATATTTAATAGTACATTAACGTTTTAAACTCAGTGTTTCATGAAGCATAAACTATTGAAGTTGTTAAATTTTAAAATAGACATACTCGAAAACATTATGGTGTAACACATGGTTTCATTATATTCATCATGATGTGGTGATACATGGTCATCTCTAGATACTAAAATCTAGTAATAAAATTGTTTTCCTTTTAAAAATATGGGTTTTCATTCCATTTTGAATTATATATATAAACTCAATATGTATGTTTCTGCTATGAAACATCAATATTTTTTATTTTTTTATGAATAATCCAAAAATATTATACATTCATTGTTATTTATCATTTCAATTTATATGTCACATAATGATATTAATATTTTCTGTCTTATTCAAGAATAGTATATTTATTTGTTTCATGGGAGATGAATTTTTTTCTTCATTTCTCCGATTAAAGTCCAAAAAATTCCATACTCACCCATGGTTTTATCAACTATAAAAGTAATGGTAAACATGGATTTCTTCACTATCATAATAAATGATTAATTAAACCACATGGAAAGTTATTATGTGTGAGACACACATAATGTCACTTTCTCTACCATGGTTTCTAAGAATATATTAGAAAATAAATATTATCCTAAAATGATGTATTTAAATCTCAACAATAGTGTAGTGATATATTCCATGCAATGGATTTATAATAAAAATTATAAAACATCACCAATGATATTTAAACACCTCAAGTCCCAATATGTTCTTCTTTTAATACTATTTCAGGAAAAAATCCTAAAATTACATAAAAATTATAAACTTATTTATTAACAATTTTAAAACATATACAATATCAAATAGGGAGAATTATAAAATAAATTTTATAGCTAAGTCTCCTAAGATAGGTTCCTGATAACACATCAAGATTCAATGTTTTATTTATTTAGAACGTATTCCCTTTTTAATAAAAATTTATGATCTTCTTGAACACATCAACAGAAGTTATCAAATAATATCTTCATTTCTAATTATAATAAAAATGAATAAATTTTTCAGTATTAACCATAATGATATTTTCATGGATAACTTCTATGATTTATTCTTTGATATAATTTTCACTAATGAATATGTTGTCAACCTTACTTGATATCAAATAAAACATTTATTCATGGATCACAACATACTTATTATATTAATACTCTTATTGATATGATTCATTTATGCCATAAATTTAATTCAATTAAAATGTGTTAATAAAATCTTTTTCTCAACTTTCTTTCACTTTTTTAGTTGGGAATATCTTTATTTCATTAGAGATCAAGAAGAAATGATGTTCTCGATAAGTGAAATTATAAAAATATCAACTTTTTAAAATTGATATCATTTCTTCAAAACCATTATAAATAATTAAAAATAAATTATTAACAACCATTAATCGTTTATAAATTAATTATGTCATTAAATTTTTTAAATAATCATTCTTACTTGAGTTGATATTTGTTCAACTGATTCACATTTATCTATACACAAATCATTACACCAAGTGTTAAAATGTTCTAACAAAGACTCCCTACCATTTTTTACTTTGATAAATTAACTAATCATATACCATACTGATTTTTTTATTTACAATGTATAAAATTTATTACTGATTAGAAAAAATTTGTCTTTTTTTAGTTTTTTTTGCACTCTTTATTGTTTTATTGATTTATAAATAATACTCAAATAATAATTTATATATTTTTTGAAGAATAATTTCATATTTACCATTTATGGTGTGATATTTATTCATTATTTTACATTTTCAAAACATGATCTTTATGTATAACTCATTAAATAAATGTATTGTGATTCCATGTATGGGAGTTAGTTTAATATAATTAAAAAGGATAACTGAGGGAATCATTGTGAATATTACTAAGAACATAGAAATTGATAGTATAATAATGCTTTCCACAAATTTCAATATCGATAAAACTCACAACTTCATTGTTTATGTTATATATATGAAATAAAGAATTATACAAGAAACATTGTATCCATCACAACTCAAGGAAGCTTCATAAATACTATATATCTTGTGACAGACTCCTAATAGAAATAAAATAAAAATTTATCTTAGGTTAAATTATTATTTTATAATCATTATTGGATATTTTATAATTAGTCTTATTAGGATACTGATATCATCAATGATGTTTAATAATTGATCCAAATACAGATAAATATGGTTACTCCAACTATGGATGAAGGTGGAAAATACAATTCATACTCCCAATCATCAAACACAATATGTACTGACTTTTAGGAAAGAATATTCATTCCAAATTTGAAAGCATCCACATCCTAAGAAAAAAACATGAGATCATGACATGTATTGTACTTCCATTTTTTGAAAAGATTATTTATCGTGCACCCAATTTAGTGATTCTAGGACAATGATATAGAAAAATAAGTTTTGGTGGTAAAAAATAAGAATAATTTTTGTGTTTCAATCCTAAGAGAGTGTTAACATTACAATAATAGAAAATCAATTATATAGAGAGAAAGGTACATAAAATAATATTTTTTATTTTAATTCATAAAAAATCATAATTTCTACACAATATATGTGTACAACATAGACATATTTGAAATTAAATGGATGATAATGAATAAAAACCATGGAATATAATAATTAAATATAAAATATGGATAAATTATTTATTTGAGATCTCTAATAATCTAGGAATATCCTTGATTTTTTTAAAAAAATTTAATACGGATTAAAGGAATGTAGTCTAATCCATTATTGTAGTGGAATTACTATGAGACATTAGTTAAAGACATATAAATTTTGTGATCCAAGGGAATCCATATAATTTTGTGTCCAACCAAATCAGGTAATTCAATAATATTACAAATTGCTGAAAATCAATCATAAAGTAAGAAAAGGAAATCTACATGGATATGGCCAATGAATTCTTAAATTAAAATTTCATACACATGGAATGACATCGAAAAATTCAATATTTTTGGAATGATCTCCAATATTTATGATGAAAAGAGGATTGATACTACTATTAATAATTGAGGAGGTTCTAATTGGAATTTTGGTACTGGAATTCGAAAGAGGAAGACCATGCATGATGGGGAGTTCTCACATATCATACATTACCCTTCATTATCAAATTTTTATTTGTATTATTTTTAATATGAACATGAGTTACTAGTTATATCGTGGGGTTTGGGTGATATGGAGTTGTTGATCGGTATTTATATTTGAAAAGACTAACAACTAATGTAATTCTCTTTTAATATGAAATCAATCACTGACTTGAAAACCTATTTCAATGTCCTAATGTATTATATGTTGTAATAGCAGTTCAAGTATATATTTTGTAATAGAGAGAAGAATATTAATATATAAAGAAAAAACTGTCACTTAAGAACATGGGGATAATATATATATATATATATATTTCTCACTTGAAAACATATTTTTTTGTACAATTATCATAGGTAACCATACAAGGACAAATAGGTTTCTAAAAATCAAGATAGTGTGCCAATGGATCACTTCATGGAATTAATGGTCTTTCAAATTTATAGTTAAGGAATTCATGTTTATATAGTGTGATAGAATAGAACTGATCCAAATATCCCCACTCTTTCCTTGCTAATATACATAATCATTTCTTATTACATATTTATATATAAAATAACATGTTAATTCTTATTTTCTTCATATTTATTTTTTTTACATAATACCAAAAAATTCATAGACGAATTATTAATCATTATTTTAACTTAATTGGATTAAAACTGTGAATCTAAAAAAGGATGTCCTAGTGGAAATGACATTGGGTTCTCATTGTATGTGTGCTTCAATGATCTTATTCACTTGTCAAATTTTTTATAAAATATGAAATAGATATATATTTCATATGAATTTTAGATATAAAATGGAATAATCTTATTAAATAACCCAATTTAATGAATATTATTCTTCTATTTTAACTACTCATTCCATTAAGAATAAAATTTACCACTATATGGGATGAATTTTCTATATTGTTTTATACATCTTTTTTACAATTTTCTTCAATAAAATCCATTTATTTAATTGTTTGTGTAGTGTTTATATCCTATAATTTTTGTGTAATTTTAATCTAGTATTTAGTTATTCTTTTTTAATGTTGTATAATATTTTTGAATTGATTTTTTATGCATTTTTTCTCCTCTATAAAGTACCATTATTGTTGTTCTAAATTTTTTATTATGATTATTTTAATGTTGTTATCTATTCCCACACATGGTTGTAATCTCACAGATCTAATTGGATTTTCTATCTTATTTAGTTATTATGAGTTACATATCAATGTTTAAAAATAAATTTTATGTATTTTAATCCATAGTTTTTATAAGATTATTATGGATGCAGTAATTTTTAACATAATAATACGTGATTTTACACCCACAATTTTTCTTATCTCATACTTTAATATAACATTTTCCTTCACTAGATACCTGTATTTACTGTAACACCCCGACCCTAGTTACCTAGAGTCGGTACATTATTTTAATACATTGGCATGATTAAAAGGAATCATGTCCCGAAGGACGGATCAGTTTAGCAGTCAAAGAAAAATAGATCACATACAATAATGTTACATTTTCACTTTAAGACGTACAAAACAACATAAATAATCATTATGAATGCCATTATTCCCTTGGATTAACCCTGCAAATCAATCACATTACTCTTATTGGAATCCTGGGAAAAATAAAACATAGAAAGGGGTGAGCTCAAATGCTTAGTAAGGGTAAGCAATATAGTGGAAACTTTCAAAAATAAGCAAAAACATTTAAGGCAATGTATAAAACTAAAAGAAAAGACTTTTAAACTTGAACGTCAGCATAATATGGCAGAAATAAAATGAAATAATGCCATTTACATATTCACATGGATATTATACTAATCTAATAATCACATGCAATATCACTAACCACTTTCATAATGATAGAATGCATGATGTCGAACTTAAATGTTTTTGTCAAGGCCTCGTGCCAAGACCTAAGGGATAACTGTAACCGGAACCCAACGCAGAGAACCTATGTTACCAGACTCCATCCTGGAGTGCCTCTAATAACCGAACACCAACCCGGAGTGCCTCTAATAACCGAACACCAACCCGGAGTTCCTATAATAACCAGACACCAACCCGGAGTGCCTATAATAACTGGACACCAACCCTGAGTGACTCTAATAACCGGATACCAAACCAGAGGGTCTTTTGTAACCAAACCCCAACCTGGAACATAATTTTCCAAGACATTCATCTTAAGAAGAGGATGAAATATAACATAAAATTTTGTATTAAAACTAACATAAAAAATGTCATAACTTTAACTATAAACCATTAATGGAATAAAAATAACTCATCCATAGTAAAAAATATCACAAAACCATAAATACAAGATGGATGATTTGTATCATAATAAATGAACTTGAAACAAGTGTAAAATTTATCAAAGGATGTTGACATAGATTAAATAAATACTATTTTAGAGAAAAATCTATTTTTTTTAAATCATTTAAAAGTCGCATAATTATAAAGAAAACCTTTATTTTGAAAATATCTTTATAAGCTTGGGAAGTAAGCTTCAAAGGTGTGATAACGGTGGAGAATAACCGCACCCGCCTTATAAGTTAAAACAAGACATTCTTACCTTAATTTTGTCAAGAAGGTTAAAAAGTAACTTGTTTAAAAAATGTTGGAAAGATTCCTTTAAAAACATATAATGTCAAATAAGGATATAAATGAAATTAAACCATTGCCTATTAAATAGTTAAAATGTTTCGAAAGACATTTTTAGGAAACATGTATGTGGATGATAAAGACGTCCCAGAAGATAATTACGTATAAACAACCTCAGATAATGAAGAGATTGTGAAATAAACCCTTACCAATTTGGTAACTTACGAAACATACACTCCATGAAAGAGGTATCATACGATTAATATGTAAATACACATAAATTAAAGTGTATTACACAAAGAATACAATTATAGGCAGTACATACACCACACAAAAGATAATAGTGGCATGATGGGATGAATCTCACGGGAATAAGGATTGAGATGAAAACCCCTAACCTTGCACTTTCCTTTAGTTGAGGGTACGTTTAACCTCCTCTTCTTCGGGTTCTTCCTTTTGATTTGATCAAAAGGGCTCCATAAATGGAATTAATATCAAACTAAGTCCATTATGTTGAATTGATGGAATTTTAGACAGTATTTTGGCAGGGGTTGGCCAAACCAAAAGGCTTTGAAGGTGTGAAGAATTGGTTAGAAGTTGGGTCCTTTTATAAGGGGGAGGAGGGGCTCTTTAGAAAAAACTTAAAGTATTAATTTGTAATAAATTCATATTCGGTTTCTAATGTCTCAAAAGTGGATTATTTAAAGGTTAAGGTGGGGATAGGTCGAAAACTACTCATCCAAAAGAATTTAGATAGGTTTGGGTTATTATATTAACCTTATCTTTAGGTATTAACTCTTATTTAATTAGTTTCACTTTTACAATGCCTCTTTGTATTTTTATATTATATGGTTAATAAACATACTATATACATCCAAGAGACCCCCAAGTGGTCCAATAATGATACACCTATCATGATATAAGTCTCTTGGCCAAACAATAGATATTTAAAAATTGAATATAAATTTAAAATATAATATTTGTTTTAAAAACTCTTTTATGTCAATTTTGACACTATTCAATAATTGATTTTTGTAAAACTCATAACAGAATGATTACTTCGAAAAAAGTTAATTAAATCAATCCTAATATGTCATATTATCCTATAAAATTATTGTTATTTATAAAAAGTCTCAAATTAAATTTTTTTGGATATTTATAATATCAATTATTGTAATTTTTTATTAATTAGCTAATTATTGCATCACCATTGTGTAATACATAAATAAAATTATATAATGTCTAAAAATTATAAATAAAATATAATTATGTAGGAAATCGTTTTATATTTCTAATGAATATTTATAATCTAAAATCCAACATATATAACTCTATGTAAAAATTGTTTTTCTAAAAGATATATGCTTATGTCATTTTTGTATTTATTTTAACTTAATAAAAATAAAGTGTCTGTATCACCTACAAGTGGCTCCATGGGGTCCCAAAATCGACCCAAAGATGCCCATGGTCGGACATGTATCCACTAATAAGGTAAGGACACTTTTTAGGGTAATTCAGTATTACTATAATATTATTTCATAACCCTTATTTACCTTATTTACCCTTTAACCATGGTAAATAAAATATTTACCGTAGTAATTATTCAAAATGGCTAAAAATAAAATTTAACTATTTACACAATTTGGACATCCTGATTCCAAATATGGAATTTATTTTTTCAAAATTCAAAACACATATGTGGCAGAAATTAATTTTAAATTAATTCCCGCTGTCAGAAAAAAAAGCATGTTTTTAAGATATAATAACTATCCAAATATTAATACTTGTTTATGTCCGGTTTAATTGTGAAATTATTTCCAATGACAAAAATTGTATTAAATGGTAAAAATATAATTTAAATATACATTAAAACCACTCAAATTCATAAATTATCACTATTAATTATTTGGATTAAAAAAGTTTTTTTAATTAAAATTTAGTAATTTTCACTATTCATCAAAATATAAAAGTTATCTGAAAAGTACCAAAATTTCACCTTAGGCTAAACTTCGATACACCAAATACAAATATGAAGTCCATTTTGAGATATGAAATTTCTATAATTTTAAAAAGTAGGTATTACTATTCATAAGGGCTACATTGATTGGTCATGGTGTGTGTTAGAACTTGAAGTTGTGTAAAAAACACGCTACTATATTATTCAAAGAGAAGCGTACCATGGAAGCTCGGGGTGTTACATTCTCCTCTCCTTCAATAAATTGTGTCCTCACAATTTGATATTGTTCTTTGAAAGTAAAGGTTGAAAATAGAAAATATCTTTGTGGAAAAACCCACATCAGATATTTGGTTAATAAAATTTAGACTTAACAAGATGAAAAGAGAAATGAAAGAGTCACCACAAAATTATGATCTCTATTAGGAGGACACTGGTGGAAATTGTAGACATATAATTGGAGGAAAAACGTAAATATTTATAGGTAGTTTTTGAGGTCCTCAATCACAAACAATTTTAAAATTGAGGTCCTTAAATTCATCAATCTATGATGATTTACAGTACCATCGGTTCAACAAAAATAAGGTATTAGGATAACACATTTTTTACATTTCAAAATATCTTATTTGAAATCCCACATCGAAAAATGAATTAACAAAGCCTCTATTTAAAATAAATAGTGGAATGTATAAAGATTACCAGAAATAACACATACTAGGATTCCATGTAGGAAAATATGGATATGGAAGAAAAATATAACCATCAATTATCTGATGGAGAGTGTTAGAGAATGTGGCTATGAAAAGGCCAACAATCGCAAATCCATAAATTAGTGATGATCTAAGGTACCATCTAGAACAACATTTTTGTTCTAAGTTCCTTTTCTTAATGTTGAGGAATTTATTTATGAGATTGGATAAGATCATAAGGAGATATACTTACTTTATAATTACAGTTTTATCCATTAATAAATTTCTACCACAAACTCATCTTTCACCCCAAAACATAATAAAACTCAAAAATACTCTATTTATCCTATTCATATAGGGTTCCAAATATAATGAATTTATAATTCACATATCAGACCCTTTATGTTAAGAAACTACATTATACCATCCAGGAACTTCATGTATCACAATAGTAGGCGATAAATCCCAATTGCACTGTGGTTGTGGGTTTGATTCCCGCAGCTTTGTCCGACATGACGGGTCGTCACACAGACTGCGTGTTGTCCTTTTATAAAAATCCAAAAAATAACCTATCAAACATAATCCGTTCCAACCATTAAACTTATCCAAAATACTATTATCCAAACTCACAGTCCAAAATTGACAAGGAAGTTAAACATAATGAAGATCCTTTTTGCCGTGCAATAACTTATGAACACCTTCATCGTGTATTCTTTTAAAACACTGCAACATCCGGAATTACCATAAAACCTTATTGATTACATTCATGATCCCTTATTCCTTAATGAATAGTAGATATGCTCCTTTAATCTAAAAAAATATGGTAAACCCCAATAATGATGGAATATACAAATCATTAATCAGATTCAAGTTAGTCAAGAATATCCAATATAATTTATCCAAATCAATCATGTATTATTCTAAAATCACAACCTCGGTATCAGAACCATATTATGGATTATCTTTCTCTCAACCATATATTTTCCAAAAATGTAACCTGCTATTGAGTGATTTTTCTTTGTTCCACACAATCTCAAGTACTTAATGAAATAGTACTACAGTACAATCCATATATAGTCTATAATTAATATAACATGTACATTGATGATATAACACTCAAATGACATAATCAACATAAGAACTCTAATCATTCCTCTTCATCTGTGGTAGTATCATAACTTGATTGTTATCCAATAGCATCATTTGAGGCATAGTCTGATGATAGATTCGTGTAGTGTCCAAACTCCTTGCAAATGAAGCATTGTACATTTGAAACCATTTTCTTACCCTTGCAGTCACGTATTTGGTTCCCTTTTTCCTACACACTTATAAAAAACACCCATTTCTTTCAGGAAAGTTCCAGGGTGTTTCTTTCCACAGTTATAACATATGGGGATATTATTCTTTTCCCTCTTCCCTTTATCCATCATTCTCTCTTCGATCTTTTTCTTCTTTTTCTTCCCTTCAAAGACATAGGACTCAGTAAACTCTTTAGTTATCTTATCCACCCATGATACTATTTCATCATATGATGATAATACATGGGAGACTATTTCCCTTATAAATGATGGCTTAATACCATGAAAGATACGATCCTTCTTAATCTTTGGATCATACGTATTACCGGAGTTCACATTCCTTATACTGGGCGCCATTTCTATACAATAGCATAAACTAGGTCAGTTTATGAATTGCAATGAATAATTCCAAACTTTTAAAATACCTAAAACAAATTGAATAGTTTATGGATATAATAAATAATCATAAAAATGTTTTCGTTGAGTAAGTATATACTCATGAGCCCTTCATAATGGTTTGTAAAGAAAATGAGAATTATCTTAAGCATATCCCCCGGGAGTGTCGTAACTAAGAGTGCAGCAAGGCCCGTTGTCGTGCACCAGTTCCCATTCGAGTCTAGCTCAAAGCAGTGTTTTCAAGTTTTACCCCTAGGTACATCTATGCCAGAGCCGCCTCTACCTGCTCGTATCTAGATAGTGATGTACTGCTCAGAAAACTCACAAAATCTCTACAATTCCAAAATTCTAGGAAGTTCTTCTATACTAATCCTCATATTATATCTTAAGGATATGTTCTATAATCATAATTTATCTAAATCTAGTTTCCAAGGTTATTTCTAAACTTCCTTTGATTCCAAATGTAACGCCCCGACCCTAGTTGCCCAGAGTCGGTGCATTATTTTAATACATTGGCATGATTACAAGGAATCATGTCCTGAAGAACAGATCAGTTTAGCAGTCTTGGAAAAATAGAGCACATACATGAATGTTACATTTGCACATTAAGATGTACAAATCAACATAAATAATCTTTATGAATTCCATTATTCCCTTGGCTTAACCCTTCATATCAATCACATTTCACTTCTTGGAATCCTGGGAAAAATAAAGCATAGAAAGCGGTGAGCTCAAATGCTCAGTAAGGGTAATCAATACAGTGGAAACTTTCAAAAATAAGTATAAACATTTAAGGAAATGTATAAAACTAAAACAAAATCCTTTGAAACTTGAACTTCATCATAATATGGAAGATATAAAATTAAATAATTCCATTTACTTATTTACATGGATATTATACTAATCGAATAATCACATGCAATATCAGTAACCGCTTTCATAATGATAGAATGCATGATATTGAACATTAATTCTGTGTCACGGCCTCATGTCGAGACCTAAGGGATAACTGTAACCGAAACCCAACCTGGAGAGCCTCTATAACCAGAATCCATCCCGGAGTGCCTCTAATAAGCGGACACCAACCCGGAGTGCCTCTAATAACCGGACACCAACCCAGAATACCTATAATAACTGGACACCAACACGGAGTGCCTCTAATAACCGGACACCAACCCGGAGTGCCTCTAATAATCGGACACCAACCTGGAGGGTCTGATTTAACTGAACCCCAACCCGGAACATACTAGTCCAACACATTCATCTTAAGAAGATGATGAAATATAACATAATCATTCATATTAAAACTAACATAAAAAATGTCAAAACTTTAATCATAATACATTAATGGCATAAAAATAACTCATCCATAGTCAAAAATACCACAAAACCTTAAATACAATATGGATGATTTGTATGATAATAAATAAACTTGAAACAAGTGTAAAATTTATCAAATGATGTTCAAATAGATGAAATAAATACTATTTGAGAGAAAGATCGATTTTTTTAAATCATTTAAAAGTCGCATAATTTTCGAGATATATTTATTTTGAAAATATCTTTATAAGCTTGTGATGTAAGCTTCAAAGGTGTAATAACGGCGGAGAATAACTGCACCCACTGTATAAGTTAAAAAAATACATTCTTACCTTAATTTTTTAAAAAAGGATAAAAGGTAATGTTTTTCGAAAAAGTTGGAAAGATTCCTTTAAAAACATATAAAGTCAAATAAGGGTATAAATGACTTTAACCCATTGTCTATTAAATAGTAAATTTTTTTTGAAATACATTTTTATGAAACATGGATGTGGATGATAAATAGGTCCCAGAAGATAATTACGTATAAACAAACTCGGATAATGAAGAGATTTTGAAATAAACCCTTACCAATTTGGTAACTTACAAATCATACACTCCATGAAAGAGGTATCATACAATGAACATGTAAATAAACATAAATTAAAGTGTATTACACAAATAATACAACTATAGGCAGAACATACACCACACAAAAGGTAATAGTGGCAATATGGAATGAATCTCATGGGAATAAGGACTGAGATGAAAACCCCTTACCTTGCACTTTCTTTTAGTCGAGGGTACGTTTAACCTCCTCTTATTCGGGTTCTTCCTTTTCATTTGATCAAAAAGGGATCCTCAGGTTGACTTTATGATCAAACTAAGGCCTCTATGTTGAATTTAGGGAATTTTAGAGAGTATTTTGGTAGGGGTTGGCCGAACCAAAAGGAAATTAATGTGTGAAGAATTGGTTAGAAGTTGGGTCCTTTTATAAGGGGGTGGAGGGGCTCTTTAGGAAAAAATTAAAGTATTAATTTATAATAAATTAATATTCGGTTTCTAATGGCTCCAAAGTGTATTATTTAAACTTTAAGGTGGGTATGGATCTAAAACCACTCAACCAATAGAATTTTTACAGGTTTGGGTTATTATATTAACCTTATCTTTAATTATTAACTTTTAGTTAATTAGTTTCACAATTATAATCTCTCTTTGTATTTTTATATTATATGGTTAATAAACATACTATATAGATCCAAGATACAACCACGTGGTTCATTAATGATACACCTATTATGATATAAGTCTCTTGGCCAAACCTTTGATTTTTAGGAATTGAATATCAATTTATAATATAATATTTGTTTTAAAAACTCTTTTATGTCAATTTTGACACTATTCAATAATTGATTTTTGTAAAACTCATAATAGAATGATTACTTCAAACAATGTTATTTAAATAAATCCTAACATGTCATATTATCCTAGAAAATTATTGGTATTTATAAAAAGTCTCAAATTAAATTTATTTGGGTATTTATAATATCGATTATTCTAATATTTTAATAATTAGGTAATTACAGCATCACCATTGTGTCATAGATAAATTAAATTATATAATGTCTAAAAATTATAAATAAAATATAATTATGTAGAATATCTTTTTATCTTTCTAATTAATATTTATAGTCAAAATTCCAACATATATAACCCTATGTAAAAATTGTTTTTTTAAAAGATATATGCTTATGTCATTTTGGTATTTATTTTAACTTAACTAAAATAAAGTGTCCCTATCACCTACAAGTGGCTCCATGAGGTCCCAAAATCGACCCAAAGATGCCCATGGTCAGACCTGAATCCACCAATAATCTTAGGACACGTTTTAGGGTAATTTAGTATTATTATAATATTATTTATTAACCCTTATTTACCGGGTTTACCCTTTAACCATGGTAAATAAAATATTTTCCAAAGTAATTATTCAAAATGTATAAAAATAAAAGTTACCTATTTACACAATTTGGACATCCTGATTCGAAATATGGAATCAATTTTTCCAAATTCAAAACAAAGATGTGGAAAATATTAATTTTAAATTAATTCCCTATGTCATAACAAAAAGCATGTTTTTAAGATATAATAACTATCAAAAGATTGATACTTGTTTATGTCCGGTTTAATTGTGAAATTATGCCCAATGAATAAAAATTTATTAAATGGTAAAAATATATTCTAAATATACATTAAAATCACTCAAATTCATAAATAATCACTATTAATTATTTGGATTAAAAAAGTTTTTTTTAATTAAAATTTAGTAATTTTCACTATTCGTCAAAATATTAATGTTATCTGAAAAGTAACAAAATTTCACCTTAGGCTAAATTCGATACATCGAATCCAAAAATGAAGTCCATTTGAGGAGATAAAATTTCTAAAATTTTAAAAAGTAGGTATTACTATTCATAACGGCTACTTTGATTGGTCGTGGTGTGTGTTAGAACTTGAAGTTGCGTACAACACACGCTACTGTATTATTCAAAGAGAAGAGTATCGTGGAAGCTCGGGGTGTTACATTTACAAAGTGATTTTTCAAATGAATGAACATAGTGGGACATCACATAAACATATTAGAGTATCCATGGTACTTTTATGAAGGTAGTTCCACATGACTATTAAAATTTCTGTAGGGGTATTCACCATTCAATAAATTGACGTAGGTTGAATGTAGTGAGAAATCCTACATTCAATTATGCTTGACTAAAATGAAAAAAGTTATAAAAAAGGAAAAATAAAAAATCAACTTTTTAGAAAAAATCAATAATTTTATATTAGATTTTGCAAACTTTTATTGAATACATTACATTTCATCCACCTAAATTTTATTTCATTTTTTCCGAAATCACCCACTACCCAACCTATTTCACGTCATTTTCCAAAATATTCTAAAATCCTAAAACACATAATCTAATTATATAACTCTTTATTGGACCAAAATCCACCTTGATATAATGACTTTTGTGATCATACCATATTTCATTCCATTAGTGTTCATACAATAACAAAATTTTATATAATGCATTGGTATGGTTTTCCTCATTCAATTTTAGATTCTATTTCTGGGATTCATGTTCAAATATTTTGTTCTCGTCAATTTTTCATTCTTTTGTGTCTATCATGGAATATTTTCCAAAAAAATATATGATAAAATGATAAATTTTGAACTTGAACACATTAAATAAATTATTTATTGATATTTTGACCTTTTGGGATAATAAAAAATAATATATAATCTACCCCTGAGAAATTATTAGATAAATTCCATCCTGGTCTAGAATATACTAATAAAAAAGAAAACAATTTTCCATTAAAGGAACTATATCCTATTAGAAATCACATTCAATGGAAAGTATAATTTTTGTTATCAATTCCAAAAATTCAAATAATATTTTGAAAAGGAAAATATAAAAATAACTACAAGGGAATTGGGAGTTAAATGATGATTTTATTTGTCTAATTTTTAATGTTCACAAGATAGTAGATGCAGGGATTGAATTATATACACAATATAACATAGTTCTCTCCATTAATTGATAATAGAAGGACATTGATTAGTATTTTAGAGCTCAAATGTTTTAGGATGTATCGAATAATAATTAACTATTTGATGTATTGGATTTTTCAATTCAATAATGGAATCTTTAGTGGAGTGTATTTGGCGAAGAATCCAAAAAAAGGAGATATACGGTAGAAAAAGTATTGATCCACCTATTGAGACGTGGATTGAACTGTATATTCTTATTTAATACTCATTCAATATATACATTAATGAGGATTAAATAACATTAACCTTCAATTTAGTCCCTATTTTTATAATTTCAAATGAAGTGGGTGACGAAGATATTGGATTCATTATTCAAGTTATTAGTGTATTAATGAATTTTTTTAACACTCTTATATTGATTATTTTAGGTTTTTTGAAAGAAAAAGATGTGTTTATTTAAACTAAAAAACAATAACCACTATTTTATTAGAGATAAAACTATGGATCCATCAGTATATAGATAGTTTTATCAAAAACACAATTTTAAGAGGTTTGAACCAATAATTATTATGATATTTTCTCTCATTTACATGTTTTTTTTGTTTTTTAACATTTGATAAAAAAATTCAAAGATCTTCTTTATAATAATGGATCATGTGATCAATAATACATGCTCTATAAATCAAAAATATACTACTGTCCTTAACTAAAATAAGAATCCATGAATGTTGTCTACAATTTTTTATTATTAGTGATATTTTTATTATTTATTCCTTATTTTTAAACAATATATTGGTAACATAACATCACATTAAATATACATTGAACTATTAAAACAATGGTGTCCTTTACAATTTTCCAAATTACTATAAGACATAATTCTTAAATCCATATCACTTTATTTCCATAAATTATTTTAATTTATTATTTGAAAATTAAATTATGCAATGCATGGATTAGGATTGGGAAAATATACCTATGTGTTTTATAATATGATTTTTGGGTGTGATTTTTCATCTCAATATGAAATGAAATATTTGTAATATTATATTAGACTAAATTCATTATTTATTTATTTATATTATTCTATAAGAAATTATAAATGATTTTTAATGAGTGACCTTTACCTTAAAATTAATTTTCATGATTTCATATGAATTTTTTTTTTAATCCCTACTTATTGTTGGCTGAAAAATATAAAATTTTATATCATGATAGTTCATCCAAAACTATTTATAGCATTTCATCATTATACATCCATTTGATAAGTGGACTGAATTTCAGATTTTTCTACAAGATCATGATGGATACCTCCTTCAATGATTATTTAAGAATGTTTTATTACATTAATATGGTTGAGGTGAATTTTGTGAAATCCCCTTATATCTAATTTGAGACCTCACATTACATTGACATTTGATGATGTGTTGGTTTTCACGAAAACCATTATATGTTTAAGACATGTTAAATTATCATTTTATCCTAAACTATCCTTATGATTAAAACTTTTTATAGTTGTTTTAATAATAGTACTATGGGAATGGGATTTATATGTTTTCTTTTTGAAGGAAATTTTATTATAGGTAAATAGAAGGGTGGTGTTCCCATTTTTGGGAAATTTTAAACAAAATGGACAACATTACTTTATTTATCATATTAACTATTTCATAATAACCTTTTAAAAAAATAAAAATGAAGAAAAATTATAAAAAATAAAATTTTCATAAAAGAAAAATATTTCAAAAAATCATTTTTTTGAAACAAAATCATGAAATAAAGAAGAAGAATGACATTTTTTGTTACGATTTGTTTTATGGATTATGAAATTATTCAAAAACAAAGGTGATTATGGGGGGATATTTTTTTCATGGGATATTAAGTGAGTTAATTTTCATCAATTATTCTTGAATTAGTAATATATTTTATTAAGAGTAAAACCATTAATTTTTATACATTTTAATATATTTATACCCACCAAACCATAGTAAACATTAAAACATTAATTTAATGATTCATACAACATTTTTAACTATTTTGTGGAGAAGTATGAATTTTATCAAGCATATGGTTTGAAATTTAGGGTATTATGATAAGTATAACTCAATTTATTATTTTCAATTGAGAGAATCGTAATACAATTCTAATGGAAGATAGGTTGGGAAGTGAGGTTGCATATAAAATTAATGTTGAATGTATTTTAATGTTATAGAATATAAGAGAAGAGTAATCTAACATATAAAATAATCATCATAGATTTATTTTGAAAAATATTGGAGATTTTGTCTTATTTGAGTATGGTTCAGACTTGGGTTGGAGTACATAATATTACCTAAGAGGACCAAATATATCTGTAGGGGAGTGAAAAGACATAATTTTCTCAAGAATATTTAATTTTAATTAAATATATTATATCAATAATATTATTTCAAAATATGACATTAAATAAATTTTTTGAAGTCTGATTCCCTATTTTTTATTCGGGTCCTTGGTATAGTCTTCCCTTTCATCATTTAGGCTGTTTTTAGGCCTTCGAGTCATGTATTTATTATGATTGTTCCATTTTCCTCTGATGGGTTCCCTCTTCTACAAGTATTCAAAAGAGGTTTTCATTTCTATTATGTTCAATAAAATATGTCTAACTTTTCACCATTTCAAAAAAAATCTCTTATTGATAATGTTCTTCTAAAATATATCGTACTATTTAGATTTTGAGGATCCCCAAACACCATTATATTTTGAGAATGATTGATCAAGAGTTGGTAACCCAACCCAACCCCCAACAATGTTTAAAAAATATTGGTATAAAGAGAGTTTATGAGGTTCAATGTACTTCCACCAGTAAATAATTTAAAAAAACATAACAAGAGAAGGACATTGGGGAAGTACAACAGATACTAAAAGTGAACAAGTAAGAGATTATCACATATCTATATGTTTTATGCCAAATATGAAGTAGGTATTAAATCTCTAACATCCCATAGATGTAAAACATGTAACATATGGTGTGAGCCAGTAGAAAAGCATAGAGAAGTACAAGATCCAATAAAAATAGAAAATAATATCATGATAAAACTTGGAAGCACCTAAAAGCAGGAGAACCAAAAAAATCAAACATTTCAATGAATGAAGGTCAAAATAATAACCTAAATATGAATAATAAACATCCTAGAGTGATATATTTGAGGCCAACAGTGAAACCACAATAAATGAAAAAAAATATGCCCAAAACATCAAGTAAACTCTCACAACATGGGGAGAGGAGAAATCTCAGTTCAAAACCAAACATCCATGGTTGGTTCCATACCATGTTCCAAGAATTCATTTCATTCAACAACATGAAAACCACCCCCACCAACAGTATCCTCAAAAATAAGTCAAGTTATCTTGATATATTATGCAACTTATAGTTCATTGTGATGAATGTAGGATCCTTTAATATCAACCTTTCGGACTTTCTTTGCACATCTACTAAACTCAAATGATGAAAATAAGAAAATATCAAAGAAAACCTTATGAGGAAAGTATATTAATGTCCTACTATAAACAACTCTTTCAAAAAAATTAACACCCAACCAAAATAGATCCTTCTTATGGTCCAGAATATCATCGAGGTGATGAGGCCCAAAAAACCATTACATTTCACGGTAAACAAGGCACTACCTAAAAGATTAAAAACATACGAAAAGCTCCAAGAAGAAGAAAAATACTATTCCCATGGTATTGCTTTTAATTCAAGATTATAATTTATTTTATGCTCATCAAATATCCTAATGAACAACCTTTTTCTTATTTCATGGTATTTATCAAACGTAATGACACGGTCTTGGTATTTTATGAATGTAATCATACCTTTCTCATTCATTCGGGCATCAGTTGCTTCCTATGTGAAGATTGGTTGTGTGTATCAATTTTTATATGTCAATTTAGATATCTGTATTTTAAATACATGGTGAACCAAAATCATCTATTCCATTTTCCAACTCGATATTTATTACTTCTTGGGTATTTTAAGTGAAAATCATTACTAGTTTTGATGTATTAATCAATATACTCTCTCATTATGATAAAATCTATTTCTAAAAGGTTTTACGTACTAATGATGAATGTATGTGATATTGTTTAATTACATGTTTATTTTTAATGAGGTAAGACTCATAAAATTATACATGGAGTTTTACTCCCAAACCTAATCTTTGTAAATGTTTTTCTAAATACTATTTTTTGAAACATAATTACATGATATATTCAAAAAAGTTTAGAAGTTACAACATAAAATCTTTCTCATGATTCATTTTTTGGTACTACTTTTGTATACTAAGAATAATAGGAAAAGTCATGTTTTACAACGCCTCCCTTTTAAGATAAAACCTACTATGTTTTTGAATGCTCTTATTCATATGTTCTCCATTTTTTTCTATCGTGGAGGTCATTTATCATTTATTATTTATATATTACGATTTTTTATTATTGTTATCCCTCGTTATCAAAAATGAGAACTCCTTATAATGAGTGTTAAAGGCTTTCATTTCTGTAAATCCTTATAAGTTCCCATAAAACGATCAAAAATTTATACCTAGTGACAACTTTTTTCAATCTATTATTTAGCCCCTATGAAAAGGTCCGGTCCTAATAGAATCATTAATTTATATTATTTGAGTGTTTGAAGAGTTTACTATAAGATATTTTTTCCCAAAACCACTAAAAATATTATATGTTATTTCTTTCAGATACTTTTCTTCATTCCATTCATTACTTGGAAATGATGGGTTCAGAATCCCTATTGACTTCAAATAGGGATCAATTTAGTGGATAAAATTTATAGAAATTAATTTACCTTCCCTCTTGAGTCACTATACAACATCTATTTGAAAAAAAAGTGGTACCAAGTTCCGACACAGTTGGGTTATCATCTTAATAATGATGAATTTTAAAATTTTGTCTTTTAATGGCTACAAAGGATGATAATACAAAAATGTTTGTATGTGGTTTGAGAACATTTTTTAATGAAAATATTATGCATATTTGAAGGAACATATGATTATATATATTATGGACCTCAGTTTGAAGGATTAATTGAAACTAATCTAGAATACAGATTCTTAAATAAGATCTAGAAAAATAATATTCTATTGTAGAATGTGACATTGATCTGAACTCTAAATCCAGGAATGTAGTGATTTGTGAACATGGTCCATATGTTTTCCACTAAGTTTCTCAATCTTCTAGAACACTTTGTATGTGAGAAACTATATCCATATTCTATGAAGGTATTGATAATTTAAGACAAATGAGGTAAAATTAAAAAAAAGATAAATGTTTACACATTTATAATTATTGGGGGAGAAATAATAAAAAATAATAATGGAAGGTTAAATGAATTTTTTAATTATGTTTCTTCTCTAGGAAAAGCTATTTCTAAACCTGGTTAATATATAAATGTTATCATATTTTATACATCTAAATTTTGCCTAATTTTTTTCCCACCATGAAATATACTACATTGAAATATTTCAAAATAAAAGATCATATAGGTATACTAATTATTTATACAGAAAATATTTATGTTAAAGGTGGTGAAAATAAAATTTGTAAAAAAAGATTTTTCAACTTTTAATGCTTCAACTGTAATGGGTAATTATAAGAGAAAATTAAAATAAATTTTATAATCATTTAATTAAAACACCTCAAAGAGTTCATATTGTTATAGTTAGATTGCTCAATTTTCCAAAACGATAAAAAGGTTCAACAATAATAAATGATGATTCAATAAATACTCTAATAAGAAAAAAATTAATTTTCGAAGTGCTAATGAATTAATATTCTAAGAGTATATGAATCTTGGATATATCAAACGGAATAGTCCACAACATCTGGAGAAAGAGAAATCTCATAAAAAATGAAAATATAAACCATATTTTATAAAACAAAATTGAAATATATCAATGAAATACACATCATGGGCCTCTTATTATTATAGTTATAGAACATATTCTATATATGAATTTTATATCTCAAATAAAAATGACAACATTTTCTCTAAGGAAAAATCTAATATGATATATTAATTTTTTTCTTCTAAGAATAAATTCATTTTTGAAACTAAAAATTTATATTTTGGAGATTTGAATGAATTTTGTAAAATGATGGAAACTAAATATGAATTATTAAAATGAAAAATAAATCTATAAATTATTCTTTTAATGATTTTTGAGTGAATGATAGGATATAGATAATCTTATTCCATATATAAATGTTTATCTTAAAATTTTGATTTATTTTTTTACTAAAAACAGTAATAGAAATGAAATATTAAAGAAATGAGTTCAATCCACTAAATTTAATTCTATTTTTTGACTAAAGGATGAAATTAACTAAATAAAATTCATGAAATAATAAAATATAAATATATTTCTAGAATAGCAATCCATGATGAAAAATGAAAGTTATACTAAAATTTTTCTGTGTCTATTTAAAAGAACAAAAATGTCTGTAAGGTTATTTGTTTAAACTATAGAGAAATTACAAATTAGGATAATGTTTTTAGTCTAGATAATCGTCAATATTTATTTGTTAAAAATTATTTAATTCAATAAATTTTTGTAAAAAAAATTTCAAGAATTCTCAGACTGTATAAGAAAATTTGGATTCCCAAATCATTGGTTTCTAACATGTTAGGACCTCAGATAATATGGGTACCAAAAAAACTTATCGTTTAAATAATTTTTTAGAGATAAATATATAACATCATCGAGGAAACTTTTAATATGTATATTAGTTTCTCAACTCATATGAGTATAGATTTCTAAAATTTATATTATTTATCCAGAATTGGTGGTATCTTTGACACATTTGGTGACAATGTTGGAAAAAAGATTACTGGAGTTGGATTACTTGAAAATCCATGATCTTTTCTCACGATAAATGGTCTTTATGTTGAATGATTGATATGATTCCTAATAATTATTTCTTTATATTTTTATAATGTTTATTCTGTAGATATTTCAAATATTGTATGTTCTATTTTTAAAAATAAACACCTTTAGATTAAGGAACCTAAAAGTTAGAATATATATACTTTAGAAATTAATTATTTATATAGAAATATTTTTATCTATGTTAATTCTAAGACAAATAGATATTTTATTTTTCATAAAATACTTGGTCAATATAATGATTATTATTTTAGTGGCTTCTATACGAGAAATTTAATTTTATATTTTCATGGAATTCAATTTATTAAATATAATATATAAAATGCATTCCAAATGGTTATGAAATATAAGAAATATTTCAAATAAATTAAATATTTTTGTACATCTATAGCTCTAAAAATTACCCATATGAATTTTTTTAAAACCATTGAAAATTGAAATCCTTATAAAAAATGTTTTTTTATTTGTTATTTGATGATTTTTCAAGATTTAATTGGGTTTTATTTTTGAGCCGTAAAATTGAAGTTTGTTTTTATTTTTATAAGTTTATGCATATTAGATCAAATACAAAAATATGAAAAAAAATATATATTTATTTGAGAAGTGAACATTGAGGATGATTTAAAGACAATGAATTTAATTTATTTTTTTCTTCAAAACATGATATCATACATACAAATTATTCCCCCAAGAAACATTAATAGATTAATGTTTTTAATGGAGGAATATGACCTTACAATAAATTTCATGGACAATGTTTTTTGAATATAACATACCAACTCATGTTTTGGTTGATTCTATAAATACCACATGTTATGTCATTAAAATATCTCTAGTTAGTCCACTTTTGAAGAAAAATATATATGAGATATAGAACAATAAAAAACCAATATTTGCAAACCTAAATGTTATTTGATATAATTTTTACATTCTAAAAACAAAATAAAATATTAGTAAATTTGATTGAAACCATAATTAAGGGATATTTCTTGTTTATTCTACTAATTTTTTGTCTTATAGAGTATTAATCAAAAGGTCATGGATTGTTAAAGAATCGACTCATGTGAAATTTATTGAAATTGATCTGTATGATCATTAAAGTCTCAAGTTGATGAGATAAGGGGTTAATTTAAATATATAATATCTGATCTTATTTTTTATTATTGAAATTATGATTATATAGAATATAAATTTGCTGAAAACAATCCTTAAAGGGTAAAAACTAGGGAACCAAAAAATGTGTTTTCGAAGAATCCTAGAATATTATAAATCCATCCATTACATATAATTATATGAATCATAGATAAAGGAATTATAACTAGGAGTCTAGGAAACCTTATTGAATATTGTAACGTTATATCTCATCTTGAACATAAAACCATATATGAAAAATTAGCTAGTGAGATTTTGGTTTTAACTTTATAAGATGAATTTGAATAACTCTAGATGAACAAGGTATGAGAATTAGTGTAAATCCCATCTAATTACCGAATTATAATAACCAAATATGTTTTTATAAATAAATATTATGTTCATTGTTTAATCACATTAAATAATTCTATATTACTAGATAAATGGTATAATTATGTGGAAGGAGTAATTATGTGGAAACATTTTCACCTATAGCCTCATTATAATCAACTAAAATTTTCCTTTCAATGGTATCTCAAATAGTCTAAAACTATAATTGATGGATATTAAATATTAATTTATGAATGGTTTTCTTATGGAGGATTTTTATGTTGAAAATATCATGGTTTTGAAATTAATCAATTTCCAAATCACATTTTCAAACTTACTAAAAATATTTATAGTCTTATACAATATCCTGGATGTTGGTATAATAATATGAGTTCTTTTATTTGATCAACTATATTTTCTATGGGATTTATATATCCTTTATTTTCAATAAAACTAAATCCTTAAAAATTTTATTAGTTCAGATATATATTTATGATGTTTTTTTTGGTATTAAAAATAAAATATTAGGTAATTAAATTTCAAAACTCATGAAAAAAAATTTAAAAAATATTTATTGCTGAGTTAAATTTTGTTCATGGATTTAAAATTTAAAAAAATGACTTGATAGTGTTTAAAATCATAAAAAATACTTGACATGATTAAAATATTTAGAATTCAAATTAGTTAAGTACTTGAAACCATGATGAGTTTTATGGAAAAACATGATTTTGATTATTCTAGGAAAAAATTGAAAAAATTTATTATAGAGTAATAATTATGAGTGTATTGTTTTTGACAAACAATTTAATGAAATTTTTTTTGTAGTATTATTGTGTGATAGATTCCATTAAAATTATATATAATATCATTGAAAATCCACCAAAATAAATTTTAGTTATTAGAAATTAAAATTTTCTAATTATTTACCTTTTCCAAAAACTCTTTATTTTAATTTGAATTCATATTTAGATGTTTAATTTAGTGGTTGTAGACAAGATAAGAAGATTACCTCAAGAATTTTTTACTTTATAAGTAAATATCTAAAATCGTTGTAGAGTTAGAAACAAAATATAATTACATTATCTATTGATGAACTATAGTATATACTTTCTATTAGTCATTATGCATAGGTGTTATGGATGATAAATACCATGTTGGATTTTTCATTAAATTTTAATCATTGGTAAATCAAATTTTCTTACACTAGTCATATAAAACACTCTTAGAATAAAGTAAATCATCTAATAACAAAGAATATAGATCTTTGAAATCATTTATTGAGAGATATCATATAGAGAGACAATATCTCTCTTATATTCATCTAAACCAAGAATAAATTTACTAAAATTATCACTAAGGCACATTCTTGGAAGAGTTTTGGATTTATTAATCAAGAATTATATTTTTTTAAAATTGAAAATAATTTAGCAGATTTTGTTTCTTTTTTACATTAATAATATTTCGATTTCTATAATCATTTTAATATTCATTATATTTTAATTAATTTTTAAATTTAAATGAATTCATTATATTCTAAATTATTTTAAAAATCTATTCTCCTTTCATATTTATTTCTCTGATTTATTTTAATTTTAAAACCCATTGATTATTTTATTCTAAAAAATTTTAAAATGGGTGATAAAGCATGGATATGAGAGTTTTTATGGTTCTTTCAAAGAAATCCATGATTGGTGGTGTGTTATATCTTTTTTATTGTTAGAGAAGAAGTTAAAATGTCTTGGTTTAATAGAACATAGATTTTGCTAAGTAAATTATATCATTTATTGGGATGAGAGTCTATTTTTTATAAGAATCGTGATTTTTTTTTAACATGAGTTCAATGAGTATTTTAGGAACACTGATTTCTAGTTTGGTAAAACATAGGATATGTTTTATATGAATGAGAATGAGAAATAATTGTTGGATTATTCTATGGAAGTGGATGTTATCTTCCATTGTACTTATAAATAAGATAATAATAGCTATCATAAATTTGTTGGAATGATCCTTAAAGGAGACCAAAATTATTTTTAGATTCTTTTTAGGTCCTCAAATTTCAAAAGAATGAAGTAATATATTTAGAGGCCAAATGGAAGGTTTTGTGTAAATTCATTTGGATAGGTCTTTCTCAGAGAGCAGGTGAAATTGAATAATTATTGTTTTAGAAAATTTCTCACAAATATATCATGAACAATAATGTAATGTTAAACATGAAAAGGTATATGGTGACATTTATGAAAAAACAAAATTATCAAGAGGTTGTGAATATTATCTTTTACCCTTATAGATAAATTCTTTATCAAATTTTTATGAGGGAGGAAGTTAGTCAGAATGAAGGTTGTCCAGGTATGTGGAATAAAATTAACAATCTATATTTTATTTTCTAAAAACCATTTGGTGATACTAAGATTTTCCTCTAACTATTTAAAACATTTTTGGTCTAGATTCTGAAGCTCTTGTGGTCAAACCAATATCAATACCATTTTAAGGGGAGCAGTACAGGGAAAATTATTCCAAGGATATAGAACCCACTGAAGGGTAGCCAAATAATAAATCTTAAGATATAGTTGTTAAGAGATCTGACCACGTCATTGTAGAATAAAAACATATAATTGAATCTTAATAAAGTTAGAAATCATTTATTGCCACCATTTTTAGCCAGAGGTACTTTCTGTTGAGGCAGTTGTAGATATCAGGGGATATAATCCATTTTAGAATAAACATAGAGTTTCTGTCATTGGTGAAATAGTGGAATGACTAGTGGTTACATTAGTTGATACTATAAATATAAGGGATGAGCATTAAGTGGTTTATATACACTTCAGATTACCTATTAGTAGTTTACATATGAGTGGGAATTTGATCTTGGAATAATTTATCATTCATTCACATACCACAGAGAACATTATTTCTACTCATTATGTTTAAGGGGAAATACCCATCATGTGAAAGTGTCTTAAAGGATATGATATTAAGAGCTGTATTTGGACATTTTTATTACATATTCTAACTGACTTTGATAATCTCAAGAATTATTAGGATGACATAAATATGGATTTATTTCCTTTTTTGGATTATATTACATATTTTTAGGATACCACAATGTCTATATAGGAATTTTATATCATTTTTGGGATAATGGGTAGCCAAACCAATTTGATTACGAATCTTTAAATAGTGAAAAGTAAATTTTCTATGAATAATTAGAATATTGAGAAAATGAAATCCACATTTTTTGAGATTAAACAGGTGAATTCTACCAAAATTGAGGTGAATGTACTTCTATTTCTAGAAGAATCATTGAAATATATTATTCAGAATCTATATGTGGTTCATTCATATCTTTTTGAGGTTGTACTTCATTTTATCCAATGTTTGAAGTCTAATGTGAACCAATAATTTCATACCTTCATAATTATGGTAGAAGTACGGTTTTTGTTTAATAAAATGTTACCACCAAGTGTTAACACTAATTCTAAGACATTAATAACTGTATATATGTGTGTTTTAGTTTGATCATTTATCTCTAAATATGATTTCTATAAATTCCTTAATCGAGTCACTTAAGGGTGAAATTATCTCTCTAGTGTTGTTGTATGATTTTAGAAAATATCTTATGTTTGAATTATAGGATATTAGGTAACCTGTTAGAAGGGATGTTTTTTACTATTATATCATTGAATTTCATTATAATTTTTTTTTACAATCTACTCCCTTAATCAGTTCTAATATGGATGAAATTTTTTAATGTCTAATGATTTTTTGAATATGATTTAATATTTTCATTACTAACTTATTAGGAACCATCAAAAATTTATTATTATGATTTAAGTTATCTATGTGGTTATTCAAGATATTTACATATATTATTTCCAAAAGGATTATAGTTCTTTAGAGTCTAAATAGTCCATTGTTGAACTAGATCAAGAAAAAGGGAGAAGATTATTATGTTCTGACCAGTCAGACCCACTTCACATATGTAATTTTTTTTCTCAAGATTCCCATGATTATATTACTCAAGAACCCAAAGTAGTGAATATGATTTTTATAATGTAATCATATAGAAGATATCTCATGTATATTAAAATTTAAATTCACTACAATGGACTAGGATTATTTTAAAGGTGTTTGGAAATAGGAAGAGAGAAAATACGTTTTCAAAATGATTTGCAGCTCAATATACTTCATTTATGCCCACCTATATGGTTAGTGCTCCCCCACAAAGATTATATGGTGGTTAACCAAAATCCCTTAATGGGTTTTCAAATAGTTGTCTCATTGTAATAGCTTAGAATATATGGTAGGGTTATTAAGATATCAGAGATTTATATAATTTTGATATTATCCAAAGATGAACATATGTGTTGATGAAAAATTCCAAGTCTAATAAGGAATATCCATAATTTATAAACTTAAATATATCCATAAGGGAACTAGATAGGGTATAGAATAATTTTTTGATTCATTTTTTATGTCATCAATAAAAGATAGTGTATGATGATGTTATAGATACAGTACCTAAAAGAAAATAATCTTCCACATCAATGCCATCAATTTAAATGACTCATAATTATAATATTTCTTATGATTTAATCATTTAATATATGAAAATAGATATAGTTCATAGCATTCCTTCAAGGTCCCCTAATGATGAATCAATATTCGGATCTAAACATAGTTTAGAGTTAGGGATTAGAAGGATAGTTCCTCTTCCAGTGGTTGACACTCCCACTGTCTCTTTATTATCTCTATCCTTTAAAAAAACTTAATTCAAACCTTCTTATACCTTTTGAACCTATCAATAATCCTGTGTACTATGATTGAAAAAATTTACACATATTTTTTTTGTGTTCTGTATCTATATTTTATAAAATTGATCTTCATTGATAAAATTATTATTTATCTCCTTGTGGAGTGATTTTTTATTTAATTTTTTCAATTTTCTTGAATATTATATTTATTGTATTACTAAATTATTATCATACCTTATTCAACTTTAACTTATTCCAATTATTTTAACAATTCATGAATCAATGTTCTATGGTGAATGTTTTTTACTATCATCTAAATTCCTTTTAATTCCACAAAATGGGGATATGACAAATATATAGGGGTATGAAAGTATAAAGACAAAATTTTAAAATTATTATATATGATTTATAAGTTTTTATCAAAAGTATTTAAACTATTCTATATTCCATGTTTACTGATTCATGGGTTTTAAGATTTTTACAATATAGGGATATTGTTGTACTATTGATGTTTTTAAAAAAAATCTCATGTTATTAATGTTTTTATGATCATTAAAATCATTAATATATTTCCAATGATTCAGTTTTTTAGTGTTTTAAATAGGTTTTATCTTATTCAACTCAAATCTAAATAAATCTATAATTCAACTTTTGTTTGATGAAATTTAGATAAGTATAAAAAAAATCGGTAACATGGGGGATTTGGGTACATAGAGTTAGGATACATTGATAATTCAACAACGTCAATCGGTTAGGTGGTAGGATCTCTTACATAAATATCATACGGATTAGGATTAGCTATATGAGAAATGACTAAAATTATGAAACAACTACATCAAATTGACTATATTGAGAGTTCAATTATGTTAATTGGATACATGGAATATTTTGCTATTTGATACCAATCGTCTATATTAATATTTAATATGTTAGAAAGTCGTGTATATAAATTTGGCTAGGTGAATAATTCAGCTATGAGATGATCTCCTAAATTGATCAATTCAGCCACATGAATTCAGATACCTGGATTTTGGTTATGTTGTAATCCAAAATCATCTACATCATTATAGAGCTAATATTTTTTTATCATTTGATATTTTTAATTGAAAATGAATGATTATTTCAATGAATTAAACAATATAGTTCCTCATTATGATAAATTTGATTTCTAAATGAATATAAGTACCATATAATAAATGAATAGAATTGGTTTCATTTCCCTATGCATTTTTTCAAGGTAATTTTTAGAAAAGTACACATGTATTCATACCCCAAAAATTATAATTTTTTATGTTATGTTAAATATCATTTTCTGAAAATAAGAATAATCTATATTTGAAAAATAACATAAAGAACCTAATCTACATTGTATACTCTCTCCCTATCTTGAATATTTCTATTTCTTGGTGTTGATAAGCTAATATCATAGCCATTCATACATTTATAAAGGGTGGATTTATGTAAGGAAAATTTCAATAACACAATTCACCACCACCCCTTGGGTCATTGTACAATATATATCCAACATATATGTTCTTTATTTTTTTATATTTCCAGATGTATAATTAAATGTTGTAAATTTTTTAACATTAATAGAAAATACCCAAGAAATATTAATGTAAAAACGAACATTTTTATGTTAAAATTTGTTATGTATAATGAATTAATTGTTTTGTGATTTTTATGGAATTTTGGAATGGGAAATTATAAATTTACATTTTGATGAGTGAATTGAAATTTAATATTAATTATAAATTCATTTTCTTTTCTTTTACACTAAAACTAAATATAGTTTTGTAAATTTTGAAAAAAAAATTGAGAATTTAGTTTAAATAATTTATAAAGATTTATCTTGGAAATTATATTTATACAATATGATATCTTTATAAATTTCACTATAATTGTTTTTAATTTTATATTCATTGGTCTACTACATAATGTTTGTTTGGTATTGAAAATTATAGGAGTTTCTTTTATTGGGATGGAATAATTATTAACTCATTTTTTGAGGACTGTGTCATTTAATAGATCCCCACCAAATAATTTCTCACTTCTATACCATTACTCTTGTCCATGTGAAAGAATGCAGGATGTCTCATGTTGGTGTTATTGGAGGGGTCCTGCTTTAGATCATAGTATTTCAAATAAGGGTTGTTTATGGGTTAATGACTTGACAATTTAGGGTTGTTTATGATGAATGGACTACTGTAGTTGATATCATCATATCAACTAGCTTCCTTGATGCTTATTTTAGTATTCTATACTACTATATTATGTGAAAAAAAACTTCATGGAATATCCCTACTTCTCGTTCTAATACTCCATTCTTTGAGAATAAATTTTTTTATTATATGTGATGAATACTTTTTTTAAATTTATTTTAAAATTTTCATCAATATGATTAATTATTCTAGAATGATTTTTTCAATTTTTTCAAATGTGTTAAAATTCATTCCCCTTGATATATTCTTTTATTAGGTATATTTTTTATTTAATTTTCCTCCTCTCAAATTTTTTGTTCATGTTGTTCTAAATTATATCTATTTTTCTCGTTAGTGTTATAATTTCTTACCACTGATGAATGTGACCTCCCATCTTCATTCATAGAGAACTAATTATATTTTATAGTTCGAATATTGGTGTACACTTTCATTTTTGAGTTTAAAAATCCATTTTAAATATTTTCATGTACACATTCTCTAGAATATTAGTATACCATGTAATTTGTGAGGCATAAACCCATTAATTTTAATGAATTTTTTTTCTACTCATTATCTTTAATCAAATATTTCTCTTTAGTAACAACATGATAATATAGAGTGATATTCCTAATATATAAGTGTGGTGTGACTTCATAATGAAATTAGTGAGTCTCCACACTACTATTTCAAATATAATTTCCTGAATTTAACGTCATTTAAATAGGTGGTATTCTCTATTCTATAAAGTTAATTTGTTCGAATCTATTCTAAAAATGTTTCTTGGTCATCTTAGACCATATGGATTAAATTAATCATCAAAATCCCTATAATAATCATCTATACTTTACAACCTCTATCAACTACAATACTCATAAATGGTTTTCTCCATACATAATAAAGGAAAAAACCAACAGGATTTATTACAAAAATATTCCCCTTTGGGATTTTTTATAATTCACTAGGATAAACAACATAGTAAAAAAATTAGAATTAATATAAAAATTATTAAAAAGAGTGAATCAATGATTCATCAATCAGACAATATAAGCTCAAATGAGATAATTATCGATGTGAGAAACATGAGTTATATGATAAAATAACCATGATTCCATATCATTTAACACATTTCAAAAAAATTCTTTATTGAATATAGAAATTATTACATTATATAATTATTAGTGTGATAAAAATGAATTATATTAGTAATCCCCATGATTATAACTCATTCAATGTCATGAAAAAAAATTTCTCCCCAAAATATGGAAACAAGTAATATCCCTTTAAGTGGAACTCTTCCCATTTTTTTAATAGTACACAAAATTCTTCTTCTAAGTAACACGATAACATTCTTACCCCTTTTCAATGAACCCAATGTCAACTTCATTAATGGTTCCTAAAATAGATTTATAAATAAATTAATGTAATGAGTATGGATATCATACTTTTCATTAAATTAAATTTCTATTATGGAGTTGGGGTCTAATCTCTAAAACAATCATGAGATATGAGTTCAGTTGGAATCCTAGAGAAAATATATTTCATTAGAAATCCACTTTTTTAATAGATTGGTCATTAAACATGGTACTTGATTTGGAGTAGGAATATACTACATCCTCACAAAATTTTGAAAAACTTTATCCATTAAGAAATGTTATTTTTTCTGAAAATATGTCATTCTTGAATGTTGAATGGAATTTTTGTTAATTTTTATGTTACCTGATTTGTAACACATTATTGGAATAAGATACACCAACATAATTCCAATTTCATTGATCTTGTTTAATATAAATACAAACTAGTTACTATCTTGATTCACTAAAACTTATTTTTCCTCTGTAGTTTTTAAAGAAATCAAATATTTCTTCGTTATGTTTCCAATAAATTCAAAATTATCCAATGTAAAACACCCCCCTTGAAGTATATTTTTGGTCACCCACAAAACCAATGATATCTATATCTGAAAAAAAAAATCAATTATGTTTTTGAATTTGTGTGATAATGAAACCTATAATCAACTATTTGCATGATATATCAGAGCATACGCCTCACAACCATTAAATGAATTTCTTTTGGAAAATTCTGAAATTAGGTAGCTTGCAATGTGGGGGAAATAGTTTCTAAAAAAGTGGATATCAATTAAATATAACCACTGAAAATATGTATATAGTGAGTCGTATCTACTTCCTTGTATACACAATACGTTTAAAAAGTCATATGGGTCTCCAATGGAGTATCCAACAATTAAGATTCATCAATCTAAAAACCTATTTTCACTACCTTAATAAATTTGTTTGGGAATAAAAATGTACCATCCTTACTTTGAATCACTATAAAACTAGGGAATGAGTATGAATTACAAATTAAATACATCTTGAATTAACATCCCAATAATTATATGAACTAATTCTAAAGATGATGTTTTCAACATATATAAGCACTACCATCTATTCCCCATAATCCATATTAATGTAGTGTTTTTGATCAAGAACACTTCTATGATAATATAGAACATTTAAGTAATGATAAAACCATATGTATAAGGTTATTATAATATGTTTCAGTCCATATTGACATTTATTCTAAGGAAACATGTTATTATCATCAACGTGAATGAGAAATCCATGCATTTTCTCAATATAAACATCCCCTTCAAGGACTCCATTCAAGAATACTGATTTTATCCCAATTATGTACATATTATAACCCATTTATATAGCCATAGACGAAAACTATCTAATATTTTCAAGTTAAATGAATTGGTGAAAATGTTTCATTATAATTAATTCTATCAATCAGGGAAAAGAATTTAAAAAAATATCTAACATATTTTTTCACACTATATCATATTTATTGAGTTTATTTAAAAACTATTTATATTATCTCATGTTCTAGTTTTTCATACTTGAGGAAACTTCCAAAGTGTTATTTTTCACAACGCGATAAAGCTCCAAATTCCTCACTTTGACCCAACTTTCTTCAACAGAACCTTCATTAAATGCATTTAGTGCCACCTACGATAGAAATGAATTATGAAGTTGAATCTTAATTATTTCAGTCATCATTGGATATATTTAACTACCAATGATATGGTGAATAGTTATTTCAAGTCTACCAGAATGTATGTTCATTCTCAGTATCCCTTATATGTTTTACTCATAACAAAAGAAATATTCAGAGTTCGTATCATCCCTTTAAACTCCCCTAAATCCATATATATATTAATCAATTTACTTATTAAAAATATAGACTTTTTTGTGTGAATTAAACTCATTCATAGGTGAAATATTCTCTCCCTAACACTAATTATGCTCATTTTTAGTCATATTCACATCATGGATTTCAGACATTTCACCCATCCATTTTTTAGCACCTATATTCCTTGATTTGTTATGAACACCCAGAACATACCCTTCATCCACATATTCTTATAATATTATATTATTTTACATGATAAGAATTTAACACTAACATCAAAACACGTGAAATTATTTTAGTGTGGGATTATTTATATAAAGAAATTATGGGGTTTTTTCTTTATTTGAACACAAAAATTCCTGAGTGGAAATATATAACATTGTTAGAACATCCTCTTTAAAATATTTCTATTATAGGCTATTTTCAATGAGAATTTTCATAGACATATTTTCTATGGGATTCCTCCTCACTATAGCACCATTTTTTTGAGGAGATCCCCCCATAGATACTTGTTGTTGATTCACATGTTTTTTGAGATATTATTTCACATTGGGATTTATAAATTCTATATCATTTTTATTGTTAAACTTTTTATTTTTACACCATTAATTTTTTATTATTCACAGTAATATGAAGTTACTAACTTGTATACATCAGTTTTGTGAGTAACCAAGATAAACCAAGCCATTATACTGAAATCATAGACAAACAAAACATAATACATTTTACTATCAAAATATTTATGTGTTATCGGAACAAAAATAAATACCAGAACATGATCCAATACTATTGATGAATTCTCCTTCTTTGACCAATAGGTATTCCCAAAAACCATCCCCTTTTAAATTAAATTACATGTCTGGGTACTGTAATATGTGATTTTCAGAAGTTCATTCACTCTATTCCTCTTCACTATATTTTCCAATGATATTTGGCTCAAAATCCCATTATGTTTGTGATAATTCCAATTTTCCGTTTCTTTAGACAAGATTCCATTATTTCGTTCACCAGTCATATAAATAATCCACTTGTTATAAATTTCATATAGAACAAGTAAAAAATCATCATCACTAATATTATGCTCCTTTATGCCAAATTCCTTAGCCTGTCTTAAGTCACACAACTGGAATACAATTTGGAGATATTAGATAATTATTTTTAATAAGAGAATATTTCTATTTCTATGTTCATTTCCATCCACCTAGGATTTCTTAGATAAAATTAATTTGAGATTATTATAGAATCGTACCGCTGCCCCACTTTCGTATTTTATAATTATAATTAGATCCCCATTTCATGTAATGTGAGAGGTACACCCACTTTAAATAACAAATAAATTGGACTTATCTTCTTCTCTAAAAGTTATATCTATAGTGTTTTATTATTCATATATTTTTTCCTTATTTCAAGAAAATTTAGAAGCTTCTCATGATGAATGATAAATTTTTTGATCCTCTGCTAGAATAATTTATTCTTCAACTTGAAAGACTGAGGACCTATTTTCATTTATAAATTTGTTTTCGAAGATAAAAAAATAGATTTCTGCTATTCCAAGCCTCCTGAGACACTTCTTGTTTAAACCATTAGGAATAATATGTTTAATTGGGACCAAATCCTTCACACCAAATGAAATAACTATTAAAATCATATAAAAGTGATATAAAACTAATTACCTTTTTTTAATACTGTTTCTCTTGGAAAATCCTTTTTTTAATAGATAACACATATTGAATGTGTACCATTTATTCATAGTGATAACACATAGTCCTTGGTATCATTTTCTATTGTCATATTCTTGGCCAGCTTACTTTCAAGACTCTTACAAATCTAATTCCCACTAAGGATTAGAAGCCACAGTTCTAGAATAATTCATGGTATTATCATCCTTAGGATCATTCTCTAAAATATATAACCCCTTTCCAATAATTTCATTCACTTTTGAGATAGTAATATTCTCTTCATATGTATCTAGAGGGTTTTATTTATCATTAAATAGGTATTTTTTTCTAGACTAACATGATACCATGTTGGGTGTTAGGATTATTTATTGATCTTCACACATTCATAACCAAACCATAACTTCTTATTTGAGTTCTTCAAATATTTTAACCCTTCATCACACTGTATTAGACAAACCATATATTATTTGATTCTATTAATTCACATTAAGGATTAGAAGCCTCGGTTCTAGAACAATTCATGGTATTATCATCCTTAGGATCATTCTCCAAAATATATAACCATTTTCTAACAATTTGATTCACATATGGGATAGTAATATTTTCTTCATATGTATCTATGAAGATTTTATTTATCATTAAATATTGATTTTTTCCTAGAAAAACATGATACCATGTAGGTTGTTGGGATTATTTATTGATATTCACACATTCATCACCAAACTGTAACTTCTTATTTGAGTTCTTCAAATATTTTAACCCTTCATCATACTGAATTAGACAAACAATATATTATTTGATTCTATTTGTTCAAATTAAACTTGAACTCAATATCCTTTTTAGAATTTCTATACACTCTAGGGTTTTTTATATCAATCACAACATTCAACTATGACTTCTAATTCTCTTAATAATGCATATAGAGTTTGGAGTTATGAACAGATAAAATTTTCTTCTTGTTTTAATACCAAAATTAATCAAGTTATTCAACTGTTCCCACAAGATAATCCTAAAGGTCAACTCTTCCTCCAAATTAAACATTTCAAGGATCACTTATATTAGCTTCTTTCACATTAATCATATATACTAAGTCATTTTCACTATGATTCCAAATATCCTCAAAATCTTTTACTTCAATATCATTAGTAATTCTGTCTTCTTTAGATAATAAATTCTTCCTCTTGAAAATTTCTATATTTTATTTTCCCTACATTAAAAATCATTGAAAAAAATTATTCAATATTCATCCTCATAATATTAAAAAAAATACCACCTATAAATGAGAATTAATGCCTTTCCGGACTAGAAGAAACAAATTGAAATCATGATTTGGAATTTTAATTTTACCATCTTAATATTAGAGTAATTAAAATCCATTACACCATAAATATCATATTTCTGTAGAACAGTACTAATATAAAAGGTTCATTATTACTTTTAAAGTAACCTCATATGATTTATCCTTATCTCTAGTTTCAATATTTACATTTCTCAATTAATGTAAAATATTTGTTAGGTGAAGGCTATCCAGAAAAGACTTTTTAAATCGTTTCCTTTAAGAATGGATACCACAACATTGAACAATGGATGTAGTATCCTAAATATTCCTTTAAGAAATTATAAATCATGAATATTTTAACCAATCCCTCACATATCTTCCATAAGAGAACTAAGATGAAAAAAATCCATCAATTTTTTTGGTCGGTCTCATACGCAAGCCTTTGTATCTATTTTATAGCACTTCCATATTTTTCTCCCAAACATTGGAATCAACACAGTAATTATTCCAGAGTCTTTATCTATTACTATGAGAGGTTATTTAGTACATAAACATAGTATATATAGGAAGATAATATATTTTCATAAGATATAGTGACCCGTGGATAATTTTTTTGACTTTCTATAACAGGATGACCTAAAAGAAATGGTCATATTATTTAAGAAAAAGATATTATGGGTATATTTTACATTTACATATGGTTCATGATCCCAATATAGTGATTGATATGAATTTTATATGATTACTAATGAATTAAATATATGATAAATAAATAAAAATTACAATACACGGTATATCATATATTGTATCATAGTAAAACTCATAATAATAAAATAGTAATAAAGTGTTACATATGGAAAAGAGAAAATTTTGATGAAATTTGAGGCTTTTAGATCATGTAAAAATCATACGAGTGATATAAAACATTATAAATGGATCTTCAATGAAGATATTAAATGATTTCATATTTAAAGGCTGCAATTTATGATTATCCCTCATCATCTAATGGGATATTTGGTTAGATCTTGTAATTAATTATTTTTATCACCAAAAAAAACTGTATTTTTCATCCTAATGGGATATCTTATAGAATTTTATTTTAATCATTAAATGATTTACTAAAAAACATAAATAATCAATTTTATTCCACTTTCATAATATATACTCATTCATGGAAACACATCAAAAATATTTTTATTTCCAAATTTTTTATAATTTATAAAATAGAATCATGATTTATATCTGAATGGTTATGAGTTTTTTTAAGATGAATAAATCGAACAATATAATTCATATACAAATTGGAATTAAAATAAATTAAAAATTTTAAAAATAATTTAAAAATATCAAATAAATAAGAACCTTCAAGCATAATCATTTGATTGAGAGGGTGAATTTATAGGAAAAAACTCAAAATATTAATAATAATACGATAGACATAATATAAAAACAAAAAAGTATACTTATCTTCAATGGTTAAATGATCATGTTTGGGTATGAAATGAAGTTTCCTCCATAGGTTGATAGCCAGAATTATAGAACTTCATAAGAGAGAATAAAGAGAAAGGGATTTTTTTAGGTGTTTAGATTTGATATGTACCAAAAGGATTCCTAAGAATAAAATTCAGATTAAAAATATGTATTTTTATAGATTGAAATAATATCAGTTTATAATTGAGGCTTAGAGGTTGAATAATTAATTAATCACAATGTGCCTACTTTTATAGTATGATGTTATAATTTTTTACTTTGGTTAAACTATAAAATTTTTTACCATTATATTATCTTTATAACCTAAAAACATGATTCATTTTATGTATATATATTCATATATTCTTAAAATATTCTATAAATAATTATTTTGTTCTTTACTTTTAAATGCATATGGTCTCTGTCAATTCAGTTATATTTATGTTTCATGTTTTATTCTACTATGCTCATATTGTTTGAAATTTCGCTATTTAATCTAGAGAGACATTAAATTTTTGATTCCTAAGGTGATATTAACATAAAAAATTAATATATTATCCACCTAAAGTTAATTTTTTTTGATTCATTATGTATTCTTTTTTATTCAGTTTATGATACAAAGTAAATGAGACTATTTTTTACCAATCGATAGAACACATTAATTTTTCAATATATAGAGAGTCAAAATTTTTAATAATGAGCTATCCTATCCAAAGTAATGTTATCTCAAACATGTAAATGGTGTTATCATAGAGTGATATATTTCTAATTATCAAATGAAAAGTGTATATATTGAATATAAATACTCATATCTATAGTGTATAATAAAAACAACATGGTGTTTGTTCCTCTTGTTGTGTTCTTACATTTTACAATTGAGTGTATAGAAATATACTTGCTAAAATTATAAATCTGTAATGAGAATGTAATTTTTTGAGGTTTGAAAGGGGAGAAAGCATGTTATTTATTAGTTAACTGTTACTCATAGTGGGATGATATTTTAATTTTAGAACCATCATTTTATATTTTCAATGGTAATACATGAAATTCTTATGAGCATAAATTTATTAATTATTTTACTATAAATTTAATTTTAAATGAAATCAATTTATCATTTTCAGATATATATTGAACAACATTCAAAGGAACATGTGATGATTGATCAAAAATGGGTCTTTTAGAAAAATCATCATAAATGTTTTATCATCGAGAACATAAAATAAAAAAAAATATTTTATAAATTAAAAGAATACAATATTTGACTCTATTGGAACGGGTTTTTTATATTTTGAGGAAATTTGATGAAACCCTAGAGAAGTACAAACCATTAAACTCAAAAAAGTGAAAAGTATACTACTGGGTGATATACATGAAGTATAACTCATTCCACCTATAGTTTTTAGTAGTGGTGACTTTTATATTCCATCTAATCATTTATATCATCACTTTAACCTTGAACATTTAGGCCCGACACATAACAATAAATATGGTTCCATCATAAAACCAATATTTAATTTGAGGATTTGGACAAAAATCTTATTTTTTATCCAACACTCCTCTCTCAATCATATGATGGATTGAGTTTTTCTCTAAAAATACTTCCCTCAAACCAAAGACCACACATATGGGCCTCGCCTTCAATAATAATCCACTTGATCCATTCAACATTCCTCATTATTTTTCAAAACTATGACTTTCCACTGGACAAATAAATTTAGGGAAAATTTGGAAGAAAGAAACATAATAGATATTCATGCATAAATTAATCTATCATCACCATTAAAATGTCAATCACAGGTTATGTCATTCACATTACAACATGCATAAACCATGGATTTGCTAGAATAATAATATCAAATGAAACTATGCATAATGATTTACATAGTTTAATTAAAATACCATAAATCTGGGGAAGGGAGAAAACATTCACTATATCTTAATATAATTATGAAAATTTTTAATAAAATAAGGCCACATAATGGTTAATGAAATACTTTAGAAATGAAAACATTCCACTGAGCACTGATTTTCAATAATGAATCATCATTACATGTGAAATAAATACTATGTGTCTCTATGTGAACATAAATATAAAATTTTACTTTATTATTTCCATGTTTTAACCATGTGAAAAATATTTCAGTGTGTCTATTTGAACCCTATATGAAAAAATGTTTTTATTTTCACATTCCACAGAACCATTTTTAAAAGATTCTCTAGTAACTATATCTTCCCAATATACCACATATTACTATTCTAAAAAATATAGAACATTATTATCCTAACCCACAGCCTTCCAAGTAGGGGGATATCCCATATAATCCCCATTAACCATAGCACCAAGGACATAAGGATATATTTTGGGGGTTGGTATATATTTTGGACCATATAAAATAAAAAATCGCATATCTCAGTAATCTCTTAATTGGGAATCGATTCCTGAGATATTCTTCTCCAGTATTCATCTCCTTCAATACACCCAATTTTAAATAACCTTTTAACCCTTCATTATATCTAATGCTTAACTATGTTATAACAATTCATCAATTTTTTAGTGACCAACACTTTCATTATCATATCTTCTATATTCAAGATTGTACATATCATGATGGGGTAAATGTCTATATTCGTATCCTGAAGAGTAACTTCCTAATTTTCTATTTCTGATAGATCACTCATTTCCCAAAAATCTTCAGATCATAAAATATCTCTTGGATCTTTAGAGTTGACCTAATCTGTGATTCCAATTGATGTGCCCCAATCTAGATTGACAACTGAGATGGGGTGGGTGAATTTGTTGTTAATTTTTAACAAATTCATTCATTAGATTTTAACCTCTTGAACTTATGAAGGTTCTAAATCCAATAAATGATATCTTATAGTCTCAATTCATATATAGAAATAACAGGATAGTGAACAATGTGAAACATTTAAAAGTTTCGGTACAACGACCAACTCAATTCCATATTTTTTATTCTCCCAAACATGGCTTCTCAACTATAATGTTATTGATAATTAAAATGGTTAATATAGATTTGCACTATATCTCTCATGGATACTCATAATATTTTATTGATACTGTATCCAAAAATTATCTATATTTGACACTAACATTCTCTAGAGTCCAACTATTGTCTTCTTCTCATAAATCACACAAGAGACTTCTCATACTCTCATCTCCAAATAAGAGTTTTTCTCATTTATTTAAAATTTGATCCATTATAGGATTTCATATTAACAATCCTATATGATATCACTAATTCATACATCCTCACATACTAATTAAAGAACCTTTGAATCTTTTTATTTTTCATAAAATTTATTTTAGCACCATTATATGATCATTTTCTCGATTGTAACAAATGCTAGGTAAATTATTTTTTCGAAATTATAATCACTTGGCCTCATTGAGATGTGTACAATAGTCTAACATTCTATTTTCCATATAATTTTAGAGAATAATAACTTCCTCAATAAAAATATTCTTCATTTACACTTATGGTATAAATTACATGATCTTTTGAGGAATTTAAACCCTATAAGATATATATAATTAACATTATTATTTTATATTCTAATTACTAGTACATATTTTATGTCAATTTCATCAAGAATATCACATTTTCATATAATCATGACCTTTATTTCTAAAATAACGTTCACGAAATTTTTGTAAATGAATACACTGTCTTCCTCCCGTAATAGCCCACAACAAATGTAACATTTCATCCTCAAGTTAGTTCCTTTATGAAAATTATATAAATTTTTATGTCGTTGTTATTCTTCATACCAGTGCTTGAACATGCAATATATTCTTATCTCATCTTCTCTCCTTTACTCAAGATTCACACAACCTTCAGGAAAGTGTTTTTCCAGGGCATGACATATTCTTCTTCTCCATATAGCCTATTGTGGGTGAAACTATCTCATGGTTATCATGGGTTTCATTCAAACCCCAAGGGATTCATGGAACTAGTTCTTCACAAACCGTTCTAGTGGTTTTTACAAAATTCAAATTATCTGCAGGATCTCCTATTCTCTTTAATTCATTCAGAATCTCTTAAAACCATTCTTTGTGAAAGAAAAAGTTTTATCGTGGCTCGTTTTTCTATAAAAATATTAGTGCATTATCAAAGGAATAAACAATCTCTAGGAAGGTTCTTATCCTTCTAAGGCAAGTATCATGGCCTAATTTTATGTAATAATAACTTCTTTTCTTTCCATGTTAACCATCATTTTTAATATCACTAATATTATTGATAAATAAAATATATGATTTCTGGTTTCTCATATATCATATACAAAACAAGATTGTCCCTTATCTTCCATGAGTTCTCATTTTTCTCCTCACGAACCCAGGTGCATGCCCAAACCAAGCCCATTATATTTGAAACAGACTCTAAAAATTCCTTTCCATTCGGTAGATTTATGCCTCTCATATATCCACATGCATGAAAAAATGATATTGTATTCTTGGTGATTTGATTCATCATTTCTTCATTGTCCAGCCCTTATAATAATAGTGAGATCCTTAATCTCATTTAATGGGATTCCAGCAAGAACTCTAGTGTAATGGAGATCATATAAAAGGATCATGTGTCATAGAGGGTAGAAGATAATGAGTTTATTTAAACATTCATATCATAGTAGATTGAATAGTTGTGATCTTTTGGAACAAATTACTCCTAAATTTTATATATCATTAAATTGTGGATAAATAGTATGTCACTGCTCTACATCCCATGTCAAATGATTAGATTATTTCACTCTTCAATTTATTACAATCCATAACAGTTTCATGTTTTTACATGTCATAAATAGATCGAGACCCAAATACAAACCCACACACCACCTAAAGGTTCGTGTCCCCCCTGCACTAGGCCACTAAAATCCTAGATGAAAATATACAACCTCACCCAAAAACTCACTCTTGTTGTTCTTATACATGGGCTCACTCACTTTCCACTGTGTGGTATGTATGGAATGGCTATGGCATGTTGTTGAGGTCTTCCCCACACTTATTTCAGATCGATTTGGGCTATGTGGACTTCATGGTTGGTAATATTTTTTATATAAACCCCCGTAAAATAATTTTATTAAATTCAAATTGTAAAACATAATATCAAGACATTCTCATTATCAAATACAAAACTATATCTCATAATTTCTTTTAAAATCGCTTATAAAAATATCAATTTTCATTTCCTCAAATATTCTTCAACATGTGGAAAAAAATGATTCAACCATGAAACATATCTTTTAATATTAAGAAAAACTTTACAATTTCCACATTTAACATGAATAATTAATGAATCTTATCATCTAATTCCATCAAGGGTGTCAATATAAATTTTCCAAGAATCATTACATCTTCCACTAACACATATTGGCTTACTAACACAGATAGTTATGTATTGATTATATCCAAGTCTATTAAATGAACCCATAACATTTCTCCAAGAATAAACACATCATCTAAAATATTATTAAAACTCATTGATGACAAATTAAAACTTGGGTTCAATAATAATTAATGAATATTGATATTTTATTACACTCCAACAATCTATATTAATGAAAACATTATATCATTTTCTCTATGTTGATCTTCTATTCACATTATATTTCCATTTAAGAATCCAAAAACCTATCTTAATATGTCAATAATTTTTATAATCATAAAAAAATATAATATATATTTTTATTAAATCTCATTTCAAGCATTCTATTTATATTGCTCATGACATTGGGAATGTTATTTGTAAACCATATTCCTAGCTAGTTATAAAAAATATTCTCTAGTAAGATCGTTATCGCTATCATCTGAGTATTTCAAGAATTATTTGAATTATAAGTAGTCTCTCAATAATTATTTTTAATTAAATAAAATCCATTTATTTTTCATATAAATTTTTTGAAACAATTATTTTAATTTATTAAATTTTGAGTAATAACATTTAGAAAAAACTATGTAATATTCTCTTTATCATCAATCTATATCCTCTTATATTCCCATTCCCTTGGAATTACATCAATGATCTTCTCAAAAAATGATCACCATTAATATTCTTCTAACTAATAAACAATAAGGTTTCTATAACTGTGATAAATATTTTATACATATGTGAAACTGATTCTCTTGGTAGAAAATAAAAATCTTGATAATCAGAACACAACATTTCTATTCTATTATATAGTACTCTTGAAGCTCTAAAATTAGTAATATAATGTTTCTCCCAAATTCCATTAGCATTAATTTTAGAATATATCTGATTGTAGATATTCTGAGTAATATATTAAATGATCTTATTCTGCACCTTACAGTTTTCTAGATTCTTAGTTCACTCTTCACCTGTAAAGTTAGTAATTTATTTCTCTAAAATATTATAATTTACTACGATCATTTCATAATTATCCACACCTATATAAATCAAAACATTATTCTAATAATACCTCTATTAATTATAATCACCACCAACAAAATGGATTTCCAACTAGGATTTAGGATAGCCAATGTTTCAATAGGTAATCCAGCCAACATAGATTTGGAATCTTTTCTCTTTTATATATTAATATACAAATGATAACATACATTATTTGATACCAAAAGTAATACTAGTATCGAATCATAATTAGAGGGGTAATTGATGTTTTTATAAACACAAATATTTATCCCACTCTGGATATTAAATAGTATGAAAGTTTTAAGTTCTAAACTAATCAATTAAATAATAGATAATGAATGTATTATAATGTAAAATATTATGAAATTAACACTTAAATGAGTATAGTAATTTATACAAGAAGAAATAAAAGTAAAAATGAAGTCATTTTTTGGATTCCAAAATGTATTCTCTAGAATAGGTATTATAATAGGATATCACAATTACAATATCTATAAAACATTTTTTTAATCTACTGTGGTAGGAAGGACAAAACTAAGATCCAAAAGATACACAGCTTTCGAAACTAGAAATTTATTTGATATAAAATATTGGAATCCTAATTCCTATTATTAAACATTATCAATAGATGTCAAAAGTAATAATATCATACCCCTGAGTTCATCTCCATTCATAAGATTTAAGAAAAGAGGAATCCTTCTCATATGGAAAACTTTAAACTAAATGTTCTGAAGCACTTGTCTTTATTACAAAAACTCTTATATCCGAAGAGGATATTATGAAAATGATTAAAATAAGAAAAATAGATATTGTATAAGAAATTTATATAAAGTAGAATATCTAGTATTAGAATTAAAACTTAAATAATTTCAACTTATCAAGTTGTTTATGAAGTTAAAATCTCTCATAATCCATCACTTTTTTATTAGAAATATTTTGTTCCTCATAGCCTTATTCTTATATTTATATTCATTGAAAAAAAACCATTTAATTTTAATCATCCAGTTATTTAGTCATAGCTATCACATGAAACAGATTTCGAAACAACAATTTTTCCATCCCATTGAAGTTTTTTAAGTGACTTCATGATTTTCTGTAAGTACAATGTTTGGAATTTGTTCATATAAAATAAGCTGATTTAGATGTAAAATATTCATACCCATCTTAAGAAAAATATTTAATTTAACTAAAATAAAACATGGAGTGTATTTTTACTATCTAATGAATGTTGTATGTAATAATTACCATTGTAAAATGCATCAAAAAACTAATCCAAAGGAAGATATCATAATTATAATGAAAATACATAAAAATAAACTCTAATGGAAGCCCAATTTGGAAACACGAAAAAGGAGTCATATATCAAATATAATCCCAAAATATGTTTTAGTTATCGATATTAGTATTATCAATGAATTTTGAGAAGCCAAAATCATTAAAGGATCTTACACCAAAAGTGGACTAAGTGAATCCACCTTTCTCAATGTGTGAAATTTGTAGAGAATATCACATAGTGTAAGACTACTAGTACTATATAGAAAAGATATGTGGATTTATCCCACTCTATCACCTTCAATAGAACTATTTATCAATACAAAAAAAATAGATAATCAAGAATGAAAACGTAACCCCAACCTATTTTAGAGGAACGAAGTAAATACCACTAACCTTACCAAACATATCAACCTTCTCAAAATGTACCTCTTGGTTATAATGGTGATGGATGATTAATATTACAAATCAATACAATAATTTAATATGCAACTAGTTTTGGTTACATGATTCATAATAAATTATATCGCTGGAAGATATATTTAAAAATTAATGGTGAAATTTGAAGATGAGATACAAAAAAATTATTTAACAAAAAAAATTCATTCATTAAATGTTTGGATTTACAATTGGGTAATTTTTCTAAGATAATTCCAAATAATCAATAAAATATAGTAATAAAGTTCAAAAAAAATTATGATTAATTTTTTTTATTATCAATGAGGTATAAGAGGAATGTCTCATAGATCCTGGTAATGGAACTTATGGATTAAATAGGGAATGAAATATTAGAACTCCACCAACCATATAATTCCATGATATTATTAGGGATATAAGTACCATTGATTTACCATGTTAATATGCATTATAATCAATAGAGAAAATATTACCAACTCAATTTCTAATCCTACTTCTAGTATAATACTACAGAAACTTAGACAAATATTAACCCCTAGGTTAAAATATTAAGGGAGAAATAATATTTCTTGTGTTTTCTTGTCTTATGAATTTTGATATGTGTTATGATAACCTTTCATGGTTTTGAATTTAATTACACTTATACTATATTAATAATTGGGACTAAACACCCCAAAACATATAGTTTTAACAATGAAAATTGTGAACCAATCAGTTTTGATTCCTTATGGAGTGTTGAAAGATATTATAATTCTTATTTATAATTTCACGCAAATAGAATATTTTATAATAGTCAAGATGGAAAAATAATTTATTTAATATTATTATTTGAAGGAAAATTTTACTGGAATATAGTTTTAATTAATTAATTTATTATTTGGGAAAATCAAAATTAGGGTTCATAATAAATTGATGATAATAAAAACAAGACTCCCAAGAAAAAAACCAAATATGTGTATGATATGGGGTTGAATAAAAAGTGATAGTAGAAAAATTAAAATAACTAAAGTGTTAAATCCATTAAAAATAAAAAAAAATATAATATCTAGTGATATTTGATTTTCGGAGTACATCCAAGATAATGACACTTAAAGAATTGGTTCAATGCTAACTGATAAACACACTTAAAGAATAAGAGAAACATTATAGTTGAATATGATGATATTATAAGTCATATAGACTCTAATTTCGTGGTAGCATTATTTTTAGTGAGGGTTTTTCCACATAATAAATTAGGTAAGTTTGCAGAACCCTTCACATTGATGGGTAGATTGAATAGGATTATCATGATAATGATGCTAAGAAACATTTTGTTGGAGGAAACATTATATTTTTTCTTTCCATTTCTTATATAATATATATTAATAGAAATAAATATTTATTTAATAATTATAATATATATACATATATCCTTGGAGGGAACATATATTTTTTAATTATTTCATATATTTATATATATATATTTGTGTGTGTTAATATGTAATTATATATTTCAAATAACAAATTTCATGTTTAATAAACATTTTTTATAAAGGTAAATTGGAAAAAATTCAGGAATGAAGTTCACTTTAAGGAATCTGTTGGCTTTTAGAAGGACAAAAATTGTTAAATATATAGAGAGAAACTAAAACCATTTCCACATGATCCTATAACGATTCAATTAAATTAAATGCATAAAATAAATATGAAGAACCTATGTTTTATGAAACCAAAAATTTATATTCACTTTGTTTGATGAAGATCCCTAAGAGGTAGTCAATGAAATTCCTACACCAAAGGTAATTATAAGAAGAAAAAAATCTAATTTTATTATCTTAGAACTTAGGAAAATCCCCCGTTATTTATAGAACCATCGTGTTAAAGGTATTAGATAAACATAAATAGAGACTATAATATAAGATAATCGAGTAAATCACATCCCTCTCAACCATTATGTTTTATTCTTTTTAAAGATGTTGAACGATACTCTTTATATTAATATTCAATGACTAAGAAGAATGTATTTTCATCATAAATAGAACCTATTAAAGTTTTATAAAGCTTAAATATTCAAAATAAATTAAATATAAGTTAATTGTTTTGATCATTTTAATCATAAAATATAATTTTCAAATGTCAAAAACTTGAATGGATGAATTATTGATTACTTTTTTGAATATGATACATTTTTTTTTAAATTGTCTAACATTTTTCTACTGAAAAATAACTAAAACCATTCACATGATTAAAAGATTGAATTTAATATATCATATCACATCATAATATGGAAAAGTATAAGAACATTACACCCCATGTTATATAATTAGTAAATAAGATCTTTTAATCTCACACATTCACTAATACCTCTCTATCTTTATGCACATTTCAACTTCTGTCACATAACATGAAACAACATGATAAAATATATCCAAAAAACTCTTGGGAATCATACAAAACACTTTCAAATATTCAATCATTTAACACTTTAAATATTATACAAACACTTTATTATAGAATCAATCATCTTTCACATAATAAATTTTTAAGGCTTATGGGCCTTTTATCATCGACCAATATATTGAATTATTAAAAACCCTAATAAAATAGTGGAAAAGTTTAAAATATTTTTTATTATTCATGATATAAAGGTATGTATAACTATTACCATAAAAACAATTATATTTATAACTATTTAAACTGTAAGGTATCTCATAAATAATGAATAATTAATTAATATATATTTTCAACATATCATGTCCTACTATGAGACAAGGAGCATGTCAATATTTTAGAGTAAAAAACATATATTTTATATTCTCTATGTAACGGATAAATATGCTGAAGTAATATATCTCATTCTTTTAAACCAATCATATTATTTTCTCACTTTTCATATACCTATATTGATTTGTATATCAAATTTCACTTATCATGAATGGTTACACACTTCTTCAAACACGCCCAATCAAGGGAATGAAAGTCATTATCATTATAATATTGGAAAAAATCTGTCTTGGTATAGAAATACTAATGACTAGATCAACAAAAAATTAAACCATCATAAAACTATCTAAATCTCAATGAATTAATAATAAAGGAATCAATGTATGAAGGTTGAAAACTGATGTACATCATTAACCCCACGTAACTGGGAATATTATAAAACATGTACCCTAGGTATAAAAAAGACATATTGTATGACATTTTATGTTGTATACTCATATGGGAAATCAAAAACACATAATACATTTTTTACCATGAATAGAAATTATATATTTATATAATCATGTAGCAACCCAGGCTTCTCACACATACACATTACATCATTTTGTTGGAACATTTAATACATTACAGAAACACACACCCAATGACTATATTAGTTTAGTGACTTTAGAAATGGGTTAACATAATCATCGATCCATATATGAGCTAAATTATCTTCCATAAGGTTCTCCATAAAGATTACCCTTCTTAGACACATGATACATAATAAATATCTTTATATCCTATGGACGGGGAACATATGAAAGGGTGATATAATTCTCTCAGTGAGTTTAAAAATAAAGATATATAATCATAATTATTTTTATACAGGTATGATAAAATTATTATAATATTATAAGATCATACCCTTCATATAAAAGATAATAATCGTGATCTGTGGATTAAATATTAGTTGATTATAATTCATTAATCATATGTAAATAAAGATAATAATCCATGAAGGCATAACATATAAATAAGACATTGAATTTTGGAAGATATATATATATATATATAATGATTAACATGGTCATTAATTCTTGAAATTAAGGTCGTCATAATGTAGTGGGTTTGCACCCAAAATCATCTTAGCACTCAATGTCCAATCCCATGAACATCTTATCAAACAAATTATTTTACTAAATCTGGATCACTCCTCTATCCATCCATGTCTATCTAATGAGATATAATTCATTACCCAATGCATTGGAGGTAGATATAGATCTCACATGTCACATAATAAAATCATACATATGTGTTCTATAATATCATAAACAATCATCATATCCTAACCCATAAAATAAAATTGGTAACATAAACATGTCATTATAACATAAACTATGGAAAATAGATAGATTTAATAATTTTTTCATCAAATAATAACCTTTGAAAATAATCAAGTTTAATAATAATTTTACCATGGTATAACCTCTGGATTAAAAATTGGTTTCAAAAACATCAGTCCATTAATAAATAATACATTTATGAAATAATATGAATGGTATTCTTGGGTTACATCCCTATTAAAGAATATGTAAACCCCATGATTTTAATATTAGATAGAAATTAATATTAATATATTATTTATAACATTTATTGAGGAAAATATCATATCCTCTTTGAAAAAAAAATAAGTCATAATTTATTTTTAAAACCATTCTGTTTTAAAATCAATGTTATATAAAATAATGTTTGATTTGAAAATATTTTTAAACCCATTATGAAACAGAAAAAAATTTTGAAAAATAAATTCCTTTTAAAATTTATTAAAATGTCATTTATAACATTTTTGAAATAATTTTTAAAAAACATGGTTTTTGAATAAAATAGATTCTTGACTAAAGTGAGAATGAATGTAGGATTTTTAAAAAAACATATTTTTAAATATATTAACTAAAAAATAGTGTAAAATGATACCAATAGGTTAATCTACCATGAATAAATATATTATTACAAAATTAAAAAGATTTCATGAGATTTGGATTATAATATTACGTCACTGGAATCATAACCATAGACAATTTTGATAGATGGTGAGATTATAATAATAAACTCTTACCACTTTGATGACATTGAATAATAATTCCCATAAGCTAAAAAAGTACATGAAACATATAATTTAATAAGTATGAAAAAAATTATGGTATTACATTTCTAACGGTCTATGTATACACCTCTTGAAAGAATATATTGGAATAACGTATGTCTCAAAGAAAGAAAAGTGGGTGAAAAATACACTTCCTACTTTGGTAACGTTTTTTACTATATATACCATAAAGGATAGATCATGAAACGGTTATGTAAACAAAAAAAATTTAAATTAGGATAATAATAAATTATATTCATGGTCATTATATACACCACATAGAAGAAATATGTGGTGAACGTGACTTTTGTATCACTGAAATTGAAAGTTTAACATAAATCTGATACCTTAAGTGCTGACTCACATCATACTTGTTAAAAAATCTTGTATAATAAATGGAGAATAATTATATATTTTTAAAATAACCATATTAATATATAAATATAAAACCATATATTATTTACTTATGACTTCATATTAATCATTTATTAATAATTTCTTCATAAATTTAAGTTTTGGGTAATAACCACATTACTTTCCATACATGTTTTGAATTATTATTCTTAGTCGTCTTACACAGATAATTATTTAATAATATATATATTTATAAACCATAAATAAATATCACATATATATTATAAGTATATCAAAAATATAAAAAATATAGCTGTATGAAATGAAATACATCATTCATGGAGACGGTTGGTCATACATATACATGAACATTATTTTAATTTTATTTTCTGATTACAAGAAATGAAATTATATAATTTAATATCATTGAAGAATAATTTTTATCAAATATAGATCACATTTTTTTAAACCCATCCTTAAGACATTCTGTGTAACGATTTAATGAAGAACATCACTTCATGAGGGAGTAGTCTGTAATACACATGAATGATGTTATCATATTCACACAAAATGTGAAGCATTAAGGTATGTGTGACGTAATAATTTCATAATCTTAATAAAATCATATAAATAATTATTATAATATATAAACTATAAATACATAATTATTCTTATCCCCGAATTGTGGTCCTGGGAGAAAGTGCAATATTAGTTCACCAGGCGGTAGTCCACCGTACCCACAAACGATGATTTTGTATCCGATTTGATGGATGTGTGTGAACATTAGATCATTTAAATAACATAATAACATATTATAATTCTAAATGTACAAATTTGTTTCTATAATCATCATATAAAAATAAATAAAGGGGTTTGAGGAAGAAATAAAACACAAATGTTTATTTATTAACATTACCTCTTATTCGGGTATCTCCGTTTGGTTTGCACCAAAGAATATTCATGGTTGGTTTTAATCCCAATGTATGTATTTAAGGATTAAGGGATTTAATTTTTTAATATATTTGGATTTTTAGGCAAATGGCTTGATAGGTGTGAAGATGTGAGGGGATCAGTTCCCTTTTATAGTGGAGGAGAAGTGGGATTCTTATAAATACCAAAAGGTAAAATCTATTAATAGGTATACCTTACATAATGTTCCTCCAATAATGATCCAAATTATAGAAAATATGGTTTATAGGCCAAATATGTCCATAAAAGTGGTTTTTTAAAAGGTTATAGTTATTTTTACACATTAGGTTTTTTCTTTCACCAATAATTAATTGTGTTTTTACCGTAGTAGACCTAATTAATTTTCATTTATTTCAAAACTATCATCAAAAAAAAATTAATTTGATCATATTAGAAGTTATAAATTATTTTTATTATAAATATCTAATCCTATTAACTAAATTATTATAATATAATTAGTAGAAATTAATTTAAAAATAATCTCTTAGACGGTAAAAGAGAACGCAGTTTTAAAGTGAAAATGACCAAAAATTTGAATTGTTTTTATATTCAATTTAAATGCTAAAATTATTATAATGACCAAAATTTTATTTAATGATGTATAATTTAATTAATTATAATTTAAAACCAATTAAAAATATAATTTGATTATATAAATAAATTAGACTAATAGACTGTTTTCAATTAAAATTCATTATTTTTTGCTATTCATCAAAAAAAGAAATATTTTAGAAAAGTATGAAAAATTAACCCTAATATAATTTTGACCTAATGAATTAAAAATTATTTTCATTTTATCAAATTTAATTTATAAAAATTATCAAAAATTAGTTTTATTATTTTTCACAAAAGGACATGAAAATCATTTTGTATAAAATAATATTTTCAAAACAAACAGATTTTGCTAAAAATTATCTATTTTATTATAAATATGTTTTCTTTTTATAAATACATTATATTTAATAATTTTTTATTCGTATTAATATTAGAATAATTTAATAACTACATTATAACTATATTGTCTAAACAATCATAATAATAAAATTTTGTTTAATAGAAACTCAGTGTTGCGTGTAATTCCAGATAAACTGGTGTTGTGTGCAGAACAAGCTTAAATTGGTTTAGTGTGAAATATAATTCATTAGATAAAATTAATTTATTCTTAAAAAAGTTTTGTGAAAACTCTATTTCTTAATTTCTACCCCACATAAAATTAATTTTACCTCGTAATTTATCACTATAAACAAACTAATGTGGATAATTCTTCCTCGTTGTATCCTCAAAATACGATGTACCTTCCTCTAATTGGTGGATTGTCCAAAAAACTTTTACCAGGTGAGTGGTATCTGTTTATAGAACTTTCTCAGTATGATCCATAATTCCTACTAGTTGTTCTTCATAATAAAGTCCATTTTCTGACAGTGTGACCTCAAAGTTTAGTACATGTGAAGGGTATGATATGCACTTCCTCATGGGAGATTCAAGGAACACAATGTGGACATGTTATTGGTTTGGTGGAAGTTCCATGTGATATGATACCATCCTAATACGATCAAGAATTTAAAGTTGAGTGATATACCTAGGTGTTAGTTTCCCTTTCTTCTTGAATCTAATAACTTTCTTCATTGGAAAACCTATTAGTAACACATTTTCAGATATTTAAAATTATAAATCATGTCAAAAATTATCAACATAACTCTTCTATATAATTTGAGCTAAGTTGATATACTTTTGAGTGGATATAACCTTCTCTACAATTTGATTACCTATCTCAACTCTGAATATCTTTCTTTCTCTAACTTCATTTCAGTTTTTTGGAGTTCTACATTTGTTTACATAGACGTATTCATAAGGATACATCTGAATGCTCAAATAAAAACTATAGTTTTAAGAAAACTCAACTAGAGGAAGGTGTTGATACCTACCACCTTTGAAATCTAGATAACAATATCTCATTATATCTTATAAGGTTCAGATTTTACTTTTATATTTTCCATCTATCCTAGGATGATAATCAATGTTGAAACTCAATTATGTATCAAGAGATTTTTTATGATTTCTCCAAAACATTGATGTTAACCTCGTATCCTAAATAGATTCAGTGGGTTGTGGTACTCTATGAAGCATTTCCAATTAATGTATATTATTGAAAGATGATCTAAATAGATGTATTCCTTGATAGAAATGAATTTTGTTAACTTATAAAGGATATTGACTAATGCCCATATATCATTATTTTATTTAGAGTTTTTAGGGATTATCATGACAAAATCTAAAGTTATATTTTCCCATTTCCATTCTAGTATGAGTAATGGATGGAAAATTACCTTAGAATTTTATCTTTCATCCTTAATTTTTTAACATACCAAGAACCAAGATACAAAATATACAGTATATCTCTTCATTCCATCCCACCATAAATAGTCATTCAAGTCACTATACATCCATTAACATCCAATATGAATAGATGATGAAGAGGAATGAGCTTCCTCTAACCTATCCTTCTTAAAATGTGTAATGGAAGGAATTCATACATGGTTCCTAAAACTTATCATTCCATCTTGATCATGTTTAAACTCAGGAACATTTATAACCAACTTTTACAGCTCTACATCTTCCTTATCTGTCTCTTTAATATTCACTTGTATAGATGATTGAAAATTTAATTGATCAAGGAAATACTTTTTCCCTTCATTCATTATTTACCTATCCATCCTCTATTAATACAATTATATTGGATCCTTTTATATACTCATCATGGATAAACTATCATGATCCCTTCAACTCAAATCATCGGCAAACTTGTTCAATTTCACTGGGTGGTAATGTATTGAGAAGTCAAAATCCGTAATCATATCAAACCATATTCTTGAGAGCATGTTCATCTCCTTCTATGTGAATATATAGTAAATTTTTTCTAAAATTTATATATATATATATATATCACTCTTTTACATATAGATAATTCCTTCATATATTTAATGAAATAGTTACCACATCAAACACCAAATCATGTGTTGGGTTATTTTTTTCATTAATCATCATTTTTTGTAAGTCATAGGCTATAACCATGTTGTTATGAATGGGAAAAAATCAATATCCCTTCTTGGATGTATAGATTACAAACCCTTCACCACTATATGTTAATTTTAGAATAGGTGTGATAACTAGCCTACTCTTCATTTCCATTAAATATTCCTCATAATCATTATCTAGAGGAACATGGCTCTCTTATGAGTTAACATTGTTGGAGGATTAGATATTTAGGAGAAATTCTCCAGACCCCATTAATAATATCCATCTAAACAAAGAAAAATATGGATCTCAGACATTATTATTGTTCTAAGCCAACATTCAATATCCTATATCATTGATGGATATACTTATATACCCTATCATGAGATCATATCACCCCAAAATAAATCCATTTGAATCCAAAAAAAATACATTCTATCTTTTTCATATTTTTTCTCCTTCCATTGGTTATTTAGTAAAATTCGAAAGTGTTATTCATTATTTTCTGGGATATTTGAGTAAATATAAATTTTGTCTATAGAGACTACCATAAACTGAACAAGATAATATATAAATACTCTATTCATAAAATCCATGAATATATTTGGGGAATTAAAATGATTAAAATCCATCACATTATATTTGTAGAGTTTATCCACTGTATAGAATGTCATCTTGGGTATATCCTTTTTCTTTAAACATTAATTGATGATATCCAAGGTGAAGGTCAATGTTATAATAATATTGTGCATCGTGTAATTGAGAAATGGTAATCAATATGAGTAATAGGATACTTATAATTATTTGTGATCCTATTCATTTCCTAATAATCAATTTACAGTATCATTAATCCATCACTCTATTTCCCAAAAATAATAACTGAACCCCTAGGTGACACACTTGGCTGAATGAATCCCTTATCAAGGTTCTCTTAGGATTGATTCATTAATTAATTAATCTCAATTAGATACATTATATAGGGAGGCTATAAAATTCATTTGGAACTAAGTTTTAGTTCTATTGAGAACTCAACTTAACATTTTGTTGAAAGGATTGTAAAATTTTCTAAAAAGACATCCAAAAATTCCCCAACAACTATCATGTCATATATATTGAGTGTCTCCCAAAATACTTTATATAAACGTGACTTATGAAATTGAATTGTGTCATGTACACTGAATGTAATCTGCATAGGAATTTCATTATTATCATTGCAATGATATATGTTCATAGGTTAGTTTGTAATATCAAATGTAACATCCATTCCTTTTTGATTGAAGTGATATTTATGGAAATAAATCCAATCCATGCCTAATATGACATCAAATTCCGCCAAAGGAAAAATTAAAATATTTTTGGTAAGCACATTCCCACAAACTTCAATAATAGAGGAATCACAGACTTGATATGATGTCATCATACCATTAAAGGGTATCACATTGAATTCAACATCCAATAATTTGGGTGGAATATTAATACTCTTAGAAAATAATTTATATTCAAAAGAGTGGATAAATATATAATCAAATAGAAAATTATTAGATATATATTTGATGATAATTGTACCTTTCAGCATGTTTTTATCACACCCCTTATCAGAAATAGTGATCACATGAGATTTCCCCTTTTTTATCAGCTTAAGAGGTTGCTGACATCGAACATCATCATTAACCCTTGGGTTTGGGAGTTGTTTAGAGTAATTCCCATTCTCTTTAAACATGAATCCCTAAAATGTGGGATGTAAATTATATGGACCTTTCTCTCTATTCATATAAATAGATAAATTCTTCTCATCGTGACAGCAATAAATTTCCCAATGTCCTTTTCTTCCTTACATAAAATATTTACTAGTTATCCTAGGAAAACTCCCTCCATGATTATTCACACACATTGAACTTAAAGGAAGTATCATATTCTTATTTACTACTTTAAACATTAAGTGTATCGTAGGATATTAATATACATATTCTATTAAAATCCTTCATGATGGTTTATAAAGAGTTTGTGAATTTCCAAATACTATCCCCTAGGATTTTTAAACTAGGTGCATAGAAATGACTATTATCATACACCAATTCCAGATTGAGTCTAGATCAAAACAGCGAATTATAGTTGTTTCTCTTAGGTACATCTGTTCTAGATCCACATCCACTTGTAGTATCAAGACATGGATTAATTTATATGAATCTACTCTCTCTATCCTTTACCAAAATTTCAGGACATCTTCCAATACATTGACTCATCCTTAGACTTATCCATAAATTCAACTCCTTAGGGGTCTCACTAAAGTATTATCGTCCAAGTTTCCAAAGGATAACCAAAAATTTTATCTAATACCAACTATAGAATCCCAGACATATCATAAATACACATTACATCTTTTTTGGAACATTTAAATCATTACACAAACACATTCTCAAATACCAAATTAGATTGGCGTCGTTGGAAACATGGAAACAAAAATATCATTCCATAATTGATTTCATTATCTCCCAATAGGTTATCAATGACTAGAATCCTTATTAGACACATCATACATAATACATAAATTTAAAACCCAAGGAAGGGGAATATAAGAAAGATTTATTTCAAGTTCTAATTAAGGGTAAAAAAAGATATATATAAAAATAATTATGAAAGAAATGGTATGATAAGATGATCATAACATTAAAGGATCATACCCTACATATCAATGATCATAATCAAGATTTATTCTATAAATATTAGTTGCTCATAAGACATTAATCAAAATTTAATCAAGATCATAAACCATGAAATCATAACATAACATATTAATAATACATGGAACTATGGTAGAAACTAAAACATATAAAAAGAATTTCATAGTAGTCAAGTCTCACTACCTAGGACACCTTTGTTGAATTAGTTCACTCCCCAAGAAATCTTATTCATTGACACTCACTAGCAAGAGAATCTTATTATAATGAGTCATTTACTAAACTATGTTCACTCCCCATTCCAACCATCTATATCTCATGAGATATAAATCATTACCTAGTTAATTATAGGGAGATATATGTCCCACATATCACACAATTTAACAATACATATGAGTTCCACATGATCATTAAAAATAATCATATCAAACCCCATGTAATTTAATGGGTATCATAAACAAGTCTTAATATCATAACGTGGGAAAAATATGTATGTTCATAATAATTTCATCAATAAATATCCCAGGAAAAGATTCATTTTTCATATGTTTTTTCCTGGTATAGATCATTGAAGATAAATGGGTGTCATAAAAATCAAGCCCTCAAAACATTAACCATTCAATAAAGAATACGAATCATATTCATTGATAATATCATAATTAAAAAATAGGTAACACTAATTAATGTCATATTACATGGAAAATAATGTTGAAATATAATTTAAAACACTTCTTAAAGAAAATACCTTTTCTACTGTGAAAAAATATTTTTAAATCAAAAAACAATTTGAAAACCTTTTTATTTGAATGTAAATTTGGAAACGTGTGATCGAAGCATTGAAACTATTTTAAAAATGTTTTCAAACAACAAAAAAACCAAAATTATTTTCCATGAAAAATATATTAACATTTCATATAAAAACATTTTTCAAACAAAATAATAAATATGGTTTTTGAATATTATATATTTACAATAGATGAAAAAAGAAGTTATATTTTTAAAAAATTATTTTCTTAATTATATCAAGTAAAAAAAGTGTGGAAATTGTACCATTACATGAAGATAACACGAATAACCATAGGAGAATAAAATTTTTGAGTTTTCTTGAGATACGGATCATAATATTTCATTAATGGTAATATAATCATAAACAATCCCGATAAACAATGGGATTTTTTCAATAGATACTTACCACATTGGTATCTTTGAATGATAATCCTCATGTTAGAATATTATTTCATGAAACATAAAATACCATGACAATGGAAAAAATTCAAATTACAGGTTAATTGGGCTTTATGCACACGTCATGAACAAATATAGCAGCCTAACATAATGTATGTCTCAAATAAATAAAATTAGAGAAAGAACCCCTTACCAACACTATAAAATAATTATCTTTTTCCAAATGGCTATATTTTTTGGTAAAAGAGAATTTTCTATTATTAATGAATTTTACCTACAAATGATTTCATGTCACTAAAGAGAATGTAAAAACTCAATCGCTAAATATTATTGTGACAAATAAAGTAGTTTTTTTCAATTTTAATAATACCAATATATAATATATATGCTGGTCAAAGTGTTTAATGAAATATTCATATGAAAAACCTATTTTTTGGTTAAAATATTACCAATAGATAATATTTATTTTAAATTAAATTTACATAAAAATATAAATTTTAATTTATAGTTAAATTCCATAGTGTATTTATTAATTTATCATATATAATACTCTTATTTTAATTATCAAGCCGATGATGATTTTCACAAATCCTAAAAACTAGAAATAATTAATTATATTAATAATAGAATTTAATAAATATTAAATTAATACATATTTTATGTTTATTTATACCTAAAATGATCATAAAAACACAAAAACTCAGGATCCATTTGTGCGGCACCCACCTCCCCGATGCCCCCCCCCCCCCCCCAATGAATAAATGTTGTGGTGTCTCCTACATAAAATCCTCTGATGCCCATCATGGTAGAAGGATACTCCCATGAATGGTATTTCATCACCTCCCACATATCCTCGTATAAGAAATAAACCAATTCAAATCCAATACTAATGAGAAACCTCAAGCCCATATTATTTCACACCCTTTAACTCCAAGATCTACAACACACACAACCCAAAATAATACCCAAAAATAAATGAAAAATATCAGCTTGAATTGAAAATAAAAAGGTCAAAGAGTGATCAAACGTTTTTTATTCATCATCCCTATTAAAAACTCAACAAATCAAGCCAACTCCAATACCAGGGAGGACCATTACATTTCTATTAATCGACTCCCTTTATCTCCATAATCTATACCACACACAACCAAAGAGAATACCTAAAAATTAGTGAAAAATATTTACATGAATTGAAACTAAAATAGAAATAAATGAAAATATAAAAAAATGATCTATAGTGTACTAGAATTATTTATTTATCATCTTTATTGGTATCTCAAAAAAAAATCTCATCTATGTTCCATGCAGCATTAATGTGATCAATCCATGAGCTTCTTTCATATATTCAGAAGGGATTGAAACCAAAAATCAATAAAATTACCTCAAAATAAAAATAATATTTATAAATATCACCAATATCAATTACATTAGACTCACATAGAAGAAAATTGTGGTTTTTACGTAAAAAATGAATATATTGTCATTAAAATCACAAATTCTATTCAGTTTCAATGTTGAGAGGTGGCTATAATATCTAAAATATATTCACAAAATTATTAAATAAAATTTCATAATCTTCCTATGAAAAGTAAAAGAGAAACACGATTTCAATGTGTAATATAATATAACCAAATGCAATGTAATATAACCAAATTCTAGAATCCTTATATCCAACCTTATGAATTAATAAGTAGGTTTAACAAAATTAGCCTAAGACTATTTTTGGATGAAATTATATAAAAATAAAAATAATTGTTCAGAATATAAAACTATTAGAATAATATGAGGAATAAATTTCAGACTAAAAACACTGAAAACATCATTAAAAAATTGTGTATTAATTTAGAAATCTTGAAATCATAGGTCTATAAATTGGTATGAATTTTAAAAAGAAAAAAAACTGAAAACCAAGAGTTTTTTTATATTTATCATAAAATAATAATAATTTAGATGTTTTTTAAAATGATTATAATTGGAAGATAACCAATACATCAATAAGTAGTTAGAAAATTAACGGTATATAAAAAATTGTTTACTTAATAAAAAAACTATAACATGAATTAAACGTAACTGCTTCTAGAAATTACAAGTTCTAATAAATAATTAAAAAAATTTATAGAAAAGTGATATTATTAAAAATGGAAAGAAAAATAACTAAATACTATTAATTTTCTGTAAGAATATAATAATGCATGATGATTTTATAGGCCTCAAAAACATATACTAATATCAAATGGGTTTTTTGTTAGGATATATTTGTAGACTCGAATATGATGTCACATATGATGTTGATGTCCGACTGATGAGTTTGTAATATGACTACAGTGTTGACTTAAAATGTGAAATAGTGAATAAAAAAATATTTGAATAATTACTATGAATGTTTTATATAATATTTTATCTCGTATACTTAGTTGTATGGAACATGAATAATCAGTTATATAAGGATTGGTTATGCATAATTCATACATGCAAATTTTCACAGAATAAAACATTGGGATATTAATGTTTCCATAAATTTAATGTTTAGATTGAACATAAAATAGATCTCCTATAGAATTTATTTGTGTTTCGTACTGGATCATGTGGTTAAATTTATACAATGTTATATATTTGTCACTGGATTTATAGATTCAGTAAAATTTGGAACAATATAGTTTATTAGTGCATTAAATTCACTAAATGGTTTCATCAGTGTCAGGTTCAATCAAAAAAATGTGCATCATCATCCAATGATTAATCATACAAAAATGTACACTGATCATTTTTATAAATGGTTAATTGATTTCAGGGTTACATATTTGATTTCAAAAGCAATATTTTTCATGGTGACCTTTACTGATACCAGATTCACATCATAATGGGACAAATCTATTGTCATCAAGGACATCATTACTACATTTTTATCATGTTTCTGAATTTACACATCATTAATTGACATGGGATCCCTAACAACAAACTCCAAAACAACAGTACGATCATATGAGTCACTAATATAATCCATTTATTCACTAAGTTATAAACATGTTCCAACTATACTTTTTATATCATTCACATGTTAATTGAAACATAAATAAATTTAATAAACTGATCATTCTTATTCTCTATAATATAGTGGATTAGAAGATGATGATATGAAATAGTAAAAACTCTAAATCCATGTGCACACATCATATAACAACTCAAACATCTATCCAAGTGACTCCTTTATTCCAATATTATGGGGTAGAGGTTGTGCGTCCCATTTTGGTTCAACAACAAAATTTGAGGATTGTCGTCTATAATAAGTTAATTCCAGATAAAACTTCTCAAGACAATATAGTCTAATTTGAATCCTAAAACGAAAATAAGATATAATTGTTTCACAATCCCTATTACAATTTTAATTTAGTTTCCTGGTCATTTAATAAGAAACACCACCTTCACTCATTATTACAATGTGATTTATTGGGGGAATTGTGTGTGTGTAAATTATACTTGGAATAAAAACATAGATGTTGGAAACTAAATGTGAAGGGACCTTCACAATTATCAAGTTCTAATCAATAGTGCATAAACAATTGATCATCTTTGATGGGAAGGTCTTCCCACCTCCCACCATTGTGAGGTTCATAAATATTTATTTAATATATCATTTATTTTTTGGTCAAAAATAAAAATTATATAACATCAAACTATAGAATAGTTTTCATAGATGTATATCCTCAAAAAGAAGTAACCCACAGTACAATGTCATGTTGTATGTCATTAAATTGAAGTCCCCCATAGTCTAATCTGTAAGAACGTATACACGATAACCCCACTCTCCAAGTGCCATAATGTCAAACTATGTAATGGTTTTCATAGGTAGTGTATAGTAGAAATGGGATTTCTATTCAGGTCTGGTTTACAATTCCCTAAATGAATAGACAATGTCACCCAATAGACAAAACTATATGACCTTAAAATCCCACACTTCCTTTGGTCTTAGATCCATGAACATAAAATATATATACCTTTATTTGGTTATTATAACCTTGAATCAGGATTTCTATTCAAAAAAAGTTTTTAACCCTATTTGGATAGACCATCTCACCCCATTTTACCTAATATATAAAACCTTTAACTTATAATACTATTGGTCAAATATTCATGACATTAAACACCAATAAAGACATGGTTTTATATGTATAACAATAAACTCTATAACCCAATGTACATCTTTGGTATAATGTAATAAACAATCTTATGTTCAACCAACACAATATTAGACATGGCCTCTCATTAGTCCTGATGGGTATTCCTGATACCCATGGATTGATAAATGGTTCTTTGAAATCAAGAAATCTCCTTGGGAAATAATTCTACTAAAAATTATTGATAAAATTACCATCAGATCTTCTACTTAATGTTTAGAATTCACCCACCATGCATTAGATATCAATGAGACAAAATTAATCATATTTGAAAACTTAACAAGCCAATGAATACATAATCTATAATGTAATTATTCAACCTATTTTTTAATACATGGAAGAATCATCTATAAAAACACATATAAAGCTACAAAAATAGAACTATATAAAGATGATTAAAATAAAATTTAACCAATACATCGATATCCAAAATAAAATATAAACTCAAACTAAACTATTCACATGACTCCTCCATTCAAAAAATGGTTTCACTACACATCTCTACTCACCAATATGAACCCAAGACAATGGTAATCAATCTGAAGGAAAATTTTACCCTATATAAATCATAAGATCCACCAACACAAATTGACACTATAATGTGAATGGAGGGTGTCACGACCCGTCCATCGAGGCCCATTTCATAACTACCTCAAGCCCGCCTTCTATAGGCAATGGGCTGGCGACTAGCACTGGAAATGTGTATTCTTTAAACTATAAGGCATTTCCTTTTTAACCAGTATAGACACATAGAACAATAACACAATAAGAAGAAACCACAAAGAATAGAACACAATAATATGCAACCAAAAAGTAAAATATTTTAGTAAAAGAGTGATGAAAGTAACAATGGGCCGGAATACAATCCCAACTGTAAAAGTAAATGTGTGATTGGAAGTAAAATAAAACTGAATTGAAAAGGAAAAAAGATACTGTGTATCCCTCTAGATTTCCTAACTGATGGGTAGGTATAGATCTCCTCCTTAGCACTCCACGTCTGTCAGTGTCCTCCCCGTCATGTCACACTGAATGGTCCACCTCCATGCACAGTCCAGTCAATGCTCCCTCATCCCTGATCAAAGTTGTGTGTCATCTGCACTAGACACAACAAGGAGTGGGCAAAGCCCGTGCAGGCAAGATTATAACAATACTCAGTAGGGACCCTAAGACCCCCATAGGTATCATATAGTTCTACCTAGGAAAAACCACACAGCAAGACATAATCTCTACCTAGGCATATGCCTATACATATACCCAAGTTATCATGATATACTCATCTCATACATGAGGTAAGAACACCACATAGGTAACACCATGAAGGTAGAATTACCACACAGGTAACACCATGAAGATAACACCACGAAGGTAAAAGTACCACGTAGGTCACACAACAACATAGAAGTACCACTTAGGTAACACCACGAAAACAATACCACAAAGGCAGAAGTACCATGGAGGTCGCACCTTGGAGATAGAAGTAACACACAGGTTACACCATGAAGTTAGTAGTACCACACATGTAACTCCATGGAGATGATACCACAAAGGTAGAAGTACCAAATAGTTAACACCACTATGCTAGATGTACCACACAGGTAACACCACAAAGATAAAAGTACTGCACATGGAACATCGCGAAGATAAAAGTACCACACTGGTAACACCGTGAAGATAGAAGTACCACACATGGAACACCACAAATATTGAAGTACCACATAGGTAAAATACTCAACTCACAATCATGTATAACATAAGTACATATATACATATTATTAGTCATAAACTAGATGATCTTATTTTGTTAAGAAGTGTTTTCGTTAACCCACACAGAATATATAGGTAACTAACCCCCATAGACCCACACATGATCGATAGGAAACTAAACCCATTTGACCAACTCAGGATCGATAAGTAACTAACCCCCACTTAACCACACAGGATTGATAGGTAACTAACCCCCACTGACCCAGATAGGTTTTGACCCACGCAGGATCGGTATGTGTTGACCCACACAGGATCATTGAGCAGTGACCCACATGGGATCTTACCCACAGTGGATTGATATATGCTGACCCACAGAGGATCACTGAGTGCTAACCCGCACTGGATCTAACCCACATAGGATTGATAGATGCTGACCCATGTAGGATGGATGTTATTTCTTCATTTTGCAGCCTTCCATAGGTTCCCTTTCACTTAACAAGCTTGATTCCAAGAGGTTCCTCTCCTCAAGCCATATATTGATTCTTCAACTACCATGAAATAACATGATGAAGTATCCTAATGGTCTTCCACATCACAAGGGACCAACGAGTCAGACAACACATCAATCGGACCCTCGGTCGGTAAGTTCTTAGTGTTTCTATTCCATGGGCTCGGTTGGATTCGGGTTCGATCCAACCCGGCCATACATCAACATTATCAAAAACTCATGTGGAGTATATCAAAAGGACTTTCTTGATCCAAGTATTCTTAGGACATAGACAGTTCATTAAACAGATGTCCGGTTCTCATGATATGGCCAAAAGGCGTATCAGGGTCCAGATAGGCTTGGGTCCAGTCCGACCCAGCCCGATCTGGCCTGGGCCGACCCCACCCGGTCCGAGTCCTGCCTCGATCGACCAGATTGTGGTGGGAATAGATCTCTATGTCGCGGTCCAGCCCGACTGCAAAGGGGGCGGGCCAGCTGGTTGGGCGTGGCTCAAGGGTCGTGGCCCGTTCGGCGCGGACCGCTAGGAGTGGACTGCTCAATGCTGCCCACCTAGCAGAGTGCAGTGTCACGACCCATCCTTGGGGCCCGTGTCGTGACTACCCCAAGCCCGCCTTCCATAGGCAAGGGGAGGCGAATAGAAACAAAGGCGTAAATCCTGATAAAAAGAGAAGGCATTACCTTTATATAAGTAAACAAACACAACAGAGTACGCAACAGAAGAAATCACTAATACAGAATACAAAAGAATGTTTTGAAACGAAAGGGGCCGGAAATACAAGCCCAACAGTAGGTACAGTACAACTGAAAATCTAGTACAACTGCAGTAAAGTAAAACAACAACAACTGAGTCGTCCTCCGGGAATCCCACCTGAAGGGTGGGTATAGATGGCCACCTCAGCACCTCAGGTCCGACCGTCTGCTCCGTGTACGTCTCTCCATGTGGTCCACCTCCGGGTACCGTCCTTCTCCACAAGTCTCTAACTCGATCAGTGTTGTCCATCATCTGCATCCTACCAAATATATTGCGGGCATAGCCCATGTAGGGGTGAGTATAATGATACTCAGTTGGGACCCTGAGACCCTCATGGTCTCACAAAATCCAACAAAGATTAACCATAAAGTAAATTTCAACATATAACCATTACTTAGTTATATTCCCATACATATACCATTGTTATCAAGTAACCCATCTCAATCATTAGGAAAACACAAAGGTCATTGACTCAGCTCAAACAAGGATTTTTATTCATGATGTCGAAACTGCGGCTGCTGGAGAACTCCTCCTCTGTAGAGTAATGTGGGCTTGCCGCCACAACCAAGCACATCCCACTAACCTTGGACTACTGAAGTACTACACCTGTCGAGTACTATGGACATGCTGCTACAACAAAGTGCTTCCCATCATGGGTCTGCCGCTATAACCAAGCGCTCCCCCTCAGCCTACAGAGGTACTTTTTCTGTCGAGTACCACGGGTCTACCGCTACAACCAAGCACTCCTCCACTGTGGGACTACTACTACAACCCATTTCTCCCCACTAGGCCATCCGAATCACTCTGAGTCGATCGATCAGCAGTCGTGAAGTCTCAGCCAGCTACTAGGTCTCTACAATCTTCTCGCCTTTCACCGGGAGGCTCCGCTCCATGAGCCTCAAGCAGATACTCCAAGTGTCACAATGTCTCGTGTAGAAGAATCACAAAGGACCGCCTCATATTAGGGGTCTTAACACAATAGACGGCGCATCAATCAGACGCTCGGTCTATGAGTTATTGGATTTTCCGTTCGAGGGGCCCGGTTGGTTTTTAGCTATAACCAACCCGACCATACTCCAATATCATCTGAATACCACGTGGAGTTTTCCAAAATAACCTCCTCTTCAAAAGGAATCCAATTTTGTTGACAGCACGTCAATCGGACGTCTGGTCTTTATGTTATAAGTGTTTCCGCTCCGAGGGCCAGGTTCGTTTCGGTTACGAACCAACCCGGCCGTTTTTCCAATGTTTTCCAAAATTCACGTAGAGTTTCGCAAAAGGACCACATCATCGTGAGGGTCTCAGTTCCATAGAGGGCACGTCGATCGGACGCATAGTCTTAAAGTTATTCACATTTAAGTGAAAACGGGCCCGACACGTTAAGCCCAGTGGACTGGTGGGTCGCCCCGACCCGCTTCGGTGGGTCCAACCCGGCAGAGGGTCGGACCAGCCCGGTGAAGCTCAGGGCCTGACCCGACACAGCGCAACCCATCCCAGTGTGGCGTGTCCTGGCCCGGCGGGCATGGATCGGCCCGGCCTGGTGAGCGGCTCGGCCCGGGTTGCCGAGTACTGCGGGGAGCGCGTCCACCAGGTCTCCCGAACCGGCAGCTCCAAGCGGCGCCGCCCTCCTGTCCGGTCGGCCGATGCCGTCTGGTCTTCCTGGCATGAGCGGCCCGCACGGGCGGGCCGCGGTTCCTATTGCATGGAACCCTCCTGGCGATGTGGGTCTTCCCAGCCCAGCCGGCTGGCTGCTAGCCGGTTTGTCCGCCGAGCGTCCTGCGTAATACGGGCTACTGTCCTCCGTAGCCCGGCGCCCTCTTGGCGCTGCGGTCTCTTCGGTCCGACCACCTTAGCCATCTGATTCTTCGTCGGCCAAGCGGCCCATGGTTTTGGGCCTAGGTTCTTCCGTGCGCAGCTGGCACGTGGCCGCAACCTTCGCTTTTTGCCGCCCATTCTAACATGCCTCTATTGAAAATAAATTCCGGAAAATATCGGAAGGTCGTCGGTCCGTGTTCATTCGGCTCGCGCCCTCCGTGTTAGGCAGTAACAATTGGCTGAAGTTATTCCAAATAAATAAACATGAATGGAATAACTTATTCACTTATAAATTATACGAAACCCCTACCCCGAAATGAGGTTCGCGGTAATCAGGTGACGTGGAAAACGGCGTCGCGTGGAGACAGCGTCAACTCGTTGACATCGGGGAAGAAAGAGCCGAGGATGGCACGTCATCAGTAGTCCTTGCAGGTGGCTCCTTCTCCTTTAGCTTGGCCGAAGATCGAAGAAGATGATCATCTTTCTTCGGTGGTTCTTCGTTGGAAGGACGGTGTTCTTCGTTGAAGAACGAAGCTCTTCTAATTCTCCATAGGTTCCCCCACCAAAAATATTTTCTATGAAGATATTATAATAGACTTCTCCAACATTAAAGATATTCCATAAAAATCAAAATAATTCAAAGGAGGTGATGTGCCAATTAATTAATAATGATATTAATGAATTGAGTTGGAAAACTTAATGAGAGGGAGGTGAGGATTTTAAAATTTAAAAGAGAGGAGTTGTCATAATAAAAATAAGGGGAGTTAAATGGGAGGTTTCAAGGGAGTTTATGGGAGGTGATAAGTTAGGGTGTCATGTGGGCCCCACAACCCTTAGTAACAATCTCCCATGGGATGTTAGGTGGGTTGTGGGCCCCACCTCCAAATTCCCTTTGGAGGAAATAACTTCCACCTAAAATAAAATTCTAACACAACTTTATTATTTAATACTTAATGAATCCCGAAATTTTAACTACCACACATGACAAAACGCAACTGCGGTAAAGGTCCCCTTAAGATAATATTGGCGATGCAAGTTCATCGATGCCCTCAGATTTTAATTCTGAGCACAGGTTCAAAATATAGAAAAACGCGCACATACGTTTACTAAACCTACCCGAACAAAACTTCAGAAATTGAATCCGAGTAAAACGGGCCTCGGAATCAAGTGTCGTTAGAAACCGCATACTTATAAAATTTCGAAGAATTATGAAAAAAATTTCCTTGAAATTTTCTCATCTTTACATTACTCCCACATCAGGCTTTTACATCCCTGTAAAGCTACAACACACACTAGGGAAAAAAATGGGGGTACTTTACACGCATCAGAGCCTCCCGCTCCCAAGTGCTCTCCTAGAGATTCCTATGCTGCCAGTAAATGCACACCAGAGAAATAGACCGCCCACATAGGACCCACTCCTATCGATCCTCAATCATTATTGGGGCATCCATGAATGTCTCCTGGTCATAGATTTCCATCTCCCCATGATCGATTATGTGGGATGGGTCTTGCACGTATCTCCTCAGCTAAGATATGTGGAAGACGTCGTGCACCCGGTACAACTGAGGTGGAAGGTCCAGGCGGTAAGCCACCTCACTTACTATACTGAAGACCTGGAAAGGTTTGATTAAATGTGCAGTTAAATTTCTACCCCGGACAAATCTCTGTAAATATTGTTTCGGTGAGACTTGTAGGAAAACGTGGTTTCCATCCTCGAACTCCAGTGGTCCCTATCTCCTATCAGCATAGGACTTCTGTTTCCTCTGTGTAGTCTTCATCTGCTCTTGGACAATCTGAACCTTCTCCATCATAGCCTACTCCATCTCTGGTCCTACAAGTGTTAACTCCCCAGGGTCAGTCTAGCACAGAGTTGATCTACAAGGTTGGCCATACAGTGCCTCATATAGTTCCATCCCGATGGTGGAGTAGTAGCTATTGTTGTACACAAACTCCACCATGGGTAAATAATCCTCCCAGTTGCGACCATTGTCAAGGACACACGCATGGAGCATGTCCTCGAGAGTCTTAATGGTCCTCTTTGTCTGGACGTTCATCTGAATACGGAAGGCAGTGCTCAGACGTAGCTGCGTCCCAAAAGATTTCTATAACCCCTTCCATAGCCAGGAAGTGAAATGAGCATCTCAATCGGAAATGATAGATGATGGAACCCCATGAAGCCGTACGATCACTTGAACGTTTAGGAATCCCAATCTCTCTACAGAGACCTTCTCTCAGATTGGTAAAAATTGGGCCGACTTGGTGAGTCAGTCTATGATCACCCAGATAGAGTCGTGTCCCTTGGATGTATGTGGAAGCACTGTCACGAAATCCATGGATATCCCGTCCCACTTCCACTCTGGGACTTCTAAGGGTTGTACCCAGCCTTTTGGTACATGGTGCTCCACCTTCACTTGCTGACAAGTGAGGCATCATGATACAAACTCTTCTACATCGTTCTTCAGACCCAGCCACCAATGTTTTTGTCTGAGGTCCTGATACATCTTTGCCACTCCTGGATGTACTACTAGAGGGGAAGTGTGGAACTCCCTCAGCACCTCCTCCTGTAGTGCAACTAGTACCATGGTACGTTCCCTGAAGAGAATTATGTTCTCTCCTCCTTCAAGAAATCCCTCAGGTGCCTGCCCTGAGTATATCTGAGTACGTTGCATCTCACAGTCAACATCCCCACGATGTGCCTCTCTGACTTTCTGAACGAGTGGAGGAGTGACTATGAGAGACTGTAGAAAAGCTGTTAAGATTTCTACTCTGACAAAAAGAAAAAGCAGGTCTCATCCCTTGGATGAACCATTCCCATTGCCTAATATAGTCAATCCTGACATGAATGGTGCTAATTCATTCCATGGATGACGTCTTATGGTCTTGATGCTACTACTAAGAGATCAAACTGTTACTCTCGCATCCAAGGGTTGAGTCACACTTTTGACATCTGTGTGTGGTCACTAGGTCGCTTCTAGTAGGAATCTCGAATGTGAGGGTCTAGTCAACAATTATAACTGGAACCTCTCAGTATCAACCACACCAAAAGGGCCGAAAAGAAAACATCAAAATGAGAGGTGTATTTTATTACCGCCGCTCAAAGTACAAAGACACAAAGAATCCACAAACAATGAAATCAACGAAGCAAGAAGCGCCATAAATAAGGCATACATGACTAGAGCATGTCATGCTCCTATCCACTTGCTACTCGACTAGCACCTCTGCCACATCCGTATTCTCCCGGTGGACCTCCTCAGTTGAACCACTACCTCTTCCTGGAAGGTCCCTCTACTGCATGTTGCTCATTTTCTGAACGGTTCGGGAAGTCTTGAGCCATGTGGCCCTGCTTGCCGCATGCATACCACTTTCTTCTACTCCTATAGTTGGCTCTATTCCATATACCTCGCACAACCGAACCTGTATCCTGAGGTGTCCCACCTGTTGGCCTAGTCCACTTGGACTTCTGTTTCATCTGTCTAATTCCGGCTGCAGAAGACTCCGTTATGGTCAAAAAGCCCTACGGAAAGAGTAGAAGCTCCTGAGCCTGCATATAGTGTAGAGTCGCTGGTACAAACTCCACCCTGAAAAGTCCCTCAAAGTCTACCTAGGTTTGGGTCACCTCATCATAAAAATAGAGCATCCGGCTCCAACACCTCTCAGCTCCTCCTTGAACGATACTAATATCTCGGTACACCATCAAGTCCGCGGGTGTCCCAACTATGTGGAAAACTCGTGATACAACCTCCAGCTAGTACCCGGCCATTTGAAAATATGTCTTGCCTTGAAAACTCAGAGGCCTCTATCGCAAGAACCCGTGAAATGAGATTAAGTGGCGCACATCCTCTGTTGTTGAGGCTGGTGGTATCAGTGACCCAGCGGGTAGTGGTACCACTGGTGCCTCCGCTATGATGGGGCACTGCATCGAGTCCTCGCTTCTCGGGGGATATCATCATGATCTTCACTTGGAACCCGCATGGACTGACTAGGTGAAAACATCCTAAAAAGAAACAGGTGATCCAAGATCAAAAGAGTATACCTGGTGAGCTGACCTAGGCTGAGCTGACTTAAAGGAAAACTTTTGATACACACACACAATCAGTGTTTTCGTGCCCTAAGTTGGAAATCAGTATTCAGGGTCCTGGTGTACGAATACGTCAGCCGCTGCACCAACACTGGACTCCATGAACTGAAAACCACACTTGGTACTCTTTACATAGTTGCTTCATAGATAGAATGATCAGAGTCCTTAGTTTTGCGATAGAACTGACTCCTCTGATACCAATTTGTCACCACCCATCCACGAGCCCCGTGTCGTGACTACCTCAAGCCCGCCTTCCATAAGCCAGGTGCTGGAGACTAGCACCAAAGGAGTAAATCCCGATAAAAAGTGAAAGAATGTCCTTTATAAAAGTAAAAAAACACAACAGAGTACGAAACAGAAGAAACCAGTAAGTAATGTAGAATACAAAAGTAAATGCTGAAAGGAAAGGGGCTGGAAATAAATTTCAAACAGTAAGTACAGTACAACTGGAAAGATTGTACAACTGTAGTAAAGTAAATCACCAACCACTAAGTCATCCTCCGGGAATCCCACCATAAGGGTGGGTATAGATGGCCACCATAGCACCTTAGGTCCGACCGTCTACTCCGTGTACATCTCACCAGGTGGTCCACCTCCGGGTATCATCCAGCTCTATAAGTATCCACCTCGATCAGTGATGTATGTCTTCTACATTCAACTCAATTTTCTGCGGGTATAGCCCGTGCATGGATGAGTATAACGACACTCAGTAGGGACCCCGAGACCCTCAAGGTCTCACAAAATCAAACAGGGATAAACCAAAAAGTAAGATATCAACAGATAACCATTACTTAGGTATATTCCCATACATATACCTAAGTTATCAAGTAACCCATCTCAATCATGTGGAAAACACAATGGTTATTGACTCAGCTCACACCAATATTTTTTTCACGATGTTGAAACCGCGGCTGCTGGAGAACTCCTCCTCTATCGAGTACAGTGGGACTGCCCCTACATCAAAGTGCTTCCCACTGACCATGGACTGTTGAAGTACTCCTCCTATCAAGTACTGTGGGTATGCTGCTACAACCAAGCACTTCCCACCATGGGTATACCGCTACAACCAAGCGCACCCCCTCACAGCCTATAGAGGTAATACTTATGTCAAGTACTGCGGGTCTTCCTCTACAACCAAGCACTCCTCCACCATGGGTCTTCTACTACAACCATGATCTCCCCATTGGTCCATCTGAATCACTTTGAGTCGATCGATCAACAGTCGTCAAGTCTCAGCCATCTAATAGGTCTCTACAATCTACTCGCTCGTCACCAGGAGGGTCCGCTCCAAGAGCCACAAGCGGATACTTCAAGTGTCACGAATTCTCAATTAGTATTATCACAAAGGGCCTCCCCATCATAGGGTTCTCAACGAAATAGACGGCGCGTCAATCGGATGCCCGGTCTGTGAGTTATTGGCTTTTTCGTTCGAGGGGCCCAGTTGGTTTTTAAGCTAAAACCGACCCGACTGTACACCAATATCATCTGAATTCTACATGGAGTATGCCAAAACAACCATCTCATCAAATGGAAACCAATGTAGTTCACGGCACATCAATCGGACGTCCAGTACTTAAGTTATAAGTGTTTCCACTCTGAGGGCCCGGTTGGTTTCGGTTTCGAACCAACCCTGCCGTTTTTCCTAAGTCGTTTGAAAATCACTAAGAGTATATCAAAAGGGCCACTTCATCGCGAGGGACCACGTTCCATAAACAGTGTGTCGATCAGATGCATGATCTTAAAATTATTCTCGTTTAATTGAAAACGGGCCCGGTCTGATAAGCCTAGTGGGCTGGCGGGTCGGCGCGACCCGGTTCGGTGGGTCTGACACGACAGAGGGGCGGACCAGCCTGGTTAAGCACGCATCCTAGCCTGGTAGGGCGTGGCCCGGCCCGACCTGACGTGGCGTGGCCTAGTGCGGCGCTGCACGGCCTGGCCCGGCTGGCCGCGACACGGCCTGGCTCGGCGAGCGCTGTAGGGGGAGCGGCACCCTGGTCTTTCGAACTGGCAGTGCCAAGAAGATCCTCCTTCCTATCCGACCGGCCGAAGCAGGCATGTCTTTCTGGTGCAAGTGGCCCACACAGGGGGGCCATGGTTCCTTCAATGCGGCATCCTCCTGGCGCCGCGGGTCTTCCCATCCGAACTGGCCGGCTACCGGCTGGTGTGTCCACCGAGTAGCCCGTGGAACGCGGACCATGGTATTCCACAGCACGGCGCCACATTCTCTTCGGTCCATCCGGCTTATCCAGCCAGTTCTTCATCGTCCAAGCGGCCCGCGGTTTCGGGCCGTGGTTCTCGGCACACGGCAGGCGCGTGGCTTCTACCTTCGCTCGTCGCTGCCCCTTCGAACGCGCCTCTATCGCGAATAAATTTTGGAACACAATAGATGGTGTTCGGGCTGTGATTGTTCAACCCGTGCCCTCCGCGATAGGCATTAACAATTGGTTGAAGTTACTCCAAACAAATCAACACAAACGGAATAATTTATTCACTTATATATTATAGGAAACCCCTACCTCGAAATAAGGTTAGTGGTAATCAGGCGTCGTGGAAACCGACGTCGTGGGGAGACGGTGTCAACTCATTGACGTTGGGGAATAATGAGCTGAGGATGGCGCGTTGTCAGCCTTTCTTGTGGATGGATCCATCTCTTTTGGCTTGGCTGAAGATCGAAGGAGATGATCATCATTCTTCTATGGTTTTTCATTGGAAGGATGACATTCTTCGTTGAAGAACGAAGCACTTCTAATTCTCAAGAGGTTCCCCCACCAAAAATATTTTCTATGCAAATATTAGAATGTACTTCTCCAACATTTAATAAATTACATGAAAATAAAAATTATTCAAAAGAGGAGATGTACCAATTTATTTATAAGGATATTAATTAATTGAGATGGAAAACATAATGAGAGCGAGGTGAAGAGTTTAAAATTTAATAGAGAGGAGTTGTCATAATAAAAATAAGGGGAGTTAAATGCGGGGGTTTCAAGGGAGTTGAGTTGAGGTGATAAGTTAGGGGATCATGTGGGACCCACAACCCTTAGTTATATTCTCCCATGAGAAGTTAGGTGGGGTGTGGGCCCCACCTCCAACTTCCTTTTGGAGGAAATAACATCCACATAAAATAAAATTTTAACACCACAATTTTATTTAATTCTTCATGAATCCCCAAATTTTAGCTACCACATACCACAAAATTAAACTACGGTAAATGTCCCCTTAAGTGCATACTGACACTGTGAGTTCATCGGTGCCCTTGGATTTCAATTCTGATCACATGTTCAAAAGATAGAAAAACCCACATGTACGTTTACTGAACGTACCCGAACAAAACTTTTGAAATTAATTCCAGGCACATCGGGCCTTCGAATCAAGTGCAATCAGAAACTGAAGACTCGTAAAATTACAAATAATTAAGAAAAAAATCCTTTAAATTTACGGGTCTTTACATGCGTTCCGCAATGGCGGGACCTGCCCTATCCCTACAAGGTGGAAGGAACCCCCCAGTATTTAAAATGGTATGTGGACCATTCTGCTGGTGCCTGCTGGTGCTCTGGACCCTCCATTGTAGTCCTGCTCGGCGCAATGCGGTCGGTCGGGGCTTCGGTCGGCTCTCCTCTCAACAGCACGATAGCATCACATTGCACCTGTTTTCGATTGGGTGTTGTCCACCCTTCATCTCCACCTCTGCAGCTAACCAGTTGTGGCCTCTTCCTCGACCGGCAGTGCGGACGCACGTCGCCCTACCTCCACATGGCCGGTCGGCGTTCCAGCCGTCATCCCCTTCTCCAACATGGCTGACAGGTCACGGCCTACTCTACTACCAGTGACACAGACACCCTCCTCCTCGGGTCCATGTGGTCGGTTGGCATACCAGATGTCATCCTCCTCTGCTACATGCTCGAACTGCGACCGACTAGTTGTCAGCCACCTTCCTCTTCTGCAGTTCACGGCATCTTCGTTCTAAGCCTGAAAAATATGACAACCACATATTCGTGATCCTCAGGCCGAGGGCTCTATGACCATATGTCATGCTCAACAAAACATTTTGTTTTCAGAGCACTTAATTATTTGGCGTTGAAGAACACATGAAGAACGCATGAGGAAAAAATAGAAAATCTCATGGTATTTTTGTGGTTTGATGGTCATGTTTTTTTTCCATCATCGTTGATAATAGAGAATATGAGGAACCAACAAAAGATAATTATCAAAACTCCAAAATAAACCCCCTACCTCGATCGTCTGTTGGAGGCGTTTTGAGATGAATAATTATGATGGTGACGTCGGCATTCTTTTCTCCCACAGGATTCTTCCGATCTGGTCTTGAGCGTCACCCATGTCAGAGGGCTATTCTTCGTTGGAGGATATCCTTCTGAGTTCTCCGAGGCTATCCCCTTTTCCAATGATCCCAACCAAAAGGGTGAGGATACAACCATAATTGAGTTAATATTATAAATTCAATTAAATTTGACACATTAATTTAATTAATGTTGTCACATTAATTAGGGGAATTCCAAGGGTTAACTCACATTAAATAGGGGTTCGGGTGGTCCCCACCACCAAGTATTCAAAATTGATGTTTCAAGAAAATAAAATAAAATTTGTTGTTTTATTTTATTTTTATTCTTTTACCTCTCCCATGAAAATCCAGAAAACAAACTTCCACCCTCGACCAATTGTGGTCGAGGTAAAGGTCTCCTTAAGAAAAAATTGGCAATGTGAGTCCAATGGTGTCCTCCGATTTCAATTTTGAGCACCATTTCAAAAAGTTACAGAATGTTTCTCACAGGTTTGCTGAATGTACATGAAAAAAAGTTCGAAAAATTATTAACTGTCAGTGTCAACCTATTCTGATCGAGGTTAGTATTTGTCAAAGCGAAACACGCTCCAACGAACCCAATAGTGCTCATAGATTTCTAATCCAAGTTACACTTTAAATGTTATAAATTTTAAAATAAAATTATTTTCACATAATTATATTATTTAAGGCCTAAAAATAACTTTCACAGGTGGATTGCACTGGCCAATGTTTGTATCTGTCTAAAGAGTGAATACCCTCACGAGATCAGCGGTGGTCTCATATTTTTAATTTGAGTAACCGTTCGTGAGTAATAAGCATTGGAAAAATTAAATAACATTATTTAATTATTTTATTTAATGTTATTTCATTTTCATGTTTTACCACAGGAGGCCCATGCCGACTAAAATTAACTCACGTCTAGGGTAAACCTTCCATCCTAAGCACAACAATGTTGTTGGATTTCTGATTTAGGAAACCATTTAAGTGTTATTGATAATTTTTATGAAAACTTCTTACGTGCGATATATAATGTTTAACAAAACATTAACGGATCATTCCAGGAACTCCAGGACTCGGAATCACGCACCATTAGATTTTTCGGTCTTGAAATATTTCCATATAATTAAAAATATTATACTGAATTTTCGGGACATTAAATTCTCCCCAACATATGGTTTTACATCCCCAAAATCCACAATATAGAATAAGGAAACAAATCGGGGGTACTGAGCATGGATCTAAGCCTCATGTTGCCATGTGCTCTCCTGGAGGTTCTCGTGCTATCAGTGAATGCGCACCAGAGGTATCAACCACACACGTAGGACTCATTCATGTCAGACCTCTACCTCCACCAAGAACTCTGTAAAAGTCTCCTCGCCATCAAATAAAAACTCTCCCTAGTTGATAACGTGTGATGGATCATTAACACATCTCCTCATCTATGACCCATGGAATGCTTTATTCACCTGGTGCATCTATAGGGAAAAAATAGATAGTACGCCACCTCACCTACTCTACTGAGAATTTAGAAAGGTCCGATGAACCTAGAAGATAGCTTTTCACCTATCAAAACCTCTGAAATCCTCATCAGGGTGAGACACATAGGAAGTCATGGTCTCCCTCAACATCTCCACCTAAAGTGCCACTGGTACCATGGTGCGACCTCTGAAGAGGACGAAATGCTCCCCACCTTTAGAATATTCTTCTAGATACCGTCCTGATGATATCTGAGCACGTCAGGACTCGTAGTCAATGTCCCAAGATATGCCTCCAGAATTCACTGAGGAATTCGGGAAGTGACAGTCATAGACTCGAAGTAAAATTGTCAATCTCTATCCACGGAGGATATCTGTTATGCGACTTGTTGTTCTATAACCTTACTCAACAACTACATTCCATACCTCCTACTGAGTGCATCTTCTACCACGTTCCCCTTCCTAGGAGTATAGACTATCTCAAATTCATAGTCCTGGAGGAACTCTAGACATCGCCTCTCTATCGGGTTCAGGACCTTCTGAGAGAAGATATACCTGAGACTCTTTTGATTAGAGTAGACTATAAAATGTTCTCCCATCAAGTAGTGTCGCAACCACTTTAGAACAAAGACCACTGCATCTAACTCTAGGTCATGGGTAGCATAGTTCTACTTGTTAGTCACTTTCTAAGCTCCTAAAATCTTTACTGACACTCCTATTTCCACAAGAAAGACTCCCCCTTTTTCATCAAAGATGATAAGGGTGCTGCTACTCTAGAGAATTCGGGTACAAATCTCTGGTACTACCTAGCCAAAGCAGACGACCCTCTCCCTTAAAGGAGGTAATCTTGGAAACATTTTTTGAAAAGATGTCGCCATTCTCTACCACTCCTATTCGGAACTGAAAACTCAAAACTCATGCTTCCACGAGGGTAGGGTTGGCCCACTCAAGTGTGATCAGCTGAACCCACATTTGCATGAGTCTGTCCAGTGCTGCCTAGGTTTCCTTTTTCACTGACAAAAGGAAAATAAAATTTCAATGTTATAGGTAAACCAAAATATTTTTTCCTAATACAACCATTCTGAGTATGAACTATGGATGTACTGTCCATACCCAAACTAATGTCATAAGGCCTCGACACTGCCACCAAGAGGTTCCAAACAAAACTCTCACCTCAAGGGTCAGATCAAACTGTCGACATAAGTGTGATTATCAAGTCTCCTCCCAAAGGTGTCTCCATGTGTGATGGTCTATTCATAGGCTTAACCGAAAACTCTAGGTCTCTAACAAGATTAGTGGAAGGAAGGAATGATTGGTACCTAGGTCTATTAATATAGTAGGTAGTAGTAGACATAGAACATTCATCATATCGTTACTAGATACATTGGGTCACACTCATTGACCATATTAATATACTCCCTTCCCTTATCCCTAACACATCTTCATCCCAAAACAATTTTACATGCCCAAGTCTCTGAGATTGGCGCCAGTTTCCTGCTTTCCCACTACTAACATTCACTGGCTGTATCTGCTCAGCCAAAGAACAATCAACCACAAAGGTTCTATCTAGCACACTAACATAGTCAAGAATGGATAGAGTAATATGGATTGATTATATGTCCTTAAACACACTACACTTAGATGTTTGATCCCTGAAGCACTGATCGTATTGTTTTCATCGAGTACCATGATTGATCGGTACACCTCGATGAATACTCAACTACTGACATGTCGTCCTACCGAAGCTATAGAAGCTCTAGAGAACTCTCCACCACCTCCTCAAGCCAGTCCTCAGCCACCTGTGAGTTGGGCTCACCTTAGAAGCTGAGGGGTATCTGATGCTGAAACTCATGTCAGGAACAAATCCAAAATGTGCCCTCTATTGGTACCGCCGGTTGTAACTGCTTCCCAACAGATAGTGACATAGCTAACACACTACCAAAAGGTACCATCTTGGGGAATGGTCCAAGTACTGAAGCCTCATTACCCTAGAGACCATGCTCATGGTCAAATACTAAAAAAAATAGAATCTAGGATCACCATATACTCAACTGGGGTCCCAACTAGGTAGAAAAATCTATCAGCAGCCTCCCACCAGTCCTCAGTTGTCGAGGAATCTATCATTCCTCGAAACCTCAGAAGCCTCTTCCCTTGGAACTTTTTCAACGAGCTCAGTAGGCATGCATCATCCAATAGTGTGTCTGGTGGTAACTGCTCCAAATAGGTGGTGGTGCTACCGGTACACCACTCGAAGGTTCCAACACATTAAGAGGGCCTTGCACTAGATCCCCGTCACTCGGTGGGATGTCATCATGTACCCTCTTGAGAATCCTAGATGGCTATCTATGTGGTGGTATCCTAATAAAAACATGTGTTCCATGGTAATTAAGTTATAAATGGTGAGATGACTCGAATAAATTACAAGAAAAACTCTTCAAAAACCCACGCAATCAGTGTTTCCGTGCACTGAGTTGGAAATCAGAATTTAGTGTCTTAGTATAGGGATACGTCAGCCGCATCAACAAAACTGGACTCCCCAAACTGAAAACCACACTCATAACACTTAACACTATTGTCACACATAAAATATCATGGTCCAGGTTCTTCGGTAGAAATGAACTCCTCGGATACCACTTTGTCATGACCCGTCCCTTGGGGCCCATGGCGTGACTAACACAAGCCCACCTTCCATAATCCAGGGGCTGGCGACTAGCACCAGAAAGGTATATTTCTTAAATGGGAAGGAATTTCCATTTAACTTGTACAGAAACAGAATCCAAGAACACAACAAGAAGCAACCACATAGACTAGAACGCAATAAGATACAACAAAAAAGTAAATTGTTGTAGTAAAATAGTGTTGAAAGTAACAATGGGCCGAAATACAAGACCAACTGTAAAAGTACAAGTTTGACTGGTAGTAAAATACAACTAAAAGAAAAAGAAAAATATCTAATGGTTCATACTCCAAGGTTCCAACCTGAAGGGTTGGTAATGATCGCCTCCTCATCCCTCCACATCTGTCAGTCTCCTCCGCATCATGTCATGCTAAATGGTCCACCTATATGAACCATATAGTCCATGCTCCCTCAGCCTTGATCAACATTATATGTTGTCTATACTAGAAACAACAAGGTACGGTTGAATCCTATGCAATGGTTAGTATAAAAATACTCAGTTGGACCATAAGCCCCCCTTAGGTCTCCTAGAGTTCCACAACAGAAAAATCAAAAAGTAAGATATCAACTAAACTTATGCCTGTGCCCATAGATATACCCAACTTATCAGGATATACTCATATTATACATGAGGGAAGGACACCACATAGGTAACAAAAAGAATGTAGAAGTACCACAGAGATAACACCATAAAGATAACACCACGAAGCTAAAAGTACCACACAGGTAACACCACAAGATAGAAGTACCACAAAGGTAACAACATTAAGACTATACCACAAAGGCAGAAGTACCACACAGGTAGAACCATGGAGATAAAAGTACCAAACAGATTACAACATGAAGGTAGATGTACCACCTAGGTAACACCATGAAGACGATACCACAAAGGTATAATTTCTACATAGGCAACACCACGAAGCTAGTAGCACCACATAGGTAACACCATGAAGATAGAAGTACCACACAAGTAACACCGCGAAGAGAGAAGTACAATATAGGAAACATTGCGAAGATAGAAGTACCAAAAAGGTAACACCACAAAAATTTAATTACCACACGGGTAAAATAATCAACTCACAATCAGGTATAACTTAAGTACAGATGATTAGTCGTAAACTAGATCATATTATTCTTTTAAGAATTACTGATGCTGACCCACATAGGATAGTTAGGTAACTAATCCCCTCTAAACCACATTGGATTTATAATTAACTAATCCCCAATAAACCACATAGGATCGATTGCTAAACTGACCCCTGCTGACGCACACAGGATCTAACCTGCACAGGATCGGTATGCGCTGACCCACACAGGATCACAGAGCGATGACCCACACAGGATCTAACCCCCATAGGATCAATATGCGCTGACCCACATAGTGTCGTTGAGTGTGGACCCACATAGGATTAGACCCACATAGTATCAATAGATGCTAACCCACATAGGATCGATGTTCTTTCTTCATGTTGCAGCCTGCCACAAGTTTCATCAAACAAAGCATGCTTGATTCCAGGAGGTTCTGATCCTCAATAAATCAGTCGATACATAAACTACCATGAAATCCCATGAAGAAGAATTTCAAAGGTCCACCACGTCACAAGGGACCCAACGAGTGAGACAACACGTCAATTGGACGCTCGACCTGTATGTTATTAGATTTTCTGTTCTGAGGGCCCGGTTGGATTCGAGTTTGATCCAACCCAGACATACTCAAACATTATCCAAAACTCATATAAATTATACCAAAAATACCATCTTGATCCAAGGATTCTGATTCCATAGACACCTCGTCTAATAGAGAAATGGTTATCAAGATATAGAAAAAAGGCCTATCAGGGACCAGATGGGCCTGGGTCTGGTCCTACCAGGTCGAACTGTTCCGAACTAATCTGGCAAGGGCTGACCCCACCCGGTCTGGGTCGAGCTCGGATGGGCCGGACCATTTAATTCCTATCCCTATAGGCCGTGGTCTGGCCCGACGTGCAAAGGGGGAGGCCTGGCTCACTTGGTAAGGCCTGCCTGGCTGGGTGTGGTCCGCCATGGCAGGACCCGCCCTAGCTGAACAAGGGGGAGCCACAACCCCTTGGTATTCCAAATGGTCTATGGACCATTCCACTGGTGCCTGCTGGAATGCGGGACCTACTAAAGTAGTCCTGCTCGGTGCAACATGGCCGGCCGGGTCTCCGGCCGAATATCCTCCCAGTGGTGCGATGACGTCGCTGTCCACCTGCGGTCGTCCTGGTGATGGCCACCCTCCGGGTCCACCTGCGATGCTAAGCAGCTGTGGCCTCTTCGTCGACCGGAATGGTTGATGGGTGTCGGCTGTCATCCCCTTCTCTGTCGTGGATGTGCGATGCCCTAGCTCCACGTAGTCAGCCAGCGTTCTGGCCGCATTCCTCCTCTGTCACCTCCTCGAACAGCGGTTGGCCGGTTTCCGGCCACCCTCCTCTTTCGCGGTTCACCACAACTTTTTTCTATTCCCAAAAAATATGACGACTGCATATTTATGATTCTTGGGTCGAGGTCTCCGCGTCCATATGTCGCACCCAAAAAAACATTGTGTTTTTAGCACACTTCATTATTTGGAATTGAAGAACGCATGAAGAGAAAGCAATGAAAAATACAAATGTTCATGATATTTTGGCGGTTTGATAGCTTTGTTTTTTCGGCCATCATCATTGAGAATAGTGAATATAAGTAATAAAAAAAAGATATTTATCAAAACTCCAAAATAAACCCCCTACCTCGATCGTTCGTTGGAGGTGTTGTCAGGTGGAATATGATGTTTGTGACATTGGCGTTCATTGCTCCTGCAAAACGCTTCCAATTCAGCCTCTAGCGTCATCCAAGTCGATGGTTTGTTCTTTATTAGAGGGTGTCCTTTCGTGTTCTCCCAATCTCTCCCCTTTTCCAACCTTCCCAACCCAAAGGGTGATGAGCCAACCATAATTGAGTTATAATTATTAATTCAATTAAAGTTGAAAAATTAATTGGGGTAATTCCAAAGGTGAACCTACATAAAAGGGGAGTTCGTGTGGTCCCCAACACCAATTATTTAGAATTGAGGTTTACATAAAATAAAATAAAAGTTGTTGTTTTATTTCATTTTTAATTATTTAACACTCCCATGAAAATCCATAAAACTAGATTTCACCATCAACCTACTGTGGTCAAGGTGAAGGTCTCCATAAACGAATATTAGCGTTGTGAGTTCAACGGTGTCCTCAGATTTAAATTCCAAGCACTAGTTCATAAGATACAAAATGATGCACCCACGTTTACTGAAATTACCCAAAAAAACCGTTAGAAAATTAATAATAGTCACCTTAAACATGTGCCATATGAAGTTAGGCTCCGGCTAAGTGAAACATGCCCCAACGAACCCAATAGTACTCTCAAATTTCCAATATGAGTTTCCATTTAAAAGTTATTAATTCTACTGTAAAATAACTGTCACGTAATTATTTTATTTAGGGACAATAACTCACTTTCCATGGTGGGTTATGTTGGCCAATGTTAGTATCTACCTAAAAATATTATACCCTCACGAGCTCAGTGGTGGTCTCAGATTTTTAATCTGAGTTACCATTCATGTGTAATAAGAATTTGAAAAAATATAACTTTATTTAATTATTTTATTTATAGTTATTCCATTTTTTGGGTTTTCCAACATGAGGTCCACACTAACTAAACTTAAGTCATGCATAGGGTAAACCCGCCATTCTGAGCACAATGGCACCCTCATATTTCTGATCCAGGAAACCGTTTGATATTTATTCCACTTTTTAAGGAAAACTACATACGAATGTTTTTAAAAGTTTAACAAAATATCGACGAATCATTCTGGGAACTCTGGACCTCAGAATCAAGAATCTTTAGATTTCGCGGCCTCAAAATAATTCCATTCAATGAAAAAAAAATATACAAAATTTCTAGGACATTATAGAGGATATGAGATTATAGACCATATAGGATCTCTCCATGTAGTTTATACAAATCAAATAAATATACAACTAGTAAATTCTTGATAGATATGTGGTAAAATAAATTGTTTTTTATTTTAAATAATTTATCACTAGAGTACTAGATATTTGAACTTCAACCATGGTTCTATATCTATGTTCAAAAAAATATAGCCTTAGAGCATCGTATTTCCATAATTTTTCTTAAAGAATATCTATATGGATGAATATGACAACCTATTACAACATGCTAGGTGGTACATAGATATAGGTGAACCTAAATCTATTGTCAACTAAAACTGTGGAGGGAGGTGGGAGTGAAATACTTAAAAATTTCATGTAAAATTGGTAAGAAGAGCCTGAGAAAGTTCAATGACAATGAAACTATTTTAAATTGATTTTAAATTGTTATGTAGGAAAATACAAGGAAGCCCATTGTAGTAGAATGGGTATATGACCACATTTCACATAGATCATGGAAATAAGTGTTCTTGAAATTACTAGGGCCATGTTTTCCATGGACCATGTTTATAGGTGGGATCATTATACAAGGCCTATTTTGATCATTGCAATTCATCCTAGGATTCAGTGGGTTCTTTTCATAATTTTAATGTATAATAATATACATTTTTCATTTTATAGGTGTTTGTGTGTGTGTTTATTAATTCAAGTGTTGAGTAAAAGGTTCGTCATAACGCATTATATGGAATATAGAATACGTTTGGGATCAAATTTCAGTGGCTTTATTTATTTTTTTGAAATGATATGTCCATAATTTCTAACTATGGAATTAGGTACCCATGGACACAATCTAGTAAACCATGGATGTAGTTGTCATTGAAAAATGAAGGGCATACTATAGCCACGAACCACATAGACTATGGTCTTTGAGGACCTGCCACCTAAGCCTATGACCATGGTTGAAACATTGACTAAATTATAATGAAAATACATACCATGGTCATTGTAAACCATGGCTACACACTAGAACCATGGTTTTTTGCTTATATCTTTGGTATAGCCCCATGGAAATAGTCCTATTAAATTACTGAATATATAACTCCATAAATAATGGAATCGTTAATTTTAAATATTTAAAAATGTATCCACATTGAAAATTTTAAACTGTAACCATTTCCTTAATGGAAGACCCAAAAAACAAATTTTAATTCATTTTCATACATTTCTTTATATCCCACTATAAATAGGGAACTCTAATTTTAAATAAATAATCCATTATACACAATCCTTAATAGAAATTTTAACCACTTGTGTAGTAATAAATAAAGGGAAAAAACTCTTAATGGAATCATAATTTCAATATTAATAAGATAATAAAATAATTCAAATCATCCCACTAGCCATACAACAATAGGGGATATGATAAGAAAGGAATTAAAATCTCAATGAATAACCACTAATCATGAAAATGTCAGGGGATACACTCTAGGTACTATTTCTTGATGGTCATAATGATAATATAAAAAAATTGATAAAAAAATAATATACATTATCCCATAATAACACACATTGCCAAATTATTCTACATCAGCCTCATTAGAATGAAACCTCTCTACTAGCCCTGGAAAAAAGAACAACTAGTGTCACCCTAGAACCATGTGTATCTATTTAGTTATAATGATGTAATACCTAAAAACATTGAAACTAGGTTCACATGACCAACCAACCATGGAGGTGAGAATTAAGTCAATATAGTTACCATCATAAAACATAGGTAATTTCTCAATCATCCCCTCCAAAAACCCTTTCGATGAACAACCCCTTAATACATCATAAATCACATAATTATAAAAACCCCAAAAAGTTGAAATAAACATATGGGGCATGAGTATTGATTACATAGCCTAGGAAAACAATTAAAAATTAATGTAAAAATGGGTAATTCAATTGAAAACTAACATCATATTACAATACCCACTTTTATGATTCATTAATATCTCAGTATTTCAAAAAAATTAGAATTCACTAGAACACACCGACCATTTTAATGTAAATTATTTAATTGAAAATATAGAAACATCCATAAAAAAATTAAACATGAGAAAAGTTAAAAAATTTCCATCTAACCATTTGAAAGAGGGCATTGGGAATAAAAACATGAAATCTCGTTTAATCAGAATTTTATTGAAACCATAACCTAAATTCAATTCAATTCAATATATATATATCCACGATTTTAGGTGTTTAAATCACAATTGGATGGAGGCATGATAAGTTTTAGATAATATAGTTTGTGGGTGTGCGTTTAATGAATCAGGTGTGTGAGTGCATGTGAGGATCACTATAGAATGCAAGGTGAGCGAAAATGATTTGGAGGCCATCACATGGGTATGTAAAAGCTACGGGCATAGGTGAGAGGATATGTTTAATTTTTTTATTTTTTTTAATGACGTATTCCCATATCAATATATTATTTTTAATATTAATATAATATTTCTTAATAAACTATTACTAATAAGAAAATAATTATAAATGATTTTATTCAACTAAATAAATAAAACTAACAGATTTATATGCTGAAAATAAACTATTGGAAATAATAATTAATAACAATGGGTCCATTTATTGGAAAAAAAATTGGTATTAATAGTATAAAGTAACAAATTTAACAGTTGGTAAAGTATAGATTGGTATTAAACAATTAATAAAAACAGTTATATTTTTTAGTGAAAATAAATTTTGGTAATTGAATATTAAACTAATAAAACATAATATCTTTTTTAATTACTCATTTATTCCAATATATATATTTTTTTCACAAAAGTTTTTTATATAAAATTTAATTTCATTATGGTGTGCTTCGGTATCATTTTAACCATACACCCCATGAAAGAGACATCATAAAATGAATATGTAATAAAAAAAATTAATTATTATAATCATAGAAAACATTCACAAAAATTATATACACAACATAGAAGAAATAGGTGGTGAACATGCCTTGTGTCTCACGTAAAATAAAAGTGATATGGAATTCCAACACCTTAAGTCTTGACTATCATCACACCCATTCAGACCAACTATATAATAAATATGAGATTATTAGAAATATATAATATAACCATATTCATATATATATTACAATATAAAATTTACTTATGAAATTATATTAATATTTTATTTACATTTTCATGTTAAAGTTATGTTTTAGAAAATAACTGCATTTTTTTCATACATATTTTGAATTTTTGTTTTTTTGGAATATTACATAGAACATGATTTCCTCATCTATAGATTGATAAAAATGATATAAATATCATATTTATAATAATTTTAAAATTATTTATAATAATATAAAAATGATACAAGTATGTTATGAAATACACCGCCCATGGAGACGACAGGTCGTACATATGCATGATCGTTGTTTTCATTTTTTTTAATTAAAAAATAGAAATATATATGATATATCATCATTTAAGAATATTTTTTGTCAAATATATATCACATATGTAATTTAAACCCATCCTTAAAACATTCCACATAAATATTGAAATAATCACATCACTTCGTAGGGCATTAGTTCGTCAAACACACGAAAAACATTATCATATTCTCTGAAAATGGAAAGAATGAAGGTATGTGTGATAAAAAAAATCATTGTCATAATATCCTCATAAAAATAATAAATAAAAAATGTAAACTATTATTACATAATTATTCATAACCCTAAAGCTGATAATGGATGAACAAAAAACATGAGTTTGTGAGGCAGTAGACCACTATACACACAAAAGATGGTTATGTGTTTTATTTGATGAGATTTTGTAATGTGTAGATCATAACCTTAAAATTATAAAATATAATTATATTTAAAATAATAATGTTGTTATATATTCATGATATAAAAATAAATTAATGTGTTTGAGAAAGAAATAAAACAAAAACATTCATTGTTGAACATTACAACTTCTTCGAGTATCTTCATTTATTTTTTACCAAAGAACATCCTTGGTTGGATTTCATCACAAAGTGAGTCTTATAAGATTAACTTATGGAATTTGGAGTGGTATTTTTATAGGTATCGGTTTATCGAATGTTCTTCAAAGGTGTGAATAAGTTAGGGGGTGAGTGGCCATATATAGTGGAAGAGGAGTGGCATTCTTGTAAATACCAAAAGGTAAACACTAATGGGATGTCTCCTTTACATCATGGATCTCCAATAATGAACAGAATTATATAAAAAAGGTGTATGGTCGAAATAGTGATAATAAATTTGTTTTTACAACTTTAGGGTCATTTTAATACCTTATGTTTAATGTTTAACCACTACGTAATCATTTTTAATCATTGTAATTAATTTTATTTATTATAACTAACAATATTGGAACAAAATAAGTTTTCCATATTAAATATATAAACTATAATTATTCCAAATATTAAATCCATTTTTTTAAAATCTGGCAACATAATTGAAGGAAATTAATATTAACTTAATCCCACGGACAAGACAAGACAACGAGTTTTTAATGAGAAAATGTTCAAAAGTTCGAATTTTTTTATATCCAATTTCAATGTTGAAATTATTATAATGACATAAATTTAATTTATATATTTATAATTTAACAATTTATTCATTAAAACTGGTTTTATATATAATTTTACTCATTAAATTAATTTGAAAAAAAATCAAATTTTCATATAATATTGAATATTTTTAACTATTCATCCAAAAAATGAAATATTAGAAAAACCCATAAATTCACTCTAATATAATTTTGAAATAATGAATTCAAAATTTTAGATTTTATCATCGAATTAAATTTCTAAAAGTATCACAAATTAATTTTATTATTTTTTACAGAAGGACTGGAAAAGTAGTTCTTTTGAGAAAATAGTATTCTCAAAACATATAGACATTAACAAAAATTAATATTTTTATTATAAATAATTATTAATTATAAAAATAAAATATATTTAAAATTAGTTATTAATATTCATAATACATATTTTATCAGTTCAGTTATAATAATATTCTTTAAATAATTATATAAGTAAAATATTTTTTTCAAAAAAAACCAGTGTTGCGCGTAATGTAAGCTATGTCGGTGTTGTGTGTAGAAAAAGATCAACATGGTGTAGCATACAATGAATGATATAAATTAAATTTAATTTATTTTAAGAAAAAAAATGTTTATAAAGACATTCATTGTTATAGTGCCCCTACTCATTTCAATCCTATCTTTTTATCAAAACCCATTTATTTTCTTGAAAATTATAATTCCTATATAACTAAGATATTAAACACTAAAGGGAAAATTTTATTTTCACATTCCATGATATTTGAAGAACACATTAATTAATAAAAAATTAGAAATTAATTAATAAAAAAAATTTATTTTTATAATCATATAAAACATTTATGAAAATATTGACAAAATCAAATACAAAAGAATTAGTATCATCATATTTTATTAGATAATTAAAGTAATAAATTTATGATTGTTACTTTTTAATTTTTATCAAAAAAAATTACATAATCCTGTAACACTTTTCATATAATAATACAATAGAAACTATATAACCGTGTAACCATCAGATAATTAAACTCTCTAAAAACTCATTTAATGATATCATAAAATTTAAAAAACAATATTCATATAACTATGAGAATAAGATTCTTGATCCCTATATCAACCACTTTTATTATTATATAAAAAATAATTTAATAAAAAATATCTAATATGTATATACCTTTTATTATTATAATAACTAACATTTACAAATTCATATAAGAATACAAAATTTCTTTTGAGACCATTGGTAATATGTAATAGTGTTATAGTATAAATTAAACTATTAATTTTACAAATCATATTCCAAAAAAAATCTCTAAGTACATTGAATATTTTATTTAGTGAATATCACTTTTTATAAATTCAATAGCTCATAAATTATCATTTCTTTTATATTTCATTTAATTAGGTAAATTTTAAAACTCTCTAAGCTCAATATTAACTCCCATTAAGATCAGTGGAATTTTTTTTCTTTAAATAATTTTTTTATAAGTCACACTAACACTTTGTGTATGTGAGTCATGATTCATGTTATTTTATTATTGGAAATAAATTAAATTTTATATTTTATGATATAATTACTACACATGTAATTTTTTTACTTAATTAAATAACAAAAAAGAGTATGAAAACATGATAAATTTTCATATTTTATAACATGAACAAGATATCTTATTTCAATCTAACTATAATTACTTTTATTTAATTATAATTTATCATTATATCTTAAATATTGGATTATAAAAGGAGCCATGTATTTTTAGTTAAACCATATTTCATTATAAAAACCATTTTTATTGTATAAAAAGTAATTTCAATGTCATATACATCAGAATAAAATAAAAAACAACACATGCCGATCAATCAATATTCAATATTCTAAATCAATAAAGATTATCTTAATCTTTCAAACCTTTATTTGTCTCTTTATATAAAATCTTGGATTCCTCTATCAACCCTTCACTTGTTAGAAATCTTGTACATATTCACCCCAGTTAGATAATTTAGAATTGGTATCATATACTACCCAAAATATAAGAATCAATTACTGTAAAATTAATAATTGACAAGGAATCTTCGTAATTTTTTTACACACATATATAAAATATGTGAAATTCAATATCTATTGTGTTTTAATTCTATAATGGAGACATTTCCATTCCATTTTGATGCATCCCTTAGGGTTCAATAAACTTGTCTTCCTATTATACACGTCAATTTATTTATTTTTCCTCAAGATATATCTATTATAATTTTTACTACCAACATATAACTCAATCTTGGACCTATCATACCATTTTCATCTACCCTCAATATACTAAAGAGTTTATATAAGGATTATTCAAACTCATTCACGTAATTGTTATTAATATGATATTTAAAATTTTCAATAAATAAATGAAGACTAAAATTATTATCCAAATATGACCACACTAGATACCCAATATATCTAAATAATTAAAGTACCAAATTATAATATGAAGATTTATAAATAATAAATTTCTCCAAGTATAAGAATTTACATATTTTCGTCAAAAATCATACATCTTATGAATTTATTATTATAAATAAATCCTCTTATGATTATCTATCATTTTTTAGGAATCTATATTATCATATTTCCTTTAAAACTATGGTTCCTTAGTAACCATCACCATTTTTAAAATATAAAGTGATTCTTTCTTAAGACTTTGATATGCTTCCAGATCAAATTATCAAACTGCTTCACTGGTTAACTATTCATGAAATGTTTTCCTCAATACAAAATTTTTTCTTCATTTCTGAGAACGATTTTAGATTATATATATAAATATAACATGTTTCTTTAGTTCAGTTTCACATATAATAACACCTATCTAAAATAAATGTTTAATGATTATTCCATTTTTTCAATAATAGAATCCTTTATTAGATCAGTATCTTGTTTTACATGTAATGAGTAATTTTATTAAAAAATATCTCATTAAAATAATGACCCCATATAATCATAATATATTTTAGTGATATAATATATATATTTCACTAAACATTGATTCACATTTTAATTTTATTCATTTTTATATTTTTATGAAAAAAATCATATCAATTATATCATATATAACTCTTCGATTGTTGTGTTAAAAAAACCAATTCCTAATCTATATAATAGAATATCATAACACAATTTTTATATGAATATAATATTATTAAGGAAACCTATATTAATATATCAGAATTTTTTAATCTGATATAGAAACATAATCGAATTAGAGGTAAACATATAATATTTTATTTGTAGAAGTAAATCCATGGAAACCTATCTTTGGTATGTTCTACCAATTTAGATTATGTAGGTTTTGAAAAATTATTACATTGGAAGGAAACTCAAACATATTTTTTTCCTTATTTGATATCAGCATCATATCACATGCATACCTATATACAATCACACTTACATTTAAAAAAAATATAATATATTTAAAATATATTAATTTATATAACATTATAAATCTAATGATTATTTTTAATCAAAAAATAATAATTTTAAATCATATTCATAGTTATTCTAATAGATCTTATGTATAATTTATATAAAACTCTTTAATTAAAATTTTTAGAGATGTATAAAACCAAAATAATACTCAAGAGAAATAATACTCCTAAGAAACCAATGAATCACATTTCTAATAAAACATTACCTCTCTAATAATGGAACATTGGAATAATAGATTCATTCATAATTAGTATACATAAAATTGATATTGATATATGTTGTGACAAAAAATTCAAAATATTAGAAATAGATTCCCATGAAAAACTAAATAAAACATAATTTGAGTATGCCGAAAATAAATGAGACAATATTATGTCTTTTCTTGGGATCATGATATACTTTTTTCATCATCGGTTCATTAGTTCTCAAAGGATCTAATCATGAGTTCAATAACATAATCCATGCATTCTCTATGAATTTTTTTCTTAATGGATCATCCATTCCTATGTGATATCATAATATATCACAATCATTTATTATTCATTTCTATCATTAAGTGATCACGATATTAATTATGGAAGGGAAATTAACAAGTTCTTGTTCTTCCCTCCTCTTTCACTTTCCAAAACATAAGGGAAATGATGGGAGAATAGTAAATTCACATAATATACTTATGATACTATTATAGTGAATAAAATAATTCTTTGATACCAAGGTAAAACATTCTTTGTATTCACTTTATTTAGTAAGGAATGTTAACTTTTAAAATTGACCCAATATGATAATAATGAAATATTCAACTTATTATGAGTGAAATGTATATATAATCACACTCCTTTTACACTCTCATATTTCATATGATAAAATATAAACAATTATATTGTGTTGTTTCTTCACAAATAGTTTTGAAATACCTAAAATAATTAATTATCATTCGAAAAAAAATTGCTTATGTTAACTTGTTTAAAAATAAATAACTTATGAATACCTCAAGAAATAAATTTAATTCATTCTATTCTCAGAATGAATTATTTACAAACTGAATTTATTTATTTATTTATTTGTGATCATTCATGCATGGAAATTTACTAGCCAACTTATATGGGGCCCATAATGTCCTGAGCTCTGGTTAATTTGAATCACAGAAACATCTAGATATAATATTATGTCTGGCCTTATTAGTCTATATTCTGATAGACGTAAGTCCAAATCACTACAAATGAGTTTTTTTATATAAATACATCAAAGATCCTAAATAGATATGGATAATAAGTGGAACTTATAGATACAATCTGTGATACAACCAATTTTTCAAATGATTATTTTTAAAGAAGAATTCATACTTTATATAACCATCCTTTCATTCTTTACTTGTTAATTATTTGTCTATATTTGATGGAGTTTTAGTCACTTACTAAGGTCATGGATTTAATCAATGTACTACCATCCCCATCAAAGGGTCGTAGGTTTCTTCTTCTCATACATAGAAGTGAAAATTCTTTTCTTGATCATTCAATCAATGCCACATCATTAATAAAACATCGGACCCAAGATACCTCACCCAAAATTTAAAATATTAAGGTTTTCATATTGTGTCTAAGTATGTGATTAATTTAATACATTGATAATGATCTCATTTCATTATACTAATACATATTCTTTAATATATAAACCTCCAATGAAACCTAATATATGATGTGTTTCTCCCCCTAATTTACTAGATACAACTACTAACTAATATAAATATAATATCTCCCAAATCAAAATCATAATTTTACTACAAAATGGATCTAGCTAGTGGTTTTTCCAGGACTTAATTAGGGGATACTCAACCAAATACAAAATTAATTATGTAGGAACCATAATTTTCCATGTCTATACCTATTCAATTTTTTTGAACCTCATTGAGATAGTTGTTTTTGTTTTGAACCATGGTTAGTGATCCTTTGTCGAGTCGGGTTTATTTTTGGATAAAGTAGAAATAATATTGTTGAGATGAAGAAGGTTCTATGGAATGGATCATTGGGATATTTCGTAGAGTATTCCATTGTGGTGTGTAGATACTATATTTTTTATATTTCTCTTAAGAGATAAAATTTATTGCTAGTTCCAATTTTGGAATGGATGCACCCTAGAGGTAGGCTTCAACATGGACTGGTCGAGCTATGTGATGTGGAGAGAGTGGATAGGCATGGAGTTGGGTTTTATGATAGACCACTTATCATGTTGTTGTGTTCTGTCACATGGTTTGTTAGGCTGCACCATAATATTTAACCTAGCTTAATAAAGTCTATGGTGTGATCCTAGCCATGATATTTCGACATAGTTTGACAGGGTAGGCTACACCATGGTCCATTGCGCTATGTCATTGTCTTTCCTATGTCATCATATTCTATAGCAAGGTTAAAGAGGTTGTGTTATGGTATTCTATTTTTATAGGTTTTCTATAAATACCATATACACCTTTTAACTTTTGTTTCTCCCATTTCTTCTGAAAAATCCCTAGGTGACCCGAAGAGTTTCTTATATTATTTTTAATAATTTTTTTGTATGATTAAAACATATGATTTAACTATTAATATTTGGTGATCCAAGACTCTTGGTTGAAATTTTTTTTATCCTCTTAATACTATAAGTATGATCTATATTATCATGGTGTTCTAGGCCTAGTGTTTAAAGGATGATGAACCAAATTCTTCCTTAAAAATCAATAGTTTTTTCACATTTTTTACAGTTTTTGAGGTAAGGGTCCTAGAACAACTCCCTCTTGCCTACTTCCCATTTCAAGTATGAGAAAAAATGATATCACACTAGTAAGAAATTAATATGGGATAATTAATTATGTAAGCCATTTTTTAAGGATTCTAAATTTTACCTCCCTCGGGAAATCATTTGGTCCAATGGTGTTGGGATAAAACAGGAAGCTACTTGAGTGGTGAGTCTACCCATGAACATGTGTTAAATTGGTAGTCTTGGTAATGTGATTCTTTTCATAACATGGTACTTTTGATAGATGGTAACTTGGATCAATATAAAAAATAGAAATTAATTGGTAATTGTGTGTGTAATAAATGGGGTTTGTGATGACATGTTTGATATTTTTTAATTATTATAAAGCTCTACTGAGACATCATGAAATGATTATAGGGAACTGCATGATTATACTGAAATGTAAATATAAAAATATTGTATCTGATTGTGATATATGATTTTATAAAGTGTTTTTTCCTGATTATAATGATAATAGTGCTCTTCCCGATCATGTTGCAATGCTTATGGTTTTATATATCATCATGATAAAATAAATATATGACTAATCCAAGTTATATAGAAATGATTATATAAAGGTATTACAATAAGTATTTATGAAATAATAATATAAATGATTACACCCAATTATAATGTTATGATTATAGGGATCTTCCCAATCATGATAAAATACATATAGTGCTCTGGTTGGTTCTTATGTGATGATTTGTTGGATATACCATAGGAGGATTATAGATTTGATTGGAATTGTTTTGTGGCATGCTTAGAGTTATTAATCATTGTACTGAAGCAGGTTTGGTCGGCCCATAGTTCCATCTAGAAAATCAAGGTTCATCAGGTTTATTTAATGATCACTACTAATTTTATATATTAATACCCCTATTTATCACATTATTTAGTGAAATATATTCTCATAATGGGGTTATTTAAACACTATTTGTGGATTTTAAGAAATTTATACTCACACCATGTTTGTATAGCAATTTGGATCCCAGTTAGATTTAATGTATGTTGGTTTAGACAAGATAATGGGTCCCTATGTTTCATGATTTCTTACTAAATGGGTTAGAGCATGGATATTTGTCTTATATGGGGTTGATGACTGATTTTTTGGAGTCATTAAACAATTATTTTTGTCTAATTTATTTGTATGACATTTATAAAGTAATTTAGGAATATCCACCCTATCATTACATGATTCTATTATTATTTGGATTCTTATATATGGCCCTCATTGTGTTTTTTCTCTTTTTTTGTTTATTAGTCATTATTTATGATTTCTTTGTAATACTATACCTTAGGTTATATCTTATATACATTGTTCTTTACACATTAACCACTAGTTGGAATCATTTTTCATATAGGGAGGCATTTTATAATTCACATAACTGACCAAGTTTAGTCAAGTGAGGAAGCATCTGGTCAGGGATGCGACAAAGTAGTATTAGAGCATCTAGTTACTTTTCAGTTTCATTACAATTTGGGAATGGTAGAAAAAACTAGGATTTGTTAGGATTGGTAATGATCGGTTTCGTGGGAGTATTTAACCCATGTGTGTGGGGAAAACCAATTTCCCAGGTATTGGATTATTGTTTATACCTTTCTCTTGTTATAATTTTGATATTAATTCACCTTGGGTGACATACATGATGTGTGATGTCATTTTTTGCTGAAAGTTTACTCATGGTAAAGTATGTCATGATATGAGTAAGCATGAATCTTGGTAGACACAAGGATATATAAGTCAAAATTCATTTTTATGATAGGGGAATATGTTTTTCACGTGGTATAGTTTCCCATATAAACTAGAAATGAAATCCATTTATATAGTTGGTAAAAAAGAATTGATTGAAAACTGTTATGTTATATAATTTCATATGTTAATAAAAGTTTAGAGGAATCCTACGCGATTGGATCTCTATTATTTCACATATTGAGGTTGACCATAATGTGAAACCTATCTTATAATTAGTATGTTCACCCTTGTAAAGAAAATGCATCCTTGTTATCATCAAATTAAGCATCAGATATTTGGAAATCGGCATTCTCTTAACATATTTTAGCCAGAAATTCAAACAAATTTGGATAAATAAATAGATGGCCAACTATACAATAGATTCCAAGGGGATTTTTATCTATGAATAGGGATACTATTTACACATTACCTTTGATTCCTACGTTTATGAGAGAGTTTTGTCTACTGCATCCACCTATGTTCACTAGGGAGGGAAACCCTAAAAAAGATAGGTTCTATATGAAGATAATCCAATAATATTTCATAACCAAAATACACATATTGAAGGAAGGCTGAAGCATTATACAAATATATTTCAAGGTTCATCCAATCATTGTTGGGAAATTATGTAGAAAGATGAGTAGTAAGAGGAGTTATCCTAGAAGAACTCGGAGGTGAACTTCCTGATGTACTTATAACCAGAGACATTTAGGGATGAGAGATGTTCTGAGCTCATTACCATAACACAAGAGACTATGTCAGTGATGGGCTATGATGGATTCATCACCAAATTACAGTGTTTTTTTCCATCTTTATAAACTGACATGGTTTATAGAGAGATATGTTTTTAATATGGGATTGACTATAAGGAAATTTCATGGGTGAACATATTTTGTTTGAGTTTCTTTGAAGATGTGATGAACAAAGTTATCTTTACAAATAGTATTCTGAGAGAACCCTTGAGTGTCTGCTCGGAAGAGTTGGTATAAACATATGGGAGCACCACTCGAGGAACTACTAAACACCGCTACAATGGTTTCCACTTGGGAAGTAATAGTTTGAAAATCCACGTAAGTGGATAATCATTGTGGGACCACGGATAGGAGAATTTATTTCATGTGTGGAATGTTTTTTCCCAAGAACCATCATTATCTTCACCCTATTATAGAAGGTCATATTTTTATAGGTTCGTTCATCTACATATGTTCCTTAGGGTACTGTAGAAACTGAATAGTGGTAGGTGATTCAGACAAACTCCAAATTCTAGGAATGGAATGGCTACCCCAACGCAAACTGCTAGATAGATTTCCACAAGAGGTTTGGGTTGAGGATGGAGACATGGACCCATATTGGATGAGTGTAAATATTATATATATAGGGTAACATAAGAGATTTAGGATGGATCCCAAGAGTGAGGGGAATTTTAGTTGCATGATATGCTATCTTTTCTACTTTTCTGAATGTTGGATCATCTACTTTCATAGGTAAGATAGATTTAAAATCTACTATAGATTATGTTTTGTTTGATATATAGTAATCACATTCAATTCTATCCACTCATATTGAAAATTAATTGTTATTGGTTGTGGAGTGGATAGATTATTTTTTGACAACTAATATACAGTTGGGACTATGGTCAAATGATATAAAGTGATGTAATGAATGTTCTCTTAAAATTAGTATGTATCATTTCCTATGGGATATTTTTATTATAAAAGTGAAAATTTTCTATTTGATAATTCATATTGATTAGCTAGTTATATACCAATATCATATTTACTATTATCATATGATAGTAATATTTATATATCTATGAGGGGAGGTTATACTTCCGAGGGTGAGTGCGATCTTCAGGCTGATTATACAGGACAAATTTAGTTTATATTGGATTCTATTTTGGATTGGAGAGTAGGTCTTGATTTGGAGGTTGTAAAAATGCGGTAGGTATGTTTTCCTCACATTTTGAACTATTTTGACAATTTATTTACGAATGAGTTATTCAAATTTCTACCTGAGTGGGAGATCAAGTTCATGATTTAGTTGGTGCCTCAAGCTGAGATGATTTCTACCCTACTTTATATAATGGTACTAGTAGATCTTCATGATTATATGTGTTTTTCATATGATATAGATAAAAAATACTCATATGGACTATAACTTATTTGAATTTTTCTCCTGTGTTTTTTTCTGAAATAGGATATACTGCATTTTTCTTATTCATATATTTTAATTGTTTGAAAAATATTTAAGTAATGAAACAATATTCTCATCAGTGCATCGACAATCAGTTAGAACAGCTTAGGTGTTCCAAGATATTCACCAATATTATATTGAGGTTAGGGTAAAATTAGTTTACTGAGATACCATGGGACACACCTTGAACTTTTTCTAGGATTAGGTATATATATTATGAGTTCATGGGGATACCGTTTGGTTTGAAAAATGCATTTGTGGTATTCATGTCAATGATAAACAGAATCTTACATTTTTTTCCTTAATCACTTTGTAGTAGATTTCATCCAAAAAATCATAGTATAATCATAGTTTGAATATTATTATTCCAACATCTTAAAATTAGCATGAGTACCCTGAGAGAGCATTAGATTTAAGTTAATATACTTAAATAAAATTTTGGTTGGATAGAGTGCACATATTTGGTTATGTTGTCACAGTGTATGGAGTGGTAGTTGACCCAGAGAATGTTTCATTCATGGTATATTAGGAGTAATCCAATAATGTATTTACGATTCAAATAGTTATGGGCCTAGATTTATATTATCATTGCATTATCTGGGACTTATCTGATTTATAATAAATGATGTCTAGGATAAAAAAATGGGGATGAAGTTAGATTATTCTAATGATTATAAGAGATATTACCAATTGATTAAGAGAGGCAAACCTCCACCCTAATCCTCGCTTTTCTTATATTGGGAAATGAGTATACCATATACTATGACACCTCCGGAGTTGGACATGAAGTAGTTCTGATGCTGGAGTAATGATTGGTCACTTATGGATCCAAACAGTTGAGAATGTATGATAAGAGTTAAACTACAAGTGATCTAGAGTTATCCATGGTGATATAATCACTATGATACTAGAGGTATTATCTATTCGATGAGAGTTTTTTGGTGTACACAGTCCATAAGAGCCTCAAGTAAATTTTTCTCATCATGACTTGAACATCTATTGGGTGAGTGTTTTTCAGTGTACATAGACCATAAGATCCTCAAGTACATATTTCTCGACCTGACTTGAACATTCAGTTGATGAGGTCGGTCATGTATGTATATGTAATCATTCAACTTCAATATGGATTACACAACAGGAAAGGGAAAAAATTGTCAATTATTTGAGTTCGAAGATACAAAAGAAATAGTAAAGGATTATTTTAATGTGTTTAATTCTATGGATCTATTCATAGATATCAATACAGTTTTATATGTGTCATATGGATGACTATATCTAGATTTCATATATCTATTACTCATACTTCTAGACGTCATGAAGATATACAAGTTATATACTCTGGGGGGGGTTAGATCTGAGAGAAAGATTAAATTGTGTTGTGCCACCATCAGGATGGTCTCTTGACAGAAAAATATTATCATCCACGTATATGTATTTGTTCCTATGTAATTACATGTGGAGTTTATATTGGAATATAATTCTTTTAAATGAGTGGTTCATCTAAGTCTGACGAAGTTGTTTCAATATCTCTATGGATAATATTTTTTCTAGGGGTACATAAAAGAGATAGTGGAATTCATGGTTATATGTTTCACTAATAAATAGAAAAAGGTTGGGAAACATATGGTTTATGGATTAATAATCCTATAACTGTTCTATAAACTGATGTGGCACAATGACAACACGGATTTTTTCATAGGATTACACAATACACCTCAAAATATTTATACAATATGGGTGATCATAGATCAACTAAAGATGGAATCCCACATATTTCATATCAAAGCAGCCTTCATTATTGATGATATAGGAGGTCTGTATGTCTGGGAAATAGTTTGGATTCATTGTGTTCTTAAGAGTATCATTTCAGGTTGACATCATTTTTTTACATCTAGGTTTTTATGGGGTCTTCAAAAGGCTATATGATCTCATGTTATTCTATGTATGAAATATCATCCTTAGAACAATGGACAATCTGAACAGATGATTCCTATTTTGGATGAAAAATTATGACCCAATGATTTAGTCTTTTATGGTTATCGAGAGATGTATGTGGAACTTGTGGTGTCCACTTATAATAGAAACTTCTAGGAATCGATCTATATAGATCCTGTTAATGATTTTCATGGAATCCTTTGTAATTTGCCTCTTTTCTAGTTTTAGGTATTTGAGCCATGGATTTTTGGCACTAGTCTCATACTCGAGATGTATGAGCATGAGTATATGATCATAAATATGTTGGTAACCATGAAAAGATGGAATAAATCATGTGTTGATATTTTAATATATCCTCTAGAGTTTGAGTTTGGTCATCCTTATTTCCTTTGGGTGTCACCTATGTAGGGGAAATGTCGAATCAGTAAGAAAGGGAAGCAAACACATTGGTTTTTTTGGTCATTCGAAATATTTGATAGGGTCATCCCATTAGTGTACTAATTATCCCTTCCAAAATTATACAGTTCCCTTAATCACTTGTTTCATGTGTCATAGATTTTTAAATATCATTCTATCATTTTACACATGGTATATGTTGATGACATCGACCTAGAATATGATACATACTTTTAGAAGCATCTAATCTGTATTGAGGAATATACTAAGAAGAATTTCTAAGGGAATACTATGCATCATATGTGAGTGTAGTGGAAGCATTTCCATGTTCAATAGGATACCCAGAAGAGGGATTCTGATATGTGGGAATTGTGGTAAAACATGTTCTATGATACCCATAGAGATACTTTTGAGAAACGATTAGGGATGAGATGTTATATAGTGGAAAGGTAGTAAGAGCCCATCATTTTAATGTACTAACAAATTTAAAATTATCTTAAACCTCTTTGAGGAGTATTTTTCTGTTTTGAACATTGGTTGGAGAGTCTTAATTTGGTCGATTTTTTCTGGGAGGAATCAGGAACAATGTATTTGTTTTGTAGTGGATTCTACACTATGGAGCTTTGGACGACAATGTTGGTATGGCGTTGAGGCAAGAAGATACCAGTTTTGGAATAGGGTTTTTGAGGGAGGAAATTTAGAGAAAATACAATTTTTCCATGTATTTACCATGGTGGTAGGCTAAGGCATAAGTCGATCGATCTTTACAATGTAGAGAGATTGGCTATAGTGAAAGGGCTTGATACCCCTATGACAAGGAGGTGGGTTATACCACATCCTAGTTCTCAGGTTGCTGGGTTATGCAATCTGTTAGTTTAAGTTTATTATTTGTCGTTTATATATTTTATATTATCTATGGTGTTGTCCTAGGCATAGTATTTGGATTTGGTTTAAACTGAATGGGTATTACATGGTCCCTTGTACTATGTTATAGTCCTACCCAAGTCTTCTTATTCTAAGGTATGGTTTTTTAGTTTGTGTCACGGTCTTCTATTTTATAATTGTTTTATAAATACACTATTCCCTCCAACACATTGATCCACCATATCTTCCACATGAATATTAGGTACCTCATAATGTTTTCAGAAGGCTTTTGAAACTCCTTCCAATCAAATTCAACCCATATATTCAATGTATAAATCTATAGTGATCCATGCCTCCTAGAAAAAACAACATAGAATCCTCTTCACACCCAATGAATTATCCCCCATATCTTGGTGTTCCAATCCTGTATTTTAATGGAGAAGGAACTTAATGTTACATCGTACATCGATAGGTTGTCCTTGTGTTCTCTTATTTTGATGTGGGTGGTCTAGAATAACTCCCACTTATCATATTATATTTTCTATTATGCGAAATAAGTGATATTGTAGTAGCACATCATGCACATGACCTAATTAATTAGGTAAATAATTATTATAGTGAAATCTGTAAAATAAGACCTCTCATTGGATCAGGCTAATATAAAGGGATTGGGCAGTATTATAATGTGATGACTATATGGATCTACCATGTTTTTTTTGTAATTCTTATACTGATTTTTTTGGTCATGATAAATTGTTTATAATTCTCCTCTCAGTAATGTTGAAATTAATATATATATATTTTCACCCAGTTATATAGAAATGATTATATAAAAGGCGTACAACCAATTATGTTGTAGTTATTATACGGCTCTACCTAGTCATACTGAAACTGTAATAGGGTTTTTCCAAGTTCTACTATAATGATTTATAGAATATACCCTAGGATTGTTATCGATATTCATGGAATGCTTCTACAACATGCTTAGAGATATCTGACATCATGCTGAAGTAGGACTGGTTGGCCCTAAGTTTCATCCTAGAACTTAAGGTTTAGTGGGTTTATTTTAAGAGTGGTATAAATTTTTTAAAATTAACATCCTTATTTATCACTTTATTTCATGAACTATATACTCAGATTTTATTTGATTGGACACTATTTTTGGTGGCCTTATGTGTTCTAGTCACACAATGTTTGTGTCACCATTTCATACCCAGGAATATTTTATCGATACATGATTGGATGAGGTAAAGGGATCTAGAATTATTTAATTTATGGCTAGATGGTTTGGATCTTTGATATGGGACTGAAAGGAGTTTTGAAAACATTTTTTGTGAGTCTTTTATCAAGTCTATTTATCCATTTTATTTTGTTAAATTTGGTATTCCATTTAGATACATTCATCCTATCATTACACAATTCAACTATTATTTGGATTCATCTTTTTATACATCATTTTAAAGTTTTCACTAGTTTCCTATTTATCTATTATTATTTCCATAGTGTTTCTATATTGTACCTAAGGGAATTTTCACCCCACAATGTTCCATAAAACCTCACTACTACTTGATTGCCTCTAGAATTAGGGGAGGTGTGCCTAAAGTCAAATAAATAGCTCAAATTATTCATTTGATGAAGCAATATATCAGGGACATTACAACTTATTTTAGTAAAATCAATCAATATATGAAAATTTCAATGTATATAATTTACCCTATTGTGAAACTTGATCACCTTGGGATGAACCACTAATTTATTATTATCAAAATATATTAAATTTGGGTATGAAAATCTAGGTACAGTTCCATGATATGATATAATGTTATATAACCATATTTCTCCATTATTATTTATCAAATATTAAAATATAATTATATGTTATGGTAGAATCAATGACCCTAAGTCTCTCAATGATTTTCTAAATTAATAGACTCTAATTAATGAAAAATTTCAATCTTGACTATGATTTTTGTCTATCGTGATCTTCTTAGAAACTGTCATTAGTATATCCCCTCACTACTTTCTACTCATATCCTCCAAAAACAATAACATATCCTTCCTATATCTCATTTATTATATGATAGTTTTAATTACTTCCCAGGGTTTCTCCACTAATTTTTTTTAATATCTAATGAATATGATCCACATATAAGAAATATCATACCTAGTATATAGAAAATCATATATGATATATCCAACCCTTGATGTACAAGGACTTAAACTAATTTTGTAAGCATGTTCCTATGTTTTTGGACACATTTTCTTGAAGAGATTAATGTCATGTGAAATTATTAACAATAATATCATAGATTGTATCATATCTAACCTCTCAAGTACCTTATCAATATATATAGATTACTTTAGTCCAATATTAATTTGAGATACATGTTAATGGATCATAAAACATATAACTTAGTGTAGCAAAAACAATTCTATGTAATAATTGGGAATATTCTTGGAATTTTTTTGGATCCTGGAACCGAGACAACGTGAGATTGTGAGGCCTGGTGATCTTGGAATTGATGATATAAAATTATTAACTATATTAAAATTGTGTACATGTATTTTATTTAAAATTGAGAATAACTATTTAATTGAGTCTAATATCATAAATATGAAACTATCGTTGAGTTTATAATGTGGTATTTACCCTATGTGTGACCAATGGTCAGTCAGTAGTAGAGTTTTGGTTTAGGAGACCACAGTAAGGTCCGTTAAGTGGACTAATTAATTAATTAATTAGTTAATTAATTAATTAATTTAATATCCAAAAGAATAGTTTCCTATTTAAGTATCCTATAAGTTTCATTATCTATGTTTATCCACATAACCCTAATAAATTATACAGGAGCATCTGATTTTTCTCTTTGGATGATCAATATCGCAGGACAAAGTTTGATCAGACTGAGTGGCAGTGAACGCAGTGGGACATCTCACACTCTAGTGAATGTGTTATTCGCAAATTATCAATCCCAAATTGAGATGGTATGTTTTTATTGTTTTTGGATTCATCATTTATTTATTTATTTTCAAACACGAATCAAATATAAAATCAATTATTAATTCTCTCATTGACGGTTGATTTATTTTACAGTTGAATCATTATTTCATTATTGATTTTTCATCTTCATCATTATATTATAATAAAATATTTAAATTTCAAAATGATAAAATTTGTAGGTTAATTATTCATGTTTATTGAATATTGTTTCCTCCACCATTTCATCGCACACTCATCATGGCCACTTTATTGTCCAATGGTTTAATGGATTATGGATATTTGATTGATGAATGACCATTCATTGGCACGATAGATCAGTACCACAGATGCAGTTTGTGATCAATGGATTGATCAAGGTGAAATTTGTATGGATAATGATAGGATATTGGACAGGATCGAACCAATAATTTATTTTTCCTAGTGGGTGCGTTAATACGTCTGGGTGTGGATATAGTTCATCTCAGCAAACTAATTTCTGAGTGGATTGAACCATGGAATCTGGTGATTGGTGATGGTGATAGGTAGTTAACAAAAAATCCACCATCATTAGAAATATTCATGGTAGATCCAAAAATAACAATGGCATGGTTGTATATAGAGAATGAACCATGGGTTCCTGCAAATATCAAGGTACATGACCTGTAATATGGAGATATGCATCATGTGGGATACCCTAGCCATGATGCTAATATTTCCATTGAAATTAAATATCACACACAATGTGACACCTGTTGCATGATGTATGACCCACAGATAGTCACTTTTCATGTACTTTGGAATTAAATGGGCTCAAATACCTCCTATAACATGGACATGTCTAGAGTGCATGAGCACAACCCAATTCTTGGACATGGTCGAGAACATAGACATGGATAGATATACAAAAATGTCTAGCATACATGATAATGGGTAAAGGCACATAAGAAAAAACATGAGAATTTATAGATTTAATAGTACATTCTATGTACCCTATATACATGTCATGTACATTCAAAAACATATCTTATAGATTTTCATCTCTTCATTTTGTGCTATTATCAATTGATTTCATTCCCTTGGTAAATCCCCTCAAAGTTACAATGCATAATTACATCCTCCTATCAAGATTGTGATCACATCATGATGATGAGTCTTAGATAGTGTTTTTGGTTTCCCTATATGAGACCAGAGGGTGATCCTCTATCAATCCTTCTTATACCATAAGTGGGGTTCATGGAATTAGTGTTACCACTAGGCACGGGACATATATCCCCCACATAGAAGGCTATTTTAGTAGGGTTCATAATACCATTAAGCATATGACCCTTTACATAGTGGGTTGTTCCATATTAGGTTTGTGGAATCCACTAACAAACATGGGTATGATCCCCCATCTTTGAATCGATATCTTCAATGATATAATGTGTACTTTTTTTGTGGGTACTGATGATTATGACATCTTAGATGTGTGTCACTGGTTATATAATGGTTCTTATTGTTTATTATCATAGAATGAGATTTATATAAAATCATGGAGTAGTATCCTTTGGATGGATGTGTTGTTTAAGACCACGTGATACTAGTTATCTTTGTTGTATGATATGACCCATATTTGATGCTTTGTGTTAGTTGATTTTCGGGTGTCCTACTAGTTATTTTTATACTCACCCTTACATGGTCTCTACCTGCACATGAAATGTCTTATATTGATGAAATACCTTTTGATAGAGACCTAGGTCAACCAGGATAATGTGGACCATTGTGATCTTGGTAGAAATAGGTTGTCATGAGGTGTTTCTTTTGACATTAGTCTCATCATTCTAAGAGGGATGAGATTTATTTCTAGTTCTAGTGGGTTACATTTTCCATTTCTTCTTTCTGTACTTCTATATTTCTCTGATTTTATGATATAGATATATTTATTCATTTGGTATCTGATGTATTTTACCTTTTAACATTGTATGATTATTTGGATATTCATACATTTTTAATGTCACATTAGACTAATTCATACCATGTGTGTGATTTTCATAATCGACGCTTCTCAACAACAACTTATCCTATTGTAGGTAGGGTTAGGGTTGTAACACTTATCTTACCTCCTACTAAGTAGGCCTCGATTGTTCTGTTCAATACATGTAGCATATTTCCAAAATCTTTTATCAATAAGGATTCATTAAACCAATTAATAACTAACTACAAATTTGAAATTTCATTTTTTATTAATAGTATTTAATCAATATATCATATATGGAATGTGAAATACAAATAATAACATTCTTTTATATAAATGGATCACTTACATTTATAATGAAACCAAATTCCCATACAACCTCATGAAAATAAATATCCCATGATCGTGATGACTTCTTTAATCTATATATTTTTATTTTTATTTTTACACATTTTTTGATTTCTTATTTTTTATAAATCCTTTTAGTTGTGTCTAATAGTTATCTCCAACCTATTTCTAATTAAGTAAAATATTTTTATCATTTACTATCTATGTATCATAATCATGAAAATAATATATGGAAAGTAAAATCATAATATATTTCAACATTGTGGATGGTAAAAACGTTTTATCATATTCAATGCATTGATGTTATATTAGTCTCTTTACACCAATATTTCCTTAAAATAATTCAATTGACCAACTTTTTCTTGAATTTATATTTACACTCAATATGTTTTACATTAACTAGTGGGTCTATAAAATTCCAAAATTTATTTGGGTACACATAATCCATTTCAAAATTCATGGCCACTTAAAACATGCTATCTTTTTACCCATAAAAGGAATACTGGTAGTTAATAGGTTCATCATCCTTGAGTAATAAAGTTTATTTAATTTAATAACAAGAAAATCATATCTTCCTAGTTATTTACCCTCATTTTTCAACATGTACATTATCTTTTTTAGGTGAACATCTTCTAGTAGTCCATGTGTAGTTTTTTTCATACCAAACCTAATACATCTAAAGTTTCAACTTCATTAAATTCAACCTTTTTCATGATATTTCTTTCAAAAATATACCCCTTTCGATAAATAATGAAAATAATTCTATAATTACATTTTTATCTGATAGTTTATATACGTAATATGATTTTTTTTATTTTTGGATCTCATATAATGATTCACTTTATGCCTCATGATGTGAGTTTTTCTTTGGTTATTTTCGTGGATAATTATTTTCATTTCTTTTTTGTGTGTGTGATAATCCATGTTTCTTTCCATTCTATAAATCAGCTGAAATCCAATTTTCCACATTAGTTGGCAATAGTATAAATGTATATATCATTTTATAAAAATTATATCATAAAAATTATAATTAAATAAATTATTGAAAAACCATTGATCATACCAATTCTATCAAGGTATGATTCTTATTTTTACTGAAATCTTTCCATTATGGTGTATAAAGTGCGGTGATTTAGCAAGCATTTCTACACTCTTTTAAATAAACGTTGAGATACTGGTTAAGATATTTTTTACCTTAGTATAAGTGGATTTCCTTATTTTCATTTCTAGGATGATTCTCTTCTTCATTTTGATATTATTTAAAATTACTAAGGGAATATAAATTATACCACATTAAGTTTGGAAATTTATATCTAATGAACTCATCAATAAAATAATGAATATTGAGTACCTTTTCCCTACTTCTATACGAAATGGAATATATATTCCAATATTTGTAAATTCCATAATTTATGTAGAAATTAAATTACCACAAGAATTTAATTTTATTTTCATTTTACATAGTAAAGGTCTATTCTAAACATCCAAGGGTTTTAACACAAAACAACCCAAATTCTATTCCTGATGAAGATAAAATCCATTTTTATCTAAACTCAATATAAAATTATGTTTCTTTTGAGAAATGGTACATAAAATCACACTCTAATATAAGAACCAACCCCATGGGTAATGTTATACTGTAATTTCTAATAAATTATGTTTTTATTCTTTCCCCATTAGCTTTATAGAGTTCGACTTTACACATAATTATCGTCATGAATAAACATGGTTCACCGAATTGAATATATATGTGTGATACACTTGTTATATAAAATACCAAAATATTAGAAATATAATGGTTATATTTATTGATAAATATACCTTATGGTGAGACCTATATTTTCCCAATTCTCCCAATGATGCAATTTTTCTTCTATGGGACTTCATTCAAAATGAAAATAAAATGTCCTTCAGCTTGTATCACACCATCAATATCATTAATTTCTTGGAAGATGAGTTCATGTTTCTCTTTATATTATATTTATATATTTATATATTATCCTTCTATTTCCTCTTTTTATTGACCATAAGGGTAGAAGGATTAGTTTTCAGGATGCCTTTATCAGTTTGGTAAATAATATCTTCTATATTTGGGAGTGACTTTATAATATTATTCATGTTATAGTTACAAATTTTACATGAGAGGTTAAGTAACATTAATGATAGTTTGAGATCATTAGATAGTGATTTATATATCATGAACCATAGTGTTTCAAATCTATTAATGTACCTTGTTTTATTGAGTAGTTGAGTATTGTATTGCATTCACATTCCCAATATTTATGTAAAACGTACATTGGATATATCATACCTCTCGTGACTAACCTTATTTTATAGTATAATTTATAGATATTATACAATATGTTATATGTATCTTTTTCCTCTAATATTATCTATAATTTTTTATCATATATCATAACATTATTGACAATACATATAATTAATTATATGTATGTCTTTTTTAAGTGTCCTTGTTGACCTTTCTTGCAACCTAAAAATGATCAGTATGAAGTGGAAACTTGATCGAATATTATTTTCTTTCATTATATAGAACTATGATAAAGTAGCTATATTACTCTTAGAAATTATTATCATTCAATATATTCTATTTATTGAAGTTATATAAAAAATGTATGTTTTTTCATTTTCCATTTAATATATAACAATTAAAATTTAGTTGATTAATACTTTTAAAATGATTATCAATTATTTTATCATTTATATATTAATTAATCTTTAATTACTCCAACTATCATATTCTATTATCAGTACCCTTGAACATCAGGATTTGAAATATCCAATAACTTGAATAATATAGAGCGTAAGTATCCTTAAAACAATTGTTATAGAACAAGTAATACATACACTGCAACATAAAGAGTTTAAGGTACACTATTAGCTAGGCTTATATATTAATTTTCAACATTACAAACTATTCGAATAATTATTTCCTTATACAAATCCTAGTATTGTATTTAATCGACACATTTCACCTAGAATAGAATCAATCATGCTTTGTTTTATTAATTGATATAAATTTTATTTAATCCATACCTTTACTCTTATTATAACTAATCAATAGGTAGGGGTACCCCAAAAATATGGTTGAAAAGAACCAGAACAATTACATTTTTCTAACATGAGTTTTGGAATGTTTAATCCACTCAATAATTCTCAAATTTATTTATTAAATAATTTACGTAACTAATGAAATTTGATTATGTTAATCATTTTTATTAATTTAAACTATGTGATCATTTCCATTAGAATTAACCATTCTTAAAATAAAAAACATTCTTTTTCAAATAATTGATTTTCATTCTTAACATGATAGTTAACTATCTTATATAATCAAATTAAACCAATATATTCATGTAATAATTAGACAAAAATAAAAAATAAATAAGTGACATGATCATGTGTTTTATTCTACTGATTTTTATTATTGAGTATATGATAAATCAACCATGACCCTAGGGGAACTCCTTGAGCCATCTATGTTCCCTAGTTGTATATCACTGATTCTTGTGTATATATTTTCTATTATTTTGATTAATTTTATATCTCATATTGAACCACCGCATGGGGAAAACCATATTTAGAATTTCATGCTGACATGAAGGATAGGGGAACATAAGGTGCAAGGTTATATTTAATAATCTAAATTTGGTCGCATAGACTATTTTTTAATTTAAAAGGCGAGTGATGTAAAGTATATAATAAATTGAAATTATTATTTAAGGATTATTTTTTAAAAAATAAATTGAAATAACTAAATTGATTAAATAATAAAATAAGAATAAATTTTTTGATTAAATCACATTATTTGTCTTATTTGATTCATATATTCATAATAAATTATAAATGTGATAAAATTCTAGATGATGGATATTTGATGAATTAAAATTACATTAAAATAACATTAATTATTTAATGAGGCATATCGTGGTATATGAGATTTTTTAATGAAATTAATTTTTTTTTTAAAATATCAACATTATTTTACAAATTTCTTGTGGTAATTTAGATTTATTTTGGGATAAAAAGACCCGTAGGAGGGGCTCTAGTGCAATTAGTGTCGAGTTAGGGATCGATCATTTTATGAAGGATACGAAAAGACCTATAATATATCGGGTGGTTATTTCCACACCCTTTTTTATTTATCATTTTCCCTATCAAATCATGGATGAAGACTCCCCTAGTCAAACAAGATAGTGAGTGTGGTGTTATGTTATAGGTAATGGTGTTCCCTACATTTATTTTTTATTAATTTATTTTACTTAAAATCATAACCCCTCCTCCTATGGTGTTTGAAAAACCTATTCCACACCCTTCATCCTTATCCCAGTGATCTATACTCCTTCCAATGGGGATAAATACTCCATAAAAACATATATTTATATATCATCTTGAACACTAGGATCATACCATTCCTCTCTACATGAATGATAGTTTGGTGAAAAATCATTACTTAAACTATGTATTATTTTTATAATACAAACTGAAGGAACCTGAGAATATTAAACATGTTTAAAACTTGTATTTTAAAAATATTTCTGTTTAATTCATGCCATAATATAATATGATGCATAGTAGTTCCTATTTCCCATCCTTTCGATATTTATTTTTTTATTTAATTATATTATATAGACATTTAATTCTCTATTATGTACATGGATTAATTCAAGGAACTAACATCCAAGTAAACGGGAAAAATATCTTTATCCTATACTCAGAAGTGACAAACACCGTCTCATTCATTCAATCAATGTAATGGCATTAATGAAACACCTAACCCAGGCTACCTCAATAAAAACATAAAGTATCAAGGTTTTCATTTTTTATCAATGTACATGAATATTTTTATATAAAATAATGATCGTAAGTCATCATGTATATACATGTTCTTATAGAAATAAATGTCTAATGAAACAAAAAACATTTTTTGTACATATTGGTTGTCCCGTCAATGTATTCAAACATAAGTATACATTCTTGAGTGTAAAAATCATGTAAATTACTCACTAATTATGATCTCCTATAACATGATAGTAATTATCACAAACATTCTGTGAACATTCATCCATCAAATGCCAAGACTGGCCCTTGAAATAACCGAGGTGCATTATTTCTTTACTCAGGTTGAAAACTACTACTAGGTTCTTAATAAAATCAATTAGATAAATTTAACACTAATTGTATTAATAAATAATCAAAAATAAAAAATACAATAAACCTAATAAAGAAAAAAAGATTCATGAAATAAAGTGAATATAAAAGACAATAAAAATGTCATCTGTAATAATGGAATAAATAAATAAATGAACAAGATCCTTGGACATTGGATGATACATAAACTTCCCAAAATAAACAAAAATATCAAATAAAAATAAAATAATACTATATCCATGTGATCCTTTACCAATATCTTCATAATAATCCACCCAAAAATCCAATGAAAATATGCCTAAGTAATGTCAACTGAAAGAAATACAAAAGATCTACATACACCAAATGGTGTAAATAGGGTGTGAGTGAACTGATCCCGGAAGGTAAACACCACATAGTTTGTGGAATTAATTACAAATTATATTTCATCTAATACTAGTTTTAAATTTTATAGAAATATATTTTTACTTTATAGAATCTATAAAATACACTATCATATACAAATCATCTTATAAAATAAAATTTTTTTTTTAATGAAAAATATCACTTAAAAACTATTCAATTTGCCTCAATCCCTTTTTAATCTCGAATACAAATTTAAAACATCTTTTTTAGTAACTTTATAAACACGGTAATTTTTAAACAACTTTAAAGTATTTCAAAAGAACCTTCCAAGTGCCATAATAATACAGTAAAACGTCATGACACCATGTCACTAAATGTAAGAGTGCAAGTAAAGGGACCTAATGGCTTCATGGGTGCCCATAAAATATGAGAATGCATGGGGAAGGAGTTACCTAAAGAGAATCACTAGATAAAAATAGAAAATTTCTAAACATCTTGTGAGGGGACCCAATATGTACTCGGTTAAAAACAATCAGCAGGCCTATAAATGTAGTTACAAAGTTTATGACCAACCTGATAACTCTCAACTAGTTACATTGGTGGAACAACGCTCTATGAACCTTCCTAATCAAGGGGGATTGTTCTATATCATTGGAACTAGATATAAATTCCTATCCTCTCTCACTAAAATTCTTTAGACCCCCATACATGTAAATAAATTGGACATTATCAATATGAATCAATAATATAATAAAAAATAGTAAATCTCATCTCACTACAGATTTCCTCAAAATAGATATCCCCTACCACATTTCTATCATGATATAAATTATACCACTTTAGAGGAAATCCATGTCAAATGACTACTCAATATTCCCCCATTGAGAGATATTTTCTAAAGGGGATCATTAGGTTCATACAAACAAAAGATTTAGAAAACCATCCAAATTACCAAATGGGGCATCCATTAAAATGAAATATGAATACCAAGTAATCTTGTAATGATATAAAAATAAATATTAAACTATAATTTAAAATTAAACATTTTAAATCCATTTCCAAAATATTTAATCAATCATTTCATCAAAACCATATAAATATCCATCAATGAACTAACTACCCATTTTCAGTAAAACAATCCAAAATTCTCAAAAACCCATTTATAAATATAGATATTGACGTGAAATATTATTAAAATCATTTATTAATACTTTTCTTTTCAATAATTACTTAAAAGTACAAGTAAAACCTTGGATCCATTTATATCAAAAATCATCCAATCCCTTATGAAACCCATACTAACTATCACATATAGGATTATCATTATCAAATAAAACACTCAAGAATAAAAATCATCCAATTCAAGTCCAATTTATGAGAAGGATAAAATCAACTACCTATGTTCAATATAGATCGAGCTAGAAGTCATCAACTATAATGATGAATGACTCAACAAGCTACAGGTGACTCCAAGAAATCCCTAGTCATGAAAACCCCTATGAATAAAATAAATAATACCATTAATAAAAACATGGAAATTCCTTGGGGTTGTGGGATAAGGATAAATCAAAGGGAAATGCAACATGTGAGGAAGGATTAAGGAAGAAAAAAAATAAAGTACTTTCCTTAGTAAAATATGTAAGAAAATTTGGTGGAGATTTCTGGAATCAATATATCAGAGAAATGGAGTAACCCTCCATTGGATTACTAGCTTGGAAAAATGATAAGGATAGGGGAAAGGGGAGGAGACCCCTCTAAATTTTTTAGAGGCATTTTTTGAATGAAAATTTAATATTCTAGTTAACTCACGTAGTTATGTTGTGTGGTTTTGTAAATATTATACCAATGGTAAAGGATATTATGAAAACACAGACCTCATTTTCATATTTTTGTTACACTATTTAATAAACATGTTAGAACCATTAAAAGAACCTCTATCAAATTATAGTGTCATATTTCACAATTTTCATATAGGTTTTCTATATATGTGCAAGCTGCACATCATGAAACACTCCAAATAAGGGAAGTTTCATGATTTCCCAAATAAATCACACAACTCACGCACTAACCATACAGAACAAACCTTGTGAATTTAAAATGAACTACTTGTAAGGGTCATAGGGTAAAACAAAACGGTCCCCATAATAATTATTCTAATTTATGAAACAAAACAAAAAATCTAGAAAATAAAAATCCAAATCCAAAACTTATAAAAATTTAAATTACCCAAAATTAAATAAATTAATATAAATATATATATCTACAGTTACAGAGGGTATTTGAAACTCCCAAACAAGTAAAATTGTAATAAAAAAGGTCCTTGATATGAATATAAGTACATATGATCATGTCACAACCACACCATCTAGAATGATGTGAGTTGGAAGATTAAGCAATAAGAGGGAACTGACGAAGTAAAACTATTAAACACTATCAACATTACCAAACCAAACTATAAAATACACTAGATATATTTGAGGGATGAACTAAATGATCAAGATCCATGGACCAGAATGATTAAAAACCTAACATAGGTATCCTATTTAATTTTAAATTCTCTAAATAGAGTTATTAAGATGGTATAAACCACAAAACAAAAACATCAATTGTAACAACCATGTATGGGCTACTATCGTGAATTGAAACCTAACCCAGCACATGGGAGGGACCAAATGGTGTTCTCAATCCCCATCAGTGGTTATATAGTTCATGGGAATTTAATAATTCCTTTGGAAATTATTTTATCATAAGTAAAATAATAAACCTCCATAAGAAATTCTATTACAACAATTACATAAATCACCCTACCATCATCCATTATAGAAGATGTAAAAAAGAATTTATAAAAGTTTGTGTCACAAAAATGGAGGGGTCTAACAAAATAACTAAAAAATAATTATTACATAGGTACTAATCAGCTTACATGTTATCACCACCATCTCCCACCATAAAAAGTATCATTAGAATGAGAAACCATTACCTTCTAATGAAGCCTTACCCTTAAGTCTATCAAAAAAATGAAGTCAATATACACCTTTTGGGTTTCTGTAACATGTGATATCACTTATCATGTATAATATAACATTTAATTCCATGAATGGAAATTATAATACAAATAAAAATTCCAATTTTGGAAGAAATAAAACAATTTAATTTGAGAAAATATTTTGTTTTGAAGGAAAGGTAAAATATTCCAGAATAACTAGAAATAGTTAAAACCACTTCTTAAGATCCCTAGGAAATCAAAAAGTAGTAAGGATTACTGGGGATATATGATCCTAATACTCTCTATAATAAATTATGGGCATAAAGATATTTTGAATTATCTAGGGCAACCAATCCACATCATAATTATAGTTTAGTTAGTGTTGAAATCTAATCCTTCATGGTAGGGAAGGTCATTACAAACATATGTTCCTTTTTCTTCCATCCTAGAAATGAAGGATTCCCATTTTCATTGACCCATTTATCAAACGATAATCTCCTTTAATCACAAACCAAAAAATCACATTCCAAAGCCCACCATTATCCACTAATTTCAGAGGGTATAAACCTTTTCATGAGCCTTACACCAACCAACACCTTGGAAATAACCAATTTTACCACACACAAAACAATTTAGAAAGAAGTTAAAATATAGAAAAATATATTTAACTTCATCAAATAATGGAACAACATATAACCACCTAGCTTTTCCATTTAAATTACTATAAAATGGTTGGAAACTACAAGATGATATAAAAGAAGATCATGTAGAATAAAGAACACCCCCAAAAAAATCCCAAGATAAGAAATTCAGATTACACGAAATCTAGGTTATTATAAACATGAAAGGGATGAAAACTAAAGAAATGTGGTAGGTTATACTATGAAAAAAAGAATAATACATTCTTTCTTGGGGTCTTCATGAAGGATCTGGGTTAATATCTTCTAATGTTTTAAGCCAAAACTAGAGTGAAGAATACGGGAGGAATTTATAGTGTTGTGAATATTGAATTTGGGGATAAATGAGGATTGGAATGGAATAAATTATGGAGGTGTTATTATATAAATTTGACATATTTAGAAACAATGGAGGCCACGTAGTTTATCTTTACGGTTTGGAATTTCGTGTGTCAATCATCTGGGTGCCTCAATCTTTGCTGGGAAAGGCCTTATAGTTTGGTCTGTACAATTTTAAAAATAGTGTACCAAACTATGTGGGAAATCTAGTTCCACTACCCAAGAAACACGTTTTTATGGGGCTGATGAATTATTTCTACTATCTATTCACTAACCATTCACTAACCTCTATCCCTACCAAAATTGTGTTTTTAAGGAAAACACCCATAATAGTTATGAAATAAAATTAATACAAAAAAATGAAAAATACTAGAAAATGGAACTATGGGTTTGAAATTATACCTACCATGCCACATTCCAAACATGGAATTTCAATCTAGGGGGTGATCAGAAAATAGGTTAGGTTACAGATCCTTTACCTAAGATATATGTTCTAACATCTCATGTTCATCATTCTCATTCCTGAAAACGACCAAAACTAATTGAATTTATATCCCTTGAATCACTTTCACTTGTAAATAAACAATCATAACTGGCTACTCAGTCACTATAAAATTTGGTTCTAGTTTAAGATCTTCCCAAATAAATGAGAACGATCCAGATAATACCATTTTAACTATGATGGGAGGAAAAAAATTTGAATTGATGTCTACTGATAAGGAAACACCAAGTGGTATATGAACATAATAATTCCTTTTGTGATCTCATAAGTTAAAAAAAACCTCAAATGAGCCCCCCTTTCAATAATGGTAATAACATAGACAATTTTCCACCCTTAGAAACAAAATGACCCCCACTGACAATCCAAAAACTCAGAATCGATGAATGGTAGAATATTTTTATTTGAATTCCGCTATCATAAAATAAATCCAAATAATCTAAATCTTGTGGTTATTATACGACATAATGATCAGTCCCACTAGAGAAGTCTCACCTAATTCATTCCAGAATAGTGGAGACCAACATGGTTGACCATATTGTGACTCAATGTTTTCTATATTAGTCGAGTAGTGGTCATTTTCATTATAAGAAAATTTCACCATCCTGGGATGGTTATCCCACAATCCTTGAAAGTATAATATGCATGCATGAAGCATGTCTTATAGAATCTGGTTCACCCAATCAATAAGCACATTCGTTTTAGGATGCAATGTTATGTTAATCATTACATGTGACCCCAACACCTATTAATGTCTTTCACATAGATGGGATGTGAAACATGTTTCCCTCTCTAGTATAATAATATATGGAACACCATGAAGTCTTATGATATCTTAGACTTATATTATTCCCATATCCTCTAATTCAGTAGTGTCATTGATAAAAATGGGTATACATGGTCAAATAATAGATCAAAACCCAAATATAATTCTTTCCTCTAGGTGTATAGGGTATCCTAATGAGAAAATCAATGACTAACTCACCACATTTATAGGTATGAGTTGAATGATGATGGAATATTCTTGATCGCTTCTAGGGCTTACCCTTGACCTACTGACTTCTATAACAATGAGATACGAATTTAAATATATCCCGTCTCATACCTAACCACCATAACCAATGTAAAACATCATATAACATCATGGTGGAACTTGGAGGGATATCCCACTAAGACTGATGATAAAACAATATTATAACCCTCCTCAAACAAAATATTATAATATAATGTCCAATAATGCCAAGAACCTCTATGGAAGATAAGGAAAATTAACTAAGAACATATGCCACCATTTAAAAACTAGGTATAGTATTGACACAACTCATCCTTTGGATACTTGTCCCAAATAAAATAAATGTGAAAAGGTATTAAATATATAATAGCTTGAAATATTCACCCTCTATGTTTTTTTCATCCAAATTTTTTTGAGAATAAAACCCCCACATATTCAACTCACTAATAAATTACGTCAAAAACTCTGTTGGAAAATTCAAAATTAAGAATTCAGAAAATTCACTCCCTTTACCATGGGTGTATACAATTTTAAAATTGAATATATTGTGTTAATATTTCCATCTTCAATACATCATGTTTAAATCCAATTAGGAGAAAATATAGATCGATATTTTTTTGTTCATGTAGACTGTAATCCTCTTCCAAAAAAGATAAAAACATCATCACTTTACAGAATATATCAAGCTCTTGAGATCAAAGTCATGGGTTGTGTAATTTTTATCATTTGATTGGATTTGGTAAGATCCATACACAATCATATAGTAGCCTTGTATAATAACACAACCCAAACTAGAAATTAAAGCATCACAGTAGACTAAGAAACCTTGTTTGCCTTCATGTCGGATCAGGATAGCGGTGGTCATTTACCGTTACATGAGGTAGTTGATATATTATTGATATTACAGGATAGAATGTAACTTCCTCCATTTCTAGGTAAAAGCTATGATATGTGAATAATGTTGAAGGATTTCCCTAACAATCATCTGTAATACCCTTCTAGTAATAAGAAGCTTCTGATTTCAAAGACGTTAATTAGATCTTCCCAAGAAATAGTTGATCTAAATTTGTTTGGATTAAATAAAACTCCATATTCTTATATCACATGACCAATAAACATCAATTACCAAATATATAAGATATATTTGTATGGGTTTGAATATAGATGATGTTCTCATGGAATTCCTAGAATAATTCTCAAATGTCATCTATTCTCCGCTTCCAATCGTGAGTAGACCATATTTTTGTCCACACACATGATGAAAATGGATTCATGTTATCTATAGAAGTCTGGATTCATAATATCAATTAATCTTATGAGATCATTCATCAATACCAAAGACATTAACAAATAATGGAAATGGAAGAACCTAGTCTAGAATACTGTCTTTTGATCATTTACTTCTCTCAACCTACCTAGGTGATACCGTGAATAGAGGTCAATATTTTAAAGTCATATTTCTACCTTGAAATAAAAATGGAGATAAAAAATACAAGTCAAGAGATGTTTATTTGTTATCGTGAAAAAATTTAACATATGGTTGATGACACAGATCTGAATAGATCCATTATATTTCATAGAAAATATTACCATGGTAGCCAAAGGGGGGTAGCCATGGAAATGAAACCTTTGGACTCCAATTCATCTAGATAAATATTTAATTAATAAAATTTAGTGGGGTAATGTGATATGAATGAATAGATATCAGTTTTATATTCGGTTCTAAATCAATAATGAACTCAATATCCTGCTCAGTAGGTAAACCTAAGAACCCCTCGGGGAACTATTCAGGGATCTTACTCACCATGGAAGGAAACCCACTCTCCTTACATTCCCGGTCTTCCTACAGAAACATGGAAGAAAAAACAATAAATTATACCTAGTTCTAGAAGGGGATTTCAATATCATCCTGATCACAAATCCCATTCGTCCTTAAAACCCTTGGTTATCCCATTTGGGGTAGTGAAATTCATCATCCAATGATAATAGTGAATGTAGGTCTAGAAGAGAACCATATAGGTCAACCTTTGGATTATGTCTAAAACATCTATCATCAGGACAAGGAAACCCTACATAATATCCAAATTTTACATGGACACAACACAAGACGGGATTAAGAAACAAAACTCTTTTCTCATACCAATATGTGTAGCTAAATCCATGAAATACCATAAAATTTCAGAAAAATGATTCAGAAAGTATTTCTGGAAGGGAAAAAATAAAAGAGTGATAATAACATATATCAAACATAAAAAATTACAATGGACTATGCAATTAGAATAGTGGTCCCAACTACAGTGGGGATTCCATTATATTTCACTGGTACCCAATCCATGTAATTTAGGTGATTCATCTCTACTTGACCCTATATCACCTGAAAACATATGGATCTAGCTTAATCCAGCTCTACCCATATGACTATATGTCCTTTCCTGAATTTCTAACACAACAAGATCCCATATCTCTTGATACATCAAATTTATTTTTGGTTCCCATGGAATCAGTAGACCCTACATGACTCTGGGAAGGAGGGAATATCCTAAAACCCATTGCTGTTGGCCCATGTTTACAAAAATGTCGCATTCCCTGGGTATAAAGCACCATTCTATATTAAGTTCCACTAAGTGGGGGTAAGGATCACTGGTACACTCATTTTATTATCCCATTTATTTTTAATTAATCCGCTTGAACTTGTTAATTTTCTCAATCCACTCTCTAATATCTCTCAGTGTCACCTCATGTGTAGTAGTAGTAATAATAGAGAGAGAATAACATAATATTTACATTGTTCAGCACACAGATCTACTTCATGAAATTTTGGTTGTAATATACAACATGGATTATCCATAATAATATTATCATCAATCTTAGTGATTTGAGATGAAACTAGTTTTACCCCAATTATTTGATCCTCCAAATGATCCTAATTATACCCTCTGTATTCCAATTATTCTACCTATATTTGTAATTCCCCACAATCATCTTTTCCTACACCCATAACCAAAAAACATAATTCTTCTAATTTAATCACCAACTAAAATACTATATATACATCCAGATATAAGAAAGATACTTATACCTTTATTCAAGGATAAATAAATTGCATGTTGATCTTTCAATATTCCTCTAAGAGCATGTTGAATCCCACTTTCCCATTTACACAAAAAATACCTTCAATAAAAAAAGTCAAGTTTTTCATTCTTTCTCAATAATTTTGATCATCTATATTTGACCATTTACTATAGTTTAAAAAATTCTTAGGCTTCAATTATTCCTTCTTCAAATGAATTCCCAACCACACATAATGTGTGAAAGTAGTGAACAGGTGTTTTTCAACATTAAATGCATGAATACTATTCCAAAACTCAATCAAATCACTTATGAAATTCTCATCTTGATTCCCTATAACGTATTATTTATGGATTTATTATTTAGGTTGATTTTGCTAATTTTATATCAATTAATATAAATGTTTTATTATATATCAGTATTATTCAATTGATTATATATTCATGTATACAAACAATAATGTATGGACTATCTTCTCCCTATATATTTCAAACTCCTTTGCACACAATAGGTATATGAACACACATTCTTATTTAAATTACTTCACACAAACTCTAAACAGGGATCATCAAGTCATTAGCGCGAGTATATTTCACATTATATTCCATCATACATATAGCATTATATGATAATTTTCAAGGTTATTCAGGTATGGTCCTTATGGAAATATAATTCACTATCTCATATATTTATATTTACCCACCCCACAAGAGGTATGTGGTATATTAGTGAGCTAGTGCAATACAAGGAGATTATATGTAAGGGTATCACACAATGTTAAATGGATTCACAGAACCAGTTATTCATGAAGCACATAAATTGTATGTAAAACAATTTCAAAGAACAAGAGATATCAATATTTTTTACCTAATAAGATTTTCTGAATCCTCAATTGTAAAAATAGATTCATTTGTGGTTCTCTTTTTTCTTCAAAAAAATATCTCCTCAATAAGGTAGAAACATCTATCATATTAGAATCTTTTTTATAGACCTTAAGCACCGCCTATCTTATAATCTTCACCAACTTATAATTACATTTCTATACCATGTCATGTAAATATTAAAATAACTTAATATCCTAGTATTTAAAATATTTTCATGACTTTGGATTTCATTATTCTGTGATGTTGAAAATCATAGTGTCACCTATTTCATGGTTGGCTTCTCTTTATGGTCATAATATTATGTGCATGACATAATAATAATTTGCTCCTGTTATTCATGTATTGTGAATGAATTATCATACTCATGTAAATCTATATAATCATTGGATGCATTATAAACATTGAATGATGATATTAATTCAAGATACAAATTTCATGCATGATGTTGGGATGACTCATTCTCTTTCATTCCCAAGCTAGTATTGATCAAAAAATAGGGTCAGACAATGGATGAAGCCTGTGGAATCAAAACAGTAGCATCAGGGAGTTCGTATGTTAGGTGAATAAATATAGGTTTATGATAACTATGTGTAGTGTATTGTATCACTAGATCCTAATATTTTTAAGTCAATGAACAGTAAATAAATAATTCTCATCCAACATCAAACTTGTGAGTGGTTGGGAGATTATATATAATAATGTCACATTATTTCAATTCATCAAGATGGTAATGGGGTTTAGCACCCACAACCCATGAAGACAACAAGATTCACATGAAATTCCAACCTACATTGTCCAAAATTCCCACATATATTCATTGACCCTTGCATTTCCATAAGAGCCCAATGCATACCACCATTCACATTAACCCCGAATGTACATTATGCCTCCTTATATAACCATATTGAATATCCTTTCTATCTCACATTCATGAATGTTCTTTCTTTCATAATTCATGGTCATGCTGACCAAGATGGTTGGCTTAGCTAGTCATTTTTATAATAACACTTTTAAAAATATATGTAAAAAATTCAAATCCATATTCTTAATATGCTTCAATATTTATTCAATAATCTTTCATGAAAATTATATATGCAATTATATTATTTCCTGTGATTATACTTTTTCGAAGCAATATTGTAAACAATTTTCTATTCATATTTACACTTGTCTTGGAACTTAGGTTTTTTCAAGAATTATCACTAGTAAACATGGATAATTACTTAATAATGGCATCTAGTTTCATTGGGTGAATCAATAAAAATTATAGTAGCATCACCACTTCATCCACCAACACACACTAACTGATTTTAAAAACAAATCTACCTACTATCAATAATATACCCCTTGAATTTTTTTTTCAATATATCTTCACATTGAAAAAGTAAATATGTATGCTCAAATATCCTCCCAACTGAAATTAAAATGAAAATCTTAACTGTGAATTTCTCATCTTATCTACTTTTTTAAACATAGCATCTTTCTTACAATTAGCTTTAGAATTTTTTTCCACTTCCTCTAATTAGTTATCCAATTTTAGTTGATTTATCCCAACAATAAGGGATTATTTAATGGAAATATTTTTTATCTTTAAATATTTATATTTATAACCACTATTTTTCTATTGATACCTATTCCCTTTCAAAAAATAATGAATATATCCTTGTATTATAGTCATATATTTATAAAAAATATGGCCATTATTCTTATATCTATCAAAAACAACCTTTAATTATTCAAATATAATATGAATAGTAAGCTTGGTTGGATTTTTGGTCATAAAAGTTTTCTTCTTTATGATAGTTTATTTAATAATATTATTATTATTTTCACATCTCAATACTGATTTGTCGCATTATTTTATTACAAGTTTTACCTTTTTGTGGTCTTATCTTCACATTATTGGATGACTTGTGAATTATTTGTACATACCATCACTCATCATAATAGTGACCACTTCTGTTGTAATACTAATAGAAATAACTAATTCATTCAAATAGAATCTTTGTAAACAATTTTATTTTTGGTGTATTGCTCTTATCTAGTGTACGCATTCACTTTTATTCATCACTACTCCCCAAAAATAAAGGTCTTTTGTTATTTTCATGAATTTCTATGTTATGAAAACATTTCAATTCTCTATTCCCAAATCTACTACAACAACAATAATAGCCTATGAATATCATTCTCCTTTTTCTAGTGTTTTCTTTATAAATTTAATTGTTTTTGACTGTTTCTATTTTTGAATCAAAATTCCACTCATTTGGAATCTTCTTAGGGAATATTATTCCTTACAAATTTTCTCATCCACCCTTAATGTGGTGGGTTCATTAGTATTCTTCACCATCCTTAATTTTTAAATGTTTGGTTTAAAACATGTTTAAGTACTTGAAAAAAATAACTATATAAAATAGTTGTTGGTTTATGTGGTACCTTTTTCTTAGAGGGTGATTTCATTTTATTAGAGGATGATCCCATACTCATTTTAGAGTCCTGATCCTCAATGAAAACATTAGTGGCATTATATTTTAATCCATATATTTTAGAAGATCCATCTTATGGTGATTCATGGTTCTTATATCTAACCTCCATCTCAAAACACTTTATGTTGATGGATTTATTCTCATCCCCAACAATTTTGAACTTATTTTTCCAATCAAAATTCAGTTTATTTAATTTATCTTCATACATTTTTCTTATTTCATGTAAATACTTCTAAACCTATTTGACATTTTTTCTTTATCCTTTAGTTTGGTATCTTTGAAATCTATACTATCTTTGTAAAATTTCCCAAATTCATGGAATGCTTCAAAAAATTAAATCTTAAAGATATATTTATCACAAACCATTCAATTCAATTATTCAACAGCTTCACCATATAATTCATTGGTAAAGGAAATAGTGCCATCCTTTTATTTCATGTTCTTTTTGAGTGTGTTATATATTCCAACCCTTTTTTCTAATGAACCTTAAATAGCATTAGGATCTTATTCCAGCTATAATTATTTATCATGATGTCATGTGATGCCGCCAACATTACATTTTACCACTTATTTTGTGATTTTTTTAAATTAAAAATGAAAGTCAATAAGTGATATATAATTATCACATATTTGGTAGGATTCATTAGAAAAATCATAAATAAGATAATTTTCTAAAATTATACCATTCATATTCCATTCATTTGTTGGTCTCTCTCTATTCTCTATAATATTATAAATCATCTTCCTTAAATATATTTCCATCACATACCTCTAATACTTTGAATAAATATCTATAATAGATTCCTACAGAGTAACTCCTGTTTTGTCCATTTTAGGTAGCTCACTCATTTTCTAAATTCTATACTTCATAACTCCTATCTTTTATATTTTGATGAAACCAACACTTTGATACAACTAGTAGATACATATTCCCAATTAAGTTAATTTTAGTGGGGGTGAATCTATGGTGAACTCATTTTATGAATTACTTTCAAATGAATTCATCCTATTGAACTTGATACGGTTATTTATCCACTCTATAGTATCTATCAATGTCATGTCATGTGCAGTAGTAATTATATATAGGTAATTACATAGTATTTACAGAGATTTATATTAATACATACACCTTGCCATGTAGTTTATACCCCTCAATATAGATTCTCTACTATAATCTTATCATCAATTATAGTGGTTTATGTAGAAACTGGAGATACACCCCATTAGTTTATACTCATATTAATCATGGTTATATCCACCTCTAATTGGACTCTTCTTCCTTGGTTGTTTATACCCCCAATTCCCTTCTTCTACTCTATGCACCAAAAGAGAGACTTCCTCTTATTGCAGTTATAACTAAAATACATCTTCTGCACCCTTCTCAAATATAGATACTTCTATATTTCTTAAAGTCCATATCCACCGTAGGATGATCTTTTTATCTTACTCCAAGAAATTTTTATATCAAATTTCATTGGGTACACTTAAAGTATCTTCAACAGCCACTGATCGAGTATGTCAGGTTTTCTCATAAAATTTGATCAATTGTATCTAATCATTTTCTTCAATTCCACTAATAATCAAACTTGAATTCATCCTTATTTAAATGAAGAAATCATGTCACTTAATTATTAAAAGTTGTATATACATGTTATTTTATATTATATTACTGAATAATTTGATACTACATAGTCCAATATCATTAGGAATTATCAACTTGAATTCGAAGAACCTTTTATTTATGGTTTTATTATGATATCTAATTTTTATAATTTTTTATTAATTACTCAATATTCCTACTTATATTTAGATTTTATTCAAGTGATTTTATATTCATGTATTCATAAAAACATTCATGAATTATATTATACATCAATATTTCATTCTTCATCACACACAACAATTATAAAAATATTCTATCTTCATGCATCTACTTCACCTTAATTGTAATCATGGATTCTAAATTACCTCACTCAATTATATTGCATCATTTCATCATTATTCTGTGAGATAGTGTATATGAATCCTCAAGTATCCTCATGTAATAACTCCACATATATATAATTCACTATCTATTTTCTTCCTCTTCATGCACACCATAATAGGTACATGGTATATTAGGAGGCTCTCATAAACTTGGAAAATTATACATAAAGGTATCCTTCAATCCTAAATTTATTCATTGAACCAGTTATTCATAAAGGAATTCAATTGTTTGATACACTTGTCAAAGGGCTATGGCATATCCTTCTTCTTCATTACCTAATAGATGCACTGAATCTCCATTTCATGATATAGTTTCATTCATAGTGATTTTTTTTCATAAAAAAAAAAAGAGATCCTCTCAACATGGCAGTGACATATCACAACTTAGAACATCGGTATTTATAGATATTAGGAACCTCCTATATTAAAATTATCAAAAACATATAAGACCAATTTTTATTCCATATCAATGAAGATAATAAAATCCCTGAAGATCTCATCATTTAGGATATTTCAAAAATTACAGGTTTCCATATTCTATGATACTAAATATCATAGATTCTTCTCCTTCATGACCGGATTCCCCTCATGATTATAATCTCAGGTTCATGAAATAATAATTTCATTATGTATATATATACAAATAAATTCATTATAATTGAATTATCATCCCTATATAAATACATATCATCCATGATAATATCATAAACATTGAGTGGTCATGAGCATAAAAGACAGAGATTGTATGCATAATTTAGAGAAGACTCTTTATCTTTGTTTTTGGAACTGGTATTGATCATGAGAAACAGAATGACATCAGATGAGGCTTGTTTCATTGAATGAGTTGCATCGGTGTTTTTTTATGAGATGCAAATGAATGGAGGTTCAAGATGACTATGTGGATGTCAATGGATCATAAAATCATGGAAGATTTAATAGATGAGTTATGTCTATAACATTTTTATGTGAAGGAAAAATGACCACATTCTCCCCATACAACATTGAACTCACTAAAAGATAATTTATTATTTATAATAGATCATGTTCTTTTAACAATTTGAGTAGGAAATGGGTTTTATTAACTATAACACAATCACACACCCAGTTTCACGAGACATGCCTACCTTCATTTGTCCATCTGTGTGCACTCATTCTTTCATGTCCTTGCAAGCCTAATGTAGTCCACCAGGCACCTGTACTCTCTATTTTATCTATACATCCTCCGACCATGAAGCTAGAAAGAATGGATGGCTCCCATGTGTGATTGAATTTTCTTCCATAATTCATGGTCGATCTAGCCTAGTAGGATGGATACCTAATCCCAATTTATTTCTTTACACCACATAAATATATAAGAATAAAATGCAAAGACATATTCTCAATATTATTCAAGAATTATTTATGAAATATATATGTAATTGTATTATTTTATCAACTTATTCTTATTCAACACATTTTTATAAACATGGTTTCATCCTTATAGACCCATGTCTTGGAACATAAGATTATATCAATAATAATCACAATTAAACATGGATAATTTCTCCAGAATGACATAAAATGAAATCAAGGGAATCTATAACAATTCTAAAATATTAAAAACTTCTTCCAAAAAACATAATAAATAATTGACCACAAATGAAATGTGGGAGGAACATTTGGTGGGATGGAATATGTGTACCGTATGTGGTCAAACATTCAACACTGATAGAATATAATAGTTATACAACCTATAGCTGCTAATGAAGTCTAGCAGGGTGGATTTCCATAAGTACTACCAAACAAATTTCCTTACTCCTCACACTTACACTTCCTTTCATATGACCCAATTCCACTACATCTCAGTTCTAAAACCATCTCACTCAAGTCATACAAACTAGCATGGTTGATTTCCACCCTCAAATTTCTTTCAACTACCTCTGTATGGGTCTTTAATTTAAATAAGAAGACTTATGATAGAATGTATAACCATTACCATATTTCAAACAAGAGGGATATCATATTTTTATTTTTTACTAAATTAGGAGAAATTTGGACTAGCTCCATAAAGAGGTTGGAGTTCCCTATCACTAAACTCTCTCCTTGATAGAGGGAAAAAACTCCCAAGACATGGAAAGGCCAAAATTTCATTGCAGAACTGGTCAGTGAAAATTGACATAAAATCCCTCCATCCATATATCTCATGATTCCTAGAAAGAACCACTAATTCCCACCTCTTTTTACTGGGGCCTTCCAACATAAACATAATAAAAATCAATTTAATAGCTTTAAGAGTCCTAAAAAACACAAATTTATTCTCTATATTCTCTTCTAAGTCATTCGCATCCTACGGAGTCATGCTTCACTAGAAGGAATAGGGGTTATTCTTATGAAAAAATCAATCCTAATCCTTCTCCATCCTTATTTGGAATTACATATCCTATGTATGCCAAGTTTCATCTCCTTGATCTAGGGCTCAAATAACATGAACCACTACCTCTGCTAATCTTTGATCATCTTGTGATGGATAATTCACTCCATACTCCTCTTATTGTTATACAAGTGGTCTCTTTTGGGGAATGATACTCCATAATAATAAACAAAAAAATGTAGAAACTATCAATAAATCAACCCATATAGAATCAAATATACAACATTATAAAACACCCACATTAATAAAAAATGAAAACAACATAAATAATAACTCAAACCAAACCACCCTACCTTGGTTCCCATGATGAATCCTAATTCTTTGAATTACACTATAAAGGGGATTCATACCAAATTACCAATATCCCATTGTAAAATAGGACTTCCAATAGTTTTATTAGCTAGACACTCCCCTCATAACTAAAACAACAATCCCTAAAAACAATCTAAATATCTCTATATAAAAAGACCCAACAAAAGGTAAAACCTCTTCAAATACCATTTTTAAATGACCCAACCTTGGATGAAAAACTAAACTGACATCTAACATGACCCACTGTATAGATCAAGGTCATTCATGTTACCCATAGGCTTGAAATTATTGCTTATGAGTTGAAGAACTCCCCTGGAAATGATTTTCAAATACTAATAATAATAATAATAAACCACTATAAATTTCATTACAAAATATATATAAAGTAAGAAACCCATTATTCATTATAGAAACCATTTAAAAAAAATTCATAAGTTTTAGTTAGAAAAAGATTGGGGACCAAATGTATCACTAGAATGAAAAATTACCAAACCAATATGAAACTTTTCCTTTACATGGAATAGAAAAAACAAGGTCTATATACACCCATTGGGTGTAAGTAGTGTGTGATCACACTTTCCTAGTAGAATCCCACGTATTTTTACATGCATATCCATTATAAGAAAAATAAAAATTCCTATTTTGGAAAAAGAAAATAATTTTATTTGACAACATTCTTTAGTTTTGAGAGAAATGAAAACAATTAAAGAATAATTATAAATTGGTAAAACACTACTTGAGAAGCATGGGAAATACCGAAGTAGATAAAATTAGTGGAGATGAAGGATCCTTGTACTCTTGGTGATCATCCTGGATATGATGGACCATTCTCCTACCTAAGAAAACCAATCCAAATCATCATCAGAGTTTAATTAGCATTGATACCTAATAAATCTATTTTGGGTGGTTCAAACATTGAATACTTATCCTAGTATTCCTACCGAAGAACCAAGGATCCCCATGTGTTTTGTACCATTTATAAAACCATAAATATTTTAATTCCATCACAAACTAATCGATCACGGGACAAATAACCCCATTATACACCAATAATATAGTGGATAAAACATTCTATAAGACTTATTCATACCATGATCATGGAAATCACCCATTTTCACGTACAAAAACAATTTGAAAATAAAATGAAATATAGTAAATCTCATTTAATGAATCAAATACTTGAACAACATGGAATAAACTACCTTTTACATTGAAATTAACACAGACCAGTCAGAAACCACAATCCATGATGAAAAGAAATCCTATAAATGAATGAAATCCGAACAAACATAAAAAATATTCTACAAAATTTTGATTGGACCAACCATCGGTCATTATAACCTGTAGAAAGAAGAAAAAACAAGAAATGAGTGAGGTGAGACTAATTAATATGAAGAGAAGACACTTACTTGGGGTATTAATAAATGGTTTAGGTTAAAAACATCCAAATATTTAATCCAAGAGGTGAATAGAAAATGAAAACATATTTTATTGGGCTATTATGGTCAAAAATAAAGAGAAATTTGGTGAATAATGGGTTAAAATGAGGAGGGGTATAGTAAGAAGTTCAAAATATTTAAAAACTGTGTAATTCACATGGTTTAAGAAGATATTTTTTCAAACCTTTCACTAATTGTGTGGGTTCCTCTATTTTAATAGGTATAGGCTGCATGGTTTGGGCCAAATAGATTCACAAACCATGTGCCTAACCATATGGGTACTCTAGTGTCACTATCCAAGATGCACTATTTTTTGGGGCTAGGGTACATTTTCTACTAATAGTTTTGCAACCATGTGCTACAATTATTCCCTAAAAACATAATTATATAATGAAAAAACAGATATAAAATCTATGAAATATAAGGTAAACAAAAAAAATGAGAACTACCTAAAAATAGAACTGTATTTGTTACATCGACCACAATATAACATTTCCCGAAATTTAAAAAAATCAAACAAATATGATAAAAATAATAATTACTAATGAACACACTCTAAAACCCAAGGAAAATTGGATAAAAAAGGAACTCCACATCTAAAAATGAAATTCCTCGACAAAACAATGCATTCATATAAACTATGAACCGGATAAATAAAATATCATGATAATGAATCTAAAAAGAAACAACATGGTAATAAGACCTAGGACATGGTACTAAGTAGGTAAACTATGACATTACATCCAGAAAATTTTCCCATGATAAACCCAAAACGGCTAGAACTATTATGTGATCAATTTTGGAAATTAAATAACCCTTTTAGGTCCCCATGTATTGACCTATAGATCAATAATACTTTATCCATCAAGAAAATGTCCTTAAAATAGTAACGTCATAAGAAAAAAATTAAAGCCTCAAGAGATAGAAACCAAAGTATCCATGCATGCACAAACCCCAAATTACTATTCTCATCCAAAAAAGAGAAAAATACAAAAAAATAATCCAAAATTTGTCATCATCTATCATAGGGAAACCAATAAATTCATGATTCCAACCATGGATAAATATTTCAAAATAAGATACCACCATAGTCCATCAATCATATATCCTTGATGTAACATATATGATTTCACTACTAATAATTTCAACCGAACTAAACATATCAAGATATAAAAGGGAGATAATCTAAGTTGAAAAGTCAAAAAGAAGTTATAGATCCATCACTCCGCCTAGACTATTCTGCCAAACATTTACGTTGATTGCCACACCTGAGAGAAAATAGAACCACCCCATCTAACCCAAAGACCATTCTAGAAGGCATAGATATACTAACTTGAAGAAAAATCCTAAATTATCATGATTTTTAAATAAATCATGAAATCCCCTAATGAAATTTAAAAATAAAAATTTTTTTACAAAAACAAACTTGTACAAAAAATCGTGCTTTTTATAAAGACAATGTTCCCTTTAAAATATATCCCCTCACATTGAATTTTTAAAACACAACATTTCAAAACTAAAGAAACACATTCATTTTAATTAATAATTCTCTTAATACAAAATAGTTACAAAATTCATTTCAAATAAAAATCATCTTTTAAACTCTAAATCACATTAAAAATTCATTATTAAAATTGATATATTTTAAAAATATTCTAAATAAATAATTGGAAAACACCCTAATTTGAAATTTCTTCTTTCTAAAATGGTAATTTTTAAACTAATACTTCTTTTTTACTCATAATCAAATCCATTAATATTATTTCAAACAAGGGTCATTTCAAAAAAAATTCAGGATTAAAAACCAACAATTTACAATCAAATCAAAAAAATCATAACCAATATAAATTGTTTTTTAAAAACAAAACACATTATAATATACCATTTTTCATTCCAAAAGTGAATTTCAAATAACAAAACAGAAGGTATCTAAGGAAAAAACACACAAACAAGATAAATAAACAATAAAACCACATTCAATAAACATCAGTTCCCCAAAAAATACTTATTTAACATCGTTTCAAGGTTGAACTCTATTGGGATTGAACCATGAATTAGGGGAGGAAAAAAAATATTAAGAATAAATGTGAATTTTCATGGTTTAGTCAAATGTTCTGGTGAATCATGCAACAACCATGCAGTTGTCTCAGCAATGGTTGTAGAACCATTCAATAAGAGAAACACATGGTTCACCGGATGGTGTAGAATAAATGTGCAACCTTGATTCATTTAGAATTTTCATGCATCAACTCAAAACAATCCTTGAAATCAGTGATATGATCCAATGGGTCTAAAAAACATTAATAAATATCAAAATACATCAATGATATCCAAAATCGAACTCAAAATCGAGACTCAATCATGAACCCCCCATGTAAAATTGGGGTTTAGTGAAAGGAATTGCTATAAAAAACTCCCACACACTTTATTCTTGAGTTTTAATGGTAATGGAATTACATAATTACTTTTTTTAATTAACCAAACAAGAATATATATCCATATTATTCCAAAACCATCATGTGACACCCATGGTATATTCCTAATTTCTTTATGTTGGAAACTAGTTCCATGGTATCAAAACATAATTAGTGGGAAAAATTTCTCCCCCATTATTTCAACAACATAATACAAAATAAAATATGAAACAAGATTAAATAGTGAAAATAAAAATGGTATATACATGAAAATGAGTATAAAATACACACCACATGTCATATATAATTAATTCATACATAGATAATTGAATAGGATCATGGACAATATGTCGATAGATAAGTATATCTAGAATAAAATATAATACCCCCCCCAACTTCTAGAATCTCTATGTGTCCCTTGGAAACTCTCTCTATGACAAGACACTATCAAACCAAACGAACCCACTAAAACAAGTCCAAGTTATGTTACTTGAAAGAAAATCATTTGTGTTTCAAACACTGAATGTTTTGTGTAGGGTTTGTATAATTTGAGCCTAGTAGATAAAAATTATAGAATTTTTAAAATTTATTACAAGATACATTTTAATTTATTCTATTTGGAATATAAAATAAAACATTTCTTAATTTAATATCATTTAAAAAATTATTCATTTCATTCAAATAATTCTATAAAATCAATATTATTTATTTTAAATTAAAATAATAACTTAATCCCATTTCATAGGCCTCAACCCCTTTTAATAAAAACACCCATTTTAAAACCACTTTTGAAGTCACTTTGTAAGTGCTCCTATTTTTAAACACCTCAAATATATTTCAAATAATATACCATATTATAAAATTATATATTGAAACATTATAATTCTATCTCACAAAAAGGAAATTTTTATGAAAATGAAATACATGGCCTCGTTTGTGCCAATCAAATAAGGGAATGAAAAATGGAGGATGTTCCTTGAGAAGAATTACCAAACAAACCAAGGATATTACTAAACATATCTTCAGGTTACCATATACATACTATGTTTGAAACCATTTGTAGGATTATCAATTATGTTCCCAAGTCTATAACTAACCCATCAAATCTCAACTAGCCGCATCCGTGGAATAACTATTCATGGTTTTTTATACCATGAGGGATCTAGTCTATCTCATCTAGAAAATATAGAAATATCATGCATCCATCACTTAAAATATTTGGACCCCACTTCATAACAATAAATAAGAGGTGAGAAATTTTTAGTATCAATATAATAAAAATAGTAAATATCATCTCACCTCCTACTCCCCCAAAATATATAACCCCATTCACATTTAAATCATGATATATAACAAAAACCTACGTCTATAAACCATGTCAATGAAATAATAAATATTCCCCCTCAGGTTCACAACTCAATAAGGGGCTAAATAATGTCTCATACACACACACACCCATGAAATTTAGAAAACAATTCAATGATCCAAATGACAATTCCATTAAAATAGACTCAAAATTAAAATTCAGGTTCCCTTGGATTCAAATTCCATTTGAATTTTTTTTTTAATTATATGCTTAAAATCTATTTCGAAAATATTTTCTTAATATACTCATCAAAACCATCTGAATATCCATCAAAGAAAAAACTATCCATTTTCCATTGAAAATACTAAAAATCATAAAACGCTATTTATCAATATAGTTATTGACCCAAATAACGTAAAAACATTTTCAAATAATGAGATTTCAAAAACAATGTGTCCTTTTATCAATACATTTCATATCACGTTCTAGTTGAAATTCTAAGTAAAACCCTTTTACCATTTGTAAAATAATCATTGAAACATTTTTAAAATCCACTCTGACAATCATATGTCATCATTAAATAATCTAATAAAACATTTAGAAAATCATATCATTAAATTTTATTAAAATATATAAAAAATAACAAAACAACCCTACCTTGGTTCAAAAATTATCAAGCTAGAAATAATAATCTCTGATTGAAAATTCTACAGAAAACCCAAAAGATTCTCCAAAAAAGATATAAACATAAAAACCATAATGAATAAGTAACTATAAACACTAAATCCACTCCCGGAAACCCTAGGGTTCACAATACAGGGATAAATCAAAAGGAAATGTTATAGGGTTGGAAGGAAGAGGTTTGTGATAAGATCATATGGTTTAACATAGTGAAATATGCAATAAAAAAGGTAGATAATTAATAAATCATTTGTAGAGAAAGAGATTGAGGAACACACTTCATTGTTTAAGGCACTGCTAAAAGAGATGGTTAGGGGAAAGTTATGGAAACCCATTTTAATTCAAAAATGGGAATTTTTGGGGAAAAATTAAATTTTTGCGTAACTCTACTGGTTAGGAAGCATTGTTTTGAAGAACCCGTATGAACAGTGTGAGAGATATTGGAATGATAATTATTCTCCACATCGTTTTGTTACATATTTTATTTACCATTCATCAACTATGAAAATTAATTTTTTAAAAAGACATATCCATACCACACAGTTGTATCATGGATTTATTATCTATGAAGAAGCCAATATAAAAAACTCTATGAAAGGGAAGATTCACATTTCCATCTAGGACTCACACCACCTGTAAGCTACGGGTGTATTAAAAAACATGATTGTTCAAAAATTACTATATATAAGGGTCACATTGCACCATGTAGGGGTATTACATGATTTTTTATAAATATCATTCATTAAACCATGCTCTAGAAATAAATTCTAAAAAATTGAAATTAAAATCCCAATCTCATAAAAAAATTAATTTTCCGCAAAATTAATTTGAATAATAAAGAATTAACATGTTAATGGGGACTTAGGGTGTAATTATCATGCATCATCTTTATCCCATTATATTGACGTATCTATACTATAAGAAACACTTCATGATTATTATCATATAATCATCAGGTAGTGATTACATTAGGGAACTATTAAAACTTATTGATATGATATATTATATAATTTCACTACCATATATAGTACACATGGACCAAAAATACATCAATGATAAAATAAATACATATGTATATATATAATTTTATATATTACATGATAAAAAAATGTATGAGCTTAATTTGTGTCTAGGGAAACCACTCTCACAACACCAAGTCCAATGTATCCCATCCTACGGTCCCACTAACTATTGTTCATTGTTTAAAAGGGGATCTAAATTACAAGAAAATACTTAGATCTAATATATGTATATATATATTACCTTTATTATTGAATTTATAACCCCAAAACCAATCATATTTTTGGTTTAGTAAACCATATCATATGCAAGTTTCCAAACATGTTCACACACATAGTTCCATTTATCTATAAGCCTTCTTTCACAATTATGTGTTCATTAGAGGGAGTAAAAGACACTATAAGTTTCCTGTCAATTTCAAGAGAATAGAAGGTCAGAACATCCCATAAAAGCTCTTATTGCCTATTTCATTACTCTCTTATTTTTTTAGGATGTATTCATTAAATCCATCCATGTAAAATTTTTAGTTACCATTATTTTTATATTTAACAACTAAAAATATGAATTGATTTGAAAATAAATATATATCAACGGTTATAAATTTTATCCCACACTAGGTGGATACAATGTTGTTTTAAGCCACACTACTAAGGACTCTGTATTTTTTCACCATCCAAAGAGGTGGTAGATATAATGGAGTTTGAATCATTGCAATTTTAAGGGCACATCTCCACGTTTATGGTAATGAAATACAGATTAATGTGGTACCTTTTAAGATCATGTGTCCATTACTAAATTATGTTCTTTTTAAGTTCATTCTACCAAGACCATGACATATTACCATTTAATAAAAAATTTATTAGGACTAATTCCAAGTAATTTAATTTCATGTAAAATTGACAACTAACATAAAGGAACAAAAAAATTTAGTGTGTGAATTGCACTTGAGCATCATTTTATAGTTTGTCATGTCCATTGGTAATTGTAAAATAGAGGGTATGGTTGTGGAGAACAAATAATTTGAGGGCCATTATATTTATGGATTAGTGATTATACTGGGAGGATGAATGAAAGATCAATCATGTGTTTTATTGACATGGGATTCATTTGAGACAGCCAAGTCAAGTGAAATTAGAGTATTTGGCTAGGAAAGCTTCCACTAATCTACCGTATAGATAGATTCATCAGTATCATGGGAAATTATTATTGATTTTATCATGAGGCCTCAATCATCCATGGAGGAAAACTATACAGGGTCTATTTTGGGGTGGATAATTATAATTATCAAATGAATACATGATTGAAAATGGTAACATAGGAATTCATGGTAACCTAATCATGTTTTTGGAATATATTTGGAGGTAGACATAATAGAATAAGATTTTCGGTTATGACCTTTGTTTAATGAGGCCAATATATTAATTTGGATGATCAATTTATCCCATTTAAGTGAGATGTGTGAGAGAGCCATTAAGGAGGTGTAGATATCCACCACAAGGATTTATTTCGAAGAGACTAACCACAATTAAAATCAATAATTATGATAGACGACTAGAAATAGGATAACATGTACATAATACATCATAAATTTCAAAATATATAAGAGTTCTACGTGAATGGGGGGGTTCCACTGAATTTTGGGATGTTTACATCTAGATACCATGTTATTTTTTTATGGTGGGAAGCACACTATGAAGAAATTACATGGGTATCCTTAATAAGGGATATTTCATTAAAATCATTGTGAAAGTTTTACATGGATTAGGAATCATATGATGAATTTATTAGGGATACTTCCTCTGATCCCAACCCTACATGAGAAGTCTACCGAAGGGATTTTTCTAAAACCTTGTAAAAAGGAATTGTTTGAAAATCGTTTAATTTTTCTTAAGATTTATTCCCTGGAAAATTAAACATCAATAAAATGTGGGTCACGGTGGTATTTATAGGAAACTTGGACAGCCACTCACTAGGAATTCATGGAACATGAATCATATATGATGTGTGTGGATAATGAGATATCCACACAGCCACCAAAAACAACACATACTAAAACAATTCATGAATTCACATGGGGATACTTATTTGTTGCTAAAAAATACACTCATCTACATGAAATCTATGTGGAAGCATGGTAGCTTCATCATACTACTGCAAACTACAGTTAGATCACATGGGATTTTACACTACCGCTTAGTATTCATGCATTGTTTTTGAAAATTACATATCGACCATAAGAAACCCCACGTCAATGCCAAATATAAATTTCACAAGGGTGGTTCAAATGTAACACCCTGAGATTTTAGGAGAAATATTCTTTTTAATTTCTTTGATGTCTTGTGTTTTACACTACACAAATATTATCTTGCGCTATACACATGATTCTCGCTCAAATTTACCCAAGAGATAAAGGTAGAACGGTCCTTGTAGGTTAGCTTGGTTTATCGAATCCTCAGAGACCTAAGAAGTAACCTAGAGACACGTACATTCTATGGATTATTTTTTTCTATGATGTGGAAAAATTTTGGATGCTTTTAGATGGGTTTTAAATGAACTCTAAGATACTTAAGTGAATTCAATTTAAAAGAGTGAGTTGATCCTAGGATATCACATGGGGTGGATTGCACATATTTCTTATTCAATGATTTCAATTTATTATATTTGAGATTGGTTTATTTAAGAAGATAAAAAAACATCATCACATACTGGTTTAATGATTACACCCTTTAATACTAATCACCTATACACTTGAAGGATCAATGTTTTGAGAACTTCAAGGTAAAGGTTCATATTAGCACTTGAATGGTGTGGCCGTAAATTCAACAAGGACGATGGAGTTTAAAAATCATCAAATAAAAATCCCAATTAAAGAAGTGATTATACATTAATGGGGGGATAAATAACATCCAATACAGACTCTTTACACTACCTTGGATCAACCCATATGTGGGTTATCCCTCCATTGATGTTATGGTTTCAATGGATGTGGGAAGTAGACTCATGAGGGAGGAAATGGAGAAGTAAAAAAACAATGAAAAGAAAATGATCACTCCACCATTGTGCCAATAATTTCACAAGATTTGGTGTGAATAAATTCACACCTCGAGGAAATGGTATCAAAGTATGATGGAGAAAACCCAAATAATAGGAGAAGAAGATCTTTTATTAAGAAACTAAAGTGAATTGAACATCTTACATGTGAAAGACAAACTTGAGACAACAAAATCGCAGCATAACATTACAATTGAACAATGAACCAAAAATGAAAAACTCCTCCACCACAACTGCCATAAATAAGCATTTTGGAAGCCTTGGGTCGAGCCTCCAATAGTACAAAGCATCTCACTTGATTATGGTAGGCCTAGGGTTGTGGAAAGATTGTGGAACTTGGACTTTTCCACACTTGAGCCGAGGTGGCATCCAGCTTTCAACCACCGAAAAGACGCACTTGTAAGGTTTTCTAGATGGCCGAATCAGAGTGGGACATAGCGGAAGAAAATGGAGCCCCAGATTTCTCCTAACCTCATGTAAAATATGGTCCCATTTGGAGTTGTAGATTCGGAGATATTATTATATTAGTGGGCTGTTTTTCTGGGTCATAGAATCTGGCCCAGAATTTTCTCTCTAAATTGGGTCGCCTAAAGAACCACAATGGAAGCCGAATTAGCACTGGCTCCTGAAAAATTATTTGTTCCTATATATGTCTTCTAGGATCCCACGATATTTGGTCTTCATTGGGTTTGTATGTTGGGACCCACATTCTAATCAATGGGCTGGTGTCCAATCTGACCTCTCAAGAATTGTTTCCATTCATCACAAAATACCTCCATCTTCATCCATGAATTATCCATTTATCCCTAAATGAAACATGATCATATTGAAGTGTATATCAATTTCCCAAAATATAAAATTGAAATATGGATAATTACATTTCTTAAAATCATATGAATCATTTGGTACTTTAAATGATGTTCAAACGTGTACCACATAATAGTGCATTTTAAGAAGGTATTACAATCATAATGTGAAATGATATTCAAAGTGTAAAATTCCCTAAAATTGTGTTTATGAATAATAAATAACATGAATATTATACATATTAACAATTAATATTATCCTAATTTATTGGTTAATCACACCCCCCAACTTGATTTTTGCTAGTCCCGAACAAAATATATCTCAACAATATGAACTTTGATTTCCCTTTCCGAAAAACATTTTAATACACAATTATCACCAAAAACCCTTATACCAAACAGTCATTAAACCCATAAAAATAATTTAATACAAGATAATTTCATAAGATGATCTCAATCCCAAGCCCATTCCTTTGTTCAAATTCATTTCCATATTTCATCCAATATCAATTAAGTATGTGGTTGTGTTGTGCATCACAATAGACATGGGGGTTCATCTTTATTAAAGAAAGAAATGATGGATGAACTAGTTGGAATCACATTTCAATATTAATATTAGTATTCAATTGTTTTTTTTTTGTTTTTTTTTTGTTTTTTTTTTCAATTTTTCCACGGTTATTGAAATTACACATGATAGAGTAAACCCCCAGAGCGAGACATTGTCGATGACTACTAGGATAAAAGACCTTAGGGCACAAATTGAAGCCCACATATTTGGGCATCATCTCGAGTTAACTCAGTCAAAAAAAATAAAATTACCAAAAATAGCGATAAAATTTCTAACTCTGGGCCATACAAATATGGAGTCATGATCCCCAAGTGCTGAAAGCCACACATTAGTTCATTGAATTTCTCTACGTTCAAATTTATTATTATTATTTTTTTTTTTAATACTCATATTAAAACTAAAATGATCACCAAACCAATGCTATTTATTTGGGGGACCCCATGAACTCAATATAATTCCCCACTATCCAAAGGATGTGCATTGTGATCTTTTTTTTATTTGTATGAAAATATAAATAATGAAATATCACATGGGATAGCCACACATTCCAAAATCTGTGCTCTTGAAATTATACAAGGATTAAAATTAGAATCAGGGCATGCTAAATTATTTGATATTCAGTTTCAAAGTGTGCAATTTGAACTACCATGTTCAAAGTTAATGGAATTTTTCCTTCCATTTACACATTTTTTTTCAAATCTTTCATTTTTCATGACACAAAAGCATTTTCTATTTTATCTCTCCCCCCAACATAAAATAACATTATCCCCAGTGTTTATAGAAAAGAAAATTTAGAAGGGGTAGAGGTACAGAATGAACGTTCAAAAAATAAATTGAACATTAGGATCATGAGATGAAGTCACCTAGTGGTTGAAGTTTAAATTCTTGATGCTCCCTTCCAATCCTTAGATATCCATGTCACTTACAGAGTTCCCTAGTAGAAAAAGGTAAAACAAAACAAAAAAACAAAACAAAACAATATATATATATTTATATAATAAAAAAAGTAAAATATAAGTATATATATAAAAATTATAGAATAAGGATGCACAAAAAGCTGTAGGTCGGTGATAAGTGTGCACCCCTATCTCCCTTCGGTCCCAGGTTTGAATCCCCTCAGCTTCTCCTGTTGTTATGGGGTTTGACCCACGACCCATGACGTGTCCCTTTTTATTATTATTATTAATATATAATTATATATTTTTTTGTATTTTTATTTTAACCTACAAAAACATTAAAATAAAATAAACTGATGATACATTGACTTCTTTTTAAATTTCTTGGTAAGTCATTACTAAAGTATCACATCACATGACACGGATGAATATGGTGTCCTCCTTTCATACCCATCTATACTCATAGTAGAAGAACATGCCAACAGTCTTTTTTTAATATAAAAATAATTATTTAATTCTAATTATAATATAAATTTTATTAAAAAAATGATAGTAAACTTGAAAACCATGGGTTGCCTCCCATGCAGTGCTTTATTTAATGTCACTTGCCCAACATGGAACTTAAATCTATCGATTTATCCTGGTTCATAGGTTGGCTCAGTTAACTCAACTTCTACTTCCTATTTAATGAATGATTCAATGAATGGTTTTAACCTTTGACCATTGACCTTGAAAATGTAACCACTTGTGGGATCTTGAATCTCTAATATCCCATGGGGGTTTACATGATGCACTATGAAAGGACCTGACCATCTAGACCATAAATTTCCCAGGTTTAAATGAAGTTTTGAACTATACAAGGTCACAAGTTTTCCCGGTTCAAACTGTTTTACCTTGATATTACTAGATTGGTAGGCATGAACTCTAGCTTTATTGATCCTATAATTACCACAACTCTCCATCCTTAGTTCCTCTAGTTCATTGAGAAATAATTTCCTTTTTGTTCCAGCCAATGAGAGGTCATAATCCATTTTCTTAATTGCCCAAAAGGACATATGCTCAATTTCAATAGGTAAATGGCATGCATTTCCATAAACCAACATATATGGTGACATTTATAGGATGGTTTTGAATGCTATATGATATTACCAAAGAGCATCGAAGAGTTTCTCGGACCAATCTTTCCTATAAGGATTGAATGTTTTCTCAAGAATATTTTTGATTTCACGATTGGATAACTCAGCTTGACCATTGGTCTATGGGTGGTAAGCAATGGAAGATTGCAAAAATGAGTTGCAAGATCACTAATGATATCCCTAGTAATTCCAAATTTGGAGAAGATGTTTTCCTTGAGAAATCGAATCACAGTTTTATTGTCATTGGATTTCTGAGGAATGTCATCATTTCATTTGGAGACATAATCGATAGCTAAGAGAATGTAAAGATTTCCCCTAGAGTTTGGGAAGGGACCCATGAAATCTATTCCCAAACAGTCAAATATTTCAACCTCTAAGATGAGAGTGATTGGCATTTGAATCCTTTTTTTGATGGACGCTACTTGTTAACACCAAGGACAGCTTTAACAAAATGTGTAGGAGTCCCTTGAGAGGGTGGTCCAGAAGAGACCACGTTTATGATTCATAGAAGATGTTTTCTTAGAGTAATAGTGACCTCCACATTCCTCACTATGATAGAATTTAAAGATGGCCTCTTGTTCAGATTCTGGGACACTCCTCCTAATTACCTGGTCAGGGCAGAACTTATCGAGGTATGGATCATCAAACAGATACTGTCTAACATCAAAAATGAATTTACTTCGAGCTTGAGTCCCTAAGAATTTTTGGATGACTCCTGCAACTAAGAAATTGGCTATGTAGGAATACCAAGTGCAGTCACTCACAGAGTATAGGTGTTCATCAGGGAATGAACCAGCCACATAAAGGTGATTTATGTTGTCTTTGAATTCCATCCTAGAGAGGTGATCATCTAAAAAAATTCAACGCCCTTTTTATACTTGATTGTGAGGTGAAATTCTTATAATTGGATGACCCACCTAATCAGTCTATCCTTAGAATATTGTTTTTAGAAGATGTATTTTAGTTCAGAAAGGTCAGTGAACACAGTGATGGGGGATCCTAAGAAGTAGGACCTAAACTTCTCTAAAGATAACACAATAGCAAGTAACTCCTTTTCCTCAGTGGTGTAGTTGATTTGGGAATCATTTAAGGATTTTCTTGTATAAGCAATGATATAAGGATTTTTATCACAACGTTGGCCTAACACATCTCCTACAGCAAAGTCACTGGAATCACACATAAGTTCGAAAGGAAGGTTCCAATTTGGTGATTTCATAATGGGAGGAGAGGTGAGAGAGGATTTGAGGGTTGAGAATGAACCATCATAGCTTTCTATCCAAAAAAATGGATCATCCTTTACTAAGAGGGCACAAAGGGGATGAGAGATTGAACTAAAGTCCATGATGAATCTTCTATAGAAACCAGCATGTCCTAAGAAATTCCTCACTTCCTTGACAGTTTTGGGAGATGGAAGGTGAATAATGATGTCAACCTTGGATTTATCTACTTCAATCCCCCTATCTGAGACCAGATGGCCTAGAACATGTCCCTATATAACCAAGAAATGGCATTTTTCCCACTTTAGGACCAGATTATTTTCATCACATCTTGACAAGACTCTCTCCACATTCTGTAGACATCCCTCAAATGTATCCCCAAAAATAGAGAAGTAATCCATGAAGACCTATAGAAAATCCCCTACCATGTCTGAGAAGATTCTCATCATTCACCGTTGGAAGGTTCCCGGGAAATTTCATAACCCAAAGGGCATGCATTTGAAAGAAAAGGTTCTGAATGGACATGTGAATGTATTATTCCCTTGATCTTCTAGGAAGACCTAAATTTGATTATACCCCGAGTACCCATCTAAGAAACAGTAGAAGGCATGACTTGCCACTCTCTCAAGGACTTGGTCAATGAATGGAAAGGGTAAATGGTCCTTCTTGGTGAATGAGTTTAGCTTCCTATAGTCAATACAGACCCTCCATCCACTACTCACCCTTGTTGGAAAAATCTCTCCATCCCCCTTGGTTATCACTGTGATTCCAACCTTTTTTGGAAACACTTGTATTTGGATCACCTAGTCACTCTCAGCCATGGGATATACGATACCAGCTTTTAACAATTTCATAAGTTCTTTCCTTACTACTTCCATGATATTAGGATTGAGTCTCTATTGAGGTTGACGATATGGATTTGAATCATATTCCATAACAATCCGATGAGTCCCAACAAGTGGGCTAACCCCGGGAATATCAGACAGGGTCCAACCAATGGAATTCTTATGTTTCATAAGGACATTTAGAATAATCCTCTCATGATTGTCTTCAAGAGATGAAGAAATCAAAATAAGATGTGTTTGATTGTCCCCTAGGAAGGCATACATTAGTGCAGCAGGAAGTTCCTTCAATTCTAGATCAGGTTGGTGTATAATTTCAGAAGAAGATTGTTACATTGGATCAAGATCAATTTTATTTCCTAAAGTTTAAGATTGGATTGATTCCCCACATGTAGAAGATTCAGCTACGAGATTGGCATGATCAGATTTAGTTAAGGGAGTTGGAGTGGTCTCCATGAAAGTGGTTTCCTGAAAGGTTTCACTGATTGTTGGACGTAATACTTCATCATAAGAAAAATTTGAAAATGATTCAAGCCAAGGAGATAAACTTCCTTCATGTGAAAAAAGGAAATCAATCTCATCCGGACTTAAACATCCATCAAATATTCCATGATGTTCTATGTATTCATTATCAATTCTTCCTATCATGTTTACTTAATGAATGACATCATCATCCCTCATTTTTGAGCTTGCATTATAGATGTTCAAGTCTAGACTCATGTTTCCAAAGGTGATGGTCATATTCCCATTTCAGAATCAGATAATAGAGTTGGATGTTGCATGTAAAGGATGAGCAAGGATGATTATGGTTTGTTCCTTATTTCCTAATTTTGGTTGGTTTTAAAGGACAATGAAGTCAGTAGTGTAGATGAAGTTTTCAAAATTTACCAGAACATCCTTTAAAATCCCCTTTTGGAACCCTAATTCTACGATCAGCAAGTTGAAGTGTGACAGATGTGGGATTGAGCTCTTCTAGGCCTTACTGGCAGTACACATCATATGGGATGAGATTGACACTAACACTTAGGTCACACAAGGCCTTGACAACTTTTATCTCTCCTAGTTCATCATTGATGTAAGGGTAACCCGGGTCTTTCAATTTAGGAGGAATGGTCCCTTGAATGGTGGTACTCACATTATCATCCAAAAGGACATGGTTTTTATGTGAAAATTTTATTTTAAAAGTGCACAAGTCCTTAAGGTACTTTGAGTAGGTTGGTATGGTTTGGATTGCACGGAGAAGGGTAATGTTCAACTTGACTTGTGAGAAGATTTCTCTTATTGATTCACTTAATTCAGGCTCGGTTTTCCCCCTCATTCATTGAGGAAATGGTGTAGGGTGTGGGGTTGTATTTTGAAGAGTTGTTTCTTTGACAATGTTATCCTGTTTTTCATTTTTATCATTTGGTTAATTTGAATTTTCATCCAAGTTTGAATCTTCAAGAGGGTTTTTAATTAGTTGTTCAGGTTTCTCAATTGATTTCCCACTTCTTAAAACAATCAAAACCTTTAGTTGTTCATGATTTGTTTGAGCACAACATGACTCTCTTGAAGTTGAGGATGGCAGCGCCTGAGTAGGCATGGGTGCCTTTCTAGTTTTGATGATTTGAAGTTCTTTTTTAAGAAAAGAGACTTCCTAGTTCATCCTTTCCATTTGTTTGCACAGTTGTTCATGTAGGCTTTGTGGAATAGTTTATGTTGGTCCTTGAGAATATTGGTTTATCCCAGGGGGATATTTTGGAGGGGGGATGGTTTGTTGAGAATGGACTGGTTGCTATTGGTATTGGATAGGTTGGGTTTGGAACTGGTTATGGGTTTGGTAGTTCTGATGTGGGAAAGGATTTTGTCCCTGTGGTTGGCTAGGTTGTTGGATATCTTTCCAGTGGAAGCTTGGGTGGTCATTATACCTTGGGTTGAAGCTGTTTTGGTATTGAGGCTTTTGAAAGTTCAAAGCATTTACTTCTGATGGGGGTCCTCCTAAAAGAACATCATTGATAGATGGAATGGTTGGGAAGTTGTCTGTCTTATGGTCATGCTTGTCACAAATTGTGCATACAGGGTCAACAGTTTGGATTTCATGGACATTCCTAAGGTCTATCTCTTCATCCATCCTAGAGAGTGCCGCGAGTTTAGCCCTAAGGCTATCCTCTTCTCTATGTGTATGAATTCCATTAGTTATCTGTGGATTTTCAGAATAAGTTGATGTTCCCCATGATTGGTTTGGTTCAGAAAGGATTTCTAGATACTTATAAGCATCATTTGGGGCTTTGTTTTTAAAGGGTCAAGTACACATCATGTCAATGAATTGTTTATTCCCTGGAACCAACCCTTCATAGTAAATTATCACTAGTTCATGAATAAAAAAACATGGTGTGGAACCATGTTTAGAGTGACTTTGAACCTCTCCCATGTTTAATAGAATGACTCTTCCTATTTTACAAAAAAGTTTTGTATACTCTTTTTAAGTGCAATTGTTTTGTGGTGGGGAATGTATTTCTTGTTGAATTCTCTTTTTAGTTGGTCCCAAGAGTTTATGGATGATGGTCTCAAATTTTTTAGCCAATTTTTAGATCGATCCTTTAAAGAAAAAGGAAATTTCCTCATCTTATCCGATTCTAGTTAATGTGGGGGACACATGGTTTCTACAATGTCATTTAACTTCTTAATGTGAAGGTAGGGAATCTCAGACCACATTACATGGAATGTTGGAAGATGGTTTAGGACATGGGGTTTAAAGATGTAGTTGGAGTATCCTAGGTAATTGTGTCTAATTCATGGGGGGAATTGGTCCAGAAAGGTGTGAGGTAGTCATTCATGGTTTGATCAATTTCATTCCCCAAGTTTGGGACTTCCTCATTTGGGTTTCCATTTTGTTCCCACCCAGGTTTATGAATTGGTTTCTTTGAAGACCTTCAATTGAAATAGGATCAATTTTCTACTCTGGAGTATTATGAATATTAGGATCTAATGGAAAGAGTTACCTTGATTTACTTGACTCCACAACCCCAGGACTATCCACCCTAACTAGACGGTTTGATTAATCACGTGTGTAGGCGGACATGCACCAAAAGAAAAAAACGAGAAAGGGACAAGATTAGAGAATTTGGATGATAAAAGAAGAAATGGGGGAGAATAGAATGGGTGTTTAGATGACTTACTTGGGTCCCTAGAAGCAGCACCAAAATCTGATTCTCGCTCAAATTTACCCAAGAGATGAAGGTAGAAAGGTCCTTGTAGTTTAGCTTGGGTTATCAAATCCTCAGAGACCTAATAAATAACCTACAGACACATACATTCTATTGATTATTTTTTTCTATGATGTGTCAAAATTTGGGATGATTTTAGATGTTCTTTAAATTAACTCTAAGATACTTAAGTGAATTCAATTTAAAAGAGTGAGTTGATCCTAGGTTATCACTTAGGGTGGATTGCACATATTTCCTTTTCAATGATTTCAATTTCTTATATTTGAGATGGGATCATTTAAGAAGATAAAACAACATCATCACTTACTGGATTAATTAATATACCATTTAATACCAATCGCCTATACACTTGAAGTATAAATGTTCTGAGCACTTCAAGGTAAAGGTTCGTATTTTCACTTGAAGGGTGTGGCCTTTAATTCGACAAGGACGATGGAGTTTAAAAATAATCAAATAAAAATCTCAATTAAAGAAGTGATTATACCTTAATGGGGTGATAAAGAACATCCAACCAAGCCCTTTTCTACTCCCTTGGATCAACCCATAAGTGGGTTAGCCCTCAATTGATGATTTGGTTTCAATGGAAGCGAGAAGTAGACTCATGAGGGAGGAAATGGAGAAGTAAAAAAACAATGAAAAGAAAATGATCAATCCACCATTGTGTGAATAATTTCACAAGGTTTGGTGTGAATAAATTCACACCATGAGGAAACGATATCAAAGGGAGATGGAGAATAACATAATAATAGGAGAAGAAGAACTTTTATTAATAATATAAGTTTAATTTAACAACTTACATGTGAAAGACAAACTTGAGACAACAAAATCGCAGCATAACATTACAATTGAACAAAGCACAAAAGATGAAAAACTCCTCCACCACCACTTCCTTAAATAGGAATTTTGGAAGCCTTGGGAATATCCTCCAATAGTAAAAATCATCCCACTTGATTATGGTAGGCCTAGGGTGGTGGAAAGCTTTTGTAACATGGACTTTTCCACACTTGTCCCGAGGTGGCATCCAGCTTTCATCCACCGAAAAGACACGCTTGTGAGGATTTACTGATGGCAGAATCAGAGTGGGCCATAGAAGAAGACAATGGATCCCCAGATTTATCCTAACCTACTGTAAAATATTTTCCCATTTGGAGTTGTGTATTTGGAGATATGATTATATTATTGGGATGTTTTTCTGTGCTGTAGAATCTGGCCTTGAATTTTTTTTCTAAATTGGGACGCTTAAATGACCACAATTGAAGCCGAATTAGCACTGGCTCCTAAAATATTATTTGTTCCTATATATGTTTTCTAGCATCCCACGAAATTTGGGCTTCATTGGTTATATATTTTGGGCCCCAATTTCTCATCAGTAGGCTGGTGTCCAATCTGACTTCTCCAGAATTGTTTCCTTTCATCACAAAATACCCCCATCTTCTTCCATGAATTATCCATTCATCCCTAAATAAAACATGATCATATTGAAGTTTAGATCAATTTAAAAAAATATAAAATTGAAATATGGATAAGTAAATTCCCTAAAATCATATGAATCATTGGGTACTTTAAATGATGTTAAAAAATATACCATATAATAGTGCATTTTAAGAAGGTATTACAATCATAATGTGAAATGATGTTCAAAGTGTAAAATGCACTAAAATTGTGTTTATGAATAATAAATAACATGAATGTTATATATATCAACAATTAATATTAGACTCATTTCGTGGCAAATCAACACAAACCTATATTAGCTTGTAGTATACACAACACTATTCTTGGCTTGTGTTGCACGCAAAAGTGACCTTCCTCAATAGCGTGTCTTGTATGCAATACCCATTTTTACTAAACAATGAAGTATTGTTATAATATTATTATGAAAAATACATTATGAATATTATTAACCAAATTTTAAATTTTATAATATTACAATTCATCTTACACACATTCTAGAACATGGTATGAGAACAAAATAAATTCTTCGAGTAAAATAAGTGTTTTTCAAAAAAATGCAGTTTTGTCACCTTTTGGTGGAGCACGCATTTTATATATAATATTTTACAAGGTTATATGTACAATTTGACCAAGTAAACTTCTTATTTTGAATCTGGATATAAAATTTTACGTTGGCTAATTTACCATAGTTATAATTTAATATAATTTATTTCATTAGCATTAATTTTACATTAAATTCATAGTTAAAAACAATTCAGTCTTTTTCAATGTTTTGAATTTTCAAACTCGTATTCTCAACAATGGGATTTATTTTAAATTAATAACTACAAATTATGTGTTTTGAATTTGGAAAAATGGATTCCATATTTCAAATTGGTAGGTCCAAATTATGTTAATCTGAGACTTTTATTTTTTTCCATTATGAATAGTAACTATGGTAAATTTTATTTACCATAGTTAAATGTTAATCGGGTAATTAAGGGTAAAAATAATATTATAAAATTACCCTAACAATTTTTTTAATATAATTGGATGATTATATTTCGTCCTAAAATATACTTGGGTTGAAATTTTATCTATTGAAACCCACTTGGATGAGATTAAGACCTTTATGTGTTTTTATTTAAAGGAAAGTGAAATATGTCTCACTAAAACATTAATAGTTAAATTATTTTTAATATAAGGTTAAACAGAATATAAATTGGATTATAAATTCTCGTTTTAAAACTAAATTTTTTTTATATATTATGTTAATTTATTTTCAATGTTTAATTTTTGTGAAATATAAAATTACATTAATATCTTACAAATTAATGATGCTAAAATTATTTATTTAGTGAAAAATCAATAATATAGTTTTTATTAAAATAATAATACCCATAAAAAGCCCAAAAACCTGACCAAAACATATTTTTCTAGTATAGTTAGACCATAATCATCAATGTTTCGACTTGTGGTGTAACACCCCAAGCTTATACGGTATGCTTCTCTTTGAATAATGTGCTAGCGTGTGGTGTACGCAACACCGAGTTCTAACACACCATAACTAATCAAACTAGCCGTTATGAATAGTAATATCTATCTTTTGAAATTATATATATATTATACTTCAAAATGGACTTCATTTTTGGATTCAGCATATCGAATTTAGCCTAAGGTGAAATTTTGGTACTTTTCGGATAACTTTAATATTTTGATGAATAGTTAAAAATACTAAATTTTAATTAAAAACAACTTTTTTAATCAAAAAAATTAATAGTGATAAATTATGAATTTGAGTGGTTTTAAAGTATATTTAGAATATATTTTTACTATTTAATAAAATTTTGGTCATTGGACATAATTTTACAATTAAACCAGATATAAACAAGTGTCAATCTTTTGATAGTTATTATCTCTTAAAAACACATTTTTTGTTTTAACAATGGGATTTAATTTTAAATTAATTTCTGCCACTTCTGTGTTTTGAATTTGGAAAAACGTATTCCATGTTTGTAATCAGGAATTTCAAATTGTGTAAATTGGAAACTTTTATTTTTAGACATTTTGAATAATTTCTTCGGTAAATATTTTATTTACCACGGTTAAGGGTAATTCCGGTAAATAAGGGTTAGAAAATAATATTATAATAATACTAAATTACCCTAAAACGTGTTCTATCCATATTGGTTGATACATGTTCGACCATAGTAATCTTTGGGTCGATTTGGGGACCCCATGGAGCCACTTGAAGGTGATAGGGACACTTAATTTTAATTAAGTTAAAATAAGTACAAAAATGACAAAAGCATATATCTTTTAGAAAAACAATTTTTACATAGGGTTATATATGTTGTATTTTAGACTATAAATATTCATTAGAAAGATAAAAGGATTTCATACATAATTATATTTTATTTATAATTTTTAGAGATTCAATAAATTAATTTATTTATGACACAATGATGATGTAGTAATTACCATAATAGTAAATATTTAAAATAATTGATATTATAAATACACAAATAAATATAATTTGAGACTTTAAAGAATTAAAAAATTTCATAGTATAATATGACATATTAGGATTGATTTAATTAACTTTTTACAAAGTAACCATTCTGTTATTAGTTTCACAAAAATCAACTACTGAATAGTGTCAAAATTGACATAAAAAAGGGTTTTTAAAACAAATATTATATTATTAATTGATATTAAATTACTAAACATCTACATTTCGTCCAAGAGACTAATATAATGGTATTTGTATCATTAATGGACCACTTGGGTGTATTTGTTATGTATATAGTAAGTTTGTTAACCATATAATATAAAAATACAAAGAGACATTGAAAAAGTGAAACTAATTAACTTAGAGTTAATACTTAAAGATAAGGTTAATATAACTACCCAAACCTGTCTAAATTCTATTGGTTGAATGGTTTTCGACCAATACCCACCTTAAAATTTAAATAATCAACTTTGGATCAATTATAAACCGAATATGAATTTATTATTAATTAATATTTCTAGCTTTTCCAAAGGTGCCCCTCACCCCTCTTATAAAAGGGCACTCCTCCTTCTCATTTTTTCACACCTTCAAAGCCTTTTAGTTCAGAAAAAAACTGCCCAAATACTCTCCCAACTTCCCTAAATATAACCTAGAGGACTTAGTTTGATCATAAAGCCAACCTATGGAGCCCTTTTGATCAAATCAAAAGGAAGAACCCGAAGAAGAGGTAATGTTTTCACCACCCTTTTTCAAATTGATTTCTTCTTCCACTTCTTCTTCCTTTGTTGTTACCATTCTAAAATAATAACTCCAGTATCATATATATTGTGATGTTATTATAAATATGGTACAACAATATTCAGTATTCTATCCACCCTTTTAATAACATGTCACCATACGTGCGTACGTACGGCTTACCGTCTCCACGTCGTGGTGTAATTGTTATTCAATATATTATTATTTGGATGGGTATAATAATGATGTGTAACTCATGTAAATAATAAATATGACATGTTAATGATTATTTATATATGATAAACCATCAATTTATATATTATTTTAATATCAAATTAATGTTATTGTCACTCGTGTGTACGTACGGACTACCGTCTCCATGAACGCGATGAGATTCATTCTCCATCGTATCCATTCAAGTATAATTATCATTTGATGATTTAAAAATGATGTTTAAGGACTTGATATCATTCAGGATATGAATAATATACAACCTATCCATTACAAACATGCCATACGTAACAAAACATATAAAACAAAATGAGTAAGTTAACACCTGAAACAACGATAATACTAAGATATTATTAACAAATCAATGTTAAAATATAATATATGATATCATATTAATGTATATGATTCTTGTATAATTTAGTAATAATTATTTCACCATTATACATTATGTTAACCTACCCCAAACAAGGAAATGTACAAGGTATGGGTTATTTCACAATCTCTTCATTATCTGAGGTTGTTTATACGTAATAATCTACTGGGATCTCTTTATCATACACATCCATGTTTCTTAAAAATGTATTTCAAAACATTTTTACTATTTAAAATAACATGGGTTAAAGTCATTTATACCCTTGTTTGAATTTTTATAAGAGTTTTATAAAGGAAACTTTCCGTCATTTTCCAAACAAGGTGCTTTTATCCTTTTCGACAGAATTAAGATAAGAATATTTTTTTAACTTATACAGCGGGTGCGGTTATTTTCCGCCGTTATAAAATAGTCGAAGATTCCCATACAATCTTATAAGAATATTTTGAAATAAAATGTTTTATTTTATAAATATATGACTCTTAAATGATTTTAAAATAGAGAGAGATATTTCTCTCAAAAGGGTTTTGATTTTATCTATGTCAACATCCTTTGATGGATTTTATGTTTATTTGAAGTTGATTTAGTGTACAAAACATCTATATTGTATTGAAGGTTTTGTGATATGTTTGAGTGTGGATGTGATATTTTTATACCATTCATAGTTTATGGAGAATTTATTGACATTTTGTATGCTAGTTTTAATACGAATGTTAATGTAATGTTTAAACCTTTTCATATGGGAATGCATTAGACTTAATATGTGACGGGTGGAGCCCGCTTTAGCTCCTCGATGCATCGGTAGGTATCATGAGACAAACTAGTGTCTTGCAACAAGGCCTTGGAAAAATCTTATTTGTAGTCTTGGCACGAGGCCTTGGCTATGTGGTTATGATAGTCTGGCATTATGAATTCCATCATTATGAAAGTTGTTATTGATATTGCATGTTATTATTTTTCCCAGGAAGTGAAAAAGTAAATTATGAATGACCTGTAGGGATATTATGTGGAGATATGAGTGTGGAATATGGAGACAACATGTTTTTGTAGTAGTTTTTCACTTTATGATGTAACGTATGACTTATGAATATATCTTGTGCTTCCAAGGATACTAACCCAATCGGTCTTTCAAGATTTGATCTTTCTTGTGATCATGCCAATGTTATGTAATAATGCACCGACTCTAGGTAACTGGGGTCGGGGCATTACAGTTGGTATCAGAGGAAGTTTAGTGCAAACCTTGGAAGCTCGATTTAGATAAACTCTGATTAGAGAACGTAGATTTAAGATATACTTTGATGATTAGTATAGAAGAACTTCCTAGAATTTGGGTATTGTAGAGATTTTGTGAGTTTTCCGAGCAATACATCCCTGTCTAGATACGAGAAGGTAGAGGCAGCTCTGGCACAGATGTACCTAGGGGAAAAACCCGAAAACACCTCTTTGATCTAGACTCAAACGGGAACTGGTGCACGACAACGGGCCTTGCTGCACTCTTGGTTACGACACTCCCGGGGGATATGCTTAGGATAACTCTCATTTTCTTTAAAAATCATTATGAAGGGTTTATGAGTATATACTTCCTCAATGAAAAGATTTTTATGATTATGGATTATATCCATAAATAGTTCAATTTATGTTAAGTGTTTTATAAGTACGGGATTATATATTTTGATTCATAAACTGATCTAGTTTATGCCATTGTTTAGAAATGGCGGCTAGTGGAAGAAATGGAAATCGTATCAATGCATGCACTCCATGTAGGGATTTCCCTCCTACTAAAGATAATTATAGTGGAGCTGGTGATGCAACTGGTGCCGATTAGCTAATCACCATACTAGGACAACTCACTCAGGTTATGAATAATAACCTTACCTGTATGGAGCACCCTGATCCGCAGCATGGAGGATCAATGTTAGATCGATTCATGAGGAAAAAACCGCGAACATTCAATGGGAGTACAAATCCCTTAGTAGGTGAGCAATGGATATTTTCCCAAGAGAAAATATTTCAAGCTTTGGGGAGTAGTGAAAGGGAAAAAGTTATCATGGCAGTTTACCGCCTCACTGGAGATGTTTATCAATGGTGGTCATTGAATCAAAATACGAAGGAAGGTGATGAAGTATCAAATATGGAATGGAGGGAGTTCAAAGATCTTTTTTTAGAAAAAATACTTTCCTCGCGACCACCGAGCAGATATGGAAAGGCAGTTTCTGAGTCTGAGACAAAAGGAGGATGAGAATGTCGCAAAGTATGAGGCTAACATTACAAGGTTATCAAGGTATGCTGGAGATTATATACGTAACCCAAGAAGTAAGATTGATCATTTCTTTGATGGGTTAAAACCATTTCTTCGTCGAGCATTAGTCTCACAATCCATTTCATCGTACGAGGACATTGTCTCATGTGCTATCAAGACCGAAAAGAAATTCTCTATGTCTTATGACTTTAAAGAAAAGAAAGAGAAAAAGAGACCTTCTAATCAATCTGGGAATGGAAATAAGGGGAATAAGGGAATGGTTGAATATCCATCCTGTGGTAAATGTTGGAAGAAACACCCCGGTACTTGCTTGAAGGGAATGGGAGTTTGTTACAAGTGTGGTGAAAAAGGCCACCAAGATCGTGATTTCAAGGGGAAGAAGAGAAGCTACCAATGTTCAGTACTACAATTTCAGGGAGATGGGGCATTATGCAAATGAATTTCCTAAGCATCAGGAGAACATACCTCAGAAAAGGCCAAGGGATCAAGGACAAGCTTATGTTATCACTACTACTGAAGTAGAAGCTCCGAAAGACGTGGTGGCAGGTAATTTAATGGTTACCTCAAGTTTAAAAAAATGCATTATTTGATTTTGGATCATCGCATTGTTTCATATCTTCCCAGTTTGCTAAGAAAATTAGATATTTCCAATTTGATTTAACAAGGGAGTTATCAGTTAAAACTCCTAAGGGAAGTATCATTGCAACAATATTTTGTGAATCAGTCCCCATTAGATCACATAAATGTTATTTATCTGCTGATCTCGTCGTCATACCTATGATTGAGTTTGATATAATCCTTGGTATGGACTGGCTTTCGGACTATGATGCAATGATTTATTGTAAGAAGAAAGAGGTTACGATTCTTGATGATGATGATAAGGAACACCTTATCTTTAGAGAAGAATCGTCACCACCTAATTCTTATCTAGATCCACCCCCAGTAGTTCAACTAAATTCAATTATTGGGGAGGAAGAGAATGAAATAACTATGGGTGAGGAAAGGAATGTTCAAATAGAAGATGTAACTGTTGTGAAAGAATTTGTAGATGTATTTCCAGAAGATTTACCGGGACATCCTTCAGAATGAGAAGTTGAGTTTTCCATTGATTTAATTCCTGGATCAAGGCCTATATTGAAGACCCCTTATAGAATGGCCACTGTAGAATTAGTTGAACTAAATAAAAAACTAGAGGAATTGAGTAATAAGGGATTTATTCGCACTAGTGTTTCTCTATGGGGAGCCCCTGTTCTTTTTGTTAAAAATAAAGATGGATCTATGAGGTTATGTATCGACTACAGGGACATCAATGCTATAACAATAAAGAACAATTATCCCCTACCATGCATTGATGATTTATTTAACAAACTTCATGGAGCTCAATACTTTTCAAAGATTGACCATCGATCTGGATACCATCAGTTGTGTGTGAAGAAGGAAGACATTCCGAAGACAGCATTTCGAACCAAGTACGGGCATTACGAGTTTACTGTAATGCCTTTTGGATTGACTAATTCACCCTCTGTATTCCTGGATCTGATGAATAGAGTTTTCAAGGATTATCTCGATGAATTTGTGGTGGCATTTATTGATGATATCTTGGTATACTCAAAAAGCTACAAAGATCATGAAAATCACTTTCACATTATCCTGAGGACTCTGTGAAGACATGAATTATATGGAAAGTTTAGCATTTGTGAATTCTGGCTTCATGAGATTTCTTTTCGTGGCCATATTGTCTCTATAGATGGAATATCTGTTGATCCTTCTAAGACCAAGGCAATCCAATAATGGCCAGCACCTACGATTATAACTGCGGTACGTGGTTTTATTGGTTTAGGAGGTTATTGTCGATGTTTCGTCCAGAATTTTTCCCGATTGGCTAACCCATTAACGAAGCTCACACGTAAAGGGGTTAAATTTGTTTGGACAAAAGATTGTGAAGAATGTTTCGAAGAAATTATGAGAAGATTATTCAATGCTCCTATATTGAATCTACCATCAGGGAATGATGGGTTCGTTATTTATAGTTATGCATCGAAGAAAAGTCTTGGTTGTGTCCTTATGCAGAATGATAGAGATATTGCCTATACATCAAGAAAGTTGAAAATTCATGAACAAAACTATCCTACTCATGATCTCAAGTTATCAGCTGTGATCTTTGCTTTGAAGATATGGAGGGACTACCTCTATGGTGAAAATGTGAGATTTATACTGATCACAAGAGTTTGAAGTATATTTTCTCACAAAAAGAACTCAATATGAGGCAATGGAGATGGCTTGAATTGCTCAAGGATTATTATTGCACGGTACACTACCACCGGGGGAAGGCAAAAAAGGTGGAAGATGCTTTGAGCAGAAAAGATCATGGAGTTTTGAACAATATGATAATTGAATGGAATCCAATTTTCATGGATCTAATGAAGATGGACATGGGAATAACCAGGGAAGGAGAAACATCAATGATTTTTCAAATGGTTGCAAAACCATCTTTACTAGAAAGGATTAAGAGTTCTCAGACCGATGATGAAGAATTTCAAAAGAATATTAAAGATGTGAATGATGGGAGACTTAGAGACTTTGTGTATGAAGATGGAATTTTGAAATTCGGGAAGATACTTTGTGTTCCTGATATACCTGATCTAAAAAGGGAATTTTTGGATGATTCTCATAGTTCCAATTTCTCAATACACCCTGGGAGCACCAAAATGTATAGTGATTTGAAGGAACATTTTTGGCGGGACAATATGAAGAGTGAGATTGCTGATTTTGTGTCAAGATGTATGGTTTTTTAACAAGTGAAATCTGGAAGGCAACACCCTGGAGGAGTCATGCAACATCTTCCCATACCAGAGTGTAAATGGGACAATATTACGATGGACTTTGTCATGGGGATACCAAATACTCCTAGAAGGAATGATGCAATATGGGTTATTTTTTATCGTCTTACCAAGTCAGCACATTTTCTTGCTATAAGAGAAGATCTACCACTGGAACGTCTAGCAAGACTATATATTAATAAAGTTGTGAGACTTCATGGAGTACCCCTATCGATTGTTTCTGATCATGATCCCCATTTTACTTCAAGATTCTGTAAGAGTCTTCAGAAATCCCTGGATATTGAACTTCATTTGAGCACTACCTACCACCCTCAGACATACGGACAATCAGAACGGACTATTCAAATCTTACAAGACATGTTGAGATCCTTCTCACATGACTTTCAGGGTATGTGGGATCAGTATTTACCTCTGGTAGAATTTTCCTATAACAATAGCTTCCATTCGAGTATTCAGATGGCACCATATGAAGCATTATATGGAAAGAGATGTTGCATACCAACCTGTTGGGATGACGTTGGTGAAAGAAAACTTGTAGGTCTAGAACTGGTGGAAGAAACGATGGAAAAGGTGAAGGTAATCCAAAATCATATCAAAGCAGCTCAAAGTAGGTAGAATAGCTATGCCGATAATCAAATGAAGGATTTGGAATTTCAAGTCAGTGATCATGTTTTCCTGAAGGTATCTCTATGGAAGGGAGTCATACGTTTTGGTATGAAAGGTAAATTGAGTCCCAGGTACATCAGACCTTTCTAAATTCTAGAACGAATTGGTTCTGTAACTTACCGATTGGTAATGCCGCCAAGTCTATCCAAAGTTCACGATGTGTTCCACGTATCTCTATTGAGGAAATACATGCCTGACCCAACGCATGTACTCACCTATGACGAATTAGAACTGGAACCCGATCTGTCATATTGTGAAGATCCGATCAAGATTCTTGATACGAGATAACAAGTACTAAGAAACCGGACGACGCCTCTGGTAAAAGTTTTGTGGAGAAACCATAAGATGGAAGAGGCAACGTGGGAACTCGAGGAACTTATGATGAAGAACCACCAGAGTCTTTTCATGTGATAATATTCTAGAAATTTCGAGGACGACATTATTTGAATTAGGGTAGAATGTAACACCCCAAGCTTCTAAGGTACGCTTCTCTTTGAATAATGTGATAGCGTGTGTTGTACGCAACACCGAGTTCTAACACACCATAACTAATCAAACTAGACCTTATGAATAGAAATACCTAATTTTTGAAATTATATATATTTTATATTTCCAAATGGACTTCATTTTTGGATTCAGAATATCTAATTTATCCTAAGGTGAAATTTTGGTAATTTTCGGATAACTTTAATATTTTGATGAATAGTGAAAATTACTAAATTTTAATTAAAAACTTTTTAATCAAAATAATTAATTGTGATAAATTATGAATTTGAGTCGTTTTAAAGTATATTTAGAATATATTTTTACTATTTAATACAATTTTGGTCATTGGACATAATTTTACTGTTAAACCGAATATAAACCAGTGTCAATCTTTTGATAGTTATTATCTCTTAAAAACACGCTTTTTGTTTTAACAACGGGAATTAATTTTAAATTAATTTCTGCCACTTCTATGTTTCGAATTTGGAAAAATGGATTCCATATTAGGAATCAGGATGTTAGAATTGTGTAAATTGGTAACTTTTATTTTTAGACATTTTGAATAATTACTTCGGTAAATATTTTATTTACCATGGTTAAGGGTAAATCCGGTAAATAAGGGTTAAAAATTAATATTATAATAATACTAAATTAACCTAAAACGTATCCTAGACTTATTGGTTGATACATGTTCGACCATAGGCATCTTTGGGTCGATTTTGGGTCCCCATGGAGCCCCTTGTAGGTGATAGGGACACTTAATTTTAATTAAGTTAAAATAAGTACAAAAATGACATAAGCATATATCTTTTAGAAAAAAAAATTTTACATAGGGTTATTTATGTTTGATTTTCGACTATAAATATTAATTAGAAATCTAAAAAGATTTCCTACATAATTTTATTTTATTTATAATTTTTAGAGATTACATAATTTAATTTATTTGTGACACAATGTTGATGTAGTAATTACCATAATAGTGAAAATTTAAAATAATTGATATTATAAATACCCAAATAAATATAATCTAATACTTATAATGAATTAAAATAATTTTCTATGGTAATAAGTCATATTAGTATTAATTTAATTAACCTTTTGAAAAGTAATAAGTCTTTTATGAGTTTCAAAAAAATCAATTTTTGAGAGGTGTCAAAATTTACATAAAAGAATTTTTTAAACAAATATTATATTATTAATTGATATTAAATTCCTAAAAATCTAAGTCTCGTCAAAGAGACTTATATCATGATATTTGTATCATTAATGGACCACTTGGGTTTCTCTTGGATGTATATAGTAAGTTTATTAACCATATAATATAAAACTACAAAGAGACATTGTAAAAGAGAAACTAATTAACTTAGAGTTAATACTTAAAGATAAGGATAATATAAGTACCCAAACCTGTCTAAATTCTATTGGTTGAATGGTTTTCGACATATCCCCACCTAAAAATTTATATAATAAACTTTGGAGCCATTATAAACCGAATATGAATTTATTATAAATTAATATTTCTAGCTTTTCCAAAGGTGCCTCTCACCCCTCTTATAAAAGGGCACTCCTCCTTCTCATTTCTTCACACCATCAAAGCCTTTTGGTTTGGCCAAAATCTGAAAAAATACTCTCCCAACTTCCCTCAATACAACCTAGAGGCCTTAGTTTGATCAGAAAGCCAACCTATGTAGCCCTTTTGATCAAATCAAAAGGAAGAACCCGAAGAAGAGGGAATGTTTTCACCACCCTTTTTCAAATTCATTTCTTCTTCCACTTCTTATTCCTTTGTTGTTAACATTCTAAAATAATAACTATAGTATAATATATATACTGTGATGTTATTATAAATATGGTACAACCATATTCAGTATTCTATCCACCCATTGAATAACATGTCACCATACGTGCGTACGCACTGCTTACCGTCTCCACATCATGGTGTAATTGTTATTCAATATATTATTATTTGGATGGGTATAATAATGATGTGTAACTCATGTAAATTATAAATATAACTTGTTAATGATTCTGTATATATGATATACCATCCATTTATATATTATTTTAATATCAAAATAATGATATTTTCACTCGTGCGTACGTACGGACTACCGTCTCCACGAACGCGATGAGATTCATTCTCCATCGTATCCATTCAAGTATAATTATCATTTGATGATTTAAAAATGATGTTTAAGGACTTGATATCATTCCGGATATGAATAATATACAACCTATCCAATACAATCATGGCTTACATAATAGAACATATAAAAGAAAATGATTAAGTTAACACCCGAAACAACGATAATACTAAGATATTATTAATAAATCAATGTTAAAATATCATATATGATATCATATTAATGTATATGATTCTTGTATAATTTAATAACAATTATTTCACCATTATATAGTAGGTTAACCTACCCCAACCAAGGAAAAGTACAAGGTAAGGGTTATTTCGCAATCTCTTCATTATCTGAGGTTGTTTATACGTAATAATCTATTGGGGTCTCTTTTCATCCACATCCAAGTTTCTTAAAAATGTATTTCAAAACATTTTTACTATTCAAAAGAACATGGGTTAAAGTCATTTATACCATTGTTTGACTTTTTATAAGAGTTTTTTAAAGGAAACTTTCCATTGTTTTCCCAAGAAGGTGCTTTTATCCTTTTCGACAGAATTAAGGTAAGAATGTTTTTTAACTTATACGGCGGGAGCGGTTAGTTTCCACCGTTATAAAATCATCGAAGCTTCCCTTACAAGATTATAAGAATATTTTCAAAGAAAATGTTTTATTTTATAAATATATCACTCTTAAATGATTTTAAAATAGAAAGAGATATTTCTCTAAAAAGAGTTTTGATTTAATCTATGTCAACATCCTTTGATGGATTTTATGCTTATTTGAAGTTGATTTATTATACAGAACATTTATATTATATTGAAGGTTTTGTGATATGTTTGAATTTGGATGTGCTATTTTTATACCATTCATTGTTTATGGCGAATGTATTGACATTTCGTATGCTAGTTTTAATTCGAATGTTTATGTTATGTTTAAACCTTTTCATATGGGAATGCATTGGACTTAATATGTGACGGGTGGAGCCCGTTATAGCTCCTCGATGCATCGGTAGGTCTCATGAGACAAACTAGTGTCTTGTCACAAGGCCTTGGAAAAATCTTATTTGTAGTCTTGGCACGAGGCCTTGTCTATGTGGTTATGATAGTCTGGCATTATGCATTCCATCATTATGAATGTGGTTATTGATATTGCATGTGATTATTCTATTAGTAGAATATCCATGTGAATAAGTAAATAGAATTATTTAATTTTATTTTTCCCATACTATGTTGAAGTTCAAGTTTAAAAGGCTTTTGTTTTATGTTATACATTGCCTTAAATGTTTATTCTTAATTATAAAAGTTTCCGTTATATTGTTATCCTTACTGGACATTTTAGCTCACCCCTTTTCTATGTTTTATTTTTCCCAGGAAGTGAAGAAGTAAATTATGATTGACTTGCAGGGATATTATGTAGGGATATGAGTGTGATGTATGTAGACAATATGTTTTTGTAGTAGTTTTTCACTTTATGATGTAATGCAAGACTTTTAAATATATCTAGAGTTTCCAAGGCTACTAAACCAATCGGTCTTTCGATATTTGATCTTTCTTGTGATCATGCCAATGTTATGCAATAATGCACCGACTCTAGGTAACTGGGGTCGGGGAATTACATGTGGACTATTTGGAGCCTTATAAAACAAATTATGACATTTATATTGTTTTATTTTAAATGATGTGAAAGTTGTCACCTTCATAATTTAATAAACATATAACTTTAAAAGATGGGTGTTTTAGAAGATAAATTGGACTAAAAGTGTTTTTATGAAATATATTATATTTATCTTTATCATAGTATTTTATTTTTAATTGTTATGCAATAAATAAGTATAATAAATAATTATACAAAATTGATGTAGTAATTATTTTATTAAGAAAAATATCAAATAAATGGTTTTAACAATATTAAAATAAATACTATATGAACAAATTAATGTTCTCGATTAACTTTATATATAAATATGGCATTTTATAAATCTATTAAATATTTTGGTACGAACATGTGTTCTGTGTGGATTTTATTTGAATTCAAATAATTGAATAGTGTCAAAATTGAAACTATTGGTATTTTATAAAAATAACATATTATTAAATTGTTTTAAAAATATATTTAAAAATTTAATAGTGAAAATTATATGGTCTAATATGACATAATTTATCTAATTATGGACAATTAAAAACACATAATTGTGTATATATTACAATTTGAAATATAGAAAATTATTACCACAAATAAAATCAAATAAATTAAATAAGTAAAAATAAAAATTATATACTTCAAAATAAATTCCAAACATGTCTAAAATTTATTGTTTGATTATATTACCACCCTATCGCATATCATATTCAATTTTGAGCCATTTTGGAGGTTTTTATGTGGGGTTGTATTTTATTATAAATTAATATTTTTGAGAGTTTCTTAAAGTGGACCTATACTGTATTATAAAAGGGAACCTCCTCCCTCTCCTATTAACACCATATTGTGATTTAAAACTCGGCCAAACCCTGAACATTTATCTTTTCAAAATCCATAGAGACATACCAGAGGACCTGGACTTCTTCAAATACCAACCATAATTCCTTAAGAGGAGGTCTAGAAGAGGCACGTCGAAGAAGAGGTCATGTCCTTTAATAATTCATTCAAAATTATTTCTTCTTCTACTTCCTCTATATGAGTTGATTCATTATTAGGTAATAACTCTAGTATCACTTTTATACTAATATGTTTTTATTGATATGAAGCAACCATATTCCATCTTATATCCATCCTATGAAAAATAAAATCACCATGCGTGCGTGCGTACGACCTACCATCTACACGCCTTGGTGTAATCTGTTTTTCATCACCAAACTACTTGGATGGGTATAATAATGGAAGAAATAACTATATATGATTATTTTAAAATGATATTTATTCTGAAATATTATACACCATACACTTCAATAAAATTCTACAATCATGGGAATGATATCGTCGCTCATTCATTTGTAGAGCTTACAATCTCCACAAGGCAATGAGATTCATTCTCCATGATAAACATTAAAGAATGATTGTAAATTATATATTATAAATAATCATGAAAAATATGACATAATAATGATACTTTATTTATTTATATTTCAATTACTTACTTCCATTCAATTTAATAAGGGAACGAAAATAGCGTTCATGCATACGTACGGCCTATCGTATCCATGAACAGTGTATTTCATTCAATTTATCAATCAATTATAAATATTTATATGTTGAAAATATATTCTATATAAATCATGTTTTACATTATGGAAGTAATTTATCATTATCTAAATAATCATATAAAAAATTACAAGTCAAAAACATGTACGATAAATGAACCAATTCTACCAAAAATGTTTCTTAAACATTGAATTGACTAATGAATTGGTAATATAATGTCGTTAGTGAATCATAGATGATATAATAAATATTATTATAGTTTTTTTACAAGTTAATAACATGTTTAAACCCACTATAAAGATGTTTTGGGCACATATGGAAGAAACTGTACCTAAGGTAAAGGATATTTATTCCAATCTCGTTCTTATCCGAGATTGTTTATTCATAAGTATTTACTGGGGTTATATTTATCATCCATGTCCATTTCTTCTAAAACTATTTTCATAAAATGTTTACTATTATTCCATGTTTGTCTAAAGCCATTTTTACCCTTTTCTGACTTTTACCACATGGTATGGAAAGAATCTTTCTTCTGTTTACCATATGGGGTACTTTTGGACTTTTTCGGGAGAAGTATGAGGAGAAAGTTTTTTTAACTTATACAGAATGGACGGATTTGTACAGTTTCATAACACCTTATTTAAATAAATTTTTCACTAAAATATTTCATGATTATATTCAATGAAATTATATTCTTTTATAATTGAACATCAATTTGAGAAAAGAAAGTGATTTTGAAGAATAAATAATATTTTCCTCAAGAATTCATTTCAAGTTTTTTATCAAAACTATTTTCCATCTAAGATGAAATTATTTAATATAGATATGTTTCATGTATAATTTCCTTGTTATTAAATGGATTTATTTTGTTTATCATGAAATTATATACATTGTTTTATATGGATTATGTTATTATGGGATGATGTATATGAAACCCATTTTATTCATTGGGTTATGATGAATGATTTATGTTTATTATGTGGAACATGAAAGAATTATTTCATTATGAGATGGGTGGGACCTATATCTCCCTCCAATGCATTGGGTAAAGATTTATATCTCATGAGATAGAAATGGATATATTGGAAAGTAAATCTGGTTTAGTATTACAGAGCTAGAATGATAAGTAAACTCGGATCAGTAATGGACTTTGTCCACTATGATGCTCTTGGCTATAATGCCTTAGCTACTATAGAAATAATATAATTTGATTAATGGTTTTCCACAATTACATGTTTTATTATCATGAAATTTTATCATGATTAATGTTCCTTTATAATCTATTCCTTATGTATTTCCATGATTTATGTCATTACTCATGATTTTGAGGTTTTTTGTTCATGTTTTACTTTCAAATGATTATGGGTTGTTTTATGTTCTCCATGTTTACCCCTACTTAGAATTTGATATCACCCTTTTTATGTTTTCTTTTCCCCATGATATAAATAAATGTTTTAGGTAAGAAAACAAAAGGGGAAGATCTTTATGGGAGATGTTGAAGATATTTCAACATGATTAGATGATTATATTTTGAGTTTCCAAAGACACTAAACTAATACGGTCTTTGGGCGTTTATTTGCATCATGTATTAAGTTTTACAAAAAAGTAATGTAATTTCCATATACATCATGATTGGATCTCTATAGTTGGTATCAGACCAAAGGATGTAGGAATGAATCTGATCCTTGGGAACTCTCACGTGTAAGCGTTGGATGAAGCATGGCTCTCCGCCCAAGGGCTTCATAGATAAATGGCTGCCACTGGGGATGGTAGTGTGTCCCACCCAGGGGGTGTAGCTGCCCAGGGAGTGCTCTGATAGGTATCAATTCTAGTTTAATGGAAATAAATCAAGACCACTATAGTTGGTATCAGAGAGATGGTTTACTTAAACTTTGGAAACATGGATGTGAAAACTTTAGTGATATCCCTAGAGATATTTTTATGGTATGTCTAGGGATGTCCCTAAGGTTTAGTATAACTATAAATTACAACCGTTGAATTATTTTGATGATCATGAATAACTTTTGGTGAACCTATGGTGTCATGGATTAAAGAATATGTGATATGTTAGACATCCCATAAGTGACTTTTTATGATTATGTGGTTCCTCGTTATTTTAACTGTTTTTTACACTGTGGTTTTTGGTATTATTCAATGGAGGGAATGAGAAAGAATTCAGTTAATATTGATTCCAATGGAAAAATTGGTGACCATGATCAAAAAAATTGTGTAATGATTGGAGAGAAAGATATTATGATTATGCGGAATCAGTCATCACGATATATGATTAACAAGGTGAACATTAGTTGCATTCCTATGTAATAAAATAAGAGGAAGATGGAATTTTATGCATGTTCGAATGGTGAGGAACATTGAGGAATGAATATTAATATTTATACATATCAAGAAGAAGGGAAGAAGAACCTTGAGGAATACCTCAAATGGAGGGCAAGATGTTATCTATGTGGGGAAAAGGGGCATAGAGTGATAGACTGTTATAGAGTTTATTGTCTTATCTGTGGAGAACATGGGCATTACCCAACTCAATGCCCTGACCTATGAAGTTACTTTTAAATCGAGGGATGACATATTCTTTGCAATCATTAATGAGGATGTATTGAAGGGATTCTGTGTTATTATTAAATAATAATGTTGTTGAGTTACTTTTATGGTATATTGAAATATCTATGTATTTTTCCATTGTGGTTTTCCATAATAATATGGTACCGGTAACCATGAAAAGTGATTGATATATTTTTGGAAAGTTGATGATATATGCCTAATGAAGGGATAAAGGGATAATGATATGTATGATAGTATTAATGAGAACATGACTGATAAAAGGACATATTGATATCATGGTTTGAGTATATATAATTTTTGGTATATTTGGTGTATGTAAATGGTTAATTTTGATGGAATTCATGTTGTCACTAAGGTTCTATAATAATTTATGTTATTATCATATTTCAAGAGGATTCATGAAGAAGTACTTCAAATGATTGGAATCTGACCAACAAAATATAACATATGATATATGGGGATAAATGATGGTATTCGCATGCTTGTTATATGACCTTTCGGGTAATTGTATTCTTTGTACTCTGATATCGGACAGAAGTATTTTGGATAAGCCTAAAGGTGGGAATGGATGATTTTGGACATCATATAGTATTGTTTAAGGCTATTACTTATTATTATTATTATTTCTAGAATGTTATAATAGTATAGTTTTAAAAAAATGACAACCCGTAGGACTTGCAACAACCCTTCGCATCGGACAAGGATGCAAGAATTGAACCCACAACCGAAGTGTGACATGCCTTTATCACCTACCATTGGCCCACATGATATCCCTAGTTTGTAGAAATTTATTTCATTTTGTTATACATTATGGTAGATGATGTATATGTCCATTTTTGGAACCATATACAATTAACCTCACTATAGATGGACTTATGTATATTTAATAACTTGTGTTAACATTTTTGTGATAGAGGCGGCTGGAATGACCTATCATTCTATCACGTGATTTGATGTCTCTTCGAGAATGAAAAATTAAACTTCATTTCATTAAATAAGAGGTGAAGTGTAAACTCTTCATGGAATTACCAATAATGATATTACACTAAAATCAAGTAAGTATTTCTTCTTATGCATAAAATCATCAACTTTAGGGAAATGATCTGGAAACCCAAAAATGTTTTCCTAGTACCCTCATATCCGATGAATCTGTTGCTACCTTAGATCATCAAAAATTATGGCTTTTTATTGTTGGATTTTTCATATCCATGTTCTCTACCACTCTCCATCATAACATGATGGTTAAATTTCTCTTCCATATATATGTTTTCACCTATATTCTTCTATGTGGAAGCCCAGTGCTGAGTTAATTAGGGTGACTGTTATGTTTTTAACATTCCTTTTAAAATTATGTTTTATTATTCCTTTTTATGATGTGGGTTTCTATGAAAGAAAATATCAAGTATTAAAAGATTTATAACCTGACGAATTTTGAGGGTGAAATTCTTTTTAAGAGGGGTAGAATGTTACACCTAGAGATTTTATGAGAAATATTTTTTTTAATTTCTTTGATGTCTTGTGTTGTACACTACATAAATATTATCTCGCACAATATGCAACATTGTATTATCTTTTATTACATTCAAAACTATTCTGAGCTTCTGTTTCACGCAAGAGAGACCTTCCTCAATAGCATGTGTTGTACGCAATACTGAGTTTCACTAAACAACGATGTATTATTATAATATTATCATGAACTAGCTGTTATGAATATTATTAACCAAATTTTGATTTTTATAATATTATAATTAATCTTAAACATATTCTGGAACATGGCATGAGAACAAAATAAATTTTATGGGTAAAAAAAGTATTTTTCAAAAAATGCAATTTTGTCACCTTTTGATGGTACTCCCATTTTAAATCTAATTTTTGACAACTTTATATGTTTAATATGTCCAAGTTAACTTTTTTTTAAATCATAATATAGAAATTTATGTTGGATAAATTTTTTACATTATTCTAATAACCTTCATATTTTGAAGAATACTAAAAATACGCTATATTTTAATTAAAAACAACATTTTTCTTCGAGATAATTTATATAGTAAAATTATAATATTCAATGGTTTTATAGTTTAAATAGAATATATTTTTCCATTTAATATAATTTATGTCATGAGCATTAATTTTACATTGAATTCCTAGGTAAAATCATTTCAATCTTTTTCAATGTTTTGAATTTGGAAACCCGTATTCTCAAAAGCGGGATTAATTTTAAATTAATAACTAAAAAATATTTGTTTGGAATTTGGAAAAATGGATTCCATATTTGGAATCAGTAGGTCCAAATTATGTTAATAGGCTAATTTTATTTTTGAACATTATGAATTGTAACTACGGTAAATTTTATTTACCATAGTTAATGGTAAATCGGGTAATTAAGGGTAATAATTATTTTATAAAATTACCCTAACACTTCTCTAAATATAATTGGATGATTATATTTCAACCTAAAATATACTTTGGTGGAAATTTTATCTATTGGAACACACTTTTTTGAGATTAAGACCTTTAATTTTTTTATTTAAAAGAATGTGAAAAATGTCTCACTCAAACATTAATAATTAAATTATTCTTAATATGAGGTTAAACAGATTATAAATTTTATAATAAATTTGACTTTTAAATCTTAATATTTTTAATTTTTTATTTAAATTAATTTTCAATTTTTAATTAATATATAGTTACCTTAATAGCTTATAAATTAATGATGTAGAAATTATTTATTTAGTGAAAATCAATAATATATTTTTTATTAAAATAATAATACCCATCCAAAGTCACTAACACATGAACAAAACTTATTCATCAAGTATATACAAACCATAATCATCAAATGGTCTACTTGTGGACCAATTAGATCCCTATAAAATAGATTATGGCATTTATGTTATTCAATTTTAAATGATGTCAAAGTTGTCATCTTCAGAATTTAATAAACATATCATTTTAAAAGTAGGGTGTTTTAGAAGATAAATTTGACTAAAAGTGCTCTTATGAAAGATAATAGATATATCCTTATCATAGTATTTAATTTTTAATTTTTATGCAACAAATAAGTATAATAAATAATTATACAAAAAATTTGTAGTAATTAATTTATTTTGAAAAATATTAAATAAATGGTTTTGAAAATAAGAAAATAAATATTATATGAACTAATTAATGTTATCCATGAATTTTATAGATAAATATGTCATGTGAGGAATCTATTAAATATTTTGGTTCGAACATATATTCTGTGTGGATTTTATTTAAATTCAAATAATTGAATACTATCAAAATTGACACTATAGGTATTTTTTAAAAATAACATATTATTAAATTGTTTAAAAAAACAAAAATATTTAAAAATTTAAAAGTTAAAATTATATGGTCGGAAATTTTATAATGTATCTAATTATTTACAATTAAAAGAAAATTATTAAGTACTTATAACAATTTAAAATTTAGAATATTATTAACACAAATAAAATTAAATAGATTAAATAAGGATAAATCAAAATGATAATGTTTAAAATAAATTCCCAACATGTCTAAATTTTATTTTTTGATTATATTACCACCCTATCACATCCCATCTAATATGTTGAGTCATTTTGGAGGTTTTTATGTGGTGTTTTATTTTATTATAAATTAATATTTTCGAGAGTTTCCTAAAGTGCCCCTCTCCTCTCTTATATAAGGGCACATCCTCCCTCTCCTATTCCCACTATTTTGAGCTTTAAAACTCGTCTAAACCATGACCATTTCTATTATAAACTTCCCTAGATACATAATAGAGGTCCTATTCTTCTTAAAATATCACCCTTAGTTCTCTAAGAGGAGGTTTAGAAGAGGCACGTCGAAGAAGTGGTAATATCCTTTACCGATTCTTACAAACTTATTTCTTATTCTACTTCCTCTATACCAGTTGTTCCATTATTAGGTAATAACTCCAGTATCACTTGTATACTGATATATTATTATTAATATTAAACAACCATATTCCATCTTCAATCCAACCTATGAAAAATGAAATCACCAAATGTGCGTACGTATGTTCTACTGTCTCCACGTTGTGGTGTAATCTGTTTTTCATCACCAAACTACTTGGATGTGTATAATAATGGAAGAAATATCTATATATAGTTATTTAAAAAATATATTTATTCTGAAATATTATACACCATACACTTCACAAAAATGATATCGTCACTTGTGCATACGTATGGCTTACCGTCTACACAACGCGATGAGATTCATTCTCCATGTTAAACATTATTGAATGATTATAAAGTATATATAATTAATAATAATGAAATATATGACATAATAATGATACTATATTTATTTATATGTCATTTAGTTAATTCCATTCAATTTAATAAGGAAACGAAAACAGCGTCCATGCATATGTACTGCCTACTGTCTCCATGAATGGTGTATTTCATTCCATTTATCGATCGATTATATATATTTATATATTGAAAATATATGATATATAAATCATGTTTTATATTATGTAAGTAATTAATCATTATCTATGTAATCATATGAAAAATTACAAGTCAAAACACGCATGACAAATGAAACAATTTTACCCAAAACACTGCTTAAACATGGAATTGACGAATGAATAGGTAATATAAATTCATAAGAGAATCATATATGATATCATAAATATTATTATGGTTCGGTTACAAGTTAATAATATGTTTAGACCCACTATACAAGAGTTCCATACACATACAGAAGAAATTGGACCTAAGGTAAGGGATAATTATTCAAATCTCTTTCTTATCCGAGATTGTTTATTCGTAAGTATTTACTATGGTTATATTTATCATCCATGTCCATGACTTCTAAAACTGTTTTCATATTATATTTACTATTCGTTCATGTATGTTTAAATTCATTTTTACCCTTTGTGGACTTTTACCACTTGCTATGGAGGGAATCTTTCTTTTTTTACCATACGAGGTACTTTTTAACTTTTCCCAGAAAAGTATGAGGAGAACGTTTTTTAACTTATACGGCATGAATAGATTTTTACAGTTTCATAAATTCTTATATCCATGAAGCATACTATACATGATTTAATGATTATTTTCAAAAAAAATATTTTATTTTAAAATTGAAATGATTTTTGAGAAAAGAAAATTATTTTGAAGAAGAAATGATATTTTCCTCAAGAATTAATTTCAAGTGTTTTATCAAAACTATTTTCCATCTAAGATGAATTTTATTAATATGGATATGTTTCATGTATAATTTCCATATTATTTATATGGTTTTATTTTGTTTATGGTGAAATTATGTCCATTTTTATATGGATTATGTTATGAAGGGATGATGTATATGAAACACATTTTATTCATTGGGTTATGATGAATGATTTATGGTTATTTTGTGGAACCCAAAAGAATAATTTAATTATGAGATGGGTGGGACCTATATATCCCTCTAATGCATTGGTTAATGATTCATATCTCATGAGATAGACATTAAAGGAATGGAAAATAAATTTGGTTCAGTATTACAGGGCTGGAATGGCATGTATACCGAGTTTAGTAATGGACTTTGTCCACTATGACAGTCTGGGCTGCAATGCCTTAGCTACTAGGGAAATCATATCATGTGCTTAATGGTTTTCCAAAATTACTTGTTTTATTTTCATTCTATTTTATCATGATTAATGTTAATTTATGATCTATGACTTATTTACTGCCAATATTTATGTCATTACTCATGATTTTGATGTTTTATGTTCATGTTTTTACGTTCAAATGATTATGGGTTGTTTTATGTTCTCCATGTTTACCCATACTGATCATTTGAATTCACCCTTTTTTTCTTTTTCCAAGGATATAAAGAAATGTTTTAGGTAATAAAAAAGGGGAAGATATTTATGGGATGTGTTGAAGATCTTTCCCCATGATTAGAAGATTTTGTTCTGAGTTTCTAAAGACACTAAACTACTATGGTCTTTGGGCGTCTATTTGTGTCATGTATTATGTTTTCCACAAAAGTAAGGTAATTTCTATGTAATCCAAGATAGGGTCTCCATATAAAACATTCAACATAGTAAGTCCATTTACTTGGTGGTAATTTGTGTTCTACTGCAACTCACCTCAAAATGTCTCTAATGAATTGATGAAAATTTTCCGATGTTAATAAACTCCCTACTAGAATTGGATCTAATCAAATGAATAGGAACTAATTCTGAGTAAAAAAGGGATGAATGAATAAAATTTATAAGGGATCTCATGGGTTTATAATTTAAAGGGTTTTCCTAACAATTATAAATATATAGTATGGGATAATCATTACTTTGGAGTGTTCATTGATGTTTTTTTAAGAATATGTCATATTTGTATAGATCGTCCTTCTCACTACCAAAATGAAATGATTCTCATATAAATTAAACAAACATTTTTCAGTATAGGTTAAAATATAAAAAATTTTTGCATGGTCTTCATTCATGAATTTTTTTATATAGAATTGACTTAACCACATTGTTTTTAAATTTTCCACACACTGAATAATTTTTGTAAAAAAATTACATTATCAAATTTAATTTCTTTTTCTTCCATTTTACTCCATTTAAGTCTATTCCAACTATATTCATTCTCTTTTTTACTTCATAGAAATAACTCTAGAATATTTTTCTCATGTTTTTACTATAATGCAGATAGGGATGGTCAATAATGTCGAGGCCAACCAACACCATGAATCCACTCTAGGTGCCTTATTATTCTGAATCTGATGGGATAAGGTAATTAATATAACTTATCCTCTTAAAAGATACCCATATGTATATTGGAGCTATTGAGTGATGTACCAATAATTAAAACTTGGATAGGAATGAACCAACTTACACACTAGATTAACTATTATCATGAGATCACCTGATCTAATATCTCTTTCAACGGATGCCTTGTCATGGATGTAGATCGTTTAAAGGGTTATGTACATAGATATACTCTACATACCCTGATGTAAGAAACCCACATTTCAGAGTCAAAGGTTCCTAATTATTCATCCATATTATAAAAATCCACAATTTACCAAATACTAAGGTAGGATTCATTTTGGGACCTCCATTATGTTTGTGTCTTCAGTAAAGACTATGGATCACTTTATTGTATATATTGAAGGTATATAGAGTTTGAAATACAACTCATTTAATTTTGGTTTTATAAGGTAGTCATTATATCACAATACTTCTACCACTAAAATAGGAAAAACATCCCAGATCTAATGAGAAATTGAATCCCATATACGAACACATCTCACTTGATTTAATGAGATGGAGGGATAAGCCTCTGGGATGTGCATGGTATTAGAAAAGACTTAAATTATAATTTGTATTTATGATAAGTTCATCCCTTTATCTTCTGAGTGGGACAATTTAATGATAACTCATTCCCTCACAATGCATTTACTACTATGGGAACAAAATTTCATGCAATATGATATTATTCCTAGAATTAATGTTCTCTTCAACACATGTGCATAACTCTTCATCATGTTGAATTGTTGAGAGCCACAAACAAGGTTTACTGATAATTTTCAGACCTATTATACCCACAATATCCCTGATTCGTATTGGTAATTTCTAGTTGAATAATGATACACCGAAGAATCTTTTGAGTTCGCCCTTAGGGTAAAAACATTGGTCCTCATGGTAAACATATTAACTATGTAGATAAGGAGATATCTCCCAATGTGTGAGTTCATAATCAGTTAGAGATGAGAACCATCATGATAGAAGGTGAACTGGTATGTGGAGGACCTGTCAAGATGGTGTTATTGATGTTTTCCTAGTAATATCATCATTTTAGGTATATCTATAGGGGAAGGAATAATTTGGAATCATTGGTCCTTTTCAAGAGATATATGGTAGGATAAAATCTTGCATGGGAGGGTATAAATTCATAAATAAATAAGAAATTATGAGTGTCCTCCTCAAGTTATTCCTTTAGAGAATTTGGGGGATTATTACTCTATCTCTTGATGATTGAGATGTAGAAAATGTTATATATTTCTAAAACTAGTTTTTATTCACCCTATCAAAAACATGGGTTAGAAAAAAAACTGATAATGCGTCAAACACTGATGGATAATGTTCCTTCATGATCTCACTTAGAAAATTTATACCGGTGACTATGATTTTTGAAGAAACTATCTATAAATAATATAAATCTTATATTTCTATTAAATTTTCTAACAATATATAAAATAAATTTCTTTCTCTATCTCAAACCACCTTCTCTGAATGATTTCTTATGGTCCCACCACAATTTTAGATGATGCGCATATTGGAAAAGACATACATAGAGATCACATTCCCACTAAACAATGTCATCATAGAACTACCTGTGGATTATTCCAATACATTAATCAATTCATATCGTTCCCACTATATCAGAGACATTATTATCTAGATAAAGTTTCTATTAGTGACTCTATGGGAAGAAGAAACATAGTGGATAGAAGAGGTAGTGAGACCCCAGAATAGGTATGCAACAAAGAATCCCTTGTTGAATAAGATTATGTGTATATTGTTAAAAAAAGAACCATATTCTTCGAATATCATTTTGTTTATTTTACTAAACATTCCCTAAAATTCCTTGTTTATTGAATCTTGAATAAAGTGTTATTCATTTTGAAGTTTTCAATCGATCAAATAAATTGGGATGCCCCAGGTGGATGGAATGATTCTGAAAATGTTCATTTGTTTCCTGAAACACTTTTATATCACCCATGAGAATATTCCTATTGATGTGGATGAATTTATCATAGAACATGAAATTTAAAATCACTCACTTAAGGGTAGAACCTGTTACTCAATCTAAGTTCACAAGATGATGTTGTTTGCATCAGGTTGTAATGAGGATATTTGTGATGAAAATGATTGCGGTGAGATATGTGACCTTGTGGTTCCTCTAGAAGTGATCAGTGGGACTAATGGGGAAAAGGATGGTTAATGATTTTCTTATGAGGTATTATTTTGGCCGCCCATTGGTTTTCCAAAGTATTTGGCTGGATAAACACTAGTTTTCTTGAGTACCTACTTAGGTTACATAGTCAAACAATAACTTCCCTACCTGGATGGAAAAACTCAAAGTGATGTCCCCAACCCTCTAAGAATGTTCCGAGTGTCATTACTGATGATTTTTAAATATATGAAATTCTATAAATGGAAATATTCTTTTGAATAAACTTGTTTTCATAATCACATATTTAGTATTGAATAAACCACATGAAACAAAAAAGTTATTTCATTAATTTATATAATTACATTTATAGAATATATATATCATATAAAATGGAGAATAGTAAAATGGGGAAATAAAATCACCCAAACCTAGAAACACTAGAACTAGAAAATATAGTTCATGTTGATCTCCGAAATAGTCACTCTCATGAACAACAGTGAAAAAATAAACATATCATTAGTAATCCAAACAAAATTTTATAAATGAATAATACAGAATCTTAATTGGAATTTTGGTGAATGATGAATTTTGTAAATAATAGGTATTTATAGGATGTAAAATAATCGTTTTAATTTTAATATAACTATTAGAATAGTAATATAAATTTTTGAATAGTAACTCAATTGTTGGGAATAGATACATGACTGTTAGGAATAGTAAATTGAAATTTATAATTATTACATTACAAGTAAAATATTAAATTGAATTTGAATAATATTTTTTATAAATAAAACAAAAATATTATAATACAATAAAATAAATACAAAAAGTAAAAAATAAAAAAAGTTTTTTAATGGTAATTTTGACAAGGTGCACTTCATAAAAACAAAAAGTTATAAGTTAATAATTAAAATTACTTATGAGAAAAAAATTGATAAAATAAATTTGATTTTTAGAATCAATTTTTCAAATATCCAATAGGAAAATGTTTTTGTATGTTTATGAAAAATATTAAATTTTATGTGAATAGAAAAAAATATAGTTTTACATAACTAGTGTGTTTTAATTACATAATTATTGATGTTAAAATAGTCTAATAAATTATATAATTAGATAATAGACCATAAAATATTTAGAGAGACAAATAAAAATATAAAAACATATTTTCTGAATATAAAGTTTTTTTTCCCAAATCCTAAAATATAAAGTATTTAATAAAAGAAATAATTTATCATTTTCCACATTCCATTTTAATAAATTATTAAATTCAGTGGTGGAGTATTTTAAAATTAATATAATCATTTAATATTATTAATATAAGATTATTAATTTCCAAAATATAATTATTAGTTTTTTTACATTGGAACTTATATTTTAATCGATATTTTACCTTAAAAATACCCTTCTCCTCAGGTATAAAAATCTCATCTCCTTTCCCATGGAAACCCATTTCTACTCCACTTCTCAAATACAACACTCTAACCCAATTACCTATATTAATCCCAATATAATCCCTTGTTATTTTTTGGAGTAAAATAACTCTAAAATTTAAAGGAGATAAATGTTGTACTAAAGGAACAACACTAAGGAGGTAAGATTCTATCAACTTTTCTTTTTATTTTCTTCTTCTCTTCTTTAAACATTTTACTCTTCTATAACCTAAAACATAAAAAATTAATTAAATTTCATGTAATAATTATATTAAGTTGATTAAAATACTATAATTATTTTATACATTTTATACATATCTCACATTTATTTGACAATGTCATGTTAATGGTCGATTAACCGCCAATGAGGTGGTTCTCAATTATCTACTAATCATCACGTATATAAATTTTTATAATTATTTTATATAATATATAAATGTATAAATATATGTATGTATAATATGATATAGTTTATTTTACTAACTAAAGGAATAAATAATTCAAAATAATGAAATAGGAACTTGAAGTGATATTTTAAAGAAAACATAATATTAAAACATTAAGTTTTTCATAATGAAAATTAACAAATAAGATTATATGATAATAATTAATCAGGTAAAAAATAAATTAAGACAATTATATAGTGTATTCATGTTTCAATAAAAATAATTTTTTTTAAAAGGGGTATAAATATGAAAAAATAAATTAACATCTAAAGTAAGGGGACTCTTGAACCTGATTCCAACCTTTGGGGTTTTTCTCTATTTCTCTATCCTATTGTTTTCATTCTTCTTAAAACCATATCTATTATCCTAATATTATAATTTCACATTCTATATATGGTTATATGCAATCACCTACCTCATTAAAATGAAATCAGTTTTACATATAATGTTTTTTTTAAAAATATTTTCTAAAACATCCAATTGATTTATCTTCTGTTGTTTCACCCTCTCACAATGACCTATAAAATTTTATGATAATATTCAAGGATATAATAAATCACTTATTATATTGGTAATATAAATGGTTATTCATTGATATATTATTTATGAAATATTTTTCGAACTCATTCCTTTACATGGGATTATCTTATAACTATAATGGTTACATGTTTTTTTCATGTGGTATACATGATTATAATAATTTTCTAATTTGAAAGGTGGAAATAGTATTATATATCCCTCTAATTAATTTTTTAATGAGGTATATATCATGAAATTATCTGTATTATTAATAAATATGATTATGTACTTTTTTTAATTATGATTTTATGATTTCTGCTCATATATTATGAGTGAACATGATGATAGATTTTTTCACAAATTATGTGTGGGATGAGACAACTATATTATGAAGTTTCATTATTCTAAAATTTACACATTCCATGAATCTTTCAAATGATTCATTCATTATTCTGATAATGAAACTTTACTGATGTTAATATTACGATGATTATTCTCACTCGTGTTTTATATTGATTCATTTTTAATGTTAATTTACTTATGTTCCTCCCCTATCCAAGATTTTATCTCACCCTATTTTTGATGTATATCATTAGGTTAATAAATATACTAAGGATAATATAATAGATTTTAGTATGGCAATAAATATATATTTTAAAAATGTTTAACGTTTATTATTCACTCATATTGAAGGAACCTAATTTTCCTAATATAAAAAACCTATCCTTGTTTGATTGTGTCATTATAATGTTGTTTATCTGAAAAAATTATATAATAATAACGTTTAAAAAGGTTTATTATTTATAGCTTGTATTAAAGAATGGTTTAACTAATTTTGTAATTATCACAGAAAACATTCATTAAAATCCTTGGATAACTTTGAATTTAGGGAAATATGCTAAAATTTTGTTCAAATATATAGTTTTTGTATTAAAAGAAACAAATGATCTAAACAAATGGATGAATAATCTAAAATGGATTAACCTAAGGATAATAAATACGAAAAAAATTGGTTGGGTATTAACTTGATATTCACTTAGTACACAAAAGGGGGCTTTACCATACACCGAGCTTCATACTCCCAGGGGACATGTTGGGGTTGATCACGTGCTATTTATAGAAAATTATGACAAAAATATAACTATAGTCGGTATTTTATTCTTTATGTTTTAAAATATTGACGTTTATGAAATTTTTGAATGTATTGGGATGTGTGATAAATTTAGGGATCATGTAGTATATGAAATTAGATTATCATTTCACATAAGAAGACATTATTTAATCAGTCTTTTTGGTATTTCATTTTTTATATTCTATTCACTTTTAGAATTTGGTGATAAATTGGGAAATGAAAACCAAAAAACACATATGATTTATATTATAATAATTTTTTGAATATCATTCCAAATATAATTGGAGGTGGAGTATAAAAATCATAGAGTTACTTAACCACTTTTACTATGTTATGCACAAAAACATGAACCATATGGAATTTCCTTATTCTCCCAAGAATAATAAATTTTTTATCAAGCCATTCTTGCACTGATTATTGTAGGAATTTAGTGGATATTTTGATCAAAGTTTCACATATTTGGGTGTCAATTCCATTGAAAATTTATTTTTCATGATCAATTATTTTGAAATAGGGAATGTTATTCTAGTTATATATTATTTTGTTTGAGAATACGATTGATTATGGGCATTTACCATGAATATTAAGGTAAATAATCGTGTTAAAACAATGAAGTGGGAAGGATTTAAGAAATTATTTCTTAAACATTATTTCCCTTAAAATCATTAAATTAACTTAAAGAAAGAATTTATCGATCTTAAGAAACATGATAGTGAATATGTCATGGATTATGAGTTGAATTTCATAATTGTGGGTAGGTATGCCTTAGGAATTTATATCAATAAAGATAAAAAATAGAATGATTATTTTGTTGTTTGACACAAAATCTCCAAAAAAACAATGTCCTTTCATGACTATGGGTGTTATAAAGATTTAGTTTAATGTTCTCTCAATGTACAGATATACTATGGATAATGTTTCCACAGACATTTAGATAAGAAATTAAGGATGGGTCTTCAAGATGGATTATTTAATGTTAAATGGGAAAAGAGGATCCAACCACCCTCATATCAAATATGTGGAAATATTCATTATAATAAAATACCTTAAGTAATGAGAAAAATTCTTGAGGTGTGGTATATAATGAAATAAAGGTAATGAATTTATAAGAGACATGAAGAAGATTATTCCTTAATAGAGTAAAGGAATGAATCTCCTAATGAAACACCCATGGATCAATGATAAAACATTAAAGAGTAAGAAAATTATGTAATCTAATTCATTAAATAAAGGTTCTTTTTGGATAATCAATGTTCTTAACCACCTATGTCAAGGAAGGAAGGGAAATCATAATCCATCACCATCATTGAGGTGGAGGAAAAAAATTATTTCTTATAAGTTACACTTCATACTCACTTAAGAATGGAAAAGGTTTTATTTGATCAGGGTCCTATGAACTACAATATATATTGAAATATTTCTAGAACTATTTCATTGCCACACTAATTACATGATGTAGATATATCTATGAGAATACCTAATGGTGAAATATTGCAACCCAAGTGTTGGACTCTTCCCTAGTTAGCATCTATGTGATCATTTTCCTCAAAATCTCATATTCCTTCCATCGGTGGAATTGGATACAATAATGGGCATGAAATATCACCTATTTTATATATCTCACCTCAAAATTTATGAAAAAGAAAAATATATTTTTCTCCTAAACCATCTCATTCCATTATACAAGTGAAATGAGGATTCTGAGTCACTTCAAAAAAATACCTAAATGGTGTGGGAATTGATACCTAATAAATAATTGGTATATTAATTTAATAGTTGTTTCAAAGGAAATCATAAATAGGGAGTAAATGACAATTAAAATATAATATACTGATGAATTTCTAAATTAAATGCATGTGCATCCTCTAAATATTATGGTATATTTTTCTATAGAACTTATACCTAATTCCACAGTTATATCCAAGATCCTATAAAGTATTGAACCAATAGAACTGGATGAGTTAAAAAAGAAATTGTAAGAGAATTATTATAAGGGGTTTAAAAAACCAATTAAATTATCATGAGGTGTTATAGTTACCTTTTTTAAGAATAAGGATAGATCAATTTACCTTCATATCGATTATTAGGAGCTCCAAAATATCACTATAAAGAAAAATTATCCACTTCCAAGTATTGGTGACTCCTTAAGCCAAGTTTAATAAGATTATTACTTATAAAAGATATATATTAATTATATATATCATCTACTAAAGGTCAATAGGTAATATATCATAACAATAAATTTTCATAGAATATATTAACACTATGAGTTCATAATAATTCTAGTTGTACTTACCAATTCTTATAAAATCTTTATGGACACAGTAAATAGAGTCTTTAGGGAAGACCTAAACAAATTTTAGGTAGTATCTAATGATGAAATAATAATCTATTGTAAGATAATGGAGAATCATGAAGTGCATATAAGGATTGTTCTTTCGGAATTAATAAAGGATAATATGCACAATAAGTTTAGAAATATTTACCTTTGTATGTATTAGGTCACGTTCTTCATGAATGTTATTATGATTGGGCGTATTTATATACCACCAGGATAAAAAAAGATAATTAACGATTGTGTTGGGCCTATATGTGTCACAATGATCAATATTTTTCTTGGATAATCTAGTTATTACTAGTGATTTGTGTTAAAATCATGACGATTTTCTAGCCCACTAACTAAGTTAACATGGAAAGGAATAAATTATGTCTATATAGAAGAATTTGTGGAAATAATTAAGGATATTAAGAACCAGGAAATCATTGCACTTGTACTCACACTACCCTTTAGTGAATAAAGGTTTCTGATATATAATGATACTTTAAAGAAATACTAGGGGTGTCTACATGGAAAAAATGATATATTGATAACATATAACTCATAAAAATTAATAATACATGGGAAGAACTACAATACTCAAGATGTGAAGTCATCATTTATGATCTTCTATTTGATTATTTAGAGTCACTTATTATATGGAGATAAGAGTAACAAATAAATAAATTATAAGATTTTAATGTTTAAATACACACATAGAGTACTCAATATGCATCATAGAAGATGGTTAGATTTGATCAAGGACCACGATTCCTAAATTAAATTCTAACCTAGGAAAAAACAAGGTTATTTATTCTCTTAGTAGAATATATACTAATACACTATCCATGACGAGTATTTAGATAGACCCTATAATAATTTATGGGAAATATATGGATATGGAAATCATACTGTTAAGGAATTAATCCTATCATTCCTAAATAATTACCCAACCATTTATCCTAAAGAATATCATGGATGTATAAATGGATGGATTTTAGATTTAAGAAAATCTGACATGAACAATGGAAAGGAGTTTTAACAACTTAAATATCTATAATGATGATTACATTTGGTAGGGAACTTGACTTTATATTCCATTATCACCTGAAATAATGAAAAATCTTGTGGATAATTCTCATAGGACATATTTAACATTACATACTAGAAGTAACATGATTTCATATCATATTCGAGAGATATTTTGTTTTTAAAACCAAAATAAAGATATTATTGAACACAATATAATGTTATGGGTATGTTGGTATCTTAAATTATAGAAATTAAATTCCAAATTGAGAATACAACCATTACCCATACAAACATGTAAATGAGAGCCCATCACTATAGCATTTTTCACCATTATCCCTAATATATCTAAAGTATACAATGTGTTGGGATTTTTTTGGATTGAGTAAACAAGACTACACACTTTTTAATTATTATGGAAGATTTCTCACTTGACTAACAGTATATGGTACAAGTAAATGAATGTTTTAGGATGTATGGGGTTCCAATTTTGATAATATATAATCACATCAAAGGCTTACCTCTAAATTCTAATGAATTCTTCAATAAAATCTAAATAAAAAATTGAACTTCAGAATGGCCTATCATCCCTAAACTAATGGCCAATCTAAAATGACCTATTAAAAACTCAATGATATTTTGTTATCTTTATCAATGGACATCAAAGGATTATGGTCCTAACATCTTCCATTTTTATAGTTATCAAATAAAAATAGTTTCCATTTAAGTAATAAAATAGCCAAATATTAATCACTATATCAGAAGCAGTTTATAACTCCTATATGTTTGGATCGTGTTGGTGAATTAAATTAACTTATACCGAATATTTTACAAAATATGATAGAGAAAGATAAACCCATTTAGGAAGACATTAAATATTCATAGAGATGACATAAGGGTTAAGGTACTAATCATCAAAGGGACTTAAGGATTTAAATTGGAGACAAAGTTTTCTTATAAATTTCACCTTGTAATATTATCATGGGGGTTTGGAAAGAAGGTAAATGTTGTTGGGCAAAAATCCATGAAGGTATCATTGAATCATTTTTTTGGTGATTGGGTTTGTTGACAAAGCGAGTCCCTGTGTTGTGTTTGTTGACAAATATACAAAGATGTAAAAATTTTATGACAAAGGGGGTTTATATGGTAAGTTGTAGAGCTAAAGAGATGTTGTTAACAATCCATGATTGATTCAAGAACCTTGACAATGTAATAGACGATCTAGAGGCAGTACAAAAATATAAGATTAAAAATTCAAATAAATAGTGGGATACCCCTCTTCATTTAAAACAAATTTGAACACTTACAGATAATTAGAGACCCATTCGTGCAGGTGGTTTGGTTGCGCAAGTGGTGGTTTGGTCACACAAGTACTAAGATACTCAGAAGTTGTGTGCCAATTGATTGTTGTGTGCCAATATTGGTTTGGTCATAAAAGGGTGTGATTCGCCCATGTTTATAGTTGAATAAGGGGGTGTTGTGAAAGTGGTTAAGTGACACTTCCACACCAGTCTTGGGGAAGTGTGCCAAAGCATAGAGAAACAAGTTGTGCATTATAGAAGCCCACTAAACATAGATAACCATGCTGATTATTCTAGGGTTATGCGAAATTTGGAATATTTCTTGGTACATCCGTTGTAAATTTGTATTCATCAGTGGATGAAAGTGGAACTTCAACACAGAATATTATTATAGAGGAAGATACATTAATTTTTAGTAATGAAGATACATACAGGTCTATAAACTGTGAGTGGATCTACTGATTTAGTAGTGAGCTCACTTCAGTTGAGAGAGTAGTGAGTTCACAAACTGTGAGAGGTTGTAAACTAGAAGGGGCAGTGAGTCTGCTTAGAACATCGTAAACAATAGTGTGCATTTAGTGAATTCGGTACATCGGAACATTGTCGGTGTATGCTCCTTGGATGTAACTTAGTGAGTTTGAACCAAGTAAAAATGGTGGTGTCCTGTGTTTCTATTTATACTTATCTATGGTAAAGAGAGAGAAACGAGTTTTTAATAACAATGAAACAAGATCAATAGGGGAATCTTTTCAATCTGTGATACCCTGATTTACCCGCCCCCCCCCCCTTAGGGTATCCAACCTTGTGGACCTAACAAATCTGAACCCTAGGATCAATGACAAATTTTAGATCCATGATCACATAGGATATGTAGCCTATCGGAAGAACAACTACAAAACATGGCTCAAATTCGTGATGACTTCCATGTTTCACTCCCAAGGAAGTGTATACATAATCCCACGCATGTCTTGAATCCAAAGGTGGTATAAATTGAACATGACCTCTTTTATGAGAAGTAGTTGGAGAATATATTTAATTATAGGGATAAATTTTTATGTAAAAAAAGGTAACACGCATCCTCAAAGCACTTTGGAGGAGTCACAAGTATGGAGAAGAAACAATGCAATTATGACATTTAACATAATAAAAGTACCCACATCTATTATCAACTGATTATATGAGTTAAACTTTTAAGGATAAAATTTCTAAATAGTGGAAGAATGTAATGGCCCATAATTTTTTAAGTTGAAATTTTCTTCTTAATAAAATGTTTTTTTCCAATTAAGTATATAGTATAGTATAAAACACATGCACCACATAATGATTTTTTCCATTAATTGGGAAAATTGAATTTTTACATTAAATATATACATGAAGATGGAAAATAGTAAAATGACATAATAAGCAAAAAACAACTAGAACAAAAACCTGTGGATCACGTTAATATCTATAAATTATCACACTCGAGAAAAAATTTAAAAAAAATAACATTAGTAAAGTAATCAACATATTGGGAATAAGGAGTATAGAACATTAAAAATAATTGAGGTCAATTATGAATGAAGGAACTAAGAGGTATTTATAAGAGTTAATATGGGATTTTAAATAGTAATATGATCATTGAAATAGTAATATGACCATTGTAATAGTCACCACACTATTAGGAATAGAAACAAGATCATTGAGAATGGTAATTTGATTGTTAAAATTATAACTTAACCAATAAAACATTAAATGACATGTAAATAATATTTTCCACAAATAAAATTATGAAAATATTAATATTATAATTCTATAAAATAAATATCGACATAAAAAATTAAAAGATGAGTAACTCTAATTATAAAAAAGTTTGTTAAATAAAAATAATAAATTTAATATTAATAATTCAAAATTGCATATGTTTCAAAATTATATTCATCAAATAAATTTCATTTTAAAAAATGTAATTTTTACATTTTCTAAGGGAAATTGTTTGAAAATTTTCATTAAAAGAAACAATTTTATTTCAGTAATAAAAAACATTGATTTTACAAAACTGGTATATTTTAATTACATCATTACTAATGTAACAATATCTCCAATATATTATAGATTCTTTTTCTTGACAAAGAAAATATTTGATAAGATAAATAATAATAATAAAATTATTTTCCAAAAATAAATTATTTTCCAATTTCAAAAATATAAAGTATTACATTGATGAAATACTTTTTCATTTTTTTAATTTCATTTTTTTATACATTATATAATTTGGTATTGGAATGGTTTAAAATTATTAAAATCATTATATTTTATTCATGTATGATAAATAATGTCAATAATATCATTGTTATAAATTTCAACCTAGAAATTATTTTTGATACAATATTATACCCAAAAAATACCCCTCTCCTCAAGTATAAATACACCCTCTCCCTTCCCTTGGAAAACCACTTCTCAAATAAAAAACTCATACAAGATTCCATCTATAAATCCCCTTAGAATCCATATTCATATTATATATTCATATAAATATAATCTTTCAAGGACTTATGGTTTGTAACAAAGGAACAACACCAAGAATAAGGTAAGATTCCTTCATTTTTTCCTTTTCATTTCTTTTTCTCATCCCCAAACATTATATTATTACCTAAACAAAACTTCATAATCTTAGTTAAATATAATTTTTTAATTTTTTTAACCTAAATTATGGACATTATATATTGTATACATCTCTCACCTACTATTTTCTAAATGTATCATTAACGGTTGGTTGACCGCCTAAGATGATGTTCTCAATTCTCTACTTATCACCAACTTTTTTTATCACAATAATAAATAATTTATAACATATAAATGTATAAATATATGTACATATAAAGCTCTATATTTAGTTTTACCAATTTATAAATAAAAATAAAACAAAATCACAATATTAAAACAATATGATATTTTTTAAACAAAACATAGCATTAAAACATTCCACATTTTCCGAAGAAAATTTACAAATAAAATTAAATGATTATAATTGATAAACTAAATAAATAAATAAATAAATATAATTTTCTATTAGATTAATGTTTTAAAAAATATATATTTTTATTATATGGGAGGTCCATTTATGACAGAATAAATTAGGATCTAAGGTAAGGGGATTCTTGAACCTGATTACATCCTTACAATTTTCTATGTATTTCTCTGTTATTTTCTTATCATTACTCTAAATCAATTTATATTATCCTTTAATTTAACATTAAATTTCTTTTTATGGATATTCATGCTTCTAACTCATTGAAATTTAAGTGTTATTAATTATAATGATGAAAACCCTTGTAGCCTTTATAGAGAAAATGGTCTGAATCCATCCTTAAATCGATTCAAGGTAGATCCTATTATAGAATTAGAAAACTATTTAAATGTTTTGACCAAAAATAGAAAAGTGATATATATATATATATATGTTTTTTTAAAGAAATAATTTTTATTTTTTATAATGAATATAATTGGCTACATTATATAAATCTATCATTGGGAATATGATTCTTGATAAAATAAATGGGTGATGAAACCTACACACTAGGTTTGAAGGAATTTTAAGGAAGATAATATAGGTCTCTTGGATTATGTTGTAATACATATATTGGTAAAATGATAGATATTTTTTGAATATATAACTCCAAATATGGGTATTAACTAATGTTACATTTTTAGAGTTTTATAATTAATCAATTTTCTTCTAAGGAGTTAGAGATGAGAAACATGGATAAAATTACGTAAACATTACCCATAGTATTTATCATGTATTCCATGTTGTGTAATAGACCTTATATTTCCTATTATTTGATTTTAATATGTATATAAATATCTAATATTGGTGAGAGTTATTAGATTTCTATCAATAATTTAAACTAAGTATATGTTTTTTATCATTAGAGGAGAGGATGAGATCATTTCAAGGGGTGGCACTAATGCTACTTTCCAATCATACAAATAAGGTAACAGATCACAATACTATTTTATATTTTATCTCAATAGTGGATATATCAATTGGAATAATTCCAAAAAAACCCACTATGAAAAACATGACTACAGAAACATAGTGCATCACTACATAAAATGAAGTGATGGGATCTGGTTGGATTAAGAAACAGATTGCTAATATTAGGGTTATTCCAAGCATTTAGGGATAAAGTAACCATTACTATGACAAATATGAAACTATTTCTAAGGAAAAATTGTGATAGATTTCCCTCAGTTATCCTATCCCAACACTAAAGTCATCCCAGCACCTATTTTTTACCCTTGGTTAATTTTTATATCAACATTTAGTTTATATACTTTGTTAAAAATTATTATCACCGAATTAAATAGGATGGACGTGAATAAAGAATAAATTAATTCCAATCATCTAACAAAACAGTATGAGATAGTGTGAAAGATTTTATCATGTTTTCAAATGGTCATGCACATAATCCTTCTCAAATCATTTTCCCGTGTTTACATTGTTGTTATTCAAGAAAAGTTTGTCCAAAGGAGTTGAAAGAAAACTTGATTTGTCACAGAATGGATCAAAGATATAATTGTTGGAATATACATGGGGAAAATAAATTATATCTAGTGAATGGGATAATACTACACTACTGGAGAATGGTCCTATACCCATAGTTATGCAAAAACACGTGGGTATAGGGTACACATATTCCCACAGTTTTAGAAAAATATGGGTATAGGGACAATATGGGGATCTATACCCACGGTTTTGGAAAACCATGGGTATTGGTCACCTATACCCACGTTTTTGGCCAAAAAGTGGGTATAGAGTTTTTTCATAAGACCTATACCCATGGTTCTGAAAAACAGTGTGTATTGGGGGGGAATTGAAGACTTATACCCACGGTTCTCTAAAAGGGTGGGTATAAATTTCCCGCCTTATGGCGGGGAAAATAATTACACGGGGCAACAAAATAAAATTGGTGGGAAAACGGTTTCGATTAATATATTACTAAAATACAAATACATTTACAACTAATAAACATAGGTTGGTTGTTCAGGCTTTCCATGTATTTGAAAGCAGTCTCCTGTTCGAATATTGGTTACTTATTTTATCTTTTAAATGAGTTTAAATAATATATGTAAACAGATGTATGGTTATATTAACAAAACATTCACAGCTCAGTCGGTCAGGTGAGGTACCGCTATTTCACCGTTCCCAGGTTTTATCCTCTCCTTAATCATTTTTTGATTTGCGGATATATTAATACATATATATATATATATATATATGAATAGAACATCTCTTCGGCTCAGTTGGTCAGTGACGCTGGCCTTTGTGCGGTGTGTCCCAGGTTCAATCCTCACGTTAATAATTTTTTGATTTGGGGAAATATTAATATATTTACATTTCTATATATATATATATGTAAAGAGCATCTCATAGACTCATTTGGTCAGGGACGCATGCCTGCATGTGGTGTGTCCCGTGGTCGAACCTCACCTGCGTCATATTTTAAATAAAAATTACCATAGTTTTCAAACTATGGGAAAAGTTTTGTGCCAACTATACAGTGGTGCGTCCACCTATGACACCTTTATATACCCATTGTTTGTTCAAACCATGGGTAAAGGTTATGACCTCTATGGTTATGCCTCTCAGCCCCACAGTTCCCAAAACCATGGGTATAGGCTATACCCACGGTTTTGGGGGCTATACCCATGGTGTTGAACCATGGGTATTGGTATTTCTTTCAAAAATGCTACATTTTATGGATAATTTGATATTATTGAAAACGTAGACAATGAAGAAGACCATATCCAGGATGTGATTACAATATTCATGATGATGAAGATCGTATTTAATAAATGACAAGGGCAATTAAAGATGGTGTAAAGATGCCATTGTATGATCGTAGCACTATATATACATCATTGTCAGTCACACATAAGTTATATAATTTGAAAGCATGAAACAGATGGACTGATGCAAATTTAACAGAATTTCTTGCTCTCTTGAATGACATGATTCAAAAAGATAATGAGCTCTCGAGCCAAACATACGACGCCAATTGAATTATATGATCAATGGGTGAGATCTATAAAATAATACACTTTTGACCTAATTACTATATATTCTTTCGAAAGGTCCACAAATCACATATAGAATTCCCAAAGTGTGGTGCTTCTTGATACAAGAAAGGTAAATCTGGTTCAATGAATTTTTCAGGGTACTTTACAATCATTTAAAGGTTTAGGTGACTATATTGAACAGAGGAGACTACAGAGCAATTGATGTGGCATGCAGAAAAAAAATAAAGATGAAAAACTACATCATTTGGAAGACTCTCTATAGTGGAAGAGAATTTATCATGAGTATCCTGATTTGGAAACGTGTTGAGAAACCTTCATTTTGAGTTATCTACAGATGGTGTGAATTCATTTGGTTTTCAAAGAAGCATTTATGGTACAGGGCCATTTATGTTGGTAAATTATAACTTTCCATCGTGGTTATATATGAAATGAAAAAACATCATGTTATCTATGATTATATCAGGACAAAAACAGACGGGTAATTATATTGATGTTTATATGGCTCTATTGATCGAGGATTTGAAATTATTGTGGGATTCAAGTGTTACGATGGATGATACTTACATAAATGAAGATTTCAATTTGAGAGCCATATTGTACTGGATGATAAATGGCATTCAGGCTTATATAAATTTTTTTGGATATATAATTAAATGAACTCTTGGGTATCTCATCTTCAAATAAGGTACACATTCAATTAGTTAGAAAAATTTGTCAAAATAGTGTTTCTATGACATCGCATATATCTACCCTGACGAAATAAGTACCGATCTTGGACAGCATCATTCGATGGAAGTTCAAAAGAATGTACACCACCATCTCCACTAACAAGTAATCAACTATTTGAGAAAGTTAAAGATGTGGACACTGATGTTGGTAAACCATTTTAAAAAACCTTACAAAAACTAGTTATAAAAAGTAAACATTTTTCTTTGAATTACAATATTGTAATTTTCTGTACGTCAAACATTTTCTTGATGTTAACCATGGTGAAAAAAATTGTTTGTGATAGTTTCATTGACACATTTCTAAATTCACCTGTAAAAACAAAGGATGGAATTAAGGCTAAATTGGAAATGGTTGACATGGAAATAAGAGAAGAGTTGGCCACCATAAAGGGTAAAAAATGAACATATCTTACTATTGTTTCTTACACTCTTTCCAGGTAAGAGATATATCAGTTTTGCAACTTCTTGAATGACGTAAAGGTTCTAGAGGGGTATTCATCGAATATCAAGAAAATCTTGTCAATGCACAATTTGAAGATAAAAGGTCTAAAATCACATGAATTCCATGTTTTGATTCAAGATCTGATTCTTATAGGTTTACATTGCATTTTTTCCATTAATTTCTATCATACATTAACGAAGCTCTGTTTCTTCTTCAAAGCTATATGTAACAAAGTTATAGACCTAGATAAATTAACGACTATGAAAAGAGAAATTTTCATCATATTAGGTGAATCATAAATGTTTTCCGCCCCAATATTCTTTGATATGATTACTCATTTAATGGTTCACTTGGTTAGAGAGATTCAAAAATGTGTTCATGTGCATTATAGATGGATGTGCACTATTGAATGGTATATGAATATTTTTGAAGGGTATGTCAAAAATCAATTTTGGACAGAGGGTTGTATTGCAGAGTGATATATTTTTGATAAATTCATTGAATCCTATACTAAATACTTTTCTGTTGTGTAAAGTATTTCTCTACAGAAATCTTGTCACATAGGGCAACTTGCGGGTGAAGGAATTTCTGAAATGGAGGTCGTCACAATCAATATTATAGATCGGGAGTAGGAACAACTTCACATTTTTCATAATAGTTTGGATGTTTAACCATATTCTGAAACTTAAAATGAAATTCATAGGCATATAAATCCATCAAACATAGAAAATGGATAGAAAATAAACGTAATAAATAGTTCATATGATGGTTTCCTAACCATATTTTTAAGGAGTCAAATGAAAATCTTGACTCAATTTCAGAATGACTTTAATGGCTAGCTGAAGGACCCAGTGAGTACATATTATCTTACTATGCTTATTTAATTAATGGTTATACATTCTATACTAATGAGCATGATGAAGACAGTACCAGAAAGAATAGTGGAGTTACACTTGTGGTCGAAGCGATGCATGTTTCTTGTGATAAGGATAGAAATCCAATTTATAATAAAATCTCATATTTTTGAATAATAAAAAAATATGGGAATTAATTATTTGACATTATAAGTGCCAGTTATTCAATGGAAGTGGGTTGATAACAGAAGTGTTGTTTTTTAGGCAATGGGAGGAGGTTTTGATATCCCTATGACCTGAAAATTACTTTTTTATTTTCAAACACTTTTGAGGGGAAGTGGGATCCCATGCCAGTACAAACACACAACATAAGAGGTGATTTTAGTATGTAAGTGTAAAATAGAAACTGTTTATAATGGCATCATAGGTAATACAATTATTTTATGTTTCATATTCTACAAAAAAACTATTTAATTGGTCTATAATCATCTAAACCCACTGAATAGATAGATAAAAAGTCACTGGAGGATGACACTTTAATTGGGATGTCAAAATCATTTTGCAGCAGTCCCAATGTAGAAAAAAAAATTATGTCATAGGAGACCACAATGAAGGAGTTTGTATAGTCTATAGATGGGTAAAATCCCTTCAACCTTTAGAAAAAGAGACTTTAATAATTAGGTTATATTTTTTTATAATATAAATTGTGTTTCATTATGTAAATTTCTGTTCATTTTTTATTTTACGTTATCTATATTAAATGTTAAAGTACATTTCTAGATAATGAGTTCTATGCATGATGATGATCCCAATCCCTAATAACAACAGGTTTCTCAATCTAGTTCTACTCGTAGTATAGACGAACAATAGGTTTCTCAGATTGTTGCATTATGATAATATATTTTCATTACTTCTTTTATGTTATATAAATTAATATTTAAACCAATTTTTCAGATATTGAATTCTTTACATGATGATGCTCCAAATCACTAGGAACAATAGGTTTCTCAACCTGCTGCTTCTTGTAGTGAAGACGAACAATAGTTTTTTCAACCTATTGAGTTGTGTTAATATATATTCATTTTCTTCTTTTACGATATCCAAATTAAATGTTTAACAAATTTTTTCAGCTAATGAATTCTTCATGTGATGATTATCCCAATACCGAATAAAAATAGGTTTCTCAATCTACTGGTACTTGTATTGCAGATGAAAAATAGGTTTCTCAACCTGTTGCTACTCCCAGTGTATAAGTACTACCACCATATCACATGTCGATGCTATCCCCCTAGATATGGAGTAACATATTGATGATGTTGGATCCGTGGAAATAAAAGGTGAAAAAAGACTAGTGATGCAAAAAAAATAGGTGCTCCGTAGTTTGGTGGTATTAGCAAAAATCATTAAGGCAAAAGAGAAATGAATCAAATATGAGAATGGATTGAATAAGTAGTGACAACATGTTAACCCCCAAAAGTCCATGTTCAGTAGTAATATTAGAATCATCACTCGGCAACATGTGGAAATTGATGTTACTTCATGGAACCTTGTTGTGGATGACATTAAGACGTTGATGTAGAGAGATATTACGGTAACATTATGATATAATTTTTTTAATTTACTAAAAAATAAATAATGATATATCGACTTATACATCATCATATATTGTAGAGTACATTTATAGTAGATGACTTGAACAAAAAAATGTCTTAAAGGCTTATGGAAGGATTCATAGGGTTTTTCCAACACTTTTAATGAAATATATTCTCAAATATGCTAATGGGAATGTAAAACCACACTCATATCATATTTAGGAACACATTATAACCTATGAATCATGGGATGCATTTACTGGTCATTGTGCGAAGCAGTATTTTCAAGTACATTGTGTCTTGTAATACTTTGTTTGATGGTACTTGTATTCAAATCATTGATTGAAAGTGTTGTATTTATGAAATAGAAACTGAGTGATGAAAATAAATAATGGGAATCAAAACCAGCGCACTCATATTATAAAGAAAGGATGGGGTTTGAATCACTTTAGAAAAATTTGGTATATATTTTAACTCAACCATAATACTTTTATGTTCCATAAAACCACAAAATAACTATGTTCATCTGTCAATATGTAGCTGGAAGAGTACAAATCCATATCCACTTCTATCCCATGCCATTTGTTATGGAAAGAGGCACGTTTAACTAAAGAAGGAAGACAAAAAGTTGAAAACACACAAAAAGTGTGGGAAACATGTGTAAGTATGACATAATAAAAAAAATTACTTTAAATTTATATTAAATAACAATGATTACTTATTTTATTATATTTTCTATCTTACATAGTCACAATGATCAAAAAAACCCACACTGGATGCAGACATAAATTCAGTGGCAATGAAGCAACCATAAAAGTATTATCGTGTTAGAGGTGCGGGTTTTGGGTTGACACACCAAATATATTTTGAAACAAAATAAAGTGAATAATAAAACAACGAAAATGAAAAAAAATGAGACAAACATAATCTATGTTTAAAGAAGAAATACAATACCAAGGAGAGTTGAAAGAAATTTTGAGAGGGGTAGGAAAAGAGAAGAAACAACTCAAGAACCACTAGTGTGTGAAGATCCCACCCCACCCACACCAGTTTTGAGGTGATCTATTCTCCTCAAAAAAAATATTTAACTAAGGTAGTCAATTTTATAATAATTGTTTCTATGAAATGTGAATCAAATATACACTATACACTGATACCTTTCTTATAATGATATTCTATAGGGTGAAAATGATTTTGATTTATACTTATCACCACCCAGCCATTTTATTGTTGCGAGGGCTACAGTATTTAATATCCATAACAACATGTTATACAATAGACCACTTCTGATAGAACATGTGAGAGTGTCAATTACTATATCTCTTGATTTGAGCACCCAGCTACCTATTCCATTTGACGGTGCAGATATTCATACAAACAAACAAGCTAAAGGGACATTCATAACATAGCCATCACATCTTGTAAAAAACATGTCAACAATAAGGTATTAATTTTCAATTTAATATTCAAGCTAAACCTTAATAATTTAATGAAAAAAGGTCTAAACCAATGAAATTATTACAAAAGAAAAAATGGATAGGGGTGAAATGAAATAATGATTAAAACCATCTCAAGGATTAACCAACCAATGAAAATGATCTACTGAAAGCACCTTAATCCCCCCCATACTATATCCACGATTGTTATCATTGAGGGCTCCTATAGATATGAAGTTGAAAGATGGTAGTAATCATGTAATTGATTTTGAAGAAAATATATATGGAGGAGAGGATCCAACCATCATTGGTGTTGAGCATGCAACTAAAATCATCGACAATGATTGGTTAGGTGGCTCAGTTGTAAATGTTTACAAGAGGTATGTTATTATGAATTTATTTTCCAAAAGATGATATACTATGATAATTATGACTAAATACATTTTATATTTTTCTCAGGTGTATATAAAAAAATTGAAGGGATTTCCCCATGAAAAGAATATGGACTCATTAGTCCACAAGTCACCTCCATAGAAAAATAAGACACAACTTCCAAGAATGTGGGGGAAATAGTGGCAGGACAACTCAAATTGTTTAACAACAAAATTACGGATGAAAAAAACTTCTTATATACCAACAATTTTGGGGTAAAACTCAACAATATAATCATAACAAATATATTTTAATTTCTTTCATTACATTTTCTTTTTTGTGTTCGTAGGCATCATTGAATGCTCCTTATGGTCAATTTGGATACTCCAAGTATTTATTTTCTAGATTCATTGAGTAGATATCTAATAAAATGACCAAAAACGATGGTGTTTATTAATTTCCAATGCACTGCATCCAACATTTTAAAACTAAACATCCAATTATATAATTTATAATATATTTTAATGAGAACTATATTATGATAAGGTGGTGCGTGAATATCGTCTACATCAAGGAATGAGGCTTGGGGGGAAAGGACAAGAAACTAGAAAAGTACAATGACTAGATACAAATAAAGGGAATATAATAAGATATCAATACCCAAACACATAACAAAAATTACTTATTTTTCTCAATGCTTATGCGGTGTCCAAAAAAAATGTTAAAGATTGTGGTTATTATGTTTGTAAATTTATGAAAGATATCATATTCCATGAATAAACCCGCATCCCTGAAGAGGTACTTTAGAATATAATTTCTATATTTAAAATAATTTTTAATCCTTTATCTATTTATATTTTTTAGTACTACCATGATGGCTGAAAATAGTCATATTCACAAGGTGATATAGATATTCTTAGAAATGAATGGGCAGCATACCTGAATGAAGAATGTAAAAATATTGAATGAACATGGTAAAATTCTCAAATAATTTCATCTATAATAATCATGTATTCTATACATTTCTCTTTTTATAATGGTAATGTTGTGATTTATAGGTGCTAAATTCCCTGTTGAAAACAAAGGTCATTAAATTTATTTCATGTTGATTTGTTTTTAAAAATAAATTGGTCGTCCTCAATTAAAAAGTATGTGAGTTGTTGATAAATCACAAAATATGATGAATATCCTAAAGGGGTTTCCCCATCCCTTGGGTTTGTTGTGACATCTTGAGACAAAAGTGGCATAAAATCTTACTCCACTCTTTAGTCGATCCGGTGATGAACCAACTTACATATATTTATTTGGAGGTCCTGAATATATGATAGTTGGTTTTTCACTAGGCCGACTAAATCTATGTGACATAAGGAGGATGTTCTTATATGAAAACTGTATAGGGATCAAAGATGTTACAAAAAACTCAAGTGATGGGGAAACCCCTTATATATACTCGTTATCTTTTGTGGTCTATCAATAACACGCATACCCTATAAATGAGGGCCATTTATTTCTTTTAAAACCTCAATCAACATGCAATTAATTTAGTGAAAAAACAAAACCGATATACTGAAAACTAATGAAATGCAGTCCAGTTGTTTTGATACTTTAGGTCAATGATATATCAGTAATTTTTTATGTGTTGGAATCAACTACACCTCAATCTGACACACAGTGTCAACAATAAGACTCCAAATGAATATTTTTATTTAAATTTGACATTAATTCAAGTGAAAAAAAAACTAACATACTGAAAATTGAGAAAATGAATTCATATTGTTTTGATAAATTAGGAAAATGATTAATCAGTAAGTTGTGATGTGTAGGAATCAACCCCACCTTAATCCAATGAACAATGTGCCCGGTGTGACTAAAAGTTTCCACTATCATTTTAAAATGGACATTTTAGTTCAAAAGGTCTCACTCAATAAAAACAACGAAAACCACTTTGATATTCTATCAAATTAGGGAAAATAATTCATATGTCCTTTGTGACATGTATGATGTAGTATCATGTCAAACTGACATACAATACGACTGGTATGTCTCAAATCACATGTATTCAGCTTGGAATGATATTTTTGTAAAAAAAATTCAACTATAATATTGATAACTAATTAAATTCATTCAGATTGTTTTTATACTTTTGGATAATGATCCGTCAGTCATTTTCAATGTGTAGAAATCAACTTCACCATAGTTCGATGCACTGTGTCACTAGTATGACTCCAAATTTGTCTTGTTATTTAAAATTTTCATTAATTCATGTAAAAAACACAACTGACATACTAAAAACCAAGTAAACACATATAGATTGTTTTGATACTTTAGGGAAACAATATATGAGTCATTTGTGATGTGTAAGAATCAACACAACCTTAATATGATGAAGGGTGTGATCAGTGTGACTAAAAGTGTCCTCTATTAGTTTAAAATTAACATTTGAGATCAAAATGTGTCACTCACTGAAAACCAAGAAAAAGTTATCTGATTATATTTTAAAATAAGGGAAATGATTTGTAATTCCTTTTTGATGTGTATAATATATTATCATGTCAAATCAACACACGATGCGACCAGAATGACTCAAAATGCAGGTTTTCAGTTTCAAATCGAATTTTAGTAAAAAACACAACTGAAAAACTAAAAACTAAGGATAATCATTCCTATTGTTTTCATACATTAGGAAAATAATCTATTCATCATTTGTGGCATGTATGAATCAATATTACCTCAATTTGACTCAATGTTTCACCGGTATGACTCCAAATGTGTCATTTTATTAAGAATTAACATTATTTCAAGTAAAAAAAACACAAATGAAATATTGAAAACTGATGATTTCATATTGTTTTGATACATTATGAAAATGATCCATGTGTCAGTTGTGACGTGTAGGAATCATGCCCACTGTAAACTGATAAACGGTGTGACCAGTGAAACTAAAAGTGTCTGCTATCAGTTTAAAATTGACATTTTTGTTCAAAATGTGTCACTCACTAGAAACCAAAAAAAACATGCTATGATTTTCTTCCAAGTTAAGGACATTGATTCATAAGTCCTTTTTGATGTGCATAAAGTAGTATCGTACCAAACCTACCCACGATGAGGTTGGTATGACTCAGATTTCATGTTTTCAATTTGAAATGACATTTTAGTAAAAAACAAAACTAACATATTGGAAACTGAGGAAATTCATTCTGATTTTTATGATACTTTAGGAAAACGTTCCATCTGTAATTTTTTACGTGTAGGAATCAAACACACCTCAATATGACACATGGTGTCACCGGTATGACTCCAAATGTGTCTTGTTTTTTAAAATTGACATTAATTTAGGTAAAAACAGAACTGAAACACTAAAAACCAAGAAAAAATATTCATATTTTTTTATACTTTTAGAAAATGATCCTTGAGACTGTTGTGATATTTAGGAATCAAATCCACCTCAATCTGATGAACAGGGTGACCGGTGGGATAAAAGGTGCCCACTATAATTTTAAAATTGACATTTTAGTTCAAAATGTGTCACTCTATGAAAACCAAGAAAATATTCTCCAATTAACTTCCAAACAAAGGATAGTAAATTTTATGTCTTTTTTTATGTGTACGAATCATTCACATGTCGAACTAACACATGATGAGACTGGTATGACTCAAATACAAGGTTTCACTTTGAAATGATATTTTAGTAAAAAAAATACAGCTGACATGTAGAAACCCAAGGAAATGCATTCTGATTGTTTTGATACTTTAGAAAAATGATCCATCAGTCATTTCTGACTTGTATGAATCCTCCCCACCTCAATCAGATGCAAGGTGTCATCAGTATGACTCTATATGTGTCTTGATATTTAAAATTGACATTAATTCAAGGAAAAACACAACTGGCATTCTGAAAATCGAGTAAACACATTCATATTGTTTTTATACATTTAAAAAACAATCCTTGAGTCAGTTGTAACAAGTTGGAATCTACTCCACCTCAATCTGAATAACGGTGTGACCAGTGGGACTAAAAGTGTCTACTATTAGTTCAAAATTGACATTTTAGTTCAAAAAGTTTCAATCACTAAAAACCAAGAAAACACACTCCGATTGTCTTCTAAATTAAGTATTGTGATTAAAAATTCCATTTTGTTGTGTATAAAGCAGTCTCATGTTAAACTGATGCACGATATGACCGGTTTGACTCAAATTTTATGTTTTTAGTTTGAAATGGAATTTTACTAAAAAAAACCAACTAAAATACAGAAATATGAGTAAATTAATTCTTATTGTATTGATATATTAAGAAAATGATCCATCAATAATTTTGACTTGTAGGAATCAACTGCACCTCAATTTGACGCATGGTGTCACCAGTATGACTCCAAATGTGTCTTGTTATTTAAAATTGACATTAATTCAAGTAAAAAAACAAAACTAACATACTGAAAAGCGATAAAATGCATACATATTGTTTCAATACTTTATAAAAATGATTCATGATTCAGTTGTGATGTGTACGAATCAACCCCACCTCAATCTGACGAACAGTGTGACTGGTATGACTAAAAGTGCCAGCAATCGGTTTAAATTTGACATTTTATCTCGAAAGGTTTCACTCACTAAAAACCTAAAAAACATTCTCAGATTGTCTTACTAATTAAGGAAAATTATTCTTAAGTCATTTTGATGTGTATAAAAAAGTATCACGTCAATCCGAAGCACGATGTGACCGGTATAACTCAAATTACATGTTTCTGGATTGAAATGACATTTTATTAAAAAAATATAATTGACCAACGGAAAACTGAGTAAATTCATTCTGCTTGTTTTAAAACTATAGTAAAATGATCCATTATTGATTTTTAATGTGTTGGAATCAACTTCACCTCAATCTGATGCACGATATCACTTGTATAAATCAAAATTTGCCTTGTTATTTAAAATTTACATTTATTCAAGTAAAAAAACACAACTAACATATTGAAAACTGAGAAAACAAATTCGGATTGTTTTGGTACTTTAGAAAAATGATCCATGAGTCAGTTTTGATGAGTAAGAATCATCCCCATCTTAATCTGATGAACGGTGTGACAAGTATGACTAAAAGTGTCTGATATCGGTTTAATATTGACATTTTAACTCAAAATGTGTCCCTCCTAAAAAACCAGGATAACACACTCCAATTTTTGCCCAAATTAAATATAGCGATTTATAATTCCTTTTTGTTGTGTACGAAGTAAACACATGTCAAACTGACGCACGATGTGACCGGTATGGCTCAAATTGAAACTTATCAGTTTGAAATAACATTTTAGTAAAAAAACACATCTCACATACTGAAAACCATGGATATTCATTCCGATTGTTTTGTTACTTTAGTAAAATGATCCATCAGTAATTTTTGATTTGTATGAATCAACCCCACTTCAATCAGACGCACAGTGTGACCAGTATGACTCCAAATGATTCATTTTTATTAAAAATTGACGTTTTTTAATGTATTCTACATATTAATGTTTAGTTTATTTCATTATTATATTCAAAATTTAATATTTGTTTTTATATATAGGTGGAACCTTTTACTCAAGTTGGGATGATTTTTTCAGCAACTATTACCATCAGAGGAAATGTTTTTAAGGGGACCGCAGACCTCAAAAGAGAAAACATTAATGATTTTAACTATTTGTTAGATATTGGTAAATGTAATTTCATTAATTATTTTTCAAAATGTATATAAAAGTGTTTTTTTGTATATACCATGAGTGAGTATTTTTTATTTGTGATTTCAATCAAATGTATAGAGCATTGTTTTCCAAAATTTTGTGTTTGTTTCTTGTTTATTCATCACTTGCATCGTGTGTGTGGTTATTTTTTATATATATACTATAAGTGGTTATATTTTAGAATGTTTTTTCGTGTTTGTGCATGTTATTTGTGATGGTTTGATTATTTGGGTCTGCTGTTTATTTTCTTATTTTTTTTATAGGTTGATGGGTGTGTTGTTATACAAACAGAACACCAAGATAGGGAAGCCTTTATCAACACTAATTGATGCACTGATAAATGGGTACTTTATCATCACTTTGAATGAATAGATAAATAGGGTCCTTTATCCGGGATTTTTTTAGTGCTGATAAAGGGGTTCCTATATTAATGATAAATAGCACTGATAAAGTCCTTTTTTATACTGATAAAAGCATGTTTTATTGTATTGTAAACTGATGACGAAGTAATTAGACCGCATATGGAGAACCTATCTCAAATCCTATGTTGAGAGGGTGAAGATGGATAAGTATTCTATGTTTTTTCTTCTCTATAAGGAAAATGAGGAGGAATGTGTTAAAAGGGATGAGGGGAGAAAGGTAATCCCCACCTTAATTTTTAGGATCAAGGAATTTATAGTGTAAATATGGGATTTATTACATAAAAACTTCTTTCATGAGGTTTTCCCATTATAGAATACGAAAAAAATATATTTATGCCAAAATCCATCGATTTATGACATAAATATTTTTTACACTGTAAAACCATTTTTTACAAGCTAAATTATATACAGACAAAATTTCTATATATTTGCAACAAAACTCTCCAAAAAATTAAATTTAAATTAACATGATCTAAATTAAAACAACCAAATAAAATAGGTTTTTAAACTATAAATTCAAGGATCTATACCTCATTATAAAATAAAGGATATTACCATAAATTTATTTTCTAAGTCTCTTTTTTACAACTACATACTAATCAGTTGGTTTGTCTTTATAATGATCCAACATATATTAGTTAAAGGGATCTATAAATCCCATAGCATGTGTTCTTTATACACAATTAAACAACTTATACTAAATTAGAAACTAGTGATGCCTTGAATAAGTTGGATCCAAGTATTTAATTGAATATTCCAACCAATTTTTTAGCCCACTAACGATTTTCTGAAGATCTCATAGATTTTGGAAACATGTTAAACTATCCTAAGTCAGAGGTTGTTTTATTCAATGAATTTTTGCAAGAAAGTGAATTATAATAACACCAAAAAATTTCTTATCATTTATACCAATCAATGTACATAATTATTTATAGTCCTTCATGAGTACATTTAAGATTCATTTGTACATCATATTCCTTCTATACCTATGGCTCCACTAGTGAGTGCATTTCCTCCTTGGATATATGTTTCCCTTAAATATCCAATATATATGTCATTATAAGGGGGAACTAAAATGGAATTAATTGATGAAAATCCACTAGAAGATGAATGGTTCCTTCTTGGTTGGAAGTGGGTCAACCCCAGAATAAAAATCTATTGTGACAAAAATAATTGTGAAAATCACCCAAATAAACAAAGGGAAAAACCAAATAGAATAATAATAAATGAGGAATTATATTTTAATATGGAAAAACCATCCTTGTAAATGATTAAAAACCCATGGGGAAAATTTGATAAAATTCACTATGAAACATAGAGTAAAAAAATCAATTTAAAGATCGAGAATTTAAATGAAAATATAGTGTGGAAATCATGAGAGAAAATACACACCCTGATACACCCCTATCACCTCTCTGATAATAGTATGTGATCAAATGTCACCCCTCAGAGATGAATATCTAACTTGCGGCGTTGTGAAATCACCCCATTGCACAACCCAATTTGATGCTACTCACTACTAACAACACCCATAAATCATCACCCAAGTAGTTTCTACTCTTGGGTTACAAAAGACCACCAAAATCATCTCCTTATTTGAGTCGCAGACTCCCCTTCTATAGGCTCTCAAGTACCACAAATCAATTTTAAAATATATATCTAAAAATATATCTCAAAAACATAACAAGTTATATCACCTATATCTCATGCATACAGATACACAGTAGAATGCTCCAATTTTAAATTTCAAAACAAAACATATCTTCAAATCTTAAAGATACCACATGTGGTCTGAATCCAAAAAATCTCCCCCTTTATCCCACTAAAGAAGTGGAACACACCCAAAAATTTAGAAGGAAATAAAATTGGTTGGTATCATACCAACCATTAACCATTGAAGAAAATACAGAATCCCTTTTTTCACCTTTGATATAAACATGAACGCTCCCCTACAAAAGAAATCCAAATGATGAAGTCTTCATCATTCCTGTGCCTGCACCACCAACATCACAACCCACAATATATGGCTCCCCCATAATAGTGATCACCACATAATCTGGATCACCAGAAGAAATTACAATCTCCCTCTACTCAATATCCTTCATGTTGTTTTAATCTCTCAATGCATCACCTTCATCATTGATTTTCATTCTTTTTTCACTAGTGGAACCCTCTAATGAAAAAGAATTAGGTGTAAAACCTGAAACACCTGACCTAACATGATTTAGCTTCAAAAAAATTCTCCAGCATATTTTATTTTTTTTGAATCATTTTTTATGATCACCTGTTCTACAAATATGAAAAATTACTCCTCTCAACTGCATTATGGAATCCCACTTTTTATTACCTATCTTTTCATTACATTTGACATACAGAGGATATTTAATATCTAGTGTCTTGGAAATCAGGATTATAATACATTAAAACAATATAAAACATAATTCTAATACACTTGTAAGGGTTCATAATAGGATCATCCTATGTACAATTACTACATCTCATAACATGGATACATACATCAATGGAAAGGTTGAGTAGAAGGCCCAGTAAGGAAAACCTGGGAATCAGTTTACTTGTGAAATAAATAAGAACATGATAAAAACATTATGACATCATCAATTGAAGTAGATGCATTTCATAAAGAAAATAACATGAACCATAACCTGAATATGTGGCTAAAACATTTAATTTATACATTCATGAACATATCACCAAGTTTCATCCCCAAGGTTTCATAAATATTACCAAAGTTATTCACCAAGGTATCGTGGAACTTCTCATATCTAGAGATTAAATTATTTACTCAATGCATTAGAGAGCTATCATGGTGCACCCTTAATATGTATTTATTTTCATGTGATCCAAATATATCATAATAAAACATTTCATAAATAACCCATTGAGAATAAAATAAATGGGTTTCATTTTAAAATTGTGATGTTTTAAATGTTCATAAAAACATGATCGTTACGTCATTTATAACCCATGGAAAGGGAATGAGGGATATTTTTATATCAATTCCAGAATAAAATAGATAAATTTTATATATTGTTGAATATCCCTATAAATGAAAATATTTTTCGGTATTCTTATATAAAATACAAGAGAATTTCCGTAAAAAAATAGAGTAATTTGATATGAAAATTCTGCAGCATAATGGCTATATAACATGGTTTTAGAAAACATTAAAAAGAGAGGTTACAAGGGTAAACCAATAAAACATAAATTATAATAACGTATAAAGACATAATAACATGGATATAAGAACATGTTATGGAAATTTTAATGATATTCCACATGAAAAGGAAAACATGAGAGGAAAGAGAAGATGCGATTTCTTTTAAAACAATTTCAGCAGCCTGACGACGTCACTTAAAAATTCAGAAAATAAATTGATGAGAGTGAAAATGGTATCTCATAATTTTGAAATGAAATGTACTGTATTAAATATATAGAATAACATGCCCCGTATAAAAAAATGGAACTATAAGACATAACTTAATTGAAGTCATGACTTAAAAGAGGAGGGTGAAAGGTTCTCGTACCTTGAAGAGTATCTTCAAAAGCTCGATGGTTGGGACCTTGGGAGGCTTAATAGAACCTTGGGAAGAATATTATGGATTTAGAAGGACCATAGATTCCTTTTGGAGGATTTTTAATGAAAATAATGAGTGAATGTATTTGTATTTATTAGAAAAGTGAGTGAGTAAATTATTAATTTCCAAGGGACACATCATCGGTGGTATTCGGAAAACCATGGGCTTACCCATAGTATTATCCCAGGGTATTGGCCACCTGGGAAACCTCATAACATATATTACTATTAAAAAGTCTACCAGATTATTTATATCATGGTTACTTCATCAATGATGTCATTAAACACCCGAAACTCAAAACTGTATTTTTACTATTCACCAAAAAATCAACTGTTTCAGAAAAATCCCAAAAATTCACTATAACCTAATATAAATACTCTAAATTCAAAATTGAACTTCATTTAAGGAAAATAATTTCCTAAATATTTTTAATTTAATTTTTAAATAAAATCATTATTTGTTCCAAAAATACTACTTTAAAACTATAACTCATTTTGTAACACCTTAAGAAAGTACTCAAGGTCCCATAAAATTATCATATAACCATAAGACAATAAAGTAAAAATTTAAGATTAGTTTTTATGAAAATACATTTCCATTTTAAATTATGAAATTAATTATAAAATTATAAATAAAATATTTATCACATACAAAAATACCAAAACATAAACTATGATAATTTTTTCACTTTTAAGATGTCTAAAACGTTTTCATACATTCATGTGTGAAGTTTCTATTTTTTAGTTGATTTACTATTCATTAATATTCATATCAGAATTTTGATATTCATAAATTACAATTCACTAAAAATTATGTTCATCTTATTAGACTCTGAATTTCAGACGGAACACAATTGTAGAAGAACATTTTTTGAAAATCAATTCACATTATTAATTATTTGAAGAATAGAAAAATATTTTAAAATACAACTTTTTCCCTAAATTCATCAATAATATAAATCATTTATTTATCTAAACATTTGAAATTCATAAACTTTACCATAATTAGAAATAAAAATATTATTTATATAAAAGTATTACACAAAGTAACTAAGGTCATGTTGCATAGCCCCTTATAACACCAGCATGGGACCTAAGTGTAAGGAGTTCTATGGTGATAGAATCTTGGGGTGGCTCGGACAACATTGCCCGAGTGGTTATTTATATCAGCTTGAACTTCTCTCTTAGGCGATTTCGTTCAAGGTTCACATGTTGATGTTCCTCTTGGAAATGGTCCAGAGTAAATCCTAGTGATGTTACCTCCTTCCCAAGATTTGACAGATGGGATTCATATGGCCCGAGTCTACTGGATGATACCATCAACGCTTCTTTTCTTATTAATTAACCAAGATCATTTGAATTTATAAACAATAATTATAATGTAAAAAATTTAGTTTCCAATGGTCAAACTGACCAATGGACAAATAACAGTCGAAACCGAACAATCTCATTTAACTATACTCAACTAATTAAAGGGTTTAGTTTTGTTGAGTATAAAATAAAATAACAATTAAATTTAGGAAATTAATATTATTAAAAAGATCTGTTCATTACACTTTCCCCCCATTAAGAAGTTTCAACCCTGAAATTATAACTCGTACCCTAAAACGAGCAAAGGTGTGGGTACTTTTGCCTCAAAGACTCCTCTGGTTCCCACGTGGCTTCCTCGCATTTGTGGTTCCTCCCCAACACCTTAACAAGGTGAGTAGTCTTGTTGCATAGAAACTTGTCTCTACGATCCATGATCTCTACTGGATGCTCCTCATAAGAGAGGTCATGTTCCAATTATACCACCTCTAGATTTAGTACATGTGAAGGGTCAAGTATGTACTTCCTCAAAAGCGGTACATGGAAGACATAATGAACTTGTGATAGATTTGGAAGAAGTGCAAGACGATATGCCACTGCTCCTATGTGATCAAGGATTTCATATGGTCCAATGTGCCTAGGGTTGAGATTCCCTTTCTTCCCAAACTTCAAGACTCTCTTAAAAGGTGAAATTAGAAGAAATACATTGTCACCAACATCTAACTCCAAGTCCCTTTGATGGTTTTCGGCATAGCCCTTATATCGACTCTAAGAATCCTTAATGTGTTGCTGGATGGAATGGAATTTTTCTGTCATCTCTTGCACATGATCAGGACCACAAATATTTCTCTCTAAAGGTTCATCCCAACATGTATAAGTTCTACATCACTTTCTATATAGAGCTTCATAAGGTGCCATTTGAATTCTTGAGTGGAAGTTGTTGTTGTAAGAGAACTCAACTAAAGGAAGATGCTGATCCCATCCACCATTAAATTCCATTTAGAATTTTCTCAGCATATCCTCGAGTGTTTGAATAGTTCATTCAGATTGTCCATCAGTTTGGGGGTGATAGGATGTAATGAAATTCAATTCAGTGCTCAGAGCATGATGAAGACTTCTCCAAAATTTTGATGTGAACCATGGGTCATGATCAAATACGAAAGAAAGTGGAACTCCATATAGCCTTACCACTTCCCCCAATAAATTCTGGAAAGTTGATCAAGAGAGAAATCATCCCGAATGGAGATAAAATGGGCAGTCTTGGTGAGACTGTCCCCAATAACTCATATCGCATTATTTCCTTTAGAAGTTCTCAGGATACCAGTGATGAAGTCCATAGTGATATTGACCCACTTTCATGCTAGTATGGGAAGTGGTTTCAATACCCCTTTAGGAAGTTGTCAATCCACCTACACATACTGACATACTAGGAACATTGAAGTGTATTCAGCAATATCCCTTTTCATAGTATCCCACTAATAATGGTCATGATGGTCCCTATACATTTTTTTTCGTTCCAAGATGTATAGAAAACATAGAACTATGAGCTTCATCCATCATATCCTTCTTTTTTTCTCGAATAAATGGGATATATAGTCTTGTATGAAATTTCAGTACACCTTCATGGTCAATATTGAACTAAGGAAACTTCCCATCCTTCACAGCCTCAAACTTATTCCCTAACAAAGGATCTTCTTTTTGGGGCTTCTTGATATTCTCTAGTAATGACGGTTGAGAAATCATTTGGGTTAGGGTTGATGATTTCCCTTCCCTTATAAATCCATTGTCCAAATTTAATAGGTCATTGATCAAAGGATATCTTTGAATCCTCATCATGGAAATAACAACATGGTCTTTTTTTCTTAATGAATCTGCTACATTGTCTGCTCTTCCGGTATGATAATGTATTGAACAATTATAGTCTTTGAGAAGTTCTAACCATCTCCTTTGTCTCATGTTCAATTCATTTTGGGTGAAAATATACTTCAAACATTGATGGTCTGTGTATATATCACATTTCTCCCCATAAAGATAGTGCCTCTATATCATCAGATGAAAAACAACCGCAGCCATATCCAGATCATGTGTAGGTTATTTCTGCTCATGAGTCTTCAAATGTCGAGATGCATAAATAATTACCATGTCATTTTTCATGAGGATGAACCCAAGCCTTCTCAAAAGGGCATAAAATAGCAGGTGAATTAGTCATTCAGAAGGGCATAACAACAAACTCATAATTCCCATATTAGGATCGGAAGGCAGTTTTTGGAATATCTTCTTTCATCACCCTCAATTAATGATAACCAGAGCTAAGATCAATTTTAGAGAACAATTGAGCCCCACGAAGTTGGTAAAATAAGTCATCAATTATTGTAAGAGGTTATTTGTTCTTTACTATGATCCCATGTTGTTCTCTATAATCAATGCATAGTTGTATCGACTTGTCCTTCTTCCTCACAAAAAGAATAGGTTCTCTCTAAGGAGACACACTCGGTCGGATAAACCCCTACTCCAAAATACATTGGAGATCGTTCTTTAATTCCTCCATCTCCACATTTTCCATCCTATACGGGGTCCATGATATTGGATGATATCCAGGTATGAGTTAAATAGAGATCTCTTCCTCTATTTCTGGGGGGAGGTCTAGGAAACTCCTTTGGAAATAAATCAACATATTCATCGATGATGGGGACATTTTATATCCTCAAACTCTCATTTACTTCTTCTTATTCATCGATCAACTACATAAATATGGATATAGGAGGTTCTTATATACAAATATCAGGTTGAGATATATCTCCTTGGAAGATAACTTTAGGTTCTTCATTCAAGACTACTGAGATTTCCTTTCTTCTTAATTTGATCTTGGCACTGTACTTCGAGAGCCAGTCTATCCCTATTATAATTTCGAATTCTATCATGGGAATTACTACTATATTTTCAATAATATTATGCCCACTAATGTAAATACTAGTGTTTTTAAATACTGACAAAGATGGGATAATCCCACCAAGGGTCTTGATTGATAACTCTGCTTTTAGAAAATCGGTGGTTGATTCTAAAATATTTGAAAACATGGAGAAAATAAAGGAATATGTAGAACCAGTATAAAAAAAAGGACTTTCTATATTTGATTGAACAATGAGAGTACCTTCTACCCCATCATTCAGAGCTTCAACTTTAGCTATCATGATAGAAAAAGCATGGCCTTTCTCCCTTGTCCTTTGCTGAGGCTGATGGTGGTTCCCCTCTACTGCCCTCGGATTTGGACAGTGATTGGAAAAGTGCCCAAGTTGTCCACACATAAAGCACTGGACATCAAGTAGGGCATGAACCACTATCCCCTTGACATTATTTTTTGGAAGTTGAGTTTTCACCTCACTAAGACAATTCCTCTCAATATGGCCTTCTCTTCCACACTTGTACCATTTCCCGCTCCCGAGCAGGTAGTTCCCAGAATTCTTCTTCCCACATTTATTACATGTGGTATGTTACAGTTGATTTTATCCTTTTCCCTAATCAAAGGTATTCCCTAAGCTGGGTTCCATAGATCTATTATTTTCATTAGATATATGAGACCATTGTGCCTGACCAATCATTATCTCCACTTTAATCACACTCTGAACGATCTACTCATAGCTATCATAGTATTGGTTGGATAGATTCTTCCATTGTTGTGGTCTCAGTCCACTGAATAATCTATCAACCTTACCATTTGGATCCATGAAAAATCTAGAGGTGTAATGTGAAAGCCTTATGAAGTTCATCTCATAGCTTCCTACAGATTTATTCATCTCTTGCTTCAGCTTGAGAAACTCCTTCTCTATTCTTAATCTCATCGATAAAGGGAAATAATTTTTGAAAAATATCCCTCTAAACTCTTCAAACTCCATAGATTCAACTTTCACTCTTGGCCTTGTGTTTTTAATTAGTTCCTAGAACTGATCAGCTTCTGCCTCTAAGCGATAGATAGCCAGTGTTACCTTCTCTTGTTTTGAACATCGGAGCATAGAAAAGATCTTCTCAATAGAGCTGATCCATTGATTAGAAATCAATGGGTTGGTAGATCCACTAATGGTTGGAAGTCAGTAACGCATAAAGAATTCAACAAAAAAAATTTCCCTTCCTGGTGATATCGGTCTCTCAGCTTGATTCATGTTATTTCACATAAATTGAGTCTGTGGGTTCATCATTCGCATCAATGTTTCTATTTCGGCTTTCATCAGAGGTCTGTCAACACATAGTCAATTGAGGTCACCATTTGCACAGTTCCTCATATTTCCCTTTATTTTATAAAATAATAAAACCTAAGTGAGAAACTTATTTAATTTACAAATATTTTAGCTATAAATTATTTTATTTCTTAAAACATCATTAAATAATTACATTTCACTATAAATCTTTCATAATGTTCCATAAAAAGTTTTCGATTAACCAAAAATTTCACATAGAGTGTCGTGACCAATAGTGTAGTAAGGCCCGTTGTCGGGTACCAGGATACACCAGGTCAAGCCCGAAACTCCATGTCGGAGTTTTTACTCGTAGGTACCTCTGTGCCAGAGCCGCCTCCACCTGCTCATATCCAGACAAGGATGTATTTTCTTCATAAACCACTTACTCAACAAAATACTAGGCTATTTTCTTATATTTAAACATTTATACTGGATTCTTAGTAAAGTTTTCATAGCCTCATTTTCATAAATAACTAAACTATCCTTTCATACCAACTATGGAATCCCGTCTTTTTATTACATAACCTTTCAATGCATTTTACCTAAATAGGATCTTTAAATACTAGTGTCTTGGAAGTCAGGAACATAATACCTGAAAACAACCAAAAAAATTATTATAATACACATGTAAGGATTCATTATAGGTTCATTCTAAGTATAATTACTACATCTCATAGCCAAGAGACATACATCAAGTGAAAGGGTGGGTATAATGCTCAGTAAGGAAAATAAGGGAATCAGTTTACTTGTGAAATTAATAAGAACTTGATAAAAACATAAAGACATGAACAATGGATGTAAAATAATTTAATAATGAATATTACCTAAACCATAACATGAATATGTGGCTAAAACATTTAATTTATACATTCATGAACAGATCATCAAGGATCATCTCCAAGGTGTCATCAAAATTACCAAGGTTATTCACTAAGGTATTGTGAAACATGTCATCTCTAGAGATTAAATTCTTTACCCAATGCATTGGAGAACTATCAGGGTGAACCCTTAATATGTATTTATTTTCATGGGATCCACATATATCATAATCATAAATTTCATAAATATCCCATAGATAATGAAAGAAATGGGTTTCATTTCAAAATCGAGACGTTTTAAGCATTCTTAAAAACTTGATTATTACGTCATTTATAACCCATGGAAAGGGAGTGAGGGTTATATGTATTTCAATCCCAGAATAAAATAGATAAATTTTATGTATTTATGAATACCCCTAGAAATGAAAATATTTTTGGGTATTCTCATAATTAATACAAGCGGATTTCTTGAGAAAAAGAGAGATATTTGAGGAAAAATTCTCCACCGTGACGGCTATATAACATTGTTTTAGAAAACATCAAAAAGAGGGTTAACAAGGGTAAAACACTCATAAATAACTTAAAAAATAGTTTAAATACATAATAACGTGGATATAAGAATAAGGTATGGAAATTTTAAGGATATACCATATGAAAATGAAACATGAGAGCAAAGAGAAGATGTGATTTCTTTTACCAAAATTTCTACAGCCTAATGGCATCACTTAAAAATTCAGAAAATAAATTGATGAGAGTGGAAAGGTTATCTAATCATTTTTACATGAAATGGAAAGTTGTAAAGATATATAATTACAAGACCCCACATAATGAAATGGAACTATAAGGCATAACATAAAGGAAGTCATGACTTAAAAGAGGAGGGTGAAAGGTTCCCTTACCTAGAAGAGTATATTCGAAAGCTAAAAGGTTGGGACCTTGGGAGGATTGAGAGAACCTTGGGAGGTATAAATACCATAGTTACATTGAGAATGATTTTGGAAAAAAAATAATGAGGGAATGTCTTGCTATTTATAGGAAAAGTGAGGGAGTAAATTATTAATTTCCAAGGGACACCTCATCGGTGGTATTTGAAAACCCATCAGCTTTACCTTGGTATTTTCCCATGGTAATGGACACTTGGGAAACCTAATAACATATCATACTATTCACAGGTCGACCATATTATTTACATCATCCATGATTTCATTAATTTCCCAAAACTCAAAACTGTATTTTTACTATTCACCAAAAAATCAACAATTTCTGAAAAATCCCAAAAAAATCACTCTAACCTAATATCGATGATCTGAATTAAAAAATTTAACACCAATTTATGAAAATAATTTTCTAAATATTTTTAATTTAATTTTTAAATAATGTCATTATTTATTTCAAAAATACAACTTTAAAACTATATCTCATGTTGTAACACATTAAGAAAGTAATCAAGGTCGCATAAAATTATCATATAAACATAAGACATTATAGTAAAAATTTATGATTAAATTTTATAAGTATCAATTTCCATTTTAAATTATTAAATTAATTATAAAATTGTAAATAAATAATTTATGACATACATAAATACAAAAACATAAACTATGATAGTTTTTTAACTTTTAATGTGTCTAAAAAGTTTTTATACACTCATGGGTGATGTTTCTATTTTTTGGTTGATTTACTATTCATATGGGGATGTTACTATGCATACTTTACTATTCACTAAAAATTAATTTGATCTTATTAGACTCCAAATTTCATACTGAACACAACTGTAGAAGACCTTTTTTGGAAAATCAATTCACATTATTAATTATTTAAAGAATACAAAAATATTTTAAAATACCCCTTTTTCCTAAATTCATCAGTAATATACATCCTATATTTCTCCAGCCATTTAAAATTCACAAACTTTACCATAATAAGAAATAAAAATTATATTTATATAAAAGGATTACAACAAGTAGCTAAGGTCTCTTTAAATGGCCCCATATAATCCTATAAAAGGACCTAAGTGTAAGGTGTGCTATGGTGATATAATCTTGGGGTGGATTGGACAACATCTCCCAAGTGAAGATTTTTATCAGCTTGAACTTATCTCTTAGTAAATTCCGTTCAAGCTTCACATGTTAAATTTCAGCTTGGGCTTGGTCGAGAGCAATGCCCAGTGATGTTACCACCTTCCCAAGATCCAACAGATGGGCTTCTTATGGCCCGAGTCTATTGGATGATTCCATTAACTCTTATTTAGGTATTAATTAACCTAGATCATTTCAATTTATAAACAATAATTGAAATGTTAAGAATTTAGTTTCCAATTGTCATATTGACTAATGCCCATATAACAGTCAAAACCCAACAGTCTCATTTAATTATACTAACTTCATTAATTAAAGTATATAGTTTGGTTGAGTATAAAATAAAATAACACATAAATTTAGAAAATAAATATCATTAAAAAATTTGGGTCCTTACATGCATTCTTCACATCACTAGACACCTTTACATCCTTCCTATAAAGCATTTCACCCATTCAACCTCCCATGTAAACCATTGATACTCTAGGTAAGGTCCATCTTCCACTGCCAAACGAACACTTGAATCCATCATTAAAAATAGTACAAGTGGATAAAAAATTATGGTTTATACCTAGAACAGGTCACACATCCCTCAACGTCAGCATAAAACCTACATTAATAGAGATAAAAATATCACTAAAATGAGTGAAATTAGCAGAATATTAGTTTACCATCTTCAAAATTCCAAAGCCTCTTTTTTTGTATTAAGAAAATAAATCCCTCTTTGGTGTAATATGGCATGATGTGGCTGAATCAACCATCCATTCGGTGTACAAATCTGAACTATGATAACCAATTCCAACAAAATGTAAATCCCCCTCACCATAAATAAGACCTACACTGGTATCCTTAGAATCATAGTTGTATGATTTATTTTCAACCTCAATATTTTTCAATTCATAGCAGTATACTTTTACAAGACCCTCGTTATCGCAAAATAAGTACATGAACTTTCTTCTGGTCTTCGATCGACCTCTCTGGTTATCATTTCCATGTTCCATACCCAGAGTACCACCATTACTTGAAGATTCTCCTTCATTAAATATTTTTTGAGTCTTGTTCATCAACAATGATGAAATCACATAATTAAACATTAGTGTGTCTTTCTTGAATAGTAAAGTGGTGATAATTTTATCATATGAATAAGGTAACGAACCCAAAAAAGTAAATCCTTTTCTTCTACTTCCCTCTCAATAGGTTCTGCGTCACCCATATAATCGATAATGAACTCCACCAAGAAATATTCATCAGAAGTTTGGGAAACTCATCCAAGAGATTTACTAAAACATTATTCACTATTATTTGAAAAGAAATACAACTATTTTTTCAGATATAAACAATTTTTGAGGGATTTTTATTTGTGCATAGTTTCATGGTTTTCCAAGATCAAATTTTGATCTATCAGCTTCAACACTTCCCATAATTTATTACCACCCAAAAACATTTGAATCCTGAATTTCCCCCAATATATCAAATCCTTCCAATCACTATTGCTCATTGTCTCTGGTTTATTTTATATTTTATTAAATTCCTTCTGTGTCTTATCGTGGACATGAATATTTTTAACTCTTTGCCTCTAAACTTTAAAATATTTTTTCCAATTTAATAGTTAAATGTTTTCATAAATACCGTGGTGTGAATCACCTATAATGAATCTGTAAAAAACATAGATAACATACTCTGATACTAGATGTTGGGTCAGAAGTGGATCGGCCCCAGAATAAAACTTAGTTTCAACAAAAATAACTATGAGAATCACAAATTTAAGCGATGAAAAAAATCAAATAGAAGAATAATAAATGGGGGTACCAATTTTTAGATGGAAAAACCATCTTTATTTTGGATTAAAAAACCATGGGATAACATTGAGAATATTTAATCTAAATTAGAGTCTAAAAATTCCATGTAAATCATGATACATGAATTAAAAATATGGCATAAAAACCATGTGTGAAACTCCACACACTAATACACCCATATCTCCTCTATGATAATATTCCATAATAAAATTTCACCCCTCAGATAAAAATCTTGAACTTGTGGTTTCATTGAAACAACACATTTCATAACATTTTTTTCAGCTCCTCACTACTTCCCATGCCCAGAAACCATCACCCAAGTATCTTCTATTCTTGGGTTACTACGCACCCCCAAAATCATCTCCTTATTTGAGTTATTTCTTCCCCTTTTAGAGTCTCTCATGTTCCAAATATATTTTTTGAAATATATATCTAAAAAATATCTTATAAATATATCATTAGAATTCACATATATTTTATGTTGGAAGATACACAAGAGAAGGCTCCAATTTGAATTTCCAAACAAACATATCTTCAAATCTAAAATATACCATGTGCGGGATAAAACCCAATAGGACCTATTGTAGTAGATGAAGATGTTATGTTAAGAGTATAAAATTCCACAAGCATATCCCAACATATTATAATGGATTATGAAATAATTCCTCTGATGTATGAATGTGTTAATTCATAGTACCCTTTTAATTAATTCATTAAAAATTAAAAAATCATTCCAACATTTTTAGTAGTGTTGATAAAATGATTATGGAGCAAGTTAACAAAGCATCAATTCTAACACATCATCTTCAAAAGAGCACCGAACATGTAGTTTTTTTATTGTTATTGGGTTTGGGGAGTGTTAAATACACATCTTTCCTATGTGAGCTGTTTATGGAATAGTTTTTCAATCTCTATGAAAAAAAACATGAGTTAGAACATCAGTGTATATAATTTAGGAAAACTTAACAGAAGTGTTTTTGGGATGATATCTATAAGATTATCTATAAAACCCCCATTGGGTGTCTTCATAGTATACTAAATCATATCTTCTATTTTTTTACGATGATAGGATATATGGGTTTTAGCTATTAATCTACCCATATGTATAAAAAGAAGTTTATTTAAACAAGGAGGATAACAATGACACTTTAGTAAAGACATTTAGTGGTTGAATATATGACACATTACACAATTGTTATGAATGAGACACTTAATAAGGATTCTCAACATGAATTTTAGGTAGCTAAGAATCAACATGAAATCAAGGAAGGGAGGGACTTAGTGAAATAAATTGATCGAGATTTATAAAATGTTCATAAAGTAGGATAGTACTAGAAAAATATAGTATATAAAAATAATAAAGTATGGATGGATTTAATTTCCAAGGTAGGGTAACTATGGATTAATAAAATGTAGAATCCATAAGGATTGATAAACTATGTCATGTTATCAATGACTCATAGAAATCAGTTATTCTTCTTTGGGATTCCATTAAATATGTCATGTAACATTATTCTTACTAATTCCTCACAATATACATGATCATATAGTCTCCACATTTTTCATGATTATCTATCTTTTAATGAATGATAAAAATTTATATCTCAATCTATAATTAATTTTTTTACCTTTTTTTCTTTGACTATTGACCCATAATAATGCATGAAAATTCATGAGTAATATCATTATAATTGAATCCACTTAAAAATTGAATGAAGATAGATATGATACATTGCATCCTCCAAACACATGATAAATTTGATGAAAGGGTAATCAATAAATTCACTTTAAAAAAATATCTAACATATGGAAATTGTAAAGGTAGATTTAAAATATCCTTAAATCATCACTATAAGTACTCATGGACGTGTTAGATGTAATACTACAGTATTGGGCTTCCTCCAGACCCTCTACTCTTTGATGGATTTTGGTGTACTGGATACACGATGTGTTTACCATCATGGGAATCCAAGGTTAGTCCATTAGGATTATATGGAGTGTATGAATTAGTATAAGTGAAATAATCAAATTTTTTTATATAGAACAATCAATTTTCAAGTGGGCTCAAGTACCCAAAAATTTGATCTATGTGTGATTTTCACAGATCATCTAAAACAAAATATAAAAAATGGAAAGGTTATCTAAATATTTACAAGATCTATATACTTAAAAATAATGATATGGATTTTAATATTTCAAAATGGTGGTCCCTAAAATTTTTATTTCTTTTCCTTTTAACCATAACTTGTTTCCTAATTCATTAGAAGAAAAAGGATTTGTGGGATGGAACAAGGATTTTTGTTAATCCACACTTTGAGGGTTCCATCCATATAATATATGTTTCTATTTACATAAAAATTATAAAAAAATTATAAAATTTATGTGAATTTCATTCCAAGGCAGTGGAGACTGGATTTCTTCCTAGGACACCCTTTGTGGGTTTTCAGCCTGGTGTGTACTATTTCTCTTTCCTTCAACTTCATTAGGTCATTATTTTATATACAATTATTGATGGTATTTAAGATGAAATATACTTGAATAAAAATTAATGGGTATGTGGTCTTATAGGTTTGACCAAAAGTAATCGAGGTTTGAGGTTATACATATTTCATCAAAAATTGTTGGGGTTTAAGGTCATACATTTCAGAAAAAATGTTATTGGAATTTATGTTATACAAAATTGGACCAAAATTTGATAGGGTTATGGTTCTATAATATTGATTGATAAATAGGGGTGATGTTTTATATATTGTATAGAAGAGAAAATGACATAAAGTTAATTGATACACAATATTCTACTAAAATAAACCTCAAAAGGAAAGTATGCATTTTGTTTACTGTCATAATTCTCAGACCATGATTGGTATCTTTTAGGTCACATAGCTCGAACCCACAAAGATGAGGCAGTCTACTTGAAAAAATGTGAAACGTGACTACACACATAAATGAGTGAGGGTCCATATCAGTATAAACAATTCTAAGGAATTTCTGTAGTTAGATTAGGTTAATGATTCTTGGACATATGAGGATGGATGACACCCCAAATGGTGGTTACATAACTATGGATATTTCAACTCATTAGAACAAGGGATGAGTATGATGTAAAAGATAATGTGGACTGCACGAATCAGGAAATGATGAGATGAAAAAACCTTGTCAATAATTACCATTAAACAAATTTTTTTATGGGTTCCATTAAAATGCTATTTAAGGAACATTGGATTAGATTATATTCTTTTAATGAAGAAAAAATATTTCTTCTTGATTAAAGGTTGTCCAAAAATGTGGAACAAATTCCATTACCAAGAATAAGGGTCCTTTTTAAAATTGTAGGTACTCGTTACAATTAATCACAAGATGTTATTAGATATTTAAAAATCTAGTGAATAAATTATGAAATATTTTATAAGGATATTCATAAGGTGATTGAAATATTTGAGTTTATATTACACTAATGTTCAGTTGTTACAAAATATTACAAGGAAAAAGTTGATGTTGATTTGTGGTTGGATCTGGTGATGATTCGCCAAGCATAATTAAGTATCCAATAAAAATTGGAATCAAGAAACATGTTATTCTTGGAAGAAAATATGTCTTATCCCAACATTGATTCATGTATATAATGACTCAATATGAATTACGGAAATCATATATCAATGGAAAGATATTGTGAGAAATGAATTTTCAAATATATCAAAGATAAGTGATTTAGGCATCCCTACGTATCTTTAAATAATGGGAATCAATTTTCATGTCTTACTTGACTAATTTTATGGTAATTCTTATATTAGTATAGGATTACTAGACACACATCTTATGTGAATTTATAATTACAATTGCTACGATGGTTTGGAATTGGGAGGGATGTGGAATTATTAGCCAAGTTTAATACATGTGATCTAGACATCATCACATATCCTTAAATAAACGAAATTAAGCCACATGTAGTTCGAGGAAAATATCTTCCCAAATGTAACTCATTTTATGGATAATTGGTGTTAAAATAAATAATTATCCTAGTAAGGGGAGGGAGGAAACCTAATGTGAATGAAGTAATGACATAAAGACAAGGAGGAATGGTTCCATTCAAATGTAGGGCTATTTGAAAACCAAATGTGAATGTATGGGGGGAATATTCTAGGATTAAGGTTGTTGGAATTCATGGATCAACTTGAAACATTATTTTTGTTGTCACGACATATCTTATAAGAGTAGTAATCAAGCCCCGACATATTTTTGGAAGGGTGGGTGATTTTTTATCCAACTATTAGCCTGTGTATAGGTGAAACTTTATTATAATACGCTTAAATGTATCAGGATATCATGAAAGGATATTTGGTTTTATAGGACGTACCACTAAAATTAGTTTAAAGGTCATGTGAATTAGACAGTATGTAATTATATTTAATGGAATATGATAAGGAATCTAGGACATTTTGTTTAAATTCATGTATTAAGGATGTTGGAGAAACATTCATTGCATAGACGAGGATCATGCATAGGAAAAAATATGAGAAAATATATAAGTTTCATCCTAGTGTCAATTCATTAGAGGAAAAATAAATATCGACCAATAGAATATCATATCCCAAGATGAGGTAGGCCTTTGATAGAAATTAAATTTGTGTTTCGATTAGATATAGTTGATCTAAACATCATTATTTATCCTCATATAATTAGAATTAATAGACATGTAGTTCCCAATAATGGTGGAAAATTTTTAATCCTTGTGTAAAATTAGAGATGGGGATACCACACACAAAGAACTATTTCATGGGTTAGTTCTCATGAATGTAATTGGGCCATATAAATGGACTAATCCAAGATGCTTAAAGTCATTTAAGGTTGGAAATTTATATTTTAGTTTAAATTAAAGTAATAATTACTCGAGTTCCATGCATTTTAGTATCATATCATGAGGACCTATTCTATGTAGCATAAATTCATGTAGAATATAATTATGTAACATATATTTTAGGTTCATATAATGAGGCCCTAGTCTGATCTATTTAATGTTATATATAACAGTATTAGGTGAAAAACTATAAAAATTATGAGCTTTAGGGACTTCATACTATGTGTCATGGTTCTCATTTGGGTCAATACAGATTCTCCTTGGAGGAAATATTATAGGAATACCTTAGTATTGAATTCTTGATTGACCCAATTTCGATAGAATTATAGGTTGTGAAATGCGAGTAAATTCATCTAATCAAATCATTCCAACAGAACAATGTTTATGTAAGACTGACCATTTTCAGATAGTTGGTCATAGAACTAAATTTTAAGTGAGTGAAACTAAACATAAATTTCCAAGATGTAATCTATCCTATACACTAGTGGGTCTGGGGTTTCCCAAATAGTAGTATTGGTTGGGGTATAAAAATTCCAAAAATCCTGAAAAAATGTAATGCCCCGAACCCAGCTACCCAGAGCCGGTGCATTACTTCGTAACATTGGCATGATCACAAAAGATAAAGTCTCGAAAGACCGATTAGTTTAGTAGCCTTGGAAACACTAGATACATTCGTAAACGTTACATTACATCATAAAGTGAAAAACTACAATAACAAAGTCCCATAGTCCACACCCATATCCTCTTCTGACTATCCCTGTAGTTCATTCATAAAATACTTCTTCACATCCTGGAAAATATTAAAACATTGAAAGGGGTGAGCTCAGATGCTCAGTAAGGATAACAATATTGCGGAAGCTTTCATAAATAAACATAAACATTTAAGGCAATGTATAACTAAAACAAAAGCCTTTTAAACATGAACTTCAACATAATATGGCAAAAGTAAAATGAGATAATGCCATTTACTTATTCACATGGATATTCTACTGGTCGAATAATCACATGCAATATCAATAACCACTTTCATAATGAGGGAATGTATAATGCCGGACATTCTGAAACATTTTGTCAAGGCCTCGTCCAAGACGTCTAAAATGATTAAGGCCTCGGCCAAAACCATAAATCAAATTGGGAAAGGGCCTCATCCAATTACATGTCTAGTTGTCTCATGAGACCTACCGATGCAATTTTTTTAGAAGATAATTACATTTAAAATTGCTCAAATATACTCTAGTGTTTTTCTGAAAACATTATGCAAGCTTCTGAAAAAAATAACTAATTCTGAGACTACTCGACTAATTGCAGGCCATGATGGGTCCACGCCCAATCCCTTCCTGTTTAACACACTTGAGAGTCGGGTTTTCTGAAATCATTTTTAATCTTGCATTAAATACGTATACATTTTCACTAGATTTTCATATATTTGAGAGAAATATCTCTCTCTTTTTTTGAAATCATTTATAAAAATGTCGTGGCTTATAGAGGAAGCCGAAAACTCAACTAATTGTCACGGTGGCGAAAAAGTCATTGTCGCGGCATAAGTACGACAAAAAACATTCCCTTTTGTCGTTTAGTAAAACACTTCGTATAAAAATATTCCTTTTGAATAAATGTATATGTCAAAGGGGTTTATGCACCGTATAAAAGAAAGTTGTGTATAAAACCAAATATGCCTCAATGAAAGGAGATTGAGATGAAGTACTTAAAAGATAATTTTTAAAATAAAATATATCTATTATGTGTATTCAATATAGGTACACATAAATAATGTAAAAATAAAAAATAGGACATAATAATATTATGACATAATTTGAATGTAGGATATTAACCCAAAGAATGGAAATTGGGTTAAGAAATTCCCTTACCTCGTGTCTGACTTGACTCAACCGTTCTTTAACCTCCTGAATAATAAACTAGAGTTAATATATACCTTTTTAAGAACCATTTTCAATTTCATTATCCTTTTTATATCACTTATTACAATGATATGAATATTATGTAATTATTTAGGTTAATGATGGTCGTTTTGTCGATCTTTGGTACTTGAGTCAACAATAAATATCTTATAATTACAAGTTGTTTATGTGGTAGAATATCCATTATCTCCAGAATTATATTCATGATTTATATGTCATATATATCTTATATATCCAGTATATACATTCATTTATAATATTACGTAACATTTAGAGGTAAGAAATGAAATGCACCGTTCATGGAGACGGTAAGCCGTACGTACGCATGAACGCTACTTTCATTTCAATTTCATATTTAATGGAACGAAATCATAATGATATAAATGTATAATATAATTCCAGTATAATATAGTGTATAATACCATTTACTCCATCCTTTATACCTCCCACATATGGAATTAACGATTCAAATCACTTTGAGGGGGCGGTAGTCCGTACTTCCTAAAATGAAATTATCGCGTTTTACCCATAATGAAAATCATAAAGTATGCCATAAATGAGGAATACATAAGCATAAGTAAAACATAAACACATTATATATCATATATAAATATAGTGACATCTTAATGGACACCTTTGAAGGTGTTATATGAGTGTTGAACAATCATCGTTTCGTGAGGCAGAAATTCTCCATCCACAGAAACTGTATGTTCTTTAACCATTAGATGTAGGTGTGTGTAAGTGTAGCTCGAATCCTTCTTATAACAACATCCTAGTGTATTTAGTATACTGTTGTTTTTACAAAAGAAATGAATAAAAAGAGTTTAGGGGGGTTGGAGAAGAAAAATAAAACAAAACAACATTAGAGAATACATTACCTCAAAATCGGGTAATTCTTTTTGATTTGAGCCAAAGGCTTCCTTGAGAAGAGTTCTTCCCAAAGTGAGTCTTCTAGGAGTAATAGGGGTAAGTTGGGTGAGTATTTGGGAAGAGTTTGGCCGAGCCAAATGGCTTGAAGGTGTGAATAAGGTGGGAGAGGTGGGGGCCTTTTATAAGTGGAGAGGAGGGGCACTTTTGGAAAGATTGAAATGTTACATTGTTACACAATGCTTTTCGGATTCTAAAGGTCCCACACTTATATAATTCGTGTATAAGGTGATAAGGGTTCTAAATATACCCATTAAATAGTCTTTTGACAAGTTTAAGCCTTGTATTTTACATTATCTTTTCATTTTATTAAAATCGTTAAATAATGAGGTCATCGCTGCATCATCATGATGTCATAAATAATTTAATTTATTTAATGTATAAAAATTATAAAAAAAATACAATGATGTAGGAAATATTTTTAGCTTTCTAATGAATACTTATGGTCAAAATTTGGACTTTTGTAACCCCACTTAAAAACAGTTTTAGTAAAACAACTCATGTTTGTGTCAATTTAATTTTAACATTAAATAAATATATATTAATGTCATTTTCCAACCAAAGTGGATCCATGGGGTCCCCAAGTTGACCCATGGGTTTTATTGGTCGGCCATGACTCATCCAATAAGAGTAGTACAAGTGTCAAGCTCATATCATATTATTAAAACATTGTTTTTACCTTAAACTTCACTAATTACCTCTAATCGCGATTAAGAACTTAAAAGGTACTATTCACCGAAAAATTATTTTAATCTCATTGAACCACATTTTACTTCTTAATTACAACCATGTATGTCTGATTTTTGAAAATAAAATCACAGAAGTGGTAATATTTCATTTAGACAAAAAATCAGTTATTTAACTACCACTTAGTGGTTTCACTATTCATCAAAAATTGATGTTTTTCAGAATAAGGCCAAAATTTCACCCTAAGCTATAATTGATATTCCGAATTCAAAAATGATGTCTATTTTAAAAAATTCCAAACATATAATTTGCATTAACTAATTTTATAATTAATTCCCGCTATTACGACAAATAGCGTGTTTTTAAGAAACAATTTATATCAAAAGATTGGCAATTGTTTATGTCCAATTTGAATGTTAAATTAATTATAATGACCACCATTGGATAAAATGGTAAAAATATATTCTAATTATACCTTAAACCCACTAAATAGTATAATTTATCACAATAAATTATTTTGATTAAAAAGTTGTTTTAAGTATTTTTCACTAGTCATAAAAAATTAGAAGTTCTCAGAAAAATACCAAAAATTCATCATGGGCTAATTTCGATATTCCGAATCCAAAAATGAATTCCATTTTGAAATATAAAATTTCTATAATTTTAAAAAGTGGTTATTACTATTCATAACGGCTACTTTGATTAGTCGCGGTGTTTTAGAACTCGAAGTTGCGTACAATGCAAGCTATTGCATTATTGAGTGAGAAGCATATCGTGGAAGCTCGGGGTGTTACATTCTCCCCTCCTTCAATAAATTGCGTCCTCGCAATTTGAAATTTTTCTTTGAAAATAAAAGGTTGAAACGAGAAAATACCTTTGAGGAAAACCCACATCGGGAATATGATTAATAAAATTTAGCCTTAATAAGAGGGAAGGGGAAATGAAAAAGTCACCACCCAATTATGATCACGATTAGGAGAACATTGGTGGAAATTAACGACGTATAATTGGAGGAAAAACGTAAATATTTGTAGGGAGTGTTTGAGGTCATCAATCACAATCGACTGTCAAATTGAGGGCCTCAAAGCCTTCAATCTATGTTGATTTAAAATATCATTAGTTCAACAAGACATAAGGTATTAGGATAACACTTTTTTTTTGTTTTAATATCCCTTTACTAAAGTTTATGAATTAATTTATTCATTGAATAAGAGATAGGTATATATATATTTATGCTTGACAATTAGAGTTTCAACCTTCAACTCATCTTTCACTCAAAAGATAATAGAACTCAAAAATATTATACTTATCCTAATTGTATACGGTTCCAAATGTTAACACATACCATTTAGATTAGTAAAATTATTTTGTAATAACTGGGGAATTCCTGTAGGCTAGTGGTAGGAAATAAAGGCATGTCGCACTATGATTGTGGGTTCGATTCCTGCAGCTTTGTCCGACGCGACGGGTTATGCCCCACCCTGCAGGTTGTCCTTTTCCTAAAACAATAGTATTATAATATTCAAAAATAATCTTCATAAATTTTTAACCATAAACAATACTATCCAAAGATCAAATTAATCCACTCCAACCTTTATAGTTATCCAAAATACCTCTGTCCTGACTTTCTCTAAAAGGTCTCTTAATTCCAAAATCAATTTATCAGATTCCCCAAAAAAAGTAAAGTTTCTCTTATTGTCACATACTAAAAATATAAAAACCTTACTGAAATCAACAAGTACTGTAGTACAATCCTTATATATATATATATCTCATTATTCTAATAACCAGAATATAATCCATGAGTCCAAAAGCACCATTACATTAGTTATTCTGCTTCAACTGTAGTAACAGCATAAGATTTTCCTTGATACCTTGGCCTTTTCTGAGGTGAGTTTATTTGATGCTTAGGAAATTCATTTGCATAATGCCCCGTTTCCCTACAATTGTAGCATTCAACTTTGATATCCTCTTTCTTTCCCTTGCAATCACGAGCCTGGTGACCCTTTTCTCCACATTTATAACAAACTCCCATTCCTTTTAGGAAAGTACCAGGGTGATTCTTCCCACAATTATCACATAATGGAAAATCCTTCTTTCCCTTTTCCCCTTTATCTGTCTCTTGTTCCACCGTTCTCTTCCTCTCTTGCTTTACTTTATTGTCATAAGACTTAGATAATTCCTTTTCTGTCTTGATAGCACATGAGACAATATCTTCGTATGATGAGAAGGATTGTGATACTAAATCTATACGGAGAAGTGGTTTTAACCCATCAAAGAAACGATCAATCTTACTCTTTGGGTTACATATATAATCGGCAGCATGCCTCTCTAACCTTGTAAAGTTAGCCTCATACTTTGCAACATTCTCATCCTCCTTCTGCCTCAGACTCAGAAATTGCCTTTCCATATCTGCTCGATGGTCATGAGGAAAGTATTTTTCTAAGAAAAGCTCTTTGAACTCCCTCCATTCCATATTCGATACGTCATCATCTTCCTTTGTGTTTTGAATCAGCGACCACCACTGATCGGCATCTCCAGGGAGGCGGTAAACTGCCATGACAACCTTCTCCCTTTCACTACTCCCCAAGGCATGGAATATTTTCTCTATGGAATTTATCCATTGCTCAGATACTATAGGATTTGTACTCCCATTTAAGGTTGGTGGTTGTTGCCTCATGAAGCGGTCTAACATTGATCCCCCACGTTGTGGATCAGGGTGATCCATACGAGTAAGGTTATTATTAGTAACATGAGTGAGTTGTCCCAGTATGGTAATAAGTTGATCAGCACCATTTGTATCTCCAGATCCACAATAATTATCTTGACTAGGAGGGAAATCCCTACACGGAGTGCGTGCATTGATACGGTTTCCATTCCTTCCACTAGGTGCCATTTCTAAACAATGGCATAAACTAGATTAGTTTATGAAATAAAATTCATAATTCCATATTTGTAAAATACTTTACATAAATTGAACTATTTACGGATATAATCCATAATCATAAAAAGAAATGTTTCCTTTGAGTAAGTATATACTCATAACCCTTCATAGTGGTTTGTAAAGAAAATGAGAATTATCCTAAGAATATCCCCCGGGAGTGTCGTAACCAAGAGTGCAGCAAGGCTCGTTGTCGTGCACCAGTTCCCGTTTGAGTCTATCTCAAAGCGGTGTTTTCGGGTTTCACCCCTAGGTACATCTGTGCCAGAGCCGCCTCTACCTGCTCGTATCCAGACAGGGATGTATTGCTCGGAAAACTCACAACATCTCTACAATACCGAAATTCTAGGAAGTTCTTCTTTACTAATCCTCAAAGTCTATCTTCGGGATATGTGCTCTAATCAGAGTTTATCTAAATCTAGCTTCCAAGGTTAGTACTAAACTTCCTCTGATACCAACTGTAACGTCCCGAACCCAGCTACCCAGAGCCGGTGCATTACTTCGTAACATTGGCATGATCACAAAAGATCAAGTCTCGAAAGACCGATTAGTTTAGTAGCCTTGGAAACACTAGATACATTCGTAAACGTTACATTACATCATAAAGTGAAAAACTACAATAACAAAGTCCCATAGTCCACACTCATATCCTCTTCTGACTATCCCTGCAGGTCATTCATAAAATACTTCTTCACATCCTGGAAAAATATTAAAACATTGAAAGGGGTGAGCTCAGATGCTCAGTAAGGATAACAATATTGCAGAAGCTTTCATAAATAAACATAAACATTTAAGGCAATATATAACTAAAACAAAAGCCTTTTAAACATGAACTTCAACATAATATGGAAAAAGTAAAATGAGATAATGCCATTTACTTATTCACATGTATATTCTACTGGTTGAATAATCCCATGCAATATCAATAACCACTTTCATAATGAGGGAATGTATAATGTCGGACATTCTGAAACATTTTGTCAAGGCCTCGGCCAAGACGTCTAAAATGATTAAGGCCTCGTCCAAAACCATAAATCAAATTGGGAAAGGGCCTCAGCCAATTCCAAGTCTAGTTGTCTAATGAGACCTACCGATGCAATTTTTTTAGAAGATAATTACATTTAAAATTGCTCAAATATACTCCAGTGTTTTTCTGAAAACATTATGCAAGCTTCTGAAAAAAAAAATAACTAATTCTAAGACTACTCGACTAATTGCAGGCCATGATGGGTCCACGCCCAATCCCTTCCTGTCTACCACACTCGAGAGTCGGGTTTTCTGAAAACATTTTTAATCTTGCATTAAATACGTATACATTTTCACTGGATTTTCATATATTAGAGAGAAATATCTCTCTCTTTTTTTGAAATCATTTATAAAAATGTTTTGGCTTATAGAGGAAGCCGAAAACTCAACTAATTGTCACGGTGGCGAAGAAGTCGTTGTCACCGCATAAGTACGACAAAAAAAAATCCCTTTTGTCGTTTAGTAAAACACTTTGTATAAAAATATTCCTTTTGAATAAACGTATATGTCAAAGGGGTTTATGCACCGTATAAAAGAAAGTTGTGTATAAAACCAAATATGCCTCAATGAAAGGAGATTGAGATGAAGTCCTTAAAAGATCATTTTTAAAATAAAATATATCTATTATTTGTATTCACTATAGGTACACATAAAGAACGTAAAAATAAAAAATAGGACAGAATAATATCATGACATAATTTGAATGTAGGATATTAACCCAAAGAATGGAAATTGGGTTAAGAAATTCCCTTACCTCGTGTCTGACTTGACTCTACCGATCTTTAACCTCCTGAATAATAAACTAGAGTTAATATATTCCTTATTAAGAACCATTTTCAATTTCATTATCCTTTTTATATAACTTATTACAATGATATGAACATTAGGTAATTATTTAAGTTAATGATGGTCGTTTTGTCGATCTTTGGTACTTGAGTCAACAATAAACTTCTTATAATTACAAGTTGTTTATGTGGTAGAATATCCATTATCTCCAGAATTATATTCATGATTTAGATGTCATATATATCTTATATATCCAGTATATACATTCATTTATAATATTACGTAACATTTAGAGGTAAGAAATGAAATGCACCGTTCATGGAGACGGTAAGCCGTACGTACGCATGAACGCTACTTTCATTTCAATTTCATATTTAATGGAACGAAATCATAATGATATAAATGTATAATATAATTCCAGTATAATATAGTGTCTAATACCATTTACTCCATCCTTTATACATCCCACATATGGAATTAACGATTCAAATCACTTTGAGGGGGCGGTAGTCCGTACTTCCTAAAATGAAATTATCGCGTTTTACCCATAATGGAAATCATAAAATATGCCATAAATGAGAAATACAGAAGCATAATTAAAACATAAACAAATTATATATCATATATAAATATAGTGACATCTTAATGGCCACCTTTGAAGGTGTTATATGAGTGTTGAACAATCATCGTTTCGTGAGGCAGAAATTCGCCATCCACAGAAACCGTATGTTCTTTAACCATTAGATGTAGTTGTGTGTAAGTGTAGCTAGAATCCTTCTTATAACAACATCCTAGTATATTTATTATACTGTTTTTGTTACAAAAGTAATGAAAAAAAAGAGTTTAGGGGGGTTGGAGAAGAAAAATAATACAAAACAACATTAGAGAAGACATTACCTCAAAATCGGGTAACTCTTTTTGATTTGAGCCAACGGCTTCCTTGAGAAGAGTTCTGACCAAAGTGAGGCTTCTAGGAGGAAGAGGGGGAAGTTGGGAGAGTATTTTGGCAGAGGTTGGCTGAGCCAAATTGCTTGAAGGTTTGAATAAGGTGGGAGAGTTGGGGGCCTTTTATAAGTGGAGAGGAGGGGCACTTTTGGAAAGATTGAAATGTTACATTATTACACAATGCTTTTCGGATTCTAAAGGTCCCAAACTTATATAATTCGTGGATAAGGTGATAAGGGTTCTAAATCTACCCATCCAATAGTCTTTGGACAAGTGTAAGCCTTGTATTTTACATTATCTTTTCATTTTATTAAAATCGTTAAATAATGAGGTCATCGCTGCATCATCATGATGTCATAAATAATTTAATTTATTTAATGTCAAAAAATTATAAAAAAATACTATGATGTAGGAAATATTTTTATATTTCTAATGAATATTTATAGTCAAAATTTTGACTTGTTTAACCCCACTTAAAAACTCTTTTAGTAAAACAACTCTTGTTTGTGTCAATTTAATTTTAACATTAAATAAATATATATTAATGTCATTTTAAAACCAAAGTGGCTCCATGGGGTCCCCAAGTTGACCCATGGATTTTCTTGGTCGTCCATGACTCATACAATAGTAGTAGGACAAGTTTCAAGCTCATATCATATTATTAAAACATTTTTTTACCTTAAACTTCACTAATTACCTCTAATCGCGATTAAGAACTTAATAGTTACTATTCACCAAAAAAATTATTTTAATCTCATTGAATCAGATTTTAATTCTTAATGACAACCATGTATGTCGGATTTTTGAAAATCAAATCACAGAAGTGGTAATATTTTATTTAAACGAAAAATCAGTTATTTAACTACCACTTAGTGGTTTCACTATTCATCAAAAAATGAAGTTTTTCAGAATAAGGCCAAAATTTCACCCTAAGATATAATTGATATTCCGAATTCAAAAATGATTTCTATTTTAAAAAATTCCAAACATATAAGTTGCATTAATTAATTTTATAATTAATTCCCGCTGTTACAACAAATAGCGTGTTTTTAAGATACAATTTATATCAAAAGATTGGCAATTGTTTATGTCCAATTTCAATGTTAAATTAATTATTATGACCACCATTGGATAAAATGGTAAAAATATATTCTAATTATACCTTAAATCCACTAAATAGTATAATTTATCACAATAAATTATTTTGATTAAAAAGTTGTTTTAAGTATTTTTCGCTATTCATAAAAAATTAGAAGTTCTCAGAAAAATACCAAAAAATCATCATGGGCTATTTTCGATATTCCGAATCCAAAAATGAAGTCCATTTTGAAATATAAAATTTCTATAATTTTAAAAAGTGGTTATTACTATTCATAACGGCTACTTTTATTAGTCGCGGTGTTTTAGAACTCGAAGTTGCGTACAATGCAAGTTATTGCATTATTGAATAAGAAGCATATCGTGGAAGCTCAGGGTGTTACAAAAAATATATCTAGACAAGTATTTTAAACGATGTCCACTATATTTTATAGGATTTTAAATAGAGTTTTAATAAATAGATTTATCTATTAATAATATATTGCCTCATTGTGAGATGTAGGGTTAGACTAGATGTCATACTCATGTTATAACTTCTTTAACTTAGAGGAAAAAAATTGGATTCATCATCCATAAGTATTGTGTGAGGGAATCTGAATCTTGTAATGATATTAGATTCCAGAATGTTAGTAACAACATTTTTTATGATATTTTTATGGAACTATTTATAACCAATTGGAGAAGATATTAGTAATAATAAAAATATACATAAATTCTTGGTGGTGGTTAGAAGTTATGGACCCATGGCATCGATTCCCCCCACACAAAAAATGAATAAAAGAATTTGGATGTGTGTAAAAATTTCAAGGGCCCATGGATAAAGTTTTTTTATATTTTACATGCATGATTAATATTAATAAATTTTATTCAATTATGCATTATCATGGATTATAAATATCTATGTATCCTAATTTGGTATCAAATAATAGATATGGATTGATATGTCCTATAGGAAATTTTGTGGACTTTCTGATTAATGTAGAGGTCCCTCTTCCTTTATTACACCTATGGAGGACCCCATAGAATATTTTATTATAGTGGTCCTTAAAAAAATATTAGTTTTCATAAACTATTAATCTTGATTCCTACTGAAATATTTGTTTCTCCATAGATAGATCTATTAGGATTAGTATTCTTTAGGGACAAGCCATTATGGGAGAAATTTATATAGTTGTCACATCAATCGGTGAGGAAAGAGGATCACAATAGTATATAGTGGAATTAAATTCCTTTATTTCATCCATTCCATAGTTATTTAAAGTAGATTATACTGTATAATGCACAATAGAAATAATATAAGATATGAATACTAATTTCATCTTTCCTCAGGACTTTCATGGTGATTGTTGTATTGTATGGTGAATCATCATAGTCATTCTAGTAATTTATAATATGAGATTGTTTTCTATATAAGGGTAATTCTTCCATCAGTCCTCATACATAATAAAGAAAGGGGATAAATTCTTCCTTCTTTATTGCATAGTCTCTTTTTCTTTTCTTGATTACCATTTCCAAATAAACCTCAATGTTTAATTTGGTAGATTTTATTTTCAAGTCCAATTCCATGCATGTGACAGTGTTTTGATATCCCACCTTATAGTTGATATATCCTTCTGATAGTATATTGGTGTAAAGTAAAACTTATTTTACCAGGGATATAAAAAAAATCACCATATGACCTTTTTAGCTTCAGTTTTCAATATTTCTACATATCGAGCTCATGTAATCACTATTAAAATACATTTCACATGTTTAGGAAATATAATGGATGGATAAGACTTTTTTTAGGGATATTTGTATCTAATGAAGAGATGTCTAGGATCTAGCATGTTGTGACAAAATATACTAGTACTTTCAATTTGATTGAATTTTTAGACATGAATTGGATGTTGAATTTATGAACAATAACTACTTATCAAGGTAGTTAACCAATCATCATTAGATGAATATTGATATATTTGAGTGGTTTGGTGCGGGAGACCAAGTAGACCTCATGGTGATATAGATAATTCCAAGTTCTATACATTATCAAGAACAATACAGGGAAATTAATATAAACCTCAAAATATCTATCCTCAACCATTAATATTTCCCTTATAAGATATATGAGACTATTCTTCACTCCTACTAAATTGTTCTGAGTGAGGAGTTCACCAAGAGATCACTCCATTGTTTCCATATAGTGAATGTATAATTCCTCTACTATAAGAATCAAAAACAGTCGACAGTGTATAAGGTTTTCAATGAGTTTATCAAAGACAATATGTTAATTTGAATCTCTTTGGTAGGTGACCCATTTCATCCTCATCTTTTTTAGTGGTAATAATTTCTGAGTGATGTTGTCTATGAATTTCCTGGTGTAGGTGATATATCTTTATATTACTTTCCATTCAATGAGATTTAAAGGAAGGGTCATTTATGTTATTTCATTAGTATTTTTGGGGATGAACATGATGCCTTAATGGTGTAACATAAATCATGGATACCATTTATATGTCTCCCTGAAATCACATTTCACTTGGTTTAGTTTCAATTTATGTAGAAATATTTTGTGTAAAACTAAATCAATATCAACAAGGTTATCCCAACACAATTGAGATTTAAAAAAATTATTTTCCTATGAGAATTCTATGATTCTACCCTGTAAGGATTTAGAATTATGGTTCATGAAATGTTTTTATGAAATTCTAACACATTATATTGAAAAGGGAATTAAAATTTAATAATATACCCCTTGGGGTGTCCTGATGGTAATAGACGCTTCATCTTATGGGTCTATTTTGACCTATTTAAAATCATAATACCATTCCATTAATGAAATGGACTTGAAAAAAGTAATTTAATTGATCATTAGATCCTAGATTAGTAATATGAATTCATACTTAGGAAAATTTGCATTCTGATCCTAGAAATTAAGGACAGCTCTAATTTTCAATTTTTATTTTCTTCACAGGCACATTGTTTTCATGTAATTTTGGGTACTGTGCCTCAAAAATAAATTTTTTCTGATATTATCTTCAACATATACCTCCAACTTCTTAGTGTTGTTTAGGTTAATTATTTTTACTACACGTTTATATCCATTGTGGTCATTTGGAATACAAAAGTGATGAGTAGATGCCTGAGCATCTAACTAATGAATTTAAATTTAAATATATCTCCATGATATTTATGAAAATTTATTTATTAATTTTTTTTATGGGTAATTAAAGAACCTATTAAAGTGTTCCATGTTTCTTCCTCCATGAAAAAATTTACCTATTGATGTTTATTAGTGGAATTCAAGACTCCTTTAATAATTAGTGGAGAACCCCCGTGATATTATTCTTCTTCATATTTATTATTATTACAATGATTTTTAAATAGACCCATTCATCAATACTTGGGTGGTGATATAAAAGAATTATTACTTCCATTATAATCACAAAATTTTAGGGAAGCTTATGATTTATTATGTGTAACCAACACCATTAGAATGGTATTAAATTTTCTTAAACCTCATGTTTTCTTCAAGTATTCATGTCCATAAATTAAATATCCTTGGTTGTGTTGATTTAATATTAGTGAAATTCATATTTAAATAAATTTCCTCAATGGAATTATTAATTTACATAGAATTTGTGGGAGTTTATTCCTCAATTTGGGGAAATTTCTCAATAGAAACATCCACCTGATCGCTGTATGATAGGAAATTAATTGAAGGATCTATATCATTATTCTAAAATACCTAATAACTCCATATATATATAATTTCTTCCTCAGTTTGGTAGATGGTTAACATGAAGTCTTCATAGAGTCCGCTCTAGGGGTTAATTGGGGTAGCTTCAAAATCAATAGGGGCAATAATTTCTGAGTTATTCATTAATATTGGAAATTTCCATCTATTATAGATTATAATGAATCAATTTATTGAGATTCAAATCATTCAAAATTATAATTATCACCATATAGTACCTCAACCTTCCAATAAATATATTACATCAATAACTTATGTTAAAGGAGGAAAATACAATATACATATAAAGATATGAACTTCCCATCAAAGCATTGAAAGTAATGTATCAATGGAACACCATGATATATAAATGAAACATACGATATATTAGGTTCTCAAATTAATTTTCCTAAGGGGACTATGATAACTTTTTTCAAATCCCTAGACTGTTTGGTTAGAAGGAGATGGGTTAACTTCATTATAACCTATGTGGTAGAGAGCCCATATTTTATCATAATAAATTTTAAACCATTATCAAATAAAACATAGAGAATATTGATTTCATCAACACATAGAAATACATTAAATTATTAAATAAACATTTGGTGATATAAAAACCTACATGTCCCACTGCAAGATCATACATGTCGACCTCACTAGTACTCAAAATTCGTCATATTAGGTCATTACCCCATGGGGAGGTGATTAAAAACCATGTAAGGAGGGGAATTTTTTCTTTTTTTATATTCTATCTTGGTGGTCATGTTTGGTTATTTTTTGGGTCTTCCATACTCTTCTATCAATATGTATTTTTATATAAAATGGGATTTTATGTAATGTCTTATAGTGATATAATACCTTCTTGGTCCCACTAAAATATTGATCACAACATCCAATTAGTATGTAACATAAGGGAGTCATTATCCTCCCCCTTAAAAGTTTTTTCATTACCAACTCTGAAACATGAACCTTGGACCTTAAATATAAAAACCCACTTAGAATCAGTATAGGTTGCATTGATCTGATGTGATTAAAAAACCTATAATAGAGGGGAAAGTACCTACCACATGCTATATTCTAGTTAGTGGGAATGGTTGTTCTTGTGGTGGGACCTATAGGGTCTTCTCATTCCACAGATCATCACATAAATATTTTTCATGGTTGGAACATAGTTTTTCAAACTGTGAGACTTACCCAAGTATGTCTAGATTCATTCTTATGGTTGGCACATTATTTGGAAAACCATGCTTCCAAATCAGTATGTCATCCTAGTTTCATTAGAAATATGAAATGTACAAATTTTCCCTCAATTTAATACAAATAACCCTCCTATTTATCCACATTTTGACCCTTGTTTCTCCCTTACATATTAATATCCTTTTCTCCTTAGCTTGGATTTATTTTATGTGGGTTATTCATCATGAATCTCTTAGATGTCCCATAGTAAGTGGGTTGTTCCACATCCTCTTGATTCCCCCTACTTTATTTTGATTTTTCTCTCAAAATTAGGGCTATTGTGGAATAGCATATTATTTACCCGATTCTAAATATGAGAGATTCAATATTTTGTGTTTTTTTTCATATGAGGTTCTTTACTCTCCTTTTCTTATGGATTTATACCACTAATTAGTTTTTATACCTAATAAAGGTGGTTTTTTTCATAAGACTCCTTATTTATAAAAACCTTTAGTGATTTATAATTTCCAAATAGTTATTTATATTACTTTAAGTCATGTTATATAATACTTGAAAGATGATATATGTTATATAAATGTTTTGAAAAAAAATTCCTTGATATTGTAAATCAAATTTATTTGAATGATATGTTTTTTATATTGAATTTTTTGTTTCAATTCTTTTGTTTGATGAAATTACCCTTTTAAATGGAAAATGGGTTGCATGATGATATGGTGTTTCTCAAAAAGGGGATAACACATGAGAACCTTGGGTATTTAGGTGGGAGGAATAGGACAAGAATAACTTGGTAAGAAACACCCTACCTAGAACTATTTCAATAATAAAACACTAACTCAACATATTTGGATATATATAGTGTTCCATATTGTTGGGTGACCCCTTCCCACTAGGCATTGTGATTACCCTTCCTAATGGAAGCGGAATAATTAATTATCATGTTTTGACCATCGATATAGTGTGAGGATCCTAGTATGAACTCGAACAAGGATACCATATATATTTTATCCATGGTTCTTATTTTACAATGCTTATTTCCATGAAATTAACTTTCATATTTAAAATTTAAAAAATTTATTCATTATTTTTTATGTTAAAATATAAATATATTAATTTTATATAGTTTCTTTTCAGACTATAATTATAGGATTTAACTAAAAAATGGTTATTAAAATCAAGTGGTGGGATCCTATGGTGTTAGTTGTCCTATGGTGTTAGTGGTGGGATCCTATGGTGTCTAAGTGGACCTTATTTTGAAATATGTAGGTAAATTTAAGGATTCACTTAGTGGAAGTGGGAATTATTATTATTTAAGCATGAGGTTTTGGTGGTAACATGGTGGGGACTAATCTCACATGTCACGCGAATATAGGTAAAAATATTTTATAATATTTTACGATTTATTTGTAAATTTATGCATACATATTTCCTATTATTCTTCCCATTCCATTGTTTTTTATATGTATATTGAATTTCTAATTATAGTTATATCGTGATTGATGTTATTATTATTGTATGAAGTTGCCTTTATTTCTTTTTTTTATGGTATGTTGATGATACTTTTTCAATTTTTATCTAATTTACTGCTTGAATCAAAAAAAATTGGTAAGTTCATAGAGAGTTCTATGTTTATTACAAAATTTTTTTATTTGTAAAAACTATTACCAAATAGTGTTTGTGATTCCCAAGAACTAGTTTCCATCCCATGGGGATTAGGAATATCCTTCGAGCCTTACCATAAACTAGTTTAGGTTCATGGGTCAAAGGTAACCCTAGATGGATGATGGAATAGGGTCTAACAAGATAAATTATGGAATCTTTTGATCCTTATTCTTTTAAATAAATGCCACTATGATTCTTAGTGGACTCATTGTCCTCATGATATGTATCATCATAGTGACTTCATTCTCTAAAACCTGAGGACGTAAAATAGCCACAATAAGGGATTCCTTTAGTTCAGTATAGATCCAAAAGGCATCCAAAATTGAAATCTAGGTAGGGGAGATAAACAGATACTTTAGAATTTTGTACTACTTAGATAAGTGTCACTAGTACAAAAAATATGTTTTTACATACATTTTTTATGTTTCTTACATCCGTTCAAAATGTAACGTTATTTTAGGGAACGTAATAAAAGTAATTTTAACAATAGTTATAATAACCAATGATAAATTTTTTTATTTCAAATATATTTTATGTTGGTTATAGTATAACCATTGTAAAAAAGTTATGTTCAATTTCAGTTATTAGAAAATGATATTGAATATATATTTTTACTTCAATTATTACATTACTGATGTTGAATATTATTTTTCAAATCAATTATTATATAACTAATTTCAGAAAATATTAGTTCTTTAAAAAATAAAAAATTTCTACTTCTTTAATTAAACATAAAATATTGATAAATGTAAAAAATATGGTAGAAACCCAATAAAATCTAAAAAAACTAATTAGTTTACTTCATTTTTCATATTTTCCTAACATTAATAAATATAATTTTATTTTGATGAAATATCTCATGAGGAATACAAAGTTGTGACTAGGAAATAATTTTAGATTATAACTAAATAATTTTTGTTTTAACATGATTTGATAACGGATTTATCATTATAACAAAAAAAGAATCATTGATAAATGTATCAGTTGATAAAGTTTTTCATAAAAAAAATAATCATGGAAAATTTATAATAAATACCATGATGAGATCACTGAAAGGGGAATCAAAGAAACGGTGATAAATATCCAAAGATTTGAATCAGTTGAATGATGTTGAACAAAATACTTGATTAATAAATGAATATGTGTGGAGTGTAAAATAATATAAATTACACAAAAATATAAACATGGAATTATAAATTTTTGGAATCAGTTGAAACTTAAAAAAATTTCACTATAAAAAATTGGAATTCCACATTTTTCATGATATGATATTTTAATGATCATGATGGGATTCAGATATAAGACATGAAAAAGGATTATTTTCACATTGGTTATCCAAAAATGATATGATAATTTTAGTTTTTAACGTCGGTTTTAAGATAAAGGACATGAAAAATGAGTTTTTCATGTAATTTATCTTAAATTCAATATGAAATCCCAACAAGAATGTTTTTAATGTATATTATATAAAAATGTGATGTAAAAATATTTTAACTCGTGTTATTTAAATACTCATGTTAAACCTTTGTTTTCATATCAATTTTTCATACATGTCGGTCATATATTATTCTCTAGGTTTATTATCGAGCTTCAGTCCTGGGGTTTAGATCCAACTGTACTTATGAATAAATTTTTTCTCCAAAATTATGGAGCAATTTTTATATGCATGGGTTAGGCTAGATTGGATTTCCTTAATTTTGGTATTTATTGGATGACTATTTATACACAAATTATTCTATGGGAATGATCAGATCTGAGGGATCCCTAAAGGGTTCATGATCAAATTGAAGCTCCCATTGAGCATGCTAGAGTTCCTATATTTGGGTTTTGAAAATATAAATAGTGTTAGTAGAAGGATAATTGAACATTAGGATCTATTCTGAAATTTTCTTTCTCAACCTCTATAACCTACTCCCTAGTTATTAGTAGAAAATAAGGATTCATAAGACACTTAAACCTAAACTAAGGAGTCTGTCAGGTGAATAACATTAAAAAATCTGTATTGTGACTCTTTATCAAATGATAATTCCATTTAGTGAGGTGATTCTAGTCCTTCTTAATGATGGGGCAAGAAATCTGAAAGGGTTGGCACCATTTTGGGTACGTGAGGGACCTTATTTCTATAAATTTACTTATATATAAGGATTAATTCAATTTATGGATGGATCTGATGATAAAGATGCTTCCCTTGAGTACTTCACTCTGAATTGGGGTCTTGATAAGATGATTCATTCACTCTTATCTAATGGAATGCACATGATTGACAAATTTTTTAGTAATCAAAACATCAAATTTTAATGCCGCTGTTGTTTTGACTTCCTATCACCCTTCTTCATCATCAGGTGTGGTTCAAGAGACACAATTCACCAATGTAATGGGGCCTTCACATATTCATATTCTTGATTTATATCATTTTAAATAGTAAATCATTAAATATAAAAAATTTATAGATATTATTCCCATGTAACAAATGATAAGTGATGTAATCATGATAATCATTAAACCCTATTTCATTGGTAATATTAACATTTTCTTAGTGAAAAAATGTTCTTTTCTAGGGATATAATGAAAACTGTTGGGGTTTTATCCTATCATAAAGAATAGACCGTGTTCTTCCAATTTTTGAAATTTTAGTGGTTTAGTTCCTTATTCACATCCTATATATTTTCATTAGGGAAATATCATTGTTTTTTCTACTCATGAAAAGGTAAAACATGATATTTAATGGGATCAGTGGGTTTATTTCGAACCATCAATTGATTGTGAGTGACAATTTTTATCTATACCATACTATATTTCTTACCATGTGTTGATAGTGTTAGATGATGTTTGGATGGTATGTCACTGAGTATGATATACTCTGTAATACCAAACGTAGTATCGAAATAAGAATGAGAATCTCAGATATAAGAAGGGGTAATTTTTACCTTTTAAAAATTCCCTTAAGAAATTTTTAGGATGGTTATGTTTAACTAGGTTAAACAATATAATTAACAAGACCTCTATGAGTACTAAAGACTTGCTAGATTTCAGAAAAATGATTCTGAAGATGGAACTTAACAAAATATACAAAGATTAAGATTCTACCTTAAAGTGTATAGAATCTAACAATATCATAGTATAAGTAAGGATGTATAAGAAATTTATACATTCCTTAAAAATACAAAATGCAGCGGGAAAACAAATAGTAAAACTACAAGTAACAAACAAGAACTCTTTTAACTCAAAGATAACGGTATTAAATATCCTTGGATAAAGGTCCCTTGATTTATACTTTCAAAAAGTATGTCTTACCCACACCAAGGTAAGCCCTTGATACGATGATTGGAGTCTGTCTCGTTATCCCCGCAAACCCTCAACTATCAGGTAGTTGGAACCTCTGTCTTCCACAGTAAGGAAGCCCTCAACTTCAAGGTGTTGGAACATCTGTCTACCTATCCCCAGAAGCCCTCGATTGTAATCAGCAACAATCTGAGTTGCATGAAGCAAGTCTGCAGAAGGCAAAGTTTTAACAATATGTTCAATCTTTCTGCACGAAGCTTCATAGTTGATAAGAGCCTCTCTGTCTCTAGAAATCACTTCAACAACATGTAAGCCCAGATGTCAAGAGTTGTTTCAATGTTTTTCAAAGTCCTTTTTGGCTTTCAAATGAGCTCCTATTTATAGTCAAAGCTCTAACGGTCGGTTCCCTCCTCCAACAGTCATATTTCTCCTTGAATTTCGGAGGGACCTGTACACTTGTCACTCTACCAATAGTTAGCCAATAACTGAAAGAACGACATAGTTTTGTAATGAAACAAGTGCAAGAATATGTAAAACATAAGTTCTGAATGTAAGTAAATAAAATTTCTGAGTCTAACCAAATAGAATTCGGAGTCAATAATAAATAGATATTCATATTCTGTTTTATAGGAATTCAGAACCTAAATTCTGTAGAAATACTGAGTCTGAATTTCAAGGAAATTAGGAGTCTGGTTTCATCAGAATTCAGTACCAGAACTTACAATGTTCGGAGTCAGAGTTCATAGAAATTTGGATTCAGAACTCATAATAGTTCGGAGTCTGAATTCAAAGAACTCGGGGTCTGAACTTAGATAAGTTCGTCATCATAATTCAGAGACATACTATATGAGAGTTAGTATCCTTAATTTGGAGTGGAACTTCATGAGAGTTCGTATCCAAAATTCGGAGTCGAACTACATGAGTGTTCGTATCCAGAATTCGGAGTGGAACTTCATGAGAGTTCGTATCCAGAATTCAGAGTGTAACGTCATGAGTGTTCGTATTGAGAATTCGGAGTCAACCTTCATAAGAGTTCGTACTCATAATTTGGAGAGGAACTTCATTAGAGTTCATATCCAGAATTCAGAGTTTAACTTCATTACAGTTCGTATCCAGAATTCTATGTGGAACTTCATTAGATTTTGTATCCCGAATTCGGATCCTAAAACAAAATTATTCATAACTAGGTATTATATGAATTTGAGGTTTTGGATATGAATCTGATTTTTATACTTATGAAAAATATTTATATGAACAATGAAAACATGGTAGGAGTAAATTCCTTTGAGAATGAAATTTTCCTTATATAAGTAAAATATAGATTTTCTTAAGTATAAGGTGTTTGTGATTTTCAAAACAATAAGGAATGGAAAAGTCATAAGGAAAACCTTATTGACTCAACAATCTCCCCATTTTTGGAAAGCACAAACAGCCTTTTGAAAAATTATAAAAGAACTTACAAAAAATTTATAGACTTTAAAATTAAATCTTATCTCCCTTTGTTCATAGATGATGGTGAATACAACTAACTCCCCCTTAGGCTTAAGAACTCTAAGGATTGTATTCAGGATTTCTGTAATTGAGTTTTCATTATCATGGGAATGAAAAACTTCATATTGAGAACCTCCCCCTTACTTAAGGATAGTTCATAACATAGAAATTTTTATTCTCCCTTTTTGATTTTTTTCTTCTCCCCCTTTTAGTATTTCTTTTTTCTTCTCCCCCTTTGGGATTTTAAAAAAGAATATAAAGCAATGGAAATGATATAAAGTACCTGAAACATTAGTACATAACAACACATAATACATCCACCCAAAGATTTCAATAGAGTTGAAAGAATTTTTACATGGAAAGGAATTACAAAAAAAAATTGGATTGTTCTATTTGTCTTCTTTTTCCTTGGGGATTAACTTATTCAACTGGGTTTTCAGCTTTTTCAAGTCTCTCTAGTCCTCCTCAGTTTGTTTCTACAAAGTTGTGATCCTTTTTTGTTGAGCTTTGAGGACCTCTTCTTGAGCCTTCATGGCCTCTTCCTGCAACTTTAGTAATTCATCCTGATTTTCAAGCTTCTCTTTGATGTCAATCTGAATATCTCTTTCCCCTTTCCAGTTTTGAGAAACCAAGTTAATCTTCCCATTAAGATCCCTCGCCTGTTGATTCCGATAATTTTTCTCAAGGGTCAACCTTTCCTGGAGATTCTTAATCTTGGAATCCTCGATATCAAAAGAATCTTTTACATCATTCTGAAAACAATCAAACTCAGCCAATTCATCATCAACTTTCTTTTACCATGGAGTTATTTTGCTGCATGATTTCTTGTGAACGTCATAATTGATAAGGAAATTTAAATGCTTAGCCTCAATCTTCACACACTTATCCATGACCATGGATACGGATTCTGATTTCTGATTTAGGCTGTGTTGAAGCATCTGGCACCTGGAGTCTACGGTGGGAATGATCAGAATAGTGTCCACCATTTTCTTCAAAGACTCGACAAAAAAGTCATGACCTAGTGCTGATGATTCCGAATTAGACACTTTGCTCAGCAATTATTCTTCTTCAATTTCCACTAGATTTCTTCTAGAAGAACCATAAAAATCTTTATTCCTTATGATATCTTTTGTTGGGGTGTACATAAGAACTTTCTTTCCCATATCAACTTTCGGAATGGATTCCTCATCAGGAGATTCTTCCTCACTTTCAGATAGTTGAACTATCGTGTCTTCATCTGGTTTCTCCTTCTCTACTCCTTCTTCAAAAAACTGATTATCATATCTTTCTTCCTCAGATAGGTCATTTTATTTTTCTTCTTCAAATTCATCATCTTTCTTACCATATTTTTCATCTCCCTTTCCCAGAGTGACAAGCTTTGAGGTCTCGGCCTCAGAAGTTCTGAGTGGTGGTTTTTCTTATTGGTTTTCCTTCTCTTGATAATCCTAAACTTGTTTAATCAAGTCATCTAGATCACCACTTCTTTCTTCTATGTCTTCTTCTACTACTACTTCCTCTTATTATTCTATTTCTTCAACAGTTTCTTCCTCTAATTCTTCACCAGCTCCTTTCTCTACTTCTTCATCAACCTCTTTCCCTTTATACTTTTCCGGAGTGAAGTAATTTTTTCAAGGGGTATCTTGTAAAGATTGAACAACAAATGTTTCAGGAATTGGAGTCTTCTTAGAAGCTATTTCTGTGTCTCTCAAAACAGATTGTACAACTTTAGCTTCGGGCATCTTCTTCTTCATCTTCTTATCTTTTTCTACTTTCTGAAGGTATTCAGCCATCTTCTCCCTTAAGGATGTAGCTTCAGTAGGGTCCATTCCGAACTGAGGGTCCCCTTCCTTCCTTTTCTCCTTATCTTCCCTCCATTTAGCGTCCACCTCATCTTTATATGCTTTCTATTTTTTCAGCTTGGAAGATGTGGATTGGGTTTCCTTAGCTTTGGGGGTCTAGTCTCCAACCACCACTTCTTTCAATTGTCTCTTCCTACCAACCTTCTTCACTAGATCAGCCTTCTCCACATTTTCCGAATTGGCTTCAGCCTCTTCCTATGGAAAATTGTAAAACTCTCATGTTTCCTTGGATTAAGCTATATTCATCCTTTTCAAGGTATCATCACTAACAAGGATAAGCATTCAATTCTGAGCCTTAGAATTACATGCAATTTTGAAAGAATCCCGACATCAAACTATCAGCTTTGATAGTATGGCAGGGTAAATGATGATTTGAGCTCTCAAATTTCCCTCCTTGATGTTCTTGATTACCACAAGAACATGCCTCATCAGATTGATGTTTCTTAGATTCACTATGAAGTCTAAGAAATATATATCACTTTTCTTCAGGGTATATTTGTCTCCCTTTCTCGGAACAAAGAAACCTTGTACCCATAGCTGAAGGATCCGATTATTACAAGATAGGTGAGAAATCTTGGTTGTATTTACATCATCAAGCCCAAGGCACTCCAAGGCCTTCACCTTAACAAAACTACCTTGAACATTCAGAAGTTTGTGTGAGAAAAATTCAGCTTCTCTATCATATGTGAGCCCCACCAAGATTTCTGCTTTGGTGTAATTAAGTTTGTAATTCTTCCCATAAGACATGAAAGAACATTTTTTTTCTTTCTTATTCCTCATAGACGCTTTTTGATTCATAAAACTATACAGGTAACTCCAGATATACCACATCTAGAACACCTGTCTTCGATATACATACATCTTCCCAACCATTCAACTTTATGTTATTATAGATAATAGAATCATATTTGTAAAAGTTTGGATGGACCAACCTTTCTCTGTGCACATGGAATTTTGAAATTGGCTTCATGGTAGACATTTATTGAGAAGTAGCTTCTACAAACATTCGAATTGGAGGAGAACTGGAATATTCAGAATGGGATTTAAGAACTGAGGTAGAGCTCCAAGACGCGAGAGCTTGGAGATCGATGTGGGAGAACAATGGGGTTCCCCTTTATATAGTCAATGGTGGTGACCTTTGAGCTTCCAAAACCAATCTAACGGTTGAAAATTTCTCTCCTCTACTCTGAAAGTTGAAATAATCACTAATCGGAAATCTTGAATCTGATATTTTGAGGTTTTAACAAAAACATTTGGATTAAATAAGAAATGACTCCGGGAAATTTTATAAGAAAAATAAACTACCAACAAATAAAAGTGACTACTAATGTTAAGTAAGGAAATCATACCTTTCGGATTGGATAAGAAGTTTATGCGTAATAGGTGATATACTTCTTGAAGTAAATTTGAATATGAATAACTCACTACAAAAAACTCCCTTTGAAAAACTTACTATGAAATGTTTATTACAAAAACTTTGAGTACCAAAACTCTAGTACAAAAAGTATGGGTACAAATATTCTCATTATGAAAATTCTCATTACGAAAATTTCTAGTACGAAAATATCATTACAAATTATTTTTGAAATACTAATTACGAAAAACTTTTTAAATCTCATTACGAAATTTTTTTGTAAGACTCATTATGAAGAGAATTTTGAAAGACTTATTACAAATTTGTTTTGAAAAGCTAACAAACAAATGAATTCCCCCTATGAAAACAGAGTTTATTAATGTGAGTATAATGGTTCAAAAAGAAATTAATAAAGGAATATTATCTTACATTTATCATTCCTAACTTATTTTAAATGTATTAAAATCTATTAGAAGGTAAATATTTTGTGAAAATATCATCAATTTGTTCTTGATTTCCGATAAACTGAAGAATGATATCTCCTTTTAGTGTGTGATCCCTAAGATATTGATGCCTAATATCTATGTTCTTTGCACGAGAGTGATGTGAAGGGTTTTTAATAAGGGCAATGGGAGTTGTGTTATCACACAAAATTTGTGTCATAGTAAAACTCAAGCCACAGTCTGTGAGTGTGTGTTGCATCCACAATACTTGAGCACAATAACTTCCAACTACTACATATTCAGCTTCAGCAGTGGAGAGTGCTTCTAAGTGTTTCTTCTTTCAAGACGAAGAAACTACTGAATCTCCTAAGAAATGAATTTTTTTTTATAAACTCTTTCTATCCATTCTACATCCACTAAAGTCAACATCTAAAAAAATATTTAAAACAAAATCATTTCCAGAAGTGTAAAATAGTCATAAACTTATGTTTCCCTTTAAGTAGAAAAAAAATTATTTTCACCACCTTTAAATGAGATTCCTTAGGATTGGATTGATATCTTGCACATAATCATACTGAAAATATCAAGTCTGGTCAACTAACTATCATGTAAATCAGACTTCCTATCATACCTCTAAAAGATGTTTTAACTACTGGTTTCCCAACTTCATCAAGATCAAGTGTGTTTGAGGTAACAATAAGAGTACATATAATCTTATTGTTTTCATTCCCATACTTTTTAAGAAGATATTTAATATACTTATGTTGGGATATGTAGATTCCTTCTGGTTTTTGAGAAATTTGAAAACCAAGGAAAAATGTTAACTCACCCATCATACTCATTTCAAACTCAGATTTCATTAGATCCTCAAAGGAATCATTTAAAGATTGCTGAGTTGAACCAAATATAATGTCATAAACATAAATCTGAACAATCAGAACATTTTTCATATCTTTGTTTATAAAAAGGGTTGGATATACATTTCCCTTAACATAGTTATTTTGAATCAAAAATCATGTAAGTTTATCATACCAAGCTCATGGGGCTTGTTTCAGGCCATACAAAGCATTGGTAAGTCTAAAAACATGATCAGGATGTTTTGTATCTTCAAATCGATGAGGTTGTTCAACAAAAACTTCCTCTTGAACATAACCATTAAGGAAAGCACATTCCACATACATTTGAAAAAGACTGAAATTGAAGAATGCTGCAAAGGAAAGTAAAATATGAATAGATTCAAGTCTAGATACTAGAGTATAGGTTTCTTCATAGTCTATTCTCTCTTGTTGATTATATCCTTTGGCAACCAATTTAGATTTATTTCTTATGATGATTCCATTTTCATCACACATATTTCGGAATACCCATTTTATTCCAATAACAGATGTTTCTTTAGGCCTTTCATCCAAGGTCCAGACTTTATTCCTTTTGAATTCATTTAGTTCATCTTGGATGGCTTTAATCCAATCCTTATCACCTAAAGCTTCATCATTTCTTTTTTGTTCTAATTTGGAAAGGAATGCTTGATGTTCTATTTCATTTCTTAAGGAACTTCTAGTCCTTATAGGTCGATTCACATCACCAATGATACTATCACAGGGATGATTCTTTTGAAATGACTAGTTTGGGATTTGTAAAACCTGTTCATAAACATAGGGTATGAAATCTTCTGGGGTAAATGTTTCAGAAGTATCTTCTTGAACATTTTCCTTATCAGAATGATTTTCTATCTAAGGTTGATAATTAGTTTTTGATAACACATCTGAAGATGTAGGTTGAGGTAGTTTGAAAACAAAGGGACCAGTTTCATCAAATTTGACATGTATTGTCTCTTCAACAGAACAAGTGTTTTTGTTGAAAACCATATAATCCTTAAAGTTGTGGATTAGCCTAAAAAAATTCCATCATCATATTTTGGTGCAAATTTGTTTATGTTATCTTTACTATTCAGAATGAATACTTTGTAGCCAAAAACCTTTAAGTAGGAAAGTCTAGGTTTTCTACCATTCCATAACACATAAGGAGTTTTATTAAGAAAAGTTCTAATCAAAACTCGATTTATAGTATATCAATAAGTACATACGACTTCAGCCCAAAAATTTTTGGCTACAGAATACTCCCTCAACATGGTTCTAGTTATTTCTTGAAGAATTCTATTTCTTCTTTCAACAACTCCATTTTTTTGAGGTATTTTGGTTGATTAGAAGTTGTGAGTAATACCTTTTCTACTACAAAAAGTTTCAAAATCATAATTTTTAAATTCTCCTCCATGATCACTATGAATAGTTTTTAATGGAAGGTTTTTCTCATTTATGACTTGGGCTCTAAAACATTTGAAATAAGAAAAATCTTCAGACTTTTTTGGTAGAAAATAAACCCATGTAAATATAGTCTAATCATCAACTAGGACAAATATATAATACTTTCCCCTAATGCTTCCAGTTTGTGTTGGACCAAAAAGATCCATATGCACTAGCTGTAGTGAATCAGTTATTGATACTTCACTGATTGATTTAAAACCTGATTTTTGTTGCTTGTCATATCGACAAGGTTCACAAACTTTTGAAGAATCAAATCTTAGATCCGATAGATCCTTCACAAAACCTTTCTTAGAATGTTTACATAAGTTCATAAGGATACAGTGTCCTAACTTTCTATTCCATAACCATGAATGATATTACATTGCACAAAGGCAAGGTAAGACTTGGATCTTAAGGCCTTCTATGTTTAGTGTGTAAATATTCTCTTGCCTATTTGCAGACAGAATAAATTCTTCCTTGTAATTCTGTTCTAAGCACTTATCATTCCTAATTTTCACAAGGTATCCTTCATCACATAATTGACTTATGCATATGTGGTTTTGCTTAAGACCTTTAACAAACAAAACAATTGAAATTAAGGTTTTCCAAGAATAACGATGTTACCTATACCAATAATTTCTCCATGAGCATTATCTTTGAAAGTTAATTTTCCTCCTTTCATCTTGATAATCTTTTCAAAATAGTTTTAGATACCAGTCATATGTCGGGAACATCCACTATCCACTTACCAAGTGTTATTGTTGGTACATTCCCTATTTTCTTAAAAATAAGAAAAAGTTAGGTTTTTGGAATCCAGACTTTCTTGGATCCTGAAATTTCAGACTGAAAAATTTTGGGTACCCGCATCTTCTTAGAAAAATAAGCCTTATGAAATCCTAATGATTGGGTTATCTTTAATGAAAAATTATTTTCTCAGTGACCACCACATTGACACATTGTGAAAAATGGACCACTTTGAGGAACAAAGTAGTTGTTACTAAAAATCAGTTTATAACTACTGTATCCAAAACAAGAAGTATTCCTTCAAGGTCAAATTTGTGAATACATTTTATTAAAAATTTCCTTACCATGGGTAAGATTTGAAAAACAATTCCTCAAGTAAAATATTTTAGATTTGAGTTTGCTAACTGAGTTCTTATCTTCAAAAACATTTGAACTTGAGATAGGCTTGAAATCATTTTTCTTAGAAATTATGTTTTCAATATATTTTGAAAGTTTATTCCTCTCAGAACTTACTTCCTCAATTTTTTTTGAAATACTTTAAAAATCATCATTTTTCTTATCAAGATCCATAGAAAGATCGGATATTTCCTTAGTAAGAATAATATTCCTGGAGTTTTCATTATCAATCGTTTTCATGAGCTTTGATTTCTCAATCTCATGAAGTTCAGAAAACCTAGAAACTTCTTCATAGGTAGGTAAAGTATTTTCATCATCAGAAGATGATTCTTCATCAAAAGAGTTATAATATTTACGATCATTAGCATTTAAATAAATTTCAGTCAAGTATTCTGCATTGTCTACCTTAGCCATAAATCAATGATTATCAATAGGTATCTTGGCTATAAGACCAAGATTATTCGATCCAGAAGATTCATAATCAGAAGATTCATCTAAAAAGTCACCACCACTGGCACCCCAGGTGTCATTAGCTTTCAGAATTTCTTAGCTTTGGAATTGTAATACTTATTTCTATTCCTTTAAGAATGCATCTCTTTTCTTTCTTTTCTTTTGAGCATATATAATTCAAGTCTTATGTTCCAGATCTCTTTCATTCATAGCAGGTGACCTCTGAATCTTAATTATCTTTCCTTTACTTATTCTTATACTTGGATTAGAGATTTCTCTATCCATCTATTTTGTTCATCCTTTGAGCAAGATTAGCTAACTAATTTTTTGAGACTTCACTCTCACTAGATTTTGATTGAATAAGAACCTTATTAGATTTGGATCTAGTAACTCTCTCAGGAGTCTTAGCTTTCATGTGATTTGAAGTTGTAGTAAAAGAAACACTACCATTCCCATTCTTCTTCTTTATGTTGTAAGTATCTCTCTTCATTCTAGTCTCATATTGAAGAAGAGTTCCAAACTGTTCATTAAAAGATATTTGGGTAACCTTTCGGTTTTCTTCGATTGCATTTCTCTTTGATTCCCACTCATTCAGCATGATATCTATGATCATTTCAACATGTGATTCATCATCTAGACCTTTATCTCCCATAGATTGTAAGCTGTTCACAATAGTCATGAATATCTGTTGCACCTTACAAATTGGTTCTCTATAAGGGAAATTAAAACCATGATACTCAGATCTGACCATGGCTCTTCTAGTCTTATTCACATTAGATGTACCAAAATGTGTAACTTCATGTTTCTTCCATATACAATTAGCTGTTTTGCAAGAAGAAATTTGTCTATATATCTTCCTAGTCATTGAACAAAGCAAAGTATTGCGTACCTTATAGTTGATTTGGTATTCATGCTTTTCTTGATTAGTAAAAGAACTTACTTACTTGTTAGGAATTTTGTATCCTCCAGTAAGCATAAAAAATTTATCTACCTCAGTATTGATAACGAAAGCCTTCATACGATCTCTCCAATATTCATTATTATTACCATCAATGATAGGTGTTCTTGTTTAATTTAAGTTGTCGATAGAACCATCATTTAAACCTACCATCCTTAAGAAAAACATTTGCACACAAACTTATTAGTAGTATGATTTTGTAGTCAATAGAAAATATTCTAATCAAGAAAAATTGTATCTCTAAAAAAAGTGAATCCGACCAATGATTTCGAAAAATAGATTCTGAAAAATATGAATCCGGAAATATGAATCCGAAAATGTGGATCCGAAAAATAAACTTCGAGAATTATCTTCTGAATCTAATCGTGAGATTAATTCAGATTGATCCAAATGCACTGATTCAAATTGTTAGGATGGTATGTCACTGAGTATGATATACTCTATAATACCAAACATAGGATCAAAATTAGAATGATATTCTCAGATACAAGAGGGGGTGAATTGTACATTTTAAATATTCCCTTAAGAAATATTTAGGATGGTTATGTTTAACAAGGTTAAACAAGATAATTCATAAGACCTCTATGAGTACTAAAGACTTTCAAGATTTCTGAAGAATGATTCCGAAGATGGAACTTAAAAAAATTTACAAAGATTAAGATTCTACCTTAAAGCGAACAGAATCAAACAATATCAAAGTAGAAGTAAAAAAGTATAAGAAAGTTATACTTTCCTTAAAAATACAAAATTTTGTGGGAAAACAAGTAGTAAAACTACAAGTAACAAACAATAACTCTTTTAACCAATAGAGAATGGTATCTAACAACCTTGGATAAAGTTCCCTTGATTTTTACATTCAAGAAAGTCTATCTTACCCACACCAGGGAAAGCACTTGATACAAAGATCGGAGTCCGTCCTGCTATCCCTGCAAGCCCTCAACTATCAGGTAGTAAGCACCTCTTCCTTCCTCAGTAAGGATTCCCTCAAATTCAAGGTGTTGGAACCTCTGTCTATCTATCCCCGTAAGCCCTCGATTGTATTCATCAACAATCGGAGTCGCACGAAGCAATTCTGCATAAAGAAATGTTTGAACAAGGTGTTCAAACTTTCGGCACGAAGCTTGAGAGTTGATAAGAGCCTCTCTCTCTATAGAAATAACTTCAACAACATGTAAGCACAGATGTCAATAGTTGTGTCAAGGTTTTTCAAAGTTTTTTTTGACTTTAAAATGAACTCTTTTTTATAGGCGAATCTCCAACGGTCGGCTCCATCCTCCAATGGTCATATTGCCCCTTGACTTTTAGAGGGACCTGCACACGTGTCACTCAACCAATGATTAGTCAATAACTGAATGAACGACATCATTTTGTAATAAAACAAGTGTAAGCATAAGTAAAACTAAAGTTCAGAATGTAGGTAAATAAAAGTTCAGAGTCTATCCAAAATGCAATTCGGAGTCTATAATAAAGAGATATTTGGATTCTGTTTTATAGGAATTTAGAACCTGAATTCTGTTAAAATATAGAGTCTGGATTTCAAAGAAATTCAGAGTCTGGTTTCATCAGAATTTGGAACTAGAACATACGATGTTTGGAGTCAGAGTTCATGGGAATTCGGAGTCAGGACTCATAAGAGTTTGGAGTCTGAATTCAAAGAACTCGGAGTCTGAACTCAGGTAAGTTTGTAATCAGAATTCGGAGTCAAACTATAAGAGAGTTTGTATCTATAATTAGTAGGGGAACTTCATGAGAGTTTGTATCCATAATTTGGAGTCGAACTACATGAGAGTATGTATCGAGAATTAGGAGTGGAACTTCATGAGAGTTCGTATCTAGAATTTGGAGTGGAACTTCATGAGAGTTTGTATCCTGAATTTGGAGTCAAACTTCATGAGAGTTCGTACTCAAAATTTGGAGTGGAACTTCATTAGAGTTCGTATCCAGAATTCGGAGTGTACCTTCATTAGAGTTCGTATCCAGAATTTGGAGTGGAACTTCATTAGAGTTCATATCCAGAATTTGGATCCTAAAACAGAATACATCATATCAAAGTATTATATGATTCTGAGGTTTTGGATATGAATCCGATTTTTATACTTGAGAAAAATATTAATATGGAAAACAAAAACATGGTAGGAGTAAATTACATTGAGAAGGAAATTTTCCTTATATAAGTAAAATACTGATTTTCTTAAGTATAAGGGGTTTTTGATTTTCAAAACAAGATGGAATGGAAAAGTCATAAGGAAAACCTTATTGACTCAACAGATGAGACTTGTATTTGGAGAAACTAATGGAAACTTCCATCTGTTATGCTACAGTAGTAAATTCATTACATCCTCTATGGTAATTTAAAGGAATGAATGTCATTTGATGTCCATCATGAATATTATTTAGGTATGTATAAAATATCTTCTATTATATATTTTTTATATTTATTGATTAATCGAAGAATTTACACTTCAAAATGAAATTTGAAACCATATAATTTTACCACTATTTACAATTTTATAGATAAAGAATATATATTTTCTTTGGTATTGAGATAAATTAGTAAAGAAACTACCAAAACAGATCATCTTAGTAAATGGATCTTGCTAGTAGGGTTTTGTACCAGAAAAACACAGGTTCCTCTAAATTATTCAATAATCAACTATATTGTTTACCTCTGACTCTAGTATTCCCATCATAGGTCTGTATAGGTATAAAAATGAATAAAATTATTCTTTGGATATCTCATACAATTTAATGTTAGAAAATATTTATTTTCAAATTTGTGTGTAGGATGATTCAATTCCCCCCCCCCCCCACTAATAATATAGTTTCCTCTCCAACTGCACTAATCCACATTTCCATATCATCGATTCCATCCAAGAATAAAGGTATTCACTTTATTCGAAAATCCTTGGGGTACTATTTCATGGGTTGATGATTGAGCTGATGAGTTTGGTAGAATCTGATAGGGTCAACCTATCTACACGAATATTTATAAATCATTTTGAGTTGTTTGAGGATAACATTCTCATACTAGTTTAAATTTTTTCATGAACAGAGGAAATTATTTATAATTTACTTATTTTAGAGTAAGGTATATTGGTTTCACAAACCCTTAGTTGGTTGTATAACTCAATTATTCCTTTGAAGGTTAGGAAACCTCCTCTTATTGAATAAGATTCACTAGTGTAAGAATAGTAGAAATAACAAAGGAGTTTCACTAAATAGGTACATTCCCATTTATTAATAAAATTTTAGTTTCCTCAACCTCCCTAATGCAACTCCATACCATGAAAACTTCTCTTAAATGAAAAGAGGATCAGAATATTTGGGTGGAATGTGGGATATGGATGTTGGGACATATTTTCCATTTTTCATGGAGTAATATCACTGAATTGGTTGTAGTTAGATATTCATTGGAGGTCCCATTTAATAATTCTTCCTATGATTCCATGTTTTCACACCCACTTATCACATTTTAATGAAAGCAACATTTTGAATTGATGTCTCCCCATTATGTAATACTACATTGGTATCCTTTTCCAAATTATCTCTAGGGATTTAATAAATAAAAATCATTTAAATATAAGGATTCGAAATAATCATATCAGTATCCACATTTGAGTATTAAGGATTCTATTTGGTAAATATATATCATTTAAGTGATGGATCAAAATCCACTTCCACATTTTCATTCATGGGTATCCATTTTAATTTGGGACCCCTTTTTTATTTTTCCTTCTCCCCATTATGCTCTCCTAAAAATATTTTATGCTTGTTGATCGTAAAATAATAAATAATTTATTTTACTAAATATTCTCTATATGAATAGGATGAGTCCTAAAATATTAGCAGAAGAACCATTAGGGAATTTTTTTTGAATCCACTCCCTATATAAAAAATATTCAATTTTCTAGAAAATATTCATTAAAAAATTCACAAAAACCCTAGGTACTATGGATGACCTCACCCTATTACTATCATTACTATACTTATTTTCGTGTTTAATGGATCATGGAGCAATGATAGAGGTACAAATTTCTTGAATATATAGTCTTGGTTTTCCTATGTCTTTCCATTGAAGATATTGGTAGGGAAATTTTTTCCTTTCTATATTTTATTCTGGTATGATATGAATGCAATGCATTCTTCGGGTGAGAGTAAATTTCAAATAGGTAATATTCTACAATTTCTTAATTTTTTTCAATTAGATTTTAAACATATTTTTTATATTTTTAGCATGATATAGAAACCAATCAATGTCTTATTCTCATTAGGTCCATATCATTTCATATTTCGATGTGGTGTGATTTTTTTAGATATACCAACTAGAATACATAGATCCAGGACCAAATATATGACCTAAAGTAAAAACATTGTAGGATTCCACATATGATGATCCATTTTTTCCTATGAAAAATTGTGCAATATAAAGCTCTATATTCACTGCAGCTTCTGATATGCTCGTTTAATGGAGGATCTCTAGTCATTTGGTTGAGATTATTTGAACTGTTATTGTATTCATGTTAGAGAGACACATAAAATTTTCTCAATTTAGAATCTACAGTAACAAAAATGATGGTAAATTCAATATAGGGGCCAAATTTATCTAGTACCATTATATAGTTTGAATTCTCCCAATACGTTTGATGGAAAAACATAAGATTATTTTGACTTACCCCTAAGTTATAATGAATTTTATGCATTCCTCGTTAAATTTCTCTATAATTTCATACTAAGGATTGTCCTTGGGATAGAACATCACTGAAATTAGGTTTTTATCAAGTTCTATCTATATGATGATGAAATTATCTCTATACTCTCTGACTGTCTATTCCAGATGTTATGTCTATAAATGTCACATCCCTAGAATTTTATCAAGGAGAAAAATATAAATCTAAATACCATCAATTACATCAAGGGGTGAAAAAATTGTAGAGTCACAACTGATTATAATTTCCCCTATTTTCCCATTGATTGGTGTGAAATAACATAAACTGATGATAGATCCCCTAGTGTAGCTATCTTGGGAATCTTGAGTTCCTATCAGTATGGGGGGAGTTTTAGAATAACACCGAAATAAGAAGGAACTTTGTGCCAAATAAATGTGTCATTCAGAGAAGACCTTCACAAAAAATATCATAGGGAGGAACTCCACAATTGTTTATCCTAGGTTCATAGTCATGGGTTGGAACTTTATTATGGATAAATAATTTTAATATAGAGGACATTTGTAACATATACCATAGGGATGGCCTATATAGTCATTAAATTAGTTATCATAGCATGGACCTATCTGATTGTCTATTTTTCAAGGATTTGTGAAAGGATAACCACCTTGTTGGTAAATCCTAGTGTTTTGGGTAGGAAATTTAAAACTGGTGTCTTGGAAAGGAACATCAAGCTAATAAGATGCTTCATCCTGGGTTGAAATTCATTAACCAAGATCTATATTATTGTGGGTAGTTCCACCACACTAACGGATCTATGGAGAACCTCCAAAGCTTCCTAGAATTACTTACGCATGGGAGGACCTCCAGGGATAATAATTTAGTTTTTAAAACCAAAAGGAGGACCTTCATGTTTGAATCCTCAGACATCTTGGGGAGGAAATAAATACTGGGTGACTTGGGGAAGAACTCCAAGTAATTTTTTATAGGAAGTTCCTCCAATTTTACTGATGTTATTCTACTATAGTAAGGTCCTACATGAATAAAAATATCTTATTTTATACCATGAGGTGTACATTCATAGTGGATTCTTCCAGCATCACGATGAGGACCTCTATAAGAGTTGGATTCACGGAGGACCATTAAAGTGTTTTTATGGTGTTGGGGGAGTACCTATGAAGCCCTTATTTCCTTCACATATTAATGATAATTTTTTAGAGGTACTCACTAGTGTTCATTTAATTTATATTGGAGTATTATCAATATTAGTGATTTGATATGGTCCTATAACTATGATCAAATTACGTTGAAGAGACTCAAAATTTCCAACATTTAAATTGTTTGAAACATTATCCGTGATTGAAATTTGGGATTTATTCAAGTGGGTACCACTTACATACGAAATGATTTGGATGATTGAGGTTTTATATTAAACCATAATTGTGGTTTTTCAATTTTGAATGTGAACTATTTTGGTAGGATCCTTCCTATGAAACTCTTTTTCACTATTGGGACATCCCAACATACATTATGGGAAATGATGGGAACAGGGGAGTGGAATTCTCCCATGAATTAATATTAAACTTCCCCATGTGTTCTCTTGGGATTCTTATCCCAAATATTTTAAGTCGGGACATCCAAGGTAGGGTTCTCAACACGTTCTCGGGGAATCAGGGTCTTGAAATGTGGGTGGTGTCAATGGTTAATGGGATTTTTCCTAGGAATATTCCAAGTAATTTTAGAGACATGAATATCACCCCCCCCCCAATCTATATTAAATAGGTGGTGGGTGATTCTTTTATATTGTTACTGACTCCTTAAGTGATTAAAATTTGAAACAAGTACCACTTTCTTTCCACTGGAAAACCGTTAACAAGAATGCCTAAAGAGATTCATCTCTAAGAGGTTGTTATTGGCTAACTCGAGGGATTGGATATAACTATTGAGGTTGTAACGTCCCGGCAAGGATTACCATCACACTGGTGGTCGGACCAGTAGGTCACATGGCCTCAAGAACGTCTCCCCATATGTCAGAGGTTGTCGACAAGGAGCAAGGGTCTAGGGAGGTGATGGTGGGGAGACTATACCCTCATATCGGAGTAACATAGCGGTATTATTAGAGTAAATAATATCTAATATAAAAAGTAGTAAAAATTTGAAGGGCAGAAGAAAAATACAGGTAATAACAATTTTATAAAAGGCGGAAAATGCTTGTTTACAAAGAATGCATGTGCAGATGACAATACAGTTATGAAAGCAGGGATCAATACAGTATTAATTACAAACAATACAAAAATAAAGGACAGAAAATCCCAACAGTGATACCTGGAGCATCCCAAGCTCTCACTTGGTCCTTTTCTCCTAACTCCTCCAGTACAGACAACACAGCACACAACCTAGGTCCTATAAGCAAGAAGGTCTACTCGGGTACCCCAGTGCAATGGCAGCTCAAGTAGGGTGTGAGATATAAATCTCAGTAGGCTGGCACCACTGATGTCAAACCCAATCTAGAAAGTGTATAATAATTTACCAGTGAGAAGATATGGAGGTACAAGTAGGCATTATTACATAAGAAAATAACACATGTCCAGGTTCCCAAGGGACACATGATGGTTATACCAGCTTCGGCTCGTTTCCGGTAAAGTAACCTGATCATGTCACCATATACATATATAAAAGCATTCAGATCATAGATGATGTGGGGTAAGAATGCCTCCCACCCATCAATAACAAAATGTGGAACAAGGTAGGAACGACGCTCATCCCTATAGGTCAACTGGAAAGGGCTAAGAATGCCTCCCTTACATAAATCGAGATTAGCGGGCACGAGGTAAGAATGCCTCTCGTCCCTATAACTCAACTGGAAATGGGTAAGAATGCCTCCCTTCCATCACATTCATAATACTGGAATGGGGTATAACTTTATCCAATCCAGACATGTAATCATCTATAGAAGTCAACTGGAAAGGGGTAAGAATGCCTCCCGTCCATCAATACAGATTAGTGGGCATGATGTAAGAATTCCTCTCTACCCTATAAGTCAACTGGAAAGGGGTATGAATTCCTCCCTTCCAGACATGTACTGTCACACTGGCATGGGGTATAACTGCCTCCCATCCAACCACGTATCTTTCACTAGGTGGACTCCACTTGAACTCACCTTTACTATCATTCATTATGTGGCATCTGAATGTGCACACTAACAATACAAACATGTCTATAGTATACTTCTTATGGCATTACCTCATAACCATTCAAAGAATCATACCACATGAACATATGAGAACAAATTCACGTTCATACTTAAGGCAGCCCATCATAAGTATCTAAATCAAGATATTCACATATTCATTTTACTAATATAAGTCGTGCTCATTGCGTTATCCCATGGCGTGGTTGTACCACCCTAGTCTATTCCTTCCTAGTTTCACCATTCCATCTTAAAGGATATGTTTATCATTCTTTAACCCTTTGATACCTTCTAGAGGTAACAAGTCATCCCACTATGGTTATCATCATACTCAATTTGCATAAACATGGAAAATTGACCCAAACACAAGTATCGCATCCATTTCATTCCCTTTGTCTCAACAAAGAAAGTTCATATACAAACCATCAAAGATGCACCACAACAATCTAGCAGGAAAGCATAAAAAGTCTATCACTACTTTTTTTCATGAAGACAATGCACCTCTAATTGAGGGGTTTTATTATTAAATCATTATTTTAATGACCAAACAACCTCTTTTATCTTATTCCTGCAGTTCGCATGATTTTCACATAGGTATTTAATCATAACTAAACTTCCATAATTAAAATACTAAGGCAGTGAAATGTTAAAATCACTATTACTTTACACAAATTTAAAAGGAAAGGTGAGGGACCCTACCTCCAGGTGGATCCATCTGTCCACTCCGGCTCATGTAAATTTCTAACTAAGAACCGGTAATTCTCCCTCGCTAAGCATAGGCACTTTCACACACATGCAAGGACACCTATGCCCACGCAGGAGAGTCTCCTAATCTCTGGAAACTCAAAACCACACCAAAACCTCCATCTCACTAACAGATAAATACCACAAACCTTAAGACACCTAAAGAAAACAATTTAGGAAAGGCGAAACTAACCAGTGGCATTAAATACTTACATCGGCTGTTGGCGACAGACCAAAATGAAAACGAAACCACACCGCGAAGCTCAACGCACTTCCAACAACAAGTCGGTGACTCAAAACATCAAAAACCCCAAATTCAATAAGTGCAAAACAAAGAGAAAGTTGAAAACCACACTTTGAAACCAATCTGATGATCTGAAACCATCCGAACCTCTTCGCCTTCGGCGGCCGTTGCTGGAACGCTCATCCAGGAACCCCAAGAGAACTTCTGCACTAACCTAGAACAAGCTCAAGACAAAAAACGGATCACCCTCAAACCCTAGGGTTCAGTCGCACCTCAACGGGTGCCGATTAGGTTGAAATAAAGCCAGAAATAGGGAGGATAAGGGAGAGAGTAGATTACTGTGGAGGATCGAGTGCAAAATCGGCGGAAATCTGAGGGAAGAAGATGAAGAGGAGGAGGTCGTATGGGGGGTGTCGTGCGGCTCATAGGGAAGATCCCCTTGGATGGTGGATGTCTCGTATGAGAGGAGGGAGAGGGAGAGTTTAGATTTAAGTTTTTAATTGTTTTATTTTATTTTCATTTATTTTAAATTTAATCAAATTCTTAAACACTCCCAACCGCACGGTTTGATCCGCACGGTTTTCCAAACCATGCGCAAACAATGCAGAGTATACTGCGTCTAAGACACACCTTTCACATGCTAGGCACATGGTTTAGGAAACCATGCACAGCCCGTGCGCAAGCCACTTCCCCGTTAAATAAGGCCACATGATTTTCCTACAATGGGCCGCACGGTTTGGTCAAACCATAAGCAGCCTGTGCACCTTCCTCTTCCTTTTAATAGCCAGCCTCTATCTCGGTACCGAATCTCCCGAGACTTGTTGAGTCACTACGGAAACATCACAGGCCTTCTCCCAAGCCCCAAAACCAAACCAACAAAGCATTCCAACTCTCGGAATTTTGTTCCGAAGCACGGTCTTATAAATGACCCATTTAGTAATCAAAAAAGTTAAAATTCCTTCAGGATTTCATTCGGTTCAAAACTCGGGTCATTACAACCTTCCCACCTTAGAACCTTTCATCCCTGAGAAGCCTTCAAGAACAACATACACATCACCCAACCTACAAGGGTCGTGAAACTTTGTTCAAATGATCACATTGCGTTCAAAAATGTCCAACACACCTTTAAGCACCCGTTAAACCCTACGGCGCTTAAGCCACCAAAACTCGAGCCAACGATTGTTTCCCAAACGAAACACCAAGAAGGCTCTTCCCGAGCCCATCTACCCAGATACACAAACCCGCCGTCACCTCACCAAGAATCCAGCCACAGGTACTTCCAACCTTAGATTTTTAACGTTAAGCAACTGAATCCAAACTATGGTTTGGACCAATGATGGAATTAACTTTCAATGCATGCCCCAAGCGTTCCCACGACGCTCCTAGCATGATTTGAAATTTTTCAAACAGTTGATCCCCCATCGACCTCAAGGCCCAATTCGAGACAGTTTTTCATATCAGGCATCGGCCGACAAAAACCGCACTCGCCTCTACCTGACGACATGCCAGAGAATGGTATGTCACCGACCGCAGACATTAAACAAGATCCCCGAGTCAAGCCATCTCCAGCTGACTATTTACAAGAATGTTGTACCTAAACAGCCGATGTATTTCAAACAGAAACACAATGAATTTCTCCAAGGCACCTTATGTTTAGAATAAACACATTCACTGAAGCCTACACCCGACTTCCGATGATGTTTCCAAGATCAAACCATACAATAATCCATGTATCCCGCGTGCAACACCAAAAGAGAACTATATGATCAAGCCCAACGGCTTAAAAGCATTAGCGTGGATAAGACTGGCAGTCTCTTAGTGCATCTAGAATGAGGACATGATATGGTACATGCTCATATCTAAACAGAATACACTAAGAGGTTTGAACGAATTCCAGTTAATCATGACAAACTACTAGAAGGAAGAACAGTAGAACCTCAACTGGTCAACTTCAAGGAAGGAACTCGGCTTCACCTTCCGACACATCCACATGTTTTAAACTCGCATGCCTCATAGGAATTCAAACACAACCAACCCATTTCAAAGGGAATTCCAAGAAGAATACAGTCCATGTGAAAGGACACATTTACCAGATTTGAAGCAACGTGGTCCCAACCTTAGGGGTGTTCTAGTCGATGAAGGGAAAGGTGATAACCTAGCCGAGCACAAGTACGTTAGTACAAAAACACCACAACGATCGTGTGATGCTCCCCTGCCACAATTACATCACCAAACAAATGAAGAAGATTCAAACAAGGAAAATAGCTTGTAAAAACACACGAGTCATTCGAAAACCATCTTGAACATTTTGGACGAAACAATTCTTTAACGTTGGGCCACTCTAATAAGTAGATGACCCAAAGCCACAACGAAACTCAAAACCCTATAACCATCCATCCGAACAAGGGTGTAATTAGAAAAAAAAGAGTCCAACAAGGGACAATGGCACCTGAATGGAACCTCATGTCAAAAAACTCACAGTACAAGAAAGGCATTAAAACGCTAAGGGTGCTACTAACCAGGAGCTACCCCTTACGAAGATCAAACGTCGACCCTAACGACGGGTCATGCCAAATATGTCACTAGGCTCAGAATCCAATCATCAAAACACCTCTAAGAAAACAATGCCCACTGGAAACACCTACGGTCCCGTTCCAAGGCAAATCAAAGAGAAACTCATAACTACCCCTTATACTAGGGTTTCAACACACCACCATGGTTTCCATTACCAAGCCCTTAACATTTTACCCCATTTAAACTCTAACCACTGAAATACATCAACCACGCATCAAGAAAAAAGGAAAGTTTCACAAAAACTTCCTTTTAAGAACATTAAACATTCACAGACATCCCGTATTTATCAATCAATTGAGAAAAACAAGACCATGTAAACAAAAAGGGTGACCTACGAGGGTCCCATTTTATCCATCCTGGGTTCTTCAAAAAGAAACCCTAAAGCAGTTACTCAATTCTGTTTAAAATTCAAACACCCCAACCGGGTTATCTCATACAACACATTCCTACTGACCTACTTGGGTCCAGTTTCACATTTAATAGTCATCCAAAACCTTTCAATTTCAAAATTATCCAACATTTTCCATTTAATCATTTCACAGTACAACAAGCCTTTACATTTAATACAGGTTTCCATTTCCCAATTCATGAAGCGCCCATACACTTCATGGATTGAAAATTGACTCCCCTTTTTATCAAAACCATATTCCAACCAAGAATTTAACATGATCACATAAAATGACCCAAGTATATGGGTGGCTATCTACCAACCTATAAAGCACCCATACACATTATAAATCGGCATCTGGATCCCCTTTTTAATCAAAACCATTTTAATTTAGCATTTTAATTTCCACAGCTTTACATTTTTATCAATATCCCTACAAATGTATTTATATCAAGATCAGAATGGTTTTCATATATGGGTTACCCCTTCCCATTCATTCACAACCCAGGTACAACAAAAGCAAGACATGTCATCATAAGCAGTAAACATAGAACATGTTATATCACAGAATCATGTTATAATACATAAGCATGGAATATAATCACTTAAGCCTATTATACAGGCAAGCTAAGATACAACTACATGGCATGGAACATGCATGACATGTCAATTCCTATGTTCCTAATATGATGCATGGAATGCAGCTTTCATTCCATATCTGGACAATGGTAAAATTCAAGGAATTTCATAAACCATAAGAATTAGAAAATACAACAGTCACTCAAGGTGAAATCATATCAACTGTAATAGAAAACAATATGTACAACAATTTCCAGCCCTGGCCACATGGTCATTTCCTGTACGTGGGGTGATCAGTCCCAAGCACGGCTATTAGCCAAGCACCGAAACTTTCCTAATCTCTTGTCTACCAACCAAAAATAGTAAGGAAAATGAAACAAAACGCCACTGATACCACTTTGTAATGACTCGTCCCGTATTACAATCGATCTGGTGGCTGGACTAGTTGGTCACATGGCCTCAAGCGCATCTCCCCATACGCTAGAGGCTTCTGACTAGATTTGAGGGTCCTTAGAGGTGATATTGGGGAGACTATACCCTCATATCAGAGTGAAACAATGGTATTATTAGAGTAAATAATATTCAATAGCAGAAGCGGTATACAATTTAAGGGAAGAAGAAAAATACGTGTAATAACCATTTTATAAAAGGCGGCAAATGCTAGTTTACAAAGCATGCATGTGCAGATGACAATACAGTTATGAAAGTAGGGATCAATATATCATGCATTACAAACAATACAAATATAAAGGATAGAAAATCTTGATGGTGATCCCCTGAGCATCCTAAACTCCGCTTGGTCGTTTTCTCCTAACTCCTCATGCACAAACAGCACAGCACACAACCTAGGTCCTGCAAGCAAGAAGGTCTACTTAGGTACCCCATTGCAATTGCAGCCCGAGTAGGATGTGAGATATAAATCTCAGTAGGTTGGCACCACCGGTGTCAAACCCAATCCAGACAGTGTAAAATAATTAACTAGTGAGTAGGTTTGGAGAAACAAGTGTGCAGTATTACATAATTAAATAACACCCGTCTAGGTTCTCTAGGGACACCAAAAGGTTATACCAGCTTCGGATCGTTTCCGGTAAAGTAACCTGATCATGTCACCATATACATATATAAAATCATTTAGATCATAGATGGAATGCGGTAAGATGTCTCCCACCCATCAATAAGAAAAAGTGGCATGAGTTAGGAACGTCGCTCGTCCCTGTTGGTCAACTGGAAAGGGGTAAGAATGCCTCCCTTCCATCAATCAAGATTAGAGGGCATGAGGTAAGAATGCCTCTCGTCCCTATAAGTCAACTGGAAAGGGGTAAGAATGCCTCCCTTCCATCACATTCATTCAACCGGCATGAGGTATAACTACCTCCCATCTGTCACATTCATAATACTGCCATGGGGTATAACTTCCTCCCGTCCAGACATGTAGTCATCAACAAAAGTCAACTGGAAAGAGGTAAGAATGCCTCCCTTCCATCAATCGAGATTAGAGGGCAAGAGGTAAGAATGCCTCTCGTCCCAATAAGTCAATTGGAAAAGGGTAATAATGTCTCCATTCCAGACATGTAGTGTCAAACTGACATGGGGTATAACTGCCTCCCATCCAACCACATATCTGTCACTAGGTGGCCTCAACAAGCACTCACCTTTATTATCATTCATTATGTGTCATCAGCATGTGCGCACTCACAATAAAAACGTGTCTATAGTAGACTTCTTATGGAATTACCTCATAAGCATTCAAAGAATCATACCACATGCACATATGAGAACACATTCACATTTATACTTAAGGCAACCCATATTAATTATCTCAATCAAGATATTCACATATTCATTTTACTGACATAAGTCGTGATCATTACATTATCCCAAGGCGTGGTCGTACCACCCTAGTCTGTTCCTTCCTAGTTTCACCATTCCATCTTAAAGGATGTGTTTATCATTCTTTAGCCCTTTAATACCTTCTATAGGAAACAATCCATTTAGTCTTAAGTCATCCCACTATGGTTATCGTCTTGCACAATTAGCCTAAACATGGTAAATTGACCCAAACACAAGTATCACAGCCATTTCATTCCCTTTTTCTCAATAAAGCAAGTTCACATACAAAGAATCAAAGAGGCACCACAACAATACAGCAGGAAAGCATAAAAAGTCTATCACTACTTTTTTATCTTGAAGACAGTGCACCTCTGATTGAGGGGTTTTATTATTAAATCGTTACTGTAATGACCAAACAACCTCTTTTATCTTATTCTCGCGGTTCACACGATTCTCACAGAATCATTTAATCGGAACTGAACTTGCATAATTAAAATGCTAAGGCAATACAATATTAAACTCAATATTACATTACTTAAATTTAAAGGGAAAGGAGAGGGACATTACCTCAAGGTGGATCCATCCATCCACTTCGGCTCTTGCTGCTTTCTAACTAAGAGCCTTTGTAGCTCCCCCACTAAGCATAGGCACGTTCTCACACATGCAAGGACACTTATGCCCATGAAGGCGAGTCTCCTAAACTTTGGCGACTCGATACCTTGTGAAAACCTCCAACGCACTAACAGATATATACCACAAACCTTAAGACACCTAATGAAAACAATTTAGGTAAGTCTAAACTAACCAGTGGCATTAAAGCCTTACCTCATGTGTTGGAGAAAAAGCAAAATGAATACTAAACCACACCACGAAGCTCAACGCACTACCAACAATAATCTAGGGACTCCTAAACATCAAAATCCAAAAATTCAATAATTGAAAAACAAAGAGAAAGGTGAAAAACTCATCATGAAACCAATCTGATGAACTAAAACCACCTAAACTACTTCGCCTTCAGCAGCGGTTGCAATAACACGCATCCACGAACCCCAAGAGAACTTCTGCACCAACCTAGAACAAGCTCAAGACAAAAAAAGGATAACCCCCAAGCCCTAGGGTTCGTCCTCACCTCACCGAGTTCCGATTAGGTCGAAATAAAGCTTAAAATAGCAAGGGGAAGGGATAGAGTATCTTACTGTGGATGATCGAGCGCAAAACCAGCAGAAATCATAGAGAAGAAGATGAAGAGGAGGAGGCCGTATGGGGGGTGTCGCGCGGCTCATAGGGGAGAGCCCCTTGGCTGGTGCGTGTCATGTATGAGAGGAGGGAGAGAGAGATTTTAGTTTTACGGTTTTAATAATTTTATTTTAGTTTCTTTTATTTTAAATTTAATCAAATTCTTAAACACACCTAACCGCACGGTTTTCCAAACCGTGCGCAAACCGTGCAGAGTCTACTGCCTCCTAGACACACCCTACATGGGCTAGGCGCACGTTTTAGGAAACCGTGTGCAGCCTGTGCCCAAGACATTGCCCCCCTTAAATAAGGCCGCAAGGTTTTCCTATAATGGGCCACACAGTTTGGTCAAACCGTGCGCAGCCTGTGCACCTTCCTATGCCTTTTAAAAACTAGCCTCTCTCTCAAGACCAAAGCTCCCGAGACCTCTCAAGACACTAGGGAAAATTCACGGGCCTTCACCCAAGCCCTAAAACCAAGTCACCAAAGCATTCCAACTCTCTGAATTTCATTCTGAATCTCGGACTTAAAAACAACCCATTAAGTAATCAAAAAAGTTCAAATTCTTTCGAGTTTTAGTCCGGTTCAAATTAGGGTCATTACAAAGGTTATACTCTCAAACAAGAGAATTTTACCATTAGTTATGGTGGTGATAGGTTTCTTATCACATTTTTCAATACCGTGGGGATGAAATAGTCATTACGGTTCAGGCATACGTCTATTGTGCCATCTATTGGAGATGAAAAAGAATCTAAGTTTATCCTCCATTTATCCAAACCATTCAAGTAAATTTTATAATTATGTTTGCATTAAGTTATAGTTTCAATTATATTTATATATTATCTTTTGTTAAAAACTACAAACAAAGAGATCGTTAATGCTACATCATAAGAGAATGGTCATGGTCAATATATCTCTTTTACTAGTAAAGTATTTTATGTCAAGTACACTATTTATATTCCCTTATGAATTTTTTAATTTTTTGTTTTTTTTTGTATACTAACATTAAAAAGTTAATAATACATTAGGGTGAGATAATGATGCTTCAAATTTCATGTATAGGTTGACAGAATGGTAGTTCGACTCATCCCATAAAGTGTCTTATTTCATAGTTTGGGTCCCTGTTATGGATTTATGACATAAACATGAAATAATTACTAATAAAAATATTGGTTACTTGTATTTTGAAAAAATACACATCAATTTTATCATATTTAGGTATCATATAATTTATATCACTCCATTCTCCGGGTGATTAAACTGTAGTTTAAATCCACACTGCTAGGAGCTCTAGAATTTATTCCCATACAAGAAAGTAGTAGGTGTGGTGGAGTTGGGATGGTCCCAAGATAAGTGAATCATAAATATCCATATATTGGGAATTAGAACTCTCATAGTTAAATTCCATATAATAGGAAAAGTTTTACCTTTTATGTTCATGTGATAATGATCAATGTGGTGCATTTTATGGTCATGCAACAAAGACCAAAAGAAGTTCCTTTTAAGGTCATGTGTCTAAACCCAAATGATGCACCTTTTAAGATCATTAATAAAGAAACCAGAAATTTTTTATTTTAATTTAATATAAATTGGATTATTTCTAGAATTATTAAATCATGTGAAAAGTACAACTGGGTGAAAAGATCATCAAAATTTCTTGTTTGGTAATTACATATAAGTGTCCCTTTCTCATTTGTCATCTCCATTGGTTACTAAATAGGAGGGAGTATGGTTTGTTATTTTATAAAATAAAAGCAAAATTTTATTTTCGGGTTCACACACACAAGGGGATTCTTCATTGATGCCAAAACTGGAACCCACCCAAATGGAAATCATGCAACCATAAATAACATCTACTATGTCACCATAAATGGCAATCAGGTTTCATGAGATGTCACATGTTTGCATGGAATTTAATTATTGAAGTAATAATTGATGTCAAATGAATATGTTAACACCAATTAATTGCTACAAATTAATTATAAAAATGTTGTATCTTTCATTTAAGGTAAGAGGGGCATTTCTCTTATACTGAGTTGTGTTATTCCATATCTTTCCTCCAAATTTCCTCCAAAGTGTTCGTTGGATTTTTTAAATGTATCATTTTCTAAATAAATTATGAATCCTTATATATATGGTATGAATAAATTTAGACAAATCAATATAAAAATTCAAAATATAAACTCTTGATTTTCATGAATATTAAATAAAATGGTAATAAATAACTAAATAATCATTTTATATATTTATACAATGAATAATCATTTATTAAAATTTCTTAAATAGATAGATTATAATGAAAATACAGTTTGAACATTATTTTTTTTAAATTCCATAACATATAAATATGAATAATTATTATTAATGTTACACTATTAATTTTTTAGATAAAATAACATTTTTAATTTTAAAAACTCCTTCAAATTATTATAATATGTAACTATTTAATAAATATATAGATTTATTGTTTCATAATATATTACTATTTCATACTAAACATGTTTAATATATATATATATATTAATACCAAGTAAAATAACCACAAACCTGGGTCCTATCCACCAAAATCTAATTTTGGTATGGTTTAGAGTTATTTTTTGTTTTAGAAAGGGTCCATAGATCCTACTTTATAAATGGTTTTTAGTAAATTAATATTAACACATGATATTAAAATAATTTTTTTTATGTTCCTTTTATATTAAATATTTAATGAATTTATAAATTATACTATTTCAAAAATAAAATGAATAATGTAATGTGGCGTGTGACATAGGCCACGTTATACTTATAATTATTTACAACACCATCCACATTGTGTACTCTTCAAGATACTATCTTATTTGTATGTGACATTAGTTCTTCACAATGTTATCCATGATATTGAAGTGAGTAGTGAAACAACTATTGTGTTTTATATATTAATATTTATGTAACACACCACTTTTTAAAATATTAAAGACATATTTATTATGTAATTACTTTAGGTTTAAATTTATGAGAATTTTTATTTTGTTAAAAAATTTAATTTATTTTAATTTGGTGCATGGTGTAAGGAATGTGCATCAAAACTACATATTGTGAAATTTATACAAGAAAAAAAGTTTGTCCTTGTAAATAATTCAAATATTGTGCATGAAGACAATGAGTTTTTTTAAAGCCATCTATGTTTTTGAATTTTGATTACAAAAAAAAATTAGTTATATACTTTTTCATATATAAATTTTCATATCGTTAAAAAAGTGATAAAAAATTATTATAAAGTGTGGATTATTATTCAATTAATTAAAAATGGTTTGTGAATTGTTTTTAAATAAAAGGTAGTTTGAATTATATTTAATTAATTTTTAATTTGGAATGTCTGTGTGGTTATTATTATTATAAATATGATGGTATTTATGATCATGTGTGGTCCTATATCCATGATAATAATGGCAATCATCATCATTATTGTTACAATTTTTATTACTATTATTATTATACTAAGTCAATATTTAGGGGAATGGGGGTTTAAAGATCATGGAGATCCCTTTTTCTCTTGGTCCAATCACATGAGAGGTAGTAGAGCATGTGGGGAGCTCCTACCACTAACTTCATCCCTCTCTTCATCCACCAATGTAAACAACATATTCATTTTCCCATATTATTCTTCCTCTCCTTTTTCTTCTTCCTTCCACCAAATAAAATTAATGAAAAAATATACTCTTTATGGCTTTTTAATCAAGATATTTCTCTATGAAATGGTAAAAACGTCACTTTCAGGGATGATTTTTTTCATGAAAGGTTGAAGGAGACTATGTCTAAATTCATACACCTCATTTAAAGTTAGATTATCATAGTTCAATTGATCGATGAGTGGTTATTTATATTTTTCTAATTTAGACATTTTTTGGGCTTGGGTTTATAAAATTTAATAAATTATTTATTGTGTAGTGGATTTAGTACATCCCTAGGTTTCTTTTTAATTCTATTTCCAATGTATTTAGTGTCTTATCTTCTCCTTATGAGAATTGGGATAGTCAATGTTTGATGAAATCTTATTATTCCTTTAAATAATTTATAAAACTAATTTTTTATGCTTTTTTTACATTATTAATTATTTCCATGACATTTCTGCTTTATTTAATATAGTGTATTGACTACTTGTTAAGGGCGTTTGTATAATATTTATACTTTGGTTTAGACTAAAACAAACCCAAGGCACAATTTTTTATTTAACTTTTATACATAAAAAAACAAATCATTTATTAGTTTTTTGGCATGGATGAAAAAATTTTATTCCATTTATTTGTGGTTTGGTTTGGTTTGAATTTTGGATTAATTTATTTATTTCAATATCTTAGATATAGTTTCATGATGTTCATCCCATTACCTCAACATAGATTCTCAGAGTGATCTAAGATTTATTCTCATATATCTATTCTATAAATGCTCATTCCCCGTCATTTTCTCTATATTTCTTGGTGGTGAGTGAGTTTTTTGTTATTTTTCCTTTAAGGGTATTTCTATTCCATATTTGGCTTGGATCCTTCCTTAAAGGATTCATTATGAGTAATTTACTTCATGCTTTTAATTTCTACACATTCCCCCATATTTATGGTATTTCTCCTCTAGGATTTCCTGTCATGCTACCCTTATTCCAATTTCACATCCTTGGGATTCCTAGGTTTGATCTGATGTCAGCAACTGAAGGTGGTTCTAACAAAGTCTTAGTATGTTGGCAACCTATCCTAATGTAGTGCTTAATGTCTTGACTGTTCAAGGTCTTTTCTTGGGTGACCTCTCTTGGTATTTTTATTCAGTATCGCATCTCTAAGTGTAATTTTCTTGATCCACCCTACACTGACTATGAGATGATTGGATCTTTATATTTTCACTCTAGAGTGAGAAGAATATAATGTTGATGATATTGGTGGGTCTAGATGTCATATGTACTTTGAATAGTCTTGTAGATTTTTAGTTGGACAGATTGTGGTATTAATTTCTATATAAAGGTGTTAAATCTCATAATATACTAGTGTGTGTGTCACAATATGGAGGAACTATAAGGATTTAGTATGAATGGTCACTATTCTTTCTTTGTAGTGTGGAGTAGTGATAGAGTTTAGGAGATTTATTGATGAAGACCTCTATTTTTCAATTTTGTGGTGATAAGAAGCTATATACTATGATGATGTTACTTTTTTTTGTTATCGTACGGATCTATTAGAATAATTTTTTATTTTAATTAAAATTATGTGCTATATTTTTTTGGTGCCTTTCATTATTTTTATGTTGTTTTAAAAATATCAATATTTTGGACATTAGAAGAGCATGGTTTAATTCTTTTTTTGTTTTGGGTTTTCATTGGTTTGTTGTAAATACATTTCCTAGAGTAATTTATAGAATTTGGTTATTATCATGTTCATATATTCACTTATAGACTATCTCTCTAACAATTTATGTTTCTAATTTATCTACTTATATTATATAATTATTTTTTCAGCTTCGTGAATAAGAGTCATGGGGGTCTATATCAACTAATGTTGTTGTATTTCATTTCGTTGTTGAGGGTTTTATTTGTAGGATTTTAATTTCAACATCATTAATGGAGAGTTAAAGAGGAAATGTATAATTAATATATATAATTTTAGAAACTTTTTCAAAGTTTTATTTTTTGGTGTTTTGATGTAGTTTTATTTTTTTCATTTTGGTTAATGTGGTTGTTTGGTCATTAATTTTTTTTTTCTACATGGTTCCAACTAAACAATAAAGGGGTTTTAATATTTTAAAAAAAAGGAATACATAGATTCATCATATGTTTTAATGATTTGATGATAATTTGAATGGTATTTAAATATAATCATCGATAGAGTGAAACAATATTACTCATCACTTAAGATAAAAATAAAACATATGTTAATTGATAATGAATGAAAAATTGAAAATGGTTTGGATCATGGAATCGATTCCTACGGTGTTATGATTAAAATATTGAAAAAAAATGTTATCATGTATGATTCACTTTGATAGGTTCAATTTAGTTTGGAACATAAACCTGCCCACAACCCACAAGGGTTTATTTAAACATCACCAAAACAAACCTAAAATAAAAAACAACCATGTCTGTTCGGTTTTGTTCTTTTTTTCTATTTGGCTTAGTTTGTATTTTTTCCATCATTTCCCATTTTGGTAGGATATTCAAATAAACATCTTTATAAATGTTAAAATGTCTATTATTAATGATTTTATAACCCCTTTATTTAATAATTTGTAAATTCATTAAGTGTAATATCCTATTTTTAGAAAAATTATTTGTGTGGGATTCAAATACATGTGTTACATTTTTTTCCTTGTTGTGTTTTATAAAAACAGTCAACTATTGTTTTATGTTTTAAGTATATAGAATGAGATTATTTATTTTTAGTTATAATGTTCCTAGGAAATTAATGGTGTAACAATTAGAAGGGAGGGGGTTCAATCAGAGTTACCATTTTTTTTATAGTCTCTTCAATGAAATTAAAATTTTTAACCTATTAAAGTCATGATCCACACACCCTTTTAATCACAACCATACCCATTGAAATATAAATAAACAAGAATAGAAAATAACGCAAGATTTTACAAGTCTCACCCCATATGTGTCTCACTACATATTTGATGTGTCTGTGTCAAGTCTATGACACAGATGAATCAAAAATATCATAAAATGAATACTATAGGGAATCATAATACATAACCTAAGAGTGTTTCATAACACATATATCTCTTGTATGTTATATATACTATATCCCATTAATTTAAAAAAATAGTACTCAAAGAGGAATACAAATATATCATTCAAAACTCTACATAATTTAACACCAATATAAGTTTATCTCTCTAAATAATTATAATTTTTGGTATTAACATATGCATACCCATTATTCAATAACCTATACATCTTTAATATCCACCAATAGTTTATGTTCATCTATCTTTTCTCAACTCAAGGAAAATTATTTATCACATTGCTTCTCCCTTCTCTCTATATATTTTTTTCATTGAATAATCATCTTATCTATAAATCTCAAGTAGGATCACCTGGATATTTATCGAAATTAGAATTTTGAAAACACCATTAAAAATGAAATCATGGCCTTTATTTAATCTCTATTACCTTTTTTATCATCCAAATATACTCTGAGAATAATGTCGTATAGATCTTATATGATTTGGAAATGTATATTATTATTCAAAAATTCTAAAATATCATTGAACTATATTATTGTGTAATTATTTGAAATATATTAGATTTTTCCTTTATTTGAACATCCAAAAAACCCATATATATTTTTCACATCTCCATAGTGACATTTTTAAATATAAATATATTGGAAAACTTCTCATCACAGTGAAATATTTTTCAAAATATCAAAAATATAATCTTCATCCTGATTCATGGATCAACATTTAGAATCTTTATATTTATTAATTGAAAGAAAACACAAAACCATTATATTTAATGTCACATATCACTTGGAAATAAACTATTTAATCATCTAATACATCACAAAGGATCTTAATTATCCTTTAAAAACATTTTGTATCTAATATGAATTATTATATATATTCTTATAAGAGATACTTTACATATTAAACAACCATTGGAATATCATATTTAATCTTAAGTATTATATAAATTAATCTTATATGATAAATATGGCTATAAATATAATCATAAAAATAAAAAGATTACTCTTAAATAAGCTTCAAGTTACTCTTACATATCGTAGTTATATTTAGAGTTATTATTTTGTATCTAAGTAATTTTAAAAATTTATTTAGATGTTATTATATATCATATATTATATTTTAGGTATCCAGTATAAATTTAGAATCATTATCAGACATGATCATATTACAATTTCATATTGAATTTTTTTTCCAATTCATAAAACAATAGGTAACTCAGAATTTCCTAAAATATTTTTGGGCCTTCTCAACTTCACACTAAAAAACATCATCCACATAAACATAGATAAAATGAATTACCAATAAATTTCTAATGATATTCACAAACTATTGATAATAAATATAACAAAACATCAATAATTCCTATGGTTCTTCAGTCTCCACCGTTGGATTTTTTTCCAACTCCATATGCTCATCAATTTTCAAAACATTGTGGCCTTCCTAAAAGAGAAACATCCTAACACCAAACTATGGGATAAAATAATGGTTATGAGATAATTTCATCAATAGATGATAAGAAATAGTTTTTAAAAAACTTGGTTTACTATCCCTTATTTAACTTAATAAATTCTCCCCTGTTTTCCAATAAAACTGAATTTAGATTCCTTAAACCTATCAAATGAGTTAATATTTATTATTCCAAATTTACAAAACAAAACAGAGGATTTTGGGGCTCAAAAAAAATTCATACGTTACAGTGAAAGGATGAATATGAATTTTAATGCTTAACTCTTCAAATGTTATCCGTATAATAGATATAGTGAAAATATTAACATTCTAATTTGTTATGGAAATTTCTCCCAACCTCACATTTCTATTTTCAACATTTTCATTGATCAAATGATATATGATATAAATACTTTTGGATTTAGAGTGTTTTTTTAGATTCATAGATAAATCAATTTCACTATAATTATCACTAGAATTTATCAATGACTTTTAAAACTTCATCATCAGGTATTATATTTTTCCATTCATCAATATTATTTTGGTGCATACATGTATAGAAGGAAAATATGTATCTTTTACAATTCTCAAGTTTACTAAGTTTTTATTCCTAAAACATCATCTCACACAACATCTTCCAAAGAAAAATTTACCTTTTTATGTTTCTTTTATTTTATCATAATCTCAGTCATAATAATCATCTATATACCCATAATAAATTCAATTATTCACCTCATCTTTATAGAAAACCATAACTCAAAATTTTTTAATGTGTCTGAGTATACTCTAGGAAACATTTAAATTTGATTTTTAATATAACTTTAGTACATTTAAATCAAGTTTACTTTATAACAAATTTCATATATTGATGTTTTGAATCAATTTCCAAAATTCATTTTGATTTACACTTTTTATTGTTTTATCCTTACTCAGTTTCACAGCAGCAACCATGGGTTTGGACACTTATTTAGTGTCATCCACGAAAATCTTATTTAAAAAATCCTATTAATATTACTCTTGGGATAATAAAATATATTTGTTTTTCACCACATCTTGTGATCCTAAAAATAAACTCATGTATATATGTATTAACATCTCAAAATGCATCTTCATTTATTTTTAAAATTCATCATAAGAATACTCATTTTCACCTGAAAAAATTAAATCACGAATATATATAATTACAATTCGAGTGTATGTGTTCATTTCCATAAAAAAGGTTATTTTCCATCTTAACATCAATGAAATTAATTTCTTCCAAGAATTTTTATAGATTAGAATACTAATATCTAGGATCATATTTTAAAATATTCATTTATTACTTCAACCTTAACACAATTTTAAAATTAATTTCACGTAAAAATACTTTTGTTTACCAGAAAAAATTTTCTTATTTAAGATCTCAATTAAAGTAAGTATATATCACATCTATTTGATAAAATTTATATTTCTTGTGAACAATAACATCCAGAAAAATTCCAATTGAATAATGTTTTGGATCAAGAGAAAGTGTATCCAAAAAATAAATCCTTCAATGTGAGGGTTCCTTTTAATACCAATATAGCCTTCTTTCTTAAAATATCACTTTGTTGTTAATCCTATTTTTGAAACACACTTTATTCTAATAATGTTAATACATTTTTTTGGTAGTAATACCTCAATTGCAATTATTTTCTTTTTAATACAACTCCAAATTCATACCTTCTATCCACTCATTATACCCAATAGCATCAGCAGTTGATTATGGATCAACTTGTGAAACTATAGTTTTTTTATTTTTAAAACCTATTCCACTTCAAGTATGAATTGATTATTTTTTATTTTTAAATAAATTATCACATTAAAATTTATTTTATAGCCTATGAAACTTTAATTTTTCATAACAAATATCAATTTTATTACCATTAGTTTGATTTGATTCAACATAAACATTTCTCGATTTATTTTTCACTTTCTCTTCACTAATTTTTCAATAATTTTTCATGGTTTTATATTTATTATTTGAAAAATATGTATAAATTACATAACCAAAATTGTATTTATTTTTAAGGATCTTCACGTTATTAAATTCTACCTACTTGTGTGTAATTTGATTCCCACAGTTATACCCTCTTCCATTGTATAAATATCCCATAAAAATTTAATCTGCATCTTTTTTATATTCTTTCCCATTCTAAATTTTTATCTTTAATAAAAAATATTTAAATAATTCAAAATAGTATTCCTCATAGACCACATTTCATTGATATCCATAGTTTATTTAGGTCCCAAAAAACATCAATTTTGAATATGCACTATTATCCTGAAAACATATCTATAGAACATTGAGTGATTGGATTCAGAAATCATGGTTCTTAATCTTTCAATGATGGTTATATTATTTATTTATATAACTCCCTTATACTAATGTGTATATGGATAAATATATTAATTTTTATTCTCATTATTATAAATATATTATCAAAAATTATTTCTAATGAACTCCCTTCCATTATAATTCCTCAATTTCTTAATATAAACTCTCATCACATTCTTAACTCCTAATTTGACTATTCTAAATACCTAAAAATACATATATTTATATATAATAAAAATAATAATATTCATCATAATGAAAAAAATTAATTTAATGAAATATAGATCACCTCTAGTGGATATATATCTCATTTTCTTAAATATATCATAATGTACTCATTCAACTGTCTTATAGGACTATATTTCTAGTATTTTGTGACTTCCCTTCACTATTTTTTCATTATGGAATGTTTTAAGATGACATATATTATTGTCATTAGTTTAGGAAATTCTATTTACTACATGAACCAGTAAGATCAGACTTATACACCCATGACCAAGATATCCACATCCTATATACTAAAACATATTCCATATTTTGAACTTAAATAGAATGGGTTACTATAATTGTAAGTCTGGAATAAGTGACCTCTAGTTATTTCTCCCTTAGTGATAATACATCAATATCATATTCACCTGATGATGAAAAAATTATTTATATAAATTAATTAATTACCTTCATCAAAAATTTATATAGCACTCAAAAAAATGTGTTTAATATTATCCAAAAATAAAACATCCATGGATTTAAATTTTTGTGCTTCAATCCTATCTAGACTAACTTCACTAATATTCAAGGAGCACTTACTTCCAAAATTAATTGAATCTAAATCATCTTATAATATGTTTTTTAAAAAATCACTCCTATCATGTGGTATTAAAAACAAAAAATCAAATATTTATGTAGATATGTAATTCTCCTTGCTTTCGGTGAAACCTCAACAAGAAGTTTTTTCTCTATATTTTATTTTATCTATAATACCTCAACTCAAAAAACATATATTATATATACTATAATATTATTCCTATATATTATTCCTAATTACCTTAGTGGTCATATCATCCATAAATTTCATACAAATAATTGAATTTATTTTGACTATTCAGATTTTGGGTATCTCTACTTATAGCTTTTTTCTGCTGAGAAATTCATCCCATATTTTCATAATTACTCCACATAAATTTTATACATATTTAACACTAGCTAAAATCCTTGTTTTAAATGTAGAAGTTATCCTCATTTCCATAAGTTCCAAATCATAAGAAATAACCTTTTAATATTTATAATCTTTGATAGTATTGATTCTGTCTAGAAACATGTTATTTTATTCAAAAATAATTCAAGGATTATTTTTCCCTTTTTCATGGGGGGTTTTCCTTATCAAATTAGTATCAAATATTTCAAATTAATGAGAATATTTATGAATATATTTTTTATCCTAAAAATTACCAAATTTGGATCTATAACATTCATTCTTAGTAAATATAATATTAACACCTTTGAGATTTATTAGATAATATTTCAACAAATGTTTTGGTCAAATATTCTTAGTATCTTTAGATAATTATATTTTTATTTCTATATTTTTATAATAATATCCTCTCAACTTATTTATGATATTTTCATCAATAATAAACCATGAATATTACATATTCAAATCAACTTCATGTGCAGTATATTTTTCATTAACTTATTTTAGCATCTTGTATTTTTCTACAATATACACCTTGAGAATAATATATTCCTTAATAAAAATAATTTTGTAATTGAATGAATAGTATTCAATTTCATTTCTCTTTTCAACTAATTTATTTAACAATATACTTTTTTATTGAGAATTTCAATTTTCTCAAGAAAATATTTAATCTCATATTTAAAAATATTTTCATTGTATGTATCCTCACCCACTTCAAAACTTCTTGATGTTGTTTTGTGTTTTTCAATTTCATATATAAAGTTCTTAAAACATTATATAGAATATTATTTTGATTTCACAATTTTAACAGATAATACAACATATTATTTCCTCAATATACTTTTTAATTTTCTTGTTATGAGTTTTACATTTTTCTCAACATGTTTCATGATTTAAATAGATCTTTTATTAAATCACTTATTAAGAAAAAAATTATTATTAATCATAATTATCACACTCACCACCTTTCTTATTTGTATAATCAATTACAAAGTGTCCAATTACACTCACTTAAAACAATTTATTGGTTGTTAACCTTTTAATTTACCCTTATATTTTCTACAGTTATTTAAAATAAGATAAATTAATCTATAATATTCTTTATCATATTATTCATCATTTTTATGTTCACCTGGGTACTCATCTTTGACTTCCTTGATTTTAATATTTTATACGGAATTAATTTCATATCCTTATCCTAATTGATCACTTTCTTGATAAAAAAGAGACCATATAATTTTATAAGAAAATAAAATATTATATAATTCATTAAGATATAATTCACTTCAATAATGATCATCCAAAGTTTATATTTTTCCTTCAAATATAATCGAAACATTCTCAATAAATTTTTATCAATAGAAGATTATTCCATTTTTCTCCAAAAGTTTTTATATTTCAAATAATTTAATTCAACCTTGCTAAGAATTCATCATATTTTTCATCATCAAAAAACATTATATTTCAAATATAACTCTATATATCTTCTACTTGGATTTCTTTGTTTCAATGTTTCCTGCAAAAATATTTTCACCCATATCTTAAAACACATTGGGGGGTTGGATTCCCATAACCTTAGTAAAAACATTTTCAAATAAGGACATCAAAATTCCATTATATTCCTTTATATCCATATCTATATATCCCTTATTAACATATGACATAGTTATACGCGTCTCAAATTGTGTAAAACTATTAGTGGAAGCATTAATAACCTCTAATAAATGTGAGAGAAGATATGGAATCATTATACTCTTCAATCTAGGAAATTTATTTCCATTAGAAGTTAGTTTGCCTATATAATTAGATTAATTAAGATTCTATATGAGTTATCTAATCAATATAGTTCCTTTCATTTGGAATCTAGATTACATTAATATAACTTTCTGTTATTGGGTGATTGATGATGCCACACTGAGGAGGGGAGCTTTAATTGATGTTACTATTTTTTATAATATCTTCTTTAAAATTAACCTTTATGACTTATTAAATTATAGATCCACTCACCCTTTTAATCTTGTGATCACTCATATGAAAAATAAACCAAAAAGAAGATAGTATTTTTATAATGTTCACACCCATTTTGGGTAACTATATCTTTGATATCATTTGGTTGAGTATGAGACACAAATGTATGACTAATTTCATAAAGTGATTACAAAAGAGATAATATCATCTATAACCCAATATTATTTCCCAATACATATATATCCTAATAGTTCACTATTCTATATCGTATCTAATAAAAAAACTCAAAGTAGAATAAAAATAACACCTTCAAACCTTTAGATCCTTTAGATCCAATATAATACCTTCTCTTAAAGCCTTTAAAATCATCAGAATCAACTAAGGCTTCCCTATTATTTCAAAAACTAATGTTTGAAACATAAAATAGAAACAATAGGCCATCAATCTCTTCTCAAAAAAAATCTCTTCTTTATCAAAATTTTACTCTTTTCACTATTTCTGTTTTTTTCTTTGATAGATCTTTTCATCTATAAATTTTCCGAAGAATCACATTGATATTCTGCACCATTTGAATATGAAAAACACCCTTGAAAAATGGTAATGTAGAATTTATTTAAACTCTCCTCCATTTTATAATAATCTAAATTCATGTAATTATAATTCAATAGTAATAATATATGATATGGAAACATTAAACATTATTCAAACCTCCTCAAAAATCATTTATTTTTATTCTCATTTAATACTTTCAATGACATCAGCTTCCCTATTTATATTAACCTTAACAAAACTTGTATCTCTTTTTGTGCTACCATACTGAAAAATGGAAATAAAATAATGGTGATAAAAATATCTTCATAATGTAATGTTCTTAAAAACCCAAAATTGTAATCTTTGTTTTGAATCATTGATAAAAATTTGACATTTTTATATTTATTCACTAAATAAAATCACAACATAATCATGTTTAATGTTACATATCACATGGGAAAAACTATTTAATCTTATGTGATTTTCCAATGGATCTTATATATCCTCTAAAATATTTTGGTCACTCTTATGAATAATTAGATTTAGTGTTACATGAGAAAAAATTTATTCTTAAAAAATCTCTAGAATCTCAGGTTTAATATTATTTATTATCATAATTATTCTTATGTATGTTTTAATACATTATAGTTAATATTTTTTATTTTATATTACTCTTACATATTCTTTAAGTTACTCTTAGACACCGCAATTAAATTCAGATATATTCTTCAATATCTCGTTACATTGAAAATTTATCTAAAATACATTATATATAATAAGTTGGATGTTATATATCCTCTATAAATTCATATTTTTTCTTACAAATGATCAGTTTACTCTTTTATATAAAAATATTTTTTCAAATTTATAAAATATCCTGAAACTTAAAAATTAAAAACTCAACTACAGCCTTCTAAACATCACTCCAAATGACTTCATCCATATAAAAATGAATCAAAAATATTCTAAATAACATTACAATTGTCCCATAATATTTTTGAAAAAAAATCAACAATCCTTCAATAATTCATTGGATTATTCAATATCCCTTTTTGGAGTTGTTAAAATTTATAATTAATTAATTTTCGTCAAAACACTACCTTCATTAAAAAGATATATTTTGATTAAATTATAAAAAATAAATAAATATTTTTAATTGAATTTCATCCCTCGGTGACAAGAAATTTTTGGCTAGTGATCATGATTTACTCCCCCATAGTTAACTCAAAAAATGATCTCCCTTTTCTATAAAACAAGGTTTAGAAAACTTAAACATGTCACATGAGTTTAGATTATTTCAACTCCTTATAAAAATTCAAATGGATTTTACATATCCGACAAATTTTATTATGTAAAAGGTAGAGGTTAAATATGAATTTTCATTCTTAATTATTTAAATATATCCTAGGTAATAGACATTGTAAAAAACTAAAAAACATGATTCAATGTAGAAATTTATTCTACCCTCATATATTCATTTGAAAAATATTATTTGAAAAAATTATATTTTATATCCATATTAAAAGATCTAGATTATTGAACAATATTCTTAGAAAATCAATGACACTATATTTTTCATTTCAAATTCTCAATATATTATAAACATTCACCTTCAATTCATCCAACTGTTCTTTCATCTAAATCACTTGTGTGCATGAACATGTATTAATCTCTTATTAAAATTCTAGAGTGATCAATCTTTTAGTGTGTTTCCTCTTGCAATTTCAATTCATATAACATATTCCAAAGAAAAATATACCATTGGATGCTAATTTTTTGTTATCATAATCTTCAACCCAATTAGCATCTATGTACCCATCTAATTATTCTCACGGAAGCTTTCAAATGTGATTATTTTTTATCACTTTGGTACCTTTCATGATACATTACTACATAAACAATTTTATGCATTGATGTTATTAGATAAATTTGGATTCAAAAATTTATTAATAATTCCTTTTGATCTACACTTTTCATTATTTATCCTTTCATTGTTAAATAATTATCTTCATGGGCATGGGATCTTATTTCGAGTCTTCTATTCCTAATTTGTTTAATAATTCCACAGAATATTTCTTTTTGGGTAGGAAAATATGTTACACTCTCTTCATATCATGTAATCGTAGAAAGATACCCATTTCTATAAGAGATGAAATTTCAAAATTCATCCTATTTTTATTTGGAAAATTAATCACAATCATATTCCTTATAACCTGTAAAAATTATATCATCTACATATACTATAATAATGGGAGTTATTCGGCTCATTTCCTTAAGATAAGAGTTTGTTTCCATGTTCCTTTTTAATAAATTCATTTCTTTTTTTTAACATCTTAGAATAACAAGATCTAGGAACCTATTTCAACACCAAGAAGAATTTCCCAAACCTATACACCTTTATACCATCATTATAAATGATAAATCCATCTAGTTACTCAAAAAAATTATTATTTACAATCTGTATTTTAGAAAATAGATTTCACATCCATTTAATAGACAATATAATTCTTATGTTTGTAAACATCCAGGAACATTATTGTTTCCTCATGTCTTCTAAAAAATAAAATGCTTCTTCAAAACTATCTCATTTACCTCACTATTATCATTTACATGCTAATCGAGACATTTTCATAAAATATAACCATTTAAATTAATCTTTTTTCTAAAAATACACTTGATTAAATTAATATTATTCCATTATTATCTTTGAATAAGATACCAAGTAAAACTCTTTTCAATTTGATTTGACTCCTCATTCGTACCATTTATCCACTCATAATGCATAACGCACTCAGTAACTGATGGTGGATCAACTTGTAATACTAGAACTATTATTATTAAAACTTAGCACAATTTTAGTTTGAACTGAGACCTTTTTATTTCCAATGATATTCTCAGGTTCAATTTTATTTTTCAATAACTAAAACCTAAATTTTTACACCCAATAGATCCATCATCACAACAGGTCTGATATGAATCAATACCAACATTACTATATTCAGTCACATCTTCTTCACTCACTTTTCTATAATTTCTCATATTTTCATAAACAAAATTTTGAAAATTTATATTCATTGAATCACCAACATATGGTTAATTTTCAATGATCATCACTTCATAGTTGTCTAATAGATTTTTGTAGTCTTTTATTCTAGAACATTTACCCTCTACTATCTGATAAATACCCCATGAAAACGTTTTCCTTATCCTTTTTATCAAACTCTCCTAGATCTCAATTTTTTACTTTAATTAAGCATAGACTACCAAAAAAATTGAAATTATCAATGATGGGATTATTTTTATTCCATATTTCATAGACAACCATGTTTAATTTGGGTATAAATATGAGTTTATTTTTAATGTGTATTGTTTTACATATATATATAATCTCTAGAAAAATGTTGGAATTCAAGAATAGTGTATCCCATTTCAACCAAACATCTATTTTACATTTCTACAATATTATTATACTAAGGTGTATAAGTAGAACTCTAGTGATAAGTAATATCATACTTGTAATTATAGAATTAATAAAAATTTCTATTGATCTCCATTACATTACCATCTACCAACTTCTTAATATAAACTATAAAATATTTCTCAACTTATCTTCTAAATATTTGGATTATATCCAATTACTTAGAAACAGGCTTCATCAACATCAAATTTTTCATCCTAGTGAAATTATAAATGAATGTAAATAAATATAAATCGCATATATTGGAATCAAATTTCATTGGGATACATAAATTAGAACGTATTAAACAAGTGGCCTACTGGATTGAATTTTCACCTTTTTTTACTTCCATGCACCATTTTCCATTATTTACATGTTTCAAAAATGACATCACTATCTCTCATTATTTTTGAAAAGTAACTTAGTGAAACTCCCTTTGATAACTTTTTGGTACTCCCATATCCAAGGACGTTAAGTATTTTTTGATAAATTTTATTCTAATAATTTCAACTCAAAGTGAAAGTGTTGATAGAATTATTAATTTGGAATAAATTACCACTTTTCATTCTCAGTTAGTGATTATGAATTCATATCTTAACCACATGATGATACAATAATTTTTTCTAAAAATTAATTCTTTCCCATTATAAAAAATTTCTCTAACACTAAAACAATTGTGTTTAAGTCCATCTATAAATATAACATTCTTGGATTTCAATTTTTGTGACATAATCTCAATTGTACCAACTAATTTTAATTTTAAAGGATCCCTCATTGTCAAAATTAACTCAAACTCAATAGTGATCTTCTATATTTTTCAATTTTTTTGTCTCCTATCATGTATGATGTACAACCACTATCAATTATAAATGGATTTATTATTTTTATAGATTCTATGTCCAACTCAATAAGAACTGATTTTTATGTTTTTTATTTCTTCCAAAATATAACAAATATATAATTTTATAGATTTTATACAAGAAGATTAGTCATATATTTGGTATAAAAATTACTTTTTGGTAACATATTCCTTAAATTTATTTCAAAAAATAAAATCTCTTTTGAATGTATAGATTTTATAGATCTCAACTCACAATTTTTGTATAACACCCTGATATTTTGTGAAATGTTTTTTTGAAATGAGTTTAATGTTTTTTATATTTGGTGGTAAATGAAAAAATAAGTATATATAGCATTATATATGACACCATTTTTTTATTTTTTTTATACACAACATTGATTTTCTTCGATAGTGTGCACGACACATGACACCGAGCATCGGTGAACCATGAAACAAAATTATTTTTAATATAAACATTATAAAAAATTAATTAAATGGGTTGGAATGAATAGAATTAAAAAAATAAGAAATATAAATATAAATCTCCTAATTAATATAAATTTATTTATAAACTCTTATTAAAGAATCAATTAATTTTATGTAAACTGATTCTATTCATCAAAAATATATTTTATTCCAAATTGATTTTTTTATGAGAAAATATTATAATAAATTTATAGATATTTTAGTAAAAAAAATTTGATAAAATTAACTTAATTTTTGGAATCATTGTATAATAATTTAATTATGGTGAAATTCTTGTATTTTTCTAAACATTTTAATTTTTTAGTGAACAATAAAAAAATGATTATTTTTGTAAGACATCATTTATTTTCAATAAATTAAGTAATTTAAATTAAGAATTATGTTTTAAAGTAACATAAGAATTATCTATGAATATATAATCCACTAAATTACTTTTGAATCAATTTCATACTATATCTTAGTATATGTTTTTTTAGGGTTTAAAAGAGGGTTGTCTAGAAAATTGTTTTAAAGTGCATAATGTTTCTAAAATATAATTAATTATAATAATACCCAATGAGGAATGATTAAAATTAAATTTATATATTAAATATAAATAAATTTTGATTTAAATTCATAAAATTATTATTTTTAGACATACAATTAATATAAAATCATCTTTTGCATTAAAAAAATGCACTTCTCGAATACATGCTTTTTCTTCACGTATGGGGATTTTTATTTAAATTTAATTTTCACCAATTTCAAAATATTTATTTTAAAAGTAAATTTATTTTTAAAATAATATTTTAAAAATTATATTAGGCTGATATTATTTAGAATTTTCTAAAATGATTAATTTTTTAATAAATAGTGAGAAATACTAAATTTTAATTAAAACACCCTTTTTGTTTAATATATTCATAATTAAAAATTATATTTGAAATTAGTTTTAATGTGAAATTAGTTCAATTATACATCCATTAATTCAATTTATCTAATTTCAATCAATTTTATTTTTAATTTAGATATAAAAGCATTGTAAATGTCTGAACGGTTTCTCCTTAAAAACCCACTTTCTCACCGCGTCAATGGGATTAATTTTAAATAAAAAATTTCCACTTAAATGAATTTAATTTAGAAAATTTATTACCTATTTTTATTTATAATAATTTATATTATTTAATTTGTTAAAAATAATTTTTTATCAAAATTAATAGTCAAACAGTAAAAATTAATTTCATAGTTAAGGTAGAAATGGGTTTACTAGGGGGTTAAACTAAAAGGATAATGGTTAAAAATAACAAAAAACTTGTAAAACCCCAATTTTTAGGAAATATACCGACCTTATACCTTAATTTATTGATAATGGTCCATTATTGGAGCCTTTTGACATGAAAGAAACAAGGGTGTAATTCTTTTATTTAAAAAATTACAAAAGTGACAATCAGCTCACTTATAAAAGGATACCCATTATTCTCTACTCTTCACACATTCCAACCATTTTTTCATCCAATACCTACTAAAATTACATTATATGCACCATACCCTCATCCTATAGGCCTTATGTTTTTATATAAATCTATCTAAATAAGTAATTTAGTGAAAATCGAAAGACGATACCCAAAAAAGAGGTAATTTCCATCAACGAACGTTTTTCCCTTATTTCTTCCCCCACTTAATTCAATTATAATTATATCATGGATATATAACATCCTAATTATGTTATATATAATTAATTATATTTATTCTAAGTTAGTTACCTACACCCATCTCCACATCCATCAACTGGGTTTTGGAATCATCGTTCATGTGTGTGGGGGACTACAACCTCATGAACTGATGTCAATCGTTTTTCCATTACCAACTCTAATAGTTAGACATAATTGGGTGTTTATTGTTTATATATAATATTTATGATATTATTATTATTATTATTAATTTATTATATCATTCAAACCTTTATTATATCTATTTGGTAGGAATACGATAACATTGCTCATGTGTACGGCCGACTACCACCTCACGAAGCAATGTGATTTGTATATACCTTAAATTTAAGGTGTTAATGATGGTTTAAATAAAAATATGGGATATATGTGACATAAAAATGTTATGGAATTAGAATATATCATTTACCTTTAATTCCTTTAATCTGATAATAAATTTTAAACAATGTTTGTGTGTACATACGACTTATCATCTCTATGAACAGTGTATTTCATTTTCTATCACTAAATTTTATGTATTACTCTAAAAAAATATATATTTTAAATATATACTATATTTATATCATGGTTAAAATTATTTATATTATGAAATTATGATCAAAAAAATATGACCAAAAAAATTACAAATCAAAATATATACGAAATAGAAAGCAGTTATTACCTGAAACATGACATTAACATAGCATTCTTAATAAATGGGTATTAAAAGGACATAACCAGATATATTTGGTATTATATATTTATGTTTTATTCAATGATATATTTATGAAATAAATATATTTAGTATAAAATAGTTTTAAATGATTACAAAGGAAGTTGAGGCTTGCAGTAAGGGATTTTCACCTCACTTTTCACTTTTGTGGGACACATGGAATATTCACCAACTATTGGTTCTATGTGGTCTATATATTTCTCATATTTTATTTTATTATTCATATCCTTAATATTATGGGGATTTATATATCTATATTTTTTTCCTTCATGGGTTTTACAGTTCAAATGTTATCGTAGGAGTAAGGGATTTTAGTCTCAATTTTCCATATTTGAGACATATGGTTATTATATCCACCTATCTTCCTTTATGAGGTTCATATACATACCCTTTGACATGTAATAGCATTAATTTATTTATCCTCATGATATTTTATGTTTATTTTATATATATTCCTTCATGGAGATTATATTTCAATGTAACCAAAGTGTTAATGATTTTATGTCACACTCTCATATTTTATCAGAATTGTTTATGATTAACTCAAAAATGTTGAAATATTATAATCTAGACCTCATGAATTTTATCCAAATATGGTTATTAATTTTTTCGTACATAAATATTACCATATTTTTACTCTATGGTTATTAAAATAATTTAGAGTTTTCATTCAAGAAAAATCATCATTATTTATCCCTTCAGTTGAAAATCCTTTTTTCGCAAAAGGTTTTAAAAAAAATTTAAAATTATCCAAAATGATTTATTAAAAAAATTACCCATTTTTTTAATTTTCAAAAATAAATAATGAAATATTCATACAGTTTTTAAAATAATTCCCATTTTTCTTTTACTAACAACATGAAAATAATAATTTTTTGTTAACATATATGGAATGAATTGTATTTACCACTATCATAAACACTAAATGATTTCATGATTCCCTTAAAATTTTTAAATTTTCATTTGAAAGAAAATAAATTGCATTATATTTGTGAAATTTAAATATTTTAAATCAATAATTTCAATGTGAAAAGGATTTTTAAAAGGTTTTAAAATGTGTTTTTAAAAGGGGAAAGGATATTTTTCTCAAAATTTTGTTTTCAATGATTTCTAAAGATTCTGTTATATTTTTTTAATTTTTACTGAAAATTATATCCAAAGTGATTTTTGTTTTAAAAAAAAATTCAAACGAAATTTCTCTTCATCAAGAAAGGTTCCAAGTGATTTTTCTTTTAGAATCATTCTCTATTTATAATGGTATCATTCTATATGACCTATTAATTACTGGAGAAAAGATCCAAATATATCATTATTATTCCTGTTCTGAATGGTTGATGTTTATGGTGGAATAATTTTTATAAAACTTGTTTCTCTTCTATAGGTTATACCATGATAAAATATTTATGAAACCTTCTTATATTTTCACATGTTTTTCTATGATAATATGTTAAAAATATTATGAAACCTATATATTTTATACAGGTTATCATATTATAAAATTTTAATGAAACCCATTTTATTTCATTAGTTATGATAAAATAAACTCTTTATGAACTTGTGGAACACATAAATATGGTTTTCATTATGAGACAATTGGGACCTATATCACCATCAAATTCATTTGGTAAAGAGTTATATCTCATGAGATAAATAAGACAAGAAAGGGGAGTGAACCTAGTTCAATAAGAGACTTTATCCTCTATGATGGTATTGGGAGTGAACCTTGGCGACTATGATAGTTTGGAGAGTGAACCCATTTCCCTATGATGGTTTTTAAAATAATCCATAACTATTATGGAAATTATTTTCATTGCTTATTGTATGCCTTAATTCCATGTCTTATGTCAATGTTATGCTCTCATTGATCATGTTCTATGATTTCCATATGATTTATATCTTATTAACTATTAGTATTTATTCCATGACACAAGATTATTATATTTTATTTTCATGGTATGTTTTTCAAATGTCATTATCATGTTATCATAGCCTTATCCTTTTGTTATTCTTGTGTAACTCCCATGTTTACCTTTACCGAGAATTTTATCTCACCCTTTCTTATTTCCCCATGTTAGGAAGAAATGAAAAAATTGGGAAATGATTTTTAAGTGTGATAAAGTGGAAAATATTCATGAGATACATTGAAAATATTTCATAAATTTGGAATATTGTGTTTTGTGTTTCCAAATACACAGTCCTCGGGCATTTGTTTGTGTAATGTGTTGAATATTCATCAAAAAATATGTAATATATATATGAAAATCATAGGTCACTGTAGTTTTTATCATATGGTAGGTGTATTGAACATTTGAAAATTGGGATGAGAAAAATTTAGTGATATCTCTGGAGATATTTCTAAACCTATTTCTAGGGATGTATTTAGGGATAAGTCTAAAGGTTAGTAAAATTTTAGGAAAATGTCATTGAATTTTGGTAAAGCATAGATCAAATGGTTTCCATGTAATTTCATCACTTTCTGGGTGATAAAATTTCATGTGGATCTATCATAGAGGTACCAAGTGGAAATAACTCCAAATAGGGTGCATAGAGCTGGACTCGATCATCACTTGATAGATGATAATGAACCATGCTTCACACTTATTTGACACCCTCAGAGGATATTTTGCTAAATTTCTAAACTCCTTACAAACCATGATGAAATATTTAAATAGATGAATAATATGAATGATATAGGATAAACCAAAGGATCCATATATTAAAAATAAGGTATCATGATTTAGACACCCTATAAGTGATTTTTAGGATTATTTGGTTTCCCATTATGATTAGTGGTTCTCACACCCTTCTTTTTTGTTTTATTCAATTTAGGAAACTAGAATAAACAAGGTTAACATAGAATATCATGGAAAATTTTCTTATGAGAAGTGAAATGGGGTGATGACTGGAGTGAAGTATGTTGTAATTATTCGAATTTATCTTTCATGAAACATGACTAAAAAAATGTACCATAACCCACACACAGACTCCCCAGAGAAAAGAAATATGGAGTTTGTTGTGAGTTTAGGTAGTAGACTACTTGGAAGAAAGAAGATTCAGGTTTCTATATATTTCAATTGTGGTAAGAAGTGATAAATGGAATGTCTCAAAGGTATGAGAATAATTTTTGGGAAAAAAAAAGAAGGACACAATGAAAGTAACTACAAAGAAAATATGAAAAAATTATTTAACAAAATGAATGAGCATAATGGTCTTCTTAAGGTATCGTTAATGGTTGAATGTTTTTGTAACTTCCCTAACCTGGTGGCTACTAAATTAGATTTCCTGAGTTGGGTCCTCACATGACCTCAGGCACAGCTCCCCGTATTCTAGAGACTGCCAACTAGAATCATGGGTCTATGAAGAAATGTTGGGGATACTATACCTACTTAGCAAAGTAAAGTTACAACTAAAAGTAATGTCCATAGATATGGTAACTAGTAGGAAAAAACAAATGGATAGAGAGAAACAAATGCCAACAGTAACCAAGTATCACATGCTATAACAATACCATGAATACATTACCTTTTATATAGTCATACAATTAAAATAAAAAAAATAAACTACCAAAAGATCCTGATAAGAGACCCGAGTCCCAACCTAGTCCTGGCATCCCATGCCCCAACCAAATAGTTGATTACTAAATTAAATACAAGGTCCTTGCCCCAAACCTGTACCTGAGAACAAGTAATATTTTATCGGGTACCTAAGTTCCCTTGTCGCCCAATAAGAGTGTGAGTACAACTTAGTAGTCCACCACCAATAGTGTAAAATCAATAACTAGTCTATACAATAGTGTATACAAATAATCCCATATAAGTATGTAAACAATGATACAAAAGAAATGTAGATTTCTGTATATACCACTATTGAGAAATTTACATAGAAAATAATTTTTTCCATTTAGTTATCTAGGGAAATCAATGAACTAACTAGCTCCAATTATATCGAAATCATAAGACATAGAATAAAAGGTTATATACCTTTAATCATAGGGGAAGATATTAATCATAATTTATCACCAAACCCTGGAGCCTCTGTCCAGTAATCAAGTCATATCTAAAAGTTTGGTAATCATAGAGCCTCAGTATGACATCCCAAACCACACCATTTTGATACTTTGGGAAGAATAATGCCCTAATATGAAATCCCAACCATAAAATACTTAACACTTATGGAGCCTCTATCTCGATAGTCTCATTAAATGAATCCATTAGGGGCATAGATCCTCAGTCTAACTCCCTAACTTGTGAATTATAGGTATGGGGTTTAGATCATCAGCACAACCTGACACATAGGCATAGAATCTCAAGTCAATACCCCATGTACAGCTGATCCATTTTCACCTGATTCTTGAAACATAACCCACTTATCCAACATAAACTATAACCATTTCTCAAATTTAGTATTCATAATAATAACTCATTGTACATTCCCCACATACAAGGCATAACCCATTAACTCATATACCATTATACCAAACACCCCATTATGCTAAATTATCCACAAGAAACAGTTGGAATATTCTTTATTTCACAATTCAATGATATCACCAAATAAAATTACTCTTTCAAAATCATCTTCAACCAGAAACTTTTAAATATGGGAATTATTCTTTTAAATAATAACAAAAACATGCCCCAAGGATTTCATTCCCACTATCAAACAATCATTAAATAGTTTTCACAATAAAGGGTCCATACCCCCATTCCATGATCATCATTTTAAATACATTATGAAGAACCCATTTTCAAATAATTTGATGTCAACACCACCTTTCAAAACATTACTCCATTTTTAGAAACATCATTTCCATCATTGAAAACCACAACTGTATCAAAATACAAAATATGTCATTAAACCATTCCAAGACTACTAGTCATTTCATGAAACCTATCAAAAAAATTCAATTATCCCCTTCAACCAATCCCACATACCAATTAAAAAATATAACCCATCCACATTCCTAATTACCCTATCATAACATTTACCAACTCTTTTCACCATTTTTAAAGGGTTTAGAATACCCATTGGGTAGCCAAATGTTTAGTCTCATATCATCAACAAACCCAACATGATTTGTGTAAGGTATCACACCTCAATATAAGACCCAAATCACTTTCCATAATTAAGGAAATCAAAACATGATAAAATAGTATATTGGAACAACCACATATGCACATATAACAATGAGCCTATGTAAAAAATATTTAATACCCCCTACCAAATTCTCATTGATGAATGATTTATTCACCTTCACCCTTGATTTTAAATTGAATCCCCATTAAATACTCAAATTATAATATGCTTTAAGTGAGGGTTTTTGGGTTTTGGAAGAAGTAGAATGATTCCACAAGACCAAATTTGGAAAAAGTAATGGTGAGGAGAGTTATACTCTACTAGACCTTCAATTTTCACTCAAATGCTCTCCAAATAGTCAATAATGGAAGGAAAATCATACCTTGGAAGTAAAAAAGGGTTTGGTTCATTTCCAAATATGTTGGTGGGGGAATATAAAAGAAATTTAGGTTACAACCATTAAATTATGAGATCGAAAAACGGGAGTTTTTTACTTTTTAAGGGTTATACGGTTTGGCCACACGGTTATCCAAACCATGCACCAACTATACTACTCCCTTTGTCTAATAGGGGCGAAGATGCATGGTGACTTCGGTGTACCCACACATTTTGGTAAATCATGTGGAGCTCGTGTTCTAGCCTCTACTTGAGTGGTGGCTTGGTCTCATGGTTTCCCCAATCCAGTTGCATGGTTTGTACTAACTATGCATCAACCATTTGTTGCACACTGTTTGGATTCTTTACTTATCCATTAATGTTTTGAACCCCTACAACACTCTCAAAACTTTCTGTAAACCCCAAAAACATTTTATTATCCAAAATATAGGGAGTTTAACAAAAAAATTTAATTCCATGATAGGATGGGATCTTGTAACTTCCCTTACTTATAATGGCTCATCTCTAGCCTAAACATACCAAGAACCACTGCGCTTCCAAATCCGGTTGTTAGTTCATGGGGCCACCTATCAACTTCCATCATCCATGTTTCTCCTTGAACTCGGTAATTCCATAAAAATACTCAGACTATGAAAATAGTCCTACTACAAAAATATTTCCCCCATCATGATCCAAAATCATGAACTCGATGATCCTTGAGAATAGATTCATGTAAATTAATAATTATCAAAATCAACATAAGGGAAAAGTCATGGTAATGTCACTGAACCACCACACAATCGGATACCAACAAGAACTACACTACCCTTGAAAGTAAATCTAAAAACCTTCAGTCTGATCCACTATGAGACTCGTGGCCCAAATTTCTTTATGCTAACTCACCTATTTTCCAAAACTACAACGGTAACCCTAGATTGGCATCAACAAAGGTACACAGAGATTCCAACCACATTTCCCAACCTAAATTGGTATGTAACTCTAGGCCCAATGACCTCACTCCATTTCCATGAATCTGGAGGAAATTCCAATCATACCCTTCATCCCATGTTACTCAAATGATCAAAACCCAAGCCAATTAACATTATCAAAACAGATACACCAAGATAAATATTATCAGATTCTATCAATCTCAAAACACCGATCATGTACTTAACTAATAACTTTCCTAATATGGTGCACCCAACCATATGACTTAGTCCACCACCGGTATTTTTTGGTGTCTATTACCTCTATAATTGAAAGGACCATCAAATCCCCGACCCAACTTTCACAACATAAACAATGTGATTTAAAACTCACTATGCCCAAAAATCCATGATAACCCCACCTGATTCTAGAATTCATCCTTGCTATCGAAACAATACGGATAGGTCACACATCAAACATTCATATCTCAAATTAGGATAACATTATCTTCCTCATAACTCATTCCCATTACCATAACCCAATTATCATTCCAACATTAACCAGAGGTAGCTTGCATCCCATCACATCTCTTCACTTGTTCCCAACTGAGTCGGTTCATTCTAGCTAATGGAATCCATTGTCATCCAAATTCCATTATTGACTTGTCACCCCTCTACTTGTAAATGTAGCCTTCTCTATTAATCCATACCTCCATCATTTCCATGCACCCACCAAAGTCCATTCATGGCCTCTAGTTAAACTTCTCCCACCAACATGTCTCTGATGAAATTACTTAGATTACCAATAAAAAACCAGATATCGAATCCATCATTTGGTTTTAACTACTACCAAATACAAGTAAGACTCGGACTTCCCCATGGAACCCAAAGATGTACCTTACATGTTTCTCTTTGGCATCTGATGCTACCACGTCCACTCCATGGTCTACTCCATACAAACCCAACTGACATGCCACTCCCCACCATAGGAGTATCATTGTAACATCCCAGGTAAATGAAGAATAAGATATTTTCATATTTATTAATATTTTTTAATTAAATATTAATTTTACTTTAAATTGTTTGCTATGTTCGATAGCGTACCCGATACGCAACAACAGGTTTCTTTGAAATCTTACATTGCACACTAATAATATAATATTATTATTTTAAATGGTAGTTAACTCCTAGTCATTGTATTGGAGGTAATTAACAAAACTAACTAAAATATTATTATACATGATTGTTAAATGTATCTAAATTTATCCAATAAAAAGTTAGAGGCTTAAAATATGAATGAATCTAATTTTAAGCATAATTTATGTTTAAAGGTCGATTTACCGCCTTTTAATGGAAAACCTTTTTTAAATATAGTTTTGTTCACTTTAATACATTATATATTACCAAATAAAATCCTTCTTTAGAATGGGGACATCAAAATTCACTTTGGGTAAATTTTTGGGATTTTTCCAATAAAGTTCTTTTATTTAATGAATACTGAAAAATATTGTATTTTAATTAAAAAGTGCATTTTAATATAATTTATTTTTATGGATAGATTATCTTTTTAGTTTGTTTTAAAGTGAAATTAAAATATATTTTTACCATTTAATCCAATGATGGTCATTGAAATTAATTTCACTTTGAAATTGGACATAAACAAGTATCAATCTTTTGATAGTTATAGTTTCTTAAAAACACGCTATTTGTTTTGATAACGGGAATTAATTTTAAAATTAATTAATTCCACTTCTATGTTTTGAATTTGGAAAAAAATACATCATTTTAGAATTTGGATTATCAAATATATCTTAGGAAGAAATATTGGTATTTTTCTGAAAAACATCAATTTTTGATGAATAGTGAAACCACTTAGTGGTAGTTAAAAAAATGACTTTTTCATTTAAATGAAATTTTACCACTTCTGTGAATTGAATTTCAAAAATCCAACATACATGGTTGTTATCATGATGTAAAATATGGTTGAATAAGATGAAAATAATTTTTTATGAATAGTAACTTTTGACTTTTATTTACCCAGACTAAAGGTAAATAGGCTAATTCAAGGTAAAAAGAATATTATAATATTTCACAATTACCTTAAAACTTGTACAAACCTAATTGGTTGAGTCATTAACGACCATGGGCTTCTTTGGGTCGATTTTAGGACCCCATTGAGCCATGTGGGAGTGATATTGGTAATTTAGATTAATTAACATAAAGTAAAGGCAAAAATGACAAAAGCAAATATCTTTTAGTAAATTAATTTTTAGAAGGGGATATATAAATTATCTTTTCAACTATAAATATTCATTAGAAATATAAAAATATTTCCTAAATCGTGGTATTTTTTATAATTTTTAAACATCAAGTAAATTAAATTATTTATGACACAATAATGATGCATTATTTACCTCATTAATAAATGATTTAAATAAATAAGATTATAATTATTAAATTATTATCCAAAACATGTCCAATTCTGATTGGATAATTTTATTTCAAATATGATTCATCGTATATTCTACCTTAATGTTTTTTGGACCATTTGAAACAAAATATCATTATATTATAAAATAATATTTTCACACTTTCCTAAAGAGTCCCTCCTCTCCCTTATAAAAGGAGACCACTTCTAACCAATTCCTCACACCTCTAAAGCCGTTTGGATCGTCCAAAATCTGAATAATTAAGCTCCTTACATCCCTATATTCATCCTAGGAGCCTTAATCTAGGCATAAGTAACTTCAAGAAGTCCTTTGGTTCAAACCAAAGGGAGTTACCCAAATTAAAGGTAACAGTTTCTCTTAAATTATTTTCTTTTATTTTACTTCTCCAACCCATAAACTCTTTTTATTCATTTCCTTTGTAACAAAACCAGAATCCTCAATATACTAGGATTTTCTTATGATAAATATTCGAACTAAACTTACACACAACTCCATCTAATGGATGAAGAGCATAATGTTTCTATGGATGGAAAACTAATGCCTCATGAAACGATGATTGTTCAATTACATCTTACCGCCTCTCATGGTGGCCATTATGATGGAACTGTATTTATATATGATATAAATTATGTTTATGTTTTCCTTATTCTTCTCTACTTTCCAATTATATCAAGCCTTTATGGTTTCCATAGTGTGTAAATACGATACTCTCCTTTGAGGAAGTGCGGACTACCGCCACCTTAAAGTGATGTGACTCGTTAATGCCTTATGGGGATGTATAAAGGATAGAGTTAATGATATTATATATGATATTATATTGGAATTATAATATACCTATGTATCATTATGTTTTAATTCCATTAAAATAATAAATAGAAATGAAAGTAGTGTTCATGCGTACGTACTGCTTACCGTCTCCATGAATGGTGTATTTCATTTCATACCTACAAATGTTATATACAATTATAAATACATGTATATACTGAATATATATGATATATCTGATATTTAAATCATGAATATCATTTTGGATATAATGGACTGTTGACCACATGGACAACTTGTAAATATAAGGTGTTCATTTTTTACTCAAGTACCAAATAGCGACAAAATAAACTTTATTAACTTACATGATTACATAATGTTTATAACATGGTAATAAGTTATATAAAAAAAATAAACATAAAAAAGGCTCTTAAGAAATTATAAATTAACTTTAGTTTATTATTCAAGAGAATAAAGAACGATCGAGTCAATTCGGACACGAGGTATGGGACTTCGTCTCAATCTCCTTTCATTGAGGCATATTTTGTTTTAATACACAAATTTATTTTATACGCTATATAAACACCCTTAAATTTTCAAAGGGAATATTTTTCTATGAGGCATTTTACTAGACGACAAAAATTAATGTTTCTTTTAACGTAAGCAGTGAAAATGACCTTTTCTTCCACCACTAGTAGTATTTGATCTTTGGCTTCCTCAACAAGCCGTAATTTTTTTAAACGAAAATAACTACCATATACTATTTTATGTATTTTGGTATTGAAAATTTTTTTGATAATGGATTTGTTATGTCAATATATTTAACTGATATACTGTGATTGAAATGTGGAAATGTTTTTTTCCTTTATAATTGTTTTATGTGTTATGATTTTATAATGGTACATGGACTTTTGACGGGTGGTTACGTGATAAACCAAATGAAAGGTGGTGCCATAAGTACCAAAATGGTGGTTACATTATAACCTCCAATGCATTGGGTATGGAAGTCGGCCATATGGCTATTCCATTTAGTGATATGTGTGGAAGTCGATTGTATGGTTATTTTATTTAAGTATTTTTATCTCCCAAGTTACCTTTATATGTTATGTGTTCTTTATATGGGTTTCATGGTAATCATTTGGTTACAAAAGGGTAAGTAATTATCTATTATTCAGTGAAGAGTATTTACTACTTCATAAAGGTGAAAAGTATTACTTCTGTTAAAGTATTCATGGTTTACTTGTTGTTTTGAAAAACTATCTGGTTTCCTTCATTGTGTATCCCTTACTGAGCTTTTTATGCTCATCCCAAGTTTTTGAAATGTTTTTGATAGGAAATAATGTGGAATAGGGTCAAGGATGGGATCAAGGAAAAGTCATGCTATCTTAAACATGGAACTAGACATGACTCTTTTTTTCAAGAGTTTTTATTTTATGAAAAAAATGGAAACTATGTAGAAGTGTCTACTTTGTAATATTTTGAAATGTAATAGTTGTGTCCTAACTCTATAAAACTCTAAACATAAAAAGATCCTCAATGTGAATTATTCATTTAATTCAAGAATATATAATGTTTTAATGATGGGTCCTTATAGTTTGTATCGGAGGTCGGTTTAGATAACTTTAGGAGTTAGGGAATTGTTAAATTAATATCCATAAACTAATTTATGTTAATATTGAAATCATATTGCATTTATATATTACCATGTTGCTTCGCCTAAGATATTTCTGTGTTAGGAATTATTTTTTATAAAGGAAACAAATCACCTTTTCTAGGAAGGCATACAGAGGAGAATGACCTTCCGAATCAGCAACCTGAGATGGTCGGAATCAGAACTGAGATGTTTATTATAGTGATGGCTCAGTTGAATCAGGTGATAAATAGTGGTTGTGTTTATTTATGATATTTTGGTTTATTCCAAAAGTAAATAGGAACATGAAATTCATTTAAGGGTTTCCTTGAAAACCTTAAAATAAAAGAAATTGTTTGGGAAATTCTTCAAGTGTGAGTTTTGGTTACAAAAAACATCATTCCTTCATCACAATATGGAATAATTGTTGATCCTACTAAAACAAAGGTTGTTGAAGAATGGCCAAGAACGACAAATATAACCGAGATTCATAGTTTTTTTGGTTTGGCAGGTTATTACTGAATGTTTGATGAAATGTTTTCATGGTTATCTAGTCCAATGACTATGCTAACTCGAAATGGTGTTAAGTGCATCTGGACAGAATAATGTGATGATTGTTTTTAGGAATTTAAAAGAATATTGGTGAATGCTCTATTTTTGGCACTGCCTTCCAAAATGGTGAGTTTTTTATCTAAAGTGATGCTTCGTTGAAAGGATTCGTTTGTGTCCTAATGTAGAATGATCAGATAATTACTTATGCTTCACGTCAGTTGAAACCTCGTTAGTTAAATTACCCTACGCATGATTTGGAATTAGCTACTTTTGTTTTTGACATAAAAATTTGGAGGCATCATTTGTATGGAGTAAAACATGAAATATATACTGATCACAAAAGTTTAAAGTATATATTCACTCAAAAAGAATTGAACATGATACATAGGAGATGGATATAATTAATCAAGGATTATGATTGCACGATCCATTACCATCCGGGAAAAGAAAATAAAGTGGTATATGCTTTGAGTCAAAAAAGTAATATCTCATTATCCATGCTACGTTTAGAATAAGATCCTTTGGTTTTTGATTTGATGAAATTTGGCATAGAATTTGTTGGTGCAGGAAATTCTTCTGTTTTGTTTCGTGTGTCAATGAGATCATCTCTATAAGACAGAATAAAGAAAGCTCAGAAGGAAGACAGTGAGTTGAAGAAAAAGGTAGAGTTGGTTCAGAAGGGTAAGTTGCCTAAATTTAACATTGATAATTATGGTGTTTTGAGGTTTGGAAAGAGATTATGTGTGCCTTGTGATTCAATGTTTAATAATGAGTTGTTATGTGAAGCTCATAGTTCTCCATTTTTAGTTCATCCTGGCAGTACTAAGATGTACATAGATCTTCGGGAGTATTACTGGTGGTATGGGATGAAAAGAGATATTGCTGATTTTACTGTGATGTGTTTGACTTGTCAGCAGGTTAAAGCAGAGTGATAGTTATCGAAAGGAATGATTCATTATTTACCAGTGCAAGAATGAAAATGGGAAAATATATCCATGGAATTTGTTGTGGGATTACCAGAGGCATCTCGGGGTAATAACGTAATCTGGGTTATAATTGATCAATTGACTAAATCTACTCATTTACTTCCTATTAGAGATATTTGGTCTTTAGATCAACTTGATCGGTTGTATGTTAAAGAGATAGTTAAGTTTCATGGATTTCCCCTCACCATTGTATCTGATCATGATCCTAGGTTTACATATATCTTTTAGAAAGGCCTTCAGAAGTCGTTGGGTAATGAATTAAATTTTAGTACAGCTTTTCACCCTCAATCATATGGGAAATCATAACGATAAATTCAGAAATTGAAGGATATGTTACATGCTTTCTTGATGGATTATCAGAGAAGTTGGGACGAATATCTTTTTTTTGTTTAATTTTCATATAATAACAGTTTTTATTCCAGTATACATATGGCTCTATTAGAGACATTATATGGAAAGCTTTTTCTAACCCTAGCTTTTTGGGATGACGTAGGTGAATGGAAGCTTATGGGACCAGAATTAGTAGAAGAGATGGCAAAGAAAGTTCATTAGATTCAGAAGCACATGAGAACAGCTCAGAGAAGATAGAAAAGTTAGGGAGATAACCGGAGGAAGTATCCTTCTTTTGAGGTAGGTGATCTTGTCCTTCTCAAAGTTTCTCCATGGAAAAGTGTGATGTGTTTTTGTAAGAAGGCAAAGTTGAGCCCGAGGTTCATTGGACCCTATGAAATCCTGGAAAAAGTTGGATCAGTTGCATACATAGTATCTTTACCTCCAATTTTATCCCAGGTACACAATGTTTTTCATGTTTCGATATTGAGAAATTATATGTCAGATCCATCTCATGTTTTGAGCTCAGAGGTAATTCAGTTGGAAGAGAATCTCTCTTATGAAGAACAACCAGTCCAAATTCTTTACCACAGAGAGAAAGTGTTGCGGAGTAAGGTAATTCATCAGGAAAATGATTTGTGAAAAAACCATATGGTTGAAGAGGCAATGTGGGAATCTAAAAATTCTATGAGTGATAAATACCCCCACTGATTTTGATAGGTGAATAAAAATTACGAGGATGCAATTTCCAAAAGGGGGGAAGGATGTAACATCCCAGGTAAATGAAGATTAAGATATTATCATATTTATTAATATTTTTGAATTAAATATTAATTTTACTTTAAAGGGGTTGTAATGTTCGATAGCGTACCCGATACGCAACAATAGGTTTCTTTGAAATCTTACGTTTCACACTAATAATAAAATATTATTATTTTAAATGGAAGTTACCTCCTAGCCATTGTATTGGAGGGAATGAAAAAAACTAACTACAATATGATTATACATGATTGTTAAATTTATTTACATTTATCAAATAAAAATATAGAGGCTTAAAATATGAATGAATCCAATTTTAAGCATAATTTACATTTAAAAGCCGATTTACCGCCTTTTAATGGAGACCCCTTTTTAAATCTAGTTTTGGTCACTTTAATACATTATATATTACCAAATAAAACCCTTATTTAGAATGGGGACATTATTATCCAATAAAAAATATATTTTAATTACATTTTAATGGTATTAAATGTTTATTTTTGATCTTATGGGCCTGAGTTAGTGCATTTTCATTATGAACATCCATTCTCATCATTTGTGCACTTCATGCCTAATATACACAAATTTAGGCCCAATGAGTCATCTGATTATAAGGAATGTAATTATCAATATTTTAATTTGATATTTACTGAACTATATGAACACTTAAATATGAACATTTTTCATTCAGGGATTAATGGATGATTCATAAACGATGATGGAGATATTTGGAGATGAATAGAAGAAATTCTAGAGAAGGAATATTGGACACCATCCTACTTACGAGACTTTGGGGCCCAACATACAGTCCCAATGAATCCCAAATTTTGTGATATGATATAAGACATGTTGAGGAACAAATAACTCTTCATGAGATAATGCTACGTCGGCCTTTATGGTGGTCATTATAGCGGCCCAAGTTAGAGATAAAATTCTGAGCCAGATTCGGCGGCCCAGAAAAATAGCCCACTAATTTGATCATATCTCGTAATAAATAACTCCAAATGGGTCAAAATTTTACAGTAGATTAGAAGACATCAGGAGCTCCATTTTCCTCCTATATGGTCCACTCTGATTCGGCCATCTAGAAGGTTATCCAAATACATCTGTTCGGTGGATGAAATCTGGATTCCACCTCGGGTCAAATGTGGAAAAGTCCAAATTCCACAAGCTTTCCACCACTTATGGCCTACCAAAATTAATTGAGATGCTTTGTAATGTTGTAGGCTCGACCCAAGGGCTCAAAAATTCCTATTTAAGGTAGTGGTCTTAGAGGATTTGTGGATCTTGGGTGCTTTCTTTCATTGTAGTGTTATGATGCCGCTTTGTGTTTGTAATCGTATTTCTTCCTCATGTAAGTTGTTTAATTCACCTTAGTTTCTTAATAAAAGTTCTTCATTTACACTTATTCTGTTCTTCTAATTATCACGTTGATACCGTTGGTTCAAGGTGTGAATTTATTCACACCATACTTTGTGATATTTATCACACAACAGAGGAGTGATCTTTTTTTGTTGTTGTTTTTACTTCTTCAATTCCATCCTTGTAAGTCTACTTCCCACTTCCATTGAAGACATGTTATCAATAGAGGGATAAATATTTTATGGTTTAATCCAAGGGAGTAGCAAGGGGCTGGATTGGATGTTATTTATCACTCCATTAATGGATAATCACTTCTTTTAAATGAGATTTTTATTTGAAGATTTTAAAACATCTTCATCTTTATTGAATTTAAGGTCACACATTTCAAGTGCTAATACAAACCTCTACCTTGGAGTGCCCAAACATTGACCCTTCAAGTGTGAAGTGCACTGTGTTTCATTTGTTGTCAATGAGGTATGTTGTTGTCAAGGAATGAATGGATGGATGTCAAGGAGTTTCAATATGTGAATGACAAAGGATGTGATGGTGTTGGTGAGGGAAGGAGAATGACCATGGTACTAAGATGCATGTCACATAGGAGATTCACTAAGTGACATAGGATGTTGTGGTTGAAACATTCTCTATGGATATCAGACGATTGTAGAACTGTTCTTAATGATTCAATACTTGTATCAAGGTGATACTAAGTTACAACACTTGAAGAATGAATGATGATGGAGCATCATTACATCAGATGATTGTTGAGCTGATATTTAAGTTCCAAGAACTTGTATCAAGAGGATACAATGTCACACCAATTTTTGAAGACCATGCATTGTATTGAAAATGCATGAGGAGTTGAAAATGATCCATCCACACCTCCTAAGTGGATGAAGTGGACTAATTAAGTCCATGCACTATCACTTCGTACATGTGAATTTGAAGAAGATCCAACTTGATCTCTTATTGGATCATAGAAGCATGTTGAAGAATTATTTGATTCAGGAGCTTCGGTTGATGGAGAACCTTCATGAATTCCATTCCTAAGTAATGAATAAATGTTGAAGAGAATTGGAGGAATTCTAATGAAGAAGAAGCATTGAGGAAGTCAAATGAAGAAGAATATGGGAAGAAATGAAGAAGAAGAATGGCTTGGAAGAAGTGGCATTGGGCATTTGAACTTGGGTTACTTTGTTTTTATACAAAGTCCATAAGTCTCTACTGAATCAAAAAATTAGCCACCAAGGGCCAGCCTTAAGGGTTCAACCCCAAGGCACATGTGGTACTTGAGGTCGCCACGCCCAAGGGGGATCCCATGGGGCCAGCCCGAGAGGCCGCGGCCGTGTGTAAGCCGGGGCCACGTTGGGGATCAGGTCCTGCGCAGCATGGGCGCCAGAGCGCGCGCCCGAAGGATGCATAGTGGGCGCAAGTGGCGCGCCCTAAGGGAGCAGAGGTGGGCGCAGAGCACGCCCGCAGGGAGAACTCGGTGCGGGGCGGCACTGAGAGGGGAGGAGATTCAATTACTGAGCTAATGGAAGCGCGAGGTTGATAAGCCGCGGAAAAACCGCGCTTCGTTTCGATGTGGGATGCGGGATTTTTCCGCGGAGCGAATCCTGGCCGTCCGTCTCATCGCGCGCCAGATCTCGACCGCACATCTCATTGCGCCACTCCCGTTCAGATCCAGGCCGTCCAAAGTTTTCTAAACACCTGATCCAACGGCTCCCCGTCCGTCTTCAACCATGTGCTCGCCCGAGGCCTCCCGCGAGTCCACCTTCGAACCAGGTGCCTCCCGACGACAGAATTTGAGTTCCCGGCCACCGTTGATCGAGCCGAAGTGTCTTTCGTGATCGTCTGGCCACACTGAACACAATCATGCAATAAAATATGCATGCACACGTTGAATGGAGAAAATTGGAGTTCTGCCGAGGCAAACAACGTTGTCGAGGCTATGAGGTTTATTCGTTGCATGGAGTATCCTGAACCGAAGTTCGTGCATGCGTTCTAAGTCGCATGCACATAGAGGAAATTAAAAATGAGTTAAGCCGCGTGAAACAGAGGAGAAACAAGATTTTGGAAATCTTGAATACCCGAGATATTCGGGAGCTTGAATTTATAACCACGCGGATGTTTTGAGGCGTTTCTCTGCCTATATAAAGAGAGCCCGAGGCGATGGAGAAGCTTGCTGAAAAACTTAAGAGGTCCCGCGAAGCCTTTGGGCAACGTGAAGTCATCCCTGCGTGCATCACTTGCGCGGCAGAAGCCCGGAGCTCCCATTATCTCTGTAAGGATCCTTTCGCGCACCCCTTGCGCAAAAGAAGAAAGGGAGAGGTCCCCTGCGCGCACCCCTTGCGCGACAGGAAGGAAAAGTTGGGCAGCGCACTTGCGCGCCCTTCTTGTGCCCGCGGCAGTAGCACCTGTGCGCTGTTGCACTTGCGCACCCCGCGGTGTTGCACCTTGCACACCCGAGGCAGTAGCAACCTTGCTCGCCCAAACCTGGTTGCACCTTGCACCCTGCGCGCCCGTGTAGGCTTGGATCCAAGTGAACCGTGCGCAGCTCTTAAAGAACAGTGGAGTGCATACCGTTGTGTGAGCCAAGTGAAGAGAAGAACTCTCTACGGGCAGTAGGTGTTCAAAGTGGAAGGCCAAGGCTTAGCCCTTGTGTGTGCACCAAGTGAAGACAAACACCTAAGCCTACATGTGTGCAAAAAGAAAACAAAGAGGCCGTAGCCCTTGTGTGTACAAAATGGAGAACCAAGTGTGTGAATAAGTGAAGTGCACACTTTGAAGAAGATTAAAAGAACAAGTAAGTGTGTGTGCTTAGTAAGTGAAGTAGGCCAAGCATTGTGTTTGATAATTTATCAAAGGAAGTGTGTCTGAGCAAACAAGAACAAGAAGGCCGAACCTAGTGTGTGTGCACTAAGTGGAGTGAACACACTTAGAAGAAGTAGAAGACACTCACACAAAGTACAACACACATTTAAGTGTGTAATCAAAAGGAACAAAATGTGTGAAGGACAAGAAGAATGTGTGTTCTAAAAGTGTTACACCCTTTGTGGGTTTATTGCACCGAGAATAAGAAGGGGAGTGCATTCTTACATGCATGCACGTGCACACGTGAATAAAGCTTAAATCAGTGGTGTGCATCTGAGTTGTCCAAGACCAGGAGTTCTTGAAGAGTTTAGAGAAGCCATACAATCAGTGCATGAGGAACCAGAGATTCCATGCACTCAGTGCATGAAGTTGAGCTGAACTGAGACTGGACCAGACTGAAGTTAAAGACATCAATTGTCTGAGTATTCAGTAATCGGAGAGAAGCCAGGTCATCCTTAGAAGAAGGAGATAAATCCTGAGCAAGATGAGAAGACCTGATCAAGTCAAGTGATCAGAGGTACAGAGCAAGGCCAGCAGTCTTTATCCCAGACTGCTGAAGATACTTGAAGAATCTTAAAGTGAAGAAGAGCTACTCGTGCGACTCGAGGAGCCAAGAGAAGACCTTGTGGGACTCAGGGAGAAGAAGTCTTCAGTGGGATTCTGGAGCAGGCCAGCGGGACTCTGGTAACACTATGGGATGCAGTATAAAGACACTCCTGTGGGACTCATGAGAGATACAGTGGGACTCTGTATTGACCATTTTAATTCTAACAAGTTATAATGGAGAAACCATGTTGGGGCGTATAACTAAAATGGCAAGGACGTAGGCCTTTGGTACCGAACCTTGTAAATCCTTGTGTCCTGTGCCTTTACATTTAGTGCATCATTCGAGGAAAGGTGAGAGATACAAGAAGAGTGGATCGAGGCTTTAACCAGCCATAGAGGTTTAATTGATAAGGAATCAATTAGTAAAAAGTTTTAAGGGATCACTGATTCACCCCCTCCCCCTCTTAGTGATTCACACTGATCTGGGCACTTCAATTGGTATCAGAGGGAAGGTTGCCTCTAAAAGATCCAAGAGAGTCTCTATGGAGTGCAGATTTGAGGAAATGAAAGAACAGCCTCAAATGGAGATATCTGCCAAGACTCAGAAAAATAGAAAGAAGAAACAGGCCAAGAAGATGAAGAAAGCATGTCCTAGCTGTGATGGAGTTGGAACAATGAAATATCTTCAAAGCGAAATCGAATATCTTCAGAAGACAGTCCCCAAGGAAGTGGCAATGTGTATAGCTACAGGCATCCTTGATCTTCAAGAAGAAAAATCACAGTTAGAAGAAGAAGCCAATGCAATGGAAGATCAATTGGCAAAAAGGGTTGGCATAACCAACACTCTCAGAAAGCTGGTGAAGGCTAAAGATGAAACTGTTTCTCTTTGCAATGAAAGATATGAAGACACTACTGAAGAATTGCAAAGAAGCCTTTCTGAGAAAGAATTCTTTAAAATAATAATCAAAGATGTTTTCCATGCACTGGAAAAGAGGCACAAAGTTTCAATGAATGTCAGAGATGCTCAACTCGAAGACAAAGTCAAAATGGTGAAGGAGCTTGACAATTCATTGCTAGAATTGAAGAAGGTGCATCATGACCAGATGGAACAACTGAAATAGAATTGGAAAGGTAGGCTAAGATTGGTTGAGGATTATAATAACTCCCTCAACATGAAATGCTTTGAATTAGAGGTGATATTGAAGAATCTGCAATCACCCAAAGCTAAATCCTCCCAGTCAGCTGAAAGAAGAAATGTTGCTACTCAAGTATGCTTTGAGAAGGATGATTCTAAAAGAAAGACATCCTCTAATGAAAGGGAAACATCTTCTACAAAGAAGGTACCATCCATACCATCTTGTACTCATTCTTTTAATTGTGTTTCCAAAAATAGTGCAGGATGGAAGAGCAACTCCAAACAAGTATGGATGAAGACAATGAAGAAAGAGAGCCCTCCTGAAGCAGCACAACAATTCAAGACAAGTACCCTACAATCAGAAGGAATCAAAAAGTCAAGATTTGTGGGTCAATGTTTGTGTTGTAACAAGTATGGGCATTGTGCAAAGGATTGTTGGTACAATCCACTGAATGCCAAAGCACAGAGGAAGCCCATGCCTAGGGGGAGCAAGCCAGAAGAAAAGAAGCAGCATCCACAGGTCCAGAGACATCTGTTTACTGCAAATAGATTTGGATTACTTGACAACATCTGGGATGATTGCCAAAGTGGTCAAAAAGATACATGTCAATCTCCAACTGTATCCAGAGCTAAAAAGAAGAAAAGATCACAGAACCAGGCTCAGAAAGAATCCTTGGGAAGCAAGCATAAGAAATTGGAAGATGCACCGAAGAAGATTATGAAAAAGGAAGAGAAGTCCTTGGAATTCAAATCCAAGAAGGGTGATGCATCAAGAAGAGCCACATAGAAGAAATGCTTCTACTGTGGAAAGAAAGGTCATACCATGGATCTTTGCAAACAAGCCATGGAAATCAATAAAAGCCAACTGAACTCAAACAGACAATCAATCCAAAAGAAGCAGAAGGGATTGATTGAAAACAAGTTGCCTAAGAGAGGTAGCTTGACAGCATCAAAGGAACCATGTGAAACTTCCAGAACTGAGGCCACACTTCCAAATGACTTGTTAGTCATATGGCCAAATCAGTTGAAACTTGCCAAAGATCTACAAAGAGCTGAAGATGAAGTTCTGGAAATTGCTAAGGCAAAAGGGAAGAAGAAGATTTCACATGAAGATGTATTGAGAACCACACCAGCCCATTCATCAATGAAGATCAAACGTGCAAGTGTGAAGACTGGTGAAAATGGGACATCTCGGTTGAGAGAATCTTCTCAACCTTGTTGTTCACATTAATGAACCAAGGAGGTCCCATCTTATTCCCTTATACACTTGTATTTACATGTGCTAACATTGCAGGGAATTGAAGATGATGATCATTCTCAGCTGGAGGATGGTTTGGACAGAATGGAGTGCACCCCTTGAGGGGGAGCAAATCTGAAGAAGATGATGTTCTGAGATTAATATCATCTTAAGAAAATGGATGAATGGGGGAGCTTTATCTTTGCACTTGAACTTTCTAATGTGTTTGGTGAAGGTTGTGCAGGATTTAGCAATTCATTGTTATATCTGAAAAATTTCAAGCCCCTTGAAGCATGATCTCACATGTATAGTGAATGTTGGACAGCATTGAGTACCTTGGTTACATCACTCTTGTTTTCTACACCGGGATAGCCCAAGTAGACTTAGAGTTGATCTACTAAAGGTTCCTTGCTCAAGAGAACATGTGACATCATCCCTCTCTTAGTGATTTTGAAGAAAATGCTTTTATAAGGGAGGAAGAGATTTTTGAAAGAGAACCACACCACACCGTTGCATTTGATTGCCAATAAGGGGGAGAAATATTGGCACACATATTGACCCATTCATATGTGCTCTAGTATATTGCCAAAAAATACAAAGGGGGAGATTGAAGTGCACTGTGTTGCATTTGTTGTCAATGAGGTATGTTGTTGTCAAGGAATGAATGGATGGATGTCAATGAGTTTCAATATGTGAATGACAAAGGATGTGATGGTGTTGGTGAGGAAAGGAGAATTGCCATGGTACTAAGATGCATGTCACTTAGGAGATTCACTAAGTGACATAGGGTGTTGTGGTTGAAACATTCTCTATGGATATCAGACGATTGTAGAACTGTTCGTAATGTTTCAATACTTGTATCAAGGTGATACTAAGTTACAACACTTGAAGAATGAATGATGATGGAGCATCATTACATCAGATGATTGTTGAGCTGATCTTTAAGTTCCAAGAACTTGTATCAAGAGTATACAATGTCACACCAATGTTTGAAGACCATGAATTGTATTGACAATGCATGAGGAGTTGAAAATGATCCATCCACACCTCCTAAGTGGATGAAGTGGACTAATTAAGTCCATGCACTATCACCTAGTGCATGTGAATTTGAAGAAGATCCAACTTGATCTCTTATTGGATCATAGAAGCATGTTGAAGAATTATTTGATTCAGGAGCTTCGGTTGATGGAGAACCTTCGTGAATTCCATTCCTAAGTAATGAATAAATGTTGAAGAGAATTGGAGGAATTATAATGAATAATAAGCATTGAGGAAGTCAAATGAAGAAGAAGATGGGAAGAAATGAAGAAGAATAATGGCTTGGAAGAAGTGGCATTTGGCATTTGAACTTGGGTTACTTTGTTTTTATACAAAGTCCCTAAGTCTCTACTGAAGCAAAATATTAGCCACCAAGGGCCAGCCTTAAGGGTTCAACCCCAAGGCACATGTGGGACTTGAGGTCGGCACGCCCAAGGGGGATCCCATGGGGCCAGCCCGAGAGGTCGCGGCCGTGTGTAAGCCGGGGCCACGCAGGGGATCAGGTCCTGCGCAGCATGGGCGCCAGAGATCGCGCCCGAAGGATGCATAGTGGGCGCAAGTGGCGCGCCCGAAGAGAGCAGAGGTGGGCGCAGAGCACGCCCGCAGGGAGAACTCGGCGCGGGACGGCACCGAGAGGGGAGGAGATTCAATTGCTGAGCTGATTGGAAGCGCGAGGTTGATAAGCCGCGGAAAAATCGCGATTCGTTTCGATGTGGGACGCGGGATTTTGCCGCGGAGTGAATCCTGGCCATCCGTCTCATCGTGCACCAGATCTCAGCCGCACATCTCATCGCGCCGCTCCCGTTCAGATCCAGGCCGTCCAAATTTTTCTAAACGCCTGATCCAACGGCTCCCCTTCCGTCTTCAACCATGAGCTCGCCCGAGGCCTCCCGCGAGTCCACCTTCGAACCAGGCGCCTCCCGACGACAGAATTTGAGTTCCCAGCCACCGTTGATCGAGCCGAAGTGTCTTTCGTGATCATCTGGCCACACTGAACACAATCATGCAATAAAATATGCATGCACACGTTGAATAGAGAAAATTGGAGTTCTTCCGAGGAAAACAACGTTGCCGAGGCTATGAGGTTTATTCGTTGCATGGAGTATCCTTAACCAAAGGTCGTGCATGCATTCTAAGTCGCATGCACGTAGAGGAAATTAAAAATGAGTTAAGCCGCGTGAAACAGAGGAGAAACAAGATTTTGGAAATCTTGAAAACCCGAGATATTCAGGAGTTTGAATTTATAACCACGCGGATGTTTTGAGGCGTTTCTCTGCCTATATAAAGAGAGCCCGAGGCGATGGAGAAGCTTGCTGAAAAACTTAAGAGGTCCCGCGAAGCCTTTGGGCAACGTGAAGTCATCCCTGCGTGCATCACTTGTGCGGCAGAAGCCCGGAGCTCCCATTAGCTCTGTAAGGATCCTTTCGTGCACCCCTTGCGCAAAAGAAGAAAGGGAGAGGTCCCCTGCGCGCACCCCTTGCGCGACAGGAAGGAAAAGTTGGGCAGCGCACTTGCACGCCCTTCTTGTGCCCGCGGCAGTAGCACCTGCGCGCTGTTGCACTTGCGCACCCCGCGGTGTTGCACCTTGCACACCCAAGGCAGTAGAAACCTTGCTCGCCCAAGGCTGGTTGCACCTTGCACCCTGCGTGCCCGTGTAGCCTTGGATCCAAGTGAACCTTGCGCGGCTCTTCAAGAACAGTGGAGTGCATACCTTTGTGTGAGCCAAGTGAAGAGAAGAACTCTCTACGGGCAGTAGGTGTTCAAAGTGGAAGGCCAAGGCTTATCCCTTGTGTGTGCACCATGTGAAGACAAACACCTAATCCTACATGTGTGAAAAAAGAAAACAAAGAGGTCGTAGCCCTTGTGTGTACAAAATGGAGAACCAAGTGTGTGCATCAGTGAAGTGCACACTTTGGAGAAGATTAAGAGAACAAGGAAGTGTGTGTGCTTAGTAAGTGAAGTAGGCCAAGCCTTGTGTTTGCTAATTGATCAAAGGAAGTGTGTGTGAGCAAACAAGAACAAGAAGGCCGAACCTAGTGTGTGTGCACTAAGTGGAGTGAACACACTTAGAATAAGTAGAAGACACTCACACAAAGTACAACACACATTTAAGTGTGTAATCAAAAGGAACAAAATGTGTGAAGGACAAGAAGAAGGTGTGTGCTAAAAGTGTTACACCCTTTGTGGGTTTATTGCACCGAGAATAAGAAGTGGAGTGCATGCTTACATGCATGCACGTGCACACGTGAATAAAGCTTAAATCAGTGGTGTGCATCTGAGTTGTCCAAGACCAGGAGTTCTTGAAGAGTTTAGAGAAGCCATGCAATCAGTGCATGAGGAACCAGAGATTCCATGCACTTTGTGCATGAAGTTGAGCTGAACTGAGACTGGACTAGACTGAAGTTAAATACATCAATTGACTGAGTATTCAGTAATCGGAGAGAAGCCAGGTCATCCTTAGAAGAAGGAGATAAATCCTGAGCAAGACGAGAAGACCTGATCAACTCAAGTGATCAGAGGTACAGAGCAAGGCCAGCAGTCTTTATCCCAGACTGCTGAAGATACTTGAAGAAGCTTAAAGTGAAGAAGAGATGCTCATGCTACTCGAGGAGCCAAGAGAAGACCCTGTGGGACTCAGGGAGAAGAAGTCTTCAGTGGGATTCTAGAGCAGGCCAATGGGACTCTGGTAACACTGTGGGACGCAGTATAAAGACCCTCTTGTGGGACTCAGGAGAGATACAGTGGGACTCTGTATCGACCATTGTAATTCTAACAAGTTATAATGGAGAAACCATGTTGGGGCGTATAACCAACATGGCAAGGACGTAGGCCTTTGGTGCCGAACCTTGTAAATCCTTGTGTCCAGTGCCTTTACATTTACTGCATCATTCGAGGAAAGGTGAGAGATACAAGAAGAGTGGATCGAGGCTTTAACCAGTCATAGAGGATTAATTGATAAGGAATAAATAAGTAAAAAGTTTTAAGGGATCACTGATTCACCCCCTCCCCCTCTCAGTGATTCACACTGATCTGGGCACTTCAAAGTGTATAGGTGATTAGTATTAGGGTGTGTAGGCATTAAACTAGTAAGTGATGATTTCGTTTGATCTTCTTAAATGAATCCATCTCAATTATAAGAAATTGAAATCATTAAAAAAGTAATTCATCCAATCCACCCCAAGGGATAACCTAGGATCAACTCATTATTTTAAATTGAATTAACTTAAATCTGTTAGTTATCCTTTAAAACCATATAAAATCAACCCATTTTGGCCCCTTCATATCCAAAAATAGTCCATGTAATGTACGTAACTATAGGTTTCTTATTAGGTCTCTGAGGATTCGATAACCCAAGCTAAACTACAAGGACCGTTCTACCTTCATCTCTTGGGTAAATATGAGCGAGAATCAAATTTTGGCGCCATTTCTGGGGACCTAAGTAAGTTATCTTAGACACTATCATATTTTTTCATCCCTATTCTATGTTCCCACCCCCTCACTCCTATGTAAATCAATTTTGAACACTTCCAAACATGGAAAACCAATCCCTACTTTGATCACCCAACCCCATGTGTGATGTACAATGACCATCCTAATTTCTAATTGTGGTATCATCAGCAACCTAATGAACCACAATGTTTTTACTCTTATTATCCACAAAACATTCCCACATATAATGAGTTTCAATCCCCACAAAGCCAATCTGAACACCATCCTATGCAATTCCAACAACATAGTTATCCTCCTCGAATAGACCATTTGTCTAAACCCCTTATCCATCCTGATCTACATCCATTACTTGAAACACTATGTCAAAAAAATGGAGATAATGATTTTTGATGTTTCATCATTGAGGTTAGAACTACAAAGCATTAAAAATTGTGCGGAACCCATCCCTACACAAACTATCTCTTCCATAACCTTATGTGAAGTGTCTAGTTTCCCACAAACCACTAATGAATTTACTGAAGAGAAAACATTTAGATTTGGGGAAGATGAAGTGGATCGAGGAATTATTGATGGGTGTTTAAATCAAGAGGAAATTGATTTTTTGGATTCAAAACTGGAGAATTTGACATCATGGATTGAGTTTCCTAAGGGTAACTCCATTGATAATTTTTCAAAAACACCAATCACTGAACCATTGAGAGAAATCACAAACATTGATTCTATACATATTCCTAAAAAGTATTATTACAATTTTGTGGTCGAATCATCTGTTCAAAAGGAATCGTTTCTGTTGAGAAATTTGGAAAATGAAACGGAGTTAGATTCAAAATCTCAAACTGTGTCTAAATGTCCTAACCAACCCAAGCTCAAAATTATTATCCTTCCCTACCCACTAAAGTATCCATTCATAGGGTTTATCCATGACATTTTAGTTGGGATTCATGCTTCTATTGAAAATCAAAATGTAGGAATGATTATTGATGTCTTAGGCAAGACTACAATGGAAACTGGATCAACCATTTATCATATTCCATGGATTTTACCACTCATTTTAGAACATAGGTTTGTGCATGAAACAAATTCTAAAAATATAATGAATCACAACCTAGTATAAGTGATGAAACATGTGGTCCTTAAAATGTTTAATGTTGGTATTGGATGAGTTGGGGGTTCAAGTAGAGCTACTGACCTTAAAAAAAGCGATGCACGAGAGACAACCCGTGGTTTTTATGTTTCTAATCTTTCTAAATCATTTTTATTTTTAAAATAATATTAATTAATCATTTTTATATTTAAAAATAAAAAAATTGACTTTTGAACTATTCTTCTATTATTAGTATGGATGGGTACGAAAGGGGAGCACCATATTCATCTGTGTCACGTGGTGTTATCCTTAGGTAATACCTTACCCAGAAATTTAAAAAGAAGACAATGTATCATCAGTTTATTTTGTTTTATTTTTATTATTTTATAGGTTAAGATAAAACTAATAAAAATAAAAATAATAATATAATAATTATTAAAAAGGGGCACATCGTGGGTCGTGGGGAAAACCCCGTCACAACCGGCGAAGCTGTGGGGACTCGAACCCAGGACCGAAGGGAGACAGGGACGCGCGCTTACCACTGACCTACGGCTTCTTGTGCTTCCTTATTATATAATTTTTATATATATAATTATATTTTACATCCTTTATTATATAAATATATATATATATATTGTTTTTTTTTGGTTGTTTTGTTTGTTTTGTTTTTCCTGTTTCCACTAGGGAACTTTGCAAGTGACATGGATATCAAAGGACTAAATTCGAGCGGCAAGAACATAAAACTTCAACCACCAGGTGACTTCATTCCATGATCCTCATATTGCAATTTCCTTATTTAACTCCCATTTTTATTCCTCTACCCCATTCTACATTTTATTTTTATGAAACTAGGGATAATTTTATTCTAAGTTGGGGGGTGTGGAAACAAAATGTTTGTTTAAAAAAACAATGATAAAAAAAGAAGTAAAATTACTTTATCATTCATATAATAACATCTTTTCTCACATTAAACCTACATATAAAATAATTTTTATTTCCTTGACTCTTAATTTAATTCATGATTAAGTTTAAAAGCATTGATTTTGGAAGTTTGGATGTCCAATGAAAATTTTCATCATTTTTATTTTCATCCATTAGATCAAAATGACACAATGCACGTCATTTAGACTGTGGGGTACTAATTTCAATTTTTGGGGTCCCATAATAAATAGCATAGGCTGGTTTTATTTTTATTAATAATATGAGTATTCAAAAAAATAAAAATAATAAATTAATAAATAAAAAAAAATGCATGTAGAGCAATGGATTGATAAAATGCGAGGCTTTCGGCACTTGGGGATCGTGACTCCAATGTTGTCTACACCTGAGTTTTTCAATCTATCTCTATTTATGATAATATGAATTTGTTTTTGATTATATTAAATCGAGACGATGCCCGAGTATGTGGGCTTTACATGGTTCCCTAAGGCCTTTGAGTCTGGGAGTAATCGGCAAAGTCTTGCTACATGGGTTAATTTGATTAACTGCATTCTCAATTAGTATGGAAATATTGAAAAAAAAATCCAAAAAAAAGAATGAAGAATACTCGTATTATTATTAAATGTGATTCCACCTAGCTCTTCCATGATTTCCCCCTTGAATGAAAATAAACCCCCATATCTATTGTGATACACAACACATCATTACACCAAATTGAGTTGGATGAAGTATGATGATGGATTTGATCAAAGGAATGGGCTTAGGATTGGGATATTCATTTAAACTCATTTGTTTTAAATTATCTTGATAGGTTATAAAGATATATTTGTGTGCAGTTTAAATTGTGAGCACTGTTTGTTATAATGTGTTTGAAGAAAGGAATTTAAATAAAATCATTGAATTATTTGCTCGGGACTAGAAAATCTAAAGTTCAGGGGGGGGGGGGTGATTGTCCAATAAAAACATATATTTTAATTACATTTTAATGGTATTAAATGTTCCTTTTTTATCTTATGGGCCTGAGTGAGTGCATTTTCATTATGAACATCCATTCTCATCATTTGTGCACTTCATGCCTAATATACACCAATTTGGGCCCAATGAGTCATCTGATTCTAAGGAATGTAATTATAAATATTTTAATTTGATATTTAGGGAACTATATCTACACTTAAATGTGAACAGTTTTCATTCAGGGATCAATGGATGATTCATAAACGATGGTGGAGATATTTGGAGATGAATGGAAGCAATTCTAGAGAAGGAAGATTGGATACCAGCCCACTTATGAGACTTTGGGGCCCAACATACAATCCCAATGAATCCCACATTTTGTGACATGATATAAGACCTGTTGGGGAACAAATATAGCTTCATGAGATAATGCTTATTCAGCCTTTATGGTGGTCATTAAGGCGGCCCAAGTTAGAGATAAATTTTTGGGCCATATTCTATGGCCCAGAAAAACAGACCACTAATTTGATCATATCTCGGAATAAATAACTCAAAATGGGCCCAAATTTTATAGGAGGTTATAATACAACCTGAGATCCATTTTCATCTTCTATGGTCCACTCTGATTAGGCCATACAGAAGGTCATCCAAATGCGTCTGTTTGGTGGATGAAAGTTGGCTGCCACCTCAGGTCAAATGTGGAAAAGTCCAAATTCCACAAACTTTCCACCACATATGGCCTTCCAAAATTAATTGAGATACTTTTTACTGTTGGAGGATCGACCCAAGGGCTCAAAAATTCTTATTTAAGGCAGTGGTTTTGGAGGATTTAGGGATCTTGGGTGCTTGGTTTCATTGTAGTGTTATGCTGCCGCTTTCTGTTTGTAATCGCATTTCTTCATCATGTAAGTTGTTTAATTCACCATAGTTTCTTAATAAAAGTTCTTCATTTACTCTTATTATATTCTTCTACTTATCACGCTGATACCATTTGTTCAAGGTGTGAATTTATTCACACCATACTTTTTGATATTTATCACACAACGGAGGAGTGATCTTTTTTTTGTTGGTGTTTTTACTTCTTCAATTCCACCCTTGTAAGTCTACTTCCCACTTCGTTGAAGACATGCCATCAATGGAGGGATAACTCTTTTATGGGTTGATCCAAGGGAGTAGCAATGGGATGGATTGGATTTTATTTATCACTCCATTAATTGTTAATTAGTTCATTTAAATGAGATTTTTATTTGATGATTTTAAAATATCTTCATCCTTATTGAATTTAAGGTCACACATTTCAAGTGATAATACGAACCTCCACCTTGGAGTGCTCAAAACATTGATCCTTAAAGTGTATAGGTGATTAGAATTAGGGTGTGTAGGAATTAAACCAGTAAGTGATGATTTTGTTTGATCTTCTTAAATTAATTCATCTCAATTATAAGAAATTGAAATCATTAAAAAAAGTAATTCATCCTATCCACCCCGAGAGATAACCTATGATAAACTCATTATTTTAAATTTAATTCACTTAAATTTGTAAGTTATCCTTTAAAACCATATAAAATCAACCCAAGTTGGCCACTTCATAGCCAAAAATAGTCCATAGAATTTATGTGTCTATAGGTTTCTTCTTAGGTCTCTGAGGATTCGATAACCCAAGCTAAACTACAAGGACCATTCTACCTTCATATCTTGGGTAAATTTGAGTGATAATTAGGAATTCAAAATTTACTTTGGGTAGATTTGTGGGATTTTTTCGATAAAGTTCATTTTTTAATGAATAGTGAAAAATATTGTATTTTAATTCAAAATTTCCTTTTAATCTAATTTATTTATATGGGTATATTATCCTTTTAATTGTTTTGAAAGTGAAAATAAAATATATTTTTACCATTTAATCCAGTTTTGGTCATTGGAATTAATTTCAATTTGAAATTGGACATAAACAAGTAACAATCTTTTGATAGTTCTTGTTTCTGAAAAACATGCATTTTGTTTTGATAACGGGAATTAATTTTAAAATTAATTAATTACACTTCTATGTTTCTAATTTGGCAAAATATAAATCATTTTTTAGTTTGGAATATCAAATATATCTTAGGCTGAAATTTTGGTATTTTTCTGAAAAACTTCAATTTTTGATAAAGAGTGAAACCACTTAGTGGTAGTTAAAAAATGACTTTTTCATTTAAATGAAATTTTACCACTTTTGTGAATTGAATTTTGAAAATCTGACATACATGGTTCTTATCAAGAAGTAAAATGTGGTTCAATAATATGAAAATAATTTTTTATGAATAGTGACTTCTGACTTATTTACCGCGGTTAAAGGTAAATAGGGTAATTCCAGGTAAAAATAATATTATAATAATTCAAAAATACATTAACACATGTCCAAAACTTATTGGTTGTGTCATTAACAACCATGGGCATCTTTGTGACGATTTGGGGACCCCATTGAGACACTTGGGAGTGATAATGACAATTTAGATTAATTAACTTAAATTAAAGGCAAAAATGATAAAAGAAAATATATTTTAGTAAATTAATATTTAAAAGGGGTTATATAAATTATCTTTTTAACTATAAATATTCCTTAGAAAGATACAAATATTTCATTTATCATGGGTTTTGTTTTATAATTTTTATACATAGAATAAATTAAATTATTTATGACGAATTAATGATGCATTATTTAACTCATTAATAAATGATTTAAATAAATAAGATTATCATGATTAAATTATTATACAAAAAAAGTACAATTCTGATTGGATTATTTTATTTTGAATATGATTCATCTTATCTTCTTCTTTAAGGATTTTTGTACCATTAGAAACCAAATATCATTATATTATAAAATAGTATTTTCACACTTTCCTAATGAGATCCTCCTCTCCCTTATAAAAGGAGACCAATTCTAACCAATTCCTCACACCTCTCAAACCATTTGTATCATCCAAACTCTGACCAATTAAGGTCCCTACATCCCTATATTCTTCCTAGAAGCCTTACCTTAGGCATAAGCCTCTTCAAGTAGTCCTTGGGTTCAAACCAAAGGGAGTTACCAAAATTAAAGGTAATAGTTTCTCTTAAATTGTTTTCTTTTATTTTACTTCTCCAACCCATAAAATCATTATATTCCTTTCTTTTGTAACAACACCAGTATCCTCAATATACTAGGATTTTGTTATGAGAAATATTTTAAAGAAACTTACACAAAAACCCATCTAATTGATGAATAACATAATGTTTTTATGGATGGAAAACTAACACCTCATGAAATGATGATTGTTCAATTATATCTTACCTCCTCTCATGGTGTCCATTATGATCGCACTGTATTTATATATGATATATATTATGTATATGTTTTCCTTATTCTTCTTTAATTCCCAATTATATCAAGCCTTTATGGTTTCGATAGTGGGTAAATACGATAATCTCATTTGAGGAAGTGCGGACTACCGACCCTTAAAGTGATCTGACTCGTTAATGACTTGTGTGGGATGTATAAAGAATAGAGTTAATGATATTATATATGATAATATAATGGAATTATAATATATTTATGTATCATTATGTTTTAATTCCATTAAAATAAGAAATAGAAATGCAATTAGTGTTTATGCGTACGTACGGCTTACCGTCTCCATGAACGGTAAAATTCATTTATTACCTCCAAATGTTATTACAATTATAAATACATGCATATACTGAATATATATGATATATATTATAGTTAAATCTTGAATATAATTCTGGATATAATGGACTGTTGACCACATGGATAACTTGTAAATATAAGGTGTTGATTTTTTACTCAAGTACCAAATATCGACAAAATTAACGTTATTAACATAAATGATTACATAATGATAATGTAATGGTAATAAGTTATATAAAATGAATAATAAACTTAAAAAAGGTTTTTAAGAAAGTATAGATTAACTTTAGTTTATTATTCCAGAAATTTAAAGAATGATCGAGTCAAGTCGGACACGAGGTAAGGGACTTCGTCTCAATCTCCGTTCATTGAGGAATATTTTTTTAATACATGACTTTCTTTTATACTCTATATAAACACCCTTGAATTTTCAAAGGGAATATTTTTCTACTAATAATTTTCCTAAATGACAAAAATGAATGTTTCTTTTAACGTAAGCGGTGACCATGGCCTTTTCTGCCGCCACGGGTATTATTTGATTTTTGGATTCCTCAACATGTCGTAATGTTTTTAAAAGAAAATAAATACCATAGAATCTTTTATTCATTTTGGTATTGAAAATGGATTTGATAATGGATTTTTAATGTCAATATATTTAAATGATATATTGTGATTGAAATGTGGAAATTTTTTCTTTCCTTTATAATTGTTTTATGTGTTATGATTTTATAATGGTACATGGACATTTGACGGGTGGTTACGTGGTAAACCAAATGACGGGTGGTGCCGTGAATACCAGGATGGGTGGTTATGTTATAACCTCCAATGCATTGGGTATGGAAGTCGTCAGTATGGCTATCCCATTTAGTGATATGTGTGGAAGTCGACTATGTGGTTATTCCATTTAAGTATGTTTATGTTCCATGTTACCGTTATATGTTATGTGTTTTTTATATGGGTTTTATGGTAATCTTTTGGTTATAAAAGGGTAAGTAATGGTATTTTATTCAGTGGAGAGTATTTACTACTTCATAAAGGTGAAAAGTATTACTTATGTTAAAGTTTTCATGGTTTACTTGTTGTTTTGGAAAACTAATTGTTTTCCTTCTTTGTGTATCCCTTGATGAGCTTTTTATGCTCATCCTATGTTTTTAAAATGTTTTTCACAGGTCATAATGTGGAATATGGTCAAGGATGGGATCAAGGAAAAGTCATGTTATCTTAAACATGGAACTAGACATGACTCTTTTTTTCAAGAGTATTTATTTTATGAAAAAAATGGAAACTTTGTAGAAGTGTCTACATTGTAATATTTTGAAATATAACATTTATGGCCTAAATCTCTAAAACTCTAAACCTAAAAATATCATCAATGTGAATTATTCATTTAATTTAAGATTATGTAATTTTTTAAGGTCGAGTCCTTATAATCATTCTCATTGGTTACCTCAAAAATTCATCCACTATGGATCATGCTTCGATTGTGATCTAAACCTTATAACTTGGAAATTTCTATCCATCATCCACTGAAAAAAAAAACAACATCACTCACTACTCATTCTCGGCTTCCGAGAATGTCACCTATTTCATTTTTCAATATGAAGTCCTTCCTGACGACCTCCACAATAATTGGTCGATGGTGTAGTCACCCACCATATGGATTCCACACACATATCTCTCCATTACTTTTTTCTCAAGAAGGATCTATTCCTATAAAAATCACATTCAAGTGGATATCTGGAAAACCAAAACTATCACAACATACCAGGGAAACTTTTAGGATGTTGGGAATGATATTCACAAGCTAAAAGTATTCTAAGAAGTCATCTATGAATTCTAACACAAACATTCCATCACTAAATCAGCCTCTCTTCATGGGGATCCTTGACCTAATGAAAGTCTTGGTATTACCTTCCCATCAAAAACTATTTAACACCCAACCATCACAACACAAGAGTTATTTGCAACCAAACTCACCATTATTTCACAACTCTCTACCGAGCAGTCATGGACCAATGTTTCTTATGGCACTACCACTTCCACACTGCTCAAATACTTCTATAATGAACCCAAAAATCCAAAATATAAACATAATGATCTACAACACCTAAAAAACCCAATGTTCTATCACACATCCTTACTTTCCCCGTATGGTTACACTGCAAATAGCGTGAACTTTTTCTGAGCAACCTATTCACCCATCCGAAATGGTATAGTATTTTACCCACATGTGCAAGGAAATACTCTTGAATAGGGACCTAGATTTATCACACTTTCCTATGACAACAAATAGAACATTATTGTAGATCACAAAAGTTGTACTTCAGTAGATCTAGTCCTAAATGATTTCTTACACACCTGACCATGTCTCCTAGTCAATCATCCTCATTGGAACAAAAGCATTCTCAATATTATAATCCAAAAAACTAACCATTTGTACCAGAAAAACAACCACGTAACCATCATCACCCATAGTGTTACATCTATACCAACTATGTCCTTCTAGGATTCAGTCACACTTTTATTTTTCACCCAAAATCAAAATTTATTTCTGTATTAGACACCACTAGAACCCTATTAAAAGGCTCATAATGACCTTAAACCTTCCAAAAATATCCCTAAACACAACAACAAACACTCAGATATCACCTTAAGTAAGAAACCAACCCACAACCAGGAAATTTTACCACGCCCGAAGAAACAAACTATGCATATTTTCCACTTTTAAAAAACCCAACCATGATTCATATTTAAAGGCACTTTCAACACTAGGATAACCTACCCTTGAGGCTACATTTGATTTTATATGACTATCGACTCACTTCCACAGCTCAATTCCCCCCACCAAAACCATTAACCTTCCCCACTTAGTTGTCTAGGACAAACCCAGACTAGGAAACACTCTCTTTGTAACACTTCCAAATCCCAAAACTTCCATCTACACCATACACTCCGAAAAACCCATGAAACCCCAACCATCCCCTCTCACTAGTCACTAAGGAAGTCAAACTATACAACATCCCTAAACCAGAGTCAATCCTAAAAAGGGCCATTGGATCCCCCTCCAATCCATCGACATAAAATCTCAAAAAACCCACAACTCACATGAAGAAATCCTACCACTATTCCATATATACTACGTCTAACACATCAAGAAAACATTTACTCTAGGTTCCACCAGAATGATACTCACACATGTACATCAGAACTATGATCCCAACACCCACTCTTGGAACAAAAAACAAACTCATACAATCACAATCCATAAGGGATACCACACCAAAAATATTGTACAATGTCTCATGACATAAAGGCCCATACCTAGTGAGGGTACAACATGGAACAACCCTTTATCCCCATAGAAAATCCCAACACTGTCTCACAACCTACAACTAAGATATCAAACTAGGGAACTCTCACATCCCAAACAACCCATACATAGGGTCTGACCACAACACTAGGGATACCCATTTCTACAATACCTATAGGTTTTATCATTTCTCATTTCCATTCTTAATTAAACTTTACCATTTTAAAATCTAAATTTTCACATTTCAAAACATTCCATTTTAAAAACCCCAAACATTTACACTTTCAAAACCCTTTTTATTACCAACATTTCAAAAATATATTCTTTATTTAAATCCATTTTTAAAAACATCTTTTATTACAACCAAATCAATGAAGGATCCACATGAATAAACCATAGGCTATAATTACAATACTAGCATATGAATCCGAAGGAACTACCAATCATAGGAAACATATGGGTGTCCTTTCAAATCCTATGTTACAAGAATGATATATGGACTCACACACCCCATATTTCCATAAAAGTCCAAGAGATAAATCCACCAAAATCAGAATCATCACAACGAGGTGCTCCACTTGAGTTAAATATAACAATTGAATGTAAAAGCACAAAATCGACCATTAATTCCCACCCTTATGCACTGGGATTTTCTCTCATACGTGGGGACACATGAACCCAGGCATGAACTCATTACCAAGCCCCAAAAAGATCCTAGTCGCATTTCTACAATTCCACAAATAGTAATACATAATTAACATATCTAATACTTCTTTATAAAGTCTCTAACATGGTGTCCACTGTATCTAGTTTCCCAATTCAGGTCATCACATGGCCTTAGGTGTGGCTCCTCGTACGCCAGAGGTTGTCAACTAGTGTCCACAGTCTATGGAGAAATGTTGAAGAGGATATACCCACATATCATAGTAAATCAAAAGTGAAAAATAATATCAGTAGATATTGTAACCATTAAGAACATACAAACGGACAGCATGTGACATATGCGAATTGTAACCAAGTAGCACATGCTATAACAATATGATGAATACACTACCTAACAGGGAGTCATACAAATACAATCCCAAAAATAAACTACCAAATGATCCCAAGAATGGACCTGAGTCCCTGCCCAATCCTGACATCCCATAATCCAACCAAACATCTCATGCATGAACCAAATACGAGTTTCATGTCCTAAACATGTATCTAATATCATATAACTTCTTCTCTAGAAACAAAGTTCCATGGTGTCCTGATAAGGGTGTGAGTAAAACTCATTAAGTCACCACCAACGATTTCTAAAGAAATAACCAATCTATACAATATTGTTTGAAAATAATCCTACAGTAATAAGTAATCAAGGAAATAAAATTAATGTAAATATCTATATATATCACAACATTGAAATTTTCAAAGAAATTTATTTTTTAATATTTAGTTCTCTGGGGAAATCAACCAACTAAACTATATTTGATCATACATGAAGCTTAATCTATATCATAATGGGTTACATAGATTTAATAATAGGGATGTTCACTTATCATAATTTATTAAAATATCTCAGAGCCTCATTCCTGTAATCAAGTTGTGTCCTCTTGTTTAGGAACCAAATAGAATCATTATAATATCCCAAACCACATCATATCCACACATAGGTAATGATAGAGCCTTAGTCTGATATCCCAACCATAAAATACATAACAATTACCATGGAACTTCAATATAAGTGGTGTCATCAAATGAAACTGTTAGGGTCATGGTGTGTTAGTCTAACTCCCTAACTCATGAATTATATGGGGGGTTTTAGAGTCACAATCCAACCTAGCATGGGGTCATCGAACCTCAAGAAAATACACCACATACCACAAATCCACATGCACTTGCTTCTTTAAGAATAACACATTTACTAAACACTGACCACAACCATTACACACTTTTAGTATTTACTATCATATCTAATTGTACATACCTAAATTATAAGTCATAACCCATTAACACGTATACATTATTCCATGAACCCCATTATTCTATATTATTTAATTGAAAAAATTAACATATAATTTATTTCAAAATTCAATGATATCACCAAATAAAATTACTAAATTAAAATCATCTTGAATACACAATTTAAAATACCTATCATCCTATTTTAAATAAAAACAAAATCATTCCCCAAGGATTTCATTCCCATTATCGAACAATCATTAAATATTTTTCACAAGAAAGGGACCACACACCCATTCAAAAATCATCATTTTAAATCCAATAAGAGGAACCCCTTTTCAAATCATTTGAGGTCAATACAACCTTTCAAAACATTTCACTTTTTGAAAACATTTTTTCCTCTATTGAAAACCATAACCAGATCAAAATAAAAAACACATCATTAAACCATTGCATGTACCCTTGCGATTTCATGAAAACAATAATGTAAACATTTCAATTATCCCCTTTAACCATTCTCACATAACAATTAACAAATATAACCCATTCACTTTCTTAATTACCCTATCCCAATTTTTACCAACACATTTGACCGTTTTTCAATAGTTTAGCATACTCGTTCGGTAGCCCAACATTTGTTCTCACATCATCAATGAACCCAATGGGGTCAATGAAGTGTCAAGCACCTCAATCTATACTGAAAATCACTTTCCATAATCATGGAAATCAAAATGCAATTGGTTAGTACATTGGAACACAAAAATACACATATATAACCATGATACATTTCAAAAAAGCTTTTACACAACCTACCTCATGCTTATTGATGAACACATGACAAACATCTTCACTAGACTTAAAATTGAACTCCCATTAAATCACAAACTTATAATCTACTTGAAAAGTGAGGGTTTTAGGGTTTCAAAATATGTATAATGATTCTAAAGGCCCTAATCTGTAAAAAAAATAATGGTAGGGGGGTTATTCTCACCGGGATCTTTAATTCACACCCAAACACTCTCCAAATAGCCAATAATTTAAGTATAATTGTCACTTGTACATCTCAAAGGGTTAATTTCATAACCCATGTTTCTAGATGCGGAATATATAATAAATTTAGGTTATAACCCCAAAATAATGGGAGGAAAAATACAATAATTTATTACCTTTTGGGGTTACACAGTTTGTCTAAATGGTTATCCAAACCGTGCACCAACCGTATGGCTCCCTCTATCAGAGAGGGGCCAAGATAACGGTCTCCTAGTAATTCCCATGCAATCTGGTAAACCATGTGGATATCATTTTCCAGCCTCTGTCTAGAAGGAGGCCTGGCCACATGGTTTCCCCTAGACAGATGCACAGTTTGTATTAAACATGAAAAAATCATTTTTTGGACTCTATTTAGCCTATTTACTTATCATTTCTTGTCTCAAACCCTCAAAACACACCCCAAAACATATTTTACACTCCAAAAAACAATTTATTCTACAAAACAAAAATATTTTAACCAAAATTAAAAAAATGGTGTACCTTCATGAATTGTCAGGATCTTACAGTTTCAAATGTGGGAAGTATGGGCATTATGGAAACTTTTTTCCTAAAGAGAAAGATTATGAAGAAAATTATCAAGGTTTTATTTGTGAAGGTTATATTGTTGATGATGAATTTACTACAAATAAAATATGAATGAAGATTTATTAAGGAGTAAGATGATTCAGCCTAGTTAATTGTGTATTAAAAAGTGGAATGAGTGATGTATTTATGTATTGGGATTCAATGAATTATATTTTTATTAGTTTTATATTGTTTATTAGAATCATAAAACATCAATGGATTGTTCCATGGTAGTTTTGAATTGAGAATTTTCAAGAATATATTAAATGGTACTGATGGTGTAGATAAGTGATTCAATGGATAGGAGGTATTTTTATTATGGGAAGGTAACCCATTACTGATCAGAGTATGACACATAAGAGATGGGATGAATTGAGTTTCTCGAAAAAGTTCAATTAAAAATTTTATTTAAAAGATTCCCCAAATTAAAAATAAAATTGGCTAGTTAACTAAGGTAGTAAAATTATAGTATCTTGACTGTTCAAATAGTTTCTCAGAAGGTTGATTAATTATTAGTTATAAAAATAAGAGATATTGATATAAATTTTGGAACTAATTCAACAAGGACAGATAGTTACAATTACTATCCAAGACAAAATATCAAAGTAAAATTTAGTTTTTTGAAATATAAGTTAAAACATAGAGTCACTAAATTGAAAGACACATGGATAAAACAAGTGGTTCTGTCTCAATCTGAGACCTAATCCACTCCAATTAGAGATAAACTACCACCAATATATATATATATATATCTTTGATCCATACCCAGCATCAGGGTAAACAATAGTACACTATAATGTTCGGGTCATAAGACCTCTACCACTATTCAACGTGGGAAAACTAGCTTCTTGGTCACACAGTACCTATTCCATAGTTATATTTGGTTGAAACAAGGTGTAAACAGATACTTGAGTGAGGATATCTTGTATCCTCCAGTTTAGTGCAGGAGATAGTGTGTGTTCTTAATACAGATACACACACTTTTGAAAGAGTAATAAATCAGTACACAATAGAGAAAAATGTAATGATATTGTGTTTAGAAGTCTATGTGTGTCATTAAATGCAGCTCTAGTCTCTTTGGATGTAGTAGATGAAATTTTCCAATATTCTTCTGGAAAAAAATGTCTTCAGTTGAGTGTTCTGGTTTTTAGTGAAATGATATGTCCTTCTTCTTCTTTGGGTTTCTAGAAGGTTGTTTTCAAAAAAATTCATTAGAGGTTATTCTTTGTTTTCATCCAATAAGAACTGAAAATTCTTTCTTCGTTGTATTCTTTCATGTATGGGTGTTCTTCTATTTTTCATGCATTCAACTACCACATTTTTCTTCTCGAGATCCATGAATTATTTTATTTGGGGTGCTTGTGTTGGAGCCGACAAGTTGAATGATCTCTGCACCTCGTACCTCATATTGTCTTCTTAAAGGGAAAAAATATCATTAATTATATTAGTTTCATGAAATGACTCAAATATGATCATTATAAAAAAATTAATAAAAATAAAATAAAACTGGTTAAGTACGGAATAGTGTCACAGTTGATGTGAGACAGTTATGGTGCCACAGTCATAGTGATATAGTCATGGTGACACAGTTTCAGTGAGTTCTTGAACTGGTATAAAAGTTATGGTGTCAGGTCCTTTGTGAATTTTGGAACTGGTAGCACAGTTACGGTGATAGGGAAATAGTGTCTCAGGTAATGATGACTATTCATTTGTCAAAATTATGAACGATTTCTAGTTGCAGTGACTTGGAAATGGTAGCAAGGAAATAGTTTTAGGTCCATTATGAAATATAGAACTAGTATCAATCTTAAGGTGTCCCAAAATTTGTGAAAATGTTGAACTGGTAGTACGCATACGTTTCAACTTCATTTTGAAGATCTAGAACAGGTAGAAATATTATGATTTCATGGACTTAGTCAAATATCTGTAATATTTCATAAGAAAAAATATTTATATAAAGGATTAAGATTAGACATAATCATACTAAAACAAAATAGACCATGATTAATCCTATTTCACAAGATTAAAATATAATTTCCGATATTTTGAACATGATCATGTGAGAGTTTAAAAACATGAGTTAAAGGAGTGTAAAACACAATTTTTGAGCATTAAAACATTATGAGTCTGACAATATCCCCCTTTTTTATTAGAAAAAATCATGTAATTTACAAGCCAAATATTTTAAGAAAGAAATAAATAGATTACTTATCATATCAATATATTAAATCATATATGTCATATATAGAATAAATTGTAGTTCTTTTCTTAGTTATAATTTATTTCTTTTTAGTTATCCCCCTTAGTATTACTCCCCCATTGAATTCAAGTTCTAATTTTTCCCCATTAAATGCCTTTTTATTATTTTTACCCCTTTTTGGATTATCAAAACAAGAGGAGGGAGAAAAATAAAGAATATACTAAAAGAAAATAACAAGTGAAGAAACAGAATAAAGCCAAATTATATTGAATAAAATGTTAAAATCCATTAAAATCAAGAAAGAATATACAATAGATCTCTATCAAAATAACCATTATCTTATCAGTAGAGTCGTCAGATTTGGATTTTCCTTGGTGAGATACATCAGATGGAGAAGAAATAGGTGTGGGATTGGAGGTGGAATAAGCAGTGGATGGGGAAGGTATTGGAAGTCCTTAAATTATAAAAGGTGCAAGTTTAGGTCTGGTGGAAGACCAAGGAAAAGGTTACTCAATAATGATTGGTCTAATCTGCCTCAAATCCTAAGAAATAGTCATTCTCATTGCATTAAAAGGGGTTGAGGAAGAAAGATAGCTACCAGAAGGAAGACTAGGCCCCTAAGGGGAAACTGCAGGATCCCCAATTGTAGTACTCTGAACATGAATATAAGGTTTTAAGAGGTTGATAAAGTTCATGATGATCTCTCTACCACACTTAGTTTACTTATCAAAGTCATCCTTATTTTCTAGAAACTTCTCCAGAGTTGGTGTGAATTCATTTATCTGACTCACTTGATCCTTGAAGGATTGAGTGACTAGAGGTATCTTCAAATTCTCCACAACATACATGAGGTTATTATTCAACTCAGGAATATAATAAGTTCTATTAAAGTAATATTCCACTTTCTTAGAGATTTATTCTTGATCCTCAATGAAAATATTTTAATGGATCCTCACTAAATCAAGCCCATGTTCATTGTTCTTGATGACAGTAGAGAGACATTCCTTATCAACACCACCCAACACTAACTGAAGCCCTTCTCAGAAAAATGATCTGATCAAGTCACAATCCACAGGTTAAAATGGATTTCTAGAAGGAGATGTAGCTAAAATAGCTAATGTATGATTCTTAAGTTGATTTAAAACAGTTTTTATACAAGCTTTATATTCCTCAGTATGCTTAATGAGTACAGAGAAAGATCATGCATCTCATTGGTTATCTTGGAGTTATTCTCAATAACCTTTTCATACACAGTAATCAAGTTTTGTTGAATCAAATAAAAAACCTTCTATAGAATCTAATTAGCATCATCCTCACTAAGATGAGAAACATGAGACTGAAAAAATTCCAAGGCTTTCTGTATATCTTCAACCTTATATTTTAGATATTTCACTTCACCACCCAAATTATAGTTCTCTACCAAAACATCTTGAATTTCAAGAAGCATCATCATTTTGATATTCCATATAATCTTCTCTAATAGTAGTGAAGCATCCATTTCAATGAAATTTTTCCCAAGTGAAGGCTATGAATACATGAGGTTCTCAAAACCAGACAACAAAGTTTCTCCAAAAACATTCAAATCACTATGACTTAAAAATCAGTATATTCTTGAGTAGGTTCATAAATAGGAATTGAAACATGTTCTTATTCCTCAGTTGGGGTTACTTTTTTGGTATATATTGGTTTCCATTCAAACACAGTTAAAAGATCTATCTCGTGTACCAAGGCCTCTTAGGTATCATCCACATTAAAATAACTAGAAAAACTATACCATGTATCCACAGAACATTGGTCAGCATGGTTTGGAAGTGGAACACTTTCTAAGTAGGGGTGTTTTCTCCCTCAACTGGTCAATCTCATCTAGGACTGAGAGACTCAATCTCTTGACCCATTATCATACTTTCAACTCTTTCATGATCACCCAAATCTCTAGCCAGCTGAATGGAATGTTACATCCTTTCTTCAAATGACAAAATTACTTCAGTTTCAACATATTATTAAGAATATTTCATTGTGACATTCTCTGCCACAAAATTAGTCTCTTACTCTTAAAAAAACATCCTTTAGAAATTTCTTAATCCTTTCCACTTGTTTCAACATCTCCTTTAGAGAGAGGTGATAGCTCAATAGATACTCCCACAAAACCTTCACAATCATCACCATTTGTTTCTTGATATGAATAGTCCAAAATCTCATCATCTTCTAATCCATTATTAGATACATTATTAGGTCTTGAGGGATTTTTAACAAGATTTAAATCCCCATACAACCTATCATTATAATCTACCCATGATATCTTCCATTGGTTCTAGCTTATTTTCATTCTTCTAAAAGTATCCTTAGAGATATAGGAATCATATTTCTCAAACACTTATTCATTATTTCCAACCACACATTTGGATAGAATAATGGCATAAATAATCCTAGAATAGGAAATAGATGTAGAATTTGATGTAGTTTGGATCATATCACACATGTGAAGTATAATATACTCACACAAGTTGATTTTGCGTCCATTCCTCACAAGATAAATCAAACATACATCATGATACTTAAGAGTGGTAATATCCCCTTTTCATAGGAAAATGAGATATTGAATGAACTTGAACAACAACCTTGACTCACCACCAAGCTTAGTAGAAATAGCCATTCTTTTCTTTTGAATTCCAGTCAAACATTTCAGAGCCTCTTCTAGGCTAAATACATCACTAGGTGGAGGAGTACCTCTGTTTTAGTACTCAAAGATCCCTTTCATGAGGTACACCTAATATGGAATCCCATAACCTCGATGAAACAGTGATACTTTGACAATTTACCCAACTCCTAACCACAAAATCATCCTTGGAATTTAAGTTAATCTAACATACTCATAAAACACAAAAACAAGAATTAGATAAATGGGTCTCTTCTCTTTGGTAAACCAATCCAACCAAACCTATTCTTTAAAAACTTTGAGAACAAGAGACTTATTAGACAAGATCCACTTGGAACATATTTCCTTTTTGGGATTGACATTGGGATCCTCAATACCTAGGTTCAGTGACTTCTTATGAATTACAACAGGAGCCTTATTATGTATCTTCTAAGACTTGCACTTTCTATGAGTGGATTAGGATGGATGCTTCATCCTATGAATTCATAGCGGGCTCAATAAATATTAGATGGAGGGATAGAAGATTGAGAGAGATAGATGGTTTCTCTTTCGAGAGAAGTGAGCTCGAGATAAATGAAGCAGTAGGTATTTATCTCTAAGGCAGTTCAAACGTCACAAATAAAAAATGAGGTAAAAATAAATAAAATAAGCGATACCAAAAAAGAAATATTTAAAATAAATTTTCAATAATATAGAGATATTTGTAAATTAATTGTTAATGTCAGTATTAAGGTGTGACTCAAAATGGTGTGACCATAATGAATGAGACAGTAAACACAAGACAAAAATCTATGAGATAGTAGGTCAAGATAGCATTAATTATATAGTAAATTGGGACAGTAATCCTGAGAAAGTCAACTGAGATAGTAATCATGAGATAGTAAAATTATATAGTAATCCTAAGATAATAAACTATTAACTCAAGGTTAATAATTCCCGATTAATGTATGATGTAATTCAACCTTTAAAAATTTAATGGCTTATTGAAAGTGTCAGCATAATGATGTTATGTGCTAATTAATTCTAAAGTAAAATCACATTTTGGAAAATGATCTACTAAAAATTGATGTCTTACAAAAGTATTGTTTGATCTAGAACGATAAATGTATTATTTGATATGTTAATCAAACTTTTGTTATCAAAATTTATTGGTACATGCTTTAATTGATATCCATAGTCTAGTAATGTTTGTATCATCCAAAAAATTTGAGCACAACAACTACCAGCAGCTATGTATTCAGCTTCGGTAGTCAATAATGAAATAGATTTTTTCTTTTTACTACATCATGGAACTAGTGACTTTCCAAAAAACTGACATTTTCCAAAGATTCTTTTTCTATCTTACTTATATCTACCAAAATCAGAATTAGAAAAGCTAACTAATACAAGATATTTTCCTATATTATATAACAGTCATAAGTTGGAAGTAAGTTTGAGGTATTTAAAATTCCTTTTAATTATAATAAGATGTGACTCTTTAAGATTTTCCTGATAAAAATCACACATACAAACACTAAACGGAATATCATACCTACTAGTATTCAAGTAGAGTAGACTTCAAATCATTCCTCTTTATGTGGTATGATCAATAGACTAACAATTCTAATCAAGATATAACTTACAGATAGTACTCATTGGAGTATCACTTCTTTTAGTACCAGCTAAACAAAAAATATAGAAGATATTTAGTATATTTACTTTGATTGAAAAAAATTACTTCCTTATTTTTAAATATTTGAGATACAAGAAATAATTTTAGTTCACCCATCAAACTCATTTCAAATTCATTTTTCATCATCTTTGAAAAATCAACATATAAAGAATTTTTTGTAGATCCAAAAATAATATCAACAACAATGATTTGAACAACTAAAACGTCTTTAGAAATTCTTTTCATAAAGACAGTAGGATCATCTATACCATTTTTAAAACCATTTAAAATAAGAAAACTACTTAGTATATCATAAAAATATCTTGGATCGTATATTAAACCATATAAATCTTTTGTTTATTTAAAAAAATTATTTGGAAAATGAGGATTTGTAAAAAAGGAGGTTGTTCATGAAAAACATCCTCAAATATATACCCATTTAAGAATGCACTCTTGAAATCCATTTGATATAGTTTGAAATATAGATCTGATTTATATTCAAGAAATATTATATTGGCCTCAAGTATAGTAACTATTGAAAATGTTTCCTCATAGTCAACCCATTCTTCTTGACTATAACCTTGATCAGCCAATCTACCGTTATTTATTACTACGGTACTATATTTATCTACATTATTTCTAAAAACCGATTCAGTTAATATGTTCAAGATTTCTTTAGGTATATCCACAAGTTTCTAGAAACTATTTATTTCAAATTTATTTAATTCTTCTTGCATAGCCATCACCCAAAATCCATTAATGATTGCCTCATTGATGTTCTTAAACTCGAGTTAGGACAAAAAGAATTGATGGTTAACCTGATTTCTTATAGAATCTCAAGTGTATGATCCTTTATCTAAATCTAAAACTATAGAATCTAAATTATGGTTTTTAAGGGTTATAACTGGTCTAGAAAAAGAAGGGCTAGACGCTTTAGGTTCTCCAGCAGGTTCGGGTTTATCATGGCTCGAATCTGGATAATTTCTGGATTTGGAAGATTTTACATATTGCTTGATAGCGGGCTCAAAGGATTTCCCATTCATGTCTAGATTTTAAATATAATCCTAAAGTTATTCTAGGGAGGTATTATGTTTACGTGGTTTTGTTTCATCAAATTTGGTATGTAAAGATTTTATAAAGCATTTGGTTCTCTTATTGAAGACTCTATAGGATTTACTATAGATTGAGAACCTAGGAAAATTCCTTCATCACTTTTGGAGGAAAATGTGTCAGGATTGTCCTTGGTATTGAGATTTTAAACATTGTAACCAAAAACTTTTAAGTAATTAACATTGGGTTTTCTATAATTCCATAATTCAAAGGGATTTTTCTTAAGAATTGGTCTGATTAAGACTCTATTAATGATATAACAAGTTGTATTCATAGCCTCATTTAAAAAGTAGATACATAGGTCATATTCATTAAGCATTTATCTAGCTATTTCATGAGAGGTTCTATTTCTTCTTTCTACAACACCATTTTTTTAGGTGTCCTATGGGAAGAGAAGTTATGACTATAGACATTTTTTAAGAAAAAAGATTCATACTATTTGTTTTCAAACTCCCATCTATGGTCACTTCTTAAGGATTTAATTCTAAGAACACTAATATTTTTTATAGTCCTAGAATACTTCGTAAAATGAGAACTGTATTCACTTTTGTAAGACAATAAAATATCCATTTTTTTTATAGAGTAGTCATCTAAAATAATATATACATTGTTCTTACCATTAATACATGAAACTCTAGATGTTCCAAACAATTCTAAGTTAACCAACTTGAATGGTTGATACATTGAAACTTCATTCTTTGGTTTGAAGGATAATTAGTGGTGTTTACCATTTTGACAAGGATTAAAAACTTTTTCATTTGAAAACTCATGTTTCGGTAGATCCTTAACTAGGAATTTTCTAGTAATATTTATAAGGGATTGTATATTGCAGTTTCCAAGTATTCTATGCCAAATCCAAGACTCTTTGTGAAATACACTAAGTGTGAAACATTTTGACAAAATAAAAAATCATGGTTAATATCATAAATATTTTCATTTCTAAAATTCAATAATACTAATTAATTCTTTGAATTAAAAATATTTCAATAATTATTTTCAAATTTAAAATGAAAACCATCATGAGAAAATTGAAAAATACTAAGCTGATTTTATTTTAATCCATCGACAAAAAGTACTTTAGAAATTAAAATGGATATAGAGATCCCAATCTGGCTAAGGATAATGATTTTCCCTTTTGCATTTCCCCCAAAGGTTAAATACCCACCATAAATATTTATCTAGTTCTTGAAGGATTATTAATTTCTTTTCATGTATCCTGAAAATCCACTATCCATGTACTATAGACTTTTATAGGAGCTCTACAACCACATTTCCTTCATAAGGATCAAATAAAATAATATTTTGGTACATAAATTTTATTTGGTCTAGAAACATTAGTAATAAGTTCTTTGGGAACCCATACTTTCTTCATGAGTTTCTTATAAGAAAATTGTAAAGAATTTGAAAAATAAACACTATTCGGTCTTGAGAAACTAAAAGTAGTAAAACAGTTCCTAGTACAGTAACTTGCGGAATATTTTTTACTTTTAGGCACAAAAATATTTATTTTAGATTTTAAATCAATGCTTCTTTTTCCAGGTTGATATCATATAACAGAATTGTATCTAAAATCTATTTGTTTACCAAGAATTAGTGTTAGATAATTCATTCCATTGGATAATTTCTCTATTTACCTTTTGAATTACAGATTATATTATTTAAGTTCATTGATTTTTTTAAGTAATTTATCATTATTAACCTAATCTATTGTAAACTCATACTTAACCATAGGTGTAAGAGTATGTTGTTTCTTCAAAGAATATTATTTATCTTTTAATTCATTTCATGTATCTTCAATATTATTTTATTATTCTAACATTTCTTTATTAGTCATATTTTCATAATAACTTTTATCTCTAGAATAATAGAAATTTTATACAGGAGACTCAAGATTTACCTCTACTGTGTTTTTCATGAAACACATATTAGCGTTTTTATAATTTTCATCATGTGAAGACTCTGAGTCACTTGAGTTGTCCTCAAAATCACTCTATGTCACTTTCATTTCCTTTTTATAATTTATATATTTTCCTCATACCTCTTTTTATGTTTTATCTTAGGTCTGTCATCCTTTACATGTCACTTTATCTTACATTCATAAAATATTATTTCACAGGAAGTATCACCTTTCTTCCAATCCTTTTTCTAGTTTCCCTTGTTGTCATATTTACCTTTGTAGTTAGGCTTCTTGAAAAATTTCTTCCATCTAAAAAACTCCTTAAATATTCTAGATAATAGATATATTTCATCATCACAATATGATAGTGAATTATCATTACTTTTACTATTGGAATGAATCTGTATCCTATCCTTCTCATTATTTTGGGAAGTAGTGGTTTTGAAATCCACAGTCTTTCTCTTTGGTTCATCCTCCTATTCCTAATTGACTTTTAATTCTTCCCCTTACATCATTAGGTTCCCTATTAAATCCTTTACTACAAACATTATGATGTCACAAGATTATATAATTGATACATAAGTACCTCTCCATCTATCTGGTAAGAATATTAGTATTCTCATGATTTGCTCTGAGACTGTAACATCATTTCCTAGAGAAATCATAGTATTCACAATTTCATTAAACCTGGGATACATGTCATAAAATGTATTTTCATTCTTTATTTTAAAGTTATCCTATTTAATTGTACATGTGTTAAGTCTCATTTCCTTAACACTATAGTTTCCTTCATTTGTAACAGATAAAGTGTCACAAATTTCATGGGCTTTTTTACATGCAAAAAATATATTAAAGTAATCATCTTCTAAAGAATATAAAAGGGAATTCATGTTTTTTCAATTATTGTTATAAGAATCATTAGTAGGGTCATCCCAAGTATTCCTAGAAGTTGAAATAATATTATATTAATCTATAATTGATGACCAAATCCCCAAACATATACTTTCTAGGTGTGTTTTCATTTAAATTTTCTATTGTGCAAAATTGTTTCCATTAATGAATGGAGGTGTATTGGTAGAAGCACCTTCTAGTATATTATACATGATAAATAAAAAGTCTTTTAAAAAAATAGAAATGTAAAAATAATAAAAATTCAAAGATATTTAAAACTCATCTAAAATCACAGTTGAAAAAGATTAAAACATATTTAAAATCCTGAAAGAATCTACTTGAAAACCACCTATGATACCAAATGTTGGTCAGAGTAAGACACTCAAGTGGGGTTGAATTGAATTAATATAAAAATTTCTATCAAAAAGTTTATTTAAAAGGTTCCACTAATTAAAAAAATTGGTCAGTTAACCAAGGATGAAAACTTATAGTAGCTTTAGTGTTCAAATAGTTTCTTAAAAGATTGATTAATTCTTAGTTATAAAAATATAAGATATTGATAAAACTTTTAAAACTGCTCTAAAAAGGTAAGACAATTATAATTATCATCCAAGACTAACTATCAAAGAAAAATATTCTTTTCTAAAATATGATTTAAAATAGAGAAAGACTAAATTGAAAGCCATAGTGGATAAAACAAGTTGTTCAGTCTCAAGTCAAGACATAATCCACTCCACTTGGTGATCACCATCCACCAAGAAATATATATATAAATAATTTAATCTACACCCAGGATTGGGGTTAAGAATTGTACACAAAACTATCCTTCTCACAAGACCTCTACAACTGTTCTATGTGGGAAAACTAAAATCCATATCACACAAGACCTATTCAACATTTATACTTGGGTGAGATTATTTTTCAAAACATATTTAAGTGATGATATCTTGTATCCTCTAGTTTAGTGTATGATATAGTGTGTGTTTTTAATAAAAATACACACACTACTCAAAGAGTAATAAATCAGAACAAAACAAATATAAATTTAATTACATAGAGTATAGAAGGCTCTATGTGTCATGAATTAAAGCTTTGGTCTCTTTAGATGCATCAAATTCAATGTTCAAATCCTCTTCTAAAAACATAGTTTCCTGAGTCAAGTGATCTGGTTTTCAGTTTAGTGATATGTTCTTATTCTTCTTTGAGTTTCTGTAAATATTTCTTCAAGATGGTTCACAACAGGTTCTTATTTTTTTCTTCTAGAAGGAATTGAAAATTCCTCCTTCTATGTATTATTTCATGTATCAGTGTTCTTCTATTTTTCATGCATTCAACTACCACTCTTTTCTGCTCGAGTGCCACTCATTTTTTATTTTAGGTGCTTGTGTTGGATCTGACAAGCTGCATGATCTCTACACCTCATACCTTTTATTTTCTATTGATAGGACTACAAAAGATCATTAATTATATCATAGTCATGAAATGACACAAAATATGACTACTAGAAGGAGCATTAAAATTTAATAAAAAAGTAAAAAATGGTTATCTATGGAATGGTGTCATAGTTGCGGTGAGATAGTCATGGTGCCACAATCACAGTGAGACTGTCATGTTTCCACAGTTGTGGTGAGATCTAGAACTAGAATCAATGTTACAGTGTCAAGTATTTTTTCAATTCTGGAACTGGTAGAACGACTATAGTGTTATGAAAATGTTGCCTCGTGTAACGATGTCTAGTCCATTGTTAAAATTCTAAATGGCATCTTGTTAGGGTGTCTTGGAAATGATAGCATTCAAATGGTTTCAAGTCCTTTATGAAATCTGGAACCAGTAGAAATATTACGGTGTCACAGACATTGAAAAAATATTTAACATGTAACAAGATTGCGGTTTCACAAACTTAGTCAAATTTCTATAAGTTTTCTTATGAATAAATCTTCAAATAATGGATTGAGATTAAAAATAATATTGCTAAAACATAATAGAAAAAGATTAAACAGAGTTCACAAGATTAATATATAATTTGTGAGATTTTGAGCATGATCTTGTGAGAGTTTCAAAACATGGCTTATAAGAGTGTAAAACCTGATTTGTCAGCATTAAAACATATGAAGTCCAACACCCATAATCTGTTTCTGATGATGCAAAAATAGTGTTTTATTTGTATAAATAGATGATTGATATGGATAAAGAAAATTGTATGGTATTGGTGACCTCATAACTGATAAAAGATTTGTTGAAAAGGTGGTTTATGTTATAATTTATGGAGTTTTCAACATTATTTGATCTATGGAATATATTAAATAATCTAGGGGTTTATTGAAGTAATGAGGAAGCATTTGTGTTTTCATTAAGGTTCTTTAGTAATTCATGTTATTACCATGTTTCAAGGGAATACATTACTTAATGTTTTTTGATGTTTGGTATGAGGGAATAAAGATATATTTTATGATAAATAGGGGATTAATGTTAATTTTATTTTGAGAAATATGGTGAGCTTCTTTATAAATATTGAATTTTGGAAGGGTTATAAGGTTAACCATTTATAGAATGGATTAAGTTAAAATTTGGAATATATTTTATAGATTAATGTATTACATCACCATATGAAGATTTATCCATATTGGATGACCTGTGTTAATGTTTTTTTACTAGAGGTAAAAGTAAAAACTTGTAATTATTTAATGGATTTTATTTACTACAGTATACATGAAAAAAAATAATGTCTCAAAGTAAGAGATGATGTGGAAATTTATCAAGGTATTGTGCCTATGAAATAAAAAATTAAATACATTTTTATACATTCTCAATATATATGGAAAAGGAATTAACCAATATTAGGAAAAGTATTTAAATTAAAATTATTTCCTATTATCATTTTTTTTATAATTTCAATGACCTTTTTCACACAACTTCGGATTATGGCCTTCTGGTCATTAAACTTCTCTAGATCACCCTCTTTCTTTAGATCAATGTTCTCTATCACTCTCCATCGGTATTTTGTTGTTGGTTTTCTCTTTTATATCTATGTTTTCACTTCCCAATCATGTTATCCTATTTGGAAACCTATTATGTGTTATTCTATATGACTTTCACACATCCCTCTATCTTTTTCAAGAGGTTGTTTTGTTATACCTTTTTTATGATGTGGGTTCCTGTAAAGGTATTTTTAAACGTTATACCTCTAATGATCGAGATGAATTTTAAGGGAGAAATTAATTTTAAGGGGGTTTGATACCACAACAAAATATTTCGTGAAATATTTTTTTTCAATTGAATTTATCATTTTAAATATTTTTTTAACATGTAAAACATAGTATAGATTTTTTTATAAACAACACGAATTTTATATTGTATAAATATGAAATAATGAGTTTCTCTAAGATCATGCATGACACGTGACACTAAGCATCATTAAACCATGAAATAATATTACATTAAATATGGTCATTATATCATAGAAATTAAATTAATTATATTAATCAATGAATTTTGGAAAAGTAATTATATTAATCAAAAATAGGTTTTCTACATAAATGATTTTTATTGTTTTTATAAGAAAAAGTTATAATAGATTTATTTATATTTTTTATTTTTTATTTTAAAAATTGAAGTTACTTTTTTATATCATCATATAGAAATTTACTTACAATTAAATTTATTCATTATTTAAAAAATATTTACTTTTTAGTTAATAGTGACAATGCTGATTTTTGTTAAACTATCATTTATTTTAAAAAAATTAATTAATTTAAATTAAATACTTATGTTTTAAAGTAACATAATTATTATTTAGTAATATTTAATCAAATTAATTACTTTTGAACCAACTATATACTATATTTTTGTATATGTTTATTTTTGGGGTTTAAAAGATGGTTTTTCTGAAAACTGTTTTAAAGGGGATAATGTTTCTAAATTTTAGTTAATTAAAATTATACATAATAAGGAATGTTTTAAATGAAATTTATAGATTATAAATAGAAAATTTTAAATTTAAATTTATAAAAGTATTAAAACATGCCTTCTCGTCACGTTTTTTGTGTTAATTTTAAATAATTTTTTTCCACTTATATTAATTGAATTTGGAAAAATAGAATCCATATTTTTAATAAAAATAATTTATATTATATAATTATTCAAATTAATTTTTTACCAAAATGAATATCAAAAACTATAAGAATTAATAATCTTGGTTAATGTAAAAATTGGTTTACCGAAGCTTAAACTAAAATGATAGTGGTTAAGAATAACCCAAAACATGTCAAAACACTGTTTTATGGAAAAATTTATAACATGTACCTTATATTTTCTATAATTTTCATTTATTTCATCCTTTTTAAAAATAAAAAAAATATGGGTGGAATTATTTCTTTCAAATAATTGCAAGTGTGCCCCTCACCTCATTTATATAAGGCCACCCCTTCTCCTCTAATCTTCATGACTTGAAATCATTTTTTTTAGAAAATACCTACCCACATAACATCCCAAATTTGATAATATCATTCTAAAATTATTATTTTTTATATAAGGATAATAAATGAATTGTTTTAGTACAAACCTAATGAGGATACCCAAAGAAGAGGTAATGTTCATCAATGACCGTTTTTATTTTATATCTTCCTCCACTGGTTTAAATTTTTATTATAACAGCATGATGTAATAAACAAATTATATTAAATATATTGATATTATTTTTTATTTTAAGGTACTGACAAATATGTAGGACCTTGGGACACCCTGAGAGGGGAGGGGTGAATTGGGGTGTCAACGTTTTCTTTTAAACAGATAGATCTTATTCCCATGTTGGTAGGAACTAGTTTAACATGTATGATGAATATGAGAAGCAATCAAACATTCACATGCAAAGAGATGACACATCACTTTTTACTTGGTTCACCACTAAGGGGTACGTCCATGGAGCGTACGCCGACAGGTTGTCGGTCGTACCAAATTCTACTATTCTTCACTAGTTGTGGATTACAAAGGTTCAGGAACAGTCACTCTATCCCTGGCTAATTGTAATTACAACTATTCAGGGATAGCCCACTACGTCCCTCAGGTCACTCCCGTTGACTCCCCTTGGTTCACTGCCTTTGGTGAAGTCCCTGTTAGTTTGTAGACATGAAGGTCTCTTCAATAGATTTTCATTGAAGTCTTTGCCTCTACTAAGAATGAGACTCTGCTTGCATCGAAGTCTGGAAATGATGCACTTGAATGAACTGAACAACTGCACAGGATAATCAGAAATGTGCAAACAAGATATACTGAATATTTCGTGCAACTATTACCCTTTGCGCGAAATATCTCACTTTTTCAAAAAATACTTCATTTTCGCATGAAAAATATTTCAATAAACAACCTCCTTTACGCACCGCTTTATGCGCAACAGCTTTTCCATGCACCTTTGCATTTTTTGCACTGCTCGGATTTTTTCGCGCAACCTCAAATTTTTTGTGGAATGTCTTCATTTTTGCGCAGCTTTCCCTTTTTCACGCAACTCGTACTTTTTCATGAAACTCCCTTTACACAAGCCTTTTATGCGCATCAGACCTTGTAAATTCTCCAAGTCTCCAACCGTGCGTAATTAGGGGGTCAAATCTTATTTATAGGCGTCACAGACCCCCATTCACAAAACCTCCTATGGCGTGAAAAACCTCTCATTTGGCACCTAATATTTCGCACATGCACCATTTTTCGCACACATCTCCTGATTTTTTGCGCAGCCCATGCCTTTTCCATTTTTCTACGTTCTGATTCTAAAACACTATTTTCTCAAAAAACCTCTCTCTACTATTTCACACACCACACTGTTTTTCATGCACAACTCAACTATTTCACGCACAGCCCACATTTTTTGGGCACCAATTCCTCTTTGCACGCACCTCCTTTTACCAACAATCCATATCTTCATTTTCTGATTTTGAGGCCCAAAAATTTGTCAAACACTGGAAAACGGCGCCACCATCAATATTATTGTCTGTTTGAACAGTATGATCACTTTACCGGCAGACATTCTGAACTTCCACTGAGGATTGACAAAAAACACAAACCATACTCCACATAATTCTAAGAATAGTCATGTTTCAAACAATCTCCCCCTTTGGGTTAGATGGAAATCACTAAATAAATTCAAAATATCACCATCCACATGCGAGCCAAAAATGCAATAATCAACATATCCAACACTCTAAGTCTACGAGAGAAATGATATGTGTAGAAAACAAGAGAGGAAGCTTGATTAAGGTTCCCGTGTTTTAGAATTCTCAATGACGCCCAAGTAAATCTCATACAGTGTCACAGAAGCATTATATATCCAATTTATTCCTTCTCATCCTATCACCAACACAGAATTATCATCGTTTCACAGAACCATTACATGTCCATGACATGCCTGAATTTATTCCTTTCTCCCCGATTGGAAATAAACCCAAAGATCGGTATTTTCTCATTCAATATCTCAATACACCCCATGTATAGTATCTCCCCCATAAACCAGAATCATATCCACCAAAAGATTAAAAATAGTTAACATAACCTGGGAGAGGGGTATTTAGTAACCTCCTTATGCACTGGGAGGTGGCTGAACACTGAAGTTCAACCGATGCATCTCAAACATAGCCACTGACAGTGGTTTGGTTAGGATATCAGCCACTTTCTCATCAGTTCCCACATGATCCATTCTAATCATTCCTTGCTCAACTTTCTCTTTGACAAATTGATACCTGATTTCAATATGTTTTGTATGAGAATGATGAACCAGATTCTTCGTAATATCAATTTCACTCTTGTTATCACAGTAAATTTTCATTGTTTTCTTCACCTCATCACAAATATCTATTAGTTTTTTCTTCATACATAGAAGTTGAGTGCATGCCTTTGTGGTGGAGATATACTCAGCTTCAGCAGTACTAAGATAATTACTTTCTTGTTTCTTGTTCAACCAGACAACACATTTATTCCCAATATAGAATTATCCACCATTGGTGGAATTTTTGTCCTCAACATCTTCATCCCAATCAGCATCAGAAAATGATGATAATTCACTGGTCTTTCCTGCAGCAAAGTATAATCCACAATTTCTAGTACCTTGAATATACCTCATGATCCTTTTTAAAGTTTCCATATGTTCCTCATTTGGATTACTCTGAAAGCGGGCCTCTAGACATCTGGCAAAAACAATATCTGAATGTGTCACTGTCATGTACAGTAGGCTCCCAATTATCCTCTTGTACATGGTGGGATCTATAGAGGTCTTACCGTCATGCTTTCCAAGTTTGGTTTCAACCAAAATCGGAGTTGATATCAGTTTGGAGTCATGCATATTAATCTTCTTTAGCAGCTCTCTTGCATAATTATCCTGAGAAATGAAAGTGTAACCTTTATTTTGAATCACCTACAGCCCAAAGTAATATATGATATCCCCAATCATAGACATTTCAAATTATGATTTCATGTGATTGGAAAATTTGTCCACTGATTTATGTCTTCTACCACCAAAAATAATGTCATCAACATAGACAAGAACCGTGAACTGATCTTTTGGAGAATTATTCACATATATATTGTGATCTACTCCTCCTATTTTTAATTCTAGCGTCTTGAGATAAGAGTCCAGTTGGGAATACCATTCTTATGGGGCCTCCTTCAAACCATATAGAGCCTTATTTAGTTTGGAAACCTTTGTTTCATCAGTACAAAGAATAAAACCCACTAGTTGTTCAATGTAGACTTCTTCTTCGAGTGCACCATTCAATAATGTTTTCTTAACATTCATTTGATATACTTTATATCCTCTTGGAGTGCCATGGCATGGAAAATCCTGATTGACTTCAGTCTAGCCACTAGAGAAAAGGTTTCTTCAACATCAACACCTTCAATTTGGGAGTATCATTTACATACCAGTCATGCCTTGTTTCTGATAACACTTCCATGCTCATCAAACTTGTTCTTGAAGATCCATTTTGTACCAATCACATCGTGGCCTTCAGGTCTCTGGACAAGATCTCGTGTCTAGTTATTGTCAATCTAATCTAACTCTTCATTCATGGTTTTCACCCAATATTCATCCTTTGCTGCTTCTTCAAATAAGGATGGCTCCACAACTGACATAAATGTGGATTGTGGGTTATTCCTCATCCTTCTCGTTTGTGTGTGTGCACTTCTGTCCCCAATTATGTTAGATGGATCAATCTCATCTCATCGATTTCTCCTGTGTGGTTCAGTTGCATTCTCTCCATCCAAGGTTTCTTATTCGTATTCTTCTTCTTAGTCAACTCATGATGTGACTACTGAGTGTTTTGTAAACCTTCCTCTATTTCTATATTTGTATTTTCTCCATGTTCACTTTCTTCCTCACTTTCTATCACATCATCATATGAAATCCTTGAAGTATTTGTGGTTTTCTCTTCAATGATCGTAACATCACTACACTGCACAATCCTTCCTAAGCATTTATTGAAACACTTTTAGGCTTTTATGTTCATTGGATACCCAATAAAAATTCCATTATAAGAATTTTCACCAAACATCCCTTGATTTAATTCATTATTTCGGATGAAACATTTTCTTCCGAAAACACGAAAGTATTTCTACAAAGGATTCCTTCCATGCCAAAATTCGTATTGTGTCTTCATTTTTCTCATATAAAGCCTCGTTCGATTCTAAACGTACACTGCAGCTTCAAAAGCTTCTTTCCATTAATGGTGAGAGATATAACTATCAATCAGCATAGTCCTAGCCATATTTTTTGACCTATCGATTCCGACGTTCAAAAACTCCATTTTGATGTGGAGTTCGCACATCAGCTACCTCATGTTGTATTCCATGTTTTTCTAGGTAATTCTAAAACTCAATGGATGTGTATTACCCTCCATTATTAGATCGTAGGAATTTTATTATCCGTCCAGTATCATTCTCGGCAATCCAGCGATAAGTTTTCATGTAATAAAGTACTTTTCTGTTCCTGTGAATAACCATTACATAAGAAATTCTACTATAATCGTCAATGAAAAGGATGAAGTACCTCTCTCCATGAGTTCCAGTAACACTTATCGGGTATCATACGTCTCTATGGATGAGATCAAGAGGTTTTGTTCCCTCTTCTTCTTTGGTCGATATGAATTATAGACTAGCTTCCCCCGTATGCAAGCATCACAAGTCTTTTCCCGTTAACATTTTAGAATGGGGATATCCATGAAAATATTCATCTTAGATAACTTTTCCATGTCTTTTTGGTTAATGCATCATAGCCTTTGATATTAGAGGTTATTTTCTTCTTCAACAGACAAATATCAAGAGTTTACTTTGATTTCAACCTGATATAAGTTTCCATCTATTCTACAGCCTTTCAGAAGAGAATTACTTTTTTTTTCCTTTATAATGCAGCCTTTTTGATTGAAAGTTACCATGATCCCTAAGTCATAGAGTTGACTCAAACTGAATAGATTGTGGCGTAGACCGTCCACATAAAGAACTTCAGTCTTCTTCAGCTTCCCATTGGCGAGAGTAGTATTCCCACTACCTTTAATCATCAAAGCACCATCATTACCAAACCTCACTGTTCCATCAACTTTATTTTTAATGTTCTTCAAAAGGTTATCATTTCTTGTCATATGTGAAGAGTATCCATTGTCAAGAATCCATGTGCTTCAACTCTTTGTAGCTTTGAAGGATACTTCTGCAGGATTGGATTTCTAGATCTTATTCTTTTCTTTCTAAGAGATATTGGATTGAGTATAAGATATTGATGTCCTTATAATTATTTCTTCACCATAATCAGATTCTTCATACCCATAATCTTCTTCCAGAGGAGAAAACCTATTTGTGAGATCAACACCATCAGGAGGGTGAATATTGACCTGTCTTTGAGAGTTGTATAAATCTCTCATATCGAATCTCAGTCGGCAAAACATAGCTTTATGGCCAAAGTTAGAAAAATGAAAATAGTATCCATATAAACTATTTCTTCTATAAGATGGAGGATATGAAGTCAATCTCTTTTTTTGACATCCCAGATCTTCCCCATTCAAGTGGATCCTTGCCTCTTCGCAATATGGCATGGTATGGCCTAGATAGCCACAGAACTGACACTTCATGAGAGGAAATGTCTTCTCAATTGAATTTATCCTCATGCCTTCTTCCTTGGCAGAATAGTTGTACTTCCTGTAATTTCTGAAAGTATGAGGATAATATTCAATTCTTCTTTTAGTTTGGATCGAGGGTTTTGTTTAGCACATGTGGCAACGTTTCAACATGTCCAACTTTCATATTGTCTTTTTTTTTGGCTCTCTTAACTTCCAGCAGTTGATGTATCATTTTCACAGCCAATTCCACACTTTCACATGCAAGCGGGTCTTTGATCACTCATGATTTTTCCGACCCCATCTAAACCACACTTGGCTCTTGCCAGTAATTCTGCATCTGGGAATCTTCCAAAAGGATTTTTCTTCTTACCCTAATTTGTGACTGATTGACATTCAATTTTAGTCCTAAGAGTTACAACTTCCTCCTCAAGACCCTAAATAGTCTTGGATATCTATTCCATTCTATATTTAAGGTCATTTATGACCTTTACTTGTTCTTCAGTTCTAAGCTAGAGTCTTGAAACGTCGTCTCTGCTTTCAAGGATTCAAGACAGAACTCTCACTAGTTTTTGTAGTCGTTCAATTTCTGCTTCATGCTCATCAACATATTATAATTATTCTTCCACCATTTAATTCCACTTATTTCATCCCTTACAATTATTCTCAAGCTTGGTAAAGGAATCCTTAAATTGAATCTTTGGATCACAATTTGAAGTAATCTGATTATCTCTTCCTTTATTGATCGAGGGTTCTGACTTTTCAATGGTAGACATCATGGAAGCATGGTTTCCTGTTTTAAATTCTGGTTCTTATTCTTCAAAAAATTCAATATTATCATTATCCTCTTCAAAGAAAAAACTCGTCTTCTGTATTTTTTTTCCAAATTTAAATTCTCCCTTTTTGAAAAATCTTTTCTGAGGCTTCTCGATGTCTTCTGCTTCACTCTCATCTTCATCGAACTTTCTATGGAACTGAGAGGCAACGTACCCAACTCTTCCACAACAAAAAAAGCCATAGGTAGCTTACCTTTAAATTTATCTTTTCCCTTCTTCAGCTTCTTGGAAATGAGAGAAAGAATTTATTTTTCCTCATCATCTTCACCACCACTATCTTCTGAAATTTTCAGTTTGTCCATGGATTTGAATTCCATTTCCTTATTAACACAAGTCATAGCTTCTTCGGGTTTGACTCTCATCTTATATGCCACTAGACTACTTAGCAGATCATCCAGAGATATATTAGATAGATCTCTTTCTTCAAGGGATGACATCTTTTCATTTTACATAGGGGGAAGTATTCACAAGATTTTATTTACGATATCAATGTCTTTGATATCATCTCCAAGCCCTAGAATTTCTCCCACTACTTTAGCGATTCAACTGAAAAATGAATCTACATTCTCATCAGGATGCATCTTTAGATTGTTAAACATGTTGTGCAGGACATGAAGTTTTCCCTACTTCACTTTTTTATCTTCTTTATATATATTTTCAAGTTTAGACCACCTAGAATTTTCTAAGGGGAAACTCATCACCTTAAGATAGATCTGATCAGAAAGAGCTGTAGGGATAGCATTCTAAGCTTTAGCATCTACATCAAGAACTTTTCTGTCTGTATCAGCCATAGAAAGACTTGTTGGATTAGGAACATGTATTCCTTGAACAGTAGAAAAGAGTACCTCCATTCTTTGAGATCTAAAATGAGATATCATTCTATTCTTCCAAATATAAAAATTACTTCCATCAAAGATAGAGATTCCCCTAGCATTGACAACATTCTCCATGATGAAAAAGTACAAATCAAACACATGTAACCTCCCTCTGATACCACTTGTAGGACCCTGGGAAACCCTAAGTGGGCGGGGGTGAATCAGGGTGTCAACTTTTTCTTTTAAACTGATGGAACTTGTTCCCACATTGGTAGGAACTTGTTTAACATGTATGATGAATATGAGAAGCAATCAAACATTCACATGTAAAGAGATGACACACCACTTTTTACTTGGTTCACCACTAAGGGCTATGTCCAAAGAGCGTACACTGATAGGTTGTCGGTCGTAAAATATTCCAATATTCTTTACTAGTTGTGGATTACAAAGGTTAGGGAATAGTAAATCTATCCCAGGCTCATTGCCTTTACAAATGTTCTGGGACAGCCCACTACGTCCCTCGGGTCACTCCCATTGACTCCCCCTGGCTCACTGCCTTTGGTGAAGTCATAGTCAGTTTATAGATGTGAAGGTATCTTCAATAGATTTTCATTGAAGTATTTTCCTTTTCTTATCACCAGACTCTTCTTGCATTGAATTCCAGAAATTATGCACTTGAATGCAGTAAACCACGGAACTGGATAATCAGAAACATGCACAAATGTTATACTGAAGACTTATCACAACTCCTACCCTTTACACGAAATCTCTCACTTCTGCAATAAATAATTGATTTTCACACTGAAAATATTTCGTGCAACAGCCTCCTTTACGCACAGATTTACGCACAACACCTTTTCCACGTAGCATGGTCTTTTTCGCGCTGCTCAGATTTTTTCACGCAACATCTTCGTTTTCGTATAGCTTAACCTTTTTCTCACAACAAGAACGTTTTCGCGCATATCAGTATTTTTCACGTAACTCCCTTTACGTGAACCTTTTACGTGCATCAGACCTTAGATCTTCTCTATGTATTCAATAGTATGTAATGAAGGGGGTCACTTCTTATTTATAGGAGTCACAGACCCCTGTGCACAAAACCCCCTATAGTGCGAAAAAACCTCTCATTTGGCACATAATATTTCACACAGGTACCATTTTTTGTGCACATATCTGGATTTCTCATGCAGCCCATGACTTTTCCATTTTCTGATGTTCTGATTCTGAAACACTATTTGTGCGAAAAAACTCGCTCCACTATTTCGCGCACCACGCTGTTTTTCGCACAGAACTCCCTTATTTCGCGCACAGCCCATATTTTTCATGCACCCCTTCCTCTTTGTGTGAACCTCCTTTTACCAACAATCCATGTCTTCATTTTTTTGATTTTGAGGCCCAAAAATGTGGCAAACACTGGAAATGGCGCCACCTTCAATACTATTGTTTGCATGAACTGTATGACCACTTTTCTGGCACACATTCTAATCTTCCACTGAGGATTGAAAACAAACACAAACCATACTCCAAATCATGAAAAGAATACCCATGGTTCCAACATTCTACCCCTTTGGGTTTGTTGGAAATCACTAAATAAATTCAAAAGATCACCTTCCACATGCAAACCAAAAATGCAAGAATCAACTCAGCCAACACTCTAAGTCTACGAGAGAAATGATCTATGTAGAAAACAAGAGAGGAATCTTGAATTAGGTTCTCGTGTTTTGGAATTCTCATGGACGCCCAAGTAAATTTGTTACAGTGTCACAGAAGCATTATATGCCCAATGTATTCTTTGTCATCCTATCACCAACACTGAATTCTCATCGTTTCACAGAAGCATTACATGTCCATGACATGCCTGAATTTATTCCTTTCTCACCCATTGGAAATAAACCCAAATATCGGTATTTCCTCATTTAACATCTCAATCAACCCCATGGATAGTATCTCCCCCATAAACTAGCATCATATCCACCAAAAGATTAAAAACAGTTAACATAACTAGGGAGAGGGGTATTTAGTAACCTCCTTATGCACTAGGAGGTGGCTGAACACCGAAGTTCAACCGACGCATCTCAAACACAGCCACTGACAGTGGCTTGGTTAGGATATCAGCCACTTTCTCTTCAGTTCCCACATGATCCATTCTAATCATGCCTTGGTCAACATTCTATTTGATAAATTGATACTTGATTTCAATATGTTTTGTATGAGAATGATGAACCGAATTCTTCATAAGATCAATTTCACTCTTGTTATCACCGTAAATCACCATTGGTTGCTTCACCTCATCACAAATATCTATTAGTTATTGCTTCATACATAGCAGTTGAGTGCATGCCTTTGTGGCGGAGATATACTCAGCTTCATCAGTACTAAGAGAAGTGCTTTCTTGCTTCTTGCTCAACCATCCTACTCATTTATTCCCAATATGGAATTCTCCACCACTGGTGGACTTTCTGTCCTCAACATCGCCAGTCCAATCAGCATCAGAAAATGCTGATAATTCACTGTTCTTTCCTGCAGCAAAGTATAATCCACAATTGCGAGTACCTTGAATATACCTCATGATTCTTTTTACAATTTCCATATGTTCCTCATTTGGATACTCTGAAAGCAGGCAGCTAGACATGTGGAAAAAAAATATCTGACCGTGTCGCTGTTAGGTACAATAGGCTCCCAGTTATCCTCTTGTACATGGTGGGATCTATAGAGGTCCCATCCTCATGCTTTCTAAGTTTTCTTTCAACCACAATAGGAGTTGACAACAGTTTGGAGTCATGCATATTAAACTTCTTCAGTAGCTCTCTTGCATACTTTTCCTGAGAAATGAAAGTGTAATATTTCTTTTGAATCACATGCAGCCCCAAAAAATATGTGATCTCCCAAATCTTAGACATTTCAAATTATGATTTCATGTGATTGGAAAATTCATCCACTGATTTCTGTCAGCTGCCACCAAAATTAATGTCATCAACATAGAAAATAACCATGAACTGATCTTTTGGAGAATTCTTAACATATAGATTGTGATCTACTCTTCCTATATTTAATTACAGCTTCTTGAGATAAGATTCCAGCCGGGAATACCATGCTCATGGGGCCTACTTCAAACCATATAGATCCTTCTTTAGTTTGGAAACCTTTGTTTCATCAGTACCAAGAAGAAAACCCACTGGTTGTTCAATATAGACTTCTTCTTCGTGTACACCATTCAAGAATGTTGTCTTGACATCCATTTTATATAATTTATATCCACTTTGGAGTGCCATGGCAAGGAAAATCCAGATTGAATCCAGTCTATCCACTAGAGAAAAGGTTTATTCAACATCAACTCCTTCAATTTGGGAGTATAATTTACATACCCATCATGCCTGGTTTCTGATATCACTTCCAAAATCATCAAACTTGTTCTTGAAGATCCATTTTGTACCAATCACATTGTGACCTTCGGGTCTCTTGACAAAATCCCTTATCTGGTTCTTGTCAATCTGATCTAACTCTCCATTCATGGCTTTCACCTAAGAATCATCCTTTGCTGCTTCTTCAAATGAGGATGGATCCACAACTGACAGAAATAGATATTGTGTGTTATTCCTCATCCTCCTTGTTTGTGTGGGTGCACTTTTGTCCCCAATTATGCTAGATAGATCCATACCAGCTGTTCAATTTCTCCTGTGTGGTTCAGTTGAATTCTCTCCAACCAAGGTTTCTTCTTCAGATTATTCTTCTAAGTCAACATCATAATGTGACTACTGAGTATTTTTTACACCTTCCTCTATTTCATTATTTGTATTTTCTCCACGTTCACTTTATTTCTCACTCTCTATCACATCAGCATATGAAATCCTTGAAGAATTTGTGGTTTTCTCTTCAATGATCTTAACAACACTACTCTCCACAATCTTTACTAAGATTTTATGGAAACACCTGTAGTCTTTTCTATTCATTACATACCCAAGAAAAATTCTATCATTAGCATTGTCACCAAACTTCACTTAATTTCCTTCTTTATTTCGTATGGAACATTTGCTTTTGAAAACACGAATGTATTTCAACGAAGGCTTCCTTCCAAGCCACAATTAATATGGTGTCTTTGTTTCTCCCATATAATTCCCTGTTCGATTCTAAATGTGCACTGCAGCTTTAACAGCTTATTTCCAATAATGGAGAGATATACGACTCTCAATCAGTATAGTCCTAGCCATATTGTTGACCTGTCGATTCAGGTTCTCAACAACTCCATTTTGTTGTGGAGTTCACACAGAAGCTATCTCATGTTGTATTCTATGTTTTTATAGGGGATTCTCAAACACAATGGACATGTATTCCCCTCCATTATCAGATCCCAGGACTTTTATTGTCTATCCAGGATCATTATCGGCAACCCGGTGATAAGTTTTCATGCAATCAAGTACTTTTCGATTCCTATGAATAATCATTACACAAGACATTCTACTATAATAATCTATGAAAAGGGCAAAGTACCTCTCTCCAGGAGTTATATCATCATTTATCAGTCCACATACATCTGTATGGATGAGATCAAGAAGGTGTTATTCCCTTTTCTTCATTGGTCGATATTAATTACAAACTAGCTTCCCCCGTATGCAAGCATCACAAGTCTTTTCCTGTTCAAATTTTAGAATGGGGATATCCATGAAAATCTTCATCTTAGATATCTTTTCCATGTTTTTTTGGTTAATGTGCCCTAGCCTTCAATGCCAGAGGTTGTTTTCTTCTTCAACAGACAAATAGCAAGAGTTTACTTTGTTGTCAACCTGATAGAAGTTTCCTTCTGTTCTACAGTCTAACATAAGAGAATTCCATGTTTTTCCCTTTATAGTGCTACCTTTTTTGATTGAATTTTACTATGAGCCCTAAGTCACAGAGTTGACTCACACTAAGTAGATTTTGGTGTAGACCGTTCAAATAAAGAACTTCAGTCTTCTTCATCTCTCCATTGGCAAGAGCAGTATTCCCACTGCCTTTAATCTTGAAAGCACCATCATTACCAAACCTCACTATTTCATCAACTTTATTTTTAATTATCTTCAAAAGTTCAGCATTTCTTGTCATATGTGAAGAGAATCCACTATCAAGAATCTAGGTGTTGCTGATCTTGGTAGCTTTGAATTCTACTTCTGCACGATTGGATTTCTCGATCTTCTTCTTTTTTTTCCAAGAGATATTGGATTGAGTATAATATATTTATGTCCTTCTAATTATTTCTTCCACATAATAAGATTATTCATATCCATAATCTTCTTCCAGAATATAAAACCTGTTTGTGAGATCAACACCATCATGAGGGTGAATTTTGACCCGTCTCTGAGAGTTGTATGAATCTCTATTATTGAATATATGTCTGCAAAACATATCTCTATGGCCAAAGTTAGAACAATGAAAACAAAATCCATAGAAAATATTTATTCTATAAGATGGAGGATATGATGTCAGTCTCCTTTGTTGACATACCATATATTCCTTGTTCAAATAACTCCTTTCCTCTTAGCAATATGACATGTTATGGCCGAGATAGCCACAGAACTGAAAATTCATGAGAGGAAATGTCTTCTCAGTTGAATTTATCCTCATGCTTTATTCCTTGGGAGAATAGTTGGACTACCTATCATTTCTGAATGTTTGAGGATAATTTTACGTACTTATTTTTTTTGGATTGGGGGTTTCTTTTTCAGCACTTCAGGTAACATTTCAACATGTCCCATTTTCATCTGTTCGTTATTTTTTCTCTATTCACTTCCGGTAGTTGATGTCTCAGCTACACAGCCAATTCCACTATTTCCCATGAATTTGGGTCTTTGATCAATCAAGAATTTTCCAACCCCATCTAAACCACACTTGTATCTTTCCAGTAATTCTACATCTAAGAATCTTCAAAAATGAATTTCCTTTCTACCCTCAGTTGTGACTAATTCAAATTCAAATTTACTCATAAGTGTAATAACTTTGTCCTCAATACCCTCAATAATCTTGGAATTCTATTCTATTCTAGATGAAAGTTCATTTATGACCTTTTCATGTTCTTCATTTCTAATCTTTAGTTCTGCAATGTCATCTGTGCTTTCAAGGATTGTAGACTGAACTCTCACTAGTTCTTCTTGTCGTTAAATTTCTGCTTCAAGATCGTCAACATATTCTAATTATTATTCCACCATTTCCTTCCACTTATTGCATCTCTAAAATTTATTCTCATTCTTGGAAAAGGAATAATTATTTTGAATCTTTGGATCACCATTAGGATTAATCTGATTATCTCTGCCTTGATTGATCGAGGGTTCTAAAAATTCCATGATAGCCTTTATGGAAGCATGGTTTTTTGTTTTAAATTCTGGTTCTTCTTCTTCACAAAATTCAATATTATCATCATCCTATTCACAGAAAAAACTCTTCTTCTATATTTTCATTCCAGATTTTAAGTCTCCATTTTTGAAAAATATTTTATGAGGCTTCTCGATGTATTCTTCTTCGCTCTCATCTTCATTAAACATTCTTTGGCACTGAGAGGCAATGTTCCCAACTCTTCCACAGTGAAAACATGCCAGAGGTAGCATACCTTTAAATTTAACTTTTCCCTTCTTCAGCTTCTTGGTGATTAATGAAAGAATTTATTTTTTTTCATCATCTTCACCACCACTATCTTCTCAAATTTTCAGTTTTCCCATGGATTTGAATTCCATTTCCATGCTAACATGAGTCATAGCTTCTTCGGGTTTGACTCTCATCTCATATTCCACTAGACTACTTAGCAGATCATCCAAATATAGTTTAGATAGATCTCTTTATTCAAGGAATGGCACCTTTTCATTGTACATAGGATGAAGTCTTTGTAAGATTTTCATTATGATATCAATGTCTTCGATTTCCTCTCCAAGCACTCGAATTGATCCCACTACTTCAGTGATTCAATTGAAAAATGAATCTGCATTCTCATCAGGATGAACCTTTAGATCGTCAAACCAGTTGTGCAGGACTTGACATTTTTTCTCCTTCACTTTGATATCCCCTACATATATATTTTCAATTTTATCCCACATAGACATTGCTGAGGTGCAACTCATCACCATTAGATAGATCTAATTCGAAAGATCTGAAATGATAGCATTCTGAACTTTAGCGTCTACATCAAGAACTTTTCTGTCTGTATCAATCATAGCAAGACCTATTGGATCAGTAACAACTCTTACTTGAACAGTAGCAAAGAGGACCTCCATTCCTAGAGATATAAAATGAGATCTCATTCGGTTCTTCCATATATAAAAATTAATTTCATCAAAGAGAGGGATTCCCCTAGCATTGACAGCATTCTCCATGATGAAAAAGTACAGATCAAACACCAGAACCTCCCTCTGATATCAATTATAGGACCCTGGGACACCCTTAGAGGGGAGGGGTGAATCAGGGTGTCAACCTTTTCCTTTAAAGTGATGGATCTTGTTCCCACATTAGTAGGAACTAGTTTAACTTATATGATGAATATGATAAGCAATCGAACATTCACATGTAAAGAGACGACACAACACTTTTTACTTGGTTCATAACTAAGGGCTACGTCTAAGGAGTGTACACCGACAGGTTTTCAGTTTTACCAAATTCCACTATTCTTCACTAGTTGTGGATTAGAAAGGTTTGGGAATAGTCACTCTATCCCAGGCTCACTGCCTTTACAACTGTTCAGGGATATCCCACTGCATCCCTTGGGTCACTCCCGTTGACTACCCCTGGCTCACTGCCTTTGGTGAATTCCCAGTCAGTTTATAGACATTAAGGTCTCTTCAATAGATTTTCATTGAAGTCTTTGCCTCTGCTTATCATGAGACTCTTCTTGTATAGATTTCCAGAAATGATGCACATGAATGTAGTGAACCCCTGGACCAGATAATAAAAAACGTGAAAATAGGTTATAGTGATGATTTCATGAAACTCCAACCCTTTGCGTGAAATACCTCACTTTTGCATGAAATACTTGATTTTCACATGGAAAATATTTCACGCAACATCCTCCTTTATGCACATCTTTACATGAAACACCTTTTCAGCACAGCTTGGCCTTTTTCACGCTGCTTGGAGTTTTTCATGCAACCTCAAAATTTTCATGCAATGTTTGCGATTTGGCATAGCTTAACCTTTTTTTGCAACACGAACTTCTTCGCGCAACTCGTAATTTTTCACACAACTCCTTTTATGCGAACCTTTTAAGCGCATTAGACCTCATATCTTCTCTAAGTCTTTAACCGTATGTAATTAGTGGGTTCACTTCTAATTTATAGGTGTCACGGACCCTAGTGCGCAAAACCCACTATGGCACAAAAAACCTCTCATTTGGCGCGTAATATTTCGCAAAAGAACCGTTTTTCACGCATATCTCCGGATTTTTCTCCAATCCCATGCATTTTCCATTTTTCGACGTTTTGATTATGAAACACTATTTTCACGAAAAACCTCGCTCCACTATTTCGTGCACCACGTGGTTTTTGGTGCAGAACTCAATTATTTCACGCACATCCCACATTTTTCGCACACCACTTCCTCTTTGAGTGCACCTCCTTTTACAAACAATCCATGTCTTCATTTTTTGATTTTGAGGCCCAAAAATTTGGAAAACACTTGGAAATAGTGCCACCTTCAATACTGTTTTCTGCTTGAGTTGTATGTCACTTTATGGGCACACATTCTGAACTTCCACTGAGGATTGACAACAAACAGAAACCAAACTCCAAGTCATGCAAAGAATAGTCATGGTTCTAACACTATAAAAATATACACTTCTATTATATGGGTTATAAAATCATCATTCATTTGTAAAGTGTACTATCGCCTTACGAATCTATATAATTCATTTTTCTGTTACCACCTCTAATGATTGAAAATAATGTAATATTTATTTTTTATATATGATATTATTATGTTTATGTAATTATTATATCACACTTAATTATATGTTTATGTAATTATTATATCACACTTAATGTCATGTGTTCCATTTTTTGGGAATATGATAACGTCGACCGTGTGTACAGTGGACTACTGGCTTGCAATTGATGTGATTCTCCATAATTACATAGAGGGTACTTAAGAGTGTTAACAAACATGTTTGATATTTATAACATAAAAATTATTATTAATGATAATATATCATTTAAATTATTCCTTTTAATCCTACAATAAAATTGAATCAGTGTTCATGTGTACATATAGCCAGGAGTCTCCAAGAACATTGTATTTCATTTTTAATTGCTAATTTTATGGATTACCTTAAATACAAATATACTGAATATATGTGATGTTTATATAATTTTTAAAATTTTTATAATTAAATAATGATCAAAGTAATAGGACCTAAAATTTACAAGTCAAATAATATATGAAAAACAAGCAGTTATTACATGAAATGTTCCTTTAAAATTTAATTTTAATAAACGTGTTTATAAAATGAAATAAGTAAATATATATGGTGTGATAAATTGAAGTGCAGTTATTTATAGATTTATAATAAAATTATATTTATTCTTGTCGATGTTTTAATTAGTACGATAGATGTTGAGAATTATACTGGGGGATTTTCGTCTTAATTTTAAATTTGTGTGACACATTCATATATACCACCTATTTATTTTATGTGGTGTATATTCTAATCATGATTGTATTTTATGATGGATTATCCTTATATTATGGTTATTTACATATCCATTTTATTATCTTTATTTCATTGGGTTTACAATTCAAAATTTACCCAAGTAATAAGTAGTTTTTCTAAAATTTCCATCTTTGAGACATATGGTTATGTTATGAACCTATCTTATTTTATGAGATTTATATACAACCCATTAAAATTGATATCAGTATTTATTTTCCTTCTGTTTTTTTGTATTAATTATATTTTCCATGGGTCATATGTTCAAATTAACCAAAGTGGTAAATATTTATGTTAGAATCTCAAAAATTTCAGGATTTGTTTTGAGTAAGACTCAAATATTTAAATATTCAGATATAACTCTCAATAATTCTCATAAATTTTATTTTCATATGGATATAAATGATATTTTAAAGTAATATTTATTTAATTCCACTCTTTGGACATAATATAATAGAAATTAATCTAATTTATTATCTTGTCTTCATAAAACCGTTTTCATCCCAAATAATGTTCTATAAAAAGCATTTAAAATGTTTTAAATCATTCCAAAATTATTTATTAAAGAAATGTTTACCCATTTTTTAAATTTTTACAAATTTATTAGAATATAATGTTCAATTTATTTTTCCAAAAAATGCCTATTTTTCTTTTACTCAAATTAGAAAAGAATTTTTTTAACATGAACAATATTTATAATTTTCATGATCTCTTAATAACATTATGATTCCCTTAAATTTTTCATTGTTAATTTCAAATAAAATATCTTCCTTAATATTGGGAAAATTTAATATTATAAAGAAATGATTTTAAAGTGAAAATGATTTTGAAAATTATTTAAAAGGAGTTTTTCAATGTGTAAAGGCTATTTCCTCAAGAAATGTTTAAAATGGGTTTTAAAGTTCCATTTATAAGTTTTCATGTTTATTTTTTAAAATAAAAGGAAGTAAAAAATATTTTTTGTTTTAAAATTGATTTTAATGTAAATTTATCTTCCTCAACAAATGTTTTATGTGATATATCCTTCAAATTCAGTCCCTATATTAGATGACAATTGTTGATGTTCGGTATGAATTTATGGGACATGATCCAAGGATATCATTATTATCATTTCTATGGATAGTATATGTTTGTGACGGCATGATGTTTATGAAACCCTTTTCTCTTCCACAGGTTATACCATGATAAAATTATAACAAAACTCGTTTCTTTTTCCATGGGATATCATATGATGAAAAGTTGAAATGATTATTAAATATATCACTTTTATATAATTTATGATATAATAAAATTTTTATAATCATGTGGAACACATAAAAATTGTTTTCATTATTAGACAAGTGGGACATATATCTTTCTTAAATTTATTGGATAAATATTTATATCTCATGTGATAAATATGACTAAAATAGGAAGGGTACTTGGATTAGTAAGGGTCTTTGTCCACTATGATGGTCTTGGGAGTGAACCATGACTACTTTGATGGTTTAGGGAGTGACCCATTCCACTATTCTGGAAATCCCAACCCTAGTATCAAGGAGCAGATTCTTATTTTATTGCATTTTCATAATATACAGGGAATCACGCACTGATAGAATTAATAGTATATTACTCTTGGTAAACTAGATGTATACTTGAGTCTTGAATTATAATTGAATATACAAATTAATACATAATTTATTTTATAGATAATTACATTATTACCTATAGAATATCCTTGCGTATAAAATGTATTACTCTTCATGGAATCATGGGGAAAGGAAATAAAAATAAGGGTGATCACAAATTGTAACATCCCAAGTAATTAATGAATAATATATATTCTTATCTATGTCTATTTATGAATTAGATAGTGTTTTAGAGGCTTAAAATGAGAATAAATCCAATCTTAATCATAGAATACTCTAATATTTTTAAAAGATTTTTTTACCGCCTTTTGATGGAAAACCATTTTTAAATCTATCTTTTGACAATTTTATAAGCTCTATTTGTCAAAATAAACTTATTATTTATAATTGGGACATTTAAATTTAATTTGTATTAATTTTTGGTATTTTTCTGACAATGTTCATTTTTTAATGAATAGTGAAAAATACTGCATTTTACATCAAAACTGCTTTCTCATTTAATTTAATTATATGCTTATATTATCCTTTTAATTGGTCTTAAAGTTTAATTAGAATATATGTTAAGCATTTAATCTAATGGTGGTCATTATAATTAATTTCACTTTAGAATTGGGCATAAACAAGTGCCAAACTTTTCATATATATTGTTTCAAAAAATACCTGCTATTTGTATTGACAACTGGAATTATATTTAAATTAATTATTGAAATTTATATGTTTGGAATTTGGTAAAATGGATTCAATATTTGTAATGATAAGGTCCAAATTATGTAATTAAAACTCTTTTGTTTTTTGACATTATGAATAGTAATGACGGTAATTATCATTAATTATCGTGATTAATTAGTAATCGGGTAGTTAAGGATAATAAAATAATATCATAATAATAACAAATGACCCCAATATGTGTCCTAATTCTACTGGTTGTGTCATTTACTATCATGGGATGCCTTGTTCCAAACTTTGGGACCCCATGGAATCACTTTTGTGTGATAGTGACTTTTTATCTTTTTATTTTTAAATAAAGTTAAATATAACAAAGTATGTAACACATAAGTAACACAATTTTAATTTTCTGTAAATAAATTATCTCTTGGAATATAAATATTTATTCGAACGATTAAAATATTTCCTACATCATAGTATTTTTTTATAATTTTTAGACATTAAATAAATTAATTTATTTATGACACCATGATGATGCAACGATTACCTCATTAATTAACGATTTAAATAAAATAAAAAGAGAATGTAAAATATAATACTTACACTTGTCAAATACCTATTGGATGAGTATATTTAGAACCCTTATCACCTTATCTTTGAAATATATCAATGTGGGGCCTTTAAAATCCAAAACTCATTTAAAAATAAAGTAACACTTCTTGGCTTTCCAAGAGTGCCCCTCCTCCCTCTAATAAAAGGCCCCCAGCTCTACCTCTTTACCCACACTTCTCAAGACATTTTCTCAGAAAACCTCTGCTCATTTTATCTCTCCACATCCCTTTATTCATCCTAGAAGCCTAACCTTATGCAGGAATCTCTTCAAGAAATCCTTTTGGTTCAAATCAAGAGGAGTTACCCGATTTAAAGGTAAAGTCTTCTCTAATGTTCTTTTGTTTTATTTTTCTTATCCAACCCCATAAATTGTTTTTATTCATTTATTTTGTAAACAAACCAGTATCTTCAATATAATATTATGTTTTTATAAGAATTATTCAAGCAATACTTAGACACACCAACATCTAATGGTTAAAGAGCATACTATTTCCGTGGATGGTGAATTCCTGCCTCACGAAACGATGATTGTTCAATATTATTCTAACACCTTCAAAGGTGGAAATTAAGATGTCACTATATTTATATATGATATATAATATTTTTATGGTTTCATTAAGCTTTTGTATTTTTCATTTATGGAATTCCATTATGGTTTCCATTATGGGTAAACGCGATATCTTCATTTTCGGAAGTGCGGACTACCGCCCCCTCAAAGTGATTTGATTCGTTAATTCCATATGTGGGACGTATAAAGGATGGATTTAATGATATTATATATGATATTATACTATAATTATAATATACCTTTATATAATTATTATTCCATTCCATAAAATATGAAATACAAATGAAAGTAGTGTTCATGTGTATGTACGGATTACCGTCTCCATGAACGGTGCATTTCATTTCTTACCTCTAAATGTTATGTAATATAATAAATACATGTATATACTGGATATATATGATATATATGATATCTAAATCATGAATATAATTATGGATATAATGGATATTTTACCACTGGAACAACTTGTAATTATAGGGTGTTTATTTTTGACTCATGTACTAATGATCGACAAAACGACCATTATTAACTTAAATAATTACATAGTGTTTATAACATGGTAATAAGTGATATAAAAGTAATAATGAACTAGAAAAAGGTTTTTATGCAAGTAGAAATTAACTCAAGTTTATTATTCAGGAGGTTAAAGAATTATCGAGTCAAGTCGGGCACGAGGTATGGGACTTCATCTCAATCTCTTTTCATTGAGACATATTTTGTTTTATACACAACCTTCTTTTATACAGTGTATAAACACCTTTTAATTTTAGATCTATTAAAAAGGAATCTTTTTGTATATGGGGTTTTTTACTAAATGACAAAAGGAATGTTTTTTTGCCATACGTATGCGGCGACAACGACTTCTCTACCGTCGTGACCACTATTAGAGTTTCAGCTTCCTCTACAAGCCATAACTTTTTTTAAATGAAAAATAAATACCATGTTTTACATTTCTTTTATTTTGGTATTGAAAATGGTTTTCATAATGTTTTTATTATATCAATGTGTTTTATTGATATCTTATGATTGAAATGTGGAAATGTTATGTTTCCTTTATGCATGTTTTATATGATACGATTATGTTATGGTTCTTGGGAATTGTTTATGAAGACGGGTGGTTCCGTGATAAACTAAGGGCGGAAGAGCCAGATATAGCTCTCCAATTAATTGGTTAACGCGAAGGGGTTAAACATTGAGGTTTCTCTAAAGATATTTAAGGAATATACTGTGATGGGTATTCCCAAAGTAACCATTAGGGTTACTCCCTACATAAGAATGTTATGAATGCCTCAAGATACCTTTATGTCTTATGATTTTTATGATTTATTCATGACTTGATTAGGTATGTTAAAATGCTTATTTTTTATGAGTAAAGTATGATTTCATACATGGAATAATGTTTTCATTTCATACTTTTATATCCCTTACTAAGCTTTTTATGCTCATCCCATGTTTTTGAAATGTTTTTCATAGGTCAAGGGAAAGGTACATGATATGATGTTAGTGTCAAGGAAGTGTCAAGAAAGAATCCTTGTTTTATTTTAAATATGTTTCTGTTGATGGGAAAAATGAGTACCATATTTTATGTAACCACTTTGTGTAAATGTGGAATATAATGCATTATTTATGATCTAATTCTCTAAAACTCTAAACCTGAAAAGATCCTAAACCATTATTCTTGAAATAACTCAAGATTAAGTAATTTTTAAGACTCAGGCCTTATAGTTGGTATCAGAGGTCGGTTCAGATAACTTTAGGAGTTATAATTCTATTAAATGATTATCAAAAAATATTTTTTTATGGACAAATTGAAATGATATAGAATTTGATGATTACAATGTTTCTTCATCTATGAAATGTTTGTTCAGAATGGTTTTTCGCAGAGGAAATAGGGAAGTAGTGCTAGGATGGGATACAAAAGGAAATGACCTTCCTAATCAGCATCCTAAGATGGTCGGAATTGGAACTTAACAGTTTTTTGCAGTAATGGAGCAGTTTACTCAAGAGATAAATGGTGGTGGTATCTATGCACGAGATTATCCAGATCAACCATAGAGGAACCTGTTAGTGGTGGAACATTTCATGAGGAAACATCCCCCATCATTCAGAGGATCATCTGACCTTGTGCTAGATGAAGGGTGGACTAAAGCACTGGAGAATAATTTCTATGTCATGGGGTGTTCAGACAATTGAAAGGTCAGTCTTTCTATTTACCGTATGGATGGTAAAACATATTAGTGGTGGTCGATGGTTAAAAATATCAGGGACGCTGATGAGATTGATGCTCTTGACTGGGATGAATTCAAATGTATGTTTCTTGAGAAATATTTCCCTAAGTCTATATGACTTAGGATGGAAAAAAATTCTTGGAATTGAGGCAAGAGGAAGACTCAGTGGCTGCTTATGAAGAAAGGTTCACTCGATTGGAAAGGTATGCTCCAAATTTTATCTGAGACCTTGATAGTAAAATCAATCATTTTTACTCAGGATTAAAGCCAAAATATCAAAGGACATTAGCTACTCGTCAGTTCAAAAGTTATGAAAAGCTTGTTCGATGTGCTGAAAAGGTGGAAATGGAGTTTTCAGATGATCAAGTGTTCTATAAAAACCAACATAAGAAGAGACCTAGGTGGTAGGAGAAAGGGAAGAATTATTCAAAAAAGTTCTGATGGTAAGAAAACTAAGTTTCTAGTTTGTGATAATGTGGAAAAAGGTATGCTGGGAATGTCTTCTGAATTCTGGAAAGTGCTACTGATGTGGTAAGATGGGACATAAGGCTCGTGATTGCATTGAAAAAGATCAAGGTGATGGTAAGACCAAATTTTATTTATAGTTAGTGAAATGTTTTAATGGTAATGAGATGGGTCATTATGCAAACGAGTGTCTGACAAAGAGCTCAAGTGATGGGAAGCAGTCAGACTACAAGCAGAAAGGGGTGGTGAAATCTTTTGAAACTGCTTCAGTAGATGTTGGGCCATAAAATGAAGTGGTATCAGGTACTTTGTTTGTTTTTTCAGATTATGTCATTGTGTTTTTTGATTCAGGGTCTACACATTCGTTCATCTCTGAAAAATTTTCTAGTAAAATGGGAATACCATCTCAAGAAATGACTCCTGAATATTGGTAAAAACACCAGGGGGAATTTTGAGGAAAAATTTATTTATAAGAATCTTTCTATCCTTATCCGTGGAAATAACCTACTTGAAAACCTTATTTTTTTATCTCTAGTAGAGTTTGATGTTATCTTGGGTATGGATTGGATCTCTATTTACCATGCTAAGATTGATTGTAGAGATAAAGAAGTTTATTTTCAAAAAGACTTTCAGTTTGTGTACAAGAAAGAACCCTTAATCTTGATAACATATCAAGAGGATGAGAAACTTGTAAAAGATGGAAATGAATGTTACCTTGCACATATTGTTGAAAACAATGGAACTGTTCAAATTAATTATGTTCCAGTGGTAAATGAGTATCCTGATTTTTTTCCTGATTAGTTTCCTAAAATAATACCAGATCAGGAAGTTGAATTTTCTATTGACTTTTTTCGCGATGCTAAGCCAATTTCAAAGCCCCCTTATCAAATGGCTCAAATTGAACATTTAGAGTTGAAGGATAAATTGCAAGATTTATTAGATAAAGTTTTCATTCGACCTATCAAATCACCACGGGGTGCTCCTATTTTATTTGTTAAAAAGAAAGATGGTTCAATGAGACTTTTCATTGATTATAGATCCTTGAATAACATCACTATTGAGAACAAATATCCTTTGCCTCATATCGATGATTTGTTTGATCAGTTCTAGGGAGCTCAATCTTTTTCAAAGATTAACCTGAGATCTGGGTACCATCAGTTGAAGGTAAAGGAAGCAGATATTCTGAATACCGCGTTTCGTATAAGATATGGCCATTATGAATTTGTAGTTATACCTTTTGGTCTAACCAATGCACCTTCTGTATTCATGGACCTTATGAATAGAATTTTCCATGAGTTCTTGGATAAGTTTGTGGTTGTTTTAATTGATGATATTTTGGTGTTTTATAAAAGTAAAGAGGGGCATTAAAGTCTTTTAAGGGTCATTTTTCAAACCTTAAAAGAAAAGAAATTGTATGGAAAATTCAGAAAGTGTGAGTTTTGGTTGCTAAAAATTTATTTCGTTGGTCATATTGTTTCTAAAGATGGGATAATTGTTGATCCTGTAAAAACAAAGGTTTTTGAAGAATGTCCAAGACCCACAAATGTAACTGAGATTCGTAGCTTCCATGGTTTGGAAGGATATTACCGAAGGTTTGTTAAAAAAATTTCCCAGTTATCTAGTCCAATGACAATTCTAACTCTGAAGGGTGTTATGTTTATCTGGACAAAAGAATGTGATGATTGTTTTCAGTAACTGAAAAGAATATTGTTGAATGCTCTAGTTTTGGCACTGCCTTCCACGAATGGGGTGTTTTTTATCTACAGTGATGCATCATTGAAAGGACTTGGTTGCATCCTAATATAGAATGATCAGGTAATTTCTTATGCTTTACGTCAGTTGAAAACTCATGTGGTAAATTGCCCTACACATGATTTGGAATTAGCTACTATTTTTTCTCTTTAAAAATTTGGAGGCATCCTTTGTATGGAGTAAAGTGTGAAATATATACTGATCACAAAAGTTTAAAGTATATATTCACTTATAAATAATTGAACATGAGACAGAGGAGATGGCTAGAATTAATCAATTATTATGATTATACAATTCATTACTATCCATGAAAATAAAATAAAGTGGTTGATGCTTTGAGTTGAAAAATTAATGCTTCATTATCAAATTTGTGTTTGGAACGTGATCCTTTGGTTAAGGCTTTGATGAACTTTGTCATAGAAGTTGTTGGTGCAGGATGTCCATCTATTTTGTTTCAGGTATTAGTGAAATATTCTCTATCAGACCGAATTAAGCAAGCACAGAAGCAAGACAGTGAGTTGCATAAAAAGGTAGAGCTGGTTCAGAAGGGTAAGTTGCCCGAATTCCACAATGATAATGATTATGTTTTGAGATTTGGGAAGAGATTGTGTGTGCCTTGTGATTCACAGTTGAACAGGGAGTTGTTATGTGAAGCTTATAGTTCTCAGTTTTCAGTTCATCCAAGATGTACTAATATGTATAGAGATCTTCGGGAGTATTACTGGTGGGATGGAATGAAAAGATATATTGTTTATCTTACGATGAAGTGTTTGACTTGTCAACAGGTTAAAGCATAGAGACAGCTACAGAAAGGGATGCTTCAGCCTTTACCAGTGCCAGAGTGGAAATGGGAAAATATATCCATGTACTTCGTTGTGGGATTGCCGAAGACACCTCGAGGTAAAAATGTAATCTGGGTTATTATTGATCGCTTGACTAAATCTGCTCATTTACTTGCTATACGAGATACTTTTTCCCTAGATCAACTTTCTCATTTGTATCATAAAGTGATAGTCAGGTTACATGGAGTTCCCCTCTCCATTGTATCTGATCATGATCCCAGGATTACTTCAACTTTTGGAAAGGCCATCAGAAGTCGTTGGGTGCTGTATTAAATTTTAGTACATATTTTCATCCTCAATCAGATGGGCAGTCAGAACGAACAATTCAGACTTTGGAGGATATGATACATGCTTGTTCTATGTATTATCAGGGAAGTTGGGACCAACATATTTCTTTGGATGAGTTTTCTTATAATAACAGTTTTCATTCTATTATACATATGGCACCATTTGATGCATTATATGGGAATCGGTGTCGAACTCTATCTTTCTGGGATGAAGTGGGTGAAAGGAAGTTGATGGGAACGGAATTGGTAGAAGAGTTGGTAGAAAAATTTGAGCTGATACAGAGACACATGAGAACAGCTAAGATCAGGCAGAAGAGTAATGCGGACAATAGGAGGAAGGATCTCCCTTTTTATGTAGGCGATCATGTTTTTCTCAAAGTATCACCATGGAAAAGTGTGATGCGATTTGGTAAGAAAGGAAGTCTGAGTCCAAGGTTCATTGGACCATATGAAATTCTAGAGAGAGTTAGATCAGTTGCATACTGAGTGGCTTTACCTCCATGTTTATCTAAGGTACACAAAGTTTTTCATGTTTCAATGTTAAGGAAGTATATGCCAGATTCATTTCAAGTATTGAGTCTAGAGGTAGTTCAGATGGAAGATAATCTATCTAATGAGGAAAAACCGGTCCAGATTCTTGACCATAAGGATCATGTGTTGAAGAATACGGTGATTCATCAAGTAAAGGTTTTGTGTAAAAATCACATGGGTGAAGAGGCAACATGGTAATCTGAAAATGCAATGAGGGATAAATACCCCCACTTATTTTGTAAGTAAATAAATTGCGGGGACACAATTTTCTAAAGGGGGGGAGGATGTAACATCCCAAGTAAGTAATGAATATTATATATTATTATCTGTGTCTATTTATGTATTAGATAGTGTTTTAGAGTCTTAAAATGAGAATAAATCCAATCTTAAGCATGGAATACTCTAATATTTTTAAAAGATCGGTTTACCTCCTTTTGATGGTGAACCATTTTTAAATCTATCTTTTGACAATTTTATAAGATCTATTTGTCAAAATAAACTTACTATTTATTATTGAGACATTGATGTTTACTTTGGATTAACATTTGTAATTTTTCTGACAATGTTCATTTTCTAATGAATAGTGAAAAATACTACATTTTACATCAAAACTGCTTTTTCATCTAATTTAATTATATGGTTATATTATCTTTTTAATTGGTTTTAAAGTGTAATTACAATATATTTTTACCATTTAATCCAATTTTGGTCACTAGAATTAATTTCACTTTGAAATTTTGCATAATTAAGTGCCAAAGTTTTCAAAGATATTGTTTCAAAAAAACCCGCTCTTTGTTTTGACAACGGGAATTATTTTTAAATTAATTATTACAATTTCTATGTTTAGAATTTGTTAAAATGGATTCCATATTTTTAATATGAAGTTCCAAATTGTTTAATTAAAACTCTTTTGTTTTTGGACATTATGAATAGTAACGATGGTAATTATCTTTAATTATCGTGATTAATTAGTAATAGGGTAGTTAAGGATAATAAAATAATATCATCATAATAACAAATGAACCCAAAATGTGCCCTAATTCTACTGGTTGTGTCATGGACGACCATTGGATTCCTTTTGCCAATCTTTGGGACCCCATGGAATCACTTTTGTGTGATAGTAACTTTTTATCTTTTTATTTTTAAAGAAAGTTAAATATAACAAAGCATGTAACACCTATGTAAAACAATTTTAATTTTGCCTACATAAATTATCTCTTGGACTATAAATATTCATTAAAAATATAAAAATATTTCCTACATCATATTATTTTTTTATAATTTTTAGACATTAAATAAATTAATTTATTTATAACACTATGATGATGCAACGATTACCTCATTAATTAACGATTTAAATAAAATGAAAGGATAATGTAAAATCTAAGAAATAAACTTTTCAAAGACCTATTGGATGAGTATATTTTGAAACCCTATCACCTTATCCATGAAATATATCAATTCGGGACATTTTAAATCCGAAACTCATTTTAAAATAAAGTAACACTTCTTGGCTTTCCAAGAGTGCCCCTCCTCCCTCTTATAAAAGGCCCCCACCTCTACCTCTTTACCCAAACTTCTCAAGATGTTGGCTCGACCAAACTATGCTCATTTTATCTCCATATATTCATCCTAGAAGCCTTACCTTAGTCAGGAAGCTCTTCACGAAACCCGTTTGGTTCAAACCAAGAGGAGTTACCCGATTAAAAGGTAAAGTCTTCCCTAATGTTATTTTGTTTTATTCTGCTTCTCCAACCCCCTAAACTCTTTTTATCAATTTATTTTGTAACAAAACCAGTATCTTCAATATATTAGGATGTTTTTATAAGAATAATTCGACCTAAAATTACACACACATTCATCTAATGGTTAAAGAGCATACTGTTTTCGTGGATGGCGAATTTCTGCCTCACTAAACGATGATTGTTCAATATTCTTCTAACACATTCAATGGAGTCCATTAAGATGTCACTATATTTATATATGATATATAATATGTTTATGTTTTCTTTAAGCTTATTTATTTTTCATTTATGGCATACCTTTATGGTTTCCATTATGGGTAAACGCGATATCATCATTTTAGGAAGTGCGGACTACCGCCCCTCAATGTTATTTGATTCGTTAATGCCATATGTGGGACCTATATAGTATGGAGTTAATGATACTATATATGATATTATACTTTAATTATAATATAACTTTATATAATTATGATTTCATTCCATAAAATACGAAATAGAAATGAAAGTAGCGTTCATGCGTACGTACGGCTTACTGTCTCCATGAATGGTGCATTTCATTTCTTACCTCTAAATGTTATGTAATATTATAAATGCATATATATACTGGATATATATGATATATATGATATATACATCATGAATATAATTTTGGATATAATGGATATTTTTCCACATGAACAACTTGTAATTATAAGGAGTTTATTTTTGACTCAAGTACCAGTGATCGACAAAACGACCGTTATTAACTTAAATAATTACATAGTGTTCATAACATGGTAAGAAGTGATATAAAAGGAATAATTAACTTGAAAAAGTTTCTTAAAGAAGTATAAATTAACTCAAGTTTATTATTCGGGAGGTTAAAGAACGATCGAGTCAAGTCAGACATGAGGTATGGGACTTCGTCTTAATCTCCTTTCATTGAGGCATATTTTGTTTTATACACAAACTTCTTTAATACGGTGTATAAACCCCTTTGAATTTTACATAAATTCACAAGGAATCTTTTCTTATACAAATCGTTTCACTAAATGAAGAAAGGAATTTTTTTTTGTCATACGTATGCGGCAACAACGACTTCTCCGCCGTCGTGACCACTATTTGAGTTTTGGATTCCTCTACAAGACATAAATTTTTTAAAATGAGAAATAAACACCATGTTTTACATTTATTTTATTTTGGTATTGAAAATGTTTTTCTTAATGTTTATATTATATCAATGTGTTGTATTTATATCTTGTGATTGAAATGTGGAAATGTTATATTTACTTTATCCATGTTTTATATGGTGCAATTATTTTATGGTTCTTGGGCATTGTTTATGAAGACGGGTGGTTTCGTGATAATCTAAGGGCGGGTGAGCCCGATATAGCTCTCCAATACATTGGGTAACGCGAAGGAGTTAAACGTTAAGGTTTCTTCAAAGAGATTTAGTGAATATACTATGATGGGTATTCCAAACACAACCAAGAGGGTTACTCCCTACGTAAGAATGTTATGAATTCCTCAAGTTGACTTTATGTATTATTATTTCTATGATTTATTCATGATTTGATGAGGTATGTTAAAATTCTTAGGTTTTTTTGAGTAAAGTATGATTTCATACATGGACTAGTGTTTTCATTTCATACTTTTATATCCCTTACTGAGCTTTTTATGCTCATCCCATGTTTTGTAAATGTTTTTCACAGGTCAAGGGAATGTGACATGATATGATGATTGTGTTAAGGATGTGTCAAGAAAGAATCCATCTTTTATTTTAAATATTTTTCTGTTGATGGGAAAAATGAGTATTATATTTTATGTAACCACTTTTTTTAAATTTGGAATGTGATGCAAGATTTATGATCTAATTCTCTAAAACTCTAAACCTGAAAAGATCCTCAACGTTTATTCTTGAAATAACTCAAGAATAAGTAATGTTTAAGGCTCGGGCCTTATACAAATTCTCAGTATGGGTTAAGTTAAACGGATGAAATTCGGAATAAATGAATAATCACAGATAAAGAATAAAAAATATAGAAAGGTAAATATCTTGAAACATATGCCATGTAATAAATATCATCGCTATAATAATTGGATAAGGCATAATTTATATGGAAATTTAATTAACTGAAACACATTCCATTTAAATAACTGATAATGAAATGCATACAATGATAATTTCATAGTGAAAATTATCTTTAGATAAATAACTAAATACTGAATGAATTCAATTCTTAACTATTGTATTAAATTTTTCCCATGTACTTGATTACTTTTTCATAAAGACCATTCAGAAGACAATTTAGCATACTAATATTGAGAAATTTCACAGAATACTATAAAACAGAGTTTTCATAATTGTATAGGTTTTCTGTCCAAATTATTTCGTCTTATGAGACTATCGATGCTTCCATGGGCTTGCATTAAAAATTCCCTAACTTGTGTCATATAAGTACTAATAATTATTCATATATCAAATAATATATTTATTTCATAAACAATGTTACTTATCATAAAGTATCTGTATTGATTAAATGATACAAATTTGTTAATAATTCCCCAAATATCAAATCACTTTAAATGTAGTAAAATACATGACAAAATGATATATGGCTTATGAAATAAACATATCTATAATAAATAATATTGATATTGAAAGGAAATTTAATATCATATGATTTAAAAAAATTAACCATTTCAAGGGAATGTTTTTGACTACAAAAATGAATCAAGGACGTGAATTTCAATACTTTCCTTATTCAAAATTATTATAAACCATATAGAGAATGATTATGGATGGTATCAATACAATATATATCCATTAGGGTAAGAATAACATGTTGTCGCAATGAATGAATAAAAATATCATTAAAAATATTTTGAGGAAAATGTCATTTTCATTTTTAAAAACATTTTGGAAAACATTTATTTTAAAATTACTTTATAAACGAATAAAATAAGCTTAAAAACATTCTATTGGTCATGATTTTTGGAAATTCAGTTCAAGTTGTACACATTAAAAAAAGTTTACTTTGAGTTTTTTTATAAAAAGAAAACTGGGAATTATTTTCAAAAAATCAGAATATTCCTCTAAAAAAATTAAATATTAAAAATTGGTGAAAATTAAATTAATAAATCATTTTTAAAAAGATAAAACATTTTTATAAAACATGGTTTTTGAAGAAACATGTTTCTGTACAAAGAGAGAAAGGATGTTGAATTTTCATCAAAACATTTTATAAAATACTTGATGTACTAAATAGTGAGAAAATGGTTCTATTGCTTGAAATGGTTAATTAATAACCACAGGATTAGAAAATTTAAGGGTGTATTATGAAATTTTCATGTAATTTCCTTTAACTAATATTTAGGAATAAACAATCACGATTAGAATGTGATTGTGAAATAAACCCTTAAAATGATCATAACGTTGAAGTGACAATTAATAAATGAATCAATTATGTGTATCAAATATAAATCCACAAAAAAATTTGGAAATAAAATATATGATAATAAAAATTCATTACACACATAATCTTAGCATGACATAATCTACGAAGTAGAAGTTTAATCCAACGAGTGGAAATTGAGTTAATAAATCTATTACCTTACACTTCCCTTTGGTTAAGAATTATTTAACCTTTTATATAGTGTTTATAAATAATTTATTAACTTACACCAAAAAATATTAATATTTATAATATCATATATGATCATTATATAAGATCTTCTAACATGTACATTAATAATATTTTATTATTCTTATTGTTTTAGGTGTTAATTACATTGTTTTCTCATGCATGTTTCATCATGGGTGATCCGGTTCTTGAAGATATTATATATTTATATCATATCTATAATAATAATAATAATATAATTATCATATTTTTACATCAATTTTACTTTTAAAACCAATCACAAATTATTCTTTTGAAAATTTAATTACTTTGCAATCATAGATATTGTAGGTCTTACGTATGCATGAGTAATATTTTCATTTTCAACTAACCGTTATGGAAAGTAGGTACATAATATTTTACTATTCATAAATTATCATAATATTATTAATACTATATTATATACATAATTATCGTTTTGTGGCATGGTTATGGAAGGAGACTCACATCAGTTCGTGAAGGTGCCAGTCCACACGTACACAAACAACGTTTTCATATTTCACTAATTGAAAAAGTAATAAAATAAAATGATATATTATATTTAAATAAAGATAAATATGTCATTAATATATTAATTATTTCATTTTTATCAAATATAATCATTAATGTTATCCTTATCAAATACCATGTAAAGTGTTAGTGAAAGACGAATCACAACGCTTCGTGAGGCAGTAATCCTACGTACACACAAGATATGTTATCGTATCTTATAAGGAATGTTATGTAAATATATGTATGATATAATGAATCTATAGGTATAAATTTGTTATAAAATCATATATATAATTTATATCCATCATCATATCTAATTGTGAATGTTGGTAATTTATGAACGAATGATATTGTCTCACAAGACCGTAGTCTTCCACACACATGAATGGTGTTTTCATATCCCATATGGTGGAAGTGGGGATGTTTTTGGTCATTAAATTATTATAAAACATCATAGTATTTTAAATATACTGAAATTTTTATATCATCATGGTTTAATAAAAAATTAAGTAGGTAGAATGATAAGTAAAATAAAAATGCTAGTTGAAGAATGTTGCCTCTTCTTCAGGTATCCTCCTTTGCTTTCGACTAAATCCCTAATATGTTGGTTTTCTTCCCAAAATAATGCCTCTAGGATTAGGAAATGTATGTTTTAAATTTATTTTTTTAGGGTTTTTCTATTTCAAATGTCTGGATAGATGTGAATAAGTTATGGGAGTGAGTTCCCTTTTATAATTGGGGATGAGTGGAGGTTTTTTCTAAATACCCAAAAATATTCACTATTGGGAGGTCTCCCTTATAGAAAATTTATCAACATTGAATAATAAGGTATTTAATATTTAATTTTTCTGGAATAAACCTCCACCAAATAAAATAAAGACATTATTTTCATTTCATTCCTTAGTCTTCATGTTTACTCAATTTTACCCTATTAGTTTTTACCATAGTATACCTAGGTAATTTACCCTTTAAGACTAAAATTAAATGATATTAATTATATAATTCATACCTAATTATTATAAATATTATATAAAATTTATTAAATAAAAAATCCAACTTGTGTGTAAAATTAATTTCAATACAAATTTATGTAATGCACAAAACCCTTTTTAACCTTAATCATGTTAATTAATTTCTAACAATTTTCACTAATAATTATGGTAAAAAATTAGGTTTTCATTATTATATCATATAAATGATTTTTATTACAAATATTGAATCTATTGTTTCAAATTATACTCCGAGAATTAATAGAATTTAATTTAATATTAATCTCATGAACGCAAAGAGAAAGCTGGTTTTTGAAGTAAAAATGTTCAAAAGTTTACAATTTTTTTATAAAAAATCACTATAAAAATGTTTAAAATGATATAATTTGCCTTAATTTATATAAAATTGAACTAATTTTACTTTTAAACCAATATAAAATATAATTTAACAATATAAATTATTTAAATGAAAGGTCAATTTTTAATTAAAATTCAATATTTTTCACTATTCATCTAAAAGTGAAACTTCTCATAAAAACCCCCATAAGAAACCTTAAGATAATTTCAATATTATGATTGAAAAAATTTATTTTATTTTTTACAATAATTTTTCTAAAAGGGGTAAAAATTAATTTTAAATTATGTATGCAAATCCTGATTTCCTTTTCTTTTAGAAAATGTAATGTTTTTCAAAAAATGTTTATTTTTATTTTAAATGATTCTTATTTTATTAAAAATAATTATTAAACTATATATATTAATAATTTAAATAATAATATTCATACCATTCATTCTAGTGGCTATGATAGAAATTTTATATTAAATAATAATATTAATTGTATATTGATGTTCAGTATAATTCGATCTTGCATGTAACGCAAGAAATCAAAGAAGCTAATTGTTACTTATAATTGAAGATAAAATTAGGGTTGACTTTAATTATATCTATTGAAGAGAATTAATTTTTTCAAAAACAATATATCATAAGGTTTAAGGGGGTTGTATTCCCTTCTAGGGTAGGTGTTTTGTGTCATTCTAGTAATCAAATACATTGTGCTTATTTTAGAATTTTGGAGTGTTTCATTATCCACACCTTATCTAAAATGTTTCCTTATAATTTAAACATGATATTGGATGTATAGGGATTCATATTTTCAAATTCCTTTGTTTAAAAACTGACATCATAAAAAGGTCACTAATAATCCTCTTAATAAGAGATAAAGGGTAGTAAAAATTGACATATGGTATAACATATATCTAGGTTTTCATGTATGTGAACATTGATGGAAAGTGAAGATATAGACATGGAATAAATGAATAAATAATTATAGATATTTATTGAGGTCACTGATCACAAGTAAGTTAATGATCAATATAAACTTAATTTCCTCGAAACCACTAATATATGATGATTTGAAAGTTCATCTCATTCATCAGATATGAATGTAATTGGATAAAATTTTCATTTAAATGTCCTTTTATTTAAAGATGAGTAATTACTTTTTTATTTATTTATGTAATTAAATATACTTACATGATACGTTTCTATTTCATAATTATAATTTCATCCTATTTTTGCTTCTATAAATTTCCAATTCATCCCTTACTCAAAGAAATTAACATCCAAAAAAAAATTATGCTTAATGCACTAAATTTCAATTTAATTGGACTGTAAGATCCGTAAAAGAGGGAAAATTATTATCATTTTTTGTCTCTAACTATTTTACAAAACCAATATTTTTAACACAATTTATGATATTAATAATACATTAACATATAAACATCACAAGTAACAAGATTAGTTTATCATTGATATTTATTTTTTAAAATGGTTAAACAAAAAATAATGACATATTATTTAGAAAATCTCATAGGCCAATGGTAGGATATAAATACTTATGGTCCTACGGTCATGGGTTCAAGCCTCATGACCTTTCTAGACATTATGGGTTGTCACCTGGCACATGGTTTTTTCTATTTATTAAATATATTAATATAATTCCTATAAACATTCCAAAAAAAATATGATGGAAATCCTTCAAAGAAATTATTCCTTAAATAATCTTTTTTATATGTTTTTCAATACAAATTGTTTTTTTAAAAAGCCTAATAATATTACTTAACTATTATTACAATATCATTAGAGATCATATTAACCCTAAAGGCTATCAATACCTTTAAAATTATATCTATAGAATTTAATTTTATTATTATTCAAATAACCTTTACACTAAAGTACATATTAATCCAATGGATTGTATTTCCATAAATTTCTCCCAAAATATCCTTAGTGATGTAATTTTCATACAAAACCCAATTTTAAAAATGTATTTTTAAGACATTGAGCTTAGGAGAAACATTAATCTAATAAAACATGGTGGTATCCATAAATATTTAGTTGATTAATATATATATTCTTTTAAAAAATAAATTAATATTTAGAAATTTAAATATTCGTATAGAAAAACACCATTAGTAGCAATACATATACAATTTAATTATGGAATCCCAATACAAAAAATACTTCATCAATTTTATTTAAACAAAGGTCCCTCTTTTTTCAAGGATTTAAACTAGATAATTCATTATCATTATCTAATAAAACCCATTATAATGATTTTTAAATAAAATATAAATTATCATAAGAAGAACCCATTTGAGTTTCAAACTAGGTGTGCAATAAGGTTTGTTATCATGCACTAGGTAATGATAGGGTCAAGACCAATGTTGCCTTTTAGAGTTATTACCCCTAGGTACAAATTTTCAGGAACAAAGTCCACTTTTATATTCCATACAATGATGTATAAAAAGTAAAATCTACATAATATCTACTTTAACAAAAAAATTATGTTGATCTTTAATACATATCCTTAAATTCAATCATATGGTTATATTCCCTAATCTATATTTTCCTAAAACTAGTTTCCTTGGTTTCTTTTAAAATTTACCTCATACCATCTTTAGTAACCCTAACACTAGAAAAAAAAAGTTAGTGCCTACTATATAACATTCAAATAAGATATATGGAATGTATCCCTATTGACCAAATCATTTACCAGTATTGGTAATCTAGATGTATATTTCAGTCTTGAATTACTATTGAAAACACAAATTACAATATAATTTTTTTTATCCAAAATAAAATTATTCCCTCTGTAATATCCTTGAATATCAAATACAGTTATCTTCATGGAATCCTTGGGAAAGGAAACAAAATAAGGGTGATCATAAATGATCAGTTAGGCTTAAGTATAGTGGAATAAATCATGAATAAATAAATCATCTCAAATAAGGGATGAACAAAATGGAAAATAAAATATTCAGAATACACATTCCATTTAATCAATATCCTGACTATCATAACTAGATAAGGCATAATAGATCTAGATGTTAATTAACTAAAACACAAATCATTTAAATAAATCAGAATGAAATGAATCCATAAATAATTTCATAGTGAAAATATCATGGATAGAAATTACTATACATTGAATAAAAGAAATTTTTAATTATTTGATTCCATGTTTCCTAGGTAGATGATACTTATACCATCATGGCCATTTATAAGATAGTTTAAAATACTAATATAAAGTCCATTCATAAGTCCTTTTAAAACACACTTGTTACAAATACACAGGGTTTGTGTCCAATTAATTTCATCTCTTGAGACTAATGATGAATCAATCAGCTTTCATTAACCAGCCCCTACCCATTTTATATATGTATTAATCATTCCTCGTATATATAATAATCAATTTAAATCATAAATAATGTTCCTTTAAATATTGTATCTATAATGAGTAAAATATGTGAATTTATCAACATTTTCCCAGATATCAAATAATTTTCAATGTAGTACATTGTATATTGAAATGATATATGGTTTAAGTAATAAACATATTAAATAATATATATATATAGTGTGTAAATTTAATTTCCAATGATCATTTTAAAGAGAACATTTCAAGGGAAATATGTTCACTACATAAATGAATCAATTTAGTGAATGCCAATACATACTTAGTCAAAATGATCATAAACCATCCAGAAGATGATTAAGGATGATATCAATACAATATATACCAATTAGATTAATAATAGAGGATTTTTTAGTGATGAATAAAAATATATTTAAAGGAATTATTTATGAAATTATCCTTTTTAGTTAAAAAAACATATCAAAAATTTATTTTATTTTAGAGTAAATTCTAAAACCTACAATCTCAAAAAATATTTTGAATTTAATTTTCTTTGAAATTATTCATTGAAAAATATAAATTAATCTGGAAAAAAAATTATATGTCATGATGGCTGAAAATTCTATCATTCCCTACTTGTTAAAAGAACACTTCCTTTCACCGCCTCTAATGGCTCGAAGGCCTTCATCTTTTATTGATTTTGATAATCCACCTTTCAATGGTTGAGGTGGAACCCTTACAAGGCCTGTAGGTGTAAATATTACATGGCATGTAGGCCTTAGAGGAATTCATTGCCCGTAGACTTCAAACATTACATAAAACCCAAACAAACTACATGGAATTGCTTTCCCCAGTATCTTTATCATGAAATTAGCTCTCCACCTTCACATAATGGTTTTTCTAGGCTTTCTCGTGCATGAATAGGCTTGTCCTGATGGAAGGTGTCATACCCTCTCATTCTTGCAATATGTTTAGCTTATGCTATGGTGGAAGTTCCTTGCTTATCATCCTTCTGATGCTTGTTCCTTGTAGCTTGTCTTGTTTTCATCTGCACTTAAGGTGGCCCGAAGGCTTTAAGGTGGCCTGAAGGCCTTATTGACCCAAAGGCATGGGTGGCCCGAACACCTTAAAGGACTCGGGGACCAAATAAGTGGCCTGAAGGCCCAAATGGGGGAATATTCTCGACTGCTACATTTCCAAATAGTGCCTAGTACGGTACTTGCTATTGTAGCACACAGTTCCTACTATAGTACTACTACAGTACCAAAAATTATCCTCTTGCTAGATTTGATCCCAGGTCTCCTAGACGCACTAATGGATTCCTCACCAAATGGGATAATGATCATGTGCTCAATTTTTCCTTTCACATTTTCAGTAAAAGGAAAACAGGCAATATTTTGAAAAGGACATAAAGATTCCTTTAAAAACATTATTTAAAGATCAAAAATGGGTGAAAATTACCATAATAAATAACTTATAAAATTTTATTCCATTTTAGAAAATATTTTCTTGATAACATGGTCTTGGAAGAGAACATATTTCTGAACGAAGAGAGGAGGGAAGTTATATTTTATTGAAAACATTTTCTTAATAATTTTACGAATCAAAGAGTGTAAAATTTTACTCTTAATTTAAATGGTTCATTAAAACCCATACAATTATAAAATTAAATGGTTTATTATGAAATGGGCATGTAATTTCCTTTAACTAATATTTAATAATAAACAATATCAATAAAAAATAGATTGGGAAATAATCCCTTAAAATGATAATGATATTGAAGTAAGAATTAATAAATGAATCAATTATGTGTATCAATAGTAAATACACATAAAAACATTTAAATAAAACATAAATAATCAAAAATTTATTACACAAATAATCTTATAATGACATAATCAATGAAGTGTATGTTTATCCCAATGAGTGGAAATTAAGATAATAAATCCCTTAATATATGCATCCTTTTTGTTGAGAATTATATAACTATTTATATAGTGGTTTTCAACATTTTATTAACGTAAAACAGAACCATATTATTATATATAATATCTTATATGAACCGTATATAAAATCATTTTACTCGTTCATTACTAATCTTTCATTATTTTCATAGTTTTGTGTGTTATATGCCTTGTTTTCTCTCATATGTTTCTCCACGAATGATCAAGTTCATTCACATATTATATAGTTAGATCATATATAGATTAATAATAATAAAATAATTATCATATTTTTACATCAATTTTACTTTTAAAACTTATCATGGAACATGGTTATGAAATTGGAGAATGGTACAATCATGGAGACGATAGGTCGTACAAATGCATGAGTAATGTTTCCATTTTTCAATGATCAATATAGAAAGGAGGTGAGTAATATTTTACCTTTATATAATTATCATAAAATAATTAAAACCTTATTATAAATTTATATTAATAATACATGTGGTGTGGTGATGGAAAAAGAGTCACATCTCTTTGCGAAGGTTGTAGTATGCACGTACACGAACGACATTATCATATTTCATTGAGTGAAAAGGTAATTAAAAATAATATATTGTCCTTAAAAATGATACATATTTTATTAATATTTATATTATTTCCTTTATAATTCATTTAATCATTAAATTTATCCATATCTCTTTACGTGTGAAGTGTTAGTGAAAGATTAATCACATCGATTTGTAAGCCTGTAGTTCCTCGTGCACACGAGTAACATTATCATATCTCATAAGGAATGGAAGGTATCATAATATGTTTTATATAAATACTCCATAGGTATAAATATGTTATCAAAGTTATATATATATATACTTTATATCCATCTCCATACCCTACCGTGAAAGGAAATAATGGAAGAATGAATGACATCAGTTCGTGAAGCGGTAGTCTTATGTACACACAAATGATGATTTCATAACACATTTGATGGAAGTAGTTATGGTTTACATAATTAAAATTTTTTAAAAAAATACCATTATATTTAATTTACAAAATTTATTATATCTACTAGGTTTAATTAAAATTTGATAATGTGGAGAAAGAAATAAAATAAAAATACTCATTGAAAAACGTTACCTCTTCTTCGGGTATCCGCTTTTCCTTTTCACTAAATTTTTAATAGGTAAACTTTATACAAAAACTAAGGCTTCTAATTCGAGTTTATAAAAATTTAAAAGTTATAGTTGTAGGTTTTTTCAAAGAAAATGGATTGAGATTTGTGAAAAGGTGACGGGAGTGAGTTCCCATTTTTAATTGAGGAGGAGTGTCATTTTTTTAAATACCCAAAATTATTCACTATTTTTTGGTCTCACTTACCATATATGGATCAAAAAATGAAAAAATAATGGATTTTATGGTTTAATTGGAAGATAAAAAATCCCAAAACACATGAATAAATAACTTTTTTATCATGTTATTAGTTAGTTTGTATGTTTACTTAGTTTTACCCTTATAATTATTACCATGGTAACGTATATATTTTTAATTACCTATGTAATTAATCATTTAAGAATAAAATTGAAATGATATTTATTATATAATTTAAACCTAATAATTATAAATATTATATAAATTTTATTAAATAAAAATACAATATATCTGTAAAATTAATTTTAATACAATCACAAGTAATGAGAAAAATACTGTTTTGAACTTCACCACAGTAATTAATTTTTAACTTTTTTCACTAATCACTATAGTAAAAAATTAATTTGAACATATTAAATAATATAAATTATTATCACTATGAATATTTAATAAATTTGACCAAATTATACTCTTGAAAGTTTTCTAATTTAATTTAAAACAAATCTTTCAAACGTGTCAAGAAATGAGAGTTTTGAATTGAAAATGTTCAAAAGATTACAATGTTTTTAATCATAATTTTATATAAAAATTATTAAAATGGCATAAATTTGATTTATTTATATAAAATAAAACAAATTTTACATAATTGAATATTCGATAAATAATTTATCATTAAAAATTATATAATCCAAATTGCAATTTTCATTTAAAATTCTGTATTTTTCTTATACATCAAAAATGAAACACCTTAGAAAAATCCCAAAAATTAACCCTATGCTAATTTTGAAATTATGATTTTAAAAGGAATTATATTTTCTCAAATTAATTTTCAAAAATTGGTAAAAATTATTTTTAAGGTATGTGGGAAAAGAACGACTAAATAATCTTTTAGAAAAAATATTGTTTTCAAAAAAGGGTTTTCTTTTAAATGATTATTATTTTATTATGAATCATGGGTAAACTATATATTTTTATAAGTAAGTTAATACTATTAATACACACTACTCCAATTTCAATGATATAAATTTCATATTTAATAATAATATTAATATTATATTTTTTCTCGGTAAAACATGATCTTACGTGTAACAAAAGCTATTGAAAAAACATATTTTTTTTGAAACGCAAGTTAAACTTAGTGTTGTGTGTAATAAAAGCTATTAAATAGAAAAAAAATTAGGAAATAAATATATCAGAAGTTTTTAGGGTTTTATATTCCCTTTTACAATTGTTGTTTCGTGTTATATAAGCTATCAAATATATTTTCTTTGTTTTATAATTTTAGGGTGTTACAACTATGATGGTTTTAGAAATGATCATTGACTACTATGGAAGTGATTTTATTTGATTATGTGTATGAAAAAAATTATTTCTTATACTGGTTTCATTATCTCATGGCTCATTTTCATTGATTTCTTTATGATTCTGGTCTTATGAACGTCTAATATTTATGCCTTGACCCAATATTATAATCTTTGATATGAAGGGTGTGGTATTTAAATGATATGCTTATGTTATTATACCCTTATGATCATATTATTCTTACACATATCACTTTTTTTCCATTATTAAGAATCTCATCTCACCTTTTCTTATGTTCCTTTCCCTAGGTTGTGAAGAAAGGTTTTTAGTAGGTAATGTTTGTGAAGAGTATTAAAGGGGAATATCTTTATGGGAGACATTGAAGATATTTCATGAATTTAGAATATTGTGTTACATGATTCCAAAAAAACTAAACTATTATAGACCACATGCATATTATTTATAATTTATTGAATATTTATCTAAAAATATGCAATATATATGTATTAAAAGCCTAGGTTTCTATATTACTTCTACCCAGAATTTATAATATTCTTCTAAGAATTTCTCTACCTCAATTCAATCCTTATTTGTCACAAATTAAAATACATGTCATACCTATATATATAATACTTGTTTCCATATGTTCAATTTAATTAGTAATAAAATTTATCTCTTTATCTTCCATGATTATAATAATTATATCTAGAAAAATATTATTTCATACCCTACACATTTTGACTTTCTTTTTCTTTTTTCATAGGGTATGTTTCTTATAAAATTGGGATCAATTAATTTTAATATAGGAGAATATTTATCATGATATTTATTATATGAAAAATTAACATATTTTATTTAGAACTAGTAATTTTAATAAAAACATATTTTAGCACCTTCGAGATTTACATGAGTATATTTTTACAGAATTATTTTGTATAATATTCTCAACAGCTTAATATGATTAAACCTCTGTTTTAATAGATTTATTTTATTATTATCTCATTTTATTTAATTTAATTAATAAATAATAAACCTTGATTATGCATTATTTAACACCACACATATAAAATAATGTTTCCATTAAATTATTTTAGAAATTTTTATTGATTTCTAATTTTCACCTTGAAAATATTAATTTGTTCAATACAATTATATTAATTAATTATTTTATCACCTTCACATTACTTGCATTATAATCCTATTTTATTGGTAATATTTTTTACATATTTATATTTTTTATATTTTCATGATAAACTTCAATATTAGATATCAACATGTGTCAAGTGTAAGTCTCTAAACCATCTTCACCAAAACATCAAGTTTCATTATCTTTTGTAATTTCAATAGTATATTTTCAAAACCTATCCTTAGTATCATATTCTAATTGACTTCTTGTTGTATATAATCAATCCTCTTATTTTCTCATTGTACTTTTAATTTTCATTCTTATGATTATTTTATTATTATTAAATTGTTTCTTGATTTACTTGGAGTTTTTACCCGATATATTATTTTTTTATAAACATTCATTTTTTATCATCACTACAATTTTAAACGTTCCTTTTTATAAAACCAACTAAAAAATATTAAATTCCACCACACATGAAACATTTCAGTTAGAGTATACCATTTATTTTGATATTTACTTTTCTAAATTTCATTGTAACATGATACATTATTCTCATAGGGTGTTTATAATTTTTAAATTTATCAAGTCACATATAATTATATCCCATGAATTTAAGATTTCAAATGTCTTTGAATGTCATCTACTTTTACTAAATTATATTTTACATGAAAAATGGATCCCTTCTTATTTCAATAGTAGCTAAAATATTATGAAACAAATCAAGATACAACTCATTTGGATATTTATAATCCAAATTTCAGATTTTTTTCATAAAATATTTCAAGGAATCTTCTCCATAATTTCTTAACATTGGTGGAGTCTTGTAATTTATCCCCAAAACCTCTAATATTTCTAACAATTTCATTTACTCTTGTTCATTGGTAATCAATAGTTTCATTATAACTCATCCTAACATCGTTAAATCTACATCCCCATGTCTACATCTTGGTTTCCATAAATTTAAAATTTACCTCAAAAATATTGTAATGGTTATCCCATTTATATTTAAAAAAATTAATTCCATAACCTTGGTATAAACCTTGTTAGATAGTGGTATCATTTTTAAATTCCTTAAATAGCTATAAAATTTTAGATTTTTCTTATCATCATGTTTCATAGGACCATCCTTCTATACTATTATAAAGATAATAATGGTAGAATCAATAACCTCTAGGAAATGTTTGAAAAGACAGGTACTCATTCATCAAGCATAAGATTTTATATTTATTTTTCTAATATTCATTGAAAATAGCCCAATAATTATTTCAATATCTGGGAATTTATCACATTTTTCTAGCATTAAAATAATTTTTAATTATATTATTAAAGACATAGAATGTAGTTTTAAATTGATTAATTTATTTTGTAATTAATTTTGATAAAGTGTACACTAATTTTAATTGTTTCAGGAATTTATAGGCGAAATAAATTTCCATGGAATATTACATAAAAATTTTAAAAGGTTTTCGATGAATAAAATTAAAAAAGGGTGGTTATGTGTCATTAAAATTCATTTTCTAAGTTATCCATAATCTGAAATAGCTAGTGGAATGCCTAACATTGTATTGAACTCAATGGTAAGAGCTCTATAGAAGATTAAATCTAAAGTTAAAGACCTATGTCAGATTAAAAACTATTGATAGTGCGTCTTGTATAAATAACCTAAAAATACAAGTTGCAAGTTTGATTCAATCAAACCTATGTCAGATTAAACAATATAACATACATAAGAAAAACTTATATTATATGAAAAGGTTAATTATATATGAAAGATAAATGAACATCTTTATCACTCATGTGTGCTTATTTTGACTGACAAAAGAGTTACATATGAATAGTATATAAGAAAAAATATATATAATGTGAACTGGTATTCCCTCTCATGTGTGATTAATCTAGATGATATTTGATCATACAAGAGTAAATAAAACGAACTGAATCTCACTTGAAATGAACTTTCTATGACTGAAATTTGTCAGAAAATAAATCCTATGATCTATCGAGCCTTGAATCACATTTAAAATGATGTCCCAATTTCCATATCAGATTCAATGTTCATTGTTTCGGAATAAACAATTGTTATGTCAAAATTATTTTGTAATCTACTGAAGCTCACATAAGGTGAGGCATGCATACCCTATAAACTTTTGCGACCAATAGTCTAACTTGTATTATATTAAAGGTACAAAATTTTAAATTTTTTGTGGTAATAATACTAAAATATAAATAATTATTGGGGAATAAATATTTCAATAAAATTTTTATATTCCACACTCTAACCTAAATTAGGAAAAATAATTGCTTTTAACTCTTTACTATAGATCACTTTATTATTATTTTTCTTCTAAAATATTATATAAAACTTATCTCCACTACAGGAAACATGAAATTAATTAATCATTTTATCTATTTTTCTTTAAAAGGTTGTTAAATTATAATATATTCACATTTTAAAACCTGATTAATTTCTAATTAATCCATGTTTTCATAAAGATGTGGATAAATTAGATGGGTTTTTTAACTATGTATTAAAACATTTTTAAATTTTAATTCAGATATATTTTCTATAAAAAAATGGCCAATTTATCTATGTTTATTTAGAATTATTTTAAAACATCATTAATTTAAGTTTACGAATGATTTAAAACATGGAAAAAAATTTAATGAAGTATTTTTTTAATATATATATATATACAAGTTCACACACACACATGAAAACATACATATAAACACACACACAAGCTTGAACATAATTATAATTAATTAATTACAACAAAATAAATTATCATTGTAACATATATATATATATTAATATATACATGAATATATAAATTTATTAGTACGTTTATATTAATATATATATATATATATAATAATATTAATAATATTACATATATGATTGTATTTTATTGAAATAAAAAAAAATTATTTATATAAAATTATTATACACCAATATACATACCTATAATCCTGAAAAAAAACGTAGTTATAATTAATTAATAATAAATGAATAAATAATCTATAATATATAAATTTATATATATATAATTATAAAAATAGATTTATATGTATATTTTTATTAATTTATGTATATATATATTTCGTTAATGTATATATATACGTATTGATAATATTATATATATATATATATAATATTATTACATAACATTAGAAAGAAATGTTACATAAATGATATATATATATATATGATGATTCCCTATAACTAAAACAACCTATAATTACGTGATTTATAACAAGAGTTTAACATTATTACATTTCTAGGATCTCCTTGTTTTATAGCTTTAGAGAAATAGAAAAAACAATTACATATCAAACACTCACAAAAAAAGTGTAAACTTCCACTAAAATTTCTTTTTGTCCCATAAAAATGGCTTCTTATGTCTACATTCTTGGATCATTCATGAAACCTTTTATTTATTAAAGAGATGTCACTACTGACATTTATATAATCCCTACAAATCCTTAATCCCTAAAAAACAATTAAAACATTAGATGTGGAAAAAAATATCACTATGTGATATAAAAAATAAAGGAAACTCACTAATCCATTTCAAATACATGAAAACCATAAGGAAGTTTCCTTTTGAAATAATAAAGTTTTATGCTGAAAATAAGAATTTATTAACTTATGAGATCAACTTCAGAACATAATGCTTTCATAAAATATTTTGTAATAAAGAATAAGAAAAAATTATTACTCCTAAAATTTACTTTGAAAAACTTGAGGACACATGAAAAAAACTTTTCACATATAGAACATCATAACCTTTTTTTTAATCTGGAGTTCATTTTCTTACCTTATGTAATAAAAATATTTCCATTAAAATCAATAGAAAGAACGAAAAACCCATATTGGTAACTTGGTACATTATCCTTATAATTTCTCTTATATTGGAACCACATAACTAGATAACTCCCACATCTATTAGGAGTAACCTATCATTGGTAAAATTTTTCAATTTACCCAATGTATTGGTAAGTTATATTGAGATCACCCATCATCGGAGTAATTACAAGAACACCCATAATTCATATAAAATTTAAAATAATCCTAAAATTAATAAAACACATATACATTACACATTAATAATATAAATCATTTTAATTGAGATTTGATCCCATAAAACTAAAACATTCAATTATCTCATACAAATGAGAAGAAATTTCCATTTATATAGATAGAAAATGTAAAACTAAAAATTTATAGAATGTCTAAAAAATATTTCATTTAAAAATAAACATGGAAACTCTTAAAGTAGTTTTAAAATTTACTAACAATCATAATTGTATTAAATCAATTCATTCAAAAATTGTTAAAACAAAAAAAATTCACACATTAGAAAAATAAAGTTAGAATGAATCATATAGAAAACGTTGAAAAGATCCTCATTGACCTTTGTAATGAAAGTCAAAAATATTAAAAAATAAACATTATTAATCTTTTAAGAATCAATAAAAATATTCTTGAAACAATTTAAAATAATCTTTGCATGGAATAAAATATTTGGTATGAAAAAATTAAAACATTATTTTTTAAAGAAATTCTATTATAACAAGTCACGACTCATTTCATTTGCATGTCGAAACTAATAAGTAATAAAAGTTTATTATATACTTACATGATTGAGAAAAATTTTCATTATTATTCAATTATAACTATATCTTTTATATCATTTATTACCATATTTTATTTAGTTAATAAAATATTTAACATCATGATGAATATTTTGAGGATGTTCTGTTTATGATCACAAAATAACTTTGGTAGGTTGATTGTGGTCAAATAGATCAGAGTAATATAATCTCAAAAAACATATTCATTTTAAAATTATTATTTTTATACATTAATTAAATTTTTAGAACCATCTACTGAAGTTGTACATGAAAAATAAAATACATTATATCATAGATGTGGTGGTCCGCACATTCACAAAAGCGACATTTCCATTTTTTCCTGAATAGAATAGGAAAAAGGTATATAATATTTTACTCTTATAGAATCATAATAATGTACTAAATTTAATATATTTTCATTAGTTCCATTATTTTGATAAATAATGCGATAGAGTAATTAAAAAATCATATTTCTTCATGAAGGTGGTATTCTATACATATACATGAGCAACATTATCATTTTCCAATAGATGTAAAGAAAAATATGATATATAATATTTTATCTATCAGAAATCATAATATTTTATATAAATATTATATATTAATTAATTTTATATTTATAACCATCTATGTGAGGTTGTGATGGAAAACAAAACACATCGCTTTGTGGAGGTGGTAGTCCACATGTATACATGATTGATGGTTTCATTTCCCATGGGATGGAAAAGTAGATAAAAATAGTTTGTACCATAATAATAATTATTATGAATTATACTGAAGATATGGATAATATTATTACATCATATTTAAATAATATTTGAATGAAGGTGGAGAAGAAATAATCGTGAAACACTCGATTAATAATTATATATATTGTTTTGAAAACCTCCCTTATATTACACCTTAAGACTTATTATGTAGGTCTTTTTGTGAGATGAGAACATCTTGGAAATATGTAGGAAGGTAGGGAAGGAATTATGGATTCACCCATAGTTTTTATTTTTTTATTTTTATTTTTTAGAGTAAATTAAAATTCATTGACGGTTTACATTCCATGATACACCAAGTTAATATTTATTTAAATGAATCCCTGAGATTAACTTGTGACATATACAATAACACATTTATATTTTATTACATGTAACATAGATATTCTCTTGCGTTACATGCAATACCAAGTCTTCATGATATATAATATACTATTAATATTATCATTTGATAAGATAATTATCACCTAGCCATTAGAATTGTGGGTATGAACAAGATTATAAAAATTATGAAAATATTATTTACACATGTTTATATAATTAATTATTTGGTGACCAATTAATAAATCCCTTTTTAAAAAAACTAGAAACCTTCCTTTTAAAAAATATTATTATTTACACAACTGTGTTTTATAACAAAAAAATAACTAAATCACTTTTGGTGAATGATTTTAATGAAATTTATATATTATAAAATAAATAAAATATTTAACATTCACCTTATGTGTACTCTAAATAATAGATAATAATAAATACAATTTTAAGTTTTAAAAAATGTATTTTTGTAAAAATAAGTTTTACCACTTTTTTTGATACACTTATTTCAAAAATATATTATTACAATTTGATAAATTACAATATATAAAATAAAATTTATTTTTGAAATATTTATTCCAAAATTCTTTTAGGTTCATTTTTTGGGATTTCTCTTAAAAGATTCATTTTTAATGAATACTGAAAAATATCGAATATTAATTCAAAAATTCCTTTTTGTTTGAATTATTTATATATTAAAATTATATTTTAATTTTTATAAAGTATAATTAGTTAAATAATACATAAATAAAACCAATTTAGGTCATTATAATCAATTACACTTTGAAATTGGTTTTAAAAAAAATTAAAACTTTTGAACATTTTCACATTCAAAACATGTTCTCTTATGTCATCTATAAGATTTATTTAAAATTAATTTTTTCCACTTATGGAAATTTAATTTAGAAAAATGTATTAAATATTTTAAATAATCAAAATTTATAATTTGTAATATTTACTAATTAAATATTGACCAAAATTATTAGTGAAATAGTTGAAATTAATCACGGTAGTTAAGAGAAAAACGAGTTTACCAAGGGAATAAACATTAAACATAAGGTGAAAATGACTTAAAAACTTGTCCAAAAACAATTTTATGTCCATATTAAGACCATAAACCATCATTTTTATAATTTTTTGTGATATTTAATTCTTTTTTAGGTAAAAATGTGTGTAAACCTAACTTTTTTTCAAAAATTCCAATTGTTTCATCTCTGCCACTTATAAAATCCCCCCCCCCTCACTTCACACATTAAAAACAAATTGGTTCAGAAAATAACTACCAAAATTATATATCTAATTACCTCATATAAACCTTGAATCATTAATTTTGGATCAAATCCAACTAAGTATGTCCTTTGGTGCACACCAAAAGGAGATACAAAAACAAGAGTTAACGTTCATCAACAAACATTTTGCTTTTATTTATTCCAAAAACCACATAAATTATATTTATTTCAAGTTTATATAATAAATTAATTATAATTAATACACTTAAATTTTGTTATGTTATTGTTATTAAATAAAACTATGCACAAATCTATCAAATGAGTTATGAAATCATAGTTTATGTGTATGGTGTACTACCACCTCACGAACTGATTTCATTTGTTTTCATTATCAACCATTATGGTTGGGAATAATGAAGTAAATATTGTTTATATATATTATATATATGATATTTATGATTTTATTATGATTATTGTATTTTATATCACACATACCTTCATGCTTTCTATTTTGTTGGAAAATGATAACGTCTTTCACGTGTACGGCAGACTACCGCCTTGTGAAGCGATGTGATTCAGTCACGGTATACATGTAATATATTAAGTATGAGTATAATAAAAATGTGTTCCATATATCATAGAAATATATTATATAATTATAATATATCATATAATTCTCTTTATTTCAATATGATAAGAAAATGAAAACAATGTTCACACATAAGTAAGGCATACCATCTCAATGAACTATATATCTCATTTCCTATTTCCTAATTTTAGATATTATTATAAATTCATATATACTAAATATATATTATATTTATATCATTTTTAGAATTAAAAATTTGATAAAATCATGATTACTATTAGATAACCCAGAAAATAACAAATCAAAACTTTTACAAAAGAGAAAGAGGTTATTACATAAAACGTGATATTAACATGGTGTTTTTAATAAATAGATAATAAAAGGTAATAATATGAACATATATGGTATGATATATTTGTATATAAATTTTAAATAGATTTATAATTAACTTATGTTTATTATATAAGAGTTTTGAATATATATGAAGGATTATAAAACTTATGGTAAGGGATTTCCATCTCACTTTTTACTTTTGTGAGAGGCATTCTATATTCATCACCTCTTTCTCCTATTTGGCGTATATAATAACCATTAATTTATTTTATGATTTTTATAATTGTATTTATTTCTATTTACATATCAATTTTATAATATCTCTTTAATGTGGTTTACGATTCAAAAGTTACCAAATCGATAATATATTTTTATCTCAATTTTTCTTCTTTGATATGTATGTTATGATATGATCCTATATTATTTCATGAGATGTATATACATTAAACATAACATGTAATATCATGAAATTATATATCCAAATAAAAATTTATGTTCCATTTTATGCTATTACTTCATGGTGAATATGATTGAAGTTTACCAAAGTGGTAATAATTTTATGCTATAATCTCATCGTTTATCGAGATTGTTTATGATTATGCTTCCAATGATAAATTATTATGAAATACCCCTCAAAATATTTTAATTAATTTTATTATCATTTAGTTATTAATGATATCTTAAATTAATGGTATCATTTTTCTACTCTTGATTTCTTAAGATACATAATTAAATGTTTGTAAGTAAATTTAAATTTATTTCTCAATTCAATTGGAAATATGTTTTTCTTAAAAAAATTTAAAAAGTTTTTAAAATTATTTAAATGATCTTTTAAGCTCATTTTCAAGAAAATTATTTTGAAAATGTTTTATGTTTTAAAAAAAATAAATGATATTCCAATATCCCATTATTAGTATTCAAAGGTTATTTTTAAAGAAAAGTAATTCAAATAAAATTATATTCAAAAAGTGTGTTAAATTATTTTCAAAGAATCATTTATAAGTTTTAAAAGTTTATTTTCAAAGAAAATTATTTTTAAAATGGTTTATGTTTAAAAATTTCTTTAAATAATTTTAAATCATCTTTTATATGTTTTCCAAATGATATTTTCAATGAAAATGATTTTAAAAAATTTCTATATTTAAATAGTGTTTATAATGACATTTAGAGATTAATTTATAATTTTTAAAATGTTATTTTTTTAAAAAAAATATTTAATAAAGTTTTTTTTCTTGAATAGTGTTAAAATTATTTTTTAATATTCAGCTAAAAAATTTCAATCTTATTTTCAAAGAAAATGTTTTTCAAAATGTTTTACATTTTAAAATTAATTTTTTCAAAAAGGAAAATATATTTTCCCCAAGAAATGTTTTAAATGAATTTTCAATGATTTATTTTTAAGATTCCATTGTTATTTTCATTAAAAAGGATTTTAAAAAAGACTTATTAAGGTAATTTTCAATGAAATGTTATTTTCCTTAAGAAATTTTCCAAGTGATCTTTCAAAATCCTTATCTATCTAATATGATATCCATTGATAGAGTTTACACTTTACTAGTTATATAATCCTGGGACACAATTATTTTTCTATACTTCAATGGTTTACGTTTAATATGATAAGTCATTTATAAAACCCATTTCTATTCCATGGGTTATGTTCTTATGAAACTCATTTCTCTTCCACGAGTTATATGCTTATTAAACCTAGTTTTTTCATGTGTTAATATATGAGGAAATAATTATGAAACCTATATCTTTTTCATAGGTCAAGTTATGGTGAAATGTTTATGATACTGGTTTTAGTTCATAGTTCAAAATGTGATGAATATTTATAATCTTTTGTCATGCATAAATATCGTGTTCATTATGTGATGGGTGGGATATAAATCTTCATCCAATACGTTGGGAAAATATTTATATATCTCACGAGATGGAAATCACTAGAATGGGGAGTCAAATTAGTACAGTAATACATGGCTGGAATGAGGAGTAAAATTAGTATAGTAATACATGGTTGGAATGGGGAGTGAACATGATATAGTAATACTAGGCTGGAATGAGGATTGAAGTCGACATATTTATACATGGCTATAATAGGGAGTGAAATTGATAGATTAATTTAGGGCTTCCATTGGGGGTGGTTGTGTGCCCTTCCTAGGAGGTGTATCTGCCTATGCAAAAACCTGATTACATGTTCACAAGGTTATTTGTGCACCCGGTCACATATCAATATGTTTTTCAGTAGGTCACATTTCATTTCCTTAACATAATGAGTAAACCTGTTTCTATTTACACTTGTTTACAATGTTATCAGCTGATATGTATTCCAAAAGCCTATATAATATTTCCATGTTATACTCTCATGACTCATTGTCACATCCCAACCATAGTTTTAATTTGTTTTTAATAATTTGTTGATTTTGGATCTTTTGGGTGAGGTTTGGGTTGAGTGTCCGACAAAAGTCTTTCTATTTTGGTGGTTTCGATTTTATTTTATCCATATTCATGGTTATTGTGACTTTTATTAGGAGAAATATTCTTTCTGGAAAATTTGTCACACCCACAGTGTCACTATATCATGTTTAAATCATTCAAGGATCATTGGGTGAGATTCCCAAGTGTTTTGTGTGTCATTTGAGGGTTATTTCCAATTTGTCGTGTCACATGGTTTAAGCAGGGTGTTCCCAAACCATGAAACATAAACCTACAAAGTTGCAGAATTTTTCTAATAGCATTCGCATGATTTGAACACAGTTTACAAAACCTTGCATCAAAACCTTGTATCCCATTACAGACTAAATATATATTAATTAAAAATATTATTTAAGATATTACACTTGAGATTTAAATACCTACCTATTATGTATCAACCAGAGGGAGCCCCCCCCCCACCCTCATTATCCATCATTCTGGCCTACTTTTTGGGAAATTTCTCACCAAAGGTTCGTGATTATCCATGATTTATTCATCAAATCCTTCCCTTTCCTCTTATCCTCTCTTCCCTCTCTTTATTTCTCAGTACTATTTTGATTTCTTCTCATTTACAATCCTTAATGGATAGGGTTTTTGTATGGTTCATTTTTATTTTGATCTAGAGTGTCTTAATAGTCTTCAGGGCTCACATCTCTCCTCTTCGAAGGTTTTGTTTCATTCTCACACCACCGAGGTAGTTGTTTCCATGTTTTTCCTTTCCAATTAAAACCATTAGTGCTTTATTATCTTCAATTAATTTTTAAATTTTATTCTCATACTTATAATACTCATTGATATTTCATTGTTGTGTCTCCTTATTTAAATAATTTACTAAAAATGGTTTCTGGTGTGATCCTTATTTATGCCTATCTGTTTGCACACTGAATTTGTTTGATAAAATGTTAACTAAACCTTTATGTTTCAAATGGAATTATTTTGGAGTTGATTTCCCCTATAAATGTTTAATTAGATTGGGTGGACTGTGTTTCAGGTTTTCCAAGTGTAATGTGGTGACTCAGTATGGTTTAAATATTTCTTGTAAATCTCTCTTGGTCTTTTAAAACTACTTGTTTACACCATTTTAAATTAAATTAAATCAATGGGTTTGGTTTGAAAGGAAGGTGATGGTTTTAAAAATAATTTGGGTGTTTTATGATCACATAGAGGATGCCGGTGCATGTTGGCACATCCATGGGTGCACAGAGTACACACATTGATGTACATTAAAATGGTGATATCACCAAGAACACTTCTTCCCTTAAATGTTTCTCATTTTCCCATTCTCCTCTTTTTCTCAAAATGGTTTCATGATTTTCAAATGATAGTCATTGTTTCAAGCGATTTGGTAATGTAACTTCAAAAGTGTCCTTAGATTATGGAATATTTGGCATTGAAACATGTTTTGGTAAATTATTGAAGTTAAAGGTCCACTTGGAATTTGTTAATATATAAGAAATGTTTTGTGTTGAATTTGGAAAATGATGTGGAAGTGGATTTGTAAATTAATTTTAGTTCTAGAATTGTAAGGATCATTTTTCATTTTATAATGTTGAGAAAGGAATGTGGTTTGGAAATTGTGAACATCTCATTCGAATCTTAAAGTGATTTAAAAATGATTTGAATGTTTATATGATATGAAAGCTAGGTTGGAACCTTGTATTATGTGATATGAATATATACATATATACATATATATATATATATTTGTCATTATATATTGGGATTTTCCTTTTATAGTTTGTTGTATATGTCATTTCCATGTTTGTTGTAGGTAAGTGTAGTGGTGATAGGTAAGATGAGTCACGCGTGCAAATGCCTCCCACTTACATAGTATATTTCCACCATGGTTTCCAAAGAATCTTTTATAGGATTGAGTGATTGTATTTTTTCAGCCTTGATTATAAAGTTTGGTACCCCCTGGATCACTAAGACGTCAGGTGGGTTGTGCCACTGGATTGGTCAGTTGAGGGTGGCCGGTTGGTTATAGACATAGGGGATTCAGCGTACGTTGGTGGGTGGTTCCAAACTGAGCACGTCTAGGGTCCTTTATATGGATGTTTAGGATTACCCATTTATATTATATTTATTTCTTATTTACTTTCTACTACTCTTATTTTTCATTTTCATAGTTTGTTTATTTGTTGTATAGACAGGGTATTATTTTATTTGGGTTTTTAAATATAATGGAAATAAATTTTGATAGTGGAGACATAGTGTCCCTAGTTTTGAAGAAGTGAAATAAAAGTGTTCATTAGTTATAGATTTGAAAACCATATTTTTATAAATGTAATTCAAACTAGTGTTAATGGAATGATTTCAAGAATGTAAACATATGTATTCTCTAGTGATTGCATACGGAGCAGTCTAGATCACACGCTACTTATACCATTCAGTGTTTGTAGACTCGATCTATTTTGTAAGTCCTCATTATTGTTCAGGTTATTTGTTCATATGATCATAGTTAGAGCAGTTTAGTTGTTGGATGGTGGTGACCTTGAGGTCACATGGTGATCAGGTAGGTTTTATCTTAGTTTGGTCTTGTTTGAGTTTCAGTTTTTCTTCTTTTTGGTTGTATATATTTACTTAGATCAGTCTATCTATTTTTATATGATCAGTTATTAGTATTTTTTCCTACCCATTTTTGTTTATTGATCTTGTTTTTTGGGATAAAACCATTCCATATTGTATTGTTTTGATTTTTGACAATAGTATCCAATTCGTGCGGACTAGGAACACCCTTTAGTCCATGTAGTAGTTCGGGTCGGGTGTCGGGTCGGATGACATCCTAGGTTGGTTCATGAATCTAATTTTTTTTATAATTATTCATTTCTTGTGAACTACCAATATTTATTCCATGATTTATGTAAATGATCATTGATATTCATGGTATAGTTTTCCAATGTTTTGTTCATACCCTTAGGCTAATTTCATAATAGCATGTCTTCCTTGTTTACCCGTACGGAGCATTTGATCTCATCCATTCTTATATTTCTTTTCCTCGTGTTATGAAGAAAGGTTTTAATTAAGGTATTCTTGTGGAGATTAATAAAGTTTAAGTTCTTTATTGGTGATTTTTAATATCTTTCTTTAAGTTAAAATATTATGTTTCCATGTTTCCAAAGTCCCTAAACTATTACGGTCCTCGGGTATGTGTTTGTGTAATATATTGAATATTCATGTAAAAAGATGTAATATACATATTGTTTATCCTGGGTAGATATAATATTTTTATTTATTAGTCAACATAAATGGCGCAATATGTGTGGGGACGAAAGGAGAGGATATTCTCTTTTATAAGTGTGGTGTGTGGCAATATTGCAAATATATGAAATATTAAAATTTAATAAGTGTCAAAATCATATAAAATAGCTCCAAATTGACATATATTCAAAGATAAAAACTATAAGGTTGAAATATAATCAATCAATCAAAATTATATAGGTTTAACTATAATTTTAAAACATAGATTTTAGTTTAACCCCCTGGTTAACCCTATTTAACCTTCACCATTTTAACAAATTTTTCAATCTTTAAGATTCGTAAAAGGAATTTTAAAATTTCAAAGTGACATATAAATGTATTATTCATCATATAATCGACAATTTCATATCTAGTAGAGTTATAATATTATTTTTTGATTTAAAAATTATTTTTAAACATTAAATATCATTTAAATTCATTTTTTATAACTATTCACAAAATTTGATTTTAAAGGCATAAAGATAACAATGTAATTCAAATTGAAATATTTAAATATTCACTTATCCATAAAAATTATCTATAAAATTATTATAATACCATAAATAATTTAAATATAATCTCTTTTAATATTTTTTAAAACCATTTATTTTATTTTTTTCTTATGCTTCCATGAGTGTAGTATTCATAATGCATAAGAATTTTAAATAATTATATATTATTTAAAAATTATTAATAAAGTATTAAAATCAAATTAAAATTATAATACATACTTATGATTTACTTGGTTAATTCATAATTAATATTTATTCGTATCCTAATCCTGAAATCTTATTTGTGATATAAAATGATAGGGAATGGAATTTATTAAATATAACACTTCGTTCTCTTAGAATTCAACCAAGAATTTAGTGGAATCCACCCGAGATTCCAATAACTAAGATATTCAAATAAACCACTAATAAAAAACTAGTTTATAATATTTTAGGTATTTTTATCCCTTTCTACTTCATTTCAATTATTCCTTTATTTTCCTTTATCATGATATCTAATTTTTTAACTTGGTGCCTTATTTTTATTAATAAAAATAAATTTGAACATATAAAAAAATTATATATTTTGATTAAAAATATAAAATACATTTTAATATAATCTGTTTGTATGAGTGTATGAAATCAATGTTAATATTTTGGTAAAAAATGCAATGAAAATTTGTTTTAGAAAATTGCATTATTAAGTATAAAAATAACTTATACCAACATCAAATATAATGTTGATTACTATAGAATTAATTAAATTATGTTAATCTAATAGATTTTATGCTACTAAAAAAACCATAATAGAATGATGCTTTTAAATTGGTTGATTTAAATGAAAGAAATGGAAACTTTGCAAAAAAATAGTATTTCACTATTCGCTCAAAAGTCAATTATTTTAGTAGAATAAAAAAATCAACCTAAGACTATGATGAAATGGTGATTTCAAAAAAATAGATTTTTTTAACAAAAATTATATGATTTATATAAATTAATAATAATATCCACACGCAAAATGAAATAAAAATCATTTATGAAGAAAATGTATTTTTGAAGCATAAAATGACTTTATTCACATTCATTGTATAATAACCATAATTAAATAATTGTTAATTCATTAAATTGGATGTATAATCTAATTATTTTATTAAAATAATTTACCAATAGTGATAAATTTAATCGATTAAGATAAAAATCATTTCATAAATAAAAACAATTTTATGAATGACATATCTTTTGACATAAAAAGATTTTATTTCATTTCCATCAAATTGATTAATCATTTCATTAAGGAAAAAAATTCAACAAATATTCCATAATACGGTTATTCCTATTCATACACACAAAACTAGTGACCAGGTCATAGCAATTATAGTTAAAAAATAATATTTATGTCAAATATTGTGTCTCGTTTAATCTTGGTGTTACGTATACGACACGCTATGAAATATATTATTTATAGAAAATAAAATCTAAAATCATGGGTTCTTATATATATTTATATATATATATATATATTATAACTAAATAAATGATTATTACTATATAAATTCATACATATATATATATATTATAATTTTAATATATATATATATATATATATATTTATAAGTGTATTTATATATACATATATATTTATTTATTTATAAATATATATAAATTTATTAACATAAATATGATTATATGTTATATATATATATATTTATTATTATATGGATTCATAAATATATTAATTTATATATAAATATAATATAGTATGTTTATACACAATAATAAAATCTTGAATGACTGGTTTGGGATTTATGGAAAATCTTTTGCACCAAGTGTTGGAGACCCTTGTGGAACACATATAAATTTTAACACCAGAATAGAGTGGGAATGTTGATGGTCACAGTGTGTTGTTAAGTGTATTATGTGTGTGTTTTGTTTGTCAATGGGTGTCAATAGTCAGTATGTGTCGGTGGTTGGAGCTAGTGGGTGTTAGTTGAGGGTGGGACTCACACTATGGGAAAGTGCAATTAGGGATAAAAAATAAAATAAAATCATTTTTATTTGGAAGATTAGTTACCCATATTTAGAAACATGTGTAATGTATTACCAATTTACCTTGACTTTATTTAGGGGTGATTTTATCAAACAAGGTTAATTAATTTGGAATGTTTACAAATTAGGCTTATGATAAATTGAAACTTGACTAAATGAATTTTTTTATATTTTTTGGGGTTGCACACATAGGGATGTACTGGTCGATCTATCTGAAGTGCCATCAATCAGGCCATGTTATAACTATTCTAGAGTAATGAAATATTTTTAGGGAATTTATTTTCTAGTGTGAGGCTTCACAATGTGATTAATGGGATAGAATATTAGGAAGAAAATGGGAATTCAATATAATAGGGTTTCCCCGTGATGGAATTATAATATAAATTTATTTTCTATTCATGATTTCAATATACAGTAATTATAATTGGATATCAATTTCTATTTCTTCATGATTCCATCTGTCTTCCCCCCACCATGGTCTCTAAAATCAATGTTTATAGAAAATTTACTTATAGAATTTTCCCCATGAAGATTAGATTGGATTTTAAATTCCAACATAAATTATGTTTCTTTCTAAACATTGATATGAAAATGAGTGCGTATGGAGGTGGATCAATAGTTTTTGTATACTTATCTTCTTGTTTTTAATTGTGTTATTCCTTATATTATATTTCATCCCTCTCCCTCATCTTGATATATTCTTCATATGGGTGGAGTTGTGTGGACCGAGGGATAGACAACATATGGTGGGGTCGACTATTGGGATAGTGGACGACTTGATTTATTATTTTCACTACCACTTCACTATAGAAGAGGTGTGTTGGATATAATGATGAATGTCTTCCAACTGTGTTATATCCTACAACATAGATAGTGGGAAGTAATCTATTATTGGTTATTACTTGATTATTTAATGAATATAAGGAATATCTTGGATAATCAAGTACCCATGTGACTTAACTATGGTTCATTAACATTCACCCTAAATTTTCTTTTTATTTATTTATTTATTTATTTATTTATTTATTTATTTAATCCTTTTATCATTCTATGTGTCATGATTTTAAAAACACATGAAAATATTAAAAATTTAATGTTTAGTGAGTGATAAGGTTGGGATCCTTCAAGATAGACCTATGTCAGAATCCAAGTTGGTCATTTAAGATTTCAAATTTCTATTTTGACAGTCCCACAACAAAATAATTGTCTAATTTTTTACTGTTAATTGGGAGAAAATCATCACTCATTGTTCCATCTCACCTTGTGAATAGTTTCCTCTATTTTTTATCACTTCTTGATTTTTTTTTATTTAATTATTTTTCTCCCATCCTAATATAAATTTCAAGGATGTGTTTATAGAACATAGATATAAATGGGATGAGCATAAAATTTTGGTTGATTGAAACTTGACATAATATTCTGATCACCACAAAAGACCCATTATGCATAATGAAATAGAAGAAAAACTTGGAGGGAACCAAATAAACCTAAGGGAATATTTCGAAATATAATAGATATATGAAATTATATCCCAAGTGAATTGGATCTCCTAAAATCCACAAGAGATGATTAGTTTATAAGAATACAATGAGAAAGAGCCATTAAAAAAAAGAATCATCTCTATAGCCTCAAATCTTCTTGACTATAATGGTGGATGACAAACTAGAAAGAGATCAAAATCTATTTCTTGGGTTAAATATTCCAAATTAATTCCTTGAGTAATAAGAAAGAAAATCTGAATCACTTCAGGGGTTGAAAAACCTCTCAATTTTCTAATGTTTACCTTTTTGAAATTTATTTTAAAAATATTCCTCCATTTTTTCATTCCACCAATTTAAAATTTTTGGATTTTTCCCTAGATAAAGGTTGAGGAAGATAGGTTGTGAATTTTTAATAGAGTATAGAGTTTCCACTACCCACTCTAACAAATATTCTCCCATGTGATTTTTTCATGGAGTTCAAATAACCAACTGATCGAGGGGGGAATTCTTTCATTAAACTTAGAGTATTTTTATTTTCTAGAAACTAAAATTAATTTTGACCATCTTTTTTTCATATTCAATATCATACATGCATGAACTATTGAAATTAGATGACAATAATAATATTTAACTATCCTAGTTTGAAGAATGAATATAAGTGTCTTTATGGTTTTCTATAGAGGTTGAAGAGGGAGTTATCACAGAGATGCACCTGCATGTGTATAACCTAGACAAGGGAAAAATGCCATAATCGCATTCATATTGGAAAACATTATATCCTAGGTGGGAATTACTAGTTTTACACTTAATAATGGGAGTTATTAGTGAACTTGTATGAAGAGATGGAACCACTCAGTGACCATATAGAGGGGTAAGATTCTAACCTGGGCTCATTTTATTCAAATTCAATAAAATTTAAATTTTCACTAACATTCAATTAACTAACACTTTTTATTAATCACATGTGTCATAATCCCTAGTGGAAGAAGCTATAGAATAATAGTCTAAAATGTTAATGTCTTTATAGGAGTCTAATATGAATTGGTTTCCCACACTAGAAGAATATGATAAAGAAGATATCAATGTATTTATGGACTAAGGGATGATAATAGTTCCTTTCCTTCTTGTTGAGATATAAGAGGATGATGGTATAGAGTCATACACCAGTTAAGAGTAACATTCTAAAATTAAACTAAAATAGATCCATTAATATAAGGAAACTATAAAAATATTGGGGGTTATACCACTATTAAACTATAGTAGTTTATGGAACTTTAAATTATATTTTCGCCCCATAATTATCAAAAATATAATACTTATTAGTGGTGGAAGAATAAAACATTTCATAAGGGGGAAAACATTAAAATAATGTTATGAGAAGTTTTGAGAAGACAAGGATGTGTTGTTAGAAATTATATAAAACACATACTTTATTAGATGAAGGATGACACAAAAACCATCCATATATGGATTGGAAATATAATAGAAACCAATGGATATTTAAAAAAACATATTCCTTTCTTTATTCTAATTTGATTATTTTTAATTTTTATTTTAATTTTTTTGTGTTTTCCAATATAGTGAGGAATATAAACATTAGATAAACAACCCAATGACATTTAAAAAAATCCATTGAAAAAATAAATTCTTAGATATAAATTTCTTACTTATTTGTAGTTTATTAATATGTTTTTTTGTATTATTTATGAATGGGGGATCTTGTTTTGGGTATATTGGAGATAAATTAGTCCATCTTCAGGGGTTTTCACCTCCAAAATAAAACATAGGTCATATCACTTATTATTTATAGATATGATACCGTATTATTTCGATTATGAATGAGATGAATTGAGGAGTTCTTGAAACTATGTGTGGTGGATGAAAACCAATACATTTGGGACTTACATGTTTTTTCCCTTTTTTATTTTTTGGAGTGTTTTTAAGATCTATTGATATAAATAGAAAACTTTTTTAAAATTTATATTATATTCATATCTTATAAAATTTTATTTATTAGATAAATAAATTATTTAAATGATTAGTAAAATTGATTTTTTTTCTCATGTTCCAATATTAATATGTAAAAAAGTATGATCAACTACAGAAATAATGTTCACATTTATTGTCCAGTTTTTATATTTACCAACACAATAAGTTTCTAAACTATTTTCACATCTTCATAAAAATAAATTCTTCTAGAGATACTTGAGTCATGTTATGAGATCTATAATTTTATAATTTTATGTTTTTTAAAAATCAAAGAGATAATAAATTTTGTCAAGAATTATTGAGTCCTTTTTTGGAAATCAATTTTTGAAATTTCACCCTCCTTTAAGCTTTATCTTATATATAACCTTTATTCATAAGTATCATAGAATTCATTAATAGTATATTATCTATCTAAATTACATTATTATTATCCTTTTATACCATATTCTTCTGTAATATGCAATATTATACTAAAAATGTGTTGGGAATGTCTATTCCATGAGTTTCATCGAGGATAGTTTCATTTTTGGTAGATTATTAGGGTATAAAATCATTAGTTTTACTATTATAGTTGATTTTATTTTTTATGATACATTTATACCCTCATTATCTCCTCTAAAAATAAATATAATAAATATATATATATACATATTTTAAAAAATAAAAAAAAAAGAAAATAGAGAGAATATGTGGAATTATTTATTACAGTTTTAGTGATTTGTGGATACACATAATAAAGAAAAGTTGTCTGGATATAAAAACTAATTGAATGGTAAATATTGAGGCATGTTACATTAATTTTCCCACTTTTTTACCATGTGTAGTTCTTGAAGAGTTAATCATTCTATTTCTACCTTGATTTTTCACATTTAAACTACCCACCCTCAACACCTATATTAAATCCTAATACATCTCTCATGATTGATAACTACATATTAATTTGTGAACTAGATATATTAGGATGATACAAATCCAATGTAAATCATGCATGAACTTTGGAATGATAAATATTACATATAAAATTCCTCGAGTGAAGAGACATACATTTCTAAGAAGATAAGTACAAAATGCATATGGGTATTAGAAAGAGTTCAAATAGATTTTTATGGATGGCAAAGAATTAATAAGTGGAATTTAATTTAGTAAATATTGATATTTATAAGGGTATGATTATTGAAAAGTGCTTCAAATTAATGTTTTGAGAATTATTTTTTGAACATTGTATAATGTATTTTCCTATAAGTGAAAATGGATGCGGGGGGAGTTATTGAGAATGAAATTTTCATATTTTTTATTCTATTATTCACTAAAAATATCCCCATAATTATGTATATATATAAGAATTTTTAAATTTGGATAGATTTGAAATAATTTGTAATTAATTTGTAAGGCATAAATTCTTGTTTTTAATTGATTTATTTACTTTTGTAACTAATTTTGATAAATCATTCACAAATATAATGTGTTTGGTGTATTTACAAGTGATATCAGTATACATGGATGATTAAATGTAAATTTCGAAAGGATATGGATGAATAAAATTTACAAAGGGTTCGTTTGTATCATTAAAACATATTTTTTAAGGCCTAAAAAAGGTGAACATGAAATGGGAACACCATGCATAGGATTAATCTCCAAGTTAAATGTTATGTAAAATATTGCCACTCCAGCTAAGGACCAATATCATATTAATTGTTTTTTATAGTAGCTCATAGATGAATAATATGGATATCCAAGTTACACATTAGATTAAATTCTCCCCATCTTTGATTTGGCTTCATCCCTCATGTAAAAATACCTCATGACAGATAAAAAGGTTCACTACATAAGAATGATCATCACGAATCCTTAGCACTTATGTGTGATTAATTATACTGATAAATTAGATTTTTATAAATAATAAATAGTGGAATTCAATATTTAAGGTGAATTTATATTCACCACATGTGTAATTAATTTGGATAAGATATACTCATGTAAGAGTCTATAAAATGGACCAAGTTACACATCAGGTAAACCTTTCATAGTTGAGTCTCACATAAGAATTGTTCCTCCAATATAGGGAGTCATAAATTAGATTAAACATGTAATCCCAATTTTTTTAGTTTCATTGTTTTTTGTGTTAAAATAAACACATGTCATACCATATTCCATAAGCACTCCACTAAAGCTTGCGTAAGGTGAAGCCTTCATGCCTTGTCTTCTCTTAAGATCTAGCTACTATCTCACATCATATTAATATCATAGAATTAGTATAACTATGTGGGATTAAAACCTAAATACATAAATTTATATGGTATTATCCATTTCAATAAAAATACCACTTTTCCATATCATCTCCAAATCAGGAAAATTACTTCACATGAATATCATTATTACAAACCACTATATTTTGAAAATTATTCTCAAATATAATGGAATTTCAATTATGGAGGTGTGTGCGTACGTTGAGTCTACTTCAGCTAACTGAATGGGAATTGATAAGGTTATATGGAAACCATTATATAAGAATGGAATATTTCTAGGGAACTAATATTCAAGCATTAAACATCATATGGTGACTAGGGGAGTGAATGTTATTAATTAAAGGGGAATTCACTTTGAAGTGGGTCCCCATGTGTTAATTATTGTAAAATATCTGTTTATTTTCATTATTTCATTTTATAGTAATTAAAATCTCTAATATATTTGCATTTATTCATGCTTCCATTCTTATTCCTTCCACTATGATCACTATACAGCATGATTATAGAGAATTAACCCAATGGTTGATGTCAGAGGATGATTACATGGTCATTTGAATACATAATCCTAATTTTTTAGTCTTTTTTATCATTCATAATGTGAGAGTAAGTGGGTAGAGAGCTGGATTAATTCTTATCATTATCTCATCTTCATTTTTTTATTTTTTTATTACTTCTATTAAATATCTTACCCCCTACCTTCTCTTGTTATACACTTGATATGGGTTGTGTTGTATGGATCTATGGATGAACGACATATTGTAGTTCTAGCTATTCGAATAGTGGATAGATCAGTTGATTGTGTCTGATACCTCTTTACTGGGGAGAAGGTAGGTCGAATATTCATTCCAAGGTTATCCATTATGTCTTATAATATAGATATAAGGGAGTGATTAGTGATTGTTTATGACTTCATTAAAGGTTGAATTTAAGACAACTATAGGAGAGTAAAGTGGTCATGTGACCTTATCAAGGGAAATTCACTTTCTCCCAGACATTTATTTCCATTAATTTGTTTATATTTTAGTTTATAACTCCTTTTATGCTACTGTGAATTACTATTTTAAAATCACCTAAAAAATATTGAAAAGTTCGTCTGATAATGAGTTTTTAGCCTAGGATCCTCATGGAAAACCCTATTTCAACTCCCAAGTTTTTCATAGGTTGTTTTAAATTTCAATATTGAAAACCCCACAACAAACACAATTCAAATAATATTATTCCACCATCCATTATAATTATTACCATATATAGTTTTTTCTCATATACTTTAGATTAACTTAATATTATCCATTAGGTCCCCAACCATGATAGAATCTTTCATATGGAACTTAGATTTGTTTGAAACCACATAAAGAACCCAAAAAAATTATGGTGAAACATTATTGGTACAATTATTTATAATTTCATCAATGAAACTAACATCAATGAAATATTAATGTGAAAATACACTCACCCTTTTAGTCCAACCATCACATATATACATTAGAAATAAACAATAAAAACAAATCATATAGGATTTTTACAAGGTCCCCCCCCCATGTGAGTGACAGCGTCCTTACAATTTTTCAATCGATATTGAGACACAGATGTATATATAATATCCTAAGTAGATTAACATAGGGTAGGTATGATCGTTAACCCAAGAGGGTTTCCTAACTCGTAAGTATCTTGATAATTCTTTAAAATGGATCTCATTGTTTTATAAAAATATACTTGGACTAGAATGAAAAAATATCTCTGAAACCTCCAAATGCTTAAGAACCAATATATGATCCTCTATTTGAGAAATTAAAATCTTTAGAAACAACTCAGACTTCCCTTTTCTTCAAAACCTAGGATGATTAGAACATCCAATAATAACCGTAGTTTGAAAATCGATTCCCAACTCAAAAAAATATCTTTTTATCCAAATGGTTCTCCCTTCTCTCTCTCTCTATTTTTTATTCAATTGATATTTTCATATATAAATATCTAGCAAGATCACAAGGATATTTACCATAATTTTAATATTGAAAATTCCCTTGAAAAATAGCTTCATGAACTTCCTTTAAACTCTCAATCCTTTTAACCAGTCAAAAAACCACAATGAATAATGAAACATTCATCCAATATAATAGTAGAACTTATATTCTCATTTAAACATTCTCTAATATCATTTAATGTAATGGTCATAGTTTTCCCACCACTACAAATATGGATTTTATCATTGCTAAAAATGGACTTTAACCGCACTAGAAAAGCGTTATTAATGCTGGTGAATATAAAAGGGGTCCACTTTTTCAGTGCTCCAAAAAGCACTGATAAAGACCCCTTTATCAGCGCTCAAAAAAAGGGCTGATAAAAGGGGTCTTTCATCAGTGCTAAAACAAAGCGTTGATAAAGGGTCCTTTATCAGCACTTTCATTTTAGCGTTGATAAAAGTTAAAAAAATTAAAAATTAAAAAAATTAAAAAAATCTTGCGTGCAAATGGGTGAATCAGGGGGGATTTTATATTGCTTGAGCCCCCCTTTTATTGCGCTTTTCAATCCCCCCCCCCCCCCCTCCAGCGCTCGCACGCACCCCTCCACCCTTTATCAGTGATATCCCCAGATTCACCCATGTGCGCGTGTCCCTGTCTCTACCCATATTTGATCTCGATACCTCCCCCCTGCATGCCTGAATCCTTTACCACTCCCTAATATTGATTTGTTCTTCTTTTAGTGATATAGCTATCTATTTATATATATATTTAGTTATATTTATTCATATAGTAATATATATTTATATTAATATATATATATTTATTTATATATATATATATAGTTATATTAATATATATATTTATAGTTACATCAATATATATATGTAGTTATATAAATATAAATATATATATAGATTAATATATAGGTATATAAATATTCATATATTTTTATTTTAAATAAAATTGGTATTTGTTATTATTTATATAAATCTAATATATTTTATATGTAAATATATTTTATTATTTATATTAATAATTAAATTTTTATTTGTGAATATATAAAAAATATTTACATATAGTTATATATTTGATTATAAATTGTAGTGAATTGTAAGAAATGATAAAATTTCAAAGACATAATATAAATATGAATGTAATACCTTGGAATAAATTCAGTACCCACCAAAAAAATCCAATAATTCCCCCTTTATTTGAGGCTGAAAATCCACAAAATGTTAAAAAATCTGGGTACCCCGACTAAAAACTCATTTTGGAGGCCTTCTGGGCCTTTTTCCCTCAAAAAAACCTTGACTGCCCCCCCCCCCAAGTCAAATCAGTGTAGAGCTCATAGTAGGATTCGATTTGATATGTGGTAGAGCTCAAATGGACACTTGGATTAAAATTTATGGCTGTTTGAAGTTTGAGTTGTGTTTTCAACATATTTTGGATCTTTTTTAATTTTTTTATTTTTTTATTCTTCAAATTGTTATTAAATGACTATTAATCCATAATAATTAGAAAATTATTAATTTAAAATATTTTTTTAGTTTTTTTATAAGTCATTTTCACTAAATATCTTATATATTAAGTGTAACTGTATATTTATACTTATCTAAAATATATTAAAAATTATATTTGAAAAATATATATTATATTTATATCAATGTAACTATATCTATATATTTAAATATTAATATTTTTTTTGGAGGTATACCCCTTATCTACGCTTTTAAAAAAACGCTGATAAAACCCCCCTTTATCGGTGCTACTAAAAAAAGCACTAATAAAGGGGTACCCTTTAACAGTGCAAAAAAAATGCTGTTAAAGGGGGGTACCTATATCAGTACTAAAAAAAAGCGATGATAAAGGTGTACCATTAAGGGCACTTTTTTTACCGCTGATAAAGGTACCCTTTATCAGTGCTTTTTCGTTAGCACTGATAAAGGGTGGTGCTTGACCTGCCCAGTTTTGAGGTGGTGTCCCTCTCTAAATAAATACTATGTTCAACAGATTTCTCCACCTCCATCATCAAAAAAATAAAAAAATAATAATGTTTTAAGGTATCCATAAAATTATAAGGTATAAATAGTGGTAACCAAATTATGAAATATATAAAAATAATTATATTTATTAAAAACAAAATTAAATTAAATTCACTTTAAAAATTAACACAATTTTTACAGCTAAGAAACTAATGAAATCATTTTATATGCATAAAATGGATTTTATAAAATTTTTATTTTAAAGTTTTGATATATTTATGGTTAAAACTAATTCTAATAGATTAGTTAATATACAAAAATTGATTTTAGTTAAAAATATATTTTTCATGATATTTTATGATTTTATCTTAATGTTAAAATTATAAATTTTATTATTGAATTTGAAAAAATTATCATAATTTTTAGATTTATCATAGTCATATTAATTTAAGATAAATTTTTAGGATTTTTTAAAAAAAATTAACTTTTAAGACAATAGTGAAAACTCGAGTTTTATTAAGGATGTCACTTTTGTGAAATTATTTTATTATAAAAATTAATTCAAATTTTTTTGAAAACTTTTTATTATAAAATTATATATTATAATGTTGAAAAAATAATTTGAAAATACTCTAACAAAACCATGCTAGATATTTTTAAAAATCTTTGTTGTGTTAAATGAAAACTATTTTTCAACTATTTTGATTAATTAATTATAATATGATAAAATGAAGTTTTTTATATATTTTATTTTTAAATAAACACTATTTTAATGATAATAACTATATTTTAATTCATTGGAATCAATGTAATTTATAATTAATTCTAAATAATAAATCATTTTTCTCAAAAATAAAATTTTTCAAAAAAAAGAGGTTTTTTTGCATTACATGCGCTTGTATTAAAATTGTTTTCAAAACTCATAGGATTTTTATTTGAAACAAATTATTTATTTTTTAGAATAATTTTTTTCAAATTATTTAATAAGGCCCATTTTATTTTTATTATTTAAAATTAAATTATCTTTTTTAATATTAGTTACCTCTTCAAAAACCAACAAAATTGTAAAAGTAAACTTTTAAGAGTAAATTGTATACAATTTTTGTATAACTTGTGTGTAAACACTTGGTTGAGACATTATCGACCCAATAATAACCCAAAATAAACTTTATCCAATTTTAGGTCCATGGAAAGTTGAATAGTTTTATGGTATTATTGAAAAATGATGGGTGTTTCCAAAAGTGTCCATTTTCTTCTCTTAAAAAGGATACCACTTACATACATAAAAGATAAACTTCACCATTAAATTAATAGTTGATACTATTATATTTTTGTCCCACCATACAAACTCTATTTTCATAAAGCCCCTAGTCACATTAATTTATTATAATCCCTCCAATTCCAATGAGTATTGTTATGAAAGATCAAGTCTCCAATGTAAGTATTATCTCCAACATAAATTTTTCTTAATAATATTAATATTAAAAATATAGTATCATTATAATAATATAATGAATTAATGATGATTATTATACTTATATGTTTTTATATTAGTGGTATAATTCTTATTTATTCACTTCCATCCACTTAAAAAAATAAAGGAATGTTAATCATGTGTGTGCACGGGAAAACGCATCCCTGAATAATTTCAATCATTTTTTATAGTTTCTAATTCACTATAAAAAATATTCAAATATTTTTCAACATGATATTTAAAAATATCATTATTGTTATTTTATTATTATATTTTTCAAAAAAACACCGCTTTAATCATACTCATCAATCGAGTTAAAGTGTGTTCATGTTTGGTTCGGTTTAGCCACTTACATGAATGATTCTATAGAACATTATCTTGGATACTGATGGGAATAAAAATATTAATATTTTTTATTATATAATAAGAAAATAATTATTATTATATTATTCTATAAATATTATATTAATTATTTAAATAATTATTAAAGTATCATTTTCATTCGATAAAATCAGTGAAATAAGCCAAAACTGATTCCATTTTCAATAAGTTTAACTAAAATACATATGAAAAGATTTAATATTATTTAAACATATCTAATTTATATATTATATAATATTATATGATATATATTTTCTTTAAATAATGTTTAATTATATCAATATTGTAAATCATGCTCAAAATGGTTAAACATATGAACACCCGATGTTGAATAGAGATTACAACAACCAGACACATGAAAAGGATTATTATGAATGAAGAGTATAAATGGGAATGTATATGATTTTGGTTATAAAATTAGTAATTAGGATATTTATATTTATGATATGTAGGATAAAATATCTTTGGTTTAAATCAAGGGTAGAGGTAAGGGACTTGGTAACTCCAAATCCTTCCTTTGAGTTATATACTATTTTATTGAACATGTATTTCCCAAGAATTTCCATTCTAATTAATGTCATATCCTTAATTATGTGGGTGAATACTTTTTGAATCAAATTAATCTTTATGAATACTATTACTTTCAATTTTCTTATAAAAAAAGGTGATTTTTTGAATGGGACTCATAACTATGACTTTTATAATAATGAATACCAAATTCATATAAAAGAATATTTACATGATTAGTTTTTCATTACCTTAAAATGATATATAACTAATAAAGGTATATTATCATAATTAGTTATATATTGTTATGTTATGAATCCTTTATGAAAATGATATTTTTATATCCTATGGTTTTTTATGTTCATGTTGTGTAATAAGTTTATGAAACCCATTCTTTTTCCATGGTTTATTCTAAGATATAAATATAAATGATTTTAAATGGAAAACTTGTGTATTAATTGTGATAGGTTGGGTCAAATATCAAACTATAATTAATTATTTGATTTAAATTTATCATTAAATAGTAATTAATTTTCATAATGAGTTATTTTACGTCACTGTGTGCATGATGGGTTTGATCACATTTTTAGGCATTTGTATAACATGTTTTTCTCATAAGAATGGGCATAATGTGTTTTCTCGTATATGTGTTAATATGACTATGGTTTTCCCAAAATTACCAATTGTTTCATCAGGTTGTGATAAATTTTCAATATTCATTTTATTTCCATGAGATTCCATGTTTACAAGATTATGCCTTGTTATTGAAGTATTCTGCACTTTCAAGTCATGTTCACTTGTTATATGACTATTGAGATGTAATATGGTCCTGTTAAAATATTTTTTGATTCTGTAGTGTTATTTTTAATATATCATATGACCCTAACATGTTTTAATATTATCTTGTTGGATATTTTTATCATTTAATAAGATATTTATGTATCTTTCATGTTTTCCTTATTATTATGATGTGTCTTTTCCTTATTTTGAATCTAAGAAAAACTATTTCTTATATTTCCATTCCATAGGTTATAAAGATGATTATATAATTTTATATGAATAGAAAATAGTTCTAGAGTATAATTTTTAAGAATAAATATTTTCATGTGTTTTAAAACAAGTTTTTATGTATCCAATCTCCAAAAAACAAAACCTTTATATCATTGGGTTATGCTACTATTTGTGAGATGTATTATTTATCTCAATAGATTATTTTATAATTTACGTTAAGTTTATCTTGGGTCACGTTATTTGGTATCATAATAGGGTTTAGTTATTTTTTAGAGATTATTTTATAGAACATTATAGAAACCCCTAAAGATAATTTTAAGATAACATCCTGGTATATTGTTAAGGTTTTAATTTTGTGGTTTTCCTACTAATACATCGCTTCTTAGATACTACAAGTGCATGTGGTTTTGTAATAGATTAATATATGTGTAATAAACCTGAAAAGATTTTTTTAGGTATATCTCGACCATCATTATAGTGCATGGTTAATAGGCCCTTACAATGCACCTAGTTTGACACTCCCAAGTGATATGATTTGGTTAATCACTTTATCTTTAAAAACCATTATGAAGGGTTTAAATATATATAACTTGTTTAGTTTGAAATACAATAATTTATTATCTATATTAAAACCTATATATTCATAGTCTAACATATTCACATCATTTAATAAATCATTATTCTAATTTTATAGTTTTTTTTGTATAACCACTAATTTAAGTATACTCTTTCCCAATTTTCCTTTAGTCTAGGAAATAACAGAAATCACAAATAACCTAGATAAAAATGGTTTTAATGGATAATGTGAATATTTAACCCATGGTAATCCTAATAATATTGGGTATTGAATGAACAAAATCATGGAAATACTCACCCAACTATACCAAGTTGGTTGAAAAAACTGAAACTATATTGAGCTTCTAAATGAGCCAAGGAGGGATAAACTCTCAATAAAATTGTTTATGAGTAAACATATACCTTATTTTGGTAGGTATTATAATCCACTAGTTTCAAAGTAGTGGTTCAATTTAATGACAAGGTATTTTTTATTCTCTAATTCTTGGACCATGAAAAGTTTGTTCTGGTAGACTATTTACTTAAAGAAAATGCTGATAATTAGTGGAATCACATTAAGAATACTTGGGAAAATGTGGAAATAGACTCTATGTAATGGGAAAATTTAAAGAAGATATTTTTTACTAATTACATTATATTTACTCTTCTCACAAAAATAAAGTTGGAATCCATTCAATTTAAGAAAAAGGGAGTGAATATATTGAAAAAAATGAAGAACATTTCACTAGACTTGTGAGGTATACCTCCAGTTTTATCTCTGATGCTGAGAATAAAATCTACCAAAACATTATTGGTTTAAATATTATTATTTGAAGTGAATTATCCATATGATACTTTTGAATACATGACGAGACTATTTAATGTTCTCTTAATGTTGAGATTGAAACAAGAGACTCTCAATAATCCAAAAAAAGAAAACGAAACTTGAGTATCATGTAAGAACCAATGACAAGACACACTGGGGGAAGAAAGCCAAATTTCCTACATGAAATAAATGTCGAATAAAGAATCTAGGTAATTATCTCAAGGGATCAAGGAAATTTTTTAATTTTCAAAATGTCGGATGCCCATCCCACAACTGTCAAACCAATGATTAGAGGACTGCTAACACTAAAGAAGAGAACAAGGTCCCTACCAATGATACTCCTAAACTATATTGCTTTGAGTGTAAGGAGTTTAAACATTATGTGAATCAATTCCCCAAAGATTAGTACAGTGATTAAAATAGGCCCCAACATCCTCCCAAACTAAGGATACAAAAAAATTTATTCATGATCACTATCGCTAATGTAGATCACGATAATAAAGTTAGGTGAGTCACACATGATTGTTTTTTAGATCTGCAAATACCTGATTTTGTTCTAGTTCATCACATGCTTTTATATCACACAATGCATCTAAGAATATTAAATCACCACCCAAAATAATGAATATTAAACTATTAGTGAAAATGTATGGTAGAACAATTATCACATCAAAGAATTATAAATCTTCTATAATTGATATTTGTGGGAGGACACTTACTATAGATATATTTATTCTTCCTTTGGTTAAATTTTATATAATTGTGTCTATGTATAGGCTTTCCCTACTTAAATCACATATCGACTATTGGGAAAAGGAAGTCTCCTATCATATTCCAAATAATCTCATCATCAAGTATAAATTTTCTGATGATTATAAACTCCTAAAGGATGAAAATTTTAAAATATGTGAGTTCCTACCCAAAAATGAGGGATTATTATATAAAATTATCAGGGAGGAATTCAACATTCATGACATACCAATTTCATGGGAATATGATGATGTACTTACAAATGAAATACATGGTAATCCTCCGGAATGTGAGGTTGAGTTTTTAATAGAAATCCTTCATAGATCCATGTTTATTTTAAATAGTATATATAAAATGTATCCTAATGAATTATAGGAGTTAAAGAAACTACAATAATGAAATTTTGAAAAGGTTTTTATATTCCCCACTACTTATTTTGGGGGACATCGGTTCTATTTTTTTGAAAATAAATATGTATTGATGCATTCATGAAGTTATTATCATACTATTAATAAAATAATTATAAAAAAGAAAGTAGCATCGACCTTATATAGATGATCTATTCCGTCAACTCTGTACATCTCACTACTTCTTAAATATTTTCATTCGATCTATATATCATCACTTTAGGGTAAAAGGTGAAGAAATTTTCATGACATCTTTCTATATGAGGTATGAACACAATTACTTCATATTGTTTGTTTTTAGACATACCAATACCCATGTAATATTCTTGAATATAGTGAATAGAGTCTTTACCTTGATCAATTTGTGGTTCTAATTATAGAAAATATTATTACATATTTGAAGAGCATAAAAGAATATAAAGATCATATTTAAATCATGTTAAATGTCTTATGAATGGATAAGTTGTATGAAAATTTTATAAAATGTGAACTATGGATACAAAAGGTTTTATTCTTGGGTCATGTAATCACCAAAAATGGAATATTAATAGATCTATCAAAGGTGGAAGTTATCAAGAAATAGCCCTAACCAAACACTATAAATGAAATACATAGTTTTATTAGGTTAGAATGTTATTACCGATGATTATTGAGAAATTTATCATGGATATAAAATCCACTAATATAGTTGACATGGAAGGGAATAAATTTCCTTTGGATAGAGAATTGTGAACAACTTTTAAATAACTAGAGAAGATGTTGGTCATTTCACTAGTGCTTTCATTACCGCATAGTGGGAACTCATTTTTAATAAACATTGATTCTTTAAAAAAGGTTTTGGGTGTATACTCATGCAAAATGATAATGTAGTTAATTATTTTTCACAATAATTAAGACTCATGGGGGAAATTACCCAATGCATAATTTAAAGATATTGGTAATGATCATTGTATTGAATATTTTGAAAATTTATCTATAAAGAGAAAAAATTTATATATATAGATCATAAAATCCTGAAATATATATTCACATAAAATAAATTTAATATAAACATAAAAATATGGTTTTAGTTGATAAAATGTTATGAATAATTTGTACATTCCATATTGGGTAGGAAAATAAGTTGTCGATTCTCTAAGAAGAAAAGATCATGATACTTTATCCATGGTGTGGAATGAAAAAGACCAATGATCATGGATTTAATAAAGATGAATCTTTGATTCATAATGGGGGTAGATAAATGAATTATTTTCCAAATGAATATTCAACCTTCCATTCACTTAAAGATAAAAATCCTGGAAATATGATATAGAGCTATTGAAAAAGGTAGTGAATATTATGGAGTTCAACTTCGATAAAGATGGAGTTATAGGTTTTGGAACTTCGATATGTGTTCCATCAAATTTATAATTGAGGAATGAAATTTTGGATGGTACACATAGCTCATCTATCTCTATATATTCAGGAAGTAAAAATATATATACAGATCTAAAGAAAAACTTTTAATGGGATTGTATGAAGATATAGATTGTACAATATGTTTCTTGAAGCTTGGTATGAAATCAATTTAAGGAGTAATTAAAAAATTATAACAGTATGTAGAAACCATTTCTAATACTAGAATAGAAATGTTAAAAAAATCACTATGAACTTCATCATAGGACTCCCTAAAAGATCTAAATTTCATAAGGGTACTTGGGTTATAATTAATCTCCTTACAAAGTTAGTGCATTTTATTTCCATAAAAAAATATTTCCCCCAGAAACAAATCATCAATATATTAATAAGGTATGTGGTGAGTCTTTCTAGAGTACTATTATATATTTTATATTATTATGTTTTTTGGTTTACCTTGAGTTCCAAGATAAGTATTCAGAAGTATTTGGAGATAGATCTGATCATTAGGACTATCTATCATCCTCATGACGATGGCTGACCTAATAGAAAAATTCAAACAATAAAGGATATTTTTAGATCTTATTCAATGTATTTACAAGGATATTAGGATCAAAACTTCCTCTGGTAGTGTTCTCATATAACAAAAGTTTGGATTCCATTATTTATATGGCGTCGTATGAGACATTATATAGGAAGATATGTATGATTCTAATATGATGGTATTAATTTGAAGAGAGGAAGTGGATATGTAATTAATTTTTCTATAAAATGAAAGAGAATATTCAAACCATTTAGTGGAATATAAAAGTGGAAAAAAGTAAATATAACAGTTTTGAAAATAATCATTGATGAGATCTTGAGTTTGATATTTGTTAGAATGTTTTCCTTTGAATATATCTATGGAATCATGTTGTGTTATTTGGGATGAAGGGGAATTCGAACCCCATATATTTCAGTCCCTTAAAGATACGTAATCATGATGGGGTCATATCATATTTCTCTAGACTCCTTCCAATCTTAGATTTTGTGTAACATTAACATGATCTCTCGTATGAGGATCAACTAGTGGAAATTATCGATTTAAAATATAAGTAGTAATGGAAAAAAACCACTCACTAGGTCAAATTTTTATAGAGAAATCTTAAGTTTGAGGAGCCTATGTGTGAACCTGAGAATGTATTAAGAGAAAAGTACACTCAAATGTTTTCAACCATATGATGAAATTTCAAGGACGTAATTCTTTTATTGATGTATAATTTAATAACCTTTCTTTTCCATCCTTCAAAAAATACAATGTTTGATGGCTTGATCCACACACAAAACCAAGACCCTAAAAATATCTACCTTTTCTAGTTATCCATACAATTATAATTTATAAACAATAGAAAACTAGTTATGAAATATATATAAATAAATTAATTTATAAAATAACTAAATAAAAATCCCATAAAAATAAACATATTTATTACAACTAAGAAGACAATAAAATCATTTCCTATGCATAAATTGTAATTTTTTAAATGGATATTTTCATGTTTGACATATTTATGATTAACAATAATTTTTAAAATATATTTAATATATGAAAAAAAAATTCTTATTAAAAGGTGTTTTTAGGATATTATTTTACTTTATTTTAATGTTATGATTTTAAATATAGGATGGGAATTTGAAAAAAAAATAACATCTTTTTTATATTTATTATAGTCATATTATCTTAAGATAAATTTTTGGGACTTTTTAGAAATAAATAATTTTTAAGTGAATATTGTGTTCTAGTAGGTTCCCTAGAACCAAATATTGTCGGCTTTATAGTAACATCTATTCATTATATTGAATATTAATAAATACTTTATCATTTAATGATCATTCTTCTGTGTAATATAGTATGTGATAATTTCCTAAGAGTATTTTTTGCACTAAAAGTTCATTGAAATTCTCCACTATGATGGGAACCCAAAAGACAAATGATATTATTCTTAAATATATGTTCTATAGTTATATGAAATCATTTGAGGGAAACAAATGATATAGGATATTAGGGGTGTAGACTCATAATACTTTGAGGCACCTTCTCATGGTGAACACCCTTAGTTATATCTAGTGTAACAAATTATGAGAACGAGACCCGCTAGTAGGAAATGCACATTTATATGTGTCATTGGATATTCATATATAAATGCATGTTTATTTATCCTTATACATTCATATTATTTTTAATGAATATTATAAGTCTTCTTCTCTTAGGTATTTATGAAAACCATGATAATATAAGTTCTAATTGAGGTAGGATACGTTGAGTGTGCCACGAGTGACATTTCATTAATGAATAATGGGAGAAATGATTTTTCCCTTATGTTCTTTAAAAAAATTATCTCATGACCTTTGATTTAAATGATACATCCTAAATAAATCAATATCCATTGTATTATATAGGAATTTTAGATTTCTATAAATTCAAAGAAAGATATGTCAAGCACATACATTGGTGGCACCAACATGAAACATGATTGATTAGAGATATCACCATAAATGGATTATATTACCCACTAATCATCTCTATGAGGTATTATTTAATTTCATCATTAACTTATTTATATATGGGTGTATTAGCATGTTTCTAGATGTTAACCTTGGACATTTGGCCGATTTACCTAATTCTACTAAGAAAAATAGGCCTATAGGGTCACACTTTAAGTGTATAAAGAATATTAGTTAAATAATATATTGTTATTTATTATTTAAACAGTTCAATAAATATTATTCTAGTATGTGGTTTAATAATTATTTATGTTTTCTTGATCTCATATATTCTATCACCTGTTATTCAAGAAAATATTGTGTGATAAGAACAATTAAAAAATATTATTTTCTATTTATTGAATAAAAATATTTCATTACATATTGAAAAAGAATGTAGTGAAATTTTTTATTAAATAAATAGTTATTATTCAAGTCCCAATAAATATTAGTAATGAATGGTGGACCGAGTTTAATAAACCTGTCATAAATAATATATATTGAATATTGTTTTAAGAAATAATATTTTATTTAATTTATGAGTTCAGAACATGTCAAAAAATATAATTATTATTATTATGGACATGGGGTTCTTAAAGGATTAAGGAAATTTTAAAGATTACATGTGCAATTATTATTTTCTAACCATAGTGGTATATAAACCCAATTATTTTATTTTCTTTAGAGATCCAATTCAAACCTACTACTACTAAGATTAAATTTTTATTTCCAAAATCACTTTTGAGGAAAATTGGGAAACCATACAAGTACAAGGAAAAAATCTTTAGACATAGTAGGAAATCACAAAATCGTTAATAGTGAGACTATAAATATTGGAATTTCTTACCCGATATAGCCCCCAATGAAGGGAGTGTGCCTTTGTATCCGGATCATATTTGATAAGGTCTTCAAAGTAGTTTAAAATCGTGTCTGATGTTTGAATGTACTCCTCCACATTGATTTTTTTTCATTGAAGTCACGTGCTAAAAGAAGGTCTTGTTTTTAGATCCAATCCCTTTGACTTTTGCTGAAATCACCACAAAGATCTCTCTCTAAGATTCTGTTCTTCTTCTCCTTGAAGATCCCTCTCCAAGAATGATTTTATGAATAAAGAGAGATATTCCTCCACCACCACTATCGAGTCTAGAGTGATAAAAGAGAACCCTTCCTTGAAGTGGTTCTCAGGGTGATCAAAATCAAATGAAGCACGCATTGGGATCTATTGTGCTCACACCAGAATATTCCTACGGATATGTTATGAGGTTCTTGGAATACATGTGAATCACTACTGGGGGGAATCTACTATTTATTCTTACAACGTGATGATGGTATGATTTATATATGTTGTCAAATACATCAAATAATAAATAATTTATTTCATGGTAATTATTAAATTTTCTAAATTTACTTTAAATAATATGTGACGATCATTTTATTTGGTTCCACTGTTCATATATTAACTATATTATTTGATTCAATTATTTTGATTATGGAATTAATAATTATGTAAATCTTATATTAATCATTTATCATGAAAAAATATATATATATAGAAATCCTCATCCAACGCTTTCACTAGTCCAGGAACCTACAAGTGGTATCAAAGAAGGTTGCATAATTATTTATAAACATATAATGATAATCTATTGATCTATTCATTTTTATTAGTTTTTAATTCTATTTTATTCCTTCTTTAATTTAAATTGTGAAATATACTTTCTTCATCTTCATTTATTATAAATATAAAAAATCAATTAATTTTATGAATGAAAAAAATTTAAAATCTCATTTGAAGGTGCTGAGAAATCTATCCAGTGAAAACATGATTACACTCCATGAAAACTTAAGATACATGTCATGTAATAGTTTTTAACGCACCCTGAATTAATTTGTAAGTAATTCAAGGCGTATGTCATGGATAGACGGTAAGAATAATACACTTCATGTAACTTTAATTTAAACAACATGTACTTTTACTAAATTACATAGAATTAAAAATTGATTTATGATACTGTGAAAACCATATAAAAATTTGTTCTATGTAGTTATTAAGTTTTTATTACATGCCATGTGACCTATTTTATATATGTAAATTTCTAATTAATTTCTGTATAATGATCGGATCTACATATTATGTATAAGTCTTACTAAATTTATTAATAAATTTGAATTAAAGAATAATACACTATGTCAATACCTTGTGTTCAGTGTGGTCGTCATGTTGATAGTACACACAATGAAATTATGTGATATGATGTGTATACGACATGTCACAAGAGTAAGAAGTATATGGGTATAGTACATATTTGGTAGTTAGTATGGGCACTCATCATGTTACCTACAAGGTACCTTTTTTTACATAGGTAATTATAAATAAATTTTTTAATTTGATTAAAGTTATCTTTAATGATAATCTCTAGAAAATTAGGATCATAATTAAGATAAATAAATAAATTAATTAATTAATTAAGATAAGTTATTTATTCAACCACAATTGGTCTTGAATATTAACGATTAAAATTAAATGTTCATTTTATTAAATGTGTAATTTTTTCATTTATGTGCATGATCATGAGCCTAGACCTGAAAATTTTATTTTATTGGTTTCATTTAATTTATTATTAAATTATTTTTTACTTCATTCCATCTATCCTCTCATTATGTAAGGTAATATGTTTCCATTGTTTCTTTTACATAAACCCCCTAATGAATCCTTTGGTTCCACTCACTTGTATGTGAGTAAAAGTATATGTAATAGATGAATCTCCCAATCTAGTGTGGGTGGTTCATGTTTGGAGTTGATTAGAAACCAATCCTTGATATATATATATATATATATATATACTTAGATATGTGGAAAGATGCAACTCTTAGAATAAATGGATCAAGGTGTTTCCCCTAGGTTGATGGTTAGTTTATCATCCACTAGCTAACCTAACCATTAATAAAAGATCATGATCAATCCCCTTTATTTTTATTTTTCTATCAAGTAACATTTTTATTTCATTATGGATGTCTTCTCATAATCACATGAATTAATAAATTAACAAAAATGTACTATAGAACTAAAATGAATTGACGTTAATCACAAAATTAAATCCACATAATATTAACAAAAAAATTAATAAAGATAATAATTATAAATTTATAAATTATGATAAAATCCTTCAACAATATATATTAATTTTCTATAGCCTTATTCTACTTTAGTTAATATTGAACCATATTTCAAAGTGCTTGACTAGCCAAAGTTGGGGTCTTTCAATTATTTGGGAATTATAACTTGAAGTTTTAGTTTAACTTAACTAATTTCACATCAAGGGATAACTGCCAAAGTAGGACATAGTATCAATGAGAGGAAGTGTTTGAGAAAATAAAATTTAAGAATTTCATGATTGGGGAGTCCACTCATAAGATCAGTTAAGTGTGAGCTAGTGCAGTTGGAATTTCGAATACCTACCTCAAACCCTTTAAAATTATTGACCATTAAAATTCAGGGTGATGATAGGGGAATATGGATTTTCATGTCTCAGACACTGGTTCCACAAAAATATGTCCGAAAATTGGTTGTAAACAATGACTCAAGATTGCCTCCCCATTTTCCATAGGTTACTAACTATCTACAAGGGCCTAGGGTGAGTCTGTGGGGAGACTATTTCTATCTTACCAGAGTATATAACATTGGCTATAATAGAAGGTAAATAACATAATCATAATAATAAATAAGAAAAATTTATGTCAAAGGTAAGGATAAATATACAATCTCTAAATAATAATCAAAAGCTGGAAACTAAATCATTTACAAAATTTTGATCATACATGTCATGTATCTAAAAAACTAGACAATTGGTATACATAGCAGCAGAAAAACATGCTATACTAAAATATTAAAAGTAAGACAAAATATATACAATAATCTTTATCAATTTATCAATCATATACTACCAATCTCCATCCTAATGAAATCGATCAAGATTGGGTGTCTAAAGTAGGACGCTTCCCCTTATCAACCCCTATATACATATGATCTTCATGGTTACCAATGGTGGCGTGGATATGGTGTGAGATAAACCTCATAAGGACACCAAAAATGGTGTATATACCATCTATTATATGAATATAAATTTAAATAGCGTGAAATTATATATGAATGTAAAGATAGTAAAGTAATGTAAAAACCTCGATACCATCTTTAGCCGTAACTGGTGTCTAAACAAGTGAGAATTTAATTAATTATGTTCCAGTTTATAATATGTGAAGTAAGAGCACCCAAGTTATGAACAAGTAATCCAATAATAATAACAATAACATAGTATCTCAAGTAATAACCAAGTAACCATTATGATAATAATAATGAAAGAGGATCCAAGGTATTAACCAAGGAATTCTTGGCCTTAGGGGTTGAACCAACTCAATAATAACCTATAGCCTGGCTATAAGGGGTATGAGTGTAGTCCAGGGAGAATCACCAAAGTAACTCCACTATAATATGATGATAATTGAGTCCAATCATCTCCTCTAAGGTAAGAACAACCTAAAAATTACTAGATCCAATGGGTGTATCCATGGAATCACAAGTCGAAACACGTCAAACCAGATCCAAGGAGTGTATCCTAGGAACCATAATATAAAAATGAATTGATAGGATCCTACATAATCATTTCAATAATACACTGGTAGAAATGGAATGGCTTCCACGATGGGTATCTCCCTTGAAAATTGTCTCCCTGAATCGGAATGGAGTCTTATGAGTGAGAAAATCATTCCGTCGAGAATCCAAGGCTAGATCAAGTCTGACCACTCCTATAAAGATAAATCCATCCATATTCAATAGTCTTCTTATACATAACTCATTATTTAATTAGGTCATGTAATTCGCATTTCATTTAATAAGTCTTGTTAATCATTCCATTTCCTTTTATACTAGGTGACAAGGATAAAATTACATGAATCCTTTTTCATTTAATTATAGTTAATTAGGCCAAGTGATATAGATATTATACTTCCCATTTACATTTTAAAGAATAATAAATTAATTGGTAAACTAACCTTAGAAGTTTAAAGTGGTAAATAAACATGTGTAAAGATTTAGCAATACATTCATTTAATTAAAACACTTACGTTTATGAAGGACAAGTCATAGCACACCCGAACAGTGGTGCAGATAGACCCACATGGGTGTCCAAGTCATAAATATGGGAACACCCTACTTGAGTTGGTTGGACGTGAGGTATCAACCTCTAATATAATGATGATCATGTATATATGGGGCTCTACAATATGATCATAATGAATATAATAATGGAATATGAATTTAATAGGCAACACCTATCGAAATCGGTGGGCTCATGATAAAAGAAGTTTATAAAATGGCAGTACTTGAGGGATGAGTCATAGACCACCTATTTGGTGCCTATATCACTCTCCTCATCTAATATTAGTACTTATTTTTTCCTAGATCAGAAGAAATATAATGAATTTATCAACTCCCTAAAAATAGAGATTTTTTACCTCCACTTCGATAACTTCATCGAAAAAAAGAAAAACATATAAAGGAACAAGATGACTGAAGAACATACATATGCACATCAAATGTGATAAAAAAATCAAATTAGAATTATGATGAGGGAATAAGATCAAAAACAATAAAAGAGGGATTTTAGATCCCTAAAAGGGGGATAAATATATCTCATGTCTGTTCGAATGAGTAAATAAGAATATAGGTTTAGATTATAAATAACTAAGGTTATTTTGTAGTTTTACCTAAGAAGAACATAGGTGCATGGTTTGGATACAAGTTTGGAAAAACTATTCACCACCTATGCTTGGCTTACTATCTAAGGAGGGTACCCACACGATTATGATACATGGTTAAAAAACCATATTCCAACCATTCAAAAAATCACTTCTAAATATTGTTGATATAAATTCATGGGATTGTGGACCTAGGTGCACTATTTGGTAAAACTATATTCACTTCTTTCTACTTTTAAATTACCCCAAACAAATAGGTAAAAAAAATTGGACTGGCTTCAATGGTTTCTACTAACCTTTTACCCAGGTCATTTTTTCCATCGATCGAGGTTTTGAGCTTCAAAAAACTCTAAACACCCTCGTAACCTCTATAAACTTATTAGGTATCCACATTAGGTCCAAAAAATAGTTAGAAAAAAATTTAAAGGCTCTATACCTAAGAGAAAAATTATGTTTTTACATTCTTCCCCCTAAATGATACTCATCCCCAAGTTCACCTTCCAAGGAAAACAAAACACTATCTGAGAAAAATTACGGACACTGAGAATGTGCATCCGCATCTCACACCCATGTCTCATACCATACCAATCTGTGCTTCCATAGAACCTATACTAATGGGATAGAATTTACATGGATCCTTCATACTCTGGTCAATGATGCGTATAGGATACTCCTTAAAAGAAACATTAAAATATGGATCAACCTCCTCAGGATAAAAAAATGTGATAGTTCGACATGATAATGGAGATGCTATAAAATGTGGAAGATTTTGTTCATGAAATATAATATATGAACTAATAACAATTGATAGGATATTGGACCTACTATCTCTAAGAGCATAAATAGCCCAAAAAAGAGTAGTGATAGCTTACCTTACCTCTGTGTCTATTTATGACCAAGCCTGAGAGATACCTGTTGGAAAACATGATCCCCATCATTGAACTCCTAGGACCATTGGTGGATATTAGACAAAAATTTCTGTCAATACTGATCAATAGATATATGTTTCCAAATTAGTTGAATATTCTCTAAAGTATCCTAAACAAGATGAGGACCGAATTGCAAAACATCACCTACCAATAAAGAACACAAGGGTGAACATCACAACCTACTATACCAGGACTCATAGGGTTTCATATAATTATCACTTAAATCTATTACTAAATGTTAACTCAATAATAAGGATATAATTATACAAGAAACAACATATAAATAGGATGATTTCTTGGAGAATTTCCTCCGAAACTTGTATTGTCCATTCTGACTGGCCATCAGCCTGAGGGTGAAAAGTTGTGCTCAGAAGTACCTATGTACCCATAGTTATGGGTAAAACATGCTAGAGCATCGATGTGAAATGAGAAAACCTATCAGAAATAATATTAAAATGGATCTCATGTGTTCATATTATATTAAAAATTTACAAAGTTCTAAATTCTTCAACTGAGAATGTCTCGTAGATGGCAAGGAAGTGTAATATTTTAGTTAGTCAATCCATGACTACCCAAACTATGTCACTACCTTAAGGTGACCATGTAGATCCAACTAAAATGTCTATAGAAACATCCTACCATTTAAATTATGGGACTAGAAGTGCCTGTAATAATATAAGATGTTGCTGGGGCTCCACCTTCACCGATTGATTAGTGGAACACCTAGGGATAAATTCTTCAATATGATGTTTCATTCAATAACACCAATACTAGTGTTACATGTATCGATACATCTTGGAGAAGCTTATATGAACTAAACACTAAGAATTATTAAACTCACACATAATTTCCTCTCCCATATGTTTAGGAACATAGACACATCCATGTATATTTAGGATATCATCTCCATCCACAAACCAATCCGGAAGTAGATCCTCGCGTAAAATACTCTCCTGGATAACCAATCCTTAATGATCTGAAAATATCTTTATCTTCACCCTATCAAGGAGGGAATCTGTAAATATCAAGGCTGAGAGATAATATTTCTCATGAATATCATGAAACTCTACATTCATCTTGGAAAATATGGTTATCAATTTTCATTCATCATTGGCTTCTTGTATGTCATGTTCCTGATTTTTCTGGATCGGCACATCCTCTACAGCAATAACCTTTCCATGCATATAGGCAAGAAAAAAAAATAGGACTAAAGATATTCAACCCATATTAACTATATAAGATTCATTTAATTTTGCATAAATATATATTTTAGGCTCTTATAGTCTGTATGCACAATGGAGCACTTTCTCATCAGATAGTTTCTCCATCAGCATATGGCATGGACAATAAGTGCTAGATCAAGGTCATGTGTTCGGTGATTTATCTCATGAGGACTCAATCGTTGTGATCTATACATAATAACTCTATTATCCTACATCATTACTTCTTCTAGTCTAATTCATGAGGCAGCACAGAACACTGAATAGCCTCTTCCAGGATCAGTAAGAATCAGAATAGGTTCCAAAAAACCTTACTTTTAGATTATAATGAAATTTCTTTCAGTCTTAAAACCACAAAAAATAAAAAATATTGTTTATAAGACCAGTAATAGGTGCATAAATTCATGACAATTCATGTATGAAATTCTTGTAATATCCATTTGTCCCTCAAAAACTCTGTATATCAAAAAATTTCTTTGGATGCTTTCAAAAAACCATAGCACTCACATTCTATAGGATAAAAACTATTGTTGATTCTGAGAGAATATGACCAAAGGAGGGAATTATTTTTATCCAAAAGTGGTATTTTTAAATCTTTAAATATATCTAATTATTTCTCTATATTTTTAAAATGATCTCAAGGTATTTAGCATGGCCTCTATGAGTAAGAGAATACACCAAAATTTTATCCACAAGGACTATGAACAAATAATATAGATAGGGGTGGAAAACCTTATTTATCAAATCCATGAAAATGGTAGGAAAATTTGTATGACTGAATGACATAACAATATAATTATACTAACCATACCTATTATGAAAATTTGTCTGAGGTTTTTTTGACGGTCTGACTCACACCTGAAGATAGCCTGATCTCAGTTTGATTTTAAAAAAGACCCTAGCTCGTCAGTGCTGGTCAAAGAGATCACACATTCAAGGTAGTGGATACCGGTTCATAACTATAAGATGTTTTTATCCATATTAATCCATGAAAAACAAAGGTTCACATCAAAATTCTTGGTGAAAATATTGGGTGAACCCTAAGAAGGTGTATTGGGTCTGATAAAGACTTTATACATAGGAAATGTCAACTATATGATGAGATATTTTAGCTTATTTAGGTACTATCTTGTATAGTGTAATGGAAATTGGAGTTGGCCAAGGAAAATATCTACTGTAAACTCTACCTCTCTATGAGGGGGTAAGTCATAAAAACCATTGGTAAAGATGTACCTAAAAAATCTAAAATGGGAGGAATGTATATCAGATACATTCTCGGATCCTCTTTGAAGAGAATACAAATCTAGGCGGTCATTGCACCTCTCCTATGATACTATGTTTTACCTCTACTATCTCAGACTACCCACTCACCCTTGTGAAGATAATTGCTACCCTCTGATGATGTAAATAACACACTACGACGATAGTAGTCCACATATGTGTGATATAGAACCAACTAATCCTTCCGTAGAATGATGTATAATCCATTCATACTGATAGCAAAGTGGTCCCACAATAACGGACAATTTCCTACTTCAAGGGGAATGTCCATGCACTGGTGTATTCCCTCTGATTGTATACCTGATGGCGTATCCAGAGTCATCACCCAATAAAAGTACCAGATCTTTATCTCTAGACTCCCTATACTCGATAAAGAGATAAAGTAGTGTGAATAATATATATAAAACCTTGAAAATAAAATGGTGGAGACTATTATAATAGTGCCCCATGTTGTATACATTCTTGTACTCTGATCCTTGAGTATCATATATAAATCATGAGACTTACCTAATCAACATCCATTTGCAACAACATGACTACCCTAGAAGGTCCGCTTTGTTGGAGATAATAATCAGAAGTCTAGAAACCATGAACATGATCACCTCCTCATCCTGTCATGTTGATGCTACTCCAACTCTCTTCCTGACATGGCACAATTGAACCTTCCCCTAATGGGGGAGCTGGTGCAGATCCTCATCCTCTAGAAGCAGATTGAAAGGTCTGATATAATCTCTGAAGATTCCTCATATGGCTATAAGAACAGCACTCTAGAGGGTATCTGTCACACTTAGGCTTCATATTCCCCTGTCGTCTACGATGATGGAATATAATGGATCTTCCATTGCAGTTACTCTAACCGCCAATACTCTACTAAGAAACATTAAGGGAACGCTTCCTACTACCAGAAGAACTAATGTCCTCCCTTAGCACTGAAACTTTATTCCTAGGAATATCACCTACCTTAGTTTACTCTCTATAATAAGAGCATGATTAATGATATTAGAAAAAATTTGGTATGTGGAATACATTCACGGGAGTGTGGATAGAATATTGGATCTCGTCCTCAAAATATCATGCTCGTGATAGCTCATCACTAGCCAGAAGTAGGGAAAATCATTGTAACTCAGTAAAATGAGATGATTATTCCATAACAAATATTTCAACCTACTTTAGATCCATAAAATCTATGTATTGGTTACGTCTCAGTGTCTAAGGAAATAAGGTATCATAAAAGGTCTGGAAGTCGCCCCTAACCATGTCATGATGATGATAATCCTGGGTAATCACATTCCACCAACACAAGGACGAATCATGAAGAATATAGGTGAAAATATTGACCCTCTACACTGGAGGTGTCTATATTTTCTCAAATATATATAGAGTGGACTCCATCTAAGACTCAACATCTTATGTACCACCATCCCCTAAAAATATATGAGGATGTTGCAGCTAGTACTCACATGTCAAATCAGCCATCATAGGTTAGGTTCATGGAGAATCTTTTCTTGACTGAATTAGACATAAGAAACCATCATGAAGAAGATAATTAGATAATGGTTTATGTATAGTAGGTTGTTCATTATGTTTTATGTCATGAACCGTCCTGGGATGTCATCCAACCCAACACACGACCCAGTCCACGACATGGTCCAAAGGGTATTCTCGATCACCTTGGTCTGACAACTTCCACCGGACATCAAAATATAAAACCATTGGGAATGATTTAATCCCAAAATACCAGTATCAGATAAATATAACAGACAAATAGATAACCAACAACTGAACATCAATAAATATAAATATAAATATTTGGTTACAGCTGATAAACATGCTAGTGAAAAAAAATACAAAACTGAAACTGAAAAAAAAAACAAACTAAACTGCTACCAACAATCTCTATGTGGCCTCAAGGTCAGCACCATCCCAAGAATGAACCGTTTTAAGAGCCATATCGAACCAAATAACATGAACAAGAAACTAAACCAAAAAAATCGTTCAGTTCTACCAAAACCGTAAGGTATAAGTAGGGTGTGAGATAACAACTCAATGGTCAATAACCACAAAATCTATGTATTTTCCTTTCCTGAAAATAATATATTAACACTAGTTTGAAAATATAGTTACAAAAATAGGGTTTTTACATTTTACCTTGTTAACATAGTCTTTCCCATTTTAAAAACCAACACATTCAACATTTCATTTTCAAAATATATTATCCTTTTAATACCAAAAAAACTAAAGAAAATACCTAATCAAAACAATATAGGGTTGTGGTGAAAATAAATAAATAAATAGTGCATGCTGAAAACTAAAGGTAACAAAAAGTAAAAAAGAAGATAAAAACAATCATTGTTTTCTTTTGTAAACATCCTTAGAAGACCCATATACATACTCAGTTCGGAACCACTTGTCAGCATCTGGTGAGGCCCCTATGTCTATAAACAATGAGCTGCTCTAAACGAGCCTCACCAGTTCCACAACCCACTTGGCCTAACAACAAATCCAGGGGTACCAACCCATCTAAGCAGTGATGATCATAAATCATCACTTGATCCCCTAAAAGATTACCATGAACCAATGGTGGTAGTAATACTTTGTAAGTAGGAGGCCCTCAAACATGAGGCTAACCATACCTACTGTCATTGTACTTTTTAACCCCAAACACGGACACCCTATAAGATAACCTAAAGAATTTAAATCCCTCCTATAGAGGTTCCCCATATATTAATATTCATATACATGGAACATTATTAAAAGTTCTAGTCAGTCCATCACATCACTTGCGTATTCAATCCTTTATTTAAAACATGTAAATTATTGAACAGACCTTAAGCCTTACAAACCCAAATCCCATTTTACATAAACACTACCAAAGACATTTCCAAACCATATGAAGTCCCAATTTAACTCATAATTTTCCATATGGGCCTTTAGGTTCTAATTTATTATAGATTTTCAAAAACTCGGTTAAAAACATTGGAGAAACATTCTTTCTTTGAAAATATGACAAGCATCCCCTTAAGCCAAATATTTTTCAAAACATATTTCAAGTGCCAATCGGGCATACCTATTTATTATCTCATTTAAACCCAATTTAATAAATCCCACAAGGGAACCAACATCATTTAAACACCAATATCCATTTAAGGAACAAAGGATTAGGGAGGAACGTCATTTTTAAGTTCCACCTACATTTGAGGTCACATACATGGGTACACCTTGTGCACCCATGGATGTGCCAACAACCAATGGAATAATAAATATAAAAAAGAAAAAACCTGAACCCAATTTCAAGAAAATCACTCACCATCAAACCAAAACAATAACCCACACAATACCAAAGTCATTTACAAATGCTTAAAAATCAAAGAACCTTTCCAAAAAAATTACCACAATTTCCTAAGTCATATAGAGATTTCCAAACCACATAACCTATCCAATTAGAAATGGAAATCATAATATAAATTCTAGACAATTCCCAAAATTATCACAGGTGCCCAATTTCATTTTCAAAAGAACAATTACAATTTTAATAAACACCTCATGTACACCACTTTATAGAATATAGGAAGAAACCCCTAGAAAATCACTTCCATAAATTTTTTTCATCCTAAAAACACTAAACTAATCTAGGTGAATACACTATGGGTATGTGAATAAAATTTTCATATTAATTAAAAATACAAAACCACCAACAGAATGAATTGGAAAGGAAAACAACAGAATCACCAACCTTGGTTGTGTGAGAACACAACAATTCCTTTGGATAAGGAATATTAGGGCCTTGTAGGTAATCCAAAAATCCTAAAACCCAAGAAAATATATCCAAGAATAATCCCTAGGAATTACGGTTCATCCATGGGATGAAACCCTGATTGAAAACCAAAGGAAGATCACCAAAGGGGGATCCATCCACGCGAGAGTGGAGCTGTAGCTGCTGGAGGAGTAGCGGTTGCTAGAGGAGGGTGTCGCATTGGGGGAGGTAGCGCATAGGAGGTGGGTTAGTCAAGATAGAAACACATGATAATGGAGTTCATGTGAGGGAAGGAGGGCTCCACATAGGGTAGACATGCCAGAGGTGGGGGGTTTGGCTGCCAGAGCGGAGGAGGTGCTTCTAGAGGATGGGTGGCACGCATAGAGATGAGAGGGGGAGAGGAGGCATTGTGTGAGGGAGAGGGGAGAGAGATTGAGATAGAAACTTTAGGGAATAATTAAAACATTAATAATAAAAATAAATTAATCATGATAATAGTAATCTAAATAATAATAACAATACTCATCATAATAATATTTGCATTATTATTAATATTAAAAATTATTTTAATATATTATTTAATTCTAGTTTTATTTTATTTTTCATTTAATTTTTTTTTAAACATAGGAGGACTGCACGGTTTGTCTGCATGGTCTTCTAGATCGTGTGCCAACTGTGTTCACCCTTCGGATAGAAGGGGCACACACAGAGGCTATCTTCATGGTTTCCAAACGATGTGTTGACCGTGTTGCATGGCTATATCTTGTTATAAAGTTGAACCACATGGTTTCCACATGGTTTTCCAAATTGTGTGAACCTGTGCGCCTAACTACTAGACACCCAACACAGGACACACGATTACCTAGGAAGGGTTTCACAATTTACCCTAAATGGTCTCAAACCATGCATAGGAAAAACATCCACCCGAGAACCGCCAAACTACAAACATTTTCAAAAAGGTGTCAACTTCATCTTTGACTAGGGAGATCCAGCAGTAAAAAATTATAAAATAATGAAGTATCTGAGGTAAGGGTGTAACAATTCTCCCCACCATATAAATTTTCTTCCCACAGAAAGTCACTAGGCCCATAGATAGCCAAAACTAGAATATATGCCCAGTCCAATCTGAGAGAAATAAAAAACCTCAGGTTGGCCTTTAAGTCCACAATTCACACCTAACTACTTCAGAAGAAACCACATCACAAAATAATGATAGAAAAAAGGGGATATTCCCACTCCAAGTACACAAGTATCTTTGAAATTAAATCCCAAACACACCACCCCATAGAGGGGCCAATGCGGGAACTCCCAACATGAACTTACCTGACTTCTCCACATGAACAGAACAACACTACTGAGACTTAAATGGAAACCCCCACTCCAAGAAACTCATCATATAGAGACATTGAGAAATAAAACAACTTCTCTATAACAGCTGAACAACACCCTCATCACAACCAGGAACCTGGTAATTCCCAACAGAAACTAATTTAGTTTTCTTAGAATAAGAAAAAAAACACCACTACCAAAACTGGTGGTTTACTACACAACCTGATCCCCCAGCACTAGGGGAAACACATAAGAACTCAATATATGACCATAAAAACCTTTAACACTTCCCAAAAAACCCATGAACTCACATCACCAAAATATCACCATCGAAACCGAAATCAACCCACACAAGGGTTGATCCCACTTTTAAGATAACTAATGGTTCAAAAAGATATATTTAGTTAAACACAGCCATTTAGATTGTGAAAGGACAATTTCATGTTTATTTAAAGAAAAGAAGAAAATTACATAATATAAATAAAACCAAAATAAGAAAACTTTAGATACTTTAATATGAACACATAGAATTAAATTGGGCCAAGGCATCACACGCCCTCCGTAACTTCTGAATGTGATTGAGCATCTCCTTGAGACCTATGGATGGGGCTGTAATGACTTAAGAATATCTTGCCTCACAGTTAGGAACTAACATCCCATGGTCACATATCCTTATTTGAGTGAAACTTCCTATAAAATATCCTAGATGACTCAAACACCTGCAATGATGGTTGGGTGAACAACACTCAACCGCCCAAATCTATGCCTTTAAACAACCCCAGGATAACTCAAACTCTAACAACCTCAGAAATTCACAATATAATAAAGTTGCACTCTACTTCCTCAAACCACTTTTATACCTCTATCTGACCCTGATCTCCTCGCCAGATAGGAATTACTTTAGAAGAATCATAAACTCAATATGACTCATTAGATACTTTAGGAACCTTTCTGGGTGGAATTTTTTGAATAACACAAGAAAAAAATCCAAAAACCAACATCAAATAAAATCATAATAAAAAATAAACATCTAGATCCGAAGAAACAAGATCACAAACTAAAAACAAACCAAAACAACCAAAAATCACCCCCTTAAAAATCCCATTTCCATTTTAAATTTTCAAAAACGCCTCATTTTAAAGGTACTTCCCAAACACAAAACCACTTTTCAGAAAACAACACCCACATCACAAAATAAAAATCAATTTCTAAAATTATTTTCCCTTATGAAAATTAATTTTTAAAAACAAATACATGATTTTAGTTTCAAACATGTAATCAAGGAATCCCTTAAACATTGTGGATGGGTTCATCTGATTCCATCCATACGTCCCAAAATACACTTTCCATACACACCCTACATTTTAAAACATTCATAAAGAGAAATCCATGTTGCATTCAAACCATTTATATAGAAAATCCCAACATTTAATAAATTCTCAAATCCGAAAAGCATTTAATTTTAAAATCCAATATTCCAATTTAAAACCATTTAAGGGAAATCACTCTCATTTAAGAAATCATTTTCATTTTCAAAATACCCTTATACCCAAAAAATCCAAGATATCCCAGAACTTGCACTGAACCATCGAAATGAGGAACTATTTCATATGGCTCACTCAGTGACATAGTAGTGATCCATACCCTAAGTCAACACACTAAGATGGAATTGAACTATGCACATGGACTCCACATGGGTCACTACACCATGTGGGGTCACAGTGTGACACCGACTTGCCTCTGTTTTCATCCCTCAAACCAAAACAAAACAATAAAACTTGACTCCCAGACTACCCCTGGTAACTCGAGGACCAGTATGAGAATGGTTTCATAACGCCCTTCCCTCACCTACCTCTTGAGTCCTGACAGTCCTAATATTCAACTACTGGACACCCCATAAAATAAGCGCCTACTCTGATACTATTCTTTGAAAAACCAACCCGAGATGTCATCTGATCTAACACCTGACCAGACCTAAAACATAGCCCGAAGGGAATTCTCGATCCCTATGGGTTAGAAAATAGTTTCAGTTATCAAAATATTAAACCAATAGGAATGATTTCAGAATAAAATACCCGAATTGGATAAATTAATTAGAAAAGAATATTACCAATAACTGAACCTCAATGAATATAAATAAACATATTCAGTTACAATTTATAAACATGGTGGGAAAAAAATATACAAAACCATAACTAAATGAAACCAAACTAAACTGCTACCAATAATCATTATGTGACTTCAAGATCACCACCATCCCAAGATAGAACCATTGTAAGATCCATCTTGAACCAGATAACCTAAGTAATAAATTAAAGCTACAAAATAGTTCGACTCTATCGACACTAAAAGGTATAAGTAGGGTGTGAGAAAATTTCTCAGTAGGCAATCACCAAAGAATCCATGTATTTTCTATTCTAAAAAAAATTCCATTCAAACTATTTTAAAAATACAATTTCAAAAAATAGGTTTTTACATTTTAATTAGAAAATATAGTCTTTCCCATTTTAAAAACCAACACATGCCACATTTCATTTTCAAAACATATTATCTTTTTGATACTAAAAACTAAACCAAATACTTAATCAAAACAATACAAGGCTATACTGAAAATAAATAAATAAATAAATAGTGAATGATAAAAAATAAAAGAAACAAAAAGTAAAAGAATAAGATAAAAATAGAAAACATTGGATTTTCTAAGCATCCCTAGAAGACCCATGGATATACTCAATTCAGAACAGTGTAATGTTATAGATAAAAAATTATCCTTACATAACCAAATTTCCATTTCCAAAAAAACTAAAAAATAAATTTCTAAACCATATGAAATGCCACTTTCGCTAATCATTTACCAAACTGGGCCTTTAGGTTCTATGTTCTAATATTTTTTTACAAAATCCTTTCCAAACATTGGAGGAACACACATTCTTAGATAATACGCCAAGCGGTCCCTTAAGAAAAATATTTTCCAAAACATACTGCATGTGCCAACTGGGAATACCTCTTTAATAATTCATTTAAAACAACTTTTAGAAAGAAAAAAGGGAACACAGATTATTTAAAAACAAAAATCCATTTAAAGAACCAACTTTTAGGGAGGAACACCATTTTCAAGTGCCATGTTCATTTGAGGGTACATCCATGTGAAGACCTTGTGCACCCATGGATGTACCAACAACTAATGGAAATCTAAGAGTTACCAATAAAAAATTTGAAACCAATTTCAAAAACATAAATCTCAATAAAAAATTAACCCCACGATACCAAATATATTAACAAATGTTTAAAAGTAAAAGAACCTATCAAAAGCATTTTTACCACAACTTCACAAGTCATATAGAGGTTTTAAAACCACACAACCTATCCAATTATAAATAAAATAATAGTATAAATTGTATCCAAGGCCAAACATTTTCACAAGTGCCCAATTTATTTTTTTAAAATAACAATTTTCATTTTAACAAACACCTCATGTACACAACTATATAGCATATTGGATGTAACCCCTAGAAAATCACTTCCACCAACATTATTTATCCTAAAAACACTACACCAAGATAACTGAATACACTATGGGTATAAGAATCAAAATTTCATATTTATTAAAAAAACCCAAGCACCAATGAAATGATTTGGGAAAAAACAATGGAATCACCTACCTCGGTTGTGTGCGAACACAATGAAACCTTCAAAAAATGAAGATTAGGGGCCCGTGGACTATCCAAAAACACTAAAACCTAAGAAAATAAATCAAAGAATATTACCTAGGCATTAGGGTCCGTCCCGGGAATAAATACCTAATGAAAAACCGTGGAAGATCACCATAGGGGGGAACCGTCCATGCAAGAGAAGAGTCGTCGCCACTGGAGGAGCGTGTTGCGCAGGAGGAGATGGTGCATCGGAGGTGGTTCGGTCAGGGTGGTCGTGCACGAGAAAGGAGGTTCCATGAGGTAAGTAGGAATCCATGTAGGGGGGATGCGCCATAGGAGGGGGGTGTAGCCGCAGGAGCAGAGGAGCTGCTGCTGGAGGAGGGGTGGCACGCACATGGAGGATAGGGGGAGAGGAGGGGTTACATGAGGGAGGGGAGAAAGAGAGGGATATATCCACATTAGGGATTAATTAAAACCATAATAATAAAAATTAATTAATAGTAATAGTATAAATCTTAAAAATAATAATATTAATCATCATTATAATAATAATATTATTATTATTATTATTATTCATAACAATAATATGAACATTATTATTAATATTAAACATTATTTTCATTTATTATTTCATTCTTGTTTTATTTTATTTTTCATTTATTTTTTATTTATTTTAAAACATAGGAATCCCACATGGTTTGGCTGCACAGTCTTCCAGGCCATGCACCAACCATGCGCCAACCATGCGCACCCTACTCGAGAGAAGGGGCACATGCATGGGCTATCTGCACGGTTTCTAAACTGTGTGCGAACCATGTTTCATGCCTCTGTTCAGTTATAGAGCAAAATCACACGGTTTACCATACCATGCACAACACGTTCCCCTCATTACTAGACACCCAACACAGGTTTCATGGTTACCAAGGAAGGGCAGCAAGATTTACCCAAACTATTATCAAACCATGAACAACCTAGATAATCCACCCAAAAAATCCAAAACAGTAATAATTTCAACTAGTTCTCAACCTAAAATTCGTCCAGAGAGATCCAAGACAAATAAAATCATAAAAAGGAAGTATTTGATGTTGGGGTGTGAAAATTATACCCACCACAGACACATTATTTTCCTATAAATTCACTAAGACAAAAGATTTCCAAAACTCAAATGCATGACCAGTCAAATCTGAGAGAAACTGAAAACCTCAAGGTGACCATTCACTCCACAAGTCACACCTGAATGGTTCATAATAAACCACAACATAAAAGAAGTTGATAACATGAGGGGGTTCTCCCCAATACAAGGATTCAACTAGAATTGAAATTGAAAACCAAACACACCACATTGGGGAGGGGTTAATACAGGAACTCCCAACACAAACTTACATGACTTCTCCACATGACCTGAAAAGAACCACTAAGACATAAACTGGAAACCCCACTACAAGAAACTCAACATACTGAGACACATGTAACTAACTTAACTTCTCCATAATAGATGAACAACACCCTCAATACAACTAAGAACTAGGTAATTCTTAACAAAAACTGATCTTGTTTTCTTTAGTACACGTGAAAAAACACCACTACCATAACTCGAGGCTTCCTACACAATTTAATCCCCAAAACTAGGGGAAACCCATGAGAAGAACTCAATCTAAAACCGGATACACTATTTATCACTTCCCAAAAAACCCAATAATTCACATCACTAGACGAGCACCACCGAAACAAAAATATCATAAAACGTTTAAGACAAGAAGATTAATTCAAAATATAAACAAAACCAAAACAAGGAAAAATTTGATACTTTCATCCCAATTCTTAGAAAAAAACATGCCCAAGATTTCACAAACCCCCAGAAACTTATGACTATTCACGAGCATCACCCTGATGCCTATGGTGGGGTCTCTGATGGCTAGTGCATCTTCTTCCTCATAGTCAAGAACTAATAAACCCTAGTCACATCAACTTCTTCGAGAGATGCTTCCTACAAAACCTCTTTATATGGACTAAACAATCAAAACAATGGTTGGGGAAAAAACTTTTATCCAACCAAAGTTAGACCTTTAAAAACCTCAAGACAGCTTGAACTCTAACATCCTCAGGAGTTCCTAGAATCCTAAATATGTCCTCCACTTCCTCAAGACACTTTGCTACATCAAACTGACCCTAATCTCCTCTCATGATATGTATCACTCAAGAAGAATAAAAAACTGGACATGACTCATTGGGAACTTTGGGAACCTTTATGGGACAAACTTTTTAAATAATAATAAGAAGAACAAATTCAAAAACTGAAATCAAATCAAATCACAATCAGAAAGAAACATCTCAATCTGAAGAAATGGGCTCACAAATTGAAAACACACCAACACAACCAAAAATAACCCCCTTAAAAATTAGATTTCCATTTTAAATTTTTAGGACCACCTCATTTTAATGATAATTTTCAAAAATAACACCAATTTTTATAAAACAAAACCCACATCATAAAAAAATATTTCTGAAAATTACTTTAGAAAAACAAATCCAAGCCTTTAGTTTCAAACACACAATCGAGGAATATCATGAACTGTTTCAACGGTGGTCATATGCTTCCATCCATACATGACAACACACACATTCCATACACACCCTCATATGTGAAAACATTCATAAAGAGCACAGAAGGTTGAGCTCAAAACATTTCTTTAGAAAATCAAAAAAATTACCAAATTCTAAAATCCACAACGCTTTTAATTTTTAAACGCAATTTGTCAATTTAAAAACATATAAGGGAAAAAACTCTTGTTTCAAAAGCCATTTTCATTTTTAAAACACCCTTACACCCACCAAATCCAATATGAAGAAAGACTCTCACTTATACACCAAAATGAGGAACTAGTGCCTATACCTAACTCAGTGAAATGGTAGTGAGTCATGCCCAAAGTAAGTAATAACACTTAGATAGACTTGAACCATTCACTTGGACTCCAAATGGGTCACTATTCCAAATAATATCACAATGTAGTACTGGATCACCTCTGTTTTCATCCTTGAATCCAAAACCAAGACAAAAAACTCAATTCCCAGACTACCCCTAATAACTCAAGTATCAGTATGATCTTAGGATTATGGTTCCCTTCCCGAAACTACCTCCTAAGTCCCAAATTCTCTGATCTGTAACTACCAGATACCCCAAACAATAGGGACCTACAGTAATACTATTTTTTCATAATCCATCCATGTATTTCAACAGAACTGACACATGACCTAGTCTATGACATGGCCCGAAGGGTGTTACTGATCACCATGGGATAGAATATAGGGTCATACAACAAAAAATAAAATGAACTAGAACGATTTAATCCCACAATACCAGGATCATATAAATGAACTAGAAAAGTAGATAACTAACAATTGAGACTCGATGAATATAAATAAAAAAAAATCGATTAAACCAATAAACATTGTAGGAAAAAATAAATAAATAACAGAAAATGAACAAAAACAAACTAAACTAATACCAAAAATCTACATGTGGCCTCAAGTTCACCACCATCCCAATAATGAACAACTATAAGAGCCATCTTAAATAAGATAACTTGAATAAGAAATTAAAAATGTAAAATAGTTTAGGTCTACCAACACCGAAATGTATCACTAGTTTGTGATCTAACATCTCAGTACAAAATCACCGAAGAAACCATGTATTTTCCATTCCTAAAAATATTCCATTAACACTAGCTTTAAAATATAGTTACAGTCATAGGGTTTTCAAATTTTAATTCGAAAAAAATTGCCTTTTCCATTTTAAAATCCAACACATTCAACATTTCATTTTCAAAACAGATAATACTTTTGATAAAAATAACTAAATCAAATACCTAACAAAAATAAAACAGGGTTGTGCAGAAAATAAAAAAAATAATTAAATAAATAGTGCATGCTAGAAACTAAAAGGAAAAGAAAGTAAAAAAAGACATATAAAAATAGTAATGATGGGATTTCCCTAAAATTCCTAGAATACCCATAGATGTACTCAACTCGGAACCACCTTTCAGTTTATGGTGAAGCCCATATGTCTCTAACCAACTAGATACTCTTAACTAGCCTTAATAGTGTCACAACCCACCTAGCCTAACAACACATCATGGGGGTACAAACCTTTCTAATTGAGGTTGATCACAAACTATCACTCAATACTCCAAAAATCACTCAGGAACCCACGGTGGTAGTACTAATATGTAAGTGTCATACCCTCGCATGCGTGACTCACCTTACCTACCATCACCGCACTTGCCTACCCCAAACACAGACACCTTATACAATAACCCAAAAAAGGAAAATCCCTCATATATAGGGGCCCCATATATATATATATATATATATCACATCAATAAAAGTTCCAACTAGGCAGTTACATCACTTTCATATTCAATCCTTTCTTTAAAACATATAAATTGATAAACATCCCTTTATCCTCACACACCCAAATTCCCTTTTCCAAAAAAACACCAAAAAAATCATTTCCAAACCATGTGAAACCCCACATTAACTAATCATTTTTCAAATGGTCCTTTAGTTACTATGTTGCAATAAATTTTCAACAAATCCTTTCCAAACAATGGAGAAACACACATTCTTAGAAAATACACCAAGCATCTACTTATGCCAAATATTTTCCAAAACATACTTTAAGTGTCAACTAGGTATACCTCTTTAATATTTCATTTAAAACCACTTTTATAAATCACAAAAGGGAACCAATATCATTTAAAAACCAAAATCCATTTAAGAAACTAGATTTTACGGAGGAACATCATTTTCACTTTCCACCTTCATTTGAGGGAACATCCAGGTTTGCACCATGTGCACCCATGGATGTGCCAACACCCAATGGCATACTAAGACTAACCAAGAAAACATTTGAACCCATTTTCAATAAAATCACTCACCATTAAAACAAAATAATAACCGCCCTGATACCAAATCCATAAAAAAAATTTAAAAATCATATAACCTTTCTAAAATATTTTTACCACAATTTACCAAGTAATATAGAGGCCTCCAAACAAAACAGCCTATCCATTTACAAATCAAAAAAATAATATAAATTTAATCCAAGAAAAAACATGATCATAAGTTCCTAATTTTATTTTTAAAAGAACAATTAGCATTTTAATAAACACCTTTTGTACATCACTATTGATTATATAGTAAGAAACCCCTAGAATATAACATACACTAATTTTATCTATCATAAAAACACTACAAAAAGATAAGTGAATGCACTATAGTTATGAGAATAAAATTTTCATATTAATTAAAAATATAGAATAACCAATAGAATTAATTGGAAAGAAAAAATAATGAAATTACCTACCTCGGTTGTGTGAAAATGAAACAAAACCTTTGGAGAAAGAAGATTATGTCCCCAAGGACAACCCGAAAAACCTAAAACCCAAGAAACTCAAGACAGGAAAAAAACCTAGACATTAGGGTTTTGACATGGCATGAAACCCCTAAATAAGAACCAAGGAAGATTACTAAAAGGGGATCTGATAGTGCGAGAGAGTTGCCACCGCATTCGAAGGAGGGGCGGCCACCGGAGGTGGGTGGCACCCCGAAGCTAGTGGCACACTGAAGGTAGGTCGGTCGAGGTAGTTGCACATGATCAGGGACATTGTACAATAGAAGGGGCACCACACAGGGGAGAGCCACTGGAGGAGGAGGGGGGTGTGGCCACTAGATGGGAGGATGTGGTGCAAGACGAGGGGTGGCGCATGAAGGGAGGAGAGGGGGGAGGAGGAACTGTGTGGGGAAGAGGGGAAATAGAGGGAGAGACCCACTTTAAGGCATAATTGAAACCATAATAATAAAAATAAATTAATAATAATAGTATTAATATTAATAATAATAACTTTAATAATTATTATAATCATTATAATAATGTGAACATTATTATTAATATTAAACAATCATTTAATTTACTATTTAATTCTTGTTTTATTTTATTTTTCATATAATTTTTATTCATTTTAAAATACAAGAATAATGCATGGATTTCCTGCATGGTCATCCAGACCAAGAACAAACCATGCGCACCATACTTAAGAAAAGATGAAAATGCATGGGATGACAACATGGTTTCTAAACTATGTACTGACAGTGTTTCATACCTCTGCCTAGTTAAGGAGCCTAACCACAAGGATATCACACAGTTTTCAAAAATGTGTGAAACCCATGTGCCTCTCTACTAGACACCTAATTCAAGCTACACTATTACCTAGGTAGGGTCGAATAGTTTACCCTAACCATGATTAAATAGTGCATAGGATAAAAATTCACCTAAAAACCTCCAAACATCAAAAATTTCAACCAAGTCTCAACCTGAACTTACACCAGAGAGATCCAAGACTAATAAAAGGATAAAATAATGGCGTATGTGAGGTTATTGTGTGATAATTCGCTACAAGAGGAATCAATTGAGACTCATGTCCCACCACCTCCAGAGCATGGTCATCTCCAAACTCCTGGAGCATGAAATGAGGACTTCATAATTTCATATATCTATAAATTCCAAGCACATGACTCCTATAAATATTTGAAATAAATAGAATCACTAGTGGAATCAAAATGTTATATGACGGGCTCACTACCCAATGTATACTATCCCAACTACCTTCTTAAGAGGCTAGATATTAGTATGTATTTAAGTTTGATCTATAGGGTTTCCATAATGTGAAAGGGTTAGATACAATTTTTCACTTCATTTATAATTAACCATATCATTTTAATTTTTCATCTTCATATTTAAATAAATTAAGGATCTATTAAATGGATCAATATTCCTAATGAATAAGAGTCCATACACCTTATCACTAAAATTAACACCCATTTAATTTTTATTTAACCTTATCTAAATTCAGTCTCAGAATGTAATAGGTAATATACAATGGATGGACTCATTAAATTACCCATTCCAATCCATAAGAACCCAAACACCTGATTACTTGAAATTTGTAGTCACTCAATCAAATCAGAATATAAGTTCATGTATCCTGAGGTACATTGTAATCATGGGTAGAATCCAATTATTTAAGATTCCTCCATAAACCTATATGAGAAATCATTATTTAGATTTATGATGAAACTTTAAATAACCAACACCCTACCATGTAGAATATGTAACTAGGTCAATAATATATAACAATCAAGGATAAACCTGTAATCACAAGAAACACAGGCAATTAAAGAAGTGAAATTAAACTATATGGAATGGAATATGCATGGAATATGAATTCTACCTGCTTATTATGATGAATGTAAAGATGTTTCATTTACCTCATCTCAACGTTCCAAGTATAATATCATTAAGGCATATCAAAAATTACAACTCATGTGAATCACCTGATGGTGAAAATGAGATAAACTATAATAAGAAAATTTTAGAACATCAATTTCCTATTCCTAGGAAACTTTGTATATACCCAAACATGAATTAGCTACTCCCAAGAGTAGATTATGACCAATTTCCATTACATTCCAAAACTCTTATCTATATTCCCAATAAAATAATTGAAAATAATAGGAAATTACTATGATATTACTTTTTGAAATCTCGGAACCTAGTTCTACTCAAAGCACCCCAAAAATAGTTGTCCAAATATCCTCAAACATGCATCCCCGTACATTAGAGGATACAAACTATTAGTGAGGTCCTAGGGTGTGTCAATTGGGAGCCAATTTCCTCTTTACTATACTGTATAATAGAAGATATAAGAATAGGTAAATATCATAATCATAATAATAAATAAATAAACTAGAAAAACAATTTAAGGATAAAATCCAAGCACTAAATAATAATCAAAACCTAGAAATATAATCATATAAAAAATAAAGATTATATATTTCATGTCATTACAAAACTAGAAAACAGATATAAAAGGATGTACGAAATACATTCTATAAAAAAAGAAAAAGGAATACAAAAATTATCTAAGATCCCTAGAACTAGATCTTTCATCTTCAACCAAGATCTATCCTAACATAATTAATCAATATTGGGTGTTTAAAAGAGGAAAATTCCCCTTATCAACACCTTCATACATATGATCTTCCTGGGTACCAATGGTGGCCAAAATTGGGTGCGAGATAAATATCAGTAGGCCACCACAAAAAACATATATACCATCAAATATATGAATATAACCTAAGATATTGTGCATGTATAAATGAAATTAAATACAGTACAGTAATTTAAAGACAAAAACACCTTCTTTGGCCCCAAATATTGTCTGAACATATAGTCATTTAATTAATTATGTTTCATTTATAGTAAGTAAAGAAAGAGGATCCAAGGTGTGATCAAGAAATCCTATAATAATATTAATAATAGATGATACAAAATAATAACCAAGGATTAATTTATGAAAATTTTAATGCAAGAAGATCCAAGTTACTAACCAATTCATTCTGGACCTCATGGGTCAAGCCAACTTGGTAATAACCTATAGCTTAGCTAAAAGGGGTTCTGAGAGTAATCCAAGGGGAATCACCCAAGGTATTCTACCATGATATGATTCTAAACTAGTCCTGTAACGCCCCGACCCCAGCTACCCGGAGTCGGTGCATTACTTCGTAACATTGGCATGATCACAAAAGATCATGTCTCGAAAGACCGATTAGTTTAGTAGCCTTGGAAACACTAGATACATTCGTAAACTTTACATTACATCATAAAGTGAAAAACTACAATAACAAAGTCCCATAGTCCACACTCATATCCTCTTCTGACTATCCCTGCAGTTCATTCATAAAATACTTCTTCACATCCTGGAAAATATTAAAACATTGAAAGGGGTGAGCTCAGATGCTCAGTAAGGATAACAATATTGGGGAAACTTTCATAAATAAACATAAACATTTAAGGCAATGTATAACTAAAACAAAACCCTTTTAAACATGAACTTCAACATAATATGGCAAAAGTAAAATGAGATAATGCCATTTACTTATTCACATGGATATTCTACTGGTCGAATAATCACATGCAATATCAATAACCACTTTTATAATGAGGGAATGTATAATGCCGGACATTCTGAAACATTTTGTCAAGGCCTCGGCCAAGACGTCTAAAATGATTAAGGCCTCGGCCAAAACCATAAATCAAATTGGGAAAGGGGCTCGGCCAATTCCATGTCTAGTTGTCTCATGAGACCTACCGATGCATCGAGAAGATATAACGGGCTCCACCCGTCACTTATTAAATCCAATACATTCCTCATATGAATAGGTTTAAGCATATCATAAACCATAACATAATTGTATCACATAAAACATGCATAAAGGAAACATAACATTTCCACATTTCAATCACAAGATATCAATACAATACATTGATATAATAAAAACACTTTCAAAACCATTTTCAATACCAAAATAAAAGAAAGTTAAAACATTGTATTTATTTTTCATTAAAAAAATGATGGCTTGTATAGGAAGCCGAAACTCAAATAAAGGTCACGGCGGTGTAGAAGTAGTTGTCGCCGCATAAGTATGGAAAGAAAAACATTCCCTTTTGTCGTTTATCAAAATGCTTCGTTTAAAAAAGATTCCTTTTTAATAAACGTAAAAGTCAAAGGGGTTTATACACTGTATAAAATAAAGTTGTGTATAAAACCAAATATGCCTCAATGAAAGGAGATTGAGATGAAGTCCTTAAAAAGATTTTATTTAAAATAAAATAGATCTATTATGTGTATTCACTATAGGTACACATAAAGAAAGTAAAAATACAGAATAAGACATAATAATATCATGACATAATTTGAAAGTAGGAGATTAACCCAAAGAATGGAAATTGGGTTAAGAAATTCCCTTACCTTGCGTCTTTTCCTGACTCGACCATTCATTAACCTCCTGAATAATAAACTAGAGTTAATTTCTATTTACATAAGAGCCTTTTTCATGTTCATTATTCCTTTTATATCCCTTATTACCATGTTATGAACATTATTTAATTATTTAAGTTAATAACGGTCGCTTTGTCGATCTTTGGTACTTGAGTCAAAAATAAAATTCTTATAATTACAAGTTGTTCATGTGGTGAAATATCCATTATATCCAGAATTATATTCATTATATAGATATCATATATATCATATATATCCAGTATATAAATTCATTCATAATATTATGTAACATTTAGAGGAAAGAAATGAAATGCACCGGTCATGGAGACGGTAAGCCGTACGTACGCATGAACGCTACTTTCATTTATATTTTGTATTTAATGGAACGGAATCATAATGATATAAATGTATAATATAATTCCAGTATAATATAGTGTATAATACCATTTACTCCATCCTTTATACATCTCACATATGGCATTAACGATTCAAATCACTTTGAGGGGGCGGTAGTCCGCACTTCCAAAAATGAAATTATCGCGTTTACCCATAATGGAAATCATAAAGTATGCCATAAATGGGAAATAAAAAAGCATAAGTAAAACATAAACATATTATATATCATATATAAATATAGTGACATCTTAATGGCCACCTTTGAAGGTGTTATATGAGTTTTGAACAATCATCGTTTCGTGAGGCAGAAATTCGCCATCCACAGAAACCATATGTTCTTTAACCATTAGATGTTGGTGTGTGTAAGTGTAGCTCTAATCCTTATTATAACAACATCCTAGTATATTGAGTATACTGGTTTTGTTACAAAAGAAATGAATAAAAAGATTTTAGGGGGTTGGAGAAGAAAAATAAAACAAAACAACATTAGAGAAGACATTACCTCAAAATCGGGTAACTCTTTTTGATTTGAGCCAAAGGCTTCCTTGGGAAGAGTTCTGCCCAAAGTGAGGCTTCTAGGAGTAAGAGGGGGAATTTGGGAGAGTATTTGGGCAGAGTTTGGCCGAGCCAAATGGATTTAAGGTGTGAATAATGTGGGAGAGGTGGGGGACTTTTATAAGAGGAGAGGAGGGGCTCTTTTGGAAAGATTGAAATGTTACATTATTACACAATGCTTTTCGGATTCTAAAGGTCCCACACTTATATAATTCGTGGATAAGGTGATAAGGGGTCGAAATATACTCATCCAATAGGCTTTGGACAAGTGTAAGCCTTTGATTTTGGATTATATTCTCATTTTATTTAAATCGTTAAATAATGAGGTCCTCGCTGCATCATAATGATGTCATAAATAATTTAATTTATTTAATGTCTAAAAATTATAAAAAAAATACTATGATGTAGTAAATCCTTTTATCTTTCTAATGAATATTTATAATCAAAATTTGTACTTGTTTAACCCCACTTAAAAACTGTTTTAGTAAAACAACTCATGTTTGTGTCAATTTAATTTTAACATTAAATAAATATATATTAATGTCATTTTCCAACTAAAGTGGCTCCATGGGGTCCCCAAGTTGACCCATGGGTTGTCTTGTTCGGCCATGACTCATCCAATAGTAGTAGGAAAAGTGTCATGCTCATCTCATATTATTAAAACATTATTTGTACCTTAAACTACACTAATTACCTCTAATCGCGATTAAGAACTTAAAAGTTACTATTCACCAAAAAATTATTTTAATCTCATTGAACCACATTTTACTTCATAATTACAACCATGTAAGTAGGATTTTTGAAAATAAAATCACAGAAGTGGTAATATTTCATTTAAACGAAAAATCAGTTATTTAACTACCACTTAGTGGTTTCACTATTCATCAAAAATTGAAGTTTTCAGAACAATGCCAAAATTTCACCCTAAGCTATAATTGATATTTCGAATTCAAAAATTACGTCTATTTTACAAAATTCCAAAAATATAAGTTGAATTAATTAATTTTATAATTAATTCCCGCTGTCACAACAAATAGCGTGTTTTTAAGAAACAATTTATATCAAAAGATTGGCAATTGTTTATGTCCAATTTCAATGATAAATTAATTCTAATTACCACCATTGGATAAAATGGTAAAAATATATTATAATTATACTTTAAAACCACTAAATAGTATAATTTATCACTATAAATTATTTTGATTAAAAAAGTTGTTTTTAAGTATTTTTCACTATTCATAAAAAATTAGAAGTTCTCAGAAAAATACCAAAAATTCAACATAGGCTAATTTCGATATTCCGAATCCAAAAATGTAGTCCATTTTGAAATATAAAATTTCTATAATTTTAAAAAGTGGTTATTACTATTCATAACGGCTACTTTTATTAGTCGTGGTGTTTTAGAACTCGAAGTTGCGTACAATGCAAGCTATTGCATAATTGAATGAGAAGCATATCATGGAAGCTCGGGGTGTAACATTCTCCCCTCCTTCAATAAATTGCGTCCTCACAATTTGAAATTTTTCTTGGAAAATAAAAGGTTGAAAATAGAAAATACCTTTGTGGAAAACCCACATCGGAAATAAGTTTAATAAAATTTACCGTTAATAAGAGGGAAAGGGAAATGAAAAAGTCACCACCAAATTATGATCTCAATAAGGAGAACATTAGTGGAAATTAGAGACATATAATTGGAGGAAAAACGTAATTATTTATAGGGAGTGTTTGAGGTCATCAATCACAATCGACTGTCAAATTGAGGGCCTCAAAGCCTTCAATCTATGTTGATTTAAAATATCATCAGTTCAACAAGACATAAGTTATTAGGATAACACATTTTTTTTGTTTTAATATCCCTTTACTAAAGTTTAAGAATTAATTTATTCATTGAATAAGAGATAGGTATATATATATTTATGCTTGACAATTAGAGTTTCAACCTTCAACTCATCTTTCACTCAAAAGATAATAGAACTCAAAAATATTATACTTATCCTAATTGTATACGGTTCCAAATGTTAACACATACCATTTAGATTAGTAAAATTATTTTGTAATAACTGGGGACATCCTGTAGGCTAGTGGTAGGAAATAAAGGCATGTCGCACTATGATTGTGGGTTCGATTCCTGCAGCTTTGTCCGACGCGACGGGTTATGCCCCACCCTGCAGGTTGTCCTTTTCCTAAAACTATAGTATTATAATATTCAAAAATAATATTCATAAATTTTTAACCTTACACAATACTATCCAAAGATAAACTTAATCCACTCCAACCTTTATAGTTATCCAAAATACCTCTGTCCAGACTTTCTCTAAAAGGTCTCTTAATTCAAAAATCAATTTATCAGATTCCCCAAAAAAAGTAAAGTTTCTCTTATTATCACATACTAAAAATATAAAAACCTTACTGAAATCAACAAGTACTTCAGTACAATCCTTATATATATATATATCTCATTATTCTAATAACCAGAATATAATCCATGAGTCCAAAAGCACCATTAAATTAGTTATCCTTCTTCAACTGTAGTAACAGCATAAGATTGTCCTTGATCCCTTGGCCTTTTCTGAGGTAAGTTTATTTGACTCTTAGGAAATTCATTTGCATAATGCCCCGTTTCCCTACAATTCTAGCATTCAACTTTGATAGCCTCTTTCTTTCCCTTTCAATCACGAGCCTGGTGACCCTTTTCTCCACATTTATAACAAACTCCCATTCCTTTTAGGCAAGTACCAGGGTGATTCTTCCCACAATTATCACATAATGGGAAATCCTTCTTTCCCTTTTTCCCTTTATTTGTCTCTTGTTCCACCGTTCTCTTCTTCTCTTGCTTTACTTTGTTGTCATAAGACTTAGAGAATTCCTTTTCCGTCTTGATAGCACATGAGACAATATCTTCGTATGATGAGAATGATTGTGATACTAAAGCTCTACGGAGAAATGGTTTTAACCCATAAAAGAAACGATCAATCTTACTCCTTGGGTTACGTATATAATCGGCATCATGCCTCGCTAACCTTGTAAAGTTATCCTCATACTTTGCGACATTCTCATCCTCCTTCTGCCTCAGACTCAGAAATTGCCTTTCTATATCTGCTCGATGGTCACGAGGAAAGTATTTTTCTAAGAAAAGATCTTTGAACTCCCTCCATTCCATATTCTAAACGTCATCATCTTCCTTTGTGTTTTGAATCAGCGACCACCACTGATCGGCATCTCCAGTGAGGCGGTAGACTGCCATGACAACCTTATCTCTTTCACTACTCCCCAAGGCATGGAATATTTTCTCTAAGGAATTTATCCATTGCTCAGCTACTATAGGATTGGTACTCCCATTGAAGTTTGGTGGTTCTTGCCTCATGAAGCGGTCTAACATTGATCCCCCATGTTTTGGATCAGGGTGATCCATACGAGTAAGGTTATTATTCATAACATGAGTGAGTTGTCCCAGTATGGTAATAAGTTGATCAGCACCAGTTGTATCTCCAGATCCACAATAATTATCTTGAGTAGGAGGGCAATCCCTACACGGAGTGCGTGCATTGATACGGTTTCCATTCCTTCCACTAGGCGCCATTTCTAAACAATGGCATAAACTAGATTAGTTTATGAAATAAAATACATAATTCCATATTTGTAAAATACTTTACATAAATTGAACTATTTATGGATATAATCAATAATCATAAAAAGAAATGTTTCCTTTGAGGAAGTATATACTCATAACCCTTCATAGTGGTTTGTAAAGAAAATGAGAATTATCCTAAGCATATCCCCCGGGAGTGTCGTAACCAAGAGTGCAGCAAGGCCCATTGTCGTGCACCAGTTCCCGTTCGAGTCTTGCTCAAAGCGGTGTTTTTGGGTTTTACCCCTAGGTACATATGTGCCAGAGCCGCCTCTACCTGCTCGTATCCAGACAGGGATGTATTGCTCGGAAAACTCACAACATCTCTACAATACCAAAATTCTAGGAAGTTCTTCTATACTAATCCTCAAAGACTATCTTCGGGATATGTGCTCTAATCAGAGTTTATCTAAATCTAGCTTCCAAGGTTAGTACTAAACTTCCTCTGATACCAACTGTAACGCCCCGACCCCAGCTACCCGGAGTCGGTGCATTACTTCGTAACATTGGCATGATCACAAAAGATCAAGTCTCGAAAGACCGATTAGTTTAGTAGCCTTGGAAACACTAGATACATTCGTAAATGTTACATTACATCATAAAGTGAAAAACTACAATAACAAAGTTCCATAGTCCACACTCATATCCTCTTCTGACTATCCCTGCAGGTCATTCATAAAATACTTCTTCACATCCTGGAAAATATTAAAACATTGAAAGGGGTGAGCTCAGATTCTCAGTAAGGATAACAATATTGCGGAAGCTTTCATAAATAAACATAAACATTTAAGGCAATATATAACTAAAACAAAAGCCTTTTAAACATTAACTTAAACATAATATGGCAAAAGTAAAATGAGATAATGCCATTTACTTATTCACATGGATATTCTACTGGTCGAATAATCACATGCAATATCAATAACCACTTTCATAATGAGGGAATGTATAATGTCGGACATTCTGAAACATTTTGTCAAGGCCTCGGCCAAGACGTCTAAAATTATTAAGGCCCCGGCCAAAACCATAAATCAAATTAGGAAAGGGCCTCAGCCAATTCCATGTCTAGTTGTCTCATGAGACCTACCGATGCATCGACGAGATATAGCGGGCTCCACCCGTCACTTATTAAATCCAATACATTCCTCATATGAATAGGTTTAATCATATCATAAACCATAACATAATCGTATCACATAAAACATGCACAAAGGAAACATAAAATTTCCACATTTCAATCACAAGATATCAATACAACACATTGATATAATAAAAACACTTTCAAAACCATTTTCAATACCAAAATAAAATAAAGTTAAAACTTTGTATTTATTTTTCATTAAAAAAATGATGGCTTGTATAGGAAGCCGAAACTCAAATAAAGGTCACGGCGGCGGAGAAGTAGTTGTCGCCGCATAAGTACAGAAAGAAAAACATTCCCTTTTGTCATTTATCAAAACACTTCGTTTAAAAAAGATTCCTTTTGAATAAACGTAAAAGTCAAAGGGGTTTATACACCGTATAAAATAAAGTTGTGTATAAAACCAAATATGCCTCAATGAAAGGAGATTGAGATGAAGTACTTAAAAAGATTATTTTTAAAATAAAATAGATCTATTATGTGTATTCACTATAGGTACACATAAAGAAAGTAAAAATACAGAATAAGACATAATAATATCATGACATAATTTGAAAGTAGGAGATTAACCCAAAGAATGGAAATTGGGTTAAGAAATTCCCTTACCTTGCGTTTTGTCCTGACTCGACCATTCTTTAACCTCCTGAATAATAAACTAGAGTTAATTTCTATTTACTTAAGAACCTTTTTCATGTTCATTATTCCTTTTATATCCCTTATTACCATGTTATGAACATTATTTAATTATTTAAGTTAATAACGGTCGTTTTGTCGATCTTTGGTACTTGAGTCAAAAATAAAATTCTTATAATTACAAGTTGTTCATGTGGTGAAATATCCATTATATCCAGAATTATATTCATTATATAGATATCATATATATCATATATATCCAGTATATACATTCATTCATAATATTACGTAAAATTTAGAGATAAGAAATGAAATGCACCGTTCATGGAGACGGTAAGCCGTACGTACGCATGAACGCTACTTTCATTTATATTTTGTATTTAATGGAACGAAATCATAATGATACAAATGTATAATATAATTCCAGTATAATATAGTGTATAATACCATTTACTCCATCCTTTATACATCCCACATATGGCATTAACGATTCAAATCACTTTGAGGGGGCGGTAGTCCGCACTTCCAAAAATGAAATTATCGCGTTTACCCATAATGGAAATCATAAATTATGCCATAAATGGGAAATACAAAAGCATAAGTAAAAAATAAACATATTATATATCATATATAAATATAGTTACATCTTAATGGAAACCTTTGAAGGTGTTATATGAGTGTTGAACAATCATCGTTTTGTGAGGCAGAAATTCGCCATCCACAGAAACCGTATGTTATTTAACCATTAGATGTAGGTGTGTGTAATTGTAGCTCGAATAATTCTTATATTAACATCCTAGTATATTGAGGATACTGGTGTTGTTACAAAAGAAATTAATAAAAAGAGTTTAGGGGGTTGGAGAAGAAAAATAAAACAAAACAACATTAGAGAAGACATTACCTCAAAATCGGGTAACTCTTTTTGATTTGAGCCAAAGGCTTCCTTGGGAAGAGTTATGCCCAAAGTGAGGCTTCTAGGAGTAATAGGGGGAAGTTGGGAGAGTATTTGGGTAGAGTTTGGACGATTCAAATGGCTTGAAGGTGTGAATAATGTGGGAGAGGTGGGGGCCTTTTATAAGAGGAGAGGATGGGCTCTTTTGGAAAGATTGAAATGTTACATTATTATACAATGATTTTCGGATTCTAAAGGTCCCACACTTATCTAATTCGTGGCTAAGGTGATAAGGGTTCGAAATATCTTCATCCAATAGGCTTTGGACAAGTGTAAGCCTTGGATTTTTGATTATCTTCTCATTTTATTTAAATCATTAAATAATGAGATCATCGCTGCTTCATAATGATGTCATAAATAATTTAATATATTTAATGTATAAAAATTATAAACAAAATACTATGATGTAGGAAATCCTTTTAGATTTCTAATGAATATTTATAATCAAACATTGGACTTGTGTAACCCCACTTAAAAACTGTTTTAGTAAAACAACTCATGTTTGTGTCAATTTAATTTTAACATTAAATAAATATATATTAATGTCATTTTCCAACTAAAGTGGCTCCATGGGGTCCCCAAGTTGAACCATGGGTTGTCTTGGTCGGCCATGACTCATCCAATATTAGTAGGACAAGTGTCATGCTCATCTCATATTATTAAAACATTATTTGTACCTTAAACTACACTAATTACCTCTAATCGCGATTAAGAACTTAAAAGTTACTATTCACCAAAAAATTATTTTAATCTCATTGAACCACATTTTACTTCTTAATGAAAACCATGTATGTCGGATTTTTGAAAATCAAATCACAGAAGTGGTAATATTTCATTTAAACGAAAAATCAGTTATTTAACTACCACTTAGTGGTTTCACTATTCATCAAAAATTGAAGTTTTTCAGAACAATGCCAAAATTTCACCCTAAGCTATAATTGATATTTCGAATTCAAAAATTATTTCTATTTTACAAAATTCCAAAAATATAAGTTGCATTAATTAATTTTATAATTAATTCCCGCTGTCACAACAAATAGCGTGTTTTTAAGAAACAATTTATATCAAAAGATTGGCAATTGTTTATGTCCAATTTCAATGTTAAATTAATTCTAATGACCACCATTGGATAAAATGGTAAAAATATATTCTAATTATACTTTAAAACCTCTAAATAGTATAATTTATCACTATAAATTATTTTTATTAAAAAAGTTGTTTTTAAGTATTTTTCACTATTCATAAAAAATTAGAAGTTCTCATAAAAATACCAAAAATTCAACATAGGCTAATTTCGATATTCCGAATCCAAAAATGAAGTCCATTTTGAAATATAAAATTTCTATAATTTTAAAAAGTGGTTATTACTATTCATAACGGCTACTTTGATTAGTCGCGGTGTTTTAGAACTCGAAGTTGCGTACAATGCAAGCTATTGCATTATTGAATGAGAAGTGTATCATGGAAGCTCGGGGTGTTACAAGTCCAATGATCTCATCCATGGAATGCATAGTCTAACAAATTACTAGACCCAATGGGTGTATCCATGGATCCACATGTCTAAAGAAGTCAATCTGGATCCTAGGAGTATATCCAAGGCATCCTAATATCTAAATGATAGTGAAAGGATCATGTGGCATCATTTTGGGAATAAACTGGTAGATAAGGACCAGGTTCCAATGTGGTTATCTCCCTTGGATACCACATCCTTGAATCATAATGGCTTTCTTTAAGTTCACAAGGCATTCCCTCAAGAATCCAATGCCTGGTCAAGTATAATCACTCCTATAAATATGAAAAGGTCTATATTCAATAGGAATATTATACATAACTTGTTATTTAATTAGGACATATAATACAAATTCAATTTAATAATTCATGTGGTTCATTCCATTTCATTTCATACTAGGTGATAAGACTAAAAGTATATAAAACCCTTTTTATTTAATTATATTCAATTAGGCCAAGTGATATAGATAATAAAATTTCCATTTAAATTTTAATGGTTCATTAATTAATTGTGACACTTACCTTGGAAGACTAAAGTAATAACTAAACATTTTCCAAGCATTAACAATTCATTCATTTAATTAAAAAACATACCTTTATGAAGTCTGAGTCAAATAACACCTGAGCCGTGGTGCAGATAGACCCACATGGGTCTCTAAGGCTTAAATATGATAACACACTACTTGTGGAGGTTGGTGTTAAAGTCTCAACATCCAAAAACATAATTATCATGTATAGAACTAGATCTAGAATAAGATCATAATGAATATAAGAATGACATGTGAATTAAATTGGAAACACCCTATGAAAACGATGTGCACAGAATGAGGACAGTTTATAAAATTGTGATGCTTGAGGGATGCGTCATAAAAAACCTACCTCGAGCCTATATCCCTCTCTTAATCTATTATCAACATTTAGTTTGTCCTAGATTATAAGATATCTAAATAATGAATCAACTCCATAAAAATTGGGTATATTATCATGCTCTTCAATAACTCTGTTAGGAGAAATACAAATAGTGAAAGATACAAGATGATCAAAGAACATACCAATACCCATCCAATAAGATGGATGAGGCTCAAATTGGAGTTCAGATGAATAAAAAATATCAAAAAGTAAAGAATAAGGAATTTGGTGCTCAAAATGGGAGAGGAAGATCACTCTTATCCTTGGAATGTTTAAAAGAGAATATAGTTTATGTTTATAAATAATTAAGGTTATTTTGGATATTTTTACCAAGATAAATAGAGGCGCATGGTTTAGATGCATGGTTAGCCAACTGGTGTTCCAACTGTTCTTGAGTTTCTATCAAAGTAGGGTACCCACACGTCTAGGACACACAGTTAGAGAAACTATGTTCCAACTATGAAATTAAGCTCTAATACATCTTTTTTTGAGAAACCTACATGGGATTTTGGCCCAAACATGATTTTTTGGGAAAACCATGCTCCCTGGTTGCTCTTCTAAAACACCCCACACGATTAGGGGAAACCATGTGTACTGGCTTGCACAATTTCTACTAATAGTGCGGTCCAGAACATTTTTCCAATAGCTAAGCTTATGTGCTTCAAATAATCCCCAAACACCCCATGTAACCTTTGTGAACTCATTAGAAATCCACATATGGTCCCAAAAAAGAGTTAGACTGAAATTTAAAGGATCTACACCTGAGAGAAAAATTGGGTTCTTACATTGATCTATGACACTTTAATTTCTAAAAAATATGATATTTTCAAGCAAGTGGTGATGGATTTTGGGTTTCTATAAAATAGTGGGAGATTAATAAATATAATGTTTGTTTGTTTGTTTAAATTTTATTAGCTAAAGTACCAAAAATCTTCTCAAATTATTTGTAGATTTAGAAATAAAAATGACTTCAGACATATCACTATGATCCATTCTTGAGAAGGATAAACTTCTCAAAAACACAAATTTCTAGGAATGGAAAAGGGATTACGTGGTATCTTATTCCATGAAAATAAATTTTATGTTCAGAATTAACATATTCCTAATGCGTCTAGTAATGTGGATGGTGGGGAATATTTATCTCTCTTTGAGAAATATTGGAATAATTACATAGTTGTTAAGTGTTTAATTCTATCATCCCTGACCAGAGAGCTTTTGAAGCTATATGATGACATGTGTGTGTATATAATGATGTCCCCCATTTGATTTCTACATCAAGAGAACATTTGACAAGATAGATATGACAATCTCTCATGATCTATTTAAAACTAATCTTAGAGAATCGACACCAGTTGGGCCTATTGTAGTCAAGATTATTGGCTACACTGAATGCCTAGACATCTTAAGGGATTAAATTCTTGAATGAGTAGTGAATAGATCTCATACCTTCATCACTTCCAACAACATTTTCTAGTTTTATTGTTAATGATAATGTGATCAATAATGATAAGATACTTTAATAAATTCTTACTCTGATTCTACAAGTGTAAAGGGACATGGGGCATGACAAACTTGTAGTCCTTATAGTAAATAAGAAATGGAATAAAAAGGAAAAGGGTCCCAAGAATGATCACAATTATAAAGATCCTAAGCACTATCCTTATAAGAAAATTAATAGGTGAGGAAAGTAATAGTATGTAGTATGATTTTCATGTTCCAAGCAAGGCCACTGGAAGAGGAAGTGCACCAAGAAGCAAGGGTAATCTAAAGCTGCATTTTTTATTCATTGTAATCTTTTAATATCTATATATTGGGAATTATATTAATCTTATGGTTCTCACATCTATATCAAATTATAGTAACGAAGTACATTATAAAATATTTATAGAGGTGAAGTTCATTTTTTGAGCTGCCAATGGCACGAAGATGGCTTCTTTATCCCTTGGTGACTAACACGAATCATTTCTAACATGAATGATATTGGTTTTATGGGATTGTAATAATGTACCAACTATTACCAATAACATAATTTTTGTATCATGCCAAGATGCAGTTTCTTTTATTTTCAATCTTGTAAATAAAAGTTTTTCATTTATAAATACAACATATGGTATGGTATGGAACATTTAAATAATGGTATTTATGTATTAAATTATGAAAACCAAGTACTGAAAATAGATAGTGAATCATGTTCACATGACTCATATAATACCCAAGTACGACATCACTATCATGGTTATGTAAATGAGAATCATTTGAAAAATAAATTTCAAGATGGTTACAAAGAATTTTTGAGCTAATCCCACTTGAAATATGTCGGGATTGTTTACAACGCAACTTGGCCAAATAATCAATTAATGGATAAGGTGAAAGAGCTGAAGAGCATTTATGATTGGTACACACCAATGTGTATAGACCACTTACAATATAATCTAGAGGTGGGTAGGCTTACTTCAAAACTTTTACTGATGACTTAAGTAGATATGGCTATATAGACTCGATGAGGTATAAGTTGGAGTCTTTCGATAAATTCAAAAAATTAAGAATACAGTAGATAATAAACCTATAAAGAGGATAAAGAATATTAAATTGGATCGAGGTGGTTAATATCTTAACTAACAAGTTATCAACATTTTTTTGGAGTTTTGTATTCTATCTAAACTCATCCCACCATACAAACCACAGTGAAATAATGTTAGTAAAATGAGGAATTATAACTTGTTAGGCATGGTAAGGTTGACGATGATTCATGCGGATCTTCTGTTATCCTTTTGGGGATATGAATTACAAAATATGGCATACACACTAAATTGAGTGCCAAATTAAGAAAAAAATAGAAATCCCTTTGAGTTAGGGGGTGGAAAGAAGTCATTTTTATCACATACACATGTATGGGGTTACAAGGAATTTTTTAAGGCCATTATAAGAAACAAACTAGTACCACAGGGCATAATGTGTATTATTATAGGGAATTATAAGGAAACAAAGGGACACTTCTTATATAACCCGTCAGTAATGAAAGTGACTACCACTTGACAATACATCTTTTTTGTGAGGAAGAACATCCTTAAAAAAGGATAAAGTTGGATAGATTGAATTCATTGTAGTTGATGCTCAAGATACAACAGATCTAGTACGAGAATAAATTCCATAGGTTATCATAGAAGAAGTCGTTATTCAAACATAAGTACTACATAGGATCACTAGAGAGGTAAGAAAACTGGGGAGATAATGTTTTCTAATCACCAAATATAGTGAATCGTTATTTGTGGAAAATAATGAACTTATCTCCTAAAAATAGGTAGTATATAGCTCAGAAGCTACAAGATGGCAAAAAATGAATCATAAAATTGATTTCATGTTTCAAAACCAATTTTCGGTTTTTTATTATGTGTCAGTTAATGTAAATCTCATAAAGTGAAAATGGGAATTCAAGATAAAACTAGACATGGAAGGTAAGTTAAATACTTATAAAGTAAAGTTAGTTGCTAAAGTATTTAATCAACCTCAAGGAACTTACTATGATGAAACCTTTTCACTAGTTTCCATATTTAAATCCATCATAATTATACTTTCTACAATAGCTTATCAAATCAGTAAGATGCACATAAAAACTGATTTCCTTAATGGGAACCTTAAGGAAGATGTGTATATAAAACAACATGAAGGGTCTATGACTCTAGTAGATTATGAAGGTATTTTCAAGTTATTGAGACCCATTTATTATTTGAAGCCAGTGTCCAGGTTATGGATCATTGGATTTGATAAAGAAATAAAAGAATTCAATTTCATTAAGATTGAATGTGATCCATGTATTTACAATAGGTTTAATGGGAATGTGATTGTTATACTAGTTATATTTTTGATGACATATTACTTATTGAAATGAAATACCAGTATTATAGTCTATTAATGACTTCGTAAAAAAGATTTCCCCTATAAAGGGATTAGGTTAGGTAGATTATATTCTACGGATCAAGATCATTCATGATAGATCTAAGATTCTACATGGACTAAGTCACATGGTATACATATTTATAAGAAAATTTATTCTCAGAAACACCAGGAGAAAGAGAAAATGAGTAAGATATCATACACTTTAGTGATAAGATCAATCATATATTACATGTTATGTATTGGAATTAAAGTTTTCTATGCATTGATCTGGGTAGGAAGATGTCAGGTTGGTCCAGGAGAACATCATTGGTTTTCTGTTAAGACAATCCTTAAGTATTTGAGAAGAACTATGGATATATTCCTTGTGTATGGTGGAGATAGGGATATGGTCATTAGGGGTTATATTGATGCTAGGTTTCAAACGAATAATTATAATCTGATGTCATAGTCGGGATATGTTTTTTGACTCAATAAAGGAATTGTGATCTATAAGGGATCAATAAAGCTAGTTTTCATTGATTCTATAGTGGATTCTGAGTATATAGAGGCTTCCGATATAGAAAAGGAAGTCATTTATATAAAAATAGTTTTATAAAGATTAATGTTGTACCTAGAAATAATGAATCTTGTGTAGTTTATTTTGATAATATTGTACTGGTGGATCTTGTAAAAGAGTCAAGGGCACACCAATGAAAAAAGAACATACTTTGAGAGTATCACCTCTTGAGGTATTTTTCTTAGAGGGGTAAATTTTAACTAAGTATTGTTAACAAAGAAGAAAACATGGCAGACACCTTGACTAAATTCCTACCTCCATAGAAGCATGAGTATCATGTGAGATCTAACGGACTAAATGTTGTTAGTAGTTGGCTCTAGTGTAAGTGGAAATCCGTTGGATTTGATGCCATAGAACCAACTTCTGTGTACTTTATTTATGTGACATTTATTTCATTCACTTTTCTATATCATTTTTTGTATTTTAATTTTATTTTTATTATTAAAATAATATTTTTTGTTGAATAATTTTCATATGTTTCCTGTTTTATTTTAAATTGTTTAAATTATGAATTGTTCTAAATTTTACGTGTTTTAGTATTTATTTTAGTCGTTTATAAAAAATTTAAAATTAATAAATTAATGTAGTTATAAATATAATTATCTATTCTTTGATTTTTTTAAAATTAAAATTTTTATTTTTTTATTATTTTAATTTGTTCAATTTTTCATTTCTTTCAAAATAATAACTTCAATAATTTAATTTCATTATTTAATTTTTCTATTAGATATTTACCTTTTTTCTCAATTTAATTAATCATAATTAGTTTACTTAAAAATATATTGATATAATTATTTTAATTATTTCATTATTTCAGACATTTAGTATACTTTATTATATTTTTATTTATTAAATTAATTCATCAATTCAATTATTTTGTCATTTTAATTTTTCAATAAATTAATCTCATTTTATTTTTAGTTTTTTAAATATTTAAGTATAATAAGTTAATTATTTGATTTTATTAATTCTGTTAATTAAATAATTAGTTATTTAATTTATGAAAATTGACGTTAATTTTTATTGTTTTAAAAAATTTAATTTTATGAATTGATTTTGTTTAATTGTTCAAATATATTTAACAAATTATAATCCAAATAAATTTAATTATTAAATACATTATAATTGAGATAATTTTAAAAACAAATTACATTACATTTTTTATGTAAATTATTATAATTTAATATTTCTTTATTTTATAATTTTAGTTAATTGATTTATTTTTTTTTGTTAAATTAATTTATTTCTTTAATTTGAAGTTATTGTTTTATTGGTTTTTTTCTTTTTATGATGTTGTTGTTGTTGAACTACACCCACCATTGGTATCTTCCAACGGTGACTCGTCCACCCACCAGTGGATTCTGCCAATGGTGACTTCTGAACCCTTCACCCACTATCAAACTCACCTACAGTTAGACTTCCCATTTTACCCAACATTGAATTCTATTCCTTCACCCACTACAAATGCAACCTTCCAGCTGTTTCACTCACTATTTCCCTCAAATAGTGACTCAATGAGTCACCTCCACCATCTTCCTCATTCACCCACTGCTACTATTCTCATCGGTCTCTTGTTCCTCAGTCACGGACACCTCCCGTACATCCTCAACCCACCACCTGATAAAAACAACAGTAGAAAAGAAAATTAACAGAATTTAATGTTCTTCAACAACAACCAAAAAATCCAACTTGCGACAACCCAATAGATTAAACCAGTAGTAAGTTTAGAATCAAATCAAAAACATAAATTCACTTAAATCCAACAGTCATCCGCCATTGTAGACCCATCCTAATTTGATCCAAAGTGAGACACTAAGGCTGAATCCAACCACCATTGGAGATCTTTCTTTATCATCCACCACCCCAATCTAAGTTATTACCCTCATTTTGATCTCCATCCATCATCCCTATCACCACCACTCACATATATGTATTCATTGGTGCTGGATTTTATAGATGAACCACAATGAGCACCACTATTCACCTATACCTACTACTGTAAAGCTCTAGAACCCTTCCCCTACCTCTCACAGGTTCCATCATGATCCCCCCCCCCCACCCTTATCTTATTTTATCCTGAACCCCATTCCTCTCCTCACTAAAATCAACCCCCTCCCCTTCAATTCAGCATATTTATTAGACTTAATAATATATAATTATAATAAATATACTTAATATTATAATAAAAGTATATATATATATATAATGATATTGATAAAAAAATTTCATATATAATTTATTATAACAATATTTTCATTACCTTTGTGTCCATATCAATTAACATTTTTGTACCACTAACAACAGTTTTTATAAATATATATATATATTATTTTTTATGTCTATTTTCTTACTTTTAATTTTTAAATTTTTTTTATGTAAGAACTAATGGAAATTTTAAACAAGTGTTTCATGACACAAAACATTGAGTAGTTATGCATTCTATATGTTGAATTTATGCTCTAGTCATTTAAGGAGGAGGTTGTTTTTTACGTGAAATGTTGAACAGTGGCCTCGTTACTTAGTTTTCACTATGAGATTATGGGATGGTAGCACCCGAATGTTTTTTGATAAACATGTTGATGGATACTAGCCATTAGAGAGACTTCTAGGACACCATTGGGTGAGAAACAGCCAATCATTCACTCCACCACTCACCTCTCCTCTCATTCATCCATTCCAGACCCATCAACTCATTCAACCATCTACATTAACCAGAATAGACCAAGGATCACTCGACCAGGAAAAGGGAAAGAATCGAATATGGAGATAGAGCTTGTGGGAGAAATCCCACAAGAGATGATTCTTCATATCTTTCTTCCTTTTGTTTTCATTTCCTATTTTTATGTGTAATTAATTTGTTGATGGGACTGATTCAGTAATGGACCAAGATTTATTTTATCCATTTTAATTAGTTAAAAAAATTCATTTTGATATTTATGTTCCATTTTATTTTCCATTCGATTATGAGAATCAATTTATACTACTCAATAACTGATAGGTGAGGGTAGTGAATCAATTATCCTTGAATTATTTACCAAATTACAAAATTTGGAAAATCTCAATGTATCACTTATCAATATTGAATGGTTTAATTCAAGGGTTAATATCCAAATATCAAATCTTATGAAGGTAAAATAAGCTATATTAGTCCATTAAAGCATCATTTCAGTGGATTATCACCTTTTTTCTAATCAATAGATGATTAAATTAAATTGAATAGAATTGAATAATATCATTTTATCATTTCAAAGCAGCCTAGGTGCCCTATTTCATCAGTTTTTTAGATAATTCTTTGTTCATTCCCACAATACCTCTCATTTTCACAATTTTCATTTTAGATTTTGTTTCTGTTTCTTCTAGTTTTTCCTTTTCTTTAGTCGATTACACAATCACTAAATTCTTTTTTATGGTTCGACCCTTCTTACTATATTACTATTAGTAATTAGGTTATATAAATATTAAATTTTTGTGAGTTCAGTGAACTCATGGTAAAATTTTGTCATTCTTTCCAGGGAAGTCACATGCGACCAAGTCAACAAAAATAAAAAATATATATATAACAAAAACTGAAAATTATAAAAAATATATAAAAATATATAAATATTAAAAAAATATTAAGAAAAAATCAAAATTGTCTCCTCTGTTTGTGTGAACACTAGATATTCTACATTAGACCTTATAACTCCACTACCTAAAAACACCAAAAATTATTATTTATTTAGGAATAAAGATAATTCCGTAATGGAAAATTTTGTAAACAAAGTTGAAAATCTGAATGTGAATGTTTTATTTCTCATTGTGCCTTCCCCTGAGATACCTAGACTTAGGGAATTTCAAATTCCAACTGTGTCAATCATACAATATTGAATTAGGTTTCCCCTAGGTCTTGGATTTATGACATCAATTAGTCTCATCTCTCTAAACTTACTTCTTTCAATGGCCTCCCTATAGTGGATTTCTTAGAGTTTATTAGATATTTGTATGGTTATGTCTAGCAACTACCTATCTGAGAACTGAGTGAGGAGCAATTGAGGTTGAGGTTATTCCCATTTTGTAATAAGGGGAGGGATAGGACATGGTTTCAAAATATAGATGAGGAAATATTCCAAACCTATTATGAGGTGTTCACTGCATTTGTATCAAAATTATACCCTAGGAACACAACCCTTTAGGATTGGAATAATATCGTAGGCTTTTTCTAGGATGAGGGAAATATTTTTCATGAGGAATGGAAAAGGATTATAAGTATTCTTAGGAAAATTATCAATCATCATTCATCTCCGTATTTTCTCATGGAAACTTTTTACAATGCCCTAACCACATAAAAAAAACCTAGCTGACTAATCTTGTGGGAGTGACTTCTTTGATTCCACTATTGATGAATTTAAAAAAACTATTTGATAATTTGTTTTAGAATTCCCAACACAAGTGCACTAGGAATAGAGTCATTTGTAGGTATGAAATAAACCCCTAGGTTTAGATTTTTGATGCTAAGGTTCTTAGGGAGCAATGTTATCATTGTGGGAAGTTTGGTCACACTAAAAAAATGTTTCCCAAACATTGACATCCCATTAAAATCTGATTAGAATTCCAAATTCATTGATTGATCTTGGAATCAAGGGGAAACTGATCTTTTTACAAATTAATAAAATTCTAGATACAAAAACCACCCAAACATGTCCTGGAAAGATCAAGGTATAATAAAACAGCTCAATGCACCAAATTACTAACCACATAATAGACAATCTTTCCAAAATAAATATTTGGATTATTCATCTAATTATCAAAGGGAGTTAAGGGGGATGGTTATAAATGTTTCGGCAGAAATTATTTAATGAAGGAATGATACAAATGCCAATATTAACAATTTAGAACTTCAAATGGGTCAAATGGCTATAGATACAAGTGGAAGGCACAAGGGAAATATTCCCATCACAACAATTCCAAATCTAATAGATAATTTTATTCATTTCACCACTAGATCTAGCCTTCAAAACCAAGAACAATCCAATAAACATTCTGGATAGGGAAAAATGATGAAAATATATATTTGAAAATGAAAGCCTGGAAAATTATCAATCTCTAAATCTGGGTAGTTTGGCCCAAAATGGATAGAATTTTCAGAACACACCTAAAAAACTATATAACCAATGAAAATGAAGTGGTAATTCGTTATGAATGCCAAGAATAATTTTATGTTTGAGAAGAAGGTAAATAACCTACTTTTTTTAAAAATTATGCTCTTCCCAGTCCCTTCCTAGATAGAGTGAAAAAGAGTGATGAACCTGATTGCCTGAGGTTCATAAAAATGATTCAAACCTTCAACTTCAAAAATACATTATTATAAGACTTGGTTAAATTTCATCACATGTAAAATTCTCCAAAAGGATTCTGTATAACAAAAAAAATTGATGAAGGTGGATATAATCAACCTCAATGAGGAGTGAAATGTTGTTATATTAAGGAAGATTCCTCAGAGGCTCAAGGACCCTGGTGGTTTTTTTATTCAATAACTAATATGAGTAAGTGGGAAACAGAATTTTCTATGTGATTTAGGGGAAATTATAAATATGATTCCTTGTTCGTTGTTTAAGAATTTGGGACTTAAGTATATGAAACCAACTGATATTTCTTTTCAACTTTCTGATAGGTCACTCACTCATCCCGATAGAAGGATATATAACCTATTATTGAGTGTAAGAAAAATCATACTTCCAAAAAAATTTATAATCTTTGATAAGGAATGTGATGAAAGGGTCCCAATCATGTAAGAAAAACCCTTCCTTGCTACTTAAGGATCAATCTTTAATATGAACAAAATAAAAAATTACCCACCAATTTTTGGATGAAGTGGATAAGATTTGTGTTTTTTAATCACCCAAAAATGAGTTTATATGTGACCCAGATGATATTTCTGAGAATCAATGTTTGCAAATTGAGGTCCAAGTTGAGTATGGTTCTTTTTTTCTTGAAGTCATAGAGATTAGGACTCCCCAACTAATTTAATATTTCACTATAACTATTGCTCCTTCCCCATCCATATATTTGTTTAGTCAATAAGGTTTTCCTTATGACTTTTACATTCATTCTTGTTTTGAAAATCAAAAACACCTTTCTTTAAGGAAATCTCTTTTATAAGAAAAATTGCTTTTATAAGGAAAATCGCTCTTGTAAGAAAAATTATTCTTATCATTTTTTTTCATCCATATTTTTCTTAAGTATAATATTCGGATTCATTTCTATATTCTCAGAATTTTTTGAATCTTTGATATGAAGTATTCTGTTTTAGGATCCTAATTCTAGATACGAACTGTAATAAAGTTTCACTCCGAAATACAGAATGAAAACTGTGATAAAGTTTCATTCCAAATTCCGGATACAAACTCTAATTAAGTTCTTCTCTAGATTCAGGATAAGAATCCTTATGAAGTTCGACATTGAATTCTCATTACGAATTCTAATGAAGAATTCTCATTATGAATTCTAATGACAAATTCTCATTACAAATTATTAAGATGAAATCTCATTATGAATCCTGATGATGAATTCCCATTACAAATTCTGATAAGGAATTCTCACTACGAATTCTGATGAAGAATTCTCATTCTGAATTCTCATTTGGAATTCTCATTCTGAATTCACCTATTAAATAGAATCTGATCATCTTTGTGTTATACACTTCGAATTTATTTAGACTCCGAAAATTATTTTGGTTAGACTCCAAACTTTCATTTGGATTACGCTTTTATAATTTGTTTACTCTTTAATATATTTTTTTACTCTGAAATTTCACTTCGAATATTCACTCCGAACATTTTAATTAAGACTTAAAACGATGTCGTACATTCTGTTTCACTTGTTTTGTTATAAAACGATGTCGTGTATTCTGTTATGAACTAACCATTGGTTAAGTTACACATGTACAGGTCCCTCCGATTTTTAAGGAAAATATGACCGTTGCAAAGGAGATCGACCTTACCTATAAATAGGAGCTCATTTGAAAGAGCTCAGTGCAGAAAGGGTGACTGATCTTCGACTCATGTGATTACATGCTTGAAGTGATTTCTAGAGAGAGAGGCTCTTATTAACTCTCAAAGCCTTGTGCGACTCCGAATGTTGGTGATTACATTCGAGGACTTCCGGGGATAGGAAGACAGAGGTTTCCAACACCTTGAAGTTGAGGTCTTCCTTGCTAAGGAAGACAGAGGTTGCCAACTACCTTGAAGTTAAGGGCTTGCGGGGATAGAAAGACAGAGACTCTGATCTTCGTATCGATGGCTTACCCTAGTGTGGGTAAGACAGACTTGCTTGAAAGTATAAATCAAGGAACCTTTATCCAAGGTTGTTGGATACCCTTCTCTTTGGGTTAAAAGACTTATATCTTGTTACTTGTAGTTTTACTACTTGTTTATTTCCGCTGCATTTTGTATTATAAGGAAAGCATAAATTTCTTATACTTCCTTACTTGTACTCTGTTTCATTTAGATTCTATATGCTTTAAGGTAGAATCTAATAATGTAATCTTTTATTTAGTTTCAATTTCCAGAACCATATTTCTGGAACCTACTTTCAGAATCTCTTTCCAAGTTTTCATTTGGTATTAGAGGTGTTGTGAATTTGCTTAATTTTAACTTTGTTAAACTTAGACCTTTCCTTTGCTTAAGGAAAACATATTTAATCGTAACTAACTTTAAAGGTTTCAAAGGAATTTTTAAAGTATACAATTCACCCCCCCCCCCCCCCTCTTGTATATTGAGCATCTACATCATTATTTCGATCCTATAATGGGTATCAGAGGAGGTCTCTGAAATACTTGTACTCACGTATAAGTTTTTCTTGCTCACTTTCCCATTCCGAACATTCCCATTCCAAAATTTCCCATTCCAAACTTTGTTATTACGATTATTTTCTACTAACATGTTTGTGTGCCGAAGGTTTATAAGTATGGCAGGAATTGATGTTGGTTCTATTGATAATCTAAATCCTACAAGACCACCAATATTTGATGGTAATGACTATGAATACTGGAGAGATCGAATGAATACTTTTTTTATCAATACTAGAGTGGACAACTTTGTTATACTCACTTGTGATTATAAAATTCCAGACAAGGAAGTTAGAACTTTTATTAACCAGGAAAAGCAGGAATACCAACTCAACTATAAGGTACGCAATACTCTACTTTGTTCAATGAATAGAAATATATATATCCAAATTTCTTCTTGTGAAGCAGCTAATTGTTTCTGGAAGAAGTTAGAGGTCACACACTTTGGAACTTCTTAGGTGATTGAGACTAGGAGAGCTATGCTTAGAGCTGAATATCATGGCTTCAACTTTCCTTATGGTGAACCAATCTGTAAAGTTCAACAGAGATTTATAACTATCATCAAAAGTCTACAGTCTATGGGAGAGAAAGGCTTAGATGATGAAGCTCTTGTGGATAAGATAATTGATATCATGCCTAATGAGTGGGAATCCAAAAGAACTGCTATAGATGAGAATAGGAAGGTCACTCAAATTTCTCTTAATGAGCTATTTAGAACTCTTCTCCAACATGAAACCAGAATGAAGAGAGATGCTGACAACATAAAAAAGAAAAATGGAAATGGTACCGTTGCTTTTACAACAACATCAAATCAGATGAAAACTAAGACTCCTGATAGAGTAACCAGATCCAAGTCTAAGAAAGTTATTCTCCAATCCGAATCTACTGAGAGTGAAATATCAGAAAATGAATTAGCAAATCTTGCTCGAAGGATGAACAAGTTAGCTAGACAAAGTAGTTTCCAATCCAAGTATAAGAAATAGGAATGGAAAGATAAGAAAGATGGAGAAGTCACTTTCTATGAATGCAAGAGAGCTAGACATATTAGACCAGATTCCCATTTTCTCAAAAAGAAAGAAAGGAAAGAAAGGCATTCAGACAGGAACAGAAAGAAGTATTATAAAGCCAAAGCTAAGAATGTTCTGAAATCTAATGACACCGTGAGTGCCAGTGGTGGTTACTCTTCAGATGAATCTTCTGATTATGAATCTTCAGAACAGAATAATCTCAGTCTTATATCCAGATTACCTATTGATAATCATTGTTTTATGGCTAAGGTATGAAATGCTGAATCATTGACCATTGTTTCTTTAAATTCAAATGATAGTAAGTATTATAACACTTCTGATGAAGAATCTTCTTCTGATGAAGCAAATACTTTACCTACTTATGAAGAAGTCTCTAGGTTTTCTGAACTTATTGAGATTGAGAATTCTAAACTCAATAAGAAACTCGATAAGGCAAACTCTAGGAATTCTATTCTTACAAAAGAGATATCTGATATTTCTAAATATCTTGATAGGATAAATGATAATTTTGAAAGTATTTCAAAAAATCGTGAGGAAGTAAGCTCTGAGAAGAACAAAATTGCTAAAGAGTTAGAAAAAGTAATTTATAAGAAAATTGTTTTCGAGCCTAACTCTAGTTCTAAAACTAATGATTTTGAGGATAAAAACTTGGTTATAAAACTCAAGTCCAAAATTTTTTCCTTAAAGAAGTGTTTATCAAACTTTACCCATGGTATGGAAAATTTTGATAAAATGTATTCCCAAATATGACCTTTACGAAATAAATCCGGATTTGGTTATACCCATGAAAAACCATTTTTTAGTAAAAATTATTTTGTTCCTCAAAGTTCCCCATTTTGTACTAAGTGTCAATGTGGTGGTCACTGGGCAAAGAATTGTTCCTTAAACAGAACCCAATCTCTAGGATTTCACAAAGCTTATTTTTCTAAGAAGTTGGGGGTACCTAAAATTTTGTTATCTAGTAATCTCGGATCCAAACAAGTTTAGATTCTGAAAGTCTAATTTTCTTCTTGATTTCCGGAAAATAAAGGGAGTACCAGCAACAATACATGGTACATGGATAGTGGATGTTCCCGTCACATGACTGGTAACAAAAACTATTTTTAAAAGATTATCAAAATGAAAGGAGGAAAGGTAACTTTCGGAGATAATGCTAAGGGAGAGATTGTTGGTATTGGTAATATTGTTCTTTTAGGTTAAACCATAATTTCAAATGTTCTTTTTGTTAATGGTCTTAAGCACAACCTCATTAGCATAAGTCAGTTATGTGATGAAGTTTACCTTGTGAATTTTTAGGAATGATAAGTTCTTAGTTCACAATTCCAAGGAAAAATTTATTCTCTCAACCAATAGGCTTGAGAATGTTTACACCTTAAACTTAGAAGACCTTAGAAGCCAAGATTTACCTTCCCTAAGTGCAATGGAAGATCATTCCTGGTTATGGCATAGAAGACTAGGTCACTGTAACCTTAGGAACCTATGTAAACTCTCTATGAAGAAACTAGTTAAAGATCTACTGGAGCATAGATTTGATTCTTCTGAAGTTTGTAATCCTTGTCAATATGGAAAGCAACATAAATCTAGTTTTAAATCAATCTGTGAAGTCTCAACAACTGATGCATTACAGTTAGTGCAGATGGATCTTTTTGGTCCAGCACAAATTGGAAGTATTGGAGTCAAATACTATGTGTTTGTTCTAGTTGATGATTACACTAGATTTACTTGGGTTTATTTTCTAGAAAAGAAATCTGAAGCTTTTTCTTATTTCAAATGTTTTAGAGCTCAAGTTAAAAATGAGAAAAACCTTCCATTGAAAACTATTCATATTGATCATGGAGGAGAATTTCAAAATTCTGATTTTAAAACTTTTTGTAGTAAAAAATGTATTACTCACAATTTTTCTGCACCTAGAACTCCTCAACAAAATGGTGTAGTTGAAAGAAGAAATAGAATTATTCAAGAAATAACTAGAACCATGTTGAGTGAATATTCTATAGCTAGACATTTATGGGCTGAAGTTGTAAGTACTTCTTGCTATACTATAAATCGAGTTTTGATTAGACCTTTTCTTAATAAAACCCCTTATGAGTTATGGAATGGTAGAAAACCAAGACTATCCTACTTCAAGGTTTTTGGTTTCAAAGTATTCATTTTGAATAATAAAGATAACTTACATAAATTCACACCAAAATCGGATGAAGGAATTTTCTTAGGTTATTCCACAACATCTAAGGCTTATAGAGTTTTTAATAAAAACACTTGTACTGTTGAAGAAACAGTACATGTAAAATTTGATGAGTCTGATCCTTTTGTTTTTAAACAATCCCAGCCTATATCCTCAGATGTGTTTTCAAAAACTGATTATCAACCTTTTATAGAAGAACCTTCTGATAAGGATAATGTTCAAGAAGATATTCCTGAAACATTTACCCGAGAATACTTTCTACCCTATGTTGATAAACAGGATTTTCAAAACCCAAATCAGGTGTTTCTTAAGAATCATCCCAGTGATAGTATCATTAGTGATGTAAATCAACTTGTAAGGACTAGAAGTTCCTTAAGAAATGAAGTAGAACATCTATCATTTCTTTCCCAATTATAACCTAAAATAACTGATGAAGCTTTAGGTGATGATGATTGGATCAAAGTCATGCAAGATGAACTAAATGAATTTGAAAAAAATAAAGTCTGGACTTTGGTTGAAAGACCTAAGTAAACTTCTGTAATTGCATTCAAATGGGTTTTCAAAAATCAATGTGATGAAAATGGAGTCATAGTAAGAAATAAAGCTAGACTTGTTGCTAAAGTCTATAATAAGCAAGAGGGAATAGACTATTAAGAAACCTATGATCCAGTAGCTAGACTTGAATCTATCCATATTCTACTTGCCTTTGCAGCATTCTTTAATTTCAAACTTTTCCAAATGGATGTGAAATGTTCTTTTCTTAATGGTTATGTTCAAGAGGATGTTTTTATTGAACAACCTCCTGGCTTTGAAGATACAAAACATCCTGATTATGTTTTTAGACTTACCAAAGCTCTGTATGTCCTTAAACAAGCCCCACGAGCATGGTATGATAGACTTACTGGATTTTTGCTTCAAAATAACTATGTTAAGGGAAATACAGATCCAACCCTTTTTATAAAGAAAGATAAGAAAAATGTTTTGATTGTTCAAATTTATGTTGATGACATCATATTTGGTTAAACTCAGCAATCTTTGACCGACTCCTTCGCAAGTCTAATGAAATCTGAGTTTGAAATGAGCATGATGGGTGAGTTAACTTTTTTCCTTGGTTTTCAAATTTCTCAAAAACCAGAAGGAACCTACATATCTCAACATAAGTATATTAAAGATATTCTTAAAAAGTATTGTTATGACAACACTAAGAGAATTAGTACTCCCATTGGTACCTCAAACTCGTTAGATCTTGATGAAGCTGGGAAACCAGTAGATCAAACATCTTTTAGAGGTATGATAGGGAGCCTACTATACTTAACAGCTAGTCGACTAGACTTAATGTTTTCAGTATGATTATGTGCAAGATATCAATCCAATCCCAAGGAATCTCACTTAAAGGTAGTAAAAAGAATTTTTCTCTACCATAAGGGAACCATGGATCTAAGATTATTTTATACTTCTGGAAATGATTTTATCCTAAAAATATTTTCTGATGCTAAATTTAGTGGATGTAGAATGGATATAAAAAGTACATCTGGAACTTTTCATTTCTTAGGAAATTCATTAGTTTCATGGTCCTGCAAGAAGCAACATTCTGTAGCACTCTCCACTGCTGAAGCTGAATATGTAGCAGCTGGAAGTTGTTGTGCTCAAGTGTTGTGGATGCAACACACACTCACCGACTATGGCTTGAGTTTTACTAAAACTCAAATTTTTTGTGATAACACAAGTGACATTTCCCTTAGTAAGAACCCTACACATCATTCTGGTGCAAAACACATAGATATTAGGAATCACTTTCTTAGGGATCACACACTTAAAGGAGATATTATTCTTCAATTTATCAGAACACAAGATCAACTTGCTGATATTTTCACAAAATCTTTTCCTTCTGATATATTTGAATATATTAAATAGAAGTTAGGAATGATAACTATAAGGTAGCCTTTCTTAATTAACTTTCTGTTGAAAAAATACTCCTTACAGCAATAAACTCCTTTTCATAGGGGTAGTACATTTGATTGTTAGATTAAAAAAGTTTTTCAAAATTTGTTTTCAAACTTTTCGGAACTAAATTTCTGGAATTGAATTTCTGGAACTAAAATTTCCAGAATGGATATGTTCATGTAGAAGAATTCTGGAATCAAAGACTTCTTATTGAACACTTCAAGAATGGAAAATTCCGTACTGGTATTTTCATAACGAGATTTTCGTACCGAATCTTTCATAATAAGTTTTTCGTTTTCAAATTTTTTAATGAAATTTTCATACTGAGTTTTTCATACTGAGTTTGTTTTTTGTAGTGAGTTTTCCAAATTTTTTCTTTTCATAATAAATATTTTTTTGTAGTTTTTGTAAGAATGTTACCAATTATGAATAATCCTCCTAAGCCAATCCGAAAGGTATGATTTCCTTACTCAAGTTTTCGTAGTCATATTTTACTTGCTGGAATTTTCTTATATTTTGTTTTCGGATTATAATTTTCTCAATTCTTTGTTTTAATAAAAACCTCAAAAGATCGGATTCATGAGAATTGGTTTTAGACCATCAGATCTGATCTCAGCTTGTCACAATCGTTCGATCAACCGTGGAAGTTGAACCGTTTTCTCGTTGCCTATATAAAGGGGACCCCAAACGGTTGTCCCACATCGGTTTTCAAGCTCCAGTGTCTCAAAGCTCTGCCTCTCTGTTTTAAGACCATTCCGAACCTTAGATTTTTCCATTCCGAAATTCTCAGAGGTCTTCAGATCCAAATGTCTGTGGAAGCATCTTCTCAAGACATGTCTTCTTCCAAGCCGATTTCAAAGTGGTTAGTATATAGAGAGAGGCTGGTTCATCTGAATTTATTCAAAAAGTATGACTCTCTTATTTCCAAGAATATTATGCTAAATGGTTGGGAAGATGTTGCGGTGTCAAAACCTAGGAATCAAGATGAATTGTATTCAGATTTGCTTATAGAGTTTTATGAGACACTCTCCTTTCTTAAGGAAGATGGAAGAGAAAATTTGTCGTTTAATTCTTATGGTAAGACTTATAAGATTTCATATGCCAAGGAAGCTAGCTTGATAGGGCTGAATAATGAAGGTGAAGCCAAATTCATATCTCATGTGTTTCCAGATTCAAAGTGTAGCTTCGACAAGGAAAAAGCATTATAAACTCTCGGACTGGCAGATGACAAGGCTCTGAAGATTTCTATTTTATCTACAAATTTCCGGATTCTAGAGTTATGGGTACAAGGCCATATCATACCGAGGAAGGGTGAAAAAGATAGCTTAAAGAAGAGTGAGATCTACATCCTAGATTTTTTGATAAATTTGAGGAAGTTTAATTTGATGAAGCACATTCTTATCACTCTTGAGAATGTGAAGAAAGAAAATATGAGAGCTCAGATTATAATGTATCCTACAATCCTCTCGAATTTGATAGTTCGATGCCTTGAGTCATTCAAGGAGGCTTGCAAGTCTAAGCCAAGAGTTTTCAAGATTATGTTGGTGAGTGATGGTACACTTAAAAGAATGGATGTAGCTTTTGACAAGAAGAATGGTCAGTTTGTTGATTCACCTGCTCAAGAAGAAACAGTTCCGAAAGTTGCTGATCCAGAATCTTCTAAGCCAGTGAGGAAGAGAAAGATAAAAGAAGTTGAAGCAGAGAATCCCAAGTCTAAGGAAGTTCATTCCGCACCTCCAAAACCAAAGAAGAAGGAAGCTTACCCAGATGAGGTAGTTTCTAAATGGAGGGAGATCAAAGAAAAAGGAGTGCAAGGGGAGCCTCAGTTGGGCTTGGACCCTGTGGAAGCTAAGGCCTTGAAAGAAAGAACTGCGGATAAGCAAGAAAAACAAGAAAAATAAAAGAAGATCAAGAAGAAGATGACTGAAGCAGAGATAGCTCAGGCATTGTTGAAGTTCAATGAGATGGTTTCAGCAAATATTCATGTTTCGAGATCCTTTTCCTTGGACTCTCTTCCTGAGACTCCAGGAAGAAATTCCGTCGCTCCGGAAGAATCTGTTGCTAAGACTGCTGAGGAAGTAGAGCAAGTTGAGAAAGTGGAAGAAGAAGAAGCTATTTCTGAAGGAAGTGGTGAAACCGTAGATGTGTTGAAGCAAGTAGATGATTATAAGGGAACACCTTCAGAACATCTGTCGCTCTAAACTTCATAAGCCGAATCTTCGAAATTAGTCACTCCTAGAAATGATGAGCAGTAAGGAGAAGAAGAAGTAGATTATCATGCAGAAGAAGAACAACTTCTACATGATGTTGCTCAAATGGAGAATTTAGAGGTTGGTTCTCAGAAATTTCCTGATGAGGAAGACCATATTGTTCAAGTTTCAGATAGTGAAAAGAAAACTTCGGAACTGGATTCTATTCCGAAAAGAGACAAGGGAAAGCATATTATAGCTGATACTCCAAGCATAGTAGTGGTGAAGAGAAAGGAAGCTGGTAGTTCTTCAAAGAAAAAGCTTGACCCTGTTGAGGAAGAAAATTCTCCAAGAAAAGTTTCGGATTCAGAGTCATCTTCGTTGGGGAATGACTTTGTTGTTTAGTCTTTAAAGAAGTTGGTGGGAACTATTCCAACTTTCTTAAGTATTGATTCAAGATGTCAGATACTCCAAAATGCTTTGAACCAGAAATCATACTCCTTATCTATGGTTATGGACAAGTGTGTTGAAATAGAGGCTCAGTTCAAAACGTTCTTTGTCAGATATGAAGCTCATAAAAGATCTTGCAAGAGGATGACAAATTGGTCGAGGAAAACTATAGAAGAGATGAGACTCTTGGATGAATTTCAAGACAATGCTAAAGATGATTTTGAGACTGAGGACAGGAAAATAAATGAGTTGACTTCTTCATTTGAAGAGAAGCTGACAGATGAAAAGAACTTCTGGATTCAAGAAGTCAGAGATCTGAATGGGAATCTGAATTCCATTTCTCAAAACTGGAAGTTTGAAAGGGATCATCGGATTGAGTTTGAAGAAAAGATGAAGGCTCAGGAAGAAAAGCTTAAAGCCCAGGAAGAAAACCTTAATGCTCAAGAAGAAAAGATTGAAGCTCAATCTGCAAGAATAGTCGTCTTAGAGAAGCAAGCTGAAGAAGATCATAAAGACTTAAAGAAGATAATGACTATTCTAAAAGGTCTCCTGGTGAAAGAGAAAGATCCCAAATAAACAGATCCGATCTTTTGTTGTACCTTAACTCTTTTTTTGTTGAAATTTTCAAACTTAATAGAAATTTTGCTTGTCCATTTTATTTGTTACTACTAATTTTTCAGGTACTTTGTTATATTTCCCATTCCCTAGAATTCTTTTTGAAAATCAAAAAGGGGGAGAAGGAAAAGATCCTTAAGAAAAAACAAACTCCAAAAGAGTTTATCCAACGGGTAGTTTCTAATTAAAGAATACATTATTATTAGTAATGAAATATCATTACAGAAAACTAGAATAAGATCCTTAGAGTTTCAAAGCCTAAGGGGGAGATAGTCGTATTCATCTACACCCATAAGCAAAGTGATATAAGACTTAATGTTTTCTTTCTTTTTAGAATTTCTTTTTTGTAAGGATGTTTGTGCTTTCCAAAAAGGGGGAGATTGTTGAGTCAATAAGGTTTTCCTTATGAATTTTCCATTCCTTCTTGTTTTGAAAATCACAAACACCTTTATTTATGGAAATCTCTTTTATAAGGAAAATTTCTTTTATAAGGAAAATCGCTCTTGTAAGAAAAATTATTCTTATCATTTTTTTTTCATCCATATTTTTCTTAAGTATAAGATTCGGATTCATGTATATATTCTCAAAATTTTTTGAAACTTTGATATGAAGTATTCTGTTTTAGGATCCGAATTATGGATAAGAGCTATAATAAAGTATCACTCCGAAATCCAGAATGAAAACTGTGATAAAGTTTCATTCCGAATTCCAGATACGAACTCTAATTAAGTTCTTCTCCAGATTTAGGATACAAATCCTTATGAAGTTCGACATTGAATTCTCATTACGAATTATAATGACGAATTATCATTACGAATTCTAATGACGAATTCTCATTACGAATTCTTAAGATGAACTCTCATTAAGAATTCTAATGAAAAATTCTCATTACGAATTCTTAAGATGAAATATCATTATGAATTCTGATGATGAATTCCCATTACAAAATTCTGATGAGGAATTCTCACTACGAATTCTGATGACGAATTCTCATTCCGAATTCTCATTCCGAATTCTCATTCTGAATTCACCTATTAAACAGAATCTGATCATCTTTGTTTTATACACTCCGAATTTATTTAGACTCCGAAAATTATTTCGGTTAGACTCCAAACATTCATTTTTCTTACGCTTTTATAATTTGTTTACTCTTTAATATATATTTTTACTCCAAACATTCACTCTGAATCTTCACTCTGAACTTTTTAATTAAGACTTAAAATGATGTCGTACATTCTGTTTCACTTGTTTTGTAATAAAACGATGTTGTGTATTCTGTTATGAACTAACCGTTGGTTAAGTTACACGTATACAGGTCCCTCTGATTTTTAAGGAAAATATGACCGTTGGAAAGGAGGCCGACCTTACCTATAAATAGGAGCTCATTTGAAAGAGCTCAGTGCTGAAAGGCTGACTGATCTTCGACTCATGTGATTACATACTTGAAGTGATTTCTAGAGAGAGAGGATCTTATTAACTCTCAATGATTTGTGTAACTCCGAATGTTGGTGATTACATTCGAGGACTTCTGGGGATAGGAAGACAGAGGTTTCCAACACCTAGAAGTTGAGGGCTTCCTTGTTGAGGAAGACAGAGGTTGCCAACTACCTTGAAGTTGAGGGCTTGCGGGGATAGCAAGACAGAGACTCCGATATTCGTATCGAGGGCTTACCCTGGTGTGGGTAAGACATAGTTTCTTGAAAGTATAAATCAAGGAACCTTTATCCAAGGTTGTTGGATACCCTTTTCTTTGGGTTAAAAGACTTATATATTGTTACTTGTAGTTTTACTAAATGTTTATTTCAGCTGCATTTTGTATTATAAGGAAAGTATAACTTTCTTATACTTCCTTACTTGTTCTCTGTTTCATTTAGATTCTATACGCTTTAAGGTAGAATCTCATATTGTAAGCTTTTGTTAAGTTTCAATTTCCGGAACCATATTTCCAGAACCTACTTTCGGAATCTCTTTCCAAGTTTTCATTTGGTATTAGAGGTGTTGTGAATTTTCTTAAGTTTAACTTTGTTAAACATAGCCCTTTCCTTTGCTTAAGGAAAACATAGTTAATCGTAACTAACTTTAAAGGTTTAAAAGGAATTTTTAAAGTATACAATTCACCCCCCTCTTGTATATTGGGCATCTACATCATTATTTCGATCCTACACTATTGATGAAAATAGTCATTCCTTGGAACCCACTTTGGAGTGTGAGTCACAACTTTTTATTGAATTTTCTGAGTCTTTTTATAAAATATTCCCTTTTAAAGATGAATTTATTAAAGTTATAGAAGTTGGAGAAAGTTCTAGGTTAATCCCTACTAAAAACATGGGGTTTCTCATTATAAACAAGTATATTTCCTTGAAAACTTATTTTCTACTCAATCTATTTTTGTTTATGATGATTTCCAACCATAACATAAAATTTTATCATCATTTGAGTCCTCTGTGGATATTGGGTAGTATCTTTTGGAAGCTGAATATAATTCCTTCATATGAGAGTTTTCTAAGTTGTCTGAACTGTAAGCTATTTTGGGATTCTTTTTTGGAAATTTTTAGAAATTTTCAACAATATTTTCTTCTTTTTTTGGTATTATGTAATGATATAAGTGTGGAGGAAGGTGTGAATGAATTATTAATAAAATAGTTTATTTTCCTAGGTTGTGGTTGGTCTTTTTAAGAGCTGATGAAGTTGTATTTTGAGGACAATATAAGTGGGAAAACATGTTTCTAATTGATTTATTGGATGAGTTATGGAGGATTTTACTTGCTTCTAAAGATGAAAATTTCTTGAGGGATCTAGTTGTTAATTCATTAGATAATAGCGATGTTCCCAAAATTAATAATTCATACCCCCTGAATGACAATGGTTATAAAATTTTAGAGAAATAAATTATGATTCTGGAATTTAAACCTATAACTTCATGAAAGGAAACCATTGATTTATCTTTTTTCTATCTATTAATTTTTATATGATTAAATGATCTTCACTTGGTTGTGTGTCTCCCAGGATTAGTTAATCATCATTAAGGGAGTTTCATGGTGGTATTCTTAATTGTGTTTGATATCTTCTTATAATGACTTGAATTTCCAAGGGCCATTCCTTTGGAAAAATCCAATATCTAGGGTGTTCTGGGAGGCAATGGTAGCTCATTTCAAGAGTTTTTCCAAATTTCTAGTTTTTTCCTTTGGTGATTCAAGATTGTCAGCATTAGTGAGTCAGGGGTGTCAACATCAGTGAGTCAGGGGAATCGACATAAGTAGGTCAAGGTATTGGTACGTCGTCGCATTATTAGGTCATCATCAGTAACTTAGTGTTAGTGTCTCAACATCAGTAGGTTAGATCAGTAGCGCACTCGTCTTTGGATCAACATCGATGACTCACCCATCGGTGACTCATTTCTAGCTTTTCCATGTCTTTTTATTTTTTCCAATTTCATCCCTCTTACATATTATTTGAAGTAAACCGTGTTAAAATCCTTAATTGGTTGTTTCTAAGGGAATTTCAAATGATAATAAGTATATGTTTAATATCCTAACATTCCAGTGGATTTGAGATACTCAAATCGTGTGATCTTGGCCATGATCCCACAACTAATGTCTTTTGAAACTATTTTTTTTTTAATATAGGATGTGTCTCTTTAAATATATGATGATCCCTTCCTAGTTTTTTTTCCTGTTGGTTCTCCTAAAGTGTTCCTCTCTAGAAAATTCATGCACATTAGCTAAACCTATTCTACTTAGTTTTCATGGAGTTCCTTCCTGCTGCTCACACAATCACCTATTCTTGACACAAAGGGGAGCTTTGGTCGCCTTTTGTTTCAAGTAGGGGTTTCATCTTATTCTATTTAAGTGTTCATCATGCAGGGTGGGTGTAAAAATGATTCCTTGTGAAGAACAGGTGAAATTTTTTCATAAAATGAGTGATAAAATATGATGAAAAGATAACAGGGTCATTGAGATAACAGGCTGGGAGTGCTTTGATATTGATTTCTAGTTTTATGTTCCATCTTTGTATCGATTATGGTTTGTTGTGGTCATGTGCCTTCTAAAAATCCTTGCCATTTGTGGTATTTTCTTATGCACTCATGATGATCTGTTTTTTTTGTTGAATTCATGGTTGAATGGATGTAACTTGAAATTATGTTTAATCAAGTACACATGGTAAAATAAATGGAAGACGTGGGATAAAACTTATTCTATGATCACCCCTATCACCAAATTAGAATTAAATAACCTCTATTTTCTTAAATACTAATACACTTGTCTTGATAGGTGTGGTTGTGTGTTTTCTATCTTTTTGGGTTTTTTTGGATTTGTGTCTGGGGTGGTACAGGGGGGTCATGTTTGTATCCTAGTTTGAGAGACTAATTGATTGTGGAATGGATGGACTTGTTGGCTATGGTATCGCCTTTTTTTGTGTTGTGTCTAACAAGTAGCATTGGGCAATGAGATTGTGTTTTGATTATGAACGTGTTATGTAGTGGGACTGTATCTGGGAATTGTTTGGGTAGAAGGGATTTAGGTTTGGTAGTTAAGGTAGGATTTTGTGGTATAACATTGTAGAATGATATTTTCCAGTATGTTGGTTTATGTGTGTTTAGTTAATCAGGATCTTCAACTTCAGTGGAAGTTCCAGGTGTTGTTCTTGGTATTTTCCCTAGGTAGTTCTAGAAAAAATTAAATTGAACCCCAGAATTAATGAATGGAATGTTTCCAAATAAACAGGGGTTGGGATTATGCTTTGGTAGTGGTTTTTGTGTGTTTTTTTCATATAGGGGTAGTAAAAAATGTGGTTCCGTATGAGTTGGTTGTTCATTTTGGGGACCCATAGGATGGACTGAGTGTTTTCTTACCTATACATATATAAATTTTTTTTCTTTTTGAACTCTATATACACCCCTCCCTTTTTGTGCACTATTTTTCGAACACCTCATTTCTATGGGGGAGGGTTTCTCTCCCAACATCTCAGTGGGAGGATGGATGGATGGTTACTTACTTTCTTCCTCACACCCTCTTCCAGGTTCTTACTGCTCGAGCGTATCCGGGCAGGCTGTAATGGATTGAGCCTTACCACCGTCCAATATTCTTTTGGAAGGTTTTTTGTAGATGAGGGGCCTAGTTATCTGTGGGCTAAGATTATTTTCCCAAGTGTCATTAGGATGAGGCCCAGGTTTCTTCAGGCGAGAGGTGTGGTTGTTGTATCACATGTGTCTGCGGGAGAGATGTGTGGTATGGTTGAGGCCTAGGTGTATGCGGGAGGGTTGTGGTAGTGTGAATACTTTTTTGAAGAGTGGTTTCATAAATAAAGTATCCATTATGAAGGAGAAGTTAACCAGTGGGAAAGTGGTGTGAGGTACCCAATTATTGATTTTCTTATACAACTAATTTACTTTACCTGTGTTATATGGTGAGTGTTCCTTGGTGAGGCTGGGTCGCTTAGTACTTCTTGTTAAGTGCTTGAGGTTTTATTTTTTTTCGATAGAGGCATTAGTTTGTTCCCCCACTTGTTCATGGGAGGATTTAGATTTCCTACTAAGTATACTTGTATTCTCACCCAATGTGTGTAAAAATATTTCTAGGTTTCGAAGAGGAATTTGAAGACTATAATGCACTTTACTAGCTCGGGAGTCGGGATAGTTGATGTGTTTCCACTTAGTCTCTTTCCTTTTAGTGCTTTTATTTGGAGTTTTTGTGTACCTTGTATCAACATTATTTTTGAACATGCATGTGGGAATGGATTTTTTATTTACTTTCACTTTTAGTATTTGGACTTTCTTTGGGTTTACCATATTCTCTCCTGATATTATTCTATAAAAAGGTTAATTCCTTCTATATTATGTGGGATTCCATACCATAGGTTCTAGTCACCAACCTGAGGCCTACTGAAGACGGGACTTGAGGGTCATTATCTATCCTTCATCTCGAAGAAGGAAGGGTTTGGTACCTTTTTGTCCCTTCCCACATCTAGAAGAAGGTGGGTTGTGACAAAATGGTATCAAAGGGAAGTTAGATAGATATAATGGAGCTTGGAGTTAAGCATAGTAAGGATTTCATGGGGTGGTAGGGAAGCAGTGTTAAGAATTCCTAGTGGGTGAAATAGGACAGGGAAGACCGGCTGGGACATAGGTTTTTAGGGTCCCCTGTGATCCGATGCAATGACTATGAGCCTACCGAATGACCAATTGAGGCTGCATTGATTGCTGATAAGAGGCCTTAAGAAATGTTTGTTCATCATAATGACTTGTTTTCTTGTTTTTCTTGGGAGTATTGTGCATTAAATTTTAAATAAAGAGTAAAAATAAATCTTAAGAAATAAAATTTCCATACTACCAGGGCTTAGGAGTCCCTTGTTTACTTTTTTTCTATGGAACCCTAACATCACCCACTTGTAGTATGAGCAGTTGAGGCCTAGAAGGTTGACCCGATTGATCAGTATAGGGGAGATCGAGAGGAGAAAGTTGACTAGTGGAAGAAGATGCTTCATGCCTTCCAGTGAGAGACTTTGGAAATGTATGAGGGAAGTGTCTCAGACATGGACACATAGAGTTGGCTCGAGGACTCGGTGATTGCTTTTAGTTTGATCTATGCTCTGACATAGTACATGGTTCTTCTAGTGATGATCTATATGAGGGGAGCAGGCTGTCAGTGGTGGATGCTTTACCTCAAGGAGAGTAAAGATACTGATGATTCATGGGATGACTTTGAGAAGGAGTTCCTGGAATAATTCCTTTCTTCCATGATGAAAGCCAAGAAGATGGAGGAGCTACTCTCCCTCAAGAAGGGGAGTATATTGGTAAGGGAACTGGGGATCAATTTCAAGGATCAACAATGCTTCATGCCAGATCACTTTTCGGATGAGGTGCCCTAAGTGAGATACCTAGAGGAGGCACTCTGACCTTCTCTTCAGTATGTTGTTACTCCCTTCGCTCTATCGACATACTTAGAGGTTCATAAGAAAGATGAGTTAGTGGGAAGGATATACACATTGGGAGGGGTACTGAGAGAGGGGATCTTGTCGAGTTTTTTCGAAGTGTAAGTACTTCAACATCAGGTCTCCGGTGTTAGGGCCTTTCATGTTTAAGCCAGTAGAGAGTGGGCCACTATTGTTCTAGTTCCAATCTCCCAGTACTCACCCTTTCCGAGACTGAGGTTAATTGTATGTGGTGGTCGTGAGAATCTTTAAAACCAATGCCCAATTGAATCATAGTATGATGGGGTTGGTCAGGTTTAGCATCCACCCCAGCAACAGTAGTTTCTAGTCAGACCTTTCCAGTAGTAAGGGCATCAATCTCCCACTCCACCCAGTGTAGACAATGTCGGAAGAGGCCGACCCCAGGGTTATCCTCAGGAAATTCGACCATGGTGTGGTTGGGAAGGTGGTTGATAGCAGAGGGGTGAAAAATCTGAGCATGGGAAGTTGTGCGCTACCGAGGCAGTAGGTCTAGCAGGGCAAGTAGTTGTTTGATGTATGATTAGTTTGTTTAGTACTATTAATTTTGATTTGATTGATTCAGGATCCTCACACTGCTTTGTTTCACCCGGTATATCCCATGGTCTAGGACTATACATAGATAGACTTTTCATTCCCCAGGTTTGGAGTACAGTAGCTAGAGGTTAGTCCAGTTTTTAAGATGTTTTCGGGGATGTATACTGATATTGGGGCCACATCAGTCTAGTGGGGATATTCATCTACAACAAATACAGTTTTACAATGTATCCTATACATCTAATGGTTATTTTCTATGAATTTTTTTCTTGACTGATTCTGGAGGATAGTTTTTTTTAGCCGTAGATGGCCAGCATGCAGTTTTTTTCAGTGAGCAGAGCTGTCAGATGGGCAGTCGGTGTGTGGAGCCTCTTCTCTCCTTGATGGTGGAGATATTAGTAAGATTAGAATATATAAATATGGTTTATGTTTTGGGGGTTTCCAAAGAGTTCATGGATTTATTTTTAGAGGAGTTTTTTACCCTGCCCCCTTGACATGATGTTGAGTTTGGAATAGACTTGTAACCTGGTTCCCGTTCGATTTCAATGGATCCCTATCAGATGTTGCCTTTGGAGTTGTGAGAGTTGAATATTAAAGTTTAAGACTTGATGAATAAGTTTTTTTCTAGATGAGTGTGTCACTATGGGGTGTTCTAGTCTTCTTCATGAAGAAGTCAGACGGTGGTCTAAGACTGTGCTAAGACTATCAGAGACTAGATAAGGTGAATGTCAAGAACTGTTACCCCCTCCCAAGGATTGACGATCTTTTTTATCAGTTAAAGGGAGTAGGTTGGTTCTCTAATATATATTTGTGGTCTGGGAATCCTAAGATGAGGGTGAAGAAGGGTGAAATCCCAAAAACTACATTCAGGTGATGGTATGGGCACTTTTAGTTCATTGTCATGTCGTTCGGTGTTACGAGTGTACCAGTTGTGTTCATGGGGATCATGAACTTTGTCTTCCACACGTTCCTGTACTGGTTCTACATCATGTTCATTGAACACATCCTGATCTACTCAAGGTCAAAGGAGGATCACGTCGAGCACCTAAAACCCGTCCTAGACGTCCTATGATGCCACTATCTCTATGGGAAGTTCTCCAAGTGAATGTTCTGGAAGAGATAGGTACACTTCCTTGGACACATGGTGTCTCCGCAAGGGATATAAGTGGACCTATCAAATGTTAAGGAAATTGTTTCTTGGGTATCACCGACGAATGTGGAAGAGGTTCACAGCTTTGTGGTTCTATCAGGATATTACCAGAGGTTTGTAACTAACTTATCTTGGGTTGCATCTCCCTTGACAGCTTTTAACAGAAAAGACTAGGCCTTCGTATGGAGTAAGCAGTGTCAGGTAGCATTCATTTACCTAAAGGTGAATCTTTTCAGTTCCCCAATGGTTAGGTTTCCATATGAAGGGGTAGTGTTCGAGATGTTTCGTGACTCTTATGGTATAGGCAATGGAAGTGTGATGATGCAATAGTGGGGAGTGATCTATTATGGGTCTATATATTAAAGATTGTATTAATGTAACCACTCCACCCATGATTCGGAGGTTGTGGTGGTCATTTTCATGCTAAAGTTGTGGAGAAATTAACTCATTAGGGATCACTTTATGGTCATCAAGGATCAAAAGATTTTGAGGTATATATTTTCCCCACAAGACTTGAACTTGCGATGGTGAAGGTGGATGGATTTTCTCCAGGATTACGACATCAAAATATCTTAAACCCTAGGAAATGGTATCATGGTGGCTGATTCCTTAAGAATTAATTTGAAGAAGGATGTAGTTCGGGAATCCACATATGCATGGAAGGTGATGGAGGATTTTCCTGCCTTGTGTCAGGATTCAAGAATGAATGATGGTAGAGGTTGTCTATTTTAGATGAGAGTGATGTATTCCTTAATGTGGAAGGTGGAGGAGTCTTAGTGCTAAGACTCGGAGACATAAGTGATGCATGATATTTTTATATAGGATGATGCTTCGGGGGGATGTACGAAGGATATTTAAAATTCAATTTTGTTCCATGGAAAGCAGTTTTTCCCGGTGGAAATGCATGAGGGAGGTCTCTGTGAGTTCCATAATTCACCCCTATCAGTTCTTCCAGGAGTTCCTATGATGTAATGAGGCTTGAGTGTAACAGCCCAAGATTTTATGAAAAATATTCTTTTTAATTTCACTAATGTCTTGTGGTGTATGCTACACCAAAAGGAGCTTTCACAACACGCATCCTTGAATTGCCTTGCATTACATGCAATCGCGACCTTCCTCGATAGCGTGTGTAGTACGCAATACCGAGTTTCACTAAACAACGATATGCTAATAAAATATTATTAAAACTAGCCGTTATGAATAGTAATAACCACCTTTTGAAATTTTGTAATTTTATTTTTCAAAATGGAATTCATTTTTGGATTCGGAATATCAAAATTAGCTTAGGGTGAAATTTTGGAAATTTTCGGATAACTTTCATATTTTGATGAATAGTGAAAATTACTAAATTTTAGTTAAAAACAACTTTTTCAATTGAAATAATTAATAGTGATAAATTATTAATTTGAGTGGTTTTAAAGTATATTTAGAATATATTTTTACAATTTAATACAATGTTGGTCATTGGATGTAATTTCACATTTAAACCAGACATAAACAAGTGTCAATCTTTTGATAGATATTGTTTCTTAAAAACACGCTATTTGTTTTAACAGCGGGATTTAATTATAAAATTAATTAATGCAACTTCTATGTTATGAATTTGGTAAAATAGACTTCATTTTTTGAATTCGGAATATGAAATATATCTTAGGATGAAATTTTGGTATTTTTCTGAAAACATTCAATTTTTGATGAATAGTGAAACCACTAAGTGGTAGGTTAAAAACTGAATTTTGCATAAAACATAATTTTACCGCTTCTGTGAATAGAATTTCGAAAATCCGATAGACATGGTTAATATCAAGGACTAAAATGTGGTTCAATGAGATGAAAATAATTTTTGGTGAATAGTAACTTTTTTACTTTTTTTTACCACAGTTAATAGTAAATAGGGTAACTAAGGGTAAATATGATATTACTATTACCCTAACACAAGTCCTAATTCTATTGGATAAGTGTAATTCGACCAAAAACAACCTTATGAATATAATATGACCATTTAGGTCCACTTGGATTAGATTATGACATTTAATATTATTTTATTTAATGAATAGTTAAAATAGTTAAAATCAAAGTTTAATAACTAAAACATTTTTAATATGGGGTTATACAAAAGATAAATTCGACTATAAATATTCATTAGAAAGCTAAAAAGATTTCCTACATAATGATATTTTATTTTTAATTTTTAGACTTTAAATAAATTAATTTATTTATGACACAACGATGATGCAGTAATTACCCTTTTAAGGAAATATTAACATAATTGATGTTATAAATTCTCAAATGAATGTAATTTGAGACTTTTTATGAATTCCACTAATTTTCTAGGTTACTATGATATATTAGTGTTGATTTAATCAACTTTTTTCGAACATATAATTCTGTTATGACTTTCACAAAAATCATATATCAAATAGTGTCAAAATTGACACAAAATAGTTTTTAAATCAAATATTATATTACTAATTGTTATTTTATACCTAAAAATCTAAGGTTCGGCCAAATGACTTATATAAGGATATATATATTAATAATAAACAATTTGGGGTTCGTTTGGCATGTTATAGTAAGTTTATTAACCATATAGTGTAAGAAAACAAAAAGACACGGTAAAAGTTAAATTATTTAACTTAGAGTTAAATCTAATTGATAAGGTTAAAATAATAACCTAAACATGTCTAAATCCTATTGGTTGATATTATTTCGACCCATCCCCACTTTAGCTTCGAAATAATACCCTTTGGAACCATTATAAACAGATTTTGACATTAATATAAAATAATATTTTGAGGTATTCCTAAGGTGCCCCTCTCCTCCCTTATAAAAGGACACCTCCTACCCCTCCTCCTCACACCAATTTGAGCACTCAAGCTCGTCCAAACCCTGCCAAAATCTCTTCTCCACTTCCCTAGCAACATCCTAGAGGTTCTGGTCTTCCTCAAAGACCAATTTTAGTGCCCTAAGAGGAGGTCTCAAAGAGGCGCTTCAAAGAAGAGGTAATTACCGTTACCAATTCTTTCATCTTTATTTCTTCTTCCACTTCTTCTTCTTAGGTTGTTTCATTATGAAGTAATAACATCAGTATCACTCATATACTGATATGTTATTATAAGTATGAAACAACCCTATTTCACCATCTATCCATCCTACGGAAAAAGAAATCACCGCGCGTGCGTACGTACGGAATACCGTCTCCATGCCGTGGTGTAATCTATTTTCCACCACCACCTTACATGGATGGGTATAATGGTGTAAAGAATAACTATACATAGTTATTACAACATCATATTGATTCTGATATATTGTATAATCCACTCCAATTCAATTCAATATTTATGGAAATGATATCATCGCTCGTGCGTACGTACGGACTACCGTCTCCACGACGCGATGAGATTCATTCTCCATGTTAACCATTTAAGAATGATTATAAAGTATATATAAGAAATAACAATGAAATATATGAAATTATAAAGCTACTGGATTTATGTATATATATATATGTGTGTATGTCATCTACTTCCATTCAAGACAATATGGAAAGGAAAACAGCGTTCATGCGTACGTACAGACTACCGTCTCCATGAACGGTGTTCTTCATTTCATTTATCTATCTATTATATATATATATATACTGAATATATATGATATATAAATCATATTTTATATTCTGGAAATAAGTAAATCATGATATAAGTAATAATAATATCAAGAACAACAAGTCAAAACACCTACGATAAATGAAACGATTTTACCCAAAACGCTTCTTTAACATGGAATTTACAAAAGAACGGGTAATATAATGTCATAAGTGAACCATATATGATATCATAACAATGAATATGATTCTGTAATAAGTAAATGACATTATTTAAATCATTATACAGGAGTTTCGGACACATACGAAGCAAATCGGACCTAAGGTAAGGGAAAATATCACAATCTCATTTTTATCCGAGATTGTTTTTACTTTGGCATTTACTGGGGTGTATTTTATCATCCACATCCATGTTTCCTGAATATGTAATATTATTTCCATCCACCTAAAAAAAAATTTAAATCCAATTTTACCCTTTGGTGAGTTTTTAGTAAAGAATATGAAAGGAATCTTTTGTCATTTTTCGTACAAGGTACTTTTTGACTTTTCCGACAAAAGTACAAAGAATGTTTTTTTAACTTATACGGCATGAATGGATTTTTAAAACATTATTTCCAAGAAGATTCCTTTACAAGTTTTCAAGTTTATTTTTAATCATCTTCTTTTATTTTAAAGTCATATGACATGTTATGAAACGAAAAATGTTTTTTAAGAAGAAAGGATATTTTCCTCAAGAATGGAGTTCAAGTGTTTTATCAAAATTATTTTCCATCTAAGATAATAAAAGGGTTCTGTTTTTATCCCTATTATTAAATTGGTTTGATTATGTTGTGATGGAAATATTTTTATGAATTACTTTATCTGATATGAATTGTTTTATGATGTCATGATGTTTCAAGAATCCCATTTTTTGTTACATGTGTTATGCGATGATGTATGATTTATGATTATGTGGCACACATAAGAAAGGATCCATTATAAGATGGGTGGGACCTATATCTCCCTCCAATGCATTGGGTAAAGATTTTATATCTCATGAGATAGACAGGGCTGGAACGGTAGGTTATACCGGTTCAGTGAAACAGGACTGAAACGAGGGTTACTCGATTCAGAAAGGGACTTTTTCCACTAAGATAGTCTTGGAAATGAGTCTTTACTGACAAGAAATGATTCTCTATGATTATGTGTGTATGCCACAAAGTTTCATGTTTTAAGTTATGATTATTGTGATTACATTTCACTGCCATGATTTACCCCATGTTATGAAATTTTGATCTCTTTTGCAGGTTAAGGTTTCCAAAAGTTATGTGCTTGTGTATACGATGAGATATATATTTCTTTTGTTTACCCTTACTGAGCATTTGAGCTCACCCTTTTATGTTTTCTTTTCCCCAGGATATAAAGAAAGGTTTTAGGTAAAAAAAAGGAAGATCTTTATGGGAGATGTTGAAGATCTTTCACCACGATTAGAAGATTATATTCCGAGTTTCCAAAGACACTAAACTATTATGGTCCTTGTGTGTGTGTTTTTGTAATGTACTAAGTATTCCGCAAAAGTAATGTAATGTCCATGTACGTCAGGCTTCGGGTCTCTACAGTTGGTATCAGAGGTAAGGTTTAGTCAACCTTTGGAAACTAGGATGCGAAAACGTTAGTGACATCCCTAGAGATATTTCTAAGGTATGTCTAGGGATGTCCCTAAGGATAAGTATACTTATAGGATATAATACTAGAACAATGATAACAATCTTATAATTTAACCTAAGATGTTAGATATTAAGGGTACTCCCCCTTTACTATGTTGTTTTCCCTAGCATTATTTTGCCTCTCACACTATTCTGTTTGGGTTTTAGAAAATGGCTGGAAACAAGATGATTCACAATAATATAGGATATGATGGACAATGGAATGATATTCTTCATGAGCAACCAAATGAAATGGGATTTGGATGTCCAAACATCATTATTATTCCGAATCAGCAATCTCATAATATGATCAATAAAGTAAAATTTGGTAAGTTTCCTGACTCGACTAATAAGAGAAAGATGGAGTTCCATGATGATCATAGAGTAATGAAAGTTCAATTTCCCCTATGTAAATCATGTGGGAAGAGGAATCAAGGAGAATGTTTCAAGGGAACTGGAAGATGCTTTGGGTGTGGAAAAGAAGGACACAAAGCAAGTAAGTGCAAAGGAAAAGGGTCAGTTAACAACATGGATGAGGATACTGGTATTGCTACGACATCAAAAATGGTTAAGTGTTTTAAATGTGGAATGTATGGGCATTATGCAAAAAAATGCCCTAAGGGAAAGACTCGTGAAGAGAATCAGTATGGTCATATGGGTAGTATTTATGTTGATGATGATGAAGAGACTACAAATGATATGTGAGATGAAAGAATTGTTGAAGCTCGGTCAATGGTTTAAGAAGGTAGTGGAATGATTACATGTTTATCAAGTGTAATGTTGTATAAAGAATCTCATGGTACTATGGAATAAAGAGACATCTAAGGATTGATACATTGTTGTCTTTCCTTGAGTTTTGAAAGTGTGTGATTAATGCTACCAGTATCCATGAAAGGTTATTCATATATTTTTGGAAATAAGATGATATGCGCATAATGAAGGGAAAACGAGAAAACGAAATGTTTAACAGTATTCATGAGCTCATGATTGATATAAGGACTAAGTGATATCATGGTTTGAGTATATAGAATTTTGAGGATTTTGGTATGTGGAAGGTGTTAACTTTTAACTGCAATCATGTTTTCACTATGTTTCAATGGGTATTCAAGAAAATACTTGATTAAGGCCTTTGAATGTTTGGAATGTGACCAACAAGACATATCTTATGATATATGGGGATCGACGATGGTGTTAAATCTCTGGTAATCGTTTTCACTATATTATGAGAGTGGACTTCAGTATTATGGATAAGCCTAAAGATTAGAATGGATTATGTTGGACATAAGTTAGTATTGTTTAAGCATAGAAGTTTTTTTCGATATTATTGATGGGATGTTATAGTAATATAGTTTTAGAAAAAGGACAACCTGCAGGACGGGTGATAGCCCATCGCGTCGGACAAGGCTGTAGGAATCGAACCCACAACCGAAGTGCGACTGGCCTTTATCGCCTACTACTGGCCTACAGGAAGTCCCTGTTTAGTAGAAACTAGTTTTATTATATTAAGCAGTATGATATATTAAGTATAAGTCCATTTTAGGAACCATATATAATTAATCTCACTATAGATCGACTTATGTATATAATTTTTGCTAACCTTTTGTTTGAGACAGATGGAATGACCCGTCATTCTATCACATGATCTTATAACACTTCACGAATAACAAATTCAACATCATTTATTTAAGAGATGAAGTGGAAATTTTTCAAGGCACGAACAACAGTGAGATTGTACCAAAATAAAGTAAGTATTTATTCTAATTCAAATTTTCAACTTTAGGGAAATGATCTTGAAAACCAAAAATGTTGTCCTAGTGCCCTTATATCCGATTAATCAGATGGTACCCTAGATCATCACAAATTTATGGCTTTGTGATTGCTAGCTTTTCCATAGCCATGTTCTCTACCACTCTCCATCAGAACATGATGGTTAGATTTCTCTTCCATATCCATATTTTCACCTATGTGGAAACCCAGTGATTAGTTTATTTGGGTAACCGTTAAGTTTCATACTTTTGTTTTTAAATATTTGTTTTGGTATTCCTTTTTACGATGTGGGTTTCTATTAAAGAAACTTTCTAATAGTAAACCATTTATAACCTCGACGAATTTCGAGGGCGAAATTCATTTTAAGGGGGGTAGAATGTAACAGCCCAAGATTTTATGAAAAATATTCTTTTTAATTTCACTAATGTCTTGTGGTGTACGCTACACCAAAATGAGCTTTCACAACACGCATCCTTGACTTGCCTTGCATTACACGCAATCGCGACCTTCCTCGATAGCGTGTGTAGTCCGCAATACCGAGTTTCACTAAACAACGATATGCTAATAAAATATTATTAAAACTAGCCGTTATGAATAGTAATAACCACCTTTTGAAATTTTGTAATTTTATTTTTCAAAATGGAATTCATTTTTGGATTCGGAATATCGAAATTAGCTTAGGGTGAAATTTTGGAAATTTTCAGATAACTTTCATATTTTGATGAATAGTGAAAATTACTAAATTTTAGTTAAAAACAACTTTTTCAATTGAAATAATTAATAGTGATAAATTATTAATTTGAGTGGTTTTAAAGTATATTTAGAATATATTTTTACAATTTAATACAATGTTGGTCATTGGATGTAATTTCACATTCAAACCAGACATAAACAAGTGTCAATCTTTTGATAGATATTGTTTCTTAAAAACACGCTATTTGTTTTAACAGCGGGATTTAATTATAAAATTAATTAATGCAACTTCTATGTTATGAATTTGGTAAAATAGACTTCATTTTTTGAATTCGGAATATGAAATATATCTTAGGATGAAATTTTGGTATTTTTATGAAAACATTCAATTTTTGATGAATAGTGAAACCACTAAGTGGTAGGTTAAAAACTGAATTTTGCATAAAACTTAATTTTACCGCTTCTGTGAATGGAATTTTGAAAATCCGATAGACACGGTTAATATCAAGGACTAAAATGTGGTTCAATGAGATGAAAATAATTTTTCGTGAATAGTAACTTTTTACTTTTTTTTACCACGGTTAATAGTAAATAGGGAAACTAAGGGTAAATATGATATTACTATTACCCTAACACATGTCCTAATTCTATTTTATAAGTGTAATTCGACCAAAAACAACCTTATGAATATAATATGACCATTTAGGTCCACTTGGATTAGATTATGACATTTAATATTATTTTATTTAATGAATAGTTAAAATAGTTAAAATCAAAGTTTAATAACTAAAACATTTTTAATATGGGGTTATACATAAGATAAATTCGACTATAAATATTCATTAGAAAGCTAAAAATATTTCCTACATAATGATATTTTATTTATAATTTTTAGACTTTAAATAAATTAATTTATTTATGACACAACGATGATGCAGTAATTACCCTTTTAAGGAAATATTAACATAATTGATGTTATAAATTCTAAAATGAATGTAATTTGAGACTTTTTATGAATTCCAATAATTTTCTAGGTTACTATGATATATTAGTGTTGATTTAATCAACTTGTTTCGAACATATAATTCTGTTATGACTTTTACAAAAATCATATATCAAATAGTGTCAAAATTGACACAAAATAGTTTTTAAATTAAATATTATATTATTAATTGTTATTTTATTCCTAAAAATCTAAGGTTCGGCCAAATGACTTATATAAGGATATATATATTAGTAATAAACAATTTGGGGTTAGTTTGGCATGTTATAGTAAGTGTATTAACCATATAGTGCAAGAAAACAAAAAAGACACGGTAAAAGTTAAATTATTTAACTTAGAGTTAAATCTAATTGATAAGGTTAAAATAATAACCTAAACTTGTCTAAATCCTATTGGTTGATAGGCTTTCGACCCATCCCCACTTTAGCTTCGAAATAAGACCCTTTGGAACCATTATAAACCGATTTTGACATTAATATAAAATAATATTTTGAGGTATTCCTATGGTGCCTCTCTCCTCCCTTATAAAAGGACACCTCCTCCCCCTCCTCCTCACACCAATTTGAGCACTCAAGCTCGGCCAACCCCTACCAAAATCTCTTATCCAATTCCCTAGCAACATCCTAGAGGTTTTGGTCTTCTTCAAAGACCAATTTTAGTGCCCTAAGAGGAGGTCTCAAAGAGGCACTTCAAAGAAGAGGTAATTACCATTACCAATTCTGTCATCTTTATTTCTTCTTCCACTTCTTCTTCTTAGGTTTTTTCATTATGAAGTAATAACATCAGTATCACTCATATACTGATATGTTATTATAATTATGAAACAACCCTATTTCACCATCTATCCATCCTACGGAAAAAGAAATCACCGCGCGTGCGTACGTACAGAATACCGTCTCCACGCTGTGGTGTAATCTATTTCCCACCACCACCTTACATGGATGGGTATAATGGTGTAAAGAATAACTATACATAGTTATTAAAACATAATATTGATTCTGATATATTTTATAATTCACTCCAATTCAATTTAATATTTATGGAAATGATATCATTGCTCGTGCGTACGTACGGACTACCGTCTCCACGACGCGATGAGATTCATTCTCCATGTTAACCATTTAAGAATGATTATAAAGTATATATAAGAAATAATAATGAAATATATTACATTATAAAGATACTTGATTTATGTATATATATATATATATGTATTTCATCTACTTCCATTCAAGACAATAAGGAAAGGAAAACAGCGTTCATGCGTACGTATGGACTACCGTCTCCATGAACGATGTTTTTCATTTCATTTATCTATCTATTATATATATATATACTGAATATATATGATATATAAATCATATTTTATATTCTGGAAGTAAGTAAATCATGATATAAGTAATAATAATATCAAGAACAACAAGTCAAAACACCTACGATAAATGAAACGATTTTACCCAAAACGCTTCTTTAACATGGAACTTACAAAAGAACGGGTAATATAATGTCATAAGTGAACCATATATGATATCATAACAATGAATATGATTCTGTAATAAGTAAATGACATTATTTAAATCATTATACAGGAGGTTCGGACACATACGAAGCAAATCGGACCTAAGGTAAGGGAAAATATCACAATCTCATTTTTATCCGAGATTGTTTATACTTTGGCATTTACTGGGGTGTATTTTATCATCAACATCCATGTTTCCTGAATATGTAATATTATTTCCATCCACCTACAATTTTTTTTAAATCCAATTTTACCCTTTGGTGAGTTTTTAGTAAAGAATATGAAAGGAATCTTTTGTCATTTTTCGTACAAGGTACTTTTTAACTTTTCCGACAAAAGTACAAAGATTGTTTTTTTAACTTATACGGCATGAATGGATTTTTAAAACATTATTTCCAAGAAGATTACATTACAAGTTTTCAAGTTTATTTTTAATCAACTTCTTTTATTTTAAATTCATATGACATGTTATGAAAGGAAAAATGTTTTTGAAGAAGAAATGATATTTTCCTCAAGAATGGAGTTCAAGTGTTTTATCAAAATTATTTTCCATCTAAGATAATAAAAGTGTTCTGTTTTTATCCCTATTATTACATTGGTTTGATTATGTTGTGATGGAAATATTTTTATGAATTCCTTTATCTGATATGAATTGTTTTATGATGTCATGATGTTTCAAGAATCCCATTTTTGTTACATGTGTTATGCGATGATGTATGATTTATGATTATGTGGCACACATAAGAAAGGATTAATTATAAGATGGGTGGGACCTATATCTCCCTCCAATGCATTGGGTAAAGATTTTATATCTCATGAGATAGACAGGGCTGGAACGGTAGGTTATACCGGTTCAGTGAAACAGGACTGAAACGAGGGTTACTCGATTCAGAAAGGGACTTTGTCCACTAAGATAGTCTTGGCAATGAGTCTTGACTAACAACAAATTATTCTCTATGATTATGTGTGTATGCCACAAAGTTTCATGTTTTAAGTTATGATTATTGTGATTACATTTCACTGCCATGATTTACCCCATGTTATGAAATTATGATCTCTTTTCCAGGTTAAGGTTTCCAAAAGTTATTTTCTTGTGTATAAGATGAGATTTATATTTCTTTTGTTTACCCTTACTGAGCATTTGAGCTCACTATTTTATGTTTTCTTTTCCCCAGGATATAAAGAAAGGTTTTAGGTAAAAAAAAAGGAAGATCTTTATGGGAGATGTTGAAGATCGTTCACCACGATTAGAAGATTATATTCCGAGTTTCCAAAGACACTAAACTATTACGGTCCTTGTGTGTGTGTTTTTGTAATGTACTAAGTATTCCGCAAAAGTAATGTAATTTCCATGTACGTCAGGCTTCGGGTCTCTACATTGAGGGATCATTTTTGGTGGCCTGAGGAGAAGAGGGCAGAGGAAGAGTTTATGGAAAAGTGCCTAGTGTGTCAACAAATGAATCTTGAGAACCATGTTCTAGGAGGTCTATTTCAGCCCTTAGATGTTCCGGTGTGAAAGTGTTATGACACCTTGATGGATTTTGTCACAGTATTACCCAGGACTTAGGGAGGATGTGATTCCCTTTGGGTAGTAGTGCATCAGTTGAAAAAATTGTCTCACTTCTTAACAATCAAGGAGTCAAGCGCATTAGATTCCATAGTGTGGAGGTATGTGGATGAGGTGGTGCAGCTGAATGGAGTTCCAAGACATATCATCTTGTATTAGGATACGTGTTTTACATCATAATTCTTGAGAGTATTATAGCATGACTTTGGCACCCAGTTACACCTTAGCTCTTCTTTCAACCCTTAGAGACATATGGGAAGACAGAGAGGAAAATCCATACATTGGAGCAAATGCTACAATCATGTGTATTGGACATTGTAATATCGTGGGTACAACACTTGACCCTGGTATATTTTTCTTACAATAATAATTATTACACTACCATTTTCATGGAAATATTCGAGGGCTTGTATGGAAGGTTGTGTCGTTCACTAGTATGCTAGACAGAGGTTGGGGAAGCATCCCTTATTAGACCAGAGGTAGTGTAGGGCACGACGGAAAATGTACATCTTGAGTGAGGAAGGATAAAGTAGACACATAACATACTGAAGTCGTATGTCGATCATAGGAGGAGGCCCTTGGAGTTTGATAATGGAGACCATTTTTTCTTGAAGGTTTAACCTTGAAGTGGGAAGAGGAGGATCAGTAAGGGAAGCAAGATTCCTCCCTGGTTTAGCAGACCTTTTGGCGTGTTGGGATGAGTTGGAGAGGTATAATGTCATCTAGAATTTCCACCATGGCTGGAGATGATTCATGAAGTCCTCCATGTCTATGTGCTCTATTGGTATCTACACGATGACTCCCACATCATTGACTGGGAATATTTTCATATCGAGGATGACATGATCTTTGTGGAGCGGCTAGTTATAATCGAGGAACATGAGGAAAAGGTGATGCTTGGACAGACCATTCCCTTGGTTCATGTGTTGTGGAGGCATGGTGGCCTCGAGGAAAGCACATAAGAGCGGGAGGCATAGATGTGTGCCCTATACCCAGAGTTATTCTAGTTTTTCTATTGTGTTTTTATTTGTTCCTTGATAATGATGTAATGTATGACCTCATTTTCTATAATATAAGTTCTTTCCTTATTCTAAGAATATGTGTGAAAAGTCATGGCTATTGGTAGGCGAAGACCTAATCCCTAATTGAGATGCATTAATGTGGATGTGATTAAACTTTTTCATGTTAGTCAGTGCTGCCCAAAGCAGATAGTATCATAACATGGAGGAAGGATCTCCCTTATACATGTGTCTTGATGGTGTGACTTTAGAGGTGGTGTGGTTGTTTCGGGCAGTGGGGCCTTAGTATTTCTAGAGTTGTTCAGGAGATAGATGACAAGGAGGTACTCTTGGATGACAGGGTTTTAACTCTAGTTTTTGAACAACACTAGGTGGTTTGTTCCTAAAATGTATCATAAGGGATGGTTGTTTGGATCTCTTCTCTTATAGGTTAGTTTTGAATTCTTATGGACGAGAATAGTTTGAGAGCTATCTAATTTAATGACCTAGATTTCACCAGGCTATTACTTTGTGAAAATCTAGTTTATAGGGTGTTCTGGGAGGAAATAGTATCTTGTTTCAAGAGTTTTCAAAATTTCTAGTTTTTTCCATCGGTGAGTCTGGAGCATGAGTATAGGTATGTCAAGGGCATCGGTATCGGTGAGTCAGGGGTCTCATTGTTGGTAGGTCGAGGCATCGGTGGGTCATTGTTTTAGTATGTCAGTGTCGGTAGCTCAGTATTAGCGACTAAACATCGGTAGTTTGCATCTGTAGCTCACCCATTGGTGGATCAGTGTCGGTGACTCACCCATTAGTGACTCATTCCCAGTTTTTCTAGTTTTTTTCAGTTTTTTTAGTTTCTTCCATCTTATGTATTGTTTGAAAAAAAAACTAAGATTAAAGCCTTGATTGGGCATTTTTAAATGAATTTAAATGGATATTAAGTATATATTTAATAACCTAAAATTCCAAGGGATTTGAGATACTCAAACTGCATGATCTTCGCCATGATCCCACAATTAATTCATTTTGAAACCATTATTATTTTAATATAGGATCTAGCTCTTCAAAACCATGATCTTCCCTTACTTGTGTGTTTCTTATTCCCTCTTGGTGCGCCTAAAGTGTTCCTCTCTTTAGGAGTCATGTTCCACTGCTGAATCCCCTTCTACTCATTTTCTTGGAGTTATTTCATGCTTTCTCATGTGATCCCATGTTTTTGACACAAAGGGGGGCTTTGGTCACCAATTGTTTCAAGTAGGGATTTCTTCTACCTATCTTTAATTATGCATCATGTGGGTTGGGTGTACTAATGATTCCTTGTGAATAATGGGTGAATAATTTTCTTAAAGAGGTTGATAAAATATAAACAAAACATAATGGTGTCAATGAGATAATGGGATGGCAGTGGTTTGGTATTGATCACATGTTTTATTTTTTATCTTTGTTTCTAATATGGTTTGGTGTGGCTATGTGCATTCTGAAAATAATGACCATTGGTGGTCTTTTCTTGTGTAATATTGATTCTAAAGTTTCCCTATTTATCTCATGGTTGAATGGATATAACATGAAATTATGTTTAATCACGTACAATTGGTTAAATTAATGGAATCCCCAGGATAAAACTGGTTATGTGATCACCCATGTTAACAAAGTGGAATTAAGGAACCTATGTTGGATAAATCTGAATAAACATGGTTTGATAAGCATTTTTTTGTGTTATTTTTAGGTTAGGTTCTGTGGTCTTTGTGTGTGGGTGGTATGGGGGTGTGTTGGTATCCCAGTTTGAGAGACTGATTTATTGAGGAATTAATGGACTCGTAGGTAGTGGTACTTCCTTTGTTGTGTTGTGGCCATCAAGAGACGTTGGGCAGTGGGACTGTGGTGTGGTTATGAACTTGTTATATAATGGGACTGTATCCATGAATTTTTTGAGATGTAGGGATACAGGTTTGGTTCTGTGGTCAAGATTGTAGGGTATAACTTTGAAGAATAATAGTTGGTAGCAGGTTGGTTTTTATGTCTTTAGTTAATTAGAATCTTCACCATTGGATGTGGTTTCTAGTGTTTTTCTTGGTAGTTTCCTTGTGTAGTTCTTGAATAAATTAATGTGAACCCCTAAATTAATCAATGGAAAGTTGATCAATAAACAAGGGTTGGGATTATGCTTTGGAAGTGGTTGTTGTGTGGTTGTGCATATAGTGGTAGAAGAAAATGTGTTTCTGTATGATTTGGTTGTTCGTTGTGAGGACCAGTAGGTGGGGATGAGTGTTTTCTTACATATAAATATATAAATTATAGTTCTTTGTTATTTATATATTCATCCCAACCTTGTTGAGCACTATTTTCCGAACACCTCTATTCCATGGGAGAGGGTGTCTTTCCCAACATCTCTGTGGGAGGACGAATGGCTGGTTACTAAATTTCTTACCTACACCCTCTTCTAGGTTCTTACCACTCAAGCATATTCAGGCAGTCTGTAATGGATTGAGGCTTACCATAGTCCAAGATCCTTTGGGAAGGTTTTTAGTAGACAAGGGTCCTTGGGTTCTGCGAGCCAGAATTGTTTTCCAAAGTGTCTTTAGGATGAGGCCTTGGTGTCTTTGAGCAAGAGGTGTTGTTGTTATAGCCCATGTGTCCATGGTTGAGATGTATTATGGTTGAGACCCAGGTGAATGTGGGACGGTTGTGCCAGTGGGACTACATTTTTGAAGAGTGGTAGAATCAAGATGTTATCCGTTTGGAATGAGAAGTTAAATGGTTGGAAGGTCATTTGGGGTACCCAAATGTCAATGTGATTATATGAATACTTTACTTGACTTGCATTATTTAATTAGTGTGCCTTGGTGAGGCTGGGCTAGTTGGTACTACTTTGTAGGTTCTTAGATGTTCTATTATTTTATCACAAGGTCATTAGTATGTTCCCCCACTTGTGCACGAGAGGATTTAGTTTTCCTACTGGGTATACCTGTATACTCACCCTATGACTATAAACTATTTTGAGGTTTCTTAGATGACACTGAGGATTGTGTTGGACTTTACAAGCTCAAGAATTTGTATAGTTGTTGTGTTTCCACTTAGTCTCTTTTCTTTTAGAACTTTACATTGTATTTTTGTTGTACCTTGTATCAAATTTCCTTATTAACATGCAAGTGGGAAAGGATTTTTTGTTTTACTTTCAGTTTTAGTATTTGGAGTCGCTTGTATTTTACCTTCTTATGCCCCGATCTTGTTCTATAAAAAGGGTAATGCCTTCCATATTGTGTGGGATTCCATACCATTGGTACTAGTTTCCAACCTAGGGCCTACTAAAGGCAGTACTTAGGGGGTCATTATCTCTTCTTCATCGTGAAGAAGGAACGGTGTGTCACTTTGCAATCCATTCCCCCATCTCGAATAAGGCATGTTGTGACACTTATTATTTAATATTGTTGATTATTTGTTGTCATGAAGTGCAGTTGGTCTATGGTTGTTGTCCTGATTGGATGTGTGAATTGTTTTTCTAGTGGTAGACTCATTTCGAACTTCGATACCATAAGAGAGATGATAGTTGAAGAAAATTGGATAACACTTCTCTCAACTCAAACTTTCGTTAATTTTTGTTCTATTGTTTAATTATTCATTCTCATGTCAATTTTTTCATATTTTAGTAACTTCAATTTTTTCAACCAAATGACAATTTCATTCTTCTAATGGATGTTACAATTTTGTTGTACAATATTGAAAAGAGATTCTACATATTTGGGTAGTACTTGTTTTATTTCTTTCAATCTATTTATAGTGGTGCTTCTAGTTTCTATTTATTTACTGTGAAATTACATGTTAATTTCTGTTATTCCTTTGAAAATTATTCATTAACTCGTATAATGAATGAAACCTATTAGAAAAAAAAATTTATGTGTCTTCATGTTTGGTGGTGTCTCAGGGTTTCTTTTGTATATGATTTTTGTTTTAATTTATTTTGTTTTTTGTTTTTTGGGCTGGAAAATAACTATTTAACATTCTTGAAACCCCTTCCTTGATCATTTATTTTTGAATTTCAAACTTTTTTTATTTAAACTCTCACCCACCTTGAGACTCATCATTAGAGATAATGTTGTGAATTATGTGTGAGAGAGGAGTCTTCACAAATGTCAACTGTTCTTCATGTATAATACATCAACAAAATCTAATTTTTTTTGAATTATCTCCCTTAAAAACTATAAATACTTATTTATTTTGTAAATATGATAAAAAAACAAACGATCAAAAAAACAAAAAAGGGAACGAAAAGAAAAACAATAAAAACAACAAAAAACCATTGTGTACTACTCGGGAAACAAAATGACATGTTTCCTTAAAAGGTTTTCACGAGTTCTAAAATTTTTATAATTAAGTTATTTTTGAGTGATTTCACCCGCTGTTCTTAGGTAAATTTAGTTGATGATCTAGGAAAGGGAGTTTTAAAAGAGATATCTTGGTGGAATTTTTATTTTGACTTGTTAAAACATGAAATTTGAAATCAAACTCGAGTGACTCACCTTTTTGAACAATCACCTCATTGATCCAACTCAATTGATAATTAGTTAAATTTTTTATAACTAGTGTAAAATGAGAAATTGGTACCCCACGGTGAGCATTTGAGACAAGGGAACTAGGTGTGTTTCTATAAATAAATAAAATCCATTTTGAATTTTAATAAGTGTTAGGAGCAGAGTCTTGGACAAGAAATTGGGCTGGGAAAATTAAAATAAAGTGTCTTTTCAAAAAGGAACTCATTTGGTTAGGTGAATTTTGAACCCAAATGATGAAGTGGATAATTTAATTAATTAAAAATAATTTTAATTAAATAAATAAAGTGAGAAAAAATTGGACCATTGCTTTTTGGAACCCAAGGTAAAGTGATAAACTCAAGTATCTTTTGTTAAAATCTAATTCCCACTTCTTTATAACTTTTCTTAATCTTATAACTGGAACTCATTTTTGAAATGGAAGTGATACGGTGAGTAACATTCACGTAGGATGAATCAAAATTTTAATCAACAAAGGTGTTTTTTATTTTCTTTAGTCCAGACATGTGTGTTTGAACTAGGAAATATATTCATTTTTTAGGATTCGTTGTTAATAAATAAAACATATTGAATTTACTAGGGGTTCAATTCATTATGTGTGGGGATGTTTTATGTGGAATTTATTTCATTTACTTTGCCACATCTTTTTTTGTATTTTAATTTAAATTTTATTATTAAAATATTTTTTTGTTTAATAATTTATATTTGTTGTCTATTTTATTTTAAATTGTTAAAATTATGAACTGTTGTAAATTTTATGTGGTTTAGTATTTGTTTTAGATGTTTATGAACAATTTTAAAGTAATTAATTACTATAGTTGTAACTACCATTTTTTATTCTTTTATTTTCATTTAAATTATTATTTTTTCAATTTTTATTATTTTAATTCATTCATTTTTTTCGTTTTCTATTTTTCAAAATAATAACATTAAGCATTTATCTTTATTATTTAATATATTTAATTTGATATTTAATTTTTTTCTCAATTTAATTATTCTAAATATGTTTACTTAATAATATTTTTATTTAATTATTTTAAGTATTTCATTGTTTCTATCATTTATTTTAATTTCTTTAGTTTCTATTTATTAAATTAATTCAACAATTCAATAATTTCATTAGTTTAATTTTTTAATAAATAAATGTCATTTTATTTTTATTATTTTAAATTTTCAAACTTAATTACTTAATCCAGTGATTTTATTAATAATATTAAATAATTAGTTATTTAATTAATTTAAGTAAATTGAATTTAATTTTTATTATTTTAAAAAATATTCTTTTATGAATTTATTTTGTTTAATTGTTTAAATATATTTAAAAAAATCTTATCAGAATTAATTTAATTGTAGAATAATTTATAACTAAGATAATTTTAAAAAATTACATTCTATTGTTTATGTAAATTGTTATGTTTTCATATTTCTTTATTTATTTAATTTTAGTTAATTTATTTATTATTATTATTATTTTAATTAAATTAGTTAATTTCATTAATTTGTCATTTTTATTTTTTGTTTGTATTTTTTAGGTGTTGTTTTCATTGGACTACACCCACTGCCAGCTCCACCCACCATTAGAATCTGATAACCCTGACTCATCCACCGACTTTTGGCTTCTACCAACGGTGAATCCTCCACTATTCACCCACGGTCAAACTCACCCACTATCAGACTTTCTCTGTTTACCCACCACTTCCATATCTTCATTCACCCACTATTGATGCCACCTTCTACCAGTTTCACTCTATGTTATCCCCCATCCTCATACATACATCGTTTTTATTTTCCTTGGTCTCCACTACTTCTATTGTCGCCACCTCATGTGCATCCTCAACCTGCTTCAAAATCCAAACAACAATAGTATACAAAAATCCAATGATATCTAAAATTCTTCAATAAAAACCAAAAAAATCAACCATCCACAACCAATATGAAGAAACCCCCAGATGCTTTAGAATCAAATAAAAACATAAATTAACTCAAATCCCTCAGGGATTCTCCACTGTAGAACAATCTTGAACGGAATCACCATGATCCACTAAGGCCAAATCCAACCACCATTGGAGATCTTTCATCATCATCTTTTCCCCAATCCAATACATCACCATTATCTTAATTTTCATCCCTCATCTATCTCACCACCACTCACAAATCTAAAACTGCTGGCACCAGATCTTGAATTTGAACCATCATCGACACGACCATGCACATGTATAGGCTTCCAAAACCCTCCACAACCCTTCCCCTACACCTCTTATGTGTCGTCGTGATCCTCCTTCCCTTTTCTCCCACTATTACCCGAACCCCATTCCACTATTCACCAAATTCCCCCCCCCCCAATTCAGTATATTAATTATATATAATAATTTGACATTATAAAAAATATTCTTAATATTAAAATAATATTAATATATATATATATATAATAATAATCATAATTACTTTTTATATACAATTTATAATCATAATTTTTTCAGTATTTATGTATGCATATCTATTAACATGAAGTGTTGTGTGGCATGAAACGTTATGTAGTTGTGCATTCTCGTTGCTTGAGTTACGCTCTTATCACTCAAGGAGGAGGTTGTTCCATACCTAACTCATGGAATAGAGGCCTCTTAACCAAGCTGTGACCATGAGAATGTGGGATGATAGTAGAGAGATTATTTTTTCTGTTAAAGAGGGAGATAGATCCAGGCCATTCAAAAGACTTCTAGATCACCACTAGGGGAGAAGCAATTGTTCATTCACTCTACCACTCACTCGACATCCATTTATTGATCTAAGACAAAGAATACCATCTATTCCAATCATTCATCAATTCTAGAGCCATAGATTCATTAAACCATCTCCAATCACTGGAATGTAGAAATAACTAACTGGATGAACTATGTAACACCCCGCGATTTTATGAAAAATATTCTTTTTAATTTCAATAATGTCTTGTGTTGTACGCTACACAAAAAGGAGCTTGCACAACACGCATCCTTGACTTGACTTGCATTACACGCAATCGCGACCTTTTCACGATAGCGTGTGTAGTACGCAATACCGAGTTTCACTAAACAACGATATGCTATTAAAATATTATTAAAACTAGCTGTTATGAATAGTAATAACCACCTTTTAAAATTTTAGAAATTTTATCTCTCAAAATTGACTTCATTTTTGGATTTGGAATATCAAAATTAGCTTAGGGTGAAATTTTGGTACTTTTCGGATAACTTTCATTTTCTGATGAATAGCGAAACCACTAAGTGGTAGTTAAAAAAATGAATTTTTCATAAAACATAATTTTACCGCTTCTATGAGTGGAATTTCAAAAGTCCAAGAGACACGGTTGATGTCAGTAAGTAAATTTTGGTTCAATGAGATGAAAATAATTTTTGGTGAATAGTAACATTTTACTTTTTTTTACCACGGTTAAAAGTAAATAGGGTAATTAAGGGTAAAAATGAAATTATTATTACCCTGACACATGTCCTAATTCTATTGGATAAGTGTAATTCGACCAAAATCAACCTTAAGAATAAAATATGACCATTTAGGCCCACTTGGATTAGATTAGGACATTTATTATTATTTAATTCAAAGAAGAGTTAAAGGAGTTAAAATCAAAGTTTATTTACTAAAAGATTTTTAATATAGGGTTATACATAATATAAATTCGATTGTAAATATTCTTTATAAATATAATAATATTTCCTACATAATTATATTTTATTTATAATTTTTAGACATTAAATAAATTAATTTATTTATGACACAATGATGATGCAATAATTACCATAATAGTGAAAAATTAGAATCATTTACATTATAAATACCCAAATAAATATAATTTGAGACTTTTTATGAATTCCATTAATTTTATAGGTTAATATGACATTTTAGTATTGATTTAATTAACTTTTTTTGAACTAATCATTCTGTTCTGATTTTCACAAAAATCAATTACTAAATAGTGTCAAAATTGACATAAAATAGTTTTTAAAACAAGTATTATATTATTAATTGTTATTTTAATCCTAAAAATCTAATGTTTGGCCAAATTACTTATATAAGGTTATATATATTAATAAAAAACAACTTGGGGTTCTTTTGGCTTGTTATAGTAAGTTTATTAACCTTATAGTGTAAGAACACAAGAAGACACAGTAAAAGTAAAATTATTTAACTTAATGTTAAATCTAAATGATAAGGTTAAAATAGGAACCTAAACTTGTATAAATTATATTTTATGAGAGTATGTCGACCCATACCCACCTTATCTTCGAAATAAATCAATTTGGAGCTATTTAAAACCGAATATGACTTTATAATAAAATAATATTTTTAGTTTTCCAAAGTAGCCCCTCTCCTCCCTTATAAAAGGGCACCTCCTCCCTCTCTTCCTCACACCACTTTGAGCCTTCAAGATCGTCCGAAACCTGCCTAATTATCTTATCCACTTCCCTAGAAACATCCTAGAGGTTCTGGTCTTCCTCAGAGATCAATTTTAGTGCCCTAAAAGGAGATCTCAAAGAGGCGCTTCAAAGAAGAGGTAATGTCCGTTACCGATTCTTTCATCTTTATTTCTTCTTCCACTTCCTCTTCTTTAGTTGTTTAATTTTGAGGTAATGACATCAGTATCACTAATATACTGATATGTTATTATAAGTATGAAACAACCCTATTTCACCATCTATCCATCCTACGGAAAACGAAATCACCGCGCGTGCGTACGTACGGAATACCGTCTCCATGCCGTGATGTAATCTATTTTCCACCACCACCTTACTTGGATGGGTATAATGGTGTACATAATAACTATATATGATTATTGTAAAGTTATATTGATTCTTAAATAGTATACATACACTCAAATAAAATTCCACGATCATGAGAACGATATCATCGCTCGTGCGTACGTACGGAATACCGTCTCCACGACGCGATGAGATTCATTCTCCACGTTAACCATTCATGAATGATTATAAAGTATATATAATAAGTAATCATGAAATATATGAAATAATAATACTACTGTATTTATGTATATATATATTTATGTTATCTAATTAATTCCACTCAATTCAATAAGGAAACGAAAACAACGTTCATGCATATGTAAGGCCTGTCGTCTCCATGAACGGTGTATTTCTTTCCATTTGCTGATTTATTATATATATGTATAGTCTGAATATATATTATATATAAATCATGCTTTATATTCTGAAATTAATTAATCATGATCTACATAATCATATGAATAATTACAAGTCAAAACACGGATGACAAATGAAACAATTTTACCCAAAACGCTCTTTAACATTTAATTTACAAAAGAACGGGTAATATAAAGTCATAAGTGAACCATATATGATATCATAACAATGAGTATGATTCTGGAATAAGTCAATGACATTATTTAAATCATTATACAGGAGGTTCGGACACTTACTAAGCAAATCGGACCTAAGGTAAGGGAAATATCACAATCTCATTTTTATCCGAGATTGTTTATACTTTGGAATTTACTGGGGTGTATTTTATCATCCACATCCATGTTTCCTCAATATGTAATATTTATATCCTTCTACAATAGTTTATATCCAATTTTACCCTTCGGTGTGTTTTTTGTAAAAGATATGAAAGGAATCTTTTGTCGTTTTTCGTACGAGGTACTTTTTGACTTTTCCGACAAAAGTACGAGAAGAATGTTTTCTTTTAACTTATACGGCATGAATGGATTTTTAAAACCTTATTTCTAAGAAGCTTTCTTTACAAGTTTTAAAGTATATTTTTAATCAACTTCTTTTATTTTAAAATTGTTTGACATGTTAAGAAAGGAAAAATGTTTTTCAAGTAGAAAGGATATTTTCCTCAAGAATGGAGTTCAAGAGTTTTATCAAAATTATTTTCCATCTAAGATAATATAGGGTTCTGTTTCTATCCCTATTATTACATTGATTTTATTATGTTGTGATGGAAATATTTTTATGAATTCCTTTATCTTATATGAATTGTTTTATGATGTCACGATGTTTAAGATTCCCATTTTTATTACATGGGTTATGCTATGATGTATGGTTTATGATTTTGTGGAACACATAAGAATGGTATAATTATGAGATGTGTGGGACCTATATCTCCCTCCAATGCATTGGGTAAAGATTTTATATCTCATGAGATAGACATGGCTGGAACGGCAGATTAAACTGGTTCAGTAAAACAGGACTGATACGAGGAGTGAACTCGATTCAGAAATGGACTTTGTCCACTAAGATAATCTTGGAAATGAGTCTTGACTAATAAGAAATGATTCTCTATGATTATGTTTGTATGGCACAAAGTTTCATGTTTTATGTTATGATTATTGGGATTACATTTCACTACTATGATTTATCCCATGTTATGATATTATGATCTCTTTTGCAGGTTAAGATTTCCAAAATGTTATGTTCTTATGAATATGATGTGATTGATATTTATTTTTTTTATCCTTAATGAGCATTTGAGCTCACCCTTTTATGTTTTCTTTTCCCCAGGATATAAATAAAGGTTTTAGGTAAGAAAAAAAAGGGAACATCTTTATGGGTGATGTTGAAGATCTTTCACCATGATTAGAAGATTTTATTCCGAGTTTCCAAAGACACTAAACTATTACGGTCCTTGTGTGTGTGTTTTTGTTATGTACAAATTATTCCACAAAGGTAATGTAATGTCCATGTACTTTAAGCTTTGGGTCTCTACAGTTGGTATTAGAGGAATGGTTTAGTCAACCTTTGGAAACTAGGATGTGAGAACTTTAGTGAGATCCCTAGAGATATTTCTAAGGTATGTCTAGGGATGTCTCTAAGGTTAAGTATACGTATAGGTTATAGTCCTATAATTGTGCTAACGATCTTAGAATTTAACCTAAGATGTTAGATATTGAGGGTACTCCCCCTTTTATTATGTTGTTTTACCTAGCATGATTTTTGCCTCTCACACTATTCTTTTTGGGTTTTAGACGATGGATGGAACCCGAAGGAACCATGTTGATCAATGCAATGAACAATGCAATGATTGTCCTCCTAAACAAACAAATGTTATGGGATATGGAGTGCAAAATATTATTGCTATACTTACACAAGCTATGAATCATTCTAGACTTCCAAATGAGCAGAGAAGGGAACAATATTCTATTGAGTCCTTCATAAGGCAACTTCCACCTTCTTTCAGTGGGTCTTCTGATCCACTTGTTGCTGAACAATGGATCAGTACCCCTGAAAAGATATTTTCAGTTCTTCAATGTTCTGAACATGATAAAGTCATCTTATCAGTATATTGTTTGGAAGGTAAAGCTGATCAATGGTGGAATATTATCAAGAATATGAGGCAAAGAGATAAAATTGAGTCCATGGAATGGGATGAGTTCAAAAACTTATTTTTCAATAAGTACTTCCCTCGTATTCTTCGAACAAAGATGGAGAAGGAGTTTTATGAACTACAGCAAAAGGATGACTAATCTATTGGTATATACGAAGCGAATTTTACAAGGCTTTCAAGGTATGCATATGGATTTATCATCCAACCAGAAGGTAAAGTTGATCGATTCTTCTGTGGCTTAAAACCAAATCTTCGAAGGGAATTAGCTATAAGAGACTTCAGTAGCTATGAAGAAATTGTGTGTTGTTCTATCAAGGTAGAAATGTAAGTTGTTGTTACTTATCCACCTCATAGTTTTGACAAGAAATGAAAGATGGAGTTCAAGGAGAAATCTCAGAATAATGGTGAAAAGAAGATGAATGTTTCCTTATGCTCAAAGTGTGGAAAGAAGCATGGTGGAGATTGCCTTAAAGGGACAAGTAAATGTTTCAAATGTGGAAAGGAAGGTCATCGGGCATTTGAATGCCACAATGATGGGAAGAAGATGTCTAATGATGCATACAAAGGAAGGGATGCACAGAATGAACCTACTACACTTCAATGCTTCAAGTACAAGGAAATGGGGCATTATGCTAATAAATGCCCTAATCCAAGGGTTAGTGATGATCGACATGAGAAACCACTTAAGGAAAAGGAAAAAGGAAAGTCACATGCGATCATCATTGGTGATGTTGAATATGATAATGATGTGGTGGAATGATTAATTTTTTATGTAATGGGATTCCAAAATAATGTTGTATATAGTATTGTGGAATATTGGAATATTTATGTATTGGTATATTGTGGTTTTTAACAATTTTATGGTACCGGTAACCATGGAAAGTGATTGAGATATTTTTTGGAAAAAAGATGATATGTGCATAATGAAGGGAAAATGAGAAAATGAAATATTTGATAGTATTCATGATCTCATGATTGATATAAGGACTAAGTGATATAATGGTTTGAGTATATAGAATTTTGAGGATTTTGGTATGTGGAAAGTGTTAACTTTTAACAGCTTTCATGTTTTCACTAAGGTTCAATGGGTATTCAAGTGAATACATGATTAAGGCCTTTGAATGTTTGTAATGTGACCAACAAGACATATCTTATGATATATGGGGATCAACGATGGTATTAAATCTTTGGTAATCGTTTTCACTATATTATGATAGTGGACTGCAGTATTATGGATAAGCCTAAAGATTGGTATGGATTATGTTGGACATAAGTTATTATTATTTAAAGATATAAGTCTTTTCGATATTATTGATGGGATGTTATAGTAATATAGTATTAGAAAAAGGACAACTTGCAGGACGGGTGACAGCCCATCGCGTCGGAAAAGGCCTTGGGAATCGAACCCACAATCGAAGTGTGACCGGCCTTTATCGCCTACCACTGGCCTACAGGAAGTCCCTATTTAGTAGAAACTAGTTTTATTATATTAAGCAGTATGATATATGAAGTATAAGTCCATTTTAGGAACCATATATGATTAATCTCACTATAGATGGACTTATGTATTTTTTGATAACTTTTCTAACCTTTTGTTTGAGACAGATGGAATGACCCATCATTCTATCACATGATCTTCTAACACATCACGGATGACAAATTCAACTTCATTTCTTTAAGAGATGAAGTGGAAATTGTCCAAAGAACGACCAACGGTAAGACTATACCAAAAACACGAAAGTATTTCTTCTAATTCCAATTTCATCAACTTTAGGGAAATGATCTTGAAAACCAAAAAGGTTGTCCTAGTGCTCTTATATCTGATGAATCAGATGGTACCTTAGATCATCACAAATTTATGGCTTTGTGATTGCTGGATTTTCCATAGCCATGTTCTCTGCCACTCTCCATCAGAACATGATGGTTAGATTTCTCTTCCATATCCATATTTTCACCTATGTGGAAACCCAGTGATTAGTTTATTTGGGTAACCATTACGTTTCATACTTTTGTTTTTAAAGATTTGTTTTGGTATTCCTTTTTACTATGTGGGTTTCTATTAAAGAAACTTTCGAATAGTAAACCATTTATAACCCCGAAGAATATCGAGTGCGAAATTCATTTTAAAGGGGTAGAATGTAACACCCTGAGATTTTATGAAAAATATTCTTTTTAATTTCATTAATGTCTTGTGTTGTATGCTACACCAAAATGAGCATGCACAACACACATCCTTGACTTTCCTTTCATTACACACAATCGTGACCTTTCACGATAGCGTGTGTAGTGCGCAATACCGAGTTTCACTAAACAACGATATACTATTAAAATATTTTTAAAACTAGCCGTTATGAATAGTAATAACCACCTTTTAAAATTTTAGAAATTTTATCTCTCAAAATGGACTTCATTTTTGGATTCGGAATATTGAAATTAGGTTAGGATGAAATTTTGGTACTTTTCGGATAACTTTGATTTTCTGATGAATAGTGAAACCACTAAGTGGTAGTTAAAAAAATGAATTTTTCATAAAACTTAATATTACTGCTTCTATGAGTGGAATTTTAAAAATCCGAGAGACACGGTTGATGTCAGTAAGTAAAATGTGGTTCAATGAGATGAAAATAATTTTTGATGAATAGTAACTTTTTACTTTTTTACCACGGTTAAAAGTAAATAGTGTAATTAAGGGTAAAAATGATATTATTATTACCCTTACACATGTCCTAATTCTATTGGATAAGTGTAATTCGACAAAAAACAACCTTAGGAATAAAATATGACCATTTAGGCCCACTTGGATTAGATTAGGACATTTATTATTATTTAATTCTAAGAAGAGTTAAAAGAGTTAAAATCAAAGTTTATTTTCTAAAACTTTTTTAATATAGGGTTATACATAAGATAAATTCGATTGTAAATATTCATTAGAAAGATAATAATATTTCATACATAATGATATTTCATTTATAATTTTTAGACATTAAATAAATTAATTTATTTATGACAAAATGATGATGCAGTAATTACCATAATAGTCAAAAATTAGAATAATTGACATTATAAATACCCAAATAAATATAATTTGAGACTTTTTATGCATTAAACTAATTTTATAGGTTAATATGACTTGTTATTATTGATTTAATTAACTTTTTTCAAACTAATCATTCTGTTATGATTTTCACAAAACTAAATTACTAAATAGTGTCAAAATTGACATAAAATAGTGTTTAAAACAAATATCATATTATTAATTGTTATTTTATTCCTAAAAATATATGGTTCGGTAAAATGACTTAGATAAGGTTATATATATTAATAAGAAACAACTTTGGGTTCGTTTGTCTTGTTATAGTAAGTTTATTAACCTTATAGTGTAAGAACACAAGAAGACACGGTAAAAGTAAAATTATTTAACTTAATGTTAAATCTAAATGATAAGGTTAAAATAGGAACCTAAACATGTATAAATTATATTTTATGAGATTATGTCGACCCATACCCACCTTATAATCTAAATAAATCAATTTGGATTTATTTAAAACCGAATATTACTTTATAATAAAATGATATTTTTAGTTTTCCAAAGGAGCCCCTCTCCTCCCTTATAAAAGGGCACCTCCTCCCTCTCTTCCTCACACCACTTTGAGCCTTCAAGCTCGGCCAACCCCTGCCAAATTCTCTTCTCCACTTCCCTGGAAACATCCTAGAGGTTATTGTATTCCTCAAAGACCAATTTTAGTTCCCTAACAAGAGATCTCAAAGAGGCGCTTCAAAGAAGAGGTAATGTCCGTTACCGATTCATTCATTTTTATTTCTTCTTCCACGTACTCTTATTTAGTTGTTTCATTATGAGTTAATAACATCAGTATCACTAATATACTGATATTTTATTATAAGTTTGAAACAACCCTATTTCACCATCTATCCATCCTACGAAAAACGAAATCACAGCGCGTGCGTACGTACGGAATACCGTCTCCACGTCGTGGTGTAATCTTTTTTCCACCACCACCTTACTTGGATGGGTATAATAGTGTACATAATAACTATATATGATTATTGTAAAGTGATATTGATTCTGAAATAGTATACATACACTCAAATACAATTCCACGATCATGAGAACGATATCATCGCTCGTGCGTACGTACGGAATACCGTCTCCACGACGCGATGAGATTCATTCTCCACGTTAACCATTCATGAATGATTATAAAGTATATATAATAAATAATCATGAAATATATGAAATAATAATACTACTGGATTTATGTATATATATATCTATGTCATCTACTTAATTCCACTCAATTCAATAAGGAAACGAAAATAGCGTTCATGCGTACGTACGGCCTACCGTCTCCATGAATGGTGTATTTCTTTCCATTTACCGATTTATTATATATATGTATATTCTGAATATATATTATATATAAATCGTGTTTTATATTCTTTAATTAAGTAATCATGATCTAAATAATCATATAAATAATTACAAGTCAAAACACGGATGACAAATGAAACAATTTTACCCAAAACGCTCTTTAACATTTAATTTACAAAAGAACGGGTAATATAAAGTCATAAGTGAACCATATATGATATCATAATAGTGAGTATGATTCTGGAATAAGTCAATGACATTATTTAAATCATTATACAGGAGGTTAGGACACTTACGAAGCAAATCGGACCTAAGGTAAGGGAAATATCACAATCTCATTTTTATCCGAGATTGTTTATACATTGGAATTTACTGGGGTGTATTTTATCATCCACGTCCATGTTTCCTCAATATGTAATATTTATATCCTTCTACAATAGTTTATGTAAAATTTTACCCTTCGGTGAGTTTTTAGTAAAAGATATGAAAGGAATCTTTTGTCGTTTTTCGTACGAGGTACTTTTTGACTTTTCCGACAAAAGTACGAGAAGAATGTTTTCTTTTAACTTATACGGCATGAATGGATTTTTAAAACATTATTTCCAAGAAGATTCCCTTACAAGTTTTCAAGTTTATTTGTAATCAACTTCTTTTATTTTAAAATTGTTTGACATGTTAAGAAAGGAAAAATGTTTTTGAAGTAGAAATGATATTTTCCTCAAGAATGGAGTTCAAGAGTTTTATCAAAATTATTTTCCATCTAAGATAATATAGGGTTCTTTTTCTATACCTATTATTACATTGATTTGATTATGTTGTGATGGAAATATTTTTATGAATTCCATTATCTTATATGAATTGTTTTATGATGTCACGATGTTTAAGATTCCCATTTTTATTACATGTGTTATGCTATGATGTATGGTTTATGATTTTGTGGCACACGTAAGAATGGTATCATTATGAGATGGGTGGGACCTATATCTCCCTCAAATGAATTGGGTAAATATTTTATATCTCATGAGATAGACATGGCTGGAACGGCAGGTTAAACCAGTTCAGTAAAATAGGACTGAAACGAGGAGTGAACTCCATTCAGAAATGGACTTTGTCCACTAAGATAGTCTTGGAAATGAGTCTTGACTAATAATAAATGAGTCTTGACTAATTATAAATGATTATCTATGATTATGTGTGTATGCCACAAAGTTTCATGTTTTATGTTATGATTATTGGGATTACATTTCACTACTATGGTTTATGCCATGTTATGATATTATGATCTCTTTTACAGGTTAAGATTTCCAAAATGTTATGTTCTTATGAATATGATGTGATTGATATTTCTTTTGGTTACCCTTACTGAGCATTTGAGCTCACCCTTTTATGTTTTCTTTTCCCCAGGATATAAAGAAAGGTTTTAGGTAAGAAAGAAAGGGAAGATCTTTATGGGAGATGTTGAAAATCTTTCACCACGATTAGAAGATTATATTCCGAGTTTCCAAAGACACTAAACTATTACGGTCCTTGTGTGTGTGTTTTTGTTATGTACTAATTATTCCACAAAAGTAATGTAATGTCCATGTACGTTAAGCTTCGGGTCTCTAAAAACTAGGAGTAGGAATTGAATCTGGAGCTAGAGGTTGAGGGAGAAGTCTCGCCAAAGATGATTCCTTATCTCTTTCTTCATTTTGTTTTCATTTCCAGTTTTCATTTGTAGTTATGTTTCTTAGGAGAATCAGGCAGTATTGAAATAATATTTCTTATATTCATTCTATCTATTTAAAACAATTGTTCAGTGAAATATTTAAGTTAATTTTTATTTTCCATTCAACTATGAGTATCAATTTATATTATCCAATAACTGATAAGTGAGGTTAATGAATCAATTCACCTTGGATAATTGAATGAATTTACAAAAATTTGAAAAGTTCAATGAATCTCTTCTCCATATTTAATGGATTAATTCAGGGTTTAATATCAAAAGATTAGTTCATAAGAAGGTAAATAGAGCTACATTGATCCATTGAAGTGATAGATCAGTAGATTATCACAATTTTTCTAAGCACCAAATGATTTAATTAAACATAGTGGCATAAGAGAATATCATTTTATTAGTTCAAAGAAGCTCTAGTACCCTATTGAATCTTCTTTTTGGATTTTTCTCTATTTTACCTCACACTTCCTCCCATTTTCACTATTTTCATTTTAGTTTTTATTGTTGTTTCAACTTTTTTTTTCTTTAATCAATTTTACAATCTCTAAGTCCTTCTATGTGGTTCTAACCATCTTAACATAGTAATAGTTGTAATTAGGTTATATAAATATTAAATGTTTTTGAGTTTGATGGCCTTGTGGTCACCTATATTCGTTGTTTTGAAGACTAACAAACCATTTATCTCATCGTGATTTTTCTTTTTCATTACATAATATGTGATAATTTCCTAAGAGTATTTATCACCCAGAATGGTTATAGAATTTACCCACTATGATGAGAATCTAGAATTGTGATGAAAGTACTCTTAAATATATGTTCTATAGCCAGATGAAATAATTTTTTTTGGATAAAAATGATACAGGCTTTCAGGGGTTGAGAATAACAGTACATTGAGGAACCTTATTATGGTGTATGTTCTTGGTAATATTAAGTATAGTATATTATGGTAATGACACCCGCAAGTAAGAAATTCACATTTATATGTGTAATTAGATGCTCGTAATTGTGGATATGTGTACTGAAACTTAATCATTAACAATATTATTAATGATTATTATAAGTTATGTGCATTTATGTATTGACAAAAACCATGAATACATATGTACCTGGTGAGAAAGGATGTGTTGGATGCATCACGAGTAATATTTAATTAATGAATAATTATAGAAAAGAATCATCCCTCCTTTTCTTTAATGAATGTTTATATCTAATACCCTTTGATGGAAATGATATAGCCTAAATAAATTTATGTCCACGGTGTTCTGTAGGAAATTTCTATTTCCAAAAAGTCAAAAAAATAAAAAATTATCCCATAGATTGATGTGACTAGAATGCAACCTAATTGATTAGAGATATCATGATAAATGGATTATATTATATAGTAGGCATCTTTATGAGGTATTATTTAATTGTGGCATAAAATATTTCTCTATAGAAATCTTGGCTTGTTTTTAGATATTAACCTTGGAAATTAGGCTACTTCAACTAATGCCCCTAAGAAAGAGACCTTGGGGATTGGGAACTAAGTGTATCCAGAATATCAATTAAATAATATATTATTATATATTATTCAGAATGTTAAATAAATATTATTTCCACATTTGGTTTAACAATTATTCATTTTAACATGATCACATATATTTTGTTATGAATTATTCGAGAGAATATTATGTTAGCAGAATTTTTAATAAATAATTATTTCTTATTAAAAGAATAAAAAGATTTATTTATTTATTACTGAATAATGTAGTGATATTTATTTATTAAATAAATAGTCATTATTCAAGGATTGATTACAATTATTGAGGAATTGAGAACCAATTTTGATGGTATGGTGAGAAATAAAATATATTGAATATTATTTAAACTAATAATATTTAATTAAATTCACTGGCTTAGCACATGTCAAGGAATATTATTATTATTATTATTATTATAAAAATGGGGTTCTTCAGGGATTATGAAAATAATAAAGGGAACCTTTTCAATTATTTTTTCTAACCCTATTGGTATATAAACCCAATTATATTATTTTATTTATAGATCCAATTCATATGTGTTCGACACAATGGGATCCGAAGTGACTCCTCTCAAAACCCTAGACAGCTCCATATCTTATCACACTCTCAAGAATGTAGAGTGATCCACATCAACCACCACTCTCATGTCTAGAGAGACCGAATAGAACCCTTTGAAGTGTTTCCCAGGGTGATCCAAATATAACGACATGAGCAATAGGATCTATCTTACTAGCATAAATCGATTCCTACATTGATGTTCTGAGGTTTATGGAACATGTGTCAATCATCACTGGAAAGAAATATACTCTCGATTCCTTCAATTAAATGAATTTATTATATAGAGAGGTTTTTATATCCACCATTGAAGAAATAATTTCTCATAAGGTAATTATTTAATTTCTTAAACTAATTGTAAATAATATGTGACGATCTAGAACTTTACTTCCAGTGTTTATCAATTGTTTATATTATTTGATTATATTCCATTGATCATGTAATTAATAATCATTTAAATATAAAGTTATTAATTTTTCATGAAAAAATAAATGTTTGGTATGCTTCATCTACAACTTCCACTATGCCTGAAATGTATATAGTAAAGATACCAATTTTATTAATGTCATCAATTTTATGAAATTATTTTATTATATGAATATATTGACAGTTTTTGAAATATTTTTCATATTATATTATATATTTTAAATTAAAATATATAATTTTAAAATAAAATGTTGAATTCTTAAACTTGTGCTTAACATTTTGAAAATTTGTGTATTATTTCAATAAAAACTGGTTTTGGATTATTTTGTTTAATTATTTATAACATGAAGAAATAAATTATATGATTTATTTTATTGGTAAATAAATGATATTTGGATGATAATTAATATTTTAAATGAATTGGAATCAACTTAATTGATAATTATATCTTACTAGTAAATATTTTCTCTTAAAAATAATCTTTTTCAAAAAAAACCAAGTTTTTGTGAGTTATATGTGATTGTGTTAAAATTAATTTTCATACATAGATTATTTTTATTTGATAAAATATATTTTTTATTTAGAATTAGTGGGTCTATGTTATCTAATTATTTTTACTTTATTTTTAGGATTGAATTTTAATAACCAATGTGAAAATTTGTCACCACCCTAAAAACAAAAAAAATGTAGAAGAAAACATTTAAGAGTAAATGGTTTTCCTACATGATTAAAACATGCGAGGAAACACATGGTTGATCCATGATCAATCCAACCAGACCCCATACTCTAGTTTTTTCAATTTTTTAGAAACTGTCCTTTGAATTGTGTCATGGTGCTATTGAAAAATGATGATAGTTTCCAAATGTTCCCATTTTATTCTCTTATAAAAGGATACCACTTTCATCCGACAAAGTTGCAGTTCACCATCAAATTACTCCTTGAAACTATACTAGTTTTCTAGAAAATAATTAAATCCTAATTCTTAAAGACCTTGTTCTCATTATGTTACCCTAATCTCTTTAATTCTATGGAGTATTTCAAGAAAAATATCAAATCTCCAACATAAGTATTATCTCCATCGTGAATTTTTAGTCATAATCTTACTCTTCCAAATAAATTATCACTTTTATAATATGAATAATTTTGTATCATTTTTACACTAATATGTTTTTATATTAAACATACAAACATTATTTATTCATTTCCATCAACATATAAAAATGTTTGGTCAATCATTTTTGTTTGTCGACTACCGCCTCCATGGAGAATCTTTTCTTATAATTTTTTAATTATTTATCAAAAAATATTTAAATCAGCTCAAAATAAAAAAAAATAAAAAAAAACATTATTGTTCTATTAAAATGATATTATGTTAAAATAAACACCTCTTTATCCATACTCATCAGTTGAATTAAAGCATGTTCAAGTCTGGGTCACCTACATGAACAATGATATAAAGCTCTATCATAGATGACTATGGGAACAAAAAAATTAAAAATTTTATAATATAAAAAAATATTATTATATTGTCTTTAAATATTATATTAATTATTTAACTTTTTATTAAAGTATCATTTTATTTCTCTAAAATCCCTGAAATAACCCATCACAGATTCTATTTTAATGTAGTGTAAGTAAAATATAGATGGAATTATATAAATTTTTTTATATAAATGTAGGTTTTATATTATAGTATGTAAAATGATATAACATGGTTTATAAACTTGGGTAATGATATTGTCATTATAAATCATGAATAAATGGTTAAAGATATTAACACCCAATGTTGAAAATAGATTAAAACAACATAATACATGAATAGAATTTATATTAATTAAGTGTATAAATGAAAATTTACATGAGTATAGTTATGAAATAGGAAATTAATAGAGATATATTTATGATACATGAGGTTAAATAACTTCTTTTTAAGTTATTATTAATTGTAAGGGATTTGGTAACTCAGAATACCTTCTTTGAGTTATATAATTTCTTATTAAAATTTAGTTTTCCTAGGCTTTCCATTTTTAATGATTTTCTCTCATTATTTCTTGGTGAAAATATTTTTTGAACCAAATTAATTTTCATGAAATTTTTTCTTTTCATTTTCTTATAAATAAAGGATAATATTTTAAAAGTGACTCGTAACTATGACTTTTATAATAATTGATAGAAAATGTTTTTAAAAAAACTCTTTTCATGATTTGGTTTTAATTTTCATCCAATAATATGTCTCTCATGATTTAATATTTTGATCATAATTTATATTCTGTTATGCTTTGAAACCTTTTGTAAAAGGATATTTTTATATAATATGATTTCTTATGTTCATGTTATGTGATAAATTTAAGAAACCAATTATTTTAACCTTGGTTTATTTAAGATATGAATATGATTGATTTTAAATGATACACTTATGTTTGGATGCTGATGGTTGGGTCCTATATTTACCACCAATTCATTGGTTTAATTTTATATCTCATAAGATAGTCAGGTATGTACATAATGACATTGTTTTCACATATGTAGTCATTATGGGTTTTCTTACATTTTTAGGTGCGTACATAATGATTTTGTTCACAAAAGAGTGGGATTAATGAGTTTACTCACTGAGTTGTTTATATTATTATGGTTATTCCACATTACAAATTTGTTCAAAAATATATTAAAAAATTTAATGATGAATTTAATTTCCATGTAATGCCATTTTTTCAATATTATTCTATGTTTTTTAATTATTCCTTACTTTTCATTCATGATCACATGTTATTTGTCTTTTGAGATGTTTTTTGATCTATGTTATATCTTTTATGATTCCTTAAAGATATTTTAATATATTATCTAACTTTAACATTCTTATGATTACTATATAAGGTTTTTTGATCATTTATTATTAAATGTATGTCTCATTCAAGATTTACTTCATGTTATGATATGTTTTCCCTTACTAAGCATCTAAGACCACACCTTTTTATTTTTCTAGTATCTGGGTTATGAAGATGATTATATCATGTTAGATGTCTAGAAAAGGGGTTGTGAGGATCATGGTTATGAATAAATATTTTCAAGTGGTATAAAGAATCATTTTTATGTATCTAATCGTTAAGGCACTAAATATTTATGTCCATTATTTATGTGATTATTTGTGAGATTTATTATTTAAATCAAATTATTATTATACCATTTATGTTAATCTTATATTGGGTCACATTACTTAAGGATCCTATCAATTAATTCTTCCAAATATCTTAGCTTCTCTGTTTATTTAAACATCCAAAAAACCCATATTTTTTAGGTCAGAAACATGAAATGAAAAGATATAATTCTAGTGGAAACATCTCATGGATTAATCTTTTCTAATTATCAACACCATAATATTTTTCTTGAATCATGGAATAAAACAGAGAATCGGGATATTTATTCACTGAATATCATCACAATATGTTCATATTTAATCTTACATATTAACTAGGATTAAACCTTTAATCTTACGTGACATCTCAAAGGATCCTACATATTATTTAAAATCCCTAGGATACTGTTATGAATCATTAGAATTAATCTAACATGAAAAAAAAATATTATATATTTTTTGAAATATTATATTTACTCTTATTCATTCTCAAAAATAATATTTTCAAAATTGTGGTACATTAGAGTTAATATTACATATCACATATTAATCTTATGTTTACTTTAAGTTACTCTTATGTACAATAGTGATATTTAGAGTTATTATTAAATAACCTGGTTCTTATCTAAATTTATCTATAATATCATAAATATTATCTATGAAATTTTTGTATCCTTTAAGAACTCATAGTTATTCGTACACTTGAGTTGATCACTCTTTTATATAATAATTATTTGTTGAATTCATAAACCAATCCATAACTTAGAATGTAAATTACTCAACTCTATCCTTTTAAACCTCACTCTAAACTGCTTCATTCACCTCAAAAATTTTTAAAAAAATTCTCAATAAATTTCCAATGATCCTAAAAAGTTGTTAAAAATAAATAAAAAACATAAAAAAATTCTATGTTTCGTCAGGTAATAAATTTTTAAAATTTCAATGAAATCATTATTTATTTAAAACTAGTACTCTGCCTGTGCGATGCATGGCACTATAAAATAATTATTATTATTATTAACTATAGATTACTATTTATAAAACATAATAGTTTATATTAATATTAAATATATTTGAAAAGAAAATGATATACAAAATGAGGAATAAAAGTTACAGAAATTGAGGAACAAAATTTAGATACTGAGCTGCCTTCTATATAAAATTAACCACAAAGGAACCATCGATGAAAATGAATAAAAATTAATAAATAATATATTGAAATTATAAATTTATTCATAGAAACAAAGTATGAAATTCTAATTTGTAAATACTTTAAACAGGTCAACAGTGTAACAGAATCATGGTAAGAGAACATAAATATAGTTTCACCTTTGTCATAGAACTATGGAATGTAATTTAACAATGATAACAGAACATCAATATTGTTTTAGTAGCAGATACATGTTTGACAACATAAACAGGAACCATAATTTTCAACAACAGCGGGTGTGTAGATCAGATTACAATTCATGTCATCAGAATGTGCAGTCAAAAGCCTCCTAGTACCACCATGTATCATTGATGTAGAGTAGCAGTTTGTCATGTTTGTTGACAGTTATCTTGATCCCTACAATTTATAATTAGAAATGAATGTGATTAAATGAGACATACTTCTATTGAAAAAATAATGGGTTCATCCAGTGAAGAAAAAAAATCATGTCATAATCAAATGGATTATTTGTTTACAATATTCATTTATGAAAAAAAAAACTGTACAAATATTCAATGAAAACAATTAAATAATATGAAAATGAAAGGTCACTAATAATTGAAATAAATAAGATAAAATGGTAACTGGGAAGAATCTATCAGAAAACAATCATGACATATTTGAAAAACTGAAAATAGTTCTAACGGGAGAGAAAATATAATCCACACCTACTGCCTAGGGCATTACTTATCCCCTGCTTAGCTCGTCGTCACTGCCCTACCCCCCTGCCCTCCGTCCTCCGGTCCACCCCCCCCCCCCTCCAACTCATCCTTTAATTGTAGTCTTAACATGTCCATTGCTACTCCTCTACCCCCCCCCCCCCCGACCCAGACCCTCTTCTCCCCCCTACCCAGCCCCTCCCCTCCCACCCTATGAAGGTCCTCCCATCCCCCCTGCCGAGCATGTCAGCTCCTTTCCCAGAACATCCTCCAACCCCATGCACAGCTCCCCCCTCCCCTCCCTAATCCTGTAATGTTTACCATCTTGAAAATTTTATGGACTCTCCATGGAATGGAGAGGAACCAACGCACTCATTTGAGATTTTTTCACGTGTTGACATTGTAGAGGAAGACATTATGTCCCTTCATGAAAGTCTATGCCAGTCAAAATGTGTGATACTGATCTCTTTGCATCAGCAAGCTACTTTGGTTTGACCACCATCTTCCGGTTACTATTCTACTATTGGTTGAAACCAAAACACAAAAAATCTCATAATGGAGGTGTGCAATGTTACTGGTCCTTGTTTTCTTATGGTTCACTCAAGGGGAAGCTGCTCGCAAACTGCCAACACGACAAGAAAGTCACAGCAGTATATATGCATAACATTACAAACATTAACTCCAATCTTTCCCTTCAAATTGTATAGATCATCATCGTCTCCACAAGAAGTAGTGGCAAATGAAAATGGATCAGCAACACCACTCTCAAGGAGATCTAAAAACCTAAGCTCTGACCTGAACTCACGGGACTACAGCAAGGCCTGAGAAAACAGCTGGAACTTCTGGATATCCGCATCACTCACACTTCGGTATGCAAATTTCTTGGACTCCTCAAAGTCTGTTGCATTCATCTCTTCCACTTCATCTGCATCATCCTCTTCCATGGCTTCCGGGTTCTCTTCCCTATTCCTCTCACACTCTAGATCCTGTCATTACAAAAATAACTTATAACACTCATTACTTGTATAATAAAATATCATTTGTTCTGTACCTTCTCTATTTTCTCTCGAATGGCATACTTGCAAGCGCACTGAAAAATCTCAGTTATATTAGCACCGCTGAAACCATGAGTATAGTGAACAAGAGCAGAAAAGTCAACCTCCCTCGATAAAGGTGACTTCCTTAGACTCGACCTAAAAATCCGAAGACGGGATGACTCATCGGGCAGTGGAATATAGATGAACTGGTCAAGAAGGAACTATAAGAAAATTATATTATCAATAATAGAATACTAGGTTTGAAACATAATAATTAATATTAATATTAGAAATGATTAAAACAAAAAATGAGTGGTATATATAATGGGAAATAAGGTACAATTGGGAGTCATTTATTGAGATAGAAATCATAGAGTAAGAGACAACAAGAGATAAAAAAATCAAAAAATAAAGCTAGAAAAGAACACAAATTCACCAGAATTTTGCATCAACCAGCCCCATTCTAGGATTATGTATAGGATATAAATTTTATCTAGGATGACAGAAAATGCTCCCATCACAGGATCTGTCACAGTTGTTCCAGAGTGACATGATCCTAAAACCCATTACCACCATTTGTGTATCAAACCTAAAATATGATAAAATTACAGCTTCAATGATAGATAATAATGAAACAGAAAGAAAAATAATAACATTTATCCTAAATTATAAATGAAATGGATTGAAAAGAAAAAACCCCGATGTAATATGATACAGTAAAACATGATCAAATAGGGTACCAAAATATATTTGTTGATTTTGTTGGGGATCCCAATAACCTCCACTTTGAGGCTGCTTCTAATTTATTATACGTTAATAGTTGAAACAAAATGAACTCAAAGAACAATATTACCTAAAACACGGACTGGTTCCAGATCTAAAATTGAAATACCTCAAAAATCACAGAAGCTCCTATGTGTGTCATATCAAGAAACTATCCTACCCAAAATTCAATTCAATATTCATTTGAAAAATAATAATATATTTTCCCTGTATTAATGGACTCTCCATGCTTGTCTGATTGTCTCAGGTCAAGCAGTCTCCCCTTGATTAAATAATCTCAAGAAACTATCCAGCCCAAAATTCAATTCAATATACTTTCGAAAAATAACAATATATTGTACCTGGAGCAAGCGCAATGGGAAGTGTTGCTAAGGCCCGTCATCTGGGGAATTAATAGACGAAGTAGTTCCTTGAAACCGTGTCATTATAAACGAATCGTCCATCTCCATCATCATCATCACATGTTTCAATAATGAAACATAAGGGGAAAATGATGTTTAAAAACTATTTATGAAGGTTAAGACATTGTAAAAGCACGGTTACGTTAGATACATGCGACAAAAATCATGAGCTGAATCTATGTCCAAGGAAATGAATGGCATTAAATTGTTTGAAATGGATGGATGCATACGCACCCATGACCTTTATCATAACTGGAGTTGCTAAAATAATTGATTATCATGTCACAAATAGGACGGTCCAGAGCAATCATAATTAAAATATTGTAATGCTAGATAAGATCAATTACTTTTCCATGTTGAAGGGGGCCATTAGAAAGCCTAATTTTCTACTCATTTCAGCTATAAGAGGTAAAATATGCTTGGTCTGGCTTATGGAAAGTCATAAGGGATACCAATTATAGTAACATAGGTAAATATTATTTTATTGAGCTGCTTGTCAATAGATAATATGGAAAAATTATAGATATATTCATAAAATCTAAATATGAAATGAATATTTTTTGAATGATTATTATTTTGATAATTTATAAACTGCATAATATAGAAATCAATACTATGCAATGAAATATAGTAATAAAAGAAGGTATTATAATAACATAATGAATAAAAATCAATATCTATTTTCAATGAATTCAAATACAATGCAGATGGGTTGATCCAAAGCTGAACATGAATTTTCCTCATAATTGAAATTAAAGAGACAACAATAATTAAAAATCAATATATATTATAACATATACATTGTACATCAACAACAAAAGATATATTATTTTGTTTCAAAAACTAAAATTCATGTTTTTTTATTACAGAAGAATATATCCATTCCAAAATAAAAACATACATAACACATATATTGTTGAGAAAAAATTCATTAACACCATAAAAAAAAACATTATATATATAAAAAAGCAAATTCTATCTTCATATAAAAATTTCATGCCTAATATTCATTGTTTAAAACCCTGAAACAGAAAACATATTCTCTCTATTATAAGAATATGAATCTATTAAAGAAAATAAAAAAAATCAATGTAACACAAAGGTAAACTTCATTAAACAATAAAACTTAACAATTTGACTATTAATCAAAAATTTAAACAGAATCTTCAGTTGAAAATCAAGAAACTCAGATGTAAACATCATCATTATCAAATATAATTAACTACAGATAAAAAATACCAAGGGATTTTCAGTTTGAAAAAATACAAAACAGAATATCTGTTTTTTATATCAACTAAAAAAATTGCAATAAACGCATGTTATCTTATCTATACTGAACTTCATTAATATATAAAAATCAAACTACTGATTAAAAATACAATGATATTGTCAATTGAAAAGAAAAACTAAAAATAGAAAGCTTTTTCTGTTTTAATTAATTCAACTTCAATAATCAAAAATCACACCCAATCAAATGAAAACTAACAATGTATGGATAAAAAAATAAAAGTAACCTCTGTGGTCAAATAAAAAATGATCATTATCATCTAGTGAACAGAAATCAGGTGGGTGTGATCAATCATAGAAAAACTCATCTGCAATAACTAATAATCAACATCATCCAGTGAATAGTTGTTATTGGAATTAATTTACAAAAACTCTAAGAGAAACAGTCTACATTATTTTCATACCATCATTCTCCTCGACATTATAATCAACCATATTCATCATTATCAAAATCAATATTCTATAGGAAAACAATAAGAAAATAAATCAAAGTTTTTTCTCCATACCAATGCTTGGTGAAATCATGATTGGTATTAAGTGAGAACCTGATTGTAATCATCGTCCTTTCTGTGCTCTTCATTCTTATAATGGATGTCATCATTTCCATCCTCGTTTTCACATTTCTTATTTTCCTTCTGTACTTCACCGCCATTACCCTACCCAATTTTATTTATTAACTTGAACCAAGAAAAATAAGATAATAGTTAAAAATATCAATGAATTTCTGGTAATTAAATGAGAAATCATATTGATATGGCACAGTTTAACATTATAAAAAACAATGACATCATCACTTCTTAGATAATTTATGGTACCATAATGATCAAGGGTTACTAAATACATAGTTTGTCAATGTAATTTTTCAGATGTTTCTGTTCCAGCTTCTCAAACATATCAAACATTATCAAATTTATAACAAAATAAATCTAGACAGTAAATTTAAATACAATCTAAAAATTTAATCCCAAAATATATTTTCAATGCATCCAAAACAAGCACAAATTTATAGCCACATATTAAAATTAAAAATTTAGAGTAATAACTAAATCAGGATTCCACTAAAGTTGTTTTTTCATTGGTGTTTGGATTCTGACTTAAATTTCAAATCCACATCCAAATTGAGGATTGAAAAATTAGAGAAAAGAATGATGCAAACTACGAACAACATATGCAACATCTAAATCAGTTAGTCAAATCTCAATATTAATAAAAAACTACAATAAATGTGTGTTCTATTATCTATAAATAACTTCATTAATATAGAAAAATGGAACTACTGATAAAAAATACAATGATATTTTCAAATGAAAATACAAAATAAAAATATAAAGCTTGTTCTGTTCTAATTAATTCGACTTCAAGAATAAAAAATCACACCCAATCAAACAAAAACTAACAATGTATAGATAAACAGAGAAAAGAAACCATTTTGGTAGAATAAAAAATGATCAGCATCATCCAATGAACAGAACTCTGGTGGGTGCGATCAATTATAGAACAGCTCATCTGCAATAACTAATGATCAGCATCATCCATTGAATAGTTGTTATTGGAATTCATTTACAAAACCTGTAACAGCAACTGTCTAAATTATTTTCATACCATAATTCTCCTCGACATTATAATCAATCATCTTCATCGTCATCAAAATAAATATTCTATAGGAAAAAAATCAGAAACCAAATCAATGGTTTTTACCCATACCAATGCTTGGGGAAATCATGATTGGTATTAAGTGAGAACCTGATTGTAAACATAGTTCTCAATGTGTTCTTCATTAACATACTAGATATCCTCGTATCCATCCTCATTTTCACATTTCTTATTTTCCTTCAGTCCTTCACCGTTATTCACCTACCCAATTTGAAAATGTAACTTAAACCAAGAAAAATAAGATAATAGTTAAAAAAATCTAAATGAATTTATGGTAATTATATGAGCAATCATATTGATATGGCATAGTTTTAAATTATAAAAAAATTGACATCTTCACTTCCTAGATATTTTATGGTACCATATTGATCCAGGGTGACTAAATAAATAGTTTGTCAACTTAATTTTCTAGATGTCTTTGTTCCAGCTTCTCAAACATATCAAACATTATAAAATTTATAACAAAAGAACTCCAGACGGTAAATTGAAATACAATATAAAAATTTATTCACAAAATATATTTGAAATGTATCCAACACATACACAAATCTACAGCCACATATTACAATTAAAAATTTGTAGTAAAACCAGAATCAGCATTCCATTAAACTTGTTATTTATTTTGTGTTTGGAGTCTTACTTAAATTTAAAAACCACATCCAAAAAGAGCATTGAACAATTAGAGAATAGAATGATGCAAACTACAAACAACATATGAAACATCTAAATGAGTTTGTCAACTCTAAATATTCATAAACAAACTATAATAAAGGCGTGTTCTCTTATCTATAAAGAACTTCATTAATATAGAAAAATGGAACAACTGATAAAAAATACAATGATATTGTCAATTGAAAAGGCAAAATAAAAATAGAAAGATTGTTCTGTTTTACAAAGATATGCAGTTTCATTAAAATTATTAAGAACAGGAAAATCAAGGTATACCAAACATGTTCAGTTAGTTTAATTTTGGACAGCATAAAACAACAAAATACCAAGGGAAATTAGGAAAATTTTTACTCTATACTGCATTTGAATACACATTGAAAACATCATATAATATGCTAATGAACTGTTAGAACACATATAAAGCTGGAAACACATTTGTAGTAGAAACCAACCATATTATCAATGAAAAAACTAATAGTGGATACAATATTCAGATAGTGAATAGAAACACATACCTGTTGTGGGGCGAGAAACCTGCTGTTTGAAACTCGATTGAGCAGAAAGAGTCAATAGCTGTAGATGTGTATGGAAATCACAATCTTGAGGGAATCTTGGAACAAGATTTAATGAATGTAGAGGGTATGTGACTGAAATAATTTGATGTAGTAGGATATACAAGAAACAACCGATGAGTTGAGGGTATTCTGGAGGATGAGCTATAGTAGAAGATAGAAATATTAGTGAAGAATACATAGGCAGTGTATTGCTAGTATTGTAGGGTGATGGGAGGGGAAACACGAACAGGAACCCTAAGAGTAGTGGCGTAGGGGTGACGCCAGTGGGAACCATAGGAGCGGCGCCAGAGGGGAAATGGGAGTGGGAACTGTAGGAACAAAAGAAGAGATTAAATGGGATGTGGGGATAAAATCTAGAGGGGGAATCAGGAACAATAGTGGAGGACCAAATGGAACCATAGGAGCGGTGACAGAGGTGAAATGTGAGTAGGACCGTAGGAGCAGCGGGAATCATAGGAGAAGGACACCTTGATTGGGAATCGTAGGAGCAGTGAGGGTGGTGGAACTGCAGGGATAACTCTAAGAGAAGAATAAAATCTCTGATGGAGGTGAAATGGGAGCGTTGATCGTAGGAGTAGTGGAAGAGGTGAAATGGGAGTGGGATCTGTGAAGCAGACGAAAATCTCGAGCGGGGCCGAGTTTTGGATGAAGGGAATGAAAGGAAAGGTGTTTTTAGGTAGACGTGGAACATTGTGAAGGGGACACGTGTACTTAGAGGAATCCAAGTTTAGTATATATAGTAGATTAAATTTTGAAAGGGATATGATTATTTTTTAATTATTTAAACTATTTTTAGTGAAATATTTTCCATGTGATTGATGAATTTTATTATACTTCTATATCATATTTTTTCTCGTAATTTTATATCATTAACATGTGAATTCATCCTTTATTTTAAATTTAATGATATCACCTCTCAATTATAAGGGTATATTTATATGATATGAGAATAAGGTGTTGATATATTTGATTTTTATCTGAAGCATTTTTTTAGTTTATGTTATCATGCTTTGTAGGGTTACTAGGCTTAATGGGAAGCTAATCCATCAGTTTTTCCAATATCATTCATTCTAGGTGTATTCCCCAAATCATTCCAAGACCATGTGAATCAAGTGAGTGTGTTGGATTGCATTGTTTCTATGATGGTGGTTCTATTCAGAAAAATTAGTGCTTCAGTACCTATATTTGATTATCCCACAAGGATAATGATGATGTTTGATTGTATATTGATTTAAATGGTAGTGAGGCTTTATCATTTATTTCAATTTTTTATAAAAAGGTTTTAATTACCCATGTTTTCCAAAATTTTTATTTATGACTACTCTTTTCTTGTTTAAGGTTTTACAATTATAAAATACATGTGTTTTTAATTATTATCATTTTAAAAAATAGCATGATAGTTTATTGTAATATGGTTTTAAAATTGAAATATTTTTGGTATTTATTACATGTTATGTTTATGTACAAACCTTATAGAATATTTACCTTAGTTCACATGGTGAGGGACTTATCAGGTTTTCTTATTTTTTAAGTATAAAAGATTTGTCACTCATTAATTAGGTAGTGGGATGTATTCCCACCTGAATTTTGAAGTTGATATCTATGATTTTCTATGGATGATGTAATCCACATTGGACTTGTTTTCTATTTTATTTTATTATTTTATAGATAATATATTTTATGAAATGTACACTTTATATTTTTTTGTTTAATGGAATGGATCTAGTGTATATTTATTTACTTGTTTACTGGTAAATTGACCAAGTAATCATGTAGTTGGGTTTTTTTACTATTATGTTTGTTAAATTAAATATACTATATATATGGTGTATATTGAGGGAAACCATTCTCCCAAGGGTATATGTTTATCTCTCACCACTTTTCGGTAGCCTCTGGCGATTAGGGTGAACATGTGTGGGGTCGATTGTAAGTTAGCTCATATACAAGGTAATCTAAGATAGTTCCTTAATTGGTTTTTCCACATCCATGTTGTGAACTCATTATGATTATTTATATATTATCTATGTAGACATAATGATATACATTATGATTAAGATTTTACTTAAAAAATTATTTTTTCTAATTTCATAGGCATTGTAATCTCCATTACATTGACACATCGAGATATTTGATTCATAAATATGAACCAAACACGATGTAGATATTGTTATCTCACAACTATGTTTATATCAAGATGATCAATATTTTAGGTCTTTCTATGTCATCTATATGGTAAAATCATTCACTAAAATTCTCATTTCTCCATCCATGAAAAACTTTTTCTTCATATATTTTTTTATATAATTTATAAATTTAAATTAAATAAAATTCTATAAAAGTGTCTCTAGAACCAGTGTTGGGTTTTGGGGGGATTAATTAGTGTCTAAAGTTATTGGAAACAACAACTTAAATACATTTTTTTAGGATCTATCTATGGTAAATTTTAATTAAATAAATAAAATTCAAAGAACATACCATTTTTTAAGAATTTAACACATTGTGTTCATTATAGTTTATGATAGTCAATGGGAGACATAAAATATAATTCATCATCCATAGGTATCCATATGAAGGTGAATCACCAAACTCCTTTGGTAATATTTCTAAAACTCTCACAACCTTGTAATACATTAGTATTAAATCAAAAAGATAAATAAATATAAATTTGATTATAAGACACAAGAATTAATCACATAACTCTTAAACCTTTACCTTTATTCTATTTTATAGTAGCTTAAGTATTCTCCTTGTACTAATTGTAAAATATCAATAATCAGATGTTATCCCTACAAATAGAATAATATAATATTTTTTTAAATTTATAATATAATCTTTAAACCAATCTAAACCAAAAATATTTATTTTTTATCTCTTAAAAACCAATGTGAAATACATAAAAATTGAAAGGGTAAATTACTGATAGCTTGAGTGAAAAATATTAGTTGAAGTACACTATATAATATTTTTCTCTAAGAAAAAATCTAAAAACATTTCCTAAGAAAAATTTTTAAATTCAATATCTCATATTATATTATAAGATGAGAAATAAATTATAAACATAACATGATCCATATTTTCCCTTTAGTATACACATTTCATAAATAATCAAGTCATCCTAAGTTTAAATATCCTCCTATATATTTATAAAAAATAATTATTTTTCTTTTTATTTATTTCAACATAAAATGTAGAGTTTTGATAATAAAAAATAATATAAAAATAAACAAATACAAGGAATAAAATATGAAATAATGATATGGTATATTCCATGATACCAAACTAATGTAGGTTCAAATCACATGTCCCATCCTTAGTGAAAAGTTTATTCCTTTTATTTTCCTTGTAGTGTAAGATAAAAATAATAAAATTTATTATTTAAGATACCATTATGGGGTGGTTTACATTAGATAATTCATACATTTTTGGCTGAATTTACTTCCCAAACATAAAGGTCTATTTAAAACATTTAGTTTCCAAAATAGATTTTAAATTTCATATATACAAATGAGTATTTTTGAGATTATTTTATTTAAATTAATATTTGAATTAAAATTAAATAACTAGACATGTAACATCTGTTGATGATTGGGTGTGTTTTAGGAAACCGAGACATCTATCGTTGGAATTCCTTCCAAAGCATTGACACTAATTTTATCTTTTTTACTATCATGAGAAAATATATAATTGGTGTAATACCCCAAGATAAAAATAAAATTTAAATAAAAAATCAAAAAAAATTAATGCTTTTTACAATTATAATTTGGTTTTTTTGGTTAACTAGGTCATAACATGTTTGAACCTGAGCGTAAGAACCACTATAAAATCATATTTTTTATTTTATGTATAAAAAATATGCCATGTACTATGATATTACTATGTTGAAATTATTAATAAAATTATCCAAAGGAAAAATGTTTCTCATTGGACTGAGTGTCTATCTAGGAATTGAACTTTCTTGACTTTGAATCTCTCCTAAGACATTATATAAGAAAACATTATTTTTTATCCTATTTATCTATTAAACACCATGTATAGTTATTTTATCATAATATGTGCATGTGTGTTTTTTTGTATATAATGGAAAAAAATACATGTATGGAGTGTGATTATTAAGGATACAAAACTAAACATTTTAAAATTTATCAATTTAAACCAACGATTTTGGAATTTAAGATAGTGTCGTGTAACCCCCCCCCCCCTCAATGATGCACCACTACTCTTAAAATCCCAATGTTAATTTTTTTCACTTTAATATAGGAAACCCTCCACAAAATGTTCATAGATCTATGTTCTATTTACATCATTAATTGATTTGTATACAAGATCTTTAGGTATCAGAGAAAACTATTTTCATATTGATCACAAAATGTAATATATCTCTAAAATTAAAGCACATGTTATGTATTTTAATGAAAAATAGGAAGATGAATTGGCTTACCCTGATCCCCAAGCACATATTATATCAAACATTGTGCTATGATAATTTATAAATATTTAGAATTTACTTTTTTATGCATATAATTTAGTTAAAAAAATATTTTAAAATTATTTACATTTCATATACGCTTTGATAGATGATAGAAAATTTTATTTTTAAAAATTTTATGTATCGTTTCTTAACATCATTTTCTTAGGACATCATGAGTCATAGTATTGGAACATATCCTTAGTAAATGACTCATAAATAAATACTATATTAATATTGTGTTCTTAAATAATGATATGTCATGAATAATATTTCAACATTTAAAAACAAATTACAAGTACATGGAAGACACATAATAATTATTTATGCATGATAAACAAGCTAACTCTTTATCACCAGATGAGCCAGTAATTCAGAGACTCCAAGATTAACTAAAGGTGGATAGTATTTTCAATGGTATACTAGAGGAGAAACCCCCAACATTAGTGGTGTTTATACCTAATACACCATTAACAATTACTCCTCTAAAATAACTACCTTAGAGGTTCCTATCGATTCACCACTAATGACATCATTTGTATGTAGGTCTCGAGATGAAGAACCTCATACTTAGCTATGGAGGGGTACTAACCACTAATTGATATTTAAGGAGGAGAGTTGTATGAAATAGTAATTGTATAAGCTCAATTATAGTTTAATTAAACAAAGAATTTATATCCTTATGTATACAGTACTCAAGATATCTGGGATACTAAATGAGATGATGGTGATACTAGAGTTCACACATCTTTTGGCATTACTATAAAGTACTTCTTCTACTTATTGTGATCTATTTATATATATTTTAGTAATTTTTCATTTTTATAAGAAATATATTTATTTTATACCATCAAAACATATCCTTGATTAAATTTTTGATTAGGTCATGGGGCATTTTCACTCACCTTAATGGAATTTGGTTGTGGAACTATTGGAAAAAGGCTTTTAACATCAGTTTTATTATTTTTAACAACGGTTGAAAAGTGAAGTCGATTGATCTAAAGTTAAAATTTATATTTTCAGCACCAATTACTTAAAATTGATGTTGAAATGTATTTCTTACATTGGTTTATATACCTATTTATGTTTAAATTATTCAAAAAATCAATTTTTTAGTTGTTTCAGTGTTGGTTGATACGAAAACCAATGTAAGAAGTTTTTTTCAAAATTATTTTTGTAATAATTGGATGCTTAAACAAACTTTAAACATTTTTTTCTGAATAAATAGATATTTAAAAAACTAAAAAATTATTTTTTACACTTCCGATGCCATTTTATACAAAATATAATGTTGAAATATTATTTGGACATCAGTTTCAAAATACAAATTTAAAAAACTTATAATTTCTTAAAAAATATATTAAATAGATAAACCCAAATCCCAAAAATGAATTTTTGTATAATAAAACAAAAGAAGACAACAAAAACCAATAGTAAAATAAGAATCAAAATGCTTCTTATTTAAACATTAATCATAGGTTAAATATATATACATAAAAATTTTAAATGTACATCTAAAAATTAATCATACCTTTAAAATACAATGAAAATAATTTGTAATGGAGGTTAAAATATTCATTTCTATATTAGGTAATATTATCAAAAACCTTTAGAAATAGTGAATGTTTTATAATTAACAATATAAAATGATGGTGTAAAACATAAGACTTTTAATGGAACTAACCTTATAAGAATATATCTTCATTCTAGTTATGATAATATCATAAATGAATATTAACACATAATAACCACATTGAAATCCTCTTTCTTTCTGATGAATATACCTCTATCAAGCCAAACATTGAATATATTAAGCATTATATATGTAATACAAAAAAGTATTAATTAATATAAAATATATTTACCTGAACATTCTCATATTTAATTTTATTTATATTATTTATCAATAATTGAACACACTAAAACCTTTTCTATTAATAATAATTTCATTTATAAATTATACAAATAGTTATTATAATAAAAATTTAATATTAAATAAGTAATAGAATAGAATAAAACTTAATAATTCAGTAATTTTTTTAAAAAATATGAACTCTACCTAGTAAAGAGAATAACCAATATTTCATGAATTCATGTGGATAAAATATGCATAAAATAAAATGAACACTACAATATAAATATTATATAATTAATGGAATTATAATTAATAGTGTTTCATTATTATTTTTTAGTCTTATTACCTATCAAGAAATGTAAGAAACCAGTACTCAATATTTGTATTTTCTAATGTTTCAAGTATTTAATCTTCTCCAACATCATCTCTCAGATATTTTATAACCTTTGAAATAAAACTTTGATCCATTAAAATATAAATTTAAGTTCTCTTATTTTTTATAAAAATTGTGTAAAGATGCCTAATTAGATAATCCATAAATTAAGACACTATAAGTTAAACTTATTTATATAATTAGAAATTGAAATAGAAATTTACTTTCAATGAAAACAAATACATCATGGGTACAAAAAACTCCTCAACATTAATATAATATGTGACAACTTTTTGAAATATTTTAAATATATAGTCTCTCCCACATATATCAATGGTTATCAAAAACTCATAATAAGGGTACAATATAGAAATTTTACCAGTTAATTATTTTATCCCACTAACAACCTTAGAATTATCTAAATGTGTTAATAGCTAAATATATTTCTTATTTTTTCCTAATTAATTTGATTTTAGATACTTCAATATAAAGAAAATATAATAAAACATTACATTTGATTTTAATTCATAAGTAAATAGAAATTAAAAAATAATAAATACCTCATATGTCATATGACAAAAAAGTTTAGCTAGTTAGAGTAAAACATTATTATACCATATTAAACTCAATCCACCTCCTTAGAAGGAAATGATAGTGGAGTAATTGGATTAATAATATCATGTACCATTAATATTACCTAACCCATCTACATATGTTGATGATGTAAAAAATCCACAAAACAAAGTAAAACTCTTCACACTACAATATGAACATGAGGATCCTAAACATACAACTCATAGTATAGGACCAGGTCTGAATAAGGAGGTGTAAAATCTAGGTATATGGGCTATGTAGGATGTATAAATTGTAACTGACTCATATATTCCACAAACATAGCATGTACATGTAATTTAATTTGATTTTAAATGGACTATTAAATATATTACATATCATTCTTCGAGGAAGCTATTTCTCCCTTATATTCTATATCACTCAATGATATAATAGCATGGCTAAAAAATTTCTAATACTAGAACCTTCTTCATATCCTTGTACGCATCCTAATTGTTTTTCCTTTTCTATGGATGTAGATAGAATTTATATCAAACACTAAGGGATAAAAGTTCCCTATGTCACTTGATACTTAAGGGAATCCTAAAATAATATATTAAAATTTTATATTAGTGATGAATTTATAATATACAAATATTCTTCAAAATTTATAATTAATTTCTAACAATTTTTCTAGTTACTTATATTGGTGGATCTATAAGAAGATTTCAATATATTATCATCCTATCCCATTTCTATTTTGAAGGAAGGTGCGGGGAAATTGAGGGTCTAACTAAACCTCTTTAAAACCACTATTGTATTTATCTATTAATGAATTAAACTTTTTAGAAATAATTTTCTCCTTCAGTAAATGATATCCTCCGCTTGATAAAGTGTGAGGGTATATATTTTTGAAATTGGCTCTCTTTTTGGGATCTATTAGAGACTTGTTTTATAAGAATAAATCAATAACTTATATAATATTAAATAAATAATTTTACAAATTAAATATATATACAATAATTTACATATGATAAAGTATCCATCCATCCATATGGAAATAAATTTATACCATGTATCTTCATTTAAAATCAAATACTTGAATCATGGATTTTCATTCTGTCACTCCCCAAAAACATAAGCTTTGGTAAAAAATTATACTCTCCCAATCTAATTGAAGAAAAATAAAAACAATATTATTTATTTCCTTTGTTATATGAAAGTTGAATTTAATATTTAATTAAATACATTAAATACTAGCCATGTGAAATAAATAATATATAAATAATTATAGTAAATAACTAAATTAGTTGAGATATTGTACCATTAAAGACTCCAAAAACTAATCATTTTTCATACTGTCAATGATCTTCCAAATAAGATAAAAATATTTATCATCCAATGTTCTAGCATACCCATGTAACTCCTAAACATCTTTGCATATCTTCCACATGAAATATTATTATCATAAAATTCAATTTTTATCCTTCATACCCCATTGAAAAAGTGAATGTTTTTTTAAAAATTTAATCTCACATCTACCAACTCTATATATCATATTGTCTATAAAATAAGAAGAATAATATTATTTATGCGGAACTCCATTTGTGATTAAAATAATTTTGACAAAAAAAATTAATTTCATTAAATTATTTAATTATTAAAGATTTGTTAATATAAAACATTTACACATATCACTGAAAATATTCCTCTACCTCTTACTATATCATATTAATAGATAAATGAAATGAAATTCTATATATATTTATATTATTAGAATAAAATGATTTTCATAAGAAAAAAAATTAGTTTTCAAAATAGTCAGTATATTATATCTATTATCTTAACTAATATAGTTGAAGAGAACTGAATATTAAAAAACATTGAATATAAAATTTCCTATCAAATAAATAGTGTAATTAAATGTATGTGTTTCATATTACATATACCATGTCTACACCACAATAATTATTCCTATCGATTGGTTATGTAATTGATTAATAAACATCACATATATTCATAACATCAACAATATTTTCATTACCCAAATGAATATTTTATCTTTAAAAAATATGGATGGTTGACCATTCAATGGTGGAATAAAATAATATTCTTTGTATACATCACTTTGATAAATTATTCCTCTTTGAAACTAAACCTTTCAAATTGATGAATGTACATCCACAATCATAATGTTTCACACCACTTTTATTTCCAACCTAGTTACCCTTAAACACTAGTTATCTATATTTGTAATAATGAATCCCTCATATATCCTCAACAACTCTAAACTATTTTTCTCACAAATAAATAGTGATTTTCTCTTTATCACTCAAAAAATAAAGTTCACTAGAAATGATGGTTACTTTACTATTTTGATGGATACAATTATAATCCTATTTTTTTATTAAATTGTGTCACTGTTAACATCAAAATATGACCATTTGATCACATTAACACTTTTTCTCCAATCTAACTAAGTTAATATTTATGATGCAGATAAATTGATGTTTACTTTATCCTTAAACAAGAAAACAAATATATTTTTATGTTCATTAACCAACCACATTTCATTTATTTTTGGATATAATACCTTTAATCAATAATTATTTGATGATATATATGGTTGAACCTCACCTTTCTTGTTAAAATTGTGTAAATGTGTCGGTATCACTTCATCATGGTGAATAAAATTTTTATTAAATCCAAAAATCCTTTTACCTCAGATATAAAATATCAAATTTTATTTTATTGTTAAGCCGATATTCTCAAATTCATATAAATAATTATTAAAAACTCAATCACATCTTCGGATATATATTTTTGAACAATAGGATCCTTTGTCCTATATAGATTTTTAACATATCCCTTAAAAAATTTAAAATATATTTCAAAAGTATACATCCAAAGTAAATAAATAAGACCATATATCCTTATCTTTTACACCAAATAATTAATTATATGAATCATTATATCATAAAAAGGTGATAAATACATTTCTAGTTGCCAATGAGGTGTTGGACAAGTGGTCACCAACACATTATTGCGGCATCTTTCTCGGGGGGGGGGGGGGGGCAGGTGTTCAACTTTTATTGGCCTCCTTTGTGGTTATTTTCATGGTATTATTTCCATTTACTAGATTAATTTATTGTTTCATGTTGATATTCCATGAATTAGTTTTATATTCTACATGAAGGCGTATATATAAGGGCAGGTATGTCTATCCAGAGATGGTGCAACTGGAATACAGTGAGGGAAGGCAAGGGCAACGTGATGCAAGTGGCAGGGGCCTGACAATGAAATGGATGGTGGGGAGGCTGGAAAAGGTTGGTGACCCTTGGAAATAGAGGGAGGATAGGGACGATGACCCTTTGGAAAAAGGAATGCAGTGACTATATAGGTGGGCCAGGATGGTGTTTGGGACGGTGGTTCCTCCACATCATATTGGGTCTCTAGGACTTGGGTCCTCTGGAAAATATACTTGGCCCCATAGGTCATGGGTATATAATTACCATGTTATAGGTTCCATCTACCTAGAAAAAATAAAGGATTTTATATTTTATAAAAAAGGTATTTCCCCCTACCTATTAAAAATACATTTCTTATTAACAAAGTTTCGGGGAACTTCATTCTCTATCACATATAACAAATTTATATCTATTACATTTCTATAAATGGAATTTAAAATGTACCAAAACCTGATAATATTATTTATTATGGTTATCAGCAATATTATACAAAATAAATCTAGTAGAAAATGTTGAATCAATACATGACAATCTTGATATTTCATTCCAATTAACTTTAAATCATTCAATGACATTTAATTTTTTAAGTTTTAAGAAAACCCTATTGGTAATTTAATACCATATAGACATTTAAAAATATTATATTCTCACACTTGTTTAATATGTGAAAGGCTTGATAAAAAACATTTTCTATATCCTTTTATAGTTGGAGATAACTCCAAATGTATTCACATGGATATTGAGTCTAATATTGCAGGAAATCAATTTTGTTTCTTTTATTTTATTTCAATAATATTTCCAACCAAATTTTCAAATATGTTTTCCTCAACACACATAACTTCAATTTTATGTTTTAACTAAAAACAAATCTAATAATTTATCTCAATTAATATAGATTTTTTCTTACATGTATTTTTGTGATGACCAAAATATACATTCTTTCCAAATATTATATTGTTTATTCATGTTTTCATAATATTCTTCAACTGAAAATGGTTATAGGGAAAAATAAAAAAATTATAAACTATAAAATTACTTTTTTTAATCTTTATTAAGGATAAACCCTTCATAAAAAATATGTATTCCCCATGTACAAATTCTTTATTTCATTCTATAATTGATGATATAAATTCCCTTCATCAAAAATTGGATAATATTTATATCCCTTGAGATTGTATCTAGATAAGTCTCCATATACAAAAAGAAATACATTTATAGTGAACATTATTTTAGAATGAAAAAGAAAATACTCTTTTTTGTATGAATAAAAAAACTATAACACTTATCACTGATATAAATTTAAATTCATCAGTTAATGCTGATAGATAAACATAAATATTATTTCCATGATGTTTTCATTAATAAATCATCAAGATCATCATAAAAATGCTATTCATAAATATTTGTGGGGGTAAGTTTTAAACAACCAACATAATAGTTAAAGAATAGTATTAGAAATTGAGGATCTGATATGGATTCATTCCATCTATGTATAGTCCCAGTCTGATATTTTTATCATCTTTCCAAAAATCAAGAAATATTTTATCAAATCTCATCCATTTTGGTGAATCAGTAGGGTGACATAGGTTTCCATTAGAGATACACTAACAAATATTCCATCTTATACACTTTTCATCATTTTAATTTTCACATAGATTATTCAATTGAGAAATTATTTCATGATATCATATTTATTTAGAGGGTGGTTTGGTTCGTGTTCTTTTGATTGAATCACATTTGGATTTTTCAACAAATTTGTATCTTGAAGTCCCAAAATTATGACATTATAATAAATTTTAATATTCCTTTCTATATAGAACATATTCATTGGGGAAAGAATATATCTATTTATACCCCAATTCTAATAGAAATAAAATTTTGTTGCCTCATAATTAGAATATAGAAGCCCTTTGCCTTCTCGAAGTTTTTATTTTAAAATTTCAACTAATTTAATGAAACCTTTATCACTCCAACCATTTGTTAATTTCAATTTAACTAATCTAATCACTTATAATAACACTATAAATTAATTTAAATTTGAGATCAATAGTCTCTAATAATCTTCGTATAAACATTCATCAATTTTCAATTATTCAGTGATTTCAACAACTACTTCATGAATTATTCCTTCAAGATGATTCTTTAACTTAGGATGAATATATTTTTCATCCTCAGATCCTTAATTTTTTGTTATATCACCGTTCTACATCCATCATATATAATTATAATTAAACCATATGAAATCAAATGATCTTTGATTTCTATGTACCTTAATTTTCTCACATTGAAACACTTTATTCATGGATAGAAAATAAGATCATTGTTTTCAATATTTCACTTAGAAAATTAAAATAAATTATCAATCGACTTCTGACATTCATCACTTGAAATTCATGAATTTATCTAATTACCATCCATTAATTACATAAATTCATAACATACTCAATGGATATATTAAAACATATAAACACTTGAACACACACACACACATATATATATATATTTATTTATTTATTTAAAACATATAACCATTTAAATATATAAACATGAATAAATTTATAATAGACTATTTTATAATTGGAAAACAATGTGTAACTAAAAACAATTCATGACAAAAATTAATTATAATGGAAAAAATGTTTTATAACTAAAAAAATGTTAACAAAAAAAAATTAACCACAAAAAATCATAAATCAATTATTAATAAAAATATTTGCAACCATAAAAGAAGTATACTCATAATTTTAAAAAAAAATTATAATCACAAAAATAAATGCAAAATCAAAATAATTATAACCACAAAAATTTATTATTGAAAAATATATACATACACACAAATGAATTAATGAATATTATTTATAACTAAAAAATAATAAATTACTCTATCAAAAATAAATAAATCAATTTACAAAATATGGAGATTTGGTTTGAAGGATGATGATGGTGAAACTTGAATATGATAAGTGTATTATAGATTTAGTGGGCCAAATTCCTTTAGAAGAAATTGGAGAATATGGAAAGATATAAGAGAGATGATAAACAATTATAAAATAAGTAGAAAATCAATAGAACAATAGATTTTAATAATGGGTGGATTGTAGTTGTGAATCAAGAATATTAGGGTTTAAAAAAATGGGTGATGAAAAAATAAGTTCAACCATTAAGTTGAACAATGAAACATAGAATAGAAACGATTCCAAAATATTAAAAAAAACAACTGAATGAACTATTTGGAATGTAGGTAGATCACGTACAAGAGTTGTGTGAGTGGATATTCAAATAAATGGATGATGGAAAATGAGGATATAAAGTCTCTGTTAATATTTTTAAAGGATTTTAACATCATATCTGGAAGAACCAATGTTAAAATTATTTCATATTCCCTTTTAAAATTGGTTTTAGAATAATGGTGTTATAAGATAACCTCGAACACTTTTGGCATTATTTATTCTAGAAATAAATTACAATAATTCTTGTGTGTATATTAAAATTTGTTTTCAAATAACTAATGTTATATTTGTGACACCAAATCTAATTTTTATATTTGAGTGGGTGGGGTTTTATCTTTTTTAGTACATCTCTCTTCTTTTATTGTCCTTATATCCTCCTAACCAACCCACGATGATATCTTCTTATAGTCATCTTACTAGAACTGATGTTTAGTATCTTGTTACCAAGTATAAGAACACCACATCACCTATCTTATTGACAAACTTCTTTATCATACCCTAAGTGTAATTATCTTTTTGGAAAGTGAGGACAACAATGATTTCCCCACTTACACACACATCATCAGCAATATCCACCTAAATGAAGATGTCATAATCATTATATTTCTTTATTTTTATCTTATACATCTAGTATACATCCTCTTTTCACTTTTTGTACCTTTTTAGCATCCTATTTTGGTAAACCACATATTGGTGATAAATTCTAAAAAATTTCCTCATTATTATAGAATCCTATGGTAGCACTTTTTTATTGAATAACTCCTTTATATAATCACTCTTCATTTAATATCTTTTCCCTACTTATCTTTTATATTATTTCTAATTTATGGATTTTTAAATACAATTATTATCTTACCCACCCAACCCAAATATATTATATTTTTCAAAACCCTTTATTTTGTCTAAATATTGTGTGTTTTGATTGATTAGTACAATTTAAGAACTTCAATATATATTTTGTTTCTAATTTCACATATAAAAAAATGAATTAAAAAAATGGTGATCAATCCTTAATTTTCACTATCTCTTTATTTCATTTAAGCACACCATTTTTATTTCTCTCTAGTAACATGTTTTGGGCCATAGAAGACCATGTTTGTTTTTAATCGTGTTTTTAGCTCAAATTATTTAATAACATAAATCTTCATTAATATGTAGAATGATTTTATTTTTGGTTCAAGTACTGAGGAATGGGGACTATATTTGTCTCTATGTCAAAGTAATTAGTCTAGGGATGAGAACCAACAATAATTATGGGGATTTAGTGACCTGAACAGACCCACTAGGACCCATCCAAAGTTGGATATCATCAATGTGTGCCACCCTAATCCCACCTATAATAATCTAGGGGCATTATACTAGCACCAAGAAGGCATAATCATATATTAGATACTTTTTCATATAAGAACCTACAACATATATGTAAGGGAAAACATAAAATATAATCATTAATTGTTACCAATATAAATGAAAAAATTTATTTTAAATCAATGAATGCATACAAAAATAGTTATGCAACACCACACTTCATGGGAAACACCAAAAGATAAAAAAACATAATAACACTACACTGTTTTTAAGATATGGATAAAGGTAACTCCATCTCCCCACAATAGGGATGTTTTATAATAGAAACCATATTCCATTGTATGAAGAAGTCTCCTAAGAAGGGTATGCTATTAGCGACTATTATCTTCGATAGCCACCATGTGTCTCCATGCAGATACTACACACAACATCTCTTTCTCCATGATCATCAAGAAATATTCAAACTATGCATCAACTATATATACCCAACAAGTATGTCCAAAAAATGCATGCAGGGTTGAGTATACATATACTTAATAGTACACCGTAGAATAATAAATGAAAGATGAAACAGCTAGTCAACATAAAATCTTTGATACAAGAGATTAACTGAATAAAAACCCAGATATTATTTACATTATATAAACAAAATAATATAAAGAAGTCTCATGTTCACCATATATCTAATAATACATATGAAGATTCATGTCACCCATGTATCCAGGGGTTCTTGGGATAATGTAATATTCGGTGTTTTTATAGTTTTCATCCCATATACAATTCAAACGTTTGTGTAAATTAAGGGTGATAGGGAGAATCCTTAAACAACCATAATTTATCACATCATATATTATCTACTAAAGGTACCAAAGAAACTATTAGAATAAATACCATATAAAAATACACCCCAAAATCATCTCATTTCCACTCAGAAACTAAGGAGTAGGACTACACCTCATTAGAGTAATGTACATCAATCTCTATAGGTCAATCTATATAGATTCTAAATATGAGAATGAAATATGGAGGACCCAAAATTATGAAGAACTTAGTGCACCCAAACTATCTCACACCAATATCTTCCATATCACCCCTCAGTAGTTGCATTAATGGGGGACCCACAATCTACTAGAATAGACCACAGGCTTGAGGATAACTGATTCTAATGGGTGACGAAAACTCTAACATATATAATATGAATTTTCCAAGATGGTAAACTACTACATGAGTATCAGAATCACACCCTACTAGAAATCCCCTCAATTAAGAGAGTTACCTACTCCACTATATATACAGAGGACCTATACTCTGTCACTATGAGAGAGTTACTTACTCCATAGATTCTTTAATTATCCATCCACAAAGGATATCACCTCTATGAATCTACAAAACTCTAACTTCCCAAACACCTTGGATATAAACCCCATATAATAAAAATACACATACCATCACATTATATTTGGAAAATATCTTAGAATGGGATGTTCATATTTATAAAACTAACACCTGAGTGGAAATATATAAAGATTACTATATCCTTCTAATTATAATGCATTTCCCAATATGTTATACAGAGTATAGGATCACTTGTTTGGGATGTCTATGTACTTCTATTTCCCAACTCATGTGAATTCATATTAAACAACGTGTACAAGGAGTTACATGCTGTATGGTTCTTTCTAGAAACTTGGGTTTGTACTACATAGAGATTTTGTGTTATGTATCATGGTAAATGACATACACCCTAGGGGCATGATTTTTGAATCAGACTCACTGGTTTAATCTTACGCATGTATAAGAAAATCCATGTTATTCTTACACAAACTATATGGTTTGTGACTTAGATATACAAGGTGTGTGATTTTTATAGAGCCATATAACCTCTAGCATCATATATTCTGAATAACATAGTGAGTTTTTGGGGCCAAATGTCATTAAGAATTATTAAGAATATGGAACATTGAGTTGGAGAATTACAGGAAATATGCCTAGTGAATACACATCATGTAGTCAAAAATATACCCATAATTAAAACACATTCATCTTCTCACCATGAAAACACTATCACCACTAACTTTAATCACATCTTTACTTTTGGTCAATCATGATGCCCTTGATATTTTTACCACACCTCACTATGGTGATATTCATCCATCATTTGTTGTCCATTCATTATTGTCAAATAATTCATCGAACATGATTCAAACCCATCACATAATTGAGAATATTACCAAGAATATAGAATGGGGGTGAATTATTCAATAATTATGGTGTATTGGATGTCTTACCACATAATAATGGATTCATTTTCTAAGAACATGGGAAAAGAAAATCAAATAGATAGTAAAAAATAAGGATTTATGATTCTTTTATCATGCATCGATCATACTTCTATAAATATGATAATAATATTATTATTATTATTTATTCATAATATTATTATAAAATAAAACCATGATCAATAAAAACTAGATAAATCATTATTAGTAATAATAACATAAATAATAGTAATATTATTATTTATCAATTTGTAATAAAAGTTTTCTAAAAAATTATTTATTAAAACTCGAACAAAATTCACACACATCATTCATCAAAATAATTAAAACAATCTAGTAAGATAAATAAATTATCATAATATTAAATAGTTTTTTATTATGTTTATTTGAAATAAATATCAAGGGACCATAAAAATTTCTCATGAATTATATCATGTTTAACACGAAAACTAATTTTATCAATTTAAATAATAATTCTTAATTGAAAATTAATTATCAAAAATTAATCCTTTAATCGTAGATAAGTTTATTTCCAATATAAAATTCACTATTAGAAATTCATCTAAATAATATTGAAAAATTATTTTCATGACTAAAATATTCATTCCATCTATGGTTTACAAATTTATCTTAATTCATGTCAAGCATGGTATATCTTCCCAAGAATAATTCTTTATAAAACCCCTCATTTTAAATATCATAAAAAAATTATGAATATTTATATTTCATGTATTATAATAATTGAATCATTGCATCACCAAATGAATTAAATTAATTCTATCTTAATAAGGGTTATACAAAACTAGTAGGGTACGAGGATTAGATAATGATTTGGACATCATGGAATAGGCTTTGTTTCTTCAATTTCATTCATTATCATCAAATTATCTGATTGTTATTTCAATGTTAATTCTATGTATATTGTCTCATCCACCATGAAGAACGTGAAAACATAGGGAATTGTTCCTTCTTTAACCAAGATAGGGAGATATAGGATAGGGGTTTCTCTTTTTACAATGGTGGTATGAATAAATTTGAGGGATATGTCATAATTATTTATTTTAATAAAATCCTTATATAAATTCACCAGTTTTTCCCTCGAAATACCATGAATTATATCCTTTCAACCATTCCTTTTAAATCTTTTAATAAGGTGAGTCAACTGATTTTAATTATCTTATCCATGCATCCTAAGACATGAAAAATCACTGACATCTAAGTTTCCATGTCACTACCATGGGGCATCACCAACACTATCCTTATTTTACATAAAAATAATAGCACTCATAGACAAAACACCGCATTACAAACACAAATGTGGTGTCATAATTTTAATCTAAGGTATATTTTATAAGAAATTAAATTTTATATTCATAGAATAAATATTAATTATTCCATAAAAATCAAAAAGATTTAAATATTACTAAAATTTAACTTGTCAGGCATCAGAATATTCCAAAAAATATAATGTTTTTTAATGTCCTGAAATTTACATTTAACCTTTTTAATGGATCATATACTTAATAAATCAATAATTAATTAATTCTTGATCAAAAAAATCAGGTAATTAAATACTCCCCGCCTTTAAATGATTTCATCTTTGAAAAGAAAACAACTCAAGTAGCAAAATGAGAATATCATTAAACTATCTCATATAAAAAAAATCATCCTCATATGAACATAATCTTACAATGGTGGTCTTAGATCTAGGTGGAGTGGGATATAAACATATAAGGAAGAAACATACTCTTTCACCACACACATCTAAAACACATTCACTAAGCTATGCCACCTTATCGGTGGAAGACTGGGCCACCACAACCTCAATCATGTCTCCACCAGCCAGTGGCAGGCGAAAAGTTATGAGAAGGAAAAACTAAAATTGGAGGTCTTTTCCTAATTTATATGTATGAACACACACCAAAATCTCTATGTAGAAGTGAAAAGTAATAATAATGAAATATAGTAACATCTAGAGTAGAATTAATTCATGAAATGACATTTAGGGAATAGAAAAGACAATGATAGTGTAATAAAAAAAGTAAAGGGAAAAATACATGCCCAACCAGAAAAGATGTCACAACCTAAAAATAACTGTAAAATAAAGAAAACTAAGAGATATTGACTCTTAGTCTCCAATCCTAGACCATCATACGTACTAAAATTCACCCAAGTATCCCTAATATCTACCAATAACACCACTAACTTTTTCATTATCTATATAAGGCATGATAAGTGTGGGAAAATTCCATGCAATGGTGTCTGTATATATATACCCAAAAGGACACTCCAAAAACTAAAGAGGGAGAAATAGGAGACACGATAGATGTAGTCAACTCAAACCAAAGTAGTAGGGAAAAGAAACACAAAAATGAAGATATATAATCATATAATAATCCTAGATGAGAGGAAAAGGGGATCTCCAACTCACAACCCATCCTAGGATGGTGAATCTTCTGGTAGCTACAAATTCCCATCATCGATGCCTAGCATCTCATGTTTTAATATAAATAATTATTGAGAAGGACCCACACCTCACAACTACTTTATATCCTAAGGTAGTTTAATCTCCAAAAGATAGATGATCCATTCCCTTATATGATAAATAGGATGAAACTCAGTACATAAAGGACATGGACCCATGTAGCGGAGTATTTCCTCAATATCTATGTAAAGATATAGAGTACCTTTTCCATGGTGTGAAATGGGACTACTGTCTTTATGGATATAGGACTTTCACCCTTAATAGAAGAGTATCACCTTTTTATATTAACAATGAGTATTGAAGTCTCTCACCCTGGTGTGATAGGGGAGTACTATCTCCATATTTTCACAACAAGTTCATAGGACCCATGCCATGGTGGGATATGGGAGTACTATCCCCATGGACAGAGGACATGTGCCCTCAAAAGTGGAGTATTTCCTCTCTATCTGTACAATGAGTATGGAGGACCCACGCCTCGGTCCGACAGGGGAACACCATCTCCATAGATAGAGGAATTGCACCCTTTATGGAAAAGTATCATATTTGTATCTATACAATGAGTATGGATGACCCATGCATGGTGTGATAGGGGAGTACCATCTTCATATATAGAGGACTCATTCCCTGGTTCAATAGGAGTGTATCACCTCTATCTGGAATCTCTCTAATGATCCTTCCTAATCACTGCCATCATTAAGTGTTTCTTAAAGATGAATTATGCTTTGAACATATAGTATCATATCTAAAATTCCACAATTTATTCTACCATCACGTTTTATGTGAAAACAAAACTCAATATAGGCTAATCATGAGACAAAATGTAAGTCAAAATGAAGGAGATATGAGAGGTAGGAGTTTCAAAGAGAAATATATGGTTTATATGATTTCCACATGGTGTGTGCCTGTACCTAATCACCCAGAAATTTCTCCTCTAGACATGGATCAGTGTCTATGTCATCTTACATGGAATTTATGGGAACCACACAGTATTTCTTTACCACCCAAGGCCTAAACATATTCTTATAATCATGCTCGTTTTACTTAGGGCCATACATGTATACTTGGACATGTACCTGGTCATTCCTGGGTACCTGAACATGCCTTGTACCTAGATGTATTCATGTTTTTATCATTACCATGCATGTGTACTACTAGAGTGCACGTTAGTTCACTAGCTTCAGGTCACATGGTGTGTGGGGGTCCCACATTGTGTGTGATATTTATCTCCACCCAAAAACCCAAGCTGCCACAACCAAGGGATTTCACAACATGTGTTCATCCCATTACATATCATATAGACAGTATTCTATATGTGTTCACTAGATCCATATATCATGTTATTATTTCCTCATATTTACTACCCAAAATTGGTGGTGCATGACACCTTCCATCGAATTTGAACCTCTGGTGGATAGAAGTCGAATTTTTTTGATCCGCTTGAAACTCGTGCACCCCTGGTGGTGCCTCCCATCTCTATCACTCTATTTAGTATCCAAGATATTGAGTATTAATTGTATATATCCCATGATCAATCCTTATCCATCCTAAAATTACCAAATTTTTATTTTCATGTGAATCTTCCATGAATCTAGTGGTGTGATCATGCTCAGACCTACCCAAAAATGTCAAATTATGGTCATGTATCCCAATAGAGAAGAACATGAAGAAATATGGGGGTAAATAACCTTAAAAGGGGTGATAAAATAATTTTCCAAGAATTATCAGCCAAAAATTTCAAAGTGGGTAAACTAAGGTGATTTCATGGCATAATAAAACATAATAAATTGAATAAACAATTAAATTTGACGAAGGGGGCTCAAGCGAAGGGTTTATAATATCCAAAAATAGATAAATAGATAAAATTAATGCTTTAAAATTTTAATAATTAGGTATAAAATCACAATTGATGAGTACTACCTCAATACTGGATCAAATTTCAGTGAAGAATGTGTCCTCCAATAATGAGGATGATTTGTTTCATCCGATTCCACTCGATTCACGTCGATCTGATTACCGATCTTCATATAATATCAATCCTCTAACAAAGAATGTTGGATCCTATTCTCAATGATCCTAGAGTGATGTAGATAACACTATATATTTTCCATAATAGGATATTTAAATAGGGAAATAACTTTTAATCATTTAATTTATTAATTTAATTAATTAATTAATTAATCCCTTAACGTCCCATCAATTGATTCCTTATCCAAACGTCTAGTGCTAACAAACATTAGGTCATTACTAGGGTAAACACTACATTTTGGATTCAAATTTGGTCTCATATTTTAAATATAATAATCCATTTAGAAGATATTCTATTATTTCTGAAAAAATGTGTGTGTGTGACATAAAATATTTTTAATATTTTTATAAAATTAATTTTGGACTCACTAGGGATCGGAATTGTGAATCATCTCAGTTATTGGCTCTAAAAATATTTCATAATATATTTAGAAGTATAACAAGGAAAAAATAAAGTTTCTATATTATTCCCTCCTTCATATATTTTTATCCCAAAAATTCAAAAACTAAGAGAAAAGGTTGAAATACTAAGCTCGCATCTAGATATCTTACTCTCAGGATCTCTCTTATATGTCCCCATGCTTCCACAACACATGAACCAAGTGAATGGTCCATCCTTAGAGGATTATATCCTATCAATCCTCAATCTCCACTTGGTATTCTGAGGATGAGGATCTATCCTTGATGTCTAGCTCTCCCCAATAAATAATGTGAATAGGATCACGCATGTATTTCATCAAACGTGACTCATGGAAGATTTAATACACCCTCTCTAACTATTGGGGTAAGGATAGGCAATAAGGAACCTCTCCAACCCTTTGTACAATTTCAAATGGTCTGATGAACCATAGGGATAACTTTATTACCCTATCAAATCTCCACTATTATCATCATGGGGAGACTCTCCTGAAAATGAGGTCTCCCTTTTAATACTCCATGGGAATAAAATGTCAGTCATCATGATATTTCTATTGGCTATGGTCTATCCTCATTTTCTCATGGATTACCTAGGCCTTCTCTATCATCAATTTCACCATATCTAGCCCAAAAAGTGATGCATCACCCATCTCAATCTATTATAAAGGTAACATGTAGTGTCTCCCGTACTGGGCCTTGAAAGGTTTAATGCCAATAGTAGAGTTGTAGATATTTTTATAAGAAAACTATACCAAAAGGTAAGTGATCCTCCTAGATCCGTCAAAATTATAACATGTTATCCCTCAGCAAAACCTCAAACACCTGGATAGTACGCTCATTCTACCCATCCTTTTGGGTGTGAAAGGTTTAAATCATCCTCAACTGGGTCTTAAATGACTTCTACAGGCCTCTCCACAATTATTATGTGATCCATGAATTACAGTCAGAGATAATCATCGAGGGAACCCCATGAGGGAAGATAATCTCTTATACATATAACTGACCCAAACTCTCCACCAAACTCTACTCTCTAATAGTAAGGAAGTGTGTTGATATTCTAATTCATTCAATTATCACCCAGATGGAATTCTGGCCTCTCATTGGCCATGTAATCCTTCTTAAAAATTTCATGGATATTCCATCCCATCTCCACTCTAGGATATCAAGAGTCATAAAAAAAAGAAACCAGAATCTTGTGTTCATCCTTAACCTGTTGACATGTGGGACACAAAAATATGAAATCAGTAATGATCCACCTCATGTTAGCCCACCAAAACTAACACTGAAGGTACGTGTATATCATTCCGACACCGGGATGTATTTACAAATAATAAGTGTAAAAATCCCTCATAACCTCCTCTTATAATGTGATTAGAACCACCGTCCATCCCTAGAAACGGGTGACATGGTTCTCTCATTTAAATAATATATCTATGAATATCTTCAGAATATCTGGTCACATAAGACCTCATAGTTTCTATATCGTAACTGAACCTCCCTCAAATGCAATAGAATCATAGGATTCAATAACATTTACTAATGATAAGCTGCAACCTCCTCCTCTACCAGGGTTAGCTCTAACTAATCCAATCAATCAGACACCTCCTCCACTAGATGAAAATTAGACTTAATACAAAGGGAATCACCCACCGAATTGCACTTCCTAGAGTATAGACTATCTGAAAATCATTATCCTTTGTGAAATCTAACCAAAGATTATGTCTCAAGTTTAGATCTCACAACATGATGACATTCATAAGACTCTAATATTATGGGTAAACAAAAAAAATCTCCCAAAAGAGATTGAATTCACATTCCCAAAGTGAATATGACCACTCCGAACTTCAATTCATAATTCATATAGTTCTTCTTAGGGGAGCATCAAATTCCTTAAAACAAATGTGATGACTGACTTCCTATGCATCAACGTGTAGTTGATCATGTCTCCAGAGGCATCACAATATACAATTTACTCTACACCCTCCTCTAGTACTATCAAAATAGGAGCACGAGTCAACCTCTTCCTCAACCCCTGAAAGGCTCTATAATGCTAATAATTATAGATAAAAGGGATTAAAATACTATAAAGGTTAAACATGAACCACCTACAGTACCCCAATAATCTATGAAAAATACTCACATCTAACACGCTCTTGGGTAACTCCCAAGAATGCACTGCATCGATCTTCACTAGATCCACATCTAATATATGCATGGGAATGACATTACATAGAAATTGAACCTCATAGATCTATAACTAGAACTTCAAGAGCTAACTATAAATATGGTTCTCCCAAATAAAGTCCAGAACCATCCTCAAGTGCTCTGCATTCTCCTCCTCTATCACCGAGTACATTAGTATGTAATCACTGAAGATAAACATAAATCATACCAAGTATGGCTGTAATATTTGGTTCATTTGTTCCATAAATAAATCAGAGGAATTTTTTATAATGAATGGTGTCACTAAGAACTCATAGTGTCCATAGGGACATCAGAATTCCAACTTTGGAATATCATCCTCGCATACCCTCAACTAGTGGTAGTCTGACCTGAGATCGATCGTTAAGAACCATCTCATGCCTAAAACTTGATCAAGTGGTATTCAATCCTTAGTAAGGGGAACATTTTCTTTATCATTTCATATTTCATGTGATGGTAATTAACAATAATACAAAAGATCCCATACACATATTTCATGAAAATAACTGGATCTGTCTAGGGGGACACAATAGGCTTGATAAAACCCTTCTCTCAAAGGTCCTTAAGCTACAACCTCGTCTCCTAGAGCTGTGTGAGGGATATAATATATACTGTTAAATATATCATAGCAGTCATGGGGTGAAATTCAATGTGAAACTCTACCTCCCACTTTAGAGGTAGTCTCATAACATCCTTGAGAAATATTTCCATATAATCCCCCATGAATGGAAGAACCCAAAATGCCTAAATAACCAATTACACCAATGGATAAACATTAAAATTAATGGGTGACGGGTTTCAACTTCTTTCTCACAATACCCACTTACTCTACTATGTGATCTCTTTATTCCACAAAGGTGAATCACACCACATCTGTCCATAGGAATCTAACTCATCTATGGGGATAGTCAATCTTGGATTGAACTATGGATAACCAGTCTATACCCAAGATTACAACATAAGGTCTCATCATGATGTCTAAAATGACCCATGGGAAACTCTCTCTTCCATGTTGGATATGACACTATTAGTAAATAAGAAATATCAAATAAGTGTTCCCCATAGAAACATATGTCCAAAGCTGTTGGGATAAACTCTAAACTGGTATGTATTGCACTCACACTAGGAGTAAGTTGATAAAGGAATAACTCATTGATGTGTCTATTAGTACTAAATAAATTATATAATAAACATATATCATATCTCGAATCATCTCATTAGTTTCTGGGTCATAATCCTCCATAGCTTATAGTTTCCCTTAGCTTTGACTGCTAGCTTCCTTAGATTGTGTGCACCTCTTGGTGGTAGTGGTGGAAGGATCTCATAAAGTATTACACCACCATCATCTCCCCCTCTAAGAGAACCACCTATTCCTCTTCCATATTAACCCCTGTGGAGGCCACCCTTGATATAACAGGGAGATATGTGATCAAAGTGTTGCCTCTTACATTTTGATCCATCTACTATCTATCATCACTCTTAGCATATAAGGTTAGGAAATCATGTTCCATGTGACTTATTCTGTTACATTCATATCATCACCCCTCTTCAGGATGTCATGGTCCTCTATGATGTCCCTAATCCCCATAACTATGTTCCTAAATTTGGACATGGGTATTCCTTCTGTACCTCGAATCAAATTTTCGTCCAACCTCTGTATATGACTTGTCCTTAGGATTCTTAATGATGATAACAATTTCATGGTGTCCCTCAGATAGTAATCTCTCTATCTCAACTTCCCACTCCAACACTCAAGCATATATTTTAAGTCAAAAGAGTTCCACACTGGAAAGAATGTATTTACAAACACCCTGCATGAAATTTCATTCCTAGACGAAACCATCACGAATCATGTCAAGGGAGTACCATGTATGGTAAATTAACCTCACAGCATACTCATAAACTATCATCCATCCTAACTGCTACTCCAAAATCTTATGAATTCAAACTAACCACAAGCATGAAGGGTATCACACCTCGTGAGATAGATACTAGAATTTGTAAGATGGTGAATTGACTCATCATGGGTCTGAGTGACTAGACTCTACTAGAATTAAGATGATCTATAGAAAATATTGGTTGTCATCACAACCATACAATCAAGAGGGGTCCATACAAGTTTGAAAACTCATATCATTGACTCAATCAAATCCTTCACTTCCTGAGGATCTGGATCATTGTAGAACCTCAGCAGGATCTTTCAATGGAATTTGTAAAGTTAAACAATACTACACACATCTTCATCCTTTTCTGGTGGTATAATCTATTGCTCGATGGGTGGGGTATTTCTACTTTCCCACCTGGAGGAAATATATCATTAGATTTCCTTAAACTGAGGCCTTATCACTCATCATATCATCATCACAATCATTAATCAGAAACATGGATGGCTGCCTTTGTGGAGACATCCTAAAAATTAATCAAGATGTATTATTGTCAGATGAGAATATATATATAGGGAGATAACTCAAGAATTAAAGTCAGAGGACTCAATCCTATATGATTCAAGGAATAATTTTCATGGAAAAAAAATCATGTCATACCAATTTGATAAATAGGTAGTCATAGTTGTATTAAATGGATACATTGGTCATCACATGAAAAATGGGTTCCCTATCCTGAAAGCCTCACTTGTGAAACCTTGAAACTATTGGCCTGAATTTCCAAAAAAAAATTCATATGGGGAAAACCCCAAACACCATCCCAAGTTCAAACCACCTCTGATACCAATCTTAGTGGACCAAAACATTGGGACCCACCTAGTTGGTAGAAGACTAGGCTGCCATAATACCAAGACCACCTCCATATGCTAAGGCATGGTGACAAGCACCGAGAAGGCATAACTAAAATTGGAGGCCTTTTCCTAAAGTACTCGGACACATTCACCCAACCATAGCCATGCATAAGTTCAGAGGAATAATAATAAAAAATAGAAACATATAGAGTAGAAATCATGAATGTAATCATCTCTAGTGAAAACAAAAGTGTGTGAAATAGTAATTTAAAAACTGAAGGTAAAAATATATTGCCTACTAGAAAATATGTCCCAACATGATAATAACATGAAAATAAATAAATCTAAGAGGGTTCAACTCCTTATCTCTAAACCATGACCACCATATGTGGTTAAATGCACCCAAGTATCCCTAAGATCCACCAATGCTACTGCCAACCTATTTGTTGTCTACATAACACATGACACATGTGGGAAAAGACCATGCAAGGGTAAGTATATACATACATAGTATTACACCTTAATAACTAAAGAGGGAGAATTAGGATACATGATAGAAGTTGTCATCTCACCCCAAAATAATATGGAAATGAGACCCAATAATGAATATATATTCTCTTATAAGAAATTTAGATGAGAGAGAAAGGGGATATCCATCTCACACCCTAGTCTAGGATGATGAATCATTCTAAAAAATCAAAGTCCTATCACCAATTCCTAGTATATCATGTGTCTTTCTGAAGAATTCATGAGAATGGTACACACCTTGAAACTACTCCAAAGACCGAGGGAACATAAGCATCAAAAGATACAAGACCCATGCCTTGGTACAATATGGAGGACTCTAATCAGTAGATAGAATACTCATACCAATGTATGGGAGTAACATCTCTTGGTCTATGTATATAATATTGGGGAACCACATTTTGGTGTGAAAGGGGAGTATCGTATCTATGGATAAGGGAATCATATACTCAATAGTCGGGTATTGCCTCTGTAACTGCATAATGAATATGGAGGATCTACACCCTAGTGTGAAATGGGATTACCATCTCTGTATCGGTATAATGATTATTGTGGACCTATGCCTTGGGGTTGTAAGATAGTACTATCTCCCAAGATACAGTAATTTTTCTATCAATATGGGAGTACCACCTTGTATCTATACAATGAATATGGAGAACTAGTGCCCTAGTACAATATGGGACTACCATCTATGTAGATTGAGGACTTGTGACCCCAATAAGAGAGTACTTCCTCTTTATATATACAAATACTATGAAGGAATCATTCCCTGGTGTGATATGGGAGTACAATCTCCATGGATAGAGGATCCACACCCTACTATGATAGGGGAGTACCACCTCTTCCTGGAATCTCTCAAATGATCCTGGTAGATCACTAACATCAATGAGTGTCTCCTAATGAATCATAACACTTGGAAAATCTCACATCATATCTCAAAATACACAACGAATACTAGAATCGCATTCTACATGAAAAAAACTCTGGATGTTCTACACACGGGCCAAAATATTTATCAAAACGAAAAAGATACTAGAGGTAGAAGCTTCAAAAATAAGTACGTCGTGTGTAAGGGATCAAAACGGCATGTGACCCACCTCATCATCTATACATGTCTCCCCCATACATGGATAGTTTTCAATGCCACTTTACACATATTTTATGGGGACTACATGGCATATATCATCATTCTTGGGCTTTCCCGTGTACTCCTAGTAATGTTTATGTCCTTTGGGTTGTGTCTATGAACATAGTCATGTACCTGGCCATGCCTAGGTACCAGCACAATCTGTGTACCTTGTTGTGTATATGTGTATGTATTTTTCCATGCCGATGTACTCCTAGAGTACACACCGGACCACTAGCACTAGGTCACATAGTGTGTGGGGATGTGAATAATATGTGATATTTATCTCAACCTAGAAACCCTATCCTCTATAGCCAGGGGACTTCACATCTTGTGTTTATCTCATACATGTTATATAGTCGGTATTTATTAGAAATATAATTTCATTAATGTGTTAAATATATATGTATCTCTTTCAACGATTTCTTCCTATTGACTGCCCAAAGTTATTGGTAGATGCCTCCAACCAAGAATTACAACCATACAATAGCTAGAAATTAGATCCCATTATTACGCAAAAAGCCACCACATTGTTTGTTGTGCCTCTCATCACTACCACTCGGTCCGAGATCCAAAATCCATGGGATTCATCACCAATGTCCCATGATCAATCCAAAAATCACTAATCCATTCATAACACGTGAATATGTCATGAATCTGGGGTTATGATCGCACTCGGACATTCCCAGTAATGTTGAACCATAGTCCTATATTCCAACATTGAAGAGTGTGAAGAATTATGGGGAAAATCACAATAATAAGCGTAATAAACATTCTCATACAATGACTACAAATGGGGAAAATAGGGTGATATCTTGGAATAAAAAAAGATAATAAATTGAGTAAAAATTTTAATTCCGTAAAGGGGGTTCATTCAAATGGCCTATATTTTCCACCAAGAGAAAAGAAGAATAAATTAATTCTTTAAAATTTAATAAAGATAGAAGAAACCATAATTTATGAGTCCTACCTCAGTATTGGATCAATCATTGGTGAATAACTCATTCTTCGGTGATAAGGATTATCTGTTGCATCTATTGCCTATCGATTCACCTCAATCTGGTCACCAGTCATTGTCCAATATTGAGCTTTCAATAAATAATTGTGGAACCCCGTCTCAATGATCCTAGGGCTATGAAAATAACCTTGGGGATTTTCTATAACATACTATTTGTAACGTCTCGGTTCCAGAAGCCTCCCAGAGGTGCCCCGTACCCAGTTAGTCACATGGCCTCAAGTGCATATTTCAAAATTTCATAGGAATACGCCTAGTAGCAATGGCCTTGGGTGTGATAGTGGGGAAACTGTTACCTCATTAGAAGAGTAATTCAGCATAAACATATAGATAATAATAATGGAAGCATTAATAATAATATGCAATAAATTAACAGTTGAAGACTGAAAAAATAAACAACTGGAGCATATATATAAATGATGTATGATACATATGTCTAGGAAAGTAGCCAAAAAAGTCACAATGATGAAATAAAGTACTAAAACAAAGTACAAAGAATGAAAACAAACTCCAATAGCATTGAAAGCCTCAGCTTGGTCCCATGCTCTCCAGCTCCACAGTAAACAAGTACCTAAAGTAGAAGGGTGCTTTACCTTATCTAAACCTACAAAAAAATAATCTGTTTGGGCCCAAAATCATAACCCAAATAGGGTGTGAGACTTATCCCAGTAGGCAACCACCCAAAAGTCTATGCCTAATAGTCAGTGAATATATATGGCATGCAATATGAAAAAAGAAGTAGTAACAAGGAAGTACTCAAAAGTAAACAATCCTGTAGTTTCAATTATCTTCATTTTCATATATCAAGTAAGCAGGTAATCACAAATGGGTAACCCTCTAGGAAGTACTCACAGCCTAACCCCTCTGGTTCAACTAAAACAAACACAAGAAATCCTCTGTTCAGTACTCATAGTCTATCCCCTCTGGTTCAACTATAGAAAAGACTCTCTGAGGAAGCACTCACTGTGAATTCTCACATGTGGTCTCGTATCGGTAACTATAGACACTTTGGGGAAGAACTCAATGTCAAATTCCCCTTGTGGTCTCATAACAAGTAAACTACAGACACTTTGAGGGATCACTTATGTACATCCCCCATATAGTCTCACAATGTAAAGTAACAGACACTCTGGAGAATCCCTCATCGTCCATTATTCCTATGGTCTACTACACTAGGTTCCCATAGCCCTGTGTAAAAAATCGTGTGGAAAAAGTACATGGCAGCCAAAGTAAACCTCAAGAACTACTTAGCTAAATAGTCTACAGTATATCACTTCATGTCAAATAAAATCACTCCATCCTAACAATACATGGAATGGAAACAAAGCATCCTAAAAGGAAAATCAAGATCAACCCATCAATATCAAGAAAACATGGGTAACACATCCATACCAAGGTAAATAACCCTATTTAAAATCATAAATCCTCTACTCAAGAATATAGGGCATAGCAGGCAATAACAGGGATAACAACCATAAACACGCAATACTATGAACAAGGTTATTGGGAATATTTGCACATATAACACAAGGATTTACTACGGAAAGGAACTAACCACCTACCTTGGCATTGCACGGTCGATATATGTGAGCCTTGGTCCTTGAATCACCCTAGAATGCCGTAGATCTACAAAACTGCTAAAAACATTCAACTGATGATATCTCGTGAAAGAAGATAAATCAGTAAACAAGGCTCTAAAAGAAAATAAATCTAACCATGGAGATCCCAATGCAATCGATGGTGGTCGATTTAGAGAATTAATGGCGAGTCGAGGGGCTTGGAGGAGAATCGTCATCCATGGATTCTCTTGGATGAGATAGACCTAGATGTAGGGTGTTCAGTTGATTATATATGACCCCAGTCCATGTAATGAAATAAAAAAAGTACATGGCATGTTATTAAAGGGTACATGGCATGTACATGCTTTAACCGGACTCTTCATTAGGTGGTCTCCAGGTCACCCCACATGGGCATGTGTTCGGCCATTACACGGCCAGCACACGGCTACCTGCAGAAATTGAGTAGCGGTGTGTACTTATAAGCACATGGAGTGTACTCCCAAAAATGCCAAAAACTCCTATTTTTCTTGAAAACACCAGAAAAATAAGATTCATACATTATAAGAAGATATGGGTTCTTAGAAACCTCCCCCATTTATGAAATGTGTCCCTAAATTTCCCTAGAAAGGTGGCGTAGAAGAAGAATCCTTGAACATCTCTGGCCGTTGTGATCGTACATCGGCCTCCCTCTCCCAAGTCTCATCTTGTACTCGCTTGTGCTATCATAGCACTCATACCAGAGGAACATACTGGCCACGAATAACCTTCACACTATGATCAATAATCCATATAGGATTCTCCTCAAATGATGCGTCCACCTCTAGCTCAACCTCCTCAGGTTTAAAGACATGATACAAGTCTAAGAAGTAATGTTGTAGCTAAGAAAAGTACAATATGTTGTGCATAGACCAGTACCTATGAGGAACTACAATCGATAGGAAATCGGCACAACCCTTTCCAAAACCTAGAACGGCCTGACATACCTCAGGGAATGTTTACCCAGTCCTCTAATCCTCATGTACCCCAACCTCGGTGTGACACGTAGAAAAACCTGATCTCTGAACATGAACTCTAGAGGTCATCCTTGTTGATCGGCATAAGACTTTCGTCATGAATGTGCAGCAGCCATTCTCTTCCAAATAAACTCTATCTGCTCGGTGGTCTCCTGGACAAGATAAGGTCCCAGCATAGCTGCCTTTCCTGCTTACATCCAACATAGGTATGATCAGCATAGCCTACCGTAAAAATCCTCATAAGTTTCCATCTAAATAGTTGCTTGAAAACTATTATTGTAGGAAAACTTCACAAGAACTATATGCTTCTCCCAAGAACCTCCAAAATCTAGGATGCATACTCGAATCATGTCCCCCAACACCTAAATTTTATGCTCAGATTAGCCATCTGTCTGGGGATGGTAAGATGTACTCAGAAGTACCTGGGTACCAAAATCCCTATGTAGTCCATTCAAGACACGAAAAGTAAAACATGTGTCCCTATCTAAAACAATGGAGTGTGGACCCCCCATGTAGACAGAAAATATCCTGAATGTACAGCTTTCCCAACTCATCAACATTGAAGTTATCCTTGATCATTAATTAGTGAGAAACCTTCGTGAGTCTGCCAATGACAACCAAAACTGCATAATTACCTTGAGGAAACCTCGGTAACCCTATCATGAAGTCCATTGCGACGTCATTCCACTTCCACTTGGGAATGGGTAATTGCTTCAAAACCTCTATTGGTCACTAATTGTTTTCTTTCACCTAATGAATGATGGAACACTTCATGTCAAAACTAGTAACATCTCTCTGTATACTTTGCCACCAATACTGACAGTGCATATCTCGATATATCTTGGTGACACCAGGATGAACTGCCCAAACTGAGGAATGAAAGTCCTGCCTCAACTCCTTGCATATGTCTGCTGACACCCATATGCGCCCATGAAAATGAAAGATCCCATCCTCGCTTATGATCTATCCCGGAATAGGGTCCTCTCCAGACACACTCTCTTATAGGACTAGGCCTTCTGGATCTGATAGCTTTCTCATTTTCACTCGATCAATAATAGTAGAGATAACAGCAACAAAAGAAAGAAATGTCCACCATTGTATGTTTTGAACCTCCAAATTCATTTTAGAGAATGAAGCCATAAACTTCCACTCACTACTGGCCCACTAAACGGCTTGTATCTGATTCCTCCTACTCAACACATTAGCTACTGTGTTGCCTTTCCTAGGAATGTAGGCAAGCTCAATGTCAAAGGACTGAAGGTACACAACCCACCATCACTGTCTCAAATTAAGATCGCACTGAGGAAAGATATACTTGAGACTTTTTTGGTCAGTGAAAACCACAAATTTCTCTCCCAGAAGATAATATCTCCAACAGCGTAGCGCATAAACAATTGTAACTAACTAAAGATCATGCATTGGTTAATTCCTCTCATGTGGCCTCAATAGCCGAGACCCGTAAACAATTACTCCTTCTCCCTGCATAACCAGAGCACCCAGAGCGATACCTGATGCATCGTAATAAACAGTATAGCTCTGGCCCGGCTCTGGAAATATTAGTATCGATGTTGAAGTCAATCTCCCTTTTTAGATCTTTAAAGTCTAACTCGCAAGAATCTGCCCACAAAAACATCTCACCCTTCTTATTTAGGTCCATCAGTGGTGCTGCTATGCATGAAAAGTCCTATATAAAATGTCTCTAGTCTCTATCCAGCCCTAGAAAACTTCGTACCTCCAAGACATTATTCATATGCTCCTAGGAAACTATTACTCTCAATTTTTCTAGGACCACTAACACTCATGTCTCTGAGATAACATGACCCATGAAGTGAATTTGGTCCATCCAAAAGTTGAATTTTGAGATCTTAGCATATAACTGATGCTCTCTCATTATACTCAAAAAAATCTCAAGATGGGTAGCATGGTCGGGTTGAGTGTGAGAGTACTCCAAGATATCATCCATGAAGACTACCATGAATGAATCCAATTATGGGTGGAACACTCAGTTCATTACTATCATGAAAATTGTAGGCACGTTCATGATACTAAACGAAATAACCACATACTCATACAGACGATACCTACTCTGAAAGGCTGCAAGAGGTATATCATATGGTCTAACATGAAACTAATGGTAACAAGATCTCAAGTAGATATTCGAGAATACCTAGGCTTCTCGAAGCTGATCAAATAGATCATCAATCCTTGGCAAGGGATATCGGTTCTTGACCGTCAACTAGTTTAACTTCTGATAATCCACACAATGTATGAGGGTACCATCAGTCTTTTTCATTAGTAGGACAAGAGAACCCCAAGGAGAAGTAATGGGTTGGATGAAACCCTTTTCCAACAACTCCTCCAACTAATTCTTGAGCTCTTGTAACTCTGGTGTAGCCATCCTATAAGGAGTAATGGACACTGGTGCCGCTCCTAGCATGATCTCAAAAAAAAAGTATACCTCACGCTCTAAAGGAAAGCCTAAAATGTCCTCTGGAAATACATATCTAAATCAATCCACTTCTAGAGGAAAGTCCAACTGTGATTTCCCCGGGTCATTCATATATATACTAGAAATTTGGGTTGTAACTCCTCCCAACCCATGATGCTTAAGTCCTGCTATGCATGCCGGGACATCCCATTTTCCCTTATGTAGAATGGATCCTCTCTCTCATGATGTGAAACTCACCCAATGATGATAGAAATCGACAAATTTTTGGATGGTAACTAACCAGTCCATTCCAAGAATGACATCATAGCCCATCATCTCTAAGACATAGAGTTCCCATAAGAAGTGAAACCCACCAACCTCAATAGGGAACTCCTTGAACTGACATTCACTAGTCCTTCTTGTCACCAATGGAGTGTCCAACATCAATACATAAGTAGAGATAAAGATATAGAGCCCAAGGGTTTCCATAATAGTGAAAAATAAGAAACTATGAGAAGCCCCTATATCAAAAAAAGTGAAGAAGCTAAAACTGAGACAACTAGAATTGTACCTCGAACTGTAGAGGGTCAGGGATCCTTCTCTTGTGGGGTCTTCTACACTATAAAATTATAGCATGTACCGTGACCCTGTGACCCTGCCTGACCACCTTGAACTTATCCACCCTGTAGTCACAGAAATCTTGCTGACTGGCTACCACGACCATGACCTCCAACTCGACAAGAATGGTTGGAAGAACTCTAGTTCCCAGACTGGTGAGAAACTAGTGGTGTTTCTCCTGAATTTGGAGTCATAGTAGAACTCATATCACCAGCTTCTAGTGAGATGAACTGACAGAAACACTAAAGATGACCTATCTTGCTACAATATTGGAACTCTACTGGGTATCTTGGGCAATGTGGCCTCATATTCCCGCTCTCCCTGCATTGGTAGTAGACCACCTAGACCCCAGAATAAGTATTCCGCCTACTCAAGTCTCCACATGTAGAGACCCTGTGGCACTTCCTATTGTCAGTTTGAGGGGTACCAACTCGGGATGTCGAACCGCCCTGGATCACATCTCCATAATACCTCATATTGTGCTTCGTGATTTGTGATTTTTGACTATAAAACTGATAGAAGTAAACCTCAAGATATTCACCTGAGATCAAATGACGTGCTTGAGACCATCCTCAATCATCCTTCCCAGAAATACCTCATAACCTCCTAGGATGGGTTTGAAGCACTTCAGCTCTGTGAAATAAGAAGAGTACTCCATGAATGAGAGAGTACCCTGCTCCAGACTCATGAATTCTCGGGCACGATCGTCCCTCAAAATATCTCGATAGAAGTATTCGTAGAAGGCATGCTGGAACTCATCCCATGCCATAACGTGTTGGCGGCCGCCTAGGAGATCACATCTCTCCATCTCTTGGCGGAGTCCTAAAGAATATAAGTATCAAGCATCACCCTCCTCTCTGGAGGCATCTCCAGATTCTCAAAGATAGAAAGCATGAATTATAACCATGACTCTATAGCATGAGGTCCTCCTTCCCCTATGAAGGTGGAATGATGTTGCTACTAGAAAATCTGCGTCAATTCTTCTATTGATGGGGTAGGATGCAGTGCTCCCTAGAAGGTATGCATGAACCTCATAAATCCCTCTCATAACTGTGCATTAGCACCTTTGTCTGGAATGATGGCAGGTGCCAAGACTGGTACTAAAGTAGGATTTGCTATTAGTCCCTGATCATTCATGTTTGGTGTCTGATCACTACCCTAAATCTGGCATACAACCAGAGGAACTCTCGGTGGCAGGACTCTGAAAGTTCAATTGCACACCTTACATCAAGATTATCAAGGACTAAACATATAATTTTTTGAAGGGAATAGGAGAAATAAAGAATTCAAGTATTTCAAAACATGGATACACAGCGTTCATGACACTTACACGATGTGTTCCCTTAAGCCTTCACATGGGTATGTACTTCTGCCAAACTTGGTTGTGTAACACTCTGCACACACGGCGTGTTCTCCCAATACCTGGCGTGTACTTGATTTTTTCCTATTCCTGGGTTATTCTACATTACCAGACCACATTGTTCCCCCAAAACAAGGCTACATTGTGTGTTAGTGCCATACACGACGTATACTAGCAGGATTTCACCGACCCATCTTGTTAGTCACACGACCGGATACATGGGTTACCCTACACGGTGTGTTCAAGCATGAAATGATGTGTATATCCTAAATTTTATGCATCTGTGTTGTTAGTCACATATGAGGACTCACAGTCTATACAACACGTCATGTACGTTTGGTACACGGTGTGTGCTACCAATGATTTCCCAACCCCATGTCTCCTCCCAAACATCCAGTGACATAGTTAGATACTACACGGTGTGTACATATAGTACAAGGCATGTATATATGAAAAACAGTTCCTTCCCAAATAGAAGGATACATGGCATGTATTCAAAATTAAATGATGTGAATTTTGGGTTTTTTCAGACAGTAAGCCTCAAAAACTACTCTGGATCCCAGAAAACATTGAAACAAACATTAAGGTACCAAATTCTGATCTATAAGGGCCCATAATCCCCACGAATCAATTCTTGGAATCTTATACATGTCGTATACAATCATAAAAACAATGATCCACCAAATTTTGATCTATGAGGGCCCATAAAACTTAAAGAACCAAATTTTTGTGTTCATTCAAACTAAAACTTACACAATTTAATAACCTATCAAATATAAGTTATTATATCAAGGAATCTATCACAACATCATCCATATCTAGCACAACATCTATCACAATAACATGCAATCAGTAATACACCCTAAATGGCAGGGTAATAATGAATGAAATTTGATCTCTAGCAAGTTCTTATATGATGCATGAGATGGCATACCCCCATATCATCAGGTTGAAACATAAATATAACCTTAATAATATCAACGATAAAAGCACAAAACATGTCAATCACCCAACAATGAAATCAAATCAACTGTAATAAGTGAAAATCCAGAACAATTTTAATATATGAGGTAAATAGTATTTTCCATGTACATGGGTTAGCTAATTCCAGTCACAACTTATTACCAAGTACCTATTCCTTCCTATTCTCTAGCTATAGGCTCCAAATAGTAAGTCAAGAAGAAAATAATTCCTCTGATACCACTTTATAACGTCCTGGTTTCAGAAGCCGCCCAGAGGTTCCCTGTACCTAGTTGGTCACATGGCCACAAGCGCATATCCCCAAATTACAGAGTCTTCCTACTAATAGTGAGGGCCTTGGGTGTGATAGTGAGGAAACTATGCCCTCATTGAAAGATTAATGTAGTAGAAATATACAGATAACAATAGAAAAAGCAGTAATAATAACATGCAATAAATTAATAGCGAAGACTAATGAAATAAACAACTAGAGCACATATATAAATGATGCATGATACATATGTCTAGGAAAGCATACCAAAAAGTCACAATATTGGAATAAAGTACTAAACCAAAGTAAAAAAAGAAAGAAAATAAACTAAAACAGGATCTCAATCCTCAGCTTGGTCCCATTCTCTCCATATCTACAGTAATCAAGTACCTGAAGTAGAAGAGCACTTGCCCTTATCTAGACCTGCAACAATATAATCTGTTTGGGCCCAAATGAATGACCCAAAAAAGGGTGAGAATAATCCCAGTAGGCCACAACCCATAGATCTATTCCTAATGGTCAGTGAATATATATGGCATTCAATATGAAAAAGGAAGTAGTAATGAGGAATTACTCAAAAGTAAACAATTCTACAGTTTCAATTTAATTCATTTTCATATATCAAGTAAGAATCTAATCACAAATGGGTAACCCTCTAGGGTGTACTCATAGTTTAACCCCTCTTGTTCAATCAAAATGAACACAAGCAACCCGCTGGGCAGTACTCGCAGTCTAACCCCTCTGGTTCAGCTATAACAACGAATCTCTAAGGTAGAACTCACCCACAATTCCCCTAGTGGTCTCGTATCGGTAACTATAGAAACTCTGGTAAATAACTCAACATCCAATTCCCCTTGTGGTCACGCAATGTAAAGTAACAGACACTATGGAGAAGCCCTCAACATCCATTCTCTCTATGGTCTACTACACTAGCTTCCCACAACCCTGTGTAAACAATCATGTAAAAATAGTATATGACCACCAAATTAAACCTCAAAAACCACTTGGATAAACCTTCTACAGTATATCATATCATTTCAAATAAAATCACACCATATTAACAATACTAGGCATGGAAACAAAGCAGCCTAACTAGAAAAGCTAGACTAAACAGTCAATATCAAGAAAACATGGGCAACAAAACCATAGCAAGGTAAATAACCCTATTTACAATCATAAATCCTCTACTGAAGCACACAGGGAATAAAAGTAAATAACAAGCCTAACAACCATAAACACACAATACCCCGAACAAGGGTATTGGGAACTTCTTCACATATAACTCAAGGACTAACTAGGAAAAGCCACAAACCACGTACCTTGGTGTTTCACGGTCAATATACATGAGCCTCGGTCCTTGAATCTCCCTAGAACGCTGTAAATCAACAAAAATGCTAAAAAATTTCAACCGAGGATATCTCATAAAAGAGGATAAATCAAGAAATGTATCTCTATAAGAAGGAACATCGCACCGTGTTGATCCCAATGCAATCGACGACGGTCGATCGGAGAATGGATGGTGAGTCGGGGGCTCGGACAAGAATCTTCGGTCATGAACACTTCTGGATGAGATAGACCAAGAAGGAGTGTATTCTGCCATTTAGATGTGACCTCGATCCATTTAATTAATTAAAAAATAAATTACACGTCATGTTATTCAAGTGTACATGGTGTTTACTCGCTTTAACTGGCCTCTGGTTTAGGTGGTATCCAGTTAACCCTACATGGACATGTGTTTGTTCATTACACGGCCAGCACACGGCTACCCGCAGCAACCGAGTACATGGCATATACTTATAAGTACACGGCTTGTACTCTTTAAACATCCAAAAACTCCTCTTTTTCTCAAAAACACCAAAAAAACATGATTCATACATGAAAAGAAGATTTAGGTTCTTGTGCTATTTAAAGAGGTAAAACTATTTTAAACATTTAATGAATTGATTTAATTGATTATTTAATTGATTGATTGATCCACTTAACATACCCACCTATGGAAACCTTCTCAGAATATCTGAAGTTGGCCAACTTTAGTTCACACTTAGGGTAAACCCCAGTTTCCAAATTCAACTGCGGTCTCTTTTATAATCCAAGACTCAATTTAAGAGATATTCCATTATTTATACAAAAAAAATCCGGCATGATTTAAAATATATTTAATATTTTTATAAAATTAATTTCGGGTGCATAGGGCCTTTAAATCAAGCACCATTTCAACGGCTGGCACTAAAAAACTTTCTTAATATACTTCAAAATCTTACAGGGAAAAAAATAGATTCTATATAGATAAGTTGAAAATGATGACATCCACTTTGAAAAGGTTTGTCCCCAAACATTCCTCATGTTAGACTATTAGACTCCCTACCTTTAAGAAAATTTCATATATATTTCATATGGGAAAATACTAACTGTGTCAAATTCATTTACTAAACGTAAAAAATGAATATTATTTATAAAATCTGGAAAAAATATGTTTTTTTCATTTCTATATCCTTTAATAAATGTTCATGCACAAATTTCCTTGAATAATTCATAATATCAATACGGAAATTCTTTTTTACCTTAAGTTAAAACTACACATCCAAATTTCTGAACCAAAAAAATATCACACCCACTACTGAAAAAAATTTGGTTGTTTTTTGTTTCACATTTATGAAATATATTGATGATAACTTCTAGAGACAACACCATGCTCCTCGAGTAACCTTTCCACATGCCACTTCTTTTTAGTGACCTATTCACAAAATCTAGACTAAATTATCATGTCTATTAAAATAAACCCTATTTATTGATAACATACCCTATGATAAAACCTAACAAACTCTGGGGACTAAACCCAAAACCATTTGGGAAACAACCTCCATCACATATCCAGGATCGATACATGTTCTAAAAAACCAAAAGAATCTATTGAATGTACTTCATCAAGGACCACACTTCATTGGGTAAGATCCTTGATCAAACTTCCATTGATACACCCAAAACGGATACCAAGGGAAACCCGTTATCCACTTACTGAAGGGGATTATGTGATTCACACCTCTATGGATAGCATTAAGGTCCATCACCTAGAAATATATGGAAATATAAGACCACTCAATTAATTCCCCCATTATGGTACAGTCTCCTAAAAATGAAGAGTATGGGGTAACTATCACAAATTGTTTGGGAGAAACATCCCCATCATCTAGAGTACATTTATTTGAGGATATTTATATAAATCCACCTTCATCATGGTAAAAGTAAATTCATAAAAAGGTTTTAATTACATATGGTTAACATTAGTGGACATTCTATAACTAAAATTGATCTAGCTAGGAGCTCCACTAGAATATATAGCTCTTGAAAAAATGGAGTGGGGTGAATAATTCATTTATACATCTACAAACATAAATATTTTTAAGAATAGGTAATGAACCATACATAATACCATATATCACATTATTTTTTCATAGTCATACCTTTCATGTGTTAACCTTTAGATCTGACTATCATCACTCTATTATGTAAAAGATCTATCTAAAGGTTTTATTGGAGTGAGTGGACTAAAGAATAATGCATCACAAGAATCTTTTACACCACTAGCTCCTCAACTATAATCGACTCCTTTATAGGTTATCATGCCTACAATAGGGTCTTCCATAGTCTCATAACTTCCTTCAATATAGAGATCGATCCATGGAGCCACTCTGGTCGCCACTAGGGATAAATAGAGATTATTTCCATAAAACCAAGGTGCACCACTACCAGGAAACTCTGATACAACAATTCTCACTCAAGGACTCTAATGTAGGTGGGGATACATAGTAGAACCACCCATATTGAGTCCTCTCTATGAAAGATTTGGTCAAACAACCAGGATTGAACAAATTCAATGTGAATTATCTATGTGAGTACCATGTGAGGTTTTCAGTTCTCAACGAGTACTTAGATTTGATCGTGATTCATTAAAAAGTTTCTAGTATTTTTTAAACTATAATAATCATCATGTAACCTGAAAGAACGAAATTCTAAATAGGGTATCAAACCCTAATGATGGTAAGGAAATCCAAATAAGAGTTCAAGGAATTATTTCTTATTATAATTCCTTTTTCTTCATTAAAGTGACTAATATAGATAACATTTTCAACATTTTTTATAATTTTTTCAATGATTTAATTCCTAAAAAATTATCAACTTGAGTGTATTTGCATGAATTTTGTATTTTGGGTTTTTTTGGGCTAAAATATTTAAATTTTATAATTTTATAATTATAGAAGATTTTAATCACGTTGGCATTTTGGGTATAACTTTTAAAATATTATTCTAATTTGAGTGATTATTTTTTTAGTATTTTTTGATTTACTCTCCCCAATAGTTTTTCCTAGACAAAGATATGATTCAAATATCCTAAAGCCCAAAAAAAATTGAAAAACCTTTCAGGCGGATAGCGTAGACCCCACCTCCGTAAATGAGGCATTACACAGTCTACACATATCAAATTAAATTGATTCTAACTGTATTTGGAATAAAAATTAAAGACTCATTTCACCAATAAATTTCATACAGTTATTTTTTCAATAAGTCAATTATTGATTGCTCAAAATTGAAGACAGATTTATAAATCATTTGTCGAAAATAAAATATTGGATTAATTAGGATATAAATAATTCTATAAATGGAGGATGGAGATTAAGTTTTGGATTCAAATGTTAAAGAATTTTTTTAACAACTTTCCAGAAGAAAACATTTAAAAATTTGGTCATTAATGTGCTCTACTACATGAGAACTTTTGATGTTAAAATTTTGGATCCAAAAATCTCGCCAATTTTGTCTATAAAATTGCATTCCCTCTCCTTCTCAAATTATTGACAACTCTATGTGGAAATTTTAAATAGTTTTGTAGTTTATTTTTCATGTAATAGTATTATTCATTTTTGTTATATTTTTCTATTCTTCTTATACTCATTCTCATATTTTAAATATTTTGTGATTTGACCCCATTCTTCTCTATTGTGATCTCTAAAACTCATGACATAAGTAATTAACCCGAGGAAGTACTCAGGTGATCAATCCAGTGTTAAACCCAATTTATTGAACATTAATGCTTATTGTTTCATATTATATTATATTTAGTTCAAGGTGGATCTTATTGGTTATAGTTATTTTGTGTCCCCATATTCCACCTAAGGCTTAACTTTCTCTTCTGTAATATTTTACCTTGATTGAGGAGGTGGATGTGTGGTCTCTAAAATATTATTAAGTGAACTATATATTCAAAACATGGGAAGGAGTGGATGTTCATTATTATTATGTATCATGTTCATTAAGTTGATTTTAAACAAATAAATATATAATTAAGGTTCAATTTCAGTGTTCTCCTGGGAGGATCTACTTTCTGTTTAACAAAATTTTGTCTACATTCATTTAGTCTTCATTGCTTTATATATATATACACATATATATATATATATATTAATATCTATAGAAAAATTATTTATATTAATATTTAATTCATATTAAAAACCAAATTCTTAATATTAATTAGTTTTATATTAGTTATAATATAATTAGTGATAATAGAAATTTGATGTTGTGTGAGTTTCCTCCTTGAGACCGACTCTGGGTGTGCACTCTATTGCATGCTTAGGTAAATAAAATATTGAAATTGGATTCAAAAAAATATACTCATTAATCAATTTGGTATCATTTCTAGGAAGGTACAATACTTTTACATGTTTTTTTCATAAAAAAAATAAAAAAATCATAAAATACAAAAATAAAAATAAAAAAAATATTTTCCATTATGTTTTCAAATGATTATTTCTTTAATTAGTAGAATTACTACCCATAGGTGCAAGAACCAATTAATATATCACCCTAGTTTATGAAGGATATTTTTATGTTATCATTAGATAGGTTATGTTATTTTTTAAATCAAATAATGGGGAACATGCATTCAAAGAATTCATAGATGGTATCAGGGAGGACATGAACAAAAAAACATGAAGCAATGGCCCAGGAGCTAACTGAGTTCTCCCATTACTTTATAGAATTTTATAATGTGACAAAGGCACAAGAATAATACTCCTTAGTCTTATTTAATTTTTATATGGAGATCCATGAAATTTAAGATCATGACTACCTACCTTTAATTACTATGACTCACCTTCAAGAGGCACTTATCACTGAAGAAGGAATTGAACCAAAACCAACTCAAGAAGATGACCCTTTCTTGAATATGTCTTTTCAGATTTCATTCAATAAAATTTTGGTATCACTCTTTATCATTTAGAATTTCAATATTTTTTCAATCCTTTATTTTCTTTATAGGAATATGGAGAATCTGTTCCTACACCTGTTGAGAAATATATGGAGCCCCAGGACATGTTGAATATTTGTAAGAGGAAGTTCATGAGATGATTCAAGTGGATTTTCCTAAGGAAACCAAGCCAAAAGATGATTACTTTTATGGGGAAGAATTTTATATTTAACTTTAATGTTTTAATTTTATTCAAATATAAGTTCACTATGACTTTTCCTTTGAATATTTTTTTGATGCAACGTACACTGAGCAACCATTGGATAGAGAGAAATATTTTTCACATGTAGAAACCAAATAGGAGGAGGTTCCATACTTAATCCTACCCACACCATGAAAACCATACCACATTTATGAGGGGGGAGATCTAGTGTACTCTATATGTGTAATTCTCCTCAATAACCAAAAAGGACAATTGGAAGCTGTAAAATCCATATCTAGTAGTTCAAGCCCAAGAAGATCCACTAACTATCTGATTATGGATAATAACTCGTACTGCCCTCTAGAGGCAGTAAAAATTTAAGGGCCACTTGGGGTATCATACCAAGATCTATCCTTTACTTTTTTTTCTATTTATTTCAATTTCAATACTATTAATTTTAATTTAATTTTAATTTTTTAAAGATTATTCCAGCATGTAGCTTTCTCAATATTATATTTTTGAGATTAAATTACATGATCCTTGTGCTTAATTGAGAAATTTTATTTTATAGGTCCATAATAGAAGAGGGGAACCCACAAATGTTGGAAAGAAAAAGATACTAATATTTACTTCAAAAGTTAGTTCACTTTTAATTTTTATCTTTTAATCTCCCAACATTTTTTCCAACTACATGTTTTGATACTTAAACTGAAATTTCATTCCCAAAATTGAATTATGATTTACTTGAATTGTCTTAGAGGTATTAGTTTCTTAGGAATATTTTGTTTCCATGTTTCAGATTTGAATGTTAATTAAATTGAATGAGTAACATTGAGAATAAAATTATTAATGTGAATCATAGATACTAAAATGAGGACTTGTGATTTGAGGGAATAAGTTGATTCATGTAAATGAAATTTTCTAATCAATTTTTATACATTAAATTTCTAAAATTCATGTGAGTTTATTTTTTATTATAAATTGTGCCTTGAGTAATTTTTTAATATCATATTTCCCATTCCTATGATGAGTTTTAGACCATGTATTTCCCACATTTTCTTGAGCATAATTTTTGAGTGATCTCAGGACATGTCACCAACTAGAACATGTATTTGACCTTTTCAAAGATATGACTATGAAAAACACATTTAAAATGATTGAGGAAACTTTTTATATAAAAACTTATCCTTAAAAGGTCACCCATACACCAATCCATCCTTATCCCATAGAGATCAGGAATAATCTTTATAAGGATGATCCAAGTTTCAAACAATTTTTATCCATTCCTACAGTATTCTTGGTATTTTTATGATATTTTAAAGTCTAAATGTCGGGGTGAAGGAAATCGGGGCTAAGTGAATGATTTACATTGTAAGTAAAAAATTAAAGGGGTGATTATTGTTGGAATAAATTAAGTTTTTTGATTCATTCATAATACTTCATTGTTTACCTCTCTTAAATAAAAAAATGGAAAATAAAAAAATAGCTCAAATGAGAAAAATGGGTTGTGATTTGGGAAAACCAAAAATAACCATTATTATACCTATAATATTTATCATAAGTTGTTAGGTGGTGGATGTGAGGTTTATTATATTCATAACATTCAAAAATGGAAAAATGAATAGTTTCTTTGAAAAATTAAAAAGGTATAAAATTAAAAAAAAAATAGCAAGAGGGTGCACAAATAATTCATTGTTCTTTATTTGATCATAACTATTACTTTGTGTTCTGGGGAAATGGGAGTTGTTACTTTTAAGGGGATAATTTCATTACACATTTATTTTTGATATCATGTATTTTAATTAATATATAAACCTCCTCCTTCAGCATTTATTTTTAAAACATAAAATCCCACCAACATTAATCCTTAGATCCATTTCATCCTTTATTACAATTAATCGTGATTTTTTGTGCCTTTTAACTTTAAAAATAGAGAAATTAGATCATTTATATGTAAATTAATAAGTATTATGTTCTCATTATATGATCATAAAACCACTTGAATTGTATCATGAGATTTGAGAGAAAATATTAAAGTGGGGTAAATCATGATTTGGCATGTTTAATAATAATTAAATAAGGAACTTGGATGAATGATAAGAGAAGTTACAACATTTTCAAATGGGAGAAAGTAAAATACCTAGGATGGTTTCTCTTTGAAATTGGAAAATTTAATTGATATTTTATCTGGAATTAGAAATTTTGATTTTAAATTGATAATTCTTTAATTTTATTGCTTTGTAATTTGAATATTACTAAAAATTTTACCCTCTAATTTTCAATATTGATATTTTATGCTTTAGGAAAAGCAGGTTTTAAGTGTAGGATAATTGATAAAGATAATATTTTAATCATTTTATATATTTTATATATTTTTTCAATTACTTAACACCTACCATCTTATATATTTGAATTTATTTTCATGAATTTTTTATTTTGGATATGTTTTTGTCTAAAATATGACAATTAATTAATTCTAAAATTTTAGCAAATTTAAATCATTTTGGTATTTTATGAATAAAGTTTAAAATATTATTCCAATTTTACTGATTCATTTTTTGATCATTCCTTGATTTATTCACCCTAACTTTGCCGTTTGGACCAAGAAATGATTTGAACATCCTGAGGCCTGAAAAAATCTATCAATTTTAATAAATATTTTAGGCAGATAGAGTAGACATCACCTTTGAAAATGAGGCCTAACACTGTCTATACACCTCCAATTAATTTTATTCCATCTTAATTTGTAAGAGGACTCTAATACATGTTTCACCAAAAACATTCATGGAGTTTTTTTCATTAAGGCAGCCATTGAATGATCCACATTGAAGAAAAATTTATGAATCATTCTTCCAGAATAAAATCTCAGATTAATTGGTCTATAACGTACACTAAAATTAGAATGTAGAGATGAAATTTTGGATTTTAACGATCAATAAAATTTGGAACAAATTTCTAGAATACTACATAAATAAATTCATTCATTACTATACAAGAACTTTCGGAGGACAAATTATGGATTCAAAAATATCACTTTTTTGGCCTATAAGAATGTATCCCCTCTCTGTCTCAAAATATTGGAAACTTTGTGAGGCCATTTTGAATAGTTTTTTAGTTTCTTTTACATGTAATCGTATTATTCATATTTAATATATTTTACTGTTCTTCTTTCACTCGTTATCATATTTTAAATATATTTCTATTTCACCTAGTTCTTCTCTATTATAATCTCTAGAACTCATGATCCTGAGTAACTCACCTGATAAAGCTTTCAGGGGATGAAACCAGTTTTGAACCCAAGTCATTGCACATTCATTTTTGTTGTTTCTTTTTTTCTTAGATTTATTTCAAAGGGGTCTTAGTGGGTAATGCGCCTTTGTGTCTCCACTTGCCACCCAAGGCTTAACTTTCTCTTCTGCAATATTTTCAATCAATCAAGGAGGTGGATGTGTGGTATCTCATTGATAGTTGATTGCACGATATATTAAAAACCATAGGTATAATTGTATATTCATGTATATGTTGAAGCATGTTCATTTAGTAAATTTGATGCTAAAAAATATATGATGATGTTTTGTGTTGGGTGTTCTAATGGGAGGATCACCTTTCTTTTTAACTAAATTATTTCTATATCCATTATGTTTCCATCACATTTATATATATTTATATACATTTATATATATTAATATTTCCAACATATTTCAAAACCAATTAATTATATTATTTAGTTTTATATTAGTTAAAATATAAACAATGATAGTAGAAATTTTGTGTTGTGTAAATTTACTCATTGAGACCGAACCTGGGTGTGCAATAAATTGTATTCTTAGGTAAATAAAATATTTACTGGGGATTTGAAACAAATCCTCATGAATCAGTGACTATAGAAATAATACTCATCTAGTATATGGGTGTCTAGACCAGATATAATGTGAGATTCAATGACTCCCACTAACCCTTTACCAGAAGAGGACTAGGGTTGTATTAGAGTCTAGGAAACCACTACTAATGGAACTCCCAGAGTGTATAATACATATGGGTAGTCTCATATTACTCAGAAAGAACTAAAATCCTATCTAAAAAAAAATTTCACTCAGTATGGAGAGAGGATAATCGATCTCTATATACAAAAAAGTATAACTCTCAATAGAGTTTCAAAATCAATGTTTTATCACTTAGTTAGTTTGTGGTGAGAGGATTAAGAACTATCATAGGCTCTTACTACCCTTACTCTATATAAGAGATGGATATATATGGGTTGAATCATTCATTTGATAGGATATAACCAGTATAGTTAAATTATATCTTGGTTGGTTGACATAGGAAGGACATGAAGATTTTGAATATCCGTTGTGTGATACCTGGACCATCCAGACTATACTCTACAACCAATTCATTGGGATTCCAATTCAACCAATATATTATCAGAGTTCTATTGATGGATATAATGAATGTTGCACCAATATTTGGCTCCCTTGCTCGTTAATCAGACTAAAACTCAATATCTCCATTTCTTAATTTGTTAATACAAACCTCACATGAATAGTAACTTTATACCATGTCCCTAAAACATAAACTACTTTGATATCATTCTAACATGATTATCCCCAGTAAAAAAATCCATGTTTGATGATGAGTCACGTGTACCACTCTAATACCACCACCAATAATACAAGGGATAACGACTAGCACCAAGAAATTATAATCATACATGGGAGACCTTATCCTTTAAAAACCTACAATTGATGAGAAGAAAAAACATATAATATTTTGGTCAGAGTAGAGTACTCAAGAGGGGGTGAATTAAGTATCTATTTAAAATTTGTTTTTAAAAAAATTCCTAAAAGGTTTCCCCAATAAAGTTAAATACAACCCTAGTTAATCAAGTTTATATTGTTATGAAGGCTTGACAGTTTAAATAACTTCTTAGAATATTGATTAATTCTAAATAATCTTAATATTGGTTATTAACATTACTTTTGAAGATATTCTAATAAGCCAATACAATTATAACTTCTTTCAAAGATTAACTATCAATGTAAATTTAGTGATTTATGAATTATACAATAAAGCAGTAAAATAGAGAAGACTAAATTAAGTAACACATCGTATATAAAACAAGTGGTCCAGTCTCAAGCTGAGACTTAATCCACTCCACTTGGTAATCACCTGACACTAATTAGTTTATATAAATAATCTCTATACACAACCTATATTGTGTTTTACAAGAGTGCACAAGACTGTCCAGGTCACATTACCTCTTCCACAGTTCTTCATGGGTACGAACTACCAAGCCACACAGGGACCACTTCCACACTTATCTATGGGTATAAAAAAGTGTAAAAAAGATGTTTGAGAAAGGATATATTATATCATTCAGTTTAATGAGGGATATAGTGTGTGTTTTTATATAGATACACACACTGATCAAAAGATAAGAAAAATTATATACAATAGAGAAAAGATGATGGGATAGGGTTAAAAGTGATCTGAGTGTTTTTCGTTAAAAATATGGACTTCTGGGATGAAGTTGATGTAGAAATTGAGTCCTCGTATGGAAAATAGAGTATCGCAAGTCTGCAAGATCTGGCTCGTGTTCTTCGTGGTGTTTACAGTGTGAAGATTTCCTTGACTCTAGGATCCGAGTATTCTTCGTGTGTTCTTCATAAGTGTAGAGTTTCATGTGTCGGTTATTTTCTCAAGAAATCTCTAAGTCTTTCTTCTTTGTCATGCTCACACCCTCTTGGATGCGTGTTTTGTTTTTGGGCCGTACTTCTCTTTTATTTTGGAGTGCATTTGTTGCATTCAAAATTTTGCATGTATTTTGCACCTCGTACCTCGTACTATCAGGTGACATTTCTATAAAGAAACGTTAATTATGTTAGTTCATTTAAAACTTTAAATATGACCATTAGAAATTAAATAGAGAGGATACAAAATAGATTAAGAAATGGTGTCACGGAATATTTGTAAACGGTGTCTCCATGAACCGGTGTCTTCTTGAAACGGTGTCTCATGGTCACAGTGTGTCTAGTTGCGGTGTGTCTAGTCATGGTGCCTCATGGTCACAGTGTGTCTGGTTGTGGTGTGTCTAGTCATAGTGTATGTTCATGGTGTCTGGTTCAGAGTGTGTCTGATTCATGGTGTCTGGTTCACGGTGTGTCTGATTCATGGTGTTTAGTTCATGTTGTGTGAGGTTCATAGTGTCTGGTTCACTATGTGTCTGGTCCCGGTGTCCTGTTCCTTTTCCAGAAAAACATAACTGGTGGCAGACTCATTTTTTCTCAGTCTTAACCAAATATTTGTATTTAGACTTAAGCAGTGATATTCATATAATGTATTAGAATTAATCATTCATCAATGAAATCATTATAAAGTAAATAAATTATAGTGTACACTAATCAGACTGAATATATAGAAAATCAGATCTTGGATAGCTTTACCTAAATCATAGGATACTAATCATCTGTATATGATTTGAGACATATTACATGATTACTATGCTTTTCAGAATATATATGATTTGTAATTTTTAAAACATGATTGATACATGAGGAGCCCAAAAATCCCCCCCTTTTTATGATCACAAATCATGTGTATTTAGAGTGTATTTGTCTCCGATATAAACAAAATATTTCACTAACCTTAATTTGGGAGTGCATATTTCTCCCCTTTTTCTTTAGTGTGCTTATTTCTCCCCCTTTTGGGATTATTAAAAATGGTGAAGTAAGAAATGGGTAATAAAAGAGAAAAATGCATTAGATAAAATGAGTTTTATTAAAAAAAAAGTAAATAGGAAAAAAAATGAAAAAAAACAACCCTATCAAAAGATAGTAGTCATTGTTCATCATCACTGGTTGTTCTTGTCTTTTCCCTTAGCAGCATCAAAAGAAAAATCCATATGAACAGAGGTTGAAGTAGAATAATGGAGTGAACTGGTTGACATAGAAGGTAAAGGAAGACCTTAAAAGATAAAAGGGCCAATGTAGGAGTAGTAGAAGACCAAGGAAATTGGTGATCAAGGATTATAGGCTGGATCTGACTCAGGGCCTGACTAACAAACATAGATGTGGAGGCTAGGGCAGAGGTGAAGGTGGGAAAACCAGATCTCAGAGGTGCAGCTACAGGGGCCACAATGGTAGTACTCTGAACATGAAGATAAGGCTATATAATCTTGATAATGTCAGAAATGATTTCACCACCATACTGCATGGATTTTACAAATTCATCCTTGTTCTCCATAATCTTTTCCAATAATCTAGTGAACTTTGTGATCTTTTGGACTTGAGTCATGAAAGCTTGAGTAACTGGATGAATCCACTATTTTTTCACAAGATACTTGAAGCTATTTGTCATGTCATTCTTAGGAAAGATTTTATTGAAGTGGAAGTCAACTTTCTTGGTAATTTATTTTGGAGAATAATTAGCAATCTTGGAATGGATTATTACCAGATCAATAACTTGATCAATGTTCTAGATGACATTGGAGAGAGATTCTTTATTAAAACCACAAATCATAGCCTGAACTTCTTCTTTGACCACAGTTCTAAGTAGATCACTTTCTAAAGAAGGTTGAGAAGATTGAATAAAGGAATTAGAAGCAGTGATAGCCGAGGTAAGAGATTTTAGTTTATTTAGCACTTTTTGAAGGCACCACTTATACTCATAAATTAACTTGTTAAGTCCAATAACAATATCACGCATCTCTTGAACAATTTTCTTATTCCATTAAGATACCTTATCAGGTAAGGAATTCAAACGAGTTTGAATCAATGAAGCTACTTCTTGTGGGGTTTGATTAACAATATCTTCAATAGGATGAGAAGTAGGTTCTGGCCTCGAGATCAGCACTCTTTGCATATTATCAACTATAACTTTTAGAGTCTTTACTTCATCACTATGAAGTTTATTCTCAACTCTGACTTCCTGAATCTCATGAAACAACTTGGGTTGAATCTTCCATATGATTTTATCCAGCAATAGTAAAGTATATCATTCACTCAAATTTGTTACAGAATCTGGTTGGGTATTCATGAGCATTTCAACCCCATCCAAAAGGGTAGATCACAATTATTTCATGTCATCCTTACTCACCAAGGTTGAAGGTTTTTTGAAGTCTTAGAGATAGAATCTAAGATAGGATCAGGTTCTTGGGCAGAAATAGCTTCAAGATCAGATTTCATTTTCAACTAAATCATGGTAGAAAGGTCAAGACCTTTGACTGAGACTTCCTGTGAGTCATTCACATCATAATAACAAGGATACCTATACCATGTGTCCATTGATCTTGGATCAGTAGGATTTGTCACTTCAAAAGATTCCAGACTGGGGGGCTGCTCCCCCCCCCCAAGGTGAATCGTCTACAAGATTGAGAGCATTAAGTCCTTGATCTATTTGCATGATGTCATCCATGATTTACTTAACCATTTCCTTTCGATCCCATTGAAAGGATTTCTCCATTCTATCTTCAGCATAAAGAATGACTTTAGGAATAGATTGTTCCTCTGGGAGTTATTCAAGTGCATCTTCTTGCATAATAGGAAGATCTTCTTCTATATTTTCTTCCACGTCATTCTTTTTGTTTACCATAGCAACAAAGTCTTCCTCTACCAGTTCCTCACTAGCAGTTTCTTTCACAATAGACAAAATTTCTTCTATATATTCTTCTACAACTTCCTTTTCTCTTTCAATATAAACATATTCTTCTTCAGAAGTGGTTTGTTCTTCCAAATCAACAACCTTTTCAGGAACAGGCACTGATTTCTCAGTAAGTCTTGAAGAACAGGTGCCTTGTATTCCTCATTAAGGAAACTTTCTATTGTAGGAGAAATAACATCTTCATCATCTTCTTCTTCTACTTCTTCTTTAGAATACCCAATAACTTCATCTATCTCCAAACTAGGATCAAAAATACCATTAGGTCTTGAAGAGTGTTCCACTGGATTAAACTTTTCATAGATTATATCATTATCTTCCACCCATTCCATTTTCCAAGTATTCCAATTGATTTTCATTCTCTTTATAATATATTTTGAAAGACGGAACTCATAATCCTTGATAAATTCTTCATTTATTCCAAATAATCCTTTGGCATAAAGCATGGCTGAGATAAGACGAGAATAAAATTGGGAGGTCTACTTAGAGGTGGTTTTGATCAGCTAACACATATAGTGTATAACATACATGCAATGATTGATCTTATGTCCATTCTTCATGAGATGTATCAAAAATACATTCTAATATTTGAGTATATTGAAATCACCTTTTCTGGGGCTAATAAAATTCTAAATAAACTTGAACAGAAGTCTAGATTCTCAATCTATCTCGGTAGATATGGCTATCCTCTTGGTTCCATTTCCAGTTAAACTCCTCAAAGCATTTTCCAAAACAAAGAACTCACTTGGAGGTGGAGTACCTCTCTGGTTGTCCTCACAAATACCTTTATAAGGTATCCTAAGGAATTAAACCCATAATATCAATGAAAAAGTGAATATTTATCCATTTATCCAACTTCTTACAACATAACCAACTTCAGGTAGATAGGAATATCCTCCTTAGTATGCCAATCTAGACAACCTTGCTCTATTTTCACTTTCAGCACCAAATACTTCTTGATTGAATCCACATAGGACATATCAATTTCTCAGGTAATACTATTCGGTTTACCAAATTTGGATTCAAAGGACCCTTAGGTTCTATGTTAGGTTTGATCTTCCTCTTCTTCTTTGAACTATGTTTATCAGGAGTCTACGACGAATGATGTTTCATCCTAGGAATTCACTAATTGTTTGGGAGAGAAAAGGGATGAAGAGGGGTGACGGTATGAGAGAATAGAAGAGGGATCGAGTGAAGAACAAGTGAAACTTCTTTTATTTTATCATTTAGGAATAACAAATGTTTCAAAAACAAAAACACAGGAAAGTAAAAGGGTAAAATAATGAAATACCATGATACAGATTCTAATTTATAAATAAAACAATAAGGAATAATTACAGTGAGAAAGTAGCTGACTCTCATGGTGAGATAGTAATAGGAATTCACGGTGATACTGTAATCAATTTTCATGGTGGGATCATAACCGTGTGATTTCTAGACTGTGTGACTATATTTTTTGAGATAGTAAGTGTCATACAGTAAGCAAGAAAGAATAACTGTGAGACTATAAACATGAAACAGTATGTTTTAGGACAGTAAAGTATGAAACTATAAGATATGAAATAGTATGATATGAAATAGTAAGGTATGAAATAGTAAGATATCTAGTTATGGTTTATCATTCCCAATTCATGTACGATGAAATTTATTCTTTCAGAATTTAATGATTGGTGAATATATAAGCAAGATGATATTCAGTTCCAATGAATTCTAAAGTTATATCACCTTTTTGATAATGATATCTCAAAAAGTAATGTCTTACATCAATATGCTTTTTCCTAGAGTGTGAAACAAGATTTTTTGAGATGTTAATAGAACTTGTATTGTCACAATTTATAGTTAAAATCTTGAATTGATATCCATAATCTAGTAATGTGTGTTTCATCCACAAAATTTGTGCACAGAAACTACCAGCAGCTATGTATGCATCTTCTGCAGTAGATAATGCAACCGAGTTTCGTTTCTTACTACACCATGATACTAGTGACTTGCCTAAAAAGTGACATATTCCAAAGGTTCTTTTTCTAGATAACTTACATCCAGTGAAGTCTGCATCAGAATAATTAAGTAATTCAAATGATTGTCCATTGGGATAGAACAATCATAGATTGGGTGTATGCTTGTGGTATTTGAAAATTCTCTAAACAGGATTTAATTTATATTCCTTAGTATTTGCTTGAAAACGAGCACACATACACACACTAAACATAATGTCAGGTCGACTAGAAATTAAGTAGAGTAAGATTCCAATAATTCCTTCATAAGTTGTTTAATGAACAGAATTTCCATCTTCATCAAGATCCAACTTACATGTAGTACTCATTGGAGTGTCACTACTTTTAGTGCTATTCAAACCAAAAAAAATTAGAATATCTCTAGTATATTTTCTTTGATTTAAAATATTACCATTAGTATTTCGAAGTATTTGAAATCCAAGAAAGAATTTTAGTTCATCCATTAAACTCATTTCAAATTTTTTTTGCATCATTTTAGAAAAATCAACACATAAATAATTTCTTGAAGATCCAAAGATAATTTCATCTACATAGATTTAAACAACTAAAACATCATTGGAAATTCATTTTATAATTAGGGTAGGATCAGTTATTCATTTTCTAAAACCTTTGGAGATAATAAAAGTACTTAATTGATCATATCAAGCTCTTAGAGCTTGTTTTAAACCATATAAATCTTTCGATAACTTAAAAATATGATTTGGAACATTATTGTTTGTAAAACCAAGGGGTTGTTCAACAAAGACATCCATAGCTATATACCCATTTAGGAATGCACTCTTAACATATATTTGATATAGTTTGAAATTCTGATGTGCTGCATAAGCAAGCAGAATTTTGATGGCTTGAAGTCTAGCTACTAGTGCAAAGGTCTCTTCATAGTCAATTCCTTCTTCTTGACTATAGCCTTGTGCAACCAATTTAGACTTATTTCTAACAATGTTACCATCTTCATCTACCTTATTTTTAAACACCCATTTAGTGCCTATGGTAAATGTGTCCTTTGGTCTTTTTACAAGTTTCCAAACATTGTTCCATTTAAATTGATTATGTTCTTCTTGCATAACCATCACACAAAATTCACCATTTATAGAATCATTAATGTTTTTAGGTTCATGTTGTGACAATAAGTATTAATGTTCAACCTGATTTCTAAGAGAAGATCTAGTTTGAGCTCCTTCGTCTAAGTCTCCTACAATAGCATCTAAGGGGTGGTTCTTAAGAGTTCTAACAGCTCTAGAAAAGGAAGCAATAGTGATTTTAGGTTCATCAACAAGTCCAGGCTCATTTTTGAAGTTCCCAGTCAGGATCCAAGTATCACTAAGAGGGGGAGGGGTGAATCAGTGATATCTTTTTCTTTTTAAGTTTCCTTCTTTTTTAAACAACATTCGACTCCTGTGAAAGATTTTCATCCGTGTTGAACACACACAACCACATGAACACAAGATTTACCAGGTTCAAAACTCAACAAGAGTAGCTATGTCCCTGGTATGGTAAAGAAACAATCCAGTACCACACTGTCCACTAGAAAACAATCTATTTATGTGGAATACAATGAGTAGGATATACCCATACACTCGTGTAGAACATTGAAAACAATCCAATAGTGTGTGTGCTCCCTATTATCACAAATAGGGTAATGTAATGATTTTGTGCTTCTTAATGAACTTTCACAAATCAAATCTTTCAAAACAATTATTCAATTTCCTACTCAGAAGCTAGTAAGAACCTCCTGGTGAAAACAGCTTGCACGCCACTCCCTGCTTGCACACCTCCCTTCTTGTGCACCTCCCTGCTTGCGTGCCTCCTTGCTTGCACACCTCCATGCATCAGCTTCCACACCACCTGCTTGCGCACCACCTGATTGTGGGCCACTTAGCTTGCGCGCCACTAACTACTTGCGCGACACTATTATGCACAGCTCACAACTTGCATGCCACTTTTGGCTTATAAACAACACACTTCTTGAAGACACCTCCCTGCTTGTGGGCCACTAACAACTTGAGCGCCACTTCTGCTTTCATGCCACCATACTTTCGTGCCACCCTACTTGCACGCCTTATAAATAACCCCCATCTTGTGCGCCACTTCATCTTGCTCGCCACTCTCTACTACTTGCGCGATCAGAGCTCAAATTTTTTATTAAGTGTTTAGAATTAAAAAATGAGGAGGCTAGTCGTCTATTTATAGGAATTCTGGTGACTTGTGTGCCACATACACTTGCACACCACTCCAGCACTTGTGCGCCGCTCCAGCACTTGTGTGCTGCTCTAGAACTTGCGCGCCACTCCATCACTTGCGCATCATTTCATTACTAGTGTGACACTTTCTTTCCATTGTCATATTTTTATATGATGATGTTGAATTATGACTTGCGTGCAACATACACTTGTGTGCCACATATACTTGCATGCCACACTTTCGCGCCACTTTTGACTTGCGTGCCGCTTTCTCTATTTTTCCAAAAACACTTATTTACTCTCCCTATCCTTTATAAGGATTGCATCACAAGTTCTCCAAACTTATGATATTTTTGAAATACAAATCCAAAAATGATCGTCATAGTTTCAATGGAGAGTACTAAAACTTCCCTATCTTCCAGCAGCATCATTCCTTCCAATCAAAATTGTATATGACTGACATCATCATTTCTCCCCCATTCCATTGTAAGGATTGCATCAGAAGTTCTCTTGACTTATGATATTTTTGAAATACATATCAGCAAAGCATCATCTGGTTTACAAGTCCTTTACAAAGTGAATTGATTTAGCTTCTTTGACAATAAAAAAACAACACTATGTAACAGCAAACTCTTCTTACTTCCTTATCCTTCCAACTTGGTCCCAACAATATCCCCCTTTGGATTTTATTAACAACCAAGATTCATAAATCACTAAACTTTGTAACCTTAAGCAATGGATTACTTATCAATAATTATAAGCTGACGTGAGATAACTCGTAGTAGGAAATAAGAATTATTGACAGCAAAAACCAGGTTGTCCAAAAGTAGTGACTATGAAATCTAATGATCCTATCTCCTCAGACTTTTTCAAAACATCTTTCAAGCTTCTACTTCAGCATTCCTTACTTCTTCAACTTTCCTAGAAAACAAAATTGTTTCTTACAACCACTCCAACAAACAGTTAGAATAGTTCACACTCATACATGCTGGATTCACAGCTTACCCACAACTCCCCCTTTATGCATGCATCTATAAGGATAGAATTATGAAACAGTTATCCCCCTTGACAACACTATCCAAAGGCAAGATGAGATTGGGGACAGAAACACATACATTAACCATGATGAGAATGACTTTTGACACCCATGTTCAACCTTAATTTTTCAAATGGTTCATTCAATATATTTTTTGTGAATATATCAGCCACTTGTTTAGATGTAGGAACGTACTCCTACCTCAATTCATTCTTCTCCACCCGCTCTTTGATAAATTGGTACTTTATATGAATGTGTATTGAACGAGAATGTTGTACCAGATTTCTTGTAAGATTGATTGCACTCTGATTATCACAACCCAAGAGCAATGGTAGCTTTACTTCAAAAAGTAGATCTTCCAGCTGAGTCTTCATCCACATTAGTTAAGTTGCATTTTGAGTAGTAGAAACATACTTAGCTTCATCTTTGATAATAGTTACTGAATTCTGTTTCTTGGTATTCTAACTAACACAAATTTTCCCCATAAAGAAAACTCCACTAGATTTGGATCTTCAATCATCAACATTTCCTGCCCAATCAGCATCAGAATACCTGAATAGATCAATATTTTCGGAGCCATCATACCTGATTCCAAAATTTTTTGTGCCTTTGATATATTGTAGAATTCTTTTTCCAGTAATCAAATTTGATTCATTAGGAGAACTCTGAAATATTTCACATAAAGTAGCAGCATAGATGATGTCGGGTCTTGAGGTAGTCAAATACAACAGACTTCCAATCAGCTTTCGAAAATCTTTTTGATCAACTTCCTTGACTTTTCCATCTTTAGACAACTTGGTTCCCACTGAAATTGTTGTGGAAACTAGTTTTTAATTTTCCATGCCAAACTTCTCCATAAGTTCCTTAGCATACTTTTCTTGAGACAGAAAAACGGGATTCTTCTTCTATGAAATTTGTAGCCCAAGAAAGTACTTCATTTCTCCCATCATGGACATCTCAAATAACTTCTTCATCTCCTCAGAAAATTTTTCACATGATCTTTCATCATTTACAGAAAATATAATATCATCAACATAAACAATAATGATCATTGAAAACTCCTGAAATTCCTTGATGTAGATATTTCTATCAACCCTCCCTTTCTTAAAGTACATCTTCTTTAAGCAAGTATATAATTTAGAATACCATGATCTCAGAGCCTGTTTTTGCCCATACAAATCCTTCTTCAACCTGCACACATAACTTTCATCCTTTACAATAACAAATCCACAAGGTTGATCAATGTATACTTCCTCATCAAGGTCACCATTCAGGAATTTAGATTTTACATCCATTTGAAAGATTTTTTAACTTCGTTGTGCAGAAATATCAAGAATGATTCTGATTGTTTTTAATCGTTCCATCAGAGCAAATTTTTCATCAAAATCAATTCCTTCAATTTGTGAATACCCTTTTCAAACCAGTCTTGATTTGTTTCTTATTACTTTACCTTCTTCATTTTGGTTGTTCCGGAAAACCCACTTTGTACCAATAATGTTCTTGTTTTATGGATTGGGTACAAGTTCCCAAGTATCATTCTTCTCTATCTGATAAATCTCTTCATTCATTGGATGAACCCATTCTGGATGCTCAAATGCTTCATTTACATCATTCAGTTCAACTTTAGAATAAAGAGAAGTATGTGATATAGCATCCGTTTTTCTTCTTGTTTGAACCCTCTGATGTTTATCTCCAATAATATTCTAAGCCTCCACTTGTTTCCTCAACCTAGAATGAGTTGTTCGAACTTCATCCTCATCACTCGAGATTTATGAGTCAGATTCCTCTTCACCAGTAGGATTAACACCGTCTGTATCATTATCATAATAATTAACAAAAGCTTCTCTATCCTTCTCAACTTCCACATCAACATATGACTGCTTTTCTTTCTCAACATTTTCAACAACTTTTACATCTGACGAATCAATAATTCTTCTTGTTTCTTTGTTGAGACATCTATATAATCTTCCTTCTAGTGCATAGCCAATAAAAATTCCATCATATTCTCTTTGCTCAAACTTTACAAGGTTTCCACCTTTCTTCTTTATAATGCATGGACTCCCAAAACCTGTTAAGTGTTTAAGACTTGGAGTTATTCCATAGATCATTTCATATGGAGTCATATCTATGTTTCTTCTAAATAAACATTGGTTTTGAATATACATAATAGTACTCATGGATTTACTCCAATAATAATGAGAAAGACTATGGACAAGCAACATAGTTCTCCCCATTTCCACCAAGCATCGATTCTTTCTTTCAGCAACCCCATTTTTCTGAGGTGTATATGGTGAGATGAACTCGTGCCAAATGTCATGCTTCTCAAGATAACAATGAAACTCTTCATTCTTAAACTCCCCATCATATCATCTCTCAACTTCTTCTCTAAATACTCACATTCCTTCTCTACTTTCCTCCTGAAACTTTTAAACATTTTTAGAGCATCTAAATTATGTCTCATGTATATAACACTAGTAATGAGAGTAAAGTCGTCAATGAAAGTAATGAAGTATATATCTATATTCGTTGATTGCCTACTCATTGGTCCACATATATCAGAATGTATAAGTTACAAGGGTTGTTTTGAACGAATTTCAACTCTCTTATGAAAAGAGTTTGTAATCTTCCCTATTTCACAAATAGTGCAACACCAATCTCTTCTTCTGGATAAATCAGGAATATCTCGGACACTATCTCACATTGATAACTTACACATGTTTCTTTGACAGATATTTCCTAGTCATTTATGCCATAACTTATTTTCATCCACCATGCCCATGTAACAATAATTGTGTACTTCACCAACATGGAACAAGTTTCCTTTTGTAAGTTGGCCTCTTGTAACTATACTTCCATCATTTTCTTATTTCACAAAAAACCCATATTTTCTGAATATAACTTTGTTTCCCTCATCATAGAGTTTTGAAACACTCAGAATATTGTGTTTAAACCCATCAACATATAATGTTTTCTAAGATTTCATTTTTTCTTTTCTGATGATGGCTGATCCAACACCTTTGATTCTTATAGATTCATCATTTCCAAATGTAACGGTTCCTTTTTTGAAGTCTTTCACATTCATCAAAAACATTATGTCGCCTATCATATGAGAAGAACACCCACTATCAAGAATCCACGGATGATCTCCTTTTATAGATTTCAAAGAAGTTTCGACAATAAGAGATTTTTTTCCTTTTCCTTCACTTTCTGTTGTGCTTCCTCGAATTTCTTAGCCAGGTCAATGTGTTCTGGCCACACAACCATGCACTCTTTATTTTCAGACTTATCAGACCTGATCCTTTTAGCTTTAAAAAACTCTAGATTTTTATAATTATAAATAATTTTTTGTTTCTCTAGTAACACACTAAGGCATCCCTTGGTAAGATTTCTAGGTCGATCACATCTTTCACAAATAGTTTCCAGTGGTTGCAACCTATTATCAACATTCACACCAGTCTTCTCAGATATCTTCTGAAATTTATTTAGAGACTTTGTATTTTGAAAGGATTGGATCCCCCTCAATCCTTGTCTTTAAAAACTTATGGAATAGTTGTAATGTTGTTGGTTGAACCAACACATATTTTCCATGTTTCCGAATCCACCACAATACTAGCAATAACCGTAGAAGGAATATTTTCCTCTGAAACTTCTATACTGACCAAATTTGTGAACATGCTTCTCAACAACCCTCTTAATAGAACAATACTGACCATCAATCTTCATGTTTTCATTTGTAACTCCCTTTCTCATATCGTATTTAACAGCACCAGAAGTATAAGAATTCTTTCTTGACTCGTGATTTTTATGCACTTATGATTTCTCATCATTGCTAAATTTGACCACATATATGGTCTTTCTATCCTTGTTCTTATCAGAGCCAGTTCTGTCTTTCATTTAAACCTTTGATGGAATCTTTTGTGGATCCTTGATTAGTTTATTCTTAATAGAACATTCACCATCTTCTGAGATAGAATTTTTGTGATATTAATTTCTTTAGCTTCATAAATCTTATGTTGGACAAGTTCCAACTCTTCTTCTTTTTCCTTCATCTTTACTTCAAGATGATCATTACGATTCTTTGTATTCTCAAGAGAATTTTTCAGATCATCAATCTTTTTTTCCATCTTTATTTTCTCATCAGTAAAACATTCTTGATTTTTTAATGAGGAATTTTCATTTATCAGCTTGTTGTTTTCCTTCTCAATCCTTCTGATCTTACTCAAGAATTCTTTCAACTTTAATTTCAGATGATATTCAAGTTGAGTTTCTTCTTCTTCTGAACTATTGATCTCACACTCTTCATTATTCACTACAGAAATAAAGGTATTCACTCTAGTTTTTTCAGCTAATAATTTCTCGGATTCATCTTCGTAGTCTTCTTCATCCTCATCTTTGGATAAAAAGATTCTTCTTTTTGATTTGAAGAACTTTTTATCCTTCACCTTTGAAAAATATTTATCTTTGTTTGATTTTTTCATCCACAACCTTCTTAGGCTTCTATTATCATCATCATTATCTTCTTCTTTATTCATTTGAGGACAGTTAACCATAAAGTGACCAATAGCTCCACACTCAAAACATTTCAAGGGAATTTTACCCTTGTATTTCCCTGTACCTCTTCTCACATTATTTGAAATAAAGGATAAAATTTCATCAAAATTTTTATATACTTCATCTTTATAATTGGATTCACTAGCATCATATTCAATAAGAGTCTTCCTTGACTTCTCTCTCTTTGTATCCTTGAATGACATTTCTCTATCATCTTTTGTTTTTCCCTTCATAGTCTTCTCCCATCTCATATCATAAGTAATTAGAGTTCTATGAAAATTATACAAAGAAAATGTTTCAGGGTCTCTATATTCTAATGAAGAAACTTTAGCATCAAACTTGTCAGGCAGAATTCTCAAGATCTTTTTGACAACTGTAGAATCCTCTAACGTTTCACCAGGACATTTGATTGTACTGACAATATCATTTATCATGGTAAATAAATCCCCAATAGATTCAGATTCTCCCAATTTCAAGTCATCATACTTCAGTCTCCAGAATTTTAGTGTAGCCTTCTTCACTTTTGTATTTCCTTAATAGATGTTCTTTAGTTTGTCCCAGATTCCTTTGGTTGTAGAAACACCTTTCACTATTAAAAATTCACTCTCATAAAGAGATGAGAGTAACGCATTTTTAGATCTTCCATCATTCTCAAGATTCTTCTAATTGACAAGAGTAAGAGTAACCTTGTCATCAATAGAAAGAAATCCATCTACTGTAGTTTCAAGAACTTCATATCCAAGAGACATAAGATAAGGCATCATTCTGTCCATCCAGATGTGATAGTTCTTTCCATCAAAAATTAGAATCCCCTTACTATTCACACAATTTAGATTCTCCATCACAACATCTCTTCAACCACTTAAGCAAATAGAATAAATGAAGAGAACATGTACCTTTGATACCAATTGAAGTTCCCAGTCAGGATCCAAGTATCACTGAGAGGGGGAGGGGGTGAATCAGTGATATATTTTTCTTTTTAAGTTTCCTTCCTTTTGAAACAACATTCTCATCCTGTTAAAGAGTTTCTTACATGATGAACAAACACAACCATAGGAACAAAATATTTACAAGGTTCACTACTCAAAAATAGTAGCTACATCCTTGGTATGGTATAGATACAATCCAGTACCACACAATACACTATAAAACAATCCTTTGATGTGGAATAAAATGAGTAGGATATACCCTTACACTCATGTAGCGCATTGAAAACAATCCAATAGTGTGTGTGCTCCCTATTAGCACCAATAGGGTAATGTAATAATTCTGTTCTTCTTAATGAACTTTCATAATCAAATATTTAAAAAAAATCTTCACTTTACTTCCCAAAAGCTGGTAAGAACCTCCTGGTGCAAATAGCTTGCATGACACTCCCTACTTGCGCGCCTCCCTACTTAGGCGCCTCCCTTATTGCATGCATCCTTCCTTGTGCGCCTCCCTGCGTCAGCTTGCACGCCACCTTCTTGCGCGCCACCTGCTTGTGCACCACTCAGCTTGCACACCACTAACTACTTGTGCACCACTATTGTGCATAGCTCACAACTTGTGTGCCACTTTTGGCTTATACACAACACACTTCTTAAAGACACCTCCCAACTTGCACGCCTCTGACAACTTGCGCGCCACTTCTGCTTGCATGCCACCCTACTTGCACACCACCCTACGTGCACACCTTATAAATAACCCATATCTTGCACGGCACTTCAGCTTGTGCTCCACTCTCTACTACTTGCATGATCAGAGCTCAAATTTTTTCTTAAGTGTTGAGAATTAAAAAATGTGGAGTCTAGTCCTCTATTTATAGGCATTTTAGTGACTTGTGTGCCACATACACTTATGCACCCATCCAGAACTTGTGCGTCGCTCCAGCACTTGCGCGCCCCTCCAGCACTTGCGCGTCACTCCAGCACTTGCGCGCCGCTCCAGCACTTGCGTGCCGCACTAGCACTTGCGCACCACTCCATCACTTGCATTTCATTCCATCACTAGTGTGACACTTTCTTTCCTTTGTCATATTTTGATATGTTGATGTTGAAATATGACTTGCACACAACATACACTTGCATGCCACATATACTTACATGCCACACTTGCGCGCCGCTTTTGACTTGCGCACCGCTTTCTTTCTTTTTCCAAAAACACTTCTTTACTCTCCCTATCCTTCATAATTCTTGCATCACAAGTTCTCCAAACTTATGATATTTGTGAAATACAAATCATCAAATCATCATCATAATTTCAATGTGAAGTATTGAAACTTCCCTATCTTCCAGCAACATCATTCCTTCTAATCAAAATTGTATATGATTGGTATCATCATTTCTCCCCCTTTCCATCTAAATTCTTTCATCACAAGTTCCCTTGACTTATGATATTTGTGAAATAGATATCAGTAAAGCTTCGTCTAGTTTACAATTCCATTACAAAGTGAATTGATTTATCTTCTTTGACAACAAAAAACAACACTCTATAATAGAAAACTCTTCTTACTTCCTTATCCGTTCAACTTGGTCCCAACAATTGTGACTTCAGTCTAATAAATTTATAGAACTACATGTTTTCACATATTCATTCACAGAATGGTTTGAGAATTTCGAATTAATGTCCAGATTTAAAACATCAACCTTCAGAATATCTAGACTGGTCTTAGGCTCATGTGGATCTGTTTCATGAAATTTGACATGGACAGATTCTTCCACACATTTAGTTCTTTTATTAAACACTCTGTTGGATTTACTAGATATGGAATGTCCTAAAAATATTCCTTTATCCCTCTTGGATGCAAATTTTTAAGGATTTTTCTTTATTATTAAGGATATAAACATTACAAACAAAAACTTTAAAGTATCTAACTTTGGGTTTTCTATTGTTCTATAACTCATAGGGGGTTTTATTAAGAATAGGTCTAATAAAAACACTATTGAGTATATAGCATGTTGTATTTACAACTTCAGCCCAAAAATAAATAGGTAGGTCATACTCACTAAGAATGTTTCTAGAAATCTCTTGCAGGGTTCTATTTCTTCTTTCTACAACTCCATTTTGTTGAGGTGTTCTAGGGGCATAGATATTATGACTATAGCCATTTTTTGAGACAAAGGATTAAAACTCTTGGTTTTCAAACTCATAGTCATGATCACTTCTCAAGGTCTTAATTCTAATTCCACTATGATTTTCTACAGACTTGGATTATTTAAGGAAGTAAGAAAATGCTTCGTTTTTGTGAGCTCAAAAGTATACCCAAGTGTATCTAGAAAAATCATCTACAAGAACATAAACATAGTGCTTCCCATTTAAACGTTAAACTCTAGATGGTCCAAATAAATCCATGTGAACCATTTTGAGAGTTTGAGAAGTTGACACTTATTTCTTTGATTTGAAGGAAATTTTGTGTTGTTTTCCCTTTTGACAGGAATTACACACTTTATAATTTGGAAACTCAAGTTTGTGTAGGTCTTTGACCAAGCTTTTTTTAGTCAGCTTTCTAAGGGAGTGAGTGTTACAGTGTCCTAGCCTCCTATGCCAAATCTTATACTCTTTTTAAAATACGCTTAACCATGAATAATTTTGAGAAGCTAAAGAATCTAAGTTAATAGCATAAAAATTTTAATTTCTTAATGTAGAAAACACTTATTCATATTTATAATTAAAAAAATTGAAATCTGTTATCATATAATTGTAAAATACTAAGCATATTATATTTCAATCCATTAATGAACATTACTTTATATATCAAAACTATGTTATAGTTATATATTTGGCTGAGGCCAATAATCTTTCCTTAGGCATTGTCACCAAAAGTGACATTTCCTCAATCAATTTTTATCAAATTCTTGAAGCATTAGTAGTATCCTATCATGTGTCTTGAACACCCACTGTACAAGTACTATAAACTCTTACAGGAACTATTTAAGCATATTTCCTATAGAATTATCAAGTAAAAGTAGATTTTGGTACCCATACATGCCTCATAGGATTCCTATAATTATTATTTAATGTATTTGAAAAATAAACTCTATTTGGTCCAGAAAAACATGAAACATTAGAGAATGTATCATAACTTGATCTAGTTTATTTGTTTCCAGAACTAGGAGTAAAGCTCTATGCCCTAGATTTAGAAACAAAGTTTGTCATTCCAAAATTTCATTTTCTAGGTTGATAGCCAATTTCAGTAGTATATTTAGGGTCAATCTCTTTACCTTGAATCTGAGTAAGAGTTGTTTTTTCATTGGTAAACTTTTCTAAGTCTTTATTCAATTGATTATTAGACATTTTTTATTCATTGTTCTCCTTGAGAAGTTGAGCAATTGAGCATTTTTCTCTTTTTCAGTTATGAGTTCAGATTTATTAGTCACAGTAAGAGCATGTTATTTCTTCAAATAATTATATTTATATTTTAGTTCATTGCATGTCTCTTCTAGTATATTATAGTATTCAAACATATCTTCATTAGAAATATTTTTAGAGTCACTCTCATCTCCAGAATAGTATGAATTATGTACAGAAGATTTCAGGGTTACCTTAGATGTGTTTCTCATAAAACATGTGTTGGATTTGTTAGCCTCTTCATCATGTGAAGATTCTGAGTCACTTGAACTATCCTCAGAAGCACTCTATGTCACTCTCATTTCCTTTTTATACTTTATGTATTTCCCTCAAATTTATTTTTTTTATTTGATATTTGGACAGTTACCCTTGATATTTCCTTTGTACTTACATTCATAGTAGACAATCTCATCAGTCTTTTCACTTCTTTTTCGATCCTTCTTCCTACTTCCTTTTTTATCATATTTTCCCTTGAATTAAGGCTTTCTGAAAAAGTTCTTATTATTGTAAAATATATTATATCTTCTTGCTAATTGAGTCATCTCCTCATCACTGTCAGGTGATGACTATTTACTGCTGGAACTTTCTATATGAGCTTCCAATTTCCCTTTGTATTTGTGTTTAGATGTGGTGGTTTTGAACGCAACTGATTTTCTTTTGGGTTCATCCTCCTCTTTTGTGTTGACTTTTAGCTACTCTTCATACATCATCAGTTTTCCAATGATTTATTTTATAGGTAGCTTGTTGATGTCGCATGATTATCTAATAGAGACAGAGGTTTCTATCCATCTATCAGGTAGGCATCTGATAATTTTCATGATCTATTCCTTAGTAGAGACTTCTCTTCCAAGAGAAATCATTATGTTAACAATTTCATTGAACCAGAGATACATGTCAAAAATAGGCTAATCTGGTTTCATTTTAAAGTTATCATATTTAATAGTATAGGTATTAAGTTTCATTTCTTTCACAGTAGATGTTCCTTCATGTGAAACAAATAAAGTATCCCAAATTTCCTGAGTAGCTTTCCTAGCAGAGATTCCATTAAATTCCTCATCTCTTAAAGAGAAGTATAAAGCATTCATAGATTTTCAACTGTTATTGTAGGGAGTTTTGGTATGTTCATCCCAAGTGATTCTTTCAGTTACAGGAATCTTATATTCATCTACAATGAAAGAACAAATTTCAAAACCCATACTTTTTAATGCATTTTCATTTTGATTTTCCATTGAGCATAATTGGTTCCATTAAAGAATGGTGGTCTATTAGTTGCCACTCCTTCCAATCTATTATCCATAATAGATAAATAACATAAAAGAGATATAAATTTATAATTAACATAAATTTAATGATCATTAAAGTAAAACTACAATCAAAGTCTAATAAGGTTAAAAACAGAGTCTTAATTGGACTAACAGAAAAACTATTAGAAAAATGGTTTTCAACATCATCAATTTGATGTCGGTTTCTTATAAACTGATGTAAAATATGTTTGTGCATAATTTTTGGCGTCAGTGTTTTAAAAACCAATGCTAAAAATTTAAAAAAAACTATTCTAGCATTGGTTTTTATAAAAACAGATGCTAATTTTTTTAAAAAAATTCTATTTTTTATAAAATTCTATTAGCTTCAATTTGAATGATCGTGGAGAAAAAACGGAGTTACGGATTAAAAGTTATGGATGTTGGAAGTTGATCTTCTATAAGAAAAATCTTAAAGTATTCCAACTTTCAAAGGCCAAAACTTTTAATTCGTAACTCCATTTTAGCTCCACGACCAGTGAAATCAAATCTTCAAAAATTATCTAAAACATGATAATTATATTTAACTTTGGGCATTGGTTTTCTTAAAAACCGATGCCAAAACATTTTTGTTTTTTTCACATCGATTTTTTAAAAAAACTCATAGTAATTTTTTTTTATTTTTAGCACCGGTTTATTTTAAAACCAATGCCAAAAATAATTTTTATTTTTACTTTGCAGGTCGGTTTTTAAAAAAACCTGATGTGGAAAGTTTTTTTAAAATTTTTAACGTCTGTTTCTTTAAAAACTGATGCCAAAAATATTTTTTTTATTTTTTGTGTAAATTTTTAAAAAAACCGACCAGAAAAGTATATTTTTTTTACTTTTTAGCATTGTTTTATTTAAAAACTGTTGCAAAATATTATATCGATTGGAATTTTTGGCATCATTTTTCTAAAAAAATCGATTCCAAAATGCAAATGTAACTTTTCTTTTGCGTCAGTTGCAAACAAAACTGATGACAAAGAGGATTCTCCAATACGTGGGATTTAAATTTGAAATTTTTTCACAACATGAATTTAATATTTTGAAATCCTGCCTAAATTTTAATACAACGCAATCAAATATATTTTCATTTACTATATATAAATCCATTTCTCCATCATTCATCATTTTCAACCTCTTCGATTCAATCAAGTTTTCAACACAGCTTCAATTGTTAATTTGAACACGGTACCTATTCTATTCATTTATTTTGTTTATTATTGTTTTCCTTTATTCTAATCAACTTTATTATCTTTCTTATAATGATTATTTACTTATATTATCGAGTTACAAATATAAAACATTCGGATGAGATTTTCCAACCATGGTGTAAATTTAATTATCAATCAATATTTTCATTATCACATGAGTTATACACTAAATATAAGAGATATGATGTTAAACAACACATCATTTAAATGGAAGCTATAAAAACCATTGAAATATGTTTTAAGTATTGTGTTTTTTTATATCATTTTGTCTATGTGATTTTAATTCATTTTTATCTTGTTTTTTTACAACGAGTTGTATCAATCGAAGCATTGATAGTTTCAACTTCTAACGGCCATAACTTTTGATTAGAAACTCTGTTTTTTCTCAACGACCAGTCAAATTGAATATTAGGAAATTATCTAAAACATAAATGAAAAAGAATTATTTTTGGAATACTTTTTTGTCAATTAAGGCTCCAAAAATAATTTTTCCATTTATGGTGTCTGTTTTTTTTTAAGAACCAACACCGAAACTATTTTTTCGACTTTTTGGCATCAGTTTTTAAATAAACTAATGCCCAAAATGATACGGATGAGTTTTTCTTCCTAGGGTTTTTCAAAAACCAATTCTAAAAAACAAATTCAATTAGTTTTTGGTGTTAGTTTACAAAAACAGACGTAAAAAGTCATATTTTTTAAGTTGGTGACTTCAACGTCGGCTAAAAACCGACGTTATAAATAAAAAACCAAGGTTAAAGACCTTTTTTCTACTAGTGAATCCTCTAATACCAAATGTTGGTCAGAGTAGAGTACTCAAGAGGAGGTGAATTGAGTATCTATTTAGAATTTCTATTATAAAATATTCCAAAAAGGTTTCAACAATAAAGTTAAATACAGCCTTAGTTAATCAAGGCTATACTGTTATGAAAGTTTTACTGTTTAAATAACTTCTAAGAAGATTGAATAATTCTCTGTAATCATAATATTAGTTATTAACATTACTTTGGAGGATATTCTAATAAGGAAATACAATTATTATTTCTTTCCAAGATTAACTATCAAAGTAAATTTAGTGATTTCTGAATTATACAATAAAGCAATAAAATAGGGAAGACTAAATTAAGTAACACAATGGATATAAAACAAGTGATTCAGTCTCAAGATGAGAATTTATCTACTCCACTTTGTTATCACCTGCCACCTAGCAGTTAATATAAATAAACTGGACACACATCCTCTATCGGGCATTAAAACTGTGCACAAGACTATCCAGGTCAAATGACCACTTCCACAGTTCTTCATGGGTACAAACTACCATACCACACAGGTACCACTTCCACAGTTATCCATGGGTATACACAAGTTTAAATAGATTTTTTAGAAAGGATATCTTATATCCTTCAGTTTAACGCAGGATACAGTGTGTGTTATTATACAGATACACACACTACTCGAAAGATTAGAAAAATAATACACAATAGAGTAAAGATGATGATATAGGGTTAGAAGTGCTCTGAGTGTTTTTCTATACAGATCTTGACTTTTGAGTTGAAGCAGATGTAGAAATCGATTCCTCGTATGGAAAATAGAGTATCGAAAGTAATCTAGATCTAGCTCGTGTTCTTTGTGGTCTCGACAGTGTGAATATGTCCATGAGTTTGGGATTCAAGAATGATTTGTGTGTTCTTCATCAGTTTTAAGTTTCATGTGTTGGTTCTTTTCTCAATAAATCTCTATGTGTTTCTTCGTTGTCATTCTCACACCTGCTTGCATGCGTGTTTTATTTCTGGGCCACACTTCTCTTTTATTTTGGAGTGCATGTGTTGAAGCTGATAGGTTGCATGTATTCAGCACCTTGTACCTCGTACAGTTATGAGACATGTCTACAAAGAAACATTAACTATGTCAGTTCATTTAAAACATCAAATATGACCGTTATAAATTAAATAGAGAGACTACAAAATAGATTAAGAAACAGTGTCACCGTTTATTTTTAAACGGAGTCTCCATGAACTAGTGTCTTCTTGAAACGGTGTCTCTTGGTCACGGTGTGTCTTGTTGTGGTGTGTCTGGTCACAGTGTTTGTTCACGGTGTCTGGTCATGGTGTCTAGTTCATAGTGTGTCTGATTCACGATGTCTGGTTCACGGTGTCTAGTTCACGGTGTGTTTGATTCATGGTGGCTGGTTCACGGTGTTTCTGATTCACGGTGTCAGGTCACAGTGTCTGGTTCCCAATGTGTCTTGTTAATGGTGTGTCTGATTCACAGTGTATGGTTCATGGTGTGTCTTGTTCATGGTGTCTGTTTCACAGTGTCTCTCATCATGGTGTCTGGTTCCTTTTCCAGAAAAACATAACTGGTGGCAGACTCATTTTGTCTCAGTCTTAACCAAATATATGTATTTTGACTTAAGTAGTAATATTCATAGAATGTATTAGAATTAATCATTCATCAAAGAAATCATTATAAAGTAAATAAATTATATTTTATAGTAATCAGACTGAATATATATAAAATAATATTTTGGATAGCTTTACTTAAATCATAGGATACTAATCATATGTATATGATTTGAGACATATTACAGGATTACTGGGCTTTACAGAATATATATGATTTGTCATTATTAAAACATGACTGATACATGAGGAGTCCAATATAATATAACTTTAAATTGGAATAAACATACATGAAATACTATATTATATATCAATTAATCCATGAATAATTGTAATACAACATCGTGCCACATCAAAAACTATGATAGGTAATCAAAACACATAATAACATTACACATTGAAAAATATGTTATCAAATGGAACATTAAATACTCATAATAAGGACACTAGATAAGAACCAACACATTCCACTTTATTCTAAGGAATATAGGGAAGGTTTCACCAATAATGAATTATACCATTGAATTCCCCTATGTGTCTCTAAGAATTTTCTCTACACATCAACTTTATAATCATAATCATTAAGACATATCTGAATTGTGCATTTCCTGCATATAAAAAACCCATGTGGTTATAAGGACCATTCATAAGTGAGTATAAATATGCCAAATAGGATATCCAAAAATATAAAAAAACAATAAAACAACTAATATACTGAAACCCCCTAATACATGTTTTCGAACAGATATGGAAAAACCTAGATATTATATATAGGATAAAAAATATTAACATAGGTAAGTCTCATGTTCACTATATCTCAACTCAAATATTTAAAGCTTCAAATTACACAAATATCCATGGATGCTCAAATCATTATAACACCTGTTGTTTTCATAGTCTATAGGCCAACTACAAGTCACACCTTTGTAGGGATCAAGTTTAATTAGGAGAATCCTTAAACCACCTTTATTTAGAACATCATAGACTTTAATATGAAAGAATCCAATAAAAACATGAAATACACTTCATCCAAACAATTCACCCAAAAAATGTTCATGTTTCCACTCTATAACTGAGTAATGGGATTACACCACATAAGAGTAATGTAAATTTATATCCATAGCTCATATCGATATATTCCTTAAACCATAAAGTAATTTGGAGAACCCAAAGAACTATAGAACTCAGTGCACTGGAACTATCTTACATCAGTCTCTCCACATCATCCCTAAGTAGTAGTAGTATTAATGGGGTACCCACACCCCGTTAGAAGACACCTCCATCTAGAGGGTTACAGACCCACTTTTCAGAATACTTATACTCAATGCATTATCAAAAACAAAATGTATTAGTAAGTATCTAATATATTTTTTATTGAGTTAAGATATATCCATATGGTTTTTTAGTTATTTGGAAACCAAATAAAACATTGATTTCACCCATCATTATCTAATTTTCTATAAGTTCCAAAAAACTATCAAAAAGTGATTTTTGATTTGAACAAATAATAATGTCATTAACATAAATTTAAGCGATAATGGTGTCTTTGAAAAAATTATTTATAAAAATATATTGGTCCACACTTCCTTTAATATTTTTAATTTTTAGTAAACATCTAGTAATAATATAAAATCAATCTATTGGGTCTAGTTTAAGTGTGATATTTAATAAAAAAACTAAGAAAATAATTGTTAACATTCATTTGAAATAAAATGAAATACATCTGTACTAGAAAGTCTAGTAAGAATTGGATAGATTGAATCCCAGATACCTATTAAAAGGTTTCACTATAATCTATGAATTCTTCTTGAAAATACCCTTTAGCAAAAATTCTTCCTTTATTCCATAAAATAGTTACACTTTCATCAAAATCGTTTCAAAAAAACAATTTTACTCCAATTCTAGGACGATCTTTTTGTCACTTAAATAAATTGTAATCTTTGGTCCATTAAAACTGATTGAGTTCTTATTACCCTGATATAATCATTCCCTCTTTCCTTGTAATTTTTTTTATTTTATATGATTTTAATTAGTTTTGGGACAATTTAAATTTTTATGAGTTATTTTATTTATATTTTAATTTTATAGAAGTTTACTGTTAGCAAGAATAGTTAGGGACAACCATGTGATAAGGATTATATTTTTTATGAAAATTCATGTCTTAGTTCATTATGTTCTTTCATGTTTTAGTATTTATTGGTAGCAGATTTTTTTACTCAAATTGTGTGAATCCAAATAAAAAACATGTGAGGTATTATAGTTCTTGTTAGTGGGTTCTACACAGGGTGTACAAGGCTAGGAGTAACCATGAAGGCAAACTGTGTGCTGGTGGTTTTTCTTTCCAATGAACTCCATAGGGTTGGCACATGCTTTAGTAAATTGTGTGTCCTAACCATGTGTGTTTCCTAGATTTAGAAAGTTTTGAAATTAATAATGTATTCCTACTGAATTAAAAGTGGGAAACCCCCTTCAATATCCACTTCCTCATTTGAAAAACCATGGTTCATGGGATGGATCCCCTCATTTCATTCATACTTTTCCCATATTCCCCTCCTATTAAATTTTATCTCCACTTGCGAACCCTGGGAGATTTTGAGTTTGATTTTAGAGTTTGGGGTGTTTTATTCACGGGGGTTTTGATTTATGAGGATTTTATAGGACCCCTCAATTGTTTTTTGAGAATCATTCATCATAGGTGACGTCATTTGTATTGATTATTGTTTAATTTGGTTAGGTTCTTTCATTCATATTTTTAAATTGGCATGGAATTTGTTACATGAGATTTATAAATGTTTTATTTATTTATTTTATTATTTATATATTTGACAAACAAATTGTAATTTTTAAAGGTTATGAATTTTTTCTCAATTGGAATCAAAGAGGTTTAATTGTATTATGATTTTAGAATGTAATTTTGGATTCAAGTGTTTTGGTAAAATATATGAATGAGTTTTCTCTTGGAATAATGATTTTCTGATAATTTCATGTCTTACATGAAATGAATAGTAATTAGAAAAATTTTATAGAATGTTTTGAAATAAAATATGATGTTTGAGATTTTTGGATCCCATTTGGGTTGTGAAATAAATTAAAAAATACTTCTTTGAGTTCTTGGGGTATTTAGTGAATATATGTGTGTTGATTATTCAATGGATTTTTAAATGGATTTAGTGAATCATTTTTTAAATTTTCTATAAATAAATTTCAATGTGTTGGTTTTTAAAGATTCATTTTAAATTGTTTTTGAAATTATTGTAAATTTCTTTGCATACCAATTCCTTTTGGATGAAGGTGTGTTTGGAACTTCTGAATGATTTTCTTAACTTTGTCGGTGTGTGAGACCCCCTTGATCCTTTGATGAACTATGACCCCATTGATCCCTTGCCACTTTTGAATGATTGTGGGTATATTTGAAATTAACTATGGTGTAAGGGTAATGATTATTGTTGTATGATATATGGATGACATATGAAAAAGAGGTTGTTTCTCATTAGGGTGTAGGAGGTGAGAGGGGATTTACTAATTTTAATTTATTGATGCATGTGATTGATCTCTTCCATTGGGTAACATACATATGAATATTAGGAGTCTTAGTTAGGGATGAGAGATTGTTACTACCTAGTCCCGATTATATGAACTACTGCCATTGTGGTATGGAAGTTCCATATGGGAGTTCCTTTGGTGAGGCCAGTTAGGGGAAATATGTTGGTTAAAGACATAATAACTTCATTGATTATGAATGCATATGGTTCTGACACAAGTACGTCTAGGATAACCAATTTTTTGTTTTATAATTTTATCATGATTAATTTTTGTTTCCCCTAACAATCCTTTTTTTGTTCTATATCTTAATTGTCATTTAGGTAATTTTGCTTCATCTACATGTTTGTTCATGCGATGTCTTAGTGCATATTTATTACTTTTCATTTATCTTGTTTTGTTTGTATGGTTTTAAATGAACTTTGAAAGGGGGATTTATGAAGTGAATTTTGAAACTAGATTTACAATGGATGCTCTGATTAAAACTGGGTAAAATACTAGGAAATGGTTTTCTAAGTGATTGTTTTAATTTAAGCGATATAAAAAAAGAATTTTGTAAATAATGAAGTATTTTGATGTTTAATTTTATATTTTATGGATGAAAACCCCCATTTACTAAATTATATTTTAATCTATCATGAATAGATTTTCATTTAAAGTAAATTGTATTAACTATGTGGTGATTACCTATTGAGCTCATTTTTTCTCACACCGTGTACACAAAATTTAGTGTATGCATCCCTTACAGCTTTCTTTCAGGTTCCTTGGATTTGGACTTACTCTGGTTGAGTGTTCAGTTAGAACATTTCATTGGCTTGGGATATGGAGTGAAATCAAGGGTCACATAGATACTAGTGATAACAATTCTATTTGAAATTTCGTTTTATTTTTATTTTTTGATTTATATGTAATGAGCTATGGACCGAATCTTGTTTAATTTTCTTATATATTTATTATTCAGTTATGTATGTGATGTTTCTTGTCTTTTATATTCCATTTCTAGCATGTATTCATATTTATAAAACTAACTCTAATGGATTTATTATTATTATAAAAGATGAAATCATTCCCAATGATTATACCTTGAGTTCTTGGCATAGGTTTCCAATAGAAGGTGATTGGGGATTCCCCATAGTTATCTAATGGTCCAGTCCAGGTGTCCATTGGATAAATGACCAGGGTTAGGTCATGAAAAAATAGAATCATATCATGCACTCTTATTACTCTTAGTGTGTTTAGGTAGTATATAGATTAAAAATATCAACAAAACTTGAGTTCAATGTGTGGAGGAGGGTCTTGTGGGCTCATTCTTGTTTAGAACCTCGAGTTACCATGGTTGGTTTAGGACATGAGTCTTCATTTTGAGTTTAGTTTTGGATATATTTATTGAATTTGGATAGATTTTGATGGAATATTGATATCCTCAATGGGTGTACTAATTAATTTAGGTATGGTTTTAGGTTTCATAGGTGAAATTGGTTAATGGAATAAAGATAAACAACTATCCTGTATAGTCTAGTAAATTGTATAGAGGTTGTGTAAAGTGGTTCTTCAACCATGATAGTGCATGTTACACAGTTGCACATGATTGACCATCACATGTTTCTAATTCATGCACAGTTTAGTTTCTCCTATATAAATTTTGTTTTTCCTACCTTTCTCTATAGAATTGACCCGATTCATTTTACCATTAGTTTTAGGTAACTAAGGGAGTTTTGAGATGAATTTAGGATTTATTGAATTCTTTTTTATTTTATATTTTTCTTATGTAATGTGTTTATTTACTTATGGATTTTTTTAATGTATTATAAAATGTATTTTGGAATGGAAAAATAAAATTTATGGGGATTTTTTTAAATATTGTTTTAAAATGGTTTTATAAATATATTTGGTTTTGGTTGTAAAATTTTGGTCATAAGATTTGAAAATTGGGTTTATGTTTTGAAACATGGTTTTAAGGTTGACTTGTTTTTTTAAATGAGGTAAAATGATTTTTTAGGGGGAGGGGTTTAAATTTAAAAACTAGATATTTTGAAAGATAAAATTATAAAATTGTATGTTTTTAAATTTTTTATCTAGAGATTTTTAAAAAAATGATTTCAAGGTTGAATTTTGATTATATATTGGAATGAAAAGCGAGATTTTGTATGGGAATGAGCTTGGGAAGGGTTGTTGTATAAATGTGTTTTTATGAAAAGTTGTAGGTTCATGATGAAAATTTTATATGTGGATTTTCATTTTAAATGGTGTATTCAGAGAGTTTCAAATGATATGAAACCTTTTTTTAATGGTTTTTGTTCTAAATAATGAGGGGTTTTTGGGAAAACGAATTTTTGTACTGTGTTTGATTTTTTGAATGGGTGATTTTGTTGTTTTTTCCTCCATTTATGTGATAGTTTCATTTGATTGGCCCGAATGAGTAGATAGGATCAGGTTTCATGTTAATCACTTTATATTCCTCCTAGAATGTTCTTATTGAATGATATAGTTTCTTCTTAATTCTTAGTTGTCTTCCTCATATTAGAGTATTTTCCCAAACTCTAAGTGAAGTGGTAGATGTGAGACCTTTTATACTCTTTAACTTCTTGGATTTTCATCTTGGTGAGTTTGGTTTATCTTATAACCATGGTGGTAAGCATTGTGGGTGTTTTTTGGGGGATTTTCTTCCTTTCTTGAGTGGTTGTTTATTTTGGGAGTCTTTATTTTGGGTAGTCTTGAGGATTATTTCTTATTCTAATTTTATAGATGGTGTCATATAATGGATAATTGTGTGGTCCTACTAGCTTGGGTAGATGATGTTTTGTTGTAGTTTTGCAAATTACAGAATGTTTTATAGTTATCCTCCTTTGTGACACTTAGTGTTTTATTATGTTTCACCCATTTTGAGGTTAGTTTATTAATGATTTGATCAGGGGAGTCTACAGGGATAGTTCTTGGGTACTTAGGACAAATTATACATATGGGTAGTTGATCATGCAATGGTTATATATTTTTTGGGTTCACCATGGGATAGTGTTCTGAGATTGAGGTCTTAGTTTACCTATCAAGTATCATGAACCAAGTTTTAGGACCATGTTGTTTCTAAATTGATAAATGTTTATGACCTATTCCATTTTTTTATTTATGGTTGAGTTTATGATTATCTGTTATAAGCTTGGTGATGATATATTTTAATAGATATTGAGCTTCCTTGCGGTTGTTCTAACCTTGGGAAAAGAGTGGGTGTTGTTTATAGTTATTGATTAAGGGTGACTCTTAGAATGTTCTTGGAGATGTACTGTCATGGTTAATGTTTTGGTATCATGGTGTGTTATATTATTGTCACACCATTTTGAGAATTTCTAAATTTTTGTGAGATATATGCTCACTATTTTTTCCTCTTAATCTCTTATTTTGTGATTAGTTGGTTTTTTCCTTAGATATGCCTTGTGGTTTTGTGGAAATGATCATTAGGTTTGGAAAAAATATTTTTTATTGATGGTTTCCTTGGCTTCATCTTATTTGTTTATCCTTCCAAATCACTTTATTCCATAGGGTATGGTTTCGATTTTTTGTAGGTACATAAAATATTTCTAAGGACTTTTTGGGGTAATAACTTGGAATATGGTGGAAATTTTTTCCACCACATGTTACTATAAATGTATTTACTTAATATGACTTCAATTAATTTTGGTGAAATTTTAATTTTTTGAGTTTTAATATTTATATTTTAATTTTATTTAATTTATTACTCTGTGTATGGTTACCAAAAAATTTTAGGGGAAACCATGAAATAAGACTTTAATTTATCTGTAGAAAGACCATTTTTAATTAATTTCGTTCTTGAATAGTTTAGTATGGATGGGTAGCCTATAGTTTAGGCCTAAACTGTTTAATTATCTATAGAAATTGTGTGACATATAGTAGTTTTGGTTAGTGGGGTTTGTGTAGTTTTCACATAGAAATGATTAAAATGGTACTAAACCATGAAAATGTGGTTTGTCTTTACAGTTGAATCCTCATGATTAGCACATAGTTTGGTAAATCATTTGAACAAATGGTGCAAGCTACATGGATTTGAAAAATTGTAAAATTTCAAATTTACCCCGAGTTAACAAAAATTATGATATCACATTCTTTCTACCGCAATTCATTAAAATGACCATGGAACATGGGAGGGAGACCTACATACCTTATTCTTTGATCATCATGCCCTAAGACCTAATTTTTTAGAATTTATCTCTAAGGTAAGCCCTCATTTTCTTCTATCTTCATCTCATATACCCCTCTCCATTGATTTTCTCTCTACCGAAAAATACTTAGGGTTTATAAGTTCAATTTTAGGGTTTTGGATATTGTATTTAAGGGGGTTTTGATGTATAGGGGTTTCATATACCACTTGATGCTTTTTGAGTGTATAGCATCATAGGTGACTACTTTTTTCTAGATTATCATTAAATCGAGGTAGGTATTTATGTTTTTTTACTTAAATTGCATGGAATTTTTTTCCTTGTATTTATAAATTTTTTATTTGTTTATATATATATATATATATTTGTTTTTATATTTGTGTGGTAGTAAAATTTGATTTTATGAAGGTTATGAATTTTTTTCTCATATGGAATCAAGAAGATTTAATGGGTTTATGATTTTAAAATGGATTTTAGGAACAAATTTTCTTAGTAAAATATTTGAATGAGTTTTTAGAATAAATATTTTACTTAGAATTTCAAGTGTAAATTAAAATTCCATGTATTTTCAAAATTATTAAACAATTTTTTCAAATAAAATGTGATTTCTTACATGTTATGACCATATTTGGGTCATGGAATAAATCAAAAAATGGTGTTTTGAATATTATAGGGGTATTTAATGAAAATGTGTGTGTTGATTCATTAATGGATATTTAAATGGATTTAATTAGTCATTTTGGAAATGTTTCTAAAATTAATTATAATGGGTAGGTTTTTAAAGAGTCATTCAAAATGGGATTTCAAATGACTATAAATGGATTAGAATCCCAAGTCCTTTTGGATAAAAGATAATCGTGTAATTTTTAATGATTTTCCAAAATATATGGGTGTGTCAAACCCTCTAGAGTCATTGAGGAACTGTGAGCCCTAAATAGGATATTGTTAGTTTCATTGATATGAATTGTGTCCCAAGGGGAATTATTATTGTTATATGATATATGGAATACATGTTAAAATTGAGGTTTTTCTAATGAGGGTGTAGGAAGTGAAATGAGATTTACTAGTTTTTCACTTATTGATGAATTTGATTACTCACACACTTTTATTTACATACGTGGGGATCCCAGGAATCATAGTGAGGGATGAGATATGGTTTCTACCTAGTCTTGATTAGAAAAACTAGATCCACTATGGTATGTAAATTCCACAGGGTACTGACATCAATGTGGAAAATTGATGGTAGATTATTGCTTATACACATAGAAACATCATTGATTGTTTCTCTAAATGGTTTTGACCTGATTATGTCTAGGATCACCTCATGATAAGTTTAGAAATTTTCCATCACTACTTGATGTTTATCCTTATGTAAATATCCTTCTTTTTGTACCCTATATCAATTGGAATTTAAGACATCATATTTCATATGCTTTATTATTCATGAGATGAATTAGTGATTATTTATTACTTATTAATTTATAATGTTTTTATTAAATAGTTTCCAAATATATTTAAAAATAATATTTATAAATTAATTTTTAAAATTGGGTTTAAAATATTTTTATATTAAAAATTGGTTGAGGCCCAATTAATAGTTTTCCAGTGATTGTTTTCATTTAATTGAAATAGAAAAGGAAGTTTTTAAATGTTAAAGTATGTGATATTGGATTTTCTATTTTATGGATGAAAAAAATATATTTATTGAATCATATTTCAAACTAGAATATATGAATTTTTATTTATAAGAAAATTTCATGAACTATGTGGTGCTTACCAACTGAGCTTGGTTTCTCTCCCAACCTATATACACCATTCAGTTTATGTTGTGATTAAACATTTCGTTAAAGTTCCCTATCTCTAAAATTTAACTAGTTGGGTGTTTAGTTTGAATATAGTTGTGGCTAGGTATGTGGAGTGTGACAAATGGTCGCTTGGAGATTGGTTATAATATATTATTTTGGGTTTTCATTTTATTTTTGTTTTGGGATGTATATGTAATTTCTTATAGACCAGATCTTATTTAGTTATGTTTATAAATTTATTGTTCAATTGTTTATGGGATTCCATATGTATTTTATATTCAGTTTCTATTTCTAGTATGTATTCAAATTTCTACTGTTTACTCTTATGGATATTTTATTATTATAAAGGGTTATCTCATTCTTAACTATTATTCATTATGACCCAGACAAAAGTTTCTAACATAGGGCCATTGGGAATGAATATCAGGTATCTCATGGTCCAGTTTGAGTGTCTGGACGATGGATTTCATGGTTTGTTTGTGAAATAACTTATTAAATTTTCATTACCTTGGGAATCATCTTCTATTTTAGGCTCAAATTGAGATAATAAATCATGATGATCACATTTATTTCTTAAGGAACATAATGTTTGAACTAGTGACTTACATCACCTATAATATTATCAATAAGATGAGTCCTTACGATTGAATGGTTTTTGCATAAATAAGAAAATTTATCCTCAACTAATGATTGTATATATTTCATTAATGTAAAGTTTATATACTAAAAATATACTTATATTACATTCATAAGATTTGAAAACAGTGGTTTGAAAGTAGATTCTAGTAAATAAATAGAACAATTTTCAAAAACATCATTCGGAGATTAAATTTCATAAGTTTTTCAAAATTAAAAGGACTTATTTCATCAAATATTATATTAATATCTCTTTAACATGATTTTTTATTTTATTAAAAACTCTATAAGACTTAATAGTTTTAGAATAACCAATAAAAATTCCTCTATTGACCTTGAGATTACGTTTTTAAATTGAATAATTAGTATTCAAATTGAATAATTTATATCCAAATATTCTAAATTAAGAATGTTTTGGCATTCTCCCGATCAATGAAACACAAGGACTTTATTAAGAAAAGTTATAAGTAAAACTTGATTTATCATATATAATGTAGCACTCATATCCTTAGCCTGAAAATGTATAGAATGAATGAAAATTGAAATTTGTTTATCCAAAGAAAGTGACTTTTATGGTTAGTTGAGAACATCACAAGGATCCATAGAGGGTTTGGACTCATATTACATGGCCAGGTCATTCTATAATATTTTTAATGTGTTAAAACCAATTACTATAAGTAAAATTCATTCCATTGACATGCAATTATTCACTTTTTCTTCTTCTATGTGTTCCTAAATTTATTCTATCACATTTCCCCAATATATTATGAACTCATCCACACTAATATTATTCTTTTTAAAGTCATGAAGTAGGATACAGTCTATGTAGTTGATCCATTTTTCTTGTTCCTCATTCAAGTAAACTTTTGTCTATCATTATTAAATTCCCATGGCTTATTCCTTTTTACCCATATGTTAAGAAACACATCCTCTGTTTCTTTTTAAGAGTAAATTACTAGTTCCAACTTTTTTCCTAGCTGGTATTTCTCTGTTTCCTCTTCTCTTTGACCCATTCCTCTTTTGAATAAATTTTCTCACCTGATGATTTAAAAACATATATTGAGGGGGGTGAGTCACCTTAATCTTAGACACTTTAAAATTTTGATTGAGATTTATAGTATCACATCTATTGTTTGTGATCTTCTCCTTCATTCTAATTCCATCATGCTTACCCTGATCTGTAATTAGGTTTTAATTTAAAAAAACTATGATCATTGGAAGCTTAGAGTAGTCTTTCATATCCCTGCTTATCTTACTCTTTTTTACTAGAAATCCCCCTAAATAAAACCTTTTCTTATTTTTATTCTTCACATATTTTATAAAAAAAAATATCAGGCTTGTCTCTATGACTTACTCTGTGATTTTGCAAGTGAAATTTACTCAGACTGATGAGATCCGTCCTCTGAATGTGCAGGATCATTTAAATCCTTCTCAGTTTCAATACCTAAAAATTAAAATATAGTCTTCACTCTTACTCTTTCACCATTATAAATATCACCAAAACTCAAAATTATGGTTTCCAAAACATTTTGCGAGGTTACTTATTGTCTAACCACTTCTTCAAAAATCTAGTTATATGAGTATCCAATGGTCCGGATTAGTGGGAGGATCCTAAAATCTATCACTTATCAACTTTGGAGAGATTTATTAGCCTCTAGTGTCCTCTTTAATGAATATAATTCTTAGGAGACTGAAATCCAGTGAAAAGGAGGAGTGGAGGTGATATGAGGGGTCTTAAGATAAGGATCAAAGATGAGACTTTATTGGATCAGTGGGTCAGCCCAAAAATTTCTATAAAAAAATAATAACTTAGAAAAGTTTGTATAATTTCATAAATAATTATACTTATTCATTCAACTACTTTATTTTACTAAGGTTTTTCGGGTGCTAGAAAATTCTAATTAATACATTTACTAATATAAAATTTTCAAAATCTGAGTTTGTAAACTCACCATCATGATCACTACCACATAAATATAGTATAATCGTCAGCCAAGGAATACACATTACAGACACCAAAACTTTTCATACAAAGATATTATATATTAATAGATGAATATTTATTACAAAACATTAGGACCCACACCGGATCTATAAAGGTTTACGGCCTTTGGTGACTAAATACACAATATTATAATTTCATTAATGATCCTTGAAATATCCCACAAATAAAATCCCACATACAAATAATTTAATACATTCCTTTAGTAAAATATATCTTTATAACCTGGGTAAACAAAACATAAAAAATGGTGATCTATAATGCTTGGTAAGGTTATATAATGGATATATCAATGAAAAATTAAAGATAACATTAGCATAAGGGTATGAGAACATGATATTAACATTTCAAAATAATACCTAGAATAGAAAAGATCATAATCTTGAATCATGGAATAAATCTTAGCATTTTATAAACATGAATCATAAAGGAATAAAATAACATGATCTAGGATAGAATAACATTGGAATAAGACATAAGTTTTTAGCATGCACATAATCATAGAAAATTATTTCCTTAGTCAAGGATCACATTCAAGACTATCATAGTTGACTGGGGTTCACTCCCAATTTCATCATATCCATATTCAAGGTTCAATTCCAAGACTATCATAGTGGACTGGGGTTCACTACCAATTTCATCATATCCATATTCAAGGTTCAATTCCAAGACTATCATACTAGATATATTTCCTTACTGAACTAGGTTCTCTCCCAATTCCATTCTTTATTATGTCATGTGATATCTATATTTACACAATGTATTGGAGGGGTATAAAATTTTGGTCCAACCAGTCACATAATCATAATCCATTCGTATTTTTTCCACAAGATCATTAAAAAATTAATCATATTTCATAACACATAGAAAAAGTGAGTTTGATAAACATTTCAACCATTCCTCGTAGCATAACATGGGGAAAATAAATAAGTTTTAAAAACAACTCATTATCATAATAATAAAACATCCATAAAAAATTATGGAATCATTGTATTATATCCCCGATAAATATTATGTAACTTAAAACTAAATCATCTTATAAAAAAATTCCTTTAAAAGATAAAATGTAATATTCTTTGAGGAAAATACCCTTTTAAAATCACTTCTTTAAAATCAAAAAAAATCCAAAATATTATGGAAGATATTTTATTTGAAAAAACTATAAAAACTTATAAAGGAATCTAAAAAACATTGAGTGTTCATGGAGGTGGGAAATTTTTTTTAGTTTGTGTAGGTTAAAACATATATTCATTTCAAAATTTTGGTAAAAAGGCCAAAAATACCTCATTCAAAAAATGACAAGAATACCCCTTTTAAACCATTTTGTAAAAATTCAAACATGGGTAAAAATTAATTTAAGAATTCATAATAGATTATTAAAAATATTCTTGGAAACATTTTAAATAAAACATATACATGTAATAAAATGGAATTTTGACTAAATAGTGAAATAAATTTGGTTTTCCTTAAAAACAGTCTTTCAGCCCCGTGAGTTCCTAAAGTGAGGAAAATGGAAGGTAAACATGTAATATCTATAAATAATTAAAAGAGAATAAAATTTATGGGATTATTAAATTATAGGTAATAAAATTTCAACCTCATAAACTTAAACATAAACAATCCTAATAAACAATGATATTGTAATGTAAATCCCTTACCTCAAGTTCAAATTGCTTCAAAAACACTATAACCCCCTCTTCTTCCGTATGACTCATTTAGATCCCTTATTTAGAACCCTTTGAGTGGTATTTTAAGAAAAACATAACCTCTAACTCATTGTTATTATATTCTAGATGATAATTTGGTAGGGTTTTTTCAATCAACGTGGCTCAAAGTGGTGCAAATATGAGAAAGGAGAGGTGGCCTTTTATAGGTAGAGGAGAGGACACACTTGGAATTTCTTAAAACATTAAAAGATGATAAATGTTTGCTAAATAAATATTTAATATGGTTATAGATTATAATTATGGATATTATTTTGTTGAAAAATATCTATCCAATAGGATTTTGAAAAGTATAATTGTAAAAATTATCCTTACCTCTTGGTTTAACCCTTGATAAACCCTTTTTAACCTTAACAATGGTGATAATTTGTACTATTATTATTATTCATTATGAAAAAAATTAAATTAGAACAATTATGAAATTATTAAATTATAATTAAAAATATTTAATCCATTTAATCAAATTTAACTCATAGAAGTTGCAGAATTTAATTTAATATTAAACTCACAGAATAAGATAAAAATAAGTTTTAGAGAAAAAAATGTTTTCTTAAGTATAAAAAGTTTTTATAAAAAATACATCGTAAAATTTATTACAAAAACCTTAAATTCATTATCTATAATATAAATTAAAGAATTTTACTTTGAAACCATTTTAAAACAAAATTTAAATTTTAAAATACTTGAAAAGAAAATACAGTTTTCAATAAAAATAAGTAGTTTTCACTATTCCTCGAAAGAGAAATTTTTTCCAAAAATTATCAAAAATTTACTATATGATAATTTTTCAATGATAATATAAAAAATAAATCTTATTTTATCAAATAAATTTTTAAATGTGTTAAAAATTATATATTATCTTCTCACAAAAAGAAATAAAAACTTTTTTGAGGAAAAAGAATTTTTACAGAATATAATGACATTACTAAAAATTGAGTGCTTATTTATCAATATATTTTTCTTATATTACACCTTTAAATATATTTATATAAAAAACTTTATTCATATTCAATCCTCCTAATTAATGTCTAGGTTATAAATGTATTCTATATTACATCTCACTTGTACTTGGGGATGCATGTTTTGTAAGATATTGAAGGAATTAAATTTATTTGAATTGAAATAAATGATAAAATATTTGGGAGTTTAATTATACACCACTTAAAATAAATTTCTCCCAAAAAATTATATCACTCTAATACAGATAAATGATGATATCTCTACATCATCGCATCCTAGGGTTCCCAGGTAGCTTCTTCGAATTTTTTATTCCTCCAAATAACTTTTACCAACTGAGTAGTCATATTTCATAGAACATTATCTCTATTTTATATTATTTATTACATATTTTATTTATAGTAAATATCATTCCCTATTATTACAACCTTTGATTTTAGTACATATTACATATCAGGTATATAGTTACCTAGGTGAGATACATGGAATACATACTAAACTTGAGATATGTCTGGTGGAATCACCGGGGAATAAATTACCATCCCTACTCGATCAATAATTTTGAAGGTTGAAATATATATAGGGATCATATTTCACTTATTTCAAAATTTCATAACATTATTCCATTTATAAATTTATAGTAATACCTTCTCACTAACTTCAAATTATATATATTACCAATGATTGTTAGCATAAAATTTCTATAGACTCTGGGCTATCATGATGTGTTGTTGAATGGATCTGAATTTCTTATCCATTTCCTCAATTGGGTTATGACATAATAACTTTATTTATCCAACTTCATCCCAAAACTTCATATTTCTATAATCACTTCCATATAGGGATTCACAAGGATCCATTTGAATTATTGAGTGAAGTCTATTTTAATTAGAAAACTTGACCATAGGAAGGTGTTGATATAAACCATTGTTGAAGTCCATATAATAAGATATCAAAATATTCTCCAGGTTTTTAATGGTTCTCCCAAACTATCCATATATAGAAGCATGATAAGAAGTTATAAAACAAAACATTTAATCCAAAGCCTAAAGAAGACTTTTTCATAACATTAAGGTAACCTCATATATTGGTAAAATACAACAGAATTTGGAACTCCATGAACACATACTACTTTATTAATGTATATTCTTGAAATCTAATCAACATAGATATATTATCTAATATATGAGAAGTGCGACAACTTTGTAAGGTGATCAAACTATAACCCAAATAGAGTTTTGGCCTTTATATATTCTGGGGAGTCTCATGATAAAATTCATGGTGATGTTTTCCCATTCACATTTGGGTATGGGTAATGGTTGTAACATACCCTTGGACTTATATCCCTCATCCTTTATTTTCTTAATTACCAAGCACCAATATACATACTCTTCAATATCTATCTTCATGTTTTTCCACTAAAAATACTCTTTCAGGTATCTATACATCATCATACTTCTAGGATTAATATATATTGATGAAAATTGAGCTTCATCCAAGAACTCATTAAAATATTGTATTTATGGGACACATACGTGGTTCCTAAACCATATCATTCCATCATAATCAAGGTTGAATTAAAGAACATTTCATACCTTATTTTTCAGCTCTATATCTTTCTTTAGTTCCTCTTTAAGCTTCACATGGATGGATGTTTGAACACTAATTTGTGTAAGATAAGATTTATCATTTTCCTTCTATATTTCAATATACATCCTTTTCAAATCATGAAATATTGTATCTTTTTTTATCCTCATCATAGATAAGATATCATGATCTTTTCCACTCAAAGCGTCTTACACCTTATTTACTTTCCCAATGTGGTAATTTATTAAGCAGCCAAAATATTTAATCAACTCTTACCATCTTCTCTAGTGTATATTCAACTCAGTCTGAGTGAATATATACTATAATATTATATGTTCAGTATATATATCAAAAATTTATCCCTAAATATAATTCCTTTACATATTTAATGAAAAAATTACCATAGCTAACTCCAAAGCATAAGTTGGGTAATGTTTCATCAGAAGCTTAAATTTCGATGAGGCATAAGTTATCACCATATCATTATTCATAAAGATGCATCCCAATACCATAATTTATCTTTCAATATATATCAAAAACCCTTATCCACTATACAGAAGCACAATAATTGGTGTGCTGACTAACCTTCTCTTTAGTTACTTGAAATTTTCCTCACATTCATCTATCCAAATGAACATGTAACCCTTACAAGTTAATTTTTGTGAGTAGAATAGACAAGCATGGGAAATTTTCCACAAAGTGTCGATAATGTCTCTTAATTCTATGGTTCATGTAATCACTAAGCCTACAGGCTTTGTAAGTGTTCCCCCTCATCCCTTGAAAGGGGGGTTATCAAAAATCAATAAAAATAAATGCCTTTGATAATATCCTTCCAAACCAAGGAAACTATATATCTCAGCAATAATGGTTATTCTAGGACAACATTCAATAACTTACATCTTTGATATATCCACCAATATACCCTTTTTGATATTATATATCATAAAAATTAATTTTTTTATAGCCAAAGTTCACACAAAGATAATTTTTCATACAGTTTATCCCTCGTTAATATCTTTAGTACAATCCTCAAGTAATATTCATGCTATTACTTTATATTTGAATATATAATAATTTCACCTATAAATACTACCACAAACTAATTTATATAATCTCTAAAGACTATATTATTTAAATACAAGAAGATATCGATGGAATTAGTACGATCAAATGGTGTCGCTATAAATTTATTGTGTCTATACCATGTAAAAAAGGTAGTCTTTGGTATATCCTCCTTATTGATCCTCAATTAATGATATTCATAATTAATATAAATCTTGGAAAAGTAATTTGCTCCATGTATTTGATCAAACATGTCAACAATACATAGTAGTGAATACTTGTTCTTTATAGTGATCCTATTCAGTTATTGATAATAAATGTAGAGTTTCATCAATATATCTTTATTTATAATAAAATGATTTGGTGTTCCACAAGGTTATACACTGGCCCTCATGAGTCCCTTATCAATATTCTCCAATATTTTCCTCTTTAATTCCTGTAAATCAATTGAGGTTATTCTATATGGAGTATTTGAAATATGTGTAGCACCAAGTATCTGTTCTATTGAAAAATCAACCTTAAAATTCATAAGAAGACTAGGAAACTCTTAAATAAATACAAAAAAAAAACTGTCATATAATAAACGTATATTTGATGTTGATTTTATCTCTAACCATATGATATAAACACCCCTTTTGAATAAGAATCAAGACCTATATAATGGATATAATTTATATTGGATGTTCATATTTATCATCACACTAATAGATGATCATAGGTTGGTTTAGAATATCATACATTACATCACTTCCTCACCAATTATTATGGTATTTATATAAATAAAGTTAATACAAACCTTAAAATCATCTAATTAAACTAGAAGGATAATAACAAGATTTTTAGGAAGTATATTCCAGCAAACTTCAATCAGAGAAAAATCGTACACTTGAGGTGAAACCAACAAACCATTCATATATTTTATTTCTAATTCAACATCTAATCATTAATTAGGATTTATTATTCCCATAGAAATCAAATTAGATATAAAAGAGTGGGTAGATCCAAAATTAAATAAGATGTTAACAGTACTATATTGGATAGTAAGTGTTCCTTTCACCACTTCATTGTCCACATCAGAAATAGGGACCAAATGATATTTTCCATTATATTTATGATTAACAGGTCACTAACATTGATTATCATCATTAATCTTGGGATTTTATCACTTATTGTAAAAATTCTCATACTCCTTACATTTTAAGCACTAGAGTGTGAGTGTAGAATTTTTTGGTGGTTTCTATCTATTATTTTTTAACCTATTCTTCCCATAACATTGTAATTTTACTTCTTAATGACCTTATTTTACATGATAAAGACATTTACTAGTCCCCTAAATAAAATTTCGACCATTTTTACTTCCACCCTTCAAGAATAAAGGAAATATAATCCTATTCTCTCTATGTTTTTTTTTGAATTCCATATTTGTTTTCTTATCAAAATCAAAAGATTTATGGGTAACTATATTTTCTATCTACACATTGATAGAACATATAAGGATTCATTCATATATACTTTATTCCATTATGGATAACACTCTTTGGAGACTTCGTTTTAAAACACTTAAGAATCGATCAACCTTACTTTTGGGTTAAATGATAATACAATAGGTGTGACTCATAAGTGTTGTAAAATCTTCCTCAAAGGTATTAATGGATTAATCATCCTTATACTTTATCTTAATTAATTCCTACACCATATTCATATGAATAATACAAGAAAAATACTTGTTGAAAAAAAAATCTATTAAACTCATCTCACTTCATAGAGTAAATTTCTTCATGTTGGATCATATTCTTGATCAGATTATACTATTGATATGCTTCACCTTACAAATGATAAATAGATAAAATAACTCATTTATGTTCTAAATAGTTGATAATAGAATATATTTTTTTCATGGATAACAATCCATTACTCAGAAACTAGTGGATTAGTGGACCCACTAAAAGAAGGTGGATTTTTCCTCATGGAGGACTCAACAAAACATTTTTCCCTCCTTTGCTCATTTGGAATCTTGGAAAGATCATACCACGAGAAATTAGTGTAAGAGTAAGAATAATATTTTTCAATTTAAATCCCATAATATTTTTTCTCAAGAGTAAAATCATTGAATTATATATCACATTTATCATTAACATGGTTCTTTTGAGTTCCAACCATCGACTAAAACCAAAAAACATAGTGTGAGCAATTATAATCATAGTGGGAAACTATATAATCATGAAAAATCATTTTTACAATGTATAAATCAATACACCTTCTTTTAAATCTATTGAACCTTTGGTTTATCCTAGGTTATCCATGGTCACTACCAAAAAATTTTGATTTTATCCATAACTTAGAATTATCCTTTGGGTTTTCACAAATATTTTCTAACTGTAATCTCTAATGATTAACTAAAACTTTCTTTGATACCAACTCTAGAAACCAAAAATTTATATAAATATATATTATATTTTAATAGATAAATATTCATTACATAATACTATGATCCATTCTAAAACCATAAAATTTTAGTGCATTTAGAGACTAGACACGCATTCCTATTATTTCATAAAACATCTTAAACATATTCAACAAATAAATTCCTATACAGTAATATTCTGATACATACCCAACTAAAAAACTTGCTTCCTGGCCTAGGGAAAGAAAACATAAGAAAGGGTGAGTATAGATACATAGTAAGTTTTAACAATGGAGATATCAATGAACACATAATCATAACATGGGAATAACAGTATGATAACATGAGTATAACATTTTAAAATCATACCCAATATATCATAGGTCATAATCTAGATTCCTGCTCTAAATATTGGAAGTTCATAAGACATGAATCATAAATTAATCATATAAAATTATCCATGAGAGTATAACATTGGAATAATATATAAGTTTTTAGTCTAAATATAGTTATAGAAAATAATTTTATTAGTCAAGACTCACTTGAAATACTAAAAAAGTGGATTGGGTTCACTCCCCATTACATCATATCATTAGTCAAGGTTCACCCCTAAGACTAACATAGTAGATGGATTCCATTACTGGACATGGTTTACTATCCATTTTAGTCCTTATTATCAAGTGAGATATCTATTTTTACCTAATGAATTAAAGTGGTATATAATTTTGTTCCCACCCAAAAAATAATCATAATCTATTCACATGTGTTATACAAGATCATAAAACATTCATTAAATATCACAACCTATGTAAAAAACATAATTTATAAACATTTCAATAATTTATTATAGAATAACCAATAGAAAATAAATGAGATTCATAAAGATCACATCATCATAATGATAAACCACATAGAAAAGAAATAAGGATGAAATAATTGGATTATATCTTAAATCAAGCATAAGTAACATCAAATGATATTTTATTACATGAAGATTCTGATAAAATATTTCATGATGAAAATACCCTTTTCAGTTTAAAATAAATTTTGTTAAATATTAATATTTATTAAATATTATTTAAAAAAATTATTTGAAAAGAACTATGGAAACATATAAATTATGTTTCAAAAAATTTAATGATCATTAAATCTATAAATTCTATTCATTCCATTTATTTTAAGACAAATATTCCTTTTATATTTTTGGTAAAAAAATTCAAAATTATCTCTTTTAGAAAATTAAAAAAAATCCATTTAAAACATTTTTTAAAAAGTGTATAACGGGTAAATATGATTCTAAAATTTATATAAGAGAATGAAAAACATTTTTGAAAACATTTTTAAAGAAAAAATTGACATGGAATAAAGAGTATTTTTTACCTAAGAGAGAAATAAAGTTGGTTTTCTTTAAAAACATTCTTTTAATCTCTTGAGTTCTTACATATAGGAAAATTAAAGGAAAACTTATAATATCTATAAATAACTAAATGAGAATGAAATTAATGATATTCTTGAAAGAAAAGTCTTAAATTTTATTATTGGAAACTTAATCATAAATAAACCTGATAAAAAATTAGATTGTAACATAAATCACTTACCTCAATCTTGACTTGATTGAAAATCACTTTAACATCCTATTATTAAGTTGGTCTCCTTTAAATATATTCTTAAGGACCCTTGGAATGGTATTTTAAGAAGAGTAAAACCTATACTTCATGATTAGGGGATTTTAGAAGAGAATACTGTATAGGTTTGTCAAGCTATAAGGCTCAAAGTGGTGTAAAGAAGATAAAGGATAGGTGTCCTTATATAAATGGGGAGAGAACATGCTTGGAATTTATTAAATTATTAAAATTTATTAAATCAATTATCAGTCCAAATAATTCAAAATGGATAGGGATTCAAATGTTGGATAGTATGATCTCAAAACAAAATGAAATGTAGTTTTCTAGAAAAACAAAAATCGTAAGTATAAAAAGTTTGTTTACCAAATTCTATCCTAAAATTGATTCAAATGAAATTAATTGGATCATCCATAATATAAATGATCTAATTATACTTTTAAACTATTTAAAGAAATAAAATTTAAACATTCTTCAAACAAAAAATGCAGTTTTCAATAAAAACTATATTTTTCACTATTCAACAAAAAATAAAAAATTTCATAAAACTATTGAAAAATAAATCTAAATTAATTTTGAAATGATGATTTCAAAAATTAACTTCATTTTGTATGGGAAAAAATCCCTCAGGGAGTACTCTCAGTATTTTTTGGATATGGTTATGCGTGTTGACAAAGTTATATGATTGCCAATGAGAATAGATGGTGTTTGCGAAGGCAGGTTTTTAAGGTGGTGCAGGTTCCCAGTGTTTTCCAAATTTTTCAGACAAAAAATAGGGAGTTTGGTTTTGGAAAAGTAAGGATTTATTTATAGGAGTGAACAGTATGAATAACATTGAAGAAAACTAGAAAAGGTTGACAACCGCGTACCATAATTCATTGGTCGCGTACCATTTTCCGGGAATGGTACACGGAGCAGTGGAAATGGTACGCGGGTGCAGTTCACGAAACCAAAAATGGTTCATGGTGGAAGGCGGTGTGATACTTTAAAGACCCGTAAAAATTCAAGGGAAATTTTTTCTTAATTTTCTTTAGAATTTTACAAGATCGCGGTTTCAGACGGCACCTGATTCCGAGGCCCGGAGTGCCCGGAATCAATTTCCGAAGTTTGGCTCGGGTACGTTCAGTGAACGAACGAGCGGGAATTCCTAACTTTTGATCCGGTGCTCGTAATTGAAATTCGAGGGCACCGATGAACGCGCAGCACCGATATTCGCTTAAAGAGACCTTTTTGGAAGTTGCGTTTGTTGCGGGTTGTAAGTTAGTTTTCGGGTTTTTAGTTTAAGTTAAATAAAATTTGTGAAGAACAAATTTTATTTTAACTTGATTAAACCTACCAAAGGGGGTTGGAAGTGGGACCCACATCCACTTAACCTCCCTTGGGAGGATTAAGTGTGGTGGGGCCCACACGAAGCTCCCAACCTTTCATCTTCTTCCAACTCCCTTAACCCCTCTTTAATGACTTGAGTTATTTAATTTTGGAGTTAATCTTTTTGAAATTCAAACCTTTGAATTTCTTTTGTTAGGTTTGTAAATAAAATAAGCTCTTTTTTTATTTGGAGGGGTTAGAACACTTTGGCCATCTTGAGAACTTTTGGGAGATTTTCTTCTTCTTCTTCAACTCTAACGAAGAACACGAAGAACGCTCAACTCGACGAAGAACGCTCAAGTTCCGACGAAGAATGCCGCTCCGCTCTTCTTCGTCTTCCGTGACAACGAGAGGGAACGCCGCTTCCTCCTCGGATTCCCTTCGTCGACATAAGAAGTTTCGTCAATGACGTATCACATCGGACGCATCTCTTCGTCAACGGAATTGACGAACGACGACCGCGACGCCCGATCTCCGCGACATTGACTTCTGCGGACGTTGGCAAATCCTCGAACCTATACCCAAGGTAGGGGTTTTTGTTTATTGTTTAATTATTCTATTATTGCTCATGGTTCTCATGACTAACGTGAGGAATTTGAATATTTTAAATTGAGTTATTATTTTTAACGTGAGGGGGCCGGACCGCACGAACACGGCTGAACCCCCCTCCATCGTTCTTATTGTTCTACCTTGAGGGTGGAAGAAAAGTGGCGTGGTGCCGTCGCACCACGCGGATAATAATATGATTAAATTTCGCGGCGCCATCGCGCCGCGCCGTGGAAGAATCATGAAGAACGCGGTGCCGTCGCGCCGCGTCGAAGGGAATCAAATGCGCGGCGAAGGGGCGGGTGCCGTCGCACCGCGCCGGACGACGAACACCGCGGCCGGTTCCGGGCCGCGGCGGGACGAGGAGACCGCGGCCGGTTCCGGGCCGCGGCGGGATGAGAAGACCGGCGGCCGGGCCGCCGGCGTCGGAAGCCGAAGGCGGGACCGGAATTTCCGGTCCCGTTGGTGAAAACCGGCCGGCCAGCTGGCCGGCCGGATGGCATTAAGCCGGGGGAATTAATCCCCCGGCCGGCTCACAAAACCCCCCTCTTAATGGGGGGGGGGGGCGGTTTCCTTGAGGGGGGGCAGGAGGCCCCCCGGTTTTTCCATGAAGCAGGCCCCCAGGAGGGGGGCCGTTGTTTGACAAAACGGCGCGGCATAGCCGCGCCGCCAATTGAAGAAGCGGGGGCTTGATTGCCCCCCCCCCCCCCCCCCCCCCCCCGCGTACACCCTCCGTGCGGCGCCAGGCCGCCGCGGCCCCTGCGCCGCCGCACCGCCGGCCGGGCCGACCCAGGGGGGGTGTCGGGCCGGGTCGGTCCGGACCCCGATCCCCCCGTTTCGGACCAGTCTCGGTCTTTGGGCCATATCTTGAGCCTCGGACCTCCGAATGACGAACCGTCTGCGGCAACGTGATCCTTGGATCGAGATGGTCGTTTCGGTATATCGCACTCAAGGTTTCGGATTACTTTGAGTTCGGCCGGGTTGGTTCGTTCTCGAAACCAACCGGGCCTTCGGAGCGGAAACGCTCATATCTTGAGCTACGGGCGTCCGATTGACGTTCCGTCAGCTGTGTTGTGTTCCTCTTAGTGAGAAGGATCTTTTGGCATACTCCGCCCGAGGTTTGGACGCAGGTGGAGTACGGTCGGGTTGGTTTTGCCTTAAAAACCAACCGGGCCCCAGGGACGAAAATGCCAATAACTCTCAGACCGGGCGTCCGATCGACGCACCGTCTGTTGCGTTGATTTCCTGTTGACGATACGGAACTTTTGGCATCCTTCGCCCGAGTTTTGGATACAGTTAGTAGTGGCCGGGTTGGATCGCACCCGAAATCCAACCAGGCCCCTGGAACGGGAAAGCTGATATCTTTCAGACAGAACGTCTGTTTGACGAACCGTCAGCGGCGTTGGTGATTACGTTGAGTAACGGTCCCTTTGAGTATACCCTATGGGAGTTCAGGGTACAGTTGTGATACGGCCGGGATTGGTTCGCACACGAAACCAACCGGGGCCCTGGGACGAAAAAGCTAATAAATCACAGACTGGGCGTCCTATCGACGCGCCGTCTGTTGCATTGAGACCCCTGTGGCGAGACGGTCTTTTGAGATACTTCTTTGCGGGACTTTGTGATACTTGGAGTATCGACCAGTAGCTCGTGGAGCGGACCCTCCCGGAGACGAGCGTGCAGAGTACGGAGACCGTGTAGCCGGCTGAGACCTGACGACTGCTTGACCGACTCGACTTGGAGTGAGTCGACTAGCCCAGTGGACGGAGCGCCCGGTATTTGGCGGCAGACCCACGGCGGACGGAGCGCCTGGTAGTTGGCAGCAAACCCACGGTACTCGACAGGAGGAGTACCTCAGTAGGCTATTTGGGCGATCGCCCGGTATTTGGCGACAGACCCTCAGCGGACGGAGCGCCAGGTAGTTGGCCGCAAACCCGCAGTACTCGACAGGAGGAGTACCTCAGCAGTCTTAGGTTAGTGAGCAGTACCTCGGAGTCGTGACAGGACCACTGTACACTCTAGAGACGGAGCTCTTCAGCAGTTATGGTTTCGATAATGAGAATCCTGGTTTGAGCTGAGACTTTTGACCTTGTGTTTACCTCATGATTGAGATGGGTCACTTGCTAACTTTGGTATATGTATGGGCATATACCCAGGTAGTGGTTATCCGTTGTTTTCACAATCCTTGTGTTTCCTCATGATTGAGATGGGTTACTTGATAACTTAGGTATATGTATTGGCATATACCTAAGTAGAGGTTATCTGTTGAGATCTTCTTTGTGGTTATCCTTGTTGGTTTAGTGAGACCTTGAGGGTCTCGGGGTCTCTACTGAGTATCGTTATACTCACCCCTACACGGGCTATGCCCGCACCTCGTTGTGTTGGTTGCAGACGACGGACAGTGCTGACAGAAGCCGAGTGTTCAAGGACTGGACGGTACCTAGAGGTGGACTATACGACGAGGCGGTACCCGGAGGTGGACCACTGGGCGGGACATACTCGGAGTGGGCGGCGGGATCCGAGGAGCAGAGGAGCTATCTGTACTCACCCTTCTGGTGGGATTTCCAGTGGACAGATCGGCGTAGTAGCTTTACTTTTCAGTTGTTGTTTTCCCTTTCGAGTTGTACTTTACAGTTGGGCTTGTATTTCCGGCCCCTTTTTTTTACTTTCCGCACTTTTAGTTGTACTCTGTTTTTGCTTAGTGTTTACTTTCCGCTTGCTTACTCTGTGGTGTTTGTTTACTTTACAAAGGCAATGCCTTCCCTTTTTACCGGGATTTACGCCTTGGTGCTAGTCGCCAGCCCCTGGCCTATGGAAGGCGGGCTTGGGGTAGTCACGGCACGGACCCCGAGGGCGGGTCGTGACAAATTGGTATCAGAGGAGTTCGGTTCTACCGCAGAACTTATAACTCTAATGTTTCTTTCTGTGAAGAAATAGTGTTGAGAGTACCGAGTGTGGTTTTCAGTTCAGGGAGTCCAGTGTTGGTGCGGGCGGCCGACGTATCCATACACCAGGACCCTGACAACTGATTTCCGACTTTGTGCACGAAAACACTGATTGCGTGTGTGTTTTCAAAGGTTTCCCCCCTTAAAACAGCTCAAACCAGGTCAGCTCACCAGGTATAACCGTTTGATCGTGTTACGTTGTTTCTTTCAGGATGCTTTTTCTCGGACGACCAGCTAGAGCCTGGAGGGATGTGCGTACTGATAGTCTGTCGAGCGACGAGGCTTCGGTACAGGGCCCTCTTGCAGTTGAGACACCAGCGGAGGCACCAGTGATACTACCATACGTTGGGCCACCGATGCCACCAGCCCCATAAGTAGACGATGCACGACGCTTGAGTGCGTTGCATGAGTTCCAGTGCCAGAGGCCACCCAGGTTCAGGGGAGAGACGGAACCGCAGGCGGCTGAGGATTGGCTGGAGGCTGTGGTGGGAGTCTTCAGGCTAGTGGGGACGCCATCGGACTTCATGGTGACCGTCGCTGCCAGCCTTCTTCAGGCAGCAGCAGGCAGGTGGTGGAGTCACTTGTTCCAGTTTTGCGATGGGATGGCTTTCACATGGGAAGACTTTGAGACCTTCTTCAGGGTGGAGTATGTGCCAGTAACTCTACACCCCGAGCGTGTTCAGGAGCTGCTGCCTTTGCAGCGTGTTTTTCGAGTAGATGCCGAGTCATCTGTGGGCAGTAGACAGATGATGCAGAGGTCCAGGAGGACCAGACCAGCAGTTGGGCGATCTCGGGTTTTAGGACCGGTGGTGCGGGGCACCCGGAGAGGGAACAGAGCTAGCCGTGCAAGGAGAAGGTTGTGTTACTCATGCCGCGGAATGGGTCACCTGGCACGTGACTGTCCGACTCCACGATCCGCAGGCTTTGGGGGAGCCACCGAGGTAGAGGCAGCGACAAATGCTTGAGCAACAGTAAAGTAGGTGGACAAGAGCGGAACTAGTGGATACGTCTCTTGTACTTCTAGTTCCATGTTGATGTTGTTTTTGTGTAGCATCTTTGTATTATGAGCTGAAATAATAAAAGACGCATACTTTGTGATGTTTCCATTCCTGTCCTCTTTTGTGTTGTTACTAAGAGGTTCTAGTTGACTGTTGACTTGACCCTCACTTGTGAGACATCTACTGGAGGAGACCCAGTTACCACACACTGATGCCGACAGTGTGACTCAACACTTGGAGGCGAGAGTAACGGTTGGATCTCTTGGTAGTAGCGTCGAGGCCTTACGACGTCATCCTTGGTATGGATTAGTATCATCCATGTTAGGATTGACTGTATTAGGCAAAGAATGTGGTTCATCCTGGGGATGAGACCAGATTTCTCTTGTCGGCAAAGAAGAAATCTTGCAGCTCTTGTGGGACCGAAGGTGGTCTAGGCCATGACAGAGAAGGTCCAGGTCATCTAGGAGCGGATGAGTACAGCACAGAGCCGGCAGAAGTCATACGCTGACAGGAGGCGGAGGCCACTGGAGTTCGAGGATGGCGACCACGTCTTCTTGCGGGTCTCACCTCGACGTGGTATTCGGAGATTTGTCCGAGGCGGCAAGTTATCTCCGCGCTTCATCGGACACTTCCAGGTCCTCATCAGGGTTGGCGAGGTGGCTTATCGCCTGGCTCTACCACTTCAGTTGCACCGGGTGCACGACGTCTTCCACGTGTCTCAGCTGAGGAGATACGTGCACGACCCGACGCACATCATTGACGATGGGGCGACTTTTACGGAGGTCCCGGTGGATATAGAGGATCGACAGGAGCGGGTCTTGCGTGGGCGATCGATTCCTCTTGTGCGCATCAGATGGCAGCACGGAAATCTCCAGGAGAGCACATGGGAGCGGAAGTCTCAGATGCGTGCTCAGTACCCTCATTTGTTTCCCTGGTTTTTGATGTATCTTTACGGGGACGTAAAGACCTGAGGTGGGAGTAATGTAAAGACCCGTAAAAATTCAAGGGAAATTTTTTCTTAATTTTCTTTAGAATTTTACAAGAGCGCGGTTTTAGACGGCACCTGATTCCGAGGCCCGGAGTGCCCGGAATCAATTTCCAAAGTTTGGCTCGGGTACGTTCAGTGAACGAACGAGCGGGAATTCCTAACTTTTGATCCGGTGCTCGAAATTGAAATCCGAGGGCACCGATGAACTCGCAGCGCCGATATTCGCTTAAAGAGACCTTTTCGGAAGTTGCATTTGTTGCGGGTTGTAAGTTAGTTTTCGGGTTTTTAGTTTAAGTTAAATAAAATTTGTGAAGAACAAATTTTATTTTAACTTGATTAAACCTACCAAAGGGGGTTGGAAGTGGGACCCACATCCAATTAACCTCCCTTGGGAGGATTAAGTGTGGTGGGGCCCACACGAAGCTCCCAACCTTTCATCTTCTTCCAACTCCCTTAACCCCTCTTTAATGACTTGAGTTATTTAATTTTGGAGTTAATCTTTTTGAAATTCAAACCTTTGAATTTCTTTTGTTAGGTTTGTAAATAAAATAAGCTCTTTTTTTATTTGGAGGGGTTAGAACACTTTGGCCATCTTGAGAACTTTTGGGAGATTTTCTTCTTCTTCTTCAACTCTAACGAAGAACGCGAAGAACGCTCAACTCGATGAAGAACGCTCAAGTTCCGACGAAGAACGCCGCTCCACTCTTCTTCGTCTTCCGTGACAACGAGAGGGAACGCCGCTTCCTCCTCGGATTCCCTTCGTCGACATAAGAAGTTTCTTCAACGACGTATCACATCGGACGCATCTCTTCGTCAACGGAATTGACGAACGACGACCGCGACGCCCGATCTCCGCGACGTTGACTTCCGCAGACGTTGGCAAATCCTCGAACCTATACCCAAGGTAGGGGTTTTTGTTTATTGTTTAATTATTCTATTCTTGCTCATGGTTCGCATGACTAACGTGAGGAATTTGAATATTTTAAATTGAGTTATTATTTTTAACGTGAGGGGGCCGGACCGCACGAACACGGCCAAACCCCCCTCCATCGTTCTTATTGTTCTACTTTGAGGGTGGAAGAAAAGTGGCGTGGTGCCGTCGCACCACGCGGATAATAATATGATTAAATTTCGCGGCGCCGTCGCGCCGCGCCGTGGAAGAATCATGAAGAACGCGACGCTGTCACGCCGCGTCGAAGGGAATCAAATGCGCGGTGAAGGGGCGTGGTGCCGTCGCACCGCGCCGGACGACGAACACCGCGGCCGGTTCCGGGCCGCGGCGGGACGAGGAGACCGCGGCTGGTTCCGGGCCGCGGCGGGATGAGAAGACCGGCGGCCGGGCCGCCGGCGTCGGAAGCCGAAGGCGGGATCGGAATTTCCGGTCCCGTTGGTGAAAACCGGTCGGCCAGCTGGCCGGCCGGATGGCATTAAGCCGGGGGAATTAATCCCCCGGCCGGCTCACAAAACCCCCCTCTTAATGAGGGGGGGGGGGGAGGTTTCCTTGAGGGGGGGCAGGAGGCCCCTCGGTTTTTCCATGAAGCGGGCCCCCAGGAGGGGGGCCGTTGTTTGACAAAACGGCGCGGCATAGCCGCGCCGCCAATTGAAGAAGCGGGGGATTGATTGCCCCCCCCCCCCCCCCGCGTACACCCTCCGTGCAGCGCCAGGCCGCCGCGGCCCCCGCGCCGCCGCGCTGCCGCACCGCCGGCCGGCCGGCCGGCCGGGCCGACCCAGGAGGGGTCGGGCCGGGTCGGTCCGGACCCCGATCCCCCCGTTTCGGACCAGTCTCGGTCTTTGGGCCATATCTTGAGCCTCGGACCTCCGAATGATGAACCGTCTACGGCAACGCGATCCTTGGATCGAGACGGTCGTTTCAATATATCGCACTCAAGGTTTCGGATTACTTTGAGTTCGGCCGGGTTGGTTCGTTCTCGAAACCAACCGGGCCTTCGGAGCGGAAACGCTCATATCTTGAGCTACGGGCGTCCGATTGACGTGCCGTCAGCTGTGTTGTGTTCCTCTTAGTGAGAAGGATCTTTTGGCATACTCCGCCCGAGGTTTGGATGCAGGTGGAGTACGGTCGAGTTGGTTTTGCCTTAAAAACCAACCGGGCCCCGGGGACGAAAATGCCAATAACTCTCAGACCGGGCGTCCGATCGACGCACCGTCTGTTGCGTTGATTTCCTGTTGACGATACGGAACTTTTGGCATCCTTCGCCCGAGTTTTGGATACAGTTAGTAGTGGCCGGGTTGGATCGCACCCGAAATCCAACCAGGCCCCTGGAACGGGAAAGCTGATATCTTTCAGACAGAACGTCTGTTTGACGAACCGTCAGCGGCGTTGGTGATTACGTTGAGTAACGGTCCCTTTGAGTATACCCTATGGGAGTTCAGGGTACAGTTGTGATACGGCCGGGATTGGTTCGCACACGAAACCAACCGGGCCCCTGGGACGAAAAAGCTAATAAATCACAGACCGGGCGTCCGATCGACGCGCCGTCTGTTGCGTTGAGACCCCTGTGGCGAGACGGTCTTTTGAGATACTTCTTTGCAGGACTTTGTGATACTTGGAGTATCGACCAGTAGCTCATGGAGCGGACCCTCCCGGAGACGAGCGTGCAGAGTACGGAGACCGTGTAGCCGGCTGAGACCTGACGACTGCTTGACCGACTCGACTTGGAGTGAGTCGACTAGCCCAGTGGACGGAGCGCCCGATATTTGGCGGCAGACCCACGGCGGACGGAGCGCCTGGTAGTTGGCAGCAAACCCGCGGTACTCGACAGGAGGAGTACCTCAGTAGGCTATTTGGGCGAGCGCCCGGTATTTGGCGACAGACCCTCAGCGGACGGAGCGCCAGGTAGTTGGCCGCAAACCCGCAGTACTCGACAGGAGGAGTACCTCAGCAGTCTTAGGTTAGTGAGCAGTACCTCGGAGTCGTGACAGGACCACTGTACACTCTAGAGACGGAGCTCTTCAGCTGTTACGGTTTCGATAATGAAAATCCTGGTTTGATCTGAGACTTTTGACCTTTTGTTTACCTCATGATTGAGATGGGTCACTTGCTAACTTTGGTATATGTATGGGCATATACCTGGGTAGTGGTTATCCGTTGTTTTCACAATCCTTGTGTTTCCTCATGATTGAGATGGGTTACTTGATAACTTAGGTATATGTATGGGCATATACCTAAGTAGAGGTTATCTGTTGAGATCTTCTTTGTGGTTATCCTTGTTGGTTTAGTGAGACCTTGAGGGTCTCGGGGTCTCTACTGAGTATCGTTATACTCACCCCTGCACGGGCTATGCCCGCACCTCGTTGTGTTGGTTGCAGACGACGGACAGTGCTGACAGAAACCGAGTGTTCGAGGACTGGACGGTACCTGGAGGTGGACTATACGACGAGGCCGTACCCGGAGGTGGACCACTGGGCGGGACATACTCGGAGTGGGCGGCGGGATCCGAGGAGCAGAGGAGCTATCTGTACTCACCCTTCTGGTGGGATTTCCAGTGGATAGCTCGGCGTAGCAGCTTTACTTTTCAGTTGCTGTTTTCCCTTTCGAGTTGTACTTTACAGTTGGGCTTGTATTTCCGGCCCCTTTTTTTACTTTCCGCACTTTTAGTTGTACTCTGTTTTTGCTTAGTGTTTACTTTCCGCTTGCTTACTCTGTGGTGTTTGTTTACTTTACAAAGGCAATGCCTTCCCTTTTTACCGGGATTTACGCCTTGGTGCTAGTCGGCAGCCCCTGGCCTATGGAAGGCGGGCTTGGGGTAGTCACGGCACGGACCCCGAGGGCGGATCATGACAGATACGCAGATGGATTTTCATCAGAAAGGGAGATCGACCGCATAGGGGAAAAGGCAATATACAGATCGCATATGAAAAATGGTTCACAAGAAGCTTGTGGTTCACGGTGGTAGAAGGATCGGTAAGTAGTGAAGGCTGAGTTGAAGATTTCATAAATCTTAGATTAGAAATTTTTGCAGATATATTTGCCTATATATGATTTGTTAATCCTATAGATTACTGTGGAGATTTAACATCATTAGAAAGCATATTTTTCTCTGGAATTCGGCAAAGTCCAGAAGTGGTTCGCGCTAAAGGTGTTTATGTGGATTCTCAACCCGCAAAATAAGATCAGTACATAGAAGGAGTTGAATCAGTATGAGGAGGAGGAATGTTTGGTACGTAAGAGGTAGAATTCCACAAGTGGTACACATAAAGAGATTTATGGTATTTGAAAGTGAAGACAGTCTATGAAAAAGAGAATAGTTCGTAGATATGAGGGGTTTTGTAGTGGAAGTTTGTGGAATCTATATGTGGTGGTGGTACGTGATCAAGAAGGCGAAGTCAATCCACGGATGGAGGGTGGTTTACAGCAGTAGAAGCAGTACGTAGAGGAGGTGTTCTGTATACCAAACCTAGTACATAGTACGCAGGAGGATCATGTGTTTTGTGATTTTTACTATGAATCTTGTGAGAGCTTCAAATCATTTTTTTAAGTATTTTCTAGTACCTAACGGTATCCGAGAAGGTGGACTTCATTTGCAGCTGAAAAAAGGACTTCAAAAAATCATCTACCTATAGTTGAGGATGCATGAATTCATGTAAATAAAAAGACATACATATCCATAAACTACGTTTTACCTATAAGTCCATAAACTATGAGTGGATTCCATTCCAAGAGTAGTGAGCGAAGGAAGAACAAGATGGTGACCCTTTCCACTAATAGTGATCCAGAGAAAGATGCATAGGAAGTGACCCTTGGAAATGCAGTGAGAAAACCCTAAACATTGTAAGTCAGTGATCCTGGGCATAGAAGATCTATCCCAGACACATTACTCATTACTGGCAGCGATCCATAGTGAATTTGGTACATCAGCACATTGTCATCGTATGCTCCTTAGACGTATCCTAGTGAGAGTGAACCGAGTAAAAATCATTGTGCCATGTGCATGATTTCATATTTGTTCATATATTGCCACTACTAGAAAACTAACCTATACTAACGGTTTGGAACTATTGGTATAGGCCTCCAAACTATTGGTATAGCCTATACCAACGGTTTGGAGAACCGTTTCCAAGTAAGCCGTTGGGATAGGTCTATACCAACGGTTTTCCCAAAACCGTTGGTATAGACCTATCCCAACGGTTTTGGAAACCATTGGTATAATTAATATGAAAATCTATACCAATAGTTATGGAACTGTTGGTATTTGTATTTCAAAAAAAATATATTCGATGGGATTTGATCTCAGGACCCCTAGTTTATTACTCAACGACTTAACCACTAACCTAACATGACTTTTGTGAATATAATTACATAAATATATATATGTATTCTCATAATGATTTTAAATTTTGATTTATATAATGTTCTGGGTAAGAAGAAATGATAAAAAATCAAAGGATATATACCAACGGTTGTCAAAACCGTTGGTATAGGCCTATACCAACGGTTTTGACACCCGTTGGTATAGATTTTGATTTTGGATTTTGGTTCTGTGAATGGTTGATTTGTGGGGGACCTTTCCCAATGGTTTTGGCAAACCGTTGGGATAGGTATACCCTTTCCCAAAGGTTTTGGCCAAACCGTTGGGAAAGATGTCCACAAAGTGGACTTTTCCCAACGGTTTGGCCAAACCGTTGGAAAGGGTATACCTATCCCAATGGTTTTCCAAAACCATTGGGAAAGGTGGCAAAAATGTGGGCTTTCCCAACGGTTTGGACAAACCGTTGGGAAATCCATACCCTTTTCCAACGTTTTGGCCAAACCGTTGGGAAAGGTGGCCTCAAAGTGGGATTTACCAACAGTTTTGCCAAACCGTTGGGAAAGGGAACCTATACCAACGGTTTTTACAAACCGTTGGTATAGAAGCGTTGGGAAAGGTCAGATTTCTAGTAGTGTGTTATGATAGGAAGAGAGAGTTGATTTTTTTCTTACACTGAAATAAGATCCAAATAGAAGAATGTTTCAATCTATCATACCCTAATTCACCCCCCCCCCCCCTCTCAGGGTATTCGAGCTAGTGGACCTAACAATTTTTTGAAATTAATTTTTTAAAGTTATAGAAATTAATTATATTTTTTTCTCACAAAAATAAATAAAACCCCTTTGGGGAAAAAGTATTTTTATAAAAATAAATGACTTTACTAAAAATCGGTTTATTTTTTAACAATATATTCACTTTATCTAAAATATTTAAATAAAATTTATAAAATTTTGTTTATTAAAATTCACTTATCTAATTTAATGACTAAGTTATAATCTTATACTATATTATGGTTTATTTAGACTCAGTTTTTAATTTATCATAAGTTATTGAAGAAATTAAATTTATTTAATGAGAAATATATCATAAAATATGAGCGTGTTACACACATAGTTTTTTCCCCAAATAATTATAGTTTGTGTAGGAATAAATAAATTCATTTTTTCTAACAATAAATCATTATAAGTTGAGATTTCACTTTTAGTTTTAAAACTAGACTTATGTTTCTTACAAAAATGACAAGGATCACAAAATCTAATTGAGCTAAAATTAAGTTTGCGTAGAGCTCTAACTTGAAACTTTCTAAATTTTTTTGATAAAGCCTGAAATTTGAAACGACCTAATTTTTTAAAAAAAAAGATAAATATTTAATTTTTCTCACACAAGGTAAATTATTTTGTATTATGTTTTCCTGGTAAATTGTGTAAACAATCTCATACCTATCATTATATAGAATTAAATCACCTTCCAAATTTTTAATAGTAAATATATTTTTACAACAATTTATATTTTAGCCTTAATCTCAAAGCTGAAAATTTTTTATAAAGTTATTTCTAATTCCAAAACAATATAAAACATTTAAAATTAATGTTTTTAAGAAACTAAACATTGCCAATTTTGATGATTTAACCATGTTTTTTTTCTCTAAAAATGTCTCATGCTCTATTTAACTTTCTCTCCTATCATTTATTAAGAAAATATCACTATTTGTGTACCTTTTTTGGATTCTGATACTCAGCCTCTTTCCAAAAAATAAATGAAACTAAGTTCTCACAACCGAAAATTATGTGGTTCCCAAACTATCTTGAGTAAAATTATTTTAGAAAATTATATTTTAGGAACTTGAAACTACCCAACTCTCTTATATTTAACAACTATTAGTTCTCAAAAAATAAATGATTTATAGAAACCAAAATACTGAACTCGGTTTAAAAAACAAAATTTACTCCAATGACCTCATATTTTACATTTAATGAAAAAGGGTGCACCTTTTGGTAAAAAATAATTTTATTAAAAATGTAGTTTATCATAAGTAAATAATATTCCATTATAAATTATAGAAGATCTTATTTCTTTGTACATTTTATTAAAATTTTCTTCATAGAAAGTAATGTAATATAAAATTTTCATCAAACTGTAAACATAAAATTTAAGTTTAAAAAATAAAATCCAATCATCAAAATTATTATTATCCTAATATAAAATTTAACTATGTTTTGAATCTAATTATATTGATAATATAGAGTCTTCAGTAGTTAATTTTCAAAATATTTTATTATTTTTAATAATTTTTTCTCTGGTAACATCATAATTATTTTTCAAATTTTAATTTTTATCTTCTAGAAGGTGTACATATCTATAAATCTTGATAAAGGTAGGACAATTATTTTCATCATCTGATTAATTTTCCTTTTTAATCATCTAATGTATTTTCATTTTCATTTTCCAATAAAGTTTAATAATTACCCTTATAAGAAAAAGTAAATTTATTATTTAAAGTAAAGTTGTTCAAGTATTCATTAGTTACCATATCCATGTAGAATCATTCATTAATATGAATGTTTGCATAAAATAAAATGATTTTTTGACTTTAACTACCACTTTTGTTTGATAATCTATCAAAAAATGTATCACATTCACTCGCACTCTAGGTTTACAAATATTTCAAATTATTTTTCAATTTATAATTATAGTATTTATTTTAATTTTTATCTTTATGCTTAAATTTTAGACAATCTAGTATAATATGAAATGTATTCTTACATTAATAGTATATAAAATATGAATAATACTTCTTTTCATGTATATTAGTTTTATATTTTTGATGAGTATAGAAGGAATTATCATTAATCACAATGTTATTCATTCTTTTAGAATGTTAAGCAAGCTCTTTCTCATTGTTATTCAAAATAATTTGATCAGAATTATTAATTTTATTATTCAAAAACTTGGATATAAATACCTTAGTATAAGAATTAAAAGTATCATGTGTAGGATTACCAAAATTAGATACAAACACAACTCCATTATTACTCTTTTCTTATGCATCATCTATTTTCATCCTTCCTTCATATAGAATAAATATACCAATTAAGACATCCATGTTTAGGTTAGTCAAACATTTAGTCTCATTTATAGCTTTCTTTTATAATAATCATTCTTTTGGTATAATATCAATAATATTTTTGATAAATTTTTCTTCTAAAAATTATTTTTTACCCAAATATTATAAACTATCAAATATATTCATAAAACATTTATGCATTTGTGATACCATTTACTGAGGTAAAAAATAAAAAAACATAAAAATATTCCCTTAACATTCCCCTTAGAGTTTTTAAAAACTTATAGGTTTCAAAATGGGTAATTTATAGATTCTTCTAAATGTTCTTCTCTATTTAACAAATTGATATTTAACTATAAATGTTCTTAGTTTTAGAATATAACAAAGTGTTAGGAACTTTATTGTTTACCTGATATTCAAACTTTTCTTCACTATAAAAATGAAAAACGTATTTCACTAAAACTCAGTAATTTCTAAAAAATATAATAAAATTATTAAATATAGTATTTATGATAAAATAATTTATATATTCTCATTGATATTCATAATCTAATCCATCAAAAATTAATTCTTGTTTTGGATTTAAAATTTCAAGAGTTCCAATCGAAAGTCATACTATCACAACAAAAATCATTTCTCCCCCGACATTATTAATGTAAGGAAATAGGAAACCAAAAATCTAACAAAAAAAGAGAAATTTATTTAAACTCATAAAAAATCATTGACTTTATTTTTCAATAAAAGTTTTCGAAGATATGTATGGAAATTAGATACAATAGGGAGGTTACATTTCAGTTTAAAAAATGTGATATTTTTTCACTCCTCAACCATTAAAAACATTATAAATATGAATTTATAATATAACCATAATATATCATAGTAAAAAAATATTCATAGTGAAAATAAAGCATTTAGTATTTATACAACCATAGATAAGAGTGTTGGCACAGTAAAACAATCAGTATTATATCAACAACTAAAAAAAGTATAAACATAGTGAATATTCAAAAATTATAAAGAATAAGTTTAAAAAACATAAATTTATAGTTATCAAACCAAATACTCCTTTAAATTATATAATAAAACCAAAATTTTAAATGAAAGTGTAATTTGGATCTCTAGACCAGATCCAAGTTATTTTTTTCTTCCTATCCCAAGTAGCCTTTAAGCTAAAAACATTGGTTTTTTATCTGTATTCCAATCCCCTAAATTCCATGACTCAACATGTCAGTAGGAATAGTTTTTAATCCCCAAATATTCTTTCATCGTATCCAAAGAATCCCTCAATAATGTAGTATTGGTAACATAACAATTAAAATAAAAATTATAAGATATTTATAATAAATCTCTTACTAAACATATCTATTAATAAAAATACACAGAAAGAAAAAAATTACATCGATTAGAAGTGATCTCAGTTACATGCAATTGAAAAACTTCAAAAATGAACAAAATCTCAGATTACTTGTTTCTTGTTCATCTTATAATGATTAAATTTTCAACTCTATTTAAATATGGAATTGTAACAATATTAAATTATTGGGTTTTTGTAATCTATAGAGTTAGTTGTAACTGCATCAGAAGTATCTTCTCGATCATCCAATGAAATAAGATTCCTACTAAATCTATTGAAGAATTTATTGCAACCACTATATTACTTGGTAATATGGTGAATTTAATCTAGCACAAAAGTTAAGATCATGAGATTTTTTAAATATGCCTTTATGTTATCTAGTATTTCAATTACCATAAATTATTTTTTCACACCAACAAAAAATAAAATAATTCTCAAGATAAACCATATTCATATAAAGTGTATTTGGGGTTTTTAAAATAAAGGAAGAAAGTGATTCATTGAATCAAAAAGTATGAGATGGTTACCTACTCTATGGATACATTAATCAAATTCTCACACATAATATCATATCTATAAAGCTATGAAACTCCAAGGGCTCAAAAACCTGGGATATAAATCCCAAATGATAAATAAAAACATACCATCACATTAAATATATATAAAATTCTTAGAATTGACTATTCAATATATCTAAAACTAACACTTAGGATGAAAAATATGAAAAGTATAATATCACGCCTAGTATATGACATGTACTAGTAGGGTACATAATGTGTGGTATCACCCAAGTTAGTTGGTTGGGTAATAATATTTCCCAAATCATGTGAAAAAATATTACATTATTTGTTAAAGGAGTTAAATAACATGTTGGTTATTCTAGAAACTCATGTGTGTGTCAGTGGAAGATTCTATGTCATATATCATGGTATAAGACCTGTACCCTAAGTATATGGAATGTGACTCAGAGTCTCATAGTTTGATATTATGTATATAAAATAAATTATAATTTATTCTTACACAAATTAAAAGGTATATAACTCATATATACATAGATTATGATATTTATATATGCATGAAAACCTTAACATTGATGATTCCAAGTCACATGAAAGGTTTTTTGAGACACAATTCCTGTTTCATTCATGGTAAAGTTGAAAATTGATCTAGAGAGTTTCATGGAATGGGATTGGATACTAAACATTATGAAGTTGAAAAATACCAAGAACATAAAAACATTCATATTCTTATTGTGAACATTACAGTCACCTCCACATTTGGTCACACAACCACTATTGAACACTCTCGATTCCCCTAAACTTATAACTTCACCTCATTATAGTGACCTCTTGTCATCTTTCATCATTTGTCCATTTACATATAACCCTTCATCTAAATACACATAAAACCATAACATAATAGAGAATAATACCAAGAATGTAAAATATGGTTGGTGGAATCAATAATGGCAGTTAGTGGGATGTTTGACTACTTAAGACTATGTTTGACATTGAAAAAATTGGTATTTTGAAATAAAATATATAATAATAATAGGGGTTTATAGTTTATTTGTCATGCATCTATCATAAATACTCAAAAATTATATTATTATTTATTCATAATAATATTATAAAATAAACCCATGATAAATCACCACAAGAATAATTGTTTTAAAAAATAATAACATCAAAAATATTATTATTGTTGTTTAAAAATTCATAATAAATTTTTTATAAAAAAAATTATTAAAAAATAACAAATTTAGTATAAATTTTTCATCAAATGAATTAACACAAGCCACCATGAGAAATCTGTTAGCATAATATTCAAAAAAAATTATGTATCTTCTTTATAGCAAATATATAACAATAAATTATAATCACATGCCAATGAATTATATAATATCTCACATAATAACTAATTTTCTTGGTTTAAATAAATTTTCTTCATAGAAAAATTAATTATAAAAAATAAATAATTTATTGAAATATAAGTTCATTTATAAAATAAAATACACCATTAGAAACCTATTAAATAATTTTACAAAATCATTTTCATAAATAAAATATTTATTTCATCTACAGTATTGAAATTTATCACAATTCACATTAATCATGGTATAACTTCACATGAATCATTCCGGATAAAAAACCCTTATTTAAAATATAATCGAATATATTATAAATATTCATATTTCAGGTATTCATATAATTTAATCATTCTATCACTAAAGAAAAATTGATTCAATCATTATAAGGAGAGGATAGAATTACACAAAACTAATGTTGTGTGACAAGTAGAAAATACAGTCTTACCTCATGGTATTTTTTCTCATCACTTTAGCTTTCATTTTTTATTATCTTGTTATCTAATCATCTATTAATTCTTTGTCTATTGTTACCACCACTAATAAGAAATTGTATAACAAAAGTACATGTTATTTATTTCATCAAGAGAATATGAGAGTTTTCAGAGATTTCCCTCTTATTTTCTAATGGAGTTAATAATGAATAATGGGGATAGAGTAGAATTATTTCTTTCTCTAAAATTCTGACATAAATCTACTTATTATTTTCTCTATAGATACCATTTATTTTAAATTTTAAACCCCCCCCCCCATTATATTAATAAGGGAATTCAACTACATTAAATTATCCACTTCACCCATCCTATAATGGGCCACTACATTGACATCTAACACTATATGTTAATTCTATGTGGCCTCTCTAATGCCACTATAAATCTCACTACCACAAACCACTAGGAAATTCCCAAACTAGTATTCACTACTTGAACTCATGTATGACTCACATAAGATCAAGGATTTTGAGTACCAGTCTGGGTCAAGAGTGTTATCATGCATAGACTACACCTTTATATTAGAGAGAAATATAGTATTAAATAACCAATAAATATCCATTATAAATAATCAAATACTGCAAAAGTAATGAAATAATAATGTCATAAAAAATCAAAATGTGGAATAATATGGTCATACAGATACACACTCATGCCAATATACATCAAATTATCACCCACTAGGCCAATGAAATAAATAAAAAAGAAATAAAAAGTAAATGAAAAGTACATGAGGCTCTACATAACTCCTAAAGTCACTCTTTAAAACCAATTTTAAAAACCCCATTGATATGATCAAGCCTGATCATGAAACACTAGGCCTCTTCCCGATCCACTTCATGTCCCATTCTTAAATAGAAATAAAACATAATCTCTAAACATGCACTAGGTTTCTCATGTGTGGGTGAGAAATAAACTCTCAGTAGGCCTCCCCCAACGGTGTGCCTAATATCAAGTTTCATAAACAAGTGTATGTGAACTTGATAATCCCAACCTAGCTAAATAATAATAGATATAAAAAAATAATCTAATAAATAAATAAGTATAAATTCTAGAGTTCTGACTTGACTCCTAAAATTGATTTTACCTTCTTCGGCTAGTATCGGTGTGGAACCAAATACCCTACCTCTATGATCCCGATGCTAAAAACCTTATAATACCCTTACTATTTTTTAAATGGATTTGTTAATAAAAAGGTGACCAAATTTAACAATTTATAATTAAAAACTCAATTCCAAATAATGATTCTCTATATTCCCAAGTATCTTTTTAATTAGAGATCATTAGATAATTAGAAACTATTTTAAATATCAAATACATAAAATATAAAAACTCCTTGAATATTATCATAGTTTCGGTTAGGATAATCCTCATACTCAATACATGACTCTATAATATCTGCTACTCATAAATAAATCTTGTGAAAAACATTTTAAAACTTAAGATAAATCCAAAAATTGACCAAGGGGGTTTAAAAAATTTCAAATACCCCATTTTCATTAAAATGATGGAAAAAACCTTATAAGTTATCTCTTTATTAAAAAAACATTGAGCTTAGTAAAAAAATTAAAAATAGTCCTTTAAAACTAAATAAGGTATTCGGAATTAAATTTTCATAACAAGAAATTCATTGAAAAAACATTCCTTTTCAAATACATAAAATAAAAAAGATCTTTTTATTTAAAACCTTTAAAAATACCTTTTAAAATAAAAATTTCACTTTTGATGAATACAAAAATATTTCAATATGAAATTAAATGATATTAAGTAAGCTTGAAATAAATCCTTGAGGCCACCATGAATATTAAAGGTCTATATAGGACTAACTCATCACATTCATAGACAAAGTCCCATAAGGCTTGGGTTCACTCTTCATCCCTCAACATCATTTAAAATACCCAAGTTCCAAATTTTTAATAAAAAAAATTTAATCATACTTTTATCATCACAATTCCTTAGATCATTTCTTTTCAATTTATCAACATCATACTAAGATATAATTTCCAAGAGAAAGGAATGTTTTATAAATAAATTCTTGGTTAAAAAACATAACAAAATACATTTTTTGAGAAATAAATATTTTAAAAAGAATAAATTTAATAATCATATGTAGCTAAAAATTAATCTAAAAATAATTTAATATAAATATTTAAAATAGGAAATAAAGATAATGATTTTCAAAATTATCATGGTTCATGGATTAATATTATGAAAAAAAATCTTTGGCCATGAAACATTTGAAAACATGAATGATATCTATGAATGAAGAAAAATCCATGAAATTAATATTATTTCTAAAAGAAAAAATGGTTTAATAAAAAAAATAGATTACGGTAGGTTTTGAAATAAAAAAATTAACATGAAATGATAATTTTAAAACACTTACAATACCATCTTTGAAAATAATTCATAAAAATAAATTTTATTCTCCAAATACCACAAATAAAGAGTGATTTTATTGTAATCTTTAAAGGCGGAAATATTTTTAAAATAGATATTTTAAAGGGAATTTTATTTTGGGAAAGAGAACTTAGCAGTGAAGACCTAAATTGAAGGATCTCCCTTTTATAATCCCACCTCTTCTATAAATGGATATTTAAAATACCTATGTAATTATTAAACACCATTTGCAGTAACCTTTATATAAGAACCCTTTCATCCACTTATGTGTAGCATGCACATTGTTTTAAGTGTTTTGATATAGAATTGTAATTTTATTTTACCCTAGTTTTACTTTAATCCTTACTATAATGTAAAAAAGTATATATCTATATATATCCTATCACAGACCTTGTATGAGTTGAATTTTAAGTAAGAATACCATGATTTCTCACGATATTCATTTTCCTTTTTTTTGAAACCCAAAATTTCATGAAGGCATCAACTCTCAGATCCTTCCAAGTGATATTTCTTTCTTATTAATAAAGGAAATTAGGATGCAAGTTTCAGGAAAAAAGTAATATGGTGAAATTTCAATTATCACAGTGATCCCATGTTTCTTAAATATCACTGGAAACATTCTAGTTTTTTCTTTTCGGTAAATACTACATTCTCACATTGTATAAGACAATAGTGGATCAATTTATTATCATGGCCCTATTATTTCTATCCTACTATCATTCGACCTTCCAAGAGATATGTAAATCATAAATTAATTCTATATATATTTAGTTAATTACCTTGTTCAAATAGTTTGCAGGAGGATGAAGATAATGGGTAGTGGTATGTTTTATTTTTGAGTAAGGGTGTAAGGTTCAACACATGTTTGAGGAAGAAGATGATGATATATATTGTTTTAAATGAATTCTCACTTGCATTATTTTTAAAATGTGAGCAGTAAACTCATAACTCACTCCTATATAAATTTTTCTTTTAGATGGGTAATTAATTGTATTACAATATATGTAACAGGTGTCCATATATGTTCATAATACCACGATGTGCCCTCTTATAGACCATCGTGTAGACCCAAAAGGCTTTGGAAGCTAAGAACTCAAAGCTTTCTTATGTGCCAACCCATACGCTCCATGCCAAACCTATAACGACCCATTTTTTACATACATTGTTATTAATTAGAAATTGAAGAACACTTATTACAACATATAACAAAACCATGAAAGGACCGTATAGGTATAGTGTCTTTAGAAACTGGAAAGCATAAACAACTGGTTCATAAAGAATCTACTTTTCCTCCCATTTATTTCATCATATCTAGAGTCCCTTTTTGGAATATTCTACTTAATAACCTTATTCCTGACCTAGGGAAATAAAACATACAAAAGGGTGAGCTCAAATGCTCAGTAAGAGTAAACAAAAGAAATATCAATCACATCATATACATAAGCACATAACTTTTGGAAATCTTAACCTGCAAAAGAGATCATAATTTCATAACATGGGATAAATCATAGTAGTGAAATGTAATACCAATAATCATAACTTAAAACTTGAAACTTTTTGTCATACACACATAATCATTGAGAATCATTTCTTGATATACAATACTCATTGCCAAGACAATCTTAGTAGACAAAGTCCACTTCTAAACTGAGTTCACTCCTCGTTTCAGTCTTGTTTCACTTAACCGGTTTAACCTGCCATTCCAGCCATGTCTATCTCTTGAGATATAAAATCATTAACCAATTAATTGGATGGAGATATAGGTACCACCCATCTCATAATGATACCATTCTTATGTGTGCCACAAAATTAGAAAACCATACATCATAGCATAACCCATGTAATAAAAATGGGAATCCTAAACATTGTGACATCATATAACAATTCATATAAGATAAAGTAATTCATAAAAATATAATTCCATCACAACATAATCAAATCAATGTAATAATAGGGATAAAAACAGAACCCTTTATTATCTTATATGGAATATAATTTTGATAAAACACTTGAACTCCATCCTTGAGCAAAATATCCTCTCTGCTTCAAAAACACTTTTCCTTTCTTAACATGTCGTATAATTATAAACTAAAAGAAGTTGATTAAAAATAAACTTTAAAACTTGTAAAGGAAGAATCTTGGAAATAATTTTTTAAAAATCCATTCATTCCGTATAAGTTAAAAAAAACATTCTTCGTACTTTTGTCGGAAAATTCAAAAAGTACCTCGTACAAAAAACGACAAAAGATTCCTTTCATATCCTTTACTAAAAACTCACCGAAGGGTAAAACTTGATTTAAAAAATTGTAGGTGGATGTAAATAATATTACATATTTAGGAAACATGGATTTGGATGACAAAATACACCCTAGTAAATTCCAAAGTATAAACAATCTCGGATAAAAATGAGATTGTGATATTTCCCTTACCTTAGGTCCGATTTGCCTCGTAAGTGTCCGAACCTCCTGTATAATGATTTAAATAATGTTATTTACTTATTCCAGAATCATAATTATTGTTATTATATCATATATGGTCATATTCTTAGCTTCTTATTAGTAATATTTCATTACAACTTGTTATTCGGGTGTTTATTACTTCTTGTTCTTATGCGTGTTTTGTCGAATAAATTCTTATTCTTATCTTTAGGTTATAGATACCTCATTTACAGAATGTTATTAGTGTAATATATATCATATTCATTCATTCAATTCATTTATATAATCATTATGAAATGAAGATCATGTAGAACGAGTCGCATCACATCGTGGAGACGGTATTCCGTACGTACGCACGAGCGATGATATCGTTCCCATGATCAAGGAATTTTATTGGAGTGTATTTATACTATTTAAGAATCAATATCACTTTATAATAATCATATATAGTCATTATTTACACCATTATACCCATCTAAGTAAGGTGGTGGTGGAAAGTAGATTACACCACGGCGTGGAGACGGTATTCCGTACGTACGCACGCGCGGTGATTTCATTTTGCGTAGGATGGATAGATGGTGAAATAGGGTTGTTTCATACTTATAATAAAATATCAGTATATGAGTGATACTGATGTTATTACTTCATAATGAAACAACTAAATAAGAAGAAGTGGAAGAAGAAATAAAGATGAAGGAATCGGTAACGGACATTACCTCTTCTTTGAAGTGCTTCTTTGAGACCTCCTTTTAGGGCAATAAAATTGGTCTTTGAATAAGACCAGAACCTCTAGGATGTCTCTAGGGAAGTGGAGAGGAGAAATTGGAAGGGTTTGTCTGATCTTGAAGGCTCAAAGTGGTGTGAGGAAGAGAGGGAGGAGGTGCCCTTTTATAAGGGAGGAGAGGGGCACCTTTGGAATAACAAAACATATTATTTTATTATAAAACCAAATTCGGTTTTAAATAGCTCCAAATTGATTTATTTAGAAGATAAGGTGGGGATGGGTCCAAATACACTCATCCAATATAATTTAGACAAGTTTAGGTTCCTATTTTGACCTTATCATTTAGATTTAACATTAAGTTAAATAATTTTACTTTTACCGTGTCTTCTTGTGTTCTTACACTATAAGGTTAATAAACTTACTATAACAATCCAAACAAACCCCTAGTTGTTTATTATTAATATATATAACCGTATCTAAGTCATTTGGCCGAACCGTAGATTTTTATGAATAAAATAACAATTAATAATATAATATTTGTTTTAAAAACTATTTTATGTCAATTTTGACACTATTTAGTAATTGATTTTTTTGAAAATCATAACAGAATGATTAGTTCGAAAAAGGTTAATTAAATAAATAATAACATGTCATATTAACCTATAAATTAGTGGAATCCATAAAAAGTCTCAAATTACATTTATTTTGGTATTTATAACATCAATTATGTCAATTTTCATTAATAAGATAATTACTGTATCATCTTTGTTTCATAAATAAATTAAATTATTTAATGTCCAAAAATTAAAAATAAAATACCATTATGTAGGAAATATTTTTAGCTTTCTAATGAATATTTATAGTCGAATTTATCTTATATATAACCTTATATTAAAAATTATTTACTTATTAAACTTTGATTTTAACTATTTTAACCCTTCTTTAAATAAATTAATAATAAATGTTCTAATCTAATCCAAGTGGGCCTAAATGGTCATATTTTATTCCTAAGTTTTTTTTTTGGTCGAATTAAACTTATCCAATAGAATTAGGACATTGTTAGGGTAATAATAATATCATTTTTACCCTTAATTGCCCTATTTACTTTTAATCGTGGTAAATAAAAGTAAAAAGTTACTATTCACCAAAAATTATTTTCATCTCATTGAACCACATTTTACTTACTGACATCAACCTTGTGTCTCAGATTTTTGAAATTCCACTCACAGAAGCAGTAAAATTAAGTTTTATGAAAAAATCAGTTTTTTAACTACCACTTAGTGGTTTCACTATTCATCAAAATTTGAAAGTTTTCAGAAAAATACCAAAATTTCACACTAGGATAATTTCGATATTCCGAATCCAAAAATGAAGTCCATTTTGAAAAATAAATTTTATAAAATTTCAAAAAGTGGTTATTACTATTCATAACATCTACTTTTAATAATATTTTATTAGCATATCATTGTTTAGTGAAACTCGGTATTGCGTACGACACAAGCTATCGAGGAAGGTCGTGATTTAGTTTAAAGCAAGACAAGAAAGTATTGTGTGTAGAAAAAGATTCATTTGATGATTTATATAACATAAAAGTCTCGGGTGTTACAAAACCTATGCTTTGAGTGAGAACTAACCTATGTCACTACCCCTAAATAATTGTTAACGATTGGGTGGCCACCTTAGGTGGATATCCTGATATCGTAAGGTTCTAGGGTGGCTAGAAAAAAAAATTAATTCTTATATAGAAGATAATTTCCAAAAAATAACCTATGAAATTATTTTATCAAATTATAATTTCAGAAATTATAATTCCATCTAATTTTATATGATTAATTTTTCTAGAGTTTCACTGTTTTTATTAATTAAAATTCTTATTATATATTATCTACTATTATCACTTATTAACATATTTTCTATATTTTAAATATTCTTATATACATATTAATATTAAATATATTCTATTTATTATATACTTTTATTCTAATTTTTAATTGACATCATATTCATAATAACATGTATTATATTACTACTACAATTAACAATTAAAAATATTCTTTTAAAATTAATAAAATATTTTTATAACTATATTATATAAATATTATTTAATTATAATTATCTTATTCATTTTAAATTATCATTTTTATATAAAATAGTATTTATATTCTTCAATAAATACAATATTATTTTTTAAATTTCTAATATATTTAGTTATCATATAATTATCATATAAATATCTTATATAAATTTATTTCAAAATAATATGTAATAACATTTATATTTATCAAATTAGATTACTTGTAAAATTTATATACTTTTTTAAAATTAATATTTTATATTTAAATAAATTTTATATTACTACCGGAATTTATATATATTAGATAATATCATTTATCAAAAAATATTTAATAATTAATTATATCAACATGTTACCCATAATTTCTTATTGTATTTTTATTATAAATATAACTTTTAAATTAGAATATATTAAGAATAAATTAATGTTCAATAAAAAAAATTAAAATCGTAATTTATAATAAATTCTCAGGGAGTTAGATTCTATAAACATTAAATAAATTACGTATTCATAATTTTAATTTCTATAAAATTAAAAAAAAATAAGAGGTTTTTTTTAATATTTTCATGATATAATTTTTAATGATTAACCTACCTTACTATCATGGGTAAGACTCATCTTTTTACCTCATAATATATCTATATTTTTATTTTTCACTTTTAGTTTTTTCAGATAAACTAAATTAGTAATAAAACTAAATAGGTTTTAGAAAAATACATGTTGTAGATTTTTTTTTATGATCCTGTTCTCAACCAAATAATATATTAAAAATGATTATTATAATTATTAATAAATAAATTAATATAAAAAATAGACCATTGGTTTCTTATTTGGTGATAACTTCATTTAAAAGAATGTATCAAAAATTCTTGAGTATCTTTAACAGATGACATCCTAAATCTGTAACAATAAAACCATATAAAGCCTATAGAATTCTTCTTTAGGACACAAGGTCTCTCATAAAAATAACTTTTTTCCAAAATACCATCAATAATGTAAAATTTTCAACATGAAATACTTTAAACTTAAACTATCATGAAATTATAACATCATAATTTCTAAAGTTATCTAAACTAGTGATTTAATACCAAATGTGGTGCCTCAAACCCGCACATCTAAATTCTGGTGCAGAAAACCACATAATCCTATTCTTTTTCATAAAGGATTTGATAATAAATAAGAAAACCAATTTAATTAATTTTAAATACAAGCTCAATTATAAGTAATATTTCGCTACATTCTCAACAATATGTTTAGGTATAGATATTTTGATTATTAAAAACTCTTTTACATATCAAATTCATACTATTAATAAAATACTTGAATAACATCCCAGCTTTATTTAGGATAATCCTCATAATCATGACCTGAATCCATAATATCTCTAACTCATCAATACAGCCTATGAAAATCAATTTAAAACTTTAAATGAGAAAAACACCATAGTAAAGGGGTTTTAAAAAAAATGAAAATACTCCATTTTCTTTTAAATTCTTGAAAACTCCTTAAACATGTTTTATTTTAAAAAAATACTTTTAACTTAACAAAGAAAATTAAAAATTATCCTTTAAAACCAAATAGGGTTTTCAAAAAATAGTTTCCATAAAAAGGGATGCATTCAAAAAAACTTTCTTGGGAAGGCATAAAATAATGAAGACCTTTTTCTTTAAAACCATTGAAAATGCATTTTAAAATCAAATAAATCCTTTTCAAATAAAAATTATACTTCGGAAAATTATAATAGAATTTCCATATTAAATCCAATGATATTTAGGAAGATTAAAATAATTCCATGGGGAACCTCGAATATTAACGGTCTATATAAGGCCTACCTATCACATTAGTAAACAATATCCCTTGACAGTTGGGTTTCCACCCCATCCTTCATTAACATTTATAATAACTAAATACTAAATTTTAAATAAAAAATTTTAATATCTTTTTTTAACGTCATAATTATATTAAAACATTACTTTTGAATTACTTAATATCAGAGTTTGAAATAATTTCCAAGAGGAATGAAAGTTTTATAAATAAATTCTTTGTTAGAAAAATAAACAAAATATGTTTTTTTAAAAATTTATACTTAAAAAGGAATAAAATTAGTGATCAGAAAAAAAAACATAAAATTCATGGAAAATTTATTTTAAATAAATATTTATTTTGAATTATGAATAGAAAAAATTTTAAAATGACTACAGTTCATAAATAAATATGTAAATAAAATATTTATTTTCCCTAAAACATTTTAAAACATCAATGATAACTGTGAATGAAGAAAATTCCATGAAAATAATATTATTTTCAAAAGAATCCATGGTTTAATAAAAATAAATTGTGAGAGTTTTTTAAATAATATATTCTAAACATGAAATTATAATTTTTTAACTCTTAAAATTCAAACTTTGAAAAAAAATATTAAAAAAATAATAATTTCCAAATAACATAAACAAAGTTAGATTTTTTTAGAAATATTTCAATGTGAAATATTTTTTTTAAACCCATTAAGTGGGAATTTTATTTTAAAAATATAGGAAAATAATTTTTGGTAAAAATAGAGAAAATTGTGAAAGATTTTTTAAATTAAAAAATATTTTTAAAAATATTTCCTATAAAAAAGAATTTTGGAAACTTTGAAACATAATTTTATTTTAAAACGTTTTCCCTTACCAAATTATATCCAAACATTCCTTATAAAACCTCTTCCTCTTGAAATAAACTCCTAAATTCACCCACCTTTTTTACTATCACTCAATGAAACTAGGGAAAACCCAGTTGTTTTATTTTATTGAAGGGAACTTAGCTGTAATCACTCTGAGATAAGAAGATCCCTTTTATAAGCCCACCTCTTATAAAAATCAATATATAAAATACCTAAGTGATTTTTTAACCCCCACTGTAGCGACCTTTGTATAGGAACCATGTCATCAACTTCTGTATAGTATATATATTGTTTTAAATGTGCAGACATAGGATTTTAATTTTATTTACCCCAACTTTTTATCTCATACTTCATACAGTGAAAAATGTTTGTATATATATACACACTAACGTTGACCTTATAACAGTCACATCCAAGGAACTAGATGACGATGTCTTGTGGAATTGGTTTTTATTTTTATTTCATTAATCTATAATTTACATGAAGTCCATGAATCTTATATCCTTCCAAGTGAAATTAATTTCTTATTTTAGAAGTAAATAAGGAAGAAAATTTTTTGCTAGTGGGAAGATGGTGACATTTTAATTATCAAAGTAATGGCGTGCTGCCTAAACAACCTAAGAAACATTCTAATTTTTAAATGTTAGTAAATCTGATAGTTTCATGTTTTGGAAGAGAATTGTGTCTTGATTTATTATCATGTCCTTGTGAGTTGTGACTTAATATTATTCAACTTTGTATGTATTATGGGAATACTATTTTATTTCTATATATATTTAATCAATTATCCAGTAACCATGGTGTGTGGGATGTTGAAGATGATTCGTGGTGGTAAGTTTTATATTTTATTATAGGTTTGAAAAGGTTTAATATAATATTAAAAGTAGGTTTTATCATATTCATGATGAAGAAGAAGGTGATTGAGATTGTTTTAAATAGATTCACATATGCATTATTTTTTATCTGAGAACAGTAACCGCATAACATAATCCCATAACAATTTCAAGTTTGGATGGGAACTCAATCCATGGAATAAGTATTTGTTAAAGTCTATAATATCTTGGTGTAATCTTCTATGGTTTTTCATGCTGACTCACATGTTTTGGAAACTAAGCACCAAAAGACCACCCCCTCCCCCCGCGTATCATCCTATACACTAAAATAACCCAAATATTTTATTAATGGAAATTACCTTATTATAATCATTTCATCATCACATAAAATCACATAATTAACAAAAACAAAACTTTTAAAATTAATAATGAATGAAATACTAGGTATTTCTAGAAGTTAAAGAAGCCTATACAGATGAAATTGTAACATGACCTTTAGAATAGTAAAATGACCCTTATGAATAGTAAACCAGATAATAGAATAATAACATCACCCATGAAAGTATAAATAAAATTTAGGCATCCTATAAATGAAAATATGATATAATTATATCATAGTACAAGTAAATAAATGTTTGGGAAATTACTAATTAAGTATTGAAATTTTTATAAAAAATAAGTGTTTATTTTCCATTTTATAATTTTTATAATGTTTTAAAAAGAAAATTAATTTACATAAAATTTATTAAAAAATAATATTTTTTATCTTATTATTATAAGATAATATTATGACTCATTAATTAATTTTTCAAAGTGTTAAAAATCAGTTATAATTTTAAAATTGGTATTTTCAATGTAAATGATTATTTTAATTAAAATTATAATTTATAATATTTAGAAAATTATTTTAATAAAATTGAGTTCATTTATTGAAATCTAAACGTCGAAAAATTGTAATTTTTATATTTTTATTTCTCTAAAATAGTTGTATTTTTTTGTGAATAGTGAAATACGGTAATTTATATAGTAAGTAAATAAATGAATTTGTGAGTCATACTTGAGTCATGAATGATTTAAGTGACCACTATTTCAAAAAAAAACATAAACTAATTACTGTATTTAGTCATAATAATCATCAATATTTATTTTCTTGAGAAAAATAATAAACTAATGAATTAAATAATGAGAAAACACCTCTCTCCTTCCCTATAAATATCACCCCTCACCACATCTTCTCCTCACACCTCTCAAGATTTAATCCTTATAAAAATTCTACCCAAGACTCTTTATAATCACCAACCCAAAATCCATGATAATGTTTTCTTAATAAAAGACCAAAACCAACCACCCTAAGGAGGTTCTCAAGAAGAAGGATTCAAGAGGTGAATCGTCTTTCTTTTCTTTTTAATTTCTTTTCAAGTTATATTCTTTTCTAATTATCTCCTAAAATACCCTAATAAAAATGGTATGATAACTCTAGTACCATACATATAATATAATTTTATTTTTCTAATTTAATAATCCATCATCATTTATCTTTTCCTTTTGTACTAAAAATGAAAACATCGTTCGTGATGTGTTAATTTATCACATTCAAGGATGAATAGTTTTCAATTTCCATTATTGCCTTCCAGGATTGTCATAAAACCATTTTTTGGTTAAACCAAAATATAATATATGTATTAAATACTATGTATTGTTCTGGAACCATTATATATACATGATATTTATTAGCAAAAAAAAACTAGTTCATGATGATCGAAAAAATGCCAAAATAATCTAAACAGTTATCATTAACGTCTTATCTAATGATTCATCCTCACCCAAAATTAAAAAATTACTTATATAACCATTTAATATTATATATATTCATTAATAACATATAAATTTAATTTTGGAAAACCATTCCCATTTTACAAGATTTTCCATACATGTATACAAGTAACTGATCATGGAAACCAAGTAAACGAATGCTCCCAAATAATGAAATTATACCTTATAACTCATCAAAAAGTCCACAACTAAACTTAATAAAATTATGATAAATAAAGGAAATGTAAAAAATGTTCTGAAATATATAATTAATGGATTTAATTTTATTATCCAATACATTAAGATCAAATGCAGAACACTTTCAGACATAAGGTAAGGGATTCTACCTGAATCTCCATTTTTCCTTTAGGTTACTATTTATCTCTCTTTACCCCAATGTAATGATTCTTTATTTTCGTTTACTTGTTATAAAAATGAGTATATGTTCCAAAATTATGTATCCATATAATATAATCCTTATTTTATGTGTAAATACATGTTTTAAAATGGTTATCTTCACAATTCTTCCTGATAAGCAGGCCCAGTTAATGGGAACTTCCCGATTTCTCACCCATTTTCAAGTACACTAAATAATATTTTTAAATCCACCATTATTTTTCTAAAATCACTCATTTTATAATGAAAAACTATCTAGATTCATTTTTTGGTTTTATACAGACAATTATGTCTTTACATTTTAAAGAATAATTAATATCTTTCTTAAAACCGCACTAAAATGTTTTATTTCAAAAGTTTCTTAAACACTATTTTTAAATGTTTTCACATAAATTTGATATATATGTCTCTATATATGTCTATTATCTCTTATTTTTGCACATTTATGATTTAAATCTTTTATTTCATGGGAACTATTATGATTTTCACTTTTGTTATGCCTTTGACATGATTATGATACCGAATTATTTCCATTTGTAACCCTTATGTTTATGTTTGATTAATTATGTATGATTATTAATGTGGACCATATATTCATGAACTTTTTATTATGGTGGTACCTATATAGCATTCCAATTCATTTTATAATGTTTGATCTTATGATATGTCATGTTGGGACAGGGAGTGAACCTAATTCCTTTATCGGACATTATCCATCATGTCTTAGCAGCTAGGCTTGACTAATGTTTATGTCAGGTTATATATTTTTTACACATTTTTACTATGATATGGTTTTATTTACCCATGTTATAAATTTTATTCTTACTTTTCTATTCATTTTCCATTACTTTATGTCATTATTTTATTTCTTATAAACTATGTGATATGTTTTACTCCTATGTTTATTCCTTTACTTGGATTTTTAGCTCATCCTTTTTTTCAGGTATTCCCCAAGTTATCAAATACATATATAAGGTCTCAAATGGAGTAAGCATATCCTTATGAAGATTAAATGAAATATTTTTTTATTTTGGTTTCATGATTTTTAATTATGTACCAAATATTCAAAGACACTATACTTTACAATCCTAAACTTGAAATTTGATGTTTAATTATGGTTAAAATCATATAATAATTTGTGTAAAAGGATAGGGTTATTATAATTTGTATCAGAGGAAATCCTAGTTATTTTTAGAGATTAAGAAAAGAGAACTTTAGTAAGAACCCTAGGGATAAATGTATCCCTAGGGATAACCTAGATTGAAACATAGGGAATCACAAGTTAGGATATCCTTTTCATTTACAAGTTTATCCTTCTATTTTCAATGTTTCTTATTTATATTTTTATTAGAAATGTATTCAAGAACCCTAATTGTACTTTATTTTCCTATTTAATGGTTTTAAATAGGATAATCGATGCTAAGAATCAATGTGATTGGAAATGTGATGATTTACCTAATGATATGCCAAATATGATGGGAATGGGTGCTCAAATATTTATAAAAGTACTTTCTATGTTGGATCATGTTATGAATAATAACTTGAATCGTGTTTAATTCCCTAATTATCCTAAGAATTGTAAGTTTTCATATAATAATTTATATGGAAAAGGCCTCCCATGTTTAGTGGATCTTATGATCACCTCCTTGGACAACAATGGATTAAATCCATTGAGATGATATTCATTGTTCTCTAATGCTTAGAAGAAGGGAAAGTTGTTCTGATGGTCTATCATTTTTATGAGGAAGCTGATCAGTTGTGGACACTAATAAAGAACACAAATTCTAATGAGGAAATTGATTCTATGGATTGGGAGGAATTAATGAAAATATTTTTCAATAAATATTTTCTTCAAACCCTCTATCTCAAGATGAAATGGGAATTCTTTGGATTGAATCAGAACGAAAACTATTTTATTGTGGTGTATGAGGAAAACATCATAAGAATTTCAAGATATACCTCTGTCTTTTTCATGAACATCGAAAGCAAGGTGGATAGCTTATTTGGTAGACTAAATAGGATTATATGAAAATATTTGGTGATTTTAGAATTTGAAGGTTATAAAGAGACTGTATGTTGTGCCCTTAAGGTTGAAATGGAGATTGGAGACTCTCAGTGGTCTCAGGGGCCCAGTTCAAAAAATTGGAAAATAGAGTTCAATATGGATAGATCAATAGATAAATCCCATGACAGAAAGAAGACCCAATATACCATGTATCAATATTTTGGGAAAAAGCATCATGTAAACTACTTAAAAGGAACCAAGAGATACTTAAAATGTGTAAGGGAGGTTCATTTGGATAATAACTACCGAAGGGATACAAAAAATCCCACTAATGTGCAATAAGAAATCAATGTTTTTATCAACACACTAACTATAGTTCAGTGTTTCAACTATAAGGAACATGGGAATTATGTAATACATTGACCTAGTTCAAGGGTTTGGGGGGGGAATCAACAATAACAACCTCCAAGGTAGGAAGTAATGGCATATGCAATCACTACTGATGAGGTTGAACCCAATAATGATGTACTGATAGATATTCTAGTTATTCATTCAAGAATGGAAATTGTACTATTTGATTATAGTTATATTCATTCTTTAATATCATGAAAGTTTAGTATAACTATTCAATAACCATCTTAAAATTTATAGACTGGGTTATTTTTGAGATAGCAAATGGGGAAATTATTGCATCCAACTTTTATAACTCCTCCGTGATAAATTTTTATATACTAGACCTCCCATAAAATCTTGTTATACACCATTTGGTATATTTTAATGCTATATTGGGTATTGATTTATATCTTTATATAAATCCAACATAAACTGTCCTGAAATGGAGATCACTCTTCACATCTTGAATAATCCTCTAATTATGTACAAGTGTAAGAAGGAAGATGAATCTCTTTCAAAATCATCATATTAATTGTGGATATCATTGCCTTATGAGTGAGAATATCTTGCTCAAATTATTGAAATAAAGAAGAGAATAATGATCAAATACATTCCCATCATGATGGATTAATTTGATGTATTTTCCAAAGAGTTGTTGGTCTTCCTCCTAACTGAGAGGTTGAGTTCTCAATTGAACTTATTCCTAGATCTCTATATATATTAATGAAACCTTATAGAATGGACTTCATTGAGATGGAAGAATTGAAGAAGAAGCTGTAAAAGAATCTTGACAAAGGTTTTATACCCCTATGTGATTCACCATGGGGTGAACTAGTCCTCTTTTTCAAGAAGAATGATGGATCAAAGTGTCTATACATCAATTATCATGAGCTATATAAAATATTGATAAAGAACAAGTATCATCTTACATGGAAAGATGACTTGTTCGATCAGCTATGTGGGGCCAGTTATTTCTCTAAGGTGGACCTTCAGTCGATATATCACCAATTAAAGGTGAAGAATGAATATATTTCCAAGACTTCCTTTTGAATAAGGTATGGATACTGTGAGTTCATGGGGATTCCGTTTAGACTCACTAATTCTGTTGAAATTTTCATGGACTTAATGAATAGAGTCTTCAGATATTACATTGACTAGTTTCTGGAAGTCATTATTGATGATATTTTGACATACTTCAAGAGAAGGAAGAACATTAGAAGAATTTGAATATTTTACTAAAAACTTTTTGAATGGAGAAACTATATTAAAATCATAGAAAATGTGAGTTATTTATGTAGTAAGTATCATTTTTGTGGAATTTAATTACCAAAAAAGGGATATTTGTAGACCCTTCCAAGATAAAGTCAATCGAAGAGTGGCCTTGGACAACATATGTAATGGAGATCCATAGTTTCCTTATTTTGGATAGGTATTACTAGTGATTTGTGAAAACTTATCATGATTGTAAAAACCAATAAATAATTTTAATTATATGGGATAAAAGTTTTTCTAGACCAGTGCATGTGAATACTTCTTCAAAGAGTTAAAAAGAGGTTTATCACTACACAAGTGCTCACACAACCAACAAGTGGGGAACTCTTTGTGGTGTATAGTGATGCTTCAATGAAGTGATTAGGATTTTTATTGATGAAAAATGATAATTTGGTATCCTACACCTTAAGTTAGTTGAAAATTCACTAGAAAAACCATCCCACACATGATCTGGAGTTGGAAGTTGTGGTCTTTTCATTGAAAATCTAGTGACATTATCTCTATATGGAGAAGTATAAAATATATACTAATCATAAGAGTCTAAAATTTGTATTCACATAGAAGGAGATTAATATGTGATAATGGATTTGGTTAGATCTTATTAAGGATTATGATTTCTCAATACTTTACCATATTGTCAAAAAAATAAGGTGGTGGATGCTCTAAGTAGAAAAGATCCTACAACAATATCAATGATGAGAATTGGGAAGGATCCAATATTCTTAGAACATTAAATGATAGACATGGGAATCATTAAGAAATTAAAATCATCAATCTTTTCTCAAATGATTTCTCAACCATCCCTCATGGAGAAAATCTAGGATTCTCAAAGAGATGATGTTGAATTATAGATAATGTTTGAATCTATTAGAAATGGTAAATCCCTAAAGTTCAAAATTGATGATGAAGGAGTAATGAAATTTGGGTCATTACTATATCTACTATCCAATTTAAAGATAAATAAATAGCTTCTGAATGACACACATAGCTCAAACTTCTTTATTCTCCTAGGGAGCACAAAGATGTGTCCATATCTCTGAGAGCATTATTTTTTAGAAAATATGAATAAGGGGATCATTGAATATACATTAAAGTTCCTCATATATTAAAAAGTGAAGGCTAAAATGAAAAAGTATAAGGTGATGATGTAGCCATTACCTATACCAACATGGAAATGAGAAAACATCACCATGGCCTTTTTAATGGACTTTTGAATAAATCTAGAGGAAATAATGATATATGGGTTTTTTTGGATCATCTTACAAAGATAGCTCACTTTATTGAAATTAGAGAGTACTTATTCCTAGATCAACATGCACATATTTATTATAGATAAGTGGTAAGGATGAATGGAGTACCACTATTGATTGTATCCGATCAAGATCTGAGATTCACCTCCAAGTTCTTGAAAAGTATCCAACATGCTCTAAACATTAAGATGAACTTCAGTATGTCTTATCATCCCCAAATTAATGGCCAATATGAGCGGACAATTAAGAAACCAGAAGAAAAGTTGAGAGAATCTTATATGTACTTCAAAGTAGGGTGGGATCAACATCTACCACATGTCAAATTCTCCTAAAATAATAGTTTTCACTCGATCATCCAAATGTCTCTATATGAATCCCTTTATGGGAAAAGATGCAGAATACTGGCGTGTTGGGATGAGGTTGGTGAGAGTATGCTAGTAGGACCTTAAATAGTTGAAGAAATTGTATAAAAGGTGAAAATAATTCAGCAGTATATCAAGGTATCCCAAAGTTGACAGAAGAGCTATACAGACAATAATCGACGAGACCTACAGTTTGAGGCTATATACATGGAATTCCTCCACATATATCTATAGAATAGGATCATTAGATTTGTAAAGAAAGGAAATATATTTCTAACGTATATCGACCCCTTCAATATTCTTGATCGTGTTAGAATTTTTGTCTATCGACAAGCACTTATTTATACTATGTCTTATGTGCATGATATATTCCATGTATCCCTCTTGAGGAAGTACATACCGGATCCATCACATGTACAAAATTTAGAGGTGGTACATTTGTAGAATGATCTCTCATATGAGGAGAATCCAATGAAGATTTTGGATTATAGAGATAAATTTCTACATAACAAGACTACTCACCTGGTCAAAGTACTATGGTGGAACCATAAGTATGAAGAGGAAACATGGTAACATGAGGAAATAATGAATTAGAAGTACCCACACCAAGTAATGAAGTAGAATTACCCACACCTTTTTTGAAAATGGAATGTAAAACAAAATTTCAAGAATGAAATTTCATATGGGGGGAAGAATGTAACAACCCAAAAATTTTATCAAGGGAAATTCCCTTTATATAATTATGTTCTAATCACATAAAATAACGTAAAAACATGAAACAAACTTTATAAATGAAGAATTAATGAAAAAATAGTTATCCATAGAAGTTAAGGAATGTATGTTGATAAACTAGTAACTTTAAATTTTAAATAGTAATATGAAACTTATGAATAGTAAAATGGCAAATAAAATAGTAAACACACCCATGAAATTATAAATAAAATTTAGGCATCTTATTAATGAAAATATCATTTGATTATATCATAGTAGAAGTAAATAAATGTTTTAGAAATTATTAATTATGTGTTGATATTTTTATAAAACATAAGTTTTTATTTTCAAATTTATAATTAATATAAATATCTAAAAAGAAAATTTATTTCCATAAAATGTATTAATAAATTAATATTTTTATACTATAATTATAAGATAATTTTATGATACCTTAAATAATTTTTCAAAGTGTTACAAAATCTGTTATAATTTTAAAACTATTATTTTCCAAGTAAATAAAGATTTTAATTAAAAATTAAATTTATAATATTGATAAAATTATTTTGTTAAAATGGAGTTAATTTTTTAGATCTATACATTGAAAAAAAATTAGGGTGTATTTTTAGATTTTTCTAAAATAGTTTAATTTTTTTTGAATTGTAAAATTTAGAAATTATCCTCAAATATCTTCCCAATACACTCCCCCATGTCTATGATCCTTCTTCCTCAATAAAAGACCCAAAAAAATCCCCCTAATTAGGTACTCAAGAAGAAGGATTCAAGAGGAAAAATCCTCTTTCTTTTCTTTTAATTTCCTTTCAAGTTCTTTTCATTTCTTATTATATCCACACCTAACCTCATCAAAATGGAATGATAACTTCATTAACATAAATTTAATTGAATTTTATTATGAAAATATATTAATTCATCATCATTTCTCATCCCCTTTTGTATTAAAAATGAAAAAATCGTTTGTGATGTGTTAATTTTTCAAATTCATGGATAAGGAGTTTCAATTTTTATTATTTCCTTCAAGGATGGTCATAAAACCTTTTTTATTACTAAAATATATTATAATATATGTATTAAATCCTATTTAATGTTCTAGTACCCTTATATATACATGATATTAATTAATAAAACAAAACTAGTTCATGATGATTGAAAAACAAAGGCCGAAATAATCTAAACGGTTATCATTAACGTATTATATAATTATACATCCTCAACCCATATTACTAAATGAATTATATAAAAATTTAATATTATGTATTTTAATAAATTAAATATAACTTCAATTATGGAAAACCATACTCATTATACATGTTTTTTCAAACATGTATACAAGTAACTGATCATGAAAACCAAGGAAACGAACTCTCCCAAACAATGAAATTGTATCTTATAACTCAACAAAAGGGCCATAAATCAAATTAATAAAATTATGATAAACAAAAAACATGTAGAATATGTTCTTAATTAATTAATTAATTAATTAATTTGATTATATAGGACATTAAGATCATGTTCATAACACTTTTAGACACAAGGTAAGTGATTCTACCCGAACATCCATTTTTTCCTTCGGGTTACTCTTGCTCTCTCTTTACCCCAATATAATGCTTATTTTTTTATTTAATTATTATAAATCATGATTATATATTACAAACTCATTTACCATATTATATCATCCTTATTTTATGGGTAAATACATGTTTTAAAAAGTTTTCCTTCTCAATTCTTCCTGATAAGCAAGCCCGGTTAAAGGGAACCTCTTGATTTATCACCCATTTTCAAGTGAAATCCATAATATATTTCAAGAAAGAATTATTTTTATAAAATAACTAGTTTTATCATTAAAAAATATCTTGGGTCATTTCTTGTTTTATAAAAATAATTATTCCTTTTCTTTTCTAAATAATCGTTAATATTTTCCTTAAAACCGAACTAAACATTTTTTTAATTATAAAGTTTCCTAAAAACTATTTTTACATGTTTTCACATTAGTTTGACGTCACTATATATTCCTATTATAACTTATTTAAGTAAATTTACCATTTAAATACATTATTTAATTTTCACCATTATGATATTCACCTTTTATTATTCCTTTGACATGATTATGAAACCCAATTCTTTCTATGGGTAACCCTTATATTTATGTTTGATTCCTTTTGTATGATTATTAATATAGAAAACATATTCATGAACCTATTATTATGGGTACATCCAAAGAACACTTTAATAAATTGGTTAATGTCTAGTCTCATGGGATGTCATGTTGGGACAGGGAGTGAACCAGATTCTTTTATGGGACTTTTTCCACCATGCATTGGTAGCTAGCCTTGACTAAATATTGTGTCATGTTGAATGTTATTTCCACATTCCTATAATTTCATTGTTATATTTCCCCATGTTTTACATGTTATTATAAAAAAAATTATTCATGTTCCATGCCTTTATGTCTTCATGTTATGTATTCTAAGCCATGTGTTATGTTTTACTCCTATGTTTATTCCATTACTCTAATTTTTAGCTCATCCTTTTTGTTCATGTATTCCCTAGGTTATTATATGTATATATAATGACTAAAATGGAGTTAGGGTATCATTATGAAGATTAAATAAAATATGTTGTTATTTTGGTTTCATGATGTTTAATTATATACCTAGTCTTCCAAGATAATAGACTTTACGATCCTTGGATTTTAATTTAATGTATAATTATACAAAAAAATATTTAATAATATGCATAAAATGCTTGGTCCGTTATATGAACATGATGATTGATCAGAGATTTAAATAAGAATTAACCACTTCTATTTCCCCTAAACCATTATTAATGATTTGTGGTCCACCTTAGGTGGTTATCCTAATATTTAAAGGTTATAGGGTGGTTGGCCATCATTTTTGTATGAATTATATATAAACTAATTTTCTAAAAATGAAATTTGAAAATCTATTATAAAATTAAAATTTCAGTAAATGTAATTCAAACTAATTTTATACAATCAATTTTCAAGAGTTTCATTAATTTTATTTATTATAATTCTTATAATATATTATTTACTGTTATCACTTGTCAAGAAAATTTCAATATTTAAAATATTATGTGTATATATTAATATTGAATATATTCTATTTATTTTACAATTTTATTATAATTTTTAATTATCATTATATTCATAATAAATGTTATACTTTTAGTAGAGTTAAAAATTAAATATATTCTTTTCAAATTAATAAAATCCTCTAATAATTATCTCAAATAAATGTTTTGTTCATTATAATTATCTTATTCATTTAAAATTTTACTTTTCTTATACTATAATATTTATATTCATCAATAAATATTATATTATTTTTATACTTTTTCATATATTAATTTCTAATATAATTATCTTATAAAAAATTTATATACATTAATTTCAAATAAATATTTCATAAAATCTATATTTATAATATTATCTTACTAGTAAAATTTATATACTTATTTCAAATTAATATTTTTAAATTAAGATTAATTTTATACTACTGTTTAAATTTATATCTATCATATATTATCATTAATCACCAAATAATTAATAATTAATTTTATCAACATGTAACCCTTGACTTCCTATAATATTTTTATTATAAATATAAATTTTTAAATTTTAATATATTATGAATAAATTCATGTTTGGTAAACATTTTTTTAATAGAAAAAATTATACTAAATTCACTTGGTGTTACATTCTACAACCCTTAAATAAATTTTGTCCCTATAATTTTAATCACTCTCACAATTCAAAAAATCTGAGGATTTTCTTAATAAATTATTAATATAATTTCTAATGAGTTTCCAACCTTACTATCAAGGGAAAGACTAAACATTTTACTTCATAATATATCTAGATTTATATTTTCAAATTCCATTTGTGTTAAATATACTTACTTAACTATTGAAATAAATTTTTTTTAGAAACATTCTTAATATAGAATTATTTTCATGATCCTCTTCTCAACCAAATACTAAAACAAAATTAATTATGATTAAAAATAATAATAAATTAATTTGAAAAAGCAACCAAAAGTGTATAATCCATTGGAACCTTAATTTCAACACAAAATAGTGTAAAAAAATCTTAAACATCCTTAATTGATGAAATACTAAATCTGAAACAATAAAACCTTATAAATCCTATAGAGTCATTTTTTAGATAATTAGGTCTCTAAAAAAATAACATTTTTCCAAAATACCTCAATTACATAAAATTATAAACATGAAATCTTAAAAACATAAACTATCCTCAACATATGACATCATAATCTCCAAAGTTATCTAAATATTTGCTTTTATTCCAAGTGTAGAACCCCAGACCCTTACTCTTGGATTCTAGTAGTAAAAATATCATAATTATTTCTTTTTTTAAATTAAATTGATTAAAAATAAATGACCCAATTTAATAATTTATAATTATAAACACAATTCTATATAAAATTTCACTACATTCCCAAAGATATTTTTTAGATATAGTGATTTAGGGAATTATAAACTATTTTATATATATAATTCATACTATATACAAACATCACAAATATTATTTTAGCTTCATTTCGGATAATAATCATAATTGAGACCTAATTCTATAGTATCTCATACTCATTAATAAATCATGTTAAAATTATTTTAAAACTTAGGATGAGTATAAAAACATAGTAAGTGTCTTTTAAAACAAATGAGAATACTCCCTTTTCTTTTAAATTCTTGAAAGCTCCTTAAAAGTGTTTTATTTCCAAAAAAAATAATTTTTCATAATCAAACATTTTAAAAAATATTTTTTAAAACCAAATATAGAGATTAAAAAATAATTTTCATAAAAAAGGAAAACTTTTGAAATAAAACATTGTTTGAGAAGAAACAAAATACTGAAGACATTACATTTTTAGTAGTTTTCCTTTATCATTATAAATATATAAAAATATTTCTATTAAAAAATTTAACATGAGAGCTGAAAATAATTTCCAAGGGGAAGGAAAGTTTTTTATACAAATTCATTCTTATAAAACTCAACAAAATAGTTTTTTGTGAGAAATTTTAACATTAAAAAAGAATGAAATTATTGATCAGAGAAACTTAAAATTCTTGGAAAAATACCTATGAATATATATTTAAATTATATCATGAAGATAATGTTTTTCAAAATGATTATTGATGATGGATAAATATGTAAGGAAAATGTTTAATTTTACTTTACATATTTAAAAGATGAATGATAACTTCGAATAAATTAAGTTCCCAGAAATTAAAATAATTTTCAAAAGAAACCATGGTTTTATAAAAATAAATATTTTGAGTGTTTTTAAATAAAAAATTTTAAATATGAAATGTTAATTTTTAAACTCTTAAAATACCATATTTTAAAAACATTCTAGAAATTCATATTTTATTCTTTCAAATACCACAAACAAAGAGATATATGTTTAGAAACTTTAAAATGGGGAATATTTTTTTAAAAAAATTCAATTAATCAAAAAAAATTATTTTTAGAATGTAGGAAGGGTGTTTCTTATAAAAACATACTAAATCATAGAAAAATTTTAAAATATAAAAAAACATAAAAATATTTCCCAAAAAAATAGTTTTTTGGAAACTTTAAAATAGAAATTTATTTTAAAACATTTTCCCATACCTAATTATATATAAACCTTTATTTACAAAACCACTACATACTAAAATAAACTCTTAAATTCAATATCATTTCTCAGTCTATCTATCTGAGTAACTAAGGAAAACTCAGGTATTTTTTTTGGTTAATGGAACTTAGAAATTAACACTATAAGAGAATTATATCCCATTTATAATCCCACCTCATTTTTAAATCGATATATAAAATACTTGAGTAGTTATAAAACACCATGTGTAGACACCTTTATATAGGAAACTTTATGTCTACTTTTTTATTACATGAAAATTGTTTTAAATGTGTTGACATGGCATTGTAATTTTATTTACCCCAACTTGTACAAACATAATTCATGTGATAAATTATATATATCTATATAAATATATATATCATATCATTGACCATATAATAGTCTCATTCTAATGAAGATAATGATGACATCTCTTGGCATTGGTTTTCATTTTTATTTCATTCATCCATAAATTTTGTGAAGGATTAAACTCTTATATCATTAAAAGTATGTTTTCTTTCTTAGTTCTGAAGAGAATTGTAACAGGCCAAAAATATCATACCTAAAATCAATATTATATTAAATAGATTAATGTATAGTAAAAATAAACTAAAAATTTATTAATTATAATTTTCTTTGAAAAAAATAACAGAAATAAAGTATTTTACTCAATTTAATTAACACTATTATATCTATTTGAATTTAAAAGATGATATTTTCTATAAAAAATATATTTAATAAAATATTCAAAATGAATTAACTATTATAATTATTTTGATAAATAATAAATTATGTTTTCTCAATTAATATCCACATTTTAATATATGCTAATAATTATTTAATCTGGCATTTTAATAATTATGTAACTATAAAATTGACTTGGTTTTATTTTCAAAAATATGATATATATATATATATAATAATGAGTTTTAAATTTAAAATTTTCCTTAGATTAATGTTTTATAATATTTTTGATATTATGAATTTTTTTGAATAAAATTATAATTATATAATATAAATGTTTTAATAGAATGTTGAAATTGTATATATATGAGTGATATTTTTAACTTCAATTATAATTTGTTTTATAAAACTTTTAATATTTCTAAATTATGATAATTTTTATTATTTAAATAAATATAATTAATTTTTATGAAATTTAATTTTCAAAAGATATGATATATACATATATATATATATATATTAGTTTTGAATTACACATATAATGAAATTTGGAATTATTGTAATAAAAGTATTATTAATTAAATTTTATTAAACATATTTTAAAAGAATAAACAAACTATGATTTTTATTTTCAAGTTTTCTAGTATAATAAAAATTATATCAATTTTTTTTAAATCAAATGAAATGAAAAATGGATAAAAAATTAAAACAAATTGAGAAAAAAGTAGATGCACGTGAAGAGGGTTTCAATTTGGGTATATCGAACCCCAAGGAGGAGCAGGGTCTCACTTCGGGGGTGGGTTGAAGCTGAACGATAGCCATTGTAGATGAATTCATGATGCGATGGAGGAATTTCTCTTTATGGGGTTACCAATGGGCACATCGAGGCCAAAATCATGTCGTAGGGGAGTCAATACAGAAAGGTAGGATCGGCCAAGTCCTCCTATCGTTGAAGATCCAGGCGACGCCAAGGAGTTTCACTGACGACCGAGTGTGGTCCGAGCTCATGTTAGGGTTTTTTATCCAAATCCACATGGTAAGCCTTTATTTCCTTTTTAGGTGTTTGAAAATTCATTTCAGTATCGATTTCATTAACTGAAATGCTTATTTTTTTCCTTTTTATCAATCTTTTTTTCTTTGTTTACTCTTTGTGGTTTTCCTGTTACTGTCTTGCTTTTCGAATATGAACATAAAATATTTTGTATTATTATATAGGTTTTTATATCTTGTTCTGGTTATATTAAATTGTTTATACCAATTATTTTGTTTTTTCTCTGACTGATTAAATGTGTGTTGGTTGTCTATGCTTGTTCTTTGTGCTTTCAATATAAGATTGAAAATCTACCAACATTTTTATCATATTTTCTATATATTTTTTTATTATTGTTTTCCACATCCTTGTCTTATAGGGGAATCCATTAATATATAAATAGATACGCCTGAGTTATCTATAAATACCTTAAACCAACTTGTAAATAAACAACCTTCATTGAAGAGAGGGTGTCCGAAACAACATGTTATTTTTTTCACTTCTTCTACTTCTATTTAATTTCATGTAAGGGTACAAATTTTATTATGATTTTACGTTCAGACTTGTTTTATATGGGAATTATTATTTATTTTTATGATTAAACTTATTTTTTTAAGGATTGAATATTTTCAAATACTTTGAATTTTAATTTTTAATTTCATGAGGGAGTCTAGTTTTTATGCAAATTTTTAATTCAGTGTCATTTTTTATTTAAAATTAAAATTGTTGAAAGATGAAAACATTTGTTTGGTTAATCCAAAATCAAAGAATTTTTCAGTTTTGAAATGTTTTGACAACAATTTAATAAATAATTAATGGATTCTATAGAACTGAGATTTTTATTTATAGATTGATGAAACTGATATTTTTGATATTCTATGTAAGGGATAAACTATATATTTGATTTATGTTTTAGTAAGGGATTTATACCTTAATTTAAATTTCATTTATAAGTGTTTAAATTATATTGTCCAAATTATGTTATTCCATGTATTTCACACATATTTATGTACATACATGGTTTCATATCTATATAATTTTTTGAGAATATTATAAGCTAAGGGAATTAATTATTTTTACAAAACATATTACCAAAATTTGTCCCTCTTATCCTAACACAATTCAAGTAAGGTGAATTCTTCTTATAAATTTTTTATTGAAAGTTTTGGTGTGTGTGTGTGTGTGTGCAATAAATTCAAGCCTCATATTTTTATAAATAAATATTATATCAACTTCAAGATCAACCCTTCAATAAATCTAGTTCCATGTTTATGAAAGGTTATATATTAAATTACATCAAGAATTATTATTTTTGAATGTACAAAAATTTTCAAAAAAAATATTTGTAACAAATCATGTTTTAGTACATGATTGTTTAATAAACTTATTTATGTACTTATGGAGATGATTATATTAATGTTAAAACTATTTCATAATTCTTATTAAATTCAGATATATTTATATATCAACTTCTTTTCAGAATTAATTCATTCAAATTAATGTTACATAAATCATGTTGGGTGCATACATGTATATATAAATAATCTATTCAGACACATAACATACAAGTATATGTCAATAATTTTTTCAGATATATATATGTATTTATTTAAGTAAATAACTGATCATACATAAATTATTAGGGACTATTTATATTAATTTAAATATGAATTTAATAAAATGAAATCATGGAATCATTATTGTTATGTTTATAATTTTATTGACATGTTTCTAGAAAAAAAATGTTCATAATATGTCATCATGTCTTATCAACATTATGGGTATTATAGGATAGAAATAGTATACATAGATGCTCAATTTCAAGAGGGTGTGAATTTTATGTTTTAAAACATTCTTTTTAACCTTAAGTAAATTCATGTTTAACAAAGTTAAATAAGGTAAATTCACAAACCCTATTCTGTTCTTAACTAAGAAACAAATATGCTTATGGTCTGGAAAAAAATGAATCCGGAAAAGAAACTTATGAACAGTTGATTCTACATTAAAGTGTATAGAATATTATATATCAGAGTTGGTAAAATTACAAGAAAGTATAAGAGATTTATACTTTCTTTCTTTATTAAAATACAGTGGAAATAAAACATGGAACAATATAAAGTAAAAAATTAGGAAATATTATAACCAAAGGAGTAAGTTATCCAACAACCTTGGATAAAGGTCCCTTGATTTAAAATTTCAATAAAGTCTATCTTACCCACACCAGGGAAATCCCTCAAATAAGTATATCGTAGTTTTTCTTGTTTTCCCCATAAGCCCTCAAAATTTAAGGTAGTTGGCACCTCAATCTTCTTATCCGTAGAATCCCTTGATTGTACTCAGCACCTATCAGAGTCACACAAAGAATGCTGAACAATATGTTCATAAAACTCACAAGGAACGAGAGTCTTTATCTCACTTGAAATCACTTCACATATTGTAATATCTAGTATCATTGATCGATATATTGATTCTGATCTTGTTCGAATGATCTCCTATTTATAGCCAAAACTTCAATGGTCAAATCCCTACTCCAATGGTCATATTTTTTCTTGAATCTCAGATGGCCATGTAAATGTGTCACTCAACCATTTGTTAGTTAGAAACAAAGTGTACGACATCATTTTACATAGGAAAATCTTTGGAAGCATTATCATGCTTAGGAATCAATAAAATGTAAAAGAAAATATAGTATATTAACCAAAACTGAATAATCAAAATCTAGGGAAAAAATAGAATTCAGAGTCTAAAAATATAAACAATTAGATTCTAGAAACATGGATATTCAGATTCTATTTTTCAAAGAATTTATAGTCGGAATTTAGAGGAGTTCAGTGTCTAAATTATGAATAATTCAGTGTCTGAATTCTAAGAAATTGAGATTTTGAATTATACGAAATTTAGAGTCTGAATTTTGAGAAATTTGGTGTTTGAATTCTAAAGACTTTGGAGTCTGAATTTTTAAGAATTCAGAGTCGTATTTCTGAGGAATTCAAAGTCTGAATTCTAAAGAATTGGTAGTCGGAATTCAAAGTAATTTAGAATCTGAATATTGAGGAATTCAGAGTCATAATTATGAGGAATTCAGAGGCTGAATTTTAGAGAATTCAGAGTCTAAAAACAAACTGACTTTATTTCCAAGATACCAAATTTTTTACATAAAAAATTATACTTGGTTATTAAAATACTTTTAATAATCCATCTAAAAACAAGGTAAGGTAAAATATTTTCTTAGAGAAAGAAAATTTTTCTTAAGAAAGTAATTATTAGAGAAATATAATTTTCCTTAAGAAAATGTTTTTATGTTTTTCAAAACATGTAGGAACAGAAAATTCATAAGGAAAACTTATTGACTCAATAATATTCCTCTTTTTAGAAGCCACAAACAACCTTTTGAAAAGAAATATAAGGAATAAGGATTTTGAATTTTAAACTATAAAATAAAACTTATCTCCCTTTACTTCTGAACTATGATAAATAAGACTAACTTCCCCCTAAGGTTTTTAAATCCCAAAAGATTATATTCTTGTATTTCTTTGAGAATTGAATTTTTCTTGTTAAGAAAATCTTCTTTAAAAAGACTCCCCCTTACTTAATCTCCCACTATATTATGGAATAATTTTCTTTATACATAGTATTCTTTTCATCATTATTTTTTCCCAGTTATGATTTTCAAAATGGAATGGAGGAAATGAAAAACAAATTGCAACTTAAAGGTTAGTGATATACAAGACAAAACAATTTAAGGATAGAAAAATTTTATAATGATAAGAAAAAGGTTTACGAGGAAAAGATACAAAAAATGATCATATTGGGAGGAAATATTATCCATCCTTACTTTTTTGGAATGAGCTTTATCAAGGTAGAATTTAACTTCTTGAGATATTTGTAATAGTCCTCAAACCTCTTGAGAAACCGATCCTGATCATGATTTTTCTTTTTCAAAGACTTGATCTTTTTTCATAAGACATTAGAATTTTTTCCTGAGACTCTACTACCTCTTCTTAATAACTAAGATTTTCATCAAAATGTTACCTGATATACCTTTCTCTCTTTAAATTTAATGCAACTGAATTTAACTTGCCATTTAGATCTTTATCCTCTTGTTTCTATTTTACTTTCTCAAGATTCGTATTTTCTGAAAAAACATGTTGAAATTTTTTTTATTCTATCATCTAAATTATCAAAATCATCTTTTAATGAACCTTGGAAGTTATCAACAATTCTCATGTCTTTAATAATTCTTATATAACATTTTGAAATAAGTATGATCTAATCTAACGGTTTCGATGAATACCAAAGAAGGATTTGGTAGGTTCCATTCTTTTGAGGTATTAAGGAAAAATAGGATTTAAGGAAAGTAAATATGATATAATTTTTCTTAAAACTAGATAAAAAATACCAAAAAATAAAAAAATACAATTATGAAGATTTAATAAAGGAAATATACCTTCTAAATTTCTTATAAATAATTTCTAAATATGAAAAGGTTCTTTTTAATTTCTGAAAATTTTTGTTCAGGAAAAAAATTGATTCTAGAAATTTGGAATCCAAAAAAAAATTGATTTTGAAATATTTGATTAAGAAAGAAAAAAAATTGGTCTCTGAAAAAAATTATTAAGAAACAAAAATTTTGTAAAACTATGAACAAATGTACTACCCTTATGAAAAGGGGTTTCTTAATTTAAGGAGACAGGTTTCAACAAAACGTTAATATCGAAGATTACCATAAAATTATCATTCCTAATTTTTTTAAATATATTCAAATCTATCAGAGGTAATGATTTTTTAAAAATATCAGTAATTTGATCTTGTGTTCTGATAAATGGTAAAATAATATATACTTTTAGTGCATTATCCCTAAGAAAGTGATGCCTAATATCTATTTGTTTTTCACGAGAGTGATGTGTAGGGTTTTTACTTAGGGCAATGGAACTTGTGTTATCACACAATATTTTTGTTTTTGTAAAACTTATACCATAGTCTATGAGTGTGTGTTTCATCCATAACACTTGATCACAACAACTTCTAGCTGCTACATATTCAACTTCATCAGTGTAAAGTGCTACTGAGTTTTTCTTCTTGCATGACCAAGAAACTGATGAATCACCTAATAAATGATAATTTTGGTAGATCTATAATAAGTATTTTATTTTAGATTTTTCATACATTCCTAAGGTTACAATTTCATATTATTCTCTGCCATAACCAAGATTGATCTTCCATTGCACTAAGGAAAGGTCGATCTTAGCTCCTAAGATATTCTAAGTTTAGCCTATAAACATTCTCATGCATATAGGCCGAATTAATAAACTCTTCCTTGGAATTGTGTACTAGACATTTATCATTCCTAAAATTCATAAGGTATCCTTCATCACAAAGTAGACTTATTCTAATGAGGTTGTGCTTAAGACCTTTAAAAAATAAAACATTTCAAATTAAAATTTCCCCAAGAAGAAAAATATTAACTATACTAATGATTTCTCCCTATGCATTATCTCTGAAAGTTACTTTTCCTCCTTTAATCTTGATAATATTTAAAAAGAAGTTTTTGTTACCATACATGTTCTAGGAACATCTATTATCCATGTACCATGTATTGTTGTTGGTACTTTCTTTATTTTCCTAAAAAATAAAAGAGATAGACTTTCAGAATCCAAACTTTCTTGGATTTAGAAATTTCATAAAGTAAAATATTAGGAATCCACATTTTCTTATAAAAGTAGGCTTTATGAAAACTTAATGATTGAGTTTTATTTAAAGAACAAATTTTCTCCCAATTTTTACCACATTGACACTTGGTCCAAAAATGATCACTTTAGGGTACAAAATAGTTGTTACAAAAAATAGGTTTTAAGTGAGTATAACCAATTCCTGAACTATTTCTTAGATGAAGAATTTGATAATACATTTTTTCAAATTCTTTTCTTCCTGAAGTAAAATTTTACAAAAGTTTCTTTAAGGAAAAAATTTTGGATTTTAGTCTGATGACTAAATTCTTATTCTCAAAGTCATTAGTTTTGAAACTTGAGTTATTATATAAATTATTTTTATTAGAAATAACATTTTCAAGATCCTTAGAAATTTTATTCTTATTATAATTAACATCATTAATTTTTTTATAAACACTTTAAAAATCAAGAGTTTTATTATCCAGATCTTTAGAAAGATCTAATACTTCTTTTGTTGAAACATATATTCTAGAATTTGTTTTCTCTATATTCTTTTTTATCTTTCAATTTTTATTCTCAAGTAGTTTAGAAAATCTAGAAACATCTTCAAATAAAGGTAAGGTATTATATTTTGATTAAGAATATTCTTCATCTAAAGATTCATAATATTATTCATTAAGAAAATTTTCATTTAAATAAATATTGGTTAAGGATTCAGCATTGTTTACCTTAGCCATAAGAAAATTATTTTCAATGGGTACTCTGGCTATAAGACTAATATTCTTCTGACTAACAGATTCTAATTTTGAAGATTCTTCTAAAGAGTCGCCACCAATGGAACTCTAGGGGTCATTTTCTTTCATAACTTTCTTAGCCTTAGATATATAATACCTCTTCTATTTCCTTTATAATTCTTTTCCTTCCTATATTTTTTCTTAATCATAGGACAATCAGGTTTGATGTGTCCATCCCTTTACATTCATAACATATTACATCAGAATCTTTCTGGTCCTTTCTATCTTTCTTCTTATATGTATACTTAAAATATTTCTTTCCAACAATCATGTTCATCCTTCATGCAATATTGGATAATTTGTTCTCAGACTGTTCAGTGTTATTGGATTCATAAATAACAACAGCTTTATTACCTTTTGATTTGGTTACCCTTTCAAGAGTCTGGGATTTAGATGTAATAGTGAAAGCTAAACTTCCATTATCATTCTTCTTGTTGTTGAAATCATCATCTCTCTTCATTCTTGTTTCATGCTAAAGAAGATTTCCAAAAAACTCATCAATAGTAATGTTAGATACTTTCATATTCTCATAAATATATGTCATTTTATATTCCCACTCATTGGGAATGATATCAATTATTTTATCCACAAGAACATCATCATCAACACCTTTCTCTCCCATAGATTGAATATTGTTGACAATACTCATAAATATTTATTGTACTTTGCAAACAGGTTCTCCATAAGAAAATAAGAATCCATGATATTCAAATCTTAACATAGCTCTTATATTTTCTATCACTTTAGAAGATCCAAGATGTGTAACTTAAAGTTTCTTCTAAATGCAGTTGGAATCTTCACAAAAAGATATCTGAATATATATATTTCTTGTCATAGAATACAAAAAAGTATTACATACCTTGTAATTTAGTTTATATTCTAGTTTCTCTTTATTGTTTATGGTTTTGACTTCTTGTTTTGGAATTTTTTAATCCCCATTGAGCATAACAAAGTTGTCCACTCCATTTTTAATGACAAAATTCTCTATCCTATATTTCTAGTACTCATAATCATTCCCATAAAATATTGGACGTCTTCTAGGATTAAGGTTATTAATAGAACCAATATTCATACCTTCCATTCTATAATAAAATACATTTCCACAAAATTTTTTAATATTAAAAGTTAAAAAACTTGAGTAAGAAAAGTTAAGCAAGAAAAACTTGAGAAAGAAAAATTATATGTAAGTATAATTATTTTAAAGAACATAATTTGATACCAATTGTAGATCGAAATAGTATATGTAGATTCTCAAATACAGGAGGGGTGAATTGTAATTTTAAAAACTTTCATTTTTATCCTTAAGGAAATTTATGTTTAACAAAGTTAAACAGGGTAAATTCACAAAACCTATTTTTTCTTAACTAAGACAGAAACTTCTTTAGGTTCCAGAAAAAAATGAATCTGGGATTGAAACTTAAGAACAGTTTATTATACCTTAAAGTGTATAGAATCTTATTTATCAAAGTAAGTAAAATTACAAGAAAGTATAAGAAATTTATACTTTCATTCTTCACCAATATACAGTGGAAATAAAACATGAAACAAAAAGAAATTAAACAATAATAAAATCCTTTATCCCAAAGAGTATAGTATCCAACAACATTGTATAAAGTTCCCTTGATTTATACATTCAAAAACTTCTTTCCTACCCACACCAGGGTAATCCCTCGATAAGAATATCAGATTCTGTCTTTATATCCCCACAAGACCTCAAACTTTATGGTAGTCAGCACCTTTGTCTTCCTATCCCTAGAAGCCCTCATTTATACTCAGCAATAATCGGAGTCCCACAAAGCAAGATGAACATGATGTCAAGGTTTAACAATATGTTCATAAAATTCACAAGTCGTGAGAGTCTTTCTCTCACTAAATATCACTTCACAGCATGTAATATCTAGAATCATTAATCGATATATAGATTTTGAGATTGTTTAAATGATATCCTATTTATAGGGAAAACTATAAGGGTCAGCTCCCTCCTCCAATGGTCATAATTATCCTTGAATCTCATAAGTACCTGTACATATGTCACTCAACAAATGGTTAATTAAAAAGAAATTGTACGACATCATTTTATATAGGAAACTCTTGCGAAGAATTATTATCCTTGAGAATCAGAAAAATGTAAAATAAAATATAGTATATTAACTAAAATGGAATAATTTTAATCTAGGGAAAAATATAATTTGGAGTCTAAAAATATAAACAATCAGATTCTAGAAACATGGATATTTGGATTCTGTTTTTCAAAGAATTCAGAGTCTGAATTCTAAGGAATTCGGAGTCTGAATTTTGATGAATCTGGTGTCTGAATTCTAAGGAATTTTGAGTCTAAATTATGAGGAATTAGGTGTCTGGATTCTAAGGAATTTTGAGTATTAATTCTGAGGAATTTGGAGTCTAAATTCAGAGGAATTAAGAGTCTAAATTCTACGGAATTTAGAGTCTGAATTCTAAGGAATTAAAATTTTGAATTTCAGATAATTTGGAGTCTAAAAACTAAAAGACTCGGTATCCAAGATTATGAATTTTTGAAATAATAAAAATTAGACTTGGTTATGAGAATACTTTTAATAAGTCATTGAAAAACAAGTTATGGATAAAACATTTCTTAGAGAAATAAAATTTTCCTTAGGAATATAATTCTCAGAGAAAGATAATTTTCTTTAAGAAAATGTATTTTTGATTTTCAAAACATAGAGGAATAGAAAAGTCATAAGGAATCTTTATTGACTCATCATGCATATCTTTTGTATATATATACATGGTATGCCTTTTGGGACACCTATTTCATTCATAATAAGTTCATATTTTAATTTAAGTTTTAAGGATTGATTTCAAAAATTAATTAGCACATAGATTACATTGAAAGTGTTTTATTTTAATTATTTATTTTATGATTTTATGTGAGGTACATAATTAAATATTAGGACTATTTTAAGAAGTACAATTATTTATAAGAATGAAAAATGTATCTCATCGAAGATTTATTGAATACATGGACAACTTATGCAAGGGTTAATGGTACGGGTTTTGGTTGAAACCAAACTCACAAGTGTTATCAAATGAAAGTTCATAAATATATATATATACATACTTATATATAAATTTCAGTAGAAAAGTGTATTTTAAATGCAGTGACTTGTTTCCAAAAAATTGAAAAACTCCCGTGAAAATATATAAACAAATAAATAAATCTTAAAATATTTTTGAAAACCCCAGTACTTGATTGTTGTAAATAAAGGAACTCGGGAGTGGACCCAACATTCACTAAGTGGGTAGGCCCAAGACATCCTTCAACATTTCAAGTGGCCTCAGAATTGTTTTTTATTTTCAGAATCTTGCGTATTGTTTTCATAAAAATACTAGAATATGTTTAAAGTGGTTTTCAAACATAATTACTTTCTAAGTGATATAGTATTTTCAAAGCATAATCAATTTCAAATAATGTCTTCAAAAAAATATTTTTAAATGTATTTTTCGAAAGTATTTTAAAATAATATATTTAAATGTATTTATAAAAGGTTTTAAAACACATTACTATGAAATTTAACACTCACCCCATGTTTTAAAATTATTTTCACAAGTCACTTTGAAGCCCAGAGTTTTACATCACTATATTTGTGTGCGCAAAAGCGAAGTTTGATTTTTTTGTTTCTTTAATTTTATTACAACTCTAATAAATTGTAATGTTTGTATCTAACTCTCTAGAACCTTGAAGGATAAAATATCCTCTATAATTTAATGTTTGAGTCTGGGTCCTTACAAAAATTAGTATGCAAGTTGCATTCCAGGAGGATAGTGTTAACATCACAAGAGTGAATGTGTACTAACTAAATATCACTAAAAATATCCATATTTTTACCAATCAGTAAATCCTAAAGTTTCACATTAGTGAAGAAAATATTGGATTTAATAATTATAATTCCCTAGTGATAAATTTCCTTCCATCTTTTGACTTTCCATGTGTTATATGGATCCTCGATTATTTTTATATATATCTGGCTAATTATCCATAAATAATGGTGTGCAGGAGGTTTAAGATGATAGGAAGTGGAAGATTTCTATTTCATGGACCAAAATTTTGAATTTCACATTGTGGAAGCTACGCACCTAAAGTTCCTTTTATGTGTCAACCCAATCACTCCATGCATGACCTATGATTCAAGCAAAAACTAGCCTCTTCCACTTCCCATAAATAAGGATTGATGGTTGTCGACCACCATAGGTGGATGAACTGATCTCTTAAGGTTCATGGACGAGTCTCCATATTTTTTCAGGTATAATATATAAATTAATTGGGAAAAAATAACATATGAAAATCCATTATCAAATTAAAATATTCATAATTCAATATAATTTTATACAATCAATTTTGAATAGTATCAATATTTTTATTTATTATAATTATTATGATTTATTATTTTCTACTACCACTTATTAAGATATTTTCTATATTTTTAATATTCATACATTCATATTAATATTGAATATATTCAATTTCTTATGTACTTTTATTATTCTTTTTCATTTTCATCATATTTATAATAAATTTTATATTACTATTAGAATTAACAATTAAAAGTATTCTTTTCAAAATAATATAATTTTCTTATAATTATCTTATATAAATTTTATTTCAATATAATTTTATTATTTATTTTAAATTAGAATTTTTATATTCTATAATAATTATATTCTTCAATAAATATTATATTATTTGTTTAATTTGTGATATATTCATTTATAATATAATTCTATTATTGTTATCTTATATATAATTATTTCAAACTAATATTTCATAACATTTATATTTCTCAATTTATTTTACTTGTAAAATATATATACTCATTTAATATTAATATTTTATATTTCAATTAAGGTTATATTATAATTGGATCTTATATATACCATAAAATATCATTTATCAAAAAATAACTAAAAAATAATTTTATCAACATCCTAACCATATGTTCTTATAATATTTTGACTAAAAATAACTTTTAAATTATAAATATATTAAAAATATTTACATGTTTAATAAAAAATTAATTAAAATGAAATTTTATATTAATTCTCACATCATTTCAGTTAAAATGTATCTTGACAAAAAAATCATCATCTGAATCCTTGGGGAAAACATGAACTCTATCAGAAAATGAGTTGCCTCATATGGAACCTAGGGGGAAATACTCCTCCCATATGAATCACATCTTCTATAAACCTAAGGGAAAACAATCCCTATATAGGAAACACAACATCTTGAAACCTGAAGTCAGACACTCCTGGACCAAGAAATGCATCATCTAGAAACATTGGGGGTAGACACTACCCATACAAGAAACACATCATCTAGAAAATAAGTGGTGTACCACACCCTATTGGGAAAACATAAACTCCTTTAGAAACTCAATGGTATGCTTATACCATTCTAGGAAACAATTATTGTAGTCATCTAAAACCTAGGGGGAGAATCTCTCTAACGAGAAACAAGTAACTAATCCTCCAGAACTAATGGGAATACTCTCCCTACTAGGAAACACATATCATATCATATATCTGAGTGTATCATATCTGCACAAGACTATCACACAACACACATACCTCAAGAATCATAGTCTATCTTTGATATCACCATGTAACGTCCTACGTTTTGAACTGGATGACAAATTCTAGTGGAATTTAAAAGTTCTCCTTTATTGCACGGGTGATTTTTAAAACCAGGTTTTGGAATGAAATTTCAGAAGTTGGAACTCTTGAATGCTATGAGTTATTTTTAAAGAAATCAAAAAATAATAAATAATTCCAAATTAAAATAAAAGTGAAATGAAAAAATTAAGGAAAAAATGAATATTTTAATAAAAATAATATTATTATTATTATTATTATTGTTGTTTATGATTATTATTATTATAATTATTATAATTATTATTATTTAGGTTTAGGTTTTGAGAACCCAAATAGGGTTCACCCACTTCCCTCACTCATCAGGCGAGCCCCTTAGTCGACCCCCTGCAGCACATGACCCCCTTCACCCTACTACCTCTCTCATCACTACATCCACTTTTTTTATTCATGAATCTTTGTGGATCCATCATGATAAGCTCTCTTTTCCCTTCTCTACTTAGTTTCTAACCTATTTTTAGTCAATCAATCATCTGGTGAGGTTTGTTTGAACCCTTGGTTTGGGTTAACCTGGATTTTCCTTATTTCTTCCTTTGATAGGGTGTGACAATGGCCTCTCGATTATTATTCATTTGTTTTCTAGCAATTGTCACCAAAGGTGAGGCAGTTGGGGTTTTTTGGTTTTTTTCCTCCATCTAATGTGATATTTTCATTCCAACACTTGGTTTTGAACCTTTTAAATTTGGGTCATTAATTGTTTTATGGTTCATAGTAATTGTTGTGTAGTGTGTCAAACTGTTTTGTGTGCTTTCGAGTCACCGGGTATAAGGTGACTCACCTGCGTATGCATAGGTAAGTATATGTGTTTGTTTGTGTGTTTAGGCTCCCCCGTTATGTGTATATTCATCCATGGTAGTGAATATGCAGGTATAGGGCTAGGTGTTCCTATTTATATATATGAATATTCATATGTAAGTGAGTGGATACTAGTATATTCATATAAGAATATAAATAAGGATCCCCTTGCACATGTTCATGGATATGCGGATATTTCCATAGGTGCTAGTTGTCCTTATATGTATGTAGAGGTGAATTTCTTAGTGGGGGTCACAACAGATTTGAGTTAGAAGGCATCAAAGAACTGAAGTGTTCATCTTGGCTCCACCCTGAGGTAGGATCCCATTCTATAACCCCTTAAGTTTAAAAGTGAATTAATTAATTAATTTCCTTCCTTTCAAAATTTCATTTCATTTAATTAATGTTATTGATCTTTTTTTAAAATAGATGTATAATCTTGTTAAAATATCTATTTGACAAAAAAATGAATATTTTATAGTAAAACCCCACTATTGAGGTGGGTTTTCTATGAAAACTCACAATGATAGTTTATTTTTATTTTTATTTATTGGCATTGCTGCTTAAGTTCTTGTTTATTACTTAATGTCTTTTATAGTTTTATATCATGCTTATACATAGCACATTAGGTTATTTCTAAATGACATTTCTTCCTTGTAAAAAATGATAGATGGTCTAAGACACCTCTTAAGTGTGTGGCCCAAATATTAATCAGAATTTCTAGTGTAGGCTTCTTCCCTCTTCCCCTGTACTTCATCTCTTGTTTCATGGCTGTATTGTTGTTCCTCTTGCCAATACCTTCTAAATATGACTTTTTATCATTTATTAAATTGTTTGGTTTGTTGTATTGTGTCTCTTGTAACCTTATCTTATGGTGAAAACCATTTGGGGTGTTCACCTTGCCTCTTGGGCCACCCCTTTGGGTTATCCATCCTAAATGGCTTATGATTCCATTATATAAAATGTGGAAAATTTCCATGTATTATGCATGGAACCTTAGTAATGCCTTAAATTGATTAATGAGAAATGAATTATAAATTGGGCCCCTATTGATAATGCCTAATCTTGAACATAATCTTTTTTCACATGTGTGGAACCTCCTACCTATGGAATACTTGAGGTTTATTTGAATGTAATATGCCTTACATGAAAAATTACTCATTTCAAGTTACATGAGTACCTTTCCTATTAATGAACTCATTATACCTTTTTTGGTGCTCCTTGATTGATCCTTTTAAATTTTTTAGATGGATTGTGACACATGCTCAATCTTCATAGCTTGAGATGATTAAATTTCATTAATGATATATTGGTAAGAGGAATGTTGATTCCATATTCCTCGTTTATAATTCCTTGATTATGCAAGTTGCTTTATTGCTTATGCCATTGATAGTGGCTTGGATTATATGAAATTCTTTGTTAACCTTGAAAGCTTGTGAAATTGAGTTGCTTGTGTTGACATGAAACTGTTTAAGGCTTATTCCATGTAGCATAATCCTTATACCTTGATTTATTTATGATATATGCATCTCTTGTTGTTTTAATTGAATTCATTAGGGAGAGAATGTGGGTCCCATATTAAGAACCCATAAATGGACTCTCCATACTCGATAGGTTACAACACAATGAGCTGGGGAAGTGGTGTATTAGTCTTGTTAGGAAAGGGCTCCCCCAGTTTTTTTATTATACTATGGAGTGATATCAGTTCCCTAAGGGGAAACTGAGGATAGAACCATTGGAAATATGGCTACTGAAAGCCTTGGGTGATACTCAGACCCTTACGTGTGATACCTAGTATGAACTTGTGGTTACCATACCACAAGTGAAACATGAACTTTTAAAAGGATCACCTTGGACGGGCTCAGTGGAATGGGATATTTTGAATGGATGTAGCATAGTGATACCTCCGAGAATATCTCATAATCCACCTCTAAAATTGATATTTTTTAATATATATGCTTGAGATGCGTCCTTCATTGTTATTATATATTTTTATTTCACTTGATAAGTTTACCTTACATTACTAGTTTACTAATGTGATGACATGATATTTAGACCCCAAGTTAAAGAACAAGCTTATGGATATGCCTTCTATGGTTTGTCATGTTACTTTTGACCCTTGTTTATAGATTCCTCCTTGTTGTAACTATAGCTTTCAGACTTATAGCTTAGGATGAAGTAGGTGGTATGGGACGGGTGTCCATTTAAGAACCCAGAACAAGTTTATATTATTTAATTTATCATCCTCTACATTTATTGTATATATAGAACACTTGTAAATTTATAATTCATTATCTATATTAGGATATACACTGATGGTACTAGCCTATTGAGATTTTTATCTCATACCTTACTCGGGACGTTATTACACTGGGTTAACTGAGTAGACATTTCTTATTCACAGGACTATGGACCATGATTGGTCTCTTATGCTATGTCATTTATACCTAGCAGTTAGGATCAAAGGAATGATATAGAGCTCAGAATGCTCGTGGATATCGCACATGGTGCATTTGTGTCTTTTATTTGTTATTGTTCTATATTTAAAGGCATTATATATTGTTTACTGATTTCAGTTATGTATCATCATCCATCATGCATGCTTGTATAAACTGGTGCTGGTCACTTTTATAAAATTGTTACTATTATTCTTCAGCTACACTGTTATCTATTTATATACTTCTTAAACTATTTTATATTGTTTGTTATCTGATAATGCCATTTTGAATCTTTTATAAGAGGGTATAGTCTCCCCACTATCACCTCTTGAGACCCTCACTGTTATTCATCACCCTTTAGCGTATGTGGATATTTTCTTGAGGTCATGTAACCCACTAGTCTAGCTACCAATTCAGTGGTAAGATGGGTCGTGACATTACAAAGTGGTATTACAGGGCTTATTTTCCCTTTTTCTTAATATTTTTGGTTGGTATATAGGATACTAGGACTGTTTCAACACTTGGTTAATAGCCATGTCTAAGACTAATCACCCTATGTATGGGAATTGACTAAGTGTCCAGGGTTGGGAATTTATGTTCCCGCTTCTTGATATTACAGTTAATATGATTTCACCACAAGTGATTTGTGTAATTTTATATTCTTATGTATTTTTGGAGTTTATTTTATTTTACAATTGACCTATTAAGGCAATGATAAAGCATTAAATGAATCATAATAGGCTTTTAGGGAATTGTATGTCATGTATATGACATTCCATGTAGCTGCATTAATTGGTTTCCTTCTGATATGATTGTGAACCTTGAATTTCATGCCATGTTTTTATGTTTATTAGCATACCTATTTTCATAACATTCTTAGGTATTAATATTCCATGATTTTGTGCCTATTTCATGTTTGTTTTAGCTTCTTGTAAAACATGCTAGTTTTATTTTAAATATGTAATTGATGAAATGTTCTAATTTTATTTCTTATAATTAATGGGATCTAATATTCTATTTATGGTGTGTATGGGCACTTCATAAATTGGGGGATATAATCCCATATGAAAATTATATTTATATATGTGTGTGTCTCTGACCATGTGTTATAATGTGAAATTGTTTCAAGTGTAAAGTATGTTCAATTTGTGATCGTAAATGAATTGATTAACCTTCCAAATGCACATTTGGGCCCAAATAGGTCAGTTGGAGGCATGTTTCTTATGGGATCAGTTGTTTGAGTGTTTTTAATTTCTAAAATTAATCAATGGCTATTGGATTACTTTATAAAGAACCTAGGTTGGTTTAATGGGGCACTTGTAGGTCACCTTACATGTTAAAAGAAATTTATTTTAATAAATTTTCAAATTATGACTGAATTTCAAGACGTGTAAAATGTTTTAAAAATGAACTTTGTTGAGACTTGTTTTCTTTTCCTTAATGTGTTAGAAAAAATATTTTAAATGGTTAAAGATTAAAATTTTGAATCAATGAAATGGACTTAAAATAGAACCATAGGTGGTGTTCTTTGTTCAAACACTTGCATAAGGTTAGTTTAATGTTTCTCACTAAGTTTATTTGGAATAGAATCATGAAAATTTTTCGTGGGTTTTCTTTCTTTTAGAAATGAATTAGATGGTCCGCTCTTTATCCTAGTGAAATTTATGTTGGCATGACCTAGATATAGGTTCGGTGCTTATGATTTTGTAAGGGGCTATCCTGTAGTCAGTATCACCCTTAGATCTTAAATTACTTGATAATAACCATGAGCTTCTTATTTTATGGTCTTGCCATCCCTAGTCAAACCCCCTCTATTTTAAAAAGACCCCCTTGTTCAGATGTGTGGTTGTGTCCTTCTTGGCCTCTGGTATGGGCATGATCATCGAGTAATGTTAATTTCTAGTTAGTTAGACATTCCTCGGGCATAATCAGTTGTTTTTTAGGTTTCTTGACACTCTACTCTTCCTCAGTAATGGACAACTAAGTGTTATTGAGTTCTCTCTTGGGTCATTTCTAGAGTAGAGTGACCTGAGTATTAAATAAAAAAGTATGTCCCAATGCTCGGTTGACTTTCTAGAGACATAGTTTTTTGACATGCTATTAGATTCTTGTTTTTTAATTGTATAATGTTTTGACATTTGTGAGTGTGACTCAGGTAAATTCCACATATATGTTAAAGGTGGTTTTGATCTTGCACACTTGTGAGTGTCTAGTTTATCTTCTCTATATTTTATTGGGACACACCTAAGATGGGAAGTGTCATTTCATTTTTGTTAAATATGTGTTCTTCTGTGTAATGGGGAACATAACCAAAGAGGACCATTGGAGGATGGTCGGTATTACATAAATGAACATGTGGAAAGTGAACTTTAAATAATGTAAATTCTTTCTTGGAAGCAAGAAGTTGGTGTGGTTGGCGATGTATGCAGCCCTTGGGGAGCGTCGTTGGTCATGGGTACACTTCGATGTTTAATCTGGAATGATCATTGGATACCTTGGGTCGTAAAATCTCAGTGATTGGTTAATGATAGTGTGTCGATAGGTGACACAGATTTTCTTTCAATGCATGTCGACCATTTATGGTTCAACTATTCTTCTTTCTAGTATTTGGGTGAGTTTTAATAGATATCGTTCAATACTCTTTATGTAATCTTATTAAGAGATTAGAATGTCCCCTATCTTGACATCATCCTTGATACACTGAGAGAGTGTTTTTTTTATGTCACGTTGTGTTTTAAATGTTTTTGGATGGATTTAGTGGCCTACTAGTGTTTCACATTGAATTCATGGCTCTTATCGAGGCATGGTTAGTCTTGAGCATCCCTTGGATTCCCACATAGGAATGCCTCATACGAACTCTTGAACACCAACTGTTTCATCTTACCTGAACACCAGGTTGATGCCACTCTAGGCTCGGTCAATGTTTTGATGTGGGTGTCTTGTCTTTGTACCAACATCTCACTCATAAACATGGAGTATGGAATAAATTGAGTTAGTTCCATCCAATCCATTCATTCTAATATGATGTTATCCTAGACTTTTTGTCATGTTCGATGATGCTTAAATAAAGGAACATCACCAGAATTTGAGTATATGGACTTTGGTGGATGTGTACGTGGTGAATGTGAGATACCTTGGAAGAAGTCATCGTAGTTTCATTTATAATAAAGACAATCATCTAAGTCAAGCATCTTCTTTAATAGTTGTACTGAGTGTCTCTACTAGTTGTCTCCCTTTTTCAATGTAAGGGTCAATGAAGGAACATTTTTGGCATGTCATCAGGTGAGATGAGTGTGGTTTGTGTTGGCTAGGTCTTTTCATAGGGAGATGGATCGACCGGGCTAAATAAGGTCGGTGGGGAATCGACTGTCTGACCAATTCAAAATCATGCCAGATCACTGCTAGAATTCTTAAGGGAATTCTTTGAAAGACAATTCCAACAGTGGAGCTACCATGTCTTGGAATAGGACCCTTCTAATGTGAAGATCAATGGTGGGGAGCACCATCGACAAAAAGGTTAAGGAGATGAAAATGTGATCACATCTCTAGCTAGGAGGGATTGTCTAACTACCATCTCTTTATTTCAATTGGAAAATGAGCATTTGATCTATTTGAAATGGCTTAAGTACCGCTTGACTAATCAATGCTTCATGTTTTTTTGGGCATTTGAAAATGCAATGTGACCATTTGAATGAAACTTTTCAAACTGTGTAGGAAAAGTGATGTTTTTGTTGTTCTAAAAGGATTCTCGAGGATGATAATTTCTAAGTTGGGAAGGTTATAACATCCCATGTTTTGAATCGGATGAAAAAATATAGGGAAATTTAAAAAAATTTCATTTATTGCATGGTTGTTTTTATGACCAGGTTTCGGAATGAATTTTCAGAAGTTGGAACTTTCAAAAGCGATGACTTCTTTTTAAAGAAATTAAAAAATAATAAATAATTTAAAATTAAAATAAAAGTGAAATGATAAAAATGAGAAAAAAATTACTATTTTAATAGCAATATTATTATTATTATTATTTAGGTTTTGGTTTTGAGAACTCAAAGAGGGTTCACCCTCTCCCCTCACTCATCGTGCGAGCCCCCCTGGTTGACACCCTACAGCGCGTGACCCCCTTCACCCATCTCCCTTTCTAATCACCACATGCACCTTGTTTCTTCATGAATCATTGTTGATTTTTCATGGTAAGAATTCCCCTCCCTTCTCCTCATGGTTTTTTACCATTTTTTAGTCTATTCTTCACCCTATGGGGTTTGGTAGAACCTTGGGTGTGGGTTAACCTGGTTTTTTTATTTATTACTTCGATAGGGTGTGTGAATGGCCTCTCAGGTCTTGTGTGTTCATGTTCTGGAAACCTCCACCATATGTGAGGCAGTTTGGGGTGTTTTTGTTCACTGCTTCCATCCGAGGTGATATTTTCTTCCCGCCGCTTGGTTTTGAACCTTCTAAATTAGGGTCTTTGATTGTTTTAAGGTTCGTAGTAATTATTGTGTAGTGCATTGGACTATTCTGTGTGGTTTCGAGTCTTCGGGTCTAAGGATACTTTCCTGCATATGCATAGGTAATATGTGTTTGAGTGTGTGTGTGTATTCTCTTGTTATGTGTATATTCATCCATGGAAGTGAATATACACGTATGGGGCTAGGTGTTTCTATGTGTATATATATATAAATGCATAAATATGTAATTAGAGACTAGTTTATGCATATAATAATATATGTAAGGATCCACATGCACATGTTCATATCCATACAGATATATGCATAGGGTTTAGGTGTCATTATATGTTTGTAAAGGTGCATATGCTCTGTGGTGGTAGCATCATCTTTGAGTTAGAAAGTGTCAAAGAGCTGAAATTTTCAGCTTGGCTCCACCCTGAGGTGGGATCCCTTTCCATAACCCCTTAAGTTAAAAGGTGCATTAATTAATTAATTTCCTTTCTTTCACAATTTCATTGCATTTAATTAATGTTATTGATATTTTTTTAGAATATATATTTAATCTAGTTTAAATATTTGTTTGATAAAAAAAGTCATCATTTTATAGTAAAACCCCTCTATTGAGGTGTGTTGTCTGTGAAAACTCACAATGATAGTTTATTTTTATTTAGATTTCTTGGCATTACTACTAAAGTTATTATTTATTGCTTAATTCCTTGTTTAGTTTTATAGAATTCTTATACATAGCCCTTTGGTTTATTTCGAGATTACTTTGCATCCTTTGAAAAAATTATAGATGGGCCAAAATACCTCTTAAGTGTGTGGCCCAACTATTAATTAGACTTACTAGTGTTGGCATCTACCCTCTTCACCTATACTTTATCTCTTATTTCATGTTACACTTTTGTGCCGCCCACCGAAACCTTCCAAAGATTCTTTGTTATCATTTATTAAATTTTTTGGTTTCTTCTATTGTTTCTATTGTAACATTCTCTTATGAAAAAAATCATTTGGGGTGTTCTCCTTACCTTTTGGGCCACCCCTTTGGGTGAGCCATCCTAAATGGACTAAGTTTCCTTTATATAAAATGTGGAAAATCTCCATGGTTTGTGTGTGGCACCTTAGAAATAACTTAAATTGATTAATGAGAAATGAATTATGAATTGGGTCCCTCTTGATTTTTCCTAATATTGAACATAATCTTTTATCCCATGTGCGGTGCCTCCTATCTATGGAATACTTGAGGGTTATTTGAATTAAATATGGCTTACATGCAGAATTACTTGTTTCATGTTACATGAGTACCTTACCTATTAATGAACTCCTTATGCCTTGTTTGGTGCTCCTTGATTGAGCCATTTAAATGGTTTGGATGGATTTTGACACTTATTCAAGCTTTATATCTTGATATGATCAAATTTCATTAATGACATATTGGTAAGAGGCATGTTGATACAACATGCCTTGTTTCTAATTCCATGATTATGCAAGTTTCTTTATTGTTTATATCCTTGATAGTGGTTTGAACCATATGAAATGCCTTTCTAACCATACTAGATTGTGAGATTGAGTTTCATGTGTTTACATGAAACTATTTAAGACTTATTTCATGTATATTAAGCCTCGTACCTTGCTTTCTCTGTGATATATTCCTCTCTTATTATTTTAATTGAATTTGGGTTAGAGAGAGAACATAGATCCCGTATTAAGAAACCACAAATGGAATCTCTGTACTTGATAGGCTACAACATGGAGCACCAGAAAAGAAGTGTTTTAGGCTTCCCATGAAAGGTCTTCCCCGTGATTTTTATTATATTATTGGGTGATATTGATTCCATAAGGGGAAACCGAGGATGGACCCATTGGCAAGATGGCTACCCTAGGCCTCAGGTGATACTTAGTCCCTTACATGTGATACCTGGAAGGGACTCATGGTTACCATACCATGAGTGATACTTGGACTTTAAAAAGGATCACCATGGATGGGATTAGTGGAATTGGATATTTTGAATGGATGTACTATAGTGAAACCACAGGTATGGGATCGAACTCCACCTCTAAAATTGAAAATTTTTAATGTAAATGATTGAGATTCATCCTTAATTATTATTATGTATTGTGATTTCACTTGAGATGTTTCCCTTACTTTACTAGTTAACTTATGTGATGACATGATATTTAGACCCCAAGTTAAAGAACAAACATGGGGATATTCCTTCTTTGGTTTTCCATGTTACTATTGACCCTTGTTTATATATTCCTCCTTAATACAACTATACTTCTCAGAATTTTATAATAGACCAAATCATGTGGTACGAGATAGGTATCTGTTTAGGAACCTGGACCAAGTTTCTATTATTTAATTTTTCATATTTATACATTTATTATATATATGGAAGACTTCTAAATTTATAATGCATTTTCTAGATTCGGCTAGACACCGGCGGTGCCAGCCTATTAAGATTTATATCTCACGCCCTACTCAGGACACCATTTCACTAGGGTACATGAGTAGACCATTCTTGTTTTCAAGACTAAGTACCATGATTGATTTCTTATGTTGTTGTATTTGTACCTAGAAGTTAGGAGAAAGGGACTTAGATGGAGCTTAGGATGCTCATGGAGATCTCCCTCGGTATTTGGTGTCTTTTATTTATTCTGAATCTAAATTCAAAGGGATGAGATATTGCTTACTGCTTTTATTTATGTATCATCATCCATCATGCATGCTTGAATAAACTGGTTCTGGACACTTTTATAAAACTATTACTATTATTATTCTGCAACATTATTATATGTTTGTATATTGCTTCTACTATTTTCTACTATTTATTATCTGATAATAGCATTGTACATGTCTAATAGGGTCTAGTCCCCCCACTATCACCTCTTAAGACCCTCACTGCTAGTTGGCATCCTCTAGTGTATGGGTAGACACGCTTGAGGTCATGTGACCCACCGGTCTGGCTACCGGTTTAGTGGTAAGTCGGGTCGGGACTTTACACACCACAACCATGATAGGTTTTTCTTATCATCTGTTAGGTTTTAAGATGATACCTGATATTAATAATTATTTCTCTCATTCATGAACCATCTCTAGAGACATCATAACACCAGGAAACCCAATGAAGTCCCCTAGGGTCTAATCATAATTCATACACACAACTTATGCTCCACTAACTCACTCCCATATCTCATGACATGCCCATCACCTAAAAGTCATAGTGTCCCTCATCATTACAATAATCACATCACGGTCTGAAGGCCTTGTAAACAGTACAAAATCACTTTTACTCCAACAGGATAACCTCAAAACCATCCCACTTCCAAACCACTAGCTCAATCCTCATACACCCAACCTATGTATATCTATCCAACAGTATACCTACCTAGGTGGTCACATATCATAGATGAAAGAATATTCATCCCACTCTCTAATAAACTATCCCAAAGGTTCTATGGAATCTCATGGTTCCATCATGGCTAACTCATACAATCACTCTTAGTCTCACTAGCTCAGCACATCGAACTCATAAGCATTCTCATCATGTCCATGAGGGCATCTACTAGGGTTCTACAAACCCATCCCAGTATCTTATCACTAGTAATAGACCAAATCTAACATTATATCATATTTACCTATCCTGTGGCCCTATCCAACCCTAGACTAAATAGGTTGATTCAAAATCGCATTCCATTTTCTCATGTCACTTCTTGATCCCACTAACTAGGTCCTATGTCATGAACCAACCCGAGTCAATCCTGAACAGATCACCCGATCCGGTCCGCGACATGACCCGAGAGGCGTTCCCGATCCTCTCGGGCTGGCGACAAGTGCCAGGGCATCAATAGAGGACAAGTGGGAATGATTTTTCCCAATAAAATTAAATAAACCAGTGGAAAAAAAGAACAACACAAATTAAATAAATGACCTTGAAAAGAAATAATGACCAGCAAAACACACTAACCTGGTCTCGACCAAAACTCCTCACGACTCTGAGAGTTAAGCACCAGTCCACAACCAACTATCGCCCACAGCAAGAAATCTCAAGACAAACATGCAGAAAAACTAAAAACAGGAAAACACTATATGCATGAGTATTAAAACTCAGTAGGCGTGTCCAAGAACTATTCCCAATGCACTACCTTTAAATAAAAAAATTTACCAATTTAAGGTTTGAACTAAATTATATAAAATATTATTTTCCACATACACTTTCATTTCTAGAACAAGTATCTATCCATTTACCTTTTTAATTTAAAAAAAGTTTAATGTTCAAAAGGAATAGGTAAATTTCATTTTAAAACATTTTCTGTGAACAATTTAGAAATCCAAACTTCATTTATTAACCAAAATTAAAACCACACATAACACACAACACACACCAAGGGAAATGGAAAATGTGGCACACAGTGGCCAGTAACAGAACTATACCTCTCAATCATCCACCACATACAAATAAACACTAAAGGAAACATGGTTCGAACCTAGAAGCTCATGAACAATCCAGAACATACTATACATGTGACACATCATGAAGGAATTCTCTAACTTGATGACATCATAATGCCCTAATGCTCGGTATAGATTTTCATGTCCTAATCAAAGGGCCCAATACCCATAGCATCAATAATTATGTATTCCCTTTCTATGGGGACACTAGCCAGTGCGTAATCTAAATTATTGTAGTAGTCATTATTAGAAGATTCACTTACTATGTCAGGTTCCCATGTCAACACGTATAATAAAAATATGGGTGAGTCAACAATGCCAATAAAGTAACCAGTCACGATACACAAACATCTTGTTCAATAACTCACACAATCACCGTACACAACAATATCACTCTAGAGTCACGGCAAAGAAAGTTTTTCCAAAATAATTCATTTTATTAAAGTGTCAAACATGCTTTAAACATCCTTTTAAAATCACCCATATTTCAAAAGAAACCAACACTTTCACATCACAAGTAAAACCATTTTTCAAATATACCAACACACTCTACATTTATTAGGTTCCAAAAAGGCCTTAACCAACTTTTAAGAAAAACACTATTTCTCAAGAGAAACCATAATGTTAGATCATGTTTCAAAAGAAAAACATTTAACATCAAACTAAAACCACATGTGAGAGTAAATGAATTATGTTCAAAGGCCAAAGGGTGTTCTTTTACTATTGTGTGTCAACTCATCAAGAATGTAATTCAAGTGTGATGCATAAAATAACTAGTTTCATTTACATCAATATTTACTCCTAAAATAATTATCTAAAAATATTTATCATTTATCAAAAATTAATGAAATAACAAGAAATTAATAAATTCTAAATTTAAAGGTGAGTGCAATGGGGGACCTACCTCAATTTTCAGCTCGAACATGATGATGCAACACTCCTCACATAGGCGCGTAATAACGCGCAGACCGATGATCACGGTAACATGAGGTTACCCTTCCAATGCGCTGAAACAAAAGTAAAATAATCTAAAACATAGAAACATTGACCCAGAAAAAAACCCTACAATTAAACATCCCAAAAATAACTACAAAAAAACATAAACATTAATTTAAAATAATCAAAACAGGAGACAGTGCATACCACACATGAACCCCAATGCAGAAGAAACGACGCGAACCCAAACCGTTTGTCTTCAGCGGAGGACGCTCGTTGCGCACCCAATTGAGAATAAGGTGTGAGGCTAGTCACAGGAATATAGGCTAAAAGACATGAAGACTTATGGTGAAATTCTTTCCACACTGGAAGTGAAAAGGCTCCCACTGGAAGGGTCAGGTAAGGATGGTGCGCACTAGAGGCGTCCACAAGTTGGGAGTAAGGCTGGCTATAGGGACAGTTAGAGGAGGTTGTGTCGGATGCACGGGATTGCGAGGGGAGGGTGGTTGGAAGCTAACCAGATGGAATAGGTTGTTCTAGACAAAGCAGAGCAGTAGGAGGTTATGGGGTCTCTCAGGCGACGCTACAGAGAAGGAGGATCCTCTCGGGATAGATCGCAACAGGGGCTGCAGAGGGCGTGCGACAGGGCGGCTGGGCGGGACGCACGAGAGAGGCAACCAAAACGGAGGAGGGGGCGGCCAGGATGAGGTCGGGCCGGGGTAGTAGGGGTATGGCATGGGGTCCCGGATGAGCAAGTAGGTGGTTACAGAATAGGAACATGGGGTGAAGGTGCAGCGCAGGAGGAGGGTGAGTAGGGTCAGCTGGGCAGGGGGAGGCCACGCTAGGCGGAGGCCAGGAGTTGGGTGCACCGTCAAGGGTGAGCCAGATCCGGTGTAGGGCTAGAGGATGTTGACGGAGGGTTTTTTAATGCTTGGCAGAGGTCTGGACGCGGTTGAGGAAGAGAAGGCAGGAGGGGAGTGCATGGGAGGCGTTTGTAGGGGTGGAGGTGGGCTATAAGAGCGAAGGAGGTGTGGGAGGCCACGCCAGGCGGTATAGGAGGAGGGATACATGAGCGGTGTGGGGCACAGAGGCTGGGATGCGGGCCAGGTGGAGAAGGAATGAGCAGATGCGGGGTGGCGGATTGGAGAAGCAGGGGAGAGGGAACAAACGCATGGAAGATAAAAAAGAGAAAGAAGAATAAAAGAAAAGCAAAGTGAAGAAGAAAATTAATATGATAAAATAAAAAAAGAAAAAGAAAAGTAAATAAATAATAATATATAAAGGTTAATAATTATAATAATAATAATAATAGTAATAATAATAATATAATAACAATAATTATAATAATAATAATAATAATAATCAGTCAACCACACTGTCTCCAGGACCGAACGCATGGTCGCTACTAGGGGTGCGATGACCACGCACCAACCCGGACCGAATGCGCGGTGACCGCTAGTAGTGCGGCAACTATGCACTAGCTCGAAATCCACCAAAAATATCAAAGATTCAAAAAAATTCAAACCCAAACCCAAACCCAACTCTGTCCAAAGTCACAGGATAGATAAAATAATAAAACAATAGGCGTTCGTGATCAGGGTGTGATAGACTGTCCCATGCTTTCTCAACCAAAGAACTTGGTAGTCCCATGCCAATTCATTAATCCATTTCTCACAATCCTCACCCATGTCTCATATTATGTCTCCCTAATGAGAGCTCTCAATTTAACACCTAGATTAAAACCACCTCCATCATCTCTCATTATCCTAAAATCATGTCACCAATGACCTTTAATAGTTGTTTGGGATTATCCATCTTGTTCTAATTAGAAAAATACTTTGAATAGACTCCTGACTTGTTTAATTCTACCTATCATAAATAAAAACATGTAAAACCACTCTTAGGGGATAGTGCATGGCATATACCATAGTGTACATAGTGTGTACTCCCAAGACCCTACTCTGGGTGTGTTCCTCATCCCATTCTAGTGTGTATCTCTCAAATACTTAGTGTGTAGCAACCCAATATGGTGTGTATCCCACATAGGGTATTTTAAAATGCACCCTACATGATGTCTGGCCAACTAATCAATATAACCTATAGCCTTGTACCACACATGGGGTCAGACCATGTACTCTACATGCCATGTACCCCCACATGGGATGTATGGATGAGTACCCAGCCACACTTTGGATCATCTTACATAGTGTTTCCTTATGGACTGCATGTTGGGCTATCTTTATCTTCTACCTTCAGTCACACCAAAGAACACAGGGAGTGTGTTCTTGAACTACACATCGTGTGATCGGGTTTCCCTAATGGATACCCCCTAAAAATTTCTTAAAACCCTCATTTCTACCTAAATCAATTCTTTAGGGACCACAAAACAACCCATCGCTCCAATATACTTATTTAAAAATATATAAAGATGATTCTTTGTGGAAATAGAAAAAAATAAAAAAAAATTGGTGTACCTCATGGTGAAATCTCCAAGAATTCAAGCTTAGATTCATGATCAATAATTTTTGTACCTCAATATGGAATGGATTGGATGAAACTTAGTGCCTTTCTCTCCCTATTTCTCTCTTGGGTTATCTAGTAGCACACAAAATGGGGGATAACCTCTCCCTATTTTTAGTAGGAAGGAAATTGGGGAGGAGAATATAGAAATAAAATATAAAGAAAACAAAAACAAAAAACTCATATTAAAAGGCCTGACCCTGGACTCAAAACATTAATGGGGTCTTCACCTTTCCTAGGTCACTTTTATGGACTCAATAAAAGATTTAAAATTTCAATTTTGATCTCTATTTATAAGATATTAGTGTTTCATTAAGTAGACTAATTAATATTTATTTAATTAATATTAAAATAATCTGAAAAACATAACAGGTTGGGAATCTCATCAGATTCAAACCCAAGGTTAAAAACCCCATAAAAGGTTTAATAGAATCATTAGAAAATATTTATAGGATAATTTACTAGGTGAAATTATTTTAACTCATAATAATCCATCACCAAAAAAATAAAATTCCCTGAAAAATTCATGAACCATAAAAACATTGGTCTTTACAACCTCCATACTATATCACTTCTAATCCATGATAATACTTAGTAGTCTTTCAACCATAAACTTAGACCTAAAATAGTTTTAAATTAATCACTAACATATTATATTATACCCTAGAATGTTATGCGAGCTTCTGTTGTGTAACTCTATACATGAGATGCACTGGTCTTCCAAAATGGAACTACCTGCTTGTCACCATTGCTACTACCACACCTAGGCCTCAAATATGGTATTCACTAAGGAACCAAAGAAAATAGTTTCCATCTATATATTAGTTTCCTAATTCTATTTTGACCATCAAACAATAGATTTCACCATGACCATTACCCAACCAACACAAGGGCAATATCTTCATGATTGATAAGATGCTCCCCACTATAGGAGTGCAACATCCCCCATTCTAGATCTCTCTCACATGGCCAAAAATGGTTGATTACAATGCCTCAGGTGCACCTCATCATATTCTAGAGGCTACCAACTAGTAGCAGGTTGTGATGAGTATAGTGGGGAGAACATAACCATTGGTTACAGAGTTACAACACCACAGAATAATCTAATAATAAATAAATATCAGAGTAACAGAAATAATGAAAAAACACAATACAGTGGAGACCAACTATAAAATTCAACTGAGTAATCCAATAAATAATAAAGGAATAATGTGATATTGTGCGGGAATGAAACTAAATGTAATGCTAGAATTAATAAAAATAAAATACTAGAAAAATCAAATAAAAACTCAAAATTCCTTGATCACAAACCTCATGTCGGTCCCATATCCAAACTCTAACCCATCCAGAAAAAAACGATAAACAACAAGGTCCTTTTCCCTTTCCCAAACCTGTATCCAGATAATATTCTCATGTACCAATAGAAGCCTGAATAGGGTATGAGTATAATTAATTAGGTCAGAATTACTATGTCTAAACATATTCAGAATGATAATAAACACATTAATAATGTAATAAAAATGTTTGTTAATAAATTAGACAAGTCAATTAATACCTCATCAACCTTCATTATCACCATTATAAAATATATCTGAACATGTTTTTCAATAATGCCAACCATAACTATATAAACATGGTAAATCATAACCTTCTTTGGCTCTATGTCAGAATATCTATGATCATATCCCCCGACTATGCTAACTATAACCATATAACTATGATAAATCATAACTTTATTAGGAACCATTCTAGAATATATCTAATCATCTCTCAAAACCATGAAAACCATAACCATATATCCATAGTATAAATCACACAAATCTAGGTCAAACCCTTTATATAATCATTTTAGTAATAAATTAGTGTGGATCTCAGTATATAAGTATTTTAGCAAGATTCAGGTCTGAGACCAATATATAAGAATTTCAGCATGAGTCACTCGGTATAGCCTAATATATAAGCATTATAGAATTTCTCAGGGCATAGCCTAGTATATAATAATTTAAATATGTATCAAGGCATAGCCCAATATATAAGAATATTAGCATTTAAACTAGGTTTACTCCCTATATAATCATTATAGCATTTATCAAGGCATAACCCGATATATAATCATTTCGACATATCTTAGGGAAAAACCTGGTATATAATCATTTAGGTAGGTATAATGGGCCAACACTCTGCATAATAATTATTTCATAGAAAATAACAATACATGTCATAGAAACAAGGATATCACAATATCACATCATAATACTCAATTGTTTATTAAGAAAATTACCATTTGTCGTTAAATTTCACATTTTGTTTACCATTTGTTCATAAACTAATAACATGCCAATCATTTCAATAATCATACAAATAAAAGGTGAATCTATATCAAGAAAACACCCAAATCTCATTTCATGATAAATTCACTTTAATCAATTAATCAATTCATTTGAAAAAAAAATGTTTCACTCACCTGAATGGTAGCCAAAATCTAGGAAAACAACAATTTAATCAAAATAGATCCTAAGAACAAATTAAATTTATTATTTAATTAATTTTGGTGCATGTTATGTTGGTGTGATTGAAAAACTACACGTACTTTTCAATTAAACGGACTATAGTAATAAGGTTTGGACCCCCTACCTTTAACTGATGATCAACTAATGCTTCTAGTAGGATTTCACTTACAATACTGATTTCTAAAATGATCACATAATGGATCCAAGAATCTGATGCATGACCGGGACATCAGGAATGAAAGGACCCAGCCTCAAATGTTACATAACAAATGACATTTTACCGATCTTGGTTCTAGATAATAGATACAAACTAAGAAATTATCATATTTGTAGTAAAAATAAAATAAAAAGAACAAAAACAAAATGTTTTCTAAAACCACAAGTGAAGAGAACGCATTCAGAAAACTCCAGGTGACCTGTGGAAAATCATTTTAAAACGTGGGGTGAGCACAAAAATTCCCAGTAAGGGATTTAAAAGCCTTTGATAAATCCTTATATAAATTTCTTTTGAAAATAACTGTGAGAATACATTTTAAAATACCCTTTTTAAAATGCTATTTCAAATTACTAATGGTTAAAAAATATATCATTTTAGAAACTACTTACATTCAAAATTTCCTAAATATAACCCAGTGTTTTTCTGAAAATAATCCGCAAGATTTTAAAAAATCAAAACATTTTTTTGAGGTTACTTGAATCATTGAAGGTTGTCTGGGCGAACCCACTTAGCGAAGGATGGGTTCACTCCCCAATGACCTTCCATATTTACAACAATCAAGGAACATATTTTATAAAGATCATTTTTAAGCTTTCATTACATATATTAATATATATTTTCACTAAATTTTTCAATCTATTCATAAAACACGTCACTTCAATAAAATATGCATTCCCAGTGATTCTTATATATATGTACATATGTATATATATATACACACATATTAGCTTTCATGTCATAGCACTTGAGATTTTGGTTACAACCAAACCCTTATCATAAAATATCCATGTATTCAATACACTTTCCATTATTATAAATGATTGATCTTATTAAAATAATCGTAATAATTAATTTTTTAACTCACATAGAAATTGAAGTGAATTATTTAAAAACATAACACTTCCAATTTAATACATATACTTATTAAATTTGGAGTTTAAACCATAAAATTTGAATTGGAACCATGATTTTATTAAGGATGCAATGGATGTCGATGTAAGTGCATAAATGCATGTCCATGTATATATACAAATGTGATGCCCAAAATGATGATAAAAAGTGATGACATATTGTTCGTATGTTTTATATAAGAATGATGATAAATTGAAAATAAAATTATAAACATGATAATAACCATTTCATTCATATATAAATCTAAATAACACACACATTTGATCATGAAAGTAAATAATAAATCTCTTATACATAATTAAACTTGAATGGATAAATATAAATAATTCTTTAAAATCAACTCTCAAAACTAAATAATAGTCTCCCATACGATAGAACAAATTCAAGTTTGTTTTTAATAGAATCAAATAAACATATCTTCTTATAATTTCATAACAAACACACTTAAAATATTTGATGCTTTAATCAAAAATAATAATTAGAAAATTTAAGAAAAACAAGAACTGTAAGTAACATAATTATTCCCTTACAAAATATAATTGAAAATAATAATAATTCCCTTACTTGAAATAGAACCAGCGTACTCAAATCAGTGAACCATTAGGCTTCCACTGGAGGCTCGGACACTCGATAAACAATTAAGAAGTGTGCATATGATAGTATGGATTACGTTGGGTGTGAAGAATCAGTTTTACACACACACACACAGTTATATATATATATATATATATATTAATTTGTGGCTTGTGGTGAAAGCCGTAAATATGAATAGTTTTTGTATAACTCACAACACATATTATTGTATCTCAAAATTTTAGGTGTTGGAATCTTAGTTATGTCTCTCACTTTATAGGTGTTAGAAAAATTAAAGAATAATGGATTCCTTTTAACATAAAGACAAAATTGTGAGTCATTTGTTTTGATCTTATTAGAAAAAAATTACTTTACCATGTTTATTGATTCATGTTTTATTACCCTTTTTTACTAGTGGATTTAACATTTTTTGTAAAAAGTTTTGCCCCCATTTTTATCAATTGATTATTAAATAACCAATTAACAACTCATCAACTCGCTCTCTATCTTTAAATTTGATTTGGCGTGACTTTTATTTTTGATTCTTACACCTTTCCTTTTCATTTTTTTCAACTTATTGATAATATATTATTATTTTATTATATCATTACAATAATTTATTATTATATTATACTTTATTATATTATTTAATTTTTTTTATAAAAACACTTAGTGTTTATATATATATATATCGTTTATTACTTTTTATAATATAAATAATAGAAATCTGATTAAATTATAAAACTAAAAATAATTTAAACTAAATATAAATATATATATATATATCAATAAAAAAATTATTTTATGAATTAAAATTATCATAATTTATAAATTTTCAAAATTTTATAAAACAAATTAAATATAATTTTATAACATTATAATATGTATTATTTCGATACTCTATTAAAATAGTTGTACAATATAATTATAATTTTATTAAACAGAATTCATAATATTAATAATTTTATAAAACATTATTCTGGTCAAAGTTTACAATTTAAAACTAATAATTAAAATTTCAGATATATATATATATAACGAATCATATAAAATTATTTATACATATAAAATGATTAAAATACATAATGACACATATATTATATACAACTTTATACATGTATTTTATAATACAATGATTTATAATATATATATATAATGATATATTATTTTTTTATTTGGCCATCTTCCACGGGTCAAGTCTTACCTCAAACTTTTTCCCCTTTTTTTATATTTCTCCAAGAAATTCATGCCACTTTCATTTATATATCATTTTATATATTTTTTTAAAAAATCGTCTTTCTTATTCATTTATGACACATTACACTCTTATTTTTAATAAAAAAACATATCAATTTTTAAAAAAAACAAATCATGTAGATTAAATGAATATATATATATATATATATATTTATTTATTTTAAATTAATAAAGATATATATATTAAACAAATGTTTAAAATCTATATATCTATATATATGTAAATTATCTTTTCTTAAAGAAAATAGTAATTAAAACATGTTTTATTTTTAACACACATAAAAGTGTGTTTTTTTAATAAACTAATTAAATATATTTATAACTTAAAAATTTTATAAAATGATGACATGATAGAGTTTTCATATATTTATAAAATATATTATCTTAAAAATAATATTAATAGTAGTTTTAATATATATTTTTTACCCTTAATTATTGTAATGTTTTCTTAAACAAAGCATACTTTTCATGTTTTATTTATTTCAAACTAATGGAAAGATTTCAATTACAAGTATAAATTAAGTCCACACATAAAAAAAATATATTTTTAATTTCTTGGAGTGTTAAATTATTCCCCCCTCAAAAGAATTTCTCCCTCACAACTCATTTCATCGGACTAAAAACAATTCTGAATTTCGGTCTTTAGAATTAAGAAAACTAGGACTGCTAGACTTCTAAAATTTACTACTTATACGACATCATCCTATCTCCAGAGTTGTCTATAACTATTCCTCTAATACCAATTGTAAGGATCAACCCTTAAACATAACATAAAAGAGGACCTTTTACTGGTCTAGATTCTGGAGAATAGATACCAACTTACAAATTATCATATTTTCTGTAAAAATAAAATAAAACAAACAAAAACATGACATGTTATAACACCACAAGTGAAGCGAACGCCTTTAGAAAACTCTAGGTGACCTGTGGAAAATTATTTTAAAGTGACGGGTGAGCACAAAAATTCCCTATAAGGGGTTTAAAAGCCTTCAAAAAATCCTTATAAAACATTATTTTGAAAATAACCATGAGAATACATTTTGAAGTACCCTTTTTAAAATGTTATTTCGAATTACTTACTGTTAAAAAAAATAGATCATTTTAGAAACTACTTACGCTCAAAATTTCTTAAATATAACCTAGAGTTTTTTTGAAAATAATACAAAAGCTTTTAAAAAAACAAAACATTTTTTTGAGGTTACTTGAATCGTTGACGGCTGTCTGGGCCTACCCACTTAGCGAAGGATGGGTTCACTCACCAATGACCTTTCATATTTACAACGATCAAGAAACGTCTTTTATAATGATCATTTTTAATCTTTCATTACATATATATATTCACTGAAGTTTTCATTCTTTTGATAAAACACTTCACTGAAATAAAATATGCATTCCCACTGATGCTTATATACATGTGCATATGTATATATATCTATATACACATATTAGCTTTCATGTCGTAGCACTTGCGAGTTTGGTTATAACAAAACCCTTATCATAAATTTTCCATGTATTCAATTAAATTTCAATTATTATAAATGATTGATATTATTAAAATAATCATAATAATTAATTATGTAACTCACCTGGAAATTGAAGTGAATTATTTAAAACATAACACTTCCAATGTAATACATATACATATTAAATTCGGATATTAAACCATAAAATCTGAATTGGAACCATGATTTTATTAAGGATGCAATGGATGTCGATGTAAGTTCATAAACACATGGCCATGTATATATGCAAATGAAACGCCCAGAATTTTGATGAAAAGTGATGACATATTGTTCGCATTTTTTCTAGAACCATGATGATAAATTGAAAATAAAATTATAAACATGATAATAACCATTTTATCCATATATACATCTATAGAAAACACACATTTGATCATGAAGGTAAATAATAAATCTCTTACACATAATTAAACATGAATAGATAAATATAAATAATTATTTAAAATCAACTCTCAAAACTAAAGAATAGTCTCTCATATGATAGAACAAATTCAAGTATGTTTTTTATATAATCAAATAAACATATCTTCTTATAATTTCATAACACACAAACTTAAAATATTTGATGCTTTAATAAAATAAATTGAAAATTTAAGAAAAACAAGAACTGCAAGTAACATAATTACACCATTAACAAATATAAGTGAAAATAATAATAATTCTCTTAACTGAAATAGAACCATCATACTCAAAGTAGTGAACCATCATGCTTCCACTCGAGGCTCGTACACTTGATAAACAGTTAGGAAGTGTGCAGATGATAATATGGGTTACGCCAGGTGTGAAGAATCAGTTTTACATACACACACACACACATATATATATATATATACTAATTTGAGGCTTGTGGAGCAAGCCTTAAATATTAATAGTTTTTTATAACTCAAAACACATATATTTTTATCTCAAAATTTTAGGCGTTAGAATCTTAGTTATGTCTCTCACTTTATAGGTGTTATAAAAATTAAAGAATAATGGATTCCTTTTAAAATAAAGAAAAAAAATGTGAGCCATTTGTTTTGATATTATTAGAAAAAAATTTCTTTACCACGTTTATTGATTCACATTTTATTACCCTTTTTTATTAGTGGTTTTAACATTTTTTGAAACACGTTTTTCCCCCATTTTTATCAAGTGATTATTAAATAACCAATTAACAACTCATCAACTCTCTCTATCTTTAAATTTGATTTGTCGTCACTTTTATTTTTGACTCTTACACTTTTCCTTTTCATTTTTTTCAAATTATTAACAATATATTATTATTTTATTATATAATTACAATAATTTATAATTATATTATACTTTATTAACTTATTTAATATATTTGTTATCAAAACACTTGGCATTTATCTATATATATATATATATATATCATTTATTTATTTTAATTATATATATAATAGAAATATGATTAAAATTTAAAAGTAAACATAATTTAAACTAATTATAAATATATAGGAATATATATATATATATATCTCTCTATAAAACAAAATTAATTTATTTTATGAATTAAAATTATCATATATTATAAAATTTCAAAATTTTATAAAACAAATTATAATCTAATTTTATGAAATTAAAATATCTATTATTTTAATACTCTATTAAAATAGTTATATAATATAATTATAATTTTATTTAACAAAATTCATAATATTAATAATTTTATAAAACATTATTCTGGTCAAAGTTTATAATTTATAACCAATAATTATAATTTCACATATACATATATATATATATAATGAATCATATAAATTAATTTATACATATTAAATGATTAAAATACATAATGATACATATATTATATAAAACTTTATACATGTATTTTATAATATAATGATTTATAATATATATATATATAATGATATATTTTTTTTTGGCCATCTTCCACGGGTCAAGTCTTACTTCAAACTTTTTTTCCCTTTTTGTCTTTTTCCCCGTGAAATTCACACCACGTGCATTTATATATCATTTTATATATATTTTTAAAAATATTTTATCTTCTTCATTTATGACACGTTACACTCTCTTATTTTTAATACAAAAACATTTCAATTTTTTTAAAAAAACATGTAGATTAAATATATATATATATATATATATATTCATTTTTATTTTATATTAATATAGATATATATATATTAAATAAATGCGTAAATTTTATATATATATAAATATATATATATTTAAATTCATTTTTCTTAAAAAAATAGTAATTTAAACATGTTTTATTTTTACCACACAAAAGTATGTTTTTTTTAATAAACTAATTAAATATATTTATAATTTACAAATTTTATAAAATGGTGACATGATATAGTTTTCATATATTTATAAAATATATTATCCTTAAAATAATATTAATAATGGTTTTCATTTTTTATTTTTGACCCGTAATTATTATAATGTTTTTTAAACAAAGCATAATTTTCATGTTTTATTTATTTCAAACTAATGGAAATATTTCATTTATAATTATTAATTAAATCCACACATAAAAAATTCTATTTTTAATTTCTTGGGGTGTTACATTATTCCCCCCTCAAAATAATTATGCCCTCACAATTCTTTTCCTCAGACTAAAATCAATTCTAAATTTCGGTCTTCAGAATTAAGAAAACTAAGACCGCTAGACATATAAACTTTTCCACTTAGATGACATCATCCAATCCCCATAGTTGTCTAGAACCATTCCTCTGATACCAATTCTAAGGACCCAGCCTTAAATGTTACATAACAGATGACCTTTTACTAGTCTAGGTTCTGGATGATACATACCAACTTACAAATTATCATAGTTGCAGTAAAAAAATAAAACAAAAAAACACGATTTGTTCTAACACCACAAGAGAAGCGAACACCTTTGGAAAACTCTGGGTGACCTGTGGAAAATCATTTCAAAATGAGGGGTGAACACAAAAATTCCCAGTAATGGGTTTAATATCCTTCGATAAATCCTTATAATACATTCTTTTGAAAATAACCATGAGAATACATTTTGAAATACCCTTTTTAAAATTCCATTTTAAATTACTTACAGTTAAAAAAATAGATCATTTTAGAAACTAATTACATTAAAAATTTCTTAAACATAACCGAGTGTTTTTCTGAAAATAATACGCAAGATTTTAAAAAAAAATTGAGATTACTTGAATCATTGAAGGTTGTCTGGGCCTACCCACTTAGCGAAGGATGGGTTCACTCCCCAATGACCTTCCATATTTACAACGATCAAGCAATGTATTTTATAAAGATCATTTTTTAAGCTTGCAATACAAATATATATATATATATATATATTCACTGAAGTTTTCAATCTTTTGATAAAACGCGTCACTGTAATAAAATATGCATTCCCACTTATGCTTATATATATGTACATATGTATATATATATACATATTATCTTTCATGTCATGGCACTTGCGAGTTTGGTTACAACCAAACCCTTATCATAAATTTACCATGTATTCAATACACATTCCATTATTATAAATTATTGATCTTGTTAAAATAATCGTAACAATTAATTATGTAACTCACATAGAAGCTGGAGTTAATTATTTAAAACATGACACTTCCAATGCAATACATATACTTATTAAATTTGGAGTTTAAACCATAAAATTAAATGGGAACCATGATTTTATTAAGGATGCAATGGATGTCGATGTAAGTGTATAAATGCATGGCCATGTATTTATGAAATCGTGATGCCCAAAATGTCGATAAAAAGTGATGACATATTTTTCACAGTTTTTCTAGAAGCATGATGATAAATTGAAAATAAAAATATAAACATGATAATAACCATTTCATCTATATATACATCTATATAAAATGCAAATTTGATCATGAAAGTAAATAATAAATCTCTTACACATAATTAAACTTTAATGGATAAATATAAATAATTCTTTAAAATCAACTCTCAAAACTAAAGAATTTTCTCCCTTACGACAGAACAAATTCAAGTATGTTTTTTATAGAATCAAATAAACATATCTTATTATAATTTCATAACACACACACTTAAAATATTTGACGGTTTAATCAAGAAAATAATTTAAAATTTTAAGAAAAACAAGAACTGCAAGTAACATAATTACGCCCTTACAAAATATAATTGAAAATAATAATAATTCCCTTACATGAAATAAAACAAGCGTACTCAAAGTTGTGAACCATTTGGCTTCCACTTGAGTCTTGGACACTCGATAAACAATTTGGAAGTGTGCATATGATAGTATGGGTTACGCCGAGTGTGAAGATTCAGTTTTATAGACACATATATATAAACTAATTTGAGGCTTGTGGAGCAAGCCTTAAATATGATTAGTTTTTCTATAACTCACAACACATATTATTTTATCTCAAAATTTTAGGATTTGGAATCTTGTTTATGTCTCTCACTTTATAAGTGTTATAAAAAAAAGAATAATGGATTCCTTTTAACATAAAGAAAATAATGTGAGTCATTTGTTTTCATATTATTAGAGAAAAAAATTGCTCTACCATGTTTATTGATTCACGTTTTATTACCCATTTTTTATTAATGGTTTTAACGTTTGTTTGTAACACGTTTTCCCCCATTTTTATCAATAGATTATTAAATAACCAATTAACAACTCATCAACTTTCTCTTTATCTTTAAATTTTATTTGGCGTCACTTTTATTTTTGACTCTTACACTTTGTCATTTCATTTTTGTCAACTTATTAATAATATATTATTATTTTATTATATCATTAAAATAATTTATTATTATATTATACTTTATTATCTTATTTCATATAATTTTTATCAAAACACGTAGCATTTATATATATATATATATCGTTTATTACTTTTTATTATATATATAATAGAAATACGATTATAATATAAAATTAAACATAATTTAAACTAATTATATATATATATATATTTCTATAAAAAATATATTTATTTCATGAATTAAAATTATCATAATTTATAAATTTTCAAAATTTTATAAAATAAATTATAATCTAATTTTATAACATTAAAATATGTATTATTTCAATACTCTATTAAAATAGTTATACAATATAATTGTAATTTTATTAAACAAAATTCATAATATTTATAATTTTATAAAACATTATTCTGGTCAAAGTTTACAATTTAAAATGAATAATTATAATTTCACTTATATATATATAATGAATCATATAAAATGATTTATACTTATAAAACGATTAAATCCATAATGAAACATATATTATATAAAACATTATACATGTATTGTATAATATAATGATTTATAATATATATATATATATATTATGATATATTATTTTTTTTATTTGGCCATCTTTCACGGGTCAAGTCTTACCTCAAAATTTTTTACCCTTTTTTATTTTGCTCTAATAAATTCATGCCACTTGCATTTATATATCATTTTATATATATTTTTTCAAAATAATCTTTTTTATTTATGACACATTACACTCTCTTATTTTTAATAAAAACATATCAATTTAAAAAATAATCATGTAGATTAAATATATATATATATATATATTCATTTTTATTTTATATTAATATATATATATATATATTAAAAAAATGTGTAAATTTTTTATATATATGTAAATTATTTTTTTAAATAAATTAGTAATTAAAACATGTTTTATTTTTAAAACACATAAAAGTTTGTTTTCTTAATAAAATAATGAAATATATTTATAATTTAAAATTTTTATAAAATGATGACCTGATAGAGTTTTCATATATTTATAAAATATATTATCTTAAAAATAATAATAATAAAAATTTTCATATAAATTATTTTGACCCTTAATTATTATAATGTTTTTTTAAAAAAAGCATAATTTTCATGTTTTATTTATTTCAAACTAATGGAAATATTTCAATTACAATTATTAATTAAATCCACACATAAAAAAATTCTATTTTGAATTTCTTGAGGTGTTATAAAGAAACAATATTTGTGCTCCAAAATCACCTGGAAACAATCATAGGGTTGATAGAGGAAAGTTGCACGTAAGAATGAGAAAATATCAAATGCACGACACACTTAAAACTGATTGTCATGATAAATACATGACATGTAATTCATTTATACATCATGTATTTCTTTTTAAAGGGACACTCTAAAAACACATCACATCAGGTGATTTTTAGCTCTTCAAGAACAATACACGATGTGTAATGTCTCCATGGTGTGTATTCATCTCATTTCATGAACTAGGATCATTTCTTATGCCTGAAAATATTTAGATTTTGTGTAAATACATTACATGGAGTTTAATCTCTCTATAGATAGACTTCATTAAGTTTCCCATGGAAAGAAACCAAATCACCTCAAAAGACATACAAAGCATATAAACCCATCGTAAACCCACTAAACATGTTTATATATGGACTCCATTAATTGAAACCACATACATCCCAAAACCTTAATTCATTTTCCCAAAAAAAAATCTCTCTATCTCCAAACAAGACTCATCCACCAAGGCTCAATGAAAAACTCAAAGGGGAACATACCTAGAAAAAGACAGGATCTTACTACCTCCCCACCATAAAATAGTTCATCTCTGAGATGCTCCAAGTATCACTGTGGGGTCTGAATGAACAAGTGTGGACACTATGCTCACATATAAAACTCACTCCTCTAGTAATCCTTCTAAACACACCCATGATTCAACTACACTTGAACCAAAGGAATATTCCTACCCCAAATATACTTCTAACTATGGTCCATACTCCATACTAGATGCTCCTAAAATTATGCATCAGCACTAAGATCGATGTTTGATGCATCTATTACATGAGAAGGGTTTGTATAATATCATTGAAGTTTTGATATGTCAAAAACATCAATCATGAATCTATAGAGTTGTGGAATGGATAATTAATAATCCATTGGACTGACCCTATCTACTATCTCAAACATCCTAACAAACCTGGGCACTAGCTTTCCCTTTTTTCTAATACAGTGTTTCCCCAACCTAGGAAACACTTAAAGTAAAGCATTATGACCAACCTCAAACTATAAAGGTAATATATGATGTTTATCATAGGATTTCTGGCTACTTTTCATGGTCACTAACCACCAACTGATCAACTGAACCGAATCAGACGTTTGTTACATGAGACTAGGTCCAACAAGCACTAACTAACCTACCTCCAACCAACAAAGAGAAGAATGGCATGGACTATCATTAAAAACCTTGGAAGGTTTCATTTGGATTTATTCTTGGATTTTGTTATTATATGAAAAATCCATGAGTTCCATATGCTGCTCCCATGAACTACCAAAATCCAAGACACAGGATCACAACATATCCTCTATAACCTGAATATTCCACTCAGATTGACCATCAATCTAAGGATGATAGGTTGTACTAAAAAGAAACTATGATCCTAGAACCTTATAAAGACCCTTCCATAATTATGATGTGAAATGAGTATCGCTACCTAAAACTATACTCTTTGGAATACTGTGTAACGGAACTACCTCTCACACATAAAGACTACCCAGATCATCAACCGTAAAGGTCTCCTTGATAGGAAAAAAGTGGGCTACCTTCATTAGTCGATCCACAATCACCCATAGAGTATTATTATTATGGGTTTTACCGGGTAATCGTATCACAAAATCTATAGTTATATCATCTCATTTCCACTTAGGAATGGGAAAATATTGGAAAATCCTAGCTGACCTCTGATACCCAGCTTTCACCTACTAGAAAGTGAATCATCTTTCCACAAATCCTTACACCTCCTTCTTCATTCCTAACCACCATTATTTTCTATGGATATCATGATACATCTTGGTAAAACTAGGATATACACCCATCTAAAATCATGAAACTCTCTCATCAACTCCTCACACAATACCGTAGGAACCCATAATTGACCATGGAAAATAATAAGATTTACACTAACAAGAGACCATCTAGATGGTACCTCCCCACTATATAAGCTATCTCTAAGAACTAATCCATATGGATTAGAAACATTATTAGTATTGATTTGGTACAAGATCATGATAATTAAATATGTCGAAGTCATAGCTACTCACCCCTAAGAATCTTGAATATCTAGATGCATGTATGAAAATAGTTCCATTATCCTCCACTCATCGCAAGACTCCCATACTTCCTTGGTCTCCAACTTTCAACTCAAATCATCAGAAATGAAATTTAATTTTCTCAGTGTATAATTCAACTTGAACTCAAAATACCATAGATACTCAACCCACCTCCTCTGTCAAGGGTTCAGGTCCCTCTAAGTAAAGATGTACCTGAGCCTCTTGTGGTCTATGTATATGACAAACCTCTCATCCAAGAGATAATTATTCTAGGAACTCCAGGCATGTTTCACCACTAATAACTTCAGATTGTGTGTAGGATAATTCCGATCATGCAATATCAGTTGTCTAGAGACATAAGAAACCACTCAATCCTACTACATCAGAACTTCTCCAAGTCCAAATCCTGATGTGTCATAGTACACGGTATAATATTTACTTAGCATAAGTAAAGTGATGATATGTGTTGAGTTTAGACTACATTTCAACTCCTAAAAATCTCTCTCACAAGAATCTATCCAAAAAAACTTCACTACATTCTTGGTCAGTCCTAATCGATGTTTCCAGATGGGATAAATCATAGATAAAGTATTTATAATGACCTTCTAAACACAGAAAGCTCCAAATTTTCACTAAATTATTTGGATTCTCCCAAGTTACCATGGATGAAACCTTCTCTAGGTCCACTGACACTCCTTTTTCTAAGATGAAATGGCCCAATAAGTTCACTTTATCATTCCAAAATTTTCATTTAGTTATCATGGAATAAATTTGATGCTCTCTCAATGTGCTCAATATGATTTCAAGATGTTTGAAATGATCATCTGCTAATAGAAATTAAACTAATATATCACTGACAAAAACCTCCAAAAACCGGTCAAGATAATCATGAAATATCTTATTCATTAGGGCTATGAATACCTCTAGTGGGTTAGTAAAACTAAGTGGCATCATTACAAACTCATACGAGCTACACCTACTCCTAAAATAAGTCTGATTCATTTATGTTGATCTCACCCTCAACTGAGGGTATCCTGATCTCAAATATATCTTTTAGAAGATATTTTCACCTCTTAGCTGATCAAAGTGATCATAGGCACATGGAAGGGGATACTGGTTCTTGACCTTCATCTTGTCTAATATTAAATAATCCACATATAAGCGCAAGGTACCGTTATCCTTCTTGGAAAAAAGAATTGGAGAACCCTATGGAGAAGTACTTGTTCATAAGAAAACTTTAGATTCCATATATTCTTACTGAACTTTCAACTCTTGAAGCTCTTCTGATGTCATTCTACAAGGTGGGGTAGAAACTAACTCTTCTCTTGTAACCAACTCGATCATAAACTCAATCTATTTCTCTTGTGGTAATCCATATAACTCTTCAAGAAAGACATATTGAAAATCGTAAACCAATGGAGTAAAATAATCTTACTTCCTTCCACCATCATCTAGAGAAAGATTAAAAATATGGGCAATGAGAAAATACAATCTCCACTGAGTTGGTCCCATATTACCAGCCTGAACATCCCACTCACCCTAGTGAAAATATATGCCTCTTTATAAATATTTAAAGGTAACTATCCTTTAGTAACAGTTGATATGAAATCATTATATAACTATCTAATCCATACCAAGAATTAAATTAAAACTTGTTCTTTCCATTATAACAATTTATAACAGAAATGGTAACATCCAATCTCTAAAGAACATGCCTTACAATGTTTGATATTCTCTGAATTTACTCATAATGGTGTGTTGATTGTCAAAACATCATCCAAGATTTCAACATCCAAGCCCAAACCATTTATAAAAATAGTGGATAGAAATTAATGTAATGATCTTGTATCAAAAAAAATGGTAGATGATACAACAATCGTACCTCTAATGGAAGATGCTCCTGTATACACAATAACTAGAGTAGTCTACATAACATGTGGATAACCATCCACTCTACCCTAGGATCCATCCTAACTCCCCTAATTTATATCCTCTTCCCGGTATTTTTATTCCTCTATTGGGGTACCATGTCCTCTACCTCATCCAAAATGTCTTGTGGAACGCCAACTACTTGTTTACTGAGGAGTAGCAGAGTCCTTCCTCAGACTCTAGCACATATCATGTTCCCCTACCACTACTCTGATACTATATTCCCCTAAAAAACAATTGTAGGTGTCCCAATTATTTTTAAATCATGACACTCCAATGTGAGGTATGGACACTAAAGTCTTTTTTTGGAACATCTTTCCACATCAATATCACTACAACAGAACATGATCCTAACCTGGATGCTAACTTCCCTAAATAATCTGCTTATTGTTTCCTTGGTAAAAAATATCATAGTGATGCTTTTTCTACTAGAATAAGGGTTCACAGTTCATCCTGCTGAAATAATCTGGTTGTTTCCCAAGGCCTTTCTCTTATTCCCTTCTATAATGAGTGTATGGTTCATCACATCTGTAAAAATACTTAGACAAAACACATTCACCTACGACCCGGTATTATAGTAAAGACCTTATTAAAAATTATTCTCCCCAAATATCTCATCGGCTACCAAATATGGAACAAAGCAATGTAGGTTATTGAAACATTTAGCATAGTCTAACACTGACATGCCCTCCTATGTCAGGTGTATATACTCATGATCCTTCTCATCCCTCAGCATCTCATGATAGAAATGGCTCAGGAACTTTATCTAAAAGTCCTTCCAAGATAACTCCTCTTATTATCCAACCTACTCCAGAATATCCCACCGACACGTAGATGATCCCTGAATTATAAATGTAGCATGCTTCACCCTCTTATATGTCAGTTTCTCAATGTGATTAAAGATCATATGGATGGACTCGATCCAGAACTTGGCTGCCTGGGGGTCTCCCTCCCCAGTGAACATAAGTGGATCCTATAACTGGAACTCTTTTATCAGCTCAGACATAGAAGGAATGGTACAAATAGTATCTCTTTCGATGAATCTCATGACCCTCATAAATTTTTCAGAAAGATGAACATCTATATGATCCTTAGGAACTACAAGAAGATCCAGTTTAGATTTTTTAGGAGCATTCTGATTTCCACTCTCCTGATGCACAACTCGAAGATGATTTGGAGGAATTTTCTCTACAATTCAAACACACTCCTTAGAACATTGGCCATAACAATAAGGTCAACCTCATCATGTGAGAAAAATAGAAATACACTACTCTTGGTCTCTATAAACATGACTTAAAAGTGTATTAGCATAAAATATCAGTTCATTTCATTCCATTTCTCAGATATAATAGGTATCATATATCACAGTTCAAACAAAAAAGTATATATCACATGAAATAAATATTTCCCTATTATGAGCAATGAAAGTAAATACATATCATTATCTGTATATCATGCTGAATGCATACACATCTTAGGACATAGAGACCCTGGGTATAAATATCAAGAACCAATAACATCATAAAATGATAACACCACACAACATGTGAATCACCCAAGGTGAAATAATATCAAATGTAATAAGTGACCAAAATAAACAACAATCCATCCCTGGGAAATCATATTTTCCCTAATACATGTGAGAGCTACTCCAATTCACAAGATCATTACCAAGTCACAACACATCTTAGTCTCCTTTCTACCTTTCCCATATATTAAATAGACAAAAAAGAAAATTTGAGTCTTTGATACCACTTTGTAACGCCCCATGTTTTGGAACTCTCTCACATGACCAAAACAAGTTGGTTAAGAGACCCCAAGCACACCTCCTAATACAACAGAGGTAGCCAACTAGTATCTATGGTGTTATTGTTATAGAGGGGAGACTATACCCCCTAGTTACAGAGTTACAACATAAAATAATAATATAATAATAAATAAATATCATAGTATGAGAAATAATGGAAACAACATGATATAGAAGAAACCAACTATAAAATCCAACAGAGTAATCTAATAAATAATAAAGGAATTATGTAATGTCATGAGGGAATGAAACTAAATTTCATGATAGAATTAATTCAAATAGAAGGCTATAATGCTTAAATAAAAACTCAATATTTCCCAGTCATGAACCCCATGTTTGTTCTGTCTCCAAACTCCAACCCATCCAACAAACAACGGTCAACAAAAAGGTCCCTTGAGCTTTTCCAAACAAGAAGGCATGTAATCTACTCGAGTACCAACATCGGGCCAAATAGGTTGTGATTATAACTCATTAGGTAGACACTGTTGTGTCTAAACATAACTAGTCTGATAATAAGTTCATGTAATTATGAAATTAAAAGGTGTACTAATTAATTAAACAACTCAATTAATACCTCATCAACCTACTTTAGCACCATGTTTTAATATCTATGAGCATGTCTCTCGACCATGTGTACCATATAACCATGGTAAATCATAACTATCTTCGGCATCATGTTGGAATATCTCTGAGCATGTATCCCAACCATTTCAACCATAACAATATAACCATGGTAAATCACAACCTTCTCTAGTACCATGATGGAATATCTATGAGTATATATCACAACCATGCTAACAATGACCATATATCTATGGTATAAATCACAAAAATTTGTGTCAAATCCTCAATATAATCATTTCAGTAATAAATTAGTGTTGAGCCTCATATATAATAATTTCAGCATGTTTCAGGGCCATCTCAGTATATAATCATTTATGTATATGTTACTAGGCATAGCCCGCTATATAAGAATTATAGTATTTATCAAGGCATAGAGTTATATAAAATAATTTTAGCATGTATCAGGGCATAGCTCGATATATAATAATTTCATCATGTAAACTCAGTGAATTCCCTATATAAGAATTACATCATTTATCAAGGAATAGCCTGGTATATAATCATTTCCGCATGTCTCATTGCATAGCCCAATATATAATAATCTCAACATTTAAAATGGTCTAACACCCTATAAAAGAATTATAGCATATAAAATCACAATACATGTCATAAAAATAATGATATCACAATATCACATCGAAAAAATCAGTGGTTAATTATGAAAATTTTCATTTATCATTCAACTTCACATTTCTTTACAATTTGGTTATAAACCAATAACATGCTAGACATTTTAACAATAATTCCAAGCCTAGGTGAATATATATCAAGAAAATGCCAAAAACCCATGTCATGCTAAACAAACTTTGAACCATTAATCAATTCATTTGTAAATAAGGGTTCTCTCAACTAAATGGTCACTATAAGATAGGTCAACAACAATTTAATCCAAAGGGATTCCAAGAACAAATTAAATTTATCATTCAACTAATTTTGGTGCACATTATGTTGTCATAATTTCAATATTTTACATACTTTGTAATAAATCAAACCATAGGGTTAAGGTTTAGACCCCCTACCTTTAACCAAAAACGAACCAACACTTCTACCAGTATTTCACCAACAAGAACGAAGGTGCAGATGATCACAAGATAGATCTAGGGATTGGATGTGTGATAGGCATGTCTAGAATCAAAATAGGTGGTCCAAAATTTCCTAAAAACCTCATTAGGGTTGAGAGAGGAAAGTTTCATGTGAGAATGAGAAAATATCAAATGAAAAAAAACATTTAAAATCAATGCTCATGATAAATACATAGCATGTAATGAATTTACAGATCAGAAATTCCATTTAAAAGGGATACACAAATAAACATGCTTCCTCGGGTGATTTTATCATTGACAGAACATTACACGATGTGAAATGTCTAAATGGTGTGAATTCATCTCATGTCATGAAATAGGATCATGTCATTTTCCTAGAAATAGTTACACATCGTGTAACTCTATTACATGGTGTGTAATTGATCTATAAACAACCTTCTACCTATTTCCCATGGGAATAATTTGAACCACCTCTAAATTCATACAAATCATTTAAAATACCCATAAACCCATTTAAAAAATTAATATATGGAATTCATTAATTAAAACCAAATACAACCTTGGACTTTAAGTCATTTTCCCAAATAAAGGATCTCCATCTCTAAATAAGACTTGGCCACCAAGGCTTAATTAAAAATCGAAAGTGGAACGTACCAAGAAAAAATGAGATCATAGAAGGGTTGTCCTTATTTTCTCTCTGATGAATTAGAGAACCTATATTCATGTCCCACTCTCCATACATTACTAACCATGTTGATTTGATTTGGTTTTCACACTCATACCTGGTCACCATAGTAAAACGTCAATCACTTACCATTTTCATATCACCAAGAACATCATCCTTGGAATCCTTAAGAATTTCAGCCATAAAGAGGTCACACCCTCTAATAACCAATGGTACACTACATAATATATGGATTATCTCATGCCACTACTCAAAATTAAGATCAACGCATTCTATCTTTGTAAGTGCGTCTCCCTTTTTGACCCATCCTCATCTATCTCGAATACTCATGTCAAGGAATAAGATCAGATCGATCGTGCCACCACACCCCAATACATTTCAAATGTCAACCCTCACCTTAGAGGGACATTTCCTATTATTACAAAAAAGTCAAGCCTCTATTCCCATAATAATTCCTTGAAATCCATCAATCCTCAACCCCTACATTGTCTCTCACTGATTCACAACGCAATAGGCACCACTTGTAACCAGTGTTCACTACCTCGATCACATCCAAACCAAATGGATGTGAATTCCCATGACACCTAATCACAATACCTGACTTACGCTCCCATGAGTTATACATTTCCAATTATAGTCTCATGTTCCTAAACCATTGAGTATGCATTGCAAAAAATCGATCACATATAATCAGAAGCACCCTTGATGCATTCTCCTAATTTGTACTAAGAAATCACACTCAAGTCAAGGATAAACACATGATCACCTATAAATTAATCATCAACTCAAAATCAAAAGTGTTTATTCATTCTCTATCCATCCTAGATCTGACCATCTAGTATTATAATATACTATCTCATCAAGATCCTTTCCAAAAATATATTGGGTCTGGAATTCTACTAATCTTACCCTTTGAAACCATCCATGATACTAAATGTACTCTAAGTGATTTAAATCAAAAAAATACAAGCATTCTAAAAATATTGGGATAACCCCTCTCCCCAGTCACCCTCATATATCACAACACATCTTAACTGTAGTACCCATTTCACTAATATTCAGATTCGCAACTCAAAATAAAAGGCTCTCCCACATAGCACGTACTCATGTCTTGCATAGGTCACAACTCATAGGGAAACATCTATGCTACCAACTTAGGTATCATAAGAAAACTCAGATGCCAAAAAATTCACTCTTGGTTTATCATGTATATATATAAACATCATGAATCACATGCCAATCCATCAACCGTTCTAAAGAATTAGTCCTCACTGAGCATCTGCATACTAGACTACCACCTCAAGGACCAAGATCTCATCAACATATATACATATATATATATATAATGACATATTACTATTATGATATTTGATGGGTAAGACATAGTAATATGATTTAGTTTTATATAATTATTTGAAGAATCTATATGGGAAAAACATATAGGTTGTTGTTAACACTTTCAATAATTGAATACATTTATTTATAGAACTAGTATCAAGGAATCATATGCCTACACTGACCCACTAAGTTTCACTATATATCCTTCACACAAAGGGAATATATAGTCATCATTAAGGATTATCCCTCTATAAGATCCACATACCTATCATCAAAATAAAATATACCAAAGTCCAACTAAGTAAAATATCACCAAATATTTATTTAGAAAAAAATCATATAAGTTGTTTAAACTTTAAAAAAATGAACTCTCAATGTTAGTTATATAAATCACACACAAGAATGTGTATATCATGTGAGTCTTGTATACTGAATATGATGCATATAGACATGAATCTTTCTAATATGTAAAGTTCCAAAAACTATAAAAATCAACCTCAGTAAAAACATCATCTTTTAATAAGTATCTCAACTTTAAAAGTGGAAAATAAAAATAAAAATTCCATATCATTCACATTCAAAATGTTATTTATAATAATTAGTAGGAGGTCCATCACAAGCCCTGATAGTTCTCTAATACTAGCTTAACATATCCCAAGATAGTAATATAATAAAAAAGGTGCTCTAATGCCACTTTGTATTTCCCCACCACCCAAGACCACTTAACAATACCCAAACCGACAGTCTCTACTTAACCTTTGGCATACCTACACATATACTAAAGGCTCCTAAATAAGAATAAGGATCTAGGGTTTTACCATAAGAAGAATATACCCACATATTAGAGTGAAACATAGCAGGAAATACCAAGAAATATCCATAAAACAATCCAAATATAAGGAATAAATGAAAAAGATGCTATGATAAAGGAAAATGATAAAGCATGTAGTCATATAGATGAATGGTAATGCTATAATACATTGAACAGTCGATCACTAGGTCGATCGCATATATAGAAAGAAATAAAAATTAAAATAAAGTACATATGGCTTTACTTCCATATTTATTCATGCCTCAATCCTAGTATAGAATCCCTTTCAAGTTTATCCAAACCGATCATGAAACCCTTGGACTCTACCATATCCACTAAATGTATCATGCACAACCTAAAAGTAGAAATTAGGTCTACATGTGTAATTGGGTGCTCTGGCAAGGGGTGAGAAATAATTTCTCAATAGTCCACCCCCAATGGTGTACCTAACATCTTTTGTCATTAAAAATTTCATGCACACATTATCACGACCCACTCCCCCACAAAGATACTAAAATGAGGGGAGATATATGGTGACTTCCCAAATACCACCTCCGGTAGGCCTCGGGTTGGTGACTAGCACCAAGGGTATAATAAACCAGAATATAGGAGGCCTTAACCTCTAAGAGAAACATGTAGAAGAGAGAGATAAAAAGGATACAACAAACAAAACCTACATAGACATATATATATATATATAAAAGAAAACCCAAAGTTCTAATATGAAATGTCATACAGTACTAAAACAACTGAAAGCTAAAAGTACCAAAAGGTAAAGATAGCAACCATGATGTCTAAACAGCTCCTACTAAACCCTGAGCTTATAATATCCAGTCTGATCACCAACATATTCTAGAAGACCAAAAAAATAGTTTATTTATACATAGGTTGAGCATAATATATACTCAATAGGATCCTCTTAAGGAAAATAGAAAGAAATAATTCTAAATCATATTGAACAAAAGTGAAACTAACTCATCACCTAAACAGGTATACTAAGTTCCCAGCCTCATCATGGCTATATCTCACCAAGTATAATATACAAAAGATTATATTATATAATAATGAACATCAAGGGTACCTCTCTCTTGATTCCCCGCTAGTTTTATACTCTGGCCCAATATCAAAAGTCCAAATAATCTCTCTCCAAAAGTAATCCAACACAAATACATCTGGGCAAGGCATCACAACATGCACCTCATGCATCACATCATCACATAATCCCATACACATATCCATATAGAGTAATAAATTGGTTTATGGAATCCACCACAGCATGTATTACATATATAAAGCACATTTATTATGCCTCAAGCCATTACAACCCATACACTGATTAAGTTCCTCCTGCCATTATAGTCTATACACGTCATACTTATAATAATCCTTTGGATGATATAACTGGTAATATATGTGTGTGAACTAAAAAAAATACATAACATCCCTATACACACATATATATGGTAAAAATAACCATCATGAATACCATAACAAGTAACTACCAAGAGAAGATAGTGGGGCCAAATGGGGTAGTCATCCATCCATCCTCTCACCAGGATGTTGGGGAAAACACCCTCCCGGATTCCACTGGATATCAATCACCCTAACTGAAATGGGTGGGGAAGCATATGAAATCATTGAATATATATTGTATAATAGGAATAACCTATTCTTAGACTAAACTATAGATAATGTCACTTAGACTCTCAGCTACCACTACTAAGACCAAATATAAAATAATCACACAAGAATATAAAAGAGCCACATTAAATTCATTCTATAATTTTTATAAATTCCTTTTTTAAAATAATTTATTTTCTATTAAATAAAAATTTGCATTATTCCACATTAAATTACATTGTATTTCATTAATCATCAAAGTGAATTCCACTCCCTCCAGGCATAATCCAAACCAAGTCCATGATTTATTAAGATAAACATATTTTAATAAATTTCATTCCATTGTCAACCAACCACATGGGTTAAGAATTTATTTAATCCATTATTACCATTATTTTATATCCAGGTACTCTAGGAAAACCATCTTAAACTACCACTAAGAGTAAACATGTGACCAAGAAGCTCTAGTAACCTCAAGAAGTGTACAAAAGAAAGAATATAAAATAAGGAACCTATCTATTGGCTATTAAACCGATTCACAAGTGAGCATCCTAGCTCTCGAAATATCATAAATGGGTAGGCCTAGATTTAAATCATTACCACACCTCTGGTTCCATCCACAAAACACAAATTCATATACCAATGTATCTCTACATCACAGGCATCATCTTCTACCACATCATCTGAGCCTCCCCACCCCATATCATGACATCCATTCCAGGCTCAGCCATACCAAGATCAAATCACATCTGATCCTTCCTACCACATAACACAAAATCCATCCAAGTCTCATCCATACCAACCTCAAATAACAAGTCTCATATCCAAAGCACATCGCAGTGTAGTAGGAATAAACTAGAAATCAACAGAGAAACTAGGCCCTCAAAACAAGGCATTCGACATTCTCATGCAAGCGAGCTCTCATGGCTCCAAAACAACGAACTTGGCCTTCTTAGCAAAATATAAAAATTAGTCCCTAGAAATTTACCTTAATCACATAAAAAATATTATTCCATATTGAATTAACTAATTCATTTATTAATAGGTTCCAACTATAAGAAAACTAAGGCATTTAACTACAATAAGCTATCACAAACTAATTAAACAATTAATTAAACATGCTTCTAAGCATACATTACAGGTTCAATAAACTCAGTAATTACAAATCGTCAACAGGCCTTTAATTCCATAATAAAAATTCATTAACATGATTCACATTATTCATCAATTTTATTAATCTTATGTAATATTTATTTTAAATAAACCTAAACATTACGTCAATTTGATTATTATCAAATTACATCAACCACTGAATTACAAACATGACTCTTTAATTCCTTAATTAAATTAATTATCAATTAATTATGGATTTATGGTATTTACCAATTTCAAAATGATACTCCAATAATAGAATCATACTAACAAAGAAAGTAATAGATATCACGCTATCTAGAAAATCATGAGGCAAACCGCTATCATGGTATAAATAAACAACATCGACAGCATGCGATCATTATCCAATTTAATTAATTTGGTTCAATAATTATTATATAAATTTAATTTATATAAAAAAGGAAAAAATAGGCTCAATTTATGATTTCATATAAAATATATATAGAATTAATGAATCTACTACCTCAAAATATTTCAATGTTATTCTTATGAGAACGGACCATGTTGTGGATCTTCGATCACCTCTCCTGGAAGAACGGCATCCATCTGAGGATTTCACGGCACAATCACACCAACATCAACCAATAGAAACCTCATTATGAACATTGGATATCAAGATCCATCTCATGTCATGAACAATGGGAGGAAAATGATATCAAACTAGGATAACCCATAAGAAGAATCCACCTTGGATCAACTCGGATTTCCACGGATCGAAGGCAAAAGGCTAAGGATCAATCCCTATTGAAGGAATCCCTAAAACACATATAAGGAGGGTTGAGGATTACTTGGATTTAGAATATGGAGATCTATTGACCATCGAGTTCATAAAATATCCTAATTGGATGAAATATTTAAAGATGTACAACATTGGTGATTTTCATGATATGTAATCCCCTTTAACATTATGTAATATTTGGGATTAATTTTATGCCAAAAATATGTATTTTTTTATTTAACCCCATATATTTACACGTTGTGAAACATACTGTGAACCTTTCTTATCATTCATGAACCACACTTACATGGAATGTAAGCTTTACATTTCATTTATTCACTCTACTTCCAATATTTTTCTGTCAAACCCCTATAGATCACTTCCAAGCCCCCTGTGTGCACCATGAGCCTCAAAAACTTGCAAAGGGTTGCACCAAACTGATCCTTACCCTTACATTATATACATCTCAAAAAATTATCATCCTCAAGAATTTGAAACTAAACCATAGAGAAAAACAAAAAGGGGTTGTCTGAATGGCCACCCCATGAAATACCTTTAATAGATCTTTCCACCATAGGAGATCAACCACCTCATTAGTAGAACATGTGAAAACCTAAAAAACAACTAAAACTAGGTCCTAAAAATTGTCATGGGTGATATACCTCTCAAAATAGAGTAAATCCACAATAACCAATAAGAGGAAACCATCTAATAAACTAGAAAGGATCAACATATCCAAGAGAAAATCATTACAGGAGAAGATTTAAACATAAAATAGCTTGGGGTACTGAGTTTGAATCTACAAATCACATTCCTAGGTGCTATCCTCCAGGCCAATGTGTCTCCATAAGACACGAACCAAGAGAATATTATGCTCACACAACACCTTCTCCCAGTAGTCCTAGATCTCCACAGGCTGCTCCTTAAAGGTCACATCATCCTCAACATCTATCTTGTCCTAATCAACGGCACAAGAGTCATCATAAAGATAATTATGGATCTGATACATGTGAAAACATTATGTATCTACTTCATCTATAGGTGATGTGATATCCAATATTTCATGGCTCCAACATGAGCCAAAACATCAAAAGGCCCAACAAACCATGGAGAAAGCTTACAACCATGATCAAACCTTTACTAGCCATAATGAGGAGTCGCCTTTTAGAACATATGATCTCCAATGTTGAACTGAAAAGGTCTCCTACTAATATCAATGTAAGATTTTTGGCAATACTACACTACTTCCACACTCTCATGAATTACATGAACCATATTTGCTGTATTCTAAACTAGTTCTGGATCGAGAATTGCTACCTCTCTCAACCCAGTCCAAAATAAGAGAGAATAGAAAGGTTGAATGTATAAATCCTCAAAAAACACCATAGTATACTATAAAACTAGAATTTAACAGCACTGATATTCATCAGTCTAATGATGGTGCGAAGAATCTACAAAATATGATTTTATTCAATTCATGTAATGGAATTTATTTATTTTAATTCTGTTTTAATATTCTGATTTAAGGGTTTTTCCTTAAAAATTTATTTTCTCATAATTGGGTTGTTTTATTCTAAAAGAAATCTTAGTAAGGGTGATGTCATATTTATTTATTTTCAATGGATATTTATTTTCATAATTAGTATCATGTTTTATTTATTTTACTATATTGTGATATTCTACTATGAGGGTTACATATATTTTAGACAATTTAAGTTTATTTTATAAAGATATATATATATATATATATATCTTTCTTTGTATTTATATGCATTTTCAAAAATTATACTATAAGGGTGATTTTATAATTATTTTTTCAAAAATTATAGTTTTGGATTTCCAAATTAGGAAGAGATTATATTTATTTTCATTAAAAATTATGTTTAAATGTGTATTTGTTTTTCAATTATGTGTATGATAAATTCCATGATATATATATGTGTGTGTGTGTGTTTAAATGTGTTTGGGATAGACATTTCAAGGGTTGGTGTGTTTTTTCCATTGTTTCTAATATATCTTTTTTATGTGTTTTATTGATTTATGCCATCTTCTTTATGAGCCTCCCAAGAATTTCAGGGATGGTTCAATGAATATTATATGGTATTTCTAGAATACTTAGGTTGTTACATCATTTGTTCCAAAAAATATAATGGAAGTTATCAAATTCTATATATTAGAAGTTATTTTTAGGTATTCATCATTTTAGGTCTATATATACATTTTAGGTCTATATATGTATTTAATTAACAGTAATATAATTTATACTTAAATAGCCAATATAATGTTTTAAACTCATGTTACTTTCAAAATAATAAAATTAGGTATCTATATATACATTTTTTTGAAATAATTAAACTTTCCATAATTTAAATAATTATATTTTATACACAATTACCAAAAATAATAATTATTTATAATTAATATAATGTAAAAATTATCATTAATAGTATTTTTTAGTTTCATTAGTAAAAATATTATTATATATATACATTGAATAAAATATAATGTATTTAAAAAAAATTAAATATGATCAATAATATACATATATATTATTATATTAAAATAAAGTTACAAATATAATACATATATATATATCATATAAATAAAATATTTAGGTATATTCACTTTATTCATCTATGTATCGAATGAGGAGTGACCTCCATTTTACAGTTTCTGACAGTGCAACGCATGAACCCTGTTTAGGTTTTTTACCTATCGAGTTAAGGGTGAACGAAGAACACACATCCATCAAACTCTTTTTCTAATCATATAAAATCCTATCATTCTTTTAATAAAATAAGTCCTATTAAAAAACCAAGTTTTATCGAAAAAAACAATATAAAAATCCTTAACCAATTATTTTACTAAAGATTTATTCAGATTCTTGTGGATAAATTCAAGGATAAAAATGAAAGTAATTCCTCATTAACTCTACCTCCACATAAAGGAAAATAAATTAATTAGTAACATATACTCATCAGCTAAAATTACACTATAGAAACCCAAGACCCCCAGATTGTACAGCACTGTAGTTGTGTATTTTGATTCTTCCTTCTCCACCCTCTTCATTTCTTTACCGTCATTCACTCTATCGTTTCTCTAGTTGTGTGGAGATTTTATATGAAGTAGTTGGTGTAAATAGAGTATTTGAGTTAATAACTAGTTTTTATGGTGTAATTCTCACAAATGGGTGGCATTTCACTTTTTAGTGAATAGAATGAAGTAAATGGGAGCCATTACCCCTTATATTTCATTCTATTCTCTAAAAGGGGAAGTGCCTCCCATTTGTGAGAATTACACTATTAACACTAGTTATTAACTTGACACCTCCATTTCCACCAACTCCTTCCAAATAAAAGCTCTATATAACCAAATAAAAGATAGATTGAAGGGAGATAAAGTAATAGAGAGGATAGAGATGGGGGAATCAGAATATGCAACTGCAGTGTTGCATGGCCTGGGGGTCTTAGGTTTCTACAGTTTTATTCTTGCTGAGGAGTCTATGTTACTAAAATTAATTTATTTTATTTTCTATGGAGGCAGAGTTAATGATTAATTAATTTAATTTTTATCCTTGAATTTATCCACAAAGATCCAAATAAACCTTTAATAATATAATTGGTTGAGGATTTATTTAATATTTTTTTCAATAAAACATGAATTTTTTAATAGGTTTTATTTTATTAAAAATTTATAGGGTTTTATATGATTGGAAAAAGAGGTTGATTATGTTGTTTACTTCATTCAAACTTAGTTAAATGATCCATAAGTCATTTGAGATGTGTAGGAATCAGTTGTACCCTAATCTAATGCATCGTGTGATTGGTATGACTCCAAGTGCATCTTTTTAATTAAAAATGATATCAATTTTAACTAAAAGGAAAACTAACCTACTCAAAACTAATAAAACTCATTCATATTGTTTTGAAACATTATTTCAATGATCCATAAGTCATTTTTGATGTGTAGAAATCAATCAAACCACAATCAGATGCACGGTGTTCCCGGTATGACTCAATATGTCTGTTATCAATTTAAAATCAATAGTTTAGTTTAAAAAATATCACTCAATGTTAACTAAGAAAATGCACTTGAATTTTATTTATAATTTAGTAAATTGATTCATAATTCATTTTTAATGTTTAGAAATTGGTATTACTTCAAACTGATACCCAATGTGATCGATATGATTCAATGTGTGTGTTTCTAGTTTAAAATGACATTTTAGTAAAAAAGACATCTGACATACTCAAAAATGAGTAAATGCATTCATATTATTTTTATAAATTATGAAAACAATCCATAATCCATTTGGGATGTGTAATAATTTGTTTCACCTCAATCTGATGCATGGTGTCACTAATATGACTCAAAGTGCATCTTTTTATTTAAAATTGACATCAATTTTGTAAAAAGGACAACTCACCAACTCAAAACTAAGAAAACACATTAGAATTGTTTTGATACTTTATGAAAACGATCCATAAGTAATTTTTGACATTTATGAATCATCAAAACATCAATCCAACACATGGTGTGACTGGTATGACTCTGAATTCATTTTTTTCAATATATAAGTATCATTTTAGTTTAAAACACGCATCACATCGCCAAAAATGAGCAAATGTGCCTAGATTTTTTTAAATTAATTTAAATTTTATATTCAATCAAGGATTACCCATTCATTGGTACATCATAATCAGTTCATATCGTTCCCAATGTATAAAATTCCTTTAATGTTAGAGGGGACCACAAAGAGGAGATTTAGATTCTCGGTAGAGGAACCAAATCCTTGAAACATTTTAAAAAATAAAGAGAGTTCAATGAGAAGGTAAAATTTTTATTTAATATATTATTTTTTTCCTCATAATATTGTATATCCTCTACTAAATTAAAATAATCTAAATTAAATGTTTGACTAATCATGCAGACAATGTTTTTTACACTTGATAATGCTTCCAATCTGTCGGAATAACGAACTATAATAAAGGAAAACCTTTGAAAATATATAAATTAATGTTATGATATACATTCTCTATTTTAAGAAAATATTATATAATGAAACATTGATTTAATTTTCATTATTCCTTGCATATTTCCTTTATTTTAGAATATTTCTATCCATGTATCGTGCCTTTGCAAGAAGAGCAATGCCACTGTCTCTTCCCAATCACAAAGGTAATCTTGATGTTTTCATAGTAAAATCATTGTCCATATAATAAATTTTTCTTTCATTTATGTTTAATTTATTTTATTTTAGTATTAATCACATAATAATTGTTTTCATATGAAAGTGTATTCTTTTGTTTGATTTGGGGTGCTCTGTCCATATTTCATGCATTTCTTCACCAAAACTTTTATAAAATTATTCCCCCTCAAAACCTTTTCACCCCTATAGTGGTGAATTTATTAATTTATTTCAATTTACCTCCATTGAATTTTTAGGAAGATAAATTATTCTACCTCTGGTCAATTATAGAGGTAATCTTGATTTTTACATAGTAAAATAATTGTCTATATAATTAATGTATTGTTTCATATTTATGTATAATTTAGTTCTTTTTAGTATTACTATTGGGAAAAAATCCCTCAAGGTATCATTGAAGCATTTTTGAGGTGATTGTGTTTGTTGACAAAGTGGACATATGTGCTGTGATTGTTGACAAAGCAAACCATGACATACAATTTTGTTGACAAAGGGTATTTCATGGTGGAATTTAGAATTCAAGAGATGTGGTCAATGGTCCATGTTTGATTCAAGAACATTGACAAAGGAATTGATGATCTGGATGCGGTACAAAACGAACAGATACAAGGTGGCGCCATTTTCTAGTGTTTGCCAAATTTGTGGGCCTGAAAATCGACAAAAGGAGAAAAGTGGTTTTAGAAAAGAGACATGTGCATCGTTGACTTGAAGTAGAAGAAACTTGTGTGCCATGAAGATACTTGCGCACTGATGCCTATGAGGCTTGGAAATTTGTGCGCCATATGTTTTTCAAGATCAGATCTTCAAAATATGGCAAAGGAAAGAGGGTTGTGCAGGTGACTTGCAGGGGAATAGACCTATGCTCTTAGACTTGTACGCCGAGGGGAGACTTGCGTGCCGTCGCGCAGGGTGTAAAAATGCCTATAAATACAGGACCACCCCTCCTCATTTTTAACGGATTTCAACACTTTGAAAAATCAGAGCTCTTGTCACGTCGGTGTGGTGGTCGCGCAGGTGGTGTGTTTTCACGCAGGTGGACTTGCGCGCCAGTGTTTGAAGTTTCACGGTGGTTGGTAGTTGCACGCCAATACTGGATTAGGCATAAAAGTAATTGAGTCATGCAGGTTTGGAGTTCCAGAAGATTGTGTCGCGCAAGTGGTAGAGGCAGACATACATGCCAGTTGTGACTTGCGCGCCGATACTTGCGTGTCGGGTTAGACCTGTGCGCCAAGTAAGGTTGATTCCCCTGTAGTGTTTTGAAGCTGCGTGGAAGCTAGAATTTTTTCCGATACCTTCGGTGCAAAGATAAATTCATCTACGGGTGAAATTTGGAATTCAACAGAGCATCCACTCACAACAGAGGATGTATTCATTAGAGATAATGAAGAGACCTATAGGTCTATAAACTTTGAGTGGATCCTTTCCGGAGCAGTGAGCAAAGGAAGTGGAAGAAGGTGATCCTCTCTACTGGCGGTGATCCAGAGAGAGATAAATAGGGATTGACCCTTGGGAAAGCAGTGAGCTGACCCTAAACATTGTAAAGGTAGTGAGCCTGGGACAGAGAGACTGTGCACGAACCTTGTAATCCATAGCTAGTGAATTTTAGTGGAATTTGGTACGACCGACAACCTGTTGGCGTATAATCCTTGGACGTAGCCCTTAGCGGTGAACCAAGTAAAATTTTTTGTGTCCTGTTCATGCTTTACTTTCTATTTACACTGTGAAACGAGAAATGGAGAGAAGAGTGTTTTGGTTAACAGTAAAACAAGATCAGAACAAACTTTAATTTTAAATTAGTCATTCCCTGATTCACCCCCCCCCCCCTCTTAGGGTACTCAACCTTGTGGACCTAACAATTGGTATCAGAGGGAAAGGTTGATATTTTTTCTTCTCTCAATGGAGGTCACTAATCATAAAGGGATTCTGATCTTCAACGGATGTAATTTTCATATATAGAAGAATCGAATGCAACACTATTTCTGATCTTTGGGAATGGATGTGTTTTCAGCAGCTATGCATGGTATCACAGCTGATATTACTAGTGGTGCTTTATCAGAATCTGATCATAGATAGTTGGATGTTGATGCCAAAGTAATCAATGCCTTAGGGGAGCCCTTTCCAATCCCATCTATACAAATGTTATGTCATGAAAAACGTCACATGCCATGTGGGAAAAGCTTTTGAATATATATTAAGGGGATACAAAGGTCAGAGAGGCAAAGTTGAAAGTGTTGTGGAACAAGTATGAAGATATGAGGATGAGCCCAAATGAGTCTGTTGATGCATTCTTTGACAGGGTAAATGTTGTGGTAGAAGACATGAAAGGTCTTGGTAAAATTATTGAAGATATAAAAATTGTGAAGCACATCTTGAGAAAACTTCCACCCCAGTTCAATCTGAAAGTTTCTGTTTTTAAAGATAAAGACCTGAAAGAGCAGACATTGGATAACCTGCATAGCACCCTTGTTGCATATGAAATGAGAAATGATGATAACGACATTGTGGAAAAGGGGAAATCTAAAGAGGTGGCATTTAAGGTCATCATGAAGAATCTCACCATTGAAGATTCTCAGGAGGAAGAAGAGACAGATGAGGTAATGCCATTCCTCTCCTCAAATCTTCAAAGAGGAAAAGAAAAGTTCAAAGGGAAACTTCCACTTGCTTGATTTAGATGTGGAAAAGTTGTTCATCTTATAGCAAGGTTCCCCAAAACGTTTCAAGAAGAAAATGATGAAGATGAAGTTGAAATTCCCAAGAAGCGATATTCAGCCTATGTGAAAGGGAAGAAGTAGTTCAAGAGAAATTTCTTTAAGAAGAAGAATATTCTTTTACAATAAATAGACAGTTCAGATGAGTCTAAAGTTGAAGAGGTTGAGGAAATAGAGAATTGTAAAGATCGAGGAGAAAATTCTGTGGTGGCGGTCGTCGATTGTTCTCAGGAAAAGGAAGAAACTGATGCTGGAGAAGAAGAAGATGAAGGAAGAGTTGAAATGGAAGCCGAATTGGAAGCATCTCTGGAGTAGATAGACGTTTGGAGAGCCAAAATGAAGAAAGCCAATAAAGTGGTTTGTGATTCCAAACTCTATATGCAATAACAGGATGAAGAAAATTCTAAGATGTTAGAAGAAATTGAGAGACTAAAATCCTCAACACCAGAGAGATTGGAAAATATTGTTGAGTATAAGCTTAAAATTGAGGAACAAAAGAAGGAAATTGATTGTTTGACTAACACAGGAAAGCATCAGGTCAGACGTATCAAAGAGCTTGAAGAAGAATTGGTCATTTTGTGACAAAAAATAAAGGATCAAGAAAAACTCTTGACCTCCAGTGAGATGTCAAGAAAGCAGGTCATTCCAAAGACTGAAAAGGTGAAAGAGGGTCCTAGTTGTTCAGCATGAAAGAAGCAGCAATTGAGCTCAGACGTTAAGGTTGATTCAGGGGTGATAAGAAGCAAAAATCTGTGGCAATTGAAGTCAGACTACAAGCACTCGTCCTGAAATTGAAGGTTGATTTGGGCACAAAGCAGAATCATAATATTCAAAGATCCCAAGCGGAAACTCGTAGTAATGAAGTAATACGAAGGAATGGACCTTATATCATGTGTTATTGTTGTGTGAAGATGGTACATTCATAGTATGTGTGTTCCATATCCAAGATATATCGAAGGGAAAAAGAGCAGAGGTGGAAGCCAAATAGAGAACGATTTTCCAGAACATATTTCGAAGGACACTATTTTTGGTGAGGAGGATTTGGTAACATGGCTAGGTACTGCACTTAGACCATTCAGAGAAATGTTCCAAAGCAAAATCAAAATGTTCGCAAGTAGAAGATCAATAAACCGATAGGTGAGTTAAAAATGCAGAATAGATTTTCGACTTTGCAAGATGAAGCTGGTCCATCATACTCTGAGAAAGAACAGAAGTCTCAATCAATGCCAAGTGAGAAGAAAAAAGGTATGGACCAAGAAGAAGAAAAATGAGAAGGTCATGGTGGAACAGATTTCCCTTAAAGCATCAGATCGCTCTAGTGTGTGGATCCTTGATAGTGGTTGCACATCTCACATGAAGGGTAATAAGGATCTTGTTACAGGCATAAAATATGACAAAAAAGAGTTGTCAAATTTGGAAATGATGAAGGCCTGAAGATTTTTGGCTTAGGGAAATCCAAGTTTGGGGGAAAAGAAATAAGACATGTTGATGTCTTGGTAGTAGAGTGTCTTAGTCATAACTTGCTCAGTGTCAGTCAACTATGTGACTCTGGGCATTCTGTCTGATTTACCAAGAAGATGTGTGTTGTGAAAGGAGAAGATGGAGCAGTTGTTCTACAGGGAAGAAGGAAAAAGGGAAATCTTTACCTTGTAGGTGGGGAAGAAGATACGTACCTTTTATCCAGAGAGGAAGAAAACTAGTTGTGGCATAAGCGACTTGGTCATATATGCCAGCTATCCATGGAAGATCTGGTAAAGTGTAATGCTGCTTGAGACCTTCCCAGACTATCGCGTGATCGCACTCATATGTGTGATGCTTTCCAACAAGGGAAGATCATCAGAAATACATACAGGCCAAAGGAACAGAAATCAACTAGAGTTCTCGAATTGGTGCATGCGGAAGTATGTAGACCTATCTCACCACGAGCTATAAATGGGAAAAGGTACTATGTTATTTTTATTGATGATTATAGCATAATGGCCTAGTTATTTGTCGTTACCCATAAGAAAGAGGTGTTCAGTTGCATAAAGCAGTATAGGAGGGAATCATAAAGGATGCTTGGGAAAAAATTCTAAAGTTTCGTACTGATAACGGTACGGAATTCACAAACAGTCAAGTCGAAAACTATCTCAAGAAACACAGGGTAAGGAATCAAGTTTCATCAGTGAGAACTCCCCAACAGAATAGAGTGGTTGAGAGGAGAAATTGTATCATCAACAGCATGGCCAGAATGATGCTTATTGAAAAGGACTTACCAGAGAAATTTTGGAAGGAAGCAGTTTTGACATCGGTATATATTTCGAACAGGTCTATGTTGTGTCTGAAGGAAGGGAAGACTCCATATGAAATGTGGTATGGAAAGAAGCCAACACTGAAATACATTCGAATCTTTGGGAGTAAGTTATTCATTCTTATTAAATAAAATCACAGGAAGTTTGAGTCACGAGGAGATGATGGGATATTCCTTAGCTACTCAAGGAAAAGAAAAGTATATAAATGTTTTAACAAAAGGCTAGAAATTTTTTTTGAGAGAAATGATGTCACTATAGTTAAAAATGAACAGAATACTCAACGACCTAGTGAATAGTTTCTGGATGAAAGTGATGATGAGGTAAGCAACACAGGGGGACAAGAAGTGGAAGAGGCTGACTCAGAAGAAGATACTGATGATGAATAAGAAAGTGTCAAGTATGTGTCTGTAAGGAAGCCAAAGAGTCGAGCTGAAATTGATAGGAAAATATCATTAGTGATCAGACATCTCCAGTTCAGACTCAAAGAATTAAATCATTACAGAAAACATCATTTTTATCTCAGGTGGAGCTGAAATTTTTTTCCGATGTAGCTAAAGATGAAAACTGGGTTCAGGATATGAATGAAGAGCTTGATCAAATTGAGAAGAACCTGACATGGGAGATTTTTTTGAGGCTAGCAGATATGAATGTCATTGGGACTAAATGGGTCTATCGCAACAAGATGAATGAATATTGCATAGTGATTCAAAACAAAGAATATCTAGTGTGCAAGGGATACTCTCAGATAGAGGGAATAGATATTGATGAGACATTTGCGTCGGTTGAAAGGCTAGAGACAATTAGATTATTTTTTTCCATAGCAGTGCAAAGAAAGTTCAAATTGTTCCAGATGGATGTCAAATCTGCATTCTTGAATGGAGTTTTGGAGGAAGAGGTGTATATTGAGCAGCCAGATGGTTTTCTCATTCATGAGGATGAGAACAAAGTTTCCCAACTGAAGAAGGGGTTGTATGGGCTGAAACAAGCACCAAGAGCATCGTACTCAAGGCTTTATTAGTACTTGAAGAAGCTTGGTTTCTAGCGTGGGGAGTTGATTACAATCTCTATTTCAGCAACGATAGTAATCAAAGGATGATGGTGTTGGTTTATGTCGATGAAATAATATTTGGTGGATCATATGAAGCTCATTGAAGACAGTTTTCCAAATTCATGAAAAATGAGTTTGAAATGTCAATGATTGGAGAGATAACATTTTTCCTCGGTTTACAAGTGACACAAGGCAGTAATGGCACTTTCATTTCTCAATCCAAATACGCCATGGAGGTTTTAAGAAGTTTTGGAATGGATAATTCCAAGGAGATGAAGACTCTGGTTGCTACTCGGATGAAATTATCAAATGATGAGGATGGTAAGACAGTTAATATCACATAATACAGGAAAATTATTCGAAGTTTTCTATACTTGACCGCAATAAGGCCTGACATTGTTTTCACCACATGCCAAGCAGCGAGATATCAAAGTAATCCCAAGGAAAGCCACATGATTTCAGTGAAAAAGAATACTTCTGTATTTTAAGGGCACGGTGGACTTCATCTTGACATATAATGAAAAATCTCAGACTGGGTTATTGGGTTACATAGATGCAGATAGGGCTGGATCAGCAGATAAAATAAAATCAACGTTAGGAGGTGCATTCTATCTTGGTGGATTGTGTATTTCTTGGCTGATCAAGAAGCAATATTGCATTTCATTGAGCACCATGGAGGCTGAGTATATTTTGGCCACTCAAGCATGCACACAGTTATTATGGATGAAGCAGCAGCTTGAAGATATGGGAGTTGAAGTGAAGTATCTGATCGGAATCCAGAGCGATAACTCTAGTGCTATCAATCTTATAAAAAATCAAGTTCATCACTTAAGGAAAAAGAACATTGAGATCAAATATCATTTCATCAAAGAGAAGTTTGAGCAAGTACTTGTGAAATTGGAGTATGTACCTATAGAACTACAGGTTGTAGACATTCTGACTAAGGCCTTACCCAAGGAAGCGTTTAAAAGGCATTGACTGGTTCTCGGAGTTCAGTTGACTCCCCGTACTTAAAATAGTGTGGATGTGGGACCCCACCCCCTCTCCCTGAGGTATGATGTGTTTTTATCTAATGTATGGATATGTGTTCTGTTGGGCAAAAATCCCTCAAGGTAACATTGCAGCATTTTTGGGTTGATTGTGTTTGTTGACAAAGCAGGTTTCCATGGAGAATTGTCGAGTTCCCGAGAAGTTGTTGACATTCCATGTTGACAAAGAACTTTGACAATGGAAAGGATGATCTGGAGGTGGTACAAAAGAGCAGTACAAGGTGGCGCTGTTTTCCAGTGTTTGCCAAATTTTTGGGCCTGAAAATCGCCAATGGAAAATGGAGTGATATGTTGTTGGCAAAGGTTGAGGAGAGAGAAATGAAGGAGGTGTGCGGAAAAATCAAGCGTGGCGCGCAAAACTAGAGGGTTGCGCGAAATCTTGAAGTGTGGCGCGCAAAACAGCGGGTTGCGCGAAATTGTATTTCGCGCAAAAGATGTTTCTAGGCCGAAAGCTTGAAAATCAGTAAAGGCATGAGACGCGCGCAATTTTGGAGGCGTGCGTGGAAAATTGAAGTGGCGCGCGAAATAGCGGATGAAGTATTTCGCGCAAGAGGTGTTACGAGGTCCGAAGCTCGTAAAATGGCAAAGGCATGAGGTGCGCGAAATTATGGAGTTGTGCGCGGAAGATCAAAGCGGATTATGCGCTCAAGGAGGGTTTTTCGCGCGGGGTCGATTTTGCCTATAAATATGAAGTGACCCTCCTCCATTCAAGACAGCTCAAGACATAGAAAATACCCGAGCTCTAGTGCGCGAAATTGAAGTTAGAAAGTGTGTTGCGCGTAAACTTAAAGTTTGCGCGTAAAGTCAGATTGCGCGAAAAGCAAAGGCTGCGCAGAAAGTTGGTGTTGGCGCGTAAAAGGAAGATTGCGCGAAAAGTGAATTTCGAGCAAAATCAGTGAATTGCGCGCAAGGCAGTTTCGAGGCTGCGCGTAATATTTGGAGGTTGCGCGAAAAAGGAATTTCGCGCAAATCATAGAAATTGCGCGCAAGGCACCGTAAGGGTTGCGTGTAAAAATTGAGGTTGCCCGGTACATCCGGTGCAAAGTGAGATTCATCTACGGGTGAAAGTTGGACTTCAAAAGAGCATCTACATACAGAGGAAGATGCATTCCTTCATGGAAATGAAGAGACCTACAGGTCTATAAACTGTGAGTGAATCCCTTCCAAGAGCAGTGAGCTTAGGAAGAGGAAGAAGGTGATCCTCTCCACCGGCAGTGAGCCAGAGAGAGAGAAACAGGGAGTGACCCTTGGGAAAGCAGTGAGATGACCCTAAACCTTGTATAGGCAGTGAGCCTGGGCATAGAAGTGATCTAGCCCGAACATTGTAATCCACAGCTAGTGAAGTTTAGTGGACTTGGTACGACCGGCAACCTGTCGGCGTATGCTCCTTGGACGTAGCCCTTAGCGGTGAACCAAGTAAAATTGTTGTGTCATGTGCTTGCTTTACTTTCTGTTTATATTGTGCAGCAGGAAAGAGAGAGAAGAGTGTTTTGCTTAACAGCGAAACAAGATCAGAACGGGCTTTAATTTTTAATTAGTCATACCCTGATTCACCCCCCCCCCTCTCAGGGTATTCAGCCTAGTGGACCTAACAAGTGGTATCAGAGGGAGAGGTTAACAGTTGGTCTTCTCTCAATGGAGGTCACTAATCATAGAGGGATTCCGATCTTCGACGGATGTAATTTTCAGATATGGAAGAATCGAATGCAACACTATTTCCGATCTTTGGGAATGGATGTGTTTTTAGCAGCTATGCATGGTATCACAGCTGATATTACTAGTGGTGCATTATCAGAAGCTGAGCACAAAGAGTTGGATGCTGATTCCAAAGCAATAAATGCCTTAGGGGGAGCCCTCTCTAATCCCATTTATACAAAGGTGATGTCATGAAAAACGTCACATGCCATGTGGGAAAAACTTTTGAATATTTATGAAGGGGATACAAAAGTCAGAGAGGCAAAGCTGCAAGTGTTGTGGAACAAGTATGAAGATCTCAAAATGAACCCGAATGAGTCTGTTGATGCATTCTTTGACAGGGTAAATGCTGTGGTAGAAGACATGCGGGGTCTTGGAGAAATTATCGAAGACATTAAAATCGTAAAGCGCATCTTGAGAAAGCTTCCACCTCGGTTCAATCCGAAAGTTTCTGTGTTGGAAGATAAAGATCCGAAAGAGCTAACATTGGATAACCTACACAGCACTCTTGTTGCATATGAAATGAGAAATGATGACAATGATGCTGTGGAAAAGGGGAAATCCAAAGAGGTGGCATTTAAGGCCATGAAGAGGCTCACTATTGAAGATTCTAAGGAGGAAGAAGAGTCAGATGAGGTGATTTCGTTCCTTTCTTCAAATCTGCAAAGAGGAAAAGGAAAGTTTAAAGGGAAACTTCCACTAGCATGCTTCCGATGCGGAAAGGTTGGTCATCTTGCTGCAAGATGCCCCAAAAAGTTTCAAGAAGAAAGCGATGAAGATGAAGTTGAGATTCCCATGAAAAAATCTTCAGCCTATGTGAAAGGGAAGAAGCGGTTCAAGAGAAATTTCTTTAAAAAGAAGAATCTTCTTTCCCAAGAAATTGATAGTTCAGCTGAGTCTGAGGGTGAAGAAGTTGAAGAGATAGAAAACTGTAGAGATCGTGGTCAAAATGCGATGGTGGCTGTTGCTAGTAGCACTCTAGAAAAGAAAGAAACTGAAACTGATGAAGAAGAAATAGAAATTGAAGGGAGAGTTGACATGGAAGCTGAATTAGAAGCAGCTCTTGAAGAGATAGATGTTTGGCGAGCAAAAACAAAGAAAGCCAATAAGATAGTACGTGATGCCAAACTCTACATGCAACAACAAGAAGAAGAGAAGTCTGATCTTGAGAAAGAAATTGAAAATCTTAAGTCTTCCAGGCCAGAGCGCACAGAAAAGGTTGATGAGCATAAGCTCAATATTGAAGAGTAGAAAAGGGAGATCGATTGCTTGAGTCGAAAAGTGAAGGATCATGTCAAGCGTATTGAAGAGCTTGAAGAGGAAGTTGTCGGTCTGCGGAAAAAAGTTAAAGACCAGGAAAAACCTTTGAATCCCAACACATTCTTGGGAAATCAGGTCGTTACGAAGACGGAAAATAAGAAAGAAGAGCCTAGTAGTTCAGCAGGAAAGAAGCAGCAATTGAACTCATATGTTAAGGCTGATTCACGGCTTAATCAGAAACAAAAATCTGCGGCAGTTGAAGTTAGACCGCAAGCACCTGTCCCGAGATTGAAAGTGGATTTGAGCACAAAGAAGGATCAAACTACTCAGAGATCCAAAGGGGAAACTCGTAGTGCTGAAGTAACACGAAGGAATGCACCTTATATCAGGTGTTATTGTTGTGGAAAGATGGGACATTCACAGTATGTGTGTTCCATAGCCAAAAGATATCGAAGGGAACAAGAACAGAGATGGCAGCCAAACAGAGAACGGTTTTCCAGAACATTTTTTGAAGGACACTGTTTTTGGTGCGGAGGATTTGGACACATGGCTAGGTACTGCACTCCGACCATTCAGAAAAATGTGCCAAAGCAGAATCAAAATGTTCGCAAGCAGCAGATCAGTAAACCGAAAAATGAGTTAAAAGTTCAGAACAGATTTGCAGTTTTGCAAGATGAAGCTGGTCCATCATACTCTGAGAAAGAACAGAAGCCTCAATCCATGCCGAGTATGAAAGAAAAAGTATGGACTAGGAAGAAGAAAACTGAGAAGGCCGCAGTTGCTGAAATTGCCCTCAAAGCATCAGATCGTTCTGGTGTTTGGATCCTTGACAGTGGGTGCACATCCCACATGACGGGTAATAAGGATCTGGTTACAGGCATAAAATATGACAAAGAAGGAGTTGTCAAGTTTGGAAATGATGAAGGCCTGAAGATTGTTGGCTCAGGAAAATCCAAGTTTGGGGGCAAAGAAATGAGACATGCTGATGTCTTGGTGGTAGAGGGTCTCAGTCATAATTTGCTTAGCGTCAGTCAACTATGTGACTCTGGGCACTCTATACTTTTTACCAAGAAGATGGGTTTTGTTAAAGGAAAAGATGGAATAGTCATTCTTCAGGGAAAACGAACAAAGGGGAATCTTTACCTGGTAGGTGGGGAAGAAGATTCATGCCTTTTATCCAGAGAAGAAGAAAATCAGCTGTGGCATAAGCGACTTGGTCATCTATGTCAACCATCTATGGAAGATCTGGTAAAGTGTGATGCTGCTAGAGACCTTCCCAAACTATCACGTGATCGCACTCATACGTGTGATGCTTGTCAACAAGGGAAGATCATCAGGAAGACATACAGGCCAAAGGAACAAAAAGCAACTCGAGTGCTCGAATTGGTGCATGCTGATGTATGTGGACCTATCTCACCACGAGCTATAGATGGGCAAAGGTACTATGTTCTTTTCATTGATGACTACAGCAGAATGGCCTGGGTATTCATCATTACCCATAAGACAGAGGTGTTCAGTTGCATAAAGCAGTACAGGAGGGAATCAGAAAAGATGCTTGGGCAGAAAATTCTGAAGTTTCGTACTGATAACGGTACAGAATTTACAAACAGTCAGGTTGAAAACTATCTCTAGAAACATGGGATAAGGCATCAAGTTTCATCAGTAAGAACTCCCCAACAGAATGGAGTGGTATAAAGGAGGAATCGGATCATTAACAACATGGCTAGAACAATGCTTATTGATAAGGACCTACCAGAGAAATTTTGGAAGGAAGCCGTTTTGACATCGGTCTATGTTTCAAACAGGTCCCTGTTATGTCCGAAGCAAGGGAAGACTCCGTATGAACTGTGGTACGGAAAGAAGCCAACGTTGAAATACTTTCGAATCTTTGGAAGTAAGTGTTTCATTCTCAACAAAGAACATCATAGGAAGTTTGAGGCACGAGGAGATGAAGGGATATTCCTTGGCTATTCAGGGAAAAGCAAAGCATATAAATGCTTCAACAAGAGGCTGGGAAAAATTGTTGAGAGTAATGATGTCACTATAGTCGAAAATGAACAGACTTCTCAACGACCCAGTGAACAGTTCTTGGATGAAAGTGATGATGAGGTAAGCAACCCAGGGGGAGCAGAAGTGGCAGAAGCTGACTCAGAAGAAGATACTGATGATGAAGAGGAAAGTGTCAAGTCGGTGTCTGCGAGGAAGACAAAGAGTCGAGCTGAGATTGATAGGCAGAATATCATTGGTGATCAAACAGCTCCAGTTCAGACTCGAAGAATGAAATCATCACAGCAAGCATCGTTTTTGTCTCAAGTGGAGCCGAAATGTTTTTCTGATGCAGCTGAAGATGAAAACTGGGTTCAGGCCATGAACGAAGAGCTTGATCAGATTGAGAAGAACCATACATGGGAGATTGTTTCGAGGCCAGCGGACAAGAATGTCATTGGGACCAAATGGGTCTATCGCAACAAGATGAATGAAGATGGCACAGTGATTCGGAACAAAGCACGACTAGTGTGCAAGGGGTACTCCCAAATCGAGGGAATTGATGTTGATGAGACATTTGCACCGGTTGCAAGGCTGGAGACAATAAGATTATTCCTAGCCATCGCAGTGCAAAGGAAGTTCAAAGTGTTCCAGATGGATGTCAAATCCGCATTCTTGAATGGGGTTCTGGAAGAGGAGGTGTATATTGAGCAGCCAGATGGTTTTCTCATTCATGAGGATGAGAACAAAGTTTGCAGGATGAAGAAGGCATTGTATGGGCTGAAACAAGCACCAAGGGCATGGTACTCAAGGCTTGATCAGTACTTGAAGAAGCTTGGTTTTCAGCGTGGAGGAGTTGATTACAATCTCTATTTCAGTAATGACAGTAATCAAAGGATGATGGTCTTGGTTTATGTCGATGACATAATATTTGGTGGATCAGATGAAGCTCAGTGCAGACAGTTTTCCGAATTCATGAAAAATGAGTTTGAAATGTCAATGATTGGAGAGCTAACGTTTTTCCTTGGTCTACAGGTCACACAAGGAAGGAATGGAACATTCATTTCTCAATCTAAATATTCCAAGGAGGTCCTGAGAAGGTTTGGAATGGAAAATTCCAAGGAGATGAAGACTCCGGTGGCTACCCGGATGAAATTATCAAAAGATGAGGATGGCAAGGCAGTTAATATCACAGAATACAGGCAAATCATTGGAAGTCTGTTGTACTTAACCGCAACAAGGCCTGATATTGTTTTCGCCACATGCCAAGCAGCGAGATATCAAAGTAATCCCAAGGAAAGTCACATGCTCGCAGTGAAAAGAATACTTCGGTATATTAAGGGCACGGTGGACTTCGGCTTGACATACAATGACAAATCTCAGACAGAGTTATTGGGGTACACTGATGCAGACTGGGCCGGTTCAGCCGATGATAGAAAATCAACGTCAGGTGGTGCATTCTATCTTGGTGGATTGTGTATTTCTTGGCTAAGCAAGAAACAAGATTGCATTTCATTGAGCACCGCAGAAGCTGAGTATATTGCGGCCACTCAAGCATGCACACAGTTATTGTGGATGAAGCAGCAGCTTGAAGATATGGGAGTTGAAGTGAAGTCTCCGATCGGAATCCAGTGTGACAACTCAAGTGCTATAAATCTTAGCAAAAATACCGTCCATCATTCAAGGACAAAGCACATTGAGATTAAGTATCATTTTATCAAGGAGAAGGTTGAGCAGGGAATTGTAAAGTTGGAGTACGTGCCTACAGAACTACAGGTTGCAGACATTCTGACAAAGGCCTTACCCAAGGAAGCTTTTGAGAGGCATCGACTGGCTCTGGGAGTTCAGTCGATTTCCCACACTTGAAATAGAGTGGATGTGGGACCACCCCCCCTCTCCCCGAGGTATGGTGTGTTTTTCCCTAATGTGCTGCTATGTGTTCTCTACTATGTTACAGACTACAAAGGCGTGACCTTTGGGTTCGTTGACAAAGGGGGAGAAAAGTGCTTGAAAAGTGCTTGACAAAGGGGGAGAAAAGTGTTTGTTCAAGGGAGAAAATAGTGCGGAGATTTGAAAAATCATACTTGTTACGGGGAGAAGCTGACAGGTGGAGCAGCCAGAAAGGGGGAGCAATGAGAAAGGGGGAGTGTATAAAATCTGACGATGCTAGAAGTGATCGATCAAATCATAGAAATCACGATAGCTGAGGATCGTGATAAAATCAGAACAGTGGTGTTGGAATGGTGTGAGGCGGTGTCCAGCTATCAACAATTGGTATCAACTTAAGAATTCACCAATTGGTATCAGTGTGGTTCAACAACTAGTTTTATTTTAAGAATTGGTATCAGGGTGGAATCGACAATTGGGGTCTGACATGAAGTGATTCATTGATGAACTTTTAATACTACTCTTGTTTCTCACGCCGAGCATTGCTCATGTGGGCTTAGAGTACATGTTAAGTGAATCCTTGAACGCTGTCATAATCGCAAGCGGCGAATGGTGGTAGCAGCTGGAAGAAGACTCAGTGAGGTATCAAAGTGCAGAAAATATTTCTGAGCAGAGTTGTGAAGAGTTGTCAACAAACCCAAAGGGGGAGATTGTTGGGCAAAAATCCCTCAAGGTAACATTGCAGCATTTTTGGGTTGATTGTGTTTGTTGACAAAGCAGGTTTCCATGGAGAATTGTCGAGTTCCTGAGAAGTTGTTGACATTCCATGTTGAAAAAGAACTTTGACAATGGAAAGGATGATCTGGAGGCGGTACAAAAGAGCAGTACAAGGTGGCGCTGTTTTCCAGTGTTTGCCAAATTTTTGGGCCTGAAAATCGCCAATGGAAAATGGAGTGATATGTTGTTGGCAAAGGTTGAGGAGAGAGAAATGAAGGAGGTGTGCGGAAAAATCAAGTGTGGCGCGCAAAACTAGAGGGTTGCGCGAAATCTTGAAGTGTGGCGCGCAAAACAGCGGGTTGCGCGAAATTGTATTTCGCGCAAAAGATTTTTCTAGGCTGAAAGCTTGAAAATCAGTAAAGGCATGAGACGCGCGCAATTTTGGAGGCGTGCGCGGAAAATTGAAGTGGCGCGTGAAATAGCGGATGAAGTATTTCGCGCAAGAGGTGTTACGAGGTCCGAAGCTCGTAAAATGGAAAAGGCATGAGGTGCGCGAAATTATGGAGTTGTGCGCGGAAGATCAAAGCGGATTACGCGCTCAAGGAGGGTTTTTCGCGCGGGGTCGATTTTGCCTATAAATATGAAGTGACCCTCCTCCATTCAAGACAGCTCAAGACATAGAAAATACCCGAGCTCTAGTGCGCGAAATTGAAGTTAGAAAGTGTGTTGCGCGTAAACTTAAAGTTTGCGCGTAAATTCAGATTGCGCGAAAAGCAAAGGCTGCGCAGAAAGTTGGTGTTGGCGCGTAAAAGGAAGATTGCGCGAAAAGTGAATTTCGCGCAAAATCAGTGAATTGCGCGCAAGGCAGTTTCGAGGCTGCGCGTAATATTTGGAGGTTGCGCGAAAAAGGAATTCCGCGCAAATCATAGAAATTGCGCGCAAGGCACCGTAAGGGTTGCGTGTGAAAATTGAGGTTTCCCGGTACATCCGGTGCAAAGTGAGATTCATCTACGGGTGAAAGTTGGACTTCAACAGAGCATCTACATACAGAGGAAGATGCATTCCTTCATGGAAATGAAGAGACCTACATGTCTATAAACTGTGAGTGAATCCCTTCCAAGAGCAGTGAGCTTAGGAAGAGGAAGAAGGTGATCCTCTCCACCGGCAGTGAGCCAGAGAGAGAGAAACAGGGAGTGACCCTTGGGAAAGCAGTGAGATGACCCTAAACCTTGTATAGGCAGTGAGCCTGGGCATAGAAGTGATCTAGCCCGAACATTGTAATCCACAGCTAGTGAAGTTTAGTGGACTTGGTACGACCGGCAACCTGTCGGCGTATGCTCCTTGGACGTAGCCCTTAGCGGTGAACCAAGTAAAATTGTTGTGTCCTGTGCTTGCTTTACTTTCTGTTTATATTGTGCAGCAGGAAAGAGAGAGAAGAGTGTTTTGCTTAACAGCAAAACAAGATCAGAACGGGCTTTAATTTTTAATTAGTCATACCCTGATTCACCCCCCCCCCTCTCAGGGTATTCAGCCTAGTGGACCTAACATGTTCCCAACTCTGTTATAGACGGCAAAGGAGTGACCTTTGGGTTCGTTGATAAATGGGGAGAAATAGTTATTGTTCAAGGGGGATACAGTGTGGCAATTTGAAAAATCATGAATGATATGGGGAGAAGCTGACAGGTGGAGCCGCGAGATAGGGGGAGAGCAATGATAAAGGGGGAGCATATCAAATATGACGATGCTAGAAGTTATCGATCAAATAACAGATATCATGATAGCTGAGGATCATGATAAAAGTAGAAGAGTGGTGCAGAAGAGTTGTGTTGGAATGTGGTAAGAATATTTCCTAAAATTGGTATTCCAAAAATTGGTATCAATTATCCATAGTGGGTGTTAGAGATGAAGTGACTCATTTATGAACTTTTCATTTACTCTTATTTCTCACGCCAAGCATTGTTCATGTGGGCTTAGAGTATGTGTTGATTAAATCCTTGATCGTTATTGGAATTGCAATAGGAGGCTGAAGAGTTAACAATGTATCTTTTTATGTAAGAGTTTTCAACAAACCCAAAGGGGGAGATTGTTGGGAAAAATCCCTCAAGGTATCATTGAATCATTTTTTAGGTGATTGTGTTTGTTGACAAAGTGGACATCTGTGTTGTGATTGTTGAAAAAGAAAACCATGACATACAATTTTGTTGATAAAGGGGATTTCATGGTGGAATGTCGAGTTCAAGAGATGTGGTCAACAATCCATGTTTGATTCAAGAACGTCGACAAAGGAATGGATGATCTAGAGATGGTACAAAAAGAACAGATACAAGGTGGCACTGTTTTCCAGTGTTTGCCAAATTTTTGGGCCTGAAAATCGACAAAAGGAGAAAAGTGGTTTGGGAAAAGAGACCTTAGAGCTATTGACTTGAAGTAGAAGAAACTCGCACGCCGTGATGAGACTTGCGCGCCGATGCCTAGTAGGCTTGGAAAGTTATGTGCCATATGTTTTTCAAGATCAGATCTTCGAAATATGGTAAAGGAAAAAGGGTCACGCTGGGGACTTGTAGGGGCAGAGACCTGTGCTCCGAGACTTGTGCGCCGAGGGGAGACTTGTGTGTTGTCACGCAGGGTGTCCAAATGCCTATAAATACAGGACCAACCCTCCTCATTTTTAACGGATTTAAACACTTTGAAAAATCTGATCTCCCGTCATGCTGGTGTGGTGGTCGCGTAGGTAGTGTGTGGTCGCAAAGGTGGACTTGTGCGCCAGTGTTTGAAGTTGTGCGGTGGTTAGTAGTTGTGCGCTAATACTGGCTTGGGCGTAAAAGGAATTTAGTCATGCAGGTTTGGAGTTACAGAATATTAAGCCGCGCAGGTGGTAGAGGAAGACCTGCGCGCCAGTTGTGACTTGCGGGCCGATACTTGCATATCGGGTTAGACCTGTACGCCATGTAAGGTGGATTCCCCTACAGTGTTTTCGGGCTACGTGGAAGCTGGAATTTTTTCCGATACCTTCGGTGCAAAGAGAAATTCATCTACGGGTGAAATTTGGACTTCAACAGAGCATCCACACACAACAGAGGATGTATTCATTAGAGATAATGAAGAGACCTAAAGGTCTATAAACTGTGACTGGATCCTTTCTGGAGTAGTGAGAAAAGGAAGAGGAAGAAGGTGATCCTCTCCACCGGCAGTGAGCGAGAGAGAGACAGAAATAGGGAGTGACACTTGGGAAAGCAGTGAGCTGACCCTGAACATTGTAAAGACAGTGAGTCTGGGAAAGAGTGATTATGTCAGAACCTTGTAATCCATGGCTAGTGATGTTTAGTGGAATTTGGTATAACCGACAATATGTCGGCGTATGATCCTTGGACGTAGCCCTTAGTGGAGAACCAAGTAAAAATTGTTGTGTCTTGTGTGGGATTTACTTTATATTTACATTATGCAATGCGAAAGATAGAGAAGAGTTTTTTTCTTAACAATGAAATAAGATCAGAACAGGATTTACTTTTAAATTAGTCACACCCTGATTCACCCCCCCCCCTCAGGGTACTCAGCCTTATGGACCTAAAAATTACTCACATAATAATTTTTTTCTTATATAGGTGGATTGTTTTTTTAGTTGGGGTGATATGTCCATATTTCATTCCTTTTTTCACCAAAATATATGCATACTTATTCTCCCTCAAAACCTTTTCACCCCTAAAGTGGTACATTTATCACGTTATTTCAAGTTACCTCCACTAACTTTGTAGGAAGAGCAACGTTACTGCATTTTTTCAATTACAGAGGTAATCTTGATGTTTTCACAGTAAAATCATTGTCTGCATAATTGATATATTATTTTATATTTATGTTTGATTTATTTCTTTTTAGTATTACTCACATGATAATTGTTTTCGTATACAGGTGGATTATTTATTTCATGTTGGGGTCCTCTAACCATATTTCATGGCCTTCCTTGACACAACATCCATGGAATTTTTCTCCCTCAAAACCTTTTCACCCCTACAGTGGTTCATTTATCACTTTTTTTCAAGTTACCTCCACTACATTTGTAGGAAGATAAATGATTCTACCTCTTATCAATAACAGTGGTAATCTTGATATTTTAATATTAAAATCATTTTACATAGAATTAATGTATTATTTCATATTTATGATTAATTATTTTTTTAGTATTACTCATAATAATTGTTTTCTTATACCGGTGGATTCTTTTTTTGAGTTGATGTGTTTTTTCAAAGCTGCACATGTAGTGTTGGTAGTTAGATAAATAAATTCAATGTAAATCATGGTAACATTGACAGTTAGGATTTTTTTCAGACTTTGGGACGTGTATAAATCATATGCGCCTCAATTTTACACACTATGTGACTGGTATGAATCCAAATACTTCTTTATATTTAAAATTGATATTAATTTTAGAAAAAAAATACAATTGAATCAATGTTTCCATTATCAGTTTAAAATCAACATTTGACTTTAAAAGGTATCACTCACTTAAAACTGAGCAAACACGCTCATATTTTCTTGATATTTTGTGGAATCAATTCATAAATCATTTTTGATTTGTAGGAATATTTCTCACATCAAACCGATACATGATGTGATCTATATGAGTCAAAGTGTGTGTTTCATGTTTAAAATGGAATTTTAGTAAAAAAAAAAGGCAAGTGACATACTCAAAACAAAGAAAACACATTCAGATTTTTTTTATACTTTAGAAAAAAAATCCATAAGTGATTTGGAACATATATGAATCATCTGCACCTCAATCTGATGCACGGTGTGACTGGTATGTCTTTAAGTACGTATTTATTTAAAATTGACCTTAATTTTAGTAAAAAACGGACTGAACTACTCAAAACTAAAAAAACACATTCATATTGTTTTTATACATTATTAAAATGATCCATAAGTTATGTGATATGTTCATGAATTATTCTCACCTTAATCTGACGCATGGTGTGATCGGTATGACTACAAGTGCATATTTTTATTTAATATTGACATTAATTTTAGTAAAAAGGCCAACAAACCAACTCAAAGACAATAAAACACAATCAAATTTTCTAAATACTTTAGGAAAACTATTCATAAGTCATTTTTGATGTATAGGAATCATCCACACCTCAATCTGATACACAATGTGATTAATATGAGTCAAAACACATGTTTCAATTTTAAAATGACATTTTAGTAAAAAATATAAGTGACGTACTCAAAACCAAGAGAAAAATTTTAGATAGTTTTGATACTTTAGTAAAAAAATCCATAATTCATTTGGGACATGTAGGAATCAACCACACCTAAATACGATGCAAGGTGTACGGGTGTGACTCAAAGTGTGTCTCTTTATTTAAAATCATCATAAATTTTAGTAAAATGGAAAATAGACCTTGACGCACACCAGTGATGGGGCATGTAAAAAAATATTTTAATTACATTATTATAGTATTATATTTGATCCTAGGTAGTCTCCTTAAGATTAGTGTACACAATTTAAGGTTGTCACATTTTAATGGTTTTATGAAAACAATTGGTTTTAATTAATTTTGAATGATGTGTAAAAAATAAGATTGATTTGATTGATTTTAGATAAATGAGAAAGATGGTGATCGGAGTGGGTTTGGCTAGACCCAGTGATATGCTATCATAGTTTCCAACTTTTCCACCTTTTTACTTTGTTTGGTTAGAGAGAGATTTGTCTACCGAGTTCTCTCTCCCCCTTGTCCAAATGGCTCTGATGATAATATTCCTTATCCAAAACCTTAGATTGTTCTATCCTTATTCCAATGTGTGTAGGATTGTATATGGTTTTCTTGATTATTTAGAGCAATCCCTAACCAGGAATTTTTGTTCCCTAAAAACCAATATTCCACATGCAAGCATACACATGTGTTGACTACCGTCAAACACCCACCACCCAACCCTAATATGTTCCACCGTATATAGATTAGAATTGGGTGGAGGGAGATGTGATCATCGACCAAAGAAATATAAATTTACATAATTAAAACATAACACAACCGCATTTGGAATTTAAAACTGAATTTATAATTGAAACCAGATTATGAAAGAAGAATGGATCTTATTAAATTGAAGCCCGAGAACTCAAGAAAGCACATACATCTAGCCTCCCCTTTCCCGATCACTCAATGATACTACCCCTACATGGATGGGGAAGTCAAGAGGATGCGGTAGAGGGGAGAAATTACAATAAAATAAAAAAGAATATATAAATCTAAAGATGGTTGTCATCCAATGCTTCCCTTACTGGTTGATTGGAGGAAGTTTGGAAAGAATGGAAAGCCTTGAGAGGTGGGAGCTCCTTTCATTTTATATTCATATTTTGCCCTTAACAAGTTGGAGAGTTTAATACATAATTAATGATCTAATAACGCATTTCTTCCTTCATGAAAGATATTAAAATTTTCCTTGGTCATCCACCCTCAAAATTTCAGAGTATTTGGATGCTTGGTGAGGGATTTATAGCCTTTTTACTCTAAGTATTTATTATATCCAAGAAGACTCACCACATTTAATATATCATGTATTAATAACCATGAAAACGGACTCTTCACACATTGTCTCCTTCATGAAAGATGTTTATAATTGTATTGGGAGGACACCCTCCAATTTCAGTTTATTTTTCCACTTCATGTATGAGTTATTATTTTTCTAATGGAGGTTTCTTTTACTGGATGAAATTTCCAAGAAGCTTCCTTCAATTGAGTTTGTTCAAAATCCACCATAATAGAATCCAAACTCCATGAAATTTAATGTGTGAATGCTCCATTGAGTCCTATTTCATCTCCAAGTATAATCACATCAATTTGATGAGTGTAATTTTATATGTGATCTCATTATTGTGGTGGGTTCCATTCTGTTGTCCTGAAAAAATCTTGAACTTCATTGATTTTTTAGGCCAATAAATGCTCAAATCAACCCCTAATCCATCAGAGAAAAATGGATGAAATAAATCAATGATTTGAAAAAAAAAGAATCATTCAATTTTGAATTATATTTTTAATTAAATTACTAAAATACCCTTGATTTGATAATCCTTAAAAAATCTATATTTAAGAAACATTCCATTTTTATACCAACACACACCAAAAATATTAAAATCATGTAAATCAGCTCAAATTGAAATATTTTATGAGATTAAATCATTGAAAATAATATCATAAAATAATGAAAATATTATCTCTATCAATTCCCCACCACTTAAACCATTCTTGTCCTCAGGCATGAATTCTGAACATTGGAAATAAGAGGGCACCAATGTTACCAATATTTAAATTCCAAAGAAATAAAATCAAAAAAATAAATGTGAAATCAAATTTTCAAAATTCCAGACGAAATATCAATTTAATTTCCTAATTTTCAAAGAAATAATAATCTCATGAATTTTACTTTTCCCTTTTCAAAAATTATGGTAAATATCCTTTCATTCATTAATGATCCCTAATTCATTATTATTAAACTTTCCATATCAAGATTTACCTCACGTGAATATTTTCTCTCATATCTCATGATACAATTCAAGTGTAGTTATTCACATATCATGAGAACATGCTCCTTATACATAGGCTTGTAAATGAACTATATTCTCTACCTTATAAATAAAAAAAGTAAATAAAATCATGAGAAGTTTTAATAAAGGTTCAAATGACTATGTGTCTTAAGGTTGGTGGGAAAATGATCAAAAAAGTATCATGCCAAAAAGAGGAGGCTAGACTCTTAAGTACGATGAATGACTAATTCAAGTGAAAACATAGAAAATTCATCTGAAAATCCCCCTTGAAAATTTAAAAAACCAACACCACCCTCTTTTATGACATGGCACATGATACAAATAATGATTATAATGAATGATATCATTCATGTTCTCCATTTTTTCAAATCTCCAGAAAGGAACAACATTATTTTCACTTTTTTATTTTTTTTCTCCATGGAGGATGAGATTAAAATTGAATACAATGAATGAATGAAAATTCAAACCCTTAATTTCTGAGAAGTACATGAGTCCTCAAAGAGCATACAACAAGGGATTCAAGCTCATCTCAGTTTATTCTTTATTTCTTTTAGGATAAATGGATGAAACAAATAAAGCACAATGAAATGATGACACATGCCCAATTATGTTATTCTTTACTACCCAAAATATTGATATATGCATCACACCAGCAATAAATGATACACATCCCAATGAAAACGCATTAAAATCCTTTCCCCACACTCAAACATGAAATATCCATGAAAAAATACTGAAAGTGCGGGTAGGTAAAGAAAAATCATCTTGTAATGTGTCTCAAACCTACAAAGAAATTCAAGACTTCTATGGGATAATGAAGGATAAATGTAAGGGTGGATATTAGGAAAATATGTGGCTACTCAAAGTAGTTCCAAAATCATTTTAAATTTTTTTTTCTCATTCATAGCTTTGAAAAGTTTCAATACGATTTCTGGTAGGTGACATATCCCAAGATCACTCAAAAAATATGATCAATATAAAATTGTAAATATTTGGTCAATAAATCCTCTCAGGAATGGGAATTATTATTTGGGACAATCACTCATGGCATGATTAATAATAGCAAATCAATTCACATGAATATCATAAATTCAATGCATAAAAGATAGTTGGGAAATTTCATTTACAGGAATAAATTAATTTCTTCAAATATCAAGTCTTCATTTCAATATTCATACTTCGTTTTAATCATCCAATTCTATATTTTACTCATTAAATTTCATTAACATTGGATTCTAAAACATGGAATCATTGGATTCTTAAAAAAAGTCATGTCTCCTAAATAATTTGAAGAAAATATGAATTCAAGTGTGGGAATTAAATTTCAGTTTAATTAAAAAATAATGATTGGAGGGAAAATATAGTGAATTCAAATGATATTTAATGTAAAAGAAAACTCCCTTTAGTAATGATTCTTTAGTTGGGTGGTGCTTTTCATGTTTCTTCAGTTATGTTTTGAAGCACCTTCATAATGAGTGTTCTTTTATGTATCTCCATCTTTCAGCCTTGCATTATGGTCCTAAAATATCAGAATGAAAACAAATGATAATGTAGGCCTATTCAATCATGCTAGAATATGATTGAGGGTAAGGGTGTACTAAGGGAAAAAACATAGGTTGCCTTCTTAAATCACTTTTGTTTAATGTCGTTAACTTGACTCAAAATTTTAAATTTTTTTTTTTTGAAAAATCTTTAGAAATAATAGACTCAAAGACACCATCACCCACACTTAATTGATATAGTGTACCCAATGAATTAAAAAATTATGTAAAAATGACTGATTTTCATCAAGTGTAAAGGAAAAATATAACCTGGTGGGTCTTTATTGGTATTCAGGGTGAAGGAGTGAAATCTCCTCCACAGGTTCTTGAAGTATCATCCCATGGAACTTCTTCAGCCTCTGCCCATTTACAGTGAATGGGTTTTCCCCTCCTCTATTTTTGATCTTAACAGCACCAAAGGGATATACATGAATAACAGTAAAGGGACCTTCCCATCTGGAACAAAGTTTATCGAGCATTATCTTAAGTCTGGATTTGTATATAAGAACTTGATCTTTAGGGTTGAAGGTTCCTGGTTGAATCATCTTGTCAGGGGCCATTCATGTTCTCTCTTTATAGATCATTTAATTCTTGAATGAGTCTCTCCTGATTTATTTTAACTCCTGTAACTGTAATCTTCTCTCTTTCCTAGTTTTCTCAAGGCCCAAATTTACCTCTATGACTTCCCAGTAGGCTTTGTGCTCCAATTCCACAAGAAGGTGGAAACTCTTTCCATAAATCAATCTATAGGGGAGCATCCATGTAGGAGTCTTGTAGGTTATTCTATATGCCCATAAAGTATCATATAACCTTTGGCTCTAGTCCGTCCTATTGGGTTTAACAGTATTTTCCAGAATGCCTTTGATTTCTCTATTCGAGACTTATGCTTGGCCATTTTTCTAGGGATGGTATGGTGTTAGCATTTTATGATATACCCCATACTTTTTTAGAAATGCTTCAATTTTCCTATTGCAGAAATGAGTTCCCTAGTCACTGATGATTTCCCATGGCACTCCAAACATGGAAAATATGTTAGCCCTGAAAAAATCACAAACAATTTTGTCATCGTTGGTTCTGGTTGCTTTTTCTTCCACCCATTTTGAAACATAATCCATGGCTAAAAAAATATATGAATTCCCAAATGACATTAGAAATGGTCCCATAAATTATATTCCCCACACTTCAAAATTTTCACAAAAATTTATTGGTTTTTGATTCATTTCATGTCATTTGGATATGTTACCTAAAAACTAGAATTTTTCACATCTTTTACATAATTCATATGAATCCTTGAATAAGGTGGGCCAATATTGTTTAGATTTTAAAACTTTTAGGGTTGTCCTCTGAGGTCCAAAGTGGTCTCCACAATATAATTTATGACATAATTCAAACACTGATTCAATTTCACTTTCTGGTAAGCATATTCTTATGATTTTATCTTTACAAATTTTCCACAAAAATTGGTCTTCCAAAATATAAAATATTGATTTAGATTTATGCTTATGTTATTGATGAGAGTTTAGGTGAGAGGGTACCAAATATGTAACCAAATAGTTTAGAATATTGTCATACCATGGAACTTCACCATTGATGATGTAGATTTGTTCACCCAAAATTTCATCATTAACTAGGTTATGTTTTGGGATTTATGCCTCAGCGGTGTGGGGTAGTCGACTTAGATGATCGACCACCTAATTTTTAGTCCCACTCTTATCTTTGATTTCGAAATTTAACTCTTGTAAGAGTAGCATCCATCTCACCAACCTTGGTTTCGCATCTGTCTTTTTCATTAAATTCCTATGTTTTGTTTGATCATAAAAAACAAAAACTTTAGTGCCAAGAAGATATGATCATAATTTATCTAGTGCATATACGACTGAAAGGAAGTCCTTCTTGGTAGTTGTGTAATTTATTTGTGTGGAATATAATGTCCTTGACGCATATGATATCACTTGAGTCTTTTTGTTAATTCTTTATGACAGAGAAGCTCCCACCGCTTGGTTGGATGCATCACAAAGTAACTTTAAAGGGTAATCCCAATTAGGTGGCTGCATTACTGGTGGGGTGATCAACCTTTTCTTCAATTCATCAAATGATTTCATGCATGAAAAATCAACATTAAAGTCAGCATCCTTTAAAAGTAATATTGACAGAGGGAGATATATCTTACTAAAATCCTTGATAAATCTTCTGTAAAGTCTTGTATGACCTAAAAAGGATCTAACATGTTTTACACAAGTTGGATATGGTAAGGAATTTATTACTTTAAATTTTTATTTATCAACCTCAATCCCTTTTTTGAAATTATGTGACCCAATACTATTCCCCTTTCAATCATGAAATGACATTTTTTGAAATTTAACACAAGGTTCTTTTCAATGAATGTTTTCAAAACTTTTTCAAATTTTCCCAATCAATGATCAAATGAATTTACAAAAAACTATGAAATCGTCAAGAAATACCTATAATAATTCCTAAATATGGTCTGAGAAAATACTCACAATACGTCATTGAAATGTACCTTGGGAGTTTCATATCTCAAATGGTATCCTTTTTTAGGAAAATGTACCAAAAGGACAGGTGAAGGTCGTATTATCCTGGTCTTCTGGTGTGATCGGTACCTAGAAGTATCCTGAGAACCCATCTAAAAAATATTAATGAGTTTTTTTAGATAATATTTCAAGCATATAATCGATGAATGGAATAAGAAAGTAGTTTTTTATAGTAAATTGGAATAACTTCCTGTAATCTATACACACTCTCCAGATGTTTTGTACTCTCATGGGGATTAGTTAATTTCTTTCATTTCTAACAATGGTCAGGTCTATTTTATTTGGGACTAAATTAATTGGACTGAAACACTAAGAATCAAAGATGGGGTAAATCATATTAGTTGCTATCAATTTCTCTATCTATTTATTAACAACCTCCATGATAGCGGGATTTAGTCTTCTATGAGGTTGTCTAACAGGTCGGGAATCACTTTCTAAAAATATCCTATGAGAACAGACCTTGGGGTTGATTCTGGGTATATCACCTAAACTCTATCCTACTTATTTGACATTCCTTTTAAGAAAGTCAATAAGAGTTTGTTATTATAAATGGGATAGGTTATTTGTAATTATTACCAGAAATTTATCTTCTTTCATTTGGTAAGTGTACTTCAATTCACTTGGAAATGGCTTAAGTTTCAGATATGGGGGTTGTTCAAGGGATGATATTGCATTTGGGATTCCTACTTCTAAGGTTGGATTCTCTGGTATAATCTCACTCTCTTTTAACAAATCATCGAAAAAGTCAGATTTTACCTCTTCCTCTAACATGAGATAAGAATTTTTAGGTTCTTGGGAATCATAACATTCAAATGAAATATGATCTCCTGCTGATAAGAAGTCATGAATCATACCTGAGTCTTTAATTGGTTTCATACCTTCATCATGGTAGATATCATAAAGTGATTGATTGCTGGAAGTATGTATCATCATATAAATAATTTTTAAGTATATTGTACTATCTCCAAGCTACATAGTGAGTGTCCCTTCATGGATGTTGATGATCTTCCTTACTATTTCAGAAAGTTTCTCCCCAGGATGATGGGAGATAGGGCTGGTTCTAGGTCTTCCTCCATAGTAAGGACATAAAAGTCCACTGAAAATATTAATCCTCTCACTCTCACAAGTAAAACATCAAAAACTCCACCTAGGAAAATGGTGGATATATTAGCCAATTGTACCACCTCTTGAGTCAGTTTTAGTTCTCCAATCTCTAAAGATGAAAACACTGAGTGAGGCATAACATTTATGGAAGCTCCAAGATCACAAAGCACATCAGTAAAATTTAAAGAACCGATAGTGTAGGGAATAGAGAATGACCCTGGATCTTGACATTTTTGTGGTATTGATAGTGTGATTACTATTGAGACACTTCTTCCTAAGTTGATTCTTTCATTTCCATCCAGCATCCTTCTTTTAGTGCACATTTCCTTTAGAAATTTTGCATACTTAGGGATTTTTCATATTGCCTCAAGTAGTGGTACATTAATATTAACTTTCTATAATGTTTCCTGTATTTCCCATTAAATTCATTCTTCTTCACTCTTCTTTGATTCAACTAATTCATATGGGAATGGTACTGGGATATCCTTTTTCTCCCTTTTTTGTTTTTGTAAAGGTATTTCTGGTATTTCCTTCTTGAACCCTATTCTTTCTCCCTTTCTGTTATGTTTTCCTTCTTTTGGATGGATGGGTTGAGTTTTATGAGGTTTCTTGAAATCATCATCCTTGTATTATTTATGTGCTATGAGATCCTTCTCATTTCTGGTTGTGATTTCACTAACATTTTCCTTTGGTTTTGGAACTATCTGTGTTGGGAGTTTACCTTGGTTCTTGGTTAGAACATCCATTAGGCTTGAAAATTGATCTGTTAGGTTGTCAATTTTATCATCCATTCTAGAAACTTTCATCTGAAATTTTTTATCTTCATTTGTCGGTGCACTTATGGATGGTTGTTCATAATTATTTCATTTAAAAGGTGGCGGTTTGAATGCTTGTTATTGTTGGTAGGGTTGTTTGTAAGGTTGTCGGAATGATGTCGGGTTCTGATATTGCTGATGAAAAGGTGACATGGCTTGATTTTTTTGTAATCCATACCCTATTTGGGTCAAAGGTTGGAATTACCTTTGCTGATAGGTTGTATCACAACATTTTGTCTCCTGAACTTCTATACATTGATCAATGTAATGATAAGTAGAAGAGAATAAACCACATACTTGACTCAAGACTTTTTGGTCCTTCACTTAGTTAATAGTAATTTTTCTCACAACACAAGTCATTTCCTTCAGTGTTGCTTCATGTAAGGGTGAGGAAGAATCAAAAGTTCTTACCTCATGGATGCCTCTGGAGCTCGTACCTCTAGTGCCAAACTGCTGTGAATTTTGTGAAATCTTTTCAATCAGTCCTCTGGCGTCTGCTGGTTAATTTTCAATCAGGGCTCCTCCAAATGATGCATCTAGAAATTTTCGATCATTGTCAAGAAATCCTTGATAGAATAAAACAATGAAATGGTGTTCTTCCACAGTCTGATGTGGACAGATGGTGTAGATCTTCTAGAATCGCTACCAGTACTACTAAAGTGTTTCACTGGTCGATTGGCGAATGGCATAGATCTCTTTTCAGATGGTTGTGCTTCTAGATGCAGGAAAACAACTTTTCATGAAGAATATTTTAATATCTTAACAGTCTTCGACTTCTCCTATTTGTAGAGTGTACAACAATTCCTTTGATTCTCCCTTGAGAGAGAAGGGGAATTCCCTCCACTTTACCTATTATTCTGCAACACCATGGGGTCTTCAGCTGGAGCACACATTTGTAAATTCTTGGATATGTCTATTGGGTTCTTCATCTTCAAGACTATGGAATTTAGGAATAATTTAAATCATGTTAATGTTAAATTAAAAATCATTTTCTAAGGTAGGGATAGCTAGGTGATTTCGTTGGTTAGAGAATTGTGGTGCGAAAAGATCATGAAAAATTTGATTGGGATTTCTATCCATTATTACAGGTTCAAAGTGTTCATTGTCTCCTGAGTCTGTGAGACTGATTTCTTAAAACTTTGTTTGCAAATTTTTTATTTCTCTGTTTGGTTATTATGCGTTCAATTTTTGGATCAAATTTAATTATATTGTGGTTTGAACTATGGGTCATTCAAAAGAGAGAGAAATTTTTTTTAAGGGTTTTGAGGCACCGCCTCCCTGGAAACGGCGCCAAGTTTGATGCACACCAGTCCTGAAGCATGGAAAAACAATATTTTAATTACCTAAGTATAGTATAGTAGTTGATCTTAGGTATTCTTATGAAGAGGAGTTCACACAAAAAAAGGTTGTCAAATTTTAATGGTTTTATGAAAGAAATTGGTTTTAATTAACTTTGAATGATGTGTAAGAAATAAGAAGATTGATTTGGTCAGTTTTAGATAAAAGAGAAAGATGGTGATCAGAGTTTGCTTGGCTAGACCCAGTTCTCTTCTATTACTATTTCCAAATTTGTCCCATTTTTTCATTTGTTTAGTTAGAGAGAGATTTGTCTACCGAGTTCACTCTCCCCCTTGGCCAAATGGATGTGATGAGAATATTCCTTATCCAAAACCTTAGATTAGTCTATCCTTCTCCCAATGTATCTAGGATTGTATATGGTTTTCTCAATTAATTAGATCAATCCATAACCAGGAATTATTGTTCTCTAAAAACCAATATTCCATATGCAAGAATACACACATGCTAACTACTGTCGAACACTCACCACCAAACCCTAATCTGTTTCACCATATACAGATTAGAATTGGGTGGAGGGAGATGCGATCATCACCCAAAGAAATATAAATTTACAAAATTAAAACCTAACATAGACGCATTTGGAATTTAAAACTTAATTTATAATTGAAACTAGATTATGAAATAAGAATGGATCTTATTAAATTGAAGCATAAGAACTCAAGAAAGCACATCGGTCCAGCCTCCCCCTTCCTGGTCACTCAATGATACTACCCCTCCATGGATGGGGTAGTAGAGATGATACAGGGGAGAGGAGACATTAAAATAAAATAAAAATAATAAATAAATCTAAATAACGCCTTCATTTAATGTTTCTCTCGTCGGTGATTGGAGGAAGTTTTGATGGAATGGAATACCTTGAGAGGTGGGAGATCCTCTCCTTTTATAGGAATATTTTGTCTTCCATAAGTTAGTGAATTTAATTCCCAATTAATGAACTAATAACGCCTTTCCACCTTCATTAAAGATATTCACAATTTCCTTTTCCTTCCACCTTCAAAATTTCAGATTATTTGGACTCTTGGTGAGGGAGCTATGACTTTTGTACTCCAAGTATTTATTCTGTCTAGGAAGACTCTCCACATTCAATATAGCACATATTAATGACCATGAAAATGACATCTTCACCCATTTTATCCTTCATGAAAGATGTTTATAATTGTCTTGGGTAGACATTATCCAAATTTTAGTTTACTTTTCCACCTCAGGTATGGGTTATGATATTTCTATTAGAGGTTTCTTTTTTTAGATGAAATTTTCAGGAAGCTTCCTTTAATTGAGTTCATGAAAATGCCACAATAATGGATTCCAAACTCCATGAAATTTATGTTTTGAACACTACATGGAGTCCTATTTCATCTCCAAGTGTAATCATGTTAATTGTATGAGTGTAGGCCGATATGTGCTTCTGTTACTATTGTGGGGTCCACACTGTCCACCCGAAAAAAATCTTGAACTTCATTGATTTATTTATGCCACTAGATGATCGAATCATCCCCTGGTCCAGAAGGTAAAAATAAAGGAAATATATCAAGTATTCTAACAAAAAACTCATCATTCAATTTGTAATTATATTTTTAATGAAATGACCAAAATACCCTGGATGTGATAATCTTTCAAAAATCTAGATTTAGGCAACATTCCATTTTTATCCCAACACACACCAAAAATATTAAAATAATGAAAATCAGATAAAATTTACAAATTTTATGAGATTAAATCATTGAAAATCAAATCATAAAATGATGAAAATATTATCTCTATCAGTCCTACTCAAAACCGAGGAAACACATTTAAATTATTTTGATACTTTACTACAAAGATCCATAAGTCATTTGTGACATGTAGGAATCAGCTACACCTCAATCCAATACACGATTTTCCAGGTATGACTAGAACTTTCCGTTATCAAATTAAAATTGATATTTTAGTTCAAAAAGTTTCACTCACTGAAAAATCATAAAACATGCTTGTATTTTATTGATAATTTAGGAAAATGATTCATAAGTTATTTTTAACATATAGGAATATATTTCATGTCAAAATGATACATGTTGTGATCAAAATGGGTCAAAAGTGCAAGTTTCTTGTTTAAAATGACATTTTAGTAAAAAAATACAACTAACATACTTTAAACTGAGCAAACACATTCAAATTATGTTGATAATTTAGGAAAATGATTCAAAAGTAATTTGAGATGTGTTAGAATCACCCGAACCTCAAATTGATGCATGGTGTGACTGATATGACTCCAAGTGCATCTTTTCATTTAAAATTGACATCAATTTTAGTAAAATTAACACTTTTTATTAATTTGTTTATTTATAGTATAACTAACATAAAACAATTCTTATATAGGTTAATTCTTTTGTTTGAGAAGGGTTGGTTTGTTTATAAATAACATGAGTCGGGTCAGGATTAAAAGATAAAGGAAGATTTATGTTTTTTAATGTACATAATAATTTGTATTTATGTAATTTTATAAAACAATTTTTGAAAAGTCTATAATATAGTGTTTTTTATTTTTTTTATTGTAAATTTCATTTCATTTAAATCCTATATTGGGACTTATTTTTGTTGATATCTAGTTTGTTTCTGGTTTTTTGGTGTGCTATTACAACACACTATAGTATGATCCTTTATCGGCGCTTTTGAAAGTGCTTCTAAAGGAAACATTTATCAGTGATTTTAAAAGCACTGATAAAGTTGTTCTTTATTAGTGATTCTATGAGAACTGATAAATTTTCCTTTATCGATGATTTTATAAGCACAGATAAAGGTATACTTTATCAGCACTTCTATAAGCACTGATAAAATACCCTTTATCAGTGATTTTTTTAGTGCTGATAAAGGACCCCCTCTATTAGTGATTTTTTCAATGATAATAAAAGACCAGGGATTTTAACCTCACCCATGTGGTCAACAATTTTCTAGCACTAATAAAGGCCATTTGTATCACTCTTAAAGGCCTATTTTGTAGTAGTGATACCAGTGGTGGAGTGGAAACTATTATTTTAATTAAAATCGACAAAGGGAAGGTGCCTCATCCAAAAACCACCAAAATCTAGGATATAAGATCATGACATGTCTTCAATAGTCTGGATGGTCTGCACTATTTGACCTTGCATCAATGGATGAAAATCATTTCTAAGGAATAACTGAGAACAAAAAGTACACTAGAGACCTCCCCACACCCTATAGGTAAAATGAGGATCTTGATCAGAAATGATCATACATGGGACTTCATGGAGTCACACCACCTCCTCCAGATACTGCCTAGACAAGACCTCCCCTGATATTGACTCCCTGATTGATATAAAGTAAACTGATTTCATCAAACGGTTCACTATCACTCATATAGCATCATATCATTCCTAATATTGAGGTAAATCGATAAGAAATTCCATAGAGATGTCCTTCTACTTCTATTTGGGAAAATATAATGGCTGGAGAAAACCACCGGTAATATGGTGCTCGACCTTCACCTTATGGTAAACCAAACATCAAGAAACAAACTCTAAAACTACATGATTCAACCCAAACCACCAAAATTATCCTCTCAATGTCAGGTACCTCTTGTTCAAGTCGGTAAGAACCACAAAATGAGAACTATAGAACTCATGGAGAACCATCTCATTCATCTTCAATTGAATCAAAATCCATACTTGAAAAAACATTTAGTGTTGTCCATACTCAGACCTACCATCAAGGGAGTCTCCAAAAAAACTTGGTCTCTCCAGTCCTCCAACTCAAAATCCCCTATCTGGAACACCTCTACCCACTACACCAAATATGAATGAATTGTCATCTATAAATGACAAAATATAACTCCAACCTATCCCATATCAAGATTAATCACTAAGATTTCTTCCATCACCCTCTACTAATCTCCGGATTCATGAACGGCATCACTACGTGACTTCCATATTAGCACAAGAACTACAAAGTTTCCTTTTCCTATAATATATGAAGTCTTGAAGCCATAATATTGAAATAATTTCATCCAATGATGCTGATGTAAGTTTAAGTTTCACTAGGAGAATACATACCATGGGATCTTATTGTTATTAAAAACCATAAGGCACTCACTGATGAGGTAACATCACGTAAACTTTAAATAAAACACCACTGCCACCAAATAAAGATCATGGGTAGCATAGTTATTCTCTTGGGGACATAAATTAAAAGACCCATAAGAAATAACTGAACTCTACTACATCAAAATTCATCACAATCCAAGACACAAATAATTACAGAAAAACTCAATCTAAACTCCCTATATTGGAAAACAATGAACCGGGGAGCTAATCAACTTATCTTTTTAGTACTCAAAAAGCTAATCGACACTATTCATTTCATAATAATACCTGATTCTTTAGGTTCAAGGATTATAGAGTAGTTATAACCTAAGAAAAATCAACTAATAACCTCATGTAATAGCCTACAAGACCCAAGAAACTTCACACCTATGACACTACCTTGGGTTCTTCCCAAGATGAAACTACCTCTATCTTAAAAGGATCCATAGATAAACCCCACTAGGATACCACATTCCCCAAGAAACAAATTTCGTGAGCCCAAAACTCACACTTCAACAACTTACTAAATAAATTTTCATGATGAAGAACTCTCAAAATGGCATGAAGGAGCTCTATATTCTCCTACTATGATGCAGAATACATAAGGATTTCATTGATGAAAACCACTATGAACTTATCTAGGAACTATTTGAACACTGGGTTTATCAACCCCATGAACACATATTGATAATTTTTTACAATTAACAACATTATAGTTAAATTATAATTCCCATAACGATAATAAAATGTTTTATTCTAAATATCCTCATTCTACACCCGCAAATGATGATATCTGGACTGCAAATAAATCTTTAAGAACCAACTTTCTATCTTTAACTGATCAAATAAGTCATAAATCCCTAGAAGAGGGTTTTGATTCTTCCCTTTGACTTGGTTAAAATGATGATAATAGATACAAATATGCAAACTTCCATTATCCTTATTCACAAAAAAAATTGGTACATCCCAAGGTTACACACTCATCTAAAAAAACAATGTTTTAGTATATCATCAAGTTGTACACACATCTCTCACAATTGAAAAGTTTCCATCCTATATGGAAACATTAATATAGGACACACACTTGGTTATAGCTTGATCCCAAAATCAAACTCCCATCTAGGATTTAATGGTAAAACATCCTCTGGAAAGACATTAGAGTACTCTTCTAAAACCATGGGAAACACCAACTACTAAAACATTAAACGAGCCCAGCATTATCTTGGACATAAAATATGAAAAGGAAGGAACATTCCTTTAACCCATATTACGGTCTCTCTGTAATAAACACCTCTATATCTCCATCAGCATTATAGAATATAACCTACCTCCTAAAGTAACCCATGATAGCCTAAACCAAATACATCCAATCCATTCTGAGGATGATTTCATATGGTTGTATCTGAAAACATGGGAGATCTTCCCAAGAGAGATGTTTCCCCATTACTAGCTCATGGTCTCTACCTACATTATACAAGACAGATCGGCCTCTAACTAGCATAGTCAACACCAAGGGAACTGGAAGCCTCTCTACACAAAGTCCCAAAGCATGCATGATAGTAGGTGATATAAAGGAGTTCATCTCTCATGAATAAAACAAAGCATGCACCCAAGTATAGAACAATAAAAGAGTACCTTGAAAGATGTATGGATATCCTAACACTAGAAACACTAAAGCATGAAGTTATCCAAAACCTAATTAATAGACTCACTGACCTTACTGAAGACCACATCTATGGCGGGACTCTTCTCTCTAAGGATGAGATGTATATCAGGGATGTCCATTACCCACCCCATATCCACTCTTCTGATCTAAAAATAAACCACCCTGCTACTACTGCCTTAGCTGAAACTGCCTCAATGGTGGAACTTGAAGTGAAGAAACTAGAAAAGGCTGATTGGTTAGAAATTTTGGGCACTCTCATCACTGATGACTTTAACCTTCATAATAAAAACATGCATCTTATCCTTTGTCATGGGTTTGGGAGCCTCCACCCATAGAGAAATGAGAATATGAGGGCTGGTACCTACTCCTAGATGATCGAAAACTCTTCTATCCTAAAAACTAGAAACCCTGGACCATAGATTTTCTTCATGAGGGATCCTTACGACTCCCATATTATGACGATCGGGTTCTGGATATCTTTATCTCAATAACCTATTTCATTTCTAGCACCTTGAGAAACATATTTAGATAAAATAGGGGGATATAAAACTATATATTTGGATTCAAAATATACTCTAAATGCCTCTCCCTAGATTCCTCATTTGGAAATAGGTATAAATCATATTTTAGAAGGGCTATGAAATAGATCATGAACTCTCTCAAACTATATATCCCCTTTCGAAGGGTAAGAAGATCTTGTTGACTGGCCTCCTTCACCATTGAAGAAAGAAACTCTACTCTAAACTAGTCTTTGAACTTCTACTATTAGACTACTAACTCCTCACAATCCCTAAGGAAAAAGAAACACCACTATCTCAATACTCTACTTAGTATCATCATAGCCAATGAAAATTAGTACTCTTTCTGAGAACAAATCGAATAGAAATAATATCAACATCCTCCAACCAATATTCTATGACTGGATCTGAAATGGATCCCTCATACTTCTATAGACTCTAGTGCTAAAACTTTCAGAGAATCCTCCTCCAATTTTCATTGTCATTGACCTCCACTCTAGGACGATATGTAGGCACACCCTAATAAAAATCTTTAGCATGAACCTGAAGAGGATGTTGACTTGGAACCATAACTGTAACAAGAAAAATTGTTAGAGCTTCTAAACCTAGAATATGGAATATATAAAATTAATTAATTAATTAATTAATTTATCTTTTTTAAGGTTTTAACCTATCCCATGGTCTACCAATTTCAAACAAAGGTTCAAAGAAGAATGATGGATGATCATTTCCTAGGTATCTACCCTACAACCAGTATAACTTAATTTAGTAGGATTTGAGAACTTAAAGTTTTGTGCATCATATCCCAGGGGGGGCCTAAATACTTATGTCTCTTCTGGTCTCCCATGTTTACATCTCTTATTAAACATATCTAACAATATTTCCCTACCAACCCATGAAACCTCAACTATGCCTAGTCCAAACTCTATCCAATCCCTCAAACCTGAACCTCTAATACCACTCTATCATGAACCCTCCCCACAAAAATACTTAAATAAGGGGAGAGAGATGTTGACTTCCCAATTCTCACCTCTAGTAGGTCTCAGTTTAGTGACTAGAACCAAAGGTATAGTAAACATGCATATGGGAGGCATCACCCTCTAAGAGAAACATGCATAAAATAAGGTTAATAAGGATAAAATAAACAACAAATACTTAGACACACACACACACACACATATATATATATATATAATAAAAATAATGATTCAAACATGAAATTCCATATAGTACTATAAAAAATTAAAGGAAAACTACAAGTACCAAAAGGTAAAGATGGTAGCGACCACAAAGCCCAAATAGCTCCTACTAAACACTAAGCTATTAATATCCAGCCTGATCAACAACTTACTCTGACTAACCTGAAAAACAATTTATATATATGTAGGGTGAAGATAAAATTATACTTTGTAGGATACTCCCAATATCCTCTCTTGTAAAAGATAAAGAAATCATGCTAAAGCATAGAGAACAACAATGAAACTAACTTGTTTCCTAAACGGGTATACAAAGTTCCCAACCTAACCATGTCTATCTTTCACCAAGTGTTTCATACAAGAGAGCATGTAATATAATAATGAACAACAAGGGTACCCCACTCCCTCTTTACCACTAGTTTTCCGCTCTATCCCCAATGTCACACGTCCTAATTATCTCTCTCCAAAACTAAGCCAGCCCTAAAAAATATTAAAGGCATCACAACATACACCTCATCAATCACATCGTCACATCATCCCATCCACATATCTATATATAGTAACCAAGTAGTTTTTAGAAGCCACTACAAACTATATAATGTATATCAAACATCAGAAATTATACCTCAATCCATCAAAACCCATACATAGAGTAAGTGCCTCATTTCATCACATCTTATGCACGTTATACCTATAATAATCCTTTGGATACTATATTTGGTAATACATGTGTGTGAAATAAACATAATCCATAACAGCCCTCTAGACACATATATATAAGAAAAATAACAATCATGCATACCAGCATAAGTAATTACTAAGAGAAGAGAGTGGGGAAATATGGGGTAGTAATCCATCCATCCTACCACCAAGATGTTGGGGAAAACACCCTCCCATAGTCCACTAGGTTTTAGTCACCCTAATATACATGGGTGGGGTAGCATATGAAATCATAGAATATACATGGTATATTATAGCTCACATCCACACTATGGTCATAACCAAGTCTTAGAATCCACTGTAGCTAACGTCACTCAAACTCCTTGTTTCCACTACTAAGACTAGATATTATATAAGCACACAAACATATAAAAGAGATATATTCAATTCATTATTTACTTTGTATCAATTAATTACATTAATTAATTAATTATACATTAATTAACCATTTAAATTATCCCACATTACATTAAATTTCATTGCATTAATCATCCAAGTGAATTTCATGTCCTCTAGTCATAATCCAAACCATTTCTATGGTTTATCAAGATTAACATGTTTTAAGCAATTACATTCCAACATCAAACAACCCCATAGGTTAAACATTTTTTCATTCCATTATTAGTAGCATTTTATATCCAATTACTCTATAAAACCAATCCTAGGATACCACCATGAGGAAACATTCAACCAAGCACCTCTTGTTACCTCAAGAAGTGGGGAAAGGATTGTATATAAAACAAGAGACTCATCCATTGACCATTAAATAGATTCACAAATGAGTATCCCAGCTATCAACATCTCATCAATGGATAAGATCATCTTTAACTCAATCCATCACCTTTATTCCATCCATGATGCCCACATGCGTATATCAATGCATATTACCATCACAGATGTCATCTGATGCCACATCATCTGGTCCACCCCACCCCATATCATAACAGGCATTCCAGGCTCACATCACATTTGGGCCTTCCTTCCCCATAAAAAAATTCATACCAGTCTTATCCATACCATTGTCATATCATAAGGCTTGTATCCAAAGTGCATTACAAAGAACTACAAACAGACAAAAAATCAATAGGGAAACTGGGCCCTCAAAATAATACATCCAGCCTTCTCATGCAAGAGAGCTATCATGGATCCAAAACAAGGCACTCGACCTTCTCAAAAAAACTAAAAACTCAAGCCCTATAAAATCATCTTTATCACACAAAGATTTATTATTCCATCTTGAATTAATTGAATTTTTTTTAACAGGTTCCAACTAGAGTCAACCTAAGGTGTCAAGCTATAACAATTTATCTCAAATTAATTAAACAATTAATTAAACATGCTTCCAAGAAAATATTTCAAGTTCAACATACTCAATAATTAAAAATCATAAATAGTACTTTAATTACTTTATCAAAAATCATTAACATGATTTAAATTATTTATCAATTCCACTACTCATATGGAAGATAAATTTCAATTAAACATGTGCATTTCATAAATTTTATTATCATCAAATTACATCAACCACCAGATTTCAAACAAGACTCATTATTTCCCTAAGAAAATTAATTATTAATTAATTCAAACATTAAATTATTTTCAAATTTAGACTTTCTAATCCATGTATAACACCATGCTAACAAGGCAAGGTGTAATATAATACTATCTAGAAAATCATGAGTCAATACAATATCATGGCATAAAGCAACAACATCGACAACAAGCGATCACTATCAAATTTCTTTAATCTACTTCAATAATTATTAATTCAATTTCACTGCCATCCAAAGGGATAAAAAAGGATCAATTTAATATTACATATAAAATATATAGAGAATCAATGAATCTTCTACCTAAAAATTCATCAATGTTATTCCAATGGGAATAGACCATGTTGTGGATCTCTGATCACCTATCTCTTAATAACTACATCCATTTGAGGATGATTTGACACAAATTCACCAACATAAACCAATATAAACCATGTTGGGAGCATGTGAGATCAAGTTTCATTGCATAAAGAGAAGAAAGGGAGGAAAATGAGATCAAACTGGGATAAACCATAAGAAACAGATGAAGAATGCACCTTGGATCAACTCAGATCACCTTGGATCGAAGATGGAAGGATAAGAATTAATCCCCATTGAAGTAATCCACAAAATTCTTAGAAGGTTGAAAATTTCCTGGATTAAAGAGAGGTATAGTTTTTGGCCATAGGGTTTGGAGAAAACCCCAAGTGGATTAATTATTTAAAGATGTACAACACTAGGTATTTACACTAGGTGTAATCCCCTTTCACATTGTGTAATACTTAGGGTTAAGTTTACTATAAAAAACACATCTATTTTTATTATTTAACCCCAAATATTTTCATGTCATTCAAAATCCTATGAACCTACCTTAAAAATCTATGAACCACACTTACATGGCATGTAAGATTTACACATCTTGTATTCTCCCTACTTCTAGTATTTTCCATCCACACCCCTCTGGATCACTTCCAAGCCTCCTATGAGAACCATGATCTAAGAAAACATGAAAAGGGTTAGAAAACACTAATCCAGATCCTTACACATGTGATTTTCATAGTTTATTTGAATAAAAATTGGAATTAATGATTAAACAAATAAATCAACCATCATTGATCCTTAGGTTCTAACAAGACACCTGAGGTCAACCATCACTACTTTTGATAGTGTTGAAGTGTCTCTAAACAAAAAATTAATTATCCAAAACCCAAGGTAATACAAAAAACCTTTAAGAAAATGATTCACCTCATTAGGAACTCAGGGGAAGACACTCCTCACCTTGGAAATACATCATCTTGAAACCCAGGGGTAGACACTCCCCACCTATTAAACACATCATTTGGATACCTGTGGGAATGAACTACTTACCCAAGATATACATCATATAGAAACCTGAGGGTGGATTATCCCTACCTAAGAAACACATCATCTAGAAACCCAAGGTAGACACTCCCTACCCAAGAAACATATCATATGGAAACCTGAAACCTATGGGAATACACTCCCTACCCAAGAAACACATCATTTGGAAACCTAGGTGTGGACACTCCTCACCCTAGAAACACATCATTTGGAAACTCAAGGGCGTACCACAATATTTAAGAAACATATAACCTCTTTGGAAACTCAGTGGAATTCTCACACCCTACAAAAAAATAAGTAACAGAGTCATCCAAAACCTAGGGGTAGACTCTCTCTATCAAGAAACAAGTAATCGACCCTCTGGAACCAAGGGGAGGACTCTCCCATTTAGGAAACAAATATCATATCATACACCTAGGGGTATACTCTCTCCATGAGATAGTCAATTAACACACACACGTGCATAGGGAATCACAACCCATATGTGAGCTCACAACATCCAAACTAGTATATACCTATTGACCCCAAGGTTCTAGGGTTACACCCAAGATTAATGATTCCAACTCCCCTACACTAATCCTCTATAGGGTTGACATAACATTAAAGTTTCCAATGTTTTCCCCTAGGGTCTCACTGTAATCTAAACACCATAAATGGGCTCCACTAGCTTTCTTCTATATCTCTAACCATGACCATCACCCAGAGTTAATATAATCCATCATCATTAGTATAATCATTTCTAGGACCAAAGGTCTCATAAATGGAACAATATAGTTTTTACTCTAAAGGGATGTCCTCAAGCCCATCCCCTTTCCAAATAAATAGGTTAGTCAACACATACCTAATATATATATAAACTAATCGAGGTATACCAACTCAATTTCTCACATTCTATAGGGAAAATAACACTCACCCCACTCTCTAATCAATTAGCTCAATGGTTCTAAGGCATATCATGGTTCCATCAAGGCCGACTCAGACAATCAATCTCAGTTACACTAACTCTTCATGATGAATTTTTCATCATTCTAATCCCCTAAATAAAGGAATATACAAGATTTATCCAAACACATACTGATCTCTTATCACTATAACTAAGAAAATTATAACACTCTATGGTGTTTACCTAGCCTAAAGGCATTTTAAAACTAACCTCAATAGGCAATTCCAAAATCACATTCCATTTTCTCACATCACATATTGATCCCACTAACAAGGGACCATACCTTGTTTTCTCAAACAAGGACCTTGGAAATCTCATGGCAATTCATCTAGCCATTATCATAATCCTGATCCGAGTCTCATTTCACATATCCTTTAGAAAAACTCTTAATTAATAATCTTGTGGAAAATCACCTCCACTATCTCTCACCAACCATGAATTATCGCACCAATGTACTTTAATAGTAGTAAGGGATTAACCATATCATTATAAATGGAAAAATATTGGAATATTCACCTCACTTGTCCAATTCTGGATTAAAGGCATGAAAAATATAAAAACAATCAAAGTGGATAATACAAGGTGTGTTCTCTCCAGACCCAAATCTAGTCATGTACCACATCCCATCATGGTGTGTACCTACCAAATACACTATGTGTACCAACCCTACATGATATGTAACCCAAATGGGATATCCATCCATGCACCTCACATGAAATCTGGAAAATTAATGCACATTTCTTTTGGTCATGTACCACATGCAGGGTCTAGCCATGTACTTTTCATGCCATGTTCCCCCACTTGTGGAATATTTCCAAGTACTCAACCACACCTTAGGTCATCATACATGGAATTTCCTCATAGACTAAACATAATTTAGTCCCCATATTCTACTTTCACTCTTACCAAAGAACACATGTCTTGTGTTCTTGAACTACATGTAATGTGATTGGGTTTCCCAAATAGAACCCCTTGTAAATCCCCCAAAACCGTGGATTCTCCCAAAATGAGACCTCTATGGTCAATAAACTAACCCAATTGGTCCAATAAACATATTAACAAATTTAAAATGATTATTATTCAATAAAATGATACATAATTGAAATAATTGGTCTAACTCATGTTGAAATCATCGATGATTTATGCCCATATTCATGACAATAGTTGTTGTACCTCAATTTTCTATCGATCGAGTGAAGCATCATGCCCCCATCTCCCTTATCTCTTGGTTTGGATGGTAGTGGGAAATAATGGAGAGCCCCTATACTTTTAAAGCATGGGAATGAAATACGGGAGGGTAATAGAAAAATAAATTTAAATAAATAAACAAATAACTCGTTAAAAGTCCCAACCGGTGACCCAACCCCTAAATGAAGTGTACACCTCAACTGGGAAAACCCCCAGGTTCCATAATCAACTATAGAGTCATAATTTCAATTCAAGTCTCTATTTATGAGATATCATCATTTTCATAAATTAATTAATTAAAATTTGTTTAATAAGTATTAAAATATTCCAAAATATATATTACCAACTTATAATCTCTCCAAATTCAACCCTAAGGGTAAACACCTCATCCTAAGATCAACATAATTGTCAAAAAATATTTCTAGGATCATTTAATAAGTTAAACTATTATTTTCCACTCACAAGCATCTGGGAAAAATCAAATTTCCCCCAAAAATCACAATCTGTAAAAACATAGGTCTTTAAAACCCCCCTTTTATTACTTAAATAATAATAATAATAATAATTTATTGATTATATAATTCAGTAGATTATTTAAAGACCTAAAAAAATACTTGGTTTGTGGAACTTGAGGACTTAACTTATACATATTTAAAAAACACCACATTCAAAACATAATTTTATGGTCAAAATTTTCATTTAAGATATCATTTAAGATATATTATTTTTTTAGTCATGGAATAAATATTCATTTATTAATAAAAATTAAATATTACATGAATCTCATGTAGATCAGGAAATTACCAAAATTTAACTCAAGGGTAACCACCATGTTCCTAGGCTAATAGAATAGTTATAAAAATTTTATGAGGTCATTTACTATGGAAAAATTACAATTTTACCCACTTAAGGGACCTATAACATCAAAAATCAATAATGAGTTGATTCTCAGACAAGAAACAATACAGGCCATTATAGTTAGTTTATCCATATGTTAAAACTGCAAACCATTAAAAAAATGGGTAACATAATAATGTGCTAAAATATCATTATAATAATTGTAATGAATAAATTCTTTCTTCATGTCAATTCTCCAAAAAAAATTAATGTAATTAATAATATTTATAGATAAAAAGATAGAATGGGATAAAGGGGGGAATTTAGAAATAGTTTGAAGTGAAATATTTAATGAAATCATGAAAATATTTTTATATATTCAACATGTTTCAAAGTGTAAATTTTTACCATCTATGTATTATAATGGATGAGACCTTATTTATCCTTTAATTTGTGTCTTTTGGGTGTTAGAGGTGTTAGGGGAAGGTTATAGGATGTGACATGTTTTTAAATCTAATATTTCATCTAGAATAGGTGTGTCGAGACATGATTGTGTGTATTGTGTGGTGAGTGGTTAGTTGTGAAGCTATGGTATGACAGGAATTTGTGTTAGGGCTTAGGGTGTAAGCCATGAGAGTCCAGTGTTGTGCTATATTGAGTTGGTAATATGTTCATGTAGTGGTTTTTTCATGGCATGAATGTATACGACTTACTCTTATGTGAGGCTTTAAAAAATCCTTATGGATCAAAGTAACCCTTAAGTATGATCTCTCAAGAGTGTGAGGAGATTTTGTTTTGGAATGAAAGTTCTTGGGGGTGTTTTTTAATATTCTATGGGAAGCCAAAGAATTATGGTCATAGTTTTTGTGGCATAAAGTCTTGGGTGGTTTATTTTGTGGTTTTTTCCATTTGTTAATTTTTACATCATGGTTATCTTGTTTGATCATGGATTTGTTTGGGACCATTTGGTAATTTTTTCATCATGGTTATCTTGTTTGATCATGGATTGGTTTGGGGTTACATCATGTTTTTCAAGGGATATTTTACTATGGCATGACAACCTTGGTTATATCATGGAATTCATTGTCTTCATGAAGTTAAGATAGTTTTTACCATGTAAATTTATGGGAATATAAAGGAGATGATGACATGATTTTCAAACATATGATCGACTTATCCCCCTTTATAGCCTGACCATGACCTATAACACTGTGATTCCTTAAATTTTTGTTATCAATATAAATCCATATTCCTATTCAAATTATTCTAGATTCTATCCTTTTTTTCAATTCTTAGGTGACTGATGTATTATCCTTCGAGACATTTCAGTGCCATTTGATTAGTTTTGACCCTCAAATGCAAGAAATCAATCAAGTTGTGATCCATTGTGAATTTACCTTACCTTATTCTTGGTTATCTCCCAATCCTTCATTTTGGAGACATTGTGTAAATAGTTTAGCTTTATGTTTTTTGTCCCTGGGTCATTGTTTTGATGGAGTTTTCTATACTCTGGGGTTTTCATGTTTTCCTTTCAATTTATTAGCTTCATGATCATCTCCCTCTCTTTTTTTTTGCAGTGATTTTTGAGACTTCAGTTGAGGTAGGGAAGTTTATACTTCACTTTTTATTTATATGTATTTATACAACTATCATGTTTATTTCATTGGGTTGATAGTATGAAAAAACTTAAGAAATAAAGTACCAAAACTTTGAAATTTAATTGGTAATAGGTGTATTTCATAATATTTTTTTTAATTTTTATTAATTTTTGTTATTGGTATATGTTGATTAATCTTGATTTAAGTGGGTGTTATGTATAGATTTTTGTTATTGTTGTTAACAAGTTTTAATAACCTATCAAAAAAAGATATTCATTTAATGTTGATAATAAAATAGTTTCTTGAAAATCCAAAAGTTTGGTTATGATGTACATGTCAGCCATAATTAATTCATTTTAAAATAATGAACAAAGAAGAGTTTCTTGTTGTAATTTTTTTCTAGTATGAATCGAATTTCTAATTTTTATAATTTTATTTTGTAATATATTTGGGTTTTACCTTTTATTATCTATAAGTTTTATGGATACTTACTATGGGTGGTTGTGGGAATGATTTTTGGTTTGTTTATAGTGGTGATGGATGGGTTGTCGTGTAATTCTGATAATGGTGGCATGGATGGTTTCATGTAAAATAGGTGGTACGTTGATATTATAGTGGATGTTGGTAGGGGATTTGTGTATGTGGTTATAGTAATTACTTAAGTTGATGTGGGGTTGTATTGTAGTTTCTTAGTGTCATGTAATGTGGTCATAATAAATGGAATATGGTTCATGATGATAAATACAATAATGCATAGTGGGATAGATCTTAATTAGTAGTGGGATATTAATAAACTATTAGTCATTAAAATTAATTTTTATGAACTGAGATAAATATGGGTTTTGGGATAATTAATGTAATATAGTTGGAAAAATGGTCTATTTGGGATGGGAAAAAATGATTAAATATAAATTCTATAGTTTATTTTGTGTATGTGGATTAGATAGTGAGTATAGTTTAAAGTATAGTGTTAGAAGAAATTATTATCTATGGAAGTGGTAGTGTGGTAATTATGATGGGTATTAGTTGTGTTATTTTAGTATAAAAACTTAGGTAGGTATTATATGTATGTCTATGATATATATTTTATTTTATTATCCTTTATTACACTCCACCACCCAATAAAGATAACCTTTCCAAAAACCAAATGTTTTTGGGTTATGGGTGCCTTCCCCAACATCCAGGTTGGAAAGGGAATGGATGGCTAACTACTAATTCTTCTCCACTCTCTCTTATAAGCATTGTAAATATTTTTATGGCCTAATATTATGTTGTGTGGGTTGTTATGGCTAGAGTTTAGATTAAAAGTGATGTGATGTAGGGATGATTAGATTATGATGTGCTAGAGGATGTGACATAAGGTAGGGGTTGTGCATGGTAGGTGGGGCATCAGTTTGATGTCCTTCATGTTAAAGATTCTATATTCTGATGAGGATTTAAAATGAATTTATGATTTGGGTATGTTTTATGTGGTTTTTTTATGTGGTTATGGTCATGATATGGCTTGATAATATGCGGATATGTAGTTATGTGGTTATGTGGAGTGGATGGGACAACCAAGACATTTTTAATTTGAGCATGAGAGTGGAAAACAAGTGGGGGAAAGTGGTTGTAGGGTACCTTCTTACTATATTATTTTGAAACTAAATTATTATATTTTGATGCAATATTGGGTGAGAAATCCTTGGTGGGGTTAAGTGATAGGTGAACTAATGTAGGTTCAAGTTGGTTATATTGTTTATGCACTAATGCATTGGTATAATTCTTCTATATTTATATGATAGATATTTAGAAGGAGCCTACTAAGTATACTTTTATGCTCACCCCTATATATATAAATCTATTCTTTTGGTTTCCAAGAGGTATTTAGTGATAGATATGGAAATTTCTATCTTGAGTCTTTAAGCTTCTATTGGAGTTATTATCATAGGAGTTTCTTATTGTTATTTTATTTTGGAGACTCTGTTTCTATATGAAATTTACCTATATAATAGAGTATTGGTTTTTATTTTGTATTATGTAGTTTATTTACTATTTTCCTTATATTTTATTGGGATTATGGGGGTAATTCCTCCTATTTATGTATTTTATACCCTCTCTTCTAGTCACCAACTTGTGTCATATTGGAGAATAGATTTATGGTTCACCTTAATTTTCACTACAGGCCTAGAATGGGTTCCCAGTGGGTGTGGTTCATAAAAAAGTGGTATTAGATATATAGATAAGAGTTAAGATGGAGTTTTTATTTTGGAACTAGTGATTAATACATGGGTTTGGTAGGTAAATATGATTATTAAAACCTATTGTGTGATATAGAAATAGAGTCCATCAAGGAAACGGGGTATTAGGTACCCCTATGATTCGATAGAAGGACCATAATCACATTGAACACCCTAGCTGAGGTGATATTTATTGTGGGTTAGAGACCTAGGAGAGGTACATTCATAATATTTTTTGTACTTTTGTTTGAATTAGGTTGATTCTGGGTAAATTAAAAAGAAACTCATAAAATTATTTTTAATAAATTCCATGTTTTGGGATTTGGATTTTATTTCTGACTTACATAGATAGTTATTTTTCATCATGCACATGTTGGTTAGATTGGTGAGGTGTACCTGGATGATTGGGTTGACTATAGAGTGTTGAACCAGTTGAGGATGATGAGTCGTGGAGGAGAAAAATTCTTGAATTCCAGTGTCATTGTTTGGAAAGTATGAGGAGAGTGTCTCTTATTTGAAGATAGAAAGTTGGTTGGAGGAGCTTGAGATCTAATTTGGTTTGATTCATGCAAGAAAATATTACTCTATCCCATTATTTTTTAGTCATATTAGTGTATTTTTTCATTATGAGTGGTTTCTATTTCTTGTAGATCATGAGAAGTTAAAGGTTTTGTGGGATTATTTCTTGAAGTAGTTTTTTGTAGAGTTCCATTCATTGATTATGTGGGAAATGAACAGGCATGAGCTTCTCTCCCTATGGTAGGAGATTCAAAGAAAATAGGATCTTTTTCACTTTTTCCCTGATATTTTCCTAGATGAGGAGGCTAGATCATGGAATTTTTAGGAGGTGTTGCATCTCGATGTTCAATATGTGGTAACCCCATTAATGTTTCCTATATACCAAGAGGTGATAAAGAAAGAAGAGGTTATCTAGAGGATTCATGCATAATCACAATCATCTAGAGAGGGTAGTTATTAGAAAATTAGTATGAGTATAGCTATTAAAGGAGAATCTTATATTTTGGGGAGTATATGTTTTGACTAGAAGGGATTCAGCCTCAGAAGTTTTTTTCACTTCCCCGGTGCTATTAGTTATCATTCCATGACCAGGATCTTTATTTCAGGATTTTTTTCATGTTAAATGTAACACCCCTAGAAAATTGAGACATAAAAATGAATGTTGTTACCCATTTCAAAATGGTGCACCTTCCTTTTTAGAAGCCTATCTGATTAAAACATTGTAGTTAAGTGTGATTTTCTTGGAGTAGTGTTAGAATGGTTGACCTCCTAGGAAATTTTAAAGAGTGTGTGTGAGTGAGGATAAATCACACTAAAATAACATTTTTTGGCCTATGAGTATATTCATTATTCTAATAAGTGGACCTGGTGGGTAATAGTATATGGAGTCTTGGTAAAGAAACCAAGGTATTACAGGAGACTCACGGGGTTATATGGCTGGGTTCATGGCCCAAGGAAGGTTGGGTTGTGATAAATGGTATCAGAGCCAATACCCAGCCTGAAGTGAAAAGGCATAGCTTGGGTTTAAGCTGTGGGGTCCACGATGAGGGTTTTATGATTTAAATGGGTGAATACTGTAACACCCCTAGAAAAGTGAGACTTAAAAGACTAAATATTACTACCCATGTCAATAAAGTGTGCCTTTATTTTTGAGAGCCTATCTGATTAGAACTTCACAGTTAATCATTCTTGTCATAGAGTAGTGTTAGGATTGGTGACCTCCTAGGAAGTTTCCTAGGGTGTGTGTGATTAAGGAAAAAGAACATTAAAAGAACATATGTTGACCTTTTGGGACAGTCAGTGTTGGCCTATGGGGACAATCATTAGTTTGATAACTGACCATGGTGGGTAATAGCCCATGGTGTGCTAAGAAAGAAACCAAGGTATTATAGGATATCCATGGGGTTATATGGCTAGGTTAATGGACCAAGGAAGTTTGGTTTGTGATATGGAGTTTTTTATCATCAGTTACAATGTCTAATCATTCTAGGTGTCTAGTGTAGTGTAGCTAGATAGATCTTGATTTAACATTAATAGCAGTTTCCTTATAGGTCTTATCAGTAAATGGATTAGTGTGATTTTAGTCATATGAGGGGATATAGATCCATCCAAGGAAAACCCCATGATATTCGTCATCCTTGGGGATATAGGGATGAGTGTGTATATGGAGGCGATCATCAATAAGGTGTGTGTGAGTGAGGACAAAGGGAACTAAAATAATATGTGTTGGACTGTGGTGATAGTCATTAGTCTGATAACTAACCCTAGTGGTTAATAGCATGTGGTGTGCTAGGAAATAAAATAAATTATTACAGGAGACCCATGGTGTAACGTCCTTCATCTTGGTGTCGCCCAAAGGTGCCCTGTACCCAGTTGGTCTCATGGCCTCAAGCACATTTCCCCGAATTCTAGAGGCTTCCTACTAGATGTGATGGAATTGGGTGTGACATTGTGAAAACTATTCCATCATTGGTAGAGAAAAACAATGGAATAACAATAATAAACAAAAACAGAAACAATAATACCATACAATGAAGTAACGGTGGAAGACTTGTAGTAAATAAACAACTGGAGCACATATAAAAATGATTCATGTCACATATGTCTAGGAAATAAGCCAAGAAAGTCACAATGTTGGAATACAATACTAAACCAAAGTACAAAATAAAACATGTAAACTCATGTAGAGTTGCAAGCCTCAGCTTGGTCTCATTCTCTCCATCTCCACAACAATCAAGTACCTGATGTAGAAGGGTGCTTTCCCTTATCTATACATGCAACCATATAATCTGTTTGGGTCGAAAATCATAAGCCAAATAGGGTGTGAGACGAATCCCAATAGGTAACCCCAAAAAGATATGTGGCTAACTATCAGTGAATATATAGTAGGCAATATGCAAAATAAAGAAATAAATAAGGAAGTACTCAAAAGAAAACAATCCTACAATTTCTAATTACATTCATTTACATTTATTAATTATTCAAACCATTTAATAATTAAATACCAAGATCTAGCCTAAGCTCTATATCCCCTATGTAAAATAAAAATAGATGTCTCAGAAGACCATCTAACAGTCTAGTAAGACTGAGTCCAAGCTTGTGCTCTGGCTTGGCAGACTCGTCACAGTCAATCAAACATTCACAAGTAACCCTCTGGGAAAGTTCTCACAATATAACCCATTTGGTTCAACATTTCATCAATTCAATAATGATATAACAACCCTTAGGGAAATCTCACACATTCTAAACCCATTGGTCCCACAAAAACAAAGACTCTCTAAGGAAGAACTCACCGTCAATTCCCCATGTGTTCTTTTAACGATAAACTACAGACTCTCTTAGGAAGCACTCAACATCAATTCTCCATGTGGTCTTATAATGGTAGGCTATAGAAACTTTTATGGATCACTCACAGTCAATACCCCCTTATGGTCTCGCAATGTAAACATAACAGACACTCTGGGTAATACCTCAACATCAATTCCCCCTATGTTCTCACTACAATAGGTTCTCATAGCCCTGTGTAATACAATCGTGGACAAAGGATATCTAGAAGCCCAGATTAATTACAACCACTACAAGACTAAGCAGCTACAATGCATAACATAGGCATTTAACAATAATAAACTAACCAATCAATTCCAACCTAACAAGCAAGGCAAGGAAACAAGGTCTTCCTCATAGGCAACCTGGACCAAACGATCATAAATATTCCAACAAGGAATGAAACCATGTGTTGTACTATAAATATGCAATCTAGCATAATATAATAATGAAAACCCTAAATCAATCAATCAAACCAAGGTAGATGATAACAGAGTTCAATTCCTTAACATGAAATACCCAAATCATGGGTATTTAGCACTTACTCATATATAACTCAAATAAAAACTCCGAAAGTAAATAAACCACCTACATCTATGTCATATGAAGAACACTCTAAAACAGCGACCCTTGAATCGGCCTAGAACGTTGTAGATCTATAAAAAGTTCAAAATCGTTCATCCTTGAATAACTCAAGAGAGAGGAGAAATTATGAAGTGAGATTCAAGAACAATCAATAATTCATCAAGGTGATTCCAATGCAACTGACGATGTTTGATTCGGAGAATAGATAATGAGTCAGTGGCTTGGAGAATATTCATCACTTTCATTCACTCCTGTACGAAATGAGGTTAGAAGAAGATCGTTCTGGATATGAGACGTGACCCCGGTCTAATTTATCAAATAAAAAGAAAAGTATAAACCATGTTAATTTAATGTACACATTATGTACATGCCTCAATCAGCCTCCACTTCAGATGATCCACAAGGACATGTACTCAACCATTACACTACTAGCACATGGCTACCCATGGCCACTGGGTACACGGCGTGTACTTAGGAGTACGCGGCGTGTACTTAGAAAATTTCCAAAATCTTCATTTTTCCTAAAAAAACACCAAACATCAAGATCTATACCTAAAAATATGATTCCAGTTCTTAAAAACTTACCCCTTAAATAAATTCATCCCCGAATTTCCCTTCCAAGGGTGGTGAAGAAGGAACTTCAAACAACTTTTTCCATTAGGATCGTACGTCGGCCTCCCTCTCCCAAGTCTCATCCTATACTCGCTTGTACTGCCATAGCACCCTTACCAGAGGAACAGACCGGACATAAAGAACCATTGTGTTTTGATCCACAATCTGAATAGGGTTCTCCTCAAAGGATGCATCCACCTTCAACTCAACCTCCTCGGGTTGAAAAACGTGAGATGGGTCTGAAAAGTAATGTCTTAGCTGAGAAACATGGAAGACGTCATGTATAGCTCGGTACCTATGAGTTAACTACAAATGATAGGCAAACGTCCCGACGTATCTTGGTGAAATATTCCCCTATCTAATAATCCTATTGTTTCCCAACCTCGGTGTGACATGTAAGAAAACCTGATCTCTGGCCTTGAACTCCAAATTTCATCTCCATCGATCAGAATATATTTCTGGAAAGATTGTGCAGTATCCATCCTCTTCTGAATCAATTCCACCTGCTCAGTTCTCTCTTGGACAAGATGAGGTCCCAACATAGATTCCTCTCCTACCACCAGCCAACATAGAGGTGATCAACATGGACTACCGTACTAATCCTCATAAGGTTCCATCTAAATCATTTCTTGAAAACTGTTATTGTAGGAAAACTCCACTAGGGGTATGTCCCTCTACCAAGAACCCATGAAATCTAGGACGCATACTCATATCATGTCCTCCAACACCTGAATTGTGTGCTTAGACTGGACATCTATCTTGGGATGGTAAGCTGTACTCAGAGGTACTTGTATACCCAAATCCCTTTGTAGTCATATCCAAACATGATAAGTAAAACGGGACATCCCTGTCTGAAATTATAGAGTGTGGAACCCCATGAAAACATAAAATCTCTTAGATGTACAACCTTTCCATATCATCAACACTGAAGGTATCCTTGATTAGCAAGAAATGTGCATCCTTTTTTATTCTGTCAACAACAACCCAAAATGCATCATTCCCTCAAGGTGATCACAGAAACCCTATCACAAAGTCCATCGCGACATCACTCCAATTCCACTTTGGAATGGGTAACTACTTTAAAAACCCTACTGGTCACTAATGCTCCGCCTTCACCTACTGACGGGTGGAATATCTCATCACAAAACAAAAAACATCTCTCATTATACCTGGCCACCAATACTAATGGTGTAGATCTTGATACATTTTGGTGACACCAGGATGAACTTCCCAAACTGAGGAATGAAAATCTTGCATCATCTCCTCACGTATGTCTGTTGATACCCATACACGCCCATGAAAATGAAAGATATCATTCTCTCCTATGATCTAACTAGGAGTAGGGTCATTTCTTGATACACTCTCCCATATTACTAGGCTGTTAGAATATAATAGATACCTCATTCGAACTCAATCGAGAAGATTAGAGGTAACAGTTACAGAAAAAATCAAAGTTTACCCCTGTCTATCATGCACCTCCAAATGAATCTTAGAGAATAGATCCATAAGATTCCACTCACTGCTGGCCTCTTGAACTGCCTATATCTGAGTCCTCCTGCTCAATGAATTAGCCACTAATTTTCATTTTCTAGAAATATAATAAAGCTCAAAGTCGAAATACTGAAGTTACTCAACCCACCTTCACTATCTCAAATTCAAATCGTGTTGAGTAAAGATTTACTTGAGACTTTTTTGGTCAGTGGACACCAAAAAATGAACTCCCAAAAGATAATGTCTCCAAAAACATAAATCATTCCCAACTGCAGCTAACTCAAGATTATGTGTCGGGTAGTTCCTCTCATGTGGCCTCAACTGCTGAGACATGTACACAATGACTCCTTCCCGCTGCATAAGCACTACTCCTAGATTGATACCTGATGCATTGCAGTAAATGGTGTAACTCTTCCCAGCTTTAGAAAAAATCAGTATCGGTGCTGAAGTCAACCTCCCATTCAGATCTTGAAAGGATAAATTGTTTAAATCTGTCCACAAGTACTTTTCATCCTTCTTATTCAAGACTGACAGTGGTGCTGCTTATCATGAAAAGTCATGTATAAAGTTTTTTTAGTATCTATCCAGCCCCAGAAAACTCCATACCTCAAAGAAGTTATTTAGTTTCTACTAGGAAACTACTGCTCTCACTTTCTCTGGATATACTGATACTCCTGTCTCTGAGATGACATGACCCAAGAAGTGAATCTGGTCCATCCAAAAGTGGAATTTTGATAACTTAGCATATAATTGATGCTCTCTCAGTGTACCCAAGATGATCACAAGATGGGTGTCATGGTTGTGTCGAGTGTGAGAGTACAGCAAGATGTCTTCCATGAAAACAACCATAAAAGAAACCAAGTAAGGATGTAACACTCGGATCAACAGTGCCATGAAAACTGTAAGCGTGTTCATGAGACCAAACGGCATAACCATATACTCAAATAGAACATACCTACTCTGAAATCCTATAAGAGGTATATATAATGGTCTAACATGCAACTGATGATAACCGGATCTCAAGTCAATATTCGAGAACACTTGGGAACCTTGAAGTGGATCAAAGATATCACCAATCCTTGGAAAAGGATATCAGTTCTTGACATTCACCTGGTTTAGCTTCTAATAATCGACACAAAGTCTAAGGGAACTATCTGCCTTCTTTACAAACAGGACAGGAAAACCCCAGGGAGAATTGATGGGTCAGATGAAACCCTTTTCATATAACTCCTCTAACTACTTCTTCAGCTCCTGTAAATCTGGTGTATCCATCCTATAAGGTGGAATGGACACCGGTGTCACTCCTAGAATAATCTCAATAGAGAAATATACATCTCGCTTTGAAGGTAAACCTAAAAATTCATCTGTAAATACATCTCTGAAACGATCCACCATTGGAGGAAATTCTATCTATGAAGTACCCTAGTCATCCAGATATAAACAAGCTATATCGGTGAAATTACTCCCAACCCAAGATTCTCATTTCCATCTATACTCTCTTGAGAATCCCATTCACCCTTGTGTAGAAAGACCCACACTATGGTGACGTGAAACTCACCCTGTGGAACTAGTATTCAAAAAAGGACTGAAAGGAGACTAACCAATCCATTATGAGAATGAAATTGAATCCTTTCATCTCTAAGACATTGAGGTCCCATAATAAGTGACTCCCACCAACCTCAAGAGTGCAGTCCTTTCACTGACGTACACTAGATATTGAAAGCCCAAATAGAGTTTCTAGCATCATAACATCCTCCGAAGTAAAGATACAGAGCTCAAGGATCTCCAAAATGGCAACAGATAAAAAACTATGGGAAGTCCCTATATCAAAGAATAAGCTAAAACTGAGGCAACTATAATCATATCTCTAACTGTAGAGGGTTCGAGATCTTTCTCCTACTGAGTCCACTCCACTGCAATGGTCTGAATTATATCAGGGCCTGGGAACCCATCCTGACTACCCTGAGTCGATCCACTCTGTTGTCTCTAAAATCTTGTTGACTACCTACCACAGCCACAACCTCCTCCTTGGCCTGAACAGCCAGATGAACTACAGTTCCCAGACTAATGAGAAACTGGTGGTCATTCTACTAAACGTTGAGTCATAGAAAAACCCCTATCACTAGATTCTAGTGAGAAGAACTAGAAAAATGCTAAAGATATCCCATCTTGAAGTAATATCAGTACTCGATTGGGTATCTCATGCAATGAGGTCTCGTATGACCACTCTTACCACACTGGTATCATACCACCTAGATACCTGAAGAAAAATATCATCTACTTGGATGTCTGCATTTAGAATCCCTTTTGCACTTCCTACTATCAATCAGAGTAGTACCAACTCTGGATGTTGGGCTTCCCTAGATCACAACTCCTGAATCTCTCATATTATGCTTGGTGATCAGCATCTGGTTGATTATGGAAGATATGGAAGTCAACCTGAAGATGTTCACCTAGGATCATATGTCGTATCTGAGACCATCCTCAAACTTCCTAGCTAGAAATAACTCATCACCCTTCAAAATATTTGTGAAGTTTTGTGGCTCTATGAAGTGAGAAGAATACTCCATGACTGAAATATTACCCTGTTTCAGACCTATGAACTCTCGGGCTTGGTCGTCCCTCAAGGTATCTAGGTAAAAATAGTCAAAGAAGGTCCACTGGAACTCATCCCAAGCCATAAATCGTTGGAGACCCGCCTACAATATCACATCCCACCATCTCTTGGAGAAATCTCAAATCATGTAGGTTGCGAGCTTCACCCTCCTCTCAAGAGGTGTCTCAAGATACTTGAATATAGACATCATGGCTTCTAACCATGACTCTGTAGCTTGAGGTCCTCCATCATCTAAGAAAGAGAGAGGATGATGCTGCTGGAATACCCACTTCAGCTCTTCCATAGACAGGGTAGGATACAGTGCTCCTTGGAAAGTCTATAAAAACCTCATCAAGTCTTCTCAGAACTGTGCATCAACACCTATGTCTGGTATGACGGTTGGTGCCAAGATGGGCATGATGGGAGGATCTACTGGTAGTCCCTCATCTACCATTTCCAGTTTTTGATCGTTTCCCTGTATATGGTATAAAACTGGAGTATGTCTCAGTGGCATGACTTTTTAAGTTCAAGTTCACACCTTAGTTCAAGATTATCAAGGACTAAAACTTAGAAGTGCAAGAAAGGAACAGGAGAAGAAACAATTCAAGTTTTTTTAAATAGGGTTACAATACATGTATAACCTCCACACAATGTGTTCCCTTAGGTTTGAATATGGGGATGTACCTCTATCAAACCTGGTCATGTAACACCCCTACACACGGTTTGTCCCTCCTGTGACACGGCGTGTACATAAATTTTCCCTCTTGTTTGAGTACTTATACATGGATAAACCACACATTTCTCTCCTAGGTAATACTACATGGTGTATTCACCCTAAACATGGCGTGTACCACATAAGTTTCAACCACTCATGTTGTTAGTCACACAGTCAAATACATGGTCGACTCTACACCGTGTGTAATAATGGGATACGATATGTATAACCTAAAATTTATCCATCCATGTTATTAGTCACACTGTTGGATACATGGCATATTCCGCACAACATGTACTCCTAGAACATTGGGTGTTCTACCCAAGTTTCCCAACCTTGTGTCTCTGCTCACACATTCAGTCACATGGTTAAATACTACACAATGTGTACATATAGTACACAACGTGTACATTAGAAAAGTTCTTTCTTCCAAAACAAAAAAAAACACATGGCATGTGTTCATAACACCACAAATTGTTTTTTCAAGGTTTCTAGATAGTAGGCCTCTAAAACTCTTTTGTAACCCTTAAAAACATAAAAAAATTATAAGGATTGACAAATTCTGACCTATGAGAGCTCATACTCCCACGAATAAAAGTTTTGCATCCTTATTCACATCACAACTTGTCAAAATTCAATTAAAGTTCAAACATGGTTCGCCAAATTCCAATCCAAGAGGGCCCATAACACCTCAGGGACCAAAGTTTGGAATTCATATAAAAGAAAATTTATGTAATAGTAATACCCTATCAAATAGTAGGTATTCTATCAAGGCATCTATCACAACAGCAAGCATATCTAGCACAACATCTATCACAACAACATGAAATCAGAAATTCACCCTAAATGACATGACAAGAATGCATTACATGTGATCTCTAGAAAGTTCCTATATGATACATGATATGGAATACCCTCATCTCATCAGGTTTAAATAGAAATAGAACCTCAGTAAAATCAACAACAACAGCACAAAACATGGGAATCACCCAATGATGAAATCAAATCAACTGTAACAATTGCAAACTAGAAAATTGAAATATTCAAGGTAAAATTGATTTTTCTTGTACACAGGTTAGCTACTCCTAGGAATAGATTCTTACCAACTACCCATTCCTTTATATCCCTATCTATTGGTTTCAAATAGTAAGACAAGGAAGAAAAGAAACCACTTTTATACCACTATGTGATGTCTCGGATCTGGGTGTCGCCCAAAGGTGCCCCATACCTGATTGGTCACATGTCATCTAGTGAATTTCCCTAAATTCCAGAGGCCACTAACTAACATGCAGGGCCTTGGGTGTGATAGTGTGGAAATTATGCCCTCATTGGCATAGCAACATAGTGGAATAACAATAAAAAACCGTGGAAATAGTAATACCAAACAATGAAATAACAGCAGAATACTGAAAGTAAATAAACAACTGGAGAACATATAAAAATTATGCATGTCACGTATGTATAGTAAAGAAGACAAAAAATTCAAAATTCTGGAATAAATTACTAAACCAAAGTACAAAATAAAACAAGTGAACTCATGCGGCATCTCAAGCCTCAGCTTGGTCCCATGCTCTCCAGCTCCACAATAATCAAGTACCTCATGTAGAAGGGAGCTTGCTCTTATCTATACCTTCAACCATATAATATGATTGGGTCAAAAATCATGACCCAAACAGGGTGTGAGACGAATCCCAGTAGGCAACCACCAAAAGATCTATGCCTAACTGTTTGTGAATATATATAGCAGGCGATATGTAAAATGAAGTAATAAATAAGGAAGTACTCAAAAGTAAACAATCATGCAGTTTCTAATTAAATTAATTTACATTTATTAATTATTAAAAACTTTGAATAATGAAATCCCGAGATCTAGAATATGCTATGTATCCCCTGAGTAAAATAAAAATAGATGTCTTAAAAGACTATCTAACAGTAAAGTAAGACTGAGTCCAAGATTGTGCTCTGGCTTGGAAGACTCATCACAATTTATCAAACATTCACAAGAAAACCTATGGGAAAGTTCACACAGTCTAACCCCATTGGTTCAACATATCATCAATTAAATAAAGATATACTGAACCTCTAAAAAATCTCACACATTATAACCCCTTTGGTCCCACAAAAACAAATACTCTCTGGGGAAGCACTCACCATCAATTCCCCGAGTGGTCTTTTAACGATAAACTACAAACTCTCTAAGGAAGCACTAAATGTAAATTCCCAATGTGGTATTGTAACGGTATACTATAGACACTCTAATGGAGGACTCACCATCAATCCCCCCTATGGTCTCACAATGTAAACATTACAGACAGTCTCAGGAAGCCCTCAACGTTAATTCCCCATATGGTCTCACTACACCAGGTTCTCATAGCCATGTGTAATAAAATCATGCACAAATGATATCCACCAGCCCAAAGTAATCTCAAATACTAAAATTCTAAGAAGCTAAAATTTATAACATAGTAATTTAAAAATCAACAATTAAGCAATCAATTCCAACCCAACAATAAAGGCAAGAAAATAAGGTTTGCCTCATAGGCAACTTGGACCCAATGTTTATAAACATTCAAACAAGGAAAGCACCCATGGGGTGTCCTGTAAAAATTCAATCTATCATAATATAACACTAAAAACCCTAAATCTATCAATAAAACCAATGTAGATGATAACATGGTTCAATTCCTTAACACGAAATACCCAAATCATGGGTATTTATCACTTAGTCATATAGAACTCAAATACAAACTCTGAATGGAAACAAACCACCTACCTCGATGTCGTATGAATAAAACTCTGAAATTCCATCCCTTGAATCTCCCTATAACATTGTAGACCTAAAAAAGGTCAAAATCATTCAACCTTTAATAACTCGAGATAGAGTAGAAATCAGGAAGTGAGATTCAAGAAGAATTAATAACTCGCTGAGGAAATTCCAACGCAACTGACAGTGTTTGATTTGGAGAACAGATGACGTGTCGGTGGCTCAGAGAATATTAATCACTCTTTGATGAAATGAGGTTAAAAGAAGACCATTTTGGACATGAGATGTGACCTCATTTGGATTTATCAAATAAAAAGAAAATTACACAGTGTGTTCATTTAATTTACATGTTGTGTACATGCCTCGACCGACCCCCACTTTAGGCGGTCCCATAGACATATACATGGATGTTACAAGACTAGTACCAAGCTACCCACGGCCACTGGGTACATGGTGTATACTCAAGATTACATGGAGTGTACTAAGAAAATTTCTAAAATATTCTTATTTCCTCAAAAACACAAGAAATCAAGATCCATACCTAAAAAGAAGATCCTAGTTCTCACATATGGGGTCATATGACTAGGTTCATGGATTAGGAATGGTCGAGTCATGACATAGGGTTTGTGTTTATTTTCAATTACAATGTTTGACCATTCTAGGTATCTAATGCAGTGTAGGTAGATAGTTATTGGTTCAATATTAGTAGCAGTTTACTTAGAGACATTATCATCAAATAGATCGGTGGGATTTTAGTTAGTTGAGGAGATATAGATCCATTATAGGATAACCCCATGATATTCCTCATCCTCAGGTACATAGGGTCAAGTGTGGCTATAGAGTTGGTCATAAACAGGCCCATAGATGTAGACGAGCATGGAATGGTTATTTTTATTCCATGTAGATTTTAGTGTCAGGTGGTATGGAGATTATATGAGATACCATCTTTTTATATTCTACCCTATCTTTTTCTTTGTTTGATTTTGGAGCTTTTAATTCCTTTATTACACCCACCTTGGTCTGCACCTTAGGACTTAAGGCGGTGAGGCTTCTTGTTCCCCTGGTAATGACTATGCTAGTTTGAGTTTTCCTTAGTTTTCTTGATGTGTTATGGGGTTATGATCATATTATAGGGTATAATCAATCATTGGGGGATTTCTTATTACTATTAATTAGACTATATAATGTCATACTTGGCATGGATAGGTTGTATTTTGTGCATATGTTAATTTCTTACTTCATGATGAGAGTTTTTGTCTATGATTTGGGAGGCCAATGTTTATTTGTTTTTGACAGTGGGATCATCATAAGGTTCATAGAAATTAAGATCCAATTTTTCCTCAGCTATAAGAGTTTTCATTGTGTTTTATAGAGTTATAGGGTGTGGAGTTTCCTAGAGTTGTTGAGGAGTAACCATATGTTTCACCAAAGTGGTTGTGACACTGCCCCAAAGATGTGATATTGATTTTAGGATAGATCTTTAGTCTGGTTCCTTTATGTTTTCAATATATATTTATCATATGGAAACTTTCCATCTATGATATTTGAGGATTTGGATCAATGATTTAATAAAATAAGGTTTCATTCATCCTAGTGTGTCATGTTGGTGTGCTTCATTACTATTTGTTAAGAAGTTGAATGGTGATCCAAGGTTGTGAATTTACTAACAAGGATTTAATTGGGTGGTGGTTGATAAATCTCATGTGCACATTAATTTTACTTGATATTTTAGTAGTTTAAATCACACCATCTACATTTTTTGGGTAATTTACACATATTTATTATATAAGAATAAATGGTTTTTTATTTTAAAAATTGATTAATTAATTATTTTTATTCAATTATTGAATTATTTGGAAAACCCATTCATTTATTTTGTATTCTTTTGATTTTCCAAGTTAAATTTGAAGCGGTTGTGAAGAATTATAGAATTTTAAGCTGAGGAAAAATTTATAAAAGTCCAAATTCAGAAGCGTAAATATCAAGTTAATAAAACTCATTTTAACTCCTTCATGAACAATTTTCAAATAAACTGTGACTTTATAAGAGTGATTTATATAGTTCATAAAAGTAAAATTCCACTTTTTAATTGTAAATCATGACTTTAGAGGAAACCCAGGTGACTCCTGAAGAGAAAAATTACACTTTGTAATAGTAAAGATCAACTTTAGAAGGGTCTCGAGTGACCTTAGAAGAGTAAAATTCCACTTTTGAAGAGTAAATATTCACTTCAAAATAGTTATGGGAGAATTTGTAAGAGTAAATCCAAGTTCAAAATAGCTGACAACCCCATACTTTCATATACATTTCCTCAAGTTTTAATAATTTTACTCCCACTATTTTAGAATGTTATGAAAATTCATCATAAATTTTTGGCTTTATGAATAAATTGGATGTTTATTAAGAAATGGTTTTAAACATAGTGTTCTTTATGTTTTATTAATTTTAATATTTAATCAAATCATTATTTGATTATAATTTTTACTCTATTCATATTTTAAAAAAAATAATTTGATTTAAATCTTAAATAAGCTAGCATCCATTTTTTTCCTTTAAATTGAATAGGGGATGCCGATCTTGAGACCTTTTGATAATAAATTCCCACCATGCATAGTGGAATGTTAAGATCCTAAATATGGGGGAAATTCTCGAATGTGAAGATGGTTAACAATGTAGAGATCTTGAATGTGAGGATGGTTACCAACATCTAAGATCTTGAATGTGAGGATGGTTACCAATATGGAGATCCCAAACATGGGGATGATCACCAATGTGGGGATAGACACCAACTTAGAGTTCTTGAACATGGTGATGTTCTCCAATATGGGGATCATTTTCCCTTTCTTGAAAAGTATAATTTTTATTATAATAGAATATTGAGATGAAATATTCACCATGAAAACTTCTCAACACAAAATAATGGTGAGCCATGATATTGAGGATGTTGATAAATAAGATGAAGTTGGAATAAGAAGGAATTTTATGGTATGGAAGTCCAAATGGATCTTTCAATAGTAAATAACGATGATGAAAAAAACATTATATATGGGATAATTCACATGCACTATATGCATGTGAAAATTAAACTCTTTTGAGTAGATATCACATGATCCCAGTCATTTAGGAGTGAAGATTTTAAACCATGGGTCATAAGGATTTAAATATCTACCAAGAACTTTGAAATTTATTGAATCATGATTTTAATTGGAAAATTTAGAGACTTAGAAGAGAAACATGGTACCTATAAATAATATGAGGATAAAAGGTAATAAAAAGGATGAATCTTGGTTGGACTGGTGCAACCTACTAAGATTATGTTTCAAATTTATTTTATGTTTTCTATTTTTTAAAATTTTATAATTTCTTACACTTCTCCATTCAATCACATTACTTCTCAAATGGATTGGTAATGCTTATAAGTGATTAAGGGGGTGGTAGAAAATCAGTTTTAATTCTTGAGTCCTAGAGTTTAAAAATAATTCTCTCTTTCCTGATAATTGATTACAATATTTTATAGAATATTTTAATTTTGAATAAGGATTTTATATTTAAATTTTTCTATTATTTATTTACTTGTATGAGGATCCATAATCTCCCTCAACATGGTTTTGGACCATATTCAATGAAATGAATTGGGTTGAGTGGTGAAGTGTTGAGCAGTTTATGACACATGAGGAAGGGTTTGTCGATACATCTAGATTACTTAAGAATAACAAAACTAAGTTGGGTGTTTCCAAAGTAAATTGGGGATGATAACAACATCACTTTTTAACATGAGAATGTGGGAAGACTAAAGAAATGTTTTTTTCTAGGATAATCTCTTCATTTTCATTCAAACAAGGGTGAAAGGGGAAGTAGTTAAAAAATCTCTCACTCATCAATTAATGATAAGAGAATCTCAACAATTAGAGACCAGGATAGTAGTACATTCAGAAATTCATCCCTTACCCAATAAATTTTTTCCCATCATCTAATTTCAAATATTTTTATCATACTATCTTTATTTTAAAATAAAAATAATTATTTATTCCCTAAATGGAAAAGAAAAAAATATATTTAGTACAATACTCTCTAGAGAACACCTAGGATTACCACTACCACTACATTTATCTAGGAAATTAAAAATATTTTTTCACACCCATTAACAAAATTGTGTGAAAATACTGTCACTATTTCTAGGGAGACAATGCCAAATATAACATTTAATTTCATGATATAAATTTCTAAAAACCTGTTAGTCTATTTTGATCTTAAAATAAAGAGAACATTTTTTATAATAAGAAACATAAATTTACAACTAGACTCTGAGGAAGTAATTCTCACATACTCTAGTGAAACCTAAAATGTTCACTCAGAACCTAAAGAGATAGCTGGAAACCCAAATCAGACCCTTTGGTATCTGTGTGCACTATAATTTTCTTATCAACATAACCAAATTTCTATTCCTGAAATGAAAAATGACTTTGAATTAAAAAATGGCCTAATCCAAATTTTTCCTAATTTCCATAACCTTGTTGGAGAATACCCTAATAGGAACCTACATGAATTTACTTGTGTTTTATCAACTCTAAAACCCTGATGAGTGGATAAGAAGAAAGTGGAGTGGATATCATTTCCCTTCTCACTTGAATAAGCTATGAAAGAATGATTTCATGATCCATAACCAAGGTAACTCCATGATTCGGATGATCTTTAAAGGTGATTCATGAAAATATATTTCCCACCTCTAGGAGTACAATAATCAGAAAAAATATATATTTCATTAGAAAATCATTAAGAGAGATACTCTATGAATACTGGGAGAGGTTCAATAAGATTTGTGCTAGTTTTCCCCATATAGTTGTTAAATATAACCATTTGCATATATTCTTCTTTTAATTGTATCTTAATAGTGATATAAATCTATTGGATGCCTTATCTAAAACATCCATGATAAAAAAGATTACAAGTTGAAAAAATGAACTAATTGAGAAGATTATGCAGAACTCGCAACAATTTGACACAAGAGGTACTATAACAAGAGGATTTTATGTGGTGGTAACTTTTTAATCATTGTCTTTACTTGAAACTAAACTTGTAAAGATAACCATTTTTGTGAGACAGATTCCCCTAAAGCATGTTAGTAAGAAAAATACATAAGGTATGTGGTTTATGCTCATCACCTAATCATTTCATTGATCAGTGTTTTAAAGTGTGGGGTATAGAGAATTTTGAATCAAACGTATAACCAATAAAGTTCCAAAATAACTAGGTATAGAGAGATATTAACCAAGTTTTGAATGGGTTTTCAAATCAACAAAACCAGGCTAGACCCCCTATCAAAATAAGTACTCAGACCATTCCCAATTCTAGAAATAGAAATTTCAAAACCCAAATACATTTCAGAATTCTAATAGAAACATTTGAAGTGGATTTCTTGGCCTTGTACCAATGTCTCTTTATAAACATGAAGTATGTAATACTTTGGGATAGTTTCGTGTACTCCATTGGTTGAATCTAAGGTTATCCTAGAAATGTAGTGGGGCTCAAAGGAGATATTTTAAAGGCTGAAGATTTTAGTGGGTTAGACTAGGGTTACCCTTTGTTCGTGCTGAGGCATGAAAGTTTAAATGAATAGGTGATGGTTGATCTAGGAATGTCTCTCAAAGTTGGGTGTGGAATTTGGTAAATGTGATCGTGTTAAACATGTGATTCCTTGGAAGAAGGTGTTTTTGTTCAGTTTAAAATATGTCATCCATATAAGACGAGCATTTAAGAATGGACATCCATAGTGGATCAAAAAAATTTCCTTCTTTTTCAATTTATATAGTCGAATTCAACCATTTTAAAGCATTCCATTAGGTTAAGGCGGGTTTGGTTTTAAGGTTAGAAATGTCTTTCAAGAAATCCTGCATGATCAGTTTCAGTTTGGTCGATGGGGATTTGACCATTTATTTATAGAGAGTTTTATGTTAAGGAATTAGATGTAATCTTTTTCACCTAGTTAAATAATCCATTTTGATAATGTTTTTAAAATGATTAGGTCATGATTCATAGTCAATTATGACGTTGGAGGTTCTATAGTTCGGAATTGGCCCCTTTTTTTATAAGACCTATGGAAGGAAGCACAATCAGTTAGGTGTTTAAAGAGATGATGATGTGATCATGTCAAAATCTAAACAGGCTTAGGTAATCTATCTTTTTGGTGTTTTTAGTTTGGAAAAAAAATTGACTTGGGTCTAGATGGATTAAGTGTCATGTTCTGAAGGTAGTTCTTAAAGGTGCATTGGGTGGTGGAAACACAATGCGACCGTTCAAACGATACTTCACTACCCTTGTAGGTTGAGTTATGTTTTCATTTTTCCTAAAGGATTATCTATGTTAGGAAGTTCTATGGTGGGTAGGTTGTAACAAATATTTTTTTTAGCCAGGGTAAAATTCTAATGGAATTTGAATTTTTTCATTTAGTGGATGGTCCATTCTTTAAACCAGGATTCGAAATGAAATTCTAAGAGTTGGAACACTTCAAAGTGTTTTTTTTAATTGGTTAAAGGCCTGAAGGGTCCCTTATAGGTCTTATTGAGTTTTCGGATTTCCAAACACTGAAAATCCAAATTTGGGAAGGTCTGCACAGGGCGCACGATTTGTTTGAAACTGTGCAACCCCCAACAGAAAATTGTACGGGATGTTTGAAAAGAGAAGAAGATGTTACATGGGATATGCATGATTTACCTAAACTATACACCTATCCCACATGGTTTGTTCCACTTAAATAGTACCTAATCACTATTCATCACATGGTTGGTTCATGGTTAGGAAAACCATGCATCACAACCATTCTAGGTGGATTTCGTAGGCAATTGGTGTTGCACTGTTGGCATGCGGTTTGGCCAAACTGTGTAATCAAACCATGCCACCCAATTTTTAGGGTAAATTTACCATTTTTCCCTTAATGAAGTTTTAATTTTCTTTTTTATTTCTTTTTTTCTCCACCAGTTATGTGAATCATCTCCCTTGTTCCATGGGTTTCCTCCCCCAATCCTAACCTAAGATTCCATGTTTCTCCTCTGTCCAAAGTTGGAATCAATCATTTTCAGTCTCTTTAGATTAGAAACAATAATCACTCAATTCTTTTTAAATTTTTCTTTTTTTAATATTCTCTTGATTGAGTTATCGAGTTTCAAGCTCATTTTCCCTATTTTCAGGTCAAATGTTCGTTTCATCAATTTCTTCCAAACCGTACCGAATCATACATTGATATTGTAAGGGTATATCATCTTAAGTACAAGGTAGGTGTTCTATTAGTTTTTTCCTCAAGTTTCCATAACTTTATAAATATAATCATTGCACCACAAACCATCCTTTTCCACGCATTTCTTTAGAAATTTTTTTTCTTTGTTCTAATTGGTTTACACACCATGTATTACACTCTTTGAGTGTTTTAAGTGAAAAGAGAATGTCAAGATTGATCACAGTGTGGAAGCTCAAATTTACCCTTTTTAATGAATTGAATGAAATTCCTATAACACCTTCTAATTATTCTTCTTGGATTTTTAATATAATTTCCCCTTGTAAGTGATCGTCTAAATAATTATATCACCTCCTAAGTGACATGTTGAACCTTATTATTATTTTTCCATGTTTGGAGGTTACCTAAATAGGTTCCTTTGATGAATTGAGATGTGATATTTGAATGTGATGTTTATTTATGATAAATTAATTATTGATAAATAAATCCATGTTTTTATAATAAAACCCCTCGAATGAGGTGCACTTTCTTCAAAATTACAAAGTGATGATTAATAGTTCATAATGTACTTGGTTGTGTTTCTTCAGCCCTCCTTTTATATAAATTTTATTTTAACCATTGCACCTTCTCAGTCCATGTATTGGACCTTTCTAATCCAAATTAATTTTGTACCAACCACCTCCTAAGTGTTTGGATTGCTTCATAAATGAGATTACACATGTTGTTAATTTCACAATTTGAAAATGGTACCTCCTAAGTTCCCCTTTGAGCCTTATAAAATGAATCGCCATGTTTTGATAGATTCAATGGAATGTTTTAAATTGAGTAGATTATTCATGATGTTTAGTTTATTTAAATGAGTTTTTTGATATAAATGGAATTAATTATAAAAAGTGTGGTAAGACCATGCTTGAAATTATAATTTAATAAGCATGTCTTATGAGAATTTAATTGAATGTTTTAAATGAAATGAATTGAAAAGGGTGGAAAGACCATACTTTTTATTTGATGCTTAATAACATTATTTACTTTAATTTTAATAAATGGAAAACCCTTGTTTATAATGATATTATCAAATGTAAATCATGATAGGTGATAACTCGTGGCTTCAATTATAATTATAAATGTGATATTCCTTGATATAGGCTATGGAATGATGGTAAGGGTTCTGTTGAGAATGGTGATGTCACACTCCCCTACATCGGGTGTTGGTTTATGGAATATCACACCAGTGATACTATTTGGAACGTGGGAATGGAACACCATGTACCTTTTTAGTGTTGAAATGAAGTAAAACTCACATCTTTGAGTATTGAAATGATGGAACACTCACCATATCGAGTGATACGAATGACGTCTCCCACCCATTATGAGATATAGGGAATATACCATTTTTCTGGATCTTATAGGATCATTCATACTGGTTATTGATCACTGAGTTGTGCCCTGGTCCAACCAGCACCTTGTATTCTAGGTATATGGACACTTACATTCGTACGTACTTGGTTCATATTGGTAGATGTAATATATAACTAAACTATATGTATATATAATTATTAATACATATATATAGTTACTGGTTAAACATCCCTTTTTTACTATGAGATGAAGTAGGTAGAGTCTCTAGGTGTCCTTTAGGAACCTGAGCAGGTTGTTATCTATTTATTCAGATTTGATTATTATTCATATTACCTAAAAACTTTTTTATTTATTATTCCTGTAATGGATTTACTTGTTTACACAGTGGGTGTTAACCTATTGGTATTTATGTCTCACACCCTGATCAGGCCACCATTACACTAGGGTACCTTATAAAATCTCATGTTTGCAAGACCATGGACTATTGCTTGTGTTGTCTTTCTTGTACCTATGATTTAGGAGCACAAGACTGATCTGGAGATTAGGATTCTCATGGAGCTCACCCTTGGGTATTTCCTCTTTGATTATTTTTTTCATTCATGTACTTTCTTGTATTGTATCTATTTTTTATTGTATGTCTACTATTTTTAGTTATGTATCACCAAATGGACATGCATGCATTGTATACTTCGACATTGTTCATTTATTTTATTATTCAGTTTATATTATTCTTCCACTACTTTGTCTTTACTTTATTACAAATTTCACTATTTTCTAATGTTTATATTCAGTATACCATTGTTCTACACTTACATAAGGGTATAGTCTCACCACTATACCACTTTTACACCATCACTACTAGTCGATACCCTTTGGTGTTTGGGGAGGTACACTTCAGGCCAAGTGACCCACTGGTCTGACTACCATATTAGTGGTCAGTCGGGTTGGGATGCTACAACCCACCCACTTACCAATAATCCTCACATTTCCAACAAAATAATCCCTATTAAAAACCTTTATCCAGTATAATATCCATTCAAAGAAATAACTATAATCAAAGTTTGAATTCTTCAAAGATAAAATATATATGATAATAATCTAATTCAATAGTCTAGAGGAATTTCTATCTAAAAATAAAAGAAAAATATAAACTCATATAGTACCAAATTTTAATGAAAATGTGAGCATGATAACAATAATAAGTGATAAAGATATTTAACCACCTGAACCTATGAAAATTCAACCAAAAGTTGAAGAAAAGAAGGTTGAAATTTTTTAATATGTTTCAAAAAAGAAACCCAACCAAGAGGAAGAAAAGAATAAAAAATAAGAAAGGAATCTACGGTAAAGGAAACAAAGAACTGAGACACCCATATAAAGGAAACAAAGGGGAAATAAATAACTCTCACTTGTATTCCCATCCTAGATGATTCAGTCAAAGAATATTGAAAAAGAAGAACTATAAATCTAGATTTTGGAAACCTTCTAAAAAGATTAAACAAATATATCCATTCTATAATCCATCAAAAAAATCCCAAAATATGGCAAATTTCACCTTTATACCAAAAAGATAATACTTAATGGAAATTAAATGATTATTTTATAAATAATTATTTCAACTCTTATCATGTCACCATTACCAAACAAATGTCAAGATCTTGGGAAATTCTCTATTACCTACACCATTTTGTCTCTAATTTTTTTGAATAATTTACGTGATTTGGAAGATTTTATAAATTTTATGCCTAAATATATGTTTATAAATTTACATATAAGAGATATAAATCCCACAAGATTGGTGGTACATCTTGAAAATAGATCCACTATATTTCTAGAAAGATTTTTAAAGGATGCATTAGCAGGAGTTAAAGGCTTGATATTTCCATCTGACTTCTATATACTTACCATAGAGGAATATAGAGCACTAGGAAACTCACCCTTCTTATTGGATTGACCATTATTAAAGAAAACCAACACAATTTGAAATGTACATGAAGGAACCCTCACTATATATTTTAGAGATAGTATGGTCCACTTCAAAATTTTCAGCTCAATGAGGCACCCTTTAGATGACCAATCAGTTTTACACACTCCCATATTGAATATACAAAATATGTATAATATCTAGGTATGTTTCATGAATTTTTAAATATATTAAATCAATTATTTATTGAAAATTCCATATGATATTAGTTTATCTAGAATTATGAATATTCCAGAAATTCTATTTTCAAATTAGAAGAAGAGGTGCCCTCTATGTTTTTTGATGATTATATTGAATAATAAGATTATACATTACCTTTTTTATAAGTAAGTCAAGGTTTAGAAGTGGGTAACCTCAATTTAATTTCATCTCTTGAGTAACCCTTAAATTATAATTAAATATACTTCCAATTGATTTGAAATATGTGTATTTAGTGGAAGGAATAAAATTTACAGTAATAATTGCTAACAATTTTTTTAAAAACCCAGAAAAAAATTGATTAAACTTTTGATAGGAAATATAAAAATAATGGGTTTTCTATTAGGTGGTATTCCAAGAATAAACCTAAAAATATGTTCACATATAATTATTTTTAAGGGATATTCTAGATTAATTTGGAAGCCCCAAATAAATATCAATCCCACCATAATAGAAGTAGTGAAAAGGAAAGAGATAATTTTATGGAAGAAAAAATAATTTACCCCATTTATGACTCACAATGGGTTATCCCCATCCATATATTTTCTAAGAGAACTGTCATAACCATTGTGATGAATGATAAAAAAGAATTTATCCCTATGAGAATTAAAAATATCTAGAGTGTGTGTGATTTTTTTAGGACTAACATATTCTATAGGTTTGGAGTACCAAGAGCTATCAAAAATTACCAAGGGAACCACATTTATAATAAAGTAATATAAGATATATTTATAAAACATGAATTACATCATAATACATCTATACCCTACCATCCCAAAAAAATGGTCAAGCTAAAGATTCTAACAGGGAAATAATAGGTATTCTTGTAATAATAGTAAGACCCAATAGGAAGGACTAGATCCAAAAGTTGTAAAAACATTATGGGTCTATTAAAAAACACCCATAGGAATTATTACATATCATTTAATCTATGAAAAAAGTTTAAACCTACCTATAGATTTTTATCATAAAGAATACTAGGTTTTTAATGAAATGAATCTAAACTTGGAAGGAACTAGAAAAAATATAATGTTGAAATTGTAATAATTATAGTAAATTAGAAAAGAGGATTTTGAAAATTCAAGAATCTATAAAAAGGACAAGAGTTTCTCAGGAAAAGATTATAAAACCCAAAATCTTCCATCATGGAGACCAAGTGTTTCTCTATAAATCAAGACTCCATTTAATTATTCTTAAGCTTCGTTCTATATGGTAATGTCCATTTATTATCACTAATTTATACCCTTTAAGTGTTATGAAGATTATATAGGAAAGACAATAAAACTCATTCACTGTTAATGAGAACATATTAAAGAAGTATAATGAGAATCTTCTTTGAGAACCAGTGGGTGATATCACACGCCTCTAACCAATCTATCAACTAAAACCCACTAGGTTTCACCTCTCTTTAACACTTGATTGGATGTTTTTATTTTATTAAAATTGAATTAATTGATTAATCTATTTAAATTAATTGAGTAAAATGCATCATTTAAGTGTGGAGGAGGGAAATTTGTAGGTTATAGACTTTTATTTAGGTATTTTCTGTTTTATTTTATAAAATTATCATTATTTTTCAAAAAAAACTATGTTTCTTTTCATATTTTTTCAGTTTTGACATGACTATGATTTTAATATAAATTCTCATGAAAAATTTTGTATCCACGAAAAAATTGAGAAACTAATTTGACCTATCTACTCACCTTAGATGAATGAATAAATTATATTGTTTCTAGATTCTAAATAAAGTAAATACATACAAAAACCATTGATTTTTGAATCACAAATCATGACATACTATCCAGAATTTTTTTCACTTAACATTGACACTTCTAAAAAAATTATATCTTTTTTACAATTACACATTTCCTAATTAAATCATGTCATACTTGAATAACTATAACATATTGATTAATATATTCAAAACCTTATATCATTTTATTATTTTGTATTGTATATGATTGAGGCATTCATTTTATTTTTCTCAAATTTTGTTGAATAAAACTCTATTTTCAAGACTAACTCTAAATTTAATCCTTATTTCCCTTAAAATAAATGAATTAATTTTTTTAGAAATCCACATTACAATCATATTATCCCTATAAACCTTTATTTAGAATCCCTTTCATGATCACAATCGAATTCTAGTGTGGGGGAAAAGGAAAGAAGCTGGAAAACCTATTTTACAAATTTGATTTGAATTTAAATAAGGATTTTATATACCTATTTTAATGTTTTTTTCGGAGGAAAATCATGATGGAAAGAGTGGTAAAATGATCCTATTATAATTTAAGTTTTGTTACTAACGTCCACCTCTTTTTAAAGTATAAAAAGTCCATATCATTCCCAGAAAATGATTCTAAAGATAAATCTAGATAAAAAAAGATAAAACATTGATTTTGGGAATGAGGGGAGAAAATGATGATATTGATATTTATAATTAACATTATAGAGGATATATTTTTCAAGTATATGTATAAGGACCCACACCTACCATGAAAATTTTAATGTCCCTCCCTACCTTCAAGAACAGAACCAAAGTAAAAAAATTAATGAAACCTATTGGAGGAAACATGAAGCGAAATATAAACTACTATAGAAGTAATGTAGGATGTGGGTTTTATGTGGAGAATTTAGATAAACTAGGATGATTTTTGTAATATATAGTAAGGGATAAATCCATACTTGTATTAAACTGAAAATTGTGCATTGATATTCATATTAGAGCATAGAACCCTCATTCAGTCTCAATAGTTTTTCAATTGATTCCTACCCGATATTAAGCCTCAAAGGCATTTAAACCTAATCCAAAAGACCTCATGATATAAATAGATTATTAACTCATTGTTTGGAGATACATAAATTATTTAATAATATGGTGAAACTTTTATAGATATGGAATGAAAAAAAAACCTTTATAGAAAATCATATTGAAGGATGAGTGGAAAATACTGGGAAGGTTGGTTTAAGTGTTAATGAGATTATACATGAAGTGGGGATTAACTGAATGAAATTTATGAGTAAAATGGAGTCACGATATTTTATGATGCATGATAGGGTGAGGACCATGGTTTTTAAAAGTGAATTTACATTTTAAAGTATTTAAAACTTGTTTTGGTAATCTTTTAAATTCACTTGTCTAGAGTCCATGGTTTAAGTGTGGTGTAATTGATAATGAAATAGTTTTATACAATTTTTCGTAAGTTTTAATTATTTTACTCCCATAATTTTTAATATTTATGAGAAAACATCACAATTTATTAGTTATATAAAAAAATTGTATATTTATCAAAAAATAGTTTTAAACATAGTGTTCATCATGGTTTATTAATTTTCATATTTAATCAAATCATTATTTGATAATAATTTTTATTATATTCATAATTGATTAAATAATAATTTGATTTAAATCTTGAATAAGAATAAATCTATTTTTAGTCTTTAAATTTTATAAGGGATACCAATATCAAAATTGTTTGATGATAAATACTTTCGTGAGTAGTGTAATGTAGAGATCCTAGACGTGGAGATAGTTCCCAAATGTGAGGATGGTTAAAAATGTAGAGATATAGAATATGAGTATGATTACTAAATGTGTAATATACTGAACACAATGATGGTTACCAATGTGGAGATCCCAATAGTGGGGATAATCGCTAATGTGGGAATGGTTTCTAATGTTGATTCCTCAAATGTGAGGATGTTCTTCAATGTGGGGATTAATTTTATTTTCCAAAAAATAATAATTTTTATCCAAATAGTATATTGAGATGATATCACCATTGGGAAAACTTCTCAATAGAAAATAATGGTGAGCTATGATGATGAGGATGTTTTCAAGATAGATGAAATTGGAATAAGAAGGATGTTCATGACAAAAAAGTCCACATGGATTTTTTAATAGGAAATAAGTATCATGATGATGAGAAAATTCTATAAGAGAGAAGTTATGTTCAATGTATGTATGTTCAAATTAAAAACTCTTGAGGGAAGATATCACACTATCACATTAATTGGGGTATAAAGGTTCTAAACCATGGATTATATGGATTTAAATATCATTAAAAGTGATTACTTTCATAATGTCTTCCACTTCTCTATGAATTCTAGTTACTTATTTAATGGATGGGTAATGATTCAAAGTGATTATTTAAGGGTAGGTGAACAAGTTTTAATTATTTAGTCTTATATTTTCAACATAATTCTCTATTTGTTTTTAATTAATTTCAATATTTTGTTACATATTTGTATTTAAAATGTAGTTGTGTTTGATTAAACATTTTCAATTATTTGTTACCTTTTTTTAGGATATGTCATTTCCCTCCACTTGGTTTAGGACCATATTTATTGAAATGGTTTGGGATGAGTGGTGAAGTATTAAGTGGTTGATGACATGTGAGGAAGGTTCATTCACTACTTCAGGAATACTTAGGAAGAACAATACATAGTTAGGTGTTTCATAAGTAAACTTGGGTTGATCACTACATCACTTTCTCACATAAGAATGAGGGTAGACTAAAATAAATATTTTTTTATGCTAATCTAACAATGTTCATTCAACCAAGGGTGAAAGGGGAAGTGGTTTCAGAACCTCCCATGTATAACTTAATAAGAATAAAATCTCAATTATTAGATTCCCAGGTATTACTATAATTGTAAATATGAACCTAAACCGATCAATTTTCTCCCATCATTTGTTTTCAAATCTTTAGTTCATACTCACTTTCTTTAAAAATAAAAATACTCCCATTTTCCCTAACTATCAAATTGAAAATATATTTAGTGCACTCCTCTATGGAGATAACCTAGGGTTTCAACAACTACGACATTTACTTAGGAAATTAAAAAAAATCACACCCTATGACAAATTTGTGTCAAGAGTCTTATCCTTTGTGAATTTCAACTATTACGAGGAAGCATAGGGATACTTAAAAATAGTAAAAACTAGAGTTCATAAGCATCATATGTGTTATAAACAAAACATAAGGAATTTTAAGGGGTTTGTGCATGGATTTTAGAATTTAAAGAATTATTTCACGTCATATCCATGTAGAGAGTTCAAAAACATGTGTGTTTCCTATCATACAGTCAATAAATTTTAAAATATACTGTCTTACCTATTTTTTTGAATTATTTCATGTTTGACCACCAAAAGATCCACACATTACTTGGGATATTTTACATGGTAATTATGAACCTTTATAAGAATATTGTATACCTATAAATAGAGGATAAGGTTACTACACTGGGGGATTCTCGCATGGGAGTCTTTTAGGAAGTTCTGCTATGATATTTTAGATTAGTCTTACTTTGTATTTCAATTATCTTTCTCTATATTCACACTTTGTTTATTTTTTAATAAAATATTCTCTCCTTATCTCTCTTGATCTCTCTTATTATCTCTCTTTCTCACAATGGTGAGTAACTGACTTGTTTCTTGTCCTGGGAGGAGGTTTTAGTAGTGTTTCTTGAGTTATTGATCTTAAATTATTTATGTTTATTTATTTATTTTAATGGGTTAATGGGTTTATTGAGGGGTGATATGGTAATTTTTCATCACTCCATGATATTATACTCTATTTCTTTATTCACTACCAAACACTAATTCCATCCCTTCTCTTTGACATTCTCTTTATATAAAGGAGTTGAGTGTGCTCTAAGGATAAAATGATATATGGTAATGTGGAGACCTGGAAAGTCTCATACTCTCAATTGAGGTGTGTTCATCATTCTAAACTATTAGAGGACGTGATATTTAGAGGGATAAATATATGTCCTAGTAATTCTAAGTTTCACACTCTAAGTAGGGGGTGGTGGTTCTTGTGTGATGAGATGAACTATCAAAAAGAATTTAGAAAATAATAATGGATGACGAAGGACATTGAGTAGCCAACCCAAAGACCAGGTTATTTCTTGCTAACATTAATTTATAGTTTACTTAATTTATTTAATTTCATGGATACTATCTATTTTCATAACTACCCATGATAAGTGATTCAATGTTCAAGAACCATTATCCCATTCCAAGGATCAATGATTTTTTTTATCATTTAAAGGGATCCAGTTGGTTTTTAAAGATCAACTTATGGTCTGGGTATCATAGAATGAGGGTGAAGGGGGAGGATATTCCAAATACTACTTTCAAGTTTTGGTATTGAAACTCATATTTTATAGTAATGCCATTCAGTATCATGAAATCCCATATTGTTTTCATGGAAATCATAAAATCTATGTTTCATGAGTTCTTAGATCAATTCATTGTAGTTTTAATTTAAGACATTCTCATGTATGTGAAGTTAGAGGAGGATCATACTGAGCATCTTAGATATATTTTACAAGTCCCTCAACAAAATTATCTCTTTGGTAAGTTTTTAAAGTGTAAGTTTTAGATTTTGTGCATGTTCTTTGGTATGTGGTGTCTCATCAAGGAGTATCATTCAATTATTCATAGATCAAGGAGGTCTTTTATCAACACCAAAGAAAGTTTTAATGGTTCATAGTTTCCTTATTATCATGGGATATTATCAAAGGTTCATGTTTAATTTATTTTATATTTTCACCCCAATTTTATCATTGACCAATAATTTTCAATCCTTTTAATGGAGTGATCAATGTCAGACATTTTCTAACTACTTAGAGGAGAATTGGATCATGTTGTCCCAGAAATAAAAAATTAAGTAGACTAAAATAGGGGTGAATTGTAGTTTATAAACAACCCAAAATTTTATTGGCCACCTCAAGATTAATAGGATTATAAATATGAACATATTATCAACCCAAAAATTAGAGTAAGAAAATATAAACATAGTATAAATTAATTGTTTTTGTGATTTCAACAACTTACAACAAAATCAATAGGAAAAAATAAATAAAATTAAAAAAAAAGTTAAAAATAATTCATTAGTTAAGGATTAAAATTATAAAATTAAAAAATGGTATCATTAACAAAATCACACTTTTAACTCAAATTTTATGGAGGATCTATGAACTTGATTCAGGTTATTCTATCTTCTTATCCCCAGAAGCCCCCAACTTTAACCTATATGAATGTATCTCTATCTTCTACACCAATAATACCTTAACATTGACCTTTGAGAGGGTATATCTATCTTCCACACCGAGAGTCCCTCAACTTTAACCCATTAGAAGGTATCTCTATCTTCCTTGATAGAATCCCTTGGTCACAATTAATCAGTGGAATCCCACTTACACACATTGAAATATTATTATCACAAAGATTATAATGATAAAAATTACAACAACAAAAATTAAGGCATTTATAATTAAACACCTCACTAAAAGATACTTTGATCCAATCCCTATGAAGAAAATAAAATCCTAAGAACTATAGTAAAAAAGTTATTATAGACTTTAAAATGATATCTCTTTATAATAATTATATCAAAAATACACTTATGAACTCCAAGGTCTTGATATCTATTTATAGGGGTTCATGTAACAAACTACAACAATTAGATTTTGAAAATTGTGGATTTAGATGCAATGGCATTGAATGATTATTTATTACCTTTTGGTAAACTTATCACAGATCCTAATCTTCTAATGAAGTAAATCGGCATTGATACAGTGCCTATAAATATGGTGATATTATTTTGGAATGTAATCTTATATATTTATACTTTAATTAAATTTAGATTAAACATAAGTCCTATAAAATTAAATTAACCAAAATTTCATCCTTCACACCCAAAATAACTAAAACAAAAACTTGAAGTTAAACTAAATAACCATTAAGTGTATTATGATTTCTAAAACAAAAGATTAAAAATAATTTATAGACTCAACAGATCAGTGGTATTATTCTATAGTTTCCAGAGTAAGGGGTTATGTTAAATGTTTTCAATGATTTTATCATCTCGGTTTAGGTTACACCTTGATGTAATATAGATAAATGATCTCATATAGGTCTAGGTAGTTATTTTTTATGAGAATAACTATGTCAATCATGATCTTTAATTGGAAGCATTAGTGTTTTATCTAATGTTATGGCTTCACTACCTCATTTAAGAACTCTTTGTGGCCTTCATATATAATAATAATTTGAGTTATTATTCTCTTAGTGGGGTTTGGATTTATGTAAGTGTAGTTGGATAGAGTTCTTGTGGGGTTATGACTTTGAGATTTCTTACACATCATGGAAATGGAATGTAGATGTCGATGCACTAAGTTGTAATTCATGAAGAGATTATATTCAGGATTCCATAGATTCTTGGAAAGTAATGGAGGAGATTATGGTGATACATATTGATATATAGAAGGTTATTGGTATAGTTTTTCTATACCAAATGAATGTCCAATCATCCTTGTTACATTGGGTGTAGGAGTTGTATTGGAGAGACTCATACGTATAGTTGATGCAGGATCATATCTTTTATAGTGACACTCAAGAGGGCTGGTAGGAGGATAATTATCATTGGGTTTTTTTCAAGGAATGTTATTGGTACCATTGGTGATGATATAGGTGGTTATTCATGAGTTTCATAGCTCACCCATGGTAGTGTATCCTAATGTATCTAAGATGTATCATTCCCTGAGGAGTAAATTATTATGGTCGGGTATAAATAAATTTGTAGTGGATATCACATCATGATGTTTTGTCTTTCAATAGGTAAATATATTTAATCATCTTATTGGTGTTTTGTTACAGCCATTGGATATCCCATAGTATAAGTGGGAGTATATTTTAATGGATTTAATCACCATTTTTCCTCAATATCTAGGAAGATGTGATATTATTTAGGTGATAGTGAATTAGTTAATGAATTTGGATCATTCTTAACATTCAAGGAATTGATTGTTATGGGTGTTTTGGAGAGGCAGTATGTGGATGAGATAGTGAAGCTTCACGAGCAATTGAGGACCATCATCTCTAATAGAGATCCTCATTTTGACTTAAAAGTCTGGGGTGGAATTTAGCCTGATTTTTTTATCACTTATTCCTCAGCACTGCCTTAATATGAAAAAAAATGGAATGACCATACAGATGATAGAGGATATGTTTTATTCCTATGTTTTGGATTTTAGTGGATTGTAGTTAAATAATCATCCTTTGGTTGAGTTTTCCAACAATAGTTATCACTCCTATAATGGATTCGTTCAAGGAATTGTAAGAGATACCTTACAGATATAATTTTTTGGACCATGTTTAGGGATTCCATAATTTTTAGACTAAATGTGGTGTAAATTATAACCAAGAAGGTGTAGGTGATTTGAGAGTGGATAAATGTGACACAAGACCATAAGAAATTTTATGATAATCATAGGAGGAGAGACCTCTAAATTTTTTGGTCAAAATATAGAAACCCACCCCACCCACCCCCAATATTTTCTCTATCTATCTCTCATTGGAACCCTCTCCTAGGGTTTATGACACTCATATTTTTTAGAGATGTTACACTTTCTTCTTCAGACCTCCAACTCCCCTTCTTGATAGATATTATTCTTCATTAACTCTCATCTTGGTTTTCCCATCATTTCCCTTTTTTCCTTTCATTATATGATTCCTAATTTTAGGACTTCCTTTATGTACTATGATTGACCTATATATCATACCCACAATGTCGAACCTCAATTTTGGTCCTATTTGGTGATTTTAATAGTGTTTTGGGATGTTCTGGTGGTCATATTCGGTGTCTTATTTCTAGTTTTGGAATTTTTATTCTCTTTTAGTATGCTTTTTTTCATTCTCTGCTCTACTATTTTTATATATCCAATCACGCTAGACCCTATATTTGGACTATAATCATGTAATTGGTAATTAATTGGTTTTTAAATAAGGTAGATATGTTTTTGAGTGCTTTAGTTTGTTTCACTATTGGTTTTTTTCATTTTTGATCTCCATGATCATGGCTTGTTTATGAGACCTTTATTCAAATCAACTTCTACTATTTCTACCAAATATATTTTACTAAGAAATGTTTTTTCTGATTATGTGGTTTTATTAGGTATTTTTTGATGTGTAATTTGATTATTCACGAGTTCTTTGGGAGGCACCGCTCATTTTTATTCAATTTCCTCCTTATAGTTTCATTTTTTCATTGTTAGTGGTGGTTTGAGGATTTTATGTTTACTGGTTGTATTATGATGTTTTAGTGTGGTTTGGTCTCAACTATCATTTGTTATAATGTGATTTTGAAAATATTTTTGGTTTCATTTCTTGAGGTATTTGTTGTTCTTGTCCCTGGTTCGTATCATGGTTTAATAGGGTGGTTTTGTTGTTTTATCCTTTGTGATGATAATGAGGTATCATTGATGATGTTTTAGCTTAATGATAGTGTAATTATAATTTATTGGATCTATTGTGATATACATATTGGTTTTTTTGGTTCATATAGTGTTGGATTCATTGATGATGAGTGGTAGTCAACGGTTAAAGATTAAGTTTTAGAGGAGAGGCCTCAGTCATTAAGTAGGTTATGGGATCAAGGAATAATGCAACTATCATCCTTGGGCTCCCTATTTTTAATTTACATGTGTTGATCATGGGAATTTTTTAAATTTTGGATGTTAATTTCAAAAATTTAGATTTTTGATAGCCTTGAATTTATGGGTGTTTGTCTTGTATCTGGGGAATCAATGTCCATTTCCCACTCAACCAAAAATTGATTTATTCATAAAATAAAAAAATGGATTAGATACTGGAATTTCATGTTAGAGATCATTAATTCCAAAGGATTTACCATAATCATTATAAGAGGAGTTTTCTCTAAGGTATTAAGCTTTATCTCTATTTTATTTATCCTTTTTATGTATTGGAACATGCTGATGTGGTGGTGTATCAGTTACTACTATCCTCACAAGTAGATCAGATCCATAATGTTTTCTATGTGTCACAACTTTATAAATATCTTCATGAAGACTCCCATGTCATTAATCTGGTACAGTTATATACATAAAATAATGATAAGTTCACAGAGTGAATATTTGAGATTTGGAATCATTGATAAAATGTATTGCATAGACATGTCATTCCCTTGGTTCACATCTTGGGGAGGCATAGTGGATTGATGGAATGTAAGTGGGAATGTGGGATAAATATGAACACTCAGTAACCTAAGATATTTTGAATATTATTTTTCTTTACATTAGGATGATTTTTTATTTATTTTGTTACTTTTTACCTTAGTTGAGCATCATTTCTATTTTAGATGTATCTCCTGAGGGTGTTTGGGTTTAGTAGTTTTTTTCTTATGGGTTTGGTGTTGATTTTATAGGATAAGAATCATTTTATAAGTGACTAATTTTATATTTCAGACCTTCTCATACCATTAATTTCCATATTTTGGGTGTCTAAGGTTTCAGGGGAAGGTTTGGGGAAGGGAGGAGTTGGTATAACTAATAATTTAACTGGAAGAGGTGTGTCATGATGTGACTGTATGTATTTCACCATGAAAGGATGGATGGGAACTTATGTCATGGTGTGAAATTATTTCATGATTTTTGGAATAATCCATGAGAATTTGTGTCATGTTGTCTTGATTTTCAATCTTGGTCATGGCCTCTTTGGTTTTAGTTATAGAATTAATGTTTTTGGATTACTATTATATGAGGTTTTTAGAAATCCTTATATATCAAAGTAACCCTTACATATGATTCCATCATAGAGTGAAGATCTTTTTCCATGGCATGGAAGGTTTTTGGAAACAAATTTAATATTATGTGAGTGGTTACCATGGTGTAGTTATAGATTTTGTAATGTGAATCCCTAAGTGGTTAATTTTATGGTTCTATCATTTTCAGAAACATTACTCCATAGTGATCTTGACTCACCATAGTTTGGTTAGGGGTTTCACTATGTTATATAAAGGATCACGTGCAATTTCATGACCACATAGGATGTGTCGTTTCCATCATTGGATGCATGAATTTTAGATATTTTTTACTACAAAATTAAATGGAAATATAAATGAGATCATAATTTTATTTTTTTAGGTGTTCTTGACTTAGCCCACTTTGTGGTATGACCATGTCCTATCACACCATGATTCATTAAATTTAAAATCTCAACGTAAATTTCTAATTTGATTAAAATTATTCAAGATTAATTATTTTTTTTCTAATACTTGGGTGACTAGAGGTGCGTTGTAGCACCTTGTTATTTTAAATTATATTTTCCACTGAAACTTAATGTGTTTGATAGCTTTCTTCACATGTAACACCAAACCAAAACATATCGTAGAACATTATATAACCACTAAAATGTATTCATAAAATTAGTGGAAAAATATATATAACTGAATTGTGAAATATATATAAATTAAAATAAATTTCATTATTAATACTAACACGTTGATGAAAATTCAATTAGAACAGCTAATAAACTAATATGACGGATGTATGATTTAAAATGTAACCTTTATAAAAATTTACTTTTATGTGGTTTTTTTAAGAAAATAAATATATTATGGACAAAATATATTTTTAAATGAATAATATATTAACACCAATTATATTAGTAATTTATAATATATAAGAATAATAATTGTTAATATTTTTAAAAAAGTTATTTTCCTATGAAAACAGTTTTCATTATATTTTTATATTTTTCTATAAAAATTAATTTTTACCACTTTATGAAATTAAATCAGATAATAATATATTTCATATTTTTAACCTTTATAATCAGATTAATTAATTTGGTTAATTTAATTTTAGGTGTAAAATTAATTTTCCAAGGTTAATATTACTTACCATGGTAAAACAGTTATTTTTCAATGAAAAATACTTTTCTGACTATTATAGGTGTAAATTAAATTGATATATTTTAAAATAAAGACTATAATATGATGTTTGAACATATATAAAAATAAATTAACACTAATTTAATTGGTAATAAATTTTAAATAATATTATAAACACTTAAAGACTAAATGAATGTTTTCCACAAGAAAAGTTTTCAACACCTTATACGTTTTAATTTAAAATTTAATTTTATCATATTTAGATAATTAATTAGATTAAATGGAGTAAAAATTTATATTAATCATTTCAAAAGTTGGTAATAATTTTAATCTTATATTTTTAATAACAAAATAATTACCATGGTCAAATTTTAATCAAGATTAATAAGTGTTAAAATGTGTAATCTAATGTAGAATGAATTTTACTAAATCAATTTGACACTTATACCTTATAGAATACCTTTTTTATGTTGATAATTCATTCCTAAATTTCTCTCTAACATTTTACCACCTAACTCATCTAAATCTCATGTAATTCTATTCTTACCCCTTACCTAACATTATTTTCCAAAAAATCATCCCTCTTTTTAACCTATAAAAGGATCCCACTTCCACCCACATTAAGTCACACCTATAATATGAAATTAAAATAATACGCTGCCTGATTTACTTATTATATATCCTTTATACACATTTTTTATCCCCTAGTCTCAACAAAATTTCTCAAGTCATTCATTTCCAAAGGATGCTTCAATACAAAATCCAAATTCTCAATGTATGTATTATTTACCCTTTAACTTGTTTACTTTATCCTTATCATCAAACATCATATAAAACCATTCAAACCATATATATATAATGATATAATTATAAATAGTACACTAGAATTTTATTATATTTATGGTATAACCATTATCTATTCCCCTTCCATTAAATTGAAAAAATGATATGTTGATCATGTGTGTGTGTGGACTACCTCCCCCATGAATGAGTCCTTTCATTTTTCATCACCACATGTAAAGGATCATTATAGGAATGGATTTAGTGAATATATAGTTTATATATGTTCTGATTTATATTCTATAAATATAAATTACTCATTCTATAAGTAATATTAGTACTAAGCGATCGTTGTAAAACTTACTGCCTAAAATGAACATACCAAGAGGAAATGTGATTTATTTATAAGTGACAACTTCTTTTTCATTTAATTTATTCTTATAAATTTTACCAAATTGGTAATAATATCCTAAATAACATATATATAATTTTATTATACTTTTATGATAATGATATAATAACAAAATAATCTCTTCCATAACCATACTCACACATAGATTGTAGCACATTCTTATTGGGTTGGTTTAACTTCCTACATGAAAAATGATACAAATTTCTATAAATAATGGATTTAAAAACTTAATATTAGATATTAATAAGTAAATAATGACTCTTTTCTAAAATTTTACTATAAATATTTAACTCATTGGTTAATATAACATCGTTCATTCGTTATAAATTACCAAAACAGGCTCATCATCGACTTCATCATCACAAATAATAACTAAAATAAATATGAAATGAAATTATAACATTATAGATATTTATAAAAAATAAATTTAATTTGATTTTATGATCTGTTAATTATTAACTTTTTGATAATAATTAAGAACAACACCACTATTACGAAACTTTTTTGAAATGATCAAGATCACTTACACCCGATATTGAAAATAGATAATAACTAACAAATATAGAAGTACATAATAATTATAAAAAATGTTTATAAAAGGTTATAAATATTAATAATGTTTTTATATATAATATTAAGATAGTTATTTTTTTATAATAGGTTATAATGAATCCGACTAAGAAGGATAAACTGGTAAGTGTTTTCTTAGTCAAAATTCTGATTCATTGAGACGTGTTTCATGTTATACACCATGTTTCCTTTATATGGTTTTATATTAATTTAATATCCCATGAATTTTTTATAATTTATTTATTTTTAACTAATGGGATATACTAATATAAATCAATATCTTTTCTTTAAATAGATTTTAACACAAGTTTGACCCCAGTCATAATAGTTTCTAGTGACTTGATTTTCATTCATTGAGTTGTGATTATTCACTTCATATTTTTTCATATAAGTTGGGTACATTTTTATAGTTGATTATATTATTTGGTATTCCAAAAAAATTTAAATTTTTACCACATAAATCCATTTTCATATATTTCATACTTCATGGAGTATGTTTCCCATAAGGGATATTGATAACTCAAATATTCTTTCTTTGAATTATAATATTTCATTATAAACCTTGATTTTCCATGCTTGGGCTCACCCACCCAAATATTTTATTATAGAATAATTTTTATTTCTATCTATTAAAATGAAGTTTTAATATAAAATAAGGTTTTGATATTATTTTTTTATGATGTGGGTTTTCAATAAATGTATATTAAAAATATCAAATGTTTTTTCCAAGATCAAATATTTTATCTTCCAAACCAAATTTACTTGTATAAATTTTTATATTTATCAAGGATGAATTATTGGATATTATTTTTATATTTAATTTTTTTTTATAATTTTCACTTCACCTTTTCAAAAATGACTTTTATAAATTAACTGCAACATCATCTTTGCGATAAGATTTAAAAAAATATAAAAACTCTATTAAATTTTCACTTACTGTTTCATATTCAAAATGATTTACCCTAATTAGACTTAAGTTTCGTGATATAATCTTTATTTATATTATTATATTTATCTCTTAGTATGATTAAACTCATGGAAAAAAACAATTCAATTTTAATCCCTTCTTGTGTGGTACCATTTGAAGAATTCTTCTTTCAAGGGTGTTGTCAATATATGTCGACATCCGTATAAGTTTATTTTGTTACACTAGGGGTATGATGTTTTTCAAAAATACACCTTATTTATATATATGGATTATTATCATGTGATTCTATTTATCATCTATGGAATTTTTAGACATTCTGTAGATTTATTATCTCTATACAGATGATTATTGACGTCTAAGGTGGGTAGATTATATATTGACATACCATGTATTTTTTATTTCAATATAAAATATTATTATAAAAGTTAATTATATATTTTTTATTAATTTTCTCATATTATGAATGAATTGGACTTAAATAAGTGATGATTGGGGTCCAGTATTATATATCCCCTCAATGCATCAATGTCTCTCATGAGACAAAAGGTTTGGATATTTTGTGAATGCCTACCCAATGCAATAATGATGCCTTAATTTTGTCCTTGATGACAATAATTATGTATTATCTATGGAATTAATGTTAATAATGATTTTTTGTATCAGGTCTTAATAGTATAAGATGTCTGGTATTATGAATTCTATCACCATGAATTTTGTTATTGTTATCCATGTGATTAGGTATATTGTTTTAACATTGATTGATTTATTTCGAGATCATTTATTTATTTATATGGAATTATTTTACTCTTATTTATTCCTACCACATCATTCAACCCATTATAGATTATGATGTATTTTATTCCTTGTTTATTGTTTGATCTTACCCTTCTTATGTTTCAATTTCCCTAGGTGATAAAGAAGATTATTACACATGATATGTCTAAAAGAAAATGGAATGTGTGGATAATTTTATGGGACGTTTTAAAGACTTATTATGGATTAAGTAGTTTCTTATATAGTGGGAAAAAATAACAACTTTATTAGAATGAAATGGGATTTTTTTGTTAATTTGTTTTCTTAAATATTTAAAACCCTAAACCTAATAGGTTCTTTGAATGTATGTGACTCAAAATTATTGATGATGTTGTAATTATTAATTCATAAAATTGGTTTTCTTTGAATAATTTCAATTTAAGTATGTAAATAGGTAGTTATGAGCACTGGATCAGGGAGTCTAGGTATGAGGTTCTACATTTGGTACTAAATGTGGGTTTAGATAACTTTATAGGTTATGATGTTAGTTGAGGATAATTTAAGGGATGATAAGTTAAGGTTTCTCATAATTTATAAGTTATAGGAAACATTTTAGGATAATTGAGGTAATATTAAATGTTTTAGGGATTAAGATAATATAAATTTAATGAAACCCCTATGGATAAGTCTAATGGATATGTCTAAGTATAGGATAACATTTTGATGTTTTGTTAAAGTGGATATTTTCTAGTAATTCTAGAAATTAAATCTCTATCTGGATTCTAGAACCCCTATGGTGTATGATGAGTGGGTCTAAGACCACACACCTAGTTATACACTCTAGAGGGACGTTATTTTATTAAGAACGTTCTCTTTAAAATCCATTATGAAGGATTTATTTCCAAATTATATTGAGATATTAAGGTTAAGAATTATGAGATAAGGAAACTTAAATAATCCTTGGTTGAACCAAGAGATTTATAGGATAAACCAAGTATGAAATAGTATCATAGGTTGATATTAAGGTGGAATTAGAAAATAAATCTTAGGATTGATACTTTATATCCATGTGATCATTTACTCTGGTTCAATTGGATATTAGTATAATAATTTGGCTTTTAATATTTGGTTGAAAACAAGATATTGAAAACGAAGCTATGGAAGTTATATATCTAGAATCTTATAAGACTTAGCTGTGGAGATGTGATTGGTATAAGTGGTGATAATCTTAATATATGGATATTATGATGGAAAGTTAAGTTTTATAGTCTTTCCTATGATATTAAGGTTTATATCTACATAAAGATTATATCTTGAGATATGTATATATTTTATTTAATCTTATCTATTCCTATTATGGGGGAACAACTGAGTTCACTTTTAAAAATAAAGATAGTGAGGATGAAACCCCATTAAAAATAAAATCTTGAGTCATTGAAACACTTAAATTTTTAAGAGACTAATGATTAAAATGGATAGGGGAAAATATATTTAAGGGGGTAGAATATAATTCCCTGATATTTTAAATTATATTTTCCTTTTAAATATACTGTGTTCGATAGATTTTTTCACACACAAAATAGAACAAAAAAACACATAAAGTTATATAAACATTAAAATATATACCTAGAGCTAGTAGGTATAATTTTATGTGACAGAATTATGAAATATATATAAAAATAAATAAAAAATTTATTATTGAAACTAAATCATTTATAAAATGAAATTATTATAGCTAAGTAACTAATAATCCTGATTTATGCATTAAGATGTAGTAATTCTAAAATTTGGCATTTGATATGTTTTTTTTAAGAAAATAAATATCTTATGGATGAAATATATTATTTATATTAATAATATATTAACAATTATTTGATTAGTATTTCATAAGAAATAATAATAAGATTGTTAATATATTTTAAAATTTTATTTTCCTATGAAAATAGTTTTCATTATATTTTTATGTTTTTATATAAACATTAATGTTTACCACTTCTATAAAATAAATCAGATAAGAAGATTTGAATATTTTTAATCAACATGATCAAATTAAGTAATTATTCTAATTTTATTTTTATCCATAAAATTAAGTTACCAAGGTAAATATTAGTTTCCGTTGTAAAATAGTTATTTTTAAGGAATGATACTTTTCTAAATTTTATGATTATAAATTAAATTATTCTATTTTAAAATAAATACTCTAATATTATGTTTAAATATATGTAAAAATAAATTAACGCTCATATAATTGGTAATCACTGTTAAGTAAGATTAAGAAAACTTGATTATTAAAACAAATGTTTTCTACAAAATCAATTTTCAACACATTATATGTTTTAATTTAAATGGTGTTGGATTTATTAACAATAGTATTATTAACAAGATTAAGTGGTGCTTGGTAGATTGGTTGATCCCAATAGTGATGGACAAGCTGAGCTGTTAATATCAAGATTAATTTATATTCATATTGCAATGGTTAAAAAAGAGTTGGTTAGTTAAGATGATGGAGTCTGGAGGCAAAATGGAAGTGAATCTCTATGAGTTGTATTTCACAATTGTGAAAAATAGAATACAAGAAAAGTCACACCCTAGAGGTGTCCATAGTGAAGCAAGGTAGGAATTACATATGAAACCATGCCCATAAAATGTTTATATTGTGAAAGGATTCCAAAATAGTAAATTGGAAAGGGACTATTCCCATGGTGGTCCTTGTGGTGGGCTTCTAGTGTACCTTTGTAAAATAAAAAATCCCATTATAGATGTGGTGGTTTCCATTGGTTTTCATGGTTTATAGGAGAAGAATTAAGAACAAATAGGTGAGGGTAGTATAATATGCCTTTGGTTGAGGTGGTTGGGATTTATTGGCGAAACTAAAATCCAAAATGGTCAATAGAATACTACCACACCCATGGTGTTGGGTTTGTTGAGGAAATACAGATTGAAGTTTTTGCAAGAGGTTGTAGTGTAGGTTGTGTTAGGATTTGGTGAAATAAATCAAGAGGTTATAAATCAGGAGATGCATCAACTGATCTTCGATGCTTCATATTTCATTATTTATATTTTTATACCATGATGCTTGCCAAGATCAAAGGTGATTTTCAGCATTCAACTTTCTGAATTGATTTGGAATTAATTCTCGCTAAAATAAGTTTTTTCTGGTTTCCATGTAGTAGTTATGGTTATGATAGAAATTATGGAATATATTTATGAGGAGTTAGTAAAAAATTAAAATTTACCATTTACATGAAAAAATGAGGAACTTTATTAGTACATGATCACCTATTTATCAAAGGAGGGTTGTGATGGAAAATGTTAAGAAGAAGAGAAAAAATTTATGCATGTAAATTTAATATTCGTTAAACAAAGTAGGAGAGAGTTTTCAATCAATGGATTAATTTATAGAAGAAGAGGAGGATAAGTTTTCCAAACGAGGGGATGGAAGAAGTTGGAAACCATTGATGATATTTCCAAAGAATAATAATTAATCATTATTGAATAGTGAATGAGGAATCAAAAAAGTTATATAGAAAGAGGAATAACTGATATAAGAATGAGATTTTATGAAATCTATGAATAAGCATCCAATAAGAACTACAATAGAACATATATCTACACTTTAGGATGAAAATCATGATAGTTATGCTAAATAAGATACTTACATGTTTATAAAATATGTGTGGATTCAACCCCAAAGTTGTGAGAAAAGTTAGAAGAAGATGGAAGTGATCCAATGTGAGGGTAGTGGGCCTTATATGATATTAAGTTTACCCAAAACATTGTAGGTTAGTGATCTTGGATAAGGATTGGCCAAGCCCGAACCCCACCATTGTTCAGTTAGAATAGTAGACTTTGGTGCATGACGCAACACAAAGGCATACTCCTTAGATTTAGCCTAGTGAGGGTGAACCAAGTAAATTCTTTATGTCTTATTTACTTTCTAAATTCACACCAAAAGAAAGTTAATCAACCTATATGAAAATATGGCAACAATGGCAGGTCAAGTGAATAGGTAATTGAATCGAGTTAAAAAAAGATAAAAATGGTTGACCCTTAAGGTTAAGAGGTCAATATTCTAATAGGGAAGTGGGATATTTAAGGTGAATTGTTTAGTTTTTTTATGATTGGAATACCTTGATTTTCACCCCCCCCCCCCTCCTCTCAGGGTATATCTCACATTAAACCCCTAGGGAGACATAACAAGTGGTATCAAAGGGAAGGTTACTTTTGTTTACTTAGACTTGATTATATTTTTTGATGAAGTTTAAGTTTTATCCTAATATTATTATCTTTATTACCATGGAAAAGGGTATTACTTTAAATAAGAATAAAAAATCTTATAGAATACCACATTGTGTAACTATATATGGAAAACATGATATCATTTGGAATGATAATTTCAACCCACAAATGGAAGGTATGAATTTGTCAGATAATTATTTTATTTTATCATTCAATGATTTTTCAAAAATGGTTGATAAACCTTATATACCAAAGGATATTTTGAATAATGATGATTATGAGATCTTAATAATGCTAAGAAAGTAATATTAACATTTTTTAGAAGAAGTGTATCAAAAATTAAAAGAATAAAGTTTGAGACTTAAAGAGTAAAAAATATCTAAACATCAATATCAAGGTTCTTTAAATTTAATTATAAAATATGACAGGCCTAAAAAAGTCTTTTTGAAGTTGAAATTAACCTTAGTAAAAAGAATTATTCACAAAAGAAGAGTTTAATATGATATCCAAAAAGGTGGAACAACTCAAAGAAAATTCAAGAGAAAATTGTTTAAACTTGAAAGAGGTTCATAATATTAAGGTAAATAATAATGAGTTAGTTTAACACATAGCTATAATGGTTTATTATAATAATAGTTTGCAATAGAAAAAGGTAATCCTTAAATACTCTATTTCTCAAATAAAATTTAAAAATGAAATAGAAAAGTGATATTATATAAAAACACACACATTGTAAGAAGAGGTGTCTAGTGTGAAGACTCTTGAGTAATAATTCAATGCTCAAATTGAATCAAGGAATAAGAATATATAGTGGTAGGAAGAATAATTAGTCATATCCAAGAACCAGTTAGATGAAAAGGGTAATCCTAAAATCAATAATGCTTTACATTTATGATTTTATCACCCCTAAAAAGTGATGATGAAAGAAATAAGAAGTATGAAATCTCAGAGGAGAGATATGAAAATATTATCATGTAACAAATACCATACTCCATGGGAAAAATAGGTTTTAGTTATGAAGGATCACCCCCAAGAAATGAGAATAAAAGAACTATGAATATTTCCAAGAAAAGGTAAAGTTTCAATGGTTCTAGAAATAGACTTAAAAATGAACCCATAAGAGATAAAAACAACTAGATGAGGACTTAAGGATTACATGGTAATATGTGTTACTTTGGTGGGATTCATAGACACACTTTCAGTTTTTTTATTGAGTCATGGGAATATATCAAATGTTGTAAAGCTTTTGTAAGACAAGAAAAACTATATAACTAAGCATAGAAAAGGAGGTATGGTTCTTATCCCAATAATTATTTTTATTCTAACCATGTATTAAGTTCAATTTTTATAGGATATTCAATAGGTATTAAAGGAAAATATCAATACACATAAATTTAATGAACTATTCCTTTGAAAAATATATTTCAAATATTATATGAATAAGACTAATTTATTGAATTTTTGGTAAACAAAAGTTCTAAAACTATCCTTAAAACTCATAAATCCTAGATTGATAAGAAAAAGGTTTTTAATAAATATAATATATCACTTTATGGTGAAACTAAAAAGTCCCATGATAAATTGAAATCACAAATAAAGGTAAGCATTGAAAAAATTAATAATGGTTTGAGGGATATTAAAGAAATCAAGAAGGTTTAGAGAATGAATTATTTTCCTATTACAAGAGAAGAATCCATTACAATTGAATATTCCCAAGAAATAACTTATTTTTAATTGGGTTATGTAAAATAGAACAAACCCAATGAATATGAGAGGTGGTTAAAATATATTAAATTAGGTTTATATCTAAAGATAGACTCTAAAATTAAATACAAAGTAAAAATGGTGGTATATAGTGACTCAACATAATCCTTAAATTGAGTAAAATTTAGGTAACCCTCTCCCCATATGATTTATTATTTCTAACTTTTTATAAAGAGGTTCAAAATTATGTGTGATATACAATCTATGGTGTGATTGTGCTAGAAAATCATATATGGTTGGAGATAAAAGAAGACCTGAAAAAAAAATCACAAGTGGTATCCTCAATTTGAGATAAAATAATTGGTTTTAAGATTTAAATACTCATAGGGAAATATTATAAACATTAAAGTCTATTAATAATTATTTGAATACTTTTGAAACCTATGAATAACTGAAAAACATGGAGTTTGAGAGGCATAATATGTTTAAATTGAACCAATATTGCAATAAGTGGTATCAAATTTTCAACAAGTGGTATTAATTAAATCATCACATGGTATGATCCTTACAATAAAAAATTCATTAATTATTATTCACTAATGGTTTGATTTGATAGCGTATTAGAGATCATAGGTTGTGTTCAGAAGTGGAAAATCCAAAGATGTTAAAAGTGGTTTCATGGTATTCATGAGTGACATGGACAACCTTACTGCTGTCTATAAAAACTCTTGTTTCCTAAATAGATAATAGTCTTGGTAGGATTAGAGGAATTGTTGAAATATCAAGTTACAAGTGGAAAATTCACTTTGTGAATCTCTTGAGAATACTATTGTTGTGAGAAAATGGAGATTTTTGGAATTGGGAGTCCAACCAAAAACGATTTTTTTAGTGTGAATCATTTGGCTAATATATAAAGTAGTTTAAGACAAATTTTGAATATGGATTGATATATGGAGATATATAAGATAAGAGGAATCCATATCTATATTCAAATGGAGAGTATTAGTCGTTATTTTAGATTCATATAAGTAAGGGGGTCAGTTCCAAGTTTGTATAAATGGAGAGAAAATAAAGATCAAATCTATTTGGACTTATAAATTTGAAATTTCATTTCTAGGAAGGGGGATAAAGATTTGGAATGGAATCCTATAAACAAAATAAAAAGTTTGATATTGTAAGAAATCCCAAAGGATTTAGTTAGATTTTTTTATAAGGGTGTTGTATTTTTTCACAAGTGGATTGTTGAAAAAATAAAGTGATTCTTGGAAGATTCTACAATACCAATAGTAATGTTCAAGGTGAGTTTTTGATATCAAGATTAATTGATATACATTTTGGAATGGTCTATAAAGTGGTGATCATCCAAGAGGATCATGTCTGGAGGAAAATTGGAAGTTAATCGCCATGAGTTATATTTCATAATAATGCAAAGGAGAATCCATGTAGTTCTATACTCTAGAGGTGGTTGTGGTTAATTCAGAGAAGAATTTAGGGTGAACCCATGCCTATATCAAAGGGTTTTTTATGAAGGTATTACCAAAATGGGAAACTAGAAAGGGACCATGCTTGTGGTGGTCCCTATGGTGGGCTTTCAGTGTACTTTTATAAAAAAAAGGAAATCCCAATGTGGTCATAGTGGTGTCCATTAGTGGTTATGGTCAATAAAAGAAGCAGAAAGCAAAAATCGGTGAAGGCAGGAGTCCATTCCCATGGTTAAGGTGGTTGTCATTGATAGGTGAAAATATAAGACAAAAAGGCTATAATAAGAGAACCATACCCATGGTACTTCATGTGTTGAGGAAAAACAGCAAGAAGTTTTGCACTAGGCCATGGTTCAAGGTGTGCTGGGCTTTGGTGTGGAAAATTAAGAAGTTATCACTCAGTCAGTGCATGATCTATTCTTTAATGTTTCATATGTCATGGGTCTTGGTTTTATACCATGATTCCAACCAAGATCAATGGTTATGATAAAAGAAAGAATAATAATGCCACCTTGTGGGAGATGCATTAAAATATTCTGATGTCACAAAATCCATACTCCATGGGTAATGCTAGTTTTGGATATAAAGGAAGGACACTAAGGTATTAGATGAATAGTTATATAAATAGGGTTATCAATATTCCCAATAAAAGGTAACATTGTGAAATTTCTATAAATATACTTAAAATGACCCCACAAGAGTTAAAAATAATTCAATTAGGACTCAAGGATAGCATAGTAAAATGTGTTACTTTTATGAGATTCATGGTCACACTTCTAGTTTTTAGGTATGGGAATATATCAAATGCTATTAAGTTAGTTTAAAACAATAAATATTGGGTCTCCAAGCACAGAAAAGGAGGATGATTCTTATATCAGTAATTATTAATATTCTAAACTTCTATTAAGTATGTTTTTTAGAGTATATTTCATGGTTATTTATAAGGCCCCAGCCTTAAACCTTACTTAATCTTGAGTTATTACAAGATTACACATTAAGGATCCTTTCAGGTTTTGAGTTTTAGAGAATTAGATCATGAAACTTGCATTACATTCCACATTTAAACAAAGTGGTTACATAAAAGATAGTATTCATTTTTCCCATCAACGGAAACATATTTAAAATAAAACATGGATTCTTTCTTGACACATCCTTGACACTATCATCACATCATGTACCTTTCCCATGACCTGTGAAAAACATTTCAAAAACATGGGATGAGCATAAAAAGCTCAGTAAGGGTTAAACAAATATGGAAACGAAACATGAGTTCATACATACATAAGAATGAAATCATACTTTACTCATAAAACATAGGCACTTTAACATACCTCATCAAATCATGAATAAATCATAGAAATCATAAGACATAAAAGGTAACTTGAGGCATTCATAACATTCTTACGTAGGGAGTAACCCTCTTGGTTATGTTTGGAATACCCACCACAGTATATTCCCTAAATATCTTTGGAGAAACCTTAACGTTTCACTCCTTCACGTTACCCAATGCATTGGAGAGCTATATCAGGCTCACCCACCCTTAGTTTATCATGGAACCACTCTTCTTCATAACAATTCCCAAGAACCATAACATAATCTTATCACATAAAACATGCATAAAGGAAACATAACATTTCCACCTTTCAATAACAAGATATCAATACAACACATTGATATAAAAACACTATGAAAACCATTTTCAATACCAAAATAAAAGAAAACTAAAACATGGTATTTATTTTTCTTTTAAAAATAAGGTATGGCTTGTAGAGGAAGTCAAAACTCAAATAATGGTCACGACGGCGGAGAAGTCGTTGTCACCGCATATGTACGACAAAAAAAACATTCCTTTTGTCGTTTAGTAAAACGCTTCGTATAAAAAAGATTAATTTTGAATAATCATAAAAGTCAAAGGGGTTTATACACCATATAAATGAATGTTATGTATAAAACAAAATATGCCTCAATGAAAGGAGATTGAGACGGATTCCCATACAAAGACGGTATCCTTGGTTTAAGGATAAATCAAATACATAATTATGGGTGACAAACAAATACACCAAATATAAGTGGATATTAAGTGTAAAACAATCAGAGGTTATTCACACATATTCATAGAATGACATATTCAAGGAGTACAAGTTTATCCCAAAGAATCAAATTTGAGTTAAGAAGTTCCCATGCAAAAATTTGACAGCCTAACGGTGTCACTACAAAATACAGAAAATGAGTTGATGAGAGATAAAAAGGGTATCTCATCACATGGACATAAAATTTAAATCAATAAGGATATATAAGAACATATCCCAACATAATAGTATGTGAATTAAAATACATAACAAAATAAGTCTTTTAAAAAGTGGAGGGTGAAAGGTTCCTTTACCGACATGGGTATCTTTCGAAACATACACCCCGTGAAAGAAGGAAAAAACAAAATTGATGTAAATACTCATAAATGAAAGTATATTACTCAATGAGTAAAATAATGGGCGGTACATACACCACTCAAAGGAAATTGTGGCAAATGTAGCATAAATCTCATGGGAATAAAAGTGAGATGAAAAATCCCTTATGAAAACTCGGCAGCCTAACAGCGCCACTTAAAAGTTACAAAAATGGATTGATGAGATCAAATAGGGTCTATCATAAAATTAACATGAAGTTTAAATAAAGAGGAATATAAAATAACATCCCCCAACATAACAAATAGGAGCTTAAAAGAAGTGACATAAAGGAGAGTACTTAAAAAGAAAGAGAGAGGTTAGATCTCTTACGAAAATTGGGCAGCCTAACGGCGCCACTCAAAACTTCCAAAATGGATTGATGAGAGAGAATGGGGTATCTCATCATATGAACATACAACTTACAGTAAGAGTAATATAAAATAACATCCCAATAATAATAAATATGATCTTTAAAAGGAATTACATAAAAGAGTTTACTTAAAAAGAAAGAGAGGAGTAGGATCCCTTACCTCGGGTCCGACTTGACTCGATCGTTCTTTAATCTCCTGAATAATAAACTTGAGTTAATTTATAATTCTTTAAGAACCTTTTTCAGGTTCATTATTCCTTTTATATCACTTATTTCCATGTAATGAACATTATGTTATTATTTAATCTAATAACGGTCGTTTTAACGATCATTGGTACTTGAGTCAAAAATAAACTCTTTATAATTACAAGTAGTTCATGTGGTAAAATATCAATTATATACATAATTGTATTCATGATTTAGATATCATATATATCATATATATCCAGTATATTCATGCATTTATAATATTACATAACATTTATAGTTAATAAATGAAATGCACCGTTCATGGAGACGGTAAGTCGTACGTACGCATGAACGAAACTTCCATTTATATTTCATATTTAATGGAATTAAAACATAATGATTCATAATAGTATTTTAATTCCAGTATGGTATCATATATAATATCATTAAATATATTGTTTATGCATACCATATATGGTATTAACGAATCAAATCACTTTGAGGGGGCGGTAGTCCGCACTTCCTAAAATGAAGATATCGCGTATACCCATAATGGAAGCCATAAAGGTATGACATAAATGAAAAATACAGAAGCTTAAGGAAAACATAAACATATTATGTATCATATATAAATATAGTGAAATCTTAATGGCCATCATGAAAGGTGTTAAGAGAAGATTGAACAATCATCGTTTCGTGAGGCAGTAATTCACCATCCACAGAAACAGTATGTTCTTTAACCATTAGACGAAGGTGTGTGTAAGTGTAGCTCTAATACTTAACATAACAACATACTAGTATATTTAATATACTGGTTTTGTTACAAAATAAAGTAATACAAATAGTTTAGGGGGGTGGATAAGCAAAAAAACAAAAAGGACTCAAGTGAAGACATTACCTTAAAATCGGTTAACTCCCTTTGGTGTGAGCTCAAAGGCTTCCTTGGGAAGACTCCTGACCAAAGTGAGGCTTCTAAGAGATATATATGGATGTGTAGAGACAAAATGGGTAGCGTTTGGACGAGCCAAAGGCTTTGGAAGTGTGGGTAAGGTGGTAGAGGTGGGGTCCTTTTATAAGAGGAGAGGAGGGGCACTCTTGGAAAGTAAAGAAATGTTACTTTATTTTAGAATGAGTTTTGGATTTTAATGGTCCCACATTGATGTGTTTTGAGTATAAGGTGATAAGGGTTATAACTCCACCCATCCAATAGGTTTTGTACATCTTTAGGTCATAGATTTTACATTATCTTTCCATTTTATTTAAATCGTTAAATAATGAGGTCATCGCTGCATCATCATGATGTCATTAATAATTTAATTTATTTAATGTCTAAAAATTATAAAAAAAACTAATATGATGTAGGAAATATTTTTATATTTCCAATTACTATTTATAGTCAAAAATATGACTTGTATAACCCCATTTAAAAATTGTTTTAGTAAAACAACTCATGTTTGTGTCATTTTAATTTTAACATTAAATAAAAAGGTATTTATGTCATTTTCCAACCAAAGTGGCTCCATGGGGTCCCAAAGTTGACCCATGGATTTTATTGGTCGGACATGACACATAAAATGATGGTAGGACATGTTTCAAGCTCATCTCATATTATTAAAACATTATTTTTATCTTAAACTACACTAGTTACCTCTAATCGCGATTAAAAACTTAATAAGTTACTATTCACCAAAAAATTATTTTAATACCATTGAACCACATTTTACTTCTTAATGAAAACCATGTATGTAGGATTTTTGAAATTCAAAACCCAAAGATGGAAAATTTTCATTTAAACGGAAAATCAGTTTTTATAAGTACCACTTAGTGGTTTCACTATTCATCAAAAATTGAAGTTTTTCAGAAAATTACCAAAAATTTACCCTAAGCTATATTTGATATTCCGAATTCAAGAATGATTTCCGTTTTACAAAACTCAAAACATATAAGTTTCATTAATTAATTTAATAATTAATTCCCCCTGTCAAAATAAATAGCGTGTTTTTATGAAACAAAATGTATCATAAGATTGACACTAGTTTAAGTCTGATTTCAAAGTGAAATTAATTCCAACGACCACTATTGGATTAAATGGTTAAAATATATTCTAATTTAACTTTAAAAACAATTCAAAATATAATCTAATCATATAAATAAATTATATTAAAAAGAGGTTTTGAATTAAAATACAACATTTTTCACTATTCATTAAAAATTGAACTTTTTCAGAAAAATACCAAAAATTTACACAAAGTAAATTTTGATGTCTTGATTCTAAAAAAGAATTTTATTTTGTCAAATATAACACATAAAATTTTCAAAAAGTGTATTTAAAATAGGTTTTCCATCAAAAGGCGGTTAATCGACCTTTTAAAGAATATTAGAATGTTTACGCTTAAAATTAGATTCATTCTCTTTTTTAATCCTCTAAAATTTATTGTAAAAAGTAAAAATATTTGAAAAACATATATAATCATTTTTTAGTTAGTTCTATTCATTCCCGCCATCACAACATCTAGGTGTTAACTACCATTTAAAATAATATTATTTTATTATTAGAGTGCAACGTAAGATTCCCAAGAAACTCGTTGTTGCGTGTTGGGTATGCCATCGAGCATAGTGTCCCCTTTAAAGTTATATTAATATTTTATTCACAAATATGGATAAATGTGAAAATTTCATACTCTTTATTTACCTGGGGTGTTACATATTTCCCCCCTTTTGGGAATTGCGTCCTTGCAATTTTAAAATTGGGCTTGGAAACATCATTGAAAATCCCACATCGGAACAAGAGTAAGTAAAACAATCACTTTAAAATAAAAAAAGATAAGTACAAAGGTCACCCAAGTTAACCCATACTAGGATTACAAGTATGAAAATATGGACATGGAGGGAAAAAAGGGTCATGTTCTGATTGAGAGTGATAGTAAACATGTCTATGAGAAAGTTAACCATAAGAAAATCACAAACTTGTGATGGGTTAAACGGTATTCGATTCCCCAGTAGGAAAAGTTAACAGACAACATTTTTGTTTTAAGTTTCTTTTCATTGAGGAATTTATTTTTTAGCTTAACTAAATCATAATGAAACATACTTACTTGTCATGTAGACTTTCGACTTTTACTAGATTCCTTAATCAAACTCATATTTTCTCTGAAAGACGAGTATTTAGGAAGACTTGTTCGCATTAAGAGTACTATAATCAATTTCTAGAGAATCACCTAATCCAAAAAAGAGAACTATATACTTCCCATGTCTTTAGACTCTAACGAAAACCAAAAACAAAAAGGTTAGTACAATATCAGATAATCCAGAAAAGGATAACCCTTTATAAAAAGAAAATCTTTTCTTAATCTCCAAAATTTGTCCAACAAAACCCAAAGTTCAACGGGGACCATTCGATAAAAAATTTGTCCATAAAATTATTCAAAGTAAACCAAACTAAGATTGAAACCCAAATATTTGAAGTATTTAGTCACATAGTCTTCCAAGTTAAATCGTATCATTTATCTCCAAACAACATCAGTTGCTCCTAAAGTCTCATATTGAAAAATAATTAACCTAATCACATATCCTCCATGATAGGTTAATCATTTTCATAAATAACCCAAAATCAACTTACTCTTAATTCATAAAGTCACATAACTAAAAAGAATAAGTCATACTAACCAGGGACTTCACGTAGTCCAGTGGTAGGCGATAAATACCAGTTGCACTTTGGTTGTGGGTTCGATTCCTGCAGCTTTGTCCAACACAACGGGTTGTCACACGGTCTGCGTGTTGTCCTTTTTCCAAACTATATAATTCTCAAATCATTCCCCAAAAATAGATAAAATCATCAAAAATAACCATAACATAATTTAACCTCAATTTTATCTCATGCCTTCCACTTCCATCATAACATATATTAACCCATAATTACCTCAAAAGTAAGGATCATATAAACCCAAATGGTTATTTATAACTATGTCCACAAAAGAACAGATAACTATTCCTTGAATAAAATTTTCATATATTAAACATCAGGGTTACACATACTATAAAAAGTCTTCTAATGTAACCCCATCATAAAAAGAGACTTAATACTCATAAGAATTTCACCATAACTCTTGAAGCCCTTATATGTTGACTTCTTACTCATTCAACATTCTTCATGATCCATTAACCATTCCTTTCCAACTTATTCTGAAATAATTCTTTCCTACAAACAAAATCATGAATCATATCCTAAGATTACAAAATAGGAAAACAAAAGTTATGAAATAATCCATACCTTTTATTGGTCATTGTCAGTTTCTTCATCCTCAATCAGAATGGAATTAGGTATTTGTAAATGAGTATTTTTACGATCTTGGTGATCCCATTCATGAAACTTCTTCATAGGACATGTGTTTGCATAATTACCATGCACACCACATTTAAAACATTCAATTGATCCCTTAGAAAGAACTTCTTTCCCTTTCCTCCTGTCAACTGGATGCTTCCTTTTTCCATGGCAGGTTCTTTCTTTATGACCTTTATTTCCACATCTATAGCATATTTTTGTCCCTTTGAAACATTTTCCTAGGTGTTTCATTCCACATCTTTGACACATAGGTTTTTGAACACACTTACCTTTATGATTGTTACCTATAGTTCTGTAGGGATTTGTTTCTCGCATATATGATACCTTAGAGAAATCACCAAGGTTTAGGTGGTCAATCATGACTCCAGATAGTTGGTTGAGGATAAACACAAGAGTTCTCATTGCAGCTCCCATATCATTCAGTTGCTCTCTCAAAAAACTATCACAATTTCCTTCACATCCACTGTTACTTTGGTGCCTGCTAGATCCATCCATTTACTAAAACCAAAAAGGTCAGTGTGATTATATCAACAAAACCATCATGTACTAATGATGAAGATAAACACTAAGATATACTTACTCATTCTCTTTATTTAAAACTAGGACTCTTTCTGAAATCCTAACCATTATGGTAATGTCACTTATGCTTAAATAATACCCTAACCTCTAAAGTTATCTAAACCGACCTTTGATACCAACTATAAGGCCCCATCCTTAAACCTTACTTAGTCTTGAGTTATTACAAGATTACACATTGAGGATCTTTTCAGGTTTATATTTTTAGAGAATTAGATCATGAAACTTTCATTACATTCCACATTTAAACAAAGTGGTTACATAAAAGACAGTATTCATTTTTCCCATCAACGGAAACATATTTAAAATAAAACATGGATTCTTTCTTGACAAATCCTTGACACTATCATCACATCATGTACCTTTCCCTTGACCTGTGAAAAACATTTCAAAAACTTGGGATGAGCATAAAAAGCTCAGTAAGGGTTAAAAAAAATATGGAAAAGAAACATGAGTTAATATATACATAAGAATGAAATCATACTTTACCCATAAAACATAGGCACTTTAACATACCTCATCAAATCATGAATAAATCATATAAATCATAAGACATAAAATGCAAATTGAGGCATTCATAACATTCTTACATAGGGAGTAACCCTCTTGGTTACGTTTGGAATACCCACCATAGTATATTCCCTAAATCTCTTCGTAGAAACCTTAACGTTTCACTCCTTAACGTTACCCAATGCATTGGAGAGATATATCGGGCTCACCCTCCCTTAGTTTATCACGGAACCACCCGTCTTCATAACAATGCCCAAGAACCATAACATAATCTTATCACATAAAACATGCATAAAAGAAACATAACATTTCCACCTTTCAATAACAAGATATCAATACAACACATTGATATAAAAACACTATGAAAACCATTTTCAATACCAAAATAAAAGAAAAGTAAAACATGGTATTTATTTTTCTTTTAAAAAGAATGTATGGCTTGTAGAGGAAGCCGAAACTCAAATAATGGTCACAGCGGTGGAGAAGTCGTTTTCGCCACATACGTACGACAAAAAAACATTCCTTTTGTCGTTTAGTAAAATGCTTCGTATAAAAAAGATTCCTTTTGAATAATCATAAAATTAAAAGGGGTTTATACACTGTATAAAAGAATGTTGTGTATAAAATAAAATATGCCTCAATGAAAGGAGATTGAGATGGATTCCCATACAAATACGGTATCCTTGGTTTAAGGATAAATCAATTACATAATTATGTGTGACAAACTAATACACCAAATATAAGTGGATATTAAGTGTAAAACAATCAGAGGTTATTCACACATATTCATAGAAAGACATATTCAATGAGTACAAGTTTATCCCAAATAATCAAATTTGGGTTAAGAAGTTCCCTTGCAAAAATTTGACAGCCTAACGGCGTCACTACAAAATTCAGAAAATGAGTTGATGAGAGATAAAAAGGGTATCTCATCACATGGACATAAAATTTAAATCAATAATGATATAGAAGAACATATCCCAACATAATAGTATGTGAATTAAAAGACATAAGAAAATAAGTCTTTTAAAAAGAGGAGGGTGAAAGGTTCCCTTACCGACATCGGTATCTTTCGAAACATACACCCCGTGAAAGAAGGACAATACAACATTGATTTAAATACTCATAAATGAAATTATATTACTCAATGAGTAAAATAATGGGCAGTACATACACCACTAAAAGGAAATTGTGGCAAATGTAGCATAAATCTCATGGGAATAAAAGTGAGATGAAAAATCCCTTACGAAAACTCGGCAGCCTAATGGCGCCACTTAAAAAATACAAAAATGGATTGATGAGATAAAATAGGGTCTCTCATAATATTAACATAAAATTTACAGAAATAGTAATATAAAAGAACATCCCCCAACAAAGAGGATCTTAAAAGAAGTGACATAAAGGAGAGTACTTAAAAAGAAAGAGAGAGGTTAGATCTCTTACGAAAATTCGGCAGCCAAACGACGCCACTCAAAACTTCCAAAATGGATTGATGAGAGAGAATAGGGTATCTCATCATATGAACATAAAAATTAAAGTAAGAGTAATAAAAACAAACATCCAAATAATAAGAAAGATGAGTTTAAAAGGAATTACATAAAAGAGTGTACTTAAAAAGAAAGAGAGGAGTAGGATCCCTTACCTCGGGTCCGACTTGACTCGATCATTCTTTAATCTCCTGAATAATAAACTTGATTTAATTTATACTTCCTTAAGAACCTTTTTCCAGTTCATTATTCCTTTTATATCACTTATTACCATGTCATTAACACTATGTTATTATTTAAGCTAATAACGGTCGTTTTAATGATCATTGGTACTTGAGTCAAAAATAAACTCTTTATAATTACAAGTTGTTCATGTGGTAAAATATCCATTATATCCAGAATTTTATTCATGATGTAGATATCATATATATCATATATATCCATTATATTCATTTATTTATAATATTTTATAACATTTAGAGTTAAGAAATGAAATGCACCGTTCATGGAGACGGTAAGCCGTACGTACGCATGAACGCTACTTCCATTTCTATTTCATATTTAATGTAATTAAAATATAATGATAGATAATAGTATTTTAATTAGAGTATGGTATCATATATAATATCATTAAATATATCCTTTATACATACCACATATGGTATTAATGAATCAAATCACTTTGAGGGGGCGGTAGTCCGCACTTCCTAAAATGAAGATATCGCGTATACCCATAATCGAATCCATAAAGGTATGCCATAAATGAAAAATACAGAAGCTTAAGGAAAACATAAACATATTATATATCATATATAAATATAGTGAAATCTTAATGGCCACCATGAAATGTGTTAAGATAATATTGAACAATCATCATTTCGTGAGGCAGTAATTCGCCATCCACAGAAACAGTATATTCTTTAACCATTAGACGAAGGTGTGTGTAAGTGTAGCTAGAATACTTAACATAACAACATCCTAGTATATTTAAGATACTGGTTTTGTTACAAAAGAAAGGAATAAAAATAGTTTAGGGGGTGGAGAAGCAAAATAAAACAAAAAGGTCTCAAGTGAAGACATTACCTTAAAATCGGGCAACTCCATTTGGTTTGAGCTCAAAGGCTTACTTGGAAAGACTTCTGACCAAATTGAGGCTTCTAAGAGTTAGATCGGGATTTGGAGAGACTAAATTTTCAGGTTTTAGATGATCCAAAGGTTTTGGAAGTGTGGGTAAGGAGGTAGAGGTGGGGGCCTTTTATAAGAGGAGAGGAGGGGTACTCTTGGAAAGTAAAAAAATGTTACTTTATTTTAGAATGGGTTTCGTATTTTAATGGTCCCACATTGTTGTGTTTCGAGGATAAGGTGATAAGGGATCTAAATCCACCCATCTAATAGGTTTTGGACATATGTAGGTCTTATATTTTACATTATCTTTCCATTTTATTTAAATCGTTAAATAATGAGGTCATCGTTGCATCATCATGATGTCATAAATAATTTAATTTATTTAATGTCTTAAAATTATAAAAAAAATACTATGATGTAGGAAATCGTTTTATCTTTCCAATTACTATTTATAGTCAAAAATATAACTTTTATAACCCCATTTAAAAATTTTTTTAGTAAAATAACTCATGTTTGTGTCATTTTAATTTTAACATTAAATAAAAAGGTATTTATGTCATTTTCCAACAAAAGTGGCTCCATGGGATCCGCATGTTGACCCATGGATTTTCTTGGTCGTCCATGACACATATAATGAGGGTAGTACATGTTTCAAGCTCATCTCATATTATTAAAATATTATTTTTACCTTAAACTACACTAATTACCTCTAATCGCGATTAAAAACTTAATAAGTTACTATTCACCAAAAAATTATTTTAATCCCATTGAACCACATTTTACTTCTTAATGATAACCATGTATGTCGGATTTTTGAAATTAAAAACACAAAGATGGAAAATTTTCATTTAAACGGATAATCAGTTTTTATAAGTACCACTTAGTGGTTTCACTATTCATCAAAAATTGAAGTTTTTCAGAAAATTACCAAAAATTCACCCTAAGCTAAATTTGATATTCTGAATTCAAAAATGATGTCTGTTTTACAAAATTCAAAATATATAAGTTGCATTAATTAATTTAATAATTAATTTCTGGTGTCAAAACAAATAGCGTGTTTTTATGAAACAAAATGTACCATCGAGCATATCGTCCCCTTTAAAGTTATATTAATATTTTATTCACAAATATGGATAAATGTGAAAATGTTATACTCTTTATTTACCTAGGGTGTTACAGTATTACAGGGAAATATCAACACATATACATTGAAATACCTATTACTTTGAGAAAAATATTTTAAAGACTATAGAAAGAAGACTAATTTTCTAAATATAAGGAAAATAAAATCTCCAAAAATATCCCCAAACCCAAAACATCATAGAGAGATAAGAAATTAGATTTGAAACAAGATAATATATCACTTAATGGTGAAACTAGTAAGTCCCATGAGAAATATACAACCTAAATAAAGGTAAGAACTGAAATTTATGATAATAGTTCATGAAATAGTCAAAGAAACAAGAAGGTTTGGATAAAGAAAAATTCTCCTATTATGATAGAAGAACCCATTAGTGGTGAAACTAACCAAGAAAGAATAGATTTTTAATTGTGATGTGTGAAAGATAACTAACCCAAATAATATGATAGGTGGTTGGAATCCATAAAATCAAGTTCATATCTAAAGATAGACTCCAAAATGAAATACAAAGTAAATATGGTAGTCCATAGTGACGCACCATCATCCTCAACTTGAGGAACCTTTAGGTACCCTTCTCCCCATATGATTTATTTTTTCTAACTATTTTTTAATTAGTGTATAATTAATATGGATATATGATTCATGGAGTAATTATACTAGAAAATCACATGTTGTTGGAGATAAAAGTATATCTGATAAAAATATAACAAGTGGTGTCCCCAATTTGATATATAATAATTAGTTTCAATATATCAAGACATAGGGGGTATGTTATGAACATTAAAGTCCATAAAGCATAATCTAAAGACTTTTTAAGCATGTGATGAACTAAAAAGCCTGGATTTCAAGAGTAATTTTTTTTTCAAATTGAACTACTCTTGAAACAAGTGGTATCAAATTTTTAACAAGTGGTTTCAATTACTTTTTCAGGTGGTATGATCTTTACACTCAAAATGCATTAATGATTATTCAATAATGGTTTGGTTTGATGGTGTTTTGGATATCATAGGTTGTTTTGATCAGTAGAAAATATAAATCTATTAAAAGTGGATTCATGGTATTCATGAGTAACATAGAAAGACTTTTGTTTTCTATAAAAACTCTTATTTCTTGCACTGATATCAGGCTCAGTAGGCTTAGAGGATTTATTAACATATTAAGTTCAAAGTGTAAAATTGAACCTATTATTTTGATACCACTTGTTGGTACCTTGTTAAGGAATACACCCTGAGTGGGGTGAATCAATTTATAGTAATTTAAAAATGATTCTTCTAAGATTATGGATTTTGTTCACCATCTTCAGGAACACTTAAATATTTCTCTATTTCTTCACAATGAGTGATGAAAGAAGTAAATTCCTTAAGTAATTGACTTGGTTCACCTTCACTAGGCTACATACATGGAGCATGCATTAGTGATGTGTCATGCACCAAATCATTGTGAGCTTACTACTCCTCATAGGGGTTACTCCCCTTATAAACTTTTGAGCTATGTCACTCCTTTACATGGATTCCTTGTTCCCATTTTGGGCTTGATCGTGTTGCACAGGTGGACCTTATGTTTAACATGGGGACCACTATGGTCACGGTTGAAAATTATTATTTGTGTTCCATGAATTCCTTTTGCCCATTTTGGGATTTTTCATGTTACACAAGTAAACCATGTGTTCACTATGGAGACCATAATGGGAAAGGTTGGAAAAGGTTATTTTTGTTCCATGGGAGAACCTCATGTTTACTTATTGGAATCTAGCTAGATTGGACCACTGTGCATATATTGGTTATTGATAAGGCATCACAATGGTTTCTATTTTGGATACATTTCCCACAAAAATAATAGAAAACCATGATTTGGAATGAGTTTGGTGCTTTCACAGGGCTGATGAACTAGGAATTAAACAGTGATACCATCTTTCAGTGATGGTTCAATGGCACTGGTCTTAACAGCTCAGAGAGAAAATCATGAGCTCCGGTTCTAGATATTGGATGGTGGTGTATCTGGGAAGTGAGGAACAACATGTTTCTTATTGTCACTCACTCATCACTTTGTATCTTTGTTACAAGGATCAAGTGAATGGTGGAAGAAATGGATCCTCTTCTGAAGGACTGGGCTAATGCTCCCTCCCTTAGCCAATTCATCTAAGTGTGTGGGACCATGCCTATGTGGTAGGTACTTCCACCTAAGGGTCACTAGGTTCTCTGGATTCCTCCTCCAAATAGATTAAAATTAAATATTTATGTTTTATGTGTTTCCAACATCATATGGGGGTCGTATTGTTCGAGACTCTATGAGCTCAATGATTCTTGCCTTTGCAGCTTCCTACGGGTAGTGTTACTCCCTCACTGTTGAGGAAATAATGATGCAGGATGGATTAGATATCTAAAAGGGTCATGGAATTGATCTTTCTATGATAGATATATACTCCTAAGTTATTTTAAATGAATTTCATGGGAAGATCGACACCCCTTGTTCTATTTCTTATCATATTTTCAGATGTAAGGACTTGATACCCAACAGGTTTATCCTTCTTCACACATGGAATGAAGTAAACAAGGAAGTGGAATTTATGTATTTTAAGTTTATCATGAATAGATCATGTATACTTTACACTATTATTTACTCCCTCCCCCAAGGATGTGTTGATGTTGTAATAGGCGATGCCCTTGGTTTGCATTATTTCATTCCTCCCAGATTCTATCCCAGATTTCTTTATAATAACTTTTTATAATAAATTTAATGATTATTATTGTATGTTTAGTGGGAATCCAGAAGTGTGAATGTGTTATTAAAAGATTCTATATAGTTAAGAGAAGGTATAAAGGATCATGAAGTCATATTAGAGAAAGAGAAGTGGGACCATGCCTCAGTAATTTATTGAAATGAGCCCGTAAAGGGCTCTCCCGGTCTAGGGTTCTCCTCTCACTGTCACCACCCCTTTGTTGCGGATGGCGCGGCGTTTCCCTCTCGAGCTCGGTGCGTCGGTCAGGATCTCTGCAGTGTCGTGCGGATTCGTGGTATTCCCTTGCTGTGGAGATTTTCTTTGGGCTTCGGTTATTGCTAGTTCGGACCTGCGGGTGTAAGATCGGTCTCCGTCGACGGTATACTCTTCGGAGCGCTCCTGGGTTCATTCTCGGCAGCTCGCTGGTGACCTGCGGAGAGATTCTCAGCGTCTGATGGTTGCGCTCTTGCATCAGAATTCTTGGGGTCTCGGCCTTCCTCATGTAAGTGCGGTGGGTTTTCTTCGTGTCTGAAGCGACCATTTTGGTTGGTCGCGGCAGGATCTTCAGATTCAGGGCGTGGCTTGTGCGGTTGGGTGGTTTCTGGGTTTCTGACCCTTCGGTAATGGCATTGAAGTTGAAGCTGGCGATGGCATCGGTGGTTGGCTCTCGCCGGTGATGATGTTGAAGGTGTGAGAATGTTTGTTCCCACTGTGTTTCCGCCTATGGTGATTAAGTGGTGTTTTCAGAGGGACGTTGGAATTGCGGTGTCGACGGATGCCGGAGAAGGTGGTGCGGTCTCGCGGCTCGAGAAGACAGACGATCCCTTCGCCGGTGAAGGGTGGTTCATGACGGTGGCCCAGGCTATCACGTGGCCTTCGTTTGGCGTGCGACGTTGATGCTAGGGTCGCGGATCGAGGCGAATGGCAGTGAATGTGAATTTGTGTTTGAAATTTGAAATGGGGTTCAGTTTTGGATGTGGTGAAGTGTTTTTCTGGATGTGATGAAATGATGTATGGGTACCAGAAACCCCTTAAACCGGCCATATTAAAATGGAAAAAATGATTTGTAGGCCTCAGTATAAGGAAAGGTTCCCAACATAAGCAAGATTATGCCCTGGTTAATGGGTGCGGTGAAGGTTTTGAGTGAGTTCAAGTGTAGAAATGACCATATCCTTGGAAATATTTAAGAGGAGAATGCCTGAAATGGAAAATTTACAGGGGACCATGTTGTAGTTTTCCCTATGGGGAATTTTAGTGAACCTTTTGAAAATAACATAGACAGGAGACCGCACCCATAGTTGAATTGATTATGATTGGAAAATATAGGTGAAATAAAACACGACTAACCTAATCATCATCAATGTCATAGTTCTTATTTTTTTAAAGTAAAATGTCTACAATATTTATTTTATGACATAGTGAAGAATTCATAGTCAAGTGGTTGAACTATATTTCATATCTACAATAAAATAACACCAAATAGGATTTACCATGAATGTAGTTCAAGGTGCAGGGATTTTGATGTCTCCCTATGTAAAATATGGAAAATCAAAATGAGTGTAGGGATGGTGGAAGTGGTTGTATTAAATATGTGAAGAAGCAAAAAAATGTCTAGAAGAAGGAGATAATTATTGCGGTGCTCATCTTTTTAGAATAAAAACATATTAGGAATTTTCACCAAACTATGGTGCAAGCATTTTTGATACGTGAAGCACTAGTTTCTAGAGAAATTTCTTTAATGATGCATGAACTAGTTTTTAATGTTTCAAACATTATATAACTCAGATTTTAGTCCATGATCTAATCCAAGTTAAAATATTATTTTCATCATTTATTTTGGTGACTTTATTTTGAATAAATTCATTCTATAAAGGAGTTATAGTTGATCCATGAAGTGGTTATTTTTCTTCAATTATGGAGATGATCATGGAAGTTTCATATATGAGTTATGAGAATTTGTAATGACCCAATTTGATTCTAGTGGGTGGTAAAGTGATGGATTCATGGTCTTTTTATTTGAAAAAGGTAGATCGATTAAAGGCCAGCTAAACATTTGAAATAGATAGATATGTGTTTTTCAGAGGATAAAGAGATGAGTTCTAAGAGAGTGGCTGGAAGAAGTTTTTTACCCACTGAAGATCCTTTCAAAGAGGGGAATAATTCACTATTGTATAGTGAAGTTTATATTCCATAGATATCTTATAAAGCAAACGTTTCTACCAAGGTAGAATTCACAATAAGTGAAGAAGCATCCCAATAGGACTTCAACAAAGCATCTATATTTAGTGAAGGATTCATTCCTTAGAATTTATACTATAAAAGGTATTGGTAATTCCATAGACTATGTAAATGTTATTCTTTCCAAAAAAAACTCAGTGAAAAAAGGAACACTCAAGGGGGTGACCCTTGGGAAGTAGTGAGTTATCCATAAACCATTATAAGGAAGTGAGTTTTCGAAAGGAGTAACCTAACCTGGACGAATTTTAAGGGGAGTTACCCCTTTTAAGATCAATGAGATCATAATGTATTTTAGTGTATGGTATAATGCCAATGCATAGACCTTGGATGTATCTTATTGAGGGTGAAAAAAGTAAATTCTTATGTCCTTATTTACTTTATGCATGCACACCAAAACAGATCAACAACCTAAAGAATATCTGGTAAACAAGCATAACAAGTGACACTCATGATTGAGATATCATGATTCTTTATAAAAAGTGATACTTTTAAGTGAAATAGTTTAAATTTATAAAGTATTATTCATACCCAAATTCACCCCCCCCCCCCAAGTTAATATCACTCTTGCCTATATTAAAGGGCCAACAAGTATTATCAAAGGGACAAGTTTATTTTTCTTGAATTCTTGATTGCTCTAACTTTATCCGAAGTTGTAAAATAAATATGAAATATATAATTATGGGTCCTATATTTTATGGAAATAATTTTAGAACATGTAAAATGAGTTCATTTATTTCATGGATAACTCTCATGGAGTTCCTTGAGAAGTGGTTAGAGATGGAATTGTTCTGTTAAGATGACACAGAGTTATATTTGGTACATATTAAAGAAACGTTGCAATTGATGCTTCAATCAAAAAGGAATTAAAGGAATATATTGAGGAAGATATATATAAATATATTAATTGGTGACTATTATCTAAATAAATGTTAATGAAGATGGAATATATGTTTGGAAAATAAGAGAATCCAAAAAATACTTATGAAAAAAGGAAAAATGAAAAGGCATAAGAGGAATTTATCCTAGAGATTGTATTCTCCAACTACGGTAAAATATGAGACTAATATTATTTCAGATGATAACACTCGTATAGATAAATAATGTGAAATTTCATACTCTCTCATGGATCTAAATATAATATGTGATTCTAGTGGTGAATAGGAAACAAAACTGAATTATTATTTCAAGGAATGATCATGAAATGATAATGAGGATAGATGGAGTATTATGAATGGAGTATAATTTTTAATGATTAATAATATATCCTTAGAGAATAATTCATTAAATAATAAAGTGGGGTCATTAAATTTTAGCATTAAAATAATAGGAATAAAGATTAAATAAAAAGTGAAATGATTGAAAATATTTCCAACAAGATCATGAATCAAATTGATAAAAATAAGTAGTTGAATGCTAGTATCATACCACTCATGATCCAAATTGAAGAAAGTATAAAATCAAGTATGGGTGTATCTTCAAGTTGGAAGTAAATATGTACACAATTTAATAGGAAATATGAGAAAATCAAGGGGTTTTTAGATAATATTAAAACACTCTGTGAGACTAATAATTCCCATTCTTTAGAATCCTCAACATGTATAGAAATGAAGAGATATATATTTTAAATCTAATTTAAAAGAGTTTTTCCATGAAAAATATGGAATTTTGGTTCTATAAAATAAATAAGAATCATATTGATTCTATTTTAAAAGATTTGGGTAGATAATTAGTAGGTGTTTTGACGCTAATAATCCAAAATATGTGATAATATATCTAGCAGTGAAAATATCTCAATCAAGTAGATACAAAATGATGTATTATTTTTATGGGAAATGATTTATTTACTCTAAACTAAATCACATGTAAATGTATTGAAATTGGATTAATTTATGGAAAGGTGAATAATCCATATGGAGACACTTTACTTCTATTTATTATAAGGAGAATACTTATCATAAAAAAGGCCTAATAAGATGGAAAAAGGTTAAATGTTTTGGAGGATGAAACTAAGCCTCAACAGAAGGTGTATCAATATCTTAGATCTAGGTACTCACAAAAAATACTTTGTAAGGAAAGTAAATATGGAATAAAAAACAATATTTTTTTCCAGTCATGAAAGAGGTAGAAATAAAAGAGAATCCACTGATCTATAACAGGTATACCAAGGTGGAACTATAGACATCAAAGAAGAGATATACCTAAGTGGTCTTTTAGAACCCACTAAAAGTAAAATAATGAATATTTAATAGATAATAAAGTAATAAGTGAGATCCACTACCTATGAAACTCAATAAGATACTTTTTTAAGTGTGATCTATTACACAATTGTGGAAAATCCTAAGTCAAAGAAGGATTTTATTGCTTCTATCCATGAAGAGAATTGTACATGTGATTACATTATAGGGAAATACTTTATAAAGAGGTAATGCTTTCCAACTATAATTTATGATGATAAATTTAAAGAGATTATTGCATTCCTTTTTCAAATATTGAAAAGGGGGAAAAGGAAAGATACAAGGTGATGGGTTGGTTCATCCTTACCAACCCTATTCCTAAACTTTAGGAAACTCAATGTACCCCTCTCCCCATATGATTTGTTGTATATAAATATTTTTTAATATATGTATAATTAAGGGGGAGATATGATATGAGGGTTTATTGTTCTATAAAATTACATATGATTGGATCTGAAAAAAAAGATTTGATAAACTTTTCACAAGTGGTACCCCAAATTAAGATATAACAAGTGAATTCAAGAGAAAAAGACTCTAGTGGTTTTTTATGAACATAAAAGGATATTAATTCTTATCATAATTTTTTTAATCCTATGAATAACTAAAAGGCATAGAGTTCTAGTTGTATCAATTTTTCAAATTGAACCACTCTTATAAAAAGTGATGTCAAATTGTTTTCAATTGGATTCAATTACTTCACCATGTGGTATAAACCTCACACTTAGTTCATTACTTATTATCTACTGGTTATTTGGTTTCCAAGTGTGTTATAGATCACATGTTTTGTTGAGAATAGGTATGTTCAAAGTTTCTATGTACTTTCTCTAGTATTCATGAGTGAAATGGACAACCTTGTGTTTGTCTTCAAAAACTTTGTTTTCCTATACCAAAATCTAGGTTAATAGGCTTAATGAATTGGTTGAAATCTCAAGTTACAAGTGGTAAATTCACTTAATGAACTTTTTGAGTTAATTTCATGTATTATAAGATATTCTAGAATTTGTGGTCTAACATAAAATAATTATTGGTACAGAGAATTTGACTAATAAAAAAAGTGATTGAAACCAATGTATAAAAATGGTTAGATAGATGGAGATGGAAAAGGTAAGAAGAAACCCCCCTTGTACTCAAGGGGGATATGAACTAGAGATTAGTATTTAATTAAGGATAATTATTTCCAAGTTCATCTAAAGGGATAAAAAAGAAAGATCAAATCTACTTGGACTTGTATTTTTGAATTTCATTATCAATAAAGGGGAGTATAAATTTTGTAGATATATGGTTTATAGTCAAAAAAGATCAAAATAGTGAGGCTGTTATGATTCCTAAATGATTTTATTGTATTTTTTGACAAAAGGTAAAGATTATGGTGATTTGGATTCATTGAAAATATATGTTTTCAAGAAGTGGTGATGCTTGGAATATTATTGATAAGAATTTTATAGATATATTGGTTATCGACAAGGAATCATAATGGTTGTTATGTTAGATACATTATCTTTACAATGGATGGAAGGAAGACTACTGGGAATATGAAAGTGTTAAATTATTCTTCTAAGAACCTATATGGTCAAGAGAATAGCCAAAGGAGTATAAAGGCATCTTGGATAAGGAAAAGGAGGATCATGCCTCAGAATAAGGAATGGTTCCCAATACAAGAAAGTCCACGCCCTAATTAGTGGGTGAGGAAAAGGTGTTAAATGAGTCTAGATACAAGCACACTCATATCTTTGGGTGTATTAAATAATAGAATTTACAAAATATCTAACTGAATAGGGACCACACTATCATGGTTCCCATGGTGGAATTTTTGTGCACCTATACAAAAAAGTAAGAGGTTGGATACCACACCCATAGTGGAGGTGATTGTGGTCTAAAGGTGGAGGTGTAAGAAAATATTACTAGCCTAATCATGGTGTATACCATAGTTATTGTTTTTTTGAGGAAAATGAAAAAAAATTATGTTACGCCATAATGAAGAATTTGTTTTCAATATGTTGAACTACATTACTAACATACAGTATAAGAATATCAAATTGAGATTTACCATGCTCTTAGTGAAAGTTGTGGTGTTTTTTATACCTCCCTATGTAAAATAAGAAAACTCAAAATAGGTTTAGAAATGGTGTAAGTGGTCATGGTTAATAGGTGAAGAGGTAGGACAAAATGGTCAAGAGCAGGAGACTATAGTCATGGTGCTCGGTGTTTTAGAGGCAAAACAGCCAAGGAATATTCATTAGGCCATGATGAGAGCCATTTCAACATGTGAAGTTATTATTTTGGGAGAAATGTATATATCTATTCATGAACTAGTTTTTAATATTTTATACATAATGTGCCAGAGTTTTAGTCCATGATCCAAGATGAATTTATATGTAATTTACAACATTTCTATTATTGAATTTATTTAGAATAAATTCATGCTATAAAGTAGTTAGAGTAGGTCCATGAAGAATTAATTTTTCTTCAATTACGGATTTTATAGTGGAAGTTTCATGGAGGATTTATGGTCATTTTGAATAACCCAGTTCAATGATGATAAGTTGTCAAGTGATGGGTGCATGGTATCCCTATTTTAAGAAGTGAGATCTACTGAAGGACGTGATAAGCATTGGACATAAAAACATATCCTTTTTTCAAAGGAGAAAGATAGAATTTCTAGATAAGGGGCCAGAATGAGTTTTCTAACCAATGAAGATATTTATAAAGAGGGGAATAATTCAATATGGTGCAGTGAAGGTGATGTTCAATAGATAATCAAGAAATAAGAAGGCAATTCTAAGTTGGAACTCATAATAAGTGAAGGAGAAACGTGGAAGGACTTCGAAATAACACACACACACACACACACACACACACACATATATATATATATATAGTGAAGGGTGCATTCTAAGAAAATGACATTGTAGAAGGGACTAGTAAATCCATAAATTGCTTAAAGGTGATTCTTTCCATTAGTAACGAGAAAAGGAATGTTCGAGGGAGTGACCCTTGGGAATCAGTGAGTTGTCCCTAAACATTTATAAGGAAGTGATATTGGGGAGGAGTGACATATCCCAAACCAATTATAATGGGAGTTACCCCTTTGAAAACTCGTGAGATCATAGTAGATTTTAGTGCATGACACAACATCAATGCATGTTCCTTGGATGTAACCCTGTGAGGGTGAACTAAGTAAACCCTCATGTCTCTATTTTATTTATTCATGCACCCAAAAATAGATCAAGAAACCTAAAGAATATCTAGTAAGCTAGAAAGACAATTTACCCTAAATGTTGAGAGTCAAGATCCTTTAGAGCTAGTGAGACTTTAAACATAAAGAGTTTTAATTTACCAAGCACTATGCATACCCAAATTCACTAGGAATTTTACCGTGACTTTTGATACCACTTTTTAGGATCCAACTTGATTAGATCACTCAGATGGAGTGAATAAATGATTATATTTATTCAACTAGAAACAAATTGGTGATCCAAAATGGGAAAAGGCCCCCTTATTATCCTTCTCCCCTTTTTAATTTCAAAGATAATTTTATATGTTTCTATATGATTTCTTCTTAAGGGTTGTATGTTTTTATATTTTCATTAACTTGATTCAATTAAATCTTCACTTTACCTACCACAATTTCTAGATATTCATATAGGTTTCTTAACCCACTTTTTGTGTGCATATAAAAAGTAAATAGGATACATAGAATTTACCTAGTTCACCCTCACTGAGATACATCTAAGTATAATGCATCAGCATTGTGATGTGAACCAAAATACACTATTCTGACTAAAAAATGAAGGGGTTCAGGCTAGGTCACTCCTTTACGAATATCATTGTCTTATAATGTTTTTGGTTGACTCACTGTCTATCAAGGCTCACTTCCCTCACATTGTATCGCTTCCATTATTGGATCATTGTTATCTTCCTCTGCCTTTTTTCACTAGTCAAGGGTGGGATCCACACATAGTTTATAGACATATAGGTTACTTCTTCAACATCACTTTCATGATTTTTATCCTAAATTCTAGATATGTGTGATGTTATAGTTCTATTGGGATACTGCTTCATAGATTTCCTATGATCTTATTCTTGTATCACTTCTTCTTGTTTCCAAATCACTTCTTGAATTCCCCTTTCACTACTCAGTAGTGATGACTTATTTTTTTGTGGAAAGATCATAAATGGTTTAAAACTCCTTTTATCTCCTCACCAATAAAACACTTCTTCTTCTTCTTCTATAGATTCACTTATTGATTTCATACTCTCTCCTTCTCTATTTTTGTAATATTCAATGTATGTGCACGGAGTCTCTCCCTTATTCTCTTCCTTGTCCATTACAATACTCTTTGGTTAAATAGGATATAATTTTCCAATAAAATGCCACATGTTTCTATTCCATTGGTCTATTTTAATTTCCTATTAACTCCTAATAAATCTCCTATGTGATATCCCTCGTAACATTAACCATAACTACTTAGTGGAAACATGGAAAAACTCCTTGTAGTGTGAATTAATTTTAAATTAATTCACAAAATCCAAAACTATAGATAACCTTCGATATTATCTAGAATCATGGTATAAATTCTAGACCTGTGACATATAAATCATTGAAAACTAGTTTATGCATCACCTGAGTAATTACTTCTTTATTTTTCCTGCTAAATCCTAACACACCCTACACTATGGCCTAGTCTAAAACATCTAGTTATTTACTCTCAACACACCCAGTTCCATGTGTGTGGAACTCATTTACTGGTCATTTTAGCTTTCAATTTTACTTTTAAACCATGGTATTTTTCTCCTAACTTTACCTTTTTTAACTTATCACTTCTTCTTTTGACTTTGGACACTAATGGACACCACCATGACTTAGTGGGATTGCCTGTTTCACAGAGGTGTGCTGAAAGTCCACCATGAGGACAGCTATGGGAATGGACCATTTCCATTTTCCCATTTTGTTAATCCCTTCATAGTATTCCCTTAATTATAGGTGTGGTTACACATAGCCTTGTTTTCTATCTTCACCACAGCCACCTATAGGTTTTGGCCTTACATTGATTCTCCTTTGCACTATTGTGAAATTCAACTCATGGTGTTTCACTTCCATTTTTCTTATGGACTCCATCCTCTTAACTAATAATCTCTTTGTCAATTATTTGAACATTAATAACAATTAATCTTAATATCAACAACTTAACTTGTCCATCACTATTGGGATTAACCGATCTCATAAGCATCACTTCATCTTATACTAGTTGTTATGTCTCACTAGGGGTTTAATTTGAGATATACTCTAATAGGGGGTGAATTAGGGTATTCCTATCATAAATAATTTGCATAATTTAACTTAAATATATCACTATCCTATTAGTATCTTTAACTCTTAACCTTAAGGTTCAAACATTTTCCTATTTTGATTAACATGATTCAATTACCTCTTTACTTGACCAACCCTTATTGATATATATTCATATAGATTGCTTAACCCACTTTTTGTGTGTATGTAGAAAGTAAATAGAACACATGGAATTTACATGGTTCACCATCACTGGGATACATCCAAGAAACATGAATCAACAATTTTTCATGCACAAAAATACACTATTCTCACTAGACAATGGTGGGGTTCATTATAGGTCGCTCCATACCCAAGATCACTACCCTATAATGCTTTGGGTTGACTCATTGTCACCCAAGGCACATTGCCCTCATTCTAGATCGCTGCTATTATTATATCACTATTATATTCCTCTTCCTTTGCTTCATACTCTAGGGTAGGATCTGCACATAGTTTTTAGACATGTTGGTATCTTCTTTAGAATCACTTTCATGAGTTGAATCTCATAGTCTTTATAGATTAATTTTTGCAGTTATATTTAGTTTCTTATTTATACATTTCATATGATATCATTCTTTCATCACTTATTCCTCTTTATAGGTCACTTTTGGAATTCCCCCTTCGCTACTCAATAGTGATGAATTATTCTTCTTTGGAAATATCATCAAAAACTCTAAATCCTTCTATCCCCTTTCTTAGAAAACTCTTTATCTTATACATATATAGATTTACCCATTTATTACAGACTTTATCCTATATTATTTCACAAATATGAAATGTATGTGCAGAAAGTCTCTCCATTCTTCTCTACCTTTTCCATCATGATCCTCCTTTGTTAAATAAGATATCATGTTCCAATCAAATGTCATTTATTTTCCTTCAAATTGAACATTCTAATTTCCCATTAATACCTCATAAATATCATCCATGATTTCCCATATAATCATATCCATAACTTATTTTTGGGAACCTATAAAAACTCTTTGTATCATGAATTTATCCCAAATTAATTCACAAAATTGAATTCTATAAATAACCTTTGATCTTGGTTGTAATAATGGTATAAAACTGAGACCCATGAAATATGAATCATTGAATATTGGTTCATGAATTTCTTAAGTTAGAACCTCCTGATTTTTTGTGACAAATCCCAACATACCCTACACCATGAACTGGTGAACATTTTCAGCACATTTTTCCTCAGAATGACCAAAGTTATGGGCATGGTATTATTCTCTAGGCCATTTTGTCTTGCAGTTTCACCTTTTGGTGATATTCACCTTCACCATGGGTGTGGTCTCCTTCTTTTGCACATTTTGGTTTGTTGCTTCTCCTATTTATTATGGACACCAATGGACACCACAACCATAGTTTGGTTTTTGGTTTTTCATAGGTACACTATAATTCCACCATGAGGACCACTATAGGTATGGTCCCTTTCTATTTTCCCATTTTGGAAATACCTTCACAAAACTCCCTCTGTTATGGGTGTGTTTACACCAAGACTTATTCTCTAACTTCACCATAGCCACCACTAGGGTATAACCTTTCCTAGATTCTTCTTTTCACTATTGTGTAATATAAATCATGTTTCTTCACTTCCAAATTGACATCAGACTCCATCCACTTGACCAATCGCCTATTTTTCAACCAATACAACATGAATATCAATCAATCTTGATATCAAAAACTCACCTTATACATCACTATTGGGGTCAACCAATCACCCAAGAATCATTCCATATTTTCAAAAATACACTTGTCAACAAGACCAACACCTCTTGTCAACAAATACAACCCAATCCTTTAGGATTTATAACAATATCCCCATTTTTATTTTTTTAACAATATTTAATTTCATATCTTTCTCCCTCTTCTTGGGAATGAAATTTAAATGGAAAATTCTAAGAAGATTTTATATTTCTTTTTTATATCTTTATATGAACTTTATATTACTTCCCTTTACTTATATAGTGATCTCTAATGATATTTAATACTTCCCCTTTTAGGATAGGGAGGGATTCTTCTTCACCTTTTTGTCTCCCTCTATCAATCCATATTCAAACTTTGGCTTCAACTACTTTTTGTATTATACAAATTATTTTCATAAAAAATCATCGATGGTTGTAATCCCAAATATAGAATCTCCATTTTCACACACTCATGATATTCTCCAGAGATTCACTAAGTGAACTTACCACTTGGCACTTGAGATGTCAATAAATTCTATAAGCCTACTGATCTTGATCTCATTGTAAGAAAAAAGTGTTTTTATAGAAAACAAAAAGTTTTTACATGTCACTCATGAATACCATGAAACCAATTTTAATAGATTTGGGTTTTCCTATTATCTACACAATATGTGATCTAGAACACATTATCACACCAAACCATTAATGAATAATCATTAATGGATTTATAGTGTGAGGATCATGCCACATGATGAATTAATTCAGCACCCTATTTAAAAATATGATACCACATATTCCAAGTGTGTTTCAATTATAAAAAATGATACCTATTGAACTCTATGCTTTTCAGTTCTTCATAGGCCTCAAAAGTCTTTAGATAAGGCTTAATATCCTTTAATGTTCATCACATATCTTCTTGGGTATTTTTATCTTAAAAACAATTTTTATAGCTCAAATTTAGGATACCACTTATGAGAATTTAATTAGATCTTCTTTTATCCCCAAACACATGTGATTTTCTAGAGTAATAACTCCATGTATTTTATATCACCCTTAATTAAGAACCTTTTAAAAAATATTTAGAAACAATAAATAATATGGGTAGAGTGGTACTTCAAATTTACTTCAGTTGAGGATGATTTTGATCACAATGAAACACCATTGTTCATTTTCCCTCGTTTTAGAGTCCGTATTTAGATCATAACTTGATTTTATGGACTCTAAATACATATTATATTCTTTGGGTTTAGTCTCTTTCACACACCCCAATTTACAATTTATTCTTTCTTGGGAAGCTTCACTGCTAATAGATTCTTCTCTGACAATAGGAGATCTTTTTTTTCTCCAAACCTTCCTGTCACTTTGATTGTCACTTCAATACCACTTTTTAGGTCTCATAAAGGGTTTAATGTGATATATACCAATGAAGGGGGTGGATCAGGGTATTACTCTCATAAATAATTTACACACTTTAACTTAAATTGATTACTTTCCTATTAGGATCTTGACCTCTTAACCATAAGGGTTACAAATTTTTTGATTTTTATTAAATTGATTTAGTCACATATTCACTTTACTTTACCTTGTTTCTATATATTCATATAGTCTTATTAACCTAATTGTGTTGTAAATGAAGAAAGTAAATAGGATACAAAGAATTTAATTGGTTCAAACTCACTAGGATACATCCAAGGAGCATGCATCAACATTTTGTTGTGCACAAAAATCCATTATTCACATTGAACAATATGGGTTTTGGGATAAGTCACTCCTTGATCAGGCTCAAAACCCTATAATTTTTTAGGTCAAATCACTATCACCTAAGGTTCACTTCCCACACATTGGCTCTCTACCATTGTTATAGCACTGCCATCTTCCTCTACATTTTCTCACTACTCCAAGGTAGTATCCACACATAGTTTATAGACATTTAGATCTCTTATTCAGTATCACTTGCATGAGTTTCATTCTCAATTGTATATAGATGTGTTGCTGTTGTTTTTTTTCTACTTCTTCATAGATTTCATGTGATCTTCTTATTGAAACACTTCTTCCCCTTTCCAAATCACTTTTTGAATTCCTTATTCACTGCTCAGTAGTGATTAATTATTATTATTTGTAAATATCATCAATGGTTTCTATCCCCTTTTATCCCCTCGCCTAGAAAAATCCTCCTCATATTCTTCTATAGATTAACCCATTTAATACAGACTCTCTCTTGTTCTATTTCACAAATATATAATGTATATGCATATATTCTCTCCCAAATTCTCTACCTTGTCCATCATGATACTTTTTATAAATATGTGATCAAGTGAATTTGTCATTAACACCTCATAAAATTACTCTATAATTTATCTCATAACCACAACCATAAATTCTTTATAGACACCTAAAACAACTATTTGTAGTGAAAATTAATTCAACATTTATGTACCAACTTGAATTCTATAAATCACCTTTGATATTATATGTAATAATCATATAAAATTTAGATCCATGACATATGGAGTATTTAATATTGGTTCATGTATTTCCTAAGTTAGAACCTCTTGATTTACCTAGCTAAATCCCTACACACCCAGCACTTCCAGCTGGTGAAAAACTTTTGGTCATTTTTCCTCAAAACACCCAGTACCATGAGTGTGTTTATTTTATGATACCCATATTTTATTATAGTTTAACCTATAGACCATTTAAACCTTTTCCATAGTCAAGGTATCCTTACTTTACACATTTTTTCTTTCTACTTCTCCTATTGACCATAGCCACCAATGTATACCACCACAATCGTAGTGGGCTTTACTATTTCACACAGGTACACTAGAAGTACTCCATAGTAATGGTCCATTTATAGTTTCTCATTTTGATTATAAATTCACAATATAACCTTTTTTATGGGTGTGGTTTAGTTTTTCCTTCTTCTCTAGTTTCACCACAACCACCTCTAGGGTGAGGCCTGTAACACCCGAGACTTTTATGTTATATAAATCATCAAAGGAATCTTTTTCTACACAACACTTTCTTGGCTTTCTTTACACGCAATCGCGACCTTCCTCGATAGCTTGCGTCGTACGCAATACCGAGTTTCACTAAACAACAATATGCTATTAAAACTAGCCGTTATGAATAGTAATAACCACTTTTTGAAATTTTATAAATTTTATTTTTCAAAATGGACTTCATTTTTGGACTCAGAATATCGAAATTAGCCTAGGGTGAAATTTTGGTATTTTTCTGAAAACTTTCAATTTTTGATGAATAGTGAAACCACTAAGTGGTAGGTCAAAAACTGAATTTTGCATAAAACTTAATTTTACCGCTTCTGTGAATGGAATTTCAAAAATCCGAGAGACACGGTTAATATCAAGGACTAAAATGTGGTTCAATGAGATGAAAATAATTTTTTGGTGAATAGTAACTTTTTACTATTTTTACCGCGGTTAATAGTAAATAGGGTAACTAAGGGTAATTATGATATTAATATTACCCTAACACATGTCCTAATTCTATTGGACAAGTGTAATTCGACCAAAAACAAACTTAGGAATAAAATATGACCATTTAGGCCCACTTGGATTAGATTAGGACATTTATTATTAATTTATTTAAAGAAGGGTTAAAATAGTTAAAATCAAAGTTTAATAAGTAAATCATTTTTAATATAGGGTTATACATAAGATAAATTCGATTTTAAATATTCATTAGAAAGATAAAAAGATTTCCTACATGATGGTATTTTATTTGTAATTTTTAGACATCAAATAATTTAATTTATTTATGACACAAAGATGATGCAGTAATTATCTTATTAATGAAATATTGACAAAATTGATAATATAAATACCAAAATAAATGTAATTTGAGACTTTTTATGAATTCCACTAATTTTCTAGGTTACTATGATATATTAGTATTGATTTAATCAACTTGGTTCGAACATATAATTCTGTTATGACTTTGACAAAAATCATATATCAAATAGTGTCAAAATTGACACAAAATAGTTTTTAAATCAAATATTATATTATTAATTGTTATTTTATTCCTAAAAATCTAAGGTTAGGCCAAATGACTTAGATAAGGATATATATTTTAATAATAAACAATTTGGGGTTCGTTTGGCATGTTATAGTAAGTGTATTAACCATATAGTGAAAGAAAACAAAAAGTCATGGTAAAAGTTAAATTATTTAACTTAGAGTTAAATCTAATTGATAAGGTTAAAATAATACCCTAAACTTGTCTAAATTCTATTGGTTGATAGGATTTCGACCCATCCCCACTTTGGCTTCGAAATAAGACCCTTTGGAACCATTATAAACCGATTTTGACTTTAATATAAAATAATATTTTGAGATATTCCTAAGGTGCCCCTCTCCTCCCTTATAAAAGGGCACCTCCTCCCCCTCCTCCTCACACCAATTTGAGCACTCAAGCTCGGCCAACCCCTGCCATTTTCCCTTCTCCACTTCCCTAGAATAATCCTAGAGGTCCTGGTCTTCTCCAAAGACCAATCTTAGTTCCTTAAGTGGAGGATTCAAAAAGGCGTTCCAAAGAAGAGGTAATATCCATTACCGATCTTTTCAATTTCTTTCTTCTTAAACTTCTTCTTCTTTAGTTGTTTCATGATAAAGTAATAACATCAGTATTACTTACATACTGATATGTTATTATAAATATGAAACAACCCTAATTCACCTTCTATCCATCCTACGGAAAAATGAAATCACCGCGCGTGCGTACGTACGGAATATCGTCTCCACGCCGTGGTGTAATCTATTTTCCACCATCACCTTACAAGGATGGGTATAATGGTGTAATCAGTAACTATATATGATTATTATTAAGTAATATTGATACTGAAATAATATATATATATACTCCAATACAATTCCACGATCATAGGAACGATATCATCACTCGTGCGTACGTACGGAATACCGTCTCCACGATGTGATGCGACTCGTTCTACATGATCTTCATTTCATAATGATTATATAAATGAATTGAATGAATGAATATGGTATATAATACACTAATACCATTCTGGAAATGAATTATCTATAACCTAAAGATAAGAATAAGAATTTATTCGACAAAACACGCATAAGAACAAAAAGTTATAAAGACCCGAGTAACAAGTAACAATGAAATATTACTAACAAGAAGCTAATAAGTCAATAACATTATTTAAACCATTATACAGGAGCTTCGGACACGAACAAAGCAAATCGGACCTAAGGTAAGGGAAATATCACAATCTCATTTTTATCCGAGATTTTTTATTCGTAAGTATTTACTAGGGTGTATTTTATCATCCACATCCATGTTCCCTAAATATGTAATATTGTTTCCATCCACTTGAAATAGTTTAAATCCAATTTTACCCTTAGGTGAGTTTTTAGTAAAGAATATGAAAGGAATCTTTTGTCGTTTTTCCGTACGAGGTACTTTTTGACTTTTCCGACAAAAGTACGAAGAATGTTTTTTTTAACTTATACGGCATGAATGGATTTTTAAAACATTACATCAAAGAAGTTTCCTTTACAAGTTTTCAAGTTTATTTTTAATCAACTTCTTTTATTTTAAAGTTGTATGACATGTTATGAAAGGAAAAATATTTTTGAAGAAGAAAGGATATTTTCCTCAAGAATTCAATTCAAGTGTTTTATCAAAATTATTTTCCATCTAAGATAATAAAGGGTTCTGTTTCTATCCATATTTTTACATTGGTTTGACTATGTTGTGATGGAATTATGTTTATGAATTCCTTTATCATATATGAATTGATTTATGATGTCATGATGTTTCAAGAATCCCATTTTTGTTACATGTGTTATGCGATGATGCATGTTTTATGATTATGTGGCACACATAAGAAAGGATTCATTATAAGATGGGTGGGACCTATATCTCCCTCCAATGCATTGGGTAATGATTTTATATCTCATGAGATAGACATGGCTGGAATGGAAGGTTATTTCGGTTCAGTGATACAGGACTGAAACGAGGAGTGAACTCGGTTCAGAAAGGGACTTTGTCCACTAAGATAGTCTTGGCAATGAGTCATGACTAACAAGAAATGATTTTCCATGATTATGTGTGCATGACACAAAGTTTCAAGTTTTATGTTATGATTTTGGGGATCTCATTTTCACTTCTATGATTTATTCCATGTTAAGATATTATGATCTCTTTTGCAGGTTTTGATTTTCAAAAAGATATGATATGATTTTTATTTCCTTTATTTTCCCTTGCTGAGCATTTGAGCTCACCCTTTTATGTTTTCTTTTCCCCAGGTCAGGAAGATGGATATTAAGTAGAATATGCTAAAAGGGACCCTAGATATGATGAAATAAATGGGAGACACTGTAGAAGATTTATGAACCAGTTGTTTATGTTTCCCAGTTTCTAAAGACACTATACCTATACGGTCCTTTGTGGTTTTGTCATATGTTGTAATAAGTGTGATTCAATTTTAAAGTATTAACAATGTATGTAAAGTGTGGGTCGTTATAAGGCCTTTCCTGGATTCTTCTTTACACTATTGTGCAACATAACTCATGAGGATTCAATTCTGGTTTGCCTAATTTTATCGTATTTTAAAATTTTAATTTGATTAAATAGAGTCCAAATTTTTATTAATCATGTCAAAATTTGGTAATAAGTGTTATATTATAATTTTAGTAATAAAATAATTACCATGGTTAATTTTTAATCAAGATTCATAAGTGTTAAAATAGGTAAAATAATGTGGCTGAAATTTTACTAAATCAATTTAACATTTATACCACATAGAATACATTTTTAGGTTTTAAATCCATACCTAAATTTCTCACAAACATTTTCCCACCTAACGCTCATTAAATTCCAATATTAACCCAAACCTAACATTCTTTTCCAAAGATGTTTTCCTCTTTTTCACCTATAAAATGAGCTCATTTCCACCCACTTCAATTCCAGACCTATAGTTATAAATTCAAATGAATATCTCCCAAATGTTTTTCTTATAGATCCAATATACACATTTGGAAGCCCCAAGTACCAAAAAAGTGCCTCAAGTCCTTTATTTATAAAGGATACTTCAAGAGAAGATCCAAATTCTCAATGTAAGTATTACTTACCCTATAACTTCATTTCTTTATCCGTCTCATATACCCTCCTCCAAAACCATTATAAAAATATGTATATAATTACATAAGTATAAATAATATACATAAATTTTATTATATTTATGTTATAACCATTATCTATTCCCCTCTCATTCAATCAAAAAATTAAAACATTGCTCATGCGTGTGTATGGGCTACTGCCTCAATGAACGACACATTTCATTTTTCATCACCAACATTAAAGGATGGTTCTATAAATAGTTTTAGTGAATATATATATATATGTATTATTTATGTCATGATTTATATTATATAAATATAAATTATTAATCATATAAATAATATTATAAATAAGTGATTATTTGAAAAATAACTGCCAAAAACGAATATACAAAGAGGGAAAGCGGTTTACTTATAAGTGAAAACTTATTTTTCATTTAACTTATTATTATAACTTTTAATAATTTTTAATTAATACCCTTAATAAAATATAAATAATGAAATTAAAAAAAATTAATGATATTATAACAAAATAATCTCTTCCATATCCATACTCACACATAGATTGTATCATGTTCTTGTTTGGTCGGTTTAACCACATACATGAAAAATGCTATAAATTTCTATCAAGTTTTTATTTTTAAATTTTACAATGGTTATTAATAATTAAAAAATTATTTTTTGGTTTTTTAATTTTAATATAAACTTCTAAGTCATTAGTTAGTATAACATTATTCGTTCATTATAGATTACTAAAACAAGCCCCTCACTGACTTCATCATCACAAATAATAACCAAAATACTTGTGAAATGAAATTATAACATTATAAATAATTATAAAACATTAATTATATTACCTTTTATGATATATTAATTATGAAATTTCATAAAATAATAAATAAAAACACCTCTATTATGAAACTAGTTTAAAAAGATCAAGATTACTTATATCCGATATTGAAAATAGAAAATAACTAACTAATATACATGTAGAGAATAATTATAAATGAAGATTATAAAAGGTTATATATATGAATATTCTTATTAAATACAATATTAAGATAGTTATATTTATTTTACAGGAGGTTATAATGAATTCTACTTAGTGTAGAAATAAGGTTAGGGTTTTCTTGGTCTCAATTTTGATTCATTGAGACATGTTACATGTTATGCACCATGTTTCCTTTTTATAGTGTTACATTGATTTAATATCCTATGAAATTTTTATAATTTATTTATTTTTCATTAATGATATATATTTATCCAAAATTATTTCTTTTCTTCAAATATATTTTGACTCAATAGTGACCATAGTCATAAGAGTTTTTTGTGACCTAATTTTCATTCATTGAGTTATGATCATTATCTTGAACTTATTTCATATAAGTTAGGTAAATTATACCATTTTATTATATTAGGTGTTATTATATCACATTTTACATTTTAAATACATAAACCCTTTTTAAAATATTTCATGTTTTATGGAGTATGTTTCCCATAAGGGATATTGATAACTCAAATCTCTTTTTTTATTGAGTTATAATGTTTTATATTGAACTTTTATTTTACATGATTAGGTTAAACCATCCTAATATTTTATTGTATTTTACTTTATATTCCTATCAATTAAAATGAATTTTTAATATAAAATAATTTTTTAATGCTATTTTTTTACGATGTGGGTTTTCAACAAATGTAATTTAAAAATATTAAAATGATTTTCCTGTCATGATCAAATGTTTTATCTTCCAAGAAACATTTTTTGGATACCTTTATGTATTTTTAAAGGATATATTATTATATATTATTTTTAAAAGTAATTTTTTTCAAAATTTTCACTTCACCTTTTTGAAAATGACTTTTGAAAGTGACTTGTAACTTCATCTTTGTGATAAAATTAAAAAATATTTCTAAAAACTCTATTACATTTTCACTTTCATTTTCCTTTTCATATCTGAAAGGATCTACCCTAGTGGAAATTATGGTTCATGATATATCCTTTATTTTATGTTATTCTATTTATCTTATATATTGATTGAGTACATGATATCAAACAATTTAATTCTTGATCCCTTCTTGTGTGGTACAATTCAAAGCATTCTTCCTTTAAGAGTTTTGTCTATATAGGTCAAAATCCTTTTAAGTTCATTTTGAAACACTAGGGATATTATATTTTTCAACCATTAACAATATTTATCTATATGTATTATAGTTATGTGATTATATTTATTAACTATATAAAGATTCAACATTTCATATATTTTTACCTCCATACAGACGATTATTAACTATTAAGGAATGTGGATTATGTATTGAAATCCCGTGTATTTTCTATTCCAATAAGTTTGATTATTGGACAAGTTTATTGTGTATTTTTTATTAATTTTATCATATTATTAATGTATTGGTCTTAAATAAGTGATGGGTGGGCCCAACATTTTCTCATATATTTCTCATGAGATGAAAGGTTTGGTTATTTTTTGTATGCATACACAATGAAAGAATGATGTCTTGGTTATGACCTTGATGGAAAGAATGATTTCTTGGTTGCAACCTTTTTGGAAATAATGATTTATTCTATGAGGAATTGATGGTAAAACATGTCTGACATAATGCATTCCATCACCATGAATTCAGTTATTATTATCCATGTGATTATTTATATTATTATGTCATCCATAGATTTATTTTATGCTCTTTTGTTCAGTTATATGGAATTATTTGAATCTTATTTATTCCTAAAATATTATTTATTCCATGGTATATTTTTATATACTATTTCCCTTACTAATAATTTGAGATCACCCTTCTTATGTTTCTATTTCCCCAGGTTATAAATAAATTTATTACACATAATCTGCCTATAAGAAAATATCATGTGTAGAGAATTTTGTGGGAGGTGTTGAAGACTTATTATAGATTAAGTAGTTTCTTATATAGTATAAAAAAATATTTGATGATAAATGAATTGGATTTGTTAGTTAAATTTTTTTTCTAAATCTCTAAAAATCAAAATCTAAAAGTTCCTTAGAATGTATGTTACTCAATACTTGTTAATGATATTATAATTATTGATGGTTGAAATTGGGCTGCTTTGGTTCATTTCAAATATGGTATGTAAATAATATATTTATGAACACTAGATCTGGGAGTATGCATTCAGAAAACTGTATGTGTCCTTGGAGACCTTTGAGTTCCATTTTATTGTCTTTGACCCTTATATTCAAGAGATAAACCACTTTGTGATCCAATATGATTTTATATTTAATTCTTCGTGGTTATCACCCTATACTTATTATTAGAGAGGTTTTATAAGTAGTTGTAATTCGGTTTTTTTAGCCTTAGGTCATTGTTTTGATGGAGGTTTTCATGCTCTAGGTTGTTGAGGTTTTCTGCATGAGTTCTTGGCTTCGCGATTGTCTCCCTCTCCCTATTCTGGTGTAGTAATTTTTGAGGCTCCTATTAATATAGATGGTTCAATACTTATCCTTATATTTATATTCATCTGTCTAACTATCATATTTCTGTTTTCATTAGGTGGATAGTGATAATTAACCTTAGAAATATAATAACTGAACTATAAAATTAAAAGGGGTAATAGGTGGATCACATAAAATTTATGTTAATTTATGGTTTTGGTATATTTTGATGAATCTAGATTTTTGTTGATGTTGTGTAGGGACCTTGTTTGATACTATTGACATGTTTTAATAACCGCACATAAAATGATAATCATTTAAAGTTATTAATGAAATGGTTTTTTATAAATGTCTAATTTTGGTTTTGGTGTATATAATGGACATAATTAATTCATATGAAAAAAATAGATAAAGAATAGTTTCTTGTTGTAATTTTGTATTGAGTGAAAGTGAATTTTTGTTATGTATACTTTTTATTCAGTGTTGGATTTGGGGTTTTCCGTGATGTGGTTAAAAGTATTATGGTTGTTTCTTATGGTAGGTTAAGTTAATTATTTTTGGTTTGGTTACATTGGTTATGGATAGGCTATCATGTGATTTTTAATGTAGTTTAATGGCTTGTTACCTAGAAAATATGGGATTTTTGGATGTTGTGGTGGTTGCTGGAAGGGGGTGAGTGGAGGTGGTTTCTAAAATGATTTAGGTTGATGTGGGGTTATATTATAGTTATGTGGTGGCATGTAACATGGTTGTAATAAATGAAATATGGTTGTTAATAATGAATACAATAATAGGTAGTGGGATATTAAGGAATTGTTAGTGATTGAAATGAATGGTTAGGGGTTAAGATAAATGTGGGTGTGGAATAATGAATTTAATGTTCCAAGTAAAGTGGTAAATATATAAATGGATAAAATAAATGATTATATGGAAATTCAATGTTGTATTTTGCGGTTTTGGCTTAGCTAATGGGGTTGGTTTGTGGTATAGTGTTGGCGACATTTATTATTTGTGGTAGTGGTCATGTGATAATTGTGATTGGTATTAGTAGTTTTGTTTTTGGTATGAAACCTTAGGTTAGTCTTGTGTGTGTGGAAATTATATATGTTTTATTTTTTATGATTTATTAATCAACACTTCCCAATTCATATAACCTTATTTATTCCCAAATGTTTTGGGTTTTGGATGTTTTTTCCAACATTCAGGTTGGTGAGGGAACGGATGACTGACTATTCCCTCTTCTTTACTCTCTCCTCTAGGATTATTATAAGTTGTAATGACCTAATTATATGATGCAAAAAACTATGATTTATAGAGTTTAGAGTGAAAATTAATGGATGTTATGATGATGGGATGATGATTTTCTAGAGGATGTGAAATATGTTATGGGTCTTTCAAGGTAGGAGGAGGGAACGAGATTTATATTCTTTGTGTTTATGATATACTACTATGATAAATATGTGATGTATTATTATTATGTGTAAATTTCGTAATTTATATGGTTACATGGTTATAGATATGATGTGGCATGAAAATATATAGATATGTGATTATATGGTTATAGAGAAGGGATGGGAGCACTATGATGCTTACTATAGTGGCGTGAGAGTGAAAACCCAGTGGGAACATTGTTATAGGGTACCTTCTTGTTATATTCTTTCAATACTATGTTATTATATTTGGATTCTATATTTAATTATAAATACTTGGTGATTTTGGGTGATAGATATCCTATTTTAGGTGTGAGATGGTTCTATTGTTTATTCACTAAAACATTAGTATGTTTTCTCAAAATTTTCTTAAGAGTTCTTGAGGAGGATCACACTGGGTATACTTGTATTCTAACCGTTATATATATAAATCTATTTTCCATGTTTCCAATAGGGATTTGGTGACTAAGATGGATATTTATAGAATAATTCTTGGATCTTATTTTGGATTTTTTTACCATAGGAGTCTCCTTTTGGTATTTTATTTTAGAGATGTTTTTTATATGAAATTTACATTAATGGTGTAATATTGGATTTTATTTTGTATTATAGATGTTATTGACAGTTTTCATTATTTTTTCCTCATATTATGATGGTAATTCCTCTCATTTTTGTATTTTATACCTTCAATGCTAGTCATCAACCCATGTATTATTATAGACGGTCTTCAAGGGTCACCCAAATCTTCATTACATTCCCATGAGGTTCTTATTGGGGTGGTTTGTGGTCTATACTACCCCCCAACCCAAAAATTTATTTTAAAAAATCCTCTTTAATTATTTATTTTATATATAAATTATATGAAAAACTAGATTTAATGATAACTTATGGAAGCATGTTTGACCATTTGGTTTGAGAAAAACTCTAATTAAATTTTATGAGTTAGATTTTATCCATTATGAAATTTAAATTAATGACAAATACTATTAAATAAATAAATATAAAATACATACATTATAATAAAATATATATAAAATTTCAAAAAGTGATGAATTGTATTCATGGAATTATTTCAAATAGAAATAAAAAAGTATTGTGATAGTGTGCATAGTATGTAAAAATTTAAATAGTTAATTTTAATTTTTTCAAGAATTCCTTAAATAGTTTTTCCTAGGTTGAAATTGTGAAATAATTTAGTTAACCTCAATTTATGATTGTTTTTATATGAATTTCATTTTATATTTGATCAAAGTTACCATTTGGGACAACCCCAAATCTAGTAACCCAGAAACGTTTTTTACTTTATTACATTGGTACAAGATACAAGGGTTCACACCATGTAAGATCTATTAAGTTGTTCTTGATATAAAACTAGATGTATACATGATTCTGATATTACATTGGAAATATTAAAACATAATATAAGAAATATTCTTTTATCCTTGAAATCATTCAAAATTTCCTTATTCATATCCTATGGAAAGGAAAACAAATAAAGGGTGATCTAAGATTCTTATTAATGGTTACATATAGTAGAATATATCATGAGTAAATAAGGAATAATCAATATGGTGGAGAGGATATTCAAAAACACATTCCGTTCAATCAACAACTTGAGTTGAAAGTATATCCATGGCTAATATCAACATATCAATCACATGTATAATGGAAACTAAATTATTAATAAAGTAAATGTATAAATTTGGACATTCATGATCTTACCATCAAGTCCTGGTTCAATATATCATTAATCTTACCATCAAGGCCACATCCAAGACATCATTCTTAATAAATGGGTAGGTGTAAACTAGAAACCCATTTAATATGGCATGTCTAATATTTGGTATCATGAGACTTGTTGATGAATCAAAGTTTTATCTATAACTAGGACCCAATCATCACTTAAATTTCATATACATTCCTCATATATTGAATTATGAATAAAATTCATTCTCAAAATTCCTTATAAATCAATATTTATTTGTTTTGAATCAATAATATGAAATATTTCCTCAATAAATGAAATAACTTTCTTAATAAAATTCCTTCAACTGATACTGTATATAGAAATGTTATAAAATTAAGAAAAAATTAAATAAGTGGAAAGTATTCCATACAAATCCATGATACTTTAAATATATACATTCAGAATAAAACAAGGTCCAATGAAATAATGGAGAGTGATACGGAGTGTGATCATGATAAATTTAATGACCAAAAAACCACAAATTAGTAAAGGAAGAAATAAGACCATCAATTCATCAGAAATAATGGTTTATAGTAAAATTAATCCTTTCATAAATATAAAAAAAATTATAAGTAAAACATTAAAAAATTCTTTATAAGTTATTATAATAATTAATTTATAAGTCACTTTCAAAATTCTTTTCATTCCTTTAAGAAAATAATACCCATTTATTTTGATAACATTTTAAATAAAAATTGATAGAATATTAAGAAAATTATTTTCCTTGAAAATAAACTAGGAAAATTTTAAAGGAAAGAAAATAATGTCCATGATGTTAAGAAAAGTTGGTCATGCTGTATATGTTAAAAGAGAACATTATTTTCTCAATTTTTGTAAAAAGTCAAAAAATGAATTGTTAAGAAAATAGTTTAAAATATTAATTTTGAGAATTTGTATTTAAATTAAAAGGAATTGAAAATATCCTTTTAAAAAAATTCATATATTTTTAAAAACATCCATAAAAAAATTTTAAAACATGAATATGGAAGACAGTGATTCCCAACCGAAAAAAAAATAAGGTCGGTATCCCTTACATGTAACTTACTTGTTGATTCATGATCCCACAAGAGAATAAATGGAAAATAAACATGTAAAACCCAAATATAACCATAGGATAAAAAATATATGGGTTTATATATTGGGTTATTATAATTTTCAAAATAAAATCTGAACATAAACAATCTCGAAATATAATGATATTATAAAAAAATATCTTACCTTGGGTCTCTACTTAGTTATACATATTTGACCCTCCTTTATAATGAATTTAATTTTATTAAATATTTTATTAAGATGCATTTTTATCTATATTCAATTTTTAAGATCCTTTTATAATCATTTGAAACCCATTCATTGAATAGTTCTTTCTTACATCAACGACTTAAGGTTGTCCAATTAATTTCTCCAAAATTACTTTGGTATATTGTTAATGGTTAAATGTGTTATAAAATGGTTCCATGATCACCATAATATTAATAGTTTCATATATATAATTTTTATTCATTATATATAATTTTATAATTATCCATTCATTGTGATAATTGAGAAAAAAATCGCATCACTTCGTGGATATGGTAGTCCACACATACACACGAGCAATGTTATCATTTTCCAACAGATGGAAGGGTAAGAAGTTAGGCGATATATTATATTTATAGAATAATAATTATGTGATAAATATTATATATATTCATTAATTTTACCTTTATAGCCATACAAGTAATGAATTGATAAAAATGAATTGCCCCACTATGTGGAGATTGTAGGTCGTACTTACACACAAGCGATGTTTTATTTTTTACATTGGTTGAAAAAGAGGTATAAAATAGATTTACATTAATATAAAAACATATAAACATGGTTAATATATTTACGTAATTATTTTAATATGGTTATTGAAGATCTGGAAGAGGTTTAAGAAGAAAATAACTTGAAAAATCTCAATAATAGATAGACCTCTTCTTTTGGTGACCTCCTTTGGCTTACACCTTAAGCCTTCTTGGTGTGGTTTTTTGTGATGGAATGACCTGTAAAAAGTTTATAGGTATGTGTGTAGGTGTTTATGTAGATATTTTTTGAGATAATTGGCTCAAGTAGTGTGGTTAATAGAGGAGGGGTTTCCCTTTTATAAATGATGTGGGTGGAAAACATCTAAATACTTGAAACTTTATTATATAATATATGTCTTTATCAAGTAAAGTGGATAAAAATTGTAATTGATTAAAATATTATAATTTTAAGGTTTAAATAAAACCAAAATATTAGTTTTAATCAAGTTTTTTTTATCGTGAATCCTTATCCCTTTACTTTAACCCTTTTAACTCATTTTACCCTTAACCGTAGTGATAAATATTTACCATGGTTAATATTATATTGATCAATAATTAATTTGAAATTATTAAATAATATTAATTATTTTGATTCAAAATATTAAATACATTTTACATTATTCATGTCATATATATGATACAAATTACTTTTAATATAAGTTTCCAAAACATAATGAAAACCATTTTTAGAAAAATGTTTATTTTAGGAATAGAAATGATATTATAGAAAAATAAATTATAAATATGATTCCAATGGATTTAATTGGATTAAGTTAAATATAATGAAAATTATTTTTCCTTAAAACCAAACCATAAGCAAAATTAACCTTTTAAATACTTGATTAATATAAAATAACTAAAAACAGTTTTTATTTGAACAAAAATATTACTTAGATTTCCAAAATGTTAAGCATGTATTCCTAAGATAAATATTATATCTTTATATATATTATATTAATTATTAAATATATTTTTTTCTTATAAAAAGTTTTTTAGATAATTTAAATTTATTCTTATATCATTATAATGTCATAAAAGTGATATTTTTTGTAAAATCATTATTTTTCACAGCTCAACTAATAATCAAATATTTCTAAAAAATCTAAAAAATCACCCTAAGATAATTTTGATGTGATTAATTAAAAAATTAAATTAAATAAATTAAATTAAATTTATACAATTTTTTAATTTTGTATTTAATCACATTCTTGAATAAATCTATGTGCATTATGATATTGTTTCTTTAGAAAGAAAATATTACTTACAACAATTAAATATCATGTGTTTAATTCTTCCATGCTTTAAAAATTTCATCCTTGAAATTTTAAAAATGTCACCTCATGAATATATTGGGGTATTTATTCTTCATATCTTCTTCAGGTTCCCATGTTTCCTCTTCTATTTTATGATTGCTCCAAAGTACCTTCAAAAATCTAGTCATCTGATTCCACAACACTTGTTCTCAAGTGTCAAGAATAAAGATAGTATATTCATAGTAAAATAAATTAGGTTACAATTTATATTTCATAAAATATTATAACTTTCATTAGGTCTATCATGTACCTCCTCAATAAATTGATGTGGAATGCATCATGAACTTTAGAGAGGTTAGGTGGAATTTCAAAAAATGGTAATCTACAACACCGATTATTTCCAGAATTTTAAAAAGACCAATATACCTAGGACATTGTTTCCTTTTATTTCAAAAATCATATAAAACCCTTCCACGAAAATACCTTCAAGAAAACATGGTATCACACTTAAAATTATAAATCCTTCATTTGGTTTTCCACATATCTCTTTTTCCTACTTTGAGCTAGCTTGATATGAATCTGAATAGTTATCGCTTTCAGCATTTTTGCCTCAACAAGTTTTGGTCCTAAAAGCTTTCTTTCACAAAATTCATCCCAAAAAGTTAGTGTATGAAATATTTTCCCCTAAAATTCTTAATATGGTTTCATTTTAATGCTTTAATGGAATAATTATTATATGTGAATTACACCAAAGGTAAATAATGACCCAACATACCTTAAAAGTCAAATGAGGATGACCTCAACATGACTTCTAATGTTTGAATTTTCCTTTTGGACTATCCATCTATCTGAGAATGATAAGCAGTTCTAAAATGTATCTCATTATCAAGAGACTTTTGAAGACTTTTCAAGAATTTCAATCTAAATTGTGGGGTATGATCAGATGAAATTGAAAAAGGTGCACCATAAATTCACATAGCTTAATTAATATAGAGTCATGTGAGGTACTCAAGAGGTATATCTTACCTCATAGTAAGTAAATTTACAAACTTGGTAATTCAATCAATAATAAATCTTATTATATTATTATTTATAGGAATTTTTGGAAATCTAATGGAAAATTCTATAGTAATATCATCCCATTTACACATAGGAATAAAAAGATGTTACATGACTCCTTTAGGATTTTGTCTCTCAACCTATACCTATTAATAAACCTAACATATTGAAACATAGTCTTCAATTTCTCATTTCATATTAACCCACAAAAAATGTTCCTTCAAATCTAAATACATTTTTATGTGACCAACAAGTCTAGGGAAATTTGGTCTATAATATTTATCTATTAATTCTATTTTTATCTCAATCATGATTAAACATATAGACTATTTTCAAATTTCAATATACCATCTTTATAGATAAAGTCTACTAAATTCCCATCCTTTATGTATTTCATATTATTTTTAAAATTATTATCATAAAAATGGAAACTTCTTATTTAATCCAATAATGGTGGTTTGTAATTCATTTATAATATATGTGATGTTATCCCTTCCATAATGATTCTCCTATACAACTTTACTAAATCAATTAATATAGGAATTTTTTGATTCTGATTTTAATCAAAACTCCATGACCTTTCCTAATCAATGCATCAACCACCTTATTTACCTTCCCAATATGGTAGTGTAATTAATAATAATAATCCTTTATTAGTTATATTCATCTCCTTTACATCATATTGATATCTTTCTTCAAAAAAATGTATTTAAAGTTTTATTTTGATCCGTATATATTTTATAACTTCTACTATAAAAGGTAATGCATCCATATATTCAATGAAAATATTATTCTATCAAACTCAAGATCATTGGTTCGATAATTTTTTTCATGTATATTTTAATACCTTGAGGCATAATAAATAACTCTATAATTCTATATAAGGAAACATTCAAGTCCCTTCTTTGATACATCTTTATGCATCACAAATCCATCCCTTATCGATGGTAAATTCAATATCAGTGCATTGTAAAATTGATACTTTAATTATTTAAAAATTTATTTATATTCTTTTTAATATATTAACATAACACATTTACATGTTAACTTGGTTAATGGGTTGGGTAATCAAGAAAAAATTTGAACAGATCATCGATGGAAACCTTTTAATCTCAGGAAACTATGTGCCCCGGTTATATTCATTAGGGTTTCTCATTACATTACTACCTTTTCATTTGAAGGATCATTTGATATTTCATCATTAGAGAAATTATGACCAAGAAAAAAACTTATTAAATCCAAAATTCTCATTTTCAAAATTATTTATATAAATTCTTTTCTCTATAAGTCCTATGAATGATTCAAAAATGACTCTCATGATCATCATATCTTTTAGAGTATATCAAAATACCATTAATAAATACCATAATAAAATTATTTAGATAATCATATAATACTATGTTCATTAGATCCATAAAATAGATGGTTTATTATTCAATGAAAAGGGAATTACTGAAAAATTTTAATGTCCATACCTTGTACAAAATTTTTTCATTGGAATATTTTCCTTCTTTACTCACAGTTTATGATGCCCATAATGAAAATCAATCCTTGAAAATTATTTAACTCGTTTAATTTTATTAATAAATTCATAAATTTTGGGTATAGCATAATTATTCTCTATAATAATGGAATTTATTTCCCTATAAATGATTATAATACCCCATATTTGGATGGGTTATGAAATTTAGGAGGAGTTTGAATTTTCAATTAGTGGGAAGTTTGTTTTGATAATTTAGACTCAAACTAGAGTTTTGAGTATTTTAAAATCCCAAAATGGTGTTTTTAGTTGATTTTTTAAGACTTGGGTGGTGTCATAGGTGTTCATGATGATGTTGGGGAAGAACTAAAGTGTTCTGGCTACTAAAAGTAGTAGTTGCAGTCCATTCACAACATAAATGGGCCATTCACATCATGAATGACTTTAATGGGGTGTTGTAGGCCATGAATAGGGAAAAGGGGTGAAATGTAGGGATGTCCTAAAGAATCATGGTGTGACCAGTTGGGTCACACCATGATGCAAGTTGTCTTATTTTTTTTAAAGAGGCCAAGGGGCTTCTAAAATATAAACCCCATTGGGTTTCTTCACTCAGATTCTACGTGCAAGGGGGGTCAAACCTCCCATTCCCCCTTCATTTCCCCATTGTTTTTGAGATTTTTGGGTTTCAATTTTATGTTTTCATAGGTTTTATCCTTACTCCACTTATTATATTCTTTATTCCCCTTAATTTTTACTAATTTTTTATCTAATTTTGGCTAAGTTTTTGTCAGACTATTTCACCAGAGCATGGTGAAATCATCTTGATTGATAAGGATTTTATGTAGCCTATAGAGAGAGTGTTCCAAGATGATATCTACACATAGTAACATTTAATTTTTATAATTCATGAAATCATATTAATTTTTACAATATTTTGGATTAAATTAAATTATTTTGGATAATAGATAATGTCATGTGTTAGGGATTTTTTTCCAAAATGGATTCAAGAGTGTGTTGCAGACCTCCCACAGATGTTTGGTTATAGATCAATGTAATGAAGTAGAGTGGTGAAATTCTAGGATTTATATTTAATTTCCCAAACCTCCCCAGTCTATACTTTTTGAAAATCTAGTGTTTGAGGTGTTCTGGGAGGTCACAGCAGCTCATTTCAAGAGTTTTTCAAAAATCCAATTTTTTCAACAGTAGCTGTAATACCCCAAGGTTTTGAAAATAAATATTTAATGTGTTTTATAATCTATTCATTAAAACACAACTTTTGTCTTATATGTTTTGAATTTTGAAAAATGGTTATCTAGAGTTGTGACAAGTAAGTCATTTGGAGTCTGATAGAACAAACTTGATTTTTTATGAATAGTAACATACCCTTATGAATAGTAATGTGACCCTTATTAATATTAAATGATGATATTATTTTATTTTCTTAAGGTAATAATATAATGATATATTAATTAATTTTTCAATGTGATATAAAACTAATTATACGTTTAAAATTGTTATTTCTTTAATTAACTATGATTTTATTTAAATATTAAATTAATAATATTTAGAAAATTATCTTCGAAAAATGGAGTTCATTTTTTAATTCTACATGTCGAAAAATGTTAGGGGTGAAGTTTTGGTATTTTTCTAAAATACTTGATTTTTGTGAATAGTAAAAATACAATTTTGAGTTTTCGGTATATTTGATGACATCATAATGATGTAATAATAAATAAAAAATTCTGGTCAACTTTTTTACAGTACAATATGATATTAGGTGTCCCAAGTGGCTAATACCATGGTCAAATACCATGGGAAAGCCCATGGTTTTACAAAACCCACTAATGAGGTGTCTTTTAAAATTAATAAAACATTCTATCTCTTTTACTATAAATACCCACTCATCCATTCGTTTTATTTCATTAAAAATACCTAATCTTAGAATCTCTAGTGTTTTTACCTCCCTTGGAGTCCTCCCAAGGTATCCTTAATCCCCCAAGGTCCCAACTTTCAAGTTCTAGGATTTACTCTATAAGGTAAGGGAACCTTTCACCCTCATCTTTTAGTCAACACTTCTTTTAAGTTATCTCTTTGAATTTCCATTATCATATGTTAGGGATTGATATTATGTATTCCTATTAATTTCCTTTTGATGTCTATATTATTATATACCCTTTTTCTCTCATCAATTCATTTTATGAAATTTTAAGCGACGCAGTTGGGCTGCTGAATTTTCATAAGGGATCTCTCAACTTTTCTTTTATTTTCAAGTACATCTCTCTTCTTTTTCTCTCCCCACCTCCTATATCCAAATGACCTTGATAACTCTAGTATCATATATATACTGGAATTATATCATGTGAATGTAAGAACCATCATCAATATTCTTACTCTCTCCCATTTATTTTTATAAATGAAATCAACGTCCATGAGGTTCTAATTTATAACCTCATGGACGACGAAGTTTTGTTCTTCAATTTATCCTTCATTACTAGTCATGAAACCATTTAGATGGTTGAACCAGACTATAATATATGTATTATAACCTAATTAATATTCAGGAACCAGTATATGTACATATTATTAATTTATATGACAAAAATAGTTCATAATAATCAAAATATTCCAAGAGCGTAAGTTCAAGAGCGGAACACATTCAAACTTATGGTAAGGGTTTTCTCACCCTAACTTCCATTTTCATTCGAGTTACTTTCATTTTATAATTACCTCATTGAAATTATTATGTATTATTATGTACTCCTGATGAATTATTTTTGAGTGGTATATATATTTACACCCACCAGAATCTTTCCTTAATTTATGGATAGTTACATGTTTTAAAAGGAACATTAAAAATTATTTCTGAAATACAAGCCTGATCTAAGGGAAGTTCTCAAATTCTTACCTATTTTCAAGGGAACTCTATAGTCTATTTTTTGGAAAACATTATATTTATAAAATAACTCATTTTATTTTGAAAATACTATCCTACTTCACTTCTGGTTTTATACAAAGATTTTTCCAAAATAACTCTTCTTTTAAAAGTAAAAGAGTATTTATCTCAATAATTACTCAAATAGTATTCACTTCGGGTCTTTATAGTTGGTATCAGAGGAAGTTTAGTAGAAAAATTGGAAACTAGATTTAGAAAACATATATTATGGAAAAAATCCCTAATATAGTCTTTGAGGATAAACATACAAGAATGTCCCAGAATTATGGTAAGGAATAGATTATGTGGATCTTTCTAGAAAATACACCCCTTTCAAGATACAAATAGGTAGATGTGGATCTAGAACAAATGTACCTAGGAGTTAAAACTACAACAAGGAGTTTCAGGCTTGACCTGGGGTATCCTAGTACATGACAACAGGCCTTGCTGCACTCTTGGTATTGACACTCCTAGGGGATATGCTTAGGATAATTCAAACTTTCTTTACAAGACATTATGAAGGATGTAAATGTAAATTTTTCCTCAAAGATACCATGTTTATGATTAAGATATTAACTATGCATAGAATTTCGATTTATGCTAATTATTTTTATACATTGAGATTATACATTATGATTCATACCCTAATCTAGTGTATGCAATTATTTATAAATGGTGCCTATTAGAAGGAATGGAAACCGCATGAACGCACGTGTCCCCTTTAGGGATTTCCCACCGATGCAAGATAATGATGTTGGCTCTGGTGCTATGATTGATGCTGAGAAACTTATAACTATATTGGGACAACTTACTCAGGTTATGAATAATAATCTTACCCATCTGGAGCATCTGGATCCACCATGTGGAGGAGCTATATTAGATCACTTTATGCAACAACAGCCTCCATCATTCAATGGGACTACAAACCTATTTGTATAAGAGTAGTGGATATGTTCCCTATAGAAGATATTTCTATCTTTGGGATGTAACGAAATAGATATGGTTGTCATGGTATTTTATTATCTATCAGGAGATGAAAATCAGTGGGGGTCATTAATCTAAAACACAAATGAGGAGGAAGAAATATAAGAGAATGAATGGAGTGATTTTAAGGAAATATTTCTAGAAAAATATTTCCTCATGAACAATGAACAGATACGGAGATTAAATTATTGAATCTGAGGTATAATGAGGATAAAAATGTTTTCATCTATGAAGCCAACTTTACAAGGGTGGAATGGCATGCTACAGACTACATATGTAATACAAGAAGAAAAATTGATCGATTCTTTGATGGTTTAAAATCATTCCTCTGAAGGGCTCTAGTCTCCCAAAGTTTCTCATTATATGAAGATACAGTCTCAAGTAATATCAAGACAAAAAAAGGATTTTTCTAAGTCTTATGAATTTAAAAAAAAATAATAGGGCTGCTGAAAACTCTGGAAAAGGAAATAAGGAAATGGGGAAGAAGGTAAGAGTTAAATTTCCATCCTGTAGTAATTGTGGGAAGAAACACCCTAGAACTTTCCTGAAGGGAATGGGGGTCTGTTACAAGTGTGGATAAAAATTCCAGCAAGACCATGATTTTATGGGGAAGAAAGAAGAAACCAATGATAAATTCTACAATTGTATGGAGATGGGACATCATGCACATGAATTTCCTAAGCATCAAGTAAATGTTCCCCAAAGAAGGCCAAGGGATAAAGTCCAAGATTATGCGGTCAAAACTGCAGAGGTTGAAGTTCCTAATGAAGTGGTGGAAGGTACATTGATTGTTTCATCAAACTTAGCAAATGCTTTATTTTATTTTGGATCATCACATTCATTTATAACTTCCTAGTTTTCCAAGAATATTAGATATTTCTGATTTGATTTAATAAAGGAGTTATCAGTCAAAACCCCTAGTGGATGTATCATTGCAACAAAGGCATGTCAATTAGTCCCCATCATGACACATAAACATGCCTTAGTTTCTAACCTTATCATCATACCAATTAATGAATTTGATATAATTCTCAATATAAATTATCTATAAAATTATGATGAGAAGATCTATTGCAAGAAGAAGGAAGTTACAATTTTTGAGAATGGTGTGGAATCCCTTATCTTTAGAGAAGAAACATCACCATATGATTCTCATCTACATCCACCCCCAGTAGCTCTACTAAATTCAATTATTGGAGAGGAAGAGAACCCAATATTTATGGTCAATGAAATAAATCTTCAAATTGAATATGTGCATGTAGTGCAAGAATATTTTGATGTCTTTCCAGAGGATTTACCTAGACATCCTCCATAGCGGAAAATTGGGTTTTCCATTGACTTAATTCCTTGTTCAAGGACCATTTCAAAGACCCCTTATAGAATGACCATTGTAGATTTAGTGTATATAAAGAAACAACTAGAGTAATTGAGTGATAAAGGATTTATTCCCCCTAGTGTTTCTCCATGGGGAGCCCCTGTTCTTTTCATTAAGAAGAAAGATGGGTCTATGAGGTTGATTATAGGGAAATAAATGCTATTAAAATAAAGAATAATTATCTTCTTCCACGAATTAATGATTTATTTGATCAACTTCATGGATCCCAATATTTTTAAAAGATTGATATTCAATCTGGATATCATCAGTTGCTTGGGAGGAAGGAATACATTCCAAAAACAGTATTCTGAACTAGGTACAGGCATTATGAGTTTACAGTAATGCCTTTTGGACTAACTAATGCGCCATCTGTTTTCATGGATTTGATGAATAGAGTTTTCAAGGAATATCTTGATAACTTTGTAGTGGTGTTTATTGATGATATCTTGGTATAATTTAAAATCTATGAAGATCATGAAAATCACTTGCGCACTATTCTGAAGACTCTTAGAAGAATGAATTATACAGAAAGTTTAGCAAGTGTGATTTTTGGATCCACTCAGTTTCCTTTCTACGCCACATTGTCTCTAAGGATGGAATATCTGTAGATCCTGTGAAGAAAAAGGTTGTGAAATAATTGTATACTCCAACGAACATAACTGAGGAATGTAGTTTTATTGGTTTAGCAGGTTATTATTGGCGTTTCATTTAGAACTTCTCCTGTTTATCCAGCCCAATGACCAATATCACACAAAAAGGGGTTCAGTTTTTATGGAAAAAGAAATGAGAATAATATTTTGAAGAATTGATAAAGAGGTTAGTGAATTCTCTGATCATAACCCTACCATCGGGGAATGATGGGTTCTTTATCTATAAAAATGCATCAAAGAAAGGACTTGGTTGTATCCTTATGCAGAATGATTGAGTGATTTCCTATGCATCTAGGAAACTAAAAATTCATGAGCAAAACTATCTAACTCATGATCTTGAGTTAGCAATGGTAATATTTGTTATGAATATTTAGAGACACTACCACTATGGAGAAAAATTTAGATATATACCGATCACAAGAGGGAGATTGCTGATTACGTGTCGAGATGTTTGGTTTGTTAACAGGTGAAGGCTGGAAGACAACATCCTAGAGGATTCATGAAACCCCTTCCTATTCCTATATGGAAATGGGATGATATTATGATTGACTCTATTATGGGGATACTAAAGACTCCAGGAAATAATGATGTGATATGGGTCATTGTTGATCATCTTATAAAATCATCACATTTCATTGATATAAGAGAAGATTTACCACTTGAACGTTTAACAATACTATATATTAATGAATTTTTAAGACTTAATGGTGTACCCTTATCAAAAAAAATTTATCGTGATCCCTGTTTTACATCACAATTTTGGAAAAGTCTCCAGAAGGCCCTAGATACTGATATTTGTTTGAGCACTGCCTACCACCCACAAACTAATGGACAATTTGAATAGACTATTAAAACTTTGGAAGACATGTTGAGGTATTTTTCACTTGACTTTCAAGTTATGTGAGATCATTATCGACCTCTTTTAGAATTTTACTATAACAATAGCTTCCATTAAAGTATTCAGATGGCACCATATGAAGCGTTATATGGAAAGAGATGTCGTACACCAACTTGCTGGGATGATGTTGGTGAGAGAAAGCTCATAGGCCCAGAACATGTTTAGGAAACATCAAAAAAGTTTAATATTATCCAAACACATATCAAAACATATCAATGTAGGAAAAAGAGCTATACTGATAACTGAAGGATTTGGAATTTCAAGAATGAAATCATGTTTTCTTAAAGGTATCTCTATGGAAGGGTATTATATGATTTTTCAAGAAGGGAAAATTAAGTCCCAGGTACATTGGACTTTTGAAATTTTGGATCGAATTGGAGGCGTAGTTTACCATTTATCAATGCCTCCAAGTCTCTCCAAAGTTCACAATGTATTCCACGAGTCAATGTTAAGGAAATACATGCTAGACCCAATGCATGTACTCACCTATGAAAAAATAGAACTTGAGCCAGATATTTCTTATTGTTAAGAGCCTATCAAGATTCTTGATACTAGAGAACAAGTATTGAGAAATCGAATGACTCGTCTGGTAAAAGGATCTTTGGAGGAACCATAAGATGGAGGAAGCAACATGGGAGCCTGAGGAGCTTATGTTGAAGACATACCAGAATCTTTTTAGGTAACATTTTGTGAATTTCAAGGATGAAATTTTTGTAAGGAGGAGAGAATGTAACACTACAAGGTTTTGAAAATAAATATTGAATTCATTTTGTAATCTAGTCATTAAAACACAACTTTTCCTCTTCTATGTTTTGAATTTCAAAAAATGGTCATCTAGATTTGTGACCAGTAAGTCATTTGGAGTGATAAAACAAACTTGATTTTTGATGAATAGTAACATATGAATAGTAATATGAATAGTAATGTGACCCTTATGAATACTAAATAATGATATTATTTTTTTCATAAGGTAATAATATAATGATATCTTAATTAATTTTTCAATGTGATATAAAATTAATTATACCTTTAAAATTGTAATTTTTTGAATTAACTATGATTTTATTTAAAAATTAAATTAATAATATTTAGAAAAATATTTTTGAAAAATGGATTTGATTTCTTAATTCTACACATCGAAAAATGGTAGGGGAGATTTTTTGGGATTTTTCTAAAATACTTGAATTTTTGTGAATAGTAAAAATATAGTTTTGAGTTTTCGGTGTATTTGATGACATCATAATGATGTAATAATTAATAAAAAATTATGGTGGACTTTTGTACAGTAAAATAATATATTAGGTGTCTCCGTTGGCTAATACCAATGGAAAATACCATGGGAAAGGCCATGGTTTTACAAAAACCACTAATGAGGTGTCTTTTAAAATTAATAAAAAATTCTATCTCTTTTACTATAAATACCCACTCATCTATTAGTTTTATTTCATTTCAAATCCTTAATCCTTAATCCTTGATATCTGGTGGTTCTACCTCCCTATGAGTCCTCCCATGGTTTAATTAATCCACCAAGGTCACAACCTTCAAGTTCTAGGAGTTATTCTACAAGGTAAGGGAACCCCCCCCCCCTCTTTTAGTCAACATTTCTTTTATGTTGTCTCTTTGAATTTCCATTCTCATATGTTGGGGTTTAATATTATTTATTATTATTAATTTCATTTTTATTTCCATATGATGAGATACTCTTTTTCTCTCATCAATTCATTTTATGAAATTTTAAGTGACGTCGTTAGGCTGTCGAATTTTCATAAGGGATCTCTCAACTTTTCTTTTATTTTCAAGTTCATCTCTCTTCTTTTTATCTTCTCACCTACTATATCTAAATGACTATGATAACTCTAGTATAATCTATATACTATAATTATATCATGTGAATGGAATAACCATCATCAATATTCTTACTCCCTCCCATTTATTTTTATAAACGAAATCAACATCCATGAGGTTCCAATTTATAACCTTCATGGACGACGAAGTTTCGTTCTTCAATTTATCCTTCATTGCTGGTCATCAAAACATTTAGATAGTTGAAACAGAATATAATATATGTATTATAACTTAATTAATATTCAGGAACCAGTATATGTACATATTATTAATTTATATGACAAAACTAATTCATAATAATCAAAATACCGCCAAATAATCGAAGTGGTTGTCATCTAATGATTCATCCTCTTTCCATGAAACAAAATTATAGAAAATAACATTAACACTTTTGTATGTTAATAAATAATATTTAATTTCAATTCTGAAGATTTTAATCCATTCCACATAAACTCCATTACTTAAGAACAAGTGAACTGATTATGGAAATAATTAAAACAAACACTCCGGAACGACGAAATTCAATATAATAGCTTATAAATAAGGGAATAAATGGACTAAAAATAATTATGATTAACTGAATAAATTTATAATAGGTTCTGAAATACTTTATTAATAATTCTAATTTCATATTCCAGGATTGTAAGTTCAAGAGCGGAACACATTCGGACTTAAGGTAAGGGTTTTCTCACCCGAACTTCCATTTTCATTCGGATTACTTATATTTTCTAATTACCACCTTTAAATTATTATTTATTATTATGTAATCCTAATTAATTATTTATGAGTGTTCTATATATGTACACCCACCAGAATCTTTCCTTAATTTATGTATAGTTACATGTTTTAAAAGGAACATTCAAAATTGTTTCCGAAATATAAGCCTGATCCAAGGGATGTTCTCAAATTCTTAACTATTTTCAAGGGAACTATATAGTATATTTTTGGAAACCATTATCTTTATAAAATAACTCATTTTATAATTAAAATACTATCCTACTTCACTTATGGTTTTATACAAGTATTTTTCCAAAATAACTCTTCTTTTCAAATTAAAAGAGTATTTGTCTCAATAATTACTCAAAGATTTTATAAGAGTATCTTCATCTATTTCAACACTCTTAATGATTATTATGTATTATTGGGACTAATATTTCATGGAATCATCTACCATATTTAATTTAATGGTTTATTATTATTTTTCTGTGGATGTGCTATCTTAAATCCATTTACCAATTTACATTGAATGGTTAGTGTTTATGCTTAATGTTCAGGGAAAGCTATTTATATTTCATATATTAGTTTCAATATGAATGTGTATGTTGTTTATGTTTATCCATGTTCATATGAGGAATTCATTGGACATAGTAAGTGTTATTTAGGGCCCGCTATAGCCCCTCGGTACATTGGTAGGTCTCATGAGACATGCTATTGTTTTGGCACAAATCCTGGACAAAATGATTATTTATGGTCTTAGAACGAGGCCTTGACGGTGTGGTTATGTTATCCTGCATTATGCATTCCCTCATTATGAAAATAGTATTGATGGTTCATTTGGTTATTCGACTAGTAGAATACCCATGATTATGTTTTATTATTTCATTACTTACTCATCTCTTATTCCTGTCATAATGTGTTCAAGTTTTTTTTAAAGGCATATGTTTTCAGTTATTAAACTTTCCTAATGTTTATATATCTTCCTCTATGGATTACCCTTAATGAGAATTTGAGCTCACCCCTTTCTTATGTTTCATTTTCTCAGGACATGAATAATTTTTATATGAATAACATGTTGAAATAACCTAGGAGTTATGGATGTTGTCTAAGGAGTTTATATGTTGTATGTCCTTTCAAGTTTTAATTTTGAACTTATGTATGTATATTGTTTCCAATAATACTAAACCACTCGGTCCTTCAGGATGCATATTCATTATTTATATGCCAATGTAATCAAATAAGGCACTGGCTCCAGGCAACTGGGGTCGGGTCCTTATAGTAGCTCATCTGACGGTGAGTCATCCACCGATAGGTGGCGATGGTAGGACATCCCAACAGTGAGTCACATTGGTGACTTACAACGGTGCCTCGCTGATGGTGAGTATCTAACAGTGGGTCATGAAGATGACGGTGGGTCACGAAGGTGAGTCACGATAGTGACTCACCGAACGGTGACTCGTCGAATGGTGACTCCCCAAAAGGTATTTCACCAAATGGTGAATTGTCAAATGGTGACTTGCCGAAAAATGACACACCAAATGGTAACTCATCGAATAGTGAATCACAATTGGTGGCCTACCACCGGTATCTCACATCGGTGACTCACCTAATTGTGAGTCATTTTGGCAGTTTTTCAAAATTTCTAGTTTTTTCCAGTTTTTTCAGAAACGCCCCTTTAACATTTTATTTGAAATAAAATGAGTATAAACCCATTTTTAAGTGTATTTTAATCCATTTCAAATGATATAAATTATATCTTTAAATTTATAATTATAGGGATGCTTTTAGATAGTCAAAACATGTGGTCTTGATTGTGATCCAGCTTTAATGGATTTTAAAATCATTCCTCCATTGATATAGGATCTGGACTTTCTAAAGTTGAGATCCTATATTCTCTATGTGTTTCCCTTTTCTCTTGATTCATGAAGTTCCCCAAAACCTTTCTTCCCTAAGTGATCGTGTATTTTGTTGTGTCCTTCAGTTCATATTTCCCTGGATCCTTTCACACCCCCTGTTTGGCGCAAGTAGGAGTTCATGATCATCTGTTTCTCAAGGTAGGGATCCCTTCATCTCTCATTTATTTGTGTATCATGTGGGGTGGGCGTATGAATATCTCTCTTGTAAAGATAACAGAATTACAAATGAATAAAGATAATTGAATCTGATTAATATCAATATATAGGGACTGGGAAAAAGTGACACATTATTTTGTTTTACTATTTATTAATATTGTGAGTTGTATGGGTTGTGTTCCTACTGAAAATCATGGTCGTTGGTGGTCTATGTTTGTGCACTCAGGATGACTTGTGATGGAATGTTATTGATCATGTGTTGAATTGCTGTATATATGAAATTTATTAACCACATATACCCAGTTAAATAAATGTATGCCTTAGGATCAAACTTTCCCTATTATAACCCCTAAATTATCAAAGTGGAATTAAAGAATGAGTGTTTTCTAAGTCTTAATACACCCCACCTTGTTTGGTGTGGTAATGTATTGTGTGTGGTTTTTTCTATAATTTTCTTTGTGTGGTTGTGTGGTATTGGGGTTGAGAGAATGATTGTAAGGTTGGGTGGTACAAGTGGTGTAATGGAGTCACAGGTTGAGAGATTGATTGATTATGTAATGGATGGGCAGTGTTTGATCAGCGGGGATATAGGTTCGGGTTGTGCTATGTTTATGTTACTGGGTGTGATGGGTGCGGTGTTGTTATATATCAGGGCTATCAGTTTTGGTTCTGATGAGATGTGTTGTGTGGTTTGTTTGTGTGTTGGGGGTTTGATTGTTGAGAGGATGGATTGGGTGGAATCACTTTGAAGGATAATGATGGCATTAGTTGGTAAGGGTGTTGAACAGAGTGGAAATATAAAGTGAGTTTCCTTACTATGGTTCTTTTTCCTCTGCATGGTTTATGCTATGTGGCATGTTTCATGCTATGATTAGTAGTTTCCTAGAGAGGTAAGGAATGAAAAAATGGATTTCTTAACAAATAATGATAATTGGTTAAATGAGTTGGATGGGGGTATGTTTTGAGTTGTGTCTTGTTGTGAATTTTATTTCATTATCTACTTCTTAAGTGACTGTTTTTGGTGTTAGTAAATGCATTTAGAGGTATCATCAAAGGCGGTTTTGGGGGTTTGTATTTTTTTTGGGAAAACCCATAGGTTGGGATGAGTGGTTGATACATATATATATATATATATATATATATATATATATACTTGTACTTCCTTGTTATTTATATACACACCCCACCTTAGTTGAGCATTATGTGCTGAACACCCCCATTTTCATGGGGGAGGGTGACTTTTCTTGACATCCTAGTGGGAGGATGGATAGATGGTTATTGGCTCTTCCCTATTCCCTCTTCTATTAATAGGTATCCCAAGATTCTTTAGGCAATTTGTAGTGTTATTGTGAGGTCTATGTTTCTGTGGGAAATGTGTGCTTTCCCAGGTATCTATAGGATGTGGTATGGGGTTCTTTCCCATGTGCCTTTGGGATGTGTTATGGTTGTGGATCAGGTGTTTGCGGGCGGGATGTGGTGATATTAATATTCCCTGATTATGGGACTAGCTTTGAGGCCCAAGTTTGTGTGAGTGGGTTGTGACATGGGGTTTGTGGAGGAGTGTGGAAGTTCCATGATGTTTTTTGTTAAGTTATGAGCAGTTAACTAGTGGGAAGTGGTGCAGGGTACCCAAACATCAATGTGATAATTATATTAGTTTAGTTTACTTACAATATTTGGTGAGCATGACTTAGTGAGGTTGGTATGGCTAGTATTCCTTGTTAAGTGTTGTTGGTTTCTACTATTTTCTCACAAGGACATTAGAATTCTTCTCTAAATTGTGAAAGAGAGACCTTGGTTTTTGCTATTGAGTATACTTGTATGCTCACCCTACATATAAAAATTGATTTCAGGTTTTCATGAGGGTTACATGGATCTTTCTCCACTTTATTAGCTCAGACATGGGGATAGTTGTTGTTTCACTGCTTATCTTTGTTCTTTTGGTACCTACATTGGATTTTATTATATTTTTAGTAGTTATATTTTTTAAAACATGCATGTGGGATGGATTTTGAATTTATTTTATATATTTCTTGTATTTTTTTTGTTTTCGATACATCTTATCTCTCGATCTGGTTACTATAAAATGGTTAATGCCTCCCATTTTGAGATATTTCTATACCCTTGGTGTTGGTCGATATCCTGGGGCATACTAGAGGCGGGAATCAGGGGTCATTATCTCCCTCTCTTCATTTCTAACTCAGGAGGGGCATCTTTGGAGGGAGGGGGTCATGAAAGAATGGTATCAGAGGCTGATGGTTGAGAAATAGGATGAAGTTTGGAGTTAGGAACATTGAGGATTTCATGGGTTGGTATGGAAATAGATTTAGGTGATTTTGGTGTGTGACATAGGCTAGGGAAGACTGGCTAGGATATGGGATTTTAGGTCCCCCACGTTCCAATGAAAGGACTCTGATTCTATTGAACGATCAAGTGAGTCTACTTTTTTTGCAGGGTAGATACCCTAGGAAAGTTACATGAATCATAATGACTTGTGTTCTTGTTTGAATTGGGAATTTTAGGTAATTTAAATAAATAATGATTTGAAATGAATCTTAAATAAAATTCAATACTACTTGGGCTTAGGAGTTCCTTGTTTACCATTTTCATCCATGGAACCCAACCATCATCTGTGTGTAGTTTAGGGAGTAGAGGCCCAGTAGGATGCCCTGGTCAATCGACGAAGGGTTGATCAAGTAGAGGAGGATGATCAGTGGAAGAATATGCTATGTGATTTCTAGTGGAAGACTCTAGGAAAGTATGAGGACATAGTTTTTGACATTGAGACAGAGAGTTGGATTGAGGAGCTTGTGATCAAATTCAGCTTAATTTGAGATTTTATGGAGTACTGGGTTCTTTTTTAAGTGATCCAGATGAGGGTAGTTGTGCATTAGTGGTGGAATTTGTACCTAGGAAAAATTAAAGAGGATGATTTTTTGTGGGATGACTACGAGAAGGAGTTCCTATCGAAATTTTTTTTATCCACCATAAAGGATGAGAAGAGGTAGGAGTTACTCTCCCTACAGTAAGGGATTATGTCGTTATGGGAGTTGGATATCAAGTTCAAGGATCTCCTTCATTTTTCTCTAGATCTCTTTCCTGATGAGGAGTCTCATGAGAGGCATCTATAGGAGGCACTTCATTCTTCCCTCCAGTACACGGTTACCCCCTTCACATTTTTGATGTACTTGGAGGTCTAAAAGAAGGTGGTGGTATTTGAGGGGATTCACTTGTGAGGAGGTCTACCATGAGAGGGAATCCAGTAGGGTTATTCTAAGGGAAAGTCTATCAGTGGTAGGTCTCAAGCACCATGGCCTTCTATGTTTTAGCTAGTAGGGAATCAACCTCAGCAATTTCTATTTCATCCTTCAGGTCCTCGTTCTTTTCTTATGAACTTGGGAAAACAAAATTCTTGTGGATACCATGGCCATATTTAGATTCATTTCTTTCTGGATGTTCGAGCTTATTATGGTGGAGTTGGGCAGTTTCATCACCCACATCAGTAATAGTTTCTGGCTAGGTCGTTTCAGCAACAGGGACAGCAGGCTCCTGCTCCACCGAGGGAAGAAATGGTAGGTGGAGGCGGAACTCAGGGTTTTCCTTAGGTACCTAGACCCTATCATGGTCGAGGAGGTATTCATAAATATAGGGGAAGAAGATATGGGTGTGGTCAATTTCATGCCATAGAGGCAGAAGTTTTTATCAAGGCCAAAGATCGTTAGAGGTACAATCAGTTTGTTTAGTACTCTTGCTTGTGCTTTGTTTGGTTCAAGAGCTTCACACTCCTTTGTTGCACATGGTCTAGACCATGTTCTGGGACTAAATGTAGAGAGACTTATCATTCCCTTGGTGTTGAGTATGCTGGTCGGAGGTCATATCATCTTGGTTAATGTAAGCTAGGGATGTAAACCGATGATGGGGTCAGTCCCATGGGGATATCTTCTTGCTATAGATGAAACCAAATGATATCATCCTTAGCATCTACTGGTTGTATTCTGTACCTGTTTTTATTGAATTATTCTGGTGGAGAGTTATGTTTTTAGAAGTATATGGTTATTATGTGGTTTTTGATGGTGACCAGAGCTATCAAGTGGGCAGTTGGTGTATAGAGCCTCTTCTTTTCTTATTGGCTAAGTTGTTAGTGGAATCGGTGGATGATGAGATGGTGGAGGCTCCTAGAGTTATTTGGGAGTTCTTGGATGTCTTTCCTAAGAAGGTTGTAACTCTACCCCCTTGACATGACGTTGATTTTGGGATATACTTATATCCTAGTGATAGTCTGATCTCGATGGCTCCTTATCGGATGGAACCTTCTAAGTTGCGGGAGCTTAGGATTCAAATTGATAACCTGGTGAATAGGGGCTTTATCTGGACTAGTATATCACTATGGGGTGTTATATTCTTGTTTTAGAAGAAGTATAATGGTGGTCTTAGGTTTTTTATAGACTACCGAAGGTTGGATCAGGTGATGGTCAAGAACTATTACCCTCTTCTGAGGATAGACGATCTTTTTGACTAGTTGAGAGGGGAAATTTGGTTCTCTAAGATCGATCTACGATCTTGATATCACCAGTTGAGATTGAAGGATGGAAATATCCTAAATACTACTTTTAGGTGTAGGTATGGGCACTTCGAGTTCATTTTCATGTCGTTCGGTGTTATGAACGCACTAGCCATGTTCATGGGACTTATGAACTCCGTATTTCATGAGTTCATAGACCGATTTGTTATCATATTCATCAAAGACATCCTGATCTGCTCAAAGTCATAGGAAGATCATATCAAGCATCTCAAGACTGTCTTTTAGGTCCTTCAACACCACCATATCTATATAAAGTTGTCTAATTGAAAGTTTTGGACATGAGAGGTGCATTTCCTTGGCCATGTGGTGTCGCAGTAGGGTGCATTAGTGGACTCGTCGTAGGTCAAGGTAGTTTTTTTTTGGGAAGAACCCAATAATGTTGCAAAGTTTCATAGTTTTCTTAGTCTGGTAGGATATTACCGGATATTTGTACCCAACTTCTCTCAAGTAGCAACTCTATTGATAGCCTTGGTTAGGAAATACTAGGCCTTTGTGTGGAGGGAGCAGTGCCAGGTAGTGTTCAGTTATCTGAAGGAGAAGTCGGTCAGTGCTCTAGTGCTTCGGTTTCTAGAGGAAGGGATGATATTCAAGGTGTTTTGGGATTCTTCCTATCTAGGATTGGGATGAATGTTGATGAAACAACTGGGAGTGATCGCTTATGGGTCTAGGAAGTTACGTCCCCATGAATGTAACTATGCCACCCATGATCTGGAGCTAGCAGCGGTCGTGTTCACACTGAAGTTTTAGCCACATTACCACATTGGGGAGTTCTTTTTGGTCTTTACGGATCACAATATCTTGAGATATATCTTTTCCCAGTGACATATGAACTTACGAAAATGGAGGTGCATAGAGTTTCTCTAGGACTGCGACTTCAAAATATATTACACCTCAAGAAAGGGAAATGTCATGGCTAATTATTTGAGTAAGAAGTCACTGAAAGTGGTAATTAAGGAATCTTCGGATTCTTGGAAGGTGATAAAAGAGTTTTACACCTTGCACCTAGATTCAAGAATTTACGGTGTCATAGCATTTTTGTTTCAGATGATAGTGTAGTCTACCCAGATGCAGCAGGTTGAGGAGTCTCAATGGGGAGACTCGGAGGTAGAGGTGATGTGAAATCACATTAACCATAGTGATACTCCAGAAGGATGGTCCGAGGATGGTCAGAATCAGATGATATTCTGTGAAAGACTATTTGTTCCAGTGAAGATGTGTGAGGGAGTTCTCCATGAGTTTCATAGATCACCCTTAGTGGTACACCTAGTAATTTCTAAGATGTATTGCATCTTGAGATGGTATTTTTTGTGGATCAGGATGAAACGGGATGTGGCAGAGTTTTTGGTAAGTTCTTAGTGTACCAGCAGATGAAGGATGAGAACCATGATCCTAATGGTTTGTTGTAACCCCTAGATGTCACTGAGTGTAAGTGTAATGTCATCTCAATGGATTTAGTCACAAGGCTACCCAAGTATCAGGGAGTATTCAATGCATTATTGGTAGTGTTGGATCGGCTGAGGAAATTTGGTCACTTTTTAGAAATTAAGGATTCGGGCACAGTGGATGCATTGGCCAAGAGGTATGTGGATGAATTGGTGTGGCTATATGGAGTTCTGAGATCCATCACCTTATATCAGGATGTGTGTCTTACCTCAAGATTGTGGAAGAGATTGTAGCATGCTTTTGGAACTCAGTTATGCCTCAGCACTACTTTCCACCCTCAGATGGATGGACAGATAGAGTGGACCATCCAGACATTGGAGTACATGTTGCGAGAAAGCGTCCTAGACTTTGGTGGATCTTGGGTGAGAAATTTTCCCTTGGTAGAGTTATATTACAATAATTTATATCACTCTTCTATTGGAATGGATCCATTTGAAGCTTTATATGGAAGATCGTGTCGTTCACCCTTGTACTGGATAGAAGTTGGGCAGGTAGTTGTTCTTGGTCCAGACGTGTTGTAGAGTATGACTGAAAAGGTGCAGCTTGTTCATGAGAGTATAAAGGCATCACATGATAGAAATAATTCATACACTAATCATAGTAGTAGGCCCTTGGATTTCTAGGTTGGGGACCATGTTTTCTTAAATGTTTCCCCTCAACGTGGGAAGTGGAGGTTTGGAAAAGGGAGAAATCTTTCTTCAAGTTTCATCGGACCTTTTGAGGTGTTGGGGAGAGTTGGAAAGGTGGCATACCATTTTTTGTTGTCACCGTAGTTAGAGAAGGTCCATGATGTCTTTTATTTCTCTAAGCTTCATCGGTATCTTCACGATGAATCTCATGTCATTGATTGGGGAGAGTTGGATGTTGAATATGACGTGACATTCATGGAGCAGCTAGTAGAGATCAATGATATTTGGGATCAGTTTCTATATTGATGGACCATTCCCTTAGTTCATGTGTTGTGGAGCCATGGTGTCCTGAAGGAGATTACTTGGGAAATGGAGACACATATGCATACCTAGTACCCAGAGTTTTTTTTGAGTTCTGCCTTGTTATGTTTTTCCTTATAATGTGATGTTTGAACCTTGATTACTATGAGATTAGTTTTTTCTTTTTTCTATAATGTGTGATGAATTCCTAACATGTTGAAAAGGAAGGACTATATTCCTAAACAATATTCATTAATTGAGATGCAATTAAACCTGTGTGGGTGAGTCAGTGTCTCCTAGAGCGGATAGTATCTTGATATGGATGGAGGAATTACCTTATTCATGTGTTTAAGAAAATGTGGTTATTATACTTGTTTGGTGTGTATTTTGGTCGATTGGGTTATCATATGTCAGAGTTGTTCTTGGATGTTGAGGTTTCACTCCATCTTTTGAACAACACAGTGTGGTTTATCCTTGAAACTTGATGTCGGTAGCGGTGTTTCAAGTATAGCAAGATCCTTGGGAGGTATCTTATAGGGTGGTTTTTTTTACCCCTCTTTCTTCTGATTTGGTTTTGAATTATATAGGGTGAGAATAGTTTGATAGGTATCTTATGTAATGGACCGGACCTCCCTGGTCCATTACTTTGTGAAAATATGGTGTTTGAGGTGTTCTGGGAGGTCACGGTAGATAATTTTAAGAGTTTTTCAAAAATACATTTTTTCCAATGATAGATCGTATAATGGTGATTCTTCCACTGGTAGGGGGTGATGGTAGGTTATACCAATTTTTATTTTCATTGGTTACTCGCAACGGTGACTCACTAACGATGATTTGTTGATGGTGGGTCGTGATGATGAGTTGTAATGGTGACTCACCGAACGGTGGTTGCTCACCAAATGGTGACTCTCCAAACGGTGACTCATCGAATGGTGACTCACCAATTGATAAGTCACTGAATGGTGACTCACCATTATTATATCACACTTTTGGATCACCTAATTGTGATTCATTTCGATAGTTTGTCAAAATTTCCAACATTTCCCAATTTTTCTAGATTCTCCCCTTTAACATTTTATTTGATGTAAAATGAGTTTAAAACCATGTTTAAGTATTTTTGAATTATTTTCAAAGGATATAAATTATATCTTTAAATTCCTAATGCTCGGGATCCTTTTATATAGTCAAAACGCATGGTCTTGATCATAATATAACTTTATTAGATTTAAAAATCATCCCTCCATTGATATAGGATCTAGAATTTATGAAGCTGAGATCCTTGCTTCTCTATTTGTTTCCATTATCTCTTGATATGGAATGTTCCCCAAAACCTTTCTTCCCCAAGAGATCATGAATTGGGATATGTCCTTCGATTCATGTTTCCTTGGAGCCTTGTGCACCCCCTGTTTGGTGCAAGTAGGATTTTATGATCATCTATTTCTCAAGGTAGGGATCCCTTCATCTCTCATTTACTTATGTATCTTACAGGGTGGGTGTATAAATGTATCTCTTGTGAAGATAGAATAATTCCGAATAAATAAATATAATTTAATCAATTTAATATAAATATATTGGTCCTAGGAAAAGTAACGCATGATTCCATTTTGTTGTTTATTGATATTGTGAGTTATATGGGTTGTGTGCCTATTGAAAATCAAGGACATTGTTGGTCTTTGTGTGTGAAATCATGATGAATTGTGATGGATTTTTTATCATGTGTTTAATTGATTTATATATGCAATTGATTAACCATGTATACCTGGTTAAATAAATGGATGCCTCAGGATCAAACTTGCTCTGTGATAACCCTGAATTATAAAAGTGGAATTAAAGAATGAGTGTTTGATAAGTTTGAATATACCCTTCCTTGTTTGGTGTGGTTGTGTGTTTTGTGTGGTTTTGTTCTATCTTGTGGATTGTGTGGTTGTGTGGTGCTGGGGTTGAGAGAACGGCTATAAGGTGGGGTAGTACGGGTGGTGTAATGAAGTCTCAGGTTGAGAGATTTAATGATTGTAGAATGGATGGGTAGTGTTTGAGCAGTGGGGCTATAGGTTCGGGTTATGCTATATTTATGTTAATTGGTTTGATGGGTGTGGTGTTATTATACAATGGGGTGGTCAGGTTTGGTTTTGATGAGATCTGTTTTGGGGTTTGGCTATGTGTTGGTGGTTTTCTTGGTAATAGGATGGATTGTGAGAAATGACTTTAAAGGATGATGATGGAAGTGGTTGGTATGCGTGTTGAATGGAGTGGAAATATGAAGTGATTTTCCTTACTGTGGTTACTTTTCCTCTATATGGTTTATGCTTTGTGTCTTGTTGCGTGATGTGATTAGTAGTTGCTTGGGGAGGTATGGAATGAAAAAATGTATTTCTTAACAAAGAATTATAATTGGTTAAATGAGTTGGTTGGGGGTATATTTTAAGTTGTGACTTGTTGTGAAGCGTCTTTCATTATCAACTTCCAAAGTGACTGTTGTTATTTTTGGTAAATGAATTTGGAGGTAGCAACAAAATAGGTTTTGTGGGATGGATTTTTTTGTGAAAAACCCATAGTTTGGGATAAGTGGTTGATACCTATATATATACTCGTACTTACTTTTGATTTCTATACCCACCCCACCCTAGTTGAGCATTATGTGTCGAACACCCCCATTGTAATAGGGGAGGGTGACTTTTTCCAACATCTTGGTTGGAGGATGGATTGCTGGTTATTAGATCTTCCATGCTTTCTCTTCTAGTCATTTCTATCCCAAGATTCTTTGGGTAGGTTTGGTGTGGTTGTGAGGACCAGGTGTATGCAAGTGAGGTTTGATTTTCCAGGTGTCTACATGATGAGGTGTGGTGTTCTTTCCCATGTGTCTTTGGGATATGGTATAGTTGTGGCCCAGGTGTGTACAGGCGGGATGTGGTGAGCTTTGTATTCTCAGGTTGTGGGACTAGCTCTGAGGCCCATGTGTGTGTGGGAGAGTTGTGACATGGGGCTTATGGAGGAGTGTGGAAGCACCAAGATGTTTTCCATTAGGGTATTAGTAGTTAACCAATGGGAAGTGTTGTAGGGTACCCAAACATCGATGTTCTTATTATATTACTTTACTTGACTTATGATATTTGGTGAGTGTGCCTTGGTGAGGTTGGGATGTCTAGTATTCCTTATTAGATGATGTTGGCTTCTACTATTTTCTCACAGGGTCATTATTATAATTCTCCCACTTATGCATGAGAGACCTTGGTTTTTTCTACTAAGTATAATTGTATGCTCACCCTATGTATAAAACTTCTTTCATGTTTCCAAGAGGATTATGTGGACCATGATGGACTTTACTAGCTCAGACATGGGGATAGTTGTTGTGTCACTACTTAGCTTTTTTCTTTGGATACCTACTTTTGAGTTTATTGTATTTCTAGTAGTTATATTTTTTTTAAATATGCATATGGTATAGATTTTGGATTTCTTTTATATATGTCTTAGAGTTGTTTTGTGGTTGATACATATTATCTCTCGGTTTGGTTACTATAAAAAGGGTAATTCCTCCCATTTTGTGAAATTTTTGTACCCTTGGTGCTGGTCACCACCCCGGGACCTACTAGAGGCAGGACTCAAGGGTCATTATCTCTCTCCCTTCATTTTCAGCTTAGGAGGGGCATCTTTGGAGGGAGGGTCGTGACATTATACCTATTTAAATTAAATTAGTTTAATTATTGTAAATTATTTAATTAATTATAAATTATTATAATTAATTAAAGTTGGGTGTTTGGTGTGGGTTAGGGCTACACCAGGATGGAAAGTGGTCGGATGGACTCGGATGAGGTTTGGACAAGATATATTAAGACTCATAAAAACTTTGAAAGGGTGGTAACTCTTTATTATAGGTGGGTGGTATTATGTACATTCCATATGTTATTTATTCATTCTTTTATGTGGCATGTTTTATGCATTATCTTCACCAAGGGTGATTACCATTATTTAATAAAAAACATTTTTAATCAAATGCTTGGTTAGGCTACACAAAGTGCCAAGTCCATAAGAGTCCTTGACACTATTTTGATTCCCCCAGCCACCAATGGTTGAGATCTTGATTATGACATTGAATTTATGTCGCATATAGACCCCTTTAGGGGTGTATCTAGAGTGAGTGGGACTTATTGGTCGTCATCTAAGAGACCCTTGTGGCCTTTGGGTATAGGTTTAGTGACTTGGAGATTGTTTTGTCCCCATGGTTTATATATGACCCTAGTGATACCTTGGATCCCTTGGTATTTTTAAAGTGATACTTTCTCCCTTAAGGCATGTTTACAAGGTGTTTAGTTCATGGGTGGGATGAAAAAGTTGAGTGAGTGGACCAAACTAGATAACCCATGAAACTAGATTGAGACCAAGGACCCCTTGTAGGTTTATTTCCTTATGACATGGCCTAGGGGACCATGGTGGGTGTCTGCTGATTGACCGACCCCGAGAAGGTATGTCCTGAGACTGTTAGAGATGGTTATGGGTGTCACCTTATAACTCATACTATGTATAATATCTAATGGTCCATAGATAGTGGTGATGAGTTTCGGTGTTCGACCAACCCATGTCATTGTTTCTATTTTGTTTTCCTTTTAGGGGCTTTGTGGTTTTCTAGTTGTGTTTCCTAGAATCTAACTCATGATCCCAATGTTATGAAATAGAAAATTCTCATGGGGGTGGTCTTTTATTATATGTGGAAAAATTCATAGGGGGTGTTTGTTCATACTATATGACAAATATCTCATAGGGGAGGTCTAGTTCACTTATGGACTTATGGCTTGGCTGAGAAATCTCCTATATGGGAGGTCCATGATACTTGTGGGATTATATTGTAGCAGATAAAACCTTAAAAATGGAGTTTTTTATACCTATTCTAAATAATGTGGGTATTAATTTTATTTATTGGTTGGAATAGTCACTAGAACATGATCATTGACATCCCAGCACTAGATAAAGTAGGTATGGTCAATTGGGGTCACGAACTTGAGGATTGATGTTGTTTATTAAACATGGACTGGGTTATATGCACACATACTCATAGATATTGTGATACTATGGTTGGTACACTCTTCATTACATGCTCAAATATATTCCATCATCATACCGAATCAATTATTGTTGGTGTATTTATTTATTTATTTACAACAGCTATTTACTTTATCAAAGCATGTCACGTACATATATCACTACATTTTTTGTTATGTATAGGACCATGTTGTTGGTTCCCTAATGATTTTTGTACTCACACCCAACTCGGTCCACCATTACACTTGGGTACCCAAGAATCCATCACTTGTTACAGGTTAAAGTTAGGGTGAGGCCCAAGATTGCATGATTGAGATAGAGAATCTTGGATGGGGATTAGAGTTTGGGATGAGGTGATTCATGGGGATCATATTAGAGACTCTTGTAATTTTATTTCAATATTTATCCCCATTTTATTTTATTTTATTTTATATATATGATCAGACTAGTGGGTGATCAAGCATGTATGACTGTATGTATGTCTTCACATTTTATATTACTATTGTTAGATGTTTTTTATACTTCATACTCTAGTATTATTTTGATATGTATATTGATTGGTTATTTATTTATGATTGCACAATATGATATGGGAGTATGGTATCAACCTAGTACTACCTTAGACTTTTGATTCTAGTTTGAAGCCTCTAACATACAGGGAGGCATGATTTAGGTCATGTAGAAACACTAGTCATGTTACTATTTATATTGAGCCTGGTCAGGACATTACAAAGTGGTGTCATAGGTTTTTTTATGGTCCTTAATATTTAGGATATGGTATCTATATGATGTTGGAATGTGTCATAGACTATAATGGATATTAGTCTACTGCATCATGAACACCTATTATGATAATAATTACAAGTTATTTGGGGCTTGGGATTGATGTTCTTGGATTGTGCTATTGTGGTTATTGTGGATTTTCACTTCATGTGACACACATGATGTTTGAGAATTATGATGTATTATTCTATTTTTAGCTCTTAGACCATTATAAAAAGGATATTAATGGATTTGAATCTTGGTTGTAGAGTCAAGATATGCCTCATACATTATGATTAGGCATGTAGAATTTATATGACATGTAGGCATGGTAGTGTGATTTTATCACTAGCGATGAGGGTTTAAGTATTAAAAGTGTCAATAACAGATCATAGAGTGTTTACTGTATAAGTTCTTATTAAAATTATATCCATTTTTACTGCCCTATAACTATATTTCTTTTCTATGGTAGCTCATGTGGATATATGATGATATGCTCGTTGATGATAATGAAATAGTCCCTCAGTGTATGGGACATGGAGTGAACCTAGTGGACCATTAAGGCACATGGTTCCTTAGTGGTAAACCCCCTATGGTTGGTTATTATCTAGGTATCATTTATTTATAGTGTAACTAACAATCTATATGGAATTATCCCATATAGCTTGGAATGAAATTCTACTTTACCAAGCCAGTGATCGTGAGTCTCTTGATACAAATCATCTATGATGATGTTGTTAGTTATGATAGTGATGATTGATAAGATCATGATTCTTAAGGGGTAATCCTATATATGAATCCTTAATGAGAATCAGTTTCCTAGTAGGCTAATGAACTTGAATGAGGCTCCCAATATATGTGTATATGAGACCCTAGAATTGACATTGGTATGTATGTTTCCTTGGACTTTAAGATGGTAAAAAAAATTTCCTGTGAGTTATGAATTTATGGGATACAGTATTTGGGCTAGGTGGGAGAACATAGTGACCCTTGATACATCACTCAACATTATAGTCAGTTAGTTTCTATTCTTATATGTGAGGGTAACCCATTAGGGTGGTTATCCTCAGTTGGTAAGTTCCTTAATGATGGAAATAATGGGTAAGTTCTTGCCTCAAGATAGATGCATGAGAGGTGTTATCGGGTATATAGTATAGGAATGGGTAGATTCCTTGGGTATGAGATCAGTTCACAAAGGTTGTTTGTTGAGAATATGGAATGGGAATAGTGATTCATTATTATTATTTCACATGAAAATCACCTCAAGGGATCATGTTTTGGAATTTGAGACATGGTTAGTGCCTTCGTATCATGACTAGATTCAAAGGGTAGGACCATTCAGATGACAAACCTATTGTTAATGGTGTGAAACCCTATTTTTTCATGTGATTCAAGGGGAAAATCATGTGAAAAAACATAACAAGGTTCTAATTTGAGATGCAAATTCTTGGGAATATGGGAATTAGTTACTGTGGTTTGGGGAATGAGATAGAACCTATGTGTGAGGGTCATTAATGTAAAAAAAAATTAGAGGTGGGTGTTTCATTTTAGGATGGATCAATTTTTATGACTGATCATTTTGGGAAAAAAATTCCATAGAAGGTCTGAATATAATTATGATTGAGGTTATACATGGTGATAGAGAAAATATGTTGGGAGTGACGTGTGGTATGTGGTTGATGGGTCATTGGACCATTTGGAGAGATTTTTTAGTAAATAGTTCCTATTTTGGGGAACACTAGGGTTTATAATCATATTTAATGAGAATACACTTATGGTGGGGAGTTTCATAAGCCTTAGGATCAATCAAAAAAATCACGATGGAATATTAATAGAGACGGGTGTAGAGGGAACCATCTCAATGTTGGTGTTAGTGGGGATTGAGTGGCTTGAATTCTTTAAAACAATTTAATTGGTGTTTGGAATTAGGTAGTGGAATCACTATTGAGAATTTGGTGTTGAAATGGATGATCAGGATAGGTCTGGGAATGTGGTTTGAGGTTTGTTATGGATTATCAAGGGATATAAGTGATATAATGGGGAGATTGTATTATCCCATATCTGGGAGGGTGGTGAAATTTTGGAGGAATTTGTATTTTTAATTAGAACTGAGACTCGGACTGAAGTAGTGATCATTAAAACATCCTAAAATAGTGTTTTTAGACAAGGTTTTAAGACTCAGTTATTATATCTGGTGTTTGGGATGATGTTGGGGAAGATCTAAAGTGGGTGGGCTAATTAAATTGGAAGTTGTAGAAGCTTCATGTTTTGAATGGGTCATCCACATCGTGAATTAATTTTATGGAGTGTTGTAGGACATGAATGGATAAAAGGGATTAAGTAAAGGGCTAACCCAAAAAATCATGATGTGACCACTTGTTTCATCCCATGATGCATGTTTTCCTATTATTTTAAAAGAGGCTGAGGGGTTTCTAAAATAGAGATCCCCTTGGGTTTCTTTTCTCGGAGTCTGCATTCACATAGGGGAGGTTGAACCTCCCTCTTCCCCCTTCCTTTTCCCCTTGTTTTTGGGTTTTTTGGGTGTAAATTTCATAACATCATAGGTATGATCCTTCCTCCACTTATTTTGTTCTTGGTTAACCATCTTTTTTGATGATTTTAAGTTAGGTTTTGGATAGGTTTTGTGTGATGATTTCACCAGATCATGGTGAAATCATCTCAATTGATAGGGGATTTTTGCAGTGACGCATTCCTATCATGGGGTGTGGAAAAAAATTATTATATTACCTAAGTGTATTCTAGTTATTAACCCTGGTTAGTCTTCTAAATAGGATTTCACACAAAACATTTTATCACTTTTTAATTAGAGTAAAATTGTAGGTTTTTTGGAATTTTTTGGTTTTGAATGAAACAAAATAAATGTAATCAATTAAGAAAATGATTAAAATGAAATTATAAATTCAAGTGATTTAAATATAATATATGATAAGGGTGATCAGGTCTGGGTCAATTTTCCAATTTCAATGTTATCCTTGTTCTATTTAATTCAATCCTCTTCTGCTAAGTTGATTAAAGTGAGATTTCATGATCATTTCATCTCACTCCCTTAGTCAAATGGTGATGGTGAGAGAAAACTTTACCAAGATCTTAGTTTTTTATACTCTCTTTCCTTTTTCAATATATTTTCAATGAATATCCTCAAATGTATTAGGCAATTCCCTATAGGGTATTTCTTATCCCAAATAATCAAGAACATTCACTACCCCTTTCACATGTACAGACGATTGTCGAGTACTTCACCACTGAGACCAAGTCTATTAAAGTGTATATAAACCATAAACTAGTAGAGGGTGATAATTATCAATGAAAAAAACAAAAATAAATAATATAATTGAAAAACAAATATGATCGTACTTGATAATAAAAATCGCTATATGAAATTCAAAACAATGTCGTGGAAGAGAGAAAGAGATTTCATTCAATTAAGTCCAATAACTCAAGCATTAAAAATATAAAACCAACCCTTCCATGATCAATAAAATGTTTACCCCACCATGGTAAGGCTAGACTAATAGGTAAGAAAGCATTAAAAAACTAAGAAAAATAAAATAGAGAAAATAAAATAAGAAAGGTTATCCTCCAGAATCTTTCCTTTGAAGATTTTCTCCTATTTGGTGCACCATGTATTTGAATCACCCCAAGGTACTTTATTATAGGTTGTTACCAATTGAATTGTATATCTCTCTTAAAAATATCACATTAATTGGACATGTATTTAGTAAGTTATGGAATTATTAAAGAGTATGACTTTTTCTAGCTGAGAATTATAAAAATCCTCTTTCAATGTTTTTCATCCAATGGCCTCCTTAATGAGGGTATAACTCCATGGAATTTATTTATAAAAATATTTTTTGAGAACTATTTCAATTATATATAAAAATTAATTAATTTGAGGTGTTTATCCCAAGTTATTTTTTATTTATATAGTTGGGGTCCACTCTATCCTCCCAAACAATTTTCAACTTGATTGATTTTTTTGGGCCTTTAGATGTTCGAATCAGATATTGTTGAAGAAGAAAAAGTTGAATCTCATATATCAAGTTATCCTAAAAAATAATCACTAAAATTATAATAATATTTTAAAAGTTATTTTTAATATACTCTTGTGATTAAAATTTTTTAAAATTCCGAAATTAATCAATTTTTACATTTTATCCCAAAACACACCAAACATCCAAAATTCATGAAAATACACTCAAATTAATAAATTGATGGGAATTAAATAATTTAAAATATATAAAAATGATGAAAATATTATCTCTATCAATTCTTCCACACTTATCACTTGGACTCCTGGACAAGTAAGCATTAAATCAAAGAAAATTTAAATCACATATCTATGAGATCCACCAATATTTCAACACGAAACAAAAGATATCATTCCTCATAAAAAAACATTATTTCAAGTTATTTATTCAAATCATTCAATATATTTCCACTTAATATTTCATCCCATGCACAAAAAACACTTACCTCACATGAATTTTCTCTCATCTCACAAATTTCATTTTTTTAGCAAAACTTTTCTTATCCAAACCATGAAAGAGTCACCATAGGCTTGATAAATTTTTATATATCCCCCCGATATGAGTAAAGATAATGTGATTGTCATGAGGAATTTTTAGGTCTGTTTTGTTTCTTTAGGTTGGTAGGATTTTGATGTCAAAAAATCTAAGGCCGAATGAGGAGGGCTGACTCTTTTAGAATAAAAATTACAAAATTCTAATTTTTAATCAAGTATGGTATCCTCTTCACTCCCATAGGAGAAAATCATCTCCAAAATAATATAAAAATTTTCTTTATGGTCAGACCATACATTCTATAATTATTCATATTTATCACATCAACTTTTTTTAAAATCTCCAGATAGGCACAACTTTGTTTCTCCTTTGGAATGTCTAGAAAGTCATGGCTTATTTTATCATGAAATCTTCATAAAGGCACAACTTTTAATAGAATGAATTTTTTTCAGTAGTAAAATCATATGTTCAACATTTTATATTCAACCCAAGGTATCACCAAATGAGGTATCGCAACACAATATAGCTTTCCCCACACTTAAGTTTAACTAGAGTATGCAATTTCACTTCAAGAGAAGGTTGGATATGAAAAATTGGTGTGTAATGTGGATAAAATAATAGGTTGATAATATATTATAAGGGATAAAAGGATTAAATATAAAATTAAGTCCATAATAAAAATTATTTTCATGAAAATGGGGTTTTAAAAACAAAGAAATGTATTAATAATTTAAAACACAAGTACCTCAAAACCTCAATTTTTGATAAGAATAAATCAAATTCTAGTTAAAACAAGCATGGTTTGGTTCTCTCAAGAAGTGAGGTGAATGTAAAGAGTATGAAAAAAGGGTTCAGAAGCCTCACGGAAATGTGATTTCAAATATAAAGACAGTGATCTATAGCATGGGATTCAATAATTATAGTACTTTTCATAAAATTTCCCAAATATATGAAATTGAAACATAACCATTTTCAACATTAATTTAAGCTCAGTTTCATGAAATAAATTGTAAAAGATAATCATTCCAGGTCAAAGTTTCAAAAACACATAAAAATTGAAAAAGAAACACACAATAATTTTAAAAACACACTTTTTTTGAAATAAATATAAAATTGAAAATACTAAACTAAAAAAGGTTCCCCCACACTTAAATTATGCAATTTCCTCAATTAATTCAAGTAGATTTTAACATTTAAGTGTATTTTAAATTGGATAATATAAAAAATAAAAGTGTTATAGAGAGATACAACCTAATGGATTTTATTGATAAATTGGTTTGAAGAGTGTAAATTCCTCCACTGGCTCTGATAGAAAGTTCACATGAAATTTGATCATCCTGTGTCCATTAATATTGATGGGATCCTACTATTCATCATTCACAATCTACATAACACCAAAAGGATATACATGAGTAAATATAAATTTACCTTCCCATCTAGATTGAAGTTTACCTGGAATCAACTTGATTCTTGATTTTAACAACAATAATTGGTCTCTGAGATGGAATTATTTTGGTCGGATCAACTTTATATGACCTACTCTTATTCTCTCTTTATAAATCTTGGAATTTTAAAAAGCTTCCCTTATAATTTTCTCTAACTCTTTCAACTAAAATATTCTTTATTTTTCTACACTTTCAAGATCTAAATTAATTTCTCTCATAGCTCAATATGATTTATGCTCCAATTCTATAGTAAGGTGAAAACTTTTACTATAAATCAACCTATATGAACTCATTCTTATTGTGGTTTTTTAGGTCGTCCTATAATCCCATAATGTATCCTCCATCTTTTGGATCTAATCCTTGCTATTTATATTAATATTCTTTTCCAAAATTCCTTGGATTTACCTATTGGACACTTTGGATTATCCATTAGTTTATGGATGATAGAGAGTTGATGTTTTATGATGCACCCCATACTTTTTTAGAAAATCCTCTACTATCCAATTTCTAAATTGAGTTCCTTGGTCACTAATGATGTATTAGGGGACTCTAAACCTATAAATTATGTTAGCCCTGATAAAATCACAAACAACAGTATCATCATCAGTTTAGGTGGATTTTTCTTCCACCCATTTTAAAATATAATCAATTTCAATAAGGATATAAGAATTTTCAAATCACATTGGGAAACGTACCATAAAATATATCCCCCATACTTCAAAAATCTCAAAAAAGTTTAGTTTATTTTGAGGCATTTCTTGACTCTTTGAAATATTTCCAAAAAATTGACATTTTTTACACATTTTTCAAAATTTATGAGCATCTTTAAAAAGGTTGGGCCAAAAAAATTCAGATTATAAAACCTTCCTTGCTATCCTTTCAGGTCCAAAGTGGCCTCCACAAGCTAAAGTGAGACAAAACTCAAAGACAGATTCAATTTCACTTTTAGGAAATCATCCTTTTATCACTTGATCATTTCAAATCTTCCAAAGAAATGGATCTTCCCAAAAGTAATATCTGGATTCAGGTTTCAGTTTTTGAGTTTGGTGGGAATTTAAATGATATAGATATGTTACTAGATAATTGAGTATGTTATCATACCAAGGAACCTATCCTTCAATCAAGTACAACTACTCTCATGGAATTTGATCATTCAGTGAGTCTTTTATAGAATTTCTGTTTCAGTGGTGTTTGGTAGTCTACTTAAGTGATTGGATACTTGGTTCTCAGCTCCCTTCTTGTCTTTGATTTCTATATTCAACTCCTGTAGTAGTATCATTCATCTCACCATCCTTGGTATAGAATCATACTTCTTCATCAAGTACCTAAGAGCTTCATTATTAGAAAACATAGTGATTTTAGTTCCAAGAAGATATGATCAAAATATTTCTAAAGAAAATATAACTACTAAATAATCATTTTATGTTGTTTTATAATTGAATCAGGCCACATATAAGGTTATCAATTAATATGAAATGACTTTTATCCTGACATCAATTCCCTGAGAAAGGACTGGTACAACTACTTGGTTAGAAGCATCACAAATTAGCTTAAATGTTTCTTCCCAATTTGGTGGCTGCATCACAGGTGGTAAAATCAATATCATCTTCAACTCATCAAAAGATTACATACATGAACCATTGAAATCAAAATCAACATCTTTCAAAATTAATCTATAGAGAGGGAGATAAATCCTACTGAAATATTTGATCAACCTCCTATAGAATAATGCATGTCCTAAAAATGATCTAACATGTTTCACACAAAATGAATAAGGAAATGAATTTATCACTTAATTTTTTGACTTATCCACTTCAATGCCTCTTTTTTAAATGAAATTACCAAGGAAAATTCCTATCTTAACCATGAAATTACACTTGTTAAAATTTAAAACTATATTCTTTTCAATGTAGGTTTTCAAAACTTTTTCCATATTTTTTAAAAAATGGTCAAAATAATATCAAAAAACTATAAAATCATCTAAGAAAACTTCCAATAAATCTTCAATTTGATTAGAAAATATACTTACCGTCAATATATCAAATATAAATAGAGAATTAAATAATCCAAATGGAATACTTTTATATGAAAAAGTTTCAAAAGGACATGTAAAGGTAGTCTTCTCTTGATCCTTGGGAGAAATGGGTACATGGAAATAACCTAAAAATCAATCCAAAAAGCATTAATGAGTACTCCTTGATAATATATCAAACATTTTTTCAATGAATGGGATGGGGAAATTATCTTTCTAAGTGACCTGATTCAACTTCCTAAAATATATGCACACTATCCATCTATTTTGAATTCTCATAGGGATTAATTCATTCTTTTCATTCCTCACAGTGGTCAGGCCAATTTTTTTGGAACTACATGAATGGGGCTAACCCACTATGAATATGAAATGGGATAAATGATCCCAACTTCCAAGAGATTATCAATCTTCTTCTTCACAACTTCCATCAAGATGGGATTCAACCTCCTTTGGGGATGTCTGATAGGTTTGGAATCTCCCTCAATATGAATTCTATGTGAGCATATTTTTTGGTTTAGTTCAGGTATATCACCTAAACTCCATCCTATTTATTGTAAATTATCTCTCAAAACCTCAATCAATGGTTCTTCTTGGGTTTTGGAAATATTATTAGTAATTATCACTGGTAATTTATCCCCCTCCATGAGGTACACATATTTCAAATCAGTGGGGAGGGGTTTTAATTCTAGATCTGGGGGATTATCAATGGATAAAATTAAATTAAGTTTCCCCATTTCAAAAGGTTGGACATCAAACACATAATAAATAATATAATCTTCTTAATAATTTAACAAATCATCAAAGAAATCATATTTTATCTCTTCTTCCAATATGAAATCAGATTCTCTAGTGTTTTCATCATTCACATGTTTTTTTATTTTTTCAATGGAAAAAATTATCCTATATATAAGAATTCATGGAACATGCCTAATTATTCAATTATTTAAGTTCCAACTTCATGGGAGAGTGAAAAAAGTGAGTGGTCATCTAATGGGTGCCTCATGGATTCAAAAATATTAAATTGGACAGTGTTATCTAAAAACTTCATGGTGAGTGTCCCTTCATGGACATTGATGATAGTTTTGGTTGTTTTTAAGAAAGGTATCCCCAAAATGATGGGTGAATGTTATGGGATCCTATATTCTTCCATATTAATCACGTATAAGTCATATGGGAATAAAAGATTTTTGACTTTGACAATGATATATTTTAGAACTTCTGATGGGAAAAATCTATATCTATTTGCAAGTTAGACCACCACTTGTGTGGGATTCAAGTCTTTCATCTGCAAATAAGTGTATACTTAGTGAGGTAAAACATTAATTAAACCACCTATATCACATAAATAATTAGATAAATTTAATGATCCAATGGTTCATATAATGGATATCTTCCCTGGATATTTACATTTGGATAGAAACTATGGTGTAATAAGGGCTTAGACACTTCTTCCCAAGTTGATCTTATTATTCCTGTAATGACCGAAAGTTTAATCAACGGAAATTAACTTCTTATAATTATGTAATATAGTATAATCACTTGAAATCAAAACACAATGAACTACTAAGTACTATGTGACCATTAAACATAATATTTTCACTTTTGTGATTTGAATTTTGAAAATATGATATACACAGTTGCGATCAGTAAGATTTTTGGGGTTCGATAAGACAAACTTAATTTTTGATGAATAGTAACTAAACCTTATGAAAAGTAATATTAACCTTATAAATAGTAATATGACTCTTATGAATATTAAATCATAAAAGTGAATAAGTAACCTTACCAATGAAATTATAAATAAAATTTATCCATCTTATAAGTGACAATATGATATAATTATATCATAGTGTTGGTATTTTAGTCGTGTATATTTAATTACAGTTTTATGATTAATTTAATAATTTAAAAATTAATTTTATTTTCATAAAACATATTCATAAATAATTATTTTGATGACTTATGATTATATGATAATTTTAGGAGACCTTAACTGATTTTTCAAAGTGTTAGAAAAGTAGTTTTAATTTTAAAATTTGTATTTTTCAAGTAAATTGTGATTTTAATTAAAAATTAAATTTCAAATATTTATAAAATTATTTTCATAAAATGGAGTTCATTTTTTAATTATACATGTCAAAAAATGGTTGGAGTGAATTTTTGGTATTTTTCTGACATACTTGAATTTTTGGTGAATAGTAAAATACGGTAATTTGTTGTATATATACATTATATGTTAAATATACTATTTATTGAGTCATGGATGATGTAATCACCTTGTGTTCGAAATAACATGAACATATTACTATTTTTTCACAAGAATCAATAATATTTCTTTTCTTGATAAAAATAATAAAATAGTTAATAAAATATTGAGAAAACCCTCTTCTCCTCCACTATAAATATCACTCACCCCCCTCTTCTCTTCACTCCTCTCAAGTCTTGTGCCTAGTAAAAATTATACTCAAATACTTCCATAATCCCCTATCCAACTTCCATCGGCCCTTTTTCTCTTCAAAATAACAAATCCTCTCCCTGAAAGAGGTTCTCGAGGAAGATATATTCAAGAGGTAAATTCATCTTTTCATTTCTTTTATTTTCTTTCAAGTTCCATTATTTTATTTTTATTTACTCACCTCATTTCATACAAATGTTATGATAATTATATAAACTTAAATTTAATGAAATTTTTTTATGATAATGGAATAATTCATCATCATATTTCCTTTCCACTCCTTTTATACTAGAAATGAAAACACCATCTGAGATGTGTTAATTTATCACATTCAAGGACGATGGGTTTTCAATTTCTTTTATTGTATTCAATTCTAGTCATGAAACCATTTTTATGTTTGAAATAGAATATAATATATGTATTATGTCAAATTTAAGGTTATGTAATCTTTTTTACATATGATATTAATTTATAAAGAAAAATGTGTTTGATGTGATCAAAAAACCGCCCATTAACCAAAACAGTTATCATTAAAGTTTTATATAATGATTCATCTTCACTACAAATAAACAAATGAATTTTATAACCAAGTAATATAATATTTGATCACTAATAAAATATAACTCCAATTTTGGGAAACCATTCTCATATTACATGTTTATCCTTACATGTATATAAGTAAACCAATCATGAAAACCAATGAAACAAACAATGAAATTGAACCTCTTAACCCATCAAAAAGGGTCATGAATTAACTTAATAAGGTTATAATAAATCAATTAAAATAATTAATACTTTCTGGATCTATTAATTAATGAATTTAATTTAGTTATCCAAGACATTAAGAACAATTTTAAGGACACCACCAAAATTAAAGTAAGGGATTATACCCGAACCTCCATTATTTCTTTTGGGTTTTTCTATCTTTTTTTTACCCAAATGAAGTTATTTTTTCTTTTTATGTATATATTATAAATTATTTTTACATTATTAATACTAATTTATCAAGTTATATTCATCATTATCTTTCATGGATATACATGTTTTTAAGTGGTTCCCTCCTCAATACTTCCTGATAAGCAAACTAGTTTAAGGGAACTTCCTGAATTCTTACTCAATTTCAAGACAACTCTATAATATATTTTAATTCACCATTGTTTTTATAAAACCACTATTTTTATTATAAAAATTCCCTTGGTTCACTTCTGGTTTTATATAAAATGTTATTATTTTTTCTATTTTAAATTCTCTTTAGCATTTTCCTTAAAACAGCGCTAAAATGTTTTAATGATAAAATTTCTTAAATACTATTATTACATGTTTTCACTTATGTTTGACATCAATTACCATGTTATATGATTATTTTACCTTATGAATGTCCATGTATGTTTTTATCCATTTAATTAATGGACACTTTTATCATACTCCCATTCATTATTCTTTATGACATGATCACGATACCCATTTCTTTCCATGGGTACCCTTATGTTTATGTATGATTGATTATATATGAGTTTTTATGTGGAAATAATATTCATGATAATGTTAAGATGTGTGTTCCCATATATGACTCCAAATAATTGGATGAATTTGAGTCTCATGATACGTTATGTGTAATGGTCTTTATGGTTAGCCTTGACTCGTGCTACCATGTGCAATGGTCTTGATGATTAACCTTGACTTGTGATCCTCTATGTGTAACGATCCTTGACTCATACTAAAGTCATGTTTTATGTTTCTGAAACATTACTATGAATTCATCTTTATATGATCGCATGTTTATATGTTATGATTCCATATTTTACATGCCTTTTTATATAATTATGTTATGTCTTCTAACCAATGTGCTAAAGCTTTATTCTTATGTTTATTCCCTTACTAGGATTTTTAGCTCATCCCTTTTGTTCATGTTATCCCAAATTTATCATATGAATATGTATGATAAAAATGGAAGTTAGGATATTTTTATTAATTCTAAATAAATAAATGTTATATTTAGTCCCATGTTTTAAGTGTTATGTACCTAGTCTTACAAGACACTATATTTTATGATCCTTGTCCTATAATATGATTATTTACTATGCTTAAAATCATGTAATGAAATGTGAAAAAGTATAGGTTCTCTATAATTCCCATTAAGTATTCACTTTTTGGTGTAAAGATATTTCAAAAAAAATCTTACCTTGGGATTTGTTTGACTGGTTCAAGTAGGATGATAATGATTTCCTTTTTCTGAAAGGTGTCTAGAATTTCATTTTAAAGCATTTTTTCCCGAAATCTCTTTGATTAAATCATTATTGATGGAAATGATTGGTGTATGTATTTATTCTCCATTTTTTATATTTGAAATGGTGTTTCCTTACTCCACAACCAATCTTTATCCTTCTCCTTTGTTTTCTTCTTATTGGTTAATTTTAAAAGAATTTTCATAATTTTAAACTTCATTATCCCTCGGAACATGTGGTATTGTTTCAAGTTCAAGGTTGTCTAGAGGTGGGAGTTTTTTTCAATTCATGTTGAGATTTCACTAACATTATCTTTCATATTTTACACTGTCTGGGATTGAATCTTCCCTATATTCTTGGTTAGAATATCCAAAATAGTTTTTAAATAGTTGAATGGTTCTTTAACATTTTCTTTAAGCCCCTAAACATCTTACATTAGTTGTTGGTTCTCAATTGATGGTTGTGCACTAGTGGATGGTTGTTCATTGAATCACTGGAATGTTGGTGGTTTAATGTTTTGATGTTGGTATGTTTGTTTGTAAGTTTTTTGGAATGGTGTGGGTTTATAATATTTTTTTTTCTAATAGGGTGGTTGATTTGGGTACTGGTTAGGATTGAATGATCTCACCTTTTTTTGTTTGTTTGCATACCCTTATTGGGCTTGGGGTTGATGCAGTTGATTTTTATGGAATTTTCATGGATGAAAGACCACATCATAGTATTCTTTCCCCTATATCTGAGTCAATGGTCAATATAATGAGTGGAAGAAGAATATAAACCACATAACTGAGATGAAGATTGTTTTCCATTTTCTTGGGTTACAGTTATTTGACATACTAACCTTGTGAGGTCATCAACTTTGGTTTCAATAAGCACCGATGAATTATATGTTTTTACCTCACATATCCCCATGGTTCCCATACCTCTCATTCAAAATTATTGTGAGTTTTATACAATCTTCTCAATCATACCTCTAACATATGATGGTGACTTTTTGATCAATGATCCTTCAGATGAGGTTTCTAGAAGATTTTGATCTTTTTCTAGAATTCCTTGGTAAAATAACACAAGGAATTGGTGTTCCTATATTTATTTATGTGGGTATCTAGAATATATCTTCTTGAAACTCTCCCAATACTCATAGAGGCTATCTCTAGTTAATTTTCATATGACGTAAATCTACTTTTTGATTGTAGTTCTCTTGGATGTGGGAAAGAATCTATGCATGAAGCATCTTTTTAAATACTCCCAATAACTGATCCCCCCTAGTTGTATATTTTAGAACCATTATTTAGCTACTTCTTCAAGTGAGAAGGTGAATTCCCCCTACTGAAATTGGTCTTAAAGTTCTCCGCTTGGCCTGAAGCTTATGCAAGTGAAGTTGAATTCTTGCATGAACCGACTTGGGTCTTCTCCTATAGGACAATGAAATTATGGAAGCATGGGAATAATATTGACATCTAATTCAAAATCATTTGGGTAATTAGATGTAATGAGTTGGTTATTTTGAATAGAAAGTTGATGCATTCATAGATCGTGCAATTTTTGGTTGAGATTTCCAACCATGATTTAAAGTTCAGAGTGAAATTTAAAAGGATAACTTGAATTAGAGAGGTTTTTTCCCTCAAAATCAGTATGAAATTTTTTTTTCTCAGTTTAATTAGTGTTATTTAAATTTTAGGATCAAATTTATTTAAATAAACAGTTGAAATACTAGTCATTTAATTTTAATAATTTTTTTTCGTTAAGTTGCATAGCCTCCCCGGAAACGGTGTCAAGTTTGATGCACTTCTTGTAACACCCCAAGATTTCATAGTGTGTTATTTCTTCAAAACAATTCAATAAATTTCACTACACGCAACACCAAGTTCAATCGCACCATGACTTACCAAACAAGCTGTTCAAAAGAGGTTATGAATAGTGTTAACTAAATTTTAAACTTTATATAATCCTTATAATTTTAGAATCCATATTATGAGTTTCTTAGACATAATGTAAGAACAAATTCATTTTCAGTATTTCACTTTTACCAAATTTTAATAGTGAACCCTTTTTAGATACTATATTTTAAACTTTTTGACTAAATGGGGACATCAAAAATTTAAAATGAAACATCCCAAGCTTCCACGGTACGCTAGCGTGTGTTGTACGCAACACCGAGTTCCAACACACCGTAACCAATCAAACTAACCGCTATGAATAGTAATACCTACTTTTTGAAATTATATATATTTTATATTTTAAAATGGACTTCATTTTTGGATTCGGAATATCGAATTTAGCCTAAGGTGAAATTTTGGTACATTTCGGATAACTTTCATATTTTGATGAATAGTGAAAATTACTAAATTTTAATTAAAAACAACTTTTTTAATCAAAATAATTAATAGTGATAAATTATGAATTTTAGTGGTTTTAAAGTATATTTAGAATATATTTTTACCGTTTAATATAATTTTGGTCATTGGACATAATTTTACAATTAAACCGAACATAAACAAGTGTCAATCTTTTGATAGTTATTACCTCTTAAAAACACGCTTTTTGTTTTGACAGCGGGAATTAATTTTAAATTAATTTCTGCCACTTCTGTGTTTAGAATTTAGGAAAATGGATTCCATATTTGGAATCAGGATGTTCAAATTGTGTAAATAGGTAACTTTTATTTTTAGACATTTTGAATAATTACTGCGGTAAATATTTTATTTACCATGGTTAAGGGTAAATCCGGTAAATAAGGGTTAAAAACATAATATTATAATAATACTAAATTACCCTAAAACGTGTCTTAACCCTATTGGTTGATAAATGGTCGACCATGGGCATCTTTGTGTCAATTTTGGGACCCCATGGATCCACTTGTAAGTGATAATGACACTTTATTTTAATTAAGTCAAAATGAATACAAAAATGAAACAAGCATATATCTTTTAGAAAAACAATTGTTACATAGAGTTATATAAGTTGGATTTTAGATTATAAATATTCATTAGAAAGATAAAAAGATTTTCTAAATAATGATATTTTATTTATAATTTTTAGACATTAAATAATTTATTTTATTTATGACACAATGATGATGCAGTAATTACTATAATAGTGAAAAATTAAAATAATTGATATTATAAATACCCAAATAAATATAATATGAAACTTTTAATGAATTAAACTAATTTTATAGGATAATATGATATATTAGGATTGATTTAATTGACTTTTTTCGAAGTAATCAATCTGTTATGAGTTTCACAAAAATCAACTATTGAATAGTGTCAAAATTGACATAAAAGAGTTCTTAAAACAAATATTATATTATTAATTGATATTAAATTCCTAAAAATCTAAGGTTCGGCCAAGAGACTTATATCATGATAGGTTCATCATTAATGGACCACTTGGGGGTCGCTTGGATGTATATAGTAAGTTTATTAACCATATTATATAAAAATACAAAGAGACATTGTAAAAGTGAAACTAATTAACTTAGAGTTAATACTTAAAGATAAGGTTAATATAAGTACCCAAACCTGTCTAAATTCTATTGGATGAGTTGTTTTCGACCTATCCCTACCTCATCCTTTGAATAGTCAACTTTGGAGCCTTTGGAAACCGAATATGAATTTATTATAAATTAATATTTCTAGCTTTTCCAAAAGTGCCCCTCACCCCTCTTATAAAAGGGAACTCCTCCTTCTCATTTCTTCACACCTCTAAAGCCTTTTGGTTCGGCCAAACTCTGCCCAAATACTCTCCCAACATCCCTCACTACAACCTAGAGGCCTTAGTTTGATCAGAAAGCCAACCTAAAGAGCCCTTTTGATCAAATCAAAAGGAAGAACCCGAAGAAGAGGTAATGATTTCACCACCCTTTTCTAAGTTCATTTCTTCTTCCACTTCTTCTTCCTTTGTTCTTACCATTCTAAAATAATAACTACAGTATCTCACATATACTGTGATGTTATTATAATTATGGTACAACCATATTCAGTATTCTATCCACCCTTTGAATAACATGTCACCATACGTGCGTACGTACGGCTTACCGTCTCCACGTCGTGGTGTAATTGTTATTCAATATAATATTATTTGGATGGGTATAATAATGATGTGTAACTCATGTAAATAATAAATATAACATGTTAATGATTCTGTATATATTATATACCATTAATTTATATATTATTTTAATATCAAAAGAATGATATTGTCGCTCGTGCGTACGTACGGACTACCGTCTCCACAAACGCGGTGAGATCCATCCTCCATCGTATCCATTCAAGTATTATTCTCATTTTAGGGTTAAAAATAATGTTAATATCATTCTGATTATGAATAAGATTTAATCTATCCATTACAAACATGTCTTACGTAACCAAACATTTAAGAAGAACGAATCGATTATCACCTGAAACGACGATAATACTAAGATATTATTAATAAAGCAATGTTAAAAGATCATATATGATATCATATTAATGTATATGATTCTTGTATAATTTAATAACAATTATTTCACCATTATACAGGAGTTTAACCGACCCCAACAAAGGAAAAGTACAAGGTAAGGGTTATTTCACAATCTCTTCATTATCCGAGGTTTTTTATACGTAATAATCTACTGGGATATCTTTATCATCCACATCCATGTTTCTTAAAAATGTATTTCAAAAAAAATTTACTATTTACAAGAATATGGGTTAAAGTCATTTATACCCTTGTTTGACTTTTTATAAGAGGTTTATAAAGGAATATTTCCGTCGTTTTCAAAACAAGGTCCTTTTTAACCTTTTCGACAGAATTGAGGTAAGAATGTTTTTTTAACTTATACGGCGGGTGCGGTTATTTTACGCCGTTATAAAATCTTCAAAGCTTTCCTTACAAGATTATAAGAATATTTTCAAAGAAAATGTTTTATTTTATATGGATCTTAAATGATTTCAAAATAAAAGGAGATATTTCTTTAAAAAAAATTTGATTTCATCTACGTCAACATCCTTTGATGGATTTTAAGATTATTTGAAGTTGATTTATTATGATACAAAACTTCAATATTGTATTGAAGGTTTTGTGATATGTTTGACTATGGATGTGCTATTTTTATACCATTCATAGTTTATGGTGAAATTATTGACATTTTGTATGCTAGTTTTAATACGAATGTTTATGTTATGTTTAAACCTTTTCATATGGGAATGCATTGGACTTAATAAGTGACGGGTGGAGCCCGCTATAGCTCCTCGATGCATCGGTAGGTCTCATGAGACAAACTAGTGTCTTGGCACAAGGCCTTGACAAAATCTTATTTGTAGTCTTGGCACGAGGCCTTGGCTATGTGGTTATGATAGTCTGGCATTATGCATTCCAACATTATGAAAGTGGTTATTGATTTTTTTTCATGTGATTATTTGATTAGTAGAATATCCATGTGAGTAAGTAAATGGCATTATTTCATTTTATTTATGCCATACCATGTTGAAAGTTCATGTTTTAAAGGCTTTTGTTTTAGTTATACATTGCCTTAAAAGTTTATTCTTATTTATGAAAGTTTCCGCTATATTGTTATCCTTACTGGGCATTTGAGCTCACCCCTTTTCTATGTTTTATTTTTCCCAGGAAGTGAAGAAGTAAGTTATGAATGACCTGCAGGGATATTATGTGGGGATATGAGTGTGGATTATGGAGACAATATGTTGTTGTAGTAGTTTTTCGTTTAATGATGTAATGTAAAACTTATGAATATATCTAGTGTTTCCAAGGCTACTAAACCAATCGGTCTTTCGAGTTTTGATCTTTCTTGTGATCATGCCAATGTTACGAAGTAATGCACCGACTCTGGGTAGCTGGGGTCGGGGCGTTACAGTTGGTATCAGAGGAAGTTTAGTACAAACCTTGGAAGCTAGATTTAGATAAACTCTGATTAGAGCACGTAGACCTAAGATGAACTTTGGGGATTAATATAGAAGAACTTCCTAGAATTTTGGTATTGTAGAGATTTTGTGAGTTTTCCGAGCAATACATCCCTGTCTGGATACGAGCAGGTAGAGGCGGCTCTGGCACAGATGTACCTAGGGGTAAAACCCGAAAACACCGCTTTGAGCTAGACTCGAACGGGAACTGGTGCACGACAACGGGCCTTGCTGCACTCTTGGTTACGACACTCCCGGGGGATATGCTTAGGATAACTCTCATTTTCTTTACAAATCATTATGAAGGGTTGAGTATATACATCCTCAAAGGAGACATTTTTATGATTATGGATTATATCCATAAATAGTTCAATTTATGTTAAGTGTTTTATAAGTATGGGATTATGTATTTTGATTCATAAACTGATCTAGTGTATGCCATTGTTTAGGAATGGTGCCCAGTAGAAGGAATGAGAACTCCAGAGATTCACATGATCCAAAGAGAAGGAAGGATCATATCTTTCATGGTCTTAAGCTAGAATTTATAAGAGAAATAGTCTCCCATGTATTATCATCATATGAAGAAATAATATCATGTGTTGATAAGATAAGTAAAGAGTTTACTGAGTCCTATGGCTTTGAAGAGAAGCAAGAGAAGAAAAGGATAGAAGAGAGAAAGATGGATAAAGGGAAGAGGGAAAAGAAGAATTTTCCCATATGTGGTAACTGTGGAAAGAAACACCCTGGAACTTGCCTGAAAGGAATGGGAGTTTGTTATAAGTGTGGAGGAAAAGGGCACAAAGTACGTGACTGCAAGGGTAAGAAAATGGTTTCAAATGTACAATGCTTCCTTTGCAAGGAGTTTGGACACTACGCGAACCTATGTCCCAGTCATCAGACTATGCCGCAAATGATGTTATTGGATAATAATCAAGTTATGATACTACCACAGATGAAGAGGAATTATTAGAGTTCTTATGTTGATTATGTCAATTGAGTGTTGTATCAACAATGTACTTGTTACAATAATTATGGAGTATATAAGGATTGTACTGCAGTACTATTTCATTAAGGACTTGAGATTGTGTGGAGAAAAGAAAAGTGACTCAATAGCAGGATAAATTTTTGGAAAATATATGGTTGAGAGAATGATAAATCATAATATAGTTCTGATACTGAGGTAGTGATTTTGGAATAATATGTGATTGTTTTGGATAAATTATATTGGATATTCTTGACTAACCTGGAACTGATTAATGATTTTTATATTCCATCATTGTTGGGGTTTAAAACATTTTTGGATTAATGAAGTATATCCAGCTTTCTATATGGAATAAGGGAGCATGAATGTAATCAATAAGGAATATGGTAATTCAGGATGTTTCGGTGTATTAAAAGAATACATGATGAAGGTATTCATATGCTATTACGGGGTAAAAAGGTTCTACATTATGTTTACCTTACTTATAAATGTTGGACTGTGAGTTTGGATAGAAGTATTTTGGATAGTTCTAGTTTGGATTGCCATAAAAGGACAACCCGGAGGTCGGGCGGCAACCCGTCGCGTCCGGCAAGGCTGCGAGACTTGAACCCGCAACCGAAGGGCGACAAGGGTGTATCACCTACCACTGGCCTACGAGATGTCCTGGATTAAATAATGTAGTTTTTATTAAAAGATCTTTTAGATGAATTATAAATTCATTTATTTTGGAACCCTGTACGAATAGTATAAATAAAAAAAATTACATTCTATTATCTTTTAGAGTGAAAGATGAGTTTGTGGTAGAAACTTATTAATGGATTAAACTCTAATTATAATGTAAGTATATCTCCTTATGATCTTAGCCAATCTCATAAATAAATTCCTCAATATTAAGAAAAGCAACTTAGAACAAAAATGTTTTCCTAGATGGTACCTTAAATCATCACTAATTTATGGCTTTGGGATTGTTGGCCTTTTCATAGCCATGTTCTCAACCACTCTCCATCAGATAATTGATGGATAGATTTTTCTTCCATATCCATATTTTCCTACATGGAACCCTAGTATGTGTTATATTCGGTAATCTTCATACTTTCAACTCTTTATTTTAAATAGAGGCCTCATTAATTCATTTTTCGATGTGGGATTTCAACTAAGATATTTTGAAACGTCAAAAATGTGTTATCCCAATACCCTATATTTTGTTGAACCGATGGTACTTCAAATCATCATAGATTGATGAGTTTAAGGACATCAATTTTATACTTGTTTGTGATTGATGACCTCAATCACTACCTATAAATATTTACATTTTTCCTCCAATTATATGTCTCTAATTGCCACCAATGTTCTCCTAATCAAGATCATAATTTGGTGGTGACCGTTTCATTTCTCTTTTACACATATTAAGACTAAATTTTAGTAACCCAATTTCCGATGTGGGTTTTCCCACAAATATATTTTCTATTTTCAACCTTTTATTTTCGAAGAACAATTTCAAATTGCGAGGACGCAATTTATTGAAGGAGGGGAGAATGTAACACCCCAAGATTTCATAGTGTGTTATTTCTTCAAAACAATTCAATAAATTTCACTACACGCAACACCAAGTTCAATCACACCATGACTTACCAAACAAGCTGTTCAAAAGAGGTTATGAATAGTGTTAACTAAATTTTAAACTTTATATAATCCTTATAATTTTAGAATCCATATTATGAGTTTCTTAGACATAATATAAGAACAAATTCATTTTCAGTATTTCACTTTTACCAAATTTTAATAGTGAACCCTTTTTAGATACTATATTTTAAACTTTTTGACTAAATGGGGACATCAAAAATTTAAAATGAAACATCCCAAGCTTCCACGGTACGCTAGCGTGTGTTGTACGCAACACCGAGTTCCAACACACCGTAACCAATCAAACTAGCCGCTATGAATAGTAATACCTACTTTTTGAAATTATATATATTTTATATTTGAAAATGGACTTCATTTTTGGATTCGGAATATCGAATTTAGCCTAAGGTGAAATTTTGGTACATTTCGGATAACTTTCATATTTTGATGAATAGTGAAAATTACTAAATTTTAATTAAAAACAACTTTTTTAATCAAAATAATTAATAGTGATAAATTATGAATTTTAGTGGTTTTAAAGTATATTTAGAATATATTTTTACCGTTTAATATAATTTTGGTCATTGGACATAATTTTACAATTAAACCGAACATAAACAAGTGTCAATCTTTTGATAGTTATTACCTCTTAAAAACACGCTTTTTGTTTTGACAGCGGGAATTAATTTTAAATTAATTTCTGCCACTTCTGTGTTTAGAATTTAGGAAAATGGATTCCATATTTGGAATCAGGATGTTCAAATTGTGTAAATAGGTAACTTTTATTTTTAGACATTTTGAATAATTACTGCGGTAAATATTTTATTTACCATGGTTAAGGGTAAATCCGGTAAATAAGGGTTAAAAAAATAATATTATAATAATACTAAATTACCCTAAAACGTGTCTTAACCCTATTGGTTGATAAATGGTCGACCATGGGCATCTTTGTGTCAATTTTGGGACCCCATGGATCCACTTGTAAGTGATAATGACACTTTATTTTAATTAAGTCAAAATGAATACAAAAATGAAACAAGCATATATCTTTTAGCAAAACAATTGTTACATAGAGTTATATAAGTTGGCTTTTAGATTATAAATATTCATTAGAAAGATAAAAAGATTTCCTAAATAATGATATTTTATTTATAATTTTTAGACATTAAATAATTTATTTTATTTATGACACAATGATGGTGCAGTAATTACTATAATAGTGAAAAATTAAAATAATTGATATTATAAATACCCAAATAAATATAATATGAAACTTTTAATGAATTAAACTAATTTTCTAGGATAATATGATATATTAGGATTGATTTAATTGACTTTGTTCGAAGTAATCAATCTGTTATGAGTTTCACAAAAATCAACTATTGAATAGTGTCAAAATTGACATAAAAGAGTTCTTAAAACAAATATTATATTATTAATTGATATTAAATTCCTAAAAATCTAAGGTTCGGCCAAGAGACTTATATCATGATAGTTTCATCATTAATGGACCACTTGGGGGTCGCTTGGATGTATATAGTAAGTTTATTAACCATATTATATAAAAATACAAAGAGACATTGTAAAAGTGAAACTAATTAACTTAGAGTTAATACTTAAAGATAAGGTTAATATAAGTACCCAAACCTGTCTAAATTCTATTGGATGAGTTGTTTTCGACCTATCCCCACCTCATCCTTTGAATAGTCAACTTTGGAGCCTTTGGAAACCGAATATGAATTTATTATAAATTAATATTTCTAGCTTTTCCAAAAGTGCCCCTCACCCCTCTTATAAAAGGGCACTCCTCCTTCTCATTTCTTCACACCTCTAAAGCCTTTTGGTTCGGCCAAACTCTTCCCAAATACTCTCCCAACATCCCTCACTACAACCTAGAGGCCTTAGTTTGATCGGAAAGCCAACCTAATGAGCCCTTTTGATCAAATCAAAAGGAAGAACCCGAAGAAGAGGTAATGATTTCACCACCCTTTTCTAAGTTCATTTCTTCTTCCACTTCTTCTTCCTTTGTTCTTACCATTCTAAAATAATAACTACAGTATCTCACATATACTGTGATGTTATTATAAGTATGGTACAACCATATTCAGTATTCTATCCACCCTTTTAATAACATGTCACCATACGTGCGTACGTACGGCTTACCGTCTCCACGTCGTGGTGTAATTGTTATTCAATATAATATTATTTGGATGGGTATAATAATGATGTGTAACTCATGTAAATAATAAATATAACATGTTAATGATTCTGTATATATTATATACCATTAATTTATATATTATTTTAATATCAAAAGAATGATATTGTCGCTCGTGCGTACGTACGGACTACCGTCTCCACAAACGCGGTGAGATCCATCCTCCATCGTATCCATTCAAGTCTTATTCTCATTTTAGGGTTAAAAATAATGTTAATATCATTCTGATTATGAATAAGATTTAATCTATCCATTACAAACATGTCTTACGTAACCAAACATTTAAGAAGAACGAATCGATTATCACCTGAAACGACGATAATACTAAGATATTATTAATAAAGCAATGTTAAAAGATCATATATGATATCATATTAATGTATATGATTCTTGTATAATTTAATAACAATTATTTCACCATTATACAGGAGTTTAACCGACCCCAACAAAGTAAAAGTACAAGGTAAGGGTTATTTCACAATCTCTTCATTATTCGAGGTTGTTTATACGTAATAATCTACTGGGATATCTTTATCATCCACATCCATGTTTCTTAAAAATGTATTTCAAAAAAATATTACTATTTACAAGAATATGGGTTAAAGTCATTTATACCCTTGTTTGACTTTTTATAAGAGGTTTATAAAGGAATCTTTCCGTCGTTTTCAAAACAAGGTCCTTTTTAACCTTTTCGACAGAATTGAGGTAAGAATGTTTTTTTAACTTATACGGCGGGTGCGGTTATTTTACGCCGTTATAAAATCTTCAAAGCTTTCCTTACAAGATTATAAGAATATTTTCAAAGAAAATGTTTTATTTTATATGGATCTTAAATGATTTCAAAATAAAAGGAGATATTTCTTTAAAAAAAATTTGATTTCATCTACGTCAACATCCTTTGATGGATTTTAAGATTATTTGAAGTTGATTTATTATGATACAAAACTTCAATATTGTATTGAAGGTTTTGTGATATGTTTGACTATGGATGTGCTATTTTTATACCATTCATAGTTTATGGTGAAATTATTGACATTTTTTATGCTAGTTTTAATACGAATGTTTATGTTATGTTTAAACCTTTTCATATGGGAATGCATTGGACTTAATAAGTGACGGGTGGAGCCCGCTATAGCTCCTCGATGCATCGGTAGGTCTCATGAGACAAACTAGTGTCTTGGCACAAGGCCTTGACAAAATCTTATTTGTAGTCTTGGCACGAGGCCTTGGCTATGTGGTTATGATAGTCTGGCATTATGCATTCCAACATTATGAAAGTGGTTATTGATTTTTTTTCATGTGATTATTTGATTAGTAGAATATCCATGTGAGTAAGTAAATGGAATTATTTCATTTTATTTATGCCATACCATGTTGAAAGTTCATGTTTTAAAGGCTTTTGTTTTAGTTATACATTGCCTTAAAAGTTTATTCTTATTTATGAAAGTTTCCGCTATATTGTTATCCTTACTGGGCATTTGAGCTCACCCCTTTTCTATGTTTTATTTTTCCCAGGAAGTGAAGAAGTAAGTTATGAATGACCTGCAGGGATATTATGTGGGGATATGAGTGTGGATTATGGAGACAATATGTTGTTGTAGTAGTTTTTCGTTTAATGATGTAATGTAAAACTTGTGAATATATCTAGTGTTTCCAAGGCTACTAAACTAATCGGTCTTTCGAGTTTTGATCTTTCTTGTGATCATGCCAATGTTACGAAGTAATGCACCGACTCTGGGTAGCTGGGGTCGGGGCGTTACACTTCTATCATGGGGCGTGGAAACATTATTATATTACCTAAGTTTAATCTATTTATTAACCATAGTTAGTCTCTAAAAAATGATTTCACACAAAACAGTTTGTCAATTTTTAATTAGAGGAAAAATGTAGTGTTTTTGAATTGTTTAGTTTTGAATGAAATGAAATAAATGTTATCAATTAGAAAAAATATTGAAATGAAATTGGAAATTCAAGTGATTGAAACATATAATATGAGAAGGGTGATAATTTCAGGTTCAGTTTTCCAATTTCAATGCTATCCTTGTTTTATTAAATTCAATCATCTTTTACTTAGTTGATTAAAGTGATATTCCACGATCTTTTCCTCTCACTCCCTCAGTCAAATGGTGATGATGAAACAAAACCTTACCAAGATCTTATTTTGGTATTATCTCCTTATTTTTACAATACAGTTTCAATTAATATCCATAAATGACTTAGGAAATACCTGATCGGGTCTTGTTTATCACAAAAAATCAAGAACATCTACTACCCCTTTCACATGTACTGATGATCATTGAGTACTTCACCACTAAGCCTATGTCTATTCAATAATATATAAACTAAAACATAGTGGAGGGAAATAATTATCATTTACTAAATAAAAAAATAAATAACATAATTGAAAACCAAAAACAATCGTACTTGATAATAAAAAAGTGCTATATAAAATTGAAAACAACATCATGGAAGAGAGAAAGAGATTTCATTCAATTAAGTCCAAGAACTGAAGAATTAAAAAAAAGAAAACCAAAACTTCCCAAATCACTAGAATTTTTACCCCACCATGGTAATTTTAATTGATATTAATGGGGAATAAGAAGGAATTACAAAACTAATAAAAATAAAGGAGATAAAATAAAATCAGAAAAGTTGTCCTCCAGAATCTATCCTCTAAAAGTTTTCTCTTATTTGGAACATCATATCTTCAAATCACCCAAAGGAACCTTCTTATAGGTTGTTACAAATTTAATTTCCTATATCTAATATAAATTTAACATTAATTAAACTATTATTTAAAAAGTTATGTAATTATTAATGAGTATGAATTTTTCCAGAAGATAATTCTATAAATATTTCTTCAATGTTTAAAATTCAATGGTTTCCTTAATGATTGTATAAATCCATAAAATTTATTATTGAAATGATATTGTGAGTACTCTTTCAATTACAGATATAATAATCTCAATTGGTGTTTTTCATCCCTAGTTATGCTTCATTTCAAGAGGTGGGGTCCACTCTGTTCGTTAGAGAAAAAAATTCAACTTGATTGATTTTTTCGGGCCTACAGATGTTCAAATAAACTATTGGTATATAATAAAAAGTTGAATCCCATAAATAAATAAATCCTAAAATAATAATCACTCAAATGGTAATAATATTTTAAAATTTATTACCAAAATACTATTGTGATTAAAATATGTTTAAAATCCAAAATTAAGCAATTTTTACATTTTATCCCAAAACACACCAAACATCCAAAATTCATGAAAATACACTCAAATTGATAAATTTTTAGGGATTAAATCATTGAAAAAATATAAAAATGATGAAAATATTATCTCTATCATGTATCTTATCAAGAGGACATCCCAAGATGATGTGTGCATGTTGTCATGTGTCATTTTGATGAAGTATAATATCTTAGTGATTTCTCCAAGATTTTAGATTAAATTAAATTATTTTGGATAATTAGTGATGTTATGTGTTAGTTATTTTTCCTATAGTGGAGTTATGATTGTATTAAAGACCTCATGTGGCTGTTTGGATGTAGGTCAGTGTGATGAGGTTGGCCTGTGAGATTTTAGGATTTATGTATATTTAAATTAAATTGGTTGATTTATTGTAAATTATTTGATTAATTATAAAATATCATAATTAATTAAATATGGGTGTTTGTAATGGTTTTGGACCTCACAAGGACAATAAGTGATCATATGGACTAGTATGGGGTTTAGATGGGCTATATTGAGGTTTGGTGGAACTTGGTAATGTAGTAACTCCTTATTTATGGTAGTTAGTATTCCATACATACCCTGTGGTTTTATGCATGTTTTTATGTTGCATGAGTTTTGTGGAATCACCACTGAGGGTTATGGCCTTGATTTAATAAAATGTTTTATTTTAAATGAAATTCTTGGTTAGGTTGCACATAGTTTCATGGATATGGGGGTCCTTGGCACTGGCTTGATTTCCTCGTCCACTGGTGGTCAATACCTTGATTATAACCTTGTATTCATGATAAATCTAGACCACTTTAGGGGTGTAACTAGAGTGAGTGGGACTTAGTATCTATAAAACCCTATGATTATTTGAAATATTTTTTTTAAATAAATTTAATTTCTTTGATATCTTGTGCTACATGCAACACCGAGTTCAAACAAATAGTAATATACTATTTATATTACTATATAATATAGACATTATGAACTAGAAAATAAACTTAGAAGTATGAATATAAATAAAAAATTTAAATATTAAGTATAATTGTTTTATATAAACAAAACATATTTAAAAAAAGTACTTATTTTTTGGTAAAGTCTTTATATGTTTCAAAAATTCTATTTTCTCAAAAAAACGTTTATAGCTTTTTGTAAAAAAATAATAAAAGTAATTTTAGAAAATTTTAGAAAATTTATTTGAAAAAAAGAACTAAATTTTTGGAATCAATATTCCAGAATTATCTTAGGGTGAATTTTTAGAATTTTTATGAAAAGATTAATTTTTCGATAAATAGTGAAAAATACTGGTTTTTATTAAAAATTGTCTATTAATTTAAGGAATTTATATGGTTAAATTTTGTTTTGAAATGGTTTAAAATTACTTAAATTATATTATATTTAAACCAATATATGTCATTGGAATAAATTTCATATTTAATTTTTAAATTAAAACTTTTTAAACTTTTGAAACATTTCTCTTTGAAAACCCGTTTTTTCATCACATCTGCGGGTTTAATTTTAAATTAAATTGTACCAATTCTGTGAATTAAATTTGGGAAAATTGATTAAATATTTTGAATGATTATAATTAATATTATATAATAGTATCAACTTAATTTTTTACCAAAATGAATAGTGAAAATATGAAATATTAATTATTGCGGTTAAGGTTAAAATGGATTTACCAAGAGTTAAACTAAAAAAAAGTGGTAAAATTTACTATAAACATGTACAATGATTATTTTATGGACATATGTATACATTATAACATTTAAGGTTCTATAATAACCACTTTTTTATCCTATTTTAATGTTAAAAATGTGGGTACACTTTATTCTTTTCAGAAATTTCATGGGTTTCCTCTCCCCCACTTATAAAGGTCCACCCCCTCTCCTATCCTCTTCAAATTTCCAAGACCATTTATTTCATCCAATACATACCTTACTAAATTATTTAAATTAATATTCTTATTATAGAGTCATTATTTTGATTACAAAACCCTCCTAATAAGGATTTAGGTATAAATCTAAAGTGGCTCTCTGAAGAAGAGGTAAAATTCTTAAACATGTCTTTTTGTCTTATTTCTTACTTCTCATCCTTAAAATATTTTTAAAACATGATAATATAATAACCAAATTAAATTTAATATTATTAATTTTTATTATTTTAATGAAATATCCAACATCATTCTCTTATTCCCTCAAAATGGAAATGAAACTGTCGATTGTGTGTACGGTGGACTACCGTCTTGAGAACCGATGTTATTTTGTTTTCATAACCACCTATAAAAACATGATATAATGATTTATTTATTATTTATATATGATATTTATGATATTAATATACTAATTAAATCATTATATCATATATTCCTTCTTACTTTCCATTTCATGGGGATATGATAACATCACTCGTGTGTACGGCGGACTACCGCCTCGCGAAGCGATGTGATTCATTTTCAATAACACTTTACATGGAAGGTAGTAATGATAAATCTAATAAATACATGTGATATATATGAAATCATAATGAATATTTAATTTTTATATATTATTTACCTTTCTTTCTTTTGATACATTAATAAAATGGAAACGGTGTTCATGCGTATGTACGGCTTATAGTCTCCATGAACAGTGTAACTTGTTTTTTATATATAAATTTAATGGATTAATATAAATACATATATAGTGAATATATATTATATTTATATCATGTTTAAAATTATGTATATTATTTAACCATGATCAAAGTAAAAGGAACAAAAATACAAAACCAAATCATACCTGAAAAAAGAAGTTATTATTTCCCAAAATGTGATTTTAACAAGGAATTATTGATAAACAAGTACTAAAAATCATAAGTAAATCATATATGGTATGATACATATGATTATAGTTATTTAATATATTTATAATAAACTTATATATATTTTATATGATGTTCAAATTTTTACAAAGGAATTCAACACTTAAGGTAAGGTATTTTTTCTCAATCTGTCTTCTTTAGGACATACATTATGTTATGAACCTATATTATTTTATGAGGTGTATATAAAAACCCCTTTGACATGTAATATCATGAATTTATTTATTCTCACTATATTTTATGTTTCATTAAATTTTATTCTTTCATGGGGCTTATGATTCAATGTTACCAAATTCAATCTCATCGTTTATTGAGATTGTTTATGTTTATGATCCCAGTGATAAAATATTATAAACCATTTCTCATGAAACTCATTAATTTTATTTTAATATATTTATTTCACTAATATACATGTTTTTACTTAACCTTCCTCTATTTATGTACTTTTGATTCCAAAATAATGTTTTTTAAAGAAATATGACTTTATTTCTCTCTTCATTCGAAAACCCTTTTTCTTCCATATACATGTTTTAAAAAAATATTTTAAATATTTTTTTTCAAAATACCATAAGATTTTTTAAATTCATTTTTACCATTTTTTTATTTTTCAAAAAAAAAGGAATCTACTTTTCATTTTCTAAACGAGGTGTTTTTTGACTTTTACCAAAAATGTGAAAGGGATATTTGTTTTAAAGTGTACAACATGAAAAAAAATTTCTATCATCATGACCACTCTATGTTTTAGATATTCCATTACAATTTTACAAGATTATTTTCAAATAAATTTTTTTTCTTTAATATTTGGTATGTTTTAATATTTAAAAGAAGTTTTTTTAAATGGAAAGTATATTTTCCTCAAAAATGATTTAATTATTTTTTTATGTAATTTCTATTCATCAATGACAAAAACCTTTGGTGTTTATTATGTTTTACTAGGTGTATGATCTAGTTGTACCATCCTTTTTCTTTATCTAGATGGTTTTTGATTATTATGAAGAGATTTTTATGAAACCTATTTCTTTTCCATAGGTTATTTTATAATGAAATATATATGAAACCCATTTTTTCATGGGTTATCATATGATGTAATGATTATGAAACATATTTAATTTCATGAGTTTTGATATGATGAATTTTTTATGATATTGTGACACATATTTGTATTATTTTAATTATATTATGGGTGTGACATATATCTCCCTTCAATTCATTGTGTAAAGATTGAAATCTCATTAGGTAAATAGAAATGGAATAGGGAATGAACTCGATTCAGTAAAGGAATTTTTCCACTGTGATAGTATTAGGAGTGAACCATGTCTACTATGATGGTTTGGAGAGTGAACCCATTACACTATGATATCCTTGTAAATGAGACTTGTCTACTATAGAAATTAATTTCTATTCTTATGTATATGCCACAATTCTATGTCTTATGCCATTTTTATACTCTCATAGATCATGTTATTTGATTCCCTTATTATTAATGTCTTATGAAATGCCAATATTTATTCCAGAACTCAATATTGTGATCTTTGATATGAAGGGTATGGTTTTCAAATTTTATGATCATGTTCTCATACCCTTATGCTCATTTTATGCTTGCATATATCCCTTGTTTATCCTTACTAAGAATCTGATCTTACCCTTTATTATGTTTCATTTCCCTATGTTGTGAAGAAATTCATTATGTATAATATGTATAATAAGGGTGATAATTATGAAGAACTTAGTGGGTGATGATGTAGTTCACATATGAACTAGTTTTTTGTGTTTCTAAGCTTCCAATGGTGTTATACCTTTATGATCCTCAGGCTTGTATTTTTGTAATGTAATAAATGTTCATTAAGAATATGTAATATATATGTATGAAATCATGGATCATTATAGTTGGTATTAGGGGATAGGTTTATTTACCCTTTGGAAACTAAGATGAGAAAAATTTATTAAGATCCTTTAGGATAATCCTAAGTATAGGGTAACATGTTGATATTTTGGTAAGGAAGATATTATGTGGTTTACCTAGTAATATATATCTATCTAGATATTTTAATTGGATGTGGTTTGAGCATAGATATACCTGGGGTTTATAAATCTAAAAAGGCATTTTGGTCTTGACTTGATTGTTACCTAGTATATGACAATGGGCCTTACTACACACTTGTTTGACACTCTTGTGGGATATGCATTGGTTAAGTTAAATTTTCTTTATGAACCATCATGAAGGATTTGAATAGATAATTTTCATGAATAACCTAGGTTAAACCTTACTTTTATTGGATTTAAAAGATGGTGTCTTGGTGTAGACATACTATAAATTATTTTTCATGACTATGTGTTTTCCCAATATGGTTATTATTGCTCAGGCTATGATTTTTTGTTTTAGTCAGCGGTTGTCCCCTGAATGAACCATGTTAATGTTGAATGCAACAAACAATACAATGATTTTACCCTTAAGAAACTGAATGTTATGGGATCTAGAAGGAGAAATATCATTTTTTTTCTCAGACAACTTTATTAATATATTAATCATGATGAACTTCCAAATTAGAAAAGGAGGGAAGAACATTTTATTAAGTACTTAATGAAGAAACATCCACTATATTTTAGTGGTTTTGTTGATCCTCTAGTTTTTTATAAATGGATAATTACCAGTAAAAAGATATTTTCCATTCTGCAGTGTTTAAAATATGAAAAAGTCATTTTGGATATCTATATTTTAAAGGTGAAGTGGATAAATGGTGGACTCTCATCAAGAATATAAGGAAATAAGATGAAATTGAATCCATGGAGTGGGATGAGTTTAAGAGATTATTTTTCAATAAGTACTTACCTCGTATTATTTTTATTAAAATAGAGAATTAATTACTTGATATAAATTATAAGGATGATGAATCCATTGGTACCTATGAGGAAACTTTTACAAGACTTATGAGGTATTCTTCTAGAATTATCATCCAATCTAAAAGTAAGGTCAATCTATTCTTCAGTGGATTAAAACTAAGTCTATAAAGGGTTTTATCCATAAGGTACTTCATTATATATGAAGATATAATTATATGTTCTCCCAATGTGGAAATTGGGATTATAGTTACCCATCAATAAAATGGTTTTGATAATAAAATAAATATAGAGTAAAAAGGGAAACACTAATAACCATGGGGAGAAGAATATGAGATTTCCTTCATGCTATAAGTGTGGTAGGAAACATAGAGGAAACTATTTTAAGGGGACTAGTAAATGTTTTAAGGTGTAAGGGAAGGTCAATGGGAAATTTAATGTCGAAGTGATGAGAAGAGGATAACTAATGATACGAATAGAGAGAAATCTCCCAAGAATGCACTGCCCACACTTCAATGTTTCAAATGCAAGGAGTATAGGAACTATGCTAACCAATTCTTAAATTTGAAGGTTAATGATGATGACTGACATCAGCAACCACTTAAGATGAGGTACAAGGGGAAATCTCATGTTATCACTATTTCTAATGAGGGGTGCGATAATGACGTGGTGAAAGGTACACTTACCATCAACTCTATAGCTATTAATGTCTTATTTGAATATGGATCTACCTATTCTTTTATATCTGAAATTTTTTCTAAATGTATCAAGATTTCACCCACATTGTTATATGTATAATTACAAGGGAAAACTCATAATGGTGTGATGATCTCATATCATGTATATGATTCCTCTCTAATTAGAGTTTGTGGGAATGTGATTCCTGAAAATATTTTCATTCTTCCTCTAGTTAAATTTGATGTTATCTTAGTCCTAGATTATATTTATCTACATAAATCTCACATCAATTGTCAAGGAATAGAAGTCATGTTTGATATTCCAAACCAACCTATGATCGTATATTAGTGCGATGATAAATATTAACTTATGATGAAAAATACATCCATTGTATGGGTTTTGATTCATATTCAAAAGGGAATTTTATCTTAGATGGTTGGAGAGAAACTCGATATTGATTATATGGATATTATGTGGAAGTTTTTTAATCTATTTTTAGAGTATTTTCCTAGTATTCCACCAAATAATGAAGTTTAGTTTTCAATATAATTCATATTTGGTGACACACCTATTTCAAAGACTCCCCATAGAATGACCATGATTGAGTTATAGAAATTGAAGAATAAACTCCATTAGAATATTGACAAGGGATTCATTCAAACAAGTGTGTCACCTTGGGGTGAACTTGTTCTCTTTTTCAAAAAGAAAGATGGATCAATGCGAATTTGCATTGATTATCGAGAGCATAAAAAGATCGCAATCAAGAATAAGTATCATCTACCCTATATTGATTACTTTTTTGATCAACTACATGGATCTCAATACTTTTCTAAGATTGAAATTCATTCTAGATATCATCAATTGAGGTTTAAGAAGGAAGATATACCCAAGACACCATGTTGTACAAAGTATAGACACTATGAGTATATAGTGACGTTATTTGGTCTTACTAATTCATCTTCTATATCCATAGATTTAATGAATAGGATATTTAGATATTACCTAGATCATTTTGTGGTAGTCTTTATAGATGATATTTTTATCAATTCAAAGAGAAAGGAAGAAAATAAAGATCACATCATAATTGTAATGAAGACCTTGAGGAAGGATAATTTTTATGGAAAATTTACAAAGTGTGAATTTGGGCTACCAAAGGTTTCATTTTGGGGTCATATAATATCAAGAAAGGGTATATCAGTGGATCCATCAAAGACGGAGTCTATTGAATATTGGCCCAGACCAACCATAGTGATTGAGATCCAAAGTTTTCTTGGTTTATCTGGATATTATTAATAGTTTGTGGATAATTTATCATGACTCTCTAATCCACTCACTAAGTAAACTATAAATAGATCCAAGTTCCTTTATACATATAAATGAAATTAAAATTTCAAGGAACTGAAGAGAAGATTAGTCAGTACACATGTGCTTATATTACCCATTAGTGGATAAGGGTTTGTAATCTTTAGTGATTCGTCCAATAAGGGATCAGGATGTGATATTATGTAGAATGATATGTTTATAGCTTATGCCTCATGACAATTGAAGGTTCATAACCACAATTACCCAACTTGTGATTTGGATTTAACTAGGGTAATTTTTTCTTTAAAGATATGGAGGTATTATCTTTATATAGAAAAGTGTGATATATATATTGATAAAAAAAATTTAAAGTATATATTCACACATAAGGATTTGAATATGTACAATAGAAGATGGTTAGAGCTTATTAAAGATCATTATTTCTTAGTAAATTACCACCCTAGGAAAGAAAAAAAGGTGGATGATGTTTTGAGTCAAGAGGATCATGCTATATTATCCATGATGATGATAAAAAAATATCCAATATTTCTAGATTTAAAAATTATGGATCTAGAAATATTAAAGGAAGGGGATAAAAATTATCTTTCTCAAATGAGTGTTCAACCATCTATCCAAGTGAATATTAAAGAGGTGTAGAAGGATAATATAGATCTAAAAAAGAAGGTGAGAAATTTTCTTGAGTTTGACGTTGATTTTGATGGAATGATAAGGTTCATGAACCATGTATATGTTTCATACATACCAGATTTGAAGGAGTTATTATAGGAGGATCTTAGTTCTTCATTATCTATTAATCTTGGAAGTATGAAGATCTATAGAGATTTGAAAGAGTATATTCAGTGGGATGGAATGAGGATAGATATCACAGATTTTGTATCTTGATGCTTGGTATGTCAGCAAGTTAAGGTTGAGATAAAAAAGTCTAAGAGGATGTTACATCCACTACCCATACTGGAATGGAAATGGAAAAACACCACGATGGATTTTGTCATCAGACTCCCCAAAATGTCTAAATGAAACAATTATATATGGTTTGTAGTCGATCTCCTTAAAAATTCATCACACTTCATCACTGTCAAAGAAGATTTCTCTTTGGATGATCTTTCCAGGATATAAATTAAGAAAGTAGTAAGGTTACATGGATTACCACATTCCATTGTGTCTGATCAGGATCCTAGGTTTACCTCAATGTTCTAGATAAGTATTCAACAAGCTCTTGATATAGATTTGAGTTTTAGCACTAGATATCATCTTCAAACATATGGTTAATCCAATAAAACAATTCAAACCCTATAAGATATGTTGAGATCATGTTCTCTAGATTTCAAATATGTTTGGGATCAACACCTTCCTATAGTTGAGTTTTTATACAATAATAGCTTTCACATTATTATTAAAATGGATCCTTATGAAACCCTTTGCAGAAATAAGTGTATAGCTCCAACATGATTGAATGATGTTGGATAAATAAAGCTATTAAGACCTAAGAGATCTAAATAAATGGAATATAAGTTCAGTTCTATTCAACAACACTTAAGTGCATCACAAAGTTGATAGATTATTTATACCGATATTCATCAGCATGATCTGAAATTTGAAGTTAGTGACAAGGTGTTTCTAAGAATTTATCCATAGAAGAAGGTAATGAGATTTAGTAAGAAATGGAAAATAATCTATATGTATATTAGTTACTTTTAAATTCTTTATCGTATCAAGATGGTAGCCTATTGGTTTGTGCTTCCACCAAACCTATCTCAAGTCCATGATGTGTTCCATGTATATCTCTTGATAAAGTACATACCTGACCATTTACATGTACTAAACTCAGAGTTCATACTAATGTAGAAAGATCTTTCTTACTAGGAATAACTAATATAGATTATATAATATAGAGATAAATTTCTATGAAATAAGACCACACACATGGTCAAACTTTTGTGGCAAAACACTAGTTTGAGGAAGCGGCATAGCAACATAAGAATGTAATGAGTCAGAAGTAACCTTGGTTGTTTATACAAAAGTGATGGAATTTTGAGGGTGAAATTAATTTTAAGGGTTGTATAATGTAACACCCTGATATTTTATAAAAAAATGAACAAATTTAATTTTTTTGATACCTTGAATAACACGCAACACTGAGTTCTAACAAACCGCAATATGTTATTTATATTACTATTTAACATGAGCGTTATGACCTAGTTATTAAACTTGGTGTTATGAATATGAAAAATAATATTTTAAATATTAATTATAATGATTTTATATAAATAAAAAAATATTCATAAAAAGGTATTTAATTTTTGGTAAATTCATTATAGGTTTCTAAAATTATATTTTCTCAAAAAAATGCTTTTATTGTGTTTTGTCAACAATTAATAAATGTAAATTTAGAAGAATTTATAAAATTTATTTTAAAAAATTAAATTAAATTTTGGAATTAAAATTCAAAATTAACTTAGTATAAATTTTTTGATATTTTTCTGAAAAGATAAATTTTTTGATGAATAATGAAAAATACTGGTTTTTATTGAAAACTACCTTTTCATTTAAAGAATTTATAAGGTTAATTTTTTTTAAAATGGTTTTAAAATTTAAATTATTAAAATTATAATATAATTAAACTAATATAGGTCATTTTAATCAATTTCATATTGAATTTTTAGATAAAAACTTTTAAAACTTTTGAAACTTTTCTCTTTGGAAAACCGCATTTTCATCACGTCTGCGGGTTTAATTTTGAATTAAATTCTTCAACTTATATGAATTGAATTTTTAAAAATGGATTTAACATTTGGAATAATTATAATTAATATTATAAAATAATTTTATCTTAACTTTTGTTCATAATGAATAGAAAAAATAATAAAATTAATTATCACGGTTAAGGTTAAAAAGGTTTTATCGAGAGTTAAACTAAAAGGTAAGGGATTAAATGACCTATAACCACATAAAACCCCGTTTAATTTAAATATTTATAATTTTTAACCTATAATTTTCAATAATAACACATTTTTTGTCCTTTTTTCATGTGAAAATTGTGGGTACACTTTATTCCTTTCAAAAATTTCATGTGTATCCTCTCTCCCACTTATAAAAGGTCACCTGTTATCCTCTCCTATTAAAACTTATAAAACAATTTGGATAAGAAAATAAATAAAAAATTACATTACTTAATTTACTCTTCTCATCCTAGAGGACTTATTTTGATTATTAAACTCTCCTAATAAGGCTTTTGGTATGAACCTAAAGAGACTCTTTGAAGAAGAGGTAAAAATATTAAACTTGTGTTTTTATTTTATTTCTTCATACGACTCATTAAAATATTATTAAAACATTATTATATAATAACCACATTATATTACATGAAATTATATTTTATTATTTTTATTACATTACCTACATATTTTTTCTCTTCCCTCGAATGGGAAACGAAACCATCAATTGTGTGTGTGGTGGACTACCGCCTCATGAACTGATGTTATTCATTTTCCATCACTGCCTCTCACATCTAGATATAATGATGTATTTATTATATATATGTGATATTTTTTATATTAATATTATTTTTTAATCATTATATCATATATTTCTTCTTACTTTCCATTTCATGGGGATACAATAATGTCACTCGTGTGTACGAAAAACTACCACATCATGAAGAGATGTGATTCTTTTTCACTAAAGCTTTACATGTAAGGTAATAAGGATAATTTTAATTAATATATGTGATATATATGAAATAATAATTACTTTCTAAAGGTTATATATTATTTACCTTTTTCTTTTTATCCATCGATAAAATGGAAACAATGTTCATGTGTACGTACGGATTATCATCTCCATGAACGGTGTAACTCATTTTCTATGTATAACTTTAATGGATTACTATAAATAAATAAATAATAAATATATATGATATTTATATCTTGTTTTAAATTATAGATATTATGTAACCATGATCAAATTAAAGGACCAAAAATATCAAAACAAAACATACAGGAAAAACAAAGTGGTTATTACCCAGAACGTGATTTTAACAAAGAATTATTGATAAATAGGTAATAAAAAGTCATAAGTAAATCATATATATTATGATAAATATGATTATAGTAATTTAATATATTTATAATAAACTTATATTTATTATACATGAGTTTCTAATGTGTACAAAGGAATTTGATACTTTAGGTAAGGGACTTTTTCTCAATTTGTCTTCTTTGGGACATCTGTTATGTTATGCACCTATATTATTTTATGAGTGTGTATATAGCCCCCTTTGACATGTAATATCATGAATTTATTTATTCTCATGATATTTTAATTTTTATTTAATTTTATTCTTTCATGGGGCTTACGATTCAATATTACTAAAGTGGTAAGGTTTTTTTAATACAATCTCATCGTTTATCGGGATTGTTTATGTTTATACTCTTGATGGTGAAATATTTTAATCCATATATCATGAAAATAGTTAATTTTATTATCCTATGGTTATTTCATTAAGATACATGTTTTCCCTTCATTTTCCTCTCTTTATGTACATAATATTTTAAAATAATGTTTTTTTAAAGAAAACTAACTTTATTTATCTATTCGATCAAAAACCATTTTTCTTCAATATCCATGTTTTTAAAAAATGTTTTAAATGTGTTTTTTAAAATATCTTAAGATTTTTTAAAGTCATTTCTACCTTTGTTTTAATTTTTAAAAATTTATTTAAAAGGAATGTTGATATTGTTTTTAAAATGAGTTGATTTTGACTTTTACTGAAAATGTGAAAGGAATATTTGTTTTAAAATGTAAAACATGAATGGAATTTTCTCATGTGATGACCACTCAATGTTTTAAAGATCCCACTATAAGTTTCCATGATTATTTTCAAATAAAATTTTTTCTTTAATATTTTAGATGTTTTTAAATTTTAAATAAGTGTTTTAAAAATGGAAAAGATATTTTCCTCAAGAATGTTTTAATAATTTTTTATGGAATTTATATTCATCAAAAACAAAAAACTTTAGTGTTTATTATGTTTTATATGGGATATTATCCAGTTTTACCATCATTATTATTTCTATAAATAGTTTATGATTATGATGAATATATGTTTATGAAATCCATTTCTTTTCCATAGATTATGTTATGATTAAATGTATATGAAACCCATTTCTTTTTCATGGGTTATACTATGATGTAATGATTATGAAACCCATTTCTTTTCATGGGTTATGGTATGATAAATGTTTTATGATCTTATGGCACACATTTGTATGATTTTCATTATGTTATGGGTGGGACCTATATCTCCCTCAAATGTGTTGGGTAAATATTGAAATATCATGAGATAAATAGGATTGGAATGGGGAATGAGACCAGTTTATTAAAGGAATTTGTCCACTAAGATAGTCTTGGGAGTGAACCTTGACTACTATGATGTTTTGGGGATTTAACTCATTCCACTATGATATCCTTGGAAATGATCTTTTTCTACTGTGGAAATTATTTTCTATGCTTATGTGTATGCCATAATTCCTTGTCTTATTCCATTATTATGATATCAGGGATCATATTATTTGATTCGCTTATAATTCATGTCTTATGAATTTTCAATATTTATACAATGAATCAATATTATGATATTTGATATGAAGGGCATGGTTTTCAAATGTTATTTTCATGTTGTTATACCCTTATACTCATGTTATACTTATATATCTCTCATTTTTACCCTTACTTAGCATTTGATTTCACCCTATATTATGTTTCTTTTCCCCGGTTTATAAAGAAATGTATTATGTATAATATTTCTAAGAAGGGTGCTAATTATGAAGAACTTAATGGTAGATAATGTAATGGCCTGGACCTCTCCGGTCCATTACTTTGTGAAAATGTGGTGTTGGAGGTGTTCCAGGAGGCCAAGGTGACTTATCCCCAACACTTTTCCAAATTTCCAGTTCTGTGAACAGTGTTTCCAATTTTATGAATAGTATCGGTAGGTGAACAATGTTTCTATCGGTGAGGTTTAGTGAACAGTGTTTCTATCGGTGAGGTTCAGTGAACAGTGTTTCCAGAATGGTAACCTTTTAATGGTGACCTTCTATCGGTAGGCTTGAACAGTGTTTCCAGAACAGTAACCTTCTAACGGTGACCTTCTATCGGTAGGCTTAAACAATGTTTCCAGAATGGTAACCTTATAATGGTGACCTTCTATTGGTAGGCTTGAACAGTGTTTCCAGAATGGTAACCTTCTAATGGTGACCTTCTATCGGTAGTCTTGAACAGTGTTTCCAGAACAGTAACCTTCTAACGGTGACCTTTTATCAGTAGGCTTGAACAGTGTTTCCAGAACGGTAACCTTCTAACAGTGAACTTCTATCAGTAGACTTGAACAGTGTTTCCAGAATGGTAACCTTCTAATGGTGACCTTCTATCGGTAGGCTTGAACAGTGTTTCTATAACGGTAACCTTCTAACGGTGACCTTCTATTGGTAGGCTTGAACAGTGTTTCCAGAACGGTAACCTTCTAACGGTGACCTTCTATCGGTAGGCTTGAACAGTGTTTCCAGAATGGTAACCTTCTAACAGTGACCTTCTATCAGTAGGCTTGAACAGTGTTTCCATAACGGTAACCTTCTAACGGTGACCTTCTATCGGTAGGCTTGAACAGTGTTTCCAGAACGGTGAGGTCTAATGGTGACCTTTTCTTTCCTTTTCCAAATTTTGAGTATGTGAACAGTGTTTCCAGATTCCTACAGTTTTTCCCCATTTGACGTTTCCTTTGACATAAAATACATTTAAAGCCTTGTTTTAAGGACTCTTAAGGCCGATTCAAATGCCATAAATCCTATATTAATTATTCCTAATGTCGGGATGTATTTACTTGGTCAAACCGCGTGGGTTAAGGCGATCCGTTTTTAATGGAGAATTAACCGGATCTTAAACCGTCGCCCCATTAAATCTTCAAAAAGGGATGAGATATCATTCTCCCTTGTTCTTTCCCTTTGTTCTCAGCTAAGAGACGTTATAACCTTTCAATCATTCCCGTAAGAGTTTCACAATAAATCTTTACTCCTAGGATTGGTTCTTCTCTGTTTTGGATGCAACCGAGCTATGTCGGTCAATCTTCCCAATAAGGTATGTTTTATCGTCGTTCTTTTGGGGATCATCTTCTCTTATTTCTCCCTTCTATATTATACCATGTAATTTCCAAGATTCTAATGGGTTTTTCTTGGGTTTGGTTGGTAGTGTCGTACTGTGGCATCCTCTGGTGGATGCAGTTGTCGTGAGAGGAGGATTTTGACCCGTTGTGTGGATAAAGGACGTCAAGAACTCTTCCAGGTAAGGGATTCATGGTTTCTCTATTTGTATATAATCAATCATAGAATTAGCATGATTTATTCATTTGGATCACAATGAAATTGACCTAATTAAATACTTTAATTGGATTAAAATAATTGGTTGATCGCATGTTGTCGCTTTATACCGTGATAACAGTTTGCCTCATGTTTTTCTAGATAGAGTGATATCTATTATTTCTTTGATTAGTTGTTCATTCTTTATGGAAATTTATAATGAACGTAAAGTTGGAATTAATTGTTAATTAATTGTCTAAAGATAAATAGGCATGTGAATGAATCTGGTTGTTTCCGTTGATGTAGTTGTTCTAATTTGATGATAATCGAATTGGAATAGTAAGCATGTTAAATCTTTGTGATAGCTTACTGATTATTTTTCCCATAATTGGAACCTATGAATAAAAAATCTGCTAATTCAATATGGATTAAAGAATAGATTGTGTGGGAATTTCTAAAAGGGTTCTGAGTTACCCTCTTGTTTTTTAAAGGGTCAAGAGCCCATGGTTGTGATTGTTGTTTTCCAGCTGCTTGTGTTGTGATGTGAGCTTGGATGGCTGTTGTGATATGTGGAGGCATGGAGGCCTTGTGGTTGTGGAAACGGATGACACCTAAAGTGGCGAGATGCATCAGTTTATGCATATGGGTGTCGGGGAGGACACCAGGGGTAATGGAATGGGATGGATGTGGTTGCTGGATGCTTTTGGATTCTTTGAATGTTTATCTACTTTGCTTTCCCCCACTACTCAAGGCAGCTGGTCTTGCTACCCTTCTTCCGAAGGAGGCAAAGACGCGCGGGGTATGCCACATGCTTTCCGTGTTTAGCCTCTCGAGGGAGAATGGGTCTATGCTCTTTCTATAGGCGGCAAAGACTCGACAGGTAGTATATCTACTCATCGTGTTGAGCCTCCTTTGTGTTTAGAAGAAAAGGATGCTTTTCTAGAATGCATGGGAATATGGAAAAGTAATTCTGTAATAAATGTTTGATTAAATGGTGAAAATCCACGGGGATGGAGATACTGGAATTTAAAGGTGATGTGAATTTTAAAAGGAGAAGTTGTTTTTTTTTAATGTGATGCCAATTCAGTTTAATGTGGAATTGTTCATGGTTAATTAATGTTTAAAGAATTAATTAATGTATAGTGGAACTGATAAAATGAGAATGGAGTAATCTAATAAATCTCTTCAAATGTTTGTGTGCTTATAGGATACCTAGTCTTAGAAGTAGCATCCTGGAGCCTGAGAGACGTTAGCTGTAGTTGTATCTAAGACTAGGTAATGCCCATAGTGTGGATGTGAGTTATATATATTCTGTACTTTTTGTGTTTATATATGCTACTCCACCCTGTCAGTAAGGGAAACTAACACCCCAGGGATTCTGAGCCCTGGGGGGTGTTTTCCCCAACATTCTGATGGGAGGTTGAATGGCTGACTACCCCCTTTTGGCCCCGCTCTCTTCTCTTGGTAGATACATGTGCCAACAGGCACAACTGTTAGTTTCCCCATATATGTGTGTAGAGGGTTGTAATGGATTGTGGTTATTTCACACACATATATTCTGGATATAGTATCCTATGGACTACTATAGGTGTAATGTGTATAGGCTGTCATGGCTTGAGGATCCCTACTCGGTGTATGGGCTATAATGGCTTGAGGTATAATACCTGATGTATGATACACATTATGCGGGTTGTGGTGGCTCCCGGAACTTACTTGGTTACTGTTGGTTGTGAGGATGGTGTGGTGCTTCGCCCAGGTTTCTACAGGTAAGCCTTTGGAGAGAGAAGCACAGGACATATGTCGTTGGGGCAAAGCGGCAAACTAGTGGGGAAGTAGTAGCGGGGTACCCTTTATATTCTATACTATATGCTATATTCTTATATGTGTTACTTGGTGAGAGTAGCCATGGTGAGGTTGGGAACTTAGTATACATATTTAGGTGACGAGTTAGTTTCACTTGTTGTTCACTGGGCTTTAGCATGCTTTCTTTACTTTTGCACGAGAGGCTTGGGGAGGATCCTACTGAGTATACTGTTATACTCACCCTATGTATATATAAACTATTTTTCAGGTCACTTGGAGCAGGTTGGAGATAAAGTTGGTTACTACGAGCTTGTGGTTGGAGGAGGAGTTGTTCGGGCTTGTGGTCACTGCTGTTTTACTTTCTTTTGGGTACTTTTAGTTTCCCCTTTCAGTTGTAGTACTTTTTCATGAAATTTAATATATGTACTTGGATTTATTTTATATTTCAGTTCTGAGTTGGAGTTTATTAGAGTCTATTCTATATATCTCTTATGCATGTGTTCTCTTAGAGGGTAATGCTTCCCATTTGTGTGTTTATTATACCCTCGGTGCTAGTCACCAACCCGGGGCCTACTGAAGGTGGGACTCTGGGGTCATTATCTCTCTTCTCACATTGTCGGCCCATGAGGGGTACACTTTGTGGGGAGGGGGTCGTGACAGAGTGGTATCATAGGTCTGGTTGAGGGATAGGATGGAGTTTGGAGTTAGGCACAGGTGAGGATGCATGGGATGGTAGGTCAACGGTGTCATTCATGTTTAGTAAGTGGGGTAAACACTGGAGACCGGCAGAGACATTGGAGTTTAGGTCCCCCTATGATATGTTGCACGGACCTTTAAGTTTACGATGGCTACTAAACAAAGTGATACCGGTTGCAGGGTAGAGACCTAGGAAAGGATCATGCATCATTATTCTTTGCACCTGTGTTTGAATGGGTAGACCTTGGGATAGGTAACCTAAAATTAATAAAACAAAACAATTAATTAATTAATATTGAGTCTTCCATATTCCAGGATTAGGAGCTCTAACAGTTTTTATTTTACAGGTATGGCTCCAGGTCGACGTCCTCATCAGGTTTGCACAGAAGATGCCCGGCAGGCTGTTCTAGAAAATCGTCGCCGGGTAGAGGTTGACGACGATGACACTTGGAGGAAGACACTCCGAGAGTTTCAGCACCAGAGTCTACATAAGTACGAGGGATTCGTTTCAGATGCAGTCACAGAAGACTGGTTGGAGGAGGTCGAGATAGGATTTAGTTCGATTCGTGCTCGGAAGGAACACTGGGTGTCCTTGGTTGTGACGATGCTACGTGGAGTAGCGAGGCAGTGGTGGTTCTTGTCCCTTGGGGATCGTGAGGAGTCAGCGATCTCATGGGAGGAGTTTCGAGACAGTTTTAGAGTCGAGTTTCTTTCTTCGACTGTGAAGGCGTCCAGTCGCTAGGAGCTTCTTACCCTTTGACAGGGGATCTCCAGTGTTCGAGAGTTTGGAATCCATTTCAGGAACCTTCTATGATATGCTTCAGACTTGTTACCAGATTAGGAGGCCAGGGTGAGGCATTTCAAGGAGGCTTTGCATCCAGATATCCAGCGCCAGGTCACCCCATTTATGGTAAAGACATATCTTGAGGTGCTGGCGAGGCCAGAGGTTGTTGAGAGTACTTTGGCTAGGACTGGATCGTCACGAGAGGGGAATCGTCATGATTCCTCACGAAGAAAAGATGTGGTTTGGGGATCCTGATTTTCAGGGAAGAAGAGTTTATGTTCACCTCTGGGTAGGTCCCAGCCCTTCCCATCTCGTTTCATTGGAGGCATCAACTCTCAGGCCTATTCTAAGGGATCCAGTGCTTGTTTTTATTGTGGTGTTCATGGTCATCAGCAGTGGGAGTTCCCGACTTTTCAGAGCAGTCATCATGCACCAGGCGCTCCGCTCCAGGTTCCTCCGTTGAGGCAGTTCCAGCTGAGGCAATAGCAATAGGTTGCACTAGCTTTAGATCACTAGAGGGTAGATGGAGCAGGCAGAGGATAGCCCCACGACGCTCCTCGTCCTCAGAGAGCAAAGCGCGGCCATGGTGGTGGTCGTCATCAGGGTCAGAGAGGCCGTGGAGGAGGTCGTGGTTAGCTTCATGCTCTAACGTTGCCAACCCCAGGTGAGCCATATGTCTTTTGAGGTACCCTTTGCTTGTTTCCTACCTTGGTGTATGCCTTGTTTGATTCAGGAGCAACACACTCCTTCATATCACCAACCCTTGTCCATGCTTTGGGACTTGAGGTAGAGAGGCTTCCAGTGCCCTTGGCATTGACTACGCCAGTTGGAGGTCAAGCTGACTTTTTTGAAGTATGTAGAGACTGTGAGCTAGTGTTGGGGCAACACCGCTCTTGGGGAGATTTCCTATGTTTACGAATACAACCATATGATGTCATACTCAGCATGTGTTGGTTGTATTTGGTGCAGGCTATTATGGATTACTACAGGAAGAAGGTCATTTTCTTTGATGCAGATGGAGAGAAAGTGGTGTTTGTTGGTGAGCGAGATCCTCGGATGAGTCATAGACAAGTTCCATCCTTATCATCCATGATGGCTAGGATGATGCTGAGTTCTTCAGAGGTTCAGCAATTAGCGTTTCCTAGGGTCGTAGAGGAGTACCCTGACGTCTTTCCAGAAGAGGTTGTATCCTTACCCCCTCGACGAGAGATCGAGTTTGGGATCGAGCTACAGCTAGGAGCGTCTCCTATCTCTATGTCTCTGTATAGGATGGCCCCTTCTGAGTTACGAGAGCTACGTATTCAGCTTGATGTTTTATTGCAGTGCGGTTTTGTTCGGCCGAGTGTGTCACCGTGGTGAGTGCCAGTTTTGTTTGTGAAAAAGGCTGACGGCAGTTTGCGGTTGTGTGTCGATTATCGTCAATTAAACAAAGTGACAATAAAGAACTGTTATCCTCTTCCATGGATTGATGACATATTCGATCAAATGAAGGGTGCAAGTTGGTTCTCAAAGATCGACTTGCGGTCTGGATATCATCATATGCGTGTAAAGGATGATGATATCTCGAAGACTGCTTTCCGTTGTCATCATGGGCATTATGAGTTTGTTGAAATGCCATTCGGCGTGACGAATGCTCCAACTGTTTTTATGGGGTTGATGAATATTGTGTTCCGTGAATTCCTGGACAAGTTTGTTGTGGTTTTCATAGACGACATCCTTGTGTACTCCACATCTGAAGAAGATCATGCAGAGCATCTACGAGCCATTTTGGGAGTTCTTCGCCAACATCAGTTGTTTGGGAAGTTGTCGAAGTGTGAGTTTTGGGCTCAATAAGTTCGTTTCTTGGGTCATGTTGTGTCCCAACAGGGAGTAGCTGTGGATCTGTCAAAGATAGAAGCAGTGGTGTCTTGGGCAGCCCCCAAGACCGTGTCAGAGGTGCGAAGTTTACTTGGTCTCGTAGGCTATTATAGGAGGTTTGTAGCCAATTTATCCCGAGTTGCGACTCCTCTGAAAGCTTTGACTAGGAATGATCAAGCGTTCATATGGACTGATCAATTTCAGGCAGCTTTCGAGTATCTAAAAGAGAAGTTGGTAAGTGCTCCAGTCCTTTGTCTTCCAGCAGAGGGATCCCAGTTTGATGTTTTCTATGATGCTTCACATCTAGGGATAGGTTGTGTTCTCATGCAGCAGAGGTCAGTTGTTTCTTATGGGTCTTGGCAGTTGCGTCCCCATGAATTCAACTATTCCACTGATGATCTTGAATTGGTATCCGTGGTGTTTTCTCTGATGTTTTGGAGACATTACCTCATTGGTGAGAACTTTGTGGTTTTCACCGATCATAAGAGTTTGAGGTATGTTTTCTCCCAATGTTACTTGAACTTGCGATAGCTTCGGTGGATGGCGTTCTTGCAGGAATACAACTTTGAAATATCGTATACACTTGGAAAATGGAATGTTTTAGCTAATGCACTGAGCCTAAAGTCACGTAATGATGTTGTGCGTGAATCTGGTGATTCTTGGAGAGTAATGGAGGAATTGTCAGCTTTTCACCTTGATATGGGAGAAGTTGGCGGTAGAGGTTGTCTTTTCTAGATGATGGTGCAGTCATCCCTGATGCAGAAGGTGGAAGAGTCTCAGTTGGGTGATCTAGAGGTGGAAGTTTGAAGAGACAAAGTTGTTTGTGGTGAGGCCCCTGATGGTTGGTCAGAGGATGAACAACACCGAGTGTTGTATCATGGAAGGATTTTTGTTCCCTTGGCGATGCGCGAGACGGTTCTCTGAGAGTTCCATAGTTCGCCCTTGGCAGTACATCCTGGTGTGAAAAAGATGTACCAGTCCTTGAAGAGTCAGTTTTGGTGGCCTGGGCTGAAGCGTGTGGTTGCAGAGTGTGTGTCTCGATGTTTAGTCTGCCAGAAGGTGAAGGTCGAACACCATGTTCTTGGTGGTCTTCTCCAGCAATAAGAGATTCCTCAGTGGAAGTGGGAGGACATCTCAATGGACTTTGTTACAATTTTACCTTGAGATCCAGGAGGACATGATTCTATATGGGTGGTAGTGGATCTTTTAACAAAATCGGCCCACTTCGTAGCGATCAAGGAGTCGAGCTCAGTGGAAGTTTTGTCGAGGTAGTATCTAGAGGAGGTGGTGAGACTTCATGGAGTACCTAGGACGATCATTTCTGATCGAGATCCTCATTTTACCTCCAGGGTGTGGAGAGGTCTCCAGCATGCTTTTGGCTCTCAACTGTGCCTTAGCACTGCTTTTCATCCTCAAACGGATGGTCAGACAGAGCGAACCATCCAGACTCTTGGAGACATGTTGCGCTCTTGTGTTCTTGATTTTGGAGGTTCATGGATGAAGCACTTACCCTTGGTAGAGTTCTCTTACAATAATAGTTTTCACTCTACCATCAGTATGGCACCGTTTGAATCCTTGTATGGCCGACCATTCCGTTCTCCATTCTGTTGGACTGGGGTCGGAGAGTCAGCAATTCTCAAACCAGAACTACTGCAGAATACAACAGAGATGGTTCAGGTGATTCGTGAGAGGATGAAGACAGCGCAAGATCATCAGAAATCATATGCTGATCAAATAATGAGACCCTTAGAGTTTAATGTTGGGGATCATGTGTTTCTGAAGGTGACTCCCCGTCGTGGGCAGTGAAGGTTTGGTTATGGAAGTAACCTTTCTCCCCGGTTTGTTGGGCCTTTCGAGGTGTTATCTCATGTTGGAGCTGTGGCGTATCAAGTATCACTTCCCCCTCAGATGAGTCGGATACATGATGTTTTCCATGTATCACAGCTCCGTCGTTATCTTCATGATGAATCTCATGTTATCGATTGGGGAGAGATCGATATTGATGATGATACAACCTTCGAGGAGCGACCTGTGGAGATCCAAGACCGCAAGGAGAAGGTGTTGCGTGGGCATTCTATCCCCTTAGTTTGTGTCTTGTGGCGACACGGTGGCATGGAGGAGAGTACATGGGAGCGTGAGTCACAGATACGTGCTCAGTACTCAGAGTTGTTTAATTTTTAACTCCTTTCATGTAATGATGTTTTCTTTGTGGTTAGACCTTTCATGTTTTATTTATGTAATTTTCACATGATGTTATGTTTGAATTGTTTGGATATGGATTGTTTGTTCCCATACTCTCATATTTCGTAGTTTTGTTCCAGCTTTCGAACAACTCATGGTGGTTTTCCCCTGAGAGGTATCTTATGGGGTGGTTGTTCGGACCCCTCTTTTCTTCTGGGTTGGGTTTTAATTCTCGAGGACAAGAATGTTTTGAGAGGTATCTAATGTAATGGCTCGGACCTCTCTGGTCCATTACTTTGTGAAAATGTGGTGTTGGAGGTGTTCCAGGAGTTCAAGGTGACTTATCCCCAACACTTTTCCAAATTTCCAGTTCTGTGAACAGTGTTTCCAGTTTTATGAACAGTATCAGTAGGTGAACAGTGTTTCTATCGGTGAGGTTCAGTGAACAGTGTTTCTATCGGTGAGGTTCAGTGAACAGTGTTTCCAGAATGGTAACCTTCTAACGGTGACCTTCCATCGGTAGGCCTGAACATTGTTTCCAGAATGGTAACCTTCTAACGGTGACCTTCTATCGGTAGGCTTGAACAGTGTTTCCAGAACGGTAACCATCTAACGGTGACCTTCTATCGGTAGGCTTGAACAGTGTTTCCAGAATGGTAACCTTATAACAGTGACCTTCTATTGGTAGGCTTGAACAGTGTTTCTAGAACGGTAACCTTCTAACGGTGACCTTCTATCGGTAGGCTTGAACAGTGTTTCCAGAACAGTAACCTTCTAACGGTGACCTTCTATCGGTAGGCTTGAACAGTGTTTCCAGAATGGTAACCTTCTAACGGTGACCTTATATCGGTAGGCTTGAACAGTGTTTCCAGAATGGTAACCTTCTAACGGTGACCTTCTATCGGTATGCTTGAACAGTGTTTCCAGAACGGTAACCTTCTAATGGTGACCTTCTATCGGTAGGCTTGAACAATGTTTCCAGAACGGTAACCTTCTAATGGTGACCTTCTATCGGTAGGCTTGAACAGTGTTTCCATAATGGTAACCTTCTAACGGTGACCTTCTATCGGTAGGCTTAAACAGTGTTTCCAGAATGGTGAGGTCTAACGGTGACCTTTTCTTTCCTTTTCCAAATTTTGAGTATGTGAAAAGTGTTTCCAGATTCCTACAGTTTTTCCCCATTTGACGTTTCCTTTGACATAAAATACATTTAAATCCTTCTTTTAATGAATCTTAAGTCCGATTCAAATGCCATAAATCCTATATTAATTATTCCTAAGGCTGGGATGTATTTACTTGGTCAAACTGCATGGGTTAATGCGATCCGTTTTTAATGGAGAATTAACCGGAACTTAAATCGTCGCCCCATTAAATCTTCAAAAAGGGACGAGATATCATTCTCCCTTGTTCTTTCCCTTTTTTCTTAGCTAAGATACTCTAGAACCTTTCAATCATTCCTGTAGGAGTTGCACAATCAATCTTTACTCCTAGTATTGGTTCTGCTCTGTTTTGGATGCAATCAAGCCGTGTCGGTCAATCTTCCCAATAAGGTATGTTTTATCGTCATTCTTTTGGGGATCATCTTCTCTTGTTTCTCCCTTAGATATTATACCATGTAATTTCAAAGATTCTAATGGGTTTTTCTTGGGGTTGGTTGGTACTGTCATACTGTGGCATCCTCTGGTGGATGCAGTTGTCGTGAGAGGAGGATTTTGACCCGTTGTGTGGATAAAGGACGTCAAGAACTCTTCCAAGTAGGGGATTCATGGTTTCTCTTATTGTATATGTGCAATCTTAGAATTATCATGATTTATTCCATTGGATCACAATGAAATTGACCTAATTAAATACTTGAACCAGATTAAAAGAATTGGTTGACCGCATGTTGTTTCTTTATACCGTGATAACGGTTTGCCTCATGTTTTGCTAGATAGAGTGATATCTATGATTTCTTTGATTAGTTGTTCATTCTTTATGGAAATTGATAATGAACTTAAAGTCGGAATTAATTTTTAATTAATTGTCTAATGATAAAGAGGCATGTGAATGAATATGGTTGTTGTCGTTGATGTAGTTGTTCTAATTTGATGATAATCGAATTGGCATAGTAAGCATGTTAAATCTTTGTGATAGCTTACTGATTAGTTTTCCCGTAATTGGAACCTACGAATAACAAATATGCTAATTCAATATGGATTAAAGAACAGATTGTGTGGGAATTTCTAAAAGGGTTCTGAGTTGCCCTCTTGTTTGTTAAAGGGTCAAGATCCCATGGTTGTGATTGTTGTTTTCCAGCTGCTTTTGCTATGATGTGAGCTTGGATGGCTGTTGTGATATGTGGAGGCATGGAGGCCTTGTGGTTGTGGCAACGGATGACGCCTAAAGTGGCGAGATGCATCAGTTTATGCATATGGGTGTCAGGGAGGACACCAGGGGTAATGGAATGGGATGGATGTGGTTGCTGGATGCTTGTGGATTCTTTGAATGTTTATCTTCTTTGCTTTCCCCCAGTGCTCAAGGTAGCTGGTCTTGCTACCCTTCTTCCGAAGGAGGCGAAGACGCGCGGGGTATGCCATGTGCTTTCCGTGTTTAGCCTCTCGATGGAGAATGGGTCTATTCTCTTTCTGTAGGCGGAAAAGACTCGAAGGGTAGTATATCTACTCACCGTGTTGAGCCTCCTTTGTGTTTAGAAGCATAGGATGCTTTTCTAGAATGCCTGGGAATATGGAAAATTAATTCTGTAATGAATGTTTGATTAAATGGTGAAAATCCATGGGGATGGAGATACTAGAATTTAATGGTGATGTGAATTTTAAAAGGAGCAGTTGTTTTTTTTAATGTTATGCCAATTCAGTTTAATGTGGAATTGTTCATGGTTAATTAATGTTTAAATAATTAATTAATGTATAGTGGAACTGATAAAATGAGAATAGAGTAATCTAATAAATCTCTTCAAATGTTTGTGTGCTTATAGGATACTTAGTCTTAGAAGTAGCAGCCTGGAGTCTGAGAGACGTTAGCTGCAGTTGTATCTAAGACTAGGTAATGCCCATAGTGTGGATGTGAGTTATATATATATTCTGTAATTTTTGTGTTTCTATACGCTAATCCACCTTTTCGGTAAGGGAAACTGACACCCCAGGGATTCTGAGCCCTGGGGGGTGTTTTCCCTAACATTCTGATGGGAGGTCGAATGGCTGACTACCCCCTTTTGGCCCCGCTCTCTTCTCTTGGTAGATACATGTGCCAATAGGCACAACTTTTAGTTTCCCCATATATGTGTGTAGAGGTCTGTAATGGCTTGTGGTTATTTCACACACATATATTCTGGATATAGTATCCTATGGACTACTATAGGTGTATTTTGTATAGGATGTCATGGCTTGAGGATCCCTACTCGGTGTATGGGCTATAATGTCTTGAGGTATAATACCCGATGTATGATAGACGTTATGCAGGCTGTGGTGGCTCCCGGAACTTACCTAGTTACTGTTGGTTGTGAGGATGGTGTGGTGCTTCGCCCAAGTGTCTACGGGCAAGCCTTTGTGGTGCACGAGGTGCAGATTATGGAGCTTAGCCCAGGTGTCTGCGGGAAAGCCTTTGGAGAGAGAAGCACAGGAAGTATATCATTGGGGAAAAGCGGAAAACCAGTGGGGAAGTAGTAGCGGGGTACCCTTGATATTCTATACTATATGTTATATTCTTGTATGCATTACTTGGTGAGAGTAGCCATGGTGAGGTTGGGAACTTAGTATACTTGTTTAGGTGATGAGTTAGTTTCACTTGTTGTTCACTGGGCTTTAGCATGCTTTCTTTACTTTTGCATGAGAGGCTTGGGGAGGATCCTTCTGAGTATACTATTATACTCACCCTATGTTTATATAAACTTTTTTTCAGGTCACTTGGAGAAGGTTGGAGATCAAGCTGGTTACTACTAGCTTGTGGTTGGAGGAGGAGATGTTCGGGCTTGTGGTCGCTGCTGTTTTACTTTCTTTTGGGTACTTTTAGTTTCCCCTTTCATTTATAGTACTTTTTCATGACATTTCATATATGTACTTGGATTTCTTTTATATTTCAGTTCTGATTTGGAGTTGATTGGAGTCTATTCTATCTCTCTCTTCTGCATGTGTTCTCTTAGAGGGTAATGTCTTCCATTTGTGTGTTTATTATACCCTCGGTGCTAGTCGCCAACCCGGGGCCTACTGGAGGTAGGACTCGGGGGTCATTATCTCTCTTCTCACATTGCCAGCCCAGGAGGGGTACACTTTGTGGGGAGGGGGTCGTGACAGATAATGTAGTTCACATGTGAACCAGTTGTTTATGTTTTCAAGTTTCCAAAGGCAATATACCTGTATGATCCTCAGGATTTTGTTTGCTTAATGTAATGATTGTTCATAAAAAAAGATGTAATATATTTGTGTGAAAATCTTGGTTCATTATAGTGGCCCTCATCTAGGTAAACCTTGAGGCCTCTTGGTAGAGGTGCAGTGACTTGGAGAAATTTTTAGCCCTATGGGCAGTATATGACCCTAGTGATACCTTGGATCCCTTAGTCTTCTTGAAGTGATCCTTTCTCCCTAGATACATGTTACTTAATTGGTTAGGTCATGGGTGGGATGAACACTACAAAAAATTAAATTTATTGATGTTTTTTTAGTGGCATTTTTTAAAAATGCCTCTAATTTTAAATTTAGTGACATTTCCTGAAAAACATTTCTAAATTAGGAACGTTTCTTCAAAAACATTGCTAAATTGGTGAGGTTTTCAAGAAACATCACTAAATTAGGGATATTTTTACGAAATATAGCTAAAAATATATATATTTATATAGCTCATTTTCCCGCATTGATATAAATATATATTTATATATATATATATATTAATATATATAAACACAGACACATATGTATAAACATATATATAAATATATATATATATAAACACACACACACATATATATGTATATAAAAATATATCTATATAAATATATTTATATATATAAACACATATATATTTTAAATTTAGTCACATTTTAAAAAAAAATGTGGCTATTTTAGGGAAATTTTTACCAGTTTTTTAAAACATGGCTAATTATATATATATATATATATATATATATAATTATAATTATAATTTTATATATGTATGAATACACATATATATTTATACACACACACATATATATAAACATATATATATATAAACATATATATATAAATGTATATATATTAATATAAACATATAGTATATATACATATATATACTTATATATATATAAACATATATATATATATTATATAAACACAAACACACCTAGATATATATATAATATAAATAGATAAATAAATGTAAAATATAAACATATATATAATATATATATAATATATATTAACATAAAATATAAACATATATATATAATATAAAATATAATCATATATGTATGATATAAACATATATATATATACTATAAACATATATATAATAAATATAAACATGTATATATTAATATATGTATATTAAAATATAAATATATATATAATATTAATTTTTCAAATACTGAAATCTATTTCTATATATAAATATAACATAATAAAATTATAAATTAAAAAATTTAATAGGTGAGTTGGCCAAGGATTTGGGTGTGATGCTGGAGGTTCAAGGTTCGAGTTTAGAGGAGGCTAATTTTTCTATTTCCTTAGGCGTGGGTTGGTTGTTTTTAGTGTGTGGGGGGGTTGGGCATATGAGAGAGGGGTGGTCACGTGTAGGGCAGGGTATAGGTGAGCAGGTGTGGGGGCGTACAGAAAAGGCATTATCACGTGCAAGGTAGGGTATAGGCGAGCGGTGTGGGTGGGGTAGTGTCTAAAAAAATTATTCTAAAAAACCATAGTTAAAAAATTTGAATTTTAAAAAAAATACCAATATTTTTTAGAAACATTGGTAAATGAGGTTTGATTTAATGATGTTTCTAAAAAACATCAATATATCAATTATTGACATTTTAAAATGTCGTTAATACAAAAAAACATCACTAATTCATGTTTTTTGGGCAGTGGAAGATGTTGAATGAGCGGACTGGCCCAGATGTCCCAAGAGACCAGATTGAAACCAAGGACCCCCATGTAAGGTTCCTCCCTTATGAAATTACCTAGGGGTCATAGTGGGTGCCTCGATGACTAACCAACCCCAAGAGAGTGAATCCTAACACTGTTAGTGATGTTTATGGGTGTCACCTTAGAACTTGTACCTTGCATATGAGCTAAGGGGTTTTGGATAGTGGTAATGGTTTCATGTGTTTAGCCAACCCATGTTATTTTTTTTATTTTGATTTCATTTTTAGGGATTTGTGGTTTCCAAGTTGTGTTTCTAGAAATCTGGCATGTGAATCTGATTCTATGAAATGCAAAATACCCATGGGGGAGGTCTTTTATTGTGTATGGAAAACATCATAGTGGAGTTATGTGTTTACTAGATGAGAAAACTCCCATAGGGGAGGTCTGTATTGCTTATGGGCTTATGACTTGGCTGAGAAAACTTCCATAGTGGAGTTTTATATTACTTTTATGATTATACACTGGATAATAAAATTCCTATATGTGGGTTACATGATAACTATTCTATATACCGGGAATACCTGGGTCATTTATTGGTTGGAATGGTCATTGTGATGTGCTCAAAGACACCCTGACACTGGACGAAGCACGTATGGTCAATTAGGGTCATACATTTGAGGATCAAAGATGGTTATTAATCTTATCCCAGGTTATATGCACATTACCTTATTTCAGTTTTGATATTGTGGTTGGAACGGTCCTTGAGACATGCTCAGAGACATTCTGGCATTAGGATGAAGCAGGTAGTTTTGGTGGTTTTATTTATTTATTTACAATAATTATTTACATTATCATAGCATGTAACATACACATATCAATGCACTATAGGTTATGTATGAGACCACATTAGTGGTTCCCTACTGTGTTTTTTACTCACACCCTGCCCAGGCTTTCATTGCACTTGGGTACCCTATCAACCCTGAATTATTTTATTTTCTAGTTGGTTTGAGGCCTGAGATTACGTGATCGAGCTCGATCAGCTCATATGGGATTTTTATTTTGAGATGACGTGAGGATCAGGGATTATAATGGATCCTCTTTCACTTTTATTTCAGTCTTTACCCCCTTTTTAATTTAATTTATTTTGTATATGTGATCATCCTAGTGGGTGATTGAGCATGTATGATTGTATATATGTCTCTGCATTTCATATTATTATTGTTGGGTGTTTTTTTTTTCTTATATAATCTGGTATGTTTATAATATTTATGATTCTTGGTTATTTTTTATGATTTTTCACTCTGATATAGGGGTATATCCTCCCTTGGTAATAACTTAGACCCTCACTACTAGATAAAATCATCTATCATATGGGGAGGTACGCCTGGGGTCCCATAGCACCACCAGGTCAATTACTATTCATAGTGAGTCAGTTCAGGATGTTACATCAATGCACAACCTCATAGACTCATATTTATTCTTAACAAAAATAATACGGGATCCCTATGGTGAAATGTTAGGGCGTACAAATCCCTTATCACACAACTCCTATAGTTGTTTCTTTACTTCCACTAATCCCATTGTGGTCACCCAATAGGGAGTCTTAGATATATGTTCTACATTACATATGAGATCAATGGAATAATCAACCACATGCTCATGTGGATGTCCATGTAGTTCTTTAGAAAATACCTCAATGTATTCCTACACAATAGGTACATCCTCTATTTTAAGGATACATTTCCCTATCATAGATTTTTTTCAACTCTTCTTCTCTAATAATTTCATTAAGTAGAGCTACTAGAGGTGGATTTAGACATTATTAATATGATGTATTATCCTCTATGAAGATAAGGAATTTCACATCTTCATCATGAATTATATTCTAATTCTCTTAGAAATAATTTTTCACATTACAATTTGAATGTCAATACATACTAAGGATCATATTAAAGAAAACCATAGGTATAATAATCAAGTTTTAAAATAGGGTATGTATATGTGTCATAATGGGAATTGACTAACATATCCACATTTCAATAATATTTCCACTAATAATTTTGATTGACAACTCAACTCCCTTCTTATGGTGTTAGAGAAATATCTAATTTTCTTAGAAAACATGGAAGATATAAAAGAGTGTAAAGATCCAAAATGAAATAATGCATTATATAAATTTGAGGTTATGATCAAATTACTCACCATAAAATTTTTAGGAATTTAACCTTAGTAGTAGTAATCACATAATCTTGGACTTCTCCCCTTGGCCTCTTCTGTGGGAGGTTCCCTTGATGCTTGCGACATTTGTTTGAATAACACCCCATATCTTTATAGTTGAAGCACTAGATATTGGTGGATTATTTCTTCCCCTTTCATTCATGAGACCTATAACCCATTTATCCATACATGAAATAGACTCTTATTCCCATTAATCAAGTTCCTGGGTATTTCTTTCTATAATTATCACATGTTGGAAATCTCATCTTCCTTTTCTTCTTCTTTAACACGTTTTTTTCTTAGTGCTTAGCCAACCTCTTCTTTTCTTGATTTCCCTTGAAGATATAAGTACTAAAAAATTATTTCTCTATCTTGATGGCACTTGATACTATATCATCCTATAATGAAAATTTTTAAAAAACCAGTTCCCTTCAAAGAATCAGCTTAATGTCATCAAAGAAATGGTCAATCTTGTTTTTTGGATTATGTTAGAAATACAAAACATTCCTGGATAATCTTATAGAGTTAGTCTCATACTATAAAACACCTTCTTCTTCCTTCTGATTAAAATTGAGAAAATTCCACTCCATTTTAGCTCTCTCCTCTTGATTAATGTTTATAACAAACAATATCACTTTAAAAATTCTTTATTTTCATACTTTCTATTTTATTAACCTCTTTATTATTCCAAATCAATGACCACCATTGATCAACATATCCCTTCATAAAATACACTACTATAATAAACATTTCCCTTTTATTACTTCCTAATACCAAAAATATATTTTTTAGGGACTTAATCCATTATTCAACTACCAATATATTAGTTGTTCAATTAAAATATTGAGTCTTCTATCACATGAAGTGATACAACATAGGTTAATTGTGCTATGTAAAAACAAGTTTATCTATATGGGTAAGGTTATCCATCATAATTTGAGTCAGTATCTCTAATATATCCATGATCTAATCAACTCCAACACCAGCTATATTGGGTTGCTCAGTAGGGAAATCCCTACATTGACTATAGGTGTTGATTTCCTTCTTTCCACTAGGAGTTATCTCTAAACAATAAAACATAGTGAGTTAGATCATAATCATCATGAATATTGAGACATAAAATAAAAATCCCTATTATGGTGAAAGTTATTGAATACCTTGTGGGGTTATTATAATTCTCACATTATCTATGTTCATTTAAAATATGTTTCTCATAGCTCCTACTAAACACCCTCTGATACCAATCATAACAACCCTGACTCTAGTAACCCAAATATGGTGTTTAATTTATTATATTGGTACACGATATAAGGGATCGCATGATATAGGATCGATGAGTTTAGCACTCTTAGAAAACTAGATACATACATAATTTCTATATTAAATTTTAAATATACAAACATAGTATAAGAAACATTCTTTCATCCTTAAAATCATTCAAAATATTATTCTTTGTATCCTGGGGAAAGGAAAATAAATAAAGGGTGAGTTTATATACTCAATAAGGGTTACGTACAACTGAATCTATCATGAGTAAATAATATATAATCAATATGGAATAGTGGATAATCAAAACACATGTCATTTAATCAACATGATTTCAAAGTACATCCATTGCTAATATTAACATATAAATCACATGGATAATGGAAACTAGATTATCAAAAAAGGAAATGTAAAAATATGTACATTCATGATCTTACCATCATCACATTGGCCAAGATATCATGAATCTTATCATCAAGGCCTTGATCAACATATCGTTCTTAATAAATGGGTAGGTGTAAACCAGATACCCTTCTAATATATATTGTATTTTGTTTATCTCGTGAGATCTATTGATGCATCAAGGGGCTATCTATAATTGGGCCCCGCCTATCACTTTCACATCCTATGAATTACTCATATATTTAATGACCAATACAATTCATTCTCAAAATACCTTATAAATCATCATTTATCTATATTGAATTAAGAATGTGGAATATTTACCGATCCAATAAAATAACTTTCTTAATAAACTTCATTCATCTAATATTATATATAGAAATGTTATACAGTTGAGACAATATCAAAGTGGTGGAAATGATGTTGTATAAATCCATGATACTTGAAATATATACATGGAGGAGAAAAAAATATCCAGTAAAATGATAGACAGTGATAGGGAATGTGATCATGAGAAAGTTAATGACCACAAAACCATAAATCGGTAAAGGATGAAAAAAGATCATCAATTCATCAGAAATGAATATTTTTTAAAAAATATCGATCCAGGTATACCCAACCTATCACCCAATTTGGCACAAAACAAGGCATCAAGTACACCTCCCCGTACACTAGAGCATGCTGACTAGTGGTGAGGTCTTAAAAGGATACAGTGGGGAGACTATTTCATCATATCATATTGTAATAAAAATGGAAAGAAACTAAGAATGTACACATATCCATGAACATCATAGTGTATATAAATAAACAAATAATTGAATCAAGATATAATAAATGGAATAAAACATATAGACTCTAAGAAAAACATATAAAAACTGGTCACCCACTGGTTTGACCACATATATAGAATAAAATAAAATAAAATAAATACCCAAGGCTCTAATTCTACTCCAAGTAAAATCACATACTTGGTCTCCATGACTATTGAAAAACTCCAATGTGCTCCTCAGACTCCACATGAGTGGATCCACTCAATCATGAAAAATTGGGCCTCTACCTGATCCTTTGTTCCCTATTCTCAACCTAAAATCAAACATAAGGACTGAACATACACTGAGTTTCATATACAGGGGGTGGGAAACAAATCTCAATAGATGCCCCCAATAGTGGTCTTAACATCAGTTACCATAACATGTGCATACAACACATGGCATTCCCAATATTTCTAAATGAAGACTAATGGCATAAAAAGTAAATAGAATATAGTAAAATAAGAAAAAATGAATAAACAAAAGGAAAATAGTGAACCTTAGGTTCTATCCTAGAACCCAAGGTAAATCTACCCTCACTCAAGCTTAAGCTAGGGGAATTAAAAAACATGGATCACCCATCCACAACACTAATCACATATTCTTGATCAATAAGAAGATCCAAATTTCTAATGTAAGGATAGGGATGAATTTCAAACCCTAGGATATCATCATAGGCATCCCAAACACCAAACCACATCTACTAGGTTCTAGAACTCCAATGGCATGATATGAACTGGAAGTATGGACTCCTTGTCGACCTCGAGAGGGTACTACCATATCCCAAAACTCTTATAGAACTAAATAGGTGATAACAACCTATCAATGCATCTATGGGCTAACTGACTAGGACCAAGCTAAAAAATTGGGCACTGGGAGCACAAAATCTTCCAAGGTCCACTACCCCTATCTAGGGAAATCATATAATCTAGGGGTCCGCACTCATCCAGATCATCCATTAGCTCCCTAAACCCACCTCACAGTATCCATCTAATAGTGGAGAAAAATAGAACCAGTCTCAGGGCCAGGTCCTAGTCAAGTAATATCCCAAAGTTCTCCTCTTTCATCCATTCATGAAAAGGAACAGATTCAAACCTCAAATCCTATACGTTCAAGCGCCGGGGTTCGATGCACCCAAACCCACCAACTGGAGATGACTGAAATCAACCATCTTATAGGATAATAAGCATAGGGAACCCTCCAAGGTCCCCAAAACCTCTTCTCATTTAGGTCACCCTACAAGGGGATCCTATAGAAAAACCAAACCTTAGTTAAATCCAATTAAAATAAACCAAAACCAGCCTCACAACTCACTGCCTAAAGATCACTACACCCATAAGGGAAACCTATAGAAACACCTCACCCAGAAGGGAAAACTCAATCCATTCTATTCCTAGAAAGGAAACCTCAAGAAACACTATTATCATAAGTTAATTCCTAAAAACAGTTCCCTCAAACCTATCACAAACTCTATTCAATAGCACCCATTTGTACCTGACATCCCACAATGTCATCCCATACCAAAGAATCCTAAAAAAATACACCCTGAGAAACAAACTAGAAAATATCATCCAATAATCACTCGATATCGCCTTCTAAAATCCATCCAAAGAACCTCAAGTTTACTCACCTTACATCCTCGAGATAAGGTTATAAGAAAGCACAAAACCCTTACCCAGCATCACAACTCACAACCCAACCCCTTGAAGTATTCTAGAACAACAACCTCAAAGGAATACTCTTGATAAACTATCTTAGTTCAAAACTCCATTTATATATCCTCTAAATGCTAAATGGATTCCCCCATCATGATCTACATGGAAAAAACTCATAATTGACTACTCATAAGTCTAATTCTAACTCTGGGACACAAAGACACCCAAAACTTCTTACCATAAAAAGTAAAGTATGTGTTTTTCTGAGTACATGATGTGTATTCTCAAATATGAACCTTTACATGTACTTTTACATGTCCAGGGAACACCTAGGTTCTATCCATGTACTAGTACATGTTCAGGGCATACATGGGGTATGGCCCTGTACTACTACATGCTCATGTCCCCCTCACATGGGGTGTCTTCCCAAGTACTTGGTTACATGGCCAAGTTCTACTACATAGAGTGTACTCTAAGTACACATCATTTCATTATAAAACCTCCACCTACCCATGTACTCGGATACATATCCAAGTACCACTACATGGGTTGTACTTCGGGTACATTGTGTGTAGTCCCCAAAGATACACATGTCCAAGTACTCATTCACTTGGCCAAGTACACTACATGGATTACACTTAAAAACAAGGCATTGTAATGAATCAAATTTTCACGATTTTATTTTTAGAAATTAATTGGGAAAATCCCAAGACTAGGCGCTGAGACGGCATGTGATTCGGAGGCCCGATGTGCCCAGAACAATTTTTTGAAAAATATTAAGCTTTTAATAGAATGTGTGCAAAACTTTCATGAAAAATTGGAATATATTTTAAACGAGTTCCTGGATCAGAAATCCAAGGGAACTGTTAAGCTCATAATGGTTGATTTACCTTAGGTGTAACCTAACTTTGGTCAGTGCGGATCATCTGAAGAAAAATTCACCAAGGACGTAAGCGTAAATAAAATTATTAAATAAAATTATTTTATTTTAAAATCCTAATAACTCATTAATGGTGAATTGTATTGGAAATATTAGACCACTGTTGAGTTAGTAATGTGGTTTTTTTCTTAGTTAAGGCCTAACATCTAACGGTATGGTTCGGCTATGAAAGTTAGTTTTTGGACATATCAGTAATAAAAATATTTAATAAAAATATTTTATTTTGATGAAGCAAATTGTTTTCTTTTTATTATAGTTTTTTAGGAATCTAGGGTCATCACTATAACCCTGGAATTCCCCTGAGACAAGGTAAAGGGAGTTCTCTCGATATTAATGACAGATCGAGCGGATCATTTATCGTTTCTCTAGTGAAGTTGGAGGATCTTGTCGGCGATGGAAATTCAATATTTCTTGACAAAAATCAATCCAAACTCATGGTAGGGAATTTTTTTCTTCTTTATTTTCCCCATTATTTATTTCTACGATGAATTTGGACTAATCCACGAACAGATTAGACTGTGGATCGATCGTATTTTGTGGGAGGGATTTGTTGTGGGTTAGCGAGATTCAATTTAATCTATTTTCTAACCCAATCCTCTAGATCATGATAATTGACCAAGAACATTTGGCCAACTATGCTAAATCCTTTTCTATGTGCATTTCTCCCTCTTTTCTATGTGTTCTTTACCGTTGGACCCTTATGGACATGGTTCAACTTTCTGGGAGGTTCTGAAAATGATCAGACCCCCAGATTGGAGGAAAACTATCAAAAAAGGTCAAATCTATGTAGATCAGGTCCTAAGAATCTAAGATTTGTGACCTCTTCGATTTTAGGATACTATAGGTGGCCCTGTGGTCTATGGAATGGACCACCAGCGTGGGTCTGGTGTAGTGGCCCAGTGAGGCTGGAGGCGGCGGTGTTGCGGCATAGAACGGTAGTAGGATCGGTGGTTGTAGGTGGCTGTAGCAGCTATCAGAGGTGTCTAGAGGTGGAGGAAGAATGCGGCATGGTGGAGGGGCCACTTGGGAGTACGTGGAAACGGCGATGTCGCAGGGCAGGCGGAGCACGTGGGGCATGAGAATATGGTGACATCAACTGCAGGATGCAGTGAGGCTGCGAGGGGGATACGATAAGGAGGCTGCATACATGGTGGGGTGGCTGCATAGATCCCATAGTGGTGGCAAGGATGCGGGAAAGTCAGATCATGAGGGGTGCACATGGAGGCAGTGGGCCTACCACGTGGGATGTGGCGGAACCATGGAACCAGGTGGGGCACACTGTCAGGGTGGACCACGTGCGGTGAGCGAAGCCGGACCACATAATTAATGAATTAACAAGCATTAAATATGGAAATAAAATAAACTTTCTTATGTGTAAATATTATCTAATACATTTTTAATCACTTAATCTTATCACATTTAATATTAACAAGCATGTGAAAAGATAATAAATAGAAATTTATGCATAAAGGATAAAATACCTCAATAAAATATTAAGTCGGTATAGCATTCCATTACTTCAGTTAGAATTGAACCATAGTTCAAATTGCTTGAACATCCAAATTTGGGATGCTTTAAATTATCGGGGAATTCTAATTTGAGGTTTTGGGTTTATTTGACATAGTTTACATCAAGGGTTAACTACTAAAGAAGAACTTAGTGTAACTGAGAGGCAAAGGTTGAGGAAATTCAAAATTAAGGATTTTAGGATTGGGGAGTCCACTCAACAGATCAAGGGGCTATGAGTTAATGTAGTTGGTATTTTTAATTCCTACCTAAAACTTTTCAAATTTCTTGACCATCCAAATTTTAGGTAATGCGAAGGGTAATATGGATCCTTGCCATTAGAATGTATAAGCAATAGGATATTCTGAAGCCAATGGTGATGGCTATTAGGTTTTGATAAAATGGTGGGAGACTAATGAATATTTATTTATTTGTTTGTTTGAATTTTATCAGATAAATCGCTAAAACTTTTGTCATCTTATTTGTATAAATGGCATTAAAAATGACATCAAACATATTATTGTAATCCATACTTGAGAAGGAAAACCTCACGAGCACTAATTTATAAGATTGACAAAGGCACCTTCAGTTCATCCTTCCCTGTGAAATGAAACTATATTTTCTGGAAGAACCATTAAAAATTTGTGCTTGGAAATGAGGTGAGTGATGAGGAGCTCTCTGTGTAAGAGAAACATCTGAATGATTCTACATGTGTTCAGTGCCTCATGCTATCATCCATGAACAATGAGATCTTGAAGCAACATGAGGAAATAGATTCTTATATCATGATGTATCACCTTTGGGATATCTATTAATAGGAGGAGACACAAGAGAGGTATGAGATCTCCAATGCTTTTTTCACCACTAATCTTGGAGAGTCTGTTCTAGCTGGGCCACATTTATTCAAGTCTATTGGCTACATTGAGCGTCTAGATATCTTAGGGATTAAATTCCCAGATTAGTTGCGTACAGATCTCATACTGTAATCACTTCCCAAGACCTTATCTAGTTTTTTTTATGAATAATAATATGAGCAATAATGGGAAGATTCTATCAAAACTTCTTACTTTAATTCTCCAAGTGGATAAGGACATGGAGTGTGAAAAACCCACAGTCCTTATGGTGAATAGGAAGATGAAGGACAAGGAAAAGGGGCCTAATACTTATAAATAGTCTAAATCCCTCAAGCACTATCCAACCAAGAATAATAATATCCAAAGTTAGGGCAAGGAAAATGAGGTAGTGTGTTTTTCATGTAGAAAGTCATGCCACTGGAAGAGGAACTGCACCCAGAGGCAAGGGGAAGCCAAATGTGTGTATATTATAAAGTGAAATCTTTACGTTTATACATATTGGGTATTATATACAACTTTTGGTGATCACATCTATATTCAAATTCAGGAACCAAGTAGATTTCATAAAATTTCCAAAGGAGAGGTGGATTTACAAGCTGAAAATGGTTTGAGGTTGGCTGCTCTTTCTATTGGTGACTACCACCTTTCGTTGTCAACCAAAATGATTTTTGTTTTACATGACTATTGTTATGTACTATGTGTTACTAAGAACATAATTTCTATATAAAGTTTAGTTACAGATGGGTTTATTTTCAAATTCGGAAATAAAATTTGTTTCTTTTATAAGGAAAACATATGTTATGGTATTTCACGTTTAAATAATGGTTTTTATGTATTAAATTATGAAAATAAAGTTTTGGTGATCAATAACGAATCAAGTTCACATGACTCATATAACACCCAGTTATGGAATCACCATCTAGGTCATGTAAATGATAAGTTCTTGAAAAAGCTCTATCAAGATGGTTATTTAGACTCTTCTGAGCTAAACCCACTTGATAGATGTCATGCTTGTTTACAAAGGAAATTGACCAAACCACCATTTTTTGGACTGGGTGAAAGATCCATAGAACTTCTAGATTAGTACACCCTAATTAATGTGTGTGGACCATTTCTAGTAGAATCTAGAGACGGGTATTCTTACATTATAAATTTTATTGATGACTTGAGTAGATATGGATAGATTTACTTGATGAGGTATAAGTCTGAGTCCTTGGATAAATTCATGGAATTCAAGAATGAAGTAGAGAATCATCTTGGTAAAAAGATAAAGAATATTTGATCAGATCAAGGTGGAAAATATCTTAACCAAAATTTCATCAAATTTTTATGGGATTTTGGGATTCTATCTCAACTCACTCCACCTTATACACCATAGTGTAATGGATTTAGTGAAAGGAGGAACCATACCTTATTGGATATGGTAAGGTTGATGATGAGTCATACAGATCTTCCATTATCCTTTTGGGGATATGCATTACAAACTATGGAATACAAATTAAACTGAGTACCAACTAAGGTAGAAAATGGAATTCCCTTCGAGTTGTGGAGTGGAAATAAACCCATTTTGTCACATACATGTGTATGGGGATGTGAGGCATTTTTTAAGGCTTTATCAAGAAAAAAACTAGCACCTCAGGGCATGAGGTATATCTTTATAGGGTATCCCAAGAAAACAAAGGGATACTGCCTATACAACCCCTCGTACAAGAAAGTAAGTATCGTCAGACAAGTTGTCTTTCTTGAGAGGGAACACATCCTCAAAAAGGATAGTGGGATTCTATGAAGTTGATAATAAAGATACATAGAAGTTAGTACAGGAACAAGTTCTATAGGTCCCTTTGGAAGAAGTATTTCCTGAAACACAAGTACTACATATGAGCTCAAGAGAGGTAAGGGAACCATAGAGATATGGTTTTCTAGTCACTAAGGATGGTGAATAATTATTATTGGACAATGATGAACCTCTCTCCTACAAAGAGATAATAGAGAGCTCAGAAGATTCAAAATGGCTAGAAGATGTGAATTCTGAGATGGGTTCCATATATTAGAACCAAGTTTGGATTCTGGACTATGCTCCAGTTTATGTAAATCCTATTGGGTGTAAATGGGTATTCAAGAAGAAACCGTACATGGAAGGTAAAGTAAGTACCTATAAAACAATTCTAGTGGATAAATGTTTTAAACAGTTTCAATGAATTGACTATGATGAAACCTTTTCTCCAGTTTCTATGTTTAAATCCATAAGAATCATATTTGCCATAGCATCTTACCATGACAATGAGATTTGGTAGATGGATGTCGAAACTGAATTCCTTAACGGGAACCTTCAAGAATATGTCTATATGAAATAGCCAAAAGGGTTTTTGACAACATCTAATGCCAAAAGGGTTAGAAAGTTGTAGAGGTCCATTTATGGATTGAAGAAAGCATCCAGGTCATGGGATATTTGATTCGATTAATCCATAAGGTAATTTGGTTTCATTAAGAAATAATGTGAGACATGTGTTTACAAAAGTTTTAATGGGAATGTGATCATTATCCTAGTAGTACATGTTGATGACATATTACTTATTGGAAATGATATACTATTCTTATAGTCAGTTAAAGATTGGTTGAACAAGTGCTTCTCCATGAAGGACTTAGGCGAAGCAACTTACATTCTAGGGATCAAGATCATTCTTGAAAGATCCAAGAGGATTCTTGGACTAAGTAAAAGTACATATATTTACCATATACTAAAGATAATTAGTATGGAACAATACAAGAGGGTATTGGTTCCAGCGTCATATGGTTTACATCTTTCTAAGAAAATGTGTCCCTAGACATAATAGGAGAAATATAGAATGAGTATGATCTCATATGATTTTGTGATAGGATTTATCATATATTCCATGTTATGTACTAGACTTTATGTTGCCTATGCACTGATCATGGTAGGAAAATATCAAGAAGATCTAGAATAACAACATTGGAATGCTGTTAAGACTATCCTTAAGTATCTGATAAGAACTAAGGATATGTCCCTAGTGTATGGAGGAGAGGAGGATCTTGTCATAAGAGGGTATGATGATGCTGGTTTCGAACAGATCAAAATGATCTAAAGATGCAATCAGGATATATTTTATGTCTTAATGAAAGAGTTGTGAGATGGAAGAGTTCAAAGTAGCTAGTTGTAGCTAATTATATAGAGGAGTCCGAGTACATAGCGGGTTCTGATGCAGCCAAGTAATCCATCTATATTTAGAACGTTTTTTGGGAGATTATTGTGGTACCTAGTAGTAAAGATCCTATCACATTGTATTTTGATGATATTTTAGCAGTTTCTATTGCAAAAGAGACAAGCTCACATCAAAGAACAAAGCATATACTCTGCAATTATCACCTCTTGATGGTTTTTTATCAAAGGGGTGAAGTTGCAATGAGAAGATTATCAATATAATAGAACATGGAATACCCCTTGACTAAAGGTCTATCTCAGTGGAAGCATGAGTATAATGTGAGAGCTAGCAGACTGAAGATCATTGGCAGTTGGATCTAGTGAGAGTGGGAGTCTATTGGAGTTGGTTCCCAAGAATCAACTTCTTTTTTATTTTATGATAAACATGTATTCATTGGATGGATATTAATAAACTTCTTATTACATCATGATTATTCTTATACATGACATTGTATGCGATAATGTCCTAAGAGTATATGTTGCACTAAAAGGTCATAGAGGATCCCTACTATAATGAGAACCCAGAAGTGCCATGACACTATTCTTGAATATATGTTCTATAGTTGGATGATATAATTTTAAGGGGAACAAATGATATAGGTAATCATTGGTAGAGACTCATAGGACTTTTAGGAACCTTCTCATGGTGTAAACCCTTGGTAATTTCCAAGAGGATATTATGAGAACGAGACTCGCCAGTAGGAAATCTAAATTTATAAGTGTCATTGGATGTTCCTATCTGTAGACATGTGTATTGATCCTAAGACTTTAATATTATTATTAATAGGTATTATAACTCGCACAATTAGATGTATTGGTGAAAACTGTGATGGCATATGTTCACAGTGAGGTAGGATATGTTGGGTACGTCACGAGTAATAATGCATTAATGAATAATGTGAGAAAGGATTTATCCATTTTGTTCCATAATGGAAGTTGATTTCTCTGGACCTTTGATTAAAATGATATAGCCTAAATAAATCCATTTCCATGGTTTTATATAGGTAATTTTAATTTCCAAGAAGTCAAAGAATGATAAATTGATTATATAGGTTGATGGAACTAGCATGCAACCCACTTGATTGGAGGTATCAAGACAAAGGGATTATATTACATGGTAAGAATTCATATGAGGTGATGTGTCATTATGGAATTAACTTCTTTCTCTATGGGTGTCTTGGTGTGTTGTTAGATGCTAACCTTGGACTTTAGGCTGCTCCACCTAATTCCACTGAGAAAGAGGCCTAGAGGGTCACACACTAAGTATATCCAATATCTCAGTTAAATAATATATTGTTTATTATTTAACAAGTTGAATAAATATTATTCCAATTTTTGGTTTAATAATTATTCATGTTTGATTGATCTCATTTATTTCAACACTAGTTATTTAAGAGAATATAATGTGGGTGGAATAATTAATAAATATTTATTTTTTATTTAGTGAATATAATATTTATATATTTATTGGTGAATAATGCAGTGATATTTATTTAATAAATAAATATAAATTATTAAAGGTTCAATAAATATAGTGGAGTATTGGTGGAACAAGTTAATGGTCTAGTGAGAAATAATAATATTGAATATTATTTGATTAAATAATAATTTAATTATAACTCGCACGATAAGTGCATTTCATAAAATAATAATGTTGCTATTATTATTTGACATGGGTGTTTCACTAGGATTAATAAAATAATAAAGGCACTTGTGAAAATTATTTATTATTTCCATAGTTAATTAAATTCTCGGTTATATTATTCTCTTATTATCCAAGCACTAGCCAAGAAATGATTGTGGGTGTGCACAATGAATTGGAGAAAATCTCTCAAGCCTATAGAGTTTTTTCTTCTTCAAGAATGAGCTCAAGAAAGAGAGTGATCCTCCTCCCCTAGATCAAGTAGAATTCTTTGGAAGCTGTTCTCAAGGCGGTCGAAGGTAGACATCGCAAGTGCAAGGATCATATATTCTATCACTCAGAGACTCCTTTGGCGATGTTCGGAGATACATAGAACACATGTGAATCACCATTAGAGGATATCCACCCTTGATCTCTACAACGCAATGATGGTACACCTGAAGATATGTGGTTGAACGCATCAATGAAGAAAGAATAACTTTGGAGGTAATTCTTTAATTTAATTAAATTAATTATAAACAAAATATGTTAAATATCTCTCTTGGTTCTGTTTTTCTATTCCTTTGTCTAAATCCTTTATTCAATTCCATGGATATTATCATTTATCATCATATTGATCCTGAATTGTTCATTGAATATGGAAAAAATTAAAGTTGGGCACCGACACTCTCGCGCTTCTACTGCACCCAGGACCTAAAAGGATGTCTATACTCCTGGGAAGGGGAATGTGGTGGAATATGCTCTTAGTAAGAGATCTAGTTTTTAGTTAATTAAAGAGGTGTCATAACAGTTATCCTCATTATGGATATCTTTTGTGGATGGATATGGATCAACTTACCTCTGGTCGATCATTTTCAACACTCCACTCTTACAGTGAGTTAGGGGGGAATAGCTTGGGGATATCGACTGTGAGACCCTACATGCTCAGATATACATATGGTATGCTCTTAATGGATATTCGAAAGGTGGGGAGCATGTATTTCTTTTCAAAGGATGAACCATAGTACCAGTGATGTTGAGGGAGGAGGTTCTGAGGAAGTTACATACTTTCCCTTTGGGAAGTACATCCCCATTAGATCCATGAGAGCTCATTATGTGGGAAGGATTAATTCCTATCTTTAGGGTCGAGATCCCGATTTATATATTTTTTTCCTGCTACTTGTGATGTAATGTGTGTCTGGGATGGCTAATCCTGGAGGGATATTGTGGTATGTGTGGTAACAAGGCTTGGTTTTTATGGTAGTAGTGGATGCCTAGAGTGGCGAGATGAATTGGGATATGAATATGGGTGTTGGGAAGGACATTGAGGATGATAGAACGAGTTGAAGTCGGGATTACCTGTTGATATGAAATATTTTTTCTTGTTTTAATTAGTTCTTGGTTTATCAACTCACCATGTCGAGCCACTTGTTCTTGGAAAGGGTTGCTCATTTTCTTTCTTGGGGTGCCAAGAAGGAAGTGGAAAAAGATATCAATGGAATTTGTGATGGGTTTACCATGTACATATTGGGGACATGATACTATCTAGGTGATCTTTGACTAACTCACCAAGTCATCCCACCTCTTAGATAGATGGGAGCGAAGTTTATTAGAGATATTTGGATTCATTTATGTGCAAGGGATAGTTTGACTCCATGTAATTACATGGATAATTGTTTTAGATCGTGTCACTCTCTTTTCATCCTGGTCATGGGTATTGAAGATTGAAAGGATGGGATCCTTCATAGACAAGAGATTCCTTTAGTGTTTGTCTCATAACAGCATGGGAATCTCCAGGAGAGCACATGGGAGTGGGAGGCTCAGGTTCGTGCTCAATACCCTCATCCTTTGTGTGACCCTTGGTTTAGTTTACAGGGATGTAAATCCTTAAGGTGGGTAGAATATAATGATTAATATTTTCCTAGTTTTATTTTTAGAAATTAATTGGGAAAATATCAAGACCAGGTACTGAGACAATGTGCGATTCTGAGACCCGGTGTGCTCAGAATAATTCATTGAAAAATGTTAATATTTTAATAGCACGTGCGTGCGGATTTCCTAAAAAAGTGGAATATATTTTAAATGGGTGCCTAGATCAGAAATCTGAGGGCACCATTGATCTTAGAATGGAGGCTTTACCTTAGGCATGACCTAACTTTGGTCGGTGTGGGTCATCTGAATAAAAAGTCACCAAGGACGTAATCATAAATAAAATTATTTTATTTCAAAATCCTAATAACTCGTGAATGGTGACTCGAATTGAAAATCTGATACCACCGTTTAATTATTAATGTGGTGTTTTCCCTAGGTGAGGCCTAACATCGACCGGTGCAGGTCGGCTGTGAAAGTTAGTTTTTGGACATATCGGTAATAAAATATTTAATAAAAATATTTTATTTCAAGGAAGCGACTTGTTTTATTTTTATTAGAGTTTTTTAGGAATCCATGGTCATCATCATAACCCTATAATTCCCCTGATACAAGGAGAAGGAAGTTATCTCGACAGTGATGATGGATCGAGTGGATCGTGGATCATTGTGCCAACAGAGTTGGTGGGTCTTGTCAATAATGGAAACATAATCATTCTCATCAATGATTGATCCAAAATCAAGGTAGTGCATTGTTTTATTTTTGATTTTCCCTATTCTTTATTTATACAATGAACGCAGACTAATCCACGAACATATTAGCCCACGTATTGATCATATGTTGTGGGAGGGATTTGTTGCATGTTAGTGGGATTCAATTTAATTTGTTTTCTAATCCAATCCCCTGGATCTTGATCATTGTCCAAGAAATTTTGGCCAATAATGTTAAAACATTTTCTATGTGAATTTCTCCCTATGTTCTACATGTTCTTCACCATTGGACCCTTGTGGCCATGGTTCAACTTGTTGGGAGGTTCTTAACGCGATCGGACCCCCAGATTGGAGTAAAACCAGCAGAAAAGGCTCAATCTATATAGATTGGGTCCTAAGAAGCCCAGATATGTGACTGCTTCTATTTTTGGATAGCGAAGGTGGCCCTGTGGTCTGTGGAAGGGACCACCAGTGCGGGTCCGACATGGGTCTAGCGCAGTGGTCCGATGAGGTCAGAGGCGGCGGTGCCGTGGCGCATAATGGTAGCTAGAGTGGTGGTTGAAGTTGGATGGATCGACCGCTGGAGTAGTGGCCATAGGAAACTAGAGGCAAAGGCAGAATGCAGCATGACAGATGGGTTTCTTAGGAACCACCAGCAGTGGTGAGGCCATGGGTCAGGCGGAGCACGCAGGGCACGCAGACGTGGCGGCGTCAACCGGGGGACGCGGCGGGGCCATGAGGGGGAGGCGGTAAGGAGGTCATGTACACATCATGGGATTGTGTGGATCCCATGGAATTAGCAAGGATGTGGGGAAGACAGAGCGTGTGGGGTGCACATGGAGGCAGTGGGTCAACCACGTGGGATGCGGCATCACCACAACACCAGGCGAGGCACGCGGTCAGGGTGAACCGTGTGCAGCGAGTAAAGCTGGCACGCATACGGCATAATGGACTAGAAGAGTTGGGATACGCTAGTGGCCCAGCAGGCTAGAACAAGTTTCCCAGCATACTAGGATGGTTCTGGCCAGATCGGGTCGGGCCAGGTTGGGTTAGACGGACTGGGTCGGGTCGGGCCAGGCCCGAGTCATAATTTTTCACTAAAATGGCCATATATTTTAAACCATGTTTCTATTTGACGATCCATTTCTAGTGTTGGTACCCTTGAGATGAGATGGTATTTTTGAGATACTCTAAGTGAGTTTTTGTGCAATTGTGCATTTGACCTAATGGTTTGAGGAGTAGGTTCTCCCGGAACGAGTGTGATACAAGCAGAATCCTATGGCTGGTTGTGACCTTGAGACTATGTGTCTTATTGAGACTAGATATCTTATCTATACTGAGTGTCTTATTGAGAATGGGTCATGACTGAGTGGGTTCTCCCCTTTCTTAACAGGGTGTGGGTCCTCTAGTCACTGAGTATCACTCCCCTACCGAGTTAGGGTGTGGGTCCTTGAGACTGAGTGTCTTATCAAGACTGGGTGTCTTATTGAAATTGGGTGTCTTATTGAGACTATGTGTATTATCATGTGAGGAGTGGTTCCTTCATTGGAGATGGAGCCCCCTTGAATACTGGATATAGTTACAAGGAGTGGGCCCATTCACTTTGTGTAAATGATACCTAGATAGAGCCCCCTTGGTATCATAGTATATGAATGCACTAATTACTTAGTGTTTTTACATTTCATCATTTTGGGATTAGAGATGTGTGTGTGTGTGTAGGTACTTAGAAAAATGCCTCCCATTTTTGGGATATGACTACTCGGTGCTAGTCGCTAGCCTTTGGCCTATTGGAGGTGGGCTTGGGGTAGTCATGGCATGGGTCCCTCTGGGACGGGTCATGATAGGCATGTACTTCTAAAAAACCCATCTTCCTTTAACAGTAAGAACACATAGTTTGTGTTATTAAAACCACATGCCATGTGATCAGGATTTTCAAATGGGAAACCCCTACAAACCTCCCAAACCCCTCGATTTCCCCCAAAACTCACCATATTGACCCACTAGGGGTCCCCAACAACCAAAAAACATGGTTAAAACTTTAAAAAACAACTCTATGGGTATTTAAAGTGAAAAAATTAAAAAGGGACTAATTATGGGTGGAAACCATTAAACCTTTGATCTAATCCACGTTCTGCAGCTACCACATGACGATCTAGCTTCTCTCAAGCTCTATGGCAGCACCTCCCTTTCATTCTGTCCCTCTCCCTATTCCTCTCCTATCCTAAATTGGTCATGAAAAAGGGAATAACCAGGGGTTTACTCATGGATAAAAATGGAAAAATTATAAAATAAATGAGAAAAGGGAAAAAAAGAAAAGAGAAAATAAAATATAAAGGATTTAAGGCCCAGCCCGTCCCCAATAAGAACATGCAAAAATATGAACATAAGATATCACCAAACGAACATGCAAAAATAAATAATATTTAATTAATTAATTAAATATTAAATATTTCTCCAAAATTTGAACAACACGGAATTCTATGAAACTCCTACCCTAGGTTAAACATACTATTCTGGGACTAATGGAGTGGTCATAAAAATTATATAAGATATCCTGTTTAGATAAATAACCATTTTTTCCTTGAAAACCACTTGAGATAAAAAATTAAAATTTCCCTTGATTTTCTCAAATTTTCACGATAAGATTCATAAAAATCTCCCCACCATAAACTCTTATCAAACCCAAGAAGTCTTGATGGTTAACCATCTGCCAAGATTCACCTTAAACACCAACGCATTCAAAACAACCATAAACATCCACTAATTGGTCTCATAACACCCATGACTCTCCCAATCTGAGGGATATTCAACCATGATTGATCTGATACTCCCCACCATCGGAGTATCCATATTATTTCCCCTCAACCAAACACCAAACTCTATATACCACGCTCTATCCATTACCAAATGCAATGGTTGTATGTGTCTAAACTTCTCTCATAAGAGCACCAACACAGAACAACAACTTCTTCCCATTCCTAGATCACCAGGAACAACATCCCCAACACTCAATAAACCTCTTAAAATAAGGACCACAACCTATAATGACCTATGGTGAACTACCCACCATAATGATTCCCTTCCTTCTCACCTCAAATGATAACCTTAATGGTTCTACCATAACTACACCACTTGGGTTTCCTCGGGACCTGAATAACTTCCAACAGACCCCCACACTAGCCAACTGACACTATGCAAAACTCACTCGCACAATCCCTCTCTCAAAAAGGATTTCTCCCAAAAATCCACACCAACCACCACTCTCCTCTTCAAGGAAGAGTGATTCCCCAAAAACCCTCTCATAGACTCTCACACTCAAAAAAACCATGACCTAACAAACCTAGGCTAACACACCAAACCCCACTGACCATGCTCCTCCCACAGGCTAGTTCTAATAAACTAGAGCATCCCCAAGAACTCCTATTTAAAAACAAGGAATCTCCCACTTTCCAAGATCCACCACATGAGCATTCATCACTCAGAAATTTATTTAATGTTATAAGTAATCAACCATGCTCTCACCACACCACTAGAAGTATAACCATAACCAATAGGGCCAGACATCCAACCAAACATTCCCTCTCAAGCCAGCCAAAAATCCATCCACACCCTTAGTGAACCACTTCACAAGACCAAGGAAACCTCATCCTAACTAAAAAACTTATCAAGGAAACCAAAACCTAAGGTAGACTCAAGATCAATCCAAATATATCTTAGGCATCCTTGCCTTCATCGAGCCAACCACTGGAAATAAGGCATCTCAAATCCCGCACTAACCTAGAAGGGTTTTTACCCATCCCCAAACAAAGGGACTGCATCTCTAACACTTGAGATCACCTCTCCATGAAATCCAAATGAACTTTCATTAGAAGAATACTTAAAATTCAGTTGAGTATTATTTCACTAAGAATATATGTGGGACAACACCATATAGTTTTTTGTTGAGACTTTAAACAAATGAACCTCTATCATTAGTGAAAACATAAAAAATCTGGTAAATCTCATGAGGATACTACATGCCTATCATGATGCATGAAAAAAAGGCCTATTATCATCGATCCAAGAGCCAAAAACTCAGAAATCACAAAATTCACAAACACAAGTGCATCACTTAAGGTCAAAATCATATATTCATAACATCAAAAACCAAGAACAACAATCTCATAGCCCTGGTAACTTAGACTTCCAACCAAAATAGGTGTTCATGATGCACCAGCCCGATATCCATCACAAGATCCAACACATTCCTAGATCTACTGTCTACCAACTCCCCCAAATAGTAATACAAATAAAAGAATACTATGATACTATTTTGTCACAAACCAGATCGAGATGACCCGACACATCACCCAATCTGGATTGCAACAAGGTATCAAGCACACCTCTTCATACACTAGAGGTTTTCGACTAGCGATGAGGTCCTAAAAGGATACAGTGGGGAGACTATGACATAATATTAGAGTGTAATAATAATGAAAAGAAACTAAACATGTACACATATCTATGAACATTAGAGTTCGCATAAATTAAAAAATAACTAAAACAAAATATATAATAAATGGAACATATCATATAGACTCAAGGACAAACATACGGACGATGGATGACCACTAGGCCAACCACATATATAGAATAAAATAAAATAAAATACATACACGAGGATTTACTACTACTCTATGCTGAAACAAATATCTAGTCTCTATGACTATTGAACATCTCTAGGAAAAACCTCATACTCCACATGAACGACTCCACTCAATCATGCAACATTAGGCCTCTGCCCAATCCACTACACCCTATGATCAACCAGAAAGAAAATATAAGGTCTTCACATACACCGAGGTGCACATACAGGGGGTGAGAAACAAATCTCAGTAGGCCACCCCCTACGGTGGTCCTAACATCTTCTTTTATAATATGTGCATCCAACATGTGATTTTACCAACCTAGATGAATGAAGACTACTACCATAAAAATTAAAAAAATATAAGAAAATAAACAAAAAAGGATAAACAAAAGATAAATAGTGAACCTTAGGTTCTATCCTGACACCCAAGGTAAATCTACCCCCATTCTATCCTAAGTCATATAAATTAAAAAATGTGTCTCACCTTGACACAACATCAAGCATATCTGCATGATCAAGAAGGATATCCAAAAGTCCAATGTAAGGATTGTAATGAATTTTGAACCCTAAGATATAATAGTAGGCATCTAAAAAATTGAAGAGCATTTACCAGGTTTTAGGACTTCAATGGAACGATCTGAATTGGAGGTAGGGACTCCCTATTAATCTCATTATAATACTACCATGTCCCAAAATTACTATAGAATTAACTAATAGAAAATGACTTATCAACGCATCTCTAAGCTTCTTGACTGATCCTAAACTCAAAAACTGGTCCCCAAGAGCACAAAAGCCTCTACAATTCACTACCCCTAGTTGAGGAGATCAACTAAACTGGGGGGGATGCACTCATCTAGATCATCCATTGGCTCCCTAGACTAGCTTCACAATAACCAACCAATACAGGGGAGCAATAAAACTAATTTCAAGGCCAACGCCCATTCTCATGCCTTATCCAAACTTGGATGAGAATAACCTCAATCCTCCAAGACAACATGATCATGCACTAGGTTTGGCTACACCCAAACCCACCAACTAAAGTTTTTGAGGCTAGCATCGACCATTTCATAAGACAAAACACACGGGGTTCCCTCCATAGACCCAAAAACCTCAGCTCAAGCAAGATACGAGCTCCACCAAAAAAACCTAACCTCATACCAAGCCTTACAAAATAAACCATATCTAACCTTAAATGTCACAACCTAAAGATCACCGCACCCAGAAGGGAAAGCACTAGTAACACCTCACCCCATAATGGAAACCTCAAACCACACCACGCCCAAAAGGGAAACCTCAAGCAATACCATGGCTATAAGGGAATTCCTTATAACATTACCCTTACATCTATTTCAAACTCTGATTAATAGCACCTAGATGTACCCAATATCTCATGATGTAATCCTAGTCCAAAGGATACTAACAAACTACACCCCATGCAAAAAAACTAGAGAATCTCATCCAAGAAGCACTCGACCCCACCTTATGGAATATTTCCAAAGAACCTCAATAGAACACATCTATAATTATCAATATAAGGTGATCAGAAAGAACACAACCCTCACCTGGCCTCATAAATCAAAAAACAACCCCCATAAGGGTTATAGAACAATAACCTTAAATGAATCCTCTTTATAAACTTTCTTAGTCTGAAACACCATCTAGATGGACTCTAAAAATTGAAAGGATTTCACCATTGTGATCTATGTGGAAAAACTTTTATAATGGACTACTCACAAGTCAAATTCTAACTCTAGGGCACAAATACATCCAAAACCCTTTACTGAAAAAAGTACATGGTGTATACTTATGAGTACACGACGTGTAATTATGAGTACGCAGCTTGTACTCTCAAATGTGCACTTGTCCATGTGATTCTACATGGCTAGGGCACACCTAGTTTCTAACCATGTACTAGTACGTGTCCATGACATACATGGAGTATGTTCGTGTACTACTGCATGGTCATGTCCCCCTCACATGGGGTGTCTTCCCAAGTACCTGTCCACATGGACATGTACAATTACATGGCATATACTCTGTGTACACGACATGTAGCTCCAAAACCTCTACCTTCCCATGTACTTGGCTACATATCTATATACCACTACATGGGGTGTACTCTGAGTACATGATGTTTATTCCCCAAAGCTCCACATTCCCAAGTACTTGTTCACATGTCCAAGTACTACTACACGGTGTGTACTTAAAAACACGACATGTACTTTTAAAAACATCAAATTCCCTGAACAAGAATAAGACATGGCCTATGTTCGTGAAACCACACATAGTATGATCAAGATTTCTGAATGGGAAACCCCTATGAACCTTCTAAAACCCCTTATTTCCCAGTAAACTCACCAGATCAATCCTCTAGGGGTCCCCAATATCCCAAAAACAAGGTTAAAACTTAAAAACAACTACTATATGGGGATTTATAGTGAAAAAATTAAAAAGGGAATACCTTTGGATGGAAACCATTGAAGATTTGATATGATCTGTGTTTTGTAGTTGTTGCAGGACAATCTGGATTCTCCCAAGCTCCATAGTGGCACCTCCCTCTCCCTCTCTCCCTATATCTCTCCCTCTATCTATCCCTCTCCTTATCCCTATCCCTCTCCTCTACTCTCTTAGAAGTGACAAAGGGAATACCCATGGTGGTTTACACATGAATAAAAAGGGGGAAAGGATAAAAGAAGGGAGAAAATGGAAAAAAAGGGAAATGAAAAGAAAAATGAAACATGGCTCGGGCCCAACCCCGGTGCCCGACTTAAGGTTATTACATTCTTAGAAAACAACCCCAATAAAGACTCAAATGTGAAGTTATAATTCGGATCCAACACTCCAAATAGAAGATATCACTGAATGAACATATAAAAATGAATAATATTTAATTAATTAAATAAATATTAAATATTCTACCAAAATTTGAATGGCTCTAAATTACACCAAACTACTACCCTAGGGTAAACACCCTATTTTGGGACCAATAGAGTGGTCATAAAAGTTATTTAATATCTCCTGAAAGGATAAACCATTTTCCCCTTGAAAACCACCAAAAAGAAAAAAAATCAAATTTCCCCTAATTTTCTCAAACCATCATGACACATTTCATGAAATTTGTATGGTTCATGAAATTTGTAGTAAAACCATGACTTTTAAAAATAAAAAAAAAATATAAGAAAAAAAATCATTTTCAAAATTCATTTGATTTCTTTAGGAAAATAATACCCTTTTCTTTTGATAGCATTTTAAATTAAAATTTACAAAATATTGAGTAAAATATTTTCCTTGAAAATAACCATGGAAACTTGTAAATGAAAATTCAAAAAAAATAACAATAATGAGAATAGGAAAATCCGTTCATGACATACACATTAACAGAGAAAATTATTTTAATATTTTTGTAAAAATTAAAAAAAACTACTTGTTTGGAAAAAAAATCAAAATATTCTTTTTAAAAATTTGTAAATAAATAAAAGGTAGTAAAAATGAACTTTTAAAAAAATCATTTATAGTTAAAAACTTACATAAAATAATTTAAAAAACATATATATGGATGAAAAAGATTCCAAACTGAAAATAATAAATATGGTGGGTATCCCTTACATGTGACTTACTTGTTGATTCATGATCCAACAAGAGAAAAAAATAGAATATAAACATGTAATACCTAAATATAACTAGATGAGTAGAAAGATATAGGGTTTAAGAGATTAAAATCCCATAATTTTCCAAATGAAATTTGAACATAAAAAAACCCAAAATAAGGTTAAGTTCCATTTGTTATATTCCATTTATTAAGTTCCTTTTATAATCATTTGAAAATTTTTTCTTTGAATAGTTATTGCTTACTTTGACCACTTAAGGTTGTTTACTTAATTTCTCCAAAATTACTTCAGTATATTATTAGTGGTTAACAATGTTATGAAATGGTTTCATCGTCACCAGGGTGTTAATAATGTTATGAATATAATTTTTATTCATCACATATAATTTTTGAATCATCCATGCATAGTGGTAATAGAAAAATAAATCACAGTGTTTACTGAAGGTTGTCACAGCTGGATTTTTATTTTCATCCTTTGTTATGGTTTATCTTTTGATTTTTGGTTTTTATCTCGAGTTTTAGTTGTGACAGATTTAAATTTTTAGGTATTCCATTCTTTATTTTTGGTCTCATTTTTATTCTTTAGTTTCACCGTGAGTTTTTGGTGAAAAGTGGAGATTTTGGGATTGGCGGCTAGTGGCTCATGGTTATAGGATACCGTGCAGCCTAGACCTAGAAGTTGTGCAAGCCTTGGGATGTATTTGGTTGGGGGTACATGGACCATGCACGGTTAGTAAAACCATGTGGAAGGCATGCTCATGGTTCTGTCATTTTTTACAGAACCATGTCACACAATTAGCGTATGATTTACCAAACCATGTGGCCAAACTGTGTGAGTTCCTAGGTTTTCCAGTAAGGGGTGTATGGCAGACGGTTTGGGAAACTGTGTGGGCTAACCATGAGTAGTACCTAGGTCATTAAAAATGTGATTTTACCTTTCTATACTCTTGGTATTTTAACCCCAAAATGCCTCCTCTCTTCCTCTCCTAGTTTATGTAACCCAAAGAGAGCTTCTTCCTTCTTCTCCAAGCCTCCCCTCCTAACCCTTGTTGTGGATCTAGTGGTTTCTTCAAGTTTTGGGGGTTATTTCTCAAGGTAATCCTCTCTTATCTTATTCATATTACTTATTCTTTCATTTTCTTTTTATTTTATCTCCTTCCATGGTATTTTGGATCTAAGGTTCATGTTTTCCTTGGTTTATGTTGGTTAATTTTACTTTTTGGGGTTTATCTTGGTTGTTCTTACCTCTTGGAACCTTTGTAAAGTTGTTTTGGGTTGGCAACATTATGGTTCATGTTATTTGAGGTAGGTTTCCCTTTTCACTTGTCCTTAAAATTTAATAATAATTGATTTATTACTTTTCAAACCTTCTTTATATTTTAATTAGAAATGTATGGTTTTTGTAATAATTTTTTTATGGGAAATGAAGTGGTTTTCTTGATTATTTTGAAGAATATGGATTTGTTTTATTATGTGATTCACACCAAGTGCTTGGTAAATTTCCCAGTTAGTTTTTTAGATTTTTAAAGCATGGATTTTATTTTTAAATGTTTTTGTTGTATTTAAAATGGTTTTTTGGATTTATCAAATAGATTTTTAAATGGTTTGGACTTCAATGTGGTATGTTTTTGGTTCTTTTAAAACGTATTGATATGTGGTGATGGTGTGTAGCCTGTTTGTCCTTTTGATGATAGTGGATTTAGTTTATAAATGTGGTGTGAGTTCTTAAATGGAATTTTTTAAAATGGTTGTGATATTTCAAATGGTATGATTTCACCTTTTTGGAAAGGTGGATTTGGTCCTTCAGAAAAGGGTGGTTTCTCAAAGGATGTTTGAGGCCTATTTGGAATTTTTTTGAAATTTGGTAATCTTGAAAACTCTCCTTAGATAATTATATTTCCTTAGTTATGTTGATTTTTTTGGGAGGCCCACACTGAGAGGATATCTTGTGTTCTAATTATTATAAATGAAATATATTGTTCCTTGGGGTGTCTCAGGGGTGAATTGTTGTGTGAGTTACTTCTGTATGATATATATACATGTATTGACATGGGAACCTAGCATAGCTAGCATATTTTAGGTGAATTATTATTTTAATAGCTTAGGATTATACTATATCTAGTGTCCTATAGTAGGGGATATGTTTTATTTTTATTTCTATGGGATAGTGCCCCTCGGTCAGACCAGATAGGGTGTGATCAAGCGTGTGGGAGAGATTTGATGTCATCAAGTGAGGCATGCCTTCAGGATGAGTTAAGATGTATAATATGTTCTAGATTATTCCACTAAGCTTCCAGGTTCTCCCATGTCTCCTGGAACTTAGTTTTATATGGTGGATTATTGAGATGAATTCTTGGTTGGTTACTCTTGCGTGTTTATTTTACATTTCCCTTATTGTATGATCATTGTTATTGCTATCTTATGTGGTGTTATCCTTTGAAAAGTGATGAGTTGGTTTTCAAAGGTTCATGGAAAATGTTTTTGAAATATTTTATACTTCCCTTTTTTCATCTTTAAATGAAAACATTATCTTTATCCTTGAAAAATGTTAATGTATGCTTCTTGGAAAGGAACGTGGTTTTAAATGAAAAAAGGGCAATAGACTGTATTTTTTTTAAAGTGGAAATGTGTGGAAATCCTAGTTTTATATATTTTAATTCAAACATAAAATTTATTTTGGTTTTATTTAAAGGATTTTCATTGGGAATAGTTTTGTTTTGGCATGCCTACTGAGTTTTAATACTCATACCTATAGTTTTTTCTTGTTTTTAGATTTTGGTGCAAATTCTAGCTTGGTTTTGATTGCCATGGGAAATGGTTGGTTTTGGTATTGGAGAGTGGCCCTTGGGGTTACATGGATATTTTTTTTCGTTAGGTTTAGTTGGGTCTTTTTTCTTAGTTTTTTTTTATTTTTAGCTTATGTATAAATGATGTTCGGTTTGGATATTTATTTATATTGGGTTGCTATATTGTTTAGTTTAACTGTTTATATTGGGTGAAATCATTCCCTTGGTTACTCTGTTGATGCTCGACACTAGTTTTCGGCCTGGGAGGATCAAGAATGCCTCTTGGACCTTGCCATGGACCAACTTAGGTGACTATTTTGGGGTCGACCTGGGTTGGTTCATGACAAAATGGTATTGTCTATTTCTTTAGAGGACCTAGCTTTCAGAGCACCCTTTTGTTATTTTAGATGTTAATATAGATGGAGTAAGACTGTCAAAACTTGGGGTGTAGGTGTGAGGGAGTGTCAGACTAACACTTTTGATGTTGAACCTTGGGTTTATATGGGAATTTGTGTTTGGTTTGGTATTTCTAGTTCTTATTGGTTGTTTTGTGTTTGGTAAATGAAAACATAGTTAGGAAAATGGTCTCAGTAAGCTCAAAAGTCCTAGAAATCCATGTAGAGCAAGGGAAATGGTCCTAATATACTCTTTGTGATGGTGTTTTTATTGTCATATGGTCGCCAGCCATATGGACAAGTCACTCATCGCCACTAGTTTCCCCTTATGAGTTGTTTTAGGTCAACCTTGTTTCCAAAAATTGTTTTGAAAACTCTTTTTTTTTTAATTTTGAAAATTGGATTTAAAGTGGAAATGGTTTGGTTTTGGGAAGATGGAAAAAGATTTTTCAGAATAATTTTAAAGAAAGCTTTAGAAAATGGATTTTTATAAGCTGGTTTTTGGGTAAAATAGAGAGTGGTTTATCGATATTAAATTTTTATAATCAAAATTTGGGGTTTATCGATTTTTTTTTGGGAAATAGAAGATTATTTTAAATAGGGTTTGGAAATTTATTTTAAATGAGAAGAAATTAGTTTATTAATCAAATTATTTTTTATGGAATAATATTTTTTAAGTTGCTGGAAATGTATTTACTGGGATGGATTGGGTTTTTGGATGGAACTCATGGAATTTTTATTTCTAAATGAAATAAAATGAATTGAAGTGTAGAGTGTGAAAATAGTTTTTTATTTAGCGGTTGGTGATCTTTTGAAATTTTTTGTGAAATTTGAAATGGAAAGTGGGTTGTGAATGTGAAAAGTGGGTTGATCATTTATTTGAAAAGTGGGAAAGTTTTTTTTGAGCTTTCGTATTCTCATGAGTTCTCACATGAATAGAAATGTATGGAAAAGTGGATGGATGATGGCATGGGTGGATGAGTGCCTGGATTGGCATGAGATGATGAATTCCCATGGGTGGCATGGGAATGGTAATGTGTGAGGCTTCATGGAATACCATTGGTGAGTGTGCAACCCACCAAGTTATTTTTATTTTAAAGGTGTTTTAAAGAGGAAGATAGTGATATTATAACAACTATTTTTGTGCAGTGAGTCTTCTTTTAAGTTGGGAATATTGTTTATGCATGCTTCGGGCATTGAAATTTTGTTGGTAAGTTGGTTTTGATTGAGTTCTTGGTTCTCTTGTTTCTTTGATTATGCCCCCCCCCACCAAAGATTCAATGGATATTCATGGTGAAGATATGGGTGTTTTACCATTATTAGCAGACCTTTCAGTTGATCAACCTAAGGACTTCCTTCTTGAGTTTTGAAATTTGAATTTTTACTATCTTTTATGGTCAAGCAGATCCTCTCAAAACAGGAGAGTGAATGTGAAAAATTGAGAGAAAATTCAGTCTCCTTGAGTTTCCTGAGTCATTAAAGGTTAAGTTCTCTACCTTCATGTTTGAATGACTAACCTATAAGTGGTGGAAGTTGGCCTCTTGAACCAAGCCTCGATAAGATCTTACTTGGGAGTTCTCCAAGGCTTTGTTCATCTGGCAGTATTTCTATGAGACAATGAAGGTGAGAAAGGGGACGGAGATTTGTTTTATGTAGTAGTGTGATGGTTTGTTGTTAGAGTTCTTTTGTCATTTTTTGCATCTAGTTCTTTTCCTTATGGAATGGGTTGTAGATGATTTCTTAAAGGCTCTATGTTTTTAGAATGGGCTTTGTTGGGAAAAAATCCCTCAAGGTAACATTGCAGCATTTTTGGGTTGATTGTGTTTGTTGACAAAGAAGGTTTCCATGGTGAATCGTCAAGTTTCATAGATGTTGTTGACAATCCATGTTGACAAAGAACAATGACAAAGTAATAGACGATCTGGAGGTATTATAAAATAATAGATACAAAGTGGCGTCGTTTTCTAGTGTTTGCCAAATTTTTGGGGTCCAAAATTTGGAGTTTGGTGAGCATCACAAAAATAGGATTTCCTTGAAGATCTAATTTAAATATTAAAAAGGCATGAGTTTCGCAAAGATAGGATTCATGGTTTGGATTTCGCAAAGACCAGAAGAATGTTGACGGTGATTCTTCATGATTATGACGATCTTCGTGAACGGCAGAGGTTGAAGCGCATCGCGGCGGTGAAGGGCTTTGCGAGGGAGCTTCGTGGTGAAGGCGCAAAGGAATTGATGGGATGATCCACGATTATGACGAGCTCCATGATCATAAAATTTCAATGGTGCTTCACGATATTGACAGAATTCCAACGGAAATTTCAGAGCTTCATGATTTGTGATAACGTGGCATTGAATTCGCGCGGAAGGTTCAAGGGTCAGTGGAATTGTCTATAAATAGACCATGACCCCCTCAGGAGAAGAAGATAGTTTTCAAAGAAAATCATTTTCTCTCAGCTTGCAAAGGTGGTTCATGAAGGTAGTGTACTTCATGGAATCAGAGCTTCGCGGTGACTATTCTAGCTCCGTGAAAGTTGCGAGCTCTGCGTTGGCTCAGTGAGCTTCGCGAGGGAAGTCGCTCTGCGACGACTTGAGCTTCACGAGAGTGCTTCTTGAGAGTGCTTTGCAAAAAGGCAGGAGCTTTGTGAAGCCTTATTTTAGCTTCACGAAATTGGGAGCCTCGCGAAGTAGGGTGCTTTGCGAAGGTTTTTCCAAAGTAATTGCCCAGTGTTCAGGGGAAAAGGGGTATTCATCAGTGGATGAAATTTGGACTTTAATAGAGCATCTATTAATAGTTGAGGATGCATTTATTCAAGAAAATGAAGATACCTACAGGTCTATAAACTGTGAGTGGGTCCCTTCCAAGTACAGTGAGAAAAGGAAGAGGAAGAAGGTTATCCTTTCTATTGGAAGTGAGCCAAAGAGATAGAAATAGGGAGTGACCCTTGGGAAAGCAGTGAGCTAGCCTTAAACATTGTAAAGGCAGTGAGCCTGGTCATAGAAGTGATCTAGCCTGAATATTATTGGTAGTGAGCTTTAGTGGATTTGGTACAGCGGCACATCACCGTTGTATGCTCTTTAGACATAGCCCAGTGAGGGTGAACCAAGTAAAAGTCTATGTGTCTTCCTGCTTGCTTCTCTGCATTGCATTAAAATCATCATCATCAGATAAAAAAGAAAAGAAGTGATCATAATAAACACGCAATTGCAAAAAAAGTGACTCTTGTAATAAAGAGGTCAAGATCCAGTGGGGCAGGAAGAATTTATAAAAGAATATCCCTACCCTGATTTACCCCCCCCCCCCCCCACTCAGGGTATATAGGCCCCTATTGGTCCTAACAAGCTTCATCCTGAATTACAGTCAAAGGTGTTGAAGTTTGATCTGGACTCCTTTTCTGATATGGTGAGGAAATTTGTTCATGTGGAAGTTGTGTTAGAAAGATTTCTTAAGATAATTAACCTTTCTCTAGTATCTAGAAGTGAAGAAGGGAATTTTTTTAAGGATATAGGGAATTTTCTTGAAGTCGTGGGCATCGTTTGTGGAATTAAATGGCCTTCAGATATTTCATCAGCTTCTTCTAAGTTCAGGATCATGGTGTGTCATCTATGAGGAAAACCATATCATAATAATTCATTATTTCTAAGTTCTCGGAAGACCTGTTGTGCCTAAGTATGCCTAAGTCACTTGAAATGGTTTTGTTGGGGCGTTTCCAGGAAGCGGTGTGGAACCAGATCCACCCCTTCGAAAAATACCCCATATCCTTTGTAGTAGTAGGGTGTTGTTTGGGCTCAGTTTAAAGTCCATTTATATGTATGCCTCTTTGGTTTTAATGATTGTGTTTGGTAGTGTTTTTTGGTGTTATATTCCCTTTAAATTGTATAAGTGGGTGTTGTGGATCTCTTGAGAACTTATGTTCCAATGTAAGTGTGTTTGTCTTTTGAGAGTTCTAAATTTTTTCCATATTGAGTGGAGGTGTGCCTCGTTAAGTGTCTTGTTTCTACTATTTCTCATTTGAAGTGGAAAAGGATGATGAATGTGTATCTCCTGAATCCCTATTTCAATGGAAAGAAGGAATTCTGATTGGGGATTATTAGCTTTCGACTGCGAGGTAGTGGATGCTTCAAGACATCAGGGCTCTAACCATAGGCCCCGGAGTGAAGCTTACATGTAGTCAGGAATCACGGGGGTGTGAGGGACCTTAGTCTAGATTTTTTCTTCAATGCAGGAATGGGGATAGTTAAGATTATCTGTTATAGATTCTTCATCTTGGAAGGTCCTATTTTGGGGAAAGAGGTGTAGAGACCTCATTTCCTCATTTTTATCCTTATTGGTTGAAGGTTATTCTTTGGTTATAAGGAGGCTTGGTGGTATCGTTTTCTTTAAATTTTAGTGGGGTATCTTTTCATATGTGGACCTATGAATTGGTTGTCCTTATGTGGTTAGCCTTCGTGAGCCAGTTTTGGTTTTATCCTATAACATGGGTTGGAATTTCTTTCATCGAATCCCCCCCCCTATGGTGAGGGTTGTTAGTCTGTATAAGTAGTTTTCAGGTTGGTTTGTGGTCATCCTAGTCTAGAGTGTTGGTGTTTGGAAGGTGTTATTGTTTGGGAAACTGGCTAAAAGTTTAAAATGGTGAGGAATCCATTTGGGCCTCCCATGTTGATAATCTAGTTTAGATTTTGGGGTTGGCTTAGAAATGGGTGGTTTCTTTTGAAGTTATCTAATTTTTAGTTCCTTGCTGTTTGGTGGAAATATTGGGATTTTGGAGCACACCCAACAGTTTTTTTGTGGCTAGGTTGTGCAGGTTTTAGTCTATGTTTTATTTCATTTATCAAGAAATAGTTTGGGTTTGTTGGTTCGTTTTGGGAAATTAGTATGATTTTTGTTTGGTGGTGGTTGAGGTGTTATTCAATTTGATAGGTTGGATCATGTGGTTATGGGAATCCATTATCTTTGATTGATAAACTGGAAAATGTTGTTGTAACAACCCAATGCTTTTCAATGGAAATTCCCTTCTCATAAGTATGTCATAAAATCACATGAAAACACAACATAATGAACTACTAAGTTCTAAGTGGCCTTTAAACATAATTTCATCACTTCTGTGTTTGGAATTTCGAAAATTCGGCATACACGGTTTAATCAGTAAGTTATTTGGAGTCTGATAATGAAAAACTTAATTTTTGGTGAATAGTAACCTACCCTAATGAATAGTAACATACCCTTATGAATATTGATATACCCTAACAAATAGTAACCTCACCTATGGTGGTATAAAAATAATATTCAAGTTGGAAGTACGATATACCTATATTTTAGAATAAGTTAATGAATGTTTTAAAACTGGTTTTGATAATAAATTATTATTTTAATTAAATATTAAAATAATCATATTTAAAAAATTATTTCTGAAAAATGGACTTCATTTTTGGATTCTACATGTCAGAAAATGGTCAGGGATAATTTTTGGTATTTTTCTGAAATACTTGAATTTTTTATGAATAGTAGAATCCGATAATTCACAATAAATGATAAATAATGGATTAATTGAGTCATTGATGATGTTCTGCTGATGTAAGCCCACTTGGTTTGGGATCACAAGATAAAATCACTATTATTGGTCATGGAATACTTACTATTCCTTGTCTTGGGAAGAAATTATAAATTAATGATTATAATATTATGAAATCCCTCCTCTCCTCCACTATAAAAACCCCCCTTCACTCCCTCTTCTCTCCACTCCTCTCAAGCCTTGTACCTTGCCATTATTCTACCCAAATATCTCCCCAAGGTCCTCCCCCACGTTCAAAATCTCTCAGCCTCCTCAAAATATCAAAACCTCTCCCCTTAAGATGTTCTCAAAGGAGGAAGTCTCAAGAGGTAAATTCAACTTCCCAATTTCTTCTTTTCTTTTAAATTATTTTCTTTTTTTATTTCTTTCCTCACCTCCCTTCACCATAATAGTATGATAAATCCAGTAACATACATGTACCAAAATTTCTTCATGCTAGTGGTATATCTCTTTATCTTCTCTCCTTTCCCCCCTTTTATTTGAAAGAAATGAAAGCACCATTTGAGATGTGTTAATTTAGCACATTCAAGGACAATGGTTTATCAATTTATATTATTATCTTTAATTCTGGTCATGAAAACATTTGTGTTATGGTTGAACCATATTATTATATATGTAATATATCCTATTTTTTGTTTTGTAATCCTTTGGTACAAATGTAATTAATTTATAAAGCAAAACACATTCTTTATAATCAAATCCACCAATTAACAAAAACGGTTATCAATATGGTTATATATATAATAATTCGACTTCACTATAAGTAAACTAATTAAAATTAAAAACATTTAATCTCCTATATATGAACTAAATAATATAACTTCAATTCTATACAACCACTTTCATCTTTCATATAATCCAAACTTGAATATAAGTGAACCGATCTTTTAAAGCTAAGTAATCAAACGAGCCCGAACAATGAAATTGAACCTTGTAACTAATCAAAAAGGCTTTGAATGAAATAAAAAGTGTTATAATAAATAAATTAAATATATAATAGTTTCTTTACTTATTAATTAATAATCCAAATTTGTTTATTCAGGTCGTTAATAACAAGTGGAGAACACCAACGGATTTAAGGTAAGGGATCCTCCCCTTTTCACTCTTAATCAAGATTGTTCTCTATGATATGCCTTTTTGTGTAATAAAAAGTGGTGGGGTATGTTTATACACCTTCCCCATACTTCCCTAATGTTTTATAAGTTATGATAAACCCCTTATCTCTCTCATAAATCCCTCTTAGTTACACCCGATACCATGCCGATAAACCATAATTGATTCTACCCGAACTTCCTTTGTTTCTTCAGGTTTCTCTATCTTTCTTTTTACCAAAATATAGTCATCTTTTATTTTTATGTAGAACTTAAAAATTCTGTTTATATGATCCAAACTCATGTTATAAGATCCATATCTCATTCTCTTTTAGGGATATACATTCTTTTAAGTGAATCTCTTCTCGATACTTCCCAATAAGAACACTCGTTTTAAAGGAACTTCCCGAACTTTTACCCAATTTGAAGTGCACTCTATCTTCTATTTTAAGACACCATTGTCTTTATAAATTCAGTATTTTTATTATGAAAACATTCTTGGTTCAATTCTAGTTTGATATAATATAATTTCTTCTTTACCATTTTAAAATCTCTATAGTATTTTCCTTAAAACCGCTCAAAAATGTTTTAATGCTAATGTCTCTTGAATACATTTCTTATGTGATGTCACCTATATTTGTTACCACCTACCATGTTTTATGCCTAAATTACCTTATGAATGTCCATGTATGTTCTAATCCCTTTCTTTCATGGACACTTTCATGATACACTCATTGGTTATGCTTTATGTCATGATTGTGGTACCCAATTCTCTCCATGGGTAACCTTATGTTTATGAACAATTGATTATGTATGATTACTCATGAAGAAAGAAGATTTATGTGGTAATAATATTTATGTGGCAGGAATATTCATGAAAATTTTAAGATGGTTGCGCCCAAATAGTGCTCCAATACATTGGGTAAGGATAAGTCCCATGAGATGCGATGTGAAATGGGATGGGCGGTTGGCCTTGACCCGTACTGAAATGGGAAACAGGATTGGCAGTTAGCCTTGACCCGTACTAAAGAAATGTTTTATGATTCTATCACATTTATATGATTCCATGTTTATATGATCCCATGCTTATATTAAATAATTTTATAAGTTCATGCTTTGGATATCATTATGTCATGCCTCCTAACTCATGTGCTTGAGATGTATCCTTATGTTCATTCTCTTACTGGGATTTTTAGCTCATCTCTTTGTTCATGTGTTCCCCAGGGTACCCTATGCAGATGTAAGGGCTCAAAGGAAGTTATAATCTCTTTATGGAGATTAAATAAAGATGTTTCTTTATCCCCATGTTTTATGTTATATGTACCTAGTCTTCCAAGACACTAGACTTAACGATCCTTGGCTTGTAATCTGATGATTAATTATGCTGAAAATCATGAAATGTTTTATGTAAAAGGATCAGGTCGCTATAGTTGGTATCAAAGGATGGTCTAGTTATTTTTGGAGATTAGGAATAGAGCACCTTAGTGATAACCTTAAGTATGAGACTAAGTATTAGAAAACAGTTCTAAATTTTGGTGAGTATAAAGTAAGTGGTTTATCAAGAAAATACATCCATGTCTGGATACGAGCAGGTAGAGGTGGCTTTGGAACAGATGTATCTAGGGGTAAAACCCAAAAACACCACTTTGAGCTAGACTCGAATGGGAATTGGTGCACGATAACGGGTCTTACTGCACTCTTGGTTACGACACTCTCGGGGGATATGCTTTGGTAGATTCACGAGCTTAGTACAAACTGTTATTAAGCAACAAATAGAAGCCCATAAGAATATAAGTTAAGAAATAGATCGAGGATAACCTAGATATAAACCTAAGGAATCACAAGTCAGGATATAATTCTTCTTTATAAGTTTATACTTTTATGTTCAAAGTTTCTTTTTATGCTCAATAGCTAAGTATTCAAGACCTCTAATTATACGTTATTTTTCTTAGTTAATCGCGGGAAATAGAATAACACGTTCCAACAACCAATGTGATAGGCAATGTGATGATTACCCTAATGACATGCCTGATGTGATGGAAGCAGGTGCTCAAAACTTCATGGCAGTACTTGCTCAGCTGGCTCGAGTTATGAATAATAACTTGAATCAGGTGGAACATCCCCCTCCTCCAAGGAAAGATCAAGTTGTCATATAATCCTTCATGTGGAAAAGGCCTCCCATGTTTAGTGGGTCTTCTGATCCCCTACTTGCAGAACAATATATTAACTCCATTGAAAAAAATTCTCTACCCTCCAGTGCTCAGAAGAAGAGAAAGTTGTACTGGAAGTCTATCATTTTGATAGGGAAGCTGATCAGTGGTGGACACCGATCAAGAATACGAAGCCCTGAGAGGAAATTGATTCCATAGAATGGGAGGAATTCAAGAGGATGATTTTTAATAAATATTTTCCTCGAACCATCCATCTCAAGATGGAAAGAGAGTTCCTTGGACTCAAGTAGAAGGAAGATGAGTCCATCAGGGCGTATGAAGCGAACTTTACAAGGCTTTCAAGGTACACCTCTGGCTTTGTCATGAACACTGAAAGCAAGGTGGATCGTTTCTTTAGCGGACTAAAGCCAAGTCTATGAAAAGTGTTGGCGATTCGAGACTTCGACAGCTATAAGGAGATTGTCCATTGTTCCCTCAAGGTTGAAATGGAGATTGGAGACTCACAGTGGTCTCATGGGCCTAGTGACAAGAAGCGGAAAATAGAGAACAACATGGGTGGTTCATCAAACAAATCCCATGATGGAAAGAAGCCTCGCTTTCCCCTTTGAAAAAATTGTGGGAAGAAGCATCTTGGTAACTATCTCAAGGGAACCAAGAATTGATTCAAATGCAGAAAGTTTGGTCATTTGGTCAAGAAATGTCGAAGGGATATGAAAAAACCCACTAATGTTGAAGAAGAAAGGAAGGTTCAGATCAACACTCAGCCTGTAGTGTAGTGTTATAACTGCAAGAAGCTTGGGCATTATGCGAACAATTTCCCTAAGCTGAGGGTTTTCAGAGGCAATCAGCAACAACCTTCAAGGCAACAAGGAAGGGATTATGCTATCACTACTGCTGAGGTGGAGCTGGAAAATGATGTGGTGATAGGTACGCTTGTTATTCATTCAATAATAGAAAACGTTCTATTTGATTCTGGTTCTACGCATTCTTTCATATCTTTCAAGTTTAGTACAACTATTCAAACACCACCTCAAAATTTGGAGGAAATTTTATCTGTGAGAATAGTGAATGGGGAAATTATTACATCCATGGTTTATAACTCCTCCCTGGTTAATGTTTGTGGATTGAACCTCCCAGAAAATCTTGTCATACTTCCTTTAGTGGAGTTTGGCGCTATCTTGGGCATGGATTGGTTATCTTTGTACAAGGACAACATCAATTGTCGGGAAAGGGAGATCAATTTTCACATCCCGAAGCATCCTCTAATTCTTTACAAGTGTAAGGAAGAATATGAGTCTCCTTTAGAATCTTCGTCTCAAGTTTGGATACTGCTTCCTTGAGCGAAAGCATATCTAGCTCAAATGATTGGGACAAAGGATAGAATAATTCTTGAATACATGCCCATCGTGAGGGATTACACTGATGTATTCCCTGAAGAGTTGTCTGGTCATCCTCCTAACCAAGAGGTTGAGTTATCAATTCAACTTATCCCTGGATCTCTTCCAATCTCAAAGACACCTTACAGAATGGCCATTGTAGAGCTAGAAGAGCTGAAGAAGCAGTTACAGGAGAATATGGAGAAGGGTTTTATATGCCCGAGTGCTTCACTGTGGGGTGCTCCAGTCCTCTTTATCAACAAGAAGGATGGATCAATGCGCCTCTGCATTGATTATCATGAGCTCAATAAAATCACTATAAAGAACAAGTATCCCCTTCCACAGATAGATGACTTGTTAAATCAGCTTCGTGGGGCCAATTATTTCTCTAAGGTGGACCTTTGGTCAGGATATCACCAACTAAAGGTGAGGAAGGAAGATATTCCCAAGACTGCCTTTCGAATGAGGTATGGAAACTATGAGTTCATATTGATTCCCTTCGGACTCACTAATTCTCCAACAATTTTCATGGATCTAATGAATAGAGACTTTAGATATTACCTCGACAAATTTGTGGTGGTCTTTATTGATGATATTCTGATATACTCCAAGAGAAAGGAAGAACATGAGGAGCATTTGGAAACTTTGTTAAATACTTTGTTAAGGGAGAAGTTGTATGAAAAGTACAGTAAATGTGAGTTATGGATGGAGGAAGTATCATTCTTGGGGAATGTTATCACCAGTAAAGGGAAATCTGTGGACCCTTCCAAGACAAAGGCAATTGAAGAGTGGCCGAGGCCAACTTCTGTAACGGAGATCTGCAGCTTTTTAGGTCTAGCTGGGTATTATCGATGATTCATGAAGAACTTTTCATGATTGTCAAACCCAATGACCAAGCTGACACGGAAGGGAGAAAAGTTCGTCTGGACACAGGAATGTGAAGACTATTTCAAGGAGTTGAAAAAGAGGCTTATCACTGCGCTGGTACTCACACTCCCTTCAAGTGGAGAACTCTTTGTGGTGTATAGTGATTCTTCTAATAAAAGATTAGGCTATGTGATAATGAAAAATTATAAAGTGATAGCCTATGCCTCAAGGCAGCTGAAAATCCATGAGCAAAACTATCCCACGCATGATCTGGAGTTGGCAGTTGTGATCTTTGCGTTGAAAATCTTGCGGCATTATCTCTATGGGGAAAAATGTGAGATATATACTGACCACAAGAGTCTCAAATATATATTCACGTAGAAATAGATTAATATGAACTAGTGAAGATGGATAGAGCTCATCAAGGATTATGATTTCTCAATCCACTACCATCCCGGTAAGGCAAACAAAGTGGCGGATGCTCTAAGTAAAAAGGATCCTATATCTTTATCAATGATGATAATTTAAAAGGATCCGATCTTCTTAGATTTGAAAAGGATGGACATGGTAATCATTAAGGTAGGAATATCATAAATCCTTTCTCAAATGATTGCTCAACCATCCCTCTTGAAGAAAATAACAGATGCTCAAAGAAAGGATATGGAAATTCAGAAAAGGGTGGAAGCTATTAAAAATGGGAAATCCTCCGATTTCAAAATTGATGAGGAAGGAGTTATAAGATTTGGGACATGATTATGTGTACCATCTGATCCAGAGATAAAGAAGGAGCTATTGAATGATGCACATAGCTCAACCTTCTTTATCCATCCTGGGAGTACCAAAATGTACCGTGATATCCGAGAACACTTCTGGTGGGATAATATGAAGAAAGATATTGCAGAATATATATCAAGGTGCTTGGTATGTCAGAAAGTTAAAGTTAAGCGACAAAAGTCCAAAGGTATGATACAGCCATTGCCTATACCCATGTGGAAATGGGAAAATATTACTATGTACTTTGTCACGAGTCTCCCGAAGACGTCGAAGGGAAATAATGCGATATGGGTTGTGGTTGACCGACTCACCAAGACATCCCATTTCATCACTATTTTGGAAGATCTCTCACTTGAACAACTTGCAAAGATATATGTGAAGGAAGTGGTGAGACAGCACGGTGTTCCACTCTCAATTGCCTCTGACCACAATCCAAGGTTCCCATCTAAATTCTGGAGGAGCCTTCAACATTCTTTGAGTACTGAATTAAATTTCAGAACGTCCTATCACCCCCAAACTGATGGTCAGTCTGAAAGAACTATTCAGACACTTGAATATATGCTTAGAGCCTGCTCTCTAAAATTCAAAGCTGGATGGGATCAGTATCTCCCATTGGTTGAGTTCTTATATAACAATAGCTTCCACTCGAGTATTCAGATGGCTTCATATGAAGCTCTGTATGGAAAGCGATGTAGAACTCTAACCTGTTGAGATGAAGTTAGAGAAAGAAAGCTACTTGAACCTGATCTTGTTCAAGAGATGACAGAGAAGGTTCAAGTCATCCAGAAACACATCAAAGCTGCTCAAAGTTGGAAAAAGAGCTATACTGACAACCGTCGAAGGGACTTGGAGTTAGATGTTGGAGATAAAGTCTTCCTTCGAATATCTCTATGGAAGAGAGTCATGTGATTCGGGAAGAAAGGGAAGCTAATCCCAAGGTATATTGGCCCCTTTGAGATCCTTGACCGCATAGGAGCTGTGGCCTATCGGATTGCACTTCCACCGAATATGGCTCGAGTTCATGATGTTTTTCACGTATCACTCTTGAGGAAGTACATACATGATCCCTCACATGTACTAAACTCAGAGGTGGTGCAGCTGGAAGATGATCTCTCTTACGAGGAGCAGCCAGTAAAGATCTTGGATCGTTGAGACAAAGTTCTACGCAACAAGACTACTCATCTGGTCAAGGTACTATGGAGAAACCATAAGTACGAAGAAGCAACATGGGAACTGAAGGAAGCAATGAAGGAAAAGTACCCACACCTGTTTTTGGCTTAGAATGTAAAATGAAATTTCGAGGGTGAAATTTCATAAGGGGGAAAGAATGTAACAACCCAATGTTTTTTAATAGAAATTCCTTTCTCATAAGTATGTCATAAAATAACATGAAAACACAACATAATGAACTATTAAGTTCTAAGTGACCTTTAAAAATAAGTTCATCACTTCTGTGTTTGGAATTTCGAAAATTCGGCATACACGGTTGTAATCAGTAAGTTATTTGGAGTCCGATAAGGAAAACTTAATTTTTGGTGAATAGTAACCTACCCTAATGAATAGTAACATACCCTTATGAATGGTGATATACCCTAATGAATAGTAACCTCACCTATGGTGGTATAAATATAATATTCAAGTTGGAAATATGATATACCTATATTTTAGAATAAGTTAATGAATGTTTTAAAACTGGTTTTGATAATAAATTATTATTTTAATTAAATACTAAAAGAATCATATTTAGAAAATTATTTCTGAAAAATGGACTTCATTTTTGGATTCTACATGTCAAAAAAAAATTGGCTGAATTTTTGGGATTTTTCTGAAATACTTGAATTTTTTATGAATAGTAGAATCCGACAATTCACAATAAATGAAAAATAATGGATTAATTGAGTCATCGATGATGTTCTACTGATTTAATCCCACTTGGTTTGGGATCACATGATAAAATCACTATTCTTGGTCATGGGATACTTAATATTCCTTGTCTTGGGAAGAAATAATAAATTAATGATTATAATATTAGGAAATCTCTCCTCTCCTCCACTATAAAAACCCCCCTTCACTCCCTCTTCTCTCCACTCCTCTCAAGCCTTGTGCCTTGCCATTATTCTACCCAAATCTCTCCCCAAGGTCCTCCCCCAAGGCCAAAAGCTCTCAGCCTCCTCAAAATACCAAACCCTCTCCCCTTAAGATGTTCTCAAAGGAGGAAGTCTCAAGAGGTAAATTCCTCTTCCCAATTTCTTCTTTTCTTTTAAGTTCTCTCCTTTTTTTATTTATTTCCTCAACTCCCTTCACCATAATAGTATGACAAATCTAGTAACATACATATACTGCAATGTCTTCATGCTAGTGGTATATCTCTTTATCTTCTCTCCTTTCCCCCCTTTTATTTGAAAGAAATGAAAGTACTGTTTGAGATGTGCTAATTTAGCACATTCAAGGACAACGGTTTATCAATTTCTATTATTATCTTTAATTCTGGTCATGCATGTCACGACCCGACCCTACCCGGGCTCGAGCCGCAACTACCCCAGGCCCGCCTTCATAGGCCAGGGGCTGGCGACCAGCGCCGAAGGCACAATAACTCGGGGAGGCCTTTTCCTAAGCACCTGTACACACACACGCAGCACACTCAATGTAAAAGTGCAGAGTAAAGAAAGAACAAGCATAGTAAAAAGAACAACTACTATATATATAAAACACAGATGTGCATCGACCTCTAAACAGTACAAAGCAGAAAGCTGAAAAGGAAAAAGGGGCAAAACACGTGCCCAACCAAAAAGTGGCACAACCCAGCAACAGGTAAACAAAAAAAAGAAACAGCTGCCGGATCTCCCACCTGGATCCCGGCCATGACCACCGCACACGGTCCAAGCTCCCAAGCTCCTACGCTCCACTGAAGTCACGCTCCACCTGTCCGTCGTCTGCAAGGTCACACCAAGTGCGGGCAAAGCCCAAGCAGGGGTGAGTATAAAAATACTCAGTAGGATACCCCGAAGGCTCGAGGGAGCAACAAAAGGAGGTACCGAAGGGTGAGTAGTAGAGCGAACAATGAATAGAAAGGAGTACAACCAAGGGTGCAGTAAAGAGTAACAGCTCAACCCATCAAGAGAAATATAGAAGACTCGTCCTACCACGAGAATCTGGACGCGGAAAGCACGTGGCATACCCCGCGTGTCTTCGCCTCTCCTGAAGGAGAGTAGCCAAAACCCAAGGAGTGGGTACTCAAAACATGGTATATACAAATCCATATGCTCTGTCGAGAAGCCCGAACAACGTCGTAAGGGGATCTCTGTCCCATAGCTCAGCCCAAGAAAAGAGTAGCCAACAGTCCCAGACATAACCCATCATCGATGCCCAGCATCCTGCACGTCTGCCCTGAACCGCAAGCCAAGGGGCTCAGTCACCGCACCTCGATACTATCCGCTTTGGGCGGCACTGACTCGCCCGCACGATTTTAGATCGCGTCACAAGAACGCGTCTCGGTGGGGAAAGTGCCCCTCATTCTTGAGAGTTCTAGGAAAGTCAAATCACACCTCATCACTGCCCTGCAGTCGAGAGGTCTCCTCAAAGTCAATCTGTTCCATCACCGACCCGTACAACCAAGGGTCCCGCTCCGGTAACCACGGAGGAAAGCCACAGACTAGCCTAGTCGAGAGGACTGAGTCTGGAATGCCAACCGATGTCCCCACTGCCCAGCCCTGCTGGAGGGTAATTCATAACCAGATATCATGTGACCCACTACCCAGCCCTGTTGGAGGGTAAACCATAATACGAATGTCGGGTGACCCACTGCCCAGCCCTGCTGGAGGGTAAACCTTAATACATCGTCAGGAGACCCACTACCCAGCCCCGCTGGAGGGTAAACCATAACCAGATATCGGGTGACCCACTGCCCAGCCCTGCTGGAGGGTAAACCCTAGCACATCATCCGGCGACCCACTGCCCAGCCCTGCTGGAGGGTAAACCAAATTACATCATCAGGCGACCCACTGCCCAGCCCCGCTGGAGGGTAGACCTGGAATAAGTCGACAGGCGACCCACTGCCCAGCCTTGCTGGAGGGTAGACCTGGAACTAGACGACGGGCGACCCACTGCCCAGCCCTGCTGGAGGGTAGGCCCTAAGAGGTCGTCGGGTGACCCACTGCCCAGTCTCTGCTGGAGGGTAGACCCTAATAGAGTCGGGTGACCCACTGCCCAGTCTCTGCTGGAGGGTAAACCCTTGTAGTCAGTGAGCAACCCACTGCCCAGCCCTGCTGAAGGTTAAGCCCGAGGAAGTCGATGAGTAACCCACTACCCAGCCCCACTGGAGGGTAAAACTCAGAATTGCCCTGGCCACATCCACTGAAGGGTACAACACTGGCCAACCAAACGCAGAGTGGGTATCGTGCAACCACCCAACTTCAGAACGACTCACCCAAAGGGGGTTCAGCGCCTGCTCCATCACGGGGTGCCACTAGCACTGCTACTGACCGATCCATAGAGAACGAAACCAGGGGGAGACCAAGCAACCCTTCTGGTCAACCAACGAGCACCGAGCCAGGGAAAAACTCCACCCTATTGGTCAAACCAACACACTGAGGGACCCTCTACATTGCAAGAGGTCAAAGTACGCTAAGCAGAACCCGGCACGCACGTGGGGCCCACACAACGTGTGGCCCCATCTCAACCCCAACTGAACGCACCAACGTTCTCCGGTACGAACAACCACATGTACCTCCAAGCACTCTCGTATACTCCCAGAGTATACTATGTCTCCAACCCAAGGGCTACCGTGCACACGGCACCCAACGTCAACGCGAAGGCGTGACGTAACAATTCCATCTCAAAGGCCCAGGCACGGCCAACCACATCACTTCAAGCATTTACATCACTCACATGGGAGTGTACGTGATCACTCGCCAAAGGTCCGCTACAAGCAAAGTAGGTCGAACCACCACTGGAGCACCTTCCATGCTTCCACATTTCCCAAGATCACGCAAGAGGCTCCGTACAGCCAAAAGGATCACACCGTTGTAATCCTTGTAGAAAAACATGCGAGTTAGACTACTCACTCGCTCGAAACGGTCAACAGGTGGAAAAGTTACTATTCAACGTGACCAACCCGCGTAGGGCCCACACCAGAATCCTGAAACTGAACCAACGGGTCACGCCACTGCGATCCCCTTGGAAAAACACACGGGATTGACTACTCAATCACCCAAAACGGCCACCCGGTGAAAAAGGTACTATTCACCGTAGCCCGGTCGGGTGGGGCCCACACCACATCTCCGAAAGAGGTCAGGCGGACTGCGCCATCGCGATGCTCTCGGAAAAACACGTCGAAAGCACTACTCGCTTGAGTAGAACGGGTATCCAGAGAAAAAGATGCGTCCCGGCACACCGCACACGAGCGGCGCCACGCGGGACCCGCATGCTGGTCCCGAAACTCAATGAACGGATCGCACTGTTGCGATCCTCTCGAAAAAGTACACAAGATGGACTATTCGCTTGTCCAAAACGGTCGCCCGGTGATAAAGATGGAAAATCACCGTCGACGCCCAGACGGCCCTCGTGGGCCCCGCACCACCGTGTCGAATTAGGGCGGGCGGATTGCACCATTGCAATCCCCTCAGAAAAACTCCCAACATCGACTGCTCGCACGCCCCGAACGGACGTTCGAGGAAAAAGTCGCTAAAAGCTGCACGCAGCTCAAAAGACGGGCCGTGGGGCCCGCGCCTCACCTCCAGCCTCAACGCCTGAAACCGCACTGGAAACCTCCGCCTCAGTGCCAGGGTCACAACGCCGCTGACGGCGCTCAAAACGGATGTCGGACGCGTCCGCGCCGTCCAAAACAAGAATCCCGGGAAAAGCGCTCGTCCACTTAAGGACGTGTCGCGCCTCAGCGACCCCTCGTTTCGTGAATTTAAAATTCCCGAAACCATCTCAAAAGCTTCGCCTCGATGTAAGCTCCGCGCTGCCGCAGACGGCGCGCAAAACTAACACCCGTAGCCCGAAATACGGGCGTCCGAAGTACGAGGGGCAAATCCCCTTGGGCCGGATCGGCCCGGACCGGCCGGTCCGCCCTGCTTGGGCCGGCCCGTGCCGGCCGGCCCGCGGCTTAGCCGCGGGTCCGGTTCACCCCGCCACGGCTAGCTTGCCATGGCTGCTTCAGCCGACCGGCCGCCTCGCGGACGGTTCTTTCCCCACAGCGACCCGCGATGTGGGGGTCGCGGTCGCGCCATACGCGGGGTCGCGCGCCCCGCGACCCCCTTCCCTCTCTGCGCTACGTCGGCGCCGCCCGGGACCAGCCAACCGCCGCCGTCCGCTGGCCGCTCGCCGCGCCGCCGCCTGCTTGCCCGGGGCCGAATCCGCCGCCAGCCACCGCCGTCGAAGCCCGCCGGACCACCGGCCGAAACCCCTGCCGCCGCCGGAACCCGCCAGAAACACCCAGAAAACCCGCATTTCCCACAAACTTCGGCGAGCGATTGCGGATACCTCCGACCTCCGATTTCAAATCCGAAACAAATGGCGGGAAGAGAAAATTGTGTACAACGCGGCCATGGAATTTCCTCGAAGAGAAATCAACAGACCAATGCTAAAATCGGGGTTCAAAGGGGGGTTCGGAAATAAAACTAAAAAACATAACCCTACCTCGTTGGGCTTCGCCCGGCGCTTCCCGCGTGATCCGCCGCGCGCCATGGTCTCGCCGGAGCCACCTAGCCGGAGTCGCCTCGCCGGAGCTCGCCTCGCCGGAGGTGAAGGAGGGGGAAGAGGGTTTGAGGGAGAAGGGGAAGAAGAAGAAGGGGGGTGGGTGCGTGTTTAAATAAAAACACTTAAACACCCCACCCGGCACGCCCCCGACTCCGCTCCCGAAGCAGACAAAAAGGAGGGCGTCCCTGGGGTGAACATGACGCTCCGAGTACAATGGCGGTCTCGGAATTTTATTCCGAGACCCCGTTCAAAAGTTATTAAACTTAGCGCCCGAGGCTGCCAAATTACGAAAACGCCCCTGGGGCCATTTTTCACAAACGGCCTGCGCCTGCGAAACTTATACCCCTCCTAGGGTAAACGGCACGCTCTGAACTCAACGGTGCCCTCGGTTTTTTCAATCTGAGCCACCGTCTAAGAGATACTAGCATTTCGCCATTAAACGAATTAATTATTTAATTAATTAATCTGTTTAACGTTCCAGAAGCGGGCGAGGGGTCCAAATATCCCGCGCCGACAAGTTTTATGTCGTTACTAGGGTAAACACCCCATTACGGACCCATCCGTACACTCGGATCCCTGATCCGGAACTCCGTTTAGGAGTTATCGAATTTATTTAGCATTTCCAGTGTGAACGCACTGAAAATTTAATTCCGGCCACTCCAGGGCTCAGAATCGCACGCCGTCTGATGGCACTGCTCTGGAATATTATCAAGAATATTCCAAAGTCTTTCTCAGCAAAAACCGGGTTCTTACATCATTCCATCCTTCAAGATTTTCGTCCTCAAAAAGCAAAACTAGGGAGCAACACAGGGTACTAAGCCCACACCTGGCTTTCCCATACCCAGAAGAACCCACGCGCAACTCTGAGTCACCACACACAGACCAACGAGTTGATCTGTTCATGCGAGGTCGGCCCTTGCCGACGTCATGCACCCACTCCAGACTTTGGGGTTAGGGCAAGGCGGTAGAGTACCTTGCCATCCCTTTGCACGGTCTCAAACGACCCGAAGGATCTCGGGGGTAGCTCACCTCCCCGAACGAACCTCTACGTTGCATGCCGCGACTGGAATCACCACCCGCACCTGGGAAAAGGCCCGGTGATTCCCTCCTTCAGAATATCCATATGGTGAAACACCCAAGGATATCTGCTCACGCAAGATTCCACAGTCGAGGTTCTCTTACACGCTCAAAAGGCGAAAGAGTCAACACCATCGACTAAAGGAAAAGGTCTCACGCCTTTTTCCTTACCAACACAGGGTCACACCCGACGCCCTGCGTCACCCTGGTAACACCTCAAATAAGGAGCAGGGAGAAACGCCCTTTTCACATGCAGAGCCTAACAATTCTACTGTAAGAAGTAGAAGAGTCTCATGGGGTACCTCTCACCATCCCATGCTCTGCAAGATCGTAGACATCCAAAGCTCGCAGTTATCCGCGGTCCCAACCGTCAGCCCCCAGAGCCTGACGTGGACTGCCTAGCGGTGATGGGGAGATCTCGTGACGTCGTCCCACACTACTAGCTCCCGATCCTCTGCTAGCACCACCTCTCTGGCCACTACTCCGATCACGGCGCTGCCTCTGTCGGGGTGGTGCACCTGCTGCCTGCCCGAAGCTCTCAGCAACTCGGGTTGGGCAGTCTCGTGCCAAGTGACCTCGCCCGTCACAAGTATAGCACCGGCGCTCTCTGGTCTGCCTTGGTGCCCTCCGGCGCCACTGGGGTATACGACCACGTCTCCGAAACCGGAAGTGGGAAGGCCAGCTGCACCGAGGCCCTGTCCTCCGGCGCCTGCTAGCTATGGCAGACGTCCCGGCTCCATCGCGCCCACTGCCACTACCAACCGCAAAACGTGACAGGAAGGCCTCTGTCACCAGCGCCTGCTCTAGCACCCCAGCACATGTGGAAATGCCCAAGGGTACTCTGACAGCACGAATCTCTCAGTGGAGACCCTGCTCAAACTTCCGCGCTCGGAGGTTATCGTCACGGACCAAGTCTGGGTAAAAGCGTGCACAGTCTGCAAAACTAGCCACGTACTCGGCCACTGTCATCCCTCCCTGCTGAAACTGCAGGAGCTCCTGAATCCGAACGGAGTGCAAGCAGGAGGGGCAAAACTCCTCACGGAGCAACAACTGGAAGTCATCCAACGAAAACGATGACTCGTCAAGGAACCGAGTCACCAGACTCTACCAACGCCGAGCTGCTCCTCGAAAAAGGGTGGCGACCAAAGCCACTCTCTGATCTATCGGCGTCTGCTCAAGACCGAAAAGGATAACCACCGCCTCTAGCCAAACCTCTGCTGCCTGAGGGTCTGGCTCACCACTGAACCTCAGTGGTCTCTACTGCTGGAACTCACAGAGCGCGCTCAACTTGCGCTCAATCTCAGCCTGCTCTGCTGAAACTGCCTACTGCTCAACAGGCGGGGGTGCTGCTACCGGACCACCCAAAGAAAGGGCTCGCATGATGGGTTCTGGACTGAGGCCTCGTAGCTCACAGGGTCGTCGTCACGTACCCAAAGCTGGTATCCTAGCTGGATGTCCTCGCGGAGACATCCTGAATATTATCAAGGAGTGTCGCGGTCAGATGAGCATATATGTATATACCGATAACAACAACGATGGGGAGCTGACTCAAGAAGGACAGGCAAAGACTCGATCCTATGTGATTCACAAACAAAATTTCCCTGCAACAAGTGTCTCAGCATGCCGAGTCGACAAGCGGGTTATCAAGGTCCTGGTGAATGTATACGTCGACCGCCGCACCATTACTGGACTCCTTGGCCTGAGAGCCGCTCTCGAGACACGTTAACACTGTTGCCCTATATCCCAACCAATTCCTCTTTTAGGGACGTCCGCACAACATACCAAGGAACGAACCACCTCTGATACCACTTTGTCACGACACGACCCTACCCGGGCTCGAGCCGTAACTACCCCAGGCCCGCCTCCATAGGCCAGGGGCTGGCGACCAGCACCGAAGGCACAATTACTCGGGGAGGCCTTTGCCTAAGCACCTGTACACACACACGCAGCACACTCAATGCAAAAGTGCAGAGTAAAGAAATAAAAAGCAGAGTAAAAAAGAAAAACTGCTATATAATAAACCACATATGTGCATCGACCTCTAAACAGTACAAAGCAGAAAGCTGAAAAGGAAAAAGGGGCAAAACACGCGCCCAACCAAAAAGTGGCACAACCCGGCAACAGGTAAACAAAAAAAAGAAACAGCTGCCGGATCTCCCACCTGGATCCCGGCCACGACCACCGCACGCGGTCCAAGCTCCCAAGATCCTACGCTTCACTGAAGTCACGCTCCACCTGTCCGTCGTCTGCAAGGGAACACCAGGTGCGGGCAAAGCCCAAGCAGGGGTGAGTATAAAAATACTCAGTAGGATACCCCGAAGGCTCGAGGGAGCAACAAAAGGAGGTACCGAAGGGTGAGCAGTAGAGCGAAAAAGGAATAGAAAGGAGTACAACCAAGGGTGTAGTAAAGAGTAACAGCTCAACCCATCAAGAGAAATATAGAAGACTCGTCCTACCACGAGAAGCTGGACGCGGAAAGCACGTGGCATACCCCGCGCGTCTTCGCCTCTCCTGAAGGAGAGTATCCAAAACCCAAGGAGTGGGTACTCAAAACATGGTATATAAAAATCCATATGCTCTGTCGAGAAGCCCGAACAACGTCGTAAGGGGATCTCCGTCCCGTAGCTCAGCCCAAGAAAAGAGTAGCCAACAGTCCCAGGCATAACCCATCATCGATGACCAGCATCCCGCATGTCTGCCCTGAACTGCAAGCCAAGGGGCTCAGTCACCGCACCTCGATACTATCCACTTTGGGCGGCACTGACTCGCCCGCACGGTTTTAGATTGCTTCACAAGAACGTGTCTCGGTGGGGAAAGTGCCCCTCGTACTTGAGAGTTCTAGGAAAGTCAAATCACACCTCATCACTGCCCTGCAGTCGAGAGGTCTCCTCAAAGTCAAGTCGTTCCATCACCGACCCGTACAATCAAGGGTCCCGCTCCGGTAACCACGGAGGAAAGCCACAGACTAGCCTAGTCGAGAGGACTGAGTCTGGAATGCCAACCGATGTCCCCACTGCCCAGCCCTGCTGGAGGGTAATTCATAACCAGATATCAGGTGACCCACTACCCAGCCCTGCGGGAGGGTAAACCATAATACGAATGTCGGGTGACCCACTGCCCAGCCCTGCTGGAGGGTAAACCTTAATACATCGTCAGGCGACCCACTAACCAGCCCTGCTGGAGGGTAAACCATAACCAGATATCGAGTGACCCACTGCCCATCCCTACTGGAGGGTAAACCCTAGCACATCATCCGGCGACCCACTGCCCAGCCCTGCTGAAGGGTAAACCAAATTACATCATCAGGCGACCCACTGCCCAGCCCCGCTGGAGGGTAGACCTGGAATAAGTCGACAGGCGACCCACTGCCCAGCCTTGCTGGAGGGTAGACCTGGAACTAGACGACGGGCGACCCACTGCCCAGCCCTGCTGGAGGGTAGGCCCTAAGAGGTCATCGGGTAACCCACTGCCCAGTCTCTGTTGGAGGGTAGACCCTAATAGCGTCGGGTGACCCACTGCCCAGTCTCTGCTGAAGGGTAAACCCTAGTAGTCAGTGAGCAACCCACTGCCCAGCCCTACTGGAGGGTAAGCCCGAGGAAGTCGATGAGTAACCCACTGCCCAGCCCCACTGGAGGGTAAAACTCAGAACTGCCCTGGCCACATCCACTGAAGGGTACAACACTGGCCAACCAAACGCGGAGTGGGTATCGTGCAACCACCCAACTTCAGAACGACTCACCCAAAGGGGGTTCAGCGCCTGCTCCATCACGGGGTGCCACTAGCACTGCTACTGGCCGATCCATAGAGAACGAAACTAGGGGGAGACCACTCAACCCTGCTGGTCAACCAACGAGCACCGAGCCAGGGTAAAACTCCACCCTGCTGGTCAAACCAACACACCGAGGGACCCTCTACGTCGCGAGAGGTCAAAGTACGCTAAGCAGAACCCGGAACGCACGTGGGGACCACACAACGTGTGGCCCCATCTCAATCCCAACTGAACGCACCAACGTTCTCAGGTACGAACAACCACATGTACCTCCAAGCACTCTCGTATACTCCCAGAGTATACTACGTCTCCAGCCCAAGGGCTACCGTGCACACGGCACCCAACGTCAACGCGAAGGCGTGACGTAACAATTCCACCTCAAAGGCCTAGGCACGACCAACCACATCACTTCAAGCATTTACATCACTCACACGGGAGTGCACGCGATCACTCGCCAAAGGTCCGCTACAAGCAAAGTAGGTCAAACCACCACTGGAGCACCTTCCGTGCTTCCACATTTCTCAAGATCGCGCAAGAGGATCCTTACAGCCAAACGGATCACACCGTTGTAATCATTGCAGAAAAACACGCGAGTTAGACTACTCACTCGCCCGAAACGGTCAACAGGTGGAAAAGGTACTATTCACCGTGACCAACCCGCGTGGGGCCCACACCAGAATCCCGAAACTAAACCAACGGATCATGCCACTGCGATCCCCTTGGAAAAACACACGGGATTGACTACTCAATCACCCAAAACGGCCACCCGGTGAAAAAGGTACTATTCACCGTAGCCCGGTCGGGTGGGGCCCACACCAGATCTCCGAAAGAGGTCGGGCGGACTACGCCATCGCGATGCTCTCAGAAAAACACGTCGAAAGCACTACTCGCTTGAGTAGAACGGGTATCCGGAGAAAAAGATGCGTCCCGGCACACCGCACACGAGCGGCACCACGCGGGACCCGCATTCCGGTCCCGAAACTCAATGAACGGATCGCACCGTTGCGATCCTCTCGAAAAAGTACACAAGATGGACTATTCGCTTGTCCAAAACGGTCGCCCGGTGATAAAGATGGAAAATCATCGTCGACTCCCAGACGGCCCTCGTGGGCCCCGCACCATCGTGCCGAATTAGGGCGGGCAGATTGCACCATTGCAATCCCCTCGGGAAAACACCCAACATCGACTGCTCGCACGCCCCGAACGGACGTCCGAGGAAAAACTCGCTAAAAGATGCACACAGCTCAAAAGACGGGTCGTGGGGCCCGCGCCTCAACTTCAGCCTCAACGCCTGGAACCGCACTGGAAACCTCCGCCTCAGTGCCAGGGTCACAACGCCGCTGACGGCGCTCAAAACGTATGTCGGACGCGTCCGCGCCGTCCAAAACAAGAATCCCGGGAAAAGCGCTCGTCCACTTAAGGACGCGTCGTGCCTCAGCGACCCCTCGTTTCGTGAATTTAAAATTCCCGAAACCATCTCAAAAGCTTTGCCTCGATCTAAGCTCCGCGCTGCCGTAGACGGCGCGCAAAACGGACGCCCGTAGCCCGAAATACGAGCGTCCGAAGTCCGAGGGGCAAATCCCCTTGGGCCGGACCGGCCCGGACCGGCCGGTCCACCCTGCTTGGGCCGGCCCGTGCCGGCCGGCCCGGTCCGCACAGCCGGCCCGCGGCTTAGCCGCGGGTCCGGTTCACCCTGCCGTGGCCAGCTGGCCGCGGCTGCTCCAGCCGACCGGCCGCCTCGCGGCCGGTTCTTTCCCCACAGCGACACGCGATGTGCGGGTCGCGGTCGCGCCGTACGCGGGGTCGCGCGCCCCGCGACCCCCTTCCCTCTCTGCGCTACAGCGGCGCCGCCCAGGACCAGCCAACCGCTGCTCGCCGCGCCGCCGCCTGCTTGCCCGGGGCCGAATCCGCCACCAGCCGCCGTCGTCGAAGCCCGCCGGACCACCGGCCGAAACCCCTGCCGCCGCCGGAACCCGCCGGAAACACCCAGAAAACCCGCATTTCCCGCAAACTTCGGCGAGCGATTGCGGATACCTCCGACCTCCGATTTCAAATCCGAAACAAGAGTCGGGAAGAGAAAATTGTGTACAACGCGGCCATGGAATTTTCTCGAAGATAAATCAATAGACCAATGCTAAAATCGGGGTTCAAAGGGGGGTTCGGGAATAAAACTAAAAAACATAACCCTACCTCGTTGGGCTTCGCCCGGCGCTTCCCGCGTGATCCGCCGCGCGCCATGGTCTCGCCGGAGCCACCTCACCGGATTCGCCTCACCGGAGCTCGCCTTGCCGGAGGTGAAGGAGGGGGAAGATGGTTTGAGGGAGAAGGGGAAGAAGAAGAAGGGGGGTGGGTGCGTGTTTAAATAAAAACACTTAAACACCCCGCCCGGCACGCCCCCGACTCCGCTCCCGAAGCAGACAAAAAGAAGGGCGTCCCTGGGGTAAAAACGACGCTCTGAGCACAATGGAGGTCTCGGAATTTTATTCCGAGACCCCGTTCAAAAGTTATTAAACTTAGCGCCCGAGGCCGCCAAATTACGAAAACGCCCCTGGGGCCATTTTTCACAAACGACCTGCGCCTGCGAAACTTATACCCCTCCTAGGGTAAACGGCACGCTCTGAACTCAACTGTGCCCTCAGTTTTTTCAATCTGAGCCACCGTTTAAGAGATACTAGCATTTCGCCATTAAACGAATTAATTAATTAATTAATTAATCCGTTTAACGTTCCAGAAGCAGGCGAGGGGTCCAAACATCCCGCGCCGACAAGTTTTTTGTCGTTTCTAGGGTAAACACCCCATTCTGGACCCATCTGTACACTCGGATCCCTGATCCGGAACTCCGTTTAGGAGTTATCTCATTTATTTAGCGTTTTCAGTGTGAACGCACTGAAAATTTAATTCTGGCCACTCTGGGGCTCGGAATCGCACGCCGTCTGAAGGCACTGCTCTGGAATATTATCAAGAATATTACAAAGTCTTTCTCAGCAAAAACCGGGTTCTTACATCATTCCCTCCTTCAAGCTTTTCGTCCTCGAAAATCAAAACTAGGGAGCAACACAGGGTACTAAGCCCACACCTGGCTTTCCCATACCCAGAAGAACCCACGCGCAACTCTGCGTCACCACACACAGACCAACGAGTTGATCTGTTCATGCGAGGTCGCCCCTTGCCGACGTCATGCACCCACTCCAGACTTTGGGGTTAGGGCAAGGCGATAGAGTACCTCGCCATCCCTTTGCACGGTCTCAAAAGACCCGAAGGCTCTCGGGGGTAGCTCACCTCCCCGAACGAACCTCTACGTCGCATGTCGCGACTGGAATCACCGCCCGCACCTGGGACAAGGCCCGGTGATTCCCTCCTTCAGAATATCCATATGGTGAAACACCCAAGGATATCTGGTCACGCAAGATTCTACAGTCGAGGTTCTCTTACACGCTCAAAAGGCGAAAGAGTCAACACCATCGACTAAAGGAAAAGGTCTCACGCCTTTTTCCTTACCAACACAGGGTCACACCCGATGCCCTGAGTCACCCTGGTAACACCTCAAACAAGGAGCAGGGAGAAACACCGTTTTCACACGCAGAGCCTAACAATTCTACTGTAAGAAGTAGAAGAGTCTCATGGGGTACCTCTCACCATCCCATGCTCTGCAGGATCGTAGACATCCAAAGCTCGCAGCTATCTGCGGTCCCAACTGTCAGCCCCCAGAGCCTGACGTGGACTGCCTAGCGGTGATGGGGAGATCTCGTGACGTCGTCCCCCACTACCAGCTCCCGCTCCTCTGCTAGCACCACCTCTCTGGCCACTACTCCGATCACGGTGCTGCCTCTGTCGCGGTGGTGTGCCTGCTGCCTGCCCGAAGCTCTCAGCAACTCGGGTCGGGCAGTCTCGTGCCAAGTGACCTCGCCTGTCACAAGCATAGCACCGGCGCTCTCTGGGCTGCCCTGGTGCCCTCCGGCGCCACTGGGGTATACGACCACGTCTCCGAAACCGGTAGTGGGAAGGCCACCTGCACCGAGGCCCTGTCCTCCGGTGCCTGCTAGCTACGGCAGACGTCCCGGCTCCATCGCGCCCACTGCCACTACCAACCTCAAAACGTGACAGGAAGGCCTCTGTCACCAGCGCCTGCTCTAGCACCCCAGCACATGTGGAAATGCCCAAGGGTACTCTGACAGCACGAATCTCTCAGCGGAGACCCTGCTCAAACTTCCGCGCTCGGAGGTTATCGTCACGGACCAAGTCCGGGTAAAAGCGTGCACGGTCTTCAAAACTAGCCGCGTACTCAGCCACCGTCATCCCTCCCTGCTGAAACTGCAGGAGCTCCTGAATCTGAACGGAGCGCAAGCAGGAGGGGAAAAACTCCTCACGGAGCAACAACTGGAAGTCGTCCAACGAAAACGACGACTCGTCAAGGAACCGAGTCACCAGACTCTACCAACGCCGAGCTGCTCCTCGAAAAAGGGTGGCGACCAAAGCCACTCTCTGATCTGTCGGCATCTGCACAAGCCCGAAAAGGATAACCACCGCCTCTAGCCAAACCTTTGCTGCCTGAGGGTCTAGCTCACCACTGAACCTCAGCGGTCTCTACTGCTGGAACTCACGGAGCGCGCTCAACCTGCGCTCAAGCTCAGCCTGCTCTGCTGAAACTGCCTGCTGCTCAACAGGTGGGGGTCCTGCTACCGGACCACCCGGAGAAAGGGCTCGCATGATGGGTTCTGGACTGAGGCCTCGTAGCTCATAGGGTCGTTGTCACGTACCCAAAGCTGGTATCCTGGCTGGCTGTCCTCGCGGAGACATCCTGAATATTATCAAGGAGTGTCGCGGTCAGATGAGCATATATGTATATACCGATAACAACAACGATGGGGAGCTGACTCAAGAAGGACAGTCAAAGACTCGATCCTATGTGATGCACAAACAAAATTTCCCTACAACAAGTGTCTCAGCATGCCGAGTCGACAAGCGGGTTATCAAGGTCCTGGTGAATGGATATGTCGGCCGCCACACCATCACTGGACTCCCTGGCCTGAGAGACGCTCTCGAGACACGTTAACATTGTTGCCCTATATCCCAACCAATTCCTCTTTTAGGGACGTCCGCACAACGTCCCAAGGAACGAACCACCTCTGATACCACTTTGTCACGACCCGACCCTACCCGGTCTCGAGCCGCAACTACCCCAGGCCCGCCTCCATTGGCCAGGGGCTGGCGACCAGCGCCGAAGGCACAATAACTCGGGGAGGCCTTTGCCTAAGCACCTGTACACACACACGCAGCACACTCAATGCAAAAGTGCAGAGTAAAGAAAGAACAAGCAGAGTAAAAAAAACAACTGCTATATATATAAACCATAGATGTGCATCGACCTCTAAACAGTACAAAGCAGAAAGCTGAAAAGGAAAAAGGGGAAAAACACGCGCCCAACCAATAAGTGCCACAACCCGGCAACAGGTAAACAAAAAAAAGAAATAGCTGCCGGATCTCCCACCTGGATCCCGGCCACGACCACCACACGCGGTCCAAGCTCCCAAGCTCCTACGCTCCACTGAAGTCACGCTCCACCTGTCCGTCATCTGCAAGGGCACACCAAGTGCGGGCAAAGCCAAAGCAGGGGTGAGTATAAAAATACTCAGTAGGATACCCCGAAGGCTCGAGGGAGCAACAAAAGGAGGTACCGAAGGGTGAGCAGTAGAGCGAACAAGGAATAGAAAGGAGTACAACCAAGGGTGCAGTAAAGAGTAACAGCTCAACCCATCAATAGAAAGATAGAAGACTCATCCTACCACGAGAAGTTGGACGCGGAAAGAACGTGGCATACCCCGCGCGTCTTCGCCTCTCCAGAAGGAGAGTAGCCAAAACCCAAGGAGTGGGTACTCAAAACATGGTATATACAAATCCATATGCTCTGTCGAGAAGCCCGAACAACGTCGTAAGGGGATCTCCGTCCCGTAGCTCAGCCCAAGAAAAGAGTAGCCAACAGTCCCAGACATAACCCATCATCGATGCCCAGCATCCCGCACGTCTTCCCTGAACCGCAAGCCAAGGGGCTCAGTCCCCGCACCTCGATACTATCCGCTTTGGGCGACACTGACTCGCCCGCACGGTTTTAGATCGCGTCACAAGAACGCGTCTCGGTGGGGAAAGTGCCCCTCGTACATGACAGTTCTAGGAAAGTCAAATCACACCTCATCACTTCCCTGCAGTCGAGAGGTCTCCTCAAAGTCAAGCCGTTCCATCACCTACCCGTACAACCAAGGGTCCCGCTCCGGTAACCACGGAGGAAAGCCACAGACTAGCCTAGTCGAGAGGACTGAGTCTGGAATGCCAATCGATGTCCCCACTGCCCAGCCCTGCTGGAGGGTAATTCATAACCAGATATCAGGTGACCCACTACCCAGCCCTGCTGGAGGGTAAACCATAATACGAATGTCGGGTGACCCACTGCCCAGCCCTGCTGGAGGGTAAACCTTAATACATCGTCAGGCGACCCACTACCCAGCCCCGCTGGAGGGTAAACCATAACCAGATATCGGGTGACCCACTGCCCATCCCTGCTGGAGGGTAAACCCTAACACATCATCCGGCGACCCACTGCCCAGCCCTGCTGGAGGGTAAACCAAATTAAATCATCAGGCGACCCACTGTCTAGCCCTGCTGGAGGGTAGACCTGGAATAAGTTGACAGGCGACCCACTGCCCAGCCTTGCTGGAGGGTAGACCTGGAACTAGACGACGGGCGACCCACTGCCCAGCCCTGCTGGAGGGTAGGCCCTAAGAGGTCGTTGGGTGACCCACTGCCCAGTCTCTGCTAGAGGGTAGACCCTAATAGTGTCGGGTGACCCACTGCCGAGTCTCTGCTGGAGGGTAAACCCTAGTAGTCAGTGAGCAACCCACTGCCCAGCCCTGCTGGAGGGTAAGCCCGAGGAAGTCGATGAGTAACCCACTACCCAGCCCCGCTGGAGGGTAAAACTCATAACTGCCCTGGCCACATCCACTGAAGGGTACAACACTGGCCAACCAAACGCGGAGTGGGTATCGTGCAACCACCCAACTTCAGAACGACTCACCCAAAGGGGGTTCAGTGCCTGCTCCATCACGGGGTGCCACTAGCACTGCTACTGGCCGATCCATAGAGAACGAAACCAGGGGGAGACCACTCAACCCTGCTGGTCAACCAACGAGCACCGAGCCAGGGGAAAACTCCACCCTGTTGGTCAAACCAACACACCGAGGGACCCTCTACGTCGCGAGAGTTCAAAGTACGCTAAGCAGAACCTGGCACGCACGTGGGGCCCACACAACGTGTGGCCCCATCTCAACCCCAACTTAACGCACCAACGTTCTCAGGTGCGAACAACCACATGTACCTCCAAGCACTCTCGTATACTCCCAGAGTATACTACGTCTCCAGCCCAAGGGCTACCGTGCACACGGCACCCAACATCAACGCGAAGGCGTGACGTAACAATTCCACCTCAAATACCCAGGCACAGCCAACCACATCACTTCAAGCATTTACATCACTCACACAGGAGTGCACGCGATCACTCGCCAAAGGTCCGCTACAAGCAAAGTAGGTCGAACCACCACTGGAGCACCTTCCGTGCTTCCACATTTCTCAAGATCACGCAAGAGGCTCCGTACAGCCAAACGGATCACACCGTTGTAATCCTTGCAGAAAAACACGCGAGTTAGACTACTCACTCGCCCGAAACGGTCAACAGGTGGAAAAGGTACTATTCACCGTGACCAACCCGCGTGGGGACCACACCAGAATCCCAAAACTGAACCAACGGATCACGCCACTGCGATCCCCTCGGAAAAACACACGGGATTGACTACTCAATCACCCAAAACAGCCACCCGGTGAAAAAAGGTACTATTCACCGTAGCCCGGTCGGGTGGGGCCCACACCACATCTCCGAAAGAGGTCGGGCGGACTGCGCCATCGCGATGCTCTCGGAAAAACACGTCGAAGGCACTACTCGCTTGAGTAGAACGGGTATCCGGAGAAAAAGATGCGTCCCGGCACACCGCACACGAGCGGTGCCACGCGGGACCCGCATGCCGGTCCCGAAACTCAATGAACGGATCGTACCGTTGCGATCCTCTCGAAAAAGTACACAAGTTGGACTATTCGCTTGTCCAAAACGGTCGGCCGGTGATAAAGATGGAAAATCACTGTCGACGCCCAGACGACCCTCGTGGGCCCCGCACCATCGTGCCGAATTAGGGTGGGCGGATTGCACCATTGCAATCCCCTCGAAAAAACACCCAACATCGACTGCTCGCACGCCCCGAACGGACGTCCGAGGAAAAAGTCGCTAAAAGCTGCACGCAGCTCAAAAGACGGGTCGTGGGGCCCGCGCCTCAACTCCAACCTCAACACCTGGAACCGCACTGGAAACCTCCGCCTCAATGCCAGGGTCACAACGCCGCTGACGGCGCTCAAAACGGATGTCGGACGCGTCCGCGCCGTCCAAAACAAGAATCCCGGGAAAAGCGCTCGTCCACTTAAGGACGCGTCGCGCCTCAGCGACCCCTCGTTTCGGGAATTTAAAATTCCCAAAGCCATCTCAAAAGCTTCGCCTCGATGTAAGCTCCGCGCTGCCGCAGACGGCGCGCAAAACGGACGCCCGTAGCCTGAAATACGGGCGTCCGAAGTCCGAGGGGCAAATCCCCTTATGCCGGACCGGGCGGTCCGCCCTGCTTGGGCCGGGCCGCGCCGGCCGGCCCGGTCCGCACAGTCGGCCCGCGGCTTAGCCGCGGGTCCGGTTCACCCCGCTGCGGCCAGCTGGCCGCGGCTGCTTCAGCCGACCGGCCGCCTCGCGGCCGGTTCTTTCCCCACAGCGACCCGCGATGTGCGGGTCGCAGTCGCGCCGTACGCGGGGTCGCGCGCCCCGCGACCCCCTTCCCTCTCTGCGCTACGCCGGCGCCGCCCGGGACCAGCCAACCGCCGTCGTCCGCTGGCCGCTCGCCGCGCCGCCGCCTGCTTGCCCAGGGCCGAATCCGCCGCCAGCCGCCGCCGTCGAAGCCCGCCGGACCACCGGCCGAAACCCCTGCCGCCGCCGGAACCCGCCGGAAACACCCAGAAAACCCGCATTTCCCGCAAACTTCGGCGAGCGATTGCGGATACCTCCGACCTCCGATTTCAAATCCGAAACAAGCGTCGGGAAGAGAAAATTGTGTACAACGCGGCCATGGAATTTTCTCGAAGAGAAATCAACAGACCAATGCTAAAATAGGGGTTCAAATGGGGTTCGGGAATAAAACTAAAAAACATAACCCTACCTCGTTGGGCTTCGCCCGGCGCTTCCCGCGTGATCCGCCGCGCGCCATGGTCTCGCCCCACCTCGCCGGAGCCACCTCGCCGGAGTCGCCTCGCCGGAGCTCGCCTCGCCGGAGGTGAAGGAGGGGGAAGAGGGTTTGAGGGAGAAGGGGAAGAAGAAGAAGGGGGGTGGGTGCGTGTTTAAATAAAAACACTTAAACACCCCGCCCGGCACGCCCCTGACTCCGCTCCCGAAGCAAACAAAAAGGAGGGTGTCCCTGGGGTAAACACGATGCTCCGAGCACAACAGCGGTCTCAGAATTTTATTCCGAGACCCCGTTCAAAAGTTATTAAACTTAGCGCCTGAGGCCGCCAAATTACGAAAACGCCCCTGGGGCCATTTTTCACAAACGGCCTGCGCCCGCGAAAATTATACCCCTCCTAGGGTAAACGGCACGCTCTGAACTCAACGGTGCCTTCGGTTTTTTCAATCCGAGCCACCGTTTAAGAGATACTAGCATTTCGCCATTAAATGAATGAATTAATTAATTAATTAATCCGTTTAACGTTCCAGAAGTGGGCGAGGGGTCCAAACATCCCGCGCCGACAAGTTTTATGTCGTTCCTAGGGTAAACACCCCATTACGGACCCATCCGTACACTCGGATCCCTGATACGGAACTCCGTTTAGGAGTTATCGCATTTATTTAGCGTTTCCAGTGTGAACGCACTGAAAATTTAATTCCGGCCACTCCGGGGCTCGGAATCGCACGCCGTCTGAAGGCACTGCTCTGGAATATTATCAAGAATATTCCAAAGTCTTTCTCAGCAAAAACTGGGTTCTTACAATGCAACATTTTGTGTTATGTTTGAACCAGATTATTATATATGTAATATATCCTATTTTTGGTTCTTTAATCCTTTGGTACAAATGGAATTAAGTTATAAAGAAAAACACATTCTTTGTAATCAAATCCACCGATTAACAAAAATGGTTATCACTATGGTTATATATATAATAATTATACTTCACTATAAGTAACCTAATTAAAATTAAAACCATGTAATCTCCTGGATATGAACTAAAGAATATAACTTCAATTCTGGACAACAACTTTCATCTTGCATATAATCCAAACTTGAATATAAGTGAACCGGTCTTTTAAATCCAAGTAAACAAACGAGCCCGAACAATGAAATTGAACCTTGTAACTAATCAAAAAGGCTTTGAATGAACTAAAAAGGATTATAATAAATAAATTAAATATATAATAGGTTCTGGACTTATTAATTAATAAGACTAATTTTTTTAATCAGGTTGTTAATAACAAGTGGAGAACACCAACGGATTTAAGGTAAGGGATCCTTCCCTTTTCACTCTTAATCAAGATAGTTCTCTATGTTATGCCTTTTTGTGTAATACCAAGTGGTGGGGTATGTTTATACACATTCCCCATACTTTCCTAATGTTTTATAAGTGATGAGAAACCCCTTATCTCTCTCATCAATCCCTCTTAGTTACACCTGATACCATGCCGATAAACCATAATGGATTCTACCCAAACTTCCTTTATTCCTTCGGGTTTCTCTATCTTTCTTTTTACCAAAATATAGTCATCTTTTATTTTTTATTTAGAACTTCAAAATTATGTCTATATGCTCCAAACTCATGTTCAAAAATCCATATTTCATTCTCTTTCAGGGATATACATGCTTTTAAGTGAATCTCTCCTCGATACTTCCCAATAAGCACACTCGTTTTAAAGGAACTTCCCGAACTTTTACCCAATTTCAAGTGCACTATATATTCTGTTGTAAGAAACCATTGTCTTTGTAAATTCAGTATTTTTATTGTGAAAACCTTATTGGTTCAATTCTGGTTTGATATAAAAGAATGTCTTCTTTACCATTTTAAAATCTCTATAGTATTTTCCTTAAAACCGCTCAAAAATGTTTTAATGCTAATGTCTCTCAAATACATTTCTTATGTGATGTCACCTCTATTTGTTACCACCTACCATATTTTATGCCTAAATTACCTTATGAATGTCCATTTATGTTCTAATCCCTTTCTTTCATAGACACGTTCATGATACACTCATTGGTTATGCTTTATGTTATGATTGTGGTACCCAATTCTCTCCATGGGTAACCTTATATTTATGAACAATTGATTATGTATGATTAATCATGTGGAAAGAAGATTTATGTTGTAAGAATATTTATGTGGAAAGAATATTCATGAAAATGTTGAGATGGGTGTGCCTAGATAGTGCTCTAATACATTGGGTAAGGATAACTCTCATGAGATGCGATGTGAAACAGGATTGACGGTTAGCCTTGACCCATACTAAAATGGGAAACGAGATTGGCAGTTAGCCTTGACCCGTACTAAAGAAATGTTTTATGATTCTATCACATTTATATGATTCCATGTTTATATGATCTCATGCTTATATTAAATGATTTTATAAGTTCATGTTTTGGATATCATTATGTCATGCCTCCTAACTCATGTGCTTGAGATGTATCCTTATGTTCATTCCCTTACTGGGATTTTTAGCTCATCCCTTTGTTCATGTGTTCCCCAGGGTACCCTATGAAAATGTAAGGTCTCAAAGGAAGTTAGAAGCTCTTTATGGAGATTAAATAAAGATGTTTTTTTAGCCCCATGTTTTATGTTATATGTACCTAGTCTTCCAAGACACTAGACTTAACGATCATTGGCTTGTACTTTGATGATTAATTATGCTTAAAAACATGAAATGTTTTATGTAAAAGGCTTGGGTCACTATAGTTGTGGCTTTCCGGGGACGGAATGTTTTCAGGGTGGGGAGAATTGTTACACCCAGATTTTTATTTTCATCCTTTATTTTGGTACATCTTTTGAATTTTGGTTTTTCTCTCAAGTTCCGGATGTGATGGATTTAAATTTTAAGGTATTCCTTTGTTTATTTTTGGTCCCATGTTTATTCTTTAGTTTCCTCATGAGTTTTTAGTGAAAAGTGGAGATTTGGGGCTTCACAGAAGGTGACGCGCGGTTGGCGCACGGTTAGAGGAAATCATGCATCCTAGCCCAGGAAACCATGTGAGCCTTATGATGTCTCTGGTCGAGGGCGTACGACCAATGCAGGGTTAGGAAAACCATGTGGAATGCATGTGCATGGTTCTTCTATTTTGGACAGAACCATGTCACATGATTGGCGCATGGTTTACCAAAAGTTGCAGCCAAACCGTGTGAGTTCCCAGGTTGTCTATTAAGGGGTGTATGATTGGCACACGGTTTGGGAAACTGTGTGACCTAACCGTGCACAGTGCCCAGGTCATTAAAAATGTGATTTCACTTTTCTACCCTCTTAGGATTTTGACCCCAAAATGCCTCCTATCTTTCTCTCCTAGTCTGTGAGGCCCAAAGGGATCTTCTTTTTTCTTCTCCCAGCCTCTCCTCCTCTCCCTTAGTGTGGATCTAGTGGTTTCTTCAAATTTTGGGGGTGATTTCTCAAGGTAATCCTATCTTATCTTCTTCCTCTTCCTTCTTCTTCCATTTTCTTTTGAGTTTCTCTCCTCCATGGTCTTGTGGATCTAGGGTTCATGTTTTCCTTGGTTTATGTTGGTGATTTTTCCTTTTTTGGGTTTCTCTTGATTGTTCTTGCCTCTTGGAACCTTTGCAGAGTTGTTTCGAGTTGGCGTTGTTGAAGCGCGTATGATTTGAGCTAGGTTTCTCTTTACACTTGTCCTTTAAATTTAAGAATCATTGATTTCTTACTTTTCACACCTTCCTTATATGTTAATTAGTAATGTATGATTTTTGGAATAATTTTTTGATGAGAAATGAAGTGGTTTTCTTGATTGTTTTGAAGCATATGACTTTTTTTTATTATGTGATGCACACCAAGTGTTTGATATATTGCCCGGTTAGCTTTTTAGGGTTTTAAATCATGGTTTGGCTTTGCAAATGTGTTTTTGGCATTTAAAATGGTGTTTTTTATTTATCAAATGGATTTCTAAATAGTTTGGACTTGAAAGTGGTGTGTGTTTGGTTCTTTGAAAATGGTTTGACATGTGGTGATGGTGTGTAGCTCGTTTGGCCTTTTGATGAAAGTGGCTTTGGTTTATAAATGTGGTGTGAGTGCTTAAATGGAATTTTTGGAAAGGTGGATTTGGTCCTTTGGAAAAGGGTGGCTTCTCGAAGGGTGTTTAAGGCCCGTTTGGCATTTTTGTGAAATTTGGTAATCTTGAAAACTCTCATTGGATAATTCTCTTGCCTTAGTTATGTTGATTGTTGTGGGAGACCCACACTGAGAGGATCTCTTATGTTCAAATGATTATAAATACAATAGATTGTTCTTGGGGTGGCTCGGGGGTGAATTGTTATGTGAGTTGCTTGTGTATGATATATGTGCATGTGATCGGATGCCCGGTTGGCATTGTTGGCTCACCCCCACTTTAATATTGACATGTGAACCTGGCATAGCTAGCAGATTTTCGGTGAACGGTTGTTGCACTAGCTTAGGATTACGCTCTCACTAGTGGCCTATAGTAGTGGATATGTTTTGTTTTTATTGTTAAGGGATAATGACCCTCAGTTAGACCAGATAGGGTGTGATTAAGCATATGGGTGAGATTTGATGTCATTGGGTGAGGCATGCCTTCAGAATGAGTTAAGATGGATTGTATGTTCTAGATTATTCAACTGAGCTCCTAGGTTCCCATGTCTCCTGACATTTAGTTGTATGTGGCGGATGATTGAGATGCATTCTTGGTTGGTTACTCTTACGTGCTTATTTTTCATTACCCTTATTATATGATCAGTGTTATTGCTCTCTTGTGTGGTGTTCTCCTTTTGAAAAGTGATGAGTTGGTTTTCAAAGGTTTATAGAAAACATTTTGGAACTTTTTTATACTTCCCTTTTCGCTTTTTAAATGAAAACTTTATCTTGCTTCTTGAAAAATGTTAATGTATGCTTCTTGGAAAGGAACGTGGTTTTAAATGGAAAAAGGGCAATGGACTATATTTTGTTTTAAAGTAGAAATGTGTGGAAAAGCCTAGTTTTATATATTGTAATTCAAACCTGAAATTGATGTTTCTTTTATTTAAAGAATGTGCATTGTGAATAGTTTTGTTTAGGCGCGCCTACTGAAAAAGGGCAATGGACATTGTACACTTATAGTTCTTTCTTATTTTTAGTTTTTGATGTAGCTTCCAGCTTGGTTTCGATCGTCGTGGGTGATGGTTGATTTTGGTATTGGAGAGTGACCCTTGGGGTTACATGGAGATGTTGTGGTCGTCATGTTCAGTTGGGTCTTGTTGCTCAGTTTGTTGTATTTTCAGCTTATGTATAAATGCTGTTCAGTTTGGATGTTTATTTATATTGGATTGTTCTGCTTATTTTCGTTGTTCAATTTATTTATTTATATTGAGTGATATCGTTCTTTTGGTCACTCTGTTGATGTCTGACACTGGTTGTTAGTCAGGGAGGATCAGGAACGCTTCTCAGGTCTTGTCATGGACTGACTCGGTTGACTGGTTCGGAGTCGACTCGGGTTGATTCGTGACAAAAGTGGTAGTTCACAAATACGCACGAGGAACGTTATCATTTACCAATAAATGGAAGGGTAATAAGGTAGATGATATTTTAGATTTACAAAATCATAATTATGTCAAAAATATCATATATATATTCACTAATTTCACCTTTATAATCATCTACGAAAAGCAGTGATGAAAAAAGAATTACACCGCTGTATTGTGACGGTAAGTCATACATATGCACGAGTGATATTTTCATTTTCTCTGGGATAGAAAACAAATGTATCATTAACATAAAAACATCTCAGTATGATGAATATATGAATTTAATTATGTCAAGATGGTTATTGAAAATTTGCATGAGTTTTAAAAAGAAAGTAATTTGAAAAGGCTTGGTAACATATACCATGTAACCTTCTTTAGGTTACACCTAAGTGTTCTTGAAATGATCATTTTGTGATCTCTAGAATGTGGGGAAATGTTATTTGGATAGAGGTTGGTAAGCTAAGTGGTCAAGTAGTGTGTAGTGTGAATAAGAAAAGAGGGGTTAGGTGTGGTTGGTGAAAAACAGTAAACACCTTTATGATATAATATATGCATTACTCATGACTTTGAATATAATAAGGATAAGGTGGAAATCAACCAATAACATACTTCATAAAAAGATCCAGATAGAGGAGATCAGGCAGACTGAACAGTGTTGCACATGCCAGGATTCCTGATGCACCAAAGAGGCTGAATTGGCTCGGCGGCGAACCCTCTGCACACCATCCGATTCCTCCACTCGTTCAGCCGATCCGTCGCCTCCGCGTATCTCTTCGTCCCCGTCGTCCCGTCCCGGTTCCCAGACCACAGCGCCTCCCCCATCGCGCACGCCCTCGGCCATATCCGCCCATCCACCACCGTCCAATCCGCCTGCTCCGACCACAGCGCCACCTCTCCTCCCAGCACCAGACGCGCCTCCTCCGCGCTCAGCCCCTCTGCGATCTCGTAGTTGTAGATCGTCTGCCATGTTTTGAAGGGCCCGCACCACGACCCCCCGTCCCCTCCCTCCGAATCCTCCGTCTCCTTCATCTCATACTGGGAATCATTCCCCACGAAGGAGCCGTGGCCGCAGTCCAGGTAGTAGAAATCAGAGGACGACACGATCACCCTGTATCCCAGTCCCACTATCTTCTTCGTGTTGCTCCGCCCGCCGTTCCACGTCTGCAGGACCACCCGCTCCCGGGGGAGGGTCGCGGCGTCCACGCTGACGTGCTCGTCCAGGAGGACGTCTTCCCAGTAGACGGCCGTCCTGTTGAGGGAAGCGATGAAGGGGAGGGTCGAGTTGACGAAGATCTCCAGCAGCTGCCGGAGCGTACCGCCGTTGGACAGGAAGGCCCGGATTTCGGGCTGGGACTTCCAGCAGCCGGGGGCCACCTCGTCGGAGCCGCCGTGGAAGAAGGGCTCCGGGAACAGGGCGGCGACGTCGCGGAAGACGTTCTTCAGAACTCTGTACGTTTTGTCGTTCAACGGGTCCAGCTGTCCGGTCCCCGGCTCGCTGGCCAGGCGGTCCGACCAGTCGGTGCCGGCCGGCCACCAGAACTCCTTGGCGCAGGTCACTATGTCCGGGTAAGCCTCCGCCCAGGACCCCGCGTGCCCTGGAGTGTCGATCTCCGGCAAAACCCGAACACCGTGCTCCAGCCCAAACTCCACGATCCGCCTGACATCCGCCGCCGTGTATCTCATGTTGCCGCCGTAAGATCCCTTCTCCCCCAGCGCCGGCTCCGACGGAAGCACCACCGAGAAAGACTGGGAATCCGTGATGTGCCAGTGGAAGACGTTCATCTTGTTCATACTCATCCCCCGGATCGTCCTCAACACGTCTCTCACCGGATAGAAATTCCTCGCCGTATCCAGCAACAGTCCCCGGTGCCCGAACATCGGCCAGTCCTGGATCTGAACCCCCGCCGCCACGCGCGGCGGCGTCCCCCACGCCAGTTGTGAGAGCGTCTCGAGCCCCCTCATGGCGCCCCACACCGTCCCCGCCGCCAGATCTGCGGATCCCCCCGAGGCAGGGACGGTGAGATTGTACGATTCGTCCACACCGTGGTGGAGAAGTGCGGCGGTGTCCGCGACGGTGACGGTTAGCCTTTCGAGGGGAGAAGCCGACGGGGCGGTGGCGGGAGGAAGGAGGGGGCGGTAGCTCTCGGTGAGGATCTGGCGGTGGTAGCGGCGGACGGCGGGGGTGAGGTAGGGGTGGTTCGGGGAGGAGATGGTGAAATTGGGCGAGAGAGGGGAGGAGGATGGGGAGAGCCATGAGATGCGTCTTGGCTTCGGCCAGACTGGAAGTGTCGGAGCGGGTTGTGGGGAGGTTTGCGGGAAGACGGCGAGCAGAAGAGACAGTGCGATGGCAATGGCGGCCATGGGAGCAGACCCTCGCTGTCGACGAACAGTCCCGTCCTTTGCTCAGACTGTGGACGAACAGTGCGCCCCCAAGCGAATTTTTTGTACCATTTACGATACCGTCAATTAGGGATGGCGTGTTTTTTTTTTATATTAAAACAAACTTGACATCAGATTCACTCAAAATTATGCTCATGTTTTTTTTATTTAAAAATAATTATAATTTTTAAAATAAAAATCTTTCACTGTGGTTTGTTTTCGGTTCTGCGCTGCAACTAATTCTGTCTTCTTTTTGTTCTGCATATTGATATAAATTCCAATAAATTCATTTGGAATGATTTCTTTATAATTCTTCTAAATCTCCGTGATGGATATGTACTCTATTTCAATGTTGTTTTGACTATATTCATTTGGGAGTTTTGTCATCCATTTTTATTGGTTTGTTTCTCACACTGATTTTACATAAATCATGTCATCATGTCATGGGGATAATATGAGGTAATGAAATTGCAAGTGAAGTTTTTTTATTGATATTCATTGTTCTTTGTTTCGTTGAAATGTTATAACAAACATAAAAATAATATAACCATTTTTGACAGCGGTTATTAACAAATCTTTACAACATAATAATAAAAAATAATTTTCATATTCATGATGGACAACGCTGATTTTGATTGAGGAAAACACCTACACATATACATTAAATTCATTTTATGTTTACTCCTGTGTCTATAATTTTATATCATTATATTTACTTTTATATTTTGTATGTACCACATCCAGGAACCTGGTTATACTACAACTCTAAGTGCAATATTCAAACAATTCGTTTGTTCAACACATCCTCTCCAAGTGGAACCAAAGGTATTTGGATACTCTATTCAAAATACTTTTTTACATTGAAACTGCTTATTAAATTTTTCATTGCTATGCTTGCATCTATTTTTTTCAGATACATCTTATGACTCAAATTTTGATTTTTTTGGGGTCCACTGAATGTACAAGTGTTACATTTTAAATATTTGATGGCGTCCACTGAATGTACTGGTATGTCCTCATAAAAGTTGGTGTCACAATTGTAATTTACCTCATGTATTCACTAATATATTGTTTCCATTTCCTCTTGTCCATACTCATACACATTTTTCTTTTAATTTTTTGTTGGAATTTATTACTTGACATACATGATTGCCTACATAATTTTTGAATCCAATGGATATAGAGTACAACCGATGGTGAGTGATCACAAAGACTCAATTTCATATGTTCTATTTGATAAGAAAGTTATTTGAATTTATAACAACAGCTGCACAAATGACATATGCTTTGAAATAGGTACAAATATATAATGGTTTACATTATGTCAATATAATCCCACTTGAAATAATGAAACATTTTTATTCATTATATATACAGGATAACAATGACATTGGATTTCCTCTAAAGTAAAATACTTTCATTTTGAAAAGGGTTCTATTATCTATTGAAATAACATATTACAACATTCAGAACTATCATCATTCATCTAGACAAAACACTTATAAATCACTCTTTGTCTTAAATACTGGAATTCATTTCAACAATTATGATAACACATTCGAACATAACCACATACCATAGTTTTAAAATTCTTGAATCATAGATATAAATGACATTTTAATATCTTTTTATCCATATTTTGTAGGATCATAAAAGCAATGGATGTTGTTGACGTGATACTATTGATGTTGTTTCTGTAAAATCAACCTTTCAGCTTTCATCTACCCAGGTACAAAAGTATGCTCTTAATGGACTGATATTTTTTATGAAACTTTTTGAATTGAAAAATTATAATTATAATTCTCTGTCTAATCATATAATACAGTACTATTACTTTTTCTGTTTCAGCTATAAATTCAAGGTACAAAACACATATTCAACTAATATAGAATGCTCAACCCGCTCTATAGTAGTAGGCATTTCTAATAAACCTAATCGTACATCTAATAAATTCAGGAATAACAGGTGATATGCTATTCAGTATACATAAACTGATATTTTCAGAACTGTCATCATTCATCTGGATAGAACATTTATACACTGCAATACATTTTATGCACAAATTAGTGATATGGTATTGAGACTCATCATTTTAGTGATTATATGTATAGGCTCATTAAACAGTACTAATTTACTGAAATTCTTAGATATAAATCATGACGACGGTGGTCATCATCTTCTCTACTCTATTTTTCTTGTAGATATAACTCATAATGATGGTGGGGAGTTGGAAGTTCTATAAGATTAAGAAGATCTCTAGATGGACAATGTTTCAAACCAATCCCACCACCAACTATAGGTGGTCTATTCCAAACTCATGGTTCCATGTTCTTGGACCATATGATGATGCATACAAAAGAGGGACATGATTAGTTACTGCATCAGATAGAGTCAGGTATGATATGTGTATTCTCTACCATTGGGTTTTAGGGTTTCCTTATTCCAAATATGACATTCAGTTTCATGAAATAACACCTAATTTTCTCCCATGTTGTCTTGAATGAGGAACGATGAAAGCTCTTGAAAGAGATCAATAAAGAACAACACTGGCCAATGTTGCCTCCAACATGTAGGTAGATTTACCGTGGCTATTTTAGTTAAAAGTATTATAAGTCTATACATGTATTAATTTTGTGCAAACATGGTGCATAAAAACAAACACCACCTTATGTTAACAAACACTCTACAAGAAAACAAACACAAACTCATGTCAAACTCAACCAATTTTCTAACAGTTTCTTTATGATCAATGCTGGAAAAAAATTGTGAAAACAGAAGAGGTTTTTAGCTTGATTGCTCGTGTCCATCTTGAGCACACTTTTCTTTAAGGCATTCATGTCACGACATGGTTGTAGGTGGAGAGCAGGTCATGGTCCCTTCAATGCATTTTCCTTCTTTCATTTTATTTAGTGGTTTAATGCATACCTAGGTTTTATCTTATATGTTTCAACCAGCTGATTTATTTGGCACAAGAAGGATATTAATTGACGACAAATCTTCTTAGGTTTGCAGGCAAGAAAATTAATTTTTCTCACATTATTTCTTTAATCAGAATTGTTGTCTTATCACTGGTGAATTTAGGGTTATGACCCTTTTCTCTACAAATTCAAGTTAGATACTTAAATAATTTTCTTAGTTTTATATATGATTCATGTCATTGCTTCATGTTGCCTAAGAATCACATTCTCTTATTTAATAACCTAACCACATCATCAAATGAAGATTAAATGTTGATTTGAGAGATGATTTGTTCCCATCCCATGGCATGAGGCATAGAGACTTCGAATCCTCCACTATTGGAAGGTGTTTATTCCCTTGCCACGATGAAAGTAAACACTCTGAAGAGTAATGCTGAATCTCAAGTCAATGGTCATTTTCTTATCACTCAATAATTAATTGGTTACTTTAGTTTCTTGACTGTAAAAAAATTACTTTACAATGACTGTACGGTTGAAGCTTTTACCTTCCAAACAATGGTTTATTCAACATCTCAAAAGTTGGTAAAGCAGAAACTTGTAATTACAACTGGATGGAAAGGATCACAATTTCTTATTTTTTATGTTTTTTTGTAGATACCGTTAGACGCTGTTACATCAATAATTGATGGGTTGAAAAGATTGTACATTAAAAAGCTTAAGCCACTGGAAGTTTCCTATCATTTTAATGATTTCAGATCTCCCTTATTGGTAAGCAGATTTACACATAATGAAAACATGTTGACTGTTTAATTTTTTTTCATATTTATTTTCTGAATTCCTAATGGCAGTAATATATTTAACACATTCTGTATAAAACACAAACCTTATTTCAAATTGTAATCTACTCATTCTTCTGATTAATGATATCCTTTATATACTTATTTCATTGTGAAGACCATGTACCCAGTCATATCTACAATCCTCTATCTTTTTTTATCATGTCGTTTGTTTAAAACTACAATATTTAGGCACTGTACATACTTGTATCTGGAACATGTAGGATATTTGATTGACAAAACTGTTATTTTATCATTTCTAGTCTTCTCCCTATATTTTTACATTCCCTGCTTTTGTATACTGTACAATCCCATAAAATTACATTTCATTGCAATTTCATGTTTGAATTGTAACTGTCTATTTTATTGCCCAATTATGAAATATGTCACAATTTCATGCAATGATATATCTAGAATACTTTACACTACCAGAATTTTATCCTTTTTCTTGATAAACCAGCTTACAGTTTTCTCATTCTAAGATTACTTTTTTCATGAGGTTTATTGAACAACTATAGGAAACTACTCTGTAGTAAATCAACATGAACAACTACAAGATCATTGCAGCAATGATGCAATACACTACTGTCATGCTATTAATAGCAGGGCACTTCTATTATTTTAACCTTTCTAGTCTTCTACCAGAATTTTATAATTTATGTTGTTACAGTTTTCACCCATGTTTTTGAAAAAAAACATCCTTCTCTGTACACATGTTCTTATGTGTCATCAGTTTCAATAACAACATGTAAAATGTCCCCCTTAATAATTTGAACAAAAATGACTGCTCTTTTAAATAGGCATTCACAGGTTGTACCCTGGTAGTGGAGGTTTAGTTCTGGATTTTAAAAGATACTTGCATTAATAGAATTGATTACCTTGGTCATTCACTGGAACAGAGTGTGTGGTGGTAAAATGAACTGGAATTTTGATTACCTTGGGATGGTTCTTATATAATTCATGTTCATTATAAGTTCACAAAATTATGCAGTTCACATATTAGGTACTAAATATGCAGAACTGAATAAGAAAATGAACTGTAATTTTGTTAGTTCAGACATTTTCAGTACTTTAAATATGAATTAATGAAAATGAACATGCATTTTTTCTATTCAAGGGACAAACCATTCCATTTGCAGTTCAAATAGTATATTCAATGGACTAACCAATCCATTTGTAGTTCAGACATTAGTTCAGTATATATACAATATGCAGTTCAGACAGTACTGAAAATGTATTGTTTAGTCCATTTTCATTAATGGATTTGCTGTCCTCACCCCTTTGGAACCTGACTCCAATCTTTTCAAAACCAGTAGTAGAGTCAAGCAGACACATAATTAGTTGCACATGATATTCATATATAAATAATTTCTTCTATGAAATCATGACTTATCTATTAGTCACATTATTTATTTTTTCTTGTAGATAAAATTATTGCATGACTTCTATGATGAAGCTTCATTTCAAGATACTTGATTTATCTTTACCATGCACTTCATATTCTATTAGGTATATGCATATTTTTTATCTTTCCACATTATATAAAATTACATTTACAATTTAGTCAAATTCAATTATATATATTTTGATGTTTCTATATCGTTACTGTCAAATACTTGAGATAAAACCAAAGGTTGAAAAAGAGTTACCCATTTGACTTACCATTTTCATCCATCCTTCCCGTCCCCTGGTGAAATCTGTACCCTTGAACAGAAATTGTTCGAAGGGTATCTTTAGAATCAATAGAATCTTGTTTATTCCACACCACCTGAGCAGCATGGTTCGATGAGGAGAAGAGAGAGTTAAAACCATTAAAATCCAGTAGAGATACATTAAATGTCTCCTTACTAATAGGGAAAGGATCAAAATTCAGCATGGGTTTGTTGATAGTAGAAAGAACACGGATATCCTCCCTGTTATGTGTCTGCTTAACACTACTACTGGGTGTGTTTGTTGTCAGTTTTCATGTAGTCTATGTTACAGATTACATATATGGGTGTGTTTGTTGTCAGTTTTCAGCATATATGCAGATTTCCCAACATCATTTAACTTAATATTTATTATCATTTATAGGTACTTCTGTGCAATCATAGCACATGAAACAAAAAAGGATTAACAAACTCACCCCAATGTTAGAAAATCCAATCAATGAAAAATTTAGGTAAATTGACTATTAAAATATAGTGTTTTGTGTTGTAGATTACCCGTATGGGTGTTTTCGTTATCATTTTCCAGCATATACGCAGATTTTCCAACACCATTTCAGTTAGTTTTTTTTATTTTGTATAGGTACTTCTGTGGAAACATGGTGTATTGAAACAAACAGAACCTTATGTTAACAAACACACCCCAATGTTAGAAAATCCAATGAATTCAAAATATAGGTAAACTGGAAGTAAAAATATAGTGTTTTTTTTGCTGATTACCTGTATGGGTGGGTGTGTTATCATTTTCCAGCATATAGGTAGATTATTCAACACTATATCACATAATTTTTTTAATCTGTACAGGTACTTCTATGCAGACATGGTGCATGCAACCAAATAGAACCTTATGTTAACAACAAATCCATCTTACCCAAACCCAAGGAGACTTGGAGACTCCATCAGTGAGCTCCACTAAAATGGTGTGGAAATATCTTATTACAGATGGGATTTGTGTCACCATGATGGGAAATTCAATGGTTGGCTTCTATGTTCCAGGTGAAAATTAATCCTATGAAATGTGTCAAACATTCTGCTGCATCTATATTTCCATTGAAGTGTTCATCTGTTAACAAGTCATTATCCAATGAATCATCATTTTGATCTTTATGGAACACATCATTAACTTCATTTCATTACTCAATATCACTATTTCCATTTTCAGATTATAACAGTCCTTCATTGAAGGTCTTGAACTTGGATTTGGTGATGAAGGCTCATACAAAAAGCCAGTGGTTCAAATAGCAGCCCAAAGTGTATTGTAGTGACCACCATGCTGATGCTGCCTTTATGTTCTCATTTAATGCTTTGTATCACATTTGTAATGATTCTTTGGATGGTTTCTGCAAGGGAAAAAACTCAAAAGCTGGGCATTGAAGTATTCATTATAGTTGATTTGAAAAATGAATTATACTGGATTTATCTTACTAAAAGCTAACAAATTGAAGACTGTTGGTGGAATGGAGTATTTACTATAGTGATTTCTTGTGTTAGTGGTGTAGTTTAGTTTTGTTGTGGTTTAGTTCATAGAATGTTGATTCATAATAAGTAGTCCAGAAGTTATTTTTCTCTGAAATTGAGATATATTACTTTATTTGCATTTTTTTCAGATGCTTCTCTTTACTTTTTGAGTTTGTATTTCTATCTTTAGATGTCTTTTGTACAAAAATATATGTTTGCTGAGTGGTCAGTAAACTCTTTAAGAATTTAATGTTATATTGATAATCCCCCACCCCATGTGCATCCTCTTCATTGGCCTCCACCTCCTCTGCATTGGCCTTCGACTCTGCCTTTACCTCCACCTCTGCCTCCTCTTACACCTATTCCTCTACCTCCACCGCTCCTCTAATATAGTTTTGATGTAAGAACCCAGACCTTATTTTCAGGTACATTTTTCTCTTTCTGGTCATTTTTGGGAAAAAGAAGAGTTTCTAGAAATTTTTGAAGTACACGTCGTGTACTTTATGAGTACACGCCGTGTACTCATTTTTCACTCGAGACAGTGTGATGGCCGTATCCGGACCACACACACAGTGTGTAGGAGTGATGTAGAGGTCACTTAAAGCGGAGTACGTAAAAGCTGAGTACACGCCGTGTACTTCAGAAGTACACACTATGTTTTTTTTCATTAAATGGACCGGGGTCGCGCCCCATCAACAGAACCGTCTTCTTCTCCAGGTTCTTCAACGGAGAGTGTTCCGTACGGCCGTATATCTTCTCTGAGCCTCCGAGCCTCTGTCCGTTCTTCGAATTGATCGTCGTCGATTGCGTTGGGACCGCAGCGGTAAGCTCTCTCTTCTCCTAGAGCTTTGTTTCCCAATTCCTCTTCTTTCTCAAGTTATCGGGGGTTGAGCGTTTTGTGCGTTTTTGTAGATCTACGTCGCTCTAAGGAGAATCAAGCCTCTTGGTTCAAGTATATCGATCTCCTAGGATCGAGGTAGGTGATTTGTTTCCCTACGTTGAATGTCTTTGGGTTTTTGGTGCAAAAGTGCCGGATACCCATGTATCAGGTATCTCAGGTTGGGGTTTTGATCCTGTTTTGTTATCTGCCTTAGATTGCTTGTATGATTGAGGTTATTAGATGATTGATAATTTCTTATTAGCATGTTTGAGGATCACCCCATGGGTGTTTCCCCCTGTTTTGGATGTTTATCGCCGTTTGGCTTAGGTTGCCCGTGAGGCAAACCTTGTTGCATTGCTTGCTTGCCTTGATATAGTTGATTGCATGTATTGCCTACTGTTTATATGATTTTGATGCATTGTAGCTATTAAGCAAGTAGTTGTTGAACTTACTTAGCCTGCTAACAGTCGATTAAGCACGACTAAACTGCTCAGGGCTGTGTGAACCTGGTGTGGTAGACTAAAGGGGAAATTGACGATTATGGCTTCCCTAGAGAGTCTGTTATAAATTAGTATCGTTCGTAGGACCTATGGGAATGGGACTTTGTGCTTCCTTAGAGTGTCCTTAGTTACGTATCGAGACTATAGGGGGAATTAGACGTAAGTGCTTCCTCAGAGAGTCTATAACTATCGTTGCAAGACCGTAGGGGAATTGACGGTGAGAGATTCCCAGAGTGTCTGTGCCTTTGTATGTTTACTTGACTAGAGGGGTCTGCCAGTGTGAGCCACCCAGAGAGTCACCTTGAATATTATTGGTTGGTTGTGATGAGTCCACCAAGCCAAAGAACAAGCTTGAGTTTTGTACTGCTTGCTGTTTAGGTAGTCTGCTGAGATACCTGTTCTGTTACTTGCTATGTCTTGAGAATATAGAGCTATTTGATAGATTCCTTGGTTGATAATTTAATGAGTGAATTAAATTAATAAATAAATGTGAATGAAGATTGGTAGGATTGTTTACTCTAGTGTACTTCTGTTTCTCTGTTGCATTTACTTCCTTTACTTTTGCTATATTGCTCACTGACAGTAGGGCACAAATTTTGTGGTGATTGCCTAATGGGATTAGTCTCACACCCTGTTTGGGTCCTTCTTTTCAGCCCAAAAAGGTTATATGGTTGCAGGTGTGGATAGGGATTGTGGACCTTCTACTTTAGGTACATGATTGCTGGTTGGAGTTGGAGAGCATAGGACCGAGCCTAGGCTTGCGATACTGTTGGACTTGCTGTTTACTTTTAGTACTTTGTTCTCAGTTGTATTTCAGCATGTTGTTGTGTTTGCTACTTTCCTTAGATACTTGTACCTGTTGCATCATTTTCATCATTATTATATTATACATTGCTTCCGTTTTTTAGTTTTAGTTGTTGTATGTTGTTTACTGCTTCCGTTATTGACTGTTATTTCCTTTCTTTGTATACCTTACCAAATGAGGGAATAGTTTCCCCAATGACACACCAAATACCTTGCTTCTAGTCGGCACCCTCTGGAATTTGGGGAAATGCGCTTGAGTTCATGTGGCAAACCAGGTACGGGGAACCAGTTGAGTGACTCCGAATTTGGGTCGTTACATCTGAGGTCATTATTCATCACTTCATTTACATATTTCACTCATTTCTTTTTCTTCTTCTTTTTTTTCCTTCCAATTTCATCCTCCTCTCCAATCATAAATGACCTTTATGTATGATGATAATAGATTGAAAATATAAACTCCCTACTACAATACCTTTTAAATACACCACATCAAAATTTTAATGACACATCATATTTTTCTGAATCTTTTTACATCATGTTATTTCCTTTTCATTCATTTTCATATATATTTTTGAATACATGTTTATATTTTTCATTTCTTTTCATTATAATCTATCACTAAATCTGTAATTTTATCATATTTTAAGTAATTTTCATTATTAACTACTATAACTATTAAAAAACTTTTAAAAATTAGATTTGAATTATAGCGCCGTGCATATGCACGGGTGAGGTACTAGTTCACTGAAAAATATTTATATTTATTAAAAAAAACATGACGTCAAATTCACTCAAAATTAATCTCACATTTTTATTTAAAAATATTTATATTTATAAATAATATTTAAATCTAGAATTTCCACGAATATATAAAAAAGGGAGGGTTGGCAGTGCACATTTAAATTTAAAATTTCCATGAATATATAAAAAAGAGAGGGTTAGCAACACACACACTTTGAAATAAACCAGCTCAATAATTGGATCCTGTGACCAACGCCCCAAACCCAATCCCTCTCTTCCACCCCACCCGCATGCGGAGCAATTTCCATGAATATATATTATCAACATAAATGATCTGGTTTTTCTGATCTACAAACCATCTGATGTCAATCAAAAACAACATTTATTTATTACAAGATATTATTTCTTTGGTTTTTAGATAAAAAGCATAAAATCAATTGATCTACAACTCCAAAATCCAACTTTTAGTATTCATGCTTCTCATATTCCAACCATTCATTATAGAAAAAAAGGTATTCTGTAAAAAACCGTCACTAAAAGCCTATAACAAATGCCAAACAACGAACACTTTTAACCTGTCGTTATTGACTATAGAAACCATCAACTAGTAATCCCTATAGGCAAGATTAGAGCACCCTATAGCAACTGCTATAAGGAATCTGCTAAAAGACGCCTCAACCAGACCTATAACATCCTCCATAAGGAAATCGCTAAAGGGCACCCCGACCCGACCTATAGAGACCACTACAGATTTTAGTTTTTTAATAACATTTGAATTTAAAATACCAGGAAAAACTATGATAATTTAAATATTCAATAAATATATCCATGATATGTAAAATCACATACTCGTAAATATCTTTGTTCGATCATCTTCCAAACTTAGCACCCATCATCGAATAAGATTGAATATAAAAAAATTAATAAAACAATTGGTGTAATAAAAAAATCACCAAAAACTAATAATTGAAATGTAGTATAATATTTCCATTAAAAGTTAGTACAATAATACGATGTCATTTGATTTTGAATATACTAATAGTTCTTGTTTATTTTTTTAAAATTTAAAACTGCGTATTTAATCGTTCCAAACAAACCACACATCCGATTAACATGTTATTTTCTCATACATGTCACAAATAATAATAATATGATTATCCTATGATTTCATGTCATTCTAACCTCCTTTATTATGCATCAGAACCGTTAAATGCATTTTTTGATGTTTTAAAACAACAAAAGTGCATTTTGGGTCATTCCAGACAAACAACGTATCAGTCTGACGTTCCATTCACACGATCATTTCAAAATTCATCATACGACTATAGTCATTTGATTTCACGTCATTCAGTAGTCATTTAGTTGGTTTTGAACTTCAGACACACATTTTTAAAGAGTGAAAATGTAATATTCCAAACTTATAGTGAGGTACATACTTGTTTAAGTTTCAGTTAAACTCCCTTTATTTTTGCTAATGGTTGGGTTCTTGGGTGTATGAGGAGTCTCGGGGGTGTCCCGGGGGTTCAGGGCATGATAAGGAGAAAAAGGGTCATTCAATGCATGTTTCATGGTTAGTAATAACTGTGCAGCATAACCGTGCATCCCTAGAGGGGCCAGGTGCAAGGTTGAGGAACTGTGCAAGGGGGGAACCTAAAACCGTTCAAGCTTGGATGGAGCCATCCCGCACAGCCACAACACAATTTACCAAACTGTATGGGTTCTTAAAAAACTGTGTGACCCTAGGCCCCTATTATACAGAGGGTCATGCATGGTAGGTGCATGGTTTAACCAACTGTTCTCCCAAACCATGCGCCTCATTAAAGGGGGAATTTCCAATCCCCCCCTCGGGGTTTAAGGGTTCCAACCTGATTTTCTTCCCCATTATTCTCCCACTAGCCAAAGTGACAGAATATTTCCTACCAAGATTCCAAGGGATGATTCTCCTTTGATTCTTGGCTGTTTGGAGTGTCGTAGGGTGCAGATTGAAGCTCCAGGTGAGTATATCACTCCTCTTTCTTCTATTTTTTTGGAAGAAGTCTTCTTTAGTCATTATTCTCCTTCCGAAGCCCTAACATCCTCTTTTTCCAGTAGATTCTAAGTCTAGGTTTTGAAGGTTGGTTGAGTTTGAATAAATGAATAAGTTTAAACGAGCGTTCGACTATGAACTTGATGGAGGTGGTGTACAAGTTATATCCCATAGTCTTGATGCCCTAATGTATGTGTATGTGGTTGTGTTGTGGTACTTTATTATTATCCCTATGGTTTCCTTGGTTGGAGATGATAAATGGGTTAATTGAATCATGGATTGAACCCCACATAGTCCCCATGGGATTCGTTGAGGATGAGTAGATTGGGTCTAAGGACACCCATAGGGCGTGCCTCTTCCTTGAACTTAGAATTGAGTTGCTAAATGTTGAATTGAAGGGTTTAGGAGGTGGAACCAATGAAAATTGTGTTAGCTTGAAAAATGGTATAAGGGGGCGTTTAGACCAACTTGAATGTGTGAAATGAGTCATGAAATGTATGTGGTAAATGTGATTAATGATTAAAGAAGCATGCTTAGGAAAATTAATGGTATGGATGGGGTGTTAGACTGAGGCTCCACCCCCACGGGTTGGGCTAGACTAATGCTCTAATCCCACCTAGGTAGTGCATGGGTTAGGGTGTCACACTGAGACTCTATGCCCCTAATAAATGCACATGATATGAATGCCTAAACTAAGGCTCTAGTGAAAGTTGATTTATATGTATTTCTTATGAAATAAATATCCTTATGATGTAGGGAACTTGACTTCACTTTCATGTTGCTTAGTTGACCGTACTGACTAAAGCATGTTTATGGATATGGGTAACACATGGAACTAATGATGAAAGTGGCTAATGTAAAACCTTTTAATTAAAGGGAACCTGGTTTATCTTTGTTTATCTTTCTATTTCCATACTTCTACATATACTGTCTAGACTGGATATCTTGTAGACACCATTGGTGGTGGCCTACTAAGTTGTACTCACACCTATCTCGAGTCACCATTGGGTACCCAAGAAAATTTAATGGTTGCATGTAAGGACAAGGGCAAGGGCCCTATAATAAAGGGTTGATTTGGGCCTCAGGGACATGAATTATAGCAACCCTAACCTTTTACACATATCATTACATGATTTTATGCATAATTAAACACCATATTACAAGCAGAGGATCGTAAATTCTAGTGTCTTGGAGGATTAGGTACATAATTAAACATCATAAAAACATATGTTATTTAATCTCCACATTGAGCTCCTAACTCCAATTGTGCTCAAACATCTACATAGGATAACCTGGGGATAACATGAACAAAGAGATGAGCTAAAAAGCCCAGTAAGAGAATAATCATAAGAATAAATATTAGAACATGGGTAAGAAGGAATTCCATAGTGATATATAAAGACACGGAACATGATATAAGGAATCATAACATATAAAACATAGGATAATATAGTCATGAAATCATAGTAATGTGACAACAACATAAAACATGACTTTAGCATGAGTCAAGGCTCATTGCACATAGAGGAGCACGAGTCTAGGCTAACCACCAAGACTGTTGCACATAACGTCTCATGAGACTAAACTTTACCCAAAGCATTGGATAACTATCTTGTCACACCCATCATAACATTTTCATGAACATGATTTACACATAAATAATCATATATAGGTAATCAAACATAACATAAAGGTTACCTATGGAAAGAAATGGGTATTATAATCATGTCATAAGGCATTTAAAATGGGAATATCATAAAAGTGTCCATAAAATAATGGATTTATAACATACATAGACATTAATAAGGTAAAATAGGCATAGATCATGATAAGTGATGTAAAACTGAAGTTATAACATGTAGAAAGAGTATTTAAGAATCTTTAGAATTAAAACATATTAGTGTGGTTTAAAGAAAATATTAGAGATTTTAAAATAAAATGTGGCATAATATTTTATACAATACCATAATTGAACCAAGAGGGGTTTCAAAATAAAAATAGTGATTTTAGAAAAGATATAGTGTCTCAAAATAGAATATAGAGTGAAATTAAAAGTGGGTAAGAATTTGGGAAGTTCCCTTAAAACCGGTCTTGCTTATCGAGAAGAATTGAGTAGGGAACCTTTTAAAAACATGTATATACCCAAAAAATAAGGATGAATGGATCTTGATAGATGATCTTGGAACATATACAAAACATTGAGAAGATTCACATAAAAAGAATAGATAATTTAATTTGGTTAAAGAGAGAGAAAGAATAACCCAAAGGAATAATGGATGTTTGGGTAGAATCCCTTACCTTAAGTCCGAAAGTGTCCTTCACTTGATCTTAATGTCATGGATAATAAAATTATATTAATTAATTAATAATTCTATAACCTCTTCTATATGAATTTAAATTATTATAACTTAATTAAGTTCATTTACGACCTTTTTTATGGGTTAATATATTCAATTTCATTGCTTGGGAGCATTGGTTTCCTTGGTTTTCATGATCGGTTTACTTGTATACATGTATGACAGGTCGTGTAAAGTGGGGTAAATTATCCAAAATTGAACCTTTATGTTATTAATGATCTTACAGCGTTTAAATTGATATTATTTCATTTTGTTTTATGACATGAGGATGAATCATTAGATAAATAGTTAATGATAATCATTTGGGTTTATTTTGGCAATTTTTGATTACAACGAACTCATTTTGTGTTATAAATTAATATCATGAGTAAAAAATGATTCCATAACCTTACATAAGATATAATACATATATTATAACCTAGTTAAAACATAAAAATGGTTTCATGACCAGTCCTTGACGAAGTTAAAGGAAATTGAAAACTTCTTCATTCTTGAATGTGATAAATTAACACATCTCAGACGATGTTTTCATTTTTAGTATAAAAAGAGAGGGAAGGAGAGATGATGATGAATTATTCCATTAGCATAAAAAAATTCCAATATATGTAAGGTTTATGAGTTATCATACTATTTTTATGAGGGTATTTGAGGATAGAAAAAGAAAAGAAAGGAACTTGAAAAGAAAATAAATGAATCAGAAAGAGGAATTTACCTTTGGAATTTATCCTCCTTGAAAGCCTCCTTAGGGAAGAAGTTTTGGTATTTTGATGAGACCAAGAGCTCCTGGACATGGGGGAGGAGTTTGGGAAGATATTTGAGAATAATTTGGACATGAAACAATTCTTGATATGTGTGATAAGAAGAGGTGGTGAGGGGTGATATTTATAGTGGAGGAGGGGGTGTTTTCTTATTATTTTATTCAATATTTTATTATTTTTCTCAATACAAGAAATAATGATAATTATTAAGACTAAATACAATAAAGTGTACATGTGAATTATAATTTTTTTTCACTTACATCATCCATGACTCAAGCATGACTCAAAAATTCATTTATTTACATATACTGTAAATTACCGTATTTCACTATTCACAAAATTCAAATATTTTAGAAAAATCCCAAAAATTAACCCTAACTATTTTTTGAAATGAAAAATTAAAAAATTAACTCCATTTTATGAAAATAATTTTCTAAATATGATAAATTTAATTTTTAATTAAAATCCTTATTTACTTGGAAAATACAAATTTTAAAATTAAAACTGCTTTTCTAACACTTTGAAAAATTTATTAAGGTCTAATAAAATTATCTTATAATAATAAGTCATAAAAATAATAATTTATAAATAAATTTTATGAAAATAAATTTTCTTTTAAATTATTAAATTATTTATAAAATTACAATTAAATATGTATGACTTATAAAAATACCAACACTTAATTAATAATTTTTAAAATATTTATTTACTTATACCATGATATAATTATATCATATTATCACTTATAATATGTATAAATTTTATTTATTCTTCCATTGGTGAGATTACTATTCAATTTTCCAATTCACTATTCATAAGGGTCACATTACTATTCTGAAGGACAAGTTTCTATTTCATTGGTATAGGTTCCTTAACTTCTAGAAACATTTATTATTTCATTAATTCGCCATTTATAAATATTTTAGTGTGTTCTCTATATGTTTATACCATATGAAATAATTATAAGAAGAAAATTTACATTGATAAAACTTTGGGTCATTACATTATTCCCCCTTATGAAATTTCACCCTCGAAATTTCATTTTACATACTAAGATGAAAATAGGTGTGAGTAATTTTCCTTCATCACTTCCTCCGGTTCCCATGTTTCCACTTAGTAATTATGGTTATGTCATAGTACTTTGACTAGGTGAGTAGTCTTATTGCATAAGACTTTATCTCTAAGATCTAAGATCTTCACTGAATGCTCCTTATAAGAAAGATAATTTTCTTATTGTACTACCTCTAAAGACAGTACATGTGAAGGATCCAATATGTATTTTCTTAAGAGGGATACATGGAATACATCATGTACTTTAGACATGGTAGGTGGAAGTGCTAGTCGATAGGCCACATCTCCAACACGATTAAGGATCTCGAAGGGGCCGATGTGCCTGGGACTTAGCTTCCCTTTCTTCGTGAATCTCATGATCCTCTTCCATGGAGATATGTGGAGGAATACCATGTATCTGACCTTAAAATTGAGGTCCCATTGACGATTGTCTACATAACTCTTCTGTCAAATTTGGTATGCCTTGATGTGCTGCTAAATGGTTTTCACCTTCTTCACCATTTCTTTGACCATTTTAGGTCCTAACAGCTTATGTTCACTGACATCATCCCAACATGCTGGCGTTCTGCACCTTTTCATATAAAGGGATTCACATGGAGCCATTTGGATGCCTGAGTGGAAACTATTGTTGTATGATAATTCGAACAGTGACATATGTTGGTCCCATCCTCCTTTGAAGTTTATAGAACATGCTCTCAACATGTCTTCCGGTTTCTTAATAGTTTGCTCAGATTGGCCATTAGTTTGAGGATGATAGGCTGTACTAAAGTTCAGCTCAGTGCTTAGAGCATATTAGAGACTTTTCTAGTACTTTGAGTTGAATCTCAAATCTCGATCAGATACAATCTATAATGGTACTCCATGTAGCCTTACCAACTCTTTGACATATATCTGTGCAAGTTGATTTAATGAGAAGTCCTCTCTAATTATGATAAAGTGAGCTGTCTTTGTAAGACAATCCATAATGACCCATAGCATTATTTCCTCTGGATTTCCTTAGAAGTCCAGTGAAAAAGTCCATGGTAATGTTATCCCACTTCCATATTGGTATGTGTAGTGGTTTCATCATCCCCTTAGACTTTTGTCTTTCAGCCTCCACTTGTTGACATACCTAAAACTTTGATGTACATTCCATAATCTCCATCTTCATATTGTCCCACCAATAGTTATCTCGGAGATATCGATACATCTTTGTGCTCCCTGGGTGAATAGAGAAGGTTGAGCTATGTGTATAATTCAAAAGCTCTTTTTTATCTATAGATTAGATGGTACACATAATCATGACTCAAATCTTACAAATCCTTCCTCATCAATATTGAACTTAGAGTATTTCCCATTCCTAATAGCTTACACTCTTTTTATAATTTCCACATCTTTTCTTTGAGCATCCTTTATTTTATCTAAGAAGGATGGTTGAGAAATCATTTAAAACATATTGATGATGTTCCACCCTTAATGATTCCCATGTTCATCCTTTGTAAGTTTAAGAAGATTGGATCCTTCTCAATTCTCATCATTGATAAAGATTTAAGATCTTTTCTACTTAGAGCACTTGCTACCTTATTTTCCTTACCAGGATGGTATTTGATTGAGCAGTCATAATCCTTGATGAGCTATAACCATATTCACTAGCATATATTAATCTCTTTCTGCATGAATATATATTTAAGTCTCTTGTGATCAGTATAAATCTCACACTGCTCCCCATAGAGATAATGAAGCCTTATTTTCAACGCAAAGATCACAGTTTCTAACTCCATATCATGCGTGGGATACTTTTTCTCATGGATTTTCAACTACCTTGATGCATAGGCTATAAATTTATCATTTTTCATCAGTACATAGCCTAATCCTTTATTTTAAGTATAAATTTACACCAAAAATAGTTCTCTATATGTTGGGTTTGTGATTACTGACACAGTGATAAGCCTCTTTTTGAGCTCCTTAAAGCTTTCCACACTTTCTTGAGTCTATAAAAACCTTACTCCATTTTTTGTCATCTTGGTTATTAGGTTTGGAAATTATGAGAATTTCTTCACAAACCGTCAATAATATCCATCTAGTCCATGGAAACTATGGATCACTATTACAGATGTTGGCCAGGGCCACTCTTCGATTTCCTTTATCTTGGAAGGGTCCACAGATATCCCTTTACTGGTGATAACATGCCCCAAGAATGATACTTACTCCATCAAGAACTCACATTTACTTTACTTTTCATATAGTTTCTCCCTTCACAAAGTCTTCAACACAATATTCAAATGCTCCTCATATTCCTCCCTACTCTTAAGGTATATCATAATATCATCGATCAAAACTACCACAAATTTGTCGAGGTAATCCCTAATGACTATATTCATTAAATCCATGAAAATTTCTAGAGTATTAGTGAGTCCAAAGGACATCAATATGAACTCAGTGTCCATAACTCATTCAAAAGGCAGTCTTAGGAATATCTTCATACCTCACCTTTAATTAGTGATATCTCGACTGAAGGTATACCTTAGAGAAATAATTGGCCCCATGTAGCTGATCAAAAAATTCATCTATATGTGGTATGGGATACTTGTTATTTATCGTGATTTTATTGATCTCATGATAATCAATGTAGAGGTTCATTGATCTATCCATCTTCTTAACTAAGAGGACCGGTGAACCCCATAGTGAAGCACCTGGGCATATAAAACCCTTATCCAGATTCTACTATAACTGCTTATTCATCTCTTCCAGCTCTACAGTGTCCATTCTATAATGTGTATTTGATATAGGTAGAGATATATTAATAATCTCAATTGATATCTCAACCTCTCGATTAGTAGGAATACCAGACAATTCTTCTGGGAATACAAGAGTGTAATCCCTCACAATGGGCATGTCTTCGAGCATGATTCTATCCTTTGTCTCAATCATTTGAGCAAGATATTATTTCTCATAAGGCCAAAATATCCACACTTGATATGATGATTCTGAAAGAGATTCATCTTTCTCCTTATGCTTGTATAGGATTGGTGGATAATCTGGGATGTGAAGAGTGATATCCCTTTCCCAATATTTGATGTTGGCTTTATATAAAGATAGAAAATCCATGCCCAAAATAGCATCAAACTCTACCAAAGAGAGTATGAAAATATTTTTTGGGAGGTTCAGTCCACAAACATTTACTGGGGAGGAGTTATAAATCTTGGATACAATAATTTCCCCATTCTCTATTCTCACAAATAACTCAATCTCCATATTTTGAGGTAGTATTTGAATAGTTGTACTAAACTTGAAAGATACGAAAGAATGTGTAGAACTAGAATAAAATAGTATGTTTACTATTCTTGAATGAATAAACAACATATCTATCACCACTTCGTTACCCGAATCCACCTCAATAGTAGTGATGGCCTAAGTTCTTCTTTGTTTCCTTGGAGGTTGTTACTGATTTCCTATGAAAACCCTTGTCTTAGGGAAATGGTTCACATAATTCCCTTATTCCTTACAGTTGAAACACTACACTACTAGCTGATCATTGATATGAACCTTCCTTTCTTCTTCCACATTAGTGGAATTCTTCATATCCCTTCGAAAGTTCTTATCCAGATGTCCCATTATTCCACATTTGAAGCAATTCTTGGTTCCCTTTATAAAGTTCTCAGGATCCTTCTTCCCACAACATGTGGGATGTTCGATCTTCTTTCCATCATATGATTTATTTTCTGATCCACCCATATTAGACTCCATTTTCTACTTCTTGTCACTGGGCCCACAAGACCATTGAGTATCTACGATCTCCATTTCAACCTTGAGGGCACAACAAACAATCTCCTAATAACTATCGAAGTCTTGAATCTCCAATGATTTTCAAAGACTCCACTTTATTCCACTAAAGAAGCAACACACCTTGCTTTCAGTGTTCATGAAAAAGCCAGAGATGTATCTTACAAGCCTGGTAAAGTTTTCTTCATACGACCCAATAGACTCATCTTCCTTCTGCTTAAGTCCAAGAAACTCTCTTTTCATCTTGAGATGGGGGGTTCAAGGAAAATATTTATTGAAAAACATTTTTATAAATCCCTCCCAATCCATGTAATCAATTTACTCATTAAAATTCATATTCTTGATCAGTTTCCACCACTGATTAACATCCCCATAAAAACGATAGACCGACAACACAACTTTCTCATCTTCTGAGCACTGGAGGATAGATAATATCTTTTAAATGGAGTTAATCCACTATTTTATGAGGAGGGTATCATAATATCCACTAAACATGGGAGGGATTTTTCACATGAAGGATTTGATAGAAACTTGCTCTTTCCTTAGAGAATGAGGGTGTTCCAAATGAGTCAAGTTATTATTCATAACTTGATCCAGTTGAGCAAGTACTATCATAAAGTTTTGAGCACATGTTCCCATCAGATTTTTCATTTCATTAGGGAAATAATCACATTCCATATCACATTGATTGTTGGAAAGTGTTCTTCTATTTCCCGTCATTATCTAAGAAAAATAAATTTCAATTAGGGGGCTTGAATAATTAACTAATAAGAATAAAAAGGAGACATTAAACATAGAAGTATAAACTCTTAAATGAAAAGTATATCCTAACTTTTGATTCCTTAGGTTCCAATCTAGGCTATCCATTATTTGTTTCCTAACATATATTTTTACGGGATTTTTTTTCGTTCCCTTAATAATGGTTTGTAATGAGCTTACAAATTTACCAAAGAATATCTCATGGGAGTGTCAAACCGGTGCATAGTAAGGCTCGTTGTTGTGTACCATGTTACCCCAATTCAGGCCTGGAACAACTTTTTAGAGTCTTTACTCCTAGGTACATCTATTCCAAAACCACATCCACTTGTAGTATCTATATGGGGATTTATTTTCTCGATAAACCACTTACTCTATACTTACCAAAATTTGGGGATGTTTTCTTATACTTATTCTTATCCCTAAGGTTCTTACAAAATTAATCTATTACTATTCTTCTCAAAATAACTATACCTTCCTCTGATACCAACTATATCAACCCTATCATTTTACACATATCATTACATGATTTTATGCATAGTTAAACATCATATTACAAGACAAGGATCATAAAAGTCTAGAATCTTGGAGGATTTGGTACATAATTAAACATCAAAAAAACATATTTTATTTAATCTCCACACCGAGCTCCTAACTTCCATTTTGCTCAAACACCCGCATAGAATAACCTAGGGATAACATGAACAAAGGGATGATCTAAAAGGCCCAGTAAGGTAATAATCATAAGAATAAATCTTATCACATGGGTTAGAATGCATGACATAATGATATATAAAGGCATGAAACATGATATAAGGAATCATAACATATAAAACATGGGATCATATAGTCATGGAATCATAGTAATGTGTAAGAAACCTAAAACACAACTTTAGTATGGGTCAAGGCTCATTTCACATATAGGAGCATGAGTCTAGGATAACAACCAAGACCGTTGCACATGGAGCATGAGTCCAAGCTAACCACCAAGACCGTTGCACATAACGTCTCATGAGACTAAAATTTACCCAATTCATTGGAGAAATATCTAGGCACACCCATCATAACATTTTTATGAATATTATTTCCACATAAAGAATAACACATAGGTAATCAAACATAACATAAATGTTACCCATAGAAAAAAATTGGTATCATAATCAAGGTCATAAGACATTTCAAATGTTCATATCATAAAAGTATCCATGAAATAATGGATTTAGAACATAAATAAACATTCATAAGGTAAAACATTCATATACCATGATAAGAGATGTCAAAATGAAGTGATAATATGTATAAAGAGTATTTAATAATCTTTAGAATTAAAACAGTTTAGTGTGGTTTAAGGAAAATATTAAAGAGATTTTAAAACAGAATATGAAATAATATTTTACATAATACCAAAATTGAACTAAGAGGGTTTTAATAATAAAAATAGTGATTTTAGAAAAGATACGGTGGCTCAAAACAGATTATATAGTGCACTTAAAAATGGGTAAGAATTTAGAAAGTTCCCTTAAACTGGGCTTGCTTATCAGGAAGAATTGAGTAGAGAACCTTTTAAAAACATGTATATACACACAAAATAAGGATGAATGGATATTGATACATGATCTTAGAACGTATAAATTTTTTTTATAAGATTAACATAAAAAGAAAAGAGAATTTCATTTGGTTAAATAGAGAGAAAGAATAACCTGAAGGAGTAATGGATGTTCGGGTAGAATCCCTTACCTTAAGTTCAAAGGTTTCCTTCACTTGATCTTAATGTCCTTGATAATCAAATTAGATTCATTAATTAATAATTATAGAACCTATTGTACATGAATTTTATTTATAATAACTTAATTAAGTTCATTTATGGACTTTTTTATGGGTTAATAGATTTAATTTCATTTCTTGGGAGAGCTGGTTTTCCTTGGTTTTCACGATCGGTTTACTTGTATACATGTATGAAGGGTCATGTAAAGTGGGGTAAATTGTCCAGAATTGAAACTTTATGTTATTAATTATCTTATAGTGTTTAAATTGATATTATATCATTTGGTTTTAGAACATGAGGATGAATCATTAGATAAATAGTTAATGATAATCATTTTGGTTTATTTTGGCGGTTTTTTGATTATAATGAACTCATTTTTTGTTATAAATTAATATTGTGAGTAAAAAATGATTAAATAACATTACATAAGATATAATATATATATTATAACCTATTTTAACCATAAAAATGGTTTAATTACCAGACATTGAAGAAGGTAAATGAAATTGAAAACTTCATCATCCTTGAATGTGATAAATTAACACATCCCATACGATGTTTTCATTTTTAGTATAAAAGGAGGGGGAATGAGAGATGATGATGAATTATTACATTAGAATAAAAATATTATAGTATATTTAAGGTACTGGAGTTATCATACCATTTTTATGAGGGGATATGAGGATAGAAAAAGAAAAAAATGGAACTTGAAAAGAAAATAAAAGAATCGGAAAGAGGAATTTACCTCTTGAATTTATCCTCTTTAAGGAAGAGGTTTTAGTATTTTGATGATTCCAAGAGCTTTTGGATGTGGGGTACTAGCTTGGTAAGATATTTTATTAGAATTTGGATAATTAAAATGGCTTGAGAGGTGTGAGGAGAAGAGGTGGTTAGGGTGGTATTTATAGTGGGGGAGGGGGGGGGGGGTGTTTTCTTATTATTTTATTTAAAATTTTATTATTTTTCTCAAGAAAAGCAATAGTGATTATTCTTGAGACTAAATAAAATAATGTGTGAATTTGAAATTGAAAAAATGGTCACTTACATCATCCATGACTTAAGTATGACTCAGAAATTCATTTATTTACACATACTGTAAATTACCGTATTTCACTATTCACCAAAAATTCAAGTATTTTAGAAAAATCCCAAAAATTAAACCTAACCATTTTTCGATGCGTAGAATTAAAAAATTAACTCCATTTTATTAAAATAAATTTCTAAATATGATAAATTTAATTTTTAATTAAAATCATTATTTACTTGGAAAATACAAATTTTAAAATCAAAACTACTTTTCTAACTCTTTGAAAAATTTATTAAGGTCTCATAAAATTATATTATAATCATAAAAAATTAAAAAAATAATATATGAATAAATTTTATGAAAATAAATTTTATTTTAAATTATTAAATTATTCATAAAATTGTAATTAAATATTTGTGATTTATAAAAATACCAACACTTAATTAAATTTTTTTAAAATATTTATTTACTTATACTATGATATAATTATATTATATTGTCACTTATAAGATGGATAAATATTATTTATACTTACATTGGTGAGGTTACTATTCAATTGTCGGATTCACTATTCATAAGGGTTACATTACTATTCCAAAGGTCAAGTTTCTATTTCATCGGTATAAGTTCCTTAACTTCTAGAAACACTTATTATTTCATTGATTAATAAATATTGTATTGTTTTATCTATGTGTTTATACCATATGACATAATTATAATAAGGTAATTTCTATTGATAAAACTTTGGGTTGTTATATGCATGGATGAGGGAACTGGACTTGGTGTCAGGATCTGTTTTAGGGATTATTCAACTTGTCTTTATTTTTGGTTTTCCTTTACACTCAGAGCTATAAGACATAGCATGGCATATTACTATTTGGTTGTGGGTATGTACCCAATTTGGGGAAATGGATTTGCGATACATGTTTATTGTTTATACCGTTTCCCTTATTTCTTATTCTCTTTGTTGCAGATCACTCTGATAAAGAGGGTATAGTCTCCCCACATATCTCATTAGACCCTCGCTGCTATTCAGAAGCCTCCGGCGTATAGAGAGGCATGCCTGAGGTCATGTGGCGCACCAGATCAGGGCATCAGTTTAGTGGATCTCGGGTCAGGGTGATACAAAGTGGTATCATAGTGGTTATTTTCTATTATTTATTTTATTTAGGGAAGATAGACATGAGATTAAGAGGTGTCAAGCCATATCAATGAGATTTTGCATGAGATTAGCTAACCCATGTATGGGGGAAAACTTGAGCACCCAATATGAGATTGTTGCTCTTGATATTTTCCTTTATATTTGGATATTATTTCACCCTGGGTGATGTACTTGTTGTGTGATGTTATTGTTTCTTGATATTTAACTCACGGTCTAGCATGGAATGTGGTTTGTACATGCATGCATCATTCTAGGCACTCAGGATACATGTGACATGCATCATGTTAGACATACACACGAAAATGGGTTATGGTCGGGTTTGGGAATTGGCAAGTCATTTTGATTCTATTATGAATTTAAGGAAAAGTGAATAATAAAGATGTTATAACTGTGTAAATAATTGGAAAAAGTTGTTGAACGGTTGGAAATGGTGATTAATGAAGAAGTTTTAACCGTTTAAAGAATTAAAAGATGCAAAATGAAAAGGGGTTAGTATGGTGTATAATGAGAATTTGAAATGTGAAGAGTATAGTTTCCCTATATTATCCATGACCCGTTATAGCATGGTTGGGGTGGTGATATATATGTGATCATGCCCATTGGGATAACGTATGCATAGTGGGCCATTTATGTCTAGTGGTGAGCCTTATTTTGTGAAAATTTTGTAAAATTTATGTTATGTGTTCTGAGACATGAGTTTGGAATTGTAGAGAGATGCCACCAAAGTGATGTCTACCAGTTGGGTGACAAAAGGAAATCGTTGAGAATTATCCTCTTGTAGTGGAGCAGGAAAACTCATTGGTTCTAAGTAATAGAGGGGAAGAGAAGTTCCATGTGAGCTTTTCTTGTTTTATGCAGATGATGAACCGAAACCCAGGGCGGGTTGTGCTGAGTATATTCAATATAACTAGAGAGCTTCAGTTACAACACCATATGACGTTCACCAGAGAGGGTGGACCTGAGGTAGCAGAGTTCTTCATAGAGTCCATCCAGGTGATTCTGGATCACTTATAGACTCCTAATTAAAAGAGAGTCAAGTTGGTAGACTGGAAAAGTGTTGGTGGGATATCCTATTTTTGACTGAGCAGGTAGAGGGTATGCAGTGGAAATATTTCCAGGAAATGTTTCTAAAACACTACTATCCAGAGACTTTGATACAAGAGGAAGTTGTGGAGTTTATGAGGATGACTCAGGGGAATATGTCCATGATGGGTTATATTGGCCTCTTCACTGACATTAAACTCTTTATTCCAACATTGGTAGGGGATGAGGCAGTTATGATGAGATGTTTTTAGGATGGAATTAGATATGAGATCAAGTCACAGGTAAATATCTTCCATTCGAAGAGGTTTGTTGAGGTGGTAAATCAGACTCTCATTTTAGAAGGGAACATAAAGGTGGATTCTGGTGGTGGACACATGGTTTCAATTTGACAATCTATTGGTGTGGCTATCGATAGTAGGAAGCATCGTTTCAAGTGTTTTCACCTGGGCAATGGTAGAAATAAAGGACAAGGAAGAGGAAATATCCCTCAGGGTGATGAACTGTTGTTATGCTATTAGTGCATAAGGCCAGGACACATGCATACCCAGTGTCCCCAACCACCAGAAGAGTGTTGATAGTAAAACATGATAGGACATGTATAATGGTTTTTGAGGAACCCTTAGTAGGTGGGTAGTGATGGCGGGTTAAGGCCGATGTAGAGTGAAGGAAAGGGGTATACTACCCCATACTAGGCAGGCAGTTGGAGTTCTATTGGCCGTACTTTTTGGGGTGGTGGATGCGGTACTCTAGGGAAAGAATGCTTGTATCAGCAAGGAAGTGAAGCATAAAGAACTTAGACCAGAGCTCAGGGTAGAGGGGAAGGCCAGCTTCACATAGTTCAGCCTGCACAAGGTGGTGGTGATGTTGGACTATCAATGGTTCAAGGTATGATTATTGTATCTTCCACTCTTTCTAGTGTTTTATTTGATATAGGGCCTCACATTATTTTATATCTTCACAATTTTTAAATGTTTTGGGTTTAGTGATAGAATGTATATGTGGAGTTATGTTAATTGACACCCCGTTAGGAGTTTGAGCAGAAAATATTTTACAATGTAAGGAGTGTTCTCTTGAGGTTGGTGGGCACCACTTCCTTTTGGATTTGTTTGTGCTCAAGATGTTAGGTTTCGACCTGATATTGGGGATATATTGATTGATGTCGTATTGAGTCTATATTGACTATTACTGTCGAAGGGTAACATTCACGTCCCTTGATGGTGACACTTATGTTCAATGTGGGGAATGAGATATCCAAGAAGACCATGTAGGACCATTTTGTCAGCAGTTAGGTGATCTCATAGCCCAAGTGTCATGTATTCTTCTAGATGATGTGGGAGTAGAGTAGTACATCTTTCCTCATGAAGTGGATTAGTTTTAGAATGTTTTTCTCAAGGACTTCTTAGGGACACCACCAGATATAGAGGTTGAGTTCACAATTGAGCTAATACCTAGATTAGATCCCATTTCTATTCATCCATATAGAATAGAACCAATACAACTTTAGGAACTTAATACACAGTTAGAGTAATTGGAGAATAAAGGGTTTATTCATCTAAGTATGTCACCTTGGGGATATCTAGTTTTGTTTTCTAAGAAGGATGATGGGATGTTGCGGTTGTGTATTGATTAACATAAGTTGAAATAGATGACTGTTAAGAATTGATATCCTCTTCCACATATGGATGATCTTTTTGAACAACTGAAAGGTGACTCTTTTTTCTCCAAAATTGATTTGATGTCAAGTTATCATCAGCTGAGGGTGAGACCTTCTAATATACCGCTGTCTGCTTTCAGAAGTAGGTATGGGTCATATAAGTTTTTTTTGATGCCTTTCAGGTTGGAAAATGATCCTGCTATGTCTATAGACTTAATGAAGTGAATCTTACACCTGTGCCTAGATTAATTTGTTTTTGTTTTTATGGATGAAATCTGGGTGTACCCCTAAAATCATGAAGATCATTCCAAACACCTTAAAATCTTACTAACTAAAATAAGATAGCATAGGATATATTACAAGATATCTAAGTGTCAATTCTGGGTTGATATGATACATTTATTAGGTCACATCATCTCTGAGGAAGGTGTGTCAGTGGACCTAGAGAAAGTTTAGGTAGTTTTTTCTTAGGAGAAGCCCAATTTTTTTGATATTAAAAGATTTTTGGGTTTAGTGGAATATTACCAAAGATTAATTAGGGACACTTATTGAATAGAAGCACCAATTCAGGCTTAAACAATAAGGGTGTCATGTTTGAGTGATCTGGAGCACGTGAGAATGCTTTTTAGGAATTGGAGAAGCATTTGACTACTGCAACAATTTTGATCCTACCTGAGTTGAGTAAGGAGTATACTTTGTTTTGTGATGTATCTGGTATTGGTCTTGGTGCATCATTGATGCTGGGAGATCTTGTTATGGCATATGGATCATGATAGTTGAGGCCACATGAATGAAATCACCCAATGTGTGATCTCGATTTGGACATAGTGGTTTATTCCTTGAAATGTTGGCAACGTTTTCTTTTGGGGGAAATGTTTTTTGTGTATAATGACCATAAAAGTATAAATAAATTATTTTCTCAATTATATTTAAATCTTTGATAGTGGATATGGGTTGAGTACACATAGTCTTTTGATTTTGAGTTAGCTTACACATCGGGAAAGGTAAACAGTGTTGTAGATGCTTTGAACCAAAAGACACAAACTCTGGTAGTGAAGGAGTCTAGTTCTGAGGGGAAGATGATGGTTTTGTTTGCTAAGATTCATATAGAGGTTCAGGAGGAATAGGGACATATGGACATTGTATCTTTTTCAGTTGAATCAACAATTATGAGACTGATCATGGAGAGGCAGTATGAGGATCCGATGTGTTTGGCATTGAGGGAAATACTTGAAGGTGGGGAGTCACATTCCAACTAGACAATTAATAATGATGAGATTGTTTATATTCATAGATGTTTTGTTGTTCCCACATGTATGTGAGAGTAGACGATGCATGAGTTTTATGTCTTTAAGTGGGAGGTGCACCCTAGTTTGACCAAGATATATCATGATCTTCATTTATAGTATTGGAGGATAGGGATAAATAAAGGGGTTTTAGGTTTCCTGATGCGGTGCTACACCTGTCAGCAAGAAAAGGCTGAAAATTAGTGATCGGGTGGTTTATTATATACATTACCCATTCCAGAATAGAAGTTGGATGATGTCACCATGGATTTTGTGGTAGTTCTCTCGAGGAAACCTTGAAAGAATGACGTGTTATGTGTTATTGTGGATCGATTGACCAAGGTAGAATGCTTCTTAATAATACAAGAGACTTTACCATGGACCATTTGGGTGACTTATATGTCTGGGAGGTAGTGAGGTTGCACAGGGTGATCTAAACTATAGTTTTGTATCATGATCCATGTTTTACTTCACATTTCTGGAAAGGGTTATAGTAGGCACTTGTTACCCAAGTGTTTTTGAATATGGATTTCCACTCTCAAATAGTCAGATAGTCAGAGAATACTATTTTGGTTCTAGAGGAAATGTTGAGGGAATGTGTCCTAGACTTTGGTGGATATTGGAAGAAACACTTAGTGCTCATAGAGTTCACCTATAACAATATTTTTTAGGTTAATATTTAGATGGAACCATATGAGGTACTCTATGGAAGGCCATGTAGATCTCTATTATATCGTATGGAGGATGGGGAGCTATAATTTTTGGGGATGAGTCTCATGTATGAGACATTGGAGTAGGTTTAGTTGATTCAGAAACATATAGATATAGCTTATAGTAGGCCGAAGTCATATTTTGATCGAAGTCTTCGAAATATTGAGTTTATAGCGGGTGATCATGTGTTCCTTCAGGTTTATCTAAGGTTGGCTCACTAAAGGATTTAGAAATAGATAAATTTAGTGCCTAGTTATGTGGGGACATTTGAGATTTTAGAGAGGATCATACCAGTAGCATACCGATTGGCTCTCCCAAAGCGATATAGTGGCATGAATGATGCTTTTCATGTGTCAAAACTTCAAAAAAACCACCCAAACATTCTCATGAAATTGATGTTGATTATGTAGAGCTTGAGGATGATGAATCATTTTAGGATCATCCAGTTTGTATTATGGATTATAGTGAGAAATATTTTAGGTTAGGGTTGTACTGTTGGTCTGAGTGTTTTGGAAACATGGTACCATTCAGGAGGAAAATTGGGAGAGGGAGGAATATATGAGGGTCCATTGGCCTGAGCTTTTAACCTTGGATTATTATTGATTCTTAGAGTGAAACTTGAGGATGAGATGTTATAAGGTGGGGAGTTTATAAGATCCTAAAATTCTAGTGAGGTACATACTTGTTTAATTTTCAATCAAACTCCCATTATTTTGGTCAATGGTTGGGTTCTCAGGTGTATGAGGTGTCTCGGAGGTGTCTTGAGGTTTTGAGGCATTATAAGGGGAAATAAGGGCCATACAGTGCATGTTTCATAGATAGCACATGATTATTAGTAATTATACTCGATAAACATGCAGGTTTGAAGGAGGAAGGTGCATGTTTGAGGAACCGCGCAAGGGGGGGAGCTTGAAACTGTTTGGGATTAGATAAAGCCATCCTGCATGACCACCACATGGTTTACCAAACTATGCGGGCTCCTAGGAGATCGTGCAACCCTAGCCCCCTCTTGGTCAGAGGGTGGAGCATGGTTGGCGCACGGTTTGGCCAACCATGTGGCCAAACCATAATCCTCATTAAAATGGTAGAATTTCCAATTTTCCCCTCGATATTTAAGGGTTATAATATGATTTTCCTTTTCACTCTCTTACAGTATCCTAGGCAATGAACCCCTTCCTCCCAAGCTTACAAAATATGATTATCCTTAAATTCTTGGACATATGGAGTTCCGTAGGGTGTATATTAAAGATTTGGGTGAGTCTAACACTCCCTTTTCTTTTATTTTTGGGAAGAATTATTGTGTAGTCATTATTCTCCTTGTGAATCCCTAAAATAATCTTTTTTACAGCTGATTATAATTTGGGTATTTGAAGGTTGGTTGAGTTCAAATCAAAGGCTAAGGTTAATAGATTTGACTATGAACTTGAGGTAGGTGTTCTACAAGTTATATCCCATAGTCTTGATTCCCCAATGTATGTGCATGTTGTTGTGTTGTGGTACCTTCTTTCTATCCATATAGTTTACTTGGTAGGAGATGATAAATGGGTTAATTAAATCATGAATTGAACCCCGCATGATCCTCATGGGATCCTTTGAGGATGAGTAGAATGGGTCTATGGACACCCATGGGGTGTACCTCTTCCTTGAACTTATAATTGAGTTGATAAATATTGAATTGGAGGGTTTAAGAGGTTGAACCAATGATAATTATGTTAGCTTGAAAAATGGTATAAGGGGGAATTTTTCCCAACTTGAATGTGTGAAATGAGTTATGACATGTATGTGGTAAATGTGAATAATGATTAAAGAATCATTATTATGTGAATGAATGGTCTGGATGGGGTGTTAGACTAAGGATATACTCCCATGGATTGGTCTATAATGATGATTTAATCCCACCAAGGTAGTACATTAGTTAGGGTGTCAAACTGAGGCATTATGCCCCTAAAAAATTCACATGATGTGAATTCATAGACTGAGGCTCCAAGAAAGTTGATTTATATGTATTTCTTGTGAAATAAATATCCATGTGATGTAGGGAACTTTAATCTACTTGTATATTTGTTAGTTGACTGGTACTTACCGAAGCACGTTGATGAATATGCGTAACACATGGAACTAATGATGAAAGAGGATAATGTAAATCCTATTAATTAATGGAACCTAGTTTATCTTGATGTTGTCATAATTCTGTATACCCTTTTTAGACTGGATATTTTTTGGATACCATTGGTGGTGGCCTACTGATCTGTACTCACACCCTCCTCAGGTCGCCATTGGGTACACGAGTAGATTTCATGATTATAGGTCAGGACAGAGGTAAGAGACCTATAATAGAGGGTTGATTCGGGGCTTAGGGAAATGCATGGATAAGGGAACCATACTTGGTGTTGGGACATGTTTTTAGGATTCTTTATCTTGTATTTATTTTGGGATTTCCTTTACACTCAGCACTGTAATACATGACATGGAATATTACTATTTGGTTGCGGACATGTACCCAATTTTGGTAAATGGATTTGTGATGTATGTTTTTTGTTTATATTTTTCCCCTTACTTCTTATTCTAACTATTTTGGATCACTCTGATAAAGAGGTTATAGACTCCCCACATGTCTCATTAGACCATCACTACTAGTAGGAAACCTCTGGCTTATAGGGAGGTGTGCCTAAGGTCATGTGGTGCACCAACTTAGGGCACCAGTTTAGTGGATCTTAGGTCGAGGAATTATAGAAAAACCTTTAAAAATCATATATTCGGTCATTCTGGATAGAACAAATGTTTTATTGGAATTTTCTTTTTCTTTCAAACATTATAAATAATAATAACACGGTTGTTCTATGATTTCACATCATTCAAAACTCATTTTCTATGAATCTAATTGTTAAACGTATATTTTGATGTTTAAAAATAACAAAAGTGTGTTTCAAATCATCCTGGACAAATGGAACCATGTATTGAAATTCTATCTGCTAGACAATTTCACAATTCACTCTATGGTTTTTGTTGTTGTATGATTTTATAGAATTCAAAGGTCATTTGGTTGGTTTTGACGCCCAAACACACATTTTTAAAGGGCATCAAACCATTAAAAAATGCATATTTGATTTCTCTGGGATGAATGAACATCCGATTGATGTTTTTTCTTATCATACACATAAAAAATAATAAAATAGTTTTATTATGATTTCACACCATTTCAATCTTGTTTGTTTTGTATTTTTCCATTAAGCATGAATTTTGGCATTTTAAAATAACAAAAGTGTGTTCCATGTCATCCTGGGAAAATGAAATCTCATATTGACATTCTGTCTACTCAACCATTTCAAAATTTACCAAATGTTTATTTTCCTATTATTTCACAACATTTAGAGGTCGTTTGGTTGGTTTTCACCTCCGTACGTATGTTTTTAAAAGGCGTCAAACCATTAAAAACTGCATATTCAGTTGTTTTGGGCATACCAAACGTCCAATTGAAATTGTTTCTACTTTTACACATCAAAAATAATAATAACACAGTTTTCCTATGGTTTCACATCCATTCGATCTCATTTTCTATGGATATGATCATTAAACACACTTTTTGGCATTTTAAAATAACAAAAGTGTGTTTCGGGTCATTCCAGGAAAATGAAAGCTTGGATTGATGTTTTGTCTACTTGACCATTTCAAAATTCACTATATTATTTTTTTGTTTTATTTCATAGCATTTGGAGGTCATTCAGTAGGTTTTAACCCCCAAACACACATTTTTAAAGAGTGTTAAATCCTTAAAAACCATATATTCAATCTTTTTTGAAAAAATACATGTTTGATTGATTTTTTTTATACATTTAAACATAAAAAGTAAAAATAACATGTTTTCCCTATGATTTCAAGTCATTACGAGCTCATTTAATGTGGATTTGATTGTCAAACACACGTTTTGGATTTTTAAAACAATAAAAGTGTGTTTCGAGTCATATGGGGAAAACAACACATTGGATTTAAATTTTATCTCCTTGAGTATTTTAAAATTCATTGTATGGTTGTTTTTGTCTGATTTCATGACATTAAGAGGTCTTTCGGTTGGTTTTGAACCCCTGAATACACATTTTTAAAGGGAATTAAACCCTTAAAACCGTATATTCGGCCGTTCTAGGCAGACCACACATCCAATTGATGTACCATTTTCTCATGCATGTTAAAATAATAAAAAAATGGGTGTATTATGATTCCATGTCATTATGAGATCATTTTCTATGGATTTTACTATTAAACACACATTTTAGTGTTTTAAAATAACAAAAGTGCATTTCAAGTCATTCAGGACAAACGATACCTCAGATTGAAATTATATCTATTGAGCCATTTCAAAATTCATTGTATAGTTTTTTTCGTTTTATTTCATGACATTCAAAGGTCGTTCATTTGGTTTTGACCCCCTAACACATGTTTTAAAAGGGTGTTAGATCCTTAAAAATTGCATATTCAGTCATTTCGGGCAGACCGCACATACATTTGATGTGTCATCAGCTCATGCACATCACAAATAATAATATCATAGTTTTACTCTAATTTCACATCATCTTGTGCTCATTTTCAATGGATCTAACTGTTAAACACATGTTTTAGAGTTTTAAAACAACAAAAGTGTGTTCTACGTCATATTGTAAAAAAAACCTCATATTGACATTTCTTCTAATCAATCATATCAGAATCTACTATAAGGTTGTTATCATCTAATTTCATGACATTCGATGGTCGTTTGGTTGGTTTTAACCCCCCTAGATGCACATTTTTAAAAGGCATAAAGCCTTTAAAAACCTCATACTTGGTATTTTTTTGGAAAAAATGTACATCTGATTAATGTGTTGTCTACTTATACATGTCAAAAATAATAATAACAACTTTTCCATATGATTTAACATCATCATGAGATCATTTCTTTGGATCTAACCATTAAATGCATGTTTGGGCATTTTAAAATAGAAAAAGTGTGTTTTGAGTGATCCTGGGTAAATGACACCTCAAATTTACATTCAATCTACTTGAACATTTCAAAATTCACTATACAGTTGTTTTTGTCTGATTTCACAGAATTCAGAGGTTTTTCGGTTAGTTCTGACCTTCAAATAGATGTTTTTAAAGGGAATTGAACCCTTAAAAACAACATATTTAGTCATTCTAGGAAAACCGTGTGTTAGATTGACATGTCAAATAATCTTACATATCATAAATAATAATAACATGTTTTTTCTATGATTTTACACCATTACGAGCTTGTTTTCAATGGATCTGATCGTTAAACACATGTTTTGGCATTTTAAAATAATAAATGTGAATTTTGGGTTATACTTGGAAAAAAACACCTCATATTGATATTCCATTTAATTGAACATTTCAAAATTCATTGTATGATTGTTATCGTCTGATTTCATTATATTTAGAGGTTGTTTAGTTGGTTTCAGTCACCCAGGCGCATGTTTTTAAAGGGTGTTAAACCCTTAAAAACCGCATAATCGGTCATTATGAGAAGTCCATACATCCAATTGATGTTTCTTATACTCATACATATTAAAAATAATAAAAAATGTTTTTACTATAATTTCACATCATTATGAGCTCGTTTTATATGGATTTGACTGTTAAATGCACGTTTTGAAGTTTTAAAACTACAAAAGTGCATTTAGAGTCATCCTGGACAAAAAACACCTCATATTTATGTTTTATATTTCTGAATATTTCAAAATTCATTGTACGGTTGTTTTCATTTGATTTTATAATATTTAGATGTCATTTGGTTGGTTTTGACCCCTGAACGTATGTTTTTAAAGAGCATCAAACTTTTAAAAACCGCATATTCGGTCGTTCTGGGAAAACAACACATCCGATTGATGTGTAATCTAATCGAAAACATCAATAACAAAAAAATATTATTCCTTTTATTCTAAGTCATTATGAGCTTGTTTTATATGGATTTGATTGTTACACACACATTTTGGTGTTTTAAAACAACAAAAGTGTGTTTCAGGTCATTCAGGACAAATGACACCTCAAATTGATGTTTCATCAACCTAATCATTTCAAAATTCATTTTATGGTTGTTTTCATCCAATTTAATGGAATTTAGATGTTTTTTGGTTGGTTTTGACTCCCATACACACATTTTTTTATAGGGCGTAAAACCTTTAAAACCATATATTCGGTCATTCTGAGAACATCGCACATTTGATTGATGCATTGTCTATACATAAAATTCATAAATAATAATATGATGGTTTCTATATGATTTAACCTCATTATATGTTTATTTTCTATGGATTTGGCCATTAAAAGTGCGTTTTGGTGTTTCAAAATAACAAAAGTATGTTTCAGGTCATCCTAGGAAAACAACACCACAAATTGATATTTCTTCTACTCAAACATTTTACAACTCACTATATGATTTTTTATTCTAATTTCATAGTATTCAGAGGATTTTTGGTTTGTTTTGACCCCCCTAACACATGTTTTTAAAGGGTGTTAAGCCTTTAAAAACTATTTATTCAGTTTTTTTGAGCGTACTTCACGTCTGATTAACATGGAGTTTACTCATACATGTCAATAGTAATAATAATACATATTTCTTATGATCTCACCCCATTATGAGGTTTTTTATGGATTTGACTGTTAAACGTATGTTTTGGTGTTTTAAAACATCAAAAGTGCATTTCTAATCATCTCGATAAAATAGAACACTAGATTGATGTTCGATCTACTCGACCATTTCACAATTTACTATACGGTTTTTGTTGTCTAATATCATGATATTCAGAGGTCGTTCGGTTGGTTTTGATCCCCTGATGCACATTTGTAAAGGGCGTCAAACATTTAAAAGTCATATATTTGGTCATTTTGAGAACACCACATGTATGATTGACATTTTGTATGCTCATACACGTTAAAAATAATAATAATATATTTTTCTCATGATTTTATCTCATTCTGAGGTCATTTTCAATTAATCTGACCATTAAACATACATTTTAGTGTTTTAAAACATCCAAAGTGTGTTTCGAGTCATCCCACAAAAAAAAACCTCATATTGAAATTATATATACTCAACCATGTAAAAATTAACTATACAGTTGTTTTTTTATGATTTAATGACATTTGTAGGTCATTCGGTTGGTTTTGAGCCCCTAATGTATATTTTTAAAGGCCGTCAAACCTTTAAAAACTGAATATTCAGTCGTTCTGGGCACACCACATTTTTGATTGATGTGTTTTTTACTCGTAAATGTCAAAAATAATAATAAGACAATTTTCCTATGATTTCACCATAGCCCGAGGTCTTTCTTTATGGATTTGACCATTAAACATTTGGTTTATTGTTTTGTAACAACAAAAATGTGTTTCAGGTCATCTTGGGGAAACAACACCTCAGATTGACATGATTTCTACATGACTATTTCAAAATTCATTATACATTTTTTTGTCTGATTTCATGACATTCAGAGTTTTTTTGGTTGGTTTTGACCCCCCTGAAGGAAGTTTATAAAGGGTTTCATACCTTTAAAAACCACATATTTGGCCGTTTCATGTTCAAGATTCATTATACAGTTTTTTTGTCTGATTTCACGACATTAAGAGGTTTTTTGGTTGGTTTTGACCCCCCTGATGGAAGTTTGTAAAGGGTTTTAAACCTTTAAAACCACATATTCAGCCGTTTCATGTGCACCACACATTTGATTGATCTATCATCTACTCATAAACATCACAAATAATAATAAGATGGTTTCCCCATGATTTTACCTCATTTTGAGGTCATTTTCTATGGATTTGGATGTTAAATGCGCATTTTGTTATTTTAAAATAATAAAAGTATGTTTTTGGTCATTATGGGAAAACATCACCTCAGATTAACATTTTGTCAGCTCGACCATTTCAAAAATCATTTTACAATTTTTTTCATCTAATTTCATGGCATTCAAAAGTTGTTCGGTTGGTTTTGACCCAAGGTACACATTTTTAAAGGGGTCAAACCATTAAAAACAACTTATTTAGTCATTATGAGCACACCTAATGTCTTATTGACATTTTTTTTTGATTTTACACATCAAAAATAGTATTCATATACTTTTCTTATGATTTCATATCATTCTAAGGCCGTTTTCTATAGATCTGGTCGTTAAACACACATTTGGTTGTTTTAAAATAATAAATGTGCGTTTTCAGTCATCTCAATCAAAAAACACCTCAGATTGACATTTTCCCCCAACCATTTCAAAAATAATTGTTTGGTTGTTTTTTTCTAATTTCAAGTCATTTAAAGGTTGTTTAGTTGGTTTTGAACCCTTGAATCATGTTTTTAAAGAGCGTCAAACCTTTAAAAATAGCTTATTCAATAGTTCCAAACACACCGCATGTATGATTTATATTTATTCTAGTCATAGATTTTAAAAAAAATACTAAGATAATTTTCCTATGATTTCACATCATTATGAGTTTTTTTATAGATCTGACCGTTAAATGCACATTTTGTTGTTTTAAAACAATAAAGGTATGTTTTCAATCATCATGGAGAAACGACACCTCAAATTGATGCTCTATTTACTCGAAAATTTTAATAATCATTGTATGGTTATTTATTTATTATTAGATGGTATTAAGTGGTCATTTGGTTGGTTTTTACCCCCCTAACACATGTTTTTAAAGAGCTTCAAACCTTTAAAAATTGCTTATTTGGTAGTTCTGGGCAGACCACACGTCTGATTGACATGACATTTTATTATACATGTCAAAATAAAACTAATATAATTTTCTTATGACTTAAAATAATTATGAGGCTTTTCACTATGGATATGACCATTAAACACATGTTTTTGTGTTTTAAAATAATTAAATGTGTGTTTTTGGTCATCTTGAGCAAACGGAATTTCATATTGACGTTCTATCCGTTCGACCATTCCAAAAATAATTATACATTTTTTTTATGACTTCACTTCATTTAGAGTATGTTTTCTATGATTTTGATAGTTACATGCACATTTTAGTGTTTTATAACACTAAAAGTTTGTTTCTAGTCATCCTGAGAAGACGACACCTCCAATTAACATTCTCACAGTTCAATAATTTTACAAATCACTTTATGGATATTTTTGCGTGACTTAATGAAAATTTAGGACCATCTATTGAGGTTTTATTATGACACTATTTTGTAGGATACAATTTCTTTCTTGTAATAATTTTAGAAACAGAAAAAATATAAATTATTCATTTAAAATGAAATGTTAAATATTAAAATGGTAACATAAATTATCTCATGCATGAGGTGCATCCTCATCTAGATCACTAATGAAATCACGAAGATTCCCACTAGATATATCTGAAGCCTAAAACATATATAAAAATTACATATATTAAGAATATCAATAAAAGTCAATATGAGTATACTTTATTTTCTTTTTTACCTGTAAAACCACTTATGTACCATCAATAGGACATTGCATCATCGCTTCATCTATACATGCTGACATCCATGAAAAAGGTATAAAAAGATCACTTGAACCCCCTTAATAGTCATTATCTACAGTACTAGGTAAAATAGATATTTCACATATATAAATATCTCTGCATAAGATGTTATCAAGTGAAGAAAGTTAGAAACAAATTGTTGGGAATTGTTGAAAAAAATTGAGAATGTTTAGTACTTTATAACCATTAAAATCTAAGCATGAGAAAAAAAATCCAATAATCTTTAATGTAAGTTAGGCATAGAAAAAGTAAACAACCAACCATTATAGGATAATCATAGGAATAAAATGTATTTGAAAACAACATAATACTTATAATACCTGTGAAAATTATCGATACGATGCCAAAGAGGCTAGTAACACCAACAATCTTATATATAAAAGAATAAAGTTTTAACTTCAATAAAGGAACATCCAATTCATGGACTGACTAAAAATAATATAAAAAGTTATGAGAAATAGAGTATATTTATATAAGTTAATAAATATATAATGTAAAGGCATATTTTTAAATATAATAATCTCATCCAATGGTTCCTGATTTTTAATAAAAGGATCTAAAAATATTTAAAATTTGGAAAAAATAAACAATTTTATACATAAAACATACTTAAAATAATATGAAGAATATGGTAGAGGTTTTAATGATAAATTTATTGGGTATGTATCAAGGTTTTTAGGCACTTTTTTAGTAATGGGTGGATTTGTATTTTCAACATAGTCTTTATAGGAACCTGAAAGAAATAAAAAATAGGCGCTAGTAGTTAATTGATTAATGTATTTGAAAAATAATTTTGAACTAAATGAAATATATATATTTTTTTTAGAAAATTCGCTAATAAACCCTTAATCACTCTACCGATAACAATATACAAACTTAGAGCATATAATCCAGTGATTAGATTTCAAATTTTTTGATTAGGTAAAAAAATAATATCATAATAAATCACATATTCAATGAAATAAATAAAAAAATTATAGAAAAAAATTAAACATGTCAATAATGTGTGGTTCCATGTTATTTAACAAAGTCTGGAAAGGAAATATATAATGAGGTTAACTATGACTAAAGGTAATAAAGATAATAAATTAACTTTTTTAAACAAATATCCCAAATTTTTTAATGACTCAACTGAGATAATATTAGGATTAAACATCAATAATGTAGAACTCAAGCTTTTATTGAGAATAAAAAAAACTATAATGATGTAAATTCAAGTAATGCTAGTAAATTTTACCAGGGGATTTAAGTTTAAAAAATGAATCAATGTTCATTATAATGGATTACCATTTGGTTATTTTTCTCATACAGGTTGATTCACTATAACATTTGTGTTCCAAAATCATTATTAAAATCATTAAATGTACTAGATGCAACAGAGTTAGGGGTTGAAGAAACATTATTATCCATCAAATTAGTTGAACCTAAATGATAAAAAGGTTGATTGTATTATGATGATAAAATATTAAAAATCATTTATAAAAATGATTATTTAGTTCATTAAATATGATAATAACATTTTCTATTAGTCATCTCATTCAAGAATAAAATTAAGCAAAATAAAAACTACCAGTTATAGATACTGAATTGAACATGTCCATTATTTTTTAAAATATCATGTGACTACATTAAAAAAAATAAATAAATAAAATTATATAATAGTGTAAACATATTTAAAAAAAATATAATATTGGAATTGAGTGTAAACTCTTTTAGTGATTGAGTATTAGGAAAAGATAGACAACACATAATAGATAATAAGCTATTACATATGAAAACTAAAAAATTGAGAACTTCCTAAATAAACTAACTTAGGCATGAGTCTAAACAAAACTACTCATTATTATATAAATCAATCCAAAACCAAAATAACCCATAAATTTGAAGAAATTTATAAAAACACATTCCCCTTTAACGATGAAGTTTATTCACATAGTGAGAATAAGAGTCTATTGGAAACTTAATTACAGAGGGATGACATGAATAATATGAATCAAATAAGAGGGTAATTATATATTAATTCACTTCACACAACATGTATGTATTGTTTTAAAAATACATAATATAATTAAACCTAAAATTATAGAAAATAAATGAAAAAATTCATACCTTTATATGGTAAAAATTTGGGGAGGCAGGTTTTCTGGAAAATATGAAAAAATGCAGAAACATATAAATCAAACCTGCTAATGTGATAAAGAGGAAACAAATATGAAGATTAGTGTTTCTAGGAATCAAATTAAATAATGGAAATGAAAAAATTGATCCTCATAAGGTGAGAAGAGGAATCACCTTCTGATTTAGGAAAGGTTATGAGAAAAGGACCTTTAGGTTTGGTTGAGGCTATAGTTTCTATTCTTCCCTTCTAGTATTCTCCTCCAACATATCAAAGATCTTCATTTTAAGGAATATAATCTTAATTTACATGAAATTAACAAAGGTTTGTTGGAAAAAATATATAAATGATGAAGTTTGGGTCTTTTTCTCCTCTATTCTCTTGGGTACTCTCTCTTCAATCCTAAATATAAAGGGGGATGAACATGGAAAGGGGAGAACTAGACTTCATCCCATATGGACCAGAAGCTATAGTATGGTTGTAACATATATAGTTAACAAAAAAATATATAAAGGGTCCTAAAAATCATATCAAAGGTAATCATCAATCAATCAATCAATTATAGAAGCAACAATTACCTCATATTTTATTTTATGGAAGTTTGATTTGATATTTTATTCATGACTTCCTACTACTATCCAAAGCGATTACAATCATGAAATACTTCATATATCTGAAACAAAGGCTTATAATGGGAATATTTGATAATATATAAAGGAATTGAGTATAGGGAGTCACGAGGGGAGGGTTTGTGGCTAGGGGGAGGGTCGTCAGTTAGGGGGATCGATAGTGGGAGAGGGACGACAACCTACAGGGAGGCTCCATGACATGGGAGGATTGGTGCATAAGGGGGATTTATGGGGGTGGGGGTGGGTGGGATGGGGGATCGATGGTGGGATGAGGGGGGGGGGGGGATGGGGGATTGATAGTGGGGAGAGGTGGGCGACGGGTTGGGGGATTAATGGGGGTGGGGGGATGGGGGCTCGACAGAAGGTGGAGTGTGTGGGGGTGGGGGGGGGGGAAGGATTGGGGATCCAAGGTAGGGAGAGGCAGGGCGGCGTGATGGGGGATCGATGGGGGGATATGGTGGATTGACAATGATGGTGGATAGGGTCTGGAAAATGGGGCGGGGGATCTATGGCCAGAGGTGGGGTAACACAGTGCAACATGGCGATAGGGGAGAGTGAATCGATGAGGGAGGGGGAGTGGGGGATTTGGTGGGGGAGGGGACTAAAAAAATGCAGAGGGGGAGTGAAAAATCCATGTGACCACCATTTAGCATTCACTAATTGGGTCAATATTGACCTCCATTTAGCGATCGCCTGAATGTTGACTCCTTCAAATCTTAGATTTGTACAAGTGATAATCTCATGTATCTTATAATTTTGTAATGATATAGTGATGAAGTGAGAATTTTTTCATTTATATATCATTATATATACTTTTTGTATCAAATTATCTTGGATTTTTATTATGATTGTATTTATACATTCATTTAAAAACATTTTCTCCTTCTATAAACATTATGATTCATAATTGATTGGTCATATGCTTCTGATATCAAAATATCTTGATTTTAATCACTATTTAAATCTAGATTTCTTAACACATTATTAAAACAAGTTTTATAAGGATGAAAAGGTTAGTCTAATTAGGTAATTCACATTTTTTATAATTAAAATTATGAATCAGGGTTTTCTACCTCATGAAAATTCTATAAAAAACTACGTTTCATCAGTTTTAGATATTTAAATGCATCTAAAAACATGCCCTTGATAATAAAAACAAGGTGAATAATAATAATTCTACACAATATTGTTTTAAAACTATGATTCTCCTTTACTATCACCTCCATAATTATCTGAAGAAAAAATAACTAAAAAAAAGGATTCATTGGTTTTGTGATCAATTATCAAAGAAAAGTATTGTCACTTAAGGATATTAATATTACTAAGATAACATGATAAATGAAGTTATTTTTGATTCCAGAATTAAGTTAGTAAGTGAATATATAACTCCATGATGTTTAAAATTACATCATAATTAAAATTGAATGGAATAAATATTTTTGACATCAATATGTTCAAGATGAAGTTTTGAATTACTTTCTCACCTTCTTGTTACAACACAAAAAATAAACTCTTTATGAGAAATCATGAATCCCAACCAATTGACCCAGCTCTATTTCATGAAGTTAATGTGACTACTCATAATCATGATATTTTTAATAAAATACATGATTGATTTAGAGGAAAATATTTTAATTGAGGTGGTCATATATGAAATAAAAAGGTAAAATAAAATCACTAAAAGTGGTTAAACAATGAGAAAACACATTTTATTTAATTAAACATGATTAAAGTGAAAGTTTTTAGTGTGTTGTGAAGGGAAACTAGTTGTGTACACCAAATAAATTTTTTGACATTTATTAAAAATCAATTAAAATAAAAGGAGAAAAATATTGAAGAAAATTATGGAGACCAAATTATAAAGTACAATGGCTACATAATGAATTTTTTCATCTATGATTATTTTTTAAACCCTAAAGTTTTTAAACATAATGAGAATCTATAAATTATCATTAAAGAAATGTTATTTATTTTTTTCTAATGTTTTTAACAAATATTTTTTTATATACACATTTCATTTTATTTCAGTGTAAATGGATGGTATGAATGTGTTTAGCATGCATAATGGAAGCTACTAATGATCATATATACGTCTGTCTTATAGCATTAGTTTCACAAAATTTTATTTTAATTAAATTCTATAAAATAACTTATATATGTTTACTATTAATGAAATCTCTTGAAGTGATAGTATATGTTAATTTAATTACCTTAACTGGTATTGAAAAATTAATCAAAGTATCCATATAGAAAAATATAAATGTGCTTAGTGGTATAATTTTTTTAATAAAAAATGCCTTGTTTTCTCCCATGTCTCATGTAAATTTATTAAGTTTTATATATATTCATGAAAGAAGATATCATATTGAGACTATGGATGAAAGAGATGATATATACCTCTATTGTTGGAGTTGGTTCCCTCGAACTAAATGACCTTTTACTTTTGATTACCTATATATTCAAAGACTTCAATATTAATAAATATAATATCATATGATTAGTGTTATTATACATAACATCAACGTGATAATTTACATAGAGTATATGTCACATCAAAAGGTTATAACAGTTCACTGCTATGATGATAACCATGAAGTTCCATGACAATATTCTTAACTACATGTTTCATTTCTAGATAAAATATATCTGATGGGATATAAATGATGTGAGATGTCATGTGTATGGGGATTATAAGACATTTAAAATTATTCTCATTATATTCACACTTTTTAATCTTCAAGAGTGGAGGTTGTGATAATATACCCACCGGTAGGAATTGCACATGTTATATGCGTCATTGAATATTTTTATTTATGTATGTCTGTATTCGTCCTTAAAAATGATATTATTATTAATTCATATCATAAATCATGTACTTTGATGCATTGAAGAAAACTATTATGTCATATGATCATAGCGAGGTTATATGTATTGGATGTGTCATAAGTGATATGACATTAATGAATAATTCAAAAAGGATTTTTCCATTTTGAGTGAATTGAAGTAGATATTTGTGACCCCGTGATTGAAATGGAAATGTATCATAAATCCATGGTCATGGTGTATATATCAACATGTTTATTTTTGGAATTCAAAGAAAGATATATTGAGCATATAGGTTGTGAAACCCACATGTCACTGTTGCTTTATATTTTACATTATTTTGGGGGTATTTAAAAAATTTAAAATTCTCAGTTTGAAATTTTTGGTTTTTTGGGAAATTTTTTTCTATCACATGGTTAGTATGCATGAATTACTAGAAACCACATATAATAAACATAAAATAGACCTTTATAGTTCATTTTGTTAGCATACAATTAGTCTGCACGGTTAGTGGACAGTTTGGTCCAAAGGGCGCAAAATACAGTATAAATTGTGTGAGTCCTTTTTTGGCTTGGGGTGTTGGTGCATGGTTAAGGGAAACCATGAAAGTGACTTTGTTCTAGTGTTTCAATTTTATGTAGTGGATTTTTAACAGTTAGAGCATGGTATGGTAAATCATTCAACCAAACCATTTTAGTGCGTTTTGCTCATCCAGAGCCAACTACATGGTTTTCTAAACCATTCAGCCTAATTGTTCAAGCTTCCTGGAATCACTTAAAAGTGATTTTTTGTTTAAAACCATATTAATTTTAAGGGTTTTATACCTTCCTTTTCATCCTTTATTGACCGAGTCTAGGGCCCATGAATGGAGATACTCCCTCCCTTCCTCTTCTATTTTGTGGCCCCGTTCCTTGATTTCTAAGTGGTGTTCTTCAAGTCAATCCCTTATCTCCCATTACTCTTCCCTTTTCCTTCTCCCCACACACATTCTCTCTTGGTTTTGTCTTATCTGTAGAACCCTAGGGGCTATTTTGGATGAAATTGGGGTTTAGGTTGGTAATAATTCAAGGGGTTGTGTTGGAGTTAGTGCCCTAGAACCAACTACTATGAAAATTAGATCACTAAAATATTCATGTAGCTGAATATTAATAAATATATCACCATATTCTAGTTTCTATTTTGTGTAACATCTATGTGATAATGTTCTAAGGATACCTGTTACACTGAAAGGTCATAATAGATCTCTACTATGATGAGAACCTGAAATTTCTATGGAATCATTTTTAAATATATGTTATATATATGGATGATATCATTTTATAGGGCACAAAATATTATGATATCAGGGGTGGAGACTCATAGGAATTTAATGCACCTTATCATGGTGTATTCCCATGGTAATTTTCATAGCAAGAGATTATAAGAACATGACCCGCTGGTAGGAAATCAACATTTATATGTGTTATTGGATGTTCTGATCTATGGACTTGTTTAATGGTCCATAGAATTTAATATTACTATTAATGCATATCATAAGTCATTTACTTTGATGTATTAGTGAAAACTATGATGACGTATGACCATGATGAGGTAAGATATGTTGGGTGTGTCAGGAATGATATTGCATTAATGAATAATGATAGAAAGAATTTTTCCCTTCTTGGTTTAGTTAAAGTTAAAATATCAAGCCCTTTGATGTGAATGAAACTATATGATTAAATCCATATCCATAAAACTCTATCTTTAAGTTTATTTCTTAAAATTAAAAGAAAGAGACATCAAACATATAAGTTAATGACACCATCATGCAACCTTCTTGATTAGAGATATCATGATAAAAAAATTACATTACAAAGTGTACTTACATATGTGGTTATTATTGTTTAAGTATTTAACTTATTTCTTTATGATATCCTTGATGTGTTTTTAGATATTAACCTTGTTCATTAGGTAGTACTACCTATTTTCAATGAGAAATGGGTTGATAGGGTCACACACTAAGCATATTTAGAATCTCAGTTAAATTATATTTGAATTTAACATGTTAAAAAAAATATTATTCTTGTATGTGGTTTAATAATTATTCTTGTTTAGTTGTTCACATACATCTAGTCACTATTTATTCAAAAAAAAATCATGTTAGTTGAATGTTAAATAAAAATTCATTTTTTGAGTAATTATTAATGATGAGAATAAATAATATTCATTTATTCTAGTATATTCACAAAGAAACAAATATGTTTTTTTGAACAAATATTTAATAAATATTTATTCTCTAGTTTAATGGATATAATATTTATTTATTAATCATAAAATAATGCAGTGACATTTAATTATTTAAATAAATAGTCATTATTTGGAGTTTGATAAATATCGAGGAGGACTGGCATATCGAATTTAATGGTTTGATGAGGAATTACATATTAAATATTATTTCAAAAATTATTAATTTATTTATTCAAGAAAATAATATTTATTTATCCATGATTTTAGTCCATTTCAAGTAAATAATAATAATAATATTTTTATTTATAAATGAGGTTCATCAATGATAAATAGAATCATAAGGGCTATGCGAAATTATTATTCTCTAACCCTAAATCTATTTAAACCCAATTATGAAATTATTTAACCTTAGTAGTTCCATTCTAATAATTTTGCATAATGAATTCTATAGAGAATCCTCTTAATCCCTAGAGTTATATTCTACTATAATGCTCAAAAGAATGGAGAGAATTTATCCTCTACCAGAGTTGTTCCTTCTCACCTAGAAGGATTTTTTTGTGATCAACAGCGATCAACCCAAGCATCAGAACATTTGTGCTAACACTCAGAGAATTATATGGTGATGATCATAGGTTCATAGAGCACATGTGGATCACCACTAGAGGTATTCTATCCTTTAATCCTCTCATCATAGTGATGATACACCAAGAAGTGATAAACTTATTCATTAATGAAGAAAAAATTACAATCAGAGGTAATTTTAAATATAGATAAATTAATTATAAATTACATGTGACGATCCTGCCTTCTTGGTTATGGAATTAATTTTAATTAATATTTGAATTAATTTCATTGGCCATGGTGTTCTTCATCATGTACATATCAGATTATTCATTGAGTATGACAAAAAATCGAATGGCTACTGCCCAATAGGCACTTCCGCTGTGTCATAAACCTTCAAGTTATATCAAAGAGGTCACACAATAATTTATAATTATTTATTAATTTTTGAATGATCATACCCATTTTTTGTTATTATTTAATTTATGGATTATTTATTCTCTAATCAAAAAGTAAATTAACTTATTTTGATGTTTAATACACTTCATTTAAGTCTCATATTATCTTAAATAGATTAAGAACATGTAAAGAATGATATGAGATTCCATCATGAGGTGGCAAGATTTCTGACCGGATGACCCAATATTACATGACATGGAGTCCTTTGGTACACATAGTGTACCCCGGTACACCACACAAGGAAATACCACAATAAATTCGGGTTGTCATGTTGTAAATTTATGCATAGTACATTAATTCATACCATGTGTTAATCGAGCTATCCTGGAACATAGTTTACCAGATTACGAGGAGTGTAGCTGGTGTACATGATGTTTAATATATGTTCATTTGAAAAAAAAATCATGGAATATGTGTGGTTAAACACATGTCTTTTATTTATTACATGACACGTGAGGCTGGTGATTATTGAACATAAAGTTAACACAAAATTTAACTTGCATAAATGTCATGTAACCAGTACCCATTCAAATGGATTACACACTGTACAAGATATAATAGTGTGGATTAATTACATGGAAGAAAAAATAATAATGGAATTAAATTGATCTACATGATATATAGCTAGTGTAAAAGTCATGTAATTAATTTTAAGAAATATTAAATGCCCAATCAATTACTACATAAATTAATAACTCAAACCATGTATGGTAGTAATTTATACCATATTTAATACTAGAATCAATGCAGTATACACCACATATATTAACTGTGTAGTATACATTAAATATGATTTATTCGGCATGAAAAACTATAAAACAATTAATATGAGACACATTGCATATGTTACATGTTATATTAAATATATAATAAATGACCATAAAAGGTAACTCATAGTTATGGTGGGAAATTTACTATTTTGACTCCAATTATAATAGATTTAATTTATTTAAGATTAATTATGAAGGGCACCCCAAGACTATTCAGATGGTCATTTAAAAAATAATTAATTAAAGTTCGCTTATCTTAATAATAAAGAATGAATTGAAGTGAATGCTAAATTATTTACATTTTTGTATTTTTTTTCATATGGATAATAATGATCAATAACCAATCTATGTATGTGAATTGTTCCTTTTAATTTATTATTATTTCATGTTTTTTGTAATAATTTTATTAAATTAAAATGATGGCCGGTGTGTCATCCTCTCATGATCATACCACTTTTATTTATTTTATTTCTATCAATTTCATGGTTAATTATTTAAGAATGATTTATCATTAAATAAATTAATTAATAAGCATGAAATATGGAATTAAAATAAAATCATATTGTTTATAAGTTTTATCTATACATGGTTAATAACTTAAGTAAAATGCCCTTAATATTAGCAATCATATAATAAGATAATATGGGAAATTTATGCATAAAGAGAAAAACCCCTCAAATTAAAATACTAAGTTGGTATGGCCTTTCACTGCTTAAGTTAAGATCAAATAATAGTACATAGTGCTTGACTAGTCCAAGTTGGGGTGATTTAAATTTTATAAGAATTTTAGCTTGAGTTTTGGTTTGACTTTACCTAGTTCAAATCAATGATTGACTTCTTAAGCATGAATTATTGTAACTAATAGTCAAGTGTTGAAGAAATCCAAGACTATGATTTCAGGATTCTGAAGTCCACTCAACGGATCATGTAACTATGAGTTAATGTAGTTGGATAGTTATTCCTACCTAAAACCCATCAAATGGATTATTAGGACCAAGTATGGGTTATGAGAAGAGTAATATGGATCCATTCCATTTGAATATCCATGCGATAAGATATTTTGAAACTAATGGTGAGTGCTATTGGATTTTGATAAAATATTGGGAGACTAATAAATAAAACTTATTACATCTCATATTTGGTAATCAAGATAATTTTTTTAAATAATTTAAATTATGGAAAGTGAAATCATTATAACCCTATGACAATTTCCTCACTGGAACATATTTTCATGTGTGGAATAGTTGTTTTATACACTAAACTTTCACAAGAAAATTTAAAAAATGTTCTAGATATCCCTATACCTATTTAACCACCTCACTGAGAAAGTGAAGGTGGAAAATGAAGCCTACATTTGATACATAGAGATGCTCAATCTATCTATTGCAATGGTATATTAGTTATGTATAGAGAATCGATAATGAAACATAATGATATGGATGACTATACCATGAAATCTCATATACTATATTTTAATAAGGAGAAAGAGTAGCTTTAGATATATGAGATGATAACTACACTATACTAGTGTAAACTAGAAAAGGGTAATTATCTATTTATACCGTCTTAAATATACTAAAGTAAATTGATTAGTTATAGAAGTTTTGGATTCCATATAGATCATAAATAATCCATTAATCTCATATTATCATCCTTAACTCCCAATTTCTCCTTAATAATTTGTATTATGAGATTAATAATATGGATGAATGGATTGATAATATTTTGACTAAGTTTCACTAGAGAGATAAGGGTTATGAGGAACTCAGATCAATAAACCTTATGGAGAACAACATTAAAATAAAGGTTGAAAATCCCAGGATAATTTTATAGTAAATAGTGTCTTTACAATGTATTTCAATAAGACGAGAGAATTATAGGTAGTTCAAAGTATATGAATCTATTTGATTCTAATGTGGACAAAACAATTTTTTCTAATAGAATTATAATAATATGTGTTCTCACAGGGGCTGGGAATGTTGATTGCTATGTCAGTAGTGAGAAACACATAAAAACATTACATGAAGTAAGGTGTGTTCTTCAAAGAGTTGAGAAAGGGTGATTCCTATATCAATAGTATGAAACACACTACTTTAAGAAGTAGAGTTGAATACTCAGTGGATGAATAAGGGTGATTCTCATGAAAATAGTGATAAATTAAAAACTTCTGATTTCTAATAGGATTGATTCAAGTTAAATTATTATTTTTTATTAAGTGTTATTTGTAAATTTAGCTCATTTTTCTTTCAAGAACAACTAGAAATTATTTCATTTATTAGATAAATCTCATTATGGGGTTTCATACTTAACTAATAGTTTAGTAATTTTTATATCAAAGATATCAAACCAAGCAATCAATGATGAAATAAAAAATATAAAACTCATACCTAGTTGTGGAAAGATAATTATTTGTCAATTATAATTGATAATAGTTGAAAAGCTTATACCTTGAAGAGTGTATAGTATATTTGAGATAAAACACTAGGTATAATGATAAACTTACTTATCAAGTTTTAGATAATGAAACCTTTAGAAATAAAGGCATTCATATATATTTAGGAGTTAGTTTAGCTAGATATCATGAACTATTCCAAGGTGAAGTTAGAGGGAAATTTATATACTTCATTAAATTAATTTAAAAAATTTAGGAATGATAGATGAAATTAATGAATGTACTTGGTAAATGATAAAGCATACTTTGGGATAGTATGTTCGAGTATATCTTAACCAAGTATTCATTGATCATTAAATATAAAGTGACGATTTTCCTAAACTCACATTACCTCTTTTACATCATAGAGATGTTGATAACACCATTACAAACATTTCTTATAAGATAAAATTGTAATAACTAACCATATGAGAACTAAATTATCTAATGTATATCATATATGTTACGATTGTATCACAACCTATGTTTTTTAATGAGAATAATTTTGTAAGTTGTCATTAGATTTAAACGTACATCAAAGGAAACACAAAGTGCATCTTAGTTAATTATCTTAAATATATTGAGGATATTAAAGTTACTGAGATAAGAAGGGATTAATCATACCTATAAAATTTATAAGTGGGAAGTATATCTCTTTGAGATTGTGGGATCAAGAAAGGATTTAGTCAAATATTGGATCTAAACTCACATGTTTTCATAAGAATAAGTTAACTCCACAAGTTTTAGTGAGAGTGATTATTCGAGAGACACATATGGCGTTGGAAAGTTAAAACCATAGTAATTATTTTATATTCACTATGATGGGAGATATATATTATTATATAAGAATAATGATTCCTATAGGAATCGATAATTGGAAACTTATATATGGTTGAAAATTTCATTTGAAATTAAATATGAATTCCATATACTATAATTAAATTCCAAATTTTGGTAGTTTCTCTAGTGATGTAAATTCGTAGGTAGGTATTCAAGAGAAACCATCCATGGATGGACAGGTTTGGAACAATATATATGACTGATGAAAATTTTACAATATTTGGACATAGTATATGATAATACCTTCTTACTAGTCATCATGATAAATTACAATCAAATTTTACCTTTCATATCTCTTATATGATCATTTTATTAGGTATTATATGTCAAGACTATGATCCTTAAAGTAAACCTTATGGGAGTTGTCTATATGGAACAACCAAAAGGGTTAGTGACATCAAGAAATACCAATATTATATATAAGTTTCAAGGATCCATTTATGGATTGAAATAAATATAATGATCATAGTACATTAATTTGAAAAGAATGTATTCATAAGTTTCTAAAAGATTTTAGTGAGAGCATTATCGTTTTCAAGAAAAATATGTTAGAAAAAATATATAAAACAAGTGAATAATGTTATGGTTTATTAAGAATAAAGTTAGTTTCAATTATACGACTTAAGTAGAAATGTTTGTTCTAGGGAAAAATATCTTCTACTATAGATCAATAGGATTTCTTAATACAAGTCACCCTACACAATTGACATGGTATTGAAAAATACAAGATGGAATGATATAACCAAAATTTTCAAGTATTACATGGTATTCTTATGATGTATATACTACACATTCCTAATATTATTTCACAAATATATCTCACATTGCATGATATGTACACATGTTTGATCTTACTTATGTATAAAGAATATAATGAAGATATCAAACAAGACTAGGAGAACTACATTGTCTGATAGTCAAAGCTATATGACTGTGCTTGATAAAGAAAAATTGGATGAGTTCCTAGAAATTGGAGAAATGTGAATACTATTTTTAGGGGATATAAAACTATTCATCTTTAGATCATTTGATCTAGTATCAACATAAGGCTAAGATAATATGAAAGGGTTAATCATGTTACAACTAGTAGTTTCCATATCTATATTAGATCTATTATGTTGTGGCTTCTGATATATCTTAAGAAGTGAGTCTATAAACATTTTTTTTGAGATTTTGGATTCATAACCAAGTATTAAAATCCAATCACATCATGATGAATTTTAACTATGATATTATCTAATATGTTAGGGATGACAGAGGAAAAATGGACTATTCTCAGTCATATCATCTCATGAAGGATTTCTCAGAGAGAGATGAGATCAAAGTAAATAGATCATCCATAGGTATCATGGTGGTATCAATAACTATAACCATATCTTAGAAGATTCATGTTTATCATATGAGTCTAATTAGTGGATTTGTTAGCATTTGACTCTCATGAAAGTGGGAGTCCATAAGATTTGGTGCCCTAGAACTAAATACTATATACGTTAGATAACCAGAATATTAATGGTGTTCAATATTCTAAATATCATATCACATGATGATTGTTATTATGTATGAATTCTATATGATACTGTACTAAGTATACCTGTCATGCTAAAAGGTAATATCAATTTCCTACTATGATGGGAAGTTAGAAGTTATATTATAGTATTCTTAAACATACTTTCTACAACCATACAATATCATTTGATGAGATAAAAATTATATAGGATATTAGTGGTGGAGACTCATAGGAATTCGAGACACATTCTCATGGTGTGCGCCCTTGGGTAATTTTTAGAGTAGGAGATTATGAGAACATGATATGCCAATAGAAAATTCACATTTTTGTGTCATGGGATATTCTTATTTATGGATGTGCGTAATGGTTCATGGAATTTAATATTATTATTAATGCATATCACGAGTCATGTACTTTGATGTATTGATGAAAAACTTGATAACATATATTCATGGTGAGGTAAGAAACATTGGGTTCGTCACATATGATACTGCATTAATGAATAATGAGAGAAAGGATTTTTCCCTTCCTAGTTTAGTGGAAGTTGATATCTCAAGCCCTTTTATGTGAATTAATCTACATGATAAAGTCCATAGACATGGAATTTTTTCAACAAGTTTATTTCGATAAAGTCAAATAAAGATACATAAAGTATATAGATTGATGGCACAAACACGAAACCTATTTGATTATAGGTATCGTGATAAAGGGATTATATTACAAAGTGTACATTTTTATGTGGTTATTATAATTGCATAATTTAATTTCTTTATCTATGATATCCTTGGTGTGTTTCTAGATGCCAACCTTAGAATTTAGGCGGTATTGTCTAATGCCACTAAGACATGGGATTAGAGGGGAACACACTAAATGTATTTAAAACCTCACTTAAATTATATATGAATTTAACATGTTGAATAAATATTATTCCCCCATGTAGTTTAATAATTATTAATATTTGGTTTATGAAATATATCCTCTGACCAGTTATTCAAAATAATATCATGTGAGTTGAATATTAAATAAATATTCATTCACCAGGTAATTATATTAATTACATAAATATATAATATTTATTTATTTTGGTACATTTTCAAGAAAAATAATATTTATTTATCTGGTTATATGAATATTTAATAAATATTTATTTTCTAGTTTAGTGAATATGATATTTTTTATTTATCAATAAATAATGTAGTGGCATTTATTTATTTAAATAAATTGGCATTATTCAGAATTTGATAAATATTGAGGATTGGTGGGAAAATTTTAATGGCCTAGACAGGAAAGAAAAACTAAATATTATTTGAATAAATATTAATTCGATCGATCAAAAATTGTATTTTTTTATTATAACAGATGTGGGCCTCCGCCCAAAGACAAGGGGTGTCACGGGGGTCTAAAATGATGCAACCCGAGAGCATCCCCCATCACAAAATTATTACACTCCTGAGGCAATGAACCCAAACTAGAGAACACCATCAACAGTTCTTCCAGAATACTTCCACACGAAAGTGCATCCGCCGTGAAGTTTTCCTCCCTTTTCACATGCTGAAACGAGAAAATACGTCTAAGCTCCACGGCGCAGCTACGAACCAAGTACGATAAGTGCCAAGGGGGATCAATCTGTCCATTTACAGCTCAGACATCAGTTTCAAAATCTGATTCAACCTCTGAACACATCAAATCTAGGCCCTTGCAAAGCCTAATACCTGTTTGGATCACCTTTAACTCTGCACCCAGTGAACTCCCCAACCCATAAAAACTGCAGAAGGTGAACAACACTGATCCATACTCATCCTGCAACAGAACACCCCCATGCATCTGACCATTCATAAATGATCTATCCACATTTAGCTTATAACCGAGCAGCGGTGGACTCCATTTAATCCAGCATCCCTGTGATCGATTCGACTCGGTTTTCCGGTTACGTATCTTGCATATTATTTGTGACTGTTGTCCACCTTTCACCATAGAACCCAGATCATGCACGATCCCCTTCATTCTAACCTACAGGAATGCAACCGACGGTCTCACCTCTCTCCTTGCCTTATTCTGAGCCTCCCACAATGTCCAGAAAATAGAAAGAACAATAATGTTGCGGCTCTTGCATTCCATTTCAAGATTCCTTGATCCCTGAAACCAACAAACAATTAAATCCTGCATGGAAGTACATGAAATATTGAAGTAACCCCAGCTTCTCATGCTGGACCAAAGACTTTTTTCCCATTAACTTTGGACAAAAAGGTGGAATGTCAACTCGGACTGTGGGTTAGTACAACAATAGCAGCGTGAGTCCATGAGGATCCCTCTCCTCTGAATATTATCCTCTATTGGAAGGGCGTAATTCTAGGCTCTCCATACCAGGAAATTCAGCTTTGTCGGAGCCTCTTTGCACCATAACCGAGCACCACACTCATCATGATCCCCTCCATGCTGAAGAAGAGTCCTATAATCATGCCCATTGAAACAACCTGAAACGGAACCTGTAAAACAAACCCGATCATCCTCCTCATTAAATTCAATATCCTTGAAGAAAACCATTTTCTCCTCATTTATAATGGAATCCATAAGTCTGGGAAAACAAGAATCCTCCTTAATCGTCATATCTGGCACATGACAGAACATAAAAAACAACTTCTCACTAACCTAGTTGTCATGCCAAAGGTTGATCTCACTTCTCCCCACCACCCAACATGTGTGGTATCAAAGAATCTCTAGATGATACAACATAGTTTTCCCCAGACTGCATAGTTTCAACCAATTCCACTCCTCCCAGTGTTGTCCATATTTGTTTCTAAGGACTTTGGCCCATAGTGATTCACCAACAATAAAATCCCATACCATATGGGCCTGCATAGACTGTATTGTTAAGTATATGTCCCTGAGACCAACTCCTCCCTCTTCGATAGGTTTTCCCAGATGATTCCATGAAGCCCAATGGGTCCTGGACATGGAATTGGAATCCCATATGAAACAATTCATAACTTTCTCCATCAATGAAATAGTACCTTTGGGAGGGGAAATAATGGACATTACATGCATTGGAATTGAAGAAAGAACATTGTTTATCAATGAAACCTGACCTCCAAAGGAGAGAAATATGCTCTTCCGACTTATAATCCTCCCTAAAATTCTGTTAATGAGATATTCAAAGAAATATTTTTTAACTCACCCCTTAGTAATAGGTTCCCCAAGATAGATCATTGGAAATTTATTCCTCTGTATTCCTAAAATATTCTGTATGTCCCGAGCTCTTCTTCTCGAGCATTTATTTGAAATGAAAACACTACTCTTCCTCCCATTGATACGCTGTCCACATAGGCAACCATAGACCTCCATAATTTTCCAAAGATTCAAAATGGAAGACCTATTTCCATTCAATAAAATCAAAAGATCATCAACAAACATAAGATGTGAAAGGGATCCATCCGAGACTTTGGTGTGGTAAGAAAGGATCCTTCTTTCCTCCAAGGATCTGTGAAAATTTTGTGAAAGTTCCTCCTGGGCAATGATAAACATTATTGGAGACAATGGATTCCCCTGCCTCACTCCCCGCATGATTTTGATGTAACCAAATCCCTTACCCAGAAGAGATATGGTAAGCCATGGCAATGAATAACATCAAAATCAAAGGTCACACACCCATTCGGTAAATCCCATTCCTCTCATGACCTGAATAATTAAACTCCAATTCATTTTTTCATAAGCCTTGTCCATATCCACTTGGATTATGAAATTGGACCCAATCACCCTTTTATTAACATCTTCCACCAACTCTTTGGAAATTCCAATCACCCCTGTACACCCCTTCCCTTGATAAAACCGTGTTGTTCCTGAGAGATTACTTTTGGAATTATCTTGTTCAATATCCTAGCCAGCAGACTTTCCAGTATCTTGTAAGAAATGTTACATAAGAAAATGGGTCTAAAGTGATCAAAAAATGAAGGGTCTTTGATTTTTGGTACCAGAACCACTCTAGAAGAAAACGTGGTCTTGATAATAGATCCTCCCCTAAAAAATTTTTGAATGGCCTCAGTCACATGAGCCCCCACAAAATCCCATGCCGCCATAAATAAACTCCCTGGGAAACCATCTGGACCAGGTCCACTATCCAAAGACATGCTGCGGACAGTTCCCCAAACCTCATCGCCTTCTGAATTAACCATGAGAGTGTTGTTATCCTCTGCCACAAGTCTTCTAGATATAGACCCCATGAATGAATCCTGCTCCTCCACTGGAACACCACTCAACCAGTTCCCTTTGATATCACCTACAAGCAGATTCTCAAAGTGTTCCAAGGACAACCGACCTGCTACATTGACATCAGAAGTGTAGGACCCATCCTCAAGTTTTATTTTGATTTTCATATTATGACGCTCCTTAAAACACACATGAAAGAAGGCAATATTGTGATCACCCTCCTTAAGAGAGAATTATAATGAGAGGTAATTATTAAGCTAGACAAATTAATTATAAATTATATGTGATGATCCCGCCTTCTTGGTTTTGAAATTCATGTAAATTAATATTTGAATTAATTTTTTGGTCACGATGTTCTTCTTCATGTACATATTGTATTATTCAATGATTACAAAAAAAAAAATAAAAGATGGTTACTACTTAATAGACAATTACTCTATGCTCAAAACCTTTAGGTTACATATTTTTAGGGCTTGGAGAGGGTATCTTCATGCTTGATTTTTCATTTTTTATCAAAGGTGATGGTTTGCAGCTTGATTTACTCTAGGAAAAGGTAAGAGTTTTTGTGTATTTCCTTTAAATGAAATGTAATTGAATGTTTGTTGATTTTTAAATCCTTTTTTGTTTAAATTAAATCCATATATGATTATATTAATAGATTTTATAATTACTTTAAGGGTTTTTTCACTTGGTATAAAGGTTTAATGTTTTTTTCATTCCTAAAATGATGTTTAATTCTAATTATTCATGAAAATTACAATATGGATTAATTAAAATAAATTATGGATGATTAAGGGCATTTGACCTCTTTTATGTCTTGAAAAAAATAAAGGTGTGGTCTTAAAAGTGTGATTTGAAATTGAAAGGGATGTTAGGGGATTTTTAAATGATTGAAATTAAATGGGGATTAGTTCTCCATTTTTTTTTCAAATATGGTTTTAATCAGTTTGGTTTTAAATTTTTTATGAATAATTTCCATCATTTAGTTTCAATGAATGGTTTAAAGTAATATTTTAAATGGTGAATAATGGATTGGAATTCCGATCCAGTTTTTAAAGAAAAGACATGTTATAACTTTTAAAGGTTTTGTTCTAAAACAATTGATACCCTCGATTGACCAACCTTGTTTTTAATAATTGATATAAATTGTTGACCCCAAAGGGGATATTATTTATCCTTATCATATTTTTTGATGCTTATGCATGTGAAAAGGTGTTGTTTCATGTGAGAGTGTTAGTGACGAGGTGTGATATTTATTTATTGTATTTTATCATTGATCATGTGATGATTATTTGGATTTATTTTTTTTATCACCTTCATTATGTTATTTCATGAGAATCTAGGTAGTTAATAGAATGTATGGATATGTGTTACACTATCTATGTGTACCCCAACTAGCTAGTTCTCTAGGAAAGCTGTAACCTCCCAATGGTGTATATATATAGTACTCGGTGACCTGAAAGGGTGATGAATGAGATGTTTCAATTTTATTTAGAGGGCCCCTAAAGAGAATAAAATGAGGAAACTAGGTCCAGTATTAGGAAAGTTAGATCTTTGTGTGAACCCCATGATATACTATTTCAATTTAGGACATTTTTTGGAGATTAATTTTATTCTTTGTTGTATACCCTAATACTTGATTGGTTTAGGAACCTATTATATACTTATGATTCTTCCCCTTCTGTCTTAATTCTTGGTATTATGGTTCCTACTTTAGTTGCATTATTTCTAATTCTTATTCTGTTGGGTTTTAAATGGTTTACAAATGTAACTCAAAAAGTGGTTTCCAAGAAAGATGGATATAATATTTGTAAATGTATTTTGATAAGATTTTAAATTTAAATAAAGAAAAGTGTTTTAAGGTGTGTTATTTTGTATAATTTGAAATGAGTTGAGGTGGAAGAGGGATACAAGTTTGGTTTTTGTTTTCATTTAACTTTGATACCATTATTTCATATTTTTCTAAGTGTTTTCTTAAAAACATTGGTTCCATCCTTATTTCATGTGAGAAGGGTAGATGTTTCACAAAGGTGGATTTAATATGTTGTTCTGTTTTTATTAAAATCACACATGAAAACCAATTTAATGAAATTATTTTCAAACTATAATTAATTAAATTCCTTTTAAAAGTAATTTCACAAACACTTTGGTGAAATATTATTGGGTGTGTTTAGCTCACACCCTGCATACAACATTGGGTGTATATAGATCTCATGTTTTATTTTATGTACCTATAATTTTTTATCTTTTGAGTTCTATGTTTGGGTTAACCATTTATGTGTGGTTTTGTGATGAGGTGAGTGAACATAGGCCACATGGAGATGGTTGGTGGTGGTTTTATATTGGGGATGGTTATTTATTGGACAGTTTAGCCAGATGTTTCCCTTGTTTTACAATTCCATTGTATCTGGGTTTTTTAAGCATGCTATTTATTATTATTGTAATGTTTAATTTCGTATTTTATCAATAATATGTATTAATATGTTAACCTATCTCATTTATATTGAAATAGTTTATTTTATGCACAAATGCCCAATATCTGGAGAGGTTATACTAGATTCCCATATTAGATACATAATGGTATTATTTTGATTCAGTGGTGAAATCATTCCTATAGAATTAATTATTGATACCCAAGCATTGGTTTCAAGTCTGCGAGGATCATGAACACCCTTTCGGCCTAATGACAACCTGGTTTGGGTCAAATCGAGTCGATTCGTTATCAATGGTATTATAACCTAGGTTCTTGAGAGGGTATAGGTTCTTAAAATTCCATCTTGTTATTTAGGGAACATCTTGGTATAAAGAATACTATGATAAATGTTTCAAATCAAAAGGTAGATCATGAGTTGGTGTTTGATAACTACCTTTTGTGATGAAACTTGATTTACCATGAGGATTAAGGATTTTATTCCTGATTATGAGTTAATTTTTGACTATATTTTATGGGTTTTAATATGAGATTATGTTATTTTTATCCCCATTGAGTATAACTATGATTTTGGGGGGATAATTAAGTTTTTGGAGGTGAAAATAAGGAAATAAATTGATCCATGAGATTAGATTTCATGGTATATAAAACTTTTGGATCTCATGAAGATGGGTTTATAATCCATTGCAAAGGTTGTTTCACAGTCTACGTATGTTTAGACAACTTGTGCAACCAAACCATGCATAGTTTTTCTTTCCTCTCAAATTTGATATTTTAGACCCCTTAGATTATAAACTAACTCTTATAGTGTTTACCATTGGTTTGAGGTTAATTAGGGGAGTTTTATGGTGAATTGATGTTATTAGATGATGTCCTCATTGCTTGTTTTGTTTCTTGTTATTTGGACTCATGCTTTAAAAAGTTAGTTTTGTGTTATGAAAAAATGATTTTTTATATGGGAATGTAGATTTTATAGGGTGGTTTTTTTGTGAAACAATTTTTATGATGATAATGATATAAAATTTTGGTGTTTATGAAATATTTTAGAAATGATTAGTGTTCCTAATTAATTTTTATTTAGAAGATTTTTTTTAAATTAGAAAGATATTTTGGGATGTGTTTTAGTTTTTAAAACTAGGTGTTATGGTTTAGTTGTAAAATATTTTTAACTATAATGGGTTTTATTCAAAAGTGGTTGATTTAATTATAAAATTTGGGAAATGTTTTTGGAGTTAAATTAAAATTAATGAAAGTGATTTGAAATAAAAATGTATTTTATATTAATATTTTGAAATCGAAGTGGGCTTTATGGAACATTTGGTTTTATAATGGAATTCAAGAAGTGTTTTGAAATAAAAGGGGACTTTGAGAAGTTCAAGTGGGTTTTTTTAAAAAAACTTAAATGTTTTGAAACATTGGGGGTCATTTTAGGAAACAATTTTTTAACTCTTTTGAAGTGTGGTGATTTTAAATAAATATTTTTTTTCACGAGTTTTCCAATTGAAAGGAAATGTATCTAATGGGGGTTGTGTTATTTTCAAAACATATATACCTTTCAAGAATGAATTTAATTATCCTTATTAAACATAGTATGTTTTAAATAAAATAGGAGTGTTTAATGTTGTGTGTTTTTCCCTAGAGAATTCGTATGTATTTGGGTTTGTCCCTTGTATTGGGATTGTTTGATTTTTTTGGTAAAACATGAATAGTTTAGATCTATGTTTCATAATGTTTTATTATTACACCCAAAAAGGTCTTGAGAAAATATGGAAATTTGGTATTTAAGGATGAGGTGTTGGGTGAATCCTTTTGTCCTTTAAATGTATATATTTTTCTTGTGGACTCTACCCAAAAATCAAATAGAGCAGTGGAGCTGAAAATTTCATTACTCCAAAACTTCTTGAGACTCTATATTTCTTTATCTGGTGATCAAGGTCCTTTTTAAGCAACAAGGTGGTTAGGTTGTTTTTATAAAACTTTAAAGTGGAATTACCTGGAGTATTTTTGGGCGTTTGGTTATTTTGGTAGTTATTATCATTGAGTTTAGAACATGTTGATATTCTTGAGGTGATTTTCAATGGAGTTATTTCTTGATGCTTTTGGGGTTCCTTAATTTTGTGTTGTTTGTTGTGATGGTTGCTCTTATGCCTAGGTGCTTGATTTTATCTATTTAGGATTGTGCGTGGTGCTTGTTATGGTTGGGTTTTAATGGTTTGGGAATGGGAAGGCCTTGGGTGTATGTTTCACATGACTAGGAAGAAAGTTTCACTAATTGATATTATTCACTGTCTAGTTTTGGTTTTGATATTTTTTGGGTTCACCTTGAGTGGGTGATATGGATATGAGGTCCTATACCAACCCTTTCAATTTTTTGTGTGACCCAAGGAAAAATCCATTGTCTTTTATTATTGAGGAATGTTTTAATTTGAGTTATATTTCAAATATATCTTGGGTTGTTCTTATTTTGAGGGTATTTGATCGATTATCTAATAGTTGTTGTGGATTATGGAGGATTATTGTTCCTTAAGGTTCTCAGTGGTAGTTTGTTTTATTTAATGTTTCTTTTATCTTGGGAGTGTTTATTCAACATATCACAATCTCATAGGAATTATAAATTGTAGGGAGACCTATTCTAGGTATCCATATTTCTAGATATCCATGTTCAAGGGCCATGAGTTGGATTATGCTTGGTGATGTTTTAGGATTGGTTCTATGGTTTTTAAGATATATGTGTTTACTCGTTGTTTTGTTCTCTCATGATCCTGTTAAGTCTTCACAATATCTCCCAAATATTATTTATCCATTGAGGTTTTTAGTTTTTTTTTATTTTACATTTACCAATGACTTTTTTGGGGTATAAAGTGACATGGTGGGGAGAATTGTGACACTATCATGTCACTATTATTTTATATTTTACATTATTTTGGCGTATTTAATTTTTTTGAATCTTTTGGTTTGAAATTTTCGTTTTTCTAAAAGTTTTTATTTTTCAAAAAGTCATTAATCATAACTTAGGATAAATTATATAGAATACCAAATGAAGATAGATTTCCAATTCATTTTTAGCTCATAGTTAGTCAATATGGGTAGTCCATGGTTTGGTCCAAGGTGTGTGAAATCCAATGTAAACTATGTGAGTCACTTATTAGATTGGATTTTTGGTCAATGGTTAGGATAAACTATGAGAGTATTGAATGATAGTGCTGTAGTTTTTAAAAGTGGAGTTTTTCATTCCTTAGTAAACTCTGTGACTAAACCATGTAGGCATGTTGTGCTTGTCTAGTGTTAGCTTCACAGTTGGTTCCCGGTTTTCCAAACCATGTGTCCTAACCATGCGATCTACCCATAATAATTTAAAAGTGATCTTACATTTATACCCATATCTATTTTTAAGGGTTTTACCCTTCCTTTCCCCTTCTCCTCATTAGATCGAGCCCAATTCATAGGAAGTTATATGTTCCCTCCCTTAATCTTTAATTTTGTGGCCTCCCTCCTTTGATTCTAATCATTTTTATTCAAGGTAATCCCTACCACCCCCTTTATATTCCTCTTTCCTTATTCCTACACCAGTTATCTATTGTTTTTTTTCTCATGTGTACCCTATGGACTATTATGTTTGAAAATAGGGTTTAGGATAGTTTTAATTCAAAGTTGTGGGTGTTTAGGGATTGGAGAGGGTATCTTATTGCTCTGTTTATTGTTTTTCATCGAAGGAGATGAATTGTAGCTTGATTTATATTTTTCCATGATACATATTTTTGTTAATTACCTTTAAATATATTTTCATTGATTCTTTTTTGATTTATAAATCCTTGTTTTCCTAAATTAAATCTATATGTGATATTAGTAATGGATTTTATAAATTCTCTAAGGGGTTTCTCACTTGGCATAGAGATTTAAGGTTTCTCTCATTCCTAAAATGAATTTTAATGATATTTATTTGTGAAAATACCTATATAGAATGTTTAAAATTGATTTTGGATGATTAAGGGAACTTGAACCTATTTGGATCTTGGAATGAATAAATGTGTGGTCTTAAAAGCATGATTTAAAAATTAAAGTGATGTTTGGTTTAAATGATATAAATGAAATAGGTATTATTTATTAATTTTTTTTAAAAATTTGTTTTCACTCAGTTTGGTTTTAAATGGGGTTATGAATAATTTTTCATGATTTTGTATCAATTATTTTTTTTAAATAAAGATTTTAAATGGTGGAAAATTGCTTGGAATTTCGAGATAGTTTTTAAAGAAATACCCAATTAGAAATTTTTAAGAATTTGTTTTAAAACATATGAGACACTAGATTGAGACCTCTTATTTGTATTGACTGATATAAAATATAGAATCAAGGGGATATTTTGTTTGATGATTTTAGAGGTGAGGTGTGGGATTTTTTTATTGTGTTTTATCATTGATCATGTGATGATTCACCAGATTTATTATTTTCTCACCTTCACTATCCTATATCATGGGAAACTGGGTAGCTAATAAAAGGTATGGATATGTGCTACTGCAACACCCTAAGATTTTAGTATATATTTTCCTTTAATTAAATATTATTTTGAATAGATTTCTTCACAAGAAACTCAAAACTAAAATGAACCATGATACATTATTGATAAAATATTAAAATACAAGATAAAAATTTATACATTATGATTATTCATTATGAAACAAAAAAATATAATATTTAATTAAAATGTTTTATTATAAAAATATATACATATATTTCTATGTTACATATTAATATTTTTCTATTTTTTAAAGAACGATTTGATTTATTTAAAATTAAAAGAAATATTTTACTTCCAATTTATTTATAAAACTTAACTAATTCTTAGTAAACAAGTAATCAATCTTAATGAATTAATAATAAAATATTTTAATGATAATTAAAAAAAAAAGAATTACACCTTTTCTATATATTATGTATTTGAAAAAATTTATCACTATTAAATAATGCATAATATATTAATAAAATATATAAAAAATTTAATTAATGTTCATCTAAATGTTTTCACTTAGCATGGAATTTGAGTAAATTCTTTTTATGCTTAAAAAATACATTTATCCTAAAAACTATTTTTATGTGGTATGCACACTTATTTTAAAATTAATTTTATTGACTCTAGAAAGTGAGTTTAATAAAATAATTTTCATATTATTAATCACCATTACTAAATTTGGTAATAAGGTAATTTTTATTTTTAACATAAAATTAGGTTACCAAAGTAAATATTAGTTACCATGACAAAACAATTATTTTCCAAAAGAATTATTTTTATAAACATTAAGTAATTTTTATATAAATATATTAAATTGATCTATTTTAAATAATGAAACTAATATTATTTTTAAACATATAAAAAAATAAATTAAAACTCATTTATTCAGTAATTAATTGGAAATAAAAATAAAAACACTCAATGTATAAAAAGACATTTTTCTACAAAAATAATTTTTTCCAAATGTTATATTTTAATTTAAAAGATAATTTTCTAATATTTAGAAATTTAATTTTATTAAAAGGATTATAATTTAGGATTCAAAACATTTAACTTTTCTAAGAGGGTTTATCTTATGTTTTTATTAAGAAAATAATGATTGCTCTAAATATTTAATCATGGTTAATAAGAGTTAAAATTGGTAGCATAAAGTGACTCAAATTTTATTAAGTTTACATGAAACTTAGAACTTCTATAATAACTTTTTGTGGTTGGAAATTAATACCCACATGTATTAACATACATTCCTCACCCAAATCATCTAAATATAATGTGATTCCATCTTTACCCTCACCCATCATTCAATTCGAAGGAAAAGTCCCTCTTTTCACCTATAAAAGCAGCTCACTTTCACCCACTTAAAGACAAACTTAACCTCAGAATAAATCTTAAACACCTAAAAAAATTACATCTACTATAATATCCTTATAATTTTATCATCCCTTGGTTATAATAAATTTCCACAAGTCCTCTAATTCTAAGAATTATTTCAAGAGAAGACTCAAATCGTCAATGTGAGCACTATCCACCCATGGGCTTTTCTTATTTATCTTCCTCATCCATCCTCATATAAAACTATTATAACCATATTAATATAATTAAATAAATATAATTTTTATACTTATGTTTTATTAAATTTTTGGTATAACCACTACCTATTCCCCTCTCATCCATTTTAAAAATGAAAATGCCGCTCGTGCATACATGCAGACAACCACCTCCATGGACAACATGTTTTGTTTCTCACCACCACCTTACATGGATGGTTATAAGAATTTATTTAATTAATAAATATGATATATATTAAATAATTATCATTATATAATGTTAAATAATTATGTAACTTTCTTTCTTTCTATTCATTGAAAAATAAAAACATCACCTGTGCATATGCGTAGACTACCGTCTCCATGGAGGACATGTTTTTTTTCATCAAAAACTTTCATGGATGATTATAAAAATATATTTTAATGATAAATGGGATAATTATTTAATTGTTATGAATCTATAAATATAAATTAGTCATTTTATTAATAATATTAATAATAACTGATCTTTGTAAATTTAACCACCTAAAATAAGCATACCAAGAAAAACATGATCTCTTCATTTTAACTAATAGATTTTTATTTTATATTATTCATACAAAAATTTTAAATTATGATTTATCTATTTAATAACTAATATAATTTTTATTCTATAATTATTATATTAAAATCATTTCATAATCATACCATCCATTGATTATAACATGTTTTTATTTGGGTCGGTTTAACCACCTAAATGAACAATGCTATAAAATTTTATCATAGATGTTTATATAAAATTAATTAATATTATAATATGAAATCAATAACTAAATATTTTTTTATTATATAATGATAATATTAATATTTAACTCATTATTAAGATACCCCATTTCATTAATTAAAATTTACCAAAACAAGCTCATCACTGATTTCATCTTTTAAAAATAATAACTAAAAATACAGTGGAATAGAATTTAAAATTTATAAATAATAATAGAAAATATATTAGAGTAGATAAAAATAGTATTAATGATTAATTTTTTATAAAATAATGAGTATCTTCATCAACATTACAAAGAATATGCGAAACAATCAAAATCGCCAACACCCAATGATGAAAATAACTAATAACTAACTAATAAATGTATACTGAATGATTATAAATAAAGAGTATAAAAAGTAATAGATATGAATAAGTTTATAAAATAATTTATTAATATAGTTATGTTTACTATACATGATGTTAGATCATGTTTGAAAAAACATTAATCTAAGGTAAGGGTTTTCTCATCTCAATTTCCCTTCTTTGAGACATATGACATATTCACAAATTTAATTATTTTATGGGATGTATATACTACCATATGGATTAATTTTATGATAAAATTAATGAAATTAAAGGGATTTAAAAATCCATATCAGGTTATATATTTCAAGGGATTTTGTTTCAAAGGATACCAATATTGTAAGGTTTTTTATTAACTCAATTTATATTCATTGAGTTATGATCGTTATTCCTAAACTTTATTCTTATAAGTTGGGAAAAATATACTCTATTATTGAATTATATTTTAATTTATCTCTTTTTTATAGTTATTTACACTTATTTCCAATCATCTCAATTTCTAATGTTTTTTACCTCAATTTTTCTTCATTGACAGACTTCTTTTTTCATACAAATGGATCCTTTTTAAAAATAATTCTCATCCTCTTTGATGGATGTTTCTCCTCCATGTCTATATTTTTTATTTCCAAATTTTTATATTATTATTTTGAAACCCAAATATGCATTATCACATGTTATATTCTTATTTCACTTTACCTCTTTTAAAAATAATGTTTTATTTTCTTTTTTATGATGTGGGTTTCAATAAAGATATTTTAAAATATTAAAAAGGATTTTCCTTTCACATTTGTATATTTTATCTTTCACTCCATGTTTCAAATTCTTTACCTTTATATAATTTCAATATTCCATTATTGAGATTTCTATTTTGAAATAAAGTTTTAAAAATTAAACTTATAATCTTATTGAAAATGATATTTAAAAGTTACTTCTGACTTAATTCTTGATTAACTTTGACTATATTTACAAAAATGTGTAAGGAATATTTTATTAAATTTTTATGTATAAATTCATTTTACTACTAATTTTTTTAAGTTTTTTGATAATAATTCTCTCCAAGATTTCTTGGTTTTCTAAATAAATTTATATTCCCTTTATTTTATAACTTCTTTTCTCAAAATCTATAAATAACATGAAGAAAATTTCTTATTATTTCTCCAAGTATATTTTAAATCTCTTTTAAAATTGTTTTTCATCTATTTCAACATCATTTAATGTTTTTAATGGGAATAATCTCTAAGGATTTAATTCACATTATTTCTCTAGATGTACTATGAAATGTTCTATGGAAATTTTAATAAAACCTGTCTCTTTTATAAAGTTTAATTAAGTGGCGTTTGAAATAAAACTAGTTTCATGTTCTCTCATCACACATATATATAGTTTATAATTATGTGATGAGTGGTCCATATATATCCCTATAATTCATTTGGTAAAGTTTTAAATCCCATGAGATAATTATGGGATATGGGGATGTGAATTCCTCACCCATTATGTTATGAGAGATAGGGATGTGAATTCCCAAACTAATATGTTATAGGGGAGATTTATGTGAATTCCTAACCAGTTATGTTATAGGATACAGGTATATGAATTCCAAAAACATTATATTATAGGATACAAAGTTATAAATTCCTAACCCACTATGATATGGGATACAAGGATGTTAATTCTTTATTATTATCCCAACTAATCTTAATAACTTGAGTAGGTGGGGGGGGGGGGGGTGAATCATGGTATGATAGATTAAAACAACCCCCCCTTTGAGGATCAAATTTCATTGTAAAAAAAACTCTCTTCCCTCTCCTTATTGTAACAATGAATGAGAAAAAATTAAAACATGAACATGATACACCAATTTTAATTAGTTCACCCTCTCTATCATACATTCAAGGAGCATACAAAGATGATGCATCGATATACCAAAATCCACTATAGTGAACTATTGTTACAATGTACAGAGTTGAATCACTATCCCCCTGGTTTACAACCATTCAAAATTTAAAATTTTTCTGATCTCTCTTTTTTTAAGTTAATACACTGATCCTCCAAAATAATCTTATGAAAATAAGTTATAAGTTGATTAACACTTTAATGGGAATGTATTTTTTCTCCCATTTCTTCAAAAGAGATCAAAATAACTTTCATGTGTAACTTTTCTTCTTGGAGCATGTAACATTTATTCTTAGAGAGTGTAACCCTTAATACCTTACATGATTTTAAGACTCCATCATGAGATATTAAGAGAATAAATTGTATCACACGAACCCAAGATATTCTATCTATATACGAAACATTGAGTGCATATCCCTTGCACATATATTCAATCCTGCAACTTCCTTTACTTGTTGCGAATATTATTTTGTTCTTATACTTTAATAATGTAAAAACCTTAATTTTATGTGAAATACCTTATATTATTCTTCTTACATGAATTATTTGATCATGTATCTACCTTCGATTTATGTGAAACTCTTCTTGTACTCCACTTAAGCGCCTTTGATCACGCGACCTCCTTTGTGCCTACACAAAACCCCTTATATGGAATTTATTTCAGATAAAACTAATTATGAGAAAATTTTTATATCTAATGACATGATAAGGAGTATTTATAGGAATAAATTCACCTCCTTAACTCTAAAAAATTCAGTGAACCATCCAAACCTTCTGCACTTTGTGTTCATGTGGTGCCTCAACATCGTGTAACTTTGGACAAATCAAGAGATTGCATGACTCCCCTTACCTTTTAGGATTATAATATCCATTAAATATTATGTTCTTAGTCTTTAATTCATGTTGTAAGCCTCTCTGACTCAAAAAATGTCACCACTTTCATGTGATTTTACCAGCTTCATCGCATGATCCATTGGCACATATGTAATCATTTGATTTTGAGTGATAGTAAGAAAAATCTATCTTATAAAACATTTCTTTGATATTTTGATTCAAATATGTAGTAATGTGTTCCCCTTCCTCTTATACATGAAAAAAAATTCCAATAATTTCTTAATTTAGAATGACCACATGACCTCCCCATCCCAATTTGTATTTCTTCAATTATACAATCGAATGATCCACTTTTCTTTATATAATCACGTGATCACCAATGGTTTACATGATCATATGATATACTTTGCTTCATATGATCTTGTAACCCTTTAAGATTTATGTTTCAAACCTTCTCCATATAAAATATCTCTTAAAACTCTAAACAAATTCACACATCCTTTTACAAACAACCTTTTTCCACAACTTACAACCTAGTCATAAACAAAATAACCTAAAAAAATATCAAGAATTTTTTTTCCAACAATATCCCACTTTGGGTTTGATGAAAGTATTTAAAATATTAAAAACCATTTTTCTTTTGAAACCCTATATAGTGATCAAGGAATTACTTAACACATACTCTAATCCTAAAAAAATCAAGATCAGTGTGAGAAACAAGAGTAAAATGAAAAGTTCAATGATGAAACACTTAATTCTCAATAATTCCTTTAGAAACATTATCAATATCAAAATATAGATCATTCTCATCCCTATAGATATCTTATAAACCTACACATGTCAACTAATAACATGATGAACCCAAATTTCACTCCTTTTTATGATTCTTATTTATTGATAGCTTAGATTCAATATCATCATATTTAAAACTCCCCCTATTTCACTACTTATTTTTTAAACTCCCCCAATTTCACTAATCCTTCTATTACCTTCTCCCCAATTCTTGATCAAAAATTTTCCCCCTTTTCTAAGGAACCAAAAGACCACACCTTTGAGGGATTCACCATCATATAGAACAAAATTCAACACATAGGGGAAAACACTCCATAACTCAGGGATAGGGGACCCCACATCCGCACTATTTAAGTGTGGGGGAGTCGATTGAACTAAAAAATCCATTTGATGAAATTCAAAAAATTATTTGGGTAAGTCCTTCATTAGGAAGTCTATAACCTATAGTTTAGTAGGCACATACTTTAGTTTCACAACCCCCTGCTTCACTTCCTCCTTGATAAAGTGATATTTATTTTCAATGTGCTCCATCATTGAGTGATGAACTGAGTTTTTTATAATATTGATAACACTTTAATTATCACAATGGATTATGATGTAAGATTTCAATTAAACTCCCAAATCTTCAAGTTGTTGCTTCATATATAGTAACTGCATGAAATATTTAGTAGCCACAATGTATTCATCTTCTACAGTGCTTAGAGAAATGCAATCTTGTTTCTTTTTTTATCCAATAAATACATAATCTCCAAATATAGATTCAATAACATGATGTTGAATTTTTTTCATCTATTGAACCGACCCAATATGCATCATTATAACCTTATAACTCTTACTAATATTTTCACTATATAACAAACTAAAATCCATCATTAATTTAATATACTTAAGAATTATTTTCATTGTAAGCAAGTAGATTTATTTGGGATTTATTTGATATTTTTTCACATAGAATGTGGTAAAAAAATACCAAGTTGTGTCACTTTTAAGTAAAATAGGTTATCAATGATCTTACTACCTATATTCTGTGACATCGACTATTTTCCATTCATCATACCCTGAAAATTTCATCCGAGTAGCAACCAGAGTTATTATATCCTTGTAATATTCCATTCCAAATATTCTTAGAAACTAATTTATATATTTTTATTGAGAAATTAATGTGAAATTCCTTCATAGTTCCACTTTTAGTCCAAGGGAAAACATCATCTATCCAATCATTAACATTTAAAACTCTCATTACATGAACTCTACAAACTATTTTCATTGTGCTTCATTTGATCCACCAATTATTATGCCATCAACATACACTAACACCATAATCATTTGATTACTCTCATTATTGACATAAATATTGTAATCAAATCCACCACATTAGAAACTGAGTTTCTTCAAATACTGATTAAGTCTTGAATATCATGATCTTAGTTTTTGTTTCAATATATACAACACATTCTTCAACTGAATTTTTTTATCATATTCATGAATGAGAAAACCATCTGGTTTTTCAATATACACTTCTTCTTCTAGAATACCATCCATAAACATTGACTTAAAATCCATATGAAAAACTTCAAATTTAATTTTCACTAATATGTCCAAGAATAATTTAATTATATCCAGTCTTATAATATGTGAAAATGTAATGTCCGGACCTAGGATCCACTAATTAGTTCCCTAATCCAGTTCATTACGTGTCCTTAGGCATGCCTCCCCATACAAAAAGGCTTCCGACTAGCATAAATGGTTTAATGAAACACATAGGGAGACTATACCCTTTTTATTATAGAATCCACAACAGATAAGATAATAAATAATAGATCAACACAATTGATAACCATTCATTCCCCAAAAAATTTCCCAAGACTGGGTATATGCCCACAAACAATAATAAATATTCCATGCCAAGTTATACAATTACAAGTTTAATGGAAAAACCAAAATAAATACACACTAAAGAATCCCAAAAATGGGCCTAACACTAAGTCCGATCCCCTCATACATACACATCTCCGAGCCCAAATCAACCCTCTAGCAGAGGGCCCTTTCCATTATCCCGACCTGCAATCATGAAGTCTACTCAGGTACCCAATGGAATCGCAAGTAGGGTTTGAGTACAACTTAGTAGACTAGCACCAATGGTGTATACAAAATATACAGTCTAATACAATGTATGTATAATTATAGGTAATAATAAAATAGTAAAATAAAATAGGTTACAAAATTTAATATTTATTTGATCAATTACTTTCATTTCCTTGTTCCATGTTTTACCCATTTTTATCAAACTTGATTTGGCCCATGTTTGTTGTCTGATATACGTGTCAAAAAGGGGTTATAGGTCAGAAAACATGGAGCCTCAGTCCATGAATTCAATCATGATTTGAAACACCATGTTTGACCATCCAATCCATGATATGAAACACTATGTTCATACCCTTGGGTTCAGTAGAAAAAGTCTATTCCCCTAAAAACTATTGTACACAGGGGATCCTGGAGCATTATTCTAGTCTGCCCATAGGAGTGGAGCATTAGTAAAACTTCCCACTACCATATATCACTATCATATAGGCTCATCATCATTAACTATTTCATTATAGAAAATAACAAGGGTGAACCATTTCCATTTAATTATACTTTTACGATTCTTTAAAACTATCATTTTCTCAATTTCCAACACAAGACCATTTTACCATTTAACAAATTAATACTAGTAATACCTCTTTACAAACCATTTAACCATGAGACCAAGCCCCATTAACCAATTATTATATCCATTCATTCACCCATCATAAATTACTTAACTCTTCCAGTTAATCCAAACATCCCATATTTCCATGTTACCAGGTTAATAATATTTACCATTGGTTTAATATCATAAACTCCACAATTCATCATTAAACATACCAATATTTCATTAAAAATCCCAATATTTCATTCAACATCCCAATATTTCATGTTCAAGTGAGTGGTCCACTGTATGGGTGTCCATAGGTCTGGTTAACTCATCCTCATCGGATCCCATGGGGATCATGAGGGTTTCAATTCATCATTCAATTAACCCAATTACCATTTACTACTAATTAAAACAAATGGAAAATAATAATATACCACCAAACAACCAAAAACACATTCAAATATGGCATCAAGACTATGTGATATAACTTATAGAACACCTACCTCAATTATATAGACTAACACTCACTTAATCATAGCCCTTAATCCCAACTCAAAAAAACATGACATCCCCAACCTAGAATCTACTGGAAAAATAGGGTTTTATTGATTCAGAAGGAGAAGAATTAACATACAAGAAATATTCAAGAAAATAGAGGAAATAGGAGTGTTAGACTCACCTAAAGCTTCCATATACACCCAACAACACTCTAAACAACTTAGAATCGAGGGAGAATCGTCCCTTGGAAGATTGAAATGGTTTGGATCATCACCTAGGATATTGTAGGAAGGAATGGGAGTAAAATTGGTTTAGAACCCTTAATACATGAGGGGGTAAATTTGGAAATTATCTCTCTTTAATGAGTCGCATGGTTGGCCAAACTATGCGCCAACAATGATACACCCTCTATCCAAGAGGGGGCCAGGTCGCACGACCACCTTTGGATCCCGCACGGTTTAACAAACCATGTGGTGACCATGGGGGATGGATCTATCCAAGACCAAATGGTATGGTCCCATCTCGATGTATGATTTACCAACCATGAATCACCCCAATCCAAGGTTCATAGTTATGGAATATGGTTAGCACTAACTGTGCGTTAATCGTGCAACCTACATTGGGTGGCCTATTTTCCTTCTATTTCTCATCCCGATCCCCTAGGCCACCCTTGAGTCTCATCATATTATCATAAATAATTTCATTAACCATCTTAAGATATTTAAGCAAAAATTTAAATAGAGATATACCTCCTTAAAACGTTGAGATATTACAACCGCCCCATCTTAGAATGGATCGTCCTCAAGTCGTACTCCTAAGTACCACTAATCTTCAAAAGTAAAGAGATCATGCCACTGGGACCACATATCCACCTCCCTATCCCAAGTTTCCTCCTGGAAATTACTATCTTACTAAAATACTCATAAAAATGGTGGAACCTTACCTAATAAAACTTTCTCACTGCGATCCATGATATGAATCAGATGATTCTCAAAGGAAACATCAGCCTCAAGCTCAACATCCTCAACATCGATCACATGAGAATGGTTAGGGTGATACTGTCGAATTTTTAACACATGAAAAACATCATGCATGACACTATACCACTATGGAAGATCTAAGCGGTATGAAACTGGTCCAATCCTCTCCACAATCTCAAATGGCCCCACATACCTGGGTTCTAAATTACCCTTTTTTCATATCTGATGGTGACCCAACCTTGGCGACACTTGAAAGAATACATGATCACCCACCACAAACTCAAGAGGTTGAATAATTCAATAAAAATATGACTTCTGACTACTCTAAGACATAACCATATGTTTTTTAATCATCTAAACTTACTTCGATGTCTCATGTGCAAGACTTGGCCCCAACAACTCTGATAACCAAACCTCCATCCAATATAACAAAGATCTACATGACCTACCATAGAACACCGCATATGGTTCCATCTAAATAGTATACTCATAAATATTGGTATAGGTGAACTCAAAAAGCACCAAATGATTCTCCCAAGATCCACCAAAGTGTAGGACACATTCCCTAAACATGTCTTCTCGCACCTAAATAGTATGATATGACTTCCTGTCTGTCTGCAGGTGGAAACCTGTACTCAAAAACACTTGGGCACCAAGAGCCTTCTGTAACCTTTTAAAGAAGCATAAAGTAAAGCATGAATCACAATATAAAACTATAGTCCATGGAACCCCATGTAACCATACTATCTACCAAACATATAAGCACTCCAACTAATTTGTAGTAAAAGCCTCTCAAATTGGAAAGAAATGTGCCACCTTCGTCAAACAGTACACTACCACCCATACCAAATCATTATTCTAAGGAATCCTTAGAAGAAAAACCAAGAAATCCATGGTGTCATCATCCAACTTCCATTCCAGAATGGGAAAGGGTTATAACACTACACAAAATTCAGTAATCAGCAGTGGTTTTTTAGAGGTAGTTTAAGAAACCACCACTAAAACTATTTTTTATGCATGAAAATTCTTCCCCTCACCCCCTGAGCCCGAAACCCCCACCCCTATTCCCCTGACCCCATCAGACCCCTCACTTCCATCCCTCGACCCTATCAAACCCCCCACAACCGGCCTCGACCCCGTCTATCCCCTCATTGTGGGCCCCTGATTCCATCAAACCCCATCAAACCATAGCCCCTCACCACTGACCCCTGACCCTATTGAACCCTTTCTCCTTTCCATCGGCCCCCAACCCCATCGAACCCCATTGAACCCTATCCCCTAATCACTGGAACCTGACCCCATCAAACCCTAGGCCGTCACCGTCGACCCCCTTTCACCACTCCCTATAGACCCCTTTCTCCGTTTCCACCTTCATGCTCTACTCCACCGAAATATCACTCCCAAATTTTAGTTAATTCACCCTTTTAATATATATTTTTGATTTTATATAATGTTTTGGTTTTAGCATGGGTCTGCACTTGATATGGGAACCTTAGATTCATGTAAATGTGATGACTTGACTAGTAGAATGGGATTATTATCACGAGTTAGGAATGCTCCCAGTTAGATGAATGATTTTTATTCTTCGTGTTTTTGAATGTGGAATTTATATTCCAAGTTGATGAAATGGATAAATTATTTATGATGTTTATATTTAATTGAAATAAATTAGTATGTTGTTTTGGATTTTATCCCTATAGTTTTATTTATAGTTTGAACTGTGACCTAATCTGTTCTATTCCTAGTGGCGCGTGTGGTAATATTTTGGTTTGATTTACTAATAGGTATGATTACTAACCCCAATCAATATGAACATTGGTGTGTATTCAGATGATTCTTCCGATTATATTGGAAATAGGAATATTTTTTATTTATCTATTATTTATCTTAATGTAGTTGTCTGGTGTCAGTGCCTTAGAGTTGGTCATGTCCTTGTAGACTGGAGTGGTTCTAATTTTTTTCCCGAGTCATGATTTATTATGGTGGCTCATTTTCTAGTTTCATATTTTCTTACCACTTAGATATTTTTGGATATTTGTATTGTTTTTGAGTTGTATTGTTTAAATTTCATGGAACATATAGTTTGGATTTAGTTTTTTTTATTATCTTGATAGGTCATGTTTATTTTAAGGGAAAATCAACCCCAATGATTTAGTGAGCCACTATAATTTTTTGATTACCATTTGGGTCTTTTTTATATTTATTAGAAATACATATGTTAAATTAGTAGGCATGTGTTTTAATTTTAGATCTAGAGGTTGGACTAAAGATAAAAATATATTTGGGTTACTTAAATCAATGGTTTACACTTCCTATGAAAGAGATAAAGTATAAAAAACTTTTTCATTTAATAAATAGTAAAATACATTGAATAAATCAAAAGTTATTTCATCTTCAAATGGTTGGATAAAATATTTATTTTTTTCATAATTGTTTTTGATCAAATTTTTAGATCTTGATTTGTTTCCCAAATAAAAAATTTATTATATCAAACAAATTTCTTCACATGGATTATACTCATCAGAATGTGAAAATGTAAAAAATTGAGTTATCTTATTATGGGTACATGATGGAATAAAAAATATTAAAGTTGATTTTTTTTTAACCTAAATCCATTATTATAGTACCTTCATGGACATTTATGATTGCATTTTATATTTCTAGGAAAGGTTTATCCAAGATGATATGTAACTATGCAGAGTTCCTATCCTCCTCTATGATTAAAACATATAAATCAGTAGGGAAGATCAAATTATTCACTCCAAATAAAACATATTCAAATTCCCTCACTTGGAATGTAGTGGATCTGTTAGGTAATTTTTAAACCAATCTAGTTGGTTTTATATGTTCCATATGTAAATAAAGAAAAATATAATTTGACATACATAAATATAATCTCTTAGATCACCACTAGAAATTCTAGTGAAGCATTATGTGATACCCCCTCTAGATAGAGATTTGTTAGAAATCTAAATCCACTACTATGGTGATAAGGAATTACTAGGTTCACCTAGACTTAGTGACCCAAGGGTATTTATCCAATGATTCCTATTTTAAATTAATGAATGTATGATTTTTATTTTTCTTCGATTTTACATAATAATATCCATGATTGATTTAATTTTTTTTACTTTTAATTTTTTTTGTACTTATATGACTCTTCTTATAACTACTTGGGTTGGGTTTTTTTCATTTCCATTTATCTACTTTTCTACTTAGTAATACTTATGTGTTTTAATTTTTTTAATAAAGTGTAGGGACATTGTGATATGGATAAAAGTTGGATAACATTACCAAGGAACACACTTCATTATGCAAAGGGTTTGGAGTTTTTTTTTATATTTTTTAATTTCTAATCGATCTGTTGATGGGAAAATACTATGTCCATCCCCTAAATGTAAATTTAGAATATGGTTGAAGAGAGATGAAGTTTATGAACACTTGATATTGAAGTAATTCACTATTCAATATTTATGTTGGATTTGGAATGGAGAATCGAACATTATGGAAAGTTTTAGAACTAATTTCAATCAATAGAATGAGATACCAACTTCATAGATAATGTAAAATGAAATAAAAACCTTACAAATGATGAATTCAGAATTTAAAGTCACCAACATCAACATCAAAACATATCAGAACAACCAGTTGAGGGTGCTACAAATAACAACTTTAAAAGTGATTTTTTTGTGACTATAGGACAACCAAATAAATATTGTAACATATCATTAGATCCTCCTCTCTATTATGTGGAGAATAATGTAAGAGAAAACTCCACTAAGTAGAAAAATGTGTTTCATGGTTTAGTTGATGATGGAAATCAAGTATTGTATAGTGGATGTTTAAAATATTCAAAACACTATTTTTTTCTGAAGTTATACCATATCAAATTATTATATGGAATTACAAATAAGTTGATGTCCATGATATTGGAATTTTTGTGTGATGAATTTCCTGAAGCAAGGATCCCTAAATCTATTTATGATATAAAAAAAGTTGTTAACAAGCTTGGTCTGAATTATTAAAAAATATTTTCATGTCCCAATGATTGTATTCTTTATTGGGGAGAGGATTCAAGTAGACAGTATTGTAAAAAATTTTCTTTTTCTAGATGAAAGTCAATGGGTGATGTTGGAAGTATGAATCAAAATACTACTATCAAGAATAAGAAAAGGAAAACACCATCAAAGGTTTTGCGTTACTTTCCTTTAAATCCTCTAGTGTAAAGATTATTAATGTCATAAAAAATCGACGAACACATGAAGTGGCATTCTATAGATAATAACAATGATGGGTTAATATAACATATAAGAGATTCACAATCATGGATGACATTTGATTCATTACATACAAATTTCTCATCTGATCCTAGGAATGATCAATTGGGATTGACTTCCAATAGATTCAACCCATTTGGGACTTTCAGAACCAGTTATAGCATTTGAAAAGTTATTTTGATCCCATACAATCTACCTATGTGTATGTGTATACAAAAAATCTCTTTTATCATTTCAATGATTATTCCTAGAAAATAGATGCTTGGAAATGACATTGATGTGTACTTGTAGCTTCTAATTGAATAATTAAAGAAGTTATGAAGCAACAATGTTGATACATATGATGAATCTTCTAGAACAATGTTCAAAATGAAATCTTTTCTAGTGAGGACCATTAGTGACATCCCTATAATTGAAAATTTAACTAGTTGGATCACTTACATGGGTTTGTATTATCCTATTTTTAACTTTTATTTTGAGCTTTAATGATTACCTCATAGTAGAAAATGGTTCTTCTTGTGTCATGAAATATTTCTCAATGCATCTCATATATTTCAATTGAAAAAGTCAAAATTCAATGGTTCTATTGATCATAAACCACCTCCAAAATTGTTAACAAGTCCTAAAATTTTAGCATAACTTGAAAATGTTGAAATAGAATTTGGGAAGGTGAATCATTTGAATGATAGTGGGAAACAAGTTCTAAGTGAATCATCAAGTGAAATTGGAACACAACAGTGGAAGAAAAAAAGTATATTCTTCAAACTTATGTATTGAGAATTTAATTTATTGTAGAATAATCTTGATGTGATGCATATTAAGAATAATGTTTGTGAAAATTTTATGTTCATGTTGCTTAATAAGCATGGAAAATCTAAGGATCATATCAATGCTCTAAAATACTTACAAGCAATGAACATAAAGCGTGATATCTAGCCAGATGATAATAGAAAGTATGCTATGGAAAAATTTTCAATTAAAAATAGGGATAAAGATATATTCCTTCGAATTTTTCAGTTGTTTTATTCAAATGCAATTGAGTTGATATTATCAGGGGTGTTAAAAGAGATTCCTTACAATTTACTTCTATGAAATTCTCTCACTTGATGGATGTGGGTGACCTTGAATGACATAATTCATATATATTATCATTGTAAGTAAAAATTTTATATTATATGGGAGATTTCATGGATGAAGGGTGGAGTGTAGTTTCTCACATAAAATACAGAGACTTGTATGATATGGGTGATGAAGTGCAATATTTTACCTCTGACATTAAATCCCATAAACAATAAGAAGAGAACTTATTTTTCCAGCATGATATTGAAAATATTAGTCTTTAAAGGGTGTATTAAGTAGAATAAGTAATTATGGAGTAGGAAAACAACATGATTTAAGGAGAAAATGGTTGTATGTGTAGTCATCCATTCATTTATCAATCACTTATATAATTTGTGTAGTCATTCATTATCATAGTTATGTATATTTTTTTTTGTCATTATTGTGCATATATTGTCATTTATATTTTTTTTCTTCATGAATTTTTTAAAATATATGTTCTGAAGTTGATTTTTTAGATTAAATGATAGGAATTCCAAGGAGGAAGTGTTATACTGATTCCATTCAACTCTCAAAAAATGTTACTTAACCATACTGACATATTATGATCCATCTATCTCCCTCCCTACAACATCTGAGGCACCATCCACTTTTCCCCCACACCATATCTCACACCCTTCGTTAGGATTCCATTAGTAGCTCATCCGACACTTCCCCATCCAACAACTTCAACTGCGAGGGAGAAGGTCACCACTCTTGGTTCTTAGCGGGGATATTGGAGGGTGACTGTTATAGGTACAAATATTAATATAAATAAATTTATTTCAATTTTTTTATACTACTAACTTATTTTTTTATAAAAGATGGGAAAAATTATACTATGGATAAAAATAAGAAAAGTTTAGATATATGGAATCTAAATGGACTAAAGATAGTTGTTTCATTTGACTGTTATGGGGTCTCTACAGATGATGCCATAAGATTATTTGGCCAGGTTCTTGTCCAGATGGCGGCGAGTGAGGTTACCCTTCCGATTACGTATAATGATTAGAGGCATATGCCTTCATCTTGGAAAAATGAAGTTTTTGATCACAGATAAAGGTAATTTTATGGTATTATCGTGTAATTGAATGTCATTATGTTATTAAATTCTAATATTTTCAAAATAAATCTATTTTTATAGATGTTTTTTCACTTTCTCATTTCTGATCTTATAACATGAAAGTGTTGAAAAATTTGGGCAAGAAATGGAAAGATTTTAAATGGATATTATGGAATGAATTCAATGATACTTTGTTGATCACCCAACAACTGTATGATAAGGTACCCAATGGGGTACCTAGAGAGAAATGGAAAGTTTTTATTAGTAGCTATCTTGATGAGAAGAACATGGTATTTAAATATATATTATTATATTAATCTCATTTTATATTTATACATGCATATGAAAAGTATATGAAATTACATACATTAATATTAAATTAAATTTTATTTATTTCAGGATGTTTCAAGGAATAATGCATTGAGTAGGGATAAGAAAATCATCCCTCACACTATGGGGTCAATGAGTTTTTTTCTAAAAGCTGATCAACTTTGGTAATCTTTTCATTAGTTTTAATATTTATAGGAAAATATTATCTATTACATATATTAAATTATTGATTTACCTTTATTTAATATAGTCACATAATTTAGAAAACCAAGCCTCCCAAATAGAATTGTGGTTGGGTGTTCATAAAAACATGATGGGATTTTTGTTAATGATCTTTCCAAAGAAGTTGGGGTATGAATTAATTTTTCATTATAATAAATTATTATCAGTTGTCATTATGTTAATATATATTTCTTCAAATATGACTGATATTTAATTTATAGGTAAAAATTAAAGAACTATGGGATGGAAATCCTATGAATTCCTACTCAGTCTCCTCAGATGACCCAATTGGTAATGTTTTTAGGAAGGAGCATCCTGGTTGAGTGTGTGGGATGGGTTTGGGACAATTATTATATGAGGTATTTGGAAGGCCATTAGATATTACAACTACATTTACTATTGGTTATAGTCACTCCCTACTCATATATTCTCAAAGAGAGTTAGTTTCCATGAAAATCACAATTTAGGAATAGTGGGATCAAATATACACTTTGCAGAAAGAGTTGGTTGATTTATATCAGAAGATGACCAGATCTATCCCTGATGATATTGCATCGATGGATGGTGGTGAGTAGATAAATCACACAACTTTAAAATCATTTAGTTCACAAAATTTTATTTGTTTTATGTTTAAATATAAATATACAACATTGTTTAATTTTCAATATAATTGTCTTACAAATGTCGGTAGTAGGAAGTAGAGATGGATATGGAGAGGGTGACGAGTAGAGTTCATTATCGAATAGTGATTATTGGTCTTTTTGATGTTTTGGTCTAATATAGAATGAGAGGGTTTGTTCATATATCATTTTTGGCATAGAGTATTCATCATTTTTTTTTCATATTTTCCCATGTTTGAAGTGGATGAAAAAATTTGCAGTCTATGTAAATTAATATACATGTTTATATATGATTAGTTTCCTTTATTCATGTTTTAGGGGGATGTGTAGATGAATATGGTCTAAGAAAACTATAGAGAGATATATAAAATTTTTGTGGGAATATTAAGCTCTGAATAATTTCTCATTAGCACTATAGGTAATTATAATTGGTGATCTATGTGATTGGATTCATTCAATATTTTTTATTTCATGTGTGTGATTTTGTGTTCTTATGATAGGCGATACACTTGGTCTATGCATTTGTTTTTAGGGTAGTTTTGGGGCTGCAAAATCTGTAGCTAAGTTTTTTGTAATTCTATATATAGAGGTAGTTTAAACCACTGATAAATATGGAATATTTTTTTAATAGTGGTTTAAACTGTTGCTTAATATGGAATATTTTTTTAGCAGCTGTTTAAACCACCGATATATGATGATGGTTTTTTATCAAGGGCGGTTAAAACCGCTGCTAAATCATAGTCAATATTCTAATTTAAAACCATCTCTAAAATGAAGAAAACCACCACTAAATATGATTTCTATGACACTTTCTAGAAACCAATGATAAATGGAAGGAACCACCACATATTGGATGCCGACACCAACTTTAGTGGTGGTTTTTTGAAACCATCGTAGAACCATTTGGCAGCAGTTTAAACTGTTACAAAAAAAACCCCACCACTACTCATCGATTTTCTTGTAGTGTAACAAACCACATAGTCATTGATGCTCGACCTTCACCTATTGACAGGTGTGGCATCACATTATGAAACCTTCCACCTCTTTCTTCATCCCTATCCACCAATATTGTGTATGGAGATCATGGTACATTTTGGTTAAAATAAGATGCACTGTCCACTCTAAAGAATGAAATTAATGCATCAACTCCTAATGAATAAAAGTAGGAACCGCAATAAGAACACAAAAATAGATGATCTTATCTTCATCTATAGTCCAATCAGAAGGTGAATCCCTGTAGTACCCACAGTTTCAATTAAGTAACCCTTTTTTATGATTTTTAAGTATATAAAGTGTTTGGGTGAAGTTTGGGAGGGTTTAAAGACCTTTTGGAATGTTTTTGAGAATTTTATATTGGTTCACGATTTGAGAATGGTTTGCAGAAACCGTAAAAAACCTACAAGAAACCATACACAATGAGACATGAGCTAAGGGTAAGGTGTATGGGAGGTACACGATTTTCCAAATCATGTAGCCGCTTAATAGAAACTGTGCAATGTGGGGTAGTGGGATTTTTCATGATTGGCACATAGTTTGTATAACCCTGTGGGCCAACCATGTGAGGTCCTCATTTTGGTAGAGGCTAGCACATGATTAGTGCACCGTTTACCTAACTGTGAGACTAACCATGCAAAGTTTAAAAACAAGATCCTATAATTATGGATCTAGGTAGGGATGATGTTTTAACACCTATTTTTTGATCCATTTAAACCCTAACTCAGGATTTATCCCTCCAAAAGGTCAAGGAAGATTTTCTAATCTACCTGAAGCTGATCTTAAGGTGTTTCTTGATGTGTTGAAGTTTGTTTCTTGTGGTCAGTCATCGTTTATGGTAGTTTTTGGATGTTTTTATTACATCTACTTTCCTCCCTATCTTAGTTTATTATATCTAGTTCATTGTGGATAGATATAAGGTTTTTTATGCCAATAATGGTTATATTTTTCCTTTTTGATGATAGTGGAAGAGATCTAAGGCATTTTTTTGTAGATTGAACCCGGTTTTGTGGGCATTTTCACTCCATTCTTTGTTTTGTCATAATTTCTTGAGGCAGGTGGATTCACTCTCGACTCCTCTATTTTGAACTTGAAGGATTAATTTCAAATTTATTGTTTAGATTTAAATTTATTGTGAAATTTTTGTGAAATAATTTTTGGAAACTTTCTTTTGTGATGTTTTTTGGAATTGTGCATATTGGGTATTTATTTGGAAAGTGAAAATGGAAACTTGATTTTAAAATGGGTTCTTGGTTTGATACATGGAATCTTTTTTTTAAAATAGTTTACAATAAAAAGATAGTTTTATTGAAATATATTTGGCATTGAAATCGTTTTGGCATGGTTTTTGGGAATACTTGGTGGTGTGTGTTCATGTTGCATTTTACAAGGCCTAGTTGAAATATAACTTGGTGCTCGGTGCCAAAGGTATAATAGAACATAAGGCTTAATTACCTGGAGATGACTTGGTAGATCGATGAGAAACCTCTCATGTTCATATAACTATCATAATGAAGCATGCTTGTGTGGATTTGTGGGTTAGTGGATTGAAATGAGATATGAAAAAAGGGAATATAAAATGTTGTAGAAGAACTTTATTTGTTTCTTCCTTGGAAAATAGTTTTGATTTGGAAAAATATTTTTCTTAGAAATAGTTTTGGTTTTGTGATAAACTGTTTTAAATTGTTTTATATAAATTTGCTAACCTGTTCTATCCTAGTTGCATGAGTAAGGAAGTCATTTGGGGAAAGCCTACTGAGTTTCATTACTCGCCCCTACTTTGGAACTTTGGTTCTTTTGTATATATTGTTCATCAGGACATAGGATAAGGTAATGTATCACACTTATTTAGTGGTTCTCTATGATACCTAGGATGTTTTGTGGAGTTGAAGCATCAATCATGTTGAGAGGTTTAATTAGTTTCCTTGGAGTCTTTGAGATTTGTTGTTCCAGTCTTCCACTATTTAATTTGATATTGTAGTATTCCGCTATGGTATTGTTAAAGTTTTGTTTTGATATCAATGATTTTTCCTTGAGTTTTTTTACATTGTTATCACTAATCATTTATTAGTTTTTCTATTAAGGTGTGTTTGGTTGGGTTGTTTTATTTTCAAAGGGGAAATCACACCCACTTGTGTTGAATCCCTTGGCATTTATTACCAGCCTTTGGTGTCTTGGGGATGTCAATTAAGAAAAAATAATGTTCTTCCACCTTCTCAAGACGATGAGGAGGGGTGAGATTTTATAAATGGTATTAGTCTTGTTCCTTATAATTACCTTTGTGTAACAAGTGGTATGAGCTTGTTCGGTCCTTTAATAACAAGTGTTCATCAGTTCTGTTGGTCTTGGAGTTGAAATTCATTCTGGTCATTCCTTGTGTTGGGTTCTTAGAAAGAATTAAGATCATTGAGACTTTAAAAATAGAGCATAAAAAGACTTATCTAATCTTTTTTATGTTTAAATTCATGTTATAAGGGAGTTGGGCCCATAAGTTATTTGGAGACAATTATAGGATTTCAAATCTCATTGTCATGGGTTTATGCAATGAGACGAGCATGACTTGCATTGTAGAAATAACTTCCCAATAAGCCTGCATATTTCATTTTGAGTAATGATATATTATTTGGTATAAAATTGTTGATTTTTGAAAATGGTTAAATTTGTTTTCAAAATGTGATATTTTATAAAGGCATGAAATGGTTATTTTGAAAATGGATTGATTTTCAAACGTATGATGGAATTTTAAAAAATGGTTGAATATGGAAATATTAAATTTTGGGAAACAATGTTGTGATATTATGATATAGTAGAATTTGAAATTATTAAGACTTCAGTTTCTAGAGAGTGAAACTTATGGTGTTTGTTGTCTGTATAGAAAATGAAAACTGATAGGCATCATAAAAACCAACCATAGGAATATGATGAGAATATTTTTTCACATGAGCCACAGGTGAACCAACATCTGGTTTAGAGTATAGTCGAATATTTTCAAGTTGTGAATATAGGGAACAAGAGTGATGATCTAAGGCAAGTGGATCATTTCGTCTAGTTCTAGAAGTAGAATCCACCAATATTTCAGGGTGATTCGAAAACAAAAAAAGGCATAGGTGTGGATAAATAGGACGAATTGTATCTTTGATTTCTTTGTCACACCATTAGAGTTTAAAGTCAAGATGGAGACATACATGTTGGAGGATCTTGCACACCAATGGTGGGATTTAGCCTTTCATGCTAAATTTGACCAAGGACTTTCATGGGAGTATTTATAGGAAATTTTCAACAAAAAATTATATCCTCATACATTTAGGATCGCAAGAATGATGTAATTATTCATCTTGAAATAAAATAGCCTCTCAGTGATAGAGTATGCCTCTAAATTTCTGAATTTAGTTTGCTTTTCACCTGAAGTTTCTGTTGGTGTGTCCTTGAAGGCTCACATTTTTTAATTGGGGTTGAGGAAGGAAATTCACTCAAAGATTATCATGATCTATATAAATAATTATACAGATATGGTTGTAGGTTCCGATCACAGCAGAAGCGCATTGGTGGGACTTCCCAACTTTAATTTTAACGTTAAGCAATGTTCAATCCGAGATCCGTCATGATTTAAAACTCCTAATCTTCAGAATAGAACAAAGAAAAAAAACTTAAGAGGGAATCCCATAACCATAGAGATAGGATCATCATATGTTGGTTATAATTAATTTAATTAATTCACAAGAATTACCTTGGTGGAATTCTTTCTTCGTTGATGTATCCGGTCATGATCCTGTGATCTGTTATTGCGTCATAGAATCCAAGTGTAGGATTCCTCTAGCGGTGATCCACACATGTGCCAAGTATCTCCGGACATCGCCGAAGGGATCTCCGGGTGCTAGAGCGGAAGAACCTTCGCCTACGATGTCCGCCTTCGATCGCCTTGGTCTCTGGGTCTTGAGAGAGTTCTTAGAGGAAGGAGTTCTTTCAGTCTTGAAATAATTTTCTAGAATTGTTGTGCACAAAGATTGGTAGGAAAAGTGTTGGGGTTGTGACGATATTTATAATTGGGTTTAAGGTTATAGAGTTATGACAATAAATAAATGCGTTACACGTTTTATTTATTTCATTAACTCTTATTGAAACCCCCATGTCGAATTATTAATTCCTTGACATGCGCCCACACTGATTATAATTAATATCATTTAATAAAACAATATTATATCCTCAAAATCCCTCCTGGAAAAACTATACGCCGTGTAATCATTAATACACAGCGTGTACTTGTTTTCCACAAAACTACATGGCGTGTATATTAAATATACATGGCATGTACTTTTATTTTCCACTTTTATTTATCTACTCCTCCACATTTATTAGACCTTAAGTAATGACTATTTATTTCTTAAATAAATGTAACTGCATTAATCTCTAATAAATATATTATTTCACCCACAATATATTCTCTCGAATAACTAGTGTTGAAATAAATGCGATCAGACATCCTTAAATAATTATTAAACCACAGTTGGGAATAATCCTTATTTAACTTGTTAAATAAATATTTAACTCAGATTCATGGACACAATTAGTGTGTGACCCTCTAGGACTCTTTCTCAGTTGCATTAGGCGGAGCCTGCCTAAAGTCCAAGGTTAGCGTCTAGCAACATGCCAAGGCACCCATAGAGAAAGAAGTTAACGCCGCAATGACGTGTCACCTCAAACGAACTCTTACCGTCTAATATAATCCCTTTGTCATGATATCTCGAATAAAACGGGTTGCATGTTAGTGTCATCAACCCACGTGCTCGATTATTCTTTCTTTGACTTTCCAGAATTGAACTCGCCCATACCTTACCATGGACATGGATTTATTTAGGCTATATAAATTCCATCAAAGGGCCTGAGATATCTACTTCCATTATGGAACAGAAGGGACAAATCCTTTCTCGGATTATCTATTAATGCGGTATTACTCGTGACGCACCCAAAGTATCCTACCTCACTGTGAACAGTGTGTCGTCACAATTTTCGTCAATACATCTATGTGTGCGAGTTGTAATACCCATTAATAATAATCTTAAAGTCTAAGGACCAAAACACATGTCCATAGATAGGAACATCCAATGACACTATGAAATGTGGATTTCTTACTGGAGGGTCTCGTTCTCATAATATCCTCCTGGATATTACCAAGGGCGCACACCATGAGAAGGTGCCTTAAAGTTTTATGAGTCCTCACCCCTAATGACCTGTATTATTTGTGTCCCTCAAATAACATCATCTGACCATAGAACATATATTCAAGAAAAGTGTTATGGAACTTCCGGGTTCTCATCATAGCAGGGATCCACTATGAACCATTAATGAAACAGCTATCCTTAGGACATTATCACATGCATTGTTACGCAGAAGAACAATCAAGATGTGATAAGGAATTTATTAATGAATAAAGTACAAAGTAGTTGGTTCTAGGCCACCAACTCCAACAGACTCCCACTTGGACTAGAGCCAACTGCTAACAACCTTTAACACGCTAGCTCTTACATGATATTCATGCTTCTTCTGAGATAGGCCTTTAGTCATGGGGTCTTCCACGTTCTCTTCTGTGGACACTCTGCTCATTGCAACTTCAACCCTTTGATAGAAATCCCTCAAGAGGTGATAACTCCAGAGTATTTTCTTTGTACGTTGATGTGACCTTGGTTCTTTTACAAGATCCACCACTACATTATTATCAAAATACAATGTAATGGGATCTTTACTTCTAGGCACCACATCAAGCTCCTGGAAAAAGTTTCGAATGCAGACATCTTCCTTGGCTGCATCATAAGCCGCTATATACTCGGACTCCGCTGTAGAATCGGCAACAACTGGCTGGTTTGAACTCTTCCAGCTCACATCTCCTCCATTGAGATAGAGAACATATCCAGATTGTGACTTTAGATCATTCTGATCTGTCTGAAAACTAGCATCAACATACCCTCTGATGACAAGCTCCTCGTCTCCTCCACACCAGGAACATATCCTTTGTTCTTCTCAGATACCTAAGGATAGTCCTAACAGCAGTCCAATGTTGTTCCCCTGGATCTACTTGATATATTCCTATCATGATTAGTGCATAGGCAACATCAAGCCTGGTACATAACATGGCATACATGATGGATCCTATAGCCAAGGCGTATGGGATCTTGCTCATCCTATATTCCTCTTGTTGTGTCTGAGGACACATTTTCTTATAAAGATGTAAGCCATGTGACAGTGGAACTAATCCTCCCTTGGATTGTTCCATACTAAATCTATTTAGTATATAGTCAATGTATGTACCCTGACTTAGTCTAGGTAGCCTCTTGGATCTTTCACGAATGATCTTGATCCCTAGAATGTAGGCTGCTTCACATAAATCTTTCATGGAGAAGCACTTGTTCAACCAATCCTTAACTAACTGTAAGGCTGGTACATCGTTTCCAATAAGCAATATGTCATCAACATATACTACTAGGATAATAACCGCATTCCCATTAAACCGCTTATAAACACATGGATCACATTCATTCTTAATGAAACCAATTTCCTTTATGGCTTCATCAAATCAAATTTTCCATGACCTAGATGCTTGCTTCAATCCATAAATGGATTTCTGCAACTTGAAAACCTGTTTGGATTCACCTGGTGTCACAAACCCTTATACTTGTGTCATATAGAAATCTTCCTGAAGGTCCCCGTTAATGAATGCCGTTTTGACATCCATCTGCCAAATCTCGTAGTCATGGTAAGCTTCTATGGAAAGTATGATTCTTATGGATTTAAACATGGAAACTGGCGAGAAGGATTCATCATAGTCATTTCCTTGACACTGTTTGAATCCTTTATCCACTAGCCTTGCTTTATAGGTGCTAACATGACCTTCCATGTCTAGCTTTCTCTTGAATACCCATTTGCATCCATCAGGATTTACATCAACTGGATCATCGACCAGAACCCAAACATGGTTCTGATACATGGAATCCATCTCATAATTCATAGATTTTAGCCATCTTGTAGCTTCTGAGCTTTCTAATACTTCTTTGTAGGATAGAGGATCATCATTGTCCAACAATAATGATTCACCATCCTCAGTGAATAGGATACTAAATCTCTCTGGTTCTCTTACCTCTCTTGAGCTCCTACGCAATACTTGTGTTTCTAGAACCTCCTCCACGGGGACCTGTGGAACTTATTCCTGTACCAACTCTTGTGTATCTTGAACATCAACTTCGTCGAAGTCAATCTTGATCCCACTATCATTCTTGAGGATGTGCTCCCTCTCAAGAAAGATGGATTATCTGGTGACAGTCACTTTCTTTTCTTGAGGGTTATATAGGTAATATCCTTTCATTTCCTTAGGATATTCTATAAAGATACACTTCGTGCCCCGGGGTGCTAGTTTGTTTCCTGAGAAGGCCTTAACAAACGCCTCACATCCCCATACACGTGTATGTGACAAAATTGGTTTCTTTTCACTCCATAACTCAGAGGGAATTCCATTTGCTGCCTTAGTTGGTACTCAGTTTAATGTGTATGCTGTAGTTTGTAATGCATATCCCCAAAAGGATAATGGAAGATCCACATGACTCATCATCGACCTCACCATGTCCAACAAGGTGTGGTTCCTACTTTCACTAACACCATTCCACTGTGGTGTATAAAGAGGAGTGAGCTGATACAGAATCCTAGAATCCCATAGAAGATCAATGAACTCCTGGTTCAGATATTATCCACCTCGATCCGATCAAAGCTTCTTTATCTTCTTACCAAGCTGATTCTCTACATCATTCTTGAATTCCTTAAATTTCTCTAAGGCTTCTGACTTATACCTCATTAAGTAGACAAATCCGTATCTACCCAAATCATCAGTAAAAGTAATGAAGTAAGAATATCTAAATCTATCTTCTATTGGAAATGGTCCACATACATCCGTGTGTACCAATCCTAGAAGCTCTGTGGCCCTTTCACCCTATCCACCAAAAGGCGTCTTGGTCATTTTACCTTGTAAACAAGTGTGACATCTATCAAGTGGTTTTAGCTCAGTAGAGTCTAAATAGCCATCTTGACAGAGCTTTTTCAAGCACTTCTCGTTTACATGACCAAGGCGGTGATGCCACAACTGGGTGATGTATGCGTCATGTGAGTTTGTTTCATTATCGATTGCCAACACTTGGTTTTCGTAATTTAATACATACAAACCATTATTCAAATGTGTCATACCATAACATATGTTGTTCTTATAAAAGAGACAACCCTTATTTCCAAACTTGAAAAAAAATCCATCCATATCCAAACAAGATACAGAAATTATGTTCTTGGTAACACTAGGCACAAAATAACAGTTTTGTAAAACCAAAATCATGCCAGTTGGAAATAAGAGGTGATAGTCGCCAATAGCCAACATAGCTAGCCTTGCGCTATTGGAAGCTCGAAGATCCACCTCTCCTCTGGCGATATTTCTAAATCTACTTGGTTCCTGCATTTTAATATAGATGTGATCCCCACAAGCTGTATCTAATACCCAATGTGTATAAATAGAAAGATTTCACTCGATAACAAACACACCTTTAGCATCCCCACGCTTCTGGGTGCAGTTACTCTTCTAGTGGCCCTGCTTGCCACATGCAAAACACACTGCCTCCCATTCCTTTCCCTGCCTCTGGATCTTCCCCTTCTTGGAGGGACGGTGCTCGGGGGCTTCAGACCGTTTATAAGTCTTTGTCCCCTTTTCCTTGTCCTTCCTTTTCTTGTTCACCATAAGGACCGCGGGTTTGTCATGCAACATGTCCTTATCTACCTGGTGAATCAAGGTTAGAAGCTCTGATAGACTCTTCTCATTGCCACTCATATTATAGTTGACAATGAAGCTGGATAAGGTCTTGGGAAGTGATGATAGGATGAGATCTGTACGCAACTCATCCGAGAATTTAATCCCTAAGATGTCCAGGCATTCAATGTAGCCAATAATCTTGACTACATGAGGCCCATATGGCGCAGACTCTCCAAGCTTAGTTGTAAACAAAACATTGGAGATCTCATACCTCTCTTGTCTCGCCTTCTCTTGGTAGAGATCCTTAAGGTGAGACATCATGCTATACGCGTCCATGTTTTCATGTTGCTTCAAGATCTCATTGGACATGACTGATAACATGAAACACTGGACATATGTGGAATCATCCATGTGTTTCATATAGAGAGATAATTCCTCATCATTGGACTCTTTCCCAGGAGCAACTGGAATAGGATCTTCCAACACATACAATTTCCTTTCGTGGCGAAGGATGACGCATAAACACCTCTGCCACTCTTGGAAATTGGTGCCGGTGAGAAGGTTTTCCTTCTCGAGTATGGTTCGAAATGATATGTTTGAAGTAATTTTCTTGTTGTTTCTACAAATTAAGATGAGAAAAGGTTTAGTACTTTATTACAAAACTAAGACAAATTAATAAATTAATACTTATTAGTCTCCCACTATTTTATCAAAATCCAATTTCCCTCACCATTGATTTCAGAATATTTTGTTGCCTGAATATTCTAGTGGCAAGGATCCATATTTCCCTTCACATTACCCCAACCAGGGTTGGTCAAGCAACTTGAAGGGTTTTAGGTAGGCATTCCAAATGCCAACTGCATTAACTCGCAACTCTTTGATCCGCCGAGTGGAATCCCTAATCCTGAAATCCTTTTATTTTGGATTTCCTCAACCTTTGCCTCTTGGTCAAAACAAGTCCTGCTGTGGAAGTCAACCCTTGATGCGAACCAAGTCAAGTCAACCCAAAACCTTGAATTATAATTCCCCGATAATTGAAAGTACCCCAACTAGGGTTGGTCAAGTACTTTGAACTATGGTTTGATTCTAACCAAGATTATGGAAGGCTATAACGACTTAATATTTCTTTTGAGGGATTTTATCCTTATACGTAAATTTACAATTTATTATATTTTATTACATGCTTTTTATTATTAAGTGGGATTCACTTAAGTGATTAACCATGTCAAAGATAATATTCACGTATAAGCCGATTTTATTTTAGTTCCATCTTGTATTCTCGTTTAATTAATTAATTGTGTGATTGTGACAACACACCCACAATAAATAAACCATGAAACTGACATAAATACAATAAATGGTATGATCATGAGCTTTTATATTGGTTAGTTTATCTAACGGTTGATAAAATAACCCAAGGCCTAGGGGAGAAACACCTTGAACCTTTTGGGTTCGTGTTTACAGCTTTCCACCTATCCACCTTTGTATCTCCTTGGATTGGTTTCACCTTGGCTCCTGACTTGAGCTGCCTCCACTAGCATGGGAGCTCCATACATTACATATTCATTTATCTCACACGCAGGTGAGGGGTAAAAGGGGGTTTTTACGTAAAATAATCCTTGGGCACACATGCCCTACATATTAATGAGGATATGGCTCGTAGGCCAACAAATTTAATTTAAATAAATAAATTAAAAGAAACCATTCACATACAAAGGTCTCGGCCTAGATCATGATCATCCATACATGCAATGATATTTAAGCATAAATAAAACTAACATTTAATTCTTTAATCGTTCTTGTTTAAGATAAATCACGCTTAAATCAATTAATTATCTTTAATTAATCAATCCTTTTATCTTAAACCCTTTTATGAACTTCCTTGAGATTATCATAAAAATTTTAAACAAATAAATCCATTTAAAATTATCCTTGTACGTAACTTGTACCTTGGAGGCAACCCGGTGAATTCCTCTTCATTACGCAGATGTTAAATTAAACACACATATATAAAATACATATCACGTGTTGTGCCTCAGCTTTACACCTACACTATGGTACACATCTCAAGGGTTTGTATAATATAAATAATAAATTTTAATAAATCTGCGTAACTTGGATGAGTACACGGCGTGTAGTTCCGACTACACGGCATGTACTTTTATTCACCGTCCATCCGAAGTACATGCCCGGGGACATGGAATGTAAATGTACTTTAGAAATTTTCGGAGTACATGGCGTGTTCTTTTGGACACACGCCGTGTAGTTTCCGCATTACACGGTTTCCAGCCGGGCAAGCCGTGTATGGGGTACACGGTCCAACCCTAACCCGAAGGGACCACACGCCATGTTCATTGGACCACACAACGTGTAATCTGGAAACCGTGTGCCACCTATTTTTGGTCAACACACGGGGTCTTAAATTCTTAGAAAGAATCCAATATATGGCCTGATTTGGTGGATCAGTCAATGCATTGAACCTAGAATACACGGCGTGTACTTCCGAATACACGTTGTGCATTCTGGTGTTGTAGGGCCAGAAATGTTTGGCTCCTCCGGATGAGTTCCTCTATTTTATTTTAATCAAAATTAAAAGAAAAAAATACATTTTTGTGAGCTGAACGTGAAATGAAGGAGGGGGAATAGATCTCGACATTCAGATTTCCAGAACGATTAAACATGAATTGAAATAACTAAATTATTTAATGCGTAAATCACCAATGAAAAACTAAATAATTATAATCAATGATAGGACCCCTCTGATACCACTTGTAGGTTCCGGGCGCAGCAGAAGCACGTTGGTGGGACTGCCCAACTTTAATTTTAACATTAAGCAACGTTCAATCTGAGATCCGTCATGATTTAAAACGCCGAATCTTCGGAATAGAACAAAGAACGAAAAAATTAAGAGGGAATCCCAAAACCATAGAGATAGGATCATCATATGTTTGTTATAATTAATTTAATTAATTCACAAGAATTACCTTGGTGGAATTATTTCTTCATTGATGTCTCCGGTCATGATCCTGTGATCCATCATTGCATCGTAGAATCCAAGTGTAGGATTCCTCTAGCAGTGATCCACACGTGTGCCACGTATCTCTGGACGTCGCCAAAGGGATCTGTGGGTGATAGCTCGGAAGAACCTTCACTTGCAATGTCCGCCTTCGATCACCTTGGTCTCTCAGTCTTGAGAGCGTTCTTAGAGGAAGGAGTTATTTCGGTCTTGAAAGAATTATCCAGAATTGTTGTGCATAACGATTGGTAGGAAAAGTGTTGGGGTTGTGAGGATATTTATAATCGGGTTTGAGGTTATAGAGTTATGATAATAAATAAAGGCGTTACACATTTTATTTATTTCATTAACTCTTATTAAAAACCCCATGTCGAATTATTAATTCCTTTACATGCGCCCACACTGATTATAATTAATATCATTTAATGAAACAATATTATATCCTCAAAATCCCGCCTGAAAAAACTACATGCCATGTAATCATTAATACATGGCGTGTACTTGTTTTCCATAAAACTACATGGTGTGTATATTAAATATACACGGCGTGTACTTTTATTTTCCACTTTTATTTATCTCCTCCACATTTATTAGACCTTGAGTAATGGCTATTTATTTCTTAAATAAATGTAACTTCATTAATCGCTAATAAATATATTATTTCACCCACAATATATTCTCTCGAATAACTAGTGTTGAAATAAATGCAATCAGGCATCCTTAAATAATTATTAAACCACAGTCTGGAATAATCTTTATTTAACTTGTTAAATTAATATTTAACTGAGATACATGGACACACTTAGTGTGTGACCCTCTAGGCCTCTTTCTCAGTGGCATTAGGTGAAGCCTACCTAAAGTCCAAGGTTAGAGTCTAGAAACACACCAAGGCACCCATAGATAAAGAAGTTAACGCCGCAATGATGTGTCACCTCATACGAACACTTACCGTGTAATATAATCCCTTTGTCACAATATCTCGAATCAAGCAGGTTGCATGCTAGTGTCATCAACCCACGTGCACAATTATTCTTTATTTGACTTTCCAGAATTGAACTCGCCCATACCTTACCATGGCCATGGATTTATTTAGGCTATATCAATTCCATCAAAGGGACTAAGATATCTACTTTTGTTATGGAACAGAAGGGACAAATCCTTTCTCGCATTATCTATTAATGCGATATTACTCGTGATGCACCCAACGCATCTACCTCACTGTGAACAGTGTGTCATCATAGTTTTCATCAATACATCTAAGTGTGCGAGTTGTAATACCCATTAATAATAATCTTAAAGTCTAAGGACCAAAACACACGTCCGCAGATAGGAACATCCAATGACACTATGAAATGTGGATTTCCTACTGGCGGGTCTCGTTCTCATAATATCCTCCTGGATATTACCAAGGGCGCACACCATGAGAAGGTGCCTCAAATTTTTATGAGTCCTCACCCCTAATGACCTGTATTATTTGTGTCCCTCAAATAACATCGTCCGGCCATAGAACATATATTCAATAACAATGTTATGGCACTTCCGGGTTCTCATCATAGCAGGGATCCGCTATGACCCATTAATGTAACAGCTGTCCTTAGGACATTATGACATGAATTGTCATGTAGAAGAACAACCAAGATGTGATAAGGCATTTATTAATGAATAAAGTAAAAAGTAGTTTGTTCTAGGCCACCAAATCCAACAATGGTGAATAGAGAAATTGTGTAAGAAAGAGACATCTCAATATCTATGGTAGGAGGAAGTATGTTGATACCTATGGGAAATGGTGGGAACTCTAATGATGAGATTAAGTGGAAGAGGGACACCTATTTCCAAGGTGGGAGTATGGATCTTAACCAGATGGATAGATTAGTTAATATTACTCTAAGACCCATGAATAATGATGGATGTTTCCAATGTGGTTCCTTAAACCACATGAAGAGAGAGTGTACGGAACAATCTAGAGCATTCTATACTTTCAAAAAATGGTGCATCTTTAGTGCTATCGTCGCATTGATCTGAGGTCGGGTGTTTAGAACGCTTCTCATGTGTCACAGTGGTCATATGATTCAATGAGACAAGGGTAATAGAATAAATCTCATCAGCAAAACATATCTATTCATGGTGATTCAAAGAATACCATCACTCCTCATCAAGGGCTATATCAATAGGAAAATAAGGAACAAAGTGTCGTGAGTAAGCAATTATATGGAGATAAACAATTTATTGTGGATGATCAGTCTTGACCATCGATGGATATAGGTACAATTCTTTTGAATTATACCATTATGAAATATTTGTTTGATATGGTCACATCCTATTCTTTTATGTTTTCTCTTTCTATTGATTTTTTGGGTTTAAATGTTGAAATTATTCCTTCTATATTGAAAATAAAAACTCCTCTTGGTCAAAGAGAATGCTGATCCTTTGTGTATAAAGAATGTTCGATAACTATTGATGAAGCTAAGTTGATATGATATTTATATATTCTTGAGATGGATGTCTATGATATAATCTTGAGTATTGTCTGGTTGACAATGTTCAAGGCTCACATCCACCATTATACCTGATGGGTCAGTTTTATGACTGATGATGGCATCAGACATCTCTTGGAAGGAGAATAGAGTTTAAAGGCAGGTGCAATGGGCTAGATGGAACTAGAAGTTAGAACAAACCCATACTAGTTGGTAGTGTTTACTTTGGAATCAACAGAATAGATTGAGGATGGCAGTTTTCTAGTAATCGTTGACAAGTTTCTAGATGTTTTTCCCAAAACATTCTCAAGGTGACCACCTATAAGAGAAGTGGAGTTTACAATTGATATCCTCCCAATGAACATTCTGATTTCCATTACCTATTATTAGATGGAACCAAAAATATTAAGGGAGATGAAATTATAGTTGGAAGATCTAGAAAACAAAGGTTTTATTCGGCTGAGTACATCTCCATGGGCAGCACTGGTCTTTTTTGTCAAAAAGGTGGATGTAACTCTTCAATTGTGTATAGATTATCATAATCATAACCAAGTTATGATAAAGAAAAAGAATATAATTCCACTCATTGATTATTTTTTTGATCAATTGAGTGGAGATTGGTGGTTCTTCAAAATTGACTTGCAATCAGGATATCACCAATTATAGGCTGAGAAGGAGGATATTCCAAAGACAGAATTCATAATTATATATGACCATTATGAGTATGTGGTTACGAATTTTAGTCTTATGAATTCAATAGTGATATTTATGGAATTTATGTATTGGATATTTATAGGTCTAGATTCTATTATGGTGGTGTTTATGGATGACATATTGGTGTATTCAAGGACAAGGGTTGAACATGAGAAACACTTGGAGATAGTGTTGGGAATCTTAAGGGATCAACATATGTATTCTAAATTATCAAAGTGTATTTTTTGGATATAATAGGTATGTTTACTTGTCCATGTAATATCTGAAAAAGGTGTTTCTATGGATCTAGAAAAGATAGAATCTATTATCTCTTGGAAACCGTCAAAGAATGTTTTTGAGATACGAAGTTTCCTTGCTCTAGATAGTTATTATTGATGCTGTGTTCTTGACTTATCATGACTAGATTCATGTATGATATATTTGAAAAAGAATAATGTTCCATTCTAATGGAATAATGAATTTTATAATTCTTTTAAAGATACTAAATTTTACCTTACATCAGCACCTATATTGATTTTTACAGAATCAGGAGAAGGGTACGTGGTGTATTGTGATGCTTCAGGATCAGGGTTGGGATGTGTTCTCATGTAGGGATACCATGTCGTTACTTATGGATCATGGTAGTTAAGGTTTGATGAGAAGAACTACCCAACACATGATTTGGAGTTAGATTCTGTAGTCCATGATTTTAAGACTTGATGTCATTACCTCTTTAGTGATAAATTTACTATGTTTACAGATCATAAGATCTTGAAACATATTTTCTCACAAATGGATTTGAGCTTGGGACCAATAATATGGATGGAATATCTCTAAATTTCTTATTTGGACTTTATTCATACACTAAGAAAGGGTAATTCAATGGCAGATGAATTAAGAAGAAATTTATATGCTCAGTTAGAAAAGGAAGCTTCAGATGAGTGTCAATTGATGTCAGTCCTAGCCAAAATGCACTTGGAATGTGAATAATGAGGGAAAGTTATAGTTTTATTTTTTGTTTTATTTTTTCATGATTTTGTGGACATGGTTGAATAGGCACAAACATATGATTTAGAATGAGTTGCTTTGAGGTCAAAAATAAATGGTGGGGATACCATTGAGGGTTGGAGGCTGGATAAGAGTTCAATGTTGTGGTTCAGAAATCAGATGGTTGTACCTATGTCTTGTCAGGGAAAACGTTTTTATGATTACCACCATTCAAGATGGGTTATTCATTATGGAATACAAAATATGTATAAGGCATTGAAATCATACTTTTTGTGGGTTGGTATAAAAAGGAATGTGGCTAAGTTTCTTTTGAGATGCTTAACTTGTTATCAAGTTAATAAAATGCATCAACAACCAACAGGTATGTTGTATTCTTTACTAATTCCAATTAGGAAATTGGATAAGATAACTATGAATTTTGTAATAGGTTTACAAATAAAGGTTTGGAAACATGATTCCATATTGGTGATAGTGTATCAACTCATAGATTCAACCCATTTCATCCCTATTCATCTCATACGGTGGATGACTTGTCAAAAATCTATATTTGAGAAGTGTTAAAGAGGAATAGAATACTAGTTTTGATTGTTCCAGACAGATATATGAGGTTTACATCTCATTTCTGGAAATCCTTATAGAAATCCCTTGGGATTTAGTTGATAATGAGCACGATGTATGTAACGCCCGAGACTTTTATGAGAAATATTTTGTTTTTATCAATGGAATATTTTACTACACACAAAACTAGCTTGGATTTCTTTACACGCAACCGCGGACTTCCTCAATAGCTTGCGTCGTACGCAATACCGAGTTTCACTAAACAACGATATGCTATTAAAATATTATTAAAACTTGCCGTTATGAATAGTAATAACCACTTTTTGAAATTTTATAATTTTTATTTTTCAAAATGGACTTCATTTTTGGATTCGGAATATCGAAATTATCCTAGGGTGAAATTTTGGTATTTTTCAGAAAACTTTCAATTTTTGATGAATAGTGAAACCACTAAGTGGTAGTTAAAAAAAATGAATTTTTCATAAAACTTAATTTTACCGCTTCTGTGAGTGGAATTTCGAAAATCCGAGAGACACGGTTAATATCAAGTACTAAAATGTGGTTCAATGAGATGAAAATAATTTTTGGTGAATAGTAACTTTTTACTTTTTTTTACCACGGTTAAAAGTAAATAGGGTAATTAAGGGTAAAAGTGTTATTATTATTACCCTAAAACATGTCCTAATTCTATTGAATAAGTTTAATTCGAACAAAAACAACCTTATGAATAAAATATGACCATTTAGGCCCACTTGGATTAGATTAGGACATTTATTATTAATTTATTTAAAGAAGGGTTAAAATAGTTAAAATCAAAGTTTAATAAGTAAATAATTTTTAATATAGGGTTATACATAAGATAAATTTGATTATAAATATTCATTAGAAAGATAAAAACATTTCCCACATAATGGTATTTTATTTGTAATTTTTATACATTAAATAATGTAATTTATTTATGACACAATGATGATACAATAATTATCTTATTAATGAAATATTGACATAATTGATGTTATAAATACCCAAATAAATGTAATTTGAGACTTTTTATGAATTACAATAATTTTATAGTTTAATATGACATGTTATTATTTATTTAATTAACTTGGTTCGAACCAATCATTCTGTTATTATTTTCACAAAAATCAATTACTAAATAGTGTCAAAATTGACATAAAATAGTTTTTAAAACAAATATTATATTATTAATTGTTCTTTTATTCCTAAAAATATAAGGTTCGGCAAAATTCCTTAGATAAGGTTATATATATTAATAATAAACAACTTGGGGTTCGTTTGTCTTGATATAGTAAGTTTATTAACCTTATAGTGTAAGAAAACAAGAAGATACGGTAAAAGTTAAATTATCTAACTTAAAGTTAAATCTAAATGATAAGGTTAAAATTGATACCTAAACTTTTCTAAATTATATTGGATGAGAGGATTTAGACCCATACCCACCTTATCTTCTAAATATATCAATTTGGAGCTATTAAAAACCGAATTTGAGTTTATAATAAAATAATATTTTTAGTTATTCCAAAGGTGCCCCTCTCCTCCCTAATAAAAGGGCACCTCCTCCCTCTCTTCCTCACACAACTTTGAGCCTTCAATCTCAGACAAACCCTACCAATTTATTCTCTCCACTTCCCTAGAGACATCCTATAGGTCCTGGTCTTCTTCAAAGACCAATTTTAGTGCCCTAAAAGGAGGTCTCAAAGAAGCGCTTCAAAGAAGAGGTAATGTCCGTTACCGATTCTTTCATCTTTATTTCTTCTTCTACTTATTTTTCTTTATTTGTTTCATTATGAAGTAATAACATCAGTATCACTCATATAATGATATGTTATTATAAGTATGAAACAACCCTATTTCACCATCTATCCATCCTACGGAAAACGAAATCACCGTGCGTGCGTACGTACGGAATACCGTCTCCACGCCGTGGTGTAATCTATTTTCCACCACCACCTTACTTGGATGGGTATAATGGAGTAAATAATGACTATATATGATTATTTTAAAGTGATATTGATTCTAAAATAGTATATATACACTCCAATACAATTCCACAATCATGAGAATGATATCATCGCTCGTGCGTACGTACGGAATACCGTCTCCACGATGTGATGCGACTCGTTCTACATGATATTAATTGCATAATGATTATATAAATGAATTGAATGAATTAATATGATATAAATTACAATAATACCATTCTGGAAATGAGGTATCTATAACCTAAAAAGAAAAATAATAATTTATTCGACAAAACACACATAAGAACAAAAAGTAATAAACACCTGAATAACAAGTAGTAATGAAATATTACTAATAAGAAGCTAATAATATGACCATATATGATATCATAAAAATAAATATGATTCTGTAGTAAGTAAATAACATTATTTAAATCATTATACAAGAGGTTCAGACACTTATGAAGCAAATTGGACCTAAGGTAAGGGAAAATCTCGCAATCTTAATTTTTATCCGAGATTGTTTATACTTCAGAATTTACTGGGGAATATTTATCATCCACATCAATGTTTCATCAATATGTAATATTTATATCCTTATACAATAGTTTATATCCAATTTTACCCTTTGGTGAGTTTTTAGTAAAGGATATGAAAGGAATCTTCTTTCGTTTTTCGTACGAGGTATTTTTTGACTTTTCCGAAAAAAGTATGAGAAGAATGTTTTTTTAAATTATACGGCATGAATGGATTTTTAAAACATTATTTCCAAGAAGATTACTTTACAAGTTTTCAAGTTTATTTTTAATCAACTTCTTTTAGTTTAGAATTGTAGGACATGTTAAGAAAGGAAAACTGTTTTGAAGTAGAAAGGATATTTTCCTCAAGAATGGAGTTCAAGTGTTTTATCAAAATTATTTTCCATCTAAGAGAATATAGGGTTATGTTTCTATCCCTATTATTAAATTTATTTGATTATGTTGTGATGGAATTATTTTTATGAATTCCTTTATCTTATATGAATTGTTTTATGATGTCATTATGTTTAAGAATCCCATTTTTATTACATGGGTTATGCAATGATGTATGTTTTTTTTGATTTTGTGGAACACATAAGAATGGTATAATTATGAGATGGGTGGGACCTATATCTCCCTCCAATTCATTGGGTAAATATTTTATATCTCATGAGATAGACATGGCTGGAACGGCAGGTTAAACCGGTTCAGTGAAACGGGACTGAAACGAGGAGTGAACTCGGTTCAGAAATGGACTTTGTCCACTAAGATAGTCTTGGCCACGAGTCTTGACTAATAAGAAATGATTCTCTATGATTATGTGTGTATTCCACAAAGCTTCATGTTTTAAGTTATGATTATTGTGATTACATTTCACTACTATGATTTATCCCATGTTATGAAATTATGATCTCTTTTGCAGGTTAAGATTTCCAAAAGTTATGTTCTTATGAATATGATGTGATTGATATTTCTTTTGTTTACCCTTACTGAGAATTTGAGCTCACCATTTTGTATGTTTTATTTCCCTAGGTCAGGAAGAAGGTTATTAAGTAAGATATGCCAAAAGGGACTATAGATATGATGAAATAAATGGGAGACAGTTTAGATGCTTTATGAACCAGTTGTTTATGTTTCCCAGTTTCTAAAGACACTATACCTATACGGTCCTTTCCTGGTTTTGTTATATGTTGTGATAAGTGTGCTTAAATTTTTATGTAATAACAATATATATAAAGTATGGGTCATTATAGTTGGTATCAGAGGAAAGGTATAGTCAACCTTTGGAAACTGGAATGTGAAAGCCTTAGTAAGAACCCTAAGGATAAGTCTAAGCATAGAACATAATCTTAGTGTTTTAGAAATGTCCATGAATAACCTAGGATAAGACCTTAGGTGTGAAATCTTATTCTTGATTATGTGGTTTTCCTATTATAATTAGTGTTTCTCACACTATTCTTCTTGGTTTTAGTCAATGGATGGAACCCGAAGGAACCGTGTTAATGCCGAATGCGACGGGAAATGCAATGATTGTCCCCCTGAGCAACCAAACATTATGGGAGCTGGAATGCAAAATCTTGTAGCCATACTCACACAACTTTATCAAGCTATGAATCATGCAGGAATTCCAAACGAGCAAAGGAAGGAGAAAAATTCTGTTGAATCCTTCATGAGGCAGCGTCCACCTTCATTCAGCGGGTCTACTGATCCATTAATTGCTGAACAATGGATTAGTACTACTGAAAAGATATTTTTAGTTCTTCAATGTTCTGAGCATGATAAAGTCATCTTAGCAGTGTATCGTTTGGAAGGTGATGCTGATCAATGGTGGAATCTTATTAAGAATACGAGGCAAAGGGATGAAATTGATTCCATGGAATGGGACGAGTTCAAGAACTTATTTTTCAATAAGTAATTCCCTCGTATTCTCCGAAAAAAGATGGAGAAAGAGTTTCTTGAACTGAAGCAAAAGGATGATGAATATGTTGGTACCTATGAAGAAAATTTTACAAGACTTACAAGGTACGCTTCTTGTATTATTATCCAACCTGAGAGTAAGATCGATCGATTCTTTAGTGGCTTAAAACCAAGTATTTGAAGGGCCTTATCCATAAGGGACTTCAATAGCTATGAGGAAATCATTCGATGTGCTCTCAAAGTTGAGATGGAGATTGGAGTAACCCATCAGTCATATGGGATTGATAAGAAGAGGAAAATGGAATTCAAAGGAAAATCTAAAGAGCACACTGAAAAGAAGATGAGATTTCCCTTATGCTCAAAGTGTGGAAAGAAACATGGAGGGAGTTGTCTTAAAGGGACAAGTAAATGTTTCAAATGTGGAAATGAAGGTCATCGGGCATTTGAATGCCGCAATGATGGGAAGAAGATGTCTAATGATGCAAACAAAGGAAGGGATGCACAAAATGAACCTACTACACTTCAATGTTTCAAGTGCAAGGAGATGGGTCATTATGCCAATAAATTCCCTAATCCAAGGTTTGTTGATGATGATCGACATAAACAAAATCTTAAGGCTAAAGAAAAAGGAAAGTCACATGCAATTTCTATCAGCGATGTGGATTACGATAACGATGTGGTGAAAGGTACACTTACCATCCACTCTAAAGTAGAAAATGTTTTATTTGATTATCGATCCACCCAATCTTTTATTTCTGAATATTTTTCTAAGGGTATCACCGTATTACCTCAACAATTAGATGTTGAGTTAGCTGTGACAACACCTAATGGCACAACAGTCGCATCAAAAGTTTATAATTCTTCCCCGATTGAAGTTTGTGGGAAAGTGCTTCCTGCAAATCTTGTAATCCTTCCTATAGTGGAATTTGATGTGATTCTTGGCATGGATTGGATTTCTTTATATTGAGCTCATATCAATTGACAAAGAAGGGAAGTCACATTTCATATTCCAGATCAATCTATGATCGTCTATCGATGCAAGGATGAACATAACCTTCCAGTGGAAATTTCTTCCATCTTATGGGTCTTGATTCCACTAAATGAGGGTTATTTATCTCAAATGATTGGTGAGAAACTCATGATTAATAATATGACCATTGTACGAGAGTTTGATGATGTGTTTCCGGAGGAATTTCCGGGTCTTCCACCAAATCGTGAAGTTGAGTTTTCAATAGAACTCGTACCGGGTGCTTTGCCTATTTCAAAGACACCTTATAGAATGGACCCAATTGAGTTGCAGGAATTAAAGAAGCAACTCCAAGAGAATATTGATAAGGGATTCATACGCCCTAGTGCGTCACCTTGGGGAGCACCTTTTCTATTTGTTAATAAGAAAGATGGATCAATGAGACTCTGCATTGATTATCGAGAACTTAACAAGATCACTATCAAGAACAAATATCCTCTCCCACACATTGATGACTTATTTGAACAACTACACGGATCTCAATACTTTTCCAAGATTGATCTTCATTCAGGGTATCATCAATTAAGGGTAAAAAGGGAGGATATACCAAAGATGACTTTCCGTACAAGGTATGGACACTATGAATTTATAGTGATGCCATTTGGTCTTACTAATGCCCATGATATCTTCATGGATCTGATGAATAGAGTTTTTAGAGACTATCATGATCAATTTTTGGTAGTCTTTATAGACGATATTCTTGTCTATTCAAAGAGAAAGGAAGAACATGAAGATCACTTGAGAATTATATTGAAGACCCTGAGAAAGGAGAAGCTTTATGCCAAATTTACCAAGTGTGAATTTTGGCTTCAAAAAGTTTCATTTTTGGGTCACATAATCTCAAAAGAGGGGATATCTCTAGATCCAGCAAAAACAGAGGTTATCAAAAGATGGTCGAGACCAACAACAGTAATTGAGATCCGAAGTTTTCTTGGTTTGGATGGATATTATCGACGTTTTGTGAAATATTTTTCACGATTATCTAATCCACTCACCAGGTTGACTCAAAAAGGATTTAAGTTTGTTTGGATGGAGGAATGTGAAGAGAATTTCAAGGAGTTGAAAAGAAGGTTATCTAGTGCACCTGTGCTCACACTGCCTTGTAGTGGAGAAAGGTTTGTGATCTACAATGATGCATCCAAGAAGGGGCTGGGGTGTGTTCTTATGAAAAATGATATGGTGATAGCTTATGCCTCACGACAGTTGAAAATCCATGAGCAAAATTACCCAACACATGATTTGGAGTTATCTGCGGTAATCTTTGCATTAAAGATTTGGAGGCATTATCTTTATGGAGAAAGGTGTGACATTTATACCGATCATAAAAGCTTAAAGTATATTTTCACACAAAAGGAGATAAATATGCGTCAAAGAAGATGGTTAGAGCTGATTAAGGATTACGACTTCTCAATTCATTACCACCCTAGGAAAGAAAACAAGGTGGCAGATGCATTAAGTCGACAAGACCATGCCAGTTTATCCATGATGAGGATCACAAAAGATCCAATATTTATGGATTTACAAAGGATGGATCTTGGAATTATAATAGAAGGGGGAAAATCGTATCTTTCTCAAATGAATTTTCAACCATCTATACATGTGAAGATTAAAGAGGCGCAGAAAGAAGATGTAGAGTTACAAAATAAGGTGAGAAATATTCCTGAATTCAACCTTGATTGTGATGGGATAATAAAGTTCAGGAATCGAGTTTGTGTTCCTCCCATCCCCGAATTAAAAAAGGAGCTGCTGGATGAGGCTCATAGTTCTTCATTCTCTATTCATCCTAGAATCATGAAGATGTATAGGGAACTAAAAGAGTACTTCTGGTGGGATGGCATGAAAAGAGATGTTGCTGAATATGTCTCTCGATGCTTGGTTTGTCAGCAAGTTAAAGCTGAGAGACAGAAGTCTAAGGGGATGTTACAACCATTACCCATACCCGAATGGAAATAGGAAAACATCACTATGGACTTTGTCACAGGACTTCCTAAAACATCCAAAGGCAATAATTCTATCTGGGTCATAGTTGATCGTCTTACAAAGTCTGCACACTTCATCGCTATTAGAGAGGATTTATTTCTGGATCAGCTTGCCAGGATATATGTAAAGGAAGCGGTAAGATTTCATGGTGTACCAATTTATATTATATCTGATCAGGATCTGAGATTTACCTTGATGTTCTGGGGAAGTCTTCAGCATACTCTGGATACAGAGTTGAGTTTCAGCACTGCTTATCATCCTCAGACAGACGGTCAGTCTGAGAGAACAATTCAAACTCTAGAAGATATGTTGAGAGATTGCTCTATGGATTTCAAAGGTGGTTGGGATCAACACCTACCTTTGGTAGAATTTTCTTATAATAATAGCTTTCACTCCAGTATTCAGATGGCTCCTTATGAAGCTCTCTATGGAAAGAAATGCAGGACTCCAACTTGCTGGGATGAATTTGGGGAAAGAAATCTATTAGGACCTGATCTCATTGATGAAATGGCAGAAAAGGTCAGATCTATTCAACAACACATAAGAGCAGCTCAGAGTTGACAGAAAAGTTATGCCGACAACCGAAGAAAAGACCTAGAGTTTGAAGTGGGTGATAAATTGCTCTTACGAATATCTCCCTGGAAGAGGTTCATGAGATTTGGAAAGAAGGGGAAGTTGAGCCCTAGATATATCAGTCCTTTCAAAATACTAGATCGTGTTGGAAAGGTAGATTACCGATTGGCGCTTCCACCAAATCTCTCTCAAGTTCACAATGTGTTCCATGTATCTCTCATGAGAAAGTATATACCTGATCCTTCACATGTACTCAACTCAGAAGTTGTACCGCTGGAGCAAGATCTTTCTTATGAAGAACAACCGATAGAGATTCTGGATCGTAGCGAAAAAGTCCTATGAAACAAGACCACTAAATTGGTGAAAGTTTTATGGAGGAACCACCAATTAGAAGAAGCTACATGGGAGATTGAGGATATGATGATGGAGAGGTATCCTCATCTTTTTGTTACAAAGTGACGAATTTCGAGGGCGAAATTCATTTTAAGGGGGGTAGAAAGTAACGCCCGAGACTTTTATGAGAAATATTTTGTTTTTATCAAAGTAATCTTTTACTATACACAACACTAGCTTGTCTTGCTTTACACACAACCGTGACCTTCCTCAATAGCTTGCGTCGTACGCAATACCGAGTTTCACTAAACAACGATACGCTATTAAAATATTATTAAAACTAGCCGTTATGAATAGTAATAACCACCTTTTGAAATTTTATAATTTTTATTTTTCAAAAATGGACTTTATTTTTGGATTCGGAATATCGAAATTATCCTAGGGTAAAATTTTGGTATTTTTCTGAAAACATTCAATTTTTGATGAATAGTGAAACCACTAAGTGGTAGTTAAAAAAACTGAATTTTTCATAAAACTTAATTTTACCGCTTCTGTGAGTGGAATTTAGAAAATCCGAGAGACACGGTTAATATCAAGGACTAAAATGTGGTTCAATGAGATGAAAATAATTTTTGGTGAATAGTAACTTTTTACTTTTTTTTACCACAGTTAAAAGTAAATAGGGTAATTAAGGGTAAAAGTGTTATTATTATTACCCTAAAACATGTCCTAATTCTATTGTATAAGTGTAATTAGACCAAAAACAACCTTAGGAATACAATATGACCATTTAGGCCCACTGGGATTAGATTAGGACATTTATTATTAATTTATTAAAATAAGGGTTAAAATAGTTAAAATCAAAGTTTAATAAGTAAATCATTTTTAATATGGGTTTATACATAAGATAAATTCGACTATAAATATTAATTAGAAATATAAAAACATTTCCTACATAATGGTATTTTATTTTTAATTTTTAGACATTAAATAATTTAATTTATTTATGATACAACGATGATGCAGTAATTATCTTATTAATGAAATATTGACATAATTGATGTTATAAATACCCAAATAAATGTAATTTGAGACTTTTTATGAATTAAACTAATTTTATAGGTTAATATGACATTTTATTATTGATTTAATTAACTTGTTTAGAACTAATAATTCTGTTATGATTTTCACAAAAATCAATTACTAAATAGTGTCAAAAATGACATAAAATAGTTTTTTAAAAACATATTATATTATTAATTGTTATTTTATTCCTAAAAATCTAAGGTTCGGCCAAATGACTTATATAAGGTTATATATATTAATAATAAACAAATTGGGGTTCGTTTGGCTTGATATCGTAAGTTTATTAACCTTATAGTGTAAGAAAACAAGAAGACACGGTAAAAGTTAAATTATCTAACTTAAAGTTAAATCTAAATGATAAGGTTAAAATTGATACCTAAACTTGTCTAAATTCTATTAGATGAGAGTATTTCGACACATAATCACCTTATCTTTGAAATATATCAATTTGGAGCTATTAAAAACCGAATTTGACTTTATAATAAAATAATATTTTTAGTTATTCCAAAGGTGCCCCTCTCCTCCCTTATAAAAGGGAACCTCCTCCCTCTCTTCCTCACACCACTTTGAGCCTTCAATCTCGGCCAAAACCTGAAAATTTATTCTCTCCACTTCTCTAGAGACATACTAGAGGTCCTGGTCTTCTTCAAATACCAATTTTAGTGCCCTAAAAGGAGGTCTCAAAGAAGCGCTTCAAAGAAGAGGTAATGTCCGTTACCGATTCTTTCATCTTTATTTCTTCTTCCACTTCTTCTTATTTAGTTGTTTCATTATGAATTAATAACATCAGTATCACTCATATACTGATATTTTATTATAAGTATGAAACAACCCTATTTCACCATCTATCCATCCTACAGAAAACGAAATCACCACGCGTGTGTACGTACGGAATACCGTCTCCACGCCGTGGTGTAATCTATTTTCCACCACCACCTTACTTGGCTGGGTATAATGGAATAAATAATGACTATATATGATTATTTTAAAGTGATACTGATTCTGAAATAGTATATATACACTCCAATACAATTCCACAATCATGGGAATGATATCATCACTCGTGCGTACATACGGAATACTGTCTCCACGATGTGATGTGACTCGTTCTACATGATCTTCATTGCATAATGATTATATAAATGAAATGAATTGAATGAATGAATATGATATATATTACACTAATACCATTCTGTAAATTAGGTATCTATAACCTAAAAAGAAAAATAAGAATTTATTCGACAAAACACGCATAAGAACAAAAAGTAATAAACACCCGAATAACAAGTAGTAATGAAATATTACAAATAAGAAGCTAAGAATATGACCATATATGATATCATAAAAATAATTATTATTCTTTAATAAGTCAATAACATTATTTAAATCATTATACAGGAGGTTTGGACACTTAAGAAGCAAATTGGACCTAAGGTAAGGGAAAATCTCGCAATCTTAATTTTTATCCGATATTGTTTATACTTTAGAATTTACTGGGGAATATTTATCATCCACATCCATGTTTCATCAATATGTAATATTTATATCCTTCTAAAATAGTTTATATTCAATTTTACCCTTCGGTGAGTTTTTAGTAAAGTATATGAAAGGAATCTTTTTTCATTTTTCGTACGAGGTATTTTTTGACTTTTCCGACAAAAGTATGAGAAGAATGTTTTTTTTAACTTATACGACATGAATGGATTTTTAAAACACTATTCCAAGAATCTTCCTTTACAAGTTTTCAAGTTTATTTTTAATCAACTTCTTTTAGTTTAGAATTGTATGACATGTTAAGAAAGGAAAACTGTTTTGAAGTAGAAAGGATATTTTCCTCAAGAATGGAGTTCAAGTGTTTTATCAAAATTATTTTCCATCTAAGAGCATATAGGGTTCTATTTCTATCACTATTATTAAATTGATTTGATTATGTTGTGATGGAATTATTTTTATGAATTCCTTTATCTTATATGAATTGTTTTATGATGTCATTATGTTTAAGAATCCCATTTTTATTACATGGGTTATGCAATGATGTGTGATTTTTTTTGATTTTGTGGCACACATAAGAATGGTATCATTATGAGATGGGTGGGACCTATATCTCCCTCCAATTAATTGGGTAAATATTTTATATCTCATGAGATAGACATGGCTGGAACGGCAGGTTAAACCGGTTCAGTGAAACAGGACTGAAACGAGGAGTGAACTTGGTTTAGAAATGGACTTTGTCCACTAAGATAGTCTTGGCCATGAGTCTTGACTAATAAGAAATGATTATCTATGATTATGTGTGTATTCCACAAAGCTTATATGTTTTAATTCATGTTATGAAATTATGATCTCTTTTGCAGGTTAAGATTTCTAAAAGTTATGTTCTTATGAATATGATGTGATTTATATTTCTTTTGTTTACCCTTAATGAGCATTTGAGCTTACCCTTTTGTATGTTTTCTTTCCCCAAGTCAGGAAGAAGGTTATTAAGTAAGATATGCCAAAAGGGACTATAGATATGATGAAATAAATGGGAGACAGTGTAGACGCTTTATGAACCAGTTGTTTATGTTTCCTAGTTTCTAAAGACACTATACCTATACGGTCCTTTCCTGGTTTTGTTATATGTTGTGATAAGTGTGCTTCAATTCTGATGTAATAAAAATGTATGTAAAGTATGGGTCGTTATAATGTATCACCCTCATATAGATGGGAAATCTGAAAGGATGATACAAACATCAGAAGATATATCACAAGCTTGTGTAAGGGATTTTGGTGGCTCCTAGGAAGAGTATGTACCATTAGTGGAGTTCTCATATAACAACAGTTATCAAGCCTCGATATATATGGATCCTTTTGAAGCCTTTTATGGGTTTCCTTATCATTGTACACTTTTTTGGGTGGAAATAGGTGAGACTTCACTAGTTAAGCTGAGCCTCATCCAAGAGACAACGAAGAAGATTCATTTGATCAAGAAATGAGTGGAGATGAAACAGATTCATCAAAAATTATATGAGGATCATTTTTGATGGATATTGTCTTTTGAGGTGAGTGATTATGTGTTATTGATTATCTCTCCAACACTTAGACATAAACATTTTTGAAACCAGGTAAAGTTGTATCCACAATATATAGGCCCCTTTGAGATACTTGAACAGGTTGGCGAGGTTGAATATTGGTTGACATTGACACCATGGTTCGGTGATGTTTATAATGTGTTTCACATATCTTAGTTGAAAAAGTATTAGCTTAATATTTACTATGTGATTCAATGGGATTATGTTGAACTGGAGTCAGATGATTTGTTGGTTCATGTGCTGATACAAATTTTAGATAGGCAAGAGAAAGCCTTGCATGAAAAAAGTATCGGTCTGGTTCAATTTCTGTGGAAATATGGTCTGATTTAGAAAGATACATGGGAATTCAAGAAATAAATGTCCAAGTAATGGCCAAAACTCTTTTAGGAAAACTTTGGTTTTCTACTTTCTGGGGATGTAAAGGCCAATGGTGGAGAGAATTTATCACCCCCTGATTTCAAGTAAGTAACCCATATTTTATGATTTTTAAGTATATAAAGTGTTTGGGTGAAGTTTGAGAGGGTTTAGAGACCTTTTGGAATGTTTTTTGGATTTTATATAGGTGAAAAGTTTAATAATAGTTTGTGGAAATTGTGAAACACTATAGAAAAATGTGTACAATGAGATAGAGGCTAAGGGAAAGGCTCATGGGCAGGTGTAGAGTTTGTCCAAACTATGTGGCTGCCTAGGAGAAACCATGAAATGCAGGGCAGTGGTATTTTTCATGGTTGGGGAATAGTTTTTCTAACTATGTGGGAAAATCATGTGAGGTCATTTTTAAGATAGAGGCTGGTTCATGGTTATCACATGGTTTTCCTAACCGTGTGACTAACCATGCACGGTTTAAAAACAAGGTCCTATAATTGTGGATCTAGGTCAATATTATGTTTTAACCCCTAATTTTTTCTCCATTTCGATCCTAACTCGGGATTTCTCCCCCAAAAAGGCTAATAAATCTTTCTCCATCGATCTAGATCCAATATGAAGGTGTTTCTTGGTGTGTTGAAGCTTGATTCTTACGGAAAGTCATCATTTATGATTTTTTGGTGTTTTTTCTTAGATATAATTTCCTCCATATCTCATATTCTTATATCTAGTATTTTGTGGATAAATATAAGGTTTTTATGCCAATAACCATTAGATTTTTTTTATAATAGGGGAATATATCTAAGGTGGGGTTTTGAAGATTCAACCTAGTTTTATGGGTGTTTTTGTGCCGTTCTTCATTTCTTCATAATTTCTCGAGGTAGGTGGCTTCACTCTTGACTCCTCTATTAAAAAAATTAAAGGATTGATTTAAATTTGATTGTTTTTCTTGAAATTTAATATAAAATTTTTGTTCAATAATTGTTGGAAACCTTCTTTGGTGATGATTTTTGGAATAGTGAAAATTGGGTGTTTTTGTGGAAAGTGAAAATGGTAACTTGATTTTAAAATGATGATTTTAAAATTATTTCTTGGTTTGATACATGGAAAAAGTTATGTGAAATAGGTTTTCAATAAAAATATTGTTTTATTAAAATGTTTTTTTTTCATTTAAATGGTGTTGTAATGATTATATTGGAATTTTTTTTGGGAATAATTAGTGGTGTGTGTTCATGTTGCATTTTACAAGCCCCAGTTAAAATAGGACTTTGCACTTGGCGCGAAAGGTATAATGGAATAGAAGACTTAATTACCTTTTTAAAACATGGTAGATTGATGGCAATCTATTCATGAGTTTGGAAATATCATAATTAATCATGCATGTGTGGATGTGTGGGTTTGTGGATTGAAATGGGATATTCTAAAAAGGGAACATGGAATGTTGTATAAGAACTTTCTTAGAAGCTTCCCTGGAAAATGTTTTTAATTTGGAAAACTATTTTTATCAGAAATAGTTTTGGGTTTTTGATACACTATTTAAAATTATTTTATATAAATATGATAACTTGTTCTATCCTAGTGGAATTAGTAGGAAAGTCATTTGGGGAAAGCCTACTGAGTTTCATTACTCACCCCTTCTTTGTCACTTTGGTGATTTTGCAGATATTATTCATCAAGACACAAGAAAAGGTAAAGTATCACACTTCTTTAGTGGTGATTCGTGATACCTAGGCTATTTTGTGGAGTTGAATTATGGAGCATGTTGGGAGCTTAGAGTAGTATCCTTGGAGTCTATGAGTTATGTTGATTCAGTCTTCCACTATGTACTTTTATATTATAGTCTTTCACTATGGTATTAATAATGTTTGGTTTCGATATTAATGGTTTTTTCCTTGAGTTTTTTTTATAATACATCATTTAGTAGATTTTTTTGTTAAGGTGTTTTTGTTTGGGTTGTTTTATTTTCAAAGGTAAACTTATCTCCCATTTTTGTTGGATCCCTTCACATTTATTTCCATCTTTTGGTTCCTTGAGGACGTTTCTTAAGGCCAAGTAATGTCATTTTGCCTCCTCAATCCAATAAGGAGGGACAGGATGTTATAATCCCCACCTTCAAGGATTTCCTTCAAATCCAAACACTCTGGGTCCTCACACTACATTTATTTAATCTGGATTAGAAACATGTAATCAACTGAAGAAGATATGTGGGTCATATTCCCCACCCCTCTTGAAACTCTATATGCATCTCAGCAATTAAGTCCATAATCTTCAACTCATAAATGGTCTCCCAAACTTCCTGATTATGTGTCTTTCGACTTAGGGAATCTGCAAAACTATTCCATTTCCCTAGCATGTAGCCTACTCAAAATTGAAATATTTCATATACTCTCCCCATCTTTACTGTCAAAGGTTCAAATCTCATTGGGAGAATATGTACTTAAGGATTTTATGATCAGTATACACAACAAAATTTTCACCCAGAAGGCAGTTCCTCTAATATTTTAAATCATAAACCACCACGGTCAACTCGAGTTCGTGAATAGGGTAATTTCTTTCATGAGGCCTCAATTATCAATACCCATACACTATTAATCAATCTCCCTACATCAACACTACTCCAAGTCCAACCCAAGGTGCATCAAAAAACAAGGTATACTCCTTACCTGGTTCAGCAAGGATCAAAATCAGTGTGGTAGTCAAAAAATTCTTTATCTCCTAAAAGTAATTCTCACATTCTCTTGACCATTCGAATTTTATACGCTTCTTAGTCAATCAAAAAAGTGGTTCTTCTAAGTGAGATAAGTCCTTGATGAACCTTCGGTATTATCCCACCAGACCCAGAAATCTCTTGATTTCAAAAAAATTCTTGGGATGCTCCCAAGATACAACTACTTTTATTTTTGTGGGTCCACTGACACACCTTCCTTAGAGATTATGTGATCCAAGAAATGTACCTTGTTGATATATAAACTATACTTGGATATCTTGGTGTATAGATGATGATCTCTTAGTATAATCAAGATGATTTCAAGATATTTGGCATGATCATCATTAGTATAAGAGTACAAAAATATTTCATCCACAAAAATAACTAAAAACTGATCTATATACAGGTGGAAAATTTGTTTCATCAATTCCATAAACATTTCTGTTGTGTTCATTAACCCAAAAGAAATCACAATGAACTTATAAACCCATAATTTCTCATTAAAGAATTCCATGATATGTTAGAGTGTATCACCCTCAGATGATGATATTGTAACCTCAAATAAATTTTTTAGAACATAGAATCACATCTCAATTGGTCAAAAATATTTTTGATACAAGGAATATGATATTTATTCTTAGCTATCATCCTATTTTACTTCCTGTAATAAACGTACAAGCGCAACAACCCATCTGTTTTCTTGGAAAAAAATACCAGTGAACCCCAATGTGATATACTTGGGAGCATAAAACATTTATTATCCAATTAATCCAACTAAGTTTTGAGTCCCTGAAGTTCTTTTGGTTCCATTCTATATGGTGGAATGTAAACCGACTCAAATCCAAGCACCATATCAATCGTGAACTCAATCTCTCTCTTAGGTGGAAACCTTAGAAATTCATCAAGAAAGAAATCCCTGAACCAATCCACTATGGGAGGAAGGATATCTCTATAACAACCCTAGCCTTTTACACATATCAATTCATGATTTTAACCATACTTAAACATCCAAGGATCATAAATTCTAGTGTCTTGGAGATTAAGTATATAATTAAACTTCATGATTCCAAAATAAGATCATATTTTATTTAATATTCATAAATATATCCTAACTTAATTTGAGCCCTTACATATTCATAGGATAAATTGGGGGAATACGTGAACAAAGTGATGAGATAAAAATCTCATTAAAGAAATAAACATTAAAATAAAGCATGACACATGGGTTAGAAGGCATAACATAATGATATAAAAAGGCATGGAACATGATTAAACATATGGAATCATAACATATTGAACATGGAATAATATAATCATAGAATCATAATAATTTTGAAGAAACATAAAACATGACTTTATCTTGAGTCTAGTCTTATTTCACATGGATGATTATGAGTCAAGGCTAACCACCAAGACCATTGCACATGGATCATGAGTCAAGGTTAACCACCAAGACCATTGAACATGACGTATGATGAGACTAAATATTAACAATTTTATTTGAGAACTATATAGGCAAAACCATCATAAAATGTTCATGAATATGTTTTTAGTATGAATAATCAAACATAAGGAATCAAACAAAAACATAAGGGTTACCTATGGTAAGAATTGGGTATCATAATCATGTCAAAAGGAATAACATAAGAAATTATCTTAATGGTGTCCATGAAAGAAAGTATTTAAACCATAAATGGAAATTAATAAGGTAAAAAATGAATATATAATGACAATTTATGTCCAAATTAAGTGAATACATGTAAAAATAGTGTTTAAGAAACTTTAGAAATAAAGTATTTTAGTGCGGTTTAAGGAAAATATTAAAGATTCTTTAAAACAGAAATGGAATAATTATTTGTCTAAAATAAGAAATGAACCAAAATATATTTTGAAAATAAAATAAGTTATTTTAGTAAAATAATAGTGTGTTAAAATATATTATTAAGTATACCTGAAAATGGGTGAGAAATCAGGAAGTTCCCTTGAATCAGGTTTGCTTTTCAGGAAGATTTGCGAAGGGAACCTTATTAAAACATGTATTACCCCATCAAAGAAGGATGATATGACCTAGATACATTATTTTGGAACATATAAATAGAATTTATAATAAGTAAATAAAAATATATAATAGTTATATTGATTAAATAGAGAGAAAACTTAACCAGACAAAAATATGGAGGTTCGGAAAGGATCCCTTACCTTATGTCCGAAACAGTTCTTCACTTGATCTTAATGTTCATAATAATACAATTAGATTCATTAATAAATAATTCCATAACCTTTTATATATGTAATTTATTTATTATAAATTTATTAAGTTTATTTATGACCTTTTTTACAAGTTATAGTTTTTAATTTCATCATTCAGGAGTGTTCGTTTTCTTAGTTTTCATGATCGATTCATTTGTATATGAGTATGGAAGTTTATGCAGAATGGGTATAATTATCTGGAATTGAAATTATATATTATTAATGAAAAAATAAGGGTAATTGGTATTATATATTATTTTGTTTTTAGATATGAGGATGAATTATTAGATAACATGTTAATGACAATCATTTGGATTAATTTTAGCATTTTTTCAATCACAATGAACTTGTTTTGTTCTATTATTTAATATCATGTTAATATAATTATTACAGAATATTAAATAAGATATAATACATATATTATAATATGGTAAAACCAATAAAATAGTTTCATGACCATCCTTGAAGACGATAATAAAAATTGAAAACCCGTCATCCTTGAATGTGATAAATTAACACATCGCAAATGATGTTTTCATTTTTTAAATAAAAGGAGAGGGGAAAGAATTGAAAATGGATTATTACATAAACATAAAAAAATTACACTATATATAAGGTAATGGAGTTATCATTACATTTTGATGATGGGATGTTTGGAGAGAATAAGGAAAGAAAGAACTTGAAAAGAAAAATAAAAGAAAAGAAAATAGGAATTTACCTCTTGAATTTCTCCTCCTTGAGATCCTCCTTAGGGAAAAGGTTTTGGTCTTTTGATGAGACCAAGAGATCTTTGACATGGGGGAGAGGTTTGGGAAGAGTATTAGGCATAATGTGGACAATTATAAAATCTTGGAAGGTGTGAGGAGAAGAGGTGGTGAGAGGTGGCATTTATAGTGGATGGGAGGGGTGTTTTCTCATTATTTTATTCATTAGTTTATTATTTTTCTCAAGACATGAAATAGTATGGATTCTTCTGACTAAATAAAGTAATTAGATCATGTGAGTTTGAAACAATGTTTATTACATCATCCATGACTCAAGAAATAGTGTATTTAACTTATAATTTGTATATACCATAAATTACTCTATTTTATTATTCACATAAAATCAAGTTTTTCAAAAAAATACAAAAAAATTCACCCTAACCATTTTAAATGTGTATAATTTAAAATTTAACCCCATTTTATGAAAATAATTTTCTAAATATTAGAAATTTATTTTTTAATTAAAATCACCGTTTACTTGAAAAATACAGATTTTAAAATTATAACTAATTTTACAACACTTTGAAAAATTAAATAAGGTCCCATAAAATTATATTATAATAAAAAGATAAAAAAATATTAATTTAAAAATAAATTTTATGAAAATAGAATTTCTTTTAAATTATAATATTAATTATAAAACTGCAATTAAATATTTATGGTTTATAAAATGCCAACACTTAATTAATAATTTTGAAAACATTTATTTACTTAAACTAAGATATAATTATATCATATTTTCATTTATAAGATACTCAAATTTTATTTATAATTTCATAGGTATGGTTTGTGACAACTGAGTCCCGATGACACCACAGACACCCCGCCTTAATATGGCTGTCGGGTCCTGGACCGCCAGGTACCACCAGTTTCCCCGCAGACACGTGGTCCCCACCCTGGGGGCCACCCATGTGCTCGAATGGGTCATCTGACTAATGAAAGTCCCTATAAGCAAACACATGTCCTTTTCAATGTGTTTTTTCCTCACTCACACACACCCTGAAAAACTTCCCAGAAGGTCACCCATCCTAATCCATACTCCAGGCCAAGCACGCTTAACTGTGGAGTTTTAATCAGGTATGCTTCCGAAAAGAAAGATGCACCTTGTTGAAATGATTCATATCATTTAGTCATTTAACGTTTTATCATTCTGGGGTGTTACATTCACCGCCCCTTTAAAGCACAACGTCCTCATTGTGGACCCTACATCTCAACCCAGGCAGTCTGCCACACTTAAGTTTGGATTCCTCCTCTGATACCAAATGTAACAACTGAGTCCCGGTGACAACACAAACACCCGACCTTAACATGGTCGTTGGGTCCTGGCCCTCCAGGTACCACCAGTTTCCCCACAGACACATGGACCCCACCCTGGGGCCCACCCACATGCCTGAACAGGTTTCCTGGATAATGAAAGTCCCCACAAGCCAACACATGTCTTTTCTAGTGTGATTTGTCCTCACTCACACACACCTTGAGAACCTTCCCAGAAGGTCACCCATCCGAATCAGTACTTCAGACAAAGCATGCTTAACTGTAGAGTTCTAATCAGGCGTGCTCCCAAAAAGGAAGGTGCACCTTGTTGACATGAGTCATATCATTCAGTAATTTAACTCTTTATCATTCTGGGGTGTTACAAGGTTACTATTCTATTGGATTATTTATTATTCATAAATGTCACATTACTATTCCAAAGGTCGGGTTATTATTTCATTGGTATAAGTTCCTTAACTTCTAGAAATAATTCTTATTTCTTTCATTCTTCATTAATAAAGTTTATATTGTGTTATTTATGTGATTTAATGTTATTTATACTATATGACATAACTATATGAATGAGACATCCATTAATAAAATTTGGGGCTATAACATTTTCCCCCCTTATGAAATTTCGCCCTCAAAATTTCATTTTACATTCTAAGTTGAAATCATGTGTGGGTAATTATCCTTCATCACTTCCTGAGGTTCTCATGTTGCCTCTTCGTACTTATGGTTCCACCATAGTACTTTGACCAGACGAGCAGTCTTGTTGCGTAGAACATTATATCTAAAATCCAAGATCTTCAGTGGCTACTCCTTGTATGAAAGATCACTTTGTAATTTTACCATCTCTGAATTCATTACATGTGAAGGATATGGTATGTACTTCTTCAATAGGGATACATGGAATACATCGTGTACTTGAGACATGGTAGGTGGAAGTGCTAGTTGATAGGCTATGACTCCAACATGGTCAAGGATCTTGAAGGGGCTGATGTACTTGGGACTTAACCTTCCTTTCTTCCCAAATCTCATGATCCTCTTACATAAAGATATGTAGAGGAATACCATGTCTCCAAATTTAAACTCAAGCTCTCATCGAATACTGCCTGCATAGCTCTTTTGTTGAATTTGGGATGCCTTGATGTGCTACTGAATGGTTTTCACCTTTTCCACCATTCTTCGACCATTTCAGGTCCTAATATATTTTGTTCACTAACCTCATCCCAAAATTCCAGTGTTCTACATCTTTTCCCATAGATGGATTTATATGGATCCATTTAGATGTTTGAGTGTAAACTATTGTTGTAGGAGAATTCAACTAGTGGAAGATGTTGGTCCCATCCTCCTTTGAAGTCTATAGAACATGCTCTCAACATATCTTCCATTGTCTGAATAGTCCACCTAGATCTGCTATCAGTTTGAGGAAGATAGGCGGTACTAAAGTTCAGCTCAGTGCTTAGATCATATTGGATAATTTTCCAGATCTTGGAGGTGAATCTCAAGTCTCGATTAGATAAAATCAATAGCGGTACTCTATATAGCCTTACCACTTATTTGATGTATATATGTGAAAGTTGATCCAATGAGAATTCCTCTCTAATTTCGATAAAGTGATATTTCTTTGTAAAATGATCCACTACAACCCATATAACATTGTTTCCTTTGGATGTTTTTTGAAGTCCAGTGACAAAGACCAAGGTAATTTTCTCTTACTTCCATGTTGGTATGTGTAGTGGTTTCATCATCCCCTTAGAATTTTGTATTTCAGCCTTCACTTGCTGACATAACAAGAACTTTGATATATATTCAACGATCTCCTTATTCATATTGTCCCACCAATAGTTCTCTCGGAGATCTTGATACATCTTTGTGCTCCTTGGGAGAATAGATTAGGTTGAGCTATGTGCATCATTCATAAGATCTTTATTTATATCTGGATCATATGGTACAAATAGTCATGACCCAAATCTTACAAATCCTTCCTCATCAATTTTAAAATATGATAATTTCCCATTTCTCATAGATTCCACCTTCTTCTGGATTCCCATATCATTCTTTTGAGCATCCTTTATATTCTCTATAAGGGATGATTGAGCAATAATTTGAGAAAGGATTTATGATGTTCCTTCCTTAATGATTCCCATGTACATCCTTTTCAAATCTAATAAAATTTGATCCTTCTCAATTATCATCACTGATAAAGACATAGGATCCTTTCCACTTAGTGCATATGGCACCTTATTTTCCTTACCAAGATGGTAGTGGATTGAGCAGTCATAATACTTGATAAGATCTAACCATCTTCATTGGTGAATAATAAGCTGCTTCTGTGTGAATATATATTTGAGACTCTTGTGATCATTATATATCTCACACTTCTTCCCATAGAGATAATACCACCACATTTTCAATGCAAAGATCACAATTTCCAATTCCAGATCATGTGTGAGATAGTTTTTCTCATGTATTTTCAACTACCTTGAGGCATAGGATATCACTTTATCATTTTCATCCATAAGCAGCCTAATAATTTCTTTGAAACGTCACTGTCTACTATAAAAAGTTTCCCATTTGTTGGTAGTATGAGCAACAGTGTAGTGATAAACCATTTTTTCAACTCTTTAAACTAGTCTTCCCATTTAATAATATAGAAAAACTTCACTCCCTTCTGAGTCATCTTGGTTAGTGGGTTTGAAAATCATGAGAAGTTCTTCAAAAATCATTGGTAATACACTTCTAGAACAAGGAAACTATGGATCTTCATTACAGATGTTGTCCTAGGCCACTCTTTAATTGCCTTTGTCTTAGAAGGGTCCAAATATAATCTTTTTCTAGAGATAACATGCCCCAAGAATGATAATTCCTCCATATAGAACTCACATTTACTATACTTTGCATAAATTTTCTCGCTTTGCAAAGTCTTCAACACAATATTAAAATGATTCTCATGATCCTCCTTGATCTTGGATTATATTAGAATATCATCAATAAATACTACCATAAATTTTTTGAGGTAATATCTATAAACTCTATTCATTAAATACATGATTTTTTTGAGAATTAGTGAGTCCACAGGGAATCACTATGAACTCATAGTTTCCATAACTCTTTTGAAATGTAGTCTTGAAAATTTATTCCTTCCGCACCTTTAATTAGTGATATCCTAATCGAAGGTTCACCTTAGATAAATAATTGGTCCCACACATCTGATTGAACAAGTCATCTATCCATGGTAGGGGATAATCTTTCTTTATCATTATTTTATTGAGATTACGATAATAAATGTAGAGGCTCATTGATACATTCTTATTCTTGAAAAATAGGACTACTTTACCCCATGGTGAAGCACTCGGGCATATAAAACCCTTGTATATATTCTCCTGTAACTAATTATTCAATTCTTCTAGCTCAAAATTGTCCATTATATAAGGTGTCTTTGATATAGTCAAAGATCCAGGAATCAGTTCAATTGATAACTCAACCTCTAGATCATGAGAAAGACTAGGAAACTCTTTGGAGAACACATTAGTGGTCCCTCACAATAGAATGTCTTCAAACATGATTCTATCCTTTGTCTCAATCATTTGAGATAGATACGCTTTCTCATAAGGTAGCAATATCCAAAACTTGAGATAATGATTCTGAAGGAGATTCATCATCCTCCTTACACTTGTATAGAATTGGAGGATGGTTTGGGATGTGAAGTGTAATATTCCTTTCCTGAAAAATGATATTTTCTTTATATAAAGATATCCAATCCATACCCAAAATAAAATCAAACTCTACCAAAGGGAGTATGATAAGATTTACTGGGAGGTTCAGTCCACAAACATTAACCAGGGAGGAGTTATAAACTTTGGATGCAATAATTTCCCCATTTTCTATTCTCATAGATAACTCAACCTCCAAATTTTGAGGTGGTGTTTGAATGGTTCTACTAAACTTACAAGATATAAAATAATGTGTAGAACTAGAATCAAATAGTACACTCACTATTATTGAATGAATAATCAGTGAACTTATCACTACATCATTGTAAGGCGTCACTTTAGTAGCAGTGATAACATACGCCCTTCCTTGCTTCCTTGGAGGTTGTTGTTGTTGATTGCCTTGAAAAACCCTTGAATTAGGGAAATGGTTAGCATAATACCCATGTTCCTTATAGTTGTAACACTAAACTACATATTGAGTACTGATCTGAACCTTCCCTTCTTCTTCCACATTAGTGGGACTCTTCATATCCCTTTAGCAATTATTATCAATATTCCCCATTCTTCCAATTGAAGTATTTCTTGGTTCCCTTTAGAAAGTTCCAAGGACACTTCTTCCCATAATTTTGATATGTGGGATATTGGGTTTTCCTTCCATCATGGGATTTATTTGCTGATCCACCCATATTAAACTCTATTTTACACTTTTTTTAACTAGGCCCACGAGACCACTGAGAGTCTATTATCTCTATTTCAACCTTAAGGGAACAACATACAATATCTTTGTAGCTATTAAAGTCTCTAATTTCTAATTATTTTCATAGGCTTGGATTTAGTTTGCTAAATAAGCAATCCACCTTAATTTCAGTGTTCACGACAAGATGGAGGTCTATCTTGAAAGCCTTGTGAAGTTTGACTCGTATGCCTCAATATAATTTTCTTCCTTCTACTTCAGTCCAAAGAATTTTCATTCCCATATTTAGATGGAGGGTTTGCGGAAATTATTTAATGAAAAATAGTTTCTTTTAATATTCCCACTGCATGGAATCAATTTACTACTTGTAATTCATTTTTCTGATCAGCATCCACCATTGATCAGCATCCCCATCAAAGAAATAGACCTCCAGCACAAATTTATCTTCTTCTGAGCACTGGAGGACAAAAAATATCTTTTCAATGGAGTTAATCCACTGTTCTATAAGGATAGGATTAGAAGATGCACTAAACATGGGAGACCTTTTCCGCATGAAGGATTCGATGAAAACTTTCTCTCTCTTAGGAGAGGGAGGGCATTCCAAACGATTTAAGCTATTATTCATAACTTTATCTAGGTAAGAAAGTACTCTCATGAAGTTTTGAGAACCCGTTCCCATCATATTTGGAATATAATTAGGGAAATCATCACATTTCCTTTCACATTTATTTTTGTCTTGAGTTATTCTATTCCCAGCCATTAACTAAGAAAAATAAAGTACAATTAGGGGGCTTGAATACTTAACTAATAAGAATAATAAAAGGAATATTTGAACATAAGAGGACTTGTAGAGGAAATGTATATCCTAAGTTGTGATTCCCTATGTTTCAATCTAGGTTATCCATGATCTATTTCCTAACATATATTCTTATGAGATTTTTTGTTCCTTTAATAATGGTTCATAATGAGATTATGAATTTATCAAAGCATATTTCCCAAGAGTGTCAAACCAGGTGTGCAGTAAGGCCCATTGTCATGTACCATGTTACCCTGAGTTAGGCTCGAAACACCTTGTCAGATTTGTTACTCCTAGGTACATCTGTTCTAAAACCACATCCACTTGTAGTATCCAAATAGTGATATATTTTCTTAATAAACAACTGACTCTAGCACTCTTACTAAAGTTATCTATTCCTAGTCTCCAAAAATAACTATACCTTTCTCTGATAACAACTATAGATACCCCAACCTTTTACACATATCAATTCATAATTTTAAGTGTACTTAAACATAAAATTACAAGCTAAGGATTGTAAAGTCTACTATCTAAGAGATTAGTTACATAATTAAACTATTGGAGTTGGTGACCTAAAACCAACTTTGTTATGCTTTATGATAACTTATATTCATGGTTTTGAATATTAATAAATAAATTATCACATCATTATTGTTCTTATACATAACATTGTATGTGATAATGTCCTAAGAGTAGTTATCACACTAAAAGGTCATAGGAGTTCCCCGCTATTATGAGAACCCGAAAGTGTTACGACACTATTCTTGAATATATTTTCTATATCCAGATGATATCATTTTAAGGAAATAAATGATATAGGCTATCAGGTGTAGAGACTCATAGGACTTTGAGCCACCTTCTCATGGTGTACGCCCTTGGTAATGTCTAGGAGGATATTATAAGAATAAGACCTGCCAGTAGGAAATCCAGGTTTTTAAGTGTCATTGGATGTTCCTATATGCGGATGTGTTTATTGTTACATAGAATTTAAGATTATTATTAATGAGTATTATGACTCATGTACTTATATGTATTGAAGAAAACCAAGACAACATATGTTCACTGTGAGGTAGGATATGTTAGGTGCATCATGAGTAATACTATATTGATGAATAATGCAAGAAGGGATTTGTCCCTTCAGTTCTTTAATGGAAGTTAATGTCTCGGTCCATTTGAAAGAAATGATATAACCTAAATAAATCCATGACCATGGTGTTCTCTAGTAAAGTTAAATTTACAAGAAGCCAAATAAAGAGAAATTGAGCACATGGGTTGATGGAACTAGTATGCAACCCGCTTGATTAGATATATTGAGACAAAGGGACTATATTACACGGTAGACATTTGTATGAGGTGACATGTCATTATTGCATTAACTTATTTCTCTATGGGTGCCTTATCATGTTTCTATATGATAACCTCAAACTTTAGGCCGCTCCACCTAATGCCCCTGAGAAAGAGGCCTAAAGGGTCACACACCAAGTGTATCCATTATCTCAGTTAAATAATATATTATTTATTATTTAACAAGTTGAATAAATATTATTCCCAGTAGTGGTTTAATAATTATTCATGTATGCCTGATCTCATTTATTCCATTACTAGTTATTCAAGATAATATATTATGAGTAGAATATTTAATAAATATTGTGGAGGATTGGTAGATCAAGTTTAAGGGTTCGACAAGAAATAATAATACTGAATATTATTGGATTAAATAATATTTAATTATAATTCAAAAGTTGAGTGCATGTTAATAAATAATAATAATAATACTATTATTATTTGACATTGGGTTTCACTAGGATTAATAAAATAAATAATTTCACTTGTGAAATTATGTTATTTTAACCCTAGTGATATAAATACCCAATTATGTTTATTTTCTAATGACCTAGACAAGCCAAAGTTTTTTTATATAATGAATTGGAGAATAACCTCTCAAACCTAGAGAGTTTTTCCTTCTCAAAGAACGCTCTCAAGAACATGAGTGATCCTCCTCTACTGAATCAAGGAGAACACTTTGAAAGTGGTTCTCAATACGATTGAAGGTGCACAACGAAAGCACAAGGATCTTCTATGCTAGCACCCAGATACTCCTTCGACAACATCTGAAGATTTTTGTAACACATATGGATCACCGCTAAAGGAAATCTACCCTTGATTTCTACAATGTAATGACGGTTCACTACGAATCTGTGGCCGGACACATCAATGAATAAAGAATGACCTTAGAGGCAATTCTTTATCTAATTAAATTAATTATAAACAATATGTGTTGATCCCTCTCTCTCATTTATGGTGAAATTATTCTTTGTCTATTTATTTGACTCAATTTCATAGATCATGACGTTCATCATCATATAGATCCCAGATTGATCATTGATTATAGAAAAAATCCAAGTTGGGAACCACCCATCGCATTCCTGTACTACACCTAGAACCTACAAGTGGTATCAGAGTGGGAAAATAATTTTTTTTATAATTATTTAGTTTTGTTGGTGATTTGTACATTCATAATTTAGTTTTTCAATTCAAGTTTAATAATTATTTTAATATGAATTAGGAGATCTATTTCTTCCTCTATCATTTCTCACTGATCTAATAGAAATGATTAATTTTATAATGAAAATAAAATCTAGGAAATCATCTAGGGGAGTCATGGATTTTTCCCAGATAACATAGCAGTACATGCCATGTAACCATAGTTACACACCGTGTATTTGAGTTCAATTCACCAAGAGTTAATTCGGAAATTACTCAACCCGTGTGGATTAATGACACATGGTGTAGTTAATTATTACACCGTGTGTTGATTAGGATAGACTGGCACATGGTTAGCTAGACTACATGCCGTGTGGCCCATTGGACATGGTGTGTGGTCCCTTTGCGTCAAAGATGAGCCGTATATTCAGTACATGGCCTACCTGATTGGTGATTGTGTAACATGGAGTCAATATGACATACGTTCCACCGGACATTCCATGTACTCTAAATTTTCTAAGGCAAAAACTATACACCAAGTCCCTAGGCATGTGTCTCAGTTAGACAGTGAGAGGTTTACACGCTGCGTATATTGGATCTACACACTGTGTACTTATACCAAGTTACACAGATTTAAAATTTATTTATTTTACTATGAAAACCTTGAGACATGTACTTGTGTGTGGTCATAAATATAGGACACTCCATGTGATAGGTTTTAATATACATAAATATTTAAATGTTTAAATAATATCTTCATAATGTTCAAGATATGCATATCATGTTTGAGTCGTATTACAGGTTGTTACTCTATGTTCATTGATGCATAACGCATGAACAAAAAATCATGTAACTTGTGTAATCATCTATGAAGTAAATGTCATGAAAGTACGTGATAAGTTGGGTATGCCATATTTCACAAGAGTAAAATAGTATATAAGTATAATACTTGTTGGTTAGATTTGGACAGGTATTCACCATGTTGCCTATAAGGTACATTTATGTACAAGGTTAATTTTAAATGAATTTATTTAGTTTTTTTAAAATTATAATGTATGAGAATATCAAAGAAATTTAGATATGAATTAAGATAAAAGGATTTATTAATTAAAGATAATAATTAATTTATTTGAGTGTGATTTACCTTAAATAAAAATAATTAAGAATTGAATGCTAGTTTTATTAAATGCATAATTCATTGAATGTGGATGATTATGATCTAGACCAGATCTTCGTATGTGATTGGTTTCATTTTAATTTTTTATTAAATTAAATTATTGGCCTGCGTAACTTATCTCCTCATTAATATATAGGGCCTGTTTTCCCATGATTTCTTTTAGGTAAACCCCCCTTTACCCCTCACCTGCATGTGAGTAAAAGCACATGTAATGGATGGAGCTCCCAAGCTAGTGGAGGTGGTTCAAATCTGGAGCCTAGGTGAAACCAATCCAAGAAAGATACAAAGGTGTATAGGTGGAAATATATAAACACGAACCTTTATTGGTTCAATATGTTTCTTAGCTAGGTCAATGGTTAGTTTATCAACTGCTAGATAAACTAACCATTAGTATAAGCTCATGATTATAGAATTTATTTTTTTATGTCAGTTGCATGGTTATTTCATTATGGATGTCTTGTCACAATCACATAATTAATGAATTAAAAAGTATGCAATATGAAACTAAAATCAATTGTCTTATGTGTAAATATTATCTAAAGATATGGTTAATCATTTAAGTAAGACTAATTAATAGTAACATGCATGTGATAAAGATAATAATTAGAAATTTATGTATAAAGGATAAAATGCCTCAATAAAATATCAAGTCAGTATAGCCTTCCATTACTTTGATTAGAATTGAACCATAGTTCAAAGTGCTTGACCATCTAAAGTTGGGGTGCTTTCAATTATCAGGGAATTTTAATATGATGTTTTGGGTTGAATTAACTTGGTTCACATCAAGGATGACTTCCATAGCAGGACTTGGTGTAACTAAGAGGCAAATGTTGAGCAAATCCAATTAAAGGATTCCAGGATTGGGGAGTCCACTCAATAGATTAAGGAACTGTGAGTTAGTGCAGTTGGAATTTAGAATACCTACCTAAAACCTTTCAAGTTTCTTGACCAACCAAATTTGGGGTAATGAGAAGGGAAATATGGCTCCTTGCTGCTAGAATGTCCAAGAAATAGTATATTATAAAGATAATGGTGAGGACTATTGGGTTTCGATAAAATGGTGGGAGACTAATAAATATAATATTTATTTATTTTTCTAAATTTATCAGATAAATTACTAAATATCTACTTATCTTATTTGTAGCTATAACATTACAAATGACATCAAATATATCACTGTGATCCATACTCGAGAAGGAAAACCTTCTCACCAGCACCAATTCCTAGGAGTGGTAAAGGTTCCTACGGGTCATCTTTCGCAATGAAAGAAAATTATATGTGCTAGAAGAGAATTTACTAGTTGTGACTAGAAATGAGGTAAGTGATGAAGAACTATATCTCTATGAGAAACATCTGAATAATGCTACAGATGTTCAGTGCTTCATGCTATTGTCCATGTTCAATGAGATCTTAAAGAAACATGAGGATATGGATGACTATAACCTGATGTGTCACCTTAGGGATCTCTATCAAGAGAAGGAAAGACACTAGAGGTATGAGATCTCCAATGCTTTGGTTACCACTAATCTTGGAGAGTCCATGCCAGTTGGTCCTCTTGTAGTTAATCTTATTGGCTACATTGAATTCCTAGACATCATATGGATTAAATTTCCAGATTTTTTTATATAGATCTCATACTTTCATCACTGCCTAATACCATCTCTAGCTTTATTGTTAATTATAATATAAGAGATAATGAGAAGAGTATTTTGGAACTTCTTACTTTAATTCTCAAAGTGGATAAGGACATGGGGTGTAATAAACCCACAATCCTTATGGTGAATATGAAAAGGAAGAGAAAGGAAAAGTGGCCCAAGACTTATAAAAAGTCTAATGCTCTCAAGAGCCATCCTACCAAGAAGAAGAAGATCTATAGGCAGGTCAAGGAAAAGAAGGTAGTATGTTTTGTATGTGGAAATCTAGACCACTAGAAGAATAACTACACCCAAAATTATGGGGAAGCTAAATGTGAATTCATTATCCAGAAAAATAATTACATTTATACACATTGGATATTAGATACAACTTGTGGTGTTCACATATGTATCCAAATGTAGGAACCAAGTAGATTTCAGAAAATTACTAAAGGAGATGTAGATCTATGAGCTTCCAATGGTGCGAGGCCGACTTCTCTTTCTATTGGAAAATACCACCTTTCATTTCCAACATGAATGATTTTGGTTTTACATGATTGTTATTATGTACCTATTGTTACCAAAAACATAATTTCTATATCAATTTTATTTACAGATGGGTTTTTTTTCAAGTTTAGAAATAAAAGTTCTTTCTTTTATAAGGACAACATATGTTATAGTATGACACATTTAAATAACGGTCTGTATGTATTAAATTACAAAAACCAAATTTTGTCAATTGATAACGAACTAAGTTCACATGACTCATATAACACCCAACTTTGGCATCACTCTCTGGGTTATATAAATGAGAAGTGTTTGATAAATATTTGTCAAGATGGTTATTTAGACTCATCTGAGCTAAAATCAGTTGATATATGTAATTCTTGTTTACAAGTAAAAATGACCAAACCTCCATTTGGTGGACATGGTGAAAGGTCCACAGAGCTTCTAGGATTAGTACACATTGATGTGTGTAGACCATTTCTAGTAGAATCTCTAAGTGGATATTCTTATTTCATAACTTTTACTGGTGACTTGAGTAGATATGGATATATTTACTTAATAACGTATAAGTATAAGTCCTTTAAGAAATTTAGGGAATTCAAGAATGAAACAGAGAATCAACTTGGTAAGAAGATAAAGAATATTTGATTGGATTGAGGTAGAGAATATCTTAACCAATAGTTCATTGACTTTTTTATGGGAGTTTGAGATTCTATATCAACTAACTCCACCTTACACACTATAGTGGAATGGTGTTAATGAAAGAAAGAACCATACCTTGTTGGACATGGTAAGGTCAATGATGAGTCATGCAGATCTTCCATTATCCTTTTGGGGATATTCATTACAAATTGTGCTATACATATTAAAATGAGTACCAACTAAAGTGGAAAATGGATTTCACTTCAAGCTATGGATTAAAAAGAAAATTGTTTTTTTCATACATGTGTATGGGGTTGCGAGATTTTTAAGGTTTTCTAAGACAAAAAACTAGCACCCCAGGGCATGAGGTGTATCTTTATCAGGTATCCCAAGGAAGAAATGGGATACTACTTATACAACCCCTCATACAAGGAAGTGGCCATATCAAGACAAGTAGTTTTTCTTGAGAGAGATAAAATCCTCAAAAAGTATAGTGGGATCAAGATTGAATTTGATGAAGTTGATGCTCAAGATACACAGAAGTTGGTGCATGAATAAGTTTTATAGGTTCCTATGGAAAAAGTAGTTACTGAAACACAAGTACTATGTAGGAGTGGAAAAGAGGTAAGTGAACCAGAGAGATATGAATTTCTACTCATCGAGGATGGTGATTGATTATTTTTGGAAAATGATGAACTTCACTCATACAAGGAGGTGGTAGATAGTTTAGAAGCTTCAAGATGGCTAGAAGCTATGAATTCTGAGATAGATTCCATGTATCAGAACCATGTTTGGGTTCTGTTCTGTACACCAGTTGATGTAAATCCTTTTGGGTGTAAATGGATATTCAAGAGAAAACTAGACATGGATGGTAAATTAAGTACCTATAAACCAAGGCTAGTGGATAAAGGTTTTAAACAGTGTCAAGGTATTAACTACGATGAAAACTTTTCACTAGTTTCCATGTTTAAATCCATAAGAATTATACTTGCCATAGTATCTTACCCTAACTATGAGATTTGAAAAGTGGATGTCAAAACTATATTCCTTAATGAGAACCTTCATAAAGATGTCTATATGAAACAACCAGAAGGGTTTTTGAAACTAGGTGATGCCAAAAGTTTTTACAAGTTATAGAGATTCATTTATGGATTAAGGCAAGAATCCAAGTCATGGAATATTTAATTTGTTGAATCCATAAAAGAATTTGGTTTCATTAAGAATTAATATGAGCCATGTGTTTACAAAAGGTTTAATGGGAATTTAGTCATTATCTTAGTAGTGTATGTTGATGATATATAACATATTGGAAATGACATACTGGTCTTAGAGTCAGTTATGGACTGGTTGAACAAGTGCTTCTACATGAAGGACTTAGGAAAATCATCCTATATTCTAGGGATCAATTTCATTCATGATAGATCTAAGAGGCTACTTAGACTAAGTCAAAGTACATATATTGACAAGATACTAAAGATATTTAGTATGTAACAATCAAAGAGGGTATTAGTTCTAGTGTCACATGGTTTAAATATTTCAAAGAAAATGTGTCCCCAGAAACAACATGAGAAAGATAGAATGAGTAAGATACCATACGCTTCAGTGATAGGATCAATCATTTATACTATGTTATGTACTAGACTTGATGTTTCCTATGCATTGATCATGGTAGGCAAATATCAAGAAGATCCAGGAGAATAACATTGGACTACTATTAAGACTATCCTTAAGTATCCGAGAAGAACTAAGGATATGTTCCTGGTGTATAGAGAAGATAAAAAGATTACAATCAGAGGGTATGCTGATATTGGTTTTCTAATAGATCATAATGATCTGAAGTCATAGTGGGGATATGTTTTTTGTCTCAATGGAGGAGCTGTGAGCTGGAAGAGTTCAAAGAAGCTAGTTGTTTCTAATTATACACCGGAGTCTTAGTATATAGAAGGTTTTGATGCATCCGAGGAATCCATCTATATTCAGAATTTTTTATAGGATCTTTACGTGGTACCTAACAGTAAGAAACCTATCACATTGTATTGTGATAATAATACTATGGTGGATCTTGAAAAAGAGACAAGGTCACATCAACAGACAAAGAACATACTCCAAAAGTATCACCTCTTAAGGGATTTTTATCATAGGGGTGAAGTTGCAGTGAGCATAGTACCCTTGGAAGAGAACATGGTGGAAACCTTAAATAAAGGCTTATCTCAGAAGAATCATGAATATTATGTGAGAGCTAGAGGAATGAAGGTTGTTAGCAGTTGGCTCTAGCGAAAGTAGGATTCTGTTAGAGTTGGTGCCCTAGAACCAACTTTTATATACTTTATGATAACTTATATTCATGTTTTTGAATATTAATAAATAACTTATCACATTATGATTTTTATTCTTCATAACATTGTATGTAATAATATCCTAAGAGTAGCTGTCACACTGAAAGGTCACAGTAGTTCCCCGCTGTGATGAGAACCCAGAAGTGTTATGAACCTATTCTTGAATATATGTTTTTTATCCAGATGATATCATTTGAGGGACACAAATGATATAGTCTATCAGTGGTGGAGACTCATAGGACTTTGAGGAACCTTCTCATGGTGCACTCACATGGTAATGTTTATGAGGATATTATGTGAACAAGACCCAACAGTAAAAAATCCACATTTATAGGTTTCATTATATGTTCTTACCTATGGACACGTGTATTGGTCCTTATAATTTAAGATTATTATTAATGAGTATTATGACTCACGTACTTATATTTATTGATGAAAACCATGATGACATATGTTCTTGGTGTGGTATGATATGTTGGGTGCATCACGAGTAATACTGTATTAACGAATAATGTGGGAAAGTATTTTTACCTTAATTTATTTAATGGGAGTTGATGTCTCAAGCCCTTTTATGTAAATATTATATCCTAAATAAATCCATGTATATGGTGTTCTATAGTCGAGTTCAATTTCTGAGAAGTTAAAGAAAGAGAAATTGAGCACATGGGTTGATGACACTAGCATGCAACCTGCTTGATTAGAGATATCTAGAAAAAGGGATTAAATTACATGGTAAGTGTTTGTATGAGGTGACATGTCATTGTGGAATTAAATTTTTTCTCTATGGGTTCCTTGTCATGTTTCTAGACACTAACCTTGGACTTTTGGCTGATCTGCTTAATTCCAGTGAGAAAGAGGCCTAGAGAGTCACAAACTAAGTATATCTAGTATCTCTATTAAATAATATATTATTTATTATTTAAAAAGTTGAATAAATATTATTCCTAGTAGTGTTTTAATAATTACTCATGTATGTCTAATTGAATTTATTCCATCACTAGTTATTCGAGAGAATATATTGTGAGTGGAATATTTAATAAATATTGTGGAGGATTGGAAGGTTGAGTTTAAGGGTCCAGTGAGAAATAATAATATTGAATATTATTTAATTAAATAACATTTAATTATAATTAGAAAGTTAAGCACGTGTTAAGAAATAATAACAATAATAATAAAATTATTATTTGACATGGAGTATCACTAGGACTAATAAAATAAATAATAGAACTTATGCAATTATGTTATTTTAACCCTAGATATATAAATACCAAATTATGTTTATTTTCTCATGACCTAGACAATCCAAATTTTTTTTGTACAATGAATTAGAGAATAACCTATCAAGACTAAAGAGTTCTTTATTATTTAAGAATTCACTCAAGAATGAGAGTGATCCTCCTCCACTGAATCAAGGAGAACACTTTGGAAGCGGTTCTCAAGGTGATTGAAGGCGGATGATGCAAGTACAAGGGTCTTCTGTGCTAGCACCTGGAGAATCCTTCAAAGACATATGAAGATTCATGGAACACATGTGGATCACCACATGAAGAAATATACCCTTGATTTCTATAATTCAATGATGGTGCACTGCAAATCTATGTCCAGACACATCAACAAAGAAAGAATAACCTTGGAGGTAATTCTTTCTCTAATTAAATTTATTATAAACAATAAGCATTGATCCTTCTCTCTCAGTTCCCACACAATTCTTCTTTGTATATTTCTTTGAATAAATTCCATGGATCAAAACATTAATCATTTTATAGATCCCATATTGATAATTGATTATGGAAAAAATCAAAGTTGGGCAGCGCCTCTCGCACGCTTCCGCTGTGCCCAGAACCTACATAAACATCATGATTCCAAAATAAGAACATATTTTATTTAATATTCATAAAGAGATCCTAACTTAATTTGATCCATTAAATCTTAATAGGATAACTTTGGGGAATACATAAAGAAAGTGATGAGCTAAAAAACCTAGAAAGGAAATAAACATTAAAATAAAGCTTAGCGCATGGGTTTGAAGGCATAACACAATGATATAAAAAGGAATGAAACATGATTAAAAATATAGAATCATAATATATAGAACATGGAATCATATAATAATGTAATGATAGTAATGTGGAAGCAACATAAAACATGAATTTATCCTGATTCCAGGATCATTGCACATGGAGGATCACGAGTTAAGGCTAACCACCAAGACCGTTTCATATGAAGCACAAGTCAAGGCTAACCACCAAGACCGTTGCAAATGAAGTCTCATGAGACTAAACATTACCCAATGCATTGGAGTGATATATAGTCACACCAATAATAACATGTTCATGAAAATGTGTTCCACATGAAGAATCATACACAATGAATCAAATATAAACATAAGGGTTACCCATGGTAAGAATTGAGTATCATAATCATGTCAAAAGGAATAACATAAGAAAATATCCTAATGGTGTCAATGAAAGAAAGGATTTAAAATATACATGGGAATTAATAAGATAAAATAGGAATATATCATGATTGGTGATGTCAAACTAAAGTGAATACATGTAATAATAGTTTTTTAGAAACTTTAGAAATAAATAATTTTAGTGCGGTTTAAGGAAAATATTAAAGATTATTTAAAACAGAAAAAATTAATTGTTTATATATAAAAAGAAACGAACAAATATATATTTTAATGATAAAATGGGTTATTTTAGTAAAATAATAGTGGCTTAAAATATATTATGGAGTTCACTTGAAAATGGGTAAGAAATCGGGAAGTACCCTTGAATCGGGTTTGCTTTTCGGGAAGATTTGAGAAGGGAACATTATTAAAACATGAATTAACCCATAAAAGAAGGATGATATGATCTAGATAAATGATTTTTTAAAACATACACGAAATTTAGAATAATTAAATAAAAATTAGGAAGATTTCAATTGGGTAAATAGATAGAAAATGTAACCCGGAGGAAATATAGAGGTTCGGAAAGGATCCCTACATTTTGTATGAAACAGTTTTGTACTTGATCTTAATGTCCTAAATAATAAAATTATATTCATTAATTAATAATTAAATAACATTTTTTATATTTAATTTATTTATTATAATTTTATTAAGTTCATTTATGGTCCTTTTTATGAGTTATAGTGTTCAATTTTATCCTTCGAGAGTCTTAGTTTTCTTAGTTTTCATGATCATTTCACTGTATATGAGTATGGAAGTTCATGTAGAATATGAATAATTCTAAAAAATTGAAATTATATGTTATTAATGAATAAACAGAAGTTTAATTGGTATTTTATATTATTCCTTTTCCAAATACGAGGATGAATTATTATATAACATGTTGATGAGAATCATTTGGATTAATTTTAGCATTTTTTCAATCACAACGAACTCATTTTGTTCTATTATTAAATAAAATGTAAATATAATGGTTCTAGAACATTAAATAAGATATAATAAATATATTATAATATATTTCAACCATAAAAATGGTTTCATGACTGGCCTTGAAGACAGTAATAGAAACTGAAAACCCATCGTCCTTGAATGTGATATATTAACACATCACAGACGATGTTTTTGTTTTTTAAAACAAAAAGAGAGGGGAAATAATTTATGATGTATTATTCCATAAATTTTATAAAATTATATTATATGTAATGTACTTGATTTATCATTCCATTTGGATGAGGGTAGCTTTGGAGAGAATAATAAAATAAAGAACTTTAAGAGAAAAATAAAAGAAAAGAAAAGAAGAATTTACATCTTGAATTTCTCCTCCTTGAGAGCCTCCTTAGGGAAAAGGTTTTTGTATTTTGATGAGTTAAAGAGCTCTTAGACATTGGGGAGATGTTTGAGAATATTATTGGGTAGAATTTGGACAAGGATCAAAGCTTGTAATGTTTGAGGAGAATAGGTGGTGATGGGTAGTTGAAGTGCCTAGATTAGTGTGAATCACTAAGAGGGGGAGTGGGTGAATTAGTGATCCTTTTAAACTTTTTACTAATTGATTATTTTCAATTACACCTACATGTATGGATAAAGTCTCTATCCACTCTTCTTTTTTCTCTCAGCCTTACCTCGAATGATGCTATAATTGTAAAGGCTCCGAACACAATGATTTACAAGGTTCAGTTCAAAGACCTACTTCTTGCTTTGTTGGTTAATCTCACCAACACATATTCTCCCATATAATTTAGTTAGTAATTACAATGGTCGATACAAATTCCCACTGTATCTTTCCTAATTCCCATATGAGGTTCTTTATACTACTTCCCACAGTGTTACCAGAGTCCCACTAGCCTGCTTTAGAGTCCCACTGAAGACTTATTCCTCCTGGATTTCATAATAAATGCTTCTTGATTCACTATGGGTGAATATTCTAATCTTACCTCACGATATTTATAAATCACACTTGATCGTGAATATCTCAAAGAATCTTTAAAAACCTTTGGTAAGGTCTGTTAAGCTTGATCAATAAATCTGATCACTTTTCTGATCAGTTCTCAGTCTCAACAACGCTTAGGAAATTCTTTCTTTTTATGATGAAGACCTGGACTCACTTATGTGTGTGAAAATGGTTCACAAAACCGCTTCAATAATACTAGAATAATTATGAATAATATCAACTTTTTCTTCCTTCTTGGATTCTCAAACACTATATACTCAGATAAAAGATGTTGTTTAACTTTGTCTAGCTTCAGTCTCAAATCTCATTTACTTCATGCATGGATTGCATTGGATCCAAACTTATTGTTTTGGATATCTCAATTATTTTTACACATAAATGTTTTCATGAATGATTTCATGCCTGGGTATTTTGCTTTTGAACATGCACTATCTTCTCTTCTTTCCTCAATATGCACACACACTTTTGATTCTTTCTTTATGTGTGCATGTCACTAGTGCAGAAAACGTTATTTACGTCACCATTTTTTACGTCGGTTATATATAACTGACGTGATAATCTGTGAAACGTGTTTTTTTATGTCGGTTATTTTATAACCAACTTAACAAATACGGTGAGTAGCTTTTTAACGTCGGTTATTTTAATAACCGACGTTACAAATCACACATGTCCGGTTTTTACGTCGGTTATAAATTAACCGATGTAAAAAACAAAAGTGCGGGGGTTTTTTACGTCAGTTATTTGATAACTGACATAAAAAATGAGATATTTACGAGTTTTTTACATTGGTTATAAAATAACCGACGTAAAAAACCAAAGCGTGGGGGGTTTTTTACGTCGATTATAAAATAACCGACGTAAAAAACTCGGCTTTTGAGGCCTTTTTGACGTCAGTTATTTTATAACCGACGTAACAAAACAACCCACAAAACGTTTTTTACGTCGGTTATACAATACCCGATGTAAAAAACTGTGATTTTTTATGTCCTTTTTACGTCGGTTATAGAATAACCGACGTAAAAAACCAACACGCATATTTTTTTACATCGGTTAAAAAATAACCGACGTAAAAGCAGCTGTATCTGATGCATTTATAACGTCGGTTATTATAATAAACGACGTTATAAATGTCAAAAAATAGTTTATAATGTTGGTTATTAAATAACTGATGTTATAAAACATTTAAAAAATTAACAAGCCCCGTGGATTGTCATTTACGTTTTTTCGATCGAAAGTCCGGCGACTCGTCTCTCTCACGCGGTAAACCCTAATCATCTCGTCGATCTCGCTGCGTTAAACTCGTTTTTCCTTCATCGTTTATCATATTTACTCTCCTCAGATCTATCATCTCAACTCGCATCACTCAAGTAAGCCTTCCACGAATTTATTTCGTTCATTTTTTTCCCAGATAGTCTATATTTATGTTTTGCAATTTTTGTGATTAAACTAGGTAAGATTCTTCGATTTTGAACCCTCTTACCTATTTTTTCCATCATCATCTTATTTATCTTCCCTAGATCTATTAGATCGACTCACAATATTCATGTAAGCCTCAAATAATTTTATTTAGTTTGTTTTTGTTTTGCGAATGCCCGACATTGATGGTAATTTTTATTGTCATTGAAAACTAATGATATCATTCACCTATATTACTGCATAGAATGGTTATTGATTAAATGTACGAATTCAGAAATGATATTTCATCTGTTGTTACTACTTATGTTTATCCTCTTTTATATGAGAATCTATTAGACATATAATGTAATGACTGTTGACCTCTATGGCCCTTCGATGCATCGCTATGTATCATGATTCCAAATAAAAATGGGTTCTGCTGAGGGCTTACCCTAGTATTTTTTGAGGCCTTGGCCAAGGCCTCGACAATATGTTTAAGATTTCTAGAATTATCCATTACCTCATTATGATATTAGTTATCGAGAAAACTTGTGATCATTTGACTAGTTGAATATCAATGGTTATTTTTAATTATCATACGATAATTTAAGTAGCCATATTTAATAATATTTAATTCCATCTCTTTCATGCTGAAGTATATATTAAATTCATGTGTTTTTAGTTGTTCACCATGCTGTAAACCATTGTTTGGGGGGTTGTCCTAGGGGTGGGGGGCTGTCCAGAGGGTTGGGGGTGTCCAGGGGGTGTCCAAGGGGGTGGGTGGGTGTGGGGGGATTTCCAAGGGGGTGGAGGCCTATCCATAGGGTTTTGGGGGTTGTCCGGGGGGTGGGGGGATGTCCAGAGGTTGGGGGGTGTCCAGGGGGGTGTCCAAGGGGGTCGGGGGTGGGGGGTTCTGTCTGGAGGGGTGGGGTGCTGTCCAGGGGGTGGGGGGGCTGTCCAAAGGGTTGGGGGGTGTCCAAGGGGGTAGGGGGTGGGGGTGGTGTCCAATAGGGGCAGGGGTGTTGTCTAGAGGGGTGGGGGGATGTCCAGGGGTTGGAGGGCTGTCCAGAGGGTTGGGGGGTGTTCAGGGGGGTGTCCAAGGGGTGTGTGGGTGTGGGGGGATATCCAAGGGGGTGGGGGCCTATACAGAGGGTTTGGGGGTTGGACGGGGGGGTGGGGGGCTGTCCAGAGGGTTGGGGGTGTCCATGGGGGTGTCCAAGGGGGTGGGTGTGTGTGGGGGCACTGTCCAAGGGGGTGGGGGCCTGTCCATAAGGTTTTGGGGGTTGTCTGGGGAGTGGGGGGCTATCCAGTGGGTTGGGGGGTGTCCAAGGGGGTAGGGGGTGGGGGGCTATCCAGAGGGTTGGGGGGGGGGGGGGGTGTCCAGGGGGGGTTTCCAAGGGGGTAGGGGGTGGGGGGTGGTGTCCAGGAGGGGTGATTTTCTCCATCTAAATTTTTATTTTAAATATGATTTGATTCTCAGGTTTATTCCATTCTTTCCAATTTTATATCAACCATGCAGGAGCCATGGTTTTCTTTTATTCAATGGAATTTAAAACGATTATATCTAACTATATTTTCTTTTAATAATAATATTCAAGCATATTTTTTTAAATACACATAGATTTGTTTTATATTTCAAAATTTTTTTACATTCAAATTATGATTTTTTTCATATAAATTTATATTTGTCTTATCTTAAAAATATATATATTTTTGATATTTGTTATAGGTAATAATGAGTCGAAGTTGGATTAAGGCACATCGAATGAGCAATGAATATGAGGAAGGTGTTGATGCCTTTTTGGAATTTGCTAAACGAAATGTTCCAAGTAGTGACATTTTTTCTGTCCGTGCCTGAAATGTTTGAATATAAAGAAGTTGAAAAGTATAGAGATAAAAGATCATCTGATATGTCATGGTTTTAATCCGAGTTATAGCCCTTGGATTTGGTGTGGTGAAACTGGAAGAAATTTCACTGATGATGATGATTCACAAGATGGTAACTCTGATGGAATTGAAGAAATGATTCGCGATATTGTAGTAGAACAAATTGAGATAGAACCGAAACTTGCGCGTCTATATGGTGATGCTGAAAAACCATTATATCCTGGTTGTACAGATTTTACGGTTTTGTCAGTGGTGTTAAGATTGATTAACCTGAAGGCGAAACATGGATGGAGTGATAGAAGTTTTACAGAGCTGCTACAATTGATCAAAGACATTCTTCCAAAAGATAACGATCTTCCAGATTCACATTACAAGGCTAAGAAAATATTATGCCTGATGGGATTGGGATACAAGAAAATACTTGCCTGTCCGAATGACTGTATTATATATAAGAAGGAATATGAATTTATGTCAGTGTCCTAAATGTGGGACATCATGGTATAAGGTGAAAGAGAAATCACAGGCTGATGTAGAGATTACAAAGCTCCCTTCAAAGGTATTTTGGTATCTTCCTATAATTCACCATTTAAAACATTTATTTGCTAATTCACATGATAAAAAAAGGTTAAGATGGCATGCTGATGAGCGGGTATGTGATGGAAAAATACGTCATCCAGCTGATTGTCCACAATGGAAGAAAATTGATGCGCAGTATTCTACATTTGGAAATGAAATAAGAAATCTCAGATTAGAGTTGTGCATAGATGGAAGGAATCCATACCGAACCCTCAGTAGCACACATAGTTCATGGTCTGTTTTATTGGTAATTTACAACCTCTCTCCTGAAGTTTGTATGAAGTGCAAATATGTCATGTTGAGTATAATTATCTCTGGTCCAAAGCAACCCGACAATGATATTGATGTTTACTTGTCACCATTGATTGATGATTTGAAACTGTTATGGGCTGATGGTATTAGGGTGTATGATTCTTATAAAATGGAATATTTTCAACTACATGCAGTGCTTCTGTTCACTATAAATGACTTCCTAGTGTATGGAAATTTGTCTGGATATAATGTTAAAGGGCATAAAGCATGTCCAATTTGCGAAAAACAGACGTCATATTGTCAATTGCATCATGGGAGGAAAATAGTGTACATGGGTCATCGAAAGTTTTTTCCTATGGATCACCCTGATAGAAGACTAAAAAAGGTATTTAGTGGATCACAAGAATTTGATACTGCTCCAAAACCTTTATCCTCAGATCTGTATTTTGAGAGGGTGAAAAACCTTGATGTGACATTGGGAAAGACACAGAAATCTGGTAATGATAGACATATTTGGAAGAAAAGGTCAATATTTTTTGAGCTACCATATTGGAGGTATCATGAAGTTAAACATAATATTGATGTCATGCACGTGGAGAAGAATATATGTGATTTTTTGATTGGAACATTGTTAGATATTAAAGGAAAGACTAAAGATGGGTTGAATGCAAGATTAGACTTACTATCAATGGGAATACGTTTGGAGTTAGCTCCCACTCCTAAAGGAAGACGAACATTTCTTCCCCCGGCTTGTCATACATTATTGAAGAGGGAGAAAATTAGCATTTGTCAGTGTCTTCATGATTACAAAGTGCCTCAAGGTTATTCTTCAAATGTAAAATTTTTTGTCTCATTGAAGGACTTGAAGTTTATAGGTATGAAATCACATTATTGTCACATCATGATGCAACAAATTCTACCAGTTGCATTGCATGGAATATTGCCCATTCGTGTCAGAAAGAATATGATAAAGGTGTGTTATTTTTACAATTCAATTTGTAACAAGGCGATTGATGTGAATGCTTTGAACATTTTGGAAAAGGATACAATTTTTATAAATTGTCAATTGGAAATGTATTTTCCTCCAACTTTTTTTGATATAATGATGCATTTAATGATTCATCTGGTTTGAGAAATAAAGCTTTGTGGACCTGTATATCTACGTTGGATGTATCCTTTTGAAAGGTATATGAAAATATTAAAGGGGCATGTTAAAAATCTATATCAACCTGAAGCCTCCATTATTGAAAAGTATATTTCTGAGGAGGTATCATAGTTTTTTACGGGCTACTTGGTTGCGGCGCAACACATAGGTTTGCCTCCATCTCACCATGAACAAGTTAATAATGAGGGAAAGGGGATTCATGGCTTGAAAGTCAAATCATTTTCAGTTGAACAGATAAAGAAGTTAGAATCATATATCTTGAATAACATAGCTGATGCTCAACCGTATATCACATTGCATATTAATGAGTTGAAACAATGTCATCCAAAGAAGAAAGAAATGTGGATTTTGAATGAGCAAAACAAAACTTTTTTGTCATGGATTAACAAGACTTTTCTTGGTAGATCAGATGTATCAGAGACATTAAAATGGATAGTGGGTGGTCCATGTTTAAATGTGATAACATGTTCCGGTTATGACATTAATGGCTATACATTTCATACAAAAGCTTAGGACAACAAAAGTGCAGTTCAGAATAGTGGTGTATTGGTGTTTGCAGAAGAAATGCATTTTTCGAGTGCTAAAGACAAAAACCCAATTTCTGCATCAAGTGCATATTATGGAGTGATTGAAGACATATGGGAGGTTGATTACTTTAAAATTAAAGTTCCTATTTTTAACTGTAAATGGTTTATCGGTAACAATAGTGTCAGACACGATGAATTTGGAATGACACTTGTTAATCTGAATAGATTGGAAGACACAACTGATTCTTTTATAATGGAAACACAAGAAAAACAAATTTTCTACGCAGTAGATCAATCAGATATGCAGTGGTCTGTTTTTTTACAAGGGAAAAAACAATATTTTGGTGAGGATGAATTTGATGAAGATGCTGATTTATGTTAGATCCCTACTTCCATGGAAAGATTAACAGAACAGAATGATGATCATGTTGAAGACATGGTTTGTTCCATAAGGAACGATCACGGCGAAGGAATTTGGGAAAACAATCCATTTGTACATTCCTAAAATTACAGGTAACATATGTTTATTTCTTGTTTACATTTATTTTTTTCATAAATGTTAGATGCTATAAGTTTTTTATTTATTAAAACATGTTTTAAAACAAAATAAGTATAAGTTTTTGTTTGTTTTAAGTTTGTTTAGTTTACTTTATCATGTTTACCATTAAATTAATTATATATCTATTATTTTTGTTCAGTGAAAATTACTTTACCATGATTGCTAGGTTTACCATGTTTACCATCTTGACCATCTTGACCATCTTTACCATCCTTACCATCTTTACCATTGTTTAACATGCTTACCATATTACCAATGTTTACTATTACATAACTTAGTATACTTTTCTATTTTCTGATTATAGTAGTATTAAAATATTTGAATTTGTATATTTTTGACATAAAGTTTGTTTTTTTGATTTGAAGGATAATGACAGATCATTCAGTTAATCAACCACATGATTCTGGAGATGAGCATATTGGTCATACCTCTGGGGAGGAACATTCACATGCTCCTATTACAATAAAGAGTTCAAAGGTTGGTAAACGTGGGTGCATACGTTTACCAAAACTATCAGTTGACCGTACGCAGGATCAGAGGATAGTCATTGAGTTTAATGATGATGATATTCATAGAGGTCCAAATGCAAAAGATTTTAAGAGTTTTGTAGCAACTCAGGCTAAGAACAAAGTAAGCATTCTGTATGATGACTGGAGAAGTGTGGATAAAGCGATAATCTCTCAGTTATGGGAGATGATTTTGGTAAGATCTTTTTCTATTGTTTGAATATTCTTTAAATGTTTCTAGTATATATAATATGTTTAACCTCTTCTTTATCAGATGACATTTGATATTCCTGAAACTGGAGGAGTCAGGAAGAAATTCTTATCGTTGGCTTCCAGGAGATGGAGGGATTTCAAATCAACCCTCTGATATGATTTCATTTATGGTCATAGGAGTCATGAAAATCCATGTTGTATATATCCTTTTATAGATGAAGAAACATGGAGACAGTTTTTTGAAAGTAGAAGAAAATATTCATTTTTGATAAGGGAAGTGTAAATTTTTATAAGATTTCTTATATAAATGATCTTATTAACGTTTTGTTAATGATTTCTTATTCTTAATTTACAAAAAACAAGGAAATCTCATCAGGAGATCCAATCTAAAAATGTATACCCTCATAGTTTATCTTGGGGAGGGTATTCATTATTGGAAGAACAAATGATGGCGGAAAAATTTCAACAACTAAGAGAAGAGTCTTCAAGCTCTGGAGAGGTGGCCCCTCCATCCCCTCCATCTAGACATGAAAAATGGAAGAGAGCTCAGAAGGGAAAAAAGGGTAATATCTTTTAGATGAATCGAGAATCGTAGCTGAGAGGATTGTAAGATATATATTTTATTTATTTAAGTTAACCATTTTCTTCATATAATTTCAATCATTACAGAAATGTTCAATTAATTAATACAGGACTCTCTTGAGGAGCAGAGTTCACAGGGGACATTTACAGCTACTGGGAGGGAAGATATTTTATCTATAGCATTGGGAAGGCCCAAACATCCTGGTCATGTAAGAGGGTATCTGGCAGGTGTATAGGTAAGAAAAGTGTTTCCACATTCTTCAACTTCAATCATTGAGGGGGTTTATAGAAAAAAATTGAATCCTTAGAGGCTGAAGTCCATAATATAATGTGATGATGGAGGAAAAGATTAGAGCATCGGTGTAGTATATGTTTTCAGACATGCAAAGACAATTTCAGACTGCAGCTACCACTCCTCCACCTCCCCCTGCAGACCCCATTATTTATCCTCCACCTCCGCCAGTAGCTCCCACTCCCCCACCTCAGCCTGCTGACCCCATTTTTTATCCTACTCCTCCACCGCAACTTCCTACTTATTGCGAGTTGTATGTTGATGATTCTCAACAGCATATAGTAGCATATGGGTTGGTATATTGTATAGGAGATACAGTTCATCATCAACAATTAGAGGTAGAGAATCAGAGGGTCACTGTACAGGATATTATAGATAGATCAGTGAGGGTACCATTACCTACAGATGAGGTGGCGACAATTGGACATAGTATCAGCCATTTTTTAATTTGGACATCTAGACTTCTTCGACTCATTACCATAGAGGTATGAATGTTATATCTTTTATTTTATTTTTTTATTAAAGTTGTTTTATCATTTGAAAACTAATATATTTTTCAATTTATTTTTACAGGAATACTTCAAAGGTAAAGAAGTACTGTATAGACAACACCAAAGACAAATAGCCATGACATCAAATACAGATTCTAGTAGTCTTGACAGATTGTAAAGATATTCAAATTTCTTGGCGGGTCATTATGAGTCTCCAATGGAAGCTCATGTTTTTGGACGTGAAATAAATGTGGGGATTATGAAAACTAATATCCTGGAGCTTTTTACTGGAGATAAGTTGGGCATCAATGTGGTGCAAATTTTTTCCATGTAAGTCTTAACACCTTTTCCCTGCGTTATATTTATTAGAAAATGTATACTTATGTCTGTTTGGTATTAGGTATCTTTATAAAATTTGTGAGAGGAATGAGCTGACAGATGTATATGGATTCATGGACCCACAATTGATTTCCCCTGAAGCATGTGCATTGGATGAGGAACAAAGAATGATTTATATTTCTGAAAGACTTGAAAAGAATATAGTCACACAATGTTGGATGATGCCTTTTTGTGAGAGGTATGAAACACATCTCTCTCAATGAGTTAATTATCTTTTAACATAAAAAACTACTAACATTAAATTTCCTTTTATCAGTGATCATTGGATGTTAGGGGTTTTTTGCCCAAGGGAGAAAGCACTTTATTGGATATGCTCTATCCATGATGATGTGCGAGAAAGTTTTAAGAATATATTGGAAAAGTAAGTTTGAATTTCTCAATAGTTTTATATATTATAATGAATTTTAAATTTACCCCATTAGTATTATTTTCTAACAGGGCATGGGCCTACTTTCGAAAAAACACAAAGAAAAGGAATGAAAAGATCAAATATGTAAATGCGAAGGTAAATATTCATTTATAATTTGTACTTTTTGATTTATTACATTAAAATAATATATTGAATTTACACTCATTCAAACAGAATTTTCATGAACAACAAGGCGTCATCGAATGTGGATATTATATGTTAAGATTGATGTATGATATAATAACAACTGGGACAGTTGTGAATTTTGACCTAGTAAGATTTCCTCTTAAACTTTTCCATAATATTTCAATTTGATTTAATAATTATACACGTTAACTATTATCCTTTTCATTTGTAGCTTTTTGATGACCCTCAACCCTATAATGCTGAAGACATCAAACACTTACAAGTGGAGTGGTCAAATTATTTTACAGGTTTGATTAAATTTTAGTTGTTTGTAATGTAAAATGTAATTTTGAATATTGTCATTGTAATTGTGTATTTGGTAGTCGTTTAGGTTGGATTTAATTTTCTTTGAAGTTGACAGTGTAAGTTTTGAATGTTATATATGTGAATGTTTAATTTTGCTCTACTTCTTGTTTTGGTCTACTTATGATGGTTTTTCTGGTATGGATTCTGGTCTGGGGGGAGGGGTTTCAAGGGTGTGGGGGGGTGTTCAGTGGGGTTGGGGGTGTCCAGGGGTCTGGGAGGGTTGTCCGGTGGGGTGGGGGGGTATACATGAGGGTGTGTGTGTGTGTGTGGGGGGGGGGGGTTGTCGAGGGGTGTTTGGGGCTGTCCATGGGGTTGGGGGGTAGTCCAGGGGTGTGGTGGGGGCTCCAATGGGGTGGGGGAGGGCTTTCCAGGGTGTGGGGGGTATACATGAGGGTGGGGGGGTTGTCACGGGGTGTTTGGAACTGTCTAGGGGGTCGGGGGGTAGTCTAGGGGTGTGGTGGGGGCTATCAAGTGGGGTGAGGGGGTGCTGTTCAGGAGGGTGGGGGGTTGTAGAGGGGTGTTTGGGGCTGTCCCGGGGGTCGGGGGCAGTCCAGGGGTGTGGTGGGGGCTCCAATGGGGTGGGGGATGTCAAGTGGGGTGAGGGGGTGCTGTTCAGGAGGGTGGGGGGGGGGGGTAGTCCAGGGGTGTGGTGGGGGGCTCCAATGGGGTGGGGGAGGGCTGTCCAAGGTGTGGGGGGGGGGTATACATGAGGGTGGGGGTGGGGGGTGGGGTGGGGGGTGGGGGGGGGGGGTGGGTGGGGGGGGGGGGGGGGGGGTTGTTTCGGGGTGTTTGGAGCTAGCCAGGGGGTCGGGGGGCAGTCCAGGGGTGTGGTGGGGGCTGTCAAGTGGGGTGAGGGGGTGCTGTTCAGAAGGGTGGGGGGTTGTCGAGGGGTGTTTCGGGCTGTCCAGGGGGTCAGGGGCAGTCCAAGGGTGTGGTGGGGGCTGTCAAGTGGGGTGAGGGGGTTCTTTTCAGGAGGGTGGGGGGGGGGGGGGGGGGTTGTCGAGGGGTGTTTGGGGCTGTCCAAGGGGTCGGGGGGCAGTCTAGGGGTGTGGTGGGAGCTCCAATGGGGTGGGGGAGGGCTGTACAGGAGGTATACATGAGGGTGGGGGCTATCAAGTGGGGTAAGTTTTATCTTTTATCAATGTAAATGCTTAAATTTTTTTTAGTTCATGTTTTGATCTCCTTCTGTTTTTGTGGTACAAATTATTGATTTGGTTTCTGGTTGATTTTGGGGGAGAGCAGAGGACTACTGTGGATTTTTTTTTAAAAAAAATTTGTCTTTCACATCGTTTATTTTATAACTGACCTGATAAAGAAATCGAGAAACGTTTATCACGTCGGTTTTTTTCATAACCGACATGATAAACACCTGTGGCATGGTTTATCACGCCGATTATGTAATAACCGACGTGATAAAGAACCTGGGAAATACTATATCACGTCGGTTATTGATTAACCGACGTGATAAAACCCTCCCGGGACCGGTTTAGCACGTCGGTTATTTAATAACTGATGTGATAAACCATAGCACAGGAGTTTATCATGTCAGTTATTAAATAACCGACGTGATAAAATCCCCCACACGTGTTTATGATTTCAGTTATTGTATAACCGACGTGATAATGCCCCCCCGGTTTATCACGGCGGTTATATAATAACCGGCGTTATAAACCCCGCCCCCCGGGTTTTTTCACGTCGGTTATTAATTAACCGAAGTGATAAACACCATGATGTTATGTTTGTTACGTCAGTTTTTAAATGACCGACATAAAAAACTGTATTTATAACGTCGTCCGTATTAACGTCGGCTAATACCCGATGTAAAAAATGAAAAATAACCAACGTAAATAATGTTTTCTGCACTAGTGTGTGCATGAATGCATGCATGCACTCTTCCTTTTTTCTTTCTTGTGTGAAAACCTGTCACGACCCATCCTCGAGGACCGTGACATGACTACCCCAAGCCCGCCTTCCATAGGCCAGGGGCATGCGACTAGCTCCAAAGGCGTAAATCCTGATAAAAGGGAAGGCATTTCCTTTATATAAGAAAACAAACACCAAAGAGTACACAAGCTGAAGTAAACACTAAGTAAACTGAGTAAAAAATTAAGTGCTGAAAAGTAAATGGGCCAGTATACAAACCCAACTGAAAGTACAATACAACTGAGAAAAGAAAGTACAACAGCTGAAAAGTAGAGCATCAACCACCAAGACGTCCTCCGGAACTCCCACTTGAAGGATGAGTACAGAGAGTCTCGTCGGCTCCTCGAGTCTGGCCGTCCACTCCGTGTACGTCCCATCTGATAGTCCACCTCTGGGTACCGTCCCGCTCCACAAGCCTCAACCATGATCAGCGCTGTCCGTCATCTGAAACCAACACAACGTAGTGCGGGCATAACCCGTGCAGGGGTGAGTATACGATACTCAATAGGGACCCTGAGACTCCTGAAGGTCTCCCAGAATCCACGAAGGATAAACCACAAAATAAAGATACAATCATGAAGTATCAACCAACTCTACTTAGGTATATGGCCATACATATACCTAAGTCATCAATTCCAGTTCTTCTCCAACTCACGAGCCCAAGTTCAATCCAGTCTACACAGGAAAGTACAACCCAATCCACACAGGAAAGCACAACCCAATCCACACAGGATAGAAAGTCAATCATATCGAAGATAATGATTGAAAGTCAATACTCATCTCACACAAGTACACTACTCATGAAGAGAGGTGGAGATGATTAGATGTAACCTCTGAATCATCTCCTCTGCCGAACCCACATAGGATCCAAGTACAAAAGTCGTCACTGCCAAACCCACATAGGATCCAAGTACAGTCGTCATCGCTGCTGAACCCACGGAGGATCCAAGTACAATCATCCTCACTTCCGAACCCACGTAGGATCCAAGTACAGTCGTCCTCGCTGCCGAACCCACATAGGATCCAAGTACAGTATCCATCATCATCGCAGTCGCAACCAACTCTAGGGTTCCCGCACACATCACGATCGATTTCCGGAGGGTCTGCTCCTCGAGTCAAAGAACAATACATCAACTTTCACGAAGACTAGAGTTGATGTATCCCGTAGTTCCTCCCCACTTCATAGGAGAAAAACCAAGAAAAACGTTCCCATGTCACAAAATTTTTAAAAGAATTATTTTTAATGTTTTCTAAGTGGTATTTTTGACATTTTTACAAAAAGTTTGAAAGGAATGTTTTTTAACGTATATGACATGATCATAATTTCCTGCCATCATGATTTTTATTTTTTAAAGTGGTTACTCTAAATGTTTTCAATTTTTTTTTCAAAATAATATCCTATTTATCAGTCTTTTAGAATTTTTTTGTTCAAATTATTTCCTAATAAAAAGGATTATTATTATTATTTTTATCTGAAGTCTAAAAGTGATTCTCTATATGTGTTAAATTGAATAATATATGAGATTTTATACTAGAAAATGAAATATTATGAGTGTTTTATATATGTTATTATTCTTGTACATTATTCATAATGATGGTTGAACCTGATATATCTCTCCAATATATTAGGTAATAATTATGATCAATAGTGAATTATATTAGAATTAATTGAGTAGGTTATTCCAATTGTAAGTATTTTTATCATATTTATTATAAGAGTAATATTAAGATGATTTCCTAAGGTAACTAAATTTTTTTTCTATTCTTTAAAATTATTTTTCATGGAGTTATTTTGATTTCATAAGTAATATAATGGGATTATGTTTAAAGAAAATTTTATGCCCCTTTGAAGGGTGAAGGGTATGTTTTTAGGAAGAAATTTTCTTAAGTACCCATGTTTTACAGTATACCCTTATGATTATGTTTTTTACTCGAATATTTTTTATGATAAGTTTTGAGCCTTATTTAATGGATAAGAAAATAGGTTTTTTAGATCTAAGTTTATTATGTAAAATGGAAAAAATCTCTTATGGGTTACATTATTTTCAAAATGGAATACAAATTTTCTTTCATTTTTATCCCTTACTGATATTTTTTTGCTCATAATATGTTTTAAAATGTTTTTCATAGGGTCCAAATATGAGTAGAAACTATATAAAAATTTATCTTTCTTCTATGGGGATTCAAATTTTAATAATCAAACTTGTTTTTTAATGAAATAGAAGTTTAAATTTAAGTATCCTATTTTGTGTAAAAAGGATATTGAGTGTAAGTGTCCACTTTTTATTTCAAGGGTTTTATATGTAAGTGTTTTTAATAATTATATAAAACACTAAACTAAAAAGATCCTAAAATTTTTAGAATGTACAACCATTTTTATAAATCATTTAATTTTTGGTTGTTTATGTTATGAGGTGTTTTATCAAGCACTTTTGTTCTCTCACCTTATACATATTTTGAGTTATCTTAACTTTTTGGAAAGAATCAAAAACATAATTATGATCACATGATAACCGAGGGAGATCTTAATTAGTATCACATTTCACCAGGTCTTCCATGGATTCTGGGATTAGATGAATAATATTTTCATGCCAAAACCAATTTTATTCTTCTTTATAAAAAACTCACATATCTTATTTTCTATTAATAAGGTAAATATTCATATTCATGTGATTCCCCTACATCACCAATGTATCATATTTTCACTTGATGATGCAAATCTTCTTGGTAAATCTTATATCATGTATTAAATCAGGCAGTTGACTGAAACTAAGAAAGTTGTGATTTTGACCTTTAACTATCAAGATTTATGCATGTATCATATATTTTACTGAAAATAAGGATTTTCTTGGGATAATAATCTTCAGGACTTCATCATTGCCAAATTTTATTACACCATATTTTTTATACTTGATTATTATAAAAATTTCATTATTTACTATCATGTGGGGAGTGAATCCACTATTAAGGATCCATACACCAGCATGATCTAATGATTTTAGGGAAATATTTACAACCACTACCTTATCATCTATTTTATTTTATCCATGTATTTGACTTGATACTTAATGATGACTGATATTCTTGATATCCTTCAAAATATTGTAATGAATCATTTTTTAGATTGTTAAATTATAAATAAATTTGAATTTTTTACTTTCATATTCTAGTAAGGGGTAAAATGGTCTTTTTTACTGGGAGATGATCTTGGATAATTTTTTTGACAACTATGTTTGTCCCAAAATAGGGGTTTTACTTTAGGAAAATAGTTTGGTGGAAATACGAGCTATTCAAATATTTATGGAAAAATTTTAATAAATATTTAATTAACTAAATATTAACTTATTTGCACATATTCATTCAATAATATATTTTTAAGATAGAATAAGGTCAAGATTATTTCTACATGGTTGAGTCTAAAAAGTGGGGTGTTTCCTATGTGAGGAATAACCTTGAGTTGGGCTCCAGGATTGAGCTTGGGCCCCTTTATCCTTTTCTTTTCATTCCCCAATTTTATTTCTTCTCCTTAACTGGATTATTTCATAATCCCCCTGTGGGTTTCCACTTTTCGTGTCTGAGAGAGAAAAGGGAGAGTTATATATATATATATATATATATATGAATATAGGTGCCATTGTGGAGCTCAGGAGGAGCTGGATTTTCATGTGGAAACTACAGATCATGGAAATGACTAAAACTTCGGTGGATTCTACCCAAAGGTTGGTCATTGGAAATTTTATGCCACAAATCCATTAATACTTACCATATTCTATTTTAAGTCCATTATATGATTATGAAGGACCCCCTGGGGTTTGATATATTTTTAACCGTGAGAAAAATGGGGTTTTGAGCCGATATCAGTTTTTTCCCATTCAGAAATCTTGATCACACAATGCGTGGTTCAGGAATACACATTGTGTATTCTTACTATTTAAGTAAAATTGATTTTTGGAAGTACATTCCATGTTATTGGATTACACTTCATGTAGTGATGCTTGTCTATGTAGATGAGTACATGGGCCGATGGAGTTTTTAGGAATACACATCATGTACCCAGGGGGAAATCCATGTAGTCGTACTTGAATATGTAGCCAAGTACATGGCCAGAAATCCCACTTAGGGGAACTTAGATTTGTAGGGTGGATGGACATTCCCCATTTGGGATGCATGCCATGTATAAGTACACAGACAGAAAAATAAACATATCCATTCCATATGAGGTACAGGAGAAGGTACCCCATGTAGTGTACATGCCATGTGAATGATTTACACACTACATACTTGGGGTTTTTTCACACAATGTCCTACTAAAGAACTTACTAAAGTGGAGATTTGAGAGTACACGCCATGTAATTTTCCCTTATTAACCTTTTGAGGGGTTTTCATGTTTTTATTCATTAGAGTCAGAATTAGAAAAAAGAGAGGTCTATTTAAAGTATTTCTCTTTATAAATCAAAATAGTGAACCACTTAGGGATGATTTAAGGTCTCATAAGAGGTGTTTTGGGGTGAAAAAGTTGTTATGGATATGTTCTTCCCCCAACAATAGTTTTTGTTGTCTCCTAACAGTAATACTAGGATGAGACCTAGTTGAGAGTCATGATAAATGATTGATGAAGATGGAATAGGTTCACCAATTTCCTCGTTTGATGTTTTCTTAAGACAGTCCCTAGGTTGGAGAGACTAGGATAAGACTTAATGAGATGGATAGGTTGGGTGTTCAGACCAACCTACAATAAGACCTTGATCTGAGATAGGCCATGAGCTATCTTCCTAGACCAGTGTCTAAGGGAATTACCTTTGAGGTCATCTCTCTTGTGAGGTATAACCTTTTGGATTGTGATGTCGTGAGATATTAGAGATAGGCATTGGGCCGAGATTTTAGTTTTTAACTAAGGACACCAAGAGGTATTCCTCTACTTATATCTCTATTTAGAGGTTCCCATGAGGTATTCCTCCACTACATTTTAAACCTATAGGATCACATGTTGGATTAATTTGTTTACTTACTAATTACAAGGATCTTGAGCGGGATGAATCGACTTAATACTTGACTTAGAGGATCCCCTCTAGGATTCCTCTGATTTTTTTGTTTCCAATTATCCTAAGAGGGATACATTTTCTTATGTGTGGACCTTGAGGATCCTGAGTAGGATGCATCTCTAGTGTTTTGACCTAAGGGGTCCATTGGGTGCCCTAGTGTTTAACCAAAATGAGATAGAGTGTTTTGGGTTTTGTTAGAGATGGTAGTAGGTGTCACCTTAGAGCCTGTACGAAACATGTAAGACTGAGGGGATGTGGTAGCAGTGAGTGGTTTAGGTGTTTGACTAATATCACTTTTTTATTTATTCATACACCCAGTTACTATTTGTATAACTAAAATTCTAGAAGTTCTTCCTAGAGCTTAACCCATGGGGCCTAATTTGATGTTATTACATTATGGAGATTCCTAGAGGCACTTCCTGGGATATGTCTTTTGATCCTATTGATTGACTATTACATTATCAGGATGGCCATATGTACTTCTTGTGACCTAGATTATGATCCTTATTGATCGATTATTACTATTACTTGAATTACAATTTGTCTTTGGGATTCCTCCTTGTATATGAATATAGTGGTAGGTTTTCATGTGCATCTTAGTTCCCCTTTTCATTAGTTTCACCCAATGGATGATTCAGGTGATGAACAACAATGGATAGGTGGGTAAATTACCACCAATAACTATATTTGAGATATTCTTAGAAATTGATGATGATATACTCAACAAATTCTAAGTATACTTCTGCATATTGGGAGGACACACAGTTACTTTATTGTCTATACTTTATTAGAAATATACTTATTGAGCAGTTTATTTAATTGATGTCAAGTTTTTACCTTGGTTCAAGAGATCTTTACTTATACATATTTACTAAGGTTCATCACCCTTAGAGATTATCCAAGTTCCAATATTGTGACCTCCTATAGATTATAACCTAGGGATTAGACATCATAATAGATTTACACATGGTTTGAGTGTCATGGAATATGGATCTAAGCCCTATTTACAAGATTGATAGTTGATTACTATAATCATTCCTTATATATTGTAGGAAAGTACATGTGATCCCAAGGCTATGAAAAGTATACCTATGTGGTGACATAGATTTATTAGAGATATCCCAGAACTGGCTAAAATAGTTATTTTCGATTGAGATCACATACCCAAGGATCGACTTAATTACACATGGCTTGAGTGGTATAACATCCTTATCAATTCCCTATTCATAGGATTTCCATCGATTGGGTTTAGAGTCCCAAGTATCAACAATGGGTTTGTTTTATCTATTTCATTCTAGTTGTGTCTTGTTTATGTTGGGAATATTGCATGATCATTCACATATAATTGTAGGTTATAGGTTCACTATTGGGGGTGGCCTACTATGATTTACTTCTCACACCCCATACATGCACCTCATTATGTGTGAAAACCTTATGTCTACTTTCAAGCTGATCATGGGTTCATGATGGATAGGGGTGAGGCCTAGGGTTTTATGATCGAGTGGAGTCACTCGTGTGGATTCTTGTGACTAGGCTGGAGTAGATCAATAGAGTCATAGAGACTGGGTATGTAGTTCAGATAAGGGTTAGTAGTAGAGACTTATACCTTTACTTCTGATCCTTTTATTTACTCTTGTATATGTGATAGGCATAATTGAAAATTAGTGTTGTATGTATGATATGTCTATTGCATATTTTACTATATTTCATTTATTATTACATCCTTATTATATTTATTGCTTTAATACTCAGATTATTTAATGAAATATATGATGTTTGGTTGTTTCTATTATTTTATTACTCTAACCTGAGGGCATAGTCTCCCTATTATAACACCCTAGGACTTTTTTACTAGTCGGAAGCCTCTGGTATATGGGGTGGTTCTCTTGAGGCCATGTAACAAACTAGTTTGGTTACTATTTATAGAGTGATCCGGGTCACGATGTGAAAAAGTGGTATCAGAGTAGTTCCTTTCCTATTGTATTACTATTTGGCATATTATAGAAAAGAGTATTAAGAATGTGTCAAAGCCTATGATGGATATCAGACTAGTGTTTCTAGAAATCCTATTCCAGTAAGAAGTTTTGGTTTCCAAAGATATGGGATTACTCTTCTTGATATAAAATGTTAAAATTTTCTATTATTTTCACTTTGAAAAATTCACATGTTATACAGAGTTTGTGATTTAATATGGATTTTTGTTTCTCAACCCATTGTTGAGAGGATATTGATTTATTTGACTCCTGGACGACAGAGGTAAGAGGTATCTGTTCATGCATCATATTTGGTATATGGGTCCCACATGTTATAGGCCTACCGATGTGAAATTTTATTACTAATAGTGAGGTTTACTGTTTAAAGTGTAAAAAAAACTTAAAATTCATTTTATCATATAGGTTATTGGTGGTATTCTAATCAGTTAGATAGACATACCTGTATATTTCCTTCTAATGAAAGGTCATGTGGATCAAAGGTGAAACTTTCGAAGACGAGGGTGATGACATATTCATTATGCACAAGAGGTGTAATGAACCTACTGGTTTTATATGTTATATAGTACAAAAGTTTTGGATCCCTATTAGGGTTTTTTTAATTGTCTTATTTTTTTTGAAGTGTTAGTAAAAACTTATCCAATATTTTCCCACATAGATTGGAATGGAATTATACTTAACCAAACCATATTAGGTTTGTATGATAGAGATCATTGAGATGATTCTGTGTGTATGCTATTGATCCTTATATGTTAATGTTAGTAACTAATTCCTTTATAGTAAACCCTTTGTGGTTATTTTCTTCTCAGGTGTAGTTAACTAAAGATTTGTAACAACTTACATGGAGTTTTACCATCTTTATTAATATAATATTTTACTTAACCAACCTTCATTTATAGGTATCCAGTCAAATACACTAGTGTGATATTGATAGTTTCCTAAAGGTTTATAGTAAAATAGAACCTTAAGGGGGTATTACCATATAAAGATTCCTGTTGAGGGTTAGTTCTTATCATTTTCATTTATATCATGACCCTCAAGATAGCAGTACCTTACGAGGGTGCTCATAGAGGATTAGAACCTACAAGGTCAATGCTTGGAAGGTGTTTCCATTAGAGTCTTTCCCATAAACTATTACCTTTGTTGTTGGGTGTCACTTAAAATGGTTTATAATTAAAAATTATATGGTTTTTTCCTATATAACTTGGGAATTAACAACCTATATAATTAAACCCATTTTGATAGATTTTTACCCTCATAGGTCAATGTTATATTTACCACCCTTAGAGAGGTATGACCTTTGGGTGAGGTGATCAGACCTGGTGCCTCTATTACAAGCCTTGGTTGGTAGGTCTAAATGGGAGACCTAGATAACCTTAGTTTTTACTTATAACCTTGTGAGTTAGAATTTATTTTGATCGAGAGAAAACCATGAGAGAGCATGGTCAGGGTTTACGAATTCCCATATAGGTGGTGAGATAGGTTGTAATATCATGTAGAGACTAATTCATGATAGGTTCTCAAGTTTTGTGATATAGGCATGATGATGCATTTTGTTTTGGAGGGATCAACTAGGGTTATTGTGTATCAAGAATGAGTTTGATGGTAAGGAATGTTTTGGTTCTATGCCCTATTGACCAGAGTTTTTTTGGTTAGTAATGTTGTTAAAGAACTGGTTAAAACTCATGACTGGAGTGATATTGTGTGTTGGGTAGTAGTAGAGTAAATCATGGCATAGGTGAGGTTCCCTACTTTAAAGGGGAGTTCATAGTGAGATCTTGGTGTATTAAAATTAATGTTCCATGTAGCATGGCCAATTTATCCTTATTGATGGATGAATCATAGGAGCGTGAGTTGGGTCTTTAATTGGGTAGTACATCATTTTATACTTATTTTTCTAGGTAAAAAAATAATGGTAGGCGCCAATTGCACGTGGTACCATTTAAATCATTAATTGTAAAGTGTTTGTGTGCAATCCGGGGACTGATCTAGCTAAATCATGGTTAAAAATTAATAAGATAGTGGGAATGGATTTCTAGAAGATACACACGTTTGGTTTTTGAATCTATTAAGGTTGATCTTGAGGATAAATATAAGGAAATCCATATGATGAGGTGTAAAACATTGGCTGTTGAGGGTGTTGACTCATATTATGAGTTGAAATTCAATATTTTTTGTGGAAACTATTCTTGGGAAGTTGGCATAGGTGATTTTGTAGATTGATGCTCATGAATGAGTAGTTTTGGCCATTCCATTCATTGTATTCGGTGATGGATGGAGCATGGTCCATCAATATTGGATTCTAATCACGGGGTGATGATAAATATACTTCCATGGTGGGTATTATTAGATCAGTCTTGGTTGAAAAAATTCCATATCAAGGGAATTTTTGATTTTGTGGGACCGATCATTGGATAGTCAAGATAGCGTTGTTGTGTAGATACTTGGGATGGGATCAAGGTTTCTGTTTGACCACCAAGGCTTCTCAGGGACTATAAGTGTTATGGTGGGGAGGTTTTAAAGACCCATGTTTTTCCAAACCGTGAAATTTAGTATAAATTTTATTTTTTTCTTTCTGATGATCAAAAGAGGTAAAATGGTCTTTTCACATATCTAATGATCTCGAATAATTTTTATGACCACTCTGTTGGTCTCGGAATAGGTGTTTACCTTAGGAAAAGATCTTATTGGCAATATGAGCTGTTCAAATTTTCATGGAATAATTAATAACTACTATTAAATTAATTAAATATTAATTTATTCACACATGTTCATTCAGAAATTTAATTTGAATAGAGTTTCATATTTATATTATATATCTATGTTTTATTTCATAATGGGGGTATTTTACTAGATGAAGCATAACCATGAGTCGGGAATTGAGGCCGGATACAGACCACGTTTTCTTTTTTATGTAATTTTTCTTCCTTTCCTTTTTCCCATTTTAATTATTCCCCTTCCATGGATTATTATGTATTACCCCTTGTGAATTTCCCCAATCTGAAACTAAGATAGAAAAGGGAGAGGGAGGGAGGGGGGAGTTGAGGGGGGAGGGAGAGGGAGGGGGAATAGAGGTGTTGTTGGAGAGCTTTGAATGAGCCGAGTCGAATCTTCGATGGATTATGCATGAAGGTGGGAAATTTTTAATTTTATTACATAAATCCATATGGATTTACCTATTTCTAGTTGTAAGTCTCTTTTATGGTTATTACGAATCCACCAGGGGTCGATCTATGCTTAACCAAAAGAAAAATGGGGTTTCATTCCGATTGTAGTGTTTCCCATCCAGAAATCCTGATCAAAGGGAACGTGGTTCAGAAATACATGCCTTGTGTTCTTTATATTTAGGGGATATTAATTTTTGGATGTACACACGATATAATTGGAGTATACCCTGTGAAATGGTACTTGTCCATGTATCCAAGTACATGGGCTGATGGAGTTTTTGGGACTACACACCGAGGTACACACCTTGTAGTTGTACTTATCCATATAGCTTAGTACATGTTCAGAAAACCCATGTAACAATACCATAGATTCGACCTTTAATAGTGATAGGATTTATCAAATCTAGCTAAAAGTGTTGATTAAGGCCCCCTTTATCAACACAAGAAAAAGTACTTTATCAGTGCTAAAAAAAGTGCTGATTAAGGGGGGCTTTATCAATGATAAAAAAGTAATAATAAAGGCCCCATTTGTGAGCAAAAATATAAAAGTGATGATAAAGGGGTGACCTTTATCATCACTAATAAAAAATCATTGATAAAGTGGAACCTTTATCAATAATTTTTTACTAGAGCTGATAAAGGGGGGGTATTTAACAGTGATATGATTTATCATATCTAGCTAAAAGTTTCGATAAAGGCCCCCTTTATCAGCACTAGAAAGAGCAGTGATAAAGGGGTCCCTTATTAGTGATAAAAAATTGCTGATAAAGGGGTGACCTTTATCAGTACTAATAAAAAATCACTGATAAAGGGGGGCCTTTATCAAAACTTTTTTTACTAGAACTGATGGGGGGGGGGGATTAATTAGTTCTAGTAAAGAAACACTGATAAAGGGGGGACTTTATCAACACTTTTTTACTATAGCTAATAAAGACCCCCCTTTATTAGTATTTTTTTTCTAGCGCCTATAAAGGGTATATTTAATAAATAATTATATTTCTTAAAAAAATTATATTAATATATAATTATATTTTTATTTACATAAATATAATATATTTTTTAAAATATTATTTAAATAAAGCTAAATATGCATTCACATTTAATATACAAGTTATTTAGAAAAAAATAGAATACAAAATAATTAAAAAATAATATTAATGTCACAACCCGACCAAACAGGGATCAATTCGTGACCACCCCAAGACCAACTCTATAGGCTAGGGGCATGCATCTAGCAATGAGTTTGAATATCACAAAAAAATGGGAGGCCTTAGCCTAAGGTACCTGTATGGACACACCCACAAATATCTCCATGTAACAATGCAGAGATAGTAAAATTGAAAAGAAATGCATGAATAAATATATCAAAAAACCAGAGTACAATAGAAGTACAAAAAGGAGAAAATTTCATGTCCACCAAAAGGAAAATTATAAAATCATCCAACCTTCTCATAAGGAGGGGATCATTATTAAATTCGACTATAAAAAATATCCTCATCCAAGATTTGGTAAACACCTCAGATGATCTAGCTCACTGGTTGCCTCTTACTCTGGGTCCTCCTGGGACTTCGTTGAAAGGAATGTGGTCTATACAAGTCAAAACATGATCAGGAAAATCCCATGTAGGGGTGAGTATAACAATACTCATTCGGCTCCTCAAAAACCCAAAATAAAATGGAACAACAGAAAGGTAATAATATGCTCAACCTAGCCTAAGAAGAAACCAAACAAGAGAGAAACTCCATCTCAAACTGTCCTTGGCTATACAAGACTAGTCAATTCAGACCACAATAGGTGTAAAAAAAGATGTGACAACACCTTAAGGAATCCCAAAAACAAAAACCCAATATTATCATCTTAGACTCCAAGTCTCATGAGGTTCTGACCTCATAAACATTAATAGGATTATAACCGAGGATCGAAAGGTAATACTCTTACCAGAGAACACACTCCATGAGATCCATAATCCCAAATGACACTCTTCTAAGATATATACTCCATTGAGAATAAATCTTCCATCACAAATGGATTATCTGAGAGATATCACTCCATTGGGTATCAAAAAGATGATGAAACAACCTCAACATCCCAGGTGGCATACATCTGAGAGAACACACACGTCAGATCTCACTATAAAGAAATTCATGCTTGAACCTAGTGGATCTCGATACTCAGATTGGGGATCTCACCCATCCCTGATGGGGGATAATACTAACCCCACTAGAACCACGAAATGTTTCAAGACTTATAAAGGGGATCACTCCCAGAACCATCGGGGGACACAATGAACCCAGTCTGGAATACCAAAGACTACACCTCCTCAGAGAGGGGATCACTCCCATGATCTACTAGGGGACACCAAAAACCAAATATATTAACTCAAATATCTCTAAAAATAAGGTATGGGATCCCTCCTAGTAACTATTGGGGGACACAATGAAACCTAGATGGAACAAATCACTAAGTAGAGGATCAACACCTGTGTAGTGTTGGTAATGCTGAATCCACAAATTCCACCTAGGTAAAATGTCACGACAGATCACCAAAGGAAATGAAGGAAAGATATCAAGACACACATATAGAGGCTCTACACTGAGGGTTCTATCTCCTACTATAAACATCCTCCTGGTTAAAGGATCGATATCTGGGTTAATATTGGTCAAGTTGATTCTGTAAACCCTACCAAGGAAACATAAAAGGATGTGAGGATCACTTTGGGCCTCTTGGAGTGATATGTGTTACAAGATTCTAAGTCTATAGTTGAAGTGGATTGAGATGAATCACTCCAAAATATGGGTAAACAACCATGTTGCATAAGATATGGTCCTCCAAATAGGGGTAACAATCTTATGATGAGGATGTGATGTTGTAAACCCTCATAGAGATTGACCAAGGGAGATCACTCAACCACAAATGGTCTAAATGTTTCTAATTGAATCAACAAACAAAGTCACCTATCAATGAATATTGAAGTCCCAAAATATGGCCACCATCACATTATACATAGAAAACTACTCAAGATATTCTACTCAAAGGACTGAATCCGAGCCCTAAATAAGGAGATAGACAAGGCAAGAGTTTCCTCCAAAAAGGACTAAATGGCATGTAAGGGGGTCTATATGAAATGTGACCCCACTTGAACACCCAGATGTGTCCTCTGATTGATTTGATTGACTGATAATGTAGGAGTAAATGGTGTGTACAGTCTATACATGGTGTGTCTTGCCTCACATGAGACCTGACCATGCTCTATCTCCATACGGCTCAGCTAGCCATGTCTCACACACTGCGTGCACCCCCTGGTACATGGTACATTCTAGTCAACTGACCAATTTTACTTGTCATAAACCCATTCCCTTTTTTGGTACCATGTGTTTCTATACTCTAGTTGTGTACTTTCACATAGCCATGTACCATCACATGGCTTCCCTAGGCATATCCTTTGTCCACCTGACCTGGGGTCACTACATGACATGTAATCCCGATACATTGTGTGTAGTCCCCAAAAGTCATCTTCCTCAAATGGGAAGAACACATGGTGTGTTTCACTGAACCAAATGCTGTGTAAATGGAAATTTAGAGGGTAATTCCCTTGAGAATCTCCCAAATCACCCAGGTTTCCCCTGAAACCTACAGATCGACCTATAAGGGATATCTAACAGTCATAAAAGGGCCTTAAAAACCTCAAAAAATGAATATAACAGGGACTAGAACTTAAAAATAAAATCCAAATACCTCATGGAAAGATTACAAAGATTAGGTATCAAATCCACACTCTGAAGCCGCTGCACCATGATCTGGGAGTGATCACCATCAATATTAGAGATTGATGGTGCCTCTTCTCCTTGTATTCACCTTAGTTCATACATAAGTACAAAGGGGGAGGGCTGTGTCACCTTTTATGTTTCATGTACACTAAGGGTATGGGGAGGGGTATAGATAAAATTTTTATTGAAACAATATCCTCTATTTAACACCCCGAACACAACTCACCTACGACCCGACACTAACAAATTTTATTTCATACCTAGGGTAAACATGATGTTATGAACTCATCCGTGACCCCATAATTCCAATCCAAGACTCCACACATGAGTTATTCCATGTTTCCAATGAAAATGATTGTGGGTGATATAATATATTTAATATTTTTAATGTCACTACACTGAGGTTCTTCGAGCCCCAAAATCCCATGCTGACTCAACGCCTAAATTTATAAATATTCTTAGAAATATTCCGAAGTCTTACAGGTCAAAAACTAAGTAAATATATCCTCCCTAAGTTAAGGATTTCTCCCCCCCAAAAGAAAAATCATAGGTAGATGGAATAAATTTGAGCTCTCATCTTGGACTCCCACGCCATCAAGCTAACCAAGGGTTCCCATGATGCCCACAAGCATGCACTTAGGGGAACCACAAAGGCCACCACACCCACATCCGGCTCCAAATAGGTCGACATAATGCTACAAAGCGAGCAAATTTCACCTTTTCTATGATATGTAGAAAATCATTGAGAACCACCAAACAATCACCAAAGAGTTTAATAGTATAACACAATTTTAACCCTCATACAAAAAAAGGATCTCATCCACCACACATTGATACTATTTTCTTTGGGTGGTGTTGACTCACCCACATTTTTTTGGATCAAATATTTAGAACGAGTCTTAGTGGGGGAAGTGTCGCTAAATATTGTGAATCTAAAGCTACGTCAAACCACAACACATCCTCCTCAAGGGTATCATGTACAAAGTTGATTCCAAACACATTAGGGAACCAATGTACAACATACGGCTACCTAAGTGCACAAACTGGGTCTTACCAGGACCTTCACACAAACCTCATCACACAACCCTACTATGAACACACAAGTTAGAGGTTATCATCCAAAACACCTCAACACTATGTTATTTGAGAATCACTGACTCACCAGTATGGTTTTACTCATGTCATAAAAATGAATATCAATGGTGGAAGTATCCCTCTTCCGAATGCATCGAAAGCTATATCTAACAACATCAAAATAGGGTTCTGCCGATGCCCCGCGTCACCTTATACGAAACTCAAGAAAGAAGTGGAAAGAAAAGAGTAACTCAAAATAATGTATACCAAAAATACTAAAAAAATAGGATGGAAACTCACAATGCCTCTATTCATCCTCAGAGCCTTTGGGTCAAAAGACTATGTGTCTTATAACTGTCCTCACCCCCATCCTCCAGCTCCCTGAGTCTGGTGTGGAGAACTTGGGGGTGTGGTGGAAACTCAAACCGTATGTCACTTCCTGATGCTATCCATACCCATCTAACACATCTTATATCATACATAAATACTTGATCCAAAATCTATCTCTTATAGGTTAGTACATTAACCGAATCCCTCTTAGTGGCATGGTGGGTGGGAAAATCCTAAGCAAAATGTCCCTATCCATCGCAAGCATAACAGTACCTATCCTTCGACTAACCATATATGACCTAGAATTTCTGAGCCTTGGACCCTCCATCCTAGGATCGTCTCATGAAGTGTATCACTTTCTCAAATCCCTAAGCCTATTTTAAGTTACCAACTACCAACGTCTCATCTCCTGCGTTACTAACACTAATCGTCAGAGTCTACTCATCCAAAAATCTATCCACTAGAAAGGCCCACTCAAGCACTCCAGAATTGGTGGGAATGCATAGAAGATCCACTAACACATTTATCTCCCAACACAATACTTTCTCAATGTCCATGCTATGGAAAATGGATCTCAAACCATATCCAGGGAGTATCACGATAGGTCTTTCAACCTCATCGAGTACTCTGCCGTAGACATGCTATCCTACCAAAGATGTAGAAGCTCTTAGATATGCACAGATATCAACATGGATAGATATAAATCTTATCTAAAGATCCACTCAAACTCCACCTAAGTTTGTGTCACCTTGTCATGGGTCTGCATCACTAGACTCCACCATCTTCCGAATGAACCCTATAGAAGGCTCGCTGTTAGGACCACCATATGCTCGGTAGGTGTCCTCAAAAAGAAGAAAATTTGTGTGAATTACTTGATCCTGACATCAGATTCCTAGGGTTATGGATCACCTTGATACCTCAGAGGTACCTTATTATGGAATTTGTGTAGTGAACTCATCCTATGTGCATCCTCAAGCTAAACTGTCAGCACAACCTGCTACTCAATAGGTGGTGGCTCAACTGGAAGACCACCTAGAGGTCTATCCCCAAAGCTAGTTCCCTACAATAAATCCTCATCTTTGGTATTTTCATCATCATAATCCCACTATGGAAGACTATATGATTGTATTCACGAAGGTATACTAAAATAAAATCAATATATGCCACGATTAAAGAGTATATTTGGGGAGCTAACTCAAGAAGGATAATAAAAACCACAAAACAACCTATATGATGCATGAACCAAAATTTCCCTATGACCTGTTTCATAATTCACTGAGTCTAAAATATGGTTATTAGATTCCTAGTGAATGGATACATATACCACCGCACAAATATTGGAGTCCCTATCCTGAAATTTAAACTCTAAACACTCTAACACTATTGCTATGTAATCCAAACCAAGATCACAACTATGATCCCAAAGTGGAAGCTACTCTAATACCAATCTATCATGACCCGAACCAAATATTATTAAGAAATGACCACCCCAAGCCATCCTCCATAGGCCAAGTGCTAGCTTCTCACACTGAGTAGAAATATCACACAAATAGGAGGACTTATCCTAAGGTACCTATATATGAAGAGCCACAAAAAATCTATATGAAATAGTGAAGAGATAGTAAAACTGAAAAGAAAATCATGCATACATACATACCACAACTAGAGTTAAATAGAATTACAAAAAAGTGAAAAATACATTCCAAACAAAAGAAAAAATGTAAAATAATACAACTTTCTTAGAAAGAGGGGATCAATTTCAAATTAAACTACTGAAAATATCATCAACCAAGCTCTAGTAAACACCTCATATGGTCTAGGTCACTGGTTTATGCCTACTCTGGGTCCTCCAAGGTCTCCGTTGAAAGACCTGTGCTATGCACAAAACACAACATGAGCAGGAAAAGCTCATGCATGGGTGAGTATAAAAGTACTCAGTAGGTACCCCAATAAACCACATATAAATGGAGAAACTAAAAGGAATAAGTCTACTCAACCTATCCAGAGGGAAACCCCAACGAGAGAAAAACTCCATCTTGAACTATCCTTGACTATACATGACTAGTCGGTTCGGTCCAAAAGTATTGTCAACCATGATGTGACAACACCATAATGACTCCTAGATATCAAAACTAGATATACTCATATTATAATCTATGTCTCATGAGGTTATGACCTCATATCCATAAATAGGATTCTACTCAAGTCTAGAAAGGTAACACTCATATCAGAGAACACACTCCATGAGCTATGTTATCCTAGATGACACTCTTTTGCGAGATAAAATCACCTGAGAACAAATATTCCATCCCATATGGATCATCCAAGAGATACCACTGCATCAGGTATAAAAAAGTTGATGGAACACCCTTGATATCCTAATAAGCATAAATCTGATAGAAAATGATCATCAAATCTCAGCGTAAATAAATTCACACTAGAACCTCGTAGATCTGAATACTCAGATAGCGGATCTCACTCATCCTAGATTGGGGATGCTATTGACCCTACTATAACCATGAAATGTCTCATCACTTAGAAAGGGTATCACTCTCAGAACCACTGGTATACATAATGAACCCAGTCTAGAACACTGAAGGCCACACCTCCTCAAATAGGGGTTCACTCCCAAGATCTTCTGGGGGACACCACAAACCCAATTTGATAAATCAAAGATCTATAAAACTCAATTTTGGGTTCAATCCTAAGAAATATTACGGGGAACAATGAAACCTTGCTGGAACACCTCACTAAGTGGGTATCAACACCCATGTAGTGTTGGTCACACCAATTCCACAAACATTTCCAAGGGAAAATGTCATGATAGATCACCAAAGGAACTGAAGGAAAGTGAATGTGATACAAAGATATAGGTTCTACTCCTCGGGCTCACTAGGGTCTCTTTCCCTTACTAGAAACATACTTATAGGTATAGGATCGATGTCTATGTAAATATTGGTCATGCTGATTCCATAGACCTAGCCAAGTAAACACAAAAGCATGTGAGGATCGCTTTGGGCCTCTTAGAGTGATACGTACTCCAATCCACTGAGTTTATAGTCTAAGTGGACTAAGAAAAATCACTATTTAATATGGGTAAACACCCACAATGCACAACCTTAGGGTATCCAAAGAGGGTTTACAATCTTATGACAAGGATGTGATGCCAAAAAAACTTATAGATATAGACTAATGGATCTCACTCAACCACTTTTGGTCTAAACATTGCTAACTTAAAAGACCCATAATGTCACCTCTCAGGATAGGTTACTCACATTCTTGAATGAGATCCCAAAATAAAGAGATATGGAAGGAGGAAGTCTCCTCTAAAAATGACTACACGACATGTAAGGGGGTCCACACAGTGTGTGACCCTAATTGAACACCTGACTATTTCCTCTGATTTTATTGTTTGGTTGGGTATATAGTATTACATGACATGTATAGTCTATACAAAATGTATCTTGCCACACCTAGGCCCCAACTATGTTCTCTCTCCACATGGATCAGCTAGCCATGTCTCACACACGTCATGCATCCCTTGGTACATATCATGCCCCATTCGATCGACCACTTGGCTGTGTTATCAACCCTTTCATATGTATGTCACCCCATGTCCATGTACTCTAGCCATGTACTTTCACATAACCATGTCCCACCACATTACTACCATGGTCATGTATCTTGGCCACATGACCTTGGGTCACAACATTGTATGTAAACCTGATACACAGTGGGTAATCCCCAAAAGTCATCTTACATGAATATTAAGAACACACAATGTGTTCCACTGAACCACACACCATGTAAATGGAAATTATAATGGGAATTCCCTTACGAGTCACCCGAAATTCCCAAATTTCCCCCAAAATCTATAAATAAACCTAGAAGGGATCTCTAGAAGCTGTAAAAGGGATCTAAAAATGTCAAAAACCCCATATAAAGGGTATTGATACTTAAAACTCAAATCATTCTACCTCATGGAGAAACAAAAATTATTTGGGATTAGATCTATGCTCCGAAGCCACTACACCACAATCTGGGAGTGATCACCATCAAGATCAGAGACCAACAACGCCTCTTCTCCTTAGATTTGCATCAATTCATCCATCAATCCAAAGGGGGAGGGGTGCGAAGTCTGTAATCTTCCATGTAAACCAAGTGGTAAGGGTATTATTTTATTTTTTTTAAAACAGTATCTCCCATTTAACACCCCATCCATGATTCGCCTTTGGCTCGGCTCTGGATGTTGACAAATTTAATGTTGTACCCAGGGTAAACATGACGTTCTAAACACAACCACAACCTCAAAGTTTTGATATAAGACTCCTCTAAATAGTTATTCTAAATTTACATGGAATCATTATGTGTTTAATATAATATTTTTAATATTTTTAATATCACCACAATGAGGCTCTCTGAGCCCTGGAACCCCGTACCGACTCAACACCTTGCTTTGGAAATATTCTTAGAAATATTCCAAAGTCTTAAAGGTCAAAACATGAGTCACTATAATTAATTAATAATTTTATGACATAAAAATTAAATTAATTAATAAAGGGTATAAGATAAGATGAAAACATTAATTGAAATTCCAACAGACATAACTTTTGATCCAGGTGTCTATTTGGGCTATACCATATATCAAATAAAATTATGTGAAGAGATATATGTTGAAGAAATTCATGGGAACCATATTAACATTTTTTGAGGCAAAAAAAAATCATATAATGCCTCTAAAACAAAGTTTTTAGTTAGGGTATCCCAATTTTTTAACATTTGTTGGAATTTTAGCCTCGTTTAAGGTAGTCTTATTATCTTTTTTCCTCGTAGGCTAAATTTATTCCCTATAATTATATTCATATTGATATTATTGTTTTGAATATCTATAATTTTTCATAATGTAGTTTTATTTATAATTAAATACATGCCTATTTTATTATATTTACTTATAATAAATCAATTGTATAACTTCATATAAATACATATTTAAATAAAAATTTATTTTTAAATATATAAACCAAATATAAATTAATATTTATTATTAATTATATTTAAATTAAAAAATTATGCATTTAATTTATATTATAAAAATGCATTAATGTGTATATATAATGTTTATATATACATACGTGTGTGTATTAATAAATATAAATATATTTATATTTATATTCTAATATATATAAATGAATATTAATATATAATATTTTTAAATAAATATAATTGTGTATATATATATCACACACTTATAAATATATAAAAATAGACAGCAATGTTGTAAAATATAAAACAAAATAAGCACAACATAGTGATAAAAGGTATCCAGTCGCATAAGGGAAATCCTGGGATCAAATCAAGGCATGTACATGTATTTGGGTGATCCTTTTAGAAATGAGGATAGGGGGGGGGGGGGGGGGGTGAGTGATGGAGGTTGGGGAGTGAAAATTTCTAAGAAAGGGGATCTGTAAGTGTTGAAGAAGGGGGGTGACGGGGGTGCACGAAAACATTAACTTTTTTCAAATTTTTTAATAGTGCTAAAAAATAACTGATAAAGGGTGTCTTTATCAGTATTTTTTATCAGTATTAAATTTACCATTTATCAGTGCTACAAAAAAATTGTTAAAGACACCCTTTATCAGTGATTTTTTATCACAGATATAGGTCATATTTTAATATCTCTTGTGTTATCAGTGCTTTTGAAGCACTGATAAACCCCTTTTCCTAGCACTGATAAAGGAAAAATTTATAGTAGTGTAGGGGAAACTGGATATGTATGGCACACAACTAGACCCTGTGTGGGATGCATGCCTTGTATAAGTACAAAACCATGAAAATAAATATGGACAATCCATGTGAGATACATGGGCAGGTACCCCATGTAGGTTACACTCCGTGTATATGAATTACATGCCATGTACTTAGGTTTTACATTCCATGTCTGGATGAAGTACATGCTTAGGTGGGGCTTTGAGAGTACGCACCATGTACTCTGGTAAACATGTTTTATACTTTTCCTTTACTACCTTTTTGAGTTTTTTTTTTGTTTTTTACACCCTAGTGTTTGAATTGGATAAAATAGAAGTCCATTTTGAGTATTGCTACACATAGATCAGAATAGTGGAACCCTTGGGGTCATGTGAGGACTCCTAAGATGCGTTTTGGGGTGAGAGGGTTGTTATGGAGATGTACTTCCTCTAGTAATGGTTTTTGTTATCTCCTGAGAGTGAAATGGGATGGGACCCTGTTGAGGGTCATGATAAATAGTTGATGGATATGGAATGAGTTCACTAGTGTCCCCATTTTTGGTCTTCTTAGGACAGTCCTCGGGTTGGTAGGGCTTAGATGAGATTTTAGGAGATGGATACATTTGGTGTTAAAACCAAACTAGAGTGAGAAATTGATCTAATATGGACCATGATTCATATCCCTTGAACAATGTCTATGGGGATTACCCTTTGGTTCATATCCCTTGTGAGGTTTAGCCTTTTTCCTGTGCGGCCATGAGATGTTAGAGACATGCATTTTCCTAATATTTTAGTTTTTAACTGAGGATCCCAAGAGGGATTTCTCTTATTTTTTTTCTAGATTTAGAGGTTCCCATGAGGTATTCCTATGAAATATTTAACACTTAGAGGATCCCATGTAGGATTCCTCAATTTTTATACTCTTTTTGAGGATCCTAAGGGGGATGCCTCCTCTTATGATCTGACTTAGAGGATCCCCTATGAGATGCCTCTTCTTGGTTTCATTTCAAAGGATCCCAAGAAATATTCCTTCACTTATGTGTGTACCTCAAGGATCTCTAGTAGGATGCCTCTCTATTGTTTTGACCTGAGGGACCCAGTGGCTTCCCTAGTGTTTGACTCACCTTGATCTAGAGAATTATGTGTTTGGGTAGAGATGGTAGCGTGTGTCACCTTAAAACTCATAGTAAACTTGTAATCTTGAGGGGATATGGTAGTATTGAAGAGTTTAGGTGTTCATCAAACATCACTCTTTTATTTATTCATTAACTTAGTTATTATTGATATAACTATGATTCAAGATATAATTCATAGAAATTGATTCATGGGTCTTGATTCAATGTGATTCAATTCTGGGGATTCCAAGAGGTATTACCTAGGATTCATCTGATGAGCCAATTGAATATTAAATTATAGTGATTCACAGTGTTAATTCATAGAATTTGACTTATTATCCTATCAATTGATTGTTACATTATCGAGATACCCAGAGGTAATTCTTGGGATCTGACTTGTGAGCCTTATTTATTGAGTGTAATTATTATTAGAAGTCCCATTTTTCACTGGGATTCTTCCTTGTATAAAGAAACATTGGTAGTTTTTCTTGTGAATTTTGGATCCCCTTTTCATTGGTGTCACCTATTAGATGCTCTAGGTGATAACCTAAGTTGGTTGGGTGGTAGAATTTCACCTAGCACTAGATTTGTGATATTCTCAAGTATTTATGATGATATCCTCAAGCAATTCATAAGATACTCCCTAGGATTATGTGGACACACTATTAATATATTATTCATACTTTCTTGGAAACAAATATATATAAAAATTTATTGAATTTATGTTTAGTTATTAGCGCAGTTCAAGAGGGAATTCCTTATACATATCACCTAAGGGCCATCCCCCTCAGGGATTATCCAAGTTCTAATGTCGTAACCACTAATGGAATGAGACCTAGGGCTCAGACATCAGACTGTATTTACACATGGATTGAGTGTCATGACATCCATATCTAATCCTTATTTACATGATGTCTAGTTAATACCTAGAATCTTTCCTTATATAGTGTATGTGAGTATGGCTGATCCCATGGCTAGGAAATATATCCCCCTGTGGTGATATAGCTTACTCAGATACAATCTAGTGCTGGATGAAATAGGTACAGTCGATTGGGATCATGTACCCATGGATTTATTTGATCACACATGGACTGAATGTTATGAAATCTAGGTTAATTATGTATTCATTAAAAATTTATTCGACCAGGTTCATGGACACAAGTATCAAATGTGGGTTTGTATTATCTATTTTATTCAATTTGTGTCTTGGCTAGGCTGGGCATATTTAATGAGCATGCACATATAATAATAGGTTATAGGTTCACCATTGGGGGTGTCCTACTGATATTTATTTCTCACCCCATGTAAATTCACCTCGGTGTGTGTTAAAACCTTATTTCTTATTTCATGTAGTTCACAAATGCACAATGTAAAAGGATGCGGCCCAAGATTACATGATTGAGTGTAGTTTCTTTTATGGATTATTATGATTGGGTTGGAGAATTTCAATAATGTCTTAGAGACCGGGTATGTGGTTTGGATTGGAGTTAGTAATAGATCCTTATACCTCTATTTCTATTCATTTTATTTACTCCTATATATGTGTTCATCCTAGTGGGAGATCAGTGTTTTATGTATGATATGACTATTTAGTATTTTACTACATTTCATTTATTATTAATACCTTGTTATATTTATTACTTCCACACTCTGATTATTTACTGCTATGGATGATGTTTGGTTATTTCCATTATTTTCTTACTCTCCTATAAGGGAATTCTCTCTCCAATGTCACACCCTCGGCCCTTGATTCTAGTCGATAGCCTCTGGAATATGGGGAGGTATTCTTTAGGCCTTATTACTAATAGGTCTTATTACTACTTATAGAGCGATCCAGGTCAGGGAGTGACAATATGATGGACCATCATCATCTCATAATGTTTCAAATTGATTTTTCATTTTTAGTTCATTTAATGATCCTTTTTTTCTATGTGCTACCACTTTGGTTCTATTACAACAGATTCCTCTCCATTATTGATGAAAAATATATGTCCATGTGTCCAAATCATCCACACCAAAAAAATTGACCATCAAAAGAATTAATAGAATGTTGAACTATTTTTGGATACCACCTTTTCTCTTATTACCTTCAATACCTCTTAGTTATGGAACAAACATTTTGATAATGTAAAATATTTCCACAATAATAACACCTGATATGAGGTTAATTTTTGTGTTTCATTGCTGTAGCATTGTTCGTCCCTTGGTTTTTTTGAATCTTCTGATTTTGATTCATACCCAAATCAATCTTCAACCTCAGAGTGGGTGTTTTTGGTATTAGATTGATCGTCACCTACTTATATTTTCAACCAAGAACCATACAATCTATATTGGTTTAATATTTCATTTTATTCTCTAGAAAATTCTTTGACTATTTTTTGGACCTCCATACTCTAATTTTCCTTTTTCTATCACATATGTAACCTAATTTCCTAATATCATAATAAGGGTTAAGAGTTTATCCCGATATGCTACTTTTATTCATAGGTTAAAAAACTATACTTAAATTTATTATATACATTTGACTCAACCTTTTATTGTGTTAATAAAACTATTGACAACCCTAGTGTGTTATTCAACTTTGAGAATGTACTCAAAAAATTTATTTGAGTTTTATATCTTTTCAGATTTGAGGATTTCAATTTCAGACTTTATCCCAGACTTCTCTTCTTACTTTTACTACATAAATAGTTTGTAATCATGAATGAATCCATTTGATTTCTTTGTTTTAGTTATCCAAAATATATATTATTAAGATTATATTTTAATTCAACATAGAGTTCAAATATTCCTTCAACCTGTCCTTCATCATTTTTTCTCTCTTCTCTTTTCTAGGAATTTCTCATAACTACCACCAAATCATTTTCTATATTGTATTTTTAGTTCTCAATTTATTCAACCTAACTTTATTATGTACTAAAATTTTATTGTGAAATAAGTTTATTATTATTGAATAAATTTCTATTAGTGATTTTCCAATTTTTTTATTGGATGAATACTTATTCATGGAAATTTCATAATCATCCTCATCATTGAATTAAATCTCCTTAGAGAACATTGCTACAAGATGCCTTACCATTCCCCAATGAAATCATACTAGAGGAAGTTTCCCTTTAAACTTCACTTTTAACCTTTCTATATTTGAGGAAATAAATTAAATCACCTCATACATTTATCATTCTTCCTGATCATCCTCTATGGTGAGCTTCCTCAAGGACTTAAATTCCACCTCTTTAGACTTCCCTTTTTACACAGCCTCATTATCATCATTTCTCATCTCATATGCAGAAAAGTTATTGTGTAAGCTATCCAATTTTATATACTTTTTATATTTTGTCCTCAAGTATAGAGACTTTGATATTGAACTAAGGTGGAAGTCTTCTCAATATGCACATGGTGATATTTACATCATCTATGATTTATTTTTGAGCTCACATAATATTCACCAGATCAATTAATTCATCAATAGAATCATTTGGGTGAATCCTAAAGACCTCATACTTGTTCCAAAGAACCTGAGATTTAGATTCTTAGACTTTTTATTCACTTTTTTTGATATTTACTAACTTTTTACACATGAAATTTGATGACTTAAATGAAATCAACATAATATAGATTATTTTGGATAAATCTCACCCTAAATCATTGATTCCTCTAGTGTTAGAATTCAATTATATATGGTATGATTATGATAAATATCCAATATACATATCAACTGATATACCATGCACTGTGGCTTCAAAAACATCCATGCCTAAAGATAGGAAGTAGTGCTGCATCTGATTCTTCCATAGTTAAAAATTATTTCCATCAAAGTTCAGAATCCCTTTATGATTAATAACTTAAATTTCATCAACTAATAGATAAATAATGACTTTATACTTTCTATAAAATACCAATTATAATACTTATTTCATTATATACCCTTGGGGGGTGAATCAGGGTTTGATAGATTAAAACAACAATACCTTTAAGGATCTTGTTTCCTTGTAAAAAAACTATATCCTCTCACCTTCTGATAGAAATTAATGAATGTAAGTTAAAACTTTAAAAATATACAAAAAATTACTTATTTCACCTCCACTGGGATAAATCTAAGTATTATAAAAATGAGATGTATCGAGGTACCAAAATAAACTATAACGTACTAATGTTATAATGTTCAGAGTGGACTCACTATCCATATAGGTTACAACCACTCATAATTTGAAATATCATTTCTCACTATATTTTGAAGTGAGCACAATTATCCACTATAATAATCTTATAATAATCAGTTATGAGTTGATTCACACTTGAATGAGCATGTATTTATGCTCCAGTTTCATCAAAGAGATGAAAATAACCTTCATGTGTAGCTTTTATTTTTGGAGTGCATAACCATTATTCTCGGAGTATGTTACCCTTATTTACTTACATAATCACAAAAATGCATTTAAATATCTTAAGTGTGTAAACTATATCACATGAACCCAAGACAATTTTTCTATGTGAAAAACTCTAAGTGAATATTCTTTAGATGTATATTTGATTATGTAACTTCCTTTGCTTCCCATGAAGATGATTTTGTGCTTCTTATTTGATCATGTAACCACATTTTATTCACCTAAAATACCTTAAAATATTCTTATTATGTAAATTATGAAATTATGTAACTTCCTTTACTTCACATGAATCTCTTGTTATGCTCCACTTATGCAAATTTGATCACATAACCTACTTTGTACCTGTGTAAAACTCCTTATACAAACTATTCTTCAGATAAAAAAATTTAAGAAAGACATGATATAGATATTGATGAGTTAAGGGGTATTTATAGGCATAAATAAATTTACTTAACTTCAAAAAATGAAGTCATCCATCCAAATGTTTTACACTTTGTGTTCAATCATGCACTTCTTAAGAATCACATAACTTCAGCTAAATCAAGTGATCACTTGACTCACCTTGCTTCTTGCGATCATAATATTACTTTGAGATTATGTCCTCAGCCTTAAATGAAATTAAAAAAAATCCTCTATTAATTTTAAAACTTCACTTATTCCGAATTATTTACCCGACTTCATCGCGTAATCCATTGGCACATACTTGATTGTGCGATTTTTAACGACCATAATATAAATCTATCTTAGATAGCGTTTCTTCAATTATGTGATTTACTTATGTGGTCATGTTATCTCATTTAGATTATGTGTTGTGAACAAATTACACTCATTTATTGATTTAGAGTGACTGCATGACCTCCCTGTAACATCTTGTATTTCTTTGATTATGTGATCACAAGATCTCCTTTGCTTTATGTGATCATCTGATTTCCAACAGTTTAAATGATCATGTAATCTCATTTACTTTATTTGATCATGAAACCCTTTGGAAAATATGCATCAAACCTTATCCTTAACTAATCTCTCCCAAAACTCTAAAAAATTTCACACATCCTTTGACAAAAAACATTTTTAATAACTTCCAACCAGGTAAACAAATACAACAGCCTAAAAACACCAACAAGAGGGATTTTTTCCAATACCGACCCACAATGTTATGGGAGACAGAGATGTGAATTATTAACCTACTATGTTATGTGAGTTAGGGATGAGGATTCTTGATCTACTATATCATGTTAATGTGGGATATGAATTCTTGACTCACTATGTTAATATTTTCTATGATAATGATTATGACATATTTTTATATACCTATGTTTTGTGTTATGGATCATTTTTCTTGTATCATGTTTCTACACTCCTATTCCATGGTATGTTTAGATAACTATTATTGTTACATGTTGCATTTTTATTAGATATTTCCCCCATATTCATGATTACTCATATGCTTATTCTCCGACCCTTTATAACCGATTGATATCCTTTTCCCTTACTGAGTGTTTAAGATTATCCCTTTATTGAGTTTCTATTCTAAGGTTATGAAGATGATTATAACCCAGGAGATGTCTAGAAGGGGATATAATATAGCATGATTATAGAAAAATGTTCACAATAATATTTTTTTATATCTAATCTCCAATGACACCTGACCTTTATGTTATAGGATTGTGTGATCATGTGTGAGATTTAATGTTTATATTTTGTAAACAAATGTAATTTTGGAATGAGTTATCTCACTTGGTATCAAATCCAATTTGAAAAGAATTTTTTTAGAACTGAACCTCAGAGTGTGGGTTCGGGGTGCCTTAGTTATCATTAGATAATGATTTATTTTTTTGGGAATTAATTTATTTATTTTTGGGATTATGAGAAGGGAACATTATTGAAAGGCCTAAATATAGGAAAACATTCTAATGTTTTAGAAAAGCAGAGAGTGTGTGGTTTCCTAGAAATTATATCCCTACCTGGATAAAAAAAAATTTATAGACTCTAGCTCAGATTCATATAGGGGTAGAAACCCTGGAAAAGGTTTGTTGGGTATTAACCCGACATTCACTTAGTGCATAATTAATAGGCCTAGCTGTACACCTGGATTGACACTCCTGGAGGATATACTTTGACTTATATATAAAATTTTTAGAAATAATTTTAAGGATTTAAATAGAATTTAAGGATGTAATATTTAACTAGTTAATTTAGAGAACCAAATAAAAATATGACTATGGAAAACCTAAGTTAAACTAATGGACTTACAGGTTGAAACCATTATATCATATTTAAAATGGAAGTTTTATGGGTTAAAATTAAGGTGTCATATGAAAAGACATCTTAGGATTGGGTTTTTATATTTGTATGATCATTTAATCTAATTTTATTGGATATTATCATAACCATTTTGATTCTAGTATTTGGTTGAAAACAAGATAGTGAAAATAAATTTGCGTAAGGAATTCTTATAGAAACTCTTAATACTCATAACTAGCTAAGGTGGAATATATGACACCAATGGTTGATAATATAAATATATTCTAATTATAAGATAATAATGAGTTTCTTGTATTATCCATGATAGTTAGGTTGATATATCATTAGAAATTATATCTTGATCATTGTACCTCTTATATATACCCTTATTTGTTTCATTAGTAAGAGATAATTAAAATTGTGAGGACATAATATATTTAATGTGGGGAGAATATAACACCTTGATATTTTAGTATATATTTTTATTTGATTAAATACTATATTCAATATAATTTTTAATATACAACACCAAACTAAAAAAAAGCAAATAATATATTTTAGAAAAAATATCAAAAAACAGAATAAACATTGATACATTATGAGAATGAAATATGAAGAAAAAAACTAAAACATTTTATTCTATATATATGTTACATATTATTATTATTTATATTTTTTAAATAATGACTTGATGTATTTATAAAATTAAAATAAATGATTTTAATACTAATGTTTTGATGATATTTAATTAATGTTTATTAAACAATTAATCAATATTAATGATTTTTGAATAAAACCATTTAATAATATAAATAATTTTGTCGTAGAGAAATATACTTTGTCAATATATTGTGTATTTTTAAACTAATTGATCACTATTTAATAAAGTGAAATATATTAATGATATATATTAAAAATAAATTAATGTTCATCAAAGTATTTTCACTCAGCATGAAATATCAATAAATTATTCTAATCTATAAAAAATAAATTTTCATAAAAACTATTTTTATGTGTTATGAAAAATTATTTTAAAATTAATTTTATCAACTATGGAAATTGATTTTAATTACTTTTTTTCATTTTATTAATTAAAATATCCAAAATTTTTAATATAATAATATTTTTAACATAAAAATGAGTTACTGAAGTAAATATTAGTTATCATGGTAATAAAATTATTTTTCAAAATATTTTTTTATAAACATTATTTAATTTTTATTTAAATAAATTAAGTTAAAATATTTTAAAAAACTAATCTAATATAAAATCTAAGAATGTTATCAAATACATTAAAACTCATTTAATTATTACTTTATGTGAAATAATAATAAAAACACTCGATGTTTAAAAATACATTTTTCTACAAAAAACATTTTTCCCTATATCCAAGGTTTTAATTTAAAAGTTAATTTTTTTTATATTTAAAAATTTATTTATATAAAATAATTCTAAATTCAGATTTATAATGTATAAATTTGGTAAGAGTGATGATTTTATATTTTTAGTAAAAAAATAATTACCATAGTAAATATTTATTCAGGGTTAATAAGGGTTAAAAGTGGTAACTTAAAGTGGATCTAATTTCATTAAGTTTACATGACACTTAGAACTTATAGAAAACCTTTTTTGTTTGGAAGTTCATTCCCACATGTCTCACAAACCATTAATAACCTAACCCACCCAAATCTTATGTTATTCCATCTCATTCCTCACCTAACTCACCTGACTCCCATGTGATTCCATATTTACCCCTCACTTACCATTCAATTCCATGGAAAAGTCCCTCTTTCTCACTTATAAATGGAGATCCATTCCACCCAATTCAAGACACACTTAGCCTTATAATTAATCTTTAAAACCCAAAAATTTTACCTCTCCTATAATCCCATTACCCATTTGGAATCTCTTGGTTTAAACAAAGTGCCACAAGTCCCCAAATTCTTATAATTCTTTCAAGATAAAAGTCAAATCTTCAACATGAGTATTATCCACCCCATACTCTTCTATTCATTATAATTATTATCCATCCTCATCCAAAGAATTTCTAACCATATTAAGATAATAACATAAGTATCATTATTATACTATAATTTGGTTATATTCAGGGTATACCATTATCTATTATCCTTTCATCCATATGAAAAATGAAAATGTCACCCATACATACATGCGAATTACTACCTCTATGGGTGACATGTTTTTTTTCACCATCTACTCACATGGGGGGTTATAATAATTTATTTAATGAATAAATATAATAAATATTAAATAACTATTATTCTATAAATATAAATAATTATCCACCTTCCATTCTTTATATCCATTAAAAAAATGAAATGTTACCTGTGCGTACGTGCAAACTACCACCTCCATGGACAACTTGTTTCATCTTTCATAACCACCATTCATGGATGGTTATAAAAATAAATTTTAATGATAAATATGATATTTATGACTCTATTAATATTATCTAATGATAAATTATTAATTCTATTAATAATATTAACAATAAATGATCATTTCAAACTTAACCACCTAAAATGTGCATACACAGAGAAAAAATGATATCTTCTTTGTAACTAATTGTTTATTATCTTATATTATTTATAAATGTGTTATAAATTATGATTAATATATTTAATAAATAACATAATTTTCTTTATATAATTATGATATTATAATCACTTCATAATCATACTCATCCATTGATTATAACATGTTCTTGTTTGGGTCGGTTTGACCACCTACAAGAATGATGCTATTTTTTTTATGGATGGTTATAGAAACTTAATTATTGGTATAATATGATATTAATATGAAAATAATGTTTTTTATTCTTTAATGTTAAAACTAATATGAAACTCATTATTAAAATACCACCTTTTGTTGTTGAAAAATTACTAAAACAAGCTCATCGCCGATTTCATCTTTTCAAATTTTAACTAAAAAATTCATGGAATGAAATTTGAAATTTATAAATCAAAATATAATATATATTATAGTTTATTAAATAATATATGAATTATGTAATTTTTATCAAATAATTATAATCAATATCGACTTTATAAATCATGTGTGAAATAATTAAAATCGCTATCATCTAATGATGAAAATAAATAATAACTAACTAAAAAATGTATGATTAATGATTAAAATTAAAGAGTATAAAAGGTAATAGATATGAATAAAACTATCAAACAAGTTACTAATATAGTTATTTTTTATTGTACAAGAGGTTAGTGTGCATCCTTCCAATTGAGAATCTAAGGTAAGTGTTTTATCATCTCAATTTTCCTTCTTTGATACATATGCCATATTCACCACATTATTTATTTTTTATGGTGTATATAATTTAATATGGATGAATTTTATCATAAAATCAATGAAATTAAATTGATTTAAAAATCCATATCATATTATTTAATTTAGTGGATTTTAATTCAGAGGCCACTAATGTTGTATGGGTTTTTATTAACTCAATTTCAATCCATTGAGTTATGATCATTATTATTGAATTTTCTTCTTATAATTTAGAACAAAATATACCTTATTATTGAATTTTATTTTACTTTATCACAATTTTATGATAATTTTCACTTCTTTCTCATGAAATCATTTTAAGTGGTTTTTACCTCAATTCTTCTTCTTTTATGAAATTATTTCTACATAAAAATGTAACATTAATAATAATAATAATAATTGTCATATTATTTTATGATTATTTATTATCCATGTCCATATTATTTATTTCCAAATACTTTTTCCTTTGTTATTTGGAAACCTAGATATTTATTATCTCATATGATCTTATTATTTCTATTTAACTCTTTTGAAATGAAAGTTTTACTATCCATTTTATAATGCGGGTTTCAATAAAGGTATTTTAAAATATTTAAAAGGATTTTACTTTAAATTTAATATATTTTATATTTCACTCCACTTTATATATTCTTTATATTTATTTCATTTAAAACATTCCATTATTTATGTTACTCTTTTTAAGTAATTTTTTTAATTATCCTTTTTATATTCTTGAAAATGATATTTAAAAGTGACTTTTGACTTAATTTTCAATTGAATTTGATTTTAATTAAAAAAGTGTGAATGAAATCCATTTATTACCATTTTTTATACAAATTAAATTTTATTATCACCTTTTTATGTTTTATTAAAGAATATTGCTCACTAATTTTTCATGTTTTTCTAAATATATTTCTATTAAATTTCATTTATAAAACCTTTTCTCAAAAGATATCAAAAACACAAAGAGTTATTATTCTTATTTCTACAAATAGATTTTAATGATCTTATAAACGTGTTTTTAATCTATATCAATATTCTTTAATAGTTCTAGTGTGAGTATTCTCTAAGGATACCATCAACCTTTATTTTATGGATAAATTAAAAAAATTTCTATAGAAATTTTCATAAAACCCATCTCTTTTCCATGAGTTAATTGAGTGGTGTTTGAAATAATTTTTTTTTCATGCTAACTTGGAACACATATATATAGTTTACCATTATGTGATGGGAAGGAATTATATAAAACTACAGTGCATTAAAAAAAATTTATATCTCAAGATATAAATTTTGGAGATAAGGACATGAATTCTGGGACTAATCTATTATAGGATATAGGGATACAAATTCTTGACCCACTATGTTATGGGTGACTGGTATGTGAATTATTAACCCACTATTTTATGGGATACATGGACATGAATTATTGGCCCACTATGTTATAAGAGACGTGGAAATGAATTCATAACCCAATACATTATGGGAGATAGGTTTGTGAATTCCATACCCACTATATTATAGAAGATAGATATGTGAATTATTAACCTTCTATGTTATAGGTGATATGGATGTGAATTAATAACCCATTATATCATGGGATATAAAGACATGAATTCCTAACCCACTATGTTATGATTTCCTATGCTTATTTGTATGATACATTTTTATATATCTATGATATGCTCTATGGATCATGTTTATTGTATCGTGTTTGTATACTCTTATGATATGGTAATTTTTTCAAACTCCTATTATTCTATGTTACATTTTTATTATATATTTCTCCGATGTTTATGATTTATTATATGATTATACTCTAACAATTTATGACTCATTGATATATTTTCCCTTACCGATCATTTTATCTCACCCCTTTCTTATATTTTATATTTCTTAGGTTATAAAGATGAGTATAACCTAGGATATGTATAGAAGGAATTATATTTGGGTATGATTGTAGATAAATATTCACAATAATATTTTTTATGTACCTAATCTCTAAATAAACTAAACCTTTAGGTCCTGGGGTTGTGTGATCATTAAGGGTGCCTCTGTTACCCTATCCCAACGTGTTCCCACTAGCTAATTCCCTAAGAGAGTTATGAACTCCTAGGAGTGTATATATATAATACTCAGTGACCCTAAGGGGTATTAAATGTGATGTTATAGTTTAATTTAGGGGGACACTAGGGATATTTAACTGAGCAAACCATGTCTGATATCATTCTAGTTAGATGAAAGTGTATTTCCCATAATATTTATATTTTGTTTATGAGTTATTTTAGGGATTCATTTTATGAATTTTTGTATACCTTGGTAATCTATTGGGTTAGGTAATAATTATTTGGATTTGGTTATTTTTTTACGTCTTCTTGATATTATGGTGCCCACTTGAGTTTCCTTGTTTTTAGTTCTTATTTGGTTGTATCTTAAGTAGTTTTAAATTATGACACAACAAGTGGTTTCCAATAAAGATGAATGAAAGAATTGTAAATGTATTTTGAGAAGTTTTTTAAGATAAGTAAATAAAAGTGTTTTAAGTTGTTTGTGTGTGTGGAATTTCAAATGAGTTGAAGTAGAAGGGGGATAAAGAGTTGGTTTTGGTTTTAATATAACATTGAGATCCCCCTTTCATGTTTTTCTATGTTTTTTTTAAATCATTAGTTCCATTCTCATTTCATATGATATGGGTGGTTGTTTTACAAAGGTGTATTTAATATGTGATTTGGTTTTTCATATACTAACATGTGAAAATCTATTTCAGAAAACTATTTTCAAATTTTCATTAGTGAAATGTACTTTGAAATAAATGGCACAAACTCTTTTGTGAAAACCTATTAGGATTTCTTAGCTCACACTCTACATACACCATTATGTGTATGTATCTTTCCTGTTATCTTTTAGGTTCCTAGGCTATAGTATAATTCAGGTAATATGTTAATGTTGAACATTGATGTATGTTGTTATAATGAGTTGAGTAACCATAAGTCACATGAATATGGTTGGTGGTGGTTTTGGGTTTGGTTTTATTTTTGGTATGGTGATGTATCAAATTGTTTGGCTAGATGTACCTTGTTCTATACTTCTATTGTATCTATATTTTTTTGAGCATATTTTTATTTTATTTTTGTGATGTTCAATTTTTCATTTTATTACTACTGTATATTATTTTGAGTGGTTGTATAATTTATACTAAAATAATTTATTTTATACATTGAGGTCCAATTTCTGAATAGTTCATTCCAGATTCATGGGTTGGATATGTGATGTGTTTATTTTGATTTAGAGGGTGAAATAATTCTGTAGTGAACATTTTTAATACCTAGACACTAGTTTCCATCCCATGGGGATCAAGATAAATCTTCAAGTCTAGTGGAGACTTGATTTAGGTGACATGTCAAGTCATCCTGGGATGGATTGTTATATAGGTTGATGGAAAAAAGTATAAACCATACTTGATGAGATATAGAGACAAATAGATTACGTTAAATAGTGAGTATTCATAAGAGTTCATCTCCATTTAGACATTAACTTCTTTCTTCATGGGTTCCTTGATGTATAACTAGAAGTTGATCTTATAATTTACCCCAGTTCACATAATTACACTAAGAAAGAGGTCCAAAGGTTCACGTAATAAGTATATCCAAAATATTAGTTAAATATTATTTAAATTTAATAATTTTAATAAATATTATTCCTGCCTCATGGATTAATAATTATTCAAAATCTATTGATCACATAAATTCAATCATTGGTTATTTTAAAAAATATATATATGGGTTTAATATTAAATAAATATTTATTTAAAAGGTAATTAATAATTATATAAATATATAAAATTTATTTATCTCCTTTTTATTCATCAGGTATGAAATAATTATTTTTTTGGTTAATGAATATTAAATAAATATTTATTTTTAACTATAGTAAATATAATAAATATTTATTTATTAAATGAATAATATTTATTTATTTAAATAAATAATCATTATTAAAGGTTTGATAAATTTCCATGAGGATTTATGGGGTGAGTTAAGGGTTTGGAAAAAATGATATATTTATTTCATATAATTTAAATAAATATTAATTTATTTATTTAAGAAATGGTATTTAAATAAACTGATTTTTTATGAATTTCAAGATGATAATAATAATAATAATAATAATAATATTTAACATGGTGTTTACTTAGTGTTACGAGATTAGTTGAGGGCCTTTGTGTAATAACTCATTCTTTGACCTAAGTATATAAATCCTATTATATCATTTTAGAGGATATAGAGAATTGTAAACAAAATAGATTCTCTATAGAATTATCTATATTTTATAGAGATATTCTCAAGAACTCTATCAATAATGGAGGGTGACGATCGTCCTACCCCCTCTAAAGATATCACAAGAATAATAGCCATTCAAGTGTGGAAAAATTCTTGTTGTGGTCAATAATGAACGATGCAAGTGATTTGGATTCTCCATGCTTGAACCCAGAGATCCAACAAAAGTGTTATGAGATTCTTAGAACACATGTGGATACTTATATAGGGATTTTATACTTGGATCCTTCATCATGATTCCCTAATGATATGAAAAGGTTAAAATATTTGACAATGAAAAATAATATTGGAAGATGCAATTATTGTCTGTATAAATTAGTTATAAATTATATATGAAAGTTTCCTCTCTTTGACTACTCTAAGGTTGCTATCATTCGGTTCTAAGTATTATTATGAAGAAACTTATGAAATCCATTATTGGGAATGATCCTAATTGTTTCCACTATTCTCTATAACTTTGAAGTGGAATTAGAACAATCACATATCAATTTGTAAATATTTATTAATCATTGATCGATTTATGAATTTGACGGTTAGATTTTCATTTGCACTATTTTTCCAATTAATTTGAAAGTCAATATATTATGATAATTCAATTTAATTTGAAAAATAGGCCAATAATAGACAAATAACATTTAAATACCCCTTCTGGAGATGCTAAAGATTTTGGAAGGATAACATAGATACACAACATATAACTGAAAGGTACACATCGTGTACCCATGTTCACTACACTGGGATGAGTTACAGGAATAATGACACATCATTTGAGAGAATTGTACATTAAATCACTACACACTATGTATTGGATGGTCTATATGTAATGTGACCTTATCGGTTACATGGTGTGTAGCTGACATACATTCCATGTAACTCACACAGTTTCACTTAGGAGAAATCATAGACATTGTTTGGTAAAAATATGCAATATGTATGAATAAAAACTGAGAAACACAAGATAGATGATATTAAAAGTTGTGTAACATGCATACACATCATGAAACTCATAAATTTTCAAGTTAAAAACATGAAGAGTCCCTATGAATGTAGTGAGAGCAGCTAGAGAGAGGAATACACAAAAAGTAGTTTATTGTACATGTCATGTAACTCACACCCATTCATATGGAGTACGCACCAATCCAAGTTCTAAATTAAATTTTCATAATGGAAATTAATTATTGCATTAAACCAAACTATTTGATGTGTAATAGATGTATAGATCATGTGATAGGGTTTTCATAGTAATAAATTCTTAATTAATTTCCACATTATTTTGGAACTATATGATATGTATGGTTGTCATACATTCCAAGCACTTAATGGGTATTAAAAGTGATACACACTGTATATATTAATGCAATGTTGTGAAGTCATAAATTCTATGTTGTCCACTCATCTTGACTTGTGGAACTATACACCATGTAATATTATGACACTTACATGTTTGATACATGTTCTGTAAGTATACAATACACGGACAAGACTATATAGAGCATATTCACCAGCGTTGTGAGTGGGAATACATTCCATGGGTATATGTAATGTTTCCTATAGTATATGTTGTTTTAAATTCCATATGGAATTTAAGACTGACCAAAAGGGTACTCACTATGTCCTTGTCAGTTCACACTGATTATGTATTTAATTTAATTTAAACTAATTTATTAAATTAATTTAAAATTATAGAATATGGGAATCCTAAGGATTGTTCAGATGAAAATTAAGATAAAATAAATGTATAATTAATTAATATAATTAATTTATTAATTACATAATTTTATCTTAACGAAGAACGAATTGAAATGAATGCTAACTAATTTTAAATGCATAATAATTGTATATGTGGATGATCATGATCTTTACCAGCCAATAAAAGTGTTAAATTTATTTTAATTTTACTATTATTGGATGGGTTTTTGTGATAATTATTATTAAATTTAAATTATGATCTATGTATCATTCCATCCTTTTATTATGCAAGGGATTACAAGTCTACTATTTCATTAATGTAACCCCATACCCCCAGTTCTCCTAACTTGTGTGTGAGTAAACATATATAAAGGAAGGAACTACCTAACTAATTGAGGTTGTTCAAGGTGGAGCCAAGGTGAAACCAAAGAACAAAGATACACAAGTGAATCGATGGAATAATTCCACTTGAACCGTGATCGGTTAAAGGGGTTATTATCCTAAGGTCAAGGGTCATCTTATCATCCTATCGATAAAATGACCAATAGAAAATCTCATGATCATGCCACATATATTTATTTTATTTCTATTTAGTGAATGTTTCTTTATTTATGTTTATTGAATGCTTAAATGACACCATTTAATATAAATAAATTAACAAGAATGTAAGATAAATTAAAATAAATGGATTATGCATAAATTATTTTATTGAGACATGATTAATTAATTATATAAAATCCATATAATATTAATGAGTATGTACGATGATAAAATAAAAAAAATTGCTGCATTAGATACAAATCCATCAAAGAAAATATTAATTTGGACAAAACATTCGATTTTTTGATTTAGGATGAAACCATATATCTAAGTGTTGGTTTGGGCGTTCTCAAGACACTTCAATTTATTAGGGAGTTATAATGAAAAATTTTATTCAACATAACCAAGTAGCATCAAGAGTAATTACCCTTAAAATAATTGGTGTAACATGAATAAAAGTGTTGGGGAAATATGAGTTACACATTTTAAGTTTGAGGATACCACTCAACGGATCAAGGAACCATGAGTTAACATATTTGGTAAGACTGACTACCTAAATACCTTCATCTAATTAACCAAACCCTTATTTGGGTCATGAGGAGGGAAATATAAATTCTTTCCTTTATAATATCCTTTCATCAGAATATTTTGAATCCAATAGTGAGGGATATTGAGATTTGATAAAATTGTGGGATATTAATAAATAAAATTTATCATGTAACATTTTGGTAATCAAGATAAAGTAATAAATATTTTTTACTAATATATAAAATGGAAATAAAAACCACAAAAACATTACGATCAGTTTTGGACAAAGACTATGCACTCAATAGTATAAATTTACAAGAGTTGTATAGTTTTTTAAATACCACACTATCATAGGAAAATTTATATTATATGTCAGAGTCCCCTATACTTGTTTAGCCACAACATTGACCAATTAAAGGTGATAAGGGTGTTTATAAGAGATAGTTTTAGGATGATTCTGCTGTTCATTGCATCATGATATCAGTTATTCTCAGAGAGATGAAGATGCAACATAAGGATATGTATGCATATATAATTTTATCTCATATCCTATATATTGAGTATGATAAAGATACAATTAAGATAAATGATATTTTCATTTCACTATACAAGTGAAAAATATATGATAGGTACTTAACAAGTGATTTTGAATTCAAGATCTTGAAGCACATTGATTTGTTAGTGATCCATGGATTCCATTTGGATAAGATAATTTCTATTAATCTCAAATTATTATCCTTATCACCAAGATATTCCATATTCATATAGAAATATAGGATGAAAAATATAAAGAAACCATTATAGAATCTTTTGATTATGCTTATCCAAGGAGATAGGGAATGGTGGGAAGATGGATCCTTACCCCTTATGGTGAAAAAAAAATGAAATATTAGGTTGAAAAGTCCACAAATGTTTCAAATTAAATGGTTTATTTTAAATATCCTTAAAAAATATAAAAGATTCATAGGAAGGAAAAAAGGAAATAAGGTTATCTTATTCTCATGTAGCTAGAACAGTCACTTGAAGAACAACTATAATGAATTGAAAAATATTCTAACAATAACATCAAATTCAGGTTTATTCATCATTTCAAATAATGTTTCTATTTTAATTCTTGGGTATTAAAGAAAATATTCAAATTATATATGTTTATTCAAATACATGAACCTAGTAAGTCAATAAGACTTGCAATAAGTAAAGTGAGTTATACCATTATCTAAGAAAGGTTGATTCATATGTCAGCAGTGAGGAGCACATGACTTCAAATTTACTAGTAGATTAATTATAGTTAAACTACTTTCTTTTAATGATTATTTCCATTAAAAATTATCTCAATGTCCTATAAGACACACAAATACATTATTTTATTTGTAATAATGGTTTTTATGGAGTTTCTTAATTAATAGTTCAATAATACTTGAATCATCATTAATGAATGATGAATATAAAATATAAGACTTATAACCAGTTATGGAAAGATGATTCTAAGTCAAATGAAAATAAAGGTACCCATTAAAACCTAGTTTGACACAATTATTAAGTTTTAGAAAAATAATCCTTTATAAATAAATTTAATCTTCAAAGTTTATAAATTTATTTAAGATTTCCCTCATAAACTATTATAAGAAAAAGATAGAGGTAAATTCATATACTCCTTGATATTTTCTTAATAAATTTAAATAATACTCAATGGAGAAATTAATATACTTGTTAAAAGACATTATATCCTTAATAAAGGACTGTGAGTGTAAATAATAACCATGTATCCATTAATTTTTAAATATTTAGTAAAGGTTTTACCAATACCACATTACATTATAAACATCAAAGAGGTTTTTATAATGAAAAGAAGATGGATAAAAAGTATTATATATATTTTTAGTCTTTTATAATTGATAGTATCCTATCATGGGGATCCCAACAAGAAAATTTTGAATCTGGAAAAAATATAGTAAAGTGGGAATCAGGTTTTCTTTAGAGAAGACAATGTTGTGGACGTGTAAAAATCTTACTTAATGGGTTTAAAATTAGAAAATAGTGGATAAAATTGATAAGTTTAAAATTTAATGTTTAAAATATAGTGTTATAACATTGTATAACTCTCCTAACATACCCATGAATCATTATTCAATATGGATTCCCTATCTTTCTCTAATCAAATGAAATATTCTTGATTAGCCTTTCCTAGAAATTTTGGTTTGGAAAAGAAAAATAAAATGATCACTATATTTTATTTCTCACATAACATATTGATTAGATCCCACCAATAACTCATGGTTTATCCAACTATTAACTATTATTAGTAGTGAAGTAGTTCCCAACTGTCTTATGTGTGCAACTGGTGAAAAGAGGAAAGAAATATTTAAATATGAATATAAATGAGAATATCCTCAAATATATACATCTAAATACATCTAGAGATTTAAAAAAAGAATAATTTATCATTGAATACCAGAATTCATCACATGGGTGGGATAGATCTCCTTATCTTGGCCAATATCATCCTAGTGTTCCATCACCATAGAATAAAAAACAAAAACAAAAATAAATAGAAGTAGCAGAAGTAGCGGATAACAAAAACTTTATTTGATATAGTGATTTTTTCATAGCTTTATCCCTTCATCTGGTGAGTAGTGGTTCTTATTATATGAGATAATCTAGGTTCAATCATACTTCCCATAATATTTTCATGAGATTATTTTTTCCATTCTCTAATAATTTAAGAGCTTCTAGGATAATTTCATTTTTAGTTCCCCACTAATGTGAATTCCTCTTCTTCAAATGATTGAAATGTTTCATGACTAATGGTTTAGGTGGATTTGATAGGCTTCTATAATATTCTATAATTTACTCTAAATCCTCTAAAAATTATTCTCTATAAAATTTGGAGATGGATTTCTTTAGTACTCTACAACATAGTGGTCATCAAACTTTGTTCCAAAGAAGATGACAATGCTCATGTTGGACTTTGGATTTGGATATCTCTCTCTTTTTTGTGGTATTGGTATAGGCTCTTCGACCTAGCTTCTTCATCCTTGATATTGAACTATTAATCAAATTTATAAAATATTATTTAAAATTTTATATAGTCAGGCATTTTAGATGATACCTTTATGCATGATATTATCAAACAAGTCGAATGCACTCACTTAATGCGCCAACATAGAACCCAAAATTGCATCCCAAACACTAAAAAAACCTTATATATTGGGTAAACCAACACATGATAACCTTATTTATTTTACACATTTTATTAAACATGAATTTTGCAACCACAATATTCTTCAAAACTGTAGTAGTGAAATCAAACTAGGCCACCACCATTCTTTAAATCGGTCCTCCATCGATGTACAATTTATCATCAATTTTCCTCAAAACCATCGATCCTTATATTGAAAAATGATGTATGTATCTAAAAAAGTTATATGGTTTTTCTTCATCTATAGTAAGAATTATTCCATATTATCTACAGTTATCATTAGTAGTGTTGGACGAACTTTGTCATTGATAGGGCATGTGGTCAGATCTTCACTGAAAATATCTGATTTTTATAGGTGGAATCTTCCTCACCAATGGTGGATCAATATTGACTTCAAAATTCGAACAGTTTGTGAAGAAAATTTAGTGACACTCTACATTCTCATTGTAAGGCGATGATGTGTCTTGGTGTTTCTTGATCTCACTATAAATCATAGATCACATTGGGATCTCTTCATTGATAAGCAGGTGACAAAGGTTTCATCTTCACCATGCTCCTTTATTTATGCACATGATTGACTGTTTTCAAAAGTAGAGTGGCCTCATCAGAACAAGGTGACATTAAATCTTCATCCATAGTAGGAAACAACCTCAATATATCTGTAGAGATATTGGGTTCATTCCATATTTATCGAATATGTTGTGCTTCTCGATCATAGTTTCAGTCAATGTGGAATTTCATGGAATTGTAAGGATTTGGGTGTGGTGGTGAAATGATCTTTGTGGATGTCTTATTCATGGTGATCTCTGTGTCAACAACAATCATCCTATTTCGGTGTGACATCAAGTTTATGATTCGTAGTGGTGATCTTTAATAGGTTGAATGTGTAGCAGGATCTCATTTGTAGTAGGTTGGAGGGAAGTGACCGTGAAAGAGAAAATGTAGTAGGATGAAATAAAGGTCATGGTATGTAAGTGAACACATGAGGTAGATTTGTAGAAACTATGAATTTTGGAAGAACTAATCATGGAGGAGGCTCATAGTATGTATAGAAGTGGATTTACAAAAGGTTGTTGATGGTGAAGGGAATGGTCACTTATAAAGTGATCGTGAGAGGGTAGGGTAGCCATCTATTTTTTTCATTGTGCAGTCACTTTTTAATTTCCTCATAGTCAGTTGATATTTTTTTTTCAATGCACACGATCACTTTAATATTTTCAAGTGTGGTCAGTTACAGAATCTTCAAACAGTCTCTTAAGTGACTGTGAAAGGTATAATCACTTCAATTAATCTATTTTTTAGCCCAATTACTTCTTTTTTTATGGTCACTTTGAGATTTTTTTTAAATGAATTATAAAAAACATCATTGTTGAATTATTTTTCTAGTGAAATTCAAAAATAAAAATATGATTAAAATTAAAATTTCAACCTACAAAAAATTTAATTCCAAATGAATTTGAAATTCACCACCCAATTCAAAAATCATATTTAATTCAATTTGTAAGTAATTTAATCATTCAAAAATACATTCACTAACATGAAAAAATTAAAATTAGAATTTAATTACTTTGTATAATGAATTCCAAAATTTAATGTTCATTTTTATCAACCAATCATATTTTTCAAAACATAATCAATTTCATCATTTAAAAATAAAATTATATTCCCAAAAAAATAAAAAAGGATTTCCATTAAAAAAAACAAATAAATCAAATTAAAACTAAATAAATTAAGTCCTGATTAGAATTTCAATTCCATAATAAAAAATTATAATTAAAAAATTAAAATTTCACTTCTCTTTTTAATTCCATGAATGAATAAATCAATTAAATCCTCATTTTAATCAATTTAATAATTAAGTTACAAATTTTCCAAAAGTTACAAAAAAAAATACCTTGGATTAAATCAATTAGGTGGAAAATAATTTTGAAAGAAGATAAAAAATGTAATTTTTTTGAGCTCACATCACTCCCCCATACTTAAACTATTGCAATATAGGGTAATTATATCATTGAATTCCAAAAAAATATTGTTCTTCCTAACTTTAAATAAAAATCCAGAAGTAAAGGAACTAAAATAATTCTTCCACTAAATGATCATGCTTCTTATATGAATTTCACACTTTTTTTACTTCCATTAAAATTCACATTCCAATTCCACTTGTGAATTTTAAAGATTTAAGTTGAATAAAAATTATAACAAGTAACACTTCCTTACATCCCTTATCCCAAATATTCCTAAACCATAGTTAATTTTTAAAATTCATTGATACTCCCTAAATGGAATTTTTATATGTAAATTTAATCCTTCATGGGTTGAATATTCCCCTCACCTAAATGAATTAGTTTTGGAAACAAGGGAACTTTATTCATTTATTTTGGAGTTTTTCCTAGCCATGTATGTGAAAAGAACTATGAAAAGGAACTTATTTGAATATCTACATAGGGATACTCACACACCCAATTACATTGTCTAATATATTCATTATAGGATACAAATTGGCCACATTAATCAAAGTTTAAATGACTTATATGAATATCATTTAGGATGGATCATGAGGTGTTACTTGATTACAAAAATAAATTCACTCTAGATTGAGTTTAAAATTCAAGTAACCACATGTTATCATTCTTATTCTATAAATAGATTTTTAGTTTTCACTCTATTTCCCTAGTATTAAAAAATAATTTCCAATTAATAGATATTATGTTCACTTATAAATCATTCGTAATCAGATATTTGGAATTTTTGAAATCATCATAAAATGGTATGGTATTTTAATTAGGAAAAACTTTATTGAAGTTCACTTTTCCTACTTAATTTTTTTATTTATACTCCAAAAAATATAAAAATATAATCATATAGAAACTATGTAAAGATTCATATTTTTTTTGTTATTTTTTTATTTGTTATATATATGTATTTCAAATTTAAAATTATAAATTTCATTTACATATTAAAACTAATTTTTCATTATTCACTATAGTTGGTTCAAACATACATCCCATTGAATTCTATATTGCATTTTGTTTTGGGAAAAACTATTCAACATAAAGTAAGAAACCATAGAAATATGAGAAAAATAGACAACCTAATAGTGATCTATTTAATAGAAGTAGGGAAGTGTCTGGGCTCCTCAATATATTATTTCTATAAATCCACTTGGTACTTATTCAATCATTTCAATTCAACTTGAATGGATTCTTTGAACCTTCAACTTGAATCAAAATTTCACTAAAAGGAAATTTATTAGTTACTATGTATGGCCCAATCCACTTGGAATGAAGCTTACTGGGGAAGTCCTTCATCCTTGAAGAAAATAACAACACTTTTTCTCTAGATTGAAATTCTTTTTTCTAGATCAATTTATCACAATCAAATTTAGTTATCTCCTTATATAGTAGTGAGTTCATATATGCTTCCCTTCTCATCTTTTAAATCTCCATCATCTACAACTTCCACTTTTCTCCAACCTGCTTAAACAACAGGTTCACTCTTTTTATAGCCTAATAGGATTTTTTCTATGTCTCAATAAAAAAGTAACAATTTTTACTATATAAAATTCTATAGGGAAACATACCTAAGTGGGGTTTTTAGGAAGTTATGTATACCCAAAATGAATCTTCTAATTTCTTACTATAGACTTTGCAGTTGGGATGTACTTTTTTCTCAAATATTCTTTTGACTTATTTATTGGGAACCACATTTATACCAATTGTTTCTAGGTAGTTAGATGCAGAAGTTTTATGCTGCACTCCATAATTCTTCATGAGGTCCTCTATATTCTTGTTGCAAAATTGGGCCCTCTAGTCACTGATTAAAGCTCAACATAGTCCAAACCTACAGAAAATGGTTGATTTTTGAAACTTAATAACAATTTTTGAATGACTAGTATAAGTATGTTTTGCTTCAATCCACTTACAAATATAGTCCACTACTAAAAAAGTATAGGTAAATTCAAATTACATAAAAAATGATCCCATGAATTCAATTCCCCATACATAGAACATTTAATATAAAATCAACTTTTTTGGGGGAATATCATTGTTTTTTGAAATTATATTAGTAAACTAAAATTTGGTTCATTTTTTTCCAAAAAAATTTTATTTTTTAAAAATTGGGTGCCAAAACAATCCTTATTCCAAAATTTTTCTAGTGATTTTTTGAGGTCCAAATGGCCTCCACATGCATTTTTATGGAAAAAAGAAAGCATGAAGTTTATTTCTACTTCAGGGATAAACTTTATAATGAACTGGTAAATACAAATTTTCCATAAATTCAGATCATCCCAGAAAATATATTTTGATTCAAATTCAATTTAGCAGTTTAATGTTTAGAAAAGAAGGAGGGTACCTTTGTTGTGAATAGAAAATTCACTATTTCATCTTACCAGGGAACATGGATGAGGTTTTATAGTCTTCCAATAGGTAATGAACCATCCAGTTTAGTTTTATTGATTAGTTATAACTTTATAATTTGAGGAAACCAGATTATTGGTTTTCCACTATGTTTTATTATCCCTTCTCATCCTTAATCTTCAGGTCAAAATATTACATCAAAAACATCCTTCTCAGTAGTCTGGGATTTTCATCAACTTTCTTGTATAAATATATCAACATCATATGAACATAATAAATAGTTACTTTATTCCACAAAATATATGAATTAATTTTTTTTCTAAACGTATAATAAAAGAAAAAAACTCATGATTTTTTGTTGTGTAGTTAATCTGGGTAGTTTCTTGGGTCTGTGAAGTGTAAGATATCACTTGTGGATATCCATAAATATTTTGAGAAATAATCACATATAATTTCAAAGGGGTAACTCTAATTTGGTAGACTGATAATGGGGAAAGCGGTCAAGCATTCTTTTCGTTTTTCAAATGTTGTCATGCAAGACTCATTATAAATGAAATCAATTTCCATATTGAGTAGTTTAGTTAGGGGAAAATAATTTTTTCTAAAGTCCTTAATAAATCTTGTACAAAATCTAACATATCCTAGAAATGATCTAATGTGTTTTAAATTCATGGGATAAGATAGAGTGGAAATAACATCATTTTTTTATTTTTTTACTTCAATTCCATCTTTATAAATTAAATTTCCCAAAATCATTTACTTTTTGTACCATTAAATGAAATTTACAAAATTTAAAACCAAGTTTTTTATAGTACTTATTTTAAAAACCATTTCAATATTCTGTAGATATATTTGAAAAATAATTATATAGGTAGTAAAATCATCAAGTAATACCTCTAATATGTTATTAATTATGTTTGAGAATATACTTACCATACAACTTTGAAAGGTATTGGGGCATTGCAAAGACAAAAAATCATCCTTTGGTAGGTGAACACATTCAAGGGACATGTAAACCTAGATTTTTATTGGTCCTCAAGAGATATAAGGACCTCAAAATACCCAGAAAATCTATCAAGGAATAAATAATGATGCTTCCCAACTGATCAAACTAACATTTCATCCACAAATGGTATTTAGAAGTGGTATTTTATATTCACATGGTTTAGTATCCTATAATCTTTATAAAATATCCATCTATTTTGAATTATCATGAGAACTAACTCATTATTCTCATTTTTCACAATTTTGTTTCCAGTTTTCTTTGGTACAATTTAAATGGGACTCACCCATTGGGGGTTTGAGATAGGGTATATTTTTCCAGCTCCTAAAATTATTTATACCTCTTTTTTTACTACTTCCAAAAGGGTTTGGTTGCGCCTCCTTTGGGGTTGTCTAACTGGTTTAGATTTATCTTCTCGTAAAATCCTATGAATTAAAATGGTAGGGATAATCACTAGTATGTACCATAATGTTTAGAATATTACCCAGGAATTATGTTTTAAATTTTTTAGTAGTTTTTTTTCTTGGATAGGTTCTATGTTATTTGATATTATTAATGGAGTTTCTCATTTTCTTTTAAGAAGTTATATTTTAAATTTTGATAGTAGAAAATTAAGTTCTAGTTCAATTTTTTTTCCAAATATGTTTTTTTTGAGATTTATCCATGTTTTCAACCAAAAAATATTAGGTTGAAATATTAGTAGAAAATTTTAGTAACTCATCAAAATAACTTTCATCGATTTCATCAAAAAATTTATACACTAAACTATCTACAGACTATGCTCATTTTTAAGAAAATATTCATCAATCAAGTTGGGTGTTACCTGTGCTTCTCTTAATCTAATTTTATCATAAAAAGTTTCAATATACCCCCCATAACATTAAGGTAATTCAAAATGTTATAATTAAAAAGTAAATTTAAATTCATGTGGGTGGTTCATTGAATCAAGGATATTGAAATCAACTATTTTCTCACCAAAAGTCATGAAGATTTTGCCTTTATTGACATTTATTATGGTTATAGTACTCTTTATGAAATGTCTTCCTAGAATTATGAGAGATTGGTCTTTAACTTTTCTTTATTCCATGTTGAGAATCTAGAAGTAAACGGGGAATGAGTAACCTTGTACACTTACCAAGACATATTCAAGAACAACTAATGGGTAGGTAGTGGCTCTATTGGTGAGTTAAACAACCACACGGGTAGGTTTAATTTCACCCATATGAAAAGAAGAATAAATGGAATAATGAATCACATTAATGGAGGTTCCTAAATCACATAGTGTATTGGAAAAATTAATGTTACCAATAGTGCAAGGGATATTGAAAGTATAAGGATATTATATTTTCGAGGGGGTTTTAGTGGTGAGAAGGGAAAAAATTTCTTAGATAATATTACCACTTCATTAAACCGAAATATCCTTCTCTTGATTCACATGTATTTAATAAAATTCATATTCCTTAGGATTTGGAGGATGACCTCCAATAAAGGTTCATTGATATCTACTTTTTTTAATACCTCTAATATCTCCTATTGTAGTGATTCTTCATTGGTTTTTTTGTTCTTGAATCCTTTCTAGGAGGGTAGGTTAGGGTTGACATGGATATTATATTTTATATTTACCCTATGTTTCTTTCATACATTCCTCCTTATGTTCTTTTTATCAGGTAGTTTCATCATGTACTTGTTTCTGTTCACTTCAAGATTCTGTCTCTAGGGGTGATCATTCACTATTTTCCATCTACTTGAAACTATTTAAAATAATAGAACTAAAATTTTCCTTAGGGTTAGAAATTGGTTGAGTAGAAATCTTACCTGAGCCTTGATTTACTAGATTATTGAGGGTCATATTGAGCTGGCTGAATTTTCCTTTTAATTACTTCAACTCTGATCCATGAGTGGTGAGAGTAGTCTATTGATTGTTTTGTATTCTATTATCTATTTGTGCATGTACTTAATGGAAATATATTTTTCTTCTCCTTTATAGTATCTTTTGGATAATTGGAAACTTTGTCTTTGGAATGGTGGGGGTGGGGTGGGGGTTGGAAAGGTTGTTGAGAAGCCTCTAGGAATGCTTGTTGGAATGGCAGAATTTTTTGTTGTTAACTCCCAACTACAAATTGATTAGTGGAGAAATATTTAAATCTATGGTTATAACTTGTATGATTCTATAATTGTCTCTTGAAAATTTCATCATAGCTTTTAGTCCCTTGAACTTGAGGGAATCCATTAGTGAAATCCTCCTGAGAATAGTAGAGTTAGCAGACTCTTGGGGTGTAATGGGTGATAACTCTTATACCTTATTCATAACTATCTATCTCAAAAGATATGTTTTTTCTTTAATTTTATTTTCATGTAAAAGTGTTTTGTAAATTTTCACCTCATGCACAACTCTAGTTACAATTCTCATAAGAAATTGTTGTGAATTTTGAGATATTCTCTCATTCGGTTCTCTAACTTCAAGGGGTGACTTATCAATTAGTGCTCCTACCAAAGAAGAATATTATAGGTTATGATACATTTTAATTAATACTTGGTAAAATAACACCAATAAATTATGGTATTCATAAGTATGGTGTGGGTAGGATGCATTTAGTTTTCTGAAACTTTCCCAAAACTCAAAAAGAGTTTCTAGAGTTTCTTGTTTGATTTTGTAGATCTCCTTCCTAAGTTGATCACTCTATGAATGAGGTAATACTTTGTAGAGGAAGAAAATATATAGATCATCCCATGAGGTGACTTATCTAGGTTTAAGACTATAGAGACACTCCTTGGTTGCGCCTTCCAGATAGAAGTGGAAACCCTCCCTGCTAATTTGGGCCTCAACTAGTCCTCTACTTCTGAATCTATTGTATACTTCTTTAAACACTATCAAAAATTTATTGGGTTATTCAATTTATAATCCATGAAACATAGGAATTATTCCAATTATTCATGTTTTGATTTCATAGTATTATTGATCATTCAATTTCTATTATCGGTTATTAATGTTGAAATTTGGTGAGTACATTTCCTTTAATGTTTTATTCACTTGAGGAAAGATTATATTACATATTTTCACTACTTAATTTAACTATTGTGGATGTAGAATATAAGGAATGAGAGTTACCCAATAGAATGTTGAAAAAAATACTTTACTATTTTTCAGTGATTTTAAGAGTTTGAATTCTAGCGAGCACAATTATATAAACCTCATGATCAAAACCAATGAGGTTGGAAGAACCAGATCTGGTCATTTTAATCATTTTCAACAAAATTAAAACAAAAAAAAAATGTCCCCTTAGGTAATGACATCACGTTTTATATGAATTTTTTGTGAGGCATGCAACAAAATAATTTTTAACCAGAGAAAAATGCAGTAAAGTGGGACTCAGGTTGTCTCCGGAGAAGAAAATTAAGTGCATATGTAAAAATATTATCTAATGGGTTTGAAATTTTAAAATACTTGATGTAATTTATTGATTTAAAATTAAATGTTTAAAACATAGTGGTCTAACCTCATATTTCTATCCTCACTTACCTAGAATCATTATTAAATTTGGATTCCCCATCCATCTCTAATCAAAGGAAATCTCCCTGATTAGCCTTTCCTGGGATTTTTTGTTTTGAATAGAAAAGTAAAATGATCAATTTATTTTATATCCTCACATGGCCTAGAGATAAAAGACCACCAATTACTCTTAGTTCATCCTAGTTTTAACTATCATAAGAAAAAAATGATTTCCCAAGTGGTGTTTGTGTTAGACCAATGAAAAGAGGAAAGAAATATTTAAATGTGTTGAAAAATGAGTATCTCTTAAAATCTATTTACCTATATACATGCATAGAATTAAAAACAGATTTGTTTGAAAACCATAATTAATAACAGTGGTGGGAGAGATCTTCTCTCCTAAACCACTATCATCACAGTATTCCATCATTGGAGAGTAAAAAATAGAAAGAAAATAAAAAGAAGTAGCATCAAATGACAACAACACCAGTTGATCAAGTGTGTTTTTCACAGATTTTCTCCTTCTTTAGATGAAAAGTGGTTCTTTTTATTAGAGATACTTCAAGTTCACTCATTCTCTCCATGTAATTGACATGATCTTCTTTTTTTCATTGTTTAATGATTTTAGAGATCCTAAAATAATTTCAATTTCAGTGCATGCATTACCAAAAATTGGCATATATCCAACACTTGATTTTATCAGTGCTAAATATAAAGCACTGAAAAAGTGGTACCTTTATCACTTCTAGCTAAATGAGCTGATAAAAGTAGCTTTTATCTACGCTAAAAAAACACTGATAAAATTATTCCCTTTACCAGTGCTTTTTAGCACTAATAAATGTCAATCTTTATCAGCATTATTCTTGAAACTGATAAAAACTTATAATAAAAAATATTATTAATATTTACAAAATTATAATATTTATATTCAAAAAATAATGTTTATTTATTCACATTTATTAAAAGATACATGTTTATAATTAATATAAATATTATATATAAATATATTTTTTAATAATTCAAATATATATATATATATATAATGTTTTTAAAAAATATTTATAAAATTATAAATAAATAAATATATATCTAAATAATTATAAAATTATTATAAATATATTTAAATAATAATTATATTTAAATTAATAAATATATATTTAAATAATTATAAAATTATAATAAATATATATAAATAATAAATATTTTTATTATATTTATAATTATGTAATTATATATAATTATATAAATATATATAATTTTATAAATATATTTATATTTATATACAAATATTTATAAATATATTTATTTATAATTAGAATTATATATAAATAAATATATTTAAATAATTATAAAATTACAATAAATATATTTAAACAATATGTATTTGTTATGTTTATAATTATATATACTTATATATTAATATATATATAATTATATATTTATACAAATATATATAATTTTATTTCATAAAATGTACGATGTCGGTGAAGGAGGACCAGAGTGACACTGACAAAGAAGGTGAAGGAGATGGCATTATGAGTGAAGTGGATGGACATGTGAGGTGGGCTGACAAGCCAACCGACAACAATGGTGCTGGTTTGGAGAAATACATAATGCAAATGAGGTGGGCTGATGAGCCACCTGACAGCGATGACGGTAGACTGGAGAAAGGCGGAGCACCGACGGTAGACTTTGCATGCTATAGAGACACGAGCGAGGGTTCTGGTGGTGTATGATTTGGTGATGGTAGGGTAGCATCGAAGGCTAGAAACCATAAAGGTATGGGTATCTTGAGGTATAGTGCTGTTTCAGACCCTCAAAAATCAATCGAGGTTAATAGGCTTGATCCGAATGGTATTTCATATCTATCGAACTTGGGTGTATAGATTTCTTCGAATAGGGTGAGGTTAATCGACCCAAAAGTGAATGATAATCCTATATCATATTCCAGAGCACTTTTTGGTGATACTAGCATGTTGGTATTTGGTTTTCCAAAATCTTAAGTGGATCTAGATGCTGATTTTATGAAAACCACCAGATCGGTTCAAAGATGTACGTAGAAAGTTGCACTTATTTCTAATAGAAGAAGCATCGATGGATTTCAGGACTTATCTACTAAGAGTATTATGAAGAAGGGGAATACAAATTTTATTTAAGAAACCAATGAAATTCTGGAAAAGAGGATGAATGAACGTAATCATTCAGTAATATATCATTTATCATTACTAGATAAAGAGAATAGTTTAGGTCTCTCTGATCTTTGAAGAAGACTTATTTATTTATTGGGACTTGGATGATTGGACAATTACATCTATTGGAAAAGGTTTTTTTCACATTGTCTTTCCATATGGTTCCATAAATGCTAAATCCTTTGGATATGGATTTGTTAATTTAAAGATTTTAATTCTTAGGATTCAATATTGGTATCCTTATTTTAATCCCTTAAATGCAAAGAATTCTATCACACATATGTTTATATTAGAATACGGGGACTGAGTTGGTTGTTTGGGAATCCCAAAATTTTATAGGGGTTTACTTTAGTAATTGGTGTCCCCATTAAGATGGATAAGGAGACTGAAAAGGCTTGGTATGGCCACGTTGGTCACCTACTAGTGGAAGTCGACCTTATCTCTCCTCTTATTCATTCAGTTGTTCTTACTGTTGATGATTATATGTTTTATTTTATTGTCAATTATGAAAATTTTCTTGAGTTTTACAAGGGAATATTCGTATAGGGAACTCCCATGATAAATTTTGGAGGAATTTGGTTTGAAATTTGTGTATATTGAAAGGTAATTCTTCTAATAAAAGCATAAGAGAAATGGGTGGAGTGAATTACTATAGGAAGATAGACCCTGGATCACAAGATCACAGGGGAATTGTGAAACTCACAAGAAAATTATCAACACGGATATGCCTTCATCATTTCAGGCTAGAGGTGACCCTGATGATCAAATTCAAGCTAGGGTTGAGGAATTCATGGACTAGAAGAGAGATCATATTGAGATCCCTATTAAAGCCAATGATGGCATACTGATCATAGAGGTGAATACATTTTCTTGTTTAGATACTGATGATGTTAGTTATAACAAATATATTGACTTGTCTTCTAGAAGTGGAAAAGATCTAGATATGGATGACATTCATGAGGAAAAGTATATGAAATCGAGAGATATAAAAGGTATGAAATACTTGGAAAAGTGATCTTCACCCCTTTTGGGGAGAAGTCAAAAGTGTGGTTTAAAGCCCCCTTGGAACTCAAGATTGATGTAGTCCATATCCAGCACTGATATACTTTCAATAAGGATTACACTAGATGATGGTGAAAGGTATAACTAAGGTAAATATACTAGGGTGGATGCATCTTACTAGGTAAAACTTTCTAAAATGAATGGTCATGATTCACCAGCTTTGATGAGGACTACCTATAGTGGTGCTGCTTCTAAAGAGATTTATGACTAGGGTGAGGGTGTTGAAACCTATTTATCAATGATAAATCAATGAAAGTTGGTGGTTACCCCTTTTAAAAAATTAGTGTAAAGGGAGAACTAACTCAATATACTTGACATTTTAAATAGATCCAACAACAGGGAGGTTTTTCTTTAGAAATTCGGAAATTCTTATAGGATGATCTGAGGTGAAGGAAAATCCTCAAGCATTGAGTAACCTAGGCCCCAACTTGTAGGTTGAGATGAACTTTTGGCTATTCAAGAGGGGGTGCAATTAGGAAGTAGGATGATGAAACATAGAAGGAAAGGGAGAAAAAATGGCATGTAGCTCAAGAGCATTATTTTAACGATGGACAACATGAAGTGGTGGATAAAGATCCGGAACTCTAGGAGCATGGGGTCAGTTTGGATGAACATGGTGTCACTTGGGTTACTCCTAAATGGAGGAGTGGATATCATCCTTGAGGTCATGGGAGGCTTTACAATTTTTTGTATGATATATCTTTGCAGTATGGAATTGGATGACAAATTTTGTCATCTATGTTTTTGCGGTGCATGTATGCATGTTTATTTTTATTCTATATGTTTTGTATTTACTTTTTTATTAATAAAGTTTTTAGGGCCATGGGTATAACACATGGTTTTCACTATTTTTCGTAAATATATATAATTATATAAATATATTTATAATTATATACAAGTATTTATAAATATATTTAATTATGATTATAATTATATTAAAAAATGAATATTTATATATCTGTAAATAATATTTATATTACAATAAGTGTTTATATTTTAAAGTAATATATAAATATGAATTAAATAAATTTCAATAAAAAATTATTTTCATAATTTTATATATAAAAAATTATCAAATTTATATTAGTAAAAATGTTCAATAGTTTATTTATATACATTGATTAAAAAATGTGTATTTAATTAAAATAAATATAATATATTAATATTTTATTCAATTTCTTTTGGGAAAGGTTGAGGCTCAAAGGCACCTTTTTATTGAAAAATAAATGTACAACAACAAAAAAGAGGAGGAACAAAACAATAAAGAGTAAAAAAAACATAAAAAGATATTAGCACACTCAAGATCAAGCAAACATACTATGATGAGAGAGTTGAACACCCCTGCCATGAGAGTGTCTTACCCTCTTCCAAGTCTTGACCCATATTCATGGCCCACCACCATCATCCAAGATCTCACCAGTCTCAACAGTGTTCACAACTTTAGCTCTATCCTGATCATCATTTGCTTTTCTATCTTCATCGCTATTGGAAAAAGCAAGTAATTCAAAGGAGTTATGAGCTCTTACCATTCTAATAACCTTATGGTTATGATTCTGAGGGGTGTAACAACTATAAAGAACCAAATATGTCCCTTATACTTTGAAATTTATGGAAACACCAGGATCCAAAGTAGAAACTTATTATTTAGCTTTATTAGAGATTTGGATAAATTTTAATTAAAATGCTTTGGAGTTTAGACAGGGTATTTCTGCTACCATTTGGGTGAGGAGGAAGCTATTGCAGGTAGACCCGAGGTGTGGAAAACAATGTGAAATTAACTAGATATATTTTCTTATAAATCATCGAAAAGTCCTAGAGAAGTTTCAATGGTAGGGATAGTTTCTACCTTGGCAGTCAATCCACAAACAACAACAGATGTTTCAAAACTACAACCAAAGGCTGACTACAAAATTGGGATAGTGGGAGTAAACATTTCACACCAGGTAGGGATAACTCCCATTGACCACACAACAAATGTTTTCACAGCATTAATATGAAGTAAAAAACCTATATTGACACACTCTGCATCTTTTAAGAGTTTATTACTACTCTTAGATATATTCCTATCTTGAACAGTTTCTTCCTTGTGGCCTAGAACCATGGGGGAAGCAGAAAAAATTAGAGTAAAATCATGGGGTTGAGACTTCTCTAAAGTAACATTGGATTTTCAATAGGTAAGTCCTACCTAGTAAGGTCTGAATACATTTCATCTCTTTTTTCATGACAAGACATACACTAATCAAAATAATGAGAAATATTATTTGTTTTTTACTTCATGGAAGTAGTCGCTTCCACCTTTGCCTTACCTTTGTGATTTCTAGAAGAGAACAAAGTGTTCTCTTGCTAGTAGTTTTGGTCTAAAACAACATGTGCATCTAATTCAATGACATATTGACTATCTTCATATTTATCATCGACATTATCTTCATCAATGCTTCTAACTAGATCATCCTTAAAGGGTACTCAATTGATATCCAGATGGTCATATGTTAAATAAAACCATGATTGGGACCTAGTATTAACCTATGCAGTAGGAGAAATATCCTGTACTTGAACATCCTTAGAGGGTTCTACATCAGTATCCTTCACCAGCTCCAGAGGACTAAAAAATCTAGGATCAGAGGCATTCGTGACATTCATAATAGGGTTAATAACCTCTAAACATTCATTTTTAACTGAAGGGAATGAAACATTATACACTTGAGAAACCTTAGAAGTTACTACATTAATATCATTCACAAAAACCTTACAAGGTCCTAATTAAATATTATTATATTGAATATTATATAGAGAAACATTAATAGAACTAACTTTCCTTCGATAGAATTGAGACTCATGTCCTTTATGATTGGAATTTGAACAAATTAGCTCTTTTCAATAGGATAAACTCTCATTCCTAATGGCTTGATAAGAAAAAAAAAGACAAAGGAACTTTATCAAATTCAATATAGAGATTAATCTCATTATTCGGAGTGGGGAGTAATACTATATCAATCAAGGTAGAGTTTAAATAAAATTCAACTAAGACTCACATGTAGTGTCAAAATGTGACCGATTCAGTGGCATTTCCTAACCTAATCGGAATACCTATCACTGAATACATGTAAAAAAAATTATAGGTGCCACAAGACCCAATTAAGACCATGAATTTTAATCCATACTTGCACGCAGGTGCCCTTGAAATCATTAAGATTGAGATTTAGACTCCATCCATGGATTCACAGTTTTCCCGAGTCAAGATTAACTGAGCCCGCACTCCAGGCTTTCTCTTTTGCATCTACAGAGGGGAATAAAAGGTTAAAAAAAACCATGACTTAATGATATGCATTTAAAGTACAACAAATCCCATATGTACACTAATCTATAAACTAGATCTATAATTTTATAAGGTTTCATACCTTTAGAAAAGAAAATTCGAGCAATGACTGAGTGTTTTCAAAGATCTATCCTTTCTGAAACAACATCATCCGAAGGAGAAACATGTGATATTGAGCCTTTATTTAAGATTCATTATGAAGCATGATTTCAGACTGAGCCAAAAGATCCATGTAAGAACCCGGTTCTTATTTTTGAGGTACGACCTTCTTCTTTTTCCTTTCCTTAAGTGTTTTTGAGAAAATAGGGAAAATGGGGAAAATCCTAATTTTTGGAACTACACGTCGTGTACTTTTCCACACGCCGTGTACTTTTGGCCGTGTTGGGATGAGTACACGGGGCGTGTAGCCATGTCGGCGACGCAGGGTGTAGGAACCGACTACACGCCGTGTAGTGGTACCTTACACGCTGTGTAGTCAGTCGGCATGCCTAAACAGTAAGGCGGTAGAGCAGCCGACATCTGGGTGATTGTACACGCCGTGTACTTTAGAGTACAATCTGTGTAATCATGTCGACGGTTGAACAGTGTGGCGGTGCCGCCAAATGAACAGTTAAATGAAAGAAGTACAGGCCGTGTACTCCGAAGTACATGCTGTGTACTTTGTTTTTTCGGCTTAAAACAAGCAGTAGTCTCCTCATTTGGCAGAGGAGGCGTTTGAGCCGTTTTGGAGCCAAGGAGGACGACCGAACCTTTGAAGATCCGTCGGGTGTTCGTCTGGAATCCGATTCGGCTTCAGACGATCTCGTTAGAACCGCACAGTTAAGACCTCTCCTCTCCTGGTACCGTTCTTACCAATTCTTTCCCAAGGGTAAGTTATTTAAGTTTTAATGGGTTTTTTTCTTCATCATATCTACGCCGTTCTTGGGCGTTTCTAGAGTCGGAATTCGGGTATAATGTTCGTTGATGTATAAGGTAGGTGGCTCGGTGTAAATTTCCAACTGTTGTGCGTTTTTTTTTGCGTTTTTGTGCCACGAACCCTTGTTGGGGTGTCGTGAGGATGAGGCTATTGCTATATTTAATGCCTATAATTGCATATGTGATTAAATTGTGATGATAAAATGCTGTTTGGGATCGTTTCTTGGATCCAGAACCACCCCAGGGGGTGTGTTTCACTGTTTAGCCGTTTGGACAGGATACCTGAGGGTATGCCTTCAATGTTGTAATTGTAGAATTTCATTGAGGGGAATTGCTTGTTTACTGTATTTTGATATGTTGGGAATGGCCCAGTTACCTATTTAGCCTGAGGGCGTTGTTGTGATTAGCCTGTGGGAACTGCACTGTTTAGCCCGAGGGCTGTAGTTATTTCGGCCTTAGGGAAACTTCTTCCGTGCCTGAGGGCCATAGACTCTGTGCCTGAGGGAGACAATACCTACGCCTGAGGGAAAAATTCTATTACGCCTGAGGGCAATTACCTGCGGGTTGGGTTCTTCTTACCTGAGGGTAAGGTTTTGTTTGTCTGAGGACGTGAACTGTTTACGTAGAAATGCCCTGTGGTTATTTCTAATACTTAATGGATTAAATGAATAATAAAATGGAAATATAACTGGTAATTAGTGACTTTTGAGTACTACTTACTTTATTGCATTTTACTACTGCACACTATTGTTGCATTCTTACACGTAGGTGGATCAGTGTAAATTTCCAACTGTTGTGCATTTTTGTGCCACGAAACCATGTTGGGGTGTCGTGAGGCTGAGGCTGTTGCTATATTTAATGCCTAGAATTGCATAGGTGATTAAATTTTGATGATAAAATGCTGGCTGGGATTGTTACTTGGATCCGGAACCACCCCAGGGGGTGTGTTTCATTGTTTAGCCGTTTGGACAGGATACCCGAGGGTATGCCTTTAATGTAGTAATTGTAGAATTGCCTTGAGAGGAATTACTTGTTTACTGCATTTTGATATGTTGGGCATGGCCCGGTTACCTGTTTAGCATGAGGGCGTTGTCATGATTATCCTGTGGGCACTGCACTGTTTAGCCCGAGGGCTGTAGTTATTTTGGTCTGAGGGCAATTTCTTCCGTGCATGAGGGCCATAGACTCTGTTCCTGAGGGCGACACTACCTACGCCCGAGGGAAAAATTTTGTTATGCCTGAGGGAAATTACCTGCGGGTTGGGTTCTGCTTACCTGAGGGTTAGGTTTTGCTTGTTTGAGGATGTGGACTATTTACGCAGAAATGCACTGTGGTGATTTCTAATACTTAATGGATTAAATGAATAATAAAATGGCAATATAACTAGTAATTAGTGACTTTTGAGTACTGCTTACTTTATTGAATTTTACTACTACACACTATTGTTGCATGCTTACACACAGTTTGGAACGGGCCTTTGGTGGGTGCCTACTGAGATATATTTCTCATACCCTATTTGGGTCATGCTTTTCGGCCAAAAAAAATTACATTTCTGCAGGTATAGATAGGGGCAAGAGTCCCTATATAGGTACTTGACTGTTGCTGAGGAGTAGGAGGGCATGGGACCGAGCCTAGGCTCGCGATGCCGCTGCCAGCTGTTTTGCTTGTTTTGTTGTACTATGTATTTTGTTGTACTATATTGATGTATAACATGTTCTGGCTATTTTCTTATAACTTGAAACATATAGCATCATCACTTCTATACTGTTGGTTATATCCACTTCTATAATTTATTTCAGTTGTGTATGTTTACTGCTTCCGCTATCGTTGTATGTTTATTCTGTATTCCACTGTGCTACACTTTGAAAAATGAGGGCATAGTTTCCCCACTATCAGACATGGGCCCTCGCGGCTAGTCAGAAGCATCTAGCGTTCGGGGAAATGCGCTTGAGGTCACGTGGCGAACCGGGCTCGGGGCACCCGTTGCATGGCACCCGGGTCCGGGACGTTACAAAGTGGTATCAAAGGGGTTATTTTCTTTGACTTACTATTTGGAACCGTAGTCAGGGATAGGATGAACGGTAGTTGGTAATATGTTGTGCCCGGGCGTAGCTAACCCGTGTATAGGGAAAATCCAGTCTAACTCATATTTTGCATTCTTTTGATTTTTCAAATTTTACAGTTGATATGTTTTCCCCGTTGGGTGACGCACTTTGAGATTGTGTAGTTTATATTTTATCTATGGGTTCTATTTAGTTGAAACCCGATGAGATGAGGGTATTCCATCTCATGCATCATGTAGGCACATGCGAGATATCACATGCCATGCATAGTTTCCATGCCATGTAGGTGCATTATAATTTTCATGTTGTTGTGATAGTTGTTGTGCTAATAAAGCATGCTGTTGTGATAGCTGCTTGATAAATACCTGCCTTGTGACATGGTATGTTTGTTTGAGGTTGTTTATTGAATGGACGCCAAACTTTGGTTTTTGGGTAGTATAAACCCCCATTGACTGGAATTTGGTGGATCATTGACTGCTTATTTTGTTATAACACAGATAAGATGTGAAACACTGATTCGTGGGGAGTATGGGCCCTCACGGGTTGGAATTTGACACTTAGGTGTTGTTTTATGGTATTTTCTGGGTTCCGGAGAAGTTTTTGAGGCATACTGTCCAGAAACCCAGTATACACGCCGTGTAGTATTTATCTACACGCCGTGTAAGTTCTTCTGTTCAGAAAGAAAAATAAACTTTTGAGAACATGCCGTGTACCCTAAGTACATGCCGTGTAGTCTCTTCCCATGTCCCAAACCATGTGGGCGGTGAAACGGGGTAGGGAAATTCTTAGTTAAAACACGCCGTGTACCGAATGAACACGCCTTGTAGTGTGACTTGGAGTCCGGCCGTGTAACTAACAACACAGGTCGGTGAACTCTTGTACAGAGCACGTCGTGTTAATGATTAAAATTCCATGTAATGTGTCCTGGGAACTCGACTGTGTAACGAACAACATGGGACAATGTCACCTTCCCCTGAACACGCCATGTACCCTTGGGGACATGTCGTGTAGTCTTGTCCGAGGACAGACCGTGTGGTGTTAGCCGTGTGGCTGGGAAACAGGGTGGAGTACAAGCCGTGTGCTGGTGTAACACGCCATGTAGTGTCAAGCCGAGTAGTTGGCCATGTCATAGACGACACGAATAGTTGGGAAATAACACCATACACTCCGTGTATATTATTTACACGCCGTGTTGTTTTTGTTGAACAGAAGCTGTGTGGCTTAGCTGTGTAGAAGGACTCGTACAGGGGAACGGAAGTCAAGTACACGCCATATAGTTAGTGTACACGCCGTGTAGTCTTGATTTACAAATTTTTAATGCCTTATTCCTCTTGTTTCCTTTGTGGTTCCTTCACTTTTTGGTCATAATAATCTTAAATATGAGGTGTGCTTTTGACCCTGTAGTGTCATGCCGCCTAGAAGACCGCGAGTTGTTCTCCAGGAGAGCGACGACGATTATAATCCAGAGATGGTGGGACATGGGATACCAGTTGATCCTCCAGCAGAGCCAGATGCGACGCCAGCTACTATACTGGACACAGGTGCAGAAGCGCAGTTTCGTGAAGCCTTTATGTGGTTCATGCAGACCTTTTAGGGAGGACCGCAGGCTGCTACATCGATGGCTGAGCTAACTCGTATCTTCCAGCAGCAGCATCCACCTACGTTTTCAAGGGATGTGGACCGCAGGCTGCAGAGTCTTGTCTTGGATCGATGTAGACAATTTTCAATCATCTTGAGAAACCTCCAGGGTGGAGGGTCAAGCTCGCGACTTACATGCTGCGTGATTCCGCCAAGAGGTGGTGGGATGTTACCACCCAGTCAGAGCATCACAGAGACATGGCGTGGGAAGATTTTAAGGAAGTCTTCTATGACTTCTTCTTTCTCGAGATGCTGAGGGCAGATAGAGCTCAAGAGTTCATGAATCTGCAGCAGGGCGTCATGTCGGTGATGGACTATTCTGCTCGTTTTACAGAGCTTCATCATTTTTCACCCGTGCTAGTGGGTGATGAGACGTTGAGAGCCAGACATTTTGAGGATGGTCTTCGGTATGACATCAGAGTGCTGGTAAATGTTTTCAGGTTGCCTACTGTACACACGATTGTGAATCAGGCGCTGATTACAGAGAGGAACGCGCGGGAATCTAATGGTGTGGGACAGGGTGGTTCAACACCAGTTATTGGTATTATTTCTTCTGGAAATAGGAAGAGACAGATAGACTTCTCTCAGGGTGGAAGTACCAGCCAGACAGCTTCTTTAGGTGGTCTGGTCAGGTGCTACTAGTATGGCAGAGAGGGCCACAAGAGGCCGCAGTGTCCACGAGACCTAGTGGAGTGCCGAGCTTGCGGAAAGATGGGTCATCTGTAGCACTTTTGTAGGGAATTTATACCAGTGGCTAGTGAGAGGGGTTCTGTGCAGACTCAGCGTGCGGGAGCAAGACCAGTGGATTCTTACCAGTCGGGGAACTCAAATACGTCAGGGCGTGCAGGCCGAGATGGTGGTCATGGCCGTGGTAGCCAGACACCAAGATCGCAGAGGCAGCAGGGCGGGACATCTCAGGGTAGCCAAGCTGTGTCGCAGGGCCGTGGCACTGGGCAGGCATATGCAGTGCAAAAGACCCAGCAGGAGCAGGATCCCGGACCTTCGACAGTCAGAGGTACTATTATAGTAGCTTCTGTCATATCTTCTGTACTTTTCGATATGGGAGCTACACATAGTTTCATATCTGTACCCATTTTAGAGATCCTTGGGCTCTGTGTTTCTACTTCTTCAGATATCTTGACGCTCGACACTCAGTTGGGGACTAGGACGGCTGGTGTGCGTCGGTGCAAGGAGTTCCCCCTTGAGGTTGGTGTGTGTCACTTCCTTTGGGACCTCTATGTCTTGGTGATGAAGAGCTATGACGTCATTCTAGGGATGGACTGGTTGGTTCCCTTCCGAGCCTTCATAGACTGCTACCATCGCAGGGTGCGTTTCACGTCACCAGAGGGCGGGGAGTTTCTATACAAGGGCGAAACAATCAACCACTGGAGGGAAATACTTCTGACAAGTCCCCTGACTGCTACCGTGGCTAGTGGTGAGTGGTAGCTCATGGATTTGTTCTCTGAGATGCATATGGAGGTGCATGATAGTCAGGGGCAGGCTTATCTTTCTTCTTTGGCTGTGACATCTACCCTCCTGGACAGAGTGAGGATGAGACAACTATCGTATTCAGAAGGCCTAGTTCTACGGGAGTCGGTGGAAAGTGAGGACCCTCCTCCCGGTTGGACGATAGGCGATGATGAGGTTTTGTGTTTCCATGGACGTGTATGGGTTCCAGGGGATATACGCAAGGAGCTGATGCGGGAGTTTCATGCTTCAGCTTGGGCAGTTCATCCCGGGGTTACCAAGATGTACCGAGACTTGAGACATCAGTACTAGTGGCCGGGTATGAAGAAAGAGATCACTGGTTTTGTTACGAGGTGTTCCACCTATTAGCAGGTGAAGGAAGAGCACCAGAGGCTAGCTGGGCTGTTACAGCAGTTTCCCATTCCAGAGTGAAAATGGGATGATGTCGCGATGGATTTCGTGATGGGATTGCCAAGGTCACCTCGAGGCAATGACGCCTTGTGGGTTTTTGTGGACAGACTCATGAAGGTAGCTCACTTCTTGTCGATCAAGGAGACCTTCGGTGTGGACAATCTCGAAAGGCTGTATATCCGAGAGATCATACGTCTTCATGGGGTCCCTCATTCTATCATTTCAGATAGGGACGCCCGCTTTACGCCTCATTTCTGGCATAGTTTTTAGAGGGTGCTGGGTACAAAGGTGCTTCTGAGCACAACATACCACCCTTAGACAGATGGCCAGTCAGAGCGGACAATACATGTGCTAGAGGACATGTTGCACGCATGCGTCCTAGACTTTGGGGGCTCTTAGGAGAAGCATATACCCTTAGTCGAGTTTTCCTATAACAATAGTTTTTAGGCAACTATTGAGATGGCACCATACAAGGCTTTATATGGTAGGTAATGTCGATCACCTTTGTGCTGGTTAGAGGCAGGTGAGGCAGCTTTACTGGGGTCACAGCTCGTACAGGAGACATCTGAGCAGGTCTAGTTGGTTCGGAAGCAGATGGCTACCATGCAGTCTCATTAGAAGTATTATGCTGATCGCCGTAGACAACCTTTGGAGTTCGTGGTCAGGGATCGGGTTTTCTTGCATGTTTCACCGAGGCTAGGACACAAGCGGATCAGGAGACAGGGTAAGCTTTCACCGAGGAATGTGGGACCATTTGAGATTCTGGAGAGAGTCGGACTGGTTGCCTATCGGTTGCAGTTACTGCAGCGATACCGAGCCATGCATGATGTCTTCCACATGTCTCAGTTGCGTCACTACCATTCAGACCCGTCTCACACCTTTCTGCCAGAGGAGGTTGAGCTTCAGCATGATGCGTTCTTTGAAGAGCATCCGATTCATATCGTTGACAGGAGCACGAAGGTTCTCCAAGGCCGGTCAGTTCCTCTCATACGGGTGCTATGGCAGCATGGCCGAGTGCAGGATGAGACCTGGGAGCGGGAGGCTGACGTACGTGCTCAGTGGCCAGAGCTGTTCTGAGCTTATTCTTCGCCACCCTGTAAAGGGAAATTCGGTGACTAATTTCTATAAGGGGGGAAGTTTGTAAGAACCCAGTTCTTATTTTTGAGGTACATGCTTCTTCTTTTTTCCTTTCCTTAAGTGTTTTTTAGAAAATAGGGAAAATGGGGAAAAATCTTAAATTTTGGAACTACACACCGTGTATTTTTGGCCGTGTTGGTTGAGTACACGGGGCGTGTAGCCATGTCAGCGACACGGGGTGTAGAAACCGACTACACGCCGTGTAGTGGTACCTTACACATCGTGTGGTCAGTCGGAAGGCCTAAACAGTAAGGAGGTGGAGCATCCGAAAGCTGGGCGACAGTACACGCCGTGTACTTTAGAGTACATGCCATGTACTCATGTCGACAGTTGAACAGTGTGGCGGTGCCGCCAAATGAACAGTTAAATGAAAGAAGTACATTCCGTGTACTCAGAAGTACACACCGTGTACTTTTTGTGTGTGGCTTAAAACAGGAAGTATCCTCCTCATTTGGCAGAGGAGACATTTGAGCCGTTTTGGAGCCAAGGAGGACGGCCGAACCTTTGAAGATCCGCCGGGTGTTCGTCTGGAATCCGATTCGGCTTCGGACGATCTCGTTGGAACCGCACGGGTAAGCCCTCTCCTCTCCTGGTACCGTTCTTACCAATTCTTTCCTAAGGGGATGTTATTTATGTTTGAATGGGTTTTCTTCTTCGTCATATCTATGCCATTCTTGGGCGTTTCTGGAGTCGGCGTTCGGGTATAATGTTCGTTGGCGTATAAGGTAGGTGGCTCGGTGTAAATTTACAATTGTTGTGCATTTTTGTGCGTTTTTGTGCCACGAACCCATGTTGGGGTGTCGTGAGGCTGAGGTCGTTGCTATATTTAATGCCTAGAATTGCATATGTGATTAAATTGTGATGATAAAATGCTAGTTGAGATCGTTGCTTGGATCCGGAACCACCCAGGGGGGTGTGTTTCACTGTTTAGCCATTTGGCCAGGATACCTGAGGGCATGCCTTCAATGTAGTAATTGTAGAATTTCCTTGAGAGGAATTGCTTGTTTACTGCATTTTGATATGTTGGGCATGGCCCGGTTACATGTTTAGCCTGAGGGAGTTGTTGTGATTAGCCTGTGGGAACTGCACTGTTTAGCCCGAGGGCTGTAGTTATTTAAGCCTAAGGGCAACTTCTTTCGTGCCTGAGGGCCATAGACTCTATGTCTGAGGGAGACACTACCCACATCTGAGGGAAAACTTCTGTTATGCATGAGGGAAATTTCCTGCGGGTTGGGTTCTGCTTACCTCAGGGTAAGGTTTTTCTTGTTTGAGGACGTGGACTGTTTACGTAGATATGCACTGTGGTGATTTCTAATACTTAATGGATTAAATGAATAATAAAATGGAAATATTACTAGTAATTAGTGACTTTTGAGTACTGCTTACTTTATTGCATTTTACTACTGCACACTTTTGTTGCATGCTTACACGTTGATGGCTCGGTGTAAATTTCCAACTATTGTGCGTTTTTGTGCATTTTTGTGCCAAGAACCCATGTTGGGGTGTCGTGAGGCTGATGATGTTGCTATATTTAATGCCTATAATTGCATAGGTGATTAAATTTTGATGATAAAATGCTGGTTGGGATCGTTGCTTGGATCCAAAACCACCCTGGGGGGTGTGTTTCTCTGTTTATCCATTTGGCCAGGATACCCGAGGGTATGACTTCAATGTAGTAATTATAGAATTTCCTTAGAGTAATTGCTTGTTTATTTCATTTTGATATGTTGGGCATGGCCCAATTACCTATTTAGACTGAGGGCGTTGTTGTGATTAGCCTGTGGGCACTGCACTGTTTAGCCTGAGGGCTGTAGTTATTTCGGCCTGAGGGAAACTTCTTCCGTGCCTGAGGGCCATAGACTCTGTGCCTGAGGGCTAAAATACCTACGCCTGAGGGAAAAATTATATTATGCCTGAGGGAAATTACCTATGGGTTGGGTTCTGCTTACTTGAGGGTAAGGTTTTTCTTGTCTGAGGACCTGGACTGTTTACGTAGAAATGCACTGTGGTGATTTCTAATACTTAATGGATTAAATGAATAATAAAATGGAAATATAACTGGTAATTAGTGACTTTTGAGTACAACTTACTTTATTTCATTTTACTACAGCAGACTATTGTTGCATGCTTACATGCAGTTGGGCACGAGCCTTTGGTGGGTGCCTACTGAGATATATTTCTCACACCCTGTTTGGGTCATGCTTTTCATCCCAAACAGATTACGTTTCTATAGGTGTAGATAGGGGCAAGAGTCCCTATACAGGTACTTGACTATTGCTGAGGAGTAGGAGGGCATGGGACCAAGCCTAGGCTCGCGATGCCGCTGCCATCTGTTTTTCTTATTTTGTTGTACTCTGTATTTTGTTGTACTGTATTGATGTATAACATGTTCTGGCTATTTTCTTAGAACTTGAAACATGTAGCATCATCACTTCTATACTGTTGGTTATATCTACTGCTGTAGTTTATTTCAGTTGTGTATGTTTACTGCTTCCGCTGTCGTTGTATGTTTATTCTGTATTCCACTGCACTACACTTTGACAAATTAGGGAATAGTTTCCCCACTATCAGACCTGGGCCCTCACTGCTAGTCGGCAGCCTCTGGCGTTTGGGGAAATGCGCTTGAGGTCACGTGGCGAACCGGGCTCGGGGCACCCGTTGCGTGGCACCCGGGTCCGGGACGTTACAAGCCACCCAAAAAGTCAATGAAGGATGAGAATCTCTTTAAATCTCCTTCCACATTCCCCTTATTCTTATTTAAAGATAGAAAACCTTTTCAAATCTCAACCTAGCTCATGGAATAAGAGAATAGGTTCAGGCTATGAGGTTGATTGAGGGTATGCCAATCGCCGAAGAGCTCTAGAAGTTTCCCCCGTTCCTCCATCCTCTATTAAACAATTATATAATATATAAACGAATATATTTATTTAGATATATATTTATATTAATATTAAATAATTTAAAATATATGTACATATTTAACTTCATGTATGTATGTGTATGTGTGTATATACATGTGTGTATATATATGTCTGTGTAGATGCGTTTTTGTACATATATATGTTTGTAATTCACGTAAATGTTACAAATTAACTTTTAAATATTTTATTAATTTATTTAGTTTAATTTATTAATTTATTATTATATATTCATTAATAATGTTAAAAATATATTTAATCATTTTGTAATATTTATTTATACATATATTTATTTACTATACATGTAATATTTTCAATATATTTGTAATTTATATGAATAATATTTATTCATTTTTATTTATTAAGTTTTAACATTTAAAATATGTTTTAAATTTATAAAATTAATCTATTTAAATGATTTTTTAATTAAAATATTTATTTATACAATTATAAATATGTATAACTATTTTAAAAAAGAATTTATGAAATTATAAAATAATTAAAATAATTTTAAATATTTATAAATTTATAATAAATACATTTAAATAATAAATACAATTAGTATATTTATAATTATATTATATTAGGTTCTTGGGGGGTACAACTATATTTAAACACACAAACACCGCACACAGAGAGCTTTGAAAGGCAGGTTATAGCCCCCCAATGGATAATTCACCCAACCAACTGCTTTATTACATTATATATATTTGGCCCGAAGGCTCAATAGGCATGAAACCCATTACATGCCCCGTAGGCCCAAAATATAGCCCAAGGGCCATTCTATGAATAGTACTTGCTATAGTATCCATCCTGCCACAGTACCTCCATCGCTACAGTACTCATTATGGTAACCGTCACTGCTACAGTCATACCCATCGCTGCTACAATACTATAATAGATAAATATATATGTTTTTAAATAATTATAAAATTATAATAAATATATTTAAATAATAAATATAGTTATTATATTTAGAATTATATATATTTATATATTGTCAACGAGCCTGTACCCAAGTGGTACAGGCTCCTGCTTGGCATCGAAAAGACCTAGGATCAAATACGGGCAGTGACTAATTTCTAGGTACTGTAGCATGGCACTGTAGCAGTACTGTAGTAGTGAAGATACTGTAGTGGCAGAGGAACTGTAGTGGCGACTGTATTGTAGGAGTCTGGGTACTGTAGCAGGTACAATTCACCGAAGGGTCCTTTAGGGCAAAAAATGGGCTCTCAAGCCTTGTATTCAGGCCACTTGGCCTTGGGCCTTCGGGCTATGTAATGAGTCTTCCTCTACCCAGTAAAAAAAAGGTCCTTACTTTAAATAATAAAACAAGGCTTCGACCCCAACTTAAAAAAACTATTTATTTATATATTGATATAAATATATATAATTATATAAATATACCAAAAGTAGTGTGGATCATAAGATATAATTACATAGATATATATAATTATATAAATATATTTATAATTATATAGAAATATTTTTATATATATTTATTTATAATTATAATTAGAAATAAATAAATAAATAAATAATTATAAAATTATAATAAATATATTTATATAATAAATATTTTTAGATAATGAATATATTAATTATATTTTCTTAAATATATATTTTATATTAATAAATATATATAATTATTTAAATATATATATCAATTTATAAATTTATTTATAATTATATAAAAATATTTATAAAATTATAATAAATATATTTATTATAATTTTATAAATATATATAATAATATAAACATATATAATTATAAAAATATTTTTATAAATATATTTATAAAATTTTAATGAATATAGTTAAATAATAAATTTATTTATTTATTTAGATAATTATCAGTGCTTTTTTGAAACTGCTAATAAAAGCCTAATACATTCTTATAAAAAGAACCCTAATAGATTCACCCTCTCTCACACCATCAAGCTCTCATGGAACTGTAATGCCTTCTCCATCGCTCCCTACCACTGCCGTTGCTATCACCTTCACCATCGTCATCGCTGTCACCATCTTCATCATTGAACCCTCCCTCCCTCCCCATCATTGCTCCCTCCCTGTCGTTGCCATCACCAAACCCTCACCACTCTTCATCAATGAATCTATCCTCTAAAGATCTAACGAATGTGATTATTTCATCTTCTCTTTGATCCATCCTTCCATCCACATCTTTACCCCCTCTGACGTCATTCAGATTGGATTCACCCCCTTTGTTATATACCCACACCCTATATATACACTAATATTATATATGTTAATTTAATAATAATTTACATTTCCTGTGTCGGAAGACTTTCATTTTGATAGGGGTTTGAACATATGTTCATCAAGGATTCTATGGATTTGGTTTGATGCACAAATGTATTGTGTGTCAAGTGGTGAAAATTATATGTTTTAATTTTAGTATTAGTGTTGAGGTGTATTTTATAGCCATGGAGGCCCTTTTAGGGATTTATTTTTTTCATTATAAATGATTATATTTTCTCAAAATTATAGTTAGACATAAATATTTCCATGTTATAGTATATTCTTTTAATTGTTTTTTTTGTGATATGATTTTTTTTCAAGATTCTTTAAATAATCATTTTACAATTTAATGATTAAATTTATTGAGTATTTATTTTGGTTTTATATATGTTTATATTTTAAACTATTCATGACTTAACTCTTACAAAGACCCAATAATTATAAATTAAATGATTTTTTAATATTTTAAATTAAACGATTAAATATTATCATGCTGTAAATGGATTTGAAATGTGTAAGGTTGAATTTTTATTAATTTTAATGTGTATATGGAATTTTTGGGATTATTTTAAAATGGTGATAATGTGTTATGTAATTTTCATTGAAAAATTTAAATATTTCAAAATTATGTTTTATATAAATTAACTATGAATATATTCATTTGTTTCATTTATTGGTGTTCATGAATTGACTTTAAATCCCATAGGTATTTTTTATGATTTTATTTGTGTTGGGGAATGAATCTAATGTTTATATTAAGTTTTTATTTATTATAAGTATATATTAATTATGATGGGTGTTTTTTTAGTATTCTTTGTTTGGTTATTAGGATATCGTAATATTTGACAAACCCTAATGCTAATTTAAATGTTGTTTAACAAGAATATAATATATAGTAGATTATTAGCTATAATGGTGACATATTTGGTTAAAGTATTATGATAAAATTTATGATTATTGGGATTATTTATTTTCATAATCATATATCAATATATTTCTATTTTTAGTCATGGGAATTTTTTTATTAATAGTGTTTGGTAAAAAATGGATTTCATATTTTTTTTAATATTTATCTTTTTTTATGATTTGTGTTTGGGTAAAATAATAATTTTCATATTTTAAAGGATGAGGTTATTAGAAATGTAAAATTTTAAATAGTCTTGATTTTCTTGAGTTATTTTGAAAGGGTTGTTTTATATTTTAATAAATGGATTATTTATTTGATGTAATCTAGTTATTTTTATTTAATGAATATGTTGATTTTCAATATATGGATTGTTTTTTCAAACTATTTGAGGGTATTTTAAATTTAATAAGTTTTACCCCTAAAAAATATTCAAGGGGGCATGTAATATTTTATAATACCAAAATTTCCTTTATTATTAGATCATATGTACTCACAAACATTTTTATTGTAATAATTATGTAAAATCATGTGTAATTGAGTATTTATTTGTTCATTTTGGACATCTGTAGATGCCGAAAAAAGTCCGCAACTCCTAGAGGAAATTTCGAAATGGCAAAGTGAAGTCATATTCGGAATCAGAGGCCCAGTCCGGAGGCCCGGGAAGTGGGGCGCGAAATAAAGGAGGACTTGCGCGAAATAAAGATGTGCGTGCGAAGCATGTCCGGGATTCGCGTAATCAAGCCACTTGTGCGTGCAATTTTGCGCGCCCCAGTTCCACACGGTGAGGCTTTGCGTGCTGATGGTTCTCGGTGCAGAAACTTTCACGCGCCGCCTGGATTTTGCGCCGACAGGTGCCTATAAATAGAAGGCGACCCCCGACGGTTTGGGGGTTGAGTAATTCGGATCGGCTCTTGGGCGCGCAATTCGACTCCCCCCGCGCGCAATATGACTTCCAGGTAATCCCCCTTTTCGTGAAACCTTGCCCCGGGGTTCGCCTTTGCCCGAAACTCCACCGGCTTCGGTGAATTTGTCTCCTCCTCCCGGTACTTACTTGGCACGTGATCATTGTCCCTTGCGCGCAATCCCCTTATACGCGCGCAATACCTTGCGTGCAATCCCATATCCGTGAAATACTCTGGCCCTATTGCGCGCCATCCCGGTGTTTTGCGCGCAACACCCAGGGCCCCTTTACCTTGACTCCCCTTGGCTGCCTTTCCATGCCGGCACGTGATGTCTTCCCTACTGGGCATGCGCGCCATGCGTTTTTTTTCCCGTACGGCCTTCCAGGCCTGTACGAAGTAACCTCAAGGTCCCTTGGGCGGTGCTTTCCATTGCGTTGCTTTGCCTTATGCTTATTCGCAAAGGCACGCTAACGGCTATTGCTTCTTCGCATAGCCACGCTAACGTGGACCCCCCAATGGTTCACCCTGCGGCCCCCCTTTATCACGGCCTTGCCTATGCCTTCCCTCCCACAAGGGGTAGAGGGCATTGGGCATGTAAGCCCTAGGGGTGTGGAGCGAACCCACCTCGTCCAAGCTGCAGGACGTTAAACTGCTAAGCACCTTGTCCTTAACACATGATGTTAAATTGTGGTCCGACCCCGTGCTTCGCACGCAGGGTCCCCCCAGCTCGGACAATTTTTACGCCTCTCGTCTCCATGGGAATGGGCTCTTCCTCAAATGGAATGACATCCTCCTTGTCGGAGTGGCGTTTGTCCACGGGGGAAGGGTTGCCTCAGAGCGTAATCCCCTAGCCTCTCTTACGGAAGGTTGCACCCATGCATCTTCGTACTTCCCCCCTGCCAAGGCAAGTGGTGTCCCTTTCCCACTGTGCTTTGTCGCACCATGGGCCACCACCCTAGAGTAAGCCCCGACACCTAGGGCCACTAACCACGCGTAAGCCCCTGTTTCCTCTTCGGTCCACTAACCACGCGTAAGACCCTGTTTCCTCTCTGGGCCGCTAACCACGCGTAAGCCCCATTCCGCATTTCATGGATGCACCCTTCATGACGGGATCGTCTGGTCCCTACTGCCGCTTGTTTCTCACACCGAGCATGAATCACGTGGGCTTAGAGCGCGCATCGACCATGACATCCTCTTATGGGCCGCCTCAGAGCGTAAACCCCATGTCAGTGAACTACGTGGACTTTGATCCGTGCTAACACATGGTACGTAGGAAGCCTCCACAAGGTTCAAGCCCACCACCCGGTCGTTCCGACCTCTCCACGTCGGTTCCTCGACCAGCATGGGCTGCCTTAGAGCGTATGAACCATATCTACCACGGGCCGCCTCAGAGCGTAATCCCCATATCCCTCGTCCTGCATGACGTTAAACTGTATACCCTTGTCCCGCATGATGTTAAACTGTATCTCGTCCCACATGATATTAAACTGCATTTCCCCTCTTGGGCCGTCTCAGAGCATAATCCCCATGCCTCACTCCATCATCCATCCTGATCCTTACCTGGGCCACCACATCCCGGTGAGATCATGCCACTCCACCCCACTCAATAGCATCCAGGAAGCCGCCCACGTGCTAGCCCCAACATCGGTGTTCCCCCTAGGGGGTCCTTTAATATGATCCACTCTCAGTGTTTCGATCAGTCTGATCCGCAAGACGTTAAACTCGCGGCATACCCCGTGTTAAACATGGGAAGCTGAGGAAAACCTCAGATGGTACACATTCCCCGCGTTCGACGTGGGATGCCTCGGGCTTCCGCACCCTCGAGAAGCCCTGTGATAAGGGACAGAAGGAAGACATGCTGATCCCCAGTATCAAGACATGCCAACGACACCCCAACGTGACCGTTCCCCTCACCGAAGGTTTCTTCCTCGACAAGACCCCTTAGAGAATCTTGACAGAAGCAGTGTAATTAACTAGCGTCCATGCAGATATGGCGTCGGGAACAAGCTTCACGAACCTGTCTTAAATCTATGAGGGAGACCCGGATTAGGTGATGAGCTCCGAGGAGGAATCCAAGGAAGGAAAAACCAACATCCCATCATCCTGATTACGATCAAGGAGCATATGTCCCTAAATAAGGAATGGATGCCGCCCACCTTTGGAAAGCAGGAATGCGGGGCTGCGAGCCACGCGTCCTCCCATGCGTGACGGACATGCACGCACACCCCAACGTAAAAGCGTCGGAAACATAAAATGGTGAACCCGATGTGAATATCTTCTCCTCAATATGGGGACAGGTAGCGTTCGGGATGTCGGAAGATCAGCATGTCACCAGGTCCGGGTACCTATCACCGGGACGTGAAACCCACTAGGGGTTGAGGTAGTCAGGATGTTGTGCACTCCGTTCCGCAACATCGTCAGCGTGGATCCCTCCCACCGACCACTGAAGACAAAACAACGCTGGGCTATTGGTTGTCATTTTCTTTTCCTGTTAGTACTAATGGGTTCATCTCCCGGCTTCCAGGAATCAGATCACTGCATCTGGAGCTCGATCGCCACCTGCCCACAGGCGTAGGGGCAGGGGTAGCGCCGGCGTGGCTACACCGCGCGGTCCCTCATTTTCCACAGTCACTCTGGCACTGATTTCCACGACTGTCAGGCGCTCACGCCCCCTCTCCCCGTCAGAAATCATCCAGCGAAGGGTGATCCAGTACTTGGTTTGTAGGTACGATGAGGAAGGGATCATCCCCACCAGGGGCCTGACCCGTTTGGATCTAGAGGCGGTTGCGCCCCACTATTGTCTCCGCCCCCGAGGGCCGCTCAGGGAGCCACCGCTCCCCACTCCGACATTCAACCGCTTCAGGAGCCTATCCCTGTAGTGCCTTGACACATCCGTCCCCAATGCCAATGAGGTGGGGGATGTCGGGGTCCGCCCAATCGGAGACCTGTCCCAGGGGTTAACGGCAAGAACCCCCACCAGGTTGCGTCGATGTCATCGCCCGGATCCATGGGCTGAGGACCAGGCAATCTTTGTGCCCGAACCACTGGCTCCAACCTATCTGACCCGACGCCAGTGTCGGGTGCGAGCGGAAGAGAGTGCCCGTCCTGGGGCACCAACGTCAGCAACCACTGTGGACCGAGCCACTACTGACTCCTGCTACCAGATCCCCGCACATATTGAGCAGGGGAAGTCACATTACTGACTGGGATCGAGGCCTCGACCGCCCTAAAGGCAGGTAGGGTCGACTCTCCCGGTCGCGGGCACAGGCAATGGCCACTGCGGACCAATCCGTGGTAGTGCCACCCATCATGAAGGCTCATTCCGTGCCACTGGTCTGGAAAGCCGAAGGCTTCTTCGCGATAGCTATGCTCTGGGTATGACTCCTTCCAGCGCCCACTGCACTGGGTATGAGGTCACTCCCCCTACCACTGGCCATGAGTATGGAGCCGTTGCGTATCCAGTCGCTCACTCACATGGAGGTCCTCCCCATATCCCTTTTGATATCTGTCCCGATGCTTCCCGCACCCCGGCCTTAAGTCCCCTCTACCCCAACACTATTGCGGCCAGGGGACTCCTTGACGGAAATCATCCTTACCATGAGGATCCACCCAGGGGCAGGAAGGCTGGGCGTCGTCGCCGTAGGAGGAATGTCAGGGGAGTCCGGACGAAAATTAGATCGGTCCGTTTCTCGGACTCTGAGGCGGAGTACGACTCGACGACGGAACCTTCCCCCCGAACCTCTGAGTCGAGGGCAGGGATGGGGATGAAACGCGTCAGTCTTGTACTCCCTGAATGCGAGATCCGTATGATTCCCTCCTCCCTCCGAAGGTATATCCAGGAGGACGAGGACTGGGCATACCCCCAGGGGTCAAACCCGCAGTTATCGCTGGCCTCCCCGGAAGCGCCTTCCATCTCAGTCAGGAAGTGTGGGGACCATTTCTGGGGACCGACGGAGGAGTCGCAAGGCGACACACCCTCGACGAGCACCAACACTATGAAAGGAGGCCCATTCACTGGAACGTCCTATCGCGATGTGGTAGCCAGGGAACTGAAACCCTTAGAGGACGACTCAGGGATCAGCAACCAATTGGCATGTTCGTCGTATTCCCCGCCGGCCAACCCATCGGCCCGGTGACCTACCTCGGCGCCGTTGCCAGCTCCCCGGACATTCTCGGTTGATGAGTAGGGGCAACAAGGCTCGGACCCTGAACCAAAGTCAGGGAGCTTCTGGACCGTCCTCGCAGTGGGCCGCATCCCCGAGAAGTTTTGGCCGGTCGCAGGATAAAATTTTGATATGCCAGAGGTGCTCACCCCGGGAGAGTCTGAATGTTTCCACCAAACTCTTTGGTTGAATCACTCCCGTCTTCTCCCTCAGCTAGCGTCTTATCCCAGGAGTCAAGCACATCTCGAGGATATCGGTGAGCAGTGCTGTTGGGTCAACTTGGCAGCACTCCCTGCGGTCCGGCACCTCGAGTCGCCTGGCCACTGCAGGGCCCTCCAGCAAAAATGCGTTCAGAGTTTTCAAGTACTCCGCAAGGTTATCGAGGAATCCACCCCCCATGCGCATGTCCGCGGATGGGGGCAGTACGCTGCCCTTCTTTTCTGCGCGATCCGCCGATAGCCCGATTCACCGGGTGGCTCTGAGGGAATGTTGCCAAAAGCAGTGGCGGTCAACATGGCTGACCTTTTGGATGAGGGAAATGGTGTGGAGCTCCTCGATGGGGACTCACCCCCTGAGGACAAGCCGCCACTAGACCCGTCTAGGAGGATCACTCACCACCAGAGGAGCCTCCTAGGTCTCCCCACACCCACTGAGGCACTGACACTGAGCCAAAACATCGTCAAGGGTAAAGAGCATGTCGGGGCTGTCAAGATCGCCGACCCATATGCCTCGGTGCAGAAGGAAGAGGAAGACTCCGAGAAGGCCATGCTACGCCAGCAGCTTGCTGAGCAAAAGAGGCTGGTTGATGAGCTCTTGGCTGAATGCATTTCAGAGCGACGACCTGACAACGGTAATCCCAGGTCAGGATAGTAGGGGCAGGAGCACCTACCCCTTACCGAGATTCCCCCGGGAAACTGCAACCATGTCATGTTCACCGACAGGGGAGAGGCCGACACCCATGGCAAGAGGGCGTGATACGTCTTGACGAACCCTCCCGAGTGGAGGAATCACCTGGGGGACCATGCTCGGTTTCCTCCCGCTGCCCCGAGATTCGCTCCGCCAGCCGCCCCGCGAGCTGTTGAGCTTGACTACCAGATTGGAGAGCCAAACAATGCGCTTGTGGTTAGAGATCCCCGTCAGGATAGGAATCCATGTCCGGATGATCTGATGGAAGTTCTAATTGCCCGCTTGGAGGCCCTGGAAACTCGGCAGGTGGCAATCCCACCGGACGACAAGCCATACCCAGCATAGGTGGATGATATGTCGGCCCCACTGGGATTTGGGAACCCCACTTTCACCCCCTTTAACGGGTCAGGAGATCCACCACAACACTTGGACCACTTCAACTCGAAGTACGGGCCTATGTTGGGGACTCCGGCGCAGTAGGAAGATGCAAAGCTCCGTTGCTTCGTTCAGACGCTGGAAGGAACAACCTTCGTCTGGTACAGCCAGCTCCCTATTGGGTCTGTGGATATCTGGGAGGACCTTCACCGAAAATTCCTCTACCAGTTCAGTTCCATGACCCGGAAGATGAACATTGCAGACCTTTCAGGTGCAAACAGAGGCCCGATGAGCGGGTCTCGGACTTCGTCGCTCGGTTGAAGGGGCTCACGTACTCCCTTGACATGCCACTAACTCAGGAGAAATTACTAACAATGTGTGTAGGGAACGTCAAGGCAGAGCTGGTTCCTTATCTGATCACTCATAATTATCCTTTAGGGTTCCGGGATTTATCGGACAAGGCTCAACGCCTTGAAGAAGCCCTGCAACAGACCAGTCAGGCACGCCCGCTGCCTCCAGTAATCCCTACAAGGAGAGCCGCCAGAGCCAAGGCCACTGTTGTAGCCTAGATAGAGGCTTCCAGACAGCTGGAGTTGCTACCAGTAAGGCCAGCTCAGCAGCCCCATAGGGGTCCACCCCCACGGGCACAGCCTCTGGCCCGACAGCGACCGCCTCAAAATAGGCAGGCGCCTTCGCGTGACGCACCGCCACCACCTAGGCGAGATAATCAGGCTCCGCCTCCTCGGAATGCTCCTCCGGCCCATGGTCAGGGTCAGCCTCCAAGATCCCCCTTTCCAGACAGAAGAAATCAGACTTACTCATTTGATGAGGCCCAGGTCCCCAGTTATTTCCGTAGCGCCTTGGAGTAGAGGATCATGTGGCTGTCTGAGTGCCAGAAGCCAGAAGAGGTGCGTCTCACTGATCACCCTAACTACTGCCCTTATCAACGGATCCTGGGGAACACCATCCAGTGATGCTATGTGTTCAAGGATTGGATCTAAGAACAGATTGACAACAATATAGTCAGATTGGGCCCAGCCCCGACAGAGGTGGTAGGTGTCTTCATGAGATCGGATGACAGCAGCGGTAACGAGGATGAGTGGCAGCAGGTTTCCGACCATGGGTCCCAGAAGTATAATGACTGGATGTCCTGTAGGACGGTTTCCCATGCCCATGGCATCATCCGTGCCAGCCTAAGTCAGCCAGAGCCCTCAGAATCTGCGAGCACCACTTTGGCATCGTTGTCCCAGCCTACCTCTTCCCAGAAGAGAAAGCAGCAGCGCAAGAAGAAAGAACGCGCCCTGCCAGTGCCATCATCTTCCCGCACGCTTGGCGATTTTATTCTCCCAGAGATGGGGATCCCTCCGAGGCTCTGTCCGGTAGCGGATGACTCCTCGAGTGAAAGCCTGAGGTATGCTTCGGTTAACACTGTAGAGTTGGTAAATCCCTTTTTGGCTCCCGACGATGAGGAACGCCAGGTGCACTTCCCCAATGTCCCCAGCCGTCGCCAACGTCGGCAGAACCGTGGCTACATGAATCGCCGGGGCACGACAGTCGTCACCTCCAGCCAGGCCATGCACGCTTCTGAGACCAGGCAGTAGGCCCGATACAGAGATCAGCACACGCGGTCCCCTCAGCCAGTGTCGACAGGTCCGCCTCCACCACCGTTTGTGTTGCTGGATCAGGTAGGACCACCTTGTCCATGTCGTAGCCAGCCCTACCCTTCCACCGACTGACTAAATCCTTCCGGTCCTAACGCGACAGCCACCTCACAGGCTTCGACTACTGAACAGCGAGGCGTGCCTAGTACCAGTCAGTCGCCGGTCCCACCGGCAGGGCCCGTCATGCCTCCAATCACAGTGCGGCCTCCCGTAAGTAGAAGCTCGCGTTTGGCTAGAAAGTATGATGTTCTGAAGCACCTGGCCAACATTCGGGTGAGGATTTCTATCCTTGAGGCCCTTCTCCTGTGGTTGAAAATGCGCGAGGCACTCGCTAAGGCTCTAAGGATCCCCCTCTAGTTCGAGACGGAGGTGGCGGCCGCAGAATCCTTCCACACCGAGGCGATTGAGGATGCCTAATGTCAGGCGGTTATATCATTTTCCTGTGAAGATGAAGACCCTCCCATACAGGGGCACATTCACCCACTGTACGTCACCATACATTTCAACGATGTGGAAGTTCGCTGCTGTCTTGTTGACACGGGTTCCAGGATTAACCTCATCCCAACTCGGACGCTGCAGAAACTGGGGTTGTTTGAGGATGATTTAACTCCATCCAACCTTAGGATCCAGGGGTATGATAGGACCAAGCAAACTCCACTTGGAAAGATTCATCTAAAGACCCAGTTTGGCGGCCTAATTGCCAATACCGAATTCATGGTTGTCTCTCAGGACACTACCTACAACGCATTGATAGGTAGGCCATGGATCCACCTTCACGCAGCGGTCCCCTCCTCATATCACCAGTGCCTCAAATACTACCTTAAGGGTCGAGTGGGCGTTCTCCAAGGAGATGCGTCTCCTTTTTCCTCTTGTGAAGCCCATTATCTAGACAATGGCTACTACAAGAGCAAGGAAAAGCATATCCTGGCAGGTGAGGTTGAGCCTGCCACTGTCGCGAGTGGTCCTTGGGCGGGTTTGGACGACACATATGTCTTCCAAATCCATCGGTTGGAGGCCATGACCCCCGACATGGGGCAATGGTTTGTCGTTTCGGGTACCAGAGGAAGGTATATTTATGGGTCCAAGCAACGACGAGAAATCACCTCGTACTCTTACACCAGCTAGGCTCACGTGATCCCCGAGCCTCCTACCCCTGTACGATATCGGGATGTTGGGATCATGGCAACGACATTATGTCATACGTGTCTGTTTCACTGGGCCGGAATCGATCGACTCAAGCCAACGTGCCACCACTGCTTTGATTTCATAAAGCGTGGCCCCTTGGGCTGAAGGCCAGATGGGATTGGATCAACCGCCTTTGTCTCCATGGTCTCCGCAGTGCATGGGTCCCTTGGCGTGGCAACCTCTACCGCCCAAGATGGAACTAGCTTCCCATCAGGGTCTGGAAGCCCTGAGACGGCTCCCCCCGTGGATGACCCTTCCACAAGAGGAGGGGAGGACATGGAAGATGCTCCTCCTACCTTTGAGGAGGGTGTCCCCACCGTGGTCGACGAGTTAGTGCAGGTGAACCTCGGTAGCGAGGCGGACCCAAGACCCACATTGGTCAGCGCCGCTATGCCCCCCAAGGAATGGCAACGGTACGTAGACTTCCTCATACAACACCGTGATGTGTTCGCATGGAGTTATGATGAGATGTCAGGACTAGATCCCCAGGTAGCCGTCCACCGCCTTGGCCTTCTAGCAAACCATCGCGGGTTCAAGCAGCCTCCCAGAAAGATGCACCCCTCTCATGGTGCCATAGTTGAGGCCGAAGTTGATAAGCTCAACAAGGCCAACTTCATCAAAGAAGTCCAGTACCCCAGGTGGCTAGCCAACATTATGCCAGTCAGGAAGAAGAACGTCTAGATTAGGGTCTGTATCGACTTCCGCGATCTCAATCGCCACTGTCCGAAGGATGATTTTCCCCTTCCCATGACAGAGTTGTTGATCGATGCCACGACCGGGTTCCAAGCCCTTTCCTTCATGGATGGGTACTCCGGGTACAACCAGATCCGGATGGCCCCCAAGGATGAAGAGTTCACTGCCTTCAGGGCCCCCAGGGTACTTTCTGCTACCAGGTTATGCCCTTCGGCCTAAAGAATGCAGGTGCCACCTATCAACGGGCCATGCACTGAATATTCAAGCCGATTCTCGGGACGCTGGTGGAGTGTTACGTGGATGATCTGGTGGTTAAGTCTCATTTGCGCCAGGACCATATGAAAGACCTTGAGAAAGTGTTCAGCTTCCTCTATTATTGCCATTTGAAGAGGAACCCATCGAAGTGTGCCTTCGAGGTCACCTCCAGAAAGTTTCTTGGCTTCATTGTTAGGTATCGAGGCATCAAGATCGACCTAGACAAGATCAAGGACATCAGTCAGATGCCTCCCCCGAGTAATATTCGGGAGCTGAGAGGTCTTCAAGGACACTTAGCCTATGTACGCCGATTCATTGCGAATTTGGCCGGCAAGTGTAAGCGCTTTTCCCGGCTCATGAAGAATGGAACCGCCTATGAATGGGAAGAGGAGTGTTAGGTCACTTTTGAAGAAATCAAGCAGTATCTGCTTCAACCTCCGGTCTTGATGCCACCCATTTCCGGAAATCCACTGGTCCTTTACGTGACTTCCCTGGAGAGATCCCTCGGCGAACTTATCACCCAGAAGAACAACGAGGGAACAGAGAATAGCCTCTACTACCTCATCCACATGCTCCTCAATGCAGAAATTAAATATTCCCCCATCGAGAAGAGCTGCCTGGCGCTCGTATTTTCCATGCATAAATTGCGACACTACTTGTAGCACCACGAGGTATAGCTGGTCTCTCGGGTAGACCCGTTGAAATACATCCTGAACTGACCTATGTTGACCGGCCGATTGGTGCCCTGGTCAGTGATCCTCCAGCAGTTCGACATCAGGTTCGTATCTCAGAAGGCCGTCAAAGGACAGGCGTTGGAAGACTTCTTAGCTGCCCACCCAACCTCTGCAGACCAGCCACTAGATCTAGGCTTTTTTGATGAGTCAATCCTCTTAGTTGATCACGCCATCCCATGATGGAAGATGCACTTTGACGGTGCCTCCCGGAGCCCCACCGGTAGAAGGCTCAACAATCCTAGGCTTAATAGAGTGGGCCTGGGTGTCGTCTTCATCACCCCGGAGCAAGCCGTTCTGCCGTATTCGTTTCTGTTGTCAGAAGGCTGAACCACCAATGAGGCAGAGTATCATGCCCTCATTACTGGCCTCGAGTTGGCTCTCGAGATTGACGTACCCCATCTGTATATAAAGGGGGACTCCGAGCTGGTCATCAAACAGGTCAATGGTGACTACGCTGTCAGAAAGCCAGTACTCGTGCCATTGTTGGAGTGCGCCCTCCGTCTAATAGCTATGTTCCCCTCCCGTCCAGAGGTCGTTCACATTCCCCGGTCACAGAACAGTCGAGCAGATGCTTTGTCTAGCCTGGCCGCATCACTTGCAGAGCCCGAACAGGACGACCTAATCATCCACGTGGTGCACCAGAGAGTCATTGCTCCTGTTATTCCGGAAGGCGATCGTGGCCTGCGAGTGAGCCATCTCACCACTGGTGCCCTTATGTTAGGGTCCCCAGGGGCTTCATGCGTGGTAATCGGAACAGTTCCTGACTGGAGGATGCCCTTGGTTGAATATCTCCAGCACGGAAATCTTCCGCCAGACCGAGCCGAGCGAGAACGAATCCGACGCCGCGCGCCGCAGTTCACCCTTCAGAGTGGTCCCAACCTTGTGCAGCTCCTTTACAGGCACAGATTTGATGGTTTTCTCCTCCGTTGTCTTCAAGGAGTCGAGATCCCACAGGTCATGAAAGAAGTGCACGCTGGTTCCTGTGGTGCCCACCAGGACGAGTCGAAGTTTTCCCACCAGATTCGGAGGCTGGGATACTTCTGGTCCTCCATGATCCACGACTACATTGAGTACGCCAAGAGGTGTCATGAGTGCCAAGTTCATGCTAACTTTGTGCATCATCCACCAGAGCCTCTCCATACTACCAAGTATTCTTGGACCTTTGCAGCCTGAGGGTTGGATGTCGTGGGGCCTTACCCGCCGGTGACCACCCGCTAGTGCCGGTTCATCTTAACCGCTACGGATTTCTTCTTGAAGTGAGCGGAGGCAATCCCGCTCAGGGAAGTCAAGTCCTGTTCTATTGCTGACTTCATGAGCTCCAATATCATCTATCGGTTTGGAGTACCTCACGCTATCCTCTCGGATAACGGAACCAACTTCCGAGCAGCCGAGTTGAAGAAGTTGTACGCCAAGTACAACATTCGCTCTAACCACACCTCCCTCTATCATGCGCAGGTGAATGGACAGATTGAGGAATTTAACAAAACCCTCTCTAACATTCTGAAAAGGATGGTTGGTCAGAACAAGAAACGTTGGCCGGACAAGCTCCCCAAAACCCTCTTGGTATTATAGGACAACGACTCATAACTCCACCCAGGTGACTCCATATTCCCTGGTATACAGAGCTGAGGCCGTCCTGCCCATCGAGATCCAGTTGCCCTCATTACGCACGGTGTTCTATGACTAGAAAGCGCCAGATAGAATTTCCAAAATCCTTCTAGCCGAATTGGAAGCACTAGACGAAGGTAGGCTTCGAACTTTACATAACTTGGAAAGGAATCAGAGCAGGATGGATCGAGCTTTCAATAAGAAGGTTCGCCTACGCTCCTTCCTGTAAGGTGACCTGGTGCTGGCTCTCAGAGCGCCAATGATTCCCGGCAAGAAAACACCCATGTTGGAGCCTAAATGGGAGGGGCCATTTATTTTCCATAAGGTCTACCCCAATGGCGCGTATTCCCTAGTGACTATGGATGGTGAGTGCATAACTCATCCCACTAACGCCAGGTTCCTCAAATGGTATTTTTCCTGAGCGTCAAGGGTCTGAATTCTAAGACCTAAAACTAAGATCCTCTTGTGGTCCGGTATGACCTTAAACTGTACGGTCTAACATGACCTTAAACTACATTTTTCCCTACATCTAGGAATCCTTGGTCCTGCATGACCTTAAACCGAATGGTCCTGCATGACCTTAAACTGCACCTTGGTCCGAGTTCTAAGACCTAAAACTAAGATCCGTGTTTCGTCCAACATGACGTTAAACTGTGCTTCTAGCACCCAGGAGCACCCAGACCTTCCTTCTTTGGGTCCAGCTCGAGGTCCGCTAATGAATTGTTCCTAGGTCTCCCTTGGGACCTTGACCACATGATCACGTGGCGTGGTACGAGATTATGCCCTCATTCACTTCGGGTTTGCAATAACTGCACCACGCGCGCCCTGTTCTCAGGATTAGCCCTCCTATGTCGTGTTCCCCATGATATTAAAAGGAACTTTCTAGAACTATGGGTGGCTTGATTCCCATCTTCATGGGATACGTAGGACCGCCTGAACACTTAGATTTCAGGTCCAGCCCCATCTCATAGGAGATCCCACGATCTGCCGGTTGCCTCGGTCTTTTGGCCTGCCCTTCCCTCGGGAATTCGCCATCTTTTGGCCGATCTCAAACTGAGCCCTTCGACCCTTCCCAGTGGTCTGCTAATGTGTTCAGAGTACTCTGGTCTAGGACCTGGAGTGTCAGATTCGACTTAGACAAGTTTTCATCCACTTGTCAAGCTTCGTGTTCCCCTTCATTCGGGCCCCACCATCCTTCACACCTGGAGGGACCCCCAAAAAAGGCCTGGATACAACGCCTAAGGGCTCTCCTACCATCACGGGCCAACGCCTCCGAGGGTTTTGGGTGACAAATTGATACAAATCCCATGTTGCGAATATGGTCAGCGGTTGATGCTCATTTGTTTTCCCCCACTTCTAGGCTAACGCGACAGGATGCTGTGTTGCGAAATGGTCAGCAGTAATCCTCAGTCATCACGCCGAATTCCTTGGGAATTGAATGTTGGTTTCATGATTCACAATGTTTTCCTCCCCCACCGTGTCAGGGTGGAATCTCGACACTCCTTGTACTAACCCTCAATACACCCCCGCACGTCAGACAGACCGAGATGCGTAACGTTGTCCCTCGGGGCTCCCGCGATCTGCGCGCTAGAGTATGTGCTTGGGTTTCTTCTCTATAGGTTGTGTTCACCTTGACCCTCATCCCCATGGGGAACGAGGAGTCACCCAGACATGGTGTTTCAGGCCCATCATAACTGGGAGCTAGAACCTCCTGCCCCCCTGATTGTTGAACCCTCGTAGGCCCCTTTCTCCCGAGGCTCCTCTCTCGGAATTGCGCGCAGTGGTGGTATGTGATTACACCCTCACTCTCATCAGGTATGCTTTATCGCATCATTCGTGTTCCTGTTGGTCCAAACCATATGACCTTAAACTGTGCTGTTGGTCCATACCTTAAGACCTTAAACTGTGCTGTTGGTCCAAACCTTACGACCTTAAACTATGTTGTTGGTCCAAACCTTACGACCTTAAACTGTGTTGTTGGTCCAAACCATATGACCTTAAACTGTGCTGTTGGTCCAAACCTTAAGACCTTAAACTGTGTTGTTGGTCCAAACCATATGACCTTAAACTGTGTTGTTGGTCAAAACCATATGACCTTAAACTGTGATGTGGGTCCAAACTATAAGACCTTAAACTGTGCTGTTGGTCCAAACCTTAAGACCTTAAACTGTGCTGTTGGTCCAAACCTTAAGACCTTAAACTGTGGTGTTGGTCCAAACCATATGACCTTAAACTGTGCTGTTGGTCCAAACCTTACGACCTTAAACTGTGTTGTTGGTCCAAACCATATGACCTTAAACTGTGCTGTTGGTCCAAACCTTATGACCTTAAACTGTGTTTTTTGTCCAAACCTTATGACCTTAAACTGTGTTGCTGGTCCAAACCATACGACCACAAACTGTGATGATATCGTCCTGGCCACACGATGAAAAATGGCACCACATTGTGATGACCTCCCCATGGGGGACATCACGCCAGGTATTGTTCGATTACCATGTCACTTGTCAACGCCTGATATGGCTTGATTATTGTGGAGATGCCAGGGATTTCTATCCTAGGCCAGTCGCCCCACAAAATAAAAACCATTTACCTTCCAGAACAAACAAGACATATCAAATGATGCTTCTTTTAGTGCGAGGGATAGACCCGCACGACTCCTTCGTCCTTTGCGCAGGCGCTATATCGCGCCATGCTGCATTTCAAGAACTACGTATGGCTTGATTCTCATCTTTATGAGATACGTAGGAGCGCCTGAGAACTTCCCCGCAGGACAGCCTAACTTTGTGTGTTCGATCTCTCGGCCTAAGCGTGTCCCCAGGATCACATAGTAAGCAGGGCTTTTCCCCACACTCACATTGGGTTTTGCAACCACTTTACCGTGTGTCTCCCATTCCCCTTCTCCTTTGGTCCGAGTTCTAAGACCTAAAACTAAGATCATTTGCTTGGAATTCCGTGACTCGGTCTCTCTAGTGGGATTGTATAGTGTGGCGCGGGATTATGTACTCATTCACATCGGGTTACTCACCGTGCCGTGCCTGTCCCCAGATGAGATGTGTCCCTCGTCCCACACGACGTTAAACTGTATTTCGTCTAGCATGACGTTAAACTGCCTTTCAAGAACTACGTGTGTCTTGATTCTCATCCTAATGAGATACATAGGAATTCCCAGACATTTCGTCTTGGGTCCAACCCCAGGGATTACCAAACCCCGTCCCTCCTTATTGTCGTCCCCTCGGCCTGACTTCACGGGAAGTGGTGTAATCATGACATCCACCCCGAATAAGTTCGGGATACCCCATAGTGGTAATGGGAAGTGGTAGTTCTCTTACCAGAGAGTTCCTGCCTAAAAATGGGGATGACCCATGACCAGGTTGGTACGTCCGCCTGATGTGCCTTTGCCATGGTGGCACAATTTTAGGAGTGTTGGACTCTATTCGAACAAACCACCAATCCACCTTTCACTCTTTTCATTCCCCTTTATTCGGATCCTCATTCCCTTTCATGTGTGACGGGACCCCCTAACAGTATGGATGACAGACCTATGGTCCGCCTACTATCCTGGGCCAATGTCCCGGAGGACTGGTCATGTTTGACGGGACCCCCTAACAGTATGGGTGATAGAATTTGGTCTGCCTGCTGCCACAATATGGATGATAGACCTTTGGTCCGCCTATTGTAGCAATATGTTTGATAGACCTATTGTCCGCCTGCTGTTCTGGGCCAACGTTCCAAGAAACTGACCGGCGATATTTGAGTTAGGACCCGTGTTGCGAACATGGTCAGCGGTCAGCCCTCATTTATTGTCCCCACTCCAGGCCAACACGATATGGATGCTGTGTTTCCATCACGGTTAACAGTTATCCTCCATCGTCGCGCCCCGCAGTGTTCCGAATTTGGGTAGCATGATTCACCTCTTCTTTCCATCTCCCTATGTTCGGATGGATTTCAATGCCCCCGACATTGCCCCGCTCATGTGTTAGAGCACATTGAGAAGGTGATATATCAATCGGTCTGAGGTCTCCTCCTCAGAAATTCAGGCCCAATTTCAGATGCCTGAAGCTTGGTCAATGCCCCACAGTTGGACGAAATGGTAGCACGAGCATTCTTTTCTTCTCGCGTTGGGCGCGACCCGTAGGAGCTTAGAGATGAGTTGTTATTCGTTTCGGAATTATGGGTGAGAATGTTAATCCAAGGGTACAAATGAATTATTTGGACATGTGTTTGATTGAGATGATGAGAAGTATAAGCAAGAGGTTCATGAGATGGACGAAACAAAGCCCTTAGGGATTAGCGTGCTGAATCGATCTTTCCAGCGCTACTACCCTTTGGCCGGTGGCCTCCATGACCGCTTCTCGCTCCTCGAAGACTCTCTCCTCATCGGATGCCGCAAAGCGCAAATCGCCAATCCAAGATTGTGCCTGTGCCCGCTAGGTTCGAAGTATAGTCATCTGGTGACTCGCCTCCATCAGTTGTTCCTACGCGTCAGCCAGCTGGGCCGTCAGTTTCTCCACAAGCTCAGAGCATGTTGTGATGAAGGCCTCCTTATCTGCCGCCTGACCTTCGAGGTGTCGGACCTCCTGCTCTGCCCTTAGCAACGCTCGGGTGCTCGCCGATCTTCCCTAACACAGGGAAACGTCGGCGCGCCAGCTGCTCTCGCGTATCTTCTCGGCCATGAAACCATGGACCGTCAGATGAAGGTGCTGAGCGTCAGCCCCTCCGGCACACAGGAAGCGTAGCCAGGTCTGGAGTGATCCCATCTGCCTCAGCCAATCCGATTGGGGCTGTTTGAGGAAGCGTCGGATACACTTCCACCCTTTGCACCGTGTTATCCGGATCTCCTCGGATGCCTCTGAGTCCAAGTCATCTACCTCCTCAGGGTCAGCAGGTCAGTATGTAGGGAAGGAAGCCAGCAGATCGGCAGCAGGATCTGCCCCAGGGATGTCTTCGTGAGGAATAGGATCCTCGACGTCCAGGCGACCTTCCTCTCTCGCCCCAGCAGCGCCGATGCCCCCGTCAGCCTCCGACCTCACCTCAAGAACAGAGCCGCTGATGCCTGCTGCCCCCTGCTCACCATTTGCCAGGGTTGACTCAGTGTGGGGAGCATGTTCTGAATGAGGTGGTATGTCCGCCACTGGTCCGCTCACAGATGGCCTAGGCTCTGCAGCCTGATGAGCCTCCAATGTTGAGATCACTGCGCAAGGCATACACCGATTATTTGGGATCTTTTGATAACAAGCACCAGTAGTGAAGCGTGAGACTTACAGGAGTCCAGAGCGTCAGTCTCCAATGTTCCGACCGCTGTAGGAGCCTCCATGATAGGGGACCCCTCTGCGCTTGTTAATTCAATGACGGGTGTCAGATCCCCATCATGTCCCACCGGTTTCTCTCCTCCCTCCTCCTCTGGTGGGGACGCCCATCTAATGCTCATCTGCTCCTGAGTGAGGCAGGGAAATGGGTTAGAAGTTGAAAAGGAGAATGGATGAATAAGGAAAATGAATGAAGATAGAGACAGACCTCGAGTATCTCGGTTATGTCGAGATCAGAGCTGAAAATCTCGCCGCTCTCTCGGAGACTCCCTTGGTGGGTCGCCCCTTGTGACCCCTCATCTTCGGGTTCTCCTTCTTCTTCGTCTTCTCATTCACCTTCTTCTTCTCCGGTCTCCTCCTCCCCCTCCGAATCCTAGTCGCTGTTGCCTTCTCCCGACGACATTGCTTCCGGATAATGCTCCTGGCCGAGCATCACTTTCACTAAGAAAGGTGGCTCCGCACGCTGACCCCTTTGGCGTGCGTATGCGTCCATGGCCATCAAATAAGCATGCCACCGATGGAAGTTCACCCGGTCGGTAATTCGAACGAGCCCGACCTCTGGCAGCTAGATCCCGTTTTACATGATCTTCTTCCAAACGAATTCAACGCTCAGCGATTGCCGTAGGGACATCCAAGCCGACCACAGTGCCAGGAAAATCGCATCTTGGGAAGGTTCGAGAAGGTATCTTATCTGCTTCCCGGGCAGTTCCCTTGCCGCCTCATGTGACCCCCCCACGGGCAACGAGATCACGACGGCGCTGCGTGATGTTCCCGCTGCTGAAGTCCCGGCTTGCGCAAGCCTCACTGCTTGACGCACCCCTGGTTCCCCTCTTCCGGCAGCCCCTTGCCTTCTCCCCCGTCACCCGATTTCTGCACGAGTGAACTCAAGTTGCCGAACTCTCTTGCATAAAAGCCCCTCAGGGTACGCGATTGCCCAGTGTTTGGCATACTCGGTTGCCAGGCCGGCGTCAACCCCGGTGGGAGGAAGAGTAATGACTTCGCCAGAGCCGAAGGTGGTGAACATCAACCACATCTGGTGCAGGACGCAGGGATTCTTCTCCTACCAAAAAGCGATGAATACCTTCTTTGGAATTTTTTGGAGGCACCTGAACTGCCTGGCGAATCAGGATGGCATATAAGGCTCACAGATCACCTTCCCGTCGATCTGAGTGACGAGAACCCCGCCTCAAATGCTCTGGAAATATTCATGTTGTTCCAGATAGCCTCACCCATTGTCCACCATCTGGCCGACCGGGGTGGGGAACGAGCTGAAGTGGAAGTTGTTGTGGTTTCCGATGCGGATTCTCACGCCCTCCTCATTGAGCGTTATCGGCGCCACCCCTGCGATGTTCAGCAAGGACGGTCGCAGGCCATCGCCCGGAGGATGGATGGAATTTGGGAAAGTGTACCCACCGAGGTGAGCCTCCACCCAGCCGTGGAAGATCTGGAAGGGGCCACATACTCTCCGAGGCGACCCCCCTCGTGAGATGTGCCCTAGGATTGAATATAGCTTAGCAAGTACGGGGACACCCAAGTTGAACCGTTTGTTGGCGGCCATTGTGCCCGCCATCACCAGTGTTGCTGGACGGACACCCATCCTCGCGTCCCGTACCGGAAGGAGCCACCCGCTTAGGAAGGAAGCAAGGAACCCGGCATACTGGACATTCAGGTCCTGGGCCTCGATGACGCGATAGCCCCCTGATTGGTATTTCCCCGCCTCTAGGGTCCTCCAGTATGACCCATCCATGCTTCTCTGAGCCACGTTTGGGCACCGTTTTCCCCGTCTTGGCATCTTGACGGCCGGATCCTTCTCATGGAACAGGCTGAACCATCCCTTGTAGGAGATGTCCTTCAGGAAGTCCTTGACCCCCATCCTCTCTTTGGCCAGCTTCAGCAGGTGCCACGTTAGCATGGGAGTCTATGACCTGTCTTCCCAGGTGTTCTTTGGTGGAACAAACTCATCTTATTGGTAGCCCTCCAGTGGGATACCTCCGATATAGTGAACATCCCAGAGGCTGATGCTGAATTCCCCATGAGGAAGGTGGAATGTATTGGTGTCAGAAGACCACTGGGTGAAGAGCTCTGGCCCGAGATCAGGTTGATGGTGGAAGTGGAACTGCGAGTTCCATACCACCTCGAACAGGCCGATATACCGTAGTTCATCCCCGAACTAGTCACAGGTATGGCAAAACCAGAACGCCCAGACCCATTCGCTGGTGAAGTTGCCCCAGGACCGTAGGTCCCAATCCTTCAGCCATCCCTTCACGTCATCCGTGATGCTCTGGCAGAACGTGCTCGCGTAGAGGGCCGGAGAATTATCTACGACAGGATCGTCCCCGGTAATGGTCCTGGTCCTCGGGTTCAGAACGTAGACATCCATATGTCTAGTTTCCCTGGCAGGACGACCATTGTTGGTGATGTTGTAGCGAGGAATCTCATCCTCCCGGGTCACCCATGACTGCGACGTGTCCACCTCGAATCCCGGTAGAGGCACCTCCTTCAGGATGCCGAAGTTCCAGAGCGGGAGGTTGTCAGACAACAGATACATCTTCTGGGCTGGGGTCAGCAGATTGAACAAGGTCAGATTGTTGGAAATGATCACCTTGGCGCTATAAACCTCCTCGTTCGCCGCCATTTAGGTCCTACGAGTGCCAGCTTCCCCCTAATCAATTCGTTTTGCGGCCATCTCGAATATTTCGAGAGTTTCACGAAACTAGGATGTAGTTCGCGGAATCAGAGAGTGCTGCACGAAATCTGAAGTGGCGATGCGAAATCTTGGAGTTGAGCACGCAATCGGCGGGCTAAGCGCGGAATATACCGAGTAGGCGTGCAAGGACGACCAAAATTCGGAAGGAACTCCGCACTACCAGAGCGTTTTTACGTGCAGCCGTGGGAGCAATTTCGCGCATGAGAGCTATAAGCCTATCGCGTGGAAAAGCTGTGGTACAGATCTAGGACCCAGTGCCCCTTTTTATAGGCGAGGCTAGGGTTCTGTGCCGCGTGAAAAGTACATTCTGTGCCGATCCATCGTTTTGCGCGCCGCGTGGGTTGTTTGCGCGCTAAGCGCCTCAGACTGGCCCTTCTTCGGAGTTTTGGTGTTTTCCTCGGAATCTGATCGTTGCGGCCTCTCGCCAATCCAATTTTTAGGGGGGGGGGCATTTTTAGACGCCGAAAAAAGTCCGCAACTCCTAGAGGAAGTTTCAAAATGGAAAAGCAAAGTCATATTCAAAATTAGAGGCCCGGTCCGGAGGCCCAGGAAGTGGGGTGTGAAATAAAGGAGGGCTTGCATGAAGTAAAGATGTGTGCGCGAAGCATGTCTGGGATTCCTGTAATCGAGCCGTTGGTGCGCGCAATTTTGCGTGCCCCAGTTCCACGCGGTGAGGCTTTGTGCGCCGACGGTTCTCGACGCGGAAACTTTCGCACGCCACCTGGATTCCGCGCCGACGGGTGCCTATAAATAGTAGGCGACCCCAACAGTTTGTGGGTTGAGGAATTCAGATTGTCTCTCGGGCATGCAATTCCACTCCCCCCGCACGCAATACGACTTCCAGGTAATCCCCCTTTTCACGCAACCATTCCCCGGGGTTTGCCTTTGCGCGCAACTCCACCAACTTCAGTGAATTTTCCTCCTCCTCCCGGTACTTCCCTGGCGCGCGATTGTTGTCCCTTGCGCGCAATCCCCTTCTACGCGTGCAATACCTTGCGCGCAATCCCATATCTGTGCAATACTCTGGACCTATTGTGCGCCATCCCGGTGTTTTGTGCGCAAACCTTCCTTTTGCGCGCAACACCCGGGGCCCCTTTACCTTGACGCCCCTTGGCTGCCTTTCCGTGCCGTCATGTGATGTCTTCCCTGCCGGGCATGCGCGCCATGCGTTGTTTTCCCGTACAGCCTTCCAGGCTCGTACGAAGTAACCTCAAGGTCCCTTGGGCGGTGCTTCCCGTTGTGTTTCTTTGACTTATGCTTCTCCGCATAGGCACGATAACGGCTATTTCTTCTTCGCATAGCCATGCTAACGTGGACCCCCCAATGGTTTGCCCTGCGACCCCCCTTCATCACAGCCTTGTCGATGCCTTCCCTCCCACAAGGGGTAGAGGGCATTGGGCATGTAAGCCCTAGGGGTGTGGAGAGAACCCACCTCATCCAAGATGCAGGATGTTAAACTGCTAAGCACCTCCTCCTTAACACATGACGTTAAACTGTGGTCCGACCCTATGCTTCTCACGTAGGGTCCCCCCAGATCGGACATTTTTTACACCTCTCATCTCCACAAGAATGGGATCTTCCTCACATGGAATGAGATCCTCCTTGTCGGAGTGGCGTTTGTCCACGGGGGAAGGGATGCCTCAGAGCGTAAGCCCCTAGCCTCTCTCACGGAAGGTTGCACCCATGCATCTCCGTACTTCCCCCCTTCCAAGGCCAGTGGAGTCCCTTTCCCACTGTGCTTTGTCGCACCACGGGGCTCCACCCTAGAGTAAGCCCCGACACCCAGGGCCGCTAACCACGCGTAAGCCCCTGTTTCCTCTTCAGGCCGCTAACCACGCGTAAGCCCCTGTTTCCTCTTTGGGTCGCTAACCACGCGTAAGCCCCATTCCGCTTCTCACAGACACACCCTTCGTTACATGATCCTCTAGTCCCTACTGCCTCTTGTTTCTCACACTGAGCATGACTCACGTGGGCTTAGAGAGCGCATCGACCATGACATCCTCCTATGGGCCGCCTCAGAGCGTATGCCCCATGCCAGCGAACTACGTGGACTTTGATCCGTGCTAACACATGGTACGTAGGAAGCCTCCACGAGGTTCAAGCCCACCACCCGGTCGTTCCGACCTCTCCACGTCGGTTCCCCGACCATCATGGGCCTCCTTAGAGCGTAAGCCCCATATCCACCACGGGCCGCCTCAGAGCGTAAGCCCCATATCCCTCGTCCCGCATGACGTTAAACTGTATGCCCTTGTCCCGCATGATGTTAAACTGTATCTCATCCCGCATGACGTTAAACTGTATTTCCCCTCTTGGGCTGTCTCAGAGCATAAGCCCCATGCCTCACTCCATCATCCATCTTGATCCTTACCTAGGCCGCCACATCCTGGTGAGATCATGCCACTCCACCCCACTCCATAGCATCCGGGAAGTCGCCCACGTGCTGGACCCAACATCGGTGTTCCCCCTAGGGGGTCCTTCAATATGATCCACTCTCAGTGTTTCGATCAGTCCGATCCGTCTCCGAAAGACGTTAAACTTGCGGCATACCCCGTGTTAAACATGGGAAGCTAAGGAAAACCTCAGATGGTACACATTCCCTGCGTTCGATGTGGGATGCCTTGGGATTCCGCTCCTTCGAGAATCCCTGTGATAAGGGACAGAAGATATACATGTTGATCCCCAATGTCAAGACATGCCAACGAAACCCCAACGCAACCGTTCCCCTCACCGAAGGTTGCTGCCCCGACAAGACCCCTTGGAGCGTCTTGACGGAAGCAGTGTAATTAACTGGCATCCATGCAGATATGGCACTAGGAACGAGCTTCACGAACCCATCTTAAATCTATGAGGGAGACCCAGATTAGGTGACAAGATCCGAGGAGGAATCCACAGAAGGAAGACCTATCATCCCATTATCCCGGTTTCGATCAAGGAGAAGACGTCCCTGAATAAGGAACGGATGCCACCCGCCTTTGGAAAGCGGGAATGCGGGGCTGCGAGCCGCGCATCCTCCCATGCGTGACAGACACGCGCGCACGACCCGACGTAAAAGCGTCGGAAAAAACATCAATGTAAAATTTTCAATTTTCCTAATAATAATAAAAACAGTGAGTCAAGGAACCTGAAAGGGAAACCTACACCAAAGAAATAAAATCATAAAAATTAGAGTACAAGATTTCTGAGTTTACCCCTTTCAAAAATATGAGATAATTCCTAAAGGATTTCATCAAGACTTGTTATAGACTTATATGATGCGACCATGTTAGTTAAAGAATATAGAAATTTATTTCAATCCATGTATATATGTGTAATTATAAAATAAATGTAAGAACCCGGATCTTCGTTTCAGGTATGTCCTTCTTTTTTCCGGAGTTTTTGAAAAAAATAAAGTTTCTAGAAATTTTTGAAGTACACGCCGTGTACTTTCTGAGTACACGCCGTGTACTCTTCTCCTGCTCGAAGCCGTGTACTGGCCGTGCCCGGGCTACACACACAGTGTGTAGGGGTGACATGGAGGCCGATTTTGGTGGAGTACAAAAACACCCAGTACACGCCGTGTACTGTAAAAGTACATGTCGTGTACTTTATTTTTTTTCATTAAACGGACCGGGGTTGCGCCTGACACACAGAAACGTCTTCTTCTAGGTTCTGTTCGTTCGAGAGCGAAGAGGATCTAGGAATCTTCGATGAGCCCCTGCCTCTCTGTCTGTTCTCCAATTCGAGCACCGTTGACTGCGTTGGAATCACAGCGGTGAGTTCTCCCTTCTGCTTGAGGCTTGTTTTCCAATTCCTCCCCCTTCTCAAGTTATTGTGGTTTATATGTTTCAAACGTTTTCTCAGATCTACGGCATTCTAAGGAGAATCCGTCATTGTTGTTCACGTATATCGATCTCCCAGGATCGAGGTAGGTGGTTTGTACCTTTCTGTATAAAGTCTTTGAGTATTTTGTGAAAAATCCACCAATACCCTTAAACGGGGTAATGCGTGTTTCCTGTTTTTCCCTGTTGATAGCCTTCTTTTCTTGATTGCTTAAGTAGAAGTAATTGCTTGTGAATTTGGATAACTTATACGGTGTTTATGTTCTTTGACTTTCATGTTTTTCTTATTAGGCGTTTTTCCAGCTGCCATTCCTAGTTGTAGGATAGTGGAACAGTTATACTGTTATGCATCTGTGCCTTATAATGATAGACAAGTAGTTCTTGAGGTTTACTTGGGCGATACATGCACGCTGAGCATGTTAATTTCACACAGGACTGTGAGAACCTAGTGTAGTAGATCATAGGGATAATGGATGTAAGGGCTTCTCCAGAGTGTCTTTTAATACGATGTGATACCACAGGGGGAATTGACGATGAGTGCTTCCTCAGAGAGTCTGTAGTTCCTCTACGTGGGCCACATGGGGAATGAGACGTTGAGTGCTTCCCTAGAGAGCCTTTAGCACGATATGAGACTATAAGGGGAATTGACGGTGAGTACTTCCTCAGAAAGTCTACTCTTAGCTGAACCAAAGGGGTGAGACTGTGTGTGCCTCTTAGAGGGTTGCTAGTACTTGTAGGTTGAACCATAGGGGTTAGGCTGTGAGAGATACCCATAGGGTTTCCAGTTTTCTACTTGTTGTTGGTTGTTTACTTGGGTACTTTATATGCTAGAACTGTGGATTGTAACTGTTGTGTGCTTTTTTGTTTACTGCTTCCTGCACTCTTACTTGCCTCGTATTCATTGACTGTTAGGCACAAATCTTTGGGTGATTTCCTACTAGGATTGTATCTCACAACCTATTTGGGATATTCTTTTGGGCCCGAGCAGACTATGTTGTTGCAGGTATAGATAAGGGCAAGATCCCTTCTACTTCAGGTGTTTGACTTGCTGTGGGGCTGGAGAGCATGGGACGAAGCTACGGCTTGCGATGATGCTAGAGTTGTTGTTGCTTTATTACTTTGTGTTCAGTTTTATTTCAGCATGTTGTTGTGTTTGCTGCTTTCTTTAGATACTTGTTACTGATGCATCATTATCATCATTGCTATATATTTATGCTTCTGCAGTTTGGTTACAGATATGTATGTTGTTACTACTTCCTCTTTTGACTGTTGTTTTCCTTACCTTGTATACCTTACCAAATGAGGGCATAGTTTCCCCAATAACTTACCAAGTCCCTCGCTGCTAGTCGGCAACCTTTGGCGTTTAGGGAAATGCGCTTGAGTTCATGTGGTGAACCAGGTATGGGGCACTAGTGGAGGGGATCCAGATTCGGGTCATTACAATAAATACTTGTGAAAAATTACATTGATTCCAACCATTATGGTTAGAGATTCATGGAGGAGGTATGGCTCATGTTCCAAATTTCAAACACCTTATTATATGAGTCACAATTGATCCAGAGTATACTCCATTTCTTATGTTTTGGAAATATCAAAGTAGTAATAATAGACTTTATCTCAACTTAAATAATAAATTAGTCATCACTAATTTCATTAAAATATTTGATGAATTTAGCATAGGAGGGACAAAACATGTCCCTATTTCCCAAATGACCTTCATTACCCTTGGAAACACCATCAGTGTTGATTTTGATTGAATTTGAAAAAGGAGGATTCAAAAAAAAACATCAATGGAACCCTTGCATAGTATAAAGATACATGTAATACATAGTCTATTCAAAAATATCAAATCACATAGTGAGTTAGAAGTAGTGAATATCTATAGTTTATTAGCATCAATACATGACCCCAAAATTTTCAATGGGTCTACAAGTATAGAAACTAGTGGATCCCCATATTTGTTGTTGGTTTGGCTCTACAAAATGAGATATATCAGATCAGAAATAATATTAATGAAAAGGTTCATCAAATGAGACGAAGGAATATCATTTAACAAAATGAATTTGGTATACATGAGACATAAAGAATGTGGAAATGGAAGCTCAGAGATGTCAAAAACCATGCCCTAGAGAACCTTTTCCTACATAAAATGTATAAGAAGATGATATATAGTATCCTACCTATAATAAAGGTTCAATAGAGGAAGACCATTAAGATTCCAATGGATTATAATCATTAAAAATCTTACCATTAGAAGAATTTTAGATATTTAATACCTTTAAAGAAGGAATCTTATTATTTAAAAATGATTTGATCAAAATAACATATTTATTATGAAATTATCTTATAGTTTTGTAAGAACTTTTACAAGAGATATTATGATAATGTGAATATTTCAAAAAAATAATATATAAAGGAACTAAACTATAATTCACAATAATTTTCTTAAGTGGATGTTAAATAATAGAGTAAAAACCTCTGAGCTTGTTCCAAATTATAATATATTGATCTAAAATCTATTAATAACATGGAACCATTTGTGACAATAGAGTTCTCATCAAGTTTTCTTCCTAGAATTTAATTTTAGAGCCTCTTGAAACTAACCACATGGGATGAGACATAATAAAATAAAAATCATTTAATTATGTAGGCTAAATGGAAGAATAAAAATAATAAAAATGATACATTTTAAGCCTCTTGATTAATATAGATTTCAAAATTAGGTTAGTCTTAGATTTATCCCTCAAAATCCACCACCATGAATTATCTTTAAGAGATTCATCAAACAACCATATGTTTTTGATTTCAAGTCCAACTAATTTTTTGAGTTGGTGAAAATACTTATTTGAATTTATGCTACTATTTCTTTTAAAAATGCTACCAATATAAAAATAGTAAAACAAATCTAATGTAATCATTGTATTTATAAAAAATACACTACTATCCATGGTAAAGATCTTACCATTCCATGAGTTGTTTTGATTGATCACCTAACTAAAGATTCAATCAAAGTCAGTAGCCTTGGGTTTTCCCAAAAATAGAGGCACAACAAGATAATAACTTGGCAATTATCCCTCATAAAAACCTAAAGAGATAGAAATATATTACTTTCTAAGATGATTGATTTTTTTTCAAAAGTACACAAAATATTTATTTCAATTGATCACCTATTTAGAAACCACTTTGTAATGTTGGAATAGTTCCTTTATATTATAAAATTTTTGCTGATCCCCTAAAAAATATAATAATGATATATTTATATAACTTTGGTAATTGATTATTATCAAAATAATTCCATAAAATTAGTTATTGGATTTTTATATGAAGTATAAAACAAGAAAAGGGATACAACATATTACCTTAGTTTCATCCAAGAAAACCATCCACTCCAATCAAGGACTTACCTATAGAGATCAGAGAGATTTTTATATTTTTTTTGAACATTAGACAAAAAATTAAGAAATTTTGTGTAGTGGTTTTCCAAATCTCTAACCTAAAAACATGTAGATTTAAGGAGAAAACTGTCATAATCATCAGTTTCATCTCTTAAACAGTTATTATTTCATTTTCTTTCCTTATATTCATCCCCCATCTCTTCTCGACATGCACCTATGTTACTTGAACTAAATAAACCATAATAAAATTATTTGGAACATTAAAATGTTAGGTTCCACTTATTTGAAAGGATTTTTTTGTATTTATTTATTTTGGAAATATTAATATTATAAAATTAAATAAGATGGATATGAATAAAAAATGGATGGATGCCAATAATATTACAAAAGAGTAAGAAGATGGTGTGAAAGAGTTCATCAAACTTTCAAAAGGTCATGTATATGAACTTTTTCATATCCTATTCCCATGTTTTTTCTATTGTTATTGAAGAATAATTAGTCCATAAGAGATGGAAGAACACTTGATGAGTTATGAAATAGATCAATTTAATTGTCACTTTTGTCTCAGACTCGGTCACCCTTCTAGTTACTGTGGCAAGAAAAAAGCTTTTACTAAGATTAAGAAATCCACCTGGGTTGTTAATAGCCATAAGGCTGGTACCTCTCAAGTTGAGCATAGACTTAAACCTGATGGAGTGAATCATGCACATAATTCTGAAAACCAAATTTCAGATTTCATTGAAGCTGTGATTGAAAATTCAGTTGTTCCTTCTAAGGAGGATCCTATTGGGATCCTGCCCCGTAATGATTCCAAGAATGTAGAATCTCATAACTCACTTCCCCAGCAAGGAGATAATGATCCCACTGAATCTAAAGAAAACACAGAAGAGGAGGTTCATTATGACTTTGTTTCTAATGTTGAGGAAGTTGATAATTCGTTCCAGATTGAGGAATCTTACCTAAATAACATGGCCAAAAAGGAAAAAAACCTATGGTTGATGAATATGGGTTCATCACTCCACATCCAAGGAAAACTAGAATACGTAAGGATTATTCAAATTTAGAACGTACCATTATTACCAGGTTAGTGGACAATTCTAAGGCTGAACATGTAGAAGTTCCCCAGGAGAAGTCTCATGTTGAGAATTCCAATCCAGAACCTGTAAAGGATCCTCCAAAAAAAATTCTCCAGTACTGAACTGTACTATTTCTCGCAGGATTTTGATGAAGAAGATATTCAAGACTGGAATCAATATATGAAAGAGCATCTTGTCCTTGCTCATAATGAGATTCAAGCAGGATATCCTCTATATTTGCTGTTGATGGCTAGTTTTAGCCTTCTGAATAAGTCTGTTCGATGATCTGTTGTGGTTGCTCTTGCATTTCTGTTTTTGATCTCTTCTGAGGATGATGCTGTTTTTGTGTTACTGAGATTGATCTATGGTTTTTTAAGTTGAATCTGTGAGATGATTTTTTGGAACTGTTTCTGCATTTCTTGGTTGGATCATTCTGTTCTGTTTTCAAAAGTTGGCTGAAGTTTGTTGACCAGCTTACCTTGACAGTTCTGCTGTTTATTTGTTCTTGGAAATCTTATTTTGATTTCTGGACCTACTCAGTTTGACACTCATGAAGTTTTGGTTTAGAAGAAGTTTTTTGGGGGACTTCACTGGTTAGATTCTGTTTGATTGCAAATCTTTTTATCTCTTTTTTGTTCATCCTCGGGAAGTTTCAGGCTTAAATAATGCTGAGGATCTTGATGAGGTGCTCCAAGGCTGCTGGCTTTCAGGGCTCATGAAAGATGGAATTGGAGGAAAAACCTACATTACATGAAGAAATGTCATGCAACCTATCTTTGGATCTCTTTATGGTAGTCTTTATCCATGGACTTTGGTATGTTGGCTTTGTATTTTGTGTTTTCCCGTTTCTCCCTGCTGGTGTATGCTCTTTACACCTCATGTTTGTAATGCTACGTTTTTTTTAATAAATTCCTTTTGGGGCATGAATTGGGACACCAATTCATGTCACCACCTAAAAAAAAGAAACCATTGTATGCTGGTTTCACTAAATGTAAAACATTTTTAGCTATACTGAAGCTCTATAATTTAAAAGGCAGTAATGGATAGAGTGACACCAATTTTTCTAAACTACTTACTCTCATAAATAATACGATCCTAGAAGATAATTATCTTTTTAGATGAACTTATGATGTTAAAAGAATGTTACATTCAATGGGTATGATCTCTGAAAGAATACATGCATGTAAAAATGACTATATACTATTTCCCAAGGTCTAAAATTCACATAAAGAATGACCAAAGTGTGGTGCTTATTAATAAAAAAAATATGAATTGGGTCCTACAAAAGTTTTACGTTAATTTCCAATCATTCTAACGAACCTATATGGAAACAAGGATACTGCATGGAAATTAACATGGCATATAGATACAAGAAATGAAGATGAGAAACTTTATAACCTTGAAGAATATCCTCAGTGGAAGAGAATTTATCAAGAGTATCCTAAACATGGAAATGAGCCAAGAAACCTTCGTCTTGTGCTATCTATAGATGAAATGAATCCTTTTGGTTTTCAAATCAATACTCAAAAAACATGGATGATTATTTTGGTAAATTTTAACATTCCACCGTGGTTATGCATGAAACTAAAATACATTATATTATCTATGATTATATAAAGAGTTAAAAAACTAGAAAATGATATTGATTTTTATTTGGTTCTATTGATATAAGATTTGAAATTATTATGAGATTCAGGTGTTACATCATATGATGCATACAAAAATGAATATTTCATACTGAGAGCCATGTTTTATGGTATGATAAATTTATTTCCTTCTTATTTAAATGTTTTCGGATATAGGATTGAAGGAACTCAAGGGTGTCCCATTTTTGAACAAGGTACACAATAAATTAATTTTAAACATTACTAATACTAAATTTAATTTTTATTCCATGAACTTTTTTGATGAAAAGAGAGAAACCAAAATGTTCAGTAAAGTTAACTAGTGTAAGAAATTAAAAAATCATTAAAAACAAGGATGAAATTGTGGGATTATCCTACCTTATAGTGCTTCCAGAAAAGTGAATGCACCTTTGAGTTTAGGTCCTCTTGGAGTAGATCTTCAAAGTGACTATCTAGCTTATCCCATGTGTGATAATACTCCTCAACATTAATATTCCCTTCACTGAAACCTTGTTCCATGATTTTATCTTATTTACCGATCCAGGCTTCTTTATCCTTGTTAGATTTCACCCATGGGAGTCTCTCCAGGATTCTATCTAGCTCTTCCTCTAAGGGATTAAACTGGATTGATTATATGGGAAGTTCTTAATTGGAATGTATAATAAGATCCAGATGTTTACCTTCTCCAATTTCCTAACCTTCATATTTAGACCCTTCCACTTTATCCTCTATATAATATTTATCTTTTTTATGATCTTCATTTTCCTCTTTTGAAGGGTCTTGGTTCCCTTACTAGAACCCTTCTTGACTGACCTTATTTCAATTGGTTTGTTCGAATATGAATAGTATTTTTGGACTTTTTATTTTTTCCATTATTTGCAATGCTTCTACCTGAGTCTCAGTTTCCCTTTTTCCCTTTATCACTTCTTGGGCTGTTGAGACATTTCCCTTGAATTCCTTCTAAACTATCCAATAAAAAATGGCTATAACTATCATCACCAGATTCAAACTCATTTTGAACTTGCACCGATTCTTTTTCATCCAAACCTTCAAATCGGTTGCCCAATTTTAGCTCCGAGCCTTCCTTAATGGGACTCACCCTGCTCGAGGATTTCCCACTAACCTCATTAACCTCATAGGTATCCTTTATTCTAGTACACATAGCCTTCAAGTAGGATGGGGCCTTTGATATGATTTTTTTGGGTTCAAGGAACCAAAAACTCTCAACTCTTCAGAACCCCCTATTCCTTTTGCAAGTCTGGTTGGAAAACCTTCTCCTCAAACCCATAACTTAATTTTAACCATTTGACATTAGGATTTGGTTGAACTGCCTATTCTATAAAAAACCATACTTTAAAGAATATTCAAATGGATTATACTCCACACCGATAAAAATCACAATATAAATACTTTCAGGGGACAACTAACTTGAGGGACATGGACCCTCTATCACCTCAGAGATCACTAGAATTTGAGAAAATAGAATATGCTTCTACAAATCCTATTTTAACCAGTTAAATACATCCACAACCTTCAGATCAGGGTCCCTCTAGCCTATATCCTTCTAATGACTAACCATTTCCATATCCATGACCATCTGGTCCTTCAAGTTTCTATCCAGTATAGTCACCAGATCAATTATACTAGGTCCTAACCCCTCCACCTCCTTCATCTGGTTGTGGTGTCTGAACCCATTCCAACACACTACCTTCTAGTGTACCAGTTTATTACATGAAGAGAAGAAATAAACCCATGTATCAATGGCAATTGGTTTTTTATATCAGAATTATTCACCTATAAGAATCCACATGAAGTCAACTGTTCCTCTTGAAATATCAACTTCAACACAAATTTATGGAGAAACAGGGTGGAAAACAACCCTTGTTCTGTTATTAGAGCACCTAAATCTATCTACTAAATTACCTAGCATTCATATAATAAAGGAGTTATGGAAAGGGGTAGGAATATTGGAAAAACTAACCTAGATCGCTGTAAATGGAGAGTCCCACATCATAAATAAACCATCTTACCATTTGAACAAGAATAATTGTGATCCGTTGCATATACAAGAAGCATAAGACCAGGCTTGTATCATATATCTCTTTGAAGCAAAATGTATAATAAAGTGCCTACGGTGGAAAAGGCCAATAGTAGCCTGATATTTTAAATGCCAAAAACCAAAAATGAATTGGTCGAACACATTTTCTAAGGGTCTCTCACACTTGAAATGTGCTACCATTGTTATGATGAGATGAGATGAAGTAACTGTAAATTTTGATGTTGAGAGCACCAGTACCAAAAAACCCTCAAGCATGTTAGGAACTTTAGTGCTGAGATAAATAGATGGAAAGGGGGAATAAATTCTAGATTGGAAGAGGGTAGAAATGAGCGGTGGTCACCCACAGAGGATGAGAGAGGTCCCTCACCCTTTGGTGGGGGAGGGACCGTAGAAGCATTCATCGCCGCAGTTAGGGCATCATGGAGGAGTGGAGAAGTGAGGAGATTATCCTACCTATTATTAGGTTGAAACATTAATCCAAGATTTTGTTTTAAGGACATCATAGATTTGTACCCCAGAGACATACATATTGATCTTATATGACATTATTTGATGAGAGTTTAGAAGAACTTACAACACCGTCTCCACTAATAGGTGATAAATTGTTTTAGAAAGTAAAAGATATGAACACTACTCTTAGAAAAGATTTCTGAAAACACCTTATGAAAAAAAGTTGGAAAAAGTGATCAATTTATTTTAATTACCATAATAGAATTTTTCTTATGTTTGGAGTTTTCTTGATGTTATGAATTTTGAAAAATATTTATGTGATAGTGTCATTGTAACATTACTAAATGCACCCAGTAAAACAAAGTATGGAATTAAGGATAGGATGGACATGATTGAAATGGGAATACAGAAAGTGTTGGTGCCAGTGAATGGTGAAAAACAAATTTTTATTCTTATAGATTCTTAAAATATTTCTAGGTAGGATATATATCAATATTTAAACTTCTTGAATAATGTAAGGTTTCCAGAGGGGTATTCATCAAATATCAATACTATCGTTTCAATCATTGATTTTAAATTTAAAGGTTCTGGATTCAAATAACTGACATTTTTTGATGAAAGATATAATTCTTGTAGCTTTACGTCGATTTTTCCAAGAATGTACGTTATACATTAACCAATCTCTATTTCTTTATCAAATCTATATGAAATAAAGTTGTAGACCTGAATTTTTTCCAAATATGGAAAAGGAAATTACAGTCATATTATATGAATTTGAAATGTTCTTCTTTTTGGAATAATTTTATATGATTGTTCACTTGGTGAAACTGATTAAAAAATGTGATCTTGTAATTATAGGTGGATGTACCCCAATGAATAGTACATAATGATTTTTAAAGGGTATGTCAAAAATCAAAATTCACCAAAAGTTTTAATTGAAAAGTGATATATTGTTGAAGAATCCATTGAATATTTTACTAACTACCTATAAAATGTGGAAAGCATTGGTCTACCAAAATCTCATTACACTAGGCGGCTTGTGGGTGAAGGAATTTTTGGAATATATTTTTTCACAATCAATATTATAGACTTGAAGTAGGTACACTTTTACATTTTTTATAATAGTTTTGAGGTTTTCCCATATATTGAAACCCAGAAATAAATTAATAGGCATTTGAATCCATCAATGGATGAAAGATAGATATCAAATACACAAAATCAACAATTTATAGTATGGTTTCAATACCATATTTGTAATGAGTAAGATGAGAGTCCATATTTGATTTTAGAATGAATTTGGTGGTTATCTAGAGAACCAAGTATGCATTTATTATCTTATAATGATTATGTAATTAACGGTTATACGTTTAATATAAATGAAAATGATGGAATAAGTACCATGAAAAATAGTGGAGTTACACTTGTGGCTGAAGAAATTAATGTATATGGTACTAAGAATAGAAATCCAATTTATACGAATATGTCATACTATGGCATCATCAAAAAAATACGGGTGTTGGATTATAAAACATTCTAAGTGATTATTTTGCAATGAAAGTGGGTTGATAATAGGGTTTCTACTAAAATTGATGAATTTAGATTCATAAAAGTGGATTTTAGTAAGTAAGGGTAAAAATATGAACTCTTTATAATGGCATCATAGGCAGTAAAAGTATTTTATAATCCATATCTTGCAAACCAAAAGTGGTAAATTGTTCTGTTATCAACTATAACCACTGAAGGATCAATTGGAAATTCAACTGAGGATAACCCTTTAATTGGTACATCAAATTAATTTTTTATAAGTCCAAATGTAGATATAGTCTTTTATGTTATATGAGATCATAATGAAGAAATTTAGATACTCGATAGAGGGGTCAAATCTCTTCAACATTTTGAAAAATGAGAGTTCAATAACCAGGATATTTTTGTTGGAATATACATTGTGTTACATCATGTTATTATCTATTCACTATTTCATTTATGTAATATAAATTAAAGATGGAAACACTTATGTATATAATGACTTGTGAACGTCTTGATGCTCCCTTTATCGAGGAACAATAAGTCTCTCAACCTTTTGCTACTCCCAGTGTAGAAGAACAATGACCTTCTTCATATTCCGATGATACTAATGTAGAGGAACGACATATTAATGATGTTGAACCCAAAGGAAATGATAGATGATGAAGAACCAATGTCACATAAAAAATAGAGTGTCACTGCATTATAGTGTTAACAAAAATTATTAAAGAGAAAAAAGGCACCAGATTTGGGGTCGGATGGAATGCGAATGACCAGCTTGTTAATCCAAACAAGGCCATGTTCAGTTGTTTCATGGGGATCATCATTCAGTAGTGCATACCAATTGATTTATATTCATGAAACCATGTTGTTCCTATGGTTAAGACACTGATTTAGGAAGAGAATAGGGTAAAATTAATATATCATTTCTTTATTTTACTAAAAAATAAAATAATGAAACATTGACATACTCTTCATTATTCCTACAGAGTGAATTTATTGTAGATAAATCCAATACGGAATTTTTATAAATTCTTTATGGTAAGGTTTATAGAGGTTTTTTCAAAATTTTAATAAAATTTCCTCTAAAAAATTATGAAGGGAAAATAATCCCGTACCCACCACATTTGTATGCAAACTGATAAGACAAGAAGAATTGGTTACATTTAATGGAAGTCCGGAGAAGATATCATTTTAGGTACATTGTGGATGATTACACTTTGTTTGGAAATAAATTCATTAATCACTTTTATTAATAAAGTTTAATTTATGAAATTGCAACAAAGTTTTGAAAATAAGAAATAGGAAGAAAAACCAACGTACCCCTATAATAAAGAAAGGATGGGGTATGCTTCACTTTAAATAATTTGGTAAGTATTTTAAATCTACCATTATACTTTTATGTGACATGAAACAACAACATAATTACCTTCCTATGTTTATATGTAGATTGATGAATCCAAATACAAAATGACTTCCATCCCACTTCATGTGCTATAGAAGGAGGCACATGTAAATAAAGATGGTATACTAATAGATTATAAAAAACAAAAAGTGTGGGAATCATGTGTATATATGACATAGTATTTTTTTCTTTAGATATATATTACATAACAACGATTAATTATTTTCCTATATTTTATATCTTAATTATACACAAGAATCATTAATACGTACACCAGATAAACACCAACTATCAGTGGAATTGCAGTGGCTAGAATAGTATGGTCATTTCAAGGGTGCGGGTTTTGAGTTGACACCCTGAACATATTTTGAGGAAAGAAAAATAATAGGGGGATAAAGATAAAAAAATTGAAAATATGTAGCCACTATTAGATTCCCTTGAATAAAAATTTTATTGGAAGTCTCAGTTTCTAGAAAATGATATGGTGGAAGCAAAGAGAAAAAACAACTCAAGAACAAACATTTCATGAGGACCCCACCCCCCACCATATTTAACTTGAGTCATTCCCCTCAAAGAGTTTTCTTAGATGAGGTAATTAATATTCTCATAATTTTTTTCCTGTGAAATTTGAATAAGGAATACACTAATACCTTTACTATACTGATATTTTTCATGGTGAAATTACTTTTATTTTTATCTATCAACACCCACCCATCAACCTATTGTGAGGGATACCATGTTAAATATCCAAGAAGACACTCTACATAATAGAGAACATCCAACAGGTCATTAATGAGTGGGGATTAGCATAGCTCATGAGACAAGCACCGAGATATCTATTCCACTTGATGAAATAGACATTCATATGGTGGAGAAAGCTATTATAACATTCATATCATGGCTGTGAGATCTTATAAAAAATTATGTAGCCAAAGAGGTATTCATTTCCAATTTATTTTTCGTACCAAACCATTAAAAATAAATGAAAAATGTCAGAGCTGATGAATGTTTTTATGGACGGAGAAAAGGAAGGGGGTGAAATGAAAGGTCTAATCTAAATGATATAAAAGATCAACTTACCAATCAAAAATATCTCCACAAATTGCCTTTAACCCACCCGTGGAATATCTTTATTTACTAACATTGAAGGTTCATGTGGATACAAGTTTACAAATTGGTAGTAATCACATAGTATATTTTGAAAAAAAATGTACATAGATTCCATTGTAGACTTCATTAATATTGATAATGTAGTTTACATTATCAATTATGAATGACTATGAGTCTTATTTTTAAATGTATACATGATGTGTGTTTTCAGGATTTGTTTTTCCAATAGAATATCGACTATGTTAATTATGACTAAATAAAATTAAATTTTTTTATTGGAATATATATATATAAAATTTGAAGGGAAAATACTATGAAAATAAATATGGACTAATTAGTCCTCACATCACTTATACAAGGAAAACCAAAATGGAATCAACTAAAATTGATGAAATAGTTGAAAAATTGGTGGAAACATTTGAAAACAAACTTGTGGATAAAAGACTCTTATTATTACCAATGATGTAGATGTAAAACTCTATAATTTAATCACATCAAATATATCTTCATTACTTTAATTAATTATTCCTTTTTAGGAATAATTAGGTACTCATTGAAGTTAATTTGGATTCTCTAATGATTTTTTTTCTTGGATTCACTGCATGGATACCCAACAAACTGACCACATGTGATGACGTTTGTCAATTTGTAATACACTACATCCAATGTTTTAGAAATAAACTTCAAGTTATATATTTTATATTTTATTAATGATAATTATATTATGATTAGAAAATGTTTAAATACTGTGAAAATCATGACATGAAGATAGTCCATATGTACAAGGAACCTATCGTCTTTTAGAAATGGATAAGTATTAGAGTATATATAATAATATTTTACTATCAAAACATATATAAAAATAAATTAATTATATTTATTAATGTTTCTACAATGTACAAAACAAAACAATAGAAAATATTATGGTCATTATGTTTGAAAATTTATGGTAGATATCATATACCATAAAAAACTAGCAACCCCGAAAAGGTATTTTCGAAAATAATTACTATTTCATTTAAAATGTTTATTAATCCTTTTGTGCATTTATATTTTTTCAGTACAACCATGGATTTGAAAAGTTCTTATATTCAAAATATGGAATAGATTTGTTTATAAAGGACTAGGAATCATACCTGATATCATAATGTACACATATATCATGAATACATGATTTCATACTACTTGTTTAGTTGATTTTCTTATCATTTTATCTACTTTTTTTAGTTAATTTCCTCATCATTTTTATATAATAATTATTTTTTTTAAATTTCAAACAGTTCATAAAAAAATGACTTCATCAACAATGATGATTCAATCTTGTAATATGATAATTCACTCAATCTGATACACAATATACCCGATATGACTTAAATTTTATGGTTTTGGTTTAAAATTGACATTTTTTAATGAATTGTTTCATATTCATGTTTAATTTATTTCTTTATAGTACTAATAATATGAGAATAGTTTTCTTATACAGGTATATTATTTTTCTCGTGTTGGGTTGGGTTGTTCGAAGCTGCTCATGCTTGTGAGATATTAGACTTCAAGGCTGTAACTCTGATAATGACAACAAGGAAATGGGCCAATAATGTATACTACCATCATGAAAAGGTGAATTTTTACTACTTATTTAATTAATTTTTCATCATTTTATCAAATATTTTTAGGTTAATTTCCTTATCATTTTTATCTAATACCTATTTAGTTTTTTTCACATGTCTTTTGGGAAGTCATATTTTTCTTTCAACTATCTGTAAAAAAATTGAAGAGAAAGAACATGTACCTTTCTGATGGAAGAAGAAACCCCATGCTATTTGAAATGTGAAGTGATAGAGGAAGAATGAGGTTTACTCTTCCATCATAATATAACATGTTCCCCATTTTCAATATTTTTCTAGATAGTTGAATGTAAAACACATATCACATACTCAATCATCTCCACCTCAATCTGATACACATTGGGCTTGGTATGAATCAGACTATATGTTTTTATTTTATAGTTTACATTTTATTTAAAAACACACATCACATACTAAAAAAAAGAAAATGAATTAAGATTGTTTTGATACTTTAGGACAACAATCCATAAGTCATTTGTGATGAGTAGGGAACAACCACACATCAATCTGACACATTGTGTGACTGGTATGACTCCAAGTGTGTCTATTAATTTACTATTGATATTTTAGTAAAAAATACATGTGAAATAATAATAAATGAGAAAAAAATTATATTGTTTTTATACTTTAGTAAAATGATCCATAAGTCATTTTTTACATGTAGAAATCAGCATCACCTTAATCTGATACATGATATCCTCAGTATGACTTAAAGTGTCCAATATCAGTTTAAAATTGGTATTTTAGTTCAAAAAACGTGCCACTCAATTAAAAATAAGAAAAAATTCTTATCTTTTGTTGATAATTTTAGAAAATGATTCAAAAGTCATTTTTATGTAGGAATTCGCCTCACATCAAACTGACACATGATGTCACTGATATGACTCAAAGTGAGTGTTTCTAGTTTAAAATGTCATTTTAGTAAAAAACAAAAGTAAAAAACACAAAACTAGGAAAAATAGTTTAGATTTTTTGATACTTTAGGATAATGATCCATAAATCTTTTTTGACATGTAGGTGTAACACCCCAAGCTTTCACGATACACTTCTCTTTCAATAATGCAATAGCTTGCATTGTACGCAAGTTCGAGATTCTAACACGCCGCGACCAATCAAAGTAGCAGTTATGAATAGTAATACCTAATTTTTGAAATTATATAAATTTTATATTTCAAAATGGACTTCATTTTTGTATTCAGAATATCAAAATTATCCAAAGTTGAATTGTTTGTAATTTTCTGAGAACTTCCAATTTTTTATGAATAGTGAAACATACATAAAAACAACTTTTTTAATCAAAATATTTTATAGTGATAAATCATACTATTGAGTGGTTTTAAATTATAATTAGAATATATTTGTACCATTTTATCCAATGGTGTTCATTAGAATTAATTTCACTTTGAAATTGGACATAAACAATTGTCAATCTTTTGATATATATTGTTTCTTAAAAACACGCTATTTGTTGCGACAGCGGGAATTAATTATAAAATTAATTAATGAAACTTATATGTTTGGAATTTTTTAAAATAGACATCATTTTTGAATTCGGAATATCAATTATAGCTTAGGGTAAAATTTTGGCATTGTTCTGAAAAACTTCAATTTTTGATGAAGTGTGAAACCACTAAGTGGTAGTTAAAAAACTGATTTTTCGTTTAAATGAAACATTACCAATTCTATGAGTTGATTTTCAAAAATCCTACATACATGGTTGTAATTAGGAATTAAAATGTGGTTCAAATGGATTAAAATAATTTTTTGGTGAATAATAACTTTTAAGTTTAATTAATCGCGATTAAAGGTAACTAGTGAAATTTAAGGTAAAAATGATATTATAAAAATATGAAAATACCTTTACACTTGTCCTACCCCTATTTTATGAGTCATGGCCGACCAAGACAATACATGGGTCAACTTGGGGACCCCATGTAGCCACTTTGGTAGGAAAATGACATTAAAAACGTTTTATTTAATGTTAAAATAAAAATGTCACAAACATGAGTTGTTTTACTAAAACAATTTTTAAATGAGGTTATAAAAGTAATATTGTTGACTATAAATATTAATTAGAAATATAAAAATATTTCCTACATCATTATATTTTTTTATAATTTTTAGACATTAAATAAATTAAATTATTTATGACACCATTATAATGCAGCGATTACCTCATTAATTAACGATTTAAATAAAATTAAAAGATAATGTAAACTATAAGGCTTACACTTGTCAAAAACCTATTGGATGAGTATATTTCGAACCCTTATCACCTTATCCTCTAAATATATAAGTGTGGGACCTTTATAATCCGAAAAATAATTTCATAATAAAGTAACATTTCAATCTTTCCAAGAGTGACCCTTCTCTCCTCTTATAAAAGGCCCCCACCACTACCACCTTACTCACACCTTCAAAGACTTTTGGCTCGGCCAAACTCTGAAAAAATACTCTCTCAACTTCCCTCCCTTACTCTTAGAGGCCTCACTTTGGGTAGATATCTTCCCAAAGAAGCCTTTGGATCAAATCAGAAAGAGTTACCCGATTTTAAGGTAATGTCTTCTCTAATGTTGTTTTGTTTTATTTTGCTTCTCCAACCCCTTAAACTCTTTTTATTCCTTTATTTTGTAACAAAACCAGTATCTAAAATATACTAGTATGCTTTTATGATAGATATTTGGTTTAAACATACACACACCTTTGTCTAATGGTTAAAGAACATACTGTTTCTGTGGGTGGCGAAATACTGCCTCACGAAACGATGATTGTTCAATATTATTTTAACACCTCTAATGGTGGCCATTTTTATGAAAATATTTTCATATATGATATATATATATTATGTTTATGTTTTTCTTATGATTCTGTATTTCTCATTTATGGCATACTTTATGATTTACATTATGGGTAAAGGCGATAATTTCATTTTAGGAAGTGCAGACTACCGCCCCCTCAAAGTGATTTGAATCATTAATGCCATATGTGGGATGTATAAAGGATGGAGTAAATGGTATTATACATTATATTATACTGGAATTATATTATAACTTTATATAATTATAACTTAATTCCATTAAATATGAAATGGAAATGAAAGTAGCATTCATGCGTACGTACGGCTAACCGTCTCCATGAACTGTGCATTTCATTTCTTACCTCTAAATGTTATGTAATATTATAAATGACTGTATATAATGGATATATATGACGTATATGATATATAAATAATGAATATAATTATGGATATAATGGATATTTTACCACATGAACAAAGTGTAATTATAAGAAGTTTATTTTTGACTCAAGTACCTAAGATCGACAAAATGACCGTTATAAACTTAAATAATTACATAATGTTCATGAAATGGTAATAAGTGATATAAAAGGAATAATGAACTTGAAAAAGGTTCTTAATAAGGTAGAGATTAACTCTATTTTATTATTCAGGAGATCAAAGAACGGTCGAGTGAATTCGGACACGAGGTAAGGGAACTTCTTAACCCAATTTCTATTCTTTGGGTTAATCTCCTACTTTCAAATTATATCATGATATTATTATGTCTTATCTTGTATTTGTACTTTATTTATGTGTACTTATAGTGAATACACATAATAGATCTACTTTATTTAAAAAAATGATCTTTTTAAGGGTCTTCGTCTCAATCTCCTTTCATTGAGGCATATTTTGTTTTATACACAACTTTCTTTTATACGGTGTATAAACCCCTTTGAAATTTACGTTTATTCAAAAGGAATATTTTTTATACGAAGAGTTTTACTAAACGACAAAAAGGGAATGTTTTTCTTACCGTACATATGCGGCGACAATGACTTCTCTGCCGCCATGACCATTATTTGAGTTTCAGCTTCCTCTAGAAGCCATAACTTTTTTTAATGAAAAGTAAATACAAAGTTTTAACTTTCTTTTATTTTGGTATTGAAAATGGTTTTTAAAGTGTTTCTATTATATCAATGTGTTTTATTGATATCTTGTGATTGAAATGTGGAAATGTTATGTTTCCTTTATGCATTTTTTATGTGATACGATTATGTTATGGTTTATGATATGTTTAAACCTATTCATCTGAGGAATGCATTGGACTTAATAAGTGACGGGTGGAGCCTGCTATAGCTCCTCGATGCATCGGTAGGTATCATGAGACAAACTAGTGTCTTGGCACGAGGCCTTGAAAAAAATCTTATTTGTGTTCTTGGCACGAGGCCTTGGCTACGTGGTTATGATAGTCTGACATTATGCATTCCATCATTATGAAAGTGGTTATTGATATTGCATGTGATTATTCGACTATTAGAATATCCATGTGAGTAGGTAAATGGAATTATTTAATTTTATTTTTTCCATATTATGCTGAAGTTAAATTTTAAAAAGGATTTTGTTTTAGTTATACATTTCCTTAAATGTTAATGTTTATTTATGAAAGCTTCCGCAATATTGTTATCCTTACTGAGCATCTGAGCTCACCCCTTTCAATGTTTTAATATTTTCCAGGATGTGAAGAAGTATTTTATGAATGACCTGCAGGGATAGTCAGAAGAGGATATGAGTGTGGACTATGGAGACTTTGTTATTGTAGTTTTTCACTTTATGATGTAATGTAACATTTATGAATGTATCTAGTGTTTCCAAGGCTACTAAACTAATCGGTCTTTCGAGACTTGATCTTTTGTGATCATGCCAATGTTATGAAGTAATGCACCGACTCTGGGTAGCTGGGGTTGGGGCATTACAATTGGTATCAGAGGCAGTTTAGTACTAACCTTGGAAGCTAGATTTAGATAAACTCCGATTAGAGAACATAGCCCAAAGATAGACTTTGAGGATTAGTATAGAAGAACTTCCTAGAATTTTGATATTATAGAGATGTTGTGGGTTTTCCGAGAAATACATCCCTTTCTGGATATGAGAAGGTAGAGGCGGCTCTGGCACAGATGTACCTAGGGTTAAACCCCGAAAACACCGCTTTGAGCTAGACTCGAATGGGAACTGGTGCACGACAACGGGCCTTGCTGCATTCTTGGTTACAACACTCCCGGGGGATATGATTAGGATAATTCTCATATTATTTACAAACCACTATGAAGGGTTATGAGTATATACTTCCTCAAAGAATTTTTTTTATGATTATGGATTATTTCCATAAATAGTTCAATTTATGTTAAGTATTTTACAAGTATGGAATTATGTATTTTGATTCATAAACTAATCTAGTTTATGCCATTGTTTAGAAATGGCGCCTAGTGGAAGGAATGGAAACCATATCAATGCACGCACACCGTGTAGGGATTGAACTCCTGCTTAAGATAATTATTGTGGAGTTGTAGATACAACTGGTGCTGATCAACTTATTACCATACTGGGACAACTCACTCAGGTTATAAATAATATCCTTACTCGTATGGAGCACCCTGATCCGCAACTCAGAGGATCAATGTTAGTCCGCTTCATGAGGCAACCACCACCAACATTTAATGGGGGTAAAAATCCATTAGTAGATGAGCAATGGATAAACTCTTAGAAAAACTATTCCATGACTTGGGGAGTAGCGAAAGGGAGAAGGTTTTCATGGCAGTCTACCGCCTCACTGGAGATGCCAATCAATGGTGGTCGCTGATTCAAAACACAAAGGAAGATGAAGAAGTATCAAATATGGAATGGAGAGAGTTCAAAGATCTTTTCTTAGAAAAATAATTTCCACATGACCATCGAGCAGATATGGAAAGGCAATTTCTAAGTTTCAGACAAAAGGAGTATGAGAATGTCGCAAAGTATGAGGAAAACTTTAGAAGGTTAGCAAGACATGCTGTAGATTATATACGTAACCCAAGAAGTAAGATTGTTCGTTTCTTTGATGGGTTAAAAACATTTCTTCATCAAGCATTAGTCTCTCAAACCTTCTCAACGCACAAAGATATAGTCTCGTTTTCTATCAAGACAGAAAAGGAATTCTCTAAATCTTATGACAATAAAGTAAAGAAAGAGAAGAAGAGAACGGTGGAGCAAGAGACAGATAAAGGAAAAAAGGGAAAGTATGATTTTCCATTATGCGATAATTGTGGGAAGAATCAACCCGGTACTTGCCTAAAAGGAATGTGAGTTTGTTATAAATGTGGAGAAAAAGGTCATCAGGCGCGTGATTGCAAGGGAAAGAAAAAGGCTATCAATGTTGAATGCTACAATTGTAGGGAAATGGGGCATTATTCAAATGAATGTCCTAAGCGTCAGAAAAACTTACCTCAGAAAAGGCCAAGGGATCAAGGACAATCTTATGCTGTTACTACAGTTGAAGTGGAATAATTAATGTATTGGTTCTTTTGGACTCAAGGATTATATTCTGGTTATAAGAATAATGTGATATATATAAGGATTGTACTACAGTACTTGTTTTTTTCATTAAGGTTTTAATATTATGAAGGTAATCATATTTTAAGTATGTGACAATAAGAGAAACTTTACTTTGTTTGGGGAATCTGATGTTACAATTGATTTTGGAATTTAGAGACCTTTTAGAGAAAGTCTGGACATAGGTATTTTGGATAACTATAAAGGTTGGAATGGATTAACTAGAACCTTGGATAGTATTTTTTAATGTTAAAAATTTTCTGAAGATTATTTTTGGAATATTATAATACTATAGTTTTAGGAAAAGGACAACCTGCAGGTTGGGGGATAACCTGTTGCGTCAGACAAAGCTGCAGGAAGCGAACCCACAACCATAGTGCGACAGGCCTTTATTACCTACCACTAGCCTACAGGAAGTCCCTGGTTATTACAAAAAGTTTTCCAAATCTAAATGGTATGTGTTAATATTTGGAACCTTATACAATTATGATAAATATAATATTTTTGAGTTCTATTACCTTTTAGAGTGAAAGATGGGTTTGTGGTAAAAATTTATTAAAGAATGAAAGTCTACATAACAAGTATGTATATTCCCTTACGTTCTTAGTAAATCTCCTAAATAAATTCCTCAACTTTATAAAAGGTAACTTAAAACAAAAATGTTGCCGGTAAACTTTTCCAACTAGGGATTCAATGACCGTTTAACCAATCACAAGTTTGTGATTTTCTTATGGTCAACTTTCTCCTAATCTAGTTTTCTACAACTCTCCATCAGACCTTGATGGTTTGTTTTTCTTCCATATCCATATTTTCATAGAATCCTTGTATGGGCTATCTCGGGTGACCTTTGTACCTATCTTTCTATCTTTTAAAGTTATATTTTTATTAACCTTATTTCCGATGTGGGCTTTCCACAAAGGTATTTTCTATTTTCAACCTTTTATTTTCAAAGAAAAATTTCAAATTGTGAGGAATCAATTTATTGAATGAGGGGAGAATGTAACACCCCAAGCTTTCACGATACACTTCTCTTTCAATAATGTAATAGCTTGCATTGTACGCAAGTTCGAGATTCTAACACGCCGCGACCAATCAAAGCAGCAGTTATGAATAGTAATACCCACTTTTTGAAATTATATAAATTTTATATTTCAAAATGGACTTCATTTTTGTATTTGGAATATCGAAATTATCCAAAGATGAATTTTTTGTAATTTTTTGAGAACTTCCAATTTTTTATGAATAGTGAAAAATACTTAAAAACAACTTTTTTAATAAAAATATTTTATAGTGATAAATTATAATATTGAGTGGTTTTAAAGTATAATTAGAATATATTTTTAGCATTTTATCCAATGGTGTTCATTAGAATTAATTTCACTTTGAAATTGGACATAAACAATTGTCAATCTTTTGATATATATTGTTTCTTAAAAACACGCTATTTGTTGCGACAGCGGGAATTAATTATAAAATTAATTAATGCAACTTATATGTTTGGAATTTTTTAAAATAGACATCATTTTTGAATTCGGAATATCAATTATGGCTTAGGGTAAAATTTTGGCATTGTTCTGAAAAACTTCAATTTTTGATGAATAGTAAAACCACTAAGTGGTAGTTAAAATGCTAATTTTTCATTTAAATGAAACATTACAACTTCTGTGATTTGATTTTCAAAAATCCGACATACATGGTTGTAATTAGGAAGTAAAATGTGGTTCAATGGGATTAAAATAATTTTTTGGTGAATAGTAACTTTTAAGTTTAATTAATCGCGATTAAAGGTAATTAGTGAAATTTAAGGTAAAAATGATATTATAAAAATATGAAAATACCATTACACTTGCCCTACCCCTATTGGATGAGTCATGGTCGACCACGACAATTCATGGGTCAACTTGGGTACCCCATGGAGCCACTTTGGTAGGAAAATGACATTAAAAACTTTTTATTTAATGTTAAAATAAAAATGTCACAAACATGAGTTGTTTTACTAAAACAATTTTTAAATGGGGTTATAAAAGTCATATATTTGACTATAAATATTCATTATAAAGATAAAAAGATTTCCTACATCATGATATTTTTTTTATAATTTTTAGACATTAAATAAATTAAATTATTTATGACACCATGATGATTCCGCGATTACCTCATTAATTAACGATTTAAATAAAATGAAAAGATAATGTAAAATCTAAGTTTTACACTTGTCAAAAACCTATTGTATGAGTATATTTAGAACCATTATCACCTTATCCTATAAATATATAAGTTTGGGACCTTTAGAATCCGAAAAAGCATTTCATAATAAAGTAACATTTCAATCTTTCCAAGAGTGCCCCTTCTCTCCTCTTATAAAAGGCCCCCACCACTACCACCTTAGTCACACCTTCAAAGCCTTTTGGCTCGGCCAAAAACTGCCCAAATACTCTCTCAAATTCCCTACCTTACTCTTAGAAGCCTCACTTTGGGCAGAAGTCTTCCCAAGTAAGCCTTTGGCTCAAATCAAAAAGGGTTACCCGATTTTAAGGTAATGTCTTCTCTAATGTTGTTTTGTTTTATTTTGCTTCTGCAACCCTTATACTATTTTTATTCCTTTCTTTTGTAACAACAACAGTATATAAAATATACTAGGATTTTGTTATGATAATTATTTGGTTTAAACATACACATGACTTCATCTAATGGTTAAAGAACATACTGTTTCTGTGGGTGGCGAAATACTGCCTCACGAAACGATGATTGTTCAATATTCTTTTAACACCTCTAATGGTGGCCATTTTGATGACACTATTTTCATATATGATATATAAATATGTTTATGTTTTCATTATGCTTATGTATTTCTCATTTATGGCATACTTTATGATTTCCATTATGGGTAAACGCGATAATTTCATTTTAGGAAGTGCGGACTACCGCCCCCTCAAAGTGATTTGAATCGTTAATGCCATATGTGGGATGTATAAAGGATGGAGTAAATGGTATTATACATTATATTATACTGGAATTATATTATACCTTTATATAATTATAACTTCATTCCATTAAATATGAAATGGAAATGAAAGTAGCATTCATGCGTACGTACGGCTTACCGTCTCCATGAACGGTGCATTTCATTTCTTACCTCTAAATGTTATGTAATATTATAAATGACTGTATATACTTGATATATATGATTTATATGATATATAAATCATGAATATAATTATTTATATAATGGATATTTTACCACATGAACAATGTGTAATTATAAGAAGCTTATTTTTGACTCAAGTACCTAAGATCGACAAAACGACCGTTATAAACTTAAATAATTACATAATGTTCATGAAATGGTAATAAGTGATATAAAAGGAATAATGAACTTAAAAAAGGTTCTTAAGAAGGTAGATATTAACTCTAGTTTATTATTCAGGAGATCAAAGAATGGTCGAGTGAATTCAGACACGAGGTAAGGGAACTTCTTAACCCAATTTCTATTCTTTGGGTTAATCTCCTACTTTAAAATTATATCATGATATTATTATGCCCTATCTTGTATTTGTAATTTATTTATGTGTACTTATAGTGAATACACATAATAGATCTACTTTATTTAAAAAAATGATCTTTGTAAGGGTCTTCGTCTCAATCTCCTTTCATTGAGGCCTATTTTGTTTTATACACAACTTTCTTTTATACGATGTATAAACCCCTTTGACATTTATGTTTATTAAAAAGGAATATTTTTTATATGAAGCGTTTTACTAAACGACAAAAAGGGAATGTTTTTCTTGCCATACATATGCGGCGACAACGACTTCTCCGCCGCCGTGACCATTATTTGATTTTCGGCTTCCTCTACAAGCCATAACATTTTTTTAATGAAAAATAAATACAAAGTTTTAACTTTGTTTTATTTTGGTATTGAAAATGGTTTTGAAAGTGTTTTTATTATATCAATGTGTTTTATTGATATCTTGTGATTGAAATGTGGAAATGTTATGTTTCCTTTATGCATGTTTTATGTGATAATATTATGTTATGGTTTATGATATGTTTAAACCTGTTCATATGAGGAATGTATTGGACTTAATAAGTGACGGGTGGAGCCCACTATAGCTCCTCAATGCATCGTTATGTCTCATGAGACAAACTAGTGTCTTGGCACGAGGCCTTGACAAAATCTTATTTGTGGTCTTGGCACGAGGCCTTGGCTACGTGGTTATGATAGTCTGGTATTATGCATTCCATCATTATGAAAGTGGTTATTGATATTGCATGTGATTATTCGACTAGTAGAATATCCATGTGAGTAAGTAAATGGAATTATTTAATTTTATTTTTTCCATATTATGCTGAAGTTAAAGTTTAAAAAGGCTTTTGTTTTAGTTATACATTGCCTTAAATGTTTATGTTTATTTACGAAAGCTTCCGCAATATTGTTATCCTTACTGAGCATCTGAGCTCACCCCTTTCAATGTTTTAATATTTTTCAAGATGTGAAGAAGTATTTTATGAATGACCGGTAGGGATAGTCAGAAGAGGATATGAGTGTGGACTATGGAGACTTTGTTATTGTAGTTTTTCACTTTATGATGTAATGTAACATTTATGAATGTATCTAGTGTTTCCAAGGCTACTAAACTAATCGGTCTTTTGAGACTTGATCTTTTGTGATCATGCCAATGTTACGAAGTAATGCACAAACTCTGGGTAGCTGGAGTTGGGGAGTTAAAGTAGGAATCAGCCCCACCTCAATCCAACGCATGGTGTGACCGGTGTGACACAAAGTGTGTCTTTTTATTTAAAATTGTCATTTTAGTAAGAATGAAAACTAACATACTCAAAACCAAGAATAAAAATTTGTACTTTTTAATAATTAAGGACAAAAATACATAAGTCATTATTTAGGTGTAAGAATTAGTTGCACCTCAATTCGATAAAAAATTTTCCTAGTATGACTCAAAGTGTCCGTTATCAGTGTAAAATTGACATTTTAGTTCAAAACATGTGTCATTCACTGAAAAATGAGAAAACACACTGACATTGTCTTTATAATTTTTTTGAACAATTCACAAGTCATTTGTGATAGGTATAAATTATTTTCACATCAAACCGACACATTATCTGACCATTATGACTCAAAGTAAATTTTTCAGTTTAAAATGAAATTTTAGTAAAAAACATAAGTGACATACTCAAAACCAAGAAAACAAATTTTAATTGTTTTTATTCTTTAGGAAATAAATTTATAAGTCATATTTCTTATGTAATAATTATCCATACCTCAATCTAATACACAACATGATCGGTATGACAGTAAGTGCATCTTTTTATTTCAAATTGAAATTTTAGTAAAAAAGAAAAGTGACATACTAAAAACCCTGAAAACACATTAATATTTTTTTTATACTTTATTAAAATGATCCATAAGAGATTTTTGATGTGTAAGAATTAGCTGTACCTCAATCCGATACAGGGTGTGCCCAGTGAAACTAAAATTGTCCGTTATCAATCTAAAATTGATATTTTAGTTCAAAACACGTATCACTCACTGAAAACCAGAAAACCACACTAAGATTGTCTTTATACTTTAGGAATATGACTCATTAGTCAAATTTGACATTTAGGTATTAGTACCATGTCAAACTGACACATGATGTGATTGGTATGACTCAAAGTGCTTGTTTTCAGTTTAAAATGAGATTTTAGAAAAAAAACACAAGTGACATACTCAAAACCAATCAAACACATTCATATTAATTTGATAATTTATGAAAAAATACATAAGTAATTTGGGATGTTTAGTAATCCTCATCACCTCAATATGAAACAGGTGTGCTCGGTATTATTCTAAGTGTTTTTTTAATTTAAAATTGACATTTTAGTAAAAAAGGCAAGCGACATACTCAAAAATCGTGAAAAATATTTTGGATTGTTTTGATACTTTAGGATAATGATAAATTATTCCTTTGTGAAATTTAGGAATTATCCACACCTAAATATGGTACATTTTGTTCCCAGTATGACTCAAAGTGTCTGTTATTAGTCTAAAATTGACATTTTAGTTCAAAATGCATGTCACTCACTAAAAATTAAGAAAACATACTCGAATTATATTGATAATTTAGGAAAAATTATTCTTAAGTAATTTGTGATGTGTATGAATTATTATAATTTAAAAACGACACACAATGTGACCGATATCACTCAAAGTTCATGTCTTATATTTGAAATGACATTTTAGTAAAAAGACAAGTCACATAGTCAAAATTTATAAAATGTATTCTGATTATTTTGATACTTAAGGAAAATGATCCATATGTCACTTGTGACATGTAGGAATTATCTCCACCTCAATCCAACATATGGTGTGAGTGATAGGACTCTAATTGTTTCCTTTTATTTAAAATTTACATTTTATTAAATTTGATATGGGACATGCTCAAAACTATGCAAACAAATTTGGATTGTTTTTATTCTTTAGAAAAATGATCCATAAGTCATTTTAGATTTGTAGAAACCTTATACACTTCAATTTGAAACATTATGTTCCTAGTATGACTCATAGTGTCCATTATGTAACACCTCGAGATTCCACAATATGCGTCTCTTTGAATAATACAATAGCTTGCGTTGTATGCAACTTCTAGTTCTAACACACAACGACCAACCAAAATAGCCGTTATGAATATTAATACCCACTTTTTGAATTTTTATAAATTTTATTTTTAAAAATTTACTTCATTTTTGGATTCTTAATTTCAAAATTATCTTAGGGTGAATTTTTCGTATTTTTATGAAAACTTTCAGTTATTGATGAATAGTGAAAAATACTGCGTTATTGTTTAAAACCTACTTTTTATTTAAATAATTATTTATTTTATTTAAATTTATTTTAAGTCAAAATTGATACATAAAACCTATCTTAGTTCAATGTAATTCATTGAAGTCATTTTATAATAAAATTAGATGTATAAAATTTTATTGAATATTTAACGTCTTTTACGCACCTTCTAGTCACGTTAACAAATTTGCATAAAACATAATTTTACCGCTTCTGTGTATTGAATGTAAAAAATTCAAGATACAAAATTTACATTAGTAAGTAAAATGTTATTCAATAGGATGAAAATAATTTTGGGTGAATAGTTATTTTTAAATTTTATTTACTAGAGTTAAAAGTAAATATGGTAATTAAAGGTAAAAATGATTTTATAATTACACTAAAACATGTCCAAATTCTATTGGATAAGTGTGTTTTGAAAAAAATATACCTTAGGAATAAAATATGATCCTTTTGGTCCACTTAGATTAGATTAGAACATTTATTATTATTTTATTTAAAGAAGAATTAAAAGTGTTAAATTCAAAGTTTAATAACTATTTTTTTAATATAGGGAATAAATAAGAAAAATTATACTATAAATATTAATTAGAAATATAAAAAAATTTCCTACATAATGGTATTTTATTTATAATTTTTAGATATTAAATTGTTAAATTTATTTTTGACACAATGATGATGGAGTAATTACTTTATTATTGAAACATTAAAATAATCAATATTATAAATATTAATATAATTTTAAATTTAGACTTCAGATGTATTCCAATAATTTTATAGGATAATATGACATCTTATGGTTGATTAAATAAATAATTTTCTAATTGATATAGTTGTTATGACTTTCAAAAAAATAAAATACCAAATAGTGTCAAAATTGACATAAATGAGTTTTAAAATCCAATAACATATTATTAAATGATATAATATTCCTAAAAATATAAGGTTTTGAAAAAAGACTCATATAATAATATATATTTCATTATTTAACCACTTTGGGTTGTCTTGGTATTTTATAGTTTTTTATTAACCATGTAATATAAAAATACAAGAAGACATTGTAAAAGTTAAACTATTAACTAAGAGATAAATCTACAAGCTAAGGTTAATATGGTGAACTAAACCAATTTAAAAACTATTTGTTGAGAGGTTTTAGACCCATCCCCACCTTAGCCTCTAAATAAATCCTTTTTAATCAATTATAAATTAAATTTGAATGTATAATAAAATAATATTTCAAGCTTTTCTAAAAATGACCCTCACCCCTATTATAAAAGGGTACTTTCCCTTCTCTCAAAATCACACCTCCAAATACATTTTGATCAGCCAAAACCTACTCAAATATCCTCCCAACTAACCTCACTTAAACTTAGAGGAATTACTTTGATCAGAAGAAAACCTAAGGATCCCTTTTGATCAAATCAAAAGGAATCACCTGAAGAAGAAGTAATAATTTCACCATCTCTTTCAAAGTTCATTTCTTCTTTCACTTCTTATTTATTTTTGTTTCCATAACAAATTAATATATCCAGTACCTTATAAATTCTGGTGATGTTATTATAAATATGTTACAACCATATTCATTATTCTATCCATCCTATGAATGATAAGTCACCATACATGCGTATGTACGACTTACCATCTCCATGTTGTGCTGTAGTTTGTTATTCAATACTTCATTTTTTAAGGGGGTATAATAACGAGTATAAATGATGTAAATAATAAATATAACATGTTAATGATTATTTATATATGATATACCATCCAATTACATATGATTTCACCATTAATATAATGATATTGTTGCTCGTGCGTACATACGGATTACCGTCTCCACGAACGTGATGAGATTCATTCCCTATCATAACCATTCAATAGTAATTTTTATTTTATAATTAAAAATAATGTTTAAGAACTTAATATCATCCTGGATATGAATCAAATACATCCCATCCATAAAAAACATGTCTTACATAACAAATCATATAAAGGAAAATGAATTAGTTAACACCCGAAACAATGATACCACTAAAATATTATTAACAAAAAAATATTAAAAGATCATATATGATATCATATTTATGTATATGGTTATTTTATAATTTAACAACAATTATTTAACTATTATACAGAAGGTTAACGTACCCTCGATCAAGGAAAAGTACAATTTAAAGCTTAATTCTATAATCTCTTCATTATCCGTGGTTGTTTATACGTGAGTATCTACTGGGACCTCTTTATCATCCACATCTGTGTCTCTAAAAAATGTATTTCAATACATATTTACTATTTTATAGACTATCGATTAAATTTATTTATACCATTTTTTGGATTTTTATAAAATTTTTATAATGTAATGTTTCCATAATTTTCCAAACAAGGTCCTTTACGACCTTTTCGACAAAATTAAGGAAAGAAAGATTTTTAACTTATATAGTGAGTGTGGATATTTTCTGCCATTATAAAATTTTTGAAGCTTCCCTTACAATATTATAAGAATATTTTCAAAATAAAGGTTTTCTTTTATAATTATGTGACTTTTAAATGATTTTAAAATAGAATGAGATATTCCGCTCAAATATTTTTGATTTCATTTATGTCAACATCCTTTGTTGGATTTTTACACTTGTTTGAAGTTGATTTATTATGATACAATCTTGCCAATTGTATTAAAGGTTTTGTGATATGTTTTACTATGGATGTGTTATTTTTATACCATTCATGTTTTGTGGTTAAAATATTAACATTTCATATGCTAGTTTTAATACGAATGTTTATGTTAAGTTTCAACCTTTTCATATAAGGAATGCATTGGAATTAGTAAGTGACGGGTGGAGCCCGCTATAGCTTCTTGATGCATTGGTATGTCTCATGAGACAAACTAGTGTCTTGGCATAAGGATTTGACAAAATATTATTTGTAGTATTAGCACGAGGCCTTGACTATGTAGTTATGATGTCCGACATTATGCATTCCGTCATTATGAAATTGGATATTGATGTTACATGTGATTATTCGACTAGTAGAATATCCATGTGAATAAGTAAATAGAATTATTTGATTTACCTTTTCTATATTATGCTGAAGTTTAGGTTTATAAGTCTTGTGTTTTAGTCTTATACATTGCCTTAAATGGTTAGGCTTATTTATGATAGTTTTCTCTATATTGTTATCCTTAATAAACATCTGAGATGACCCCTTTCTAGGTTTTATTTTTCCCAGGATGGAAAGAAGTATATTATGACTAACCTGCAGGTATAGTCTAAGGGAGATCAACGTGTTCAAAATAGACACAATTTTTTGGTTTTTCATTTCATGATGTAATGTAATAATTATGTATGTATCTATTACTTATAAGGATACTAAACTGATTGGACTTTCAGGATTTGATACCCTGTGATCATGACAATGTATTAAAATAATGCACTGAATTTGGGAAACTAGGGTTGGGGTGTTACAGTTGGCATAAGATAAATTCTAGTACAAACCTTGGAAGTTAGATTTAAAAAAACTCTGATTAGAGAACATTATCTTAAGATAGAATTTGAGGATTAGTATAGAAGAACTTCCTAGAATTTTGGTAATATAGAGATTTTGTGTATTTTCCATGAAATAAATCTCTGTCTGGATATGAGCAGGTAGAGGAGGCTCTCTAAAAGATGTACCTAGGAGTGAAAACTCTGACAAGGAGTTTTGGGCTTGACTCGGGGTATCCTGGTACACGACAAGGGGCCTTTCTGCACTCTTGGTTATGACACTCCTGGGGGATATTCTTAGGATAATTAAATTTTCTTTAAAAACCATTTTGAAGGATTTAAGATTAAATAATTCCGAAAAGAAAACATTTTTTTATGATTATGGATTATATGCCTAAATAGTTTATGTTAGGTATTTTACTAGTTTGGAATTATGTATTGTGATTCATAAACTAATCTAGTGTATACCATTGTATATAAATGACACCTAATGGAAGGAATGGAAACCGTATCAATGCATGTAATCCATGTAGAGATTTCCCTCCTATTCAAAATAATGAAAGTGGAGCTAGTGATGCAACTAGTGCTGAATATCTTATTACCATATTGGAAGAACTCACTCAGGTTATGAATAATAACCCTTCCCATATGAAGCACCTTGATCCACAACATGGAGGATCAATGTTAGACCGATTCATGAAGCAACAACCACCAACATTCAATGGGAAGAAAAATTCACTTGTAGATAAGCAACATATATGTTCTTTAGAGAAAATATTTCAGGATTTGGGGAGTAGCAAAAGAGAAAAGGTTATGATGGAAGTTTATCACCTCATGGGAGATATAGATCAATGGTGGTCATTAATTTAAACACAAAGGAGGATTAAGAAGTATAAAATATGGAATGGAGGGAGTTTAAATTGCTTTTCTTAGAAAAATACTTTCCTCGTGAACATAGAGAAGATATGGAAAGACAATTTCTATGTGTGAGAAAAAAGGAGGATATGAATGTCGCAAAGTATGGGGATAACTTCACAAGGTTATCAAGGCATGAAACAGATTATATAATTAACCCAAGGAGTAATATTGATTGATTCTTTGATGAGTTTGTTATTTATTGTGATTCCTCAAAGAAAGGACCAGGTTGTGTCTTTATGCAGAATGATAGAGTTATTTCCTATTAATCACGACAGCTAAAAATTCATGAAAAAAACTATTCCACTCATGATCTTGAGTTATAATTTGTAATATTTGATTTGAAGATATGGAGAAACAATCTCTATGGTTAAAAATGTGAGATATATACTGATCACAAGAGTTTAAAGTATATTTTCTCACAAAAAGAACTCATCATGAGGAAAAGGAGATGGCTCAAACTGCTCAAGGATTATGATTTCACTATACACTACCAAATGGGTAAGGAAAATAAGGTGGAAGATGATTTGAGAAGAAAGGATCATGGAGTTTTGAATAAGATGAGATTTGAAAAGGATACTATGTTCATGGATTTAGTAAATATTGATATGGGAATAATCTTGGAAGGTGAAACATCAATAATTTTTCAAATGGTTGCCAAACCATATTTACTATAAAGGATAAAAAGTTCTCAGACTGATGATGAAGAGTTTCAAAAGAAAATTAAAGACGTGAACGTTGGGAGATTGATTGAATTTGTATATGAATATGGAATTTTGAAATTTGGGAAGAGACTTTTTGTTCCTGACGTACCTGATCTAAAAAGGTAATTATTTGATGATTCTCATAGCTCTAATTTCTCTATACATCCTAGTAGTACTAAGACATATAGATATTTGAAGGAACATTTTTGGTGAGACAACATGAAGAGGGATATTGCTGATTATGTGTCAAGATTTATGGTTTTTCAATAGGTTAAGGTTGAAAAACAATATCCTGGAGGAGTCATGAAACCTCTTCCCATACCTGAGTGGAAATCGTATGATATTAGGATGGACTTTGTCATGGGGATAATAGATACTACTAGATGGAATGATTCAATAGGGATAATTTTTGATCATCTTACTAGGTCATCACATTTTCTTTCTATAAGAGAAGATTTACCATGTGAATGTTTAACAAGACTATATATTAATGTAGTTTTAAGACTTCATGGAGTACCCATATTGATTTTTTCTGACCGTGATCCCTGTTTTACATCAAGATTCTAGAAAAGTCTTCAGAAGGCCCTGGATACTGAACTTCGTTTGAGCACTACCCACCACCCTTAAACTGATGGACAATCAGAATAGACTATTCAATCCTTAGAAGACATGTTGAGATCTTTCTCACTTGACCTTCAAGGTATGTGGGATCAATATTTACATCTGGTAGATTTTTTTTATAACAATATATTCCATTCAAGTATTCATATATCACCATATAAAGCATTATTTTGAAAGAGATGTCGCACACCAACTTGTTGGAATGATGTTGGTGAAAGAAAACTCATAGAACTATAACTTGTTGAGGAAATAATAGAAAATGTGAAGATTATCCAAACCCACATCAAAGCATCTCAAAGTAGGTAAAAGAGATATACCGATAACTAAAGGAATGATTTGGAATTTTAAGTAGGAGATCATGTTTTATTGAAGGTATATCCATGTAAGGGTGTTATACAATTCGGTAATAAGGGTAAATTAAGTCCCATGCACATCAGACCTTTTAAAATTCAAGAATAAATTAGAGTTGTAGCTTACTGTTTAAAAATGGCTCCAAGTCTCTCCAAAGTTCATGATGTGTTCCACGTATCACTTTTGAGAAAATAAATATCTGACCCTACTCATGTACTCACCTATGAAGAAATAGATTTGGAACCCAATATGTCTTATTGTGAATAGCCTGTCAAGATTCTTGACACTAAAGAAGCATTGTTAGGAAACATGATGACTCATCTGGTAAAAGTTCTATGGAGAAACCATAAGATGAAAGAGGCAATGTGGGAACCCAAGGAACTTATGATGAAGAACCACCCGAATATTATTATGTAGTAGTATTCTAGAAATTTCAAGGTTAAAATTATTTTAAGGAGGAAAAAATGTAACACCAAAAGCTTCCACGGTACGCTTCTCTTTGAATAATACAATATCTTGCATTGTACGCAACTTCATGTTCTAACACACAAAGACCAACCAAACTAGCCATTATAAAAAATAAAACCCAATTTTTGAATTTTTATAAATTTTATTTATCAAAATGGACTTTTTTTTGGAATCTGAATATCAAAATTATCTTAGGGTGATTTTTTGGTATTTTTATGAAAACTTTCAATTTTTAAAGAATAGTAAAAAACACTGCATTATTGTTTAAAACCTAATTTTTATTGAAATAATAATTTATTTTATTTAAATTTATTTTCAGTAAAAATAGATACATAATACTTATATTAGTTCAATATAATTAATTGATGTCATTTTATAATAAAATTAGATGTATAAAATTTTATTGAATTTTTTAACGTCTTTTACCTACCTTCTAATCACATTAGCAAATTTTCATAAAACACAATTTTACCACTTATGTGAACTGAATTTAAAAAATCCTAGAGAAATGGTTGATATCATTATGTAAAATGCGTTTCAATGGGATGAAAATAATTCTTTTTGAATAGAAACTTTTGAATTTTATTTACCACAGTTAAAAGTAAATAGGGTAATTAAATGTAAAAATGATATTATAATTACCCTAACACATGTATAAATTCTATTAGATAAGTTTTTTCGACCAAAATCATACTTATAAATAAAATATGATCCTTTTTTTAACTTGGAATAGATTAGGACATTTATTATTATTTTATTTAAAGAAGTGTTAAAAGTGTTAAATTCAATTTTTAATAACTAAAACATTTTTAATATAGGGTTATACATAAGATAAATTCTATAATAAATATTCATTTTAAATATGAAAATATTTACTACATAATGGTATTTTATTTATAATTTTTATACATCAAATAAAAAAATTTATTTATGACACAATGATGATGCAGTAATTACCTTATTATTGAAAGATTAAAATAATGGATATTATAAATTTTAATATAATTTTAAATTGAGACTTTTGATGTATTATAGTAATTTTCTAGGTTAATATGACATGTTAGGGTTGATTAAATAATTTTTTTAGAAGTGATAAAGTTGTTATGACTTTTAGAAAAATAAAATACCAAATAGTGTCAAAATTGACATAAATGAGTTTTTAAAACCAATACTATAGTATTATATGATATAATATTCTTAAAAATCTAAGGTTTGGAAAAATGACTTATATAATAATATATATGTCATTAATTAACCACTTGGGGTTCTCTTGTAATTTTATATTATGTTTATTAACCATGAAATATAAAAATACAAGAAGACATAGTAAAAGTTAAACTATTTTACTGAGAGTTAAATCTAAAGGATAAGGTTAATATGGTGACCTGAACCTATCTAAAACCTATTGTTTGTAATGGTTTTAGACCTATAACCACATTATCCTCTAGATAAATCCTTCTTGAGCTATTATAAACCGAATATGATTGTATAATAAAATAATATTTCATGCTTTTCCAAAGTGACCCTCACTTCTCTTATAAAAGGGTACTTACCCTTATCTCAAAATAATACCTCCATATCCATTTTTCTTAGCCATACACTACTAAAATATCCTCCCAAATAACCTCACTTCAACTTAGAGTCCTTACTTTGATAATAATTCAACATTAGGACCCCTTTTGATCAAATCAAAAGGAAGCACCTGAAGAAGAGGTAATAATTTCACCTCCTCTTTCAAAGTTCCTTTCTTATTACACTTCATCTTTCTTTGATGTTTCCATATCAAAATAATAAATCCATTACCTTATAAAAACTTTGATGTTATTATAAATATGTTACAACCATATTCATTATTCTATCCATCCTATGAATGACTAGTCACCATACGTGCGTATGTACGACTTACCGTCTCCACGTCGTGGTGTAGTTTGTTATTCAACAGTTCATTATTTTGATGGGTATAATAATGGGTATAAATGATGTAAATAATAAATATAACATTTTAATGATTCTTTATATATGTTATACCATCCAATTACACATGATTTCACTATCAATAGAATTATATTGTCGCTCGTGTCTATGTACGAATTACCGTCTCCACGAACATGATGAGATTCATTCCCCATCATAACCATTCAAGAGTAATTTTCATTTTATGAATAAAAATAATTTTTAAGAACTTAATATCATCTTGTATATGAATCAAATACATTTTATCCATAGAAACATAGCTTATGTAACAAAGCATATAAAGTAAAATGAATTAGTTAACACCCGAAACAATGATTCTACTAAAATATTATTAACAAAGAAATATTGGAAGATCATACATGATATAATATTTATGTATGTGGTTATTGTATAATTCAATTTCAATGATTTAACTATTATACATGAGGTTAACATACCCTCGATCAAGGAAAAGTACAAGGTAAGGGTTAATTCTACAATCTCTTCATTATCCGAGGTTGTTTATACGTGAGTATTTACTAGGACCTATTTATCATCCACAGCTGGGTTTATTAATAATGTATTTCAATTTTTTTTACTATTTCATAGGCAATGGGTTAAATTCATTTGTACACTTGTTTGAATTTTTATAGAATGTTTATAAAGTAATATTTTCATTGTTTTCCAAACAATTTCCTTTAAGATGTTTTTGACAAAATTAAGGAAAGAATATTTTTAACGTATATGGTGAGTGCGGCTATTTTCCGTCATTATAAAATTTTCAAATATTCCCTTACAAGATTATAATAATATTTTTAAAATAAATGTTTTCTTTTATAATTATGTGACTTTTAAATGATTTCAAAATAGAAAGATATATTTCTCACAAATAGTTTTGATTTCATCTATGTGAACATCCTTTGATGGATTTTTACACTTCTTTGAAGTTGATTTATTACGATACAATCTTTCATATTGTATTGAAGGATTTGTGATATGTTTTAATATGGATGTGTTATTTTTATTCCATTCACGGTTTATGGTTAAAGTCTTAACATTTATTATGCTAGTTTTAATATGAATGTTTATGTTATGTTTTGACCATTTCATATGAAGAATGCATTGGACTTAGTAAGTGAAGGGTGGAGCCCGCTATAACTACTTGATGCATCAGTAGGTCTCATGAGAAAATCTAGTGTCTTGGTACAAGGCCTTGAAAAAATATTATTTATAGTCTTGTCATGAGGGCTTGACTATGTGGTTATAATGTCTGGAATTAGGCATTCCATCATTAGGAAATTGGCTATTGATATTACATGTGATTATTTGACTAGTAGAATATCCATGAAAATAAGTAAATGGAATTATTTGATTTATCTTTGGCATATTATTCTGAAGTTATTTTTAAAATGTTTTTGTTTTAGTCTTATACATTGCATTAAATGTTTATACTTATTTATGATAGTTTATGCTATATTGTTATCCTTACTGAACATCTGAGCTCACCCCTTTCTATGTTCTATTTTTCCTTAGATGCGAAGAAGTATATTATGACTGACCTGAAGGGATATTCTATGGGAGATGAATGTGGTCAAAGGAGACACAATGTTTTTGTTTTTCATTTCATGATGTAATGTAATACTTATGTATGTATCTAGTACTTCTAAGGATACTAAAATGATCGGTCTTTTGGGATTTGATCCCTTGTGATCATGCTAATGTATTAAAATAATTCATTGAATCTGGGTAACTGTGGTCAGGGAGTTACACATTATGAGTCTAAAATTGGTATTTTAGTTCAAAATGAGTGTCAGTCATTGAAAAATAAGAAAAACGCCTTAAATGTCACTACAAAAAGTGGTATGAGTGGAAATTTATTAGTAGAATTTATTAAAACCACCACTAAACATTTTTTTAAATATAATTAAAAATTAGAAGCATTTTTGATACAACCACCGCTAATTGTTTTTTATATATTTTGTAGAAGTTTTTTTATAATATCCTTAATTGTTAAAAAATATTCCATATTCTACCCCCACTCAATTCCCTAGTTTCCTCCCAACCCCACATCTACCTCTCCCCATCTTGCCTGCTCCTATCCCTAATGCTAGTGACCACCACCCCTCCCCCTCTCTGCCGCGCCTATCATGAATGCCAGTGACCAATCCGTCCCTCTCATCTGTGCCTCTCCCTAACATCAATGACCACCCTTCCCATTTACCACACCTCTCCTCAAAATTTGTGTCCCCCCTCTGCCCCGACTCTCCCCGATGGTGATCCCCCTTAACTCCGACAACTCACCCCTCCCCCTTACCCCCATCTCCCTGACGACTCACCCCTCAACCCTGACAACAACTGCCCCTCACCCTACCATCACCTCTGATACTCATGACCTTGACCCCAACTACTACCTGATGATGACCCCAAAATGACCCCATCCTCCTTTATAGAGATCCCCAATAGCGACCCCTCTTCCCCTTTTCTCAATGAGTGTGATCCCCAATTGTAAGGTGAAATTTTAAATTTTTTGAGTCTAATTTATAATTATGATTATGATTTACATTTTTTTGTTTTCCCAACATAAAAATTATAGGAATATGTTGTTTTGTTTTAACATTAAACATATGTTTCTTGTGATCAGATAATTTTTGTATCATTATTATGTTATGTATTTTGATTTATTTATTCAATTTTTAATATTATATGTTTGATAATTTTCTCTATAGAATTTAAAATCAGGATAATAATTTGTAATTTTGGTTTGTTTTTTTTTCATTTTATAAGTATTGATAATATTTTTAAGTAATTTATTATTATTATATTTTTTTATATGTTTAAATTATATATTTTTGAAATATTCAATGTTAAGAGGATGATGAAATATATGTCATGCGTGATCCGAAAATTGTATACTTGTTTTTTACCATGATTTTATATAATATATATATATAATTATAGTATAGAGTTCAAAATCATGGTAAATGAAGTTGGGTGATGTTTAATTTTTATTGTACTTGTTTGATTAACCATTAATATATTTGTATATTAATGTACATGGAGAAAAGTGACAATCCAATACCTATAGATAAAAGTTGGATTAATTTACCTTGAAACACCCCTTGGTATTCCAAGGGTTTAGAATAATTTTTATATTATGCAATTAATAAATGATTAGTGGATGGTAGAATAAAATTCCCTTGTCCTGATTTCAAATTCAAGCAAGGGTTGAATAGAAACGAAGTATATGAGCATTTGATATTGAAAGAATTTATTAATTGATATGTATATTGGATTTTCCATGGTGAATAAAATGTTATAGAAGGTAAAAACAATGATAATACTGTCAATGGAATACAAAGTGACTCAACAGAGGAGAATTCAGTTTGAAATTTTATAAATGATGAATTTGGATTTTTATTATACAATGTCGAAGATTTTAATTGATCAACAAAACCTTCAGTTGATCCTGAGCAGGTTAATATTTCTCAGAACATTACCAACCAAAAAAATGAGTTTTATAAACTAGTTAAAGATAAGAAACAAGTATTGTACGAAGGGTGTGCCAAGTATTACAAGTTTTCTTTTCTACTCAAGTTGTGTCATATTAAGTGTCTCTATGGAATTATTGTAAAAAAATGCCCATAATTTTTTGGGATACTTCAAGATTCATTTAGTGAAGCAAAGATCCCTGCATAACTATATGAAATGAATAAAGTCATAAAAAAACTAATACGTTATAAAAAAATATACATGCATGCCCTAATGATTTCATTATTTAATGGGGAGAAAAGAATGATAAATAAGAATGAAAAATATTTCATACAAGAATATTGAATTTAATGAAAAATAATGAGAGTATAAATCAATGTAACCCTAGGAAGAAATAGAAGAAGAAATCTCTTGCCAAGGTGTTGCGTTATTTTCCAATGAAACCATGATTGTGATGATTATTCATGTCGTTAGAGACTACATATTACATGAAGTGGCATCCTCAGAATAAAATCTATGGATTTATGAGACATCCAAAAGATTCAAAATTATGGAATATGTTTGATTCATTATATCCAAATGTTTCTTCAAATCCTATAAATGTATGTTTGGGATTGTATTCTGTTGGTTTTAACCATTTTTGGTACATTAAGTACAAATTATCTCATTTGTTTAGTTGTTTTGATCCCCTATAATCTATCTATATGGATGTGTATGAAAAATAATTCTTTCATTATTTTTATGATTATTCCTAGAAATAAAATGTTTGGAAATGAAATTGATGTATACCTTCAACCTCTAATCAAATAATTGAAATAATTATAGGATGATGAAATGGAAACATATGATGCTTTAATGAGGAAACTATTAAAAATATATGCTTCTTTAATGTGGATAATTAGTGAATTTCTTAGAAGAGTAAATTTATCTTGTTGGAACACATACTGGTTTGGATGTTCTAGTTTGTAATTTTGATTTTCAACTTCAATGTTTACCTCATAGAAAAAATTGTATTTTATGTTTCATCATCAATCTATGGATGATTATAATAAATTAAGACTTAACAAGACCCAATTCAATGGAGATATTGAAATGATAAATCCACCAAAGGTGTTATCTAGTTCATAAATATTGGGAAAATTAATGATTTCCATAGAAGAAATTGAAAAATCTAACCTTTTTAATAAGGTGTAAAGGGTATGAGGTATAGTATCCAAAATAGATGGAATACAACAACAGAATAAAAAGATTATATTTTTTGAACTTCCTTATTGGGTGTCTAATTTTAAACATCATAATCGTGATGTAATTTATATTGAGAAGAACATATATGATAATGCAATTTTCACATTTCTTAATGAGGAGGGAAAATCTAAAGATCACCATAATTCCTATAAGTATTTGGATTCAATGGATATAAAACATGGTTTGTGGTCAAATGAGAATTGAAAGTTTCTTTTTACAATTTTTATATTGAAAAATCCCAAGAAAAACATATTCCTTCAAACTTATAAGAATATAAATGTTCCAGATAGATATTAATGTAACATATCAAGGTGTGTTGACCTAAAACTTTAAAAGTTACATGGATAAAAAGTCATGACTCACATATTTTTATAGAGAAAGTGTTTCCATTAGAATTGAATAATACATCAACTAAAAAAGTAATTACTGTTCTAGATGAGTTTTTTTCCTTTTTCAAAGAAATTTATTTGGAAAAACTCTAAATCCATATGAGTGTGATAAAATTTAAGAAAAAATTATTTTGATACCTTTTCATTTTAAGATGTTATTTTTCCCTTCATTATTCACAATCATGATTTATTTGAATATTCATTTGGTTAAAGAATCTAAACTTGGTGGACCAGTGCACTATTTATGGTTGTATCCAATTGATAGGTATGTTGATATTATTTTTATTTTCATTGCAGAATTCAATTTTATCAAATCATTGTATAAAATTTTTTAATAGGTTTTTATGTTTTTCATATGGTACATAGGTTATTTGAAATCATATGTGCGGCATAAATCTCAACCAGAATGATATATTGCTGATGGTTACATAGATGAATAGTTATTGACCTTTTATTATTGGTATTTGGATGGGATTGATACTAGATTAAATTATCTTGTACGTGGTGATGACATATCCACTAATACTCATTCTGAAAACTAGTCATTAGTATTTCCAACTATTGAAGTACCACTCGAAAATTGGTTAAATTTTACACTGAATGAAGTGGAGATACTACAAGCACATGTATATTTTTTACTCAATAGTCATATTTTAGATCTATTTATTTAATAATTGTGATTGTAAACAAAGAGTTGAATAAGTTATCAAGCTTGAAATGAGTTGGAATTAATAAAAGCTGCTAATAAAGAGATTGTAAAATGGTTCTCCCTTCATGTAAATATATACTTATATTCATATTATTGATGTGTAATTATTTTTTCCTTGTTAAAAGTAACAAATTATATCTTTTCTTCCAGATAATTAAGGTTAAAAATTGATATGAAACATCAAATGATTTGATGTTTTGGCTCAAGGTCCTATAACGAAGGCTACTAGATTCTATGCCTACAATATTCATGGATTTAGGTTTCATATAATTTATCATTAAGAAGACTTGAAGACCCAAAATAGAGGTGTATTTACCATTCCAGATGTGTAATAATTTTGAAAAATGAATGATACAACTGAATTAAACTACCATGGTCAATTTTCTATTGTATTTTTCAAATAAAATCGGGTCAACATTGATAGGGGTATAATTAACGATTCATTGAATTTTACTTCAATAAACTTCTCTCACATGATATATCTTAGTGAGCATACATTTCATGATTCATTTATCTTGGATTCACAAGAGAAGATGATTTATTATGCGGATGATAAAATACACAAAGGCTGGAGTGTTGTTGTACAATTAAAGTAGAGAGGATTATATGATATGGGTGATCAAGATCAATTGGTACTTTTTAATAGTGAACCTCATCAACCAAAAAACATTGAAAAGTTTTTTCTTGACAATATCAAAACAATAAAACTTGTAAGAGAGGATGAAAATTAAGAACTTGTCACAATGGAGATTGATAAAAATAAAGAAAATTAAGATGAATATAATAGAATGTATAAATTGGCAATGAAAATATATTACAATTTCTCATTGATAAGTGTTTAGCATGTATATAAATTTTTATAGTTTTCCTTTTTCTTGTATTTTTTCTAGTTTTTCATTTTTTATACATTTAATATATCTGAACCATTTTAATTGAAGGATTGATAAGAAAAAAAGAATTCAAGATCCTAGCTGATCAAAATCTTGGAAGACACCACCAATACCATCATCTTCAGTAGATCCAACCAGTTTCGTTGTACCCAAGACTACTAGCAGGCTAGCCACTTCCCCAGATTCTATTGGTATCCCACCATCTGATTCATCTCTCGCGATGTAGCAGTTGGTCACCCCTCTATTTAGGGGATATTGGTGAGTTACTATTACTGGTATACATGTAATTATACAACAAACTATATATTTTATTAATTGATTAATTCATTTGTGAAATAGATAAATATAAATATATAAGATCTATAAATATGAACACGACAGATTTATGGGACCTGAAGGACTTTAAGATTATCATTACATTTGATGATTTCAGTGTGTCTACCAGGGATGCTACCAGAACCTATGGGCAGATTCTTGGGTAGCTTTCTTACAAGATAGTGGTTTTTTCTCAATAATTATAAATATTAGAGGCATATTACTACATCTTGAAAAACTAGGTCTTTAAAACTCAATAAAATTAAATATTAATTTAACATTCATTTATAACTAATATAAAATACATGTGTAATTTTTTTTAATATACTTATAAAGTGTTATGTTTTTTATTTCAAAATTTTCTTTTTAGTTTTATTTAGTCGAGTCTGTTTCACGACCATGGACTCTGCAAATTTTGGGTAAGAAATGGAGAGTTTTAAATAGATATTATGATCGGAGTTTATGAAACATCTATTATATCACGACAGATGTTTGAGAAATTTCCTGAAGACATTGGTTGCGATAAATGGAATTTTTTGACATTAATATAGATGAATCACATGAAGAAATTTCATATTTTATAGCATCTTAATAACATAATCACAATAAAATTATATTTTTTATTAATAAAACTTTTGTTGTAATATTTATCTAAAATTTTTTGTGAATCTTGTGAAATAAGTAATTGCTCATATCACTGGGTATCAATTTTTTTAGAAAAGAACAATTTTGATTTTTAATTTATCAATTATTATTTATATAATTTTTTATATGTTAAGTTTTTTTATAAATTATTTATCTATTTTTATAAAGTCTAATGATTTAGGTCACCCTATTAGCCAAATAGAGATGCGGTTTAAAGAATGTAGAAAACTCGATGGAAGTTTTGTAAATGAACAAACCAAATATGTTGGAGAAAGTACTTTTTTGTTACCATTCCATGTTAATTAATTACTATAAAAACATAATAATAAAAAATATATTATAACAAAAATAAGACCTTAAACCCAATTAAATGGGTCCGACTAAATGGATCAAATAATGCCAATTTGGCATCATTTGATACATCTAGTTGGCCCCAATTAATTGGGTTTATGGATTTTGCATTTTTATTATATTTTATTCTAGATTAGGTTTTTATAGAAATGAAATAATAATAAATAAGATTGAAAAATTTATTCGTTAGATAATATTATGAATTTCAGATATTATATAAAATCATTATTAATGTTTTTTTATTGACAAGTTAAAATTCAAGAAGTTTGGGATGCGAACCCTCGATAGTCATCATCAGATTCCTAGATCGATGCACTTGTAGTCGTTTTAGGGAAGGAGAGTATCAACCATGTATAGAGGATAGGTTATGGGCCTACTGCATCAGATGACTTTGGTAGGGCATCATCCTTAGTTATTGCTACACCCAATGGGGGTTCAAGTAGTGTCGTTGATCAGGAATCATAAAGAAAAATTGAATGTTTGAAATAAAAAGTGAAATAAAAAGACTCTTATAGGAAAAAACAATGACAGTGGTTGTCGATAATGAAAAATGACATGGTTTCTATATTTCAGCGAATAACTAGAACAGTCTCTAATTAAATTTTTAGCCTTATAGATCATTCTTCCAAGGTAAATTTTAAATTTCATACATCATTCTCACATTTTCAAAGAACACATAAAAATTCCCTAAATAAAAATAAAATGAATATTTTATAGTGAAAACACTCACATCGAGTTATAATAACAACATCAAATTCTATATTGATGTGCGGTTGATTCCTAAAAATCAAATTTAATCATATATCGTTATTCCTATGTTTGAAAACAATTCGAACTCATTTTCTCAGTTTTTATTTGGAAAACAATTTGTAAAGGAACCGAAGCCTTTAAAAACATGCATCGAGAGTAAAAACTAGGAAAACAACATCATATTGAAATGAAATCAGAGGAAAATATCAATCAATTTAGTTATGAAATGTAGGAACCAACAACACATCATTCCATGTTACGATTTGTCTGAGATTCCCATAAATGAAATTTTAGTGTTTTAAAACACTAAAACATGCATGTAAAAGTCCAAACCATAGAAAAATACCTCATATTAACCGGAAATTATTGGAAAACCAATTTTGAGTTATTTTTTGAGGTGTATGCATAGACAACGTGTCAATATGATATGCGGTGTGGTCAGAATCACTTGGTAAATAATTTTTAAAGCTACCATAGCCTTTAAAAACTCTTTTCAAGGGGTTAAACACTATAAAAAAGACATCTAATCCACATAAAATCACATTAAAATGACTATTTACTTATTTTTGAAATGTAGAAACAAACAACACATCATTCTAAGTTACGATTTTCCATATATTCCCATAAATGCATTTTTAGTGTTTTAGAACACTAAAACAAGCATGTAACGGTCTAAACCATAGAAAATGACCTCATATTGATGTGAAATCATGAGAAAACCACATTTGATTTGTTTTTTATGTGTATCTATAGAAAATACGTCAATTTGACAAGCATTTTGGTAAAAATGACTTAGTAATTTGTTCTTAATGGCACAAAAGCCTTTAAAAACATGTAAACATATTTTTAGTGTTTTAAATCACTAAAACATGTGTGTGATGGACCAAACCATAGAAAATTACCTTATATTAGAAAAAAATAATAGGAAAACATCTTTGAGTAATTTGTAAAGTGTACGTATAAACAACACATCAATCCGATTTGTTGGGTGGTTGGAATGACTTGGTAAACAATTTTTAATGGTACCAAAACCTTAAGAAATGTTTGTTGGGGGGTCAAAACTAGAAAAAATATATCTTATTAACATGAAATTTGATAAAACCCGGCCTTAATTGGTTTATGAAATGTAAGAACTGACATAATGTTATTAGGGGATACTATTTTCTTTGGATGCCTGTAAACACATTTTTATTGTTCTAAAAAACTAAAACGTGCGTGTAATGGTCCAAAACATATAAAATGACCATATTTTGATATAAAATCCTGGGATAACCACCATTTAGTTATATTTTATGTGTAAGTGTAGAAAATATGTCAATTCGATGTGCAGTGTGGTCAAAATTACTCGAAAAACAGTTTGTAAAGGTACCGAAGCTTTTAAAATGCATGCTGGGGGGGGGGCAACACTTAGAAAACAATGTCAAGTTGACTTGAAATTAGTAAAAAAAAACGTATATTGATTTGTGAAATGTAGAAACTAATGACATATTATTCCTAGTTACAATTTTTCTAGGGTGCTCGTAAACACATTTTTAATATTTTAAAACACTGAAACATGTGTGTAGTGTCCTAAACCATATAAAACGACCTCATATTGATTTTAAATAATTGGAAAAACATAATTGAGTTATTTAGGACATTTATTCATGGAAAACATGTTAATACTCCATGCATTATGGTTATAATGACTTGACATGTTGTTTTAAAAGTTACCGAAGCCTTTAAAAACATTTTTCAGGGGATCAAAAATAGGAAAATGATATTAGATTGAAATAAAATCATAGTAAAATTGGATTTTATTTATTTTAATGATTTTTAATATGTATTAATAGACAAGATTTCAATATTATGTGTAGTTTGGTTGGAATGACATAGAAAATAGTATGTAAATGTATTAAAGGCTTTCAAAATGTGTGTCTAGGGGGGGTCAAAACCTGGAAAATGAAATCAGATTGACATGATATAAGAGAAAAATTAGCATCAATTAATTTTTGAAATGTAGTAAATGATGACATCTCATTCCGAGTAATGGTTTTCCCAAGATGTCTATAAATACATTTTTAGTGTTTCAAAACACTAAAACGAGCGTGTAATGGTCAAAACCTAGAAAAAGATTTTGGATTGATGTGAAATCATAGGAAAACCAATTTTGAGTTATTTTTGAGGTGTATGAGTTGAAAAAATGTCAATCCGATGTGCGGTGTGGTCAAAATGACTTTGTAAACAATTTATAAAGGTACAAAAGCCTTTAAAAGTGTGTGTTGGGATGGGGGGGGGGTCAAAACTATTAAAAAGACATAGTATTAACATGAAATAAAAGTAAAATGATCTTTGATTTATTTTTGAATTTTAGGAACTGACGACACATCATTCCAAGTTACAGTTTTCTCGAGATGCCTGTAAACATGTTTTTAGTGTTTTAAAATAGTAAAACATTTGTGTAATGGTACAAACTGAAAAAATGACCTCATATTAAATTTAAATCATTGGAAAATAAACTTTGAGTTATTTTTAATGTGTACACATAGATAACATGTCAATATGATGTGCAGTGTGCTCAGAATGACTCAGTAAATAGATAGTAAACGTACCAAAGCCTTTAAAAATGTGTTTATAGGGTGGGGGGGGTCAAAACTAGGATAACGACTTTATATTTACATGAAATAATAGAAAAATTACCTTTGATTTATTTTTAAAATTTAGGAACGAGAGAAACTTCATTCCAAGTTACGGTTTTCTTGTGATACTCATAAACACGATTTTAGTGTTTTAAGACACTAAAACATGTATGTAATGATATAAACCATAGAAAAGGCCTCATATTTATGTGAAATAATGAGAAAACCACCATTGAATTATTTTAGACCTGTATGCATAGACAACACATCAATACTAAGAATGATGTGATCAGAATGACCGGGTAAACAATTTTAAAAAAACCCAAAGTCATTAAAAACATGTATCAGGATGTTAAAACCATGAAAACAATATCAAATTAACACAAAATCATAGGGAAATTACCGTTGATATATTTTTTAACTGTAGGAACCAATGACACATAATTTCTAGTTATGGTTTATTTAGTATGCCCATAAATGCATTTTTAGTGTTTTAAAATCCTTAAAAAAAGTGTAATGGTCCAAATCAAAGAAAAAAACTTCATATTTATTTGAAATCATGGGAAAAACACCTTTGAGTTATTTTTAAATTATACCCTTAGACAACACAATAATCAGATGAGTGGTGTGGTTGGAATGACGTAGTAGATAGTTTTTAAACGTATCGAAGTATTTAAAAATTTGTGTTGGGGGTTAAAACAAAGAAAACAATATTAATTGACATGAAATCATAGGAAACTAACTGACAATTGAATTTTGAAATATAGGAACTGAAATAATTTCATTTCAAGCTACAATTTTCTTGGGATGTATATAAATGCGTTTTAGTGTTTTAAAACACTAAAATGTGCATGTAATGGTCCAAACCATAAAAAATGACCTCATATTGATTTAAAATTAAGATAAACCCACCGTTGAGTTATTTTTGAAATATATGACATGATTTCATTTCAAAGTATTTAGAATTTGTTTATTAAAGAAATTTTCAACGTATCTCATGTCGATTTAAAAATTAATTGGAATGTTATATACTGATTCCTTTTCAGTTTCAAGTGTTTAATCATATCTTAAATATATAAGTTTATATTTTCAAAGTATTTTCCATGATATATTATTTATTTTATGTTAGAAATTTTCTATTTCATTAACAAAATAAAAATTTTTTATGTTCACCATTATGAATATATTCTGTGTATTTTCTCTTCCACATTTCTTTTCTTAAATGTTTTGGTTTTTATTATAGGTGACAGATGTAGGCAGTTGGCATGAGGTTGGTTGTTCTGATCAACACCATTCTTCAGAAAGCATTTGTGATGGTTCTTAGTTTCTGTGGTATGTTTAAATTTTATCAATGATTCTACTATATTTTTGATTTATTATATTTAGTTTTAATTTTTGTCTTCATTTTTGTTACAGTTGATGAGATGTTGTGGTCATTTTTAGTTGATGAGATGATGTTGAGACAAAAGTATACAGTGGAGGTTGTGGGGAGGACACATATAGTGCTTGGGTTATTATTGGACATATTTTATAGGTATATATTGATGACTGAAGTATGGGTTGACTGAGGGTGTAATGACTAACTTTATGGTGACTATGGATGTATGTATATATTATTGTGGATGTATGATGTATGTTTGGTGAGTTTATCATGAATTTATGGTTTAATTTATTACATGTTATAATTTTTATATTTATATATTTTGATTAAATATCTTTAAAAAATAAAATTCAAAATAAACATTTAGCGGTGGTTTCTAAGAACTAGCATTAAATAAATCAATGAAAATCCTATTTATTGGTGGTTGATAGTAACCGCCACTAAACATAACCTCCTTCAAAGTTATTAGTGGTAGTTAGGTTCATCTTATATATTTTATTTTTGGGTTAATATTTTTTTAAAAACTTCTTCTAAATAAAACCAAAACCATGGATAAATGATCTATAAACAACACATACAAAAACCACCACTAAATGGAAAAATCTACCACGAAATGATTAATGACTATACAATACGCATCAGTTTTATTAACTGACACTAAATGATTAGGTGACAGTTTATAATATCTAATGTTGAAGAAAAAACTAATGCTAATGCATGTTTTTTTGTAATGTATCATGATAATTTACGACAATGATTCATAATTCATTTGTGATCTTCATGAATTAGTCTCACATAGAAACAACAACTAATGTTACCGGTATCACTCAAAGTGTGTGTTTTCAGTTTCACATAAAATTTTAGTAAAAAAGACATGCGACATACACTAAACCAAGAAAAAAATTCATATTGTTTTGATAATTTAGAACAATTATCCATAAGTCATTTGTGATGTGTAGGAATTATCTTCATATCAATCTAACTCATGGTGTGACTAGTATGACTATAAATGTGTCCTTTTATTTAAAAGTAACATTTTATTCATACATTGTTCCATATTATATTTAATTTATTTCTTTATAGTATTACTAACATGAGAATTGTTTTCATATATAGGTGGATTATTTTACTTGAGTTGGGGTGGTTTTTTTTCAGAAAATGATACCACGATTAAGCTTTTCTAAGAGGAGTTTGGGTGAAAAAGATAATAAAATATTAATGTTTTTAAATTTTTGTGATAATTATTTTTAATGTTATTGCATAAAACATTGTTTAAAATGTCTATAATATATTATTTTTTTATTTGTGATGTATTGTTTATTTCAATTAAATTATGAATTTGGAATATGTATTCAGGTTTCTACTGTAGTGTGATGTAATTATAGCAACACGTTGCAGCAGTAGGGCCTTTATCAGCACTAATGAAAGCATTGATAAAGGTCCATCTTTTAATGGTGATGAGGAAAACAATGTTTTTTTAGCGCAGTTAAAGTATTTTTTCATAAATAGCGCTAATAAAGGCTATCCTTTATCAGCACTAATGAAAGAACTCATAAAGGGCCCCCTTTAACGGTGTTGAGGACAACAATGTTTTTTAGTGATGTTAAAGTCATTTTTTGAGTTTTGTTAAAGAGAAGAATTGTGATAGTGCTTGTTTAAATGAATTCCTTTTATTTGGATGATAAATGTGCGTCACAACTGATGGTTTATATGGATTTTATGGGCATCTAAAATATTCAGTAACTGATTTTTTCTCTTATTATTGAGCTCTATACAATTTGTAGGTGGAGTGTTATAGTACTCTACAACACACGATGGTTGTCAAATTTTGTTTTGAAAAAGATTATTGTGCTCATGATGGGATTTGTATTTGGATCTATCTTTTTTTAGTGGTATGGGACCATCAACCAAAATTCTTGATCCTTGATCTTGACCTATTCATCACCTTTATTCATGATGATTTTAACTTTTAGGTAGTCAGGTGTTGGTGATGATACCATTATACACTTCTTTTTCAAATAAGTAGAATGCTTCTCCCGGCTTACACCAACTTGACACCCATACATACATAATTAAGCACTGTAAAAACCATTTCCATCAACTAAAAAAATGTGAGAACTTAGTTTCTTTTAAACATTTAATTCAACATCTATCATTCACTCATTTTCTTCCCCACAACTGCAATAGTGTAAATCAATGGGGCCACCACCTTTCTTCAAATCGACCCTCATTCAATGCCAAATTGATCATAAGTTTTCCTCCACCCCATCAATCCATATATTGAAATATGAAATATTTATCCTTGAAAGGCTCAGATACAGGGTTCTTCTTCATCCATGAATGGCACAGTGAAATCTTCTCTACGATTGACATTATCCATTTTGGATGAACATATTCATTGATGAAGCATGCAGTTGGATGTTCACCAATGATTTCTAATTTCAAAAGGTAGAAAATTACTTTTCAATGGTGGATCAGCCTCAACATCGAGATTAAAACATGTGACGCAGAGAATTTGGTGGTGCTCAGTCATTGCACTGGGAGGTGGTGACGTGACTCAGCAGTTGGCGATCACGGCTCACTTTAGGATCGATTCACTGATTAGTTGGCGACACACAAAATAATATTCCTAAACATGATTTTAAAATAAAAGTGTAATATCAAACCATATAACTACTAGATTGGTTAATGGATATCATATAAGTTATGATATAATAGGAGCCTGTTATTCCACAACCTAAGGTGTTTAATAGGAACCATTAATTTGATTTAGGTAATATCTACATTCAAACATCAAAGGAGACACAATGTGTATCTCAGTTTACTATACTATATTAACTCAGGATATTAACACCCATAATTTTGAAAGGTATTATTCAAAAATAACTATTCCTTTATTAGGAAAGCACATATATCTAGAGATATTGGGAGAAAGATAAACTTCAATGGAGTCTAGTTTTCATATGCACATTAATTTTCATAATAACTGTAAAATCCATATGGTTTAGTGGGAGGAATTTTTCTAGAGACACATACTATCTAAAAAAGTAAAAACTACCGAGGTGAATTTATATTCACTAAAACTAGTGATATTATTCAGTAACAATAATGAATCCTATTAGGAAGCTGTAAATGGATATATTCTATGATAGGAATGTTCAAATGAATTGTACTACAATATAGTTGTGTATTTGGAAATTTTCTCTCTCGATAAAATAGCGTTGGTGGGTATTCAATAAAACTAAACATGGATGGTATAATATTGTACCAATAAATATCAAATAATTATAGACTATTTAAGTAATTTCTAGACATAGCTTGACTAGTCTTCATGATAAAATATATTAGAATTTTACTTTTCATAGAAACATTCTATGATCATTGTATTGGGAATTGGATGTCAATACCACTTTTCATGGAGGAAACCCTATAAAACATGTCAATATGACATAAATAGAAAGGTTTTATGACATTATAAAAATATAATAACGAATTCAATTCATAGAGAAACATTTATGGATTAAAATTAGCATAATAATCATAGAATTCACATTTGGAATGAATATGTATCGGGTATCTACCAGATGTTAGTGGGATCATTACTGTTTTCATGGATAAATATGTTGATAACATATGAAGAATGGATGATCAGTGTTATAGTAAATTAAGACTAAGGATAATTTCTCTAAGAATGAATTATTTAGAAATCTAGTTGGCTGAAAAAATATCTGTAAACATAGATATATAGGGTATCTTAGATCAAGTCATGGTACATATATTGACATGCTATTGAAAAATATAAGATGAAAGAGTTTTAAAATTAATTATTTTTAGGGGTACATGGAATTAAATCACTCCATGTTACGTGTAAAAAAATATAGGAGATGATTCCTATTGTAAATAGAATACATATTCCTAATTATACATTGGATATCCATCTCACATGCTATGATATGTATTGATGTTTGATATCACTTATGTGTAAATAATAGAAGGATAATATCAAACAAAACTATGAGAACTATAATGGTCGGTAGTCAAAACAATCATATATTACTAGATAAAGTAAAACTAGATGATTTATTAGTTATTATATTCTTTCATATTAATTTGACCATAGATCATATTAAGGATAAGGTAATATATAAGATAAAATCTTATTATACGAAATATTTTCCATATCTACATAGAAAGAGTACGTTGCAGCTTATGATGCATCTTAAGAAGTGCATTTAGCTGTAATTTGTTCTATATTTTAGAGATATATCAATATAATAAAGTGATATTATATTATGATAATCTTTAGACTATAGTATTATCAAAATGTTAGGAATGATTGAGTAAAAAAGGTACACAATAGGTGATGTCCCTTCTTGAGGGATTTTCCCAACGATATGAATTCACAGTAAGCAAAAAAACCATGAGAAAGTGGTATACCCAACAACTATAAATATATATCAACATAACCACGCTTATCATGTGAGGCTAATTAGTTTAGTAATATGTTTAATCTAGTGAAAATGGGAGTCTTTTAGAGTTGGTACCCGAGAATGAACTAACATTGTACTTTCAATTAATGGTATATTAAAAGGCTTTAATATTAATAAATATCTTATCACATGATTAGTGTTATTATATTTAACATCTATGGGATAATGTGATTAGAGGTTTTGTATCATTAAAAGGTCATGGAAGTTCCCTGCTATGATGAGATCCTTGAAGTGCCAGAAAAATATTATTAAATACAAGTTCTATGACTGAATGAAATCTATCTGACGAAACACATATGATACAATCTATCAAGTGTAGGGGGATTATAAGCCATTGAAACTTCTTATCATAAAGTTTTCAATTGGTAATATATAGGAGAGAAGGTTTTTAGAATAGACTAATTAGTTATAATTCCACATATTATATGTGTCATTGGATATTCTTATCTTGAAATGTTTGTATTGGTCCTTAAACTTGGTGATATTACTAATATATATCATGAATTGTGTACTTTAATGTATTGATGAGAAAAGTGAATACATATTCTCACGGTGAGGTAAAATACATTGGGCCCATCATAAGTGGTATGACATTAATGAATAAGTGAAGAAAAGTTTTTCCCCTTGAGTTAATGGAAGTAGATATCTATGACCCTTTGATTAAAATGAAACTGTATGATAAATCCAAAACCATGGTGCATATGTCAACATGTCCCTTTCTTGAAGTCAAATAAAGATATATAACATTTTTTATCTCTTATTTAATTTCTAGGTAACAAATAATTATTTAGTTGGTTACTTGAATTTTAATTAAAAATTTTCATGATTTCATTTCAGATCTATAGAACATAACAATATTCTCATTCTTAGTTCCAGTATCATGATATCTCATGGCACTCCAAGGTTTCAAGAATGGTGGTACATTTATTATTTTAGAGAGCTTATTCCTAGCGAGATCTGTGCCAATGGTTCTTGTTCTATTTTAGTGCACCATTGAGTTTCTGATTCCTAGTAGTGAGCTTCAACAGGGAGGATGTTTGGATTGATCTCATTTGTGGTAGGTTGGAGGGAAGTGAATTTGAAGAGGGGAAATGTGGTTGGTTGAAATGAAGGGCATGATTGATAATTATCCACATGGAGGAGGCACATGTAAGGTATGAAATTTTCCTCAGGATAGGTTGGTAAAGGTGAAAGAGAAGGTCAGTTGCAAAGTTACCATGAGAGGGCAGTGCGACCACTAATTTTTTTCATGGTGTGGTCACTTTGTAATATACATTCAATCACTTGACACTTTTTTTAATGTGCATGCTCACTTCAATATTTGAAAGCATGGCTAGTTACAACATCTTCATGCAGTCACATAAGTGACCGTAATGGGCACTATCACTTCAATTAATATTTTCTTAAGTGTGGTAACTTCTTCGCATTGGATATTTTTTAATAAAGATTCATTTTAAAAACAAAATTTATTCTGTGATTTTTTTTCTCAAATAGAATTCAAATATAAAAATCCAATTAAAATTAGAATTGAAACCTTAAAATTATTTAATTCCAAATTAATTTAAAATTCACCACCCAATTAAAAAGTCATATTTAATTCAATTTTCAATTATTTTTTTCATTCAAAAACACATTCAAAAACACATTCAAAAACACATTCAAAAACACATTCAAAAACACATTCAAAAACACAACAATTGTCCTAAGAACACTAAAATCTATAAGTTTTAGTTGGAGGAATTGTTTTAGAGACACATATTATCTAGGAAAGTAAAAACTATAGAGGTTGTTTTATATTCACCAAAACTAGTGATATATTATTCGATAATAATAATAGATCCAAAAAGGAAGCAGTGAATCGAAGAATTTTGTGATTGGAAAGTTCAAATGAATTATACCAAAATCTAGGTCTGTATTTTGAAAGTTTCTCCTGTTGATGAAATATAATTCGTGATTATTAAAGAGAAACTAGATATGGATGGTATAAGCTAGTACCAATAATGCTCAACTAATTATAGAGTGTTTAAGTAATGTCTAGGCATATTCTATCTAGTCTTCATGCTAAAATATATTATAATTTTACTTTTCATAGAAACTTATTATTATTATTTTAATGGGAGTTGGGTGTTAAGGCCACATTCCTTGGAGGAAACCCAAGGAAACAAGTCTATACGACATAACCAGAAAGGGTTGATGACACTTTAAAAATCTAGTAAGTAATCCAAGTCAGAAAGATCCATTTATGGATTAAAATTAGCATCATAATCATAGAATTATCATTTAGAATGAATTTGTTTCAGGTTTCTACAAGAGGTTAGTGGGGTCATTATTGTTTTCTTGGATAGATATGTTGATAATATATATAAAATGAATGATTAGTCTTATATTTAATTAAGACTAAGGATAATTTTTCCAAGAATGACTTAAGTAACAATATGGTCCTCAGGAAAAAGATCTATAGACATTGATATATAGGGCATCTTAGATCAAGTCATAGTAGATATATTGAAATGGTATTAAAAAATATAAGATGAAAGAATTTAAAAATTAATTTTTTTGAAGGATACATAGGATTAAATCATTCCCAGTTGATTTATAAAGAATATTAGTTATGATTCTTATTATGAATAGACTACATATACTTATGAGTAATTTGGATATGTATCTCACATTCTATGATATGTATTGATGTTTGATATCGCTTATGTGTAAATTATAGAAGAAGAGTATAAAAAAACTAGGATAAATATAGAGGACAGTAGTCATAACTATTAGAAAATACTTGAGAAATTAAAACTAGATGAGTTCCTAGTTATTATCTTCTTTCATATCAATTTGATCCAGGATCATAGTAAGAATAATGTAATATAAAAGTGAGAAAATTATTATAGGAAATAGTTTCCATATTTATATAGACCGAGTATATTGCATCTTCTGATGCATCTTAATAAGCGAGTTTAGTAATGATTTGTTAAAATTTTTAGATTTTTAACAAGATAATAAAGTGATATTATATAATGATAAACTTTAGACTACAGTATTATCCAAAATATTCGGAATGATTGAGTAAACAAATCTATGCACTTGGTGGTGTAACCTCTTGAAGGATTTTATTAGAGAGATGAATTCATTGTAAGAAAAACAACAATGAGAATGTGGTAGTTCCAAATACTATAACTATATCTTATTATAAGCATGTTTATCATGTGAGGCTAACTGGTTTAGTTAGGTGTTGAATCTAGTGAAAGTGAGAGTCTATTAGAGTTGATTCCCTAGAATAAACTGACTTTTTATTTTCGATTAATGGTGTATTCAAAGTATTGAATATTCACTATCAGAAAAAGGTGACTTTTGTGTGAGGTTATTTTTGATGGGCCCATCTCCCATTGCAAATAGTTCACCAAAAAAGACTATTTGCGATGATAATCATTTCCCATTGAAAATAACCATTAAAAAAATATTTTTTGTGATGGGAATACGTTACCATCAAAAATACCTTTGGCTCCCTACATGTGAATGGTATTTGTGATGTTGATATACCCCCGACACAAATATGTTCCATCATATTTGTTATTTGTGATGGGAATGGACTCCCGTCGCAAATAAACTATTGACAGAAGAGTATTTGCAAAGGGACCCATCATAAAATACTTTTTGTTACCATCGCCCTAATTAATAACGACATGTAATATTTGCGATAGGGCTCGTCACAAATAATACTATTTATGATGGGTTTCCCATCACAAATTATCTAACCTATATATACCGCACCCGCCATTTTTTTCATTTCCTTCTCTAAACTCCCCTTTCCTTCTTTACTTTCATACTCTTCTTCTTAAACTTTTAGAAGTTTAAAATTTCACATAGAAGAAAGTTTCAGTCTTTTCATCCACCATAAGATATAGTGTTTCAGTATATATTTAATTTAATTAATTTTTAATTAATTTAATTTAATTTATATTGGTAATAATAATTATTAATTAGTAGTAAATAGATTTAAATAGAATAAATAAGTTTTATTTTGTAGTAATATGTTGTAAGTAATAGTAATTATTTTTAATTAACACTATTTAATTTTAATTGTTAATATTTATTTCTAATCAGAAGTATTTAGTTTTAATTAGAAGTAGTTTGTAATAAATCATAAAAATTAGTAATAATTAGTGGCAATTAGTAATAATTGGAAATAAATAGTAAAAATTATTGATAATTTGTAGTAGTTAGTAATATTTAGTAATAGTTAGTAAAAACTAGTAATAAATAGTAATAACTATTAATAATCAGTGGTAATTAGTAATAATTAGTGGTAATTCGTAATAATTAGTGGTAATTAGTAATAATTTGTGGTAATTTGTAATAATTCATTGTAATTATTAATAATTAGTGGTAATCAGTAATAATTTGTTAAAACTAGTAATAAATAGTGCTAATTAGTAATAAACTGTAAACATTAGTAAAAATTTGTAAAAATTGGTAAAAATTAGTGGTAATTAGTAATAATTAGTGGTAATTAGTAATAATTAGTGGTAATTAGTAATAATTGGATATAATTAGTGGTAATTATTAATAATTAGATATAATTAGGGGTAATAATTATTAATTAGTGGTAATATTTATTAACTAGTGGTAATTAGTAATAATTAGTGGTATATAATAATAATTAATAAAAAATATTACTAATTAGTAAAAACTAGTAATAATTAGTAGAAAATAGAATTAATTATTAAAAACTAGTAACAATGAGTAATAATGAGTAAAAATTAGTAAAAATTAGTGGTAATTAGTAATAATTAGTGGTCATTAGTAATAATGCATGGTAATTATTATTAATTAGTGGCAAGTAGTTGTTAGATTGTTTAATGGGAGAAAAATCTCTGGGCGTAAGTCGGTGGCGTGAAAGACCTAATCTATCTGAGGAGCTTGAATCTTTTCTTCTTCATTAAAAATATTAACGATGCTCATTTGATTTCAACTACCGTGAGACAAAAGGGATGTGTTGAGGAACCATCCAAGTTTTCTTCCTTATTTTATTTCTTAGGAGGCTTGTTTGTCTTTCCTTCCAATCGAGCCACACAACATATAATTAGGAAAGGCTCTACAATGCATGTGTTATCTTTAGAGGGGATAATATCAAAATGGTTGTACCTTTGTTATAATCCATTCATTTATCATGATTTTTTGTCAAAATGTATGGAACCCAAGAAAATGGAAGATTTAGTTTCACATCTAGCCTTGATTTGGGGTTTCTTAGAATTCAAGTGCGTGTCACTAGGTCACGGGGTTTTCCGTATTCTTTTCCCATCTATAGATTTGAAGGGCCGTGATTGGGGGTTCAGTTTGATCAAATTGTTGTTTGGAACCCTTTAGATTCATGAGTGGAATATAGGATTTAACCTTAATGAGTTTAAAGACACATTTTCTCAAGTGTGAATCAAAATTTATGGAAACAATTGGGTATTGTGGCACCCAGAGATTTTTTTGACATCACCTTAGAAATAGTTATACCAATCTGAATGGATATGGCTACAGAGAAGGAAGGTTTTGGGAATTTTTCTAGAATCTTGGTAGAGATTGATTTATGCTCCATTTTTGGTTGAGAAGGTGGTTATTTCTATGCCTTAAGATGAGATAATTTTCAGAATTGTTTATGAAAAAATTCCTCTTTTCTGTGAGGACTATTGTATTGTGGAACATGCGAGGTCCAATTGTAGGAGGATGCTTGTTTACTCGAGATGCCAATTAAGTGTTCATGAATTATTACAATTCAGGTAAAAAGAGGATTTTGGAGCTGTCCAAGCCCCTTTCATTCAAAAAGAAAATCAGAAAATGAATGAGGCTATTAGCCCCACTCATTGAATATTAAATTGTGCTCAAATCACTATAAATGCATGGGAATCATTTGGACCACTTCTACATAATGGGGAAGATAACCCATAGATTTTGAAAAATAGATAATGTTCTAAGATTAGACTACCCACCTCTCCTAGTATCATTGATGGGCCTCAATCCCCCTCTAAATTGATTTCAAATCCTCTCTCTTGGGTTGATATGGAAGATGACAGTGAGCTGGTTGATGTATAAAGATTATTTAGAGATATATTAATACAAATAATAAGTAAAAAAATAGAATAGGTTGAATCTAAGTATAGTAAAGTGGAAGGAGAACTCTCTACACAAGCTGAAGTGGATGACTTTCTTTGGCAGGATCAATCTATTGTTTCATATAACTAACAAAAAGGAAAAGCTAAGATTGATTTAGCAACCTCAAAGAAGTCCAAGTTCAAGAGGACATACATTTTCCTTATGAAATTAGTGGATGCAGTCTTGGTTTCTCCTTCCATGTCTGATTTTTTCTCCTAATTCTTCTACGAATAAATTGGTTGGTGATCCTACTGATGTTGGTAAGTCAACTAACATGATGGATGTTGCTTCTAAAATTGTAGCTATCAAACTTTTTGTGGCATGTAGTTGGAGAAATATATTTCTTTGTAGCAGTATAATGCTTCTTTGAGTAAAGAGTAATATATGGAGGACCCTTGCAAGAAGAAAATTGTTTTGAATCTAACTTTTCTTGATGATTCATTGACTCCTAGGGTAGACCCCGTTGTGGGAGATGATACTTTCTCTATGGAGGAGACCGAGAATAATGCTTGACTGTCTTCATGGAATGGGATTTCTATACCTGATAAGGTAAGTACTGAACCCGTTATTGCAGGACATATGCAGAATGGGAGAGCTATAACAACTCTAAAAATCAGAACTCATAACCCATTCAAGTTACTTGTATCTAGAAGTAGTGAGGATGAAGAACAAAACACTCCCTATATCGATACATGAGAAATGAAGGACGGTGTTGAAGGTGAACTAGAAGATGATGGCTATGAACCATGGGTGTGGGTCAAATCATGGCGTAGGTGGTGTCATCTGCGTGGTAGAGGTGGATTTGTCTCCCATTATAGTATACGTACTCGATCTCGAGGGTCTTAAGAACTTTTTTTGGTTTCTTTTTTTAATTCTGTCTGTGAACTTGTACGTCCTCCATGTTCCTCCACAAGGGCTTTTTTTCTTTTTTTTTTCTTAATAAAGAGGCCTTTTCACCTCAACCTTTTCAAAAAAAGTATTAATTAGTGGTAATTAGTAATAAATATTTCTAATTAGTGGTAATTAGTAATAATTAGTGGTAATTAGAAATAATCAGTGGTCATTACTAATAATTAGTAGTAATTAGTTATAATTAGATATAATAAGTGGAAATTAGTTATAATTAGTGGTAATGATCAACAATTAGTAATAATTAGCAATAATTAGTAAAAATTATCAAGAGTTACTAATAATTAGTAACAATTATCAAGAATTACTAATAATTAGTATTAATTAGCGATAATTAGTAATAATTGCTCAAAATTAGTAATAATTAGTAAAAGTTGCCTATAATTAGTAAAAGTTAGTAAAAATTAGTAAAATTAGTAAAAATTGGTGGTAAATAGTAAAAATTAATGGTAATTAGTAATATTTAGTGGTAATTAATAATAATTAGTAATAATTAGTAATAATTATTAAAAAATAGTAAAAAATAGTAAAAAATAGTAATAAATACTATTTATTAGTAAGAAATAGTAATATTTATTCTTAATTAGTAATAATTAGTGACAATTAGTCATAATTTGTGGTAATTAGTATTAATTAGTAGTAATCAGTATTAATTAGTGGTAATTAGTAATAATAAGTAATAATAAGTAATATATAGTCAAAATTAGTAATAATTAGTAAAAATTACATATAATTAGTCAAAAGTAGTAAAAATTAGAAAACAATAGTGGTAATTAGTAAAAAGTAGCAATAATTATTAAAAATTAGTCGTAATTAGTAAAACTTAGTTGTAATTAGTATTACATAGTGTAAATTAGTAATAATTATGGATGAATAGATATAATTAGTGGTAATTAGTAGTAATTAGTGGTAATTAGTGATAATTATCAATAATTAGTAATAATTAGTAATAATTAGTAATAATTAGTGGTAATTATCAATAATTAGTAATAATTAGTAATAATTAGTGATTATTACTAATAATTAGTAATAATTAGTCCAAATCACTTATAATTAAACAAAATTACTAAACATTAGTAAAATATTAATAATTAGTGTTAATTAGTAAAAATTAGCGGCAATTAATAAAAATTAGCGGTAATTAGTAATAATTAATATAAATTAGTAATAATTCATAATAATTAGTAAAAATTAGTCAAAAATAGTAATAATTAGTAATAAATAGTAATAATTAGTATTAAATAATACTAATTATAAGAAATAGTAATATTTAATAACAATTACTAATAATTAGTGGTAATTAGTAATAATTATTGGTAATTAGTAATAATTAGTAAACATTTGGAAATGAAATAAGTCGTAAATTTTCCGGTTATGAGCAATGAAAAATTTGGACATGGTTGAAACAAATTGGTCATTTATCATGACTTGAAGATCTAAAATTCTATGATTTACATTTTTTTTAGTAATTTATAATATATTTTTTTACTTTATATTAAATTATTCATAGAATCCATAGTAATTACTAAAAATTAGTGGCTATTACAAAAACAATAGTAGTAATTTTAAAAAAACAGTGATAATTATTAATAATTTATAATAAATAGTATTAATTTATGTTAAATAGTAGTGATTATTAAAAAATAATAGTTATTAGTAAAATTTATTTTTAATTAGTAAAAATTAAAATAATTAGTGGTTATTATTGTTAATTAGTAAAAATCAGCACTAATCAGTAAATATCAGTGGTAAATAGATAAAAAATATAATATTTACAAGTAAATTATAATTTCCTTTAATTTTATAATCATTTTTGGATATTATTTTTCTTATATAAAATAAATCATAAAGAATTTTTTTTATTTTTTTATTTTTTAGAGTAATATAGAATAAAGAAGTCGACAACAATCTTTATTACATGATCGTGATTGGATAAATCATCACAGAAATCTAAAAGATTTTGGTAGGAGTCCTATTTATATTGAAGGTGTTGAAGCAATTCTATCATCTACATAATCAAAACCATAATTTGTTCTGGTAGAAAAAACTAAGTGTCTTTGTAGTAAATGTGATCTGAGGAGGTTTGATAGATTTGATAGTGTTGGGGGTTATATATTGCATTTTGGTTTTCAAAAAGATTATGTTTTTTGGTATAATCATGGAAAACGTAGTTATGGAGAATATATTAATAATTTGGTTCCAGATCTATCACCATTTCAAAATTTAGTACATGATGTTGTTGGTACATCTTTTCAACAAACTGAAACTCAGGATGATATTTATTTCACTCATGAGTAAGAACCATCTTGATTTTATGACTTGATGAAGTTTACTGAGAATAATTTATATCCTGGTTGTAAGATAAGAAAATTTGAAGTGTTTGAAAATTTTATGGCTATTAAATCAGACAATGGAATGTTAAATTGCTGTTTTGATCAAATATTCACTTTGGTTAAAGCACTATTTCCTAAAAAAATGTGTTTCCTCTACATTTTTATGAGAGAAAGTGGATGGTTCATAATTTGGGACTTTGTTATCACAAAATTCATGCATGTTAAATTTATTTCATATTATATTATTGTGAAAATGAGTCGTTAGTTAGTTTTCCTACATGTGGACAATCAAGGCACAAATATTCTCAACTAGGGAAGTCTGGATTGATTACAGGTAAATGGTTGAGGAATTTTCTTACTTACACCTTGATTATAGTGTTTATTTAGGTCTAAGAACACAATTTCATTGATGTCATGGATAAAACTAATATTCCAACTGGTAAAATCTTAAAACATCCTTGTTATGTTGATTCATGGAAAATTTTGGACCAACTAGATCTATATTTTTCTTAAGAAGCCTGAAATGTGTGATTGGTTCTTTCTACTAACAGTTTCTATCCATTTGGTTCTTACGATAGTCAATATTCTTATCCGCCCATATTTATATCTCTGTACAACTTACCTCTATGGATGTTGATGAATGATACATTTATATTTTTGAACTTATTAATTCCAAGGTATCCAAAAAATAATATAAATGTTTATTTGAATCCATTGATTGATGAGTTAAATTTATTATGGAGTAATGGTGTTGATACTAATGATGTTGTTGTGAAACAAGGTTTTCTAATGAAAGATGTATTAATGTGGAAAATTATTGGCTTCCTAGAATATGAAATGTTATCTAGATGGAGTAAAATTTTTCCAAATCTTTGTCCGTACTGTATGAGTGACAATAAATTATTTATGCTCATCAATGGGAGAAAAATTTGTTTTTTCAACTGTCATAATTTTTTTCCCTATTGATCATAATTTACAAAGGGAAAAACAATTTCAGAAAAGGTACAATTGAAAAATATATACCTCCAGATATGATCGTAGGTATTGATTTAAAATCTATTTTCTCTTCAATACATCCCATTACCTTTTTACCAATTATAAACTTACAAAAAATAGACGGCTTTGGGCATGATCATAATCGTATTAAACTAATTATTTTTTGGGATCTTCCATATTGGTTTGATTTTTTGGATTTTCACATGTTAGATTTCATTCATATTAAGAAGAACTATTTTGATAATATATTTTATAAAATTTTAGACACACCTGGAAAGAAAAAAAATGTAAAGTCATGAATAGTTATTTCCAAAATTTTTAGGTGACCATAACTTTAGTTTTTTGAAAATTACATGTCATAGAAGTTAATGAAGCCTGTAGTACCCCATTTTTGTGGTATGTGACCTTTTTTTACGAATTTGTATCTGTTTAAAGTGCATGGGATGAGTTGGGAAGAGGTTGGGAGATTTTGGAATGGTTTTGAGTGAGTTTGGAGGCTTTGCATAGGGAGCACGGTTTGAGAACGGTTAGTGGAAACTGTGTAGATTCTCCAGGAAACCCTGCAAGGGTAGACAATAGGTTTCACATGGCCTGCGTAAGATTTTCCAAACCTTCTAAGGCAACTGTACGGACCCTTGATCCCGATACAGAAGCATGCACACAGTTAGCGCTTGGTTTTCCAAACCGTGCGGGCTAACCGTGCGACCATTTAAGAATAGGGTTTTAAAATCCGGCCTCACTCAGGCTTGACTCATTCCTCTCCAAACATCCTCCCATTCGAGCTTCACTTAGGTTCTTCAGTTTTCAAGGGTTGGAGGGGCTCTCCCACTCGTTTTGGAAGCATTTTGAAGAGGTTTCTTGGCGATTTGAAGGTAGTTTCTCTCAGGTAAGTCTCTCCTCTTGATTTATTTGTGTTTTCCTCTAGATCTACATCTCCTTATCTCTCATTTTTCTAGATCTACACCCATTGTTTGTGTATATAGGGTTTTGGTTGCCTTGGATGTTGATTTTAAGGCTTGTGAATGCTAGGGAAAGGGATCTAGAGAGGTTTCGGTGGTGCGTTCGCCGGATTTGAGGTGTGGTTGCTTGTGGGTCAATTTATTGGGAACCCTAAAGGTAGGTGGCTTCTATCTCGACTCCAATTGGTTAGATATAGTGTTTTTTGGTTACAATTAATTTGGTTTTCTTGAAATTAATTGTGTTTTGATGTGAAAAGTTGGTTGTAAATCCATTTGGGGATTTTTGGGAAAAGGGGTTTTTATGGTGAAATGGTTTTGTTGTGGATTTTAAAATAGTGATTTTAAAATGGGATGCTATAGTTGATTTATGAAAATGATTGATGGAAAAGGGTTTTCAATAAAGAGTCTGTTTTATTAAAATGTGGTTTGGAATGGAAAATGATTTTTAATAAATGGGTGATTTATTGAAGTGGATTGATATGCAATGGAACTGGTTGATTGCATGTTGTCATGAAATTGGTGGGTTATATGCTTTGTTTGTCTTGATTTGAATGTTGTGTGGAAGTGGCGAGAAGTACCACTATAAAAAAGGGGTTGGATAGTGGATGGAAGGGCCACCATCAAAGGATAAGTGGACTGGAAGTGCCGCTTGGTGTGAATGGGTGAACGGGTTGGACAGAAGCTCCACCGTTTTGGTTGTTTATTGTGCTTTTCTTGGAAAGTTGGAAATTTTTGTGCTAGTATGTAAATTATGAAATGGATTTTGGCATGTTTTTTTGGATTTCCATTGGTTTCTTGGTTTGGGTGAGATGGCTTGGTAAGGGTATGATGGATTATGGAAATGGTTTCACTTGTTATTATTTTATATAAACTGCTTTATATAAATGTGCTAACAGTTTTATCCAAGTGGCGTGTGTAGGGAAGTAATTTGGGGAAAACCTACTGAGTTTTAGTACTCACCCCCTACTTTGTCACCTTGGTGTCTTTGCAGATGTTGTGTACCAAGACATGGGAAAAGGTAAGGCATCATCCTCCTTTAGTGGTGCATTGTGATGTCTTAGTGGAGCTTAGAGCTTGGAGCTTGGTGGAGAGATGTGGTGGTATCATAGCACATGGTTCTTTTTTGTTTGGTCTTCCACATAGTACTCTGATATTTTGGTGTTGATTCGGTTTTGGGTTGTATGGTGAAACAACCTGGTTGTATTTTTGGAATTCATGTTGGAATGTTTTATTGACATGCATCATATAGTGGTAATTAATGGATAGTTTGATTGGTTTTTTCTTAAGAGAAAATCATTCCCCAATTTGATCTTGAAGCCCTTGAAATTTATTGACAACCTTTGGTGTCTTGGGAATGTCTCTTAAGGACAAGTAGCCCTCACTTCCTCCTCAAAACAATGAGGTAGGGGTGGGGTGTTACAAGTGGTATCAGTTTGTTCGGTCCTTAGCATTCAATTGAGAGAAGTTCTTTGATCATTGGTGTTGATCATTGGTTTTGGTGTTGACATTTTTGTGGTATATTCATTGAGTTGTTATGGTATAAAGGCGTAGGAATGTCAGAACTTGGAATGTATAGCATAAAAGGATGTAGCTAACCCTCTTTTGCTGAACTTCAAGTTACCAGTGAGTTGGGTACATAAGTGTTTTGGAGAAACTTATAGGCATTGGATATCTCATTATTGCGGGTGTAGCCAATGATATGAGAATGGAATGCATTATATAAATTACTTCCCACTAGGATGCATATTTCATTGGGAATAATGATTTATGGGCTGAATTGAGAAATGGTGGTTTTTCAAATATGTGAAATTGTAATGTGAATAAATTTGGTATTTTGAAAATGGTATGATTTTCAAAAATGGTGAAACATGGAAAAGGTGGATATGGTGGAAAGCGTCGTTGGGATAGTGTTGTGTAATGCAAATTTAAATGAGAATTCTTGATGTCTATGTATGTGAGACTCATGGTTGTTTGTTTTCTGTTTATAGAAATGGCACCGGGTAGGCATCATAGAGACCAACCGGAGGAGGCTGCTGAAAATGTGGTTGCACCTGAGCCTCAGGTGAACCAACAGCTAGTTCAAAGTATAGTGCACGCTTTCCAAGCTATGGAAAGGGGAAACAAAGCAAATGAACCAAGGAACGTGGATCATGCGGTTCAGTTTCAAAAGAAAAATCCACCCATCTTCAGGGGTGATTCAGATCCAGAGAGGGAAGAAGCATGGTTGAAAAGAATGAACAAGATCTCCGAGTTCTTGGGAACACTGGTAGAGTTGAAAGTGAAGTTGGCCACATATATATTGAAATATCTTGACCTTCAGTGGTGGGAGTTGGCGGTTCAAGCTAGAATGGACCATGGAATGATGTGGGAAGGCTTTGACGAATTTTTTACTAAACAATTCTACCCACATACATTCAGAATTCAGTACATGACTGATTTCTTCAGTCTGAAGCAAGAGAATATGTCTGTCATGGAGTATGCATCTAATTTTATGAACTTACTGAGATTTTCACCTCAGGTGGTGGGTAGTACATCATTGAAAGCTCATATCTTTGAAGTTGGTTTGAGGAAGGATATTCGTTCCAAGATAGTGGTGCTGTATATTGGTGATTACACAGAGATGGTGAATAGAGCCTCAGTGGCTGAGCGGAATCTGTTGGGAGCTCCGGGTGGAGGAAGCATGGTGGTACCCATGGGGAATAGTGGGAACACTAACGCTGGGTTCAAGTGAAGGAGGGACACTTATTCCTAGGGTGGGAATGTGGCATATAATCCGACGACAGGATCGGTAAATCTTCCTCTGAAGCCCCAGAGCAAGCCAGGATGTTTTCTGTGTGGTTCTACAAGCCACATCAAGCGGGATTGTACGAAACAACCTCGAGCATGTCATAATTATAAGTAGATGGGGAATCTACAACATTATTTTCAGAATTCTCCAAGGTCAGGTGTAGGTGACACTCCTCAGGGATCGCAGATGTCGTATGCTTCGATGGGACGAGGACAACAACACACCCCTCGTCAACAGAGTAAAGTGGGTCGTGGTGATTCTTAGAATACCACGATGCCTCATCAAAGCAATAAAGAGGAGAGTGTGGAAACATAAGCATTGTTCGTAACTAATTAGGTTGTGGTGGATGATCATTCGGGACCATCCACGGTGCGAGGTACTATTATTTTAAATTCTACCTTGATGCAAATGTTGTTTGATACGGGTGCTTCACACTCTTTTATTACTGCATGTGTGGTTGATTTTTTAGGTTTAAGGGAAGAAATGATGCCTTCAGTTTTAAAACTTCAAACTCCTCTAGCTCGATGAGAGTGTCGAGCCTTCTTGTGTAGAGCATGTGGTATTGTTGTGGGAAAGGTTGAGATAACCTGGAATTTCTCAGTGCTTGAGATGGATGGGTATGATATAATCCTGGGAATGGATTGGCTGGTGGCGTTTAAGGCCCACATCAATTTTAATGCATGGACAATGGATTTTACAACACATGATGGCGTTAGAAATATCTTTATAGGAGCGATGCATGAAAGGAAGGGTGAAACGAGTTTGTTGGCACCAGCTATGGGAACGTTTTTATATCAATTGGCGGTGTTGTCATTGGAATTGGTAGATGATGTTGAGCAGAGTGTTCTTCCAATAGTGGTGGATCAGTTGATGTATTTTTTTCCAAAATAATTCTCTGGGTTACCTCCTGTAAGAGAAGTGGAGTTTACGATTGATCTCCTTCCAGGGACCTGTCCTATCTCACTTATGTCTTACCAGATGGAACCTACTAAATTGATGGAATTGAAAGTTCAGTTGGAAGAGTTAGAAAACATAGGGTTTATCGGGCCTAGAACATCTCCGTGGGCAACACCAGTATTGTTTGTGAAAAAGTTGGATGGAACTTTGAGGCTATGTGTTGATTATCATAGACATAACCAAGTTACAATAAAGAATCGATATCCACTTCCATGAATTGATGATTTGTTCGACCAGTTGAGGGGAGCCCGGTGGTTCTCCAAGATCAACCTAAGGCCAGGATATCATTAATTGTGGGTGAGGATGGATGATATTCCTAAAACATCTTTCAGAAGTAGATATAGCCATTATGAATATTTGGTTATTCCCTTTGGTGTAACGAATCCACCAGTAGTGTTCATGGAATTGATGAATCATATATTTCAGAGATATCTTGATTCATTTATGGTGGTGTTGGTAGATGATATTCTGCAGTATTAAAAGACAAGTGTGGAGCATGAGTAGCACTTTGCCATAGTTCTGAGGATCTTAAGGGATCAGTAGTCGTATTCCAAATTTTCAAAGTGTGACTTTTGGATACAGGAAGTTCATTTTCTTGGCCATGTGATTTCTGAAAGAGGTGTTTTAGTGGATCTGGAAAATATAGAGGCTATTATCTCATGGTAACCTCAAAAAGAATGTGTTTGAGGCATGAAGTTTCCGCAGTCTAGCTGGGTATTATTGGTGTTTCATTCATGATTTCTCAGGTTGGCTTCACCGATGATAGCTTTGACAAGAAAGAATGTTCCATTCCAGAGCAATGAATAGAGTTATCAGTGTTTCAAAGAGTTAAAGGGACGCCTTACATCAGTACCAATCTTGGTTTTTCTAGAACCAGGAAAAGGGTACATAGTGTATTGCGATACATCGGGATCAGGTTTGGGGTGCGTTCTCATGAAAGGAGATCATGTGGTTGCATATGGCTCACGAAAGTTGAGGGTGCATGAGAAGAACTACCCAACTCATGATTTGTAATTGGTAGTAGTGGTCAATGCTTTGAAAGTGTGGAATCATTATCTCTTCGGTGAGAAATTCATAGTATATACAGATCATAAGAGTTTAAAGCACATTTTCCCACAAAGGGATTTGAACTTGAGGCAAAGGAGATGGATGAAATATCTCTAGATGTTGGATTTTGACTTGATGTACACACTGAGTAAGGGAAATTTGGTGGCAGATGCATTTAGTAGAAAATAATATGCTCTGGTGGTAATATAGGCAACATACCAGTGGCAGTTGATGTCAGTTATAGCTGATATGCGATTGGAATGTGAAGACCAGTGTGATAGAGTGGTCTTCATTCCGGTTTTGTTGATTCTTGACTTGGTTGGCCTAGTTAAAGAGGCAAAAATATCTGATTTTGAGTGTGTGACCATGGGTTTGATACTCAATGGTGGGGAGACCATTGAGGGTTGGAAAATGAATAGAAATTCAGTTTTGTGTTTTTGGAATTGCATGGTTGTACCAATTTCTTTTCAAGAGGATCTTCTCAGCGCATATCATCATTCCAGGTGGGCTGTTCATCATGGAATTCAGAAAATGTATAATGCGTTGAAAGCACAGTTCTGGTGGGCTGTTATGAAAAGAAGTGTGGCAGAGTTTTTTTTGAGATGCTTGACTTGTCAGCAGGTCAAGGAAGAGCATCAGAGGCCAACATGAATTTTGCAGTCTTTAACAATCCATGTTTGGAAGTGGGAGAAAATAACGATGGATTTTATCACCGGACTCCCAAGAACGGTCAGAAAGCACGATGCCATTTGGGTGATAGTGGATCGACTAACAAAGTAGGCCCATCTCATTCCAATTTGTGAATTTCATACGATGGAGGATCTGTACAAAATCTACATCCAGGAGGTGGTAAAGAGGCATGATGTTCCGGTTTCAATTGTATCCGATAGAGATCCAAGGTTTACATCTCATTTCTGAAAATCCTTGTAGTAAGCCCTTGGGACACAGTTGACTATGAGAATGACGTATCACCCTCAGACAGATGGTCAATCTGAGAGTACGATACAAACTTTGGAGGATATTTTGCGGGCTTGTGTCATGGATTTTTGTGGCTCGTGGGAGTATCACTTTTCGTTGGTTGAGTTCTCATACAATAACAGTTATCATGAATCCATACATATGGCTCTGTTTGAAGCATTTTATGGGCGGCCGTGTCGTTCTCCACTATGTTGGGTGGAAACAAGTGAGTCCTCGATGGTTGGTCCGAGCCTTGTCTAAGAAACTACGAATAAGATCAAGTTAATTAGGAAGAGAATGGAGACAACTCAGAGTCGTTAGAAATCGTATGCGGATCATTGTCAATGGCCGTTGTCGTTCGTGGTGAGTAATCATGTTTTCTTGAGGATCTCTCCTATGTCAGAGCATCGTTAGTTTGGGAAGTAGGGAAAGTTATCCCTGAGGTATATTTGAACTTTTGAGATTATTGAGTGGGTTGGTGAGGTGGCTTATCATTTGTATTTTCCACCTAGGTTCAGTGCGGCGCACAACGTGTTTCTTGTGTTGTAGTTGAAAAAGTATCAGCCAGATCATGACCATTTGATTCGATGGGATCATGTTGACCTACAAACGCATGCTTTGTTGGTGCATGTGATGTATGGGTTGTGGATAGGAAAGAGAAAGTCTTTCATGATAAAATCATCCGTTTAGTTTGTTTTTTGTGGAAACATGGTCACATTCAATAGGAGACTTGGGAGAGGGATAAAGAGATGCTCAAGTGATGGCCTGATCTCTTTCGGAAAAGGTTGGGTTCACTACTTTTTAAGGATGGAAAGACCAATGGTGGGGAGAATGTAGTACCCCCGGTTTGAGGTATATGGCCTTTTTAATGTGTTTAACGTGAATGGGATGAGTTGGGAAGAGGTTGGGATTGTTTGTCATGGTTTTGAATGGGTTTGGAGGCTTTGCATAGGGAGAACGGTTTGAGCACAGTTAGTGAAAACCGTGTGGATTCTCCAGGAAACCATGCAGGTGGAGACAGTAGGCTTCGCATGGCCTGCCAACGGTTTTCCAAACCGTTCGAGGCAACTGTGCAGACCCTTTCTCCCAAGACAGTAGCGTGCACATGGTTAGTACACGGTTTTCCAAACCGTTCTGGCTAACCATGTGACCACTTAAGAATAGGTTTTTAAAACCCAGGCTCACTCGGGATTTCCTAATTTCTCTCCAAACTTTCTCCCACTCGAGCCTCACTCGGGTTCATCGATTTTCAAGGTTTGGAGGGGCTCTCCCACTCGTTTTGGAAACATTTGAAGAGGTTTCTTGGTGGGTTTGAAGGTGGTTTATCCCGGGTAAGTCTCTCCTCTTGGTTTCTTTGTGTTTTCCTCTAGATCTACATCTCCCTATCTCTCGGTTTTCTAGATCTACACCCGTTGTGTGTATATATAGGGTTGTGGTTGCCTTCTATGTTGATTTTAAGGCTTGTGAATGCTAGGGAAAGGGATCTAGAGAGTTTTCGGTGGTGCGTTGGCCAGATTTGAGGTGCGGTTTCTTGTGGGTCAATTTCTTGGGAACCCTAAAGGTAGGTGGCCTCTCTCTCGACTCCACTTGGTTAGAGAAAGTGGTTTTTGGTTACAATTAATTTGGTTGGATTGAAATTAATTTTCTTTTGTTGTGCAAAGTTGTTTGGAAATACATTTGGGGATTTTTGTGAAAAAGGGTGTTTTATGGTGAGATGATTTTGTTGTGGATTTTAAAATAGAGATTTTAAAATTGTATTCTATGGTTGATTTGTGAAAATAATTGATGGAAAAGGTTTTTCAATAAATAGGTTGTTTTATTGAAATGTGGTTTGGCATGGAAAATGATTTTCAATAAATGGGTGATTTATTGAAGTGGATTGATATGTAATGGAATTGGTTGATTGGATGTTGTTGTGACCTTGGTGGGTTATATGCTTGATTTGGATTGATTGGAATGTTGTGTGGAAGTGTAAAGAAGTACCACTATAAAAAGAGGATGTATAGTGGATGAAAGGCCCACCATCAAAGGATTAGTGGACGGGAAGTGCTGCTTGGTGTGAATGGGTGAACGGGTTGGACGTAAGCTCCACCATTTTGGTTGTTTGTAGTGCATTGCTTGGAAAGTTAGAAATTATTGTGCTAGTGTGTAAATGATGAAATGGATTGTGGCATGTTTGTTTGGATTTCCCTTGGTTGCTTGGTTTGGGTGAGATGTCTTGGTAAGGATATTATGGCTAATCGAAATGGTTTCACTTGTTATTATTTTATATAAACTTCTTTATATAAATGTGCTAATGGTTTTATCCTAGTGGCGTGTGTAGGGAAGTCATTTGGGAAAAACCTACTGAGTTTTTTTACTCACCCCCTGCTTTGGAACCTTGCTGTCTTTGCAGATGTTGTGTACCATGACGTGGTCAAAGGTAAGGCATCATCCTTTTTTAGTGGTGCATTGTGATGTCTTGGTGGAGGTTGGAGCTTGGAGCTTGGTGGAGAGCTGTGGTGGTACCATAGCACGTGGTGCTTTGTAGTTTGGTCTTCTGCATAGTACTCTGATATTGTGGTGTTTCTTTGGTATTGGGTTGTATAGTGAAACAACTTGGTTGTCTTTTTGGAATCCATGTTGGAATATATTGTTGACATGCATCATATAGAGGTAGTTAATGGATGGTTTGGTCGGTTTTTTCTTAAGGTAAAATCATTCCCCAATTTGATCTTGAAGCCCTGACATTTATTGCTAGCCTTTGGCATCTTGGGAATGTCGCTTAAGGCCATGTAGCCCTCATCACCTCCTCAAACCAATGAGTTAGGGGTGCGGTGTTACAAAGCCAAAAGAGGTTTATACACTATCAAACAAAAACTGTTTATTATTTTGTTAGTGGATTTTAAGATTTGGGACTAGTAGAAGGTTGTGTTTCCAATTTGTCTTGATGTGTTAGAAACAGTCATATTACCGGATTAAAATGTCATGATTATAATGTTATATTGGAAAAATTTCTACCGGTTGGATTTAGAGGTTTGTTGAATTCTTAGATTTGGGATGTGATAATAGAAATATCATATTCTTTTTGAGAAATTTTTGTCGTGATAATAGATTATGATGCACTAAATAGAATTCAAGAATATGTTTTTTTAATTTTATGTAAATTGGAAAAATCTCTTTCATTGTCTTTCTTGAATTTAATAGAATATTTTATATTACATTTTCCAGAAGAATAAAAATGTGGAGGGCCAATACAATTCTAATGGATATATCCATATGAGATATGTATACAAAAATTAAAGAAAGAGGTATGAAATGAAGCATATGTTGAAGGTTCAATTGAAGAAGCTTATTTATAGGAGTGAATTTCTCTTTCTACTCCCATTAATTAAAAACTAAATATCCTTCGAAACAAAATAGAATGTGTCAAAATGAGGGAACTGTTGATGATGGACTAAAAATTCAATTATTAGTTTTTAATCATCCCGAACATGGATTTAGTGGAGTTCATGAATGGTGGCTTTCAAATGATGAAAATCACAAGGCTCATACTTATTTTCAGCACAATTTTGAAGAAATCACACGATTTTTACAATGAGTTTCACTTCCACAAATTCTTTAATTTATTTTAAAAAATATAAATTAATATTTTTTTCTAAAAAATAAATTAATATTATTTTATTTTTTATATTATATGATGGTCATATCAAGAAACATTTTCCATAAATTATAGCAGCTACTCTTAAAGAATGTCGAAAATATAATTTTCCCACTTGTTTAAAATACTAGTATAGTAATTTTTTTACAGTTTAATATATGAAATCAATTTTTTATTTGTTATATTTTAATTACTTTTAAATTAATTAGCTATCACAACATGATGATAAAATTTAAAATCTATTGTTTTTATTGAGTAACCTATCATCCAAAATGGTTAAATATTATAATACACATATAGTGAATGGTTTTAGATTTCATACATGTGTATATAGTGAATAAAAAACCAATTAATAATGGTGTTTTTAAGAGTATATCATCATAGAGAAAGTGAAATTGATTTTTATTTCATGCTAGATAAAATAAATGAGATGTGTTATTTGGGAAGTAATTATTTAAAAATGTTTAAATTTCATTGGTTTAATACTATAAAGGTTTTCATGTTTATCCACAACATGGAATCATTGATATTAAATATAAAATACTTCTTTTAGAAAATGAACCATTCTTATTGAATTATTGAGCATGAAAAATATATTATTCCAATTATTGTGCTGCTTGAAGAGAGATAATTTATTTATGAAGCATTATAAAATTAAAATCCCATAAAAATCAGTTTATGAAAAGTGAATTTATTTCTATTGAAGTGCAAGGAATTGAAAAATTTCAAGAGACAACTCCAAATTGATTTATTCAATTAAGAGAAATGAATATTGGTGATGAAACCTGATTGTAATAGGTTAATGGTGGTGATTATGTGACAAATGAATTTTAATTGACAAGTGATGATGAAGATAAAACTGCTATGGAAATTGATGATACTGAGGAGGAAGATGAATATATTGACACCATCATATACGAATATGAGGATAAATATAAATAATGAAACATTCACCTGTTAGTTATAGTCAACATATATATATAATACTCATTTTCTATTATTTGGTGAAAAAACTATTTTCATGTTTAAGATGGTTTACGGGACTTATGATGATATCTTATATAGACTCTAGGCGGATTTACTACCTAGTGATGATCATGATGCTTTATCATCTGACCATATGGATCCTATCAGTTCATCATTGACTTGAAGGGGTCGAGGTATTGTGAGATTGATGATTTATGACCCTATTCCCAAGTGATTTCAGTGTATTGACTTCGTTCCATGCATGGGAAGGTGTGTTTAGTTGTGTAATTTAGTTAGCTTTCATAGATTTTCATTAATTTAATTATGTATCAATTTTTTGATTATTTTTTATGTTTTTTTCGCATCTTTTCGCATATAGTTATTTGGTAGGGGGCGATATTTTGCGGAATTATTTTTCTGAGGCATGGGTGAGTTAGATAAGATCCCCATTTATGTTCATGACCGCATGTTTGATCATTGGATGATATGAACATAAATAATAGTAATTTAGAAATTCATTTAATTATTATCTTGATATTATTAAAAATCCAGGTTTTATGTTATCCCATTGATGATATCAAGATGAGTTCCATCTGGGAGGCCTGGGAGGCGTGTATGCATGACCGTTGTCATCATTTTTTGCACAATTTAAGGATGATGTCAATGAAGAAGGAATGAGTCATAGATTTTGTTAAGTCTTTCTATATCCATCAAACTGATTACATATTATATCAGGTTTGGGATGGATTATGTTCATACTGGATGGAAGATATTTTCAGAAGAGAGTGTCATTAGGTTAGAAAAAATGGGAAAGGGAGGAGGTGATGTATCGAGCTGGTAGTCAAACGTTTAGTATGCATCGAATACATATAGTAATTAATTTTTTTAATAATTTATATAACTTTAAATGTAAATTTCTTATTTTATACTCATATAGGCAGTTAAACATCCCGATATTAAAGAGTTAGACATTTATAAAAAGATGTACAATGGTACTATTTCCAGAGATATTACATGTGGTCTCCAACATCAGATTATGGTCAATATAATTTTTTTTGACTTTTAAAATTAACTAAAAATAATATTTTAAATATTTTAATATCAAATTTCAATTGAAGGATTCATATGAGGCCAGAAAATCTCATACAGAGGCAGATATTGAGATTCAGGCCACTGGTGTGGATGAATTATGATGATGAAACATGGATGTAGATCACATAATATGCTTTCAATAAGGGCCGAGTGGTTGGTTTCAATTATCGACTAACACCTAGTAGTTTTAATGGTACTGCTGCATGGTCAAAATCCAGTTCAAGGGGAGATCGTGTAGAGTCGTCATCATCAATACCACTGTATGAGGAGTAGCTGTGAGCTCATAGTGAGGTTATTGAGGCCATGCATAGGGAGTAGGATTAGATCCTTGGACAGAACCAACAATAGTAGGAGGAGATGCGATGATGATAAAAGCAAAAAAATGAGTACATTCGATGGATGGTTCAGTGTTTAGGGATTGAGTTCCCACCCCATCCTCCTCCAGATTACCCCTTACCTCCCCTCCACAATTATTGATACATTATGTACATATTTATTATTTTAAAATTTAAACGAAATTATTTTGTCTAATATTTTTATAATTTCATATGTTTTCAATTTTATTTTTTACATTTTTTTTATTTTTTTCGTTTTTTCATTTTTTTTCTTTTTAGACATATCTACAATGGGTTTATCACCCATCACAAATAATTTGTTATGAAGAGTCACTCGACTTGTCATAATAAATAACCCGTTTAAAAATTTATTTGTGATGGGAAAGCTCCCCATCAAAAAAGATACTTGTTGTGATAGACCATAAAAAAAGTATATTTTGTGATGCCATTTTCGGTGATGATTTATTTACGATAGAGTACTCTCACAAATAACCCATAAAAAATAATATATTTTCCAGTTTTTATTAACAAATATCTTATCACATGATTAGTGTTCATTTTGTAACATCCATGTGATAATTTACTTAGAGCATCTGTCTCATCCAAAGGTCAAGAAATCTTCTAGTTATGATGAGAACCTTGAAATACATTGAAAATATTCTTAAATATATGTAATATGACTTAATTAAATATATTTGATGAAACTCATATGATACATGCTATCACGTGTAGGGGTTACATAAGACATTGAAACTTCATCTCATTAAGTTCACACTTAGTAATCTCCAAGATAGAAGGTTTTGAGAGTAGACAAATTAGTAAAAATTCAACATATTATATGTGTCATTGGATATTATTATTTTGAAATATGTATGTTGGTCCTTAAAATTGAGGTTATTATTAATATATATCATTAATTGTGTACTTTAATGTATTGAAGAGAACTGTGAATTCATATGATCATGGTGTGTTAAGACACATTGGGTGCATCATAAGTCATATGAAATTAATGAATAAGTAAAGAAAAGTCCTTTTCCTTTCAAGTCAATGGAATTAGATTAATTTGTCCCTTTGATTAAAATGAATCTATATGATAAATCCATGGACAAGGTGCATATGTCAACAAGCCCATTTCCAGAATTCAAAGAAAGATATATCAAGCATATAGGTTAATGACATAAATTATGAAACCTTCCTGATGATATATTAATAAAATGATATTATATTACCTAGTCAACATTCCTAGGAGGTTTTCTTCATTGTGAAATTAAATTATATCTCTATGTGTACCTTGAAATGTTTCTATACATGTACCTAGAGGGTCACACACTAAGTGTTTGTAGAGTATTAGTTAGATTCTATTTAAATTTAATAGTTTGAATAAATATTATTCTCACATAAAGGTTTAATAATTATTCAAGTTCTTTTGATCACATAAATTCAGTTTCCAATTATTCAAAAAATATATATGTGGGTTGAATATTAAATAAATATTTATCCACAAAGTAATTGATAATTTACCAAATAATTAATATTTATTTATCACTTATTTACTTTCGAGGTAATAAATAATTATTTATTTGGAAACTTGATTATTAAGTAATAATTTTCATTATTTTAGTAAATATAATATTTTTTGATTCATTGAATGAATATTTCATTGATATTTATTTATTTAAATATATAGTCATTATTCAAGGTTTGATAATTATCAAGGAGGACTGATGGACCGAGTTAAGGGTTTAGAAAAAATGATATATTTAGTTTTTATTTTTAAAGAAAAGTTACTTTATTTATTTAAGAAATTTTATTACAATAATCTGAAAGTTTGGTGAATGTTAAGAAAATAATGATAATAGTAATAATAATAATAACAATAAAAATCAATGCAGGGTTTACATAGTATTAAAATATTAGTTAGGGGTTTTTGTATAATAACTAATTCTCTGATCTAAGTATATAAATTTTGTTATATAACTTTAGAGGATATAGAGAATTGATCACCCAATAGATTCATTATATAATTCTATAAAACCTAGGGATATATTCTATAAAAATTCCCTCAAGAACAGAGAGCGATGATCCACCACCTCTATCTTCAAAGATTGAGAGAATAATAAAGAGTCATTAAAGTGTAGAAATATTCTTATTGGGATAAATGGTGAATATCAAAAGTATTTTAGACCCTTCGTTCTAGAACCTATATTTCTAATGATGATATTCCAAGATTTGTGTAGCACATGTGGATACCAAAAAAGTAATTCTATAGTTGGATCATTCACTATAGCGATGGAATAATTAGAAAAGTTAAACTGATTTGAAAATGAAGAAATAATTCAATATGGAGGTAATTATTGTCTATATAAGTTAATTATAAATTATATGTGAAAAGTAATCTCTTAGATTATTTTTGGGTTTCTATAAATAGATTATCAGGATTAATCCGGTGAAATTTAAAAAATATATTTTTGGGAATGCCCCCAAAATCTTACACTACACCTCAAAACTTGTATCATTATATAAAAAGTATTCATAGTAGAAAAAATAAATTTATTTGAGATAAATCTTTGAGGTTTAATTTTTATTTTTACTACATGTAAAAAATAAAATATGGTAAACCAAATGTTTATCAATCCAAATTAATTCATTATATGAAAAGGTCATTTGAATCATCCAAGAATAATTATGATGAAAAAAGGATTAATAAATCTATGCATGAGAATAAATTTATTAATAGGCATATATTAGGGGAGAATCATGTATTTAATTAATGGATTCATGTATATGAAATTTTCAAAGATGAATGATCTTTTTAATCTCTTTATGATAATATGAATGTTTGAAAAAATCAGTATTTCATTTTGATCATCATATAACTACATGTGAAAAGGAAGTTCAAGAAGATTATCAATTTTTGGAACTCAATAAATCAATTTTCTGATCCATTTAATGATTTAAAATGGGTAAAAAAAATTCTATATACCCATTGAAAATGCAATTGGAATATATTTCCCAAAAGGAGAATCTAATTGTGTAAACAATAATTCTTATAATCTATGCTAGAATCATGGTTGTCCATTTGGATCAAAAGATGAAAAACCTATTTATAGGAAATAAATTTAAAGTATATTAGTTAAGAAAGGAAAATATAAAACAATTATTTATCAAGGAATCAATCTACCTTAAGTACATGACCATGAGTAGAAGGAAATTTATACTAAAATATATTGGAATCCAGTGGTAACCAAGATTTATCTATTATTAGGGTTAATTATTTATGTCATCAACAACTACTTTGGAAATGAATTTACAGTATTTATTTGAAATATTAATTAATAAATATATAAGGATTAACCCACCTACCATGTGTATCACATAAATGTTTTATAAAAGATTCATTTCAAAATTTTTTACCTGAGTTATTATTAATTAGTGTCTATTTATCACCATATATTCAATTGAATTATAATAAATATTGTGCATCACATAACTTATATATAATGGTCCCAGAGATTCAACATTAACAAGATAAAAACAATTATATTAATAATTTAATTATATATTATTGAAAATAAATAATATGATATATTAATTATATAAACTAGAAAGGTGGTTCAAATGATTATATATACTTATTATCCATTGAGAGTAGAAATAAATAATTAAATTATTCCCTCAAAGAAAAAAAATAAATAAATTAGAAATAAAATTTATTTTAAAATATTTTCACAGATGTGGTACTAACATAAGATAAATTATGATATCTAAATAATTATTATTAATCATATATTTTAGTTTTTTTAAAACATTGATTAAAATGAATTTTGATATATCTCTATATCAAAATAAATATAAAACAATAATTAAATAAATATGTGTATGATCAACGTATGAAATTTGTGATTGTTTATCCCAACATCCAAGACTATTGAATACATATGATATTTTTATAGATGTGTTATTTCTTCTGAAATTTTTATATAAATTTAGATCATTTCTAATTTAGATTGTAATTTTTTATCAATACAGTGATATTGATTACAACATCTTCCTTATGAATTTTTTATGTGATATGTTCAAATTATGTCATATTTAGATTGCACCTCTATCATGGTCTAGTTTGTATGTGATGGTATTCATGTGGATGGGTCTTATATATATTAATTTAGAGAGTTCTGTATTATTTTCATTCATATTTATTTTTCTTAAGACTTGTTTAGTTTTCATTTTATTTTTCAGGTGTTTGACTTATGGATGAGTCATTTTGGACTTATAAGAGAGCCTGACCATGAATTATATTTATAAAAAACTTGAAAAATAATTCCCCAAACTTTACACTGAGACAAATTATGTAATTCCCCAACCCCAAGGGTCTTAAGATCACTATTTGGGTAGTATAAGACATGATCCTAAGGATGTATGGGTTTTTAGGTCACATAAATTACAAAGAGGTATTAGTGTGGTGTTGGGAACATGGTTTTATTATTTTTCTTAGAATGGAGTTAGGACTGTTGGAAATTGAGAAATAACCCATAAAAGGTTTTCATGAACTAATTTATAGTGGAAAATCAAGTTACAAGGGGATGTTTGGGTACTTTTTAGGAACTATAGTCTCAAATTAAGCTCTCATTTTCATATCTCATGCATAATAGTATGGAACATGAGATGTACATATAGGGATCGACTAGTATTCACCCTATATTTTTATTCGTAAATCATTTTTTGTGTTGACAAGTAGGCACATATTAGATGTTAGGCCAGGCTGAAATCATCTCTGCACTTGTTATATTATAGTTGGAGACAAATAAGTCTTATATTAACTAAAATATCAGAATATAAACATATAGTGTTTATATATATATATTTGTGATGATTAGGTTAATATGAAACATTATTTGATTCCTTTAATTGAGATAAGCATGCTTATTTTTCTTATGACTAGTCATCCACATTTTATACATTCTTAGTTGAAGAGTGACTTTGTTTTCTAAATATATATTTGAAAACTGAGCATATTATATATATTTTGTTTATATTTTATCACTGAGTACGATACATACTTTTTTTATTAGTGTTACCCATTGAGAATTATGTTTTTTCTCTTTCAAATTTTTTTTAAGTATGAAATTTTTGTTATTTTAGAAAAATATAATTTTTAGAATGTTGTTTGTTATTATATTTCTTTATATCTCTAAGAATGTTAATACCATTATAGTGATAAATATGATAATTCCATTTATATTTATGTAATAATAATTTTTTTTTGAAAATGAAGTAGTCTAATTTTCTAGTCACTATGTTTTGGTTATGACCAAGGAGAACCGATGTAATATAGTATGAGTACCTATGAAGATCTTGTTAGTTTCATTGAGTATTGGAAAATATTTTATAATATGACATTTTATGAAATGGAGGAAGTTATTTAATTTAAATGTGTTTTAAATGGAGATATATTTTCTAAAGGGGATGATGTTTCCTTTAAAAATGAATTTTCGTAATGATCAATAATTTGGGAAACCAATGGTTTTTAAATTTAAACTTTTATTTTTAGATTACATATTAAAACATAATAGATCTTGATGAAAAATAATTTTACCATTATATAAGTTATAAGTTTGGTAAAGGTGGATTTTGAAAATGGAATGGGAACATGATCTTTAAATGTAATTCTTTTTTAGTTTTAAAATGAAATAGAATTTAATATATGTTTTATTTATAATATATTTCATGAACGACAAGAGGTTTTATCTTAAAATAAAAATATATATAATTTGATGTTTAAATAACTGATATTGTAGTTTATTTTTTTTATAAATAATGTGTAACACCCCGAGCTTCCACGATATGCCTCTCTTTCAATAATGTAATAGCTTGCATTGTACGCAAGTTCGAGTTATAACACACCGCGACTATTCAAAGTAGCCGTTATGAATAGTAATACCCAATTTTTAAAATTATAGAAATTTTATATTTCAAAATGGACTTCATTTTTGTATTCGTAATATCGAAATTATCCTAAGTTGAATTTTTTGTAATTTTCTGAGAACTTCCAATTTTTTTATGAGTAGTGAAAATTACTAATTTTTTTTAATAAAAATAATATATAGTGATAAATTATACTATTTAGTGGTTTTAAATTATAATTAGAATATATTTTTACCATTTTATCCAATGGTGGTCATTATAATTAATTTAACATTGAAATTGGACATAAACAATTGTCATTCTTTTGATATGTATTGTTTCTTAAAAACACGCTATCTGTTGTGACAGCGGGAATTAATTATAAAATTAATTAATGAAACATTATATGTTTGGCATTTTGTAAAATAGACATCATTTTTGAATTCGGAATATCAATTATAACTTAGAGTGAAATTTTGGCATTGTTCTGAAAAACTTCAATTTTTGATGAATAGTGATACCACTAAGTGGTAGTTAAAAAACTGATTTTTTGTTTAAATGAAACTTTACTACTTCTATGAATTAAATTTCAAAAATCCGACATACATGGTTGTCATTAGGATGTAAAATGCGGTTCAATGGGATTAAAATATTTTTTTGGTGAATAGTAACTTTTATGTTTTATTAATCACGATTAAAGGTAATTAGTGAAATTTAAGGTAAAGATAATGTTATAATAATATGAAATGACCTTGAAACATGTCCTACCCCTATTGGATGAGTCATGGCCGACCAAGAAAATCCATGGGTCAACTTGGGGACCCCATGGAGCCACTTTGGTCGGAAAATGGCATTAAAAACTTTTTATTTAATGTTAAAATAAAAATGTCACAAACATGAGTTGTTTTACTAAAAAATTTTTTAAATGGGGTTATACAAGTCATATTTTTGACTATAAATATTCATTATAAATCTAAAAAGATTTCCTACATCATGGTAATTTTTTTATAATTTTTAGACAATAAATAATTTAAAATATTTATGACACCATGATGATGCAGCAATTACCTCATTAATTAACAATTTAAATAAAATGAAAAGATAATGTAAAATATAAGACCTACACATGTCAAAAACCTATTGTATGGGTGAATTTATAACTCTTATCACCTTATCCTAGAAATATTTAATTTTGGGACCTTTTAAATCTAAAAAGCATTTTATGATAAAGTAACCTTTTATAACTTTCCAAGAGAGCCGCTCCTCTCCTCTTATAAAAGTCCCCCACATCTACCACCTTACCCACACCTCTCAAGACTTTGGCTCGGAAAAACCCTGACCATTTTATCTCTACACATCCCACTATTACTCCTAGAAGCCTCACTTTGGGCAGAAGTCTTCCCAAGGAAGCCTTTGAGCTCAAATCAAAAAGAGTTACCCGTTTTAAAGGCAGTGTTTTCTCTTATGTTCTTATGTTTTATTTTGCTTCTACAACCCCATAAAATCTTTTTATTAATTTATTTTATAACAACAACAGTATCATAAATATACTAGGATGTTGTTATAAGAAGGATTCGAGCTACAATTATTCACACCTACATGTAATGGTTAAAGAACATACTGTTTCTGTGGATGTCGAATTTCTGCCTCACGAAACGATGATTGTTCAACACTCGTATTACACTTTCAAAGGTGGACATTAAGATGTCACTATATTTATATATGATATATAATATGTTTATGTTTTACTTAAGCTTTGGTATTTTTCATTTATGGCATACATTTATGGTTTCCATTATGGGTAAACGCGATATCTTCATTTTAGGAAATGCGGACTACCGCCCCCTCAAAGTGATTAGAATCGTTAATTCCATATGTGGGATGTATAAAGGATGGAGTAAATGATATTATATATAATATTATACTGGAATTATAATATACCTTTATATCATTATGATTTCATTCCATTAAATACGAAATAGAAATGAAAGTAACGTTCATGCTTACGTACGACTTACCGTCTCCATGAATGGTGCATTTCATTTCTTACCTCTAAATGTTACGTAATATTATGAATGAATGTATATAATGGATATATATGATATCTAAATCATGAATATAATTCCAGATATAATGGATATTTCACCACATGAACAACTTGTAATTATAAGAAGTTTATTTTTGACTCAAGTACCAAAGATCGACAAAATGACCGTTATTAATGTAAATAATTACATAATGTTCATAACATAATAATAAGTGATATAAAAGGAATAATGAACATGTAAAAGGTTCTTAATCAAATATAAATTAAATCTAGTTTATTATTCAGGAGGTTAAAGAACGATCGAGTCAAGTCGGACACGAGGTAAGGGAACTTCTTAACCCAATTTCCGTTCTTTGGGTTAATCTCCTACTTTCAAATTATGTATTGATATTATTATGTCCTATCTTGTATTTGTACTGTATTTATGTTTAATTAAAGTGAATACACATAATAGATCTATTTTCTTTTAAAAAATTATCATTTTAATGGACATTGTCTCAATCTCTTTTCATTGAGGCATATTTTGTTTTATACACAACTTTCTTTTATACGGTGTATAAACCCCTTTGACTTTTATGTTTATTCAAAAGGAATCTTTTTATATGAAGTATTTTACTAAACGTCAAAAAGGAATGTTTTTTTGTCGTACGTATGCGGCGACAATGGATTCTCCGCCTCCATGACCATTATTTGAGTTTTGGCTTCCTCTACAAGCCATAACTTATTTTACAATGAACAATAATTACAATGTTTTAATTTTCTTTTATTTTGGTATTGAAAATGGTTTTGAAAATGTTTTTATTATATCAATGTGTTGTATTGATATCTTGTGATTGAAATGTGGAAATGTTATGTTTCCTTTATGCATGTGTTATGTGATACGATTATGTTATGGTTTATGATATGTTTAAACCTATTCATATGAGGAATGAATTGGACTTAATAAGTGACGGGTGGAGCCCGCTATAGCTCCTCGATGCATCGGTAGGTCTCATGAGACAAACTAGTGTCTTGGAACGAGGCCTTGACAAAATCTTATTTGTAGTTTCGGCACGAGGCCTTGGCTACGTGGTTATGATAGTCTGACATTATGCATTCCATCATTATGAAAGTGGTTATTGATATTGCATGTGATTATTCGACCGGTAGAATATCCATGTGAATAAGTAAATGGTGATATTTCATTTTAATTTTGCTATATTATGCTCAACTTCATGTTTGAAAGGCTTTTGTTTTAGTTATACATTGCCTTAAATGTTAATATTTATTTATGAAAGCTTCCGCTATATTGTTGTCCTTACTGAGCATCTGAGCTCACCCCTTTCAATGTTTTAATTTTTTCAGGATGTGAAGAAGTATTTTAGGAATGACCTACAGGGATAGTCTGAAGGGGATATGAGTGTGGAAAATGGAGACTATGTTATTGTAGTTTTTCACTTTATGATGTAATGTAACATTTATGAATGAATCTAGTGTTTCCAAGGCTACTAAACTAATCAGTCTTTCGTGACTTGATCTTTTGTGATCATGCCAATGTTACGCAATAAGGCACCGACTCTGGGTAACTAGGGTCGGGGCGTTACAGTTGGTATCAGAGGTAGTTTAGTACTAACCTTGGAAGCTAGATTTAGATAATCTCTGATTAGAGCACATAGCCCAAAGATAGACTTTGAGGATTAGTATAGAATAACTTCCTAGAATTTTGGTATTATAGAGATTTTGTGAGTTTTACGAGCAATACATCCCTGCCTGGATACGAGCAGGTAGAGGCGGCTCTGGCACAAATGTACCTAGGGGTAAAACCCGAAAACACCACTTTGAGCTAGACTCGAACGGGAACTGGTGCACAACAATGGGCCTTGCTGCTCTCTTGGTTACGAAACTCCTGGGGGATATTCTTAGGATAATTATAATTTTATTTAAAAACCATTATGAAGGGCTTATGAGTATATACTTCCTCGAAGAAAACATTTTTATGATTATGGATTATATCCATAAATAGTTCAATTTATGTTAAGTGTTTTTCAAGTTAGTTATTATGTATTTTGATTCATAAACTAATCTAGTTTATGCCATTGTTTAGAAATGGCGCCTTTTGGAAGGAATGGAAACCATATCCATGCACACACTCCATGTAGGGATTTCCCTCCTGCTCAAGATAATTATAGTGGAACTGGTGATACAACTGGTGCTGATCACCTTATCACCATACCGGGACAACTCACTCAAGTTATGAATAATAACCTTACACATATGGAGCACCCTGATCCGCAATGTGGAGGATCAATGTTAGACCGCTTCATGAGGCAACAACCGCCAACATTTAATGGGGGTACAAATCCATTAGTAGCTGAGCAATGGATAAACTCCTTAGAGAAAATATTCCACGCCATGGGGAGTAGCGAAAGGGAGAAGGTAGTCATGACAGTTTACCACCTCACTGGAGATGCCGATCAATGGTGGTCACTGATTCAAAACACAAAGGAAGATGAAGAAGTATCAAGTATGGAATGGAGTGAGTTTAAGGAAATTTTCTTAGAAAAATACTTTCCACATGATCATCGAGCAGATATGGAAAAGCAATTTCTGAGTCTGAGGCAGAAGGAGGATGAGAATGTCGAAAAGTATGAGGCTAACATTACAAGGTTAGTGAGGCATTCTACAGATTATATACGTAACCCAAGAAGTAAGATTGATCGTTTCTTTGATGGGTTAAAACCATTTATCCTTCGAGCTTTAGTATCACAATCTTTCTCAACATACAAAGATATAGTCTCATGTGCTATCAAGACAGAAAAATAATTGTCTAAGTCTTATGAAAACAAAGTAAAGCAGGAGAAGAAGAGAATGGTGGAACAAGAGATAGATAAAGGGGAAAAGGTAAAGAATGATTTTCTATTATGTGATAATTGTGGGAAGAATCACCCCGGTACTTGTCTAAAAGGAATGGGAGTTTGTTATAAATGTGGAGAAAAAGGTCACCAGGCTCATGATTGCAAGGTAAAGAAAGAGGTTATCAATTTTGAATGCTATAATTGTAGGGAAATGGGGCATTATGCAAATGAATTTCCTAACCATAAAGGGAAACTTACCTTAGAAAAGGCCAAGGGATCAAGGACAATCTTATGCTATTACTACAGTTGAAGTGGAATAATTAATGTATTGGTGCTTTTTGACTCAAGGATTATATTCTGGTTATAAGAATAATGTGATATATATAAGGATTGTACTGAAGTACTTTTTGTTTTTATTAAGGTTTTAATATGATGAAGGTAATCATATTTTTAGTATGTGACAATAAGAGAAACATTACATTGTTTGGGGAATCTGATGTTACAATTTATTTTGGAATTTAGAGACCTTTTAGAGAAATTCTGGACCGAGGTATTTTGGATAACTATAAAGGTTGGAATGGATTAAGTTGAACCTTTGATAGTATTGTTTAAGGTTAAAAAATTTCTGAAGATTATTTTTGGAATATTATAATACTATAGTTTTAGGAAAAGGACAACCTGCAGGTCGGGGGATAATCCATCACGTCGGACAAAGCTGCAGGAATCAGACCCACAACCATAGTGCGACATGTCTTTATTACCAACCACTAGCCTACAGGAAGTCCCTGGTTATTAAAAAATAGTTTCCTAATCTAAATGGTATGCGTTAATATTTGGAACCTTATACGATTAGGATAAATATAATATTTTTTAGTTCTATTACCTTTTGGAGTGATAGATGGGTTTTTTGTAAAAATTTATTAAAGAATGAAAGTCTACATGACAAGTAAGTATATTTCCTTACATTCTTAGTAAATCTCTTAATTAAATTCCTCAACTTTTTGAAAGGTAACTTAAAACAAAAATGTTGTCGGTTAAATTTTCCAACTGGGGATTCAATGACCGTTTAACCAATAACAAGTTTGTGATTTTCTTGTGGTTAACTTTCTCCTAATCATGTTTTCTACGACTCTCCATCAGACCTTGATGGTTTGTTTTTCCTCCATATCCATATTTTCATAGAATCCTAGTATGGGCTATCTCGGGTGACCTTTGTACTTCTGTTTATTTCTTTTAAAGTTATATTTTTATTAACCCTATTTTCGATGTGGGTTTTTCACAAAGGTATTTTCTATTTTTAACCTTTTATTTTCAAAGAAAAATTTCAAATTGCGAGGACGCAATTTATTGAAGGAGAAGAGAATGTAACACCACGAGCTTCCATGATACACTTCTCTTTCAATAATGCAATAGGTTGCATTGTACGCAAGTTCGAGTTCTAACACACTGCGACTAATAAAAGTAGCCGTTATGAATAGTAATACCCACTTTTTAAAATTATAGAAATTTTATATTTCAAAATGGACTTCATTTTTGTATTCGTAATATCGAAATTATCCTAAGTTGAATTTTTTGTAATTTTCTGAGAACTTCCAATTTTTTTATGAATAGTGAAAAATACTTAAAACAAATTTTTAATAAAAATAATTTATAGTGATAAATTATATTATTTAGTGGTTTTGAAGTATAATTAGAATATATTTTTACCATTTTATCCAATGGTGGTCATTATAATTAATTTAACATTGAAATTGAACATAAACAATTGTCAATCTTTTGATATATATTGTTTCCTAAAAACACGCTATTTGTTGTGACAGCGTAAATTAATTATAAAATTAATTAATGCAACTTATATGTTTAGAATTTTTTAAAATAGACATCATTTTTTAATTCGGAAAATCAATTATAGCTTAGGGTGAAATTATGGCATTGTTCTGAAAAACTTCAATTTTTGATGAATAGTGAAACCACTAAGTGGTAGTTAAAAAGCTAATTTTTCATTTAAATGAAACTTTACTGCTTATATGAATTGAATTTCAAAAATCCGACATACATGGTTGTCCTTAGGATGTAAAATTTGGTTCAATGGGATTAAAATAATTTTTTGGTGAATAGTAACTTTTATGTTTTATTATTCGCGATTAATGGTAATTAGTGAAATTTAAGGTAAAGATAATGTTATAATAATATTAAATGACCTTGAAACATGTCCTACCCCTATTGGATGAGTAATGGAAGACCAAAAAAATACTTGGGTCAACTTGGGGACCCCATGGAGCCACTTTGGTAGGAAAATGACATTAAAAACTTTTTATTTAATGTTAAAATAAAAATGTCACAAACATGAGTTGTTTTACTAAAACAATTTTTAAATGGGTTTATAAAAGTCATATTTTTGACTATAAATATTCATTATAAATCTAAAAATATTTCATACATCATGGTAATTGTTTTATAATTTTTAGACATTAAATAAATTAAAATATTTATGACACCATGATGATGCAACAATTACCTCATTAATTAACCATTTAAATAAAATGAAAAGATAATGTAAAATCTAAGACATAGACATGTCAAAAACCTATTGTATAGGTGGATTTCGAACTCTTATCACCTTATCCTAGAAATATATAATTTTGGGACCTTTTAAATCCGAAAAGAATTTTCTGATAATGTAACCTTTTATAACTTTCCAAGAGTGCCCCTCCTCTCCTCTTATAAAAGGCCCCCACATCTACCACCTTACCCAGACCTCTCAAGCCTTTGGCTCGGCCAACCCCTGCCCATTTTGTCTCTAAAAATCCCACTATTACTCCTAGAAGCCTCACTTTGGGAAGAAGTCTTCCCAAGGAAGCATTTGAGCTCAAATCAAAAAGAGTTACCCGTTTTAAAGGTAGTGTTTTCTCTTGTGTTCTTATGTTTTATTTTGCTTCTACAACCCCCTAAACTCTTATTATTAATTTATTTTGTAACAAAACCAGTATGCTAAATATACTAGGATGTTCTTATAATAATTATTCGATATACACTTACACACACCTACATCTAATGGTTAAAGAACATACTATTTCTGTGGATGGAGAATTTCTGCCTCACGAAACGATGATTGTTCAACAATCATATAACACCTTCAAAGGTGGACATTAAGATGTCACTAAATTTATATATGATATATAATATTTTTATGTTTTACTTAAGCTTCTGTATTTTTCATTTATGGCATACATTTATGGTTTTCATTATGGGTAAACGTGATATCTTCATTTTAGGAAGTGCGGACTACCGCCCCCTCAAAGTGATTTGAATCATTAATTCCATATGTGGGATGTATAAAGGATGGAGTAAATGATATTATATATAATATTATACTGGAATTATAATATACCTTTATATAATTATTATTTCATTCCATTAAATATGAAATAGAAATGAAAGTAGCGTTCATGCATATGTACGTCTTACGGTCTCCATGAACGGTGCATTTCATTTCTTACCTCTAAATGTTACGTAATATTATGAATGAATGTATATGCTGGATATATACGATATATATGATATCTAAATCCTGAATATAATTCTGGATATAATGGATATTTTACCACATGAACAACTTGTAATTATAAGAAGTTTATTTTTGACTCAAGTACCAAAGATCGACAAGATGGCCGTTATTAACTTAAATAATTACATAATGTTCATAACATGATAATAAGTGATATAAACGGAATAATGAACATGGAAAAGGTTCTTAAGCAAATAGAAATTAACTCTAGTTTATTATTCATGAGGTTAAAGAATGATCGAGTCAAATTGGACACGAGGTAATGGAACTTCTTAACCCAATTTCCGTTCTTTGGGTTAATCTCCTACTTTCAAATTATGTCATGATATTATTATGTCCTATCTTGTATTTTTACTTTATTTATGTGTAATTATAGTGAATATACATAATAGATCTATTTTATTTAAAAAAATGATCTTTGTAAAGGACTTTTTCTCAATCTCTTTTCATTGAGGCATTTTTTGTTTTATACACAACTTTATTTTATACGGTGTATAAACCCCTTTGAATTTTATGTTTATTCAAAATGAATCCTTTTATATGAAGAGTTTTACTAAACAAAAAAAGGAATGTTTTTTTGTCGTACGTATGCGGCGACAATGACTTCTCCACCGCTGTGACCATTATTTGAGTTTCGACTTTCTCTATAAGCCATAACTTTTTTTAAAATGAAAAATAATTACAAAGTTTTAATTTTCTTTTATTTTGGTATTGAAAATGGTTTTGAATTTTTTTTATTATATCAATGTGTTGTATTGATATCTTGTGATTGAAATGTGGAAATGTTATGTTTCCTTTATGCATGCACTACTACAAATTTGGCTTTTATCAGCACTAAAAATGGCCTTTATCAGCGCTAGAAAAGCGCTGATAAAGCCGGAGAAGATAAGGGGGGGGGGTACCCTTTATCAGCACTACAAAAAGAGCTGATAAAGACCCCTTTTATCAGTGCTTTTTTTAGCGCTGATAAAAATAAAAAAAATAAAAAAAATAAAAAAAATAAAAAAATAAAAAAATAAAAAAATTAAACAATTTAAAAAATACTACCAATCTCGAGGGGGGGGGGTGGGGATTTTTAAAACGCTTGAGCCCCCCTTTATCAGTGCTTTCCTGCACCTCCAGCGCCCCCCCGCACCGCCTACACCCTTTATCAGCGCTATCCCTTAAATCAACCTTGCGCGCGCACCCGTGCCTCCACCCGGAAATGATGTCGAGACCTCCCCCCTGCGCACCTAAAGCCTTTTCCAGTACCCTATATTGATTTCTTCTCTTATTCATGATATATCTATTTATTTATATATATATTTAGTTATATTTAATCATATAGTAATATAAATTTATATTAATATATATAGTTATATTAATATATAGATATAGTTATATTAATATATATATATATAATTATATTAATATATACATATAGTTATATTAATATATGTATCGTTATATTAATATATGTATAGTTATATTAATATATAGTAGTTATATAAATATTAATATATTGGTATTTTAAATAAAATGGATATTAGTTATTATTTAGATAAAGCTAATATATTTTATATGTAAATATGTTTAATTATTTATTTAAAAAATTTAATTTCTAGGTATGAATATATAAAAAATTTGTACATATAGTTATATATTTGATTATATATAGTAGTGCATTATAAAAAAGGATGAAATTTCAAATAAATAATATCAATATGAATGTAATACCTTGGAATAAATTCATTTCGCACCAAAAAAAGCCAATAATACCCCCTTAAACGAGGCTGAAAATCCACAAAATGTTAAAAAATCTGGGTACCCCGACAAAAAACTCAGTTTTGGAGGCCTTCTGGGCCTCTTTTGGCCTCTAAAAACGCTTTATCGGGGTGCACCACAATCATAGTGACGTAGAGCTCGTCACAGGCTTCGATTTGATATGTGGTAGAGCTCAAACGGACACCCGGATCAAAAGTTATGACCGTTTGAATTTTGAGTTGCGTTTTCAACATATTTTGGATCTTTTTTTAATCTTCATTATTTTTTATTCTTCAAATTGTTATTAAATGACTATTACCTCATAATAATTATCAACTTATTAATTAAAAATATTTTTTTAATTTTTTAAGAATCAATTTTCACTAAATATCTTATATATTAAGTATATTAAGTGTAAATGTACATTTATACTTATATAAAATATATCTAAAAATTATATATTATATTTATATCAATATAACTGGATAACTATATTTATATATTAATATATCTTTTTTTTAATTTTTTTTTGAAGTCGACCCTTTATCAGCGCTACTAAACAAGCGCTGATAAAGGGGGTCCTTTTATTAGGGCTAAAAAAAGGGCTGATAAAGGGGGGCCCTTATCAGCAGTACAAAAAAGCACTGATAAAGGGGGACTTTTATCAGCGTTTTTTAGCGCTGATAAAGGCACCCTTTATCAGCGCTTTTTTGAGCACCGATAAAGGCCCCCCTTTATCAGTGCTTTTTCGTTAGCGCTGATAAAGGGGTGGCGCTGGCCTTGACCAGTTTTGTGGTAGTGATGTGTTATGTGATACGATTATGTTATGGTTTATGATATGTTTAAACCTATTCATATGAGGAATTAATTGGACTTAATAAGTGACGGGTGGAGCCCGCTATAGCTTCTCGATGCATCGGCAGGTCTCATGAGACAAACTAGTGTCTTGGCACGAGGCCTTGACAAAATCTTATTTATAGTCTTGGTACGAGGCCTTGGCTATGTGGTTATGATAGTCTGGAATTATGCATTCCATCGTTATGAAAGTGGTTATTGATATTGAATGTGATTTTTCGACCAGTAGAATATCCATGTGAATAAGTAAATGGAAATATTTAATTTTACATTTGCCATATTATGCTGAAGTTCATGTTTAAAAGGATTTTGTTTTAGTTATAAATTTCCTTAAATGTTAATGTTTATTTATAAAAGCTTCCGCTATATTGTTGTCCTTACTGAGCATCTGAGCTCACCCCTTTCAATGTTTTAATTTTTTTCAGGATGTGAAGAAGTATTTTAGGAATGACCTGTAGGGATAGTCTGAAGGGGATATGAGTGTGGAAAATGGAGACAATGTTATTGTAGTTTTTCACTTTATGATGTAATGTAACATTTATGAATGTATATAGTGTTTCCAAGGCTACTAAACTAATCGGTCTTTCGAGACTTGATCTTTTATGATCATGCCAATGTTACGCAATAATGGACCGACTCTGGGTAACTGGGGTCGGGGCGTTACATAATGGTTTTAAATAAGTCTTTAGTTGTTGAATCTGTTTATAAAAATTGAAATGCAATGGCAGGATAGGTATAACCATATCTAGTAGATACATATGGTAAAGATTATCTTTGATTGTATTCTAACATATTGATGGTATTTTGAGAGTTATAAGGATAACAGTACATCCCTTAAATTTATTTATCATGGTGATTTAATATCTTATTTTGGTTATATGGGTATCACATTAGAAGCATGATAAAGGATTTGAAGATGTGCTAGAGTCTAAGTTGTTGGTAATCCTTTTAAGCTATTTGAATTAGGTGATTTTATGTTTGTGAAAATTTATTGATTTTTGATAATTTAGATCAAATTTTAGAGTTACATTCTAGAAATATAATTAAAGACATTAGATATGATTCAAGGTATATTTTGGGTTGTGAATAGATGGTATGGTATTCATTCGATGATTTGGGATTTAAAATTAGTTTGATTTTGTGACTTGTGATGGATTTAGAGGTTGTACATTATAGATTCAATGGATACTTTGGTGTGCATATTAGAGAATTTGGTGTAGTGATTCATTGGGATATTTTCTCCCATGAAATATTAGGGATGATAATTTATATGGTAGGGAGGTTGTTACAAAAAATGTACCAACTACAGGGACTTAAGATCTTAGGTACGAATTCTATTGAATTTCAGTATGGGTCCATATGAAAATTTTGTTATGGTTGAGCAATAATTTTTCTCTTTATCATTAAAATTTTAATTTGAGTGTGTAATATGAGTTATTAGGAATTGTTTTATCATGTTTTGAGGTTTGTTTGGTGATTTGTATATTTGAGGTTTCTAGAAATGGTAGCACCTAAAATTTATAATTGTATGTGATACCAGGTAACTGATGGGAGTCCACTACGTACTCACTAGCCATAAAAGCGGTTTGGGTGGATTAGGAGTGCGACCAGGTACCTAGTGGCACATGACTGGGTACCAGGTGGGATATATATGAGTTTTTTAATGGGGGTGTTTTAATATTTTCACCCTCCATCCCTATTTCCTCTCACATCATTTTCCTTAAAATACTATTCTCTCTAGTTAATAGAGATCTAATTTTAAGGATCCATGAGGTTTAATTATTCTATTTCTTTTTTATTTTTGATTAAAGGTGAATCCACAGATCTTACTCATAGAAAATATAGGGTAATATTCTCTATCTTTCTCCTCTTCCTTATCCCATCTTTCTTTTTTGATTTCCATTATGATGGTTAATAACTCTAAATTACTAGAGAATGGTGTAATTAAACCCAAACCATGGGGATTTAACTTCTTTCTCCTTATGTAGGATCTTGTTGGTTTATTTATCATCTTTCATCATTATCCCCATTTAATATGCTTAAGGAATATTTCACCATAGGGATTTTTGGGTTTTGGTGTATTTTTGGAGATTTTGTCTTGGAATATTTAGGGGATTTAAGATACTACATATTTTAGGGAACTTATGGTGTAGACTTCATTAGTTTTAATTAGTATTTTATTTAACTTCTCATACAGTGTATATTCAATTGGGGTCTTTTGGTGATTTGATTATAAGTCTTCTGATTTTAGGGGCTACCTAGTGATTATCTGTAGTTTTTAAATCTCACCATTAATATTAGTAGGTGTTATTAACACACCAAATGATTCTTGTTTTATGATTGAAACATTCTTACCTTTAGTTTTTATAAAATAATAAATAGTCCTATTAAAATTTTGATTATGAAATTAATGATTTAAAACGGTATTTTAATATAACGAGTTAAATTTTTTAAATTATAGTTTTTTATAATTTTCTAATGAAAAACCACTTCCTCCTGAGTACATTATAGATTATATTAAAATAGGTGGTGATTATCGTAACCTTAAAATTATTAATCCTTATTGATTATTTTCCCTTTCATATGTGATTTGGGTAAACTGTGTAGAAGTTTCATCTCTAGAATACATTTTCACATAGTGTTGGTAACTTTCCATAATAATAATTATGATTTTAATTGAAATTATTGAAGTATTTTTGGTCTCCATCCATCTTGGGGATAATATGTAAGGTATGGATTTTCCCTTATTCCAAAATGTATTAGTTTGTTATTTCAGGTTAAAGGTAAACTTCCTTGAGTCTAACCATATTTTCTGAAGGGAATCACCTACTCCAATTTAAACCTGAATTAGCTCTAAGTCAATGAACCAATATTAACCTATTGTTAAGTAGGTTCTATGATGATAATGTGGTGACTAGGTTTATGAGGTAGGAATAAGTGATTTCATCTAAAAATAAAAATGATTTTTATTTCTTACCCTATCTCATTGATTGAAAACTTTTGTGGTTTTATATGGGAGAAAAGTATATAAAATTCTACTTCAAAACCTTGTTTTGTTAAAAAGTTCTTTCAAAAAAACTTTCTTATGAAGATTTTCCCATTTTCTCCCCTCTTAACTCTTTTAAATATTATTATTTTTCTAAATATTCATTTAATACCAAAATTATTTCCAATTTAGTAACAGGGCTTCAAATAAATATTAATTCTATCAAATGTGAGTTTTAAATATTAATTTGTGGGCTGAAAAATAAACTGGTACACCAAACTTATTTAATAGAATTAAATAATCTTATGTGTATTTATACACCTAGTTATAGTCAATACCTTTATCATGTTATCCATAGTATGTATACTTGTATACCTTATTCTATAACTATGTATGGTTCATGAACACTTGGTCATAATTAATATAATCAAATACCTACATCTGTAATTGATACCACCCTAGTATGTATTGAGGGTTGATTGTATTAAACCCATATAATTACATTGGTATTCCTCTAGCATGTTTGACTGATGTATTATTGTAACTATTTCTTGGACTAGTTTTCTCATTTTAGTCTTGACTATGTTCTATATTGATTTATTTTATAATTTAATGTAATTATGATTATTTTTATTCTGATCATGGATATAATTTCAGTTGGTGACAAGAATGGTATCCATTTATTATACATATCATGTTTAGTGATTTTGAAGCTATATTATCTTAAGTATGGACAACAATTTTATAATTGGTGAGAATGTTTGAAGGGGTGAAAAACTACTTAAGGAACACAAATCATGTTTAATTTTTTGGAATGAATCATATTTATTGATTATCTAGTATAACATGTAGATGATTATGTATTTTGTCATTATAAACTACAAAGTAGGTACACTTTTTCTAAAATATAGTTATGGGATTGGCTCATATTTCCTTGGATTTTTATACCCCTTCCCCATTCCTTGGGATATTACAAAGACCTGACTCTTTTTTACACATTTTCTTTCCAAAGGAAATCTTTTGGACTGAATTTTATCATGCTATACCTATATGGGATGGGATACAAGTTTTCCCTACATCTATCCTATCATCAATATGAGGATTTCCCGAAGTAGGTGAACTCATGTGTTGATTTTCCTAGTATATGGAGTTATTAATTATGGATGTTACATTATTAGTTTTTTTCTTATTCATCACCCTATTTATAATATGATTCTATATATTTATTTATAACTGTAGGCCTCTTTTGTATACTTATGTAAATGTGAAGAAAAGTTCTTATATACACCTATTTATCAGTTCTATATTGAGAAACTATTAGTGGTTCGCTACTAGGTATTTTTATTCTTATAACCTGTATGGAAAATTCATTGGACATAAAATCTCTATTTTTTACTTGGAGATACAGTGGTAGTTTTGAGGTATTATCGAATAGTTTCTCATGTTTGAAATGTAATAGTGGTCGGTTCCTACATCAAAGTCAGATCTTCTAGAGATGGGTAGAGGTTTTTTATCTCATTACTCATTTTTAATTTGTTTAAACTTATCTTATTCCATGTTTGGATCTTAATTTTATCATGGAATGGTTTTTATGTGATGGCTGGAATGTGGATGGGTCTTATATTCATTAATTTATAGAGTTAAGTATTTTTTAACTTTCGTATTTATTTTTCTTAAGACTTGTTTGGTGTATAATTTATTTTTGGGATGTATGACTTACAGATGAGTTATACCAGACTTCTAAGGGAGTCTATCCATGACTTATTTTTGTAAATATGTGGGTAAATTATTCTCAAAACATTAAATTGAGACCGATAGTGCTTGTTGCTACCCCTTGGGGACACGAGAGCGCTCCTAGGTAGTAGAACATATGATCCATGGACCGTAAAAGTTCTTAAGTCTTGATTGTTACAAATATAGTGAAGCTCTGAAGGTGTACAAGGATTAATTATGAACCAAATTACCATATTATTTAAGCATCATGATTAAACATTTTTAAGTGGTCCCTAGTAAGATGACACAATATATCAATTTTTTTGGTTGTTTATATTATAGTTATAATCATTTGAAGTTTTATATTATTTGAAAAATTTTAAATTCATAAATAGTGCTTCCCTATTTATCATTTAGTGATGATCAGACTAATATGAGTTGGAAATTAATTCTCTTTACTATGTTAATTTTGTTTATCCCTATTGACAATTAGTCTTTCTTGTTTAATTTTATACTTCCAAACACTCTCCTTGTTTTAAATTTAAAATTTTAGCACTAAGCATGTTATTAAATTTGTATTTAGTTTTATCCATGGAAAATGATACAAGTTTTTATTTTTATTTTTACCAATCTTACTATTTTTTTCTTTATTCTATGATTTATTGTCTATAATACAACATGTTGTTCTATTTAGTAATTTACCTTTATGCAGGATACATGTTTTCTATTTAATGTATACTAATGAGTATTTGATATGTTGCTTACTTGACATGATTATATGTTTTAAGTGTCATCATACCTAATAAATTATGGGTGAGTTGTTTTCATATATGCTATATTATAAAAAACTTGTAAATGTCATTGAATAATGAGAGATTGGTATAAGAAATAATTTTTTCATAATATTGATAAGCCTATATTTTAAAGTTTAATGGTATCCTTCAAATTGAATTTTAGTTTTGATTTTTGAAATGAAGTGAAGATTTATATGAAACTATTTTGTGACCATAGGTTATAAATTTATAGGGGTGTGTATATTTTTAAATAGGGTCTTACTTGAAAATTTGGTTTTTGAGGAGCTTGGTATTTTAAAATTAAAATTTTACCTCTTAATTTTTAAATGAGATGGAACTTGGGATAAAAAATATATAATCACCTTATGTTGAAAAAGGTATATAGTTTAGAAACATGGTGTCTAATTAGAACACTTGATTCTGATAATTAAAGTTCAATGTTCTCTTGAAATTGACAGTTAACTTAAAGTAGTTACCCATTTTAAATAACTGAAAAAATAATTTTTTTTCATATTTTTGAATAGAGAAAAAATTTTATTTAATTAAATGTGATGTTTCTAATCCTATTCATGTTGTACCATCTAAATTTATGGTTATATTAAGATGGTTTGGTTAAGAACCATTATTTCATTTCTAGGGTCGATTTTATCATGTTCCAAAAACACTTTAGGATTGTTTGTGAGTTTGGAACTTATTCATGAGTTGAAGCTTTTGAAAGTTGTTTTTTTCCAGATAAATCATATTACTTGAGGTTTTACTCAAGTAATATATAATGATATCACATCTTCTTACTTAAAATGGATGAATTATAAGTTAAAGAACCATACTTATCCTTTTATTAATTTATTTATTTGGTGAAAAGATAATAAATGGGTTATTTGAGTGGAAATAAGTGCTTCAGATCTTAAAATTTGTTAGTTGGAGCTGAGTACTCAAGAGGGGGGGGGGATTGAGTATCCAATAAAAATTTATGTTATAAAAAAATTTAAAAAACAAAACAAAATCCCCAAATTTAGAAATCACCCTATTAACAAATATAGTTGGTATATCTAATTTACTATTTTGAAATAACCTCTCAAAGTCTTGGTCAATAATTAGTTATAATAAATTGAGTTATCCTAATATTTTGATATTATTGTTATTAAATTAAATAGTCGATATATCAAAATCATCCCATAAAATTTTTGTTTTGGAAAATATATTTTAATAATTTTTTAAAAAATAAATCAATAATTTAAAATACACAAAATAAATAAAAATACGAGAGGTTCAATCTCATACTGAGACCTAGTCCTCTCCACTTTACAGTCACCTACTACTATGAAAAATAAAAAAATAAAAAAAATCCATATCCTTGATAAGTTATCCATAGTAAAACAACACAAAATCCTGTATAAACTATCTCCAAGAATCTTCTATAGTTTTCATGGGAGTAAAAATATGAAAGAAATAAAGAAATAGTATATAGAGTACAATTTTATGATTTATAAGTGTATACTCTTTAATATATTTTCAAATAAGTTCAAGAATAACTCATACATGACAAAAACATAAAGAGAGAGGAAAAAAGTTTTATGCACCAATAAATCAATGTTCTATTTTTCTGCGTAAGTCTCTTCCCTTATTGAGGGATTTCTTTAGTTCTAGGATTAGATGCAATGATTGGAAAATGTTATCAGATCTTGTGATGAAGTTTAGATGAAAACAAGGTGTCACATGTCATTGATATAAGAGTAATTTTTCATGTTTTTAACACTCTCCTAAATCCTCTAATTTCAGCATTCGTTAAAAAAAAACTTGCTATAAAGATATCCATTATAAAATGATCGTTATGAATTATGATACTCGACATGAAATCTAGGTCCATTAAATTCTTCCAACCGAACATTCAATTCTGTATAGAATTTTTTTAAATATATATTATTAAATAATAATTCTACTTTAGAGATGATTTCAACAAGTTTTCTTTGTTGGATTCTCCATGGTTGACTCTATATTTAGAAATCCCCTTATTCTAGTCATGCAGTTGCATACTTTGAAGTTACGGTTGATCCAATACTTTATAATGTTCTTAGTGACTAGTATAATAACTTCAACTGATCATGTGGTCGATCCAATACTTAGCCAATATTTAAATTTCTCAAATATTTGCTTCACTTCAGCGTACAATAGCTTAGATTCATATGAAAAATCTATAAATTTTCTAAAATCCCAAAACTGGCATACAATTTCATGACTTCAACATGTAGTTGTTTGAATGGTTTATGAAACATCTACCATGGTATATCAAATAGGCATATGGTTGATCAAATTGGACATAAAACCACTTAAACCCTCGGTGAAAATCCCAATAGACTGTTATTGAGATATAAAATGTGGTCACTCTAATAGGTATTGTGATTACTCGAGTATTTAGTGAGATTTCCATCATAGTAATTCAGATGGTTATAAAGTCAATACATTTATCTTGACTATATATATCTTAATATGGTCAATTGAATTGTATTAATATGGTTTATTGAGTACTTACAGTATAGTGGGAACTTTGTTTTTTCTCATCTGACCCATGATTACGTAGCTCTCTAGTTTGAATTTATGGTCAATTTGACACTTGATAAATTTTATATGGATAACCAGAAAATGTAGATTGCTTGAAAAAAACATAGAATCGATTATAAAAAAATAAAAATGATTTTGATTATTAAAATAAAGAATATATAGACTATTCGAACAGTATCTACTTTTTTGATAATAAAAAATCATGAGATTTATAGAACCGTGCAAGTAATTAGAACAAAGTGCTATTCAAATATCATTTCTCCCACTTTTGGGATTATAAAAAGGTAATGTTAATGAAAAAGGTAAAGGTTTAAATGTAAGTAAAAATAGATAAATGAATAGTGATAAGATATATATCATGAAATGTTTAAAAATATCACAGAATTCCCACCAGAGTCCCTAATCAAAGTCAGAATCTGACGGGTCTCGAATGGTGGAAGGATCAATAGGGGATATTACTTTGCTAACAACTGGAGCAGGAGAAGGTGCATAGTGATGAGAATAGGAATTTCCTTGAATAAAAATTCCTTTATTAATAGGTTTGATATGATGAAGTGATTAATGAAGACTGAGATCAAAAGTTCTTGTAATAAGTGTGGTAGGATAAGTAGTTAGAGCTATAGAAGATGGTGTAGAATAATGAGAGAATTTGAGTACAATAAGAGATATGGGTGCTAGAATTAGAGTACCAAAAGAATATATATATATATATATATGACTATAAGATCCTAGTAATATCTCACATATCTTTAGACTATGCTTAATTGATTGAAATAATTCATCGTTCTATGACACAAACTAATCCAAGAGAGGATCCATTAAAAACAATTTCTGCTTGAAATATTATATGAGAGTAGGTATTTTCCCATCTCGAGAAAAGAAATGAACTAGGTATTTAAATCCTCTATCATTAAATTTATAATGAGATAATACGTGATTTCTACTACAACAGTAATACTATACTTTCCAATCATAATAACTTTTGTATGAACCATATCAAAGGGATTTTCTACCTAGCAATAAGATCCATCTGCATTAAATTCTTAGTATCCTTGAAATTGTCAAGTGGAATTTGGATTTAATCTTACATATTTCTTCCAATAATATCTTCAGCAATTGAATTAGGTGTAGTAGGAGGAGTAGGAGAAGAAGTAGGAGGTCGATTAGAACTGGTAAAAACATCTAGATACCTATGGTCAAGATTAATTAACTTGTCTATTAAATATGCATGTAGATATCCCACTTTTACTATAAATCCTTCAAGTTGATGATTCATATGATATAATTTTAGTAATAACATTGGAAATATATGATAAATCACACTTTCAATGGTAAAGGTAATGTATTATTTTTTATCATATTCATTATCATTGTATTTAATGAGATAAATTTATTTTAGAAGTTCCAGAAGATCATTCTTAAATTGAATTAAATAAGACAAAGTAATGATATAAGTTTAAGTAATTGCATCCGATTAAGGTGGGGCATGACTAGGGATAAGAGTCGAGTAACTGAAAACCAACTCAAAATGTCTCAACATGGATCCTTAATTATTTTAGGTGTTATACTTAAGATTTTATATATCTTGAATCGAGATATCTAAATATTTACCAAGAAAAAAATATATTTGAGAATATTATTCATAGATGGGACCACCTTGAAGGAGGTTTTATGAATCATGAATATGGGAAGAAATCATAACTGGTCCTTGAGGAGTTGATAAAAAAACACATGTAGAACATCATATACGGAAAGTCCAAAGTGATCATGTTCCTAAAGAACCATAAACAAAGGATCCTACCAAACTTTATCTAAACACTGGGTACAACAAGTATGATCAGCCTACCAGGTTTGTGTGGACTATTACCGTTATCATCACTCCCATCATTTCTATTTATAGAAAAAGGATTTATATCCAAATGTGATTTTTTAGGAGACTCCCCTACTCTTCTTGGTATAGAATAAAAGATAGGTGATACCCCTATACCAAACATATGTGGAATATCAATAGTTTTTTACTTATCATCATCAAATCTATAATTGGTTAGATTAGGTCCAAATAACATTAAAACTTGGGATTTTCTCCCCCTTAGGAGTTTCTACTCCATTATTTACCAAATATGCATCTTTTAAAACTTATAGATACATAGAAACTTTTGGAACCTAAGAGAAACCTATTATTTCCTCATAATCACTTTCATCTTTTTCATTAACGTCAATAGTAGCCTCTAATTTACATTCATTAGATGAATAATCAGCTTCAACTATCTTCTCGGGGTCTAAGATTAGATATATTTCATCATTTGATTGGATAGGGTTATTTATAGTATTTCAGTACTTATAAATTTTTTCTTCCTCAGCAATCCATGTCTTATTCCATGGGTTTCAACTAATTTTCATTCTTTTGCAAGTGGTTTGGTTGAGGCTAATACCACCTAAAAGTATTGACTTTTTAATCCTTTTGGAATAAGTCAATTCTATTTGATTAGATATGAAATTGCGTTAGGATAAGGTGGGGTACTAAATCCTGGGGAAGTATTACCCAACTCTTCCACGTGACTTAGTAGAAACCTAGGTATATTAATCTGAATCCTATAGAACATCAAATAGAGAAATAATTGGTATTGATTACTAATAGTGCAAATATATCCATTTTTAGGGAAAATATTATACTGTATAAACTTTATTTACTGTCTACACTCACCATTTATCTCACTATAACTTATCCTTTAAGAGTTTTTATTATTAGTTAACTCCTCCAAAGTATTATCAATCTCAAACTATATATGATTTAAAAAAAATAACTCTAAAAATCCGCATACGCTCTTAGATGTGGTACTATTATGTTCTTGGGACAAACCATTGAATAAAATTCACATTCTTGACCATCAATAAATATTTTAATGATATATGGATAATCTTTAGCTTCAAACACCACATTCACATAAAAATCATTTACTAACCATGCATATTAAAGTCGATTATCATCCTAAAACTAGTCATTCCATCCTTGATGAAGTAAAACTATCCATACTAGAGAATGATTGAGTCTAAACCATTAAACATCAACTTAATTATATAAAATTACTTATCATAAAAAAGTATGAAACTTTTTAAAATTATTAGTTCCAAGTTTTCTTGCCTTTTATATTTTGAAAGCACTCGAAGATTCAAGAGATTATTATTCAATATAACACTTTATATTGACCACTCCAAACTAGTATTTGAAATTTTAAGGATAGGGTTTGGTAACAGAAGGGTCAAAATAATCCTAGGATTAATTTTTAGGAAATTTAAGTAGATTTATATTCATTTTAGGACATGTTAAATAAAACTATTTATCAATTTTCTATAGTAATGCACTAGAAAGGGTAAAATAAGATATAATAAAATAGAACACACACAATATTTTGAGAAAATGGAGCGGTTGAATTGATTAAATGAAAAAAATAAGTTTAATCAACCTAATGGTCAAGATGATTGAACATAAGAATACATTTCCAATTTTCCTCATAAACTCTCTAACACAAATACAGTCAATAATTTTGTATTACCTCATAAAAAACTAAAAACATTAACTATTCAAAATTAAAAAAGAAATGAAATTAAAACACTATATAAGAATAAGGATTAAGAATAGTTAGATATCCCTAATTCATGTATGATACAATCCAATCTCTCAAATTCACAAGCTTAGTGAAAATATTGGCTAGTTGATATTCAGTGCTAATGAATTCAAGAGTGATACTATATTTTAGAAAATGATCTCTCAAAAAGTGGTTTATTATGTCATTTTGTTTAGTCCTAGAATATGATAAAGGATTATTAGAAATGTTAATAACACTTGTGTTTTCACAATTTATAGGGATGTTTTTGAATTGATATCCATAGTTTAGTAATGTGTTTTTCATTAATTGAATTTGAGTAAAACAACTACCTATACTATTATTCATCTTAAAAATTAGATAATGCAACATAATTATGATTTTTACTACACTAACATACTAAATATTTTCTCAAGAAGTGACATGTTTTGGAGGTTATTTTCCTAAATAACTTACAACCACCAAAATCTATATCAGAATAGATAATTAAATTGAAATAATTCCCTCTAGAATAGAACAATACTAAGTTGTTTTTACTTTTGAGGTATTTTAGAATTATTTTAATAGAAATAAAATTAAATTCCTTGGGGTTTTCTTGAAAATGAGCACACATACTAGCACTAAACATAATGTCAGCTTTAATAGCAATCAAGTAATGTAAACTTCCAATCATAACTCTATAATCAGTTTGGTCAACTGGTTTCTCAATTTCCTTAAGATCCAATTTTAAAGTGGTTCTCATTAGAGTATAACTGCATTTTGAGATACCGATTCCAAAATATTGGAAAATATATTTAGTGAACGAACTTTGGCTTAAATTAATTCCATACTTATTTTTAAAATTATGAAAACCAATAAAGAATTTTAGTTCACCCATAAAACAAATTTCAAACTCAATTTTCATTAGTTTTGAAAATTTAATACCCAAATAATTTATTAAAAAACCAAAAGTAATATCATCAATGTATATTTGTGCAGACAAAATATATTTTGATGTTATTTTGATAAATAATTTAGGATAATCAACACCTTTTATAAAACTATTTTAAATAAGATAAGTGTTGAGCCTATCCTACAAAACTCTAAGTGATTGTTTTAAACTATAAAGTGTTTAATTAAATTTAGAAACATCATTTGGAAAGTGAGGATTTTAAAATATAATAATTTGTTCAACAAAAACTTTCTCAATAATATAAAAATTTAGAAATAAACTATTGACATCCATTTTATGTTATTTTAAATTTAGATGTATTTCATAATAATGAAGTATCTTAATGGATTTAAATATAGATATAGGGAAAAATATTTTCTCATAATCAATACATTATTTTTGACTATAACCTTATGCTACAAATATAGATTTATTTTTAATAATATTAATAGATTCGTTAACATTATTTCAATATAACTATTTAGTGTCAATGGTCAAATAGTCTTTGGGTCTCTCAACTAGTTTTGACATTCTAATCATTTCAAACTGATTCAATTATTCTTGCATAGGCATAACCCAATGTTCATAATTGATTTCCTCATTAATTTTATAGTGGTTAATCAATAAAAATAAGTTTGATGTTCAACCTGGTCTGTAAGTAGTGGTTTGGTTTGAGTTCTTTTTCCAATATCACCAAAAAAATAATTTAAATGATGGTTTTTATGGGTTCTAATTGGTCTAGGTATTGAGGTACTAGTTTTATATAGGTTTCCCCTAGGTTTGGTTCCTCAAAAAATGGTATTTGATGGGATATTTTTCAATTAAATGAGAATCAATGTCATTGGTTTGGGAGGTGTTATGGATATTTAAATTAGAAATACCATCCTCTAGGAATTCTAAAGAACATTTAGGTTTATGTTGATCCCTCTTATCAAATGTGACATTAAAAGATCATTCCATAACAATTATTCTTTTATTAAATATTCTATAGGCTTTACTAGATATACAATAACCAACAAAAATTCCTTCATCTCTCTTGGATGAAAACTTATCAATATTATCCTTAATATTGAGAATGTAAAATTTGCGACCATTGTTTTTGAGATAATTTAAATTATGATTTATAACATTAAAAAATTCGTACAGAATATTCTTTAAAAGTGGTATTATTAAAAATATATTAATTATATAACCAACTATATTTATACCTTCCACTCAAAAAATACTCTAGAAGGTCATTTTCAAAAAGCATGGTATGTGATATCTCTTGAAGGGTCCTATTTATTCTTTCAATAAAACTATCTAGTTAAGGTGTTCGAAGAGTAGAGAAGTTATTATTAAAGCCTTTTTGTGGGCATAAGAATTCAAAATCTGGATTTTCAAACTCCCAACCATGATGAATTATCACACTCAAAATGGTAATCTTACTAAGGTTCTCTATACATTTTAAATACTTTTCAAATAATCTAAAATCCAAAGTTTGTTGAGTTAGGAAATATACCCATGTAAATTTTTAAAACTAATCTAAAATTAATTAATTATACTGTATTTCAATTAAACATGAAACTATAGATGGTTCAAACAAGTCCATGTGGGCCATTTCTAGTGGTTAATAGGTAGAAACCTGTTTCTTTATTTTGAAAGAAACTTTATGTTTCTTTAATTTTTTATAGGGATTTTATAATTTTCTTTTAGGAAATCTAGTTTAAGTAGATACATGACTAAACCCTTTTTATTATATTTCTAAGATAATATAAATTACATTGGCCTAATGTCATAATCCACAACCAAAATTCATGATGAAACACATTTAAACAAGAAATAATTTTTGAGAAAATAAATAATTTAAATCAACATCATACACATTTTCATTCCATAGAGTAGTAAATGATGAAATAAGCTTAGAATCATAAATATTACATGAATTATTCTTGAACTTGACATGGAATTCATAATTAAATAATTAAGATATTCTTATCAGATTATATTTTAATCCATCTATAAATAAGACTTTGGAAATTAAATATGTTTTATAATGACCAAATTAAGCAAGGAATATAATTTTAATCTTTTCATTGTCACCAAATGTGACATATACACTATAAAATTTGGTCAAAATTTAAAATACTATGAATTTCCCATCTCATTTCTAGAATAACCACTATCCATATTCTATATCTTCTTATAGAAAAGATTCAAGAAGATTTCACAGAATCAATCAAATGTATACAGATTTTGGTACTGAGATATTTATGGGTCTAGAAAGGTTAGAAATTAAAGCATTGTAGATCCACATCTGTTTGAAAGATTCATTTCTAGAGTTATGAGTTCATTTGAAGTAATTGTAAAGATAATAATATTTTGGTCCAAAATGGATTATTCTAGATTTATATGTTCTAATTGTATTGTTAACTATATATTTTTAACAAAATTTGAACTAGGAATAAAATATTTTTTATAGAGTTTGGATTTCTATCCAGGTTGATAACCAAAACCTGATCTTTGTTTAAGAACAATGTCCTGACCCATCCTAGAGGGGCCTATTCCATGACTACCTCAATCCCACCTACAATAGGCCAGGGGATGGTGACTAGCTCCAAGAAGGCATATATCACTATAGGAGGTATTTTCATAAGTACCTGTACACATGCACACATCTCCAAGCCCAAGAAGATAAAAAGTGAAAACACTAAGTAAAAAAATGCTCAAAAACACTATATCCCAACTAGTAGAGTATGACAGGAAAGTAAAGTGATGTAAAGTAAAGTGGGCCTGAATAAAAGACCATCAAAAAAAAATTCTACAAACCACAAAGTCCACCCTATAGAAAATGTTACAGGGATTGTTGCTCAAATTTGTGGGAACACCTCAGTTTTCCTGAACTCACAAATCTCTGTCTGGACCTGGTTCACCCTAGAATTGTATCTCATCTTGACATGACATGACATGTGCTAGAAAATACTGTGTGGGGGTGAATAAAACAATACTCAGTAAGGAACACCAAAACCAGAAAGACCAAAAAGAAAATACCATGAAGGAATAATAAAATTATTTCCTAAAAGATATATTCCCACTACCCATATATCAAAGAATATCTAAATAAACTCTCTCTAATAAGACACATAATCTCCATGAGACACATTGTGTTGGTAAGATACACAATATTTGGGATTCAAACAGTCTCTATGAGACACAAAATCTATATAAGACACACAGTCTTTGGGAGTCAGACAATCTCCATGAGACAGATAGTCTTTATAAGACACATAGTATTAGGGAGTCACATAGTCTCTATGAGACACCCACTCTCTATGTTAAAATTTTCCACTAGATTTTGTTCCAAGCATGCTCATTCTGGGAGAACCTTCTCCTCAAGCCATTAAGTCATATGAACACTTCCACAAAAACCCACTTAGGATATCTCAAAAGGACCGTCTCATCACAAGGGTCCCAACACTGTAGAACTTTTTCTGAACAGACACATAGTTTGAAAGTTATGGGTGTTTGAAAGTTCATAATGGGGTCCACTAGCTCGTGGAAAAACTAGTCTGACCACGAAATAGCTGTCACAACCACACTGCATCTCAGCCGACCGTGACCCAGTCTGGCCACCCAGGTCCGAGCCAACCCAGGGCCCTACCCGCTGGGTCAACCCGACCTACTGGGTTGACCCGTCCTTTTAAGGGGGCTGATCTTATTTAGGTAGGATCAACCCACTTTGCAGGCCCATAAAACCAAGATGACCCGATCCTTTCGACCGACCCAGCCTATTATTGGGTCTGGTCCATGTGGTGCATCTCCATATCACATGTGGTGCCATGCCACATCCCACATAGTGCCACACTGCGTCCTAGGTAGTGCCACACCGCATCCCCTGCGGTTCCAAAATGTGCCCCATGTGGTGCCACGTAGCACCACACGTAGTGCCATGCCATGTACCACTTGGTGCCATGTACCACTTGGTGCCATGTCGCATCCCACATGGTTCCATGCTGTGTCTCACAGCCTTTTCATCCTCCAGATTCACTGGCTCCCCCGCGACCACCCCTGCGTCTTGTATCCCCCACAGCCAATGTCGCTTTCTACCCCCACTGGTGCTGCTTACTGCCGCCGCTGCTTGAGTGGGACGTCACTCCTCCTCTGATGGACAAAAATATAAAATTAAAGATCCTATGTGATACTCGGGAGATTAGATACATCGATCCAAACTTAGTTTTGTCTTAACAAAAATTTGAGGGGTTCGATGAGATTCAGATCCTCCCAGAAAATTTGATACACAACGATGAGGGTTGTATGGAAAATAAAACCATGAAAAGGGGAGAGAAGAATCAAAATAAAACCTAGAGTAATGAACCTCATCCTTTGATCATTCTAGACTCAAATCATTCCCTTTAAAATAAATAACCAAGAATAAATAATCAAAAAGATTTATCTCCCATCAAAACCCTGCAATCAATCCCATTCCGCAAGAATTATCAAACCAAAGATCAACCTATTCATGGGTTTGTTGACATTTTTTTCTAAATTAAAGAATGGGGAATCACAAAGAAAACTATTACCTACCTCAAGGTGGATCAGTTGTTTATGAGGAGAAGTTTCTTTTCCATCATTGAGGAGGTCCTCCAACTCCATTGGTGTGACGATCCATGATCTGATCACTGATCCATCATCATTCCTTGGAGAGGATTCTTCCTCCACACTATAGAGTAATTCCAGGGTTACAGTGATAATTCGGAATTCTCTGACAAGGATTATTTAAAAAGGTAACAATGTTGTGTCATCATGTAACATTAAATAAAATAAAACTTTTTATTCTTTAAAACGTCCAAATATTAATTTTCATAGACAAACCACACTGGTAAATGTTAGGCCTCACCCAAGTTAAATTTTCTACTCTAAACATAGCAGTTCCCTCAGATTTTTGATCTGGGCACCCATTTAGGAGGTATTCCATTTTTTAGTAAAACTATGCACACATGCAATATAATATTTTAATATTATTCAAACAATTGTTATGAGAACATCGGGCCTTATAAACGCATTCCTTCTTAGCACTTTGTCTTGAAATCAATCCATATAATATCTAAAAATAATACATGGAAAATACAAGATATTAAATTATCCTCACCTTGGGGATTTACATCCCTAAAAATAAGAAAAGGCTAATCAAACAAAAGAGGGTACTGAGAAAGAATTTGAGCCTCCCACTCCCAAGTTCTCTTCTAGAGATTCTCATGCCACTACTGAATGCACACCAGAGGAATCTACCTCCCACAAATAATCCTCTCTTGTCGATCCTTGATCTTTACAGGGTAATTATTAAAAGTCACCCCATTGTCAATGTACAAATTTTTCCAGTCAATGATGTTTTATGGGTCATACACATACCTCCTCAACTGTGACACGTGGACGATGCCATGCACCCACTCTAACTGTGGAGGTAGGACCAAGCAGTATTCCACCTTTATAACTCTACATAAAATCTGGAATGGGATGATGAACCTCAAAGATATATTTCCACCCCATCCAAATATCTATAGTCCGCGTTGTGATGAGACTCAAAGGAACATGTGATATCCTTTCTCATACTCCATAGGTATTCATCATCTATCAACATAAGACTTATGACAGATCTGTATAGTATTCATTCACTCTTGGATGATCTAAACCTTTCAGTAGTCACCTCCACCAACTCTGGGCACATGAGTGCTGACTCTCCTAGGTCTGTCCAACAAAGTGGTGACCTGTAGGGTTGCCCGTACATGGCCACAAATGGTTTCATACCAATGGTGTAATGGTAGCTATTATTGTATGAAAAATACACTAGAAGTAGGTGAGCCTCCCAACTATGTCCAAAATACAGTATGTAATCACATAGCAGGTCCTCTAGAACTTGAATGGTCTGCTTAGTCTGGCCCTCTATCTGTGGGTGAAACACTGTGCTCAAGTGTAACTGATTCCCAAATTCTTGCTTCAATCCATTCCACAACTGGTATGTAAATCGAGCATCCTCATATGAGACTATCATCGATGGAACTTCATGTAGTCAAACTATCTCTTGCACATATAGGCATATCAGGCACTCTACTAAACTCTTCTTCTGAATAGCTAGGAAGTGGGCTGACTTGGTGAGTCAGTCAATGGTCACCTATATGGTATCGTGTACCATGGACATAAATGGTAGAACCACTACAAGGTCCACCGATATCCCACCCCACTTCCATTTTGGAACCTCTAGGGGTTGTGTCAAACCAACTGGAACCCGATGCTTAGGTGTCACTTGCTAACAAGTGAGGCATTAAGAAACAGACTCCAAAAATACCTTCTTCATTACCAACCACTAGAACTGATGTCCGAGGTCCTAGTACATCTTCTCCACACCTAGATGTACTACCAAAGGGGATGTATGAAACTCCCTATGGACAACCTTCTGTAATGCCACTTGTATTACTATGTGTCCTCTGAAAGGAATGATGTTCTCTCCACCTTTCAAAAGGATATCTTCAATGAGGCCAAGTGATCTGATGCCTCCTTCAGTAACTATGAACTAGATATCTTCATAAGAGAATCTACCACCACGTTACCATTCCAAAAAGTATATAAAATAATAAATTCGTAGTCCTTGAGGTATTATAGCCATCTCTTTTGTCTCAAGACAAATTCTTTTGAGATAAGATATAATAGATACTCTTGTGGTTATAATAGACAATAAACCACTCATCCATCAGGTAGTGTAATCACATATTCAATGCAAAGACTACCCCTACTAACTCAAGATCATGGCTCATGTAGTTTTTCTTATGTGGTATAAACTAGTATGAAGCATAAGAAATCATCTCTTTCCCCAACATTAGGACACAACCAATCCTGGTTCATGATGCATTGTATTACACTACATACTCAGCACCCTCCTCTAGAAATCTTAAGATGGGAGCGCTCATAAATATCTATCTAAACTACTAAAATTTATCATGGAACTTTTATGTACACACAAAAGGCTTCCCCTTTCATGTAAAATCTATCAAGGATGCTTCTACTCTAGAAAAGTCAGGTAGAAAACTATGATAGTACCAACCCAAACCAAGGAAACTACACACCACGGTAACACTCTTGGGTGGCTCCTAAGAAAGAACCACCTAAATCTTCACTAGATCCACTGAAAGTCAAGCCTCTGAGTTGATTTATCCCAGAAAATGGACCGATAAAATCTAAAGCTGACACTTCAAGAGCATCCCATAAATATGGTTCTCTTGGAGTGTGTCTAGGATCATCCTCAAGTGTCTCACATACTCCTCCTAGAACACCAAGTACACTAGGATGTCATTAATGAATACCACCATGAACTATTCTAGGAAAGGCTCGAATATATTGTTCATGATTACCATGAACACTGATAGGGAATTCTTCATGCCAACTAACATCACCAAGTACTTGTAGTGTCTATATCAGCATATAAAAGTCATCTCTAGTATATCCTCATTTGGTACTTGAAGCTGATGATAGTTAGATCTGAGGTCAATCTTCAAGAACCACCACACCCCTTCCAAATGATTGAAGAGGTCATCGATCCTTGGTAGTGGATACTTATTCTTCACGATCACCTGGTTTAGGTACAAAAAGTCCACAAAAAAAATTCAAACTCCTATATTCCTTCTTGAAAAAAATTGGGGCTTCCCAAGGTGAAACAATAGGTCTCTCGAAGCCCTTCCTCTGCAATTCCTCTAACTTTACCCCCATCTCAAGAAGCTTTGCGGGGGCCATATGATATGAAAATGTAGATATCAGCATTGTACTGGGGTATAGATTAATGTAGAAGTCTACCAACCTATGGGGAGGTAATCCTATAACATCCATAGGAAATATATCCTTGTACTCCTCCACCACTATAGGAAACTAATGACTCATGTCATTCACTATGCTGAGGGTTAGGCTAGGCAATAGATCAGTGATCAGAAACACCATCCTATGTGTGAGTCTATCCTGCACTACCTGGGTCTCCTTTTTTCTAATTATGGAAAACCTGGTCCCATCACTGTGGACACACCAAAATTTACCCCTAAAACAGTCAATCTGAGCATGGACTGTAGATAACCAGTTCATACCGAGAATGACAGCGTATGACCTTGATGCTGCGAACAAGAGATCCCAACTAAATGAGTCACCTCCTAGGGTAAGGTCACACTGTTAGAAACAGATTGTGATCATCAAATCTTCTCTCATAGGTGTCTTTATGTGTACAGGTCGAGCCAACGGTTCAACCATAATCTTCAAGTCTTGAACAAGTTTCATGGTAAGAAAATAATGACCGAAACTTATGTATATCAAAACTATAGCTAAGGTGGAAACGACACATATCATACCTATAATAATCCCTGAATCCCTAGGGTTGTAAGACTCCATATACTGAAGCTATCCTCATCGCTAGCCACCAGCTCCCTAAGCTTGTCATGGACTAGATTGGGGTGGAGGTGGTAGTACGTCAAACCTCTTCCACATCTTGTTTCCCATCCCGATCCTATCCCAAATCCACCAACCTATGGGCCACCTTACACTACTATCTGCCTCTACCTCGGTTGTCCCTCGACCATCTCTTGATCTTCCATACGATGGGTCATAAAATATTGTGTTAGATGTCCCTAACCCCCGTACGTGTAACACATCCTATACCTCGGGTGATTCGAACCACCCTGGGAGCCCCGAACCACATTTTTTGTGCCTTGGGATCATCCCTTGAAGTTCCTGAACTGATTAGTTCCCTATGACTTCTATCAGCTACCTGCTACTGAGGACTCAGCTTCCTGGTGTCAACTGGTAGCTCCCACTATTGGTGTCTACTCAACTAGAAAAATCTTCATCAGTAAAGCTCACTCAAATACACCAACATAAGTAAAAATTATATGTGATATCATGGATACACTGATATCCCTATGTAGGACCTGAGCATAGGTCCGAGAACTGAAGAATTAGTCTAGTAACATATCTGTGGTGTAATGTATAAGATAAGTGAACCTCAACGAGTACTCCACCACTATCCGACTACCTAGCTGCAGATACATAAGGTCTTATATGCACACTGATCACAATGTAGGTAGAAAGAACTCATATCTGAATAGATGCTTTAAGTATTCCTAAGATAGAGTCGTATCATCGTGTTTCTAGGTCACTAAGCTCCACAATTGCCCTGTTGATCCTTGGAAAAGACTCATGATAAGGAATTCCATCTGGTTAGAAGGCGTCATCACAAGGCGAAAGACACGTGTAACTACCTACATCCAATACTCAGCTACCTAGGGGTATGGATGACCTTGAAAACTAAGAGTTCGATGCCTTTGGAACTCATGCAATGCACTCAGTCTACAGTCATCCTCCACTGGTAATGATGGAAGTAACTACTACTCGATGGGTGGTGGTATCACTGGAAAATCACCCGAAGGTGGTAGCTTTGTTACATTACCCTGTACCAAAGCCTCATTTCTAGGTGTATCATCCTCATGATCAAGCAATGGTAACTTGGTTGGATTTTTGCATGGAGGTTTCCTGTAATAGAACACGATATACCATTATCAATGGAGTATATTTGGAGAGCTGAATCAAGAAGAACATGTTAAACACAACCCATTCCTATATGATGCATACACTATTATTTTCCCTACAACCCGTGTTTTAATGTATTGAGTCGAAAAGAAAAAAATCAGATTCCGGGTGTATGGATATGTCAGTTGTCACACCAAAACTAGATTAACTGGCCTAAAATCCAAATTCAAAACACTTAACACTTTTTCCCTAAACCAAACTCACAGACTCTTGGTCCTAAGTTAGAACTGACCACCTCTGATACCACTCTGTAATGACCCGTCCCATAGGGCACCATGCCGTGACTACCCCAAGCCCACCTCTAATAGGCATAGAGTTGGTGACTATCTCCGAGAAGGCATATCCCACTATGGGAGGAATTTTACTATGTACCTACACACACACACACATATATGTCTACAAGCTACAAAACCTAAAATGTAAAAATACTAAGTAAACAAATGCATGCATACACTATATCCCAACCAATAGAGTGTGATAGGAAATTAAAGTGCAATAAAGTAAACTGGGACAAAATACACACCCACAAAAAGAAAATTCTATAAAACACAAAGTCTAACCTATAGATAAAGAAAATGGGACTGCTGCTCAATGTCGTTGGAACACCTCGGCCTGCCTGAACTTATAAAGCCATGTTCAGTCCTGTGACACCTTTTTCACAAGACAGTACATGAGCAGGCCAAGCCCGTGTAGGAGTGAGTAAAACAATACTCTATAAGGCACCCTGAAACCACAAAGGAAGACTAAAAAGGAAATAATATGAAGGAATAGTATATTAATCTCCTTAAAGATTTACACCCATGGACCATATATCAAGAATATCCAGATATTTTATCTCCAATGAGACACACAGTCTCTATGAGACACACAGTTTCCATGATACACACAGTCTCAGTAAAACATAAAGTATTTGGGAGTAACACAATATCTATGAGACATAATGTATCTATAAGATACATAGTTTTTGGGGGTCAAACAATCTCTATGAGACACACAGTCTCTATAAGACACATAGTCATTGGGAGTCACACTGTCTCCATGAGACACTTAGTCTCTATATCACAGCCATTCATAGGATTATTCTCAAAGAAAGCTCATTCTGAGAGAATCTAATCCTCAATCCATTAGGTTGAATTTTCACTTCCACAAAACCCACTTAGTATATCTCAAAAGTACCATCTCATCCCAAGGATCCCAACGTCATAGATGGTTCATCATATAGACACATATTTTGAACATTATGAGCATTTGAAAGTTAATAAGGGGGTCCATTGGCTCGTGTACCAACCGTGACGATCAACTGTGACCCAACTACCATGGATGTGTGGATGCTTGGTCGACCGTGGACCAGTTCAGCTACCCGAGACCAATGCGGTCTGGGGTCCGACCCGACCCGTCGGGTCAACCTGGAACACTTTGGCTGGACCCAACCCACTCGGCCGGTCCAACCTTCTCACCCTACCCATCCCGTTTCCAATTATGGTCCATGTGGTGAACTGCAATTCACCATGTGCCATAGAGCCATGTCCCATGATATCCATGCCCTCTAGCTTCCCCGACCCCCCCCCCCCCCCCCCCCACATCCCCTGCTGCATCCTGTGGCCGCCGCCACGCACCAGCACAAACACTGATTACCACCCATACTAATTCAGTGGGCCGACACTCCTCCTTTAGTGGTTAAAAATATGAAAGGAAATATCTTCTATGATCCTCAGGTTGCAAGATACATCGATCTAACCTCGGTTTCATCTTACCACCAATGAGGGGGTTCGATCACGTTCAGAGCCTCTCGACAAATTTGTGCTGTGACCACAAGTGTTCAACGACAAAGAACACCATGAATGATGGAGAGAAGAATAAAAATAATTCCTGAAGGAACAAACCTCATCCTATATTTGTGTTGACCTCAATTAGTTCCCGTTAGAATGAAGAATGAAGAAGAAACAATAACAAAGATTTATATCCCATTTAAACCCCACAATTAATCCCATCCCACAAGAATGATCCAACCATAGATAAAATTGTTCTTGGGTAGGTTTGTATTAATCATTGAATTAAATAATGGGGAATCATGAAGAAAACAAATTCCCCACATTATGTTGGATCGTTCGTTGATATGGAGAGATTTTTTTTGTCATTGTTGACAAGATCCTCCAACTCTGTTGGCGCGACGATCCACGATCGGATCTTTGATCTGTTCTAGTTCATTGGAGAGGGTTATTTCTCTATAATTTAGATGACTTCTTGGTTTATGGCTATAACACTTAATTATATGATAATAATTATTAAAAAATTAATTGTCGCTGTGTCATCATGTAATCTTAAGAAAATAAAAATTAACTTATTTTTTCTTTAAAATGTCTAAAAATTATTTTTCACAATCAAACCACACTGGTCGATGTTAGGCCTCACCTAAGATAAAGTTGCTGCTCTGAACGCAATGGTTCTCTCAAATTTCTAATTTGGGAACCCATTGAGGAGTTATTATACTTTTTCAAGAAAACTACATGCGTCTACAATATAATATTTTAATATTATTCAGACAATGTTTCTGAGCACCTCGAGCCTTAGAATCACATACTGTCTCTATGCCTGGTCTTGAAATCAATATGTATAATATCTAAAAATGATACATGGATAATAAAAGATGTTATAAAAACATGAATTCCCATAATTTTATTAGGAGTTTTAATTTTTACTAAAAAACCTTCAATATATTTATTTAGTTTCTTATTTACAAAATTTAATTAATTCTTTTAATTAAGAATCATTTTATTCTTCTCCTTTTCATTAGCTAAATCATATTTAATAGTAGTAGATAAATGAAGTTTTTTATTTAAGTTATTATATTTATATTTTATCTCATTAAAGGTTTCTTTTCAAAATATTATAGTATTAAAATAGATATTTACTGGAAATATCACTATCATCATGATTTTCAATTTCAGAGAGATTAAAATAATATTATTTTCTTCAAGTTTAATTACTATGATGAAAATATTTTATTTCTCATTAGAATCATCATTGGATGAGTGTGATTCACTTGATCTCTCTTCATAAAAAATCCATGTTTCCCTCATGGATTTATTTTATTTCTTTCCTTGATCCGCATACTTTTTTTTAATTTTTTACAATCATCTTTGATGTGTCCTTTTATATTACCCTCATAATAGGTAACTTATCCAACATTACCATCCTTCTTCTAATATATTTTATTATCACATTTTCCTTTAAAATTTTATATTCTAAATATATTATTATGTTTATAAAATTTTCCGAATACTCTTTCCAAATGGACTGTTTCCTCATCACTATCAGTGTCACATCACTTCTACGGGTGCTATCTTCCTTGATTACATCATTAGCTTTCAAAAATATACTTTGAATATAATTGAAGTTTTGGGTTCAACATATTCATTATTCACTTTAAGATATTCCTCATGAATCATCCGTGTTCTTATTAGCTCCTTTATTAGTAGCTTTATCACACCACATGATTAACTAATGGATATAATTGTGCCTATCTATTTGTTAGGTAAGTATCTTTAAATCCTCAACCCTTGAAACTTTTCATCTATAGTTTTCCCCAGTGCATGCATTGTTTTTTGTAATCTCATTAAACCTAAGGTAAATATTAGAAATATAATCATCAGACTTCATATTAAATGCATAAAATTAATAGTATAGGTATTTAAATGAAATTATTAAACATTATATGTTTCTTTATGAGACACAGGTAAGGTATCCTAAATTTCATAAGCTATAGCACATGAAAATATTTTTTAAAATTCATTATCTTATAGTGAACAATATAAATAATTCATTGCAATATAATTATAATCGTAAGTATCCTTAGTGGTGTAACTCAATTTATCTGGATAACATTTTTGGGTTTTATATTGATCTTCTATTAAAGTCCATATATCTAAATTCATACTTTTAAGATATTATTTTATCTTAATATTCCATTGAGAATAATTAGTGCCATTAAAATATAGGGTCATATTAGTAGAAGTCCCCCTCAAGTATATTATTATCTAAAAAAGATAGAAATTTAGAATAAATATAAATTTAGTTTTTTGGTTGATAAATTGAACACATTTAATGATAGATATAAACAAGACATATATAAAAACCTATGATTCCAAATATTGGTCATAGTGCAGTTCCCCAGGGGGGGGAGTGAATTGTTTATCCAATAAAAATTTCTACTGAAAATAAATGATTAAAATAAAATATAATCCCACAATTTAAAAGTCACCTAGTTAACTAATATAGTGGGCATATCCAGTTTATTATTTTTAAAAAACCTCTCAAAATCTTGGACAACACTTAGTTAGAATAGCTAGATATTTTCATGATCATTTATGATTATCCAACTAACATTAAATAGTATATATATTACATGTTGAATCTATCTATTAAAGTATATCTTTGAAATGGTGATTTTAAAAATAGTTATAAAATAAGTTTATTCAAAACATTAAAGAAAAAAATGTAAGAAAAATACAACAATTTTAATCTCAAGATGAGACTTATTAATCTTCACTTGATAGCCACCCACTACCAAGAAAGTTTATTATTAAAAAAATAGATCTACAACCTTGATTGGGTATATATAGTACCACAACACAGAAGGATATCCAAACCATTATGAAGCCTTTTCTATAGTTTCATTTGGTATAAAAATATAATAGAAATAAATAAATCATATCCATGAACTCTTATATGATCTATAATAGTATGTACTTTAATAGATTTACAAATAAGTTCAAGTAAAATGCCAAAATAATATAAATAGAGAGAGATAAAGAGAGAGTGAAAAATTTATGATGAAACAATTGGTTAATGTTGAGTTCTTATGTAGAAGTCTCTTCTCTTATTGAAGTATTCCTTTAGTTTTAGGATTAGATGTGAATATTGGAATATGTTTTTAGATATTGAGATGAATTTTAGATAAAAATGAAGTGTCATATGTCATTGAGAATAGAGATCTTGTTAGTGTTTTTTACACTCTTATAAATACTTTTACTTAAGCTAAGACAAGTCTTTAGTCAACGAGTCTACACATTTTCTTTTGTGGATGCTCTAATTACTAGGACTTCATCCCTTTGAGAAAAATCACTCAAGAGGTGATTCTTTTGAAGTATATTATTTATTGATTGATTTTACTTGATATCCTTGGATAGATTCACTATTATTGTTTTATAATAATATAGAGTGATATGATCTTTAGTTCGAGGTACCACACCAAACTCATAGAAAAATAGTCATATCCATGCCACTTCGTAAGGTGAATTATAAGTTGTAATATACTCAAACACTATTTTAGAATCAGTGACCGCTAGTGTCTTAGAACTCTTCTAGATCACATATCCCTTATTAATTAAAAACACATATCCTAACAAAGATTTTAGATCATTTTGATATTATTGGAAACTAGAATATGCATGTACCCTCACAAATAGACACTCATATCCTTTATAAACTATGAATATATCCTTTATACATATCAAGTAAACCATGATAGACTTTTTGAATGACCAATTTGGATAATTTCCTACCATGATCAATGCGTACACAACATCATGCATAATGCATAGTGTGAAATTCACGATATATCCAATAAAGAATATTTATGAGATTCTATTCATCCTTCATATATACTCTTTTTTCCAAGGAAACATTTTCTTTGAGAGATGTATACCTTAAGACATGGGGGAAAATAATCTATTGGATTATTCCATATCGCATCTTTTCAATAAAATTTCAATGTATATACCTTTTATTAGTCAAATAATTCTTTTATATCTTTCTCAATGTATCTTATCCTTAAAATGAAGGCTTCTTCATGTAAGTCTTTCTTAGAGAATCATTTATTAAATAAATTCTTAACTAATTGTAAGATTGGTATCTCATTTCAATTAAGTAATACATCTTCAATATATGTTAATACTAAAATAATAATACCACCAAGAAACCTATTTTAGAAATATGGATCACATTAATTATTAATAAATCCAAATTCTCTTATAGCACCATCAAAATGAATGTTCCACGATATTGAGGCTTGATTGAACCCATAAATTAATCTATAAAACATGTATATTAGTATCCTTTAGTCTTAATAACACTTTTTTGTGTGTTATATTGACATATTTTATAATACTTCCATTAAGTAAAGTGGTCTTGATATCATGTTTCCAAATATCATAATCATGGAATGCTATAATGGAAATTATAATTCAAATAGATTTCAATATGGTGAAGAGTGAAAAGTTTTCATTATATTCGATGCCTTGATGTTTCTTGATAAATTTATTAACTTGTATTTCATTATATTTTGTAACTTTACCATCCATGTATAGATTCTTATTACATACCAATTTTCACCTAAAAGGATTTATATCAACCAAGGATCTATCAAAACCCAAATTATTATTTTTCACATGGAAATCCATTTCAAAATTCATGGAATCCTGCCACTTTGAAACTTTTTAGGTACTTATTTCTACTTCCTTATAGGATAAAGGTTAGTTATTTTAAACTAATAATGTGTCACCATCCTAGGTGACTAGAAAACCATATCTATCACCTATCTTTCACTCTTACACAACACTTGTGACTCGAAGACTAATTATTCCACTAGGTATTGTAGAATTTTGTCACATGAAAAATCTTGTGAATATTGAATCTTAAATTCACAAAAGTATATTTTCCCCCATTATATCATTTGAAGATGTTATCATTTTCTAGAAATACAGATTTTATTTAAATTATTACTTTTTTCTAAGGGATCAAATTGATTGCATCCTCTGGTTTCTTTGTCATATTGTATAAAAATATATTTAATTCATTTATATGATTTTTGTGAGAATTAGACATAACAAATGCCTCACATACCCATCCAAAATACATCACAAAGTATATTTATTTCTATATTATATCTTAAATGGAATTCCGTCTACAAAATAGTTATAACTCACTTTAGTGTGCATGCTGTTGATTGTAATGCAATATCCCCCAAAAATAATATATGATTTTCATGAATCATCATCGATCTTACCGTGTACAATAAGGTATGATTACTCCTTTAACTAAAGACATTTCATTATGGTGTATAAGGAAGAGTGATTTAAGATAATATCCAAAACTTTTTTAAATACTTGATTAAATCTTGGTTAAAATACTCCCTACCTCTATCTAAAAAAAGATTCCTTATATTCTTACTATGTTGATTCTATACTTCATTCTCCGATTATTTAAATTTTTCAAAGGAGTCATAAATATACCTCATTAGGTTTTTATATCCACATCTATTAAAATCATAGGTAAAAGTAATGAAGTAAGAGTATCTACCAGTAGATTCTACTACTAATGATCTACACACATCAATGTGAACTAATTCTAAAATCTCTACATCTCTCTTACCATTTCATTTGAATAGGGATTTTTTAATTTTCTATGTAAACAAGTGTGATATATATCCAAGGATTTTAACTTAAAGTATAAAAATACCCTTATTGATATAATTTTAACACATAATTCTCTTTTATACGATTGAGTCAGTGATTCCATAATTGGGTGTGATACAAGTCCTATGAACATGGTCTGTTAACTATTTTCAATATTTTATTTCTATATTCTTGTATATAAAAATCATTATTCAGATGCATTATAGTATAACATATGATATCTTTTTAAAAGTAATAACTTTTTTTTATGAATTTGAAAAAAATTCCATACATTTCTAAACTAAACACATAAAATATTATTTTGATTAAATTGAGAATATAATACCAATATTTTAAAGGAAATTTCAATCTTGTTGATAATGTGAAATTGTAGTACCCTTTAGTGAGTTCAAATAGTCTTTCTCCATTGGAATCTTGATGATCTACATCTCCATTTGAAAACATGTGTAATATACTTGGTTTCTATATTTGGATAAAAACATTAGAACCACAAGCTATATCTAATACACAATTTATAAAAATGGAATGATCTCACTTGATAATGAATGTACTGGAAGATTACCACTACTTCTTTATTGAGGCATAGTTCTTCTTCCATTTTCTTTTATTACAACCTGCAAAGTGTAATATAGCCAAATATTTAGCCACCCTATAGTTATTTACCTTCTTAAAAGGGCATTTAAAATATGCCTTAGGCTTATAAATTTACAAAGAACTTTTCACCTTGCTTTTTATTTTTTTCACTATAAGGTATGAAGGTTTTTCACACTCCATGTCTTTTTCTACTTCGTGAATCAAATTTAATAAATTTAGGGGCATATGATATATATTATTCATGTTGAAATTAAAAATTAAACTTGAGAATATTTATGGTAGTGATGAGAGAATAATATTTTTTGTCACAATTTTGTGGGTAACTTGGATATCAGGATTTTGAAACATTCAATATAGATAATTTTTTTAATAAATACGGTCTTTCTAGAGCTTCTACTTGTATTTTTCGTACAAAACATCCTTATATATCTCACACCACTGTTTTCATGATCTCTTCTAACAGAGATCATACAAATGAGACAATATAATATAAGTATCCATGTCTTCCTGATGCTTCCATATATTACTATTCATAGACGATAACATGAGGCATTGGACATCTAATACATTATCCACATGTTTTAGAAGAATTTTTCCTCCCCTACAATAGTATCTTTAAAAGGATTAGTGTAAACTAGGTACTCTAGCACAAAAAACCTCTTCCTTTAGATTAGTATAATGTGAAAGAACCTACACATCCCCATTCATAGATTGCTCTCCCGGTGGATTGTGGGGGTGGAAACATCTCATTTTGGCATCACAATTGGGTGGGCTCTGTCCTTGAGTTTCCATGATGTCTGGTTACACACATCACCTTTAGCCAGATAAGTAGATTCTCGGTAGTTATCAATGTTGTCCTGAATAGCAATCAACGATTGGCATTCGACATGATCGATATAACGAAGTAACTAGACTAATTTATCTTTTCTGCATCACCATCAGGTGTGTTTTAAGACAAGGAATACATGAGAGCGTCTTCTTGTGATGGACATCAGGACCTGTGGGGGTCGTCCTTATGGGTTAAGAAGGTTCCCCCCAAAATCAACTTTCTATTATGGTGTATAAGGAGTAGATATTTATCAAGGTATGAGAAAGTGAAGAACTCCGGTATCTATATGGCCTCCCGCTACCTATATTGCAGCGTCCAGAGGGAGGAGAGCTCGACCCAACTCTTATTCGATAGTGAGTGGGCCTAGCTTGTGTAGAAGTCCTTTGGTGACTTCAAAGCTATTTCAGTTGAATCAATGAGGGACCTTCAATTTCTGGAATAATGGTTCCATGGTGCCGATGATGTTTTTATGGAGAGGAAATCTTGTGGAATCATTCTCTCTTCAGGTTGCTGGTGCATTTGGATGGCTCAGAACAGATCCAGGTATGAGGGTTATCCGACCTATGGAAGGGACTTGGTGGCTAGGACTAAATTCATGCTTATGGACATGGTTCATGCTTTCAACAAGTGGCATGAGGCCCCCTCTTTAAGATCCATGCATTCCCCTATTCAGTGGACCACCCAACTCTTGTTGGCCACTGGGTTCGGTGGTTACTCCATCCGACTGGTTTGAAGTTCAACTTTGATGGATCCTTTTATATGAATGAGATGAAGGGTGGTGGTGTAATTTGGGATCCATCAGGATGTGTGGTTATCTCTTTCTATGTTCACATTGGTAGAGGAAACTCTCTTCTGGATGAGGCTATGGAAATGTTAAAGGGACTCTAACTCTGTAAATCTCACAATATTGCTCTTGCAGTGATGGAGACTGACTCCCTCATCTAGCATGGCTCTAAGCATGGAAAGCAGAGTGTACCCTGGTATCTCCACTATTCCCTGAGAAGGTCCAAGAGGATAATATTCAATGGAACTATCCTCTCATAGATTTGGAGGGAGGGAAATAAGGTTTACAATCATCTTGCCACCATGGCTCCACAATGAATTCAGGTCTTTCTCTCCAAGGACGTGCTCTCATTTCCTATTCAAGCAAATAACCTGATCAGATGCGAGACCCTAGGTCTACACTACTTTAGGCCTCTATAGTTTCTTTTGGGGCATCCTCAGTTTTCCCATTGCTTTTTCTGACTTTGATGTTTTCCCCTCATGGTGCTTTTAAAATAATAAAAATGACGATGATGTTGATCACACAGAAAGTGATGTGGTCAAATAGATTTACATTTTCTTTTACTATAATAAATAAAATTATATATTTAATACTTCATCTTGATTATTAGTCATGAAATAAATAATTAATTAATTAGTATCAAAATATTTTTTCAAATCCCAATAGCCCTTACCCTTGGATTTAAAATATCAATTAACATGTGTTTTCTTGTTTCATGTATCCATATTTCCCTTAAAATACTCCAAAAAAGGCCTTATCAAATTATTCAAAATCATTTATGTAGTAATTATATTCAAAGTTTATTAAATCACAACTACTTGTTTTATTGAGTGTGATCCTAGTTCATGAAATCCTTTACTAGAATTATAACATCGTGAGTTTTAATGATTTTTTTGGAATAAATAAAAATTCTTTGACGGTTTTCATTTCATGATACACCAAGATAAGATTTCTTTATACGCAACATCAAGTTAAATTTGTGCTACATGAAACACTGATGAATTCAATACACACAACCCTGAGTTTGGATAGTGTTACATATAATACCAATTATATATATTTTACATGAAACACAAAGCTTATATTTCAATACAAGAAAAACTGAGATTATCTTACATTACACACAACATTGAGTTTAAACAAAACATGTCATATTATTAAAATATTGGTATAGTTATCACATAGAAATTTAAATATAAGGTATGAAAAGGATTAAATAAATTATTAATTTTTTTAGGAATGTTTACAAAATTAATTATTTGGTAACCAATAAATTATAAATGAAATTAAGAACTATTTGAAAATAAAGAAATTTCTTTTCTGGAAAACAATTTTTCTATGTAGAAACATGTTTTATCTCAATAAATTAAAATAACCAATTTTGATAAATCATTTTAATATATATATATATATATATATATATATGTATGTATTACATACATTAAACTATTTCATATTCATATTATTTTTTCTCTAGACAAGTGATAAGAAGAAATTCAATTTTACTCATAAAAAGATATATTTTTCTAAAAATAAGTTTTACCGCCTGTTAATGGTGAGATTTTTTTAAATTAAAATATTGAACATATGAAAATTTTATTTTAAATAAAATTTATTTTTTAAATCATGATTTCAAAATTATCTTAGGAAGAATTTTTTTTGATTTTTGTTCAAAATATTCCTTTTTTTGACGAATAGTGAAAAATACAGAATTTTAACAGAAAACAGCATTTTTGTTCGAATTATTTATATAGTTAAATTATTTTTTAAATTAGGTTTAAAGTATAATTAGTTATATTATACATAAATCAATCTAATTTAGTTCGTTATAATTAATTTAAAATTGAAATTGTATATTAGATTATTTCATAATTTTTGAATATTTTCACTTTAAAAACCTGTTTTCTCATCATGTCTGCGAGATTAATTTTAAATTATTATGTTTTCACTTATTAGAATTGAATTTAGGGAAATGGATTATATATTTTTAATAATAGTAATTTTTATTGTTTGATTATTCTAAGACAATTAGTTACCAAAGTGATTAGTAAAAACATTAAATATTAATCTTGGCGATTAAGAGAAAAATAAGTTTACCAAGGGACTAAACTTTAAACGTAAGAGAAAAAATTACATATAAACTTTTAAAAAACCCATTTTATGGACATAGTTCGACCTTAAACCTTAAAATATTTAATTTTATGCATTTTAATCCTTTTTAGGTAAAAACGTGGGTATACCTATCGTTGTTTTCAAAAAGGTCAATTATGTCCTCTCCCTCACTTATAAAAGGCCACCATTTCTCATCCTCTATTAATAATCTAAAAACCAATTGTTTAGAAAAATAATGAACCAAATAACTTATAAGATTACCTAATATCATCCTATAATACATTATTCGTGATTAAAGCCAACTAAGGTAGTCCTTTGGTGTAAACCAAAAAGTGTTACCCGAAGAAGAGGTAACCTTCATCAACAAACATTTTTGTTTTTTATCTTCGTAAAACCTATTAAATTATTTTTATTTCAAGATTATATTATAAAATCAGTGTATAAAATATACCTAGATGTTTTTATGTTAATTTTATGATCTAAAAACACACAACCTTCCATCAAATGGGTTACAAAATCATCATTTGTGTGTATAGTAGACTACCACCTCACGAACCGATGACGTTCATTTTTACATTAAATCTTTCAAAGGTTGGTAATATTGATGAATATAATATTTATATATAATATTTATTATTTTTATAATTTCATTAAGATTATATATTTTTTATATCAAACATACCTTCATTCTTTCCATTTTTTGAGAATACAATAAAGTCATTCATGTGTGTGGTGAACTACCGCTTCGTGAAGCGATGTGATTCATTCCAACTTTAAATGGAATGTATTAAAGAGTATTTTAATGAAAATTTGTGATAAAAAGTATTTTATAATGATCATACCTCATATCAATTTCTTTTTTTCAATTTGAAAAGAAAATGGAAACAACATCCATGCATACATACGACCTACCGTCTCCATGAATAATGTATTTCATTACAATTTTTTATCTTTTTATAAATTATTATAAATAAATATATTATGAATATATATGATATTTATATAATATTTATAATTTTGGATATAATTAATTCATGATTAAATTAAGAGGATCAAAATATGATAAATCAAAACATATATGAAAGTGATTATTACCTGAAACGTAACTTTAACATGGAATTATTAATAAATGTGTAATAAAAGGTCATAAAAGAAACATATAAGGTATGATATAAACTTATTTATTTATTAATATACGTATAATAAACATATATATATTATACATGAGGATTTGACAAGTACAATTAAATTCAGTAATTAAGGTAAAGGGATTTCTAGTCATACTTTTAATTTATGTCAGACATTTGCTTTATTAAGCTCTCGTTTATTATTTGTGGTTTATATAATTACCTCTAAAATATAATATAACTTTATTTAATTTATTTAATTATATTAAATGTTTTAATTTATTTCATTTGTTCACAAGGATCACGATCTAAAATGTACTCGAGTATTAAGGAATTTCTGTCTCACTTTTACTTTCTGTGTGACACAGGCCATGCTCACAAATTATTTATTGTATGTTGTGTATATTATGTACATGGATGTATTTTATAATTATTATACTGATAATTATTAGGATTTAAATATCCATTTTAGGGTTTTTCTTTCACGGGGTTCATGGTTTAAATGTTACCAATGTGGTAAGGGAATTTTGTCTCAATTTTCATTCTTTGAGACACATGTTATGTTATGAACCTATAATCTTTTACAAGGTGTATATAATACCTATTTGATTTTATATATAATGAATATAATTATATTAATGATATTTTAAGATTCATTTTATGTTATTATTTCATGGGGATTATGATTCAATGTTACCAAAGTTGTAAGAGTTTATTGCTACAATCATATCATTTGTCGGGATTTCTTATGATTATTCTTCCATTGATGAAATATATCAATAATTATTGTGATATCTCCTCTAATATGGTTATTAATGATATATTTAAGTAATGATTGAATTTATCTACTCTTTGGTACTAAATGTAATTAATAAATTTTTTTAAGGAATTTCAACTTTATCCCTCTCTTCGGTCGAAAATCAATTTTATTTAAAAACAATGTTTTCTAAAAGTATTTTATAATGTGTTTTTAACCTTTTAATAATTATTTATTAAATAATTCCAACCCATTTTTCTAAAAAATGGTTTTAAAGGAATTTTTTTATCATTTTCTGATTAAGTCACTTTTCTAAACTTTTTTACTCTGAAAAAAAATGTTTGTTTAACATGTATGGTATGTAAATTTTTTCCAATATTCTAGAAATTCGTTGTTTTTTTAGTGGTTTTCAAAGAAAACGTTTTCCAAAAAATGTTTTAGGTTTTTTAGATTGTTTTCACAACAGAAAGGATATCTTCTTAAAGAAATGTTTTTAAATGACCCTTCAAAATTATTTTCCATATAAGATGAAATCATTTGATATATTTTACAATTTACTAGAAATATTATCCTAGAGAAACATTATTATTGTAATTTTAATGGTTTACGTTTAAGATGACAAGTGGTTAATGAAATCTGTTTCAATTCCACGGGATAACCCAAATAAAACAATTTTGAAATGCTCTTATTTTAATGGGTTATGATATGGTTATGAAACCTTTGTATTTTACAAAAGTTATGAAATGTTGAAATGTTTATGATACCCATTTCATTTCGTGGGTTATGATATTGTGAATGAATATGATCTTGTTGCACACATATTTCTAATTTCATTATATGACCTATGAGACCAATATATCCCTCCAATACATTGGATAATGATAAATGTTATATGAGATCAAAGGGTACATGGGTGGTCAGCTCAAGCCCACAACAAGAGGGTACATGGGAGGCCATCCCAGTCCCACAACAAGTGGGTACACAGGAGGTCATCCTAAGCCTGAACCAACATGGTACACGAGAGGTCATCCCAATCGCAAAGCCGATACATAGGTGATTATCCCAAGGATAACATGTTATAAATGTATTGATGGTAGACATGACATAATATTTCCTAATTTTATGTGTATTCCAAAAAATCCATGTCTCATGAAATTTACACACTCTCATGTATCATGTTCTTTGACTGTCTTATGATTAATGTCTTATGAACTTCCAATATTATTCCATGATCCAAGATTGTTATCATTGATATGAAAGGTATTATTTTCAAATATTATGATTATTTTATCATACCCTTATGCTCATTTTATGCTTAAATATTTCCATTGTTTAACCTTATTGAGAATTTAAGATCATAATTTCCTATTTTTTACTTTCCCCAGGGTATGAAGAATGGTTTTTAAGTAAGAGTAATAAAGTGGAAGATATTTACAAGATATATTGAATTTATTTCACCAAATTAGAATAATGTGTTCCTAGTATCCAAAGGCAGTAAAATATTATAGTCTTTAAGGTGAGTGTTTATATAATGTAATGAATATTCATCTAAAAAGAGGTAATATCCATGTATGTTAGGACTGGTTAATAATAGTTGGTATCAAGGGAATTTTTTTTTCATCCTTATGAAATTAGGGTGAGAAATATTTAGTTAGACCCTTAAGGGTATTTATAAGGATATTTCTGGGGATGTCTCTCAGGATAAGTTTAGGGATGTGTCAAAGTATAGAGAAATGTATCTGAATTTTTGTAAAGGATAGACCTAGTGGTTTCTTCAAAATATATCCCAATATAGATAATTTAACTGTATGTGGATCTATAATAGATGTACCTAGGGTTAGAAACCCCAAAAGCATTTTTTTGATCTAGATTCGATCGAGAACTGGTGAACTACAATGAGCCTTGCTTCAAAACTAGTTTGAAACTCTGAGGGGATATTATTTGAAAATTCACAAACTCTTTATGAACCATCATGAAAGATTTAAATATAATATGAATATAAATAACCTAGGATAAAAATAAGGTGCCATATATTAAAGAAAAAATTGTTATGATTTAGACATACTATAAGTTATTTTTTATGATTATGTGGTTCCCCACAATTATTAGTGTTTCTCACACTATGATTTTGCTTTTAGTTGATGGATGGAACCCAAAGAAACCATGTTAATAATAAGTGTGATGGAGAATGCAATGATTGTATTCCAGAGAAACTTAATGATATAGGAGAAGGAATGAAGAATATTACTGATATTCTAAAACAGATTTCTCAACCTATGAATCATGTTGAACTTCAAAATGAGAAAAAAGGTAACAATGTTTTGTTAAGTCCTTCACGAGGAAATATCCACCTTATTTTAGTGGTTCTAATTATATAATTGTTACTGAGTAATGGATCAATAACACTGAAAAAATATTTTTCATTATTCAGTATTCAGAGCATGAAAAATTTATTTTGGATGTTTATTATTTATAAGGTGAAGCAGATAAGTGGTAGAATCTTATGAAGTACATAGTGGAATAATAATAAAGTGAATATATTTAATGGGAAGAGTTTAAGGGGATTTTTTTAAGTAATTAATTCATATTATAAAAAGAAATATGGAGAAGGATTTTTTTGATCTTAAGTGGAAGGGTGATGATTATATTACTACCAATGAAGAAAATTTCACAAGACTTTCAAGGTATGTTTATGGTTTAATCCTCAGCTCTGAATGAAAAAATGATTAATTATTTTGTGGTCTGAAACTAAGACTCCAAAAAGCCTTGGATATATGAGAATTTAATAGCTATGAATAATTAATTCAATGTGAAATATAGGTATAAATTTAAATTAGATATTTCCATCATTCCTCTAGTTTTTATAATAAAAGGAAGATTGAGTCTAATGAAAACATAAATGGTGAAAATAAATTCCATGTATTTGTATGCCATAAATGTGGTAAGAAGCATTGAGGTGAATGCTTGAAAGGGATAAGAGGGTGTTACAAGTGTAGAAAGGATGGTAATTATGCGACTTAATTCCAAAGTGATGGTAATAATTTAACTAATGATGAGAATAATGAGGAAGCTCTAAAAAATATACCTCACACACTATATATTTAACTTTCAAGGATTTTGTTCATTATGCTAACAAGTGGAAAAATCCAAGGACTAATGTAGATGATAAGCCAAAAAAACCTATTAAGAAAAAGTATAAAGTTAATTCTTATGCTATAATTATAGAAGAAGTGAAACCTGATAATTAGGGATTACTCATCCTCCTCTCATTGGTTGAGAATATCATGTTTTATTTTGTGTTAATGAACCCTATAAAAATCTTATTGTTCATTGTTTAGTGAAATTTCATGTTATTATCTACTTAGATTATGGAATAATGAAATCACATATTCTATCAGTACAAGGATGAACCGAAGCTTCCAATGAAAATGTTTTTATATAAGATAAGAGATTATATACAAATTAAAGAATCATGTATGTATTCAGTATGGCTTTATGGTAATTCAGGTTATTTCCATGTTTTAAGAGAATACTTGATAATGTTATTCAAATGTTTGGTATATTTAAATAAAGAGAAACTTTATGATATTTAGGGGATTATTGATAAGTTTATTTTTAGATATTTAGTAACCTTTTTTTATAAATTTGTATTTTTGAAAGGGTTATAAGGTTAACCATTTATGAAAAAGTTTATATTGAACTTTGGTTGAGGTTTTAGATATTAGTGTATTATTTCACCAAATAAATATTTATAAATATTGGTTGACTCATCTATCAATTTTTTGTGTGATTAATGAAGATATAAGAAATAACTTATCATTCTATTTATAGATTTTATTATCCTTTAGTGATTCAAACACAACAAATTCCCCTTTGTTTCTTAGAGTGACAGATGACATGAAAATTGATCAAGGCACAACTGATTGATGAGATTGTGATTATGAAATAGAATGAAATCAATTAAGTATACATACTTGAGAAAATTAATCAATTTCAAGAAAAGGATCTTGGAAAAAAATTATCCTTATACCTTCATTTCGGATGAATCAAATGGTCCCTTAGTTCAGTACATATTCATAGTTTTATGACCATTAACTTTCTCTAGATCACTCACTATATTATGACCAATGGTAACTATCACTCTCTATGATTATTCACATTTTTCTTCTATGTAAAAATCTTAGTTTGTACCTATATTATCCTATGTTTATACCTTGTTATGAGTTACTTGGGGTAATAATTATGTTTCTAACTTTACCATTTGAAAGGATGTTTTGTTATTCAATTTTGTGATGTCGGTTCCTATGAAATGAACTTTAAAGTATTAAAACATTGATAAACCAGATGAATTTAAAGGGTGAAAATCATTTTAAAAGGGGTAGAATGCAGTATCATAAGTTTTTATGATATTTTTTGAATAAATTAAAATCCTTCGATGGTTTTCATTCCATGGTACACAAAGATAATATTGTTTTATACACAACAGAAAGTTAAATATGCACTGCACACAACACTGAGTTTAGATTTTGGTACACACAAAACTAAGTTTGTATTATTTTAAATAAAATACCACGTTTAGATTATGTTAAATTCAACACTAATCTCATATTTAATTACACACAACACTGATCTTAGCTTGCGTTACACAGAACACTGAGTTTAAACGAAACATGTCATATTATTAAAATATTAGTATAGTTATCACATGTCCATTAGAATGATGGGTATGAAAAGATAAAATAAATTATAAAAATATGGTTAATGAACATTTACAAAAATTAATTCTTTGATAACCAATTAGTTTGTAATTAAAGCAAGAACAATTGGGAAATAAAGAAATTCCTTTTCTAAAAATCTATATTTCTATGCACAAACATGCTTTATCTAAATAAATTAAATAAGAAACTTTTGATAAATTACATTAATTAAATATATAAATATATTTTATTCAAAAAATTATTTATCATTCATCTAATGTGTTCTGTAGAAAAGGTATAAGAATAAATCCAATTTTACCCATAAAAGATGTTTTTTTCTTCAAAAAAGTAGTTTAAATTACTTTTAATAGAGCACTTATTTTAATACTAAATTTGTAAAATTTTATAAATTATATTTTAAAAAATATTTTTTTTTTGAAAATTGAATGCCAAAATTTTCTTAGGATGAATATTTGGGATTTTTCTAAAAAGACACATTTTTTGATGAATAGTGAAAAATACATTATTTTATTTGAAAACTATCTTTTTGTTAAAATTATTTATAGAGTTGAATTATATTTTAAATTGGTTTTAATCTATAATTATTAAAATTATAAAACAATCAATCCAATTTGGTTCATTTTAATCAATTTCACATTGAAATTTGACATAAAAATATCTTATACTTTTGAACATTTTCAGTTTTAAAACTCGTTGTTTCATCTTGTCTGTGGGATAAATTTAAAATTAATTTTACACCTTATGTGAGTTAAATTTGAAAAAATTGATTTAATATTTTTAATAAGAATAATATATAATTTAAACTATATATAACATAATTTTTGAGCAAAGTGATTTGTGAAGACAGTTAAAATTAATCACGGCAATTTAGAGAAAAACTAGTTTACCAAGAGACTAAAATTTATACTTAAGGAAATAAATGAACTAGAAACTTTTAGTAAAACCATTGAATGAAAATATTTAAAAATTTAAACTTCATTTATATAATTTTTTCATTATTGAATCATTTTTAGGTAAAAATGGGGGTACATCGAACTTTCTTTTAAAAAATGCCTTGTGTGTCCTCTCCCTCACTTATAAATGCCACTTCCTCTCTTCCTCTATTCACACCCTAAAAACCAATTATATTGGAAAATACATTCAAAAATAACTTCTATGATTCCATACTATCATCCTAGAAGCCTTACTTTGGTTATAAATATATCTGAGAAAGTCTTTTTTTGCAAACTAAAAGTAGATATCCAAAGAAGAAGTAATGTTCATCAATAAATGTTTTCTGCTTTCTTTATTACTAAAACCTATTAAATTATTTCCTATCAAGATTATATAATAACATATTTATGTTTAATATAGTTATATTTTATTATATTAAGGTTATGACCTACAAACACACACACTTCCATCAAATGGGTTACCAAATCAACATTCATGTGTACAATGGACTGTCATCTCGCAAACCAATGTCGTTATTTCTTCCATTACAAACTTTAAAGGTTGGGAATAATGATATAAATAAAATTTATATATAAAATTTATTATTTATATGATGTTATTTTGATTTTGGAATTCTTATATCACATATAACTTGATGCTTTCCGTTTTATGGGAACACGATAACGTCGTTCGTGTGTATGAAGGACTACCGCCTCACAAAGCGATGTGTTTCATTCACACTTTACATGTAATTTATTAAGGATGATTTTAATAAAAATATGTGATATATATGAAATAAAAATTATTCATTAATGATAATATCTCATATAATTTTCTTCATTTCAATCTGACAAGAAAATAGAAATAACATTCATGCGTACGTACGACTTAACATCTTCATGAACAATGTATTTCATTTCCAATTTAAATGATTTATTGATTATTATAAATAAATATATAATGATTATATATTATATATTATATGATATTTATATTTCAGGATATAAATAAATCATTGTTAAATTAAGAGGACAAAAAACATGACAAATCAAAACATATACAAAAAACAAATCGATTATTTCCCAAATGTAACTTTAACATCAAATTATTAATAAATGGGTAATAAAAGGTCATAATGAAACCATATATGGTATCGTATAAATTAATGTGTATACTTAATATATTTATAATAAAATAATATTGGTTATATAGGAGTATTGAATGAGTACAATGGAAGTTAAGACTTTAGGATAGGGGATTTGTAGTCTCACTTTTATTTCTGTGAGACTTATGAATTATTCACCACTCATTAAATTTTTGTGTCATATATACTTCTATATTAAATTTTATATCATGAATTTAATTTTTTTAATTATATTAAAAGTTTCAATTGATGTTATAATCTCACGAGGCTCATGATTCCGAAGCTACTCAAGTAGTAATGGATTTCAGTCTCACTTTTAATTTCCTTGATACGCTAGCCATGATCACCACTTATTTCTTGTGTGTGGTGTGTATGATACCATTGAATGTATTTTATGAATATTATACCAAGAATTATTAGGATTTACATATCCATATTAGGATAGCTATTTCTTGGGGTTTATAGTTAAAACTTTACCAAAGCGATAAGAGAATTTTGTCTCAATTTTCATTCTTTGGGACACATGTTATATGATGACCCTATATTATTTTATAAGGTGTATATACTGACAATTTTACATTTTATATCATTAATATACTTCTTTTAATGATATTTTAAGCTCCATGTGATTTTATTATTTCACAGGGATTATGATTCAATGTTACCAATGTGGTACGATTTTATTCCTACAATATCATCATTTGTTGGGATTGTTTATAATTATAATTATGTTGGTGAAATATCTCAAGAGTTATCATGAATTTTCCTATACCATGGTTATTCATGATATATTCTAGTAATGGAACCATTTTTTCAATTATTTATTTCTTATAATAATTAAGAAAATGTTTTTAAGAAAATATTAATTTATCACTTACTTCAGTCAGAATTATTTTTTATTTGAAAACCATGTTTTCTAAAAATAATTTCAAAAATAATTTTTATCCCTTTTTAAATGATTTATGAAATAAATTTATACAAATATTTTAATTTTTTTAAAAATATTTTCGATGGAATTTTCTTTTCATTCTCCGATAAAGGAACTTTTCAAAGCTTTTTACTATGTAAAAGTAATGTTTGTTTGACAAGTATGACATGAACATATTTACTTACCATCATGAATTTCATTTGATTGAATATCACTTTACATTTTCACAAGGTTATTATTTTTAAATAATTTTTCCATAATATTCTGAAATGTTCTAGTTTTTAAAGTGGGTTTCAAAGAAAAAGGTTTTCAAAAAGGTTTTATGTTTTAAAAAGTGTTTCAAAAGCAGAAAGGCTATTTTACTCAACATATTTTTAAATGATATTTAAAAATTATTTTCCATCTATGATGAAATATTTTGATATAATTTATACATTACTAGGGATATTATTTAAGGACACCATTATTATTCTTTGTTGAATTGTCCATGTTTAAGATGAAAAGTTGTTTAGGAAACCAATATCTCTTCCATGAGTTATATGATGATAAAACTCTTTTGAACCCCAATTATTTTCATGGGTTATTATATAATTATGAAAACTATATCTTTTACAAAAGATATGATATGATGAAAATTTTATGATAGCCATTTCATTTCATTGGTTTTTATATGATTAATGTTTATGATCTTGTGTCAGTTATATGTATGATTTCATTATGTGACGGGTGGGACCTAAATCTCCCTCTAATGAATTAGGTAATGATAAATGTTCTACAAGATCAAAGGGTACATATGTGGTTACTACATGACCTCAAAAATATGGTACATGGGAGGTCATCCCAAGCCCGCAATAAGAGGGTACAAGGGAGGTCATCCTAAGCCTGTAACAAGAGGGTACACGAGAGGTCATCCCAAGAACAAAGTACTTACATATGTGATTATCCCAAGCCTAAAATATTATGAATATATTGGTAGGTATCCTTGAAAAAAACATTTCTAAGATTAGGTGTATACCACAAATTCCATATCTGATACCACTGTTAAACTTTCATGGCTCATATTCTTTTATTTTATTAATATTCTTGTCTTATAAAATACCAATCTTTATTCTATAATTTTAGATTATGATATTTGATATGCAAGGTAGGTTTTGAAAATATTATTCTCATGTTCTCATGACCTTATTCTCATGTTATGAGTACGTATCACCCTTGTTTACCCTTATTGAGCATATGATCTCACCCTTTCTTATTTTTCCTACCCTTAGGTTATAAAGATAGGTTTTTAAGTAGGAGTATTAAGTTTAAGATCTTTACATGTGACGTTGAAGATATTTTATGAAATTAGAATAATATGTTCTATGTTTCCAAAGGCACTAAACTATTATGGTCCCTAGGAATGTATTTTAATAATTTAATCAACATTAATCTGAAAATATTTTATATCAATGTATATTTATCCTAGGCCTCTAAAATTTTATATCAAAACCTTCCTCTAAGTGAAACCAAATCTTATTAAGGATATCCTCCCTTTATGATAACTTGGTTAAGTCTACCCAAAACATTCATTATAACTCCATGATAATTTAAAGTACCCTAATAAGGGATAAACAAGTACTTTTAACTATAAATGTACTCTAGCTCAAGTGATCAATGAAGTTTTATAAATTAATATTTTGATGGAGGGATTTTATTTAGACTTATGTGTAAATATTATTTATCTTATTCTTTACATTCCTATTGATATTATTCATTGATTATATAATTTATTATTTGTGATTGATAACATAGTTTACACAATAATTTAAATTTATTTTATATATAAACTCTTTATAATTTATTTACATTATGTAATCATGTTTAACTAAATAAATAATCAAACCATGCATCACATGAATAAATAAATAACCATTCACTGAAAAAATAAAATAAAATATTCATTTGACGTGGATATTTTATCTACTGGTTGGTTTATTAAGGGGTGATAAACTAACCCAGGCCCAAGGGGAAATAAATCTATGAGCCTATTATTGGATCAAGTTACAAAATATATTCATTATACTGCGTATCTACATAGTTGGAATAATCTTGGTTCAGGTTCTAAACCACCACCTCTAGCTGGGAGATCCATGTTTTATAAATAGTTTTAAACTTTTTAAGTGATAGTAACCACGAGTATGGGGATATATTAAATAAACCATAGACACGTAGAAGTATAAATTATAAACGAGGGAGATATGATTCAAATATCAACATGTTTAATTTAATATTACATATTAAAAAAACTATATTATAAATAATTAAATTAAATAAATAAATCAAATACAAGTAAAAATTAGTCAAAGCTCATGCTCAATCAGAAGATGCAACAACCACACATTTAGAATTTTGAGGATTAATTTCAATTCATTTTATATAATATAAATTTTCTAGAATAGATAAATAAATACATAAATTTATTAATTCATTATAGTAATATTCCATCGTAATAGTCCTTTAGGAATAAAAATAATCTCATCCTATAATATTTTAAATAAATTAAATAAATTAAATTTTAATTTTAAAATAATTAATTACAAGATGTGTAATTGGGATGATATACAACATGTAACTTATGTGTAATATTAAAATATCATATCTATAATTTTACACTTATATGGAGTGTATTGTTACTAGACATACTATGTGACACATTCTATGTATAGTTCTTTTTATGTGTTGTGTAATTACACAACATGTAAGCCAACACGACTTGAAGTTATAGACATGATGTGTAGTTCTATGGGTCAAAATGAATAGTCTTTAAGGAGTGTATGACCACACAACACGTCCTAAATATATGGTTCATGTATCTCTAATAATGTGTGTGAAGTACACAACCTTTATAGTGGCCGTTATTTGCCGTGTAGTTGCATAATTTCTATGGAATTTAAAAACACCGAGTGTTGACCCAAATGATGTTAAAAAAAACTATGAATATAAATTTTATGGGTTGAAATGTGTTACATGATGTGTACATTCAAGTTATATTCCATATATCTTGGCTCTCTCCACATTTCCCAACAGGCTGTCAATAGGTGATATGTAATGATACAACATATTGACTACACAATTTCCTACAAATTACACAGTGTCAAAGCCATGTGGGGTTACATAGTGTGTACACTAGGTACACATTGTGTAATACCTATCGTACTTCATGCCATAAAGTTGGTCAATACACGACAAGTAATAATGTCATATACTAATTGATATGGAAAGACAAGATTTATGTGGCTCACTCATTTTTTGGTTGACTGTAAGAACATGGAATTTAATTTACAATTATACATTGTGTAACTATGTCATCCAAAAAGTGACCTTGGTACCTCTATATGAGATATTTCAATATTATTTTTTCATGTTTGACCAGTTCTTGTCCATTCCAACTCAAATGAATGATTTTTCTTGAAATTTGGATTAAGAATGAAATAAAGAATATTGAAATGAACAAACTAACACATGAAATAGATCAAATAAATTATAAATAATTATGAATTAGAATATAAAATAATATGATACCACTTAAAGGTTTCTGAAAAAAATAAAAGAATTAACAAGAGACCCATTTTATATTTTTCAACGGTTTCAATGGATAATATTAGAATAACTTGACGAATGCAACCCAAAAATCTCATAGATAAGACTTTTTATATTTAATTTAAAATTAATTCAATGTAATAATTATCTTTAATGTGATATATATTTCTTTATATACTTAAGGTTAAAAATAGATAATCCCACTTAGGTTCTTATTAATATAATTAATCTAGGTAATTCCCTAATGCTAAATAATAATAAAAATATAATTATTATATCACATGACATGTGTTTATTTGAATATCATTACATAAATAAATAAATTAATTTTTATTGAAATTATATTAAATAAATCAAATCCATTCAATTATTCTATTAACCCAACCCATTATCCTCCCACAAAATTTATCAATCCTTGAATAATAAAATATTTATCTCTTTAATAAATATTACATGATTGATAAATTAATATTATTTTCACTAAATTCATAAATAAATAAATAAATATTTATTAACTTTTGTAGATATAAAAAATGGTAATATTCAAATAATATATTATAAAATAAAATATCTCATGATTGAACTTATATAATAAAAAATATTTGAATAATAATTATTCTATAAAATTTTAACATATTTATTCTTAATATTAAATTTATTATAATTTAATGATATTCTGGATACACTTAATTTGGGACCCTCATGGCCTTTTTCCTAACGGTAATAGGTGAACTTACCTAATGTCTAATATTAGTTTGTAACAAACCATAAAATAACCCATGTAAAATGGGGTTAATGTCTCAATAATATAAACCTTCCTATGAATGTTATTATGTAATATAATCCCATTGTATCCATATATTATTAAGTATGATACCTACTTATGTCATCATCCTATATGTTTGATTATTTTTCTTTTACTTTCAAAAAAAATATATTTTTTGTAATCGACCATGGACATGGATTTTGTAAGATAATTTTATAGAACATAGAAATCAATTTCCATTTACTCATAAGGTACAAATGATTTATTGAATTATTAAATTAATTCTATGTCACTTAAAATGCATCCAACATATTCTACATCACTATAAGAATATATCATCATTTTTTCATCTGCAAATCAAAATATGTGATTCATGATACTCATTAATAATAATATCAATTCTAAAAGTCAGTACACATGTTCATAGTTAGGACTATACAATAACTATAAAACTTGTGAAATTATGATTAACAAGTCTTTCCTCATGACCTCCCTTATTAAATATCACCAAGCACAAACATCATGATAAGAAAAAATAATATATTACGAGACTCCAACATCTAAGATTCAAAAATCATCAATGTACCATCTGATAGATGTAATATAGAGCATATAAAATATGTTTAATAATATTTTCATAGAATCTCTAGGTTCTCATTATAAGAGGGAACTATTATAATATTTTGATATAAAAAAATATTATAAGCAAATTATCAAATTAATTTTATACAAAATGGTAATTATTATGCGATAAAATATTTTATAAACATTAAAATTATTAAAAGTATAAATCTATTAAGTTCTGAGGAGACAACTATAAGACAAAAATGTTCATTCATACAATTTTTATATCAATTTATTAGTTGAGACGCCATTAGTGGTGCCCTGTTGAGTATTTTTTCTCACACCCTACATAGAAACCTTAGGAAAAAAATAAATTTTTCTACATTTTTTGTACTATAGTCACTTTAGTAGAACTTTGATGGTTGAAGATTTTTTATACATGTTTTAGGAGTGGGTTTGAACTCCACCTTTTTTTCGTAGTGGATAATTGGTTGGTTGGAGGATGTGTTTGGAACATCGAAAACCCATACAAGTTTTTTTACATATTTAGGACCTATTTTGATTAGTCCGTTTCTATGGTATATTTAAATAATTATAACTACTCTCTATTTATCTTAGTATCATTCATATAGATTTTATTTATTTATATCATAGTCCTTGGCTGTTGCAGGTTGTATGTCTTGTGTTTTGAAACATCCGACATCTAGAGGCATAATACAAGATTCCCAAGGGAAATCTAGTCATGAATTATATTTATATTTATTATGGGTAAATCACCCCTTGGTATATTTAGACTAGAGACACTAGGAACCATCCTCCAGGTATTGGTTAAACAAGTGGGGTTGGTGACCTCCTTATTCAGGTGTTGTATGGGTGTTTAGTTCATGGTAGATACATAAAGAGATCATGGAATCATCATAAAAAATATGAAAATTTGATAAAAATATAGTATATTATGATAATGTGAAAAATCATAAAAATAATACATTATAATTATATGGCATGGATCACTTCAAAGACATCATAACATAGCGGGGGTAAGTTCACTACCCATTCCACATACACAACATTACATGAGATTTAAACATAAACTAATGTATTGGGAGAATGTATAATCTCATCCCCACACATCACATTATAACATATTCCAAATTATGTGAGTTATATAAAAAGAACATGATATAATGAATATTACTTAAATTTATATGTGTAGCATGGATAACTCACGATGAAAGAGAAGTTGGTTTCATTGGAATCTCATACATCATAACATATCATCAATATGATAGTAAGAAGTATAATGCGGGGTAAATATCAATATATAAAATGGGAAGACACATAATATATATTAAATATATATATATATATATATATATATTCAATTAGAATTAAAATAGAGTGTATAGAGTCTGTAAATAAAATAATAATTAAGAAGAAATTGGATATGCATCCCTTTTAAAATTCCATAATTTGAGATATAGTAATTTTTCAAAGAAGGAAAAAATGACATGTAAATCAATGAAATAATGGAAAATATTTTATAATTGAAGACCTAGGGAATTTTTTCCATACTCTTATAGTGTTCCCAACTATTTTTTAATTAGTAAGTTTTAGTCATTTTTGTGAAAGGATTTTTTTATAAAATATTTTTTTCTTACATTTTTCATTAGGATTAATAGTGATGTGGATGAACCACTTTTTTTTTCATTCTTCTTCAATTAGATCTACACTTTACATCTGTTGATAGAATTTCAATTCCTCTATAACATAGGAATCTGAAAATTGAGGATTAGGTAATAACTATGGTTTTGTATATTATTTATTATTTTTAGTTATATTTGGTAACTAAAATGATCATTTTATTTATTTTGAATGATAGTAAAACTTTTGAGGACCTGTTAGAAGTCATGTGGTTATTATTTATAATTTTTTTTAATTAAGCATCATATAAGTAACATCAAACCTCTCATATTTTTAATTAAAGTGTTATGTTTAAATGTGTGTGATTATATTTTAAATTTTATATTGGATAATTAAAAAAATAGTTAAAGTGTTCAATTTTTAATAAATTTAAATTTATAAGAAACTATATCTTCAAAAATGAAAATTCATTGGGAGAAATATTTTTAGAATATGATTTTCATTAAAGTAATCAATCAGTGTTCACGTTTAATTTATAAATATTTATATGATAAATTGTAAATGAATTTAATGGTATAAGGAATATATTTAGGAATTTAATTACCAGTGGTTGATTATGGGGTGACTTAATAAAGGGTAAATTCATGTTAATTTTTAATGTGATTTCATAACTTTTATGATTGAGTTATGATTTTGATTAAATATATTTTTCATCTAAGTTAAACTAATTATTAAGTGATATTAATGGATATGTACTAATGATAAGGGGGGTATCTCTATTATATAAGTTATTACATAGATGTAGATGGTATTTACATGAGATTTATTATATTTAGATAAATTAATTCCATCATCTATGTTATATCATGGATGAGATGTGATTTCCATGAGTTATGTTATACTATGGATAAGGTAATTCCATAGGCCATTTTATTCAATGGGAGAGATGTGATTTACATGAGATATGTTATAATCTTGATAGATTATTTACATTGGATATGTTATACCATGAACATGAATTATTTACATAATACTTCATACAATCTATATTTACTTACAAAGGATGAAGGGGGTGAATATGAGAATTATAGTGTCATAGTGAGAACAAAATCGCTGAATATGTTTGTTATTTTGTTTTCTAATTAACAAAATCATGAATATATAAAATTTCACAATTAAAAATGTAACATATTATTTCATGATATATGTCTTAGTCCAATTGGTATCATCTTAATAAGATATACTCACACCATGTATGAACTAATTTCATGTCTATAAATATTTTATTTCTCATGGTGCAAGTAAGGATAAGTGAACTATGGTAGATGAGTGAATTTTGAGTAGTAATACTCTTTTATAGATATCAATAATAGAAGATAGATTTATGATAATAGTAGGAGAGATCTAGTTTTTAATTTATTTGAGTAGTAATACTCTTTTATTCAATTGGAAGAGAGGTTCGATCCATGCCCATGGGTCACAAATTGTGCATACAAAATGAAAAAGTTCTGGATAGGAAAAATCGACCAACCTTTTATAAATGGACTATAACATGGGATTGAATGATTAAAATGATATCATCTAATTGTAATTAGATATATATCTCAAATAAACACCACCCTATTAAATATTAGGTCAATATTCTACCATTAAATTGTCCATTCACACTTTAACTTTGAGCAGTTATATTTTTCATAGAAAAATCACTTACACCACATATATCATTGAATTATCTTGGAGAAAACATGAAAATATTTTCATTGAAATCACCCCATGGATAATTTTAAAGGTTAAAACACCGAAGATAGTGGGTTGGTTTAAGATGAAAGATTATGATTTTCATTTTTTCCATTGTCTTACCTATGTATTATTAAAATCAAAGTGATCAACCTAAGAAATGTACCTTGATGTAATCCTGATATCATTGCATGAAATTCTTGTTAATATAATTTAATTTTCAGTATTTTAGAATATTTTTGTCTAATTATATATATTATTTCTGTATTAAACCTATAATTTTGATATATGAATCTAGTTAACACAAACCCTCATGATTTCATGCATAAATAAAATCTTGTGATGTATTGAGACTGTTGACTTCTTCCCTTATTATATGCATTTATTGAATATTTTTATATATTTGAGTTGTTGATAAAATACATAAGTTCAAACATGAGATAATTATTTTTTCATGATATAAATATATTTAATTATATATATTATTTTGTTATTATCCAGGTTTAATAATATTTATTGATTTTGGATTATTAGTATCTTTGGTTGAGTTGAATAATGGAGATCAATAAACGAATTGGTTAAATAAATTCTTGTGGGGTGTCACTCACACACACTAGATTGTGAGGAAAGTAGTATAAAGATAACCAAGACTATATTTGAACACCAAATTAATAGATTCAACTAGAATGAATACTTATGCAGGGGAAATAGAATCAACCAAACTTACTTAAACTCACCAAATACTATTTAAAGTGTAATGAGAAACCCCCAATATTTACAACAAGATGATCCATTGATAAACTCATAAATCTTTTTAAAGATTAAATGGGTCCATATAAGGTTTCATATCAGTCATAAACTTAGGAATTATGTTTCATAGCTTAGTGGTTTTGTGTTCTTCCATTGTTCAAGAGTTTGGACTTTGGTGTGTGGAATGTCAATCTACACTATACTCACTTGAGTTTAAGGTCATGATCATAATGTATAACTCTATTTTAAGCTATCATTACTTAATTAATACTCTTAGATCATCCAATTTGTGACCAAATAAGTTATTATTAAGTGAAATTGGTTTAGATCGATACACATACACTCACAAAAGGTGAAAAAACAAAAAAAAATCAAATTCCATCATTTACCATATTATTTAAATCTTGAACATAAAAAAAACCTAATTGAGAAAATGAATAATATGGAAGAAACAACTTATAATTTTTGTGTGAATATCCATTTCACTCCACATCAATATCACTGTGCATTCCTATAATATAATCTCATGCCCGGGGAAGTCTCTTCTGGTATAGTAAAACTCCGCCTCCATCCCATATACTCTCTTAGTTCAAGGGTTAGACCCCTTATTAATTTTTATTTTCTTCCTTACGCAGGATCAATTTTAAAATATCCGTTTGGTAGTGATGATCATTCTATATTTTTGATAATTCATATAGAATCTTTAAATGTGTATAGTGATATTTGAGGTTCCTCTTCAATCCATGCAAAGCTGTATAATACTTGTTTTTTTTTTGTGAAAAGACCCACAATATCTTCATTCTACTTATCTCCAGGATATTCCTACATGTGGATTTATTGTTCAACAATTACTTGGTCAAGCTAATCAATTTTGTATGATGATTTTTTATCCCTTAGATGTTTGCATGTAAACCAAGTGGAAATTGTATTAGATGAATGGATGAACTTGAATCTTCTTAGCCCCTCATATATATTCTAAAACATCCATGGATATAAGTAAAATGATTTTAATGGATAGAGGTAGATGTTAATTGGGATTTCCTTATGAAGTAGGTGGAAAAATGGCAAGTCATTCTGTGTGTTAATATTATAGGTGGTGATATGACTTGTCTCCTCTTATGTTGGCATTAGAGTTAGTGTTAAGGGTGGCACAAGTAGTGAATATGATTTCATGGTAGTATTCCTTACATCTCTCCCACAGAGCATTGTAGTGCTCTTTTTGTCACCCCTATCATGCTATATTGTGCTAAAATGATGACAATGTTGTCGTGCTATCATAATTTATAATAGGGATTCATACAATATCATGTAAATGGAACTGTGTTGGGAAGTGGACATAGAGAGATTCACGAGTCATTTCTATCCAGAGTTTCATCATAGACTGCATTATGTATATATTGCTTGATTGGTATGTGGCTCTGGAAACAGTATCTACTTTTCACTATCCACGTTGTCATGGTTAACTCAATATAAATGTAAATAAATAAATATTCTAGTAAATCATGAAGAAATAATAAAATTAACGAGTTTTCAAAATGAATTAAAATCTATGTGAAAAATAATAATTTAAATATTAAAAACTATCATATAAGACCAAAATATAATGTATTCGAGTGTGAAAAATATATTTCAAAATATGATGAACCAATTATATCAAAAAATGAATCAACTTAGGCCACAAGAAGATATTTTGGTATTTGCGATGGCGCATTAGCAACAGAATTCTGTCGCAAAAGGTTATTCACAATGGGAGTCTATCGCTAATGCACCGTTGCAATAAACAACATTACAAATGAAGGTATTTATGATGGTCCATCATAATTAAAAATTAATGGAAATGATTTAGGCGCCCATCGCAAATGTTATTTGTCTATGTTTTAAAAAATTCAATTGTGGTAGTCTGCAACAATTAATAATGTTTGTGTTGAAAAATTAATTCTTCCTAAATACTATTATTATTTTTAAAATAAAATACAGATAATTAAAATAATTAAAAATAAATAAAAGTAATTTTAAAAATTTAAATATAATTAGAAAAAAATAAAAAATAAAGTAAAAAAATTTAAATATAATAAAAAATATTTAAATATAATATAAAATATTTAAATAACAAAAAAAACCAAACAAAATTAAAAGTAATTAAAAATGATAAAAAATTACAAATAAGTTAATATTTTAAAAATAATTTCAAATTAAAAAAAATTGAAAAATAAAAAAAATGAAAAATATTTTCAAAATTTATAAATAATTAAAAAATTAAAAAATTGAAAAAAATGAATACTATTTTAAAAATGACACAAAATTAAAAAAAATTAAAAGTCATTAAAAATATAAAAAAAATTAAAAATAATAAAAAATAATAAATCATTTAAAATATTAAAAAAATAAAAAAAATTAAAAAAATTACAAATCATTAAAAATGTTTAAAAAATTACTAATAATTTAATTTTTTTTATAAAAAAATAAAAATTAATAAAAAAATATACTATTTGGGACTTGAGCTTATTATTGCAATTTTTTTGTTAATTTATATTTTTTTTACAATTTAGTATAAATTAGTTAAAATTCAATATTAATTTGTGTAAATTAACATATTTTTTTTTATAAATTAATAAAATATAGTATAATTTAAAATAAGTAATAAAATATTTTATAATTTATTAACAAGGTTTAAATCATATAATTTTAAATTTTTAGGGAATGACCAATAACCAATTTGTGTCAACCATGTCCAAGTGACAATCAAATTTGTTAATACTCATGTCCTGAAAATTGACGACCTATTTCAATTTCAAATTTCTAGTATTTTATAATAATTTATACACACATAAACACACACATACAAATATCAATATTCAATAGGGAACAATAAACAAGGTGCATCGAAGCCAAAATTAGATAAATTGATAAACCTAGGGTTTTCACACACATTCATATATCATATAGGAAATACATTAATACATATATAAACACAAATACAATTATAAAATAGAGAATAATAGATTTTAAGGAATCCTAAATACCAAATAAATCTTGAGAATCACCAAGAGGAAAATAATAATAAACATGTAGTAACTCGAAAAACAAAACAACAAAAAGCTATTAAATATAAATATCCAACAATGAATGAAATACCTCAACTTAAATAAAATAAACTCATGTCGAACTAGTGGAAACCTAAATAGGGAATAATAAACTTATATTAACCCTAACTATCAATTAAATATTTTTATTCATATAAATTTATTGAAATAGTTTTTGATCAAACCAATACATATGAGATTGAATGGAAAAAATAAAAAAGAATGAAAGATGATAGAAGTAGTTTCCATGCCTGGGAGATCTAAGCCTAAATCAACAAGAAATCAGGTGAAATGGAAGTTTTTAGGGAAACTTTAGGTGTGGGAATTGTCGGCTGGCTGCAGCGTTTGGATTAAGCGAGAAGTAGAAGAAATAAGAAAGGGGGTGTACATGATTTTAGTAATCTATTTTTTTATGGGCCATTTATGATAGAATTTATCCAGTCACAAAAGGTCATCTTTGGAAGCCTTTTTCAATGGACTAGACATCCATCATAATTACCCATCTCAATATTCCCTCCCACATAAGCATATGAAATCGCACCAAGAAAAAATGAGATGAGTATAGATGATCCATCAAAAATAAAGAGTATTTGCAATGGACATTATATTTCTTCACAAATACCCCTAACTATGGGTCTATTTACGATTGATATTTGACCAGTCTCATTACCCCATCATGATTAGTCCATTTTCCCATAGTGTGTATTCATGTCCATTTAAAAAAAAATAATATTATTGGTCGGAGTAGATTACTCAAGAGGGGGGTGAATTGAGTATCTATAAAAAATTTATAGTAAAAAAGTATTCTTAAACAGTGTCCCTAATAAGGTTAAATGCAACCCAGTTAATCAAAGTAATACGGTTATGAATGTTTGGCTATTTAAATAACTTCTTAGAATATTGATTAATTCTCAGTAATCTTAATGTCATTTATTAAAATTACTTTTGAAGCTATTCTACTAAGAAAAGAAAATTATAACTCCTTTACAAGATTAACTATCAAAGTGAATTTAGTAATTTCTGAATTATACTGTAAAGCAGTAAAATAGAGAAGACTAAATTAAGCAACATTGTGGATATGAAACAAGTGGTTCATTCTCAAGCTGAGACCTAATCCACTCCACTTGGTGATCACCTTCCCCTAAGAAGTTTATATAAGTAAACCTGATCTACACCCTGGATCAGGGTTAAACAACAGTACACATGATTTTCCAAGTCACACACAGACCACTTCCACACATCTTTGTGGGAACAAACAACCATGCCACATAGGGTCCTCTTCCACACTTACCAACGGGTATACACAAGTGTAAAAAGATGTTTGAGTAAGGATATATTGTATCCTTCAGTTTAATGTAGGTGACAGGGTGTGTTGTTATATAGATATAGACACTGCTCGAAAGCTAGTAAAATGATAAAAAACAGATCATAAATATTGATATTGGTTTAAAAATGCTCCAAATGTTAGTCTTTACTGCTATGGACTTCCCAGATGAAGAAAATGCAGAAATCAAGTCCTCGTATGGAAAACAGAGTGTTGCAAGTCAGACCGATCCGACTTGTGTTCTTCATGATGTTTGAAAGTGAGAAGATGTTCTCGATTCTGTTATTCAGTTGAGCTTTTTGTTTTCTTCAGTAGCGTCGAGTTTCATGTGACAATTCTTTCTTCAAAAGAATTCTTTGAGTGAGTTCTTCATTATTGTTCTTATTCCCATTTTTCCTCATTTTCATGGATCAATCCATGCCTTTTCTTTCTGGGCCTCATTACTATTTTATCTTAGAGTGCATGTGTTTGAGTTGAGAGGCTGCATGTATTCTACACCTCATACCTCGTACTTTCAGATGACATGTCTACAAAGAAACATTAATTATGTCAGTGCAATTAAAATTTTCAAATATGACCGTTAGAGATTAAATTTAAAGACAACAAAACAGATTTATAAATGGTGTCATAGTATGTCATGGAAACATTGTCTCATTCACAGTGTCTGGTTCATGGAATTTGGTTCACAGTGTCTGGTTCATGGTGTCTGGTTCACAGTGTCTGATTCACGGTCTCTGGTTCACGATGTCTTGTTCACAGTGTCTGGTTCATGGTGTTTGGTTCATGGTGTCTGGTTTACGGTGTATCATGGTCACAGTGTTTGCTTGTTCACAGTGTCTCATGGTCATGGTGTCTTCTTGTTCACGATGTATCATGGTCACGGTGTCTACTTGTTCACGGTGTCTCATACTTAGAAAAATATATGTATTCATACTTAAGAAGTGATATTTAATGAATGGATTAAACTTAATCATTTTTCAGAGAAATCATTATAAAGTAAATCAAAAGACAGTGTACAGTAACCAAGATAAGTGTATAACACTTAAGAGATTTGGATTAATTTTACTAAACAAATGTTCATTTGATGTGAGATAGATTACATAGAGTTAACAAGGTTTATAGACTGAATATGATTTGTGATCATTAAAACATGATTATAACATGAGGATTCCAACAATCTCCCCCGTTTTGATGATAAAAAATCATGTATATTTAGAGTGTATATTTGTTCTAACAACATAATTAATGTGCATATAATATATATAGAGTGTTCTTATATAGAGAGTGTTCTCCCCATTTTGGGATTATAAAAATGTAGCAAGAAAAAGAAAGACAAAAGAGACAAGGAAAGTGCATAATGTATTAAAATAAAAGAGGGGAAATACAAAAAGTAAAACAAATGTAACAAGATTCCTATCAAAAGAGAGTAAGCATTGTTCTTCTTCACTTACTGGTCTTCTCAATTCCCTTATTAGCAATAGCAGAAGAGGAAGCCATAAGAGTAGAGGTTGAGATAGAATAAGGGAGTGAGCTGGATGAGAGAGATGGTAAAGGAAGACCTTCAATGACAGGGGGATCCAATGTAGGTGTAGTAGAAGACCGAGGTAGTTGTTGATCAAGGATCACATGCCTGATCTAACTCAGTGCCTGATTGATAGACATAGAAGTAGAGGCGAGGGAAGAAGTGAAAGTTGGAAAACCAGTTGTCATAGGTGCAACCGCAGGAGCAACAATGGTTGTAATTTGGACACGAAGATAGGGCCTCAAAATCTTGATAAAATTAGAAATTATTTCTCCAGTATACTGCATAGATTTCTTAAAGTCATCCTTGTTTTCCAAAAACTTATCCAATAGACGAGTGAACTCTATGAGATTTTAGACTTGAGTCTTCAATGCTTGAGTAACAGGAGCAATCCTCTGATTTTCAACAATATATTTGAAATGATTGGTTATTTCAGTATTTGAGATGATTTTGTTGAAGTAGAAATCCAATTTCTTGGAAATTTAACTCTTAGAATCATTAGAAAATTTTTAATGGATTTGGACCAGATCAAGAACTCTGTCACTGTTTTTGATAACTTCAGATAGAAAATATTTTTTAAAACCACTAAGCATAGTCTGAAGTTCTTCTTTGACCACTGTTTTGAGTAGGTCATTGTCTAAGGAAGGTTGAGATGATTTTCTTGATGCTTTAGAGGCAGTGACAACTGATATAAGAGATTTCAGTTGATTTATCACTTTTTGAAGGCACCTCGTATACTAATTAGTGAGATTGTTAAGATTAACAACAATCTCTCACATCTCTTTCAGAATCTGTTTGTTTCTTTCTACGACCTTTTCAGTTAATAAGGCTAAATGAGGTTAAATCTGAGAGGCAATATTATGTAAGATTTTTAGAACAATAGGCTCCATAGAATGGGAAGCAAGCTCTGATCTCGAATTCATCACTTTCTACATGTCTTCAATCATACCTTTTAGAGTCTTTAATTCATCACGAAGAAGTATGTTTTGAACTCTGACTTCTTGAATCTCATGAATCATTTTGTGTTGAATCTGGAAAATAATTTTTTCCAAAAATAGTGAGGCATCTCTCTCACTTAGATTTTTTACTGGAGTTGGTTGGATATTCTAGATTTTTTCAATTGTAGAAAAATGGGTAGCTCCAAATTCTTTCTGATCATATTTATTCACCAAGGATGGTTGTTCTGGTGATGGTTCAGAGATAGGGGTTGAGAAGGGATCAGGTTATTCTTTAGGGACATGATTAGAGAAATATTTCAATTAGAACATAGTGGAAGGGTCAATGCCTTTTACTGAGACTTCATGAGATTCATTCAAATCATAAAAGTTGGGGAATTTATACCGATTATCTATAGGGCTTGTATCAATTGGGTTTGGTACTTCAATAGATTCTAGATTTGGGGGTCTATCCCCCTCAATGGTTAAATCGTTATTAGGACTGAGAGGCTTAGGGTATTGATCTATTTCCATGAATTCATGTCTTAGTTCCTCACTCATTTCTTTTCTAGAAAACTGAAAAGCCAGCTCCAGCCTTTCGTCAACCGAAGGAATGACTTGAGAAATAGATTGTTCCACTGGGAGTTCCTCAAGGTCATCTTCTTGCATAACTGGTAATTATTATTCTATAATATCTTCTATAGCATTATTTTCGATTTCTTTTTCAACAGATTCTATTTCAACTTCGGGTTGATCTTCCAGATTAGTAATATCTTTAGGAGCATGGACTTCTTTTTCAATTACTACATGAGTAATAGGAGTACTTTCTTCCTTATCAGAAACTGTTTCCCTAAGAGGCACAACAACCCCCTTTTCATCTTCTTTAGAATACTCAAAAACTACATCTGGTTCCAAACCAGGATTAGAAATATCTTTTAGTCTCGAGGGATGATCCACTAGATTGAACCTTTCATGGATCCTATCATTGTCTTCCACCCATTCCTTTTTCTAGGGATTCCAATTGATTTTCATCCTCTTGATAATGACTTTTGAAAGACAAAACTCAAAATCCATGACAGCTTATTCATTAGGTCCAACCATAACTTTGGAATGAAGCATGGCTGAGATAAGATGAGTGAAAAAAGGGAGGTTTTCTTGGATTTGGTTTTGATCAGCTCACACATATGGTGTATGAATTTCTTTTATAGGTAGATCTTGTGCCCATTTTTCAAAAGATGAATCAGAAACACATCCTGGTATTTTAGTACAGAAAAATCACCTTTTCTGGGGCTAATGATGTTCTAAATAAACTTAAATAGAAGTCTAGATTCTCCATCCAGTTTAGTAGCAACGACTCTCCTCTTGTTTCCATTTTTGGTTAATCTTTTCAAATAATATTCCAAAACAAAGAATTCACTAGAAAGTGGAGGTCCCCTCTGATAGTCCCCACATATGCCTTCATGAGTTATCCTATGTAATGTGGAACATAAACTCTAAGATAATGTGTATCTCTGGCCATTTATATAGCTTCTTACAACATAGACATCACCAGAATCAAAAGAGAACTGAACATAATGATAAAATTGAGCCACTATATTAGGGTAGATAGGTATATCTTCCTTCGAAAACCATTCTAACCAGCCTTACTATTTTAAAACTTTCAAAACTAAATAATTAATTGATATAATCCACTTAGGGAATATCTATTTCTCAATTTCTACTATTCAGTTCACCAGATTTGGATTTGTAGGACCTTTGGGTGCCAGCTTAGGTGTGATCTTCATCTTCTTTGAGCTACATTTCTCAGGAGTCGACGATGAAGGGCGTTTCATCCTAGGAATTTAACGAAGGTTTGAGAGAGGGAAGGTTTTCAGGGTTGAAGAAGGGTTATTAATTGAGTGAATATAAAAAATATAAATTGAAGAACAAGTGATACTTTCTTTATTTTATCATTTAGGAATACTAAACGTCACAAAAAAATAAATGCACAGGAAAGTAAAAAAGGTGAAATGAATAATTACTGTCATACACTTTTGAATTTGTAAATAAAACACATAAAGAATATTTACAGTGGGACAATATCATGTCTTTATGGTGAGATAGTGAATGAATTTTACGGTGAGACAATGACTGAACTTTACGGTGAGACAGTGACTGAACTTTACGGTGAGACGGTGGCTGAACCTTGCGATGAGACAGAGAATGTCAGAAAGTAATCATGAAATACTTACTATGAGACCTTAAAAAGGGTATAGTAAGATATAAAACAGTAATATATAAAACCATAAGATATAAAATAGTAAGACATTTACTTAAGATTTATCATGCCTAGTTCATGTATGATGTAATCTATTCTTTCAGAATTTAATGTTTTAGTAAATATATCAGCAAGCTGATATTCAGTACCAATGAATTCCAAAGTGATATCACCTTTTTGATATTGATCTCTCCAAAAGTGATGTATTACATCAATATGCTTTGTCCTAGAATGTGAAACACGATTTTTTGAGATGTTAATAGAACTTGTTTTGTTATAGTTTATAGGTACATGCCTGAATTGATATCCATAATCAAGTAATGTGTGTTTCATCCACAAGATTTGTGCACAAAAACTGTCAACAACTATCTATTCAGGTTATATAATAGATAATGCAGTAGAATTTTGTTTCTTACTACACCATGATACAAGTGACTTACCTAAAAAGTGACATGTTCTAGAGGTGATTTTGCTATCTAACTTATAGCCACCAATGTCAGCATTAAAATAAATTACTAATTTAAATGATTGTTCTATAGGATAGAATAGTCATAGATTATATTTATGCTTGAGGTATTTGAAAATCTATTTACAACATTTAAATGAGATTCCTTTTGATTTTATTGAAAACGAGCACACATACACACACTAAACATAATGTCAGGTCGACTTGCAGTTAAGTAGAGTAAACTTCCAATAATTCATCTATAAGTTGTTTGATCAATAGATTTTCCATCTTCATCAAGATCCATCTTACAAGTGGTACTCATGGGAGTGTCACTAATTTTAGTGCTATCAAATCCAAAACGTTTTATAAGATCTCTAGTATATTTTATTTGAGTTAAAATAATAACAACATTATTTTGAAAGATTTGAAATTCGAGAAAGAATTTTAATTCACCCATTAAACTCATTTCAAATTCATTTTGCAGCATTTAAAAAAAATCAATACACCAAGAATTTCTTGAAGATCCAAATATAATGTCATCTACATAGATTTGAACAAGTAAAACATCATTAGAAATTCTTTTTATAAAAAGGGTAGGATCAAATATTCCTTTTATAAAACCTTTAGAAATCAGAAAAGTACTCAACCTATCATACCAGGCTCTTGAAGCTTATTTTAAACCATATAAATCTTTTGATAATTTAAAAATATGATTTGGAAAATGGGGGGTTTTAAAATGAGGGTGTTGTTCAACAAAGACATCCTCAGCTATATACCCATTTAAGAATGCACTCTTAACATCCATTTGATATAGTATGAAATTCAGATGCGCATCATAAGCAAGCAGGTTCTTGATGGCTTCAACTCTAGCTACTGGTGCAAAAGTCTCCTCATAGTTAATTCCTTTTTCTTGACTATAGCCTTGTGCAAACAATCTAGACGTTTTTCTAACTGTGTCACCAAATTTATCTAACTTATTTCTAATCACCCATTTAGTGCCTCTGGTGAATGTGTCCATGGGTCTTTCAACAAGTTTCCAAAATTTGTTCCTTTCAAATGGATTAAGTTCTTCTTGCATATCCATAACACAAAATTCATCATTGATAGCATCATTAATGTTTTTAGGTTCAACTTGTGACAAGAAGACTTGATGTTCAACCAGATTTCTAAGAGAAGCTATAGTTTGAGTTCCTCTGTCAAGGTCTCCCACAATATCATCTAAGGGATAGTTCTTAAGAGTTCTAAACACTCTAGAAAAGGAGGGACTAGTGATTTCAGGTTCATCAATAGGTTCAGGTTCATTGTGACTTGAGTCTAAGGAATTTACAGAACTAGAAGTTTTCACTGATTCTTTCACAAAATTATTTGAGGATTTTGAATTAATGTTCAGATTTGATACATCATCCTCCGGGTTCTCTAGAATGGTATTAGGCTCATGTGGATCTGTTTCATCAAATTTTACATGGACTGATTCTTCCACACATTTAGTTCTTTTATTGAACACTCTATAGGCTTTACAAGACATGGAATATCTTAAAAAGATACCTTCATCACTCTTGGGTGCAAATTTGTTAAGATTGTCTTTAGTATTAAGGATATAGATTTTGAAACCAAAAACTTTGAAGTAGTTAACCTTGGGTTTTTGATTTTTCTGTAACTCTTAAGGAGTCCTTTTATGAATAGGTCTAATCAACACTCTATTGATTATGTAGCGTGTTGTATTTACAACTTCAGCCCAAAAATAAATTTGTAGGTCATATTCACTAAGCATTGTTCTAGTAATCTCTTGCAGGGTTCTATTTCTTCTTTCTACAACTCAATTTTGTTGAGGTGTTCTAGGGGCAGAGAAATTTTGATTATAACCATTTTGTAAGAAAAAGGATTCAAACTATTGATTTTCAAACTCATGGCCATGATCAATTCTTAAGTTGAAAGGAAATTTTGTGTTGTCTACCCTTTTGACAGGGATTACACACTTTGTCATTTGGAAACTCAAGTTTGGGTAAGTCTTTAACTATACTTTTTGTAGTTAGATTTCTAAGGGAGTGAATATTACAGTGTCCTAGTATCCTATGCCAGATCCAATACTCTTTATGAAATACACTTAAGCATGAAGCATTTTGAAAAGCTAAGGAATCTAAGATAACAGAGTAAACATTTTCATTTCTTAATGCAGGAAACACAAATTATTCTTTAGAATTAAAGACATTGAAAGCATCATTTTCAAATCTAACATGAAATCCATTATCAAATAATTGTGAGATACTATGAAGATTATATTTTAATCCATCAACAAACATTACATTAGAAATTAAAACTGAGTTAAAGTTACCGATTTGGTCATGGAAAATAATATTTCTTTTGGCATTATCACCAAATGTGACATGTCCTCCATATATTTTTATTATGATCTTGAAGCATGAGTTCTCTCCTATCTTGTGTCTTGAACATCCACTATCCAAGTACCATAAAATTTTTTAGGAACTCTTTAAGCATCTTTCCTACAAAATGATTAAGAAAAAACAGAATTTAGGACCCATAATTGTTTGGATACAGTAATATTAGTAAGAAGTGGTTTAGGAACCCATATAATTCTCATAGTTTTCCTATAATCATTATGTAATGTATTTGGAAAATAAACTCTATTTGGTCTAGAAAAACATGAAACAGTAGAGAGTGTATCATAAATTTAACTAGTTTATTTGTGTCCAGAACTGGGAGTAAAACTATATGTCCTAGATTTAGAAACAAAATTTTTTATAACAAGGTTTCTTTTTCTATGTTGATAACCAATGCTAGTTTTGTATTTAGGGGAAAGTTTTTTACCTAGAATTTGAGTAAGGGTATTTTTACCATGGGTAAACTTTTCTAGGTCATTATTTAATTTCTCATTAGACCTTTTTAATTCGTTGTTCTCTTTGAGTAGTTGATCATTTTCCCATTTTTCAGTTGTGAGTTCAGATTTAATAGTCACAGTAAGAGCATACTATTTCTTTAATGATTTATATTTGTATTTTAGTTCATTTCATGTTTCTTCAAGCATTTATAATATTCAAACATTTCTTTATTAGTCATATTTTTAGAGTCACCCTCATTCTCAGAATAGTATAAATTATGTATAGGGGAGTCCAGTGTTACCTCATATGTGTTTTTCATAAAACACATATTGGATTTGTTAGCTTTGTCATCATGTGATGTTTCTGAGTCTCTTGAACTGTCATTAGACATAGTCTAGGTTGCTTTCATTTCCTTTTTATACTTCATGTCCTTTTCCTCATTTCTCCTTTTGTATGTGAGCTTTGGAAAATCAGCCTTGATATGTACTTTGTGCTTACATCCATAGCAGACAATCTCATTAGTCTTGTCACTTCTTTTCCAATTCTTCTTCCAACTTCCTTTTTGGTTACATTTTCCCTTGAAGTTAGGATTTCAGAAAACGTTCTTCTTCTTGTAAAATATATTGAATATTTTGGTTAATTGAGCCATCTCCTCATCACTGTCAGGTGATGATTGTTCACTACTGGAACTTTATACAAAAGCTTCTAATTTCCATTTGTATTTGTGTATAGAGGTGGTGGTCTTGAATGCAATAGATTTCCATTTTGGTTCAACCTCTTCTCCCTTGTTGACTTTAAGATCTTCTTCATACATCATCAGTTTCCCATTGAGTTCTTTTATAGGTAGCTTACTGATGTCGCATGATTCTCTAATAGAGACGGAGGTTCCTCTCTATCTGTTAGGCAGACATCTGAGAATTCTCATGATCTGTTCCTTGGTAGTGACTTCCCTTCCAATTGAAATCATTGTGTTGACGATCTCATTGAACCTAAGATACACGTCAGAGATAGGATTATCATGTTTAATTTTAAAGTTATAATATTTAATAGTATAAGTATTATATCTCATTTATTTTACACTAGATGTTTCTTCATGTGAGACAGAAAGGGTATCCCAAATTTCATGGGCAGTTTTACAAGCAAAAAGTCTATTGAATTCTTCATCTCTTAAGGAGAAGTATAAAGATTTCATAGATTTGTAGTTGTTATTGAAGGCAGTTTTGATAGGTTCATCCCATGTGATTCTATCAGTATTTGGAATCTTATATTCATCTATAATGGAAGGCCAAATTTCAAAAACCATACTCCTTAAAGGTATTTTAATTTTAATTTTCCATTGAGCATAGTTGGTTCCATTAAAGAATGGCGGTAAGTTGGTGGTGGAACCTTCCAATCTATTATCCGTAATACAAAAATACTTTGAGAGAGCTAGAAATTTAGAATTAATATAAATTTATAGATCATTGATGTACAACTACAATCACAGTTGAATAAGGTTAAACAATGTTTTTAACAAAAAACCTCTTATACCAAATGTTGGTCAGAGTAGATTACTCAGGGGGGGGGGGGGGTGAATTGAGTATCTATAAAACATTTCTAGTTAAAAATTATTCTTAAACAGTGTCCCTAATAATTTTAAATAGATCCTAGTTAATCAATTTAATATGGTTATAAAGGTTTGACTGTTTAAATAACCTCTTATAAGACTGATTAATTATTAGTAATCTCTATGTCAGTTATTAATATTACTTTTGAAGATATTATACTAAGACAAAACAATTATAAATTATATGCAAGATTAAATATTAAATTGAATTGAGTAATTTCTAAATTATACAGGAAAGAAGTAAAAAAGAGAAGACTAAATTAAACATCACAACGGATATGAAATAGGTGGTTCAGTATCAAGCCGAGATCTAATCCACTCCACTTGGTGATCACCTACGACCAAACAATTTATATAAATAAACTTGATCCACACCCTAGATCAGAGTTAAACAATAGTACACAGAACTTTCCAAGTCACACAGGGACCTCTTCCACAGTTCTTCATGGGTACAAACAACCAAGAAACACAAGGACCTCTTCCACACTTATCAGTGGGTATACACAAGTGTAAAATGATGTTTGAGTAAGGATCTCCTTTATCCTTCAGTTTAATGTAGGAGACAGATTGTGTTGTTATAAAGATACACACAATGATCGAAAGCTAGTAAAATGGTACAGAACATAGAAGAAATATTGAGATAGGTTTGGAAATGCTTTTAATGTTAGTCTTTAAATCTCCAGACTTCTGAGATGAAGCAGATGCAGAAATCGTGTCCTCGTATGGAAAACAAAGTGTTTCAAGTCCGATAGATCCAGCATGTGTTCTTCGTGATGTTTGACAGTGCGAAGATGTTCTCGATTCTGGGATTCAGTTGATCTTCGTGTGTTCTTCAACAACATCGAGTTGCATGTGACAATTCTTTCTTCAAAAGACTTATCTGAGTGAGTTCTTCGTTATTGTGATTATGAACATTTATCCTCACTTTCATCTATCATTCCATGCTCCTTTTTGTTTCTAGGCTGAATTACTCTTTTATCTTGGAGTGCATGTGTTTGAGCCGATAGACTGCATGTATTATGCACCTCATACCTCGTACTGTCATATGACATGTCTACAAAGAAACATTAATTTTGTCAGTGTATTTAAAATCTTCAAATATGATCGTTAGAGATTAAATTGAAAGGCGAAAAAATAGATTAAGAAATAGTGTCATAGTATTTCATGGAAATAGTGTCTCATTCACTGTTTTTGGTTCATGGTGTCAGGTTCACAGTGTCTATTTCACATTGTCTGGTTCACGGTGTCTAGTTCACAGTATCTGGTTCACGGTGTCTGGTTCATGGTGTCTGGTCTGTGGTGTCTGGTTCACTGTATCTGGTTCACAGTGTATGGTTCACGGAGTATAGTTCACATTGTGTAATTCACAGTGTCTGGTTCACGATGTCTCATGGTCACAGTGTCTACTTGTTCACGGTGTGTCATGGTTACGGGGTCTGCTTGTTCATGGTGTCTCATGGCCACTGCGTCTCCTTGTTCAAAGTGTCTCATACTTAGGAAAATATTTGTATTCAGACATAAGCAGTGATATTTATGGAATGTATTAAACTTAATAATTTTTTAGAGAGATCATTATAAATTAAATCAAAAGATAGTGTATAGTAACGAAGCTGAGTGTATAGCACTTAAAATATTAGGATATCTTTTACTAAACAACTGTTCATTTGATGTGAGATAGATTACATAGAGTTAACAATGTTTATAGACTAAATAAAATTTGTGATCATTAAAGCATGATTAATACATGAGGAGTCCAACAAATATGTTAAATCCTAAAGATATTTGGTATAAACATCAATTTTTTATTCTACAAATGACCATTGGTGTTATCTATATACAATAAAATATAGATGGTAGTCTTATCATACATTTTTGGGAAATATTTTTTTTGGGTCTAGGGTGGGTGAAAAGGTAAAGTGGGGGTCATCCTTGGGTTTGTAAATGGCCTTCATACCATCGGCCTAACACTTTTGTGACATCTCATTCTTATTATTTTACTTTTTCAGTTTATTATACAACTTTCTCTATGTGTAACTCATGAACTCTGGTATTTTTCTTTTATTATTATTTAACCATTAGTCATAGTGTAACATGTATTTTTTCCTTTTAACTCCTGGATTCTTGTTAATTTTTATTATAAAATAGAATTTAATATTTACTCTTAGAATTAAATATATTGATAAATCAATATAAGTTATGATTATCCCATTTCACAATATTAAAAAATATTATCTAGTTTGTACAATGTCAACTATAGTTTAATATGACAAGTTCTATTATCCCCTTCTTCTTAAAATTAGGGATTCCTCTCTCTCAAGCTATCACAACACTAAAATTAATATGTAGTAGAACAAAAAACTCTATAAATGATCTTTTATTGATCACCATACCCAAATTATTCCATTTCCCATAAAAACAAATATTATAGTAATGTAAAAACTATTTGGGTTGACTATTTTAAAAAATTTAATAAACATGTGTTACTATTATCGGGAGTATAATATAGAATTATATATATAAAAATATGATAATGAATGTTCTTAGGCATATTTTTATTGATTTTATATATTTTTATTTTATTTTCTTCTCAAAAACAAAATAAACATTAAAAATATAAATTTGATAACAATTATAATTTATGTATTTAATTATGAAAATAATATGGTGAGTAACCTAAACAAACTATAGGGAAACATTTTGGACTACAAGTATGTTTGGTTTAGTTTTACAATGAAAATTTATAAAATTATTGGTGAAATGAATTTGTGTAGCGAATCAATCACATACACTAGATTGTGATAAAATTAGTATATATATTACTAAGTATAGAGTTAACAACCAAAGTACTAACCTCCCCTAGAGATGCTTACTTATGAAATAGAAATGGAATCAATCATGATTACTTAAACTCATCCACTAATAATACGAGTTCAATGAGAAACCAATAATGTTTCTTTTATGACGATTCATTGATAGACCGGAATGAATTAAAAGTAATGTCCCACATGCCTATAAGGTTTCTTTCCAAGCCTCAACATAATGAATAATGTTCCATAGCTCAATGGTGGTGCATTCTAGCACTACGTAAGATTTTAGATTTGTGTGTGTAGTATAATAATCCATAATTTTCATACATAGATATTATATCTTATTAGATGAATATTCCTTACATAACAACATGATTCACGCCAAAACCGTGCATATTTAGTGTATATGAATACATGGATTCATAAAAAACTGGTACATAAAATACATACATTGTCTCCCACTTAGTTCTTTATAAATATCTCACTTATTAGATATATCATAATTAAAACCTTTCTTTACATCTTGGGTAAAAGGAATCATAATAAAGGGTGATCTCAAATACTCTATAAGTGTAAAAAAGAGAGATATAAATTATATTTTAAGTATAACATAAACATAATAGTATGAGAACATGATATTAACATTTGTAAACCATACCCAACAAATCATATATTATAAACATGATCCATGGTATAAACCTTGGCAGTTCATAAGATATTAATCACAAAGGAATCAATAAACCTAAGCTATGATAATAAAACATTGGCATAATACATATGTTTGTGGCTTATATATAAGCATTGGAAATCATTTCCTCAATAAAGGATCAATACCAAGACTATAATAGTTGATTGGTTTGACACCCCATTCCATAATATCCTTATTCTAGGTTCACTCATAAGAATATCATAGTGGATAGAGTCCCTTGTTGAACTCAGTTCATTCCCCATTCCAGTTCTTATTATCTCATGAGATATATAGCTTTAACCAATGAATTGGAGGGATATACAAATTATATCCCACACATTTCATAATAAATACCACACATATGTGATCCATAAGATTAGAAAACATTCATCATATCATCATATCATAACCTATCGAAAGAAACAAGTTTCATAAAATTTTATCATTTCATTATAGCATAACCCATAGAAAATAAGTGGGTTTCATAAAAATATCATTATCATAGTCATAAACCATCCATATAAAGAATAATTATGTTTTGGTAGGATCATATCATTATTAATTTAAAATAACATCAAAGGATTTCACCATAGTTTAAAAATTTCTTTAAAATATTATTGAAACATATCATGAGGAAATTACACTTTTAATTTTAAAACCACTTAATTAAAATAAAAATATTTCCCAAATTTTAATGATTTTTTTTGAAGATATCCATGGAAACATTAAAATGACTCTAGAAATTATTGACCAGTCATGATGGTGTAAAATTGTTTTTATTATAAATACATTTAAATAATGACTCCTTTCACATTTTTGATAAAAGTCAAGAGGACCTCCTTTAAAAAACAATAATAAGATTGATTCTAATAATATTTATAGAAATTAAAACACGGGTAAAAATTATTTTAATAAATAATAGGATAATTGTATTTACTTTTAAATAAAATAAAGACATTGAAGAAAAATATTCTCGACCAAAGAGAAAATAATGTTCATTTTTCTTAAAACATTTTATCGATCATTTTAAGTACCAAATATAGAAAAATAATTCTATAACATGAAAATAAATAAATAAATAGAGGAGAATAAATTGAATTGGTTTTATTATATAAGGATCATATAATTTCACACAATGGAAATTCAAGCATAAATAATCCTGATTAAAATGACATTGAAACATAAATCATGTACCTAAAGTTTGAATTTCTTCAAAATATAACTAATATCCTATATTATAAATTTAAAATTATTATAATTTTATAAAATAATTATTTAAATACTTATAATATCATATATAACCCATTTAATATTTCAATAACCACTTATTAAGAATTCCATATTAAAATTATCATTTTTGGGTGTTAACTGTTTCATTTTTCATGGAAGATTCAGTTAAGATGTTCTTGTCCTTATACTTTGATCATGATACCATCGTCTTAAGAATTTTATTACATATATAAATATAATATATATTAATTATTAACATATTTAGAATCATCCATAAAAGGTGTATATATATAAATGATTCACACCATTCATGGAGATGGTAGGTTGTACATATGCATGATCCCTATTTTCTTGTACTTTAATAAGATGGAAAGAAATATGTATAATATTTTATCCTTAAATAAACATAATTATATCGTAAATATCATATATTAACATTTAATACATCAAAAAAATAAACTATGAATGATGTTTATGGAAAATGAATTATACTACTATGTGTAGGCAGTTGTCCACATGTACGCATGAGCAATACTTTGACTTCACATTTGATGGAATAGATGGTGGATAATGGTGGTTACATAATCATAATAAAATTTAAATATATTTATTATAATTAATTCAATATATTATTATTAATATCACATATTTAGAAGTGGTAAAATTAGAAGAAAATTGAAAGAGTTTTTGTAGGACGATTACCCCTTCTTTGATAGGGTAGCTTCCAATCCCTTCTTATGGACCCCTAAACTGATATTTTAAGAGTAAAATAACATATAATTATTGAATAGGAAATTTAGAAAAATTAATAATAATTTTTTTTGATATATGTTGCTTAATGAGGCAATAAAAATATAGGATAAGAGATCTCCTTTTACAGTGAATGAAATGACACACTTGGAATTACTTTGAAGATTAAAATATAATAAATTAATTTTCAATTAAAAGTAAAAAAAGTGGTTTTTTTAAATATAAGATAGTTTAAGGTTTAAATACCCTTAAAAAATAAAATTTTTATAGTTTTATGTGGAAATTCAAACCTTATGATTTTGTTCAATGATTTTTCAACCTTTTTTAACCTTAATCCTGGAAAAAACTTTTTTGATAATCAAGGGTTATAATTTTAATTGTAATTTAAAAATTAGAATAAAAATGGACAAGGAATGAAATTTTAGACCATATCCCATCACCCTTTATCTATTTAAATATTTTTATTTTTAAAATAATTTACTAATATATTATTTATTATAAAATACTTTTAAAGTTATTTTTAGAACTATTCACATATTTCGACTTGAAAGACAAAAATATTGAAATAGGATTTGGATATATAATTATAACACATCCACAATAAGTTTTATTTAACTATTCTATTTGTTTTAAAATGACAATTCATCCTATTTTTTTTTATTTTTAATATTTTAATAAATTACTTATTTTATTTTTCCTATTACTTGAACATGTACTATGTTAGTGTTGTGTAATAATTTTAGGTAATTATTCCATCACAAAAAAATTAAAATAAAATACCATCATAAAAATAAATTAATTATTTTGAAAATAATTTTTTATATTACTTCATAACATCTTTTTATTCCTATGTGAACATATAATAGAAATTAGAAATAAGAGTGTGACATTTTGGAATCCTCATTTACTTGAAATAATATAAAACATTTATCAAAGAAAAATAACATAAAATTTATATATTTTAACTTTTTTAGGAAACTTAATGAAATAAGATAATATAATAGGATTAATGAAAATTATTTGGAGATTTATAAGCCTTATCCTATAGTTTACCAATTTTTTACCCATTTTACCATTACTGAGGTGACATATATTTTCCATAGTTACTATTCATAATGATAAAAAATTTAATAGATATGCTTAATAAAATTGAACCTCCTAATTATAATTATAAAATCCATTTTTTAAGATTTAATTTATATAATATTCATAAATAATGTTTAATATAAATTTATAAAACCGAATGGAAATGAATTTTTAGAGAAATGCGTTTTAAGACTAAAAATAAACTTATATCAAAATAAAGTATAATGATAACTACTATGGTATTAATTTGATTATAAATAATTAAAATTGTATTATGTTACTTTATAATAAAATTAAAAACATAATGTTATTTTTAAATTACTTGATTTAATGAAAATAAAGGAATATTTTTAACAAATCTGTATTTTTCAATATTCACTTAAAAATAATCTTTGTAGAAAAATAAAAACAACTCAACATAAGATAATTTTTTAATGATGATTTAAAAAATTATATCATTTTTATAAAATAATATTTCTATTTTTTTTAAAATTAATTATAACATCCTCACACAAAAATGGAAAGAAACTAATTTTGTAGAAAATATATTTTTAAAGCCTAAAATGTCATTACTGAAAATTGAGTACTTAATATTATGAGATAAAAATAAATCTAAATTAAAGAAAACATTTATATATATTTTTCCTAATTTGTTAAATCCTATTCATACCCTCCAACCCAATGAAAATGTTATAAAAGTATGAAATATTATGGTTCATTTAGACTCAGGATTGCATATAAAGTAAGCTATCAGATTATTCATGTTTATTTCAAATAAAATACATATAAAATCTAGGTTTGTTGTATTATATCCCCTTAAAATTAATTTCATCCTAAAAATTTCATCACTATAGGATATCTTGTTCGGTCATATCCTCAGGTTCCTTTGTACCTTTTTCAAAATTTTGATTCTTCTAGAGAAATTTAATTGGGTGAGTAGTCTTATTCCATAATACTTTATCTCTATAGTCCAAGATTTATATTGGCTGTTGTTCACAGGAAATATAGTTATATATTAGTAAAACCTCATGGTTTATCACATATGAAGGATCATGTATGTACTTCCTTATTAGAGATACATGGAATACATCGTAATCTTGAGAGAGGTTTAGTGGATGTGGTAAGGGATAAGCTATAATCCCTAATTGATCAAGAAAATTAAAGGGACCAATATACCTTGGGATAAAATTAACATTATTTGTGAATTACATTTCCATATTTTACATAAAAATTCAAAAAAATATCTTATCAACAACCTTGAATTTTAGATATCACCAAGGATTATCAGCTTAAATTTTCTATTGACTTTGATCTTTCTTAGTATTATGGTGAATGGATCTAACATAATAAACCATTTACTTAGATTTTTTAGTCCCCAATACATTTATTTCTCTAGATTCATCACAACATGTTAGAGTTCTACACTTCCTTACATAGAGGGCATCATAAGGATCCATTTGAATGCTCTGTCAATAAAACATTTTGTTATAGGAGAATTTTAAAAGGGGAATGTTTTGATATGAACCACTTTTGAAATATAGAGAACATGATCTCAACATATATTCTAGGGTTTGAATGGTTCTATTATAATTTCTATTAATATGATGATGATAAGTAGTACTGAAACATAGTTCTACATCCATATCTTACTAAATACTATTCTTGAACTTTATTGTAAAACTTGGATAAAAATAAAATACAATTGAGGGTGGTACTCTATGTAATCTCACCACTTCCTTAATGTATATCCTAGAAATACGATCAAGTGAGAAATATTATTTAATAGAAACTAAGTGTATTAAATTTGTAAGGAGGTGGAATACAACTAAAATATTAGTATATAATTTAAACATTTTGGGGTGTTCGACGAGGATATCCATGGTGATTTTTCCCATTTCTATTCTGGTATAGGTAATGGTTTTTACATTCCCTTAGAAATCTATCTCTTAACCTTAACTTGCTGACATACCCAACACCGAGATACATACTCAGAAATAACTCTCTTCATGTTTTCCCACCATAAATAATTTTCTGATATCTATATATGTTTATAATTTTTGTATGATTAGATAATGATGAACTATATGTTTCATCATACAAACCATTATTCATATATTTTATGGAAGGGAAACATACATGGTTCCTAAACCTTATCATTATTTTATAATCAAGGTTGAAATATAGAACATTTCTCACCTCATTTTTCACTCTATATTTTTCTTATGAACCTTTTTAATCTCCACATGAATAGATAGTTGAAAGATTATTTGAGAAAGATAATATTTATCTCATTTTTTCAAGATTTCAAGGCCAATCCATTATACATCTCGAAATATTTGATCCATTGTGATCCTCAACATAGATAAACTGACATGATCCTTTTGAATCATTGATTATTAAACATTGTTAACTTTACCAGGGCGGTATTGTATTAAGAATTCAAAATATTTAATCAACTCAATACATCTTCTATGTAACATATTAATCTTTTTATAAGTGAATATGTAATTTAAAATTTTATGATCAGTTTATATGAGACATTATTCTTTGTAAAGATAATGAATCCATATCTTTAATGAAATAATTATGGTAGTAAAATCTATATCATGAGTTTGGAAATTTTTTTTCCAGAAAACTCAATTGTCATGAGGCATAGGTTATCACCATATCAATATACATGGGGAAACATCCTATTCCCTTCTTTTATGTATTAATATAGATCACAAACCCTTCTACACTACAAGGTAGTGTGCTTATAGGTGTATTGACAAACCATATTTTCATATCTAGGAAATTTTAATCACATTGATCTATGTAAAAGAATTTAACTCCCTTCTGAGTTAACTTGGTTATTAGAATAATGAACTATGAGAAATTATCCTCGAATAATCAATAATATCAAGCCAAATAATGAAGATTATGGATCTCTGTCACATTGGTTATCCTGAGCCAATGTTGAACAACTTCCATATTTGATGGATCCACTAATATACCCTTCCCTGAGATTTTATAACAAAAAAATGAAACTTTATGTATCCAAAATTCACAATTGGTATATTTTTCAAACAAATTATCCTTAGGGTTTTTAGTAAAATGCTAAATTGGTATTCACTCTCTTCAATGATCGTGTAATATATTAGAATATCATCTATAAAAACTACCACTAATTGATCATGGTAATATCGAAAGACTATGTTAATTAAATCTATGAAGAGATCAAGAGAACTGGTAATTCAAAATGGAATCAATATAAATTTATAGTGTCAATACCTAATATGGAATGTTGTCTTGGGAATTCCTTCAAATTTGACCCAAAATTAATAGTATCCCAATCAATGATCAATATTGGAGAAATATTTATCTCCTCACAATTTATCGAACATACCATCAATGCGGGGATAAGGATACTTATTCTTGATTGTAATATTGTTAAGTTACCTATAATGAATGTAGAGTGAAATTTATCCATCTTTATTCTTAAAAAAAGAGCAGGTGTACCCCCTAGTGATGAACTTTCCCAAATTTATACCTTATCAAGACTATATTTGAATTTTTTCTTCAGTTCCCACAACTTAATCAAGTCCATTATATATAGAGTTTTTAAATAGGTTTATAATGAGGTGTTATTTCAATTGAAAACTCAACTTCACAATTCAGAGGAATAAAGAAAAAGATTTCATAAAAAACCGCAACAAAACTCTCATAAATTATTCATATCTTCGATGTTTAGTTTCTCCACAACCACATGAGATAAACACCCCATTTGAATATGAATAAAGACTAATAAAATAGAAATAATTTCCATCAGAAGCACATATTTATCCTCACATTGTTAAAAGATCATAGGTTAGTTTGGGATATCAAATGTGACTTCTATTCCATGGAAATTTATATGAGATTTATTTAAGGAAATCCAATCCATGCCTAAAATAACATTAAATTCAACTAAAGGAAGAATAATGATATTTTCAGAATCACATTCCCACAAAGATAAATTATATATGAATCATATAATTTTGTTGTGATCATTACAATGTTAGGATTTTTTAATTCTAATTAAACAACTAATAATTGATGTAGTATAATGATATCATTAGAAAATTCTTTAGATATAAAAGATTAGGAGAATCCAGAATCAAATAAGACATTAGTAGTTATATAGTGGATGGTAAGTTTACCTTTAAACCCTTCATTTTTATACCCCACATCAATAATAATTATTGTAAGAGATTTACATTTTTCCCTATTCATAAGACTTTGTTGATACCAATTGTTGTCATTAACATCGGTATTTGTGCAATAGTTAGCACAATTACCATACCCTTTACATTAGAAACATTAATGTTTGAGTGGGGCATTCTTTTTATCTTTTTAAACATCCATTTCTTTTACTGGGATCTTCACGTCACTTAAATACTCATTTTCTCATTGAACTTATTTTACATAATTAAAACACTAGTCCCCTTAAGATAATTTCCTCTATGTTTCCCTTCACACTTAAAGAAAAAAACAAAATCTCATTTTCTTCACTCAAAATTTTTCATTTTTAAAATTTCTTTTGAATTCCATGTTCTTTTTATATAAAAACCATGATATTTATGGGTATATCTAATTTCAATTTATACATTAATTTCACATAATAATATTTCATTATATCTACTGAAGTATCTTATAGACAACACCCTTCATTGACATGGTTTTATTCCACTGAATAATTGATCAATATTATGTTCAGGTGATATGATAATACCTGAAGCGTACCTCACAAGTCTTGTAAATTTTTTCTTATAGTTATTAATAGATTCATCATATTTCTCCTTTAGATTAAGGATTACCTTCTCCATTTTCATATGAAAAATATTTGGAAATTACTTATTAAAAAATATTCTCTTAAACTCATCCCACTCCATAGAGTCAATTTATTCATGTTTCCTCATGTTCTTGATAAAAGTAAAAAAATTAATTTCTTCATCTTCTAAATGATAAAAAACCAAGATAATTTTTTTCATGTTTTAGACACCTAATAATGAAAAATATTTTTTAGTGGTACAAATCCATTACTCAGTAACTAATGGATCAACAGACCGACTAAAATATGGTGGATATTACCTTATGAAGGACCCAACAATATTTTGGTCCCTCCTTTGATCATTTATAAGCACAACATGATTCCTAAATTGAGAACCATATATATGAATAATAAAAATATTTTTTTTATAGATTTCAGAACATTTGGTTTTTCATGAGGAAAATCATTTTGTTTTCCATCTCATTCAATGTTAACATGGTTCTTTCAGGTTCCAACTATTGAATAAAATAAAAAATCATAGTGTGAGAAAATATAATCACAGTTATAATCCATATATTTATGAAACATTATTCATAGGATATCAAAATTATGACACATTATATTCAATCTATGAAACCTTATGTCTAAACTTGGGATTCCATGGTCAATACCTACTAAAATCCTTCAAAACGGTTCATAAATAAAATGATAAATAACCTTTAATATCCATCGAGAGTGTTTATACATGTGTGAAGTTTTAGGCCCATTCATTTTACAATGGAGAAAATCGAGTTAATACCCAATTTTCCCCATTCAGAGTTGATACCCCTAGGATAATCTGTTCCACAACCACACTCATTCGCCACTATCCAAACATGGATATATTTTTTTGGAAAACTACATTCCTTTTATAACCACAACCTTTTATTTTTTTCCTATACTTAGACTTATTCTAGGTGTTCTGGTTGACGTTTTCTTATCCTAGCATATAAAAATAATGAAACCTTACTCTAATACCAACTATAGTGACTCATACATTTCTTACATTGATATTACATATTATTAGATGAATATTCATGAAATAACATTAATATCTATTCCAAAATCATACGGTTTTAGATTATTTGGAAACATGGATACATAAACAACTGGTACATAAAATATCTGTATCATTACCCAAATATTTTTTAATAAATAGATCCATTCTTAAAAATATACTACTTAAAAGCATTCTACATATAATAGGTTAAAGGAAATATAACAAAGGGTGATCTGAGATGCACAACATGGGTATGAAAGATAGATATCAATGACCTTTCAAGAATAACATGAGAATTTGTGTATAAAAACATGTTATTAAAAATTAAAAACCATTCCCAATAAATACTAGATCATAAATATGATTCATGTCATAACACTTGGTAGTTCATAAGATATGATTCTTAATGGATTCAGAGAACATAAACAATGATAGAATAACATTAGTACAAGAAATATATTTGTGGCATACACATAAACATAAAAAATCATTTCCTTAGTCAAGGATCACTGTCAAGACTATCAAAATGGATTAGGGTCACTCCTCATTCCATTATATCTTTATTAAAGGTTTACACCCAAGACTATCATAGGGGAAAAAGTCCTTTACTAAAATGGGTTCACTACCCATTATAGTTCTTATTATCTCTTGATATATCAATCATTAACCAATGCATTAGATAGATAAATAATAATGGGATCAACCATCACATAATTTATAGAAATTATATGCATGCCAAAATATCACAAAACATTAATCATATTATCATATCATAACACATGGAAAGAAAAGGGATTTCATAAACATTTCATCATAGCATAACCCATGGAAAATAAATAGGTTTCATAAGAATATTATTATTATAATCATAAACCATCCATAAAAATAAAAACTATGGAATCATTGGATTATATATATAGTAAAACATATGTAATATAAAAGGATTCTATCATAGGTAAAAAATTCATTTAAAATATCATAGTAATATTTCTTGAAAAAATACACTTTTAAATTTTGCAATATATTATTTAAAATCTGAATATTTTGAAAATAATAATGAAAAAATTTTGTTTGAAAATAACCATAAAATCTTTTAATCTAATATTAAAATCATTGAATAATCATGACAACATAAAATTCCATTCATTCAGAAATCATTAAAAAAATATTATTATCCATTTTTGGTAAGAAGTTAAAAGTACTATGTTCAAAAAACAAAAATAAGATCCCTTTGAAGTATTTTTTTCTAGAAACTAAAACATCAATAAAAATGAATTTTAAAAAATAATTTTTTATTATTAAATACATTATTGAAATCATTTTACCAAATATATAGACATAAAAGAAAAATATTCCCAACCAAATAGGAAATAAGGTCTCTTTTTATTAAAATCAGTTTCCCAATCATTTTAAGTAACAAAGAGAGAAAAATGGAACAATTACATAACATTTCAAGGAATAAAAATAGTATAGTAAAATTAAATTCTTTTATTTGATAAGGATCATTTAATTTTCCATAATGTAATTGCAAACATAAACAATCTCTACTAAAATGATATTAAAACATAAATCCATTACCTTAAGTTTGAATTTTTTAGAAATTCATTTTAGCTCCGATATAATAAATTTAAATTTGTTATAATTATATATAAAATTCATTTACATAATTATTATATAATATATGATATATTTATAATATTAAAACACCCAATTATTAATAATTCCTTATTAAAATTATCATTTCCGGTTAATAACTGTTTTATTTTTCAGGAAAATTCCATTTTAGAAGTTCCAAGACTTATAATTTGATCATGGTTTAATCATATATATAATTTAAATGATGATTTAAATATAATTTATATTCCTTATATACAAATTTATAGTCATCCATAAAAGGTATAGATAGAAAAATGATTTACACTATTCAGGGAGACTGTAGTCAATATATATGCATGAACACTATTTTGATTTTCTAACAAAAATATGGGAAGAAATATAAATAATAAATTACCCTTAAATAAATATAATAATATCATAAATATCACATATAAACATTTAATCCATCATAATAATCAACCATTAATTATGTTGATGGAAAATGAATTTTATTACTACGTGAAGCAGGTAGTCCACACATACACACAAGCGGTACATTCACTTCCCATTTGATGGAATGGTGAGTGAATAATGGAGGTTAAATTATAATAATAATAACATTTAAGTATATTATTATGAATACCAAAAATTTAGATGAGATATAAGAAGAAATAAGTTGAAATAAGTCGTTCATGATGACTACCTTTTCTTTGGTAGGTCTCATTTGGATCCCTTCTCAAAGACCCTTAGAATGGAATTTTAAGAATAAAACACCAATAATTCCTGAATATGAACGTTTAAAATCAAACTGGGTATGTTTTTGTGGATATTTTTGTCTCAATGTGATGTCAATCATAGAGGAGAGGTGTTGTTCTTTTTTATTTATGAAAAAAATTCCCTTGGAATTACTTAAATGATTTAAATATAATAAATTGATTTTTATGTGAAAATTGAACTAAGTGGAAAAAAATTAAAAGGTAAAATATTTTGATGTTTAAATCTATTTAACCAATTTTTTACTAGTTTATGTGGCATTTAAACCATATCATTTGGTTTAACCTCTTCATTAACAAATTTTCAAATTAACCGCGGTGGATAAATTTTTGATACTAAATGGTTAAAAATTTACATCAAATGTGAAAAATGGAACAAAAATGGTGAACGGATGAACATTTTGACCATACACCATCCCCCTTGTCCTCTTTAAATATTTTAGTAATCTTAAATAAATTAATAATACAATATTTAACATAAAATAACATTAAAGTCATTCTAAGAACTATTCACATATTTTGACATTAATGATAAAAATATAAAAATGGAATTAGAATATAAAAATATTAAACTTCACTAATATATTTTATTTATCTATAAAATTCATTAAACACAATAATACATCCAAATTTTATTAATTTTTCTAATTTTTAAAAATTTTATTTGATTTTTCTATTACTTGAACAAATACCATCTTAGTGTTGCACACGCAATTATGGTAATTATACCATCACAAAAAATATAAAATAAATTAACATAATAAAAATAAATAATATATTCTCAAAATAAAATTTCATATTCTTCCACAACATATTATTTTCTCTATGTGAAGATATAAGATAAATGAAAAACAATAGAGTGACATTTTAGAGTCCTCATTTACTTGAAATAATATATAGGTTGTTATCATATAAAAACGAAAAAAATACCATATTTTTGAAAAATGGATGAAAATGGAAAAAATACACTCATACAGTATGATAAAGGGAAGTTTTTCTAGAACTTTATAGGCCTTATCCATTGGTATGAACCCCATTTTACTCGATTTAACCTTATTGAAGTGAAAAATGTTTATGACAGTTAATATTCATAGTAAACAATAAATAAAAGGGAACTATTTACCAAATGTGAAACTACTAATTCTAAATATGGAATACATTTTTTATGATTCAATTTTAGTAGTTATAGAAATAAATTTTAATATAAATTCATAAAATTCATCAAAAAACAATTTTTAGAGAAATATGTTTTGATGCTTAAAAATGAAATTATACAAAAACAAGTATAATACCGATTCCTATATAATAAATTATATTATATTTAATTAAATTAGTCTTATGTAACTTTATTAACAAATTAAAAACATAATGGTATTTTAAAATTACTTTGTTTAAAGAAAATAAATAACCTTTTATTTTAAAAAATTATTATATTCACTATTCACTAAAAACAAATCTTTTCATAAAAATCCAAACATTCCACCTTATGATAATTTTATTATGTTGATTAAAAATTTGGTATAATATTTTTTTAAAAAAAATTATATTTTTTTGAAATTAATTATAACATTTGAATACATAATTCAATAAGTAATTTTTTTGAATAAAATATATATTTTTAAATCATAAAAAACATTATTTAAAATTGAGTACTTATTTATTATGAATTAGTTAAAAAAATTTCTAAACAAGACATTTTTATTTATTTTATTGAAGAGATTACAAAGATAGCACTGTGGAAAAGGAAGAATAAGGGACCTAGGGATCATGGGGGTTTGAATTAGTGAAGCCCAAGGGAGTTTCCTCGAACTAGATTACCTACTTCCGGGGGGAGACCCAAGACCATAGTAAAAAAGGTTTGAACTCTTTGGATCACCTTGGAATAAATTAATTCAGTGAAAACATTCCCTTGATACCAAGCGTGACATACATTCATACAGTTTTTCATCGTCTCCTTTCACCCTTGAATAGTATACTCAATAGACTAGGGGGGATGGCCAAGGCCAGAAAAAGAATTATAAATATTAATGAAATTAGTTTCAACCGCCGAAAATGGACATTATTCTTGCTATATAGTAGGAGACTGATGAGAATTTATAGGGCCTGTACTTTAAGGGAGTCACATATACTAAGGAAAGTGTATTAGCCTAAGACCACAGATCCCCTTGTATCCCGTATCACCCCACCACCCCACCTAAGAGCCATGTTGCAAGAAATCACTACGCAATGACTAGATTATAAAGGTATACTATATTATGATTCATTTAGAACTGGAATTTCCTATAAATAAATATATTAAATGCTTCAATTTTATTTCAAAATAAATACATATACAATATTGTGATTTCACATACAGAGTGACAATACAAACCCTTTTCACTAGATTTTAATATCCTACTCTTAATTCATTCCTATGGTTTTAACTCTCATCTCATCACTGTGGTCCTTGGTGTATCCAATCAATGATAAGATAAGTGTTCATTAAGTTTATATGATTCATCTAAACACACAAACAGTTATAGTAAGTCAGATAAAAAAACTCAATTAAAATTAATTTTCCACATTTACATTTTTAATTACATATTGAAAATACAAAAATATTAGTATGATAATGGAGAACATTTATTAGAAGAGTTATAAGTCCAATGTGAAGGTCCTCTACATTCCTTATCTAAAACAACGTGTATTCATGCAATTTAGGCTCATGTCCCTGTAAGTATCATGTGGTTTAGATAGAACCCCTATAGAATTTATTCCCTCTTTTGTTCAAGTTTCAAAACCATTCTCCATTTTATCCTCTTAATTAAGAAGGCTCGGCTAAAAAAAATGATCCATGTAGCGATGATCATCCTATATAGTAGATAATTTTAAAAGGATGATTCAATAAGGATAAAAATCTTTCAGGGTATTCTTCCTTCCATTTCATTATTTGAGAAACTTTGTTTTAAAATGAAATGTTCTACAATATCCTCCACTTATTCTCTTCTGAATATTTTTACCTAATTTAGTTAAAAATTCTTGTATAATGATCATTTTAATCACTTGTGTGATTATATGTATTCCACATTGAATTGAGATGAGATTAATGAATAACCTTCATCCATATTTTCCCATTCTATTTATTTTAGAGAATTTATGAATGTTATTGAAATGATATTTATTGGATGTTAATAGCTGATTTGTAGAATTAAACTAACATTTAGATGGTGAAATGGTCTATCACTACTTACATTGTGATCATAGGTGCTGATATGATTTATCACTATCAAAAATCACATCATAGAAAATGTTATGGGTGATGTAGGTAGTTCCTTGGATTTCATAGTATTGTAACTCACACAACTTAAATAGAGTAAGACAATACACCATGTATCAAACTTATCACACTGTATTAAGGTGAAACACATATAATATTTTATTTTTATCATAATATGTGATGGTAACACATAAAAAATCTTTTACATGGCACTATCTTAGGTAGTGATCCAAAGAGCATCATGGGTCAACATTATTCTAAGTTTCATTATAGACATTAATATATTCATATTTACTAATTATTTTATGATATGGGAAAACATATATACTTGTCATTGTTTATGGTGTCTTGGTTAACTCCCTATATAATTAATTAATTAGTAATTTTATTCAATCAAGAATAAATAATAGACGTAATTAATTTTTAAAATGAATCAAAATCTTTGTTTAAAATTTAATGTAAGTGCTAAAAAATATCATATAAAACAAAATTCAATGTATATGAGTGTTAAAAATAGTGTTCAAATACAAAAAATTAATTATATCAAAAAATGACTTGACATATACATTAAAATTATTATTTCAAAAAATGAATATAGAAAATCCAAAAATGATAAAATAAATGTTAAAAGTATTTTTATAAATAAATCCATAAAGAATACATTAAAATGATGGAAAAATATATAAAAATCCCATAACTAAACATGATAAATAAATATTGAACTATAGACATTGCATTAATCTGTTGAAATGATCCCTTAATGAGTTTGAATTTTACATCAGATATGATTTCATTAATTATTAGTGGTCACGTGTAGTCAATATTAACTGATTAATGAAATCCTAAGTGTTAAACTAATATAATCTCATTTAAAATTATTTTTGTAAGTGGAATAAACCAAGGAATAAATTATATATGCTATATCCCTTGATATCATTGATGTGTTTGCATCAAGGTAAACTTATGAAGTTAGTCATTATTTGTCCCATTTATTATTATTTTAGTAATATATTTTGATTAATTATATAAAAATCATATACCCTCTATATTCTTCATTTCATTATAGATTAAATATGGTCAATAAATCTAATTTGATAAGAATTTTTATTCTTTAGGAAATAACATGGGATACAGAATACTATAAAACTAATTAACATTAATTAATTTTTATGTGTTGGTTATATGATCAAAATGTTGGAATTGTTTATAGAGAATCTATGATTATTTGAGTTTAGAGTTCATACCTTTTGAATTATTATTTCTCTCACATTTCCTTATTCCTTTTTATTTGTTTTTCTTATTCCTTATACAATTTTAAGTAGTTGATCAGGATTTTCATGACCCATCCCAGAGGGTCATGTGTTGTGACTCCCTAGTCTTCCCTCCAATAGGCATGGGGCTAATGACTAGTGCTAAGTAGGTATATCACTAATATGGGAGGCATTAGCCTAAAGTTCCTATAAACATACTCACATCTCCATGCCCATACAATGTTCAAATTAAAAACAACTGATAAACCACAAATGCATAAATATAATTCCAACAACTAGAGTATGGAAATAAGTAACACCATATGGGTCTGAAAACACATTCAACATTAAATTATAGAAGGGGAATACTATCAAGGTAACTATAGGAACACACCTTGGTCTGTCCAGCTCACTAAGCCCAGCTTGGTCTTGGCCCATCTAGGGATATGTCAAAAGTTCAATCTTATATATACGACATGAAACATGCGTGAAAATAGTATACATGGGTGATTATAACAATACCCATTAGGATACCCCAATATCACTATGCATATTACAACAAGAATAACAGTCATCAATACACATGTATACGTCTACAATATACATATAACAAAAATATCTAGATATACTCTAAAAATACACAGGGTCTCAATGTAAAGTAACAAATGTAATGATAGTCTTGGGATCATGATTGAAGGTCCATCATATAACTCATTGAGGATAAAAAACTCCATGATTCAGATAGAATTGATTGCATCTGTCCAATATGAATAGCTCATTGAGTCTCTCCATTAGAAGTATACATTATAAGTATGAATAAAAGATACATATATAATGATCACAACTATGGCCAAGAGGTATAAAAAAAATAAAATTATAATAACCCATTAAGTAGAGGGTTAATGACATTTTAGCATTGGTCATGATGATACCCAGACCTCCACCTAGGGAAAGATGATGATAGAGGATCTCACTATAGACCTCACAAAAGAATTCTAAAAACTCTATCCAAGAAGTCCTGAAGAAGGGATCACCATCCTAAGTATAGGACATGATTCCACACTATTAATTAGTGAAAGGATATGGGGAATGTACCCTAATTAATATTGTCTGAGAATAGGAGGGAAAGGTATCTATGCCTTCATGAAGGCAGTACACAGCATGTCTATTTGGCATCAAAAACATCCCATGTATCATGTCCCATTCCCATGTCCAAGTCAATGTACATAATGTGTACTATCCCATGAAATCCTGACCGTGTCCAAGGACACAGCTCTACCCATGTTCACCAGGATCATGTATTTTTGTATTGGAGTATATGGTGTTTCCCTAATAGTATACTCCTAACTGTGTTAGTGAAATATCTAAGGTACACACCGAGCTTCCAGGTCAAGCTACACACTATGTGTTTTTTAACTTGACCGTATAAACCCAAGCGCTGTACTAGGGTCCCACGTTCCATCTAATCCCAAATTATACAAAATGTATTACAATATTCTCTAGAATCACATATCTAGATCCTATGTCTTTGGTCTATCATATGACCCCTGTTCTGATAACTCATCTCATAGAAAAATTGGGAAATACAACCTGATGAGTCATGACATCATCGATTGGCAAGTTCCATCCCTTCAATTCCATTTAGGAATCATCCACATGTGTTTTATGTCGTTACACACAAAAAAAACATAAGGACCAGGTATCTCCATATCTATCTGATCCATTTTATCTTCCCTCATAGCTAGATCTCATCATCGAACCAATCATAGATATGTGATATTAATCAGTTGTTCTAAGAAATGGGTGTGTAATGGTTGATTCCATAGAATGTTGTTCAAATCATTGATCAAATGAAGAACCAATTATGAAGGTATAATAATTGTGGGAGAAAAATAGAAAACATTAAAAGTGGAATGAGACTATGAAATGTTAAGTGGCCTCAATCTGTTTCTTTTATAATGAAGAATGAAGAACCAAAAAAAAGAACGATTCTTTCAATAAAATACCCATAGATAAACCCATTAGGCAATATGACTGATTTGAAAATCAATACATTGGTCAATTGATTGAAGTTCTTAGTAGGAATTATTAATAGGGAATAAATCCAAATTAATCAACATATTGCCTCAATATGGATCATTAACTGGTGAAGAACAACTGCACGTCGCTATCATTGGTGAGATCCACTTGTCCCATTGGCCCACCGATCCTTGATGCTAATCTAATTCGAAGTCGATTTCCAAGAACACTCTCCACCAATTGATCCTATAAATATCGAAGGTTATGCGGATAAACCTGATATTTTCTTATAAAGGTGTATTTGAAGATACAATTTTAGGTTGGATATTAATTTAATGAATTAATTTATTCTATTAATTTATTTAAATGTTCTCCCACAACTGTGCCACAACACGAACGCCTGAAATGTTTCAAGGATATATCATGCCTAGGATAAAACCTATGCTCTAAACTCAATGGTGGAATCAAATTCTATATATGAGCCTCTATTTAGAAATTATTACACTTTTTCAAAAAAAAAATCACGCACATTCTATTTAATATATTTAATATATTTTAAGCATCTATTCCGAGTACATTGGGTCTTAGAATCACATGCCATCATAGAAACTTGTCTAACAAATATTCTGTATAATTTCAAAAAATAATATATATAAAATAAGAATCATTATATTCTCCCTACCTTGGGGATTTACATCCCAAAAGGCCAAAACAAAAGGATACTCAAAGAGATGTGGCTACTGGTCACACATATGGGTCTCCCACTCCCAGTTGATCTCCTAAAGATTCTCGTGCTTCCACCGAACATGAACTAGGGGGATCAATATCCCATGATGGATCCACTCCTACCAGTCCACGATCTCTACTGGGTACTCCAAAAGGTAGAACAATCCTCAGTGTCTATCTTTCCTTATTTGATAATGTGAAACTAATCATGCACATACCTATTCATTGTTGATTCTTGGAAGATATCATGTACTCGTTCTATCTGTGGAAGTAGAGAAAATCCGCACACGACCTCACCAACTCTACGAAATATCTGGAAAGGGAAGATGAATATCAAATATAACTTTCCAATCTAGCGAAACCTCTATAATCCATATTTATGTGAAAACAGTAGTAACACATGGTATACCTCATTAAACTCCAGAAGACTTTGTCTTTTGTTAGTATAGGACTTTTGATAGCTCCGTGCAGTCCTTATCCACTCCTGGATGATTTTTATCCATCTATTCACTGGCTGACAAAAACTCTAGGCCCATAAGTGTTGAAACTCCTAGTTCAATCTAGCGCAGGGGATACCCATAGGGTCACCCATACATGGCCTCAAATGGTGTCATACCAATGGTGGAATTGTATCTCTTGTTGTATGCCAACTCCACCAGTGGTTGGTGATCCACCCAATTATGGCCAAAGTCCAACATGAAAGCTTGCACTATATCCCCTAGAACCTAGATGGTCTACTTAGTCTAGCCTTCAGTATTGTGGTGGAACATTATTCTCAAATAGAGATGAGTCCCAAAAGACTCCTATAATACCTTCCATAATCAAGATATGAATTGAGCACCACAGTCAGAAACGATCATCGAGGAAACTCCATGGAGTCAGACTATCACCCACACATAAAGACATTCCAAACTCTCAACTAAACTCTTCTTATAAATAGCTATGAAACAGGTCGACTTAGTCAGTCATTATACAATCAACCAGATGACATCTTGACCCATATACATGTTTGTTAACCTTGTCATGAATCCCAAGTATTTTCCATCCCACTTTCACTCTGGAACCCCAAGGGGTTGATCTAAACCTTCTAGAACCCAATGATTAGCCTCCACCTACTGACAAGTAAGGCATTGAGATATATACTATGTAACTCCCTTCTTTATCCTTTTCTACTAAAATTGACATTGTAAGACCCGATATATCTTTTACACTCCCAAATATACCACCAAAGAAGATGTATGAAATTCTCTAAAAACATAACCTCATAATGTCCCTAGTACCATATTGTGTCCTCTGAAAAGAATGACATGCTCCCCAATTTGTGAAAATCCATTCAAGGCATGTCTAGTGTATATCTGAGTATGTAGGGTCTCATAGTCAGCATCCCAAAACCAAGACTCCCTGAATCGGTCTATAGGTATAGGGGTAAAAAACATCTACTAGAGGTAAAATTCCCCATCTCCATCCACAAAGGATAACTTTAATGAGGACAAATAATCTGATGCCTCACTCAGCTACTGCAAACCTGATATCATACTAAGAGAATATTGTACAATGTTACACTAACTAGGAGTATAGAAAATCTTGAATTCATAATCCTAGTGGAAATCCAGCCATAACCTCTATCTCAAGTTATGATCCTTATGAGAGAATATATACTTGAGATTATTTTGTCCAAAATAGATGATAAAATTCTCACCCATTAGGTAGTGTCACCACACCTTCAGTGGGAACACTAACACTGATAACTAAAGTTCATGGATCACATAGTTTTTCTTATGTAGTATCAACTAATGTATACCATTGTAAATAACCACCTACTTCCACATAAAAAAACCACCAATCCTAGTTATGAATTCATCACATAACACTATGCACTCAACACCCTCATCTAGAATTCTCATGATTAGAGTGGTCATCAATCTCTTCCTTAACTACTAGAAAGCCAACTGGAACCTATCTATCCACATGGAAGGATTACTCTTTCATGTCAAATATATCAAGGGAGTTGATATACTAGATAATTGATGATTAAATATATTGTAGTATCCTTCAAACCCAAGGAATCTCCACACCTCTAGAATTCTCTTGGGTGGATCCTAAACTAAAACTACCTCAACCTTCATCAGATACACTACCATACCTTCTGTTGAGATAATGCGTCCCAAAAAGTGGACCTCCTAAATACATAACTGAAACTTTGTGAGATTCTTGTAAATACGGTTCTCTTGGAGTATATCAAAAACTATGCCCAAGTGTTTCACGTACTAATTATCAGACATCGATTATACTAGGATATTGTTGAATATGACTAATATGAACAAGTTTATGAAAATATTAAAGAACCAATTCATGAGTCCCAGGAAAATTTCTAGGGAATTCATCATACAGAAGGGAATCATAGAGTACTCACAATGACCATAATGAAATCTAAATGTAATCTAAGGTATATCCTCATATAGTACTCACAACTAGTGATAGGATAATATAAGTTCAATCATAGAGAACCATCATTCCCCTCTCAACTGATCATATAGGTCACCGATCCTTTATAGTGGATGATTTTTCTTTGAGGTTACCTGGTTTAGGTGATGGTAGTCCACACATAAACTCAATATCACATCCGTCTTCTTGTTGACCAAAACTGGGGTTGCCTAGGGTGAAAAACTAAATCTAACAAATTCTTTCTTATGAATGTCCTTAAACTTCACCCTCATATCATGAAGCTCTATGGGAGCTTTATGATATTCTATAATAAATATCATTTTCATCCCGGGGTGTAGATAAATTCATAAGTCAATCTCTCAATGGAAAGGTAATCCTATAACATCCGTAAGAAAGATGTCCTCATACTCCACCACCACTTTAAGGAAATAAAAACTCATAAAATATACTAAAATAAGAGTTTTTCTATCCAACTAATGATTAATATACTCCACCCTCCTAAAAATTAATCCACTATGTGCTTCTTGGTATTATTTTTCACCTAGAAAGGAAAAACCCGCTTCCTTCATTGGACACACATCACTTCCTCCTCCTGAAATATTGTATCTGGGCCTGGACTGTAGATAACGAGTCCAAACCTAAGATGATGTCATAATGAATCATCATTATTATAAAGAGAACCCAATAAACTCTTACCTCCAAGTGTTTGGTCACACTTCATGAATAAGTATGTGATCACTGAGTCACTTCCCGTAGGAGTCTCCAAGTGCAAGGTTTGAGCCAAAGGCTCACCCATAATCTCTAAGTCTTGAACTAGATTAGTGTAAATAATGTAATGACTAGAACCTATGTCTATCAGTATGAAATATAAGGTATAAAAGACACATATCATACCATATATTATACCCAGAGACTCTAGGTCATAAGCCTCAACTACCTACTACTTCCCTCACCCCTATCATGCAACCCCCTAAGCTTATCGTGGACCACCTATGGGTGGTGGTGGTAAAACGTTGAAACATCTACCACCTCCAAAAACCTCATAGAACCTATGACACATCAGTTCCCTATATAAATATCTTATCCTTCTTCTTCCTCTAACTCGATGGCCCATCCATTATCTTTCTATTAGCCATATTACGGGTTAGATAATATAGTACAAGATGTCCCCTTCCATCACATGAGTAGCACCACCTCTCCCTGGGATTCATATAACCATCATGTGATCCTTGAACCATAAAAACTATATCCTAAGACCTCAACCTTGAACATATCACATGTATATATCCCTGAAACTGACATCAACTCCCCACTACTGAATTCTCTATTCCTATATTCCCACCACCGACAACCATTGTCTGTGTCTCGTTAGATTGGAAACTATTATATATCAAATCATGCTCTAGAACCCCAATATAGTTATGAATGCATCGAGGTATAAAAAATTATTGTATATATTTATGAATTCCTCACTTGAAGGTTTGATCCTATAAGAACTAATCATGTACCACATCTATTGAGTACCTTGAGAGGTTGGTGAACCTTAATAAATACAAATCCACCATCATACTTCCCTACTAGAGCTACAAAATCTCTTGGATTTATATATATCTAAACTTAGATGGAGAAAAAAACTCTATGAAAATGAACTCAGACTATGACCATGCTAGAGTCTCCACATCATACAAATGGGTCAGTAAACCCCACCAATATTATGAAGATCCATGTACAAGTCTTGCTGGAGAAAACACTATCTAATCTTCTAGTGTCCTGAAAAGATCGAAAACTCATGTCCCCAAATCAATATTTTCCTTAGATTACTGTGGTTCTTTATCCCTTTAGAACCTAAGTACTTTTTATCATTGATACTCATGAAGAGTGCTCATCATGAACACCACATTTCTGAGTATCTTGGGTACCATCTTTTGCTAAATAGGTGGTGGTATAACAGGTGCACCACCTAGAGGTAACACCTCTGGAACACCCCCCTAAATCAAGGCCTTATCACTAAGTGGATAATTATCCTGATCTTAATGCTTAATCTTAGATGAAATATATCACAGAGGCATCCTAAAATAGAAAAGATGTACCACAATCGATGAGTTTATCTTGACAGATGACTTAAGAAAGACCTGAAAACCACAAACCATTCCTATATGACCCATGTGTCATTTCATTCCCTAAAACTAGTGGTCTCATGTATTGATTCATAAGTTAGGTGATTTAAGTCCTGGTGTATGGATACGTTGTTCGTTGCACCAACACTAGAGTCACTAGATTGAAATCTAAACTCAAAACACTTAATAGTATTTCCCGAAACCACTATCAAAAGCTCTGAACCTATGGTAGAAATAAATAATATGATACATCTCTGTCATGACCCATCCAAAAGGGGACCACTCCATGATTCACCAATCCCACCACCAATAGTATAGCAGTTTAGTACTAGCACAAAGATAAAATATCATTAACAAGGGAGGCCTTATTCTAAAGTACCTGTACACATGCATACATCTCTAAGACCATGCAATGATGAAATATAAAACAACTGATAAAATATGAATTCATACATCTAAATCCCATAACCATTGTAGGAAAAAATTAATGGAAAGTAAAAAATTCCAAATACAAGACCAACACAAAGAGTCTGGAAATAAGTTCCACCTGAAAGTATAAAAGGGGACTGTTGTTGATGTTACCATAAAAACACACCTCAATCGGTCCATCTCACTAAGTACCGCCTAGTCCTGATCCCTCTAGGAGTCCATCAAAAGGTTGATCTTCATCATAATAGATGACATGTGCAAGAAAAACCCAATCAGGGGTGATTATAACAATACCTAGTAGGACACCCTTAAATCACGGAGCATATAAAAATGAAAATAATTGTATTCTATATATGGGTATATGTTGACAACACATATAATAAGAATATCTAGATATAATCAACAAAGACACACAATATTAATGTAAAGTCACAGATATAATACCAGTCTAGGGATAATGCTAAAATGTTCCACATAGATCTTTTCTAAGAGAACACAATCCACAAGTTAGATAACATTAATGAAGTCCATCTAGGATGTACTTATCATCTAGATTTTCCATTAGAATCATATTATATAAGTCTAAAGAGAATGATACATAGATGATTTCACACCCAAGTCCATAGGGTATACCAACAACCAATCTAGAATACCCCCTATGTAGAGGATAGAATCCCAAATAGTGTTGGTCGTGATGATATCAAGAACTCTAACTAGGGCCTGGAGATGATATAAGATATCACTTTGAGCCTCAAAGAATAATTACAAAAAATCTATCCATGATGTCCCACTGAATGTGTCCCCATCCTATGTGTAGTATATGATTCTGTATCTAACCTAAGGGAATGGATATGGGGAACATAATCTAACAAAAAATTTCTAATCTAAATAGGACAAGATATATAAGCCTTATTTAAGGGAGTACATGACACGTACTGGTGGAACATGACATGTCCCTTTTGGTACTAGATCCTTCTTATGTATCACATATCGTGCCCATGTCTTGGTCAAAGTACATGGCTTGTACTAGCATGTGTATTACTGATTATGTCCAAGTACATGTCTTATCCCTTGTAAACCTGTCCTGGCTATGCCAATGCTAGAGTACGCAGTGTTTCCATGACCATGTACTCCAAACCGTGTCTGTGTACCCTCTAAAGTACATGCTGAGCTTCCATGTCGAGTCACACATCATGTGATGGGGTCATATGCTATGAGATATTTAACTTCAACATGGAAAACCTAAAACTGCACTAGGGGTTCCACACACTGTCTAATCTTATATTACACAGTGCGTTATTGAATTTTCCAAAATCCCAGATTTGGATCCCGTATATTTAGCCCCCCCTCTGGCCCTTGATTCGACAATTCATGTCACTGAAAAGTCAACAAACACAACCTAACAAGCCATGCCACTATCTATATCTATGTTTTTTCCTTTAAATTCTATTTGGTAATCATCCAAATGCACCGACGATCATTGCACTCCAAAGAACAAGAAGATCAGGTCTCTCCAAACCTATTTGATTTGTCGATGCTTCCATAATGGCTTGATACCATCATTGATCTAAGCCAAAACCAATGATATTAATATTTTACCTAATAAAGAGGTTTGAAATGGTTGATTCTTTGGTATTTTTGTCTAATCAATAGTCAAATGAAGCATTGATGATGAACTCCTAAGAATGGTGGAAGAGATTTAAAAAAGATATTGTGAGGAACAAAGCTCTACCAGGTTCTGTTGGCCTCGATTAAATTACATTAGAACAATGAAATAGGAACCAAATAAAAATAAAAAATTCTCCTAATAAAATCCCCACATATAATCCCATCTTGAAATATGACTGATCCATGAATAAATCTATTGGTCGATTAATTCATGTTCATCATTAGAAATAATAAAAAGTAATAAATAAAAATAAATTGACATCCTACCTGAATTTGGACTAGTAACTAGTAATGAATGATCAAAACTCAATGTCATTTGCGAAATCCACATGTCCTTTTGGCACACCAATACTTGATGTTGATCTGATTCGGTGTTGATTCCCAAGAATTCTCTCCACCAATGGATCCTCTAAATCTCTCTGAGTTAAGTGACTAACCATGGGAATTTATTATAGTAGTTGATTTATAGAAACTAGTTTAGGTTGGATTTTAATTAAATAAATTAATGTATTCCATTAATTTATTTAAATGTCCACCCACAACTGCATATCAACCCAAATTCCCAACGAATTTCAAGATTATACCACACATAGGGTAAAAAACATGCTCTAAACTCAAAGGTGACCTCATATTATCAACCCAAGACTTCATTTAGATGTTATTCCACTTTTTCTAGAAAAATACTTGCATGTAAAATTTAATATATTTTAAAAAACATTTCTGGGCACACTGGCCCTAAAGCCAGACACCGTCTCAACACCTAATCTCAACAATATTCTACATAATATCTCAAAAATAATTCATGGAATATTAGAGTCATTAAAGTGAATAGGTATACCAAATTCTTTCAAATTGTTTATATTGTGTTGAAATAATTAAAAAATGTTTTAAAAAACTTACAAAAAAGACTCAAATTTTCTGAAACCCATATTTTGGTCAAATCTAATCATTTGGGTCACCTTTTTACGGATTGTTTCCATTTTCAAACTTTCCCTATTTTATTTGATTTTTTTTTATTTTTTCACTATTTTTGGGTATTTTAAATATTGTTTAGTTTTAAATATTTTATTGTAAAATAATAATTTTCATTTATATATTTATATCATACCTTTCATGGTAAGTTCATTATATGGTAGGTTACATTAATAAACACTAAAATTGAAAAATCACTTCACACACAAAATTGTTCTTTTCGAGTATAATAATCAAATCCTATTAAGGAACACTCTATAAAATAAATTAAAGAATTTCAAAATATAATAAAGAGTAAACCTAATAAAAAACATTAAATAATGGAAAGGAATAACGGGGAACTTAAAAAATCATCTATGTAAGACCCACATACATCAAATATACCAAGTTAGAAAACAAATTTGAGATAAGATATGATCATATGCATATCCTCTAAAAAATTTAGGGTCTTCCTGATGAGTACCCACAAAAACACCTTATGAAATTCTCTATTTTATGATCCACCATGACAAAAAAAGGCCTGTTCAAGGATATAATCAAATTCAGGTAATTTATTTTTTGTGTCAATGGCGAGTCGAAATAATTGTTATATTATATTATTACCACTATTATTGGCATCATAGAAGATAAATTAATCTTTATAAAGAATATTTTTCCTTTAAATATATATTACATCCATTAAAAAAGAAATATTTGAAATTTGGTATTTAATAGGAGAAATTATTTATGATTATTTGGAGATATTAAAAATATATTTTACTTTTTTACCTCATAATTATATTAAAAAAAACTTCCATGAATAGTTTTATTAGGGCCTTTTCCCAACAAATCTTAATACGATTGATGCTATGATTGGTAGTGATTTAGTGGATAAATTCTCCTCTTCAACTCATAACATGATTATAAACATGGAATAAAATGAACAAACATTTTATAAATGAGTGATGAGATGGATATTTATACACTATAATAGATTAGGTAAACTAAACTTGATGAAATGCATACCGTTTTGTGATAAATATCCATAGGTCAAGGTAATTCATAATCTCCACAAACACTTTTGCATTATGGTATTTATGTTTCTAAAACTCATTTAACTTATCAATTCACCCAATTTTTGGATACATTTGAGTCTTTTGTGAGAATATTTCAAGGCCATTCATTTTATAAATAACCCTCATTCAATAAAGACAACTATAAGATGAGTCCTAACCATGAATTGGAAGGAAAAAACAATATCAACATGGGGGTAACTATGTACACCCGAATCAGTATTAGTATCATAATAGTCAAGGTTATAATAACAACTCTCTACCTCCTAGTAATTAAACTCAAATACACCAAATATGATCAAAGACTCAAGGATATGGTGAAGTAAATAGAATTAACAAATCTTTAGTACTAACACAACACTAAATTATTAATTCATGTTTGGTAGACTCAAGTAGAAAAAATGAAAAAACTATTAATGATATAATGATATTAGATTTCAGATAATGTTTATCCCAACCTATTATTAATGCATGTAAAAAGGTAATTTATCTTCCATTACGCTTTGAAGTGTTAAAGATATATCCCCTTTGAAGGATTATACACAAGAGGCTTGTTTAACTGTTGAAAATTATCTCTCTCTATCCTTTTAATATTAAATTTAAAATAAAAGGATAAAAAATGTAAAAAAGTGATTCATACCCCACATTAATTCAAATTCACCTCTTCTATTTACCCAAATATTCCAATAAACTAATAAATATAATAAAAAGTAAACATGATAAATAAATTCTAGATAAATTTTAAAAATAGTTAAAGTTAACATAAAACTTCTTGATGCGGTGAAACAAACTCATTAATGTAATACTTTTCTTGATGAAGTTTATTTCCAATTCTAATAACTTTAAGAAGATTAGAGATTAATTATAATTATAAATGTATTTTCTTTGATTCAAGTAATATTACCCATAATTTTCATGAATTTTGAAAAAATTATAAATTCTATAAATGATATAGAAGCATTGTTTCTCTGTATCTTTATACGATATTGGTGCTTCTATTAATTTAAGGAATCATTCAATTTTCTAAATAGGGTTGGTTGGTTAATTAAATCCAATGGGAGAAATTATTCAATAGGGAAATCATATCATATAACACCCCATGGATACTATCCTTATTCTTTCTCTAGATTGATTATTTTTATGATGAATAGATGAAATGTTCCTGAAACCTATTTATTTTCATGGTTTTTGATACGATTAATTTTTTATGATCATGTGGCATGCATATGTATTTTTTTCATTATGTGATGGGTGGGAGCTATTTATCCCTCCATTGTAATGGCTAATGATATAAATGTTATGAGATAAATTAGATTTGAATTTGGAGTTAACCCAATTCGGTAAGAGAAATTTTCCGCTATGATGGTCTTGGGAGTGAATGTTTACTACTATGATGGTTTTGGGAGTGACCCCATACCACTAGGATAGTATTGGAAGAGAAACTTGACTACTAAAGAAATTATTTTCTATTCTTATGAATATGCCGAAATTCTATGTATTTTTTTATGCTCTCATGGCATTTGTTCTTTGATTATTTTGTGTATCAAGTCTCATAAAATTCCACTATTTATTTCATGGATCCAAATTATTATATTATATATATAATTTTTAATTTTAATATGTTATTTTCAGGTTCTTATACCCTTATTATCATGTTATTCTTATGTAATCCTTAATATATCCCATGTTTAACCCTACTGAGCATCTAAGCTCACCCTTGTTATGTTTTGTTTTCCCTAGGTCATAAGAAAATGTGTTATATGAAATTTTTAAAAAATTATTTAGCATGGATGATGTTGATGACCTATTTTAAATAAGAAAAGTTGGGATAGTGGGAGATAATGTTTATTTCTAAGAGCCAATGTCTTAATAATCCAAGTCATTTAGTGTTTTTCCTAATCCCATAAAACTATAATACAAAAACGTCAAAGGGTATGTAAGTGATATAATGTTTCCCTTTTAAATTTTTTGTTATTTATAAAAAACATGGTCACATTTATTGGTATCAAAGCTAGAAGTGTAAAGTTTTTATTTTTGTCACCAAATTTGGAAATGTGGGTTTTAGGGATGTTAGAGTTGGTATCAAATCAAGGTTTAGATAAAATTTAAGAATAGGATTGTTACAAGTGATGTTATGTTAAAATATATATATATATATATATATATATATATATATATCAAAATTAGAATATAATATTTAGGTTGATCATAAGTTGATAGTCTTAGAAACCTTTTTTTTGGGTTTAAGGGACCAAACTTTATAGTGAGTAATGATATTTTTAGAAGAAGTTTTTATTGAGTTTTTGGTATATTAAAACCTTAAATTTATTATGTGAAGATATTATTTTAGGAAGAATTATCTTTTAATTATTGGGAAATATGCTTAAAGTTATAGATATACTTTAGGGTTTATAAGATCTTTTATTTTCAAGAAATTTTGGGTTATTAAATTTTTGGGATGAAAAATGAAAAGTATGAGATATCTTTTGAGGTAAAATTTTTTCTTTAATGCTGAATAAAATGATTTTATTTTGATAGAGTTTATTGTATTTATAGGAATATAAGGTTTATATTAATATTATTTTATAAAAATGAAAACCCACATGCTGCTTGAAAACCGGTCACTCCTGGAAAGGCCGCAAGGATTGAACCCACAGCTGAAGGGCGATAAGGGTGCATCTCCAAACATTAGCCTACATAATTTATTGACCAGTATGAAATTTTTATTCATTAAATGGAATGATACATAACTGATAATTATTTTGGGAATATATGTTTTATCATAGTGATAACTAGGTTATTGATAGTGATTTGGTGATTAGGAGAGTAATGTTACTTCTAAAGATGTTTACAATTTTGGGAACTATATATGATTAAGGTAAGAAATATTATGGGATTATAATTGAGGATTAAGGGTTGAATTATAATTTGGAATAATATATTATTATAATGCAGCTTTATGGTGATTCAAGATACTCATGGAAATGGTTAGTGTATCTTAGTGACTATATTTTTAGGACGTGCACATTTTGGTATGAGACTTCTAGAGTAATTGATGTTATTTGGTGATAAATGATAAAATTAATCTTGGAAGACTATGTGATAAAATAATTATGATTTTTGGGTTTCAATTTAGTGTAAAATATTTTGAGTAATTTTAAGGATAGTTATTTATTTAATGATCTAAGTCGAAATGTTGATATTATTGTTGAATTTTGGAGATTAAAGTAGTTTTCCTCATATGAAGGTTTATCATTTTTTAGGAATGAACATATATTATGATAACTATTTTGGTTTTCATTAATGTATAAATAAAATATAATTAGTGTGTTATCATTTTACAGAATTCATGATCTGTGGAAGATGATTATAGTGCTTCATGGTTGAAAAATTCATACTCATCTTTTGTAGTAAATGATCAGTTTGTGGTTGAAATGTATTAAAGTATAGAACTATACATTTCAAGTAAGTATATTTTCTTATGTTATTACTCCATGAATTAAAATAATGTCATAAATCTTGGATAATTATATTAAAATAAAAAATTATTTTTTTACTTTTCTTTCTGATTAATCAACGGCCTTTTAAGCCATCACATTTTTATGGGTTTTCATGATTAAATTTCTTATGATCATGTTCTCTATCACTCCCATATGTAATTTTAAGTTAGGATTTTATTCCATATCCATGTTTTCAATTATCACTAATGATTTATATGTGGAAACATATTATGTGTTACTTTAGAAGATTTTCTCATTTCCCTTTCACTCTTTTTAAGTGGATGTTTTATTTACCCTTTTTACAATGTGGTATTTCAGAAAATGTATTTTCAAAAGTAAAACCCTGGTTACTGAGAAAAAGTTAAAATTTCAAGGGAATAATTTATAAATGTGTTAGGGAGAGGGGTAATGTAATATCCTGATATTTTAGAAAGGAATACTATGTTCGATTGTGTACAAGATACGCAACACTAAGTTGAAACGAAGAATGAAATATTTTCGTCTAAGTGTGACCATTATAATCTAACAATTAAATTAGTGGGTAAGAATATTAACAACAGATTTATGAAATAAATAAATAAATATCCTAATAAATATAAACATATTGGTAAATTAATATAAAATAATAACATAAATGTTTAGTAAATTCATTTTATTCTTTAGAAATACATTTTTTTTTCAAAAATGAGTTTTCTTTCTTTTTTATGGGTGAATATTATAATTAATTAAATGATATTTTAGAAATTTTATTTTAAAAAATGAAAATAATTTTTTAAATAATCAAATAAAAATTAGTCTTTGGTGAAATTTTGATGATTATATTAAAAAATTAATTTTTTGGTGTATAGCAAAAAATACAATTTTTTAAAATATGGATTTTTTGGGATATCATCAAGACATATAATGATATAAAAATTAATTAAATATATGTATTGAATCATTTATGATATTACAATATCTATATCATAAAAAATAATTCATAAAATGAAAATTATAATTTATTCCATGATAAATATAAAAATCATTTTCAGTGCTGATGTAGGACTTAAACTGTACTGGAAAAGTAAAATTCTGTGTATTATAACTAATAATTGAGAGATATAAAGTATTTTAATGACTATTTAGATAAATATAATTTAATAATGATGATTTTAAATAATAATTTTTATTTTTTCTTCTATATTAAAAATCCTATTCAAATGATTGTGCAATGCTAGTATTAGGTCAGAAAAGTCAAAATAACAAAGTAAATAAGTTGTCTTGACATGGATATGAGTAAATATTCATAATTAACGAATATAAAAGATCATATTGTTCCAAATTAATTTATTTTTATTATAGTAATTTATTTTTAATTTTTATATGAAATAATTTCCTTTAATTCTAATAAAACACTAATACAGTGCTTTTGAAAGCCGAAGGGAAATCAATAAATCAATTTTAAAAACTCTAAAATATAAAATAATAAGAACAATTAAATTACAAAAATACTTGAATAAATATTATTGGATTCATATAACCTGACAATAATCTTCCAATTGTATAATTAATGACCCTTTGGATCCACTTGGATAAGATTATGACTTTTATAGTATTTTATTTAAGGGAATGTCAAAGATGCCACACTCTTATTTTTAATAAGTGTAATATTTTAATATGACGCATCCCAGAAGAGTTTTTTACTATATATAGTTTTTGAAAATATCAAATACTTATATACTTCATGGTAAATTATTTTTAATTTTTAGTTAACCAATAATTACTTTAAAATCTTACACATTGTTGATGGAGTAATTATTAATTTAATTGGAAAGTAAAAAAATGATATTAAATTTTTTAAAAGAAATATAATGTGAGATAATTTTGGTGATCCATGAATTATATATATTAAAATGACATAATAGGTATTTATTAAAATATTAATTTCTAAATTACCTTGTTTTCTTGATATTTTTAATGTTAATGTAATTAATTGTGTAAAAATTACCAATAATGATTTATTAGGAATATAATAATTTATTAAATTATTTAGAAACCATAAAAATATTAAATAAGGACAAATTAAATAATTTATGGTCTAAAATATCATAATTGTTCCATTTATGGTCCAATTTACACCATATAAGAAAAAATCACAACCATTTAATTTTGAAAAAGTTTTTACCATAGATAAAGTTAAAATAAGTTAACTACAGGTTAATCATATTGGAAAGGTTAAAAATTAAACAAAACTCATCTTAAATATATTGTTTTATAGGATTAAAACAATATCCTACCTTATATTTGAATAACTTTACATTTTGTGGTATTTTTTTGAGATAGAGTTTTCTATAAATTAGCCTTTTGGAAAATTACAAAAGCACCACACACTTCAATTATAAAAGGGATCCCCATATATCAATTCATTACACCACTTTAAGCCTTATTTATTTAACAAACTCTTCCAAATTATGTTCTCCACTTCCTAGAAACATTATTGAGGTGATGGTCTTCCCAAAATACCAACCATAGATCCCTTTAGTGTAGATCTAAATTAGTCATTTCTAAGAAGATGACATTTGAATGTGAACAAGGAAAGACAAGTCTAGAGGTAAGGGATTATTACCTCAACTTTTATTTATGTAGTAAATATATATTATATACCACTTGTTTCTTCTATGTGGTTTATATACTAACAATGAATATATTTTATTATTCTTATCATGAAAATTATTAGATTTTCATACCCAACTATGTTTATTTCTTTCATAGGGACTATAATTCAATAGTTACCCAAGTTTTAAGTGTTTATATCACAATATTATCATTATTAAAGATTTTTTCTGTTTGATTCACCACTGGGGAATATTTATCTTCCATATCTATGTTTTTTAAAAACGTTTTTAGGAAGGTTTTTACTATTCTTCTTCATTTGTTTAAAATAATTTTTTTACCAAAGTTTGTATTTTTACTAAATAGGTTGAAAGTAATATTTTTGTCATCATCTAAAAAAGGCTCTATTTGAAATTTATGAAAATAATACCAAAGTATTGTTTTTTACTTATAAGACATGAGTACTTTTTTTCTGTCATGATGCCTTAATATTTTTAATCTTACTTTACAAGCTTACAAGTGTATTATCAATGAAAATATTTTCATTTATAATTATGATTCTCTTAAAAAAATAAAAATTATCAAGATAGATAAGATATTTTACTCAAGAATTATTTCAAGTGATCTTTGAAAATTATTTTCCTCTCTAATCCAATATATAACATTTCATGAGGAAAAAGGTTTACCTAATGCATTGGAGAACTATATTGGAACACCCATAATAAAATGTTCATGATTATGTTTTCTATAAAGGGAAATAAATAATAAGGCATAAAAATAATAATTGACCATGGAAAGAAACGAGTTTCATAATATTGCGTCATATCACAATAAAAAGAGATTTCTTAAATAAGGCTTTTCAGAAATGATCATGACGTATTTTTTACCCCATCAAGAGATGAGATAATTATATAGGTACATTTGTGAGAGATATATGATTTTTTTTAAGAATTACATAAAATTAAAAAGATATATAATGTTATTTAGAGAAATAATATCCATAACCAATAGAAAATGGGTGGTAGAGAGATCCCTTACACCCATAATAAAAACACTTCTAGGTATCAAAATATCCATTTCATTTAAAACCATTTTTGAAAATACCATGAAAAAAGGGAAAGAGGATTAATATCACTGAATAAAACATATAATATTATAAAGGGATCAAAACTTCAAATAATAGTATCAGTATTGGAAAAAATCATTGACTCCTTATATGATAAAATAGAACATTCTTTTTTTTCTTTTGTAATTAAAGTCAAAACATTTTGTTTTAATTTTTTAAAAGGATTCCTTTTAAAAACCTTTGAAATATAGTAAAAATATACATAAATTGTTTCTATTTATTCATTTATATCCATATAAATATATATATAAAATAATTCTAAGACCATCGACATGGAAGTGAAGAATTTATAAAATAAAATTTTAAAATATTTAAAATGAGGTTTTAAAGTAAAGTGTTCCTTAAATAATACCTTAAAAAAATTAATTTTTATTTTTTTTAATAATGTTAAATACGGAAAAAATTATATTTATAATACATTTTATCATAATCATAAAATTTCTTGAAACATTTATAATAACATGATCATGGAAGAAAAAGAGTTGGAATTGGAAATTTAAAAGGGGATTTTTAAAAGAAATTTCCTTACCTCAAGTCTGAATCTTTACGTGCACTCTTTTTAATATTTTATAATGAACTTATGTTAATTATTTAATTTATTAAGAACCTTTTTCTATTTTATTATCCCTTTTACATTTTTTATTATCATGCTATATGTAATTACTTAATCATTCAAGTTCACATCACACATTTTGATGACATTCAACTCATGAGTCCAAAATGAATTCGGCTAGACTACTAAGGTCAATGTGGTAAATAAGAAATCATATATATAATAATAATAATATAATAATAATTTTATACATCAATTATACTTTAAAAACCAACCATGGAATATGGTTATAAAAAATGAACTATTCTACAATCATGGAGACGGTAGGCCGTACATACGCATGAGTAATATTTCCATTTCTCAACGATTATCACGAAAAGAAGATAAGTGTTATTTTATCTCTATATATTTGTAATTATATCATAAATATAATATAATTTCTTTAGATACACTTATATATACCATCCATGTGATGTGGTAATGAAAAAAGAATCACTTTCCATTCGTATAGGTGGTAATCCACACATATTTAGAAATGACATCACGATCTTTCAATGAATGGAAAGGTAAGAAAATATGTGATATATTAATATTATATAATGAAAAATATACCATTAATATCATATATATACATTTAATTCATCATAATATACATTCATGAGAGGCGATGATGGAAATAAAATTACATCGGTCCACATGGCGGTAGTCCACTGTAAAAATGGATGATGGTTTCATTTCCCATTTCATGGAGGATGAGAAAGATCTAGGCTATTACATTTAAATGATAACATATCAGTATATTATATAAAATTATGTTATTATATCATCTTAGTTTAATAATATTTTAAGGAGGTTGAAGAATATATAAAACAAAAATCCTTGGTTAAGAACGATACTTGTTCTTTGGTGAACCTCTTCTGGCTTACACCAAAAGCCATCATAGAATTGATTTGTCATCAATCCAAGGCCTATATTACACATTAAGGTAAATAAGAAAGGTATTTGGGAAGGTATTGGATGAAAACATGTTCTTTTAAGTGTGAAGAAAATAAGAGGGGAGGTTCCATTTTATAAGTGTGGGGGGGGGGTCACTTTTGGAATATCTTAAAATATTAAATTAATTTAAATTAAGAATCATTGAAAAAGGAACCAAAATTATATAATTAGAATATAGGATAATTGTTTGTCTAAATAATCTCATAAAACTAAACTTTTAAACTTTTATGAAATTTTTATACCCTTATCTTCTAGTTTTAAACATTGTTATCCCTTTTTGAAAATTACCATGATAACAATGTTTTTACTATTTAGGGGTCAATATGGTTACTATAAAAGATAAACTGTTCAATAAATAGACTATAGTTAATATTCTAAAAAATATGATAATAAATTAGCGGAAGATAATTTTTTTAGAAATTTTAAATCACTTAATATAATATTAATTACTATAAAATATCATTAATGTCATTTTTAAACCATTCATTTATTTTAAATTTGAAAACAACCTGATAGTAATGGAATCAAAATATAAACCTCTCACACATAACTAAAATGTTATATTTTTCTAAAAAAATCATGAAACACAATAATAAATTCAATTTATATTAATTTTAATATTTTTAAAATCTTTTAGTTTATCCTTATATTAATTGAATAAATAAAATTTCAACATTACATAAGAATTAAGGTCATTATTTCATGGCTAAAAATTAGAAATAAATTAACATGATAAAAAATAATTTATATGTTAAATTTTTATTTAAAACTTAAAATAAATTGTTTTTTATCTGTATTACTTAATATTTTAGTTATTAAAAGCAAGAAAGTGAAAATTTTTCTTTATCTTTTACTTAAATATTATAAAGGTGAAAATCGATTAAATACATAACCAAGTGGCCATATATTTGAGAATTTGACATAAATGGAAAAACTATACTCATAAAAATGACAAAAATCAAGTTCCATGGTCAATCCTTAGTCCTTTTCATATTATTTTAAACTATAATTACCTGATTTATCCTTATCATGGTGATAATTATTTACTATAGTTACAATTTATAATGACTAAAAATAAAAGGAAAATAGTTACAAACTTTTGAGCTCATGATTCCAAATATGAAATCCAATTTTCAATTTTCAAATCACAAAATTGGAATTATTTAATTTAAAATTTGACCCGTTAGATACGATCAAAGACCGGTTTTCAGAAAAAATATCTTTTAAGTATAAGACGTTATTGTATGATATCTGACTATACAGTTCATTCAAAAGACAATAATTAGATTATTTTTAATAAAAATTAACTAATTATATTTAAAAAATATTCCAAAATATAATTTTACTTTGTGAATACTTGAAAAAAATATAGTTTTCAATAAAAATAAGAATTTTTTAATATTCATGGAAAAACCATACATTTTAGAAAAATATAAAATTTTTATCATAATATAATCTTGATATTTTGATTTTGAAAATTATATCCTCTTTCTAAAATAAGATTTAATTTTTTTAGAAATTAATTGTAATATTTTCTCACCAAAACTAATAAAATCCATATAGGAAGAAAACATATTTTTGAGGAATGAAATCTATTTACTAAAAATTGAGTGATTATTTACTAATAATTTACGAATAAATTTATATTGAGTAGAAAATTTATATATTTATTAAAGTAGTTAATCGAGTTTATACCCACCAATTTAATGGTTTGATTATAAAAATCATATTTAAATAATTACATTTCATGGTTCATTTAGGTTCATGTTGTGTGACATATACACTATCAAATATAATTTTATTTTTTAAAATATAATGGTACTATATAATTACCACATTTAATTGATTATGTTCTCTCAATTCAAATTTGGGCACGGTAAATTTAGGTTTGAAATCTAAAAATACCTTTTTTTAATACCACGTCATAAAAATGGTCAATAAAACTTCATCTTGATATAGAGGACAAAGGTATATGAAGGTCATTAAATAACTTGGTTTCTAAATAGGATAACCTTAGTGGTAAGTGAGAATATATTGATGAAAAAATGTAATTAACAAATAATGATGGATAGGGATTGAGATCATTATTCACAAGAAAGTGAATCATCATGTGAATGTTAATGACCAAAAAACCTTAAATCAATGAGGTGTGAAAAATACCATCGATTCATAAAAAATAAAGGTAATTGGAAATTTTTTGTTAAGATATTTTCCCTAGATTTAAGGAATGATTTTACCATTTACACTAAGAATATATGGAAATAAAATGAATTTACAATTATAATTTCACCCTTTAATCAATTTTAAACACAATATTATTTTTTCTTTAAATTTTGAGTATTCAAGATGAATTTTTTATGCCTAAAGCATTAAAACCAACTTCTAATAGATCACACAATCCACAAAAGAATAAAAAAAAATATTCATCCTATATTTAGACATTAACCAAAACCAAAATGGTTAGCATGAGGTAAGATAATTCCCCAAAACAAAAAAACATCATATGAATAAATACAACATTAATCTCTAAATCCTAAATAATAACACCCAAGGTTAAACTTAGATCATTTGATAAATAACAATCCAAACAATTATTTAAAATTTTCCCAACCATGTAAGAAACCCAAAAATAAAAAAGGATTTGATCACATATTCTTCTGATACCGATATAAAATTTATCTTTAACAAAAAATTTCACTCATAAAGTAATATACCCAAAAATGTATATTCCCTAATCATATAATCTCCCTAATATGCTAATTATTTCCCTAAATAACCTGTTTCATCATAAATATACATTAAAATAATATATTATTACAAAAAATAATTTCCCCGTTATTCCAAAAAATAAAATCCCTTAATATTTTATTTACCTTAATCATATAATGCGCCCCCCCAAATAGTGACCTTATTTTTAAATAATATTAATCACATAATTAATAAATCACTTTTCAATCCTATGGAATTAAAAGAACTCTTTTTTTAAATTAAAAAACCTAAAAGAACAAACATGAAAGAAACCAAGGGTGGGCTGGTCTAGAGCACAAATAATTATGGGGATCTGAAATATTGGAGCCCAATAGAGTTTCCTCTAACAAGTTCCACACATTATGGGGGGATAGAGACTAAAATTGAGAAGAAGATGAAGTGACCTTCATGATGAGACCATGATGTAAGAGAATCTGCCACATTGTTTCCCTCTTTCAAAGTGTGCTACAAGATAATATGATTATTGATGAGGGTTCTAAATATCCTGATGTGATATGATATGGACTAAGGAGTGGTAATAAGGTCTTTTAGAGAACTATACATTTTTCAATAAGTTGGTTTCAATGACCTTTATCATAAAATTCATAGAAATGAAAAACCATAGGGCTTTGATCATTTACTAAGACTCATCTATAAGGTAATAAACTCTCCCAAAGGATGCAATAATGTTAATAACCACATAAACTTTGGTATCCCAAACAATACCTCCTTTTATTATATTTCCCATGATACAATAACCATCAGTATTAAGCTTCAACTTGATGGTGCTTGGGTTCCAATGAATCCACCATCCATGGGAGATCTATAACAACTCTTCTCTTTATTACACAAATAAAGATGATTTATTACATAAACTTTAACTTAATATAACTCTGAGTATCGATAGATCCAATTTCTTTAAGTATTAGGAACATCACATTACAACTTAAAACATGAAATACACATCTTTACTGAAAATGTCTCCTTCATACCTAGCATTGTATGGGATTACCTGAGGGCATGAATAAAAAAAGGGTGAGATGTAAATCCAAGTAAGGGAGTAAATAAGGCATTACATGAAGAATACAGTACAAATTAGGCAATAGGAATATCAATGAAGCAAAGGTAAACATGAACATAAAGTCATGATATAATATTATTATCATAACATGGAAATGTGACAACAACATTTAACATAATATTAGCATGATCCAAGGCTCATTTCACATATATCATGAGTAAAACCTCATTGAACTTTAATTATCATGATTTAACCATCATTTCACTTGACGTATCACGATGATAATCTTTACCCAATGCATTGAAGCGCTATCAGGGAACACCGTTTATAAACATTTCATTTCATACATAAGAGTGCCACATGGATCATACAACATGGTTTCATTAAAAATTATAATTTATTCCACGAATAAAAGATATGGAATAAATAAATTTAATTCCCCAATAAATAATTACATGTTTATAAATGTCAATACCCTTGATAGAGAAATACGTACTATATTCACTTACACGATGATTTTGGCCTGGGAAATTTTGGTGTAACTTCAAGATCATAACGACATCCAATAGAAATCATAAAATCTGTTGATGAGAGATAAAGGAGTCTCTAATCAATTATACATGAAATGAATAGTAAGGGGGTTATCAAACATAATATTCCAACATATTTAAAAGAATTTATATTCATAATATAAAACAATTTCTTGAATGTAAATGAAATGAGAGAAATGCTTATGGAATTTCGGTATGGTAACGGGTGTACATAAGAAGAATTAAATATAGATAAAGAAATATATCATCATTAAAACATAATTATGGAAGTATGGGGGAGGTGAGAAATTATACACAAACATTTTTAATTGAAAATAAAAGGCTATAACAACATATCTAAATTTGGACAAAAATGAGGAAGGAAGAAATCTCTTACTTGGAAGTGTGACACCAAAGGCTTGGGAGAGGATTGAGAGAGGCTTATAAGGAGAATGGGGCGCCTTGTAAGGATTATAGAGAGATTAGGGAAGGGGTAGGTCATGCTCTAATGGTTTTTAGTGAAGTGTAATGAGAGATTGAGTGGGTTTATATAGGAAAGGAGAAGGAATTATTTATTATTTAGGTTTTGAACACTGCATATTAAACTAATAAAAAACACATACCATACCATGGTTTTTTTCCAAAGTTGAGTATAAAAAATTATTTTATAAGTCAAATGGACAAACTTATTAAAATATTAGTCTTTTTTATGTGTAGGTGATTCACACCCTCAACAAAATCATTTTAAAAAGTTAAAATATTTTATAAGTATTAGAGGGTCTATTAAGGAACCAAAAAATTAATCATACAAATATAAAATCACATTATTTTAATGATAAAGTATATATTGGCCGAATATCATCTTTATAGTATTTTATTACATCACTATTAGGTCATTATGAAGTCATAAAACACATTATATATTAAAATGCTATTTAATTTTTACCCAAAATGTGACTCTCGGAAGATTATGAAAAATTAGACTTTAGATAATTTTGACATCTTGAATAAAAAAATGATATTAATTTTATCTAAATAATTTTATGAATATGTTAATTTTTAATTTTAAAAAAATAACCAACTTTTATTGAAAAATCATGGGTTTTGATAAAAATAGTTTTCAAATATTAATAAAAATTTCAATTCTATACATAAAAATTATAGAATCATTTATATTTAATAAAAATTCATTTAGTAATAATATTTTTTAAAAATATTATTTAATTAAAAAAATCCATTAATTCATCAAAATATTTTTCTTAATTGAATATTTACTAAAAATAATATCTGTGCTTTAAAAACTATTTATAAAGTAAAAATAATAAAATGAATGTATATTATTTATTATATGAAAAAATAATGCAAATAATCAAAATGCTAGGGTTTTGTTATATAACCCTTTATAACACTTTCATAAGATCTAAGGGTAAGGTGCACGATGATGACAGACTCTTGGGGTGGCTCGGATAACATAAATATGGTGGTAATCTCTATTAAATTCTACTTCTCCCATAGGTAATTCCATTCAAGATTAACGTATTGAATCTCAACTTGGGATTGGTCAAGAGAGAAGCCTAATGAAACTAAATCCTTTCCGAGCTCTAACAAATGGGATTCATATGGAGCAATTCTAATTGATGAGGCCAACACTTCCTTTTTCTGAATAAACTAGAATTGTTAAAGCCATATATTTATACTAATAATGTGATCACAATTCAATGTCTATATTAGAAATGGTAACAATTCATTATGGTATTTTAGAATCCAAAAAAATAATACGAAGGATGTGCTTAGGTGTTATATAAACATTTTACATAATAAGGAATTTAACCAGATCAAGAGGAATTTACATTAATAAAAGCTTGGGTCATTACAATATTCCCCCCTTAAGAAATTTCACCCTAGAAATTTCCTTTTCCCACACTAAAACAGATGCGGGTAACTATGGTTCATTACTTCCTATGATTTCTATGTTGCTTCTTCAAACTTGTGGTTTCTCCATAAAACCTTAATAAAGAGCATTGTCTTATTTCATAGACCTTTTTCCCTATGATCTAAGATCTTCATCAGCTTCTCTTCATAGGATAGGTCAATCTCCAATGGTACCACCTCTAGATTGAGCACATGCGATGGGTCAGGTATATACTTCCTCAAGAGTGATTCATGAAATACATTGTGTTCTTGAGACAGGTTCGGTGGGAGTGATAGTCGGTAGGCCACTGCTCCAATGAGATCAAGGATCTCAAAGGGGTCTATGTACCTTGGAATAAGATTTACCTTCTTCCCAAATCTCATAAGCCTATTCCATAGTGATATGAGGAGGAATACCATGTTTCCAACATCAAACTCTTGGTCTTTTTGATGATTTTCAACATAGCTCTTTTGTCGAATCTGAGCATATTTTATATACTACTTGATGGTTTTAACCTTGTACACCATTTCCTCGACCATTTTTGGACTTTGGAGTTTTATCTGCCCAAACTCATTTCAACATGCTGGTGTTCTGCACCTCTTCCCATGAGGTGATTCATAAGGATCCATTTGGATGCTTGAGTGGAAACTATTATTATAAGATAAACCGACCAGATGAAGATGTTGATCCTATCCTCCTTTGAAGTCCACTGAGCATGCTCTCAAAATTTCCTCAAGTGTTCAGATAGTATACCCAGATTGGCCTTCAGTTTGAGGATGATAAGTCATACTGAAGTTTAGCTCGGTATTCATAGCATGTTGGAGACTCATCCAGAACATAGAGGTAAATATTGGATCTTGATCAGATACAATCGATAGTGGTACTCCATGCATCGTTACCACTTCCCTAATGTATATCCGTTCCAGTTGATCCAATGAGAAAACATCCTGAATGGAAATAAATTGTGCAGTCTTTGTATGATGATCCACAACTACCGAGATAACATTATTTCTTTTGGATGTATTCGGATGTCCAGTGAAACAGTCCATGGTGATGTTCTCCCATTTCAATGTTGGTATGGGTAATGGTTGCATCATCCCCTTAGACTTTTACCTCTTATCCTTCACATGATAACATACCAGGAACTTTGATGTATACTCATCGATCTCCTTCTTCATGTTATCTCACCAATAATTCTCTCAGAGATGTCAATACATCTTTGTGTTTCCTGGGTGAATGGAGAAATTAATACTATTTGCATCATCCAAATGTTCTTTCTTTAACTCTTTATTTGATGAAACACATATCATTTACCCAAATATCACAATTCCTTCTTCATTAACATTGAACTCCGAGGATTTCCCTTCACTGATAGTTTCTACTTTCTTCTGAATTCCCACATCATCCTTTTGATCATTCTTTAAATTTTCCAAAAGAGACAGTTGAGCAATCATTTTTGAAAGGATTTATGATGTTCTATATTTATGATTCCCATGTATATCTTCATCAAATATAAGAAGATTAGATCCTTTTTAATTCTCATCAATTATAGAATTGCTAGGTCCTTTCTACTTAGAGCATCCTCCACCTTGTTTTCTTTCCTAGGTTGGTAATGGATTGAGCAGTCATAGTCTTTGATCAGGTCTAACCATATACATTTGTGTATATTAAATTCTTTCTATATGAATATATATTTAAGGATTTTATGGTCCCTATATATTTCACACTTCTCCCCAAAGTGGAAATGTCCCCAAATTTTTAATGTGAAGATTACTAGAACCAACTCCAGATCATGTGTTAGATTGTTTTTCTAATGAACTTTAAATTTCCTTGAATCATAAGCAATGAATTTGTCATTTTGCATCAACACACATACCATGAATTTCTTCAATTCATCACTGAATACCACAAACATTTATCCACTTTTGGTTAGTGTGAGCACAGGCGCTCTGATAAGACTCATTTTCAACTCCTTGAATCTATCATCGCATTCATCACTCCAAGAAAACTTGACTCCCTTCCGGGTTAGTTTGGTAAGAGGGTTGGACAATCGTGGGAAATTTATCACAAATTGACGTTAATATCCATCTAAACCCAGGAATCTATAGATATCCATCACCAATGTTGGCCTCTCCCATCCCTCAATTACCGATATCTTCGAGGGATCCATAGATATTCCTTTGATTATGATGATATAACCCATGAATGAGACTTCCTTCCACAATAACTTACACTTTCTGTACTTTTTATGGAGCTTCTCATTTCACAAGGTATCTAGTTAAGTGCTTAGATGCTTATCATGCTTTTATTTGGTTTTGGAGTATATTAGAATATCATCTATAAATACTACCACAATTTTGTCGATACACTATTTAAAGAATCAATTCATGAAGTCTATGAAGATTTTTAGAGAATTAGTGAGTCCAAAGGGCATTAATATGGATTTATAGTCCTTGTATCTTTAACGTAAAGCAGTCTTGGGGATATCTTCCTTCATCACCCTTAATTGGTAATATCCCAATCGTAGATCCACCTTGGAGAAGTATTATGCTCCACGTAGCTGATCAAATAAGACATCAATTTGTGAAAGAGGATACTTATTATTTATCATGATTTTTTTAGCTCACAATAATCAATGCAAAGGTGCATCAAACCATCCTTATTCGTGACAAAGATGACTGGTGCACCCCATAGTGAAGAACATGGGTGTATAAACCCTCTATATAGATTATCCTATAGTTATTTATTTATCTCCTCAAGATCCACAATAACTATTTAATATAGAGTCTTGGATATTCGAAAATCCCCAAGTATAAGATCAATCGATAATTCAACATCTCTTCTAGGAGGAAGACCATGAAATTCCTTGGGAAACACTTTAGCGAATTCCCTCACAATAGAAATGCCTTCAAGGATGGTTGCTTCATTATACTCAATCATTTGAGCAATATACACCAGATCATAGGGAATTAATATCCACACTTGAGATGATGGTTCTAAATAAAATTCATCCTCTTCCTTAGACTTGTATAAAATCTGGGGTCGATTCGCCATACGGAGAGTGATTTCCGTCTCATGGAAATTTATGTTGTCTCTATATAGGGAATTCCAATCCATGACAAGATTTTCATAAAATTCCATTATAGGGAGTATGATGTGGTTCACAGGGAAGTTAAAACCACAAATTTTAATAGGGGAGGAGTTATATTCATGGGAATTAATGATTACCCCATTTATCATTCTCACTAACATATTTACTTCCACAATTCTTCGTGGTGTTGAGATTGTTCTACTAAAAATTAAGGATATAAAGTAATTCATATAACTATAATAAAAACATATATTATCTATTATTGAATGAATAACTAGAGTACCTGCCACCACTTCGTTTCTAGGGTTTGTTTCAGTGGAAAAATATCACCCTTTCTTCTTTAGAGGTTGTTGGTAGCCTTCGAAAACCCTTGGCTTAGGGAACTGGTTTTCCAAGTGCACTAGTTCTTTGTAGTTTAAGCAATGATAAATGTTTTGATGGTCAAACGAAGAATTCATCTCCTCTATCACAACAATGATTTTTTCATATCAAAAATTAATGGCTTGGTACCCATCTCTTACAAACCTAAATAGTTTCCTCATCCCCTTTAAGAAATTTCCAGGGTTCTTCTTTCGCCACCTTTAGAAATTGGGGTACTGGAATTTCATAGCACCATTCGATTTGTCCATCAGACCACCAGAATTAATGTACACCTTAGGCTTCTTATCCCCATGATACCTCTTAGATTATTCAATATTCATTTCAACTTTGATGGCACAATAAATAATTTCCACATATCTCTCAGTGTCACCGATCACTAGAGCATTCCATGGTCTTGGTTTTAGCCCATCAAAGAAGCAGCCAACCTTGAATTAGGGGGAAATTAAAAAGCCGAAGGTGTATCATGCAAGACCTGTGAATTTTTCCACATAAAATCTGATGGATTCGTCATCTTATTTCACGAAGGGATGGAAGTCTCTTTCCATATTATGTTGGGGTGCGAGAAAAATATTTATTGAAAAACATTTTATTGAAATCATTCTATCCCAATGCCTCGATCTCATCCTTAGGATTTGTATTTTTGATCAATGTCAAACATTATTCAACTTCACAATCCATAAGATTAGCAGCCATAAGAAATTTTTTTTGTTTATAACATTTAATGATAGAGAAGATTTTCTCAATCGAGTTGATACACTGTGAGACGATTGAGGGATATGATGATCCATTAATAGTTAGAGGCCTTTGTATCATGAATCTCTCGATTGTGGCTTGATATTTATTGGAAGAGGGGGGGGGGTGATTTTCCTTTTGACCCATGTTTCTATCCAAAACATGAGTTAAATGAAAGAGTATCGTGGCAAATTTTTCAATTCCCACTCCCATCGGATTAGGAATTTCATCAGAATAGTCATCACATTGATCTTTGCATCGATTGTCAGCTGGAGTCCTCCTATTACCAGCCATTGTCTAGAATTAAAGGAATATTAGGGTTAACACATAACTGGGAATCCAATAAAAAATGGATAACTTAAAAATTAAATTTATTTAATTAACTTATGAATTTATAGGATTCAATATATGTTATCCATGATCTACTTCCCAACATATATTATTAATGGAATTTTTTATTCCATTAACAATGGTTCATACTAAGCTTATTAATTTACCAAAGAATATCTCACAAGAGTGCCATAACCAAGAGTTCAGTAAAGCCCATTTTTGTGCACTAGTTCCCATTTAAGTCTAGTTCAAAGTAGTGTTTTCGGGTTTTACCCCTAGATATATCTATGCCATAACTACCTCTACTTGTTCGTATCCAAACAGGGATGTATTTTCTTGATAAACCACTTAATCTATACTCACCAACATTTAGGGATGTTTTTATTATACTTAATCTTTTCCCTAAATATTTCACTAGGGTTTTCTAATCCTAATCCCAAAAATAACTAAACCTATCCTTTGATACCAACTATAACAATCCTATTCTTTATTACACACATAAAAACGATTTATTACATAAAATTTCACTTAATAAAACAATGATAATTGATAGGTATAGTGTATTTGGGGCTTTGAAACATTACATAACAACTGAAAACATGTAATACACATATTTATTGAAATATTCTGTTACATGATCACTACATTATTTCATACTTAGCATTGGATGTGATAACCTGAGGACAAGGATAAAAAATGGGTGTGATATAAAGCCTACTAAGGGAGTAAACAATCCATAAAATGAAGAATATATTACATGTTAAAAAATAGACATATCAATGAAGCATAATATAATCATGAACATAAAGTCATGATGTAGCATGATTATCATATCATGGAAATGTGGAAACAACATTTAACATGATATTAGCATGAGCCAAGTCTCATTGCACATGGAGTATGAGTAAACCCTCATTGAACTTGAATTAGAATGATTAAACATGCATTGCACTTGAATTAAAATGATTAAACCCTTATTGAACTTCATGTATCATGATACTAATCTTTACCCATTGCATTGGAGCGCTATCAGGGAGAACCCTTTATAAACATTTCATTTCATGCATAAGTGTGCTGCATGGATCATAGAACACGGATAAATTAAAAATCATAATTTGTTGCATTAATAAGAGATATGGAATAAATAAATGTGATTCCTAAATCAAAAAATTACTTTTTCATAAAGGTTAATACCCTTGATAGAGAAATGGGTATGGTATTCACTTACATGATGATTTTGGCATGAGAAATTTTGGTGTAACTTCGGAAGAATAACGACGTCAAATAGAAATTGTAAAATGCATTTATGAGAGAGAAAGAGGAATCTCAACATTTATACATGAAATGGAAAGTAAGGGGGTCATGTAACAAAATATCCCAATATATGTTATGGAATTTAGATGCATAATATAAAAGAATTACATGAATGTAAATGCCAAGAGAGAAATTCCTTATAGAATTTCGACATGGTAATGGGTGTACATAGGAGGAATTAATGAGAGAGAAAGAGGTATCTCATCATTCAAACATAAGGAGGGAAGTATGGGGGAGGTTCAAAATCATACCCCAACATTTGAAATTTAAAATAAAAGGGTATAACAGCATAAAGAAAATTGGACAAAAATGAGGAAGGAAGAAATCCTTTACTTGGAACTGTGATCGCAAAGGATTGGGAGAGGCTTGAGAGTGGATTATTGGGAGATTGGGAAGCCTTGGGAGGATTATAGAGAGAGGAGGTAAGAGATTGGTCATGCTCAAAAGGATTCTAGTGAAGAGGAATGGGAGATTGAGTGGGTTTATATTGGAAATGAGAGGGATTTCTTTATTATTTAGGTTTTTGACGCTACATATTAAACTAATCCAAACCACAAACCATCCCATAGTTTTTACCCATGATTTATTTTCCAAAGTGGAGTGGAAAAAATTTTTTTATAAGGGAAATGGCCAAACTTATTAAAATATTATTCTTTCTTATGTGTAGGTGAGTCACACCCTTTCAAAAATCATTTTAAAAAGTTATAATATTTTATAAGTCTTGGCGGGTCCACTAAAGCACCATAGAATTAATCAAACCAATATAAAATCAAATTATTTTAAAAATAAAACATATATTTTCCTAAAATTCTCTTTATAGTATTTTATTACATCCCTATTAGGTTATTATGATGCCATAAAACACATTATATGTTTAAATGATATTTAATTTTTACTTGAACAATCGACTGTCTCGAAAAACTATGAAAGATTCATCGTTAGATAATTTCAACATCCTAAAAAAAAATGATATTAATTTTATCTAAATAATTTTATAAATATGAAAATTTTGAATTTTAAAATAAAAACCAACATTTATTTAAAATTCATGGGTTTTGACAAAAACAGTTTTCTAACGTTAATAAAAATTTCAATTGGATTAATAAAACTTTTATGATAATCTATGTTTAATAAAAATTAATTTAGTAAAAATATTTTCGTAAAATATAAATTAATTAAAAAAATCATTAATTCATCAAAATAGATTTGTTAATTAAATATTAACTAAAAATACTATTTGTTCTTTAATAACAATTTACAAAGTAATAATTATAAAATTAATGTATATTATTTATTCTATAAAAAATAATAAACATAATCATTGTGCTATGATTTTGTTATATAACCCCTTATAACACCTCCATAAGACCTAAGGGTAAGGTGTGAGATGGTGAAAGACTCTTGGAGTGGCTCAAATAACATCGGTCCAGTGGTATTCTCTATTAACTTCCACATATCCCATAGGTAGTTCTGTTCAAGATTAACATGTTGAAGCTTAGCTTGGGATTTGTCAAGAGGAAATCGTAGTGATGAAACCTACTTTTTGAGATCTTACAAATGGGATTATTATGGAGAAATTCTACTGGATGGGGTCATCTCTTCCTTTTTCTGAGTAAACTGTATTTGTTTAATCCCTATATTTATATTAATCATGTGATCACTGTTCATCTTCTATATTAGCAATGGTAACAATTCATAATGGTATTGTAAAATCCAAAAACATAAAACTAAGAAAGTGTATATGTAATATATAATCATTTTACATAATAAGACATTTAATCAAATCAAGATGAATTTTCATAAACAAATGTTTGGGTCGTTACAAGATTACCTTGTGGCTTGGGAGTAGATTATTCATATAAATCAAGATTTTTCTAAAAAAGGGGTCTCCTCCCATATTTTCAGAACCACACCTAAACCTGAAACAAAAAACTTAGTTTTGGTAGTAAGATCCATCATTGAGTAGGAGATCCCATCAATAAAAGCTTGATACCTTGCCTCCCTCATAATCCAACATCTATATGAAAATATAATGACCCATAATTACCTCAAAATCAATGATAAGATAAACCCTTAAGGTTATCAATAACTTTAAACTCATTTTCACAAAATAAAAATAATTATTCAACAAATAAACCTTTCACTAATAAAAATACTAAACCTAAGGTTTGTGTTACCATATATATATCACAAATTACTCTTAATAATCTTAGAATTATATCACATAAAACCTCAAAAGGGTTTTATAATACCTTAAATTTATGATCAACCATTTAATTTTAAATCCATTATGGTATCCATTAAGTTAACCCCACATAAAAACATCACAATATCCAGTTATCTAAACATTTTATCTCATACCAATAATATGGAAAAAACATTAAACATTACATAATCCAGTGTCTTTAGAATAGGATTCCCTTTTGTACATTCACAAAGATATTTTAGGTTTATATTTTTATATAATTATTAATTAAACTTACATAACTAACTCATAAATTACAAATTGGACACTTATACTCAGTATCCATTTTCCCATAATATGAAACTTTGAAAATGAAACATGCTTTCTTATCATGACTGATCTACATGAATTTAAACTTAAATTATTATTTCTTCTTAACCATCATTAAACCCTATGAAAAATAGTAACAAATGTTGTATGACCAAACAATCTCATTAAGGAACATATAAAAATATATAAATAAACATTTTAGTTCATGAGTAGTTATAGAAGATTTATCCTCCCAAAATTAAACTTTGAGCTCAAAACAAATATTCTAGTGCCCATGAAATAAAAATTTCTACCCAAATATTTTCATAAAACATTTTATAAGGAATATTAAATTTAAAATAAAACCCATAAATGTTCTTTTGAAATCATTAAAATCTTATGAAAATATTTTTAATTTGTTTACATTTCACCCTTATGAATTATCATATACTTTCCTTTAAATATAGTCTCATGAGTAAAAAAATTGATGAATAACATAAAGAACATGGAATCATAATATCATGGAAATGTTGAAATGATTCAGCAAAAAAAAAACACAACATAAGCATAAGTTGAGGATAATTTACAAAAAAACATCTCATGGTGGAAATATTCCCATAGTGGATTATGTTTACCTCCTCATCCTATAAATAACAACTCAAGAGAAAAAAGATTTACCAAATGAATTGGAGTGATATCTAGAAGCACCAATCATAATTTATTCATGATCATGTATGCCATAAAAAAATCGATCATGATATATACAAATAATAATGAACCATGGATATAATTGGGTTTTATAATTTTGCCTCATACAATACTCAAAAGAGGGTTCTTAAAGAAGAAATTTGAGAAATGAAAATAAATCATGTATTACCCTATCAAAGGAATGAAGAATAAAGTTGGTATATCTGTAGGAGAAATATATAAATAACTTATAAAAATACAATTACATTAATTAAATAGGGATAAAGGGTGATATATATAAAGATAATGACCAAAATTTGAAGAAAAAGGATTGGTCATAGATATCTCATACAACAATAAGAAAAACACTTCCATGTATCAAAATATTCCATTTGATTTAAAACCAATTTTTTAAGTATGTAAAATAATGGGAAGGAGAGTTATTTTCATTGAAGAAAACATGGGATCTTATAAAGGAATCCAAATAACAAATAATGGTTATAGAAGCAGAAAAAACCATTGATTTCATATACATTAAAATAGAACATTCTTTTTGTTTTTGTAAATAAAGTCAATATATTCCATAAAAAATATGTAAAAGGATTAATTTTGAAAACCATTAAAATAATTATAAAATAAACATGAAATTTACTTTATAGTTCATTCATTTACATATAAATACATCAATAAAATAATTTTGAGAATATGGAAATGGAAGAGAAATATTTAGAAAATAAAGTTTTAAAACATTTGAAATAAAATATTTAAAGTAAAGTTTCCCTTATGTAAAACCTTAAAAATATTCTTTTTCTTGAATATTGTAAAGAAATTTAAATATGATAAAAAATTACCTTTATAATCATTTTAATAATAAATAAAATTTACCTTGAATCATTTAAAAGAACACGCCGATGTACGAAAAATAGTTGTAAAGGAAACTATAAAAGCGGAAATTTCTAAAAATGTCCCATACCTCGAATCTGACTCATCACATACATTCTTTATCTTCCATAACAATAAAAATATGTTAATTATTTACATTAATAAGACCATTTTTCAATTTTATTTTCCCTACTATTTTATTTATTACCATGTTATATTAAACTAATTAATCGTTTATGTTCATAATGAATGTTTTGATGATCTTCAACTCATAAGTCCAAAATGACTTATGTAGGATGGATACTATTAATGAGGTAATTATTTAATCATATAAATAATAATAAAAATGAAATAATTATGATATTTTTACATCAATTATACATTTTAAACTAACTGTGAGGTATGGTTAAGAAAAATGAACTCTGTTACAATCACGAAGATGGAAGGTGGTACGTACGCATGAGTAACATTTCCATTTTTCAATGATCATGATTGAAATAAGATCAGGGTTATTTTATTATTATATAAAGATAATTATATCATAAATATAATATAATTTCTTTAAATACATTTATATACACCATCCATGTGATGTAATAATGAAAAGAAGCCACATCGCTTCGTGGAGGTGGTAATCCAAACATACACACGAACGATGTTATCATATTTCAATGAATGAAAATGTAATAAGATATATGATATATTAATTTTTCATAATAATAATTATGTAATTAGTTTCATTTAAATACATTAAATTCATCATCATAAACAACATTTATATGTGATGATTGAAAATGAATTACATAGATTGACGAGGCAATAGTCCGTCGTACACACGAACAATCGAGTCGTTTCCCATTTGATGGAAGAGGAGATGGATATAGGTTATTACATTAACATAATAACATATAAATATATGGAATATAATTATTTCATTATATCATCCTATTATAAGACGATTTGAAGGAGTTGGAAGAATAATTAAAACAAAAAGGATCAGTTAAGAATGATACACCTTCTTCAAACAACATCTTTAGGTTTACACAAAATTCCATCCTAGGATGGGTTTATAATAAAAACAAAGTATATAATATGTGTTAAGTGAGGTAAATAAGGTATTTTGGAAGGTATTTTATGACCCAAAATGCTTTTTAAATGTGAATAATATAGGATACAAGATTCCCTTTTATAAGTTTGGGTACGAGCACCTTTGTAATTTCTTAAAATATTAAATTATTATAAATAATTTTTTCATGTAAAAAAGGATCCCAAATAATATAATTCGAATATAAGATTATTATGTTTTAACATAATCTCATAAAAAAACATTTACAAGTTTTGGTGATTTTTTACCCTTTCGTTTGGTTTTAATTCTTGTTAACCCTTTTTTATAATTACCACGATGAAAAGGTTTATACTCTTTAGGCATGTTGATAGTTATAATAAAAGCCAAATTGTCCAAAAAATGTATCTTGGATGATTATTTAAACCCTATCCCAATAATTTGGGATAAATATGTTTTTCAGGAACATTAAATAATTTAATAAAATATTATTTATTGTTAAATATCATTAATTTCATTTTTCAAACATTTCCTTTAGTTTGGATTCAAAAAACATGAAACAATGAAATTAAAATATAATCCTCTAAAACACCACTAATGTGTTATATTTATTTTGTTTTTTGTAAGATGATAATTCCTTAAATTTATATTACTTTAAAAAATATTAATATCATATATAATATTTTTTATTAATGGAAAAAATATCATGTCAGTGTTGCATACGAATTTAAGGTAATTATTTCATTACTAAAAATTATAAATAAATTACAATGATAAAAATAGATAATTTTTTTTAAATAGATATTTATAACTAAACATAAGTTGTTTTTATCCCTCTCATAAAATATTATAGTTATTAAAATTAAGAAAGTGATAATCTTCTCTTTATGTATTTCTTAAATTTTATAAACATAGAAATATAAGAAATAATGTAAAAATTTACCATATATTAGAGACTTGTATGAACATGGTTACACTACACTCATCCAATAGGATTAAGGTAAGTGATATGGTTAACTTGTAGTTCTTATTATATTATTTTTATTCTTTATTACCCAATTTACCCATACCATGGAGATAATTATTTATTTTAGTTACTATTCATAATCACTAAAAATAAAAGGGTCCTATTTAAAAAAAATTTAAATCAAGATTCAAATTATGGAATCCATTTTTACCCATGAGATGAAACAAAAGGTTATTTTTCAAAAAAAGTCATTTTTTAAGTACAAAATGTTTTTATACTATATATAAGTAAAAAATTCTTTAAAAAAACTAAATTTATATTATATTTCATAAAAATTACCTAATTAGATTTTAAAAATAATCCAAAATAGAATATGACTTAGTGAATACACGAAAAGAAAATATAGTTTTCAAAAAAAGCAGTATGTTTTACTACTCATTAAAAATTCAAAATTTTCAAAAAAAATATCATATTTCCATCATATGATAATTTTGATATAATGATTAAAAAAATAATATCCTCTTTATAAAATAAAATTTATAAAATATTAAAAAATTTATTATAATATTTTCCCAAGACATACAATAAAATATATATTTAAAGATAACACATTACTATAGAATAAAATGACGTTAATAAAAACAGAGTGATTATTTAATATGAATTTATAAATAAATTTATATTTAGTAGAAGCTTTATATATATTTCATATATAACTTAATCCTATTCATACCAACCAATTTAACAATTTGGTTATAATGATCATATTTAAATAATTATATTTCACAGTTCATTTTGGCTCTGTGTTGCATGAAATATACACTATCGAACATTGTTTTTGAAATTTTGGGGTGTTACATTAAAATATTTTTATCATTATGATAATATATTAGTGATATTAAATTCAAGAGAGTGAAATTCTTTATTAATCAACTTCTTAAAATAATATAAGGGTCATAATCGAAGTAAAATGGCACCAATTTTCAATACTTTAAAAACATGAATGAGTATGGATGAATTCCACTAATCTAATAGGATAAATTAAAGTGTTAGATAAATTACAAAGCCTTATTCCAATGTTTTAACCCTATTTTACCTATTTTACCCTTATAGAGGTGAAAAATATTTACCAAGGTTATTATTCATAATGACCAAAAATATAAGGGACCTATTTTCCAAATTTTATTCCCCTAATTAAAAATATGTAATCCCTTTTTCTTTATTCAATTTAAATAATTGGTAGATATAATTTTTAATATAAATGTGAAAAATGTAATGAATTTTTTTTTCATAAAAATGTATTTTTTAAAATAAAAAATGAACTTATACGAAAATATGGTATAATGATGATTCAAATGAAACTAATTTGATTTCAACTAACTCAATTATTGAAATTTACTTTTAGATCAAATTGAAAGCACATTGATACTTTTTAAATGAAATAAAAAGACAATTTTACAAAAAATCTTTATTTTTCACTATTGACGAAAAAATAAATCTTTCTATAAAAATACTAAAAAATTATCACAAAGATATATTTGATATGATGAATTAAAAAATTATATCAATTTTATGAACTAAAAATTTTAAAAGCATCAAAAATTCATTTTACAATAAGTGTATATAAAAGCCATTTTTTAGAAAAAACATCTTTATTTTCCTTTAAACGCATTTATTTTTATTACTAATCAATTGATAAATGGTGAATTAATATTTTACATAAATAAACATATTTTTTTCATTATTTATTTCTCTATATTCGTACTCTCTTATCCCATGGCTATGTGATTACTGTCTCATTAAATTATAGTAATTCAATAGTATATTATAGTTAATTCATGCTCGATGTGGTGTGTAAATAAAGATATCAAAAAATTAGATTTATTTATTGAAGTCTATATTATAAAATCTTGGTGTGTTATAATATACCCCCTTACAAGAATTTTTTCTTTTAAATTTCATCACTTTGATAGAAAAAAATGAGTATACTTTTTCTCATCACATCCTCATGATCCCATGCACCCCCTCTAATTTATGGTTTCACGAAAAAACCTTCACATGGTGAGGGGTATTATTTTATATAACTTTCTCTCTATGATCCAAAATCTCTAATATTTGTTCCTCATAAGATAAATCTTTCTACAAAGTTTTTAGCAATGATTTTATTACATGTGAAGGATTATGTATGCACTTTATTAGGAGAGATAGCTAATACAAATCATGAACTTGTGAGAGATTTAGTGGAAGCACTAAGTGATAAGCTACCATACCAATGCGATCAAGAATATCAAATAGATTAATATACCAAGGTATTAAATTTCCATTATTTCCAAATCTCATAACATTATTCTAAGGATGTATTCTTAATAATACCTTTTCAGCAAATTCGAACTCCATATCTCACTGATGATTGTCAAAATAACATTGTTTTTCGACCCTAAGATGCTTATATGTACTTTTGAATAGATCTAAACTCCTCTCCCTTTTTATTTATAATGATCCAGTCTCAATAGCTTTCAATATCTAACTTTATCCCAACATATATGTGTTATAAACTTCCTACCATAGAAGGTTTCTTATGGACCCATTTCAATGCTCAAGTGAAATCCATTGCTGTAAGAAAAGTCCACTAAAGAATGGTATAGATCCAAACCACCTTTGAAATTTATAGATAATGTTCTCGACATGTCTTATAGAATTTTAATGCAACTCTTAAACTAACCGTAACACCCCCAAATGATAAAGGGTTAAATGACTAAATGATACGACTCATGTCAACAAGGTGCACCTTCCTTTTCGGGAGCCTACCTGATTAGAACTCCATAGTTAAGCATTCTTGGTTTGGACTAGAGATCAGGATGGGTGACCTTCTGGGAAGTTACCCAGGGTGTGTGTGAGTGAGTAAAAAGCACACTGGAAAGGAAATGTGTTGGCCTGTGGGGACTATCATTAGTCAGATGACCTGTTCAGGCATGTGGGTGGACCCTGGGGTGGGCCCCATGGGTCTGCGTGGCAACTGGTGGTACCTGTTGGGCCAGGACCCGACGACCATGTTATGGCGGGGTGGCTGTGCTGTCACCGGGACCCAGTTGTTACATTTGGTATCAGAGGAGTAACCCATCCTTAAGTGCGGTGCACTGCCTGGGTTGAGATGTAGGGCCCACAACAGGGATGTTGTGCTATAAGTGGGGGGTGATTGTAACACCCCCAAATGATAAAGGGATAAATGACTAAATGATATGACTCATGTCAACAAGGTGAACCTTAATTTTCAGGAGGCTACCAGATTATAACTCCATAGTTAAGCATGCTTGGCCAAGAGTGGTGATTAGGATGGGTGACCTTTTGGGAAGTTACCCAGGGTGTGTGTGAGTGAGGACAAAGCACTGTGGGGACTATCATTAGTCAGATGACCTTTTCAGGCACGTGGGAGAACCCTGGTGTGGGCCCCACATGTCTTCAAGGCAACTAGTGGGCCAGGACCCAATGACCATGTTAATCCGGGGTGGCTGCGCTGTCACCGGGACCTAGTTGTTACACTAACTATCAATATGGGGATGTTAAGAAGTACTGAAACTCAACTCTATTTTTAGATCAGGCTGAAGTCTTCTATATAATTTCAATGTAAACCTTGGATCCCGATCAGATTCAATTAGGGTCTTTATCATAATTTTCAAGTTATCCTCATTATCTTTCTTACTATTTGAATATATGATAATATTATTTATAAGTACTTCCACAAATTGATCAACGTAATATCTTAAGAATCTACTCAATAAACTCATGAAGATAGAAGGGTAGTTGGTATATCGAAATGGAATATCTACAAATTCATAACTCACATACCTCGTATGAAAAGATATGTTGGATATATCCTCTATATTAAACCCCAGTTTATGATATCAAGAATAAAGGTGAATCTTAGAAATGTATTGGGATCCTCTTCATTGATCAAAAAAAGCATTGATACAATGTAGATGATAATTTTTCATGATAATTATCTTATTAAGTTCCTTATAACTAATTTAAATATCAATTGAACCACCTTTATTTTTAGAAAAATGAAAAGGTACACCCCATGGTGATTCACTTGAGTGTATGAATCCATCATCAAGATTGTCTTGTTGTTTCTTCTTCAATTCATGTAACTCAATTGAATCCATTTTATAAGAAGTACATGAAATAGGTGTAGCACTAGGTAGAAGTTCTATTGAAAACTCAACTTCATGACTTAGAGTCAGACTAGTCCACTCTTCAAGAAATACATATAAAAAATCTAGTACAATAAGAATATCCTCAATTATGTTTTTAGCTCTAACCATATGAGATATATACCCTTCATTAATATAAATCAAGACCCACAATATAGAAATAATTTTCATTAGACATTTATATTCATCATCACACTGATAAATGATCATAGGTTCATTCAGAATATAAAACACGACTTTTCTTCCTCAATAATTGATATGTTTTTTATATAAATAAATCCAATACATTACTAGAATCACATAAAATTAAATTAGATAGGGAATCCCAATATTTATATGAATCACATTCCGACAAACTTCAATAGGAGAGGGACTATAGACTTAAGATGTGACTATAACACCATTAAGAGTTTTCACTACTAAGTCAATATCTAATCATTGATGTTGTTGTTTGATACCCTTATCAAATTTATTAGATAGAAAAGTGTGGGTAGATATGGAATCCAATAAGATATTAACTATTCTATAGTGTATGATTAGTGTACCTTTCACCACATCATTTTTATAACCCACATTGTCAATCATGGTCGCATGAGATTTACGTTTTTAGAGATAAAGAGTTTGTTGACATTGACCATCATCTTAAATCTTTGTATTTATGCATTAGTTGGAATAATTCCAATAATCATTATATTTGAAGCATCATAGCATGTGTATGATTCTATCTTTATTTTTTTAGGTATGTCCCTTTTTATTTTTTTGATAAACCTCTTTGAGCTAGTTATTTTTGTTTTAAACTTTTGTTGTCACACGTTAGTCTGGACGAGCTTATTATAGGAGGAAGTAGAAAGAAAGATAGTTAGGTAGAGGATTTTATATTGTGGAGCCCTCAACGACACCATAAGGTTTTGTTTTTATGGAATAGAGATCTAGGATACATCGTAGGGTCTTGGAAGGAGGCAAATTTGATTTAATTACTTTTTGTGAATAACTATGGTGTGGAGGAAGGTTACAACATAATAGTTAAGTGGTTCTTGTGTGGAGAGGAGGGATATGGAAGAAGGAAATAGGGGTAGGATTTTTTTAGTTATACAAAATCCGGTAACCCTACAACATGGATCTAGGTTACTTCATATCCTAAATCTTATGTTTTTGAATTCTACAACATAGTGGTTTAGGCTATGCAACAATATTTCACATGAGTTTATTGGATCTACATTATGGTCATAACCACAATGTTTAGATATTAATTAACCAAGAATACTATGACGTGGATCCATTCTCTATGCTATTGTCCTACATGTGTCAGCCAGCTCTTTAGTATGGTCTAGGAGGCTTCCCCATAGTCTGATGTCTTATAGGTTGTCCATAAATACTCAAATCCATATGAAAAATTTTCTTCTCCAAAATATTTCACTCAAACCTTAGGTTCCTAGAAGAGATTTTATAAGGATTTTAAACCTCATTTCAATTTAATTCAAGCACAAACTTCTAGGGATTAATTTGTGGTGATCAAATCCCATCCAGTGGAAACCATTGAGCATCCTCTTAAAACTCTAAGTAAGATTCATTGGATCCTGGTTTTTCGGAACTAGTGTTTTAGGTTGGTGGTCTAAAAAACACCGTATTGTCTAATTCAAATTTATAGTATGTTGAACAAGTGATATCATGATGGGGTGTTTCATTACTGACATAATTAATTAGATAAATCAATTTTGAGTGAATTTTATAAACTTAGACCTCCATTTTGGAGTTGGTTCCATACAACCAACAAGTTTTGAACTATATGATAACTTATATTCAGGGTTTTTTATAATATATAAACTCTTTATCACATGATGATTGTTCATATGTGTTACATTTCTTGTGATAATGTCATAAGAGTATCTTTCACACTAAAATACCACAATAGTTCCCCGCTATGTTGAGAAACAAAAAGTGCCATGACACTATTGTTAGATATAGGTCATATAGCCAGATAATATCATTTTAGGGACATAAGTGATGTAGTCTATCACGGGTGGAGACTCATAGAATTTTGAGTCACCTTCTCATGATGTACACCCATTGGTGATATCAAGTATGATATTATGAGAATGAGACCTAAGAGTAGGAAATCCAAATTTACTGGTGTCATTGGATTTTTTATCTCTAGATGTGTGTACTGGTCATTATAATTTAATATTATTATTAATGGATATTATGAGTCACATAATTAGATGAATTGACTAAAACTGTGATGACATATGTTCACGGTGAAGTAGGTTATGTTGGGTCTATCATGAGTAATATTGCATTAATGAATAATCTGAGAAAGGATTTATCCCCTCTATTTTTAACAGAAGATAATATCTCAAGCCCTTTGATGGAAATTATATAGCCTAAATAAATCCATGGACATGGATATAAATAGGCAATTTCTGTTTCAATAAAGTCAAATAAAGAGATATCAATTATATAGGTTAATAGCACTAGAATGCAACTTGAACGATTAGAGATATTGTGATAAAGGGATTATATTACATGATAAGAATTTGTATGAGGTGAAATGCATTTTTGACATTAACTTCTTTCTCTATGGGGGCCTTAGTGTTTTTCTAGATGCTAACCTTGGACTTTAGGAAGGTTCACCTAATTCCACTGAGAAAGAGGCATAGAGGTTCACACACTATGTGTATCGAGTATCTTAGTTAAATAATTTATTATTTAAAAAATTGAACAAATATTATTTTCGATCATTGTTTAATAATTATTCATGTATGCATGATCACTTTTATTCGGTCACTATTTATCTAAGAGAATATATTATGATTAGAATACTGAATAAGTATTTAAAAGGATTAGAGGATCGAGTATAATGGTCCAGTGAGAAATAGTAATAATAAATATTATTTTATTAAATAATATTTAATTATAACTCACAAGTTAAGAACATGCCAGGAAATAATAATGTGGCAATTATTATTTGACATGGGGATTTTTATAGGATTAATTAAATAATCAATGCGACTTATGAAAATTATTTATTATTAACCTAGTGAAATAAATGCCTAGTTATATTATTCTCTCATTATCCAAGGTAAATCCAAGACATGCCTATTGTGTTTTGTACAATGAATTGAAGAAAATTTATAAAGCCTACATAGTTCATCCCTCTCCAAGAATGCTCTCACGAATGAGAGAGATCCTCCTCCACCAGATCATAGAGAATATATTGGATTCGGTTCTCCAGGCCATCTAAGGAGGGTATGACAAGCAGAAGGATCATCTGTGATAGCACCCAAAGACTCATATGACAACACCTAGAGATATGTGGAACATGTGTCGATCACGTCTAGAGGGGATATACCCTTGATCTTTACAAAGGAACAATGTTACACATGAAAATTGGTTTTCAAACACATCAATGAAGAAATAATCACCTTAGAAGTAATAAATATTAAATTAAATTAATTATAAACAAAATATGTTGATCCTCTCTCTTAGTTTCATGTTTCTATTATTTTTTTTCTATTTATTTAATTCAATGTTTTGGATCATGAAGTTCATAGTCGCATATATCCTAGATTTTTCATTGAATATGGAAAAAATTAAAGTTGGGAGTCGTCCCTCCCATGCTTCCACTATGACTGAAACCTTCAATGACATTAGAGAATTTATATTAGTGTTAATAATTATTTAAACAAATATTTGATGATTTAAGCTTTAATAATTTAGTTTTTCAATTAAAATTTCATTATACCTTTTAATATTAATTATGATATCTTTTCTTCCTCTATCGTTTCTCACATATCTATCAGAAAAAATTATTTTTTGGATTAAAATTAAATCGATGAACTCATCCAGAGGTGTTGAGGGTTCCGTCTAGGATACACAGTAGTACACACCGTGTAGTCAGATCTACATGCCCCATAATTGTGTTCCATCCATCAAGAATAATTAAAAAATTATTCAACTCATGTGCATTAATGACACATAATGTAGTTAATTATTACACACAAGTTAAATGAGAAAGACTGGTCCAAGGTTAGCTGGACTACACACTGCATGGGCTACTAGACACGACATGTAGTCCCTTCGGGTCAGGGCCGAGCCATGTATTCCATACATGACCTGCCCAATTGGTGACCTTGTAACATGGATTCAATATGGCATGTGGCCCACTGGACAGGCTATATACTCTATGATTTTTGAAGTACATCTTACACACCGAGTCCCTAGGTGTCTACTTTAGATACATAGTGAATAATGTACGTGCCCTGTATATCAGATCTACATGCCATGTACTTTTACCAATTAATAATATTTAAAACTTATTATATTATGTTACCCTTGAGATATGTACCTGCATGTGGCTGTAAAGCTGGGATACATGATATGATAGGTTTTAATATATATATATATATATATATGTTTTACTAAAATCTTCATAATATTCAAGATCTACCCATAATGAATGTGTTTTGTTATAGTTATTATTATATGTGCATGCTATATGGCACAAAGAATTATGTGTATAAAAGTATAATACATGTTGGGTAGTTTTGGGTGGGTATTCACCGGGTTACTTCCAAGGTATAAGTTATGTACACAGTTAATTTTTAATTAATTTATTAATTAGTTTAAAATTATAATGGATGAGAATCTCAAAGAAATTTAGAAAAGGATTAAGATAAAATTATTGATTAATAAAAGATAATAAGTGACTGTTTGGGTGTGATTTATCTTAAATAAGAACAATTTAATAATTGAATGGTAGTTTTATTGATTTCACAATTAACTATATGTATGTGGATGATCATGATCTAGAAGAGAACTTTTTATGTTATTGGGTTCCTTTTAATTTATTATTAAATTAAATTACTGTCTTTTGTGCCTTCTCTCCTCATTAATATGTAGGGCCTGAATTCCCATGGTTTCTTTTATATAAACCCCCATTTACTTCTCACCTACATGTTAGTAAAATTATATGTAATGGATAGAGCTCCCAAGCTAATTGAGGCGGATCAAGTTAGGAGCCGAGGTGAAACCAATTCAAGGAGATACAACAGTGGATAGGTGGAAAGCTATAAACATGATCCTTAAATGGTTCAATCTATTTCTACCCTAGTTCATTACATTGTTTTTAAACCTCTATATTAACAAGTCATTTGAACTAGACCATGATCATACCCTTTATTTTTTTCTAGTTGCATGGTTATGAATTATTGATGTTTTTTCACGATCACACAATTAATGAATTAAAAAGAATGAAAAATGGAACTAAAATAAATGGGATTATGTTTAAATATTATATAAATACATCGTTAATCACTCAAGTAATCCCACATAATATTAAAAGGCATTTGAAAAGATAGTTATTATAAATTTATGCATAAAGGATAAAATCCCTCAATAAGATATTAAGTCAGTATAACATTATATCACTTTAGTTAGAATCAAACCATAGTTCCAAGTTCTTGAACAACCAAAGTAGGGGTTCTTTCAATTATAAGGGAATTATAATTTTAGGTTTTGGGTTGACTTGACTTTGTTTACATCAAGGGTTGACTTCCAAAGCATGACTTGGTATAACCAACAGGAAAAGGTTAAGGAAATCCAAAATTAAGGATTTTAGGATTTGGGAGTCCACCCAAATGACCAGAGAGCTACGAGTTAATGTAGTTGGAATTTGGAATGCCTACCTAAAAATGTTCAAATTTATTTACTAGCCAATTTTGGGGTAATATGAAGTGAAATACTGATCATTTCCACTAGAATGTCCAATAAATAGGATATTCTAAATCCATTGGTGAGAGATATTGGGTTTCGATAATATAAAGGGAGACTAATGAATATTTTTTTATTTGTTTATCTTAATTTTATCAGATAATGTACTAAAATTATATTCATGTTAATTTTATAAAATTAATTAAAAGTTTCATCAAACATATTATTTCAATCCATATTCAAGAAGGAAAAAATTCTCAACGACCTTAATTTCGAGGATTATAAATGGTGCCTTTGGGTCGTCCTTCACTATGAAAGGAAACTATATTTGATGGAAGAACCTCTACAGTTGTGCCTTGAAATAATGCAGGTGATGAGGAGATCTCTATGTATTAGAAACATATGTATGATGATACATTAATTGAGTTACACATTTTGTCATCCATGACCAATGATACCTTGATAAATATGAGGAAATGGATGCTTATAACATGATGTCTCAACTTTGGGATCTCTATCAAGAGATGGTGAGACAAGAGAGGTATGAGATCTCCAACACTTTGTTCACCACTAGGCTTGGAGAGTCTGCACCATCTGGGCCTCATGTAGTCAAGCTTGTTAGATACGTAGAGCGTCTAGACATCTTAGCGATTAAATTCTCAGATGAGTTGCGTACAAATATCATACACTCATCACTTCTCAAGACCTTTTCCAGTATTATTTTTAATGATAATATAAGCAATAATAATAAGAGTATTTCAAAAATTCTGACCCTAATTCACCAATTGGATAAGGACATGGGGCATGAAAAAACTATAGTCCTTACGTTGAATAGAAAGATAATGGACAAGAAAAAGGGGCCTAAGACTTATAAACAGTCTAAATCCCCCGAGAAGCGTCTGACCGAGAAGAAGAAGATCCAAAGGCAGGGAAAGGAAAATGCAGTAGTATGTTTTGCATTTGGAAAGTTAGGAAATGGGAAGCATAACTTCACTCAGTGGAAAGGGGAAGACAAAGGTTCATTAGTTATCGTCTGAAATTGTTCAATTTCTACACATTGGGGATTAGATACAACTTGTGGCGCTCATATATGCATCCAAATTATGAAACCAAGTCGTTTTAAGAAAATATCCAGAGGAGAGGTGGATTTGAGAGCAACAAATAGTGCCAGACTGACTGCTCTTTCCATTTGTGACTACCACCTTTTGTTACCGGCTGAGATGATTTTGGTTTTACATGACTTTTATTTTGTAACAAATATTACAAACAATATAATTTCTCTATCAAGTTTAGATATAGATAGATTTATTTTCATGTTTGGAAATAAAATTTATTTATTTTACAAGGACAACATATGTTAGGGTATGGAACATTTAAATAATTGTATGTTTGAATTAAATTATGAAAACCAATTATTGTCAATTGATAACGAATCAGGTTTACATGACTCATATAACACCCATTTGTGGAATCACCGCCCTGGTCATGTAAATGAGAAGTATTATAAAAATATCCGTCAAGATGATTACTTAGACTCTTTTTAGATAAAACCACTTGATATATGTCATGATTTTTTACAAGGGAAAATGAACAAACCATCGTTTGGTGGATAGGGTGAAAGGTCCACATAGCTTATAGGATTGGTACACATTGATGTGTGTGGACCATTTCCAGTAGTGGATAGAGGTGGTTATTCTTACTTCATAACTTTTATTGATCACTTGATTAGATATGGTTGTATTTACTTGATGAGGTATAAGTCCGAGTTCTTAGAGAAATTCAAGGAATTAAAAAATGAAGTAAAGAATAAATTTGATGAGATGATAAAGAGGCCTCAATCAAATTTGTGTGAAGAATATCTTACCCAAGAGTTCATTGAATTTTTATAGTAGTTTGGGATCTTATCTTAACTCACTCAACTTTATACACCATAGTGGAATGGTGTTAGTGAAAGGAGGAATCGTACGTTGTTGGACATGGAAAGGTTTATGATGATTCTTTTAGATCTTCTGTTACCTTTTTTTGGGATATGCATTACAAACTACAAAATACATATTTAACTGAGTACTTACTAAATTGGAAAATGGGATTCCCTTAGTGATATAGAGTGTAAAGACTCCCATTTTTTTTCACACACACATATGGGGATGCAAGGAGTTTGTTAAGTCTTTCTCAGGAAACAAACTAGCACCCCAAGGCATTAAGTGTATCTTCATCAGGTATCCTTAGGAAAAAAGGGATACTACCTATACAACCCCTAGACAAGAATGTGATTATTTCTAGACAATTCATCTTTCTTGAGAGGTATCACATCCTCAAAAAGTATAGTGGGAGTAGGATTGACTTTGATGAAGTTGATTTCAAGACACATAAGAGTTGGTATAGGAACAAGTTCCACTGGTCCCCATGCAAGAAGTGGTTCCTAAACAAAAGTACTACATAGGAGTGTAATAGAGGTAAGGGAACCAAAAATATTTGGTTTTCTAGTCACCAAGGATAGAGAATCATATTTTTTTTACAATGATAAACCTTTCTACTACAAGGAGTTAGTAGAGAGCTCAGAAGTTGCAAGATGGGTAGAAGCTATGAATTCTGAGATGGATTCCATGTATCAGAACCATCATTGGGTTTCAGTCAATGTGACAGTTGATGTAAATCCTGTTGAGAATAAATGGGTATTCAAGAGGAAACTGAACATGTAAGGTAGAGTAAGTACCTATGAAGCAAGGCTAGTGGCGAAATTGTTTAAACAGTGTTAGATAATTGACTACGATGAAGCCTTTTTGCTATTTTACATGTTTAAATACATCAAAATCATATTTTTCATAGAATATTACCATGATTATGAGATTTGGAAGATGGATTTAAAAATTTCATTCCTTAATGGGAACCTTCAGAAAGATGTCTATATGACACAACCAGAAGGGTTTGTGACACCAGGTGATGCCAAAATGATTTTCAAGTTGTAGAGATCCCTCTATGGATTGAAGCAAGAATCTTGGTCATAGAACAATAAATTTTTTGAATCCATAAAATAATTTGGTTTCATTAAAAATGAATGTTATCCATGTGTTTACGAAATGTTTAGTGGGTATTCAGTCATTATCCTAGTAGTATATGTTGATGACATATTACTTATTGGAAACAACATATCTGTTTTACAATCTGTTAAGTGCTAGTTGAACAAGTAATTCTCCATTGAAGACTTAGGTGAATCAACCTACATTCTAGGGATCAATACCATTTTTGATAGATCCAAGAGGCTACTTGGACTAATCCAAAGTACATATATTGGCAAATACTAAAGATATTTAGTATGGAACAATCTAAGAGGGGTTTGGTTCCAGAGTAACATGGTTTTCATCTTTCCCAGAAAATGTGTCCCCAAACACAATAGGAGAAAGATATAATGAGTAAGACCCCATACACTTCAGCGATAGGATCAATCATGTATGCCATGTTATGTACTAGAATTGATGTTTCCTATGAATTTAACATGGTAGGAAGATATCAAGCAGATCCAAAATAACAACATTGGACTGATATTAAGACTGTCCTTAACTATCTGAGAATAAATAAGGATATATTCCTAGTGTATGAAGAAGATGATGAGTTTTTCAGCATAGAGTATACTGATTCTGGTTTTCAAAGAAATCAGAATGATCTGAAGTGACAATCAAGATATGTTTTCTATCTCAATAGACGAGCTATGAAAAAAGAAGTGTCCAAAGCAGCCAGTTTTAGATGATTCTATAGCAGAGTCCAAGTACATAGGGGATTATGATGCAGCCAAGGACGCTATATAGATTCAATACTTTTTCTAGGAGCTTAATGCAGTACATAATAGTAAAGATACTATCACAGTTTATTGTGATAATAATACAATGATGGAACTTTCAAAGGATCCAAGGTCACATGAATATAGAAAGCACACACTCCAGAAGTATCACCTCTTGAGGTATTTTTATCAAATGGGTAAAGTTACAGTGGGTATCCATGGAAGATAATATAGAGGATCCCTTCACTAAAGGCCTATCTAAGAAGAAGCATGATTATCATGTGAGAGATAGCAGACTGATGGTCATTAGTTGTTGGCTCTATTTTAAGTGGGAGTCTATTGGAGTGGGTTCCCTAGAACCAACTTATCTTGTACTTTATGATAACTTATATTCATGGTTTTTAAATATCAATAAACTCTTTATCGCATATTTATCTTTCCTTTTATGAACATTTCATGTGATAATGTCACAAGAGTAGATGTCACACTAAAAGGTAATTATGGTTCCACACTATGATGAGAACCTGAAAGTTCTATGTAACTCTTATTAGATATATGTTTTATAGTAGAATGATATCATTTTAGGGACACAAATGATATAGTCTATCAGGGGTGGAGACTCATAGGAATTTGAGGCACCTTCTCATGGTGTACTCCCTTGGTGTTATTTATTAGGATATTAAGAGAGCAGGACCCGACAAAAGGAAATACACATCAATAAGTTTCATTGGGTGTTCCTATATTTGGATGTGTGTATTGGTCCTTATAATTTAAGATTATTATTAATCGATATTATGAGTCACAAACTTAAATATATTGATGAAAACTGTAATGATAGATGTTCGCAGTGAAGTAGGATATCTTGGGTACATCAAGATTAATATTGCATTAATGAATAATGTGGGAAATGATTTATCCCTTACATTCTTTAATGGAAGATAATATCTCTGTCCCTTTGATGAAAATGATAATGAATAAAAAAATCCATGACTATGGTGATCAATAAGAAAGTGTTTTTTTCTGGATAGTCAAAGAAAGAGATATCATGCACATAGGTTAATGGCACTAACATACAACTTGATCGATAAGAGATATTATGATAAAGGGATTATATTACACAGTAAGAGTTCGTATGAGGTGAAATGTCATTGTGGAATCAACTTATTTCTCTATGGGTGACTTGGCGTGTTTCTAGATGCTAACCTTGGACTTTAGGAAAGTTCTCCTAATGCCATTGAGAAAGAGGCCTCGAGGGTCACACACTAAGTGTATCAAGTACTTCGTTAAATAATTTATTATTTAACAAGTTTAATAAATATTATTCCTGGTCATGGTTTAAGAATTATTCATGTATTATTGATCACATTTATTCCATCACTAATTATTTAAGAGAATATATTGTGAGTGGAATAATTAATAAATTTGGAAGAGGATTGGCTGACCGAGATTAATGGTCTAGTAAGAAACAATAATATTAAATATTAATTCATTAAAAAATATTTAATTATAACTCACAGGTTAAGAGCATGTAAGGAAATTATAATTTTTTTGTTATTATTTGACATGGGGGTTTCACAAGGATTAATGAAATAATTAAAGGCACTTGTGAAAATTATTTATTATTACCCTAGTGAAATAAATGAATGGTTATATTATTCTATCATTAGCGAAGGAAAATACAAGTGATTCCTATTGTTTTGTGAACAATGAATAGGAGAAAATATTTATATCCTTGAGAGTTCATCCTTCTCCAATTACGATCACAAGAATGAGAGATATCCTTCTCCAATGGATCAAGGAGAATAATTTTGAAGCAGTTGTACATGCGATCTAAGGTGGACATTGCAAGTTCAATGATCTTCTGTGATAGCACCTAGAGACACCTTCGACGACGTCTGAAGATATGTGAAACACATGTGGATCACAACAAAATGATATCTAACCTTGATCTCTATTATGAAATGATGGTACAACTAGAGATCTATGGCTAAATGCATCAATGAAGAAAGAATAACCTTGGAGGTATTTATTATTTAATTAAATTAATTATAAGAAAAATATGTTGATCATATATTTTGGTTCCGATTTTCTATTCTTTTTTCCTATTTATTTAATACAATTTTTTTGATCATGAAATTCATCAGCACATAGATCCAATATTTTTCATTGAATTTGAAAAAATTTAATGTTGGGAATTTTCCCTCCCATGCTTCTACTTCTCCTAGAACTTAAAAGTGCTATCACAACATGCATATTATTGTTTATAATTATTTAAATAATTAATTAATTATTTATGATGTAATAATTTAGTTTATCAATACAAGTTTAATCATTATTTTTAATATGAATTGTTATATCTGTTCTTCATCTATCGTTTCTCGCAGATCTAACAATAAACATTAATTTTTGGATTAAAATTAAATTGAGGAACTCATTCGAAGGTTCCAAGGGTTCTATCTTGGTAACAATGTTGTACAAAACATGTAGTCGGATCAACACAACATGTAGTTTTGTTCAATGCATTATGAGAGTTTAAGAAATTACACAATCCATGTGCATTAATGGCACACCGTGTAGTTAATTCTTACATCTCGTGTTGATTGGGAGGGACTGGAACACGTTGAGCTGGACTACACACTATGTGGCCCACTGAACATGGCGTGTAGTCCCTTTGGGTCAGGGTTGGGTCATGCATTCCATACATGGCCTACCAGACCAGTGACCATGTAACATAGAGTCAACATGGTGCGTGGCCCACTAGACATGATGTGTACTCCAAGATTTCTAAATTATGCCTCACACGTCGTTTCCCTAGGCATTTACTTTGGATACACGGTGAAGAATGTACACACTGTGTATAATAGATCTAAAAACTTTTTTACTTCTACCAATTACACAGATTTAAAATTTTTTATATTATGTAACCCTTGATACATGTACTTTCATGTGGGCATAAATCTAGGACACACCATGTGATAGGATTATATAAATATATATGTGTGTTTTATTAAACTCTAAATTATATTCAAGATCTACACATAGTGTATGAGTTGTATTATAGTTATTATTATATGTGTATGCTATATGTCACAATGAATAATGTTTATACAATTATAATACAAGTTGGGTTGTTTTTGACAAGTATTCACCAGGTTTCCTCCAAGGTAGTATAACTTTGTTAAATAAATACCCTATTTATTGATATGTAGCATGAACCATATACTTGGACTTGAATTTTTCAGAAAAAATTTGTGTTAGCCTAATGATTTGTACTCACAACTATTTGAGATTCCATTTAACACCCTTTCATAATTCATGGACACAGGTTTAGAGAAGGGAAAGTGACTCTGCAATGGTTGATTTCATATTGGACAGGTTAGAGCATGGATATCAGACTAAAATGGGGTTTAAGATTGAGGTTTTAGAGTATTTTATTGATTATTTTTATCCCTTTTATTATATAACATCCCACACACCATTTATGTACATTAAACCCATAATTACATGATTTTATTATTATTTTGATTCTTCTATTTTCCCTACATTTTGTTGTGGTAGCCTATTGATTGTTTATATTGTTTCAAAAAATTTCTTCTACTCTATTTGTATTCCCATTGTTCTTTCTACTCTATAACTAAGGCTATAATATTTCCATTATGTTCCTTACATCTCACTACTATTTGGAAGCCTTTATTGCATGAGAATTCATGCTGGGTCACATTACCACCTGGCTTTGTCATGTGAGGAAGTACCAAGTCATGGATGTAACAAAGTGGTATTGTAGAATCAAGTTTATTTTATGTTACTTTACTATTTTTTATAATTTTAAAAGTGTCTAATTTTTTCCTAGTCTTTGTAATGAGATCATTTATGGGAGAAACTAACCAATGTGAGTTGTAAAAACCAAGTGGAAAGGCATGGGATTATAGTTCATGTTGTTTTCTTGTTATATTTTTCGTGTTACTTCACCTTAGGTGACTCACTAGTTTTGTGATGTTATTATTTATTGACATTTTACTCATGGGAGGGCATGGCATGAGATGAGAATGAATGAATAATTTTAGGCTAGTAGGGATATATATTGGAATACACTATTCATGAAAGATACATATTTATTTCATGTGATATATATTCCCATAGAAAATTCGAAATGAAATCACCTGATATACTTGGTAAAAAGGAAATGATTGAAAACTTTTATTTTATGAAAATTCACTTATTAGGACAAGTGAAGAGGGATTCTAATCCAGTGGTTCTCTGTATTTTTTTTCCTTTTGAGATTTTCTTTATAGTGCAACATTTTTTTCTAAGGAGTTTTTTAACACTTGTAGAGAAAATCCCTCATCATCTTCTTCAAATCGAGTGTCAGTAGGGTGGAAATTAACACACTCCTAAAGCAGCTGAACAATAACTTCCTATAGATCTGAAAAATTATACGAATGATCATCTCTATGATAGATTATTAAGGGTTCTGTGATCATTGTAGAGGGAGACTATTTTATCCTTTCCTTTGATATATGATATGATGAGAGAATTCTAGCTACAATATCTGCTGATGTTAACTTGGAACGGAGGCCCCTAGGTTGTTATGTTCTGTATTTATTAAATCCAGATGATGTTTAGGATGTTGGATACACCTATATATAAGAGGGTGAATCTTGTTTGTTACATATTTAAGGGTCATCCAAGTTCTAGTGGGACATTGTGGAGAAATTGAGGCATCAAGAGAAGTTATCCTGGAAGCATTTAGAGATAATGTTCCTTATCCATTTCTATCTCAAGAGGTTGAGGGATGAGACAGACTGTGAGTTCAAGAACTTGAAGCAAGAGGGGATGTTCGTGATAGAAAATGTTGTATCCCCCACAAACCTACAATGTTTGTTACCATCATTTGAAGGTGATGAGGTTTCTAGGGTAAGACATTTTCTAGATGGGATTCACTATGGGATAAGGTCAGTGGTGAATTAATTTCACCTAATTAGTTTCAATGACACGATGAAAAAAGTTCTCATCATGGAAGGGAATATAAGAGAGGCATTGATATTTGGTTAGGAAATTTCAACAAGGCTGGTTTGAAATTATTCTTTTGGTATAATGGAATTACACTATAATTATTACTACTAGGGAAGTAGTTGGTAGAACATATTGGAATTTGGATAATCATCATGTGACTGTGGACGAATGTCTTAATTTCCTTTTGGAATTATTAGTCCCAATTTTCATCAGTGTCTTATTCCCATTTTTGAGTTTTGTGACTATAGAAGTTTGGGTCATATTTAGAGGTTTTTCATATTTAAAATTAGAGTAGTGGTAGGGGATCAGGACAAGAACTAGAGTTTGGAATGGACTCATCCACCCCTCAACAGACTAGTAGTTGGAGTCCCACTAGACATTCAGGCCAAGGAAGGGGACATGATACCACAACACATGAGTGAAAGTAACATCCATATGGAACAACACAAGGGATTTATACTGGATACCAAGCTAGAGGGAAATTCAATTTCACTCTTTATAGTCTAAGACTACAAGTCGGGATGCATGAACTTATACTATCATAGTTACAATTCATATATCATCTACCCTAGCATGTGTTTTTTGATACATGTGAATCACATTACCTTTTGTATTATCATTTTGAAAATGGTTTGGGTTTGGTGATGTATTTCATGGATTACGTGGTGACCATCAACACACTATTGGGAGCATGGATGGAGAATCTCAAACACTATAAGGAATGTTCTCTTGAAATTGGTGTCCATAATTTTATTTGGGAAATTTTTAGGATATAAATTATTGGTTTTGAATAAATTCTTAGTACGGATTATATATTTCTTTACTACGATCATATAAACTATTATTAAATGATAGATACATTCTGTTCTCTACAAATGGGTACCTATACTCAGCAGGGTGAGTGAGATCTTTAGGATAGTATTACATGACCAACTCAATGAATATTGGATTGTCTCATTGATTAGAGTGTAGGTATTATTATGGATGATGGTAAAATGAAGTAGGAAACAATTCCTCTAGTTGTGAAATAATTTTAGGATGTATTTATTAGAGAGTTCTCCATCTTACAACCTGAGCATGAGATCGAGTTGATGACCGAGTTAGTCTTGGGAGTAAGCTAGTTTCAATCCTACCTTATAGGATATCACCATCATATCTTGATTTGTTGAAATTTAATTTTTAATTTCTATAATACAATGGATACATATAGACTATTACTTATCAATGGGTTTCTATGATGTTTTTTCCAAGATGTCAGATGGGAGTTTTTTCTTACAAGTAGATTATTAGAGGTTAAACTTGGTGATGATAATGAACGAATATCCCCTTCCACACATCAATGATATCTTCAATCATTTGAGAGGTTTTAGGATCTTATTTAATATTTAATTGAGGCTTGGGTACAACAATTTGAGGGTGAGAACATCAAACATTCCCTAGAAATCTTTTAAGAGTATTTATGGTCTGTATTATTTCATAGTGATTACATTCAATCTAACGAATACACCATCGATATTCATGGCCTTGATGATTAATATATCTAATACTTTCCTGGATAAATTATTTTTTGTTTAATCCAATTAAATCATAGTGTACTCTTAGTCTAGAGATGATCATGCCAAACATCTTAACATCAACCCGAGAACACTGAGTGAGAATCAACTTTACTCTAAGATATCTAAATGAAACTTATGTATTTATAAGGTACACTTATAGGGTCATGTTTTCTTAGGGGATGGAGTGGAAGTAAACCTAATGAAGTTGGAAACCTTGGTATATTGGTAGTACCTCAATAATGTATATGAGAGTTGGAGTTTTCTTAGTTTATCATGTTATTATTGGATCTTTATCTTGGAAATTTCCCATATGATAGCATCGATGTCCAGGATGATGAAGAAAGGGGTGAAGTTTGTTTGGGCTGATGCATGAAAGAGAGGCTTCCAAGATTTTAAGAGAATAATGACCTCTATGTTATTCCTCACTTTGACTATTCCAAGAAAATAATAGACCATTAATTGTGAAGCATTCATAGTTTGAATCAAATAAGTTATATTGTAGGAGGAATAAGTGGTTTCTTATGGATTGATAATGTGGAGACAACATGAGAGTAATTACCTTACCCATGATCTAGAGTTATCCATGGTGGTACATACCCAAAGATGACTGTGACACATTCTATTTTGTGAGAGGTTTGTGGTGTACATATACCACTAGACCTTCAAGAACATCTTTTCTTAACCATACCCGAACCTTTGATATATGAGGTGTGTCAAGTATCAGTATCCCTTCATCATTGAGAAATCTTATAAACTAGGAAAAAGAAATGTTGTTTCTAATTTTATACACCAGATGATGAAGACATAGGTTATAGTGACCATGCCTTTTCTTACATTTCTATTACATCATTTTAAATATAAACAACATAATAGCATTACACATAGAGGATCCAAAGGTTTAGTGTCTTGGGAAAACTAGGACCATATATAATAATTACAACATCAAGCATAAACATTTATTTAATTTCTTCTTCTTTAGATTCTTATTGGAACTTGTCCTCTCCTTATTACATGTAGACACATGTGGATATACATAAAAAGGGGTGAGCTGAAAGCCTAGTAATAGGATAGATAATAATAATATAGTATTGGGTGATCAGAATCATGACATAGGCAAAAGATCATGAACATGAGAGGAGCATAAATAAAAGACATGAAATGTGGCAATGCATAAAAATGAAACATCGTTTCTTAGTGGTTAACTACCATAAATATGTGTGAACCAAGCTATCTTATTTTTTAAACATCATTTCAAATTTACTCATGAGATTCATAACTTTACCCAATGCATTGGAGCACTATATAATTCCGAGCGCACCTGTCACATTCAAACATTTATATGGCGATATAATTCTGGGCGCACCCATCAACTCATAATATTATCATTATCATGCATGAAACATACAACATATATCAATAATGAACGTAAATAAACCATGGTAATGAATGTATTTCATCTCATAAGAATACATTCATAGGCTTTGGGTTCCCAAAATAAAGAGGGAACAATATACTTGATACAAGAACCATCAACCATGAATGAGAGGTAAAAGTTGAGTTCTTAAAAGAAGATTTATTTTGGAAAACATTTGGATTGACATAAATTTCATTAGAAAACATTTATATCCCATTAAAGGTATGATAATAATGAAAAAATTATTTTTATGAAGTGGCCATACCAAATTGGAGTGAAAGAGGGAGAACCCGAATAAAGAAAATTGGGTTCGAAATTTTCCCCTTACCTTGTATCCGAATGCTTCCTTCTATTTAATGTCCTTTATAATGACATTATATTCATTAATTAGAAATAAAGAACCTTGTGTATATTAATATGGTTCATTATGGTTTCATTAAGTTATTTTATGTGCCTTTGTATGAGTTATAGAGTTTAAGAACATTATTCGGGAATATTTGTTTTTATGGTTTTCTTTAGTGGTTCACTTGTATTCTTAAATTGAAGTTTGGGTAGAAAATGGGTAAAAAACCAGAACTGATATTACATGTTATTAATAATATTACATGATATTGAATTATCTTATAATTAATCATATTATATCCATGTGGATGAATCATTAGATAAGAATTAAATGATGATTATTTGGGTTAATTTGGGTGCTTTTTCGATCACAACGAACTTTTTTTAATTTATGAATTAGTAATATGGAAATAAGTTATTTAAAGAACATTAAATAGAAAATAAAACATATTAAAAATTCTAGTTCAACCATAAAAATGGTTTTATGATAAGATTTGAAGGTAGAAATGGAAGAAGAAAGCATGTCATTCTTGAAGGTGATAAATTAACACCTCACGAACAACGTTCTCTTTAATAAAATAAAAGGAATAAGAAAAGGGAGTTGGATGGTATAATATCCTATTAGAATCATAAAATTAATGTAAATGTATAATACTTAAGTTACAATACAATTTAGACGAATATAGGTGGGGAGAGATCAAGAAAGGAACTTGAACTTGAAAGGAAATTAAAGAAGAAGAGGGAGATAAATTACCACTTAAACCTTCCTCTTGAGATACTCTTTAAGGAAGCTAGGATTGGTCTTTTGATGAGACCATCAGCTCTTGAACTTGGGATAGGGGATAGGAAAGTTGTTTGGGCAGAGTTTAGAGAAGTCTTGGAGCTTGAGGCATGTGAGGAAATGAGGGTGTGAAGGGTGGTTTTTATAGTGGAGGGGAGAGGTGTTTCCTTAATAAAAAATTCGTTAGTTTATTAATTTCCCCTAAGAATAGGAATAGTGAGTCTTGAATGACCAAGAATAGTAATTTTATCATGTGATCCCGAACCAAGTGGTATTACATAAGCAGAACATGACAGATGACTCTATAATTAGCTTATTTAGCTTATTTTTGTAAATTACGGTATTTCACTATTCATCAAAATTTCAATTATATCAAAAAAATCCCAAAAATTTACCCCTACCATTTTTCGATGTGTAGAATCCAAAAATGAAGTCCATTTTTCAAAAATAATTTTATAAATATGATTAATTTAATATTTAATTTAAACCATGGTTTATTACTAAAAAACAGTTTTAAAACATTCATTTACTTATTCTAAAATATAGGTACATCATACTTTCACTTGCATATTATTATTATAATATCATAGGTAAAGTTACTATTAATTAGGGTATATCACTATTCATAAGGGTATGCAACTATTCTTAAGGGTATGATACTATTCACCAAAAATTACTTTTGTTTTATTAGACTCCAAAAATCATCTTGAACACAATCGTGTATGTCAAATTTTCAAAATTACACACACAAAAAGTGACAAAATTATGTTTAAAGGTAAATTATCACTTATTAGTTAATTATTTTGTGTTTTCATGTTATTTTATTACATAATTATAAGAAGGTAATTTCCATTGAAAAACTTTGGGTCGTTACATTCTTCCCCCCTTAAGAAATTTCACCCCCGAAATTTCACTTTACACAAACTGGTGAGGGTGTTTCTCCTTCATTACCTCTTCTGGTTACCAAGTTGCTTCCTTAAACTTATGGTTACTCTACAACACTTTGACAACATGGGTTGTATTGTTGTGTAAAACTTTATCTCCCCGATCCAGAATCTTTACCAGCTGCTCCTCATAAGAGAGATCATCTTCCAGCTACACCACCTTTGAGTTTAGTACATGTGAGGGGTCTGGTATGTACTTACTCAGTAGTTATACATGAAACACATCATAAACTTGATCCATATTCAGTGGAAGTGAAAGACGATAGGCCACAGCTCCTATGCGGTCAAGGGTCTCAAAGGGGCCAATATACCTTGGGCTTAACATCCCTTTCTTCCCGAATCACATGACTCTCTTCCATTAAGATATTAGAAGGTAGAATTTACCTCCAATGTCGAACTCCAAGTCCCTTTGATAGTTTTCAACATAGATCTTTTACTGAAATTGAGTAGCTTTGATGTGTTTCTGTATAACTTAAACCATCTCTGTCATCTCTTGAACAAGATCGGGTGCAAGTAGCTTTCTTTCTCCAACTTCATCCCAACAGGTTGGAGTTCTACATAGATTTCCATACAGAGCTTCATATGAAGCCATCTGAATACAATAATTGAAGCTATTGTTTTATGATAACTCAACTAATCGGTGATTCTGATCCCATCCACCTTTGAATTCTAGAGAGCAGGCTCTTAGCATATCTTCAAGTGTCTGGATAGTTCTTTCAGACTGGCCATCAGTTTGGGGGTGATAGGCCGTGCTGAAATTTAATTCAGTACTCAAATCATGTTGAAGGCTCCTAAAGAATTTAGATGTGAACCTTGGATCACGGTCAGAGACAATTGAGTGTGGAAAACCATGCAGTCTCACCACTTCCTTCACATATATCTTTGCAAGTTGTTCAAGTGAGAGATCTTCTTGAATAGAGATAAAATGGGCAGTCTTGGTGAGTCGGTCAACCATAACCCATATCACATTATTTACCTTCGACCTCTTTGGGAGAACCATGACAGAGTCCATAGTAACATTCTCCCATTTCCACATGGGTATAAGCAAAAGCTGCATCATACCTTTCTACTTTTTTCGCTCATCTTTAACTTGCTGTGATACCAAGCACGTTGATATATATTCCACAATATCTTTCTTCATGTTATCCCACCAGAAGTGTTCTTGGAGATCACGGTACATCTTTGTACTCCGAGGATGGATAGAGAAATTTGAGCTATGTTCATTTTCCAATAGCTCTTTCATTATCCTGGGTGATGAAGGCACACAAAGACGTATTCCAAACCGAATCTCACCATCATCATCGATATGGAACACTTGCGGCTTACCTTCCTTTACTGCATTCACCCTCTTTTGTATCTCTACATCATCCCTTTGTGCTTACTTAATATTCTCTTGGATGGATGGTTTCACAATCATTTGGGCAAGGTAGGATGTATCCCATGCCCTTATGATTTCCAAATCCATTCTTTGCATACCCAAGAAGATAGGGTCTTTCTGAATCCACAACATGGATAGAGTAACAGGTTCTTTTCTACTTAGAGCATCAGCTACCTTGTTCACCTTTCCAGGATAACAGTGAATAGAGCTATAATAATCTTTGATTAGCTCTAACCATCTCCTTTGACGCATGTTGAGATCCTTTTGTGTGAATATGTACTTTAGGCTCTTGTGGTCAGGGTATATGTCACACTTCTCACCATAAAGGTAGTTTCACCAGATTTTCAAGGAAAAAATCATGGATGCCAGCTCTAGATCATGCATCAGGTAGTTCTTCTCATGGATATTCAATTTTCGTGGGGCGTAGGCTATCACATTATAATTTTTCATGAGTACGCAACCGAAGCCTTTCATTGAATCATCACTGTATATCAAAAAAATTTCTCCACTTTTTGGTAGTGTGAATACATGTGTAGTGATCAGACTTCTCTATAGCTCCTTGAAGCATCCCTCACATTCTCCCGTCTAGACATACTTTACCCCTTTCCTCGTTAAATTAGTTAGTGGGCTTGAAAATCATGATAAGTTTCTCATAAAACGTCGGTGGTACCTAGATAATCCAAGAAAACTATGGATTTCTTTGACATTCGAGGGCCTGGGCCATTACTCAATCACCTTTATTTTTAAATTATCCATAGAAATTCCCTCACTTGTGATCACATGTCCCAAGAACGTTACTTTTTTCATCCAGAAGTCACACTTTCTGAACATGGTGTACAAATTCTCCTTACTCAATGTCGCCAACACAAGTCTTAGATGTTCTTCATTCTCATCCTTGCTCTTGGAGTTGATGAGAATATCATCAACAAACACTACCAAATTTTTTTTAAGGTAATGACTAAAGACTCTATTCATCAAATCCATGAAGATTGCAGGGGAATTAGTAAGTCTAAAGGTAATCTCCAAAAACTCATAGTGCCCAGACCTTGTACGGAAGGCAATCTTCTGAATATCTTCCTTCTTCACCTTTACCTGATGATATACAGAACGAAGATCCACCATTGAGAAGTATTGATCTCCTCTTAACTGGTCAAACAAGTCATCAATACTTGGGAGAGCATACTTGTTCTTTATGGTGATCTTGTTGAGTTCACGATAATAGATACACAATCATACTATTCCATCCTTCTTCTTCACAAAGAGGACTGGTGCACCCCAAGGTGATGTACTAGGGCGTATGAACCCTTTGTCCAGATTCTCTTGCAGTTTCTTCTTTAACTCCCCCAGTTCGATAGGAACCATCATATAGGGAAAATTCAAGATAGGAGTAGCTCTGGGTATGAGTTCAATTGAGAACTCAAACTCACGATCCAGGGGAATTCCGGGTAACTCTTTGGGAAATACATCACTATATTCCCTCACGATGGGAATTTCCTCAAGGTTGGCACTTTCCTTCAACTCAACAATTTGGGCGAGGTATGCTTCTTCATAGGGAATCAACACCCACACCATTGAAAGATTTTTCAAAGGAGATTCATGATCTTCCTTGCATTTGTAGAGGAGCATGGGATGGTTCGGAATATGAAAAGATATTTCCTTTTCCAGACAGTTGATATGTGCCCTGTATAACGAGAACCAATCCATTCCCATTATAGCATCGAATTACACCAAAGGAAGTATTACAAGATTCGCTGGAAGAATCTTCCCACATATTACAATAGGAGAGGAGTCAAACAGTTGGGTTGCAATTATTTCACCACTTGGTGTTTTTACAGATATCTCTACATCAAGGTTTCAGGGCTTCGATTCTATAGTTCTAGAAAACTTGCAAGATATAAAGGAATGCGTATAACCAGAATCAAATAAGACTTTTTCCATTATTGAGTGAATAGGAAGTGTACCTTGTACGAATTAATTATCATGCTCTACCTCCGTAGTAGTGATGGCATAATCCTTACCTTGTTCCTTTGGATTTGGTGGCTGCTGACGCTGATTACCCTCAAGAACTCAAGTTTTAGTGCACTGGTTTGCATAGGTCGTAGGTTCCTGCAGTTGTAGCATTGAACCATGAGTGGTTTTCTCCTTTCTTTTGCCACATTTTCCTTCTTTTTAATTTCTTTTCTACACTCTTGAGCATGGTTTCCTTCTTTCCCACACTTGAAGCACTTCCTCGTCCCTTTGAGGCAGTTCCCATGGTGCAACTTCCCTCATTTTTGGCATGTGGGTCATTGGGTTTTCTTCTCACCTTCGCCATTAGATCCTCCAGCTTGAAACTCCATCTTCCGTTCCTTATCACCGTATCCATGGGACCATTCTTCAAACTCTATCTCCACTTTGACAGCACATCAAAAAAATTCTTAATAACTCCCAAAGTCTCGAATTGCAAGAGTCTTTTGAAGGTGTGGTTTAAATCCACTAAAGAGTATATCAATTTTCTATCATTATTGATTACAATACCTGAAGCGTACCTTGCTAGCCTTGTGAAATTTTATTCCTTGGATGTGATTGATTATCCTTCTTTTTTCTTGAGCTCTATGAATTCTATCTCCATCTTCATGTGAATATCTATTGGGAAATACTTATTAAGAAACATTATCTTAATGTCTTCCCATTCCATCTCTTCAATTTCCCCCCTTGGCTTGGTTTTCTTAATAAAAGCACACCTTTGATCAACTTCTCTATCAAGATGATTAATGGATAGAGTCACCTTCTCCGTCTCAAAATAGTGAAGCACAGAAAAGATCTTCTCCATGGAGTTGACCCACTGTTCCACAACTAGTGGATTAGAAGATCCACTAAATGTCGTTGGTCGTTACCGCATAAAACATTCGATAACTAGTTTCTCCCTCTTTGGTGAAGGAGGAAGTTCCCCATTATTATAGTCATTGTTCATATCCTGAGATAATAGGGTAAGAATTGCCATGACGTTTTGAACTCCACCTCCCAAATAAATGGGGATGTCGTTCGGGCAATCATTGCATTGACCCTCGCACGAGTTGTTGGACTAATATCTCCTGGTTCCCAACATTTTATAAAATAGAAAAGGTTAGAACAAGTCATAAGTAAACAAGTCATGAATAAATTATTCATTTATACAATTTATACCAAAAACATAACATATGGGATCCCTATGTAAATATTCTTGTGTTCATATTTGTACTTAGTCTCATGCTATAGGTTTTCTCTAGGGTTTACTAATACTAATTTACAAATTAACTAAACCGTTCCTCTGATACAAACTATAGAGACCCTATATTTTCTTACATTACTATTATATCATTTTAATGATAAACAAAATAATAGTATTACACATAGAGGATCCAAAGTTTTTGTGTCTTTGGAAAACTAGGACCGTACATAACAATTACAACATCAATCATAAACATTTATTGAATTTCTTCTTCTCTAGCTTCTTATTAGCACTTGTAATGTCCTTAGTACATGTAGCCACTGAAGGATATACATAAAAATGGGTGATAAAAAATCCTAGTAAAAGTAAAGATAATAATAATATAGTATGGGGTGAGAATAATCATGACATAGGTAAAAGATCATGAACATGAGAGGAGCATAAATAAAAGACTTGAAATGTGGAAATGCATAAAAATGAAACATCATGTATTAGTGGTTAACCACAATAAATACTTGTAATCCAAGATAGAATCTTTTTCACACATAATTTCACATTTACTCATGAGATTAATCACATTACCCAATGCTTTGGAGCACTGTATAATTCCAGGCGCACCCGTCACATTCAAACATTCATATTGCGCTATATAATTCCGGGCGCAACAGTCACCTCATAATATTATCATTATCATGCATGCCACATAGAACATATATAAATAATTAACATAACTAACCCATGGTAAGTAATTAGTTTCATCTCATAAGAATACATTCATATGCTTTGGGTTCCCAAAACAAAGAGGGAACAACATACTTGATACAAGAACCATCAACCATGAATGAGAGGTAAAAGTTGAGTTCCTAAAAGAAGAGTTCTTTTGGAAAACATTTGGATTGAAATAAACTTCATTAGAAAACGTTTATATCCCAGAAACGGTAAGGTAATTATGAAAAAATGATTTTTAAGAAGTGACCATACCAAATTGGAGTGAAAGAGGGAGAACCCGAAGAAAGAAAATTGGGTTCGAGATTTTCCTCTGACCTTGTATCAGAATGGTTCCTTCTATTTAATGTCCTGTATAATGAAATTATATTCATTAATTAGAAATAAAGAACCTTGTGTACATTAATATGGTTCATTATGGATTCATTAAGTGATTTTATGTTCTTTTGGATGAGTTATAGAGTTTAAAAACATTATTCGGGAATGTTTGTTTTTATGGTTTTCTTGAGTGGTTCACTAGAACATGGGTAAAAATCTAGAACTAATATTAGATGTTATTAATGATATTATTGTATATTTAATTATTGTATAATGAATAATATTATATCCATGTGGATGAATCATTAGATAATAATTAAATGATGATTATTTGGGTTAATTTGGGCGGTTTTTCGATCACAATGAACTTGTTTTAATTTATCACTTAGTAATATGGACATAAGTTATTTCCAGAACATTAAATAGGAAATAATACATATAAAAAATTATATTTCAACCATAAAAATGGTTTTATGACCAGATATTAAGGTAGGAATGGAAGAAGAAAGCATTTCATTCTTGAAGGTGATAAATTAACACCTCACGAACAACGTTCTCTTTAATAAAATAAAAGGAAGAGGGAAATGGATTTGGATGATATAATATCCCATTAGAATCATAAAATTATAGTACATGTATAATACTATAGTTAAAATACCATTTTGATGATGATAGTTGTGGAGATATCAAGAAATGAACTTGAACTTGAAAGGAAATCAAAGAAGAAGAAGAAGGAGAGAAATTACCTCTTAAATCTTCCTCTTGAGATCCTACTTAAGGAAGCTAGGATTGGTCTTTTTATGAGACCAGTAGCTCTTGAACGTGGGAGAGGGGATAGGGAAGATGTTTGGGCAGAGTTTAGAGAAGTCTTGGAGCTTGAGAGATGTGAGGAAATGAGGGTGTGAAGGTTGGTTTTTATAGTGGAGGGGAGAGTGGTTTCCTTAATATAAATTCATTACTTTATTAATTTCCTCTAAGACAAGGAATAGTGAGTCTAGAATGACCAAGAATAGTAATTGTATCATGTGATCCCGAACCAAGTGATATTACATCATCATAACATCACACATGACTCTATAATTATCTTATTTATCTTATTCTTGAAAATTACGGTATTTCACTATTCATCAAAAATTCAGGAATTTTAGAAAAATCCAAAAAATTTACCCCAACTATTTTTCGATGCGTAGAATCCAAAAATAAATTCCATTTTTCAAAAATAAATTTATAAATATGATTAATTTAATATTTAATTAAAATCATGGATTATTACTAAAAAATAGTTTTAAAACATTCATTTACTTATTCGAAAATATTGGTACATCATACTTTCAGTTGAATATTATTTTTATACTATCATAGGTAAGGTTACTATTAATTAGGGTATATAACTATTTATAAGGGTATGTTACTATTCATAAGGGTAGGTTACTATTCACCAATTTTCTTTTGTTTTATTAGACTCCAAAAATCTTGTTGAACATAACCGTGTATGTTAGATTTTTAAAATTCCAAACATAGAAGTGACAAACTTATATTTAAAGGTCTATTATCACATAGTAGTTCATTATGTTTTGTTTTCATGTTATCTTATGACATAATTATAAGAAGGTAATTTCCATTGAAAAACATTGGGTCGTTACATAGGTAGTACAAGAGTCTTTTGATGAGAGAAAAATGATGAAAATTTTTGTTGACATGAATCTAGATGTTCAGGAGTCCCAAGGATGAGTAAATACGACTTCAATATCAATTATACCAGTTCTTCTAGATAAGATCTACATATCTAAATTAACTGATATATAAGGATTATCTATAATGGGAAACTTTTATGGTGGGGATCCAATATTAGTATAGTCCCTTGGCTACAACAATATTCTTCGTATCCATGGACGTGTATGAGTTCCTACCAGATTTCAAGAGGATTTGATGAGGGTGTTTCCTGATTCTAAATGGGTGGTACATATGAATAGGTCAAGTTGATCAGAAATTAATTGGTGGCCACATAGATCTCAAAAATTCTTATCCAGTCCATTAGAGATGACATTTGGAGTATGAGTCTGGTCATCGTGTCTTCCCTTGGGTGTTTCCTAGTTTGTGGAAATGTTGTATCGGGATTTAAGGGAAACTAGAAATTAGGTTTGTTGTGGGAATTTGAGATAGTGGAATGGGTTGGTCTAATGGTGTACTATTTACCTCCTCTACAACACTATATCACCATGCATCATGTGTTCCATGTGTCATAGTATTAGAGATATCATCCTAACCCTTCTAACACGATATAAGTTAATGATGTTGAGGTGGGAATTGATGAGTATTTTAAGGATACTTTTATCAATATCATAGACTGTAGTGATAAGAATCATTAGGGGAGGACTGTAACTCTTGCGCAAGTACATTGGAAACATGGGAGTATGAAATATGAGACATGGGAGAGGATTTCTAATATATAGGTTTGGTGGAAAAATGTGTTGACTAATATATAATGATATTTTATAGAGAATAGATCATGAAAAATCTATTATTTAGTGGGGAGGTTGTAAGATCCCATCTTTTTTCAGTAACATCCCACCTTAAAGATTTAATAAAACTATTTGAGATGGATGTTTTTTGTAACACCATAAGATTCATAGTACATTATCTCTTCAAATAAATTCAATAACTTGCGCTACACACAACACCGAGTCCGAGCGCACCACGACTTACCAAACTAACCGTTTAAAAAGATATTATGAATAGTATTAACTGTATTTTGAATTTTATATACTTCATATAATTTTAAAATTCATATTTTGTGTTTCTTAGACATAAAATAAGGACAAATTCAATTTTTCCAAATAAAAGAAGTATTTCTCAAAAAATGCAATTGTACCATCTATTTAATGGATAATACTTTTTAAAATAAATATTTTACACTTTTATATACTCAATTTAATGAAATTAAATTCTTCTTTATAACCGATATATAAAAATGTAGTTTGGAAATTTTTTTGGAACTTTCCTGTTAACTTTCATATTTTGATGAATAGTGAAAAATACTAAATTTTAATTGAAAAAAACTTTTCTAATAGAAATAACTTATAGTGTTAAGTTATGAATTTTAATAGTTTGGAAGTATAATTAGATTATATTTTTATCAATTAATACAATTTAGGTAATTATAAGTAGTTTTATTTTTAAATTTGACATAAACACATGTCAATCTTTTGATAGCTTTTACTTTTTGAAAACCCACCTTTTGGTTTTGACAACGGAAATTAATTTTAAATTAATTAATGCATATTTTATGTCTTTAATTTGGTAAAATATAATTCATTTTTGAATTCGGAATATCAAAATTATCTTAGGGTGATTTTTTGATATTTTTATGAAAACATTCAATTTTTGATGAATAGTGAAAAACACTAAGATATTGTTTAAAACTGAATTTTTATTTAAATAAATATTTAATTTATTTAATTTTATTTTAATTTAAAATGGATACATAATACCAATATATGTTCAATGTAATTCATTAGAGTCACTTTATAATATGTTTCGATATATAAAATTTTATTCAACTTTTTACCGTCTTTTACTCACCTTCTAGGAGCATTTGAAGATTTGCATAAAACATAATTTTACTACTTCTGTGATTTGAATTTCCAAAATCCAAGAGACACGGTTAACATCAGTATGTAAAATTTGGTTAAATAAGATGAAAATAGTTTTTGGTGAATAGTAAGTTTTGACTTTTATTTACCACAGTTAAAAGTAAATAGTGTAATTAAAGGGTAAAAATGATATTATAATTATCCTAACACATGTCCTAATTCTATTGGATAAGAGTAATTAGACCAGTAAAACCTCATGAAAAAATATGATCCTCTTTGGTCCACTTGGATTAGATATGGACATTTATTATCATTTTATTTAAAGAAGAGTTAAAAGTGTTAAATTCAATGTTTAATAACTAAACCATTTTTAATATAAAGTTACACATAACATAAATTAGACTATAAATATTCATTATAAAGTTAAAAATATTTGCTACATAATGTTAATTTATTTATAATTTTTTTACATTAAATAATTTAATTTATTTTTGGCACAATGATGATGCGGTAATTACCTTATTAATGAAATATTAAAATAATTGATATTATAAATATCCAAATAAATGTAAATTGAGACTTATGATGAATTAAAATAATTTTATAGGTTGCTATGACATGTTAGGGTTTACTAAATAAATTTTATTCGAATTGATAAAGTTTTTATGGCTTTCAAAAAAAAATACTAAATAGTGTCAAAATTGACATAATTGAGTTTTTTAGAAAATACTATATTATTAATTGATATAACATTCATAAATATATAAGGTTCGGCCAAATTACTTATATAAGAATAATGAACCAATTTGGGTTCTCTAGTCTTGTTATAGTATGTTTATTAATGATATAATATAAAAATAAAAAGAGAAATGGTAAATGTCACACAATTTAACTAAGAGTTTAATCTAAATGATAAGGTAAATATGGTGACCTAAAACTGTCTAAATCCAATTAGTTGAGATTCTTTCGACCCATACCCACCTTAGTCTCGAAATAAATAATTTTGGAGCCATTAGAAACCGAAAATGACTTTATTATAAAATAATATTTCTAGTTTTTCCTAAAGTGCCCCTCACCCCTCTTATAAAATGGAACTCCCCCTTATCTCAAAATCACACCTCCAAATCCATTTGTCTTGGCCAAAACTTGCCCATATATCCTCTAAAATTCCCTAAAATAAACCTAGAGTACTTAATTTTTTCATAAATCCATTCTAAGGAGCCCTTTTGATCAACTCTAAAGGAAACACCTGAAGAAGAGGTAATAATTTCACCACCCACTTTTAAGTTCTTTTTTTCTTCCACCTACTTTTTCATTGTTTTTTCCATGAAAAAATAAAAACTCTAGTACCTACTACATATTTTTCTGTTATTATAAATATGGTATAACCACATTCTTTATTCTATTCATCCTACAAATGAAAAAGTCACCATATGTGCGTACGTACGACTTACCGTCTCCACGTCGTGGTGTAGTTTGTTATTCAAACACTTCATTATTTGGATGGGTATAATAATGAGATTAACTAGTGTAAATAATAAATATAACATATTAATTATTATTTATATATGATATACCATCCAATTATATATGATTTCACCATCAAAAGAATGATATTGTTGCTCATGCATACAAACGGCTTACCGTCTCCACGACACGATGAGATGTCATTCCCCATCTTAACCATTCAAGAATAATTTTCATTTTATTATTAAAAATAATTTTTAAAGACTTGATATAATTCTGCATATGAATAAAATACATCCTATCCATAACAAACATGGCTTACGTAACAAAACATATAAAGGAAAATGAATCAGTTAACACCCGAAACATTGCTACTACCAACATATTATTAACAAAGCAATATAAGAATATCATATATGATAAAATATTTATATTTGTGGTTCTTGTAAATTTTTTTTAAAAAATTAACTATTATACAAGAGGTTAACATACCCACGTCTAAGGAAAAGTACAAGGTAAGGGGTTTTCATCTCACTTTAATTACCATGAGATTAATGCTATATTTTCCACTATTACCTTTTGTGTGGTGTATGTACAACCCATGATTATATTGTTTTCATAATATAATTTAATTTTTAGGTATTTATGTCATCATTGGATGGTTTTTCTTTCATGGGGTGTATGTTTCGTACATTTCCAAATTGGTAATGGAGTTTCAAATTTCAATTTCCACTCATTCGGTTTTACGCAAGCTTCATTGATTACTTTTCTCCAAGACTATGTGTGAAATAACTATTTATTTACTTATGTATTAATTTTCACTCCCCTTTATGTGGATATAATTTTTTTACACATAATCAATCCATTTATAAATTCTCAAGTCATCGATATAAACTTGATAAGAGTAATTTTAACTCAATTTCTATTCATTGAGTTAGACATCCAAGTAATTTGTGTTGTTTTTACAAGAATATGTGTGAATGTACTATCATTTACACTAAATATCCAATAATATTTAGGGTATTTATATTTTTCACACATAATTATGTCATTGATTTATCCTTAACCTAAGGATACAGTCTTTATAAAAGAATTTATCTCAACTTACATTCCATTGAGACTTCTTTGCTGTTATGCGCCAATTCACATTTATTTGGTATATATACTATACTTTGACATAGTATATCATGAATCCCTTTATTCTCATGATATTATAATTTTCGGTTACCTCAATTATTTTTATTTAAGTGCCTATCATTTGGTTAGCAACTCTAACTAAAATATCATTTTAAATGTTTTAAAAATTTATTCTTCCAAATATTTCTCATTAATGTCCATGTTTTAAAAATGGTTTTAAGGTTGTATTTATATTGACAATGATGTTTTAAAATTGAAATTATTTTTAAAAGATTCAATGTGGTATGTGACACTTTAATTCAAAAATCTATTTTAAAAAGTTTCTTGATAAATAGTGATACTTTTAAATAATTTCATGGAAAAAAGGATATTTCTATCCAAGATTTTTACTGATCATTTTCAGCTATGTCAACATCCTTTATGGGATGTTATTCTTGATCAAGGATGATTTATTATTATACAAATATTTCATACTTTATTGAAGGTTTTTTGATATGTTCGACTGTGGATGTGTTATTTTTATACCATTAATTGTTTATGGATAATGTATTGGCATTTTCTATTCTAGTTTTAACACGAATGTTTATGTAATGTTTAAACATTTTCATACAAGGAATGCATTAGACATAGTAAGTGACAGGTGGAGCCTGCTATAGCTTCTCGATGCATCGGGAGGTCTCATGAGACAAACTAGTGTCTTGGCACAAGGCCTTTACAAAATATTATTTGTAGTCTTAGCCGAAGCCCTTGACTTTGTAGTTATGAATTCTGGAATTATGCATTCCATCATTATGAAATTTTCTATTTGATATTGCATGTGATTATTCGAATAGTATAATATCCATGTGAATAAGTAAATTTAAATATTTGATTTATATTGGCCATATTATGCATAAGTTTATGTTTATAAGGCTTATGTTTTAGACTTATATATTTACTTAAATGTTTATGATTATTTATGAAAGTCTCCAATATATTGTTATACTTACTGAGCATCTGAGCTCACCCCTTTCTATGTTTTATTTTTCCCCAGATTCAAAGAAGTATATTATGACTGACTTGTAGGGATAGTCTAAGGGATATTAATATGGTCAATGGAGACAATGTTGTTGTTGTTTTTCATTTTATAATGTAATGTAACGTTCTTGTATGTAATATATTTTCCAAGACAGCTAAACTGATCGGTCCTTCGAGACTTAATTCCTTGTAATCAAGCCAATGTATTAAAATAATGCAATGACTCTTGGTAACTGGGGTCAAGGTGTTACATTTTTGGTTTAAAATTTTTTTGTTAGGACTTTTTCTAGATGGGTTGTTTATATGAGGAAGATGTATGAAATGGGATTGAGAATAGGATTAAGATCCATGGAGCCTTCGGATATGTTGTAAGGTGTTCCACTACAGTGTAGAGATCCAGGCTGCGATGCAGGGTCTTGGGAGGATGAGAATTCAAGCTACTTTCTTTTTGGCCATAAATCAAGTTTTAAGGAAGGATAGAATGTGAATTGTAGGGTTGAATTGAATGGACCTTGAGGTGGTATTTTCAATATCCTATGGTCTTAAAATAAGGATATTATGTTTGATAATGTGTACAATACACAACACCAAGCTTAAACGAAACATGAAATATTATTAATTAAATATGACCATTATAAACATGCCAAAAAATTAGTGGGTTTGAATATGATTAAATAAATTTTGAAATATATATAATGATTCTAATAAATAAAAATTTATTGATTAATTATTAGGAAATAAACACTCTTGTTTTAGTAAAACTATTTTATTTTTCAAATTTATGTTTTCATCATTAATGGTTTTTGATTTATTTTTGTAAGTGAATGACGTAATTAATTTTTTGAAATTTTATAAACATAATTCTCAAAAATAAATATCACTTTTGGAATCATTATATAAATATTATCCTATCATGAAAATTTGATATTCTTTTGAAAAGGTTGATTTTTCAATGAATAGTGAAAAATACATATTATTATTGAAAGTTATTTTTTATGTTAAAGTATTTTTAAATTAAAATTATATTTTGGATTATTTTTGAAATTTAATTATTTATTTAAATTTAAAATAATCTAATTATGGGTTTTTAAATTAATTTTATACACGAATATAGTATAAAAACATTGTATACTTAAAAGGTCATTTTTTGAAAAACTGTTTTTCATCATGATTTTTCGGTTAAATTTTAATTTAAATTATTCCATTTATATATTTTTAATTTGGAATTTTTTTATCCATATTTTGGGCCAGGAGGTCCATATTTGGTAAATGGGACCTTTTCAACTAAATATGAATAATAAACATAGTAAATTTTGTTGACATACTAAAAGGTAAATCTGATAATTAAAGTTAAAAATAAAATAATAGGACTACAAAATGACCGTAAAAAGTTTATTGATTATATTTGATGTTTCCATTTCATACATATTATTCTTTTATTTTGTTATATTTCATTTTTATTCTAGTTAGTTGTGATTATGGCCTTCGTAACATCTTTGGAAATGAAAAGTTAAAAATGTCACACTCGTGTTTTTAATAACTATAATATTTTTAACTTGTTGATAAATAGATGATATGTTTGGTTATAAATATTTATTTGAAATATAAATTATTTATCTTCATCATGGTAAATTATTTCTAATGTTTTAGTGAAGAAATAATTACCTTAAATGCTTACACAATATTGACGCAATTATTTTTCAGTTAATGAAAAAATAAAATAAATAAAATAAATAATATTAAAAATATTAAAAGTAGTATAATTTGTAATAATTAAATAACCACCCAATTTAATAAAAAAACAACATATTATTGAGGTTTTTATGAATTATATTTTAATTTCTTTGTTTTATTGATGTTATTAAAGTCAATATTAATGAATAGTACTAAAATTTTAATTAATTAATTTTGTTAATAAATAATATTTCAGATTTCAAAAAACTATTATATAAATTCAAATTAATGTGATATGGATAATTACCAAAACCGTGGCCCATTTGTAAATTTATAGTAACATTATTAACCCTTAAAGGGTAAAATTCTTTAATATTACTGTAATTGTCAAAAGGGTTAAGGAAGGGTTAAAACAAAAATATAAGGTAAAAAATATGATTAAAAATTGTTAAAATCTGATTTTATGTGAATATTTTCGCACATAATCATATTAAATTTTAATATTATAAATTTTTATCCATTTGGAGATCAAAATTAATTTATATAAATTTAACATTTTACAAAATTTCAAGAGTTCCCCTCCCCTACATTATAAGAGTGTGCATATTCCCTTAATTTCATCACACGTAAGAATCCTTTTAGTTTATAAAATCCATGATAAAATCCCTTCCTAGAATCTATAACCACATTCAAGATTCCTTAGGTAATGATTCATATTTTTTATAATAAGTAAGTATTAAAGAATAAAATGGAAAATTATGGTTAATAGATTATGAAGAACATTGAATGACTAAGGTTTCTACTTATGGTGATTCAAGAGTTATGATGTAGTATTAATTTTATGTTTGATCATAATTTCAAATTACTAGAAACCCCTTTTTTGGTTTTATGTTATAGAATAAATTTTGGAGACATTTATTATGTTTTGGTAAATGTTTATAGTATATTCAACCATTAAGTTTAACATGTGAAAAATAATTTAAGGAAAAATGCACTTTTATCATTTGTGGAAATAAGTTCACAAATATTGATAAACTTTTAGGTTTATATGATCTTTGACAATAAATGATATTATTTGGAGAATTTTATAATAATTATACAGTTTTAGAAAAAAGGGAAACACGTAGGCATGGTGACAACCCGCCACATTCGGTAGGGTTGCAGGGCGAGAACCCACAATCAGAGGGAAAAAGGGTATATCACCTTCCACCGGCCTGCATGAAGTCCTTGTAAGTATGATTCATTTCTATAATTATTTTTTAGATATAATGATTAATTTTATTTTTGGAACATACATTTTATTGTATTTATGACCATGGGATTAAAGAGTGATTTGGGGATTAATGTTATATCAGAAAAGGTTTACTATTTTGGGAACCATATATGATTAAGGTAAGTAGAACATAATGGGATATTATCTGAGGACTAAATATTTAATTATATTTTGGAGGAATATATTATTTAATGTTTCTTTATGGTATTTCAGTTCATTTATGGAAAATATTAGCATATCTTAGAGATTACATGATTATGGAATACATTTCTAGGAATAAAACATTAAGTGTGACTGATGTTATTTGGAGATAAATTATAAATAATTATTTAAATGATGTGTGATCAAATCCTTCTTATTTTTGGGGTTTCAACTTGTTTAAGATTATATTATTGGATTTTAGATCTTCTTTTTCACCGAACGATCTATATTTCACTTTGGAAGTTACTATTAAGGCTTTGGAGATTAATAAAGTTTGAAGGTATTTAATTTTGGGAATTATTTTAACTTTTTATAAACATTTTTTCTTGGGTTAATATATGAATATATAAGGAATATATTGTGATAACTTTTTGAAATTATGTGATCTATTAAAAGTTTATTTTGGTTCTTTAGACATGAAGAATTCACATTGAATACTCATCATTTGTAGAAAAAGATGAGATTGTGGTGGAAATTTATTTGAGGATAAAATTATACTTGTTAGGTCATTATATTTCTTTATTTTATTAGTATATATTAAAACATAATTAATTAACTATAGGAAAAGGGACTTGAAATAAAACCATTATCCATTTACTTTCCTTATCGGGAAATCAATGGACTTTTAACCCATCACAGATTCATGGTTTTGTGATGGTTAACTTTCTCATGACCATATTATATAATAGTTTTTATAATTCCTTAGGTGTTAATTTCTTATTACATGTATATGTTTCCACTTCCCAGCAATATTTTCCATTATGGAAACCTAGCAATGCATTATTCTAGATGACCATCCTACTTCACTGTTCTCACTTTTGAAGTGGATGTTTTTAACCCTTTTTACAACATGGGATTTCAATAATAGTATTTTCAAAATGAAAACCCCTGGTTTACAATCTTATGTTAAAATTGTGAAGATAAAATTTATAAAAATGGGGGTATCCCAAGGTTTTAAAATAAAGACATTATATTAAATAACATGTATGACATGAAACACCAAGCTTAAGCAAACCATGAAATATTATTATTTAAATATGACCGTTTTAATCTAGCCATTAAATTGGAGGAAAAAGATATAAATTAGAATGTTTTAAATCATATTTAAAAATTATAATCAATAAAAATTTATTGATTAGTTTTTAGGAAATAAGAACTCAATTTTTAGTAAAACAAATTTAATCTTCCAAGTTATGTTTTCATCAAAAATGGTTTTTGATTTCTTTTTTGTAAAATAATAATAAAATTATTTTCTTTAAAAAAATTATAAATTGTATTTGATAAAATATTTATATTTTTTTATAATATTAATATAAAAATTATCATATGTTGAATGTTTTTTACTTGTCTAAAAGTTTTTATTTTTCAATGAATAGTGAAAAATTCAGATCAATATTAAAAACCCATTTTCATTTTAAATTATTTTTAGAGTAGAATTATATTTATTGTGATGTACCAGATTTTCTACTTATTATTTTTAAATATAATGTTGATTAATTTCTAGGCGAGTCTCTAAGACAGTGTGAAATTTCAAGGCCGGATATGCCCAGAAAAAATGTTTGAAATATATTATACATTTAATAGCACGCTCACGTAGTTTTCTTAAAAAAGAGAAATAAATTATAAAGGAGTGATTGTATCAGAAATTGGATGGAGCCATTTAAATTAGAATAATGGCTTTGTGGTAGGTGAGGCTAACATCAGCTGGCATGAGTCAACTGTGAAAAGTAGTTTTAGGCGTTTTTATTGAATAATATAAATTGAAGATATATTTTATTATACCATTTTTTTGATACTGCTACTCAAAAAAATTTTTTATTCTAAATGAGACTTTAGGAAGGGATACAAGGTTAGGCTCATAACCTTGGAAATTCCATGGTGGCTTTGGAGATAACCTTGAAGAAACATCTTAGGAAAACAATGATAGAATCACCGATTGATGATCGATGAATACCGTTCTTGATGAATCTCACTATATATGGAAATGAAGCAAATGATTTTCATCAATGATAGATCCAAATAAATTTTTGGTTGTGTTATTTGGTTTTCCCTCTTTTTTTTGAATGTAACGATGAACAAAGAACAACCAACAAAAAGGCTGATCCACAGTTTGATCGTTCTTACGGGATGGGATTTAATTATAGGATTTATGGGGTTGATTAATGTTTTGATTATTGATATTTGTTACAAGAATAGATCAAGGCCAAAATGAAAAATGGACGAGGTTTGTTCCTCAGATTTATTACTTGTTTTTTTCTCCCCTATATGTTCTATACAGTCTCCTTTATTCATTGGTTTATGAATGATTGATCATTAAACCTTTATTTCATGGAACAGTGATCCAAAATTGAAGATCCCAGACTAGGATGACCTAACGGAGGTGCGACGTCGACAATGATTGATGAATCAAAACAATTCATGAGATATCATTCTTTGAGTGATTTTTGTCATATGGATTTAAAGGGGTTTTCTAATCCAATCGAAGGCCTGAAACACCTCGATTCTGTGTTAGGGCGATGAGGCAACCCTTGATCTAGAGTTTTGGGATAAACGGATAACCAAAATTTGATCTAGGATATCATACAAGGTGTGTGGGGGAAAAATGGTGGATTCTATAAAATTTTGAAGAACACGATGTGTAATATGAGCTTACATGGAGTGTGGCCCCCACTGAGAGGTTTCTGGGATTTCAAGAGATAGTTAAATTCCACATGACGTGTAACCCTATCACATTATGTGTAAGTCCTTACCTGAGAGTTGTAATGTATCTCGAGAGATACATAGACACATGTTGGAGTACATGGGTTGCCTACACGGCATGTACCCCACCACGTGAATTGTCCTAGACCAAGTACACAGACTACCCTGTGTACAGCTACACGTGAAGAGACACAGGGGTTGACACCATGTATTGACACATGGCCAGAGTACATGGGTGGACCCCAAATGGAAGGAAAAGATGTGTGACTTCATCTACACACCATATACCCATCTTTTATATGACATGTTCCGATGACATGGAATATTGTACACGAGCAGTACCTAGGGTCAAGGGACACGATGTATGACCCTACTACACTCCATGTACCCCTTTCTACGTGACATGAATATCTTGTCCACCATATCTTGGCCATTTTTTGTTAGGGTTCATTCCCTTTATCACTTCCCTAAAGGGTTGTGGGTATTGTTTCTTACTCATATGAGTATGATACCTTCAGTATAATTTTTTAATTAATGTTTTTAGAATCCCGTAAGAGGCCTAGATCAGGATCCTCTATTCATCATCATTCCCTAGGTAGAGTCCTTATTATTGATACAAACAATTAAACTGGATGTTGATTCTCTACTTATCAGGTTAATCCAGATGGAGTTTTTAGTATCACTCTATGGCCCAGGCTGTGATCCTTATCTTTTGTATTATATATATTTCTTTAGATCTGTTATCACATCTCTATCATGACGGTTCTCGATGAATAGTTCTTCTCATATGGATATCATTAGTGCTATCAGACTCAGGAGTGTATCCTCCCAGACGAGTGCACCCGGGAATCTTTGAACCAAATCCCTAGTGTTGGCATGTGGTTTTTGTGAATTACATCTTGACTGAATTATTGGTTAGAGTATATCTAGATATTGATTTGTTTTTTGAAGACATATATTGTATAAATATGACTATAGCTTTCTTTGTGTATTTCGTTGTGGTTCTGGGGTATCCTACTGAGTATTTTTATACTCACCCCTGCATGGGATTTTTCCTGCACATGTCATGTCTTGTACAAATGAGAAAAATTTTGACAGAGTCCTATGCAGACCAGGACCGGACGGTTCCTTCTAAGATCAGGTGGGCCGAGGTGTTCTTATGGACACAGACTGTAGTATTTGTAATTCTTATTACAGGTTGGACTTGTGGTTACAATATTCTTTTGGGTGGGATTATATTCTATCCTGGTTTACTTTAATTCATTTTACTTTCATGTCATACTAGATTGGTTGGGATGTAGTGGTAAGCATGCATTAAGGTTCTTAGTGGTTTTGACATTTCAAAATTTTGTGATATTAGACATGTATTATTGTGTAAAAGTACATGGGAAATGACTCCCATATTAGTGATTTTCCTAGTCAGTGCTATTCACCATCCCATGGCCTATTAGAGGAAAGCATGGGGAGATGCGGCATGGGACCCACTTGGACTGGTCGTGACCGAGTGGTTCCAGAGGCAGCCAATGTATCCATATACCAGGACTCTAATAACCTGATTTTAGACTTGGAACACAAGGTCATTGGTTACAAGGAAAATAATGGTACATGTATTATATAGGTATGTGTAGTGGTTTTTATATCCTTTGTGAGTCAGTTCTCTAGATATACTCATTGACTATGGTACATATTTTTTTCTACAGGATGCCTACAAGATGCATACCAGCATGGATTCAGAAACTTGGTCATGAGGATGATCCCCTCTATAAAGAGGCTTTGATACAAGGACCAGTTCCCTAGATGTAACCTCCATGTGGTTTATCAGCTATACCACCACCTGTGGAGTAGCACGTGGCACCCACATTACCAGTAGATGAGGATCTCAATATGAGAACACTTCATGAGTTTCATAGATAGATTCCCATCATGTTTTGAGCCAATCTTGACCCTCAGGCGGATGAGGACTAGCTTGAGGTAGTGACCCAAGTTCACCATCAAATCAGGAGACCAGCAGATCAGATAGTGGTCCTGGCGGTGAGCCTTCTACAGGGTTTGGTAGGGCGATGGTGGAGTTTGTATATCGGGACTAACGATGAGGTGAATCTTGCATGGATAGAGTTCAATCATCCCTTCAGATAGGAGTTCTCACCAGTTACCCAAATATATTAGCTTTTACACAAGATTCTTTAGCTCTAGCAGGGTAGGATGACAGTGGATGGTTATTAATTAAGGTTCACCAACCTTTCTAGGTACTCGATGTATATAGTTATGGATAAGTACTTCGGGGCTCAGACCTTCAAGTGAGGTATACATAGAGACATCCAAGATTCTGTTATCCCTCTATGAATTAAAATTGATGATGGGGTTCTTCAATGAGGTTGGTGGTTGAATGATTTTTGGTTGAGAAGATATATCCAATGTTAGTTAGAAGTGGATGAGACGGTGTAGTGTTATCAATAACAGGGAGACGATGTCCATCTCAGGGATCCGAAAATGGGATACCTTTTAGGAGGAGGTCGAAGGATAGAGAATCTAATGTTCATGGCTCATTGAGTAGGTGTATTCAGCCTAGGGAGAGGTTGTTCTATTCAAGTGATGGTAGGGGACATATCACTTGAGATTGTATAAACCACTATGCTGCTGATAGAGAGAAAATGGATGGACCACCAAGTAGAGATAATGCTAGGAGCAGGCAGATCCACAGGACAATGGACATGGGAGGGGAGCATAGAGAGTAGAAGGAGGTGGTAAAAGCTTCAACATGTTACCACCACCACCCCCAGGTGGTCGATGCTAGGCTCGGGGAGCTGGAGGACATGGGAGGAGACACCCACAAGTGGTCGAGGAATATGACCCAGTGGTTATGAGAATTATTTATGGCATGGTCGGTGTATTTTAAACATTAGTTGGAGTACAAATAGACATAGGTTCTAGTCATTCCTTTCTCACCACATATCTTGTTCAAGACTTAGATATTCAGTTTTAACCACTGACTCGACCATTATGCTTAGAGACACTTACTAGTTAAGAATCCATGATCACATATCTATGAAAATAGTGTGGCCTAACCCTTGGAGGTGAGAGTTTTGTTTGAAACCTCTTGGTGGTATAGTGGTGTAATTATGACAAAATTCATGGAATGGATTGATTATCCATAGTCCATGCCTAGATTGACTATTTTAGCCGAAGGATGTGGTGTGTCTGCAATGATGGAATGAGGTTTTCATTTATTGGTGAAATGGAAACTAATGCAGAATGAGATGGACTCATGCATAGGAGGGTGCATCCAATTACTCATTAGTTGGCTAGCCCGACCCATGGTGAAGTAGATGTTATGATTTTCTAGTTCCTAGTAGTAGTATAAGAGTACAAGGATGTCCTTTCTAAATATTTTATAGGATTACCTCCTCACTGGGAGATAGACCTCTACAATGATTTACACCCTAGGATGACACCGATATATGCACCATCATATCAGATGTATCTTGTAGAGTTTCACTGGGTGGGGGTTCAGTTGGAGGACTTGTAGAAGATGAGATTCGTGAGGTATAATGTTTCACCATGGGGAACCCCAGTGTTTAACCTTGGAAAACCCTAGTTTTTTAGAAATATAGAAAAGAACATGAGGTTGATTGTGGACTACCAGTGCTTGAAATAGGTGACCATGAAGAATATTTATCTGCTACTGAGGATTAATGACTTCTTTGATCATCTGAGAGGGGAATGATCATTCTCGAAGGTTGAACATAGATCAAGATATCACCATATATGATTACGAGATGAGGATATACTAATGACGACATTCATAGGTCATTAAAATCACTATGAGTACTTGGTGATTCCATTAGGCATGAATAATTACCCACTAATGTTCATTGAAATCATGAACCAGATCATTCAGCATTATATATTCTAGTTTGTGGTAGTCTTCATCAATGATATCCTTGTGTACTCGGTGTCTTATGAGGAGAACGTGAGGTACTTAAGGATGGTTTGGACGTACAATGAGAGAACTATATTTATTGAAAACTCTTGATGTGCTAGTTATTGATTCTGGAAGTCCACTTTCTAGGACTTTTTATCTCATTTGATGGGGTGGAAGTGGACCCTGCCAATGTCAAGGAAATGTTAGCATGGGACCATCGTGGAGCGTAACAGAGGTGTGGAACTTACTTGGGATAGTAAAAAACAATCATAGATTAATACTTTATTTCTATAGGTTATCAGAACCGATGAAAACTTTGAATCGAAAGGGGAATCCTTTTTTGTGCACATAAAAATTCCAATAGGCTTTTCAGAAGTTGAGGTAGAGTTTGATCAACACTCTGATCTTGAGAATTCCATAGGAGGGTATTGAGTATGTACTGTTTGGAGAAGCATTAGGGACAGGGCTTGGTTGTATCCTGATGCTGATGAAAGAGATGATTGCCTATGGTTCATATGAGTTGAGACGACATGAGTAAAACTTCATGACCAATAATCTTGAGTTAACAGCAGTTGTCTTTGCATTGTAGATGTGGCGACACTACCTGATAGGTGATCTATTTATTGTATACTTTGATCACAAGAGTCTCAAGTTTATCTTCTATCAGAATTATCTAAACTTGAGAAAATCTTGATGGATATAGTTCCTACATTAATATGAATTAGAGATTATCTATACTCCTTGGAAGAGGAACATGGTGACTAATTCTCTCAACAAGAAATCTAGTCGATAGTTTCTAAATGAGGCATCCAAGCGGTTATCCTTGTTACTGTTATCCTTAATGGATAGAGATAGAGCTACTTACCTCTAGTGGATGGTTTTTACCTCTCAACTCTTAAAACAATTAAGGGAGGCATGACTTCTGGTTATTGATTAGGAGACCCTACGTTGTCATCAATCCATATGTTATTCTCTTGATGGACAATTGAAATATGTGTAGAATGTCGTCCTTTTTAGAGGATGTACAATAGTACCGGTGGTTTTGTGAGAGGAGGTTCTGAGGGAGTTCGATATATCCAATTTTGAAGTACATCCATGTGTGGAAAAAATGTACTAGGACCTCTGATGTCTATTTTGGGGGAAGGAATAAATAAAGGATTTTAATTGTTTAATTCTCGGACACTTACTTATCAACAAGTGAAAGCTGAGCACCAGGTTCTAGTGAGTCTAGATCAACCCTTTGAGGTGCCATAATGAAAGTGGGTTGGGATATCGATATAATTCGTGATGGTTTTACCATGTATGTCCAGGGGACATGATTCCATATGAGTGATCATTTACTGACTCACCAAGTCATCCCACTTCCTAGATATCAATGATGAGAGTTTAGTAGAGATATTGGGATGCCTCTACGTTTAAGAGATAGTTCAACTCCATGGAGTTCCATCGATGATTATTTTAGATTGTGATGATCGTTGTACAGTTTTATTATGGAAGGGAATACAAGAGACATTTGAAACCCAGTTAATATCGAGCAAAATGTTTTTATCACAGACAAACGACTAGACAGAGTAGACCATTTAAGTTATAGAGGACATACTACTAGTTTGCAAGTTATACTTAATCCATAGTTAGGATGATCACCTACCACTAGAGAAGTTCACAAAGAAAAACATATACCATTCCACTATTGGTATGGTTCCATTAGAGGCTTTATATGAGTTCCCATGAAGGTCACTACTTTGCTGGACTGACCTAGGAGAGTTAGTTCTGATGGGCCCATAGTTGGTGTGAACTACTATGGAAAAGGTATAGATCATCGAGGAGAGGATGAAGACTAAACAAAGGCATTAAAAATATTATCTTGATAGGTGGTAGAGGCCTTTGATGTTAAAGGAAGGATACCATGAGTTCCTTTGGGTTTTACCTTGATGGGGATTATGGAGATTTGGTCGGGGTGGAAAATTATCTCCAAGGTTTATTGGCCATTTCCATATACTGCATAGATTTGCTGAGGTGACATTCCTCTTAGGTCTACCTATATAGTTAAATTAGGTACATGATGTCTTCCATGTGTCTTAGCTGAGGAGGTATGTGTGTGACCCATTACAAATCATCAACTAGTATGAGATGGACATAAAAGATTGAGTGAATTTTGATGAGTATGCAGTAGAGATTGTGGATCAGCAGGAGAGGATCCTTTGTGGGTGAGTGATTCCTTTAGTGTGTGTCTCGTGGCTACACGAGAATCTCTAGGAGAGAACATGGGAGTAGGAGGTCCAAGTTCATGAACAATACAAACATCTTTTTGAGTATCACTATTTTTGGATTTTCAAGGATGTAAATATCCAAGGTGGGGAGAATGTAATTTGCCCGATTTTACATATATTAATTTTAAATATTATATGGATTACTTTTGGGACTAAGCGTTGAGACAGTGTGAGATTATGAGGCCCAGAGATCCTAGAATAAATGTTTGAAATAAATTAAAATTTTAATATCATGCTTGCATAGTATTCATAAACAATTGGAATAACATCTAAACAGGTGCTTGAATCATAAATATGAGGGTACTGTTGCATTCAGAGAAGCATGTTGACCTTAGGAGAGGCCTAACATTGGTCGGTGTAGGTCAAATGTGAAAAGTAGTTTGAGGTATTTTTAATGAATAAAATAAATTAAAGATTTATTTTATTTTCCCATTTCGTCAATGCAGTGAAACAACAATGATTTTTTTACATGAGCCATTAGTCAGGGATCCAGGTTTAGGATCATAACCCTAGGAATTAATTGGAGTCTCTAAAGAAAATCTTGATGAAAACTCTGATGTGAACAACGATAGAATCACATATCAAAGATCGAAGAATGCCATTGTGGATGGATCTCACTAGAAATGGCGACAAATCAACCAATTTTCTTTAGTGAGTGATCCAAATCAAAGGTAGGATGTGTTATTTGGTTTTCATTCCCCATTTTTGAGTGTAATGATGAATGTTGACCAAGAAATGAACATGTTGATGCATAGTTCTATTGTTCTTATGGGATGGTATTTAATTGCAGGATTTATGGGGTTTATTAGTGTTCTGATTATTGATCCTTTTTATGGGAATGGATCGAGGCCATAACAAACAAAGGCCGAGGTTTGTTTCTCGGATTCGTTCATTGTTCTTTTCTCCCCTATATTTTCTATACATTCTTCATTCTTCATTAGATTATTAATGATCGATCATCCCACATTCATTTCATAGTAAAAAATCATAAATTGAATATCCAAGATTAGTATAACCTAATAGAGGTGTGATGGCGACGACAATGGATGAATCAAAGTGATTCTGAAGGTATTTTTCTTCAGGTGGTTTTCTTCGAATGGATTTAAAGCATTTTTTAACCAATATAAGGAAAAAACACCTATATTCCGTGTTAGGGTGATGAGGTGACCCTCGATCTAGAGTTTAGAGATGACCAGATCAATAAAACTGGACCCAAGATATCAATTTAGGCGCTCGGATGAAGATCAACAGATTATAGAAAATCACGAAGCACACGACATGTGTTCTAGTATTACATGGAATATGGTCCCCACTGAGAGGAAAATATGGTTTCAGGATATAGTTAAATTCCATATGATGTGTGTCCCTATCACACAGGTTGTTGGCCCTTCAGAGAGACTCGGCGTGTATCTTGGGAGATACACATGCACGAGGTGGAGTACACAGGTTTCCTACATGGCAGGTACCCCACAACATGACTTTGCTGGGACCAAGTACACTAACTACCCCATGTATTCATACACAAACAGAGACACATAATTTGACACCATGCACTAGTACATGGCTGGAGTACGTGATGATACCAAATTTAAGGACATAGTGTGTGAATTTTTCTACATGTCGTGTACCCATCTTCTATAGGACATGTCTTGTTGATATGTTCCATTATACACGGGAAGTACCCAAGGTCAAGGGACATGATATGTGACCATACTACACACCTTGTACCCATTTCTACATGGGTTTAATATATTGTCCACTATATCATAGGAATTTGTTTTATGGTTCATTCCCATTATAGCTTCACTAAAGGTTGGTGGGTATTGTTTCCTACTCATAAGAATATTATCCCACTAGTAGGACTTCATGGATAGAGTTTTTGGAATCCCCTAAGGGGAATATAGTAGGGTAATATATTCATCTTCGTTCCCTATTTAGATTCCTTGGTCTTGATGTGACCAATCCTACAAAATGTCGATCCTCTACTTAGAATGTTAATCTAGATGGAGTTGTTGGTATCAACCCTTTTCCTTGGCTGTGATCCTCATATATTGTATCATATATCTCTCATTAGTTCTATCAATATATATATCTTAAGATGGTTATGAAGGAACCATACTTATCAGGCGGATGCTATCAGTGCTATCAGACCCAAGAGTGTGTTCTCCCAGATCAGTGATTCATAGAATATTCGAACTAAATCCCAAGTGCTGGAATGCAGTAGTTGTGAATTAACACTAAACCACATGTCTTGGTTTGAGTATATTTGTATATTCTTATAAGTTTTTTAGACATATACTATGAGTAATTGTCTATAATTTTAATTATTTATTACTTTTTGGTTTTGGAGGTGTCCTACAGAGTTGTTTTACTCACCCTTACATGAGCTTTTTCCTACACGTGTCGTGTTTTATACAAACGAGCAACCCTTTGATAGAGTCCTTGGTAGAATTGGACCAGATAGTGCCTTGTGAGATCAGGCAGGCCAAATTGTTCCTATGGATATAGATAACAGTCCCAATACCTCTTCTTATAGGTTGTACGTGTGGTTATACACTTTTCTTGGATGTGCTTGTATTCGATCCCAATTTACTTTACCTCACATTACTTTCCTATTATACTATTTTGGATGGGATATAGTGGTATGGATGCATTTTGGTTCTTAGTGATTTTTTCATTTTATAATTTTGTGAGCATAGAGATGTGTTCATGTGTACAAGTACACAGGAAATTCCTCCCATGTTAGTGATATGCCTACTCGGTACTAGTCACCATCCCCTAGCCTATTAGACGTAGGCTTGGGGAGTCAGAACACATGAACCATTGGGATGGGTCGTGATAATTATTTCATAGTTAAAAAATTAAATTAACTCATTTTTATTTAAAATAATCCAATTATAGTTTTCAAAATTAATTTTATACATTAATTTAGTCTAAAAACATCATATATTAAAAATAAATTTTTTCCGAAAAACAGTTTTCATTGTGTTTTTGTAGTTTAAATTTATATTAAATTATAACACTTAAATATTATGAATTTTGGAAAATTTATTCCATATTAAGAATCATTAGTCCAAATTTGGTAAATAGTTCCCTTTTATTTTTGGTAAATATGAATAGTAACATTAGTAAATTTTGATATCACTATAATTAGGTAAATCATGTAATTAAAGTTAAAAATAAAATGATAAGGATTAGAAAATGAACCCAAAACTTTACATAATTACATTGGATGATTTAATTTAGTCCGTAATTATCTATCATTAGGTTTTATGTAATTTTTGGCCATTTTGATGTGATTATACGCTTTATAATATTTTAGGTTAATGAAAGTAAAAAAATAAAATAGTTTTGTTTTTAAGATGTATAATGTATTTAACTTGGGGATAAATAGAGGTTATTTTCATTTATAAATATTAAATAGAAATAAAAATTATTTATATTAAATATGATAATTTATTTATATTTGTTTAGTGAAGAAATAATTATCATACATTCTTACACAACACTAGGGAAATTATTATTCAACTAATGGAAATATAAAATAAATGTTATTAAAAAATTTAAAAGATATATAATTTGATATAAATAAGGTGAAACAATAATTCATAGATAAAAATTAAAAATTATAGAGGTTTGGATGCATTGTATTTGAATTCCATTGTTGTCTTGATGTTATTAAAGTCAAATTAAATGAATAGTTATCAAATTGATATTAATGATATTTTATAATAAATAATATTTTAAAACCAATTAATATATTATAATCACCAACATTAATGGTATATGGTTAATTACATCAACCATGGTTCATTTATTGGTCTTTTAGAATTTTATAGTAACATTATTAATGCGTAGATGGAAGAAAACTTTAATATTACAGTAATTGTCATAAGGGTTAACGTAGAGTTAAAACAATATAAGAGTATAAATATGATCCAAAATAGACCAAAATTGATTATATGAGATTATTTACACACATAATCATCTTATTTTATAATATTATCAATTTTTTGATATTTTATCATTAAAATTAATTTATATTAATTTAATATTTAAGGTACCCAAAGAGTGCACCTTCTCTCTCTTATAAAATGGAAACTATTCTTATCATTCCTTAATACATAAGAATAATTTTTATTTGGACAATACATGACAAAATTCCATCATAGAACACCTATCTACATTTTTTATGGCTTAGTTTGGGCATTATTACTATCTTAGAGGTCTTAAGGTGTTAAACAAATAAGATTTTCCAAAGAAGATGTATTGTTTTAACCACATATTTTAGTTTTATTTATTCTTACACCTATTTAAAATATTCTTAAATCATGATAACACCAATTTAATCCATATAATTATATGTTATTTTGTAAATATAATAACCTACATCCATCTCTTCTTACATCAAATGGGAAATGAAACCATCATTCGTGTGTACAGTGGATTACTGCCTCATGAACTGATGTAATTCATTTTTCCATCACTGTCTATCATGGCTAGGTTATAATGATATAATTGATGTTTACATATGATATTAATGAAATATTTATCTCTCTAAAAATATATTGTATCATATAATTTCATACATTTCCATTCACCAAATAATGATAACGTCATTCATGCGTACATGTGGACTACCACGTCTACGTAACGATGTGATTCATGTAACAAGACCTCATCACATGGATCAGATATGTTAATATATAAGTAATTTTAATGAAATAATATGCTATTTATCATAAAATGATAATTATTCAAAGATAAAATTATACTTATCTTCTTTCCGTATTGATCTTTGAAAAATGGTAATGTTACTCATGCGTGCGTACGACCTTCCGTTCGCATGATTGTAACATAGTTCATTTTTCATAACCATCTTCCATGATTTGTTTTTATAGTATAATTGATGTGTATAAATTTCAATTATGTCATGAATATTATTTTATAGATGATGTAATAATTAACTCTTTTACCATAGTAAACATATCAAACTCATTTGGACTTATGAACTGAATATCATCAAAACATCTGTCTTGAACTTAAATGATTAAGTAATTGTTATAACCTGACAATAAGTGAAATAGAAATTAATAATAAACCTGGAAATGGAACTCAATACATTAAAAAATTAACATATGTTCATTATTCAGTAAGATAATGAGTGTATATGAAAGGTCAGACTCAAGGTAAGAAATTGTCTTTTTAAAAATCATCTTTCAACGTTTCCATTAAAATATATTTTACTTCCATGTCCATAATTTTTAAATTATTTTATGGTTGTATTTATAAGTACATTAAATAATTATATTGTAAATTTTATGCATCTTTTTAATTTATTTCAATTTTTTTGAAAATTATTCTTTTTATATAATGTTTTTACATTCATTATAAAATAAAAATGGAATGTTTTATTATAATGTATACATTGACAATGAATTTTCCCACCATAATAAACTTTATTTGATGTTTTTATTCATTTATATTATTCTATATTTTCTTCAAATAAAAAAAATCTTTTTATTTATTATTGTAATTTTAGTCTCAAAAATTGGGTTTAAAAAAATGAATATATCAATATTTAAAAATTATTTCTTATAAGGGAAAAGAATGTTTTTATGTTGCAAGATTTTATGAATTATGTTATGGTTCTTAGGAATTTTTTATTAGGGTTGGTTGTTCCATTATAATTCAAGGTAAGGTGATCCCATTATATCTCTATAATGATTTGGTTAATGGGATAGGGTTAACAAATTACATTTCTCAAAAGACATTATGGGAATATACTATGATTATTATTCCAATAGCAACCATGATGGTTATTTTATGTGTAACCATGATTTTTATTCTATATGTAACCATAAAGGATATTCCATTTATAAGAGTGATATAAGAATGATTCCCCAATTTATAAAAATGATTTATCTACTATTTTTACGAGTTTTAATGGTAATATTATGATTTCACAAAGTAATGGAGAGTACATTCTACTTATTAAGGTTAAAAAGTATAAATTTTTGAAATATTTATTATGCTTTTTAATTATTTCAAATAACCCTTTATGAGTTAAATTGTTTCCTTTAATATTTTGTAATAAATTTTTTACAAAATGATTTTCATAGAGAATTTGATTTCATAGGCAAGAAAATGTTTATTTTGTGCATATATTTTATTTTGAAAATGAAAAATTTCTATAAATATCAATCGACTAACACTTTTTTTATTCATTTTTTATGTCACTTATTGAGATTTTAGTGATCATCCCATGTTTTAAAATGATTTTCAGAGGGTTTAAGGAGGGGAATGGGAAAAAATTATTCAAGTGATAATTTATGAAAATAATTTATAAAAAACAAACACGTTTTAGTTTAAAAGGTTTTATATTTAGGAAAAAATGGATACTGAAAATACATGCACATTTTTTAAAATATATTTTTTATATAAGAGTTAAAAAATAATTATTTGAAACACTAATCCTAAAAAATTACTATAATTCAAGGAAATGAGTTATTAACATAAAACACAAGATTATGTAATGTTTATGCCTAGGTTCTTACAAATTTGGTTAGTTCTACCAAATATGGTACCCCTGCTGTGTGGAGCTAGGCTATATAATAGCGTACATCTCATGTTTCAATGTTCTGCTATGTGGTGGTTTAATCTATTCTATAGTACCCCCGAGTTTATTGGATCTATAGTGTGGTATTAACCATGATCTTTAGACATGGATTGATCAGGAAGGTTAGATTATGGCCATTTATGCTACTACATAGTCCTACACATGTCTGTCTATTATTGGAATAGTTTGAGATGTTGTACTATAGTATTCTATTTTAGAAGTCACCTTTAAATACCCCACCCCCTCTGATCATTTTCTCTCTCATCTCTTCCACTCGAACCTTAGGTGCCCCAAATATCATTTCTAAGGCTTTTGAAGATCCTTTCAAAAGGATTTAACCCCTAACTTCTAGGGATCTATCAGTGGTTACCCATGAAATTCCGATGGTGGACTACTTGTTTCCTCTTCAAAGTAAAAGTTAGCTTCATTAGATCCTAGTTTTTTAGTCCTGTAGTTTGAGGTTGGTGGTCTAGAAAAACTCCCCATTGCCTAATTTTCTTTCCTAGTATGTGAAATAAGTGTGATCACACTGGACCACTTCACACATGACATAATTTATTTGATAAAACACTACTTAATGAATTTTACATACATAAAATTCTAATTGGATCCCATCAGGTCCATTTTAATTATGATCAGACTTATGGTCACCTAAGTGGAAGGCCTACGCTCGAACTTGTGATAACCTGGTAACCTTGATAGTGTGATTTTTGGAATTAAAGGTGATTTTTGAAAAACTGTAACATGACTCAATGGAGTAAATTGATGTTAATTGGTAATGGGGTGTGTATTCAAGAGGAACATGGTGACATGTTTTATATGATAAATTCTTATAGATATATTTTTGGTCATGATTTAATGCATATAGGGCTTTTATCGATCATGTTGTAATTTTTATAGATACTTTACCGGTCTAGCTATAATTATTATAGGTATCTACTTGATCATGTTGTAATTATTATAAGACTCTTCCCATTCATGATGTAATTCTTATAGGGCTTTCCACAATAATGATATAATGAACAAGGTTATGATTGATCATTCTGAAAATCTTATATTGATCTAATCAGTTTTACTTTGAAAATTTATGGGATATACCCTAGGAGGGTTATGGATTTTCTTGGTTCCATAATATTCTAAGGTATGTCCTACAACATGCCAAAGTAGGTTTGGATAGCCTTGGGTTCCATCTAGAAACTCAAGGGACAACATTTTTCTTTTATGAGGAGTATTAATTTGTTAAATCAATACACTATTTATCCATTTATTTCATGAAATATATATTTAAGGTGTATTTTTAGGCACTATTGATGGTGGCATGATGATTTGTACTCACATGTTGTTTAATCCACCATTGGGTACCCCGATAGATTTCATGGATGAAGGTTTAAAAGAGGGAAAGAATATCTACATTGGTTGATTAATTTTTAGATTGGTCAAAGCTTAGAGACATGACAAACATAGGGTTTATTAGTAGGGTTTTGGGGTTTTTTATTGTGACATCCCTACCTGAGGTCCACATAACCCATTCCCCGTGCTTATGTGTCACATGGACTCAAGCGCACCTCCCCATATTCTAGAGGCTACCAACTAATAGTGAGGGTGTAATGGTGATATAGTGGGGAGACTATACCCTCTAATCAGTGTGCCACAGTAGATTCTACAATAAAAATACAACATTAATGAAATCATGTCTAATAGACCTAATGAATAAAAAATAAAAAAGTGAAAAAAATAATTAACTAATAATATAATCAAAAGCCCATGTGGTAGTGTTAATACAAGATGAATGGAATGCTGATATACAAAAAATGGAACATGGGAATATGAATACATTCATACTATAAAAAAGGAAAAAAAAATAACAAAAAAATATCCACTAGCATCATGAGCGCATGCTTGGTTCACCAATCCTAAGATTCATTTATAAGTTATGCATATCATCAACCAGAATTAGAGACTTTTCCATTATCAATAACTACATATATATAATCATCTCGGGTTCCAATGGTTTCCCAAGTAGGGTGTGAGATAAAAATCTCAGTAGGCCACAACCAATGATGTATATGTTTAATCTGAGTAGTGCTCGTAACTAAACAGTGTGAAAATATTATTAACATTGAAAAATAATGAAAAAATAAATTACCAACCTACTAAAGTTCCTATACGACACCTGGCAGGTCTACGTTCTTCGGAGCATGGCCAGAATGGTAGTCTGAATAGTTACTACACATATAGTAGTAATATATATAGTATAATTATATATTTCATCCACCAATATGAACCAAGTACGTGTGGATGTAAGTGTCCATATACCTGGAATCGTAGTTTGTGGTTGGACTAGGGCATAACTAAAGCATCCATGATAAGTCTAAAGTGCCTATAATCTAAATCCAAATGAAACATTCCCTACATCTCAATAAGAGTTTGAGATTTCATGTAAGGAACTCGAGATGGTGAGTGATCCATCATGTCATCACTCTAAGATAGGTAAATGGAAATTAAATCCCACCATTCTAGTAGTGTCAATAGTGCGAGACATCATGATCAACACCAAATGTAAGAGACCATGATACCATCATGCTCAACAGATCCCTTACCATCATGTCACAGCCATAACCAGGTGTATTGCATTTAGAATGTTCAATATTATCCAATACTTCTCATGTGAAATTTTTACCAATACTTTATATATAAATAAGGAATATTAATGTTTATAATAAAATGCATGAGGAAATTCTTCTCATATTCCACATTAGTAATGTGCAAATTCCATTATGGCATCACATTCTATAAGAAGCATTTAATTAATCATAAAAATAAGGCATGGACTTACCATACATGGAAGTAATTCAATTTAAACCAATTAATTTGATTAAGGGAAGGAATAAAACATGTATAAGACTCCCCATACAATCCATTTAATTTATTTTAAAAAATAATATTCCATAATATATAATTTTCACCAATTCAATTCATACCCTTAAATCTATAATGTGTCGAAATTCTATTCATGAGGTTCGAACCATTTAAAGGATGACATGGCCAACATGGAAATTTCCAATAAGGGAAATTCCATCTACAGGTTCCCAAACTCAGAGGTGGAACCCTTGATCCAACTAAAAATTCACAATACAAGGGAAATTAAATTTAGATACCAACATGAAATCCAATTAGCCATTCTAGTCATTTGGTACAATTTGTAATAAGGGGAAATTTTCACTTGGCACACCCAAGGGGTGTCCATAGCTGATGTCAACATCCTCTAAACCACTAAACAATAATCAAAGGGAGTGTATGTTTGTGAAAAGATCAATTTAACATGAAGAAATAAAGTTAAATGGCGTTATAAACAAATACAGTGTGTAGAACAACAAAATAGTAATGAGACATAATAACTCAAAGGGAAAATGATGTGACCACCTATCTCAAGGCCATAGATGATGTGCCACATAATATCGACCTCATATACGAAGAAGGTGGGAATACATTTGAGAAACAATCGAACAACCTAAAAATAGTGGAAATGATATTACACCTAAATATAGTAATAGATCTGAGGTCAAAATTAGATAAGAGGTATGAGACTTGGGGAGCTTACCGAGATGGATACAATGCTTCTAAAGGATCTATAATCAAACACCATATGAGAAACTTATATCAATGATTAGGTAGTTAAGATTTTGAACCCTTGGGAGAAGAAATACATGGAAACTCATTGGAGGAATAAGGAAAAACGAAAATATGGTTTTAAGTTTAATTAAGGAGAATTTTGGACATTTCACCTAAAAAACATGGAGAACACGGTTCCCAAAATGGGTGGAAGTCACTGATATAAGGGGGAACACCTCACAGTTAAGTGAATAGTTTATCTAACCATGTTAAAAATATTAAAAATGAATCTATCAAAAATATAAATAGACTTACACAACCATGTGCCTTAGGTTTCAGGGTTATAGACAAGCCATGCAGCCTATAGGTCTAATTGTCTGCAACTGCACTGTTTCAGACAAACTCTGCAGGCTCAGCTGCACAGTTTCTCCACACCATGTGTCCTAGTATGTTACCCATTTTTTCAAGACTATGGGGCTCTGAACAAGTGATGGATAATCCTGAGACCATCTTTTGGTTGTAGTACATTTAACATGATTAATAAAATGATTCAAATTGAGAAAAAAATGATCTATACTTTTATGAGAAGACTGGTAGTTACAACCTCCCATACTTAAAGTAACCAACCCCCCATGTTTCCTTCTGAGGCTAGAGAGGTATCATTAATAAAGATTTGTAATAACTAATATAATATATCATCTTCTTATTCGTAGGTCTCATATTGTACTTGGCCATGCTGCCATAACACCCATAACAGAGGAACTGACCTGCCTTAGAGTGTCTTTAAACTTCGATCCACTATACACACTCGATACTCCTAGAAGGATAAATATAAATCTAGTTCAACATCATCTGGGTGAAAGACATGTGTCAGGTTTGGATAGTGTTGGAGAAGCTGAGATACATGAAAGAAATCATGCATGGATTTTCATCTCTGATGAAGTTCAAACTGGTATGCTATTGGTATGATCTATTTCACAACCTTAAAGAGTCCAAAAAACCTCAGTGAGAGCTTACCCTACATAAGAATATGTGTATGGCCCAACCAAGGTATGACTCACACATAAAATCTATCTCCGACCTTGATATCAAGAGGTCACCGATGTCTATTGGAGCATGACTAATGTTTGGATAGAGCTATCAACATTCACTTATGGATTAGATAGACCTACTCCGTAGTCTTCTGCATGAGACATAGTCCCAGAATAACATATTCCCCTACCTCTATCCAAAACAATGGTGAGTGGAAAGGCCTACCATATAAGTCTTCATAAGAATACATCTCAATGGTATCTTGGATGATATTATCACAAGGGAACTTGATGAGGTGAATGTGTTTCTCCCAATAACCCCAAAGGCAAGGAAACATGGATGGAGCATGTCATATGGAAGCTTAATCGTATTCTCCATATTCAACTTGGTCGGTGGGTGATATGACACGTTCATAAGCACCTATGTACCAAATTCCTTATACAATACCTTTCATAACCTTGAATTGTAGCAAGTGTCTTTTTGAGAAATGATAGGATGAGGATACCCATGTAGACATACAACCTCCCAGATATACAAGATTCTTAGAAAGTCTACCCAGAATATCTCTTGCATAGGTAAGAAATGTGCGTCCTTATTAAAATGATCGATGAAAACCCACACTGTATCATTTCCATATGGTGATATGGGTGGAAATGTCATGAATTCCATTGAGACATCATCCAATTTCCACTCAAGAATAGACAAAAGATGTATAATCCTCGCAGGATGCTGATGTTCTTCTATCACTTATTGACAGGTGGAACACCAAGTTATGAATCCCAAAATATATCGTGGCCACCAATACTATAACACCCTTAGATGGTGCGAATTATTTTTCAAATTAATTTTACCTTTTTGATATTCTTCATTTCATGCAACACATAACATAGTTAATTTTACATTAAATCACTCTATTTGGCTTGTACGCAAAACTAAGTTAATAACTCACTACATGCAACCTAAACTTTGGCCCCATCTACATGGAACACTGTGGTTATGTTGTGTTATACGCAACATTGACTTTCCTCGATGACATGCGTAACACGCATGCCAAAGGTTTAATGAAAAATAATATATTATTAAAATATGATTATTTAATATAATAAATCCTTGATGTTAAATTATAGGTTTTTAAAAGTATTAACTAATTTATGAAAATATATTGATTATATAATATAATAAGAATTCATAGGTTTGAAAATAATTATAAATGAACATGAAAACCGATTGAATATAAAAGGAAATATTATTATGGTTGAAAAGGTATTTTACCCTAATAAATAAAAATTTCATTTATGTCTTTAAATTCACTAAGTCAATCATTCCTTTCATACAGAACATCGTCTTGGCATATGTTACATGTAATATAGAGTTTCTATGAAGCATTATTTTATTGTTATAATTATTTAAACTAGTTAGTTATAACCAAGCCGTTAAAACATTGTAATATGAATAGTAATAAATACATCTAAAATATATATATAATGGTTTTATATAAATAAATTATACTGATAATGAAAAATATAATATTAAGTAAACCCTTTATATATTTGAAAACTAATATTTTCTCAAATTAACTACTTTTCATGTCCATCTTGGAAAAATAAAAAAATTTATTTTATAAAATTTTATAAATATAGTTTGATAAAATAAATTATTTTTTAATTGTTAATGTTGAAATTATCTTAGGGTAATTTTTTTGGTTTTTTCTGTGAATCTTCATTTTTTGATGAATAGTGAAAACTAATGTGTTTTAATAAAAAACTACCTTTTTGATTAAATAATTATTAATGTGAAATTGTAATTTAATTTTTTTAACGTCAGATTATATCAAATATACATATATTAATACAATTTTGTTCTTTATAAGCAATTTGACTTTTAAATTTAATATTAAAAAACTTAATAAACATTCTACCATTTTTCTACTTCAAAAATCCGCAATTTCATCCCATTCGTTGGATTAGAATTATTCATAATTTTTCGTCTTATGTGAATTTAATTTTAAAAAAATGAAATAAAAAATTTTAATCAGTATAATATTTAGTGTATAATATTATTAACTTAATTTTTGAACCAAAATACTAGTAAAAGTGATTAAAATTAATTATAGTGATTAAGGCCAAATTAATCTTAATCAGGGAATAAACCTTTAAATTAAGATCTAAATGACCTATCCACATGTAAACCACCCATTGAATGGACATTATTCCTACATAAACCTTCTATTGTTGATAAATGTTGGTTTGGTATGACTTTTTTTAGGTATTAACATGTGTACACCTAACTTGTTATCAAAAATTCCAAGGGACTTGGTTTCCTTCCCTATAAAAGGACACCATATATAACCGATTCCCCACACCTCTAAAGCCCCTTGGCTCACCGAAAATATGATCAAATAAGCTCCCAACTTCCCTAAGTTACTCATAGAATCCTCCCCTTTGGAATAAGGAAACCCAAGGAAGCCTTTTGACACAAACCAAAAGGAGTTACTCGATTAAGAGGTAATATCTTCTCTCAAGCTTCTTTCCATTAATTTCTTTGTCCACCCCAAAAATAGATTTATACATTCTTGTATGATAAAAACAATATCATAAATATACTAGGATATTTTTATTATAATGGGTTTCCCTACACATACAAACCACCATCCAATGTATATCGAACATACGTTTTCTGTGTACGGTTAACTACTACTACACAAAATGAGGATTGTTTATTTTTCATTTACCACCAATCACGGAGGCCATTATTATGGAGAATATATTTATACATTTTATATATAATATTTATTATTTATTTAATTTTATTTATTCCCCTTTACAACTCACACCTTATTACTTTCCATTTTTTGTTTATACAATAATCTCGTTTGAGGAAGTGTAGACTACGACCCCTCAAAGCGATGTGATTCATTCACACACCAAATGGAATGTATTAAGGATGGGTTTAGTAAAATTATATGATATAATAATTCTAAGAGAATAATTATAGACACACACACACACACAGATATATATAATTTTCATTTACATACTCTTTTTCAATACGACAATAAAAATGGAAACAACGTTTATGTATACGTACAACTTACCAACTCCATGAACGGGGTATTTCATTTCATACTTCTTTATGATATAGATTATTATAATATAAATTTAATGTATATAAATAATATTTATATCATTATTTAAATTCTAGAATCATGATATAAGTACAAGGACTAAGGATATAACAAACTAATACACATGCAAAGAACGGAGTGAATATTACCCGAAGTAAAAAATTAACATAGGGTCGTTAACAAGTTAGTAATTGGAAGTCATAATCAAAACATATATGGTATTTTTTATAAGAATATTATTATTTAAATTATTTATAATAAACTTATATTTATCATATATGAATGTTTTATGAGTACGAAGAGAGTCAAGGAACATGGTAAGTGAATTTCATCTCACTTTTTTTAATGTGAGATACATTCTATGTTCGCCACTCTTTCCTTTTATGTAGTGTAAGTACAGACTATGATTTTATTCTATTTATATTATAACTAAATTTATGGGTATTAATGTATCATTTTTATGAAATATAATTCAGGGTTTTTAGGTTTCAAAAGTTACCTAATCCTTAAATCAATTTTGTCTCAATTTTCCTTCTTTGAGTCTCATGTTTTGTTATGCACCTAAACTCTTTTTTAGAGGTGTATATACTACAATTTTACATGTTATATCATTAATATTAATATTTTAATGATATTTTAAGCTTCATTTAATTTATTTTTCTTACACGGAGAATATGATCTCAAGTAACCAAGTTATATATTTTTATTGAGGCAATCTCATCGCTTTTCGAGATTGTTTATGGTTATGATTCCTTTGATAAATTATTATGTTCTATATCACAAGAAAATCATGATTTTTATTATAATATGGTTATTCATTCAATATTCATGTAGTGGAACCATTTTTTTATTTGGTAGATAATATAGTTAAGAAATTGTTTTTAAGAAATCTAACTTTACAGTCTCTTCAGTCGGAAACCTTTGTTCCTTTAAAACAATATTTTCTAAAAATGGTTTCCATGAATATTCTACTAATCACCAATGATCATTAATTTTTTTAGATTTTTTACTCTTACCAATGCTTTAAAATGACTATTATTATCACATTCTGAATGATAAAATTTTCTATCCTTTTTTACCTTGAAAAAGGAATGTCCTTTTGTACCTCATGTTATATGTATGGATTTATCCTCTGTCAATCCTTTGAATATTGTTTTTCATGTTTAAATGTTATTTAAAAAAATGTTTTTAATAGATATTTTCAAGAAAAAGGGTTATCAAAACGTTTTCAAGATTTATTTATTATTTTTAGAAGAATTTTTAATGAAAATGGGTTTCAAAACGTTTTAAAGCATTATTTATAATTTTTCAAAGTATTTCAAAGAAATAATTTTCAAAAGTTTTTCACAATTTCATTATATTTTTCAATGAGTTTTTGAAGAAAAAGGGTTTTAAAATGTTTTGAATATTATTTTATAAGATTTCAAGGAATAATGATTTCAAATGATTTCAATTCTTCTTTAAAATTTTTAAAGGTATTTTCTAGGAAAATTATTATCAATTGGTTTTATGTTTCAAAAATCATTTTTTCTAAGAAGAAATGATATTTTCCTTAGGTGTTTTTTGAAAGATATTTCAATATTATTTTCCATCTAAGATGACATTCATTGAGGTTACTCAGGATATTATAATAAATTATCTAAATATTCTATTAATATCCTTTATATGAATGGGTTATTATTTATGTCATGGTCTTTATGATGCCCATTTCTCTTTCACGAGTTTATGTTTATTAAATCAATTTATCTTTCACAATTTATGACTTGGATAAAATGATTACGAAACATATATCATTTATACATGTTATGATATCTTTACATTTTTATGATAGTCATTTAATTTCATCAGTTAATATATGATTTTTTATTATTTTATAGAACAAGTATGTATGATTTCACTATGAGATGGGTGAGACATATTTCTCCCTCCAATGCTCTGGGTGAAGATTTATATCTCATGTGATAGACTAAGATGGTCTTGGGAGTAAACCTTGAATACCAAGATGGCCATGGGAGTGAACCATGACTACCAATATGGCATGAGTAAAGAAATCATGCAACCAATATCACAATGGGAGTGAACCCTAACTACCAAGATGGCATGAGGTTTGAGCTCATGCTACTAAGATGGCCATGGGACTGAATCATGACTACTAAGATTGTATGAGGAGTGAAGACATGCTACTAAGATAGTCATGAGAGTGAACCATGAATACTAAGATGGTATGGGGAGTGAACCCATACTACATTGATGGTATTGGTACCAATGCCTTGGCTTCTATGTATATCAAATTATATTGTTATGCGTTTTCCATAATCCCATGTTTTATTCCTATGTTAATATTTCCTAGATTTTGTTCTTTATTTCCTTATGATTAATTTCTTATGAACTACCATGATTTATTCCACGATTCATGTATATGATATTTGATACCCAGGGTATGATCTTCTATATTTGGGATCATATTCTCATACCATTATGCTCATAATTATGCTTACATATCTGCTTTATTTACCTTTGTAGAGCATTTGAGCTCACACCATTCTTATGTTTTCTTTCACTGGGTTATGAAGAATGGTTTCATATAGGAGTACTAATGGTGAAGATATTTATGGGATATATTGAAGATCTTTCACCAGGATAGAATATTTTCTTTACATGTTTCCAAGTACAATAAAATATTACTTTCCTCAAGCATGTATTTTTGTAATGTAAAAAATATTCATTTAAAATTATGTAATATCCATTTATGTTAAGACAAGGTCTCTATAGTTTGTATCAAATGAAAGATTTATCCAACCGTTGGAAACTAGGTTGAGAAAAATTTACTTAGACCCCCATGTATATTTCTAAGGATATGTATTGGGATGTCTCTAAGGAAAAGTATGAGGATGTGACAACATTTAGGGAAATATCTTGGAATTTTTGTAAAGGGTAGAGTGAGTGGTTTTCAAGAAATACATACCTTTATGTATACTACAAGTGGATGTGGCTCTGACATAGACGTACATAGGGGTAAAAACTCTGATAAGTTGTTCTGGTCTTAACTCCAGGTAATTTGGTGCATGACAACAAGCCTTTCGTTGCACTTGGTTTGATAGTCCTAGGGGATATTCTTTGGAAATTGACAAACTCTTCATGAAAGATCTTGAATGATTTTGATATAAGTTGGATATGAACAACCTAGTATTAACCTAGAATGTTTATATTAATGAAGGATTTATGATTTTTAAATCCCATAAGTAAATATTTTCATGACTATGAGGTTTTCTACTATGACATGTAATGCTCACACTATGGTTCTAGATTTAGTCAATGGCGGGATCTAGAAGGAACTGGATTAATGTTGAATGTGATGGTAAATTTTATGATGAGTAGTCAAGGTCGATGATCACCAGAGTGAGAGATGTTGTGATCATTCCTTATTGGTTTTCATAAAACATGATTAACAATGTGTACCTTAACTAACTCTCAAAGTCACTAAGGTCATGAAAGAAAGAGTTTGATGAGAGTTTAGGTAATGGAGACCATGGGGGAAAGAATATTAATTTTACACTATTCCAAGAATGTATAACGAATCACCTAAGTTAATATATTAGAGGAATGAGAAGATTATTTGAATTTGGTAAATAATGACACAAAGCATGTGTCTAAAAAGGAAAAATAAAGAGTTCGATTATCAAAATAGATTAGAATATTGGCCTGTCGATTGAATCATCAAGGTTAAGTTTTTTAATTGTGGAATAATTGGTAATTATGAAACTCAATTTCCCAAGAGTAAATATCTTGAAGAGAATCAACAAAGTGGAATGATTAATTGTTATATTGCTGATGATGAAGAGACTGCGATGAAATGTAAAATGAAAGTGGTATTGTGTATTAGTATGAGGTATAATTGTTAATGAAATAAAGATGAAGTGGAATAATAAAATTTGATTTGTATTTGTATTCACAAAATGAGTTATATGAATGATGAAATATACAAGGGTTTTTTTACTTATGTTTTTCACTCAGTATTTACATGTTTATGTTGAATGTTCCCAATGGATTGGTGGAGTGACTTAATGGTAAGGTGATTTCCATGGAAAAAACATTATTAAGGGAAAGAAAAACCTTAAAAAGTTCCTTATGTTATAAAAATGTTGTTTGGATAAAGATATATTGGAAATGTATAAGAAAATTGGAAGGTTCTGATTACCTTAGAGATAATTGTGGACCTATTGACAAGTAGTTTATGCTATCATGGATGAATTTTACAACTTCTTAGACTTATGGAATATATCAAGGAATCTATTGAGTAAGGAAGCATGCATGTTATCCAAAAGGATTTATGGTAATTCTGGTCATTACCAAGTTTTAAGAGAATTTACCCCGAGGGTATTGACATATTTGGAATTTGACAAAAAAGAGATAATTAGAGATATAAAGTGGAATCATTGTTAATCTTATTTTGTGAATTCATTCTACAGTTTTGAATTTTTGTCTTCTATAAGGGTAATAAAGTGAACCATTTATAGAAATATTATGTTAAACATTGTATAAAGTTTGTGAGAACAAGTTATTATCTTACCACATGATAATTTATTCATATTGGATAAACTATTATTAAAATTTGGTCTGATGATAACCGATGATATATGGGATTCCATATCATGGATCTCAAGATATATTAGTTCTCAGGGAATGAAAAATTCACCTCCCTTTTTGGAGAAATAGGTTATGTGGATCATAGAGCAACAAAGGGTGAGGTTGTACTGAAATCATGAAAGTATATATTTTTATGAAAATTATTTAACATTAGGAAAAGTATCTTGAAACCAAGAATGTTATCCTAGTACGTCTATTCTTGATGAATCAGAAGGTCCCTTAGGTCATCATAGATTTATGGATTTCTGATTTTTAACTTTATCCCGACCTATTTCTCTATCACTATCCATCAGAACATGATAGTTATATTCCATGTTTTCACTTCCCACCTTTGTTCTACTATGTGTAAAACCAGTTATATGTTAATTTGGGTAGCCATTATGGTCTTAAATTTACCTTTTAACGGAATTTTTAGTATTAATTTTTCTTATTTGGGTTTCTAGAAAGGAAACTATCAAGTATTAAACCTTTGATATCTCAGAAAAATTTTTAGGGTGAAATAAATTTTAAGGGGGTACAATGTAACACCCTGAGATTTTGTGATTTTTTTTGAATTAATTTAACCTTTTTGATATATTTAATTTCATTAAACAGTAAATATAGTTCATTTTATTTTAATGCACTATGTTTGTCTTGTATGTAACACCAAGTTAACCATGTGATGCACAAAACATAAACATTGGAGTTCTCTACATGAAACACCGAGGTTAGCATGTATTATATTCAATAATGCCTTTCCTCGATTACATTCATAACAAACAATACCAAGGTTTATAGAAAAATAATATATTATTAAAATATTAATATTTAATATAATAAAACTATAATGACTAGTTTTGACCTGTAAAACATTGGAATATTTTAGAGAATATTTCTGAAGCTAGGCACTGAGTCAACATAGTAAAGAGGGGTCCGAGGAGCCTCTGTGTGAGGATATTAAGAATATTAAATATATTTTTTCCATGCACACAAAGTTTCACTTGAAATGTAAATAAATCCCACTCGGAGTCTTGGATCAGGATTCTAAGACCACAGTTTGGTTCAAAACATTGTGTTTACCCTATGTGTGACCTAAGGTCATTCGTGTGGGTAGTTTTGATCGGGGGCATTTTGGTGATGGGGTGTTATGATGTGGTTTAAATTAAATAATCTAAAAATTAATTAAAATATTACCTATCCTATACCACTCTCCTAAATTGGTGTGCATGATACACAAAGGTGGAAATACTCCTCTCCTATCTTACCTTTGGAGATGAATGAATATAGAGCCAAATCCATGAAAAAAGGTGCCTAAATACTTGTTTCTAAAGCAGATGATCATTAGATTGAGAACCAGAATGATCTGGGCATCATTCTTCAACCAAATCTCAGCGGTTTTACAAAGAGGTAGGCAGATTTAATTTTTGGTCATGATACTTTTTTTACACATTGTTTTAAGGTTCCAGAGCCCAAATACAATCTATAGAGATTTATTCTAGGTAGATCTAAAGGTTTCAGGGTAAACCAGGGTGAATTAGAGGGTTTTTTCACGTGATTATAGACTAGAATCACCGTCAACATGGCATGTAGTTCAGTGAAACACAATATGTAGCTCTTCTTATTCTGGGAAGATGAATATTTGGTACTAGATGTCGTGTATTGGGGTTACACACCTTGTAGTGCCCTAAACCCTGTGACCATGGGACATGGCTTGGGATAGCCATTTGAAAACACATGGCTATGTACTATCACATTGCCAAGATATACAGACCTGGAGTTTTGTACATAGATCTGAGAAAACTACATGGGTAGGTATCCCTCTAGCCTAGTATGGGATGCACAACATGTAATGGAATTGGTTGTCCAGTATGTGTAGAAGTGGAACACGTCCAGGGGCCGAGAGATGGGGGATACAACAAGTACCTCCTATATACTCCATGTAACCCTACATGGGTTGGGACCCAAGTGTACTAGATACTTGGGCGGAGTCTTGTGTAATATCACATGACGTGTGTGCCTCAGTGCATGCCATGTACTACTAAAAGATCCTCTAGGGACCTTCCACCTTCCATATCTTCTTCAATGGGACTTGGATTCATACTTTTGACTATTCCACTGTAATAATATTTGCATGTATAATCTGATATTGGCATTTGTAATCTCTTATGAGGTAAGAGGTGGTGTGAATCAAGCAAGACAGTTTCCAAGTGGTATTGAGATAATGTTGGATATCAGTGTGGTAAGTATAGTGAGATGATCGGAATTTTACTCCAATTATGGACTAGGGTGTGGGTTTCACTTACTTTTTTTCTTTAGTAGAAATGGGTCTCCCCACGTCGTGGGTGAGGGATCATTAAATTTGGCTAGATTCCTATGGAGGTGTTACTCCCCTAATGAACTAGGGTACGAGTTTTCCCATGATGTTTGTGAATATGGACAACACTCCCCTGATGTTATAGGGAATGTGTCCTCCATAAAATACATATAGGCACGGTTGGTAATCCCATAACATATTAGGGAGCAGGTCCTCTATCCTCAGAGTTGGTACTCACATGTGGGATCAGGGTACGGGACCTCCGTATGTGTTGTTTTGATAGATTCAGTACTCCCCTGTCTTATTAGGGTGTGAGTCCTCTAGCCTGGTGTCAGTACTACAATACCGTTTCAGGGTGAGGGTCCCCCATAGTGAACGAGTTAGTGGAGTTGGTACTCCTCTATCCTACCTGGGTGTGGGTCCTCTAGCCCCTATGTAGTACTCCCTTACCTGGTTTGGGTAGAGGTCCTCAATCCAGAGATTGTTAGTCCCCTGCCTTATAAATGTGTGGGTCCTCCATTATCTGAGTACTACTCCCCTATTGGATCAGGGCACGGGTCCTCACTTACAGAGTAGTAGTCCCACCATCTCCGAGTAGCATTGAGGAGATGGTCCTCCATTAGAGATAGATCTCCCTCGAATACTAGATACAGTTATGAGGATAAGGCCCCTATAATTGATATGAATTATGGATAGATAGGAGTTAGTGCACCCTTAGTAGAATTATTTTCATGAAACTATATACAGGAGCGATAGAGGTTTTTTGAGTTAGTTAGGAGCTATAATCCCTTGACTATGGGGTAGTAGAGAGGTGTGATTTCATCCATTCTATCTTATTATATTGGATGCATGCATGGCATAATCTAGTGAATTTCTTCCTCAGCTATGTGTACTGGTGAGGGGATGTCCTCTTAAATTGGGTTTCCTTATCTTGCGCTCTGTGCTAGGTAATGATGACAAGACCCTTGATGCTGGGCACTAGAGCAGGACCTATTAATATGTTCCCGATAGATCACGTTCTCTCAAACATACCGTTTTTAATTCTAGAGTTGTTCCTAATGGAGTTCATCTCTCTGATGGTATCCATCTAGGAGGGATGATCTCATGGAGTGTGTTATCCTAGTTTTATGTTTTAGTTAGATCCTATGAAGATAATCGTATTGCTCGCTACGAGGTTTGAACCAAATGAGATTTCGAGTGTGGGACAAGTATATCTGGGTGATTTCTGGGAGTCCTTGTGGTGTTATCTCATGTCAGGGGTGAAACCCTAGGTAGACTAAGATAACATGTCATGTACTACCGATGATGGTTCGAGATAGATTCTCTCTCTCGATTTGGGTTCCCTTTGGCTAGGTTGAGTGGAATGTTGCCTTTTTAGTTTCTCCCTTTTTTCTTTTGGTTTTTTGGGGGTTCCTATGGAGTTTATTTATACTCACCTGTTCATGGGATTTGGCCAAACATGTTTTTTGTATTATGAAGACCAAATTACTTTCGACTGAGTCCATGGAGGACATGAGGCAGCTCAAATGTAGTGAGGCATATAGACTGAGGTGTTTACTATATCTTGACTGGGGAACTTTTTGGTAGTTGCAGTTGAAAGTGATCCACTGATTCTGAGTAGGTTTTATACTTTTATATTTTTCTTTGGTGGGTGTTTTATAGCCCTTATTTCCCTTTTTTTAATTTTTGGATCCATGTTTTTTCATTGGTAATAATGGAGTTTTGTTTGGTTTGTTGTCAATATGCACACGGATGACTAGGGAGTTTGCAAGGAATAAGGTCATTTGTTTGAGGCTGAAATCAGTTTTGAAGGTGGCACCGTTTCCTAGTGTTTTCTAAATTTTTGGCCTCAAAATCAATAGTTTTTTGTTGGAAAACAAAGGGTTTTCAGATAGGAGTGAATGTTATGCAAAATGAAAAAGGAAATCAGAAAAATAAGGGAACCACATGCCTAGGAACATGGACCATGCACCATGTTCTGGGAATGGTTTGCAACTACATTCTAGAAAGTGGGTGCGGTGCACAGAGCGGTGTGTGGAGTGGTGTGTATAACTAAAAATAGTATGTAGTAGTAGTACACGGTGAAGGCATGCAGTATATGGATTGCTGAAGGAATAAATGAAAAAAAGTTCGCAGCGATGGTACGTGGCGATGAAATGTAGTATGCAGAGTGACGAAGGATGGTGGGATTGTTGGGGTTTGAAAAATAGGAGCGGTACGTGGTGGATCCTAAAAGTATTCTAATAGAGTTTAGTTTACAGTGAAGATTATCCATCATTGAAAATTTGGGTAAATTAAGTTACCAAAATTTGTGGAGTTACATGCCTATTTAAGGAACAATAATTCCATTTATTATGGGATGAGAGTAGAGATTAAAATTTTGGGAATGAATTCGGTGGAGTAAAAAGTGGTACATGGAGGATAAGGCAGTATGCGGAGAGAATCACCAAGGTAAGGAAAACAATCCATGGAAGAGAGTGCAGTTCGCACATGAACCTTTCGCAGTACACGGCAGAGCAAGGCAGTATGTGGAGCAGGACAACGTGCGGAGGAGTGGAGCATTACTCATAGTAGAGAAGTACACCGAGAAGGGTAGTACACAGAAAATTTGTATGGTACATGGAGGAGTTGGACGGTATGTAGAGGAGATGGACCGTACCAAAAAATAGTAGTGGTATGTGGAAAAAACATTAGTACGCGGAACACCCAAAGAAGCCAAAAAGTTGGACAAATCAGTTTGAAAAATTAATACTCATAACATATCAGTGTATGGGAAAATAAATTACATATATGAGTGATTATGGGACTTCAAAAAATCATCAATTTATAGATGAGGATGCATGAATTAATTCCGAACCATTGAAGTGACCTTCATGTCGATAAAATGAGTGAATATTCTTCCAAAGCAGTGAGAAAATGATATTTAGCGGTAGTGATATGAGGGACCCAGTGTGATATCCCCAAAACCTTGTAAAGGTAGTGCTCATGGAATAGAGTGGTTGTGATAAACTCTTGTAACCCACAAATTGTAAATATTATTGGTTTTTGGTACGACCGACACACTGTCAGTGTATGCTCTGTTGACATAGCCCTTAGTGGTGAACCAAGTAAAATAGTTTTGTCCTTTCTTTGCGTGTGATTTTATTTATTCTATACTTCTTCATTAGATAAGTTTAATAGGTTTCTACCAATGTGGGAATAAGATCCATCGGTTTAAATGAAAAATTTGACACCCTGATTCACCCCTCCCGTCTCAGGGTGTTCCGGGGTCCTTCAAGTGGTTTCATAGGGTAAAGGTTGCAGGTGTTGAATCTTCTTGTCATGGAGAGTCCAGTCAATTATAGGGGAGTTCCCCTCTTCAATGAAATTAATTTTCAAATATGGAAACATAGGATGAGATCTCACATAAGATCTTTGGGAATGGATGTATTATTTTATAATGCATAGGGAATACAAGTCACTGATCCTACACGACTATCGATGATAGATATAGATATTAAATTTCATGATGTTGATGCAAAAGCATAGAATACCCTCACTATAGCCCTTTTTGATGAGATTTATCTAAAGTTAATGAGTTTCACATCTTCTAATTCAATGTGTGATAACCTGGAGAATATTTATGAAGGTGATATCAAAGTTATGGAGGCAAAGCTCCCAGTTTTACACAACAAGTTTGATGATATAAAGATGCACCCTAATGAAAATACAAATTCTTTCTTCAATCGAATTAATGAAGTTGTAGGATCAATTCGAGGACTTGGAGAAGAGACCAAAGAGATTGATATTATAATGAAAATTTTGAGAATACTTCCTCCCATTTATAATGAAAATGTTTCATCTCTTGAAGAACGGGATATTTCCAAATAATCTTTTGATAATCTGCTGAGCAGCCTGGTGGCTTATGAGATGATAATCAACCCAGAAGATGCAATGAATCAGGTGAGAAATAAAATGGCTTTCAAATACACAGAAAAAAATGGAAAATTTAGGAGATTTTGTTGATGAAGATTATCAGGAAAAAGATTTTTTTCTTTCATTTACAAGAATCTCAAGAATGTAATAGGGATGTTTTTTGGAAATCTACCTCCGTCTTGTTTTTGTTGTGGAATAGTTGGCCACATTGCCTCTCATTGTACAAGGATGTTCAATGATGAAGAATGTGTAGTTGAATACATTCAAAATCCTTAGAAAAGGTTTTTAAAAAAGTTATATTTTAGATCTGGAAATAAATTTCAACAAAAGAGTTTTTTTGTTAAGTATAAGATGATGAAAATAAACTCTTTGAGGAAGAGGAAGCACAATTAAAATATGGTAACCATGCTTCCATGATGGCAACCATTGAGAAGTCAGAACCATTGATAGATAAATCTAGACATAATCAATTGATTATTGATGATGATCCTGAGTTGAAACTCAAGGAAGCATTTAGTATGTTTGAGTATAAATGTAAGAGATGCAATAAGTGGAAGGAAATGGTGCAGGAATATTCAGAATATATTGATCAGCTGGAAGTGGAAATTGATCGACTGGAAGAACTGGTGAAAGTACAATCATCAATACATGAATTCAATTATCATGTAGTGGAAATAAAACCTAGAAATTAAGAACAAGAAAAGGTCATCAATGACCTTACCTTGAGACTGAAAGAGGAGTCCAAGACCATTGAGGGGATTGAAGAAGAAGTTATTACTCTAAGAAGTAAAATTGAAAGTGAATCAATTTCAAAAGAAGTAAAAAATAAAATACAATTTGAAAGGTTCTTGGATACAGAGCTTATAGGGAGTGAAAAATGTGGTTCTGATGTAGTTGAAAAGATCTTTACAGATCAAAGACCCATATGCATGGGAAATGGTGGAATTGGTTGTGATGTAAAAACATAAAATGATATAAATAAAGTGAAGCAGAATAACTGAATGTTTAGAGTTGATCATGTTGAAAAGAAACCAGAAGTGCTGAAAAAGATATCCTTAAATCAAACTGAAAGGATAACTGAATATTATCCTCGAGTTTCTAGAGACTATAGGGAGTCAAAAAATTTGCCAAGGAAGAGGTCGTGATAAGAAATTTAAGTGAGAAGACATTTCCTTTTATAAAGTGTTAGTTTTGTGGCTATATGGGGTATACTATGTCATTTTGCAAAGAGGTAAGGAGATATATTAATTGGTAAGAGTTAGGAGTTCAAAAAAGGTGAACATATTCATATCCTACTTCTTATAGAAGAAATAATTATTATGGATTTTTTTCACTGTTACAATTTTGGCCATAAAGCATTGTATTGATGTAGGGGTATGATAGGAGAAATTCATTTAATTCTCCAGGACATGTCAATACACGTCAACTAGATGATGTAGATATTTCAAATAGGTTTTATCCTTTCGAAGAAGAATTTGAATATGAAGAACCCATGTACATGGAATAGAGAATTAAAAGGCCATCAGTTTTCTACACTCGATCCAATATCTCATGGAAAGAAAAGAAGAAAATTGAGAAATCCAACATTGCAAAAGTATCCCTCAAAGATACCAAGAACAATAGAACATGGATTATTGATAGTGGATGTTCATCTCATATGACAGGAAATACGGACCTATTAACTAATATCAAGAAAAAGGTAGATGGAATAGTGATGTTTGGTAATGATTGTCCTCTTAAGGTCAAAGGTAGCGGAAATAAAAAACTTGCTAATGATGATCTGAGGAAGATGGAAGTTCTTTTTGTGGATGGACTGCATCACAATCTACTGAGTGTGAGTCAACTCTATGAATCAGTCCATATTGTGACATTCAATTAGAAGGGATATACTATAAGAGGAATGTCAAGGAATTATCTAATGAAAGGCTGTAGAATAGATGGAAACTTATATCATGTTGACAGAAAAGGGAACACTTTCTACATAATAGTTGAATATGAAAAAAACTTCAAGCATTAGAGATTGGGGCACATCAATCCACAAGACATGGAAAATATATCTAACCTAAATATAGTCATGGATATCCCTAATCTGAATCATGAATGAGAAAAGACTTGTGATGCTTGATTGTGAGGAAAGATGGTCTGTAGTTCATATCACCTGAAGAAGAAAAGAGCATCTCATCTTCTTGATCTCATTCATAGAGATGTATGTGACCTGATAAATGATTACAGAACTCATGGAGAAAGGCACTTCGTTCTTTTCATATATTATTATAGTAGAATGACATGTGTAATGGTTATACACATGAAACGACAAGTGCTTGAATGCATGAAAACATATCTTCGAATCACCGAGAATGATACTGGGTGACAATCAAAGTGTTGTGATCTGTCAATGGAGGGGAATACACGTTCATTGAGTTTCCAAATTACAAATAGAAGCATGAGATACCACATGAGTTTGTAACTATGAGAACTCCATATCAAAATGGAGCTGTTTAGCATGGTAATCAATAGGTAAACAATATGGCCATAACTATTCCGATTGAGAGTCGTATTCCTCGATATTACTAGAAAGAGGCTGTTCAAGCTGCAGTTTATATTGAAAACCATACAGGGCTACATATTGGTGAGAAAAAGTCACTAGATGAATTGTGGCATGTAAGGAAGCCCACATTAAAATATTTTCGTGTTTTCAGAAGCAAATGTTTCATACGAAACAAAGAAGGAAATCAAGGGAAGTATGGTGACAATGCAGATGATGAAATATTTCTTGGAAAATAAATGAAGAGAAAATATTACAAGTGTTTCAATAAGCGCTTGGGAAGAATTATGGAAAGTGGTGATATTTATATCATTAAAGATAAAAATATAAATGCTTCAAGGAATTCTTATATTGACGTTATAGAAGATGAGGATGAATGTGAACATGGAACAAATGCTAATATGGAGGTAGAGGAAGATGTTTAAAACTCCAAGGAGTCACATAATGATGTTGAATTAGAAGAAGAATCAAAAGAGGAAGCTATAACTAGGTAGAATTTGGTCGAACCACAAATGAGAAATCAAAGAGAAGAGATTGACCAGTCCAAAATTATCTGTGATCAGAATGCACTTACACAAATGATGAGACTGAGGAATAATTTTCAATATTCATTTATATCAGCCGTGGAAGCATCCTCATTTTAAGAGGCTACATAGGATGAGTCATGGGTGAAAAAAATGAATGAAGAGTTAAATCAGATTGAGAAAAATATGACTTGGGATATTTTTAGAAGACCTAAAGTTTATAATGTGATTGGTATGAAGTGGTTTTTCAGGAAAATAAATTGATGACCATGGAAACGTGATCAGAAATAAGGTGTTCTTGGTCTAAAAGAAATATTCTCAAATTGAAGGTGTTGATGTCAAAGAGACATTTTCGCTAGTAGTGATACTAGAGTCAATCAGACTATTTATTTCCATGGAAATCCAAAGAGGTTATAAAGTGTATTAAATGGATGTTAGGAAAAAATTATTAAATGGAGTATTGGAAGAAGAAGTCTACATTGATCAACATGTTGGGTTCTTTCTTGTCAATAATGAACTAAAGGTCTGAAAATTAAGGAAATATCTCTTTGGCCTGAAACAGGGACCTCAGGCGTGGTACTCTCAGTTGGATTATTATATGAGAATGTTTGAGTTTAAAATAGGGGGAGTGTATCACAACCTCTATGTGAAGAACTCTCAAAAGGATTAGCTCATGGTATTGGTACATGAGGATGATATTATTTTTTGTGGAAGCAGACATGGATCAGTGGATGAATTTTCCATTCACATGAAATCTGAATTTGAAGTGTCCATGATTGGCGAACTCACAAACTTCTTTCTGTTGAAGGTACTTCAAAAGAAGTATTACACTTTCATTTCTCAGGATAAATATGTAAGAGAGCTACTGAAGGAATTCAATATGAATTATTACAAACCAATGTAATCTCTAATTGTAGTTGGATCAAAGCTCAGAAAGCATGAAGAAGCTACTTCTATGGATCCCACCAAGTACGGAAGAATCATTGGAAGTCCATTGTACCTAACGATGACATGACCAGATATTGTCTTTTCAAATTTCCTTGTGTCCCTATTTTAGATTAATACCAAGGAAGAACATATGGAAGCAGTGAAAATAATCATGAGATACATACAAGGTAAACATAATTATGGGCTATAATTTTATGTAGGAAGAGATAGTGAACTATCAAAATTTTCTGATGCTGACTGTGCTTGAGATGTAGTGGACTGAAATTGTACCAGTGGTGGAATATTCTATATTGCGAAGAAATGTGTGGGATGGTGAAGAATGAAACAGGAAAGTACTTCACTTAGTACTGCTGAAGCCGAATATATATCTGCTACCAAGGTGTGAACTCAGTTACTTTGGATGAATCAACTATCGAGTGACATAAGTGATGATGTGAAACAACCAATAGTGATTTACTGTGATAAAAAAGTGCAATTGATCTGATGAAGAATCATGTTTAGTATTATCTTTAGAAACATATTGAGATCAAATATCACCTAATCAAGGAAAATGCTGAACAAATCATAATCATAATGGACCATGTGAGAACTAATGAGAAAGTGGATGAAATTATGACAAAGACAGAATAAATAGCTGTTTTTGAGAAACATCGGTTAAACCTTGGTGTTTAACCACCTCCCAGTGAATAAAAAGGTTACAAGATGCCCCTCTGCCCAACTTTTTTAACTGTGTTTATCTCTTTGTGTAAGTACTGAAGTTTTATGGGGGAGATATGATCCAAGAGGGCAGTATTGATCTCTACAATGTTTAAATAACTGGTTTATGGGTTTATTTCCAATGGGTTAGAATGGATAAATTCAATAGAGAGAGATATATTTCTTTATAGATACATGAAAGATTGAAAAAAGAAACAACTAGAAATGAAACTATGGGGGAGAAAATAAACAGAGGAGAACTCAATTCATGTCCTCTATCTTGTTTTCTAGACTGAGCACTACTCACGTAGAATTAGATTGATGGATGAGTTGTTTCTTAAAGGTTCATGTTTTGATCGTGGCTAGTGCATCAATTAATTTATCTATAGATTTCCAACAGACCCAAAGAAGAAGATTGTTGGAACCAAGGTTGTTCGTTGCTAATAATTGTGTTTGGGTTTTCTACTGTGAATCTGCACATGGATGACTTGGGAGTTTTCAAGGAACGAGTTCATACGTTGGAGGATGAAAGCAATATTGAAGGTGGCATAGTTTCGCAGTGTTTTCCAAATTTTACGGACACAAAATTGGGAGTTTGGTGTTGGGAAAAAGGGTTTTCAAATAGGAGTGAATGGTATGAAAAATGACAAAGAAAACCAGAAAAATAATGGAACCACATGCCATAGAACATGGACCTCATATCATGTTTTAGGAATGGTTTGTGGCCATATTGAAGGTAACTAGAATGGTACGTAGAGCGGTGCGCGTTGCAGTGCGCAGAGTGGTGCCTAGAGCAGTGCGCAGAGTGGTGCATTGAACTGAAAATAGTTTGCAACAACAGTACGCAGTGAAGGCATGCGGTACGCAGAATGCTGAAGGAAGAATTGAAAAATGGTTTAAAGAGATGGTATGTGGTGAAGGCATGTAGTACATGGAGTTCCGATGGATGATGGTATTTTTTCGGTTCGCAAAACAGGAGTGGTACACGGTGGAACCTAATTGTATGCTGACGGAGTTCAGTATAAAGCGAAGACTTTCCCACATTGAAAATTTGGGCAATTCAGATTACTAAAATTTAAGGAGTTACGTGCCTATTTAAGGAACAATAATCCCCTTTGTTAAGGGAAGATAGTGGAGATTTAAATTTCAGGATGAAATTTGGTGAAGTCCGAAGTGGTACATAGAGGAGAAGATGGTACGAGGGGAGAATCACCCACATAATAAAAATAGTCTGTAGAAGAGAGTTCAGTTCACCTAGGAAGCTCTCATAGTACGTGGCGGAGTAAGGCAGTACGGGGAGGAGGACGACACATAGAGGAGTAGAGCAGTATGCGGAGTAAAGCAGTACACAGAGAAGGGCAATATGTAGAGGATATGGATGGTATGTGGAGGGTCTGGATGGTATGCAGAGGAGCTGTACCATACATGAAAAAGTAGTGGTACGTAGAAAGAGCAGCAATACACAGAACACCCAAGGAAGCTAGAATGTTATCAAATCAGTTTGCAAAATTAATTCTCATAACATATCAATGTACGGGAAAATAAATTAAATTTTTGAGTGATTATGAGACTTCAATAGCACATCCATTTATAATTAAGGATGTATAAATTAATGTTGAACCATTTAAGTGACCTTCAAGTCAATAAACTGAGTGAAGATTATTCCAAAGCAGTGAGAAAAGGAGAGTCAGTGGAAGTGGTATGAGGGATGCAGTGTGCTATCCCTAAAACCTTTTAAAGGTAGTGCACATGAAATAGAGTGACTGTGGTAAACTCTTATAACCCAAAACTTGTGAAGATTAGTGGTTTTTGGTACGACCGATACATTTTCAACATATTCTCCTTGGACGTAGCCCTTAGTGGTGAACCAAGTAAAATTGTTGTGTCCTTTGTTTTTTTGTGATTGTTTTTATTTTGCACTTCATCTTCCGATAGGTTTAATAGGTTCCTACCAACTTGGGAACAAGATCTATCAGTTTTAAAGAAATATTTGACACCCTGATTCACCCTCCCCTCTCAGGGTGTTCCAGGGCCCTTTAGTAATTCTGTCGTACTCTACTTGTGGGATATATATATATGTATGCATTCATTGGTTCATACTCATTGCTAGTCACCAACCTCTTCCCTTTTTAGGTGGGCATGGGGAGTTTTGTCTTGATCCCTATTAGGTCGGGACATGAAATAAAAATTGACATTAAATTAGATTTTATGAATAGTATTAACTTATTTATAAAAATATATGGTTTATACAATATAATATGAATTTATAGGTTACCAATTAATTATAAATGAATATGAAAACCGATTGAATATAAAAGGAAATATTATTATGGTTACAAAGATGTTTGACCCTAATAAATTAAATTTTAATTTATGTCTTTCAATTCACTAATTAAATCATTCCTTTCACACAAAACATCAACTTAGTGTATGTTACACGCAATACTGAGTTTATATGAAACATCATTTTACTCTTATAATTATTTAAATGATTTAGTTATAATCTAACCATTAAAACATATTAATATAAATAGTAATAAAAACATATAAAATATTTTTATAATGGTTTTATATAAATAAAACACATTGATAATGAAAAATTAAATTTTTAGTAAAGCCTTTATATGTTTAAAAAATACAAATATCTCAAATGAACTACATGTTCATGTCTATCTGTGAAAAAAAAAATAAAATTTATTTTTGACAGTTTTAAAAAAATAATTTGATGAAAATAAAACTCTTTTTTGAATTAAAAGTGTTGAAATTATAATAGGGTATATTTTTGGGATTTTTACGAGGAACTTCATTTTTTATGAATAGTGAAAACTTCTTCATTTTAGTTAAAAACTTCGTTTTTTGTTTAAATAATTATTGATGTTAAATTATACATTAATTTTTTTTAAGGTAAAATTATTCCAACTATAAATATATTAATACAACATTGGTTATTATATAAAATCTCACTTTGAAATTGAATATAAAAACTTAAGTAACATTTGAACATTTTTCTACTTTGAAAACCCGTAATTTCATCCCGTCTATAGGATTAGCATTAATCACAATTTTACCATTTCTTTGAAATGAAATTTAAAAAATTTAAATACACTTCTTTAATCTACATAAAATGTATATTCTAATATTATAAAGTTAAATTTGAACCAAAAAGACTCCTAAAAGTTATTAAAATTAATCATAGTGATTAAGGTCAAATTAAGATTAATTTGGGACTAAAACATAAAATTAAGGGCCCTAATGACCTATCCACTTGTCCAAAACCAATTTTATGGACATTATTCAGCCATAAAACGTCCATTATTTATCTATATTGGTTTATCAATAATTTTTTTAGGTAAGAAAATGTGTACACCTAACTTGTTTTCAAAAATTCCAAGTGAGTCCTTTTCCTTCCTAATAAAATGTCACCACCTCTAACCACAGCCTTACTCCTCTCAAGCCCCTTGTCTCGCACAAAACATTCTCAAATAAGATAAAAAATTCCCTCCCTTAATTCTATTATCATTCCATTAGCAAAAAGGAAACCCATGTTATCCTTTTGGTACAAACGAAATGGATTTATCCGATTAAGAGGTAACGTCTTCTCTTAAGATCCTTTCCTTTATTTTCATTATCCACCCCCTCCAATATCTTTATTATATTTTTTTATGATAAAATTAAATATATAAAATATAATAGGATGTTTTTATGATAGGTTTTTGACCTAAACTTACACACACTTCCATCTAATAGATATCAAACATACTGTTTCTGTGTACGATGAACTACTACCTCACGAAATGATGATTTTTTCCCATTACCCCCAATCATGGTATCCATTATGATGGAAAATATCTTTATATATTTTAAATAAAATATATATTATCTATTTAATCTTCTTAATATTTTTTAAAACCAATACCTTTTTACTTTCTATTTGGCGTTAATACGATAATCTTGTTTGATGAATTGTGGACTGCCGCCCCCTCAAAGAGATCTGATTCATTAACAGACCACATGGAATGTATTAGTGATTGGTTTAGTGAAATTATATAATATAATCACGATAATTTAATAATTATATATATATATATACCTACATATATATACACATTTTACTTACACAATTTCTTTCAACATGATAATTAAAAAAGAAACAATGTTCATTCATACATACAGCTTACTGTATCCATGAGCGGTCTATTCCATTTCATAATTCATTGTATTATAGATTATTATAATATACATATAATAGATATAAATTATATTCATATCATTATTTAAATTATGTAATCCTGATATAAGAATAAGAATCAATGATATAAAAAATTAAGACAGATGTGAAGAACAAAGTGAATATTACATGAAGTGAAACCTAAACATAAGATCTTTAAGAAGTGGGTAATATAAAGTCATAATAAAACCATATATGGTATTATGTATAAGAATATTAATCTTTTTAATATTTACAATAAAATTATATTTATTATATAGGAATCTTGTACAACTATGAGGAGAGTCAAGACACAAGGCAAGAGGATTTCATCTCACTTTTTATTCCCATGAGATAAATGGTATGTTCACCACTCTTTCCTTTTGTGTATTTTAAGTAATAAACATGATTTTGTTATATGTATCATATAAATAAATTTATGGAATTAACATATCAATTTTATAATCTTTCATTCATGGGGTTTATGTTTTAAAAGTTACCAAATCGGTAAAAAAGTATTTTCACAAATTGACTTCTTTGAGACTCATGTTTTTTTTAAACCTAATAATTTTTTTGAGGTGTATATAATTAAATTCTACATAATCTATAATTAATAAAATTATTTTAAGTTTATTTTAATATTCAGGTAATTTTATTTTCTAAAATGGATATTATGATCCCAAATTCCGATATTATAAGAGTACATTGACTCAATCTAATTGATTTTTGAGATTGTTTACGTTTATGATTCATTTAATGAATTATTATTTTCCATATCTAAATAAATTCATTATTTTTTTTCCTATAGTTATTCATTCTATATTTATGTAGTGGTACCATTTTTTACTCTTTGGTACGTAAGATAGTTAAGAAAGTATTTTTAATAAATCCTGACTTTATTGTTTCTTCGGTCGAAAATATATGTTCCTTCAAAACCATGTTTCCTATAAAGGGATTTTAAGAATATTATTATAATATTTTATGATCATTAAAATAAAAATTTACCCTTTTTATCTCTTACCAATGTTTTCAAAGGAATCTTCTTGTCACTTTCCGAATGAGTCAACTTTTTATCCCTTTTTCCATGCAAAATGAATATTCTTTTTTACCTTGAATGACATGTATAGATTAATCTTACATAAATAATTTAATGATTTATTTTTGTGTTTAATGGTTATTTTTTAAAGGAATTTTTTTAAAAGATATTTTCAAGGAAACAAATTTATAAAAAATTTTCAAACATTATTTTTAAGTTTCAAAGTATTTTCAAGGAAAATGGTTTTCAAAACCATTTCAAGACCCATACACAAATAATAAATTATACGAAAAAGGTTGTATGTCATGCACACCAATAGTGATATCGAGGTCATGTGTCAGGTTATTCCACTCATGGGGTCTCAAATGAAAAGACCCGTACACTACTACTCACTTTTCCTACATCAGAAAAGATCCAGGCATGATCCCTGATGCATCATAGTACAAAGTAGAGACCCTAACAACATCTAGAAGAATAAGTATAATCACTAAAGTCAAATAGACCTTCATCTCTTGAAAGGACACACCACAAGATTCTGACCATAATAATTTCACACCCTTCTTTTTCAAGAACATATGTGGCACTATAATACATGAGAAATCTAGGATTAATTTTCTGTAATATCCAGAAATCCCCATGAACCATTGAATTTAAAATATGTTCTTGAGTTTTTCTTAAGAAACTAAAGCTCTAACTTTCTATGGGTCTACTAAAACTCATTAATTCTTGATAATGTGGATCAGGAAGTGGACATTGTTGATCCAGAATTGGAATTTACTGAGATTATCATAGAGTTGATTATCTCTTAGTGTATTAAAAATAATCTAAAGATAGTTTTCATGGTCAAGAATGGTGTGTGAGTACACAAAGATATCTTCAAAAAGGAAAATGATGAATGAATCTATAAAAGTAGGTAAAAAACGATTTATAATATCCATACAAACTTTAAGTGTGTTTGTGAGTCCAAATGGCATGACTAGATACTTTTAGAGACCATACCTACTCCTGAGAACTGTACGAAGTATGTCATAGGACCTGACATGAACATGATGATAGCTTGAACTCATATATATATTTGAAAACACTCTCAATTCTTTGAGGTAATAAAAGAGGTTTTTTATTCTAGGCATTGAATAAATATTCTTTACGGTGAGCAGGTTAAGATGACACCTATCCACGCAGAGCCTATGGGTACCATCTACCTTCTTGGAAAAAAGATTTGGTGAACCTTAAGGAGAATTGATGTGGTGAATAGAAACTTTATTCTCTAGATCATCCAACTATTTCTTGTGTTCTAGTAGTTCTATAAGTTCGATCTTATAAGGATATATGTTCAATGTTGCTTCTCCTAGAACTAGATCAGTGGTGAATTCTACATCTCACATAGAAGGTAGACTAGAGAAGTTTTTAGGTAAGACATTCCAAAATATTTCTACTACTAGAGGGAAAACGATGATTCATCACCCCATATCATCAAGGAAAAGACTTGTTATCTAAGCTATCAATGTACGAATCGTATACATATTAGGTATATATCACATCACACTAAAATACCACTCTACCTTATGCTTATTCTTAACACCTTCTGGTGATGTAAATGTCACCATATTATGATAGTAGTTAATATGGTCTAGACAGGTAATTAACCAGTCCATGTCGACGATTACGTAAAATTCCATCATGTCAAGGAAAAAATATCCCATATTAAAAGGAAAAAACCTATGTCAAGGTGAAAATCCTTATAATGGAAGACACCCTCTTAACAAATACCTAACGAGGTTTCCAACATCATAACACCTTGAAAGTGTTAGATCTTGAGGCTTATAATTCCCATAAAATTAGAAGATATAAATGAGTGAGACACACTTGTTTAAAATAAGATAGAGACTAAAGTGGAGGTTCGTAGAATTGTACCTTAGAATGTAGAAGGCCTAATGTTCTACTCTTGCAAAGTATGCCAGACTGCTTGTAACAGCCCTTTACCATGGCCCTGACTCACTACCTAACTCTCCTAAGAAATCAAAATCTACTAGTGCTAAGAAGTATAAGTCTTACTACCACTTTCTTGACCACCAACTCATCCTGATCGACCATTGGTATTCCAGTAGCACACATGTTGTGATCATGCCCGCCCACCTACTGAACGAGGAGTAGGTGATGTTCCCTACTCTCTAGGAACTAAATGGAAAGTTCTACATTGGTGATGTATATTACCCATCCTACTATAGACTATGCACACAACTAGATCTTTTGTACACTGAATCTTTGAAAGTCCTAGCTTCCCACACCGATGACAGATAAGAAAGTTATCTGTATGAGGATCTTGACTACCACCGCCTCTATAATTAGTCTCAAAACATATCTTTCTCCTGCAATACAAACAACTGGTATGTCTAGTTACTGAAACACCTTGAATCACACCATCATCATCTCTCAGGTTACTCTTTCTAATAAGGGCATGGTTGAAAATTTTATAAATGGCAGTCAACCTGAACACATTGGCCTATGGTCCAATGATTTAGACTAGCCCATCCTCTAATCGCCCAGTGGTCATAATATCATCAGAAGATAGAGTAGAAGTGAACCATTATAGATTTGTAAAATGGGTAGATTATTCCATAACTTACATGACCCCCCTACTTCAGGTTCATGAATTCTCTAGATATGTCATCCCTTAGAGTCTAGGGAAATAAATATTTATAAAGTATGGTATGAAAATCCACCCAGATAATATCACGATGTCGATATACCTTTGTGATAACATCCTCACACCGCTATAAAAAATCACACAATATATACACAACTAGTTTTACCCAATGATTTAGAGGCATATTCAGATGCTCGAATATAGAAATGATTTCTCTAATCAAAATATCTATAACATGAGGTCCACCATCCCCCAAAAAGGTGGGAGGATGCTGCTGCTATAATTCATAAGTAAACTCTTCCATGCTCGGGGCAGGTCGAACTACTCCTTATATAGACTAAAACATATATAAGAATACCTCTAAAAAATGGCCATCAGTCTCCACTTATAGAACATGATGTGGATCCACAGATGGCTCTATAGGAGGAATAACTAGTGGCTCACGTCCCTCCCCCTCTGGCACATGGTCCTCACCACCATCTTGGCTTGAAAATATAGTGAATCATGGTGACATGACAATAAAATTCCAAAATAATTCCTCAGAAAAGATTTAACCAACTGAAAATATTTTTGATAGAAACTAGTATAGGTATAAAGCGTTTATATAAAAAAAATCATGCCTCTCTACCTGGTCAACAATCCAGGTCTAAATGATAGAAAGAGACTATAACATGCTATCTTAACATAAGATATATCCACTACCCAATACAAAGGCCAGTTTCGAGTCTAATTCTATATGTCAGATATATACATAAGATGGATTTTATTACTTTATAAGTGACAATTAATTGTAAATTGTACTTGATTAAATATTTAAATTACTTTAAATGATTGAATCAGATGGTTTTCCATTTTATGATGCATAAGATGCCATTCTATTTATGAACCAAAACATGTAATCCACTTGACCCACACCATAACACATTCCAGTAAATTTGACTAATGGTCTACAACACAACATTACATAATTAATTGCTCAAGGTGTCTTATTAATCCTATTTAGGAAAACACTATTAGGTTAAGTTAGGAACATTAAATACAAATTATGTTTTCCAATCCCTGTAAGAAGTGTTATCACAATTCAATAAAAATTCAAGGAACCTTAAATATAAAATAGGAAAATTCATGCTGAAAATGGATTAGACATAAAAAAATGCATGGGATATTTCTACAAGTGTGACTAATGATGATGTATGGTCTAATGAAAATCCCTCATTTCATTGGGCCTATGTTATAAAAACTCATTTTAAAAATACCAATATCGATTACATTGTAAAACAAGTGCGTAACCAAACGGTGAAGTGATATCAACTATAAAAAGCATAATCAATATATGAAATTACCCATATAAGTCAATTTTGGTTTTCCCTATACATGGGTTAGATACATCTAGGAACATGGTCAATTCAAAATATCTTTAACTCATAGTCTCTTATCAAATGCTCAAACGAAAGGATAATGGAAAAACAAAGGCTCTGATACCACATTGTAGAATCCCAAACTGGGGTCTAGTTTACCTATTCCCTGAGTTGGTGGGAAAAATAAACTCAAGAAAACCTCCTTGAATGTCAAATACTACCAACTAGTAGTGAGGGTGTAATTTCGGTATGATGTGAAAACTATACCCTCTACTCATTATGGCAGAATAGATGAAAGATTAAACATACAACAATAGAAGAATCATGTCTAACATATATAATGAATAAAAAATATAGAAGAATAAATAATTGAATAAATAATAATATAATCCAAATCCTGAATTTCAGTGTCAATACATTATTCATGGCATGATGATATAAAAAAGGGAATAGGGGAACAATTATACAGTCATGTAATACAAAAAGTATAAAAATAAAATAAATTCTCCACTATAATCTCATACATATGTTCACTCCTATGGTCATAAGCTTCATATATAAGCTAAGAATATCAACAACATAATGTAGGGCCTTTTCATTAATCAATACCTATAGAGAGATAGTAATCATGGGTACCAAAGGAATCCCGAGTAAGTTATGAGATAAAAATCACAGAAGAGAACAACCAATGGTTTCAACATGTAATATGTGTAGTCCTCATAACTAAATAGTGTTCATATATAGAAAGAATAGGAAAATAGTGCTGATATAAATAACAAGCCTACTCAGGTTCCTATAGGATTCCTGGATGGGCTACCTATTTTGGCTCATGGCCAAAATGGTTGTTTGAATAGTTACTAAAAATATAGTAGTAATATATATATAGTATAATTATATGTTTCATACACCTATATGAACCAAGTACATGTAGAAATAGGTGGCCATATACTTATAATTCTAGTTGATGGCTAGACCAGGGCATAACTCAGACATCCATGAATAGTCTAATGAGCCTATAAGATCAATCCAAATGGTACATTCTGAACATCCCAATAAGAGTGTTAGAAATAATGGAAGACACAGGCGATGGTGATCCATAATTTCATCACTCTAAAAAAGGGATGTGGTGTGTAAATTCCACCTTCCTAGAAGTGCCAATGAAATGAGAAGTGATTCTCAACACTAAAAGTAAGGAGCATGATACCTTCATTTTCAATAGGTCCCCTCCCATCGTATCACAACCATAAACAGAAGTATTACATTTATAATGTTCAAAATGAGGCAATAATTATCATGTGACATGTTTACCATTCATTAATATATTAATAAGGTATATTCATATATGTAACAAAAAACATGAGGCAATCTATCATATTCTATATGATTAATGTTTAAATTCCATTAAAGTAGCACATTCCATAAGAATCATTTAATTAATCATACACAATAGGCATAACCCAGCCATAATTTAAATTCATTCCATTGACACCAATTGATACAATTAAGGGAATCAATCCATCATGTATAAGCATCTTAAAAAAATACATTTTATTTATTTAAATAATAATATTCCATCATGTATAATTTCCTCCAATTCGATTCATACCATTAAATAAAAATTCTTTGGAAATTCTAGTATTGAGGATTAAGTCTTTTCAAGGGTGACATGGTCAACATGACAATTTCCTATATGAGAAATTCCATCTACTGATGGAAAAACTCATAGGAGGTACCCTTGATCCAACTTAGTATTCAGAATAAAAGGTAAATTAAATTTAGAAGCCAATATTAATGCTAATAAGGTATCCGAGGAATTTGTTACAATTAGTCATAATGGGAAAGTTTAACTTCGCACACCCAAGGGGTATCCATAGGTGAGGTCAACATCCTCTAAACTAATATGCAATGATCATATGGAGTGTATTCAGGTGAAATAATCAATTTATCATGAATAACCCATGTTTAAGTGGATGGTCATAAAAATAAATTTTTCAGAACAATGGAGTAGCGACAATATTTAAAAACTCCAATGAAAAACAACGTGACCACTTATATCTAGGCCATAGATTATGCCTCCCTATACACCGACATCAGATTTAAACTGGGTTGGAAGAGATCTGAGAAATGATCCAACACCCTAATAATAGGGAAAATGAGCATGCACATAAATAGTGGGATGGATCCAAAGATAAACTTAGATAGGAGGTAAGAGACTGGGAAAGCTTAACAAGACTAATCCAATGATTACAATGGAACAAAGAACATACAGCAGATGAGAATGTTTTCTCAATGCCTAGATTGAGGGAATTTTGAACCCATATGAGAAGACAACCAAGTCCAACCTCTGGAGGAGGAAGGAAAAAGGAAATATAGTTTTAAGTATTTGTGAGGTGGATTTTGGAAATTTCAAATAAAAAATAAGGGGCGCATGGTTTTGGAGCATGGTTTGAAAACTCTGCACAAATAGCTCGCAAGTCACTACTATATGGGGGGAACACTACATAGTTAGGCACATTTTCAATATACCCTTGTGAAATCCATAAAAAAATGGCTATGTACGAAATCTCAGTAGACCTACATGGCTATGAACCTCAAGTTGAATGATTATAGAAAAACAGCGTGTCATATAGGTTTTAATGTCTGCAACAACATAGTTTCAGACAAACCATGTGGGTAAGGCCTCATGGTTTCTCCAAATTGTGAGGCGTATTATATTTATCATTTATCTAGAGCTCTGAATTCCAAAAAAATCCCAAAATCTCTTTGGACCTTCCATAGGCCATAGTACACGTTTACCACGCATAAGAAAATTATTCAAATTGAAAAACAAACTATTTGTACCTTCATGAGAATATGGTTCATGATATTTATCATGTCTTTTTATCCCTTTAGTGTATGAAATTCAACACATCATTTATATACATTCATAAACTCATTACTTGATTCTGTTATTATTTGGATTATTCTATTTGGACATCATTCTACTATGGTTTCCTATAAATTATTTATATCATTTTATATATTTTACACTATTATGTCATTATTTCTGTTGTTTTCACTACTGTATACCTAAATCTATAGTCTCCATATAAGGTTATTCACACCCTAATTACTAATCAAAAGCTTTTAGAGTACATGGAGATGATCTTGAGGTCATGAAACCACCTGGATTGGTCATGGGAGGAAGTATCGGGTTGGGGACATTAAAATGTGGGTGGTTCATTAGTTGAGATGTTTCTTTCTTTCATTGTATCAAATGGCCTCTTAATCATATTTTTACATTTATGGTTTTTATGATAATACTTTACACATTTAAAAAACCTCCTAGTTCCCTTAAATCAATTACCTTTATATCTCTTCGAACATTTATGGCATGTAAATTATTGGAATTGTTTTCCACCACGTGATTTATTTGAGTTTTCATGAGACTCCATTTTACTTTTATTATAAAAACCATGGGAATTATGGAAATTTAAAAACTCCATTTCTACCTTATGAGTACATAGAACGACTTGTTAATAGCTACTAAAGTCTCTTATTACTAATGCATTTCATTTACTTGGTATTAATCCACCAAATAGTAGATCAATTTTTATTTTAGGGAGGATGATTAAATGAGAAGCATACCTTGAACATCTTGTAAAATTTTCCTCATACATGATAATTGATTCATCATCATTCTTCTTAAGCTCAGATAATTTCTTATCTATTTTTTTACATATAATATGAGGTGATTAAATACTAAAAAATATCTACTTAATCTAATCCCATTCCAGGGTGTTAATTTTTTCCACTTTCTTTGTATTGAAAATTAGATTCTAATATGGATATGACTCCCTTCCAAATGATAAATGGCTATGAAAACTCTTTCATGTTTTTAGAATTTGAGGGAAGAAAATATTTTCCCAACGGTACATATTTATTACTTAGTAACTAGTGGATTAGAAGACCCACTAAAAGAAGGTGGATGTTACCTCATGAATGATTTAATGGTACGTTGTTCCCTCGTTTCATTTTTCAGAATAACAAAATAATTCATCACAAAAAAAAAATTATTTGATCATTGAAAAAGATTATTCATTCACTTATTATAGTATTCTTTTGATCAGGATGAAACCATTGCATTATCCATCACATTTTTTGTTAACATGATGTCTTTTGATTCCATCCATTAAATCAAACTAAAAAGGAAAGTGTATGCATCAAGCTACAATAGGTATTTTGATCCATCATATAACCAAGAAATATCATTAACATGATATATAAATCATGACACCATGTTTTAAAAATATTTTACCTTAGGTTTAGAATAGGTCATCTATGAACATTATCCATTCAAATCCAATATAATGATTCATAAGGAAAATGTGAATTATTCCAAGCATTTATCCTGAGAGTGCCTATCTAGGTGTTCAGTCTTTGGTGCACTCATCATTTATAAATAATGCTCGAATTAATACTAAATATTCCCCTTTCAATGTTGTTACCCCTAAGTCCTTTGTTTGTCAATTCCATATGATTTATAATGAGTGTAGTTGGTGTTTTCCAAAACTTTTTCTTATGGTGGGAAAATTTCCTAGTGTTTTCAAAAATTTTGGGCCTCAAAATAGGGAGTTTGTTTAGAAAAAAATAAATATTTTCCATGTTGGAGTACACAGTACATGGACTGTGAATGATAGTATGTGGAATTCATAGGAGGTACGTATAATGGTTATGGAAAACTGAAAAAGGATGGATTCCACATAACAGTGCTATGAAGACTGCTAAGTGAGATACATGGTCCCCAAAGGGTAAATGGTTCGTGGGAATGCTTGTGGTTTGCAGGAGGAATGTAGTTCATTGAAGGATTATGGTACACAATATGTTTTGTCATTTGTAAAAATGAGGCAATGATTTGTGGATCCATAAAGGGTTTCGTTCATAGAAGAGATAGACCATTGTGAAGGAAGAGTAGTGGTACATGCACCATGTCAGGAAAATGGTTTGTCGGAAGCTCAGTACACGGTGAAGGATGTACCACCTCAAATATTTTAGTAAAATAGATTATAAGATTTTTTAGATCTATTTTACCATATATGGAACACAAATCACATAATTACTAAAAACAATTTTCATTAGAAATTATCATTACTTTGGTATAATTTTGGATATGTGCTAAAGAAGTTTTCATGAAATTATTTGAAGGAGAAGAGATTGCGATGGGTGATTACATGAAACGATTTTTCTGGGATCTTACAGCTCTCAAAGGAAAAGGATCCGCGGAGCAGAAGCAATCCACAAAAGAAAAGGGAGTCTGTAGAGGAGAAATGGTCAGTATAAGGACAGGTAGTTTGCAGAAGAAGAATAAATTTGATAAGAAGGGACGATCCATGGAGAATAAGTGATCCACAGAGAAGATGTGGTCCACATAGGAGAAGTGGTCCACAGAGGAGAGAGGGTCTATAGAAGAGATGTTTTTTGTGAAGAACTTGCGCTACATGGGGAACATAGTTTGTGGAGGAATCCAATCAATCAGTGGAGGCAGAGTTTATAAAAGTAATTTAAAAACACTAACAGTACATGGAAAATTTGATTTCATCTATGGGGGAAAAGGGGCTTCAAAATAGAATCTATCTACAGTTTACGATTCATTCTTTCGTGAAAATTAAGGGACCTTCAAGTCTATAAACTATGTGTGGATCCCTTTCAAAAGTATTGGGAAAAGGAAGAGAAATATGGTGATCATTTTCACCCTTAGTGATCAAGGGAAAAAGACATAGGGAGTGACCCTTGGGAATGGAGAGAGAAAACCGAAATCTTTTAAATGATTTGATCCTGAGCATATAAGTTATCTACCCAAGCTTTGTAATTTGGCAATGAGTCTTAGTGGTTTTAGTATATCGGCACATCACTATTGTATAATCCTTACAATAGACCAGTGAAGGTAAACCAAGTAAAATTGTTGTTTCTTGTGCATGATTTAAATTTTGTTCATACATTGAAATGGGAGAGTGAGATAAAAATGTTTTATTTAACAATGAAACAAGATATGAAGGGAAATTTATTTTAATCTTTCATTCCATGATTCACCACCTCTTAGAGAATTTAACCTAATTGAGATAACAATTGGTATCTGAGATAAATTTTTAAATTCATTGGTTTCTCTCTCAGTATAAGAAATGGATGTTTCCAATCACAAAGGTATTCCAATCTTCAATAGAAATAATTTTCAATCATTGAATAATTGGATGTAGAAGTTTTTCTAATCTTTAGTAATGGATGTCTTTACAAAATCTATATATGGAATATGAACCAATATTGATATTGGTGATTTAATAGATTCTTATAGAAGGGAATTGGATTTTTATTCTAAATGGATTAACACTTTAGGTGGATCCATATCCAATGAAATCTATAAAATGTTGATGTCATGTAAAACATCACATGCTATGTGGGAAAATCTATTGAAATGTTTTGTGGATGACTCAGAAGTCCGAGGAGAAAAGATGTTGGTTCTGTGAAAAAAATATTAAGATCTCAGAATGCACCCTACTTAGTCTATTGATACATTATTTGATCAAGTGAACGTTTTCATGGAATACATGCACGACTCAAAGAAATTATTAAGGATATAAATATTTTCAAATGTATCTTGAGAAAACTTCCACCTTGGTTAAATCTAAAAAAATTTGTATTGGAATATAAATATCCAAAGGAGCTCACAATGTATAACTTTCACAATATTCTTTTGGCATATGAAATGAGCAATGACAATAAGGATTCTGTAGAAAAGGGGGAGTCCATGGAAGTGGAATTCAAGGCCATGAAGAATCTCCCTTTTGAATACAGTTAGGTGGATGGAAATTTTGATGATGTCATGTCATTTCTATCTTCAAGGATACAAATAATAAGAGGAATTTTTGAAGGTAAAATTTCAATTTCATTATTCTTATGTGGAAATATTGCACATTCTGTAGCAAGGTGTCCTAAGAATTTTGAAGTTGGTAATGAAGACAATGATAAAATTTCCTGGAAGAAGTATTCAGTCAATGTGAAAGGTAGGATAAGTGAAAAGAGAAATTTATTCGAAAAGAACAATATAATTTTAAAATAAGATGAATGTTCATAAGAATATGAGGCAAAAGAGTTGGAGAACTACAAGGATCACAAAGCCGATACTATGGTGATAGTTTTTGGAAATTCCCAAACAAATGAAGAAAAAGACATCGATGAGGGATAAGTAAAAGGAAGAGTTGACCTTCAGTGGGAATTAGAAGATACTATTGAATATATAGATATTGGGAGAGACAAAAAAAGTGATTCCAAACTTTATATAAAGCACCAGGAATAAGAGAAGTTTGAGTGAAATGAAGAAATTGGAAAACTGAATTCTTTAATGAAAAAAATCTCAAAAATGGTGGTTGAGTAAAAACATATAATTAAAGAACAAAAAAGGGAGATCAATAGTTTGAAAAATAATGGAAAAGATAAAATCAAACATATCAAAGAGATTGAAGTGAAATTTGTCAGCATGTGAAGAAAAGTGAAATATCAAGTGAAACTATTAATTCCTGAAAAGTGGGACCCACAGGTAACAAAAAAAGAAAAGTAGGATTTAGAGTACCGGTAAAGAAAACAAAGGTAGTTAGGAAAAGAAAATGATTGATCAGAATGATACAGCTGGTATAGGGATTGATCCGAAAAATAAAGTAGTAATGCTTGAAATTCAACCCAAATATCCCACTCTGAGGTTGAAGATTGATTTGGGTATGGATCAGAATCAAAATACTCAAATATCCCAAGAGAGAACAAGTAGTGAAGTATTGTCACACATGAATTCACCCCACATTAGATTTTATTGTTTTGGAAAGATAGAAAATTCAAAAAATGTTTGTTCCATAGCAAAGAGATATAAAAGGGAATAATACAAACATAAGCATAAATACAATGCTCAATATTCTAAAACATCATTTTATGGTTACTATTTCAGGTGTGGACGATTCAGGAACAAGGAAAGATACTTCTCATAAAAAATATAGTGAAATGTGATAAAATAGAATTAATGTTACCATAATCAAGAGCTAAATGTTTAATCAAATAAGCTAAAAATGAAAAATCAATTATTATATCTACAAGATGAATTTGGTCAATAATAATTTGGGGAAGATCATGTTTATCAATCCATTCTGGGTATGAAGTCAAAAAAATGGATGAACAAGAAAAAGTTAGTTGAATGAGAATTGGTTGAAAAGATTTATTTTAAAGCATCAGATCACACTGAAATATGGTTTATTGACTGTGAATGCACCTTTCATATGAAAGTTATTAAGGATCCAGTGACCATAATCTGGTATGATAAGGAAGGTATCATAATTGTTGGAAATGATGAAGGCATGAAGATTTTTGGATTAGGACAAGACAGGTTTGGGGGTAATCACATGAGGCATGATGATGTCCTAGTTATTAAAGGACTCAGGGACAATTTTTTTGTTGTTAGTCAATTGTGTGACTCAGAAAATTCCATAAGCTTTTCAAAAAAATTATGTGTCATCAAGGAAAAATATGGTGCAATTATTTGTAGGGAATGTGTATGAAAGGAAATATCTATGTTGTGAGTGAATAAGAAGACATGTGATTTATACTCAAGGAAGATGAAAACAAGTTATGGAATAAATTTCTTGGCCACATAAACCAAGAATCATTAGAAGATCTGGTGAAATAAGATAAGACTCGATATCTCCCTAGATTATCATGTGATCATACACATATGAGCAATTCCTGAAACAAGGGAAGATTATTCGAATGAAATATAAGGGAGAGGAGAAATGTTCCACAAAAATTCTTGAGTAGGTTCATATTGATGTGTGTGGACCAATTTCACCAAGATCTATTGATGGGAGGAGATACTATATTCTAATCATTGTTGATTTTAGCAGAATGTCAAGGGTATCAATCATCACCCCCAAGTATAAGGTGTTCAGTTGAATTAAAAGTTATTGATAGGAAGTTAAAAAGATTATAAATCAGAAAATAATTAAAATTAGAATAGGTAATGGAACTAAGTTCATGAATATCATAGTGGGGGATTATCTCTTGAAACATGGGATAATGAATCATGTTTTAGTAGTGAGCACTCCACAGAGAAATGGAGTTATTGAGAGAAGAAACAAAATTATCAACAACACGGATGGAACAACTCTCATTGAGAAACATCCTAAGATGTTTCATTAGGGATTAGTCATGAAATCATTTTACACATCATATAGAGCTTGTTGTGTCCAATATAAGAGAAGACTCCATATGAGATATGGTATGGAAAGAAGCCAATGTTGAAGTACTTTGGAGTCTTTATAAGTAAGTGTGTCATTATCAATAAGGAGAAACACATGATGTTTGAATCCCATGGATATGAAGGGATATTTATTGGATAATCAATGAAAAAAGAACATAAATTCTTCAATAAGAGGTTGATAAAGGTTGTTGGAAGACATGATGTAAATATAATAGAGAATGAGAAAAATCTTTAGCAAATTCATGATCAGTCATGGGAGGATAGTGATGAAGAGATAACAAGATCATGATATGCTCTATTTTAGAAGGATGATTAAAAAAATAGATAATGAAAATGATGAAAACAATTTAGTATCTACACAAATACAGATGAGAAGATCCAAAATTGATAGATATAATATAATTAGTGAGCAGAAAGCACTAGTGCAGAAAAAAAGGATGAAGACTCTAATAAAAGCATAATACTTATCACAAGTACAATCTAAATGTTTTAATTAAGAATATAGAGATGAGACTTAAGTTAGGTATATGAATGAAGAGAATGACCAAATCGAGATGAATCGGAAATGAGAGATTGTTTCGAGGGAAATTGATAAGAATTTCATATGGACAAAATCAGTATTTCACAATAAAATTAATGAATACAACAAAATTATTTGAAACAATGCATGACTGGTGTGAAAAGGGTAATCTCAAATTGAGATATTTCATGTGGATGAGAATTTTTCACATATTTCAAGGATAGAGATAATTTTATTGTTCTTGGCCATAGTATTGAAAAATATTTTAATGTTTTCCAAATGGATGTCATGTCTGCATATCTGAATGAGGTTCTAGAATAAGAACTTTACATTGAGAATCTTGAAGGTTTTATCATTCTTGAAGATGACAACAATGTTTTTTTTGGATAAAATAACTTTATATGTTTTAGAGCAAGCACCGATAGCATACTATTCAAGGCTAGATCCGTTTTTGAAGAAACTGAGTTTTTAATGGGGTGAAGTTGATTACAATCAATATATAAAACATTACAATATTCAATGGATGATGGTGTTGGTATATGTCGACGATATAATACTTGGTGGATCAGATGAATCTCAGTGAAAGAAATTCCCAAAATTCCTGAAAAGTGAATTTGAAATGTCAATGATTGGTGAATTAATGTTTTTACTTGGTTTATTAGTGACACAACGTAAGAATTAAACATTAATTTCCCAATAAAAATATGCCAAGGAGGTGCTAAGAATATTTTTAAAGGATAATTATAAGGAGATAACTACTATGGTAGCTACCCAGATGAAACTATAATGGGACGATTAAGGAAATTATGTTAACGTTACAGAATAAATAAAAATTATTTATAGTCTACTATATATGATGGTGACCAGAAATGATATTCTTTTTACCACATTCCAAGTAGTAAAGTATCAAATCAATCTCAAAGAAATGCAATTACTTGTAGTGAGTATAATACTTTTTTATATCAATGGAATGGTGGATTTAAATTTTATATACAATCAAAAATCTCATAAAGATTTATTGGGCTATACTGAAGCAGATTGGGTCAGTTCAAAAGATGATAGAAAATCAACATCAAGTGGTGCATTCTATCTTAGCAGATTATGAATTTATTAGATAAGAAAGAAACAAGGTTAAATTTCATTGAGCGCCACAAAATATGAATACATTGAGGCTACTCAAGCATGAATATAGTTATTGTGGATGTAGTAGCAGCTTGATGATTTGGGAGATGAAGTGAAGCATCTGATCGGAATTCATTACGATAATTCAAGTGCCATAAATCTTTGAAAAAATCAAGACCATCACTGAAGGACGTATCACATTGAAATAAAATATCATTTCATTACATAGAATGTGGAGAAATTATTTGTTGAGTTAGAGTATGTTCCTATAGAACTATATGTTATATGAATTATGAAAAATTTCTTACCCAAAGCATCATTTGAAAGGAATCGACTAGACATGGGAGTTTAGTCAACTCTCCAGACTTGAGAGTGCGTTTATGTGGGACCCCCCTCCCTAAGGTATGATGTGTTTTTTCCTAAATGTGTTATTTTCACTATTTCATAGCTCAATAGAGTGACCTTCAGGTGCGTTGAAAAAGGGGGAGAAATTATAAATGGAAAAAATAGAAAAAATTTATTCAATCAAGAAATAGGGAGAATCTTCTATGTGGAGCAGCGAGATAGGGGGAGTGGAAGTTGTTAAGGGGAGCAGTGATGTTGGGGGAATATTAACTTTTGTGATGCTAAAGATTATCGACCAAATGTTACATTTCACGACATTTTAGGTTCATGATTAATGTATAAGAGTGGTTTTGGAATGGAATGAAGTGATTTATTGATGAAATTTGAATTATACTCTTGTTTATCACACTGAGCACAACTCATGTGGGCTTGAAGTATGTGTTGAGTAAATCCTTGATCACTATCTTAATCTCAAGAAGCGAATGATGGTAGAAGATGGAAGGACATTTAATGAGGTATCAAATTATGAAGAGTTTTCAAAAATCCCAAAGGGGGATATTGTTGGGAAAATATATCTCAAGGGTTCCTTTCAGTGTTTTTGAGTGTGATTTTGTTTGTTAATAATTCTAGATGATAATGAATGAGTGTGGTTAGTGTTTGCTAAAATAGGTGTTTAAGGAGACGTAATTTCCCAATGTTTTCCAAATTATTGGACCTCAAAATCGGGAGTTTGTTTTTGAAAAAAAGAATATTTTTCACGTAGGAATAAATAGTTCATGGACCAATAAGGATAGTTCATGGACCATATAAGAGCTTCATCAAATGGTGATAAAAAATCAACAAAGGAAGGATTTCGCATAGTAGTGCTATGTAGGCCACGTTTGGAAAATGTTTCACATGACATTTTTCTATTCATAAGAGGTAAGTAGTTCATTAATGGCTTACGGTACATGGGATTGCACATCATTTTCAAAAAGGAGGTGGGGATTTTTGGAGACCAAAAGGGTTTCATTCATGGAAGAGATCGACCGCCATGAAGTAAGAGTAGTTGTATGCAGACCGCATAGGTAAAATGGATCTTGGGAAGCTCAGTACGTGGTGAAAGTTTTACCACATAGAATATTTGAGTAAATTTGATTATTAGATTTTTTGGATCTATTTTCCTATATAATGATCGCCAATACCATCATTACTAAGAGTGATTTTCATTAGAAAATATCATTTATCTAGGATGATTTCTGCTAAGTCCTAATAAATTTAACATGGAAGTCCATGAAGGTGAAGATTTTGTGAGAGGGAATTATATAAACAAATTTTACGGGGATCTATAGTTCGCAAAGAATAAGGATCCCCGGTGGTAAAATGTTCTAGGAAAGTGTATGAAGTACATAGAGGATAAATAGTCTGTGGTATCGTAGGCAGTCCACAGAAGAAGAATCCATTTGCAAAGAAGGGATTGTACGTGAAGAAGAAGTGGTCCATTGAAGAGAAGTGGTATATGGAGGATAAGTGGTCCATGGAGGATAGAAAATCCCCAGAGGATAAGTTTTCCATGAAGCACTTTTACTGTAAGGTGAATCACATTTCACAGAGGACTAGAGGAAGCTCACTAAGGAACAATTCTTGAACATAATTTCCAAAAACTAACAATGCGTAGAAAAGTGGATTTCATTTACAGGTGAAAAAGAGACACCAATAAAGAATCTATATATATTTTTGGATGCATGATTTATTGAAAATTAAGGGAACTTAATGTCCATAAACTGTTAGTGGATCCATTCCAAGACGTGTGAGTGAAAGAAGAGGAGTATGGTGATCCTTTCCATAGGCAGCAAGCCAGAGAAAGAGATATAAGGAGTGACCCTTGGGAATGTAGTGAGAAGACCCTAAATCTTTTAAAGGCAGTGATCTTGGGAATATAGGTCATATAGCTTGAACCTTGTAATTTTGCAGTGAGCCTCAGTGGATATGGTATATCAGCACATCACCATTGTATTCTACATGGATGTAGCCCATTGAGGGTGAACCAAGTAAAATTATCATGTCTCGTACATGATTTAATTCTGTTCATATATTGCACCAGGAGAGAGAGATTTTTTTGATGGACAAAAAAACAAGATCTGAAGGGGCAGTTGTTTTAATCCATCAGACCCAAATTTACCCCCTCTCAGGGTATGGTAACAAATTCAGCTAACAAACACTAAATACATCTGTTCCATAACCAATTCACCTTTCCATTATCCACAGCGGGATTCAATTTTTATGAAAATGATACAATCTATACCTTAATAAAACATTAGGATGTTATCACATACATATAATTGATTCTAGGTTTTTATCCAAATTTCTCCAATAAAAATATCCAAATTCTAACTAAACCCTACTCTGATACCAAATGAGGTGACCAAAAATTTTCATATATAAATATTACATCATTTTATATGAATATTTAATACCAAAAAATATGATATATTCTAACACAGTAAAGGTATATTGTATTTGGAGAAATAATACATAAAGATATTATATAGGTACATTCTTCATCATCTCTCATAAATTTCTTCACACTTCAACCCTTCTTGAAAAAAATACTTAAAACTATCCTTCATAATCAGAGGAAAGGAAACACAATAAATGGTGAGCTTATATGATTAGTAATGGTAATCATGAGAGATAACATTCGATGATCATATAAAATAATAAGATAAGCATAAGGGTATGCGATTATGATAATAAACTTTAAAGATAATACCCAATCTATCTTCGATCATAATCATGATTCATGGGAAAAAATTTTTTGTGAAAAGGAAGGAATTTTAATAGTGAGAAATCATAACAATTCAATCATGAACCACAATTTCAAATTGAAAGAATAATAACATTCCATAAAATTGTGTCACAATCATGTGAATATAAATCAGTTTATATATCTTGTATAACCACCAAGACTATAATATTATAGTGTATTAGGTATTAGCATGTATTTACTATATAATAACAGATCATGGATCACCACTTGTTTCCCATTGTGAATCTGGAATCACCACTTGTTTCCCATAGTAGATCATGAATCCCAAGCTATTTTCCATCGTGGATCAAGAACACCAATACATTTCCAATAGTTATATCATGAGATTAAATGCTTTTCCCAATGCATTTGAGGGATATATAATTTTATTCACACATGTAAGATAATGAAAACCATACATTTGTTTCCCACAATATCACAAAACATTCATCATATCATCATATTTGAACCCATGGGAAGGAATAAGGTTTCATAAAAATCTCATCATCATAATTATAAACCATACAGAAAAATAATTAGGATGGTATCATTGGATCATATCTCTAATAAAACATAATTAACATCGAAAAATGTCATCATAGATGAAAAATTATTTTAAAATATGATTGGAATATTTATTGAAGAAAATAACCTTTTTTTTGAAATCACTTATTTAAAATAAAAATATTTATAAAATAGCATGTATTTTTTTTGAAAAGAACTATTAAAACATGTAAAGGAATTATTAAATAATTGAGCAGTCCTTATGGCAGGAAATTCCATTCATTCCATGTACATTAAAAAATATTCCTTTCACATTTGTGATAAAAATTTAAAAGTATATATTTTTAGAAAATGACAAGAAGATTCTTTATAAATATTTTTAGAAAAATAAAAAAATGTGAAAAATTAATTTAAAATCATAATAGAATAATAGAACATTCTTGAAAATATTTTAGATAAAATATGGATATTGAAGAAAAATATTTTTGATCTAAGAGGAAATGAAGACTATTTTTTTAAAAATAGTTTCCTTGTCATTTTTAGTTCCAAAGATAGATAAATAAAATTGTTACATGAATATTCCATAAATAACTACAAGATATGAAAATTAAATGGATTTATCAGATAAATATCCTATAATTTTCAACATAAATTCAAGAATAAACAAGCTAATTAAAATGGGTTTGAAGTATAAATTCTTTAGCTCCACTATTTTCTTGCATCATATGTGTTTGAACCTCATTTTCACTGAGAAATATTATTTAGAATACTCCCTAATCCTTTAATGGATGTTATTTTTGAAATAAAATAAACTCTATGATGAGGAGAAGGAATATTGGAAGGTATATGAGAGTGATTGGATAATCTATAAGGCTTAAATGGTGCTAGGAAGAGAGAAAATTAAGTTCTATTTTATATATGAGGTGAGGGACACTCATTGAATTACCTAATGTATTAAAATAATATAAATTAATTTTCATAATAAATTGAATCAAAATTGATATATTTATAAGATAAGATGAATATATATCTACATACTCTCATCCAAAAATATTTCTACAAGTTTAGGATATGTGTTAACAATTATATCATAGGTTTATCCCCCTATTAACCCTTTTGAAAATTACCACCATATCAATGTTTTTTTTCTATTTAAGGGTTAATAATGTAACCATAAAAGATAAATTTTCCCAAAAATGAGTTGATACCCATAAAATGTACATCCTAAAAATCACAAAAGAAGATATAACTTGATATAGGTATTATTTTCCCCACAAAAGAAAAGGAAGAAGGTGGTGGTCGATTTTCACCAATCGTGTAAATCCTTTTATGGATATATGGTCCTATGACCATCATTGGTTCATAAAAAAGAACCATGTGTAGAGAAAAATCAAAAAAAATTCCAATAGATCCCCATTAGATGAATATTCTGGACCATGCAAAGGCACCCTAGACAACCAAGGGTCATGAGGTGACAACTTAATAAAACTCCCCCAGACCATGCAGTTTTTCAACCAGCAGAAGCCTGATAAACCATCCAAAATACTTTGAAAATTGGTGTAAAATATCCAAGGGGATGAAACCTCATGTATTCAAAAAAATCACATGATAGATCATTGATAGGGAGAATTATTTTCCATGAAAACATTCATGAAAACTCAAGAGTCCCCGAGGATTTGTAAAACAACATAAAGGAAACAAAAGGGAAGGATGTGAGAGTCACTCGCTACCATAAAAGACATACAATTCACCCCTCGAGGTATACAAGGAACGAAACAACCCTAATGACATGCTCACATCATCTTGTTAATTCCCATTGTCTTGCCATCCCTATCACGCAAAGTTCCTTAAGTATGTCCAAGAGACCTCACACTCCCCCTTTAGATCCCAAAGGATGAATAGATGAATTTTTCCATGATGTTCTTGTGAATCTCTACAAGACCATTATCATTCATGCAACACATCACTGGGAGATAGAGTATTTGTCTTTAAGAAAACTGAAATATCCCCAGTGACTACCCAAGTTTTGTAACATAAACAAAGGAAATAAAAGAGGACGGAGGTGGAAGCCTCTCACGGTTGTAAAAATATTGCGATGAGAAAAGGATGTCTGTAGACTGATATAGTAAGACCCCTAGAAAAGTTACTCTTATACATCAAAGGCCCAATGGAAATCCCTCCTTGTCTCTTGAAAATACCCAAACAAGTCACCCGAGTTTATAGGAATGCCTCTCACTAGGGACTTTGATATCTCGAAGTCCATTGGAAATGTCAATATGAAAATATATAAGTCCTTCGACATTCCCAAATGATTTGAAAAGTCCTAATTAAATAGAAATAATCCAATAAATGAGGTGTTGATGGTATAGAATCACGATCACTAAATATCAAGCGACAACCTCAGAATAATCCATGTCAGAGACCCATGAAAACATGTCACACCAATGCTCTTCATCGACTCCAGTCCGAATTTGCATGATACACACCATAAATACTAGAAAATTCTTGGGGAGGTGAGGCATATAAATCCACCACAATAGTATGAAAAATTCCATCACTGACCACAAGGAATATGACCGCAATTTTAATGAGAAGTTTCAGCTTTTGCATCTGATGCTAGAGAGGATTTCTTAGAGTAATTGATCTTGTGACTGAAAAGTCTCCCATCAAGTAAGATTCCAGAAAATAGTCAGAGAAATCCTGCTCTATTAATAAAAAACATCATGTGACCACCCATAGATCACACATATGACTTTTTCAAGGACACAAAAGGAACATAACACACATCTGTTGGATAGCGTTAGACTTGAAATAAACTAACAATAAATAAATCTAACACATTCACATTATAAAACCTAGAACATAGATTAAAGGTGGGAGAATTAACTGAAACCAAAAAATGTTCACTAACTCTCAGAAGCTTCATTTCAACCATCCAAGACCTGAGACAACACTAGGGCATGTCACCCAGATCTCTCAATGCTCATTAAATATGAACCACATGGTATTAGATTAATAAAATTACTAAGAAATACCAGAAGCTTTATATAGGGCCAATGCTCTCCTTGAGATATGAATTGCATCCTTTCATGGAAGAATATTCCAAATACCCTGGTTATATAGATTCAACAGAAAAGCAGTTCATCATTGAGAAACAAATGAAGTAGCTCAGATACATACAGATGGATTCATGAATGAGAAACATTTATTTTTTATATAAAAGATAATTAACACATGACCATTCTATTTGGGTAACCTTTCCCATATATTAATTAGGCAGATATTCATGAACATATCATAAATCTATAAGAAAGTCTCAAAGTAGGAAATAATTCTCCCTAATAGGGTCTGATGTCCCCGACCTCCCATCTTATCGACCAATGAGAGTCCCTAATTTCCATTAGGCTAGAAACCTAGGTCACTAACTTCCTTTAGAATTCATTTCCATACCCACTTATGGATGGGGTAATCAATGAGATTTTTTAGGGAAGAATAAAAAATAGAAAACCCAATGAGACTAATTGACCAGGGCCTTAAACCCCTTGAAATCAAACCATCAAGTGGAACCCAATCACAGTGTCCCTGATGAATCGAAAATACTAAACCCAACAAGAATATATCTAATTAAAAAATTAGTAGCTTATTATCAATTGGGATATTTAATTTTCACATTATACACAAAAAAATGCAGAACCCCATGAAAATCTCTCAAATGATAGAATAATCACGTGCCATTACACTTTTTTTCATATCATATAAAAAAATAAGTAAGACTAGAATGATCTTAAAGATGATCCATAGAAACTTGGGTTCTCAAAAAATAATTCCATTATCTCTTTGATAGGTTCAAGAACGAAGAATGGACATATCCAGAAAAAAATGAAAAATGTGTTAACTAAGAGTATATAATTGAGCATATCATGCCTAAGATATTTATCTAATTATTAACATTGTTCTTTGTTTTCTAAATTAATAAAAATAGTTCTCTCAACATCCCGATATGAGACAATTTCTTCATCATCCCAAAATCACTTTGGTAAATTGGCTACGACTGCAACCTCTATGAGCCGCAAAATGATATCACCTTCTTTGCAACACTATTATCAGGTGAATAACACGATGGTATGGGATTACCAGTGACATACAATCCGGACTATGGAAGCTAACCATGATTTTATCTAATAATAGAAACCAGTGAGTTCACATTGCTCGATAAATGATGTGGCTAAGCTTGTGGATCTCGTTTCCACAACCAATCACTTCATGAGCATATCCTCAGAGGATGAAAACTTCCACCTTTAGTCTCTACTGAAGGTTGAATAGGTAGTAAAATAAAACACAACTATAGTTCAGGTGCCTCGATGGAGGAAACCTACCAACTGTGGTTGACAACATCATCCCACCAGTACCCATAAGATGCCTTCTGAGGGTACCACCTACACCCTACCACCTATGACAGCCATTCAAGGGTAGTAAAGAAGGTACATCGGGTGAGGAAAGATATGGGTATCTAGGAGTCAAATCTATTTCCACCCATGTTGACAAAGTCTTCCAACATATTCCATTTGTAACTAGTAAGAAGCCTCATATCCCATCTCACTCAGAAAAAGTATGTGGGAATATTCTCATAGCATGCATAGGGGAGGCACATATCCCTACCCCCATGCATGAAGCACATCAACATATTTAGATGGCACATGGAGAACCAAAGTTGGAACATATCAACACTTTCTTATAATATATCTTCTTGTGTATAGTGGGGATAAAAAATGTGAAGTCTTATATACCTACACACACTTTTATAAAAAGCCAATATATTGTTGCAACAGGTGAAGAACTCCACCGGTATATTCCAGCACTATTATAGATAAAGGGAGAGGCACATAATCTTATCCTTATTTCCAGAGAAGCTCAACATTATGGTCATTATGAAAAAGTGGTTGTACTAGAGAAATCACACATTCTTACTATTTTCTAAGAGAATTATTGATATATTACAATAATGGAAGAGGCGTCAAACTGATCACATACTCCCATTCCAACTGAAACTCTGAAGATGAAAGTGTCACATTCCTCAGGACATGGTAACATTCCTATAAAAAAAATACTGATGGAATATTGCAAAGGCACATGATAAGGCTCATATTCCCTTTCTTTTTAGGTTTAACCAAGTGAGAGAGGCAAAAGTCTCAAGATAGGTTCATATTCCTGTTAAGGTAGTACAATTGTATACTCCAAGGGACCAAGATTTGAAATATATCCCCATTCAGGATGGGGAGGACACATTTAGAATAGAACAAGACTCGAGATAGGATCATACTAATGTTGGTGAATAAGACTGACATATTCTAGTAGATCATGGAATCTATGTACATATTCCTACACCTCTGATGAAAAAGTATGCCAAAATTATTCTAAGGAATAAAAGGATGAGGCTCATATAACTTTTCCTATTTAGGAGGTCCATCAGTATATTCCAGGGGGGAATGAATCTTTAGACCAAGCTCATATTCCTATTCCAACTGAGGCTCACTAGGTGAGAGAAAAATATGACTCGTGGTAGGCTCATATCCCTACCAAGAAAGACTAGAGGAATATCCAAAGGGCTCAAGATTGGATTCATATTTTTGTCCTGACTATAGTTCACCATCTGATAATGGAACATACCTTAGGGTAGGCTCATATTCCTATAAATAATGATATATCTTATTGAAATATTAGAGTAGATTATTTTTAGTGGGTGCATATTCCTACGACACTAGATGGTTTTAAGTATATTCTAAAAACCATCATACAACAGGTTCATTTCCCTATATAATTCCAAAAGACCGGTTTGTATATTCCATCCATGATATAGATCAAGAACCAAATTCCTAACCTAATCAATGAAAGTTTCCATGAGGTCATTTGAGACACATTTCAAATTCCACAAGGGCCCTTCAACTATTCAACCAAATCAAGAAGATTATAATTACCTTGATTTTACTCATGGTAGTGTGAAGGTGGATTATAGGGACTTCACTCATGAAATCCACCTTGGTCAAACTACCCATGATGATATCTACCCGGGATAAAGAAATTATCCCCTTTCCTAAAAACCTCCATATAGATATGTGTTCAAAACTCAGATGCCTTTTTATAGAGGGGTTTTCGAAACATCGAGTACAACTACATATAGTTCCCCATCAATATCTAGCAACACTCCACTCTAATCAGCAGGAAACCCTTAGAAGAATATTCTATGTTTTGTCCGAATGAAGGCATGTAATTCTTATGATGAGGGTTTCGACATTGATATATGAAGAGAGTTATCTAGAAAAAATATCCCCATCATGTTGTGGCCCCTTACTACCTCTGAATATGAGATCCTAGATGAACTAGAGAAGATGTTCATACCTTATCTACACTAAAACATGTGGGATACTCATCAGAGGCTGTAGGATAGACAACTACCTTATCCAAGATATGTGGGTTGCCTTCAAACCATCAAGATAGTCTATTTTCTTCTAGACCTAGCCACTATCTCTATAGCCCAAGATCCAAAACAAGAAAATAAAAGTGAAAATATTCGACATGCTTACTGCCATTGAATCGTGACCATTCAACAAATGTTCTCTAAAGCCACATCCTGCATCCATATTTGATGATGGAGGAAATATGAATCATTACAGTTTTCTGCACTCCTAGAATAGTAGAACACCATAGATAAAACATCTTATAATATTATAGCCTCTGGAAAAATCAGGGGAGCAAGAAATGATCGAGAAAGTTGGTCACAAAAATGGCATTCCATCGCTTCAATGATTCCTATAAATCACAATCATATGGAAGGTATAGTCAATATAAAATCAAAATAGACCTGTTGAAAAAATAATAATGTTCTCCAGACATGGAAACTGATGTTTTAATCACTCAGAAAACTTATCATAAAGATTCATTATCACCATGGGTCTTCATTGTAGTGAGATCCTATGCGAGCACAGATGAACTACATCAAATGATCCATAGTATATGCTACCATATCAACCATCAATGAGTGGACCCAGTCCATCAGGATGGGGGTTAATCTACCATCACCTCCACTCCTCAAATCATCAATTACCAGGAGGATTCAGGTAATATTCTCATCAACTGCAAACAAAACCCAACTTACTAGGCTGGGGGTATTTATATCTCAATCACCATCTCTAGGATAATCATGAATTAATAGGGTCGTGGGTACATCAGTGTTAATTTCCAATCAACTCCATCCCACTGGGCTAGAGGAATTTATATCTCAATGTTTTTCTAAAGAATCACTGAATCCCCGACTGGAATCATTGGAACCTCAACAACAGAATCAGTCAATGCCAATTATGAACATGAATAACTCTCAATCCTCTAGGTTGGGGGAATTTTCATCATTATCATTTCCATAGAGGGAGTTAAACTTCTCCAAGTTGGGAGGAAATGATCCAAAATTAGTATACCAACTGTTCCTCCCACCATACGATAATCCTATCCCATTCGGGGCATGTTTGACAATTATGATCAGAAACTCCCTCAAGGTCATTGCTTATAGGCCAAGACAAGTGAAATATAAAAAAAGGAGATCTTACCCCCTTGAGGTCGAAAGAAAAATTGGACTTATATTTTGAAAGGTTCAAAGAACTACCCTGATGAAGGTAGTAAAAAAATCATCTAATGGCATAGAAAGTAATGACACAATGACCATTTCCAAATATTCCATTGTAAATGTCATCTCTATCAGTATAGAAGACATTGTGGATCAAGATGCAAATATAGAGGACCAAAACATGGAAAATATACCCCGAGATGAGGGTGATCTAGATGTACCAACTGAGGCTGCATGCACCTAGAACCATAGATGGATCTAAAATACGGCACTTATGAATTAAGAGTTTCCACCTATATAAAGGAACATTACCAAAGAAAAAGGGAATGTTTTAACTGTATCCCAATCAGCACCTTGAATAATTTATGTTCCTTCCACAAATTAATAATTTTCATAATATGAGAGGGAAATAAAAACTATCCACTAGGAAAAGTGGCATCTGAGTGTCAGACTATCCCCATATCTAGGCATACATTCTACATAGACGAGGAAGTAAAAAATAATCACGACTTATTTATATTGAGACGATGACATCTCCCTATCCTGCGAAATCATTCAGTCTTAGGATGAATCAAGAATCTGTGGGAGATGAAGGTAGGGACATCTCATTGACCGCCACCCACTCCCTATGGCTGGGAGAAGGCTCAGACAGTAGTCTCCCCCCATATTTTCTTAACATCATTGAGTCCCTGGGTACTCGAATGGAAGACATGGATGAGTGAAGATCACCTTTGCAGCCTGAGAGAAATCTATATCCTGAAGGGGTGGGTGACACTTTTCCTCCACCCAATTTAAAAAACCATACTTTCTCCATATTTGATGGTGAAAGTGATCTTGAATAGCTTCTTGAACACTTTTTAACCCAATATGTGCCAATGATGGGCCCTCAAGATCAACAAGAGGTGAATATTCTAATGTGCTTTGTATAGACTTTGATAGGTCCAATCTTTATGTGGTACAATATCCTAGTATTAGGATCTTTTGTAGGATAATAAGACCTTCATCATCAGTTACATTACTAATTTATATCAATACTTATTAAGATGATAATATTCAACCTAAACAAATGCCAGTAATGTGAAAATTAGAGGGTGTATGAAATCCTAGTAAGGTGGAAAGGTTTAACCTATTCACTCAACATCCCCATCTCAGTAGAACAACTGCTGGAACTCTGTGATGAAAATATCCAAGTTTAGATACAAACACTTATATTCCTAATGAAGTATACAAGAGGGTTCAGTGAGTTCAAAAAAATGGAAGAATGTCTCGAATTTACTAATCAACGAACCCGATCCAAATATTAGCGCTTTCCCAAAACACAAGATAAAATTATTGGAAAAAAATAAGTTATAGATGTCACTATCAAACCAATATCATTTCACAAACAAGCACCCAAGAAGGTCCTAATCCACCCATTATCTTTAGTCGAGCAGTGAAAGCAACCGAATCTCTCTCAGCCAGAAGCAAAAAGAAATTAAGGTCACTTAGGACTCGAGTAAAGGATGAATAATGAATAATATTTATTAAATAAAAAAGTACTCAATTATTTGTTGGAATCCATGGAAAATAACTTTCTCATGATACCACATCCTAGGAATCCTGATGAGGTGAACCTCCTCAATCATCTTGACTACTGCCCTTTTCACATAAGTCTAGATCATAATATCTAGTATTTATTCATCTTCAAATATTTCTTTCAAGGCATTGTCAATTCTAGATAGGTGGTGTTAGATAAATCGTGAGAGTAGATGGATTACAGAACTATTTCCCAATCAAAAGAAGAGGGATATTAGAAGAAAGTTTTGGCCAAGTGTGCGTGAAATTTCAATAATTGGATGTATCGGAAAATGGTTTATTGAGATCATGAAACCCTAAGATCACAACTACATAGACCCATAAAATCTCTCACAACTAAAGAGGTAAAATTAAATATTCCATTAAATGGTGGGAGTGACCAATAGAAGAAGGAAGAAATAGAGGAGGATGAGTCATATTTTTCTCTAGTGAAAGACATGAATCTTATATATTTATTCCTTGCAATATATGAAGATTGGGTGCCGCCACAACAAATTTAACCCCATTAGATGGAGATCTCATCATCGATTATGTCAACAGGATAAACTTGGAAGACCCCTTATTGAATGATGAATATGCCTCAGAATATGATTTCTCTTTATATAACTTGGGAACGGGAGGTCACATACGCCAGAACCAAGGATATAAGCAACAACACAGACATGTTTAGACCCAATGTTCCAGTGATATCCCCATGGAGAATATATATGATGTTGAGACCCCTGGGAATGTTCTCCAGTAGAATCAAAGGAGGTGTGAGGGCATCCTAGAATCTTCTAGTGGTTGTACACACCAGGTTGTCTGGCATGACTATATAGCAAGGTTTCAATTACATGATCTTCTTAGTAAATGGGGAAGGCTAACACGACCAATGTCAATGGAAGAATATTATACCACAACCTCTCCACCAGAACCTGGCCCATCTACAAAAAATTAATCAGTTCATGAGCCACATTTCCAAGAGAAACCCCATCTATAGAAGTGTTGATCCTTGGTACAAAATCATAAAATTTTGAAAGAGGTGGAAAGGGTCCCAATCAAAAGCTCAATTATGGATGTTCATTATATTTCAAGAGACCTTAGGGAGGTAGTCATTGAATCTCGATAGTTCCCACAAGTGTTTGAGATAGATTTAATTGTAGCTAAGGTTTATTGAGTGGAGGCCATTCCATCAGAATTCCATGACTCCATCTTGTTCATTGACCAGGATCAAGAAGAGGTGATCCAAGGGAACATCGGACCCCTACATATTTCAGGAAGACTCAATAATGTTGACCTTATAGGGGATCTTATTAGTAATGGTTCCAAGATCAACCTCATTCTTGTTCAAACCCTCTAATGATTGGGATATGTCAAAGGATATTTCCCACTCACAAAGATGACCATTCCAGGGTATGATAATCTTGAACAAAGACATCTCTTGATGGTCATGATTGAATCTCCATTTGGGGATCTCACATCAGACTCTATGTTTATGTTTATCCAGTAAGACACTACATATAATTTCATAATCAGAAGGACCTAGTTTCATAACCACTTGGTGGTACCTTCAGCATTCCATCAGTTTCTGAACTACCCCATTTATGGATGGGTTGACATACTACATAGTGAAATATCCACCTTTGAGACCTGAATATCCACATATTATGATTTATATTTCCAAAAAATTGGAGGCAAAAAACAAATGGAGGATGATGGTACATAGGTTGTTGCCACAAATATCTTGAGGGACCACCCCCGCAAATCCCTAGACTATACTCAATAGTTACTATGTACTCCCCATAAATCTAGTCGAAGTGATATACATGAACCCATAGTTCCAAGCCCCTCCATTCCCCAGTGAAAGTCTAAAATATAATCAATTCCAGTATCTCTATGCTACAACTCGGGCAATAAGGGATAATAATGTCCCTTATCATGTCCTCTCTTATCCTGATAGTGAGGTGGAAACCCCCAATTTTCCATCATTATTTGAATATTCCAACATATAATCAAATGTGGAAGAGGATGTAGATGATCTCAAGAATGCCTCTTATGCATTCGAGGAAGGTGTCTCTACCTCCATCGATGAGATCAAAAATGCAAATATGGGAACATAAGAAGAACTTTTTCCTAAATCAATTTGTGATTCCCTAAACATCAAAGATCAAGAAATGTTCATTTAATTTCTAAGTAATCGTCTATATATGTTTTATTGGAACAATATAGAAATTCCTGGAAAAAATTCAGATCTGGATAAGCACCATCTCAGCCAACCCAATGAGAATTGAGGCTTCAATTAAGAAGTTGGTAGAATAAACCCCATCATGTACCACTAATTTAGAGGTGTAATTTGATGAATTGATAAATTACAACTTTTTACGAGTAGTGAAATACCCAAGATGGATTTCCAACATTGTCCCCGTCATGAAAAATAATGGGTAGATTATAGTATTTATTGATTTTGCTGACCTCAATTGGTATATCCCAAAGAGTGATATCCTATTTATGATCACATAACTCTTAATAGATGTAACTGCTATATTCTCGGAACATTTTATCATGGATGTGTATTTAGGGTACAATCAAATAAGAATGATCTGTAGTATTTTTCCTTTTGTTTTCCCTCTCCTTTGTTTGGAATAAAAATAGTAATTTTGTTGATGATATATCAAAAGACCATTAACCACATATTTATTCCATTCTTGGGGAAGATAGCCGAATGTAATGTCGATGGATTGGTTGTTAAACCCTAACAACAATGTGATCACTTCTTGAATCTTAAAACTGTCTTCGACAAGCGGTGACAACATAGTCTGAAGATGAATCCACTAAAATTTTCTTTTGAGGTAACATCAGGTACGTTTATTTTATTTGGGATATGCCACCAGAACATCATGGTTGACCCATATAAGACTATTTATATCATAGAAATTCCACCCCCCATTTTAAAGAACTGAGGGGGATCCAAGGACACCTAACCAATATTATGATATTCATTGCCAACCTAGATAGAAAATATCTTCTCTTTACTAGGATAAGGAAGAAGGGGATCTCATATTAATGGGATGATGACTGTCAAAATGAATTCAAGAGTATTGAGCAGTGCCTACTTGACCCACTAGTTTTGTTTCCTCTGGTGGATGGCAGGCCGCACATCTTTTATATGGCCTCCATGGAACACTAATCAGGAACCCTAATCACATAGAAAAATGATTCAGGAAGTGAGAATAGTCTCTAATACCTCATTCAAATGATGCTAGGTATTGAGACCAGATACTCTGATGACAAGAAAAACTGCCTTGCACTCATTTTCATAGTGTAGAAGTAGCAACTTAACATATTGAACCATAAAGTCTATATTGTCTCTTATATTGATCAGATTAAGTAAATTATTTTCCACACTATGTTGTATGGGCACTTGTACAGATGGGTGGCCATTATGTGAAAATTGAACATTTATTTTGTATCATAAACATCTTTTAAAGGGAAATCCCTGACTGAATTCCTCACAGCACATCCTGCCATGAAAAATATACTAAAAGATATTGGGCTTCCAAATGAGGAGATCTTCTATGTACATAACACTCCCCAGATATAGAAGATATAATTGAGGGGACCTCTTATTATCCTATCGATCCAAGGATAAAAAAACATGAGGGTCAATCAAGTTGGTCAATGGATTGAATCTGCCTATCCAAAAAAGGAGTTTTCTGCACTATTTATCATTATCCAAAGGCTGCAAAAATAATGAGGCAGAATACCAATACCTCATTTATAGGTTGGAACTAGACTTATAGCATCCTATAGCCTATCTAAATATCAAATAGGACTCAGAATTGGTGATAATGAAGATAAATGATGAGTATTCAATTTAAAAGAATGAATTGGCCCTTATCACTGGCTATATTAGGGGACTAATGACAGAGTTTCCTTTTGTGCCCACATTGCATCATGTTCCCTGATCAAAAAAATATCACACCGATGTGTTGGCTAATAAAACCACCATCCTAGCTGACCCTGATTAGGAGGAAATAATATTCCATACCATGCATCAAAAAATGGTCTCATAAATAATCATATGTTTTATGGACGAGATCAATTAGTTCAACACCACCCCAGAGCATGATGAACCAATGACCACTTCTAGATATCTAGATCCAACAATTGGTTATGTCCATAACGAGACTCTTTTGATAGATCGATCTAGGAGGGAACATATTCAGCACCACACAACAAAATCCCCTTACATGATGGTCCAAATTAGCAGAAAACCCTCTACAAGTGAGTCTTTGATAGAATCCTCTGTAGATGAATAGCATAAAGAGAGATTTACACCATCATAGAAAAAGTCCATGAAGGATATTGCGACTACCATTAATATAGGATGAGGATCTCCCATAAAATTAGATGGTTGGGTTATTACTAGAAAACCATGACACATGACTATGTGAAATTCACCATGAAATTTCATGCATATCAAATTCATGTAAACCTAATCCATCAACCACCAGAATTGTTGCATACTGCTAAATATTCCTATCCATTTTCCTTTTCGGGGAATGGGGGTTGTGGGGCCATATCCTCCAGCAATAGCTAAATGGTTTAAGTACATCCATATGACCACCAACGTTTTTCCAAATGGGTTAAAGAAATACCCCTAAAGGAATTTGGGATGAATAAAATCATAAACTTCATGAAGTCACATATCATTACCCAGTTCAGGGTCCCTCACACAATATTAATGGAAAATCACACCAAATTTTGTTCTATGGAATTCAATAGACTTTACCAAGAGTACAATATAGAGTCCAATCACTCATCTAACTATCATAAATTAAAAAATTGATAGATTAAAGCCTTCAATAAGATTCAATGAAATATACTCCAAAAGATGGTTTGAAAGGATAAGATTTCATGGCTAGAAATTTCTCTCCACGATTTAGGGACTTACCATACCCCCACATGTACTGCCACATAGGAAACCCCATACTCATTGGTGTACAGAACTGAGGCAATGTAACCCATAGAGGTCCAACTACCTTCACTCTGAATATCATTTTTTGGACATCTCTCAGATGAAGAGAAATTGAAATAGTGGATGGATGAATTGGAGCAACTCGATGAGAGAAGGTTGCAGCCAATACATAACCTGGAGTTCCATCAAGCTTTGATCACATGATACTTTAATAAGAATGTTCATCTCTACTCATTCTTCTGAGGGGATCTAGTACTGTCCCTCAGGACCCCAATTATATCATGGAGAAAGCCTCCAAAACCAGAACCAAAATGGGAAGGGCCTTATGTCATACATAAATTCGTTCATAATGGATCCTACTCATTGACCACCATGAATGGGGTGCATATATGTAACAACCCGAGATTTTATGAGAAATATTATTTTTAACTTCTTTGATGTCTTGTGTTGTACGCTACACTAATATTATCTTGCGCTATATGCAACACCATATTAGCTTGTAGTATACGCAAAACTATTTTTGGCTTGTGTTACACGCAAGAGCAACCTTCCCCAATAGCTTGCGTTGTACGCAATACTGAGTTTCATTAAACAATGATATGTTATTAAAATATTATATAAACTAGCCGTTATGAATAGTAATACCCACTTTTTGAAAATTTATAAATTTTATCCTTCAAAATGGACTTCATTTTTGGAATCAGAATATCAAAATTAGCTTAGGGTAACTTTTTGGTATTATTCTGAAAACTTTCAATTTTTGATTAATAGTGAAAACACTAAGTTATTGGTTAAAACTGAATTTTAATTAAAATAAAAATATATTTTATTTAAATTTATTTTAGGTCAAAATAGATACATAATACATATATAAGTTCAATGTATTTCATTAGAGTCATTTTTTTAATAATTTTAGATATATAAAAATTTTATTGAACTTTTTAACGTCTTTTACCCACCTCTTAGGAGCATTTGCAAATTTACACAAAACATAAGTTTACTGCTTCTGTGAGTTGAATTTTGAAAATCCGAGAGACATGGTTAATATCAAGGAGTAAAATGTGGTTCAATAAGATAAAAATAATTTTTGGTGAATAGTAACTTTTTACTTTTTTTACCACGGTTGAAAGTAAATAAGGCAATTAAGGGTAAAAATGATATTATTATTACCTTAGAACATGTCCTGATTCTATTGGATAAGTGTAATTTGACCAGAAACAACCTTAGGAATAAAATATTATCCTTTAGGTCCACTTGGATTAGATTAGGACACTTATTATTATTTTATTTAAAGAAGAGTTAAAATATTTAAAATCAATGTTTAATAAATAAAACATTTTTAATATAGGGTTATACCTAAGATAAATTCTACTATAAATATTCATTAGAAAGATAAAAATACTTCCTACATAATGGTATTTTATTTAGAATTTTTAGAAATTAAATAATTTAATTTATTTATGACACAATGATGATGCAGTAATTACCTTATTAATGAAATATTAACATAATTGATATTATAAATAGCCAAATAAATGTAATTTGAGAGTTTTTTATGAATTACACTAATTTTATAGGTTAATAGAACATATTACGGTTGGTTATATGATTTTTTTGAAATAATAATGCTGTTATGAATTTAACAAAAACAAAATTCCAAATATTGTCAAAATTGACATAAAAGAATTTTTAAAAAAAATACTATATTATTAATTGTTATTCTATTCCTAGAAATCTATGGTTTAGAAAAATGACTTATATAAGTTTATATATATTAATAATTAACCACTTGGGGTTCGTTTGGCTTGTTATAGTATGTTTATTAACCATATAATATAAAAATACAAAGATACATGGTAAATGTCAAAACAGTTAACTAAGAGTTAAATATAAATGATAAGGTTAAAATAGTAACCTAAACTTGTCTAAAATATATTGTTTGAGAGTCTTTAGACCCATTACTACTTTATCTTCTAAATAAATCAATTTGGAGCTATTATAAACCAAATATGACTTTATTATAAAATAATATTTTAAGTTTTTCTTAAGGTGCCCCTTACCCCTCTTATAAAAGGGAACCTCGTCCCTATCCTATTCACAACACTTTAAGGCTTAAATATCGTCCAAAACCTGCCCATTTATCTTCCACACATCCCTAGAAACACAATATAGGTTCTGGTATTCTTCAAAGACCAACTTTAGTTCCCTAAGAGGAGGTTTACAAGAGGCGCGTCAAAGAAGAGGTAATATCCTTTACCAATTATTTCAAATTCATTTCTTCTTCTAATTATTATTATTTTTTTTTGTTTCATAATAAAGTCATAACATCAATATCACTAATATAATGATATGTTATTATAAATATGAATCAACCCTATTTCACCTTCTATCCATCCTTCGAAAAACAAAATCACCGCGTGTGCGTACGTAAGGAATACCGTCTCCACGCTGTGGTGTAATCTATTTTTCCAACACCACCTTATATGGATGGATATAATAGTGTAAATAACAACTATATATGTTTATTATGACATGATACTGATTATGAGATATTCTATCATTCACTTCAATACAATTTCACAAACATGGGAATGATATCATCGCTCGTGCGTATGTACGACCTACTGTTTCCACGATGTGATGCGACTCGTTCTACATGATCTTCATTGAATAATGACTATATAAATGAATTTAATGAATAAATATGATATATATTATACTAATACCATTATTTAAATTATGTATCTATAACCTAAAAAGAACAATAAGAATTTATTCTACAAAACACGCATAAGAACATAAAGCAATGAACACCCGAATAACCAGTAGCAATGAAATATTACTAATAAGAAGATAAAAATATGAACATATATGATATCATAACAATGAATATGATTATGCAATATTTCAGTGAAATTATTTAAATAATTATACTGGAGGATCGGATACGTACGAAGCATATCAGACCTAATGTAAGGGAAAATCATGCAATCTCATTTTTATCCAAGATTGTTTATACTTTAGAATTTACTGGGGAATATTTATCATCCACATCCATGTTTCCTCAATATGTAATATTATTTCTATCCTCATACAATTTTATAAATAAAATTTTACTCACTGTTATGTTTTTAGTAAAATATATGAATGTAATTTTTTTTTTCAGTTTTAGTATGAGGTACTTTTTGAATTTTCTGGCCAAAGTATGAGAAAAATGTTTTTTATTCACTTATATGACATGAATGGATTTTTATGATTTCATAGAAAATTATTCCTATGAATCTTTATTTACAAGTTTTCAAGTTTATTTTTAATCAACTTATTTTAGTTTAAAATTGTATAACATGTTAATAAAGGAAAAAAAACTTTTGAAGTAGAAAGGATATTTTCCTCAAGAATGGAGTTCAAGCATTTTATCAAAATTATTTTCCATCTAAGATAATATAGGGTTCTGTTTCTATACCTATTTTTACATTGAGTTGATTATCTTATTATGTAATTATTTTTATGATTTCTTTTTATCTTATATGGATTATGTTATGATGGTATGATGTTTAAGAATCCCATTTTTATTACATGGGTTATGCTATGATGTATGATTTATGATCTTGTGGCAAACATAAGAATGTAATCATTATGATATTGGTGGGACCTATATCTGCCTCTAATGCATTGGGTAATGATTTATATCTCATGATATAGAAATGGCTGGAATGACAGGTTAATATGATTTAGTGATACATGACTGAAATGAGGAGTTAACTCGATTCAGAAATGGACTTTGTCCGCTAGGATAGTCTTGGAAATGAGTATTGACTTCTAATAAATGATTCTATATGATTATGTGTGTATTCCACAAAGTATCATGTTTTATGTTATGTTTATTGGGATTATATTTCACTACCAAGATTTATCCCATGTAATGATATTATGATCTCTTTTTCAGGTTAAGATTTTCAAAATTTTATGTTCTTATGAATATGATATGTTTGATATTTACTTTATTTACCCTTATAGAGCATTTGAGCTCACCATTTTGAATGTGTTCTTTTCCCCAGGTCAAGAAGAAGGTTATTAAGTATGATATTCCAAAAGGGACTCTAGATATGATAAAATAGAAGGGAGACAGTGTAGATGATTTATGAACCAGTTGTTTATGTTTTCCAGTTTCTAAAGACACTATACCTATACGGTCCTTTCATGGTTTTGTTATATGTCGTAATAAGTGTGCTTGAATTTTAATGTAATAACAATTTATGTAATGTATGGGTTGTTATAGTTGGTATCAGAGGAACGTTATAGTCAACCTCTAGAAACTAGGATGTGAAAGCCTTATTAAGAACCCTAAGGATATGTCTAATCATAGAACACAATATTAGTGTTTTAGAAATGGCCCTGATTAACCTATGATAAGACCTAAAGTGTGAATTTTGTTTACTGATTATGCTGTTTTCCAGTTATAATTAGTGTTTCTCACACTGTTCTTCTTGTTTTTAGTCAATGGCTGGAACCCGAAGGAACCGTGTTGATCAATTTAATGGACAATGTAATGATTTTCCTTCTAAAAAAACCAATGTTATGGGATATGGAGTGAAAAATATTATTTCTATACTTACACAAGCTATGAATCGTTCTGGACTTCCAAATGCGTAGACAAGGGAACAATATTCTATTGAGTCCTTCATGAGGCAACATCCACCTTCTTTCAGTGGGTCTTCTAATTTACTTTTTACTGAACAATGGATCAGTACCATTGAAACCATATTTTCTACACTTCACTGTTCAGAACATGAAAAAGGCATTCTGGTTGTTTACCGTTTAGAAGGTTAAGCAGACCAGTGGTGGACTCTAATTAATAATACAAGGCCTCAAGATAAAATTAAATCAATGGAATGGGAAGAGATCAAGAACTTGTTTTTCAATACGTACTTCCCTCATATTATTTGAACAAAGATGGAAAAGGATCTCTTTGAGATTAATCAAAAGGATGATGAATCTGTTGGTATATATGTAGCGAAATTTACAAGGCCTGATAGGTATGCATATGGCTTTATCATCCAACCTGAAAGTAATGTTGATCGATTCTTCAGTGGATTAAAACCAAGTCTTCGAAGGGAATTAGCTATAAAAGACTTCATGAGCTATGAGGAAATTTTCCGTTGTGCTATAAAGGTATAAACTGAAGTTGGTGTTACATATCCATATCATGGTTTTGATAAGAAATGAAAGATGGAGTTCAAGGAAAAATCTCAGAACAATGGTGAAAAGAAGATGAAAGTTTCTTTATGATCATAGTGTGGAACGAAACATGGTGGAGATTATGTAAAAGGTACTAGAGAATGTTTTAAGTGTATAAAATAAGGTCATCAAGAAATTGAGTGTCGAATTAATGGGAAAAAGGTACCTAATGATGTGAATAGAGAAAAGAATACATAGAACGCTCTACCAACACTTCAAAGAATCAAGTGCATGGAAATGGGGTATTATTCTAATCAATGCCCTAATCCAAGGGTTAATGATGATCAATGTGAGCAACCTCATAAGGAAATGTATAAAGGGAAGACACATGCAGTCACTATTTTTGATGTTGAGTATGAAAATGATGTTGTGTTATGATTAAGTGTTTATGTAATGGGATTTCAAAACAGTATCATGGAATCTCATTTATGGTATCGTGGAATTTTGGAATATCTATGTATTGGTTTTCTATAATTATATGGTACCGGTAAACATGAAAAGTGATTGAAATATTTTTGGGAAAAATATGATGTGCGCATAATGAAGTGATAAAGATAAAATGAAATGAGCTCATGACTGATATAAGGACAAAGTTATATCATGGTTTCAGTATATAGATATTTTGGGATATTGGTATGTGGAAAGAGTTTACTTTTGACAGCATTTATGTTTTCAATAAGGTTCAATGGGTATTAATTTTTCAAGAGAATACATGATTAAGGCATTCACATGTTTGGAATGTGACCAAAAAGATATATTGTATGATATATGGGGGATAAAAGATGGTATTCACATGCTCGGTAGATGGCATTTCTAGTAATTGTTTTCTTTATTCTATGAGCTTGGACAAAATTATTATGAATGATCTTGAAGATTGAAATGGATTATGTTAGACATAAGTTAGTATTGTTTAAGGATATAACTTTTTTCGATATTATTGAGGGGATGTTATAATGATGTAGTTTTACAAAAAGGATAACCTACAGGACGGGCGACAACCTGTCGCGTCGGACAAGGCTGTGGGAATCAAACCCACAACCGAAGTGCAACATGCCTTTATCGCCTACCACTGTCCTACATTAAGTCCCTGGTTAGTAGAAATTAGTTTTATTTTATTAAGTGGTATGATATATGAAGTATAAGTCCATTTTTGGAGCCATATATGATTAATATCACCATATTTGGACTTATGTTTATTTAATAACTTTTGCTAACCTTTTGTTGGAGATAGATGGAATGACCCATCATTCTATCGTATGATCTACTAACACTTCAAAAATGACAAATTCAACTTCATTTCTTTAAGAGATGAAGTGGAAATTGTTCAAGGCATGAACAACAGTGAGATTGTACCAAAATAAAGTAGGTATTTCTTCTAATTCAAATTCTTCAACTTTAGGGAAATGATCTTGAAAACCAAAAATGTTTTCCTACTGTTCTCATATCCAATGAATCAGATGGTACCTTAGATCATCACAAATTTATGGATTTGTGATTGATGGACTTTTCATAGCCATGTTCTCTACCACTCTCCATAAAAACTTGATGGTTAGATTTCTCTTCCACATCCATATTTTCACCTATTTTCTCCTATGTAGAAACCCATTGATGAGTTAATTTGGGTAACTGTTATGTTTCATACTTCAGTTTCTAAAATCAGGTTTTATTATTCCTTTTTATGATGTGGATTTCGATGAATGAAACTTTCATATAGTAAACCATTTATAACCCTGACGAATCTCGAGTGCGAAATTCATTTTAAGGGGGGTAGAATGTAACAACCTGAGATTTTATGAGAAATATTATTTTTGACTTCTTTGATGTCTTATTTTGTACGCTACATCAAGATTATCTTGCACTATACGAAACACCGTATTAGCATGTAGTATACACAACACTATTCTTGGCTTGCGTTACATGCAAGAGAAACCTTCCTCGATAGCTTGCGTTGTACGTAATACCGAGCTTCACTAAACAATGATATGTTATTAAAATATTATATAAACTAGTTTTTATGAATAGTAATACCCACATTTTGAAGTTTTATAAATTTTATCTTTCAAAATGGACTTCATTTTTGGAATCATAATATCGAATTTAGCTTAGGGTGAATTTTTGGTATTTTTCTGAAAACATTCAATTTTTGATGAAGAGTGAAAACACTTAGTTATTGGTTAAAACCGACTTTGTATTTAAATAATCATTTATTTTATTTAAATTTATTTTAGGTCAAAAGAGATACATAATACCTATATAAGTTCAATGTATTTCGTTAGAGTCATTTTTTAATAATTTTATATATATATAAATTTTATTGAACTTTTTACCGTCTTTTACCCACCTCCTAGGAGCATTTGAAAATTTACATAAAACATAATTTTACCACTTCTGTGAGTTGAATTTCGAAAATACGAGAGACACGGTTAATATCACGGAGTAAAATGTGGTTCAATAAGATAAAAATAATTTTTGGTGAATAGTAGCTTTTTACTTTTTTTACCACGGTTAAAAGTAAATAGGGTAATTAAGGGTAAAAATGATATTATTATTACCCTAACACATATCCTGATACTACTGGATATGTGTAATTCGACCAAAAACAAACTTATGAAAAAAAATATTACCATTTAGGTCCACTTGGATTAGATTAGGACACTTATGATTATTTTATTTAAAGAAGAGTTAAAATATTGAAAATCAAAGTTTAATAACTAAAACATTTTTAATAGAGGGTTATACCTAAGATAAATTCGACTATAAATTTTAATTAGAAATATAAAATGATTTCCTACATAATAGTATTTTATTTATAATTTTTAAAAATTAAATAATTTAATTTATTTATTACACAATGATGATACAATAACTACCTTATTAATGAAATATTAACATAATTGATATCATAAATAGAAAAATAAATGTAATTTGAGACTTTGTATGAATTAAACTAATTTTATAGGTTAATATAACATATTAGGGTTGGTTAGATGAATTGTTTTCGAAATAATAATGCTGTTACGAATTAAAAAAAACCCAAATAGTGTCAAAATTAACATAAAATAATTTTTAAAACAAATATTATATTACTAATTGTTATTCTATTCCTAAAAATATAAGTTTTGATCAAATGACTTATATAAGGTTATATATATTAATAATGAACCACTTGGGGTTCTTTTGGCTTGTTATAGTATGTTTATTAACCATATAATATAAAATTACAAAGATACATGCTAAATGTCAAACTAGTTAACTAAGAGTTAAATATATATGATAAGGTTAAAATAGTAACCTAAAATTGTATCAAATCTATTGGTTGAGAGGATTTTGACCCATCAACACTTTAAATTCTAAATAAATAAACTTGGAGCTATTATAAACTGAATATGACTTTATTATAAAATAATATTTTATGTTTTTTCTTAAGGTGCCCCTCACCCCTTTATAAAATGGCACCTCCTCTCACTCCTCTTTACATCACTTTGAGCCTTCTAGCTCGGCCAAAACATTCAGTTTTTTATTCTCCACATCCCTAGAAACATAATATAGGTTCTGGTTTTCTTCAAAGAACAAATTTAGTGCCCTAAGAGGAGGTTTATAAGAGGCGCATCAAAGAAGAGGTAATATTCTTTTACCAATTCTTTCAAATTCATTTCTTTTTATAATTCACATTCTTTTGTTGTTTCATAATAATTTAATAACACCAGTATCACTCATATACATATATGTTATTATAAATATGATGTAACCCTATTTCACTTTCTATCAGTCCTACGAAAAACAAAATCACCGCGCGTGCGTACGTACGGAATACCGTCTCCATTCTGTGGTGTAATATATTTTTCCAACACCACCTTACATGGATGGGTATAATGGTGTAAAGAATAACTATATATGTTTATAATGAATTTATACTAATTCTTATATATTCTATCATTCACTTCAATAAAATTCCACAAACATGGGAATGGTATCATCGCTCGTGCGTACGTATGGCCTACCATCTCCACGATGTGATGAAACTCATTCTACCTGATCTTCATTGAATAATTATTATATAAATGAATTGAATGAATAAATATTATATATATTATACTGATACCATTATTTAAATTATGTATCTATAATCTAAAAAGAATAAAAATAATTTATTCAACAAAACACGCATAAGAACATAAAGCAACGAACACCCGAATAACCAGTAGCAATGAAATATTACTAATAAGAAGATACGAATATGACGATATATGATATGATAAAAATAAATATTATTCCTTAATAAGTCAATGACATTATTTAAATCATTATTATGTAGGTTCAGATACGTACGAACCATATCGGACCTAAGGTAAGGGAAAATCTCGCAATCTCATTTTTATCCGAGATTGTTTATACATCAGAATTTAATGGGGAATATTTATCATCACCATCCATTTTTCCTCAATATGTAATATTATTTCTATCCTCTTACAATTGTTAAAATACAATTTTACACATTGGTGAGTTTTTAGTAAAATATATGAAATGAATCTTTTGTCGTTTTTTGTGCGAGGTACTTTTTGATTTTTCCATCCAAAGTATGAGAAAAATGTTTTTTAACTTATAAGACATGAATGGATTTTTATGATTTCATAGAACATTATTTCCATGATACATTCTTTACATGTTTTCAAGTTTATTTTTTATCAACTTATTTTAGTTTAAAATTTTATGAAATGTTAAGAATGGAAATATTTTTTGAAGTGGAAAGGATATTTTCCTCAAGAATGGAGTTCAAGCATTTTATCAAAATTATTTTCCATCTAAGATAATATAGGGTTCTGTTTCTATACCTATTTTTACATTGATTTGATTATGTTATGATGGAATTATTTTTATGATTTCCTTTTATCTTATATGGATTATGTTATGATGGCATGATGTTTAAGAATCCCTTTTTTATTATATGGGTTATGCTATGATGTATGATTTATAATCTTGTGGCACACATAAGAATGGTATCATTATGAGATGGGTGGGACCTATATATCCCTCTAATTAATTGGTTAAAAATTTATATCTCATGAGATAGACATGGCTGGAATGGAAGGTTAAATTGGTTTAGTGACACAGGACTGAAACGAGGAGTGAACTCGGTTCAGAAATGGACTTTGTCTGCTAAGATAATCTAAGAAATGAGTCTTGACTACTAAGAAATTAATCTCTATGATTATGTGTGTATGACACAAAGTTTCATGTTTTATGTTATGATTATTGGGATTATATTTCACTACCATGATTTATACAATGTCATGATATTATGATCTCTTTTGCAGGTTATGATTTTCAAAATTTTTTTTTCTTATGAATATGATATGATTGATATTTACTTTGTTTACCCTTACTGAGCATTTGAGCTCACCCTTTTGTATGTTTTCTTTTCCCCAGGTCAGGAAGAGGGGTATTAAGTAAGATATACCAAAAGGGACTCTAGATATGATAAAATAAAAGGGAGACAGTGTAGATGATTTATGAACCAATTGTTTATGTGTCCCAATTTCTAAAGACACTATACCTATACTGTTCTTTCATGGTTTTTTTTGTATGTTGTAATAAGTGTGCTTCAATTTTGAAGTAATAACAATGAATATAATGTATGGGTCGTTATAATATAACACCTCCCAAAATGAAATATTTCTCTATAAATACTTTTCATAACTGTTATAAAACACCCCAAGTCCTAATAGCAAGACATTAAATTGAACAATGTCCATTATCCTAACCACATGATGCTAAACTGTACACATATCATCCCAAACACATGACGATGAAATGTACAAAGATAATTCTAACCACATGATGATAAACTATACTGATATTTTATTGACCCCATGATGATATACATTAAGGAGATCATCCTGATCACATGACTATAAAATGCACAGGGATCCTTATAACCACATGATGATAAAGTGTATAGATATTGACATGGCTGCATAACGTTAAATACCATGGTTCCCTATGATCCACATATAGATTGATTCCTTTCATTATAGGATATGTAGTGATGCCCTAGCCCTTAAATTTCAGTCGCAACCACAATATTCCTATTCCCTCACATTGGGTAATCCATTTCCTTACCTTAAGATGTTATACTAGATGGCTAAAATTAATTTATGTATGCAATTAAACTACCTAGGTGTTCTGGAACTACACATGGATTTATTTTCATTTTTCAGTGACATACATTGGGATTCCTTGATCCTATATCTTGGTATAGCCTCTATATGATACAAAATGACCCTATTGTACCATCAACTTGCTCTGCATGGTTATAAGAACCCTTACCATTCGTTGTTTCTCACAAAGAACATAGATCACATGAGATTAGGAAATTACAGTAAGGGATTCCCCACCAAACAAGGCGTGAAAGCACACAACATGTCCATTATGGACTTAAATTATATAACATAAAAGTTACCCCATGATTCATTTCCACATTATGTTATAATTAATGGAAAATTTCCTTGCTGCATGAAATTAAACTCTATAGTTCCCCAAGAACTACTTGTGGCTTGATTCCTGTCATCATAGGATACATAGAGGTGACTGGATCTCTAATCTTGGGCCTAGATTCAAAAATAAATGGAAACAATTCTCAAATCTCTATATGAGCCAGAACTATGAATATATATTTTCTCATTCACGAACTACGTGTGAATTTATTCATATCCCCACTAGGTACATAGTGATGCCCGAATTTCCATCTCTAAGACCAGTAACAAAAAATATATAAAAATCCCCCATATTTTCATATGGGTTAGAAATTCATAGGTAACCTTATTATAAACTATATATAGATTGATTCCCTTCATAATGGGATATGTAACGACACCTAGAATAAAATTCACGGGCCTAGCTACAATACCACCATTTCTTAATGGGGGACCCACATCCTCACTGCATAATGTTAAATTGCACATCCATTCAGAACCACATGTGGTTTGATTATCATTTTCACGAGACACATAGTGACGCTAGGACATACACCGTTGGCCCAAAACACAACATTTCTATTCTTCTACATCAGTTACTCTTCCCCCTCATCGCATGAAATTAAATGTCATGGCAATTTAGGAACTATTTATTAATTGATTCCTATCATCATAGGATACATAGTGACACCTGAATTTCTATATATGGGTCTTTCTATAATTCCCCATTTCAAATTGGGAAGTCGATGTCCTTACATTATGACATAAAAATATAAGGTAAAAATTTCAGTCTCATCTCCAAACCACATAATGATAAATCAAACGACATATATCCCCACCCCATAACATTAAATTACATGAAAAAAGTCCCCAATACGTGCTGATAAACTATGAAGGCCATCACCCATAATCATACCTTTTCAAAGTACTATATGATATTTACCCCAATCAACCAAAGTACAAAAATATTTCCTCCATATTTTATGACCCACAATATATATACCACACTTCATGTGTCTTGGGTCACTGTATACATTTCATGGACCTTTGAAAGGAAAATAGATCTCTCAGTTAGGCAATGCTATTGACGCATAAGGTCTTAGACCCAACAACTTGAGACATCTTGGCCCAGTATAAGGAAATATTTGATACCTATGAGCATGAAGCCATCATGGAGGAACCCATAAACGTAGTATATTTCAGGTTATCCTCATTAATATTGTACCATTTCATTACTCATGATCTGAGAACCATGAATCATGATTTACAACATCTTCATCTCCCACCAAAAAGGATGTTGGAGAAGTCTTGGCCTTGTGTATTCTAATTGGTCTCTTGTGTAACATCCCCAATATCTGTTCAAAACTATATGAATTTAATCTCAATCCTATGATGGTCTAAATCACATGACCTTAAACTGTTGATGAAAGAAACACAAAACCTATGAGGTTGGAAAACTATAATGGGAGGCCTGAGAAAAAGTCAAGTCATCACTCATGAAACTCTTCATCCCCAGAGTTTAGGAAAGAAATTAAGGAATGAATAAATATGGAATAAAGATTATAGGGACTACTTTGTAGACCTAATAAAAGTCAATCTATGCTCACTGGACCCTGGACTAGTAAAAAGAGAGAGTAATGGTTTGTGACATTTCATTTTAATGATAATGTGTTCACTAGGTGATGTCCCAACTTTTAGAGAGCTCAAAAACTTCTTGAATCCTATACTTTCCATAAATCACACATCATGATTAAAAGTGACTTGGGTCATCAAAAAACTTTCGTAACCCTTGGAAAAGAAAATATATCTCTCGGTTTGGACATGCTATTAACGTAGAAGCTCTTAGATCCACTAACTAGAGGCTTCTTGGCATAGTATAAAGGGATTTATGATCATTATAAGAATTAAGTCACCATGAAATTACCAGAAACCTCATTCTATTATGGATTATCCATGGTATGATTTTCTTATATCATTACTTCTAACCCAAGAACTTTGGATGATGATTTACAATCTTTATACTTGATTATTCAAGAGGATTCGACACCCTCAATGTTATGTCACTATGTTTAGTACCATTTCTTAAAGAAGGAATTTGACACTCCATTCCTGATCCTTTTATGACCCACACCTTTTGATTGGAAACCACAAGGAATAGGTCTTGAGCTTCAACCTTAAGACATGAATTTCCCTGGAGAGCTAGATCACTCGCTGGATATCTTTTCTTCCATGCCCAACCTCACTGGTCATACACTTGAGTCTTCATATATATTCCTTGGCACTTGGAAAGGAGTGAAGATAATCATTTCTATTCAATTGTATCAATGCATAATGGATTTGACCTACCAGCTAAAGGAATCTCCTCCTTACAAGAAATGATCTTCAATCCTTGTCACCCCTTGTGAAACTATGTTAGAACCTATTTTCTCAGAGTGTCATAGGATATACCTAGTATGTCTACCCAATCCTCTATTCAAAGACTCATGATTTTAGGTTATGACTTACATCACCCATACTCCAATTATCCAAGTGGGACTAATATCCCTAGTATTTCACCCTCAATAGATATTGCCTCTATAAATATTCCACCGCCCTTGGAAAATATACCCAACTTCAAGGACCATTTTATTGGCTGTGCACATATTATTATGGCTCATGCATATGCGCCTATGGTCATCAACCAATTGATTAAATCTATAAAAGGGATTTATAATCCTTAGGATCTCTCACAACACCATAGAATAACCCATCATCTTAGTGTGTTTTGGGTCATTCTAGGTATGTTTTCACCATATCCCATGATCATTAATTAGGTCCGAGCTAAATGACCCTAAACTACAACAATATCAGGACAGAGATAAATGAAAATAATCTAATGAAATAAAGAGTCTGATTTAAGAGACCCTAAAATACATCAATATTAGGTTCATACTACATGAACATAAACTAAAGAAACATATTGTTTAAGTTTAAATTCCATAAACTAAAGTGATATAAGTTTTGAGCTAAAAAGACCCTAAACAAAATCATATCATCGATTTAACATAGAATAATGGGAGACCTTTCATGGCCCATCATATGACCTTGGTAAAATAAAGATATTCTCACAAAGCATATCAAATTTTAAAAAACAAAGATCACCCTACCTTCAGGATGTATTATCCTACCCTAGAAATCCTTTTTCAAATCAGGTGATCTCAAGATAGCTAGGGAAAATTTATCACTAAAGAATTTTGTGTTGGTGGGAATTCATGTATATTTATATAGAAGAATCTTTTTGAATTCCAACATTCAATTTGATGAATTTGAGTTCATTAGAGATATTTTAAGGGATGGGTATTGTTCCAGACACATATTTCAATAGTGAAATGTTATGTATAAAAAAAGAAAATTGGATGACACATATAATGTTTAGTAAATCTATTAATTGATAAAACATGTAGTAGGAGGAATATCTACATACCACGGTCTCTCACACACATATATGATTCAAAGAAATAATGAAAAATAATGATCCCATAACAACATATGCTCGGATGAGTCCTTACATTCTACAAGTCTCTACTCTAGGTAGATCAAAAATTGGTAGTGTTGATCAACTGATTCTGTTTCTATCTTCAAGGCATGGTGAAACTCCTCCTCCCAAAAAATGGCATCAATCCATGCCTTTTACGCCACATAAAGTAGTACATGTTTCTCTATCATATCCTTCTTAGATAATTAGAGTGCATGTTGAAACTTGGAAACTCTTATTGAAGAAGACTAATCTAATACTGAAGATGACCGATTTTTGATAGAAAAAGGCCAATTTTAACATCCCTAGCATTGACTATGTCCGGTGAGTGGTTCCCTCTATCACACAGAAACAATCTTCCTTCAGCAATATTTCCCAATTCTAGTTCCCTAAATAAGAGACCTAAACATCTACCACCCTTAGTTAAAGTGCCCTAATTTTCTCTCTCATAGAGACAACTTCATTGAATCAGGTGTGAGGGAAAGAATAGTCGAAGCCCTTATAACCAAGGGTTTGAAACATAAACCGAAGGTGACCCAAAAAATCTTTCAAATCCTCCAAGATGGTCTCCAAAACTAAGGAAAAAACCTCCCTCAACATTTGTAGCCTCATCAAATGATAAAATTACATAGATCCCGAGACTTCACTCAAATCCCTATTGGGAACAAGAATGTATTCAAGTACTAGGTCACTTAGAAAAAGAGTTATGATCATAGTCTTTGACAAATAAGGGAGAGAATCAGACTATACATTACTTGATCCAGTCAGAAGAACTCCCAAGGGAGTAGGGACAAGGGAATCTAAACAATAGGGAAAAGTGCATATAGAAAGGGGTATCTGGGATTTCCAATCATATTTTTCGTTTCTTATAAACCATATAGAATCGCTAGGAAGTCATCAGTTATGACCGAGGTTAGAAACATACCTTTCTCAGTCGTGTCACTACAAACATACAATTATGGAATAATATCCTTGGGTGAAGTGGTAGTTCCTTGTTATGAATAATTACTTCCTATAACCTCTGGTTATTTTCTTGAAGACATTATTCATTCTACACTCTTGAGGGCTGCAAGAACAAAAAGATAATATGAAGCTACATGACACAAGTAAACAAAGTGTTAAACATTGAAGAAGATGTCACCTCCAAAAATTGATTCATCCAAGCTTATGTGGGAGTAGAATAGCTACCTATGTCATCATCCTCTACAAGGGAATCCGCCCACATTAGGTCAAATGGTGCAATCCCTAAATTTTTTGAAGTAGGTAACAAAAAATATTGAACGGACACTTTAGACACTTAAACTTGTTAATGGGTGAGGCCCAATAGTGATGTTTATAATAAAGAACCCAAATTATTGACCATATCCTTGGAATAAAATACATGCTCTTCTTGGAGAGCTCAGTAGGGAACTACACATTTTTATGAATCAAAATGTGTTTCAATAATGATCCAATATAAGAGAAGAGTGAAATAACACACTTATTTGAGGATTTTTAAGGAGAAGGATCTAGAAATTAATATCTAATCATTTATTACCTTTTGAGTAAGTCTTTCTAGAAGGTTCTAGTGCTAAATATGTTTCTTTAGAGAAGCAAGCTCTACCCTCATCTAAGTCTATCAACCTGGGGACCCTTCATCATCAGCCCCCCGATCACTATAAAATTCTTCTCCCATATCCACTTCAAGAGGAGTATATTCAAGGGACAATAGATCAATATGATCTTTAGTAGGCTCATACTATATCAATATAAAAAGGACATCAATATAGTTGAATGACTCTATGACCCTTTTAAAAACAATAATAAGTCTGGACTTACTGCTTCTCTGATGAAGGGATAACACTATTCATGGGTAGAAATTTGATGTGTGTTTGGGAAAACCAATTGATGGACAATAAGGGAGAAAAACATAATTCCATTGACACTATAAAATTCTATTTCAAAGACTCAAAAAATTCATTTATCCTCTTTAGGATGTTCTTTGAAGGTGATACCTAGAGGGGTAGTGATACAGTAGAGAAATTTCAATAGTTCCTCTGCTTGGATAAATATATCCCATAACATAGATTATGTGTTATGTGTCCTCAAAACCACCCATTAATGAGTTTTGATAGGGAATAACAACTTTTATGCACTCTCTCCCTATGGTATTGTGTTTTCTATACCCGTGTCAGAAGGTTCTTCTGCCGATAATGGTGAACATCTGAATTCTTCCTAGGGGGATTCTGGGGATACTGACCCTCTAAATGCTAGTTTCCTTCCAAGATTGGGATTGTGCACATAATATAGTGTTTTAGAGGCCTAACTCAGCAATTTGAATAATATTATTTAGGATATGAGTGAATCCAACCCACCACATAACCACAAGATAAACTGATTATTGCATTATAGGGAGGAAGGTGTATCTCAACACTAGTCTATTCTCAAGTAAAAATCCACCAAAATTGGAGAGATACAATTATAAAGTCCTCATATATAACATAAATATAGAGAGGACCCCTTGATTGAACACATAATAATTAGAGGTTGAAATGACATGGTGCATACCACTCGCAAATGATGTCCCCATCAAAACAAGTAGAAAGAAATCCCTCACAAAGTGACATCTCATAAGCCTAGCCTCGAGACTGGCATCATGATTAAGATAATATTTTTATTATTATTCATATGTTATTAACTGATTTAATCCATACCAATTAATCAGTGGGAGTTTATTTGCACCATTTTATGATTTTTGGTGAGTTTTGAGACAAAATGTGAAAATTGGTTAATTCTGTAAATTTAACAGTTTTCTGGAGCTTTTGTATTTTTGGTATAACTTTTAAAATTTTGATCCAAATGGGTTGATTCATTTTTTAGACAGAATTGATTTTTTGGGATCCATTTTTAATTTGGGTTCCATGATCTAATTTGAAATTTAGTTCCCCAGAAAAATCAGTCAAGTGGAAAGCTTATTTTGGGCCGAAAAGTAGACCCTACCACATTAAATGAATCATATCATGAGATAACGACCTTAATATTAGCTTATTTTAGCTAATTTATACGTTAGACTCAATGGGGAATGTTCAAATTAATGTTCATGAATAAAGGATCTCATTAAGGAATCGTTTTAGCAAGTGAAAGAAGAGTGGTTGGAATAGTATTTGGTAGCAAGAAAAAGTCAGGTTCAATGATTCAAACATATATTCCTTTAAAAATATCCGAAATCATTGATATTTTTAGGGTTGATAGAAAAATTCTTTCATAACATCTTTTAATAAGAGATCTTGGTGTGTTTCTTCCAGATGGTGAAAAAAACATAAGCAATATTCTAGAGGAAAAATTCTAGAGGAGACAATTTTTTATTCATTGTTTTCACTCTTTTATAGTTATTAGTTTTATAATGAGTTATTATTATCACTTATTCAAAACTACCCTTACCATGGTGGGGTTAAATTATGTGTGATTGTGGAAGTAGAGGTTTTTCCTTTTGTAATTCTTGAGTTCTTTCAATTAATGTTTTAAGATCCTTTTCTCCCTTCTGTTAAATCTGTTTCAATTTCATATAATAGTTATTATTATCAAGTACAATTGTATTTGGTTTTATATTATATTGTTTTTATTGATTTGGTCAAATATAAATTTCTCTCTCCACTAGAATCTGGTCTATATATGATAGAATAGACCAGTTCTTAGTGGTGAAGTACACAATGATTACTGGTATGTGTGTGAGGAGTAGTGAACATTGTTTATTTTTTGAGATAAAAAATACCCCATTGATAATTTCCTATGTCAATTGAGGGAATATTATAAAACTCTATCACATAAAATAAGAAGAGTAGACCAATAAGATATTTTATTAAGCTTTATTTTTACCATTATTATTTGAACAAGTGAGTGATATTAAGTGATTGTGTATTCTCAATTTTATCGATATTACAGAAGAGAATTGGATGATTTGAACTATAATAGAATTAAAATTGAAAAAAAGACCCTTAACTTATCACCATATCTTATAATATTAATAGATAACTTATTTTGACAATTATTTCTTTCTCTTAATTATTTTTCTTTTTTTTATTTTCTTTATAGTCTTTTTAAATTCAAAATTTTTTAAAAACAATCACTATTTCTTTTAATTATTTCTAGTGAAAAATGATATTATTTTTTACTCCTCTCTATAGACAACGTAGGTTTACCAGTATAATACATTTTAATGTAGGTAATAATTGTTTTTTCCACACCCCATGATCAGGACATGTCAGAACATGGTTCCGTTTCCTGGGAGGTAGTGCCAATGATCTAATTGAAAATATTTGAAAAAATATTTTTCCATGATGTTTTCAAATGATTATTTCATTAATTAATAGTACAATTACCCAAAAGTGGAATAATTATATGAGTATAAATATTATATAATATATATACAAGAACATTGAAAATATATAGAACAATAGTAGATCAAAGTAGAACTAACTTTGGAATAAGTTCATGCATTGAGGGAGCAAGCAGAACATAAGAAAGAACATGAGGTGGAAAAGATGGAAAAATTACCTAATGAGTTATGTGTGGATGATCAAAATGATCTGGGTGGATTCTAGAATGAGGGTGATGAACTAATTTACCCCTATTACTAACAATGTAGAATAACCAGAACTGTTAAAGGAATACACCACCAAAGTAGTGGAATTCGAAAAAATTATAGAGGGGCCCCACCACCTACCTCTATCGAGTGAAATTAAATTGTAAGAGGCACTTTCCACTGACGAATCAATTGATGTTGAGAAACTTTATAGAGATAATATTTTTATAAACTATTTTAATTCTGATTATATAGAATTTTTATTAATTATTACTTCTCCTTTTTTTAAATTATCAGATTCAGCCAACACTTGTATTTCCTTAGTGTATGAGGAAGAAAAATAAAATGCATCTGATGAGGAATATATAGATCTCCCTAATCTTGATGAACATTTATTGTAGGGAGTACATGGGGAGACCAAAGTGTATTTTCCTAATGATATGTAGACAAAACATTTTTATTTTGAAAGGGAAGAATTTGATATTTATTCTTTATGTTTTAATTTTATTCAAATATAATTAATCTCTAATTTTCCATTTGACTATTATTTTGATGCATCATACATTGAGCAACCGCTGGAGAATAGAGAATTAGTTGTGAAAGTGGAAACTAAGAAAGAGGAGGACTCTTTCGTTGTCCTAACCCCACCATTCAAGAATCATATGATTTTAATGGGGTTGGATTTGTTGTACTATATCGACGGTGTCCTCAAAAAAAGGAAGAAGTGAAAGATGGAAAGAAAAATTTTTGTTGGTTCATGAGAAAGAATCTTTACCCACCATCAAATTGGGGATAACCAAATCAAACTGCCCATTTGGAGGCATTCAAAACCCAAGGCCCACATGGGGGAATAAACCAATATCTATCCTTATTTTCACACCCTATTTATATTTTTATTTATTTTAATAAATATCTTATATTTAATTTTGATATTTTCATTATAGGTTTTCAGTGTGAAACTCATTGGAGATCAACTCAATGTTGAACTATTAATAAGTCAGGTTGTACCTATCCTTTATACTTAATTTCTTATTGTGACTCATTTTCCAATCTATTTACCTATTAAGTCAATTTGAATGCATTACTAACTCTACATAATTTAATTATGGGGGAGGAAACCTTTGTATTTTTGGATTTTTATTGGTTTTTTGGTTTCCTATTTAAAAAAAACAAAACAAATTGTGTGTTTTTCAAATATTGTTTGTGTGTTTTTCAATTTTTGTATTTTTTTGAAACTTTTGAGAAGAAATGATTATATCCAACATTTTTGGAACTCGTTTCCTTGAGTGAAGCAATTTATTACTGGAAACTGAGCTTATGTTAATGCTGAAAATGACTTTGTTTCAAGTTAAAAAATTTATAAACTTCATGAAAAGTACTATAGGTTTTAAGTCCCATGCCACATATCACTTCCTATATCTATGAAATCACATTCCTATGAGGATTTTGAACCATTTTTTCATATTCTTTAAATTCACCTCACTTTTTTATAGAACAAAAACATGCTTTATTTAACCATAATTTTATTTATTCCAATCAATACACAAGGGTCTAAGGTATTTGTGTTTTAAACTATTGAGGAATTTATTTGGTTTTAATGATCCATTTTCAATAAACTTCTTTTCATTCTATCTTACCTTGTACATTTAATCCTTGTAATCCATAAAATCAATGAACAACCTGTTAGGTCCACCACATTATAAACCAATTTTCCCTATCCAACCTGCTATTTAAGTGAAATTTCAAGATCTAGTTGAAGTTAAGTATGGGGCATGATGTTTGTCTTGTGCAAAACTTTTTAAAGATAACTTGGGTAGAAAATAAAATTATGAAGAGATGATCTTGAGGATGAGAAAAAAACCATTCTATTGAAAGTTGTTCCTTTTATGGAGCCTTTAAGAAAAAAGAAGCTATGCCTTTCTGGAGCTTGTTATGCTGGAAGAAAGCTTTTCCTATCAGGAGCATTCAAGAAAAATTATGTTTGAGAAGAGTAAAATGTTTTATACTGAAATTATTAATGGTGCGAACTTTTAATTAGTTATCATGATGATGGATGTTATTTTATACAAAGGGGATTTAAGAGGAGACTATATTTTAGGGAAAATTAGAATAATGCAATTTTTCTTCAAAAAAAACCAAGACCTCTTTATCCTTATTCATAATTTTACACATTAAAATTCTACCAACTGAAAATCATAGAAAAAACCTGTAATGTATTCATGATAAACACATATTCTTGACTCATATAGGGTGGATATTTAGGAATTTATCAACCCTATGGTGACCCTTTTATGAGTATGGATGAAAAAGAGATGGAAGAAAAAAAATGAAATTTGTGTGATGAGTGAAAATGAAACTGAGGTAAGTGTTTTGTGTGAATGGGGGGAGGAAAAAATAGAGGAAATATATTGAATGTTTCGAAATAAAGAACTTGAAATGATGGTTTTTAGAAGGAAATATATTTTTTGTTTCTTATTTTCAAATGGGTGGATCTTATGGGCATGGGTTTTGAATATGCTTTGATTTGATTTTGATTCTGACTTGTCCTAGAGTATAAGTACCAAGTGTGGGGGAATTGATAGAGATAATATTTTCCTTATTATTCATAAGTTTCTCAATGATTTAATCCCTACAAATTAATCAATGTGAGCTTATTTGAATCATTTTATAATTTTCGGTGTGTTTTGAGACAAAATGTAAATATTTATTAATACAATGAATTTAAAAGTTTAATAGAGATTCTATATTTAGAGACTAACTTTTACAATTTTGATCCAAATGGGGTTATTATTATTTTCAGTATGAATTGATTCATGGGATCCATTTTTGACTTCTGGTTCACAACAAAATTCAAAATAGAGTATCCAAAAAAAATAAATCAAGTGGAAAACATATTCTGGTTGGAAGAGTAGACCCTACCAAATTAAATAAATCATATTTTGATCTACAGACCTTAAAATGGGCTAATTATAGAAGGTTGAGACATCAGACTTTATGGGGCATGTTCACATTAATGTTTATGAATAAAGATCTCATTAAAGCATTGTTTGAGAGAGTCAAAGAAGAGTTGTTAGAATAGTATTTGGTGGGGAAAAAATGTCATGTTCAATGATTCAAACATATCGTCCTTTAAAATGGTCCAAAATCATTTAGATTTTGATTGTAGATATCTAACATCAGTACGAACATATTTTAATCAGAGACCTTGGTGTGTTTTAGGCGGCTGGTGTGTAGAATAGAAATAAACTTCAAGAGGATGGATTCTGGAGGTTAAAATTTTCTATTCATTGTTTTCACTTCTTTATTCTTCTTAAATTTGTATTGATTTCTTTATATCCCTTATTCCCAATTACCCTTACCATGGTGGGGTAAAATTATTTCTGATTTGAGAGGGATAGGTTTTTCCTTTTGTAATTCTTGAGTTCTTTCACTTAATGTTTTAAGATCTTTTTCACTCTTCTATGAAATCAGTTTCAATTTCTAATAATGGTATTTATTATCATGTACGGTTGTATTTGATTTTAGATTCTATTGTTTTTATAGATTTGGTCAATAAAAAATTTATCCCTCCACTAGGATCAAGTCTATACAGGATGTAATAGATCTGTTCTTAGTTGTGATGTACTCGGTGATTGCTGGTATGTGTGTGGGGAGTAGTTAAAGTTCATGATTTTTTGAGATAAACAATACCCAATTGGGAATTGCCTAAGTCAATTGAGCATATTTTCTACAACTTTATCACAAAAAAAAGGAGTGTAGAAAAATATGATATTTTAGTAATCTTTATTCTAACCATTATTGTTTGAATAAGGTAGTGAAAGGAAGAGATTGTGTATTATCACTTTTATTGACATTATAGAAGAGAATTAGATGATTTGAACTATGATAGAATTACAATTGGAAAACTGACCCTAACTTGATCAACATTTCCTAATATAGTTATCAATCACTTGTTTTTTCAATTTGTTCTTTATCTTAATTTCTTTTCATTGTTTTTTTCTTTATTGTCTTTTTCAAATGAAACAATTTTAAAAACATTCTCTACTTGTTTCTCTTATTTCATGTGACAAATGTTATTGTTGTGCACTCCTCCTTGGGGAGAACCTAGGTTTACCATTATCCTACATTTTAACTTAGGTAATAATTATTTTTTCCACATCCCATGATAGGAATGTGTTACCTCACCATTGTCAAAAATATCTCATTTCATATTTGGTCAATATATTAGGAAATTGAAATGTTCATAATGTCTCACATAATCCCTGAAATCTCAATTTTTCAATGTAATGGGTCTTACCCTATTGATGAATTGCAAGTATTGTATAAAGTGGGAATTCAGTATACCTAGGATGTTTAGACAATCATAACCTCGCAAGTGATCTCTTAACTAACCCCATAATACTTGGAAGGGGCCCCTAATCCTATAAGGGGTGTTACCCTTATAAACATGGTGACAAATATGATATATTTTGGCTAGTACAGGGATGACCAGTCCGAGATGCTCCCCCCGAACATGGAGTTCTCCATTATGAAATTGGAAATTCCAACTCCAAATTTTTTCATTATGGGGAGTAAGTTCCCACTTAGGTACATAGAAAGGAAGATGACATGTTGTATGGATCAATCAACACAGGGAACAACTTCCCATCCCAATTATCTGAACATCCCTTCTTCAACCATGGAACAATAAGCACCTAGTGCACTTTGGGTGTCCATCGTAAGCCAGGACTCTAACTTCTAAACTTCATGCTCAATGTCGGTATTCTTGATGAAGAATTCTTCCCACATTTAGAATTTGATATCTGCTCAAGGAAAGAACCCCTTTGGTAGAGGAGGGGGAACATTATCAGAAAGACCAAACCCATAAAGAGTTAAGAAGTCTTGAAGGGGAAAACTTGAATATTTTAATCCCATCACCTTTATCAGACTCAGTTTATGTGAACCAATATCACAGTGGTAGGTAGGATCCACAATAACCACTATGGAATCATGACGGTCTATATTAGATTTTTTCTCATTCTTAAAATGATTGTAAGAAGTTCTATGGCAACCAATATCCAACTGAATAATTGTAAGTGGTATATGTCTAATGGATAAAAACAATATTATGAAAGGAAAGACATAATAAATTGAAAGCATCATCCACATCACATGAATTGATAAGGGGTTTCAGAATATCAAGGGGAGTTTGTGAATCACTTAAATAGTAAAGGCCTCATGGGTCATAATATCCCATAGGTCATCAAAAAATCATGTGAACCCTTGGAGACTCATGATCGATTGACCTCAACATGGTCATGTAATTCCCATGACAATCAGTCAAACATATCATTGTGTAAGTAGGCCTTACAGAGACCTCATGAAAATATAAATAACAATGATTAAAGATTATAAAGTTACCAAAATATAGTTCAGATACAGCTCGAATGGGTGCTAGGGTGAGAGTGTTCTTGCATAATATCACTCACAAAAGAAGGGCTTATATTGGGGTCTCACGATTGGATCTCATAGAAGGGTCGAATGAAGAAGGCATGTGGCAGAGAATAGGTGAGAGAAATATTGATAAGTAATGGACATTTAAAATAAGGACTCTCTTCCCCTATATTTATAGGTAATTTCTAAGGATACCAATAATTTCCCGATAGACCAAGCATAACCCCAAACACAGATTCATGACAGCACCAACAGCTCATGTGAGAATTTACTTTCCCCATGTCGAGCCCTTATCCCCATGGGTGTTTCTATTGGGGGGTGGAATTATTAATGCACACCAAATGAGAATCAGAGAATCCACAAATGAAGAAATATCTATATATGGGTATTATTTTACCCATAAAACAAAGGGAAGGAGAAGGTAGTTGAGACTCACAGATCATGTAAAGACATCAAGGGATACAAAATTGTGTGACCATAATGGGATTATGTGAAAGAACCATGTTTATAACATAACCTATAATGGATATCATAGAACCCCTTTTGATGAATCATCATAGTAATAAAAAGGAACCCAAGAAAACCAGTGGTCATTTGGTAGAAACCGAATAAAACACCACCCGGACATGCATATTTTTAACCAGTGGATGCCTGATAACCCATAAAAAATAAATCAAAATAGGATGAAAACATTCAAGAGGTGGGGTGTCTTTCAATCGTAAAAGTCGCATGATAGATCACTAAAATAGAGAATATTGGTACTTGAAAACATTGAAGAAAACTCCTGAGACCCCCTGAGAATTTGAAAAATAAAACAAAGGAAATAAAAGGTGAGGAGTCAGGAGCCAATCATAGTCATAAAATAAATGTGACACACTCCTACTGACCACAAGGCTCCGTGAGACCCCGGTGACATGCTCTCACAATCTCACAAAATCCCCTTGTATTTCCTTCCTCGTCATGCAAAGAACCTCTAGTATGTTTAGGTGACCTCACACTCCCCCTTTGGATCCCTAAGGAAGATCAGATTGATGTGTCCATAATGTTCTTGCACATCACTACATGGACTTTATCAGTCATGAGATGCATCACCGAGAGATAGAGTATCTGTCTTTGACCAAACCGAAGCACCCTTAGAAACTCTCTAACCTTCACAACATAAAAAAAGGAAATAAAAGAGGGAGGATGGAGAAGCCTCTCATGGTTATAAAACTCTTGAGACATGATAAGGCTGTCTGCGACTTGATCCTGTAGGATACCTTGAAAAATTGGTCTAATCCTGTAAAGTCCCCTTGTCAAGCTATCCTTATGTCACAAAAACTCGCAGACAAGTCACCCAATATTACGGGAATTTCTCTTAGCAAGCACATTGATCTTGAGAAGGCCTTTGGACATTTCAATATGAATATTTGTAAATCCTTCATCATGCTCATATGATTCAATATGTCTTTCATAATTGGAAATAATACAATTAATTTGGTATTGATGGGATGGAATCACATTCTCTACATATCTGGAGACACCATTGGAATAATACATGATGGAGACCTATAAAGAAGTGTGATGTCAAAGATCTTTGCTGAATATAGCCTAGATTTATGGGATATATGCCACACATATAGGTGAATTGTTGGGGGTAGTGAGGCATATAAACCTCCCACCCCAACATGAAAAAGACCACGACTGGACGTAAGGAGGGGGAAAACTATTTGAATGAGAAGTTTCCCCTTTTTATCTGACACTAGAGACGATTTATTGGAGTGGTTAATCCCACTACAAGAAAGTGTCATTTCAGTTAAGATACCAACAAACAGTTAGAGTGATCATGTGCCATGCATAAATCACTTCACGTGATTACCCATATATCACATAGAGAACTTATAGTAGGAAATAAAATGTATATCCCACACATTTTATGGATCATGATAGACTTAAAATAAACTGACACTGAATAAATCTATGTAATTTGAAATACAAAATATAGAACAAATATTAAAGGTAGATGAATTAAGAAAAAAAACATGTTCACTAACCCTCACGAGCTTCATGTGAACCATCCATGACATGCCAAAACACCAGGGCATGTCACCTCGATTCTGTGACGCTATTTAGGTATGAAATTTAGGTCATAAGAATCCCTTTGGAAATCTTAGAGAATGTCACACAGTCCCGCTGTGTATGCCACCTTAGTCTCAGGAAGCCCAATGGTCTTGTCGTTTGATCTTTGAAATATATTTTAGATGCATCTCCAGAATCATAAAACAACACTCAATAATAGCATCTATGTCTTATGGTAGCACCCGAGCATATCAACCGTCTATTGAGAAACCATGTGAGAAAAACATACAGGTCTCACGATTCCCTCCATACATGTAATCCAGGACATACGAGACCCTCTGGACAAGCCATCCGGGTCATGCGATGGCTACCAAGATGAATTGGCTAGGTCATGCGATGTCCTTCAGACTAGTAATCATTGATCATGTGAAAAAATTCAAATATTTCTTCCAGTTTAGTCATCATTAATAATAAAATCAAGGCATGTTTAGCATGTAGGTCCCCGGGACACCCTGAGAGGGGAGGGGTGAATCAGGGTGTCAAATTGTTTTCGTAATGTGATTGATCTTGACCCCACATTGGTAGGAACTTGTAAAACCTATATGATGGATATGACCAGCAATCGAACATTCACATGCAATGATTTGACACAACACTTTTACTTGGTTCACCACTAAGGGCTACGTCCAAGGAGCATATGCTGACAGGTTACCGGTCATACCTAATTCCACTATTCTTCACTAGTTGTGGATTGCAATGGTTCAGGAATAGTCACGCAGTCCCAAAATCACTGCCTTTTCAAAAGTTCAGGTATAGCTCACTGAATCCCTCGAGTCACACCCGTTGAATCCCCCTAGCTCACTGGCTTTGGTGATGTCTCAGTCAGTTTATAGACATGAAGGTCTCTTTAATATATAATCATAGAAGTATTTGTCTCCTGTTCATCATGAGACAATGCTTGCATCAGAGTCCTGAGTTGATTCTATTTTGTATTCAACCTTATACTGTAGTGCAATAACTGAATGCACTATATCTCTTTCTTCTTTCCCTTTAATTCCTAATACTGACACCTGAGTGTTTCGTTATATTTCCCTCTTTCGGTGCAGATCTGATTTTAGTTTCTCGAATCATTCTTCTTCTCTTCGCAAAGCACAATGATGGTGTTAAACATAAGTCATGCGTGTGCGGTACTACTTCTCTTCGTAAAACCAAGTGCTTCACTGTACTTCCATCTTTAGAAAGAATATTTGAGAGTGTTAAGCACCTGTTAAAAGCATGCGGCACCCCCAAAATTTTTCCACACCCTTCCCAGTGTCTTGCGCGTAAAATTCAAACCTTGTGCATGAAAATACCTCTTTTGGTGAGAAAAAAGCTTTTCACGCAACTCTTCTTTTTCGCGCAGAACTTCCCTTTTTCATGCCAACACCTTCTTTTTTATGCAACACTTCTTCTTTTCTCGCACCACTCTATACCTCAATTTTTTTCATACGTCAGAGCTCGGGATTTGCCTATGTGTTGATCCACACCAAATGAGAGGGGTTCGCCTCATATTTATAGGCGTTTTGACCCTACGTGTAAAACCCCTTCCTGCGCATAAAACCCATTCCTGCGCGTAAAACTGTCTCTCAATTATTTATATCACGCGCAACTTAATTTTATTCTCGTTCACCACCTAGGTTTTTCGTGCACCTCATGAATTTTCTATTTCTCATCATTCTGAACCTGAAGCCTCCTTTGAGTGTAAAACATCAAACCCACATTTTTCACAGAACCAACTTTTCGTGCACAAGTTTTAGTTTCTGCGCACATGGCGAGAACATCTCCAATTTTTCACGCACATCTTACCTTTGCTGATTTTTATTTATTTGTAATACAAGACACTAATTTCGTTAAAAACTCACCAAACTATTTCACACACAAAATTTTTTCACGCGCATCCCCATTCTTCCGTGCACTGTTCTGGCTTTTTCGCAAAGCCCTTGCCTTTGCCATTTTTCGACATTCTGATTTTGAAACACCTCTTGCGTGAAAAACCTCTCTCCTCTATTTAGTGCACCATGTTGTTTTTCGCGCACAACTCAAATATTTCACGCACAACCCACCTTTTGCACGTACCACTTCCTCTTTTCTCACACTTCATTTTACCAACAACCCATGTCCTCATTTTCCGATCTTCAGGCCCAAAAATTTGGAAAACACTGGGAAATGATGCCACCTTAAATATATGCTTCGACCGTAACCTTAATGCTTATTTTATGCGATTTTCATTCTTCAAAAACTATTCTTCCTCAACCATCATTCTCTACTTCATGAAAATCATATGATTCAATTCTTCATGTAGACTCTTGCATGGTTCTCATTCAATCACGAAGAATTGCATGGTATTCATCAAATCCCCATTCTTCTTCAATCATCCTTAGATGAATAATACCTTACAATTCTTCACTGTTATAAAAAATGTGTCACCTTTGACGCAAATTATATGATTAAATTCTTCAAGTAGGCTCTTGCAGGGTTCTCTTAAAATCATGAAGAATTTCATGGTATTAATCAAATCCCCATTATTTTTCAATCATCCTTAGATTGTTTATACCTCACATTTCTTCACTGTTGTAAACAATGTGTCACCTTTTATTGATACAAGTTCTTTGAATTTATGATCAGTACAACAATCATATAAATTTGAATTCCTCCTTTCATTGGAGTACTTCTTGATCTCCTTCATTTTGATCTTCATTGAAAAGTATTGACAACAAATATAACCTTATAAACAAAGTGGTCCCAACATAGCAGAGTACCAAAACATTTCAGGAAGGAAGGTAGGATGGGTCTATAGGGGAAAAAATTATGTGATAACCTTATCTATCATCAATTTGTGGGCCCCAATTATAAGGGCACTATCAGTGTGTAATCCTCGATCAAGGTAACTATGTTGACTTTGATTCCTTCCATAATCAGGATACGTAGGACACCTCCCTAATGTTCGAGCTCCATATAAATCCTCCAGGGGGATTCCCATAACATAAGTCCCACAACAACAAGCAATTACGTTGATTATTTGTCTTCCCCTGTCTATCAAAATGAGCATAGATCATGTGGGATTATGGTGTTTCGAGAATCTTATCATCTGCACCATAAAACTCCATGAAGGTCAGGGAAATGTCAGCATGTAAGCCCTGATGAGGGGAATGATATATTCACATCTACACTAGGGAATAAACCTTGGGGCTAGTCCTAAGAAGGTGACTGAAATATGAGAACTATGATTACTACCATAACGAAGATACATATGAAACGTTTCTAGGGCCTTAGCTGAAATAGACACCCACTTTGGTGTAAGTCCCTATATGTCTCCAATATCTAAACCATCCAGACCCAATAATTCCCAGGGGATGACTATTCAGCCTCATCCTTCTGTTGAATGAGAAACTAACAGAAATATGATGACTTTAGTTCCTTCTATAACTAGGATACATAGGATGCCTCCCTGAGGCATGAGAACTATAATAAATATTCATTGGGTTTGTCCCAGTACATAAGTCCTGCACCCATATGTAGTGATATTGATAATGTTTTATCAATTTTTTTTCACATCGAGCATAGATCAGGTGTGATTAGGTAAATACAATAATAAAATCATTCACATCATGAATATCCACCATTTATATAAATCCTAGTATGCAATACCCAATAAGAGGCATGATATAAACCTCCCCATACGAGGACATCAACCTTGGGACATGTCCCAATGGCTCAAATGAACTATGATAACTATGATTCTATCCATAATTGAGATATATATGATATATAATTTTTTCTCAAGATTGAATACCTGGTTCCTCATAGCACTCATATATGTCCTCTCCACATAAAGTGAAATTACATATGGTCAACGAACTATGTGGGATTTGATTCCTGTAATAACTAGGATACATAGGAAACCTCATAACAACTTAATACCCTCTTTGAGATACGAACCACCTCCTTGCGTGGCGACACAATTAGAAGCCCTGATTATACGTGTAACACCCCAAGTATTTAAAAAAGAATTTAATGTTGAATGTAATGCACCTAACACTGAGTCTCTACGAAAAACACTATGTTATTATAATTATTAAAAGGAGATAGTTATAACCTAGCTATGAAACAAAATAATATTAATATTTTAAATATATATATATTTTGGTAAAATACAAATCATTTTTTAATTTATAATTTCATAATTAACTTATGGAGAACTTTTAGTACATATATGAGATGTTTTTTTATTTTTTTGATGAATTGTGAAAAGTACTGAATTTTAGTTAAAATCTATGTTTTTTTAAATAAATATTTTTTAATGTAACAATAGATTAATCCTATCTAGATCATTGAAATGATTTATATATTCAAATGAGATATAAATAATTATTTAACTTTTGAATATTATTTTTACATGCCTTTTTTTCCACACTTGCGGGATTAGCGTCAAACATAATTTTTCCGCTTCAATGAATTGAATTTTGAAAAATGGACATTAAAGGTTGCTATATGTTTGATATGTAGAGTTTGGTAGGATCAACCAAATTTTTTGGTGAATATTAACTTGAGCCTTTGGAATTGTAATGTTACCCTTATTAATAGTAATAAGACAAAATGAATAGTAACCTCAACAATGAACTTATAAATAAAATCTTGAAATGTTATAAATGAATGTATGATATAATTATATCATTATATAAGTAAGTGAATATTTTAAACATTTATAATTAAGTGTTGATTTTTTGAAAGACATAAATATTTAATTAAAAGTTTATAATTAATAATATGATTTATAAGAATATTTATTTTCGTAAAATGAATACGTAAATTGATATTGTTTCATATTATGATTTTAGGATAATATAATGAGACCGTATTTAATTTTTTAGGTTATTATAGAATCATTTATAAATTTTAAACATCATTTTTTGAGTAAATTATAATTCTAATTAAAAATATAATTTCTAGTATTTAGAAAATTATTTTCATAAAATGTATTATTTTTAATTTTAAACATTGAAAAATAGTTAGGGTTACTTTTGTGGGATTTTTTAAAATACTTGAATTTCTGGTAAATAGTAAAATATGATAATTTATGATAAATGATAAATACATGAATTATTAAGTCAGAGTTGATGTATGGATGATTTAAGAAAATAATCTCAAACTGTCATTCATTATTTAAATATATTTCCTGATAATACTCAATCTACGCATAGTCTTGAGCCAAAAATATTAAACAAATGAATAAAATATTAAAAAACTCCCCTCTTCTCCTCTATAAATAGAAAACCTTCCCACCTCTTCTCCTCACATCTTCCAAGATTTGATCCTTCTCTAAATTGTACCCAATACTCTTCCCAAGATTCTCACCACTTCAAATACCTTCTATTCTCCCCAGAAGGCAAAAAACAAGGGCCTTATGAAGGTTTTAATGGAGGATAAATCAAGAGGTAAAAATCTATTTCCTTTTCATTTATGTTTTTTTCAATTTCTTTTCTTTTCATATATTATTTCACCTCCTTTGACCAAAGAGAATTGATAAATCAAGTATAATTTATATACTATAGATCTATCTTGTTAATGTAATTATCCATCATCAATCCCTTTCTCCACTCCCATTTATTCTAAAAATTGAAATGTTGTCCGTGAGGCATTGTCTCATCACCTTTAAAGACGAAAATTTTAAATTTTCCTTCACCTTCTTGAAGGCTATTCATGATTTTTTTAATCGTTTAAATATAATGTATAATTTATATTGAAATTTTTTTATTTTATTTAATAATCATATTTACAAAAAATATAATGATAAAACAAAATGATTTTGTTTTGATTTAAAAACCGCTGAAATTAATCAAAACGATTATCGTTAACATGTTATCTAATTATTCATCCTCATATCTTGTAATAAAACAATATATAAAACTAATTAAAATTTTATATGTTAATTAATTTCATAAAATTAAAATTCTAGAAAATTATACCCATTTTACATGAACTTCATTACCTATAAATAAGAAAATTGATCATAAAAACCAAAAAAAATTGCTTCGGAATAAGGAAATTATTCACAATAACCCATTAATAAGGCCATAAATGTACATAAAAAACTATAATGAATAAAAAAATATATATAAAATCTTATTGATTAATTTATTAATGAATTTAATTTTATTATCCAAGACATTACAGTCATGTTCAGAACACATTCAGATATAAGGTAAGGGGTTTCTCATCTCACTTTTATTTCTATGAGATTTATATTATTATACACTTATTTATTGTATATGGTGTATGTATATCAAAATTTGATATATAATGTAATTATTATATTTATATTAATAATAATAAATGATTTATGGGATGATTAACAATTTTGGAATATACGATTTGATTGATTACAAAGTGGTAAGGGTTTATTCCCAAACTTCCATTTTTATTCTAGGATATGATATCTCCCTATACCCCAATGTAATTATTCCTTAATTTATGTCATTATCATAAATCATGGGAACATGATCCACAATCATGTATCCATATCATTTCATAATTCATAGATGGGGATGTACATGTTTTAATTTTGTTACCTTCTCTATTATTCCAGATAAGCAATCCTAATTAAATGGAACTTTCCGATTTCTTACCCATATTCAAGTGCACAATATTATCTATTTTAAGTCAAAATTATTTTATAAAATCATAAATTTTACCATTAATAAAAATATTGTTCAATTTCTAGTTTTATGAAAACAAACAATCATTCTCCCATTAAATTCTCTTTAATATTTTCTTTAAACCACACTAAAATGTTTTATTTATAAAGTTTATTTAAAAATATTTCTTCATGGTTTCACTCTAGTGGAAGATAATTTATACCTATAATATAATTTAATTGGAAATACATTTTATTTTTTGGGATATACATTTTTAAAATCTTATTTTATGAAAAATACAAATTATTTTCTGAAAGAACTATTCTTTCAAAAGTAAAAGGGGTTTTTCTAATCTCACTTGTACTTCTATGAGATATATGCCTTGTTCACCCGTTATTACTTGTCTGTGTGGTGTATGTACTTCCATGTGATATATCATATCTATATTATTCTTATTCTAATGATATTATATGTTTTTTTAATGATTTATTCATAGGGAATATGATTTAAATGTTTCAAAGTGTTACGTGACACATTGGAATGTTTAAACAATATTTCCTTGATAATTTATCAATGATATCTTCATTTATGTCAACTTAATTTGTTGAATCCTGTACTTCATCGAGGTATAACAATTATGATACATTGTACGATATGTTTTTTGAAGATATATGATCAGTTTGATTGTGGATGTGTTTTTTGATACCATTCATGGTTTCTGGTTAAAGTATTCAAATTTCGTACACTAGTTTTTAAATATGAATATTTATGTTGTTTATGGTTCATCATATTCATATGAGGAACGTATTGGACATAATAAGTGATAGTCAAGCCCTGCTATAGACCCTGGATGAATTAATAGATCTCATGAGACAAAATAGACTGGGTTTTTACCCATAATGCATGGGGTCTTGGTAGAGGCCTTGATGATATTTTTATGATGACCGACATTATGCATTTCCTCATTATGAAACTAGTAATTGATAGTCCATATAATTATTAGACTAGTATAATATCCATGGTTTTGTTTTATTGTGTAATTATTTAGTCAGATTTTTTCCTTCCATATTATGCTTAAGGTTATGTTTTAATTACATGTATACTTTTAGTTATTCACCATGACTTATTATTCATGATACTACTATATTAAATACACCTTACCAAGCATTTCATATCTCCCCTTTATTATGTTATATTTTTTCTAGGATTTTAGGATGTATATAAATAATTATCTATAGGAATAATCTAGGTGTTTATGGATGTTTCCAATATATTTGAAATGTTTTTTTTCTTTAATGTTAAAAAGAAAATTTGATGTATTTAATTTGGATTCAAAAACAACTAACCTGATCAGTCCTTTAGTAACCATGTATTGTATCTATAACAATGTATTAATATAAATATTTGACTTTGGGATACTGGCATCAGGGTCTTTATAATATATCTTCATCACATAAGTAGTTCATTACCAAGAAATGGATGAAGAACCTCAGATATATACATATGGATTCATGGATGAGACTCCCTTCTTTTTTACAAAAAGATAATTGAACCATGATCTTTATGTAAGGGTAACCAATAATATATTATAATTCTAAAGACATTCAGGAACATATCTCAAATCTATAAGAGAGTCTTAGATTTAGAAATAATTCCCCCTAAAAGGGTCAGATGTCCCTGACCTCCCATTCTCTTGATCAATGCGAGTTCCTAAGTTCCATTGGGCCTGAAAACCAAAGTGACAACCTAACATTGGAAAATAGGTTCATACCCAATTAATTATGGGCGAACCATATCAAGTTTCCAGGGAAGACTAAAAAAAATGGATAACTTGATGATAATGATTGAACAAAGCCTTAAACCCCTGTGATCGAACTGTCAGGCGGATCCCACCCACATCCTCCTAGATGAAACGAAATTGATATTGATATTTTCAATAATATATCATTCAATTTTAATAGGATATGATTTCTATGAATTTTAAATAATTTAATAAAATAGTTTTTATTATAAAATATTATTAATTTAATTTTATAAACAATGAATTTAATCTAAATTTTACATTATAAAGATAATAATTTAATTTGAATATAAAATATTTAAACATCCGTATTGGGATATATTTATCTAAAAAATTCATGAAACATAATAATTCACTAAATTTGTTTACTTTTAAAATCTTTTAAATCATTTTTTTATTTTCATATCATTTGAAAAAATATTTTTTCAGCACTACATAAGAATTTAGGGTAAATATTGTTTCATAAAAAATTATAAATAAAATAACTTGATAAAAAAATAAATTCATATTTCTAATAAAAATTTAAAACCAAACATAACATCATTTTATCCTTATAAAGTAACATTAGAGATATTAAATTTAAGAGAGTGACATTTTGTATTTATCCTTTTCTCAAAATATTATAAATGTTATTATCAAAGAATAATGGAGCCAAGTTTCCATATTTCCAAAAAATGGTTGAGTAAGGTTGAAATACACTTATCTTATAGGATAAAAGAAATTTTGGTAGAAATTATAATGACCTATTCCAAAGTTTTAACCCTATTTTACATGTATTACCCTTACTAAGGTCATAGATATTTAACAAGGTTAATATTCATAATGACCTAAAAATAAAAGGGTCACATTTTGAAAATTTAATCCCAATAGTTCCAAATATGGAATTAATTTTTCAAGAATCAATTTATATAAGTGTTTGAAATAAATTTTAATATACATTCGTAAAATGAAATGAAGAATAATTTTAATTTTTTTTTTGAACCTAAAAATGAATTTATACCAAAATAAGGTATAATTATGACTCAAAATGGAATTAATTAGATTATATATAATTAAAGAATAATTATATTTCTTTGAGATGAAATTCAATATATTATGAGTTCTTTTAAATATAATAGAAAATGAATTGTTCAAAAAACAGTCTTTTTATAATTCACTAAAAAAATATTTTAAATATTTTCCCATAAAACCATTGTATGATAAATTTTACATGATGAATTAAAAAATTATATAATTTTTTTTCAAACAAAATTTGGAAAATTTTATGGAATTCAATTTACATTAAGGGCGCATAAGAAAAAATTTTCAAAAAAATTATCTTAACTTACCTTCAAACACATTTATATTCATTTCTAACTAATTAATAACCCATTTATTTTATAAAATTTTTTTTTTCATTATTTAGTTATATCTATTAATACTATCCAATAATATTGATAGGAAACAACTATCGTATAAAATAATAATATTTCAATATTATATCACGGTTTGGTTAAACTCCATGTTTTGTATAAAAAATCAATAAAAGTTAAATTTATTTATTGAGAATTATATTATTAAATATTTGGATTTTACAAGTTTGGGGTAAATTGGTTAACCTGATATGAATGTGTGAAGTTGTTTTTATCTAATACAACATTTAAAAACCTTGAGTTAGTCCCACACAACTTTTGATTGACCATATTTAATATGATCTGTGACTTAACCCATAAGATTTAATATGATGTCGTGGAAGCACCATCTATAAAATTCATAACAACCAAGGTAAAATAGAGTTATTTTGACATGTTTTTTTTCTAAATCTTACATCCAAATTCTTGACTAAGATCAGCACACACGAGGTCATGCCTGTGAATTTTAATCTTATTTAAGCCCAATTCATTCTTAAAAAATTAAACTAAACTATATTAATCCTATATAGTGCATGAATTTCTCTTTCAATCAAATAGGAGTGATATGGATATAGAATATATTATGATATATTGGATTGTGTGGAAAATCTAATCATACACAACATTTTTACCATTGGAATAATCACACAAAACACTAACCATTATAATTTTATCAAAAACAAATATTTTATTTTGATTATAATATATCTTAGCATCCCAAAATCCCATTATTTATCTACATAACCAAAATTAAAAAATTATTTTAGTGTAGAATAAATTCAAAATTAATTCCAAAAGTAATTAAATCATTGAAAATCATTAAATTTAGAAATTGAACTATTAATTCCATTATTCAACATAAATTACTAAAATGTATTTAATAACCAAATATTAATTAAATTAAGGATATTTAATTCATGAAATTGTTTTAAAACTTGGTGAGAAATTGGCCTCTCTTAACTCCCCAACATTTATTATTGTGTACTCTTAAGAAAAAATATATATCCAAATCACAATAGACCAAAAATAAAATTTTAGGGAGTTAATAAGATTTTATTCAAGATGAAATTAATTGTGTTTATTTATCGAATCAATTTCGCTTTATTTTTTTCTCTTATATATATATTTTTCTAAAATTATTAATTCAACATGATGCATGTTTAAAAATACTTCACAATGAATTATTTTCACTCATCTCTCATGTTGGATTAATATAAAAAGTTATTATATTCTGAAAATTATGTAAGTCATGCCATGGGATTGGTAAAATCCTAACTCACCACACATGAGATAAATAATGGTGTTACAGTCTTGAGGATTTCCATATTTTTTCATTAAGGATAATGGTTGTGGGGTTTAATTTTTTAGAAATATAGAATAAAAATACGAGTATTTTATTTTTATATAAAAACTAATGATCAATAATTCAAAACAAGATGATAATTAGTGACTCAAAGTACCCATAAATGAGTCACATGCTCAGTTTTTCCCTTTCCAAACTAGATCCTCTACATGCATTACTATGAGTTGAATGTAGTGGAATGGAGATTAATGGTAATAAAACACAATAATAGATAAATAAGAGTGTCCCCTTTACTATAAAATATTTAACTATTACTGAGATTATAAAAATAGAATAAAGATAAATGTTCATGTTCATGAACACAATCCTCCACCACTATATTCCTTCGAAAAAAAGACAATATTTTTCACTATTTCATTAGAGTCAGAAAAGCATGATAGAAGATAAAAGGGAAAATTAGAGAAAGAGATGAATAGTAAATTTGAATAATATATATTAAAGGTTTATAAGACTAATAAAATAAAATATACAATCCATTGATATTAAAAATTTCTAAAAAAATTCCTAACTCTTTTGATTAGAAAAATAGGTACTTGTTTATTAGAAAAGGGTGAGCCAGACTTCTACCCAATTAAATATTCTAAAAGTTGGCATGTGTTTGTAATAGTAAATAGAAAAAAATAAAAAAATGGTGTTAAAAAAATTGTTCATAAATTTAATATTATTTAGACACATTGTCAAAAGTTATTTCTAGAATGTTAAATTAAATATTTTTGGATTGATAGACTCTTCATACCCCACCCGTAACCAATTTCAATTGAATTTATGACCTTAAAGAAGGCTTAAATATGAGATTACAAATTTAATGAATTTTTCCAGAGCTATTCTTTTTCTACTTTAAAAATTATAGCACATTTGGGTTGTCATTTTATGTGATATGAGAACTTGTTTTGAGGATAAACATGTGTGAACATTTTGGGCCACATTGATTAGATTGAAAATTGTGTCTAGTTGAATTAAACGTATCCCATACAGTATTTAATCCTTAAATTATGATTTTATAATTGGAATCAATACAGAAAACGTTATATCTAAAATACAAAACTGATTTAAAACACTTAAAAATAATTAATTAATCTATTTTATAAAATAAGCTCAAAACATTCCAAAACCGAAACAATGTGGAAATTACTAGTAAATAATTAATTATAGGGTTTAAAATATTTTATTATCGAATAAAATATTTTAAAATTTGAACTTCATTAGTCCCCCAAAAATAACCATTTCACTCCTGAACAATTATCATATATGCATATCAAAATCCACACAAGAACTAAAAGTGATAAAATTTCATTATTATTTTCCAAAAATAAAATATCATTAAGAATATTATATGAAAACCAATTCCCCTTCATTTTTGATCTATCACATTTGAATTCATTTGACCTCAAAATCCATCCATGACCCAATCACATTAACCTCACATTGAAATTCATGTCACTCTTCACTAAAGGAAAATTTTATCCCAAGTTATGCTCATACGTGCAAAATAAATGTGTCATAATATTCTTGTAAAAATTAGCATATCTAAAAAATATGATATATAAAAATATTTTCAATCATGGTTTATTTTCTGGGTGATTTTTTGGCCATGTTTTAGTGGGTAAAATTTTAAAAAAAATTATGGCCTAAAAGAGGAGGTGAATCTCTAATATACAAATGCATGATGTAAGCCAAGGGAATCCACTTGTACAAATGACCTGCACTCTAAATAAAGCGAACCCAAACTATCATAAATAACTAGATCCTCTTCCAGAATCCTGATGTGGGAAAGTGCATCCGTAGTGAAATTGGACTCCCTCCAACTATGGTGAACAATATGCTTGAGATTAGCCTCGAGAGAACATTTTATGATCACATAAACCAAATCCCAAGGAAACTCATAAACCCACTGAACCATTATCACTAGAATTTTAAAATCCTAGAATCATAATTTGAGAACACATGAAATACAGATAACTTAATATGACAAAAAACAAGAAAAATACACCCCCATTTGTTATATGGTCCATGATTTAGAATAAATGAATAAAGTGAATGAATAAAAATTCATGTCATTTATTTTGTACTAGAATATGATTAATTCAATTAAGAACAATTAACAATTCAATCTCATGTTGACATTTTTTTTTCTATTTTTTCAATTTTAAATCTATAGAGAACATGATGATATAAATGATGTATAATGAATAATGATGCAATCCCATGTTTCGAATTCCCAAAATTAAGACACACAAATCACATCACATTTCAATGAGGTGAATCCTAATAAAAACAAATGAACGGCCCTTCCCCTACAGTCCCACATGAAATATCCATGAAAAATAATTAAGAGTGGTGATAATTAAGTAAAAAATTACTTGTAATGTGGCTAAAACCAATTAATAAATTCATGGATTATAAGGGATAAATAATGGTATATGTAAAGTTTATGTCTCAAGTTAAAATTTTTCTATCCAAAAAGGTTCCCCAATCATATAATTTTTTTATAAACTCCAAAGCATTGAAATATAAAAATAACATGTTATGGTTTGAAGAAAAAATCAATGATCCTCCCAAGAAAGTGTGGGTATAAAAAATAATATGATAAAGTGGTTAAAAATACATAATAATACTAGGAAAATATTTTATATCAGTGTGTAAAGGGTATAGATTTATAAAATTAGTCAAAATCATAAAATTTTACAAAAATAAAATTCTATGAAATTGTTTCACATCCATAATAATTTAGAGTCAATTTTTCCAAAAATTACTTAAACTCTCTCAAAATCAATTCCCGAGTGTAAAATAAAAGTAAATATTTATTGAAGAAAAATGTTCCAAAACTATAAAAATTTAAAAAAACACATAAAAAATTTAAGTAGTTTGACAATTTGATAATGTATAATTTTAATTAATTTTTATTTCATCCAAATAGATTAAAAGGAAAGGGGATGATAAATTAAAGAGAAGAAGGAATTCAAAATGATTTTCATTTCCAATAGAATCCTTGTTTTAATCTCCTCGACGATGATAATTTATACATAAAAACCAAGAAGAAAACATGAATAATTTATTGAAAGAAAAATAATGTAAAAAAAGGGAAATAAAAAGTAAGAGGGATAAAACATTGTTTGGATCTCCAAGTGGCTGCTAGGTTTTTAGTTCCCCTTATTCATAAGATAGAAAAAACTATCACCAGTATAATGGTGGATATAGTTTATTATTAAAGACCCACGACATAATATTTTGTTTAATATCATAAGTGGATTCCAAGAGTGGGAACACCCAGATAAAAAAATGTCCCAACCCCAAGGAGAGATTAAAAAGAGTAATAGAAGTGAAAATCAGGAGGGAAGAGAATGTATAATAGTCCTTATAAACTATCGTGGTGTTATAATATATTTTATATTCAGGATGATTTAGGTAAGGATGTAACATCACCATAATATCTTCATTATCTTCCTCCTCTTTTAATTCCACCACTATATTCTCTTTGGTTCAAGTCACTTTTTTTTCAATAACTATTTACATAGAATCCACTGGTGTAGTAAAATCAGAAATTTCATTAAATGGTATTTATATGAAAATATAATTTTTTTGTGAATTAAAAATTTATGAATCAATATAATATTATTTAAATTTAATTATTTTATCAGGTAAATTGATCTCTTAATGAAATCCCATTGGTAAATCAGTCTTGGAAGGTGTATCTTCTTCATCATCACAAGTTTCCTCCATGGTAATCCATTTGTTGGTTGAATCTAAAAAGAAAAATTAATGGGAGGAAATAATTATTTTTTCAAATAAAAACATAAATAAATGATCTCAATAAAATATTATCTTCATAAGTAGTTTCACCTTTTATTATTCATCTTTGATCAATGCCACTTGGAGTTTGTTAGTCATAGATAAAGGTAGGTAGTCATTCGCCTCCATTATTTCTTAAAATACCACAACATGTGTTTCCTTATTACAAATAAAGTGATAGGTAGAGTGATACTAATTTTTCATCCTTAAATATGGGATAATCACTTGAAAATTAAACTTTTATAAAGTCATCACAATATTTATCAAATTCATCTTGATCCTGCACATGCGCATCCGTTTTGAAGTCTTGTTATTTATGTTATTGTAGAATTAGTATAGATATTTTCAAGGATATTTCCATTATAATTCCATATTCATAAGGTTATTTTACTGAAGTAGATATTATAGCAATATTTTATTCTTCCTTTTCTTGTTCCTCATTCAGAGTTTCTAATTTATTTAAGTAAGTGGAAATAATTTTCATTTGAGTTTTCAATTATTCAATAATTTTTGAATTCCTTTAAATTTTATTCATCAAAGATTATCTCCAAAAAGACTCAATTTTTTTAAATAGAAATAATAATAATAATAATAATTACTAATTAAATCCATTTTGACCTAATATAATAAATATATTCAATGGTAAACACTTTTTTTTGAAATTTATGATTTTTGTGTTTTTTCGTGAAGAAATTTGTGTGAAATCTATTGTCCACCCTGAAAATTATTCCAAATTAATAAGATATATTTATCATTAATCTTTATCAAACATTTTTTTACTACCTAATCAATTAGTATAATATACACACCTGTGTCGATCTGTCGAGGGGGCCACTCAAATATGCATATTTTTTGTTGTCACTATTTATTACTAAAGTATCCTATAAAAATTTATAATAATATAGTGAGGAATATTAAAAAATGTATATGATATATATATATATATATATATATATATATATATTAATTTAATATATAAATATGAATGAAAAAAATCATTTAATGAGAAATGGAAATTTTCTCATGGAGTTCATAGTAGAGAAATCATTGCCACTTTAAATAACTCAAAACATTATATTCAAGGATGAGAACAATCATATCACTAAAAACCCTCACATATGAGTTTTTATTACCCACAAATGACCCTATTTATGAGGGATAATCTTGATCACCTTATCACTACATTACTACATTGAACCTCTGTGTGAAATAGTACGAGGATGAAGGAAATGAATAAATATTAACTGGATTAAGAAAACAATAGTAGAAAAATTCAGGTGAACCATTTTCCAAAATATACTTTTCTACTATTAAAGTTCAAAAAATATAATAAAGAGAAACATTTAATTTCCTATACATAATAATCCCCCACTACCTCCCGTTGAAAAAAAAGTCAAATTAGTTCTCTATATTCAAGGAGTTAGATTGCACAGTGGGGTAAAGAAGGTAAAATGAGAGAATAAGAGGAAGATAAAAATTGAATAATGTATATTTAAAATATATAATACTTTTACAACATAAAATTACCTTCCTCTCAACAAAAAATTTCTAACTAAATTGTTTACTCTTTTTAAAGGAATATGTGGTACAAATATATAAGCAAAGGGTGTAGAAGATTTCCCCCCAATTTGGTCGTCCAAAATTTGGCATGTGTTTGGAATATGAAAGGGAATAATATAGTAGATTGGTGTTATATAAAGTTTCATAAAATTTTAATTCACCATCTCCCATAAAAATCAATCTTTTTTTGGATTTGTTGAGAAAAAGACATGACCTCATTATTCTAGTAAAAATTTATAGCCTACTAGGCGCTTTATATTACTCTTTTTTGATTTACCATGAATTTATAACCTTGAATGTGGCTGAATCATGAAATGAAATAGTTAATTATTTTCTCCTAGCATCACTTCATTCTTGACACTAAATTTTAGGTCATATGGTTTGGTTGTTTAAGAGATATTAGACTCTCTTTAAAAGTATCCCGAACAATAAATAGAAATTTGAGGCTGAAATTGAATTTTCCTTTTGTCCCTTGTATGATTGGATTCAGAATTGGATCAATAGAATGGAATACAACCAATAATATATTTCATAATAAAATATAATGCTTTCACAATTTGGATTGGTGTAGAAAACATTTTATATAAAAAATTTTTATTTAAAATACTTAAAAATCTGTAATTATTCCATTTTAACAATTAAAATCAACACATTCCCAAAACCATAAAATGTGACAATTACCCTTAAATAATGAATTGGTGTGATTTAAAAAATATAATGACATCATAAAATATGTGAAAATATGAGCTTCATTAGTGGCATAAGTATATATAACATTGGAAGATTGTAGATCACATCATGTGGATGAAGGAGGAGATTATTGGGACACCATCAATAATGTAATATCATTAATAGTTTCTAAAGATCAAGGATGCTTTCTTAGAGAGAAAATAATATTTCAATTTCCTTGAGAGAAGTTATTTCTCTAATTTTTAAGGTATGTAAAAATAAAGTTACCATGAAAAAATTCAACATTATTAGAAAAAATTAGTGCACATAGCATTTCTAGTATATTGGAACATCATCATTTTATGCTCCATGGATAATCCATGTTTATGTGAACCATGTAATATTTCAGGTGTAATTACTTACTTTATTTGTCACTAGTTCTTTATTATGAGAGGGAGAGGTTTTATTACTAATAGGGGGACAAGATAATTGGTGAGGATTATCTAAATTAATCAATATACTCTTACACACTCCCTTATTTAGTTAATTACCTTGCTTAGGGTAAAAAAGTGTAATCAGACCTAAAGGATCTCAAAGAAGTATTTGATGCACAACTTTCATAGGTCACAGAAAAAGAAATTTAATTTTCCTTATGTAACATAGATTCTAACTAGGGTTGTCTGACTTGAGCAACATCCCAGTTGATTTAATTTCTGATTCTAGTTGACTTGTTTTTATATTTTATGGGGTTTTATATTATTTATTGAAAATTATTATTTTTTGGGTTTTGGAAAATGTGAAATTAAAATAATGAAATATATAATTAAAATTGTAATGTAGATGAAAACATAATGAAATTAGGGAAGAAATAACTTGGTTCTAGAGTTGGATAACACAGGTCCATCCATTATTTATTTTTTTTTAAATTAAATTTGATAATTAATTTAGTAAAACCTCATTATTGAATTCCATTCTTTTGATTTATTGAGTTTTTGATTCAATATTTTCTTTATGAAAGAAACCAGATCTCCTATAATAGAAAAATATGATAACATCTCGACTACGAATGATATTCTTAAAAGACCAAGGTTCCCTGCATTCCATGTCTTCACATAAGGAAACCCCAACTCCACCGTATAAGGTGTTTTCCTGAGAGAAGGGAGGGAAAAATAGTGAATCAAAGGAAAGGAATGGATTTGAAAATGTTGTCGTGGTGGATGAATAACACACCCGTCAAATATTCTTTAATCCACTTAAAATATATTAAAAACATTTTTAATTGAAGAATAATAATAAATAATGCCGCAAAAACATTCCCTAGGGCCAAACCACCCATTAGTAAATTGCCATTGTGAAGTGAAAATTGATCACGATGGAAGGTGGAAGTAGGAAAGAATGATATTAGGGTTGGAAGAGTAAGAGAGATTGAAGAATAAAATAAAATAATTTAATTAAAATATGAATGAATCTTACATGGGAAAGGAAAATTAAAATAAAAGAAAATAAGAAATAAAATCCTAAAGATACAACATGGCCCTAGGTCCCCTCTCCAATAGTGGTGTGAGATTCCTCCTCCCTCACAGCAGCTGGTGACTCCTCTATTTATAGTCTCTAGTTGGGCTCTTCTTGACATGTTTAATGATATGTAATGTTCATAAATGTTATGTAATCCCAATCCAAGGTCTCCCCTATGATTTTTGAATCCATTAAAATCATATACATAGATTCAATACTTTGACTCATTTAACCACGAGTAATCGAGACTCACGATGTGTAATTGGATTTCACAACATTTAACAACTTCATTTACTTTTCTGGTGGATAATTCACTTCTAAAAAAGTCACATCATGTAATTGTATTACATGAAATGTAACTATGTGGCTCATGTTTTCCTGTACCACTTCATTCACAATCCTTCGGTCTTTAAATGTATGACCTTCAAAACTCCCCTTTAAGATATCCTCCAGATTCTGTCCACTGACATATCGATCATGGTTGGACAATTCAATGATAAATTTTTGTAATCGTGTCTTCTTGAAATTTGTTCCGATATTAATTGTATATATACCTACGAAATTTTAACTTCAACCAATTTTTATTATAAAATGATATGGACCATTAATTATAAAAATTTATTCTGAGAGAATGTTTCCTAAATATTCCCTAAATTTTAGCTTCCAAAGGCTACCTTAATGAAGTCTAATATCCATAATCTTCAAAATGAGAACACCTATTTTAAATATATTTCTTATCCATCATGAATAATCCCAATTGACGATGATTAGACCAATTTATGTATAATTTAGTGAGGTGCGATCCATGCAGTCACCTAGAATCATATTCCAAATTGATAGATTTTTTAGGCCCTTAGATGACCGAATTAGCTTTGATTACAGAGGAAAAAGTTGTTTCAGACACATCGGGGGATACTAAAAATAAATAAATCACATTAATGGGACTGTATTTTGAATTTTATGCTGAAATTAATAAGGTGATTAAAATATTTTGAATTTCCAAAATTAATCAATTTTCCAATTTTAGACCAAAACATGCCAAAAATATAAAATAATGAAAATAAGATCATTTAGATTAATTTGGAGGGTTTAAATAATTGAAATACATATAAAAATGATGAAAATATTATCTCTATAAATTCACCGACATATAAACCATGCTTTTCCTCAAGCGTGAAATCTCAACATTAAATTTCAAAGGGCACCAATGTTACCAATATTCAAATTCCAAAGAAATAAAATAAAACCATTTTCAATGTCAAATAAAATATAAAAGTTCCACATATATATAATATTTATATTCTATTTTTAACGTATATTCAATTCATTCATTTTAATTTTCCCCTTTGAAAAATGATTGGTCTTCTCCTTTCATTCATTCATTATCCTCAATCCACTATAATTAAAAAAGTAAAATCATGATATAACTCTTTTTTGAATCTTTTCTCGCATACCTCATAATAAAATTCATCTCGAGCTATGCTCATATAACAAGAACATGATCATTATCCATATTATTATAATGGAACTGCTTTCTTCACATTGTAAATACAAAAAGAACATTAAATCATGAGTACTTTAAAAAAAGGTTCAAATAAACCAGATTATTAAGGATGGTAGGCTTGAATGCTTTGAAAATTAAAGCTCAAGGATGAGTTTTATCTCTTAAATACAATTTATTCTGTCAAAAATAAAAGCGTAATGAAACTATTCACTTCAATGTAGAAACACCCATTTCCTCAAAACTCAAAGTAATTTTTATCACCAAATAAATCATAATAAATAAATTTTCAACCTCTTGAATAATATTTTTTAAATAAACATTTTCTTTTAAAATAATATAATAATTTTTTTCATAATTTGTTCTTCGAAAAACCTCACATCCATTACCCAACCAAAAATGATAAAAAATGATCGGTCCAGTGAGGGTGATTATTGGTTTTACCAAATCACAACCAATTTTCCCTTTTTAGTGATTATTTTTTAATTTTCATTTTTTTAAATTCAAGAGGGTTACACAATGAAGTATAATGAATACATCAAAACCATTATTTATTCCCACAATATGAACCCTGAAAATTATTCCTTACATAGTAAATCATCCCTTCCACCATTACTCCCTCCAAACCTACACTTCGAATATTATGAAAATACCAATAGTATGGTATGAATGGATAAAAATTTCTTGAAACATGGATCATCTATTTAAAGGTCATTCATGGTCACTATGGGATAAAGAAGGGTTTATTTAAAGGTTTTATTTTAATTATAAGTGGTTTATAAAATGATTCCTCAATAATTTTAAATGTGTTTTTTCACAATCATATATTTGACAAGTTCAAATGAATGTTCTTGTCAGTGATATGTCCCAAGATCAATAAATAAATATGATCAAGAAAAATAGGCTGTACTTGCTCTAGAAATCCTCTCATGAATGAGAATATGATTTTGGACAATCACTCAACGGATGATTAATAATAAAAAATCATTTCACCTGAATTTTTGAAATTCAATGCACGAAAAATTTTATGGAAATTACATTTACATGAATTAATCAATTTCCATAAATCATGAGTTATCATTTTAATATTCATGCTTCACTTTAATAATTCAATTATATATTTTACACATTAAATTTAATTAACAATGAAATCTAAAACATGGCATCATAGGACTACTAAGAAACTAATGTCTCTTAGATAAGTCAAGTAAAGAAATAATTAAAGTGTGGGCATGAAATTATTAGTTCAGTGCTCAAAACTTGTTTACAGAACTAATTATAGGGATTTTAAAAGAGAAACACAAAAAGTAAACTCCCTTTCTAAATGATTTTGAGTCTATTTCCTCTAATGTTTAGGGGCTTCCTTGTTCCATCATGTTCTGAAAAAAGTAAATTATTCAATTAAGAACAATTATCATGTCATTTATACTAAAAAAGATAAGGGTGAGTGAGATTCATGCTGGACTACTTCAAAAAAAAAAAGATTTGAAATCTAAATTCCTAGAAATCATTTTAAAATAAATGTTGGTATGATCCCCCAAGTCGGACCTAAATTTTTATTTTTTCTAGAGGGTAGTACCATAAGTTATCCAAATTTTGATGGTGGTTGGGGCTTCTCTGACTTGAACCAGCACTAGTAGATTTTCTTAACTTCTATTTAAATATTATTTTTTCCGTGAATCCCATGTATTTAGTACACCAGATCCACGCCTTCTAAATGTGGTATGTCTTGCATAGAAGGAGTAAGATGAAGTATGGAACCTCATCCTCATTTTTTTCTACTTGTGAAACATCTTATTTATAGTCTAGTGGTTTCTCAAGATGTGATGCATGAAAATAATAATCAAAGAGAGATTGAAAATTTAAATTTGAATTATCAGTTTCCAAATATTCCCTATTAATTTAGGAAGGTTATGTATCTTGTTCCTTAGGAAAAGCCACTGGGGTCTCTTATAGTACTCCTTCTAGTTAATGTTAAATTTATTTAGGGATCTCTAGGTGTTCCTCAATAGGTACATCTTCATTTTTCATTATCTTTATCCAGGGCATAATATGATTTGGATGAATCTGAAAATTCAATAATATTAGGGGTGATACCCAAATTACATTCAATAAAATTAAAAGTGTTTGAGTTCTTGATTATATCATCTCACTGAGTCAGTTCGAATACAATATTCTCTTTAATTGAAAGTACCTCTTAGAAGCGACCTTCACTAGATAGAGGTAGGTAGTCAGACTCCTCTAATATTTCGTCAAATTCTATGAATTGGGTGGTTTCATATTTTTGCACGGTAAGAGGGAGGTGTGGTGCTAGTTTCTCTTAACATTTATATGGAATTAGGAGAGAATGTTTCATTTCAATTTCTTTATATTTCCTAAAAAAGTTATCTAAATTCACATGAAATCCCTCTTGTAAATGATTAAAAAATGATCTTTCTTCTATCCCATCAAATAATGGTTGTGAGAGGTGTAATTGATCCTCATGAACATCCTCTTTTACCCCCTTAGGTTATTCAACTTCAAAAACCTTTTGGGGGAAATTTCTTCCTTAGCTTACCAAGGCTCATACACCTGTTCAGGATCAGGTTTCTCTATTAATACTAGAAAATAGTCAAATTATCTTTCCATTTTTCTCCCCAAGTCATATTGAGTATTTTTTATCCTTTCCCCAAGCAATATTGATAACTATAATCAACTTTTCATTCTGGATATTGTACCTGTGAGTAATCTTCCAATGCCTAATAATTTGAATTTGAATATATCATGTGAAAATGGTTTATTTTAATTTTTTAATATAAAGAAATAAATATCTACAGAAATGTGAATTTTGAAAAATTGGTTGAAATAATTGTTTAGTTCCCTAAAAAATCCACTAGTTTTGACACACTTCTATCATAGAGCATGGAAAAAGAAATTTAATTTTCAGAATGCGATAGAAATGATGACCGGGGACATCCTAATTGAGGAGCATCGCAGACGATTCAACCAAAAATTATAGTTCAAATATTCTAATTCTTTTATTTATTTATTTTATTTATAAAAAATTATAGTTTTGAGGTTTTTAAAAAATGTGATATTAAAAGAATGAAGTGAAGAAGTGAAATGTAAATGGATATGTAAACAAAACGAAATTAAGGAAGAAATAACATGGTCTATGTTTTGGATAATGTTGGTTCACTCCCTATTTGTTTTTCAAATTCAAATTGATAATTATTTTAGTGAAACCTCATTAGTGAATAACTTTCCTCTGATTTATTGTGGGTGTTATTTTAGCATTCCTTCACCTCACTAAACCACACCTCCTATAATAGTTTATTAGGATAACATCTCAATTGAGAATGATAGTCCTAAAATACAAAGCTTCACCGCATGCCATTTATTCACTTAAGGAAACCCCAAATCCACTGTATGAAGTTTACCTGAGAGAAGGGATAGAAAAATAATGAATGAATGGAAGCGAATGGATTTTGAAATAGTGCTATAGTGGATGACCGTCACACCCATGAAGAATTCATGCATCCTCCACAAATAATTTAAAAATATATTGAATTTAAGAACAATAAAAATAAAGGTAGAAAAACCTCTCATAGGGCCAAACCTCTAGTTAGTCACTTTCTATTGAAAAGTAAAAAAGAGATCTTGGTGGAAGATGGAAGAGGGAAAGAATGATATTATGGTTAGAAGAGTAAGAGGGATTAATGAATAAAATGAAACACTTTATTTAAAATATTAATTATTCTTACATGGGGAAAGAAAAATAAAATAAAATAAAATAAGAAAAAATACTACTGTTGGAGCATGGCCCTTGGTCTCATCTGCAATGGTGGTGTGTGACTCCTCCTCCCTCACAGAAACTTACAAATCCTCAATTTATAGGCTTTGGTTGGGCTCTTCTAAACTCTTGTCATGACGTTTAATTTTCTTACATATCACGTAATCCCGATACATGGTTTCCTCTATAATTTTTAATCTACACAAATCTCATGTTAGATTTTGATCTTTGACTAATTTCACCATGTTTAATCGAGGTTCATGACATTTAATTTCATTTATCAACATGTAAGAAATTCATTAGTTGTTCAGAGGGATAACTAATTTTGAATAATTCCACTACGTGTATTTGTATTACACAACATGTATGTATTTTTATCTAGTTTTCTAGCTCCACTTCTTTCTCCACCCTTTGGTCTTCAAATTTAATCTCCCCTAAATCATTCATTATTATCTCCTCCACATTCTATCACAAATTTTTTTGATTATATAAGGACAATTTATTGACCTAATTTGGTAATTGTTTCTTGTTGAATGTTATTCCAATATTCATAATCTATATACCTAAGAAATTTCATCTTCATCCTTCTTCGGTAGAAAAATATATGGCCCATTAGTTATAAAAATATAATTCAGTAGAATGTTTCTTAAATATTCCCCAAACATTGAGTGTCCAAGGGATACCTTAATGATGTCTAATACCCTTGATCATTAACATGAAAAATCACATTTTAAATATATTTCAAATAAAACAGAAATTTCCCAATTAGAGGGGTGTAGAATGATTTTTGATTAATTTAGTGAAGTAAGGACCATGAAGTCACCCAGAATTATCATCAAAATTAATTTATTTTTTTCCGGCCTTTAGACTAAAGAGTTTGAGTTTATTACAAAAGAAAAAGTTGTATCACACACATCAGGAGATCCTAAAAAAACAAATCACATTAATTGGATCTATATTTTAAAATTTAATCTTGAATTACATAAGTGATTAAAATTTCCCAAATTTCTAGAATTAAGTAATATTCCAATTTTACCCCAAACATGCCCAAATAATTAAAATAATAAAAATAAGCTAAAATTTATTAATTTGGTGGGTTTAAATAATTTAAGAACAAATAAAAATGAGGAAAATATTATCTCTATCAATATTATTTATATGATTCCATGAATGTGATTGTCAACCAAAAGAAAATTTTAATATTTTATGGAAAAAATTTATGAATAAGATGAGACACATTATTTATGATATTTAAAAATTGATTTCTACGTAGATTACATACATGGTATCTCATTCTACAATGAATATAGGGCATATTAGATAATGAAAAAAGAGTTCCTTATATAAATTTCAAATGATTCAACATATTAGGGGATGATTTATCCAACATATAATATATGAAGGTGATTTGGGAAAATCAACCCACACACTATAAGAAAATATTTCAAACATATACAATTTTATTTCCAAGGTATGAGAATCTAAATTATTGGTTCTGTAGAACATGTATGTGGACTTGATGATGTACCTGAATGAATATTTTGATCCATTATTCTATCAGGTGGACCTAAATCTGGAAGACATATGCTGACTTGGAGAAACCCACAAATATATCAAAATCATAAAGAGAATCTTGGGTGGATTTACACTACATTTTAATGAGAAGGTCTCATTGCTCAAAGAAAAATACCCAAAGAAGGGGTTGTTGGAGAGTCTTCATATAACTCTCTTTGAATATGCGATGAGTAAAAATGATAAAGAGTCCTTGGAAAAATAGAATTCATAGAATGTGGAATTCATGGAAATGAAAAATCTATCACTCAAATATGATTTTAAAGATATTTAATTCTATTAATTGATTTCTTTACATTCCTCAAATTTTAAAAGGGGAAAATAAAACTTCAAAGGATATCATTTATTTCTTCTAGAATGGAAATGTCAGTTAATTTTTAGTAAGGTATCCAAAAAAATTATTATATGATGATGAAGACCAAGAAAACATGAATTAATAATATATTTATGTTATTGGATAGATGACTTAACATAAAAAACTCTTCAAAAATAAGAAATTTATTTCAAAATAATATGTGTGTTTAGAATAAATGAAAGTCTAAAAAATTGAGAACTGGAAATAAATCAATGAATAAGTGCTTATAGTTTTCATAGAAAAACCATAACGGTTGTAAAATGGTGATTAATGTGTTCTATTTGACATAAGAGTAGAACTCAAGGTTGAACTAGTTTGTTATATTGAAGAAATATATGACTATTGGGACAAAATAAATAATTCCAATGGTGTTTTTAGTATTCAAAATATTACATGGAATAATAAGAATAAGTTAAGCCTTAGTTAAAGGCTATAATTGAATGGAAGAAATATAAAAATATTAAATACTCATAGAAAATAAAAATAAAGGATCATGCTTGGACTATTGTTATCCTGATTGATCATATCATGTTAAAACAATTGAGGTGATTGAATATTAATTCATGTAGATGCGTCTAAATCTCAAATTTCAAGAGATACTGTTAACTTCCAACATGAGATTGGGAACATAGAGTTTATGGGTTATTATAGAAGTTAAAAAAATATTGAGATTCAAGGAAGAGGAGAGTTAATTTTCCATGTGGTTATTGATTAAAAAAAATTGGAAAATTTATTTAGGGGCTTGACCATAAAAAAACATGGTAGTGGTATATTTATGGAAATAAAAACCTAATCCTCATAAGAAGGCTTATTTGGGTGACTCACAAAAAACTAAAACGACCTAGGCAGAGTATAAAATACACACATAAATACATTAACAATTAGGTTTAATTTTTTTTTGAAAATATAGGCATACACAAAATGTGTGTTCCACAATAAAGAAACAGATGAAGGTATAAGAGAAATAAATACAAACAATAAAAGAACTCATATCCTCAATATTTTTTTAATATCTATTTTATAAAGGAAGGTTGCAGACACAATGTTTCTAACTAATCATTGAATGAACCAAATAATAATTTTTAATACAAAGTACACTAATTATACACTTTAATTGATTAATTTCCTTGTAATTAAATTTTTTATGATCCATGGAAGGATACATTTGTTGTTTGGAAATGAGAATGAAATCAATTAATTCATGATGAAAAAGATAGCCTCTGATGTCCCATAATAGGACAACAAATTCCAAAGCTTCAATATGATGAATAAAGATGAAATAGGTTAGAACCTACTAGGAAACTCAATTTTACAATGAAAACCACTTTCTATGATGTAAAATTGAATGAATATTCTTGGGTAACCATTTAGGGAATAAAATGAACCATACAGGAGGATGACCACATATTTCTAACATTGTGATACTCCCTTAATTTTATCAAGACATAAAATTTGGTTATAAAAGTACTTTTAGGGTGTTTCCTCGAACATCTTACATCATAAAACCACTCTTTATTATCTAAAACTATAGTGGGCGGAAAATAGTGATTTATAATGAAATTATTGTCGAAAAATATTCTAAAATCTCAAGGAAGTCCCACTATGACTGAAGACCCAACAATTGGGCTATTCATGGTACCAAGGGATGCGACAAATTCTTATAAATAAATGTCTAGTGGGGAAGGAAATGGGATCACTCGTAATGGGATGCTATAACAAAGGTCTGATGCTAGTATGATTTTCCATATTTCTTTATTTTTTTTATTTTCCTTCATTATCAAGATTATTTCCTTCTCTTTCATTAAGTTTTTTATCCTATCCATGGATGGGTAAATACTTTTAGTTCTCTAGAAAGGTGGTGGATGGACCTATTGTGTAATGTTTGAGTTTTTGTGATTTAATGAATAAAATCATTTCTTTCTTCTTAATTTTGTTTTCATTTACTTAATTTAAGTTTTAAATACTAAATGAGATTGTTTCATGTCATTAATATGTTTATTTTTTTCCTTCTTCAATAAAACATAACTTTTTCCACCAAATTTTTAATCAGTATACGATAGAAAATCTAAGGTTTTGGTGGTGAGTGCTCAATGATTGTCAGCACGTGTTTGGGGTTGTAAGATGTAACTATTGGTTTATTGAGGAATAATAATATCCAATTTTTAGATTTCCCGTAACAATAAAAAGGGCCCACTACAACACTATGGACATAGTAAGGAGGGTAAACTAATTTGATATTTCAATTAGGGATATCCTCAACATAACTATATAAACAATAGAGAGATATGATTGAATAAAATAGTCCATCTTATAACAGTTTGAAGAAAAAGAATTTTTCAAATTTAAAACCATGATAGAATTCCACTAGGTCTATCCAAGAACAAAATTTTTACCATCTTAATCAACCATTTTAAATAAATCAATAAAATTAAACCGTTTCATAAATTTTCAATTTCTTAGTCAGATCTATATCAATTTTCTCATACAAACGTTAAAAGAGATAAACATGTTTTGTCTGTGATCCTCCTCTTTAGACTAAATAAGTTTAAACACTATAATATACTTAGGCAATTAATTGATTTTTCTGAACCCAAAATGATATTTGTTCCAAACTTGGCACCGTTGCTTGGGAGGGAATGAAAAAAACTCCTATTTCAATCCGGAATGTCCGATAGTTTATGTAAACCATTAATTTAATTTTATTTTAAATTTTAATGAACACTATCCCAATTAATAAAAATAATGTTGAAAATAATATTTGAAAAAATAATTCTTTCATATTAAAGTGACACCAGTGTTAACTATGGCTCTAAAATAATGTTTGACAATCCTATCCAAACCTCATACGATCTCTTGAAACTATAGTTCGCTAACCAAAAAAAATGACATGTTATTCCCACCATAATTTTTTTTAAATTCATATTAAAATGATTAATGTTTTTCTAAAATATCATGGCCTTATAAGAGACGATATGAGTTGACGTTTATAATATTTTACCTATGTCTGATCTATCTTCAATCCCCGAGGAGTTATAGAAGAGAAATTTAAGTGGAGGGAATTCCACTTCTAACTCATGGGAGCTATTAAAGAATGTATGTATAATCTTCGACTTCGAGAATTCAATTGATGGGAAGATATTAAGAGGTGGTATATGAATTATTCAATTCCACATCAAAAATAAAAAATTAGAAAGAAAATAAATTATATCTGATAGTAAAATGAATATAATCTTTATGAATATCGGGAGAGGTTCAAGAAGATGTATTTTAACTATCTATATGAAATTATTAAAGAGAACCACTTCCTCATTTTACCCTATCAATAACTTCTCAATTATTATTGAAATTTAATTGATTAGTCAATTGAATGACCGTTGATTGAAAAATCACCAGTATAATCTAGAGTTCTGATAGAAAAGATTGATCAAAACTCAAAATAATTCAACACTAGAGGTATATTAACAAGATGCATCCATAAGGTACAATCTTTTGACTCATCAAATCTTATAGAAATTGAAGTTAATGAAATAAACAGTTTAGTTAGAAAAATGGTTTTTATGAAAGTAAGTAGACAACATGTTTCATATTTGGTATATGGTTTGTGTGATGGTCCAACCCATTTTGCTGACCAGTGTTCATAAGTTTAGTAGAAATAAAGTTTCACTGTAACCTTTTATCCAAGGAAATTCTAACAGAATCATCCATATAAACCATTGGCTCAAATAGAAAATTGATTTCAGAAAAACCAGCCCACACCTTGATTTTTGAATCAACACCAATACCAACCCACTTTCATCCGTAACAATACCAAAACATTCCACCATTCCAAAATTCTTATAAGATTCTATACCAGCAGAAAGAATTTCAAATACCACATTTTCAAAAGACACCTTATGATCAACCTTCAACATGTTTTTAAAATAACCAAAAATGGGAAATGTTTGTAGATTTTAAGAATATGGTAAAATATTTGACCAATAATTTTGATATTCTTTTGGACATGTTGTCCAAAAATCTTGTATAAATAGCAGTAAAAACTAACCAGAATCCCAAGGAAATCAGCAATGTGATTACAATGCAATGTGTAAAAGAGATATAGACACTTATACAAAAAATGATGACTATTATGATAATAATTATGAAAATAATCTAGAAGATAACAAGAATGCAAAACAGGTAAGAACAAGGCTTATAAAATAAAGACACAAAACACCATTGAAAAAAATGATGAATGGAAATTTAGGAAGAATCATGAACTATTACCTAATAGGATTACCAAGTAGAATAGAATGAAAAATGCTTAGATTCAAAAAGAGTATTAAGAGTCCTTTTAGAAGGCCGAGATGAGTGTCACACTACTAAAAGTAAACTGAATAATCCATAAATATGAATAATTTATCGATGATATATGCACCAATAGAAGGAGACTGGATGAAAATGTAAAAATCAACTTAGGTTGAAGTTCTTCAACTCCCATTACACATCTGATTCTGTAAAAATGTCAAGATCTATGGAAATTCTATATTCTCTATACTATGGGTTCTAGAAACATTAGGGACTAATTATATGATATGGGTGCTTCATTTAATTTTATACCTCTCCACATGTACATATATTTATTGATGGAATAATTAAATCCCAGTAGAGTGGTATTCTATCTCAAAAATATATATACAATATTTCTAGATGTTTTTTTGGAAGGTGACCTTGTGAAATTCAGATATTTTCTATTCCCAGTTTACTAATATGTACTGAACATGGATGAATATTTTTGTTCTTCACACCCACCCATAATCTTGGTGAGTCCATTCATAATGATAGAAAAAACCAACATCAATATGCATGAATAATCATAATTGATATTCAAGACAATATTACTCATTTCAATATATTCGATGCAATAAAGCATCTATCATGCAATCATTACCTTTTTGCAATTTCCCATAAATAAGGTACCAATCCAATTGAAGATTCAAGTATCCTTCATGAATTCTTATCATTAGGAGATAATTTTTCATTTGAATACACCAATACCCAACAACCAAAAAAATCATATTCTCATGTTATATGTAAAGGTAAATTCGCATTTCTTTGATGATTTATCAAAAAAAGATGAAATGATATAAGAGATTCAATCCTAGAAGTAGGAAACCTAAATTAAATATCATCCTTTGAACAAATCCCATGTATAGAGTTAAAACCACTTCCAATTAGTTTAATGTATTTTCCAGTTATAAGAGAAAAGAAAACATCTATGGTAATTATAAAAAATATTACTAAAACCCATGAAAAACTCTGATTGACCTTATAATAAGAAATTTCCATGACATATGATTGGGTTTAGGAGATATACCTGGAATCAACCCCAATGTATGATCTCATATAATATTTCTAGAATTTTATTCCCAACTAGTTAGATATCTCTATAGAATAATTAATCCCACCATAATGAAGGTTGTCAAGAAATAAATAGAAAATTTGTTAGCAACCAACATCTTTTTCCGCATATCTATTTCACAGTAAGACAACCTCTGTTTCTTAAATAAAACTTTTCTGTCCAATGTTAAAAATAAAAAAAATAAATTAATCCCAATGAGAGTGAAAAATAGTTGGTGGGTGTGTATAGATTATAGGAAGATGAATCAAGTTATCTGGAAAAACAACTTTTCCATCCCATTCATCAATTATATTCTACAATGGTTAGAGTGGAAACATATTATTGTTTTTACATGATTTTTCATGACACTTGTACGTACAAATTTCTCTAGAAGACTATGATATGATGAATGTCACCTATCATTTTGGAAACTTATCATACAAGAGGATACCTTATGGGCTATGCAACACCCTAGGTATATTTTAACGGTGTATGGTGAGTATTATCTTAGAATATATTGAAGAAAACATATATTAATTTCTTGGATAAATCACTATTTTAAGTAATTCATTTCATCATTTCTTAGGTATTTCAGAATTTCTTTTGAAAACATGCATTAAAAAAAATCTTGTTTTAAACTTTTAAATGAAATTTTTTATCTAAAAATAAATATTATTAGGGAATGGGATTTTCAATAAATTAATTGAGGAAGATAAGTAAAAAGTAGAAGTAATAAATTACATTCCATGTCTAACTTCATTAAAACATGTTAGATATTTTTTTTAAGACAGGCAATATTTCATAGCATATTTATCAAATATTTCCGTAATATTTTTTCCCTCTCTCAAGAATACTATTAAGAGAATACGAGTTTAATGTTGATGAAAAGATAATCAAAGTGTTTTCTTAATGAAATAAAATATGATCACCCCAATGATAATGAAACCACCTAATTGGGACTATACTTTTAAACTACTCTATGATTCATCTATCTAAGCTGTATGAGGAAAAATATTGTAGAAAACTGATAGAAAAACACAATTTATTGCATATTCTTACAAGTCATTATATTCCACAAAAATCCACTATATGATTATATAAAATGAGTACATTATAGTTTTTTTAAATTGATAAATTCAAATCATATCTTATTGGATGTAAAGTTTTGGTTTTCTATAATCATACATCACCTAGGTATTTAATGAACACGGATGATGAAATTCCATTATTAGTGAGATGGATTATAATTTTACAAGAGTTCCACCAAAAAATTAATGAAAATAAGGGAAACTAAAATCAAGTGGTTTATCATTTAAGCAGAATTCCCCACACCATTGAAGTTATAATTCCATGTCAAATCCCACTCAATGATCTCTTACATATAGAAAAACTCTATATCATGGAATGTGATGTGCCTTGGTATGTTGACATTTTCAGTTACTTTTTTTAATCTCATTTACCATCCCAAAATAATTCTTATAAAAAAAAATTCAAATCTGAATCTAGAATTTATATTTGGGAAGACCCATTCCTTTGGAAAATTTATAATGAACGAATCAAAAGAAGATGCCTTACAGTGAGTGAAATTATGTCAGTTTTAAAATTTGATGTACATTAGTATATATAAAAACAATTAGACTTCAGAGAAAGGCTTGAAAATTTTTAGAGTTAAGATATTATTGACCCACTCTATTCAAATATTCTTATGAATTTTGTAATAAATGTGAAAAAATTCCAGTTTGTTTTGGAAATATATAAAAAATACATGAAATTCCCCAAAAAACATAAACGTTTGTGTAAATATTTATGAATGGGGTAAAAAGTTCATGGTATCATTACCCATGTCATTTTATATTTATTATATTCATGTGGTTGTAGATAATTTTTCAAAATGGGTGGAAGAAAAATACACTAAGACTGATGATGCAAATTTTGTCTGTTACTTTGTCAGGGCTGACATATTTTTCATGTTTGTGGTACTTTGAGCCATCTTCCGCGACCAAGGAACTCATTTTTAGAACAGTTGGATGGAGTTATTACTTAAAATTCATGGGGTTCATCATAAAACATCAACACTATACCATCCAAAAATAAGTAGCAAAGAAAAAGTCTCAAAGAGAGAAATCAAAGTCATTCTGGAAAAAACCATCAAACCCAATAGGAAAGACAAGAGATAATGGTTATAAGATACCTAATGGGATTTTAGGACTTTATATAATAATCCCATCAGAATCATGGCCTACCAATTTATTTATTGGAAGTGTTTCTACTTCCATATGGAATTGAAACATAATTCCAACTGGAGGTAAGAAAGTTAATTTATATTTGTAATGTGATGGAAATGAGTGATGAATGCAGCTACATGATCTTAAGGAAATAAAGAGGGATGATTTTGATAATTAAATGATCTAAAAATATTGAAAAACAAAGTCCCATGAAATGAAATTTCAACCAAGAAACATCAACCATGGAGATTAAGTTCTATTATACTAATCTAGACATAAACTGATTCCAAAGAAGCTTCATTCTATATGGGAATGATATTTTTTTCATTTATCTATACCGTTTTGGTGGTGTAAAAACTCCAAAGTAAGGAGGAGAAGAACCATTCACTATAAATGGAAAGAGGATGGAGAAGTTGCAGGAGATCATATCTCAAGAACCAATGGAGGAGATTACACTCTCTTACCCTGATTATCAATAAAGGGCCACCAAGTTATACCTTTCCTTTAAAAAAGATTGACTATATAAATTCTATTTCAAATCATCTTATCTGAATAATAAATTTTGAATATATTGTGTACACTATATAAAATAATTTTGGGTGAGGGAATCTTGTAGTCCATGACTTCATTAATATTTTTAATCTTTTTAGTCAACACAATAAAGTAAAAATATCAATTTTTCATAGAAAACATGTTTTTATCCTTTTTCCAATCATTCCTTCATTTATATTTGAGAATAATTTAATATTCATGCACTATCACTAATTTTTATTCTTATTTTATGGTTCATTGATATTTCACAAGGCAACAAAAATAATATATATATAACTTTTACACTATAAAAAGGGATATTACGTCATAATAGGATAATATAGGTCACAAAAGGGGAATTTACCACATAAAAATGATGAAATTGACGATATACAACCGAAGACTACATAACATGATTGAAGGATCATTAAAAATGGGAGTATTAGTTTCAATTTTTTATGTTATTTCTCACCTATAGTCTAAAACTAATTATGGGATTTAAAATAAATTTCACTGCAATAATTTTCCTTCATTATTTACATTAATGGTTCGGGAGACATTAATTTTTTGGGAATCCAATGATTCCATATTTCATATTTTCATGATAATGAGAGTGAATATGTGAGACGGGAATTGAATAATTTGAGGGAATTTTAGGATGTTAATTTTAACGAATCTTGATCTGATGGAATTTCATGATTCATGTCAATGAAAATTCACTTCCATTTTTATAATTTGAATTTATAAAATTTATATGGATTAAATTTTTATTATTATTATAATCCCTGAGCAATTTCCCCAAATTTATATGTTTCATTACTGAGAGGATTTCATGATAAAAAACATTTTATATTATCTTGATCATATTTCATTAAAGAACTTGTGGGATGAAACCTTCTATAACTTCAATTAAAACTTATCAAAGAATTAGTTCTTTAAAAAAATAAATTAATATGACTGAGGAAAACTTTTATTATTATGCCCATATCATTGAGACCACTATTTAGATCAATATTTTTATATCATATAGAATCCTTGAATGACCTTTCTAGAAATTATCCACATTGAAATAAATTTATTTCTATTCATAACCTACAATATTTTTACTATATAATATTCTAATGTTTAGTTATGTGGGTGAGAGATGTCATGGATGATGGTATGTAATACATTATAAGGGAAAGAATTTTGGGGTGTTAGTTTTGGGTATTTAGATTAGATAATGATATATTCATTATGCTTATATTTATTTCCCTTATTGAAATCATAAATATATTTATATATATATATAAACAATAAATAAAGGAAAAAAATAATATGTTGTGTCTTGGAGGAATAAAAATCATCATTACCAGATTGATGAATTTACTATATGCAGGATGGTGCTGGATGTGATATTTTTTTAACAATAACATGTTAAAAAGTAAAACAACTAAATTGAGAAAAACATAAGAAGGTAAAAATAATTCATTATTATTACATAAATCATGAACATACATTATTATATTTGAAGTGGGAGATGAAATTTTATAAAGGATATTTTTTAGTGAACTTTGATTTTGAGATTATGTAGTATGCTTTAGAGATAAACAACATTTTTGTGAGACCTTTTTATCTTTTATCCCTACTAATCTTAAGCCTCAATGTCCTCAGAACCTTATTCGAAAATCCCCAATGATTTTTAGGTGAATTTCTTCTATAAAAATTGGATAATTTAGATCCTTTTAAATCTTATGAAAAACGATCATATTCTCATGGTATGATCATAACTATACTTGAATATTTTTTATGAGTGATGAGAAAAAAGACACCACTATGAGGTAAATCATGACTAGGAATGACTGATAATGATGAATTATGATATATTAATGAATGAGAGGAAAACATCCCCAATCTCAATTGGAAAAAGTAAAATACACGGGTCGATTAGTCTCTTTAAAGGCTGTGAAGTTTAATTGTTGATTTGTGTGGAACATTAAAGGTTAATTCCCCTTGATACTCATTTGATTGAATTGATTTTGAATTTTAATATTGATAACATGGTGTTCCTATTTTATTTATGTTGAAATTACTTACATGAGTAAAATAATGTTTTTAGTGTGGTAGAATTGACATATAAAATTATACATGTTATAAAAATAAAATACACTAATTATACACTTTAATTGAACAATTCTACCAATACTTAATTATTTTTGTGAGTTTTGTTAGTATATAGTGATTATTAAAAAATTAACTTTAATTTTCTGAATTCATGATGGGAAAGACAAACTATGATTCCTTATAGGTAGGGACCATGTCCAAGGCATCAATGTGAATAATTGAGATCAAACAGGCTTCAACATGTTTGGAAAAACAATTTTATATAGTAAAAAAAAATTAAAATGTAAAATTGAAGTAAATTTTCATCATCATCATCAATATTATCTATTTATTAAAAGAAGATAAAACAAGAGACCAAAGATCATAGGAATACAACTAATTGAGAACTAGGGGTACTAAAATAATGAAGACCAACAGTGTCCCCACGAATTATGTTTACACCCTCGGGCTTCATGGAAGTGACATTGGGAAGGCAGGTGACATCGTAACTATGGATAACAAGGGAAGCATGTTAGTCCATGACTTTATTCCCCTCCCTCCATGTATGTGTGACCTGAATGTTTCTCCTCAATCAATCTTTTCATCTCATTATGGTGTACATAACCAACCATAGGGTGGAGCCTCTATTCAGAAGGGAGTCACGAATGATCCTCGAGTTAGTTTCCTCATGGGAGATTTCAATATTTTTTTGATTACACAGATTTTTTCTAGTGAGAAGAGCCTTGGCCTTCAACTGAAGCGTGTTTCCATCTCCGAAGTGGGCTGTAAATGCAAGGATCAGACTCCCTCCTGAATTACTAACCACTCTTCCTCCTCGCATGGTACCTGAGATGCATGATATATCTTGGTTTATCTTAAAACCATTTGCTGGAGGAATCCATCTTACCAACTGCCCCTATATTCTGTCCATTGGAGGAGACAATTTAGGGCCAGCCTGCAGCATCCTCAGGGAGGGGGATTCTAATTAGTTATTGAACAGGGAGACCATATCAATAAGTAAGAATTTTATTCTCATAATGATGGACCTCCCTATGTATTTTATCTCCTCGAATATCTCCTTGTTGTGGGCCTGTTAGAGGCACCGGTACCCAGCAATGAGGACCACAATGCACTGAAACATGTCCTTAACCAACTCTCATTTGAAGAAGAAATGATTTGTGCTCACCTCATTTGTGCTACTACAGCACTGACACCATGATGAAAGGCTTATTCCTATTTTCTTGATTCTATCATCAGAGGGTATCACAGAGTTCTTTAATTTATAGACCAGGAAATTGTATTTAGTTTGAATTATGCTGTAGCACGTTGAATCGTTCCTGTTTTCTAGATGTGCCTGAGGGGTGGAAATCCTATGGAAGTCCTTTGTGGTGAACCTCCCAGAATGGGACGAGGTACAAACACAATTGTAAGGCTCTTAATTGATGAGGAAGGAGTAAAAAATGTCTTTCGTTGTTTTATGCAGCACAACATTAACAATGTCTGGGTATAAGCTTGCCTCCTTGAAAGTAATCATAGGTCTTGAACACCCTAGGAAACCAATCATAGAAACCGCCCAATTTATTTTCCAGAAGAAGATGTTGCCAGCTCCCACGATCAAGTAGGAGTGCTGATGAAGCCTCAAGACCAGGGGAGATATTAGATTCCAGAAGCGTGATCCCTAGACGATTCCATTTTCAATAAAACTGGTGTGGTTATGTTTCACGATCCTACCATTGAGGGTTTGATTATCCACGATCTATCAAGATATCTTGGTGTGCATGCACTACACAGTTACCTCGACGCTTCTGACATTTATTCCCCCCTTATTAATAGGCCAGGCCATTCAGTCCCATGAGACCCAGTACCTATTTCCTTCCGATAATGCATCCCAAAAAAATAAAACCAAGACCCTATCAATAGCTTTGATAACCCCTTCTAGCACTGACTTTGAATCCATTTCATGAACCAAGATTTCAACTAGAAAGATGTTAATGAGAGTGATACACCCCAAATAAGATAAAAAATATCTTTTCAAGTTGAGAACCTATCCCATCATCCTACTCCCCACCAAATAAAAGCCCTGAACATGCAGTCTTCTAGATGATACTGGAGATCCCAGGTACTCTTTATCTAAAGAACCAAACTGTATTTCTATTCTACTACACAGGGTAGCGACCCAACTTGCTGAAAACTTTCTTGAAATGTACAGGTTTTTTTTGAATGGTTGATCGAATGACCACTCCTGTAACAACACTCCTTCATGATCCTCTTGATCACCAGCGCAGATCTCTTCCCTGCACTCCAGAAAATAATTGTGTCATCTTCAAGCATCAGGTGGGAAATGTGAGGAAGGTTCCTTTTCATTCGTAATGTAAGTAAACTACTATTGGAGATTCCTCTATTCAAGAGCCTACTAAGAGTTTCCAGTATAAGAATAAAGATACTCATTGAAATAAGATCACCTTACCATAAGCGGAGGGTGGCCTTCTTGAAGCCATGGATTTCACCCCTGAAAGAGATTTCCATCCATAGATAACTAAAGCATATGAGAAGAATGTTTGAGAACATGGGGGTAATTCCCATGCAAGCCCGGACCCTTTTGATAAAGCCCCATTCCAATATATTGTACGCCTTGCTCATATTCAGTTTAATGACCATGTGGGAGTCATGTGTCTTATTATTCAGGTCCCTTTACATTTCTTGTGCCTGGGAAATCACCCCTGGATTGATCTCCCCATCACGAAACTGTGTTGGTCAGTGGAAATCCACTGGGGAAGATGCATGGCCTGCCTCATGTTGATGATGCTCACTAGAACCTTTTAGGGAAACTTTCACTTGCTCATGGGACAATAATTGAGAAGAGATAAGGGGGCTTTCACTTTCAGGATAAGATCTAGAGTCGTGGCAGTAGAAAACTATGGGGGATCTCCTCCTTGGAAAAAAATCCGGAATAGCGGAGACGTGGTCCTCTTTAACAACTTCCCACGAGGATGTATAAAAAGATCTAGGAAAAAATACAACCTTGGAGAACTGTCCATATCAAGACTCATCATATCCACATGGACCTCTGGATCATCAAGAATCCCTTAAATGTAGGCATTTTCCTCAGAAGAAACATTTTTGGGAATTACCTCCCACAAATCAGTCCCTTTGCTCGGATACCCACCATCCATTCTTGAGTTTGGACTAGTGAGAAGATCTTCAAAGACAAGAAATCCTTACTACCCACAATGTCAATATCATCCATGTAATATCTATCCTGAATCATAATATTATGTTTAATAATTCTTCTTTTCTCATTTATTCATGCATGGAAAAAATCCACGTACTTGTCTCCCTCTTATAAACTCTTTATCCTTGATTCTTCTTGAGCCATATGTTCCTATCCGAGAATCATCTCCGCCATATATTTATTCTTAGATGAAAGATCTTCAAAAGTCATATCATCCCATGTTTACTCCAGGATTCCTTCCAGAGACTCAATAACACGTTTGTGATCATCCATATCTTGGTCAATAAGGGGAAGATCCCCCACCCATGCGTGTAACCTCTGTTTAATCCACCTGATTTTTTTTTTGTGAATAGACACCGAGTTGTGGCGTTTCACCAGATCCCCCATGAAGTCCTTACCAGATGAAAAAAATTGTGATGGAACATCCATTGATAATAGAACCCAAACCATTCTTAATATGCCATATTTGGTTACAAAGATAACAAAATCGGTGAGTGATCTGATATCCCTTGAATCAGGTGATTGACAATGGCATTTTGGAATGTGGTGATAAAACGTTAGTTAGGGAGACATTGGTCAAGCTGTCTCTTACATTGACTGTTTCTTCTTTTTTATTACACCACATCAATTGATCCTTGATGTTTCTTAGATCCATAAAGACCTTGATTTCCATTAACTGGACAATGTCTGTGCCATCACATCATGGAAAAACCAAATGAACCTTTTTCTTAGCCAGTTCGGTGATATTGTTGAAGTCTCCCCTACTACACAAGGATCATCTATGGGATCAAAAGCACTAAGAAATTTTCAGAGTTTCTCTTCTCATATTTTCACAACATCCATACACAATGAAAACAAAGAAAGTGTACAGACCACTTTTCCCCTTAGTCATATTAAACTATCCCTCGGCCTGAACCATATCCTCCACAACGTCTCCATTCCAGAAGATCCAAATATGCTGGTTGGTTGGATCCACTTGCACGGATGCCTATATTCTGATCCTATATATGAAATGATGAATATTGATTAGGTTTTGTCTATGTTCCAGAACCATATAAATGAAATCCTTGTGTTTCTTGATCTATGAGGACATGAAGTCTGTTTTTACCCTTTCCCAGAAACTACATGAATTCCATATTAGAATGGGAATAATTTATTCAACTTTGGCTTGACATTAGCGCCAAGCCTCTTGGTCTCAACTGGAAAGGATTATAACACCCAATTTTTTATCCGTTGTTACCTCAACATTGAACGTGTGCACACCCCCGGACCAAGATCTCTGAGGATCATGGGGGAGTGTATGTGGGAGTGAAACTTTAGAGTCTTCCCTCTTACCGTGATAGGTGGTGATAGGGCCATTGGACATTTTCCCTTCTCCTGCAATGCCTGGCTAAGCGACTCCTCAAGCATAGTAGAGCCAGCTGCAACGTTATCACTTGACACTTCCACCATGGGAGAGGGGTCAACCGACTTACCTCCACACTCAAGAAACCCCACAACAATGGGGGCTGACTCTAGGTGTGGAAAATCAGCGACATGGGATCCATCGTGCATGAGAGAGGATGTATGAAAAACTCAAGTATCCCTCCCATCGAGAGAAGCGGGTGGGAACCAAAGATCCACTCACCTATCACTTCCATCCAAGTAGGGGGATCCCTTTGAGGCCAATAGAAGAAGTCCATGCTGGATAGAGAAATGCCAGCTAGAGAGGAGGATTAGGGGATGCACTCAAAGGATACCGAAACTGGGGGAGAAACCTCCACCTAAGGAACCAACTGAGAATGGGAGAGGCAAGACAACCCTTAGACTAGAGCAACATTCCTCTGTAAGAGACAAACCTCTTAACATGGGGAACCTTGGAATCACCTATTTCACACCTGTGGAAAATTTCCATGGAGGAGGAAAGAGGAACAGAACCTAGGAAACATTGGGTACAGAACATCCGAAGACCACAACACTGATCCATGGACGTTCAAATAAAAATTATCTGGGATGGTAGAGGAAAAGTCTAGAACAAGACACATTTGGGAAACTGAGATATCGAAACCACACCCGGTGCTCTCTTCTATGCAAAGGAAAAATCTTATGGAATCTCCTATAACATTGAGAAGAGCCCCATTCTGAAAGGGCAGAGGGAGCCCAGGAAGGCTAATCCTAACGACCACATGCAAACTCTCCTTGCCTTTGTGTTCCTCCAATGACCACTTGGCTAGACTAAACTACCATCATCCCACACAATAATGTGTTCTACACCAGGCATGGAAAAAATACGCTTCCGAGTATAAGGCCAAGAAAAGAGAGAGGCGATGAACCGCAAAAATACGAGTTTGCTTCTGCGACCCCCAGGAGTCCACCCAACACTTGAAGATATGAAGAGGTGGCTTCTCCCGTCCAAAATGATCCACAAGAGTCCATATCAGTACATCCAAAAAAATTTCAAACTTCACTTCTGAAAAGTTCATTTATAGGCCGGAGCCATCCCATAATACCAAAAGAGCCATTATAGGAGCCTCTGGTAAACATGGTTACTAGGATACGCAAAGAGAGCATATTAGTGCATCACTGAAGGATGAAATATGCCTTCGAAAACTTGGAGGAGGTCTGATGAACTCCAGAGGCCAAGAAGTACCACCTGTTGCGAGGCTTGTGCCTAGATCAAAGGATGAAACCACCAAAGAATCTGGCTGGAGGGTCACAACTGGTGGAGTAATTAGCCAAAAAATTGAAAATCAAATGGCACACGAGGTTCTTTGTTTTTCACAGCGAGAGACATTGAACATGTTCCATGTTTTCGATCACAAGAATGATTTTCTGGGTAACCATTTAAGGCCTTCTTATACTTTATCAGGAGTCTATCCACATGTGCCATTCCATGATGCTCATTTTTTCTAGATGTAAAATTAGTCCATAAATGTTATTGATGTGGGGTGACTCAAACATCTTACCTTATAAAACCACTATTTATGATCTAAAACACTACTAAAGACTAGAAATGTTGTATTATGCTGAAATTAATGGAAAGAAGTGTTCTAAACTCCCCAGGTATACCCATTATTATGAGAGACCCATTAATTGGGATATTCATAGTGATCAAGGATTCAGGGTAGCCTAAAAAAAGTTGTTTGGGAGGGGGTGGGGTGGAAATGTGGTCACTCAATAAGGAGATTCATTGGATAAAAGTTTTCTGCTACTATTTTTTTTATTTCTCTTCGTCCATTATTTTCATTCCCAATATGCTTTCCTTCTTTCGCATAAACTCACTTACCCTATCCAGGGAGGAGAAAAGTCTTCGAGTGGTCATGAAAGGGGGAGGATGAAGTAATTATGCAATGTTTAAGTTTATACTTTTTAATGAAAAAAATTATTTCATTCTTATTCTTCCTAGTTTTAATAATTTATTTGAATTTTTAAATACAGAATGAAATTATGTTAGGGTTTTAATATGTTAATTTGAAATACCTTGGTCAATGATCCATATCTTTCGCTACACATTTCTTGTATGTATGTAGGGAACATATTCGGGATGGGTGGAGAGTGCTTGATGACTTTCATCACAAGTGTGAATTTGTATGTTGGAACTATTGGTGTATAAATAAAAAATGTACCTGACTATTAATTACCCGAAAAAATTAAAAATGACCACTACAAGAAATAACTAATAAGAAGGATTATATAGAATCATGATAGTTCAGTTAGGGATTTCCTTTATATCAACATCTGGACAAGGGAGAGAGATTAATAAATAGTGGGATATCTCTCTTACCAGTCAGTAGAACAAGAATTGGTAAAATTGAAAACCATGATAACAGTACACTAGGTTCATCCAAGCCTATTCGAGACACTGTTTTTAATAACCATTTTTAAATAAATAAATCACATTAATATATTTTTGTAAATATAAAAATTTATTAATGAAAACTAAATAATTATTATTAAATAAAATAAAATAGTGAGAAAGAGGTTTTTTGTTTTCTCCTCTTATAGAGAATACCTAGGGTTAAAAACTATCATATACTTAGGAAATCAATTGATTTTCCACACCACATGATAATGTGTGCATCAATCATAAAGTGTGTAAGGGGATTTTTAAAAGGATTGCCAGAAGGGGGTATCTCAATAGATGGAAACATAATTAAATGAGATAGATACTCATAAAACATTTTCACCCCACAGAGATATGGTTGATCAAATAGATCTGATGGTTGAATAATATCATTCACCACAAAGGTATGTGAAGAAAAAAACATGAACCAAGAATGTAAGAGTGATAATGAAAATTTCACATAGATAAATTTGAAATTGATTTATTCTGTTGGGGTATAGAACACGGATAAAAGTTATACATCACAAATTATGTGTGATAAATATTTTTATCATGGGTATCGAGTAAGATAGAAAAAGGTGCCTTTTTCTATAAATGATGAAGTTTAGAAGATAATTTCCACTATATAATCTAAAATTAAGGGAATAGAATTTATTTTCATGGATGTACTGGTAGTTTTAGTCCTTGATATAATTTTATAAAGATAAGTAAATTATGTTAGTTGAGGCATGCACAAAATTTCAACAAGAAGGTATGCACATTCAAATTAAGAGATGATATAACTGTGATGAAAGAAAAAGTCACAAAGGGGAATATATACCCCATTGTTTTTTATGACCCAGGAAGTAGAGAAAAACTTATTCCATAAAATGATTTTCTAGTTGAGAAATATACCTTGGATAATTTGGGGATTAATGAAGTAATTCACGATGTTACTAAACATTAATGTGATCATGTCCAGACATGCGAAACTTATAAAACAAGAATTATTATTCATAATATTTATACGATGAATTATAGTAACTAAATAATGTTTCATTTTCTTACAAGTTGATGTGTTTGGGAAATAATGACCAAGTCCATATATGGAGAATGATTTTATGTTTTATTCCTCAATGAGTATAATATTTTGAAATAGATAATGGTTTTATCACACAAATATGAAGTGTTAAAGTGTATCAAATGTTGTTAGATATTAATAGATAAGATTACCGCTTCGGCGATGGAATAGTGGTGAAGGAGATGGGTGCAACATCGCCGTTATTTGGGAGGTACAGGTTTCGAATCCTGGGAGTCCACTTTCGGGGCGAACCTCTCCCCCAGGATCCACTTGCCTTGCCGGGTCACCTGGTTTCTGACTGGGTGTGGAAAATGAGGCGCAACCCACCCGTACTGATGGATTTCTTGACGAACCATCGCTGCCCAGGTTTTCAGCCTCCGGGACGCTCTACCATCTCAGCTGGAAACGACTCCTTCCCGGCTGGGGCTCTCTCCGGATTGACCTCTTCGTGGGGAGGGGGGTTTCCTTGTGTGGAGGGTTCGAAAAGGCCACACAAGGGAATTCCCTTTTGAATTAAAAAAAATAGATAAGATTCTAAATTTAAAATTTTAGAAATTAAAAAATTTCAATGGAATGAATTTCCCATGAATCAAGTAGAAGAGTATCTCATGAATCATGGGATTTAACACCCCAAGCTTCTAAGGTACACTTCTCTTTGAATAATGCGATAGCGTGTGTTGTACGCAACATCGAGTTCTTACACACCACAACCAATCAAACTAGCCATTATGAATAGTAATAACAATGTTTTGAAATTATATATATTTTATATTTCAAAATGGACTTCATTTTTGGATTCAGAATATCGAAATTATCCTAAGTTGAATTTTTGGTATTTTTCTGAGAACTTCCAATTTTTATGAACAGTGAAAAGTACTTAAAAACAACCTTTTTAATCAAAATAATTTATAGTGATAAATTATATTATTGAGTGGTTTTAAAGTATAATTAGAATATATTTTTACCATTTTATCCAATGCTGTTCATTAGAATTAATTTTACTTTGAAATTAGACATAAACAATTATCAATCTTTTGATATATATTGTTTCTTAAAAATACACTATTTGTTGTGACAGCGGGAATTAATTATAAAATTATTTAATTCAACTTATATGTTTGGATTTTTGTAAAATAGACATCATTTTTGAATTCAGAATATCAATTATAGCTTAGGGTAAAATTTTGGCATTGTTCTGAAAAACTTCAATTTTTGATGAATAGTGAAACTACTAAGTGGTAGTTAAAAAACTGAATTTTTCATAAAACTTAATTTTACCTCTTTTGTGAATGGAATTTCGAAAATCCGAGAGACACGGTTAATATCAAGAATTAAAATGTGGTTCAATGAGATAAAAATAATATTTGGTGAAAAGTAACATTTTACTTTTATTTACCATGGTTAAAAGTAAATAGGGTAATTAAGGGTAAAAATGATATTAATATTACCATAACACATGTCCTAATTCTATTGGACAAGTTTATCTCGACAAAAACAGCCTTAGTAATAAAATATTATCATTTAGGTCCACTTGGATTAGATTAGGACATTTATTATTATTTAATTCAAAGAAGAGTTAAAAGAGTTAAAATCAATGTTTATTTATTAAAACATTTTTAATATAGGGTAATACATAAGATAAATTCGATTTTAAATATTCATTAGAAAGCTAAAGAGATTTTATACATAAGGATATTTTATTTATAATTTTTAAACTTTAAATAATTTACTTTACGTATGACACAATGATGATGCAATAATTACCATAATAGTGAAAAATTAAAATAATTGATATTATAAATACACAAATAAATATAATCTTAGACTTTTTAGGAATTAAAATAATTTTCTAGGTTAATATGACATATTATGATTGATTAAATTAACTTTTTTCTAAGTAATCCATCTGTTATGATATTTAAAAAAATCAATTATTGAATAGTGTCAAAATTGACATAAAAGAGTTTTTAAAACAAATATTATATTATTAATTGATATTAAATTCCTAAAAATCTAAGGTTAGGTAAAGAGACTTATATAATGATAGTTGTATCATTAATGGACCACTTGGGGGTCTCTTGGATGTATATAGTAAGTTTATTAACCATATAATATAAAAATACAAAGAGACATTGTAAAAGTGAAACTAATTAACTTAGAGTTAATACTTAAAGATAAGGTTAATATAAGTACCCAAACCTGTATAAATTCTTTTGGTTGAGTGGTTTTCGACCTATCCCCACCTTAATCTTTGAATAATAAACTTTTGAGCCATTAGAAACCGAATATGAATTTATTATAAATTAATATTTCTAGCTTTTCCAAAGGTACCCCTCACCCCTATTATAAAAGGGCACTCTTCCTTCTCATTTATTCACACCTTCAAGGCCTTTTTGTTCGACCAAAATCTGCCCAAATACTCTCCCAACTTCCCTAAATACAACCTATAGGCCTTATTTCGATCATAAAGCCATCCTAATGACCCCATTTGATCAAATCAAAAGGAAGAACCCGAAGAAGAGGTAATGTTTTCACCACCCCTTTTCAAGTTCCTTTGTTCTTCCACTTCTTCTTTATTTGTTATTACCATTCTAAAATAATAACTCCAGTATCTTATATATACTGTTATGTTATTATAAATATGGTACAACCATATTCAGTATTCTATCCACCATTTGAATAACATGTCACCGTACATGCGTACGTACGGCTTACCGTCTCCACGTCGTGGTGTAATTGTTATTCAATATATTATTATTTGGATGGGTATAATAATGATGTGTAACTCATGTAAATAATAAATATAACATGTTAGTTATTCTTTATATATGATATACCGTCCATTTATATATTATTTTAATATCAAAAGAATGATATTGTCGCTCGTGCGTACGTACGGACTACCGTCTCCATGAACGCGATAAGATTCATTCTCCATCGTATCCATTAAAGTATAATAATCATTTTATGATTTAAAAATGATGTTTAAGGACTTGATATCATTCTGGATATGAATAAGATACAACCTATCCATAACAAACATGGCTTATGTAACAAAACATATAAAAGAAAACGAGTAAGTTAACACCCGAAACGACTATTATTCTAAGATATTATTAACAAATATATTTCAAAAGATCATATATGATATCATATTAATATATATGATTCTTGTATAATTTAACAACAATTATTTCACCATTATACAGGAGGTTAACCTACCCCAACCAAGGAAAATTACAAGATAAGGGTTATTTCACAATCTCTTCATTATCCGAGGTTGTTTATACGTAATAATCTTCTGGGATCTCTTTATCATCCACATCCATGTTTCTTAAAAATGTATTTCAAAACATTTTTACTATTTACAAGAATATGTATCAAAGTCATTTATACCCTTGTTTGACTTTTTATAAGAGGTTTATAAAGGAATATTTCTGTCGTTTTCCAAAAAAGGTGCTTTTTAACCTTTTCGACAATATTAAGGTAAGAATGTTTTTTTAACTTATACGGAGGGTGCGGATATTTTCCGCCGTTATAAAATCGTCGAAGCTTCCCTTACAAGTTTATAAGAATATTTTCAAAGAGTATGTTTTATTTTATATATATATGACTCTTAAATGATTTCAAAATAGAAAGAGATATTTCTCTAAAAAGAGTTTTGATTTCATCTATGTCAACATCCTTTGATGGATTTTACGTTGATTTATTATGATACAAAACTTCTTTATTGTATTGAAGTTTTTGTGATATGTTTGACTGTGGATGCGCTATTTTTATACCATTCATGGTTTATGGTGAAATTATTGACATTTCGTATGCTAGTTTTAATATGAATGTTTATGTTATGTTTAAACCTTTTCATATGGAAATGAATTGGACTTAATATGTGACGGGTGGGGCCTGCTATAGCTCCTTGATGCATTGGTAGGTCTCATGAGACAAACTAGTGTCTTGGCACAAGGCCTTGGAAAAATCTTATTTGTAGTCTTGGCACGAGGCCTTGGCTATGTGGTTATGATAGTCTGGAATTATGCATTCCATCATTATGAAAGTGGTTATTGATATTGCATGTGATTATTCAATTAGTAGAATATCCATGTGAATAAGTAAATGGCATTATTTCATATTATGTTGAAGTTCAAGTTTAAAAGGCTTCTGTTTTAGTTATACATTGCCTTGAATGTTTATGCTTATTTTTGAAAGTTTCCGCTATATTGTTATCCTTACTGGGAATTTGAGCTCACCCCTTTTCTATGTTTTATTTTTCCCAGGATATGAAGAAGTAAGTTACGAATGACCTGTAGGGGTAGTATGTGGGGATATGAGTGTGGAATATGGAGACTATGTTGTTGTAGTAGTTTTTCACTTTATCATGTAATGTGAAACTTTATGAATATATCTAGTGTTTCCAAATCTACTAAACCAATCGGTCTTTTGAGATTTGATCTTTCTTGTGATCAAGCCAATGTTATGTAATAATGCACCGATTCTAGGTAATTGGGGTTGGGGCATTACAGTTGGTATCAGAGAAAGTTTAGTACAAACCTTGGAAGATATATTTAGATAAACTCTGATTAGAGCACGTAGACCTAAGATGAAATTTGAGGATTAGTATCCTATGAAGAACTTTGGGGATTAGTATAGAAGAACTTCCTAGAATTTCGGTATTGTAGAGATTTTGTGAGTTTTCCGAGCAATACATCCCTGTCTGGATACGAGAAGGTAGAGGCGGCTCTGGCACAGATGTAACTAGGGTTAAAACCCGAAAACACCGCTTTGAGCTAGACTCGAACGGGAACTAGTGCACGACAATGGGCCTTGCTGCACTCTTGGTTACGACACTCCCGAGGGATATGCTTAAGATAACTCTCATTTTATTTACAAATAATTATGAAGGGTTTATGAGTATATACTTCCTTAAAGAAAATATTTTTATGATTATGGATTATGTCCATAAATAGTTCAATTTATGTTAAGTGTTTTATAAGTATGGGATTATTTATTTTGATTCATAAAATGATCTAGTTTATTCCATTGTTTAGAAATGGTGCCTAGAGGAAGAAATGGAAACTGTATCAATGCATGCACTCCATGTAGGGATTTCCCTCCTGCTCAAGATAATTATAGTGGAGCTGGTGATGCAAGTGGTGCCGATCAGATAATCACCATACTGGGAAAACTCACTCAGGTTATGAATAATAACCTTAAACGTATGGAGCACCTGATCCGCAGCGTGGAGGATCAATGTTAGATTGATTCCCGAGGCAACAACCACCAACGTTCAATGGGAGTACAAATCCCTTAGTAGCTGAGCAATGGATATTTTCCCTAGAGAAAATATTTCAGGCTTTGGGGAGTAATTAATGGGAAAAAGTTACCATGGTAGTTTACCGCCTCACTGGAGATGCTGATCAATGGTGGTCATTGATTCAAAATACGAAAGAAGATGATGAAGTATCAAATATGGAATGGAGGGAGTTAAATTATCTGTTTTTAGAAAAATACTTTCTTCGCGACCATCGAGCAGATATGGAAAGGCAATTTCTGAGTCTGAGACAGAAGAAGGATGAGAATGTCACAAAGTATGAGGCTAACTTTACATGGTTATCAAGGTATACTGGTGATTATATACATAACCCAAGAAGTAAGATTGATCATTTCTTTGATGGGTTAAAAACATTTCTCCGTCGAGCATTAGTCTCACAATACTTCTCGTCGTACGAAGACATTGTCTCATGTGCTATCAAGACCGAAAAGGAATTCTCTAAGTCTTATGACTTTAAGGCAAAGCAAGAGTATAAGAGGCCTGCTGATCAATCAGGGAATAGAAATAAGGGGAAGAAAGGAAAGGTTGAATATCCATCTTGTGGTAAACGTGGGAAGAAACACCCCGAAACTTTCTTGAAGGGAATGGGCGTCTGTTACAAATGTGGTCAAAAAAGGCCACCAAGCTCGTGATTGCAAAGGGAAGAAGGAAGATACCAATGTTCAGTGCTACAATTGTAGGGAGATGGGGCATTATGCAAATGAATGTCCTAAGAGTCAGGAGACCTTATCTCAGAAAAGGCCAAGGGATCAAGGCCAGGCTTATGCTATCACTACTGCTGAGGTAGAAGCTCCGAAAGACATTGTGGAAGGTAATTTAATGGTTTCCTCAAGTTTTGAAAATGCATTATTTGATTCTGGATCATCACATTGTTTCATATCTTCCCAGTTTTCTAAGAAAATTAGATATATCCAATTTGATTTAACAAGGGAGTTGTCAGTTAAAAATCATAAGGGAAGTATCATTTCAACAAAGTTTTGTGAATCAGTCCCCATTAGATCACATAAATGTTCTTTATCTACTGATCTCATCGTCATACCTATGATTGAGTTTGATATAATCCCCAGTATGGACTGGATTTCGGACAATGATGCGAAGATTTATTGTAAGAGGAAAGAGGTTACGATTCTTGATGATAATGATAAGGAACACCTTATCTTTAGAGCAGAATCGTCACCACCTAATTCTTATTTAGATCCACCCCCAGTAGCTCAACTAAATTCAATTATTGGGGAGGAAGAGAATGAAATGACTGTGGGTGAGGAAAGGAATGTTCAAATAGAGGATGTTCCTATTGTGAAAGAATTTATAGATGTATTTCCGGAAGATTTACCTGGACATCCTCCAGAACGAGAAGTTGAGTTTTCCATTGATTTAATTCCTGGATCAAGGCCTATATCAAAGACCCCTTATAGAATGGCCACTGTAGAAATAGTTGAACTAAAGAAACAACTAGAAAAATTGAGTAACAAGGGATTTATTTTCCGTAGTGTTTCTCCATGGGGAGCCCCAACTCTTTTTGTTAAAAAGAAAGACGGATCTATGTGGTTATGTATCGACTACAGGGAGATCAGTGATATAACAATAAAGAAAAAGTATTCCCTACCACGCATTGATGATTTATTTGACCAACTGCATGGAGCTCAATACTTTTCAAAGATTGACCTTTGATCTGGATACCATCAGTTGTGTGTGAGGAAGGAAGACATTCCGAAGACAGCATTTCGAACCAGGTACGAGCATTACGAGTTTACTATAATGCCTTTTGGACTGACTAATGCACACTCTGTATTAATGGATATGATGAATAGAGTTTTCAAGGAGTATCTTGATGAATTTGTGTTGGTATTTATTGATGATATCTTGGTATACTCCAAAATCTACGAAGATCATGAAAATCACTTGCACATTATCCTGAAGACTCTGAGAAGACATGAATTATATGGGAAGTTTAGTAAGTGTGAATTCTGGCTTCATGAGATTTCTTTTCTTGGCCATATTGTCTCTAAAGATGGAATCTCTGTTGATCCTTCTAAGACCAAGGCGATCCAAGAATGGCCAACACCTACGAGTATAACTGAGGTACGTAGTTTTATTGGTTTGGCAGGTTATTATCGACGTTTCGTCCAGAATTTTTCCCGATTGGCTAACCCATTAACGAAGCTCACACATAAAGGGGTTAAATTTGTTTGGACAAAAGAGTGTGAAGAATGTTTCGAAGAACTAAAGATAAGATTAGTTAATGATCCTATATTGACTCTACCATTGGGGAATGATGGGTTCATTATTTATAGTGATCCATCGAAGAAAGGACTTGGTTGTGTCCTTATGCAGAATGATAGAGTTATTGCCTATGCATCACGATAGTTGAAAATTCATGAACAAAACTATCCTACTCATGATCTCGAGTTAGCAGCTGTGATCATTTTTTTTAAGATATGGAGGCACTACCTCTATGGTGAAAAATATGAGATTTATACTGATCACAAGAGTTTGAAGTATATTTTCTCACAAAAAGAACTCAACATGAGGCAAAGGAGATGGCTTCAATTACTCAAGGATAATGATTGTACGACACACTACCACCCGGGGAAAGAAAACAAGGTGGCAGATGCTTTGAGTAGAAAAGACCATGGACTTTTGAACGTGATGAGAATTGAAAGGGATCCAATTTTGATGGATCTAGTGATGATGGACATGGGAATAACCAGGGAAGGTGAAACATCAATGCTTTTTCAAATGGTTGCCAAACCATATTTACTAGAAAGTATTAAGAGTTCTCAGACCGATGATAAAGAATTTCAAAAGAATATTAAATCTGTGAATGATGGGAGACTGAGAGACTTTGTGTATGAAGATGGAATTTTGAATTTTGGGAAGAGACTTTGTGTTCCCGATATACCTGATCTAAAAAGGGAATTGATGGATGATGCTCATAGTTCCAATTTATCTATACACCATGGGAGCACCAAAATGTATAGAGATTTGAAGGAACATTTTTGGTGGGACAACATGGAGAGGGAGATTGCTGATTTTGTGTCAAGATGTATGGTTTTTCAACAAGTGAAAGATGGAAGGCAACAACCTGGAGGAGTCATGCAACCTCTTCCCATACTGGAGTGGAAATGGGACAATATTATGATGGACTTTGTCATGGGGCTACCAAAGACTCCTAGAAGGAACGATACAATATGGGTTATTGTTGATCGTCTTACCATGTCAGCACATTTTCTTGCTATAAGAGAAGATCTACCCCTAGAACGTCTATCAAGACTATATATTAATGAAGTTTTGAGACTTCATGGTGTACCCCTATCGATTGTTTCTGATCATGATCCCCATTTTACTTCAAGATTCTGGAAAATTATTCAGAAATCCCTGGATACTGAACTTAATTTGAGCACTGCTTACCACCCTCAGACAGACGGACAATCAGAACGGACTATTAAAACCTTATAAGACATGTTGAGATCTTGCTCACTTGACTTTCAGGGTATGTGGGATAAATATTTACCTATGGTAGAATTTTCCTATAACAATATCTTCCATTCGAGTATTCAGATGGCACCATATGAAGCGTTATACGGAAAGAGATGTCGTACACCAACCTATTGGGATGACATTGGTGAAGGAAAACTTGTAGGCCCAGAACTGGTGGAGGAAACGGTGGAAAAGGTAAAGGTAATCCAAAATCACATCAAAGTAGCTCAAAGTAGGCAGACGAGATATGCTGATAATCGAAGGAAGGATTTGGAATTTTAAGTCGGTGATCATGTTTTCCTGAAGGTATCTCCATGGAATGGAGTTATACATTTTGGTAAAAAAAGGTAAATTGAGTCCCAGGTACATCAGACCCTTCGAAATTCTAGAACGAATTGGTGCTGTAGCTTACCGATTGGCAATGCCGCCAAGTCTCTCCAATGTTCACGATGTGTTCCACGTATCTTTGTTGAGGAAATACATGCCTGACCCAATGCATGTACTCACCTATGAGGAATTATAACTGGAACCCGATCTGTCCTATTTTGAAGAGCCCGTCAGGATTCTTGATATGAGGGAACAAGTACTGAGAAACCGGACGACGCGTCTGGTAAAAGTTTTGTGGAGAAACCATAAGATGGAAGAGGCAACGTGGGATCCCGAAGAACTTATGATGAAGAATGACCCGAGTCTTTTCATGTGATAAGTATTCTAGAAATTTCAAGGACGAAATTATTTGAAGGAGGGGAGAATGTAACACCCCAAGCTTCTACGGTACGCTTCTCTTTGAATAATGCGATAGCGTGTGTTGTACGCAACATCAAGTTCTAACACACCACAACCAATCAAACTAGACGTTATGAATAGTAATACCTACTTTTTGAAATTATATATGTTTTATATTTCAAAATGGAATTCATTTTCGGATTCGGAATATCGAAATTATCCTAAGTTGAATTTTTGGTATTTTTCAAAGAACTTCATATTTTTATGAACAGTGAAAAATACTTAAAAACAACTTTTTTAATCAAAATAATTTATAGTGATAAATTATATTATTGAGTGGTTTTAAAGTATAATTAGAATATATTTTTACCATTTCATCCAATGGTGTTCATTAGAGTTAATTTTACTTTGAAATTAGACATAAACAATTATCAATCTTTTGATATATATTGTTTCTTAAAAACACGCTATTTATTGTGAAAACGGGAATTAATTATAAAATTAATTAATTCAACTTATATGTTTGGAATTTTGTAAAATAGACATCATTTTTGAATTCGGAATATCAATTATAGCTTAGGGTGAAATTTTGGCATTGTTCTGAAAAACTTCAATTTTTGATTAATAGTGAAACTACTAAGTGGTAGTTAAAAAACTAAATTTTTCATAAAACATAATTTTACCGCTTTTGTGAATGGAATTTTGAAAATCCGAGAGACACGGTTAATATCAAGAAGTAAAATGTGATTCAATGAGATAAAAATAATTTTTGGTGAATAGTAACTTTTTTACTTTTATTTACCACGGTTAAAAGAAAATAGGGTAATTAAGGGTAAAAATGATATTAATATTACCCTAACACATATCCTAATTCTATTGGACAAGTGTATCTCGACCAAAACAGGCTTAGGAATAAAATATTATCATTTAGGTCCACTTGTATTAGATTAGGACATTTATTATTATTTAATTCAAAGAAGAGTTAAAAGAGTTAAAATCAAAGTTTATTTACTAAAACATTTTTAATATAGAGTTATACATAAGATAAATTCTATTGTAAATATTTATTAGAAAGCTAAAAAGATATCCTACATAAGTATATTTTATTTATAATTTTTAGACTTTAAATAATTTAATTTACGTATGACACAATGATGATGCAGAAATTACCATAATAGTGAAAAATTAAAATAATTGATATTATAAATACACAAATAAATATAATTTGAGACTTTTTAGGAATTACACTAATTTTATAGGTTAATATGACATTTTATCATTGATTCAATTAACTTTTTTCGAAGTAATCATTCTGTTATTAGTTTTAAAAAAATCAATTATTGAATAGTGTCAAAATTGACATAAAAGAGTTTTTAAAACAAATATTATATTATTAATTGATATTAAATTCCTAAAAATCTAAGGTTCAGCAAATAGAATAATATCATGATAGGTGTATCATTAATGGACCACTTTGGGGGGTCTATTGGATGTATATAGTAAGTTTATTAACCATATAATATAAAAATACAAAGAGACATTGTAAAAGTGAATCTAATTAACTTAGAGTTAATACTTAAAGATAAGGTTAATATAAGTACCCAAACCTGTATAAATTATATTGGTTGAGTGTTTTTCAACCTATCCCCACCTTAACCTTTGAATAATAAACTTTGGAGCCATTAGAAACCGAATATTAATTTATTATAAATTAATATTTCTAGCTTTTCCAAAGGTACCCCTCACCCCTCTTATAAAAGGGCACTCCTCCTTCTCATTTCATCACACCTTCAAAGCCTTTTGGTTCGGCCAAAATCTGCCCAAATACTCTCCCAACATCCCTCACTACAACCTATAGGCCTTATTTTGATCAGTAATCCAACCTAAGGATCCCTTTTGATCAAATCAAAAAGAAGAACCTGAAGAAGAGGTAATGTTTTCACCACCCCTTTTCAAGTTCCTTTCTTCTTCCACTTCTTCTTTCTTTGTTATTACCATTCTAAAATAGTAAATCTAGTATCTTATATATACTGTGATGTTATTATAAATATGGTACAACCATATTCAGTATTCTACCCACCCTTTGAATAACATGTCACCATACGTGCGTACGTACGGCTTACCGTCTCCACGTCATGGTGTAATTGTTATTCAATATATTATTATTTTGATGGGTTTAATAATGATGTTTAACTTATGTAAATAATAAATATAACATGTTAATGATTCTTTATATATGATATACCATCCATTTATATATTATTTTAATATCAAAAGAATGATATTGTCGCTCGTGCGTACGTACGGACTATCGTCTCCACAAACGCGATAAGATTCATTCTCCATCGTATCCATTAAAGTATAATTATCATTTGATGATTTAAAAATTATGTTTAAGGACTTTATATAATTCTCTATATGAATAAGATACAACCTATCCATAACAAACACGGCTTATGTAACAAAACATATAAAAGAAAACGAGTAAGTTAACACCCGAAACGACGATAATTCTAAGATATTATTAAAAAATCAATGTTAAAAGATCATATATGATATCATATTAATATATATGATTCTTGTATAATTTAATAACAATTATTTCACCATTATACAGGAGGTTAACCTACCCCAACCAAGGAAAAGTACAAGGTAAGGGTTATTTCACAATCACTTCATTATCCGAGGTTGTTTATACGTAATAATCTACTGGGATCTCTTTATCATCCACATCCATGTTTCTTAAAAATGTATTTCAAAACATTTTTACTATTTACAAGAATATGGGTTAAAGTCATTTATACCCTTGTTTGACTTTTTATAAGAGGTTTATAAAGGAATCTTTCCGTCGTTTTCCAAACAAGGTGCTTTTTAACCTTTTCGACAAAATTAAGGTAAGAATTTTTTTTAACTTATACGGCGGGTGCGGCTATTTTCTGCCATTATAAAATCGTCGAAGCTTCTCTTACAATATTATAAGAATATTTTCAAAGAAAATGTTTTATTTTATAAATATATGACTCTTAAATGATTTCAATATAGAAAGAGATATTTCTCTAAAAAGAGTTTTGATTTCATCTATGTCAACATCCTTTGATGGATTTTACGTTGATTTATTATGATACAAAACTTCTATATTGTAATGAAGTTTTTGTGATATGTTTGACTGTGGATGTGCTATTTTTATACCATTCATGGTTTATGGTGAAGGTATTGACATTTCGTATGCTAGTTTTAATATGAATGTTTATGTTATGTTTAAACCTTTTCATATGGGAATGCATTGGACTTAATATGTGATAGGTGGAGCCCGCTATAGCTCCTTGATGCATAGGTAGGTCTCATGAGACAAACTAGTGTCTTGGCACAAGGCCTTGGCAAAATCTTATTTGTATACTTGGCACGAGGCCTTAGCTATGTGGTTAAGAAAGTTTTGCATTATGCATTCCATCATTATGAAAGTGGTTATTAATATTGCATGTGATTATTTGGTTAGTAGAATATCCATGTGAATAAGTAAATGGAACTATTTCATACTATGTTGAAGTTCAAGTTTAAAAGAATTTTGTTTTAGTTATACATTTCCTTGAATGTTTATGTGTATTTTTGAAAGTTTCCGCTATATTGTTATCCTTACTGGGCATTTGAGCTCACCCCTTTTCTATGTTTTATTTTTCCCAGGATGTGAAGAAGTAAGTTATGAATGTCCTGCAGGGATTGTATGTTGGGATATGATTGTGGAATATGGAGAAAATGTTGTAGTAGTATTTTTTCACTTTATGATGTAATTTAAAACTTTATGAATATATCTAGTGTTTCCAAGGCTACTAAACCAATCGGTCTTTCGAGATTTGATCTTTCTTGTGATCATGCCAATGTTATGTAATAATGCACCGACTGTAGGTAACTGGGGTCGGGGCATTACAGTTGGTATCAGAGGATGTTTAGTACAAACCTTGGAAGCTAGATTTAGATAAACTCTGATTAGAGCACGTAGATCTAAGATGAACTTTGAGGATTAGTATCCTAAGATGAACTTTGAGGATTAGTATAGAAGAACTTCCTAGAATTTTGGTATTGTAGAGATTTTGTGAGTTTTCCGAGCAATACATCCCTGTCTGGATATGATCAGGTAGAGGCGGCTCTGGCACAAATGTACCTAGGGGTAAAACCCGAAAACACCTCTTTGAGCTAGACTTGAACGGGAACTGGTGCATGACAACGGGCCTTGCCGCACTCCTGGTTACGACACTCCCGGGGGATATGCTTAGGATAACTCTCATTTTCTTTACAAATCATTATGAAGGGTTTATGAGTATATACTTCTCAAAGAAAATATTTTTATGATTATGGATTATATCCATAAATAGTTCAATTTATGTTAAGTGTTTTATAATAATGGGATTATGTATTTTGATTAATAAACTAATCTAGTTTATGCCTTTGTTTAGAAATGGCGCCTAGTGGAAGAAATGGAAATCGTATCAATGCACACACTCCATGTAGGGATTGCCCTCCTGCTCAAGATAATTATAGTCAAGATGGTGATGCAACTGGTGTCGATCATCTAATAACCATACTGGGACAACTCACTCAGGTTATGAATAATAACCTTACCCGTATGGAACACCCTGATCCGCAGCGTGGAGGATCAATGTTAGATTGATTCATGAGGCAACAACCACCAACATTCAATGGGAGTACAAATCCCTTAGTAGCTGAGCAATGGATATTTTCCCTAGAGAAAATATTTCAGGCTTTGGGGAGTAATGAAAGGGAAAAAGTTATCATGGCAGTTTACCGCCTCACTGGAGATGCTGATCAATGGTGGTCATTGATTCAAAATACGAAGGAAGATGATGAAGTATCAAATATGGAATGGTGGGAGGTCAAAGATCTGTTTTTAGAAAAATACTTTCCTCGCGACCATCGAGCATATATGGAAAGGCAATTTCTGAGTCTGAGACAGAAGGAGGATGAGAATGTCACAAAGCATGAGGCTAACTTTACAAGGTTAGTAAGGTATTCTGGTGATTATATATGTAACCCAAGAAGTAATATTGATCATTTATTTGATGGGTTAAAACCATTTCTCCGTCGAGCATTAGTCTCACAATCCTTCTCGTCATACGAAGACATTGTCTCATGTGCTATCAAGACCAAAAAGGAATTCTCTAAGTCATATGACTTTAAGGAAAAGCAAGAGAAGAAGAGGCCTGCTGATCAATCTGGGAATGGAAATAAGGGGAATAAAGGAAAGGTTGAATATCCATCTTATGGTAAATGTGGGAAGAAACACCCCGGTACTTGCTTGAAGGGAATGAGAGTCTATTACAAATGTGGTGAAAAAGGCCACCAAGCTCGTGATTGCAAAGGGAAGAAGGAAGCTACCAATGATCAATGCTACAATTGCAGGGAGATGGGGAATTATGCAAATGAATGTCCTAAGCGTCAGGAGAACTTACCTCAGAAAAGGCCAAGGGATCAAGGCTAGGGTTATGCTATGACTACTGCTGAGGTAGAAGCTCTGAAAGACGTGGTGGCAGGTAATTTAATGGTTTCCTCAAGTTTATCAAATGAATTATTTGATTCTAGATCATCGCATTGTTTCATATCTTCCCATTTTTCTATGAAAATAAGATATTTCCAATTTGATTTAACAAGGGATTTGTGAATCAGTCCCCATTAGAGCACATAAATGTTCTTTATCTGCTGATCTCATTATCATACCTATGATTGAGTTTGATATAATCCTCGATATGGACTAGCTTTCGGACTATGATGCGATGATTTATTGTAAGAAGAAAGAGGTTATGATTCCTGTTGATAATGATAAGGAACACCTTATCTTTAGAGAAAAATCGTCACCACCTAATTCTTATTTAGATACACCCCCAGTAGCTCAAATAAATTCAATTATTGGGGAGGAAGAGAATGAAATGACTGTGGGTGAGGAAGGGAATGTTCAAATAGAGGATGTACCTATTGTGAAAGAATTTGTAGATGTATTTCCGGAAGATTTACCTTGACATCCTCCAGAACGAGAAGTTGAGTTTTCCATTGATTTAATTCCTGGATCAAGGCCTATATCAAAGACCCCTTATAGAATGGCCACTGTAGAATAAGTTGAACTAAAGAAACAACTAGAGGAATTGAGTAATAAGGGATATATTTTCCCTAGTGTTTCTCCACGAGGAGCCCTTGTTCTTTTTGTTAAAAAGAAAGACGGATCTATGAGGTTATGTATCGACTACAGCGAGATCAATGCTATAAAAATAAAGAACAAGTATCCCCTACCACACATTGATGATTTATTTGACCAACTGCATGGAGCTCAATACTTTTCAAAGATTGACCTTTGATCTGGATACAATCAGTTGTGTGTGAGGAAGGAAGACATTCTGAAGACAACATTTCGAACCAGGTACGGGCATTACGAGTTTACTGTAATGCATTTTGGATTCACTAATGAACCCTCTGTATTCATGGATCTGATGAATAGAGTTTTCAAGGAGTATCTTGATGAATTTGTGGTGGTTTTTATTGATGACAACTTGGTATACTCCAAAAGCTACGAAGATCATAAAAATCACTTGCACATTATCCTGATGACTCTGAGAAGTCATGGATTATATGAGATGTTTAGTAAGTGTGAATTCTGGCATCATGAGATTTCTTTTCTTGGCCATATTTTCTCTAAAGATGGAATCTCTGCTGATGCTTCTAAGACCAAGGCGATCCAAGAATGGCAAGCACCTACGAGTATAACTGAGGTACGTAGTTTTATTGATTTGGAAGCTTATTATCGACATTTCGTCCAGAATTTTGCCCGATTGGATAACCCATTAATGAAGCTCACACGTAAAGGGGTTAAATTTGTTTGGAAAAAAGAGTGTGAAGAATGTTTCGAAGAACTGAAGAGAAGATTAGTCAATGCTCCTATATTGACTCTACCATCGGGGAATTATGGGTTCATTATTTATAGTGATGCATTGAAGAAAAGACTTGGTTGTGTCCTTATGCAGAATGATAGAGTTATTGCCTATGCATCACGACAGTTGAAAATTCATGAACAAAACTATCCTACTCATGATCTCGAGTTATCAGCTGCGATCTTTTCTTTGAAGATATGGAGGCACTACCTCTATGGTGAAAATGTGAGATTTATACTGATCACAAGAGTTTGAAGTATATTTTCTCACAAAAAGAACTGAACATGAGGCAAAAGAGATGGCTTGAATTACTCAAGGATTATGATTGTACGATACACTACCACCCGGGGAAAGAAAACAAGGTGGAAGATGCTTTGAGCAGAAACGACCATGGAGTTTTGAACGTGATGAGAATTGAAAGGGATCCAATTTTTATGGATCTAGTGAAGATGGACATATGAATAACCAGGGAAGGTGAAACATCAATGCTTTTTCAAATGGTTACCAAACCATCTTTACTAGAAAGGATTAAGAGTTCTCAGACCGATAATGAAGAATTTCAAAAGAAGATTAAAGCTGTGAATGATGGGAGACTGAGAGACTTTGTGTATGAAGATGGAATTTTGAAATTTGGGAAGAGACTTTGTGTTCCCGATATACCTGATCTAAAAAGGGAATTGCTGGATGATGCTCATAGTTCAAATTTCTCTATACACCCTGGGAGCACCAAAATGAATAGAGATTTGAAGGAACATTTTTGGTGGGACGACATGAAGAGGGAGATTTCTGATTTTGTGTCAAGATGTATGGTTTGTCAACAAGTGAAAGCTAGAAGGCAACAACATGGAGGAGTCATGCAACCTCTTCCCATATCGGAGTGGAAATGGGACAATATTACGATGGACTTTGTCATGGGGCTACCAAAGAATCCTAGAAGGAATGATGAAATATGGGTTATTGTTGATCGTCTTACCAAGTCAGCACATTTTCTTGCTATAAGAGAAGATCTACCCCTGGAACGTCTAGAAAGACTATATATTAATGAAGTTGTGAGACTTCATGGAGTAACCCTATCGATTGTTTCTGATCATGATCACCGTTTTACTTCAAAATTCTGGAAAAGTGTTCAGAAATCCCTGGATACTGAACTTCATTTGAGAACTGCTTACCACCCTCATACAGACAGACAATCAGAACAGACTATTCAAACCTTAGAAGACACATTGAGATCTTGCTCACTTGACTTTCAGGGTAGTAGAATTTTATTATAACAATAGCTTCCATTCGAGTATTCAGATTGCACCATATGAAGCGTTATAAGGAAAGAGATGTCGTACACCAACCTGTTGGGATGACGTTGGTGAAAGAAAACTTTTAGGCCCAGAACTAGTGATGCAAACGGTGGAAAAGGTAAAGGTAATCCAAAATAACATCAAAGCAGCTCAAAGTAGGTAGAAGAGCTATGCCGATAATCGAAGGAAGGATTTGGAATTTCAAGTCGGTGATCATGTTTTCCTGAAGGTATCTCCATGGAAGGGAGTCATACAATTTGGTAAGAAAGGTAAATTGAGTCCCTGGTACATCAGACCCTTCGAAATTCTAGAACGAATTGGGGCTGTAGCTTACCGATTGGCAATGCCGCCAAGTCTCTCCAATGTTCACGATGTGTTCCACGTATCTTTGTTGAGGAAACACATGCCTGACCCAACGCATGTACTCACCTATGAGGAATTAGAACTGGAACCCGATGTGTCCTATTGTGAAGAGACCGTCAGGATTCTTGATACGAGATAACAAGTACTGAGAAACAGGACGACGCGTCTGGTAAAAGTTTTGTAGAGAAACCATAAGATGGAAGAGGCAACGTGGGAACCCGAGGAAATTATGATGAAGAACCACCCGAGTCTTTTCATGTGATAAGTATTCTAGAAATTTCAAGGACGAAATTATTTGAATGAGGGGAGAATGTAACACCCCAAGCTTCTACGGTACGCTTCTCTTTGAATAATGCGATAACATGTGTTGTACGCAACATCGAGTTCTAACACACCACAACCAATCAAACTAGCCGTTATGAATAGTAATACCTACTTTTTGAAATTATATATATTTTATATTTCAAAATGGACTTCATTTTTGGATTCGGAATATCAAAATTATCCTAAGTTGAATTTTTGGTATTTTTCTGAGAACTTCCAATTTTTATGAATAGTGAAAAATACGTAAAAACAACTTTTTTAGTCAAAATAATTTATAGTGATAAATTATATTATTGAGTGGTTTTAAATTATAATTAGAATATATTTTTACCATTTTATCCAATGCTGTTCATTAGAATTAATTTTACTTTGAAATTAGACATAAACAATTATCAATATTTTGATATATATTGTTTCTTAAAAACACGCTATTTGTTGTGACAGTGGGAATTAATTATAAAATAAATTAATTCAACTTATATGTTTGGAATTTTGTAAAATAGATATCATTTTTGAATTTGTAATATCAATTATAGCTTAGGGTGAAATTTTGGCATTGTTATGAAAAACTTCAATTTTTGATGAATAGTGAAACTACTAAGTGATAGTTAAAAAAATGAATTTTTCATAAAACTTAATTTTACCGCTTTTGTGAATGGAATTTCAAAAATCCGAGAGACACGGTTAATATCAAGAAGTAAAATGTGGTTCAATGAGATAAAAATAATTTTTGGTGAATAGTAACATTTTACTTTTATTTACCACGGTTAAAAGTAAATAGGGTAATTAAGGGTAAAAATGATATTAATATTACCCTAACACATGTCCTAATTCTATTGGATAGGTGTATCTCGACCGAAACAGACTTAGGAATAAAATATTATCATTTAGGTCCACTAGGATTAGATTAGGACATTTATTATTATTTAATTCAAAGAAGAGTTAAAAGAGTTAAAATCAAAGTTTATTTACTAAAACATTTTTAATACAGGGTTATACATAAGTTAAATTCGATTATAAATATTAATTAGAAATCTAAAACGATTTCCTACATAAGTATATATTATTTATAATTTTTATACTTTAAATAATTTAATTTACATGTGACACAATGATGATGCCGTAATTACCATAATAGTGAAAAATTAAAATAATTAATATTATAAATACACAAATAAATATAATTTGAGACTTTTTAGGAATTAAACTAATTTTCTAGGTTAATATGACATGTTATGATTGATTCAATTAACTTTGTTCTTAGTAATCATTCTGTTATGATTTTTACAAAAATCAATTATTGAATAGCGTCAAAATTGACATAAAAGAGTTTTTAAAACAAATATTATATTATTAATAGATATTAAATTCCTAAAAATCTATGGTTCGGCCACGAGACTTATATCATGATAGTTGTTTCATTAATGGACCACTTGGGGGTCGATTGGATGTATATAGTATGTTTATTAACCATATAATATAAAAATACAAAGAGACATTGTAAAAGTGAAACTAATTAACTTAGAGTTAATACTTAAAGATAAGGTTAATATAAGTACCCAAACCTGCCTAAATTCTATTGGTTGAGTGGTTTTCAACCTATCCCCACCTTAAACTTTGAATAATCAACTTTGGAGCCATTAGAAACCGAATATGAATTTATTATAAATTAATATTTCTAGCTTTTCCAAAGGTACCCCTCACCCCTCTTATAAAAGGTCACTCCTCCTTCTCATTTCTTCACACCATCAAAGCCTTTTGGTTCGGCCAAACTCTTCCCCAATACTCTCCCAACATCTCTCAATACAACCTAGAGGCATTAGTTTGATCAAAAAGCCAACCTAAGGATCCCTTTTGATCAAATCAAAAGGAAGAACCCGAAGAAGAGGTAATGTTTTCACCACCCCTATTCAAGTTCCTTTCTTCTTCCACTTCTTCTTTCTTTGTTATTACCATTCTAAAATAATAAATCAAGTATCTTATATATAATGTGATGTTATTATAAATATGGTACAACCATATTCAGTATTCTATCCACCCTTTGAATAACATGTCACCATACGTGCGTACGTACGGCTTACCGTCTCTACGTCGCGGTGTAATTGTTATTCAATATATTATTATCTGGATTGGTATAATAATAATGTGTAACTCATGTAAATAATAAATATAACATGTTAATGATTCTGTATATATGATATACCATCCATTTATATATTATTTTAATATCAAAAGAATGATATTTTCGCTCGTGTGTACAGACGGACTACTGTCTCCACGAACGCGATAAGATTCATTCTTCATCGTATCCATTAAAGTATAATTATCATTTGATGATTTAAAAATGATTTTTAAGGAATTGATATCATTCTTGATATGAATAAGATACAACCTATCCACAAAAAACACGACTTATGTAACAAAACATATAAAAGAAAACGAGTAAGTTAACACCCGAAACGACGATAATTCTAAGATATTATTAACAAATCAATGTTAAAAGATCATAAATGATATCATATTAATATATATGATTCTTTTATAATTTAATAACAATTATTTCACCATTATATAGGAGGTTAACCTACCCCAACCAAGTAAAAGTACAAGGTAAGGGTTATTTCACAATCACTTCATTATCCGAGGTTGTTTATACGTAATGATCTACTAGGATATATTTATCATCCACATCCATATTTCTTAAAAATGTATTTCAAAGAATTTTTACTATTTACAAGAATATGGGTTAAAGTCATTTATACCCTTGTTTGACTTTTTATAATAGGTTTATAAAGGAATCTTTCCGTCGTTTTCCAAACAAGGTGCTTTTTAACCTTTTCGACAAAACTAGGGTAAGAATGTTTCTTTAACTTATACGGCGGGTGCAGCTATTTTCCACCGTTATAAAATCATCGAAGCCTCCCTTACAAGCTTATAAGAATATTTTCAAAGAAAATGTTTTATTTTATAAATATATTAATCTTAAATGATTTCAAAATAGAAAGAGATAGTTCTCTAAAAAGAGTTTCGATTTCATCTATGTGAACATCCTTTGATGGATTTTACGTTGATTTATTATGATACAAAACTTCTATATTGTATTGATGTTTTTGTGATATGTTTGACTGTGGATGTGCTATTTTTATACCATTCATGGTTTATGGTGAAAGTATTGACATTTTGTATGCTATTTTTAATATGAATGTTTATGTTATGTTTAAACCTTTTCACATGGGAATGCGTTGGACTTAATATGTGACAGGGGGAGCCCGCTATAGCTCCTAGATTAATCGGTAGGTCTCATGAGACAAACTAGTGTCTTGGCACAAGGCCTTGGAAAAATCTTATTTGTAGTCTTGGCACGAGGCCTTGGCTATGTGGTTATGATAGTCTGGCATTATGAATTCCATCATTATGAAAGTGGTTATTGATATTGCATGTGATTATTCGATTAGTAGAATATCCATGTGAATAAGTAAATGGCATTATTTAATAATATGTTGAAGTTCAAGTTTAAAAGGCTTTTGTTTTAGTTATACATTGCTTTCAATGTTTATGCTTATTTTTTAAAGTTTCCGCTATATTGTTATCCTTACTGGGAAATTGAGCTCACCCCTTTTCTATGTTTTATTTTTCCCAGGATGTGAAGAAGTAAGTTATGAATGACCTGCAGGGATAGTATGTGGGGATATGAGTGTGGAATATGGAGACTATGTTGTTGTAGTAGTTTTTCACTTTATGATGTAATGTAAAAATTTATGAATATATCTAGTGTTTCCAAGGCTACTAAACCAATTGGTCTTTTGAGATTTGATCTTTTTCTTATGATCATTCCAATGTTATGTAATAATGCACCGACTCTAGGTAACTGGGGTCGTGGAGTTACATGGGATAAGGAATCAAATTGTGGTGGTGAAAACTCATATACAAAACGATGTTGTTGAGGGGAGAAAACAAATCCTTAATGACCTGATCAATAATATTTTAATTGAGGAACATCCTCTATATTTGTATAAAAAAGAAATGTAATAACATTATTTTACCACTAAACTATGTATTTTTTGTGTTCTAATGGAGATAAAACAAGTTACAATATGTGGTAAAAAAGAATCCAACATTGAAATTATTTCAAAATTTAAATTTTTTTTATCATCAATAACAAAAAAACCTTGAAGTTTGAATCTCATGGGGATAAATTTATATTTTTTGGACAATCATATAATACCATGTAATATACGTTCTAGAACAAAATTATTGAAAAAATCATTAAAAATGAAGACACCGCTATTGTGAAAAATGAGATAAATTATGAACCCAACAAGTAGTTTTCCCAGTAAAACAACGATAAAATTACAAGGGAAACTACTATTGAAGTTATAATTAAAATAGGAGAATATTGGAATGAATATAATTATATAGAATATTCTACACACTACATCAATATTAAACAACCCATTAATTATATATCTTTTAATTTTATCTATTTGATAGCTTATGGAACAATCAACCCTGAGTCTAAATGAACTATAATATAGTATACCATTATAATATAGCCTTTAAATTATAGGTTATAAATAGTAATGAATAAATTATTTAAAAAATATTGTATACAGATGGAAAAAAAATTCATTAGTTATATTTGTATTATAAAAAAAATAAAACTCATTTACAATAAAAAAAATGTTCTATGAAAGACTATATTTTTCTAATAGATGATTTAGTCACGCTTTTCAAACATAAGTTAAAATTATTGGTTTCCAATTTTACATATATTTTATTTTATAAAATTAAATAAATTTTTTAATAAAAAATATCATAATTAACTTAGAGTTATTTTTTCGTATTTTTATGAAGTATTTCATATTTTAATAAATTGTTATGAATAAGGAATTGTAATTTACTACTGAATTTTTTAAATATTATTTATGAAGTTTAATTTTATTTGTATAATGTTTTATATTAAAATTAGTTCAATTATATTTCTATTAATATATTTTAGTACATTTGAATCATTTTTATATCAGAATTTTCATATAAAATAGTATACTATTTTGAACAGTTTCTCTAAGAATACCCACATTTTCAGCGCATCTGCAGGATTAATTTTAAATTATGTTTTTTCAATTATAAGAATGAAATTTAGTAAAATGTATTCCATATATTTAATAATCCAAATTCATATTATCTAATAAGGTTTAAATAATTTTTTTTCCAAATTGAATAGTAAAACAGTAAAAATTATTTTCCACAGTTAAGCTTAAAATTGATTTGTTAGTGGTTAAACATAGAAGATATGTGTTTTAATGAAATAAAAAGTGTATAAAATCTATTTTATGGATTTTTTTACCCAAACATATCTAATTATAGATAACACACCGTTTTTTACTCTTATAGAACATGAAAAATGTAGATATAACATTTTATTTTCAAATATTACAAGTGTGCCAATAACCCCACTTATAAAAGGCCACCCCTATCCTCTCATACTAACACCATAAAACCATTTTGGATCAGCCAATACCTGAAAAAATTAATTCAAAACATCCATATCCAATTTTTATAATTTTTTTGGAATAAATCCAATCTAGGAAGGATCTTTGTTCAAACCTAGAAAGGTTACCCGAAAAAGAGGTAACGTTCATCAATGAGGGTTTTTATTTTATTTCTTCCCCCACCTCCCTCAATTATTATTAAAACTATATGGTATAATAAAATGAATATATTCCATATATCAATATGTTTTTTATTTTATGTTCATTAACTACAACCATCTCCACTTACATCAAATGGGTTACAAAATCATCATTTGTGTGTACATCAGACGATTGCCTCACGAACCAGTGTTGTTCATTTTTCCATTACCACCTCTAATGGTTGGGTATCATGATGGATCAAATATATATATATATATATGATATATATTAAATAATTGTACCAATATATTAATTATATCATATTTTCCTTTTTTACATTCCATTCTGTTTGTGATACGAAAACGTCTCTTATGTGCACGGTGGACTATAGCCTCATGAAGCGATGTGATTAATTTTTCACTAACGCATTACATTGAAATTTATAATGGAAAATGTAATGAATATATGTCATATAAATGACATTATTATGATAATTATGAAATTTTAATCATTCTTAAAATACAATATATCATTTTGTTTCGTATCTTTTCACTCACTTAAAGAAGATAACATCATTCATGTACGTGTGTACTACCACTTTCATGATGCTATTTGACTCTATTTTCATCACAAAAAAACATGTATGATATATAAAAATGTATTTAAATAAATAATATGGTATTTATGTCATTATTTATTGATAAAATATTACCTACCTCTTTTCCATCATGATCGTTGAAAAATGGAAATGTTACCCATTCATTCGTAAGACCTACCATCTCTCTGATCGTAACATACCTCATTTCCCAAATCCATATTTTTTTATTGGAATAGAAAGTAAAATGAATTTATATATATGATAATTATGTAATATTTATTATTTTTTAGATTATTTAAATATGTAATAAATATATGAACCAGAACATTTAGACAATGTATGAATGAGAAAACAATTCAATTAACACATGAAACAATGAAAATAGAGATAGATTATTAATGAAAGGGTGTTAAGATGATATAAAAGTATAATATATGATAGTATAAATATTAATATGGTTTTTAAATAAGTTAATAAAATTATTAAAACAAATATACATGAGATTAAAAAATGTCCAACCAAAAGGAATCAGAAGGAATGTGATTTCCTAACTCAATTTCCATTCATTAGGTTAGAATTCTATTTCATTAATTATGCCATGATAATATTATGATTGTAATGAAATTTAACAATTTTAGGTTTTATTACCACATGTTTTATATTTATTTATAATTGATACACATATCCAAATCTTTGATTAATCCCCACTTCAATGATATGATCTTTGTAAGGGACTTCACCTTAATTTCTCTTCATTAAGTCATATTGTAATGTTATGCACATAATTTCTTTTATATGTTGTTTATACTACCCCATTGACATGTAGTATCATGAAACCATAATAATTAAAGGTATTTTGAGTTTCAATTTTAATTATTACATCCAATGGGATTTCAATTAAGAGTTACCAAGTGGTAAAGAATTTTATAACTCAATTTATTTCCATTAGGTTATATTACTTATTCACCGTCTTTGATAATATAATATTATGTGTGAAATGATTTTTGATTTTAATATGTTTTTATAATTTTTTATTAATTTTCATAGTTTTTAAAAGAATTTATTTATTTATTAATCCTCACATATATATTATGGTCATTGTAAGGTTTTATTTCATTACAACTTTCTAATTTAGTTTCGTTATTTCCATATTTCATGTGATATAAATTATTTGAGAATTTAAAAATAATACCATTTAATTTTATTCTCATACGATTATTCATTATATTTTCAATTAATAATAAAAATTTCCCACTATATGGTATTTAAAATGACTGAGAAAATGATTTTAATAAAATCCAACTTTATTTCTATCTTTAGTTAGAAATATTTTTTCATCCAAAACCATGTTTCTAAAAATGTTTTGAAAACTTATTTATCCTTTTTGGAATGAATCATTAAATAAATTTTTCACATTTTTAGTTATGAAGTAAACTGAAAGGAATTTTCCTATCATTTTAAAAACATTTCCCATTTAGAATTTACAAAACATTAAAAAGGAATATTTTTATAGCATACTCAGCATGTATAAAATTTATTATAATCATAAACATGAAATGTTTTAAATATTAGTCGATAATTGTTAAAGGTTATTTTCAAATAAAATTATTCATAAAATGTTTTGAAAACTTATTTTTTAAAGGTTTATTTTTAGAATTAAATGGATATTTTCCATAAGAATGTTATTGAAGAAATTTTTATGGTATTTAAATTCATCGATGACAAAAAACCTTTATTTTAATTACAATATAAATGGAATATGTTGTATTGATAACATACATATTTATTATATGTATATTTTATGATAATTCTCACCATTTAATGTACTTAGATAAACTACATTGATTTATTTCTGTAGTCATTATCTTTCCCTTGAATTATACACATTTTTATGTACATTAAATTTCTACAAAATATCCATATTATTTATTATATATATATATATATATATTTTCTTAAGTAATTTTTTATTTATCTATATGGTTTTGTACATTGAAATTTATATTTTTATCTCGGGAAATGTTGAGGAATCTATATTCTTCACTCAGTACAAATATTTGATGATAAATAACATTATTAATTAATTAAAATGATTATTAAATATTCGAGGAATGATTTGGACATGTATTAATGGGTGAAGGCTATAATTATATATCCCCTTGAAGAATAAATAATATTATGAGTCAAATCATTAATCTAGCATTAAATGTGTTTCTACCTTCTATCTTAAACCTTCTTGTGAAAGGACCTGATTATACAGGTATGATGATACATGAGATCATGATGTCCAACAATTTTTTGTTCTATTAGATTTCTTAAAACACTTTGTTGGGTTAAGGGGGAAACATTATTAGAATAAAAAATATTGACACAAAGTCCAAGAGTGAAAAATTCACATATTCAATCCACCAAAAACACATACAGATTACGATCTAGAGGGGAAACATCAAAATTTCCAAGAAATATCCCTTAAATTTAGATTTGGGAACATTTGAAGGTTTTCATCAATCATGATGGCTATGAATTCCAAAAACATAGGATAATCATCAGTGGAGATGATTTAATCATATAATTATAACACAAAAACATCTAGTTCTAAGTTGAACCATAGCTTGGGTTCATCATAGAAACCATAAGGATAACACTCTATATTTAATTGAAGATCCTCCTCAAGTGTCATCTCTATGGTAGTGATCTATGATATAATATGTTCTTATATTTATTCCTTAAAAAACATTCATATATATATTTCATGTTTTCATAGAAGTGGCTAGGGTAGATGAAGACCCCAGGATATTGGCCTTCAATTTCATTTCCAATGTCGCACGTCTTATAAATATTAGTCTCACAGACTTTCACTAGACACTAATTTGAAATGGGTAATCCCTAGGTGTCCTAATTCTCACATACATTGATATTTCAGCCAAAATACATGGGTCTTACACCATAAGATACAAACTTAGTCATCATTGACTTAGGTAGAAAAGAGTAATCCTTTTGGTGTTTAACCTTCATCCTTGATGGAAATGTGAAATTTCCAGATGCAATAATTCCATTTTTCCCTTCACCAAAGCTTAATCTGAAATAAACTTCATCTGCATTGTCCCCTTAATATATAGAATACTCTTGAAGAAAAAAACCCACCTCTATAGTTTAGTTAAATATACCTTCTGAGCCCTCACCAAATTATGTTTCTTGGGTTGCCTCTTGTAATTCCCCACTCATGTTTTTTACCGACGTATCTTCTTCCTAGAACACACTATTTTATAATCTCATATATCTACACTGTTATAGAGGATATAAATCATATACCCAAACTAGTTCTATAAATGAATATCCTAATTTCCTTTTAAATAGACATTACCTATCCTTGTTTCAACCTACTACTAATAGGAGCCAGACTCATCATGCCCCGTCCTACTGTAGCACGTCCTATAACATCCAATTAAATTTACATGGGGGTCCCTTCTTTGGGGAATATAGTAATATCATATCGAATAAATCTTGAATTCATCAAAGGAACATACTTATTACTTTAATATAGAGTGACCTCTCCCACCACTCACCATATTAACTAAGGAAGTTCAAATTGGTAATCTACATCCTTTTTCAGTACCACCATTTTCCTATAAAAACTACATTTCTCCCATTCCCCTCCAGAATATAGCCTCTTTATAATTCTCAATATCCATATGAAACTTAGGTTGGGAAATTTCCATCACATATTCAGTAACCTCTACTAATGTAACATATAAGAGTGATCTTCTATGATAATTGTTCAAGGTATTACCTTGAAAATGTCATTAATTATAGTAGCCGATATTCGATTCAAAAATTATATTACTTCTATGATCAGGTTTAATGAAATTAAAATGATGATAAATTTTTGGATAGGCTCAATGATTTTTAGCTTGATATAGATCTGAGAAATGATTTGGTGTTTCACTGTGCATGTTCGAGAACCAAAATAATGAAAATGTCCCAAGGTGTTACCAAGAAACTTCAACACTATTAGAATATAGAATTGTAATGGATGTTAGGGCTATATAACCCAAAATGAGGATGTAAGGTGTCTTTGTTTAGGATAAAAGAAATTTCCATTTTATCAACAAGAAATGAATCAAATTGAAAAGACAGGAGCCACGAGACCCGTCCCTCACAAAATCTACCTCATAAGATCGCTGAATGAGTAGGTTTCTATCATCTAGAAGGCCCACCATAACTCATCTTCACAAATCTTGATCCAAGTTGACATGATTATTGAAGTTAATAGAAGAGGGAATCTGATGAAAAAACCTAGAAAAAAGGTAAATGTCATGGAGTTTTTAAGCTTATGTAAATTTGGACGGATAGATATCCACCACTAGTTTTCCACCAATCAAGTGGCCGAACCTATGGCCTATCTGAAAATGAGTTTATTTCTCAGTTTATTGATTTAATGAAATATGTTTTATGTTATTTTACTTTATATAATGATTATTTCTTGTCTAATTATGATATAAAATTTATTGATTAATTGGAATATATGTTCATTTATTTACCATTCTATGTTGACTATTCTTTATTGATTAATGATCGATTCCCCTCTACTTTACCCTTACTGAGAACTTGAAATCACCCTGATTTTTTTATTTTCACTAGTATTACATGAAGTATAATATGATTGATGTTAAAGGATATACTAGAGGGAATAATTTTATTCTCAAAAAATTATATTTTAATTTGTGTTTTCAATTTTATTATGGGAATGATGTGTGTATATAGTTTACCAATGCTGCTAAACTATTCAGTCCTTTGGGATGAGATTCCTTGAATCATATTCCAATGTAATAAAGTAGACACTAAATATGGGATACTGGGTTAAGGTTTTTATCTTTGGCATTATAGGAAGTTTAATAAAATCATAGGGACCTAGATTTTTTAAAACAAAGACTATGAATGATAACCCTATGATAGAATTTGAGGAGAAGTATAGAAGAACATCCTAATGTTTTGGTAAATTAGAGATTATGTGTTTTTAATTGAAATACATCCATGTTTGGAGACTAAAAGTGGATGTGGTTCTAGAATAGTTATTTCATTTGTTAATAACTCTAAAAAGGTAACATTTGGCCCGACCTGATCATCACTAGGTACACGAAATCATTCCTTACTATGCACCAAGTTTGACACTCCTGATGGATATTTTTAAGTTAATTCACACTTTCATTTCAATAAATTATTAGGGATTGTAATTTATGATGACAATGAATGACATAGGTTAAACCTATGGTTTCATAGATTTAAAATTAGACATTATTATATAAATATCCAATAAATTATTATATGGTTTCCCCACTATGATTATTATTCATCACACTATGATTCTTGGTTTTAGTCAATGGTTGGAACCAGAAGGAATTGTATAATCATTAAACATAAAGAAAAATTTTGTGACAATGAGAAACCAAATTGTTTGATTACAAGAGTGAAATATATTATTATTATGAATGATCAGTTTTTCTAAAATATGATTAACAACCTATACCTTAAACAACTCCCTGGTTCACAAAATAAGATAAGGATGGAGTTTTATAAGAGTTTGAGTGACGGAGACCATGGATGAAAAATGATCCATTCCTTCATGTTAGAAATATTGAAAGAGACACCAAATAATGTGTCTCAAAATAATGATAATGTTATTTTTTAGTCCAAATGAAGGAAATAAAGAAAATAACAACCAAGGAAAAATGAAGAGTAAGATGGAAGGAAAAAAATATTATCTCAAGGATCTATTTATAGTTCATTATATTAAATTTGATAATTTAGGGAATTATATGAGTTAATTCTCCCTTCTAAATGTTAAACCTTAGACCATTAAATTATATATTTTGAAATAAAATGGTTCAAGTATTCATGTTTTGTGAATCGAGAATTAAGTTGAAGAAATATTTTTACCAATGGTATATTTGTTATAAGAATCATGGATCATTTGAGGATTTTGTTAAATTTTTGAATCATATATTTCATCATTAATATAGGGGTTATAAAAAATATCATGGTTTTATTGTTGGTCATAAGATAAAAGTAATTAACACCCCTTTTTGGTTTTATGTGATCTCATTCTACCATGTTTAAGGATATTTTTGGCGAAATTTACAATAGTACAATGCATTTGTTTAGTATATGTTTAAATGAAAAGTTATTTTTAGAATAATTCCATTATAGTTTATTAACATATGTCTAATTTTTTTTGGAACCTTTATGGTTAATATGATCATTAATTACATTCTAATAATAGTTAAAAAATAGTATTAAACTTTTTAGAAAAAAAGTAGTATAAAAAAATATTAAAAAGGTTATTTAATGATTAATTTTATTTCAAGAATATCAATCATATTTTTCTAGGGAAAATTAAAGAAATTATATTTATATAGTTATCGAAATAGGAAAACCCATATTTTGGGTGACAACCTATCATGTACAGCAAAGCCTTGGATTTTGATCCCACAATCAAAGGTTTATAAGAGTTTAACACCTACTATTGGCCTACATGATGTTCTGATTAACATGTCAATTTAGTTAAAAAATTTGATGAATACAAATTTTAGATGAACTAATGGCTTTTCTATTGCATTTTATAGAGTAATGTATTATTTTGTATAACTTGTTATAACCATATGGGTTTTGAAATATAGTTAGAGAATAATGGTAAGACTTTTAACTATTTTATGGATCTTGTAATCTGTTAAAAGTGGATTTTAGTTATCAAGGCATAAAAAATTAAAATTTTGTATTCATTTCTTGAAGGAAGGAATGAATTGGAAACTGAATGAAGCCTAAATAAAGGATGAAATTTTGCATATGAAATAGTAACATATATAGGTAGTATATTTCCTTATATTCTTAGACAGTAAAAGAATTATTCAACGTTAAAAAAAAGATCACATAAAAAAATTTCATCCTATTACATTCATATCTGATGAATCGTATGGTATTTTAAATCATCAATGATTTATGGTTTTCAGGTCCTTACCTTTCTATTGATCATTCACTTTCTCGTGATAAATGACCTATATCACTCTCTATAAATATTTTAGTGTTTCTTCCATAAATATATATTCCCTTCCACTACTGTTCTCTTAATTAGAAACATAGTTATGTGTTATCACGTATGATACATGTACTTATATTTCTATATTACTTAGAGATTATTTTATTAAAACTGTTAATATTTGGTGGTTTAGGCAATGGTATTTTCAAATGCTAAACACTTGATTACTGAGATCATTTTAAATTATAACGGAAAAATTTATTTGAGGTCGGATGAATATAACACCCCAAAACTCTAAAATAATAACAATATTTTAAATATTGTATTTGACATAATATATCGAGCTTAAACGTCCCATTACATGATTTTCTACGAGTTTAATCACATCGATAGATTTGGTAACATGAAACTCCATGTCTAAATAAAGCATAATATATTATATCTTTATAACCTAGTCATTAAATTTGCAGGTATGAATGGTACTAACTAAATTATTAAAAGTGAGTTCTGTCACTCTTTGCACAAAGAATTTAAAATTAAATTTTACCACTTTTAAAAAATGTAAATTATAAAATTAACTTAATTTTTTATATTATAATATATAAGTTATTCTAGGGTGATTTTGTTTTTATTTTTATATAATATTTCATTTTTTGATGAACAATTAAAAATAAATAATTTTAATTGAAAAATACATTTTTGTTTGAATTATTTATAAAGTTGAATTTTAATTTGAATTTTTTTAAAGAATAATCAGTACAGTTATATTTATTTTTATCTAATTTATTCCACTGGGATCATTTTTATTGAGTTTTGATTTTCAAACATTAAAATATTTTATACATTTTCTCTTTGAAACCCCACTTTCTTATTGCGTTTAAGGGATTTTTTTAAATGATATTTTCTATATGTTATTGGAATTTATAAAATTGGATTAAATATTAGTAATCATAATAATTTGTATTATCTAATAAGGTCAAATTAATTTTTTTCCATAATGAAAAGAAAATAGAGTAAAAATTATTTATTATTGTTACGGTAAAAATAGATTTCCCTGGTTGTTAAACGAAGAAGTTATGGGTTAAAATGAAATAAAAAATTTTCAGAAACATATTTTATTGAACTATTTATAACCTATAATTTCAATGAATCTATAATAATCCATTTTGGAACCTTTTTTCATGTGGAAGATGTGTGTAAAACATTATGTTTCCAAAATTATTACTAGGACACTCAACTCACTTACCCATATTATCTCTTCTTCACACAATAAAACCATTTGGGTTCATCAAATACCTTCAAATATCACTTAAAAACTGATATAACCTCGTCCTATAAGAATTATTTTGGGAATAAATCCAACTCAGGAAGGCTTTTAGTGCAAACCGAAAGAGCTTACCCAAAGAAGCAGTAACTTTGTTCAACAATTATTTTTAATTTATTTCATCCTTAACCTCCATCAATTAATTCTAAAACATGATTATATAATAATATAAGTATAGTTTTATATTTATATTTATTTATGTTATTTTAATGACCTAGAATCATCCCCACTTCAATCAAATGGGTTATGAAATCATCATTCTTATGTATGGAGGACTACCATATCATTAGCTGATGTCATTCATTTTTCTGTTATGAAATATCATGGATGGGTATGATGATGAATATAATGTATATATATAATATATATAACCAAATTATATCTATAGGGTCATGTTATTTTAGGTAATATTTTAATTTCCATTCCATAGGGGATTCGGTAACGTGGATCAAGTGTATGAGGACTACCGCCACACTAAGCGATGTGTTTTTTCTATGAAGCATTACATGGAAAGTAAAAGTGATAAATTTAATGAATATATGTTATATAAATGAAGAATTATTATATTAATTGTTTATTTATCATTGTAAAATAGATAATATATCAACTTCTTACATAAATTTCCACTCACTTAAAGTTGATAATATCGTTCATGAACGTGTGGACTACCTCCTTCATGAAGAGATGTGAATATCTTTTCATCACCATAGCACAATGATAATATTTTATCTATATTTGAAGAAAATATATATTATTTATGTCATTATATAAAGATAAATATTACCTACCACCTTTCCATTATGATCCCTGAAAATGGAAACATTGCCCATGTGTACGTACATCATATCATCTCTATAATAATAACATACTTCATTTCTCAAAACCATATTTTATGATTTGTAATAAAAGAGAAATTGATAAATTAATATGATAATAATTTCATGATAATAATTTCTTATATTATGGAAATATATAATATACACATGGACAATAAATTTCATGAAAAATAATGAATGATAAAACAATGCAATTAACACATGAATCAAAGAAAATAATAAAATATTATTAAGAAACATGTGACATGATGCTATAAAAGGATCATATATGATATTTTAAATATTAATATAGTTTTTAATAGCATAATAATATGTCTAAAACCACTAAAAAATAGTTTAATGTAGGTCTAATCAAAATGAAGTGTGAGGTATGGTGTTTCTTAACTCATTTTCCTTTCATGGGGTTAAAAGTATATTTTGTTGATTATGTTAGGATAAGAATATGTGTGTGATTAAATTTTACTATTTTATTTTTTATTTACAGTTATTTAATTTGTATTTATAGTCAACTCACACAATAAATTCATTGATTAACCCAAACCTCAATGATATGATATTTGTACCGGAGTTTGTCTCAATTTATATACATTATGAAATATTATAATGTTGTAAACCTACTTTTTTTATATGATATATATATATATATAATAATAAATTTGAAATGTAATATCACGATTCATTAATAATTTAGAGTATTTTGAGTTTCAATTTGAATCATTTTTTCTATGTGGATTTGAAATAACGGTTACCAAGTGGTAAAGAATTTGATAACTCAATTTCTTTTCATTGGGTTATATTACCTCTTTGTCATCTTTGATATTCTAATATTTTGTGTGAAATTAATTTTGATTATGTAATGTTTTTTTTCAATTTTTTATGTGTATTTATATTTTATACACATATTCGTTTCATTTATTAATCACCAATTCAATGTTATTTTAATTGTAAGGGTTTATTTCACAATCTAATTCTAGTTGAGATTATTTATTCATATATTTTAGCTAATGTAAATTATTTGACTATTTCATAATAAGTGCATTTAAATTTATTCTTTTTATTAAGGAAATTTTTGTGTAATTTCTATTTTTACACTCTTTGGTTCTTAATGTGAATAGGAAAATGTTTTTAATAAAACTTTAAATCATTTCTCTCTTCAGTTAGAAATTGTTTTCTTCTAAAACCATGTTTTCTCAAAATGTTTTCAATTTTTTTTTAAAAAAAATTAAGAATATTTTTTAATCATTTGTACTTATAATAATTTTTTGAAAGGAATCATTAGGTTTTTTTAAAAATAATTCTTAATTGGATATTAACCAAAATTTTAATTGAATCATTGATTAAATGTGCATGGAATTTACATAAATTCGTACCATCTTGATCACTCAATGTTTTAATGATTCCCCTATACTTTTAAAAGGATATTTTCAAATAAAAAGATTTTCAAAATTTTTTCTGAACTTCTAGTTTTAAAAATTTATTTTCAAAATGGAAAGAATATTTTCCACAAGATTTTTTTTAAATAATTATTTATGGTATTTATATTCATCATTGTTAACAAAACTTTATTTTAATTATAATCCATTGTAGATTTGATCTATTGATACAATACAAATTGGTTCTATGGATGGTTTATGATTATTTTTACCAAGTAAAGTTTGAAATAAACATAAATTATTTATTTTTGTAGTCATTAACATTACCTTTAATTATTCACCATCCCATGGTCATTAAATATCTCCAAAATATCCATATTATTTATCATTGATATGTTTATTTCCTAAGTCTTATATCATTTCTACATATGGTGTTCTATATCCAAATTTATTTGTTTATCTAATAAATATTGATAAATTCATATTCCTTACTCAATACAGATGTTTGATGATATGGTAAACTGTTTATAAATTAAATTGACAATTTGATATATTAGGAATGATTTGAACATGCAATAATGGGTGGGGATAGAAATTATGTATCTCACCAATTAATTTATAGTCTCTTGAGGATTATTAGTATTAACAAACAAGTTCAAGGTTCAGGAAAACCCATACCTATAAAATTAATTCAAAATAGAAAAAGTGGTAGAACAAGAGGGCTTACAAAGAAGAAAGTAACACAAACAATGCTTATCTGAATCAAAAAAATGAGGGAAAACATATGGAGTAAAAAATGACCATATCGAGGAGAGCTCCGTGATTGCCCGTTTGGAGAGTGTGTCTGCAGCCTAGTTTTCCTCCCTGTAGACATGAGTGACATCCAACAAAAAATGATTAATAGCATTAAGACATGCGCTCCATGACAAAATCACATTCCAAGGAACATTCTGTGAGTGTATCTTCCAAATTTTCACTACTGTGGTAGAATCATATTCCACCTAGATATTCATACAACCATGTTCAATCAAATAGTTAACAAACCTAATCATTCCCAAAATCTTAGCTTTGATTAAGGATCTAATTCCAAGTTACTGGTAAATCCATCCTTTAACAAATCCCAGATGGGTGCGGAAGATGCCACCAAAGCCTAACGATCCTAGTGCACCCAAGGCCGCCCAATCCACGTTCACTTTCAACCATGGGCAGATAGGTGGGATCCATCTGATTTAATTTAACACCATAAATTTTTTAACCCTACCAGGTATACAGAGATTCTTTATAATAATCATGTCAGAAATCGTGTTATTCATAGAACCTGTTTGTATTATGGAGGTGGATAACACCACCCAGTAAATCTCATCCATCCCAACCATCAACAAGGGATGGTGGTTGTCAAGGACAATGCTATTTTATGCCTTCCAATTAAAATCATATGTAGCAGCAATAGTGGACATCAACATCGCATAAATCCATTCACGGTGTCTGACACCCTAGAAGGGACACATGAACCTATCAAGGCTATCTGCCAAGAAATAAGTGTCAAAGAGTTTATGCAAATGATTCTAGATTTTTCATTAATAATTACATGATTGAAAAATATGGTGTATGGTTTCATCATCCTACATACAGAAGTAAGAGTCACGGACGAGATGCAACTTGTTTTTTATTGCATAATTTTTACAGGCAGTCTATATTTCCAGACCCAACATATAATAACATACCTATAAAGAGGTATATAGGGTTTTCTAAATCCATGCAACCGGTCATGATTGGTGGTATATCCATCAAATAGGTGCCTATAGTACTCCCTCAAATTGAGTATTCCATTCACGCTCAGAGTCCAGTATAGAAATTCATAAGCATTGTAACTGTAATAATGTAACTATAACTGAATAAGTCTGGGTAAACATCCATGCATATCGTGATTAATATATATTTCATCAATAGAGAGATTTTTCATGGGAGTTGAAACATATATTATCTCATATATAGGGCTATCCAACAACCAAGTTGTCCACATATTAAGATCAGAACTTAGACAAACCATCTAAATGGAGCATTTTATAATGCCACGGTAGGCATGCTTGATGGAAGGCAAAATAGAGGAAGTAACATACTTGGAATTACCATTGTAAAACATGGAAATAACTATAGTGAAAGAAATTTCAGTGACACATCACCACCAGAAACTAGGTTCCATGTGAACATACTAATAAGAGCATCATTGAATAACCTTATATCCTTGACACATATACATCCCATTCCAACTGACATGATACATTATATCAAGGAAACAATAATATTCTTTCTCTTATAAATGGATCATGTCCAAATAAAATTTCTAAATAGAACATGATGTTCTTTAATGAAGTTGTTTGGCCATTTATAAATAGATAAGTCATAGAAAAACATAGAAGTAATCATAGAATTCACTAAAAAAATTCTACTCATTTGGGGGATAGATTTCCATTTCCAGGCCGCCATATTAGAAATGATTCTCGAATAAATACTTTCAAGATAAAAACGTTTGACTCTTCCCCAAAAAAGAGGCATGACAAGATAATTGAATGGACGGGTTTGCTTCCCCACCCAATGGTTCCTGGTTATTCTATTTTATCTAGATACGGCCATACCTTTCCCTAACACAATAAAAGATTTATTCCATCAAATCACTTACCCAGAAAAGTCTCCATAGTTAGAAAATAGGTTTTGATTTCATGAAGTTTTTCTTTTATCATATTTCCCAAAAAGAATTATGTCATCAACGTAAAAAAGGTGAGAGGGTGTGATGTAATCTCTTTCGGCTCTTATTTTCCTATATTTACCAGCTTGCACATGGTTATTCATAAAAACACATAGTTCATGGTGTCCAAAAATTAATCATTTCCTTTATTAAGAATTCAATTATTATAATCCTTGAGATTTTTACAATGATATAATCTATTGATGAAAATAATTCTAAATTTAGTTATTAAGTGGAATGTGTTTTTAGTTATTTAACATACCCTATTGATTATAAATTATCAAATTATAATATCCATGTTATTGATTAAATGGTATGCATCTTTAATTATTTAGCATTCCATATTGATTATAATTTAGCAATTCGTGATAGATTTTAATATCCTTAACCTTTATTGAGCATTTGATCTCACCCTTATTTAGTTTAATTTACCTAGGAGTCAGGAATGTGTAATCCAATTTATGTTCCAGAATATAGTTTAGGGAATAATGTCATTCTTAACAAACATGTTGTAATTTATTTTTTCAATTGTACTATGGGAATCATGTATGTTTTTAGTTTTCCAAGACTACTAAACATTTTGATACTTCAAGATGTGATTCCATGTATCTAATGCCTATGTAATAAAGTATATACTGGTACCTAGATACTAGGGTTGGGGTCATAGAATAAAATGGAGAAATATCAATAGGTATGAGGAAGTAATGAAGTAGGGATAAAATCAATTAAATGAACATCATTAGTGATCAGATGGATCATGAATACATATTCTTGTTTTATCCCTGGTGGATTTTATCAAAACTAGCTAAAATCATGTCTAATGGTTAACTTTTAGATGTTCTAACGAGATTCATTGAAAAATTTGACCATTTATTACTGAAAGAAGTGATTATAAATGTATAGTTTTATATGCAATTTTTTGAGTTCTGATAAATGTATGAAATTTATCAATGATTTTGTATCATTTACAAATGATGTATTTTAACATCATTGATAAAAGGTATTGTGAATAATTTATTGTATTTATACATATTTATGTATTTTTAAATGCGATTTATATAGTAGAAATAACAAATTTTGTTAAAATACAATATATATATGTATTTTAGTTTATACCATTTCATAATTATACAAACACTAATTATATAAATAGTAACCAGGATGAAAAAAGAATACAATCAATTAAGAATATATTATTTCAACATTAATATTTTAAACATGTTGGGGAAGGTCAAAGTGGGACGACGTATCCCTCCATGCACGTGGTTTATACCGACCAAATATATTTCAACAATCATTGCACATATAAATAAATAAATAAATATATATATACATAGAAGTTATTGAAAAAAATTAAACTTGAAAAAGTTAAATGAATTTATATTAATAAATGAACTTATTATAATTACTATAAAATTTTTAATTAGTAATGTATATTTTAAATCTTTTTTCATGTATAAATTTCTATATATTAAATTAATTAATTAATATTTAATTATAAATTAAATTTATTAATGTTAATACTTTTTTTTTGTAAAATAAAAAAACTAAATTCATATATATTTAGTAACAATATATATATATATCAATTTAAAATATATTTAAATACAATTATTATAATTCTTACATTTAATTTTATAGTTTTATAATTAATAATATATCATGAAAGACATTTACTCACAATATTACTATTTATTCATTTATAATAATGATGTAATTAAACAATATTTATTCATTTATATAAAAAATAATATTTTTTTTATTATATTACTGGGGTTTCAGAGTGAAGTTACAGTGGAAACAAAGATTTAGACATGAAGGATTGAAACTATGCTCTCCCAAACAAATCGATGTAGGTGCAGTAGGTGTAAAACCATTAAATTGAACCCTATGGTGAATATTAATATTTTAAGGAAATCCATTATTTGTAAAAAAAATTGAAGGGAGTGGAGAATGGGATTGGGCATTCTTCCAGTCTCATAACAAAGGAAGTTATTATAGCTCTAGATTAGTGATATAATTCCAATGTGACATTCAACTTGATTTACTTACTGGTGGATCTCTCACTTAATCATACTACCATGATAGTGTTTCATAAAAAACTAGGGATCATGTGTAGTTGTAGTATGAACATAATATATATGAAAATTTTTCATTCAACTGCAAATTTTCATTTTTTAAGGATCGAACCCTAGATCAAATATTAAAATGAGGTAATACAATACATATCATTTCTAATAACTAAGTAATATCTAATAGATTTAATATTTTTAAACATTATATCACCAGTCGACCTGTGTTTATCCCTAGGCTTGAATCCATGGAAACTAGGGGATCCTCTTTATATGATTTTGAGTATTTAGTGACTTAGGGATTAAAAATTAATTTCTAAATGGAATGGTTTTTTTCATCTAATATTTTCTTCTTATGAATCTAAAATGGGGTCTTCTAGATTTGATTTTTTTCCCTGAAGTTGGGAACACTTTTTATTCTAGAGTTGGATACTTATTTTAATCATTTCTATATAAATAGCAGTAGCGGTCATGTGTGAAGTCACTTGTTTTTCTCATAATTTATTTCAAGGTATCCAAATATCATTTTGACATAAAATCACCTATCAGTGTCTACATTATAATTGATAGGTCCACTAAAAAAAGACAAATTTAGTAACATTTTTATGTTTCTCATAGAAGCTGATTTAAGATCAAATTTATTTGTTGTAGTTTTTCTATATATGTAGGAGGAGTATTTTAAATTGTGGATTGTGTATGAATCACTCAACCATCATTTTTTATAGTATTTAAATTTTATCCCATTCTAATGAGAAATGATTGAATGAAACTTTCTGTTCATTCCTCTCCTTTTAAGGGCACACATTAATATAATTATTGGAGGAGAAAATAAAAGAGGCTAGGGTGTCACCATGTTACTATATAATTGTATGAAAAAATTTTAATTGAGATCTCTAATTAGTCTAGTCCAGGTATTATGGATATGGGGAACCAAGACATTGATATAGTTTAAGAAAAGTTGGTTATTTTCCCACGTGATTATACTACTACTATGACCAGGGTACTTTTTTTCATTGATAAAAGGATTAAGATGGATTGTCCTAAGAAGTGTAAAATTAGCGATGAACATTAGCCTCATATGTGTCTTTAGTTTTATACCAAATTAATTTTTCTTAATTACAAAATCGAAGGGGAATAGGTTGAAGATGATGTTGAAGAGTTATCATTTATGAAATCTATTTCAAAGAAAACTTTGGGTAGGTATGAGTCTGATCATAAGAATTTTGATAGAGAATAATTTTCACAATCTAAGAATGAAATGTAGCTGAGGTAAGATTTCATAATTAAAAATTATAATCAAAAAAGGGAAGAAAAATATTTATGGCACTCTGATTTGAGCAAAAGAGTTGGTAAAGCCTTCACCTCAAAGGGAGTTTTCTTTGTGGGGTTGTCCATATAGCAAGATGGACTCTTTAAATGAGGTTTATGACTCCATTGGCTCATAACCTAATGTAAATAAGAACAAATGGTTCTCCTTGGTAGGTTCTTCCTCTGTGTAGGTGGTGGTTGTGGCAGAGGATGCTCTTGTTGAGAAATATAAGCATGATAGTTTAAATCTAGAGTATCCCAAACCTCTAAAATAAAAACATAGTTCACTAATTCTAAATATCTTTTTTTCGTGATAAATACACTATGGAGTTGGTTCATGCCAAAGTGGTTGACTCTATGGTGGCCTGTAGTAGTGATAAAACAATAACTAATGATGTTACCTCCAAGAAGATGCTGATTATTACGAGGACACATGTGGCCATGATTTTTGGGATTTACTCCACGGATGTGTGCAGTAATCATGGAAATGTAGGTTCTTCTATTTTTTGTATGGATTTTATGGGATAAAAATATGATGTTTTTATAATAAACTCCTTCAGTATTTTTACCGATCAAAGTGAGAAAGTTAAAACCATGAATGAAAATCTTAGTGGGGAGGTCCTGTTTGCTGCCGTGATCTCCCTATAGGTGGAGCCTTAGAACATTGAGAGGGAATATGGAAATAAAGTTGGTGTAGATGAGGTATCATTTATAAAAAGTTGAGACATCCTACTTTAAATGGTCCTCTTTTAACCAATTAAAAATAGGAAAACATCAATTGGGTTGGGTTGGTTATGCAACTCAACACAATATGTGCCTTTTCTTTCAGGCTATGTATTTATCCAAACATGGAGTTGATCCAAATCCATATTAATTTCATAATTTTTTCATGCGTAATTGTTTGTGATGTGGTTAAATTATTGACCATTTTTACACAAGAGCATGCGTGCGACCCATATAAAATCTATTTATAGTCTTTACATTATTTTTATTACAGAAAAATATTCACATAGGACATTTGATATATGAAGGAATAGATCAAAGCTATAACTTATGGACTAAACATGATTAAGGGATAGATTAAGATACTAACTAAGATGATATTTTGATTTGTGGATAATTTTATATCATTACAACTATAAATGATGATAGAGATTACATTGAAGAAATAACAATGGAAATTGAAGATGGTCTTATGAAATATCTAAATAAATTTGAGTAGTTAAAGAGTTATATAAAAATACCATTGTATACTAGTTGAACAAAATATACAACATTATTATATATATTCAAACTATATAATTTGAAAGCTCGCAATAGATAGAGTGACACAAGATTTATAGAACAACTTGCTCTCCAGAATAATATGAAACTAAAAGAAAATGAGATTTCTTATCAAACATATGATTCTTAATGAATGCTATAGTCAATGGGTAGCATCTTTGGAAGAATAAATTCTTATTCAAATGACTATACATTGTTTGACATGGGCCATGAATAACTTAAAAAATGGAGTATGTGTGTGGAAAATCCATACAATAAAGATTAAACAAGTCTATTAAGATTTATATGGTATCTATTCCAGGATAAATATGACTATAGAAATGGGAGGATACATCTAGGTAGTTGATGTGACTTACAGATACAAGAATTCAACATGGGAATCTACATCACACAAAAGACTATCCTTAGTGAATGAAAAGTGACCATGAGTACAAGGCCCTGACCTTAAACCTTACTTAATACTGAATTAAATGAATAATTCACATTGAGGATCTTTTCTAGTTTAGAGTTATAGAGAATTAGGACATAACTATTACATCTCAAAAGATTACAAAGTAGACACTTCTACTAAGTTTCCATAGAATAAAATCTCTTAAAAAGAAACGTGTCTAGTTCCATGTTTTAGATAGAATGAATATTCATTGATCCCATCCTTGACCCTATTCCACATTAAGTCCTATGAACAACATTTCAAGAACTTGTGATGAGCATAAAAATCTCAATAAGGGATACACAAAGAAGGAAAGCTGTTAGTTTTTCAAAACAACCAGTAAACCAAGAATACTTTATCAAAGTAATACTTTTCACCTTTATGAAGATGAATATACTCTTCATTGAATAAAAGATCATTACTTACCCATTTTTAACCAAACTATTACCATAAAAACCATATAAAGAACACATAAAATATAAAGGTAACTTGGGACATAAACATACTTAAGTAGAATACCCATCCGGTCGACTTCCACACATATCACTTAATGGAATAACCACACAGCCGACTTCCATACCCAATGCATTGGAGGTTATAACGTAACCACCCATCCTGGTATTCACGGAACCACCTGTCATATGGTTTATCATGTAACCACCCGTCAAATGTCTAAGTACCATTATAAAATCATAAGATATAAAAAAATATAATGGAAAGAAAACATTTCCAAACTTTGATCACAATATATCACTTAAATATATTGACATAAAAAATCCATTATAAAATACACTTTCAATACCAAAATACATAAAAGAGTATATGGTATTTATTTCATTTTGAAAACATTATGACTTATTGAGGAAGCCAAAGACCAAATGATACTCGCGGCGGCAGAAAAGGTCTTTGTCACTGCGTACGTTAAAAGAAACATTACTTTTTTTTCATTTAGTAAAACGCTTCGTAGAAAAATATTCCTTTTGTATAAAATTAAATGTCAAAGGGGTTTATACACCGTATAAAAGAAATCCTTATAATAGAACAAAATATGCCTCAATGAAAGGAGATTGAGATGAAGTCCTTTAACTCGTGTCCGACGTGACTTGATTGCTCTTTAATCTCTTGAATAATAAACTAAAGTTAATTTCTACTTGATTAAGAACCTTTATCAAGTTTATTATTCCTTTTATATAACTTATTTCCATGTTATAAACGTTATGTAATCATTTAATTTCATAAAGTTCATTTTGTCGATATTCGGTACTTACGTCAAAAATGGACTTCTTACAATTACATGTTGTTTATGTGGTCAAAGGTTCATTATATCCAGAATTATATTCATGAATTGGATATCATATATATCATATATATCCAGAATATACATGTATTTATAATAGTACATAACATTTAGAGGTAAGAAATGAAATGCACCATTCATGGATACGGTAATCCGTACGTATGCATGAACGCTACTTTCATTTCTATTTCATATTTAATGGAGTGAAATATTAATGATATAAGGGTATATTATAATTCCAGTATAACATAATATATAATAACATTAACTCCATCCTTTATACGTCCCACATATGGTATTAACGAATCAAATCACTTTGAGGGGGCGGTAGTCCGCATTACCTAAAATGAAATTATCGTGTTTACCCACAATGGAAACCATAAAGGTATGCCAAAAATGAAAAATAAAGAAGCATAAGGAAAACATAAACATAATATATATCATATAAAAATATAGTGAAATCTTAATGGCCCACATGAAAGGTGTTAAAATATGATTGAACAATCATCATTTCGTGAGGCAGAAAATCACCAACCATAAAAACAGTATGTTCATTAACCATTAAAAGAATGTGTGTGTAGGTGTAGCTATAATAATTCTAATAACAACATCATAGTATATTAATTATACTGGTGTTTTTACAAAATAAAGGAATAAAAAGAGTTTAGGGGGTTGGAGAAGAAAAATAAAACATAAGAACACAAGAGAAGACACTACCTTTAAATTGGGTAACGTTTTTTGATTTGAGCTCAAAGGCTTCCTTGGAAAGACTTATGCCAAAAGTGAGGCTTATAGGAGTAAGATAGGGATGTGGAGAGACAAAATTGTCAGGGTTTGGCCGATCCAAAGGCTTGAGAAGTGTGGGTAATCTGGTAGAGGTGGGGGTCTTTTATAAGAGGAGAGGAGGGGTCCTCTTGGAAAGTTATAAAAGGTTATTTTATTATAATATGAGTTTCGGTTTTTTAAAAGTCCCAAAATTATATATTTCGAGGATAAGGTGATAAGAGTTATACATACACCCATACAATAGGTTTTTGACAAGTCTAGGGCTTATATTTTACATTAACTTTTTATTTTTTTTAAATCGTTAAGTAATGATGTAATCGCTGCATCATCACGGTGTCAAAAATAATTTAATTTATTTAATGTCTAAAAATTATAAAAAAAATTTCATGATGTAGGAAATTTTTTTATATTTCTAATTAATATTTATAGTCAAAATTATGACTTGTATAACCCATGTAAAAATTGTTTTATCAAAAATATAAATATTTGTGACATTTTTATTTTAACTTTAAATTAAACGTTATTAATGTCATTTTCCTGCCAAAGTGGCTCCATGGGGTCCCCAAGTTGACCCATGGATTGTCTTGGTCGGACATGACACATCCAATAAGGGTAGGACATGTGTCTAGGTCATTTCATATTATTAAAAAATTATTTTTACCTTAAATTACACTAATTAACTCTAATCGCGATTAAAAACATAAAAGTTACTATTCACCAAAAATTATTTTAATCCCATTGAACCACATTTAAATTCTTAATGAAAACAATGTATGTCGGAATTTTGAAATTCAAAACACAGAGGTGGTAAAATTTAATTTAAACGAAAAATTAGTTTTTTTAAGTACCACTTAGTGGTTTCACTATTCATCAAAAATTGATGTTTTTCAGAAAAATTCCAAAACATCACCCTGAGCTAAATTTTATATTCTGAATTCAAAAATGGTGTCTATTTTACAAAATTCAAAACATATAAGTTATATTAATTAATTTAATAATTAATTCTCGCTTTCAGATCAAATAGCGTGTTTTTATGAAACAATATATATCAAAAGATTGACACTCGTTTAAGTCCAATTTCAAAGTGAAAATTAATTCTAACAACCACTATTAGATTAAATGGTAAAAATATAATATAATTTAACTTTAAAACAAATTCAAAGGATAAATTAATCATATAAATAAATTAGATTAAAAAGAGGTTTGAATTAAAATACTACATTTTTCACTATAAATGAACTTTATCGGAAAAATACCAAAAATTTACAAAAAGTAAATTTTGATGTCCTAATTCGAAAGAAGAATTTTATTTGGTCCAATAAAATGTATAATAGTGACCAAAACTATTTTTGGTGAAGGTTTGACATCAAAAGGTGATAAGTGGACCTTTAGTGAAAATTTGAGTATATATGCCTAAAATTGAATTCTTTTCATATTATAAGACTTTATCCATTATTGGATAAATGTAAAAACATTTAACAAACATATATAATCATATTTTAGTTATTTATATTCATTCTCGCCAATAAAATGGATACGTGTTAACTACTATTTAAAATAATATTATTTTATTACTAGTGAGCAACGTAAGATTTCAAAGAAACTCTTTGTTGCGTATCGGGTACGCTATCAAACATAGAAACCCATTTAAAGTAAAATTAATATTTAATTAGTAAATATTAATAAATATGAAAATGTTTTATTCTTAATTTACCTGGGATGTTACATCCTTCCCCCCTTTTGGGAATTGCGTCCTCGCAATTTTATTTACTTATCAAAATAAGTGGGGGGTATTTATCTCCCATAGCATTTTCAGATTCCCATGTTGCCTCTTCAACCATATGGTTTTTCCAAAAAACCTTTACCTGGTGAATTACCTTATTTCGCAACACTTTCACTCTTTGATGAAAAATCTAGACTGGCTATTCTTCATAAGAGAGATTCTCTTCTAACTGAACAACCTCTGGGATCAAAACATGAGATGGATATGGCATATACTTTCTCAACATCGAAACATGAAAAACATTGTGTACCTGAGATAAACTTGGAGGTAATGCCACTTTGTATGCAAATGATCCAACTTTCTCCAGAATTTCATATGGTCCAATGAACCTTGGACTCAGCTTTCGTTTCTTACGGAATCACATCACACTTTTCTAGGGTGAAACTTTGAGAAAAACATGATCACCTACATCGAAAGATGGATCCTTCCTCCGGTTATCCGCATAACTCACCTGCCTGCTCTGAGCTATTATCATGTGTTTCTGAATCAACTGAACTTTTTCTACCACCTCTTCTAACAATTATGGTCCCATACACTTCCTTTCACCCACTTCATTCCAAAAATCTGGAGTTCGACACCGTTTACCATATAATGCTTCAAACAGATCCGTCTGTATACTGGAATGAAAAATGTTATTATATAAAAATTCAACCAAAGAAAGATGTTGGTCCCAACTTCCCTGATAATCCATCGAACAAGCACGTAGCATATCCTTTAAAGTCTGAATTGTTCGTTCTGACTGCCCATCTTATTGAGGATGAAAAGCTGTACTAAAATTTAATTCAGTACGCAATGACTTCTAAAGGCCTTTCTAGAAGTTAGAAGTAAACCTCGGATCAAGATCAGATACAATGGATAGGGGAACTCTATGCAACCTTACTATCTCTTTAAGATACAATCGAGAAAGTTGATCTAGAGAGAAAGTATCTCGAATAGGAAGGAAATGAGCAGATTTAGTCAAGCGATCAACAATAACCCATATTGCATTATTACCTCGAGAAGTCTTTGGTAATCCCACTACAAAGTCCATAGATATATTTTCCCATTTCCACTTTGGCACTGGTAACGGCTGAAGCATCCATTTCGGTAACTGCCACTCTGCTTTAACCTGCTGACAAGTCAAACACTTCACAGTAAAATCAGCAATATCTCTTTTCATTCCATCCCTCCAGTAATACTCCTGCAGAACTCTATAAATCTTTATACTGCTAGGATGAAATGAAAACGGGGAACTGTGAGCCTCACATAACAACTCATTCTTCAACTATGAATCACCAGGCACACATAATCTCTTCCCAAACCTCAAAACACAATCATTATCAATATTAAATTCAGGAAACTTACCCTTCTAAACCATCTCTACCTTTTTCTGCAACCCACTGTCTTTCTTCTGCGCTTGCTTAATTCTGTCTGATAGAGATGATCTCACTGATACCTGAAACAAAACAGACGAACTTATTGCACCAAAAACTTCTATGCCAAAGTTCATCAAATTAAAAACCAAAGGATCTCGTTCCAAACATAGCATAGTTAATGAAGCATTACTTTTTCGACACAAGCATCAGCCACTTTATTTTCTTTTCTTAGATGGTAATGAATTTTCCAATAATAATCCTTGATTAATTCTAGCCATATCCTTTATCTCATGTTAAATTCTTTCTAAGTGAATATATACTTTAATATTTTGTGATTAGTATATATTTCACACTTTACTCCATATATATGATGCCTCCAAATTTTTAGAGCAAAAAAAACAGCAGCTAATTCCAAGTCAAATGTAGGGTAATTACCTCATTAGTTTTCAACTAACTTGAAGCATATGCAATTACCTGATCATTCTGCATAAGGACACAACCATGTCCCTTCAACGAATCATCACTGTATATAACAAACTCACCATTCCTTGAAGGAGGTGCCAAAAATAGAGCATTCACCAATCTTCTTTTCAACTCCTGAAAACAATCATCACATTCTTTTGTCCAGATAAACTTAACACCCTTCGGAGTTAGCTTAGTCATTAGACTAGATAACCATGAAAAATTTTCAACAAACCTTCGGTAGTAAACTGCCAAACCAAGAAAACTACGGATCTCGATTACATTTGTGGGTCTTGGCCATTCTTCAACAACTTTTGTTTTATCAGGATCAATAGTTATGCCATTTTTTGAAACAATGTGACCAAGGAAAGAAATTTGTTGTAACCAAAACTCACACTTGCTGAATTTTCCATACAGTTTCTTTTCTTTTAAGGTTTGAATGATAACCCTTAAATGACTTTCATGCTCCTCTTTAATTTTAGAAAACACCAAAATATCATCAATGAAAACAACCACAAACGTATCCAAGAACTCATGGAAAATTCTATTCATAAGGTCCATGAATACAACAGGTGCATTGGTTAACCCAAAATGAATAACTACAAATTCAAAATGGCCATATATAGTATGAAAAATAGTCTTCGGAACGTCTACTTCTTTTATATTCAACTTATGGCACCCCGACCTCAAGTCAATCTTCGAAAAATACTGTGCTCTCTAAAGCTGATCAAACAAATCATCGATATGAGGCAAAGGATACTTTTTCTTAACAATGATATTATTCAAGGCTCTATAATCAATGAAAAGTATCATTGAACTGTCTTTGTTTTTAAAAAACAAGACAAGATCACCCCATGGTGATGTGCTAGGTCAAATGCACCCTTTATCTAATAACTCCTGCAATTGGTTCTTTAACTCTAAAAGTTCAACTTGATCCATTCGGTAGGGGGGTTTTGAAATTGGCTTAGAAATAGGAACTAAGTCAAAATTAAATTCAACTTCCAGATCATGAATAATACCAGGAAACTCATCAGGAAAAACATCAAGATACTCATTTACCACTGGCACATCATTAATCTAAACAGTTCCTTTATTTTCTACAATATGTTCAAGATAACATTCATTTCCATCTTTTACTAGTTTCTCAACTTCCTGATATGTTATCAAAAGCAAGGGTTCATTCCTGTAAACAAACTCAAAATCCTTCTGAAAAGAAACCATTTTATCTCTGTAGTCAATCTTAGCATGATAAACATAAAGCCAATCCATGCCCAAAATAACATCAAACTCTACTAGAGGCAAAACAATATGGTTTGTAGGTAGATTCTTTCCGCACACAAAGATAGGAAGGTTCTTATAATTTCTTTTTTGTCTCAATGTTTCCTCCAGGTATTTTTACCATAAGTTCAGGATTCATATCATGATATGGAATTCCCAATTTACAAGAAAACTTCTCAGAAATGAAGGAATGTGTAGACCCTGAATCAAAAAACACATTGGCATAATCTGAACAAACAGTGTTCATGATACTACTTCATTTGATGGCCCAACATCTGATGAAGTAGTTGCAAAGGATTTCACAACCCCTTTCTGCTTGTAGTCTGGCTGCTTTCCCTCAGTTGAGTTCTTCGTTAGACACTCTTTTTCATAATGACCCATTTCATTACACTTAAAAAATCTTACCGATGGCTTTTCATTGCCTTCTTAATCATCTTCCTTACTGTTACGAGCAATATGACCAGACTTACAACACCGAAATCACTTTCCAAACTTGGATAAACATTATCCAGAATGCATTTTACCACACTTCTCATAGAATGGATATTTGGCTTTCTTACCTCCTTGCTTCTTTGATAAATTATTCCCTTTTGCCTTCCAACTGGACCTCTTATTATGTAGTTTTTCAAACAACACATGATCATCAAGAAACTCCATTTCCACCTTCTCCGCACATCGAACAAGTTTTTCATAACTTTTGAACTCACGAGAAGTTAAATCCCTTCGATACCTTGGCCTTAACCCTGAATAAAAATGGTTGATTTTACTATCATGATCTCGAATGAAATTTGGAGCATACCTTGCCAGTCGAGTGAACTTTGCTTCATAAGCAGCCACTGAGTCATCCTCCTGCCTCAATTATAGGAATTGTTTTTCCATCCTAAGATGAACCACCTTAGGAAAATATATCTCAAGAAACATACCTTTGAATTCGTCCCAGTTAAGATCATCAATCTCTTCACTATCCCTGATATTTTTCACCATCGACCACCACTGATCATCTTCACCTTCAAAACGGTAAACAACAAGACTATCCTTTTGATGTTATGAAGAACCCATGACATCAAAAATCATCTCCAATGATTTAATCCACCCTTCAGCTAGCACAGGGTCAGATGATCCTCTGAATGATGGGGGATGTTGCCTCATTAAATGTTGCACCACTGACATGTTCCTCTATGGTTGATCTGGATGATCTCATGCATGGATACCACCACCATTTATAGCCTAAGTCAACTGTTCCATCACTGCAACAAACTGTTCAATTCTAATTCTGACCATCTCAGGTTGCTGATTTGGAAGGTTGTCTTCCTCCTAATGTCGTCTCAACATAGCTGCCTGGTTTCCTTTGCGGAAAACCATTCTGAACACAGAAATAACTTAGGCTAAGGAACATGGTAATCTTTAAATACTATATCATTTAAATCATACCATAAATTAATTTATAATTTAACAATTTTCTAACTCCTAAAGTTGTCTAAACCAACCTCTGATACCAACTATAAGGCCCCAGCCTTAAACCTTACTTAATATTGAATTAAATTAATAATTCACATTGAGGATCTTTTCAGGTTTAAAGTTTTAGAGAATTAGGACATAACTATTACATCTCAAAAGATTACAAAGTAGACACTTATACTAAGTTTCCATAAAATAAAAACTCTTAAAAAGAAACATTACTAGTTCCATGTTTTAGATAGCATGACTATTCCTTGATCCCATCGTTCACCCTATTCCACATTAAGCCCTGTGAACAACCTTTCAAAAACTTGGGGGTGAGCATAAAAAGATCAGTAAGGGATACACAATGAAAGAAAACTGTTAGTTTTCCAAAACAACCAGTAAACCAAGAATACTTTATCAAAGTAATATTTTTCACCTTTATGAAGAAGAAAATACTCTTTATTGAATAAAAGATCATTACATACACTTTTGTAACCAAAAGATTTCCATAAAACCCATATAAAGAACACATAACATATAAAGGTAACTTGGTACATAAACATACTTAAGTGGAATAACCATCCGGTCGAATTCCAATCATATCACTTAATGGAGTAGCCATACGGCTGACTTCCATACCCAATGCATTGGAGGATATAAAATAACCACCCATCCTGGTATTCACAGCACCACCCGTCATATGGTTTATCACGTAACCACCTGTCAAATGTCTAAGTACCATTATAAATTCATAAGACATAAAACAAATATAATGGAAGGAAAACATTTCCACAATTTGATCACAATATATCACTTAAATATATTGACATAAAAAATCCATTATAAAAAGCATTTTCAATACAAAAATACATAAAAGATTATATGGTATTTATTTCATTTTAAAAACATTACGGCTTGTTGAGGAAGCCAAATACCAAATAATACTCACGGCGGTGGAAAAGGTCGTTGTCACCACGTACGTTAAAAGAAACATTACTTTTTTCATTTAGTAAAACGCTTCATAGAAAAAGATTGCTTTTGTATAAAATTAAAAGTCAAAGGGGTTTATACACCGTATAAAATAAAGGCTTGTATTAGAACAAAATATGCCTCATTGAAAGGAGATTGAGATGAAGTCCCTTACCTTGTGTCCGACGTGACTCGATTTCTCTTTAATCTCCTGAATAATAAAGTAAAGTTAATTTCTAATTGCTTAAGAACCCTTTTGAATTTTATTATTCCTTTTATATAACTTATTTCCATGTTATAAACGTTATTTAATCATTTAATTTCTTAAATTTCATTTTGTCGATATTTGGTACTTAAGTCAAAAATGGACTTCTTACAATTACATGTTGTTTATGTGGTCAAAGGTTCATTATATCCAGAATGATATTCATGATTTGGATATCATATATATCATATATATCTAGCATATACATGTATTTATAATAGTACATAACATTTAGAGGTAAGAAATGAAATGCACCGTTCATGGAGATGGTAAGCCGTACTTACGCATCAACGCTAATTTCATTTCTATTTCATATTTAATGGAGTGAAATAATAATTATATAAGGTTATATTATAATTCCAGTATAAAATCATATATAATAACATTAAATCCATCCTTTATAAGTCACACATATGGCATTAACGAATCAAATCACTTTGAGGGGGCGGTAGTCCGCACTTCCTAAAATGAAATTATCGTGTTTACCCACAATGGAAACCATAAAGGTATGACACAAATAAAAAATAAAGAAGCATGAGGAAAACATAAACATAATATATATCCTATATAAACATAGTGACATCTTAATTTCCACCATGAAAGGTGTTAAAAGAAGATTGAACAATCATCGTTTCGTGAGGCAGAAAATCATCAACCACAGAAACAGTATGTTATTTAACCATTAGACGAAGGTGTGTGTAGGTGTAGCTATAATAATTCTCATAAAAAAAACCTAGTATATTTAAGATACTGTTTTTGTTACAAAAGAAATGAATAAAATGAGTTTAGGGGGTTGGAGAAGCAAAATAAAACATAAGAACACAAGAGAAGACACTACCTTTAAATCATGTAACTCTTTTTGATTTGAGCTCAAAGGCTTCCTTAAAAAGACATCTACCCAAATAGAGGCTTCTAGGAGTAATAGAGGGATGTGTAGAGAAAAAAGGGGCAGGTTTTGGCCGAGCCAAATGCTTTAATGGTGTGGGTAAGGTGGTAGTGGTGGGGGGCTTTTATAAGAGGAGAGGAGGGGCACTCTTGGAAAGTTATAAAAGGTTACTTTATTATAAAATGAGTTTCGGTTTTTAAAGGTCCTAAAATTATATATTTCAAGTATAATGTGATAAGAGTTCGAAATACACCCATACAATAGGTTTTTTACAAGTGTAGAGCTCATATTTTACATTATCTTTTCATTTTATTTAAATCGTTAAGTAATGAGGTAATCACTACATCATCATGGTGTCATAATAATTTGATTTATTTAATGTATAAAAATAATAAAAAATATATCATGATATAGGAAATATTTTTATATTTATAATGAATATTTATAGTCAAAATTATGACTTGTATAACCCCATGTAAAAATTGTTTTAGCAAAATAATAAATGTTTGTGACATTTTTATTTTAACTTTGAATAAAACGTTATTAATGTCATTTTCCTAACAAAGTGGCTCCATGGGGTCCCCAAGATGACCCATGGATTTTATTAGTTTTACATGATACATACAATAAGGTTAGGACATGTTTCTAAGTCATTTCATATTATTAAAACATTATTTTTATCTTAAATTACACTAATTACCTCTAATCGCGATTAAAAACTTAAAAGTTACTATTCACCAAAAATTATTTTAATCCCATTGAACCAAATTTTACTTATTAATGAAAGACATGTATGTAGGAATTTTTAAATTCACAACACAGAGGTGGTAAAATTTCATTTAAATGAAAAATCAGTTTTTTTATGTACCACTTAGTGGTTTCACTATTCATCAAAAATTGATGTTTTTAAGAAAAATACCAAAACTTAACCCTAAGCTATATTTGATATTCAGAATTCAAAAATGATGACTATTTTACAAAATTAAAAATATAAAAGTTACATTAATTAATTTAGTAATTAATTCCCGCTGTCAAAACAAATAGCGTGTTTTTATGAAACAATATTTATCAAAAGATTAACACTAGTTTAAGCCCAATTTCAATGTGAAATTAATTCCAATGACCACTATTGGATTAAATGGTAAAAATATATTCTAATTTCACTTTAAAACCAATTCAAAAGATAATATAATCATATAAGGAAATTATATTAAAAAGAGGTTTTGAATTAAAATACAACATTTTTCACTATAAATGACCTTTATCGGAAAAATACCAAAAATTTATACAAAGTAAATTTTGATGTCCCGATTCTAAAGATGAATTTTATTTTGTCCAATAAAATGTATAAGAGTGACTAAAACTATATTTAATGACGGTTCACCATCAAAAGGCTATAAGTGGACTGTTAGTGAAAAGTAGAGTATATATGCCTAAAATTGGATTCTTTTCATATTTTAAGCCTTTATCCTTTATTGGATAAATGTAAAAACAGTTAAGAAACATATATAATCATATTTTAGTTATTAATATTCATTCCCACCAATACAATGGCTATGTGTTAACTACCATTTAAAATAATATTATTTTATTACTAGTGTGCAACGTAAGATTTCAAAGAAACTCTTTGTTGCGTATTGGGTACGCTATCGAACATAAAAACCCATTTAAAGTAAAATTAATATTTAATTAGTAAATATTAATAAATATGAAAATGTTTTATTCATTATTTACCTGGGATGTTACAATGAGTATCCTTGATCTGGAAAAGATATGAGAAACCTGCATATTGTGATATCTTCAGATGGAATGAACCCTTTTGGTGTATAAAGAACTAAAAACCATACATAGATGGTTATGAAAGAAAATTATAAATTTACTATATGGTTATGCATAAATTTAAATTACATTATGTTGTCTCTACTTTTATATAGACTAAATAAATTTTCTAATGACAATGATGTTACTTAGTTCCCTTGAACGAAGATATTAAATTAACGTGGGATACTGGCGTTACATTGTTAGGTTCTAATAGAAGTGAAGAGTTCACATTGAGATAGATGTTTTATGGGATGATACATAACATTATTTATTATATAATTTTTTTAGTATATAGTTCTAATGGAATTTTGGGGTGTCCCACCTATGAAGACTGTTCACATTCAGTTAGTTTAAAACTTTTGGTCTGAGATAGATGGATATAATGGATTTGGGAGGGTGAATAATCCTTTAAAGACTTTAAAAATATAATATATCATATTTTATTATTGACTGATGCAGTTGGGTTGTGCAATGTTTATAATACAATGCAATGGAAATAAGAATGAACATTATATTTTTATATTTGTTTGAATCACCATAATCATATACCACTCTTTGATTTTGTCTACTGGAGGAGAAGATCTGCACCCACTAATAAATATCAATTTTGAAGGTGTGATAACTTATTTATAGCCACTTAATTTTCCAATACTCAGAGGTATAACCAACATGAATTTTTATACGAGTCACTACCTACACTAACCTATATTTTTTTTTGAATTCATAACCCAAGAACCTTCTTCTTGGTTGGTAGAATAACCATGAATAAATTGATCTTGATTAAGAAAAACATAAAGTAATAATTACAACAAAAAAATATTAAATAAAAATAACATGGTGATAAATAGAAAATAAAGATTTGTGGAGAGAAAAAGGTGTGAAAGTTGACATAACTTATTGAATTTGGATCACTTATATAGTAGAGTGTCGAATGTTAATGTTCCCTTTTCATATAATTAATGAAATAATATTAACATAAGATCTCAATCTTGTATGTTGTACCCGTAATGTTTTAAGTTATTTTACAACTCATCTCTCGATCATTATTTATTTGCATATCACACATACTCATATTTATCCTTCCTTTGATTCTTATTTCACATTAGTTTCCTAAAATCATAACCTCCATTCAAATTTAATGAAATATTTAAAAATTAGGAAACATTTCCTTACCCATTTATTGTATAGAAAAATAATTTCAACATTAAAATTATTAAAAAACATTAAGATATGCTCGTTAATACATTTTATAATTTATCAAATAAATAAAATAATAAAAACTATTCTTACAATCATAGAATAAAAATATATAAAGGAAACATTTATAAAACATATTAATCATAACAATACTACCATGACGTTTTATCTACCAAAGTTTTTTACATGTTATTAAAATATATATGTATTTTAAAAACTAATATAATGATTAAATTTTTTTTATTTAACATTTAGTTAATGAGTTTATCAAAATATTGAATAAATGGAGCATATTGTTCAATTTCCAGAAATATGGAATATATCAGATTCAAGTAATCATTTCAAGTAAATATCTAAATCTACATAGCCAAATGGTTCTTGTTTTCAAACTTCTTATGTAGCCAAATGTTCAATTTATCCAAATGAGAGACATCTAGCTGAATCATATAGGTGAATGCGCTACATCGGTATTTTGAATAGAATCCCACAACTGAATCCTACATAATAAAATTTAAAATAATAAAAAAACTTATCATTTTAAAATAGTGTTAAAAAAATTATATAAAAAATTCACATAGGTTTTATATTATTAATAATAATTTATAGAACCATTGAAACAAATAATATACTTTTCAAAAACCTATATCAAATGGGAATAATATGAAAAATGTGAAAAAAAGTATACTAGAAAAAAGGGTTTTTCGTACCTATGAAATTATGAGTTTACATGAAATAATATGGGTAAATTGAAATTATAACACATGTCATAATGGAAAAATAAGTTTTATATATGATGAATAAGGTAAAATAAATTTTCCATTCATTACATAAAAGAAATATTAATTTTAATATTCAAGCTTAATGGTATGCTAAAATTTCAACAAGTTGGGAAAGGGTAAACTAAACATTCAACTAGATGCATAAAAGGTAAGATGTACTCTGTGTAAAGTTAAATAAAAATTACATGCATTGTTTAAGGGTAAATATAAATCCATGTAAAGGTAAACTGTATTTTTTATAGGTAGCATATAGGTACATGAAATATACATATCGGTAAGGATAATACTTTTTCATTGTAAAAGTAAATAGAATACTATAAGCATATATAAGGGTAAAAACTAAACATACATAATGGCATCAGGAACCATATAGGATATACATAAATGAAAAATCATATTTTAAAACATGTTTATGGTGAAATATAATACATAGAAAATTAATTTGTCACAAGGTTTAATAAATAATAATAATAATAATAATAAATGAACCAAAATATATATTTTTATAACACTATTACTCTTAATATTATATTAACATAACACATTATATATATTTTGAATGTGATATATGTGATTTAGACAATGTAGTACAAAAAATACCATATATGATAAACGAGATTAAATATTATGTGTTTTAAAATAATAACATTTAAATATATTCATATGACCAAATAGTATTGACATATAATATGTTCAAATCCAAATAAAACAAAACATTATAAAAATTAACCTTTAACATGTGATAATAAAATAAAATAGTATCATATAAAAAATTACAAATATTAACACATGAACACATGTAATACAAATAAACGTATTAAATAAAATATTCAATATAATTAATAAAATACTAAATTAATGATAATTATTGAAATAATTGTGAGGGTTTAATTAAAAAAATATTTATTCAAATAATAGATGATTAAACATAATTCCAATATAAAAAAGTTATTCAAATAATATAATTAAACGTTTTAAAATAACCAGTTTTAATAAATAATATTTTCAATTTATCAATTCAACAAACAAATAAAAACTCCCAACAGTAATAGAAACATTTCTCAGCAATAGTGTTTTTAAAACCTCAAAAAATTTTACCATGAAGATATAAATACCAATCTTGGATTAAATCATTTTATTGGAATAAAAAACCATGTAAAAATTTTCTCCATGAATGGGTGATAAAACATTCATGAAAGAAACTGAGATTGACACAATTTTCAGAAATACTTTTATGAGAAACCTTATGAAATCATGCTGAAAAAATAGATCATTTTTTAGAATTACCACACTAAAATTGTTTTTATGTCCAAAATGTTCTTAATGTAAAACACATAGAAAAAAGTTATATGATAATTTTGTTGGAATATTACTAAATTAACTATATAAAATAAAATATGGAATTAAGGATAGGTTGGAAAAGATTAACATGGGGATAAGGGAAGATTTGGCACGAATGAATGGTGAAAGACGTACTTTTTTCCTATAGTAGCTTTCAATCTACCATAGAATGAGAAATTTAAATTTTGAAATCTCCTTAATGATATAAACGTTATAGATGGGTATTCATAAAATATAAAGAATGTTCTTTCAATGAATAATTTTACGCTAAATGGTCTTAGAATACATGAATGTCATGTTTTGATGTATGATTTAATGTATATGGATTTACATTGCCGTATACCCAAAAATTCATGACACATATTGACTGGCCATTATTTATTTTTAAAATATATATGTATTAAGTTTATATACCTAACTATGATTCCAACAATGATATAATGGTCCACATGATTGTTTACATGCTTATATAGATTCATATATTTGGTCTTGTACATTATAGATTGATGTAACACATTGAATGATACATGAAAATTTTGATAGGGTGAATCAAGAGAGAAAGTCTACGAGAAGGATTTCATATAGAGTTATATATTGTTGAAGGATATATTAAATTATATTTTATCTACCTACTAAATGTTAAAATCCTTGGTATTTGAAATTATCATAACAATGTATTCCTTAGAGGAAAATAGATTTAAAAATAAAAGCTATTATAATTACCATTACAAAGTGGGAGAAATCCCCCCATTACATTTTACATAATAGTATAGAGTTTTCTGCATACATCAAATCCCGCATTTGTTATTCCAATACCAAATATATTAAATCTAGATATCAAATACAATTAATATATAGTTTACATGATGGTTTTGAGATCATATTTATAATGATTTTCCTGTAAATAAAAATTCAATTTCTTCGCAACATTGATGGCCAACTATGGGACCAAGTATACATGTAATATCTCGAAATGGTAATGTAATTAATGGTTATATTTTATATACACTATATCATGATTAATGGAGCATGATGAAAAATAGTGGAGTTACTATTGCGGTAGAATCAATTCATATATTTGGTACCAAGAAAAAAATCCAATTTATAAGAATATTTCATACCTTAACATCATTGAAAAAAATATAAAATTAGTATTATACCACATTAAAAGTGTCACTTTTCCATTTCAAATGGGAGGAAAATAAAACTGTAGTTAAACGTAGTTAATTGAGTTTTATGAAGGTGGATTTTAGTCTGGAAGGGTATAAGGATGAACTTTTATAATTTCATCACTTGTAGTAAATGTTTTTTTGTCCTAGATCATGAAAGAATAAATTTTTCAATTGTTCTGTTGGTGACTAAAATAGCTATTGGTTCAGATGAAAATTTAATTGAGGATGTCCCTTTTCATTGGTAAATAATAATAATTTCATGAAGGTCCAAAAATATATAATGTATTTTAGATCTAAGGGGATCATGTTATACCCTAAAATTACAATATTTGATTACTTTTACATAATTTAATTTCTTTCATAGCTTTCTCTACATGAAACACCGATCTTAAATTAAAATGTGGTATATTTATATAAAATATGAATTTTTAAGAATAAATGTTTGAACATAGACATTGAATAAGATTGAATTAATAGGAGAAACCAATTTTTGAAGTCAATATATATAAAATAAATACTACTTTTAGTCTGAATGAAAATCAGAATTTTTACCTAAAATTTCTTTTAATATCATTTATTTCTTAGAAATATATTTTTCTAAAAATGTGTCTTTTATGTGATGCATATTTATATTAAGAGAAACATATTATTAATGATGAATTAATTTTGATATTATTAATTGGTTATCACTAATTTAGTTGGTATATGATATGAAATAATAATAATATCAATTAATATCTTAAAATTTAATTTTTCAATAAAATCCATTTTTCATTATATTTTTGGAATTTATTCAAAAACTAAATTGATAAATTTTTGATATTCAAATAAATAAAAATAAAATTTATTTTTGAATCTATCATATATAAATTTAAATATTACTAATTTTTAATCATTTTTAAAAGGTTTATTTCTAGTAAAAATATAAAACAATTTAAAAAATTATTATTTCCATGGTATTATCACTATTTTAGAATAACCTAGAAGATTTAAAAATACATTAAGTAATAAAATATAAATTTTATAAATAATATTATCCATTTTAAAATAATCGTTTAACTTATAAAACCTATAGAATTTATTTTTTTTACTAATTAAAATGTCACATTAATATAAAAAATGTTTTAGCTATTTTCTTTAAATAACTAATTTTTAAGGTGGGGTGTAGTTTTGGAATGACTTTAAAGCCTCATATATTTTATTAAATACATTATAAATTAATTTATTCCATTAAAATCAACATCCATGATAATATTATCTTATAAATAAATTTAAATCATCAATACATTATTTTTTTAAACCGTTTTTATGCAGTTAAAGGTGTTTATTTTAAAATTAAAATTTCACACCATTAGAATTAATAGTGGGAAAAATAATATTATCATTTAAAATCACATGTAAAAAATTAGTTAATAGGTATTAATATTAATAATTTTCATAAAAATTAATTATTAATTTTTGAAATTAATTTCTCGAGGTAAAATGAAAAGGGGTAAATTGAGTTTAACTTATTATAAAAGAGCTAAAATATTTAAAAAAAAAATACTAGAAATGAATGGTTTATCTTTTTATCAACAAATAAATATGAATATTACACATGATTCAGCTATTAATCCATTTAACATTGAATATTATCCTAAATATGTTGATAAATGTAAAGGTTTCCCCAAAACAACCATTTAATTCACTTATAAAAAGAAAATAACTTCACAAATTCAAGACACACATTACCATCAAATTACCCCACAAAAGTATCCAATTTTACTCTCCCTATAACTCTATATGAATAATTTATTCACACAGACACTCATATTTATCCTATTGAAGTCAAATTAAAGGACACTTCCCAGAAAAGTTCAAGTCCTCTACGTGAGTATTATCAACTACATAGCTTTTCTTCTTAATTTTATTCTTTGAATTTATTACAACCAACAAATATAATAAAATTATTATCATTTATATACATTAATGCTATTTTATTAATGATATTATCATTTTTTCTTATATATCCGTTTTATTAAGAAAAAAACCACTGTTTGTGCTTTGTGCGGACTACAGTATCCTTGATATAACATGTAATGAAATAGACCCAAGTGAAATGACACAACACCTGATTAGGATCACCATAAGGCCTCAACCATGAATAATACAATTATTGAGGCTTTTTATAGGTAGAAATGGTAGAAATGTATAATGGGAAGACTATACCCTTGGATGAGAGTGAAATAATAACAAAAAACAAACAAACTCATACATTAGTATAACCATTACAGTGCACATAATATATAAAGTAAAATAAGTGAATTCTATAATAAATGAAATATATTTTTAAATAATATAGAATAATATTCATGTGAAAAATATGAAAACTGGTCTCCCACTAGTTCAATCACATATACCATGTTAAAAAAACTAAAAAAAACAACAAGCTCTACTACAAACACCAAGAAAAACCACATAACTAGTCTCCATGATGCACGAGCTGCACTATCTTGATCCTGACAATCCACATGAGTGGCTCTGATCGATCAAGGAACACTATAAATCATCCCATTTCATCATGAAACCTATGAACCAACCTGAAATCATTAATCTGGTATGCACTCACACCAATATTAAAATTTAGTGGGTGAGAAATAAGTATCATTAGGCCACCCCAATATGATTTTATTCTTTCTCATAAACTGAATTACCCTATCCCTGGAGGGGTAAAGACTTTGAGTGTTCTGAAAAGGGGGAGGCAGAACTAATTATTCTATGTTTAAGTTTATACTTTTTAATGAATAAAATTATTTCATTCATGTTCTTCCTAGTTTTAATAATTTATTTTAATTTTTAAATATTGAATGAAATTATGTTAGGGTTTTAATATGTTAATTTCAAATACCATGCTCAATGTTCCATATGTTTTGCTACAAATTTTTTACATGTATGTGATGGAACATATTAGGGATGGGGGGAGAGTGCTTGATGACTTTCATCACAAGTGTGTAGTTTTAAGTTGGAACTATTGGTGTGTTATGAAAAAATGTACCTGACTATAAATTTCCCAAAAATAATAAAAAATACCCACTTCAAGAAAAAAATAATAAGAAAGATTATATAAAAATTTGATATTTCAGTTATGCATATCCTCTATATCACAATCTGGCCAAGGGGGAGAGATTAATCAATATAGGGATATCTCTCTTACCAGTCAGTAGAACAAGAATTGGTAAAATTGAAAACCATGATAACATTGCACTAGGTTCATCCAAGCCTATCCCAAACACTATTTTTATTAACCATTTTTAAATAAAAAAATCAATTTAACATATTTTCTAAAATTCAAAATTTCATAATCAAAAGTAAATAATTATTATCAAATCAAATAAAATAGTGAGAATGATTTTTTTTCTCTTCCTATAGAGAGTACCTAGGGTTAACAGTTATAATGTACATAGGCAATCAATTTGTTTTCCACACCCCACGATAATGTGTGCATCAATCATCAAGTGTATAATGTTACTTTCAAAAGGATTCCCAGAAGGGGATATGTCAATAGATGGAAACATCATTAAATGAGATAAAAACTCAAAAACAATTTTCACCCTGAAGATATATGATTGATCAAATAGATCTGATGCTTGAATAATATCATTCACCATAAAGCGATTTGAAGAAAAAAACATGAACCAAGAAAGTAAGTGTGAGAAGGAAAATTTCACATAGATAATTTTGAAAGTGATTTATTTTCCTGGGGTATAAAACATGGATAAAAGTGTTACGTCCCTATTTATGTGTGATAAATATTCATCATGGGTATCAAGTAAGACAGAGAAGGTGTAATTTTTTATAAATGGTGAAGTTTATAAGATAAATTTCACTATAAATTCTAAAATAAAGGGAAAATAATTTATTTTCATGGATTTATGGGTAATTTTCTTCTTTGACATAATTTTATAAAGATAAGTCAATTATATAAGTTGAGTCATGTAAAAAATTTCAACAAGAAGGTCTGCACATTCAAAGTAAGAGATGATATAACTGTGATGAAAGGAAAATTCACAAAGGGGAATTCATACCTCGTTTTTTTATTCCCAAGTAGTAGAGAAAAACTTATGTCATAAAAGGATTTTCCAGTTGAGAAAAATACCTTGTATAATTTTGGGATTAATAAAAGAATTAATAATGTTCCTAAACATTAATGTGATCTCTTCCACACATGTGATAATTATAAAACAAGGAAGATTATTCAGAATATTTATAAGATGAATGATAATAACTAAATGATATTTATTTTGTTTTTACATGTTGATGTGTTTGGGAAATAATTACCAAGTCCATATATAGAGAATGATTCTATGTATTATTCCTCAATGACTATAATATTTTGGAATAGATAATGGGTATCTCACACAAATATGAATTTCTCAAGTGTTTCAAATGTTATTAAATATTAATATCGAATATTAATAGTTTAAAATTTTTAAAATTACAAAATAACAATGGAATGAATTTCCTATCAATCAAGTAGAAGAGTATCTCAATAATCATGGGATAAAGAATCAAGTTGTGGTGGTGAAAACTCATATACAAAATGGTGTTGTTGAGAGGAGATACCAAATCCTTAATAACATGATCAATATAATTTAAATTGAGGAAGATCCTATATATTTTTATAAAAAGGAAACATACTAACATTATTTTACCTCTAAACTATTTATTTTTTTGTGTTCTAATGGAGATAAAACAAGTTACATGATGTGTTAAAAGAAGAATGCAACATTGAAATTATTTCAAAATTTAGAATGTTGTTTATCCTCAATAACAAAAAAACCTAGAAGTGTAAATCTCATGGGGATAAAGTCATATTTTTTGTACAATCATCTAATACCAAGTAATATAAGTTCTATAACAAATGTATTGAAAAAATCATTAAAAATGAAGACACCACTATTTTGAAAAATGAGATAAATTATGAATCTGGCAAGTAGTTTTCCTTGTAAAACAATGATAAAGTTACAAGGGAAACTAATGTTTAATTTAGAATATAAAGAGGATAATATTGTAATGAATGTAATTCTACAGAATATTCTACTCACAACATAAATATTTAACAAACCATTAAATATAAATCTTTTAATTTTATCTATTTGGTAGCTTATGGAACAATCAACCCTGAGTCTAAATGAACCATAATATAGTATACCATTATAACCCAACCCTTAAATTGGAGGTTATGAATAATAATTAATAAATTATTTAAATAATATTATTTTCAAATGAATAAAACTTTATTGGTTATATTTTAATTACAAATAAAATAATAATCATTTACAATAAAAAGAAATGTTCTATGAAAGACTATATTTTTCTAAAAGATGATTTAGTCACTCTTTTCAAACATAAGTTAAAATAATTTGTTTCCAATATTACATATATTTTACTTTATAAAATAAAAATAATTTTGGAACTAAAAATATCATAATTAACTCAGAGTAATTTTTTTTGTATTTTTATGAAGTATTTCATATTTTGATGAAAAGTAATGAATATTTAATTTTAATTTACTACTGAATTTTTTTAAATAACTATTTTGATCCTAATTTATATTATCTAATAAGTTTAAATTATTTTCTTACCATATTGAATAGTAAAACTAGTGAAAATTATTTTCCGCAGTTAAATTTAAAATTGATTTACTAGGGGATAAACATAGTAGATAAGTGTTTTATTGAAATAAAAAGTGTATAAAATCTATTTTATGGAATTGGTTTAAACCTAAAATATTTAATTATAGATAATACACCATTCTTTACTATTATAGAACTAGAAAAATGTAGACATAACATTTTATTTACAAATATTACAAGTGTGCCAATCACCCCACTTATAAAAGGCCACCTATATCCTCTCATACTCACACTTTAAAAACAGTTTTGATCAGCCAATACTAGAACAAGTATATTCCAAAAATCCATACACTATTCTTATAATCATTTTTCTGGAATAAATCATTCTTGGAAGTATCTTTGTGGAAACCTAGGGAGGTTACCCGAAGAAGAGGTAACATTCATCAATGCGGGGTTTTATTTTATTTCTTACCCCACCTCCCTCAATTATTATTAAAAAAATATGATATAATAACCTCAATATATTCAATATATCAATATTTTTTTTGGTTTTTGTTCATTATCTAATACCCTCCACACTTACATCAATTGGGTTACAAAATCATCATTTGTGTGTACATCAGACGATTGCCTCACGAACCAATGTTATTCAATTTTCCATTACCACCTCTAATGGTTGGATATCATGGTGGATAATATATATATATATATAATATTTATAAAATAATTTTACCACCATATTCATTATATCATATTTTCATTTTTTATATTCCATTTTGTTGGTGACACGAAAATGTCTCTAATGTGTATGGTAGACTACGGCCTCGTGAAGCGATGTGATTCATTTTTCACTAACGCATTACATAAAAATTTATAAAGGTATATCTAATGAATATATGTCATATAAATTACAATACTATGATACTAATTATATTTTAATCATTATTAAAATACAATATATCATTTTTTCCTATCTTTTCACTTACATAATGATGATAACATCGTTCGTGTACGTGTGGACTACCACCTTCACGATGCTATTTGACTCTCTTCTTATCACAAAAAAACATGTATCATATATAAAAAATAATTTAATAAAATAATAAGGTATTTATATGAATATTTATAGATAAAATATTACCTACCTCCTTTTCATCATGATCATTGAAAAATTGAAATGTTACCCATGGATTCATAAGACCTACCATCTCTTTGATCGTAACATACCTCATTTATCAAAACCATATTTTTTATTGGAATAAAAAGTAAAAGGAATGTATAAATATGATGATTATGTAATATTTATCATTTTTGAGTTATTTAAATATGTAATAAATACATGAACCAGAACATTCAGACAAATTATGAATGAGAAAACAATGCAATTAACATGAGAAACAACGGAAATAGAGAAATTTTATTAATGAACGGGTGATAAGATGATATAAAAGGATAATATATGATAGAATAAATATTAATATGATTTTTAAATAAGTTAATAAAATGTTTAAAACAACTCTACATGAGGTTAAAAAATTCCAACCAAAAGGAATCACGAGGAAAGTGATTTCCTAACTCAATTTCTATTCATTAGGTTAAAATTATATTTCATTAATTATGTCATGATAAGATTATGATTGTAATTAAATTGAATAATTTTAGGTTTAATTACCACTGGTTTTATGTTTATTTATAATTGATACACATATCCAAATCTTTGATTAATCCCCCCTACAATGATATGATCTTTGTAAGGGACTTCATCTTAATTTCTATTAATTAAGGCATATTGTAAAGTTATACACATAATTTATTTTATATAGTGTATATACTACCCCATTTTTTTATAAAAGGTTGGGGCCTAAGCCACAATTTATTATTAAAAAATTTATTTATTCATTAATCCTCACTTCAATGTTATGGTCATTGTAAGGGTTTATTTCATTACAACATTCTAATTGATTTTCTTTATTTCTATATTTCACGTGATATAAATTAATTGAGAATTTACAAATAATTCCCTTTAATTTTCTTCTCATATTATTATAAAAAATATATTTTCAACTAAAAGTAAAATTCTCCCACTATATGGTACATAAATTGATTGTGAAAATGATATTAATAAAATCCAATTTCATTTCTCTCTTCGGTTGGAAATATGTTTTCTTCCAAAACCATATTTCTAAAAATGTTTTGAAAATTTATTTATCCTTTTTGGAATGATTCATTAAATTAATTTTTACCATTTTTAATTGAAATGTAATTTGAAAGGAATTTTATTATCATTTTCAAAACATGGCCCATTTAGAATTTACAAAAAATGTAAAAGAAAACCTTTTTAACATACTCAGCATGTATAAAATTTATTATAATCATAACCAATCGATGTTTTAAAGATTACTTGATAATTTTTATATTTTATTTTCAAATAAAATTATTATTAAAATGTTTTGAAAACATCTTATTTTAAAGGTTTGGTTTTCGAATGAAATGGATATATTTCGTAAGAATGTTATTGAAGAACTTTTTATGGAATTTATATTCATTAATGACAAAAACCTGTATTTTTATTACAGTCCACATGGGATATCTTGTATTGATACCATAATAATTTATTATATGTATATTTTCGGATAATGTTGACCATTTAAGGTATTTATATCAATGAATTCGATTTATTTATGCAGTTATTATCTTTCCCTTCAATTATTCACATTCTTGTGTAAATTAAATTTCAAAAAAATATCCATATTATATATTATATATATGTTTGTTTCTTAAATAATATATTATTTACTTATATAGTGTTATACAATTTAATTTATATTTTTATTTGGGGAAATGTTGATAAATCTATATTCTTTACTCAGTACAAATATTTGATGATAAAGAAAATTGTTAACCAATTAAAATAATTCTGAATATTTAAGGAATTATTTGGACATGTATTAATGGGTGAGGGCTATAATTATATTGAACCTTAATGTATAAATAGTATCATGAGTCACATCAGTAATATAGCATTAAATGTTCTTTTACCTACAATCATAAACATTCTTGTGAAAGGACTTGATTGTAGAGGTATCATGATACATGAGATCATGATGTCCAATAATTTTTTATTCTATTATATTTCTTAAAACACTTTTTTGGGTTATGTGAGAAACCTTATTAGAATAAAAAATACTTATAGAAATTCCAATATTGAAAACATCACATATTCAAACCACTACAATCACATACAGATTACGATCCATATGGGAAACTTCAAAATTTATAACAAATATCCTTTAAATTTAGAATTGGGAACATTTGAAGGTTTTAATCAATCATGAAGGCTATTAATTCCAAAAACATTGGATAATCGTCAGTGGGGATGCTTTCATTTTATAAGTATAACAACAAAACATCTAGTTCCAAGAGAAACCATAGCTTGAGTTCATCATAGAAACCATAAAGAAAACACTCTATATTTAATTGTAGATCCTCCTCTAGTGTCATCTATATGGTAGTTATATATGATATAATATGTTATTCTATTGATTACTTAAAAATACATTCATATATTGATTTCATATTTTCATTTAAGTGCCTAGGGAAGATGAAGACCCCAAGATACTGGCCTTCAATTTCATTTCCCATGTCGCACGTCTAATAAATATTAGTCTCGCAGACATTCACTTGACCCTAATTTGAAATGAGTAATCCTCGGGTGTTTTAATTATCACGTACTTTGATATTTTTTCTATAATACATAGGTCTTACACCGTTAGATACTGACTTAGTCGTCATTGACTTATGTAGAAAGGAGTAATTCTTTACGTGTTTAACATTCATCATTGAAAGAAATGTGAAATTACCGGTTGCGATAATTTAATTTTTCCTTTTATAGAATCCTAATATGAAATAAACATCATCTACATTGTCCCACTCATATATAGAAGAATCATAAAGGCAAAAAACCACCACTATAGTTTAGGTTAACATAACTCATGGGCCCTCAACCAATGAGGTTTCTTGGGTTGCCTCTTGTAATTCTCCTCCCCCATTTTTTTTACCGTTGTTTCTTCTTCCTAGAACTTACTATTTTACAAACACCTATATCTACACTGTTATAGAGGATATAAATCATACAACCAAACTATTTTTATAAAAGTATACCCAAAATTCCTTTTAAATATACATTCCTTATCCTTGTTTCGACCTACTTCTAATGGGATCCAGACTCATCTTGCCCCATCCTACTGTAGCATGTCCTATAACATCCAATTACATTTACATGGGGGACTCTTTATCAGGGAAGATATTAATATCATATAGAATAAATCTTGAATTCATCACAGGAATATCCTTCTCACTTTAATGTAGAGTGACCTCTCCAACGACTCACTATATTAACTAAAGAAGTTCTATTTGGTAATCTACATCCTTCTTCAGTGACACCATTTTCCTATAGAAAAACATTTCTACCATTCCCCCTCTTGAATATATCCTCTTTATAATTCTCAATATCCATGTGAAAATTAGGTTGGGAAATTTCCATCACATATTGAGGAAGCTCTCCAAAAGTAACACCTAAGAATGATCTTCTATGATAATTGTTCAAGGTATTACCTTGACAAAGTCATTAATTGTAGTAGCCAATATTCGATTCATACAATATATTATTTCTATGATGATGTTCAATGATATTAAAATAGAGAAAAATGTTTGGAGAGGGTCAATGTTTTTTATCTTGATATAAATATGAGAAATGATTTGGTGTTTCGCAGTGCACGTCTGAGAACCAAAACAATGAAAATGTCCTAAGGTGTTCCCAAGAAGCTTCAGCACTATTAGATTCTAGAATTTTAATGGATGTGAGGGGTACATAACCCAAAATGAAGATGTATAGTGTCTTTGTTTAGGTTAAAATCAATTACCATTTGATACATAAGAAATGAATTGAATTGAAAAAACAGGAGACATTAGACCTGTCCCTCACAAAATCTACCTCATAAGATAGCTGAATGAGTAGGTTTCTATCATCCAAAAGGCTCACCATAACTTATCATCACAAATCCTGATCCGAGATGACATGATTTTTGAAGTCAATAAAAGAGGGAAACTGATGACAAAACCTAGAAAAAAGGTAATGGTCATGGAGTTTTGAAGATTATGTAAATTTTAATTGATAGATATCCACCACTAGTTTGCCTCCTATTGGAGGGAAGACCTGAGGACCTATATCAAAATGAGTTTAAATCTCAGTTTATTGATAAAATGAAATGTGTTTTAAGTTAGTTTCTTTTCCATAATGATTATTCCTTATCTAATTATGATATCCAATTTATTAATTAAATTGAATTTGTGTTCATTTATTTGTCATTCTATATTGAATATTCTTTATTAATTAGTGATCGATTCCCATATACTTTACCCTTACTGAGAACTTGAGATCACCCATATTTTTATATTTTCCCTAGGATTATGTGATAATAATATAATTGATGAGAAAAGATATTCTAGAGGTAATAATTGTTTTCTAAAAAAAATGTTTTAATTTGTGTTTAAAATTTTATTATGGGAATCATGTGTGTATGTTGTTTACCAATACTGCTAAACTATTCAGCCCTTTGGGATGTGATTCCTTGAATCTTATTCCACTGTAATAACATAGACACCAAATATGGGATACAGGGTTAAGGTATATTTATCATTGGTATTATAGGAAGTTTAATAGAATCCTTGGGAACTAGATTTTGGAAAACATAGATTATGAATGATAACCCTATGATTGACATTGAGGAGAAGTATAGAATAAAATCCTAATGTTTTGGTGAATTAGTGATTATGTGTTTTTAATTGAAATACTTCCGTGTTTGGATACTAAAAGTGGATATTGTTATAGAATAGTTATATCTATGGGTAATAACTCTAAAAAGGGATCATTTGGCTCGACCCAATCGGAACTTGGTACACGAAAACATTCTTTACTGTGCCCCATGTTTGACACTCCTGATCAATTTTTTTAGGATAATTATCACCTTGATTTAAATAAATTATTAAGGATTGTAATTGATGATAACAATGAATGACTTAGGTTAAACCTATGGTGTATTAGATTTAAAGGAATACATTATTATATAAAAATCCTATAAATGATTATATGGTTTTCCCACTATGATTATTATTTATCACACTATGATTTTCGGTTTTAGTCAATGGATGGAACCCGAAGGAATTGTATAAACATTGAACATAATTTTTTTTTGTGAGAATGAGTAACCAAATTTGATTATTAAAAGGGTGAAAGATATAATGATTACGAATGATCAATTATCCTAAAATATGATTAAAAACCTATACCTTAATCAACTCCATGATTTACCAAATAAGAGATAGTTGGAGTTTTACAAGAGATTGAGTGATAGAGACCATGTGAGAAAAAGGATCCACTCCTTAAAGTTATAAACATTTAAAGAGACACCTAAAAATTTGTCTCAAAGGAATGAGAAATTAATTTTTGTGTCGAGATGAAGGGAATAAAGAAAATAACAATCGAGGAAAAATGAAGAGTAAGATGGAAGGAAACAAATATTTTCTTAAAGATCTATTTATAGTTTAATGTATTAAATGTGGGAATTTAGGGAATTATCAGTGTTAATTCCCCCTTATAAAGGTTAACCCATAAACCAATAAATTACATATTTTGAAATAAATTGGTTTAAGTATTCATGTGTTGTGAATAGAGAATTAATTGGTAGAAATATTTTTAAAAATGGGATATTTTTTTATATGAATCATGGATCATTTGAGGATTTTGTTAAATTTTGGATTCATATATTTCATCATTAATTTAGGGGTTATAGTAACAATAATGGTTTTATTGTTGGTTATATGATAAAATTATTTAACATCCCTTTTTAGGTTTTATGTGATCTAAATCTACCAAGTTTAAGGATATTATAGGAGAAATTTATAATAATACAATGCATTTGTTTAGTATATGTTTTAATGGAATGGTTATGTTTAGAATAACTCCATTAAATTTTATAGACATAAGAATAAATTTTTTGGGAATCATTAGGGTTAATATAATCATTAATTACATTTTAATAATAGTCAAAAAATATTATTAAACTGTTTAGAAAAAAAGTAGTATAAAAAACATATTAAAAAGGTTATTTAATGATTAATTTTATTTCAAGAATATCAATCATATTTTTTGGGGAACATTATAGGAATTATATTTATATTGTTATTGAAATAGGAAAACCGACATTTTGGGTGTCAAACTATCATGCAAGGCAAGGCTGTGTGTTTTGAGCCCACAACCAAAGGTTGATAATAATTTAACACCCATCATTGGCCTATATGATGTTCTTCTTAAAATGTCATTTTAGTTAATCAATTTGATGAATATATATTTTTGATGAAACAATGGATTTACTATTGTGTTTTACAGAGTAATGTATTATATTTTATAACTTGTGATAACCATATTGGTCTTGGAAAATAGTTATAGAATAATGGGAAACGTTTTTACTATTTTATGGATCTTATAATTAGTTAAAAGTGGATTTTAGTACTCATTCTGGGAGAACACACTCCACAAGTATATCTTTACAGAACATATAACAAGAATATCCAAATATACAACAAGGGAAATACCACAAAGGAAAGATACAGTTAGCTCCACATAGTATATCTTTACAGAACATATAACAAGAATATCCAAATATACTCATACAAAAATGACCATCACGATACCGCCATTAGGATCCATCTCGAAGATTCCACTAAGAATGCAACAAGGAGAACACAATCCTAGGTATGAAGAGAGAGATACAAAGTACTCATTCTGGGAGAACACACTCCACAAGTACTATGAGAAACATGATGCTCAGATGAGGATCCCAACCAATTCATGGGGTGATTCCGACAACTCCGTCTGAGCTAATCTACTAAGCCGAGGATCAGCGGTAGGGTAATATTGATCAAGTCGATACCAAGAAATCTACCTAGGGTTCCAGGAATGAATAGAGGATCTGGATCTAGTCTCACAGAAGGAATTACAAAAAATCTATTCAAGAAGTCTTGCTAAAGGGATCATACTCATGTATGTAGGAAATAATACCGAAAAACCTTCAGGAGAAAGAAATTGGGGATGAACCCTAAGGAAACTAGCCCAAGTCATAGAAGACAACTGGATCAGGCCATGAACGATTGGTTACATGGCGTGTAGTATGGTTACATTCCATGTTCCTTGACCCTGGGTACTGCCCGTGTAAACGACCTGTGTCGTCCGTTAAAGCTGTGTAAAACTAAACAACATGGCGTGTAGAAGAATCACATGCCGTGTTCGCTGACTCCGGGTAATGCCCGTGTAAATAGCTCGTGTCATTTGTATTGTCCGATAGAAAGTAACTACAAGACATGTAGAATAAACACACGCCGTTTCCGAGCACCTGGGGCTCGCTTTATGTACGCTGGCCATGTTCCCGTACATGGTCTCTGTCTGTGTCGCCTATCCGTGTCCTAGTACATGGGGTATCCCGTGTGTCTGGCCAAGTCTAGCCGGGGAGGGGTATACACGGCCTGTCCTTGGCCGTGTACCCTACCCGTGTCTGTGTACTCCAGGAGTATATGCCAGGTAACCCCGCCGATGAACACACACCGTGTAGCCCATACTACACGGCATGTAGTCGGGATTTTTCCAGAAGCGTCGTCTTCCTCCTCGCGTCGCGGCTGAACCTCCGGATCCTCGGTTTCTCGTTTGTTCGTCCTGATAACCCAGGGATTGGTTTGTTTCATTATATGAACACCATAATGAGTGTTTTCTACTCTTAAATCGGATCATAAACATCAAACGATCCATCCGAATAAAAACTCCTGAAAACTCGTATCTCCCGATCCACTATGAATCACTTTCTGAAACCGTCGTCACACCTCTGTGACATTGCTCCGAGGTTGGATCTATAATCTCGAATCATTGCGCCAAAAAATGAATGTGAAAAGATATACTACCTCCAAGAATGCGTAGAATGAAATAAAGAACGTGAGGGAGAAAAAAACAAGAATCAAAGAAGGGGGACGAACCTCGATTTTTGTTTGTGACGATATGGGTTCGTCTCCATTAGATCAAAACTAAAACAACCTCAAAATCCCCACAGAAACCCGCCCAGCAAGAATGATTGATCCATGGGCTAATTTGTTCGTGGATTAGTCCCCGTTCGTCGAGGATATCAAAAACGAGGAAGGAAATAAAAAACAAACATCCTACTTGGATCCGTGGTGTTCATTGGTGAAGGTCCGGTCACTGCGTCGTCGTTGCCAATGAAAATTGTCAAGAACGTCATCGCCGCGTCGGGAGGTCTTCTCTAGAGCCTCCAGAGCCGCCAAGGGTTTCAGGGATATGAGGTTTTTAACCCTGGGCCCCTACACATGCCTTTATAAAAAAAAGAATAAGATATATCTGTTGCATGCGATTTAAATGATTTCACTGCAGAATAAAATATATATATTTTAAATATTTTATTACTCTTACGTCCCAAAAACTGGATTTCACCACCGACCCGCACCGGCAAACGTTAGGCCTCATCTAAGGTAAAATCACTGCTCTGAACACAACGGTGCCTTCAGATTTATGATCTGAGCACCCGTTTAGGAGTTATTCCACTTTTTTAGGAAAACCACATGCGCGTGTAATTTAATTATTTAATTAAATTCAAACATTTGTTCTGGGCTCACCGGGCCTCGAAACTGCACGCCATCTCAGATCCTGGTCTCAAATTAATTCCCATATAATATTAAAATAATACATGTAAAAATTCGGGACATTACATCACACCCACCTTTGGGATTTTACATCCCCGAAAAGCCAAAACAAAGGGTACTCAAAAAGATTTAGGTACTGCACGCAAATCTGAGCCTCCCGCTCCCAAGTTCTCTCTTGGAGATTCTCGTTCTACCACCGGACACACGCTAAGGGAAAATCTCACCCACGAAGTTTATTTTCCTACCAATTATTGATCTCCACTGGGTACTCAACAAAGGCCGCTCCATCATCGATGTCCAGCTCGCCCTAGTCGATGACGTGCGATGGATCATGCACGTACCTCCGTAGCTGCGACACATGGAAGACGTTGTGTACCTGGTCCATCTGAGGAGGTAGAGCCAAGCAATACGCCACCTCACCAACTCTACTAAAAATGTAAAAAGGTCCAACGAACCTCAGATATTGCTTGCCGCCTCGGCCAAATCTCCGCAATCCCCATCGAGGTGAGACCCGAAGGAACACATGGTCTCCCCCCTCGAACTCCAAGGGCCTCCACCTCCTGTCGGCATAAGACTTTTTCCGACTCTGTGAAGTCTTCATCCGTTTCTGGATGACCTGCACCTTTTTTGTTGTAGATCTTACCATCTTTGTGCCGATGAGTGCTGAATCTCCTGGGTCAGTCCAACAAAGTGGTGACCTGCATGGTCACCCATACAAAGCCTCAAATGGTTCCATAACAATAGTGGAATGATAAATATTGTTATAAGAAAATTCCACCAGTGGTAGGTGATCCGCCCAGCTACAACCGAAGTCAAGTATGCAAGATCGTAGAATATCCTCCAGAACCTGGATGGTCCGCTCCGTCTGAACATCACTTTGAGGATGAAATGCTGTGCGCAAGCATAACTGAGTCCCAAAAGCTTTCTGCAATCCCTTCCACAACCAGGATGTGAAACAAGCATCACGATATGAGATGGTCATGGATGGAACTCCATGAAGTTTAACTATCTCCTGCACGTAGAGGCGTCCCAAGCTCTCTACTAAACTCTGCTCCCATATGGCTAGGAAATGAGCCGAATTGGTGAGTCGATCAATGATCACCCAGATGGAATCATGTCCCCTGGACGTACGTGGTAAACCCATCACGAAGTCCATGGATATCCCATCCCACTTCCACCCTGGCACCTCAAGGGGCTGAGTAAAGCGTGCTGGCACCTGGTGCTCAGCCTCTACTTTCTGACAAGTAAGGCACTGAGAAACAAACTCTACCACCCACTTCTTCATTCCTGGCCACCTGAATTAACGTTGGAGGTCCTGATACAACTTTACCATGCCAGGATGCACCGACAAAGGGAATGTATGGAACTCCCTTAGAACCTCCCCCCACAACATCACTGGTATTTCTATAAGCCCTATGAAAAGAACAACTTTCTCCCCACCTTCTGAAAATCCATCAGCCGCAACACCTGTGGACATCTGAGCACATAGATCCTCACATATAGTATCCTCGTGTTGTACTTCCCTCACTCGCTGTAAGAGTGGAGTGGTTACAACCATCGATTGAAGGTAAGCGCCATTATCTCCATCCAAAAAGGACAACTGTAAAGAGGCCAACTGCCTTGTCACCTCATCCAGCAACTGCGCGCTGGATTTCTTGCTGAGAGCATCTGCCACAATGTTTCCCTTCCCAAGTGTGTAAATGATCTCAAAGTCATAATCCTGGAGAAACTCAAGCCATTGTCTTTTTCTCAAATTCAGATCCTTCTGAGAAAAGTTATATCTGAGACTCTTGTGATCAGAGTAGATGGTAAACCGATCGCCCATTAGGTAGTGTCACCACATCTTCAATGCGAATACTACCACTACCAACTCAAAATTATGGGTCGCATAGTTATGCTCATGTGTCCTCAACTGACATGTGCATAGGCAATCACTGCTTGCCTTAGCATCAAGACCCAACCAAGTCTAGATCCTGATGTGTCGTAGAACACTTCATACTTGACGCCCTCCTCCTGTAATCTCATGATCAGAGCACTCATCAAACTATGTCCCAACTGCTGGAAAGCCTGTTGGAATCCCTTGGTCCACACGAAAGGCATCCCCTTTTGTGTCAAAGCTATCATGGGTGCTGAAATTCTGGAAAAATCAAGAATGAATCACAAATAATATCCTTCCAATCCTAGAAAACTCCGCACCTCCGTCATGTTCGGGGGTGGAACCCATGCTAGAACTACATCCACCTTGGCTGGGTCCACTGCTACACCATCTGCTGATATAACATGTCCCAGAAATTGGACCTCCTATATCTAGAACTGACACTTCAAGAGTTTCCCATACAACTGGTGCTCTCAGAGTGTGTCCAGAACCATCCTTAGGTGTCTCGCGTGCTCCTCCTCGGATGCAGAGTACACAAGGATATCATCGATGAAGACTAATACAAACCAATCAAGATAGGGCTGAAAGATCTGGTTCATGAGTCCCATGAACACTGTCGGGGTGTTTGTCACACCGAAGGGCATCACCAAGTACTCATAGTGACTGTAGCGGAATCTGAAAGCCGTATTTGGTACATCCTCATCCTGTACTCGCAACTAGTTATAGCCTAATCATAGATCAACCTTTGAGTACCATCATGCCCCTCTCAACTAGTCAAAGAGGTCATCGGTCCTCGGTAGTGGATATTGGTTCTTTACGGTCACCGGGTTCAAGTGCCGGTAATCCACACATAGCCTCAAGCTTCCGTCTACCTTCTTGGAAAACCGCATAGGGCCGCCCTGGGTGAAACCCTGGGTCTTAGAAAGACCGTTTTCTGTATGTCATCTAGCTGCACCCTCAGATCACAAAGCTCTACAGGAGCCATCCAATATGCTGATGTTGACATCGGTGTCGTCCCGAGTTGAAAATCAATGCATAAATTTATCTCCCGATGGGGAGGTAGTCTGGGGACATCCTCCGGAAGGACGTCCTTGTACTCAGCCACTACTGCTGGAAACTAGACACTCGTGACATCTGCTGCGCCATGGGCTAGGCTAGCCAACCGATAGGATATCGGTTGTACCTTCCTACCCACGAGTTCATCCTGCACTTCCTGGGTCTCTCTTTCACTGACAAAAGAGAACCTCGTTCCATCACTGCAGACACACCTCACCCTTCACCTAAAACAATCGATCTCGGAATGAACTATGGATAGCCTATCCATACCAAGAATGAAATTGTAAGGCCTCGACGCTACCACCAAGAGGTTCCAACCGAAACTCTCTCCTACAAGGTTCAGGTCACACTATCTACAAAGGTGTGTGATCTCGGAATCTTCCCCATTCGGTGTTTCTAAGCGTAAGAGTCGAGTCAACAGCTCAACTACAATCTCAAGGCCTAGAACAAGATAAGCAGCTAGAAATTAATGACTAGAACTTGTGTCTCTCAGTATGGAATCCAATGTAGAAAAGAAACAGATTGTACCTATAATCATTCCGGGAGTACTTGGGTCATAAGCTTTTATCGCCTGCAGCTGTCCCTACCTCTGTACACCTACTCTTTGAGCCTAGGGTGGACCTCCTGGGGGTGGTGGTGGTAAAGGTTCAAAACGCCGACCACCTCCAGCTGCTCTCCCAGCTCTCCTACCACGTCCTCCGCCCCACAGATCTATCTGCTCCACATGTTTCCTCTTCCTCGGTGGTCCATCCACTGCTCCCATCTCAATAGTACGGCATGTCGGACAATCTCGAGTGAGATGTCCCCTGCCATCACATGATTAGCATTGCCTCTCTCGAGGCTGGATGAATGTGCCCTGTGAACCCTGTATGGCAGATCCCATGTCCTGTGATCTCCTCTAAAAACATCTCCCACACCTGGGACCCTAACATTGGCTCCCTGCTGCTGAGGAATCTGCTCCTACTTGCCCACTACTATCAACTTCTGACTGTCTCTTTTGTGCCAAGAAGCTCTCGGCCACCAAAGCCCGCTCGGGCACCCCAACATAAGTAGGAATTCTCATGAGGATGATGCTATCTTGGATATCTCTGTGCAAGCCCCGCTCAAAGGTTTGAGCTCTGAAGTACTGATCTCTAACCAAATCCATTGAGTACCGCGAGAGGTCGGTAAACCTCGATGAATAGTCAGACACCAACATGGTTCCCTGCTGAAGCTGAAGGAGATCCTATATTTGTACTGCTTTCAGGGTAACTGGTAAAAAATCCTCTCTATAGATATGCTCAAACTCCGACCATACAGGAGTCGCCTCGTCATGAGTCTGGATAAAAAAAACTTCACCATCGTCCTGCCAAGCCCTGCAGAAGGCTCACTACTAGGATCACCATCTGGTCTGCTGGTGTCCTAACCAAATAGAATACTCTAGCCACTTCCTCAATCCAGTCCTCTGCTGCCTAAGGGACAGACTCGCCTCGAAACCTAAGGGGTCTCTGTCTATAAAAACTGGTGGAGTGCGCTCAGCCTGCACTCCTCCTCCACTGGTACAGCAGGCACTAAACACTGCTCCACAGGTGGCGGGATAACTGGAACACCACCAGATGGTAAAACTGGGGGATCCCGTCCCTGTATCAAAGAGTCATCACTTAGGGGGTCATCCTCCTGATCGAGCTATGGGATACTAGTGGGTGAGCGTCGCAGAGGCATCTGGTAAAGAAACAATATGTATCTCAGTCAGTGAGTATATCTGGAGAGCTGACTCAATAAGGACATTGAAACCACAACCAATTCCTATATGATGTATGTACCATTGTTTTCCCCTGAAACTATTGTTCTCATGTTCTGGGTCGAAAAGAATGTTATCAGAGTCTTGGTGTATGGATACGTCGGCCGCCTGAACCAACACTGGGGTCCCTGGCCTAAAATCTGAACTTGAAACAATTAACATTGTTGCTCCAAACCAACTCACAGACTATCAGTCCTATGGTAGAACCGAACGGCTCTGATACCACTCTGTCATGACCCGTCCCAGTGGAGCTCGGCCCGAAACTCCCCAATCCCTCCTCCAATAGGCTAGGGGCTGGTGACTAGCACCAAGTAGACATGCTATGAACATGGGAGGCATTGCCTATAAACCTGCACACACACACACACACACATCTCCAAGCCCACAAAGATGAAAAGTAAAAACTCGACTAAAAAATGGAAATTCATGCATACACTAAAATCTCAACCAACAGAGTACGTCAGGGAAGTAAAGTACAGTAAGTGTAGAACCTTGGGCCAAAAGTACAAGCCCACCAAAAGAGGGTCCGTAACAAAGTCCAACTTGTAAAAAAGGTGATGGGACTATAGTCTGTAGCCATAGGAACACACCTCGACCTGTCTGATCTCACTGAGTACCATCCGGTCCTAGTCCGCCTAATATCCTATCAAAGGCTCGCTCGTCTGCACAAGACACGACACGTGCGGGAAAATCCCATGTAGGGGTGAGTATGATAATACCCAGTAGGACACCCCAAAACCACAAAGGAAATACAGGATGGGATATAACATAAAAGAAAGATACAGTCATCTCCACACAGTATATGTCTACAGAATATATAACAAGAATATCTAGATATACTCATACACAAAAGACCATCGCGATACCACCACGAGGATCTAGCTCGAAGATTACACTAAGCATGAAACAAGGAGAACACACTCCTAGGTATGAAGAGAGAGATACGAAGTACTCATTCCGGGAGAACACACTCCAGGAGTACTATGAGAAACATGATGCTCAGATGAGGATCACGGCCAAGTCATGGGGTGATTTCGACAACTCAGTCTGAGCTAATCCGCTAAGAAGAGGATCGGAGCCCGGGTAAAGTTGGTCAGTCGATACCAAGAACTCTACCTAGGGTTCCAGGAATGAATAGAGGATCCGGATCTAGTACCACAGAGGAAATTCCAACAACTTTATTCCAGAAGTCTTGCAGAAGGGATCAAACTCCTATATGTTGCAAATGATACCGAAAAACATTCAGGAGAAAGACTAACGGGACGAACCCTAAGAAAACTATCCCAAGTCACAGAAGGAAATTGGATAAATACACGAATGAATGGTTACACGCCGTGTAGTATTGTTATACGTTGTGTTCCTTGACCCCAGGTACTACCCGTTTAAATGTCCCGTGTCATCCGTTCAAGCTATGTAAAACTAAAGTACACAGCGTGTAGAAGAATCACACGCCGTGTTCCATGACTCTGGGTATTTCCCGTGTAAACGACCCGTGTGATTCTGCTTGTCTGATAGAAAGTAACTACATGGCGTGTAGAAGAAAAACACGCCATTTCTGAGCACCTGGGGCTCACTCCGTGTACGCTGGCCATGTGCCCATACATGGTCTCTGCCTGTGTCTCCTGCCCATGTACTAGTACACGGGGTATCCCGTGTATCTGGATGGGTCTAGCTGGGGAGGGGTATACACAGCGTTTCCTTGGCCGTGTACTGTTCCCATGTCCGTGTACTCCTGGAGTACACACCAGGTAACCCCGCCGATGAACACATGTCGTGTATCCCATACTACACGACGTGTAGTTGGGATTTTTCCAAAAGCATCATCTTCCTCCTCGCATTGCGGCTGATCCTCTGGATCCTCAGTTTCTCACACGTTCTTCCCGATACTCAAGGGGTTGATTCTTTTCATCATAAGAACACCGTAATATGTGTTTTCGGCTATTAAATCGGATCACAAACACCGAACGATCCATCCGAATAAAAATTCCCGAAAACTTGTATCTCCCGATACGCTCTGAATTGCCTACCAAAACCATCGTCGCACCTCCATGACATCGCTCCAAGGTTGGATCTACAATCTCGGATCTTTGTGCCAACAAACAAATGCGCAACGATCGATTTCCTCCATGAAAACGTAGAACGCAACGAAGAACGTGAGGGAGAAAAATACAAGAATCAAGAAAGAGGGACGAACCTTGATCGTTGTTCATGATGATCCTGGTTCTTCATCGTTAGATCAAAACCAAAACAACATCAAAATCCATGCAGAAACCCGTCCCGCAAGAATGATCGATCCGTGAGCTAATCTATTCATGGATTAGTCTGCGTTCTTCGTGGAAATCAAAAACAGGGAAGGAAATAAAAAACAAACATCCTACCTGGATCTGTGGTGTTCGTTGGCGAAGGTCTGGTTGCCACGTCGTCTTCGCTGGTGGAAATTGTCAAGAACATCGTCGCCGCATCGGGAGGTCTTCTCCAGAGGGTGCCGAGCCACCAAGGGTTTCAGGGGTATGAGGTTTTAACTCTGGACCCATGCACATGCCTTTATAAAAATAATAATAATAGATATCTGTTGAAGTAGATTTAAAATATTTCGCTGCAGAATAAAATATTTTTATTTTAATATTTTATTACTCTTACGTCCCAAAAACTGGATTTCACTACCGACCTGTGCCGACCGAAGTTATGCCTTGCCTATGGTAAAATTGCTGCTCTGAAGGCAACAGTGCCTTCAGATTTCTTGATCCGAGCACTTGTTTAGGAGTTATTCAACTTTTTTAGGAAAACCACATCCGCGTGTAATTTAATTATTTAATTAAATTCAAGCATTTGTTCCGGGCTCACCGGGCCTCAAAACTTTACACCCTCTCAGAGCCTGCTCTTGAATTAATTCCTATATAATATTAAAATAATACATAGAAAAATCAGGGACATTACAACATGTGGCCAGGATTTTTTGGATTTCCTCCACAGATGTGTGCACTAATCTTGGAAATGTAGGTTATTTTATTATTTGTATAGATTGTATGGGATAAAAATTGGATGTTTTAAAAAAACTCCATCAATATTTTTACCAACTAAAGCGAGGAAGTTAAAAACATGAATGAAAATATTAGTTGGGAGGTCTCGTTTACTGTCGTGATCTCTTTAGAGGTGGATCCTAGGAACACTGAGAGGGAATATGAAAATAAGGTTTGTGGGTATGAGGTATCATATATAAAATATTGAGACATACTACTTTAAATGGTCCCCTTATAACCATTTAAGAAGAGGATAATGTCCATAGGGTTGGGGTGGTCAGGAAACTCAACACAATATTTGTCTTTTCTCTCAGGCTATGTATTTAGACAGAAATTGAATTGATCCAAATCCATATCAATTTCATATTTTTTCATGCATAAGTGTTCATGATGTGGTTAAATTATTGACCATGTTTACAACAGATCATTCTTGTGACCCTTCTAAATTCAATTTATAGTCTTTACATTAATGTTATTGAAGAAAAATTTTCCCATAGTACATTTGATCTGTGAAGGAATAGATCAGGGCTATAAATTATAGACTAAACATGATTAAGTGATAGATAAAGATACTAACTAAGATGATACTTTGATTTGTGGATAATTTTCTATCATTGAAACTATAAATGATGATGGAGATCACAATGAAAAAATAATAATGGAAATTTTATATGGTCTTATGGATTATATAAATAAATTTGATTAGTCAAAGAGTTATATAAAAATACCATTGTATACTAGTTGAAGAAAATATACAACATTATTAGATATATTGAAACTATTTAATTTGAAAGCTTGCAACAGATAGAGTGACACATGATTTATTAATCAACTTGTTCTCTATAATGACATAAAACTAGAAGAAAATGAGTTTTTTTATCAAAAATATGATTCTCAATGAATGTTATGGTCAATGGGTATGTTCTTTGGAAGAATAAATTCCTATCATAATGACTATACTTTGCTTTTCAAGGGCCATGAATAACATAAAAAATGGCCTAAGTGTGTTGTAAATCAATACAAGAAAGATTAATCAAGTCTATTTAAACTTATATGGTATTTATTCAAAGATTAATATGACTATAGAAATGGGAGGATACATCTATGTAGTTGATGCGACATGCAGATACAAGAATTCAACATGGTAATCTACATCACACTGAAGACTCTCCTTAGTGAATGAAAAGTGACCATGAGTATCCTTGATCTGGAAACAATAAGTGAAACTTGTATATTGTGATACATTTATATGGAATGAACCCTTTTAGTGTACAAATTTGTACACATCATACATATATGGTTATGTAAGAAAATTATAAAGTTACTATATAGTTGTGCATAAATTTAAAATTCATAATGTTGTATCTAATTTTATATAGACTAAATCAACTTGCTAATGAAATTGATGTTACTTAGTTCCATTGATCGAATATAAGAAATTGATGTGGGATACTGGCGTTGCATTGTTTGGTTCTAATAGAAGTGAAGTGCTCACATTGAGCTACATGTTGTATGGGATGATAGATAACATTCTTTATTATAGAAATTTTCTTAGTATATAGTTCTAAAGGAATGCAGGGGTGTCCTATCTATGATGAATATTCACATTCAGTTAGTTTTAAGCTTTTGGTCCTAGATAGATGGAGTTAATGGATTTTGGAAGGTGAATAGTCCTTTAAAGACATTAAAAAAATAATAAATCAGATTTTATTATTGATTGATGCAGTAGTGTTGTGAAATGTTTATAATATAATGCAGTGGAAATAAAAATGAACACAATATGTTTATAGTTTTTTGAATCACCATAATCATATACCACTCTTGTATTTTTTCTAATAGAGGAGAAGATCAGTACCCACTAATAAATATCACTTTTAAAGGTGATATAACATATTTATAGCCACTTAATTTTCCAATACATAGAGGTATAACCATCACGAATTTTTATATGAGTCACTACCTACACAAACCTAAATTTTTTTTGGAATTAATAACTCATGATCCTTCCTCTTGGTTGGTAGAATAACCATGAATAAATTGATTTTGATTGGGAAAAACATAAATTAACAGTTACTAGTAAAAAACTATGAAATAAAAATTACATGGTGATAAATAGAAAAAAAGATGATTTTTGGAGAGAGAAATGTGTGAAAGTTGATTTAGCTTGTGGGATTTTGATCACTCATGTAGTAGAGTGTCAAATGATAATGTTTTCTTTTCATCTCATTTATAAAATAATAATAACAGAAGATCTCAATCTTGTATGTTGTACCATTAATGTATTAAGTTATATTAAAACTCATACCTTGATCTTTGTTTAATGGAATATCACTAATAATCATGTTTCCCCTTCCTTCGATTCTTATGGCACATTAGTTTCCTAAACTAATCACCTCCATTCAAAAGTAAAGAAATATTTAAAAATTAGGAAACATTTCCTTACCCATTTATTGTATGGAAAAAAAATTTATACATTAAAATTATTAAAAAACTTTTATATATGCTCTTTAATACCTTTTATAATTTATCAAATACATAAAATAATAAAAATTATTTGTATAGTCATATAATAAAAATATATAAAGGAAACATTTATGAAACATATTAATCCCCAAAATACATCCATGATATTTTATCTACAAAAGTTTTTTCACATGTTATTAAAATAAATATTTATTTTTAAAAGTAATAAAATGATTAAAATAACTTTAATGAGCTTTTACTTAACGATTTGATCAAAATATTGAATAAACCGAGCATACTGTTCATTTTTCAGAAATATAGAATATCTCAGGTTCAAGAAAACATATCATGTACATGTCTAAATCTACATAGCCAAATGGTTCATGTTTTCTAACTTCCTATGTATCCAAATGATCAATTTATCCAAATGATAGACATGTACCTGAATCATGTAGGTGAATATGCTACATACGTATTTTGAATATAATCCAATCACCAAATGCTACTTAATAAAAGCTAAAACAATAAAAAAAAATTATCATTTTAAATATGTGTTTAGAAAGTTATAATAAAAATTCACATAGGATTTATATCATTAATAATAATTTATAGAACCATTAAAACAAATAATATAGTAGTAAAAAACATACATCAAATAAGAATAATATTAAAAATGTGAAAACAAAGTATACTGAAAAAAGGATTTTCATAACTATGAAATTATGATTTTACATGAAATCATATGGGTAAATCAAAATTATAACACAAGTCATAAAGGTAAAACAAGTCATATATATAATTAATAAAGTAAAATATATTTTTCTATCATTACATAAAGGAAATATGAAGTTTCATCTTCAAGCTTAATGGTATTCTAAAATTTCAACTAGTTGGGAAAGGGTAAACTAAATATTTAACTAGATGCGTAAAAGGTAAGATGTTCTCTATTTAAAGGTAAATATAAATTACATGCACTGTTTAAGGGTAGACAGAAATCCATGTAATGGTAAACTGTATTTTCTATAGGTAGCCTATAGGTATAAGAAATTTACATAATGGTAAGGAAAATACTTTTTCATTGTAAAAGTAATTAGAATATTATAAGCATACATAAGGGTAAAAACCAAACACACATAATGGCATCAGGAACCATATAAGACATACATAAATGAAAAATCGTATTTTTAAAACATTTTTATGGTAAAATAAAATACATAGAAAATTAATTTATCCCAAGGCTTAATAAATAATAACAATAATAATAATAAATGAACCAAAATAAATATTTCTATAACACTATAAATCTTAATATTATATTAACATAACACATTATATATGTTTTGAATGTGATATATGTGATTTAGAAAATATAATACAAAATAATACCACATATGATAAACATGATTATATATTATGTGTTTTAAAATTATATCATTTATATATAATCATATGACCAAGTAGTATTGATATATAATGTGTTCAAATTTACATAAAACACATTATAAAAGTTATCCTTTCACATGTGATAATAAAATAAAAAAATTTCATATAAAAAATTACAAATATTAACACATGAACTCATGTAATCCAAATGATCGTATTAAATAAATCATTCAATATAATTAATAAAATATTAAATTAATGACCATTATTGAAATAATTGTAAGGGTCTAATTAGAAAAAATTGTTTCAAACAATAGATGATTAAACGTAATTCCATTATAAAAACATTCAAATAATATAATTAAATGTTTTACAATAACCAGTTTTAATTAATAAAACTTTCAATTTATCAATTCAAGAAATCAATAAAAATTCCTAACAGTAATAGAAACATTCCTCAGCAAAAGTATTTTTAATAAATCAAATTTTTTTACCATGACAATATAAATACCAATCTTGGATTACATCATTTTATGGGAATAGAAAACCATGTAAAAGAATTTCTCCAAGAATGGGTGATAAAACATTCATGAAAGAAATTGAGATTGTCAATATTTTTAGTCATACTTTTTGAGAAACCATATGAAATCATGTTGAAAAAATGAATCATTTTTTAGTATTACCATAATAAAATTGTTTGTATGCCCAAAATTTTACTAATGTCAAGCACATAGAAAAAATTAATATGATAATTCTGTTAGAATATTACTAAATGAACTAGATAAAATAAAATATGGAATGAAGGGTAGGTTGGACATGATTAACATGGGGATAAGGTAAAAGTGGGAACCAATGAATGGTGAAAGATGTACTTTTCTTCTTCTAATATCTTTCACTCTACCATGGAAGGAAAAAGTTCAATTTTGAAACCTCTTTATTGATATAAATGTTACAGAGGGGTACTAATAAAATTTCAAGAATTTTGTTTCAATGAATAATTTTAGGATAAATAGTCTTAGAATACATGACTGTCATGTTTTGATGTAGTATATAATGTATGTTGATTTACTTTGAATTATACCTAAAAATTGATTACACATATGGAACAACCATTATTTATTTTTAAAATATATACTTATTAAGTTTATATACCCAACTACGATTCTAACAATGATATAATGGTCTACATGATGGTTTAAATGTTTATATAGATTCATATATTTGGTCATGTACATTATATATTGATGTAACACATTGAGTGGTATATGAATATTTTGATAAGGTGAATCAGGAGAGAAAGTATAGCAGAAGGTTTTCTTGTAGAGATATATATTGTCGAAGGAGATTTTAAATTATATTTTAGCTACCTACTAATTGTTAAAATCCATTGAATTAAAAACTCTCATAATAATGTATTCCTTATATGAAAATATATTTTAAAAGGGATGCTATTATAATTACCATTACAAAGTGAGAGAAATACTCCCATTTCATTTTACATAATAGTATAGAGTTTTATCTGTACATAAAATCCTATATTATTCATTCAAATCCATAATATATTAAATCTAGATATAAAATACACTTAATATATAGTACACATGATGGATTTGAGATCATATTTATAAGGAGTTTCCTACAGATAAAAATTCAATTTCTTCACAACTTTGATGGACAACTATCAGATCAAGTATACATGTAATATCTTAAAATGGTTAAGTAATTATTGGTTATATGTTTTATAGACTAGAACATGATTAATGGTGCATGATGATAAATAGTGGAGATACTATTGTGGAAGAATAAATGCATATATTCATTGCCATGAAAAAAAATCCAATTTATAAGAATATGTCATAACATAGCATCATTGAAAAAATATAAGATTTGGATTATACCATATTGAAAGTGTCACTTTTCCATTTCAAATGGGATGAAAATAAAAGTGTAGTTAAACTTAATGAATTGAGTTTCATGAAGGTGGATTTTATTGTGTAAGGGTATAAGGATGATCTGTTATAATTTCATCACCAGTAGTAAACGTTTTTTGAACTAGATCCTCCATGAATAAATTTGTTAATTGTTCTATTGGTGACTAAAACAATTGTATGATCAGATTAAAATTTAATTTAGGATGACACTTTTCATTGGTAAGTCATAATAATTTCATTAAGGTTAAAATATATAAAATTTATTTTAGATCTAAGGGGATTGTGTAACACCCTAAAACTATAATATTTGATTACTTTTATATAAGTTAATTTCTTCCATAACATTATCCACACGAAACACTGAACTTAAATTAAATAGTGATATAATCAGGGTTAAAACCCATCTTATAAATAGCTATGTCCATATAAGAATTTAAAATTAATGATAATGTTGTTTTTGTCTGAGAAAGTTGAGATGGAGTTTTCTCACACTTATGTTCGATGAGATGACAAGAGTTATAATTGGCCTAGGTGGATGGAAATGGAGAATAAAAAAACATATAATTTTTGAGTTAGTACCAAAACATGTTCCAAGTGTGGTTAAATACATTTTGGGGAATGTATGTCAAGATCCAAAAAGTGTTAACTCAGGGGTATGTTTGGTCATAATGTTTGTGTCTGTGAGAAAAGTCTTCTTAACAATCCAAGAATGAGATAATAGATATCCATTTAATAGTAAGATCATTAGATAAAATTAGTTGGGACATTATGCTAACATGTGTCCAAATATACTTACTCAAGGTGGAAATCATCATAATGAGAAGAAAAAAGTGGGGAAATATCATTTACTACTTCAACATTTGTTGTTGGCCCATCTGCTGAAGTGGTGGAAGCTCTATAGAACCCTGTATTTTTTTATGGTTGATCATAATCTTATTTACTTAGGCACCCTTATTTTGAATTTTTATGTAATAGAAGTAACTTTTGATACATTTATTGATATATATATATATTAAGTACATATTTTAGTGGAAAACTTATTTGAGGAATAATTCCCATTCATTTTAAAGAAAAAAGTTTAAAGGCATTGATAACCTTTACGGTTAACATGGTCATTAATTAAACATTAATACTATCTAGATAAGATTATTATACCCTATTAAAAAATGGTTTTATTGAAAATATTTGTAAAATTGTTATTAAATGATTAATTTTATTTCAAGGTAGTCCATACTTTGATTATCGAGATAAAGATCAAATTGTGAGGACACAATTAATTAAAGTGGTGTAGGATGTAACACCTAGATATTTTAATGGAAGATTTTTTTTTCAATATCCTAAATGATATGAAACACTAACTTAGATTGTGTTACACACACCGAGGAGTTCCATTTATATCTTGTGTTATACGGAAGACCATGTTTTATCACACAATAATATAATATTAATATTACTATTTAATATGATAGCTATCGCCTAGAATTTAGAATGGTGGGTATGAATAGGACTAAATTACTTATGAAAAATATATTTTTTACACATTCTTATTAATTATCTAATGATTAGTATTAAGATGAAAATCATTTAAAAGAAAAATAAATCCTTTCGGAAAAAATAGTTTTTTTCTAAAAGTAGGTATAATCTTTCTTGGCACACATAATTTAAAATTCATTTTTAAAATTTTTTGAAATTGTATACGAAAAAAATAAAATTCATATTTGAAATAGAAATACAAAAATAATCCTACGGTAGATTTTTTCATATTTTCCTGAGATGTTTCAATTTTTGATGAATAGTGGAAATACCCAATTTTAATCTAAAATTGAATTTTCACTAAATAATTTATAATGATATTTTTTTAATCAATCAAAATAGTTCAATTATATATCTACTAATCCAATAAATTCCATTTTAATCATTTTAATATTTAATTGACATATTAAAATACTATGAAATTTCGAACATTTTCACTTTTAAGACCCACTATGTAAAGACCCCTAAATTTCAAGGAAATTTTTTTCCTAAATACTTTGGAATTTTACAAGTTTGCAGTTTCTGACGACACCTAATTCTGAGGCCCAGTGTGCCCGGAATAATTATATGATGTTTAGCTCAGATACGTTCAGTAAACGAACGAGTGGGTTTTTCTATCTTTTGAACAGTTGCTCGGAATTGAAATCTGAGGGCACTGATGAACTCGCAATGCCGATAATTTCTTAAGAGGACCTTTACCGCAGTTGCGTTTGCACGAGAGGAGAAGTTAAAATTTGTGGATTAAATAAGAAGTGAATAAAAATTATGGAACAATTTTTATTTTTTATCTAAGGTGGTTATATCCTAGATGGGGGAGTTGTGGTGGGACCCATAAGCACCTAACTACCAATGTGATGATATTTTTGTGGTGGGGCCCACACGAGCCCCAACCTTTCACATTCCCTAAACTCTTTTTTAAACCCCCTTATTAATTGTTAACTCCCTTTTAATTGAGTAACTCTTCCTCTCCCCTCTCTCCCTCTTTAATTCTTGCCAACACACACCATAATTAATTGATTGAACCTCTTCAATTAAATTATTTAAGTGTTTGAATTTTAAATTTTGAATGCATGACAAGATTAAATAAAAGAAGGAGAAGCCTTTTTTTATTTTTGTTGGCAATTGTTGTGTGAGGAGGAATTGGGAGAACTCTAGAGTTTTTGAAGAACTTCTTCCTCAATAAAGAACGGTTCTTCTCCGACGAAGACCTTTCATCTCGGCGAAGAACGCACCCCCTTCCACCAATATTTTCTTCTTCCTATGTGACAAGGGAGGATACATCGACGTGGGGAAACACGCCAACGACAACACACTTTCCATTCTATTCTCTGTGACAAGTGGGGAGATGCCGCTTTCTCCTCGGACGATCTCCGTCGACGTCTTCGAATCCTCACCTCGCGACGCCGTCTTCCGCAATGCTGACGTTCGTCATAAATTGTTGAGGTAGGGTGAATTGTTTCAATTTTATTGCAAATAAAATTGTTTGATTGTACTTCATGAACCTTGTTCATTCATGGTTATGTGTTACCATCTAACGCGAAGGGTGCGGGCCGAACGAAAACGGCCCGATGACCCTCCGCTAGAACTTTATCCCTCTAGAATTGGAAACCGGAGACATGGAAAGAATGACGCCATCCTGCCATGCCGGAAACGTGGAGAAGGAAGCTGGAACCGTCACGCCAGCTGTGTGGGAAGAACCGTGGCCGGCATCGTGGGACGCCACGATGGAAGAAACGGTCGGCCCGTCGACCGGCCAGGCGTAGGTGAAACGCGGCGCCACGCTGAGGAACAGGCTGACCCATCGGCCGGCCGGGCGGATCGGGACCACATCGCCAGGAGGGCGCCACACTGGAAGACGGGTGGCCTGCCCGTGCGAGTCGTGTGTGCCAGAAGGCCGACCGACTTGGGGAAGGGAGGCGTCGCTTGGCACTGCCAGTGTAGAAAGATGGGGGGTCGTGCCCCCCTCCTCGGAATGACCCTACCTTAGGCCGTTTCTGTCAGCCAGCCGGTCGTGCCAGCTGGCCCGCACGCCCCGCCGACGAGCCAGCCGGGCCGCGCCAGGTCGGGCCGTGCCTGGCCGAGCCGGGCCATACCTCGCCGGGCCGGGTCGGGCCGCTCCCCTTCGGGATGAGTTGCGTTTCCATTTGGACTGTTCTGACACCCCTGCTGGGTCGGACCCATCAAAATGGGTTTACCTGACCCGTCGGCCCACTCGGCTAAACGGGTCGGGCCCGTTATTCACTTAAACGTGAATAACTTAAAGACCGCGTGTCCGATTGATGCGCCGTCTGTGGAACTGTGACTATTTTGAAGAGACGATCCTTTAGAGATACTCTAAGAGAGTAATGGACATCTTTGGTAAACTTCCGGGTTTGGAATGTGCATATTTCCAACCATGCCCCTTGAACGGAAAAGCCAATATCTCTCAGACCAGGTGTCCATTTGACGCGACGTCTGTCACGTTGGGTTTCTATTGATGAGACGGAACTTCGGGATACATCAAATCTGGACTTAGTGACAGTTTATATGTCGACCCCCTTTTACTCGTCGAGCGGACCCTCCCGGAATCGAGTACGCTGTGTGCGGGAACTCTAGAGCTGGTTGTTACTGCGATGACGATGATGACTGTACTTAGATTCTACATGGGTTTGGCAGCAAGGACGACTGTACTTGGATCCTCCATGGGTTCGGCAGTGATGACTATTATACATGGATCCTACATGGGTTCGGCAGCGAAGGTTACTATACATGGATCCTACGTTTGTTCGGCAACGGCGACTTCTGTACTTGGATCCTATATGGGTTCGGCAGAGGAGATGATTCAGAGGCTATATCTAATCATCTCAACCTCTCTTTGTGAGTAGTATACCTGTGTGAGATGAGTCTTGATTTTCAATTATTATCATCGATGTGATTGACTTACCTTCTTGTGAGGACTGGGTTTTTCTTTCCTGTGTGGACTGGGTTGAAATTGGGCTCTATAATTGGAGCCGAACTAGAATAGATGACTTAGGTATATGTTTGGGCATATACCTAAGAATAGTCATTTGATACTTTGTGATTGTATTTTTCTATTGTGGGATATACTTCGTGGATTTTGAGAGACCTTCGGGGGTCTCAGGGTCCCTACTAAGTAACGTATACTCACCCCTGCATGGGCTTTGCCCGCACTACGTTGTGTTGGATGTAGAAAATGGACAACACTGATTGAGGTGGAGGCTTGTGGAGCTGGACGGTACCCAGAGGTGGGCCACTTGGCGGGACGTACATGGAGTAGTCGGCCGGACCCGAGGATCTGTGGAGACTATCTATACCCACCCTTCAGGTGGGATTTTCGGAGGATGACTCGGTGTTGCTGCTTTACATTTCAGCTGTTTTACTTTATTTCTCAGTTGTATTCTACATTCAGTAGGGTTTGTATACTGGCCCATTTACTTTCCAGCAGTTAATTTTGTACTCATTTTACTTTGTGTTTACTCTAGCCTGTGTACTCTGTTGTGTATGTTTACTTATATAAAGGAAATTCCTTCCCTCTTATCATGATTTACGCCTTTGGTGCTAGTCATCATCCCCTGGCCTATAGAAGGTGGGCTTGGGGTAGTCACAACACGGGCCCTGAGGACGGGTTGTGAAAAATTGGTATCAAAGGAGTCGGTCCTACCGCAGAACTCAGGACTCTGATAATTTCTTCTCTGTGAAGCAATAATGTTCCGAATATTGAGTTTGGTTTTCAGTCCAGGGATTCCAGGGTTAGTGTGGTGGCCGACATTTCCATACACCAGGACCCTGACTTCGAATTTCCAACTCAGTGCTCGAAAACATTTATTGCATGTGTGTTTTAAATTTTTTCTTTGTGATTACATTGTGTCAGCTCACCCGGTATACTGTACTAATCGTGACACACCTATTTCTTCTCAGAATGGCCCCATGAAGGCAGCTATCTAGGGTTCCTTGTCATGTGCGGGATGGCAGCCCACCGAGCGACGGGGCCTCGGTGCAGGGCCCCATTACAGCGGAGGCACCAGTGGTACCACTTCCCACTGGGCAACCGATACCACCAGCCCTAGCAGCAGAGACTGCACGCCACCTGATCACATTGCATTAGTTTCAGCGAAAGAGGCCACCCAGGTTCCACGAAGAGATGGACCCTCAGGAAATCCAGGATTGGCGGGAGGCTATTTTTGGAGTCTTTATATTGGTAGGGACACCAGTAGACCTTATGGTGATCCTTGGCGCGAGTCTCTTTACGTAGAAGTATGTAGATGGTGGAGCCTGATGCTCCAGGTGCATGACGAGACATCTCTACTTTGGACAGACTTCGAGTGCCTCTTCCTCTCGGAGTTTGTTCCAGCCACTCTCTGTGCGATGCGCATCTAAGAGTTACTACTGCTGCGGTAGGGCAGCATGACAACAGCCCAGTACTGGGTGAGATTTACCGACCTCTCACGCTACTCCACTAACATGGTACGAGACCCATTCTTCTGGTCTTAGACCTTCGAGCAGGGATTGAGGCATGGGATCAGGGCTTCGATGATCTCCCTCAGCATTCCGAAGCAGGCAGAAGTACTAGAGTTATCCCTTATTGTGGAGAGTTTTCTTGCGGAGCCGATGCCAGAAGCGAGACCCACCACAGGGAGACACGTAGAGGAGTCTTCTGCAGCCTACAGTAGACAGATGACATTGAGGTCCAAGAATAACATGCCATTAGGTGGGAAATCTCAGGGTACTGGTTTGGATGTGCAGGGCGAACGCTCGAGAGACAATCATACGAGAGGCAGGCAGTGCTATGCATGCGGTGGGCTGGGTCACATGGCTCATGACTACCCAGACCACCATGAAGAGGAGCATAAGATAGTAGAGGGACCTCCCAGGTAGAGAGAAAGGTTCGACCTTGGCGGTCTGAAGGGAGCAGACGGACGAGGCAAAGGAACTACCGAGGAGCAGGTGGTGGACGACGCTTTGAGATTCTTCCACCACCACCCCCCAGATTGCCACCCGGACCACAGGGAGCTGGTAGACAGGGGCAGGCTCAGCTCCAGGCAGTCAAGGCCTACGACCATGGCACACCTGAGATTATTGGAGGTACTATCTATGTCTACTCCACCTTTACTGCAGTTCTTATAGACACATGAGAGAGTCATTATTTTATTTTCTATTACCTTTTTCGATGATCGGAGATTCTTATGGAGCTGTTGGCTCGATCCCTACGGCTAGAGACTCTTATGGGAGAAGACTCAACGATTACACACTGGTGCTGGTAGTGTGAGCTTACTCTAGGAGGTGAGATATTCGACTGGGATCTTCTTGTAGCAGCGTCGAGGCCTTACGACATCATCTTGGGTATGGACTGGTAATCTATAGCCCATGCCCAGATCAACTGTATTTGGCGCAAAGTGCTGTGTGTCTGCACAGATGGGAGCAGGTTCACCTTCACCGATGAGAAGGGAGACTTTGAAATGTAGGATGGACTTAGGCAGAGGAGAGGGCAGCTGGTAACACATCAGTTGGATAGTCTCATCCTTGGGGCGGTTGATGTGAGGAGTCCGAGTTTTCCTATTGTGGTGGATTAGTATGCAGACATTTTCCATGATGACGTTCCAAGACTACCTCCTCGTAGAGAGGTAGACTTCTATATTGACCTGTACCCTGGGAGAACACCGATATCTACTCTAGCATATCGGATGTCTCCCGCTGAGCATCATGAGCCGTGGGTACAGCTGGAGTACTTGCATGGAAAGGGATTCATCTGACCCAGTGTTTCACCCTGGCCTTCTCCGATTTTATTCACCAAGAAGGAAGATGGGATCTTACGACTATGTGTTGACTACCGTCGCTTGAATCAGGTGACCGTAAAGAATAAGTACCCAATCTCGTGGATTGATGACCTCTTTGATCTACTCAAGGGAGAACGATGGTTCTCGAAGTTAGACCTCAGGTCAGGCTATCACCATATCAGAGTTTGAGATGAGGATGTGCAGAAGATAGCTTTCAGGTGTCGGTATTTCCACTATGAGTTCTTGGTTATGCCTTTCAGCGTAACCAACGCTCCAGCAGTGTTCATAAGTCTCATGAACATGATCTTACATCCTTACCTAAATCCTTTTTCGTAGTCTTCATCGACGAAAAACTGATTTACTCGACTATTGAGGAGGAGCATGCCTACCACTTGAGGGTTGTACTGGACACACTCCGAGAGCACCAGATTTATGGTATGCTCTCGAAGTGCCAGTTATGGATTCGAGAGGTTCGCTTCTTTTGGAACGTTATCTCTGAAGTAGGATTTTCTGTGGATTCTGCGAAGATCGAGGCAGTACTAGCTTGGGAGCCACCCAGGAGTGTGAAAGAGGTGCGAAGTTTCCTAGGTCTGGCTGGGTACTATCGGAGATTTGTGCCAGACTTCTCCAGAGTTGCAACACCGCTTTTCAGCTTTGAAGAAGAAGGGGAAACCCTTTGTGTTTTCATATAGATGTCAGCATAGATTTCAGGAGCTGAGACATAGATTGACCTGTGCACCCATCTTGAAGCTACCAGAGGATGGCGTAGGGTACGTAGTTTACTGTGATGCATCAGGGACCAGACTCAGGTGTGTCCTGATGCTAGGGTGGGAAGTGATCGCCTATGGTTCACGACAGTTGAGGAATCACAAGGATAACTACGCTACCCATGAAATGGAGTTACCAGTAGTGGTCTTCTCCTTGAATATGTGGTGGCACTATCTGATGGGTGAGCACTTTATAGTCTACTCTGACCACCAGATTCTCAGGTACATCTTCTCGCAGAAGGACCTGAACCTCAGATAGCCCTGATGGATTGAGTTCCTCCAGGGTGATGACATTAAGATAGTCTACACTCTTGGGAAAGGGAACGTTGTGGCTGATGCTCTCAGCAGGAGATCGGGAATTCAGCTACTTGGAGAGGAGATAGAGAAGTTAGCTGCTTTGCAGATATCCTTCATGGATAGAGATGGGGAAGCCTTCCTACAGTCTCTCACAGTCACTCCTCCACTACTTTAGCGGGTCAGAGAATTACAGTGGGGGATGTTGTCTGTGGGATGCGACGTGCTCATATTTCAAGAGGGTAGGCGCCTGATAGATTTTCTGAAGGCGGAGAGCACGCCATTCTCTTCAAGGGATGTACCATGTTACCAGTTGCACTATATGAGGAAGTGCTGAGGGAGTTTCAAACTTCCCCTCTTGCGGTACAGCCAAGAGTAGAAAAGATGTACCAGGACCTGAAATGATAACACTGGTGGCCGGGTATGAAGAAGGATGTAGCAGAGTTCGTTTCACGATGCCTCACTTTCAAGAAAGTGAAGGGGGAGCACGAGGTACCAGCAGGCTTGGTACAACCCTTAAAGGTTCTGGAGTGGAAGTGGTATGGGATATCCATGGATTTCGTGACAGGGCTCCCACGTACTTCCAGAGGACAAGACTCCATTTGGGTGATCATAGACCGACTCACCAAGTCGGCCCACATCCTACCGATCAGAGAGAAGGGCTCAGTTGAGAGCTTAGGATTCCTCTACATTCACGATATCGTACAACTTCATGGTGTGCCATCTTCCATCGTCTCCAATCGAGACGCTCGCTCTACTTCTTAGCTTTGGAAGGTGTTGTAGGAGGCATTCGGGACACAGCTACGCCTGAGCGCCGCCTTTCATCCTCAAACGGATGGCTAGACTGAGAGGACCATTCAGACACTCGAGGACATGCTCCGTGCATGTTTCCTTGACTTTGGTCATAGCTGGGTGGATCACCTACCCTTGTTGGAGTTTGCGTACAACAAAAGCTACCACTCCACCACCGGGATGGCACCATACGAGGAATTGTACGACCGACCTTGCAGAGCACCTCTATGCTGGACTGATCCTGGGGAGTCGGCACTCGTAGGACCAGAGATGGTTTAGGCTATGACAGAGAAGGTGCAGATCATCCAGGAGCGGATGAGGACTGAACAGCGCAGACAGAAGTCCTATGATGATAGGAGATGGAGACCACTTTAGTTCTAGTATGGAGACCACATTTTCTTATGGGACTCAACTCAACATGGATTATAGGTATTTGGCCGGGGAGATAAGTTATCTTCACGCTTCATCAGACCATTCCAGGTCCTCAGCAGGGTAGACAAGGTGTCTTACCACCTGGCCCTTCCACCTCAGTTGCACCGGGTGAACGATGTCTTCCACGTATCTCAGCTAAGGAGATATTTGCATGACCCGACGCATATCATCGATCATGGGGAACTGGACATCGATGATGGGGATACATTCACGGAGGTCCTGGTAGAGATTGAGGATCGATAGGAGCGAGTCCTACGTGGACGGTCGATTCCTCTAGTGTGCATTCGTTGACATCACTGGAATCTCCAGGAGAGCGCATGGGAGTGGGAGGCTCAGATGCATGCTCAGTACCCTCATTTGATTCCCTAGTTTATGTTGTAGCTTTACGGGAACATAAAGCCCTGAGGTGGGAGTAATGTGAAGACCCGGAAATTTTAAGGAAATTTTTTTCTTAAATACTTTGTAATTTTATGAGTGCACATTTTCTGAAGGCAACTGATTCTGAGGCCCGGTGAGCCCGGAATAATTATCCAATGTTTATCTCAGGTAAGTTTAGTAAAATAACGAGCGTGTTTTTCTATCTTTTGAACCGGTGCTCTGAATTGAAATCTTAGGGCACCGATTATCATGCAACATCGGTAATTTCTTAAGAGGGCCTTTACCTTAGTTGTGTATGCACGGGATGAGAAGTTAAAATTTGTGGATTAAATAATAAGTAAATAAAAATTGTGGAAAATTTTTTATTTTATATATAAGGTGTTTATATCCTACATGGGGGAGTTGGGGTGGGACCCATAAGCACCTATCTACCCATATGAGGGTATTTGTGAGGTGGGGCCCACATGAGCCCCAACTTTTCATATTCCCTAAACGCTTTTTTAAACTTACTTCTTAATTGTTAACTACCCTTTAGTTGAGTAACTCTTCCTCTCCCCTCTCTCCCTCTTTAATTCTTGCCAACACATACCATAATTAATTGATTTAAGCACTTCAATTAAATTAATTAAGTGTTTGAATTTTATATTTTGAATGCATGGCTAAATAAAATAAAATAATGAGAAGCCTTATTTTATTTGGGTTGGCAATTGTTGTGTGAGGACAAATTGGGAGAACTCTAGAGTTTTTAAAGAACTTCTTCCTCAAAGAAGAACAGTCCTTCTACGATGAAGACCATTCCTCTCGGTGAAGAATGCACCCCGTTCCTTCAATATTTTTTTCTTCCTCCACGACAAGAGAGGAGACACTAACGTGGGGAAACTCACCAATGAAAATGAACATTCCTTTCTCTTTTCTACGACAAGTTGGGAGATGCCGCTTTCTCCTCGGACGCTCTCCATTAATGTATACAAATCCTCACCTCGTGACACCGTCTACCGCAATGCCGATGTTCGTCATAAATTGTTGAGGTAGGGTGAATTGATTCAATTTTATTGAAAATTAAATTGTTTGGTTGTACTTCAGGAACCTTGTTCATTCATGGGTATGTGTTACCGTCTAACGTGGAGGGCACATGGAAAATGAACACGGCCTGACGACCCTCCTATGGAACTTTATCCCTTTGGAATTGGAAACCGGAGACGGGGAAAGAATGGCGCTGTGACGCCATGTCGGAAACACGTAGTAGGAAGCCGGAGCCGTCACGCCGGCTGTGTGGGAGGAACTGCGGCCCGCATCACAGGCCGCCACGGCGGAAGAACCAGCCGGTCGGTTGGAGACGAACCGTGGTGCCAAGAGGGCGCTACGCTAAGGAACCAGCCGGCCGGGTGGAGCTGGACTGTGGCGCCAGGAGGGCACCGTGCTGGAAGACCGGCGGCCCGCCCGTGCGGGCCGCGTGCGCAAGAAGGCCGGCCGGCATAGCCAGATAGTTTGTCCAAGGGCGGCGCCGCTTGGAGCCGCTGGTGCGGACAGATGGGGGTCCGTGGCCCCCCTCGAAATGGCTTGTTCTTAGGCCGAGCCACTCGGCCAGCCGGCCGAGAGAGCCGGGTCGGGCCGCGCCTCGCTGGGCCTGGCCGCGCCTCACCGAGCCAGCCCATGCCTTTTCGGGACAGGCCGCACACCTTCGGGCCGAGTTGTGTTTCCCTTATGACCGGACCAACACCCTTGCCAGGTCGGACCTGTCAAAATGGGTTAACCCGACCCATCGGCCCACTGGGCTAAACGGACCGAGCCTGTTATTCACGTGATCGTGAATAACTTAAAGACCACACGTTTGATAGATGCAAAATCTACGGCACTGAGTCTATTTTGATAAGAAGATCTTTTTTTGATACTCTAAGATAGTATTGGACAACATTGGTAAACGGAGGGGTTTGGAACATGCATATTTCCAATCGGGCCCCTGGAACGGAAAAGCCAATATCTCTCAGACCGGGCGTCCGTTTGACGCACCGCCTGTCGCGTTGAGTTTCTTTTGACGAGATGGAACTTTAGGATACATAAATTCTGGACGTTGTGACAGTTGATGTATTGAACCACTTTTACTGATGGAGTGGACCCTCCCGGAATTGAGTACGCTGGGTGATGGAACCCTAGAGATGGCTACGACTATGACGACGATGACGACTGTACATGGATCCTATGTGGGTTCCACAGTGAGGACGACTGTACTTGGATCCTCTGTGAGTTTGGCAGCGATGCCGACTTTACTTGGATCCTATAAGGGTTCAACAGTGATGGTTACTGTACTTGTATCCTAAGTGGGTTCGGCATCAACGACTTCTGTACTTGTATCCTAAGTGGGTTCGGCATGATTGAGAGGCTACATATAATCATATCCAACTCTCTTTGTGAGTAGTATACCTGTGTGAGCTGAGACTTGATTTTCAATTATTATCATTGATGTGATTGACTTACCTTCCTATGTTGACTGGGTTGTGATTTCCTGTGGGGACTGGGTTGAACTTGGGCTCGAGAATTGGAGCCGAATTGGAATTGATGACTTAGGTATATGTATAGGAATATACCTAAGTAGAGTCAGTTGATACTTCGTGATTTTATTTTTACTCTTTGGTTTATCCTTCGTGGATTCTGAGAGTCCTCCGGGGGTCTTAGGGTCCCTACTGAGTATCGCATACTCACCCCTGCATGGGCTATGCCCGCACTACATTGTGTTGGATGCAGAAAATAGACAACACTGATCGAGTTGGAGGCTAGTGGAGCTGGATGGTACCCAGAGGTGGACCACTTGGAAGGACGTACATGGAGCAGACAGCCGGACCCAAGGAGCTGAGGAGACTATCTGTACCCACCCTTCAGTTGGGATTTCCAGAGGACGACTCGGGGTTGCTGCTTAACTTTTCAACTGTTGTACTTTCATTCTCAGTTCTACTGTTCTTTCAGTTGGGTTTGTATACTGACCCATTTAATTTCCAACACTTACTTTTGTACTCAGTTTACTATGTGTTTACTACAGCTTGCGTACTCTGTTTTTTATGTTTACTTATATAAAGGCAATGCCTTCCCTTTTATTGGGATTTATGCCTTTGGTGCTAGTCACCAGCCCCTGACCTATGGACGACGGGCATGGGGTAGTCATGGCATGGGCCCCGAGGATGGGCCGTGACACACTATTTCATCACATCTTATGGATTAATTATATATTAAATTATACGACTCTTGTGAGTTTACTTTTTCTAAATGGATTCTATATTTTAAATAATAAAAATTTATATTATATAATATAGAAAATGTAATTTTTTTCTATACTTATTAGGGAAAATAGAAATAATTATTTATCGTGATTAAGGTAAAAACAATTTTATTTAGTGGTTTCAATTAGAATATAATGTGTAAAATGCCTTAAAAACTTGTCCAAAACCGATTAGATGAACATATTTAGACCCTTTTCACCTTAGGATATTTTTTATGAGTTATTTAGATAATATTTAAGAAATTTAAAAATATAATAATTTAGGTAAATAAAAATAAAAAAAATGAACCTTCATTGCCATTAATATCTATAATTCTTTGGGATATGTAAAAAAGAAATCTTGTCCGGTTATAGATATAATTTTTTTAAAAAAATTTATTTTGTTCATGATATTTTATATTTTATTTTTATAGATGAAATAATCACTTAAAATGCTAAAGAAATACTCAAATTGAAACTAGTTAGTCAATGAATAATTAAAATAAATGAAACTAAAAATATTAAAAGTGAGGTTAATTGAATAAATTATTGAGTTAAATTGACTTTTTAGATAACTATATAATTTTAAACTTATGTTAACCTAATATATCTTAATCATATTAATGTATTTTTGTTTTTAAATTCACGTTTAATTAATAATGTCAATAGTGAAAATAATGTTATCTTTAATTAAATGATATTTTATTAAAAAAATTAAAATTAATAAAAATATTATATTCTGTCAAGTTATTTTTTAAGGTAAATATATATAAAATATAGTACATTAATATAACAATTTATATTTGTATAATAAACATATTGGCCCCAAAATAGTAAAAAATTTGGTAGCGCTGTCATGGATTCAGTTGGGTTATTGAACGTTACAAGTGCATCTATTAAAATTTGCTTCAAAAAATCATGTTATTATTTTAAAAAAAATTAGATATCACATTTAAAATATGTTGGATTAAATTTTTTAATATGTTTTAAATTAATTATTTTTCAATGGAGAAATTATATAGGTTATAAAACTAGTTATCCTAGTAAAAATAAAATATTAAAATCAAGTAAAGTTATAGGATAAGGAAAAAATGACAAAAATGCATTTATTTATTTGTTGTGTGAGTGTGTATTGACCATAATTTCCATCCAATCCATTATGTTTAAATTTTTTAAGAACAATAGGTACGAGATACCTTCCAATATTAAATACTTTTTAGTATTTTGATGAATACCACTCCTCCCCCACTGTAAAAGGGCACTCACTCTACCCACTTCTTTACACTTCTCAATCCATTTGGATTTTCTAGAACCAAACCAAATAACTCACCAAAATTCTGTATATGATATTGGAAGACTTAATTTTGAAATAATTTTAACATATTAAGGGTTTAATTCAAACAAAATAAAGATACCCAAAGAAGAGGTAATGTTCTTCAACAAGGATCTTTATTTTATTCCCTTATTAAAATTATTCATTTGTTCTTATAAAATGATTATATAATGACCTAATTATCCCAAATATACTATTATGTTGTTATGTTAATGTAATAAACTAAAACTACACAGAAATCCATCAAATGGATTACAATATCATCATTCGTGTGTTCGACAGACGACCGATACACAAAACAATGTCATTAGTTTTTCCATTACAACCTCTCATAGTTGGGTAATATGATTGATAAAATGATTAAATATTATATTTATATAACTATAGAAACCTATGAAGTAATTATATCATATATGAAATTTTTACATTACATTATGTAATATATATGATAACGTCGCTCGTGCGTACAATGAACTACCTCTTCGCGAAGTGATGTGAAGTATTTATTCATTAACGCATTATAAGGAAGGTAATAAGGGTAATTATAATAAATAAATATATATTATAAATGGAATTATTATATTATTAATGAAATAATTATATTTATATAAATTAAATATATCAATTTTTTTTATTTTTCACACACTGAAAAAGTGATAACGTTGTTCACAGATGTGTGGACTACCGCCTCCTCAAAACGATGTCTTTATTTTCTCATCACCACATGAAATGAATGATATGTGTAAGAAAATATACCTACATATAATGCTAATAATTATATAATTATAATTTTTTAATGGGAAAATATTATAGAACATATTTCTATAATGCTCATTGAAAAATGGAAACATTACTCAAATATGTGTACAACCCACCATCTCTATAATCATATCGTTGGTTAATTTTTCATAAACATCCTTCATTACCAATTTTAAAAGTATAATTTATAAATTAATGTGATAGTTATTTATTTATTATAATAAGGTATATGTTTAAATTTTTACCACTTTGACCATAGTCAACCTACAAATGTTATTTTGAAACATAAGACTAAAATGGTCACAATATCCTGATAAAAATTTATTAAGTAATTGTATATATATTATTAATAAGTGAAATAAAATTAATAATAAACTTGAAAAAGTTTCCAATTAAATTAAATAATTAAAGTAATTTTCTTATTCAGGAATATAAAGAAACACATGACAAATTTGACTCAAGGTATCGAACTTCATATCGATTTCCAATCATTGAGGAATATTTTGTTTTTATACACATATACACTTGTATAAGATGTATATACTGAACCTATGACATGTTATGTAATTACGTTATCTATTATCATGATATTTAATATTTTTGAGTGTTATTATTTAATTTTTCTAATATTCAAGTAGTTCCCAATTGATAAGGGATTTTTTTAAAAGAATCATTTCTTAATGTTTTTCTTTCCAAATATTTCTCTTCCATGACCATGTTTTTAGATGATTTTAGAAATATTTTTATAAATAAATAAATTATTTATAATTTATATTTAATATATATTCTTTTATTTATTTAGAATGTTCTGAATGTTATTTTTTACATATTTTATACAGAATATTTTGAAAAATAACAAAATGAATGTTCTATTATTAACATATATGGTGAGAATGAGTTTTTAGGCACCATGGCCATTATTTTTTTCTAGATTCCATTGAAATAAAAAATTATTTTCTTTAATGAAAAAAACTTTTACCTTTTTATGTATTTTGATATTAATGAAGATTTTTTAAATAAAATAGATGTTTGGTATTGAAAGGTTTGTTTTAAAAGAAAACTGTATTTATTTTATGAAAGTGTTTTTCATATGGGATTAAAAGACTTTTTAAAGGGTTTTATGATGAATATTTCTTATTCATGATATGTAAATTTTTCATTATATAAAATGGGTGAGCTTTATACGTCTTACATGAAGGTTTTATCCCAATTATAACATATAGGTCAGTCTGATTTTTCTTATAAAAAATGGTTGAGCCCCACTATATATCATGAGAAATGCGTGATCCCGATATAGCTCATACAAATGGTGGAACCCAATTATAGATCATGGGTGAGCTATATATATCTTATATGAAGTTTAGTACCAATTATAGTTCTCCAATTTATTGTGTAATGATTATATTGGATGTCGGAAATATGGGTATTTCAATTAAAATTGTTTTGATAGGGTTTTATGAATATGATGCTCTAGGTCACCTTAATTTAATTCTAATTACTCATTATTAGTTATAAATGATTTATTTGAGAAAAAACTGTGTATTTTATTGTGATTTTTTATTTATTTCACACAAATGAAATAGATGTAAGGGTAAATATTTTGATGGATTTATTATTTTTACTTAACTTATCTATTAGGTTTTGTGATCATCAAATTTTTCTAAAATGTTTTCATAGGGATTAGAGATGGTTAATGGAATGTAAAAAGTCATGTTTAAAGTCATAGAGATTTTCCATGAAACAAAATCATGCATTATTTTAAAATGATTATATTATATGAAAATTGGATACTAATCAGAAGTACCCACATTGTATTATAAATTTTTTTATTTATGATTTACAGTATCATTCTCCAAACATTAAACCGGAAAATATACTTAAAGTGAATGAAATTAAATTATTGACTAAAAACACAAGATTATATAATATTTTAGGTTGGGTTATTATATTTTTTCTCCTCTAACCTATGAGATAACCGAAACTACTTAAACCTCATAACAAGTCCTGTTATACAAGAAAAAATCAAGACCTCATCAAAGATACCATATGTTGCTGTCGTAAAAAATCCATCCAAGGAACCTAAAAAATTTCACCATTTCATGATCAATCTAGTCCAATCAATGAGATCATAACCCCAACCCATGCATCATTGCTCACAACCTATCCTAATAAAAGAATCTGAAATTAAACCTTAATGAAATTCTCTCGTAAATAAATTCCCATCCAAAACACCATCATGATGTCCCTTCAATTTATATAGGAGTACACCATCACTATATATGTGGAAAAGATTTTTATAATGAATATATCATAAGTCTAATTCGGACACCAAGGTGAAAAATAAGGAAAAACCATAGAAAAGAGGTACATGGCATGAACTTTGGATTTACAGAGTGTAACCCCAGAGGTCCTCCCTGACTAAGCGAATCAGGACACATAGAGTGTACTTCTCAAAACTACACACGGTGTATATAGGTTACGAGCATAGATAAAGCATGCGATGGGTGGTGATGAAATTTAATTTTTTACATAATCAATTATTAATCAGATATCAATACGACGATAAACTCTATGATCCACAAAATTGAGTTAATGAAATAGACAAAGAATAATTGATTTGGAACTGAGAGATAAGAATCAAAACGTATTGTTTGTAATTAATTTAAATAGATAAATAATTACCTCTATATAATTATTTTTTTTGATGTGTCTAATGATAGATCTGTAGTGCACCATCATTACATTATAAAAAAAAGTTTGGATTTCTTCTAGAGGAGATCCACACATGTTCTAGGAATCTCTAAGAAATTGTAAAGGTGTTTCTGGGTGGTAGAACGTAAGATCCTTTTGATTTCATCGTCCACATTTGATATCCTTGAGAACTGATTCCAAAGAGTTACCCTTGATCTGATTGTCAAGGATTTCTCTATATTATTGAGAGAATTCTTAAGGAATAGACCCCTCAAGGATTTATAGGGGTTTCTCCAAATCATTTGTGCACAACAAAAAAAGATCATTAGAAAATAACATAATTGGGTTTTTGTATTGCTAGGGTTAAAATAAAAGAATTTCAATTATGACCATATTATTTATTAAATATGAGAAAAACCCATTTCAAATAATATTAATAAAATTATTATGTCTATACATGCACTGAACTTGCGAATTAATATTAAATATTATTTAATTAAATAATATTTTGTATTATCATATTTAACAAGACCATTAAACTCCGTGCACCATTCATCCTAAATATTAATAAGATGATGAATAATTTCTATTTATTTTTTAAATAAATATCAATTCATTATTCACCAATAAATAAATAAATATTATATTCACTAAATAGAAAATAAATATCTATTGAATATTCCTCTCATAATATATCCTCTCAAACAACATGTGATGAAATAATCATGATCATGAATACATGAGCTATTGTTAAACCACATATGAAAATATTATTCATTCATCCTCTTAAATAATAAATAATAATATATTATTTAATTGATATTTGGGATACACTTAGAATGTGACCCTCTAGGCCTCTTTCTCAGTAACATAATGCAATGAAGCCAAAAGTCAAAGGTTAACATCTAGAAACACACCAAGTCACTCATAGAGAAATAAAAATAATGCCAAGCCAACATGTCACCTCATACGAATTACTACCATGTAATATAATCCCTTTATCACAATATCTATAATCGAGTAGGTTGCATGCTCGTGTAACCAACCTATGTGCTCGATATCTCTTTCTTTTACATTCCAGAAATAGGGAATTCCCACAGAACACCATGTCTAGGGATTTATTTAGGCTATATCATTTCCATCAAAGGTATTTAGATATTAACTTTTGTTAATGAATAGAAGGGATAAATCCTTTCTCTCTTTTTTCATTTATAAAAAATTACTCATGACACACCCAACATATCCGACTTTACCATGAACATCTGTCGTCACATTTTTCATCAAAACATCTAAGTGTGTGACTTATAATACTCATTAATAATAATCATAATGTATAAAAAAAAATACAAATGTATATAAATAGGAATATCCAATAATATATATAAATGTGGATTTCCTATTGGCAGGTCTCATTCTTGTAATATCCATAATGGACAATATTAATGGTGTACTCCATGAGTAGGTGCCTCAAATCCTTATGAGTCTCCACTCCTGATAGATTGTATCAATTTTTTTCACTCAAATGTTATCGTCTATCAATATAACAAATATATTGAAGAATAGTGTCATACCACTAGCAGGTTTTCATTATAGCGGGGAACTGTTATGACCTTTTAGTGAGGTATCTACTCTTAGGAAATTATCACATACTATGTTAAGAATAATATCAATCAAGATGTCATAAAGAGTTTATTAATATTAAAAAACCATGAATATTAGTTTATCAAAAAGTAAAATTAATTTGGTTATAGGGAACCAACTCCAATAGAGTTTCACTTACACAAGAGATAACTACTAACATCCTACAGTCTTCTAGCTCTATCATGATACTTATGCTTCTAATGAGATAGTCCATTAGTCAAGGGTTCACCACGTTCTCTTCCGTGGGTAATCCAATCACTACATATTCACACCTTTGATAGAAATCCCTTAATAAGTGATAATTTCAGAGTATATTCTTTTTCTATTGGTGTGACCATGGATATTTTTCAAGAGCCACCATTGAAGTATTATCAAAATACAAAGTGATAGGGTCATTGCTTCTAGAAACAAAATAATTATTTTGGACAAAGATTCGAATTAATATTTCTGAAGTTCCCAGATCAGTGTGAATCACTGAGAGGGGGAGGGGGTGAATCAGTGATCCCTTAAAACTTTTTACTAATTGATTCTTATCAATTAAACCTCTATGGCTGGTTAAAGCCTCGATCCACTCTTCTTGTATCTCTCAACCTTTCCCGAATGATGCAGTAATGAAAAGGCACAGGACACAAGGATTTACAAGGTTCGGCACCAAAGGCCTACATCCTTGCCATGCTCTCCCAGCATGGATTCTCCATTATAACCTGTTAAAATTACAATGGTCGATACAGCTTCCCACCGTATCTCTCCTGAGTCCCACAGGACGGTCTTTATACTGCGTCCCACAGTGTTACCAGAGTCCCACTGGCCTGCTCCAGAATCCCACTGAAGACTTCTTCTCCCTGAGTCCCACAGGGTCTTCTTCTGGCTCCTCGAGTCACACGAGTAGCTCTTCTTCTTGTTCAGCTCTTCAAGTATCTTCAGCAGTCTGGGATAAAGACTGCTGGCCTTGCTCTGTACCTCTGATCACTTGTGATGATCAGGTCTTCTCGTCTTGCTCAGGCTTTATCACCTTCTTCTAAGGATGACCTGGCCTTCACTCTTCAACTACTGAATACTCAGACAACTGATATCTTTAACTTCAGTCTGGTCCAGTCTCAGTTCAAAACAACTTCATGCACTGAGTGCATGGCATCTCTGTCTCTTCATGCAATGATTGCATGGCCTTCTCAATTCTTCAAGAACCTCCTGGTCTTGGACAACTCAGATGCACACAACCAGATTTGGCTTTGTTCACGTGTGCATGTGCATGAATGCAAGCATGCACTTCCCCTTTCCTCTTCTTGGTGCAGTAGACCCACAAAGGGTGTAATATCTTTAAGCACACACCTTCACTGCACTTCACACACTTTATCCAAATTGTTCACACACTTAGAAGTGTGTTTTACTTTAGTGTGGAACTTCTTCTTCTTCTTCTAATGTGTATACACTTTTTAGTGCACACACCTAGGTTCGGCCACTTCTTTAATTTGCACACAATTGTTTCACTTTAGCACACACATGAGTTGGCCTTCACTTCTTATTGCACATACTTGGGCCGTAGGTGGTTCTTCAAGTTTGCACACACACACAAATGTGTGGTCTTCACTTCACCCACATGCATACACTTGGCCTCGGCTTATTTCTTCACTATCTCACACACACACAATGGCGTGGTCTTGGCCTCCCACTTCTTGTGCACACACTTAGCCAAAGGCACTTCCACTTGTCTTGCACACACAAATAATATTCTATAATTTGTTCTTCAATGTGTGCACCCACATAAGGGCTACGGCCTCCTTCTTTAAATGCACACACAAAGTGCAAGCTTTGCCTTTCTCCTCTTTGCAACCACACAAGGCTACTGCCTTTTCTTCAAATGCAAACACAGTAGGGCCACGGCCTTCTCTTGATTACTTTGCACACAAGGAACAAAGGCCTCGGCCTTCCTTCTTCACCTCACACCACACACAAAGTGTGGTTCTTCACTTGGCACTTGTGCACACACTGCCCGAACTCCAGGAGACGCGCAAGAGGGTGCAGCCTTCTCTACTCCAACACTTCCTGCCGCGCAAGGCACCAAGCCGCGCAAGTCCTCAGGTGTAACCGTCCGCACTAGCCACGAGTGCAAGGCACCGCGGGCTCCTTCCTCCTGCCGCGTAAGTGTGCAGGCAGTGAGGGAATCAACCACGGGCGCGCAAGAATGCTGCGGCCCCGGGTTCTTCCTACCGCGCAAAGGGAAGGCGCGCAGGGATCTCACCGCGCAAGTGTGCGCGGGGCTTTGTCTTCGCGAGGCAGAGGTGCACTCACGGTTCTCCGGATCTTCAACAAAGGATCAGCAAGCTTCATCGAGGTCACGACCTCTCTTTATATAGGCGAGGAGAGCCTCGGTTCATCCGCGTGGGAAATCTTGAATAACCGAGATCTTCGGATCTTTAAAAACTTTCCAAATCTTTATTTTTCTCCTCTGTTTCACGCGGGTTCTCTCTTTTATTTTTCCTCACGTGCATGCGATTTATAACGCATGCACGACCTCTGTTGAAGCCTAATTCATGCAAAGGCACGAACTCACTGAAGCCTCGGCACCTTCGGTTTGCCTCAGCCGAACATCAGATTCTCCATTTCGTGCATGCATGTATATTTTTAAGCATGGTTCGGTTCGTTATGGCCAGACGAGCATGAGGGTGGCTTTACTTCGATCAGCGGTGGCCGGGAGCTCGAAATCCATCTTCGGGAGGCCTCTGGTTCGAAGGAGGTACGCGGGAGGCTTCGGCTCGAGCTCGAGGAGGAAGACGGATTCGCAGCCGTTGGATCGGCGATTCAATTGATCTCGGACGGCCTGGATCAGATCATCTCACCGCGGATGGATCGTGCGGCGCAGATCAAGCGCGCGATGGCTCGGACGGCCATGATCTCTTCCGCGGGAAAATCCCGCGTCCCACATCGAAACGCCGCCCAGTTTTCTCGCGGCTTATTACCCTGGCACTCACCGCTACTCGCCAGTTGAATCCTCTCCCTCCACGGTGCCGCCCCGCACCGTGTTCTCCCTGCGGGCGCGCTCTGCGCCCACTCTCTGCTCCTGCGGGCGCGCTCCTAGCACCCACTATGCTCCTCCGGCGCGCGGGTTTCACCACCGCGTGCCCTCGGGGGCTTATACACGGCCCCCTGCGCTCCTCCGGGCGTGCCCCAGCGCCTCTGTGGTGTCTGCGGGTGCGCCCCTGCCGCCCTGAGCTCGCCCCACGGGTTCCCCCTTTGGCGTGGCGCCTTAGGCCCACATGAGCCTTGGGGTTGAACCCACAAGGTGCTCACGGGCAGGCCAATTTTTTTTGGCAAAGTCTTGAATAAGACTTTGTAAAAACAAAGTCCTCCATGTAAAATATGCCAAGTGCCACTTGCCCTTCAAGGCATTCTTTTCCTTCATCTTCTTCTTGAGAATTCAAACATTAATCTTCTTGATAAGAAACAACTCCTCAATTTATAATTCTTCTTCATCATTTGATTTTCTACTTAGGAGAGAATTCTCAAGGATCTTCATCAACCGAGCTCCTGAATCACATAACTTCTTCAATGTGCTTCATTGATCTAATCAGAGATCAATTGGATCAACTTCAAATTCACATGCACTAAGAGTTAGTACATGGACTTCATTAAACCACTTCATCCACTTAGACGTAGTGAATGGATCATCTTGCTTCTTCAACTCCTCATGCATTGTCACTACAATGCATGGTCTTCTAATCATGTTGTGACATTGTATCCAGTTGATACAAGTTCTTGGAACTTTAAGAACAGCTCAACAATCGTCTGATTTGTATGGAGAATGTTTCAACCATATTCTCCAATGCCACTTAGTGAATCTCCTAAGTGACATTCCTCTTAGTACCATGGCCATTCTCCTTCATCACCATCACCATCACATCCTTTGACATTCACATCTTGACTCCTTGACATCCATTCATTCCAAGACAACTTCATTCCTCATTGACAACAAATGCAACACAATGCACTTCAATCTCCCCCTTTGTATTTGTTGTCAATACACTCCTTCAGCACATATGAATGGGTCAATATGTGTGCCAATATTTTCTCCCCCTTATTGGCAATCAAATGCAAAGGTGTGGTGTGGTTCTCTTTCAAAAATCTCTTCCTCCCTTTGAAAAGTATTTTCTTGACAAACACTGAGAGAGGGATGATGTCACATGTTCTTCTTTAGCAAAGAACCTTTAGTAGATCAACTCTAAGTCTACTTGGGCTAACCCGGTGTAGAAAACAAGAGTGATGTAACCAAGGTACTCAATGCTGTCCATAACTCTCTACACATGTGAGATCATGCTTAGGGGTTGAATTTTTTCAGATATTCAATGAATTGCTGAATCCTGCACATACTTCACAAAACTCATTAGAAAGTTCAGTGCAAAGATAAAGCTCCCCCTTTCATCCATTTGCCTTCAATCCATACTCCCCCTTAATTGACAAGATAAAATCAATTAAGAAACAAGGGATGAAAGTATGATTGGAATACCTTCAGCTTTTCTCAAGATAGTATAAAATCTTAGAATACCATCTTCTCCAGATTGGCTCCCCCTCAAGGGGTGCACTCCATTCAATCCAAACCATCCTCCAGCTGAGAATGATCATCATCTTCAATTCCCTGCAATGTTAGCACATGTAAATACCAGAAGTATAAGGGAATAAGATGGAACCTCCTTGGTTCATTAATGTGAACAACAAGGTTGAGAAGATTCTCTCAACCGAGATGTCCCACTTTCACCAGTCTTCACACTTGCACATTTGATCTTCATTGATGACTGTGCTGGTGTGGTTCTCAACCCATCTTCATGTGAAATCTTTTTCTTCCCTTTTGCTTTAGCAAATGCCAGAGTTTCATCTTCAGCTCTTTGTAGTTCTCTGGAAAGTTGCAACTGATGTGGCCATATGACAAGTATATCATTTGGAAGAGTGGCCTCAGTTTTGGAAGTTCCACATGGTTCTTTGGATGCTGCCAAGCTACCTCTCTTAGGCAACTTATTTTCAATCAATCCCTTCTGCTTCTTCTGGATTGATTGTCTTTTTGAGTCTAGTCTGCTTCTATTTAATTTCATGGCTTCTTTACAAAGATCCATGGTATGACCAATCTTTCCACAGTAGAAGCATGTCTTCTTGGTGGTCCTACTGGATGACTCACCCTTCTTGGACTCAGACTCCAAGGACTTCTCTTCATTTCTAAAACACTTCTTGGGAGCATTTTTTACTTTCTTCTTGCTTCCCAAGGAATCTCTCTTAGCCAGGTTCTGTGATCTTTTCTTCTTTTGAGTTCTGGATACAGTTGGAGATTGACATGTATCTATTTGACCACTTTTGCAAACATCCCAGATGTTGTCAAGTAATCCAAATCTATTTGCAGTAAACAGATGTCTCTGGACCTGTGGATGCTGCTTCTTTTCTTCTGGCTTGCTCCCCCTTGGCATGAGCTTCCTTTGTGCTTTGACATTTAGTGGATTGTACCAACAATCCTTTGCACAGTGCCCATACTTGTTACAACACCAGCATTGTCCCACGAATCTTGACCTTTTCAGTCCTTCTGATTGTAGGGTACTTTTCTTGACCTGTTGTGCTGTTTCAGGAGAGCTCTGCTTCTTTACTGTCTTCATCCATATTTGTTTGGATTCATTCTTCCATCCTGCACTTTTAGTAGAAACACTTTTAGAATCATGAGTACAAGATGGCATGGATGGTACCTTCTTTTTAGAAGATGTTGCACTTTTATTAGAGGATTTCTTTCTCTTAGAATCATCCTGCTCAAAGCATACTTGAGTAGCAACATGTCTTCTTTCAGCTGACTGGGAGGCTTCAGCTTTGGGTGATTGCAGATTTTTCAATATCACCTCTAGTTCTAAGAATTTCATATTGAGGGAGTTCTTCTCATCCTCAACAGTTCTTAGCCTTCCTTCCCATTGCTCTTCCAGCTGTTTTATCTGGTCTTCATGCACCTTCTTCAATTCTTGCAATAAGTTGTCCAGCTCCTTCACCCTTTTGACTTTGTCTCCTAGTTGAGCATCTTTGACAACCATTGACACTTTGTGCCTCTTTTCCAGTGCATGGAAAACATCTCTGACCATTATTTTAAAGAAAACTTTCTCAGAAAGGCTTCTTTGCAATTCTTCAGCAGTGTCTTCATATCTTTCATTGCAAAGAGAAATAGTTTCATCCTTGGCATTCACCAGCTTTCTGAGAGTATTGGTTATGCCAACCCTTTTTTCCAATTGGACTTCTAGAGAATTGGCTTCATCTTCTAGCTGTAATTTTTCTTCTTGAAGATCAAGGAGGCCTGTAGCTATACACATTGAAATTTCCTTGGGGACTCTCTTCTGAAGATATTTGATTGCATTTAGAAGATCATTGTTTCTTCCATCTTCATCACAGCTAGAGCAGGCTTCATCAGAAGAATGATAAAAGGAATTGTCATCTGATGTGACTTTCACATTTCTTTCCATAGAAGGAGTTTCTCTGATTGAAGCAACCTTCTTCTTCATCTTCTTGGCCTGTTTCTTCTTTCTATTTTTCTGAGTCTTGGCAGATATCTCCATTTGAGGCTGGTCACTCATTTCCTCAAATCTGCACTTAGTAAAGACTCCCTTGGATCTTTTAGAGGGAACCTACCTCTGATACCAATTGAAGTGCCCAGATCAGTGTGAATCACTGAGAGGGGGAGGGGGTGAATCAGTGATCCCTTAAAACTTTTTACTAATTGATTCTTATCAATTAAACCTCTATGGCTGGTTAAAGCCTCGATCCACTCTTCTTGTGTCTCTCAACCTTTCCCGAATGATGCAGTAATGAAAAGGAACAGGACACAAGGATTTACAAGGTTCAACACCAAAGGCCTACATCCTTGCCATGCTCTCCCAGCATGGATTCTCCATTATAACCTGTTAAAATTACAATGGTCGATACAGCTTCCCACCGTATCTCTCCTGAGTCCCACAGGAGGGTCTTTATACTGCGTCCCACAGTGTTACCAGAGTCCCACTGGCCTGCTCCAGAATCCCACTGAAGACTTCTTCTCCCTGAGTCCCACAGGGTCTTCTTCTGGCTCCTCGAGTCACACGAGTAGCTCTTCTTCTTGTTCAGCTCTTCAAGTATCTTCAGCAGTCTGGGATAAAGACTGCTGGCCTTGCTCTGTACCTCTGATCACTTGTGATGATCAGGTCTTCTCGTCTTGCTCAGGCTTTATCACCTTCTTCTAAGGATGACCTGGCCTTCACTCTTCAACTACTGAATACTCAGACAACTGATATCTTTAACTTCAGTCTGGTCCAGTCTCAGTTCAAAACAACTTCATGCACTGAGTGCATGGAATCTCTGTCTCTTCATGCAATGATTGCATGGCCTTCTCAATTCTTCAAGAACCTCCTGGTCTTGGACAACTCAGATGCACACAACCAGATTTGGCTTTGTTCACGTGTGCATGTGCACGCATGCAAGCATGCACTTCCCCTTTCCTCTTCTTGGTGCAGTAGACCCACAAAGGGTGTAATATCTTTAAGCACACACCTTCACTGCACTTCACACACTTTATCCAAATTGTTCACACACTTAGAAGTGTGTTTTACTTTAGTGTGGAACTTCTTCTTCTTCTTCTAATGTGTATACACTTTTTAGTGCACACACCTAGGTTCGGCCACTTCTTTAATTTGCACACAATTGTTTCACTTTAGCACACACATGAGTTGGCCTTCACTTCTTCTTGCACATACTTGGGCCGTAGGTGGTTCTTCAAGTTTGCACACACACACAAATGTGTGGTCTTCACTTCACCCACTTGCATACACTTGGCCTCGGCTTATTTCTTCACTATCTCACACACACACAATGGTGTGGTCTCGGCCTCCCACTTCTTGTGCACACACTTAGCCAAAGGCACTTCCACTTGTCTTGCACACACAAATAATATTCTATAATTTGTTCTTCAATGTGTTCACCCACATAAGGGCTACGACCTCCTTCTTTAAATGCACACACAAAGTGCAGGATTTGCCTTTCTCCTCTTTGCAACCACACAAGGCTACTGCCTTTTCTTCAAATGCACACACAGTAGGGCCACGGCCTTCTCTTGATTACTTTGCACACAAGGCACAAAGGGCTCGGCCTTCCTTCTTCACCTCACACCACACACAAAGTGTGGTTCTTCACTTGGCACTTGTGCACACACTGCCCGAACTCCAGGAGACGCGCAAGAGGGTGCAGCCTTCTCTACTCCAACACTGCCTGCCGCGCAAGGCACCAAGCCGCGCAAGTCCTCAGGTGTAACCGTCCGAACTAGCCACGAGTGCAAGGCACCGCGGGCTCCTTCCTCCTGCCGTGTAAGTGTGCAGGCAGTGAGGGAATCAACCACGGGCGTGCAAGAATGCTGCGGCCCCGGGTTCTTCCTACCGCGCAAAGGGAAGGCGCGCAGGGATCTCACCGCGCAAGTGTGCGCGGGGCTTTGTCTTCGCGAGGCAGAGGTGCACTCACGGTTCTCCGGATCTTCAACAAAGGATCAGCAAGCTTCATCGAGGTCACGACCTCTCTTTATATAGGCGAGGAGAGCCTCGGTTGATCCGCGTGGGAAATCTTGAATCACCGAGATCTTCGGATCTTTATAAACTTTCCAAATCTTTATTTTTCTCCTCTGTTTCACGCGGGTTCTCTCTTTTATTTTTCCTCACATGAATGCGATTTATAACGCATGCACGGCCTCTGTTGAAGCCTAATTCATGCAAAGGCACGAACTCACTGAAGCCTCGGCACCTTCGGTTTGCCTCGGCCGAACATCAGATTCTCCATTTCGTGCATGCAAGTATATTTTTAAGCATGGTTAAGTTCGTTATGGCCAGACGAGCATGAGGGTGGCTTTACTTCGATCAGCGGTGGCCGGGAGCTCGAAATCCATCTTCGGGAGGCCTCTGGTTCGAAGGAGGTACGCGAGAGGCTTCGGCTCGAGCTCGAGGAGGAAGACGGATTCGCAGCCGTTGGATCGGCGATTCAATTGATCTCGGACGGCCTGGATCAGATCATCTCGCCGCGGATGGATCGTGCGGCGCAGATCAAGCGTGCGATGGCTCGGACGGCTAGGATCTCTTCCGCGGGAAAATCCCGCGTCCCACATCGAAACGCCGCCCAGTTTTCTCGAGGATTATTACCCTGGAACTCACCGCTACTCGCCAGTTGAATTCTCTCCCTCCACGGTGCCGCCCCGCACCGTGTTCTCCCTGCGGGCGCGCTCTGCGCCCACTCTCTGCTCCTGCGGGCGCGCTCCTAGCGCCCACTATGCTCCTCCAGCGCGCGGGTTTCACCACCGCGTGCCCTCGGGGGCTTATACACGGCCCCCTGCGCTCCTCCGGGCATGCCCCAGCGCCTCTGTGGTGTCTGCGGGTGCGCCCCTGCCGCCCTGAGCTCGCCCCACGGGTTCCCCCTTGGGCGTGGCGCCTTAGGCCCACATGAGCCTTGGGGTTGAACCCACAAGGTGCTCACGGGCAGGCCAATTTTTTTTTGGCAAAGTCTTGAATAAGACTTTGTAAAAACAAAGTCCTCCATGTAAAATATGCCAAGTGCCACTTGCCCTTCAAGGCATTCTTTTCCTTCATCTTCTTCTTGAGAATTCAAACATTAATCTTCTTGATAAGAAACAACTCCTCAATTTATAATTCTTCTTCATCATTTGATTTTCTACTTAGGAGAGAATTCTCAAGGATCTTCATCAACCGAGCTCCTGAATCACATAACTTCTTCAATGTGCTTCATTGATCTAATCAGAGATCAATTGGATCAACTTCAAATTCACATGCACTAAGAGTTAGTACATGGACTTCATTAAACCACTTCATCCACTTAGAAGTAGTGAATGGATCATCTTGCTTCTTCAACTCCTCATGCATTGTCACTACAATGCATGGTCTTCTAATCATGTTGTGACATTGTATCCATTTGATACAAGTTCTTGGAACTTTAAGAACAGCTCAACAATCGTCTGATTTGTATGGAGAATGTTTCAACCATATTCTCCAATGCCACTTAGTGAATCTCCTAAGTGACATTCCTCCTAGTACCATGGCCATTCTCCTTCATCACCATCACCATCACATCCTTTGACATTCACATCTTGACTCCTTGACATCCATTCATTCCAAGACAACTTCATGCCTCATTGACAACAAATGCAACACAATGCACTTCAATTTCTTTTATGAATATATCACTGGATGATAATTACTTGAAAAACACAATATAATCAGTGAAAACTGACTTCTTTGAACTCATCCATCTCACATATCCTCTGTTTAGATATAGAACAAATCTTGATTGCGACATCAGATCATTTTGATCTATATGAAAACCAGCATTACTATAACCCATGATGATCAACACCTCATTTCCTCCATACACTAGGAACATATCCTTAGTTTATTTCAGATACATAAATATATCCAGCAGTCCAATTAAGTTCTACTAGATATTCTTTATATCCACCTACCATGTTTGATGATTAGACAACATCAGATCACAATTCCCTCTTTACATCACACTTAGATCGGGGATTACATAAGGTTCCTGGTACACATGTATTGTTAAGTACAACCTTCCACCTAAAGATAGATGGGATGTCAAAGCGTACCATACTGGTGTTAAAGGATATGCTACGAGCATGTGTTCTTTACATTGGTGGTTCTCAGGAGATGCACTTTGTAGAGACTCATAGATGGATGTACATAGACATTACATTACTTTTTCGGAATACTTAATACATTACAAAAATAGATGCCCAAAGACCATATTAGTTTAGTGTCTTTGGAAACTCGGACCATAATCTCCTAATCATGGTGAAAGATCTTAAACATATCCCATAAAGATCTCCCCCTTTGGTTTCTTACCTAAAACCTTTATTTATATCCTGGAGAGAAGAAAACATAAAAATGGTGAGCTCAAATACTCAGTAAGGGTAAGATTGGAGAAAATAAATCAACCCACATACATTTTATCTTAAAAACATGAACATAATGTTTAGACATCAAAATCTTGAGAAATGACATTAAACATGGTAGTGCGTAAGTCAATGAACATAATAGAACATAAATCATGATAAAATATCATGGTAATAAAACATGTAATTATGGAAAACCATTAAGCACATGATATGATATATATATCAGCCAAGGCATTGCTGCCAAGACCATCTTAGTGGACAAAGTCCCTTACTGAATCGTGTTCACTCCTCATTCTAGTCCTGTATCACTGAACCAAATTAACTTACCATTCCATCCTTGTATATCTCATGAGATATAAATCATTACCCAATGCATTGGAGGGTGATATAGGTCCCACCCATCTCATAATGAAATCATTCTTACCTGTTCCACATCATATTCATAAATCATTCATCATAACCCAAAGAATAAAATGGGTTTCATAAACATCATCCCATCATAACATAATACATATTAAAAATGGATATCATTTAATCATAAGAAAATTGAAACCATGTAAATCATAGAGACATTATACTCGAAACATACACATATGAAATAATGTCATCTTAGATGGAAAATAGTTTTGATAAAACACTTGAAATGAATTCTTGAGGAAAATATACTTTCTTATTCAGAATAATTTTCTTTTCACAAAATGCAATGAAATTTTAAAAGAAAAGGATTCTATTTAAAATATTCATGAAATATTTTAGACGAAGCTTCATGAAAATTAGGTGTTATGAAACTATAAAAATCTGTTCATTCCGTATAAGTTAAAAAAACATTCTTCTTGTTCTTTTGTAGGAAAAGTCAAAAAGTGCCTCTTATGGTAAGTAAAACAATGATTCCTTACATACCATGAAGTAAAAGTAAAAAATGGGTAAAAAGGACAATAAACATACATGAAACCATTTATTTAAAATAGGTACATGAATTATAAATATAACCCCAGTAAATAATGATGAATAAACAATCTCAGATAAACACGAGATTGGAAAAGTTATCCCTTACCTTATGTCCAATTTCATCCGTATATTTCCGAGACTCATTTATAGTGGGTTGAAACATATTATTAACTTGTAACAGAACCATAATAATATTTATGATATCATATATGGTTCACTTATGTATTTATATTACACGTTCATTTGTCAATTCCCTATTAAAGCAATGTTTTGGGTAATATTCTTTTCATTTGTTGTAAGTGTTTAGACTTGTTGTTCTTGATACTATTATTACTTATATCAGTATTTACATACTTAAAGAATGTAAAAGATGATTTATATATCATATATTTTCAGTATATATATATATATAATAGATATACAATTGAAATGAAACAAACCGTTCATGGAGACGGTAGGCCGTACGTAGGAATGAACATTGTTTTACTTTCCTTATTTACTTGAATGGAAGTAAGTAGATGAATAATATATATACAAATAAATAAAGTAGAATTATTATGTCATATATATCATTATTATTATTTATATATACTTTATAATAATTCTTTAATGGTTAATATGGAGAATGAATCTCACCGTGTCGTGGAGACGGTAATCCGTACGTATGCACAAGCGATGATATCGTTCCCATAATTATTGAATGGAATTGGAGTAAGTGATATAATATCTCAGAATCTGTATGATGTTATAATAACCATATATAGTTATTCCTTTCACCATTATACACATCCATGTTATGTGCTGGTGGAAAAACATATTACACAACGGCGTGGAGACGGTATTCTGTATGTAAGCACGCGCGGTGATTTCATTTTCCGTAGGATAGATAGAAGGTGAAATGAGGTTGTTTCATATTTATAATAACATATAATTATATTAGTGATACTTATGTTATTACTTTATAATGAAACATCTAAAGATGAAGAAGTTGAAGAAGAAATAAACTTGAAAGAATCGGTAGAAGAGATTACCTCTTCTTCGGCACGCTACCTCTTAACTTCCTCTTAGGGCACAAAAGTTGGTCATTGAAGAAGACCAGGACCTCTAGTAGGATTCTATGGAAGTGGAGAAATGAAATGGGTAGGGTTTGGAAGAGATTAAAGGCTCAAATTTGTTTTAAGAGTAGAGGGAGGAGGTGCCCTTATATAGGAGAGGAGAGGGCCACTTTTGGAAACCTTAAAAATATTAATTAAGAATAAATCGAAACGCCACATAAAAACCTCAAAAAAGGACCCAATTAGAATATGGGATGAGATAGGGTTTAAATATCATCAACCAATAAAATTTAGACATGTTTTATGTTTATTTTAATCCTTATGAACTTGATTTATTATTATTTAATCTATTTAATTTTATTTGTGGTAATAAAATTCTAAATTTTAAATTGTTATAAATACATACTTAAATGTTGTAAATTTCCTATATTTGTATAATTTATAACCATTTAGACCATAAAAATTTCAATTTGTAGTTTTTAATTTTTTTTTTGATTTTTAAATAATTTAAAAATATGTTATTTTTATAAAATATCAATAGTGTCAATTTTGACACTATTCATTATTTGAATTTAAATAAAAACCAAAAAGAAGGTATGTTCAATCCAAAATATATAATAGATTCATAAAATTCCATGTTCTTCAAAAATATTTATGGGGAACATTAATTTGTTCATATATTATTTATTTTAGTATTTTTAAAACCATTTATTTGGTATATCTCTTAATAAAATAATTACTACAACATTTTTGTATAATTTTTTAATATAAATATTATTTGCATAAAAATTAAATATAAAATCATATGATGAAGATAAATCTATAAAAATTCATAATAATACTTTTACTTGAATTTATCATCTTAAAATAACAACATTTAAATTGTTATAATTATTAAATTATGAAGGTGACAACTTTGACATCATTTAATATAAAATAATATAAGTGTCAAAATAGCTTTTATAAGGCTCCATATGGTCAGATATTTGACCATTGGATGACTATGGTTTACAGGTACATGACTAATAAATTTTGGTCAGGTTTTTGTGCCTTTTATGGTCACTATTAGTTTAATAAAAACTATATTATTGATTTTTCACTAAATAAACAATTTCTGCATCACTATTGTGTCACCATTAATGACAATTATTTAATCCCAAAAAATTTTAATTAAATTTTTATGATTTAGATAATTTTATTTTATTTATGGATAATATTTATATTATAGGTTTTATGATGCTTATCACTAAATTAAAATTATTACACTTAAAAGATATTAGAGAAAGACATGTTGTCAGTTTCTTTGGTTTTAATAATTATTACATCATTTTCATGGTTAAAAGTATATGAAATTAATCTATTTAGACCCTTAGGTGATATAGGTCAACTTTTATCATCCAATTGTATTTTGGAAGGTTGTAGGGTAATTTTATAATCTTATTTTTACCCTTAATTAACCATTTTACCTTTAACTAAATAAATAAAATTTACCGTAGTTTATATTCATAATGTCTAAAAATAAGAAGTATCCTATTAAAATAATTTGGACCTACCGATTCCAAATATGGAAACCATTTTTCCAAATTAAAAACACAGAAGTTTCAGTAATAAATTTAAAATTAATCCTGTTGTCGAAAAAATGCGTTTTTGTTTAAAACATTGTAAGAGATTGAATTGATTTACCCGATGAATTCAATATAAAATAAATGATACTGACACACATTATATTAAATAGTAAAAATATATTCTATTTATACTTTGAAACAATTTACTATTATAATTTAACCATATAAATTATCTCGATGAAAAAAATTTGTTTTTAAGTATAATTTAGCGTGTTTTTACAATTCATCAAAATAAGAACGTTGTCAGAAAAATATCAAAACTTTATCCAATGCAAATTTTTATATCCTCATTCAAAATAAGAAGTTTATTTTGTATAATTGAACTTATAAACTTGTAAAAAATTATATTTAAAATGGGTGCATCATCAAAAGGCGACAAAACTACATTTTTTGATAAATACTTATTTTACCCGAAAAATTTATTTTATTCTCATACCATGTTCTAGAAAATGTGTAAGATGAAAAATAATTTTATAAAATTAAAATTCTAGTTAATAATATTCATAATGGATAGTTTATAATAATATTATAACCATATATCGTTGTTAGTAAAACCCGGTATTGCGTACAACACACGCTATTGAGGAAGGTCATGATTGTGTGTAATGCAAGCCAAGTTAGGGTTGCGTGTAGTGCAAGACTCCAATGTTGTTGCATATAACAAAATAAAACCATATTTCATTTATAAATTGAATATATATATATATACAATCAATTTTTCATGTAATAACTACTATCAAACATACTTGAAATTGTGTGAAACACGATCCAAGAATAGTGTTGCATATACTGCAAGCTAATACGGTGTTGCGTATTGCACCCGATAATCTTTGTGTAGCGTACAACACAAGAAATCAAATAAATTAAATATAATACTTCTCATAACATCTCGGGGTGTTACATTCTACCCCCCTTAAAATGAATTTTTCCCTCAAAATTTATCGGGGTTATAATTCGTTTACTACATAAAAGTTTCATGAATAGAATCCTACATCATAAAAAGGAATAAAAAAAATAATTTTAAAAAGTGAAATATGAAACATAACGGTATCCCAAATTTACTAATCACTGGGTTTCCACATAGGAGGACATAGGTGAAATATGGATATGGAAGAGAAATCTAACCATCATGTTTGGATGAAGAGTGGTAAAGAACAAGGCTATGAAAAAGCCATCAATCACAAAGCCATAAATTTTTGATAATATAAGGTACCATCTGATTCATCAGATATGAGGGCACTAGGACAACATTTTTGGTTTTCAAGATCATTTCCCTAATATTGAATATTTCTTGAATTAAAAGATATACTTACTTGATTTTGGTACAATCTCCCTGTTTTTTGTGCCTTGAACAATTTCCACTTCATCTCTTAAAGAAATGAAGTTGAATTTTTATTCTATGAAGTGTTATTAGATCACGCGATAGAATGATAGGTCATTCCATCTATCTCAAACATAAGGTTAGAAAAAGTTATATACATAAGTCCATATATAGTGAGATTAATCGTATATGATTCCAAAAATGGACTTATACTTCATCTATCATACCTCTTTATATAATAAAACTAGTTTCTACTAACAAGGGACTTATTTTAGGACAATGGTAGGCGATAAAGGCATGTCGCACTTTAGTTGGGGGTTTTATTCCCGCAACCTTTTCTGACGAGATAGGTTGTCGCCTGTCCTGCTAGTTGTACTTTTTCTAAAACTGCACTATTATAACATTCCAGAAATAATATTGAAAAAAGGTACTATCCTTAAACAATATTATCTTACGTCCAACATAATCCATTTAAAATTTTTAGACTTATCCAATATACTTCGGTCCAACATCATAGTATAAGGAAAATTATTACTTGAAAGGCCAAATAATAAGCATGTGAATACCATCATTTATCCTCCATATATCATAAGATATATCTTGTTAGTCACATTCCAAACATGTGAATACCTTAATCATGTATTCTTTTGAAACATGAATTACCATTGAACCTTAGTGAAAACATGAATGATGTGAAATGTTAACTCTTTCCGCATACCAAAATCCCAAAATTTCTATATACTCAAACCACGATATCACGTTGTCCTTATATCAGTCATGAGCTCATGAATACTATCAAAAATTTAATTTTCTTCTTATCCCTTCATTATGCGTATATCATCTACTTTCCAAAAATATCTGATTAAACTTTCATGGTTACCAGTACCATTCAACATATAATTTCAAATACTTTAGAAAAAAAACTATAGTGTAACAATCCTTAGATGTGTCTTTATTACATAGTACCATTACCTATATAACATAACTCTTGATAAAAAAAATAATTCCACTGCCTTCTTAAACCATAGACCGAGCTTCAACAATTCTTTCATCTCACATATCATTTGTAGTATCGTCATCGTCATCATAAATATAAATTCAACCCGTATGACCATGATTATTCTCTTCATGAGACTTTCCCATAGGGAATGGGTTTCCCTAATGCCCGTATATTCCACATTTAAAACATTTAGTAGTTTTTGGTGTTTTAGAAATACCATTACCCTTATCCATGGTGTTAACTGAACCTTTTCCTTTGAAATTACTTGCCTTCTGTCCTTCTTTTCCACACCCAAATAATCTTCAAGTTCCCTTGAAACATTCTCCCTGATGCCTCGTCCCACATGATTTACATGAGGGAAATTGAACTTTCTTTCCTCTATGATCATCATGAAACTCCATCTTTCTCTTATTAGATGAGTCTGGAAACTTACCAAAGTGGAGATTATATATCATATTATGAGATTTCTAATTAGGAATAAAAATGATGTTTGGACTTCCAAATCCCATTTCATTTGGTTGGACATGAAGAATATCATTCCATTATTCATCATATCCTCCATTATCTCATATCTTCCTATTTCCATCCATTTTCTAAAATCCAAAAAGAATAGTGTGAGAGGAAAAAATCATACTAGAAAAACAACATAATAAAGGGGGAGTACCTTAAATATATATCATCTTAGGTTTATTTATAAGATCATTACCGTAATTCTTGGACTATAACCTATACTTATACAAAACCTTAGGGACATCCCTAGACATACCTAAGAAATATCTCTATGGATGTCAATAAAGTTTTTGCATCCTAGTTTCCAAAGGATAACTAATCATTTAATCTGATACCAACTGTAGAGACTCATAGCTTGACGTACATAGACATTACATTACTTTTTTGGAATACTTAATACATTAAAAAAACAGATTCCCAAAGACCGTATTAGTTTAGTGTCTTTGGAGACTCAGAACAAAATCTATTAATCATGGTGAAAGATCTTCAACATCTCCCATAAAGATATTACCCTTTGGTTTTCATACCTAAAACCTTTCTTTATATCCTGGGTAAAAGAAAACATTAAAATGGTGAGCTCAAATGCTCAGTAAGGGTAAGCATGGAGAAAATAAAACAACCCACATACATTTGAACATAAAAACATGAACATAAATTTTAAACATCAAAATCCGGAGCAATGACATTAAACATGGTAGTACGTAAGGAATAGATCATAATAGAACATCAATCACGATAAAATGGAATGGGAATAAAACATTTAATTTTTGAAAACCATTAATCACATGATATGATTTCTATATTAGCCAAGGTATTGCTGCCAAGACCATCTAAGTGGACAAAGTCCCTTATTGAATTGAGTTCACTCCTCGTTCCAGTCCTGTATCACTAAACCAGATTAACTTATCGTTCCACCCATGTCTATCTCATGGGATATAAATCTTTACCCAATTCAATGGAGGGAGATATAGGTCCCACCCATCTCATAATTAAATCATTCTTACCTTTTCCACAATATAAACACATATCATTCATCATAACCCAAAGAATAAAATGGGTTTCATAAACATCATCCCACCATAACATAATCCATATAAAAAATGGTTATCATTTCATCATAAGAAAATTGAAACCATTTAAATCATAGTGACATTATACTTGAAACATACACATATGAAATAATGTCATCTTAGATGGAAAATAGTTTTGATAAAACACTTGAAATGAATTATTGAGGAAAATATCATTTCTTCTTCAAAATCATTTTATTTTCACAAATTCAATGATATTTTAAAATAAAATAATTTTTTTGAAAATATTCATGAAATCTTGAAGAGGAATCTTCATAAAAATTAAGCGTTATGAAACGTTAAAAATCTGTTCATGCCGTATAAGTTAAAAAAACCTTCTTCTCGTAATTTTGCAGGAAAAGTCAAAAAGTACCTCATATGGTAAGCCAAAGAAAGATTCCTTACATACCATGTAGTAAAAGTAAAAAATGGGTAAAAAGGACTTTAATCTTAAATGAAACCATTTTTAGAAAACAGGGACATGAATGATAAATATAACCCCAGTAAATACTGACGAATAAACAATCTCGGATAAAAAATGAGATTGGAAAAGTTATCCCTTACCTTATGTCCAATTTTTTCGGTATTTGTCCGAGACTCTTGTATAGTGGGTTTAAACATATTATTAACTTGTAACATAACCATAATAATATTTATGATATCATATATGGTTCACTTATGTATTTATATCACCCGTTCATTTGTCAATTCTTTGTTAAAGCAACGTTTTGGGTAATATTCTTTTCATTTGTCATACGTGTCTGGACTTGTTGTTCTTGATACTATTATTACTTATATCATGATTTACTTACTTTCTGAATGTAAAACATGATTTATATATCTTATATATTAATTATATATATATATAATAGATAGTTAAATGAAGTTGAACACATCGTTCATGGAGACGGTAGGTTGTACGTGCGCACGAACGTTGATTTCCTTTCCTTATTGACTCGAATGGAAGTAATTAGATGACATATATATATATATATAATTAAATCCAGTAGCATTATTATGTCATATATATCATTATTATTCATTATGTATACTTTATAATCATTCTTGAATGGTTAATATGGATAATGAATCTCATCGCGTCGTGGAGACTGTAATCCGTACATACGGACGAGCGATCATATCGTTCCCATAATTATTGAATAGAATTGGAGTGGATGATATAATATCTCAGAATCGGTATGATGTTATAATAACCCTATATAGTTATTCTTTACACCATTATACCCATACAAGTAACGTGGTGGTGGAAAAATAGATTACACCACGGCGTGGAGAGGGTATTCCGTACGTACGCACACACGGTGATTTCATTTTCCGTAGGATGTATAGAAGGTGAAATGAGGTTGTTTCATACTTATAATAAAATATCTATATATTAGTGATACTTATGTTATTACTTTATAATGAAACAACTAAATAATAATAATTTTAAGACGAAAGTAAATTGAAATAATGGGTAGAAGAGATTACCTCTTCTTCGGCGCGCCTCCTCTTAACCTCCTCTTAGGGCACTAAAGTTGGTCTTTGAAGAAGACCAGGACCTATAGTAGGTTTCTATTTATGTTTATAAGTTAAATGGGCAGGTTTTTTCCGAGATTTAATTCTCAAATTTGTGTGAAGAGGAGAGGGAGGAGGTGCCCTTATATAGGAGAGGAGAGGGGAACTTTTGGAATCCTTAAAAATATTAATTAATAAAAAAATGAAACCCCACTTAAAAAACACCAAAAATGACTCAATTAAAATATGGGATGAGATAGGGTTTCAATCTCATCGACCAATAATATTTAGACATGTTTTATGTTTATTTTAAACCTTATCAACTTGATTTATCATTATTTAATCTTTCTAATTTTAATTGTGGTAATAAAATTAGAAATTAGAAATTATTATAAATACATGCTTAAATGTTTTAAATTTTCCATAATTGGATAACTTATAACCATTTAGACCATAAAAATTTCAATTTGTCGTTTTTAAATATTTTTTTTGATTTTTAAATAATTTAATAATAAGTTATTTTTATAAAATATCAATAGTGTCAATTTTGACACTATTCATTATTTGAATTTAAATAAAATCCACACAGAAGATATGTTAGAAAAAAATATATAATAGATTACTAACATGTCATATTCATCAAAATAATTCATGGGGAACATTAATTTGTTCATTTATTATTTATTTTAATATTTTTAAAACAATGTATTCGGTATATCTCCTAATAAAATAATTACTACAAAATTTTTGTATAATTATATAATATAATAATTTTTTTCATAAAAATTAAAAATAAAATCATATGATGAAGATAAATCTATTTAATTTCATAATAATACTTTTACTCGAATTTATCATCTTAAAATCAAAACATTTAAATTTTCATATTTATTAAATTATGAAGGTGACAACTTTGACATCATTTTAAATAGAATAATATAAGTGTCATAAAATCATTTATAAGGCTCCAAATGGTCAAATATTAGACCATTGTATGCTTATGGTTTACATTTAGATGACCAATAAGTTTTGGTCAGGGTTTTGTGCCTTTTATGGTCACTATTAGTTTAATAAAAACTAAATTATTTATTTTTCATTAAATAAACAATTTCTGCATCACTATTGTGTCACCATTAATGACAATTATTTAATCCCTAAAAATCTAAATATATTCACATGATGTAGCTAATTTTATTATCTTTATGGAGACTATTTAAAATAATATGGACCTAATTATTCCAAATATTGAATCCATTTTTCCAAATTCAAAATACAGAAGTTGTAGTAAAAAATTTAAAATTAATCCCATTTTCGAAAAAATTGGTTTTTGTTTAAAACATTTCAAAAGATTGAATTGATTTAACCAATGAATTCAATGTAAAATCAGTGAAATGAGATAAATTATATTAAATGGTAAAAATATATTATATTTATACTTTAAAACAATTTACTATTATAATTTAACCATATAAATTATCTCGATGAAAAAAGTTGTTTTTAATTAAAATTTAGCTTGTTTTTAATATTCATCAAAATAATAACGTTGTTAGAAAAATATAAAAACTTTATCCAATGTAAATTTTTATATTCTGATTCAAAAGAAAAAGTTTATTTTTTAAAATTGAATTTATAAACTTGTAAAAAATTATATTTAAAATGGGTGCGCCATCAAAAGGCTACAAAACCACATTTTTTGAAAAATAATTATTTTACCCAAAAAATTTATTTTGTTCTCATAACATGTTCTAAATAATGTGTAAGATGAATAATAATGTTATAAAATTCAAATTATAGTTAATATTATTCATAAAGGCTAGTTTATAATAATATTATAACCATATATCGTTGTTTAGTGAAACCTGGTATTGCGTACAACACATGCTATCGAGGAAGGTCATGATTGCATGTAATTCAAGCCATGTTAGGGTTGCGTGTAGTGCAAGACTACATTGTTTTTGCATATAAAAAAATCCAACCATATTTCATTTATAAATTTAATATATATATATATATACACACACACTAAATGTTTCATTGAATTACTACTATCAAACAAACATGAAATTGTGTGTAACATGATCCAAGATTAGTGTTGCGTATACTGCAAGTTAATACAATGTTGCGTATTTTACAAGATAATATTGGTGTAGCATACAAAAAAACATCAAATAAATTAAAAATAATACTTCTCATAAAATCTCAGGGTGTTATATTCTACCCCCCTTAAAATGAATTTCACCCTAGAAATTTGTCGGGGTTATAAATCGTTTTCCACTTGACAGTTTCATTCATAGAAACCCACATCGTAAAAAGGAATACTAAACCATAATTTTAAAAAGTGAAATATGAAGGATGATGGTTACCCAAATTAACTCATCACTGGTTTTCCACATAGTATAAAATAGGTGAAATATGGATATGAAAGAGAAATCTAACCATCATGTTTGGATGAAGAGTTGTAGAGAACATGGCTATGAAAAATCCATCAATCAAAAAGCCATAAATTTGTGATAATCTGAGGTACCATCTAATTCATCAGATATGAGGGAACTATGACAACATTTTTGGTTGTCAAGATCATTTCCCTAATATTGAATATTTTTTGAATTAACAGAAATACTTACTAGATTTTGGTACACTCTCACTATTGTTTGTACCTTGAACAATTTCCACTTCATCTCTTAAAGAAATGAAGTTGAATTTGTCTTCTGTGAAGTGTTATCAAATCATGCGATAGAATTATAGGTCATTCCATCTATCTCAAACATAAGGTAAGCATAAGTTATATACATAAGTCCATCTATAGTGAGATTAATCATATATGATTCCCAAAATGGACTTATACTTAATCCATCATACCACTTAATAAAATGAAACTAGTTTCTACTAACCAGGGACTTCTTGTAGTCCAATGGTAGGCAATAAAGGCCGATCACACTTCAGTTCTGGGTTTGATTCCTGCAACCTTGTCCGACGCGATGGGTTGTTTCCCGTCCTACTGGTTGTACTTTTTCTAAAACTATACTATTATAACATTCCAGAAATAATATTGAATAAAAGGTTATATCCTTGAACAATATTATATTATGTCCAACCTAAACCATTTCAAATCTTTAGACTTATCCAATAAACTTCGGTTCAATCTCATAGTATAAAGAAAACGATTACTTGAAAGGACACATAACAAGCATGTGAATGCCATCATATATCCCCCATATATCATAAGATATATCTTGTTTGTCACATTACAAACATGAGAATACCATAATCATGTATTCTTTTGAAACATGAATGACCATACAACCTTAGTGAAAACATGAATGTTGTCAAAAGTTAACTCTTTCCACATACCAAAATCCCAAAATTTCTATATAGTCAAACCATGATATCATTTTGTCCTTATATCTATGATGAGCTCATGAATACTATCAACCATTTCATTTTCTCCTTATCCCTTCATTATGCACATGTCATCTAATTTCTAAAAATACTTAAATAACCTTTCATGGTTTTGGGTACCATTCAACATATACTTTCAAATACATTAGAAAAAAATAGTGTAACAATACTTAGACGTGTCTTTCTTCCATAGTACCATTACCTATACAACATAACTCTTGATAAACATAAATCATTCCCCTACCTTCTTAAACCATTGATCGATCTTCAACAATTCTTTCATCTCACATATCATTATTAGTCTCTTTATCACCATCAATATAAATACTACCCATATGACCATGATGATTATCTTCTTGAGACTTTCCCTTAGGGAATTGGTTTGAATAATGCCCGTACATTCTACATTTATAACATTTAACCATTTTTGATGTCTTAGAAATACCATTATCCTTATCCATGGTGTTAACTAAACCTATTCCTTCACAATTATTAGCCTTATGTCCTTCTTTTCCACACCCAAAGCATCTTCCAGTTCCTTTAAAAAATTTTCCCTGATGCCACTTCCCAAATGATTTACATGAGGGAAATTGAACTTTCTTTCCTCTATGATCATCATGAAACTCTATCTTTCACTTATTAGCTGATTTGGGAAACTTAACAATGTTGAGATTAGTGATCATATTATGAGTTTACTAATTAGTCATAAAAATGATGTTTGACCTTCCAAATCCCATTTCATTTGGTTGGTCATGAAGAATATCATTTCATTGCCCATAATATCATCCATTATCGTCTATCTTCTTGTTTCCAGCCATTTTCTAAAACCCAAAAAGAATTGTGAGAGAGGAAAAAATCATACTAGGAAAAAAACATAAGAAAGGGGGATTACCTTTAATATATAACATCTAAGGATTAATTCTAAGATCTTTACCATAATTCTAGGACTATAACCTATACTTATACCTAACCTTAGGGACATCCCTACACATACCTTAGAAATATTTCTAGGGATATCACTAAAGTTTTCCCATCCTAGTTTCCAAAGGTTAACTAAAACTTTGCTCTGATACCAACTGTAGAGACCCATATCTTGACGTACATATAAATTAGAATAATTTTGAAAAATACTTAATACATTACAAAAACATATGCCCAATGACCGCATTAGTTTAGTGTCTTTGGAAACTCGGAACATAATCTTCTAATCATGGTGACAGATCCCCAACATCTCGCATTAAGATATTACCCTTTACTTTTCTTATCTAAAACCTTTCTTTATATCCTAGGGAAAATAAAACAAAAAAAGGGTGAGCTCAAATGCACAGTAAGGGTATGCATGGATAAAATAAAAAACTCACATACATTTGAACTTAAAAACATGAACATAATGTTAAAACATCAAAATCTTTAGCAATGACATTAAACATGGTTGTACGTAAGGCATAGATCAAAATGGAACATCAATCATTAGAAGATAGCACTGGAATAAAACATGTAATTGTGGAAAACCATTAATCACATGATATAATTTCAATATTAGCCAAGGCATTTCTGGCAAGACCATCTTAGTGGACAAAGTACCTTATTGAATCGAGTTCACTTCTCGTTCCAGTCCTGTATCACTGAACCAGATTAACTTACACTTACAGCCATGTCTATCTCATGAGATATAAATCTTTACCCAATTCATTGGTGGGAGATATATGTCCCACCAATCTCATAATGAAATCATTCTTACGTGTGCCACAACATAAACATAAATCATTTACCATAACCCAAAGAATAAAATGGCTTTTATAAACATCATCCCATCATAACATAATACATATAAAACAAATGGATATAATTTCATCATAAGAAAAGTGAAACCATGTATATCATAGATACATTATACTTGATACATACACATATGAAATAATGTCATCTCAGATGGAGAATAGTTTTGATAAAACACTTGAAATGAATTCTTGAGGAAAATATCATTTCTTCTTCAAAATCATTTTCTTTTCAAAAAATGCATTGAAATTTTAAAAGAAAAGTATTTTGTTGAAATAATTCATGAAATATTGTGTAGGAGGCTTCATGAAATTTATGTGTTATGAAACTGTAAAAATCCATTCATACCGTATATGATAAAAAACATTCTTCTCGTACTTTTGCAGGAAAAGTCAAAAATTACCTTGTATGGTAAGAAAAAGAAAGACTCCTTACATACCATGTAGTAAAAGTCAAAATGGTTAAAAAGGACTTTAAAAATACATGAACCCATTGTTATAAAATAGGGACATGAATGATAAATATAACCCCAGTAAATACTGACAAATAAACAATCTCGGATAAAAACGAGATTGGATAACTTATCCCTTACCTTATGTCCAATTGCTTCCGTATGTGTCCAAGACTCCTGTATAATGGGTTTAAACATATTATTAACTTGTAACAGAACCATAATAATATTTTTGATATCATATATTCTTCACTTATATATTTATATTACCCGTTCATTTGTCAATTCCATGTTAAAGCAACGTTTTGGGCAATATTCTTTTCATTTGTCGTACGTGTTTGGACTTGTTTTTATTGATACTATTATTACTTATATCATGATTTACATACTTCCAGAATTTAAAACATGATTTATATATCATATATATTGAGAATATATATATATAATAGATAGATAAATGAAATGAAACACACCGTTCATGGAGACAGCAGGTCGTACGTACACATGAACGTTGTTTTCCTTTACATATTGACTTGAATGGAAGTAAGTAGATGAAATATATATATAAAAATAAATCCAGTATCATTATTATTTCATATATATCATTATTATTAATTATATATACTTTATAATCATTCTTGAATGGTTAATATGGAGAATGAATCTCATCGCGTCATGGAGACAATAATCCGTACATATGCACGAGCGATGATATCTTTCCCATAATTATTGAATGGAATTCGAGTGGATGATATAATATCCAAGAATCAGTATGATGCTATAATAAACATATATAGTTATTCTTTAAACCATTATACCCATCCAAGTAAGGTGGTGGTGGAAAAACAGATTACACCACGACGTGGAGACGGTATTCCGAACGTACACACGCGCGGTGATTTCGTTTTCCATAGGATGGATAGAAGGTGAAATGGGGTTGTTTCATATTTATAATAACATATCAGTATATTATTTATACTTATGTTATTACTTTATAATTAATCAACTAAATAGTAAGACGTTTAATAAGAACGAAACTTGTAAGAATCTGTATAAGAGATTACCTCTTCTTCGGCGCGCCTCCTCTTAACCTCCTCTTAGGGAACTAATGTTTGTCTTTGAAGAAGAAAAAGACATCTAGTAGGTTTCTATGGAAGTGTATAAGTGAAATGGGTAGGGGTTGGCCGAGCTAGAAGGCTCAACTATGTGTGAAGAGGAGAGGGATGAGGTGCCCTTATATAGGAGAGGAGATGGGCACTTTTGGAAACCTTAAATATATTAATTAATAATAAAATTAAAACCTAGTTAAAAACCTACAAAAATGACTCAATTAAATGATTGGATGATATAGGGTTGAAATATCCTCAAACAATAAAGTTTATATATGTTTTATTTTTATTCTAAATCTTATCAACTTGATTTATCATTATTTAATATATTTTATTTTATTTGTGGTAATACGATTCTGAATTTTAAATTGTTATAAATACATACTTAAATATTGTCAATTTTACATAATTGGATACTTTATAACCTTTTAGACCATAAAATTCCCAATTTGTAGTTTTTAAATATTGTTGTGATTTTTAAATAATTTAATAATATATTTTTTTTATAAAATATCAATAGTGTCAATTTTGACACTATTCATTATTTGAATTTAAATAGAAACCACACAGAAGATATGTTTGAACGAAAATATATAATATATTCCTAACATGTCAAGTTAATGAAAAAAATTCATGGGGAAAATTAATTTGTTCATATATTATTTACATTCATATTTTTAAAACCATTTATTTGGTATATCTCTTAATAAAATAATTACTACAACATTTTTGTATAATTATTTAATATACTATTTTGTTGCATAAAAATTAAAAATAAAATCATATGATTAAGATAAATCTATTAACTTTCATAATAATACTTTTAATCGAATTTATCATCATAAAATAAAAACATGTAAATTGTTATATTTATTAAATTATGAAGGTGACAACATTGACATCATTTAAAATAAAATAATATAAGTGTCCTAATCGCCTTTATAAGCCTCCAAATGGAACAATATTAGAAACTTGGATTCTTATGGTTTAAATGTACATAGAAAATATGTTTTGTTCAGGTGTTTGTGATTTTTATGGTCAGTATTAGTTTAATAAAAACTATATTATTGATTTTTCACTAAATAAAACATTTCTGCATCACTATTGTGCCACCATTAATGGAAATTCTTTAATCCCTTAAAATTCTAAATAAATTCTCATGATGTAGGTAATTTTATTATATTTTTGGATACTATTTATATTCTAGGTTTTATGAAGTTTATCACTAAATTAAAATTATTACACTTAAAAGATATAAGAGAGTGACATGATGTCACTTTCTTTGGTCTTAAGAATAATTACATCATTTTCATGGTCAAAAGTATATTAAATGAATCTATTTTTACCCTTATGTTATATGAGTCTACTTTAATTCATCCAATAGAATTTTGGCAGGTGCGAGAGTGATTTTATAATCTTATTTGTACCCTTAATTAACCGATTTACCTTTAACTATAGTAAATAAAATTTACCGTAGTTACTTTTCATAATGTCTAAAAATAAAAAGTATCCTATTAACATAATTTTGACCAAATTATTCCAAATATGGAATCCATTTTTACAAATTCAAAACACATAAGTTGCAGTAATAAATTTAAAATTAATCCCATTGTCGAAAAAATGGGGTTTTGTTTAAAACAATGCAAAATAATGAATTGATTTAACCTATGAATTCAATGTATAATCAATGATAATGACATAAATAATATTAAATGTTAAAAATATATTCTATTTATACTTTAAAACAATTTACTATTATAATTTATCCATATAAATTATCTTAATGAAAAAAGTTGTTTCAAGTAAAATTTATCATGTTTTTACTTTTCATCAAAGTAAGAACGACGTCAGAAAAATAAAAAAACTTTATCCAATGTAAATTTTTATATATTTATTCAAAAGACGGATTTTATTTTGTAAAATTGAACTTATAAACTTGACAAAAATTATATTTAAAATGGGTGCGCCATCAAAAGGAAACAAAACCGCATTTTTTGAAAAATAATTATTTTACACGAAAAATTTATTTTGATCTCATACCATGTTCTAGAAATTGTGTAAAATGAAAAATAATGTTATAAAAATAAAAATGTATTTAATAATATTCATAAAATCCAGTTTATAAAAATATTATAACCATATATCGTTGTTTAGTGAAACCCGGTATTGCGTACAACACACGCTATTGAGGAAGGTCGCAATTGTGTGTAATGCAAGTCAAGTTAGGGTTGTGTGTAGTGAAAGACTTCTTTGTTGTTGCGTATAACAAAATAAAACCATCATTCATTTATAAATTGAATATATATATATATACACTCAATGTTGCGTGGAATAACTACTATAAAAAAACATGAAATTGTCTGTAACACGATCCAAGATTAGTGTTGCATATACTGCAAGCTAATAAGGTGTTGCGTATTTCACAAGATAATCTTGGTGTAAAGTAGGACACACGAAATCAAATAAATTTAAAAGAATAATTCTCATAAAAACTCGAGGTGTTACATTCTACCCCCCTTAAAATGAATTTCACCCTCGAAATTCATCGGGGTTGTAAATCGTTTACTACTTGAAATTTTCATTCATTAAAACCCACATTGTAAAAAGGAATACTAAAACTTAATTTTTAAAAGTGAAATATGAAAAATAACGGTTAACAAAATTAACTCATCACTGGGTTTCCACATAGGAGGACATAGGTGAAATATGGATATGGAAGATAAATCTAACAATTGTGTTTGGATGAAGAGTGGTAGAGAACATGGCTATGAAAAATACATCAATCACAAAGCCATAAATTTGTGATAATATATGGTACCATCTAATTCATCAGATATGAGGGAACTAGGGCCACATTTTTGGTTTTCAAGATGATTTCCCTAATATTAAGTATTTTTTGAATTAAAAGAAATACTTACTTGATTTTGTTACAATCTCACTGTGGTTTGTGCCTTGAACAATTTACACTTCATATCTTAAAGAAATGAAGTTGAATTTGTCTTCTGTGAAGTGTTAGCAGATCATGCGATAGAATTATAGGTCATTCCATCAATCTCAAACATAAGGTAAGCATAAGTTATATACATAAGTCCATCTATAGTGAGATTAATCGTATATGATTCCCAAAATGGACTTATACTTAATCCATCATACCTCTTAATAATATGAAACTAGTTTCTACTAACCAGGGACTTCATGTAGGCCAATGGTAGGAAATAAAGGCCGATCACACTTCAGTTCTGGGTTTGATTCCAGCAACCTTGTCCGACGTGGTGGGTTGTTTCCCGTCCTACTGGTTGTACTTTTTCTAAAACTATACTATTATAACATTCCAGAAATAATATTGAAAAAAGGTTCTATCCTTAAACCATGTTATCTTGTGACGAACTTAATCTATTTAAAATCTTTAGACTTATCCAATATACTTCGGTTCGATCTCATACTATAAAGAAAATGATTACTTGAAAGGTCACATAACAAGCACATGAGTGCCATCATTTATCCCCCATATATCAAAAGTTATTTCTTGTTAGTGACATTCCAAACATGTGAATACCTTAATCATGTATTATTTTGAAATAAGAATTACCATACTACCTTAGTGAAAACAAGAATGCTATCAAAAATTTAATCTTTCCACATACCAAAATCTCAAAATTTCAATATACTCAAACCATGATATCATTTTGTCCTTATATCAGTCATGAGCTCATGAATACTATCAAACATTTCATTTTCTCTTTATCCCTTCATTATGCGCATATCATCTACTTTTCAAAAATATCTGAATAACCTTTCATGGTTACCGGTACCATTCAACTTATACATTCAAATACATTAGAAGAAAACAATAGTGAAACAATCTTTAGATGTGTCTTTATTCCATAGTACCATTACCTACACAACATAACTCTTGATAAACATAAATCATTCGACTACCTTCTTAAAAAATTGACCGAGATTTAACAATTATTTAATCTCACATATCATTTGTAGTCTCTTCATCATCATCAATATAAATACTACCCATATTACCATGATGATTCTCTTCATGAGACATTCCCTTAAGGAATTGGTTTGCATAATGACGGAATATTCCACATTTAAAACATTTAACAATTGTTGATGTCTTAGCAATACCATTATGATTGTCCATGGTGTTAAATGAACCTTTTCCATTGCAATTACTGGCCTTGTGTCCTTCTTTTCCACACCCAAAGCATATTCTAGTTCCTTTCAAACATTCTCTCGGATGCATCTTTCAACCTGATTTACATGAGGGAAATTGAACTTTCTTTCCTCTATGATCATCATGAAACTCCATCTTTCTCTAATTAGCTGATTCGAGAAACTTACCAAAGTTGAGATTATTGACCATATTATGAGATTTCTGATTTGGCATAAAAATGATATTTGGAATTCCAAATCCCATTTCATTTGGATGGTAATGAAGAATATCCTTCCATTTTCCATCATATCATCCATTATCGTATATCTTCCTATCTCCATACATTTTCTAAAACCCAAAAAGAATTGTGTGAGAGGAAAAAATCATACTAGGAAAAAAAACACAATAAATGGGGAGTACCTTCAATATATAACATCTTATGTTTAATTCTATGATCGTTACCATATTTCTAGGACAATAACCTATAATTATAATTAACCATAGGGACATCCCTAGACATACCATAGAAATATCTCTAGGGATCTTACTAATTTTTTCCCATCCTAGTTTCCAAAGGTTAACTAAACCTTTTCTCTAATACCAAATGTAGAGACCCATAGCTTGATATACATAGAAATTACATTACTTTTGTTGAATAAATAATACATTACAAACAAAGACTCCCAAAGACCGTATTAGTTTAGTGTCTTTAGAAACTCGGAACATAATCTCCTAATCATGGAGAAAGATATTCAACATCTCCCATAAAGATCTTCCCCTTTGGTTTTCTTACCTAAAACCTTTCTTTATATCCTGGGGAAAAGAAAACATAAAAAGGGTGAGCTCAAATTCTCAGTAAGGTTAAGCATGGAGAAAATAAAAAACCCACAAATATTTGAACTTAAAAACATGAACATAAAGTTTAAGCATCAAAATCTTGAGCAATGACATTGAACATGGTAGTACGTACGACATAGATCATAATGGAACATAAATCATGATAAAATATCATGGGAATAAAACATGTAATTGTGGGAAACAATTAAGCACATGATATGATTTCCATATTAGCCATGGCATTGCTGCCAAGACCATCTTAGTGTACAATGTCCCTTATTGAATCGAGATCACTCCTCGTTCCAGTCCTGTATCACTAAACTAGATTAACTTACCATTCCATCCATGTCTATCTCATGAGATATAAATCTTTACCCAATGCATTGAATAGAGATATAGGTCCCACCCATCTCATAATGAAATCATTCTCATGTGTGCCACAACATAAACATAAATCATTCATCATAACCCACAGAATAAAATGTTTTTTATTAACATCATCCCATCATAACATAATCCATATAAAAAAATGGATATCATTTCATCATAAGAAAAGTGAAACCATGTAAATCATAGAGACATTATACTTGAAACATACACATATGAAATAATGTCATCTCATATGGAGAATAGTTTTGATAAAACACATGAAATGAATTATTGAGGAAAATATCCTTTCTTCTTCAAAACAATTTTCTTTTCAAAAAATGAAATGATATTTTAAAAGAGAATTATTTTTTTTGAAAATATTCTTGAAATCTTGTAGAGGAGGATTCATGAAAATTAGGTGTTATGAAACCGTAAAACTCCGTTCATGCCATATAAGTTAAAAAAACCGTCTTCTCGTAATTTTACAGGAAAATTCAAAAATTACCTAGTATGGTAAGAAAAAGAAAGATTCCTTACATACCATGTAGTAAAAGGAAAAAATGGGTAAAAAGGACTTTAAAAATAAATGAACCCATTTTTAGAAAATAGGGACATGAATGATAAATATAAACCCAGTAAATAATGATGAATAAACAATGTCGGATAAAAACGTGATTGGAAAATTTATCTTGTACCTTATGTCCAGTTTATTCCATATGTGTCTGAGACTTTTATTTAGTGGGTTTAAAGATATTATTAACTTGTAACAGAATCATAATAATATTTATGATATCATATATGTTTCACTTATGTATTTATATTACCCGTTCATTTGGCAATTCCATGTTAAAGAAACGTTTTGTGTAATATTCTTTTCATTTGTTGTACGTGTTTGAACTTGTTGTTCTTGATACTATTATTACTTATATCATGATTTACTTATTTATAGAATGTAAAACATGATTTATATATCATATATATTCAGTATATATATATATAACAGATAGATAAATGAAATGAAACACACCGTTCATGGAGACGGTAGGCCGTACGTACGCATGAACGTTGTCTTCCTTTCCTTATTGACTTGAATAGAATTAAGTAGATGAAATATATATATATATACACACACATAAATCCAGTAGCATTATTATGAAATATATATCATTATTATTCATTATATATACTTTATAGTCATTCTTGAATGGTTAATATGGAGAATGAATCTAATCACGTCGTGGAGACGGTAATCCGTACGTACGCACAAGCGATGATATCATTCTCATAATTATTGAATGGAATTTTAGTGGATGATATAATATCTCAGAATCAATATGATATTATAATAACCATATATAGTTATTGTTTAAACCATTATACCCATCCAAGTACGGTGGTGGTGGAAAAACATATTACGCCACGGCGTGGAGACGGTATTCCGTACGTACGCATTCGTTGTGATTTCTGTAGGATTGATAGAAGGTGAAATGGGGTTTTTTAATATTTATAATTACATATCAGTATATTTGTGATACTGATGTTGTTACTTTATGATGAAACAACTAAAGATGAAGAAGTTGAAGAAGAAAAAAACATGAAAGAATCGGTAGAAGAGATTACCTTTTCTTCGGCACGCCTCCTCTTAATCTTATCTTAAGGCACTAATGTTTTTATTTTAAGAATACCAGGACATATAGTAGGTTTATATGGAAGTGGATAAGTGAAATGGGTAGGGGTTTAATGAGTTTGAAGGCTCAAATTTGTGTGAAGAGGAGAGGGAGGAGGTTCCCTTATATGAGAGAGGAGAGGAGCAATTTTGGAAACATAAAATATATTAATTAATAATAAAATGAAACCCCTCATAAAAACCTCAAAAAATGACTCAATTAGAATATGAGATGAGATAGGGTTTCAATATCATCAAAAAATAAAATTTATACATGATTATGTTTATTTTAAACCTTATCAACTTAATTTATCATTATTTAATCTATTTAATTTTATTTGTGGTAATAAGATTTTAAAATTTAAAATTGTTATAAATACATACTTAAATGTTTTCAATTTTACATAATTGAATATATTATAACCTTTTCACCCATAAAATTTTAAATTTTTAGTTTTTAAATATTGTTGTGATTTTTAAATTATTTAATAATTTGTTATTTTTATAAAATATCAATAGTGTTAATTTTGACACTATTAATTATTTTAATTTAAATAAAAACCACAAAGAAGATATGTTCAAACCAGAATATATAATAGATTCCTAACATGTCATTTTCATGAAAAAAATTCACGGGGCACATTAATTTGTTCATATATTATTTATTTTAATATTTTTAAAACCATTTATTTGGTACATCTCTTAATAAAATAATTAATACAACATTTTTGTATAATTGTTTAATATACTTATTTTTAGAAAAAAAATTAAAAAAAAAATCATATGGTGAATATAGATCTATTAGATTCCATAATAATACTTTTATTAGAATTTATAATCTTAAAATCAATACATGTAAATTGTTATATTCATTAAATTATGAAGGTGAAAACTTTGAAATCATTTAAAATAAAATGATATAAGTGTCATAATCTCTTTTATAAGGCTCCAAATGGTCGACTATTCGCCCATTGGATTCTTATGGTTTACATGTACATGAGAAACATGTTTGGGTCAGGTTTTTGTGCCTTTTATAGTCACTGTTAGTTTAATAAAAACTATATTATTTATTTTCACTAAATAAACAATTCCGGCATAAATATTGTGTCACCATTAATGAAAATTATTTAATCCATAAAAATTCTAAAAAAATTCTCATGATGTATATAATTTTATTAGCTTTATTTAAACTATTTATATTCGAGGTTTTATGATGTTTATCACTAAATTAAAATTATTACACTTTCTTTGGTTTTAATAATAATTACATCCTTTTCATGATAAAAAGTCTATGAAATGAATCTATTTCGACCCTTAGGTAATATGGGTCGACTTTTATTCATCCAATATAATTTTTTCAGGTGTTAGGATAATTTTATAATCCTATTTTTACCCTTAATTACCTGATTTATCTTTAACTGTTGTAAATAAAATTTACCGTAGCCACTATTCATAATTTCTAAAAATAAAAAGTAGCCTATTAACAAAATTTTAAACTACTGATTCCAAATATGGAATCCATTTTTCCAAATTCAAAACACATAAGCTACATTAATAAATTTAAAATTAATCTCGTTGTAAAAAAATGGGTTTTTGTTTAAAACATTCCAAAATATTGAATTGATTTAACCTATGAATTCAATGTAAAATCAATGATAATGACATAAATTATATTGAATGGTAAATATATATTCTATTTATACTTTACTACAATTTAATATTATAATTTATTCATATAAATAATCTTGATTTAAAAAGTTGTTTTTAAGTAATGTTTAGTGTGTTTTTAATATTCATCAAAATAAGAACGTTGTTAGAAAAATATCAAAACATTTTCTACTGTAAATTTTTATATCCTGATTCAATAGAAGAAGTTTATTTTGTAAAATTGAACTTATAAACTTTTGAAAAATTATATTTAAAATGGGTGCACCCTCAAAAGGTGGCAAAACTTCATTTTTTGAAAAATACTTATTTTACCCGAATAATATATTTTGTTATCATACCATGTTCTAGAAAATGTGTAAGATGAATAATAATTTTATAAAATTAAAATTTAGTTTATACTATTCATAACGGCTAGTTTATAATAAGATTAAAACCATATATCTTTGTTTAGTGAAACCCGATATTGCGTACAACACACGCTATCGAGGAAGGTCGAAATTGCGTGTAATGCAAGCCAAGTTAGGGTTGCGTGTAGTGCAAGAATCCTTTGTTTTTGTATGTAACAAAATCCAACCATATTTCATTTATAAATTGAATATATATATATATATATATATACATTCAATGTTGCGTGGAATAACTACTAGGAAACAAACATGAAATTGTGTGTAACACAATCCAAGATTAGTGATGCGTATACTGCAAGATAATACCGTGTTGCATATTGCACAAGATAATCTGGGTGTAAAGTACAACACAAGATATCAAATAAATTAAAAAGAATTATTCTCATAAAATCCCGGGGTGTTAAATTCTACCCGCCTTAAATTGAATTTCTCCCTCAAAATTCGTCGGTGTTATAAATCGTTTACTACTTGAAAGTTTCATTCATAGAAACCCACATAGTAAAAAGGAATACTAAAACTTAATTTTAAGAAGTGAAATATGAAACATAATGGTTACCCAAATAAAGTCATCACTGGGTTTCCACATAGGAGTATGTAAGTGAAATATGGATAAGGAAGAGAAATCTAACCATCATGTATGGATGAAGAGTGGTAGGGAACATGGATACCAAAAAGACATCAATCACAAAGCCTTAAAATTGTGATAATCTAATGTAACATCGAATTAATTAGATATGAGGACACTAGGAAAAATTTTTTTGTTTTCAAGATCATTTCCATAATATTGAATATTTTTTGAATTAAAAGAAATACATACTTGATTTTGGTACAATCTAACTATTTTTTGTGCCTTGAACAATTTCCACTTCATATATTAAATAAATGATGTTGAATTTGTCTTTTGTGAAGTGTTAGAAGATCATGTGATAGAATGATTGGTCATTCCATCTATCTAAAACATAAGGTTAGCAAAAGTTATATACATAAGTTCATCTATAGTGAGATTAATCGTATATGATTCCTAAAATGGACTTATACTTCATCTATCATACCTATGAATAAAATAAAAGTATATTCTACTAACTAGGGACTTCCTGTAGGCCAGTGGTAAGCGATAAAGGCCTATCACACTTCAGTTTTGGGATTGATTCCCTCAACCTTGTCCGACACTACGGGTTGTCACCTGTCCTTCTGGTTATATTTTTTTATAAAAATACACTATAATAACATTCCAGAAATAATATTGCAAAAGGTTATATCCTTAACCAATATTATCTTATGTCCAACATACTCCATTTCAAATCTTTAGACTTATCCAATATACTTCGGTCTAAGCTCATAGTATAAAGAAAACGATTACTTGAAAGGTCACTTAACAAGCACATTAATACCATCATTTATCTACCATATATCATAGTATATATCTTGTTATTCACATTCCAAATATGTGAATACCTTAATCATGTATTCTTTCGATACATGAATTACAATAGAACCTTATTGAAAACATTAATGCTGTCAAATGTTAACTCTTTCCGCATACCAAAATCCCAAAATTTCTATATACTCAAACCCTAATATTACTTTGTCCTTATATAAGTCATGAGCTCGTGAATACTATCAAATATTTCATTTTCTTATAATCCCTTCATTATGCGCATATCATCTACTTTCCAAAAATATCTAAATAACTTTTCGTGGTTACCGGTACCATTCAACATATACATTCCAATACTTTAGAAAAAACAATAGTGTAACAATCCTTTGATGTGTCTTTATTCTATAGTACCATTACCTATACAACATAACTCTTGATAAACATAAATAATTCCACTACCTTCTTAAACCATTGACTGAGCTTTAACAATTCTTTCATCTCACATATCATTTGTAGTCTCCTCATCATCATAAATATAAATACTACCCATATGACCATGATGATTCTCTTCACGAGGCTTTACCTTAGGGCATTAGTTTCCATAGTTCCCATACATTCCACATTTAAAAAATCTAACCATTGTTGATGTCTTAGAAATACCACTATCCTTGTACATGGTGTTAACTGAACCTTTTCCTTTGCAATTAATGGCTTTGTGTCCTTCTTTTCCACAAAAAGCATCTTCCAGTTCCTTTGAAACATTCTACTTGATGCCTCTTCCCACATGATTTAAATGAGGGATATTCAACTTTCTTTCCTCTATGATCATCATGAAATTCCATCTTTCTCTTATTAGGTGAGTCAGGAAACATAATAATGTTGAGATTATTGATCATATTATGAGATTGCTGATTAGGAATAAAAACGATGTTTGGACCTCGAAATCCTGTTTCATTTGGTTGGTCATGAAGAATATCATTCCATTGTCCATCATATCCTCCATTATCATATATCTTCCTATTTCCAGCGATTTTCTAAAACCCAAAAAGAATAGTGTGGGGGAAAAGAATCATACTAGGAAGTCAACATAATAAAGGGGGAGTACATTAAATATATAACATCTTAGGTTTAATTATATGATCATTACCATAATTCTAGGACTATAACCTAGACTTATAATTAACCTTAGGGACATCCCGATACATACCTTTGAAATATCTCTAGGGATCTCACTAAAGTTTTCACATCCTTGTTTCCAAAGGATAACTAAACCTTTGCTCTGATACCAACTGTAGAGAAAAATATCTTAACGTACAGAGACATTACATTACTTTTGTGGAATACTTAATACATTACAAAAAGAGACACCCAAAGACCGTATTAGTTTAGTGTCTTTGGAAACTGGGAACGTAATCTCCTAATCACGGTGAAAGGTCTTCAACATCTACCATAAAGATCTTTCCATTCGGGTTTCTTACCTAAAACCTTTTTGTATATCATAGGGAAAATAAAACATAAAATGGGTGAGCACAAATTCTCAGTAATGGTAAGCATGGAGAAAATAAAACAAACCACATACATTTGAACTTAAAAACATGAACATAATGTTTAAACATCAAAATCTTGAGCAATGACATTAGAAATGGTAGTACATAAGGAATAGATCATAATGGAACATCAATCATGATAAAATATCCCGATAATAAAAAATTTAATTGTGGAAAATAATTAAGCACATGATATAATTTCCATACTAGCCAAGGCATTACTGCAAATACCATTATAGTGGACAAAGTCCCTTACTGAATTGAGTTCACTCCTCATTCCAGTCCTGTATCACTGAACCAGATTAACTTACCATTCCATCCATGTCTATCTCATGAGATATAAATATTTACCCAATGCATTGGAGGGATATATGGGTCCCACCCATCTTATAATGAAATCATTCTTACCTGGGCCACAACATAAACATTAATCATTCATCATAACCCAAAGAATAAAATGGGTTTTATAAACATCATCCCATCATAACATAATCCATATAAAACAAATGGATATCATTTCATCATAAGAAAAGTGAAACCATGTAAATAATAGAGTAATCATACTTGAAACATACACATATGAAATAATGTCATCTTAGATGGAAAATATTTTTGATAAAACACTTGAAATGAATTCCTGAGGAAAATATCATTTCTTCTTCATAATCATTTTCTTTTCACAAAATGAAATTAAATTTTAAAAGAAAAGGATTTTGTTGAAAATATTCATAAAATCTTGTAGAGTATGCTTCATAAAAATTAAGCGTTATGAAACCATAAAAATCCGTTCATGCCGTATAAGTTAAAAAACATACTTCCCGTACTTTTGCATGAAAAGTCAAAATTACCTCGCATGGTAAGAAAAAGAAAGATTCCTTACACACCATGTAGTAAAATAAAAAAAAGGATAAAAATGACTTTAATCATACATGAAACCTTTTTTATATAATAGGGTCATGAATGATAAATATAACCCCAGTAAATACTGAAGAATAAGCAATCTCGGATAAAAACGAGATTGAAAAAGATATCCCTTACCGTATGTCCAATTTCGTCTGTATGTGTCCAAGACTCTTGTATAGTGGGTTTAAACATATTATTAACTTGTAATAGAACCATAATAATATTTATGATATCATATATGGTTCACTTACGTATTTATATTACCTGTTCATTTGTGAATTCCATATTAAAGCAACGTTTTGGGTAATTTTCTTTTCATTTGTCTTACGTGTTTGGACTTGTTGTTCATGATACTATTATTACCTATATCCTGATTTAATTACTTCCAGAATTTAAAACATGATTTATATATAATATATATTCATTATATATTTATATATAATAGATAGATAAATTAAATGAAACACACCGTTCTTGGAGACGGTAGGCCATACGTACGCATGAACGTTGTTTTCCTTTCTTTATTGACTTGAATGGAAGTAAGTAGATGAAATATATATATATATATATAAAATAGCATTATTATATCATATATATCATTATTATTCATAATATATACTTTATAATCATTCTTTAATGGTTAATATGGAGAATGAATATCATCGTGTCGTGGAGACGGTAATCCGTACGTATGCACGAGCTATGATATCCTTCCCATAATTATTGAATGGAATTGGAGTGGATGATATAATATCTTAGAATCAGTATAATGTTATAATAAACCTATATAGTTATTATTTACACCATTATACCCATCCATGTAAGATGGTGGTGGAAAAACAGATTACACCATGGCGTGGAGACGGTATTCCGTACGTACGCACGCGCAATGATTTCATTTTCCGTAGGATGGAAAGAAGTTGAAATGGGGTTGTTTCATATTTATAATAACATATCATTATATTTTTGATACTGATTTCATTACTTTGTAATGAAACAACTAAAGAAGAAGAATTTGAAGAAGAAAGAAACTTGAAAGAATTGGTAGAAGAGATTACCTCATCTTCATTGTGCCTCTTCTTATCCTCTTATTAGGGCACTAAAGTTTGTCTTTAAATAATACCATGGTCTCTAGAAGGATTATATGGAAGTTTAAAAGTAAAATGGTCAGGTTTTAGCCGAGCTTGAATGCCCAAATTTATGTGAAGAGGAGAGGGAGGAGGTGCCCTTATATAGGAGAGGAGAGGGGCACTTTTGGAAACCATAAAAATATTAATTAATAATAAAATGAAAAACCACTTAAAAACGTACAAAAATGACTCAATTAAAATATGGGATGAGATAGGGTTAAAATCTCATCAAAAAAATAAAATTTTCAAATGTTTTATGTTTATTTTAACCCTTATAAACATGATTTATCGTTATTTAATCTATTTAATTTTATTTGTGGTAATAAGATTATAAATTCTATATTGTTATAAATACAAAATTAAATGTTTTAAATTTCCCATAATTTGATACTTTATAACCTTTTTGGCCATAATATTATCAATTTGTAGTTTTTAAATATTTTTGCTATCTTCAAATAATTTAATAATATGTTATTTTTATAAAATATCAATAGTGTCAATTTTGACACTATTCATTATTTGAATTTAAATAAAAACCACACAGAACCAAAATATATAATATATTCCTAACATGTCATTTTCATCAAAAAAATTCTGGGGGCACATTATTTTGTTCATTTGTTATTTATTTTAATATTTTTAAAACCATTTATTTGGTATATCTCTTAATAAAATAATTACTACAACATTTTTGTGTAATTATTTAATATACTTATTTGTCGCATAAAAATTAAAAATAAAATCATACAATGAAGATAAATCTATTAAATTTCATAATAATAGTTTTACTTGAATTTATCATCTTAAAATCACAATATTTAAAATTTTATAATTATTAAATTATGAAGTTGACGACGTTGACATCATTTAAAATAAAATATTATAAGTGTCATAATCGCTTTTATAAGTATCCAAATGGTCAAATATTAGACCATTGGATGATTATGGTTTACATGTACACGACCAATATGTTTTGGTCAGGTTTGTTTTGCTTTTATGGTCACTATTAATTTAATTAAAACTATATTATTGATTTTTCACTAAATAAACAAATTCTGCATCATTATTGTGTCACCATTAATGACAATTATTTAATCCCTAAAAATTTTAAATAGAATCTCATGATGTATATAACTTTATTATATTTACGGAGACTATTTATATTCAAGGTTTTATGAGGTTTATCTCGAAATTGCATTATTACACTTAAAATATAAAAGAGAGTGACATGTTGTCACTTTCTTTGGTTTTAATAATAATTACATCATTTTCATGGTCAAAAGTCTATGAAATGAATCTATTTATATTCATAGGTGATATGGGTCGACTTTTATTCATCCAATAGAATTTTTTCTTGTGTTAGGGTAATTTTATAATCTTATTGTTACCCTTAATTACCTGATTTACCTTTAACTGTACTAAATAGAATTTAATGTAGTTACTATTCATAATGTCTTAAAATAAAAAGTAGACTATTAAAATAATTTGGACCCAATAATTCCAAATATTAAATCAATATTCCCACATTCCAAACACAAAAGTGGCAGTAATAAATTTAAAATTAATCCCGTTGTCGAAAAAATGGGTTCTTGTTTAAAACATTGCAAAAGATTGAATTTATTTAACCTATGAATTCAATGTAAAATCAATGATAATGACATAAATCATATTAAATGGAAAAAATAAATTATATTTATACTTTAAAAAAAGTTACTATTATAATTTAAGCATATAAATAATCTTGATGAAAAAAGTTGATTTTATGTAAAATTTAGCATGTTTTTACAATTCATCAAAATAAGAACGTTGTCAGAAAAATATCAAAACTTTATCCAATGTAAATTTTTATATCCTGATTAAAAAGAAGAAGTTTATTTTGTAAAATTGAACTTATAAAATTGTCAAAAATTATATTTTAAATGGGTGCACCATCAAAAGGTGGAAAAAACTGCATTTTTTTCAAAATACTTATTTTACCCGAAAAAATTATTTTGTTCTCATACCATGTTCTAGAAAGTGTGTATAATGAATAATAATGTTATAAAATTCAAAATTTTGTAAATAATATTCATAATTTCTAGTTTAAAATAATATTATAACCATATATCATTGTTTAGTGAAACCCTGGTATTGCGTACAACACACGCTATCGAGGAAGGTCGCGATTGGGTGTAATACAAGCCAAGTTAGGGTTATGTGTAGTGAAAGACTCCTTTGTTGTTGAATATAAAAAAATACAACCATATTTCATTTATAAATTTAATATATATATAGACACACACACACACTCAATGTTGCGTGGAATAACTACTATCAAACAAACATAGAATTATGTGTAACACGATCAAAGATTAGTGTTGTATATAATGCATGCTAATATGGTGTTGCGTATAGAACAAGATAATCTTGGTGTAGCGTATAACACAAGACATCAAATAAATTAAAAAGAATACTTCTCATTAAATCTCTGGGTGTTACACACTTGTCTTTAGTGGAGTTTTCCTATAACAACAGTTATCAAGAAACTCTACAGATGGAACCATATGAGGAACATTATGGTAGAACGTATAGACTAATGCTATTTTGGTAAGAGGTGGGAGAGTCAGAGCTGTTGGGACCAAGTCTCATTCAAGAGACATCAAAGCAGGTGAAGTTGATTCAGAAACATATAGATACGGTTTAGATTAGGTAGAAGTTTTATACTGATAGATTGAGATGACCACTAGAGTTTAAGGTGGGTGATCATGTATTCCTTTAGGTGTCACCTATTTTGGGTCACTACAAGATACATAGGTAGGGAAAGTTGATGCCTAGATTTGTTGAACTGTTTGAGGTGCTGGAGGGAATTGGACTAGTGGCATACTAATTAGACCTTTCACATAAATTCACTATTATGAAAGATGTTTTCCATGTGTCACAGCTACAGAGGTATCACCCCGTACCCTCTCATGTGATTGATGTCAAAGAGTTTAACCTTGAGATATATGCGTACTTCGAGGGGCATCTGATATGTGTGTTGGGTCGTAGTGAGAAAGTGTTGTGGGGAATGGTCGTGCTGTTAGTTTATGTTTTATGGAATCATTGATGTGTTCAAGAGGAAACATGGGAACGAGAAGAATATATAAGGGCTCAATGGCCCAATATTTTTGGTTCCAAATCATGAGAAGTTCAGAAGTGCATGTCAAGGAAGAGATGTTATAAGGTGGATAGATTATAATATCCCAACCTTTTCTTGAGTCATATAAGGTGCATTTTAGGTACTTCTTGAGGTTTTTAGGTTCCTTTGATATGGAGTAGTGTCTTGGAGTGTGTTTGGGTGAATTTTTAACAAAAACTAATAGACAGTTGGATGTGCACTATTTGTGCATGGTTTGACAAACCGTGTGACAAAACCATGCCAAAATGTGCAAACCTGGATAAAGAGGTCCACACTGTTTGTGCTTGGATTGAAAAACCATGTGACTAAACCATTCCAACCATGAAAACCTAGACAAAGTGGTCCATATAGTTGGCACACTGTATTCCCTAACCATGTGCCCCAACCCAGAAAACCGTGTACGCAAGATTAATTATCTGAAAATTTATTTTAAACCCACCTAAACCCCCGAGACACCCATATTTTGACCATAGTCCAGGCTTGAAAATTTCTAGGTGATCACAGAGCTTTCTGGAGAGATTCGAAATTGTTCTAAACATTGTTCTTTGAGATCCAAATCCCAGATTGAAGATCCACTCTCTTCCCAGTAAGTGGAATTCATCCCAATGCTTCTCACATGCATTCCTCTATCTTTCCATGATATTTTCATTGAATATATCCAACATATCCATGTATCTAATCATATGAGTTGAGATCCAGATATAGTATTGTGGATCCATATCTATATTTTCAAGATCTTGATGCCTTTGATCATAATTTTGGTTTAGGGATTTAGATCCGGAGCCCGATCGATGACGTTGTGCCACTCATATTTTAGGGGTTTCTGTTGGGTTAATATTAATCAAAATATCAAGTTAGGGGGTCTAAATCAAACTCCTGTTATCATGGATTTTATATTTGAATGTGATTTTATAGATTTTATGGCTTCCCTTGATATTTTATTTCTTGAACTGGAGTAACTATGAATGTGAAATTGAATTTTGATTTCCATGGTGATTAATTGATAACTGAATTACAGAACAAATTATTAAGTGGGGGGGGGGGTTGTAGATATATATATTTTTTAAATTGGTTTTGGGAAAAGATATTATAATTGAGATGTTGAATTTATTGTGTTAATATAATTAATCACAACAATTTAAGATTTTATATGGATAAATAATTATGATGAATTAATTATGAAATACTGTTTGGTTGTTTAAGATAATAAATTATGACAATTAATTATGTTCCATGATGTTCATTACAGATATTTAATTGTGATAATTAATTATAAAAAGTTGACATATGATATGTATACTTAATTGTGAAAAATTAATTATGGAATGAGAATTGTGTGGATTGATTAATTAATTGATGAATTAATTAATGGGATATGTTCTTAGAATTTTTTTAGTAAACTAATAAAAATTTAAATGTTTAACTAATTGTTGGATTAGTAATATAATGATGTGGCTAATTATTTTTAATTAAAGAATTATTAAATGGTTGAGATTTTTTTTTGTTCTAGACAAGGCATTCTAGACTGATTAGAAGTTCGGAATTGGACATGGCATTCCTCCAAAATAGTTATCCAAGCATGAGATTTTGGGGTTCTAGGCATCATGACCTTCATGAAATGAGATATGGAGTGTTAGGAATTATGAACTACATTGATTGGTATTTCGGGTTCTTTGCATGGCGTTCAATATCAAATGAATGATAATAATGAATGAATATTCAAATGGTAAAATTGAATTAATATTGGGGCTAATGTGATGATTAATGATTAAATTATAATGCGATAACTATTAAATTAAGCACTATATTTATTACTTCATAAGACATGATACCCTATATTTTGACTGTACTTGTTTTACACACCGTTGGTGGTGGCCTACTGAGTTATACTCACACTCTATTCGGGCCGCTTGATCAGCACCCGAGTAGACTTTGTTGTTGTAGGAATGGATAAGGGAAAGATCCTAGGATAGGTTGTAGTATGGGATTGGAGCATGGGAGAGGGAACCAGATGTGGTTCAGGACCCTCTTTGGAGTTATTGTGTCTTTAATTTAAGTCACATTGTATACACTTGACATTCACATTTTCAAAACATGTTTTACCTTTAAGTTGATCACTGTATTTTCATATTTAGAATATCATATGACAGAGTATTGTTCAGGTTATTTAAATTATTACACACTTGGTTATTGTTGTTTTCATCTGTTTGTGTTTTATTCTGATAAAATATGGTATAGTCTCCTCAATACTAACTTACCTGACACTCATTGCTATTCAGCTACCTCTATCGTTTGAAGAGGCGCAATTGAGGGCATGTAGCCAACCGGATCGGTGAACCGTTTAGTGACACGTAGGTTGGGATGTAACCTTAATAACCAAATAAATATTTGAAAAAATAAAAAAAACTACTATAAGAGGTTTGATGGTGTGAAAAAATTGGTCAACCACTGGGTGGAACATGCCAATGATTCATATAGAATCAACACCATGCACCCACCAAGCCTCAATATACCTATGGACAAGATCCCTAGGCAACATATACCCTTCTCTCTCTCCCTCTCCTATCCACATCTATATCTCTCAAACGAAGTCCCCTAAAGGGCAATCTCCCTAAGCATGCATGATAATAAAAAAGGGAGGAGAGAATATAGAAAAGAAAAAAATAAATGGTTGAAAATAAAAAAATAGAATTATTACAAAAGGGTCTCAAAACAAATCCATTTCTTAACACAAGGATATGTCTTACCAAAGAAAAAAACCACATTCTAGACTCAACTGTGTGGTTGAATATTAACCCAACATTATTTAAAATAAATAAAACAATGATAAAAACATGAATAAATTAATATTTCATGAATTTAAAAATTAAATATTATTTTAAACTTGAATAGATTAAATTTCCACATAATTATGATCCTATATTAAACACCCTATTCCAAGACCAAGGGAGTGCTCAAAAAGTTATCCGAGATCATCTAATTGGATAAATTACCATTTTTTTCCTAAACTCTCCTAAGAATAAAGGGGTTAAAATTCCCTCTAATTTTCATAACCCATGACACCACGGGTTGTAAGAAGACCCCCACCAAAAATGTTTCTCACCTATGAGATTCCTTATAGGACAACTAACACCCATTAACTCAACCAAGAGCTTGCGCAACCAACACTATCTCAACCATCCAATGACTGGCCTTACTACATCCAAAACTCTCTCCTAACATGGGAAACATTATATAATGACTAATCTGATTCTCCCCACTATATTAGTATATTTATCATCACCCAACACCCAAATGTAAAATCACATGACCCATTCTATGAACACTATTAAACACAATGGTTATACATGGCCAAACCCCTCACCCTTAGTGTCAACAAAAAAATCGCAATATCTACACTCAAAAAACTACTTTAATGAGGATCAAAACCTCCAATAGCCTATGGAATATTCTATATAACAAGGATTTACTCAAAAATCCATTAAATGAGAACAATAGACAACACTCACATGGGATAATTATTAACAATACATGGATAAAACACCTAAAACCATCAACCATACTCCTCATGCAAGCTAGTTCCAACAAACCGGAGCACCCATGCCACTCCTATCTAAAAAAGGATTATACCTAATTATAAGATAAACCATATAACCACACTCAACCTGGAAATAAATCCAAAATAATAAGCACAAAACCAATCGACGACTAAACTACCTAGGGTGCAACCAAAATGAATTGTGATTAGGGTCTAATCAAACCTACCCTCTTAGGCTAGCAATGAGACAAGGATCACTCCCAAAATTCCACTTATAATGAACTAGGAATCAATATGTATAACCACATACCAGTTAATGAATACCCCAACAACCCCACCAAGGAAAAACTAAAACACCCCCCAAAGCCATTAGTGATAGCAGGCACATGGGCCCTACCACCCAACTCGACAGACATCACCTGTAAGGAAAAAATACCTACCAAGAAACCAAAACACTGGGATATCATTGGAACCACCACCATACGATATTTAATGCTCAATAAAATGATATATTAGTAATAATTTTCCTTATCAAGAAGCCAATATGGAACTCAGGTCATATTACCAATTCATTAGGGTCTCCGTACATCACTCGACATGGGGAATGGATCTCTATCACCAAATAACCTATCACCCCAAGTTTCATATGAACATTCATTAGAAAAAAATATAAACATTACATTAGTTCAAAATTAGGTTTTTTGTGTTAGTTTTCTATGTTTTATCCTTTGATTATTAGGGTGAAATTATTGTAGTTGACCTAAAAAAAGATGTTTCTAACATTGGTTATTACAGATGTAATTATTTTTTACAGAACTTATATGTTAGTTAATAAACAACCATTTTAAAGAAGGATATTCAATGTTCGTTATTAAAAATTATGTTCAATATGGATTTTATTACATTGGTTATTTTATAACCAAGGTAAAAGTCCACGTTCTACGTCGGTTATATAAAAAACAATGTAAAAGACTATATTTTTAAATATTCAATGGTTTTGAATCTCTATAATGAAAATAGAAGATCGATAGAATGTGAAAAATTAAAAAATCCAAATAAAATATAAAAAAAACATAATTATTTGAATTGACTATCAAGAATATTTTAGTCTTCATCGTTATAATTTTATTTCTAGGAAAAAACTTATAAGTCATTAGAACAGGAAAGTGTTAGGGTATTTTAGACTTTGAAAAAAACCAATTAAATCACGCAAAATGATATGAAGGATTTCTCATTATAAAAAATAGTAAGAATTAATTGTTATTGAAATGAGAAAACAAATAACAAAAAAAATTACGTCCTATAAAAATAATTATAAATACCACGATGTGATCACTAAAAGAAGAACTGTTAGAATAATGATAAAAATGGAAAGGGTTGAATATGAGTAATTGTTATACAAATTTAAAGAGTTGATTGGAAGAGAATATGTGTGGATCAAGAAATCATAAAAATTAAACTCAAAAAGTTATCCATGAAATTATTAATTTTAGACTACAATTGAAAATTTCAATGGTGAACTATAAAAAATGGAACTCTACATTGGAGTGATGTGAAAGTTTCACTATCACATCATTTAATTGTTAACCAATGTTAAAAATGAACGTTTACCACCAGTTTTCAGCTAAACAATGTTAATTTTTTTTTTTACATTTTTATTTAAAAACAGACATGAAGAAAAACCATTTTCATGTATTTTGACATATAACTGATGAGAAAAACCCACATAGATGGGTTTTCATGTCGGTTATTCATATAATTAGTGAGGGATTTTTTTAATGTTGGATTTTTAGAAAAAGATATTAAATCTATGATGAAAAGACTATTTTTTATAGTAGTGTTTAGTTCATTTTAGTAGAGTTCGACTAAGTACATATATGATAAACATTAAATGATAGGTTGTAGGAAATTTAAACTAAGCATGAATTGGTCATAAAACATTGTAGAAATGAATATGTCATGTGCATTATATTTTCCTATAGTAATACATGAACAATAGCCTCTTACCCTTGGGTCAAGATCCAAAATCTAGAATAAACAATGAATCCCAAAATATAGGTGCATAACTATATGTGAAATCAAAAAACAATAACAGATTCCAAGAATGAAAATCCCATGATATTGATAGTTAGAATTTTTATCCGAAAAGGTGTTCATGATACTCTAGTCTGATATTCATCAGAATTTTGGAAACATTCCTAGACCACATTTTCAGCATCTCCACACATCATAAACCCAAAAATCTCTGATACAATTTTGTAATGAACCAACCTAGGTCAAGCTGACATGTCACCCAATCGGGATCACCACAAAGCCTCAAGCAAACATCCCCAAAAATCAGAGGCTACTGATTAATGGAGAGGGTAAAAAAGTTACAATATAGAGACTATACCCTTTATATATATTTTAATTATATTTTAAAATAAGTAAAATCAAACATAAGGATAACAACGAGAGTACATATAATAAATAAATTGAAACAAGGGCACGATTTAATAAATGAAATATAATATAAATTCATACAAATTTTTAGGAATTGAAAACATACAATAGTTTGTTTCTCATTAGGCCAACCATATATAAAAAATAAATAAAATAAAAATAATATTCAACAAGATCTACCGATAAAACCAAACAAAACCCCATACTTGGTCTTTGCAATGATCAAGATGCACTATCACAATCCTGACACTCCACATGAGAGAATCCACTTGATCAAGTTATAATGATTGTTTTTTTTCTGGGTGAGACTTTAAAATAGCTATACAAATATTTTTAGAGCTGGGAACTGTGTCAGCATGAGATTTTGGGGATCATAATGATCACTATTTATATATTTAAAACAATAAATTTATTATATCATGCATGAATAATTTTTATTCAATAATGTAATAATTCATTAAACTATTTTTTGATCAAAAATATAAGAACACCATCGAATATGAAATTTAGGTTGTTCCTCTGGTACATTAATCTTTTTTGTGTATCTATTTTTTGGCATAAGTCTGGTTTTGGGTGAATGATAATTAAATAGATAAATATTTTTTTATTAGTTATTAATTTAAATGACCTAGATCTTTCCTTTATATAAACATCATTTTTTAACTTCCCTAGGGAAATAAAAATAAATACTAGTGTATAGAAGGGAATTGAGAGAGATATCCAATGGTGAGTATTTTGGTGGAAGGTCACATGATCATCGATCGAGGACCAACATATTGAGAGAATCATTTTCATTGATGGTGTTCTCGGATCTCAACAATGATAATGATTCAGAAACGTTATTTTTCAATGATTAATCCAACCTAATATAGGATGTTTGATTTTTGTGGAATAATCCCCATTTATAATTTGAGATGAATAAAATTAATTACTCTTAAATTAATCCATGAATCACTCAACATTGGTTTTCTAGTGATTTTTTTCTCTTCCTAGATCATGGGATTTTTGATATATTTATCCTCGATTGATTCTTGTTGATTTGATAAACCCATTTTTTAGATTCTAATGAAGATGGATAAAAGAACACATCCTTTATTTAATGATAATTTTTTGGGTTTTTTTGTTTCTCCCTCAGTTCATGGAATTCATCATCCATAATCAGGTTTATGGTTATTTTATGATACCCATGAGTATCGATAATTGTGTTTTCATTATTTGGAACAGTGGATTAATATCATGTGTTAATCTTTGTGTTTTGGTGATATGACATACGTGAGGACGAAATGATGGGAACCAGAATTTGGATTGGGTAATAGAAGTATTATGAACTTGATTAAGTTCAGCCTGTGACTCCTCAGGCACATAATCTCACAAAGAATGGGATGGATCAAGTGACGGTAGTCATCATTATTTCTATTTTTATAATAGATAAGTTATCCCTGATAAGCGAGGAAGTGGAAAAAACATATGATTAGGGGAGCTGATGGCCTAGGGCCTATGGCATGACTTTCCCACCAGCTAAACATGATTAAATATATGTTAGGGGAGATGTGGGATTTATTATTTGTTTTAGTAATAATAATACTTTAATAATAAAATTAAAGATATGTCCAAGGTGGGAACCATGTGAACCATATAAATGAAGAGAGTAGGTTTTCTTTCATGAAACCAAACCATTTTTCTTTTCATATATTCATTAATCAATGGAATACATATTATAATAATAATATTGTAAAATATTATTATTATGATTATTAATTTTAATTTCCTACCACAAATTCTTCATACGGTGTTAGATTGATGAATCATCAGTGGCATCATTACAAAAAAATTGAGGTGGCTGATTCAAGAACATTATTGGGAACCTTTTTTTCCCATGGATCTGGACCAGAAATTGTCTTTCCTTTGTGATATGGAGAAACACGTCATTTTCACCAAGTGTCCTTTTGGGTAAGTAAATAGCCTATCATGTGTGTTTTTAAGGAGAATCACATAATAATGATCCATTTGTAAATTCAAAGATATTTATTGAAGCATATTAGTGGATTCACTTTTTTTCCCTTCAGATCTACAATGATTCTCATTCATTTGGAATAATGTTTGCAGTCACAGAATCAGGCATGTGTGTAGTCTATACCGAGTAGTTTGAAATTTAGAATGAAATATTGGCCTATGTTTTGAGAATAGAGGTACAATGTGAGGGTATACTATGGAGGAACTTCTCTTTGTGATTCCTTGAAAATGTTAGTGATCATGTTTGATCCTTAAAGATGAGTCAAGGTTGGAAATTAACCCTATAACATTAGAGAACACGTCCCCCATAATATCTATGAACATATCAACAATAAGGTCTGATTATCTGAGAGTTACTAGGGTTAAAAATCCCCATTTTGTACATGGGTGTATGTCCCCTATAATCATCATGCTAGTGGGGTTGGCCACACCCATAATACATTTTTATGGTCATTTATCAATAGGATTGATTGATCATAGTGTTACCAAGGTTGGTAACCCCCATTCCACACAAGGGCATTGGTTCCCCATACTATTTACATAGGTAGGGTTTGAAATCCTTCATTTTATATTGGGTGTAGGTCCCTTATCTATCGAGTGTCTCCCCTGACGCACTAGGGAATGCCTCTTCCTCGTACTAAGTGGCGCCCCCATGCTGCACTATAACATGGGTACACTACCAATTGAGTGACACCCCCTTGGAAGAATAGGGAGTAGATCCTGTAACTAACTAGTAGAACCCATTGAAACACTCTATTTTGGGCCCTCTTCCCAACGTGTGGAACCCCGTATTAGGCCATTGAATGGGTCTTCCAGTGTTAATAGTACCCCCTCGGCTGTGGAGAGTAGTTGCGTGGTATTATTCCTCAATATGGACTTCATTCAATGTTTTGTGTGATTTTGGGAATTGAAGATAAACCTTTACCGTTGAAGTTATGTTATTCATTATTATCAAGGATTTAAATATGGATATCCCCGTTATCAATTTTTTTGGGATTTCTTATGTAGGGAAATATATTTTTAAAGGTATTTGTCTGATCTTATGATTAACATGAGTTTGGGATGACGAGCTGACTAATTTTTCTTAATGCTTCATGTTTGGTGATTTTAGGGTGGGATAATGGGTATGCTTACCCTCACACCAACATGTGATTTTCTCGAATGTGTGATCTCTTATGAAGATGATAGATATACTAGAAGGGACTATGGTGGACTTGGTTTAGTAGAGCTTTTCATTATGTGATTGCGATGACCGTGTTCAGTGGTCAGATTCTAGGATCAGGATCCATGCTCTCCCATTATATACTCCCCTCGGGTTTTTTCAATTCAGGTTCCCCTCGAATATTTATAGTTGGGTGTGTAATTTTCTCATTTATATCATTTTATTACACTTTTTTACTCTGAAATATGTTCTTAGAGGTTATTGAATGCTTTATTTTAACTCTATATGTATTGTATATTATGAAATCTCTACACTATTTAATCAAGTAGGTTATGTATGTTCCTACTTGTAGTTTATTATAAGGACTCCCATTTCAATATTATACCAACTAAATGATAATTTATATCCCTGGTCCTAATGGTGGTAGGATTTGGGTTTTCAAACTTAGCTTACTAATAACTAAGAGGGCCCAAGTAGGTCGGGTTAGAAAAAAGTGGCATCAAAGGCTAGTCTTTTCCCTAAGATAGTTTTTTATGTTTTAACCTTATTATGAGGATTGGTTAGGGAAATTAGGGAATTTTTTTAGAGTTTCTCAAGTGTAGCTCTCGTGATGGGGAACATAGTTTTGGTGCAATAGAAGACATATACATACACTAGGATTCTATGTACATGTTTTTTTGAGTCAAATTAACAAGGAATTGGTTTGAAGGAAACTGATGGAAAAAATCATATAGGATTGAGTCCAATAATTTTCCTAATCAATTATGCTCCCCATATTTTATTTTTGAATATTTTATATCTTTTTAACTTTCAGGATATATCCAAAATTATAGAAAACCTGAACTTCGATATAGCGTCATTACGATGACTATTTGAGCGATGAAGCCTTAATTTAGGGACTCACTCATGAGGTGTTTCTTCCTAGTGGGAATATGGCCAAGCTACAACACTCTTTGTAATGTATGGACCATTCTATTGAGGTATAAGTGGAAGATCATACGCACATTGAGTGGTGGACGACTTCAGTAGGATAAAATGACGGTATATGAAGGCTTGGTGCATTACATGAGTTCTATTGATATGGACCACTATGGTTTCATGGTGATCCTAATCCTCATGTAGTGGAGGATTTGCCCGAGTAGGTGGTCTAGGTGTTCCATCTTGTGAAGACCCCAACCGATCAGATGGTTTCACTCAAAACATTCCATTTGTAGAGAAATAGTTGGTTTCAGTGGTTCTTATAGATGACAGACTTATGTAAAAAGAACATTTTTGGGTCTAGAGTTAAAGATCTCCTGTAATTTGTGGTGAGAAAAACTCCCCATTCTTTGGTAGTTGAGGACTAGTACAAGTATGCGGTGTAAATGGATTTCTTGGATATGACACCTTCTGATTGTTATTTTTGGGGGGAGACTTATTTAGTGTGATGCAAGATTCAATAGGGATCATGGTTAGTGAGAATTCATGTGGATTTAAGAGTTAGAGGAAGAGGGACACTCCCCCCGCCATGATGCATTTTTATAACATGATCTAAAATGTTGAAGAAGAATCATTGACACTTAAAGTGCACATTTTTAATGTGTGGTGGAAAATTTTCTTTGACTTTTATGTTTGAGGTCATTTTTCTATCCTAAGGTGGTGGAGCAAGTGATGGTTGTGGTGAAAATGTATGTATGGGAAGGAATGGTTTTAGGCAGAATGAGTTTACGGCCAAGAGGCTTCAAGTGTAGTTTGTGGAATGAAATGTATCTTCTGTATCCATGTTACTATTTTGGTGCATGGTTACAAGAAACTATTACTTAGATGTATCCCCAGTCCATAACCATATGTTACTAGTGGATACTTTTCACATGAGCCTTGTTATTAGAGTCTTTCACATAGAGTATCAGTGGTTTAAAACATCAGACAATGTGGCATGACTCATGGGGGAGGGAGTGACTCATGAGGAATCTTTTCATAACTAGCATTCAGGTCTTTTCACTTTTTTCATGGTATGGTATGGTTCTATAATGTCTATGCTCAATTGACTATTACCATCGATTTTTTCAGCGTGTGAAATCATTTTTGACCTATGAACCAGATGCTTAACCCTTCCTAGATCGGTTTTTGGTTGTCTTCCTTGATAAATACCTTATGTACTCAGTATCTAAGAAGGATCATGAAAGACACATAAGGATGGTTCTGGAATATCTCTATGATTAATAGCTTTATGGGGACCTCTCGTTGATACAATTATGGATTTAAGAGATTCAATTCATGGGTTGTGTCTTCCCAGTTGTGTGAGTGATAGTGAACCCATTAAAGGATGAGTCAGTGCAATCTTGAGATACACCCAAGTTCATGGATATTATAGAATATTCTCATAGTGGGTTTTTGTCCACTATCGATGAGAAATGTGATAATGAAGTTGAAAAACATTCAATTAGACCATGAGGGTGAATATGGTGCAACATATCTCCAATTGACGGTTGTTAACCCACAACTTATTCTACGAACCAAGGAGGCAGAACTTAGGGATATCGATTATGAGATCTCACATGACCGGATATTCCTGATAGAATTTATGAAGGTTGGGAGGACATCAACCTTATTTGAGGATGGAAAATGACAACCATAATGTAGTAATATGAGGTTATGAAGGGGTTTCATTCCCTTATTAGTACATCTAAGAGAGGTAAGGATGTTCCATGATCCTTTGGTATCATGGTTGGTGGATAAGGATGTCATAGAATGTATCTAATTTCTAGTGTTGATTTGTCACCAAACTATAGGTGTTGACCATTTTTCCTAGATGTAAGTGAAAGTGTGATGACCCTAATCATATTAGAGAAGAGATAATTATATAGGTTTCGATACCTATACCTAAAAGAGTTTGTTTACCTTAATGGAATTCCCTCTATGATTGAAAGAGTATAATTCTCACTTCACATGACGACTGTGGAGAGGATGGAGTAGTCCATGAAAACATATTTTTAGTTGAGAACAATGTTTCTACCTTGGAAAGATGACCATATGAAAGGGACTATTCAGTTTTGGAGAACATGCTTTGGGATTTCATGTTATATTTCAGTCATAGCTGGTAGGATCATATACCAATGGAGGAGTTTTTATTGTAGAATTTACAATTCCACCATTGGTGTGAAAACTTTTTAGTTCACGTATAGGAGACCTTGCGAGCCACTAATGCACAAGTTATAGATAGTGGGAGAGAATGATAATGGTCCCAGGGTTGGTAAAAGTGATGGTTGGAAAAGGTTATCTCATCTAGGGATAAATGTGGACTACTCAAAGACATAAGGGTCCTATTTTTTGTGATTATGGTGGACTTTGGATTTTAGTGAGGAGGTCTTCTGTTCTGTGAGATCTCACCTCATCGAGGGTCAGGTGGATTTTTCCAGGATGGAAGGAAATCTCTCGTGATTGTAGGCACGTTTTCATGTTAATACATTGGGTAAAAGAGGATGAATAACTCTTGAAACAATGAAAATAGATATACCTTTCACATATTTAATACGACGTGTTGCAGTTGAGGATTGGGTAGGACTCATTGCACGATGTCAACCATGATGGGATGAACATCGTGGGTGGAGTTACCTTTTTTGAGATGCTTGATGATGATTGAGAACTGGTAGGATAAGAGCCTTTAGGGGATAGTTATTTTCTTTAGACTGTTTGTTTGTCTTGGAATCCTTTAGAAGAGCTCATGGGAATAATTAACCCAGTTTAGAGATCAATATTTTCAATTTTTTGGTAGGTTTTCGGTACATTGGTTGAAAATATTTAAAGGTGGGGAGAATTTAATGAATCAATTTTCTATGTGTAATACCTTGGGATATTTATAGGAATATTTTTTGGATCCATGAGCTAAGTTAGTGTGAGATTATTGGGCATAGATATCCATGATATTGATATACTAAAAAAATTATTATATTATTTTCACATTATTTGTTATTAAATAATGGAATAACTCTCAAATGGATTCTTGGAAAAGAAATATTTGACCAGTGTTTAATCCAAAATGTGTGTTTTACCCAAGGCATGTAATAACTTTTGTGAAAATCAGTTTTTTGGCTTAGGTGTGGTCGTGGGAGAATGATAATTAAATAATTTTTTTATTAATTTAATAGTCATGAATTTCAATGACCTAGATCCTTTCCCTTTATAACCATTTTAATGTAAACTTCCCTAGGGGTTTATACTTAATCATAGATGATGCAGGGGAAGGAATATAGATATTAAATGGTGAGTATGTTGGCCCATGGTCAAAGGATTGTGGATTGAGGATAAGAGTGTTGTAAGATTCATTATCATCAATGTAGTTCTCAGATTTCACAATGTCTATGATTTAGAAACATTATTCATCAACAATTAATCTCACCCAAGGAAGGATGTTTAATTTTTGTGGAATAATCCCCATTTATAATTTGAGAAAAAATGGGAATTAATTTCTAAAAATTTAATTTTTGAATCCCTTTTTGTTTGTTTGTTAACAATTTTTGTTTTCTTCCAAGATCTAATATTTATATTCTTATTTCTCCTTGATTGATTTTTATTTATTTTATGACTATTTCATTGGATTATGATGATAATTTCATATTATCATGACCATTATTTGATGTTAACTTTTTGGACCATTCATTTATCCACATGTTCATGATGTTTATCATCGATAAGAAGGTAACTGATGATTCAATGATACCCAGGAGCACTAATTATTGTGATTTGGTTCTATGTAACAATGAATCATAGTCATGAATTCTGATTTTCGTTTTGGAGAAATAATATAGGTGTGGAAGTAAAAATGATATATTGACATTGGATCAGGTAATTGTGGTTTTGAGAGTAGGATTAATCTAATCCCACAACTTCTCTAGATCATTTGCGTGTGGTGGACATGATGTATTAGGGGTGTTTGGTCATCTTTGTTGTTGGTGTTGCATTGGAGAAGTCATACAAGATAGGTGTGAAGGAGGAAACGACCTGGAACATAATGAGTAAGCATCCCATGGCCCATGCGAGGTGTCTTTCCCACGTACCAATATATGATTGGAGAGAAGTTGCATGAGGTATGTTATTTTCTATCATTTTAATAATTATAATTATTTAATCTAAAATTAAATAGGGGATACAAGGTTGGATCCACATGAACCCTATGCATGGAGATTCGGTGTTTTCTAGTGTTAAACCACCACATTTTTATATATTCTTTAATCAATATAATATATCTTATAATAATAATAATATAAATTATTAATAATATTATATTTATGGATTATATTTTCCACCAATAACTTCTTTATACAGTGTTGAATTGATGAATTGTCTGGGGAATCCTAACAATAACACTTTGGTGGATATTTCAAAACCAATTTAGGGATCCTTTTTCAGACATGAGGATTAGGCTCAGGAAGCACTGTGCATGTGTGATATAGTGAAACACTTTTTTTCATTCGGTGTCCACTTTGGAAATTAAATATCCAATAATGAGTATTTTTCCATGAGGATCACAATGACATGATGCATTTATCCATTCATGTAAAATTTTTATGACTTATCAGGGCATCAAATTTCATTCCACCAAACCGATGGTGAGAGTAATGCATTCTTTATGCCTTTTCCTAGATTAAACTCAGGCCCATGAGTAGTCTATCTTGAGTAGTTTTATACATATAACTTTATATTGGAATTTATATAGGAAATATAGATACAAAAATATGAGATTCCAAGAATTTATTCTTTTATATATTCTTAACTGATGGCAATGATCAGTTCTGATCTTTACAGAGGTGTCAGGGTTGAAAACCCCCTGTCACATTAAATTGTAGTTCCCCCATACTCAATACAATGTTATCTGTGACTGGGTGTGATGATAGAAGTGTTAATGGGTCTCTAAATCCTCCTACTACACTAGGGAGTGGGTCCCCATACATTTAATGTTGGTAGGGATGAAAACCCACATACTACATTGGGCGTGAGTCCTTTATCTATTAAATGGAATCATCGAAGTGTTTTTGGGGTTGGTAACCCCAGTATCACACTAGGGAGAGGCCCCCCGTAGCCTTTATATAGGTATCATTGGTAATCTCCTATGATCCATTGGGGGTTTATACTCTACCTATAGAGTGTTACCCCTTTAATGCATTAAAGTGTGGGTCCTCTATCTACCAAGTGGAACCTTCCTGATGCATTAGGGAATGAGTCCTCTACATACTGAGTGGAACCCCCTAATGTACCTGGAAACATGTCCATTACTTACCGTGTGGAACCCCCATAGGGAACTATGTTGAGGGTCCTCTACCTACCGTGTGGCACCCCCTGTCAAACTAGGTCTTGTAGCCTTTTCAAGATATATTTCCCCTTAGTCGTAGAGTATAGTAGTGAGGTGAGAGTCCTTTACCCAAATTACTTATGAGATAGAGATCAATTTATATATTCATTTAGAATTCTATTATGAGAATATCTCTATGTTTAAGGTTTCCATATGAGCTCATGATTGTCATGACCTCATGATGTTGTGTTACCTACTTCCCCTTGAAGCTTTATGTTTCTTGATTTTGGGGTGTCCTACTATGTACTTATATACACACCACTACATGGTATTTCCCAAAATGAATTTTTTATTATGTAGATAACATGAATATTAATATTAAATTTGGTTGTCCTAGTTTAGTGGAGCTTAGTAGTACATGATGGTGATGATTGATTTTAGAGGCCAGAATCTAGGATCCAGATCCAGGATCTCCCACAATCTACTATTTATAATTATTTTCAGTTCGGGTTCCCAAAATGTGTTTCTAGTTGGGAATGTATTTTTAATCTTTATACCATTTATATTAATTTTTTTTCACTATAATATGTACTTCATATATGTTAGTTAATGAATTTTTTTCAGTCTAGTTGTTCAGTATTTTATTATACATCTAAAAAATTGAATGGAGTTGGATGTGTGTGTGCGTGCATGTACTTTAGGATAAGTGATCCCATTTCATTATTATACTTACTATTCACTTCTTACAACCCTTGAACTATTGGTGGAAAGCTTGGTGTGGTCACACCCAGATTACCATCAAACAAGTGGTCCACAGAGGGTCGGGTCGTGAAAAATAATTTCCATGCACTAAACACGTTCATTTCAAAACCCATAATACAACCTAAAAGCAGACATCAAATATGCATGAACACAAAGATGCATGTCTATGGTAGGAAAAATAAATCGCATAAGGCCACCCCCAATGTTGAACATAAAATCAATTTTCATAACATGTTTATACACACATGATATGCCTCGCCTATCCGAAGAAATATTATAGTTAGAATAGCCAAACAACCACATAAAACAATTTGGGGCTAAAAAAGAAGTAAAACAAACAAACATGGGTTCTATTATGGAACTGGATGTAAATATACACCCACTTTGGCACTCACTAGAAGATTTACAGTACATAGCTTACCCAACCACATGATAACTAGTGCATCTTCCTGATATACACATGAGATCCAAGATGCATAAACAAAAAAGAAATGAATTCCATACCCAAGGGAATGAACATAGGTGTCAACTTGATAAATAACATCTACTAGGATCTAGGACTCCAACATCATAATTTACCTGACGATAGATCTCCACTCCACACATCTTTGAAATATCCTTGTCATGAAATACATATAAAAAATTGGGCTCTAAACAATGGATTGAAAGTATACACATTCTGAAGGGAACATGTGACAACCTATAATTTTTTAATGATAATTATTTTCAAAATATGTGTGTCATATTATATTATACACAACAGAACCATATCTCTTTAGAAATGAAGTGAATATAAAGAGAAATGTGAACATCTAGAATTGAGAATCATATTATCGTTGGTCAATTATATCCATTGGTTAATATGAATGTGTGGAACTATACTCTTGATTTTAATTTTAAGAATATAATTTCAGTTTATCAATTTTTTTTGAAAAAGTATAATTGACAGAGAAAGAAAAGTCGATGGCCTCAAATAGTATATTCATTCCATTTCAAGACCATCTATCAGAACTTCGGAGGGATATATCATCACTAGGGTTAACCTTGGACATAAACCGATCATAGATTCAACAATTGAAGCTTGTCTGAAATGGACTATATGATAAGTTCATTTTAGTGGAGATTACCAGTTGATCGATGTTAGCTGAGGCCCCCCACAAAACTACCACCATCACACACCTTACTCTGAGGGAGTATAAAAGTTTAATAAGGGGTTGTAATGTATTGGCCATTATTACTTAATTTTTAATTCATTTGTCTAAATAAAATTTTTATTCCATGAATCTCAATTTAATAATAAAATTTCTTAATAAGAATAGGTTTAATTGAGATGAAATTTGATAAGATCACTTGTCACACCTAAATAGTAATTTTTAGAAATGATATAAGTTTTATAATAAGCTAGGTTGTTATGAATAATACATATTTTAATTAAATAGTATGATAAAAACCTTTTTATGTAAATATTAGTGATAAAATAAGTTTATTATATCCTTAAATATTTTTAAGTGTTAGAAATTTTACTATGATTTTCAACCAGATATTTTTTTAATTGATAATAATTTTTATAGTTAAAAGTTAATGTTCGTAAATTTGGATAATTATTATGATAAAGTAAACTTCTTATTTGAAATCATAATGTTGAATTTATGTTAGGGTGAATTTATGATAATTTTTGAGAATATTTTGTTTTTTCGAGAATAGAATAAAAACAGTTCTGGGTTTTCAGTATGTTTTATGACTCTATAATTATTTTATAATGATGTAATAAATAATTAACCACATTACAAGACTCAAAATATTAAATTTTTTAAATATAAATTATTTTAATATATTTTTATCAATTTCTAATCCTATAAGTTTCTTTCCATAGTCTAAAATGGAATGTTTTTCTTTTAAAACAATATTTAGTGAGAAATTTAAATTTACTTTAAAAAAGAAGTAATAAAATATGATGTTATATTTTTTTGGTAAAAAATAAAATAAAATATTTTCCAAATTTCCAAAACATGGGAAATCCCATGGTTTTTAATTTTATACATCCTAGATTTCCGAGGCATATATTTAGAAATTAATAAACAATGCCCCATATTTTTTCTAATAAATACCCAAGCACTTATCCATTTTCTTTAACTTCCAATACACAATAAGTGATGATTTTGTATTTTTCCATCCAAATGAGTTATACCATGGTTTCCTCAGTCCCACAGGTCCCAAGTATCATCTTTTTGGAGTTATTCTCCAAGTAAAGTGAATTATCCTTCTTTTCTATTTGATTCTAGGACCCCTCTTCATAAATGTCTTCTAAATGTTATGGTTAATATCTTCTATTACATTTTTATCATACGATTAATAACATATTATGATTCATCAATGGGATAACCATGTCTCCACACAATTTTCAATTACTAAAAAACCATGTTTTCTACCTACTTTTCTGATGAATTTACTTCTCAAAATTTCCCTCTCCTACTCGATAAATTATTTTATGTTTTTTTTGTGAATAAAAAAACATATTTCGTTTCTAAGTGTATTAAAAAAGATGTCAAAACGTATTATTTAATTCTGGTATTATCATACACAAAACCCACATTCCCTTTCCATTGGATGAAAATGACATAATGAACATGTTTTTTGGAACTATTTAAACAACATGATTTTGGTACGAATACCGTTACTTTTAGTCCCATAGATTATTTATTAAATTCTTGATTACAATATATGTGGATCACATAAAATTAATACATATCAATGGTACACATTGATAGTACTAAAAATCATTGGAAAATTATTTAATATCTATATATCACGTGTTTTAAGATACCTTGGTGGATGAACTTGATAATTTTCAGTTACGACACCATGGTGAATAATCTTGGTGATATGCTTATGAATTAAAAATTATGTACTGTAGAAAAAATTACAAGTTCTAATTTATTTTATTTTTATTATGATATGCCCCTTTTTCCATTTCTCATTCCATATTGGTATTCCACAATATCACATGTAAATTTTTTCTCACGCTTATTCACTTACTAGGCCTCATGCTCACCATTTCCATTGATGTATGTTTCTAGGTTATTATATTTAGTAAATGTACTAAGGATGTACAAATTAAGAATTATTTAATGTGGATTAAAATAATGTTTCATGTTTTCACGTATTATATACATTTTTTCCAAGACACTAAACTTTAAAATATCCTCTATTTGTATAATTTATTGAAGATGGATATGATAATATGGAAGATACCATAGTTAGTATCAAACTAAAGTTTATTCATTCATTGAAATTAGGATTTGAAAACATTAAGAAGATCCATATGTACAAGTTTAAATGTTGGAAAACATATGGGTATTTTGGTGATGTACTATGTTAGTGGTTTCGATGAAATGAAATCCTTTTATGGATGTGAATAAGGAGATGTGGCTCTAGAAAAATTGTATCTATGGGTAACACCCAAAAACACCTGTTTGAGATAGAATAGAATGGGAAATGGTAGATCTTACTACACTCTTATTTTTTCACTACTGGGGGATATTTTTGGTTAATCACAAGATTTTTATGAACCATTATGAAGGATATATTGAAAATTTTATTGTTGTTAAATAATAAAATATTTAATCATGGTGTTTTAAGAAATAAAATTACTTTAGAATTATATGATTAATAAATGAAACACGTTTCTCACTAAGGGTTTATTCTTTTATAAAATAGGGGAAATATAAGCAATAATTTAAACAATGAGTGGAACCTACCATGCGCTAACAGCCCTTCGATGGAAGATGAAATGGAAAACATCATCATAATGATGAATCAACAAACACATGTTTTGATGAATAACTTGAATCAAGACGAGGGACATGATTCAACTCAAAAGAAACAACTTTTCATTGAGTCCTTTATGTTTCAATAACCAAAATATTTCATGGGATCTATAGACCCATTGATTTCTGAAAAATAGATATTATCTATAGAAAAGTTATTTTTTTGTACTTCATTTTTCTGAGAAATTAAATGTGACCATGGATGTTTATCACTTAGAGGGATAATCTGATTATTGGTGGGAACTGATTAAAAACATGGATCCAAGAAGTGTGATTGATGTTATGGATTGGGAGAGTTTAGGGGATCCTTTTTCAATAATAATTTCCCCCATTCAATATGATAAATAACGTGGAAGGAATTCCTAGATCCAAAGTAGAAGAAAAATGAATCCCTGGGAATCTAGGGGTTGTTCTTTACAATGTTTTTTTGTTACAACTCTAGCTTTGTTATTTATCCTAAAGGAATGTTTGAAAAATTATTCTATAGATAAAGACCCCCTCTAAAGAGTAAATTATTCTATCAAGATTGTGATAGGTATGAGGAGAAAGTGTAGAGTTATATTATGTTTGAACTAAATTTGTATAGATGAAGTTTTCACATAAATAAAATGAAAATAATAGACCTATAGATCAAAACATGGGGAGGTAAATTGATCACATCAAAGGAGGAAAGAAAGTATAACTTACTATATGTAAAAAATATTGGATGAAGACTTCGGTGAACTGATTTCTTAGGAGTGTAAAATATTAGAAGTGTGAAAAATATGTCTATATAGATCATAACTTTTTTATTGAGGTGAAGCCTTAACATCTCAACACTAACAACAAAGATAAGATTGTGCAGCCCCAGCTTAAAGTCCAATTCAATAAGTGTGGGAAATGAAGGAACATTCTTAATCACTATTCAAATCAAAATGAAATATTAGGGTATCAACATTATCCCTAGAATAGGAAAATGGATAATGGTCATTCATTTTATATCATAATAGATGAAGGGGAGGCTCCAAATGATGTGGTGTAAAGTACTCTCATTGTTTTCTCAATGCTAGCATGTAATTTGTTCCATTTTGGATCAATACATTCCTTTATTTAATATATATTTGATATGAATATAGAATCTACACATGAAATTATAAAAGTTGAGTTGTCATTTATGACTCCTAGAGGGATTATCCAACCATCAACAGTGTATAAAACTATATTATTGAAATTGTTAGGAAAAGCCACATCGAAAATCTAGTTGTCATACCCATGCCGGAATTTAAAATTATACTAGGGATGGACTTCTTTTCAATGTATAATTCTAAAATCATCTATAGAATCATGGGAATTTAGCAGTTTTGAATTGATAACCTACATTTATTTTCAAAGGAGGGATATCTTGACCTGATATTTTTTAAGAAGCACCTCCCATAGGCTTCTTTGTGGATGTGATCAGTGGAGAGGAAGAAGGAAATAAAAGTATAAGAATAGAAAATGTTCCCATCATTCAAGAACATTATGAAATATTTCCTGAATAGTTACCAAGACCTCCCATAGAAAGAGAGATTTATTTCACCCTTGATCTCATACATGGATCCAAGATGATATCAGTGACTGCATATAGAATGGAAAATGCGAATCTAGATGAATTAAATATTCAACTTCAAGATATTTTGGAGAAGGGATTTATATGACCAAGGGTGTCTTTTTAGGGATAAGAAGCTATATTTTTGAAGAATAAGGATGGATAAATGAGACTATGCATTTATTATAGGGATATTTATGGGATCACAGGGAAGAAAAAGTACCATCTCCCGAGGATTGATGACTTATTTGAAAAGATTAGTGGGGATAAATTCTTCTCTGAAATGATTTGTGGAGATAATTTCTTCTCAAAGATTGAACTTAAACCTATTTAACATCAATTGAGGGTAAAGAAATAATATATTAAAAATTACACCATCTGATATAGATATATGAATTATGAGTTTTTTTTCCTCTTACATGACTAATTCCCCTTCTATATTTATGTATTTGATGAATATTGTCCTTAATGACAACCTTGATAACTTTGTGGATGTTTTTATTGATGATATTATTATATATTATAGATGTTGTTAGGAGAATGAGGATAATATAATGGTTATATTGAAAACTCTGAGGAAGGAGATTTTATATTGAATGTATAGAAAATGTTAATTTGGGTTACAATATGTTTATTTCTACATAAAAATTATAAAAAATAAAAGAATATTAGTTAACCCTACAAAGAAAAAGGTTGTGGAAGAGTGGAATCATCCTACAATAGTAACTATGATTCATAGTTTCCTTTGTTTATATAGATATTATAGGATGTTTAATAGAAATGTTTTATGAATTTATATTATACTATCTATGTTAACTTGAAAAATGGATAAGTTTATATGGAATATGGAGCGTGAAGAAATTTTCCAAGATCCAATGATGAGATTTTTTCTTGTACCTTTGTAAAATATAACTTCTATCAGATAAGGACACATTATTTTTAGTGATGCATCTCTAAAAGGTCTTAGGTGTGCCCTCATGATAAATTAAAAGTTGATTACTTATGAATAATGATAGTTAAATCACCATGAGAATATTTTTCTTATCATGTCCAGGATTTAGGTACACTTTTTTTATCTGAAGCTATAAAAGAAATATATTAATGGGGAAATATGTGATATATATATAGAACACCAATGTTTGATGTATATTTTCATGAAAAAGGAGTTGAACATGAGACAAAAATGATGGTTGAAACTTCATAAAGACAATGATTTTGGAATTCATTATCACTCTGGAAGAGCAAACATAGTCCCTGATGCATTAATTACTAATGTCTCCATTGTGATAGAAGCTACAAGGATTTAAGGAGATCCATTGATTACTGACCTATTAAAAATGGACATGAGAATCATAAGGGAATGAAAATCATCAACACTATCCTAAATTATTTCTCATCCATAATTAATAAGGAAGATCAAGAATGGTCCAAGAGGAGATCCCTTGATAAAAAATAATATAGAGGATGTGAAGAATGATAAGTTTCCTAAGATCATTATTGATCAAGAAGGTGCTCTGAAATTTATTAAAAGTCTATATGTTACATCTATTCTGGAGATAAAGAATGAAATGATGGATGGTGATCATAGATCTAAATTTTATATACATCATGGAATTAGTAAAATCTATAGTGACCTCCATGATCATTATAGGTGGGATAAAATGAAAAGGGACATTACTAAATAACTATAAGGTGATTGGTATATTACCTGGTTAAGGTAGAGTGAAAACTTTCTAAAGGGGTAGTGAAACCAATAACCATACCAGCATGAAAGTGGGAAAATATCACTATGGACTTTTTCATTGGTCTCCCATGAAAATTTAAAGAAAACAATGTGATATGGGTTATTGTAGACTGAATCACAACGACTTCATATATCATCGATATTCATGAAGATTTATCTCTTGAACAAATTTCAATGATTTATTTAATGGATGTGGAAAGGTTTCATGGGGTGTCAATTTCTATCATTTCTCATTGTGATCCATGGTTCAAATCAATAATCTAGAGAATGTTTTAGCTAGATCTATGTACCGAATTGGATTTCAGTACTACCTATCACCCTAAAACTGATGTCCAATCTGAAAGGACTATTCAAACACTTGAGGAAATAATGAGAACATGATGAAGAGAATTTAAAGGATGATGGGATCAACATCACCTATTAGTTTAGTTCTCATGCAATAACAACTTCTATTTGAATATTAAAATGGTACCATATGAAACTACATAAGGGAATATATGAACAAATCAAACATATAGGGATGAAATTAGTGAGAGATTGTTTATTAGGCTTGATCTCCAATAAGAGATGTGAGAAAAGGTTCATGATATCCAAAAACACTTTAAGGCTGCTGAGATACATAAGAAGATCTATACTGACAATCGTCAAAGGGACTTGGAGTTTAATGATGCAGACAAAGTTTTCCTTTTAATATCACTATAGAGGATAGTCAAGCGGTTTGGGAAGAAATGGAAGCGTATCCCAAGGAACACTATCCCCTACAAGATTCATGATTTCATAGGATTAGTGAAATTTCATAAAGTACCTCCACCAAATTCAGAACATGGTAATGATGTATTCCATGCACCTCTCCTGAAAAAGTACATACATGACTCTTCACAACTACTGAATCCAGAGGTAGTATAACTTGAACATGTCCTCTCTTATATGGAGCAGTTAGTAGAGATATTGGGTTGTAGATACAAGGATATATTCAAAAATTCTATCCACCTTGTCAATGTGTTGATAAGGAACTATAAATATGACGAATCTATGTTGGAACCCGAGAAGAAAATGAGAAAAAAGTACCAAAACCTTTTCACAACTGAGAGAACTTGTTGAAATTTCAGGGATGAAATTTATTAGGGGACATGAATGTATTGGACTATACTTTTTAAATGATAATTGTTTTAAAAAAAATGTGTGTTAAATTATATTGTAAAAAATCATATCTCTTTAATAATAAAGAGAATATAACGAGACATGTTACCATATGGATTCGACCATTATATGATAGTTGGTCAATTATAAAATTTGGTCAATATTACTATTGAGAACTGTAATCTTAATTATATTTTTAATGTTATAATTTCTATTTATAAGTAAAATTGGACAAAAGACAATTAATACAGAAAGTGGAGTCAATAGACCTGACCAGTAGAGTCATTCTTTATGAAACCCATCTATGAGAACATTAGAGGGAGGTATAATCAATGGTGTTCACCCTTGACTAAGACCAATCTGATCTTGAAAAAGTGATGTTTGAAAAAAATCTCCTAAGGGAGAAGATCAATTAGTAATGATTACCACTCGGTTGATGTTAACTGAGGCACCACATTATACTACCACCATGTAATGCCTTACTTTTCGGTATTATGTCGGTGTAATAAAGAGATAAATGTCCATGAGTTAGTTACTTAAATTTCAATTCCATTGTATAAATAATTTTTCTTCCATCATTTTTGTTTTAAGAATATTTTTATTAATAATAATTGGTTTAATTGAGATGGAATTTAATAAATTGACTTTTCATACCCAAATTATACTTCTCAAACATGATATAAATTTTTATAATAAAATATGGTATTAATAATTATACTTTTTTAATGAAATAGTAATATAAAAACACTTTTATTTGAATATAAATGATAGAATAATTTTATTATGTTCTTAATGATTTTTAAGTGTTAGAAATTTTAATATTCATATTCAACCCACTATTTCTTAATAAATATGGATTTTTTAATGTTAAAAGTTAAAGTCAGTAGATATAGAAAATTATTATGATAAAATAAAAATCATTTCTAAAATCATCACATTAAATTTAGTTTAGGTTGAATTTATGAAAATTTCAAAAAAATATTATGTTTTTCTATGAAAAGTAATGTTACAATTTTTGGTTTTCTGTATGTCTAATGACATCAAAATTAGGAAATAATGATATAATAAGTATTTAACCAAACTACATGACTCAAAATATTTTATTTTATTAATATGAATTATTTAAATTCATTTTAATCAATTTCTCAAACTATAGGTCCCATTCCAAATTATAAAACAGAAACATTGTCTCTAAAAAAATTAATTTTTTGAAACAATTACATTTTTTTAAAAAGAAGTAACATAATATGATATTAATTTATTTTGGGTTAAGATAAAATATATTATGTCCCATATGTGCAGAACCATTGAAAAAAAAGGGAACTCCCATGGTTTTTCCTTTTTCATATTCTAGATTTCCATGGCCTATATTTGAAAATTAATAAAAAATCCCCCACCTTTTTATAAATACCTACCAATTTATCCATTTTGTTATAATAATAATACACAATCCATGAAGATATAGTATTTTAAAATCCAATGGAGTCCTCATTCTTCCATAGTCCCAGTCCTCATGTTTTAGGAGTTATTCTTCAAGGTAAGGGAATTATCCTTCTTTTCTCTTCAATTCAAGAACCCCTTTTAATATAGGTCTTAAAAATGTTATGTTTATACCCTTAGATTAAATTTTTTATCGAATAATTATGGGTAAATTATGTTTTATAAAAGGGAGATCCTTGTATTCATTGATTTTACCATTTTTCAAGAACACATTTTTACCCATTATGCTATTGAATTTACTTCTCAAAATTTATCTCTTATCCACAATAAATTCTAGTTTATTTTTTATGAATACCGAATACTATTTATATTCCCTGGGTATTGAAATATATGTCAAATTTTTTTATTGTTTTCTTGTATTAACATAAATGAATCTTTAATTTCCCTTTCATCAGCTGAAAATGTTATAATGATCATGTTTTGAAGCACTTTTTAAACACCATGATTTTGATATGAAACATGTTTCTTATATCCCCCAAAGGTTATTTATAAATTTTTTGATTATGATATACATAGATAAAATTAAATTTATATATGTAATAGGAGTTCCATGATATCTCTCCAATGAATTGGTTAAATAATTTAACTTCTTGAGATTCCATGTTTTATGATAGCATGTTGAATAGCCTTAGTAATATTCATTTATGATACCTTGTTGATGTGATTTTAAATTTCCAAGGTAAATTTTTTATCGAAATTTCCATATTATTATTAATTTTCTTTTTATTATGATACAACTCATTTACCATTGATCATCACATAATTATATTCCTCATTTTTTTATTGATATTCCTCAAGATGACATGTAAACTATTTCCCATGCTTGTTCCCTTACTGGCAATTAAGATCCCCATTTACATTGATTTATGTCCCTAGGATATGATATGTTGTAAATTTAAGTAGGATTAACCAATGAAGAATAATTTAAAGTGGATTAAAATATTTTTTATGTTTTACAGTATTATGTAACTAATTTCCCAGAAAATAAACTTTAAAGGACCCTCAATTTGTATAATGTAATAAAAAGATATTTAATAAAGAGGGGGGATACCATGAAACACCTCACCATGGGCCCAAAACATACACTGTCATAGGGGATCCAATCTACCGATGGGATTGAGAGATACAATATTCTAGGGAACCCACTCAAGGAACCAAGAACCCACTACATCCATGGTATATAACAACTAGAAAAGGAGAATACTAAAATAAAGGGGAGCACACATCAAGATTTTCTATTATAATGCTAGTGAAATCTAAATATAACCATCCAATGGAGTACATAACCAAATATATACATAGGAATAGTACCCAATTCATAATATCCCATGGGTATCCTACATAATAGCAATGTATAATGTAGAGACTGCCTCAAATATCTCTGACAAACGCTAACAAAAAATGGGATGATCTGACTCTCGAACCCACTATCCAAACTGGTGAACTACCATCACTGATCAAATGTCATTTAAAAAATCATATGGAATATATCAGTAACATAGATATTAATATGAAATAATGAATCCAAAAATGTATCTCAATAACACACCACACTGATACATCAAAACTTAGGGCTCCCAAATACCTTAGGGTTACAACATGATGTTAAATCCACCAAGGGAATCCCATACCACACCAAGGATACTGGGCCCCACCAATAATAAATATCCAAAAAATATCTTAAAGGATATAGAATGTGTAGGATAACCTACAAGGAAGTCATCTTTCTTAACAAAAATCACAAGATACACCAAGTGTAAAAACATCCCAAATGACCTGAAATCGATCCTCGATCCATAACACACCGAATGGGAATCTTAAAGAAAAGAAATCCACCTAGGGAATTCATAATGGTCCCTATGATCATATTAAGAAGTAGGACATTCCAGAAGAGACCTTAAACACATGAAAAAAGTTTGGGAAAATCCCGTTGTACGTAAACCTCAGCTGGCCTTCCCAGAAAAGAAACCAAACATAGGTAACAACTCGTTAAAAAGGAAATTCAAAAAACTACATTAAACTTAGTGACCCTCAAGAGTCCCGCATAAAAATTTCGACAAAATAACACCACCCAACCATAATCTCTATCCAAATGCATTAAACCATACCAAAGACTCCAACCGCTCTGGTCTCCTCAAAACCAAGAGCTAACCCCATGTTCGCTATCCTTGAGTAACTACTCTAGTTATGTAGGGAAAATCACATATCATTTCAAAGATAAGATACTATACAATATTTTATAATAAACCAAAATAACTTTAATTATATCATCGCTGAACTCTAGAGCTTGACCAATCAATTGGTTGACAACCATCACCAGGGCCTCATGTATCACAACCCATGCCACTAGTGGATTCTAAAACCAAACCTCAATAAAACATTACTGAAAATGATCTCCCATAAAATAAAACCATCTATATATTCGCTAAACACTGAGAGTACTTCACCATCATGATTTATGTGAAAAAATGATTTGAATGGATTACCCAAAAGTCTATTCCTGACACTATGGTGAAAAATTAAAAATAGACCAGGGCATGAAAAGTACATGGTGGGCACGTGGGTTACATGACATGTATCCCAAAAGGTACTCTAAGGATATTTTCCACAAGAAACTGAATATATACTTTTCTAAAGTACATGATGTGTATTCGTTGTACAGAATATGTACCATTATAATGGTACCCACTCTTGTATCTCTTCCCCCACTCCATGTGTTCACACAAGACTACATGTTGTGTACACCTCGTACACAGTGTGCACCCCACATAGGGTCCCTAACCAGTACCTATTCATTTAACACCACACAAGGTATATCCATGTATATTACATAGCGATTGGCTGTGTACCTTGCATGAGTTCATTCCATATACCCTATATGTCCAAGTGACCCTTACACACCCTGAATCATCACTATACTGAATGTAAAATAGTTCATGGACTGTTGTCCCACAAAATTATATTCTATGAATAATAATAAAACACAACATGTTTTTCGTGAACCACAAGACATGTACATGGGTATTTCAGATTGAAACCGATTAAAAAGGAACAAAATGATTGATTTTTCCCCAAAACCATATATTGAACCCTAAGGGGGTTCATGAAGATTAAATGAATTTATGAACATTAAAAAAACTAATATATAATAATTTTATTCTTAAAATATAAAATTTTCTTACCTTGGGGTGGAAACCTCTGATGTTTTCCCCTAAATCTGTGCCACTTGCTCGTTGAGCCTCGTTGTACCTCTGGATAGGCTTGTTGGGCGGTGCTTTTTATTGGTATATTCCATTTTTCTCTACCCATACATATATTATTAAAATTACAGAATGTAGTAATCCACACATGAATAAAATTCCATACAAATAAGACATGTGAAGACAAAAAATAAAAAAAGAAAATGAAGAAAAAAAGAAAAAAATGAATAGGGGCCCAGACCCAGCCTCGCTGCCTAAAGTAAAGTTATTCCTAAAATATAAAAAACCCCACAAGATAGAATAATCCATGTATATAGAATATATATATATATATATGAATCTGCTATTATAAGATATAACTTAATGGACATACATGAATAATTTAATATTTAATTAATTTAAATATTAAATATTCAAAAAAAAATTGAACATATCATTTTTAAATCCAACTCCAGTCCCAGGGTAAAAACCATATTATAAAACCGACCGAGTTGTCTCAAAAATTATTTGAGCTAATATTACTAGAGAATTTATCATTCTATTAAGAATTCTCTATGGAACAAAGGAGTTCAAATTCCACCTAATTTTTACACCATGTGACAACATAGGTTGTCACATAACATGTTTCATTTTCCTTCACCACCATACATGGTTTGATATAAAGGTGTAATTAAAAGATAAATCTGATATTTTTAATAGAATTAACAATTTAAGATTAAAATATATTACCAACTAATGATATTATTAGAAAAAAACCAACATTAATATAATAATTTAAAATAAGGGTGCTAAGTGGATAATCTTTTATTCAAATTCTGTAATATTTTCATATCCATACTTATATTTTTTTTATTATTCTAAAATATCACACTAATAGACAAAAAATTAGACCATTATGATTATGGTAAAATGATATTACAAATAAACCAAAAATAAATCATTCATTAAATCAGGGTATGTTCATGTTTGGGTTGGTTAAACCACATAATCTAATAATATTTGAAATTTTTTACATAGATGACTATGATAAATTAATCAATGGTTTAATATGATTTAAATAAGTAATTTTTTTATGTTTATGTTTTTTTAATGGTTATATCAATATTTATATCAATAATTTAGAAACCACCTTTCGTTCATTAAAAATCATTGAAACAAGAATATTATTTATTTCTTCACTATAGTTCGTAACCAAAAAAGAGATGAAGTGAAATTATAAATTTATAAAATGTATTATAACATATATTCTATTAGAATTTAATATCGAATAATTATGAAATTTTAAATACGAATAAACATGGACATTTCTATTATAAAACTAGTAAAAATTATTAAAACTATAATCACCCGATGTGGAAACTTAGAAAAATTATTATAGAGAATGAATAATTAAAAAGAGTATGAATTAAAATATATAATATTAAGGATATTAATTAAATTATTATTATTTATATGTTAGTTACACTTGAGGTTAACATACATTCGTCAAATTTGGGGCAATAGGTAAGGGTTTTTGTCTCAATTTCCCCATCATTAAGATTAATATAGAATTTATGAAGCTATTTTCAGTTTCACAGTGTGTATACTACCAATTTAGATATAATATCATGAATTATAATTTAATAATGGGTTTTTATTATCAATTAGAGACCATATATTTCAGTGGGGGTTTTTCATAAAGTGTTATTCAACCCCCAATATTTTTTCGGGTTTAAATTTTGATTTTTAGGCATGTCACTTTCTAAGAACCATGTTTACTTTTTAGGGTGAATTTAAAACCCATGGATATTATATTATAATAATATAGGTATTTAAATGGGTTTACTATCAAATTCATGTTCCCCTAATAAAAGGGAAAATTTTATAGTTATTTACCCAATAGTAAGTGTATTAGGAACTTAAATCCCTCCCTTGTGTTGTAATATTTTATCTTGAAAATCTAATTCATGATTGGGTTATACCATAACAAAATTTTACTATAAGTTATTTTCTAATCCAATTATAAATGCGATGTTTTAATACAAGTATTGTTTTTATAAAAATAATTATTTATTAATTATTTTATATCATGGGTTTCCAACAAAAGGTAATTTTAACTAATAAAATTTTCCCTTTAATAATCAAATTTTATTGATCCACATTACATAAAAAATTTATTTCATTTTCCGAGATCCATTATTAGAGATTATTTTAGATTTAATGGTTTTCAAGGATTTTTATTTTCTCATTTTGAAAACAAATCTTGCAAGTGACATGTAACTTCATCTTTTAGGTCACTATTTAATTTTTTATACAATATATTTTATTTATTAAATTTTGTTCCCTTTACTTTTAAAAATGGTAGTCCATAATAGTTTTTATGTTTTATGATTTATCCTTTGATATATATTTATATATGTTAAAATTTAGTGGGAAATTAACTGATAATGCCAAACAGGTCAATTCATGATATTTTCTTGGCTGTTATCATTGCAATATTATTTTTCAATGATCTTTTTCATATATGTGAACATCATTTTATCATTAAGCTATTACCTAGAGGATATTTTATTTTGAACCATCCACCTCTATCCCGAGTTTGTATTATGATCATGTTTTTAACTATTTAAATAATTGTATACTCATTTATCAATATGATGTGTATATCTCATTTAATATAGTTCTGATTGGATGATGTTCACCTAGAGAAAATGATCTTCTATTAACATGGGAAAAAGTATTATAATTACTTATATTTTTATTACTATATAATTTATTATTGGAAATATGAATATTTTGTGTTTATCCTTCCACTTTCTTATTTTGGATGGGTTGTGATCATGTTATCTCTTTTATTGACATTGGGAAAAGCAAGAACATTTCCTGATGATAATTGACTACTAATGCAGGTTGATCATATATTGATATTTCATATTAACCATTATTTGGATAACTATATTTTATTGTGTAAGAGGTTTCGTTGAGAATGATATGAAAGGTTTTGATGAATCTTATGGTTAATGAACTATACCTAATTAGGTGACTAGTGGGGCCTAATATCATATAACTCATTTATTTATCTATAGGTCTCATGAGACAAAACAAGTTAATTTTTTGTGTATATACCTTCCCTTAGTAGGATATTATTTTGGAATAATTACTTGACACTCAGATTTCTTGACCTAAAACTAGAGGAAATGTAAAGTTTATTGGAATAAGGACATGACAATTAGTTTATGATGTCGAACAATATGCATTCAAACAATTTGAAAAATGTAATATTGACATCCATGCTTTCATTTATTTTCATGTAAATAGAAAGATCATATATTCAAGTTGATTATGGATTAATGGGTTTACCTATTCATTCCATAGTACATATGTCTTTTTTATTCCAATATTGTTTTAGTTATATGTTTCTCTCACTATGCGTTTCAGCTAAATTATTTTTATATCTTTTATCTCTCTAGGTTATGGAGAAAAGTAGTACATCAGATGTGATTTGAAGGATGTCATTTGTGAAATAATTTAAAATTGATTTTCAATAATTTTTAGGAATTATTTTGTTTCCCATATAATTTGAGAATTATCAAAGTGATATAAATAACATTATATTTATATATTAATTTTACATTTTAATCCCATAAATCTCTATGATTGAAAACATCCTTCCATTATGAGAGTTTAAATAACCATATTTAGGTTATGAAAATGTAATTTGTGTAGGATTTTACAACTTGTATCAATAAAGTAAAAAAAATGTTTGTGTTTATGAGAACTAGATCATTGTGTTTGTTCTGGGTCATCGCTATCCACAGAAAGGGGATTTTCAGACTTGATAAAGAGCCAACCCTTCAACCTTTGAAGAGAAAGGGAGTTCAATGTCTAAATCAATTTTTTAATATAATATGATTTTCCTCATAATATTATATGTTCACTAGTAAATTTATGTAATCTAAATTAAATGTTTAACTATTCATGAACAAATATATGCTCCATGTGCTAATGATAAAAATATTGAGGAATATGACACGAATTTTTTTGAAACTAAATAATTGGTACAAAGTCAACAACATGTGGATGAAAAAATGGGATCTCTATAGAATCATTATGCTAAAATTAATTTTTTTTTGCAAGGACAAAAGGTATAAAATTCAGGGTTACTTAGAATCAACGTGACTAACCTATTTTCCCAACAAGTTAATTTTAATTTGTCACATTAGGGTCCCACATAGAATTCATGTGTTAATTGATATATACATATATGGTATAATGTTATTCTTGCATCAAAGAAAATCATTTAGGATGTCATTTGGGTAACAATACAATATACATTATCAATTTTAATGAAAAATAATATAATGAAACACTGATTAAATTTTCATTATCACATGTATTGTATGTTTATTTTATATTATTTCAATAATAAATTATTATTAATGGATTTTGGAAAGTATTATTGAGACTTTTGGTCACATGCAATAAAGGAAAAACTTCGGGATGTTGAGGGGAAGGTAAACCCCCATCCACCATCTATTTATAGACACGTGATAAAGTAGTATATATATAAATATTTCATCGATAACCATGATGATGAATAATTTTATGTGAATTTGAATTGGTTATATTTTAATTGAAATTATTTTTATTATTATCTTTTATTCAAAATATTTAATTTATAAAACTAGAATGGAGTGATAAAAAACAATTCGACCAACATACCCCTACTAGAATGTAAAGATGTCATAAACATCACTTGAAAAAAAGAAATGTATTTTAAATCTATTGTAAATAATTTATATGATATGAAACAAAAATATAATTATCCTAGTTTTTTTATATTCATACGAATGAGTCATAATTTAATGTCACCTATATCCCATGTTATGTTCTATGGAAAGAGGCTTGTGTAAATAAAAAATTAAAAATAGGAGATGAAAATAAACAATAAGTATAAGATCCATGTTTATGTATAACACAATCAAAATTTGTTCTCATTTTTAACAATATCACACAAAAATATCTTCTTGTGTTTTCATGTTTTTAGTTTATTTAGACATAATAACTTCCATTTTATATAAAAGAAGAATGACTAATTATAATAGCTCTGATGTAGCCAAAAAAATATGCTAGTGTCTGAGGTGCATGTTTTGGAGTGTCACCTTGAGCATATATTTGTAATAAAATGTCATTCATGGATATAAATTAGAGATGGAAGACATGCAAGGAAAAAAATTCTGTAAAAGAAACTTTTATCATGTTTGGTTTGACAGAATATCATATTACAAGGGATAAAAGAGAAAAACAATAGATTTACAACCACTACATAAAGAGAAAGACCCCACAATATTTGAGGCCACCCATTCACTCAACCACCTTCTTTACCAGAGGTAAACATTTTTTTCATAATTTTTTTCATAATGTGAATCAATCAACTATCAGCAAACTTATTTTTCTAGAAATTGATCGGTTGAATGTGTCTATGATTTATATCTATCCAATCAAAACCATCACTTAATTATGAGGAGAACGATATAAAATACCCAAGGTGATATGATACATAATAAATGACTCCATAAAAATTATTACAGTGTAGAGATCCAAGTACATCATGATACAAATGATATGATTCCTATTTCTTCTGATGATTTGGAAGTTAATATGATCAAAAAAGATTTTATAAAATTTATATAATGTTCATTTAATCTTATAACGATACATTATGATATGTGGTATGTAATTTTCATTTTTTTCAAATGAATAAACTTTTAAATTACTCAAAAAAGTCTAAAATTAGGTATACTATTACCAAAAATGAATTGGAAGGGGCCAGTTCAGAAAATTCTAGTTGATCGGTCATGAAATGAAAATACCTTTTGAGAGTAGGTTTATTAGAACAATTCCACTACTAAATTTATTTACATTACACATCCTTAAGGATATAACAATTAAATATAAATATATGGCCTACATTAAATTTTAAGAACAAATTTATAGAGAGGTAATTATAAGAATTATTGGTATTGAGAGTATAAATGATGTTCTCAAGAATGAATAGATGATAATCTCAATTATGAATATTAAAATATTAAACATTTTCATAATCTGTTTGTCCAATAAATTACCTACTATGATATTTGTTATTAATTAATAATAATACTTACTATTGTAACATAAATAACTAGTATAAGAATGAAAACCCTTTCAATGAAACTTTTGGACTCATTAACCCCGTAATCATTTCTACATAAAGAAATTCATTACATGAAGAGGAAATTAAAAAATAGATGAATTTGATACACCACATGAAAAAATAGACGATGTACAGTTCTTAATGCCTCCAATATAGGGGTAAATATCTAATATATCATAATATAACAAATTTATTCATTACTTTTTAATTATTATTTTTAGGGATTGATGGAAGAAAATTTCAGTTAATCCACATAAACAGAATGATTTTTTTGATCCAAAACATGTAATTCAAACAAATCTGCCTCAGATACTGTACATTATTATCTTCCAATGGAGTATAGTCATAATTTTACAATGAAACACCAAATTAAACGCTTTATATGATGTTTTAACGAGTTTTTTTTGTCACGGTGATCTTAAAATATATAAAACATTATTTTATAATGAATTTGACTGATCAAAATAAGCCTATGGGTATTAACACATGGATACATATTACAATATACACACACACACACACATATATATATATATATTTGATATTTCAACAATTCAAAAATATAAAGAACTAATTACTAATTGTGATGAATATTTTTTCAGTTTCTAGAAACAAATAATGACAATGATTATGGAGATTAAAATTTTAAATTTATAAAAATATCATATTCCATCAATAATCTATCATCCCCAAAGTGGTATTTCTATATTTAATCGTACATTCATTTAAATTATTAATCAATATTTTTTTTATAATTTTCTAGTATCTAGGATTTCCAATAGTATTTATATTTAAATGAAAAAGTATATTTGGTTATAATTGAGTGGGTATAACATATGAAATTAGAATATTTGTAGAAATCAAGAAGACTTCATTTTAGAAAATAATTTTAATTATGATTTTATTTCATAGAGATGTTGATGAGTTGATCATCATAATAAAAAGTGTTCTTCCAACCAAAAATTGATAATAATGTAAAAAATAAGGGGTTAAACTCAAGAAAATGAGTTTTTATTACAATGGTAATTTTGGATATATATATTTCAATCATTTTTGATATATATAAATAAATCAAGTATTAATCATATGGTCATATTTCATAGTATGATCCAATGTACCACTCCATCTTTTTATATCTACTAATATAACATATCACCCATTAAGGGATCAGAACTATGAAATGACTTCAAATTGACCTGAAAACTTACTTAAATGATCCTCATGATATTTTTGATGTATAGAAAAAAATATATTATCAAATGGTCCTGAAATTTCTGAATTGAATACCTAACAGTGTTCTTGATTTTCTACCCCCACTTTAAGGGTCTCTATATTCTTCCTCCCCTTTAGAGGAAGATTTCATACCAGGTTTTACTTTTATAACTTTATATTTGTCCTTAAAATATCAATTAATCTTTAGTTATAGGTGGAAAAAAACTAGATCTTCTCCCCTCTCATAGATTTGATTCATCTTGGTATACTTGGCATGGGCCATATCTAAACATATTGTGAAGATCTATTTGACACTATTATTTTATCCATTGTTGGGAAAAAAGATCAAAGGTGGTGTAATTTTTGGATTGGATGATGTGTGTTCAAGTGAGAAGATGTGGAATTTCTTGTTCAAGGTGGTCTTGTATCAGGTGGCATGGCGGAGCCCATGGATTCATTCAGTGGCTATGGTGTGCTCTTGGCATTAGAGGGAGTGAGAAAGGTAGGCAAAATATTGTGATATTGATTATGAAAATGTCATTTTTTCCCGAAGAAAACATCATGCATTATGGATATAGGTATGAAATTGGCCTTAATTTTAGTGCTGGCCATGTTTCATCTTAGTAGGAGGGATACTTTTAGATGACAGTACCTTCTGAGATGGGAAATTTTGATGAGTTTTTCATTTGTTGGAGAATCAAATGTGGTTTTTAGGTTGAGGGATGATATTTACATCATTATTGTGAAAGAATATATATATTAGGTGATTCTATTGTCAGCCATCGATTGTTCAATGGATTATTGGGAATCACTTGAGGAATTTTTAGGAATTAAATTTGGTTTTTTTGTACTTTTATTTATTCTTTTTTAGTATAATTAATTTTGCTGGGATTCAAATTTCATTGCGATACCTATAATTTGTCTCGTCACATTTGAAAGTCAGTACTACACCTTTTAGGTTCCAACAGGTGGGCGGCCTCGAATGTTTTATTTTTGTCTAAACTCCCATGATTCAACTATATATTTTCATTTATTATGGTATGTATGGGAACCCTATTATTGATCGTTTTGAATATTGATTTCAGTCTTATTTTTTATCACATCAAGTTGATAGTGTATAATGTTCATACAAAGCACCGTCAGGTCAGTATATCAAAGGATATATATGTGTGATAAAACCTATCATTTGGTCATCCCACTATAAGTTAGTGTTGGTTTTAATAGGTCTCTTCAACATTGTGTTGACAAGTATAGTTCAATTTCATTGAAGGGGGACACATCATCTTCGACTGGAATCACTATTGCATTGAACTGTAGGGGGGATATGGTATGAGGCCCCATCCTTAAACATTACTTAATCTTGAGTTACATGAAGAATACACGTTGAGGATCTTTTCAGGTTTAGAGTTTTAGAGAATTAGATCATAAATCATGGATTACATTCCACATTTAAACAAAGTGGTTACATAAAAGAGAGTATTCATTTTCCACATCAATGGAAACATATTTAAAATAAAACATGGATTCTTTCTTGACACTTCTTTGACACTATCATCATATCATGTACCTTTCCCTTGACCTGTGAAAAACATTTCAAAAACTGGGGATGAGCATAAAAAGCTCAGTAACGGATATATAAATATGGAAAGGAAACATGAGTACATGTATACATAAGATTCAATGAAATCATAATTTACTCATAAAACATAATCACTTTAAAATACCTCATCAAATCATGAATAAATCATTTAATACATAAGACATAAAGGTAACTTGAGGAATTCATAACATTCTTACGTAGGGAATAACCCTCTTGGTTATGTTTGGAATACCCATCACAGTATATTCCCTAAATCTCTTCAGAGAAACCTTAACATTTTACTCCTTCACGTTACCCAATACATTTGAGAACTATATTGGGCTCACCCTCCCTTAGTTTATCATGGAACCACCCGTCTTCATAACAATTCCCAAGAATCATAACATAATCGTATCACAAAAAACATGCATAAAGGAAACATAACATTTCCACTTTTCAATCACAAGATATCAATACAAAACATTGATATAAAAACATTATGAAAACCATTTTCAATACCAAAATAAAAGAAAAGTAAACACGGTATTTATTTTTCATTTTATAAAAAATTTATGGCTTTTAGAGGAAGCTGAAACTCAAATAATGGTCACGGCGGCAGAGAAGTCATTGTCGCCGCATATGTACGACAAAAAAATATTTCCCTTTTTTTATTTAGTAAACGATTTGTATAAAAAAGAGTCCTTTTGAATAAAAGTAAAATTAAAATGGTTTTATACACCGTATAAAAGAAATTTGTGTATAAAACAAAATATGCCTCCATGAATGGAGATTGAGACGAAGTCCCATACCTCGGGTCCGACTTGACTCGATCGCTCTTTATCTCCAGAATAATAAACTTGAGTTAATTTCTAAATGATCAGGAACCTTTTTCAAGTTCATTATTACTTTTATATCACTTATTACCATGTTATGAACATTATGTAATTATTTTAGTTAATAATGGTCATTTTGTCGATCATTGCTACTTGAGTCAAAAATAAACTCTTTATAATTACAAGTTTGTTCATGGGGTAAAATATAGATTATATCCAGAATTATATTCATTATGTAGATATCATATATATCATATATATCTATTAGATACATGTATTTATAATATTACACATCATTTAGAGGTAAGAAATGAAATGCACCGTTCATGGAGACGGTAAGCCGTACGTACGCATGAACGCTACTTCCATTTATATTTCATATTTAATGGAATTAAAACATAATGATACATAAAAATATTATAATTCCAGTATGGTATCATATATAATATCATTAAATATATCCTTTATACATACCACATATGGTATTAACGAATCGAATCACTTTGAGGGGGTGATAGTCCGCACTTCCTAAAATGAAGAGATCGCGTTTACCCATAATGGAAACCATAAAGGTATTTCATAAATAAAAAATACATAAGCTTATGAAAAACATAAACATATTATATATCATATATAAATATAGTGACATATAAATGGCCACCTTTGAAGGTGTTAAAAGAATAGTGAACAATCATCGTTTCATGAGGCAGAAATTCACCATCCAGAGAAACAATATGTACTTTAACCATTAGATGTAGGTGTGTGTAGGAGTAGCTCGAATCCTTATTATAACAACATCATAGTATATTGAATATACTGTATTTGTTAAAAATGAAAAAAAGAGTTTAGGGGGTTGGAGAAGAAAAATAAAACAAAATAACACAAGTGAAGACATTACCTTAAAATTGGGTAACTCCATTTGGTTTGAACCAAAAGGGTTTCTTGAAGAGTTTCCTGCATAAGGTAAGGCTTCTAGGATGAGGAGAGGGATGTGGAGAGACATAAGGATCAGAGATTGGCTGAGCCAAATGCTTGAGAGGTGTGGGTAAAAAGGTAGAGGTGGGGGCCTTTTATAAGAGGAGAGGAGGGGCACTCTTGGAAAGTTAAGAAATGTTACATTATTTTAAAAAGAGTTTCTGATTTAGAAGGTCCCAAATTAATGTATTTAGAGGATAAGGTGATAAGAGTTCTAAATACACCCATAAAATTGGTTTTTGACATGTGTAGTTCTTAGATTTTACATTATCTTTTCATTTTATTTAAATTGTTAAATAATTAGGTAATCACTGCATCATCATGATGTCTTAAATAATTTAATATATTTAATGTCTAAAAATTATAAAAAATTCTATGATGTAGGAAATATTTTCATCTTTGAAATGACTATATATAGTCAAAAATATGACTTGTATAACCCCATGTAATTTTTTTTAGTAAAACAATACATGTTTGTGTCATTTTACTTTTACTTTAAATAAAAGGCAATAATGTCATTATCTTACCCAAGTGGCTCCATGGGGTCCCAAAAATCGACACATGGGTTCTCTTGGTCGGAAATGACTCATAACATATGGTTAGGACACGTGTCAAGATATTTTCATTTTATTATAATATCAATTTTACCTTAAATCACACTAATTGCCCTTTAATCGCGATTAATAAAACTTAAAAGTTACTTTTCATCAAAAATTATTTTCATCCCTTTGAACCAAATTATACTTAATAATTAAAATAATTTATATTGGATTTTTGAAATTTAAATCACAGAAGTGGTAAAGTTCCATTTAAATGAAAAACAAGTTTTTGTAACTACCACTTTGTGGTTTCACTATTCATAAAAAATTAAGGTTTTTCAGAAAAATACCAAAAATTCACCCTAATCTATATTTTATATTCCGAATTCAATAATGATTTCTATTTTATCAAATTCAAAACATAGAAGTTTCATTAATTAATTTTATAATTAAATCTCGTTGTCAAATCAAATAGCGTGTTTTTATGAAACAATATCTATCAAAAGATTGACACTCGTTTATGTCCAATCTCAAAGTGATATTAATTCCAATGACCAAAATTGGATTAAATGTTAAAAATATATTCTAATTTCACTTTAAAACCATTTAAAAAGTTAATCTAAATATATAAAAAATTTTGATTAAAAAGAGGTTCTGAATTAAAATACAACACTTTTCACTATTCGTTAAAAAAGAAACATTATCAGAATAATACCAGAGATTTATCCAAAGTAAAATTCAATGTCCCAATCATAAAGAATAATTTTATTTTGACAAATATAGCTTATAAAATTGTCACAATTTAGATTTAAAAAATGGTTCTCCATCAAAAGGCGGAAAAGCAATCTTTTAAAAATACTAGAGTATTCTTTGCTTAAGATTGGATTTATTCTCATATCAAACCTCTAAAACACTATCTATTTCATATATAGACATATATAACTATATATATTATTAATTACTTACTTGGGATGTTACATCCTTCCCCCCTTTAGAAAATTGCGTCCCCTCAATTTATTTACTTATCGAATAAGTGGGGGTATTTATCCCTCATTGCATTTTCAGATTCCCATGTTGCCTCTTCACTCATGTGGTTCTTCTACAAAACCATTACATGATGAATCACCTTATTCCGAAACACTTGATCCCTATGGTCAAGAATCTGGACCGGTTATTTCTCATAAGATAGATTCTCTTCCAGCTAAACTACCTCTGCACTCAAAACATGAGATGGATCTGGCATGTACTTCCTTAACATTGAATCATGAAAAATATTGTGTACCTGAGATAAACTCAGAGGTAAAGCCACTAGGTATGAAACTGATCCAAATCCCTCAAGAATTTCATATGGTCAAATTAACCTTGGACTCAGCTTTCCTTTTTTACCAAATCGCATCACACTTTTCCACGGTGATACTTTGAGAAAAACATGATCACCTAACTCAAAAGAGAGATCCTTCCTCCTGTTGTCCGCATAACTCTTTTGCCTACTCTGAGCTGTTCTCATGTGTCTCTGTATCATCTGAACTTATTCTTACAAATCTTCTACCAAATCTAGTCCCACAAACTTCCTTTCACCCACTTCATCCCAGAAAGGTAGAGTTCGACACCGCTTCCCATACAATGCCTCAAATGGTGCCATCTGTATACTAAAATAAAAACAGTTATTATAAGAAAACTCAACCAAATAAAGATGTTGGTCCCAACTTTCCTGATAATCCATCGAACAAGCATGTAGCACATCCTCCAATGTCTGGATTTTTTGTTCTGACTTCCCATCTGATTGAGGATGAAAAACTGTACTAAAAATTTATTCAGTACCCAACGACTTCTGAAGGCCTTTCCAAATGTTAAAAGTAATCCTGGGATCACGAGCGGATACAATGGAGATAAGAGTTCCATTTAACCTGAATCTCTATTTAAGATACAAACGGGAAAGTTGATCTAGGGAAAAATTATCTCGTATAGCAAGGAAATGAGAAGATTTAGTCAAGAGATCCACAATAACCGAGATTGCATTATTACCTTGAGGTGTCTTCGACAATCCCACAACGAAGTCCATGGATATATTTTCCCATTTCCACTCTGGAACTGGAAAAGGATGAAGCATCCCTTTTGGTAACTTCTGCTCTGCTTTAACCTATTGACAAGTCCAACACTTAATAGTAAAATCAGCAATATCTCTTTTCATTCCGTCCCACCAGTAATAATCTCGAAGATCTCTATACATCATAGTACTGCCTGGATGAACTGAAAACAGAGAACTATGAGCTTCACATAATAACTCTCTATTCAACTATGAGTCACAAGGCACACACAATCTCTTACCAAATCTCAAAACACAATCATTATCAATGTTGAATTCAGGAAACTTACTCTTCTGAACCAGCTCTACCTTTTTCTGAAACTCACTGTCTTGCTTCTATGCTTGCTTAATTCTGTCTGATAGAGAAGATTTCACAGATACATGAAAGACAACAGAAGGAAATCCTGCACCCAAAACTTCTATGGAAAAGTTCATCAAATATTTAATGAAAGGATCACATTCCAAACACAACATTGTTAATGAAGCATTACTTTTTCGACTCAAAGCATCATCCACTTTATTTGATTTTCCCAGATGGTATTGAATAGTACAATCAGAATACTTGATTAATTCTAGCCATCTCCTCTGTCTCATGTTCAATTCTTTCTGAGTGAATATATACTTTAAACTTTTGTGATTAGTATATATTTAACACTTTACTCCATAAAAATGATGCCTCCAAAATTTTAAAGCGAAAACAACAACAACTAATTCCAAATCACATGTAAGGTAATTTACCTCATGAGTTTTCAACTGTCGTGAAGCATAAGAAATTACCTGATCATTCTGCATTAAGAAGCAACCAAGTCTTTTCAATGAAGCATCACTGTAGATAACAAAATCCCCATTCCTGGAAGGTAGTGCCAAAATTGGAGCATTCACCAATCTTCTTTTCAGTTCCTGAAAAAAATCATCACATTCTTTTGTCCAGATACACTTAACACCCTTCTGAGTTAGCTTAGTCATTGGACTAGATAACCGGGAAAAATTTCTAACAAACCTTCTATAATATCATTCCAAATAAAGAAAACTACGAATCTCGGTTACTTTTTTGGGTCTTGGCCATTCTTCAACAACCTTTGTTTTTGTAGGATCAACAGTTATCCCATCTTTAGAAACAATGTGATCATGGAAAGAAATTTGTTACAACCAGAAGTCACACTTGCTGAATTTCCCATACAATTTTTTTCTTTTAAGGATTTAAAAATAACCCTTAAATGTCTTTCATGATCCTCTTTACATTTAGAAAACACCAAAATATCATCATTGAAAACCACCACAATCTTATCCAAGAACTCATGGAAAATTCTATTCATAAGGTCCATGAATACAACAGGTGTATTGGTTAGCCCAAAAGGCATTACAAAAAATTCATAATGGCCATATCTTTTTCGAAACGCGGTCTTCGGAATATCTGCTTCCTTTACCTTCAACTGATGGAACCCCAATCTCAGGTCAAATTTTGAAAAAAACTGATCTCCCGGGAGCTGATCAAATAAATCATGGATATGAGGCAAATGATATTTGTTCTTAACAGTGATATTATTCAAGGCTCTATAATCAATTAAAAGTCTCATAGAACCATATTTCTTTTTAACAAATAAAATAGGATCACCCCATGGTGATGTGCTAGGTCGAATGAAACCTTTCTATAATAAATCTTTCAATTGCTCCGTCAACTCTAAAAGTTCAGTTTGATCCATTCGATAAGGGGGTTTTGAAATGGGATTAGCATCAGGAACTATGTCAACAGTAAATTCAACTTCCCGATCTGGTATTATTCCAAGATACTCATCAGGAAAAACATCAGGATACTCATTTACCACTAGCACATCATTAATCTGAATAGTTCCCTTGTTTTCAATGATATGTGGAAGGTAACATTCATTTCCATCTTTTACATGTTTCTCGTCCTCTTGATATGTTATCAACAGTAAGAGTTCATTCTTGTACACAAACTGAAAGACGTTCGGAAAAGAAAATTCTTTATCTCTACATTCATTCTTAGCATGGTAAATAGAGAGCCAATCCATACCCAGGATAACATCAAACTCTACTAGAGGTAAAACAATAAGGTTTTCAAGTAGGTTCTTTCCACGGATAAGGATAGGAATATTCTTATAAATTCTTTTTTCCTCAACAATTCCCCCTGGTGTTTTTACCACAAGTTCAGGAGTCATTTCTTGAGATGGTATTCCCATTTCACTAGAAAAGTTTTCAGAGATGAAAGAATGTGTAGACCCCGAATCAAACCACACATTGGCCTAATCTGAAAAAACAAAGTACCTGATACAACTTCATTTGATGGCCCGACATCTACTGAAGTAGTTGCAAAGGATTTCAACAACCCTTTCTGCTTATAGTCTAACTGCTTCCCATCACTCGAGCTCTTTGTCGGACAATCATTTGCATAGTGACCCATCTCATTGCACTTAAAACATTTCACTAACAATAAATCAAATTTGGTCTTACCATCACCATGATCTTTTTAAGTGAAATCACGAGCCTTATGTCCAATCTTAATGCATCGGTAACACTTTCCAGAGTTCAGAAGACATTCCCCAACATGCCTTTTACCACATTTATCACAAACTAAAAACTTATTTTTCTTACCGTCAGAACTTTTTGAAGAATTATTTCCTTTCTCCTGCCACCTCGGTCTCTTCTTCTGCTGGTTGTCATATAACACATGATCATCCGAAAACTCCATTTCCACCTTCTCATCACATCGAATAAGATTTTCATAACTTTTGAACTCACAAGAAGCTAATGCCCTTCGATATTTTGGCTGTAATCCTAAATAAAAATGATTGATTTTACTATCAATGTCTCAGGTAAAATTTGGAGCATACCTTACCAATCGAGTGAACCTTTCTTCATAAGCAGCAACTGAGTCTTCCTCTTTCCTCAATTCCAAGAATTGTTTTCTATCCTAAGTGCAACAACCTTAGGAAAATATTTCTCAAGAAACATACCTTTGAATTCATCCCAATCGAGAGCATCAATATCATCAGCATCCTTGATATTTTTAACCATCGACCACCACTGATCTGCTTCACCCTCTAAATGGTAAATAGAAAGACTAAACTTTTGATTGTCTGAACACCCCATGACATCAAAAATCTTCTCTAGTGCTTTAATCTACCCTTCAGCTAGCACAAGGTCAAATGATCCTCTAAATGATGGGGGATGTTTCCTCTGGAAATGTTCCACCACTGACATGTTCCTCTGCAGTTGATCTGGCTAATCTCGTGCATGGATAACACCACCATTTATTGCTTGAGTCAACTGCACCATTACTGAAAAAACTATTTAGTTACAATTCTGGCCATCTCAGGATGCTGATTTGGAAGGTCAATTCCTTCTGTATGCCTTCCTAGCATTGCTTCCCTGTTTCCTCTGCAAAAAACCATTCTGAACAAACATGTCTTAGATGAAGTAACATGGTAATCTTCAAATGCTATATCAAAAAAAATATTTTTGGATAATAATATAATAGAATTCTAACTCTTAAATTTATCTAAACCCACATCTGATACCAACTATAAGGCCCGATCCTTAAACATTACTTAATATTGAGTTACTTCAAGAATACACGTTGAGGATCTTTTCGGGTTTAGAGTTTTAGAGAATTAGATCATAAATCATGCATTACATTCCACATTTAAAAAAAGTGGTTACATAAAAGATAATATTCATTTTTACCATCAATGGAAACATATTTAAAATAAAACATGGATTCTTTCTTGAAACTTACTTGACACTATCATCATATCATGTACCTTTCCCTTGACCTGTGAAAAACATTTCAAAAATTTGGGATGAGCACAAAAAACTCAGTAAGGGATATAAAAATATAGAAAGGAAACATGAGTATATGTATACATAAGAATCAATGAAATCATATTTTACTCATAAAACATATGCACTTTAACATACCTCATCAAATCATGAATAAATCATAGAAATCAGAAGACATAAAGGTAACTTGAGGCATTCATAACATTCTTACGTAGGGAGTAACCCTCTTGGTTACGTTTGGAATACCCATCACATTATATTCCCTAAATCTATTTGGAGAAACCGTAAAGTTTAACTCCTTAACATTACCCAATGCATTGGAGAGATATATCGGGCTCACCCGCCCTTAGTTTATCACGGAACCACCAGTCTTCATAACAATTCCCAAGAGCCGTAACATAATCTTATCACATAAAACATGCATATGAGAAACATAACATTTCCACTTTTCAATCACAAGATATCAATACAACATATTGATATAAAAACATTATGAAACCCATTTTCAATAACAAAATTAAAGAAAAGAAAAACTTGGTATTGAAATTTCATTTTAAAAAATTTTATGGCTTGTAGAGGAATCCGAAACTCAAATAATGGTCATGGTGGTGGAGAAGTCGTTGTCGCCGCATACGTACGAGAAAAAAAACATTCCCTTTTTCATTTAGTAAACGCTTCGTATAAAAAATATTCCTTTTGAATAAAACTAAAAGTGAAAGGGTTTTATACACCTTATAAAAGAAAGTTGTGTATAAAACAAAATATTCCTCAATGAATGTAGATTGAGACGAAGTCCCATAACTTGGGTCCGACTTGACTCGATCATTCTTTAACCTCCTGAATAATAAACTTGAGTTAATTTCTAATTGATTAAGAAACTTTTTCAAGTTCATTATTCCTTTTATATCACTTATTACCATGTTATGAACACTATGTAATTATTTAAGTTAATAATGGTCGTTTTGTCGATCAATGCTACTTGAGTCAAAAATAAACTCTTTATAATTACAAGTTTGTTCATGGGTTAAAATATCCATTATTCCCAGAATTATATTCATTATGTAGATATCATATATATCATATATATCCATTATATACATCTATTTATAATATTACACAACATTTAGAGGTAAGAAATGAAATGCACAGTTCATGGAGATGGTAAGCCGTACGTACGCATGAACACTACTTCCATTTCTATTTCATATTTAATTGAATTAAAACATAATTATTCATAATAGTATTATAATTAAAGTATGGTATCATATATAATATCATTAAATCTATCCTTTATACTTACCACATATGGTATTAACAAATCAAATCACTTTGAGGGGGCGGTAGTCCGAACTTCCTAAAATGAAAATATCGCGTTTACCCATAATGGAAACCATAAAGGTATGCCATAAATGAAAAATACAGCAGCTTAAGGAAAACATAAACATATTATATATCATATATAAATATAGTGACATCTTAATGGCCACCTTATAAGGTGTTAAAATGATATTGAACAATCATTGTTTCATGAGGTAGAAATTGAACATCCACAGAAACAGTATGTTCTTTAACCATTAGATGTAGGTGTGTGTAAGTGTAGCTCAAATCCTTATTATAACAACATCCTAGTATATTTAAGATACAGTAGTTCTTAAAAAATAAATGAATAAAAACAGTTTAGGGGGTTGGAGAAGCAAAATAAAACAAAATAACACATGTAAAGACATTACCTTAAAATCGGGTAACTCCCTTTGGTTTGAACCAAAAGGGTTTCGTGAAAAGTTTCCTGCCTAAGGTAAGGATTCATGGATGAGAAGAGGGATGTTTAGAGACAAAATTAGCAGATCTTGGCCGATCGAAAGACTTTAGAGGTGTGGGTAAGGAGGTAGAGGTGGGGGCCTTTTATAAGAGGAGAGGAGGGTCACTCTTGGAAAGTTAAGAAATGTTACATTATTTTAAAAAGAGTTTCGGATTTAAAAGGTCCGAAATTGATGTATTACGAGGATAAGGTTATAAAAGTTCGAAATAAACCCATAAAATAGGTTTTTGACATGTGTATTCTTAGATTTTACATTATCATTTCATTTTATTTAAATCGTTAAATAATGTGGTAATCGCTGCATCGTCACGATGTCATAAAAAATTTAATATATTTAATGTCTAAAATTTATAAAGAAAAATACTGTTATGTAGGAAATATTTTTTTCTTTCCAATTAATATTTATAGTAAAATATCTGACTTGTATAACCCCATGTAAAAATTGTTTTAGTAAAATAATACATGTTTGTGTCATTTTAACTTTTACTTTAAATAAAAAGCATTAATGTCATTATCTTATCCAAGTGGCTCCATGGGGTCCCCAAAATTAACCCATGGGTTTTCTTGTTCAGACTTGACTCATACAATAGGGTTATGACAAGTGTCAAGATATTTTCATTTTATTATAATATCATTGTTACCTTAAATCACACTAATTTCCCTTTAATCGCGATTAATAAAACTTAAAAGTTGTTTTTCATCAAAAATTATTTTCATCCCATTGAACCAAATTTTACTTAATAATGAAAATCATTTATATTGAATTTTTTTAAATTCAAATCACAGAAGTGGTATGGTTCCATTTAAACGAAAAATTAGTTTTTGTAACTACCACTTTGTGGTTTCACTATTCATCAAAAATCAAGGTTTTTCAGAAAAATACCAAAAATTCACCCTAAGCTATCATTGATATTCCGAATTCAAAAATGATTTCTATTCTAAAAAATTAATAACATAGAAGTTTAATTAATTAATTTTATAATTAAATCCCGCTGTCAAACCAAATAGCGTGTTTTTTAGAAACAATTTCTATCAAAAGATTGACACTCGTTTATGTCCAATCTCAAAGTGATATTAATTACAATGACCACCATTAGATTAAATGGTAAAAATATATTATAACTTCACTTTAAAATCAATTAAAAAGATAATCTAACTATATAAATAAATTAGATTAAAAATAGGTTTTGAATTAAAATACAACACTTTTCAATATTCATTAAAAAAATGAACATTATCAGAAAAATACCAGAAATTTATCCAAATTAAATTTCAATGTCCCAATCATAATAAATATGTTTATTTTGACAAATATAGATATAAAATTGTCAATAGTTAGATTTAAAAAATGGTTCGCCATCAAAAGGAAGAAAAGATATCTTTTAAAAATACTAGAGTATTCTTTGCTTAAGATTGGATTTATTCTCATTTCAAACCTCTAAAACACTATCTCATTCATAAATATACATAGATAACTATATATATTATTAATTACTTACTTGGTATGTTACATATGGGACTTTTGACTAGTGCATGTAATGACGTATGTTTCATTTCAAGAACTCAGGACCATGTTAGTTCCATTAGGTCATGTTTCTATAATTAATTTTTTCCTACATGCCTATGGTTCATTGATAGGTTACCACTTTTCAATGTTAATGAAATGGATTATATAATTTTTATATTCAATAAAGTGAGGCTAACCCTCAACCTATTAAAAAAATTATAAATTCAATGCTAATATTTCTCTTTATAATGCAAAGTAATATTTAACATTGGCATATTTTTAAAATGAAATATCACCCAACAAGGGGTAAAAAAACAAATGGTGTATTTATATTATTTTTGAAACTTATTTCAATGATACTTTAATCATTTGTGATATGTAGGAATCAAGAACAATTAAATATGATTTCTGGATTCCTCGATAAGATCCAATGTACCATTTCACCTATATATTTTTATTAAAATGATAAATCACCTATAAAGAGTTTAAAAACAAGAATATGAGTTCATATTTATTTGAAAAATTTGGAAATAATTCCATAAATCATTTGTGATGTTTAAGTATCAAGAATGTATCAATTTCATGTCCATATTTCCTAGTATGATGTAATGTATGATTTTATACTGTTAAAGATTATTAATAAATGACAAATCAATCTTATATGGGTCACTACTGAGTAAAAAATAATATATTAGTGTGACAAATTATGAAAATAATCATTGATTCAATTTTGATATATTGGATTGGGTCACATATCAATCTAATTTCCAAACTGTTTAGCATGATAGATCAATTAATTTCACATTTAATTTATTATCAATGTACCAAAACCCCTAAAAGGGTTAAAAAACTTGAAAATGAGTTTTTTATTTTCATGTAAAATTAGGTTAACTATCCTTGTCTAATTTTCTATCTGTAAGAATCAAACCCATGTAAATCCATTGGTCATATTTCTCATTATGATCTAAAGTACCATTTCACCATATCATTTTTATTAAAATGACATATCACCTATCAAGTGGTTAATAAAAAAAATAAACTAAATTTAAAATAAATATTATTTAAATGATTCACACATAGTTTTTTAACTACATGAACCTATCAATAATCATTAGAATTCATGAATTTCTCAATATTACCCAATGTACCCTTTCAAAATTTTATTATTATAAAAATGACTTATCACCCATAAAAATTTAATACTAGGAAAATAACTGTGAATTGAAATAAACTATTTTGAAAATGATCCTATGGTGTTTTATGATATATAGAAATAAATCAAGAATTAATCTGATGCTTTTATTTTATGGTATGATCTTAAATACAATTTTAATTTTTGAATTTTTATTAAATGGAATATCACTTTTAAATGGGTCAAAATCACAAATCATAGTTAAAATTGGAATATAAACCTTTTAGAATGATCCTAAAATAATTTTTTCTATGTAGGAATCAACCACACAAAAATTTTATGATTATATTCCTCGGTATGATGAAAAATATGATTTCAAATTGATAACATATACTGAAATTTCACAAATCAAAAGTTCATGTTTCAAAATTAAACTTTTTTTTCATATTAGTGAAAACATTTAGTACGATTATCATAAATTTATTTGATATATATAGTAATTAAAAATATATCAATCTAATACTAAAATATATTTTTATGATCAAAGATTAAATTTTTGGATCTCATTTTTATTAAAGTGTCAGGAAATATAAAAGGATTAAAAACTGAGAAAGACTATCTGAATTACCATGAAAACATAGAAGGATAATACTCAAATAAATTCGGATACGTATGGATTAACCACACATCAATCATATTCATAAAATTATCAATATGATCCAATGTACCATTTCACCCTTCTATTTTTATTAGAATGATATATCACCCTTCAAGAGTGAGAAACTGAGTAGAAAAGTTCATATTAAAGTGTAAACATAGGAAAATGATACTTGAATCATTTATGATTTTTAAGAATCAATTGTGCATCAATAATTATCTTAGATATATTCGTATATTATAATGTAATGTTTCATATAGTTAACACTTATTAATATGTGAGAAATCAGTTGTGTTAGGGTCATAATGTAGAACAAAAATCATATTGTCCTTAAAGATTTGAGAAATTATCATTGATTCATTTTTGATTCATATGAATCAACCACACATGAACCAAATAATTGAATTTCTTGTTATGATCTAAGGTTTTGTTTGATCAAAATATTCATTTAAAATTTATCTCGTATTATATTACAATTATAATTTTTTTATTTCATTGTTACTAAAGGAACAATGATTTTATAATAGGCATCCAAATTTTTATGAGTTTTGTTTGATCTTTAGAGGGATCCTATTAAGGGAGTTTTTTTATATTTGTTCTAATTATTTTTTATTATAATTAAATTTTACATCAATGTGATTATGTTTTTAAAAAATTTTCAATTTTATATTTGAACTAAAATGATTGTAAAATATTTATTAAACTAGATTAAATGTAATTTTTTATAATTTATTTTTCTGTTCTTAATATATGGTGAAAATTAATATTTTTATTACATTAATTATGTTTATTTGTAATATTTGAATTGTGTTTTTTGACTTTTTGGATGTAATTATTTTTAAGGTAATATTTTAAATAAAATATTTTTTTGTAATATGTTGTTGTTTAAATTATTTTCATGATTTAGTGATGTTTTATTGGTTCAACATGTATTATAGTATCTCTACATAAGCTATTTCTGTTTTTTTCAATACTAAAAAATAACTAATAATGTCTCCATCCATCAATACTAAAAAATAATCTGTAAAAGGAAAAAATTATCATATCTTTTTTAGCACAGATAAATTGGTGTTTTATCTTTTATTTTAAAAACTAATAAATGATACCATCTTTATCATAACATAAAACTTAAAAATCCTCTTTATAATTAAAAATACACATTTTGAGTTCTGATAAATCCCATTTATGTAGTAATAACACTAGTGTAAACAAGAAAGATGATGTCCCTACATAGAATATGATTCTTATCTAAATTAGTGCTAATTAAAGTTGAAGAGGCTACAAAATAATAGAATTAGAGTAAGGAAATGAAAGATAAACTTGACTAAATTGAGAATAATCAGTCAAGGGAAATTATTCTAAGGATAGAGGATAAAAATTTCATTAGATCCAACAGGGTTTTCAAAAAAAAAAGATTAATGAAGATATAATAGTAGTTAAAAAATGGAATGGACGATGTGAAGGGGTTATTACCCAATGAAAGTAATTGATGTTTTTGAGGAATTTTCCTAAAATCTTGGTAAATAATAATTTGATTTGTTTTCTAAATTATGGTGGAAATTAAATTCAAGGTGTTCCAAATTAATGTCAAATAATAATTCTTGAATGGATTCCTTGAGTAAGATGTGTACCTCAAACCACTAAATGGTTATTTTATTTATGAATATGAGATAAAGGTATTATAGTTAAAGAAGGCATTTCATGGGAAATAATATGATCATTGTGTATGATATTATAGAAATTATCAACACTTTAAAAAGATAGGATTCTACTAAATAGAATTTTATGATAATATATACATTAATAAAGAGAAAGATCAATGGATTTTGTTTCTAATTTATGAAGATGGTATACATTTTTAATTATTAAATTAAACATAATTAAATATGATTATATAACTCATGAGGTAATATTTTGAGTTGTTATTTATTGTTGAGTTAAAATATTCCATGGCTTATGGGTAACAAAATGAAGGAATGGAAATTTCTTCCCCAATAAAAATACTCCAAAGAGTTATTAAGAGATTAGGAATGAATTATACTAAGGTGATGATGATATTAATTGTAACCTTGATTGAATTCCAATGGATGATGATATAAAAATGTTTGATGTTATATGATATAGGTAAATAATTAGGATACAATTTTACTAGATAGTGAAATGACATAACCTATTGTTTTTCACATGTTGATCTTCATAGTAAAAAAGTTGATCCAATGAATTTCACTTACTATCAGTAAAAAGTATTCTTAATTATATGAAAAGCATAGTGGAATTAAATTTTTTTATAAGGAAACATCATAATAAGTGTTGTTGGTGTTTATTGATAAATATTTGACTAGTTTAGTGGATGATAACAATTCAATATTATGTAATGCATTATATCTTAAATGAATAAATATTTCATGGGTAACTAAGAATAAAATTTATACATTGTTGATAACTAAAAAAATATGAGTATATTAAAAAAACTCAAGCATGTACACAATTTTAATGGATTAAGAAAAAAATATAATGATATTGGAGTTTATGTGAAGTCTCATACTTTAATCAAGTGTGATAACTCAAGTGCTATCTCACTTAGAAAAAATTACACCCATAATTAAAGGACAAAGAACATCGGCATAAAGTATCACTTCATCTAGGATAAGGTTTAATAAGAGATAGTGAGGTTAGAATATCTTTCAACATCAAATTTAGTTGTTGAAATCATTATTAAGAAACTATCCAAGGATGTATCTGAGAGAAATCAAGTGTCTCTTAGTGTATAACCATATCCATTCTTCTAGATTGATTATAAAAAATATCCTCACTCACTAATGGAATTTTTTATTTACTTAATGGAATGTTGGTTCTGTTGAATTTATTGTTTGGATTTCAAACCCTCTATTGTGAACATTCAAATATGTGGTATAGTTGTTTATAGAAAAAGGGTAGAAGTTGTGCATATGGTTTTGAGAAGTAATTTATAATATAAATTTTCATCCATATTGATAAATGGGAGATTTCATATACTAAAATTATGGGTTTTGGATGATTTTTTGTGTGAAATATTCATGGTGGGTAAACTAATGGTTGCAAATATTATTTCTCATTGGAACATATTCATGAGGAATTATTCATTTAACTCTTGTTTTTGAAAAAAAATATTCACTCATGGGAATTTAGAGTGGATTATTTGTGAATCATTGATAAACTATAATAATGATATATGTTTGAAACTTTTTGTGGTCTAGTTGTAAAGGTTTCAGTTCAATTTGTGTATAATATGTTGAAGGGTTGTGAGGAAAAACCAAAGGTGTAGTTTTTTTTCGAAAAAAATTACCCAAGTGAATTTTTGGAATTTAATTTTTTGACATAACTATGGGATAATACTTTCATTGTGTCTTTATAATACATATCATTGGTTTTTGGAGGAGTTATAGAAGAATTTGGTGAAATATATATTAATAGTATCTATAAGATTGAAATCAGATCGCACATATTTGGATCAAACCACATTCGTTCTTTCATAAAAATAAAAATAAGGGATTAGAAAAGAAATTAAACCAGGAATAAAGTGACCATACCATGATAGGTATAGATATGTTTAAATTTAGAGGCATTTGATGGTTTGGTCAAGGCTATGATGGAATAACTAAAATCTATGAATGAAAAACCAATAAAACATTGGTCTACAATGAGATATGTAATTATTTTTGGTAACTATGACATGATAAACAATTATATATTCTTTTTTATTTTGAGGAGTGGTTAATTCTATGAAGGTGACCCTATGAATGGTAGTTGTATGTATTTATAGATCTAGTTGATTAATTGAATCATAGTGGATGGGTGTTGCACGATGATGAGGATGGCATAAACTAAATCAAAGCCACATTAGAATAAACAATGAATTTTCAATGGTAAATCATATGGAAGAAGGAATGGTTTTACCATAAAGTTATAGGTGGTACTATTCTATTTTATTAAATAAGTGAAGGTTATGTTGTAGAAGGAGGCTCACAATATGGTTTCATTGTCAAGGGATTACCCCAGGTTTTCACTAAAACAATATTTTTAAAGTTCTAACCATGAAACTCAAAGATGAACGGAATTTAACTTTTAATATATTACTCACACCTCAATAGATCCACACTACGAAGATTATCCAAAACAAAATAGTCTTAATTTTATGATTCTTATATAATCTTTTCATAGTAGTGTTTGACATTGATTTGGAGTCTTATTTAATTATATTTATCCATTTTAATTTCGGTATATTTAATGTTAATTAATAGGGAAACATGGATATTATCATTAGATTAGAAATATTTCATTATCTAAAATTAGGGAAGGAAGATCTTGAGAAAGGAGAGGAATTATAGACATAGGAGGGAATTCTATAAAGAAGATAGAAGGTGTTCTATGAGTCTATCATGCTAGTGGATCGTTGAGTTCATCACATGGATGAAGGAGGAGTTTATTGATCTATTTTCAATATGGATATCTCATTCTTGGTTTGTGAACATTGATACAATTTTCCTGCGAGGATATGTTATATATCTATGTGATTGTGGACATTGATTTATCTACATTATTAGGGTTTTAATCTTGACGTGTTAGAAAAACCACTCTAAATCTAAACAAGTAAGAAGCATGATTACTAATTTTTATATATAATTACATATCATTTATTTATTTCATGGATTCTCATAGTTTGGGTGAACCCGGTAAAATTTATTATATCTCTATTTACTTACATTGTATCTTCTTTTTTATTATGAGGGAGATATGTCTTGCTATTAACAGTATAGAATTATCATTGGAGAGGCCGATTTAAATGAATCAACATACCCTGATTTACCCCCTATTAGGGTATCTAACATACTTGGGACTAATATTAAATTTTAGGGTATGTCATAAAATCGATGTAATTCATTTTCAATCCAAATGATAACCACAATAACAATAAGAAAAGTAATCATTTTATAAAGCTTGATAAATGATAAAACCATGTTCTTGATAAAAATACAGCTTGATTTCACTCGATAATAGAGGGTACCTGGAAGATAAAAAGAATAGGTTGAGAGACCTCATGAGATTGGGAATAAAATAATAGTCAGTCTCTAATGAGGTTTAGGTTTCAAAAATTCATCGAAATCATAAATTTTTTTTGAGAATCCAAAGTATCTGGAATATATTTTCTACGATCACTCATTTGAAACCATTATCTAAAAAATAATCAAACACACCTTATAAATTAATCAATATTAAAATGTAATTAGATAATTCATTTAAACTCAAACTATTCCTAAAATTAATATAAAATAATAAAAAATTAAAACAAAAAGATGAAAAAAAATCATAACAAAAAAATAAGTAACATTCCCTCCAACTTATTTTTCAACATTTCCCCTATAAATTCTCTACATGATGTTAGTGACTTAAGACACAATTAGAAATTGGAAATACATTGAGTTAATAAGATCAATGGACATACCAATAGATTTATTTGGGGGTGTGAAACACATGAATATCATCCAATTATCATTAAATGTTCCCAAAATAAGTTGTAACCTTCATATTACATATAATGAACAAAAACGTCTATATTATTAAATGTATAGTAATAATGAATTTATTAATCAAATTTTTATTCTCAGGTTGCATTGTCATAATTTTTTAGTTTTCTTATGTATGTATATGTTTCTTCAAATTTTTAACTTCAAGGAATAATATATAAAAGTTTTAATTTAGCAAATTATAAACCCAAGGAAATTAAAAACTAGAGAATAATGTAGAAATTTTATGGTGTAACCACCCAAATAGGCGATGTGTTTCTCTTATCCATATTTGGAAATTTTTTGAATGATAGATAATCAATTGGTATATTGAGTTTTTATCTTTTAAATCACCACATTCTCCTTTCTATGATGTTCTCCATTGATTTCTTATTCTTGGTACCCACAAAAAACCCCATTTTATGGTCTTTATTTTGAAATAGTTTTAGTACACCACCATTTTATGCTCAAAATGATAGTTATAGTATGTGGTTGGTGATAATAGACTGTATTTCTCCTCATATGATTATTCCTTACCTATTCCCACTAAAGGTACCTTGGTTTCCATTTCATTATTTTCTACTAGAATGGGTGAAAAAATATGCTTATACTATTCTATTTACTCATTAATTTTTTCATATTTAATAAGGTGTATCATTAAAATAATCCATGTTATCCTTCCACTATTATTAATCTATAAATTCATAGTTATAGAGATAATAATTACATTTATAAATAAAAAATTTGAATAAAATGAGTTCAATATATGAATAACCCCCTCATTTTTTGCAGTATATTTCTCTTCCTTCACCATTTGTGCCTAAATAATATCAATTAATCATATAATGGGTTGTATATAGTCTAAATTATCATCAAATATATACCCCTATTATCAAGATTCTTTTTTATCTAGATTAGGAATGATCTTGAATGGGTCTTCCTTATTAAATCAAGGGGTTAAATAATCATTTACTCCTAGAAAAAATCAACCATGTTGATATCATTCAATGCTAATCGTACCTCAAATACATATTTTATACATATATTTGTTGTTGGAAACACAAATGGAATTATTTTAAGTCAAGATAGTAGTTCATTAGTGAATTCCCCATCAATCTACATTATCTCTATCACATTAAATATTGTTAGAGAATCATAGACTTCATGGTTATCTGTTTCATTTTTCAATTTAAATCCCCCTATATGTTATACCTCAACAATTTTTTAAACCTGTAGTTGATTTGATTATTTTGTGCTAAAATCTCCAAAATCTACTTGTCAGTTGGTTATACATTCAACTTTATTTCTATTACCAACACCATTCTTGCATAGTGATTAGTATATTGTGGAAGGTGTAGATATTCAAAGAATTTAAACTCACCCCATATTAAAAATTGTTCTATAAAAACACATTCATAATACCATTTATATATTTAAAAATTATTCTAAATAAAATAATATTTTGAATAGAACACTAAATATAGAATAAATTTTTTCCCAAATATGGTTCCACATTTTGATGCAAGGACCCTGCCAAAGGGGAACATAATTAAAAAAATTCTAAACCTTCATAGAAATTTATTTTGTTGCAACCCATGGATCATATCACATGGAGTCTCAATGTTAATCAAGTAATTTTATGTATATTTTAATCTTTTTATGATTTTATTTTTTAAAAAAATTAAATAAAATAAAGTAAGCATAATTGAATACATATTTAAACTAAAAAAGAAGAAAATACACAGTCTTGGAATGAGTGGTGGTAGAAAAAAGGTGTTTACTATTCAATTCATTCATTATCCACATGAAATTTATTTATATCTTATGTCACTATCTAGAATATATAGTAATTATCTAAATAAAAATAAAATTTTAAGGGATTGGATTCCTAAAATACAGAAAATGATGAATTCTATAACAAACTCTTTACAACACTTATAATTGAGACCTCACACTATACTCTCATATCAGAAACCTCACTGCACCTTATGTGTTGTGTTATAAATAAAGGGTGACTAAGTATTTAAACCAAGAATTAAATCCCAAAGGTTAGAAATTTTGATAAAGCGTTAATTTAATCTCTAATTCATTCATACACTATCTTTCATGGGAATCCATGAAGATTAAGTAGCAAACCTACTCAGTCATCTCCAAAACTCCTCAAACACTAATTTTATGTATTAAAAGAACAATGAAGAGATAATAATAATCATAGATAATACATATATCTAGACCATTATTACATAATTGGATATAAATCCCCAATATCAATACACAACATTATCCTCTCAATGCTCTTATCATCCAAAAAATTAATAAAAAAACTATATTCTACTCTCAGTGTGCCAATGTTCTCTAATATCATAGAGGATTCAAACCCTAATATTAAGGATATTATTCTCCTATTAAAGTCACCTTAATAGATCTTGTATCTTTATCTTTTATATGACCACAACATGTGTCACTAACTAACATGAACACTTTACATCAAATAGCATCATGTTGGCACCCTGGATTCGATCATCTTCTTCACCACTACTTGAATAACATATCCTAATAACCCATAAATAATTTTTTTCTTTCTTATTTTATGCTCATCACATGTTTCATATTAGTAACTGGTTTAATAGAATGGTTAAAAAAATAACCCATTGAATATGTAGTTGATATTTTGTATATTTAAAAGAATCAATGTTTATTTGGATATGAACAAATACTTCATATAATTGTATAGATCCTTTTTGTATATAACAGTGTTTGAAAATGGTGTCGGGTAAAATGGTTTATATGTTGGCAATGATCAATGCCTTGGGGGGTGATGAAAAACTAATGTATACCAGAAATTATATCCCGTAGTCATAATTGGTGACTCCTATGATAATTTGGGGTGAAAGGGTTAATACGAAACGAATACTTGAACAAAAAGATATTCTAATTCGTGGTGAGGTTAATCTGATGTGGCCTTCGTAAATTTCAATTTAATCACATAGAATATTTTATTGTCCATGTTTAATATGATTTTCAACTTAGCCCATGATACTTTATAGGATGTAGTGTGTCCACTGACCAGATGATTCTTATGTAACCAAGCGAAAATGGAATTTATTTTTATGTTACTATCATTGAATATTATGCATCACACAACCTTGATGAGTTCATATTGTAAGAATTCATTCTCATAGAGTTTAGTAGGAGAGAGTTCAATTCATTATTTTGTACCAGTCTAGTGCAAGTTACCTATGCAGAACATGACCTTTCCTTTTAATTACACATGACCATTTTGAATACTAAATCTATTATATAGTATAAAAAGAGGTGGAACATTTATTATTATGTGACATTTTACCTATATGAATTATTTATGAATAACAACCCATTTTCACATACAACATAAAAATATGCATTTTCTTGTATCATATGCTCAAAAAATTCTTTATTCATCTATAAATGTAAGATCCAGGACCTTTACTAAGGTATGATTTCATTTAAATTTTATTTTATGTTCATTATTTTGGTCAAATAATTTTTTTCCCAAAGTTCTTGTGAAGCATCGTGGGTGTTCTAGGAGTTTGGGACACGAAAATGGAGGGAAAAGGGGTTTGTGGGAATATTACATGGTTTGTGCACAGTTAGTGAAAATAATACGGATCATCCCAGGTTACCAAGAAGAATTGGATAGAAGTTTTATCTTGGTTACCACATGGTTAACCAAACCATTCAGAATTCCCAGGAAACTGTTCCAAATGGGGTTTTGTTACAGTAACTCTCACACGGTTTGTGCAGGGTTTTGAAAACTGTGTGGTTAAACAGTGCAAACCAGTAACATTAATAAATTTACAAAATGAAATTAGAGATGTTATTATACCAACTTAGGATTTATCATCCATCTTCCACCTTAAGCTTTACTGATGATTGATGGTGTCAATGAACTCCCAATGGTGTTTCTCCTTGAACCCTATGCCGTTTGGAGTGCCAGAAGTTATGAATATGAGATCTACTTTCTTCATTTTTTGGTCTAGGGTTTCCATTTCTTTCCCATCTCCATCTAAATCTCTAAAAACCTTTTTTCGTGTGATATTTAGGGTGAAGAATCAAAGGGGTGTCGAACAAGGATCCAATTCCTTGATTAGGCGTGTGTTCGACAATGGATCCAAGGTAGGAGGCTTACAAGTTAAATCCCATAGTTTCGTTTTATATTTGTGAAATATTGGGTTAATTTATTCATTAATTCTTATTTATTAATGTGATTTTTAATTATATTTGGTGTAATGTGTGTCTAAGTTACGAATGGAGACCCTCATGGTCCCCATGGGACACATAGAGGATGTCTTGACCCTTATTGGGCCACTCAATGGGTCCACCGATACATTCTGGACATAAAAGTTTTCTAAGTATGAACGAGGTTGTCTTGTAAAAATGTATATCCCTTGAAAAGCATGTTTAAAAGTTTAATGATAGTGGAAATTAATTATTAGAATGTGAATATACTCAGTATTGTCTTAAGTGATTGTTTGACATGGTAATAAAAATGGGTAAAATTAGTTAATTGGGGTTTGTGCCATTTGGCTAATGAATTATGTTGAAAACCCAACGATGGTTAGTGTGTATGAAATTTTGAACATGTGGAATGTATTATGTATAGTGAATTGATGAATATGGTTAGTTGTCCAAGACATGGGAAAGAGAATTGGGATAATAGGTTAGGTACTGTAAAATTGCTTTGTGAACGGGCTATGACATGACATTGAATTCCAATATTGACTGTTGTGAAACACGAATGTTATATTTATTTTATGTAATGGTTGTGATATATACAAATGTGGTAAATGGATAAATAATAATGTGCACATGTATTAGTGGTGGTATTAAGGACTAATGCTCCTACCATGGTTAGGGTTGTGTTGATGATCTTACCGACCCCAGAATGAACGAGTTGGGGAGTTGAACTGATTATATATTCCTACAATGGTCATATTAAATGAATATCCCTAGAATAAGGCTTTGAGGTTAGTGTGGTGATTAATTAATATCCTCATTCTTAGTGGGATAATGACATAACTTCTTCACTTATGTAGCATGATAAATTCCAAGAATATTTTAAAAATAAGGTTAATGCCTAACTCATGGATTACATGTTGATGATGAACTAAATGATGACATGGAGTATATAATTAACTTGGCACGATAATCATAATAGTAATAGAAATGTAGTGAAATGTCAAAAAGTGGACCTCGAAATTTCTTTCTTTTACTTCCCATTTTTTTATTCTAGTATGCACAATCTAATAGATTGAAAATTATTAGCCACCTTTTGCTGGTGGCCTACTCAGTTGTAATAACACCATGATTGGGCCTCTGTTGGAAACCTATGTAGATTTCATGCTTGTAGGCCAGGAAAATGGAAAGGTGTAACACCCAATGATTTTGTTGTCTGCTATCACTACAATGTAATTCAATAACATGCACTATATGCAACATCGAGTTCAAGCGCACCACGACTTACCAAAGTAGCTCTTCAAAAAGTGGCTATGAATAGTATTAACCGGATTTTGAATTTTATATACTCCATATAATTTTAGAATCCATATTGTGTGTTTCTTAGATGTAATATAAGAACCAAATCATTTTCTTCATATAAAATATGTATTTTTCCAAAAATGAAATTTTACCACCTTTTAATGGAGAAAACTTTTTAAAACCAAAATTTGACACTTTTATATATTCAATTTAAGGAAATTAAATTTTTCTTTGGAAGTGGGACATAAAAATTTAATTTGGATTAAATTGTGGTACTATTATGATAACTTTCATATATTGATCAATAGTGAAAAATACTAAATTTTAATTGAAAAAAAAATTTAATCGAAAAAATTTCTTCTGTAAAATTATGAATTTTATAGTTTTGTAAGTATAAATAAATTATATTTTTACCATTTAATACAATTTAAGTCATTATTAGTAATTTTACATTTAAATTTGACATTAACAAATGGCAATATTTTAATAATTTTTAACTTTTAAAAAGCCACATTTTTTTTTTGACAAAAGGAAATAATTTTAAATTAATTAGTGGAATTTATATGTTTGGAATTCGGGAAAATAGAATTCATTTTGAAATTTGGAATATAAAAATTATCTGAAGGTGAATTTTTGGTATTTTTCTGAAAATATTCAATTTTTCATTAACAGAGAAAAACACTTCCTTATTGTTTAAAATAGAATTTTTATTTAAACAATTGTTTATTTTATTTAAATTTAATTTAGGTCATAATAGATATATAATTCCTATATATGTTCAATGAAATTCATTTAAGTCATTTTATAATAAAATAAGATGTATATAATTTTATTGAACTTTTTAACGTCATTTATCCACCTTCTGGGAACATTTTCAAATTTTCATAAAACTTAATCATATTGCTTATGTGAATTGAATTTAAAAAATCCAAGAGACATGGTTGAAGTTATTTAGTAAAATGTGATTCAGTAACATGAAAATAATTTGTGGTGAATAGTAACTTTTGAATTTTATTTACCACGATTAAAAGTAAATTGTGTAATTAAAGGTCAAAATGATATTATAATTTCCCTAACACATGACCTAATTCTATTGGATAAGTGTATTTTTACCAAAAAAAAACTTTGGAATAAAATATGATACTTTTGGTTTACATGGATTATATTTGGGAATTTATTATTATTTTATTTAAAGAAGAGTTAAAATTGTTTAATTCCATGTTTAATAACTAAACCATTTTAAATATAGGGTTATACACAATATAAATTAGACTATAAAAATTCATTAGAAATCTATAAATATTTAATACATAATGGTATTATATTTATAATTTTTGGAGATTAAATATTTAAATTTATTTTATGAGACAGTGATGATGCTGTAATTACATTATCAATGAATGATTAAAATAATAGATTTTATAAATATAAAAATAAAAATAAATTGATTATTTTGATTCCATCCACGACTTTTATAGGTTAATATGACTTGTTATGGTTGATTAAATTTTTTTTTTGATGTTATAAAGTATTTAGGACTTTAACAAAAACAAAATACCAAATGGTGTCAAAATTGACCTTAAAGAGTTTTTAAACCAAATACTATATTATTAATTGATATAATATTTATAAGAATATAAAATTCGATCAAAGGACTTATATATGGTTATCAATATCAACAATTAACCACTTGGTGTTCTCTTGGCTATTTATAGTATGTTTATTAAAAATTTATGTTAATAATAAAAGAGGACATGGTAAAAGTTATACTATTCAACTAAGAGTTAAGTATAAAAGATATGGTTAATACGGTGACCTAAAAATTTAAAACACCTATTGGTTGAGAGGTGTTCAACAAATCCCCACATTAGCTTCGAAATATATCAATTTGGATCCATTATAAACCGAAAATGATTTTATAATAAAATAATATTTCATACTTTTCCTAAAGGGACCCTCATCTCTCTTATAAAAGGGCACTTCCCTATCTCTCAAAATCACACCTCCAAAGCAATTTGGATTTTCCAAAACCTACTCGTACAGCATCCCAACCTCTTTAACTTAATCCTAGAGGCATTCCGTTGAGATGAAATCCAGCCTATGAATCTCTTTTGTTCAAATCAAAAGGAAACACCCAAATAAGAGGTAATTATTTTTCACCTCTTTCAATGTTATTTTCTTATTCCACTTTCTCTTTATTTGTAATTTCCATACCAAAACAATATCTATATTACCTTATATATACTATGATGTTATCATAAATATGTTATAACCATACTAATTATTCTATCCATTCTATGAATGATAATGTCACCATGCATGCGTACATACGACTTACCATGTCCACGTCGTGGTGTAATTTGTTATTAAACACTATATTATTTTGACGGATATGATAACTAGTAATATGTTTATAAATAATAAAAATCACAAGCTATTTTTTCTATAGAATTAATATTCCATCCAATGACACACCTTTTAATCATTAAATAAATGATATCGCCGCTCCTGTGTACGTAGGACCTACCATCTCCACGATGCGATGCGATTCATTTCTAGGATCACCATTCAACGATGATTATAAAAATATATATTATTAATAAGTATGTAATATATGAAATAATAATTCTACTAGATATATATATATATATATGTATATATATATATATGTATTTACTTATATATATCTTATACACTTACTTCCGTTCAATACGATATGAAAACGGAAACATCATTTATGCGTACGTACGATCTACTGTCTCCATAAATAGTGTTTTCCATTTAATATATCGGTCAATTATATATATTTATATTCTCTATATATATTATATATAAAACTTGTTTTATATTCTATATGTATTTGTATCATTATCTAATGATATGATCAAGAATAACAAGTTAAAACACGTACGATAAATATAGACATTATTTCCCGAAATGTTAATTTCACATCAAAATCATCCATAAATGTATAGTATAAAGTCATAAATGAATCATGTATGATAGAATAAATATGAATATGGTTATGGTATAATTTAATAACATACTATGGTCAATATACATGATGTTAAACGTACCATTGACCAATGAAAAGTGCAAGGTAATGGTTAATTTCTCAATCCCATTATTATCCGAAATTGTTTATGTGTAAGTATTTTTTGGGAAATATTTATTATCCATGACCATGTTTCTTAAAAGAAATTAAAAAATGACTCTTTTAGTGTACTCTTTAACTAAAACATCATTTTAAATGAGTAAATATTTACACTTCTAAATCTTTCTCAATAATGTCTATGTTTTCCAAATGGGTTTAAGGATTTATTTATATGAAAATGATTATTTTAAAAACATAATTCTTTTAAAATGTTTCAAAGTTGTATGGGACACATTGATTTAAAAATATATTTTAAATGAAATAATTTATAAATGTCTGACTTTTAAATGTTTTCACAAAAAGGGATATTTCTCTGAAAAAGTCTTATTGACCATTTTCAACTATGTCGTCATCCTTTAATTGATACTATTATTGATTGAGTTTTATTAACTGTAATAAAATATTTAATATTTTATAGAATGAGTTATGATATTTTGTATTGTGGATGGGTTATTTTTATACCATTCATGGTTTATGGTTAATGTATTGACATTTCGTATGTTAGTTTTAATATGAATGTTTATGTTATGTTTCAACATTTTCATATAAGGAATGCATTGGACATAGTCTGTGATAGTTTGAGACATCTATAACTCTTTGATGCATCAGTAGGTCTCATAAGACTATATTGTTCCTTGGCACAAGGCCTTGAAAAAAAAAATATTTCTAGTCTTGGCATGAGGCCTTGACTATTTGGTAATGATGTCCAGTGTTATGCATTCCCTCATTATGAAATTAATTTTTACATGTGATTATTCGACTAATAGAATATCGATATGCATGTTTATACGGTAATGTTTGATTTATTTTCTCGATATTATGTTCAAGTTTATGTTTAAAAGGCTGTTGTTTTTATTGCACATATTTCCTTAAAAGTTTATAGCTTCCACTAAATTATTTACCCTTACTGATCATCTGAACTCATCAATTTCTTTTGTTTTGTTTTCAAAGTATTCCATGAAGTGTATTATGTTTGATGTGAAGTGTTAATCTAGGGGAATAATGACGTTATAAACATATTATTTATATTGTGTTTCATGTTTTAATGTGTAATGTACTTCTCATGTATGTAATCTATTTTCCAAGACTGCTAAACTGATCGCCGTTGGGACATGATTCCTTGTAATCATGATAATGTATTCAAATAATTCACTAGATATGGGCTTCTGGGGTCGGGGTATTATAGTTGGTATTAGAGGAAGATTATTAAAAACCTTGGAAAGTTGATTTTGAAAAACTTTAATTATAGAACATTACCGTAAGATAGACTTTGAGGATTATTATATAAGAACCTCCTAGAATTTTGGAAATTTTGAGATTTTGTGTATTTTCCAAGAAATACATCCTTGTCTGGATATGAGCGGGTAGTGGCAGCTCTAGAACAGATGTACCTAAGAGTGAAAACTCTGACAAGGAGTTTCAGGCCTGACCCGGGGTATCTTGGTACACGACAACATGCCTTGCTGTAGTCTTGGTTTTAACACTCCCAGGGGATATGCTTAGGATAATTCAAATTTTCATTACAAGCCATTATAAATGATTTAAGAGTAAATATTTCCTCAATGAAAACAATATTTTATGACTGTATATTATATTCATAATCTTTTCAATTATGTTAGGTATTTTTCTAGTTTGGAATTATGAATCGAGATTCATAAACTATCCTAATGTATTCCAAAATGGCTCCCAGTAGAAGGAATGAGAACTACAACAATATTATTGATCCAAAGAGTAAGAAGGGTCATATCTTTCGTGGAATTAAGCCAACATTTAGAAGGGAAATATTCTACAACATATTCTCATCATAAGAAAAAAACAGTATCATTTGTTTATAAGATAAGTGAAAAATTTTCTGAGTCTTTTGGCTTTGAAGGGAAGCAAGCGAATAAAAGGTTAGTAGAGAGAAATATGGAAAAAGGGAAGAGGGGAATGAAGGATTTTCCCATATGTGATAACTGTGTAAAGAATCACTTTGGAAAATGCATGAAGGGAATGAGAGTTTGTTATAAGAGTAGGGAAAAATTACACCAAGTACATGATTATAAGGGTAAAAAAGGTTTCAAATATACAATGATTCATCTTTAAGGTGTTGCGACACTATGAGAATCAAGGTTAAAATCATTATAGTATGCCTCAAATGATGCTATTGGATAATAATCATGTTATGATACTACCACAGAAGAAGATGAATGACTAGTTTTCTTATTTTGTTATCAGTGAATTATTTCATTTGAGTGTCGTATCAACGATTTTCTGGTTATATGAATTATTGAAATAAATAAGTACTATACTGAAGTACTATTTCATTAAGGATTTTATATTATATGGTTTTACGAAAAGTGACTCAATTGCATGTTAAAACTTTCAGAAAATACATGGTTGAAGGAAGGATAATCCATAATATTGTTCTAATATTAAGGAAATAATTTTTTAATAAGTTATGATTGATTTGGATAAATTATATTCAATATTCTTAACTACTTTTAAACTAATTAAATGTTTTTTTATTCCATTGTTGTTTGAGTTTACAATATTTTTGGATATAAGGAGTATATCCAGTGTTCTATAAGGAAAAATGGACCGTGAATGTAATCAATAAGGTTTTATGGTAATTTTGGGTGTTACCGTGTTTTAAAAGAATATATATAACAACACAAACTCTACATACATTGTTATTATTTTAGAAATGAAGCATACTTATTACAAAATATAACAAAACCATGAAAGGACCGTATAGGTATAATGTCTTTAGAAACTGGGAAACATAAACAACTGGTTCATAAAGCATCTACATTGTCTCCCACTTATTTCATCATATCTAGATTCACTTTTTGGAATATCCTACTTAATATCCTTCTTCCTGACCTGGGGAAAATAAATCATACAAAAGTGTGAGCTCGAATGCTCAGTAAGGGTAAACAAAAGAAATATCAGTGATATCATATTCATAAGAACATAACATTTTGAAAATCATAACCTGCAAAAGAAGTCATAATATCATGTCATGGGATAAATCATAGTAATTAAAAGTAATCCCAAATAATCATATCTTAAAACATGAACCTTTGTGGTATACACACATAATCATAGAAAAAAATTTCATATTAGTCAAGGCTCATTGCCAGGATCATCATAGCGAAAAAAGTCCATTATTGAGCCGAGTCCACTCCTTGTTCCAGTCCTGTATCATTGTACTGGATTAACTTGTCGTTCCAGCCATGTCTATCTCATGAGATATAAATCATTACCCAATGCACAAGAGGGGGATATAGTTCCCACCCATCTCATAATGAATCCATTCTTATGTGTGTGACAAAATCATAAATCATACATCATAGCATAACCCATGTAATAAAAATGGTATTTTTAAACATCGTGACATCATAAAAGAATTAATATCAGATAAAGTACTTCATAAAAATAATTCCATAATAACATAATCAAATAAATGTAATAATAAGGATATAAATAGAACCCTATATTATCTTAGATGGAAAGTATTTTTTATAAAACACTTGAACTCCATTCTTGAGAAAAATATCCTTTCAACTTGATTTTTTTTTCCTTTCTTAACATGTCATACAATTTTGATCTAATAGAAGTTGATTAAAAATAAACTTGAAAACTTGTAAATGAAGCTTCTTGGAAATAATGTTCTAAAAATCCATTCATGCCGTATAAGTTAAAAAAACATTCTTCTCGTACTATGTCTGGAAAAGTCAAAAAGTATCTCGTACAAAAAATGACAAAATATTCCTTTCATATCTTTTACTAAAAACTCAAAGAAGGGTAAAATTGGATGTAAATTTTTTTAGGTTGATGGAAACAATGTTACATACTTCTGAAACATGGATGTGGATGATAAATATTCCCCAGTAAATTCTGAAGTATAAACAATCTCGGATAAAAATGAGATTGTGAGATTTTCCCTTACCTTAGGTCCGATATGCTTTGTACGTGTCCAAACCTCATGAATAATTATTTAAATAATGTCATTGACTTATTACAGAATCATATTCATTGTTATGATATCATATATGGTCATATTCTTAGCTTCTTATTAGTAATATTTCATTGCTACTTGTTAATTTGGTGTTTATTGCTTTATGTTCTTATGCGTGTTTTGTCGAATAAATTATTATTCCTCTTTATAGGATATAGATACATCCTTTAAAAAATGGTATTAGTGTAATATATATCATATTCATTCATTAAATTCATTTATATAATAATTATTCAATGATGATCATATAGAAGGATTCACATCACATCGTGGAGACAGTAGGCCGTACGTACGCACGAGCGATGATATCGTTCCCATGATCGTGGAATTGTATTGAAGTTTATGTATAATATTTCAGAATCAATAACAATTTAAAATAATCAGATATAGTTATTTATTTACACCATTATACCCATACAAGTAAGGTGGTGGTGGAAAACATATTACACCACGGCGTGGAGATGCTATACTGTACGTACGCACGCGCGGTGATTTGTTTTACCGTAGGATGGATAAGAGGTGAAATAGAGTTGTTTCCTATTTATAATAACATATCAGTATATGAGGGATACTGATTTTAATACCTCATAATGAAACAACTAAAGAAGAGGGAGTAGAAGAAGAATGTAACTTGATGAAAACGGTAGAAGGTATTACCTCTTTCTCAAAGTGCCTCCTTTAAACATTCTCTTAGGGCACTAGAGTTGGGCTTTTGAGAATACCAGTACCTATAGTAGGTTTCTAAGGAAGTGGGGATGTGAAATGGGTAGGGGTTGGCCGAGCTTGAAAGCTCAAATTGGTGTGAGGAGGAGAGGGAGGAGGTTCCATTTTAGAAGGGAGGAGAGGGGCACCTTGGGAAACTGTGGAAATATTATTTTATTATAAACTTATCTTCGGTTTCAAAAGGTAAAAAAATCATTAAAGATGAATATATAAGGACTCATGGTCGAAATAAAATCATCCAATCAGAATTGGACATGTTTTGGAAGATATTGTAATCATTATAATCTTCTTTATTTAAATCATTTATTAATGAGGTAAATACTTCATCATTATTGTGTCATAAATAATTTAATTTATTTTATGTCTAAAAATTATAAAAAAAATATCATTATATTGGAAATCGTCTTAGCTTTCCAATGAATATTTATAGCTGAGAATATAATTTATATAACCCCTTATATAAATTAATTACCCATAGATTTTTGTTAATGTCAATTTTGTCTTTACATTAAATTAATCAATCCAAATTGTCCTTATCACTACCAAGTGGCTCAATAGGGTCCCACAATTGACCCAAGGATGCCCATGGTCGGCCAATACTCATCAAATAGGGTTAGGACAAGTGTAAAGGTAATTTTGATTTATTATAACATTCTTTTAACCTTGAATTACCCTATTTACATTTAACTGCAGTAAATAAAAATCACCGTAGTTACTAATAAAAAAAATAAAAGAAACATATTAACATAATTTGTACCCATTTTTTCCAAATATGGAATCCATTTTTCAAAATTAAAAACACAGAAGTTGCAGTAATTAATTTAAAATTAATCCCGTGGTTAAGCAAACAGGTTTTAAAAGTTAAAACATTTCCAAGGATTAAAATGTTTTTTACTATGAATTCAATGTAAAATTAATTCAAATGACATAAATTATATTAAAAGATAGAAATATATTCAATTTATACTATAAAACCATTCAATATTATAATTTTACCATATAAATTTTTGTTATGAAAAAAGTTGTTTTTTATTAAAATATAAGCGTGTTTTTACTATTCATCAAAATATGAAAGTTACCAGAATAATATGAAAAAATTATCCAATGTAAATTTTTATATCTTGATTCGAAAAAAGAATTTTATTTTGTCAAATTGAACTTATAAAAATGTCAAAATATAGATTTAAAATGGGTGCACCGTCAAAAGGTGGTAAAACTGCATTTTTTTAAAAATACTTCTTTTATCCAAAAAAACTGATTTTGTTTTCATACATCATTCTATAAAATGTATAAGATGAAATAAAATGTTATAAAATTCAAAATCCAGTTAATACTATTCATAACGGATAGTTTATAATATTAATATAGTATATCGTTGTTTATTGAAACTCAGTATTGCGTACTACACACGCTATCGATGAATGTCGCGATTGCGTGTAACGCAAGCCAAGTTAGTGTTGTGTGTAGTGAAATATTCCTTTGCGTATAACATAATACATAAAAAAATACTTCTCATAAAATATCAGGGTGTTACATTCTACCCCCCTTAAAATGAATTTCACCCTCGAAATTCATCACTTCGTAACAAACAGATGAGGATACCTCTCCCTCATCATATCCTCAAGTTCCCATGTACCTTTTTCTAATTGGTGGTTCCTCCATTAAACTTTAACCAAGAGAGTGGTATTGTTTCACAGAACCTTTTTGCTACGATCCAAAATCTCTATCGGCTGTTCTTCATAAGAAAGATCTTGCTCCAGCGGTAAAACATTTGAGCTTAGTACATTTGAAGGACCAGGTATGTACTTCCTCAGGAGAGATACATGGAACACATCATGAACTTGAGATAGATTTGGTGGAAGCGCCAATCGGGAAGCTACCTTCCCATCATGATCCAGAATTTCAAAAAGACCGATATATCTAGGGCTCAACATTCACTTCTTCCCAAATCTCATTACTCCCTTCCAATGGGATATTCGTAAGAAAACATTATCACCCACTTCAAACTCTATGTCTTTTCTTCGGTTGTCAGCATAACTTTTTTGTCGACTATGTGCTGCTCTTATGTGTTGTTGAATTGATCAGACTTTTTCTTCCATCTCATCAACAATATCAGGTCCTAATAGCTTTCATTCCAAAACTTCATCCCTGCAAGTTGGAGTCCTGAATTTCTTTCCATATAGGACTTCATAAGGAGCCATCTGAATGCCAGAGTGAAAGCTATTATTATAATAAAATTCCACCAAAGGTAGGTGTTGGTCTGAACCACCTTTGAAATCCTTAGAGAAAGATCTTAACATATCTTCTAGAGTTTGAATTGTTCTCTCATACTGACCATCTGTATGAGGATGATAAGTAGTACTGAAACTCAACTATGAATCCAGAGTATGCTAAATACTTCTCCAACACATTGAGGTAATCCTCAGATCCTGATCAGATATAATGGAAAGTGGTACTCCATGAAATCTTACCACTTCTTTTATATATATCCTGGAAAGATGATCCAGAGAGAAATCTTCTATAATAGCAATGAAGTGTGCCGACTTCGTAAGATGATCAAATATAACCCAGATCGCATTATTGCCTTTGGATGTTCTAGGATGTCTAGTGACAAAGTCTATAGTGATGTTTTCCCATTTCCATTCTGGTATGAGTACTGGTTGTAACATCCCTTTAGACTTCTGTCTCTCAGCTTTATCTTGCTGACAAACGAAGCATCAAGAGACATATTCAACAACATCTCTTTTCATGCCATCCCACCGGATGTACTCTTTCCAGTCCATGTGCATCTTCATGATTCCAGGATAAATAGAGAATGAAGAACTATGTGCCTCATCCAGTAGCTCCTTCTTTAATTCTGGGATGGGAGGAACACAAATCCGATTCCTGAACCTTATTATCCCATCACAATCAAGGTTGAATTCAGGATCATTTATCACCTTCTTTTGTAACTCTACATCTGCTTTTTGTGCCTCTTTAATCTTCACATGTATATATGGTTGAACATTCATTTGAGAAAGATAATATTTTCCCCTTCCATTATAATTCCAAGATCCATCCTTTGTAAATCCATAAATATTGGATCTTTTTTGATCCTCATCATGGATAAACTAGCATGGTCTTGTCGACCTAATGCGTCTTCCCCCTTGTTCTCTTTCCCAGGGTGATAATGAATTGAGCAGTCGTAATCCTTAATCAGCTCCAACCATATTCTTTGGCGCATATTGAGCTACTTTTGTATGAAATTATACTTTAATATTTTATGATCAGTATAAATATCACACCATTCACCATAAAGATAATCCCTCCAAATCTTTAATGAAAAGATTACTGCAGCTAACTCCAAATCATGATTTGGGTAATTTTGCTAATGGATTTTCAACTGTCGTGAGGCATAAGCTATCACCATATCATTTTTCATAAGAACACACCACAATACCTTCTTGTATGCATCACTGTAGATCACAAATCTTTCTCCTCTGCAAGGTAGTGTGAGCCCAGGTGCACTGGATAACCTTCTTTTTAGCTCTTTGAAATACTCTTCATATTCCTCCGTCCAAACAAACTTAACTCATTTATGAGTCAACTTGATGAGTGGGTTAGATAGCCTTGAAAAATCGTTCACAAAACATCGGTAATATCCAGCCATGCCAAGAAAACTTTGGATCTCAGTTACTGTTGTTGGTCTCGACCATCTTTCGATAACCTCTGTTTTTTCTGGATCCACAGACATCCCCTCTTTTGAGATTGTGTGACCCAAAAATGAAACTTTTTGAAGCCAAAATTCACACTTGGTAAATTTGGCATAAAGATCATCCTTTCTCAGGATCTTCAATACAATTCTCATGTGATATCCATCTTCTTCCTTGCTCTTTGAATAGACAAGAATATTGTCTATAAAGACTACCACAAACTGATCAAGATAGTCTCTAAAGACTGTATTCATTAGATCCATGAAGATAGCAGGGGAATTAGTAAGACCAAATGGAATCCCTATAAATTCATAGTGTCCATACCTTGTACGGAAAGCTGTCTTTGGTATATCCTCCCTTTTGACCCTTAATTGATAATACCCCGAATAAAGATCAATCTTGGAAAAGTATTGAGCTCCGCGTAGTTGGTCAAATAAGTCATCAATGCATGGGAGAGGATATTTTATCTTGATAGTGATCATGTTAAGTTCTCGATAATCAATGCAGAGTCTCATTGGTCCATCTTTGTTCTTAACAAATAGAACAGGTGCTCCCCAAGGTGAAACAATAGTGCATATGAATCCTTTATCAAGATTCTATTGGAGTTGCTTTTTCAATTCCTGCAACTCAATTGGGGCCATTCTATAAGGTGTGTTTGAAATAGATATAGCACCCGATACGAGTTCTATTGAAAACTCAACTTCACGATTTGGTGGAAGACCTGGAAATTCCTCTGGAAAGACATCATCAAACTCTAATACAATGGGTGTATTCATAATCACGAGTTTCTCCCAAACCATTTTGAAATAAATAACCTTTATTTAGTGGAATCAAGACCCATAATATGGAATAAATTTCCTCTCGAAGGATATATTCATCCTTGCATCGATAGACGATCATAGATTGATCTAGAATATTAAATGTGATTTCCCCTCTTTGGGAATTGATATGAGCTCCGTATAAAGAAAGCTAATCCATGCAAAGAATCACATCAAATTCCACTATAGGAAGGATCACAAGATTTAGAGGAAGCAATTTCCCACAAACTTCAATCAGAAAATAATTATAAACTTTTTATGCGACCGTTGTGCCATTAGGAGTTGTCACAGATAACTCAACATCTAATTGTTGAGGTAATATGGTGATACCCTTAGGAAATTCTTCAGAAATAAAATATTGGGTGTATCCTGAATCAAATAAAACATTTTCTACTTTAGAGTGGATGGTAAGTGTACCTCTCACCACTTTGCTGGCGTACTCCGCATCACCGATAGTAATTGCATATGACTTTACTTTGTCTTTGGCCTTAAGAGTTTGTTGACGTTGATCATCATCATAAACCCTTGGATTTGGGCATTGATTGGCATAATGCCCCATCTCCTTGCACTTGAAACATTGAAGTGTAGGCGGTTCATTCCGTGTATCCCATTCTTTTTTCACATCATTAGACATCTTCTTCCCATTATTTCGACATTCAACTACTCGATGACCTTCTTTTCCACACTTAAAACATTTTCTTGTCCCTTTAAGAAAATTCCCTCCATGTTTCTTTCCACAATTTGAGCATGAAGGAAAACTCATCTTCTTTTCAATGTGGTCTTTAGATTTTCCTTTGAATTCCATTTTCCTCTTCTTATCAAACTCATATTACTGATGGGTTACTCTAATCTCCATCTCAACCTTGAGAGAACATCGAACAATTTCCTCGTAGTTATTGCAGTCCCTTATGGCTAACACCCTTCGAAGACTTGGTTTTAAGACACTAAAGAATCGATCGATTTTACTCTCAGGTTGGATAATAATTCCGGAAGCATACCTTGCATGTCTTGTAAAATTTGCTTCGTAGGTACCAACAGATTCATCATCCTTTTTCTTCAGTTCAAGATACTCCTTCTCAATCATTGTTCGAAGAATACGAGGGAAGTACTTATTGAAAAATAATTTCTTGAACTCGTCCCATTCCATGGACTCAATTTTTTCTCTTTGCCTCGTATTCTTGATAAGATTCCACCATTGATTAGCATCACGTTCCAAACGATACACTGCTAAGATGACTTTGTCATGTTCAAAACATTGTAGAATTGAAAATATATTCTCAGTGGTACTAATCCATTGTTCAGCTACTAATGGATCAGAAGACCTGCTGAATGAAGGTGGACACTACATCATGAAGGATTCAATAGAATGTTGCTCCTTCCTTTTCCTGTTCAGAAGTCCTGCATGGTTCATAGCATGAGAACGTTGTGTGAGCATTGCTACATGATTTTTCATTCCAGCTCCCATAATGTTTGGTTGCTCAGGGGGACAATCATTGCATTTCCTGTCGCATTCAGCATTCACACGGTTCCTTCGGGTTCCAGCCATTGAATAAAACCAAGAAGCGTAGTGTGAGTAGCACTAATCATAATAGGACAACCACATATTCAAGAATAAAATTTCACACATAAGGTCTTATCATAGGTTACTCATGGACATTTCTAAAACACTAATATTGTGCTTTATGCTTAGACATACACTTAGAGTTCTTACTAAGGCTTTCACCTTCTAGTTTCCAAATGTTGACTATACCTTTCCTCTGATACCAACTATAACAACCCAAACTTTACATAAAATGTTATTACTTCAGAACTGAATCATACTTATTACAACATATAACAAAAACATGAAAGGACCGTATAGGTATAGTGTCTTTAGAAACTGGGAAACATAAACAACTAGTTCATAAAGAATCTACATTGCCTCCCATTTATTTCATCATATCTAGAGTCCCTTTTTGGAATATCCTACTTAATATCCTTCTTCTTGACCTGGGGAAAAGAAAACATACAAAAGGGTGACCTAAAATGCTCAGTAAGGGTAAACAAAAGAAATATTAGTCATATCATATTCATAAGAACATAACATTTCAAAAATATTATCCACCAAAAGCGGTCATAATATCATGTCATGGGATAAATCATAGTAATGAAAAGTAATCCCAAATAATCATAACATAAAACATGAATCTTTTTGGAATACACACATAATAAATGAAAATCATTTCATATTAGTCAAGGATCATTTACAAGACCATCATAGTGGACAAAGTCCATTACCTAACCGAGTCCACTCCTTGTTTCAGTCCTGTATCATTGAACTGGATTAACTTGTCGTTCCAGCCATGTCTATCTCATGAGATATAAATCTTTACCCAATGAATTGGAGGGAGATATAGGTTCCACCCATCTCATAGTGAATCCATTATTATGTGTGCCACAAAATCATAAATCATACATCATAGCATAACCCATGTAATAAAAATTGAATTTTTAAACATCGTGATATCATAAAACAATTCATATAAGATAAAGGAATTCATAAAAATAATTCCATCTTAACATAATCAAATCAATGTAATAATAGGGATATAAACAGAACCCTATATTATCTATGATGGAAAATAATTTTGATAAAACACTTGAACTCCATTCTTGAGGAAAATATCCTTTCTACTTCAAATTTTTTTTTCCTCTCTTAACATGTCATACAATTTTAAACTAAAAGAAGTTGATTAAAAATAAAATTAAAAACTTGTAAAGGAAGATTCTTGGAAATAATGTTCTAAAAATTCATTCATGCCGTATAAGTTAAAAAACATTCTTCTCGTACTTTGTCCAGAAAAGTCAAAAAGTACCTCGTACGAAAAACAACAAAAGATTCCTTTCATATCTTTTACTAAATACTCAACGAAGGGTAAAATTGGATTTAAAAAAATGTAGGTGGATGGAAATATTATTACATATTTAGGAAACATGGATGTTGATGATAAATATTCCCCATTAAATTCTGAAGTATAAACAATCTCGGATAAAAATGAGATTGTGAGATTTTGCCTTACCTTAGGTCCGATATGCTTTGTACGTGTCCGAACCTCCTATATAATGATTTAAATAATGTCATTGATTTATTACAGAATCATATTAATTGTTATGATAACATATATGGTCATATTCTTAGCTTCTTATTAGTAATATTTCATTGCTACTTGTTATTCGGGTGTTTATTGCTTTATGTTCTTATGCGTGTTTTTTCGAATAAATTATTATTCCTATTTATAGGATATAGTTACATAATTTACAGAATTATATTAGTGTAATATATATCATATTCATTCATTAAATTCATTTATATAATCATTATTCCATGAAGATCATATAGAACGAGTCGCATCACATCGTGGAGACGGTAGCCCGTACGTACGCAAGAGCGATGATATCATTCCCATGATCGTGGAATTATATTGAAGTGTATGTATAATATTTCATAATCAATACCAATTTAAAATAATCATATATAGTTATTTATTTACACCATCATACCCATCCAAGTAAGGTCGTGGTGGAAAACATATTACTCCACGGCGTGGAGACGGTATTCCGTACGTACGCACGCGTGGTGATTTTTTTTACCGTAGGATGGATAAGAGGTGAAATAGGGATGTTTCATATTTATAATAACATATCAGTATATGAGGGATACACATTTTATTACCTCATAATGGAACAACTAAAGAAGAGGGAGTTGAAGAGGAATGGAACTTGAAGAAAATGGTAGATGGTATTACCTCTTTCTCGAAGTGCCTCCATGAAAAATTATCTTAGGGCAATAGAGTTGGTCTTTTGAGAAGACCAATACCTATAATAGGTTTCTAAGGAAGTGTGGAAGTGAAATGGGAAGGGGTTTGCCGAGCCTATTGGCTCAAATTGGTGTGAGGAGGAGAGGGAGGAGGTGCCCTTTATAAGGGAGGGGAGGGGCACCTTTGGAATGTGTGGAAATATTATTTTATTATAAACTTATCTTCAGTTTCAAAAGGTCAAAAAATCATTAAAGATGAAGATAAGATTCCTAATGGTCGAAATAAAATCATAAAATCAGAATTGGACATGTTTTTGAAAATATTTTAATCATTATAATCTTATTTATTTAAATCATTTATTAATGAGGTAAATACATCATCATTATTGTGTCATAAATAATTTAATTTATTTGGTGTCTAAAAATTATATAAAAACATATCATTATATTATAAATATTATTATATTTCCATGAATATTTATAGTCTAAAATATAATTTATATAACCCATTATAAAAATTACTTACTAAAACATTTTTGTTAATGTCAATTTTGTCTTTACATTAAATTAATTAATCCAAATTGTCATTATCACTACCAAGTGGCTCGATGGGGTCCCAAAATAGACCCAAGGATGCCCATGGTCCGCAAATAATCATCCAATATGGTTAGGACAAGTGTAAAAGTAATTTTGAATTATTATAATATTCTTTTAACCTTGAATTACCCTATTTACCTTTAACTGCAGTAAATAAAAATTACCATAGTTAGTAAGAAAAAAAATAAAATTAACATATTAACATAATTTGGACCCACTGATTCCAAATATGGAATCAATTTTTCAAAATTCAAAACACAGAAGTTTCAGTAATTAATTTAAAATTAATCCCGTTGTTAAGCAAACGAGTTTTAAAAGTTAAAACATTGCCAAAGATTGAAATGTGTTTACCTATGAATTCAATGTAAAATTAATCCTAATGACATAAATTATATTAAATGGTATAAATATATTCTATTTATACTTTAAAACAATTAAATATTATAATTTTACCATATAAATTATTGCGATGAAAATAGATGTTTTTAATTAAAATACATCATGTTTTTACTATTCATCAAAATATGAAAGTTACCAGAATAATATGAAAAAATTATCCAACGTAATTTTTTATACCCTTATTCCAAATAAGAATTTTATTTTTTCAAATTGAACTTATAAACATGTCAAAAACTAGATTTAAAATGGGTGCTCCATCAAAAGGCGGTAAAACTGCATTTTTGGAAAAATACTTCTTTTATCCAAAAAAACTGATTTTGTTTCCATACCTCATCCTATAAAATGTATATAATGAATTATAATGTTATAAAATTCAAAATTCAGTTAATTATATTGATAATGGCTAGTTTATAATATTATAATAATATATCATTTTTTAGTGAGACTCGGTATTGCGTACTAGACACGCTATCGAGGAAGGTCGCGATTGCGTGTAACGCAAGCCAAGCTAGTGTTGTGTGTAGTGAAAGATTCATTTGTGTATAACATAATACATAAAAAAATATACTTCTCATAAAATATCAGGGTGTTACAATATGTGATTATGATATTCACATGTTATTATATGGAAAAAAGATCTTCACTATGTTCACCTTCCTTATAAATGTTTGACTGTGAGTTTGGACAGAAGCATTTTGGATAAGTCTAATGTTTAGAATGTATTAATATTTAAATTGGATACTATTTAAAATGTTAATGAATTTCTTAAGACTATTTTTGAATGGTTATAAAAAGGACAACCCGGAGGTCGGACGACAACCCATCGCGTCCGGCAAGGCCGCGACACTTGAACCCAAAACTGAAGGACGACAAGGGTGGATCACCTGCCATTATCCTACACAATGTCTTGGTTTGTATAATGTATTTTTTTAATAGTCTGACAAATGAATTATAAATTCATTATTTTTGGAAAAACTATATGATTTGGATAAATAGAATATTTTTTTACTCTATTATATTTTGGAGTGAAAGCTGAGTTTGTGGTAGGAATTAGTGGAATGATGAAACTATACAAGTCAAGTATATTTTTTCCTCTTATTCAATGAATAAAGTAATTTTTTATCTTTATTTAAGGTATCTTGAAACTAAAATTTTTTCATCCTAATACCTTATGTTTTGTTGAAAATATGATATTTTAAATCATCAATGATTGATAGATTTGAGGCCCTCAACATTACAATTATTTGTGATTGATGACCTCAATAACACCCAATAAATATTTAATTTTTTCCTAAAACTATGTGTCTAATTTTCACCAATGTTCTCCTAATCGAGATCATAATTTGGGGGGTGACGTTTTCATTTCAATTTCCATCTTATTAAGTCTAAATTTTGTTAAACCAATTTCCAATTTGGGTTTTCCACAAAGGTAATTTTATATTTTTAACATTTTATTAATGAAGAACAATTTAAAAATGAGAGGACGCAATATATTTAATAAGGGGAGAATGTAACACCCCAAAATTTAGAAGTATGTTATCTCTTCAAAGTAATTCAATAACTTACGCTACATACTACACTGAGTTCGAGCGTACCACGACTTATCAAACAAGCCGTTCCAAAAGTGGTTATGAATTGTAGTTAATAAATATTGAATTTTATATACTCAATATAATTTTATAATCCAAATTACATTTTTCTTAGACATAATATAAGAATGAATTAATTTTTTTTGGATAAAAGAATTATTTTTCAAAAAATGAAATTTAACTACCTTCTAATTGCGAACCTTTTTAAAACCAATATTTGACACTTGTATATATTATATTTAATGAAATTAAATTATCATATTTAATTGAGACATAAAAATTTATTATGGATAAATTTTTGGTACTTTTCTAAAAAATTTCATATTTTTATGAATACTGAAAAATACTAAATTTTAATTGAAATCAACTTTTTTAATCAATATAATTTTATTTGTAAAATTATGTATTTTAATGTTTTGGAAGTATAATTAGATTATATTTTTATTACTTAATCCAATTTAGGGCATTATAAGAAATTTTACATTTAAATTTGACATAAACATATGTCCATGTTTTGATAGTTTTTAATTTTTAAAAACCCGTTTTTTGGTTTTGACAATGAGAATTAATTTTAAATTAATTAATGCAACTTATATTTTTTTGAATTTTGTAAAATGGAATTAATTTTTAATTTTGAATATCAAAATTAGTGTAGTGTGAATTTTTGATATTTTTCTGAAAACATTCAATTTTTGATGAAAAATGAAGACCACTACGTTATTTTTTAAAACTGACTTTTAATTTAAATAATTATTTATTTTATTTATATTTATTTTAAGTAAAAATTGATATATAATAAGTATATATGTTTAATGTAACTCATTGGTGTAATTTTATAATAAAATTAAAATGTATAAAATTTTATTGAACTTTTTAATGTCTTATCCTCCTTCTAGGCACAATTGAAAATTTGTATAAAATGTAATTTTACAACTTCTGTGAATTGAATTTTAAAAATATAACAGACACAGTTGACATCAGTAAGTAAAATTTTGTTCACTAAAATAAATATATTTTTTGGTGAAGAGTAACTTTTGACTTTAATTTACCACGGTTAAAAGTAAATAGGGTAATTAAAGGGCAAAATGATATTATAATTACCCTAACACATGTATTAATTTTTTTGTATATGTGTATTTAGACCAAAACAAACCTTAGGAATAAAATATTATCGTTTTAGTCCACTTGTATTAAATTAAGATATTTATTATTATTTTATTTAAAGAAGAATGAAAACAGTTAAATTCATTTTTTAATAACAAAACCATTTTAAATATAGGGTTATACAAAAAATAAATTTGAATATAAATATTCATCAAAAAGATAAAAATATTTCCTACAAAATGGTATTTTATTTATATTATTTAGACATTAAATGATTAATTTTTTATGTTACAATGATAATTCAATAATTACTTTATCAATGAATGATTAAAATAATTAATATTTTTAATACAAAATTAAATTTAAATTGAGGATTTTGAGTCCATACACATATTTTATAAGTTAATATGAAATTTTAGGGTTGATTAAATCTATTTTGTTTGAAGCGATAAAGTTGTTATGAATTTAACAAAAACAAAATACCAAATAGTGTCAAAATTGACATAAATGAGTTTTAAAAAAAAATACTATATTATTAATTGATAAAATATTTCTAAAAGTCTATGGATCAGACAAGGGACTTAGATATAAGGTTAGATATATTAATAATGAACCTCTTGGGGTTCTCTTGTGTTTTTATATTAAGTATATTAAACATTTATTATAATAATACAAGAGGATATGGTAAAAGTTAATCAATTTAATGAAGAGTTAAATCTAAATGATAGGGTTAATATAGTGACCGGAACTTGTCTAAAATCAATGGGTTGAGATTATTTTAACCCATTACCACTATAGACTCGAAATAAATCAATTTGGAGTTTTTAGAAACCGAAAATAATATTATAATAAAATAATATTTTATGCTTTTCCTAAAGTGACCCTCTAATCTCTTATAAAAGGGCACTTCCCCTTCTCTCAAAATAAATCCTCCAAAGCCATTTGGCTCGGAAAACCCCTTCCAAACAATAATTAAAACATCCCCAACTTAAACCTAGAGGCCTTCCCTAGAGAATAATGCCATCCTAAGGATCCATTTTGTTCAAATCAAATGGAAACACCCAGAAAAGAGGTAATTATTTTATAACCTCTTTCAAAGTTCTTTTCTTCTTCCACTTTCTCTTTATTTTTTATTTCGATACCAAAAATAATAAATCAAATACCTTCTAGATAATTTGATGTTACTATAATAATTTTACAACCATAATCATTGTTAGATCCATCCTATGAATGATAATGTCAACATGCGTGCTTATATACGTCATAACGTCTCCACGCCATGTTGTAATTTTTTATTCAACATTATGTTATTTTGATTGATATAATGATGAGTAATATTTATATAAATAATGATAATAATAAGTTTATTTATATGTAAAATTAATATATCATCCAATTAAACTTCTTTTAATCATTAAGTAAAAGATATCGTCGCTCATGTGTACGTACGACTTACCGTCTCCACGACGTGATGAGATTCATTCAAGGTTCACCATTCAACGATGATTATAAAAATATATAATATTAATAAGTATGTAAAATAAGAAATAATAAGTCTACGGGATATATATATATATATATATATATATATTTGTATGTATGTACTTACATATTTGTTATTAACTTACTTCCGTTCAATATGATATAAAAATGGAAAAAGCGTTTTTGCGTACGTATGACCTACCATCTCCATAAACGGGATTTTCCATTTCATATATCTATTTATTATACATATTTATATTCAATATTTATATTATATATAAATAATTTTTTATATTCTTGAATTATTTAAATCATTATCTAATGATACGATCAATAATAAAAAGTTAAAACATGTACAATAAAGAAATCCATTATTACCCAAAATTTAAATTTTACATGGAAATAATTATTTAATGGGTCTTATAAAGTCATAAATGAATCATGTGTGATATAATAAATATGGATATGGTTCTGGTATAATTTAATAACATGCTATGTTCATTATACATGATGTTAAATGTACCCTCGACCAATGGAAAGTGCAAGGAAAGGGTTAATTCCTCAATCTCATTATTATCCGAGATTGTTTATGTGTATGTATTTTCTGGGACATATTTATTATCCATGTCCATGTTTAATAAAATATATTTCAAAATGGGTTTTAAGGTACTCTTTAACTATAAAATCATTTTACATGTTTTAAATATTTATTTTTCTAAATATTTCTCATTAATGTCCATGTTTTCAAAATGGGTTTAAGGATTTATTTATATGGACCTGATTATTTTAAAATGTAAATTCCTTGAAAAAGTTTCAAAGGGATATGAGACACTATGATTCAAAAATTTATTTGAAATGACTACCTTTATAAATGTGTGACTTCTAAATGATTTCACAAAAAAGGATACTTCTATCAAAAAGTTTTATAGACCATTTTCAACTATTTCAACATCATTTACTGGATATTATTCTTGATTGAGGTTGATTTATTATAATACAATCTTCCATATTACAGTGAATGATTTATGATATTTATTAAAGTGGATGTGTTATTTTTATACCATTCATGGTTTATGGTTAAAATATTAACATTTTGTATTCCAGTTTTAATACGAATGTATGTGTTATGTTTGAACATTTTAATATGAGGAATGCATTGGACTTAGTAAGTGATGGGTAGAGCCTGCTATAACTCCTAGATGCATCAGTAGGTCTCATGATACACACTACTGCCTTGGAACAAGGCCTTGACAAAAAGTTTATTATAGTCTAGGCATGAGGCCTTGACTTTCTGGTAATGATGTACAACGTTAGGTAGTCCCTCGTTATGAAACTGATTATTACATATGATTATTCGACTAGTATAATATCCATGTGCATGTTAATATGATAATGTTTGATTTATTTTCCCCATATTATTTAATATTATATGTTTTAAAGGCTATAGTTTTTATTATACATCTTTCCTTAATATTTTATAGCTTATGCTAAATTATTTACCCTTACTGAGCATCTGAGCTCACCCCTTTCTTATGATTTTTTCCCAGGATTCCAAGAAGTGTATTATGTGTGATATACAGGGTTAAACTTGAGGGAATAATGGATTTCTCAACTGATTATTCATGTTGTGTTTTATTTTTGTATGTGTAATGTAATGTTCATGTATGTAATCTATTTTCCAAGACTACTAATCTGATCGTCCCTTTGGGACTTGATTCTTTATAATCATGCCAATGTATTAAAATAATGCACCGACTTTGGGATTCCGGGGTTGGGGCGTTACAAAAGGGACCTATGCGAGGGAGTTGAGTTGGACATGGGACATTCATGGATGAGGTTCATGACTAGGTGTAAATACAATTCTAAGGATTTTGATTTTGTCTTTATTTTTGGCTTTGTCAAATTAAAATTGTAGCATGACATGACATATTTACTATTGCTTGTGTATTGTGCCCTGTTTGGGAGATGTTTGGCTTTGCATGTTATTGGTTGTTTTATATTGTTTCTACTATCTATATTGTCATATGTTGTGGATAAATTAAATAAAGAGTGTATAGTCTCCCCATGCAACTAATCATGACCCTTTCTATTAGTCATAAACCTCTATCGTGTGAGGAGGCCTGATTAATGTCTTGTGATGACCCAGCCCGAGGCACCAATTTAGTGGCACCCTTGTTAGGGGCGTTACAAAGTGGTATCATAGGAGTTATTTTCTCTTTATAACTATTTGGGGTGGTGGACAAGAGATTAGGTCAATGTTGGGACTTGGAAATGAGATCAGGCCTGGGAGTAGCTAACCCATGTACAGGGGAAACCCAAGCCCCCCCTGGGAGGGAATTATTATTCATGATTGTGTGTTGTAATCGTTTATGATCTTTCACTATTGTCTGGTGCACATGTTGTGTGATGTTTCTATTTTATGATATTTTTCTTGTGGTCGGAATGTATCAAGCTTTTAAATTCATAGATCATTCTAGGAACCTATGTATTTAAACGAAAAGCATAATAGTAGACACACATACACGGAAAGGGTGTGTGAGATGTAATGGGTGTGATACATTTGATTTTCATGAAGGTAGGAAATGTTGTCTAGGGGAATGTGATATATGGGTAAAAGGGTAAGTAATAATTCTACGTAATAATTAAATAATGGTTCTTGATAAATAAAGGTAAGTAAATTCAATTTTTGTGGGAGTAAATTGGGATACATAAATCATATAAAAAAGGTTTAAATGGAAGGGCTTGTAAAAATGTGAGTTAGTTACCCCGTGTCAGCCATGGCCTTGGGAAGGTTGGTTGAGTGTAGTGTTTCACATGTAATAAAACCCAATGGTAAATGTATAAAAAATGGATTTTTATGGCTAGTGATGAGTCTTTATATATATATTGGTAAATTTTCATGGTTTTGTTCTAAAAAGATTTTTTTTGGGAATTTTAGAGAAGTGCCACCACAGAGGCAAATTATGGTTGGTCTACAAGAGAATGTCACTGAGAATTCTCCCCCATTACCATAGAAATAAAACCATGTGGTTTGGGACGATAAGGATGAAATATTCATTGAAATCTTTTTTCATGTAATTTAGATGATTGGACATGATCCAGGGTGGGTCGCACTAAGAATGTTCGATTGTACGAGGGAGTTTCAGCTGAAACACTCTCCAACCTTTATTAGGGAGGGTGGGATAGAGGTAGCTAAGTTCTCGATAGATTCAATACATAAAATTCATGAAATTATGGAGACTCCTCCAAATAAGTGAGTTTGGTTTGAAGCCTACATGTTGTTGGGCTAGGAAAAGCGTTGGTGAGATATTATAGATCAGTATGTACAAGTAGAGGGAATGGTGTGGAAGACTTTACAGGAAATGTTTCTGGAGAATTACAACCCAAAATCCTTAAGGTACAAGAATTCTAAAGAGTTCATGAGTTTGAACTAGGGGGCGGTGTTAGTAATGGAGTATTGAGGCTGGTTCATAGAAATGCAATGTTTTGTTCCCTCTTTAATTGGAGATGAGACAACTATGGAAAGGTGTTTTTAGGATGGAATTTTGCATGAGATCAGATCCTACGTAAATATATTTTAGATGAATAGGTTTGTTGAGGTGATGGATCAGGACCTCATCTCAAAAAAGAAACCTCAAAAATGCCTTCATGAGAAGACATGTGTTTTCGGTGCGGCGAACTAGTAGCATGACTTCATATAGTTTGAAGTGCCTTTTTGAGAATTCCCAACATCGTAGCATTAAGAAGAACAAATAGAAAAATTACCAAGCCTCTCAGATTAGTGAATAAATTTGCTACTACTAGCGAATCATGTTGAGAAATGAGTGAAGTCAGTGTTCCTGAATACCTATTGTGTGTGGAGCATGTGTCAAGATGGGCCATGTACAGAGGTTATGCAAGAACCAACAACATATAGAAAGTGTTAGATGGTAGAGATCAGTGAAAATTGTTGGTATCAGATTGATTACCCCATATCATGCAGGTATTTGGATCTCCATAGGCCATACTGGTAGCAGTTGTGGATGCAAGACTATGGGGAGAGACCATTCATACCAGCAGGGAAGTGTAGAACTGGGTACTTAGGATGGATCCAAGGGTAGAGGGACATTCCATCCTCACACTGTTCAGTCAACACCTAGAGGAGGTGAGGCTGGATGTTTTACCGTGTGAGGTAAAATTCTTATAGCTTCCACAAATGAAAATTCTCTATTTAACATTGGTGATTCACATTCTATTCTTTCGGCATAGTTTGTAGTAGTTCTAGGCCTAACCATGGAAAGTAAATGTGGAGTTATGTCACATAATACTCCATTAGGGGTAAGAGTTGATAATATAAGGTTATGTATTTTTGTTCTTTAGATGTTTGTGGATGTCATTTACAATGGGATCTATGTGTTCTAGAGTTGTTATGTTTTGATCTGATAATGGTTAAGAATTTGGTAGTGGAGCATCAAGTCCATATCAATTATTATCGAGGTTGGGTAGTGTTTACATATCCTGATAGAGACACTTATTTCCTTAGTGGTGAGTGAGATGTTTAAGTAGGCCATACAGGGCCATTTTGTCAGCATTGGGAGAGCTCATTACCCAAGTGGCATGCCTAATTCTTGATGATGGAGAAGTGGATACACATTTTTTTCCTCCTATGGTAGATTATTTTCAGGATGTGTTTCTTGAGAATTCCATTGGAATTCCACCTAAAAGGGACATAGAGTTCATGATTGATTTGCTGCATGGGGAAGAACCAGTTTCAATTCCACCATATCGAATGGAGGCAGGAGAACTCCAAGAGATTAAGACACATTTAGAAGAGTTGGAGTGGAAGGGATTCATTTGACCTAGTACGTCTCCATGGGATTACCCATTCTATCTTATAATAATGATGAAAGATCAATGAGATAATGTATGGATTATAGGAAGCTGAACCATATGATGGTTAAGATGCGATACCCGCTTTATAGAATTATGACCTTATAGACCAACTAAGGGGTTCCATAATGTTCTCCTAGATCGATTTCAGGTTAGGATTCCATCAGATTAGGGTGATACCTTCTAACAGACCTAATATTGCATTTCGAAACATGTATGGGTTGAACAAATTTTTAGTGATGTTGTTCGGGTTGAACAATCCCTTGACTGTGTTTATTGAACTAATGAATCAGATAATTCACCATTTCCGGATCAGTGTGTTGTTTTCTTTGTTGATGACATCTCGGTGTAATTTTGAACTCTTGAAGATCATTCCAAACATCTTGAAATCTTCTTGAGTAAACTAAAAGAGCATAGGCATTGTGCCAATCTATGAAAATGTTAGTTGTGGATTTATAAATTTGTATTTATGGGGACACATAATTTTTGAGTCTGGTGTGTTAGTGAATCTAGGGAAGGTACATGTTTTGGTGTCTTGGGAGAATCTCAAGTGTGTTTCAAATGTTCAGAGCTTTATGGGTTTGGACGATTAGTATTGTATGTTCATTAGGGATTTCTACCATTTGGAAATAGGACTCTCAAGCTTAACCAATGAGGGCGTTATTTTTGAGTGGTTGGAGGCATGGAAAATTGATTTTCATGAATTAAAGAAGTGGTTGACTACCGTACTAATTCTAATCTTACAGAAACCTAATAATAAGTATAATTTGTTCTCTGATGATTCTGGTGTTTGACTTGGGGTAGTGCCAATGTAGGATGATCGATTTGTAGCCTACAGGTCGATGTAGTTTATACCACATGAAGGAAACTACCCAACTCTTGATCTTGAGCTAGCTACTATAGTTTATTTCTTAAATTGTTTGGGTCACTTATTATTGGTGGAATTATTCATGGCATTTTCAGATAATAATAGTTTAAAGTGTATATTCGCTCAGAGGTATTTAAAATTTTATAAGTGAAGGTTGGTTGAGTACCTGAAATATTTCTATTTTGAGTTGGTTTTCACACATGGAAAAGGGAATAGTGTTACAGATTCTTTGATATAGAATACATAGAATTAGGTGGTTCAAGAATCCAACTCTAAATGGAAAATTTTGTCTTTGTTTGTGAAGATGCACCTGGTGTTTGAGGATGGGCACAAACAGATAACCCTTGCATATTTACTGTTTGGGTCTGAGATTTTGAGTTGGGTCAAAGAGAGCCAGCTGGAGGATCCATATTGTTTGGATATGATGTAATGTCTTAATGGTGGGGAGTCACCATCTAGTTGGGATTTGGATGGTGATGGAATCATCATTGTTAGAGGACGCATGGTAGTACCAGTGTGTTTCTATGAAGAGTTGATGCGTGAGTTCCACACCTCAAGGTGGGTAGTACATCTAGGATTAACTAAGATGTATCGTTATCTCTGTAGGTTGTATTGGGGGTCGGGGATGATGAATGATGTTGTGGGAATCATGGGGAGATTCTTTACCTGTCAATAAGTGAATGATGATCATCAGTGTCCAGGTGGGTTTCTACAATCATTTTCTATTCAATAATTGATGTGGAATGACCTAAAGATAGACTTTGTAGTTGGAAATCCACGGATGCCTCGAAAAAATGATGCAATATGGGTCGTTGTGGATTAGTTGACTAAAGTGTGCCATTTATTTCTAATCCATGAGACCTACATAGTTGATCAGTTGGGTAAATTGTATTTTTGATAAGTAGTGTAATAGCATGGTGTGCCGAGAATAATTGTTTCAGATCGTGACCTGAATTTAACACCACACTTATCAAATAGATTACAGAAGGAACTTGGTACATAGGTTTTGATGAGTATGTCTTATCAGCCACAAACAGATGGGTAATCAAATCGTATGATTCAGGTATTAGAGAATATAATGACAGCTTGTGTCCTAGATTTCTGTGGTTAATTGGAAAATAATATATCACTTTATGAGTTTTCTTACAATAATGGATTATAGGAAAGGATTCAGATGGTACCTTTTAAGGAACTTTATGGGAGACAATGTAGATCTCTCTTGTGATGGTTAGAGGCCAAGTAACATGAGCTATTAGAACTAAGTGTATTGTTGGAGGCGTGAGAGAGTGTTCTTCTGATTCAGAATCACATGATGACAGCCCAAAGTAGGCAAGTGTCATATGAATATTTTCTTCATAGATCATGTGAGTTTTTTTTGTGGGATAGTGTGTTTCTTTGTGTATCTCCAATGTTGGGTCACCATTGAATTCAAAAATAGGGCATGCTGGTGCCCGTGTATGTGGCACCACTCAATATTGTGGATAAGATCAGACTGGTGGATTTCTGATTGGATCTTCCAAAATAGTACAATGGGATGCATTATTTTTTCATGTTTCACAACTATGGTAGTATCATCATGATCCCTATCATGTGATAAATGTTTATGATGTTGATATTGAGCCTAATGCGTCCTTTAAGGATCATCTGGTTCATATTGGGGATTATAGGGAGAAAGTTTTATAGGGAAAGGTTATACCATTGGTTCATATTTTATGGTGGCATGGAAACATCCAGTAAGAAACTTAGCCGCGAAAGTCCGATATGATGGATTGGTGGGACAATCTCTTTGTTTCAGAACAAAATGATACTCAAGGATAATGGATCAAGGATGAGACATCATGATTTGGTGAGGTTGTAAGATCTATGATTTTTCTTAAGGCATGTTTTCATTTATGTTTTAGTTTATGTCCATTATATTAGTGAAATATTTGTTTCCCAAAGTTTATGTGATGGATCGAGGGTGTTCTGACGGTTCAGGACACAAAAATGGAAGAGAAAGTGCTTTTTGGGCATGTTGTAATGTTTTCACACGATTAGTGAAAACCATAATGATCATCCTAGATACCAAACCAGCCTTGGGTAGAGGATTCACATGGTTACCACATGGTTAAGCAAACCATGCAGAATTCCTAGAAAACCGTTTAAAAGGGGGATTTTGGGACAATATATCTCGCATGGTTTGCACACAGTTTGGAAAACCATGTGGGTAAAGTGTACAGCCCAGTAACACTGAAAATTTTACCTAAATTCTATTATGGGAAATGTTTTACAAACTCATGATTTTTTATCCTTCATTATCCATTATCCTTTGTGATGATTTATGGTGTCCATGAACTCCAAAGGGTGATTCTCCTTCAATCATAACCCATTTGGAGTGCCTTCAGTTGTGGATTGATGTTCCGTGCAAGGATTATATCCTCTTAGCTTCTCTTTTTGGTTTCAGGTTTCCATTTCTTCCCCATATCCATCTGAATCTCTAAAAAAATACCTTTTCATTGAGATTTTTGGTGAATCTTGAAAGGGGAGTGGAATTGAGACCCAAGGCCTCGATTAGGTGTGCGTTCAGAAAAATATCCTATGTAGGTGGTCTACAAGTTATATCCCATATTTTAATTTGATATTTTGCCATTTTTGGGTTTATTTATAGGTTACCTCTTATTGTGATTGTGATCCTTTGATGAAATGTTGTTTAATTAGGTTCTAAAAGATGAATGGAGTCCCTCTTGGACCCCATGGGACACATAGAGGATGACTTGAACATTGTAGGGATACCCATGGGGTGCGCCGATACTTTCTGGGCATAAAAGTTTTTTATGTAGGAAGAAGATTTTCTTGTAATAATATAGAGACCATAAAAAAGAATGTTTAAATTTTGAATGAGTGTGGAAATGAATTATTGGAATGTGCCTATCCTAAGTATTGTATTAAGGGATTTATTATAATGGTAATAAAAATTGGTTAAATTAAATAAATGGGGGTTGTGTGTTGTGGATAATGAATTATGTTGAATACCTAAAGAGGGTTGGTGTGTATGAAATATTGAAAATGTATAATGGGTTAGGGATAGTGAATTGATGAATATGGTACATGGGTTGATACATTTGAAAGAGAATTGGGGTAATGGGTTATGTGTTGTAAAATGGAATTGTGAACAGGCTATGTGATGAAATTTAACTCCATGATTGATTATTGTGAAGAAGATTGTTTTATTTGTCGGTTGTAATGGTTGTGATATGGATAAATGTGGTAAATTGATAAATAAGCATGTTCACATGGATTGGTGGTGCGATGAAGGGATGATGCTCCTCCCATGGGTAGGGTTGGACTAGTTCACTAACCAAACCCGGAATGCATAAGTTGGGGAATCAGACTTATGTTCTATGACCATAATGGCTGTATCCAATGAAAATATGTGGACCGAGGCTCTAGGTTAATTGTGGTGATTAATTGATATCCTTATTCCTAGTGATACAAGGAGTTAACTTTTTTCACATAGGTGGAATGAAATATGATATTAATATTGTGGGAATAATGTAAATGTCTAATTCCTGGATTACATGTCGATGTTAAACTAAATAATGAGACAAAGTACATAATTATCCTGGAATGAAAATCAAAATAGTAATATCAAAGTAGATAAAGGTTAAAAATTGGACCAACAAATGTCTCTCCTTTACTTCCCATTTATTTATACTTTCATGCACTATCTATTAGACTGGATATTTTTTAGACACCATTGGTGGTGGCCTGGTGAGTTGTACTAAAACCCAACATGGGCCTCCATTGGGAACCCCAACAGATTTCATGCTTGTAGGTCAGGATAAGGGAAAGCTCCCTATGCTAAGGATTTTAGTTGGACAAGGGAAAGGCATGGATGAGGTCCCCAACTCAGAGTTAGGACCATTTTGGGGGTTCCACTGTTGTATTGATTTTGGGTTTTCTTCACTTGGAATATTAGCATGACATTACATATTTATTATTACTTTTGGATTGTTCCCAGTTTGGGAGATGTTTGGCTATGCATGTTATAGGTTGTTTTATTTTGTTTTTTCTATTTAAATTTTGATTTGTTGTTGATTACTATGACAAAGAGGGTATAATATCCACACATGACTAATCTAGACCCTCAAAGGCTAGTTATAAACCTATAGCATATGAGGAGGCATGCTTGGGGTCATGTGACTATCTGGCTCAGGGCACAGGTTTGGTGGCACCTGGGTTGGGGATGTTACAATAAAACCTATAATTCAATAAAATAATCTATTTTAGTGTTTTAAAAAATTAAAAATAATTCTAAAAAATTAAATCAATTAAAATCATGTATTTTATATATATAAAAATTAGTCCAACCATTCATCCTAAATTAGTAAAATGTGGTTATTACCATAATATTAATTAATATATGGTTATTTAATTCTAGAAATTTAGTAATTCTTTTTTTAAAAATTAGGCTCTCATCAAGAAAAAATTTCTCCCCATTGGAAGAGAAAGAAATACTATTTCACTAATTTAATTGAAAATCATGAGAAGAGACCTACAATTTTCCCAACTCGAAATGCAATGTCTTAAAATGGAAAATAGAAGATGGATAAGTCATTCTTGGTTGATATTAAATTAAATATGAAAAATAACAACAACACATGAATTTTTGATAATTGGTTTCCTTCCCATACAACTAAGAATATGATCAATTTGAATAATATAATGGTCTAAATGGATTTAGCAATCTAATTTTTCAATCACTGAGATCAGAATATTATGGTAAGTGGTAAAAAATGATGTGATGGAATTACTTTAGAAAATTGGAATTCATTTATGTGGATGGTATTTGACACAAAATCTTGATCATAATTCAAATGTGTGACTCACCACACGAAGTCACATTCAATTAGAAGGGTTTCCTAATGAAAGGTTAATCTATAAATTCATTGATGTTAATATAAAGGGAAAATGAATATAATTATAATGTGTACATAGAAAAGAATATATGTTTCCACATAGTAGAAGTGGATAATTTATTATACAATTGGTCAATTTAAGTTTTACTATTAAAGTGTTATTATTATACATAATCACTGTTTAAGAAAGGAAATTATTTCAAATCTTATTTCATTGATTTATATTCCCAATGAAAAAAATAAATGGAAGATGCTTGTGATGTATTATTGAGAGGAAATATGGTTTTAAATACATATAGGCTAAATAATATTTGAGAATCAATCATAATTAATTTGATTCAAATAAATATTTATGGTCTTATGAAAGATGGTAGAATATGAGATGAAAAGTATTTTATATTTTTTTAGATGAATAGTTTAACATGGGTTATATTTTATTTATGTAAACAAAAATGATGTGATGGAATGTTTCAAAAGGATTCAAAGGTGAGTTTAGAATGAAATATGATGGATAAAAATTATATTATAATCATAAAATTTTATATATTGAAGAAATACTGTGATTTAAAATTAGAGAAATAATCAAGAAATAAAACATGATATGTCATTGGTAAGAACACTATAACAAAATGGAGTGGTTGGAAATGAAAAACCGAATGGTTATTTTTTTATTAATCAACTCATTGAGTATTGTTTTTCAAGATTATTTTGGAAATAGTTGTTTCTTGTGGTGGTTTGTATTGAAAATGGTATTTTTAAAGTTCCAGAGAGAAGAATGCACTCTATTATATGTGGAATGGAAGGTATATGACAATAAATTATTCTAACATGTATGATAGTGACTATTTAATTTGAGACAATGAAGAAATTAAATGTAAATATGTTGATTTGGTGTATAAGAGTGTTTCTTGGTTATTCAATAAAGATAAATCCTATAGGTTTTTGAATAATAAACTCAACATGATCATTAAAGAAATTACTTAGGGTTCTTTTATAAATGGATTATGTTGAACATTAAAATTTATCTTTTAATGTAATATACGAGGATGAGGATAAATTTAATGAAATGTGTTGAAAAAAGAAATCATATATCACAAGGATGAATCAATTGAGAAATGGAAGGAATAAATTGGTTCTAAAGAGACTCAATCACTATCTCTATAGGGGAATGGGATAGATGAAATTGATGAATCTAATATCACCGGAGATAAAACTGGTCCAATAGAAAATTGGGGGATAATAAGTTCCAATCACACTAATTTATTATCATAGATAGAAATGAATTCAATCAAGGGTGAAACAAAGGATGATTCATGGGTTTAAAACATTAATTAAGATACATATCAGATAAAAAATAATGAACCTTTGTAGATTTTTAGGAGACAAAATGATTAAAATTTTATTAGGATGAAATGTGATAAGAAACAAAGCTAGGATGGTATGAAATGGCTATCCTAAAACTGAAGTCAGATATTGGGAATATATGTTTTCATATGTTGATATAATTTATTAGATTATTCTATTCATGGAAGTTTAATTTTAATAATGTTTCAAGATAAACCAATAAGATTTGAAGAAAAAAATCTTGAAAAGATTTCTTAATGAGGAAATTTATGTTGAACAACCAATGGGTTTTGAAATTAGTGATTATGAAGGAATGGTACTCTATTTAATTAAATATTTATATTTTTTTTAAGAAAAAACATAAATCATTGTATGAACATTTGGATTCGTACATAGAGAATCTATAATTAAAAATAGGTAGTTTTGATCGCAACCACCATTTCGAATCATTTATTTTAGAGTAATTTATAGTACAGATCTGTATTGAAAATATCATATTTGGTGATAGAAGATTGAATTTTTATAAATATTGTATAATTTTTGATAATCGTAGTTTGAAATGTGAATAATGGGTGAATTCATGTATATTTTTGGGATAAAATTTAATAAAAATTCCCATATAGGGTTTTTGTTTATGGTAGATAGAGGAAATCATAAAGTGATGAACACCCACAGTTTATCTTCATTTTTGTTATAGAATGTTTCTTAAATAATTTATTTATTAAATTTTATTAAATTATTATATTATTCGGTGTCATATGTTTGGTATTTTTCTCATGGTTTTTCCAAGGCTACATCATGGACCATTCACATGTCATCAGTTGAATTTTCTATTAGTGGACGACTCTTGGTGAATTTCCAAGCACAAAACCACATGGATTATGGGTTTTTAATTAGTTTTAAATAATTGTAAATAATTTTTAAGAATAATTTATTATATATTGGCTTTTAGTATGGTATAATATTGACATGGGTTGGTGTGTGCTTGAATGTAGATGTATAGATCTTGGATTGAGGTTCATAACTCAATATCGACGTATGTAATCCATATAATACATAACCCTATGCCTACTTATGTATGATTATTAATTTCTACATGGGATTCTGGATCAATTAATTTTGGTATATACAGTGATTCTCATAAGTAGATAATTTTTTATCTAAGATACTCCTAGACTTGGGGTGATATTTCTATGACATACCAAGTGAATTGAAACAACAATGGTGATTTTGTATTAAAAAATTGAAGAAATTAATAGATTTAATGAGATTCCAAGGATTATTCTTTAGTCCCATGAAGAGTCTTGGATAATTTTTAAGGGATAGTGTGAAATAAATGGTGGTATTATTTTGTTATGTGATATGAGAGATGACCATTCACCTCATGCATATATATAAAGTACCCCATTGATGGTGAGTAGGTTTATTTACACTTGTGTTAGTGTATTGAGTTCTATAAGGATGAATATAGGATAGCGAGGATGGTTTACATTGAGATGGTCGTTTAGAAAGTTATCTTATGAGAGGGAATTTACATGAACCCCATTATGGGTCACTGTATATATTTCTGTATTTCCTAGAAATGAGTTTCCATGGGATTTTGAGGGTATTTTGGATCAACATGGTCATTGGGTATCAAGAATATAGTAGTTTTTTGGTATATGGATAGAAAATTGGATGATATTATTATGGATCGAGTAAAATAGATCCTTTGGGATATGATACCACCATGGATTAAATGATTTGAGTTCACATTGGGAGTACACATCTGGATACATACAAGGAACTATATGGTTGCCTCCATGAGTGAGATGAGAAATGCGTTCAATGTATTTTTGTCATGATTAATGTGTTATAGATTTAACAATATGGGATAGCCTATAGGTATATATCAGATGAGATGTGATGTAATGTGATTAGTGGGGTTGTATTATAGATAACTTTTGACCAACTTTTGAGTCAATTCATGTGACACATTGGCTGCATTTGATTTCTTGTTGGTGGGTTGTTATGACACCTTAGAAATAGTAATTTGGGGTTGTTATGAGTCAAGTTAAGATATATCTCCTTGAGTGAGATTGTAATGGTATACCACTTGGTAAGTAACCATAACTTGAGTGATATGGTTTTTATATAAGATATGGTTACAATTACTTACCCTGAATGACAGGGCGTCAGGTTGAGACTTTGTTATGGACCTTAACTTGTGTGAGTATATTAGATGATCTATGTTTGAGGGGGTCATTAGATAATATTTTCATAAGAACCATAAATAATGTTTTACATGATTTTATGATCCCAAGGACCACTAAGAGAATTCCCCTAAATGACATGTTCTCTAGGACTACTGTGAGAGGGTCCGCAGATGATATGTTCATGTGGACCACATATAGAGGTTCCCCAAATAAAATATTCCCTAGGGTTATTGAGAGAGTGTGCCTAGATTTTCCATGCTTGAGGATCTTTATTAGTGGATCCATATATTCCCTATATTACTAGTTTAGGTAGATTCCTACTTTCTTGTGATATGACATTAATGACTTGTGAAAATGATGGATATATTACGAATGTTGGCCAATGTGGGTGGGGTGATGTGTCTTGATTTCATGGTTAGAACATGATTATTTGAAATGAATAACATATAATTTTTTTATTTATTTTTATAATTCATACAAATGTATATTATGTCGTATTCAAGGGGTACTTGATGAGAACCTAATGAGATATATTTATCAAACCCCATATGGTATACTAGGTTCACATTCAGATATAAGTTTGGAATACAAGCTTGAGACCAATTTTAAGAGTGTATTGTTCTTGATAAACATTGAAGGAATTGTATATGGGATTGAGGCAAGTACATGATTCGTAGTGGAGATTACTTACATATTTTATTCTTTTGTTTTTCTATATAAGTTGTCAACTCAATGGGTGATATATTTTGTTATAATACAATATATCTTATATTATTTCTTTTTTATAAATTGGGTATGTGTTAATTTGGTTATGGTGTTATTAAGATATAATTCAACTAATGCATACATTGATATGTGGTTATAGTTGATGTTTAGTTATTTATTTATTATTAATGGCTGTGATACAGATATAATAGTCTCCCCAATGTTTATCATAGACTCTCCCCATTTGTCAACATTCTTTGGCATATGAGTATGGGCTCCTATGGTCTTGTGGTACCACTAGATCGAGTGTAAATTGGTGAATTTTATCCAAGGAATTAAAAAATTAAATCAAAGAATTGTTTTTTCTTTTTATTACTATTGAGGGACTAGTATTTATAGATATTAATATGTTGGATACTTTATTTTATAATAGTATGGTGAGTCATGAACAACTATCATGTGGTAATTCTATGTTATTACAGTTATGGGATTGTGTTTTTTCGTTTTTATTATAATTTTTGAGATATTTATTCCAGCATGATGTGCATATTTGAGGTTGTTATTTCAATAAATTTTTTTCTCTTATATTTTAGTGGAAATTGGTTTGTTTACATGTTTAATACTAGGAATGAACGAATCAAATTAAAATTTGTATTATTGTGTGTGATCGATGATCTGATCATAACCCAGGGGGAAATTGTTTAATGTTTAGAAAATAACTTATATAATATTTTCATATATAATTTTTAATAGAAATATACTTACATAGAAGATGGATTTTCTGATGATAGATTATTTGGATATTATCATGGAACATCTTTGGATTATGATTATATAAAGCCTATGTGCAGTTTCTTCATGGAAACCCTTGGTGTGTGGATTTGACATTTTATTTCATGGATGTGTTTTAATTTAGGTGACGTTTTATTAATATGGTACTTAGAATGAGTATAGGTTTCCTTGATGCGTTTAATAACCTTAAGAGAATAGAGGAATAAAATTCGGGATTCCATGGGGTAATAATATGTGAAGCATGTATAGTGATTATGGTGTTGTAGTAATGTTTGGTAGGTAGAATCAATTTGACACAAAGACTTATTAGATTCAATTTTAATTTTTTATGGGGTAGTGAGAGGTGATCCTAGGTAGTCAGGTATAAGATTATTAGAACCTAAGTATAATGTGTGCAGATTTGAGATGACACCTGAGTGGTGGGTGATCATGTGGTTAGCATTAGAAAAGGTGAGATGCATTAATTTTTCATAAAGAATGCACTTGGAGTTATATTGAGATTGTGTGAAAAGATGAAAGGGTTTAATAAATAGTTCATTTGGAATGTGACACAATTATTTATGATATGAAACTCATGAGTGTATGATACTGGATTTATGATCTAGTAATTCGAGAATGTATAGTTTTATTTTGGTTTAGAAAAGATTGAAAAGGGTACTAAAAGAAAACCAGTGAGAGGATTCTTGGAGAGTTCAATCTTAGCATAGAAATAGAGAGTGAGTCCAATGTGACCTCTCAAATAATGGGACATTAATATTTGAAGTTGGATACATGTGTGTTATATGATATTACTTTTTGGTTTGTGGAGGGTTCTAAGGGCCCATGTATGGGTCTGTTAATAATTATGTGTATTATAGAAGGGCCTTAAAGAGTGATTCATGCTGGTTTGGCTATGAGTAAATGTTATAAGGTACCGGCCTTATTACATTACATAATCATGCATTTAGTAAATAAATAACATCCTTTCACATTTAGGATCTTTTTAAGTTTATAGATTTACAGAATTGGGACATAATGCATTCATCAAATTACACATTATTACAACATGGATACCATAAAAATTGTATTCATTTCTAGCAAAAAATAAAACATGGTTTCTTTGAAAAATCCTCAAACATTTAACATGGATTCCCTTTTTGTATACACATCCTTATAACCAATGAAAATCATTTAAAAACATGGTATGAGCACAAAAAGATCAGTAAGGGATATAAAAATGATGAAAAAAAACATTAGTCTATGAAAAGTTGTATCATATGAAATCATTTTCAAAAGACACAGTTGTCACCCATATAAAATTAATTTGTGAAACATGAGATTTGCACAAGATACACACAATACATAAGAAGATAAATATAATTAAAAAGGTTACTTGGGGCATTACATACATAATATTTTAACCCCTTTTGACTACCTTATAATTTGTAACCCTCATGGCTACCTTAAAAATAGTGTAACCATCGTAGTTACACGTAGAGTAACCATACAGACAGCCTCCAACATACACATACTCAATGAATTAAAGGTAGATATAGGTATTACCAGCCATCATAAAAAATTCCAAATAACCGGAACATAATCATACAACATGAATAATAGCACAAAAACATTACCTTTGAATTTTGTAATACAGAATATTTAAAGAGGATTTTAAAAGAAAACCCCTTACATAAATCATATAATCGAAGTAAGACTTAATTATGTGGATGGAATATGTAAATAATCTGGAAATAAAAATAATTACAAATAATATAAACAAAACCCATCACATAAACAATTATAATACCACATAAATAACGATGTATAAGGTTAACCCAAAGAATTGAAATCAGGTAAATAATTCCCTTACATTGGGATTTTCTTACATCAAAACTATTTAAAACTCTTTTATAATGGTTAAAGGGTGTTATTAATATCTTATAGGAACAAATAATTCTTTTTAATACCTTATATGATAATTTAATCACATAATTTCACCCTTTAATTGTTAGTATTTTGTTCCTTCCATGGTTTCAAGAGCGTTATTTACATGATTTCCATGATCGGTTCATGATGGATGCTCTTATCAATTGGAAGTGAAACAAAATAATTGGAATGATATTGTATTTAAATATTTATAGAACCATAAAATATACCATTTATAATTTTGAATTATTACATGAGGATGATTCATATGTTTAAACATTATTTATATTTCTTTAGGCCATTTTAGTAATTCTTCAATCTTAAAGAACTCATTTTGTTTCATAAATTAATAACATTTGTAAAAAATAATTCCAGAACCATGGATGAAAAAAATTAAAAATATTATAATCTATTTCAACCATAAAAATGGTTTCATGACCATACTTGAAGAAATTAATGCAAATTGAAATCATGTCGTCCACCATGTCGGTAATTTCACACATCATGGACAATGTTTTTAGTTCCTTGAATAAGTGGGGGAGGAGAGGAAGATTGATGATTAATTTTACACGATAATGAGAAAATATAGAATATATATGATTTTTTAACTTTCATTCCTCTTGAATAATAGATGGTGAGGAAATAATAATAAAGGAACTCAAAATAAAAGAAAAATTGAGATATCTATCACGAAAATTATGCAGCCTAACGATGCAACTTAAAATTTCATAAAATTGTTTCATGAGAGAAAGGGGTATATCATAAAACCTAAATAATATGGAATTTAAGGGGGATATGGAGTGTAATATCCCCACATATGACAAATGGAATGAAAAATAATAACATAAAATGAAATAAAGGAGAGAAAAAAAGAGAGGATGTTTACCTGTAGATCATTTCTCCTTGAAGTCCTTCTTAAGGCCTTGGGTTTTGGAATTTTGGTGAGAACAGAAGTTCTAAAACATGAGTAAAAATATTGGGAGGAGTATTGTTCAGAACATAGGTACGTCTCAATGATTGAGAGGTGTGGGAGGCAGATGGGAATGAGTGTGGTATTTATAATAGAGGAGAGGAGACATCATTCATTAATTTAATCATTATTATAAGATTTTTGCTCAAGAATATGAATATTATTAGTTAATATGACCCAAAATAGTAATAATGGAATGTTAGTTTGAAAAAAGTGGGATTACATCAATTATGATGTCATAAATAGTGTATTTAACAGATAATTTGAATATACGGTATTTTACTATATTTCACTATTCATCAAAAAATCGAGAATTTTTGAAAAATCCTAAAAACACGACCTTACCATATTTTGATTTGTAGAATTCAAAAATGAAGTCCATTTTTTGAAAATAATTTTTTAAATATCATTAATTTAATTTTTAAATAAAATCATACTTAATTCTAAAATTAATTATTTAATAACTAAAACTGCTTTTATATAACAAAGAAAAGTTAATCAAGATGTCATTATCATAAAGACATAAGAAAATAATATAATTATACAATTTATTATTCATTAGGGTCATATTACTATTCATAATGGTATACTACTATTCAAAAAAAAAATTAGCGGGTTCCATGAGGCTCCAAATAACATACTAAACACAATTCTAGGTGACAGTTCTTAGAAATTCAAAACATAGAAGTTAAAAAACTATTTTTAAATGATAGTTATAAATATCTACATTAAACAATGTTTCTTGCATTTAAATTTTATTTTTAAAAACGATGGGGTGTTACATTATCCCCACCTTCTGAAAATTTCATCCTCGCAATTATATTTACTTATTAGATAGGTGAGGGTACCTTCCTCTCATAGAATTGTCAGAATCCCATGTTGCTTCTTCTACCAAGTGATTTCTCCACAAAAAACATTACTTGGTGGATTAACTAATTCTGCAATACAAGTTCCCTTAGATCAAGAATCTGAAATGATTTCTCTTCATAAGAATGGTTCTCTTCCAACTGAACAACTCATTCGCACAATTAATAAGTTGAATCTGGCACATACAATCTCAACATCAAAACCTAAAAAACATAGTGTACTTGAGACAAAAACGAAGTCAAAGCTACTCGGTAAGCAGCTGGTCCAACATTCTCCAGGATCTCAAAAGGACCGATGAACCGTTTACTTAGCTTTCCGTTCTTACCAATTCACATAACACTTTTTCAAGGAGATATTTTAATGATAACATGGTAACCTACCTCAAAGGAGAATTCATTACTTATATTAATATTAGCCCCATCAACTTTCTTTCACCGACTCCATCTCAAAACTCTGGACTTCGACAATGATTTCCACAAAATTCCTCAAATGGTGACGTCTGTATAATGGAATGAAAACAATTATTATAAAAAAGATCAACTAAAGAATGACGCTAATCCCAACTTCCCTAGTTTTCCATTGAATAGGCCAAAAGCATATACTCCAATGTATGAATCATTTTCTATGACTGTCTATTTTATTGTGGATGAAAATATGTACTATAATTTAATTCTCTTCCCAAAGACTTCTGAAGTCCCTTCCAAAAGTTAGAGGTAAAATTGAGATCCCTGTCAAATACAATGGAAAAAGAAACTCTATGTAGCCTGACAATCTCTTTAGGATACAATCGAGAAAGATGATCCAAAGGCATTGTATCTCGAATTGAAAGAAAATGTGAAGATTTTGTCTTCTGTTCAAAAATAACCTAAATTGCATTATTACCTTGAGAATTATTTGGTACTCCCACCACAAAGTCCATGGATAAATTCTCCCATTTCCACTCTTGAATAAGAAAAGGATGAAGCATCCCATTCAGTAACCTCCACTCTGCTTTAACCTATTGACATGTCAAGCATTTCATAGTAAATTCTGCAATATCTCTTTTCATTTTATCACACCAGTAATACTCCAAAAGGTCTCTTTACGTCGTAATACTTCCAGGATGAACTGAAAATAAAAAACTATGACCTTCACACAACAAATATTTCTTAAACTAGGAATCACAAGGAACAAAAATACATTTTTCAAATCTTAAAACAAAATCTTTATCAAGGTTAAATTTTGGAAACATACACATTTTAACCAATTATACCTTTTTCTGTATCTCATGGAATTCCTTCTGCGCTTTCTTAATTCTATCTGAAAACAAATACTGCACTAAAACATGAGACAAAACAGAGTTATTTCTGGCCCCAAAAACTTCTATGGAAAAATTTATCAAATTAGTAATTAAGGGATCATGTTCCAAACGTATCATGGTTAATGATGCATGATGTTTTAGACTCAAGGAATCAGCCACTTCATTTTCTTTTCTTGGATGGTAATTAATCATGAAATCATAATACTTTTTCTGTTAAATCCATCTTATCTACCTCATGTTTAATTAATTTTGAGTGAATATATACTTCATACATTTATAGTTAGTATATATTTTTCATTTGGCTCTGTATAAATGATGCCCCCAAATTTTAAAATTAAAAACCACAACCACCAATTCCTAGTCATGTGTGGGATAATATAACTCATGGGGTTTTATTTGACTTGAAGAATATGAAATTAACTGATCGTTCTGCATCAAAACACAAACAAGTCCTTTAAAAGAGTCATCAATATAGATGACACACTCACCATTTTGGGAAGGCAAGAAAAAAACTAGAGCATTCAATAATCTCTTCATAAGATCCTAATACAACATCAATGGATGGTTTGAAATCTGATGTCCTAGTTGAAAAAAATATCACTACACCTTTCTGCTTATAGTCTATCTTCTTTACATCATTTGTATCTCTCTTTGGGCAGGGATTTTAATAGTGATCCATCTCACCACATTTAAAACACATTACAGTTTTCTTATCAGGACTTGTCTATGGATCATTTTTATTACAATTTCACCCCATATTTCTAGACATACCATATTGAAAACACTTCCCTATTTGGGTAAGACATTCCCCATGATACTTCGTTCCACACTTTTCATAAACTGGAAACCATATTTTCTTACCATTAGATTTACTTTGTTGATTCATACCAATAAGCTTCCATCTAGGCCTCTTCTTCTCCTTGTGGCCAAAATGCATGTGATTATCAGCTAACTCTATCACAGACTCTCAAAAAACTGGACAAGTTTCTCATAACTTTTGAATTCATGGGAGGCCAAAATCCTTTAATACATTGGCTTAAGTCCTATGTAAACATGGTTGATTTTTATATCAAGATTCAGAATAATATTTAAAGCATACCTTTCCAGTCGGGTGATGTTTTATTCATACACAGCCACTGAATCTTCCCCATTCTGTTTCAATTCAATTAATTTCTTCTCCATCATATGTCACACCATGTTAGGATAATATTTTTTAAGGAAAAGACTTTTAAATTCATCCCACTCTAAGGCATCAAAATTTTCTCTACCCCTGATATTCCTTACCATTGACCAACACTGATCAGCTTCACCTTCAAAAGTATAAATGTAAATACTTACCTTTTGATTATCCAAATAACCCATTACATCAAATATCCTATCAAGGGATTTAATCCATCCTTCGGTAGCTACTGTGTCAAAAGTTCCACTGAAAGAAGGAGGGTGTTGTCTCAAAAAAATTTCCACTATTTTCATGTACTTTAGTGGTACCTATGGTTTTTTTATTTCATGGATTCCAACCCCATTTATTGCTTCTGTTAGCTAAGCCATTACAATCACAAAATTCACAATTTCCGTCCCTACCATTCCAGGATGCAGATTCGGAAGGATGTCATTCTGTCAGTGCCTCTCCTCTTAAGCTTCCCTGTTTTTTATACTGAAAACCATTCTAAACAAACATATCCTATAAAAAAACATGGTAAAATTTAAATTCTATAAAATTTCAAATTATTAATAGAGTAAAAATCATTTATTGTATTCTTTTAACATCATCCTAACCCCTAATGTTTTCTAAAAAAATCCTCTAACACAAAAATTAAGGACCCAAACTTATTACATTACATAATCTTCCATTTTGTAAGAAATCAGTTTCTTTTACATTTAGGATCTTTTAATGTTTAGAGAATTCACAAATTGGTACATATTACATTCCACAAATTACCCATTATCACATAGTGGATACCATAAAAATAGTATTCATTTCTTGTAAAATATAGAACATGATTTATTTGAAAATTATTCAAACATTTAACATGGATTCCATCTTTGTATTAAAAATTCTTATAACGAGTGTAAATAATTTAAAAAAATGGGATTAGAACAAAAATCTCAGTATGAGATATAAAAAGAAGGAAATAACACATTAGTCCATGAACACTTGTAACGAATGAAATAATTTTCAACAGACCTAATTGTCACCCATATATAATTACATTGTGAAACATGAGATTTAGAAAATATCCACAAAAAACATAAGAAAATAAATAGAATAATAAATGTATCTTTGGGAATTATTTACATAATCTTGTAACCCCTTTCAGTTACCTTATATTTTATAACCCTTATGAGTACCTTACAAATTATGTGACCATCATAGTTACAATTGGAGTAACCTAATGGCCGACCTCCAACATACACATACCAAACGAATTAGATGGAGATATAGGTCCCACCCTTAATCATAAGAGATTCCCAAAAACCAGAACATAATCATACAACATGAATAATACCAAAAAAACATTAATTTATAATTTTGTAAAAAAGAATTTTAGAAGAATATTTTAAATAAAAATCCTTTTACATATATCATAGAATCAAAGTAATACTTAATATAGTTGATGAAATATGTATATAATATGTTAATATACATAATTAAACAAAATATAAACCTAATTTAAAACACTAATAATTTTAATACCACATAACTAATGAAGTAGAAGGATAACCCAAAGAGTGGAAACTAGGTTAAGAATTCCCTTACCTCGGGCTTGTATTACATAAAAATTGTTTAAACCTCTTATATAATGATTAAAATAGTATTATAAACTTCTTGTAAAAGCATATAAATCTTTATAATACCTTATATGATCATCTCATAACATAATATCTCTCTTTTAATTATTAGTATTTTGTTCCTTCAATTGTTTTGGAAACATTCTTTACATGATTTACATGATCAGTTCATGACTGATGTTCTTCTCAATTATAAGAGAATCTATATAATTTGAATGTTATGGTATTTAAATATTTCCGAAACCATAAATTATACCATTTTTAATTATTAATTCTTACATGAGGATGATTCATAAGTTAAAAAATTATTGGTATTTTTTTAGATCATTTTATCATTTCTTCGATTATGAAGAACTCATTTTGTTTCATAAATTAATAACATGTGTACAGAAGAATTATAGAACCATTAATAAGAAAAAATACATATATTATAACCTAGATCAATCATAAAAATGGTATCATGGCTATACTTGATATAATTAAAGCAAATTGAAATCCTGTCATCCATGATATCAGTAATTCGACATATCACATACAATGTTTTTAATTACTTGAATAAGTGGGGGAGGAGAAGAAGATTGATGGAGAATATTCCATGAACATGAGAAAATAAAAATTATAAATGATTCTAGAGCCTTCATGCCTCTTGGATAATAGGTGGTGAGGAATTAATAATAAATGAACTCAAAATTAAATAAAAAATTAGAAATCTCTCATGAAAATTCGGCAGCCTAAGGACACCACTAAAAATATCATAAAATAGATTGATGAGAGAAATGGGTTATCTCATCACTCTTAAATAATATGTATAGTAAGGGTGATATGGAATTTCATATCCCAACCTAATCCAAAGGTAATGAAAAATAATAACATAAAATGAAAAAAAAGATAGAAAACAAAAGAGGATGTTTACCACTTGATCGCTTCTCCTTGAAATCCTTCATAAGGCCTTGGGGTTTGGCCTTTTGGTGAGACTAGTATCTCTAGGATGTTGGGAAGAGCCTTGGGAGGAGTATTGATAAGATCATAGGTAATGATCAAGTCTTCATAGGTGTGGGAGGAAGATGGGAATGAGGGTGGTATTAATAGTGGAAGAGAGGAAGTATTTTTCATTAATTTAATCATTATTTTAATGTTTTTTCTCAAGACAATGAATATTCATAGATAATGTGACCCAAATAGTAATAATGGAATTTTAGTTGGGGAAAAGTGGTCTTATATCACTTATTATGTCATTAATGGTGTATTTAACTGATAATTTGAATATACTGAATTTTACTGTATTTCACTATTCATAATGAATTTAAAAATTTCAGAAAAATCCAAAAAACTCACCCATACCATTTATTGACGTGTATAATTTAGAAATGAAGTCTATTTTTTGAAAATAAATTTGTAAATATCAATAATATAATTTTTAAATAAAATCATACTTCATTCTAAAATTAATAATTCAATAACTATAACAACTTTTATATCACATTAAGAAATCAATAGAGATTTCAATATCTTAATGCCTTAAAAAATAATATAATAATTCAATTTAATATTCATTTGGGTCATATTAATATTCAAATTATTATTCATAAAGGTATGTTTCTAATCATCAAAAAAACAATTTGGTTCCCTTAGGCTCCAAATAATATAGTGAACATAATTATAGATGACCATTTTTTGAAATTCAAAATATAGAAGTGGAGAAATTATTTTTAAATACTAGTTATTAATATCTATATGAAACAAAGTTTCATACATTTAAATTAATTGTTAAAAACCATGTGTTTTTACACACGTAGTTACAAACTCCTAGGAGGTTTGTTTTCATATTTATATAGGTTTTAGAAAAGATTACCCTTGGGGTATGATCGATTAAAAGATATGTATTTATCCATTATGTGTTTAGGAAAAGATCTATGAGTTTAGTGGGGCATCGATATGCATAAAAACATGAAGTTTATACTTTTGGATATAGGGTTTTCTATTATAGAAGATGATGTAATTATTAATTGGTGAGTGATAAATAACACTCATGTGGTAATGGTCTTGAATAATCATGGGTTATTAAGAACATTATGTGACTGATACTTGATCATATCATAAACATTGACAGGGAAGTAATGGTATGGAAAAATTCATATTATGTGGAATGAACTATGTACTAGTCAGGGGTGTGATCCTCATTTATAGTGAGTTTCTTTCTATCTTAATGGTAATGTTCCTAGTAATACTAGAATGTATGATGAATTTAAGGTCCTTTTATAAATTTAGTACGAGAAGGTATATTTGTCTTTGTTATTAAATTATTTAATAGTTATGTCATTACATTTAGTAATTGAGATGTAGTGGAATATTAAGAGTAGGTGTATTGGTTTAGTGGGATGATGATAAGGATACTTCTATGGTGGGGATTATCTTATCAGTTTCTTCATTTTTGATCCTGACATTGACCGAATATTCATTTTGTGAAACTAGTAGGTGGGTTGATGTGATGTCTCCTGAGGGGCAAATGAGTAGAAAGATGAATTCCTTCTGTTTCATTAGTGAATAATTGAATTGGAATTTATCTATGTTCTTTTTGTACATTCTTTTATTTTGATAGTTAATTTGGGTATATTTTTATGTTTCATTCAAGTGGGACTCATATTTAGGGGATGTTGGGTAGGAGTGGAAGTGCATGTGTTTTCTTGTTAGGACTGGTAAGGGTTGAAGTATCAGAATCTAATTAACAGTCTATAGGTCAGATGTAATTTTTTGGATACTTCTTGTGGATGAAAGCCAATATGGTGGGGAGTTTTCAATCACCTATATTTTTACAAATCAATGAAATTTAATTGAAATTTGAATGTTATACCCCAGAGTAGGGGGTGTTTTGCGAATTATGGTTTCGATAGAAAATTTGAGAGTTGGAATATTTCTTGGTGGTGTTACGGGTTGTGTTTGGAGGTCTAGAAGGTGGATAAGATGATCAGAAAAGGTTTATAGAATGATGGTCTTATATAAAATTGATTAATAGACCACTGAGTTTCTAGTGGTGGTTTATCAAGTACTTGGCGAGGCATATGAAGTGCTAACATCCTATCAACAACTAATCAATACCCTATGGTCAGGGTACTAGGTACCTAGTGGCATTTTTAAACATGGGGTCCATTAACAAAGGAAAAAAGTACCAAATGGTAATGTATCCTGTAACTGATGGAATTCAATATAAAGTTAAAAGAATTAAGGGGATTGATTTAAATTCACATCCAACCCATCTTGGAAATAAATTGTAATTTGGACTTGGGAGAGGGTCATTTGACCGAACCCTCCTGCATTCTTCATCCCTTAGAACCCCCTTGATGTGGGTTGTTTTGTGGGACTTTTCTAGGTTGATTTAGAGGCAAAATCCCCCTTCCAATGTTTTTATTCTTTATATTTTCCACTAAATTTTTATAGTATCATATTAGTATTTTGATGGTGATTCTAATAGAACACAGAGGAATAATCCTCGAACCATGGATAATAAGAATGTAGTGGATAAATGACACAATGGAGATATAAAAAAATTCCAAAACACATCATTTTTATTGAGTTCTATTTTCCAATGAATTTATTTGGGAATTAATATTTAATTGAATTTATTTAGGGGATGGTTGGGCGTTGGATTTTTTTTATTTTTCTCATGGATGTGCTGAGAGTGCTTTGCGGGCCATCTACATGTCAGTATTTGACGTTCTAGTCTGTGGATGTCATTTATTAATTTTTAAAATTTTATGATACATGGTTTGAAGTAGTTTAATTGTTTATAAATTGTTATAATGATGTTTTTTTGTGTTTTGGATGAGACATGGGATCATACTATGGGAGGATATTGGTGTAGTCTTTGATGGGGATGTATGGAGCTTGGATTGATGTGCATAACTATAAATGAAGGTATGTGGTCCCTGTGACACTTAAATTTTTTCCATTTATGTATGAGTTTTTATGCCTACATTGGGTTTGGGAATGGGTAATTTTTGTGGGGATTGTGTGTTCCTTAATTAGATAATTTAGAATATTAAATCCTCATAGATATTGGCGAGTTCTCTATTGCATACCAAGTGAATTGAGATAATTTGGGAAACTATATCTATATAGGGAGTGGATTTTAGTATATTACATGAGCTGTATGGGATGAGTGATCTAGATTGGGATGAGTTTTGGATATCATATTCTAGATTATTTGCGATAGTGGGGTATGCATTATGGCGTTAAAACATTGGGTGGTTGGTGAGATAAATTTTCATCACACGCATGGTTAGGAACTCCCCCATTTGGGGTGAGTATTTGTTTTAGATAACATATTATTTTATTGATTCACATATGGAATGATATTGGGAGGTGAGAGGTGTTACCATTAGATGGTTGGTTGGGGATTTCTCTAATGAGAGTAAATTTTTAGGGAACAAATCATGGGTCATAAAAAATGTGTTCTTATGCATTGATAATGATTTACCACAGGGAATTGTGTTTTTTTGATAAACATTGTGTAATATCTCACCCTGAGATGTTGTATATTGGTATGATATATAGTTATGGGTTCTCATTAGGAGTTATAGTTATTTGGGTTGATGATTGTATGCTTTACCTTAAATTATAGATTATTGGATGATCATTATCTAAAAACCACTAAGAGGGGTTCTATAGATGATATTGACCTCGGGACCACTTAGAGAGGCTCTTTAAAAGATATAAACATGTGGACTAAAAGAGTGTCCCCATATATGATTTTTTGAAAAATCAAAAGGGTCCCTGGATTATATGTCTTGGGGACCACCAAGGAGGGTCCCAAGTGGATATTCCCATAGGGATCATTGGGAGAGGGCCCCAAGATGCTTTTTGTTCATGAATCACCATGGAAGGATCCCCAATTTCTTGGTATTCTAAATTTATAATGTGTCCCGCCTTTCCCTTGATGGTATTTCACTAACTTATGAATATAATGGAAATATTAATATAATTTTCCAAAGAAGGAAGAGTGGGGTGGCATGGTGGCATAGTTATCACATGATAACATAATGTGCATTGTTATATACTGCCTCATCCATTTTTTATTGTTTTCATGTATACACATGTATATAATAGAGAATATATGGGGTATATGGAGAGACCCTGTTGAGATGAATTTGTCACACCCTGTACTAGAACCTGGGGGTGAATACAGACCTTATGTAGAGTATAATGGAATGATCAATGGTTTTATAATGGATTGAGATGGAGAAGTTTGACTGAAATCGGTGATGGGGATGAGGTGAGACTTGGGGATGGTAGTGGTGCCTCCTTGCATTTTTTGTTTTTTATATGGAAAATAATATCATTCGAGTGGGTTATTTTTTGGAATATATGTATTGATGACCATTTTTTAAATTTATTTTATCATGGATGTTTGTTTATTTATATTTGGTTTTCTTATGTTATAATTCATTACATAGACAATGTATTACATGGATGAGGGTGTTTTTTGGAAATATTTTTTTAATCTCCAAAATGTTAATATTATAGTCTCCCAAAAATTGATCATAGTCTCTCACTACTAATCATTAGCCTCTATCATATGAAGAGTCATGGATGAGGTCCTATGGGACCTCTTAATTGATTGTCATTTTATCATTTTTGGTGTATTATATGTTTATCTCTATTAATGGATGAGACTAAACATGATGATAATTAAAGTATATCGATTATATACATGACATTATTTTTTAGAATTAATGGAAAATTTTTATTATCAACAACATAAAGGATGCAAAAAATTTAAAAAAAATATAGGATTCATGTATTTAATGAAATATAGATAAATAAAATCTGATTATAATGAGATGAATATTGTCGTATATTCAAGGCACCCATGATTTCGAAGTGGTATCCAGTTTAAGAAAAGTATAATATTTTATTCTAAATTTGGATACATATTATTATAGAGATGCTGTAGAGAGAAAATATAAAAGTGAAAGATTAATATTCATTGAAAATAATTGTATGACATAAAATAGTTAGAAGAAATAACTCACTTCACTTAGCACAGATAAAAGAGAGTATATATTATAAATAAAGATTGTAGTCAATTGAATAAGATGAAACAATAATTAGAGGATCTTATCAAGGAAATAAATATTAATATAGTGATATTATTTTTAATAAAAGAGTTCCATTAATCTTAAAATGAATTTTTATAACATTTATATATAAATGACATTGAAATAAAGTATCAACTTACTAAAGAGAAGGTAAAATTTATAATTTTTATGATGTAACACTTTGAAAAAAAACAAGTAGTAGACATAATCAAAAATCTACTAGACACAATAGTATTTGAAAATAATTGGATTTATCTTAATATTAAATGACTACCACAATGTTTTTACATATTATAAACGTATATATTAATTATTACATTGAATTTAGATATAACAATAATTCATACTCTAGAATAACTTATTTACTCTTTTGTGTCACCCTAATCGATCATTTTTATCCTCAATGCAGCACATCAACATTTTAACTATATTTTTTTATTTGAAACCTAATTTATTAAGTAACATGTTTTAATTGAAACTCCCAAATTGAATGAAATAGTAAAACATTTGAAAAATTTTTAAATCTTAAAATTATAATATAGATATTAAATTAACACTTATAAAATGAAGTAACCATATTTCTATATCTATAAAGAAAATGCAATGAAATGGAATCAGGTAATAATATCATCCCTTATAAAGATCATTTTTATGATACCAGAAATGAGCTGTCTTCACTAGGGATTTTCTAAGACAAATAAATAGATTAACAATAAGAATAATGGTATGATCCAAATTGTATGAGAGATTGGATCGAGAATAATGATATTTCCATGAGGTTCAAGTTAATAGAATCACTACCTGCGACTACCACCATAAATTACATTATGAATAAATTTTACATGGATATTGTGATGGGATATGTACCTAAAAATTAAGGGAATATAAAATTTTATTTTTTAATGTAATGAGATATTTATCATAGGTAAATAAAAAAATTTAATCTTTTAATTTTAATGGAAAAAAAGTTTTCTTACTAATCCATTTATATGTATTATTGCTTAAATTTTACTTTTTCATAGTATATTACATGAAAATAAATATATAATCATTAAAATAACATTTTTTACTTGAATAATAGATAATCAGAAGTTTAATTATTAATTGATATGAAATAAGAATAAGATAGATAATATCTGAAAATGCATTATCTTTTTAAAAATATTTTCATATTAGTTTTGTCCATTTAAAAATTAAATTTATAAACTCTACAATTTGAATTTTCGAGAACTACCTAAATTTTTTGATTTATCATATCAATATTATATTAAGATGATGGTTATGTATTTTTCTGAAATGGTTTATTTTTATGTGAATAGTGAAAATTCTGATTTTTTTAATACTTTTATTTTTTAAGATATTATTATAATAAAATAATGAATTAAATGTTATTCATATTTTTTAATAAAAAATATATTTATTTATATTTTAAAATAAATAATTGATAAAATAATGTGTTGTATTTAAAAACCCTCGTTTACTATTTTGAAATCCTAGGTAATAGTTTTCTCTTAAAAAAGTTTATTCGCTTATGATAAAAATAATTTTGCACCAATTACAGAAATTATATATATAGAAATATATTTCTTATTTTTTATCATAATTTTCATATTATTTAATATGTTCACTTACACTTTTATAAATAAATGTATAATTTATAGGAGTAAAGTTAATGATAATGATAATGATAAAAGGGCTATGTTCTAAGAATTATTTTATTAAGGTTGTAAAATTTTAATTTAAAAATCAAATTTATATATTTTATATAATAAATATGGTGTGATTTTCCCCATATATACAAATATATTATCACTAATTTAATTTTTCCTTAATGTTGTATAATATTAAGAACACTCAATGGTAAAGAAATCATTTTTTTCTAATATATGTATATGTATTATGTTTTTATATAAATGTTTATTTTTAATAATTATAAATTAAGTTATCGTAAATAGTGGATAAATTTAGGTTCATCACATCCATATTTGGTAAGAGGGGTTATCTTATTCTTTGAGAAAATAAAAAATTAATTAATTAAGAATTAGTTGCCATTGTAAAAATAAATGTGGTAAAGTATAAAAATCAAACATTAAGTGAATCAGAAAATGATTATAACATGTGAACAATTAAATGTTTAAATATTTTTAAACCACCATATTCTCTCAATAATGGACCACTTTTGGATCCATTAACCCTTAAGTACTGTCATGGCATCATTGATATGTAATGGGTATTTTGATAAATTTCATTTTCCTCCACCTATAAAAGGGACCTCTAACCTCCCAATCATGATCACTAAAGGATTTCGATTCATCTTTAAAATATTCCCAATTAATATTCATATAACAATAATTTTCATCCATAAGCCTCTGGTCTCTATAAGTTATCATAATCCATTATTTCATAATAAGTATTTTAAGAGAATGTTCATATTCTACATGTGTAATTATTACTCCTTAGTCTATTCTTCCAAATATTTCACTACCACCTAAAATAGTATTTATCCATGAAATTATGATTTCATAATAAATATTAATTATTTTAGTGTCATTATACTAATGTAATATCACCCTTATTACCCCAAAATAAAACAGATTAAAAAATAATGATATTTTCATGCGTTGTATGAAGTACCACCTTGATGCATGATGGGTTTTATTTTTTATATTCTCATTAAAGTTATTATAATAAAGAGTTATTTATTTTGAAAAAATTAAATTTTTTAACATAAATAAAATTATTAAATGACAATTTTTTTATTTTTATACCTCTAGGATTCTATAGAAAATGAAATTTTAATCCCTATATGTGAATACTACGTCCCCACCAAATAATGTATTTTATTTTACCATTTCCTCATAACATGGATGACATTAAAAATGAATCTATTTTATTAGAATTATATTTTTTAAACTATTTATATTTCTAATAATTTTTTTTAAAAACTTGTATGTAATGTCAATAATAAATGGTTGTGGAAAATTTAGTCTTAATAAGTAACCACATCAAGACACATTTATCAATTAGAGCCCATTTTAGAAACCTATAGAACTATATATATTTTGTTATAATAGAATAATAAAATAATCATAAATATAAAATTATGGGTATTATGAATCTATTTTAAAACACCTTTGAAAATTGTCAACATACACAGAGAGTAACGAATAAACTAAATGGACAACCTCAAGTAACCATCATGAAAGAAAAATATATTATAAATTAATAAAATAAGGTTATAGATAGACCATAGAATATAAAATATATATTATTAAGAAAATTATATATGTTTCTAATAAACCTAAATTCTTTATCCAGGATTTGAGGTTTAATTGAAAAAATGAATAATAACATAATGTATGAGTGTTCAAATCGCAACTTCATTTTCTTACGATATGAATCATATTGACTAATTTTGTGTGTGTAAATGTTAGAAATGTTTTCTTATATGTTTATTGAAATATAAGGGATTCATATATCCATCTCATGTTTTTCCATTTTGTATTTTTTATTTGAAACATAATGATGATGTAATGGTCTTTGTTAACTGTACTCCCTCTACTCAGTTAAAATGCTTCTTATTAAACATATTTTTTAAATTTATTTTTTTATACATTATAATATTTTATTCCAAGTATATTTATATTAATATATATTTATAATTTAAATGTTATTCATTAATTTAACCTTTATGAACTTCGGAGTCAAAAAGTATATCATTGTTTATAATAATTCTCATCATTTTAACATCGGTTTTTTCTGCTTGTGAATATTATTTATTCCCTCCAATGTTATCCATTATATTGGAAAATTGATTACATCTTATATAATTTGGCCTTCATACTTACCATATTATCATTTCAAAGGTAGATTTTATTAAATGTTTTATGATATAGTATTTCAATAAAGGTATTTCAAAAAAAGTGATATCTGAACTACCCTTACAACATTTGGGTAACATGATCTATTTTATTGTTTCTACTTAAATTAAATTATTATATATTTATCCTTCCAAATTATAATTATATATTCTATAAATATATATCTAGTTTAATAAACCTTCATTTTTTGAAAATTAATCATGTTTAAATTTCCCTTTACAATTCTATACTTTAAGTAAACTAGATTTATGGGAAATTCCCAATTTCTAGTTTCATGTCAAGTACCACCCTAATAAAATATTTTGACCATTAATATATTTTATAAACAATAATTATTTTATACAAAACCATGCAGGTAAAATTATGTTCTATAGGAAAATATTAGGATCTTTATTTCTCTAAAGATCCTTTACTTATCTCGAAAAGCATCACATATTAGATTCATTTTTATTATTAATTATCATTTATCCTTATCATGAATTTATTTATATTTGATCTAACTATTCAAGAACTATTATTATTTATTAAAATATGATCTTTGAAAAATATTTAATTCCTTCTTGTCTTGGGAAACCTTCTGATATAGCAATCAGTTATACTTTGATATAGGATTATAAATCCCACTTCATTCTCATGGGTTTTATCACGTTTTTTCATTATGTTTGATTTAAATTCCTATTATGTCATACACATGCATGTACATGTTATCGATATTAAGGAGGTTACATGATAACACTGAAATGTATTAGGTAATGTTTTCATCTCATGATATACCATGTGTGGGGAACAAGTAGTTAGGAAAAGCAAAATATTTTGTGTTTTTGTGATGGTGAGACTTGAATATGGTACATGAGTGGTTATCCTAAGAACAATATATTTTTATGTATTTTTGGGGATCCTTGACAATGATGAATGGGTGGTTAGCTTAAGATTACTCTCTTATATTGTCATCGTTGTGAGCCTTGACTATAATGCAGAAGAAGTTATCCTAATAACACTGTGATATATTGTCTTAGTGGTGAGTCTAGACTAATTATTATGATGTCATGTTTTCTATGGATAATATATACATATAATTACATGACATTATGATATCATTTCCTTATTCAATGTAACCATTATTATCTCAAAATATTTTGTCATGGTATATTTTTTTTCATATAATATTACTTTTCCTTTCTCAATGTTTTATGGAAAGATATGATTTTTCCATATTACATTTAATAAACATTTCTCCTAGATCAGGTTTTCTCATATGATTCTAATTTAAACCATGATTACATATTGATTTGTTTTCATATACAATGAATTTGAAATCACCCATTTCATATGTTTCTCTTCCATCGGTTATAGAGATAAGTATTACTTATGAGAATTATATAATAGGATATATTAGAGTAAAATTATGGATAAAAGTTCATGATATTGTTAAATTAGTTTAAAATGTAATTAGTCCTCAAAGACACTAAACCAAAAGGTTCATCGAGCTATGTAATATTATTTTTAGTACTAATATTCTCATTTTTTAATGTAGTAAATTAATGACATGCTTCACTTGGTAATTTATATTGGGTATAAAAGAAGGGTTTAGTTATTGTTGAGGATTAGTTTGGTGACCCATTTTTTTTATACCAAAATATTACAAAATTTTAGATGAATATTTAATATATAACATTATGATCCATTAAAAAACCGAGAAGTTTTTGTGTCATTAGAGACTAGATACATAAAAATAATATTGTAGAATATACTTCATCATATCTTATTAAGTTATTCTCACTTTGTAACATTATTGAAAACCCTATTTAAAACCTTTCATTATAGTATAGTATATGTAAACATAATAAGTGGTCAGATCATATTATTAGTTAGGGTAATCATGGGAGATATCAATATATTATTGTCTTTAATCATAAGATAAGAATACGTGTATGAAATTATGACCAAAACACACAAGTTTAATACCCAATATCCCATGAAACATAATCATAAATTGTTTCATACAAGATTACAATTTGAATGGGAATGAATTATAAGTGTGAGAAATCATTCTAATTTTATCCTGAACCACAATTTCAAATTGAAAGCATAAAAACAAGTCATATAAGTGTGACACCGTCATAAGCATAGAAACCATTTCCTATGTTAAGGTTAAAAAATCATGCCACAAAATCATTATGGATCCTAAATCAACACTTCTTTTTAATATAATTATATATAACTAATCACTACATGTTTCATATAGAGGACCAAGCACCAATACCAATTTACCATAGATGATCTGGAATCATAATCCATTTCCTATAGTGGATCAATAAAATTATATATTTTCCCATATTTATATCGATAGAAAAACATATTTACCAAATGCATTAAATGGGTGTAAAATTATATTCTCAATCATCACATAATGAAAACCTTAAATATATATTCCATAATATCAGAAAACATTATAAACATCATCATATCAAAACTTGTTGAAAAGTAACAAGTTTCATAAAAATATCACCATCCTAATGATAAACTATCTAGATAAAGAACAAGTATGAAATAATTAGTTAATATCCCCAAATTGGAATAAACATCAATATATTTTATCAAAGTTGGATGATTCTTTTAAATGATATTAGAAATATTTCATGAATAAAATATTATTTTCATTTTAAAATAACTTATTTAAAATATCAATATTTTTCAAATATTATAATATAATTTTCTTGGAAAATAACCATTATAAGCTATAATAAATGGTCAAATAACTGAGTGCTTAGGATGGTGATAATTTCTATTCATGCTGATTATGCTAAAAAAAATATTTCTTTTAAATTTTCTTTAACAAGTCAAAGGTAACTCATTTGGAAAAAATATAAGAAAAGTTTATTCAATATATTTATAAAAAGCATTGAATGGGTAAAAATGAGAAAAAATCCCTGAAAAAATTTTAGAGAAAATATGGATGTGAAAGAAAAAGATTCCCATTCTTAGAGGTAATATATTATATTTTTTATAATATAATTTTCAGATCTTTTTATGTAACAAATAATTGAAAATGGTAATATTAATTGAAAATTACATGAATAAAAATAAGTTATTAAATTAAACTAATTTATATGATAAGGATCATATTATTTCATCAATGTATAATCAATCATAAATAATCTCGATTAAAATGGGATTGAAACAAAAATCCCTCACCTCAATACTTTTCATGCTTCATTGTTTTTAGAACCTAATGTATAATAAATATATATTTATTATATATGTATAAAATAAAAATAAAAATATATAATACATTATATTATTTTATTCATAAAACCATATCACCCGTTTATTAATAATTATTTATTTAAATCATTGTTCTGGGTTATAAGTGCAACGTTTTTATACGGGTTTCATTTTTGTAGTCCGTATCCTTATAATTTCATCATGGTAAAATAATACCCATAATTTGAATCATTTAAGTAGTTTAATATTTAATAGTTATATAACTTTTATAGCTATTCATATAGATCCTTTAAGGAAAATGACTTACATCACATCCTAGAGATGTTATTTCATACATATGCACGAGTGATGTTCCAAATTTTTAGATGAATGAAAATAAAGAAAGTTAAATTACAATTAACCAAAAAACCATAATAATGTATCATATTTAATATAAATTTACTAGACATATTATTATAACCATCAACATAAGGTGGTTATGAAAACTAAATGCATCGATTTTTGGAGGTGGCATCCTACACATACGCATGAGAAACGTTTAATTTTACCATATGATAGAAAAAGTTGGATAATGGGTGTTTAATTCGCTTAATAATAATTAAATATATTTAATATAATAAATGAATTATTTCATAATGGATACCATATATTTAAATTTGGTCGAAAAAGAAATAAATTTTTAAGTAGTCGGTTAAGATTTATATCTTTTTGTTGAGAAACCTTCTTTGGATTATAACTTAAGACTAGAGAGGATGATATTTTGGATATAATAGAATCTAAATGATGTGGTAAATGATTATATGATCATATTACAGAATTTATTGGCATATATTAAAATATAAATCATGTTGAGGAATATAGGATAGGAGGGCCCCTTCTATTATTGATGGGAGGGGCAGCCTTGAAATTATTCAAAGTAATATATAAATACAAATTAATGTTATGGATGAAGTGGATAAATATTAATATATTTAGTATATAAGATGATGATAAGTATAAATAATCATATAAAATAATTTTTAGACATGTTTATGTGATTGTTTAACCATTATCTATTATTTTTAACCCCATTTAATTCTTATTATAATTATTACACTAAAAATGTATTTTAATCTTTAAGGGTCAAGAATATTGGAATAAAAGATAAATTGACCCATAATTAGACCATGTATGATATATCAAACAATATAAAATTCTCTTGGACTAGATTTTGTTTTTTATAAATTGTAAATAATATAATAGTAGATTTACGTATTATAAAAGATATTTAATGTCATATTTGGAATTATTCATTTAATTTTACATTAATTTCTTCTATATTATCATGGAATTAAAAATAAAAACTTTAAAAACATACTATTATATTATATTTTTCTAAAATAATGACCTAAAAAATATTTTCTCTTAATTTTATTACTTTTAATATAACTAAAATCATTTATTTAACTATTATATTATTTTAAATAATACTATTTCAATGTTGTGAAAGCATTTGAGGTAATAATTCCATTATTATTTAAAAAAAACTAAAATGATAAAAAATTTATTCTTATTTTAAATAAATATTTTGACGTTAACATAAACTAGGTTTATCCTATTGAATAAATATTAGAGATATTAAATCCAAGGGAGTGAAATTCCATAATTATAATTTACATGAAATAATATAAAGGTAATCATAAAATAAAATGTATCCTAGCATCCATATTTTGGATGATTGGATTAGTATGGATGAAATAAAAATATAAATTAGGATTAATTAAAGTGCTAGAGAAATTATAATGCCTTATCCAAAAATTATAAACTTTTTTTACCAATTTACCCATACAGAGGTAATAATTATTTACCAGGGTTATTATTCATTAATAAATATATATAAAAAAGTACTCTTTACCAAATTTTCCTAAAATACTAATTGGATGGTTTAGTGCTAGGGTAGTTAGGCTGGATAGTGGTGAAGGAGACATGATATGGTTGAGTGGGTGGTTATGGATGGTGAATATGGAGACATCAGTGAAGTGATATGGAGGAAATAATGTATTAACAATTAAAGAATATCGGGCCTCAAACCACATGAAGATTTAGATGGGGAATTATAATAGTTCCCCACTTCTTTGCAAGGACACTAGATTAGGATGAATAAGAGGGTACAAAATCTACAAGTAGTTACCAAATATGATCCTCATGATTAAAAATATGAAATGTGTTTTGCAAAAATCACTTTATATAAGTGACATAAGTTCATTTTATAGTATGCACGTAAAACACAATGAATTATATTTTGTAAAAACTACATTTTTAAGCCTAACACTGGATTTATTGTTATCCAATACCTAAAAAACATTATATGAATGTTAAATTTTTTTGAGTGTATAATATATAAATTTCATTAAAAATATAAAATCAATAGTTATTGATATAATTTATTATGACAAAAACACATGGCATGCATAACAACATTTTTTAAAAAAAATAATTGTTTTAATTTAAAATTAGTTTATTTTCATTTCTTATACATTGATAAATATTGACATCATTTTCTATATATGTAAACCCTACATGTTTCATAATTTTTTAGTTTATTCATTACCTTCAATATAATTTATGGAAAATAATAGTTTGTTTAAACTCAATGTTGCATGAAAAAAAAGATATCTATGAAATTAAATTTTCATTATTGAGAACCATGTGAAAAAATCTCAGTGTATTACATTCTACCACTTATAACAATTTCTGTATAGAAATTACATTACTTTGATATGAACAATAGGGAATACTTCGACCAGATTACATCCTCTTGTTTCCATATATCATTCATTAATATATGGATTCCCCAAAAACATTATCCATACGAGTGATACTATTTTTCAGAAATTTTCCTTTAAGATACAAATATCCATTTATTGTTCCCCATAAAAGAGATATTTCTTTTGTGGTTTGACCTTTGAGTCTAATACTTATGAAGGATCAGGTATGTACTTCCTCAGGGGAACACATTATATAAATCATAAACTCTAGAGATATATGTTGAATGTTCCAAATTTTATGTTACAATACTGATATGATCATAATGTTAATAGAGAATTATATATCCAAAGATGAAATTTACCTATTTCAAAACTTCATAAACATATTCCAAGGAGATATTCATAGGAATAAATTTTAAACAACATTAAACATGATATCTCACCAATAACCGTCATGATAAATTTTATGTCAACTTCAAACTTCTTTTCTATACTAAAAAATGCCTCTGGACTTATCAACCATTTGATAAGCTAGGCTATGTCCCAAAATATTTTTTCTCAAAATTCATCTTAATATTTAGAAATTATCTACTATCTACAATTTATGGATTCATATGGATCCATCTGAATTGTCGAGTGGAAGCTATTGTTATATGAAAATTACAATGAAGGAATGTGTTGATCCCAACCACCTTTTAAATATATAGAGAAATATGTCAAAATTTATTTTATAATTTGAATTTTCCTCTCAGGACGAACATATATTAGATTTTTATATATACTATTGAGACACAACTCTTTATTCAGATCCTATAAAATACTTCTCTAAAAATTTAACGTAAACCTTGGATCCTGATCCAATATAATTAATAGTGATACTCCATGATATATAACCACATAATTAATTTATATTTTTCAAATATAACCAAGAGATAAAAATTCTCTAATAGTAATTATGTGTGATTACTTTTTAAGGTGATCGACTACATCCCAAATATATTTTTTCACTTTCAATGTTATGGGGAATCAGATGTTAAAATTGATGGAAATGTTTTCTAATTTCCATTCATGATTGTGTAATTGTTTTAACACCACATATTACTTCTATTTCATATAATTAATTTGTTGATACACCATGAATCAGGATATATATATTGTAATAGACTTTTTAATTTTTTCCACCAGAAATTTTCTATCAAATATTTATACATCATTGTAATTATAAGATTAATAATGAATGAAAAATTATGAGATTTATTTAACCATTTTTCTTCACTTTTAGTATTGATAAGAATCATACTCAATTACTAAATAATTTTATTCCATCATAATCTTGTCTAAACTTAGGAAATTTTTTGACTATCTTCTACAGTTCTACTACATCTTCCATCTATACTTCCTTAATCTTCACATGAATGGATAGTTGAATATTCACTTGAGAAAGATATGATATATCCTCATTACATAGGATTTCTTGTTCCATATTCTAGAAATACATAATTATTGGATATTTTTAAATCTTCATTGTGGATATACTAAAATATTATTTTTGACTTGGAGGAATAGAGAACTTTTTATCCTTTTAAGGGTGGTAATGTATTAAACATTAAAAAACATTAATCAATTCCAACCTTCTTCTCCAGTTCATTATCATCTCTTTTTATCAGAATATATAATTTAATCTTTTATGATCCAAATATATGAAACACCTTTAAGTATAATTATAAGGACCCGGCCTTAAAACATTACATTATATTGAATTAAATGAATAATTCACATTGAGGATCTTTTTAGGTTTAGAGTTTTAGAGAGTTATGCTATAACTATTACATTTCAAAATATTATAAAGTAGACACTTCTACACAGTTTCAATTTTTTTCATTAAATAAAAACATTTGAAAAAAAGAGTCATGTCTAGTTCCATGTTTAAGATAGCATGTCTTTTCATTGATCACATACTTGACCCTATTCTATATTATGTGCTGTGAAAGACATTTCAAAAACATGGGATGATCTTAAAAAGATCAGTAAAGGATACACAAATATGGAAAACAATTAGTTTTTCAAAACAACAAGTAAACCATGAATACTTTAACATAAGTAACACTTTTCACCTTTATGAAGCTGTAAATACACTTCACTGAATAAATAATCATTACTTACCCTTATGTAACCAAAAGATTACCATAAAACCCATATAAAGAAAACATAACATATAAAGGTAACTTGGGACATAAACATACTTAAATGAAATAACCACACGGTCGACTTACACACATATCACTAAATGGAATTGCCACACGGCCGACTTCCATACCAAATGCATTGGAGGTTATAACGTATCACCCGTCCTGGTATTCACGGCACCACCCGTTATTTGGTTTATCATGTAACCACCCGTCAAAGGTCCAAGTACCAATATATAATCAAAACACATAAAAAAAATATAAAGGAAAGAAAATATTTCCACATTTCAATCACAATATATCAATTAAATATATTGACATAATCAATCCATTATCAAAACCAGTTTCAATACCAAAATACATTAAAGTGTATATGGTATTTATTTTCTTTTAAAAACATTACGGCTTGTTGAGGAATCCAAAGATCAAATAATACCCGCGGTGGTGGAAAAGGTCGGGGTCACTGCTTACATTAAAATAAACAATCATTTTTTTCGTTTAGTAAAATGATTTGTAGAAAAATATTTCCTTTGAAAGGTCATGTGTGTTTATACAACATATAAAATAAAGTCGTGTATTAAAACAATATATGTCTCAATGAAAGGATATGGAGACGAAGTCCCTTACCCCGTGTCCGACTTGACTAAATCATTATTTAACCTCCTGAATAATAAACTAAAGGTAATTTCTACTTGATTAAGAACCGTTTTTATGTTTATTATTCCTTTTATATCACTTATTACCATGTTATAATGATTATGTAATCATTTAAGCTAATAATGTTCATTTTGTCGATATTTGGTACTTGAGTCAAAAATAGACTTATAATTACATGTTGTTCATGCAGTTAATATGTCATTATATCTAGAATGAAATTTATTATTTAGATATAATATATATCATATATATTAGGCATATACATGTATTTATAATACTACATAACATTTAGAGGTAAGAAATGAAATGCACCGTTTATGGAGACGGTAAGCCGAACGTACGCATGAACGCTACTTCCATTTCTATTTCATATATAATGGAATTAAAACATAATGATTCATAGTTATGTTATAATATACTATGGTATCATATATAATATCATTAAATCTTTCCTTTATACATACCACATATGGTATGAACGAGTCATATCACTTTGAGGGGGCAGTAGTCCGCACTTCCTCTAATGAGATTATCGCGTTTACCCATAATGGAAACCATAAAGGCATGATATAAAAGTAAATTATAGTAGCATAAAGAAAACAGAAACATATTATATATCATATATAAATACAGTTCCATCATAATGGAAACCATGAGAGGCGGTAAGAGAAAATCGAACAATCATCGTTTCGTGAGGCGTTAGTTTTCCATCCACAAGAAACATTTTGTTCTTCATCCATTAGATGGAGGTGTGTGTAATTGTAGTTTGAATAATTTTTATAAAAACATTGTAGTATATTTAGGATTGTATTTTTGTTACAAAGTAAATGAATAAAAAGAGTTTAGGGGTTGGAGATGTAAAATAAAAGAAAAAAATTTAAGAGAAACTGTTACCTTTAATTTGGGAAACTCACTTTGGTTTGACCAAAAGTCTCTTGAAGTGCCTTTTTACTAAGGTAAGGCTTCTAGGAAGAGGAGAGGGATTTATGGATATTAATTGGGCAGAGTCTGGATGATCCAAATTGCTTGAGATGTGTGAGGAATTGCATATAAGTGGTATCCTTTTTTAAGGGAGAGGATGGGCTCTTTAGAAATGTGTGAAAATATTGTTTAATAATATAATTATATTACGTTTATAAAGGTCCAAAAATAATTATATTATAATATAAGATGACTCAAGGTCGAAATATAATCATCCAATAGGAATTGAACAGGTTTTGGAAAATATTTTAATCATTATAATCTTATTTATTTCAATCATTTATTAATGAGGTAAATACATCATCATTATTGTGTCATGAATAATTTAATTTATTCGATGTATAAAAATTATAACCAAAATACTGTCTGGTAGGAAATTTATTTATCTTTCCAATGAATATTTATAGGAAAAATGATAATTTATATAACCCATTCTAATAATAAATTTATTAAAAGATATTTTCTTTTGTCATTTTTTCCTTTACTTTAAGTTAATTAATCTAAATTGTCATTATCACTCCCACGTGGCTCAATGGGGTCCCAAAATCGACCCAAATATGACCATGGTCGTTAATGACTCACCCAATAGGGTTTGGAATGAGTTAAAGTAATTTTGAATTATTATAATATTCTTTTTACCTTGAATTACCGTATTTACCTTTAAACGTGGTAAATAAAAGTCAAAAATTACTATTTACCAAAAATTATTTTTTATCTCATTAAACCAAATTTTGCTTTTTGATAACAACCATTTATGTAGGATTTTTTGAAATTCAATTCACAGAAGTGGTAAAATTTCATTTAAATGAAAATGTCAGTTTTTTAAACTACCACTAAGTGGTTTCACTATTCATCAAAAATTGATGTTTTTCAGAAAAATACTAAAAAATCAGCCTAAGATATATTTGATATTTAGAATTAAAAAATGATGACTATTTTGAGAAATTATAAACAAATAATTGGAATTAATTAATTTTAAAATTAATTTTTATTATCAAAACAAATAGCGTGTTTTTAAGAAACAATAACTATCAAAAGATTGATACTTTTTATGTCCAATTTCAAAGTTAAATAAATTTCAATGACCAACATTGTATTAAATGGTAAAAATATATTTCAATTTCACTTTAAAACCAACTAAAAAGATTATATAACCAAATAAATAAATTAGATTAAATGGAACTTCTGAATTAAAATATAATATTTTTTACTATTCATTAAAAATGAACTTTATCGGAAAAATCCCAAAAATTTACCCAATTTAAATTTTGATGTCCCCATTATATAGAAGGATTTAATTTGGTAATATTAAATGAAATAAAGTGACCAAATCTATATTTACTAAGGGTTCTCCATTAAAAGGTGGTAAATCAGCATTTTAATGTAAATTATGCTTTAAATTAGATTCATTCATATTTTATGCCACAAAATTTTTATTGGATAAATGTAAATACATTTAAAAATCATGTATAATCATATTGTAGTTATTTGTGTTCATTTCATCCAAAAATGGTCTAGGAGTTAACTACCATTTAAAATAATAATATAATGTTTTTAGTGTGCAAAATAAGATTTCAATGAAACCCCGATGTTGCGTATCAGGTACGCTATCGAACATAGAAACCCTTTAAAGTAAAATTAATATTTAATTCAAAAATATTAGCAAATATGAAAATATCATATTCTTCATTTAGTTGTTATGTTACAATAATGGTAATTACTCAATATCTTTAACATAATAAATTACTGATTTTAGCTCTAAATCAAGTATTTGTAAATTTTATCAGGTATTTTCAATTAGAATGATGTTTAATCTATTCCTATATCCCTTTACATGAGTAAAGATCCCAGAACATTAATTGGTACATCAATATAGATCACAAATCCTTCTCCACTATAGGGTACGACGAGCAGAGGGTTAATGACCAACCTTTTGTTCAACCCCTTGATATTATGTTCAAATTTATCTCTCCATAATACATAACCCCTTTTATAGAAATGTTGTGACTGTATTAGATAGTTTTGAAAAATATATCACAAAATAGAGGTTGTATCTTGGTGGCCCATAAAAAATACTAAATTTGGTCCCCTTTGTTGGTCCAGGACATTGTTCGATAAATTTCATCTTTGAATGAACCACTGATATACCATCACTAGAGATTATATGAACCAATAATGAAATTTCGAAAGCCAAAATATACACGTAATAATATTTTCACACTATATCTCCTTCCCTGTATTCAGTACAATTCTAAAATGACCTTCATGACCTTCTTTAATCTTTGAATATATTATAATATAATTATTAAATTCCACCACAAACTTATCAATATAATCTCTAAAGGCTCAATGTATTAAATCCAATAAGATAATATGGTCATTAGTAAGTCTAAATGGAAGCTTAAAATGCTTATAATTACCATACCTCATACTAAAGGCTTTAATGGGTATATCCTCATTCTTAACCCTTAAATGATGATATCCATATTGATGGAAAATCATATAACTGTTCTAGGATCCATTAAAATGAAAAAAACACACTACATGGGGTAGATGATACTTGTTATTAATATAGATCATGTTAATTTATAGATAATAATTGTAGATATGCGTTAAACCATGTTTATTATCAATAAAAACAGTAGTTTCACCACATGGTGATAGAAAAGTGTGTACGAATCCCTTATCAATATTATCCAGGAGATTCTTCTTCAATTCTTGCAAGTTAATTGCATAATTATATAAAGAGACTTAAAAATAGGCTTTACACTATATATGAACTCTATTTAAAACTCAACATCTTAATATAGTGGAATACTAGAAAAATCTTCTAGAAATACATAACTAAACACTTGTATAACAGTCATACACTACATTATGAGTTTATCAACAATTATCGGAGATTGGTACCAATTTTGGATAAAAATTAAGACCCACAATATAGTATTAACTCATATTGTAAGTTTATATCTATCCTTTCATATGTAAATGGTAATAGATTCATTCATATTATGATATTTGAATTACCTTACATAGAAATTGAAATGAGTTTTTTATAAATAATGTTAATTTAATCCTAAAATAAAATCAAATTAAACTAAAATGAGAAGAATAAGATTTATAAGAATAATATTCACACCTAATTCTACTAAATAGGTACCATTGACAAAAAATGGGACCGACATACCATTATAAGTTCTCCTAGATCACTCCAAATCTAATCATTGATGTGGTGATTTGATACCATGATCTAATACATTAGATATAAAAGAGTGGTAAGATCCATAATCAAATAAGACATTAGTTGCTATGTAGTTGATGAAATGTGTACCTTTCACCACAACATTTTAATAACCCACATTAACAGTCATGAACACATGATTTTTATTTTTTCATTGTGATTAAATGTTTTTTTGATAATGATCATCATTATAAACCATTAAATTCATGATTTGGTTGGTGTAATGCCTATCATCCAAACATTTGAAGCATTAAAGAATATTTGGTTTATTAGTTGTAGAATTCCTTACCTCCCTTATATTAACTAGACTCTTCATCACCTTTATAAATTCACAAGCTTTATGAACAAATATTCTACAAATAATGAACTTTATAGTTCCCTTCAAGAAATTCCATTGATATTTCTTCCCACATTTCTATGATATAGATGAGTGGGATTTCTATCAACCTTGTGATTTTTTAAAATTTTCACTATTCCCCATCTTCCTTTTCTAATTAAATCCATGGATATGATAGAAATATTTTATTTCTATTTCTATATTAAGTGTACATTAAACAATTTTATTATATATACTAATATCTTGTAGAGTTAATTTATTTCAATGTCTAGGTTTTAAGCCACTAAAAATAAATTATTTTTTATTTTAAGAAAGACTATTGATCTATAACCATACCTTTAAAGTCATGAAAAATGTTCCTAATAGGTATAAAAATGACTCATCATCCTTAAGATTAAGGAATTAATTATATATTTTTTATATAATATGATATAATTATTTTCTAGAAAATATCTTCTTAAATTCAACCCATTCCATAGAGTGAATTTCATCCTCTTAATTTTTATTCTTAATAGGATCCCACCACTGATTCTATTCACATTAAAAATGGTAAATGTATATGAAAAGTTTTCATGTTTTGAGTATTAGATAATTTAAAATATTTTATCAATTGTGATTTTTCTCCATTGAGCGACTAGTGGATAAAAAGACCCACTAAATAATAGTGGATTTTGCCTCATGAATGAAAGAATAGTATGTCGTCAACTATATTGGTCATTCATATGTTCAACACGATTCTTGTACTAATAATATTTCGTGAGTATAAGAGTAAAACTCTATATTCCATCTCTGATAGACTTCAATTTTTCAGGTGGAAAATCACAACATTCTCTGACACATTGGTTGTTAGCAAAATATATTTTGGTTTGAGCCATTGAATTAAAAGGAAACGTGTAAGTATAAATCTATAACAATCTAAGTGAGATATAATATAACCATTAAATATCATTCATAGTATATATCAGTCATCCCCAACAATTTCACATAGTGGACTCTGAATTCCAATACGTTTCCCATAGTAGATATAGTATATAAACTCATTTCCAATTGTAATCAAATGAGACATAAATATTTCCATAATTTATTCAATGGATATATAATTTTGGGACCACCCAAGAAATAATTAAAATCATGAATATTCATGCCATAAGAAAAAAAAATTCACCATATCATAATATCATAACCTAGATGAATTAGAAAAGTTTCAGAAACATATCGTAATCATATACCATCTAATGAATAAATATAGTACGTATAATTGTATCATATCATGATAAAATTATAAATAGAAAAGGATGCTACTATAAATTTATGATTCATTTAAAATATCAATAAAATATTTTTTTTGAGTAAAATACCATTTTCATTAATAATTCACTTATTAAAAAAAATGTTTTTATAAAACATTACAGAAAAAATTATAATTAAAAATAACAAATACACATTATAATAACGGTTCAAATCATTGAGTAGTCATGCCAGCAGGAACTTTCGTTCATGCAGACTACACTAAAAAAATGTCTTCATTCACAGTTTTGGTAAAAAGTAAACAACCCCTCGTTCAAGAAAATGACTGGAATATTACTTTTAATATTTTTTTTTTATAAAAAGTAAAATATCAGTAAATATTTTATAAAAAATCATAAAATAATAGTAAAAAATTCTTGATAATATTTTATATAGAACATGGATATCAAAGAAAATGAATCTTGGATTTAGAAGACATAATGTTTATTTTTTTTAAAAAATATTTTCCTTGTCATTTTAATTTACAAAGTGATGAAAGATATATTGATCCATGAAAATTCCATGAATAACCATAGTTGGAGAAAATTATAAGGATTTATAATATAATGATATATTAATTTACTCAATGTAAATTAAAGCATAGACAATCCCAACTAAAATGGAATTGAAACAAAAATATTTTATCATAACTCTTTTATTTATTCATAGGCATACAAACCTATAGTATTATAAATATAGATCTAATATAAAATTATTATATTACCTTACACATATATATCATACCAAATATGATTTACTTATTAAAAATTATCACCTGATTATTAAATATTATTTATTAAAATCACAATTTAGGGTGATAGTACAACTTCAATTTTCATTCATATTTTGGTTCGAATGTTAAGGCCATTATTCATGGATCATTGTTACATATTATCTTGAGTTTTAATGATGCCATGAGTTTCACATTTAATCACTATAAACACATTTACAACTATTAATATAAATAAGTGACAAAAAATCTATAACATCACTTCATGGAGATGGAATTTTATACTCAGGAATCAGTGGTGATGTAGAACGAAACACATCACTTCATGAAGTTTGTACTACATACGTATGAATGAGCCTTGTTTTCTATTCCTATATAATGAAAATGAGGGGGACATGAGGTGTTCTATTATCCACTTATTATGTTAATTTTTTTTGATACTAAATTAATTATTTTTTAATGGATACTTTAGATTTATAGAAGGTATAAGAAGAAATAAAATTGAATGGACCCAATCACAAGTTATACCTTTTCATTGAGAAGCCCTGGTTGGAATGAACCTTAAAAATTGAAAGGATGTTTTTTTGAGAAAAAATAAATCTATAGTACATAGGTACTGATCATAAGATGATGTTAGGGAATATATTGGTCAATATATAAGCCATAATGAGTTCAAATAAGGTAGGATAGGAGGTACCCTTTGATAATGAGGGGAGGGAAACCCTTCGAATTACTTATATTATTAAGTTAAAATAAAATATAATTCTATAAAATGTGTCTGGAAATTGATATATTTTGAATATTGGATTATTATAAGTAAAAAAAGCTAACAAAAATAATATTTATAAAAGGTTAGGTGATATTTAACCCTTATCTATTATTTTTAACCCCCATTGACTCTTTTAGAAATTTCCACAATATCATTGTTTTATACTCTTGAAGGGTATATAATGGTACGAGAAAATAAAAATTACCAATAAAAGGGGAATAGTTGATATTTTAAACCATATCACTTTCACTTTTATAAATATATAATTTTGATGAATATTAAGTATTTTAATAAGTTATTGGCTATTATAAAATATCATTAATGTCATATTTTGAACTATTCATTTTATTTGAATTTAATATCATCACGATAAAAATAAAACACTATTATAAAATTTTAAATCTTCAATATATTTATATATTTATATATTTACATATTATATTTTAGGGATATAATATTTCATCAAAATTTTATTACTTTTATTTTTTTTAAAATAATTTTATTATTCACTATTATTTGAGACAATTCGGTGTTGGCGTTGTGTATGAATTTATGGAAAATTTTAATCACTAAAAATAAAAAACAAATTTTATGGAAAAAAACCAATACATAAATAAAATTTATATTTTGAACCGATCATAGCCTCTTTTTACAATTATTTGAAAATATTAGAGTTGTTACTGTCAAGATAGTGACATTTTGTATTTATGCATTCTTAAAATAATATAAATGTCATAATCGAAGAAAAAATTAAACTAGTTTCTATATTTTTAAAAAACTATACTGTACTATACTCATTCAATAGGGTATATTCAAGTGTTAGAGTGATCATATAGTCTTACCCAATGTTTTTACACTCTTTTTCGCATTTTTCCTCAACTATGGTAACAAATCTGTACCATGTTCACTAATAATAATGACAAAAAATACAATTTAGGTATTTAATAACATGACCCTACTAATTATAAATATGTAATAAATTTTTTAAGATTTAATTTCTCAAAGTGAAAGAAATCATTTTTAAAATATTCTTTTAAAACACAATGTAAACCATTTAAAAAAATGTATTTTTAAACAGAAAATAGGGTTTATTCTTATAACAACAAATGAAAAATATTATATGAATTTTTAAAATAATTTATTGAAAAAATAATATGTACATTTCAATAAAATAAATTCCAAATAGTTATTAATTTAATTTATTAAAACAATAACACATTTTATGGATAAAAATATTTTTTGTTTTAGAAATAACTTCACTTTTACTTTTGAATGATTCATTTTTTATTTATAATCAATTTATAAATAATTAATACTTTTAATAAATGAGAAAAGAATATTTTTTTCCATATTTTCCTTAGTATTATTCAAACCCTCAAATATAATTACTAGATAACAATATTATATCTCTATTTTTTTAAACATGGTGTTTTGTGTACGAAAAGACCATAAAAAAATAAATTTTTTATGGGGAGATATATAAAATAATATATGTATTTTACAATTATTATTGTCATTTATTTTTATTAAAATATGATATATATAGTAAAAAGTATAGGGATAAGTTTAATGGATAAGTAATTGTGTAGGATAACATCTAAATGTTTTGGTAATGTATAGAGTATTTAGTTACCTAGAAATTACCCTTATACCTAGATACTGAAAACTGGATGCATCTTCAAGAAACATGAACCTTGGGAGAATCACCAAATTTTTTTGGATGATTAGTTAATCAATCTTCACTCAGTGTATGATGATTTTTCATAAGACATTACACCTATCTAGACACTCATAACGGGTACAGCTTAGTTGATCACATATTCTTTACATTCCAATATCAAGGATTTATTATCATAAGGATTTGGGCCATGGAGTATAAGATAACCCATATTAAAGAAACCTATATTAAATCGAGAGAAATTTTGGTTTAATTGAATGATTATGAGAGGGTTTGTAATGGTGAAAATTTTCATTGTTATGTTTTTCATGATATAATAATTATCTTATGATAATAATTGATAATCACATACATCAACCCTTATTTTTTATAGTAATTGTGGATGTCGGATGTAACCTTATTAACATTGTGTTACATAGAAAATGAGAATATTATTCTAATGAAAATCATAATGGGATTAGAGATGGAGTCTTAAATCTTGTGATTATTTTGAACCAGATAACATAAAATATAATTAACCTTGAAAAGCAGTTAAATTCTCAAAAGCACCAAATTGGAGAAGGATAGAGTCTCATAGAAGTTCATGTACTGATGATAATCAAGGAAATATTTTTTTATTTTATTTGTGTCAAAATATTCTATGATACAACCAGGGTAATGTGTCTAATAAACATGAAGTTGTTTTATTTGTGGTAAGGTATAACTTAATGGAACCTACTTTCGAGGAAAAATAAAGAGCTTAGGAAATAGAGAGAATAAAAATGAGGCCACCCTATGACCACTAATAGTTTAATATCATATATGTGTGTACATTGAGAATTACTAAGGAAAATTCCCTATCAAACAACATAACATGTATGATAGTAATCCACAACTTCCAAGTACAAGGGGAAAAAATACTATATAAACATAACCACTTAAGTGAGTTTCAGAAATTATATACTGTGAGGAACACCAATCATCCACTAAAGAAAAATATGTGTCTAATAATTATCTTATTAAACCCACTTATTTGTACTTATAATGTTTTCAAAAGATATTATATCATCACCTTGAGGATTAGATGATTATTTTTTTAGTAAAAACTCTTATGGTATTACTATTATATCACATTTTTATGTTATTAGGAAATTTATTTGTGAAAAACATGTTATCCTCTATTTAGATAGATTTGATTTGATTTTTGGAAATAGATAGGTTCTATCCACTTATAGGAAAATTATTCATAATAAAGAGATCATATTTTATATTAACATATCATTCACTATCAATAAAAGGATTATTATGAACGCCTTCTAGAAAGAACGTATATAATGTGGGAATTGTTATTGAATATAAAACAACAGTTTGATCATATGGTTGGAGAAAAACTCAATATTATAGTTATGAAAAGATAATATTTGTTTTAGATTTTGTATGGTTGATAAATCTCCATAAATTATGTCCATATCCATGTATATTTGTATTATTACCAGAACTACTTCCATTTTAATGTTATAATTAAAATTATGAGGGAAAAAATCATTTAAAGGGGAAGAATGAAATTCTACAATAATTAAGTATATTTTTATAAAACATAATGAGTTATGTAGGTTATTTTACATGATATATTGAGCTAAAAATAAATTTTGAAACATTGAAAAAAAATAAAAAATTTCACTATTATAAAATAAATGTTAAATTAGAAGGTATAAAGGGATGCAACCATATTTTGAAATATAGAAAGAAAAATGAAATAAATTTCATCATGTAGTGAAATTATCCATTATGAATACTATGTTTTTCATATTAGAAAATAGGTGTCTTCACTAGTGTTTTACCTAGACCAAACCTAAACCAAACTCCAAAATATCTGGAATGAGTGGAATATTATGTGAGAGAAGTTGAAGGTGGAGGAAATTTACATGAGGTCTATACTTGTGAAATCTCTACCCATGTGTTACACATGATATTTCCTTATTCATATTTATTAAATGAAGATATTAAGATGATATGTAAATATAAATTTTTATTATATAAAATTGTAATTTTTAATATAATGATTGATGAACATATACCCTATATATAAATTTATATGTGATAAATTTATCGATTTTGTATTTTATAAGAAGAAAATTATGATTAATATACATTGGGTATATTATTATAGGTCTTCTAAACCCCCAAAATGTTCTCCACCCAAAGCGTTGTTAATTGAATTAATTTTATAATTATATGAAACATAAAGGGAGTGAATGTATATAATGTATTCCTGAAACAACCATGGTGTTTATTCATGTCTTTCAACATAAGAATATATTATTGGATAATTAAAGAGCATCCTTGATTGCATATTTAATGACTACAATGTAATGGAAATTTATAGGTGATCACTTCCTCATACTTGGTTGAGTCTCCTTGAACTCGAAGCTCTTTTATCTTCCTCCTTTGCATATAGAGGTACGCGTATACCGTTGAGATTATATAGATCCTATTTTAACATTAGATGATTCTTCATAGAACATTGATGCACTATGGATGCAGGAAGATATTGTTTTCTAGTTTTTCATAGATGTCAAAATCATTTGAAGATGTTTAAGATTTGATGTAGTGGCTCTCTGGTATAAGGTATGTCATATTTATAGTATTTCTTCAATCTAGAATTTTACGCAGTTTCATATTATCTTTCATGGAAATCATTAAACTAGGGTTTTATTTTATTCCAATTTATATAATTAATGTAATTTTACTCTAACAAAATCATATAGTGTTATCATGGGGAACCGTGCTTTAGATGTATGTAATCATGATTCAGAAATGAAGAAAGGAAAAAATAGAGTATCATTTTCCAGGTTTTATAAAAAATACCGATAAATGTCTACCCTAATATACTAAGCTATGTATAGGTAATCCAATCCTAATCTTTATGAATAATGTCTAAATAAAATAAAACAAAGGAACTACCCTTACGCAAGTTAGGATACCCAAGGATTACATTTATGGAAGTGTTCAGGTAATGTTTGTCTGTATGGTAACTCCTATGGGTTTTTTATGGAAAGGTGTTCTGTAAGGGTTTGATATTGATAACCCATATTTGTAACGACAATTATGTGTTTTAGAATATCACATAAGGGTAAATTGTTTACTCATAAATGTGACGTATTTTTTAAAAGTTTTATTCAAAGGTAACCAACCACATACACTTACGTGAGTGGCTATGTAAACATATCATGGTTTTTATTAAGTATATGTAAGTGTGACCTATTTTCAACCATTAAGATAAGGGCTTTCATGAAGCTATTACCCTCATCCAGTGGTTCCTGAAGACCTACCCTAATGTGAAGCATCCACATAAAAGTAATTTCCTCTATAACCTTATATAGAAAGAGATTCATAAAGCTAATATTCATAGTATCATTACAAAACATGTTATATTTTTGTTTAATAAAAGAAATTAGTGACATACCATTACGAAAGGGCTTACAGACAACATGAGAATGGGTGAAAGGTTTTACTCGTACACCGAGGTATCCATATAAATAAGGGTAATCTAAATTGTCTTTAAAGAGTATTAAAAAATGATTTAGATAATTTATAAAACTTTATAATTCATTATAAATGGTATTTTTCAATATTTTAATTTCTAAAAGGTGTATATATTAATTAATTATATTTTTAATAATTAATTAATTTTTTATGAAAAATTTTATTCCCCAATTTTAAATGTGAATATTTGAGGTCCATTTTTACAATTTATATTTCCAAACTAATAATAAATAAATAAATGTTATTATTTATAAATCATAAGTTATAATTTATAACGGGCTATAAAATATTGAATAGGTCATAATATGAATGTTATATATTTAAATTTCGTATTATTCACAATAAACAGTTTTGAATTGTTAAAAATAAAAGGGGCCTCATTCAGATATTATTTAAGCAACATAAAAAAGTGTTTTTGATGAATTATGCGATCACAATTTAAACAATGATCAAGTATATGATATTTAAATTGAATAAAATGTTTAAATAATATTAATTTAATTATAAATTGTTTATAGTTTATAAAATATCATATATTTATATTTAAAATACCATATAATGTTAAGAATGAAAGTGTTAATATTGGAATGAATATAAATAGATTATATTAAAAGCTATGGAATTTCTATAATGTTAGAAATTAAGTTATAAACTTTTTATATCTAAATATTATTTGTGAATTATCCATAAATAGTTATGTCATGTTTAAATATTTGAACTATTCATTAATTTAAAATATATTCCATTATATATTCATGTTTAGTAATATGTTTGAGAAATGTTAATATCATGGATGATTTAGTTTGTAATCATAGAATAATTATTGTATTGATCCCTACATTACATGAAATGATTTACTCTATGATGAATATATTTTTTCATCTACATTGAAATTGTTGTTTAGATGAAGTTACTACAATGAATTTATATTTTGAATATAGTGTTTTCATATTAGGTGATAGTATAATGATAAATTAGATTCAACCTTTGGTAAAGATTCCCAGGGTAGAGGGACATGGGTCCATATTATATATATACCTTGATTCATATGCCCTGTCTAGGAAAGTGAATGGGGTTAGATATCTTTCCCTAAGGGCCAACTGGTATGGAAATTGTAAATTTATTATAATTAAATGTCTTTAAATGATGTGTTCCTATACCTTATGTGTACAATGCTTCCAGATATGTCTGAACATGTATGATCCTATTTTTGGGTGAGTAACATAGACTTTTGGGTTGAGTAAAGGGTGTCACTACAAAATAGTTTGTACATAGTTATTTGTTTTAGGTAATAGGATTCCAAAATAAATTACAAAAATCATGAATATATATAAGGAAAAACAATAGATAATATAGTGAGATAAAAAATTCCCTCAAAGTAGAAATTGTTAGATTCATTCCAATGAGGTAGTTATCAAGACCAATATAATTTAATCAGGTATTATCGATCACAACATGAGTAACCTTAAACCATATTTTCAAATATAATAAAGGTGTAATGGAGTTTAGATTATATTGGAGGAATTTTAAATCAAAGCATGATTATACCTTCATTCTTCTTGTTTGGCCCATTCGAGCCACTTTATTTCAGTATACTAGCAGGTAAGTCATTATAGTTAGGATACTATAATAATTGAGTTGAGTATATCCATATTTTGGATTGTAAAAATGGTTTCCTACAAAATTATCTATGATTTATATATGGTATGATCGATAATTCCTGTATACTAGATAAAATCAAGGAATATTTACATGAACAACCTAGTGTATGTCCGGATGAAATATAGATCTCAACCTGCTAATGGATATGATGATTATTTAAAAGGGTCATTATTTTAGTTAGATAACATTTAAAATTTTATCTCATTGAATGGTTTATAAATATGATACCTTTTTGATAAAATATTTTATTCCAAAAAATAACATCATCCTCATCAAGATAATAATAATCCATGTGTTAGAATAGTTCCTTCCCAAGTAACCATATATTGGAATTTTTGTAAAAGGGAATATAAAGACTTACAAATTTATAAAGTGATTTATTTAAGGCTTCAAAGGTCTTAGATACAAAAATGTCCAAAGGAATATTTTAATTCACTCATAAACTCAATATAATTGGGTGTATCGTTGATTTTAGGAATTTTAGTCTCATATACTCAATATCACTGGGTAAATGAAATGATATTTGATATGATTGAATTTACTGATCACTTAATGAAACTAAATATTTCGTTAAAACATTAATGGTTATATAAATCAATTATATTATTCTAACAGAAATATGATATGAACTCCATGTTTTTGAAATGTGTATTAAACATACATAAGGATAGAAAGATAACATAATTAAACCTTTATTTTTTTCAAGTAATACTGAAAAGAAGTTTCTACATTAATAACTTGAGTTCTTTCATATTATATAAAACCATCTTAAGATGTTTATTTTTCTTCATTTACCCCTTGAGAATTTCATGTAAACAATTCTTATTTAAATGTATCTCTTCTATACATAGGTATTATTAATTTTTTAGATCTATAACATTATTTAATGGAGATTAAAAATGGAATTTATTAGTTTTGAATTTATTATATTTTCATCTACAAATTTTTTTAAAAAATATGATTCAATTCAATAAAAATTTACTTTATATTCTCAAATTATAGGGTATATATAATTAAACGATATACGATGTGCAGTTTATAAAATAATATTTTTTAATAAACAGTTATTTCTAAAAAAAATATCTAAACCCATATAATTCAATTTAAGATATTGTATATCAGTTCAATGTTACTATTGAAAGGCTGTAAATGTTATTTCCAAACACAACTTGGTCTGTGTTTCTTTGTAAGTAATTATAAAAAGAATATAATGCGTAAGAGGCTAGTGGGAGAATGTTTGAACTTAGATAATCTAAACGTTGATAAATAAATAATTTCACCAATATATGTACAAAATGTAATTTAAATAATTTCCTAAGATTGTTAGGATGTATTAATAAGTGATTTTGTTAGATGTTAAATAATATCATTAATTTTTTTGATGTAATATGATTTGAAGGATATTTATGATTCACATTAGTAGATTTCATTATAGAATATAGAATTTGACATCTTAATATTTGATGTTCTAAAGTTAAGAATTTTGAATATGTTCAAGAATTTGAAATATTAAGAATATGATTCCAAAATCTAACAATTATTCAAACTAGAATAATTTATATAATTTTCTTCATAAACATTTCAGTTGTAGTGTTTTATCATATGGTCACATTGATTTGTAATAGGAATTATATATAATGTAAAAAGTAAAAAAAACCTAGAATGTCCAGCATAGATAAGGAAGATCTGGATGTTTATCTTTTATAATAAGACTTAACAAGGATTATGTTGGTATTGTTAACTATTGATAATGATTTTAAGAATATTAAAATTCATCATAGTAAATACAAAATTTATTTTTTTATTATTTCATGTTATCTACATATCTGTAAATATAGATATTAATTTCAAGAAGTGCAATGATAACAAACCTGTTAATTTATGTGGCATTAAGAATTTCCATAACTAATTTGTTTCCTATATATGATAAAATATAACAAAATTTTATGGTTAGTGTGGGTAATATTATTCTATAGAGATAAAAAATAATCTCAAGTGGCCCAAAATAGCGAATATGATTCTTTCTGTATGCTGGATTCCACACTAAGTATACCACTTATAATTCCATAAAGATGAATTGGGTATGATAGGGGTGCATAGATAATATGTGTGTCCCCATTACTCGAGGTTGGTGACATTCGTAGCATGAGAACCTGCATAGTTTGATACCCACATATATAAGTCTAGATGTTTAATTTGCTAATATTTGGATGCTTGGGTATGTTGTTAATCAGGTCATCTAATGAATATTATCCAAGATAGGAATTTCCCTCTCATATTAGGTTTATGCAATTTTAGACCATCATTGAGATAGATTATGGGATGGTGGGTTCGCACCCAAATATTATATATATATATATGGATGATGGTAATAAGTTATTGATTATCCATAATAATGAATGAAATGGGATATAATCATCGATAATAATATTCTACACTCACAAAGTCAAAAAGAGATGAGATGGGTTTATGGGATTGACATAATCCATGTCCTATGGTCACTCGATTTCATGGAAAAAAGAGAAATACAGGAATTATCATTTGTATATGATGTGGTTAGGTGGAAAATTGTATAGAGATAAATGTGCTTATGGTAGATAACACCAGATCCCTTTATATCTTTAGTAACATTAATTGCTTTCTTGAGGAAACTCCATGATTACATATGTGGATATGGAGATTAATTTTTTTTTCAACAGTATAAAGTTCTGTGGGATCATACATTGGGGTTGACTGAATGGTGCTTGAGTTTGACAAAGGGGAAAACTCTAAATTTGTTTTAGAGTAAATCCAAATGTGTTTTGGATAAGAATCCACAAGGTATTACATATGATGTAATACAAGGTGAAGTTAAGGACAGTATTTAAAGGAGTACTGAAATATATGAAAATGGAGTCTTGGATATGGATTCTAAAGTTATATTATATGATTCAATAAATTTGAAATGACACCAAGTGATTTTAGGCTTTATTTGAAGTGTAATACTATTGGATATATTCACCTAATCTATAATTATTGTAACGACCCATCCTTAATGATGAAATATTTTAGTGACTTTAGGGTAGACTTTTTTTATTTTAATATTGAGGATGTTTTTGGTTTAGTGTTTTAGAAAATGAGGAAAAAGTATTGAATTAAAAAATAAATATAATACAAAGTGGAAATTTCTATATAGTATCTACCATTCCATCATATAAACATTAAAAATCGTGTTTTATTTTCATGGAATGTATTAATGTCTTTCAACATGATTTCATCTTTGATCATACTAAGTCATAAACCCTATGAAAATAATTTTGACAACTATGGATGACAACATAAGTCACAGTATGGTATATAAACTAGTAAATATATTATCCCAGTGAAAATTGTGAAAACCCATGAAAAAGTTTTTTCTTTATAACATTCCACTTTATTTTAAAAGAGAATCATTTTTCCAGGAAAATAATAATTATGATTCATATTGAAAAAAAATATTTATTTGAAGAATCAGTAGTATGTATATAAAAGTTATGTAGGTGCCTTCGTACATAATCATCATATAACCATTATGGTTCCCTTAAAAATTTCAATGACCATATTAATGAATTCGAATATAAATTTACAATGAACATAATCATTACCCATTACATTAGATCATTATTTGGGCGCACCTAAATATATATCAGGCTCAACCATGAAGTATAATATGGATAAAACATTCATTAGTAATTTATATGGACCATATCATTAATAAAACCCTTTAAAACTATTTTAATACCATGTGAATAATGCTTTAAGATATCAAAATATCATTTTTTCTTAAAAATATCTTTTAAAATCTAAAAACTGTTCATACCATAAATTAAACATTTAATAAAAAACACTAAAACATATAAAGAAAACAAAAAATAATTAATGAAAAATGATTGATTGGATATCTTCTTGTGACCAATTAGTTTAAAAAATATATTCCTTTTAATTTTTCTTAAATTATTTGAAAGAGGTGCTTTAATAAAATATTTGTTTTTATGAAAGTCCCGTAACATAAGTGCAAGTAACAACATAAATTATTTATCTTTATTAATAATAAAATTAGGTTAATTAATTAATTAACTAGGAACCATTTTAATTTTTATTACTGATTTCATACTACTTATTTCAATGTTATATACAATTACATAATTATTTATCTTTACAATGATGTTTTGATGATATTATTTTCATAAGTATAAAATATACATGTTACTTCTTATAGAATCGAATAATTCATTATTAAATTATTTATAGAATAATAATAATTTTATAATTATTAAATTTATTTATAAATTATACATTTAATTGTATCAATTGAATATTACTAAAAAAATGAACTATGTTACAATCATTGAGACGATATGTTGTACATAAGAATGAGTAATGTTTTCATTTTCCAATGATCATTATTGTAACACCCCGAGACTTAGTAAAAAGTATAATTATAAATAAATTATAATTTATGTGAATAATGTTATAAAAAATGTATTTTCAAAATGAAAATTCATGAATACTTTGATTTAAAAAAAAATTCATGTTTTTAATACGCGACGATGTCAAATATATTTTCAAAACGTTTTTCTAATAAATGAAATAATTAATAATGATGTTTTATTTTAATTTTTTTTTGAATTAATCTTTGTCATATATATATATATATTTACATAGATAAAAGCTTAAAACAAGATTAATAAAAATTAATTGTTCAAAAAAATTTACTAACATGCAATGAAGTTGTTAAGATCATTAATTGTTTTTAAACTAAAATAAATATTATGTTATTGTACAAATTTAAAAAAATTGTTTTAATAAAATAATTTTTGTAAATAAATTTATCAAAATAAATAAATGAATGAATAATGTTGATAATCTAATAATATTGTAATATATGTATGTGTATGTAATAAATTTACATATAAAAATATATTTAGTAATGTATCTATATATGTAATTGTTTTTATTTAGAATGTAGACTTATTCTAATTAGGTTGATAATGATATAAATAAAAATTTTTGTTTTGAATTATTAATTAATAAAACTAATATTATTATAAAATTATTATTTTATTATACATGTCATTTAAAATTATTATTATTATTATTATTAAGATAATATATATTATAAATATATTATATATATTATAATTTTGTTTATAAAATTTATAAATTATAAATACGTATAATTGTTATATTAAAAAAATTCATAATAAATTTATGTTTAAAAAATGCAATTTCAATAAATTATAAAAATGAATTATATATATTGGTATATATATATATTTATAAAAAATGCTAAAATTCTGTATATATATATAATCTGTGATTTCAAATATTAATTTTAATAAAACAAATTATATATATATATTCATGTAAAAAATGCTAAAATGGTGAATATATATAAATATATAATTTATTCACAGTTTAAACGTTTTGAGGAATTAAAAAAATGAATAAACAAATATATTATAATTAAAAAATAAAGAGGCATGAATGAAAATAGAGGATTTATTGAACGACCATTTTTTAAATAATATATTGAATGTTTTTATGTGTGGCATGACTTTTGGGGATAAGAAGTCAAAATTGTTGATTGCTTGATTTGTGATTTTGTGGCGTGATATTATTATTATAATATAATTTTTTATATGTTTCATTATATATATATATATATATATTATAGATCGTGCTATTATATTTTCCATGTATATAATGAAATGCCAATATTTATGACACTAATTTTGTCATTATTTTGACATAAATATAATCTGAAAAATATAATCTGTATTAATATTTTAATGGTAATGATAATTACACTAATGGTAATAATAATTATAATTAATGGTAAGACATTTTTTTGAATAGGTAATTTTTATTAATTTATAAAATTAAAATATTTTATAAATATGTAATAATTTCTTTATTAAAAAAACACTTCATATGTATATACTAAAATAAAATGCGATGTTTATAAAAAAATGAAAAAACATTATATATAAAAACGCAATTTCATTAAAAAAAGTAACATGTTTTTTTAATAAATTACAACGTAATAATAAATTGTTATATTAATTATGACTTGACAAAAAATGTATAATATAATAATATATCATTATAGTGGTAATGATGGCATGAAAAAAAAGTCAAACAAGCGAGATAAGAAAATATAAAGAGAGACATATGAGATTGAAGGAAGGAAAATAGCTTGAGTTTAAAAAATAGATAAAAAAACATGGAATGTTGTTTACATTAAAAAAATGGTAAAGTAAATTAATAAAAAAAGAAAAAAATAAAATTATGATGAAAAAATTATAGATATTTTTATAAAAAAATAACTTTAAAGGCCAAACGAAGAGAAGAAATAATATATATATATATAAAATAGTTCAATAATTTATGCAACTGACACATAATAGAATAAGATATAAGTATAAGTAACAAATCACCATTTTTGTTTTATATACAATATAATAATAATAAAAACAACATATTTGGGAAAAAATGAGACTCATGTTTTTGTTTTGTTAGCGTAGGGTTTTATTGGGTCATTGTTTTGTTTTTTAAAAAATATTTTTAGCATAACTCAGCTTCTCTTGGAAGCTTAAGGAGTCCTCAATTTTTATAAATACAGAGAAACCTTCTTTCATGGTCATAAGACATAATCCTTACCACTATTTTGATAAGAAATTAGGAGACTTCTTCTCCACTTCGTTCTCCAGTAGGAGGCAGGTGAATTATATTATTTTCACTTGTTTTTGAAAACATCTATGTATATAAAAGATATATATATATATATATATATATATATATATTTGTATAAAACTATATGTTCCTAGTCTGAATTACACATATGATAAGTCTTCTAGTTGTAAATACATTTTCCCGTAAATCTTACGGTTGTAAGGCTATATATTCAATTATCTCTATGTTACAAACCTTTACTATATAATTCAGTATATGCAGATTTATATAGATAGATTTAATCCCTCTTTTAAAAGTTTCCAAAGAGTGTTTCATGATTTCATTTCATTAACCATAACCTATTTTTATATACCTTGGTATATAGAGATTTATATATAAATATTTATATTTCAAAAACCAAGCTAAATGCTAATTATATTTGTTGGTTTTGGTTTTCTTTTATTCTGCAAAATTTTACTTGGGCGTAATTATTATTATGATTTTATTATAATTATTCAATTATGCTATTTTACATGGTTATACACACACATATATATATATATATGATTAGATATATATATATCTATATATATGTATATGAAGAAAATGGCGGATATCATTTTTACAATTTTATTTCAATTTATTGTCATGTTTCCGAAAAAACAAACATAAAATGTCAACGTGTTTTATCAACATTATGAGCATCGCATCTGCATAGATACATGTCCATGATTTTAGGTTCATCGTCGACACTCATTGAATAATAAAATTATTTCTTGAATGTCATATAGGTAATAACCATTATTTCCTATTAATGATACGTCGTGCGCATCAGTATCACTAATTGTGTTTGGATAATAGTTTTTCATATTTTATGCACTATATATCAATACATATATGCATGGTTAATTTGTTATTATTATTTTTAAAAGGAATAAATAGCTAAAGGGAAATTTTTTGTATGACAAATCATGCAGAGATAAGTCGATGTATAGATCGACTACTTCAGAACAAGCAGAGGAAATCTTAAAAAAGTATATATATATATATATATGTAATAATATATATATATAAATTTGTACACATGCATTAATTATGTATCAAAATTTGTTTATGAGTTTTAATATATCAAAACCCAGTGAAAATGTATACGTATTTAACGTAAGCTTAAAAATGATTTTAGAAAACCTGAATCTCGAGTGTGGTGGACAGGAAGGGATTGGGAGCAGACCCATCATGGCCTATAATTAGTCGAGAAGTCTCAGAATTAGTTATTTTTTTTTTCAGAAACTGGCATAATTTTTTCTGATAAACACTGAATTATATTTGAGAAATTTTAAACATATGTTTCTTCAAAAAACTGAACTAGTATTTTTATGCCTTAATTAATTTAAAATGGTATTAAAAAAAGGTATTCCAAAATGTTAATATACTGTTTTTTTCAAAAGATTTTTATCAAAGGTTTTAAAACCCCTTACTGAGATTCTTTTGTGCTCACCCCTAGTTTTCGAAATGTTTTTCACAGGTTGCCTTGAAATCCAGAGTTGGTCATCCCTGTTGTTGTGCAGTGGAAGCGGTGATGATCTTGCCGTTTTTTTAGTTTTTCATTGTAACTCTGATGTTTTTTGTAAGCATGTATCTATTTCTAGAACCTAGACTAGAATAAGGTCCTCTTGTATGAAATGTCTAAGGCTGGGTCCTTACACTTGGTATCAGAGGAACGGTCTAGTAAACTATGGAAATAGATGTTGTGGTTTAACGTTAGTGTCTAGGAATCTAGTGGGCTTAGTTTTCTAAATTCTGATGATGGAAATCCAGAATTAGTTTTAGTCCGACGATCGAATTGCGAGGACGGAATTCTGTTAAGGGGGTATATTGTAACGCCCTGAGTCTTAGTAAAAAGTATGATTATAAATAAATTATAATTTAAGTGAATAATGTTATAAAAAATGTATTTTCAAAATGAAAATTTATGAATACTTTGATTTATAAAAAAATTCATGTTTTTAATACGCGACGACGTCAAATATATTTTCAAAAACGTTGTTCTAATAAATGAAATAATTAAGAATGATGTTTTATTTTAAAAAAAGTTTTGAATTAATCTTTATCACATATATATATATATACATAGATAAAATCCTAAAACAAGATTAATAAAAATGAAGTGTTCAAAAAGATTTACTAACATGCAATGAAGTTGTTAAGATCATTAATTATTTTTAAACTAAAATAAATATTATGTTAAAGTAAGAATTTTAATTTTTTTTAATGTAATAATTTTTGTAAATCAATTTATCAAAATAAATAAATGAATTAATAATGTAGATAATCTAATAATATTGTAATATATGTATGTGTATGTAATATATTTAGATATAAAAATATATTTTGCAATGTATTTATATATGTAATTGTTTTTATTTAAAATATAGACTTATTCTAATTAGGCTGATAATGATATAAATCAAAATATTAGTTTTGAATTACTAATTAATAAAACTAATATTATTATAAAATTATAATTTTATTATACATGTCATTTAAAATTATTATTATTATTATTAAGATAATATTTATATTAAATATATGATATATATTATTCTTTTGTTTATAGAATTTATAAATTATAAATACGTATAATTGTTATATTTAAAAAAATGCATAATAAATTTATGTTTAAAAAATGAAATTTCAATAAATTATAAAAATGAATTATATATGTTTTGGTGTATATATATATATATTTAAAAAAAATGCTAAAATTATGTATATATATATATAAAATTTGTGATTTGAAATATTTATTTTAATAAAACAAATTATATATATATTAATTTAAAAAACGGTAAAATGGTGAATATATATAAATATATAATTTATTAATAGTTTAACCATTTTGAGGTATTAAAAAAATGAATAAATAAATATATTATTATTAAATCATAAAGAGGCGTGAATGCAAATAGAGGATTGATTGAACCACCAATTCTTTTTAAATAATATATTGATTGTTTTTATGTGTGGCGTGGCTTTTAGGGATAAGAAGTCAAAATTGGTGATTGATTGATTTGTGTGTTTGTGGCGTGATATTATTATTATAATATAATGTTTTATATGTTTCATTATATATATATATTATAAATTGTGCTATTATATTTTACATGTATATAATGAAATGAAATTATTTATGACACTAATTTTACAATTATTTTGACATAAATATAATCTGACAAATACAATCTGTATTAATATTTTAATGGTAATTATAATTACACTAATGGTAACAATAATTATAATTAATTGTAAGACAATTTTTCGAAAAGAGAAATATTATTACATTATAAAAATAAAATATTTTATAAATATATAATAATTTCTTTATTAAAAAAACACACTTCATATGTATATACTAAAATAAAATGTGATATTTATAAAAAAACAAAAATAAACGTTATATATAAAAACATGATTCCATTAAAAAAGTAACATGTTTTTTTAATAAATAACAATGTAATAATAAATTGTTATTTTAATTATGACTTGAAAAAAAATATAATATAATAATATATAATTGTAGTGGTAATGATGGCCTGAAAAAAAAAGTCAAACAAGTGAGATTAGAAAATATAAAGAGAGAAATGTGAGATTGAAGGAAAGAAAACAACATGAGTTTAAAAAATAGATAAAAAAATGTGGAATGATGTTTACTTTAAAAAAATGGTAAAGTAAATTAATAGAAAGGATAAACAAATAAAATTATGATCAATATGATAGATATTTTTTTTAAAAAAATAACCTGAAAGGCCAAAAGAAGAGAAGATATAATATATATATATACAATAGTTCAATAGTTTATGCAACTGACACATAATAGAATAAGATATAAATATAAGTAACAAATCACGATTTTTGTTTTTTATACAATATAATAATATTAAAAACAACATTTTGGAAAAAATGAGACTCATGTTTTTGTTTTGTTAACGAAGGGTTTTATTTGGTCATTGTTTTGTTTAAATTTTTTTTAAAACATAACTCAGCTTCTCTCGGAAGTATAAAGAGTCCTCAATTTTTATAAATATGGAGAAACCTTCCTCCATGGTCATAATACATAATCCAGACCACTCTTTTGATAAGCAAATAGGGGATTTCATGTCCACTTCATTCTCCAGTAGCAGGTAAGGGAATTTTATTATTTTCATTTGTTTTTGAAAACCACTAAGTATATATAATCTATATATATATATATATATATGTATATATATTTTTATAAAACTATATCTTCCTAGTCTTAATTAAAAATATGATATGTATTCTAGTTTTCAATAAATTTTCCCTCAAATATGATGCTATAAGGGTCAATATTCAAATATCTCTATGTTAGAAACCATTACTATATAATTCAGTATATGCAGAATTATATACATAGATTTCAATCCCTCTTTTAATAGTTTCGAAAGAGTGTTTCCTGATTATATTTCATTAATAAGAACATGTTTTTATATACCTTGGTATATATAGATTTATATATAAATATTTATATTTCAAAAATAAAGCTAAATGTTAATTATATTTGTCGGTTTTTGTTTTCTTTTATTCTGCAAAATTTTAAGTGGGCTAAATTATTATTATGATTTTATTATAATTATTCAATTATGCTATTTTACATGTTTATACATATATATATATATATATGTTTATATATATATATATGTATATGAATAAAATGGCGGATAGCATTTTTATAAATTTTATTTCAATTTATCGTCATGTTTCCGAAAAAACACACATAAAATGTCAACATGTTTTATCGACATTATGACCATCACATCTGCATAGATACATGGCCATGATTTTATGTTCATTCTCGACACTCATTAAATTATAAAATTAACTCTTGAATGTCATATTGGTAATAACCATTATTTCATATTAATGACACATCGTGCGCATCGGTATCACTAATTGTGTTTGGATAATATTTGTGCATATTATATGTGCTATATATCAATATATATGCACGGTTAATTTGTTATTATTATTTCTAAAAGGAATAAATCTCTAAAGGGAAAAGTATGTATGAAAAATCATGCAAAGATAAGTCGATGTATAGATCAACTACTTCAGAACATGCAGATAAAATCTTATATATATATATATGTAAGAATTTATATATAAAAATTTGTACACATGCATTACTTATGTATCAGACGTTGTTTACGATTTTTAATATATGAATACCCATTGAAAATGTATATGTATTTAACACAAGCTTAAAAATGTTTTTAGAAAACCTGTCTCTCGAGTGTGGTAGACAGGATGGGATTGGGCATGGACCCATCATGGACTGTAATTAGTCGAGAAGTCTCAGAATTAGTTAATTTTTTTTCAGAAGATTGCAAATGTATTCCAAAAAACAATGGAGTATATTTGAGAAATTTTAAACGTAAGTATCTTCAAAAAAATTGATCTAGTAATTTGATGCCATAATTAATTTCAAATGGTATTTTAAATAAAATGGTATTCCTAAATATTTATATACCAATTTTTTCAAAGGAAATTTATCGAATGTTTTTAAACCCCTTACTGAGCATCTTTTTGTGATCACCCCACATTTTCAAAATGTTTTTCCCAGGTTTCCTTGAAATCCAGAGTTGGTCATCCTTGTTGTTGCGCAGCAGAAGCGGTGATGATCTCACCATTTTTTTAGTTTTTCGCTGTAACTCTGATGTTTTTTGTAAGCATGTATCTATTTCCAGAACCTAGACTGGAATAAGGTCCTCTTGTATGACAAGTATAAGGATGAGTCCTTACAATTATAGGAAGAAAGTAAATATTATTTTATTTTAAAAGAATGAAAATAATATCATTAAAGAATTATTAATAATTTAAATACAATTATTTATATCATCCATGAGATGTGGTGATGAGAAATGAATCACATCTCTTCATTGAGGTGACATTTCAAATGTATGCACGAACAACTCTATTTTGTACGTTCATGGAAATAAAATAATTTATATGATATATTATCTTTTCAGAATTGAAAATATGTCATGAAAATCATATAAAAATCTTACATCCATAATGATAAAAATTCTTGAGAGATGATGATTGAAAATAAATTACTTCAGTTTGTGAGGAAGTAGTCCACTATACACATGAACGATGAATTATTTTCCCATTTAATGAAAGCAGAAATAGATTCAGTTATGGAACTACCATAATAACATCTCAGTATATTAAGGATTTTTTATTTAGTATTTTAACATGTTTTAATAATGTTTTATGGATATTGATGCATAAACCTAACAGAAACACTCGATTAAAAAAGATACCTCTTGTTTGGAATATCATCTTTTCTTAACATATTATGACTGTTTAGGTTAGTGTTTTGATATAATAAGAACTAATAAGTTAATGAATATTTTATATGAATTTATTTATGTATGTATTTTTTTGAAACAAATGGCCTTTGAAGGGTCAATAATTGAGAATAATAGGTGTTCTTTTTTAAGAGAGGGGAAGGCCACTCATGAATATTTTCAAAATATTAAATAAATATAAATTATATTTTAATTAAAAAAAAGTAAAAAATGAGTTATTTAGAGTATAAGTTGAGATTTGTTTGAAATAATTTAATATAATAAAAATTAGACATGTTTTAATATTTTTTGTAACCTTATCTTTTGGGTTTAACCCCAATTTGACTGCTTTAACTATTACCATGACCACATGAATTTTTTACACATTTAAGGTCAATATAGTTACTAAAAAATGAAAAAATACCAATAACTAGAAGATAGATTATATTTAATGTTTATCATAATTAATAAACATAATTTTAAAATTTTATTAATTTTACATCATCTATTAAAAAAATATACTATAAAATATACACAATGTCTATTTTAAAAACTATTCCTTAGATAGAAATTAATAACATAAAGATAAAACTTATTATTTGAAAAAAATATTTTATTATATCGATAACATGTCAATTTGAGCTATAAAATTCATCTATGAAAATTATTACGTATAACTTTATCCAGTTTAGTACTTTTAATATCATTTATTTGAATTTTAATTAATTAAAAAATTTCTACATCAGCACTGTTCAAGAATTAAATTTAGAGATTTCCTTAGTAAAAACTAAAAATAAATTAAATTGATGAATATAAATATATTATAATCCAAAATAATATTTATATTTGAACAATTACTCTCGATAACACTATATAAAAACATTACATTTATTAAAAATTAAAGTGTTACATGGTTGAAATTTCATTAAATAAAGTACTATTATGATCATAATTTTATCCATGTGGACCAAAAAGGTCAAAAATTAGACTCTTAGATGATTCTAGTCATTATGAAATCATAAAATAAGATATAGGAAAGTATCTAGGTCATATTATTGATCTTATCCTTTTATTTGTAACATAAATTACTTAATTTACCCTTTTCTCTTGTAACCAAAATTAATAAAGTTAACATTCATATTGACCAAAAATAACATGGAAATATTTAGTAAATTAACATTCAATTATTCAAAATATGTAATCAAATTTTCAAAATTTAAATTACATAATATTCATAATTTAATTATAAACAAAGTTGCAAAAAACAAAGAAAAACATTTTTTTCGGAAGAAATGCCTTTTTTAAATATAAAATTTATTTAAATGATATTAATGTATAAAATTAATATAAAAAACCATAATTGATTTATTTTTAACAAAAATAACTAATTAATATTTAAAAATATTTTGAAACATAATTTGGCAATGCAAATACTTTAAAATAAAATATGATTTTCAATAAAATTCAATATTTTTCACTATTCTGTATGAAATCAATATTTTTTAAGAATATAAAATTTTCATTTTAAGATAATATTGAATTTATAAATTTAGTAATTAATTTCATGACATAAAATATGTTTGATATAACTTCTTATAATTATAATATTTAATCATAAAAAAAAGAAAAAAAAATCAATTTTGTAGAAAAAACATTTTTAAAGAATTTGATGAATTTACTAAAAAAGTGTGATTAATTTATAAGAACTAAAAAATAAATATATATTTAGTTTTAGTTTTATATTTTTTTCATAAAAATGATATTCTTATTCATACCCACCAATTTTATGTTTAAGTTATAGGTGTCACAATTATATAATAATATTTAGTTGATTATTTAATCTCGATATGGCATAATTTGTACTTTATTGACCATAGTGTTTCATTTTTATAATATTAGGATGTTACATTCTCTCCAACATTAATAAATTGTGTCTTATCAATTTTAACTTGGCTCTAATAACTATGTATTGACTTTTAAAAATATTCTTTTTGAAATCCCAATCATTAAAAAAGGATTAATAAAACAACCACATGATAAGAGTGAAACATAGGGTACAAAGGTTATTTGGAGTCAAAAATATTTGGTTTACATTTTTTATAAAATAAGTGCGATGTGAAAAAAAATTGATATTGAAGATAAAAAATGATCCTATTTAATAATATAAAGTTATTGAGAATATGATATTGAGAAATTTAACTATTACAAAACTGTAATTCAATGTTGGATTAAAAGGATGTTGAATTACTAATAGAAACGTAAATAGTTATTTTTTTTTCAATGTCATCTTCATAGAGGTGAATAATTACTTTACTACCTAGAGTGTGAAATAATGTAAATATACTTACTCGTAAAGTATAATTTCATCCTCTAATGAATTTCATGTAGAATCTTATCTTTTTGTTTAAATTATGAGCAATAAAAATGAATTTTTCATACTTGAAGAATTGGAATCAACATATATATATTATAAATCTATATAATAATAATAATATATTCCTACTATAATTTGAAAATAACAATAAAAGTGGTTACTACAAGAAAAGATAATTCTTCAAAAATAATAAATCATTATATAATGAAAAATCACATCAATCTAAAAAATTCAACACTAATAGAAAAAATGAAACACTTATAATTCAATAAATAACTATCATTAAAATTAATAAAAAATAACTTAAACTAAAATTGAAACCCAATACTCAGTATTATTTGATCACATAGTGTTTCAGAATAATTTTTTAACATTTATATCTAAATATAACCATTCACTATTAATTTATAATACCAATTATTTAATTTTTTAAATCAAATAGTGTACAAGATATATTAACCATTTCCATTAAATACCCAAATCACCATAAATCTAAAATAAAATCATATATTCTTCCAAAATATAATTCATCATTTTTCCTATAATAAAATCCCAAATTATTCTATTTAATTTAATCCTATATAGTTCACCAAAATTATAATGATTTTCTTACTAAATAACATTAATTAATTAATAACCAAATCATTTTCCACACATAATTATTATCTATATAATAAAATATATATTCCCAAAATGATCTTATCCTTTATCTGTTAAATCATTTTAATGAAGAAAAATAATTTAATACTAAATTAGAAATCATGTTGGCTTGTTTTAAAAGATACACTCTTGCTGCCATTTGGTTGTGTGTTCTAACTTGTTGGTCTTTCCAGACGTGATGGGTTATCACCCGACCTGATCATTATATTTTTTATAAAACAATAATTTTTATAAAATTTATTGAAATTTAATAAACATAATAAAATTGATAATATTATATTATATATTATATAACTTTTTAAATTCAATGGTTATCTAATACCATTAATTTTTCACCCCAAAATTTAATAACACATAATTAACTAAAAATATATGTTTCCAAAAATATCATGATTTATCATAAAAATTCATACCATAAATCCTTAAATGGGGTATCTAATACATTTATTAAACATAAACTTATAAACCCATAATGGTATCGATAACAATTATGATATCTACCCATAAAGACATCTTATTCTCCAAACATGCCTAAAAACTCCTATAATACTTACTATAGGGACCCAACCTTAATTGATACATATTCAAGAGACATTAAACTAGAATTATTTTTCATACATCCCCGATGATCATTCTGAATTAGTGATATATATAATTAGGATAATCTATTACGTAAAAACCCATATATTAAAAGGAATAATTTTTTACTACGAATACATTGTTTCTATAATATAAAAATTTTAAGAAGAAACTTGATTTCATTTCATGAAAAATATTTTATACTTTCTACATGAATTCTTATTTGTTCATAATCATATTTAAACTCTATGAAAAACATTTTAAAAACGTTTCATGAGGAATTTTTTTTTAAGGGATATAAATTTGAAATTTTATTAGTCTAGTGAAAGTCATGAGAATCCATGAAAAACGATTTCTTAATAACATACCTTTTTAATCTAAAAAAGAATCAATCTTCTTAAAGGAATAATTATCTTTTCTTTTTAAATAAAAATATTTCCAGGAAAACTCAATATAAGGAATAAAAAAATATTGTAGGTACCTTGGTACATTAAAATAATTTAACCCTTTCAAAAACCTTATAGTAACCCTTACAAATTCCAATAACCATTCAACCAAATTCTAATACAATTCTTCGAAGGAAAAAATCATTACTCAAAGCATTGGAGTGCTATATATGCACAATGAAACCCATAATGGGATATCCCATGAGATTTAATGGGGATAAAACATTTTTAAATAATTTTATTGGACCATATCATGAATAAAAACCTTGAGAATACTTTTATACCCATGTGAAAACACAATTTAAGATATCAAAATAACTGTAATTATTAAAAATCATATTTAAAAGCTAAAAACTATGCACATCATAATGTAAGCATATCATTTAAAAAGAAATATGTAAAAGTTTTAACGTGAAATAAGAAGGATTATATATTCATGAATGTGGGAATAAATACACATTCTATATAAGTTAAATAATACATTCCGTTTGATTGTTGTAAAAAGAGTTGAAAGGGGATCTTTAAAAGAGGAGGTTTAAAAGAATATACCTTACATTAGGTCATATCATCACATATGTTTTTTTATTTCGTAAAAAATAAATTTATGTTAAATATTTAAATTCATAATAACCTTTTTAAAATTTTCAATTTACATAACTTACTGCAAAGTTATATATAATTAATTAATTATTTAATTTCACGTTAGACATTTTGATAATATTAGGTTCATAAATCCAAAATGACATTAGTATATTGACAATGGTCAATGTATTCATAATTTCATCATTTTCATAATAATAATAATTAAATAAATATAATTTTTATATATCAATTATTCTTTTTAATTTATTCATTAAATATTGTTATTAAAAATGAAATACTTTACAACCATGGAGTGGTAGGGAATACGTAAGCGTGAGTAATGTTCTCATTTTTCAAATATGATTATGGAAAGATTTTAAGCATTATATTACCTTTATATACTATAATAATATCATTAATTTCATGTGAATAATATAACTATGAATATATACAATATCCATGTGATGTGGTTATGAAAAATAAATCACATCACTTTGTGGAGATGATAATTCAGGCATACAGATGAATGAGGTTATCATTTTTCTATACATGTATCGGTAAAATTTAAAAGATATATATTATTTCAAGAATTAAAATTATTTTATTAATTTCATATATTAAAATTAATTCCCAGAATATAACTAGACATCAGAGATGGTTATAGAAAATAAATTATATTGGTTCGTGAGGTGGTTGCCCTCTATACACATGAACAATAGACTATTTTCCATCTTTTTGAAAGTGGAGATGGATATAGGTCATGAAACTAACATAAGAAAAAATATTATTTATATGATACTGTAGTTATTATACTAACATGGTTTAAGAAGGTCTTAGGTATGTTGAATAATAATCAAATCAGATACACTCAATTAAAAATGATAACTCTTCTTCGGACTATATTTTTTTCTTAACATCTTAAGACAATTAAGGATGGTGTTATGCCTAAAAAAGAACTGTAAAATTATTGGATGGATTATATTAATTTATTGGTATAGTTATTGGATGAAAAATGGGTTTTTTAGGTGTTAATAAATGGGAACAAATGGTTCCATTTTACAAGAGAGGGGTGGGGAACTCTTCCGATTTCCCATTAAGATAAAACAATAAAAATTAGATTTTAATCCCAAAATTATTAAAAATTTATAATTCAAAATTTAATATGAGGATGGGTTGAAATAAACTAATAAAATAAAAATTTTATTTGTCTCTATATTTATCCCATTATCATTTTGTTTAAACCCCAATGTACACCCTTCATCTCTTACTATGACCACACAAAATTTTAATTTTTGATAGTTAATATAGATATAATAAAATTAAAAAATAACCATTGAATGGAACATGGATGATAATTATATCCTTATACCAATTACATGGAAATTTTTTATATTTTTAGAAATTTTTTATCCTTTAATAAAAAATTGTTTACTATAAGTTATCCATAATGTCAATTTGAAGAACTATTGAATAAATTGAATAAAATAATATTAATACAATACATATAATTATAACCAAATATTTTATTATATCCTTAAAATTTCATGAACATATATAATTTTTAGTTACATCAATTATCCTAAATTATATTTATTTTAATATTCTCATTATCATTTATTTGAATTTTCCATTTATTAAATAATAATTTTATTAACATAGTTCAAGAATTTATTATAATTATTTATTCCCTAAATATTGAAAGTCAATTAACATGATGAATATGAATATACAATACTTAAAAATAATATTTATAGTTTAACACATACTTTGGATAATAACATATTAAAAATAGTTTCACTTATTAAAAACAAGTGTGTGACATGTTCGGCCTTTCATTAAAGAAAATACTATAAAGGCTATAATAATAACTAATTAGACCTAAAATGTCATAATTTAAACCCTTATTCTATAATGTTCAAGATATAGTCATTCAATGTAATCTTGGCATGTTTATAGTTTATTTTATGGTTAATATAATTTTATTTTTAACCTAAATTACCTCATTTATCTTTTATCATGGTAACCCAAATTACTAACATTACATTTCATATTTATCCAATGTAAAAGGAAACTATTTAATTAATTAGTAAACAATGATTAAAAATAAGGAATATATTTTTCAAAATTAATATAATAGAATTTATATAATTTAATTTATAATTTATTCAGAAAAAAAATAAAAAAATTAGTTTTTTTTGGAAAATACCCTTTTGGAATATAGGATTTATTTATATTATATTATATTATAAAATACACATAAAAACAATAATTTTATTATCTTAAATAAAAAATGAACTAATTGAAATTTGAAATCAATATGTAACATAATTATCACTTGTAAATACATTAAAATACAATACAGTTTTTAATAAAAATTTGTACTTTTAACTATTCTATGGAAGACATATATTTCCAAAAAATTATTAAATAATAATTTTAAGATCGTTATTGACATGATTTATTTAAAAATAATATCAAAGTTTTTCAATTTAATTTTCTAGAACATATGGATCTTTAAAATTGAACTCATAAAAGAATAAAAAATCATTTGCTAAGAAACCATATATTTCAAGAATAAATGGACTTCAATAAATAATGTGTAATTATTTTTTAAGAACATAACAATAAATTATTATTGAGATAGAATATTAAATTTATTTCATAAATCAATTTTATCCTTTCACACCATCTAATTTTATAGCTAGGTTATAAGTGTCATTTTTATATAATAATATGTTTTTGTTTGTTTAAGATCATGCGACATATCGTGTATGCTATTGAACACAATGTTTCATTTTAAAATATTAAGATGTTACATTTATGTATGATATATTTATTCGATGTATATCGGTTTGCAAAAAATTATGATTTTCATGGATTTTTTATATCATTCCATGTGTGTTGGAAACCCGAACCACTATTCACCTACATTATCATTCAATGAAACCATTTCATATTTATGTGAAATGTATAGGTAGAAAATGTATATGATGGATTTTGGTATAGACCAAGGTATTTTCCATGAATGTCAATTAATGAATAAATGACAGGTTAATCATGTAGTGTCCCAGATTTCCTATTTACCTACTAACATGTGATGAATGTTTATGTGTGATCACATCTATATGCATGGTCAAAACAACCTGAACTCAAAGCTCTTTTATGTTCCTCCATAGCATATATGGATACTATCATACCATGGTGAGTAGATAGATCCCAACCAAATGTATGATGATTCATCACAAACCATGTATACACTATGGAGTTGGGAGGCTTTGATTATCCACTTTTCAATATCTCTCAAACTCATTTGAATGCGATCATGATTTGATGTGGTGGATCTTCAGTGTAAGGTATGTAAGTTTTAAAGTATTTCTCCATTTCATTATGTTGCATAGTTTTATATTATCTTTTCTAAAGATCAAGGCTTTAAATCACTTCCTCTTCATCAAATAACTAATCTTGTTATATAACAAATCCCATTAATGAGTTATTTATCACATGAATTTTACACATTTTTCATATTGACTTTTAATGAAAAGGAATGTTTATTTACTAATCCATTGATACTTATGATTTATAAAATTTTAATTTTACATGATCTATTCTATGAAATTAAATATATCATGTATAAAATAATTTTTTTCAATTATTTATATATTACCTTTAATTTATATATTAATTGATAAGAAATAATAATAAGTATAATTAATATCATATAAGCCATTTTCTAATTAAAAAAATATTTCATTATATTTTATTTTTCAATTTAGAAATTTCATTCATAAATGGTAGAATTTGAATTTTAATAAATGAAGCATATTTTGAGATTTATCATATCAATAGTACATTAAGATGAATTTTTCATATTTCCCAAAAATGTTAATTTTTATGTGAATAGTTAAAATACAAATGTTTCTAATACCATTATTTTTATGGTATTATTATAATACTAGAATGAATTAATTTTTTATTGAAATTTTTTATAATACATATATATTTATAAATTAAAATAAATATTACAATAAAGAATTTTTTTTATTTATAAAACCTATGTTTACCATTTTTTGAATCGTAAATAATATTTTACTCTAAAAACTATTTTATTCACATATATTAATATTTTTCATCACATATAGAAAATAAGTAGAAAAAATTTAATTAATATCTTAAATAGACATTTTTATATTATTTAACAACATTTTTGTCCTTTTGAGATATAAAATTGTGATTACTAAGAACAAAGTTAAATACTATGATAAAGGTCAGAGTTATTAACAAAGAATTGCTTTACTAATATGGTGTAATTTTTTTCTAATAATTTAAAAGATATATATTTTATATTACTACTCTGATGTGATATTTACATATATATGAAAATATATTATCAATATTTTATTTTTTTTTTGATTTTATATAATAATAAATATAATTAATTGTAAAAAAATGTGTTTTCTACAAAAACAGTTTTTTCTATATATTATATCTTTTATGATAGTTAAATTTCTCATATTTAGAAATTGAATTTTACTAAAAGATGATAAATTTAGTAATTTATTTCACAAATTTATAAAATGGGTTTATCTTTTATTCTTAGGAAAATAGAAATCACATTTTTAAAAATTTGTTACTATATTAATAAATAGTAATGTCTTCAAATCTATTCAAAAATTACTAAAAAAATGTTTATGAAATGTGGGAAAATTAATGGTTGAGGGTTTATATACCCCATACCCTATACACTAAATTTTTACCCATGTTTTGATCCATTTACCCTTGAATAGTATCATGAAATTATTTAAATGTAACGAGTATGCACAAAATATTAATTTTCAACCACTTCTAAAAGGTGCCTCACACTATGCATTTAAAATAAATATAATTTTTTCATCATGAAAATATACCATAGTTTCTTCAACTAGAAGTCTGTTTCACATCTAGAAGACCATTTTCTCTATATGTTAGTATAATTCCTTCTTTCTCATGAATACTTTCAAGAGAATGTTCAGGTTCTCCTTGTTAGTAATTCTTACTAATCATTATTTTCATTATATTCATTCTATACCCCATCAAATAGTCACTATAGAAGAATGCGTGATAAAATAAGTACTCATAAAATTTATAATTAAATTATAATAGTGGAATATGACTCTTATACCTCCATAAAAAACCATTTTATAAATGAATATTTAATCATTCATTTGTACTAACAACCACCTCCATTAAAAATGGTATCAATTTTATATAAAATATTTACATTTATGACTAGAGAAATCTATTTAATGAAAAAATATAGAAATTTTAACATTAATAATATCCTAAAATGATAAATTTATTTATTTTTATACCACCTATTGTTCAATGGAAAATGAAAGTGTCATTAGAGTACATACAGACTACCACCTCCATGGGATGAAATTTTAATTTTCCCATTACCACCTAAGATAGATGACTTTGAAATAATACGTAATGTGTAAAAATCAAATTTATGAAAACATAGAATTTTTTTGGATGATAATATTTGATGGAATTAAATTAAAACATAAAGGAATTGTTCTTAATTTGAGTACATTTTGTAAATTTATGAAACACTATATAGTTTATGTTAATAGAATAATAAGAGAAATGATAATATAAATTTTTAGAGACTGTGAAATTATTTTATAAATTAATTTACAATGGTCTACATACCAGGAAAGTTGTAGAGAAATTGGCCAAACAACATGAAGTCACTATCATGAATGAAAAAAATATAGTAAATTTATAATATATGGTAATATATAGGAATTAATATATAAAATATAGATGAATAATGATTTTAATACTATTTTCAATAAAGCTAATTTGATTATCTTTGATATTAGGCACATGCATAGAATGAATCCGGACCTATGGCCTGTGTTTTTAAATATACACACTATTTCATTGAGATATGATTCTTATTCACCACATATTTGTTTTTCTTGTATTATATAATATAAATGGATTTATGTTTTTAAAAGTTTATTGAAATATAAGGAATTTTGAAATAAAACATATAACTTATAGTCATGAGATCCACTAAAATAGTTCCCCAGGAATTTTTACCACATGGCTTCATGTGTGCCACCCCGTACGCTAGAGGCTACAAACTAGTAGCAAGGGTCTAATGGTGGTACAATGGGGAAACTATACATTCTAGATCACTAAAAAATAAAATAAAATAAATAATAAATAAAGGTATTATAATTTAAATAATAACTAATAAGTAATAAAAAAATTATGCAATTCTAAATAATATACCAATTCATGAAAAAACAAAGTCATATACAAGAAGATACATACAACAAGACTAGCTTGAAAAACAATAAATAAACACAATTAAAAACATCTGTAGGTCTCCTGAGGAAATGACAAGCCACCAACATCATGTAATTTCATTTCTTATATTTAAATAAGAGGCACAATATGAGGTCTTAAATTAAAACCAAGAGTTTTTTCCGGGTACCCAAGGGAAGGCCCAACATGGTGTGACCGAAACTCAGTAGAAAAACACTAGAAACGTCAAATTAATATATAAAACAGGAGTATAAAATGATCCAAGGATATATCAGTAAAATAATAAATTAAATAAATAATTTAAATGACTTATACAAAAACCATTTTGAGCTCAGGTTCTTTACGTGACACCTAGATGACTATACCAATATTAGCCTAGGACGAAATATCTTTACTCATTACATCATATATATATATACACACACAGATATGAATGTATATATAGATATATCTGTTCCAGTTAGGACTTAGTTCCTAAGACCAAGGAATCCTCGTAAGGATATCATATAAGTCACATTCATTAAAAAGTGATTTCATGCCAAATGATTGCAATGAATGATAAGGGATGTGATTCCCTATAATCTCAATGAATGATAACAGATTTCATCGCTAATAGATTCATACAAATAGTTGTGTATGAAATTTAAAATGATAGAAATGAATGGTAAGTGATGTTTCTTCATCAATATCATCAAATTAGAGGGGACTACATGCCCATAATTTCCACAAATAAATGGAATCAACATGTATAGAACATACTAAAAATGCTGGGAAAAACAATTTATGATAATAATCAATTGAATAATTGGGAGAATGATGTACCATTATAGAATAAAAGAATAATTTAATCACCTCCATATAATACAGTAATAAATTCGATTAAAGGTCTACCATTCAATTTATCAATGATGTTCATTCTTAAAAGTCATATTGCAGTTAATTTATACTATGTTTCCAGAGTAGTAAAATTTCTAAAGTATTTTTCCATTAATAAAGTAATCATTAATTTTATCCCATTTAATAATTTCATTTTTCATATCACTTAGAAGTGAAAAATTGCATCTAGTGTAGAATATCCTACATACACTAATTCAGTTCTTTGGATTCAATCGGACTAGTCCCTAATAACCTTAAAGTATAAATTAATTTATCAAGGACCAATTGGTTTATCGAAAATATTTAATTCATTATGTAATTTCAGAAATAAGCGAGATCTGAAATATCCCCAATGGGTGGTACATCTTTAAGACCAGTAATGAGAATTATGAGTATTTATTTTAGCACACAAAAAATGTGTGGTTCGGGTTGAGGTAATAAACAATAACCATGTATAAAGGTGTCATATAAATTCTAAACAAAGTCTAGGGAATCAATTTAATGTATGTAATATTTTATGAGAATCACGTGGAATGTAAAACATGGGGAACAATGGAAACATATTATAAACATGCTATAATTTTAGGAAAAATACATGTACATACTACCTTATTCTTAGGATTCTTAACCTATCTATTATCGACCCTTGATTCAAGCTAAAATGAGACAAATTAGAAGAATGGATAAAAACTGTAAAAATTTGGTATAAGAGATTACATAGAAATAACATCCATTAAAGTTAATAAGACAAAAAAACACGGTAATTGGAATATTATCCATACCTCTAGGCTTCCATATTGATGGAAGGTGGTTGAACCACTACAACAAAACATGGATTTAGCTTCACTGAGAATTATACGTGCTAGAAAAAAGTGGTGATAATGGTACCGTTTATAAATGATAAAATATGAACTGATAAAGGGAAGCTTCTTCAGTGCTTTTTTTAGTGTTTATAAAAGTTACCCTTTATCAGAGCATTATTAGAACTGAAAAGAAAACCTATATCGTCACATTTTTTCACTGATAAAGGGCTTCCATTATCAGTTCTTAATGGTTATCACAGATAAAGGACACCCATTATCATCATATTTAGTTATGATTAAAGTAAAAATAAAATTAAATATTAAAACAAATAGAAAATAAAAATGATTTTCCTAAAAAAATTAAATTTTTTATTCATTAAATAAATATTGATAAAATTGAATAAATTGATTATATTATATATAATGTATAAATTTTATATATTTAACATATAGATATAGGTAAAATAAAAATTAATGAAAGAAAAATTAAAAATAAGTAAATGGAGCAAAAAATTAAACATTTTATTAATTAAATAATTTTTGAAAATGTTAATAAATAATATATATTAAATATATATATATATATAAATGTATATATATATAAATGTATATTAATATGATTTATATAATACAAAATATTCTTTATTATTTAAACTATATAGTACTATATTTAGGGAATACTTTTTTATAATTAAATATTAATATCAATTAAAAATACTGACTAATTGCATCGAGTAATTGACATAATTGAATGTCGTTTTATTTTTAAAATTAACATAGATAAAACGTATTATATTTATTTTACATATATGTATTTAATTAATTATTATATATATGCGCACACACAAATATTATTTTTGGTAATTTAATCAATTAATAAAATTTATTATACATATATATATTTAACATGTTTCAATATTTTCTATATGTACTCATCTTTATTTAAATATATATCCATTTATTTAATGATTTATATTAGTCAAACTTATCGAAATTTTAAATATTTTATTCAATTTAATATATCAATTTTAAGAATTTTTAACATCCATGCACTATAGATTTAATATTCATTAATAATGTGAAAAAAAATATTTGTAAAAAGATATTTATAAAAGAACAATATTTATAAATGAACATTTACTAGTATTAAGAATTTATAATTATAAATAAATAAATAATATTAGTTTAAATAATATTTATATAATTATAAATAAATTATTAAAAAATTATATTACATTTATCTAATTAATGAATATATTTTCTATATATTTACATATATATAATTATATAAAGGATTGTGGCCTATGGTATTTTCTGGAAATGATCAGACTGCCCTCGATCTGGGATCCTGGTGTCTTCGGGAGGACTTGTGTAGCGGTGATAGATGAGAGTGGTGCTAGGGTATTGGTTGTGAGCTATGGCGAGGAATTCCGCGGGATGAGGATCTGGATTTCTGTGTTGGATGAAGTAGGATTGGCTGATATAGGATCGAATGATATGGGTTCTTCTGATTGGTTTGCTCTAGGGGATAAGGGCCAGATGCGACTGGTGTGGCACAAGCTAGTAATAGGAAGATGCTGGTGGCGTGTCAGGACGAAGATGTGAGTCACGATCTAGATTGTGTCTCCTGTTGAGGAATTGGCTGATGTGGGTTCGTTTGATAGGTTTGCTGCCAACGAGAAGGTACGGATTGAGTGGTTTCTGTGGAGCAGGCCGGTGATTGACATAGGTGGCACGTCGGGTGGTACAGTGAGGTGTCGACTTCATTGGGACAGTTGGCGTGATTCTCTTGAAATGTGGGAAGGATACCTCGAGATGCGGGGTAGACCTCGGGATGCAATGCAGGTCTCTATCAGCATAGTTTTAGAAATAGGTGACTGCTGGCCCATGGAGTGCAACGATTTTCTTTGTTGTGGAGATAGTGTTTTACTCAAAATGGATGATCTTGGGATTATGTTTATTTTTGTGGGTTTTATGAAAATCTTGTTATATTTGTGTGGTGATGCATAGTCATTTCTCTGATTTGGTGGTATTTTGTGTACGACATATTGCATATTGTTATATTTGCATTTTAATTTTCAATAATAATTTTTTGGGTTGAGTACACTCAACCCAGAACTTTTCTGGTATAATTATTTAAATATATATAATGATATAAATTTTATTTTAAAAAATTACTTATATAATTATAAAAAAAATTGTAAATTCATATAATTATAAAATTATTATTTTATAAAAAGAATTATTATAAGTATAAAAATATATATAATAATTATAATTTTTATTTAAAATATATATATTATTAAATATATTATATGTATTTAGTATACCTAAAAAGTTATTGATAAAGATCCGTTTTATCAGCTCTTATTAACATATTGCTCATAATAGTTTTCTCTATTATGGATTTTTTTTGGAAACAATGATAAAAGTGTCACGATCATTTTTAAGAACCCTAACCATCGTGAACTAGTTCACAATATCCGAAGGTCTCTGTGGAAGTGACCTACTGTCGAGAATCCTCATTGTTTAATTGATGCTCAAATCTAGGAAATAATGAAATATCCAACTATTCCAAGTCTAGAATCCACTCCTCGAGCTATTTAAGGGTTTAATGAAACCAAGGACAAAAAAATCCTTGTTTTTGATATCTTTAATTTCCCTTTTATTTATTGAACATTTTCATCCTAAATTTGTCCAACGCAAAAAGTCCAATTACACTATCATATAATAAAAAAAAATTCCTTATTTTTTAATTTTAATGATGTCATACCTTCTTGAAAAACGTCATTATGTTTAGATTAAAATAATGTAGAAAGTATTTACTGTTTAAAACAATATATGTATCCTATTTGAACTCTATTTATTTGTATTCTCTATTTCTATTATGTAAACACCAATGAAACACACAAATTCATATAAGTTGACCCAATAATAGATTGATTTATATGTTTCCCTTTGAATGATTGAATAAAATATAATTTATCTTTTAATCAGAATGCTTCCAATTGGATTCTTGATCTGTGGTTTATCACGAACTTCCCCATTAATTTAAATTCTATATGTCCTTTAATCTTACTAGTATGTTGTACATAAATATTAGTGAGAGTAAGTGAGTTTTTCTAGTGAGTTTTTTTACCTAGAAGAATAAGAAAACATATTTTTCAATTAAGTAATGTATATTATCCATTTCGATTAAGTAAAGTACATTATTCATTCGAATAATACTAAACATATTTGATTAGTTATTTATTTAGAATACGTTATTTCATGTTATTATTTTTTTCATTATTTAAATAATTATACATTTCAACAACAATTACAATATCATGTAGATATATGTATATTATGTATATATATGTATATGAAATTATTTTCCAATTATTTATATTTTTAAATAATGTTTTAAATTTATTCATGTATTTTATTTTTTTAAATGTAATATAAAACAATAATAATGTCTTTCTTTTTATTGTTAACTGTATTTGATTTTATCAGAATATATGTTTATGTTTTAAATAATTGAAATTATTATGTTATTCCCATTCATAAAATAAAAGTTATTATCATGTGATTTTTATGGCCGGTATTATGTTTTAAATAATTAAAACTATAATTTCATTTGTGAAAAGGTCATATAAAATCATGAATGTAATTTGTAATATGGGATATGGCCATCATTATAACTAATGACATAACATTAATCCACTAGTTTTATAATTCATGTACACGAATGTGTTTTGAATAAATCATTCATTTATTCCATCATCTTATTATTAGTACACTATTTTTATTACTCGTTTTTATGATGTATAATAGAATCCCAAAACCTACAATCCATGACATCTACCTCTTTGCAATAATCAACTTTTGAAAAAATCCATGCATATAGTAATTAGTGTTGTCATTGGTTTGGAATGTTCCATTGGAAGTCACATGGGAACCTATGTTTTTTATTTTTTTTTGTGAAATTAATGTGATTTTATTTCCTTGATTCTCCTATAAACCACATATAATGTTTCACCATCCATAGGGATATTGATATCACTCCACATATGATAAACATAGAGATTTCATTATGTTTTTTTTTCTAAACTCAGATATTATGACTTCAACATATATGGGTACAAACATCCTTTGATCATTATACTTATTGATATAGATAGTGCAATTGACTATAAATTTCTAAAAATGAAGCATTGTTTAGTATTGATATAACCTTAAGTACCATTCCCTCATTGATTTCTTTATCGTAAACAATGAATTATTTAACGGAATCACATTTCTGTAATTTTCATCCATAAGATACCCATCTAGTTTCTGAATGTATTTTTCCCTTTAAAAACACTATTGAAGATCATATATTTTAAATCCAGTTGGTATATGTTTAACTACATTTTCACTGAAAAAGAAAAAATCAAATAGTTTCCAACCAGTATTTGGGAGAGTAAATTTATCAAAAATATAAATTACCTTGACCTAAGAGTTCCCCTTTGAAATTATTCATTATTTATTTTGAGCCAATTTTTTATAGTCAATGAGTTCATTACTGAACCCCCACTTGGTTTTGATAACATTTTTTCCTTCCAACCATGGAAGAATTTCCCATATCAAAATTTTCTTATTCAGATCAAGATTCACATACTTTTATTTGATCTAATTTTTATCTTTGTAATTCCTCTACAAATGATTTATGCTCTATATGTGGAAAATTAGGTTTTTTGTAGTTTATTACTAATTCATGTTTTCTCCAAAACTATCTAATCTCCAATGAAATTTTATCTATTGATTTTAGCCTTTCCTATATTTCATACATTTGATAATCCTTCTATATTTTCCCCATAATCAATGCCTTATTTGGAGTCTATGTCAGCCTCGTGTTCTCCCCTATATGATACTCAATTAAACATTAATTTACTCTGATGGATCATCATTATTTTAATTATTAATAATTTCCCCATTGTAATAGTAAAAAATTTTAATCAATTTTATCTTATCACTATAAAAACTACTCAAGCCACCCTTTTTAAGACCACATTTAATTGTCATATTATCTTATATGATCAATTTTTCACTACAAGAAATATATTATTTTTTCCAATAATGTATTCACAGTAAAATAATTATAAATAAAATTTATTTATTGTTTCATATTTATGATTAATTTATTTATTTATAGTATTACTCATGTAATAATTTTTTTCTTGTACAAGTGGATTATTTTTTTCTAGTTGGATTGGCGTGTTTGAAGATATCCATTCTCATGAGGGATTGTACTTTGAGCCTGCTAATGTAATATTGACCAAGAGGAAATATGTCATGAACGCACATGACCATTTGGAAATGGTGGATTCCGACTACTTATTTAATTAATGTTGTCATCATTTTTTCTATTTTTTTTAAATTAATTTACTTACCATTTTATCTAAATATTCATTAGATTTTTCCTATATCATTTTTTATTAGATATTTTTATTTCATATATCTACAAAAAACTTCTAAAGAGATCAAATTTCTATATCTACCAATGTTACCACATTGTCTATTTTCATTGACAATAATTTTCAAACTAATATCAAAGCATATAGATTTGATGTCATCAACTATTTTCTTTATCTGTATTGAGATATTGAATAATAGAGGAAGCTGATGTCCCTGTTGTAGGGACTTCTTGTGACATAATTGAAAAATGAGCTTCCTATATCCTTATTATTTTCAAAAAATAAAATGGGTTTTCAACAATGAACATTGATTCAATATACATTGTTGGTAGTTCTATATAGAAATACAATGGAAACATTGTAACATTTGTAGTTAGTATTGTTTTGAGATTTTGTGATGTGTAGAAATCACCCAAACCTCACTCAAACACACAATGTGATCGGTATTACTCAATGTCTTTCTTTTCATTTAAAATTGAAATTAGTTTTAGTAAAAAGGACAACTGAAATTCTCAAAACTGAGAAAAAATATTCTGATGGTTTTAATACTTTAGGGAAACAATTTATAAGTAATTTAAAATGTGTAGGAATTAACCGCACCTAAATTCAACATAGAGTGTGAACACTATGGCCAAATATTTCTATTATTCGTTTAAAATTGACAGTTTAGTTCAAAAAATTCCACTCACTAAAAAAAGAGGAAACATGCTCTATTTTTCATTATAATTTAAGACAACAATTCAAAAGTCTTTTTTGATTTTTGTGAACCGGTATCACATTAATCCAAACCTGAAGTGATCGATATGAGTCAAAGTGTGTGTTTGTAGTTTAAAATGTAATTTTACTAAAAAACAGGTGATGTAGTTAAAACCAATATAAAATTTAATTTTTTGGATAATTTAGGAAATAAATTTATAATTAATTTGGGATGTGTAGAAATTAGCGACACTGAAAATCGATGCATGGTGTGACCATTATTACTCAAAGTGCATTTTCTTATTAAAAAATGTCAGAAATTTTAGTAAAAATGAAAACTAACCTACCCAAAACTAATAAAACACATTCCTATTATTTTTATACTTTAGTGAAATTATAAATAAGTCATTTTAATGTTTAGAAATCATCCACAACTCAATCCGATATGTGGTGTTCCCAGTATGACTCAATGTGTCTGCTATCTATTTAAAATCAGTAGTTTAGTTCAGAAAATGTGACTCACTGAAATCCAATAATACATGCTATAATTTTCAGTATAATTTAGGAAATAAATTCATAATTCAGTTGTGACATGTGAGAATCATTGAAATGTGAAACCAATACATGATGTGATCAGTATGATTCAAAGTGTATTTTTCATGTTTAATGTGAGATTTTAGTAAAAAAAGACAAGGTAAATACTCAACATTGATTAAACTCATTCAAAATGTTTTTATACCTTATGAAATATATACATAATACATTTTGGATATTTAGGAATTAGCCTCACCTCAATACGACCTTCCATGTAACTGATATGACTCCAAGAGTGTCCTTTTATTTAAAATTTTCTTCGATTTTGAAAAAAGGAAAAATGGAATAATAAAAACTATGAAAATTCATTTATATTGTTTTTGAAACTTTAGAAAAATTATCTATAACTCATTTGTGACATGTAAGAATAAAAAAACATCAATCAAATACATTATGTGTATGGTATAACTCAATGTGTCTGTTATATCCATTTTAGTTCAAAATGGTCACTCAATGTTGACTGAGTAAACATGCTTGGGTTGTCTTCAAAAATTAGTAAAATTAATTATAAGTAATCTTTGGTATTTAGGTTTTAGTATCACATTAAACCGACACATGAGGAGATTAGTATGAGTTAATGTGTGGGTTTCTAGTTTAATATTACATTTTATTAAAAAAGACAAGTGATGTACTTAGAAATATTGAAAAACACATACAGATTCTTTTGATACCTTTGGAAAAAAATCCATAAGTCATTTGATTTGTTTTATAATCACCCACACCATAATATGACACATAGTGTGTTTTTTATAACTCCAAATGCATCTTTTATATTTATAAGTATCATTTTAGTTTTAATCATTCTTCACATTGCCAAAACTAAAAATACATGCCTAAATTTTTTTATCATCATTATATACACTATTACTGAAATAATTTCCATATTATTGTAATATTATGATTTTTTAGTTAATTTTTATATAGATAATGCTTGAGGAAAAACTAAAAATATTTTGATGTGCAAGAATCAACCACAACTCAATCTGATACGCCATGTTCCTTATATGACTCAATGTTTAGTTTAAAATAAACACTTTATATTAGTTTATTTATTTATATTATCACTAACCTTATAATTTTATTATTATATAAGTGATTTTTTTTCTCGAGTAGGGGTTAAGATCAAAAGACAAAGGATGATGACTGTTTTTGAATGTATGTAACAATTTTTACTTGTGTAACTATATAAACCAATGTTTTAAATGCCTATAATATAGTGTTTTCTCTTATTTTTGTTATTTAAAATTTATTTCATTTAAATTATGTACTCATACATGATTTTTCATATTTTAGGGTTTTTATTGGTGATGCGATGTGCAGTTACATCACACTACACCGGTGCTGCAGTGTTCTATTAGGGAACACTGCAGTATTAGCCTTTATCAGAACATCTAAAAGTGTCGATAAAGTGTCCATTATTACTAATTAAAAAGTACTGCTACAACTTTCATTTATCACTACTTTTATAAGTACTGATAAAAGACTAGGTATTTCAGTCTCGCTCCAATAGTTAGTAATTCTCATGTTCTTATAATGGAAATATTTATCGTTGTTAAATGCATTTTCTATAGTAGTGAATAAAAATAACAGTGAATAAGAATGATCTATTGGAAAATAAGAAGAAGATGGAACATTAATGGATTCTCTTGGCTGAGTTGACGAAACACAGGGTTAAAAAAAATAAATACTATAGGTGAAAATGGTAATTTTTCTGATTTTTAAGAGGAACCCAGTTAGGCCACATGGTTTGATAAACCATGCACTAACATTATTGTTCATATATCTGAAGAACCTTAAAACTGAATGGTTTCCTCAAATGATTTTCCAACAGTGTGACCATTACGCAAAAATTATTTCCTAAAGCATTCGTACCCCATACATTTGTAGTTCATGGTTAAACAGACTGCTTTCCAACCATTGGAATATATCATAACCTCTACACCATTTGTAAGTTTATCAGTGCCACCTCACATGGTTAATCAAAACATGTTTTCATAAAAAAATAAGTCACATGGCTTCACTTCATGGTTCTACTAACCGTGCCTAAACAGTGTGCCCAACCTATCTCTACTGAAACTAAGCCTTAAAATCCCAATTACCCCAAAAATAATAAAAACCCCCAAGATATCCCTTGATCCTTAAACACTATCTTAAAATAGAATATGTATGTTTTTCAAATCATGAAATTCCATTCAAAATCTCAGTTTTGGTTTTGTACCATCCATTGAATGAAAAACATAAATTCCCATGGATTTATTAACCCATAAAAAACAAGGTATATTACAACCTTCTAACCATAGATATTCTCATCCTTAAGATGTATGGGGGGATTTATAAATGAACTACTAGATTTAAAATAAATGTTTTTATTATATAAAAAGGTAAATATACAAGGACCAAAATATTCAAAAGGAAAAACCCAACTAGGATCACATTATCCTAATGTGGCGAAGTCCAAGAATGTCACCAAGAATAATGTGAGTGAAGATTTTTGGGAGATAACCAAATGAAGTTGGGGTTTCTTTTTAAAATGACCCCATTGAATTTCAAAATTCCCAACACACTATCAATACTCACTTTACACACATGGTACATATATAATTAAAACATTATCCATTTATAATAGCTACTAAACCTAGAGACTAGTCATATATGATCATATCAAACTTGAGATCTTGTCACATATCTATATATTTAATTAACCATCCTATGACGCTTCCCAAAGTATTCTCTAGAATTAAATTTCCAATTCAATGTAACTGTACTTCCACCATAAGAATTAATTATGGAATCCAATCAATAAAGTCCCTCTGAGTCAAGCTACATTGTTCATATTTTTATAGAATAGTTGAATTGTAATAAAAATGACTAAACATGGCATGAGTAAATTTCCTAAAAATCATTGGTGGACCATTACCCTGAACTCATGTGTGCTCACCAAAGCTCATAATAGACACCAGGTGATGTTTCTAGTCCAAATAATCACGAGATAAAATGACACCATGCTGTAATGTAGGAATCAACACATTATTAATCAATCATCTATATTTATTCATAAGATAATTATCAACTGAGCACGAATGAAAGCACGAGTAAACTCAAAATAAAATAGTAGAGTCCAAGGGGCTCCTCTATGGTTGTCTATACTCTAGATTTTACAAGTGAAACAAGTGTACATAACAAAAAAATAAGCAGCTTTCCAACATGATTCTATATATAAACCACTGACTAAGATCAAAGTTCGTATTTCATATGGTACTATATTCAATGAATCAACCGTGGTCTATGTGTGAATACCATTAATTCCTATTTGATAATCAAAGTTTCAGTCATGATTAACCATTCCTATACCGAGGTCCAGGTCTATGAACACAGTCAATAAAGATCAACTAATGGTTCACCTTGAATTCCTTGATCCCATGGACATAATTTATTGAGAGATATAGATGTCCATTTTATCAAAAATCTAATGAAAAAAATACAAATGACCATACAATGACTATTCACAACAATCCATGACCCATCTCACATGAGGGTCTCCCAGTAAAGGCTTTAATCACCCTCACTAAGGATGGTTACCATGGAATTTGCTAATATTAAACACTAAAAGTGGTTTACCAACATAAAAGGAAAATGATTTAGTCGCATTATTATGTCTTACGTTATTCCATTCCTCGATCATAAATTATAAAGTGTTTTATCATTATACCAAAATAAGATATGTAGGTAGCTTATTATATAGTTGATGCTCTCCTAGTGCACTCTAGACATTGTTAATATATTGGGAATTTTCATATTTTATAAATGATTATATTGAGAATATATCTATTATCATATATATCTATATATGATCTATAATCAAATTAAAATAGAAAATAAAGCCATTTTAAAAAATCCAAACACAACATCTCTCGACCATGTTTGTCTTGGTCAATCCTTAGTTCAACTGTATCATGATAGCCAGTTTAATTCAAAATTATCCCTCTTAATAGGGGAAATTACTTTAAATTTACCCAAATATAATGGTCTTAAATGAAATATGAATTATATTGAAACCTTCGATTCATGGACCATACTCAGCCACTCACTGACATTCAATATTAACCATTTACCACACACAATCGAAGCAAACTATATTTGTCGTACACAATGGGTGAAATATCCAGTACCACCTAGTTTAAAACCCAAATCATGTACAGTAGAGTTATTCATCAACAAGTATAAGATGGTCATAATACCTTCCATTTCATTCTTCCTATTCTGGATGTTCCCATGGAACTTTTCTTCTGAATTGGGCCCTTCACATGTGGAATGAATTATCGAATAACTGCTTGCCTCATGGAACAGTATCATAAAATAATGTGTCAAAAACATATCCATATGTAATTAAGGATAAAAAACCCATCCATTTATGCTAATCACATCTAGCCTCATTACCCAATAATCAAGGTTCTTATTCGAAAAAGGAAAGCAATACAAACATAAATTAAAAAACCGAAGAACCTCCCATGCATCGATCTCAAAATAGGAATAAAACAAATATCACCACCCAAAATGGCATACATTGTCTTGACCTAAACAATTTTATAAGATTACTTTATCATCTAAATTCCTTTAACACAATTGGGTTAAAGCTTAATAAAATGGGAACTAGGTCAATCCACCAACCCCTCTGGTATCGCACATGAGGAGAACATCCCACATAAGGGATTCTATTATAGGAAACCTAAAACATTTGTAAACATTTTATATGTATGTGAAAATGTAATCAGGTTCGGATATATTCAATATATATGGTCTATTCTCGTCAAAATATGTTTAATGGAACCACATATAAAACATTAGGCAACCAAGCCTTGATTCTCACTGAGTATCCAAATATTGGAGTGCTCCTTAGAGGGGTGAAACATCAATATAAAATGATAATGAGGTGAAAATCATCAAGAATCCTAATAGGTTAAGACCCCCTACAGCTTCAACATACTAAAAAACCAGCAGCATCACTATTGTGTGATCTCATCATCTAAGAGTACAATTTGGAACAAACAATACCCAAAAAACACCTCATATTGAACTATTCATTATCATTATGAATTGTATTAATTTATAAGGACACTACATGTACCAGGATAGTACCATAAATACATAATTCATTAACTAAAAAACATGTTCATTATTTAAAAAGTCCACTAGGCCTTACCATATAACCTTTAGGTCTAACAAAACCTACAAAGAGGTTATTAGAGGTCCATGACAACACTCACATTCATGTCCCACGAAAATGTCAAGGAAACATTTTATACTGACCTCTATATGTGGGGACATGCTATAAACATCTCTAAAATGATTCTTTTGAAGGAATTTAATTGATGATCGTTTCATAAAATAAGGGATATAGTGTACTAGATATAATAGAAAACTATGCTAAGAAATTTATTTAGGTTTTTTGATGAAATATTAGGAAATTTGTCTTATAATTTTCATTGAAAACTTTTAAGTCACAAGTTATCACACATGGGGTCAGTATTGAAATTGTAAATTTCACACTATACTGGAAAAAAATATTTTTCTTAGAATAAGTTTTTTAATTAGTTGACGCCTCATATCATTTAAAATAAAAAATATAAAAGTTCTTTTATCTTTTCAAGGGGAGGAGAATCTGTAAGATTCCACTATTCACTTATTTGTGACACTATATAAGTTGATTTTCACACTTTAAATAATTGTTCCCAAATATTGCAATCATACATTTAAGGGGTTAAATAATAAGGTAAGTATGGATGGAGGAAAACTATGAGGGTCTTTTCATACCAATATTAGGAAATGTTATATGGAAAACCTCTCAAAATTTATAAACACAAGTGTCTATAAATTATAATTTGAACCCGAATTCAGTACATCTTAATAATAGTTGATTTATTTAATATTTTAGAAAACCCTTAGTTGTTTTATAATGTAAGGAAATCATCTAAACATTGAACTAGTTGGGATGAGTCTAGAATAGTCCAAATGATTTTTTAAATATAAAAACCCTTTATAATTTATTATATTTTAAGCATGATTTAATTTTTAAAAATTATTCTGTATAAATGATGATCCTGTTATACTAATTAATATTACCATGTTAGAAAGGTACTTTCCTTCATAAGTCACAATTGGAATCATGTAACTACTACTATGTTTTTTTCATTGGTCATAAAATATAACTAGTCCACATGTGATGGGTTGATTATAAGGTTCATGCTTCCAAATTTAGAAATTCCCACGCTATTTATAAATTTATATAGGCTCTTATTTAATCAGACCCACTAATTTTTCATCCCAATCAACCAATGGTCTGTAGATCAAATATATAATAATTGGTTAATTAATGTGATACCATAAAGTTATATGGGAAATCACAATTTTGGTTGACGAACATACTTTATATAACTGATTACTTATTTCATTAAACCTACAATAATGTTAGTCAAATCACTAGTATCTTAAATAAGACACATTCATAAAGCTTCAAATAATCAAACAATTCAATATACATGGAATGTATCCACATAACTGAAATGATACATGTATCAATACATCTTTTTCATACATGGAAAAATAATAAATCTTTAAATTAGTAACCAATGAATTTAAAAAAAGCACTCAGGTTGAAATAATAATCAATTGTAATAGAGAACCATCAAGAATATTATTCCCATCCTAGGAAAGATGATCTTTCCCTCTTGCGTGGGTTGTCTGGACTGAGAAAAAATCTTTTTACTAATGGATTAACCATTAATAGTTTTCATGATACACTAAAAAATTAGTAAGTTAAAGTAAAAATACATGTATAAAACCATTTTGTAAAATCCCATCTTAGGAGCCAATAATATTATGCGTCAACGGATTTCCCGCATGGCCCCAAGCATGCCTCCCCTTACACGAGAGGCTCCTAACTATAAGAGGGGGTTTAATGGTGGTACATTGGGGAGACATTATCCTCTGGATCAATAAAAAATATGGGAAAATAAATAATAAATAATTTCATATGATGCTAAATATTAATAATGAAATAATAATAAATAGGCCAACATTAAATAATCTACCCCTAAATGATCATGATAAGTGAAATACCAGGAGATACAAACAATAGGAATAGAAAGAAATATAATAAACATATAATAGATAAAAATCCTAATGGCTGTCCGAGTATATGCCCGACCCTCAAATTCACGTCAAGCCATAAACCATGGTAAAAAAGGAAGCACAATCCTAGTACTAAACCTACAACTAAAAGAATAGTCTAGCTACCAAACAGTGGACTAAATTGGATGTTGGTAAAACTGATTAGCCCACCACTAACGATGTATAATAAATATCTAACCCCTAATTATAAAATAAAGTAATTGTGTGAAGGTACAATAATAAATGAAATGGTAGGGAAAATAACATATACATAAAGAATATCAAGATCAGGACCCTTAGGGGACACTCAACCGACCATACATCCCTCGACCTAGGATATAATATCTCTAAAATGTTCATTATATATATATATATGGAAGAATATAAATATTTAACTGTTTTGCTGAGAACATAGGTTTTAGGGCTCATGTGGTCCATTTTGGATATCATATACAAATCAAACTTTCAATAAGGGATTTCACGATAGACGATCTCAATGAAAGACAAGGGATGTCATTACAGATGATCTTGATGAATGATAAGGTATGTAATTCCCAATAGTTTCATAAAAATAATAATGGGAGTCATACCCAATGATCTAACGAATGATAAGGGACTTTATGCCCAAGGATATCAATGAATGATAGGGGACTTCATACACATATTTACCCCTAAAAAATGTGAACACCATGTCCAAAATTCATATTAAAAGATAGGAATTACCATGTACTATAATACTCAATTTAATAATGGGTAGGATCATGTCCCAAAATATAAAAAGTCACAATGTAATCAAATCCACGAAATATGATAATCAAGGACGAGTAAGGTCACCCTTAACATTTATTATTCATGGTCATCCACAATATTGATATGATAGTTAATTAATACAAATGGAAAATAATATTCAACATTCCTTAACATAATCTCGTTAATTAAATTGACATTAATTTATCCCAATTAATTCTCTTAATTATAAAATCACTTATAAGTCATAAAATATCCTAGTATAGAATAATTTCCATAAATTAATTTAGTTATTTTGATTCTATTTGAATGGTACTTCATGAGAATCAAGAATAATGTAAATGATCAAGTAATATGCTGTTTATCAAAACCACTTAATTATTTATGGTATTGAACTAAAAAGAGGCATGTTGAGAACCAAAAAGGGGCAGTTAGTCATAATAAAAACAACGATCATTATGAATATTTAATTAAAGTAACTCTAAATGGGTGTTCTGGGTTCAGTTCATGAATATTAACCACGTATAATGGTGTCATAGGAAGTCTAAAAAAGGTTTTGGGAATCAATTTAAGGAATTAATTATTTTAGGAGAATCATTGAGAATATATGTAGTGCGTCAAAAAACCAAAAATATTACAAATATTGAATTTTATGTAAAATATATATGGAACATACCTCATGCTTATGATGCCTCACCTGTCCATTATCACCTCTTGGTTTTAGTTAAAATGATGGAAATACAAAAAATAGATAGGAAGCCTACATATAGGGAATACGATAATGTATGAAAATAATATCCAATATAGGGAACAATGTAGGAAAAGTAGGTATGTGTAATCTTAGCCTTATGTGTATGCTTTCAAACGACAAAAATACTAAAATATGACTAATTACAATGAAGAACCCACTATTTTAAGAGAATTAAGAGGGGTATGGGTGTGAGGGTTCCCCTAGTGAAAAGTGTGAGAAAAGTGTAAAAAATCATTAAGGTGAGAGAGGAAAAATTGAAATTTTGACATTTTTATAAGGTACACGGTTGGGCCACATGACTTAGAAAATAGTCTTCTAACTATATAGTACCTCTATCCAAAGAAACATCAAGCCGCATGATTTCCTTGAATTTTTTAACAAAGATGAACCAAATGCACAGTGCAACTACCCCCACGTACTCCCACCCATCACGGTTGTAGTGAATGGTTAAATAAGTAGTTATCTAATAATGAATGTACGTTAAAGACTCTTAATCATTTGAATCAATTGTTTGGGCCACCTCAAAAGGTTAATAAATACATGTTACTATATAAAATTGGTCACATTATTGTATTAAGAAATTTTTAATAATCATTCACCAACCATGTTCCCTATCCCATATCTCTCGAAAATGAGAATTCAAATCCCAATACTCCCAAAACACATCTGAACACTTGAGACACCTCTCAGGAATTAATCCCCATCAATTACAACAATTTAAATGTTCCATCACACAAAATTTCATAATGAATCTTTAGTTTTTGATTTGATACATCCACTAAATGAAGGACTCAAACTGCCTTATAATTTTAAAACCCATCAAAAAACTTGTGAAATTATATAAATCATGTTCTAATATTTATTTATTTTAATTATATATATAATAATAATGTAATGGTCTTTGTTAAATACACTAAATTTATTGATTTAATATTATTTTTCTTGAGCTTTCTTTCCAAGATGTGTTCCTTCCACAAAAAGATTTTATTATATGTTTCTTTCTCTCCCTATATTGGGGAGAATTAGTTTTTAATTTATATATTTTATTTTGATGAAATTCATTCTCTAAATTAAATAATTTTTGAAAATAATTCCCATAATTTTTGATGATGGTTTCCCCTCATTGCCCATAAATTTTTATTCCCACCATTATTTTCCATTATATTCCAAAAGACAGTTTAGTTTTATCACTTATTAAATTAATTTTTTTTCTCATATTTTTTAGATGATGTTTTATTAAATTTATTATGATATAGTATTTCAAAAAATGTATTTTAAAACACAAAAAGTGCTATTACGAACCACTGTTATTACTTTTGAGTAAGACACTCATTATTTTTATCTATTTAATTGTATATTTTTAATATTTAATTCAAAAGTCTATAAATATATATGTTCCTTAAATATATAAAAATTTTAGGATACCTTTATTTTATTGAGGATAATACATGTTTTATGTTCTCTTCACAATTATCTCCTTGGATTATTCATAATTTATATGAATTTCCCTATTTGTTTTTTATTGTCAAATAACACCAACAAAAGTGGTTTGACCATGAATAGATTTTGAAAACACTAATTCTTTTATGGGAATCCATATTTAGATAATTTTATTCTAAAAAGAAATAAAAATCTATTTCATTCTTTAAAATATCATCCTCTCATTTCGAAAACCACCACTGATGTAGTTTATTTTTTTATTCTTACATATCCATGATTCTTATTATGATTTTATATACATTGGAACTCAATGTTCACGACCTATGATTATTTATTGAAATATGACCGTAAAAATATAATTTCTACTTCTCATGGGAACCCTTTTGATATAGAATTTGTTTATGATTTTAGATAATATTTTAAAACTAACTTATTTATCATGGGTTTTATCATTACTATGCTTTGTATATGGATTGTTATCATATTAGGGAACAAAAATGCATGAACATGTTATCAATATTATGAGTGTCCCTTGATAGTACAATAATGAATTCAGTAATGTTTTCATATCTTGAGATACCATGTATGGTGCACAAAAAGTAAGCCTATGAAAATATTGTTGTGTTGTCATTGTAGCAGGACTTGACTATGGTGAACATGAAGTTAGCCTAATCAGACTATGATATGTTTTCATAGTGGTTAGCCTTAACTATGGTACAAGGAGTTTTTCTGAAGAAAAATATGTTATATAGTCTTGCAAGTGATCCCTTACTATGGTGTATAGGTAGTTAGCCTACAAACACTATGTTATATTGTCTTGACACCGATCCATGAATTATTCCTAAGATTCTATATTTTATATAATTGAAAAATATTTTTAATTCCATGATTTTATTATATAATATCATTATCAATGTTTTCGTGCTTGTATAACATACAAATTTCATGGTACATGTTTGTTCTTTTGAGATTATATATCCTTCCTTCATGTTTTATGGACAACATTGATTTTTTCATGTTTGTTTTAGAAAGAAATTTCACACTAGTCATTTTTTTCTCACATTATAATGATATAACCATTAATAAAATATTGATATGTTTTCTCTAATTTTGATTTTGAGCTCACCTGTTTATTATTTTCTCTTTATGAGATTATGGATAAAATTATAATTTATGGGAAGTATCTAAGGGGGTCTAAAAGGTATCAATTATGGAGAAATGTATGAAAGTTTTTTTAAAATAATAAATATTCTTAACTACTACTTAATGACAGTAAAAAAATATTCCCTAATCTATGTGGAATTATTTTGAGATGTAATATTTCACTTTTTTTTAACGATTTAAATTAATTATAAAGTTATCTTGGGTGTTTATACTAAATTTAATCATTTTTCTGTAGTGAATTTTATAATTCAATATTTTATTTCATTAGATATATTTTACGGATCACATTGTAGATCATTTTATTTTAAAAAATTCAAATTTGGGGATCTTATATATCAGTTGGAAAAGTACTCATGACTTTATAAATTTTATATTCAGTAAGAGAAAATATATAACTTTCTATTTCATTCATTTTCTACAAAATTATATATAATATTACGACTTCATTAAATAGTATCAATCACTAATCATACCATTTAAAAAAACAAAAAAATATCAAAGTATGACATACATTTTTATTTTATCAAGGATAATATTTTGTACACTTCCAAAAGAAATTTATAAAATATCAATGCAATTCTTGTCATATCAATTTAGTTTCACTTTCTTGATAATTATCTTTATTTATAAATGACAATACTGTCAATGATAGTTGTTAACTAATTATCATATAAATATAATACCTGTATCTATAACATATCTCACATTCAGTCTCTTTAAATTATAATCCATGTCATATTTCCAAATGAATAAATATCATTTTTCATGATAAAATTGTGAAATATCATTTCACTATCTTCTGAATAAATCATTTATTTTTAGTCACAACTGACTCCTGATAAAATTCTTATCAAACATATCATGGTCCAATATTTGATAATTATTTAATCATCCATCAACCCTTGAAATTGATTAATTTAAATTTCATCTCAACAAAAATATTATATAAAGCTGATTTCATGAATTTGTATATTCCAAAATTCCAAGAAACTTCACATTAATATTAAATTCCAATATTCATAGTTCTATAAACTCAATTGTTTATCTAAATTTTCTTTTCCAAAAAACCAATGGATCTCTAGTATCATGATCAATAGTTGGAGGTTGTAAAAATAATTATTTTGGAACTCCTAGGTATATCTGAAACCTTATATCTCATAGTTTATTGGATTCTTTATTACATCTCAATAAATATTCACATATATACATATTAGAAAAATTTAATTATCATTATAATTCATTGGGATAATAAATACTCAATTTTTTATTTTTTAATACCAATAAAAAAAATCAACATCAATAAATTCCATGAAATTAATTTTTCTTCTCGGCATATTAATAATAATAAAAATTGGTCATGAGTAAAGGATTTTTACACTCATTTCATACATTAATAATGATTTGAATTAAATTTTCTTCCCATTATAAAATATTAAAAAATGAATCACTTGAAAGAAAGATAGACACATTTTTAAAATAAATAAGTTTGAAATTAGTAAACTATAATTCTACCAGAGTTATCTTAGTGTATAAAACCAGAGAGAATTTTATTTTACATTTTAAATATTATTTCTACACTCCTATCAACAAACAGTTTGAAAATATTTAAAATAAGCTGATTTCTTATTTTACAAACTTTATATTTCTCACAATTTCCTTACTTCTCATTCCATTGATTACTAAAAATATATATATTTATTTTATAATTGATTTTACCAATATCAGACATATAAAAATATAAATAATACATTATCAATGATAGATTATATCTTCTTGAATGAATTCCGATTCACATTTGATAATGTTATTTGATTACTTTATAAAACTAACTCCTTCTCGAGGTATGAATTACACCATGTGTGCATTATGTATGGGTTTTTTATAATAGAATCTGAGAATATATTTGTGACACTATTTGATTTATTGAAAAGTGGTATCAATTGAATCAATATATAATAGAAGACGATCTATTATATAACATTCCATAATAAACAAATTATCACTCCATTACAAACAAAACATTCAGTTCATTTTAATGAAAAATAAAAGAAGTCATATGGGAATAATATGGAATCTCTAATGCTTCTTTGGGGCGAAATACAGGTGAGTGTTGCATATCATCCTAGAAGCTCTTTTAATTTTAACTCTACCTTTCTAATAAATCTTTATACGTTCTCATTTTATTTTTTAAACAATAGTATATTTGGATAAATGGTGATGTTTATTTCTTCATATTTACTCACATGTTTAATTGGGGTTTTAACATTATAAATCATGTTACATGAATTATTTTTTTCTTTATGTATATTTATTAAATGTTACAATTAGAATAGGAATATGATTATAAAATTATTATAAATATTTCTAGCTATCTTGGATTATCAAAATGGTTTGATAAATAATATAGAGTAATAATTTATTAGTGACCTATAATGAAATTAAAATTATTCTTCACTGATGTATTCTACAGAAAAAATACATTCATTTTTTTTCAAAGATTTATTTTTTTCTCTAATCTAGAATTTTTTATATATAATTAATGTTCGTGGATGTCATGAAATTATCTATGATTTAGAATTGTCTTCCATAATAGAAGGATATTTTTCTTGGCATAAAATCTATCACTATCATAATATTAGTGTTTTATTCAACAGTATTAGTTTTCATATTCCCCAATGAAAATTTTTATATATTTTTTCTTGATTCTACACTTTTAAAACATAAATTAGTATAAATCAAAATAATTATGTATGGTTTTTATGCCCCAAAATTCTCCACCATAAGGAACAAATTTATTGAGTATTAAACCTAAATTTCCATTCATTCAAATGTTCTATTATTGGATAAATGAATTCCAATATTCAATATACTTTTCCTCATCCTAAAAGGCTTTCTACTGACTTCATATATTATCCCATTGATATAGGTTATGTTTATCTTATAATTATAGATATATTATTAAAAAAATTTATGGATCCACACCCAAAATATTTAAAATATTAACATTGACAAATGAATCATGATTTTTTACTTTAGTAGAAAACTGGCCAGCTTTAAATCCTTACTATTTTAAACCGAAAAACATTATTTGAAGGTCGTCTTTCAAAAAAAAATCACAGTAGTGATCAAATCCACTATTAATGTAATGTTTTGTTTCTTGAATACTATATCCACCCATTTTAATATATGTTTTAAATAACTTCCAAAAAATTTCATAAAAAACAATTTGAATAGAAAAAATAGTCATGAAAACGGGATAATTTTTCATTGAGGTTTAAGTATATGTATAAAGACATATTTTCAAGACCTTGTTATTATTGATATGATTTATTTTAATAGAAATAATCTCCTTTGTAATAGATGGAAACACCTTTTTTCTCAACTTTAATTGATTTTCAACATGTATAGTTCCATATTTCTGAAATTGACTTACAACATAATTAAATTTAGATTTAGATTGTTATAATGATATTCAAGCGATTTCATAAAATCTTCACATTATTTATTGACATTCAAAATTATTCTTCTTTCATCTCAAAAATATTCTAAAAATAATTGTTTAATTGTTTTATAATTTGTACTGATTTCTAATTCCATATTCTTGAAATCTATGATAAATAAATATGTTATTATAGAACATGGATCCCATCCTCAAAGAATTCAGTAATATAACTTTTCTTATAAAATTTATTGTTTAATTATACTTCATTCATTTAGATTTTATTAATGTAATGAGAATTTTTATTAAGATTTATCTAATTTCATGAGATCCTTAAAACTGACATCTTTTTATATAATGAATTCATCAATGTCTCTATAAACATCATAGATATGTCTATGCATCCTATTGAACAATGATGTACTTAAATATGATAGTGAAAAATGTGATGTTTGAATTTTTCAAATAATGTAAAATTGTAGAGTACAAATCAACAATGTGACAATATAATTTGGAAGTAATCCCAACCAATACATTAATTTTAATTAGAATACTTGTCAATATATTTAATTGGAAAATAATAATTTCTAATCCCTTTCAATAATGCATGATATTATTTATATTTTAGGAAAAATTAAAACATTATAATTTTATTCGACACATTCATCTTCCTAATATTCCTTTTTCTGGTAGAAACTTATATGTAGATGTTGATAGGGAAAAACTATATTATCTCTAACTACAGAAACCCAAAAAATATTCAATCTTATAAATAATGTCTAAAACAAAATAAAATTAGATAAATTAGACTAATGTAATCGAATAGCCATACAATGATACCACTTGTAATCACCAATAGGCTCATTGAATCACCCTAGGAGGGAGTCGATGTGAATCAGTATAACCAAATTATTAATCTAAATAATTAAACCAAATAATATTCAATAATTTTCTCGTGTTATGATGAATGGATATTCTTATGAATTTATAATACACCACATTACAAGGAAAATATTAAATATAAAAAGACAACAACACATATTATTTATTTATTAAACTCATAATATGGGTGAATTCATCCTTTATGATATTAGTTTGGGCCAAGATACAAATATCCAGAAATTTGATAATGTGTATGTATACTGAATGAATCACACAAACCCAAAATTCTATTTCCCAAAATTTATAACCTCCATCAGGTTTGTTGTATAAGACCCCTCATGTTTCCAATGAAAAAAAAAATTCAAATCTAAACAATAAATTATTCTATACTCCAAGATTTCATAACATCCAATGATAATATGATTTTAATCAATAATGAACTCCGACTAATAATGGATATTTAGAAATAGAAAATGATCATCCATATTAGCATCGATTCATAATAAACATTAAATATTTGTAAAGGATCATCTAATTTATTTTTATTTCTCATCAACAAATAATTTTAATTATTTGTAGAAAATCTTGTAACCACAATATGTTGTTCTATATCATTATTATTCTTGTTATATCCTCAATAATCATGATTTATAGTAACATTATTTTATAATCAAATATTACATTTTCCTCTTCAATTCTTGTGATATTTTATATCAGAATGTCAAATACATATATGACAATCAATCTATATTATTATTGTTTTTATTATTCTACTTTTTATATACTTAACAGAGAATATCATTATTAATTTCAATAACTTTAAGATTTAAAAATTCCATGAAAATACATATAAGTTATGGTTTTCAAAATTTTCAATTAGGAAATAAAACTATAAATGTTTTCTCTATAAAATCTGTGATATATAATTCTTAATTAATAGATCTCATGGGTTTTTTCCAAATAACCAATCTTATTTTTACAAACTTTTTCTTGTTTTTTATTCAAATAACCTCATTTTTATCACCAACCATATACACATGATATGTATGGAATATTATCTATCAAATATAATAACTAAATAAAAGGATCGAACAAAAATATAATTTCTAATGAATCTTGATATTAAATTTTTTACAAATCAGTAAAATATCATTTAAATAAATTCCTTAGAAGTCTAAAGATATATAAAATAATTTAATATTAATTAATAAATAATTATTTATACGTATCTATCTAGTAATATAAATATAATCTTATCTATTTAGTGAAACCTCAAACATAATATAACATACCATAAAATTTTGTGTATTCTCCAATTATATATAATATATCACCATGAAATGAGATTTGAATCTTATTTATACTATAAAAACCAGCATTTAATCTTATTTATTACCCTAAAAGACTTTACATATTTTCAATTTAATCTTTTGTATATAGAAAATATTTTTATTCTATCTTTCATTTCATCAACAAAATCTTACATATCATAGTTCATATTTGATAATTTTAAAACATTATCTCTAAATAATATTATATACCGTAAGGTGAAATCCTTTGGACATTTATGATATCCAGATCTTCAAGAATATACATATCCATTGTCCATTTTTTCTATTATATATATGATATTACATATGAACATAAAACCACTTCAAATCATCTGTAACTCTTCTCTAGGACTCATAATTATCTCAAAATAACTTGGAGTAATTTATGAATACATCATTTTATCCTAAAAACACTTTGATACAATTCCCAAATTACATTATAGAATATCAAGACTATTATTGAATATTTTTATTAACCTACACTACCTCAATAATTACACATTATTTACTTCTCAAAATAAATTTACTAATAGGGATTAATAAATTTTAAAATAAATTCATTACCCATATCTAAAACTTATCCCATACCCAATTTATTCCAGTCATTATCAAATTGACATTTCTATATCATATAATAATCTTTATTCATAATAAAAGAAAATGAGGATATTCTCATTAGCTTTTTGATAATATCAGTCACTCTAGTCACATAAAACCTATCATGATATTGTTCTCAAACTCATCTAAATAAAAACCTAGGAACAAATTTTATAATATTTCAACTATTTTAGTCTATTCATTAAAATATCATATCCATAATCATTTAATATGAAGCAACTTCCAAGAATATTTATATTTAAAAACTCTAATAAATTTCACCTTAATTGTCATTTATAATATTGATAATCATTGAAAGTAAATTTATTTTCTCATAACTATTTTCCATCATTTGATTAGATCTATATTAGCATAGTCAATGGAAGACAATAATACATATTATTCAAAAAAATTCAAGTCTTTATGAAAAACCTATATTATATTCATTTATTAGGTTATTAAATAATACATAACACATATTGACAACCTAACTTATTAATAACTCATATAGTCACTACGACAATCTATTTGACCCATAAACTTGGATTTTTGTTTTTATGAAAAATTTTCCAATTCAGTTTTTTATGATTGTGGTAGAAATTTATAAAATATAGAGAAAGAGGAAAATATATTTGTAATTAAATAAGTGGACATTGTCAACCACTATCACATCATGTTAGTGAAATCTACTCTTGTGTGAGTTTTTTTTATTATAAAATAATATTGAGGAGATATAATCCACAGGGAATAATATCAATAAGTGACCTAGATAGGATAATTATGTCCAAAATACTAGCTAACAAGTTGTTTAATAGAGAATAAGGTTCATGTCAATTATAGAATTATTTCATGAAATCTTTTTTTAAATACTGATCATTTCTCATATATACATTGACTAATAATTAGTTATTTTTTTCAATTTAGATTTTTTGAAGAATAAATAATCATTAATTTCACTTTGGATTTAAAACTATTTTAAAGGGATATATTATTTAATAGAGGGTTTTATTAGATGATAATAATGTAATAAATATAGAACAAAGGAGTTTTTTCACTAATCATGGTGATAGTTATTTTTCTTGTTATGAATTGAACTTTAAATATTAAATATGATCTGGTTTTATGCTTGAAGGACAATGAAGATTATTTAGTGAGGTTTGAAGATATTTTTCTATAAGGAAAATAAACCACACCATAAATGAGATTGCCATATCATGGTAATGAAACAATTTTAATATTCATTTATAGTTTTAAAATTCATGGTTTTTCAAGATAGTTAATGGAAGAAAAGATAAAGGAAAATTATATCATTAGTATGAAACTCCATATGATAAAAAATGATTAATTACATGGATTATAATGAGGGCCTCTATTTCAAAAAAATTTAGGATCTTTTAGCTTTATATTTTACTAGAATTTTGAAAACAATTACATAAAAAATGAACACTTCCACAACGTATACATTTTTTCCAAAAAAATAGATTCTTAAATATACACCCATGTTTCATTGAATACACTTTTTGTTCTTATAATAAGAGTATCCATAGAAATTATAATGTATTTGATATAGTTCAAACACATACTTATATCCAATAAAAATCATTTTAAAACATTGGATAACTTAAATAAATATCAATAATTGATATAAATATAATTTAAACAAGATTTCATAGTAATGAAAATGATAACTCATGAATTTTTTTAACTTTTTCAAAATCAAATAATGAACAAATAAAGAAAAAATATCCACTTGTTAAAACAAACACATTATCAATGAAATCCTCTGAAACCTTTTATAAAGTTTAGTAAAACTATGAAAGAATCCTTAGGAATATGAGAAATCATGAATAAAATTTATTGAAAAGAACCATTCACATTTAAAATTTCATAAACCTTCATATCCTTAGGAATTCAAAATAGTTCCAGAAAAAACATTAACACGAATATAATACACATAAATGTAGAAAAAAATAAAAAATCCATGTTCACTCATATTTAACCAATTTCGTAATAACATATTCATGTTTACATTTATTGAAGAAACCTACCAGGTTATCACCCACATTTTTTACCTTTAAATACTTAATCAATAACCAATGAATTAGAGAGATATATTTTTCCTCAAACATAATCATGATATATATTAATATGACCTCTCAACATATATATTTGAAAATTAATATATCCTGAAAAAATAATCTTTTTCTTTTTAAAATTGGAGGTCCTATGGTAGACATTAAAAACACTTCATTCACTTTTTTTTGAAAAGTATCAAAAGTGACCCATAAAGAGAATAGTAAAAACGTTCTTTTTCACTTTAGATAAATTTGATTAAAAATAATATAAAAGGGTAGAAAATAAATAGGTATTAAGAAATTAAATATTATATAATTTATTATAAAATTAATCTATATCGTATTTTATACACCACAAAAAGAAAATATGTGGTGAAAATGACATCAGTTTTAGTGAAATTAAATTAAGATGAGAAACCACTTACCATGTGTCCGAAATCACCACATATGAATTTATGTATACTAAATAACTAATTTATATATATAATTTAATTTATTTAAAACCTATTCCATTTTTATTACAATAATATTATTCATTTTATCTCATTCATTTCTATAGTTAATTTAGATACTGAATCAGTTATGTTTACATCGATCATTTTGAGGGTGTTCAATTCATAAGAAAAAAATAAAACATTGGTCTGTCGACTACGGTAAAAGAGGTCTTAGTTCTATTTTAACCATATTATTAATTTTTTATAATTAAAATTTTCATTCATTCAATATAATTTTATAACCATCTATGCAAGGCGGTATTGAGAAACCAAGAACATCATTTAAGAGGTTAATGGTTACGTACATATGAATGATGTTTTCATTTTTACAACAAATGAAAAATAATTAAATTAGATTAAGTTTTATCATTAAATAATCATTATATATTATAAATATCATAATTAATTGTTAAATATTTATTATGGCTATCCTTGTAAGGTGGATCTGAAAAAACTCACGTCATTTCTTGGAGGTGGTTATCCATACACATGAATGAGAGATGATGTGATTTTCTAACTGATGGATATGTAAGAAGCTAGGTAATATATTATTCTTCCAAAATAATAATAATTTTGTAAATATTATATTTTCCTTAAATATGTCATTTAAATTATCCATGTCATATAGTGATGAAAAATGAAACACATCACTTCATGGAGGTTGTAGTCTACACATACCCACGAGTAAACATTTTATTTCCAATTGGACAGAAATGAGGTACAAAAAAAATCTTCCATTATCATAATAATATTTAATTTTTATTGAAATACTGTCTTATTTTGATTATGATGGTTAAAATATATTTTATGTAGATTGAAGGGGAAATAAACATTAAATAAATTGGCTTAGACATATACCTCTTCAATGGATATTTTCCCTTGGAAATCACCTTAATCATGATAAGATTGGTATTTTAGTGATAAAAGTACCTATATTATACGTGGTGTATTTTTTGGAAGTAATTTCAGTATATATTAATCAATATAACATTGATAAATAGTGTGAAGAAGTGAAGAGATGTGGTATCATTTTATAAGTGTAGGGAGTGAAACCCTAGTAAATATTTAGAACATTAAAATAATAAAATGTAATTTTCATAAGAAATTGGAACCAAGGAAACCCAATTACTAATATAGTGTATGTTATATTATAAATAAATTCAACCATTCATATTTTGAGAAGTATTAGATATTTTTTTTTATCCCATAGTTAAACGCCCTCATTAACACTTTCAATTCTTATTATAGTTGAACCATTTTACTATGGTATCAATTATTTATTTTTGAAAAAGAAAATTAAATCACAAAAAAACAAAAAAAATGATTGTTAAAACAAATTGTATATTTTTTATGATTTAATGTTTATATGTGGAATAAAATAATAATAATATAATCACACAAAATGCTTAAAAATCATATTTTGGAAAAAATAGTTTTTTGTGATAAAAATGAAGTTATACTTATTTAGACTATGGAAACCGTATTAGTGGTTATTCCCATGAATTTATTGGATTATTTTTAAAATTTAGGGTTATTTTACATTATAATTATGATCAAACAGAATGGAACCTTCGAACCCCATTATTATGTGTGATTATTAAAAAATATTTTTTAATTAGAATATAATGTATCTTATGTTCAAAAAATTAAAGCATGGGTTTTGAAATTAAGAATATTTTTTTAAATGAAATATTTTTATCTTTATAAAAATATTTACTATATTATAAATATTTATGAATTTTTAAATGAATATTGCATCATGATGATGCCATAAAAGTAACAATATTGGAAAATGAATTTTTTCTATTCCATTTGAAATAAAATTTTTAGAAAAATCACAACAATTAACCCTATGAAAAATTAAATATTTTTTTAAAAACAATGTTCATTTTAGATAATAAAATTTATAATAGGGTCTTTAAATAATTCAAATGGTCATGCAAAAAACTCATAAAACTATTTTTATGAAAAATATATTAATAATGAATAGAATGAATATATATTCACATAATACCTGGTAATAAACATTAGATTATTTTTAATTTTTTTTATTGAATATATCATCAATATATTTCTTATAAAATATTAATAAATAGTGATTATTTAAAATGTTTTTACTAATAATACAACACACACATAATTTTATTTTCTAAAAAATATCTATTTTTACCATAATATGAATTTATCAATATTTTTTAAAAAGTTATAATTTGTGAATGAATTATTCTTCATTAGTTGTAATTTTTAAAAAATAATTTTATATGAAATTTTTTTATATAATGAAAACAAGTTTTTATTTTAAATAAACCCTATAAAATCTAAACAATACATATTTTTATAGATAAAATGCCCTACTTAAACTGTAGATATTATTAAACTTATATTATTTAATTATTATTACTCAAAATTGAGTTCTTATTAGCTAGTTATTAATCTGTACATTTTTCTTTGGAAAACATTTCTACATATACTTCAAAATTGAGTTACTTCTATCAAAAATCACCAGTCTATGCTATTGGGTATAACTTTTATATTTAAATAATAATTTTATGTCTTATTTATGTTTGATACTGCATGAGGTATATGATGTAAATAAAAGTATTCATTTGATATAATATATGTTTATATAGAAATACATCACATTCTCTCCATTAAAGATATTTCATCCACAAAATTTTATCTTCTATCCACCGAGGAAAGGATTTTAAACATTTTCAGAGAAATTCTATGAAGTGAAAGATAAATATACAACAGTGGAAATAAATACTTCTGAACCATACTTTTGAGAATAAAATTAATATGTGGTTTTAAAAAATGAAACTTATTATTTCTTTAATATTTATTAAAAAATTGAATTTATCAAAATGAAACATGTATTCGTGAAAGGGTGTTGAAAAGAATACCATGATAACAAAGTGATATTTTTCACATAAGTATCAATAGATTTATCATCCTTTTATCCAAGTTCTTATGTTACAAATAATATATATAATATCTCACAATATATTTAATTTATCTTTTCCCCCAACTTCATCCTTAATTTGTGCTTCAGCTAGTTTTCCACCTATTCTTCATCTCATATTAGAAATGATAATTGATGAATTTTTAAATCCTAAATTACCCAAATTAAGTTATAATGGATCATAAGATGAAAAAATAAAGATTAGTGATACCCCATATGTTTATCCTTTTATCAACACTAAAATGGTTAGCATTAGCATGATTAAATGATTATGATATAAAATAAAAACCTAATCATTAAAACCTCTACATTAATAACCCAAGATGAACAAAAATCATTCCATAAATAACTCAAAACAAAATCCATCAAAATATTTCAGGATTAAATTTAAAATACGTAGATTTTAATGAATGTATGACATATTATTCAAAGATAACTATAAAATGTACCTCTAAACAAAATTAATTACTTAAAAAGTCACGTACCAAATGAGTATATACTGTATCGTATTATTTGAAAACTCTTGAAAATTAAATTTTACTAAAGTAATTGGAATAATATATTGATTGAGAAAATGTTAAAAATGAATCATTAATATTAATAATGAATAATTTTGATGATGGTGGAAAATATGGTAACCCAATATCTGTGAAAAAACATTCTTTTTTATTTTTGTAAAAATAGTTAAACGTGACACAAACAGATAATATTAAAACAATTCACTTTCAAATCATTTTATAGAAATAAAAAATTTAGATGAAAATGAAATATAATAATTTTTCTCAATGTATAATATTATTCATGAATCTTTTATAGAACATGGATATGGAGGAAGAAGAGATGGATGGTAAACATTTAAACAAGGTTTAAAAAAAATACTTTTATGTAGATTTTAAATTGAATGAACAGTAAAGAATAGAAAAATAAATGGATTTTTGAAACAACATAATTTAAAAATATCTGTGAAAAAATACATCATATAGATCTTATAAATGATAAAAAATAAAAAATGTGGTGGAAAGTTGATAAATCTCAATGAAGGGAAATTGAGATGAGAAACCCCTTGCGTTGTATCCTGACTCAACATGTGCATATGTTACATTCATAAATAATATATATATATATATTATTTATTTTAGTCAGATTTTATTTTTTTTATTCCTTTACAACTATTCAATTTATTTAAATTATTACCATTTTTTATTTTTTAATTATCTCTGTTAATTTTAAGTCCATTGTTTTATGGTCATTCGGTTTGTAGTTTAAAAATTAACTCTGGTGCATTAACCATGGTAAAAGTATTCATGATGAAAATATTTAAAATATTTTTTATAGTTATATTTTTAATATATTAAATATAATTTAATAACCTTCCATGTAAAAAACAAAGAAAAATTATTCACATTTATTCATAGAAATTTTAGTCCAACGCAAGCGTGACTAACATTTCCATTTGTCCAAAGGCCGAAAATGAAATAAACTAGATAAAGGTTTACCTTCTAATAATCATAATTATATTATATATATATATATATCGAATAATATGTCATATATATTCATTAAATCCATAGTTATAATCATCCATGTAATATTGAAATAAAAAATGAATCACATTACTTTAAGTAGGTTATAGTCCACACATGCACACGAGTGACAATATCATTTTTCCAAGGATGAAAGGGTAAGAAGGTAGATAATGTATTATATTTATAGAATAATAATAATATCATATATATCATATATATTCATAAAATTCATCTTTATAACCATCCATGTGATGCGATGATTAATAACGAAACACATCACTTTGTGAAGGAGGTTGTTCACACATACAGACTTGAAAATATTTCATTTCCCAAAGGATGGAAAGGAGGGCAAGAAGGTTGGTTGGTATTGATAATTTTTTTATATTTAGCATATATAATTAATTATATTAGTATGGTTATAGAATATTTTAATAATTTATTATATGAAATGACTAGGAAAGAATTATGAAAAGACTTATACCTCATCCTTAGATATACACTTCATCCTACACCATAACCCTCCATGGATTGGTAATTTGGTTGATTCCATGACCTCTAGGACATGGATAAGAAAGGTTTGAAGTGTTTTTGGTATATCATAATTTAGATATAGTTCTCAATGTGTGTTTATAATTTATGAGAGTGGGATCTATTTAATAAGTGAGGGGAGTGACATTGTTGTAAATATTAAAAAGTTGAAAATAATATAAAGTCATTTTCATGAAAAAATGATACCAAGGAATCCTAATTTAGATAAATATTTTTTAAAGACTAAATAATATTAACTAATAACTCTTTGAATTTTATTTCAGACACTTTAAGTTGTATCCCATGGTTTAACCCCCTCATTAACCCTTTTTACCGTTATCTTAGTGATAAACTTTTGAAATGGTAACTATTAATTATAACCAAAAATGAATTAAAACACGATAAAAAATTTAAAAATATATTTAAAAATATGGAATCAACTTTATAATATTATATTTCAAAAAATGGATAAAATTAATTCTAATATAACCTTAAAAAATACTTGATAACCATTTTTAGAAAGAAAAGTATATTTACGTGAATAATTGAACTAATATTTTTTAGGACAATGAAACTAGTGTACGAGTGATCCCAGCTGATTTAATAGATTTTTAATGAATATATTAACATTTTATTACACTGTAAAAACTATTAAACTATATAACACCATCCAACCACACAATTTAATTAGAAGCTCCAAAATTTGGTTTTAATTAGAATAAGTTATTTCTTATGTTTGAAAAAGTGTAACAACATATTACAAATTACAAAAATGGTTTTATTGATTTATTTTACCGCATAATAACATTTTTTTTTGAATCCAAATGTTTTATTAATTTTAAAATGAATCCTACATCATGATGATGTCATAATGTTTTTGGTATTTTTAACAAACATATTTTTCAGTATTCACTAAAAATCAACCATTTTTGATAAATACAAAAAATCCAAACTAATCAAAATAATATATTTGGAATCATAAAATTAATTTAAATTTATCAAATAAAATGTTTATATTTGGGAAAAATAATTTTAATGATTGGTTATAAAAATCATAAAAACAATTTCTAGAAAAAGTGTTTTTTCGTAACATTAAATGAATTTATTTGAATTCATTATCTTGAAACAACAATAAAATGGTTATTAATTTATCTGGGTGAATATAAAATCGATAAATTTCATTGAAATTATTATTCCATATTGTATAATTTTGTATGTTAATATGGAAATGCATTGATCTATTAAAAATAGTTTTTAAAAGACCTAGATGTTTACTATAAAATAAATTATATTCATTAATAATGATGAATATAATATATAATTAAAACCCAATTTTATGGAAATAATCTCATTTTATACATTAAATATTCTTAAACTTATACAATTTATTTCTTACCACTAAAAATTAACAAATTATTTACAATGCATTTAATAATAAATTTATTTTAGGGAAAATTATCTTTATATAATTCCTAATTTAGTAAACAATATTCATACCCGCTAATCCAACATTGTAGTTATAAAAGTCATATTCAAAACATAATGTTGCAGTTTATTTATGTTAAATATTATTTTTAGTATAAATTATAAAAAATAATAGTATTTAAAGGAACATAAACAAAAATATTAGGGAGTTATAACAAGGAGACACAATATCGTCATTATAATAATCATATTATAATTTTAGAAACTAATATCATGGTGGTCTCTATTTTTAAGGAGGGAATTATAAAAAATATATAAATTCCACAGGATGTATACAACATTATGGATGATGTCATGGTTAAGAATAAAGTTATGATCTTTCATAGTCTAGCGGGAACTGATCATAGTCTATTTTCAAGATTGGAAAGTATGAAATGGTATAAAACCAAATTGTTATGGTTATCCTATTCAAGACATAATATATTTTGAGTTCCCAATAAAAACGGGAGTAATCATTTTATGGAACATCTATAGTAAATTTTTCAAAAAATGAGGCAGTCCTTTCATGGAAACTATCATTTATGATTAGGTAAAATTGAATATTTTATCTATAAACTACTAAAATAGTGAATGAAAAAACCACACCATAGTCTCATGAATACAAATTCATTTTGTGGATAACATATAAATATTTAAATAAGTAAACATTATTATTTCGTAGAGGGTATTAATTCTATTGGATATTATTTTAATATTCAAAGCATTGGATAATAAACCATGTTGTGGCTCATGTTTCCACACCAAGTTCTACACTATTTTTTAAATATTTAATATATTTGGTTCATTCATAAATCAAAAAAACATATATTAATTTATTATAGAATTTAACTGAACATGAAAATCTTTTTTATATGCCAATAAAATTGTGATATGGGTCATACATAGAATAAAAATGTTGTAAAGGAGATAAGATATTTTAAAAAGGATGATTAAAAGAGTACGAATGATAATAAATATAATGTGATGTTTTTTTGTTTGTTTTAGTTAAATTGAAAGGTTTTCATCTTCTCAATAATGATGGAACATGATCAATTTATAGAGAAATATTTAACATACCAATTCACCCCCTATAAAGGTATTTTGGTTTTTATGGATAAAAGAGATTGAGAAATTGGGGATCACTTATTTTTTTATATTTTTCTTAATCTACCATATTTATTGAAAAAAACATATTAATCAACAAATCATGTGAAACATGATATAATCTCAATCTCAATTGATGAAATTATTGGTTCGATACATAAACATACAATATATATATATATATATTATAAATTTCATCAATTATTATTATTATTTATAGTATTTAAACATATAAATCAACATATCATCATTATCTACACATTCAAGTATAAACCATATTAGGTGATGATTTGTTGTTGTTGATATATTATCTCCCCAATTTCGTTTTAGGGATGTTCTTATTTTTTCTATAAGTTTCTTAAATTTATAATCCTATACCATGGATAATGCATGATATGTTACGTGAGTTCATAGTAAATAAATATAAAACTATATTCATTTGATCACATTATTTATCTAAATATTTGATGAGTTTTAATCTTATATAAAACCGAATTTTATTGAATATGAGTGGTTATAAGTAGTTAATGTTGATTATTTGTTTAAATTATAGGTGTCAATAGAGTGTGAATTCATATCATATTTTTTTTAATGTGGTGTAAATAATTTTATCAATGTTTTGCTAAATATGCACAGGGAGTGACGCTGGGATATAATTTAGTGGCAATTACACAGGTTGATCATGATTCGTTATTATAATTATTTATTTTGATAATATTATTTTAATACATGCATAATAATAAAAATACCCATATTATTTAACCATTTTATTTAAATAATTTTAATAAATTCTAATTTATTGATATTCTTATTCTATAGGTAATTTTCAGGGTTTTACATTGTTGAAAACCATTTAGAACTAATATTGACATGTTGGGAAATGAAATCACTATATTGGGGTGTATTAGTTTATTTTTACTATACTAAATATTAATTATATTAATTTATATTATTAAATTTTGATATCATAAATCATACACAAATTATAATAATAGACCCTAGACAATAGTTTTCAGCCTTTAGTAATTGGGTGATGCTCTTCAGGACTTATAGAATTTTACCACAAAGACTGGGTTGTGTTAGGAGATATGTTATAAAAGGATTAAAATATTTTTTATTATAATATTTTCATAACCTTTAAATATACATATAAAGGATATAAAATTGTACAAATTTTAGAATAAAATTATATATATGCATGACCATCAAATTTACTATGGAATTTTGTCATAACTAAGAGTGTGATATGTGATTCATCAGTATAACAAGATTACCATTGGATTGATCTTCAAGGGATAATATTTTTTATGAGTTATGATTTACCTTGTTTCTTAGTGCTATGGGTGGAAAGTGAACTCATGTTCTCACATCTGATTTGGTACATTGGTTTATGTCATCATAATTGTTGTAAGTTACTAATATTTGTTAATAGATAAAGGAGAATAAACTTAGTTAAATAATTTAATCACTAATAATTTAATAAATAATATAAAGAATAAATTTTTACTGTTTAATTAGATAAGTAAAACAAGTTAATTAAATATAATAATTTATTTAATCAAATACATTATTATATATATATATATATTATTGGGAAATACAAATATAGAATTTCTATAATGAATAATATAGTATAAATGGGTGCAATTTGAAATATAATTATGGTCTATGCTGTTGTCTCTAAAGTGGGTTTTATTCTCTTGATTTGTAATTTAATGTTTTATGTTTTTGGGGTATGGTTCCTAAAATTCATGTTCAAGAGTGTTAGTAGGGTAATGTAGTGTATGATCTATTATTATATTCTTTTGAAACATTTATAGTTTTGTAACTCATAAAGAGCCTTCTTATATTTTTTCCGCATATGGAGAGGGTCTTCATATAAGAGAAGTCAGCTGTAGTGATATCACCCATTATTTTTACGTTCACCATACTCTAAGAGGTTGAGGAAATATATGTCTACTTAGTACATACTAGTGAATAAATATTATTATTATTTTTTATAAGGTAAATTATAATCTATAATCCCTACGTGTGGATTCAAAAATATTTATGCTAGAAATACAAATTATACATTTCATTGATGTATTGGAACTTGTTATGAATATCAAGTAGTTTTCATGAGATGAATTTATATAATTATTTTAGAAATTGTTTTATATTGATACTTTAAAGATGTATATATTTCAAGTGTTTATGGATTTTAAATTGGTATATTTTTTAGTTTTTGAACAACAAATGATTTTTTTGTCGTTCATGGGTTTTCAACAAACATGGGAGTGGATGATGTTATGGAGTCTTGATAGTGTGATATTGATTTGTATCGATCTATTTTAACTTAGGAGAGTTTTTTATCTATAAAAGTATATATTTTTTATAATATACATATTATAGATTAGGATTTTGGATATGGTTTGATAGTTAAAATGATTTTTATAGTAGGGGGTTACTAAAGTTTCTCTCCATCCACTGAAGAAGATATGGGTTGAAGACATTCAATAGTCTTGGGATTGATATGGATATGAGAGAAAGATATTTAAATTATATTTTACTTAATCTATAACTATTTTTGAGTTCTTTAAATGTGTTTAAATAGTCCATACTTGTGTTATAAGTTACATAGGTTGTTGTTTTCCTTGTGGAATGATATTTTATCTTCAATGATTTTACTAGAGTAGTGTTTAGGGAGGTAGTGAATAAAGTTTTACATTATCCTAAGTATATAATGTATGGGAGGTAAGACCTTGACATAGTGGTTTTATATATCATATAATAGGTTCATTAATTATGGTTTAAATTATTCATATTGATTTCTACCAATGTAGGGTTTTGTTTAGTCTACTCATAGAGCTCATGGTATATATCATGATATTGTTTCATGAAATTTATATTCCATGAAAAATATGATTATAAAAAACATTAATGGATATTTGAGTGTGTAGGTTATGAGTACTGTAAATTCTACATTGTTTAGTATCCTTTAAGATACTGGTGTGTTAGGTTCCTTCATTTTTACTATAATATAATGAAATATTGGTTTGTTTGTGGACTATTTTTTGGGTGTGTACAATATTGATATGTATTTAGGAAAGAAGATTGAGTAGATTAATAAATTTGTATTCAATAATATTATTATGGTTGGAAATGAACATATTTGACTTATCCAATTTTTAGATGTTATGGATCTTAATTTGATAATGTATATGGATTGGTGGAATTGGTTTTCTGTTCAGGTTTACTACAATCGATGGCATGTTTCCTTTTCCACTAAATTATATAACTATTATACTTTTTCTATTCAATGATATTTATATGAGATTTATAAAAGACCAAAACTAATAAATAACATTGTTTGTACTTCTCACATAATATATGTTTCCCATGTATTAGTATAGAATGATCATTATACCTTTTCCATTTGATTATTGAATTTCATCATGAGGACCTAAAGTCGATGAAACCTATTAAAACGATTTTTTATCCTTATGTTATTCTAGTGTTATTTGTTATGATGTTATAAGGATGTTTATGGTATTTTGTATATTATCATAACTTAAATGGTGTTATAATTTACAAATATTTCTAATCACATGGTTAAATGATTTGATTGACCAATAATGGAAAATCAGTGGTTTAACATAATTGATTCTTGATCTAGATATAATCTTCTTAAAGTGGGCCTAAGGGTATTCTGATGGTAGTTTTCAAAGGTCATTATAGTCACTATTAATTTATAATGATATCACTTGGACTGATAAATAATCCTAAATTAGTTATAAAATTGGTGAAATAGATAATTTATACTCACCATGATTAATTTTATAGGGGTTTTTTAGATATTAGTGTAATTTCAATCATAGGAGGAACATGATGAATATTTTAAGTTTGTATTGGAAAAAATTTGAGATAAATCAGTATATTTTAATCTCTAAATGCTTTAATTTTGGAAAAGTGATATAATATTTATGGGTCTCGTGGTATCAAGGGATTATTTCTAAATCTATCTTGAGAATATTACAGTTATTATGTATTTGGGTTTACCAAAGAAACTGTAAAAGATTTTGTTATCGATTTTCTTATTTTGTGGGTGTATGATTCACCTTTGGAAGAATTTTCTTATAATGAGGGTTAATGATTTTTTATCCAAAATAGTCTATTTTATTATTTAAATGGCATAAATATGAGTCACTATTTTATTTAATGGATGTTGGATAATCATACTTTCAAGGAACATGTATTGTGAAGTAAATGGAAAACAGAGCCGAGTTGATTATGAAATTATCAAAAACCACATAGAAAACGTGGAAACTATGTAGAAAATAAATACATTTATCATTGATGTAATCTATAGGTGATTGGGTATTTATATGAGATTAATGTTAACTGGGTAAACATTGGTTTGGATAGTTTGGAGATATTTGTTCCATGATTTCTAGGGTTATATGATGTTTTGGAACACATTAAGGAGGTTTTATAGGGTTTTTATATAAATAAATAATGGATCCATGATTTTAATAAATCTCAACTAAAAAATATTTTTTATTACTTACTATTTTAGAAAAATATTTCAATAATTTATGTTTTTTAGAAATTTTAAAAGTTATTAGTTTCACTATACAAAGTATGAATATTAGAGTGACATATTTCCCTCAGGGAAGATTATTATAAACTATTATTCCTTTGGATTAGATGTAGATGAAAATAATCTTATATTTTAAGAAGATAGTATATTAAAATAAATAGAAAATTTTAAAATATCTTTTTATGAAATTACTAACATTAGGAAAATGATATTGGTGTATAATAAAATTAAATTAATGTTTACATGAGCTATAGATAAAACCCATTAAGATGATATTCACACTAAAGTCATTAAATTCAAAATGGCCACATAATTTTAGAATACCGAAGGATGATTAGAAGATATTTTATGTTCAATAATATCATATATGGATCTCTAACAAACTTATTAATCATTATATGAAAAAAGGTTGATTATCATGCCTATTTAAAAGAATTTATATATTAATTAATAAATATTAAATATCTCATTTCATTTCTATATTCTAAATTATTATCTTATTAATCATTTACTCATTGTAAAATCATTTCAATGGAATAAAAAATCCTTTTGAGTCATTTTATTATCTATTTATCGACTTCGTGAAAAAATAAGTTTAGGTTATATAATGGGTTGTAACATAAGAATTAATTATATGTAGTGTCTGTATATCTGGATATGTTGTTAGATCCTATTGTAACATTGGGTAAAAATTAATAAGTCCCTGGGTTTAAGAATTTTTTTATCCAAATGGTTGTCAAATAAAGAATTAAGAAATTTTTTAGATATATTTGACATGTTATATTCTTAAACATTTTTCATTAAAAATGTTTTTGTTACATGTTTTATTTCAAAACATTTCACATTTCAATTGGGATAAGTAATATGATATATCTTACATTTTTTATTTTTTAATATTTTTATGTTATTATGATATTTTCGAAATGTGAAATACTTTTATGAATTTATATATTATTAATTGGTGTTTTTTATACTTATATATTTATAATTATTAAATACAACCAACTCTTACATCATGTTTTTTGAGTAAAAAATCAGTATCAATTATTTTCTATTTGTATTGTATATAATTATTATAAATAGATATATGTTATCATGATTACTAATATTATTTATGGATATCATGAAGGATTGAATCATAATATGCCTATAAAGTTTTTGTGGAAGAAGTTAGAAATATTAAATAGATACAATAGGTATGTATAATATCAACACTAGAATATAATATTATATAATTTTATTGAATGATTATAAAATATCATAGAGAATACATAGAACAATAAAATTTGATAAGAATGAAATTTTTTCCCTAAAGTATAATGTTTTTAATATTGAAATCAATAGAATTAATATAAATATCTATAGTAATATTTTCTTATTTAATAAAATATAGAAAATCATTAGTAATTTAGAAACATGAAATTTTGAAATGATTATGTTTCCTAAAATTAATAAGGATGCATCATGTAGAGTATAAATGATGAATTTTCCCACCATTTGAACCATTTCAAAAAATATATATCAATTGTTTATGAATACATTTAATGGACTATAAACAAATTATTTATACTGATCTTATTAAAAGGAATATGGAGTGAATGATAATTGATATACTTTAATGGTAAGGAGAATCAAATAGAACCACCTAATATGTCAAAAGAATATAAAAAATTTATTAAGGAATATGGACTAATTTGAAACCTAATAAAATATAAACGTCTCCTTTAGAGTGTTTATAAGAAGTTAAAATATAAAAAAAAGAGGTATTACATATATAGTGTTTCAAAAAAAAGAAAATTAGTTTATAAGAAAAATGAAAAGTAATGAATTTTTGTAAAGGCATATGACATATTGAATGGCTATAAAAATTCACTTTGAAACAATGTATTTAATATTTAGGGTAAATAGATGTTTTGATAATTTATAACTCCCCATTTATAAAAAAATAAATGATTCAACAAAAAGGCAAGTGGATAATTTACAACATTATTTTAAATAGACTAGTCTATGATGAATTTAATATTTTCCCTATAAGTATGGATGAATTGAATTATTTTGTTGATAAATTAGATGATTTATAAAAGAGACCTAAAAATAAATAATGGAAGGCCAAATAAGAGCCTACATTTTCTCATACAGATTGTTCAACACATACTATTGAATTGGTATATATTCTAGCTGAAACTGAATCTTTTACTAATCATGAATAAGTGGTAAAGGTGAAGTCATAAATTTAATGTCATGAAAAGGATTTTTAAAACATTTTATATGGTATAAAAAATTTAGGGAATCTATTAATTTATAGTAAATGCTAAATTCAATATCCATAATAGGATACACATCATCATCCGAGAAATATTTTTGTAAGAAATATAGTTTAAAATAAAAAATATATTTTTGTTATTATTTCTATATGAGATGATATTGAAAAAAATAATTCTCCCAAAGGAATCAAAAATATATCATTACAGATAAATCATACATTTTTGAGTCATAATTACATCCCACTGTCCAATAATAAGTAAATTTTCCATTTCAAAATATTTTTTTGTAAATATTTATAAACCAAAGAAAATTTCGATAAAAAAAATAAATTTGATCCATTATTTTTAGACTAATTTGTTTTTTTATCACCTATAATAATTCTTGGTTAATATCTATAGGATTCTCATTGAAGATGACCATTCAGAAGCCTGACATCTATAGCCTGAGGAATATATATGGTAGTTATGTTATGATTAGAGACAATATAGAAGTATGAGTAGTTGTAATATGTATGTATCCATCCATGGAGGGAGTCCTTTTATTAGATTCATGTTTTAAAAGAAATCTCACTTGTATTTGATAGATATGTGTTGATAGATTGTCCATGAAATTTTGGAATGTTAATTGTATCAGAACCAAGTCGTTGAATATTTTAATACTATCTTCAAATTGGAATGAAAATGTTCAGACCATTGACCTAGAGGAATCTATATACTAGAATATCATTTTAAATGGTGTTATAGATGATAATAAATTGATTTAGTATAGAATCTAAATATACTATAATATATTGTTCTTAACTTACATTTCCAATAATGTTTTTTGTAATAAACCTTCTAAAGTAAAAGTTTAATTCTTCATAAGTCAATGAACCTTATGAATATGGTTAGTGACATAAATTATATTTTCAAAATAGTAATTGATTTATTGATATTAATATATATATTTTTAGTAAAATTTCAACTTTTAATTCAAACTACAATTATTAATGGAAAACAATATGTTTATGTTCTTATTGAAGTGTTTTCTCATTAAATTGAAAGTATTTTTCCACTAAAAAAATAATAATCTCTATTTTTGTAAATATTATGATTATCTTATATTAAACAAAAAAAACCTACAAATAATAACTATATATTGTGATTATATAGTAAAATTTATTAATCTCAAGATCAAAAAATTTATTTAATGAAATGTGGTACAAACAATTTTTCAGCACCAAGAACTCTCGAAACAATCATGTAGATGAATGATTGAATAAAACTAGTTATGAAATAGATTGGGATATATTGTGTGAGTATCATGTAGAAAACTAATGTTGGATCGATTCTGTGGATACTACTGGTTATACTATAAAATATATTTTATTATTTTCTATTTATAATGAAAACACTTTTTAAATTATAGAATGAATCATATAAAAATGCAGGATACTTCTTGATATCTGGATGAAAGTTGTTAATATTGAATATAAAATATAAAATTCTTTATTCTTTATTCAAAATTTATTTATTGAATATATAATTTGATATTATACAATAATGATTAATGTGAATTCAATAAAAGATAATACAATACTGATGAAATAATATGTGAAAAATTAGATTAAATTGATCCTTTTGAAAAATAAATATTTATAATCATATATAATGAATATAGAAATGATATTTATTTCCAAACTCTCTATAATTTAGAAATATTATGGGTTGAACTTGTTAATATTATAATAATGAAGTATAAATTGATAATTCATTAGATTTGAAACAATAATATTATTCAACTATAAGCCATAAAATATAAATGGACCACCACATTTATAAAGTCAATTGGGATGTTGATTAACTAATAATGACGCAATGAAAATTTTATAATGAATTTGAATATCATTAATATATATATAAATCAATTTGAATTGAATAAAAACATTCATTAATAATATATCCCAATGATTTTTTGAGCTATGTATTTTTATATCATCATGTCCTGATGATCTAACTATAATCCAAAATAAATATAGAATTGTTTATAAGGTTTATAATTATTAAGAGGGAATGTATTATAAATAAACTTTTACAATGGTAGTATGAAATGAATCTATCAAAATTTTAATAGAATTTTCAAATATAGTTTATTATTAATAATGGATGTTAAATGTCATGTTAAAAATGGGGCTTCTTTAAGAGGAATTTGAATTTTAAAAACATCAGGTTTCTAAAATCTCTCAGCTTTGAGGAAAAGATTTGAAATTTAATAAGTCCATTTATAGTCTAAAAGTGGCTCCAAGAGCCAGATATTTTTTATCCACTTTTAATTATTAAAAAGGATTTATAAAATTTACACTAGATCCTCCATTTATATAATGATTTTTGTATGAAAACAACAATCATATGAATCAATATAGGTGACAAAATCATAGAATAACCACAAAAACACTTATTTATAGTTTTTGTAAACCTATTGAAAGTGTGTTTAAGATGCATGTTAATTAAATACTTAATCAATTTATTTTACAAATGTACAAAAAATAATTAGGTGATATTTTAAACTAGTAAAATTATAGTAAATATTTAATGAAAAATTTTCCATTAGTTATTTTTTTAATAATGTGTACTTCTTATAAGATATGTCTTGGTTGAGCTCAACAACTAATCGTTTAAGATTTTTTATATGGGATGAATGGAAGACTACATTACATAAAAAATTTTGACTAAGAGTCATGTTCATAATATCTATTTATGCTAGATTAAAAGAAAATATTAACAAATATCTTTTAAAATCAACTAAAATAATCTTATAATATTCAAATAAATGTTTATACATTGGTTTATATTACCATTTTGGATCCAATTTCTCTTTAAAAACCATATCCTATATTTGATTTTAAAGGACATATGATAGATAAAAATGATATTTGGAGAATATGTCACTTCATAGGAGATTCATTAGTATTTTGGTATATTATGTACATCATTTATTTATCACTATATGTTACCCAGATAAGAAAATGTGGTAGACTATGATTATTACGTGTAGTTATATTGAATTTAATTAACTCTTGATATTTTTTTTAAATTAACTCAAAACTCGATTTTGTATGATAACACACTGATTATTTCACTTTTGAAAAATCTACAACATCACTCACTTGAAAATCACATTTATTTGAGATATACTTCTATTATATCTTACATAAAAAAACAGAAAATTTACTTGAATTAATCATAACATAATTTTAATTTACATCTATTTTCATGAAACCCTTTAATTTCAAATGATTTTTAACTATAAAATAATATGAATTAGCAAATTTACTTGATTATTTTTACATTTATATCTAATGATGAAAAAATACTCAAAAAATGGGAAGTACATATCTCTATAGAAAGGTCACTTAACCTTTTTTTGGAATTTGGAAAACTACTTCTAAAGATCAGTAGAATGTTGTGTAAAAATCTATAGAAACACAACTATATATAACTCAGTTGATAAAAAAAGAGTATAATGATACAATTGATTATTTTAACATTAAAAATTTGACATGTAAGGGTAACTAACGTTACCTTTAATGTTTTTTCTTATATTTATAGATCAAAATAAATTAATTCAAAAAATATCATTGATCTAGTTATTGGACATACACAATTAATTATATCGATTTAAATCATACCATTAATGTACCCTTAGATCAATAAACTGTATTTTGTCTAACTTGTTATATATTTGGTGATTGAACATATTAATTTCATACATTTTCATATAGTTATCCTCAACTTAAATAGTTCTTTATATCATCATTTGATTTATAAATTCTATATTTGATGATATTTAAGAATTTTTTTATTTTACAACCTTAACAGTTGATTGATTGATTTAAATATTTAGAATGAACAATATAGAAAAAATGATAGCAATGGATAGAAGCCATGAAATGTTGATGAATTTAGAATATATTAAATAGTAAAAATCCCACCCAAATAAATACATTTAGTATGATATTAAAATGTTTATTTTATGATTTTTTTAATAATCTATACACTTATGAAACACTAATATTCTATAATTTTATTGTAAATTTTTCATATTATATGATAAGATATATAATAAGGGAAAAATTAAAATAGAGAGGAACTAATTTTTGATTGAAATATAATATATTTCACATTATATAGTAGTCACAATAAAAGTATAATGTACGTTTATTTCTTATACTCCTTTAGTAAATGGAATATCTTTAGGGAAAATGGATACTCTCATTATAATATTACTAACTGTTAATAAAAATCAAAATACAATGAATTTTTCTTGAAAAAGAATTAATTTTATGTGGATTTCGAAATTACTATTAAAATAATATTGAACTATTAATATTTATAATGTTAATGAATTATATTTAAATTATTTTATAGTAGATATTTTTTCAATATGTACTGTAAAATTCATGTGGGATGATATAAAATGATATCATTAAAGAGTAGTAAAAATCATTAATCATATATATGGGTGAGTAATGAATTGATTTGTGTTGAATTATTCAAAATTATAGAAATATAATTCTTCTTTAACACCTAAAAATATATAAATAATTTTATAGATAAATAAACCCATAAAAATGAAACTTGTTTATGTTAATAAATATAAGATTCATATTATTATTAAAAATAAAAGTACTATATCTTATTCAATAAATTGGAAAATATAAATATTCAATTGTGTAATTTTCACAATCCTCAAGGAATGAAGCAGACATTGTAATTTCAAATAAGTGTGATTAACAAACTGAGGTGGAACTTGTAAATAAATAGAAAATGATAAATTTCTAGAAAATAGAAAATTTATTGAATATTAGTTTCCATACCTGATAATAAAGAAGTAATTTGAAAGAGAAAAATGGTAAAGGATATGGACACCCAAAAGGAATTTCAAAAGACAGGGAAAATAAAAAAAATTAAAGGAAAACTCATAATACTCTTAATGAGTTGTTGTAATGAAAATATAAATATGGAATAAATTATTTATTAAAAAAGAAATATAAAAAAAATTAAAAATTAAGAATTAAAGAGTAATACATCCTTTAACATGAATCATAAATTATTATACTAAAGAAATGATTTTTATCTACTAGAGAATAATTTATAATACAACCTTCTCCTATTTTTAATTTAAAATGAAATGAAATTATTACAAATAAATTTTCAACCAAGAATTTATCCATTGAATCTAAAAACTCATCACTAGTTAGAAAATAAATTCCTCTGATATTTGAATGTTTATAGAATCTCAATTGTATGATACCAAAAGAAAAAAGGGAAATCATCTATTCAACTAACAGCTTTTGTAAAATTGATAGATTATATAGGGACAAAGTTACCCAAGAAACAATTAGTGAATAAAAAGAACTCGAGTTTGTGAAAAATGAGAAGTCTAGTTCTTTTCTAATTGAGTAATCATCACCCCTAAAAAAAGATATATTTTTTCACCATTTAAGAAAACCATAATGAAATCATCCACTTGATAATAAATTATCATATAAGAAATCACATGAAAACTATATTGTGAGGATTTTTACTAAATTGATAATAAATTTTGAGGAAACTACCTATGAAGAAAGTACATATATTAAAATTATAAAATTTTGGAATTATAATATCTCGAATAATGAAAATATTTTTTCATAATGAAGACGATATAAAAAATGATTGTGACACCCTAACTATATACATCTCAATAATTTCATAGCCATAGTTCATCATGACCTTAGGCATGAATTTGTATATGCCAGATTCTAGTGACAAGTAGTGAGGATCTAAGATGTTATCATGGGGAGACTATATCCTCAAATTAAGGATATAAAATAGTTTAAATGACCAAGAAATATCTATAAAAATTTACAACAGTTTGAGAAATGAAATAGAAATAAATGATTTAAAAAATTATCATGGAAGCATATATTCATTATTAAACTGAACGACCACCGAACTGATCATATATACTATGTAATCAAACGAATACAATAAATAGAGTATCCTATACCATAAATTTGACTTAAAATCACATCAAATGAACAACCAAATCTCTATTAAGCTTACCCAATTAATCATCCAACACTAGGCCTCTACCCTACATGAACTAGGGATCATGAGTACTGCTTAGGTATAAAAATTTCACGGGCCACATGTTCTATTTTTGAATATAACCCACTAGTACAATACCAATAAATTATATAAAATTAATATTAAATAATATGTTCTCATATCTAAAATTTTCATAGTAATAATTATAATTCAGAAGAACAATAAACTAACAACAGTTGAACTTCAGGTTCTAAAGCGACACATGAGGTAGATCTTACTTGCTTCAACTAGTGGAAAATACTTCTCATCATAATGCATAATAATTATGTGAATAATGAACCACTCTGGAATTAGTGATAAATATGTCATAATAGATTGGGTGATATTCCATAGTATTAGTAGTCACATTATTTTCTGGGGGGATGGAGCCCCAACCTAGAATTTGTCATCACCATATCATTTAGTGGGATCAAGATTCACCCTAGAATAATTTATTATGTCAAATAAGGGATAAGAGACCACCTAAAAATCATATCTCATATAAGTAAAAAAATTACCCACCCTATAATATTATATATATATATATATATAAATTGAAAAAGTATCCACCCTTTAATTATATCTCATCACAGGGGGAATAATAACCAGACCTAGAATCACAGATATAATCATTAGGGGCATAAGCAGCTTCATTTGAATTATATCTCATAAGCAAGAATAGTTCCCCACCGTGGACACACACAAACACATACACACACACACATATATATATATATATAATATTTCATGGGGGATATATATAACTCAATAATAGTAGCTAGAAAACCATATCATCATACACACAAGGTCATCATCTCTCCTTGGAACCTCATATTGTAATAACCCAAAGGGTTGCATACCACATTGAATTAATTACCATGACCTCCTTATTTGAGGGTTAAAATATGAATGTATTATATGATAACCCATACGATATTATTGAATATTCTCTCCCTAGAAATGTCTCATAACATACATCAAATTGGGGGAAAGAAAAAATTCCCCATAATACCCACCATGAATCATCATCACATGGGTACTCCACTCACCAGATCCCATCACACAATTCTTAGTCTAGACTATCAAGTACCAAACACATCCCCGTATCCATGTTCAAACTAATATTTCACTATAAAAGCCTGTGTATAACAACCCTCTACAGGGTAAACATGAGGTATGAGTACCCACAAAGGACCCCCAATGTTACATTATATTCTAGACATCCTATATAGATCCTTTCTATCATCCTTAAATATCATGTCATGTCCATAAATCAATGGGATAAATGTCCTCAAACATGAAAACCATCACATTATGGAATAATCATCCACACAAGTGATGCTACTAGTGAATTTAACAAAAGAGATGGCATAAAACCCCTCACACTTCTCCAGTAAACTAGGGTAAGTAATCTCACACACAATCTATGATTTCTTCTATTATTTGGTTAACCCAATTAAGTATTATTATTATTTATTTAGATAAAAACTCACCCCATTCACATAAGAAATACCCCCAAAATCTTTCAAATAGTCCAATCCTAGGCCAACCATCTCCAATCAATCAGTCTCCCTCACTGAAAGGGAGATAAGGTCACCTATCACAAGGTGTCCCATGTTTTATTCATTTCAAGTATTACACTACAGGGTATTTATTTATCATTACTCCTATATATAATTTAACCCTCATTCATCAGTGTCCAAGGAATCAAACTAGTTTCCAAGGGTCCCTTGATACACAAGGCACTTCAAATATACTAGAAAATTTATTGAAAAATATATATAAATTTTTGTTAAATAGAAAAAATTGAGTAGACAAATATCAAATTATTTATGAAAAAAAAGAATAAACTTTATGGAGATATTCAACAACCAATTAACTCATACATGTTTATTCCATTTATGAAATATCGACCACCCTCAACAACGCTATTGAAAACCTCTCCCAAGCTCATATTTAGTCCTAGGATCTTATATCAAGCCTCCATAAAAATAAAAACTAATTATTAAAATATATAATAAATCATTCAATTTAATTAAATAAGGATTAGTAACCTAGAAACTCATAGACCCCCCTTGTAATGATTCTATTATCGCTACGAACAAAATCCGTATCAAATTATATCTACTCAGCATCGAATTCCATGTCATTTATGAAAAAATCATTTTAAATGCATCATCTGAATTACGTTCAATGAAAAAGTGAACATTTGAGGGGATTAATAATCCAAATATATATTTTATCTAGTAAAAAAAATACATATCATATCCGCCTGAATTTGGAATTTTGTAGTTAAATAAACATCAAAACCCTATCCTAATACCCATAAATCATAGGGGCGATAATGGAACAAAAGAATAGAAGTAACAATAGGGGTGGCCTCAACATATAACACTATTATATACCACCAAGAACACTATTCTCTGAGGGGGTTATAATAGGGGATGAACTAGGGGGAGAGCTTTCAAATTCCACCCCAGAGAGCCACTTCCCTCTAAATGAAAAAGGGATCCATCTGAAAACTTATTATTTTTAACCTACAAGAAAAATAAGGAATGTGATATGTTATGGTGTGATCATCCCAATGTAGTTTGCACGATACCCTAACTTATGATTAACATGGTGTGATCCCTATGGGTTATGGTGATATTTACCTTGGACAAGAGATCAACCCTATCACCGGTGGGATCCAAGAATCCATAGTGTGACTTCCTCCCTTATGATGTGACCTTCACACTATATGGAGTGATGCCTCCTTATAGAAATCCAGTATGACATGAATCCTCTAGGTCATGGTGGGATCCACTTTTCCCCATGAATTAATATTAAGGCTATACATAAGGTTTTTAAAACTCCATATGTAATATAAAAATTCATGAAATGATTCCATACTATTGGGAATAATTTCCATAGGTATGGCTTTTTCATTAATAAAAAGTAATATGGGAACTCATCACAGTGTTCCCCTCAAATGATGAAGCATGATGGACCCTACTTAGTCCATATCATGGTGTGTTTTACAGCCATCACAATGTTATGAGATGCTTATTTTCAATATTATATTATACAGCTGTCGTAATCCTACATTGGAATTCACCCATGAACCCATAACACTCATTGGAACATTTACATTGTCCAAAAAAAATCATATTGTGATATCTCAACCCCTATAATCATAGTTCAAATCCTGTGTATTGAAACACATATTTCCTTAGGGACCAAAAATTATGGTGTCACCAATATTTCCTATCCAGTGATAATGTGAGTTATTAAAAACCAATTACCATAATGATTTTCATACCCAATAAGCTTTTATGTTCCTTATCCATTAATGTTGACATTCCTTATCTTTTAATCACTACTGAATCTCCATTTTGTGGCCCCAAATTTTGAATGATATTCTACTACAAAACTGCCAACACTTGGTTGAACTATACAAAAAAATTTGAGCTGTCCAATAATCTCTAACAACACAAATAATATTTCTCTCAACCGCACCCATCTATCATAAGAAAGTGAAGTGATAGAAATCGTTACATTCGAAGTAATTTGGTTCTCCTAACCATTTTTATCCTATTATAAAGGAGGATTTTGGATTGTGGTTCTCCAAATTGTTTGAATATCCTAATAAAAACTAACTTCTAGTGATTACTCAATATTATTGATGTGGCTCTCTAATAATTACCAAATATTATTTGAAAAAATTAGTTATTCCTCCATTTAATGGTCTCTCACTAAAATGATTGGTCATATCCATAGAGGAACTATCACATCACCTAATCTGATGCCTTAATCAATAAAGGCATTATAGAATCAAACAAATTCCCAAACAAATGTTCGAGCTTGTACTCCTTTTAATTATCAAGTCCTTTCATCAGCTAATAAAAATTTTCGTGACACTACACCCATGCTGACACAACTTTCATCTAAACCACTCTTAGATCACACATATTGTAACATCCCAAGTAAGTAATGAATACTAGATATTCTTATCTATATCTATTTATGAATTATATAGTGTTTTAGAGGCATAAAATGAGAATAAATCCAATCTTAAGCATGGAATACTCTAATATTTTTAAAAGATTGTTTTACCTCCTTTTGATGGAGAACCATTTTTAAATATATCTTCTGACAATTTAATAAGCTATATTTTTAAAAATAAAGTTATTCTTTATGATTGGGAAATTGAAATTTACTTTGTATAAATTTCTGATATTTTTATGATAATGTTAATTTTTTAATGAAAAGTTAAAAGTGATGTATTTTAAATCAAAACCACTTTTTAATCTAATTTATTTATTTAGTTATATTATCATTTTAATTGGTTTTAAAGTTAAAATACAATAAATTTTTACCATTTAATCCAATGGTGGTCATTGGAATTAATATCACTTTGATATTGGACATAAACGAGTGTTAATCTTTTGATATATATTATTTCTTAAAAACACGCTATTTGTTTTGACAGCGGGATTTAATTATAAAATTAATTAATGAAACTTCTATGTTATGAATTTGGTAAAATTGAAATCAAGTTTTAATTAAGAATATAAAATATTTATTAGGGTGAATTTTTGGAAATTTTCTGAAAAACCTTAATTTTTGATGAATAGTGAAACCACAAAGTGGTAGTTACAAAAACTGATTTTTCGTTTAAATGGAACTTTACCAATTCTATGATTTGAATTTTAAAAATCCAATATATATTATTTTCATTATTAAGTAAAATTTGTTTCAATGGTATGAAAATAATTTTTGATGAAAATTAACTTTTCTGGTTTATTAATCACGATTAAAGGTAATTAATGTGATTTAAGGTAAAAATGATATTATAATAAAATGAAAATATCTTGAAACTTGTTCTAACCCTATTGGATGAGTCATGGACGACCATGAAAACCCATGGTTCGATTTTTGGGACCCCATGGAGCCACTTGGGTAAGATAATGACATTAATGCCTTTTATTTAAAGTAAAAGTAAAAATGACACAAACATGTATTGTTTTACTAAAACAATTTTTAAATGGGGTTATAAAAGTAAGATTTTTTACTATAAATAGTAATTGGAAATATGAAAAGATTTTCTACATCATAGTACTTTTTTTTTATAATTTTTAGACATTAAATAAGTTAAATTACTTATGACATCATGATGATGCAGCGATTACCTCATTTTTTAACGATTTATATAAAATAAAACGATAATGTAAAATCTAAGTCCTACACATGTAAAAAACCTATTGTATGGTTGTATTTATAACTCATATCACCTTATCAAAGAAATATATAATTTTTTTCCTCTAAAATCCGAAAAAAAGTTTATAATAAAGTAACCATTTATAACTTTCCAAGAGTGCCCCCTCCTCTCCTCTTATAAAAGGACCCCACCTCTACCACCTTACCCACACCTCTAAAGCCTTTTGCTCGGCCAAGCTCTGATCATTTTATCTCTACAAATCCCTCTTCTCATCCTAGAATCCTTATCTTAGGCAGGAAGCTCTTCAAGAAACTCTTTTTGTTCAAACCAAAGGGAGTTACCCGATTTTAAGGTAATGTCTTCACTTGTGTTCTTTTGTTTTATTTTTCTTCTCCAACCCCCTAAACTCATTTTATTAATTTCCTTTCTAAAAAATACAATATCTTCAATATACTAGGATTTTGTTATAATAAGTATTCTAGCTACACTTACACACACATACATCTAATGGTTAAAGAACATACTGTTTCTGTGGATGGTGAATTTCCTCCTCACAAAACGATGATTGTTCAATATTATTTTAACACATTAAAAGGTGGCCATTAAAATGTAAATATATTTATATATGATATATAATATGTTCTTGTTTTCCTTAAGCTTCTGTATTATTTATTTATGGCATATCTTTATGGTTTCCATTATGGGTAAACGCGATATTTTCATTTTAAGACGTGTGGACTACCGCCCCCTAAAAGTGATTTGATTCGTTAATACCATATGTGGTATGCATAAAGGATAGATTTAATGATATTATATATTATAACATACTATAATTATAATACTATCATGTATCATTATGTTTTAATTCCATTAAATATGAAATAGAAATGGAAGCATCGTTCAAGCGTACGTACGACTTACCGTCTCCAGGAACGACACATTTTATTTCTTACCTCTAAATGTTTTGTAATATTATAAATGCATGTATATAATAGATATATATGACATATATGATATCTACATAATGAATATAATTCTGGATATAATGGATAATTTACCTCATGAACAAACTTGTAATTATTAATAGTTTATTTTTGACTCAAGTAGCAATGATCGACAAAACGACCATTATTAACTTCAATAATTCCATAGTGTTCATAACATTGTAATAAGTGATATAAAAGGAATAATGAACTTGAAAAAGGTTCTTAATCAAGTAGAAATTAACTCATATTTATTATTCAGGAGGTTAAAGAATGATCGAGTGAAGTCGGACCCGAGGTATGGGACATCGTCTCAATCTCCATTCATTGAGGCATATTTTGATTTATACACAACTTTTTTTTATACGGTGTATAAAACCCTTTTACTTTTACGATTATTCAAAAATAATATTTTTTTATATGTAGTGTTTTACTAAATGGCAAAAGTAATGTTTTTTTTCGTACGTATGCAGCGACAAGGTCTTCTCCGCCGCCGTGACCATTATTTGAGTTTCAGCTTCCTCTACAAGCCATAACCTATTTTGAATGAAAAATAAATACCACGTTTTAATTTTATTTTATTTTGGTATTTAAAATGGTTTTCATAATTTTTTTATATCAATGTGTTTTATTGATATCTTGTGTTTGAAAAGTGGAAATGTTATGTTTCCTTTATGCATGTTTCATGTGATACGATTATGTTATGGTTCTTTGGCATTGTTATGAAGACGGGTGGTTCTGTGATAAACTAAGGGCGGGTGAGCCCGATATAGCTCTCCAATACATTTGGTAACACGAAGGATTTAAACGTTAAGGTTTCTCTGAAGAGATTTAGGGAATATACTATGATGGGTATTCCAAACATAACCATGAGGGTTACTCCCTACGTATGAATTCTATGAATGACTCAAGTTACCTTTATGTCATATGATTTCTATGATTTATTCATGATTTGATGAGGTATGTTAAAGTTATTTTGATTTATGAGTAATGTATGATTTCATACATGGACTAATGTTTTCATTTCTTACTTTTATATCCCTTACTGAGATTTTTATGCTCATCCCAAGTTTTTTAAATGTATTTCATAGGTTAAGGGAAAGGTACATGATGTGATGATAGTGTCAAGGAAGTGTCAAGAAAGAATCCATGTTTTATTTTAAATATGATTCTGTGGATGGGAAAAATGAGTACTATCTTTTATTTAACCACTTTGTTTAAATGTGGAATGTAATGCCTATTTTATGATCTAATTCTCTAAAACTCTAAACCTGAAAAGATCCTCAATGTGTATTCTTGAAGTAACTCAATATTAAGTAATGTTTAAGGCTGGGGACTTACAGTTGATATCAAAGGACGGTTTAGATAACCTTAGGAGTTAGAAATCTATTAAATGATTATCCAAAAATATTTTTTTATGGTCAAATTGAAATGATATAGCATATGAAGATTACCATGTAGCTTCATCTAAGACATGTTTTTTTAGAATGGTTTTCCGCAGAGGAAACAGGGGAGTAGTGCTAGGAAGGCATATAGAATGAAATGACCTTCCAAATCAGCATCCTGAGATGGTTGGAATTAGAACTGAATAGTTTGTTGCAGTAATGGCACAGTTGACTCAAGCGATAAATGGTGGTGGTATCCATGAATGAGATCAGCCAGATAAACCATAGTGGAACATGTTAGTGGTGGAACATTTCATGAGGAAATATCCCCCATCATTCAGAGGATTGTCTGACCCTGTGCTACCTGAAGTTTGGATTAAAGCATTGGAGAATATTTTCGATGTCATGGGGTGTTCAGATAATCAAAATGTTAGTCATGCTATTTACCGTTTGGAGGGTGAAGCAGATCAGTGGTGGTCGATGGTTAATAATATTAGGGACTCTAATGAGATTGATGCTCTCGACTGGGATAAATTCAAAGGAATATTTCTTCAGAAGTATTTTTCTATGGTTGTTCGACTTAGGATGGAAAAACAATTCTAGGAATTGAGGCAAGAGGAAGACTCAGTGGCTGATTATGAAGAAAAGTTCACTCGATTGTCAAGGTATGCTCCAAATTTTATCCGAGACCGTGATAGTAAAATCCATCGTTTTCACTCAGGATTAAATCCAAAATATCGAAGGGCATTAGCTTCTCGCGAGTTTAAGAGTTATGAAAAGCTAGTTCGATGTGGTGAGAAGGTGTAAATGGTGTTTTCCAATGATCAAGTGTTCTATAACAACCAGTAGAAGAAGAGACCGAGGTGGCAGGAGAAAGGAAATAATTTTTCAAAAAGGTCTTACAGTAAGAAAACTAAGTTTCTAGTTTGTGATAAATGTGGTAAATGGCATGCTAGGGAATGTCTTCTGAATTCTAGAAAGTGCTACCAATGTGCTAAGATGGGACCTAAGGCTTGTGATTTCACTGAAAATGATCCAAGAGATGGTAAGTCCAAATTTGATTTACAGTTAGAAAAATGTTTTAAGTGCAATGAGATGGGTCACTATTCAAATGACTGTCTGACAAAGAGATTGAGTGATGGGAAGCAGTTAGACTACAAGCAGAATGGGGTGGTGAAATACTTTGCAACTACTTCAGCAGATGTCGGGCCATCAAATGAAGTTGTATCAGGTACTTTATTTGTTTTTTCATATTATGCTAGTGTGTTGTTTGATTCGGGGTCTACAAATTATTTTATCTCTGAAACTTTTCTAGTAAAATGAGAATACCTTCTCAAGAAATGACTCCTAAACTTGTGGTAAAAACACCTAGGGGAAATGTTGAGGTAAAAAGAATTTATAAGAATCTTCATATCCTTATCTGTGGAAAGAACCTACTTGAAAACCTTATTGTTTTACCACTAGTAGAGTTTGAAGTTATCATGGGTATAGATTGAATATCTATTTACCATGCTACGATTGACTGTAGAGATAAATAATTTTCTTTTCAGAAAGAATTTCAGTTTGTGTACAATAATGAACCCTTACTATTGATAACATATCAAGAGGCTGAGAAACTTATAAAAGATGTAAATTAATGTTACCTTGCACATATCATTGAAAACACGAGAACTGTTCAGATTAATGATGTGCCAGTGGTAAATGAGTATCCAGATGTTTTTCCTGATGAGTTTCCTGGAATAATACCAGATCGGGATGTTGAGTTTACTGTCGACTTAGTTCCTGATGCTAATCCAATTTCAAAACCCCCTTATTGAATGGCTAAAACTGAACTATTAGAGTTGAAGGAGCAATTGCACGATTTATTGGAGAAAGGTTTCATTCGACCTAGAACATCACCATGGGGTGCTCCTATTTTATTTTTTAAAAATAAAGATGGTTCTATGAGACTTTTCATTGATTATAGAACCTTGAATGAAATCACTGTTAAGAAAAATATCCTTTGCCTCATATCGATGATTTGTTTGATCAGCTCCAGGGAGCCCAGTTTTTTTCAAAGATTGACGTGAGATCGTGGTACAATCAGTTGAAGGTAAAAGGAGAAGATATTCCGAAGACCACGTTTCATACAAGATATGGCCATTATGAATTTGTAGTAATGCCTTTTGGGCTAACCAATGCACCTGCTATATTCATGGATCTTATGAATATAATTTTCCATGAGTTCTTGGATAAGTTTTGTATTTGTTTTCATTGATGATTTTTTGGTGTTTTCTAAAAGTAAAGAAGAGCATGATAGACAATTAAGGGTTATTTTTCAAACCATAAAAGAAAAGAAATTGTGTGGGAAATTCCGCAAGTGGGTGTTTTGGTTGCAAAAAATTTCATTCCTTGGTCACATTGTTTCTAAAGATGGAATAACTGTGGATCCTGCAAAAACACAAGTTGTTGAAGAATGGACAAGACCCACAAATGTAACCTAGATCCGTAGTTTTCATGGTTTGGCAGGGTATTACAGAAGGTTTTTTAGATATTTTTCACAGTTGTCTAGTCCAATGAAAATGCTAACTTGGAAAAGTGTTATGTTTATCTGGAGAAATGAATGTGATGAATGTTTTCAGAAACTGAAAATAAGATTGTTGAAAGCTCCAGTTTTGGCACTACCTTCCAGGAATGGGGAGATTGTTATCTACATTGATTCTTCACTGAAAGGACTTGGTTGCTTCCTAATATAGAATGATCAGGTAATTGATTATGCTTCATGATAGTTGAGAACTCATGAGGTAAATTACCCTACACATGATTTGAAATTAGCTGGTGTTGTTTTCGCTTTAAAAAATTGGAGGTATCATTTTTATGGAGTAAAGTGTGAAATATATTCCGATCACAAAAGTTTAAAGTATATATTCACTCAGAAAGAATTTAACATGAGACAGAGGAGATGGCTAGAATTAATCAAGGATTATGATTGTACATTTCATTACCATCTAGGAAAAGAAAATAAAGTGGCTGATGCTTTGAGTCGAAAAAGTAATGCTTCATTAACAATGTTGCATTTGGAACATGATCCTTTGGTTAAGGATTTGATGAAATCTGGCATAGAAGTTGTTGGTGCAGGATTTCCTTCTGTTTTGTTTCAGGTATCAGTGGAATCTTCTCTATCAGACAGAATTAAGCAAGCACATAAGCAAGACAATGAGTTGTAGAAAAAGGTAGAGTTGGTTCAGAAGGGTAAGTTGCCTGAATTCAACATTGATAATGATTGTGTTTTTTGATTTGGGAAGAGATTGTGTGTGCCATGTGATTTATAATTGAAGAGATATTTGTTATGTGAAGCTCATAGTTCTCCATTTTCAGTTCATCCAGGAAGTACTAAGATGTATAGAGATCTTCAAGAGTATTACTGGTGGGATAGAATGAAAGGAGATATTGCTGATTTTACTGTGAAGTGTTTGACTTGTCAACAGGTTAAAGAAGAGTGGCAGTTATCGAAAGGGATGCTTCAGCCTTTACCAGTGCTAGATTGTAAATGGGAGAATATATCCATGGACTTCGTTGTTGGATTTCCAAAGACACCTCGAGGTAATAATGCATTCTGGGTTATTGTTGATCACTTGACTAAATCTGCTCATTTCCTTGCTATATGAGAAACTTTTTCCCTAGATCAACATTCCCATTTGTATATTAAAGAGATAGTTAGGTTACATGTATTTCCTCTCTCCATTGTATTTGACCGTGATCCCAGGTTCACTTCTAACTTTTGGAAATGCATTTAGAAGTCGTTGGGTAATGAGTTAAATTTTAGTACAACCTTTCATCTGCAATCAGATGGGTAGCCAGAACGAATGATTCAGAATTTAGAGGATATGCTACGTGCTTGTTCTATGGATTATTTGGGATGTTGGGACCAACATCTTTCGTTGGATGAGTTTTCTTATAATAACAGTTTTCATTCTAGTATACCGATGGCACCATTTGAGGCATTATATGGGAAGCGGTGTCGAACTCTAGCTTTATGGGATGAAGTGGGTGAAAGGAAGTTGATGGGACTAGAATTGGTAGAAGATTTTGTATAAAAAGTTCAGATTATACAGAGACACATGAGAACAGATCAGAGTAGGCAGAAGAGTCATGCAGACAACAAGAGGAAGGATCTCTCTTTTGAGGTAGGTGATCATGTTTCTCAAAGTATCTCCATGGAAAAGTGTGATGCGATTTGGTAAGAAAGGAAAACCGATTCCAAGGTTCATTGGACCATATGAAATTCTGGAGAGAGTTGGATCAGTTTCTTAACGAGTGGGTTTACCTACGAGTTTATCTCAGGTACACAATGTTTTTCATGTTTCGATGTTGAGAATGTATATTCCAGATCCATCTCATGTTTTGAGCCCAGAGGTAATTCAGTTGGAAGAGAATATCTCTTATTAAGAACAACCAGTCCAGATTCTTGACCATAGAGAGAAAGTGTTGCGGAATAAGGTAATTCACCAGGTAATGGTTTTGTGAAAAAACCATATGGTTGAAGATGCAACATGGGAATCTGAAAATGCAATGAGGGATAAATACCCCCACTTATTCGATAAGTAAATAAATTGCAGGGATGAAATTTTCTAAAGGGGGGAAGGATGTAACATCCCAAGTAAGTAATGAATAATTGATATTCTTATCTATGTCTATTTATGAATTATATGGTGTTTTAGAGGCTTAAAATGAGAATAAATACAATCTTAAGTATGTAATACTCTAATATTTTTAAAAGATTGTTTTACCGCCTTTTGATGGAGAACCTTTTTTATATCTATATTTTTACAATTTTATAATCTATATTTGTAAAAATAAATTTATTCTTTATGATAGGGACATTGAAATTTACTTTGGATAAATTTATGGTATTTTTCTGATAATGTTCATTTTTTAATGAATAGTGAAAAGTGTTGTATTTTGATTCAAATCCTCTTTTTAATATAATTTATTTATATAGTTAGATTATCTTTTTAATTAGTTTTAAAGTGAAATTAGAATATATTTTTACCATTTATTCCATTTGTGGTCATTGTAATTAATATCACTTTTAGATTGGACATAAACGAGTTTCAATCTTTTGATAGATATTGTTTCTTAAAAACACGCTATTTGTTTTGACAGCGGGATTTAATTATAAAATTAATTAATGAAACTTCTATGTTATGAATTTGGTAAAATAGAAATCATTTTTGAATTCTAAATATCTAAAATATACCTTTGGGTGAATTTTTGGTATTTTTCTGAAAAACCTTAATTTTTGATGAATAGTGAAACCACAAAGTTGTAGTTACAAAAACTGATTTTTTGTTCAAATTGAACATTACCACTTCTGTGATTTTAATTTCAAATATAAAATTTAAATGATTTTCTTTATTAAGTAAAATGTGGTTCAATGGGATGAAAATAATTTTTGATGAAATGTAACTTTTAAGTTTTATTAATCGCGATTAAAGGAAATTAGTGTGATTTAAGGTAAAAATGATATTATAATAAAATGAAAATATCTTGACACTTTTCGTAACCCCATATTATGAGTCATGGCTGACCAAGACAACCCATGGGTCTATTTTCGGGACCCCATGGAGCCACTTGGGTATGATAATGACATTAATGCCTTTTATTTAAAGTAAATGTAAAATTGACACAAGCATTTGATGTTTTACTAAAACAATTTTTACATGGGGTTATCAAAGTCATATTTTTTACTATAAATAGTAATTGGAATGATAAAAAGATTTCCTAAGTCATAATAATTTTTTTATAATTTTTAGACATTACATAATTTTAATTCTTTTTGACATCAAGATGATGCAGCGATTACCTCATTATTTAATGATTTAAATAAAATGAAAAGATAATGTAAAATGTAAGACCTAAACATGTCAAAAATCTATTGGATGGGTAGATTTAGAACTCTTATCACCTTATCCTTGAAATATATATTTCTACGACATTTAAAATACGGAATGCATATTATAATAAAGTAACCTTTTATAACTTTCCAAGGGTGCCCCTCCTTTCCTCTTATAAAAGGCCCCCACCTCTACCACCTTACGCACACCTCTAAATACTTTGGCTCGGACAAGCTCTAATAATTTTGTCTCTAAACATCCCTATCCTCATCCTAGTAGCCTTAACTTTGGTAGTAAGCTATTCAAGAAATTCTTTTGGTTCAAACCAAAGGGAGTTACCCAATTTTAAGGTAATGTCTTCACTTGTGTTCTTTTGTTTTATTTTGCTTCTCCAACACCCTAAAATATTATTATTAATTTATTTTTTAACAACTCCATTATCTTCAATATACTAGGATGTTGTTATAATAAGGATTCTAGCTACACTTACACACACCTTCATCTAATGGTTAAAGAACATACTGTTTCTTTGGATGGTGGATTTCTGGCTCACGAAACGATGATTTTTCAATATTATTTTAACACCTTCAAAGGGGTCCATTAAGATGTCACTATATTTATATATGATATATAATATGTTTTTGTTTTCCTTAAGCTTCTTTATTTTTTATTTATGTCATAACATTATGGTTTCCATTATGGGTAAACATGATATCTTCATTTTAGGAAGTGCGGACTACCGCCCCCTCAAAGTGATTTGATTCGTTAATACCATATGTGGTACGTATAGAGGATCGATTTAATGATATTATATATGATACCATACTGGAAATATAATACTATTATGTATCATTATGTTTTAATTCCATTAAATATGAAATAGAAATTGAGGTAGCGTTTATGCGTTTGTACGGCTTACCGTCTCCATGAACGATGCATTTCATTTCTTACCTCTAAAGGTTGTGTAATATTATAAATCCATGTATATAATGGATATATATGATATATATGATATCTACATAATGAATATAATTCTAGATATAATGGATATTTTACCCCATGAAGAAACTAGTAATTATAAAGAGTTTATTTTTTACTCGAGTAGCAATGATCGACAAAATGACCATTATTAACTTAAATAATTACATAGTGTTCAAAACATGGTAATAAGTGATATAAAATGAATAATGAACTTGAAAAAGGTTTTTAATCAGGTATAAATTAACTAAAGTTTATTATTCAGGAGGTTAAAGAATGATCGAGTCAAGTCAGACCCGAGGTATGTGACTTCGTCTCAATCTCCATTCATTGAGGCATATTTTGTTTTATACACAACATTCTATTATACGGTGTATAAACCCCATTGACTTTTATGCTTATTCAAAAAGAATATTTTTTTATACGAATCATTTTTCTAAATGACAAACGAAATATTTTTTTGTCATACGTATGCGGTGACAATGACTTCTCCGCCGCCATGACCATTATTTGAGTTTCGGATTCCTCTACAAGCCATACCTTTTTTTGAATAAAAAAAATAATTACCATGTTTTACTTTTCTTTTATTTTGGTATTGAAAATGGTTTTCATAATTTTTTTTATATCAATGTGTTGTATTGATATCTTGTGATTGAAAAGTGGAAATGTAATGTTTCCTTTATGCATGTTTTATGTGATACGATTATGTTATGGTTCTTGGTCATTGTTATGAAGATGAGTGGTTCCATGATAAAAAAAGGGCGGGTGAGCCCGATATAGCTCTCCAATGCATTGGGTAACGCGAAGGAGTTAAACGTTAAAGTTTATCTGAAGAGATTTAGGGAATATACTGTGATGGGTATTCCAAACATAACCATGAGGGTTACTCCCTACGTACGAATGTTATGAATGCCTCAAGTTACGTTTATGTCTTATAATATCTATGATTTATTCATGATTTGATGAGGTATGTTAAATTGATTATGTTTTATGAGTAATGTATGATTTCATACATGGAATAATGTTTTTATTTCATACTTTTATATCCTTTAATAATATTTTTATGCTCTTCCCATGTATTTGAAATTTTTTTCATAGGTCAAGGGAAAGGTACATCATGTGATTTTAGTGTCAAGGAAGTGTCAAGAAAGAATCTGGGTTTTATTTTAAATATGATTCCGTTGATCGAAAAAATGAGTACTATCTTTTATGTAACAACATTGTTTAAATGTGGAATGTAATGCATGTTTTATGATCTAATTCTCTAAAACTAAAAACCTGAAAAGATCCTCAACGTGTATTCTTGAAGTAACTCAAGATTAAGTAATGTTTAAGGCTGGGGCCTTATACATATTCTGTCCCGATCCTAATGTTTACATATATATTCTATCCAATAACACATTCAAATTGAATTATTATAACATCCTTAGATCCATAGAAAATTAAATACATTTATTCACCGACACCCTAATTCCATCTCAACAATATACCAACCATTCAGAATTACTAAAAAAATAGACCAAAGTGAGATTCATACCACAATAAACAATTTGGTTATCCCCTCCATTATAGTATCCATATCATCAATATAGAAAATGAAAATTCTCAAAATTTATAGCCCATGATAGATTATTTAGGCAAATGAGTACACATGATCATTATATTCATAATAAAGTTCCAAAATAACCAATTTCTACAGATTCCTGAATCATCTAGATCACCATCTGTATGATTTTTTGAAATCTGTGCACATTGAGGTCTAAAACATACAATGAATAACGTTTCACTATACACTATATTTATTCCCTTACACTACTCCTTGATCACTAAAAAATGGGGCCCATCATCACATGCATGTCTCTCCTCTCATGCAATTTTCCTCCCATCTCCAAAAATAGCTATCGAGGACTAAATTCAGATCAACCATACCATAGTACTCCAATCCATCCTTTATTTTACCATATATTTCATAGAAACATTTATGAATAATCGTCAATTAAACCACTCACCATCAAGGGATACCTCAAATTCCAATCGAAACATTAAGCCTCTATATTAGTAGAAATCTCACCAATCACTTCAGTTCTTGAATCCGAATTATCTTTATAATCACATCTCATCCCCAATATCACCCAAAGTGAAGTTTCATATCATAACCCACTAAAAATCCATGAATTATTCTCACGAAATGAGATAATAGGTGAATATACCACCATTATTAAACCACTCAGGTTCCCTTTGAGCTTAAAAAATTCCCAATAAACTATGTACATGGACAACTCACCAATCAACAAACCTAATTATTACCACATAGTTTTAGTGTGTAATTTCGTTCAAACATAATGAATTTTAATAAAAATTACATGAAAACCATAATCTATTCTATCAAGGTAGAGTGAAATTTCAATAAACAATCTCATAGGTTCTTATCCACTTTGTTACTCTATATCATCTAAATATCGCTAGTGTACTATCCTATATAACTCAACGAAAAAACACGAATCATTATACCATGAGTCATACATCCTCAAAAAATGTATTATTAAGTCAAATAATTTATCACTCACCACTACATGTAAATATAATCTATCAAAAATAATCCTTGATTTTTTCCTTCCAATAAGCTTGAGGTATCTCGCTCATACTAAGGCCTACCACAAGATCATATATCAGGCATGAATCATTCAAAAAACAGAAACATATCCCACTAATATACCCTTCATAGATATGACCAAATAGGATCAAAATCATCTATTTCATTGGTAATCACTATGAATAAAAAAATCTATTGACTTAATTAATCAATCCATAGAAACCTAATGTTTATAATAACATCACTTAGACTAACTTTTATCATAAAAGGTAGAGGAATCTCACCTTCCAATACAAAAAATATTGGGTAAAAATATACCCCAGGAATACACATAATGAAATACTCCCTTGAGTATCAAGTTCAAATCCACAGGTTTTTAAAAACATCACAACACGATTGTTTGTACTAGCAGATATCACACATATCACATTGGTTAAGTAGGATTCTACAAGTAAACTATTTTGAAAATCATCATATAGGTTGTTAATGAAACATTAAGTGTAAAAATCGATTTATTTTTTCCATAACAAGTGAATAATAATCCAAATCCTGAAGTAACCCACCCAGGGTCTATCTCTAAGTCATTTAATGCCTGAAAAAAGAGTTAAATGGTCCATCACCAGGGCATGAAATAACTAAAACAAAAAACTATCAACATAGAAGATATACATGACATGTCGTTAGTAGAACAATCCTATGTTTTCTTGAGTATAACTACTATAAAATATTTTATTACAAATTATATTTTTTTTGAGACATTAAAAAAATAAACACCCATAATTAGTGAAGCTAGTCGCATAGAAGAATATATATTTCATGTGAATCCAACGAGACAAATTTGATGTAGATAATAATTCATTTTCACAAAGTGGTACAGGATAAAAATAATTTCAATATCCAATACACATATATTAGTTGAAAAATATCTGAATGGTAATAGTTAAAACCAAGAAGGGAAATCCTATAGCATTGATAACCCATACATTAACCAAAAAATTTCAATCATTCACAAGACTAATGTATATAAAATTATTTTAAATTTCATTATTTATATCCTAGAATATCCCAAATAGTAATTTAAAATTAACTGTTTTATGATAGAAAATCTCTAATTCCCTTAGAAAAAGATCACACACCAGTGCCCTAGCTAGAGTGACATATAACATCAGGTGTTACTCCCCTCATGGTAAAGGCTACCAACTAACTACAAGGGACAACAATGTTATTTTTATGGGTGGAATAAACCCTTATATCATAGTAATCAAAAAATGGAAATAAATTAAAAAATACATAGAAAATAATAACAATAATCCAGATAAAATAAGCTTCAATTATATAACATATTAATGTAGAGGCTTATAGTTTTAACTGAATTGGTAGACCAATGGGAGAATCATGTATGAAAAATAAACAAAATAATTAAATACATGGAGGCAATCCTACCATCCTTAAGAATCACCTCATCTCAACATCGAAATCCCCATAACGTTTCTCCTACCTTATCACACAACATTGGACGTCTAGCCTACTTTAAATTATGATCATGATATTGTTTTTGAGTATCAATGATGTAGAGAGAGCATAAATTCCTGTGAAAATTACAATTCAGGACACCACCAATGGTAACCCTAACCTATATTTTACAGACCATACACACACATGTGATATGATCTGAATATTAAATAATAGTGGAAGCATAATTAAATAAACACTAGTAATCATCACGTTATAATGTAACATCTGAGGATATCCATACCTACTTTGAAAATTGATGAATATATTTGAGAATAATGTATACCCATTAGGTGGGATGAATCCCAAAATGTAAATGAGTCATCCCAATGTTATTAAAGGGGGATGTCATGCAAACTGAGAATCACACATCGCCATATTATTGGGTTATTTTCTTCTTATCTTAATCCTCCTCTCTTATTTTCTTGGTGGGTTTTATCTTGGGAGAACCCTATGGTGAGGGTTATCTTATTTGGATATATTTATTTTATTTTATCATGTGAATATTTTCTCTTGGGGTGTATATATCCTTCTCCCAAAGATTCATTTTATCTGCATGTTGTTGATGTAGATGTTTCCATATATTACCTTTCCGACGTATTCAATTTGATGCTTGAGTGTATCTAAATAATTTATAATTTTTTTCTCATTCTAGTGTTAGGTTCTTTTGGTTTTGTTTGGTGTTTTCATGAAGTAATGTTCATGAGAAATGGTTCTCAAATATTTTTCATAAACATGCCTATATATATATGCATGAAAGGTGTTTTATGAAATATCAATTGATAATTTAAATTAAAATTGGGTTATTTGGGTTTTCTTTTCTTTTTTTATGTTATTTTATTGTGTATGGATTCATAATTGGTTTTTTAGATGAAAATTCGTCACTCGTATATTTTTAATGCTTATGTGTGGCTTGTTGTATTTTTTTGTAAAAAAACTAGCGCCCTGTCTTCAAAATGGGTTTGAATATTTTATGGACACTTGAAGGGGGTCAATGGTTGTGGGAACACCCATATGTGAATTGTGTGTACACATGGATGGGAAACCAAAGGATAATGGGCATTTATAATGATGTTTCCTTGAACACTAGTTTCTCAAAGGCTTCTCTCCTTCTTTCTTCATTCTCATCAAAAATGGTTCTTTCAAGCTAATATTGTTTTCAATTTAATCTAAAATTTCTATATATTGGATGATAGAATTCAAAAATAAGTTAATTCTGTTTCATTTATCCATCATATTTGTGATTTTTAAATGTGTCCAATGGATTGTGTGACACATGTGAATTATATTTTAAAACATTTTTTAGTAGAAATGTGATGAGAGTTGTTTTTCTAATGAAATTGATTTTTTTTCTCATGAATTAATTTTTTATGTTTATTAAATATTTGATATTAATTTTTCAAGTGGTACAAATCATGTTTTAAAATGGATTTGGTGTGTGTGTGTGTGGATTTGAAGGAGACTTTTCAAAAAATGATTATATTTCTTGTGTGACATTATTGAAGTGTTTTAAAATGGGTATTATGAATTGGGGGGAGTGGTGTGAAATGTATTTACAAATATCTTCAGGTATTTTATTGAATTTAAATGTGGTTTCATACCTGTTATCTAAGGCTTGTCCCAATTGGAAATTTGAGGTGTGTTTTGGAAACCAAATGGCACAGAAGCTTCTTTAGAGCTTTTGATGTTGGTGAATGATTCTTCATTAGATGGGAGTGTTATTTTAAAATAGAAATTGGATTCATAAATGATAAGTACCTCATGAATCCTTTATATTTTTTTGGGTTTTGTTGTGAAATCATATCTGATTGAATGGTGCAGTTGGTATTTAGTAATTTTTTGAGAAGTTGTTTTAATTATGGAAAATGGTGTTATCTATGTGAGCTTAATTGTTCGGTTAACAGACATGTGAATGATTTGAATATTCTTATGTGTTCATGAGGCTTGGTTTATCATGGGAGAAAACTAAAACACGGGATACATTCATCTATGGTGTCACTTGCATGAGGATAATGTTGTTTATAGTCTCTTGAAATTTTTTTACAAACAAATATTATCATCGAATTCATGGGAATCATACAAAGGTTTTAGTGATGGGTTCGTATTGACCCCGATAAGATGTCTCTGTACGACATAGATTTTTTGAGAGGCCACATGGGATGTATAGCTAGATTAGATAGTTTGGAGCATCTAGTAGCTTATTGACTATGGAGCCCCACTATATTCCGGTAGAGGATTATGAACCAAGTACGTCCATGGATTTCCTCTAAATATGTTTAAGAGGAGACCATTATTCTCTATCTATATGTTTGGTTTTTATACTACTTCATGTTGGTTATTATCCCTTCTCATTTATGACTTCTTATTTTTCTTCTTTTATTATCTATAAATTTTCCATCAAGTGATTTGTTATGGATTTTTTACTAAATTTGGGTTTTGAAATGGGTTTCGGAAAGTGGAACTATTTTTAAATACCAAATATGTGTGCATGGTTTCAAATAAGTAATTTTTTGAATGAAATTTTTGGTTTCTTAAATTATTTAAATGCAATTTTAGATATGTATTTTTAAATTAGTGTCTAGGGAATGTTTCAAGATTGAAAATTCATGGGTGTTGTTGTGATTACCAAATACATTTTCATATACCGACACCCTACTTGCACCACTAAGAATGTGTATAACTGAACTATTTCGTAGGTTTCAATTTCTCATTCTATTTTACATTGGGGAAGGATGGTCTTATGGTTAGTGGTGACCAAGAAGATACATGAAGAACTTGTAAGTGTGTATTAGATTTAGTTTTGTATTCAATTTTTATTTTGTTCTTATTTTTTGGTATCTAGAGAAGTTCTCTATTGATGTTCAATTATTTTTAGATTCATCTGTGTGTTAATTTTGGTTATTGATCTTGTGTTGTTTGGAAGGAGTTCTCTTTATTGTGATTAGGTTGCTTCCCTCCAATAGTTTCCAACCTATGGGGATCATGAACACTGTTTGGGACATTTCTCATACTAGGTTCGGTGTTAGGATAGATGGAATCCTGGATATGTTTTTGAAAAAATGGTATCATCACATGCCCTTTGTATTTTTTTTTGAAAAAAATTTGATATTAGGATAACTAGAACACGAGTTGTAGGTACATGGAGGATTTAATAAACTCTTAATCATTATAAACCTTAGGTTTCTAGGGGTATCATGAGAGGTTATCCTTTACCTTGGCTTGTTTTTATAGATGGGGAATGACAATGGAGGTGAACCAGTGCCATATTGTGATCCCAAATAGAGAGGTGACACATCTAGATTCTAAGTGCATAGTTCAAGGTCCTCTTAGTTATTGATGATTAAATGAGTTATTTCTAAATAATACTTTCATTGGGATACAGATTACCACTAGTTCATCACCCCAAGAGCCTTGTGGGGGTGGCGATTTGGTTTGATTTTGGTCATTGTTGGTTGATTTTCAAAGCTGAAAATGATTTTTCGAGAAAGGGTATTCCAAAATGAAAATTCATACAATGTGAGATTTTGTTTTTATATGTGATATTAAATAATTTTATGGGGTTTGAAGAGTGAGTCTGTTTTAAAAGGTGGTACATGGTGTTTGAAATTTGGATGGAAGTGTCAGGTTTTGAAAATAGGATTCTAGATTTTTCTGATGTTTGGATTTTGAGATGGTTATTTTGGTAGGGGTTGGTAGTTTAGTTGAGTTTTCGATGATGTTTATTTGTGTTATATATTTTCTTCTATTCATAGTATGTTTCATAGAAAGGAATCATAGGTTTCTAGTGAGTCTCTCGAATTGTTGACCCTACCCAGACACTAAGTGGGGTGGAATATTAGAGTTCATTTCTGTTGTTTCAAGTCATTCATGATGTTCAAAGTTTTTAGGGGTTTTGGAGAGGCGTGACAGAGTAAAATGAATATTCAGGTAGTTGGGAACTCTTGACGTGGTGAGGGATCAAGCAACCATGGGTTAGTTGGAAGGATCAGATTTGGAAACATGAAATGTGATTTTACATTCTTCATATCAAGATGATATGTCTTTTGAAGTGTTAAGATCACTTTCATAAAATAGTTTATTCTTGGGGAGGTTAATTCAATGAAGGTGGAAGATATCATGAATTGTCAACAATACCAAAAGAGAGTGAATGCCTATTTTGATCATTTGATGGAGATTGTCTTGGTTCATACACATATAGATTCAAGGAATTAGAATAAATATCCCATATTTTTTTGGGGTTCTTTTTCTATTGATCATTGGGAGAGTCCCCTCATCAAATTATTTTGAATTCGAGAAATTGGTTGATGAGGCATTCTCAGCTGATTTGGTTACTGGTGTGAAATTAGTGGTGGATGATGCTTGTGATGGTTCCCCATATGGTGAGATGTCTGTTTTAAAGGAACCCATTTATTTGAAATCTAATTCATATATGGAATTTACCTTATCGAACCATTCATTTCTGTTCCTTCACTATGGTCAGTTCAAGAAATTGATGTTGTTTTATCGTAATCCCCAAAAGGTTTGTCGTCGATCTGGATATTTGGGTAATCAAGAGAAATAATCCAATAAGAATGGTTATAAGAGAATGTTCCGATTGGAGGATGTAATGACCAAATATTAAGGATGAGAATTCCTCAAGAAATTAGGGCTCCATCCATAAGCCTCAGAGTGAAGCTTTTCATGTAATCAGGAATCATTGGTGTGGTGGAGCAGTCGGCCCATATTTTAGTCTCTAGTGTTGGTGTTGAGTCGGTTGAATTCTTTATTGTAGTTCTACTTATTTATGTGTGTCAACATTATTTAAGGAGTCTTGTTGGGGGTTTTCCTTACTTATCAAAATAGTTGTTCCTTTTTTTAATATGTGTGTCTTCGATTTGTGTCGCTTCTTGTATGTTATTATTCTTATTTAAGATCAGTTCCAGTTCTTGGTGATGCTGACCATATAGATGTTAGATTATTTTGGAATTAAAGAATTTTTTTGATTTTATTTTTGTTCTAGTTCATTCTATGATTTTCACCTTGTGTTTGGGATTTGATTTATATTTGGAGTCCCTAGTTCTTGTGACAGCGCTGTTCATCTTGTTCCGACAGTTTTTGGTCTATGTTTAGAGTTCTGATATTGGTGTCACCATACTAGGAAATTCAATATGGGTGGTGTTAGTCTGGTTATTGTGGTTGGGTGAACCCTATCATGTTATTTTATTGTTCTTCACATTGTGTTTTCCTCCATAAATTTCTATCTATGACTTGTGGAGTGAATGTTCACATAGTGGAATATTATTTCATTAGATCCCATCTCATTTTAGTTGTGATATTTTCCCTCATGTGGCTCTGTGACAATATAGGTCTTGATTGTGACTGTGGTGGGGATAATTGTAAAACCCAACCATGTAATTTTTTTTATTTTATTCATTTATTTGAATTGGATATTTTGTTTGAGATTTGTTTTGAGTTCCCAGATATTTTTTTTTGAATTTTGTATGTTCTAGGTGAGTTTTTGACCTATGTATGGTTTATGATAATGGTTTAAGGGTTAAACATGAGGCCTACTATGGTATAAGATGTTTTTAGTTCATTTTCTTCTTCCATGTTTTGAATTTCATGGTTTGATCATGACTTCGAAAAAACTGTGTGTGTTATTGGAGAAACAGAATGAATTGAGGGTTGGGTTTTCGGCATGCCGGACGACTTGATAGAACCTTACAACATCAGTGTAAAGTGTTATATAGTCTTGATAGTGGAATTTTGTATGGATGCAACATGGTTTCCCAAATAGTGTGGTCAAACCACACAGGGTTACCCTTTTCTCAAATAGAGTGTGCATGGTTGGAACACAATTTTTCAATCCATGCGGCCTAATCAAGCGATTTTTCCCTGGTCATTAAATGTATGAAATTAAAATTATCCCCTCCATTATTTTAACCATATTTAATGTTTATCCTCAGTTCCCTAACCTAGGAACTCTATGGGGATTCTTTCTAACCTCCTCTCATTCTTCTATTCATCCATTGAATCCCTATGGAGGTTATTATGTAAGTTTCTTCGAGTTTTTTGTAATTTTCTTCTTATTCTATTCATTTTATCTTGGTATCATGGTGTTTTATTGGTGGGTTATCTCTTTGATAGACCCCAGGATAAGGGTTAGCATATGTGGTTCTATTTATTTGATTTTAGTGTGTATAAATTATCTGTTGGAGTGTATTAATCCTTATACCGAAGATTCATTGCATCCCTATGTCATTGAGGTAGGTGTTTCAATCCATCTCCACTCCAACACATTCCATTAGATGTATAGGTATTTTAAACTAATTTATAAATGTGTTTCTCATGCTTTTGATATGTTTTTTGGATTGGTATGGAGTTTTCATGAAGGAATTATGGAGTAATTTTTTTTCAAATGGTTTTCTTAAACATGCCTTTGTATATATGCAAGGAATGTGTTTGATAAAACATCAACTGCTATTTAAAAGTGATGTTAGGTGATTTGGTAAATGTTTTTCCTTTTTTTATATTATGTTATTATGGTTTTATTATTAATTGTGTGTTTTATAATGGAATTAGGGACTCTAATGGTTTGATGCTTATGTGTGGATTTTTGTATTGTTTTTGTAAAAAAACTCATATTTCATAAAAAAAAAATCAATACATTCATAGATTCATGAAGGGTTTCATTGGATGTGGACACAACCTTGTGTTCTATAGGTGTATATATGTATAGATAAAAAATGAAAATTTACCTTTATAATGATGCTTCATTGAACCAATGTTTTTCATTGGTTTATCTCTCATTCACTATTTCCTCGTATCATGTGGGTTTTTTCAAGGTAATATTATTTTCAATGTAATTTGAAATGCTTATGTATTGGAATATGGATTTAAAAAATAAATTTATTATGTTTCATATACACCCCTTTGTTTGGAGTTTTAAATTTGATTAATGGATTGTGTGAAAAGTAAGAATTATTTTTTAAAAAGGATTTGAGGATCAAATGTTATGTATGTAATTTTTCTAAAGAATGTTCATTTTTTTGCACTTGAGCTTCATTGTTATGTTTTTTAAATGTTTTAAGTTAAGTGAGAAAGTGGTGCAAAGAATGTTTTAAAATGCTTTTGTTGTGTGTGTGGATTTGAATGAGACTTTTCCTTAGTAAATTGTTGGAATCCACTGATGCCTTTATTTTTCTATTTCCAATTAGGTTTTAGGAATTAAGAATGTGTTTTTGAATGTATTTCCAAATGGACATGGTTATTTGTGGGAATTTAAATGATGTTTCAAATGTATTATTTAAAGCTTGTCCCATTTGGCACTTTTAGGTCTATTTTGGAAATAAATGGAATAGAGGCATGTTTGGAACTTTTGTAATTGTTGTATGTTTCAACCTTAGTTTTTAACATTATTTTGAAAATGAATTGGATTTGTAAATGATATTCCATGTCTTAAAAATTGAAGTGTTTTGGGATATTTTTGTGAAATTATATGTGATGTAAAGGCCCATTTGATATTTAGTGTTTTTTGGGAATGTGGTTTTAATGGTTAAAAATTTTGGTTTCCAAGTGAGCTTAATTTTTGGGAGAGTGTGATAGTAAATGAAGTGTTTTTTTCTTGTGTGTTTGTGAGGCTTGGATTATTATTGGAGACTAATAGTCCGTATTATGTGTCACCCACTAGTGGATCATTCATGATGATGTTGTAGGGTTTTGCTTATGTTTAAAAACCATGAGAACTTGGGATGTGATCCCCTCTAATGGTTAATGAAAACAAAAACTATTGGTTATGGTTTCTATAGCATGTTTCCCTAAGTACTGTTATCATGGTACACATGGCAATCATCTTGAGGGTCAAGTGACCGTTTCTTGTTGACATCAATTAGATGGGTTGGTACCCTTTCCTTTTCTAAGAGGACATGTGGTACGTGTCACTAGATTGGTTAGTTTAGATATTCTAGTTTGTTATTGAAAATGAAGATTCATCATATGTCTGAAGGCAATTCCAAACTATGTATTTCTTGGTATTTTCTCTTGATATTTGTAGAATAATCCCTTGATTCTATCATTATGTTTTTTTCCTAATAATAATTAATGGATATTAGTCCTTATCATTTATTCCTGATTTTTTTCATTTATTATCATTAGGGTTTTACATTGGGTGATAAAATATGGAATTGTAACTACATTTTGTTTTGAATTGTTTTTTTAATTTTGAATTATGTTTAAAAATAAAAGATCCATGTGTGGTTTTAGAAATTGGAAATTGTGGAAATCTTTTTTGGGGTTTTTAAAATTAAAAAAACCCAATTTCATATATATATATATATATATATTGTTAATCTAGTTTTTTTGAAACTGTTACTGAATGGAATTACAAGAACACTACGGTGATTACTGACAGTGTTGTAGTATGATTATACACTTCTTATGCCACTCGACATCAGTAGACCTAGGTAGTTTTGCAGGTTTTTGTTTCTGGTTTGGTTTTCCATTGGAAAAGGTTTGTCTAATTATTGGTGGTGACCAATTGGTCATGTGGATATCTTGTAAGCAAGGTTTTTTTATTTCCAGTTTCTATTTTTTTCAATTGTTTTTGTGTCTAGATCATTTTTGTATTTAGTGATGTTTTTACTGTTTGATTATACCTCATCTTTAGTTTTTTTATCCTAGTCGGTTTGGGAACAATTATTCCCATTGTGATTACTTTATTTCCTAGAACGATTTTACTAAATGTGGGGATCAAGAACACCCATTGTTCTATTTATTAGACTGGGATCGATGCTGGGTTGGAAGACATCCCAGCCTACTTCTTGACAGTTACCCTTGGGGGCCACATTTCACCCCAACGACTGATAACCAATATACTTATGGGATACTATCTTCCAATTATATTCAAATAATATACATATCATTTTGGTAAATAATTATATCTCATAATACCCATCATCCATCATTCGCATACAAGTTATCCACTCACTCAAACCCATTACAAAACTCTTAGGTTTGATTCTCATTTCCACAACACATCCACATTACTATGTTCAAAATCGGATAGAACCATATTATCCTACCTCTAAAAACCCTTTCTACTGATAACATGATATTGGGGAACCCACTAATATCCCATTTATCATTTTATTATTTGGAAACCTAATAAGGATATTCTCTTGTATTAAAAACTATCAGGTCAAGATTGTCTATTATAGGAAATAAAATCCCTCAACATGACCTAGTTCAATTCATGGAATAATCAACCAGACTAGTGATACAACCTATTCGTCCTAGTAGATATATGAAATCTAGCCCATCTAACTTCAATGTAATGTTTTTTCAGTCCTATCACACCCAACCAACACATACCTTCTTTATTTGGTCAATCCCCAAAGTAACTTAAAGATTAATTATTGAAAACCCCTTTCCCAACTATCACCCGAAATATAAAAAAGATAATAAATAGATAACCCATATTCAAAACTTCTCCAATCCATCACTATCAACCTCTTAAAAAGAAAAATGGGAACATATCCCATGGTCCCCTATTTTCCATTCATTTCATTTATACCCACACATGGTATTTATATCTAATAAATTTTTTATCTAGTTTAATCCTAATCCATCATTGACCAAGGCATGAAACTTGTTTCCAAGGGTCTCTCTAAGCTCAAAAATCATCTATTCTACATTGTATTTTAAATAAAATTAATTTTAAATTTCAGTTCAATCCCACCAAATTTGAAAGAACATATGTCAGGTGATACAAAATGGAAGAATAAAATTCATGGAGATATTAAAGGACCACTTACCTCATATGAAGTTATCCCCTTTAATAAAGGTTAACCACCCTTGAAAAATATTTTACAACCCTTATTTAATATTTTTAACACTATTGACGTCCTATATCAATCCACCAAATCCAAAATAATTAATTATATAGATTTATAATTATTCAATTTAATTCCATGAAACATAATTACATAAAAACACATCGAGAAATATCCACTTTATAATACCTTGATGTATGACACAATAGTATAACATGGAAAAATCCGTACACCCATATAAAAAAATCCTTATCAGGCAATATCCTCCAAGGCTCTAATTGAATTATAAAATAGTGGAAAACTCTGGTAAAGTTAAACTATTGAATTACCTTTGAGGTAACAATGAAAAATGAGGTTTTTTGTCATCCGTTTGAATCCACTATAAATCCCAAAAAATCAATCTCATATCATCTAAATTACTATATAATATATTACTACCTTATATTTTATACAATTTTATATTATTATAATTATATCATTTAGTGATAATTTAATATTTTTATTTATTATATATTATCATGTATTATGATTATTAAAATGGGGGAAAATGTTGGGTTTAGATGTACATGAAAACTTCAAGATCTTTATCTTTGGTTTATAAAAATATAAAAATATATTATACTTGTTATTAGAATGCAAGAATATTTGAATTATATATCATGTTCAATAATTTTAAATTTTATCATCATTTCAAAACTATATGTATTAAAGAATGATATATTATTATGAGATGAATTATTTATGAACTAATATTCCTAAATGATTGTATTCAGAAAAAATTATTGTTGATCTAAAGAAATTTAAAAATTATCAAAATTAATGCAGGCTAACAAAATATATTACTCAAATCCTAGGATACATGAAAAGATCTTCAAATTACATATAATAAAAAAATTTATTAGGCCTACCAAAAACATATTCAGGATGACGTTCACACTGAATTCATTAAAGTTCTAATGACAATATTGTATTTTAAGATTAAGAGAACCCTTAATTGATCTTTGATGCCTAAAAAATTTAGAGAGGAAATGATAAGGATCATCTTAAACTACTTTTAAAATGGGATGAATGTTGAGAATAAATAAATGTGTTCATTAAATTTTGAGGAGTTTTTTTTGTTTTTTTGACTTTATATTTTATAAAATAATTTATTGACCTTCATTTCATTTCATGGGAAATATATTCCTTTGGTAATCCCTTTATTTATAATCTATTGATATTTTGATCAAAGATTTTATGGCTGAGGATATACATACAAAGTGAATACTACTTATGCATAATTTTTTTATATCTATATACATGGTCGAATCCTCCTACCAATTTTGATAAAAATTGATGAATTATATAGAATATGAAATGGTATACCTAATTAGTTAACAAATATGAGATAATTTATTTCTTATCCTAAACTACATTAACTTATTATGTTCTTAAATATTTATTTTAATACCTTAATTTTATATGATTTCTACAATTATTTTTAATTTTTATTATTGATAATTATTAAGGTATATCTTCTATACTGGATATGTTTAAATATTTTTGAAGGATTTTATTTTTTTTAATAAAAATCTATTTACTCAATTTTTTCAAATTTTACAATTATGGGGGTTTATACATCAATATTTTAAAATATTTAATTCAACCCTCTAGAAGATGATTTAATGGGAATAGTGTTACTTACTAGGTGGGTCTACCTATAAGATTTAATGTAATAAAGGATGAATTCATTATATATTTGTTTTGAATGTAATATTTGAATCCTTATAACCTCATTAGATATTATAATTCTTGATTTATTTAATTATATTAACATGACATATATTGATGGTAGAATACGCTATATAGAAATATTGTACTGAGAATCTTTTTTTTATGGATATAAGGATAGTTTCAATAGGATACATGAGATTGGGAAGTGTACATCATGTCTTTTTGCCTAAATAGTTTACCTAAGACACTTAAAAATTATTATTAAGGACGGTAAATAATATAACATGGTTTCTTTATTGATACTCTTTTGATTGATATTATTAAATTAAATTTTATAATTATGTGTTTTTCCAATAAATGGGATCACATAGAGTCTGGGTGGTGAGATAATGATTTTATCAAAATTTATTAACCACCAAAGTGACTTTGGGATATCATCGTGTCATTGGGGGTTGAAAAAACATATTCCATAAATTTTTTATACCACCAAGATTTTATTGGAAAGACACTAGGACATATATGAACATGTGTTGTTAATTGAATAATGAAAAAAACTATATTGTAAGGGATGACTGTTCTATTTGATCAGATAAATTTAATTTTTAGGTCTATATTTATGTAAAAATATTTATTTCTTTAAAACATCATCATGATAAATTTTATTATGACCTCCATTATATCTCTTTTTCCTTCTTCTTTAATTAGATCTAAACATAATGTTTTTTGGTGAAATTTCAATCTTTTTTGGCGGTTGAATTTTTATATTGATGCTAAGAAAAACCCAATGGTTTTATATAATATTTACTCTAATTTAGTGTGTTTTTGTTATAAAAATACTAATTTTTTATATTTTTAGGGAATATAAAATATTGGAAAATGTATTAAAAACATTTATAAATTCGTTTATTGTCCTTTTATAGGTTAACATAACCCTATACTATGATATAATTAGTTTCAAATCTATAAATTTATGTGAAATGATTTTTAATTGTATGTAAGATAAATAAATGAGCTGTTAAGATATCTATTTATAATAAAATAAAAGATATAAACAATCTTGTATATAATAATGATTTTTAATAGGTCAAAATTATTTTAAAATATAAATATCAGTGAAATATTTAATAAGGGATAACATTGCATTGATAAATATTTATATGATAATTCAAAAATTATATAATGGTTCTAATAATATATTTTTTAACTAAATATAATATTGTTGATTTTTAGGCTACATAATTAAGAAATATTCAATAATAGTTCATTAATATGATTGTGTTCTAGTTATGATTATGTTATGATTTCAAATAATTATTATTTGTTAATAATTAAATTTTCGGTTTAAAATTATTAATTGATAAGTGATGATGGGAAATGTGTGTATTAAATTTTTATGACATTCTATAGATGTGAATTAGATTTCAAGAAGTCGTGTTTTTCTATGGAAACAATAATTATAATATCTATGTTTATTCATGGGTGAGTTGTGATTTACAACCACATTTTCATTCTTAATACTGAGTGTTTGTATTTTCTATGTTATGTTTGGACATGATTAAATAATATAAAACTACCCACTATTTATTTTAATTTTTATAAAAGGATAATGTAATTCATATTGAGCATCATGGTTGTCTGGTAAGAACATAATAACATACTAAATTTTTTATTTCAGATTTAAAAAAATGAAATAATGTACATTTTTAATTTAACATTTATTGATGATTTATATTATTTTACCTTATATTTTTTGATCATATTAGTTCTATCCTATAGATTTATTCATAAACATTTCATTAAAATGCATCATGCACATAAATTATTTATTTCCCAAGTTATAGGTAATAACATTTTGCCCTATGTTACATATCTTTGTTTTGAGTCATTTTCATTTGGAATGGAAATTGGGGAAAAAGGATAACCCAAGGATAATTTATAAATCATTATAATTTTAATTTATTTATGTTATATTATATTGGTTTCTCATTTTATATCTCATTGAAATACAATGGATTTTATGATGCATGACTATTTGTAATTATATATGTATTAATAGGCATGGGGTTTTTATATTGAGTTCGTTTGTTATATTTATATTGTACTAATTCACAAATATTTTTATCTCTATTTTATTATTATATAATATAGAAAATTTTCCCTATCAATTACAATACACCTTTTTGATTAGTAACCCTTCTATTGTAACTGGGGGATTTACATTTTTCATTTCAAGATTTTACCATGGCAGAATGGCCATTATGGTGTGGGATTTTGAATAATAATAAATAATTGAGAGGTTAATAAATAGGTATAAAAATTACCATAAATGACTATTTGGTAGAAAATATTTTTATTTTTATTTTAAATTAAAATAATTCTTCCAAATTATGATCAGTTGAGATAAGAAAATTTTATTTATTAAAGGAGATTAGTCGTTTTACATCAAATGTTATCTAGCAATTATAAATTCAAAATTTATGTATAATCATGTATGATTTTTTTAACCATAACTATAAAACTCTATTTATAATTATTAATGATTATATATGTATTTTAAATTCATTATTATTTACATATAATAATTACAATCCACATGTTATTAAGCTGTTTGTTTCAAATATATTATTATTATTTCAGAGATGAGATTCCTGAACTACCTTAATGTTCAATGAAATTTAAATTTATATATATTATGAATTTAATAATCTATAATATTAAAAATATTTAAGAAATATAATGATTAGTTCATTATTATGATAGATTTATTTTAAAAAATTAGTATTTCATGGTACAAATAATATTGGTACTATAAAAAACCATAAATTCATTAATTTGAAAAAATTATATCAATAATAATTATAAATTTGATAAATATGAAACAATTTTTTTTTGATTTATAAAATAGTTACATGATAAAAATATTCCATAATGGTGTTGAAAATCATTGAAATACATCATAAACATAGGTGGTAAAACTAAATATGTATGGACTATGAAAAATAAGATAATAAAAAAGATTGATTTTATTTTAAAGGTATACATTAATATTATAATATCACTATCAAATATATATATTTTTACTATTAGGTATAATAAGGTTATAAAATATCATGAAAATAAAAGAAAGATAAAATAAAATAGGATAAAATTATTAACTATTTGGACAGAGTTAAGCCTTTATTTGTGCCCTACTATGAATTAACTCTTGTATATAATCTGACATCTCATATTTTATATGATAATGGAATTTATTATCCATATTAAATCACCCATGTTGTGACCATTATATTTATTGGTTCATCTATTTACAAAATTTTGTTTTCATTAATTTTAATTGTGATCCATAATTGTTTTTTATAGGAAATAAATAAATGAAAATTTCAAGAATATGAGACTATAACTATATATTTGTAGTATATTTTAAAAATGAATTATCATTAAAAATGAAACACCAAGAGACATTACAATATTTTCATTTATGAATAAATACAATTTTATTTAATTGTTTATTTTTATGCAACACCATTTTATGATTACGCTACACGAAATAATGAGTTGGCTTGCAATGCAAGTAAGACCATGTTTTCCAAACAATAATATATTAAAAATATATATTTATTTAATATAATATAAAACCAATCCATTAAATTAGTGGTTAGGAATTGTATAAAAATAGTGTTTAATTTTATATAATTGATATAATTTTAAAATCCATATTATGTATTTTCTAGACCTCATATAAGAAAATATTCGAATTTTATAGATAAAAGTAGTATTTAAAAAATAATGCCATTTTGATTGCTTTTAATGGAGAACCAAATTTATGTCCAATATTTGACACTTTTATATATTCAATTTGAAAAAATGATCCTCTTATTTCAATTAATAATATCAAAATTTACATTGGTGTAATGTTTGGTATTTTTCTGATAAGTTTCATGTTTTGAGAAATAAAAAAATAATAATAAATTTCAATTGAAAAAAACATTTATCATAGAAATAATATATATGATTAAATTATACATTTTATTGTTTTAAAAATATAAGTTAAATATATATTTTTTAATATAATGTTGGACAATGGTATTAATTTTACCATGAATTTTTATGTAAATAACATTTCAATCTTTGGAAATGTTTTGACATTTAAAAAGCCCCTTTTCATTTGACAATATGATTAATTTTATATTAATTTCTGTAATTGTGACGTTTTGAATTTTGAAAAATGGATTCTGTATTTGTAATATGTATGTACTAGAAATTTAAATAGGTTACTTTAATTTTTGGGCAATATGTATAGTTACATTAGCAATTTATTCATTACTGTTGTTATGGGTAAATCAGTTAATTAAAGGTAAAAATAATATTATAAAATTAAGATAAGACCTATAAAATTTATATTTGATCACTAAATTCAACCCTTATCACATATATTTATAAATTAAATTATTTAATGGACCCTTTTCCATGAATATGACATGAATATTATTATAATTAATGAATGTGAAAAAATGTCATAGTCCCATTGCATATAAGTATAATAATATTAACATAGTGATATCCAGAAGAACAAATCAATGATAAATAGTATCTATAATGATAATATAATTAAATACATCATATAAAATTTATTTATATTTTTTATATATTATATAATTACCATTAATGATGACATAATATAGATGCCGAAATAATTTTATTAATAGAAATAGAAATTAAATAAAATAAAAACATTAAAATAAATATAATTTGACCTATTTAATGACAAAAACTAATATTATAAATACCATGGAAAATATTTTGAAATATTTTATGTATTGGTTCGAAGATATCTTATTGGTTAGAAATTTTTAAAAATGAGAATACTGAATTGTATCAAAATGGACATAAATGAAACTTTAAAATAAATAATGATTTACTAAAAGATTTAAAAGGAATAAAAATAGTAGGTTCATAGAAATGGAAATAATAATTAAATATATGTCATAAATGATACAATTGGGATTTTTTTTGGCATTTTATAGTGTCTATATTAACAATATAATTTTAAAAGAAAAGTAGACACACTAAGAGATAAACTATTTAACTATTGGTTAAACCCCAAGGAAAATGTTAATTGTGTAACTAAAACTTATCTAAAATATATTTATTGAAGTTATTTTGACCCAATATTATCATATCCTAGAAATAAATCACTTTAGAGATATTTTTTTCTGAAAATAAATATATAATAAATTGATATTTTAAGATCATTAAAAAGTTCCCCTCACATCTCTTATAAAAGGAAACTTTTCCTTTATTTACTTAACTCCTAAAATCCATTTGTCTCAAACAAAATCTGCCCATTTACTCTCCCAACCACCCTAAATTTATCCTAGAAGACATAATTTGGCCATAAAACAGACCTATGGAGTTTTTTTTTGTGTAAATCAAAAAGAGACACTCAAAAAAGAGGTAATGTTTTACAAATTTGATTCAATTTCATTTCTTCTTATACCTAATCTTCCTATATTATTTCAATAATAATTTTATTAATATAGAATATAATATATATTTTAAATTTTTTTTTATTAAGGGATATCCATATTCCTCCTTTTACCTATTTTATGAAAAATAGTATCACAATGAATGCGTACGTACGACTTTTCGTCTCCATGTCATGGTGTAAACAACTTTTCATTACACATTATTTCTATGCTTATAAAGATGAATATAAATGATGTACAAAATAAATAGAACATTGTATTGTTTTTGAAATATTAATATTCCAGAAAATTACATACCATTTAACTATTATATAAATGATACCATCGCTCGTACGTACGTACGACTTATAGTTTCCACAACGAGATGGGAATAATCTTATGTGTTCTCCATTAAATGATGATTATAAAAATATATATTATTAATAAGTATAAAATATTTGAAAAAATAATACTACTTTAAATAAATAAATATATATATATAAAAATTTATGTTCATATTTATCATTCACTTACTTCTATTCAATTATATAAGAAAACGGAAACAACGTTCATGCATATGTACGACCTACCGTCTCCATGAATGGTGTATTCCATTTATTATATATATCTATTATATATATTTATATTCTTAATTTATTTGATAATTAAATCAAATTATACATTCTAAAAGTGCTTAATTCACAATCTAAGTAACATGATCAAGAATAACAATTCATAACTTGAATGATAAACAAAACAATAAATACAAAGAATATTTCTTTAAATTGGAAATTTATAATAAACATGTAATATAAAGTCATAAATGACTAATATATGATAAACTCAATATTATTATGATTTTTATAAGTAAATAATATGTTCAATGTGATTATACTGGATATTCAGACATTTATAGAGAGTATCTGAACTCATGTAAGGGAATTCCATCTCATTTTTAATTTTCATGAGATATAAGACACGTTGACACCATTTTTATTGTCTGTTGTGTATGTACTACCCATATTATATTTGATATAACGAATAATTTTATTTTCACGGTATTTAATGATTCATTTAAATATATTAGGATCATTATTTAATGTTTCAATGTAGTATGACAATCTTTGAATGTTTTAAGAATTAATCAATTTTCTATTTAAATATTCTTGATTTTATTTTAAAAAACTATTAATGTGTATATAAAAGGATTATAAAGGAACTTTTATGTATATTTTAATTTTCATTCAAATATTTTCAAAAAGGAAACTTTATATGGTTTTATTTCTCAATCTCTTTTCTATTTTAGATCATTTATACGTATGTATCTACTAAGACAACATTTCCATCCATGTTTATGATTTTAAAATAATTTTTAGGATTTATATATAAATAAATAAATTCTTTAAAATGATAAATACTTTAAAATTTATCAACATTTTATGGGATACATTTATTAAAAAATCTATTTTAAATGACTTCTTTTATAAATGGAGTGACTTTAAAATGTTTTCGTAAAAAGATTAAATAAATTTATTAGAATATTTTCACCTATGTGAACATAATTTGTTGGATTTTATTCTTAACTGAGACTCAATTGTTATGATAAATAATACTAAAGGGATTATGGTATTTTGACTGTAGATGTGCAACTTTAGATATTATTCTTGGTTTATAGTAAAATTATTCATAATTTGTATAATAGTTTTGAATAAAAATGATTATGTTTTTTTTATGTTTTTCCATTTTTATATGAGGAATCTACTATAATTAGAACGTGAATGTTGGGGCCCACTATATCCCATCAATACACCGGTAGGTCTAATGAGGCAAAATTAGATTGATACAAAACATTTGTGTTTGTTTTTCAAGTCGTTTAACATTGTCAGGAGGATAGATCTTGACACAAACCATATGGGTTTCTATCCACAAAAATAAACTCTCTTGAGTATAGATATTGATAATATCAATCTTGAGCACAAATCTTGATAGTGATGATGTCTCACATTATGCATTGCCTCATCGTGATATTACTTATGGATATTCCATGTGATTATTCAACAAGTAGAATATCCATGATTATGCTTACTTTATATGGTTAATTTATTCTTTTAATATTATGATTAAGATTACATTTAATATGATTTTATTATATTTATACATATTTCGTTATGGTTTATGATTTATTATTCACAATAGCTTCAGTTGTATGATTACCCTTACTGAGCATCTTAGCTCAACCTTTCTTATATTTTAGTTTTATCAAGATTCCAGGATGTGTATTATAAATGATATGTCGAGTTAAACTAGGATAAAAATGTAATTTTTATGGATTATATATTTTTTATTATAGGTATTGAAATTTAATGTATGGTTTATGAATGTAATATATTTTCCAAGACTGCTAAACTGATTGGTCCTTCAAGATTTGTTTCCATGTTATCATTCCAATGTATTAAAATAATTCACTGGATAAGAGAATATGGGGTCGATGCATTACAGTTGGTATCATAAAAGTTTTATTAACAACCTTAGAAATTATATATAGAATACATGTGTTAGAAAAAAATAACCCTAGGAATGACTTTGAGGACAATTCTATGTATTGTATAACATAATTTATATTTGGTAATGGATAACCAAGGATAATCCTATAGTATTATGGATTGTGAAGATTATGACATCATTTAGAGATCCTATAATTTATTCTTCCTAACTATATCACTATGAATTGTGTTTCTCACATTGTTATTTGGGTTTTGGTTAATGGTTATAATCAGAAAGTTATACAATTAATGGTTATGCTACTGATAATGAAGAAACTAAAAAAGTAAAATAAGATGAATGGGGACTTAAGGAATAATATTTTGAAGCGTAGTTAACAATTTAAGAGAGAAGTGGAAGGATTATGGTTATTTTGTATTTGGATTAATGAATTATTACATCAATGGTTCTATGATTATATAGTTCCAGAGAAATATATAGATTGGACTACTGTACCTATTAATTTTGTTTTTTCGAAGCATAAGAGTTTTCATTTAGGATTTAAGGGTGATCAAATATTTGGTGTGTAATAATAAGAGATACATTACATTGTTTGGGGAATTTGATGTTAAGAATTATTTTGGAAATTTATGATCATTTTTGGAGAGTGAATTTGGATGGATTTATTTTGGTCGAGTTCTAATGTTGGAATGGAGTAATTTGAATAGTGGATATTATTTTTTGAGGATAAAGTGTGATTTATTAGATAAATTTGACTATATTTTTATTTTTAATAAATATTTATATGATGAATTGAAAATATATTGAAGCACAACCAATGGATAAAATGGACGGAATCATGTATTTTTTCTTTAGCACATATTGGTATATTAAAATGATAAATCAACTATAGAAAAAAGTATCCTATAAATGTGTTATCCTAAATACATGTATAAAGTAAATAGTCCATTGATCCAATGATATTTTAAATAATTATTGATTTCTAGATTTGAGTCCCTCAATTTTCTATTGAATATTCACTTGTTTTTGATTGATGAACTCGATCTTCCCTTATAAATATTTACAAGTTCCCTCCAAGTAAATATCTCTACTTTCCACCAACATTCTCCTATTTAAAATTTTAATTTGGATATGACGTTTCCGTTTTCCTTTCCCTATTATTAGGATTATATTTTTTACCTTATTGTTAATGTGGGTTTTCCACAAAAGTAATTTTTAGTATCAACCTTTTATTTTCTAAGTGTAATTTCAAATTGTGAGGCCCCAATTTATTGAAAGAGTGGAGAATGTAACACCTAGATATATTATAATATTTTCATTTCTATAGAGTGTTGTATGATTTATTTTTACACAACACTATGTTATGCTTACAAGACACAGAACAATGAGGTGGCTTACTTTACATGAAATACACAGTTTTAACAAACAACAATATGTTAATAAAATATTATTATTTAATATAAGTTATATCCAAGACATTAAATTTTCAGTTATGAATTTCATAATGAAATTAAATTTTATATATTCAATATAATTTTAGCTTTTTTCTTATTTACTTTCGAGATATGATATAAGAAAAAAAATATTTCGGATATAATTACTATTTTCATAAAAATACGGGATTTAAAAAATTTAATAGAAATATAAATCTAAATACAATATTTGAAACTTTTATTTATAAAATTTTGAAAATTAATTTCAATATTTTAATCTATAATATCAATTTTTATTATTTTTTATTTTTTTCTGATAAGTTTCATACTTGATGAATAGTAAAGAATACTAAATTTTAATCAAATATTATTTTTTTACATAAATTATTTATAGTGTTAAATTATAAAATTTATTGGTTTTAATGTATAAATATTTTATATTTTTTAATCATAATATTGGTCATTGTTATTAATTTCAGAACGAATTTTTATTAAAAAACATTTCAATCTTTTGAAATGTTTTAATTTTTGAAAACCTATTTTCATACAGACTAAGAGATGATTTTTAAATTAATTAATGCAACTTCTATGTTTTAAATTTTGAAAAATTTATTCCATATTTGGAATTAGTAGTTTGAAATTATATAAACAGATTCCTTTTATTTTTGGGCGTTATGAATAGTAAATTTAATAATTTTTCATTCCAGTGCTTACGGGTGAATCTAGTAACTAAAGGTGAAATTATTATTATAAAATTACTCTAACAGCTGTTACAATTCTACTGGATAACTAAATTATAACCTTATAACTAATATTTTGAAATTAAATCATTTAATGGATCCATTTCCATAATTATAAAATGGATATTATTATAATTAATGAATGTGAAAAAATATCACACTCTCATATCTTTTCAGTATTATAATTATATAATAGAGATATAAATGACATAAAACAGATTATAAATACTCACTAGAAATATAATAGAATTTATTACATCATATAAATTTATTAATATTTTCTAAATATTATATTGTTTCCATTAATGATGACACAATACCGATGTAGAAAATATTTTATCAATATAAATATCAATTTAATGATATTAAAAATATGAAAATATATATAAACTGACTTAATTAATAATATAAAATAATTTTATAGATAACATAGGCATATTAGTGACATATTGGATGTATTTATTAAAATTTATCAGTTCAGTTTGATATTTTAAAAAATGTAAATATTTAACAATATCTAAATTGACAATAATGATACTTTAAAATTAATAATAATTTATTAAATTATATAAAATTTATAAAAATATAAGGTTTATCGAAATTACATATATAATGTGAAATTTGTAAAAATTTATCAAATTGGGGTACTTTTATTCATTTTATTGTAACTATATTAACCCTATAGTGTATAAAAAGTACACATGGTAAGAGTTAAACTATTTAAATATTTGTTAAACCCAAAGTATTGGGTTAATTTTGCAATTAAAGCATGTTTAAATTATATTTCGGAAGGTAATATGACCAATAATAATCATTATATCAAATTAATTCACTTAATATATATTTCAAATTGAAAATAAATTTATAATATATTAATATTTTAAGATCTTCCAAAAGTACCCCTCACCTTTGTTATAAAAGGGGACATCTCTATAACATTAATTAACACCTCCAAATAGCTTTTCATTTCCCAATACCTTCCCATTTACTCTCCCATCAAACCTAACATAATCCTAGATGCCATAAGATGGGCATAAATCCAACCAAATGGGTCCTTCTATGCAAATCAGATGAAGAGACTAGAAGAAGAGGTAATTATTTTACAAATTCGATTCAATTTCTTTTATTCTTCTACATCAAATTCCTATATTGTCTCCATTCTGAAGTGATGAATACATAATATAATATATTATGATATTTGTTTTATTATTTCAAATACATATTGCTCCTATTAATAATCAAATTAAAAAAACCACCATGCGTGCGTACATATGGATTACTGTCTCCACACTGTGGCGTAAACTGATATTCATTAAAATCTATTTATACGATTATAATGTTGAATATAAAGGATTTAAATAATAAATATAAATGATATAGTTTCTACAAAATTCATATTACATATAATTATATACCATTTACCCATTAAATAAAATAATACCATGGCTTGTGCCTACGTACAACTTAAAGTCTCCACGACGCGATGAGATTCATCTTCCATGTTCACCATTCATTGATAATTATGAAAATATATATTATTAATAAATATAAAATATAGAACATAATAATTATAATTAAATAATATATATATATATATATATTTACATTTATGTCATTCAATTACTTCCATTTGAAACGATATGAAAATGGAAACATCATTATTGCATACGTGCGGCCTACCATATCCATGAATGGGGTATTCCATTTCATATTTCAATCTATTATATATATTTATATATTGTTAATATATGATATATAAATCTTTTTATAAATTCCATTAGTAAGAAATCATTGATCAGATTAATAAGATTAATAATTAAAAGTCATAACACATACAATAAAAAAAGGATTATTACCCGGAACATTTCTTTAACTTGGAAATTATTAATAAATGAGTAATATAAATTCATAATTGAATCATATATAATATCATAAATATTATAATGATTACGATAGCTGTTAATAAGTTTTTAAAAACCATTATACCTGATTTTTGGCCATGTTGGGAGAGTATAAGACCTAATTTAAGGAATCTCTGTCTCACTTTTCAATTTCATGATATATAAGCCATGTTCACAACCTATTTCTTATTTGTGGTGTATGTGATATGACTATTATAATGGCCATCATGAATAAATTTATATTCAGTGTATTTAAAGACTCATTTGAATATATTGGGCTTATTATTTATATTTTTAAAGTGTTATGGGAAGATTTGAATAGTTAAATAATTTATCATTTTTCCATTAAAATATTCTTGATTTTATCTTACACAAAGATTTATATGGATATACAAGGATTACAAAGGATATTTTATGTTGGTTTTTAAGATCAATATAATGTTTTAAAAAATTAAACTTCTTATAGTTTCATTTCACAATCTCTTTATTATTCGAGGATGTTTATCATATGTGATGAATGTATAAGACTTAGTATGTGATGTGCGAGGCCTGTTATATCCCCTCAATGCAGCGGGAGTTCTTATGAGAAGCATTTAGTTGGAGAAAGTCCCTTATAATTTGTTTTACAAGAAGTTTAACATTGTATGGGGATATATCTTGACACAAATGAAATAGGATACTACCGACAGGCTGAAACTATCACGAGGATAGATCATGAGAGTAGCTATCTTGAAGACATATTTAGATATTGCAAGTTTTCAGAATTATTAATTCCCTCATTATGATATTAGTTATGGATATTCCATGTGATTATTCACCTATTATAATATCCATGTTTATGTTTACTTTATATAGTATTATTTATTCTTGCTGTATTACGATAAATATTATGTTTAAAGGGATTGTGTTACTGGTATACAACATTCCTTAAAGTTTATGATTTATTATTCCTAATACCTTCAACTATATGATTACCCTAATTGATCATCCGAGCTCAATCATTTCCCATGTTTTATTTTTCTATGATTCCATGATGTGTATCATTAATGATATGTAAGGGTGAGCTAGATGAACAACAGAATTATCAAAGGATTCTCTCTATTGTATTTTATGTTTTGAATTGAAATGTAAGGTTGATGAATGTAATCTATTATCCATGAATGCTAAACTGATTGGTATATTTGGAATTACTTCCTTTTAATCATTCTAATGTATTAAAAAAAATGCACTAATCATGGGTAGTTGGGGTTTGGGCATTACGCTTTCTATCAGATTAAGTGTAGAAACAACCATGAAAATTTGATTTAGAAAACATGGATTAGAAAAATAACACTATGAATGACTTTGATGACATTTCTATGTATACGATATCATAATTTAGATTTGGTAAAGAATAACATAGGTTAATCCTATTAAATTATTCATTGAGAATAATATGGTATTATTTAGAGATCTAATAAATTATTCTTCATGACTATATTACTATGATTAGAGTTTCTCACTTTTTGATTTGATTTTTGGAAAATGGATTGAATAAGAAAGGTTATAGAACTAATGGTTAAATATCTGATAATAAAGATATGAAAAAAGATAAATGAGGTGAAAAAGGTGTTAAGGAAAAAGATGTTGATGCGTAGGTAATGGTTTGAGAGTAAAGTGGAATGATTAAGGTTATTTTGTAATTGGATTTAAAAATCCTTACATAATTGGTTCTATGGTCATAAGATTAGTGAGATATATAGAGATTTTTCTAGAGTACATATTATTTAATGATTTGAAAGAATATGGGTTTCCATTTACGATACGAGGGTGATTAAATATTTAGTGTTTGAAAATAATAGTTACAATAAAATATTTGTTGAATATGATGCTAGGATTGATTTTGGATTTTTAGAGACCTTTTTGGATGTTTAATTTGGATAGATGTATTTTGGTAGAGTCATAAGTTTGTAATGGATTATGTTGAATAATGGATATTATTACTTTAGGCTAAAGTATGATTTATTTTATGCATTATTATAACCCTTTTAATTTCATTAAAAATTTATAGGATGATGTGAAAATAGATCAATGCACAACCAACAGATAAAACTCAGGTAATCATGGTTCTTTTCTTATGTACATATCTATATAGTAAAATAATCGCCCAACTATAAGAAAATGTATCTAAAAAATGTGTTATTCAAAATACTTATGTCATGTGAAAAATATATTGTACTTGTGGTATTTTAAATCATCATTTATTTATGGATTTGAGTCCATCAATTTCACATTTATTGTAAACGTTTTTGTGATAGAGGGCCTCAATCACCCACTATAAATAATTACATTTTTTCTGTAGGTACATATCTCTACTAGAAAATAATTTTATCTTATTAGAAAGATAAATTCAGTGGTGACCTTCACATTTCCCTTTCCCTTTTATTGTGATTATATTTTGTTAAACCTATTTGTGATGTGTGTTTTCCCCAGATGAATTATTTCGTATCAACCTTTTATTTTCAAAGGGCAATTACAAATTACGACGATGTAATTAATTAGAGGAGGGGAGAATATAATAAATAGAGACATTAAAATATTGTCATTATCAAATAAATTTTAATTTTTCTTGCTTTATTTTTACACAAAACTATGTTAAGCTTACTATACACACAATAATGAGTTGTATTGCATTACATGAAAGACCTAGTTTTACCGATCAATAATATTTTAATAAAATATTATTAATTAATATAATATAGAACCTAGAAATTAAATTAGAGGTTATGAAGTGGATAAATTCTTCTTAATTTTATATATTTTATATAATTTTAACATTCAACATATATATTTTCTAAACATGATATATAAAGAAAATGAAATTTTCAGTTAAAAGATGTATCTTTCAAAAAATACAGGTTTTCTACCTTTAAATAGTGAACCCATTTTATATATAATATTTGAAATTTTTATATATTTCATTATAAAAAATAAGCTTCTTATTTTAATGATTAATATCAAAACTTACCTTTTTTAATTTTTTGGTATTTTTCTGATAAGTTTTATATTTTGATGAACAGTAAAAAATAAAATTTTTGATTGAATACAACATTTTTCATATAAATGTTTAATGGTGATAAATTATTAATTTCATTGGATTTAATGTATATATAGACTATATCTTTTAATATAACTTTGGACGTTTTTATTAATTTTACCACAAATTTTGATGTAAAATATTTCGATCTTTTGCATTATTTTAATTTTTAAAACATGTTTTTCAGTACGACAATGACATTAAATTTAAATAAATTATTTAAAAATTTATGTTTTGTATTTTTAATATAGGATTAAATATTTGGAATAAATATTTTTATAATTATTTATATATTTTTCCTTTGTTTTTTGGGATTATGAATAGTTACATTAGTAATTTATTATTACCAGAGGTAAGAGTAAATTGGGTAATTAAAGGTAAAAATAATATTATAAAATTACCCTAAAACCTATAAAAATTCTATTTGACTACCAAATTATACCTTTATCTCCTATAGTGTGAAATTATATAATTTAGTAGGTCCTTTCCATGTATATGAAACGAATATTGTTATAATTAATTAATGTGACAAAAAATCACACACTCATTTATTATATGAATAATAATTATAACAATGAGATATACAAGAGATAAAATATATTATAAATATTATATATAAATATAATAGAATTAAATAAATTAAATATGTATATTTATAAATTTTTATATATTATATAAATACCCTCAACGATGACACAATCAGGATGCATCAATTATTTTGGAAAGAGACATATCAATTAAATGATATTAAAAATATAAAATAAGAGATAATTTTTGTTAATTAATTGCATCCAGTATTTTTAGATATTACATATACATATTAGTGACATATGTTAAGTATTTGTTAGACTTAATAATGTGGTATTGATAATTTTAAAAATAAAAATATTGAGTATTATCAAAATTGACATAAATGATACATTAAAATAAATTATATATTTTTTTAAATTATATAAACTTTTTAACTTTATAAGGATCATCCAAATAACATTAATAATGTGAAAAATTTCAGACATTATCCAATTGTGTTATTTTATTCCCTTTTACCGTAACTATATTAACCCAATAGTGTAAAATGTCATGTAGACATGGTAAGAGTTAATCTATTTAGCTATGGGTTAAACCGAAAAGATAAGGTTAATTTTGTAATAAAAACTTCTCTAAAATTATTTGGATGAAGGTATTTTAACCCATAATCATATTATCCTCTAAATAAATATCTTTTCATCTATTTTCATCCAACCATACATTTATTTTTAATTAATAATTTATGATCTTCCAAAAGTGCCCATCATCTCTCTTATAAAAGGGAACTTTTCCTTCTCTTTAATTCACTCCTACAAATCACTTTGGCTTGAACGAAACTTGACCATTTAATCTCACAAACTCCCTAAATTAATCGTACAATCGATACATTGGTAATAAATCCCACATAATGAGTTTTTTTTTGAAAATAAAAAGGATACACTTGAAGAAGAGGTAATATTTTTACCAGTTCGAATCAATTTCTTTTCTTATTCCAATTTATAATCCTATTTCTTCCAAATTAAAGTGATTAATACAGAGTATAAATTATTTTAAAATATGTTTTTGTTAACGTTGGAAAACTATATTACTCCTTTTACTAGTCCTAAGAAAAACAATATCACCATGCTTGTGTTCGTACAACTTATCATATCCACACCGTGGTGTAAACTATTTTTCATTAAAAATTATTTATATGGGTATATTGATGAATATATAAAATTTTGATAATAAAGATAACATTATACTGTTTCTATAAATTTAATTTTTTATCCAATTCCACCACATTTAAACATTAATTAAATGATATCATCCCTTGTGCGTTCGTACAGCTTACAGTCTCCACAACACGATGAGATTCTTCTTCCACTTTCACCATTCAATAAGGATTATAAAAATATATATTATTAATAAGTATGAAATATATAAAATAATAATGATAAAATAATAATATATATATATACATATATATATATATATACACGTAAGTACATATATTACATTCACGTTCTTCTATTCAATACGATAAGAATAAGGAAAGAGAATTCATGCGTACATACATCCTACCATCGACAAGAACGGTGTATTCCATTTCATACATATATCTATTATATATATATCTGTTATATATATATATAAGATAGATAAATCATGTTATAGATTATTGATGTATGTAAATCATGATCTATGTAATATGATCAAGAATATCAAATCATAACAAATACGATAAACAAAATGATTATTACCAGGAAGGTTACTTAATCTAGGAAATTATTAATAAATGAGTAATATGAAGTCATAAATGAATCATATATGATATCATTAATATGATTATGTTTATGTAAGGAGTTAAAAAATGTTTTAAACCATTATAATGGAGTTTTAGAAACGTATGAATAGTATCAAACCAATGGTATTGGAATTTCGTCTTATTTTTAATTTTCATGAGATATAAGCCATGTTCACCACATATTTCTTGTGTGTGGTGTATCTACTGACCGTATTATATTTTATATACTGAAAAAATTAATATTCATGGTATTTTAATATTTATTTAAATATATTGGTGTTATTATTTAATATTTCAAAGTAGTATGGGTTTCTTTGAATGTTTAAATAATTAATATTTTTTCCATATAATTATTCTTGATTTTATATGATTTTTAATGCATATAAAATGATTATAAAGGATATTTTATGGATATTTTTAATTTCATTCAAATGTTTTGAAAAATTATTCATCTTATGGTTTTATTTCACAATATCGTTATTATTCTAGATTTTTTATATTTAAGTATAAACTACGACACCATTGTCATCAATGTCCATGATTTCATAATGGTTTTGTGAATTTATTGATATAGACATTAACATTTTAGAATTTTAATTCTATTAAAAAGATTCAATGTGGTACTTTAGATTCTATTTTTGGTTTATGGTATAAGTATTTATAATTTCTAAACTTGTTTTGAATAAAAATTATTAGTTTTTATATGTTTCACCATTTTTATACGATGAATGTATTGGAATTAGTAATTAGTGGGTAGGGCCTTTTATTGACCATTGATGCATCAGTAGGGCTAATGAGACAAAATTAGATAGAGAAAAATCCAGCATGTTTGTCTTCCATGAACCTTAACATTATCATTGTAACACCCCAATATCTCATAGTCGGTTATCTCATTAATGTAATTTAATAGCTTGCCCTACACTTAACACCGAGTTCGAGCGAACCACAACATTACCAAACTGTCCGTTTAAAAAAAGCAGTTATAAATAGTACTAAATTCATTTTCAATCTTATATACTCTATTTAATTTTAACATCCATATTATCAGTTTCTTAGACATAATATAAGAACAAATTCAATTTTTCAGATAAAAGAAATATTTTTTAAAAAATGCTATTTTTTTTCTTTTAATGGGAAACCATTTTTAAATCCAATATTTCACACTTTTATATATTCAGTTTGAAAAAATATATTTCTTCTTTAAAATTGGGAAATAAAAATTTAGTTTTGATAAATTTTCGGTGTTTTTCTAAAAACATTCATATTTGGGTGAATAGTGAAAATATCAAAATTTTAACTGAAAAAAACTTTTTTAATAAAAATAATTTATATTGTTCGATTATAATATTTAATGGCTTGTAAGTATAAATAGTTTATATTTTTATTATTGAATTAAATTTTGGTCATTATAAGTAATTTCACATTTATATTTAATATAAACACATGTCAATCTTTTGATAGTATTTACTTTATTAAAAACCATTTTTTTGGATTTCACAATGGGAATTAATTTTTAATTTATAAATGCTTCTTATATGTTTTGAATTTGGTAAAATAGATTTTATTTTTGAATTTTTAATATCAAAATTATTTTATGGTAAATTTTTTGTATTTTTCTGAAAACATTCAATTTTTGAGGAATAGTGAAAAACACTTATTTATTATTTAAAACTGAATTTTTATTTAAATAATTATTTATTTTATTTAAATTTATTTTATGTAAAAATAGATACATAATTCCAATATAAGTTCAATTTAATTCATTAGATCCTTTTAATAATAAATTCAGATAAATAAAAATTTTATTGAGGTTTTTACATTCATTTAATCATCTCCTAGGAGCATTTGAAAATTTGCAAAAAACATCATTTTACCACTTATTTGAATTGAATTTCAAACATCAGAGAGACATGGTTGATATTAGTATATAAAATGTGGTTCAATAAGATAAAAATACTTTTTTTTGAATAGTAAATTTTGACTTTTATTTACCACGGTTAAAAGTAAATAGGGTAATTAAAGGTGACAATGATATTATTATTACCCAAACACATTTCCTAATTCTATTGGATAAATTTAATTCTTCCAAAAACAACCTTAGGAAAAAAATGAACCTTTAGGTCAACTTGGATTAGATTAGGACATTTGTTATTATTTAATTAAAAGAAGAGTTGAAAGTGTTAAATTCATGTTTTCATAAATTTACATTTTAATATAGAGTTATGCATAAGATAAATTCGACTATAAATAGTCATTAGAATGATAAGGAGATTAAATACATAATGGTATTTTATTTATAATTTTTAGACATTAAATAATTTAATTTATTTATGACACAATGATGATGTAGTAATTACTTTATTAATGAAAGATTAAAATAAATGATATTATAAATATCCAAATAAATTAAATTTGAGACTTTTGAAGAATTAAACTAATTTTATAGCTTAATAATAATGTTATAGTTGATTATAAATTTTTTTCTCGAAGAGATAAGGTTGTTATGACTTTCACAAAAACAAAATAGAAAATAGTGTAAAAATTGACAGAAATAAATTTTTAAAACAAATAATATATTATTTGTTGATATTACATTCCTAAAAATCTAAGGCTTGGCCAAAAGGATAAAAAAATATTATATATGCCTTTAGTGAACCACTTGAGGTTCTTTTAGACGTTTATTGAATGTTTATAAACCATATAGTGTAAGAATAAAAGAAGACACGATAAAAGGTAAATTTTTTAACATACAATTAAATATAAAGGATAAGGTCACAATTGTAACCTAAACTTGTCTAAAACATACGTGTTTATATTATTTAGACCCATCACCACTTTATCTTCTAAATAAATCAATTTCGAGCCATTATAAACAAATATGATTTACTATAAAATAATATTTGAATCTTTTTAAAAGGTGCCCTCACCCCTCTTATAAAAGGGCACTCCACCTTCCCTCCAATTCACACCTTCAAAGCCATTTTCCTCAGAATAACACTTCCAAAATAACCTATCAAAATTACTCCCTATATTTTATAGGCCTTCCTTGGATCAGAAATCCATCTAAAGGAGCCCTTTTGATCAAGTCAAAAAGAAGAACCCAAAGAAAAGGTAAATATTTCAACCCCTGTTTCAAGTCCTTTTCTTTTTCCAATTCCTCTCTTGATGTTTTTTTTTCATTATAAAATATTAACTCCAGTATATTATATATACCGTGATGTTATTATAAATATGGTACAACCATATTCATTATTTTATCCATCCTATGAATGACATTTCTCCATACGTGCGCACGTATGGCTTATCATCTCCACGTCGTGGTGTAGTTCTTGTTCAGTACATTATTATTTGGATGTGTATAATAATGATTTATAATTGATCTAAATAATAATTATAACAAGTTAATGATTCTGTATATATGATATACCATCCAATTCTATATGATTTTAACATCAAAAGAATGATATTTTCGCTCATGCGTACGTACGGATTAACGTCTCCACGACGCGATGAGATTGATTCCCATGTTCACCATTCAACGATGATTATAAAAATATATATTATTAATAAGTATGTAATATATGACATAATAATGATACTGGATATATATATATATATATATTTATATATATTTACTTACACATATCATATTCACTTACTTCTGTTCAATACGATATGAAAACGGAAACAATGTTTTTGCGTTTGAACGACCTACCATCACCATAAACGGTGCCTTCCATTTCATATATACATCTTTTATATATATTTATATTCTAAATATATATTATATATATAAACCAATATTTATATTCTATAATCTTTTAAAACATGATCTAAATGATATGATCGAGAATAACATGTTTAATCTCATATGGTAAAGAAAGTTATTATTACCCAAAATGTTATTTTAACATGGAAATAATTATTAAATGGGTAGTATAAATTCATAAATTAATCATGTATGATATAATAAATATTAATATGGTTATTTTATAATTTAATAACATTCTATGGTCCTTATACAAGAGGTTAAACGCACCCTCGACCAAAGGAAAGTTTAAGGTAAGGCTTAATTTTACAATCTCTTCATTATCCGAGGATATATTTATGCAAGTATCTACTATGAAATATTAATTATCCATGACCATGTTTCATGAAAGAGTTTTAAATGTGATTATTTTATGGGACTCTTTTATTGAATTTTTTTAAATGTTTTGAATAATTATTATTCTAAATTATTCTCATTAATGTCCATGTATTCAAAATGTTTTTTAAGGATATATTTATATGGAAATGAATGATTTTAAAATGTTAATTCCATTCAAAAGTATTAAAGTGGTATGGGAAAAGTTGATTAAAAATTTCTTTAAATTTCTTCTTTTCTAAATTGTGTGACTTTTAAATGTATTCATGAAAAAGGGATATTTTTCTCAATGTTTTTTACAAATAATTTTCATCTATGTCAACATCCATTAAAGATTTTTAAACTAGTTTGAATATTATTTATTATGATACAAATCTTCCATATTGTATTGAAGGTTTTGTGATATGTTTTATTGTGGATGTGTTATTTTTATACCATTAATGGTTTATCGTTAAAGTATTTACATTTTGAATTCTTGTTCTAATACGAATGTTTATGTTATGTTTAATCCTTTCAATTTGAGGAATGTATTAGAATTGTAAGTTACAGGTGGAGCCTGATATAGCTCCTCGATGCATCAGTAGGTCTCATTAGACAATTAGACATGGAATTGTCCAAGCCCTTTTCCAATTTGATATACGGTTTTGGTCGAGGCCTTTATCATTTTTAGGCATCTCGGACGAGGCCTTGACAAAATGTTTCAGAATGTCTAGCATTATACATTCTATATTTGTGGAAATAATATTAATGGTTCATGTGGTTATTCGACTAGTAGAATACCCATGACCATGTTTTATTACGACATTATTTACTCAGCTCATATTTCTGCCATAAAATCTCCATGTTTATTATTTGTAAAGTCACGTGTTTTCAATTATTAACCATGACTATTATTTATGTTATCTTCCACTAAATTATTTACCTTTAAATAGAATATGAGCTCACCCCATTCTTATTTTTTTCCTAGGATCTCAAGAAGTGTTATATGTTTGAGATGTAGGGTTATTCTAAGGTAACAATTGTATTTTCAAAGGATTATGTTTTTGTTGTATGTTAGAATGTTTAATGTAATTGTCATATATGTAATCTATTTTCCAAGACTGTTAACCTGATCAGTCTTTCAAGACGTGATTCTTTGTAATCTTTCCAATGTATTAAAATAATGAACTGACTCTGGAAATCTAAGGTTGGGGCATTACAGTTGGTATCAGAGGAATTTTAGCAACAAACATGGAAAAAGATTTTGATAAACTCTAATTAGATAACATTACCCTAAGATAGACTATGAGAATTTTTATATAAGAACTTCCTAGAGTTATGGTAATTTTGAGATTTTGTGAGTTTTCCAAGAAATACTTCCCTGTCTGGATACGATCAGGTAGAGGTAGCTCTAGCTCAGATGTACTTAGGGGTAGAACCCAAAAACAACACTTTGAGCTAGACTCAAATGGGAACTGGTGCAAAAAAATGGCATTGCTTCACTCATGGTTACGACACTCCCGAGGGCTATGCTTAAGATAATTCACATTTTCATTACAAGACATTATGAAATAATTTAGATGAAAACATTTCCTCAATGAAAACATTTTTATTTTAATGTATTATATCTATAAACTGTTCAATTTACGTTATGAATTTTACATTTTTGGAATTATTCATTGCAATTCATAAACTGGCCTAGTGTATGCCATTGGTTATAAATATTTCCCAGTATAAGGAATGAGAACTCCAGAAATACGTGTGATCCAAAGAGTAAGATAGATCATATCATTCATGGTATTGATCCAAAATTTATAAGGGAAATAGTCTCCCATGTATTATCAACGTATGAAGAAATAATATCATGTGTTAATTAGATAAGTAAATAATTCTCTATGTTTTATGGCTTTGAAGGGAAGCAAGAGAAGAAAAGGATGGTAGAGAGAAAGATGGATAAAGAGAAGAAGGGCAAGAAGGATTTTCCCATTTGTGATAAATGTGGGAAGAATCACCTAGGTAAATGCTTAAAGGGAATTGGATTTTGTTATAAGTGTGGAGAAAAGGGACATCAAATACGTGATTGAAAGGGTAAGAAAAATGTTTCAAATGTAAAATGCTTCATCTAAAAGGTGTATGGACACTACCTGAATCAATGTCCTAGTCATCAAATTATACCACAAATGAAGCTATGGGATAATAATAATGTTATTATAGTACCTAAGATGAAGAGGAATGACTAGTGTTCTTATGTTGTTATTATAGAATTAATTCTTTTGAGTGTTGAATCAACAATATACTGGTTATATGAATTATAATGATATTTAACGATTGTAATGCAATACTATTTTATTGAGGATTTGATATTATATGGTTTTAATAAAAGTGAAAAAATAATAAGATAAATTTTTTGAAAAATACGTGGTTGAAGGAGAGGTAATCCTCAATATGGTACTGATAATGAGGTGGTGGTTTTCGAATAAGTTATGGTTGATTTGGATAAATTATATTGTATATTCTAGACTTCCTTGGAAGTGATTAATAGTCTGTTTATTTCATCATTTTTGTAATATTCAAATTTTTTGGATATAGTGAATATATCCAGTATTCTATAAAGAATAAGTGAGCATGAATGTAATCAGTATGATTTTATTTTTATTTCGTTTGTTACCATGTTTTAAATGATTACATGATGAAGGTGTTCACATTTTATTATATGGAAAAGTGAATCTTCATTGTTTTTAACTTCCTTATAAATTTTAGACTGTGAGTTTGGATAGAAGTATTTTGGATAAGTCAAATGTTTGGAATGGATTAAGTTTTAAATTGGATACAAATTTTAAGGTCATTTTTGGATTTTCATAAAAAGGAAAACCGAGAGGTCGGGGGACAACCAGTCACGTCTGGCAAGGCCGTGAGACTTGAACCCACAACCATTGGTCGACAAGGTTAATCACCCACCACTAGCCTCTGTGATGTCCTGGATTGTATAATGTAGTTTATTAAAAGATTTTATAGGTGAATAATAAATTCATTTTTTGAAGCCCTATACGATTAGGTTAAATAGAATATTTTTTTGAAATCTTTTGGAGTGAAATATGACTTTGTGGTAGGAATTAATTAATGGATTTAACTCTACTTGTCAGGTATATATATTTTTTTATTCCCTCTTATTCTATGACAATGTTTATTGTGAAACTTTAGTTATTGGACTTAATATCAATATCCATTCATTGAGGCATCCTATAATTTCAAAATGGATTTAATTTATATGGTGTATCAAACCCTTTGACTTTTCATTTCAAGGGGAATATTTTTCTATGAAGCGTTTTACTAAATGACAAATTTTTTTTGTTAATGTAAGCAGTGAAAACATCCTTCCCACCACCGTGAGTTTTATTTTATCTTTTGATTCCTTAAGAAGAGTAATTTTTTTTAAATGGAAATAAATACTATATACTCTTTACACATATTTTGGTATTGAAAATTGGTTTTGATAATGGATTTTTTATGTCAATATATTTAAATGATATATTGTGCTTGATGACCTGAATTACTCCCTATAAATATTTAATTTTTCCCTCAAATTATATGTCTCAAATTTATATAAAATTTCACCTAATACAGATCAAAATTTGGTGGTAAATTTTCCATTTCCCTTTCCCTCTTATTATAAATAAATTTTATTAACCCAATTTACGATGTGGGTTTTCCAAATAAGTATTTCTCTATTTTGAACCTTTTATTTTTGAGGAACAATTTCAAATTTCAAGGAAACAATTTATTTAAGGTTTAGAGAATGTAACACTACAATATCTCATAGTAGTTTTCCTCATTATTGTAATTTAATAACATGCACTACACACAACACCGAGTTCGAGCACACCACAATATTACCAAACTAGCCGTTCAAAAAAATAGTTATAAATAATACTAACTGAATTTTGAATCTAATATACTCTCTATAATTTTAACATCCATATTATGTGTTTCTTAGACATAATATAAGAATAAATTCCTTTTTTTTCAAACAAAAGAAGTATTCTTCAAAAAATGCAATTTTAGCGCCTTTTAATGGAAAACCCTTTTTAAATCCAATATTTGACAATTTTTTATATTAAATTTTATAAATAAACTTCTTTTTTACAATCCGGACATAAAAATCTAGTTTTGATAAATTTTTGGTGTTTTTCTGATAACTTTCATATTTGGGTGAATAGTGAAAATTACTAAATTTTAACTAAAAACAACTTTTTTAATCAAAATAATTTATAGTGTTCAATTAAAAATTTGAATTTTATGGAATTATAATTATATTATATTTTTATCATTTAATAAAATGTTGGCCATTATAAGTAATTTCCCATTTAAATTTGACATAAACACAGGTCAATATGTTTTATATTTTTTACTTTTTTTAAAACCCGTTTTTTTGTTTTGTCAATGGTAATTAATTTTAAATTAATAAATGAAACTTATATGTTTTTAATTTGGTAAAATATATTTCATTTTTGAATTTGGAATATCACTATTATCTTGGAGTGATTTTTTGGTATTTTTTTGAAAGCATTCAATTTTTTATGAATAGTGAAAAACACTGAGTTATTGTTTAAAACTGACTTTTTTTTAAATAAATATTTATTTTATTTAAATATATATTTTGTAAAAAAGATACATAATAACTATATACGTTTATTGTAATTAATTGGAGTAATTTTATAATATGTTTATATATATAAAAATTTTATTCAACTTTTTACCGTCTTTTCCCACCTCATATGAGCTTTTGTAAATTATCATAAAACTAAATTTTACAACTTTTGTGAATTGAATTTCAGAAATCCAAGATAAACAATTTATATCATTAAAAAACTGTGGTTCAATTAGATAAAAATAATTTCAAGTGAATAGTAAATTTTGACTTTATTTAGTATGGTTAAAAGTAAATTCAGGTAATTAAAGATAAAAATGATATTATTATTACACTAACACATGTCCTAATTCTATAGGATAAGTTTAATTTGGCCAAAACAACCATAGTAATATAATATGACTGTTTAGGTCAACTTGGATTAGATTAGGACATTTATTATTATTTAAGTTAAAGAAGAGCGAAAAGTGTTAAATTCATGTTTCCATAACTAAAACATTTTAATATAGGGTTATACAGAAGATAAATTTGACTATAAATATTCATTATAAATATAATAGATTTTTTATATAATTTTATTTTATTTATAATTTTTATTCATTAAATAATTTAATTTATTTATAACACAATGATGATATAGTAATTACATTATTAATGAATGATTAAAATGATTGATATTATAAATATCTAAATAAATGTAATTTGATAATTTTGATGAATTCATCTTATTTTCTAGATTAATATGAAATGTTAGGGTTGATTAGATAATTTTTTTTGAAGTGATGAGGTTTTTATGATTTAAAGAGGAACAAAATACCAAATATTGTCAAAATTGACATAAAGTAATTTTTAAAACAAATACAATATTATTGGTTGATATAATATTCCTAAAAATCTAAGGTTTGGCCAAAAGGCTTCAATAATATTATATATGTCATTTATGAACCACTTGAGGTTCTCTTGAATTTTTATTGTAAATTTATTAACCATATTGTGTAAGAATACAAGAAGACATGATAAAAGTTAAATTATTTAACTTAGAGTAAAATCAAGAAGATATGTTTAAATAGTGACCTAAACATTTCTAAACCTATTTGTTGAGGGGATTTGGACCCATCCCTAGTTTAGCTTCGAAATAAATCAATTTGGAGCCATTATTAATCAAATATGTTTTTATTATAAAATAATATTTCAATATTTTCCTAAGGTGCCTCTCACCCCTCTTATAAAAGGATACTTCCCCTTCCCTCAAATTCACACCATCAAAGCCATTTGGCTCAGCCAAACTCTTCAAAAATATCCTATAAACATTCCTCCCTTCATCCAAGAGGACTTACTTTGGTTATTAACGTAACATTCCAGGTAAATAAAGAATAATACATTTTCGTATTTATTAATATTTTCAAATTAAATATTAATTTTACTTTAAAGGGGTTTCTATGTTCGATAGCGTGCCCGATACGCAACAACGAGTTTCTATGAAATCTTACGTTGCACACTAGTAATATAATAATATTTTTTTAAATGGTATTTAACACGTAGCCGTTGTATTGGCCGGAATGAATAGAAATAACTAAAATATGATTATATATGTTTGTTAAATGTTTTTACATTTATCCAATAAAGGATAAAGGCTTAAAATACGAAAAGTATTCAATTTTAGGCATATATACTCTAATTTTCACTAAATGTCCACTGATCGTCTTTTGCTGGAGAACCATCATTAAATATAGTTTTGGTTACTATTATACATTTTATTGGATCAAATTAAATTCTTCTTTAGAATTGAGACATCAAAATTTACTTTGTGTAAATTTTTGGTATTTTTCTGATAAAATTCATTTATAGTGAAAAATGTTGTATTTTAATTCAAAACCCCTTTTTAATCTAATTTCTTTATATGATTAGATTATATTTTGAATTGTTTTTAAAGTGAAAATAGAATTTTTTTTATTATTTAATCCAATAGTGGTCATTGGAATTAATTTCACTTTGAAATTGTACTTAAACTCGTGTCAATCTTTTTATATATATTGTTTCATAAAAACACAATATTTGTTATGACAGCGTGAATTAATTATTAAATTAATTAATGTAACATATATTTTTTGAATTTTTTAAAATAGACATCATTTTTGAATTCTGAATATCAAATATATCTTAGGGTAAATTATTGGTATTTTTCTGAAAAACATCAATTTTTTATGAATAGTGAAACCACTAAGTGGCAGTTAAAAAAACTGATTTTTTGTTTAAATGAAACATTACCACTTTTGTGTTTCAAATTTAAAAATTTTTACATACATTGTTGTCATTAATAAGTAATATGTGGTTCAATGGGATTAAAATAATTTTTTGGTGAATAGTAACTTTTAAGTTTATTAATCGCGATTAGAGGTAATTAGTGTAATTGAAGTTAAAAATAATGTTTTAATAATATGAAATGACCTAGACACATATCCTACCCTTTTTGGATGTGTCATGGACGACCAATAAAATCCATGGGTCATCTTGTGGACCCCAAGGGTACACTTTGGTAGGAAAATGACATTAATAAATTTTTATTTAAAGTTAAAATAAAAATGTCACAAACATGTATTATTTTGCTGAAACAATTTTTACATGGGGTTATACAAGTCATAATTTTGACTATAAGTATTCATTGGAAAGATAAAAATATTTCCTACATCATTAGAGTTTTTTTATAATTTTTAGACATTAAATAATTTAAATTATTTATGACACCATGATGATGTAGCAATTACCTCATTATTTAACGATTTAAATAAAATGAAAAGATAATGTAATCTCTAAGACCTAAACTTGTTAAAAACCTATTGTATGGGTGTATTTAGAACTATTATCACCTTATCCTCGAAATATATAATTTTTTGACCTTTAAAAACCGAAACTCATTTTATAATAAAGTAACCTTTTATAACTTTCGAAGAGTTCCCCTCCTCTCCACTTATAAATGGCCCCCACCTCTACCACCATACCCACACCTCTCAAGCCTTTTGCTTGGCCAAACTCTGACCATTTTGTCTTTCAAAATCCCTCTCTTACTCTTATAAGCCTTACTTTTGGCAGAAGTCTTTTCAAGGAAGCCTTTGAGCTCAAATCAAAAAGAGTTACCCGATTTAAAGGTTGTGTCTTCTCTCATGTTCTTATGTTTTATTTTGCTTCTCCAAACCCATAAAATCTTTTCATTACGTTATTTTATTACAAATACAGTATCTTAAATATACTAGGACGTTTTTATGAGAAATATTAGAGCTAAACCTACACAGACCTTTATCTAACGGTTAAAGAACATATTGTTTCGGTGGTTGGCGATTTTCGACCTCACGAAATGATGATTGTTCGATCTTATTTTAAAACCTTTCATGGTGGCCATTAAGATGTCACTATATTTATATATGATATATATTATGTTTATGTTTTCCTTATGCCTCTTTATTTTTCATTTGTGGAAAACCTTTATGGTTTCTATTGTGGGTAAACAAGATAATTTCATTTTAGAAAGTGCGGACTACCATGCCCTCAAAGTGAATTGATTCGTTAATGCCATATGTGGGAAGTATAAAGGATGAAGTTAATGATATTATATATGATTTTATACTGGAATTATAATATACACTTATATCATTATGATTTCACTCCATTAAATATGAAATAGAAATGAAAATAGCGTTTATGCGTATGTACGGCTTACCGTCTCCCATGAACGGTGCATTTCATTTCTTACCTCTAAATGTTATATACTATTATAAATACTAGTATATGATGGATATATATGATATATATGATATAAAAATCATTAATATCATTCTGGATATAATGAACCTTTGACCACATAAACAACATGTAATTGTACGAAGTCCATTTTTGATATAAGTACCAAATATCGACAAAACGATCTTTATGAAATTAAATGATTACATAACGTTTATAACATGGAAATAAGTTATATAAAAGGTATAATATACTTGAAAAAGTTTCTTAATCAAGTATAAATTAACTTTATTTTATTATTCAGTAGATTAAAGAGCAATCGTGTCATGTCAGACACGAGGTAAGGGACTTCGTCTTAATCTCCTTTCATTGAGGCATATTTTGTTCTAATACAAGGCTTTCTTTTATACGGTGTATAAACACCTTTGAAATTCAATTTTATACAAAAGGAACCTTTTTCTACGAAGCGTTTTACTAAATGAAAAAAATGAATGTTTCTTTTAACATATGCGGCGACAACGACCTTTTCCTCCGCCGTGAGTATTATTTGGTCTTTGGCTTCCTCAACAAGATGTAATGTTTTTAAAATGAAATAAATACCATATACTATTTTATGTATTTTGGTATTTAAAATGTTTTTTATAATGGATTTGTTATGTCAACATATTTATGTGATATATTTTGATCAAAGTGTGGAAATGTTTTCTTTCCATTATATTTGTTTTATGTCTTCTAATTTTATAATGGTACTTGGACATTTGAAGGGTGGTTACTTGATTAACCATATGACGGGTGGTGCCGTGAATACGATGATGGGTGGTTACGTTATAACCTCCAATGCATTGGGTATGGATGTTGGCCATAAGGCTATTCTATTAAGAGATATGTGTGGAAGTCGACTGGATGGTTATTCCACTTAAGTATGTTTATGTCCCAAGTTACCTTTATATGTTATGTGTTCTTTATATGGGTTTTAAGGTAATATTTTGGTTACAAAAGGGAATTAAATGATCTTTTATTCAATTAAGAGTATTTTCTTCTTCATAAAGGTGAAAAGTATTACTGTGATAAATTATTCTTGGTTTATTGGTTGTTTTGAAAAATTGACAGTTTTCTTTCTTTGTGTATCCCTTACGAAGATGTTTATGCTCACCCCATGTTTTTGAAATTTTGTTCACATGACTTAATGTGGAATAGGGTCAAGGATGGGATCAAGGAATATTCATGCTATCTAAAACATGGAAGTAGACATGTTTCTTTTTATGGGTTTTTATTTTTTGGAAACTTAGTAGAAGTGTATACTTTGTAATCTTTTGAGATGTAATAGTTATGTCCTAATTATCTAAAACTCTAAAACTGAAAATATCTTCAATTTGAATTATTCATTTAATTCAATATTAAGTAAGGTTTAAGGTCGGGGCCTTATAGTTGGTATCATTGGTCGGTTTAGGAAAGTTTAGATTTAGAAAATTGTTGAATTATAAATTAATTTATGGTATGATTGATATGATATAGCATTTAAAGATTACCATGTTTCTTCGCCTAATATATTTCTGTGCTCAGAATGATTTTCCACAGGGGAAACAAGGAAACTATGTTGGGACGACTCAGGAGGAAGACAACCATCCAAATCAGCAACCTGAGATGGTCGGAATTGGAACTGAACAGTTTGTTGCAGTGATGTCACAGTTGACTCAGGCTATAAATCGTGGTGGTATCCATGCACGAGATCAGCCAGATCAACCACAGAGGAACATTTCATTGGTGGAACATTTCATGAGGCAACATCCCCCATCGTTAAGTGGATCATCTGACCCTGTGCTAGCTGAAGGGTGGATTAAAGCACTGGAGAAGATTTTTGATGTCATGGGGTGTTCAGAACATCAAAAGGATAGTCTTGTTGTTTACCGTTTTGAAGGTGAAGCTGATCAGTGGTGGTCTATGGTGAAAAATATCAGGGATAGTGAGGAGATTGATGATATTCAGCGGGACGAATTCAAATGTATGTTTCTTGAGAAATATTTTCCTAAGGTGGTTCGTCTTAGGATTGAAAAACAATTCATAGAATTGAGGCAGGAGGATGACTCAATGGTTGCTTATGAAGCAAATTTCACTCGACTGGCAAGGTATGCTCCAAATTTCATTTGAGATATTCATAGAAAAATCAATTGTTTTTACTCAGGGTTAAGGCCAAGGTATCGAAGGGATTTAGCTTCTCGTGAGTTCAAAAGTTATGGAAAACTTGTTCGATGTGCGGAGAAGGTGGAAATGAAGTTTGTAGATGATCATGTGTTCTTTGAAAAACAATAGAATAAGAGGCCCAGTTGGTAGGAAAAGGGAAGAATTCATCAAAGAAACAAGGAGGTATAAAACCAAATATCCATCATATGAGAAGTGTGGTAAAATGCATCCTGGAGAATTTTTATCAATGTTTGGAATGAGCTTTCGGTGTGGTAAGTCTGGTCATATTGCTCATAACTATATAGAAGATGATCAAGAAGGCAATGAAAAGTCAGCAGAAAGATGTTTTAAGTGTAATAAAATGGGTCATTATGAAAATGAGTGACTAATGAAGAACTCAACTGAGGGAAAGAAGCCAGACTAAAAGCATAAAGGGGTGGGGAAATCCTTTGCAAATACTACAGCAGATGATGGGCCATCGAATAAAGTAGTATCAGGTACACTGTTTGTTTGTTCAGGTTATTCCAATATGTTGTTTGATTCAGTGCCTACACATTATTTCATTTCAACGAAGTTTTCTAGTAAATTGGGAATTCCATATCAAGATATCAATCCTGAACTTATTGTAAAAATACCTGGAGGAAATGTTGAGACAAAAAGAAATTATTAGAACCTTCCTATCCTTGTGTGCAGAATGAATCTACCTGCAACCTTATTGTTTTTCCTCTATAAGAGTTAGATGTTATTTTGGGCATGGATTGGATTTCTGTTTATCATGATAAGATTGACTGCAGAGCTAAAATGGTTTCTTTTTAGAAGTACTTTCAGTTTGTGTATAGGAATGAACCCTTGCTTTTGATAACATATCAAGAAGTTGAGATACTAGTTAAAGAGGGAAATGAATGTTATCTTGAACATATTGTAGAAAATAAAGGAAATGTTCAGATTAATGATGTGCCAGTGGTAAATGAGTATCTTGACGTTTTTTTCTGATGAGTTTCCTGGTATTATTCATGATCGGGAAGTTGAATTTACTGTTGACTTAGTTCTTGATTCTAATCCAATTTCAAAACCCCATTACCGAATGGATCAAGTTGAACTTTTAGAGTTAAAGAAGCAATTTCAGGAGTTATTAGATAAACATTTCATTCAAACCCTCACATCACCGTGGGGTGCTCCTATCTTGTTTGTTAAAAGGAAATATGGTTCAATGAGACTTTGCATTAATTATAGAGCCTTGAATAATATAACTATTAAGAACAAGTATCCTTTGCCTCATATCGATGATTTGGTTGATCAGCTCCAAGGAGTTCAGTATCTTTCGAATATTGAATTGAAGTCGGGGTACCATCACTTGAATGTAAAAGAATCAGACATTCTGAAGACTGTGTTTCATACTAGACATGGCCATTATGAATTTTTAGTTATTCCTTTTGGGTTAACCATTTCACCTGTTGTATTCATGGACCTTATGAAGAGAATTTTCCATGAGATCTTGGATAAGTTTGTGGTTGTTTTCATTGATGATATTTTGTTGTTTTCTAAAAGTAAAGAGGATCATGAAATTCATTTAAGGGTTGTATTGGAAATCTTAATAGAAAAGAAACTGTATTGAAAATTCAGCAAGTGTGAGTTTTGGTTTCAAACAAATTCTTTCCTTGGTCACATTGTTTCAAAAAATGACATAACTGTTGATCCTGCTAACACTAAAGATGTTGAGGAATGTCCAAGACCCACAAATGTAACCGGGATCCTTAGTTTTCTTGGTTTGGTAGGTTACTACCGAATGTTTGTTTAAAAGTGTTCAATGTTATCTAGTCCAATGATTAAGCTGACTCTGAAGGGTGTTAAGTTTATCTGGACAAAAGAATGTGATGATTGTTTTAAGGAGTTGAAAAGAAGATTGGTGAATGCTCCAGTATTGGCACTACCTTCCAGGAATGTGGATTTTGTTATCTACAGTGATGCTTCACTGAAAGGACATGGTTGCGTCCAAATACAGAATGATTAGATAATTGCTTATGCTTAACGATAGTTGAAAAATCATGAGGTAAATTACCCTACACATGATTTGGAATTAGATGCTGTTGTTTTTTCTTTAAAAATTTGGAGGCATCATTTGTATGGATTAAAGTGTGAAATATATACTGATCACAAAAGTTTAATGTATATATTCACTCAGAAAGAATTGAACACGAGATTGAGAAGATGTATAGAATTAATCAAGTATTATGATTATTCAATTCATTACCATCCGGGAAAAGCAAATAAAGTGGGTGATGCTTTGAGTCGAAAAAGTAATGCTTCATTAACCATGCTATGTTTGGAACTAGATCTTTGGTTTTTGATTTGATGAACGTTGGCATAGAAGTTGTTGGTGCAGGATGTCATGTTTTGTTTCAGGTATCAGTAAAATCTTATATATCAGATAGAATTAAGCAAGCACAGAAGCAAGACAATGAGTTGCAGAAAAAGGTAGAGCTGGTTCAGAAGGTTAATTTTCCTGAATTTAATATTCATAATGATAGTTTTTTGAGGTTTTGGAAGAGACTATGTGTGCCTGGCGATTCACAGTTGAAGAATGAGTTTTTATGTGAGGCTCATAGTTCCCCGTTTTCAGTTCATCCTGGTAGTACAAATATCTACAGATATATGCAGGATTATTACTGGTGGGATGGAATGAAATGAGATATTGATGATTTTAGTGTGAAGTGTTTGACTTGTCAGCATGTTAAAGTAGAGCGGCAGTGACCGAAAGGGATGCTTCATCCTTTATCGGTTCCAGAGTGGAAATGGGAAAATATATCCATCGACTTTGTTGTGGGATTACCAAAGACATCTCGAGGTAATAATGCAATCTGGGTTATTGTTGATCGCTTGACTAAATTTGCTCATTTCCATCCTATTCGAGATACATTCTCTCTAGATCAAATTTATCGATTGTATCTTAAAGAGATAGCCAGGTTTCATGGAGTTCCCCTATCCATTGTATTTGATCATGATCCCAGGATTATTTCTAACTTTTGGAAGGGCCTTCAGAAGTCGTTGGGAACTGAATTAAATTTTAGTACAGCTTTTCATCCTCAATCAGATGGGAAGTCAGAACGATCAATTCAGACTTTTGAGAATATGCAACGTGCTTGTTCGATGGATTATCAAGGAAGTTGGGACCAACATCTTTATTTGGTTGAATTTTCATATAATAACAGTGTAACAACCCTAGATTTTATAAGATACTTTCTTTTTAATTTCATTCATATCTGCTATTGTATGACACACCAAGATTATCTTGTGCTATACGCAACACCGTATTAGCTTGCAGTATACGCAACACTTTTCTTGTCTCTTGTTACACAAAAGTTCAAGTTCAATTGATAGAAGTTATTCTACACAACATTGAGTGTGTATATATATATATATATATTCAATGTATAAATGAAATATGGTTGGATTCTGTTATAGGAAACAACGAAGGATTCTTTCACAACACGCATCCCTGACTCGGCTTGCATTACATGCAATCACGACCTTCCTCGATAGAGTGTGTTGTACGCAATACCGGGTTTTAATAAACAATGTTATATTATTATAATATTGTCATGAACTAGCCGTTATGAATAGTATTAACTAAATTTTGAATTTTATAACATTATTATTCATCTTACACATTTCTAGAACATGGTATAGGAAACAAAATAAATATTTCGGGTAAAATAAGTATTTTTCAAAAAATGCAGTTTTGCCGCCTTTGGATGGCGCACCCACTTTAAATCATGTTTTTGACATGTTTATAAGTTCATTTTTACAAAATAAAATTCTTCTTTGGAATCAAGAAATAAAAATTTACTTTGGATAAAATTTTCATATTATTCTGGTAACTTTCACATTTTAATGAATAGTAAAAAGACACTATATTTTAATTAAAAACAACTTTTTTCATCGTAATATCTTATGTGGTTAAATTATAATATTAAATGATTTTAAAGTATAAATAGAATATATTTTTACAATTTAATATAATGTATGTCATTAGCATTGATTTTACCTTGAATTCGTAAGTTAAATCAATTCAATCTTTTGCAATGTTTTAAACAAAAACCCGTTTTTATTCGACAACGGGATTAATTTTAATTTAATTTCTACAACTTCTGTGTTTTGAATTTTAAAAAATGGATTCCATATTTGGAATAAGTGGGTCTAAATTATGTTAATAGGATACTTTTTATTTTTGGGAATTATGAATAGTAACTACGGTAAATTTTATTTACCATAGTTAAAGGTAAATCGGGTAATTAAGGGTAAATATAATATTTTAAAATTACCCTAAAAAATGTCGAAATTCTATTGGATGACTAAAAAAACGACCCATATCACCTAAGGGTCGGATTATATTAATTTAATTAAATTTGTTCAATGAAAATAATTTAATTATTATTAAAACCAAAGAATGTGACAACATGTCACTTTCTTAAATCTTATAAGTATAATAATTTTAATATAGTGATAAACTTCATGAAACTTTGAACGTGAATAGTCTCCAGAACGCTAATACAATTATCTACATCATAGGAATTTATTTAGGATTTTTAGGGATTAAATAATTATCATTTATTATGACAGAAAGATGATGGAGTAATTGACTTATTAATGAAATATTGACAGAATTGATGTTATAAATGCCCAAATAAATTTAATTTGAGACTTTTTATGACTTAAACTAATTTTATAGGTTAATAAGACATGTTATTGTTGATTTAAGTAACTTGGTTTGAACTTATATTTCTGTTATGAATTTAATAAAAATCATATATAAAATAGTGTCAAAATTGACACAAAAAAGTTTTTAAATCAAATATTATATTATTAATTGTTATTTTATTCCTAAAAATCTAAGGATCGGCCAAATGACATAAATAAGGATATATATATTAATAATAAACAATTTGGGGTTCATTTGGCATGTTATAGTAAGTGTATTAACCATATAGTGTCAGAAAAAAAAGACACCGTAAAAGTTAAATTATTTAACTTAGAGTTAAATCTAATTGATAAGGTTAAAATAATAACCTAAACTTGTCTAAATCCTATTGGTTGATAGGATTTCGACCCATACCCACTTTAGCTTCGAAATAAGAACCTTTGGAACCATTATAAACCGATTTTGACTTTAATATAAAATAATATTTTGAGATATTCCTAAAGTGCCCCTCTCCTCCCTTATAAAAGGACACCTCCTCCCCCTCCTACTCACACCAATTTGAGCACTCAAGCTCGGACAAACCCTGCCATTTTCTCCTCTCCACTTCCCTAGAATAATCCTAGAGGTCCTGGTCTTCTTCAAAGACCAATCTTAGTTCCCAAAGTGGAGGATTCAAAGAGGCATTCCAAAGAAGAGGTAATATCCATTACCGATCTTTTCAACTTCATTCTTCTTCAATTTCTTCTTCTTTAGTTGTTTCATGATAAAGTAATAACATCATTATTTCTTATATACTGATATGTTATTATAAATATGAAACAACTCTAATTAACCTTCTATCCATCTTATGGAAAAAGGAAATCACCGCGCGTGCGTACGTACGAAATATCGTCTCCACGCCGTGGTGTAATCTATTTTCCGCCACCACCTTAATTGGATGGGTATAATGGTGTAATTAGTAAATATATATGATTATTATAAAGTGATATTGATACTGATATAGTATACAAACACTTCAACACAATTCCACGACCATGGGAATGATATCATCGCTCGTGCGTACGTACGGACTACCGTCTCCACGACGCGATGAGATTCATTCTCAATGATTAACCATTCATGAATGATTAAAAAGTATATATAATAAGTACTAATGAAATATATGGCATAATAATGATACTGGATTTATTTATATTTATATTTATGTCATCTACTTAATTTCATTCAATTCAATAAGGAAACGATAACAGCGTTCATGTGTACGTACGGACTACCGTCTCCATGAACGGTGTATTTCTTTCCATTTACTGATTTATTATATATATGTATATTATGAATATATATATATATATATAAATCATCATTTATATTCTAGAATTAAGTTATCATGATCTAAGTAATCATATTAATAATTACAAGTCAAAACACGGACGACAAATGAAACAATTTTACCCAAAACGCTCTTTAGCATGGAATTTACAAAATAACGGGTAATATAATGTCATAAGTGAACCATATATGATATAATAACAATAAATATGATTCTTTAATAAGTCAATGACATTATTTAAATCATTATACAGGAGGTTCGGACACTTACGAAGCAAATCGGACCTAAGGTAAGGGAAATATCACAATCTCATTTTTATCCGAGATTGTTTATTCGTAAGTATTTATTGGGGTGTATTTTATCATCCACATCCATGTTCCCTCAATATGTAATATTTTTTCCATCCACATACAATAGTTTAAATCCAATTTTACCCTTCGATGAGTTTTTAGTAAAGAATATGAAAGGAATCTTTTGTTGTTTTTTCGTACGAGGTACTTTTTGACTTTTCCGACAAAAGTACGAAGAATGTTTTTTTCTAACTTATACGACATGAATGGATTTTGAAAAAATTATTTCCAAGAAGATTCCTTTAAAAGTTTTAAAGTTTATTTTTAATCAACTTCTTTTAGTTTATAATTTTACGACATGTTAAGAAAGGAAAAGTGTTTTTGAAGTAGAAAGGATATTTTCCTCAAGAATGGAGTTCAAGAATTTTATCAAAATTATTTTCCATCTAAGATAATAAAGGGTTCTGTTTTTATACCTATTATTACATTGATTTGATCATGTTGTGATGGAATTATTTTTATGAATTCCTTTATCTTATATGAATTTATTTATGATGTCATGATGTTTAAGATTCCCATTTGTATTACATGGGTTATGCAATGATGTATGATTTATGATTTTGTGGCACACATAATAATGGTATCATTATGAGATGGGTGGGACCTATATCTCCCTCCAATGCATTGGGTAAAGATTTTATATCTCATGAGATAGACATGTATGAAATGGTAGGTTATACCAGTTCAGTGAAACAGGACTGAAACGAGGGTTACTCGATTCAGAAAGCGACTTTGTCCACTAAGATAGTCTTGGCAATGAGTCTTGACTAACAGGAAATGATTATCTATGATTATGTATGTATTCCACAAAGTATCATGTTTTAAGTTATGATTATTGGGATTTCATTTCACTACTATGATTTATCCCATGTTATGAAATTATGCCCTCTTTTGCAGGTTAAGATTTCCAAAAGTTATGTTCTTATGAATATGATGTGATTGATTTTTCTTTTGCTTACCTTTACTGAGCATTTGAGCTCACCCTTTTAGGTTTTCTTTTCCCCAGGATATAAAGAAAAGTTTTAGGTAAAAAAAGGGAAGAACTTTATGGGAGATATTGAAGATCTTTCACCACGATTAGATGATTACGTTCCGAGTTTCCAAAGACACTAAACTATTACGATCCTTGTGTGTGTGTTTTTGTTATGTACTAAGTATTCCGCAAATGTAAAGTAATGTCCATGTACGTCAAGCTTCGGGTCTCTACAGTTGGTTTCAGAGGAAAGGTTTAGTCAACCTTTGGAAACTAGGATGTGATAAATTTAGTGAGATCCCTAGAGATATTTATAAGGTATGTCTAGGGATGTCCCTAAGGATAAGTATACGTATAGGATATAGTCCTAGAACTACGGTAATGATCTTAGAATTTAACCAAAGATGTTAGATATTGAGGGTACTCCCCCTTTACTATGTTGTTTTCTCTAGCATGATTTTTTCGTCTCACAAGATTCTTTTTGTGTTTTAGTTAATGGATGGAACCAGAAGGAATTCGGTTAACATTGAATCCAATGGACAAATTGGTGACTATGAGAAACAAAATTGTGTAATTCCTAGAGAGAAAGATATTTTGATTATGCCGAATCAGTTATCGCGATATATGATTAACAAGGTGAAATTTAGTGGTATGCCTAATTCCTCAAAGAATAGGAAGATAAACTATTATTCATGTTTGCATGTTGAGGAGCATAAAGAAACGAAGATTGAGATTTCTAAAGAAGGGAAGAAGAACCTTGAGGAATACCTAAAATGGAGGGACTGATGTTATCTGTGTGGAGAAAAGGGTCATAGAGTGACATACTGTTATGGAGTTCAATGTCTTATTTGCAGAGAACATGGACATTACCCAACTCAATGCCCTGACCTAAAAAGTTACTTCTAAATCAAGGAAGGACTTATTCTAGGACAATCATTGAAGTGGATGGACTGAAGTGTTTATGTATTGGTATACAAGAATAATGTTGGTGAGGGACTTTTATGGTGTATTTGAATATTTATGTATTGGTCTAATGTGGTATTCAAAGTAATTGAGATATTTTTGGAAATAAGATGACATGCGCATAATGAAGGGAAAACGAGAGAACAAAATGTTTGACAGTATTCATGAGCTCATGAATGATATAAGGACTAAGTGATATCATGGTTTGAGTATATAGAATTTTGAGGATTTTGGTATGTGGAAGGTGTTAACTTTTAACTATATTCATGTTTTCACTAAGGTTCAATGGGTATTCAAGAGAATACATGATTAAGGCCTTTGAATGTCTGGAATGAGACCAACAAGACATATCTTATGATATATGGGGATCAACGATGGTATTAAATCTCTGGTAATTGTTTTCACTATGTTATGAGAGTGGACTGCAGTATTATGGATAAGCCTATAGATTGGAATGGATTATGTTGGACATAAGTTAGTATTGTTTAAGGATAGAAGTTTTTTCGATATTATTGATGGGATGTTATAGTAATATAGTTTTAGAAATAGGACAACCTGCAGGACGGGCTATAGCCCATCGCGTCGACAAGGCTGTGGGAATAGAACCCACAACCGAAGTGCGACTGACCTTTATCACCTACCACTGGCCTACAGGAAGTCCCTGGTTAGTATAAACTAGTTTTATTTTATTAAGCAGTATGATATATGAAGTATAAGTCCATTTTAGGAACCATATATGATTAATCTCACTATAGAATGAATTATATATATTAGATAACTATTTCTAAACTTTTGTTTGAAACAGATGGAATGAACCATCATTCTATCACATGATCTGTTAACACTTCACGAATAACAAGTTCAACTTCATTTCTTTAAGAGATGAAGTGGAAATTGTTCAAAGCATGAAAAACAGTGAGATTGTACCAAAATCAAGTAAGTATTTCTTCTAATTCAAAATTTTCAACTTTAGGGAAACGATCTTGAAAACCAAAAATGTTGTCCTAGTGCTCTTATATCTGATTAATCAGATAGTACCTTAGATCGTCACAAATTTATGGATTTGTGATTGTTGGCTTTTCCATAGCCATGTTCTCTACCACTCTCCATCAGAACATGATGGTTAGATTTTTCTTCCATATCCATATTTTCACCTATGTTCTCCTACGTGGAAACCCAGTGATGAGTTAATTTGGGTAACCGTTACATTTCATACTTTAGTTTTTAAAGACATGTTTTGGTATTCCTTTTTACGATGTGGGTTTCTATTAAACAAACTTTCGAGTAGTAAACCATTTATAACCCCGACGAATTTCGAGGGCGAAATTCATTTTTAGGGGGGTAGAATGTAACAACCCGAGATTTTATAAGATACATTCTTTTTAATTTCATTCATATCATCTATTGTATGACACACCAAGATTATCTTGCGCTATACGCAACACCGTATTAGCTTGCAGTATACGCAACACTTTTCTTGGCTCTTGTTACACTAAATTTCAAGTTCATTTGATTGAAGTTATTCTACACAACATTGAGTGTGTATATATATATATATATTCAATGTATAAATGAAATATGGTTGTATTCTGTTATACGAAACAACGAAGGATTTTTTCACAACACGCATCCTTGACTTGGCTTGCATTACATGCAATCGCGACCTTCCTCGATAGCGTGTGTTGTACGCAATACCGGGTTTTAATAAACAATGTTATATTATTATAATATTGTCATTAACTAGCCGTTATGAATAGTATTAACTAAATTTTGAATTTTATAACATTATTATTCATCTTACACATTTCTAGAACATGGTATAAGAACAAAATAAATTTTTCGGGTAAAATAAGTATTTTTCAAAAAATGTTGTTTTGCCACCTTTGGATGGCGCACCCACTTTAAATTTGGTTTTTGACATGTTTATAAGTTCATTTTGAAAAAATAAAATTCTTCTTTGGAATAAAGAAATAAAAATTTACTTTGGATAAAATTTTCATATTATTCTGGTAACTTTCACATTTTAATGAATAGTAAAAACACGCTATATTTTAATTAAAAACAACTTCTTTCATCATAATATCTTATGTGGTTAAATTATAATATTGAATGATTTTAAAGTATAAATATAATATATTTTTACCATTTAATATAATGTATGTCATTAGCAATGATTTTACCTTGAATTCGTAAGTTAAATCAATTCAATCTTTTGCAATGTTTTAAATAAAAACCCGTTTTTATTCGACAACGGGATTAATTTTAATTTAATTTCTGAAACTTATGTGTATTGAATTTGAAAAAATGGATTCCATATTTGGAATCAGTGGGTCCAAATTATGTTAATAGGATACTTTTTATTTTTGGGAATTATGAATAGTAACTACGGTAAATTTTATTTACCATAGTTAAAGGTAAATCGGGTAATTAAGGGTAAATATAATATTTTAAAATTACCCTAAAAAATGTAAAAATTCTATTGGATGACTAAAAAAACGACCCATATCAGCTAAGGGTCGGATTAGATTAATTTAATTAAATTTTGTCAATGAAAATAATTTAATTATTATTAAAACCAAAGAATGTGACAACATGTCACTTTCTTAAATCTTATAAGTATAATAATTTTAATCTAGTGATAATATTCATGAAACATCGAACATGAATAGTTTCCAGAAATCTAATACAATTATCTACATCATAGGAATTTATTTAGAATTTTTAGGGATTAAATAATTATCATTTATTATGACAGAAAGATGATGCAGTAATTGTCTTATTAATGAAATATTGACAGAATTGATGTTATAAATGCCCAAATAAATGTAATTTGAGACTTTTTATGACTTACACTACTTTTATAGGTTAATATGACATGTTATTGTTGATTTAAGTAACTTTTTTCGAACTTATTATTCTGTTATGAATTTAATAAAAATCATATATCAAATAGTGTCAAAATTGACACAAAATAGTTTTTAAATCAAATATTATATTATTAATTGTTATTTTATTCCTAAAAATCTAAGGTTCGGCCAAATGACATAGATAAGGATATATATATTAATAATAAACAATTTGGGGTTCGTTTGGCATGTTATAGTAAGTGTATTAACCATATAGTGTAAGAAACAAAGACACGGTAAAAGTTAAATTATTTAACTTAGAGTTAAATCTAATTGATAAGGTCCAAATAATAACCTAAACTTGTCTAAATCCTATTTGTTGATAGGGTTTTAACCCATCCCCACTTTAGCTTCGAAATAAGACCCTTTGGAACCATTATAATCCGATTTTGACTTTAATATAAAATAATATTTTGAGATATTCCTAAAGTGCCCCTCTCCTCCCTTATAAAAGGACACCTCCTCCCCCTCCTCCTCACACCAATTTGAGCACTCAAGCTCGGACAACCCCTGCCATTTTCTCCTCTCCACTTCCCTAGAATAATCCTATAGGTCCTGGTCTTCTTCAAAGACCAATCTTACTTCCCTAAGTGGAGGATTCAAAGAGGCGTTCCAAAGAAGAGGTAAGATCCATTACCGATCTTTTCAACTTCTTTCTTCTTCAATTTCTTCTTCTTTAGTTGTTTCATGATAAAGTAATAACATCTGTATTTCTTATATACTGATATGTTATTATTAATATGAAACAACTCTAATTAACCTTCTATCCATCCTACGAAAAAAGGAAATCACCGCGCGTTCGTACGTACGGAATACCGTCTCCACGCCGTGGTGTAATCTATTTTCCGCCACCACCTTAATTGGATGGGTATAATGGTGTAATGAGTAAATATATATGATTATTATAAAGTGATATTGATACTGAAATATTATACAAACACTTAAACATAATTCCACGACCATGGGAACGATATCATCACTCATGCGTACGTACGGACTACCGTCTCCACGACGCGATGAGATTCATTCTCAATGATTAACCATTCATGAATAATTAAAAAGTATATATAATAAGTACTAATGAAATATATGACATAATAATTATACTGGATTTATTTATATTTATATGTATGTCATCTACTTAATTCCATTCAATTCAATAAGGAAACGAAAACAGCGTTCATGCGTACGTACGGACTACCGTCTCCATGAATGGTGTATTTCTTTCCATTTACTGATTTATTATATATATGTATATTATGAATATATATATATATATATATATAAATTATGCTTTATATTCTGGAATTAAGTAATCATGATCTAAGTAATCATATGAATAATTACAAGTCAAAACACGGACGACAAATGAAACAATTTTACCCAAAACGCTCTTTAACATGGAATTTACAAAATAACGGGTAATATAATGTCATAAGTGAACCATATATGATATAAAAAAAATAAATATGATTCTGTAATAAGTCAATGACATTATTTAAATCATTATACAGGAATTTCGGACACTTACGAAGCAAATCGGACCTAAGGTAAGGGAAATATCACAATCTCATTTTTATCCGAGATTGTTTATTCGTAAGTATTTATTGTGGTGTATTTTATCATCCACATCCATGTTCCCTCAATATGTAATATTTTTTACATCCACTTACAATAGTTTAAATCCAATTTTACCCTTCGGTGAGTTTTTAGTAATGAATATGAAAGGAATCTTTTGTCGTTTTTTCGTACGAGGTACTTTTAGACTTTTCCGACAAAAGTATGAAGAATGTTTCTTTCTAACTTATACGACATGAATGGATTTTTAAAACATTATTTCCAAGAAGCTTCCTTTACAAGTTTTCAAGTTTATTTTTAATCAACTTCATTTAGTTTATAATTTTACGACATTTTAAGAAAGGAAAAGTGTTTTTGAAGTAGAAAGGTTATTTTCCTCAAGAATGGAGTTCAAGAATTTTATCAAAATTATTTTCCATCTAAGATAATAAAGGGTTCTGTTTTTATACCTATTATTACATTGATTTGATCATGTTGTGATGAAATTATTTTTATGAATTCCTTTATCTTATATGAATTGATTTATGATGTCATGATGTTTAAGATTCCCATTTGTATTACATGGGTTATGCAATGATGTATGATTTATGATTTTGTGGCACACATAATAATGGTATCATTATGAGATGGGTGGGACCTATATCTCCCTCCAATGCATTGGGTAATGATTTTATATCTCATGAGATAGACAGGGCTGAAATGGAAGGTTATACCAGTTCAGTGAAACAGGACTGAAACGAGGGTTACTCGATTCAGAAAGGGACTTTGTCCACTAAGATAGTCTTGGCAATGAGTTTTGACTAACAAGAAAAGATTATCTATGATTATGTGTGTATTCCACAAAGTTTCATGTTTTATGTTATGATTATTGGGATTTCATTTCACTACTATGATTTATCCCATGTTATGAAATTATGCTCTCTTTTGCAGGTTAAGATTTCCAAAAGTTATGTTCTTATGAATATGATGTGATTGATTTTTCTTTTGTTTACCCTTACTGAGCATTTGATCTCACCCTTTTATGTTTTCTTTTCCCCAGGATATAAATAAAGGTTTTAGGTAAAAAAAGGGAAGATCTTTGTGGGAGATATTGAAGATCTTTCACCACGATTAGAAGATTACGTTCCGAGTTTCCAAAGACACTAAACTATTACAATCCTTGTGTGTGTGTTTTTGTTATGTACTAAGTATTCTGCAAATGTAAAGTAATGTCCATGTACGTCAAGCTCCGTTTCTCTACAAACAGTTTTCATTCCAGTATACAGATGGCTCCGTTTGACGCATTATTTGGTAAAGGGTGTCGAACTCCACCTTTTTGGGATGAAGTGGGTGAAAGGAAGCTGATGGGACCAGAATTGGTAGAAGAGATGGCAGAAAAAGTTCACTTGATTCAAAATCCTAGGAGAATAGCTCAGAACAGGCATAAGAGTTATACGGATAACCGGAGGAAGGATCTATCTTTTGAGGGAGGTGATCATGTCTTTATCAAAGATTCACCATGGAAATGTGTGATGCAATTTGGTAAGAAAGGAAAGACGAGTCCAAGGTTTATTGGACCATATGAAATTCTGGAGAAATTTGGATTAGTTTCATACAGAGTGGCATTACCTCCGTGTTTATCTCAGGTACACAATGTTTTTAATGTTTTGATGTTGAGAAAGTATATGCCAGATCCATATCATGTTTTGAGCCCATATGTAGTTCATTTGGAAGAGAATATCTCTTATGAAGAACAACCAGTATAGATTCATGACCGTAGAGAGGAAGTGTTGCGGAATAAGGTAATTCACCAGGTAAAGGTTTTGTGGAAAAACCATATGGTTGAAGAGGCATCTTGGTAATCTGAAAATTCTATAAGGGATAAATACCCCCACTTATTTTGATAAGTGAATAAAATTGTGAGGACGAAATTCCCAAAAGGGGGGAAGGATGTAACATCCCAGGTAAATAAAGAATAATATATTTTAATATTAATTAATATTTGTGAATTAAATATTAATTTTACTTTAAAAGGGTTTCTATGTTCGATAGAGTGATCGATACGCAACAATGAGTTTCTTTAAAATCTTACGTTGCACACTAGTAATATAATAATATTTTTTTAAATGGTAGTTAAAATGTAGCTATTATATTGAAGGGAATGAATAGAAATAACTAAAATATGATTATATATGTTTGTTAAATTTTTTTACATTTATCCAATAAAGGATAAAGGCTTAAAATATGAAAAAAATTCAATTTTAGGCATATATACTCTAATTTTCACTAAAGGTCCACTTATCACCTTTTGATGGTGAATCGTCATTAAATATAGTTTTGGTCACTCTTATACATTTTACTGGACCAAATAAAATTCTTCTTTAGAATCGGGACATCAAAATTTAATTTGTGTAAATTTTTGGTATTTTTCCGATAAAGTTCATTTATAGTGACAAATATTGTATTTTAATTCAAACCCACTTTTTAATATAATTTATTTATATGATTATATTATCATTTGAATTGGTTTTGAAGTGAAAATAGAATATATTTTTATTATTTAATCCAATAGTGGTCATTGGAATTAATTTTACTTTGAAATTGTACTTAAACTAGTGTCAATCTTTTTATATATATTGTTTCATAAAAACACGCTATTTGTTCTGACAGCATGAATTAATTATTAAATTAATTAATGTAACATATAATTTTGAATTTTTTAAAATAGACATCATTTTTTAATTCTGAATATCAAATATAGCTTAGGGTAAATTTTTGGTATTTTTCTGAAAAACATCAATTTTTTATGAATAGTGAATCCACTAAGTGGTAGTTCAAAAAACTGATTTTTTTTAAATGAAACATTACCACATATGTGTTTGGATTTTCAAAATTCTGACATACATGGTTGTCATTAAGAAGTAATATTTGGTTCAATGGGATTAAAATAATTTTTGGTGAATAGTAACTTTTAAGTTTATTAATCGCGATTAGAGGTAATTAATGTAATTTAAGGTTAAAATAATATTTTAATAATATGAAATGACCTAGACACATGTCATACCCTTATTGGATGTGTCATGGCCAACCGAGTCAATCCATGGGTCCACTTGGGGTCCCCATGGAGCCACATTGGTAGGAAAATGACATTAATAACTTTTTATTTAAAGATAAAATAAAAATGTCACAAACATGTATTGTTTTGATAAAACAATTGCTACATGGGGTTATACAAGTCATAATTTTGACTATAAATATTCATTGGATATATGAAAATATTTACTACATCATGATATTTTTTTATATGTTTTATACATTAAATAAATTAAATTATTTATGACACCATGATGATGCAGCGATTCCCTCATTATTTAACAATTTAAATAAATTGAAAAGATAATGTAAAATCTAAGACCTAAACATGTCAAAAACCTATTATATGGGTGGATTTAGAACTCTTATCACCTTATCATCTAAATATATAATTATGGGACCTTTAAAAACGGAAACTCATTTTATAATAAAGTAACCTTTTATAACTTTCCAAGAGTGCCCTCTTCTTCTCTTATAAAAGTCCACCACCTATACCACCTTACCCACACCTCTCAAGACTTTGTATCGGCCAAACCCTGACCATTTTGTCTCCCCACATCCCTCTCTTACTCCAAGAAGCCTCACTTTTGGAATAAGTCTTTCCAAGGAAGCCTTTGAGCTCAAATCAAAAAGAGTTACCAGATTTAAAGGTACTGTCTTCTCTTGTGTTCTTATGATTTATTTTGCCTCTCCAACCCCCTAAACTCTTTTTATTCTATTATTTTGTAACAACACCAGTATATTCCATATACTGTAATGTTGTTATGAGAGTTATTAGAGCTACACCTACACACACCTTCGTCTAATGGTTAAAGAACATACTGTTTCTCTGGTTGGTAATTTTCTGCCTCATGAAATGATGATTGTTCAATCTTCTTTTAACACCTTTCATGTTGGCCATTAAGATGTCAATATATTTATATATGATATATATTATGTTTATGTTTTCATTATGATTATTTATTTTTTAGTTGTGGCATACCTTTATGGTTTCCATTGTGGGTAAACATGATAATTTCATTTTAGGAAGTGCGGACTACTGCTCCCTCAAAGCGATTAGATTTGTTAATGCCAAATGTGGGATGTATAAAGGATGTAGTTAATGTTATTATATATGATGTTTTACTGGAATTAAAATATACCCTTATATCATTATTATTTCACTCCATTAAATATGAAATATAAATGAATGTAGCGTTAATGCGTATGTACGGCTTACCGTCTCCATGAACGATGCATTTCATTTCTTACCTCTAAATGTTTTGTAATATTATAAATACATGTATATGCTGGATATATATGATATATATTATATCCAAATCATTAATATAATTATTTATAAAATGAACCTTTGACCACATAAACAACATGTAATTGTAAGAAGTCCATTTTTGACATAAGTACCAAATATCGACAAAACGAACTTTTTGAAATTAAACGATTACATAATGTTTATAACATGGAAATAAGTTATATAAAAGGAATAATGAACTTGAAAAATGTTCTTATGAAATTATAAATTAACTTTAGTTTATTATTCAGGAGATTATAGAGCAATCGAGTCACATCGGACATGAGGTAAGGGACTTCATCTCAATCTCATTTCATTGAGGCGTATTTTGTTCTAATACAAGGCTTTCTTTTATACAGTGTATAAACCCATTTGAATTTTAATGGTATACAAAAGGAATATTTTTCTATATAAAATTTTACTAAATGAAAAAAAGAATGTTTCTTTTAACATACGCGGTGACAACGACCGTTTCCCCCGCTGCGAGTATTATTTGGTCTTTGGCTTCCTCAATAAGCCGTAATGTATTTAAAATGAAATAAATACCATATACTCTTTTATGTATTTTGGTATTGAAAATGGTTTTTATAATGGATTTTTTATGTCAATATATTTTAGAGATATATTGTGATCAATGTGTGTAAATGTTTTCTTTCTATTATATATGTTTTATGTCTTATAATTTTATAATGGTACTTGTACATTTGATGGGTGGTTACATGATAAACCATATGAAGGGGGGTGCCTTGAATACCTGGATGGGTGGTTATGTTATAACCTCCAATTAATTGGGTATGGAAGTCAGCCGTATGGAAATTCCATTAAGTGATATGTGTGGAAGTCGGCTGGATGGTTATTCCACTTTGGTATGTTTATGTCCCAAGTTACCTATATATGTTATGTGTTCTTTATATGGGTTTTATGGTAATAATTTGGTTAAAAGAAGTGGTATATATTTCACCACCTCTTTCATGTTCTTTTCTTCTCCCACTTTCTCTTTCTTTTTTGTTTCCATTATAAAATAATAAATACAATATCTTCAATATAATTTTATGTTATTATAAATATGGTACATCCATATTAATTATTTTATCCATCATATGAATGACATGTCCCCATATGTGCGTACGTACGACTTACCGTCTCCACGTCGTGGTGTAGTTGTTATTCAATACATTATTATTTGGATGGGTATAATAATTATGTATAATTGATGTAAATAATAAATATAACATGATAATTACTCTATATATATGATATATTATCCAATTATATACTATTATAAATCAAAAGAATGATATTGTCGCTCGTGTATACGTACGGATTACTGTCTCCACGACTCGATGAGATTCATTTCTATGTTCACCATTCAACGATGATTATAAAAATATATATTATTAATAAGTATGTAATATATGACATAATAATTATACTGTATATATATATATATGTACTTACATATATCTTATTCACTTACTTTCGTTCAATACGATATGAAAAAGTAAATAGCGTTTATTCGTACGTACGGTCTACCGTCTCCACAAGCGGTGCCTTCCATTTCATATATATAAATGTTATAAATATTTATATTCTAAATATATATGATATATATAAATCAAGGTAAATAGTCTAGTATAATTTAAATCCTAATCTAAATGAAACGATCAAGAATAACAAGTTAAAAGACATACGATAAGGAAAGCATTTATTACTCAAAATGTTAATTTAACAATGAAATAGTTATTAAATGGGTAGTATAATATCATAAATGAATCATTTATGATATAATAAATATGAATATGCTTCTGGTATAATATTTTAAAAAATTGTGGTCATTATTCATGAGGTTAAATGTACCCTCAACCAATGGAAAATTCAAGGTAAGGGTTATTTTCACAATATCTTAATTATCTGAAGTTGTTTTTACCTAAGTATATACTATGAAAACTTTATTATCCATGCCCATGTTTCATGAAATTGTTTTAAATTGTATTATTTTAAGGGAATATTTTATTTAAACATCATTTTAAATGATTTAAATATTTATTCTTCTAAAGCATTCTCATTACTGTCCATGTTTTAAAAATGTTATTTAAGGATTTATTTATATGTACATGAATGTTTTTAAAATGTTAATTAAATTGAAAATTCTAAAAGTGGTATGGGAAAAATTTATTACAAAATGTCTTTAAATTTATTCCTTTTTAAATTGTGTATGTTTTAAATGTTTTTCATGAAAAAGTGATATTTATCTCAAAGATTTTCATAAATCATTATCATCTATGTATACATCTATTGATGGATTTTAAACTTGTTTTAAGTTGATTTATTATGATACAAGTATTCCATATTTTCTTGAAGGTTTTGTGATATTTTTGACAATGGATTTGTTATTTTTATACCATTCATGGTTTGTGGTTAAAGTATTGATATTTTGTATGCTAGTTCTAATAAGAATGCTTATATTATGTTTTGACCTTTTCATATGAGGAGTGTATTGGACATTGTAATTGACGGATGGATCCCGCTATAGCTCCTAGATGCATCGATACGTCTCATGAGAAAATTAGATGTGGAATTGGACACGGCCTTTCCCAATTGATATATGGTTTTGGCCGAGGCCTTAATTTTTTTAGATGTCTTTCCCAAGGCCTTGACAAAATGTTTTAGAATGTCTGTAATTATACATATCCACATTATGAAAATAATATTGATGGTTCATGTGTCTATTCGAATAGTATAATACCCATGACTATGTTTTATTATGGCATTGTTTACTCATCTCATATTTCTTTCATAATGTGTTCATATTTATTATTTTTCAAGGCATGTGTTTTCAATTATTCACCATTCCTAAACTTTATGTTATGTTCCTCTAAATTATTTACCCTTAATGAGCATCTGAGCTCACACCTTCCTTATGTTTTATTTTCCCTAGATACCAAGAACTGTTTTATGATTCAGATGTTGGGTGAAGATAAGGGAACAATGTCTTTCTCAAAGGATTATTTTTGTTGTTTTATGTATTAAACTGTAATGTAATGTTCATGTTTGTAATCAATTTTCCTAGAGTGGTAAACTAATTAGTATTTCGGGACATGATTCCTTGTAATCGGTCCAATGTATTAAAATTATGCACTGACTCTAGGAATCTAGGGTCAGGGCATTACAATCAGGAGGACAGATCCAAACAAATATCATATGGGTTTCTACACACATACCAAAACATTCATGATGATAGATCATGACAGTATCTATCTAGAGGATATATCATGATAGTGTAGATATCCTACATTGTTTATTCCCTAATTTTGATATTAGTTATGTATATTCAATGTGATTATTCAACTAGTAGAATATGCATGGTTATGATTATTTTATATGGTATTTTTTATATTATTATAAAGAATATGTATAAATGGATTATGTTATAGTTATTCATATTGACATGATGTTTATGATTAATTATTCATAATAGCTTCTATTATATTCATTCCCATACTGATCTTCTGATCTATTTTCTAGTTCTCCTAAACTGATCGCTCATTTGGGATATGATTCTGTAAAATCATTCAAATGTATTAAAAAAATTCACCTGATTTGGGCATCTAGGGTCGAGGTGTTACAAAAAATCCTTCAACGTTGCATTTATTAGATTATAATTTCATATTAGGTGGTTAAAGTTTATGTGTTTTGGTTCAAGGTCCATGTATAACCCGTTCTTATTTTTTAAAAAATGGATATTTTAATTCATGTCACTCACTTTCACTATGACCACAAGGTAGAGCCAGATTATAGAATTGATGTATATTTGAGAGGTGATATCAATATTCCATCAACTTAATATTATTGAACCTCTTAGAAAAATTAATTTATGCATCATAATTCATCATCTATTTTATTTTAAAATATTTATTTGAAATATGTTTTTGATTATTTATTTATTTTGTGAATTCTAACATTCTTTTGGGGTTGTTCAATCTATAAAATCTAATTTTACTATCTCTAGTTAATGAATAATTCATAGGATTTGGCAGACTGTTGTAAGTGAACACGATTTCCTCTCTACTATAGTGGCATCTAAATAGTTTAGTGACATGGAGAAGATGTGGTGGTATTGACCAGTATAATTTCAAAATTATATAACCTCAATAACATGGAAAATCTCATAAAATCGATGTTGGATACAATTTTTATTATAATTTGGTGTGTCCTGGTTGTGGTATTTTCATCGTCAATGTAAATCATGACGTTAATAATATTAAAAAAAATTATATAAGTTAAGATATTTTTTTTTGAATTTTTAATTGTTTTGAAACTAAAATAGAGGACAATTTTATTGTGAAAATACCAAGATTGATATTTTATTGTGATTCATGAAAAAATTAGTTTATTTCATTAGACTAATTTAATATTTGAATATAATTTTTATGATATATAAAAATTCTAGATTTGGATCATCATGAGTGTAGACTGATGATAAATTCAGCAGAGTTGAATAAAGAGTAGCGTCTAGTGGGACCATGACTTTGATTAAGACTATGATTAATTTATGAGAGTGGTGATTCAAAATGAAATGAGGTGTCTTAATACATTCTTATTAATGATGAAAAATAATAAAACATTAATAGTATTAATTAACTACGAACCATCAATGTGTTTAGGAGCTTAAATATGACCATTAAAAATTTATAAAAAAACCATGGTTTGAAAAAGTAGTTTTATAATAAAATCATGCATCTCTTTTAGGATTTACTATAAATGGATATTTTTCATAAATTTCATTGTATTATTATGGGTGATTTAACCAATGTGTTATTCTATAACTATAATGAGATAATTAATTTTACCAATATAGCTTGATTGACATATCGACCTATTAGCCAAAATTAGTTATTATAGGGATATCCTAGTAAGATATAAAATTATGATACAATGATGAAGATAAAATAATGATATATTCATCAATTTTATGATCATAATAATATTTCTCTAGTACCTAGTTTTTAGAGGTATCAATTTTATGATTTGATATACTATGATCATCCTAAAAACATACATAGAAGATTTAATAATTGAATTCATGGTAACTATGATGAGGAATTGAGTTATTATATAATACAAGAATGATATATTAAATTATTATATTGATTTATACTCTCAGGTATAGTTATAAAAATTTGAAATATGTTGTATTGCATTATAAATTTATATTTATTTTTGTAATTATGATACGATGGAATATTTCATCGAGTTATTTGTTAGAACCTAAGAATAGGATATTATATCCAATGTCCACAAATAATTTAAATATGATCATATAATTTTGAAATTAAATATATTTATACAATTATTTGAAACTGTATTATTCTCTATTAACAAAAAAATTATGTTTATAAATTTTATTCCTATAAACATCATTAGCATTGGATAATCCTATATAGACTGATACATGGTTCTATAGAATTATTTTGTATGATAAAAAGATCAATACTATTTTATCCTCCATGGTATGATTTGGGCATCCCTTTCCATTTCATGGGGATCTACACTACGAGATCGTCCAATTTCTACATTGAAAATTTATAATGGTTCATGTTATGGATGTTTATGATCAATTTTAATGAGTGTATTCCATCATGATTTTTTATTTGAACAATGATTCTTTATAATGATACTTAAAAAAGTATTTTATAATTGTTATAATCTTAAATGATTATCATCATGGTCAATAATATAGGGTAGTGTTCCAGTATATGTATCCCAAAGAGTTCCCAGGTTGTATTGATATAAGAAGTGTAGGAATTATTTTATGGTTTCAAATATTTTGATCATTATATATACATAAGATTGTATTATGAATTCCTTAACATTTGGAATATAAAATTATTTTTTAAACACACTCTATACATAAAATTGTGTATAGAGATAATAATTATTATGTAGCCATTTATATTTTTCCATGAAAATTGATCTCATAGATAAAGTGATTTCTGTTAGTAGAGGAGGCCCATTTGTGAATATTGAAAATTTCATGGAGGAATCATCAGTATTTGGTCAAAATTATTCCCTTGGGAATTAATTTATGTGCAATATTTTTTTAGTTTTACATTTTATCAATTTTCAATTTTTGATGAGTCATGTTTTTTATTCTGGGCTTAGACGTTTTTACATTATAAATTCTAATATTATCAAATTAATAATATAGTTCAATTGCATTAATTGTTGTATTTTAGAACTAGTTTTATTTTATTAATTGTTAATAGACTAATAACTCTTATTTTTTTTATTTACTATTGGTTATAGTCACCAAACCCAAGACTATATGAGACATTATAGAGGAAGAAATGTACACCTTGATTCCAACTCATTCAGGGTTTTAATGACAACACATATTTGACTTATCATTAAATAATGAATTTTTACATAAAGGTCAACATTAAATAGTAGTAGATGATTTTCAACCATAGTTTCTAGGGGATATTTGGTATATAACATCTTAAATTTAAAAATTGATAACAAATATTATTGAAAACTTCCTTAACATGCTCCTAAAATTCCATTTTTTTAAAACTGGAGAGGATAACCTGGGGGCGTACATCAGGAAGGGGTGAGATGTATAAAAATGTAAGGGGAAAATAAAAAATCACAAAACATAGTAAATAATTACATGTGATAAAATATTCATGTGTAGGTAAAATATATGGGTGAGAATCATACACTTCAAAAACAAGGAATGATATAACCTAATAGAAAAAAAGAAACACATGAATCTATAAAGAACATTAATTATGTAATAAACATAAGTAGTGGATAAATGCCCAGAAAATATAACATAGTTTTAAGAGCTCCATAATGGATTCTATTGATAAAATCATCTCATATATGATGTCTCATGAGAGTAAAACATTACCCAACGCATTGGAGTGCTATATGGGAGCATCCATCACAATCTGTACATGCTTATTTATACCACATAGATCATTTATCATAATTTAATATTTCATCAAATTTAATCCCAGGATAAAAAATTTTGGGTAACATACATGTATTTATTCAATAAATAATGGATAGTTACATCTATGTGAACACCCTAGAGTTGAAATGGAAATGGGTATTCAAAATTCAAAAGTTAGGGATGAAAAAATCATTGGATTATTTTATAAGAATAAAAAGGGTACATAATGATCCATGAGAGGGATTAATGATAAGAAAATGGGTCTATCATTATATTAAAATCATAGGGCCTATAATAGGGATGTTTGATATCATAAAACAATCTGACCAAATGGAAAAAAAATGCATAACATAAAAGTGGTGCAGGAATTATGAGGAATAGATGACCCCTTAAATTGAGATGGTTTTTCTACAAGCTTGAGAGGATCTTCATGAGTGACTGCGGTAACCTTGAAAGCAATATAGATAGGGAAAGGTAATGTGATGAAATTATTACAGTGTTTGTACCAAGGAGGAGTGGTTGTAATTATTTTATATGTATAAGAACCTAAATTATTAAAATAATACCATTGTAAATGTGATGTGAATTATGGTTATAAAGAATTCATTTTAAAATCTAAAAACATAATATAGGTTTAGGGGCATTAATTAAGCATTATAAAAATAATAAAATAAACTAAAAATCATTATTTAAAAGGGTAAACATAAAATTGTTATATTATAAAATTTATTGAATATATTCATCACTTTTATGTCATTATGATGTTGTAATACACCAAATATTTTTATACCATATTTAATTTTACCCAATAATTTATCTATCTCTGAAAATTATTAAAAAAATAACAATTGGATAATTTTTACATGTTGATTTCCATAGTAATTATTATTTTATAAAAATAATTATTAAAATATTATATTTTTCACTTTTAATCAAACTACCACTGTATGGAAAAATACTAGTTTGTTTGACAACAAATTTTTTCTAAACCCTAAAACAGTTACATTTGACTTTCTAAAATCATATTAATATTTTTATTAAATAAATATTATTAAATATTATTTGTTTTATTATAAAAGAAAAATAATAAATTATATTATTTATGTCTAGATAAATTTCCTTTTATTGCGTTTTTAATGACCAATGGGTAAGGTGTGCGATGGTGACATTTTCATGTCGTGGTTTGTCAAACATGGTTTGGGAAGCAATCTAGATGAGATTGAACTTATATAATAAATAGTTTCTTTCATTGTTTAGATATTGAATATCATATTGGGATTTCATAAGTGGAAATTACAATGATTCTATCTCCCTTGGATTCTCTAATAAAATGGCTTCAAAGGGTAAGATCATACTTGTCAAGGACATCACTTTTTATGTATGTGTTAATTAAAATTTATCAATACTTTTAAAATACTAATATTAATGCATTATTCATAAGGGATATATTATAAATTTTTATGATTATTAATTATATTTTATATGATATGACATTTATATGCCCAAAATAACCAACTTAAGTGCACGTCTTTTTTCTATAAATAAATTATTTGATAAATAATTAATTCCTTAAAAATATAGAATTTCATTTATAAATCCCAATTCATTAGAGTTGTATATGGGTAGATTCATATTATATTGGTATAATTATAATTTTATTAAATACAAAATTATGTGATTATAGAAGATATTTTCATTTTAGAAAATAAGGAAATAGTATCAGAATAATTTGAGTTCTTTTTTCAAATAATAGAACATAATTTTAAGGTGTGGTGGAAAATGTATAAATATAAATGAAAATTTATTATACAATAACTTTATAGAGTACTTAAATAAATTATTTTAGTGTGTTCTTTTGTTATTAAATGAATTATAATGAAGAAATATCATGATCATAACATATTCTGTTTTATTATCGAGGAGTTGTTCTATGATTAATTGACGGATGAATAAAAACCATATCTATTAAAAGTTACCTTATAAATACAATATAAATTGATATTGTATTGGGAAATTTAATAAATGTGATATGTAGTCTTAATAATTTTCAATAAGAATTCATAATTAGAGAATATGAGAGTCTATAAAAATTGGTATGACACCAAATGTTTTCCATGTGAATGATTATAACTTCATTCATGTTCCATATTATCATATAATTACACTTTTTTGTTGAAGAAAATTTAAACTATGGAGGATTAAAATAATTTTGTTATTGGGACACAATTTTATTTTTTATGCATACCTTCACCTTTGTTTCAAGGTGGAATTGATGTTGTGTAGTAGATACATTGTTATATGATATTGGGGTGTTATTTATCAAATTATAATATCCTCTTATCTATGATATAATTTCATGTTGAGATCATTTAATGGTTAGTAAGAAGGTGGTAAAAATGATATTTTAGTCTAGGATATAATCAATAATGACCTATAATAACACTTTCGATTGTTTCGAGAATAATTTTTCCCTAATTTAGAGGAGAATATATTATTATATCAATGTGATATTTGATATTTTTTTTTCTAGAATACGATTGTATATGTGTTCTAATTTGTTGACTTTTTTATATTTGAAAATATACTAATTAATTATATTTAAGGTAATAATCCATTCAATTAGACAAATTTGTAGGATATCTATAATTTGATATGTCCTCTTGATTCATTTTTAATGTTAAGGATAAGATGTTTGGAATGATGCCCTCTTAATAATTTTGAATAATAGTGGAATGGTTTTAATGTTTTATTATAGTTGAAACATTGGAACATATTATACACTCTTCTTGTACTGAATCAAAGTATAATAGGTAGCGATAGAGATTATTTAACTTCCAATACCTGTTATAGGAGGATCTTGGGAACTGCATGACCAATCAACCAAAGTGAAGAATATTCTTTATAATGAAATTAAAACTAAACTATAATAGTGACTAGAAGATATATCCTTGGGTTATGTCTATGGGTACTATATATGTAGAAGGAAAAGATCACCTATGTAGGATATGTAATGGTCATATGACATGAAAAACCAAAATCTTATAGTGTTGAATGTGTTTCAAGGAATGCATGGTGCGATTATTTGATAGGTTTTTTTCTTTATTAATAATTGTTTAACACCTACTAGGATACATTGATTATTTATTATGTGGGTAAAAAAATTCAGTGTAGACATCATTCCAAAATATATTAGTTAAATATTATTTGAAGGAAAACCATTTAATTATTTATTTATGTCACTGAGGTATTCCTTTTCTATACGGGATTCGGTTCACATAGAGTTTTACGTGATGATGTCAAATCTAAACAATATATTTATGAGGAATAAATATTGATAATAACTTAACATTATATTTTAACAATTAATGAAACCCCTAAGTGTTATGTTGGTTAATTAAATATTAATATGTGACGTGATATATTTGGATTATAGTTAGAGTTTTTTTATTAAAAATTTATTATCCCGGAGTTCAATGAAGAATAATGTTGTATAAAAAATATAACAACCACCAAGAAAATTAGACATAGTAATATGGAATTTCATTATTCAAATCCAAATTTATTCTATTTTAAGGTTTTTACCTATATTTATCAGGGTTGTGAGATAATATTGTTTGAAAGACCTAGAATACATGATTGAACGCCCCATAGTACTTATCATGAAAACCTAGAGGTATTATGAGGGAATTTATAGTATCCACTCCCTTTATCATATAATATAGTATCCTGATTCACTGATTTCACTTTTTTAGTCAACCATGTTTTCCTCATGATGAGGATCTTGGTGTGATTTGAAGAAATTCTATGTTTATTCTAATTGACCACTTAGATATTTATCCTGACTCTTTATTCTCCACCTATCACCATAATAACATAAAATTTAGTAGAAGAATCTCTTATAGACCCCCCTGAGTCCCTATAATGGTAGACTATAGGACATGTGGCCTGAAATACATTGATGACCCAAATGATATGTGGCCTTATGACCCAGTACGTGGCCCCAGACATCTTGTTTTACGAATATTACTAGTGGTATAACACCCTTTTACTATTTCTAATATAGAATCTACCCTCACACAATGTAATAATGCTACTATATTACCACGATAATTCAACCTCTATAGGTTTTGAACATGAGTTTCATATAGAATTATGTGGTTAATGTACAAGTTAGGCAACCCTCCAATTTATTATTGATTCTTTATGGTCTATTTTTTATTTTTCCATGATGGTTGGTGGAAGGATGGGTGTGACTTGATATTGGAAAGTTATTTTAGTCAATTACATGACCCCATAAATTGTAGTTTTTACAACAATAACTACAATTCCCCATCCATTATTTGTTATAAAGTATTTATTCAAGATAACTAAATAAGGATAAAAAAATGGGAATTCTGAGCTATTGGATTTTTCTAACAGATGAGGTAAAGGTTATCTATAATTGCATCATTGATGATGATTCAATAATTACTAAAATGAGTGGGTTGTTAGTTTTCTTTATGATAATAGCTGAAATTGTGGGTATGATTTCTTGGAATGAAGGTGATAAGTGACTCTATTATTCTTCTGATTCTTATTTTACTTGAACCCCATGAAGAAAAAATATTATTGACAAATAATTTTAATTAAATGATCATATAACAGAAATCATTTAGATTTTGATAATGGATTAGTATGTTGTTAGTGTTGACGTTATATCCATTCAATGATGTATAGTTTTAATTGAAATGTATATTATAGTTATCATTATGAGGATTATTTTGGGCACACTATGAAAATGATGAAATATCTAAAATCTACACACTTGTTTGTGTATATAGGAAGATTTCCAAAAAAAACTTTCCGTATTGGTGACCTTCAGACTTATTCATCATGTTGAACGAGTCACACACTAATAGTTTTTTGGTATGACTATATTTGTGGAGTTTTTATTATTATTTTCGATATTGAATTATTGAATACATACACAAAATGTCTCTATATAGATAACTTGATTGCATAGTTTTAATCAGATGGAGTTAAATCATTGATATTCTAAGGAAATTTTAAGTTATACTTAATATAAACTAAAATAATAAATAATGAGTATTTTCAAATTTTATTCTAGTTTTTTAATAAAAAACCCATTGACATATTCTACAAAATATTTAAATTTCTAGAACAAAAAATAATGGGATATATTAGATAATTCCATAACATTATGGTTTTATCATTATAAGGTGTGTTTTGATGGTTTATTTTAAATCAAGAGACTCATTATAGATCTCAATTATGGTATGTATTTTTGAAATTTTAAAAAGACTCAATAATGTTTAACAATAATTTTTTACTTTTAGGATGATGATGAGTTTGAGAAGATTAGTTAAGTAATCATAGATGAAAATCAATGTTATGTTTTAAATGAGATATGTTTAATTAATGTTTCTTAAATTTTATGGAATAATAATATACGATTAGTAAATTATAACTCATTTAAAGGATATATGATTTAGTTATTGAGTGGTGTATGTTATATAACCTAACAATTATAGTTATAGTGGGGTATGGTTAATTTCATAACATTTTTCATTGGTCATAGATTACATGGCATTTTTAGGAATCATCACACATCAATAAATAAGGTTATATGGATATCAATAATTTTTTTATTATTTTCAATCATTTTTTTATTTTAGATTATCAACATATGATGAATTTTTGTTTTAATAATTAAATTTCATTTATGAGTAACTTAAATGAAATTTGTTCTTTGTGGATCACACTGTAGTATATGATACAGTTGTTAGATCAATAGTTTCAAATTAGTGTTTTCTTCCTTTTCACTACAAAGAACATTAATGGTTTAGAGAGTGTAATGTTTTGTGATTTTTTTAGGATTAATGTTATTTTTCTCATAATTTGACTCCATTTCATATACATCAAATTTTTTGGTTTTTATATTTGTTGAAATGTGAATTTTTATGTTTCAACTGATGACATTGATAATATTGGAGAAATATGAAAAAAAAATTAAAACAAAATCCCTCAATGTAATAATATAAATATGGTTTATTCCATTTATTTTATTAAAAGTACTTTACTGTTACCCCCCAATATGTTTATGATCTATTTCTCTTAAATAATAATTTATTTCATCGATAGTTTGTGATATAAGAAAATGTAGGTGTAAATGAACTGTAATATAATATATCATTGTATCCCAATCATTAAATAATTCGATTGAATAAGAATAATCAAATTTTGAAAAATATATATAAAGGTTTTATATAATTAAAATATATTGATAAATACATACTCAATTTTTTATATAGACATTTTATAGTTGAAAAATATGTTTTGAAATAAAATGGATATTATTATATAACTATTATAATTATATTAAAACATTTTTAGTAATTATATTTGAACAACATAATTTCAATTTTGATATAACCACATCAAATGTATTTTAGAGTTAGTTATTGGTAATTTTATTAAAATATTGATTTTCGACGTATAAAGAAATATATTGATTTTCCTTGAAGACTTAATTTTTATTTAATCAATATAAAAGTAAATATTTGTTTTAATTTTTTGAAAGATAAATCAATTTAATTGATATTATTTTTTAATTTTATTATATTCATTATAATTAAATTTATATTGGATTTGGGTTGATAATTTTGCATACTTAGGAAAATATTTTTTTTCTGAATAAAGTTTTGTTAATCAATTTTTCATGACATCTTTTTAAATTTAATTCTGAAAATTCCATGTATTTAATTTTATAAAATGGATTAAATTTTTTGAACAATAATTTAAATTTATTTTATTTTTTACACTTTCATTTTTCGTCATAATTATTTTTGAAAATAGAAAAAATTTATCATTGTTATTATTATTTGAATGGTTTTACTGGGTGTGGGAGTGGACCCATAGATAAGGGATCAATTTCTCAATAGACATATACACATACAATTATATGGAAATATATTGATATCATCCTATCCAATAATAGAATATCTAGGTGTATGAAATCATTTCAGATGAGTATGACATATTTATATTTTAATCCTGTAAGAAATATTGAGTGTGTTGCCTCCTCATCATATGAAAGGACACCACATGTAAATTTTACTTACGCCCCATTGAAGAATTTATCTCCAGAAAAACATACCCAATTGTCTAATTAATTTATATATATAAAAATTGATAATTCTTTCTAAAAATACCAATCTAAGGGTCTATAAGAATTGATCTATAGAGGTCTACCAAAGATGAAATTATCATCCAACCCAACCTCTTTCAATAAATTTATTCTTCTTCCACCACCTCAAATTAATTGATATTGATCGTTAAATAAAAATTTCAGTATTATAAATATTCATTAATGTTATTATTATTATTTAACCACCATTATCCACCACCATTCCATCAAATAGTAAATAAAATGTATCGCTCAAGTATATATTTACACAACGGGCTCCACATAGAAATAAAATTCATTTTATATCACCATCATTCATTGATATTTATTTTATAGATTATAGTAATTATATATGTTTCTTTCCTTCTATCAACCAGAAAGTGAAAACTGCATTCTTGCGTACGTATAACCTATCATTGCCATGAATGATGTCACTCATTTATATATATAAAAATTTTATTGATCATTATATATAATAATATATAGAATATATAAGATATTTATATCATAAATTAAATTATTTATATTATGAAACCATGATCAAAGTATATGTACTGAAACTTCAAAATCACAACCTAAATGAAAAATGAGAATTAATACTTGAAAATGATGATTATAATAATGGACTATTAATAAAGGGGTTTTTAAATATTTTTATTTTATATTATATGATATTATATGTTATTAAATGGTTCAATTATACAATTATAATAAATTTTAATATTATATATTGGTGTTTAGAGGCCTTTGGAAGCAATCAAACCTTGAGGTAAGGGTTTATTTAGTAATTATTTATTATTTAGGATTTATTATTTTTATGTCTCATATGGGAAATTTATTTCATATTTATTTGTTAAAACTTATATATATTATTCAATTACATTTTTTCATTTAGAAAAAATATATTCTTTTAATTTTACTCACTTTAGGTATAATGAAGATCAAAATAATTTGTAAAGGAAAAACTAACGCTTATTTTCTCTTCAACCAAAAATCCATTTTTTCCCATATCCCTTTTTTATGAAAATTTTTAAAGAAATTATTTAATCATATATTATAATTTTAAAATTAATTTTACCATTTTTTAAATTTATATTAATAAAACTCAAATTAATATTTGGGTTGTTTTAGGATCGAGACACCTTTTACTTTTTAGAGAAATTGTCAAAGGAATATTTTTTTTACACACACGACATGGATAAAAATTTTCATTATCATGAAAGATAATTAATCTAAATATTCATTAATAATTTGACATGATTTTTTAAAATAAATATTTTCTTGCACGGATTTGTAATTTTTATTATTATTAATATATAATATCAAAATAGAAAAGGTATCATCCTTATGAAATATTCATGTGGTATTTCAAAAGTATATCCATTTATGTAAACATATATTCATGAATTAGATTTAATGAGGATATAATATAAAGATACAATCTATCATATTTTTTTGTGTGGGTTTTGTTTAGTTTGAATAGGGATTCTATTGACATTCTATATTTCTGTTTTTCTAATACATAATTTTATTGATTATAAAACATGTTGAATAATTAATATTATTATTCTTATAATAAATTATTATATTTATTAAGAGGAATTTGGGTCCAATAATTACATATCCCCTCAAAGCATTAATATGAATCAGGAGATAAAATAGGTTGGGTATTTGGCTTAGGCCGTACACATTTATGTAAGATTTATTCCCTTATGTCCTTGATCGTATGTTTTATATGTATCGACTCATAAATTACCTTATTATGAAATCATTTAACGATTTAAATTTGATTATTTGAATAATTTTGATATCAATGGATATCTTTCAATGTCATGTGATTATTTATATACAATTATTTGACAAACATTTATTCCTTCTATATTATTCATTCCTTATTTTTTTATGATATATTATGCTATATTTAATTGCTTAATAATAATATGAGCTCGCTCATTTATTATGTTTACTTTCTATAGGTTTCTATGAAGAGTGTTATTATTGTTATGATTGGAAATTATAGAGGGAGTAATGATTTTCTCAATAAAAATGTTTGGTTTTATATTATTTTTTTCAAATGTAATATGGGGTAGAACACTTTTTTTAGTTTACCATTCCTTCTCGAATATTTTCCATTTGGGATGTGGCTTCTTATATCTTGTTCCAATTTAATAAATTAATTGCTAGCACTATACTTTTTTGGTAAAGATAATTATAATTGGTATTTGAGGATTTTTAGTAATAACCTTGAGAAATAAATTTATGAATAAATTGATTATGGAAGATAACCTTATGCCTTACCTGGAGAATAACTCTAAGGGTAGGACAACACCCTAAATTTTTTGTAATGAAGAGATTATATAATTTTATTCAATGAAAATCCATGTGTTTTTATTAAAAGTGGTAGTAGTTTTTTCTTTAGAACCATATTGTGGAAATACCCTTTAATAAGAGTGGTTAAATTATATCTCGACCATCATTCCTGTACACGGTGAGTTTCCCTTACTGCACACCTTATTTGAAACTCTAGGGTGATATTCCTGGGTTAATTCACATTTTCTTATAAACTATTATGAATGATTTTAATATATGATAACCATGATAAAAAATAGTTATACAATGTTTTCATATATTGAAGAAAATGTGTCTAGATGTATACATCTTATGAATGAATTTAATGAAATATATTATTAATCAGAATGATTTATGATGTATGATGGTCACATAAACCATTTTGGTATTAGTAATGGATTTAAGATAGAATAATGACGTTTTGTTGATAACAAGTTTGATGAATTATTCAATAACCCTATTTTAACTTAGTTAAATGAATTAAAATATAACATTAAAGACTCAAGAAATGTAAATTAATAAACTAAATGATTAGATGTTGAGTTCGAATTGAAAACTGCTAATGTTGGGATGATAGAATCTCATGTCTAGGTTCCCATTTAATAATTTTTATGGGAATGTGATTACTATAAATTTTGTTGTTGTTATTTATGTTTAATTTGATATTATTATAATAATGGTCTACCTCTCTATGTATGATTCCCATATCATGTTTTGAGGAAGGTAAGTTACATTTATTAGTCTGAATCATCCGTTGATCATTTATCAGGGTGAGGAAAAACTTGAACTTCTGATGAGAATTACATTAATTTTATGGTTTCTAGTACCCTTTCACTTGGGATATTTAACTCAAATGGTAGTGGAGAAAATCAAGATAGAATATTTTACAATTATTCTATAATATGATAAAATATTTAATATGGAAATTCCTCACCTCCTTCCAAATTGTGATATTGATATTTCAATAGATCTCATACACCATGTACCCTCAATTTTAATGAATTAATATATAATGAACCCAATTAATTTTTATGACTTAAATATGAAACTCAATGTAGAATATAGATATGTAATTAATTTTAAATAGTACTTTACAATGGGGTGTACATGTTTTTTTAAGAATAATGATAGTTCAATATATCTTTATGTTGACTGTAAAAAATGTAAAGTGATAAATACAAATAAAAAATATCCAATACCACGAATTGATGATCTATTTGATCGATTATGTCGGGCTATATATTTTTCCAATATTCATATTATTTATACATATCATCAACTACATTTCAAGATGGATGATATACAATAGAATCATATACTTAAAAGGTATGGTCATTATGAATTTACAACAATTCTATTGGGAATTAACAATGATCCATATATATTAATCGATTTAATGAATAAATTATTTTTAGATTACCTTGATCATTTTTTTGTGTACAATATAAATGAGACTATTATATATTGAAATGGAATGTAATATTATAAATATCATTTGGGAATTATGTCGAAGTCCCTCAAGAAGGAAAACATGTTTGGAAAATAAACAAATTCATGAATTTTAGATTCAGAAAATTTCATTCCTAGGACATATAATCTCAAGTGAGCCTAAATCTGTGGATCCTTCAAGATGGTAGTTATTGAGAAATAGGTGGGTCCCAATTTGTTAATCAAGATATATTTTTATCTTGGGTTATAAGGATAATACAAATGATTTATGATTGTTTTATCAGAACTATCAAATCGATTAACCATGTTGAATTAGAAGTGGGTTGTATTCATGAAGATTGATCAATTTGAATGGAATTTAAAAGAAATGAAGCGAAAATTAGTTGGAGCACCTATTATTACACTACTATATATTCTATAAGGTGTTGTGATCTATAATGATGAACCTATGATAGAACTGGAATGAATTCTAATGAAGAATGGTGATAAAATATCCCTCTCTCCAATTAACAATTATTATGTAAAATCACCCACCTCAATATTTGGATTTGCCAACGATAATTCTTAAATTGAAGATATAGAGGTAGTATATATTCAGTGAATGGTGTGATATATATACTGATAAAAAAATACGTTTTCTATACATTTACATAGAAAGAGTTGAATACATTCCATACAATTTTGTTCGAGTTGATTAGGGATTCTGACTACTCAATACATCACATCCATAGGAATACAAACATGGTAGCTAATTCTATATTTCCAAAATCCCAGGGTAATTTTTCTCTAATTATTATTGAAATAGATCTAATATTTATGGATTTTGAAATATTGATATGGAAATTATCATTAAAGCGGATGGATCTTATATTTCATAGATGAGCCCATCCACAAGATTTTCAAGAAGGCGTGGAAGAAAAATGTGGTATTATAGAAAAAGTGTGGATTATTCTTGTGTTCACCCATGATCTTATAGGAACGGAAAGGTTTTAAAAAATATTATTTCTCAAATCAATACCATAATTGGATAAGTATATATTGGTTGAAAAAAATATTTCACTGTTCTATTTTCATGATTGAAGAGAAAATATTTATAGAGATATAAATAAGTTTTTTGATGGGAAAACATGAACAGAGATATTATAGAGTATGTATATTTGTGCTTGGTATATCAGAATGTTATTTCTAAGAGACAAAATACCAAGTGTATGTTATAACCATTACTAATACCAGAATAGAAATTGGAAAATACCACCATCAATTTTGATGCCAAAGTCACCAAATATTTTAATGTCTATAATTCTATTTGGGTTGTAGTCAATCACCTTATTATTTTATTACAATCCATTATAATAAAAAAATTTCCAATTATTTATTAGATTTATAGAATTTATATTTACAAGGTGGTAAGGTCGCATGGAGTACCACATTCTATTATATCTGATCGGGATCCAAGGATTACATTGATGTTCTAGAAAATCCATCAGCAATCTCTGGATTAATACTGGTGTTTAAACATTACAAATCATCCCCAAATAGCTAGTTATTCGAAGAGAACCATTCAACCATTTGCGAATAAAGAGAGTACTATTTCTATAGATTTTAACGTTTTTGGTAACAACGCATTACTTTATCCATGTTTTCATACATCAATATCTTTCACTCATTTAGTCATATGGATTCTTACAAATTAAACTGTGGTATATTTTTTAGAACTATAAAGTAGTTGAATTTAGTTATAGAAATTAATCAATAGGAATATAAGTTGTATGATTAAATTTTAGAGAAATTTATATCCATTAAATATCATATAAGGGTATCATAATGTTAATAAAAATGTAATTGTAAATATTTTGTATGATATATAATGTTTAATGTTGGTGACAAGTTAATCCAACATATATCACATAATAATAATTTTATGATATTTCTAATTTTGGGATAACTAAGCCCTAGATATACTGGTCCCCTTTAAATAATTGATCATATCAGGATAGTAGCTTATCCCAAGGGACATCCCCTCAATCTATCAAAAATTCACAATGTGTTCCTTTTATCTCTCACGAGGAAATATAAAGAAGATCATTCACTTGAAATAAAATAAATTGTTATACCAATAAAAAAATATATCTATTATTATAAATAGGTTGTAGCGATTTTATATCATAGAGAGGAAGTTCTACGTAATAACACCACTAACCTGGTTAAATATTTTTTGTGAAACCATATATTTGAGAAAGTTACATTGGAAGTTGAGGATGTGATCAGCCATAATTATCCTCTTTTTATATCATATGGATATAATTTAAATGGAAAATATCATATAAGGTGGGTAAAATATAATATGTTGATATTTTATAATAAATTTATCTTAAAATAAATTAAATGTATTCGATAACCTACGATACATGAGTACCCAAATCTAAATGAAAAATAATTTAACATATTGTTATATAGTAGATTGTAATTTTTATATGTATAGGAATAAGAACATTTAAAAAAATATTTATATTGTTTTTATAAAATTTAAATATATTTTTCAATATAGACTCTATTTATAGTAAAGCCATTTTTTTCAAAATTATGTTATCTTCAATACTAGATTTTAATCCATAAAAATTATAAATAATTTCTTCAATTTTTTGTAATTTTAATTATAAATCATAAAAAAAATTATAGTATTGATATAAAAATTATATTAGTGTGATTTTTTTAGAGTTTTAGGTAAATATTAATATGTCGATGAGTAGTGGAAAATACAATTATTTTCATTGAACCATAATTTTTTATCCAAACAAATAAAATATACTTTTTTAAATCATTTTTTTAAATTAAATTTTAATATATATTATTACTAATCTAATTAATTTCATTATAAAAACATTCATGTTCTATTTTGGTATAAAATTTTTTTTATACAAAAAACAATTTTCCGGTAAAACTACTTTTTATCATGATTTGTTGGATGAATTTTTAATTTAATTATTCTACTTCTATGCGTTTAATTTGATAATGTGTATTCCTATTTTCGAATCATCATGTAAATTTTTTCATATTAGGTCACACTCATTTTTTTCCTAATGATAGTAAAAAGAGTAAAAAATTTGTCATCATAGTTAAAGTTAAAAATGGGTTACTAGGGGACGAGGTTAAAACGAGTTTTTGGGGATATTTTAACAATTAATCTGATTTATATCTTATTTTATTGATAAATATAAATATAATACTATCCGAAATATGAATATATAGAAATTTTGATAAATTATTGTTCAGTTTGATATAATTATATTTTTAATCTTTTATGAAATTCCAAGTGTTTCCTTTCCCCCACTTTGAAAAGGAATCAAATTCCCTCTATTATTGAACCAAATTTGAGACCAAAATATAAAAAACCTATAAAATTATATTATAAATATCCATATTAATTTTTAGTGGTTTTGGTATTCTTAGGAGTCTATTATATGTGTCTTTACGAAGGGATCTAAAAGATGTCTACCAAAGAAGAGTTGATCATCATATTTGACTACTTTCAATTGATTTCATCTTTATCTAAACTAATTAAATGATATTCACCATAAAAAAATTTGGTATCAAAAATTTACCAAAATTTTATTATGATTATGGATCCTCCACTCTTGACCATATTCCCAAAAAGTAATAGTTGAAAAATATCCACTTTCAGTACGTGTGGACTACCTCCTTCACATATTGATATAATTAATTTTCAATGAATACATTTTATTGATAGTTATTATGGTGGAGTGAATGTTTTATATGATATTTATGAGAAAATTAGTTTTCTTTTATTATAATATCTGATATTCCTTATTACCATGCCTTCTGTTGGAAGATGATAAGGTTAGTCGTTCATACATGTAGACTACCACCGCAATCAAGCGATGTGATTCCCTATTCATTTATGTTTTACAAGAATGGTAATAATAATAGATTTAAGTAATATATCTAATATACATGATATAATAATTATTCTTTAGAGGTGAATTATATTTTATCTTTCTTTTGTTCTGTCCGTCGAAAAGATAAATCATCTTTCATGCATACGTACGACCTACCATCTCTATGAATGATGCAACTTATTAATCTATATTTTATAGATGAATATATATACATACATATATATAATGAGTATATATTATAATTATATCATAAATAAAATTATGTAGATTTCTGAATCCTAATCAAAATATAAGGATCATAATTAAAAAATATTGAAACTTATATAAATATGAGTCAGCTGTCTCTTGTAAATGATTATTTAAATAAATGTTTTAAAATAAATGGATATTGAAGTATTATAATTAGACTCATATTTATACTATAATTAATTATAATGTTTTTATATAATTTTATAAAATATAAATTTATTATAATTGAATTTAGAGAACATCAAAAGCAATTTGATCTTGATGTTATTGTTCATTTAACAATATCATCAATACACATGATTATTTATATTTATGTATATAATGAGAGGATTATTAGATATTATTATCTTAAACCTTATATATTTTCATCTCATGTGGTTATTTATGGAGAATATATAATTTATTTCCATTTTCCTCACTTTATGTATTCTAAATACGGAAAGAATGTTTCTTTTAAAAAACAAATATTAATTCTCCCTTCAATCCGAAATCTTTTTTCATCCATATCCATGTTTACAAAAATATTTTCAAGAATAGTTTTAATAATAACCGATTAATTCTTATATTCAAATTTACTCACTTTTTATGTTCAATAAAAATTTTCCCATGTAATCCCCATTTCTTTTTTAGAATGATGTAATTTTAACATTTTACCGAAATTCTGAAAGGAATCAATACTTTTTTACTTACATGGAATTAATGGAATTTCCAATCATAATGACTGATAAATTCTTAAAATATAATTTACCATATTTAAAATATTATCATCCAAAAAAAACTTTCAACATAATTTTATATTTTTATTTAATGAATGTAATTTCAAAATTAAAAGTATGTTTTCATTAAAAAAATATTATACTGATATTTAAAAAATATACATATGTCAATATCTTTTGATGAATAATATAATTTACTAATTATTTAATATAAATATAAAATTAAACATATTTATATGAACTATTTATGATCAATTTAACTAAGAAATTTATTTATATTATATATTCTATTCTTTCAGTATAGAAAGCTATAAGGAATGTCGATTAAGATGTATTGTATATTGATATTGTGAAGGCATTATAATTATAAAGTTATGCGCTGGGCCTCGAGTAATATAAGTCCTAAATTAATTTATGGATCTCATGTGGAATAATAGTTTGGGTATTTTTCAAAAGAATTAACTATTTCTTTAATATGTCATGGAATGATGCCTCAATATAATGTTCAAGATGTATGAAACTATTCATTCAATAATGATAAAAGAAGTTATTGATGTCCATGTGATTATTCAAATCATTATGATATACATGAATATGTTTAAATATTTCATTATTATTTATTTCATGTCATCTTACCATTATTTATTCATTCTATATTATTTATTACTTATTTATTTTATGATATCATTCATTGTACATAATCCCTTAACAAGAATATGAGCCCAACCCATTATAATTTTTCCTTTCCTCATGATGACATGTAGAGTCTATTGATAAAAAAGGATATTAAATATTGATTAATAATGTTCTAGAAAAGAAATACTATAGTGTATTCTATGTATTTAAATGTAATTCTGGGTTCAGGAATGTATGTAGTTTTCCAAAACTCTTTAGTAATTTGGGATGAAATTTATTTTATCTAGTGATAATGTATTATAGTAACCAATTAATATTTGTATTTACGATTTCAATATTTATTCATTGAATCTTATGAATTTTACTTCTAATATTTGGAACTTTATTTAAGAATACAAATATTTGGGAAAAATAAATTATTATAGGAATTGAAGATAAGATTGTGTCAAGGATAACATTATAAAAATATTCTAGGAAGTTATTAAGTATTTTTCTTATTAACACATCCCGTTATTGACTCAAAAAGTGGATCCGGTTTTGGATCGTATTCATCTATGGGTGATAACATTAAAAGTAGTTGGTTGAGTATATCTTAACAATCATTCTTTTTGGTGTTGAGTGTGCTGTTAGTACACAGTTTTGACTCCAAAATTGGAGGTGAACAGAAAATCCTGAAAGCATTAGGGACTACCTCGTGATGCTGGATCACGATTCCCCTAGAGGCCTGTGGCCAGCACAAGAGATCCCCTTCGTGACTCGTCATGAAGCAAGGATAATGGATGGGTCTGCAAACCCCTTTGCTGTTCGTGACCTGCCGCGAAGCAAGGAGGCGGGACGGCTCCGAGTACCCCTCTAACATTCACAACCCACCTCGAAGCAAGGAGCGGGGATGGCTCCACAAACCCCTTTTATGTTCATAACCTACAATGAAGCAAGGAGGCGGGATGGCTCCGCGAACCTCTTTGACATTCGCAACCAGTTGCAAATAAAGGAGGCAGGATGGTTGTGCAAACACCTTTGACGTTCACGAACTTCCACGAATCAAAGAGGTGGGATGGCTCTACGAAACACTTTGACATTCGCAACCCTCCATGTGGCTTGTTTTGGCATCACACCGAGCGAAACCCGCTTCACAAAGCTTCTTTCCTATAAATATAGGGCTCCCATTGAGGCGAAGGTACATAGCATCTGACCGTTCACCTTCAGAGCTCTCTAATCATGAAGCACCTCTTACTCTACATACCACGAGTTCTTCAAGGTAGTTCTACATAGAAAAGTGCCTCTCCCATGGCATTAATTGTGACCCTCTTCTGAGATTGATTCATTTCGCAAATCCCACCAGCCTTCGTAGAGGAAGAAGATCCCCACAGGGACTCGGGTTGTCGCAAAGGTTTTATGCTTCACGAAACACCCACCACACTCACATGAACTATATGCTAAGGTTGTTTCATTGTGCGTCATGATGCATATTGCTTCATGAAACCCTAATTCATGAGGAATCTCTTTGAGAGTACCTTTCTGCTTTGCGAAGATCCTCCCATGTGCACTTCTACCCCATGTCTAGCCTAGGAAACATCACTTCGCGAAGCACCTCACTTCACGAAGCACCTCCACTTCATGGATCACAATAGCTTCACTAGGATTCAAATTATGGACCCTTTTTCTCAACCAGTCCTTTTTTTATGTAGCCATTCACGTTATCATGAAGAAATTTCAAAGCCCCTTAGATGGTATTGCCCATTGTGTTTCTTCTCCTCATGCTTCTTCACAATGCAACGCTAACAAAAATTGCTTCTTCACATAGCCACTCTAACATGGATCCCTAATGAGATCACCTTATGACACCCCTCAGTCACGGCGTTGCCTACCCCTTCTCTGCACTATGTTCTAGAGGGTACCATTTATGGTAGTCCTAGGGGTGCGGAGTGAACCCTCCATCCTCTGAGCTACATGATGTTAAACTACCAAGCACTGTGTTCCTCAACACATGAAATTAAACCGTGACCTCACCCCAACTTGGACACTCTCTACACCCACTTTTCTCCATAGGAGTGAAATCATTCCTCACATGGAATGAGATCCTCTTTATCAAATCGGAATCCATTTTTCGTGAAAGGTCGACCACCATGGTGTAAGGTGCTAGCTTTCCTTGTAGGATGCAGCATCCCTGCTCCTCATCTAATCGTAGGTGCCACTTCCCTCTCCCGTTAGGATTTGTCACCACCTGGGCCTCCACCCTAGAGTATGTGCCAATCACCATCTCCCTGGGATGAGAATCCTGAATAATCCCCTATTTTTTTTGGACCGCTAACCATACATGATCCCCACTTCACATCCCACAGACAAACCATTCGTGATGTGATCGACAAGTCTCTACTGTCTCTTGTTTCTCACACCGAGCATTACTCATGTGGGCCTAGAGTAAGAATCGGCCATGACACCACAACCAGCCTAGAGTGTAATTCCCAAAAACCATCCTAAACTATGAGGACTTCAATAATTTCCAAGAAATTTTATGTCGGAATCCTCTATGAGGTTCAAGCCCACCACCCCGTTCGTTCCGACCTCCTTCACATCAGTTTACCAACACCTTGGGAAGCCTATATTGTAAAACCCAAAAACCATCATGAACTATTAGGTATTTGATCCTTGCCAAGGCAAGGAACATCAGAAGCCTCCACGAGATTCAAGCCTACCACCCCAGTGGTTCCGACCTTCTTCACATCAGTTCACCAACACCTCAGGCAGCCTAGAGTGTAAGCCACAAACACCCTCTTGAACTACTTGGATTTTGATCCTTTCCAAGGAAAGGTATGTAGGAAGCCTCCATGAGGTTCAATCCCACCACCCTTGTCATTCCAAAATCCTTCACGCCGGTTCACAAACACCTTAGGAAGCCTAGAGTGTAATCCCCAATCACCATCCTAATCTACGAGGAATTTGATCCTTGCCATGGAAAGGTATGTAGGAATCCTCCATGTGGTTCAACTCCACCACCCTGGTCGTTCTGACCTCCTTCACGTTGGTTCACCAACACCTCGGGTTGCCTAGAGTGTTAGCTCAGAACATAACCCGAACTACGTAGTCTTTGATCCATTCCAAGTCTAGGTACGTAGGAAGCCTTCCTGAAGTTCAATCCCAACAACCAGTCATTCCGACCCCCTTCACATCGGTTCTCCCACACCATACATATCATCCCCATGTCATTATTCATGTTAGTTCTCCTTAATACCACATGATGTAAAACTATAAACCACACGCAAAGGGTAAACTGATGTGTCCCCCATTCAGAGGTAAGCCATTGTGTCCCCCAGTCAGCGGTAAGATATTGTGCCCCCCATTCAGTGGTATGCTGTTGTGTCCCCCAGTCAGCGGTAAGCTGTTGTGTCCCTCAATCAATGGTAAGCTGTTATTTCCCGATTAGTGGTAAGTACCTGCATCCCCAATTCAGCGGCAATACATTGTAATCCCCATTCACTGGGTCCAACATCATTGCTATGTCCTAGTGGCATCAATCCAACCCTAGTTACTAACAACGCATAAGCCCCAAACACATCATTGGGATGTTGGCCCATGTGTAGACCCCAATTCAAAATCATCTCATGCCCTTTCCATCGAGCCTATGTGTCTAAGGAAGGACATGCCCTAACCATGATATTTCACTACCTTCGGGTCCTATCCACATGTCCATTCTCATGGGACGCCTCCTTAGGCATCCCATCCCCCTCTAGAACAACACGGACATTGATTCCCCACCACGGGGATACGTATGAAGTCTCCTTGAGACTCAAGAGCAACATTACTGTCGTCATCACGACATTTCCATCCCATTCACTACCCATTTTACTCAGCACCACATCTTCCATCTTGATTCTTACCCGGGCTGCCACATCCCAGTGGCGTCATGTCAACCCATCTACATCGGTGTGTCCTCTAGGGGTTACACTCATCTGATGTACTCTAGTCAGTGTTCTGATCAGTTTGATTCATCTCTGTTGGATGTTTAACTTGTGGCATACCCTATGTTAAACATGTGATGTTTAGGAAAAGCTCAGAGACATGCCTATGGAATGTAATTCCTCACATTCAACGCGGGTTGCTTTGGGTTGTCGTGCCCTCTAGAAGATCTATAATAAGTGGTAGAATCCCAGATGCACCAGTGTTTCTGCGTACAGACATTCCATGATGTCCAATGATACAACTCCTATGACTGAAGGTTTCTACCCGGACTGGACCCTTTGGAGTTTCCTGGAAGAAGCAATGTAATTAACTGGTTTCCATGAAGATATGGCACTAGGAAGAATTTAAAGAAAAAAGTATTAAGTTTATAAGGGAGATCTGGACTAGTTGAAGAGCTCCAAGGAGGAATCCACCGAATGAAGAGACAACATCTCTTCATCCCGCTTTTATCTAAGAGCAAAAAATCCTGATCAAGAGATGGATTACTCCAACCTTGGGAAAGAGGGAATGTGGGGAAACAAAATAGTTACTTTCTTCCTCAAGAAGACGAACCCACATGCCCCGGTGAAAGCATAAAAAAAATTGGTGAACCCGACGTGAAGATCATCTCCTCAATAAGAATGTTGGTATCTTTCAAAACATCAATGGATTAGTGTGTCACCTGATCCAGATTTCTAGCGCCGGGTCCCGCCATGCAAATAGCGTGCATGAGGTGAAACAAACTAAAGTTGGGGTAGTGGAACGTTGGACGTCCCAATCTGCGACATTAATAGCGTGGATATATCATACCATACATGGAAGATGGGATAAAGTTGGGGAACTTGGCATAGATTCCTTTTCCCTTCAGCAAATATGAGTTAATCTCCTTACTTTCATCAACCATGCTGGTGCACCAGGAACACGGTCACCGCCTGCCCATCGACGTAGGGGCAGGGGTAGTGACAACACGGTTGTCCGATGTGGCTCCACCACTTCTGCAACATTCTCTATGACCATGGGGAAACAGTCCCCCATCTCCCCATTTGAGTTCATCAAACGAAGGTTGATCAATGACCTCGTACGCCGGTACGAGGAGGAGGGTATTATCCTGACTCGGGATATAGCCCGCCTGGATTTAGTGGTGGCTGCACCTCGTCATCAAAGCCACCCCAAGGGCCGCAAATGGTGCCACTACTCCCCATGCCATCATTTAACAATAATGAGAGCATATACTTGGAACACTTCGAAGAATCCCTATCCTACTCCAATGAGGGAGGGGATGTCTGGGCCAGCCCAGTTTGAGTCCCATTTCAGGGGCTCACAATGAGGGCTCTGACCCGGCTGCGTCAACATTGATGGTCGGGAATACTGGACAAGGAGCAGATAATCCATGAACCTACACCATCGACTCCAGTCCTTCTAACCCGACACTACCGTTGGGTTCAAGTCGAAGAGGAAACATGCCAAGGGGAGTCAACTTCAGTGGCTACTGTGGGCCAAGCCACTGCAGACACATATCACCAAATCCCTATGTATGCTCAATATAGAAATTCGTACACCCGACCTGGATCGAGGCCCCAACATCCACACGGGCAGGCTGGGTTGACTCTATTGGTCACTGACATAGGCAACGGCTGCCACATATTAACCCGTAGTGATGCCACCCAGTACGGTGGTCATTCCCGTACTATTACCCAGGAGAACGCGGGCCTTCCCTGCTTCAAGGTTCGGCATGATGGTCTGCCCTGTGGCTCCTTTAGTCCAAATGAGGGTCCTCCCCATGGCAGTGACGCTCATCACAGAAGTCTCCCCCGTGCCCACTACACCGGATATGAAGTCATTCATACCGCCACATACCATTTGTTTGGCAACGTTTCACATCCTATCACTCTTCAACATGGGGGCCCTCCCCAAGTCTTCAAAATTGCTGGGGAAGGTCCTCACCGCCTTAGTGACTAGAGAAGTGAAGGAAAACCCCGCTTTATCAACCCACAACACGGAGGTCCTACCCATGTTCTATTCGATTGGTGTGAATACATATCTCGCATTAATGTCACTAGGGGAAGTGAACCTGGAGTTCCACCCCAAGATCCTACTAGCTCAAGCGGAGGTCTTACCCACTCTATCACTACCCACATAGGTCCTCCACATAATCCTTTTGATATATTCCCCGGTGCTCCTCACACCTCGGCTTTCTAGGATGGAAGTCCCCCCCCCCCGCCCCAGTGCTAGTATGGATGAAGGACCTTCTCATGCCAAAAATATACCATGACCAGAAGAGCCATATCAGGGTAGTTAGGCAAGTAGTTGCCACCATAAAAAGGATTCAGGGAAGGTCCAAACATAGATCAAACTAGTCCACTTCTCAGACTCTGATTAGAATATGACTCGGCCAGGAACCCTCCCCTCACTCCTATGAGCGAAGGGCTGGGGAAAGAACAAGGTAAATCGGCCTAGTACTCCAGAAATGTAAGTTTCATCTGATTCCCGCATCCATCCGAAGGTATATCTAGGAAAAGTAACATTTGGAAATCCTATAGGTTACTGTTGTGCAATCACCACCATCGTCACCAGAAGCACTCTCTTCCTCAACTAGAGATTATAGAGAGCTGTTCTGGGGACCAATAGCGGGTGAGAAGCAGGGCAGCCTATCGCCAGTAGTCCTAGCCCATGTTCCAAGAACTGCAACCATCAACCCATATTATCATGAGATAGCATCCATGTCGATACACTCTTTGAAAGATAGCATGAGATTCAGCTGCCCATCAGCCCGTTTTCCGTATTCCCCACTGGCCAGCATGCCATCCCAGCGGTCTATCTCAGTACCATTCCTAGTTCCTCAGCCACATCCGGTTGACGAGTAGGGTAATGAAGGGCCAAACCCTGAATCAAAGCCACAGAGCCTATGGAATATCCTTGCAGCGGACCACATCCCTAAGATGTTCTAGCCCGTGGTAGCCCCAAATTTCTCGGCGCCAGAATCCCTCACCGCAGAAAAAGTTCAATGTTTCCTCCAAACCCTCTGGGTGACACACATTCACCTTCGACATTAGTGATTGGTTTATCCTAGGATCCCAAAGAATTTTGAATGCATTGGTAAGAAATGTCGTCTAGTTGATTTTTCTGCACTCCATGTGGTCCAGCGCCCCGAGTCAATAGGCTACCGTAAGGCCCTCCAACAGCAATGCATTCAGTGTTTCAAGGTCCTTCGAAAGGTTATCAAGGAGTCTCCCACCCCCCACATGAAAAACCATGGATGGGGGAAATATGATACCCTCTTATTCATTCCATCTAATGACAGCCCGACTCACTAGGCGATATTAAAAAAATGCCCCCAGGAAGGGTCACAATAATCAAGTCTGACATATTGAATGAGGAGAATGAGCTAGAGCTTCTTTGACGGGGACATACCCCACGAGGTCATTCTACCACTATTGGATTCATCGGGAAGAGTTAGTTTCCAACAAAGGAATTTGCTAGGTCTCCCTATTCCCACCGAGGCATTGGTTGTTAGCCAAAATCATTGCAAGGGTAAAGACCACCTCGGAGCTGCAAAACACTCCGACTTGACTGCCTAAATGAAGAAGAAGGAGGAGGAACCTGAGAAGGCCGCGTTGCACCAAAAACTTTTCGTAGAGAAGAAGTTGTTCGATGAACTCCTTGCTGAACACACTATAGAACGAAAACAGGAATATGACCATCCTAGGCCAGGGTAGCAAGGGCAAGAACAACTTTTCCTTATCGAGCTCCCTCCAGTTGACCTTGACCATTATTTCTCCATAGACAGGGTTGAGGCCTAAACATACAACAAGTGGGCGCGTTATGTCTTTCCAAAAACTCCAGAATGACGCGATAATCCAAGGAACCCAACTCGGGTTCCCCCAGCTGCCCCGTTGGTCGCTCCACCAACCACTCCACAAGCCACTGAGCCACCTTACCATGTTGACGAAACCGCCAACGCGCTCATGTTTAGGGATCCCGGTCAAGATAAGGACCCCCACCCAGATGATCCAATGGTGGCACTCATTGCCTGCCTTGGGGCACTGGAAACGCGACAAGTGGTACTTCCATCTGATGGAAATCCATATACCACATGGGTGGATGATATTCCGGCACCTCTAGGTTTTTTAAATCCTAGATTTACCCCATCAATGGGACCAGGGATCCTCCACAGCATATATCCCACTTTTCCTCAAGGTGTGGGCCCATGATAGGGACTCCAGCACAGTTGGAGGCTGCCAAGCTCCGATGTTTTGGGCAGACATTGGAGGGGCATGCAATTGTATGGTACAACCAGCTCCCCATTGGATTAATGAGTAGCTGGGAGGACCTCCGTAGGGAATTACTCTACCAGTTCAACTCTATCACATGGAAAGTGAGCATCACAAACCTCTTGAAGTGCAAATAGAGGCCAGATGAGTGTGTTGGAAACATTATCGCCCAATGGAAAAAGCTTAAATACTCCCTTGACATGCCACTAACTCAAGATAAATTATTGAAGATGTGTATGAGAAATGCTAAGATGGAACTGGTTCCCACTCTGATCACCCATAACTACCCAGGAGGATTTCGAGAATTCATTGAAAAGGCCCACCGCCTGGAAGAATCCCTCCAACAGGTTAGCCAGGCACGTCCGTTGCCCCCAATAATTCCCGTAAGGAGGTCTTCCAGAGCTGATCCCACCGTAGTGGCCAAAATATAGGCCCCCAGATCAATTGAATTATTACCAGTGGAGTCGCCTCCACAACCTCGCAGAGGACCTCCACCACAGGCGCAACCTCTATCCCAACAACGTCCGCCTCCAAATCAGTAGGTTCCCGCACACAACATGTAGCCACCACTCAAGCGGGCCAACTAGGCTCCACCTCCTCTACAGGATCCTGCAGCCCCACATCAGGGATAGAATCGAAGGCCCCCTTTTTCGACAGAAGAAACAGGACTTACTCATTCAATGAGAATTAGGTTCCATGCTATTTCTTGAGTGCTTTGGAATAGGGGATTGTGCGCTTTCCTGAGTGTAGAAGGCCTGAAGAGGCGAACCACACGGATCAACCAAACTACTATCCCTATCACCAGATCCTGGGGCACACTCTCAAGTAGTTATATTTGTTTAATGAATGGCTTCAGGACCAGGATGATGAAAACATTGTCAGGTTGGGCCAGGCCCCAGCACAAGTGGCATGCGTCGTCGTAAGGCCAGACAGCAATAGTGAAGTGAGGGCACGTGGAAACAGGTTTCTAACCATGGGTCTCAGAAGTATGAAAACATGATGGATCACAAAAAGGATCCTTTTTCCCTTGGTATCATCCATGAATGTCAAAATCATCTAGAGCCTTCCGATGCTTTGGCCACCACTTCTGCATTTTCATCTCAGTCGACCTCTTCCCAGAAGAGCAAACACCGATTGCGCAAAAGAAAACAACGTACCCCACCAATTCCATTGTCGTCCCGTACTCTTGGAAACATTATGCCCATGGATATGAGTATACCTCCTAGGATCTTCCCTGTAGTGGATGCCTTTTTGAGTGATTGTCATGGGTACGCTTCGGTTAACACCGTAGAAGTGGTAAAGCCCTACATGACTCCCGATGATGGGGAGGGCTAGACAGATCTCCCAAACATCCCCAGCCGATGCCAATGTCAGTGAAGCCATGACCATATGGGTAGTTGAGGGACATTAGCTGGCACATCCAGCGATGCCATGAATTCCACTGAAACTAGACATTATGACCAATGTCAAGCTCATCACACGTAGCCTCCTCATCCGGTGTCACCAAGCCCACCTTCAATGCTGTTTGTCCTACTGGATCAGGAAGATAAAACTCAACCATTCCGTGCCCAACAATGCCATGCCCAACCATGCCATGCTACAATGAGGTCTCAGTCTCTAGTTCGTCATCTGGTAGCCACTCTACAGGCTCTGACTAGTGAGCAGCGGGATATGCCTAGCACCTGTCTGCCGCAGGCTAGGCCGGTAGGGTCCACCATATCACCATTCATGGAACGACCTCTGCAAGCATAAGTTCATGGATGGAATGGAATTATGATGTTCTAAAGAACCATTCTAGCATCCCAGCAAGTATTTCCATCCTCGATGACCTTCTTCTTTCAACAGATATGCGTGAGGACCTCGCTGAGGCTTTAAGAATCCCCCGCCAGTTTGAGACGGAGGTAGAAGCTGTAGAGGCCTTTAATACAGAAGTGATCTAAAATGTTGAATGCCATGAAATTATCTCATTCTCCAGGGAAGATTAAGGTTCTACCACACATGGGAACATTCACAAACTGTACATCACCAGCCAATTCAATGGCGTGGAGGTTCGCTGCTGTCTTGTTGACACCAGCTCGGAGATTATCCTTATCCTGACACGGACACTGCGGAAGCTGGGGTAATCCAAATATGACATGACACCCTCCAAATTGAAGATCTAGTGATACTACAAGACATAGAAGAAATTGGAGACTAGATCTGTTGGAAGACCCAGTTCAGTGGATTAGTTTCCATTACCAAGTTAATGGTTGTCTCTCATGACACAACTTACAATAGATTGATGGGCAGAACATGGCTCCACCTGCATGGGGAGGTTCCCTCATCGTATCACCAGTGCCTCAAGGACTCCCTCAAGGGTCGAGTGGGCATGATCGAAGGTGACACATCTCCTTTTGCCTCTTGTGAATCCCACTACCTAGATAATGAATATTAGAAGAGGAAGGACAAAAAGATTCAGGCGAGTGAGTTCGAGCATGCCTCAGTTACAACCGACCCATGGGCAGGTTTGGATGATGCATACATCTTCCCGATCTATCGATTGGATGGGATGACCCATGATATGTGGCAATGTTTCGTATTCTTATATGAATGAGGTATCAGTGATCCCTGAGCCCCCTAATCCCAAAAGGTATCGAGCTATCCATCCCATGGCATCAGTGATCCATCATGCTTGCTTGTTTCACCGGGCCGGAATCAACCCGCTCAAGATAACGCGTCACCATTGCATTGATATCATTAAGAATGTCCCCTTGGGCCGAATACAAGATGGTACCGGTTCTAAAACCTTAATTTCTACTGTTTTGATAGCACCAGAATCTCCCGATATAGTTAGCACTACTACTGAGGCAGGTACATGACTCCCGTCAGAATCTTCTGACCCAGAAGAAGTTCCTCCCACTAGGGATCCATCCTCTGTAAGAGAAGATGAGAATTTGTAGGACACTCCCCCCAACATTGAAGGGGGAATCTCTACCACTGTTGATGAATTGGTACAGTTGAACCTTGGTAGCGAGGTAGATCCGAGACCAGCATTGATCAGTGGGACCATGCCTCTCGAGCAGCAGCAATGATACATAACCATCCTGAAACAACATCATGATGTATTCGACTAGAGCTATGTCGAGATGATAGGACTGGAACCTCAGGTATCCACCCATCACCTATTTTTCCTAGAAAATCATCGCAGTTTCAAGTAGCCTCCCCGAAAGATGCACCCTTCTCATGGTTCCATGGTTAAGGTCGAAGTTGACAAGATCATCAGAGCCAACTTCATCAACGAGTCCCAGTACACCAAGTGGCTAGCCAAAATAGTTCTAGTCAACAAGAAGAATGGTTAGATCAGATTCATCATCGACTTCGAATATCTCAACCGTCACTATCTGAAATATGATTTTCCCCTCCCAGTGACGGAGTTGCTGATCGACGCTACAGTGGGGCTCCAAGATCTTTACTTTATGGATGTGTACTCAAAATATAATGAGATCCAGATGACCCCTTAGGATGAAGAGTCCATAGAATTTAGGGATCCATAAGGTATGTTTTGTTATAGGTCATTCCCTTCAGCTTAAAGAATGCTGGTGCCACCTATCAGCAAACCATGCATAACATATTCAATCCAATCCTTGGGAAATTGGTTGGATGCTATGTGGAAGATCTGGTCGACAAATCTCACCAATGCTGGGACTATCTCAAGGACTTTGAGAAACTGTTCAGCTTCCTCTATTCTCACCACCAGAAGATGACCCCATTGAAATGTTCCTTCAGGGTCACCTTTTAAAAGTTCCTTGGCATTGTTTTCGGGTACCAAGGTATCGAGATTGAACTTGACAAGATAAAGGCCATAAGCCAGATGCCTCCCACGAGAAATATTTGGGAACTTCGAGTTATTCAAGGCCACTTATCCAATATACACTGATTCATTGTGAATCTAGTCAGAATGTGGATGCCATTTTCTCATCTCATGATGAAAGGCATTACTACCGAATGGGACGAAGAGTGCAAGATCACATTTGAGGAAATCAAGCAATATCTGCTCCAACCTCCGGTCTTGATGCCAACCATCTCTAGAAATCCATTGGTCCATTATCTGACCTCCACAGAATAACCTATTACCACCCTTCTCACCCAGAAGAACAATGAGGGGAAATAAAATTACCTTTACTACCTCAGCCACATGCTCTTATATAGGGATACTAGATACTCTCCCATCGAGAAGAGATGCCTTGTGCTGGTATTCGCAGTACAGAAATTGTTGAATTACTTGTAGCACCACAAGGTACATATAGTTTCTATGGTAGACCTACTGAAGTATATCCTGAAATGCCCCATGTTGATAGGCTGTGTAGCTTGGTGTGCAGTGATTCTGCCATAGTTCGATATCAGGGTTGTCTCTCAGAAAGCTGTTAAAGGGGAAGCATTGGCGGACTTCCATGCTACCCATCCAGCTCCTGCTAACTAGTCGTTTGATCTTGATTTTCCTGATGAGGAAATCCTCTTAGTATATCATGTCATCCCGTTTAGGAAGATGCATTCCAATGGTGATTCCGGGAGTCCCTCCGGTAGGAGGCTAAATTACCCCAGTCTCAAAAGTGTAGGCTTGGTTATCAATTTTATTACCTTGGCACATGCCTGTCTACCGTACTCATTCTTGTCATCAGAAGGCTGAACCAAAAATGAGGTAGAGTATTAGGATCCAATCACTAGCATCGAGATGACACTCAAGATTGATGTTTCCCATTTTCTTGTGAAAGGGAATTCCAAACTAGTCATCAAGTAGATCAATGGTGAATACGTCGTCAGAAACCTGAAGCTCGTACAGTGTTTGGAGTGCACTTTCCTGCTAATGGTCTAGTTCCAATCTCATCCGGAAGTTACTAATGTCCCAAAATCTCAGAATGGCCGAGGTGATTCCCTTGACGGCCTGGCTGCATCACTTGCATAACTTGAGCCGGATGATCTGATTATCCACATGGCACATTGGAGAGTCATTGGTCCCACTACTGGAAACATACCATATTCCAACGGTTTGGAAGACCATTTCCAAGTAAGCCGTGACAATAGGTCTATACAAACGGTTTTGGTAAAACCGTTGGTATACGTAATATGAAAATCTATACCAACGGTTCTTAAAACCGTTGGTATATGTATTTGAAAAAAAAAATTCAGTGGGATTTGATCTGAGGACCTCTAGTTTATAATTGAATGACTTAACCACAAACCTAACATGACTATTGTGAACATAATTTCATTAATATATATATGTATTGTCATAATTAATTTAAATTTTGATTTATATACTGTTCTCGGTAAGAAGAGTCGATAGAAAATAGAAGGACCTATACTAACGGTTTTGAGAACCCTTGGTATATGTCCTTTGATTTTGGGACCTATACCAATGGTTTTGGCCAAACCGTTGGTATAGGGTCTCCATAATGGACCTATACCAATGGTTTTGGACAAAACCGTTGGTATAGGTCACCTATAATGAACCTATACCAACAGTTTTTCCAAAACCGTTGGTATATGTCCATATAAGTGACCTATACCAACGGTTTTGGCCAAACGGTTGGTATAGGCCCAAATTAATGAACTATACCAACAATTTGGCCAAAACGTTGGTAAAAGTAATATTTCTAGTAGTTTCCTGTCTCCCTAGGTGATGATGAAAGCCTCCATGTAAGCCATATTACCACCGATACATCTATGTCAGGACCCCCAGGTCCCTCAAATGCAGTGGTTGAACTGACTCCCATTTGGAGAGCCCCCTTTTTCGAGTATCTCCAAAATGGTTAACTCCCGACTGATTGGGCCAAGCCCGAGTGAATATGACATTATGCATTGTAGTTTACCTTCCACAGTGGTCCCAGTCTTGAGAAGATCTTCTAAAAGCATGGGTCTGATGGTGTTATTCTCCATTTCATCTGAGGAGTCGAGATTTCTTAGGTCTTGTAGGAGGTTTACACTGGTTCGTGTGGGGCTCATCAGACCGGGCCAATGTTATCTCCCCATATCTATAGATTGGGGTACATTTGGCCCTCCATGATCCATGATTGTATCGAGTTCACCAATAGATGCCATGAGTTGTAGATACCCTAATCCGGACGTACATATACATTACATTACTTATGCGGAATACTTAGTACATAACAAAAACACACAGACAAGGACTGTAATAGTTTAGTGTCTTTGGAAACTAGGAACATAATCTTATAATCATGGTGAAAGATCTTCTACATATCCCATAAAGATCTTACCATTTTTTTCTTACCTAAAACATTTCCTTATATCCCAGGGAAAAGAAAACATAAAAGGGTGATCTCAAATGCTCAGTAAGGGTAAACAAAATAAATATCAATCACATCATATTCATAAGAACATAACATTTTGGAAATCTTAACCTGCAAAAGAGATCATAATATCATAACATGGGATAAATCATAGTAGTGAAATGTAATCCCAATAATCATAACATAAAACATAAAACATTGTGGTATACACACATATTCATAGAGAATCATTTCTTATTGGTCAAGACTCATTGCCCAGACTATCTTAGTGGACAAAGTCCATTTCTGAACTGAGTTCATTCCCCGTTTCAGTCATGTTTCCCTGAAACGGTTTAACCTTCCGTTCTAGCCATGTCTATCTCATGAGATATAAAATATTTACCCAATGCATTGGAGGGAGATATAGGTCCCACCCATCTCATAATGATACCATTTTTATGTGTGCCACAAAATCATAAATCATACATCATTTCATAACCCATGTAATAAAAATGGGATCATGACATCATTAAAACAATTCATATAAGATAAAGGAATTCATAAAAATAATTCCATCACAACATAATCAAATCAATGTAATAATAGGGATAGAAACAAAACCCTATATTATATTAGATTGAAAATAATTTTGATAAAACACTTGAACTCCATTCTTGAAGAAAATATCCTTTCTACATCAATTTTTTTTCCATTCTTAACATGTCATAAAATTTTAAACTAAAAGACGTTGATTAAAAATAAACTTGAAAACTTGTAAAGGAAGCTTCTTGGAAATAAAGTTTTAAAAAACCATTCATGATGTATAAGTTAAAAAAACATTCTTCTCGTACTTTTGTCGGAAAAGTCAAAAAGTACCTCGTACGAAAAATGACAAAAGATTCCTTTCATATCTTTTACTAGAAACTCACCGAAAGGTAAATTGGATTTAAACAATTTTAGTTGGATGGAAACAATATTACATATCGTGGAAACATGGATGTGGATGATAAAATACACCCCAGTAAATACCAAACTCTAAACAATCTCGGATAAAATGACATTGTGATATTTTCCCTTACCTTAGGTCTGGTTTGCTTCGTAAGTGTCCGAAACTCCTGTATAATGATTTAAATAATGTCATTGACTTATTACCGAATCATACTCATTGTTATGATATCATATATGGTTCACTTATGGCTTTATATTACCCGTTTGTTTGTAAATTCCATGTTAAAGAGCGTTTTGGGTAAAATTGTTTCATTTGTCGTCCGTGTTTTGACTTGTACTTATTAGAATGATTACATAGACCATGATTACTTAATTCCAGAATATAAAACATGATTTATATATAATATATATTCATAATATACATATATATAATAAATCAGTAAATGGAATGAAATACAACGTTCATGGAGATGGTAGGTTGTACGTACGCATGAACGCTATTTCCGTTTCCTTATTGAGTTGAATTGAATTAAGTAGATGACATAAATATATATACACATAAATACAGTATCATTATTATGTCATATATTTCATTATTACATATTATATATATTTTATAATCATTCATGAATGGTTAACGTGGAGAATGAATCTCATCGCGTCGTGGAGACGGTATTCCGTACGTACGCACGCGCGGTGATTTCATTTTCCGTAGGATGGATAGATGGTGAAATAGGGTTGTTTTATACTTATAATAACATATCATTATATTAGTTATACTGATGTTATTACTTAATAATGAAACAACCTAAGAAGAATATGTGGAAGAAGAAATAAAGTTAAAAGAATTGGTAACAGACATTACCTCTTCTTTGAAGTGCCTCTTTGAGTCCTCTTCTTAGGGAAATGAAATTGGTATTTGAAGAAGACCAGGACCCCTAGGATGTTTCTAGGGAAGTGGAGAAGATAATTTTTCAGGGTTTGGCCGAGCTTGAAGGCTCAAAGTGGTGTGAGGAAGAGGGGGAGGAGGTGCCCTTTTATAAGGGAGGAGAGGGGCACCTTTGGAATAACTAGAAATATTATTTTATTATAAATCCAAATTCGGTTTTAAATAGCTCCAAATTTATTTATTTCGAAGATAAGGTGTTGATGGGCCGAAACCCACTCATCCAATAGAATTTAGACAAGTTTAGGTAATTATAATAACCTTATCTTTTAGTTTTAACTCTTAGTTAATTAGATTGATATTTACCATGTCAATTTGTATTTTTATATCATATAGTTAATAAAATTGCCATATACATCCAAGAGACCCCAAAGTGGTCCATTAATGATACAACTATCATTATATAAGTATCTTGGTTGAACCGTAGATTTTTAGGAATATAATAACAATTAATAATATAATATTTGTATTAAAAACTATTTTATGTCAATTTTGACACTATTTGGTAATTGATTTTTGTGAAAATCATAATAGAATTATTATTTCAAAAAATATTAATTAAATCAATAATAACATGTCATATTAACATAGAAAATTAGTTTAATTCATAAAAAGAATCAAATTACATTTATTTGGGTATTTATAACATCAATTATGTCAATATTTCATTAATATGATAATTACTGCATCATCATTGTATCATAAATAAATTAACTTATTTTAAGTATAAAAATTACAAAAAAACTACAATTATGTTGGAAATCGTTTTATATTTCTAATGAATATTTATAGTCAAATTTATCTTATGTTTAACCCTATATTAAAAATGATTTAGTTATTAAACATTGATTTTAACTATTTTAACCCTTCTTTAAATAAATTGACAATAAATGTCCTAATCTAATCCAAGTGGGCCTAATTTCTCATATTTTATTCCTAATGTTGTTTTTGGTCTAATTAAACTTATCCAATAGAATTAAAACATGTGTTAGGGTAATAATAATAACACTTTTACCCTTAATTACACTATTTACTTTTTATAGTGGTATAAAAAAGTAAAAAGTTACTATTCACCAAAAATTATTTTCATATCATTGAACCACATTTTAGTCCTTAATATTAACCATGTCTCTCTGATTTTCGAAATTCCAGTCACAGAAGCGTTAAAATTATGTTTTATGAAAAATTCAGTTTTTTTAACTACCACATAGTGGTTTCACTATTCATCCAAAAATGAAAGTTTCCAGAAAAAATACCAAAAATTAGGCCTAAGCTATATTTGATATTATGAATTCAAAAATGATGTCTATTTTATCAAATTCAAAACATATCAGTTAAATTACCTAATTTAAAAATTAATTCCCATCGTCAAAACAAATAGCGTGTTCTTAAGAGATTATAACTATCAAAAGATTGACACTTGTTTATAACTGGTTTAAATGTGAAATTACATCCAATGACCAAAATTGTATTAAAATGTAAGAAAATATTCTAAATATACTTTAAAACCACTCAAATTAATAATTTATCACAATTAATTATATCGATTAAAAAAAATTTAATTAAAATTTAGTAATTTTCACTATTCATCAAAATATGAAAGTTATCTGAAAAGTACCAAAATTTCACCTTAGGATAAATTCGATACTAAGAATCCAAAAATGAAGTCCATTTTGAGAGATAAAATTGATAAAATTTTAAAAGGTGGTCATTACTATTCATAACAACTAGTTTTAATAATATTTTAATAGCATATCATTGTTTAGTGGAACTCGGTATTGCGAATATACATGCTATCGAGGAAGGTCACGATTGCGTGTAATGCAAGGCAAGTCAAGGATGCGTGTTGTGCAAGCTCCTTTTGGTGTATCGTACAACACAAGACATTAATGAAATTAAAAAGAATATTTTTCATAAAATCTCAGGGAGTTACATTCTACCTCCCTTAAAATGAATTTCACCCTCGAAATTCGTCAGGGTTATAAATGGTTTACTATTAGAAAGATTCTTTAATAGAAACCCAAATCGTAAAAAGGAATACCAAAACCAATATTTAAAAACAAAATTATGAAAGGTAACGGTTACGCAAATAAACTAATCACTGGGTTTCCACATAGATGAAAATATGGATATAGAAGAGAAATCTAACCATCATGTTCTGATGGAGAGTGGTAGATAACATGGATATGAAAAATCCAGCAGTCACAAAGCCATAAATTTGTGATGATCTAAGGTAACATCTGATTCATCAGATATAAAAGCACTAGGACAACATTTTTGGCTTTCAAGATCATTTCCCTAAAGTTGATGAAATTGGAATTAGAAGAAATACTTTTGTGATTTTGGTATAGTCTCACCGTTGGTCGTTCATTGGACAATTTCCACTTCATCTCTTAAAAAAATGAAGTTTAATTATTCATTCGTGATGTGTTAGAAGATCATGTGATAGAATTATGGGTCATTCCATATGTCTTAAAAAAAAGGTTTGAAAAGTTATCAAAAAATACATAAGTCCATCTATAGTGAGATTAATAATATATGGTTCCTAAAATGGACTTATACATAGTATATCATACTTCTTAATATAATAATACTAGTTTCTACTAAACAGGGACTTCCTTTAGGCCAGTGGTAGGCGATAAAGGCCAGTCGCACTTCGGTTGTGGGTTCGATTCCCACAACCTTGTCCGACGCGATGGGCTGTCGCCCATCCTGCAGGTTGTCCTTTTTCTAAAACTATATTACTATAACATCCCATAAATAATATCGAAAAAACTTCTATCCTTAAACAATACTAACTTATGTCCCACATAATCTATTCCAATCTTTAGGCTTATCCAAAATAATGCTGTCTAATCTCATATTATAGTGAAAACGATTACCAAAGAGTTCATACAACTAGCATGTTAATACCATTGTTGATCCCCATATATCATGAGATATGTCTTCCTAGTCACATTCCAAACAATCAAAGGCCTTAATCATGTATTCTCTTGAAAAAAATGAATACTCATTGAACCTTATTGAAAACATGAATGCTGTTAAAATTTAACTCTTTCCACATACCAAAATCCTCAACATTATATATACTCAAACCATGATATCACTTAGTCCTTATATCAATCATGAGCTCATGAACACTGTCAAACATTTCATTTTTTCCTTATCCTTTCATTATGCAAATATCATCTTTTTTCAAAAAATATCTCAATCACTTTCCATGGTTACCGGTACCATAAAATTATTGAAAACCACAATAGACCAATACATAAATATTCCAATATTCCATGATACTATATACAACATTATTTTGGAATCCAATTACATAAATACTTAATCATTCCACCACATCGTTGTCATATTCAACATCGCCAATCGTGATCGCATGTGACTTCTCTTTGTCCTTTTCCTTAAGTGGTTGCTCATGTTGATCATCACTAACCCTTGCATTGGGGCATTTATTAGCATAATTCCCCATTTCCTTGCACTTGAATCATTGAAGTGTAGTAGGTTCATTCTGTGTATCCCTTCCTTTGTTTGCATCATTAGACATCTTCTTCTCATCATTGCAGCATTCAAATGCTCGATGACCTTCCTTTCCACATTTTAAACATTTACTTGTCCCTTTAAGAAAATCTCCACCATTCTTATTTCCACACTTTGAGCATAAAGAAACATTCATATTCTTTTCATCATTATTCTGAGATTTCTCCTTGAACTCCATCTTTCGTTTCTTGTCAAAACTATGAGATGGATAAGTAACACCAACTTCCATTTCTACCTTGATAGCACAACGCAAAATTTCTTCATAGTTGCTGAAGTCTCTTATAGCTAATTCCCTTCGAAGACTTGGTTTTAAGCCACTGAATAATCTACCAACTTTACTTTCAGGTTGGATGATAAAGCCAAATGCATACCTTGCAAGCCTTGTAAAATTCTCTTCATATATACCAACAGATTCATCATCCTTTTGCTTTAGTTCAAGAAACTCTTTCTCTATCTTTGTATGAAGAATACGAGAGAAATACTTATTGAAAAATAAGTTCTTGAACTCGTCCCATTCCATGGACTCAATTTCATCTTTTGGCCTCATATTCTTGATAATATTCGACCATTGATCAGCATCAGCTTCCAAACGATACACTACTAATATGACTTTATCATGTTCAGAACATTGATGAAATGAAAATATCATTTCAATAGTACTGATACATTGTTCAGCACCAAGTGGATCAGAATACCCACTGAAAGAAGGTGGACGTTGCCTCATGAAGGATTCAACAGAATATTGTTCCCTTATCTGCTCATTTGGAAGTCCAGAATGATTCATAGGTTGTGTAAGTATAAAAATAAGATTTTTCACTCTATCTCCCATAACATTTGTTTGTTCAGGAGGACAATCATTGCATTGTCCATTACATTTATCAACACGGTTCCTTCGGATTCCAGCCATCGTCTAAAACCCAAAAAAAAATAGTGTGAGATGAAAAAATCATGCTAGGGAAAACTACTCAATAAAGGAGTAGTACCTTCAATATCTAACATCTTAGGTTTAATTCTAAGATCGTTACCGTAATTATAGGACTATAACCTATACTTATACTTAACCTTAGGTACATCCCTAGACATACCTTAGAAATATATCTAGGGATCTCACTAAAGTTCTCGCATCCTTGTTTCCAAAGGTTGACTAAACCTTTCCTCTGATACCAACTGTAGAGACCCTAATCCTGACGTACATAGACATTACATTATTTTTGTGGAATACTTATACATAACAAAAACGCACACACAAGGACCGTAATAGTTTAGTGTCTTTGGAAGCTCGGAACGTAATCTTCTAATCATGTTGAAAGATCTTCAACATCTACCATAAATATCTTCCCCTTTTTTTTCTTACCTAAAACCTTTCTTTATATCCTGGGGAAAAGAAAACATAAACGGGTGATCTCAAATGCTCAGTAAGAGTAAACGAAAGAAATATCAATCATATCATATTCATAAGAACATAACATTTTGGAAATCTTAACCTGCAAAAGAGATCATAATATCAAAACATGGGATAAATCATAGTAGAGAAATGTAATCCCAATAATCATAACTTTAAACATGATACTTTTTGTAATACACACATAATCATAGAGAATCATTTCTTATTAGTCAAGACTCATTTCCAAGACTATCTTAGTGGACAAAGTTCATTTCTGAACTGAGTTCATTCCGCCTTTCAGTCCTGTTTCACTAAACCGGTTTAACCTACCCTTCCATACATGTCTATCTTATGAGATATAAAATCATTACCCAATGAATTGGAGGGAGATATAGGTCCCACCCATATCATATTGATACCATTCTTATTTGTGCCACAAAATCTTAAAGCATACATCATTGCATAACACATGTAATAAAAATGGGATCATGAAATCATAAAAAATTCATATAAGATAAAGGAATTCATAAAAATAATTCCATCACAACATAATCAAATCAATTTAATATTAGGGATAGAAACAAAACCCTATATTATCTAAGATGGAAAATAATTCTGATAAAACACTTGAACTCCATTTTTGAGGAAAATATCCTTTCTACTTCAAAAAAATATTTTTCCTTTCGTAACATGTCATAAAATTTTAAACTAAAAGATGTTGATTAAAAATAAACATGAAAACTTGTAAAATAAGATTCTTGGAAATAAAGTTTTAAAAATCCATTCATTCCGTATAAGTTAAAAAACATTCTTCTCGTACTTTTGTCGGGAAAGTCAAAAAGTACCTCATACGAAAAATGACAAAAGATTCCTTTCATATATTTTACTAAAAACTCACTGAAGGGTAAAATTGGATTTAAACAATTTTCGGTGGATGGAAACAATATTAAATATCTAGGAAACATGGATGTGGATGATAAAATACACCCCAGTAAATACCAAAGTATAAACAATCTCAGATAAAATGAGATTGTGATATTTTCCCTTACCTTAGGTCTGATTTGCTTCGTAAGTGTCCGAACCTCCTGTATAATGATTTAAATAATGTCATTGACTTATTCCAGAATCATAATCATTGTTATGATATCATATATGGTTAACTTATGACTTTATATTACCCGTTCTTCTGTAATTTCCATGTTAAAAAGCGTTTTGGGTAAAATTGTTTCATTTGTCGTCCGTGTTTTATCTTGTAATTATTCATATGATTACTTAGATCATGATTACTTAATTCCAGAATATAAAAAATGATTTATATGTAATATATATTCAGAATATACATATTTATACTAAATCAGTAAACGGAAATAAATACACCATTCATGGAGATGGTAGGCCGTACGTACGCATGAACGCTATTTTCGATTCCTTATTGAGTTGAATGGAATTAATTAGATGACATACATATATATAAACATAAATCATGTATAATTATTATGTTATATATTTCATGATTACTTATTATATATACATTATAATCATTCATGAATGGTTAACGTGGAGAATGAATCTCATCGCGTCGTGGAGACGGTATTCCGTACGAACGCACGCGCGGTGATTTCGTTTTCCGTAGGATGGATATATGGTGGAATAGGGTTTTTAATACATATAATAACATATCAGTATATGAGTGATACTGATTTTTTTACTTCATATTGAAACAACCTATGAAGAAGAAGTGGAAGAAGAAATAGAGTTAAAAGAATCGGTAACGGACATTACCTCTTCTTTGAAGCGTCTCTCTGAGTCCTCATCCTAGGGCCCTAAAATTGGTCTTTTAAGAAGACCGGGACCTCTAGGATGTTTCTAGGGAAGTGGAGAAGAGAATTTGGTAGGGGTTGGCCGAGCTTGAAGGCTCAAAGTGGTGTGAGGAAGAGGGGGACGAGGTTCCCTTTTATAAGGAAGGAGAGGGGCACCTTTGGAATAACAAAAAATATTATTTTATTATAAAGCCAAATTCGGTTTTAAATAGCTCCGTATTTATTTATTTCGAAACTAAGATGGGTATGGGTCGAAATCCTCTTATCCAATAGAATTTATACATGTTTAGGTCATTATACTAACCTTATCTTTTAGTTTTAACTCTTAGTTAATTAGATTGACATTTACCACGTCACTTTGTATTTTTATATTATATAGTTAATAAAATTAGCATATACATCCAAGCGACCCCGAAGTGGTCCATTAATGATACACCTATCATGATATAAGTGTCTTGGCCGAACCTTAGATTTTTAGGAATATAATAACAATTAATAATATAATATTTGTTTTAAATACTATTTTATGTCAATTTTGACACTATTTGGTAATTGATTTTTGTGAAAATCATAACAGAATGATTAGTGAAAATGATAAAAAAAATTAATTAAAAAAATAAACACATGTCATACTAATATAGAAAATTCTTGTAATTCATAAAAAGTCCCAAATTACATTTATTTGGGTATTTATAACATCCATTATGTCAATATTTCATTAATAGGATAATTATTGCATCATCATTGTATCATAAATAAATTAAATTATTTTAAGTCTAAAAATTACAAATAAAATACCATTATGTGGGAAATCTTTTTATATTTCTAATTAATATTTATAGTCTAATTTATCTTATGTATAACCCTATATTAAAAATGATTTAGTTATTAAACTTTGATTTTAACTATTTTAACCCTTCTTTAAATAAATTGATAATAAATGTCCTAATCTAATCCAAGTGGGCCTAAATGGTCATATTTTATTCATAAGGTTGTTTTTGGTAGAATTAAACTTATCCAATAGAATTAGGACATGTGTTAGGGTAATAATAATAAAACTTTTAACCTTAATTACCCTATTTACTTTTAACCGTGGTAAAAAAGTAAAAAGTTACTATTCAATTAGAATTATTTTTATCCCATTGAACCACATTTTAGTCCTTGATATTAACCGTGCCTCTCAAATTCTAGAAATTCCACTCACATAAGTGGTAAAATTAAGTTTTATGAAAAATTCAGTTTCTTTAACTACCACTTAGTGGTTTCACTGTTCATCAAAAATTGAAAGTTTCCAGAAAAATACCAAAAATTAAGCCTAAGATATATTTGATATAATGAATTCAAAAATGATATTTATATTATCAAATTCAAAACATATCAGTTAAATTAACTAATTTAAAAATTAATTCCTGTCTTCAAAACAAATAGCGTGTTTTTAAGAGATAATAACTATCAAAAGATTGACACTTGTTTATAACTGGTTTAAATGTGAAATTACATCCAATGACCAACATTGTATTAAATTGTAAAAATATATTCTAAATATACTTTAAAACCACTCAAATTAATAATTTATCACTATTAATTATATCTATTAAAAAAGTTGTTTTTAATTAAAATTTAGTAATTTTCACTATTCATCAAAATATGAATGTTATCCGAAAAGTACCAAAATTTCACCTTAGGATAAATTTGATACTCAGAATCCAAAAATGAATTCCATTTTGAGAGATAAAATTTCTAAAATTTTAAAAGGTGGTTATTACTATTCATACCGACTAGTTTTAATAATATTTTAATAACATATCGTTGTTTAGTGAAACTCGGTATTGCGTACTACACACGCTATCGAGGAAGGTCGTGATTGCATGTAATGCAAGTATAGACAAGGATGCGTGTTGTGCAAGATCCTTTTGATGTAGCGTGCAACACAAGATATTAATGAAATTAAAAGGAACATTTTTCATAAAATCTCGGGGTGTTACATGCGTGCCAATTTCATTCCAACTTCATGCAACAGTCACCGAAACCTCTCCACAATACTATGTACTCTTAGACCTTCACAGTCTAGGGACTGGATGTCATGGGACCATATCCCCCAGTGATAGATCATTAGTGTAGGTTCATCGAGACCACTACAGATTTCGTCTCCATGTGGGTAGAGGTAGTTCCACTCAAGGAGGTCAAGGCCCATTCCATTGTTGAATTTGTGAGCTTTATTATCATATACTGATTTAGAGTCACTCACACTGTCCACACTGATAAAAACACCAACTTCTGGGTGGATGAGTTGAGGAAGATGTAGGCCAAGTACAACATCCATTCTAACCATACCCCCCGCTACCATGTGCAAGAAAATGGTTAGATTGAGGCATTCAACAAAAACATCTCTAACATTTTGCAGAAGATAGTTGGTCAGAACAAGAAGAGTTTGCCGGAAAAACTCCCCAACGCCCTCTGGGGTTATCCGACGACGAATCGTAATTCCCCCCAGGTGACCCCATACTCCCTAGTGTATAGTGCTGAGGCCATCTTACCTGTCGAGATTTAGTTCCCTTCATTACGCACAATGGTCTATGATCAGTTGGTGCCCGATAATGTAGCATAAATTCGTTTGGCCAAATTTGATGAACTTCATGAGAACATGATTTGTGCCCTGCACAATCTAGAATGGCATCAGAATAAGATGTCTAGAGATTTCAATAGGAAATTTCAACTACGTTCCTTCATGAAAGGCGACTTGGTATTGGCCCACCGGACATCAATGATACCTGGTTGGAAATAACCCATGTGGCAGTCTAAATGGGAATGACCTTACATAGTCCCAATGTCTATACCAAGGGTGAATACTACTTGGTAAACATCGATGGCGTGCATATAACTCCTCCCAAAAATGCCTTGTTATTCAAGGAATAATTTTCCTGAGCCTACCAGTCCTGCACAACCCTAAAATATTGGGTCCCGCATGACCTTAAACTGCTTAGGTCCCATATGAATTTAAACTGTATTGGGTCCATCATGACCTTAAACTACTACATCCCACACGACGTTAAACTGTATATCATCCCATAAGAAGAAAAACTACTCCCATAGAACTACATAAGGCCTGATTCCAATCCGAATGGGATATGAAGGAACACCCAGACACCTCGTCTTGGGTCCATCCCCAAAATATTCTCTTTGAATATCTCCCCTTGGCTGTAGTTATCTTGTAGGGTCCTTACATGGTGTAGTGAAGGCTTATTGGGCCCCACTCATGTCAGAAATGTGACGACTGCACTATGTGATTCCTCCTCGCTCTTCTATTCTCCCACATCCTCAAAACACGACAATAAACTACATGGACATAAATAACTACATATTTATTGATTCCAATCCACATTGGATAGGTAAGAATGCACAAACATTTTTTCTATTGGCCCATCCCAAACTACAGAGTCTCCCCTCGGGTCAATGTATATGGTGTGGCACAGGCTTTTTCCTTAATCCACGTTGAGTTCATCATGGTCCCGCTGTGCGTCCCATTCCCCGAAGACTTCCACATTTTTCACTGTCTTACTTCATGTTGAAATGTACAGGCACACTTATTCTTTACACACACTCTTTACTTGGGGTCCCATCATATTTCATGTTCAAAGGGGCCCCCGAATGGCATGGATGCTCAGCCTAAGGGCCCTCCTAACATCTCAGGCTAGCATCCTAGAGGATTTTTAACAACAAATTGATACAAGTCATGCATTGAAAATTTGGTAAGCGTCCGACACTCATTTGTTGTTCCAATTCCAGGTCACATGATATGGACGATGTGTTTCGAACATTGTCAACTTTTATCCTTTGTCATTATCGCTACCCCCATAAGTCCCAAATAATGACTGTAGTGGTTCATCCTACCCCATCGTATCTTCAAGATGTGGTCTCCCTAAGGTGATTCCTGCTATCTGACCATTATATAATGGAGAGAGAGCCAATTCCTATTCCCTATTACCCACAGCGAGCATTGATCACATGGGATTAGGAGTTATGAGGAGGCAACACCCGCATAAGAGGTCATATGGAAACAGTTGGCCGGAACACCCAACTTCAGGTCCCTATGCCTTCTCGGGTCTCTTGCCCACGTTCTCACATGGGGTTATACTATGTGGTATGGGATTACATCCTCATTAACGATGGGTTACTAGCTGTTCCGTACAACTCCCTTGTTGGGGCATCCTACCCCTATCATTATCTCTTATAGAACTATGTATGGCTTGATTCATATCCTTATGGGATACGTTGGACCTCCTGGACAGTTAGTCTTCAGGTCCAACCTCATCTTGGCCCCTTGGATGGAATTCCCCCAGGGAGAGGAGTATATGGTGTGGTATGGGATTATGACCTCATTCACATCTAGTTTTGTAACAACCACGACATTTACCTATTTCTCCTGAGAGTTCTCCATCCACTTGTGCTATACTCATCTTCTCAAATCGGGCTCTCTCAAGATGAGCCCCTCGATCCTCTTTGGTGATTCCCCAATGTGCCCAAGGGTACTCTAGTTTTTCACCTGGAATGTCAGATTCTACTTGGAAATTCTTTCAGCCATTTCTCAGGCTTTGTGATTCCCTTCATTAGGGCTTCCATCACCTTTCACATCCAAAGGGACCCACGAATGACATCGATTCTCAGCCCAAGGTCCCCCTACCATTACAGGACAACGTCCTCAAGGGTTTTGATCAACAAATTGAAACTATTATGGCATTTTGAATCTGTTCAGCAGTCGATGCATGTTTTTTGTTCCCATCTCAGGTCACACAATATGGATGCTATATTTAGAACATGGTCAAAAGTTATCCTTCATCATCACACCAATCACATTAAGCCCAAAATTTCAGTTACATGACTCACACCCTTCTCCATCTCATCATCTCCAAGTAGAACAATGAATTTCTTGTTACTATTCCTCAGTGTGCATCGACACGTTATGAGGAAAAATCTGTGATAAGGCAATCAGTCAGGGCTCTGCACTAATTTCTCCTATGCATGTATATCGCTTATTACAATTACCTTATGCACCCTTGTTTCTTACACTGAGTTTGACTCGCATAGGCTTAGGGATCAGGTTGAGGTCCACACTTACTTGGATGGTTTTCAATCCTCTATGATCCGTGATATAAGACCATAAACTAAGATCTCTTTTAGAACTCCGTACATCTTGATTCCCATTCCCATGGGATACTTAGGAATGCTTGAACATCTCATCTCTGGGTCAAGCATGATTTTTACTCACATATCTATTCTATTCTGCCTTCGGGGATTTAGCTCTTCAGGGAAATCATGGAATGGTGTAGGATTACGTTTTCATTCACATCGGGTTTTTATTAGCCGAACAATCTATGCCCCTTTCAAGGAGTTATCCCCCCTTCTTGTTGTCCCACATGACATTAAACTGTATGTTGTCCCACACGACGTTAAAAGGAACCATTAAGAACTACGTGTTGCGTGATTCCCATTCTCATGGGATACATAGGAACACCCAGACATATCATCCTCGGGTCCAGCTCTATTGGGAGCTAGTATCTCCTTCAACATATCCTCTAACCTTTTCAGGCCCCTCAGCCCGAGGTTTCTTTCTCGGAATGGAACACGTTACGGTGTGGACGTCGTCCTCATATGACTTTAAACTATGGTGCTTAGTCCCATATGACATTAAAATATTGCGTCTATCGCACACGATGTTAAAAATGCATGGTTGGTCCCATCACATGACCCCAAAAATGTGACTTTATCATCAAGGCCGCATGACGAAAAATGGTGCTACACTGTGATATCCTCACTCAAGGAGGCATCATGTTTGGTATCAGTCATGCAGCATACCATTTTTCAAAGCCTGCACATGGATTGATTTTTATGGTGATTCCTGGTCTTTCTATCCTAGTTCCATCGCTACAAAAAAAACTCAATTATCCTATTGGAAAAACAAGACTTATCAAATACTTCTTCTTGTGTGTGGGCCAGACCCACACAACTTTATTATACTTTGCACTGGTATCCCACAGTTCCATATTATGAACTACGTACAGATTTATCCTCATCCTCATGGGGTATGTAGGAATGCCTATGTACTTTTCGTCAGGCACATCATAAAGTTCTTTTTTGGTCCCTCGACCTAAAACCTTCCCATGGAAGACGTGGTGGTCAGAACCCCTAGTTCCCATTCACCATAGGTTATATAATTACCCATCATGTATCTCCCACATTTCCTACAATCCATGGCCCACGATCTATGACCATAAACTAAGACCACTCCACATCCTTTCCACAAGACGTTAAACAACACAAAATCTTCCAGAACTGTGTATGACTTGATTCTAATCATCATGGGATATGTAATAACTCCCAGGAATTTTTGTCTTCGGGTCTATCCCCAAGAATCCACATATGATGTCCTTTCTTTTTTAGACCCTTGGCCCAAACTCATCTGGGAACATGTGGTGTGGAGAGTACATCTTAGGTGCTCATTCACGTTGGATTTGATTATAGTCGCACTATGTTCTCCTTATGTCTTTTCCCAGCACAATCTGAGTTCCCTGACCCAGAACGAAGATCTCCTTATGGGAATCACACGTCACATTTGGCTACTTCGCCTCCCGGCACACAGTGCATTAAATCATACCCCCCTTAATGGTCCACCCATGGACCATATGTTGAAAGCATGCGACCCCAGGACCCTTGTCCTTGGGATGGGACTTGACTCCCTCTATCTGATGTGTCTCATTGTCCTATTTAGATGCATTTTGACAAAGAGCCTGAAGTGTGGAATTTTTATGGGGACAGTCCCCAAATTCCATATACAAGCTTCGTGAGCCCGCTATTTGGATTATCATCCTCTTACATACCTGAAGGGACCCCCTTCACAGCTATGTATCATGCCACATCAGCTCACCTTCCGTTTTAGGCCAACATCCCTAAAGCCCCCAGATGATATTTGTGACATGTCCTGTGTTTCAAACATGGTCAGCGGTCAAAGATCGTCTGTTGATCCCCATTCCAGGATAACATGATATGGATATTGTGTTTCAAACATGGTAAAAAGTTATTCCATATCATCACACCCCCATTATTGTGGTTTAGATTTCAAGAATCATGATTAACATGTTTCCCCTTCCGTATGTTCAAGTGGAATTCCAACATACTCGTCTTTACTCTTCTGCGCTACCAGGTGCGCAATATAGGAGGGTCGTCATTAGTGGGATATCATTCACCTAGTGTCCCATCATACCTAATGTGTGCCTCCCTGTGCAAAGAAAGTCCCATCACTACTTCTTGTTTCACACATCGAGCACAACTCACGTAGACATAGTAGTTCTGGTATGACGTGTACCAGCACAAGCATGTCACACATACCTTTCCTCGTCCTGCATGACGTTAAAATGCACTCTTAGAACTAAATATGGTTTGATTCCTATCCTCATGGGGTATGGAGGAATGCCTAGCCAATTTTTGTTAGGCCCAACATAATGTTCACTCTAGGTCTTCTGACCTGAAGAGTTTCCTCTGGGGATAGGTGTAGTGATCCAGACCAAGTCCTCATTCACATCGGGTTTATAGGTACCACACCACATACTTCATTCCTTGGATATTCCCTTTTATTATAAGTCCTATCGTATGACCTTAAAATGCACAAGTCCATATGTCCTCAATGCATGACACTAAACTATGGTTATACCCTAAACAAGTTCGAGATTCCCTATGTTAATAATGGGAAGTGTCAGTTTCCAAAGAGGATTGTCCCTACCGGTGTTGGTCTTTGACCACAGCATGCCCCAAGAACTACGTTTGTCTTGATTCCCAATCCCATAGGATACATAAAAACCCTAGACTTCTTATCTCCATGTCCAGCCCCAGGAATCAGGATTTCTGTTCTGCCCTCTTTTTCTGGTCCCTTGACCTGAGGTATCTTGGGGAACCATGAAATTGTAGGTTTACCCGGAATAAGTTCATGATGCCCCACTATAACGTTGGGAGGTGACAGGTTCCTCATCAGAGAAGTTCTATTTATAATTATGTTTGATCCCTGATCAGACAGATGTACCCACATAATGAATTTCCACCACGATGTTGTGATGTCAAGGGCGTTGGTCTCCAATAGAACAAACCCATCACACCACTATCCATGGTTTTCGTTCCCTTTATTCGGATCCTCGCCCACCTTCACGTCCAGAAGAACTGCCTAAAAGTATGGATGCACAAACTATGGCTCGCCTACTATCCTGGGCTGACCTTCAGGAATAATGATGGACAACATTCTGATACATGCCTTGTGGTTCGAACATAGTCAGTGGTCAGCCCCCATTTATTATCCCCATTTCAGGCTAACAAAAGTAGGATACTTTATTTCACACATGGTCAAGAGTCATTATTAATTTTCATTCCATCACTTCAGTATTCCAGATCATGAGTATTGTGATTCACACCTTCCATTTTCCCTTATGTTAATATTAATTCCAATAACCATGGTGTTACCCCGTCTTTGCCGAAGAGAACACTGGGAAAATGGAAATCCGACGGTTCTGATAGATTTATTCTCCGGTCAGGCCTTCCCCATATCTTCTCGGAGATCTAGGTTGGTTGTTCAAACCCCGAATGCCTTAAAATTGGTAAACACTCTTATGTTCAGACGAAAGAACATAGCGATCATCCCTTGTTTCTTATATTAGGCTCGACCCGCGTGAGCTTAGGGTTTGATCACTAGGTGTTTCATGAATATAACAAATGCCTGTAAAACCAGCACTAATAACAGGGATCGTGGATGAAATGGCATCCAAATAATCAACTCATTAATGTGTGTTAGAGTTTTTGTGATCTATTCAGCACCCGAGGGTCTACCCCTCCCATGAAATGTTTAGCACCGTCAAAAGAAAGGTGCAGCTCCACCACCCTCTGGCTTATGGCATCCAGGATTTGATGCCGCATGTTCAGCTCTTACTCTTCCTCCATAGCAATTGGGTGCAATTCATCGACCGTGATCTCGTACAACTTTACATCAGTCCGGTTGATGGTCACTTCCTTGGAATCTAGCCTCAGGACCTCTTTGGCCTCTACCAGCTGGGCCTTCAACCGTTCTATCATCACTGATTGTGCATTAAGTGTGGCTGGGTGCTTTTCGGCCCGACTCTATAGCCCTTGGACCTCATTTTAAGGCTCATGGCGCCTCTTGATGTTCACTAATTTCATCTGCTTCCATCCCACACCAAGACCATGATTGTACTCCCGAATCTTCTCTGCCATAAGATCTTGGACGAGCTTGTGGGGACGTCGGGCATCCACTCCCCCAGCACATAGATTGCGCAGTCGTGAGCGAAGTCTATCTATCTCATGTAGCCATAGTGCTTGGGTGTGTTATTAACAAAGCGTGTAATCAGCTTCCTTGATCAAAGACAAACAATTTTTGTGTCCTCTTTATCAGAGGCTATTTCATCCCGGTCACCAGGGTTGGCATGCTCTTATGTGGGGAACACCCTCAGGAACTTGTCAGCAGAGTCCGTGTCTAGAATTTGATTAGGCACGGAGGGACCTGGTCTATCTGATTGATCATCATCATCGGATCCCACCTCAATAATGATAATATAAAAACCATAGTATATTAAATATACTTATCGTTTTCTATGTTATGTTTTTGACCTAAAATCACATTCATTTCCATCATATTGGCATTGAAATCATTGTTCGTGTGTACACATCACTACCACCTCACGAATAGATATACTTCATTTTTTCTATTAACACATATAAATGATGGGGAAAATTGTGTAAATGTTGTTTATATATGATGTATAGGATATTTATGATGTATTTAGTATTATTTAGTTATTATATAACACACACATTTAATCATTCGATTTTTTTAGAATACAATAATGTCGCCCTTGAGTGCGGTAGAGTACCACCTAGTGAAGTGATGTGATTCATTCAAGGCTTACAAGGAATATATTAAATATTAGTGTAATATACACATGTTATATATATATATATGACACAATAGTTATAGTTTATTTATAATATATATATATATATGTTAAAATTCATTCATTCAATACTACAAGAAAATGGAAACTGTGTTCAGGTGTACGTAGAGCCCACTGTCTCCATGAACGGTGTATACCATTTCATATTTAAATATTTTTTAGATTATTATCAATACATATGTACTGAAAATATGTGATATTGATATCATGATATACATTTTTTAAATGAGTACATCATGATCAAAATGTAGAGAACCAAAAATAACCAGTCAAACATATAGGAAAAATTGAGTGATAATTAACTAAAACATAAATTTAACATTGAATTGATAATATATAGGTAATATATGATCATAAAAAATTCATGTATGTTATGATATAAATTAATTAGGTTTTTTATTTATTTATAAATAAATTATATTTATTTTAGATCAGTTTTCAATATTATAAAGGAATTCCAGACATATGGTAGGAGTTTTTCTCACTTTTTAATTTTGTGTAATAAATGTTATATTCACCCCAACTTTTTTTATGTAGTTTATATACTTCCTAGTAATTTATTTTATATTACATATCATACAATTTATTACAATTTTCATATTAATTTTATGGTACCACTTTTAGGGGTGTATAGTTCAATTGTTACCAAATCATAAAAGAAATTTTGTCTCAATATGTTCTATTTGAGACATATGTTATGATATGCTTCAATATTATTTCATGAGGCCTATATAAAAGACCATTTAATTTTAAAATAAATTATTATCAATACTCGTGATATTTTATGTTTCATTTTATGTGATTCTTTTATGCATCTTATGATTACAAGTCACTAAAGTGGTTATGAATTTATGTTAAAATCTCATTATTTATTGGAATTGTTTATAATTATAATTCTAGTGCTGAAATATCATAAAATACATCAAAATAATTGTCATTTAATTTCCAATCCTCTGTTTATTCATGATATATTAATCTATTGGTACCTTTTTAAAAAAATTGGTTCTAAATATACATAGATAAATTTTTTAAAGGAATCTAATAATATTTCTCTCTTCTGTAGGAAATTTGTGTTCTTTAAAAAAATATTTTCATAAAATTATCTAAAAAATGATTTATTTAATATTTGATTGATTATTTGCATGGAAAATTATTTTAAGCAAATGAACCTTTTAAAAGGTTATTTAAATTACTTTCAAATATTCGGTTATATATTTTCAATGTTACTTTTAAATAAACTATTATTCAAAAGGTTTTACAAATTTAAAATATGATTTCATAAAAAAAATAATATTTTTCTAAAAAAATATTTAATTTAATATTAAAACATTTAATTTTTGTTTCTATTGATATTTTTAAATAAATATATTTTTTAAGAAGAAGGTTTCATAAAAAAATTTCGATGGTGAACCAGTAGAAGATAATATGATTTCATAAACAACTTTTCATCTTAAACATAAACCATTCAATGAATAAATATGAGTAGAGTACCTAGATCATATACTTAGTAAGGTCTAAACTATATCAAATGATTTCATCTTATATGGGGAAGTATTTTCAAATATCACCTAGAATATTCCCTAATTAAAATAACATTTCAATGAAAATCACTTTCATTAAACGTTTTAAAAATACATTTCCTTAAAAATATCACCAGAAACAAAAAATTAAGTATTTTAATATTAATTTAAATAATATTTTTGAAAAATATTATTTTTTCTATGAAAACTTATTTTAAATTTGTAAAACCTTTTGAATAATAGTTTATTTGAAAGTAACATTGAAAATATATAAATGAATATTTGAAGGTAATTTAAATAACCTTATAAAAATTTTATTTGTTTAAAATAAATTTCCTTACAAATAATCTTTCAAATATCAAATAAATCTTTTTTGAGATCATTTTCTGAAAATATTTTTTAAAAGAACACATATTTCTTACAGAAGAGAGAAATGTTATTAGATTCCTTTAAAAAATTTCTCTATGTATATTTAGAACCAATTTTTTTAAAAAGGTACCATTAAATTAATATATCATGAATAAATAGAGGATAGGAAAATTCATGAAAATTTTTTTGATGTATTTTATGATATTTCATCACTATAATCACAATCCTAAACAATCCCAATAAATGATGAGATTGCAACGTAAAATAATAACCACTTTAGTGACTTGTAATCATAAGACCCCTAAAAGAATCACATAAAATGAGACATAAAATATCACATGTATTGATAAAAACTTATTCTAAAATTAAATGGTGTTTTATATAGGCCTCATGAAATAATATATAAGCATATCATAATATATGTCTCAAATATGGCATATTGAGACAAAAATTCTTTTATGATTTGGTAATTGTTGAACTATACACCCCTAAAAGTGGTAACCAAAAATTAATATGAAAACAGTAATAAATATTATGATATGTAATATAAAATAAATTATGAGGAATTATATACCCCATATAAAAAAAGTGGGGGTGAATATAACATTTATTATAGAAAAGTAAAAAGTTAGAAAAACTCCAACCATAAGTCTAGAATTCCTTTATACATGTTGAAAAGTGATGTAAAATAAATATAATTTAATTAAAAATATATATAAATACCTAATTAATTTATATCATAACATAGATGAATTTATTATTATTATTATATATTACCTGTTTATTATCAATTCAATGTTAAATTTACGTTTTAGTTAATAATCACTTGGTTTTTCCTATATGTTTGACTAGTTATTTTTGTTTCTCTACATTTTGATCATGATGTAATCATTTAAAAAATGTATATCGTGATATCAATATCACATATTTTCAGTACATATGTATTTATAATAATATAAAATATATTAAATATGAAATTTAATACACCGTTCATGGAGATAGTGGGCTCTACGTACGCCTGAACATGGTTTCCATTTTCTTGTAGTATTTAATGAATGAATTTTAACATATATATATATATATATTATAATTAAATTATAACTACTATTTCATATATATATATATAACTTGTCTATATTACACTCATATTTAACATATTCCGCGTAATACGTGAACGAATCACATCATTTCACTCGTTGGTAGTCTGTTACACTCAAGGACGACATTATTGTATTCTAAAAAATTGGAATGAATGAAGGTGTGTGTTATATTATAATTAAATTACACTAAATAAATCATTAATATCCAATACATCATATATAAACAACATTTTTACAATTTCACCCAGAATTTATATTTGGTAATAGAAAAAATGAAGTATATCTATTCGTGAGGTGGTAGTGCCGCGTACACACGAACAATGATTTTATTTCCAATATAATGGAAGTGAATGTGATTTTAGGTCAAAAACATAAAATAGAAAATGATAAGAATATTTAATATACAATGGTTATTATATAATCATTATATTAAAATAATTATGGTATTTGGGTTAGAAAAAACTGAAAATATGTGTTGATGAACATTACATCTTATTTAGGTGTCTTCTTTTGTTTTTCCCCGAATTTCATCATTGGATGGATTTTTTCCCAAAAAAATTATTTTATGATTTCAGTAGGGGATTTTGGAAGTGGGTTTAATCTATAAAAATGGATTGAGAGGTGTGATGATCTAGGGAGAGTGAATTATCTTTTAAAATATAGGAGTGGTGATATACTTGTAAATATCTAAAAGTATTCACTATTGGGTGTTATAACATACGTCTTGTTAATCAAAAGTATAAAAGTATTGTAGGGAATGGGTGACATTGATGAGATATTCCATAAACACATATAATTAATTCATTTTTATCAATTTATTCTTTATTCATTATGGTTAGTCAATTTTATCTTTATTGTTTTTGACAATGTAACATATATCTTATCATTTACATTTTTAATTAATCCATTAAGACTATAATTTATAAGATATTTATTAGATTATTTAATCCCACTAACATCAAATATTAATTTCAATTAATTAAAAAATAATTGTATGTGTGTATATGATTAATTTCAATACAAACACAAGTTATACACAAAATCCTTTTTCAAACTTAATCATGTAAATTAATTTAAAATGATTTCAATAATCATAATTGTCAAAAACCCAATTTGACCATATATAGAATAAAAATTATTCTGAATCCTAATATTAAATCCACTTTTCCATATTCTAATCACTTACATGGTTTAATTTAACATAAATTAAATTCTAAAAATGTACTAAGAATGTATGTATTTAAAATGAAAATGGTCAAAAGTCTTCAGAGTTTTTATATCCAATTTGAATGTAAAATTTATTAAAATTAAATAAATAGGATTAATAGACGTGTAATGTGTCCAGTTATACATTAAAAAGAAATTTAAATATAATTTATCAATATTAATAATTTAAAAAAAGGAGACTTTCTATTAAAATTTAGTCTTTTCACTACATTTAAAAAATGAATCTTTTATGAAGGTACCATATATTAACCCCAAGATCATTTTTATATTATTATTTAAAAACTAAATTTTATTTTATCGAATAAGTATTTGAAAAGTGGCATAATTAAATTTTACATTATGTGCACTTATCATGATTAACCCATATTTTAGAAAAGATACTATTTTTTATAAAACTTTTCATTTTCCTTTAAAAAAATAATTTTTTAACTCTAAAAAATTGTTATTTAATAAAAAAGGGGGAATAATTTATTTTAATAATTTAATAAATACTATTAATTAATAGCATTCAAATTTATAGATGATAACTACCATATTAAATAATAACATTAAGATTATATTATAGTTTGTTAAAACTTGGTCATTCTTGTGACACATGAAATAAAAGGAACTCAGTATTGTCTGTAACTCAAGAAAGAAATTGGGTTTCTTGTATGGAATAATTAAAAAGGTTTTGTGTGTAGTAAAATATAAACAAGGTTTATCTTTTAATTCAATCAATCAAGTAGCTAATTTTTTTGATAAAAAATTCATAAGAACTCGACGTGTTTCATTCTACCCTACATAAAATGAATTTCACCTCAAAATTCATCATGGTCATCATAGTTTTAATATTTAAAATGTCCATTCATAGAATCCAACATTGTAAAAATGAATAATAAATCATCCTTGAAAAAGGTATAGTTGGAAACATAACATTTAACCAAATTTACTAATAAATAGAATTCCTCACAGAAGAACATATGTGAGAAGTGAATATTTGAAAATAGAAGAAAATATAAAATAATTGTAGAGATTGATAACAATCAATGATCACAATAAATTGGGTGATATAGAGAGTGTGAATGATCAAAAAACTGTAAATTTGTGATGATTTAAGTGTCTATTTGTTTAACTGGAAATCAATGTACTATGATAATATTTCATTCCACGATCTGTTTCCAAAAGATAATGAATTTTCACAAGAAGATATGCTATCTTTATTTAATTAAATTTCATTATAACAATCTCATAATTATATGGGTCCTTGATCAACTTACACTCCATCTTTTAATATAAGAAATGAAGGTTGTTTTGTTATTGCTAAATCACCAACATATAATATGAATCATATATAGAATGATAAGTCATTTCATCAATGGTTTGTTATAAAAAGAAATAAATTAGTTATCATATGTTATCCAATATAATAAAATATTTATATTTAAAAATAGTAAATTAATCTCTAAATCCAAAATTAAATTTGAACATAAATAATTTCTTAAATGGTATGACTTACAACCCTTTCAAAATATTAAAATCCAAAACATCAGAAAGAAGGTGACTAAATTTATCAAAATCAACTTAACATTAATCCCCCAAATATTAAAAGGTTTCTTTAGATAGTAACATAAACAAAATGTGAATACCTTCATCAATTATTCTCTTGAAAAAAATAGTAATAACCTTGATTACAAATGAATACTATTGAAACAAATTATCCATCATTCATTGTATAAAGAGGAAAATTATTGAATATATTCCATAGAACAAATAAATTTTTAAACTCCATCGGTTTTATGACAAACTAATAAGTCAAAAATTCCTTTATCATTATGAGGTAGTTGATACTATCCAATTTAAATTATATAAATTAGTCATTTGTTTTTCCGAACTAAACAATTTTTTTGGAGAAATATGAACATAATAAGGGGTAATATCCCATAATAAATATATCCCAATTCTGTTAAATCAATTTTATTTTGTGTCAACATCATTCATCATATTCATTCAAATTCATAATGAAAAAATATACTGAACAATGGTTATACATTTCATAATTATTGAATCCTAATACAAAAATACATTAATCACAACACTTCCTTCTCAAACTATTAACCAGCCTTCTTGGTCTTATTCCCTAATACCTATTTCCTTTCATATGAAATTTTTAGTCTCTTGATCAGATACTAAAAGGCCAATAATCATACCAAATTGATGATTCTATTGACGATAACCCCCTTTCAAGAAATTAATTCACATTATTCCCAATCTCTATACACATGAAACACTTGAGAGTAGGTGGTGAATTAGTTTCAGTCCACCTCACCCATGTTTCACTAAGAGACTCAATTATAAAATTTTGACATTCTAGATATTTATTACCTACCCTTACATAATTAAAGAACCTACCTATTCAATTCATGCAAATTACATGAAGCAAATTTTTGCATTTTTGGCATATAGAAACTAAATATTCTTTCCTCTATTGTCTCTATTACGAAAACTATGAGTGAACTCAATACTTCACTACTTTGGAATATCTGAGAGTCGGTTAAGGTATATTTTATTAATCGTGTTCTGTTATGACTGACTTGGAACAATATCATTCACTTAATTCAACATGCCATTTGTATTCTCATCAGAAAATTGTTCACCACATTAAATAGTAACCGTGTTCATTCTGGTTCCTACCATTGAATAAAACCATAGGTATAGATTGAGAATCTATAATAGTAATAAAAAATAACATAATCATGAAAAATAACTTATATGATGCCTAAATCACAACACCATCTTCTTTAATATATGAAACATTATGTTTATCCCATTTTATTCATAGTTATATTCTATTTAAATTCTTTGTCATGGTTCAAAAATAGTTTCTTTATTTCAAAATAAAATATCTTAGGAGTGTCAAAACAAGTGTGAAGTAAGGCCCATTTTCATGCACATGTTCCCGATTGAGTCTAGATCAATATAGCGTTTTCAGTGTTTTTACCCATATGTACATCTGTGATGGATCCACATCCTCTTCTGGTATCAATAGAGGAATGAAATTCCTTAGAGACGGCTCTCCCATTACTTTACCAAAATTCCCTAAGATTTTTATAAATGTTGACTCATCTTTTGACTTATCCATAGAGAAGTACATAAAAATATCCTTAGAAAAATCCATAGGGATCTCACTATAGTTTTTTTATCCTAGATTCCAAAGGATAACTAAACCTATTATTTAATAACACTGTAGTGACATAGGATTACATTACATGGATATTACACATTTTTTGAAATCATTCATTAAATTAAAAAAACACATGGATCATGACTAAAGTAGTATATTGTCTTTAGAAAAGTGGGATCATAAACTTCAAACTAGATGAAAGGTCATCATTATATCCCACAATGATCTCCCCATTTAGTACTCCCACTTATAACATTTATTAATTAATTATGGAAATGAAACATAAGAAAGGGTTAGATAAGATTCTCATTGAGGGTAAATAATAGAGATATATAAGTATATCATGAACATAAGGGTAAAATAACATGAGTATAAGATTTTGAAACCATACAATGAATATCAAAGATAACAATTATGAGTCGTGGAATAAATTTGGACAATTCATAAGACTTTAATGATAAGATAATCCAAGAACATGATCCATGAGAGCATAACATTGTCATAATGAATATATTTTTGGAATTCACATCAACTTATAACATTGTGAACATGTATAAATATAATTACATTCATCCATTATGTTATGGACATGTAATTATGACCTAGAATTAACCTATGGACATGAAAAAAAGTATACATATAACATAATGGGCATGAAATATAGGTCCATGTATAACATAGTGAACATGTTATAAAGTTCACCCATAACATTGTGAACATGCAATCAGGATTAGGAAGAGTATTGTGAACATGTAATGAGTCCCACCCATTACATTATGAACACATAAAAAGGATCACACATAACCATATTCAGATGTAATCACACTCATTAAGAACATTTTGAAAATGTAATTAGGTCGATGCATAACATATTTACTAATGAGGTATCATTTGTTACACAATGCATTGGAGGGAGATGTGAGTCCTACCCATCACATAATGAAATCATACATATGTGTTACAAATGATCATAAAAATTCATCATATCACAATACCTGATATAAAATGGGTATCCTAAAAATTAACCCATATCTGAAACATTAGAGAATATACATGTTTTATAATCATTTCATCAATGAATTATCCACGAAAAAGAATGCTTCAAAATTATTTTTACATGGTGTATCCCTTCGAAGAGAATCATGTTTCATAAAAAAATTAATTATAAACAGAAAACATTTAAATAAATAATAAGAATGGTTTCCTTGGATAATATCCCTAAGAAATCATAAAATATATCAATGGACGTTATCTTAGATGGAGATGAATTTTGAAGGTACACTTGAAGAATTTATTAAGGAAAATGACCTTTCATTGAAAATAGCTTCTGTGAATCATTTTCAAAACAATTTTATATGAAAATAAAATGTAAACATATTATTAATTCTTTTAAAACACAAGTGATTATTTTCATGAGTACAATATTATTTCCTCTTTTAAAAATTGTATTTAAATAGTAAAACTTTTTGAAACACTTTTTTTATATCATATAAAAGAATATTTCAAAATAATTTAAATAATTTTTAAAGCTTAAAACAATTTTTCAATGAAATTTCATGAAAATTAGCTTAATTGGAAATTAAAAAAAATTAAAACATTTTTAGAAATCATTATTTTTAAAGAACAAATATTTTTGTTTAAAGTGTGGAATAAAGTATAATTCTATGGAAAACATTTTATAAAGAATATTAAGTAAAAATTTATGAAAAAGTGATATGATTACCTGAATATATTATGAATTACCAATGGATAAGGAAATTCATGATAATTGTTGAGAGGTAAATGATGAGATTTCAACCGAAGAATCATAATAAAAAACAATCTTGATAAATGATGAGTTTGTAACATAAAATCATTACAACTTTAGTGAACTAAAATTGTATTCCCCACAAATAAATAACAAAGTAATAATCCTAAAATACCATGAGGATAAAAAATGTAATTATATTACATGTCAAAAAGTTCACATGGAAGTTTATATGTGCATATCTTAACATACATATCAAAGTAGAACAATTGAGAAAACATTATTATAGAGTTTGGAAACTTTTAAACTGTAAGTCCCAAAAAAGTGAAACCCTAAAATGGATATTAAAATAGAATTAAATTTTTAGTTGATTAATTATAAAAAAATTCATGGGCATTATAAGTTCCACATGAATGAAATATGCGGTGAATATAATATGTGTCTCACAAAAGTAAGTTGTGAGATTAAAATATCTAACCTTACATCTCGACTTACGTCATAAATGGTCAAACCTCATGTAAAATAAATGTAAGTTTATTATACATATACAAAAAAACCATGTTCATATATATAGTAAAATATATGATTTTATGATGACTATATATTACATTTTTATTAACAATTCTTTCTTGAACTTGTGTTTCGTGTAATAATCGCTTTGTTTTTCGTCAATCGTTTTCCTTTTTATTTTTGATCAACTTAAATTGATCATGATTTAATAAATTAAATAATTTAAAACATAATATAGATATCATATATATTCAGTATATATGTTTTTATAATAATCTGTAAAAAATATACATAAAATATGAAATACACCTTTTATTGAGAGATTAGGTTGTACATACACATGAACATTATTTCCATTTTATTATTGTATTCAATGAAATAATCATAAATAATATATATATATATATATTATAATTCCAATATCATTATTATGTAATATATATAACATATTTATGTTTCACCCTTTCTTAAAACATTCCATGTTAAGCGTGAACGGCTAACATCGCTTCGTGAGGTGGTAGTCTACCCCACACATGAACAACGTTATCAAATTCTAAAAAATGGAAATCATGAAGGTATGTGCTATTTAATAATTTCAAAAGAACAAATAACTAATGAATATAATATATAACTTATAAAAACACAATTTCTATCATTATTCATGACCATAATAGTTGGTAATTGAAAAAAATGATATCAGTTCGTGAGGTGGTAGTATGTATTACACATGAATGGTAATTTCAAATTGATTTTATAGATGTGTGTCTGATTTTAGGTCATATAATAAAAAATACCATTATATTTAATATAATTATTTTATTATATAAACATGATATAAAAATAATTTAAATTGTTTGATGAATATATAAGACAAAATCATTTAATGACTAAGGTTACCTCCTCTTTGTTTTTTTCCTATTTTTTCACGAAAGAACATAAATGGATGGTATTATTCCAAAATTAGGGATTCTATGCTGATATTTGGGATTTTGGTCTAGAAACATGCATGGAGACATGTTAAGAAGTGTGTATAGTGAATGAATTTTTATAATTGAGGAGGAGTGACATTCTTCTAAATACTGAAATGTATTACTATTGGGAGGAGTCCATTACCTGATATACATAAAATTTAAAAATAATATAGGGTAATGGGTAAATTGGTTTATAATTACCACCAAATTTAAATATCATCACACTTTTTATCAACCCATTCCTTATAATTTATGTTCACTCAATTTTTTCTTTATAGTTTTTACCAAGGTAACTAGTATATTTTTATTTATATAGGTAATTTATGTACTAAGATTATAAATAAAAATTTATTTATTGGATAATTTATACACACTGGTTCAAAATATTAAGATCAATTTAGTATATAAAAATCCAATGTTGGTGTATGATTAATTTTAATACAAACACATGTAATGTGAAAACCCCATTTTATCATTAATCAAATTAATTAATTTTATTTTCTCTAGTAAACATTATGGGAAAATATTATATTGACATTTTTAAATAATATATATTATTATTATTCAAAATTTATATCTCATTTGGAAAAATTCCATTCACAGAATGGGTCAGAATTTATTTTAAAATTGAACTCACATATGCTATGAGAAAACAAGATTTTAAAATTAAAATATTCAAAACGTTACAAATTCAATAGATCTAGTTTAATGATTAAATTCACTCAAATGAAATAAATTAGTTCAATAATGTAAAATTTTTCTAATGATACTTAAAAATTAATTTATTATACAATTTAACTATATAAATAATTTAAAAACAGGGAGTTTCAATTAAATTAAATTAATTTTCACTATTCATCAAAAAATGAATATTTTAAGAGATATACTAACAAATAACCATAATATGATTTTAATTTTCCACATTCAAAAATAAACAATATTTTTTCATATAAATTTTCTTGAATTTTTAAAATTTTATTTTAAATTATATGTGCCTAGCATGATTAACCTATCTTTTAGAAAATGTACTATTTTTCATAAAAACATTAATTTTATTTTAAATGTTTCATATTATATATATAAATATTTATAAATATTAAATTAGTTAAGAAAATATATTTTTATATCTTAGTTAATATAGTATATTCCATTGATTCTTATAGTTAGCCAATACATATCTGAATAAATAATGTTATTAATATTAAATTGTTGTTCTGTAAATCTGAGTCATTCCTATATCACAAGATATCAAACAAACATTGAATTGTGTTTATGAAAATACATAATTAGTGTTTCATGTGCCTCGATATAAGATGTGTTGTGTGTATCTCATGGTTAACTTGGTGTAGCATGAAATGCAAACTATCAACAGATTCTAAATAACTCAAAAGAATGATTCATAATACTAATGTTGTAACATTATTTATTTTTTTAAAAGGAAAATTATGAATTATTCCTTAATATAAAGATAATATGTTTAATTTTTTATATATTGTTCATGGAAATTTTGAAATAATATTCTTCCACTATATTATGCTTAGAAATAATCTAGTGATATTAGTCCACTAGATATCTCCAATATATGTTCTGATTTTCTATGCTTTTGATTATGAAAAATTTCTATTTTATATCATCTTGGTTCACGATTATTTCCATTTAATTTTAATTTTTTTTCCATGATATATGTTATATTTTATTTATCATCTTTTTCTGGACTCTATTCTATGATCTATGATTATACTATCATGCTTCATGATAAATTCTATTGATATAATGATCTCATTCCATTAATCTTGTCACTTATCTCATGATTTTGTGACACAAATGTTTAAAATATGACATTAAATAATATATTTCTCATTGATAATTATCTACACCTTTTTGGGAATTATATATCACACCTTTTGAATGATTCCCCATACTATAGGAAATTTTTATATTGTATTATGCCTAAAATAGATTCATATGTATATAATTTTTATAGAAGAAATATAAATTGTGTTGTGAAGTTTTATTTATATGTATCTAATCTATAAATCCAATAATCCTTTTATTTATGTGTCTATGATTTAATATTGTTTTTACATTTATAATAAGTTTAAAATATTTATGTTATTTTGGATCATATCAGTTTATATCAGAGTACGTGTGTAAATATTTTATTTATAGCATAATATCTGGATGTGTGGGTCAAGGGGGACATTTAGTAGATATCAAAGTGGGGTATATTTATTTAGGGATTAGTTGAAGGAATATATGAGCGTAAAATATAATAAAACCATGATTGAAATCATTATTTCATTGTTTAACTGATGGTACCAATATTTGAATTAGTTATGTTATATTTTATTAAATTGTTCATAAGTAAAAAAATACTCGGATTAATATTTCATATTCAAATTATTATTTTCTATGATTCATTAAGACTTTTTCATTACTCACTCTAATCATTTAAGTATTACTGAATTTTTAGAAATAATATCATGATGTGTAAAAATTATATAATTCATATAACCGATTTTTTAATTTTACATGGAACAAATGTTTGACATTATTTGAAAAACATAACATATTACTATTTTAATAAAACATATGTGTTTATTGAAATAGAATAGATACTGAGTAATATTTAATAGTATCAAACATATATGGAGTCATTCATATTCTAATGATACCCCCACATATATTTCACTGGTGAGTGTAAATTATAATTTTGAGGACATAATTTAATTAAAAGGGGTGTAACATTATAGAATTTTCATTTAAATATTTTTCCCTTATATGGGTAATAAAAATTGTTTTATCATTTCATTGATTTCATTTTAAAATTAATATATGATACATATATACATATATATATATATATATATATATAAATTATTAATTCTTATCATGATTGATGTAAAATCAATATTAGTAGATTAATTATATCATTCAAAATTAATTTCTCTTTTCTTCTTGGAAACAAAAAAAATTATTATATACACAACATATAACAACATAATAATTAATTCTTAAATAATATTTAAAATAATATTTTAACATTGATATTATTTTTAAAAATTAAATTGTACTGTAAAATGTATAGAGGATTCTATGTGTTTATATAATGTTCAAAACTACTGAAAAGGAGTATATATACAATCATTATATATAAATATAATATGAAAATTATTTTTTTGATCCTAATTTTTCCACCAGGTATATTTCATTTTCTTATAATTATACCCATTTAGGATCTCTCTTTGGCTTAGACCCTAAATCCGCCTGGGGCTGGTTGGAATGGTTTTAAAAATGAAGGATGTGGGGGCTTGAAGGCTTCTTATAGACCAAATAAATTACATTTATTTGGAATACATAATGTTTATTAAAAAAATGTGTATTAGCCTGGGTAGGAGAGGTTCATATTTTGTAATGAGCTATCCCCAGAAGGTAAATCATGCTAATTAGACCGCGTGTGACTGTCCATGGTCATTTTCAAAAATAATAAACAAGTCCTCCTTTTTTAAAAATGGAACACCACTATATTATCTCACTCTTAGGAGCCCCCCTTGAAGCCTAACTCTATCCTTTGGTGTCATTTCACCATTCGACCACCATTCTGTGAGTAGGTTATCTCATTATATCTGCAGAAGTGATTTATCTATTCAACTTTCACCTTTCATCATATTAATTTATATCAAAAGATTTCTATGGCTGCAAAATAATTTATCCTATTTCTCAGTTTTATATTTATTATTTTATTTTTCTATATCTATAAAAAATGAGTGGTCAATACCGGATGAGTGTTCTACCGTGGGTATATGGTAGGTAGTCGATACATTTCCATCAATGTTTGCAGTTTTTAATGATTTTTTTCATTATGCTATAGGATGTAATTTCTTGTGTTACCCCTAAAATTAATTTTAAATCATGATTAAATCATTGAAACATAATTTGGTTTCCAAATTAGTGCCATTTTTATCGTTGGTTTTTATCCCCAACCTTGTCCATCCAAGGGGTGTTCCTTTGTATCTTCCCTATTTGATACCATCCCGCTGGGTGATTCACCACAAGTTTTTTGAGCTTTAAGAAATTGAATGATAATTTAATGATTCATTAGGGGAAGGATATTCCTCTTTTCTTTATGATTACATGATGCTAAATAGATATAAATTATTAAATGAAAATTGTGGAAATGAGTTTGTTGAAGTCATGGATATAAATGGTTATGAAATTATTAAATAATAATTGAATTTATGTATTAAAAATGTTAGTGGATTCTTTGTATGAGGTTCATGGATCCCAATACTATTATATTACATGGAAATTTATGCTTAATGGACTACGATATAATTGTGGACACCTTAGATATTTATAATCCTTGAATCATAATTCTATAGGATTCAAGGGCCTTGTTACCCCTTGTATTTTTCTTCCTTAGACTCGTGTTGGAAATACTCTGTGGACCTGATCAATGGACCCCACTGAAGTATTTACTGAGATTACATTGAGATGATCTAGGGAATTAATGAGAATTCCATTTTCATCTACTGCTTTTATGTATCCCATATTGGTCGAACACTTGATTATATATCATAGGATATTGTGGATGTTATAAAATTGATTACATGATTTTCCCATTATAGATATTTTTATTATTATTTAAAAATAACCCTGGTATGGGTATCTCATTATAGTTGTAATAATGTTAAGTATTACACAATATTTTTTATTATTTATTATATCCCTTGATTACAATTTATGGGTTATTGTTCATAGGGATCCATATTTGGTGGATATCATCACGTCTACTTTAGATAATTTAATTTCATTAATTCCATACATGTGATATATTGAAAAATATTTCTATTTAAATTACATAGACTAGAATTATTAAAGACATCATCGGTGGTGACCTACTGAGTATCATCTCACACACTTTTCTGGATAACATTGTATACCCATAAAAACATCATCGATGTAGGTAGGGAATGTGGAAATCACCTAACGTACAATTCTTCATTGTTAAATTCTTGGATGTAAGGGATCACATGATCGAGGAAGGATTAAGAAGATACTAAGAGGTATTACATCTTGGTCACTTTTTATTTTGATACATGGACGATATTTGTTTCTTTATTCAAGGATTTTCCTATAACATTTTATAGAGATGTGAATTGATCTCCATGTTATATGTGACAAATGTTTTCTTATGGAATACTGAAATGTTCTGGTTTCTTAACATCTATCAATGTTTTATATTTTTCAACCTCTAATAATTTATGTTTATAAACCCGTGTGTTACATTCAATGATGATGTCATATTCTTCCCGTGGAGACACCCTAGTCCTTCACTTCTAGTTAGAAACCTCTATTATCGAGGGAGGAACACATTATCTCATGTGACCCACCATATTGGGGCACTATAAAGTGGAATATAGGTTGGGGAATTAAAAATAGTATTAGATATAGTTTTAATTTTTGGATTTATTATTTTGAGACAATAGATAAGGGATTAGAAAAGTATTGTAATTTGTTAATGTGTTGTTCCTAGGAGATGCTAACCCACATATAGGAAATATCCAAATTTTAAGGAATGAAAATTATTGATTTTTGTATTTTCATTTCTATTAAAATTTGTTAGATTCCTGTATTGGGTGATGAACATCAGTTTTGATGTTTATTACGATGATCAATTTTCATATTTAGCCTTATGACATATGGGTATTACATCTCACGCATCACTTTAATCAGTTGATAGAATTCACATGAAATGAATTTTTCCAGGCCATATAAGATTATTTTCTTGACTATAAAAAATTATTATGTGTTCCTTATGTTATATACCAAATCATTGATAAATGATTTGTTCAATTGAACCTAGAAACAAGATTCGTACTTATGGTTGATGTTTTTTCTAAATAGTGTTTTTATACATAAGTTATAGAAGGCACATAACATGTAAATTATTGAATGTTTAGTTATTGACCATTCATTGCATGGAATGGAAAATGTTATGGTTTGGATTAATTGGATGCTGCACGTAGATATAGATTTTGTATGGGACCTTATGGATTATAAGTGGTGACCTATTTGGTCTAACTATTTAATGATAATTATGATAATAATAAGAATTTAAAAGAAATTTAAAATGGTGAGATAGATAACTTGGCCTTAACTAGACATCTGATTAGGAGGTAGGTAGTGTCTATGATATTTTTTGATAGTTTTTCCTATTACCCATTGCTAGATTTTGGAGTTGGAATTGGAGGGTGGACTGTTTATTAAAAGGCTTCTACATGTCCTACGTTTTTATATAGAATATTTTAATTATTGAATATTTTTTGAGGCATTTTTTATGAATTAACGTGACATTCAACCAGGAAATCTTCTAATGATGTTCTAGGAGGGTGGTGGAGAACATAATATATATTTGGTAGGCCCTATACTACCAATATAAACTAAAGTTATCCACTTTCGGCACCTATTATTGTACAAAATATATTTAATGACCCCCGATTCCACGCGTGTTTCTTATGCTTCATGTAAATCATTCAAGGTTCCACGTTGCATTCCACAGTGATGGAAGTGTTTATGTGTTTGTTTCATCAGTATCATCCTCCAACATTTTGGAGGGTGGAAGTCCACATGATACCAAGTATTTTATAGAGACTATCTTCATGATGTTTAAGAATCCAGAGACTCATCCTGAGAGAAGAGTATGACAAATTATGTATATTCATTGTGGAGTAGGTGAGCACTAGTGGGATTTTTTAAAGCATGATAATATTATTCAATATATGTTTTTAGGGATTTATAAACTAGTTTTTATGAAAAAATTTTCTCAAGACCCTACAATCTAAACGGTAATGGGATATTATGTGTCTAAAGTAGGGTGTGATGATTGTTGTGGAGTATTCGACATGTTTTATAATGGTTTGGTGTTTTCACTGATTTATATTTCCAATGAACAATTGATAGTGAAATGATTTGAGAAAGGTAACAATAATATATTTCAATCAAATGTCAACATGTTTTTTATGACCTATATTATTGATATATGAAGTTGGTGATTATTACTGAGTAAAACATGGAAGAAGATGGGGGTATAGTGCAGGGAAGTTCGGCCTTTCGACCTAGTGGTTCAGTGTTAGCTAGTAGAAAATTCTACATTGAGGATTGTTTTGAGAGGAGTACCATCCATGATTGTTGTGTTATCAATGATTTCTTCTATCACTAATGTATGGGATAGATAAATATGAGGAATCAATTTGATCTAGTCCCAAACGATTGACCAGGATGCGACAGGATGGGCCATATATTGCAGTTTTGCATGAAGATCCCTCCAAAAGTTACTAGAATGGGATCAACTTTGAATCTAGCTTCAAGTGTTGGATTTAGAGACCAACATTTGGCTGAGAGGTGGAGTAGTTAATGTTTTTTATTATGAGGTAATGGTTGTTTAAGGGTAATTTGAGAACAAATTATACCATGATAGTAGAGTGGTCTTAATCTGAGTTTTGAAGTTATTTCATAGGGCCACAGTCCAAGATAAATATATTATGTATTGCATACCCCTAGTAGCAGTGTTGAAGAGAATATAATGTTAGATATTTGATATTAGTATCTTCTAATATTGTATTTTCCTATTATGATACAGGTGCATCAAATAGTATCATATCTATACTTATTGTGGAGAGGCTTAGGATCGTTTTTATGTTTCTTATGGTGCTGTGACATTGGATACTATGTTGGTTATTATAATTAATGGTGTATTCCAATGCAAGGAGTTCCCCCTTGAGATTTCTAGGAGTCACATTATATGGGATATTTTTTCCTCGAGAAGTCTATATTTCTCATCATACTCAGGATATACCAAATTGTTTTATATCATGTGCCTTTTTATTTCTATAGATAAAAGGAGACCTTCATGTGAGTAAAGCGTAGAGTTTATATTCACAAGGATGAAAGATATGAATAGGTAAGAAAATATGGAATATAACATCTAGGGTTGGGTGGAATGATATCCAAGAATTCTAACTTGTATCAGGATGATTAGGGAACACATTAGACAACCATTCCTACAGTGGTTTATTATTTTTGGGATGTTCCCCCTAAATTTGTTTTTGGGTTACCTATTTTGAGAGAGATAGATTTCTCTATCATTATAGTCATAGGATCTATATTGGTATCCATTCCTCATTATTTTATCACTTCTATAGAGATGAAAAAGATAAATATACATCTATTGGACTTGGTGTCCAATGGGTTTATATGACCCTATATTTATCCATGGGGTTTACCAATACTAATTTCAAAAAAGGAACACAGAACCTGTTGGTAAGGTGTGTATTTCCCTGAAATGAAATAGTTGACAGTTAAGAACCAATATCATTTGACAATGATAGAGGATCTCATATATGAGATCCCTAGATCTGGATATTTCACAAATATTTATTTGAGGTCACTTTATCACCAAGTACATGTTCATCCTATAAAAGTTCCCCGTAAAACTTTTCATTGTAGTTATGGTCTATATGAGTATTTTTTATGTCATTCAGTCTCATTAAAATACTACATTTATCATGGTGCTGATGAACCATGTTTTCCATCAATATCTGGATTCATTTGTGGTGGTTTTCATGAATGATATCTTGGCATAATCAAAAAATTTACATGACCATGCCAAGAATCTAAAGATCATTTTGAATACACTAAGAGGAAACTAGTTATATGTTATGATAAAAAATTACAACTTCTGGAAGGAAGATATCCACTCCCTGGGTTATATTATGTTAGAGATAGGATTTTCAGTTAACCTAGGAAATTTTAATGTGGTCTTTTTGTGGGAGAATCCCATAAATATATTTGATATTCATAGTTTATTAGGGATAGTTACATATTATAAAATTTCAACACATGTATTTTCATGCTTATCATCACCACATTTGGGATTTAATAAGAAGGGTTTAATGTTCATATGGTCATATACCTTTGATACAACCCTTCAAGTGTTGAAAGGGATAATTACTTTAGTGCATGTCTATATTCATCCATATCCTGGAAAAATATATAATGTATATTAAGATGCATTGGTCTAGAAGATGTGCTTATTTTTGATAATCAAGACATGGCCTATATGTTTCCTTAGTTGAGGACAAACAAGAGTAATTACATGACACATGATCTAATGTTATCCACTAATATGCATTCCTTATGCTTTTAGGGACATAATTTAATGAGAGTTAATTTGTTTTTCACATAGAACACAAAATAGTGATGATTATATTTACACAACATAATCTAAATTTTTGGAAACAAGGGTGGGTTGAATACCATCATCCCTTTGACATTAATATTTTTTATACACATTGAAAGTGAAATTTTAGGGCTGATGAATTGAGTAGTAGAACATAGATGCAGGTAATAATGGATTCCATTATCATGTGGAATCTAATTACATTGTTTTCAATGATGCACATGGAGGTGCAGAATAGTTATGAGTAGACTATTCCATCATCCTTATTAGTGAAATCCACTATAATGGATAGATTGATTATGAGAAATTTATTTGATGATGAGGGCATAGTTTTATGAGATAGTGTTGAAGGGGAAGGCATAACTAATAGTTGGACTATAAACAAGGATGTAATTTTTCATAATCAAGGTCACATTTAGGTTCTACTATAAATATGTGGGGAGCTCATGTGGGAGTTTTATAACTCATTTTTTGATGTAAATTATATTGTTTCCATGATATATCATGATATACACAATGAATACTGGTTTTCAGAGAAGAAACATGATACATCTGGCTTTTTCCTGAGGTGTCCCACCTGTTAGTAGGTGATGAAAGAACAATAGTGATCATATTGGCTTTTATATAATTTATCCATTAATTAATGTAAAAGGGTTGATATTATGATGGATTTTGTGAATGGGTTGTTATGGTTTCCTTAAGGTAGTGTTGTGGTGTGAGTTTTGGTGTACTGTCTAATCAATTTCACACATTTATTACTGCACAATGGGATCCTCTCAGTTGATGAGATTAATAGAATCTATAAATGTGAGATTTTTTTCCTTAATAGGGTTCCTTATAGGATTTTATCCGATAATCATACCTAGTTTACATCTCGATTTTGGAGAATTATACAGTTGGAATTGGGTAAACATGTGATTTTAAGCATAGAACCCACCACAAAACTGATTGATAACTAGAGCTCACAATTCATGTCCATTATGACATTATTAGAGGCTGCGTCATTAATTATTGGGTTTCTTAAGAGAGTCTTATAATCCAATTAATTTTCTCATACAATAATATCTATATGGATACTATATAAATGGAAAGTTATGAGGATTTATACGATAGTCTACGCTGATCACATCTATGTAGGTTAGAGGTAGGATATGTAGTGTTACTCAGAACTCATCTCATTCAATATACTTAAATGTAGATAAAACTAACTAATGAGTGGATATATATAGCCTAGTATTTATTGAAATCCTATGTCAATATCTAGTGATGACCACTGGAGTTCGAGGATGGGGATTGATTCCTTTTATATATCTCCGTAAAGCCATGAAAAAACATATTAGGAAATATGGTAATATTTCACCATGATTTGATCAGACATTAATGATTATTGTTTTATTTGGTATGTTATCCAATTATTTTGAGTTACCATAGAGGCACAGAGCCATGTACAATTCCTTCCATGTATCTCAGATGTGTAGTTATCACTCAGACCCATCATATAATTAATATCCATAGGTTGTTGAGAAATTGGTGGATGCTTTATTTTAGGATAATCCCTTGCATATCATTAATAGAATAACAAAGGTTATATGATGATGTTAAGTTCCACTAGTATGGTTTATATGGAAGCAAAACCATAAAATAGATGAGACTTGGCAGCGAGAGGCCAATGTACATTCCCAATGGAAAGAGTTATTCTCAGGAGAATAATTACCGATGTTGGAAGAGAAATTTTGTGACAAATTTATTTAAGGAGAGAATATTATAATATATTGTGTTTTCTATGAGGAAAAGTCCATTAGTTTGTATTTAAACACTTTTTTAGGTTTTCTATTTGGCTTGGACCCTAAAATAGGGGGCATGAGATGATTATGATGTTTTGGAAAAAGGAGGATGCAGGGAGCCTGAAGGCTGACTATAGGCTAAATACACAATGTTCATTTGAATACATGAAATGTATTAAATGAAAAACATGTATTTTCCATGATAGGATCGATTCATAGTGTGTAACAAGATTTCCCCAGAATGGATAACCAAGATTTAAACACCATGTAATGTATTTAAATTCCGTGTAAATTCCCTAGGTTCTTTTTAAAAATTAGATATGGGGCATCTTTATTTAAAAAGAGGCTCACCCCTCGATTATATCACACGCATGAGTCTCTCTTGAAGCCTAACACAAGGATTTGGTGAATTTTCATCGCCCAACCTACATTTCACGAGACAGTCATCTCGTTGTATCCATGACTGTGTGTTCTCTATTCCTATTAAATAACATTTCATTTATATTCACATTCATAGTGTAATTTTTATGTAGGATAATTTTTTTTTTCAGTTTTTTGAGTTTCCATTTGTACTTTCTTTTTCTCCCAATATGGACTAAATTTTATGTCAATATAAGATTAGTGTTTTACCATGGGTATACAATAGGTGATATATAATTTCCGTATAATTTATTGTGTTTTATAATCAAATTTTCACCACACCACAAGAAATTATTTGTGGTATATCCCCTAAAATTAATTGACTGTCTTGAATAAATTATTGGTACCAGATTAGGTTTCCCACATAGTTCCTTTTTATCAACAGTGGTTGTAATCCCCATCCTAGGCCACCCATGGGTTGTGCCCTTATATCTACCTAATTTTATACCACCCCATTGGGTTATTACATTCTCTTCACATGTTTTGGAATCCATAATAATTTAAATGAGAATTGAATGATTTATTATTAGAAGTAAATTCATTCTTTCATCGGGATTTCATGATAAAAATTTGATTAATTATTTAAATGAAAAATTTTGAATTGAGTTGGTTGAAATCATGTATTATAAATGGTTATGAATGGATTAAATGAGAGTTGAATTGAGGAATTGATTATGGTAGTGCATTCCTTGGATAAGATCCTTGGATTCGGATTCCATTTAACTTCATCAACATTTCTAATCTATGGATTTAGATTCTGGTAGTCGATTCCTTGGACATTTATAATAATTAGATCCTAATTATATTCGATACTAAGGGCCTTTCTACATTTTCGATCTTAATTTAATAGACTCACCTCAGACATGCTCATTGAAAATGATCCCTAGACTCCACCCAAGTGTTCAACAAGATACCATCGAGATTCTCCACGGACATGGAATGTATGCCTTGGTCTTATATGCCTCATATCATTCGGTTTTGGGATAGAAACCTGATCACAGAAGATATATCATCATGGTTTCTATACATTTGATTATACGATTTGGCCTTATCAGAGAATTTTATTTTCTTTATAAATAGACCTGGTATGGGTATTTGGTTATAGTTATAATAGAAACCATAAAACCATATTTTCTATACTTTATAGTATCCCTTGATTATATTTTGTATATCAATGTTCCCAGTGAGATATGTTTGGATGAACATGATCACATATGCATTAGATACTATACATTCATTATATCCATAACTGTGAAATATAGCAGACTTCTTTTGTTAATATTAAACAACAACACTTGTTATGGACACCATTCATGGTGGCGTATTGAGTGTTATCTCACACTATGTTCGGACTATTGTTGGGTACCCTGAAATTCTTCATGGATACAGGATGGGACTGGTGGAATTTCCCATTGCATGATGCTTAATTGTTCTATTCTTAGGAGAAGGGGAGAAAACGACCAAACTATGCTCATGATGCTATCTCAAGATAGTACTTTTTTAGTGTTTTTTATTTTGATACATTTAATATTCCTATTTCTTACATCCATTTCTTTCCTACCATTTTTTATATAGACATGACATGATCATCATATTTTATATGGCTGGTTTCAAAATATCAATCATTAAAATGATTTGGATGATTGCTTTCTATCGGTGTTTTATATTATTCCTCAGCTATTGATTGATGTTTTTAGGCCACTTATTTACACTGTAACATGATAGAATAGTCTCCCCACAAACACACCCAATGACTTTGCTTCTCTGTGACAATATCTAGGATAATGGGAGGTGAGCTTGATGCCATGTGACCCCTCAGTTTCGGGAAACGTTAAGTGGCATCCAGGTTCGGGCATTACATAATTTTTTTTATCTTAATGGATATATATATATGTATATATATTTTTATATAGTTTTTAATGTGACCAACCTGATTAGTTTTGAGATTCCCAAATGAAAAAATCATTAAATGCGACTATCAAAATATAGTTATTTTATAACTATTTTCTATAACCTATATTTTATAAGTAATAAATATATAGAAACTAAAAGTTTATTATATATTTGAAAACATATGTTTTATTATTATAAATGATTAATTATTAATCACATAATAATTAACTAATAAAAATATATAAATGTAACAACTCATAGCTCAAGGGGTACTTTTTATTCCAATTAAATGATTTTTCTATAAATTATATAAATTAATTTAAATTTAAATTTAACATATTTATAGTTTTAGCTTGATAAAAATAATTCAAAACTTCAAACAAGAATGATAAAATTACTTGAGAGTGATTTTTTTTAAAATATATACTGTTAATTGAATATTAAAAAATAAAGATTTTCTGTATAATGTTTGTTTTATGAAATCATTATGATATAAAAGTGACGTAATTTTTTTTAAAATACATTACATAGAATTTTTTAATATTGGAGAGTAATGTATTTAAAACTATGAAATATAATTTTCAAACCTACAAAAATTTTTATAGGGTAAATTATTTTTTTCGAATTATAAACTATTTTTGATTATTCACTTTATATAAATTATTTCAAAGCTTCAATTTTATTGTCTGCGTGTTTAAATTTATAAAAAATATTTTATAATAAAAAAATATGAAAAGTCAAAAAAATTAGTACAATTCATATTGACATGCTAAAATATTAAATATATTTATATTATATTTAAATTCACCTCTCTCATTTGTAAACCAGAGCACCCTTCCTCCAATAATTTCTTCTCAATCCCAAAAGAGTCTTATTTTCCAAATAATGGACCACATCACTATCTGAACAACTATAACCATGTTATTTGGATAATTTTATAACAAAAATACCATATTTTAAAACATTAAGTCTCACTATAATGTTCCCATCTCAAATTACACATATGTAAGAGAATATATGAATCGAGCCCATACTCCTAGTATAGAGTTATCATCCAAATCATCATTTTTAATTAATGTTTATATATTTATAATATTTTATTATAAGAAATATACCTAAAGTATATAAAATATATTTTTAATTAATTTTAAATTGTAACTTCTCCCTTAACCTCTTTTACTGATCCAATGGTGAAACTTAATATTATTTTCAAGTGTTTCACATCTCAAATTCATTTTATTAAGAAATAATCTATGTTAATAACCTATTATATTTATATTTTGTATTTACTTACCCATTTAGATCATTAATCATAATATTCATTCTATTAATTGTTTTTATAATTCTATTTTATGCATCATAATTTATTTACTTTAGATTTGTATTTTTACCATTTCGAAGAGGGGGTCTCCTTTACTCTCTTTTATTATTTAATATTTCCTATATTTTGGGTTCTAATTTATTATTGTTAAGAATTATTATTTAATGTATTATGATTTATCCCATGAGGTTGTATTGTTATATTTTTAATTTTATTTTGATCATTCACCTTTCTTTACCTCATATCTTTTTCAATTGATCTTTATTACCTTACTAATTTTTATATTTGTCACATGTTATCACTTAATCATTATTTTTCATTGAGATTATTTATATCCAATCCTATTTTAAAAAAAAATTATTTAATTTTCATTTGAATATCCATATTATTTATCTTATTTTAATTTTGGGTTATTAAATATTATTTACCTATTAGATTTTCTTTATCACCCATTTTTATATTTATAAAGGGAAAATATTATTAATCCCTCTTTTGAACAGATATTTTTCTTATATTTACATTATTTTCTTCTAGTATTATTTAGAATTTTTTTATGACTTTAATTGAGTATAAAATATATTTTGTATACAACGAATATTTTAATGTTATTTGTTTTTAACATATTTATAATTTCCTTGTAATGACACTATTTTGTGACGTTGATCCTTGAGAATATTATAATTTTTTTTAAATTATTAATGGGTTATAATAATGTTGTGAGGGATATAGATCCCATATATCAATATATTAATATAAAATATTATCTTTTACTCATACACATACTCGCTCATGAAAAATATATTTTTAATTAAATGGATATTCAGATGTAAATTATAACACTGTGTTTGTATCCAAATTTAAAACATTACCCTATAGATGGTATAAAATATATTCACATCTAGGATTTCATGATTTTCCCATTTTTGTAAGATTAGGTTATAATTTTAAAAAATTAAATTGTTAATTATATTTATTTTTTGATATTTGTGATTAATTATGAAAACACTTTCCTTTGAATATATATAAAAATATTTAGTATAGTTTATAGGGTTAGTCGCATAATCACTAGAAATTTTAATCCCCATAGGAAGGGATCCTTTAGAGAATAATTGATGAATTATTCTGTATGATCGAAATCAATGATTAATGTAAACATAACCTGCATCAATTAGTGATCATATTCAATGAGTGATTTATTTTTTGGTTCATAAAATTTAACTCTAACCATTTTATTATCTATGTAAAACCATTGGTGGAGTTATTTAAAATGAAAACTAATCTATGCATATCCTCCCAAATATATTATCTATATTACCCCTTTCTACGTTCTCATATGGAAGGAATCATGGTGGGAGGTCAATTCATAGGTATATGGAATAGGAAATGGGATGGTGCCATGGGGCTAGGGGTTGGCCTCATGGTGGCCATCATCAAAAGGAAGTTAGAGGATATTGATCCATCTTGATATAGAAAAAGGGAGCGACGAACATTTGGAAACAATGGTGCAATGGGAGTATGTAATTTCCACAGTCAGTGCTGTGTAGGGGCTAAAGTAGGGATGTCGTCATTGTAGTTGAATTTTTTCAAAGAATGTTAGAATTATTTAGGCATAAAAATTTGTATATGTGGAAATTGAATGGGTTTGATAGAGGGATCATGAATTGTAGGATTCATTACACTAGAGGATTCTTGATTGAGCACATGAGATGATCTAGTGGAATAGACTCATGGGCCTAAAATAATGGGATAATGCAACCTTATAGTGTTGAGAGGTCAGACACTTTGTGTTTATCCATAATATCCCAGCCATGAACCACAATGAGAATAGGAACCATATAAATATGTAACACTAAACCTATGATTCCCATATGACCTTGTTACCTGAAACACATGGGGTGAACATGCCACCTCCTGAAATTTCAAATATCATTCCTTGGGGGCTATCATGTGGATGATTTTATCACATAATAGGCTTATTACATAACTATTACACAAGACACACATTTCTAGAAAAAAAAACCAATACTAAGTATTTTATCACATAAATCAAAATATTTTAGAAAATTTGGAAACCTAAATATATTTAAATTGTATGATGGGTAGATTTAGTACATTGATCTGTGGGGTTAATGATGGGGTTTATGTATAAAAATCAATTTGTTCTCATCCATAGATCAAGTTTGGTATTCCTACTTTATACCCTAGGTTTGAGATGTTCTATATATAGGTCCTTTTATAGATAGGGTCTTGTAAAAACATATTATTTTGTTTTATAAAACATTATTTATTTTAATAATATCTTTAATATATTGTTTTATAAACATAATAAGACTAAAACAAATTATAACACCTAGATATTGTAAAAGAAGAAAATTGGAATTGATTGAGAATGTGAAACAAGAGAAAAACCTTATATGATAATAAAAAATTACAATATATTTTTTTTTTCAAAAAAATTAAATCCCATCGATAGCTTACGATTCATGGAACACAAGATTTAAAAGAATCAAAATACTCTATTAAAATATTCTCAATTAAATTGTCACCAATATAACATATCCATTATGTTGGTGATTTTGAATAGGAAAAAATAACTTATAATAAAATATTTTTTAAACATGTGAATTGGTTATATATTAATTATAAATAAGAATAAAAATTATTTCAATGAAAAATAAGGAATTTCATAAAACTATATTTCATCAAAAAGGAAAATAAGTTGTGATTTTCATAGATAATTTGAAATTAAAATTTACCAATTTTATAAAATTTATTTAAAAAATATTAAATTAATTTTTAAATATACATGTAAATCTTATCATTGCGTGGTGTTTTTAGAATTCTCTAAAATGATTAATTTATGATTAATAGTAAAAAATACCAATTTCGAATAAAAACAACCGTTTCATGTATATTATAATCAATGAAAAATTATATTTTAAATTTCTTTAATTCATTATTTGTTCATTTATATTACATTTCAACTAATATTTATCATTATAATCAATTTCATATTTAAATTTTATATAAAAACATACCTGCCATTTAAAATTGTATATCATTGGGAAATCACATTGTCATAGTGTATTTAGGTTTAATTTGAAATTTATTTCAATAAATTGTGTGAATTTAATTTTATAAAGTGGATTAAATTATTGGAACCATCATAATATATATTATACGATATGGTAAGATTATTTTTCGATCATTATGATTTGCAAAATAAGAACAAATTAATTATCACATTTAAAGTAATAATTGTTTTACCAGGTGGATAAAATAAGAAGATAAGGGTTATAAATGAATGAAAGCTTATCCAAAATCCATTTCATGTCCCTATTTCTACCTGATAACCTATAATATATTATAATGGACCATTTTAGCCTTTTATAATGTGATAAACATAGTTACACATTAATTGTCTCAAATATTTAATGTGTGTCCTCTCCCCCACTAGTAAAAGGCCACTCCAACCCTTCACTTATTCCCATATATCAATCAATTGGGAATAACCAATACCTGAAAAAAAATATCACGAACATACATATACACATTCTACTGCTTATTTTAATCCCAAAATACCAACCCTATGTTCCTCAATAAGATATCAAAATGAGGTTTATCTAATTGAAGGTAATGGTCTTAATGAAGCTCTTTCTTTTTAGTTATTGATACCATGAATTATGTTTTTTAAAATAGTATATAATGATAATGTTAAATACCAAATATTGTTATGTTATAATTTTTATGGAATAATATATATCTATATCATCCTCTGTCTAATGAGAAATGAAATCATTGATTTTGTGTACGGTGGACTGCCTCCTTTTGAACCAGCATAACTCGTTTTCCATCACTAATTGTTATGATTTCTTTATATAGTATATTTAAAATATATATGAAATATATATGATATAATTATACTTCATTAATAATAATATTACATATAACTTCTTAATTTTCATTCCATTTAGAAATATGATAACATCGCTTTCGTGTACAATAGAATACAACATCATTAAGCAGTGTGATTCATTTTTCACTTTGATTTATGTGGAAGTTAATAGGGATTAATTTAATGATTATATGTGATATATATGACAAGATATTGATTCTATAAAACTTATATATCATCAAATTCATTACCCATTCACTCATTAATGTAATGAAATCGTCTCTCATTCATATGTACAATATACTATCTCTAAGAAGCGATGAAATTCATTTTCCTTAAGAAAACATAAATAATGATTATAAAAATTAATCTATTGAGTAAATATGAAACTAATATTTATTTTTTCTTAATTTATACGATGCATCTATATCATAGGAATAATAACCAAAATTATCATAATAAAACATGCATGAGAAAATGGAAATTAACAACCTAATTAATAAAAATAATGAAATATTGTTTAGAAACGAGTGATAAAATGTTATAATAGGATCATATATTATATTATAAATATTAATATGTTTTTATTATAAATTTAAAACGTGATTAAAACCATTATATATGATGTTAATGTGTATTCGACCAAAAGGAAGGATATGATAAGGGCCTCCATCTCTATTTATATTCAATAAAGTATATTGTAATGTGTATCACCTATATTGTATTTTATTTTGTATATAATAACCATTTGGAATTTAATATCACAATTCCATAGTAATTATTTGTATTTTATGTTTCAACAAGTGATATTTAATGGGATTTAACATAAAAGTTACAAAGTGGTAATGAATTTTATTACCCAATTTATTTCCATTGGGTTATAATACTTCTCCATTATCAATGATATTATAAGATTATGTGTGTAATTAATTTTGAATATATAATTTTTTATATCCAATTTTTGAAGTTTTATTTTCAATTGACTCAAAAAATCAATTAATAGGAAAATTCTCACATCAACATTATAATCTTTTTAGGGATTTATTTTATAACATCATTTTAATAAGGATTTTTTTTCTTCAATTTCCATTAAAGGATATTATTTTATTATGGGATTATAAAAAATATTAATTTATGTATATTAATTAATTTTTCATTGAATAATTACATTTTCCCACTATATTACATTAAATTATCTAGAAAATGTTTTTAATAAAATCCAACTTCATTAATAACTTCTCTCAAAAATACATTTTATTCCAAAAAAATTATTCTATGAATGATTTGAGAAATTATTTTCAAATTCATGAAATTATTTATTAAATAATTTTTAACCATGACTGTGTTTGTAATTATTTTTAAATGGTATATTTAGGTAGTTTTCCAAATGAGGAAAATTTTTCTTTTAGTTAAAATGTTAATGGAAACTCTATTTTATCTGGCACGAGATGTATGGAATTTCCCAATGTTATGTCCAATAAATGTATTGACGATTAAGTTATATGTTCCAAAGTTTATTTTCATGGATATGAATTTTTTAATTATTTTTTGAACTTTATTTTTTTAAATGTTTCATAGTAAAAGGACATTTTTCCCAATAATGTAATAGTGGAATTTTTTGTGTATTTATACTCATCAAAAAGAAATCCCTTTATTTTTTATATACTCCACAATGTATATTGTTTATTTATACCATTATTAATCTCTCTATGGATAGTTTATTATCATATTTACTAAGGAAATTATTTAAATCCACACTCTTGATTTATTTTTAATGTTATTAATTTTCCATTTAAATATTATCTTTCTTGTGATCATTTGAAAATATATTTACCCAATATGTCTATATTTATTTTCATTGGTATATTTATCAATTATAATATAATTCATTTCAACAAATTATTTTATGTAATATATATTTTTAGATTATCCTGGGAAATATTGATAAATTTTTATTATTTATTCAATATAGATATTTTATGACCATACACATTATTCATGAATTTAAATAATTTTTCGTTATTTGAGAAATTATTTCGACATCAAGATAAGTGTGGTTATATTTTGTTTATATCCATTTTATTCTTTAGTACTCTCATGAGAATAATTAGATGTATTTACTTAATTAAATGAGTTTCTTGATAATACAAACCCATCAGTTTTAAACTGTCTTTTGAATGATCTCGACATCATTGATATCATTGTGCTTAAAATAGGAACATAAATAGTTATTAATTCCACTCATTAAGAAATAAATTAATATTATCAAAGATACATCCAAAGAAATATTATCACCGTATAATTTAATTCTTAACTTTTTTAGTAAATGTCATGTTTTTTCCTATATTTACCATGCTCTATTGATTATGCTTTATATAATCAGGGTAGACATGATATTGATCAAGTGGAGTGTTTATTAAATTATTTACCTTTTAGTATTCATTATGCCTTATTTAATCATGTTATTCAGGTTTTTTATTAAATGAAATGTGTGTTTAGATTTTTACATTTCTATATTGGTTATGGCTTATGTAATCATGTTATTCAAATTATTTTAATAGAATGTTTGTTTTGTTATATTTCTTTCCTTGTTTATTATTATTATTTTTTTATGGAAGAATCATCTTTAACAAAATATTATTGAGTATCTGAGCTCACCTTTAAACTATATCATTTCCCAAGAATCAAGGAAGGGTAATATGAATGATATGCGCGGACATGTTAGAGGGAATAATGAAATTCTAAAAAATGTTGTAATTTGATATTTAAAATGAAATTCATGAAGTTAGTATATATAAAATATCCCAATAATACTAAATTTCTTGTTCGTTTAGGACATGATCACATGTATATTATGTCAATTCAGTAAATTGTCCACTAGCTCGAGGATACTAGGGTCATGGTATTTATAATAAATATAACCACTAAAAAGTAGTCATGGAATTGGTAGGTATAAAAAAACATGACCAAATTATGAAATATTTTCAGAAAAAATAATGTTCATTTGTAATACTAATAAATTTTTAAAATTCAATTAGTTTAGTTAAAAAACTATTGAGATCATTTATTGTTTAAAAAATATTTTATTAAAAATTTAATTTTAACTTCTATGATTTTTTTATTTTAATAGACTAATTATATTTTTTTAAATGAGGATGGATTATATTTTTTATATGAATAATATATTACTACTTACTTAATTTGTATTTTACAATAAATAATAATAAAAACGAATAATATTTGAAAAAATTTAATTTCCTATAAAAATATTTTTCATTATATTATATGATTCCATTTTAATGTCAAATTACAAAATTATTTAATTTCAATTTTTTAAAATATACTTTATTTTTGGATTCATCAATGATATATTAGAATAGGATTATTTTTTTGAATTTTTATGGAATGATTTATTTATAGGTAAATAATATAAAATATCATTTTTATAAATATTGTGAATTTTATAACTCTATTAGGGTACAATAACAACATAAATCTCATAAAAATAATTTCTTGAACAAATATGAATTTTATAAGTGAAATTATAAACTTACAAATATTAAGCATAATTTAACAACATATGTTTTACCATTTAGAACATAATTTAGATTTTCATCTAGAATTATGTTTTCTGTGTCATATATTAATTATTTTAATTTTTTTTCAATTTTGGAAATTAAATATTATTAAATATTATTAGTATTTAGAATCTGAATAACCAAATTATCAAATTGGGGTAATTTTAATTTTATGGAAGTAAATAAGATTCCATGGAAAAAAAGTTTTCGTTGTAAATGTAAATTATGTTATTAAGATAATGTATTACGGAAAAACCTAATGTAACTAAAACCATATACAATATTTCTGTGGATGAATTGGTATTAATAAAAAGTTATGCATTTTCCTTTTGTTTTAAATATTAATCTACATTCAATTTGAAAAATAAAATTCCATATATATTAGGGTTTGTGTATTTTCAAAAATTAAACTTAACATACTTCTAAAATGATCTCACTGACTCCCATTAAATTGTATAATAAAAATAAAAATTATAATTGAATTCTGGCCCATTTATTCCCCATATTATTACATAAATTTTTAGGAAGCCTATTGTCAGAATAAGTTTTACAAAACCCTCTATTTCAAGAAGTCCTTCATGTGTAGACTAAAAAAATAATTGTGAGTAATAATCACTACCCAAACCTATTATTATATATATTTTATTTACAAACTTATTAACTTAATTATAATATAAAATGATAATTATTTTTCATATACTAAATTTTTAATGATAATGTAACAATAATTATATTCCTTTTCCCTATTAAAAAAAAATACTATGTCATGCATCTAACATATGGACTACCTCCCCCATGAATAACTTGTTTTTTTATAACTCGCAAATATGGATAGTAAAAAAGTGTTATTCAATGAATACATAATATATTTATAACATCATTGGTACTCTAACATGTTATATAAATCTGTACATTCTTTTTATTATATAGAAAATGAAAATGTTGTCTCTGTATACATGCTGGAAACCACTTCAATAGAATGATAAATTTATTTTTTCATCACCATATTACATGCATTAATATTATACATATGTGATGAATATATATGATTTCAATGATTTATAAATATCAGGAATATATTTCTGAAAGTATGATATAAAAATTGATGATCATTATGAATTAATCCATTGTTATCGATAAATTACTCAAAACCATCTCTTCATGGATCTTTTTCACTCATAACATGCACATAGATTAAATATATAATACATGGGGATGGATTAATAATATAAAAACAATGATTTAAATATATTTAATTATATATTAATGATGAAAATAGTATCAAATAACAGGGTTTAATGTTTCCATTATGAAACATGTTCTAATCAATCATAATTACAACACCAGATAATGAAAATAACTAATAATTATTTAATGGATGTGTAAATTATGATTATTAAATAGAGTAAAAAGGTATATATAAATAATGTTCTTCAGTTATATATTAGTTAATTGTTTCTTATTATTTATTTGGTCGAAGAAATTTTAATGATGATTTTAAATATGTTACGAGTTTCATTGTCTCAATATCACTTCATTGATATATGCTTCATATTCAACACTTATTTTATTTATAGTGTTAATAATACTCATGATTTTATTTTTGAAACACTACGAATGAAATTATATGGATTGAAAGGCATATCTATTGTTCTCTATTTCAATGACTTTTGACACAATGTTTACTAAAGCTGTAAGGGCGTATCTTCAATCTCATTTTGAAATCGATATTATTATGAATGAATTTAAATTCATGGGAATTTTTTTTTCAATAGAAATAAAACAATAACCATTTCCATTTTATATTCTTATTATTTAATGTTTTCATATCCTTTCATGATTCCATTTTTCTTTTTAAAACATTTACCCGATGTGATGATTGGATGTGAAACATACCCCTTCTTCTTTTTGGTTCAAAATCCTACTCACTATATATATTCAATATATGATTTTATATATGTAATTATATATAACTAAATAATTGATTAATTTAATGTTATAATATTCTCACCTTATTTACAACATGTTTTAAAAAATTAACTAATGATTTTTCATAATGGTTGGTTTTTTGATAGTGTGAGAAAACCTTCTTATTAATTTTTTTATGTGAAGATTTTTTATATTAATTATTATTTACTAAGACAACATTCCATTTTTTATAATATTTTTACAATTTAATATTATTTATTAAGGGTCTGTCAAAGGAAATGAAATATTTTCCCTTTTTTTACAAGTAATTGTATTCTTTGAAAAATGATGTCTTTATTTTAAAAATTTTTAGAGGCTTAGGTTATTAATTATGTCTTTAGTTTTTTATGTATTATAAGATAATTTTTTATAACATATTTCATTATTAATTTATTATTTATATATATATATATATTTTTTTTTTAAATGACAATGTTTCAAATATTCTATGAAAATAAAAATATTTTATTTTCAATAAAAAATTTTAATGGTGCTTTCAAGCATTTAAAAAGGTATATTTCTTCTTTATTTATATTGAAAAATAAAAAAATCTTAAAATACATTTTTCTTATAGTTTTTTAATAATTAATGTTTTTTATATTTTTCTAGGTATATGTTCTTCATATACCATACATTTACTTTCTCTGGATGACTTATGATGAAAATTATAAAAGGATGTTTTCATGAAATTTTTTACTTTTTCACATGCTAATTTATATATGGTGAAATAATGAATGTTTTTATGATATTGTGGAAAAAATAAGTGTGGTTTTAAAAAAATTTATGGGTTTTTTCCAAAGTCCCTTCAAATACATTGGTTAATTTTTTCCATTATGGTGAGATGATGGTGAATTTGAGATTTTCATCAAGGTTATATGAAATAATATTAAATAATTTTATTTAAGTGAGGAGATGAAATATTAAATTATTTCATATATGTGTGATGATAAAACATGAACATTTTCTATCTAGGTGAGAAGTTGAGACAATAATGTATTCATTCTAATTGGGAGGGTAAAAAATTAATTTTTTCCATCAATCTAAGATGATGGAATATTTATGTTTTCTATCTCTTTGAGATGGATAAATGTTAAAGTGTTCAATTTCAATGAGATGATGATGGGTATATGTTTTCCAGCTTAGTTAGATGATGAAACATAGAACTGGTTGGGTATTATATAAATGTTACATTTTAATATTATCTCATTATATGGTGACTCATGTAATATTTCAGTTATAAATCCTTATGCCTTTATTTTCTATTAATAAATAATGTAATTTGTGCTTGAATTTAAAATTTTATGTCCATGAATGTGTACAATGATATCATACCCAAATGCTTATCTTATTATCACTTATGACCTTTAATAGTTTTCTATTGTGTTTAACATCAATAAGCCTCATAGCTCCCCCATTTTATAAAATTCTATTAAATGTGTTAATAATACAATAATATCAAAGGATATTTCTATACGAGGATCTAGTATAATGAAATTATAGAGATATTTTCAAAATAATTATTTATATATCTATTCTCTAAAGATATTAATCCTTTGGATTCTCAGGTCTATGATAAAATTTATTAGATGCAATGTTTAAATTATGAATTTTTTTGAAAATATATGTTAATATTGAATCTTCTCATTTTTATTAAAGACAATGATTAAATATTTTTTACCACCTGATCCAAGAGTGTGTGCCTGGGTTTTCTTAGTTAATATAAAAGTTTGGATTATTTGGTTTGGCTATTAGGATGAGATTAATTTAGTTAAAAACCATTGAATAAGTCTTATTATGTGATAACATTATAAATTTGGGTAATGTGTGGATTTTTGTGGGTTCCTAAGATTAAAATACCTCATCGTATATAACAATGTGGATGTATGATCTAGAAAATATGCACCTAATCATAACAACAATGTAAAAGTATGATTGAGTATTAACCCAATATTTAATTGCTTATAACAAGTGGGTCTAACTGCAGACCATATTTGACCCTCATGGGAGATATTATTTGGAAGATTATACACTCTTTATGAACTATTATAAGGGATTTGAATATATTTAGTTTAGAGAAACAACTATAAAATATCCATGGTTAGTCTGGATGGAAATAATTAAATTAATATGTTTGTTAATTTAGTTCACTTACGAGTTATTAATTCTAGGTTTATAATTTTCCATTTTCACAATTATTTGTTTAATTATCCTCATACCTCAACTTTTATATACATATTATAATGGTTGGAGTTAGTAAATATCTATATAAAAATGCATGGGATGGAAAATGAAATATTTAACCTAACGAGAAACCTCATTTGTAGGAAAATGGATTCAACAACGTTATAATAATGTTATCACAAGTTATAAGAAAAATACCAATTTGATCTCCCCAATGCACAAATGAAAGAAAAAATAATCACTTCAGCTTCTTATATGACAACACCCACCCACCGTTAGTTGTTATTATTATACAAATATTTAAAATAAATTGATAAATGATATTGAAAAGATATTTTCTTGTTATATAGATATGATAACATTAAAGGAATATTTATTTAGTTTAATATTTATAAGGAAAATACAATAAATGTAGGATATTGAGAATTAATTTGAGACAAATTTAAGAAATTTAATCAGTAAAATAGGAGGAGAATAATAGAATAGTTTACACCAAATATTTTCCTCAAACTCATTTCATAAATATGGAAAGATAATTAGTTGAAATTATATTAAAGTATGGTTAATACATTAGAACCTATAAGAATCATCTTGATACATGAAAGGTATTATTATGGCTTAAAAAATTACCATTGATGAAATATTGATCATTTATTTATTTTTCTAAAATCACAACCATGAATGAAATTAGATTTAATAGACTTTAAAGGCATTGAATAAATTCTTCAACGAATGATTTATTTGTAAATGGGATCTAGAGACTCTAATAATTCCTATAATTTTAGATATAAGTGAAGGAAAATATAATTCCTTGGGAAATCATGTAAAAAATACAAGGATGTATGAAAGCTCAATTAACTAAATTCCAAAAATAATGAAACAATCACATATGTGATTGTCTCAATGAAGGAAGACAATTATTTACATGTTGAAATGCGGGGCATAAAAAGAAATGTTTATAGTAAAATGAAATGAGGAAAACTAATAATATAGATGATTAGAATGTCCCAAATCATTCTCCTATAACATTATAATTCTTAAATTCAATGATTTGATGAACAATTAAAATATTTTCTCAAATATTATGGTTACAGAGGATTATACGAACATATACACTATTAGACTAAGTGGGATAGGATGAACCTATACAATAATATCGACTACAATGGATTATGATAATTAATGTACAATTATTCTCTACTTTCGGATTATGGATGCAATATTAGTCTGGGATCTCATCACTTTATTATGTGTAGGATTTTTTTTAAAGAAATCAAAAAACCACTTTAATGATTTGATATCTTCAATAAAAAATGCTCTGATTTTTTAATACTAAGTTGAAGGTTCTGGGTATGTGCTTCATGAATGTATAATTATTCTTAAATTATATGAATTTGATGTGATTTTAGAAATCCAATTACCATATCCATATAAACATCTTATTATATAATAAAATCCGAAAAGAAAATTCTATATCTGAAACCCACATAAGATAATCTTTCCCTAAAATGATGAATATGAACTCTCTTGGAATAGTATTTCCATATTACTTATTTAATAACCAAACATGGTTGATATTTATATCAAATGGATTGAAATAAATTCTATTTTGAGATATTTCAATTATAAAGGATTTTCAAAATTTCTATGTCTGGAAAAATTTATTAAGGTTGATACCTCATAGAAAATAAAATATTTAATCATCTCAGTTGTATAGATGTATGAAAATATTTTATTAATGATTTATAATTAATGTTTTTAGGATATAACTTATTTTTGGGGTGTTGTGGGGTAGGATGTCAGACCTCTAGACTTAATATAATTTTTTTCCAAATAAATACTATGTTTGTTATCTTGTTAAACCCAACAAACCTTACTAAAATTGACAATAACACATTTTATTAAGATAAAAAAATCGTTCAACATTAAATATTGAATTGATTGGCATAAATAGATGTAATATATTTATTAAATTTATTTAAAAATATAAATAACGTCCATAGGTAATAATAATTTATTTTATTAAGTTAATTAGTGTAGTTAAATAAATAATAGGATATTTTTTTTCCTAAATTGGTATTTAATTAAAAATATATTTTAAGTGTTACTCTTTTTTTATTTTCTAAAGATAAATATATTATGCTAAAAAGATGAAATAGAATATTTTTTATATTAATAACATATTATCATTAAATTAATTAAAAATGGATAATAAATCAAAATATAAATGGTTAATAATTTATAAATATCATTTTCTGATATAAACAACTTTACTTATATTTTATATTTCAATTTAAAAATTATATTGCAAAAATTTTAAAGTTTAAATTGTAAAAATTATCAATATTTTTGTATTCTTATTAATAAAAATATTTTATAATTAATTATTCTTAATTTTCTAAAACTATTTGTTTTTAGGTGAATAGTATAAATTATCATTTTTATAAATATCTTGCTTTTTACATCGTCATTAGGGTTTAACCAGAAGGTAAAATTAATAAAAAAATTCTATTGACCATATTTTTATTTTAATTTTAAAATATTATACATAAAAATATTATGTTCAATTTTTAAACGTATAATTGAAATTTTAGAAGAAGAGTTATGTTTTTCCCATAATCGTTTCTGTAACAGCCCAAGATTTTATAAAAAAATATTCTTTTTAATTTTATTAATGTCTTGGGTTGTACGCTACACCAAAAGGAGCTTGCACAACACACATCCTTGACTTTCCTTGCATTACACGCAATCGCGACCTTCCTCGATAGCGTGTGTAATACGCAACACCGAGTTTCACTAAACAACGATATGCTATTAAAATATTATTTAAACTAGCCATTATGAATAGTAATAACCACCTTTTGAAATTCTGTAAATCTTATTTTTCAAAATGAACTTCATTTTTGGATTTGGAGTATCGAATTTATCCTAAGGTGAAATTTTGGTACTTTTCAGATAACTTTCATATTCTGATGAATAGTGAAAATTACTAAATTATAATTAAAAACAACTTTTTTTAATCGAAATAATTAATAGTGATAAAACATTAATTTGAGTGGTTTTAAAATATATTTAGAATATATTTTTACAATTTAATACAATGTTGGTCATTGGATGTAATTTCACATTCAAACCAGACATAAACAAGTGTCAATCTTTTGATAGATATTGTTTCTTAAAAACACGCTATTTGTTTTAACAGCTGGATTTAATTAATTAATGCAACATCTATGTTATTAATATGGTAAAATAGACTTCATTTTTGAATTCGGAATATGAAATATAGCTTAGGATGAAATTTTGGCATTATTCTGAAAAACATCAATTTTTGATGAATAGTGAAACTACTAAGTGGTAGGTTAAAAACTGAATTTTGCATAAAACTTAATTTTACCACTTCTGTGAATGGAATTTCGAAAATCCGACAGACACGGTTAATATCAAGGACTAAAATGTGGCTCAATGAGATGAAAATAATTTTTGGTGAATAGCAACTTTTTACTTTTTTTTTCCACGGTTAATAGTAAATAGGGTAACTAAGGGTAAATATGAAATTACTATTACCCTAACACATGTCCTAATTCTATTGGATAAGTGTAATTCGGCCAAAAACAACCTTATGAATATAATATGACCATTTAGGCCCACTTGGATTAGATTAGGACATTTATTATTATTTAATTCAAAGAAGAGTTAAAAGAGTTAAAATCAAAGTTTATTCACTAAAACATTTTTAATATGGGGTTATACATAAGATAAATTAGACTATAAATATTCATTAGAAATATAAAAATATTTCCTATATAATGATATTTTATTTATAATTTTTAGACTTTAAATAAATTAATTTATTTATGACACAACGATGATGCAGTAATTACCCTTTTAAGGAAATATTAACATAATGGATGTTATAAATACTCAAATGAATGTAATTTGAGACTTTTTATGAATTCCACTAATTTTCTAGGTTACTATGATATATTAGTGTTGATTTAATCAACTTGGCTCGAACATATAATTCTGTTATGACTTTCACAAAAATCATATATCAAATAGTGTCAAAATTGACACAAAATAGTTTTTAAATCAAATATTATATTATTAATTGTTATTTTATTCCTAAAAATCTAAGGCTAGGCCAAATGACTTAGATAAGGATATATATATTAATAATAAACAATTTAGGGTTCGTTTGGCATGTTATAGTAAGTGTATTAACCATATAGTGAAAGAAAACAAAAAGACACGGTAAAGGTTAAATTATTTAACTTAGAGTTAAATCGAATTGATAAGGTTAAAATAATACCCTAAACTTGTCTAAATCTTATTGGTTGATATTATTTCGACCCTTACCCACATTAGCTTCGAAATAAGACCCTTTGGAACCATTATAAACCGCTTTTGACTTTAATATAAAATAATATTTTGAGATATTCCTAAGGTGCCCCTCTCCTCCCTTATAAAAGGACACCTCCTCCCCCTACTCCTCACACCAATTTGAGCACTCAAGCTCGGCCAACCCCTGCCAAAATCTCTTATCCACTTCCCTAGCAACATCCTAGAGGTTCTGGTCTTCCTCAAAGACCAATTTTAGTGCCCTAAGAGGAGGTCTCAAAGAGGCGCTTCAAAGAAGAGGTAATTACCGTTACCAATTCTTTCATCTTTATTTCTTCTTCCACTTCTTCTTCTTAGGTTGTTTCACTATGAAGTAATAACATCAGTATCACTCATATACTGATACGTTATTATAAGTATGAAACAACCCTATTTCACCATCTATCCATCCTACGGAAAAAGAAATCACCGCGCGTGCGTACGTACGGAATACCGTCTCCACGCCGTGGTGTAATCTATTTTCCACCACCACCTTACATGGATGGGTATAATGGTGTAAAGAATAACTATACATAGTTATTATAACATAATATTGATTCTGATATATTGTACAATCCACTCCAATTCAGTTCAATATTTATGGAAATGATATCATCGCTCGTGCGTACGTACGGAATACCGTCTCCACGACGCGATGAGATTCATTCTCCATGTTAACCATTTAAGAATGATTATAAAGTATATATAAGAAATAATAATGAAATATATGACATTATAAAGCTACTGTATTTATGTATATATATATATATGTATGTCATCTACTTACTTCCATTTCAACACAATAAGGAAAGTAAAACAGCGCTCATGCGTACATACGTACTACCGTCTCCATGAGCGGTGTTTTTCATTTCATTTATCTATCTATATATATATACTGAATATATATGATATATAAATCATGTTTTATATTCTGGATGTAAGTAAATCATGATATAAGTAATAATAATGTCAAGAACAACAAGTCAAAACACATACGATAAATAAAACAATTTTACCCAAAACGCTTCTTTAACATGGAATTTACAAAAGAACGGGTAATATAATGTCATAAGTGAACCATATATGATATCATATCAATATGTATGATTCTGGAATAAGTCAATAACATTATTTAAACCATTATACAGGAGCTTCGGACACGTACAAAGCAAATCGGACCTAAGGTAAGGGAAATATCACAATCTCATTTTTATCCGAGATTGTTTATTTGTAAGTATTTACTGGGGTGTATTTTATCATCCACATCCATGTTTCATCAATATGTAATATTATTTCCATCCACCTACATTTGTTTAAATCCATTTTTACCCTTCGCTGAGTTTTTAGTAATATGTATGAAAGGAATCTTTTGTCGTTTTTCGTACGAGGTACTTTTTGACTTTTCCGACAAAAGTACGAAGAATGTTTTTTTTAACTTATATGGCATGAATGGATTTTTAAAACATTATTTCCAAGAAGCTTCCTTTACAAGTTTTCAAGTTTATTTTTAATCATCTTCTTTTGTTTTAAAGTCGTATGACATGTTATGAAAGGAAAAATGTTTTTGAAGTAGAAAGGATATTTTCCTCAAGAATGAAGTTCATGTATTTTATCAAAATTATTTTCCATCTATGATAATAAAAGGGTTCTGTTTTTTATCCCTATTATTACATTTATTTGATCATGTTGTGATGGAAATATTTTTATGAATTCCTTTATCTTATATGAATTGTTTTTTGATGTCATGTTGTTTAAGAATCCCATTTTTATTACATGGGTTATGCAATGATGTATGATTTATGATTTTGTGGAACACATAAGAATGATATCATTATGAGATGGGTGGGACCTATATATCCCTCCAATGAATTGGGTAAAGATTTTATATCTCATGAGATAGACAGGGCTGGAACGGTAGGTTATACCGGTTCAGTGAAACAGGACTGAAATGAGGGTTACTCGATTCAGAAAGGGACTTTGTCCACTAAGATAGTCTTGGCAATGAGTCTTGACTAACAAGAAATGATTCTCTATGATTATGTGTGAATGCCACAAAGATTCATGTTTTAGGTTATGATTATTGTGATTACATTTCACTGCCATGATTTACCCCACGTTATGAAATTATGATCTCTTTTGCAGGTTAAGATTTCCAAAAGTTATGTGCTTATGTATATGATGTGATTGATATTTATTTTGTTTACCCTTACTGAGCATTTGAGCTCACCCTTTTATGTTTTCTTTTCCCCAGGATATAAAGAAAGGTTTTAGGTAAAAAAAGGAAGATCTTTATAGGAGATGTTGAAGATCTTTCACCACGATTAGAAGATTACGTTCCGAGTTTCCAAAGACACTAAACTATTACGATCCTTGTGTGTGTGTTTTTGTTATGTACTAAGTATTCCGCAAATGTAATGTAATGTCCATGTACTTCAGGCTTCGGGTCTCTACAGTTGGTATCAGAGGAAAGGTTTAGTCAACCTTTGGAAACTAGGATGCGAAAACGTTAGTGAGATCCCTAGATATATTTCTAAGGTATGTCTAGGGATGTCTCTAAGGTTAAGTATACGTATAGGTTATAGTCCTAGAATTGCTCTAACGATCTTAGAATTTAACCTAAGATGTTAGATATTGAGGGTACTACCCCTTTATTATGTTGTTTTCCCTAGCATGATTTTTGCCTCTCACACTATTCTTTTTGGGTTTTAGACGATGGCTGGGACCCAACGGAACCGTGTTGATCAATGCAATGGACAATGCAATGATTGTCCCCCTGAGCAACCAAACGATATGGGAGCTGGAATGCAAAATCTTGTAGCCATGCTCACACAACTTTCTCAAGCTATGAATCATGAAGGACTTCCAAACGAGCAAAGGAAGGAGCAACATTCTGTTGAATCCTTCATGAGGGAGCGTCCGCCTTCTTTCAGTGGGTCTACTGATCCATTAGTTGCTGAACAATGGATTAGTACTACTGAAAAGATATTTTCAGTTCTTCAATGTTCTGAACATGATAAAGTCATCTTAGCAGTATATCGTTTGGAAGGTGAAGCTGATCAATGGTGGAATCTTATCAAGAATACGAGGCAAAGAGATGAAATTGATTCCATGGAATGGGACGAGTTCAAGAACTTGTTTTTCAGTAAGTACTTCCCTCGTATTCTTCGAACGAAGATGGAGAAGGAGTTTTTGAACTAAAGAAAAAGGATGATGAATCTGTTGGTATATACGAAGCGAATTTTACAAGACTTGCAAGGTATGCATCTGGCATTATCATCCAACCTGAAAGTAAAGTTGATCGATTTTTCAGTGGCTTAAAACCAAGTCTTCGAAGGGCATTAGCTATAAGAGACTTCAGTAGCTATGAAGAAATTGTGCGTTGTGCTATCAAGGTAGAAATGGAAGTTGGTGTTACATATCCATCTCATGGTTTTGACAAGAAACGAAAGATGGAGTTCAAGGAGAAATCTCAGAATAATGGTGAAAAGAAGATGAATGTTTCCTTATGCACAAAGTGTGGAAAGAAGCATGGTGGAGATTGTTTTAAAGGGACTAGAAAATGTTTTAAGTGTGGAAAAGAAGGTCATCGAGCAGCTGAGTGTCGAAGTAATGGAAAAAGGGATTCTAATGAAGTGAATAAAGAAAACACTGCAGAGAACACACAACCAACACTTCAATGTTTCAAGTGCAAGGAGATGGGGCATTATGCTAGTAAATGCCCTAATCCAAGGGTTAGTGATGATAGACATGAGCAACCGCTTAAGGTAAAGGACAAAGGTAAGTCACATGCGATCACTATTGGCAATGTTGAATATGACAACGATGTGGTGGAATGATTAAGTGTTTATGTAAGGGGATTCCATAATAATGTTGTATCATGGAATATTGGAATATTTATGTATTGGTCTAATGTGGTATTCAAAGTGATTGAGATATTATGCGCATAATGAAGGGAAAATGAGAAAATGAAATGTTTAACAGTATTCATGAGCTCATGATTGATATAAGGACTAAGTGATATCATGGTGTGAGTATATAGAATTTTGAGGATTTTGGTATGTGGAAAGTGTTAACTTTTAACTGCATTCATGTTTTCACTAAGGTATTCAAGAGAATAAACGATTAAGGACTTTGAATGTTTGGAATGTGACTAACAAAACATATCTTATGATATATGGGGATCGACGATGGTGTTAAATCTCTGGTAATCGTTTTCACTATATTATGAGAGTCGACTGCAGTATTATGGATACGCCTAAAGATTGGAATGGATTATGTTGGACATAAGTTAGTATTGTTTGTTTTTTTTGATATTATTGATGGGATGTTATAGTAATATAGTTTTAGAAAAAGGACAACATGCAGGACGGGCGACAGCCCATCGCTTCGGACAAGGCTGTGGGAATCGAACCCACAACCGAAGTGCGACTGGCCTCTATCGCCTACCACTGACCTACAGGAAGTCCCTGTTTAGTAGATACTAGTTTTATTATATTAAGCAGTATGATATATGAAGTATAAGTCCATTTTAGGAACCATATATGATTAATCTCATTATAGATTGACTTATGCATATAATTTTTTCTAACCTTTTGTTTGAGACAGATGGAATGACCCATCATTCTATCACATGATCTGCTAACACTTCAAAAATAACAAATTCAACTTCATTTATTTAAGAGATGAAGTGGAAATTGTTCAAGGCACGAACAACAGTGAGATTGTACCAAAATAAAGTAAGTATTTATTCTAATTCAAATTTTTCAACTTTAGGGAAATGATCTTGAAAACCAAAAATGTTGTCCTAGTGATCTTATACCTGATGAATCAGATGGTACCTTATATCATCACAACTCTATGGATTTGTGATTACTGTCTTTTCCATAGCCATGTTCTCTACCACTCTCCATCAGAACATGATGGTTAGATTTCTCTTCCATATCCATATTTTCACCTATGTGGAAACCCAGTGATTAGTTTATTTGGGTAACCGTTACGTTTCATACTTTTGTTTTTAAATATTGGTTTTGATATTCCTTTTTACGATGTGGGTTTCTTTTAAAGAAACTTTCGAATAGTAAACCATTTATAACCCTGACGAATTTCGAGGGCAAAATTCATTTTAAGGGGGGTAGAATGTAACAGCCCAAGATTTTATAAAAAAATACTCTTTTTAATTTTATTAATGTCTTGGGTTGTACGCTACACCAAAAGGAGCTTGCACAACACACATCCTTGACTTGCCTTGCATTACACGCAATCGCGACCTTCCTCGATAGCGTGTGTAATACGCAATACCGAGTTTAACTAAACAACGATATGCTATTAAAATATTATTTAAACTAGCCGTTATGAATAGTAATAACCACCTTTTGAAATTCTGTAAATCTAATTTTTCAAAATGAACTTCATTTTTGGATTCGGAGTATCGAATTTATCCTAAGGTGAAATTTTGGTACTTTTCAGATAACTTTCATATTCTGATGAATAGTGAAAATTACTAAATTATAATTAAAAACAACTTTTTTTAATCGAAATAATTAACAGTGATAAAACATTAATTTGAGTGGTTTTAAAATATATTTAAAATATATTTTTACAATTTAATACAATGTTGGTCATTGGATGTAATTTCACATTTAAACCAGACATAAACAAGTGTCAATCTTTTGATAGATATTGTTTCTTAAAAACACGCTATTTGTTTTAACAGCGGGATTTAATTAATTAATGAAACATCTATGTTATGAATATGGTAAAATAGACTTCATTTTTGAATTCGGAATATGAAATATAGCTTAGGATGAAATTTTGGCATTGTTCTGAAAAACATCAATTTTTGATGAATAGTGAAACTACTAAGTTGTAGGTTAAAAACTGAATTTTGCATAAAACATAATTTTACCACATCTGTGAATGGAATTTCGAAAATCCGACAGACACGGTTAATATCAAGGACTAAAATGTGGTTCAATGAGATGAAAATAATTTTTGGTGAATAGTAACTGTTTACTTTTTTTTACCACGGTTAATAGTAAATAGGGCAACTAAGGGTAAATATGAAATTACTATTACCCTAACACATGTCCTAATTCTATTGGATAAGTGTAATTCGGCCAAAAACAACCTTATGAATATAATATGACCATTTAGGCCCACTTGGATTAGATTAGGACATTTATTATTATTTAATTCAAAGAAGAGTTAAAAGAGTTAAAATCAAAGTTTATTCAATAAAACATTTTTAATATGGAGTTATACATAAGATAAATTCGACTATAAATATTAATTAGAAAGCTAGAAAGATTTCATATATAATTATATTTTATTTATAATTTTTAGACTTTAAATAAATTAATTTATTTATGACACAACGATGATGCAATAATTACCCTTTTAAGGAAATATTAACATAATTGATGTTATAAATACTCAAATGAATGTAATTTGAGACTTTTTATGAATTCCACTAATTTTCCAGGTTACTATGATATATTAGTGTTGATTTAATGAACTTGGTTTGAACATATAATCCTGTTATGACTTTCACAAAAATCATATATCAAATAGTGTCAAAATTGACACAAAATAGTTTTTAAATCAAATATTATATTATTAATTGTTATTTTATTCCTAAAAATCTAAGGATCGGCCACATGACTTAGATAAGGATATATATATTAATAATAAACAATTTAGGGTTCGTTTGGCATGTTATAGTAAGTGTATTAACCATATAGTGAAAGAAAACAAAAAGACACGGTAAAAGTTAAATTATTTAACTTAGAGTTAAATCGAATTGATAAGGTTAAAATAATACCCTAAACTTGTCTAAATCTTATTGGTTGAGAGGATTTATACCCTTCCCCACTTTATCTTAGAAATAAGACCCTTTGGAACCATTATAAACCGATTTTGACTTTAATATAAAATTATATTTTGAGATATTCCTAAGGTGCCCCTCTCCTCCCTTATAAAAGGACACCTCCTCCCCCTCCTCCTCACACCAATTTGAGCACTCAAGCTCGGCCAAACCCTGCCAAAATCTCTTCTCCACTTCCCTAGAAACATCCTAGAGGTTCTGGTCTTCCTCAAAGACCAATTTTAGTGCCCTAAGAGGAGGTCTCAAAGAGGCGCTTCAAAGAAGAGGTAATTACCGTTACCAATTCTTTCATCTTTATTTCTTCTTCCACTTCTTCTTATTAGGTTGTTTCACTATGAAGTAATAACATCAGTATCACTCATATACTGATATGTTATTATAAGTATGAAACAACCCTATTTCACCATCTATCCATCCTACGGAAAAAGAAATCACCGCGCGTGCGTACGTACGGAATATCGTCTCCACGCCGTGGTGTAATCTATTTTCCACCACCACCTTACATGGATGGGTATAATGGTGTAAAGAATAACTATACATAGTTATTATAACATCATATTGATTCTGATATATTGTATAATCCACTCCAATTCAGTTCAATATTTATGGAAATGATATCATCGCTCGTGCGTACGTACGGAATACCGTCTCCACGACGCGATGAGATTCATTCTCCATGTTAACCATTTAAGAATGATTATAAAGTATATATAAGAAATAATAATGAAATATATGACATTATAAAGCTAATGGATTTATGTATATATATATATATATATGTATGTCATCTACTTACTTCCATTTCAAGACAATAAGGAAAGTAAAACAGCGCTCATGCGTACGTACGGACTACCGTCTCCATGAGCGGTGTTTTTCATTTCATTTATCTATCTATATATATATACTGAATATATATGATATATAAATCATGTTTTATATTCTGGATGTAAGTAAATAATTATATAAGTAATAATAATGTCAAGAACAACAAGTCAAAACACATACGATAAATAAAACAATTTTACCCAAAACGCTTTTTTAACATGGAATTTACAAAAGAACGGGTAATATAATGTCATAAGTGAACCATATATGATATCATATCAATATGTATGATTCCGGAATAAGTCAATAACATTATTTAAACCATTATACAGGAGCTTCGGACACATACAAAGCAAATCGGACCTAAGGTAAGGGAAATATCACAATCTCATTTTTATCCGAGATTGTTTGTTCGTAAGTATTTACTAGGGTGTATTTTATCATCCACATCCATGTTTCATCAATATGTAATATTATTTCCATCCACCTACAATTTTTTAAATCCATTTTTACCCTTCGGTGAGTTTTTAGTAATATGTATGAAAGGAATCTTTTGTCGTTTTTCGTACGAGGTACTTTTTGACTTTTCCGACAAAAGTACGAAGAATGTTTTTTTTAACTTATATGGCATGAATGGATTTTTAAAACATTATTTCCAAGAAGCTTCCTTTAAAAGTTTTCAAGTTTATTTTTAATCATCTTCTTTTGTTTTAAAGTCGTATGACATGTTATGAAAGGAAAAATGTTTTTGAAGTAGAAAGGATATTTTCCTCAAGAATGAAGTTCAAGTATTTTATCAAAATTATTTTCCATCTAAGATAATAAAAGGGTTCTGTTTTTTATCCCTATTATTACATTGATTTGATCACGTTGTGATGGAAATATTTTTATGAATTCCTTTATATTATATGAATTGTTTTATGATGTCATGTTGTTTAAGAATCCCATTTTTATTACATGGGTTATGCAATGATGTATGATTTATGATTTTGTGGCACACATAAGAATGGTATCATTATGAGATGGGTGGGACCTATATCTCCCTCCAATGCATTGGGTAAAGATTTTATATCTCATGAGATAGACAGGGCTAGAACGGTAGGTTATACCGGTTCAGTGAAACAGGACTGAAACGAGGGTTACTCGATTCAGAAAGGGACTTTGTCCACTAAGATAGTCTTGGAAATGAGTCTTGACTAACAAGAAATGATTCTATATGATTATGTGTGAATGCCACAAAGATTCAAGTTTTAGGTTATGATTATTGTGATTACATTTCACTGCCATGATTTACCCCATGTAATGAAATTATGATCTCTTTTGCAGGTTAAGATTTCCAAAAGTTATGTGCTTATGTATATGATGTGATTGATATTTATTTTTTTTACCCTTACTGAGCATTTGAGCTCACCATTTTATGTTTTCTTTTCCCCAGGATATAAAGAAAGGTTTTAGGTAAAAAAAGGAAGATCTTTATAGGAGATGTTGAAGATCTTTCACCACGATTAGAAGATTACGTTCCGAGTTTCCAAAGACACTAAACTATTACGATCCTTGTGTGTGTGTTTTTGTTATGTACTAAGTATTCCGCAAATGTAATGTAATGTCCATGTACGTCAGGCTTCGGGTCTCTACAGTTTCCTCCATGAGGTATTTTTTTCTTTTTAAAGAAATTATTATCCATTTTAAAATTTTTATTTTACTAAATGTTTTTCATATTTGGAATAAATATATCCCTTATATCAAAAAAGGTAAATTTAATTTTTATTCATGAAAATTTGTTACTGAGGTTAAAAATAAGTTATAGTGGTAAAAGTAAATTAGTATAAATAGTTAAATTAGATAAGGAATAAACTAAACCAATCATTGTTCCATATTTGTGTGGATATGATGAATATATAAAAAACATAACTCTATTGCACTATTTTCCACTTTGGATACAGTTTACATGTGTAAATTAAAAATATTGTCACATTTAGTAATGGATATTGGTGAAAATTCCTATCGTCTCACTTATAGAAGGATCTCACTTCCTCCCATTCAAATACAAAACTAAAATTTGAATTAATACTAATTAACTATCCATTTAATCCCTCCATACTGCATATAGATGTTCAATGGAATCCAATTACATAAATATTTCATAAATCCTTCACTTCCAAGAAGAAAATCAAGTGAAGAATGACTATATAGAGTTTTTTTAGATTTATGGTTAGTTTAAATGCCTAAACCCTAAAATATTATTCTAGAACTATATTCATTCATGTTTTGGAAGGATTTTAGTAGATACTGGTATCCCAGATTCATGTTGAGGTGATACAAACATGGAAAATATTTGAGCACCTTTCCTACGAGGAGTCCATTCAGTGATATTGAAGAACATTTGCATTTAGGTGTTATTATTTATTAAAAATGATAGTATGATTGTTTTTAAAATGATTAATTTTTCAATGATCTCATGTGATACTCCCTTTATGTTTTATAGGGTGGGTTCTTTTGGTTACAATAGTTTGAGTGAGGTCTCTATAGAGATATTCAAGTAAAATTTATTCCCTAGTGTATCATCACCTATACATGGGTGATGGATTAATACATAGTGATTGATTACATCCTAATAGAGGATATGTATAAGTTACTTGCAGGAAGTATGAACCCGAGAGAAAAAATATCAGTTATTAGCAGTTTAATTTTTCTAATAGTGTAACAATAGTTGATGTTTCATTTCGATCAGTCTCATACTAATGGATTAGTAGGTTAGGACTCATGTAGGGGATCCAATTAACTGGGTGGTATAAATTTCATCACATATATGTCATACATTAATCTAGTTCATGATTTCAAAACCCATCAAGTATTACTAGGGAATCAAGCAGTTAATGTAACCTTCAATGAAGGATTGTGGTGTGACCAGGGACATCTAAGAAAAATTTTTGGTGGGGGAGTTAGTTTTTGAAAATGATTTTATAGAGAACCATTGGGAGGTTAACACTAAAATACCCTTCCACTATCCATTTCCCATGGTGGTCCTCAACTGGGCTAGAGTTCTTGTGGTTTGGGTAACCACTAGTTTCAGTTTATAATTACGTATGAATAAGGTTCACCTCACAGGATTCATGGTATGATATATGTTTTCATTACACAAGAATATGTTCTTATATTAAATTTTTTGATCCATTGATTCATTGAATCATACATAGTTTGAGAGTTTATGATTCTCATAGAGTCCTTAGTAAGATCTATATAGTTAGAGATTCAAATTAGAAGGGATCCAATTCTCACCCACATCCACTGACTCTGAGAGATTAGGCTTATTAGAGAAACGTTTTCATGGTGTCTATTATTGTTTCAAAAAAATCGAAATAATATCATTCATGGAATAGATAGGTGTATCTATAGTAAATTTATGGATAAATTATGACCGTCAATGAATGCTGTTATTTTTAGATGATGCATTAATATTCATCTATATAGTTGGGAGGGGTTTCAAATATGCTGAGAAAGGATTTTAATGGGATGTTGTAGAAGATGGTTTCATCAATTGTTAATCTTGGATATATTTACATTCTTAACCTTATATGAACAATTTCTTGTGGTGGTGGAGTAGTGAATTTATTTTTTCCTTTAGTATGTTCGAGTATTTCCCCTAATTATGTGGTTGATTTTTGGAATCGATATCCGTCAATGGATAATTCTTATAACGTCCATAGTTTAATTGATGGACCCATCCGATATTAGTTTATTGAGAGTGATGTTCGGTGACTGTATATAAATGTTTTTATCGTGTCTAATTTAACATTAATGGAATATGAGTTTTTGTTCTACATAAAGGATGATTGGATAATGGGGATGTATATTTATTGTTGTCACATAAAATAGGACGTAAATTAGAAAAAAATCCATGTAATTAGGATTGAATACATTTCATTAAGTAGACTGGATAGAAGTGGTTTCCAAATATCAATAACATGTTCATCTATTACTAGATTTGGGTACATTAGGAGGGCACACCGAAAATAATATTTTGATATTGGTAATACCATTATATGTTTTCGGATATGGCCTTCAGTGTTACTAACACACAATATGTATTCATTGGAATCATGAAATATGTTTTCTATCATTTATGAAATAATTTCACGGTCTTATTCATAAATAAAATTCTAATCTATTTAGCATCATAAACCATTCACACTGAGTATTTAATGTTTCTTCTTTCTTTAATCACGAGCACAAACTATAAGATGAGATATTAAGAGTATGCTATAGACTATAGTGGCCCACATTTGGGTTTATGTTATCTCATAGGGAAGAGTTTATGTGGATCCATAAAAGATCAATTTACAGTCATCATGGGAGATATCGAAGAATGTTGAAATGTATATTTTTTAGGTTTGGAAGTGTACAATGGAATATTTATAATGGACTTATATAAGTCTTATATCCCCATGAATTCATTTTCATGAGGGTTTCATCCATTCATTTGGTCTAAGTGGTGGTAGAGATCCAATGATAAGCTTAAGAAAATGCTGAATAGTTATCATATTCAACAATTTCAAGAGAAGGGAGTTGAGTACATGGTGTTCTACTATGCCTCTAGAGAGAGGACCAATTGTGTGTTGATGTAGTGGTAGAAAGTGATTAATTATGGTCCTAAGAATTTGATATCGCATGGCTAGAATTAAGTAAATCATGGTTTTGAGTTGGTTGTGGTAGTATCCTCTCTCGTGACATAGAGGCATTAACTTCTTGGAGATGGGTTCAAAATATGTTTGGACGATCAGTTAATCGATTCTATTTTTACCATAATAGATATTATCCCGTGTTAATTGTTATTTGTGGAATTTTCTATAGTATTTTGAATTTGAGATAGTCTACACTCTAGGGAAGGGATACATGATTGCAGATCCCCTTGGAAGGAAGTCGTGTTCTATGTTGTTGTAGGGTACATTAGTTCTATTATCCTTATTATAGTTATTAATGGTGGTTGAGGGTGTTGTGGCCTATATTCGATAAATAGTTGTTATCGAGCACAATATTAATGCATAATATTATGGGGACATCACTTATGATATTATGTAAAATTCAATACTCATAAGAGATGTTCTTAATATGTTTTATGAAGGTAAGGATAAAGTCTTCATCGATTGATAATTGAAGGTAGTTCAAGTTTTTCTATGCGATTAGGTGACTATGGAGATCTATACATCTCTTAAATTGGTCTGTATTGGAGTGGTGATGATTTACAAAGAACTTCAATAAATATTTTTATTGGATATAATGATGTAGAGTTTTGATGAGTTTTTTTCTTGATGCCTCAATTATCCGTAGGTAAAAGGATAACACAATGTCTTAGCATATTTGGAATTTCCCCTTGAGGTTCCATAGTTGAAGAGGAATTACATATTGATAAATTACAGAACAAGAATACCATAAATGAAATGAGATCAAAATTTCATCAATGTAATCCAATAATGATTATCCAAGTTATATAAAATTACATAAATAAAATAAAAGAGTTTAGTGGAGGGATTTAGAAGATTTTATATAGAGGATATCTTGTGGATAATTGGGTTACCATTTATGTTTATTTTTTAATATGACACACAATTCAAATCCAAATTATGGAGAGTCATGTAAGAGGATTTTATGACCCATTTATACATGTGTATATTATTTTATCCATAAATAGAGGACCAAACCAGGTGAACCATTCATGTTTTGAAGGATATAATGAGAGAATGCATGTTTAATTTCAACCAAAACTGGGAATATATATTTTTATTAAGAACCGTTCACTTATAAAAATATATACCACTTCCCTATTTTAGGTAACATTTTGAGGAACTATATGGCATAACCTATTGTTCGCACCTACACCTGATATATTTCAAGGATGTATCATTTATGGGTCCAAATGTTCTTGCAAGTAACAACATATAATATTCATGTAACGTGGGAGAAGATGATAAATTCATAGAGCCCATATAAGTCATGTGGGGAATGATGCTGGAGGCCTATGCATCCTGTGTTGGGAGATCATATTTTATTGAAGGTATCATAATGAAAATGCTTATAGGGATTCGTTCTATGTAGTAAGTGATCACCAAGACTCATTGATCCATTCCAGATCATATGTGGGAGATTGAGGTGGATTACCAAATTTAGTGTCCCCTATAGATGGACAGGGTTAAAGACACCATCCACTTGTACATCCGAGGATATATGAGCACGATTGATCGCACATCACTGACTAGAGATAGATAAAATCAGAGAATCAATACTCCAATATTTATTTATCAATTGAGATTGAGGATATGTTGGAGAGGACCCATAATGGGAGATCTATTCCATTGGGAAACACCCTTTGGAAGTGTGTAAACCTTTACCTGAGCTCTAGGAACCACACGATCCTAAATCGGTCCCCATAGCCTAACTATTTTGAGTAGATTAACATTTTAAACATGAAAATTAATAATTTTTTGGAGGATATAACATATTTTTTTACTATTAAACCGCTAAATATTTTATGTAATTTTGTTAGTGTTCTTTAGGAGTCGGGATGATGTTGTGAGTGTCACTAAACCATGATATCATTATATTAAAAATTTATTACAGTTTTTCCTCAAATTCAAATTAGTGATAAAAATTATTTTCCATTATAATGTATTGTTGATTTTTTTTATAATATCATGGTTTCATCAAGAATCTAGGTTTTACCTTGGGGGTGGTATATATTAGATTCAAATCATGTACCCTAAGAGTTCTCCATCTAGGTTGGATGAATATCTTCCTTAAAAGGGAAATTAAGAAATATGTTCATTATTCATTAGAAAATATTATTATTATAAACCCTATCCATTATATCTATAAAAATTATTTATGAAAATTCTTATGGTTAGCTTCATAAAACTAAGGAATTACGAACAATAATTTATGGGGGCTTTAGGGAGGAAGCAAGGAGTTTCTCTTTGAGATCTGTGATGAATATTGATGTGATAAAAACATCATAAAAGGGAAATCTTTACATGAAATAAACCATTAGGGCCCTTCCCACGTCAGTGATTATCTGAGAGTGACACCAGAATCATGCCTCTAATAGTCTAGAGGTTGGTTATTATCACCATGAAGGCATATATATAATCATCTAAAAAGAATAAAACACATCCATGATCAATAATGTACAAATACATCACTAAAAATATAATAAAAATTAACTAGACAAAAAATGACGTTTTCCTATGATTAAAAAATCAAATAGGAATATTAAACTTGGTATCTCTACTCATTGAATGATCTCCACCCATAACAGTCACCACAACCATCAACAAAAAAAATTCTCTATCAAGCATTCCCATGCATCAGCTTCAAACAAGACACACCTGATCCATGTCTACCAATACTTTATATTAACATGATCATTGAATACATAAAAAATACTCTTATAAAACCATATAGTAACAAAAAATGAAACAATTTTTGGTAACATATATGACATGGTACCCCGATCCAAAATGAATAATGAAATATTGACATTTTAATATGACCATTATAACCTATCCATTAAATTGGGTGGGGGTGAAAAATAATAACTACATTATGAAATATATAAATAAAATACGCAATATAATTTTATTTATAATTGTTTTATATAATACCTCAAATTTTAGTAAAGTCATTTTTTTCTCCAAAAAATTCATTTTCATAAAAAATGGATTTTATTACTTTTTATAAGGAAATATAACAATTTATTTGTAGAAATTTAATAAATTTTATTTTATAATAAGGAAATAGTTTTTGAAATCACTATATAAAAATTATGTTATGATAGTATTTTTATATTTTTCTTAGAATTCTGATTTATCAATGTTCAGTGAAAAATAATGATTTTCATTGACAACTATATTATCTTTCAACCAATATAATTTTCAAATTATATTTTGGATTACATTGATAATTTAATTATTTAATTTTTATTAAAAATAATATAATTATTCTCTTTGGAATGAATTTTATATTTAGGTATAGTATAAATATATTTTATACTCAAAAATTCATTTTTAGGATAAAACATATTTCACTATGTCTAAAGGGTCAGATTTCTTATTAAATTCAACAAATTTATAATATTAAGTATTAAAAAATATATACCATATTTGGAACGATGAGGTCTAAATTCTATAAATAGTCTCATATTATTTTTATCCATTATGATTAAGAAGATTTTGTAAATAATTATATCCACTCTAAGGGATAATTAGAAAGTTAGGATAAAAATTAATAAAATAAGGACTAAAAAATACAATAAAACATTCCATAATCTAATTCTATGATTATATTTTGTTTAATTATATCCAATTACCTAATTTATGCCCACTTGGAATCATATTTCATTCATTTCAATTTTATAAAATTTATGTAAACGTTAAACATAAAAATTTCTATTTATTTAATTAAATAATAATAATATTTTGTATGATGAAAAAAATAATGTCCAGCTATAAATATTATCTTCTATTAAAAATTTTTATTTTTTATTTCATCTTAATTTAGTTATATTTTTTAGAAATGACGTAATTTCCTTCAATGATTATGAAACAATGAAAAATTATTTATTTAATGAATAAGAAAATAAAATAAAAGATTTTAATTATATTAAAAGTTATTAAAATTGAATGAATTATTATTGTAAATGAATTTTACGGATAATTATAAAATTTTAGTGATGTGTGAGATGATTAGATCAAAATTAAATTTCTCTCATGTTGTTTTCATTGTCAAATTAAACGAATAGTTCAAAAAATTATAGTAATGATATTTTGTAATAATTAATATTTTATTGAATGATTTAATGTTCTTAATTAAACTATATATAAAAAATTTATTCGTTTATGGTTTAAAATTTCATCCATTTTCCATTTATTATATATTTTTGTATTGTTACTATCTTAATCCCAAAAATTAAAAATATTCTTATCAAGATAATTATTGAAAAGTGTTAACATGGGTTAAAAACTACAGACATGGTAAAACATATCAACAAAACATGTAAATATTTTATTTTAGGAGATTATATTGACACATAATTTTCCACTATTCTGACTACATATTTTCAGGTATTTTTTAATGAAAATTAATTAATAATAATGTAATTGTTTTTGAAACACCAAAAGTACCCCCTCTCATTTCTAAAAGGAAAACCCATCTCTTATTTTATTCATAATTAAAAATATATTCTCTATTTAAGAAAAGTCAATGTACCATAATTAATTCCTTTAAAATATAATATAATCTATGGATTTATTATAAAATTGTTATAATAAGGATTTGGGTGTAAAACTAACAAGTTTTTCGGAAGAAGAAGTTATGTTCTTAATTGAGTAATTTTGTTCTATTTCTTCTTCCACCTCTTTAAATATTATTCAACTAGGGTGATATAAAAAATTAAATATATACCATATAAAAATATGTAATTATGTTACTTTTATAACCTATATCCATCTACATTTCTAGTGAATGAGAAACAAAATAATCATTCCAGTGTCCAACACACTACTGCCTCACGAACCGATGTGGTTAATTTTTTTTCATTGCCTCTTAAATATGTCTATAATGATTGATTTAATTTGTATATATGTTTTATTCATGAAATATTTATCATCAGTTAAAATTAATATATCATATATTTTATTACCCTTCCAAACATTGATGTATGATAACCTCATTCGAACATTCGAGTGGATTACAACCTCTGTGAAGCGATGTGATTCGTTTTTCAATACAACATCACAAGGATAATATATATTAGTCTATATAAATATATTATATTGTAATTATGATATAATAATAATCATATAAATATAAAATAACACTAACAATCTTTATATCATGGTGGTTGAAAAATAGAAACACTACAAATGTGTACGTACATCATACCATCTCGGTGATTGTAATATAGTTCAATTCTCATATCCATATATTTTGGGATGGTTTTAAATTTATAATTTATCTATTAAAAAGATAATTATGTCATTATTATTTTTATGGGGTTTACTAAATTAAGTTCTTTTTAACCATAATCATCCTATTAAATTCATTTCAGTCTTACCAACAAATATCATCCAAAAGTCTAATGTAAACTTAAATGCTTTTTAAATTAATAAAACATGATAAAAAAATTAAAAAATTATTGTGAATGTAAATAATAAAGATAATTTTATTTATGATGAAGATATGTAACATATAGAATGATTCATACTTGAGGTTATGAAGATTATTTTAAAAAAAGTTCTTTTAATGTTTCCATGATAAATATTATTCTTACAATACCATGTTATTTTAAATGTTTCAATACAATTTTTATTCATCATTAAATGGAATATAAATTTAATTTATTCCATATTTAATTTGATTTACATGGTTTTTATTAATTAATATTCTTACTGTTTTATGTATGAGACTGTTTACTTTAAAAACGCCATTTTTAATGATTTAAGGATTGGTTTTCATAATCTATATATTATATGTACTCATTATTAAAATTTATATTGATGTATTAATATGAAAAAATGAATTATAATGTAAACATTATATATATTTTTAATTTCAATAAATGATTTGAAAATAATTTTTTTATATATTTTATATAAAACATTTTGACATTATTTATAAATGAAAAATAATGCTTTATTTTATAATATACATTTTTAAAGGATTTTCATTCCACCATAACCAACATATGATGCTTCTATTCCTTTAAAAAAATAAATGATTTATTTAATGAAAAAATCAATTCATATTGGTTCTATGTACATTGGGAATTTTTTAAATCAGATGAATATTTTTATAGCTAGAAATTTTTTTCTTATGGTTGTAAGGGATATATCAGAAAATCCCTTTTTCACTATGTTAATAATATTCTCTCTTAAATAACTTTTCTATATTTTTATTGTTATGATATGTTTCTAAATTCATTATATACGTAGCTTATATACATACAAAGACTATTCTCCCTCTCTTCGATGGGGTAATACATTATTTACGTTCATTTAAAAAAAATTATTATTAAATCGCCTTTTATTATTATACGAGGCAATATTATGAAAACAATTTCATTCAACAGGTGTTTCTCATTTTTGCGACATATTATTGATTTATTTTTCATCACATATAATCATGAAAATTATATGATGTTACAACCCAAAGGGTAACCTAATATATTTTGTAACGAAAATTTCTTATGTGACATCATTTAAGGGATCATGTACTAAACCTAATCCACCATGGAACTATTTCCACCATCTGATGTTGTTTATTAAGTAATCCTATACTAACTATTATGTCATGTTTGGTGTTTTTGAATAATATATTAGGTTTTTATGATATTATGATTCAATATTAATTATGTTATTCTCCAATGTGATTTCTCAAGATGTTATGTTTAAATCAATGTATACTCTTTTTCGAAAGACTGAAATCTACGTATTTATTTGAAAATGTCGTCATAACATTTTCATGATTGAAAATGGCCCTTTATAAGTTTTATTTTTCATTTAATATTTCTTATGAAATGTATTAAGAAAATATTCAGGTATAAAAGTTCACATTGTGTAGTTAAAATGTTTATTTAAATCCCAAATACTATTTTTAAGATGACAAATAGTGTATATGTATCCATAAACTAAATAGTCTATTTATTTCTTATTGAATGTTCCTTATTATGATTGTTGGTTAGTAAAAACATTTTAAATATTTTTCGTAAGGTTTAAGGATGGTTATGAATAAAAAAATAGCCATGTTGAATGTGAGGAATATTATTTTTTCAAGAAACCAAGTTTAATTTTAATGTTTTTATATTGTGGGAAAAATTATTATAGGTTAGAACTGTCCACTTTTTAATTATTTATATTTTTCTGTAAGAGATTGTTAAAATTCCATAATACCCTTAAACTAATTGAAATTTTGGGATAAAATAACTATAATTAATGTATAAAGAAACCATTTTATGTAAATTGTATGGTTGATATATCACAGTTTGTTTCAAATAAATGTTTTAGATAACATTCAATATTGGGATGTTTTCATGTGAGCTTAACAAAATGTATACCATCATGTTATTAGAAATGCAAGGATGATTGTAAATTAATGGTATTTAAAAAAAAAATTTATATTAAATTTTCTAAGTCTTTAGGATTATTAAGACTATTTTGAAAATCATTAATGGAAATACTAACCCTAGGTTTAGATTCTTTTTTAGTAAAAGTAATATTTTTGGAATAAATTTTTTATTTCATGGACAAGAGTTTAAATTTAATCAAAAAATTATGGTTTAAAAAATATTTTATATTTAGGTAATTATGGGTTGCTATATTGTTTTGAAAATATGTTTTCTTATGTAGATGACCAAGTGATTTAAAAGTGATTTACAGATTAATTAAATAATGTTATTTTTGAGGAAGATCATTATTTATTTTGGACTATTACATGATTAATTTAAATTGAATATTGTGGGGTTTAATTTTTTGAATAATTGGATAATTAACTATTATAATAATATAATATTCTAATGTGTCTCTATGGTGATACTGGTTATTTATATAAATCATTATCTTATATTGGAGATTATATTATCGGGGGATATAAAGTCTTTTGTATATGACTTTATGAGTAATTAATATTGAGTATAGATAAATGCAAAATTAATATCAAAAGAATATGTGATCAAATCCTTTTAATTTTTGGTTTTCATACATTTTTAGAACATTTTAATGAATTTTCATGTTAGTTATTTATCAGATGATCAATATTGACCATTGACTGTTATTATTGAGGATTTTTGAGATTAATGTTGCATTTATTCATATGAAGGTTTATTATTTTGGTGACTTTTATTTCTTTTTGCAAAACCATTTTCGTTATGTTTATTTCTAAATACATGATGAATATTTGGTTATAATTTTTTGGATTATTTTATCTATTAGATGTTGATTTTACTCCTTAAAACATGAAAAAATCGTTTGCACTCAACATTTTGAGAAATGATGAGATTATAATGGAAAATGATTAAATTATTAAATTCTACTTTTCATGTGAGTATATTTACTTATGCTATCAATTTAGATGATAGAGGTTGTTTTCAACATTAATAACAAGACCTCAAAATAAAGGTGTCTTATTATAATTATTTTTTACGAATTGATTGTATTTCTCACAGATCATTGTTTTTGGTTTTCTGTTTTTTAACTTTCAAATTATCATATTTTTTTTGTGATCAGTGTTATCTATATCCCTCCATAAATATTTGAAAATTAATTTTTCTCTCCATGTATATAATTTTAGTTCCATATAATGTTATTTTATTTAGAAAACTAGTTACATGATGACGTTAGTGTTCCCTTTTTCCCTATTTTTAAATGGAATTTTATCATCACTTTTTATGAAGTGATATTTCATCCAAGGAGTTGTTATATGTCAAAGCCCTGTTTAATGGTCCCGAATTTCAAATTGAGATGATGAAATTTATTAATGGTGGGATGAATTTAATTCTCCCATATTTTTTTTGTAAATAAAAACAATTTTATGTTGAATACTTGATACACAAAACCTAGAAAAAATAAACCATGAAATATTTTTATTTAAATATGTCCATTATAAAAGAGACGCTCAATCATAGGTTATGAATTGGATTATTTTATTTAAATATATATAATTTTACAAATCAATTTAATTTATTTGATAAATTATAGTAAATAAACACTCATATTTTTAAAATTCAATTTTATTTTCTAAAAAATATGTTTTCTTCACAAATGTATTTTATATGTTTTCAGAAAATATAATATAATTATATTTTTTAAATTTTGAATATTTTATTTTATAAAAAAGATATCATTTTTCCAATCAATATATTAAACTTATATTAGGATTAAATGAGGAGATTTTTCTTTAAAGTATAAATTTTCAATTAACGGTGAAAAATAATGATTTTAATTGACAACTACATTTTCATTTCAATATTTAAAAGTAAATTTCTATTTAATATTGTTATTAAAATTTAATTAGTTCATTTTTATTAAATGAAATATAATTATGATGTTTTAAATTATTTTTATGATTTCATAATTTATAAAAACATTTAATACATAAAAAAAAATTTCTCAAGAGTTATCGTTCATCATGTCTCACAGATCTAATTATAAATTAAATTATTAAAAATATTATACTTTTATCTTAGAAATGGATTAAATAATTATATCTTTGGTGTTTAAAGATATTAAATAATACATTTTATTTTTATTTATTATTAATATCAACTACATTAAGTAGTTATCGTCATGGTAATGATAAATTCAGTACATAATGTGAAAATTAATGCTCTAAGGAATAAAAATTTACCCTAACACTTACCTATATAATTTTTATGATTTTATTTCATATATTTAAAACCATGTCTCAGTTATATAGATAATTGGAGTCACAATTTATAGATTTTTACCTGGATGATATTTAAGTGAATGATAAATACAATAATGTCACATTATTTATTTTTTTAAATTTAACATTTTGATATAGGGAAAACATATGTTTGGTTCTATATATACATTTTAAAGGTAATTTTTTATCCTGATTTTTTTTTCTAATTTTATGTAATGGAATAATTACTTTACAATCATATGTAACCCTAACTGTGTATTTGATTAATTAAAATATATTTTAAATGATTCCAAAAATATAAAAAATAATATAAATGTGTTAAATTATTTTTTTCTATCAATTATTTAGAGACATATAAAATATTATTCATGGGCGAGTTGGTTATATTCTAATCCCATATCATTGATGTTCTTTTCGTATTCAAAATTAACAAAATAGTTCCAAAAATGATATTTAATAATAAATAACATTTTAATAAATGATTTTATATTTCTAAAATTACTGTGTTCATCCACATTATCAAGATACAGTTGAAAATATCAACCATGTTCCATTTATTATAATATTTTTATCTTAGGGAAACCATCTTGACCCCAAAAGAGTAAAATATTCGTTATCATAGTATTTGTGAAAAAAGGATAACATGGGTTAAAACCAAATGATATGGGTAAACAGATACCCTAAACATGTCCAAATTTCATTATGTGAGAGTATATATACCCATAATTATCCAATATTCTAATTATATAATTTTTTTTATCTTTTTTTCTGATGAAGATTAATTTATTGAAATTTTATATTTTAATAAATACTAAAAGCGTGCCTCCTCTCACTTATAAAAGCTCTCCACCTCTAGTATTTTCATCACACATAAAAACACATTTATTTGTGAGAATAACAAACCACATAAATTAATTACATAACTTTACAGGTCTTGTATTCAATTTTTTATTACCAAACCGTCCTATAAAGGCTTTTGGTGTAAATATAGAGATGTCTTCCGAAAATAGGCGTGTTTCCCTTAACTGAATTTTTTTTCTATATTTATTATTTCACACACGTTAGAAATTATTAAAAAAGGATGATATAATAATATAAAAATCACATGTATTCTAATAATTTATTATTTTAAGGGAATAACCTATATATATCTCCCATTCCATCAATCAGGAAACCAAACCATAGTTTGTAGGTTCAGAGGACAACAATCTCATGAATAGATGTAATTAATTTTCTATCACCAAATCCCATGGATGGTTATGATGATGGATTTAATGTGTAAATATGATATTAATGATATATTTATCATTAGTTGAAATTTGAATATCATATATATTTTGAGATTTCCATTAATTTAAATATGATAATGCCATACATGCGTATGTGTGGATGACCACCTCCAAGAAGTGATGTGATTCGTTTTTCATTTCCAATCATGTGGATTTTATTTATAAGTGTATATAAAATAATTTTATTGTAATTATTTTATTACTATCATTATTTATGTATATAATAAAACAGATATTTTATAGAATATGATCATTGAAAAATGAAAATGTTACTCTTTAGTTTATATGAACTTCTTTCTGTATGATTATAACGTTCTTAACATTTCATTACCATATTTTAAGGATGGTTTTAATTGTTTTTATTATGTATAAAATTTATATTTTATTCATTATAATTATTTTATATATGATTAAATAGTTACATATATAACCAAAGTCATCATGTTGAATTCATTTTGGACTCATGACTTGAATATCATCAAAATGTTTGATGTGAACTTAAATGATTATATAACTAAAGAAATAATGATAATAGATAAAATTATAGGGATAATTAAATTGAAAAAACTATTAGGAAAATAAATAATTAACAAAATTTAATTATGTGGGAATATAAAGTACGTTTGTGATGAGTCACACTCTAGTTAAGGGGCTTTATTCTAAAAATAATCCCTTAATAATGTTTCGATTATGACTCTTTCTCTTACATAGAAATATTCTTATAAATGCTTCAATAAAATTATTATTTATTATTTATGATTAAATTAATTATAGAGAAAATTTTAAGTATCTTTTTACTTTAACTTAAAGTCTTTCGAATGGAATATTTGTATATATTTTACATGTAGTGTTTTGAAATTCTTTATCAAATCAGAAAGAATGTATTATTTTATAGTCTATCTCAAAAAAATTTCCAACCACTGAAGCCATTATTTTATGTTTATATTTTTAAAAATTATTCAAATATTTGTACATTTAATAATTTCCTCTATCTTGGTTTATAATTTTATTCAAAAATAATAATAAATGGGATGAATATTTTGACACATAGATGTGTTTTATTGAGTAGAGTAAGGGATCTCTATGAACCCTTATTTTTCTTTAGGTTTATAACCATTATATACCTAAATAACCTTAGATATATATTTAACATTATAGGATGCTTCAAAATCTTATATATATATATATATATGTGTGTGTGTGTCTCTCAAATTTATACCTTGCTTATTATCCATTCTGTTTGTGGTTAATACATTTTTTATGTTCACATCTCTAATACCATCTTTAAGAAAAAATCCTTTGATTATGATATGTGGTAATATTAAGAAACCCATTTATTTCTATGTGTAACTTTTATTTTTGTTACTTATGATTGATTTCCTTTTTTTGAATACATAAAAATGAACATGTTATTATGGTTATAAATAGACATAACTCTAACGCATTAGGTAAATTTTTTGTCATACTTGATGTTATTAATGTGATTTTATAGTGAACCCAACCACATATGATACTTTGTTCACTCTGTGAATTTTTCATTGATATTAGACATGACATAGGCATATATCGTATTTTAGGTTACTGAATCATTTCCCCAGTTCCCATAATCTTATTATACAATGTTATTTCTGAAATTATCCCATGTGATTACTAAAGAGCATATCATTAAAGGACATTACAAGATACTTCATAAGCGTAAAATTTAAAAATATTTTAGGAAAACATTTCATTAGTTTATCATGTTTTTAATTTAAAATTTATTAAGTTACCTTTCCTTTATATTTACATTAAAATATTTTATGAATATATTTTTGAATACAATTTTATTTCATCTGTGTGAAAATGTTTGGCATGATGCTAATGATTAATTTTCCAAAGAAAAATCATATATAAGTACTCAAGAACTAACAAGTTTCTTCCTTTATTATTATATGCTCCATAGTGATATTTTGTGCTTATCAAATGTTTTTAAATATTTTTCACAGGGTTTATAGATGGGTAATAATATATTATAAGTCATGTTTAAAGTTGTAGAGATTTTTCAGGAAAAGAAAACATGTTTCCTTTTAAATGTTTAATATTTAGGAAAAAATCAATACATAGTAGAAGTGTCTAAATTTAATTTTCTGAAATCTTTATATAATTGTTTCTTCCAAATATCTAAAACAATAAATTTAAAAATACCTTTGTAAATGTATGAAAGAAATATTTAGTATAATTATAATAGATTATGAAATGTTTAATGTTGGTTCCTTATAGATCATTTGGGTAGAAATCCCTTGATGGGGTGAGTATAAATACACTTTTTAGGATGACCCAAAACCATAATGAAAATAAATAAAAAATATCATCCCAAATTTTCTATAGTAAGAGAGTGTTTAGGAGAAAGATAAAAAATACATATATACATAATTAGTAGAGGGTATTATGAATGTAGTGATGTCCATATCATATCACGTCAAATCCATGAATGTTATATAATATAAGAAAAAACCATGAATATTGAAGATTATAACGTTTTGGGGTTGACATATAGGTATATACAATATTATGAATGTTATCTACATGGGAATAAGGAGTCCCAATCCTTAATGTAGTCAATAATTTTACGCCCCATCTCCTATCAATACACCATTTTATAAACCCCTGAAGGGGGATGCTACCCATTTATAATGAATTTTTTCCTATTATAATAATATATTACATATCAATCCATCAATATCATAGTATAAATAAAGTGTCCAAATTACCAACTTTAGGAAACCCACATAACATCACATGAACTATTGTGTACAATCCTACACTAATAGAAAGTATGGGGATACTTAGTATAGAAGATGATCCCATTCCACATCACAGCATATTACATAATTTAGATGCCAACCATGAGTATGTGGTTTGTGGGGGGGGGGTTACTAACACTATTAGAGGATAAAGGGGTAACACATATCCAAACTCAATCACATTACTATGGTGGGTTTTCAAACATAATAACAATTAGAACATTGTTCCTAAATCCAATAACTGATATTAATGATCAGGACATAAATTATATATATCTTATCTCAAAAAATGGGCACAGGTGGATGAACATAACCCAAAATTTCAATCTACATGAAAAAATAATAAGAATAAGTTATTTGTTTTATGAAAACATGTGTCATATGGTGACTATTTAATTTATTTTAAAATAATCAATATGTGTTACATAACAAGACCTAGGGATTGTTCCATGATTTGGAACAATTTATCTTATATCTGTATTTATTTATTTTTTCAATTTCATGCATGTGATATTTTATGACCCTGACCACCAATGGTGTCCCTCCCTGGTCAGAAATAATTTGAGATAGATAATGACCCCATGTTTCCACCTGTTGTAGTCCAAGTGTGGTTTTTGCGAAATGAGGGAATAAATGGATTAAAAAATATGGAGGCATTGATATTAAGAAGAGAAAATAGAATTGGGAGATATTATATAAATAACCAAGAAACCCCTAACAAATATAAAAAGGGAAATTTAAATTAGTATATCATAATTCATTAAATAACATATAAATATAAAATAATTTCATGAAGAAAAATAACAAAATAAAAACCATTTATAATAACTCAAAACCCCCAGATCCCAGCTAGGAATTTCCATCCCAGTCTCCAAATAATTTATATAAAATGATAAATACTTTATGTATATGTATGGAGATAATAACATGTATACATAGTTGGATAATACCAATGGAATCTCCGGTAAATGTGAGTGAAGCATATCAATTCCATAGTGAAAAAAAATTACAATCACATATCGATCAACTAGTCCCCAACCAAAAAAAGTTTCACCAACCAAATAATAGTTACAATTATTATAATATAATAAGAAATTTATCTTTATAAAGGTGCCCAAACTACTTTCCCAATAATTTTATTCTCTCTCTCCTCAATTCAATACATCATGGTGCTCACATACCTTCAATATCCATCAACCTCATACCATTAGAAGCCATATTTCTTTGATTAAGATCCATCCCTCAACCCTCATATTAGTTAAATTACAGACATACAAAAACAATCCCATATTATTAAACCATCACTTCCTTGTAATCCCATAATCACATCCATACAACTAAATTGTAAATTATTGTTAACATTAATGACATAAACCACATTCCCTCCTCCTATCACGAATGACCCAAATGTAAACCACATCTTCCTCATTTTATATATCACCCCCAAAATACTAAAATAGTTTTCCATTAAAAATAATTCATAAAAACTTCACCTAGAAGAGAGTGTGTTTTCGGAAGAGTGGGTAACAAACCAACTATCTTTAATAACATGAATGTTTAGAGGAAGCACCTGGAAGGCAATAAATTAGGGAGCCATTGTAAACAAATCACTTGAGTGGGGTGTATATAGAAATCCTAAGGAAGATAAAATGTATAATATTTACACATAATACTGACCTATGGGTTAAGAAAACCAATCCACATAACTACTAAAACCACCATATTACCAGTACAATAGATCCAAATCATTTTCATTGTACTGTAAACCTATTCCAAACCATTAGCAAGATGATAGACACTATTAAATTTCATAGTTACAAATTAACCACACAAAAACTAGGAATATACATTTTCATTTTAAATCCTTATATATTAATTTATTGAATCCTTATCCCATTTAATATTCATGTATTCATTAATTACATCCCCCAAAACTTTTAATACAACCCATGTTTATTTATATAAGAATTTCCATTTTTATGTATTCCATAACTATTGGGAATATACCAAGACAATACAGAGTTCCATATACCAACCTCATACCAAATCTCTAATCCCTCATCACACATCAATACCATGGCTTAAGCCAACAAACAATGCCACCACAGATTACCCAATACTAGCTCTCATTCTGGCCAACTATGGTTTAACCACCGAACACATTAAGAATAAGCTCATTTACCACCACACTTGATATAATCCCCACAAGGTCTGCACACATCACACTAAAAAATAACAAAAATCACATAAACATATAATATAAAATTAGTTTTCCCAACACCACATTTCGGATAAAAAAATCAAATTTCTTCACTTTTTAAAATATTTTGAAAAGGAACTCTCAAATAATTTTATATTTTTAATGGGAAACATGTTTTTTATCATTATTTAATATATTAGGATTTTATGAATAGCTGAGATCAAATAATCAACAAAAATAATCCATATTTATGGTACTTTTAAAACAAACGAGGCTCCCAATAGTAATGATTTTTAGAAATGAAAATAAGATGGGTGATCATTTAAGAGATATCATAAACCATGTAAAAATATAACATGAAATCCCAATACCTTCCAGTTTTTGCTTAATACAAATAATTAGATTCATATTTCAGCCTATATTATGCACAAAAATGTGAGAAAAAGAATTATATTCACATAGATTCACAAAAAATATGAATAAAATGGGGATCCCCTTCATTGATTGATGCATCAATGAGAAAAAAAATCATTATGGAATAAAATAAGATATCATTCTCTACCATTATTGAAGGATGACTAACCAAGATCTAAAATAAATATATAAATAAACCATTCTTAATGTATTCCAGAAATAAATACTCTCACTTAAATGATCCCACTAGAAAATATGAAACTAAGAATGATGAGAATGAGAGATGTGGGAAGATTATACCTTGATCCCTAATACTTGATACAATGATCTAGGGTTTTAAGGTTTGAAAATGATTTTATGATTCCAGATAGAGTGGTCAAAATGTCACATACGGCATAAATAAGGAACATAAAAATAAAATTACAGAAAATGTAACCCTAATTTTATATGTGAATTCCAATAGACTCCATCATAGAGAGGTGAACAACCAAAAAGCCTATGGTGTATCTGAAAGACACCTTACATTTCTATCCACTACAACCTGACACCAAAATCTTGGCTATTTTCTTTACCACTTACAAGGTTATATAATTGTAGTATCCACTTCCCCATTTTTTCTAGATGTTCCCTAATAACCACACTCAATTATATAACCTTCCCGTGGCTTTTCCATGCATCCCATTTTATATGGGGTGGCCTCTAGTACAAAATAGTCATCCCCATGACCACCACTCGGTATTGTGTCTCCCAATATAGCCTAATGCCTAATCTTATCCTCTAGAAAACCAATAAACTCATCCTCGACACAATAATCCTTGATAAACCTTAATGTAATTGAAAAATAATCTAAACCATTGAATATGACACCACTAAAACCATTATCACCCAAGAAAATCAAAAACATCCCAAAACATATAAACATAAGGGGGTCCGAACAACAATCCTCCATGATAACTCTTAGGGATCCTATCAAAAATAAAACACTAACACCATATCACACCATCCTCAAGACACATATCTTACACATTAATTACATCACCTCCATTTTAGACTCCACATATCTAAAGAAGAAAACTACTACAATAATCATATAACTCTTCCAAAAGAACAACAAACAGGGAAACCTACCCTCTATATCAAGTAACTTCCTTCTTTGGGGAGCATAGAATCACCTACATGGTTTTGAAATGTTTTATAAATATAACATTTTTTTTGTAATTGGTTTACACCCTTTATATACACGAATCAATAACACACACCATCACAAGGAGAAGATGGTACCTCTCATAAATAAGATTGATTCAAGCATTATATCACACATGGAATAAAAAGAAAACCAAAATACAAGAAAAGGGAAATGGGCACACATATGCATTTCATGAACCCATGTACTCTCCTCTCATCCACCATGAATCCAAAGAACACGATCCAAAGGACAATTCATCCTTGTAGATCATTATCATGATGATATTGGACCTCTACATGTCACTCAACTAATGTTGTATTATCGTAAACATCGAACCCCCTAAATTAAATCTCCATGGGGTCATCAAGAAGATACCAATGATGATGATACATGTTGAAGGTATCCAAGATATTTTACATCTATGGTGGATGTTCCAAATAGAAATATACCTTACCAACATTCTTTAGCACCTCAAAATTAATGAACAAACATGGAGACAACATACTTCATTGGATAAAGCCTAGTACTTATGAAAAGTGGAATCCTTTGGAACACAAGGTATCTAACCTAGAACTCCAATGAAAAATTTCAAGCCAGTATAAGACATATTAATACCCTAAACTACCAAAGTATTTTCAAGAACTACTATACCTTATCAATAAGAAATTATAATTCCTTAGGGCCTAGAATAAAAAACTCTCTAAAATCTATCTAACACATTGGGGATTCAAATAAACCCCCACAAAATGAATCAAATGGGGCCATGTCAGGGGATGAGTGGTAGGTTTTTTTTGAGAACTGAAACAATGGAAATTTCCCTAATCGTGACTTACAAAAATACAAGATTCAAGCTCAAAAAGTAACATTCATCGAGTAGATAGTCCTCTATATTTATTTAATTTTTTGATGGTGGAAAAAAGTTACAATGAATAAAAAAATAAAAAATGAATTATATTATAATCTCACATTAGTATGTAAAAACATGAATATTATGTTGATAAGATGGATCTTATAACTCCATGTTGTTGCACAACTAAATCCACATGCCTCCTTGATGATGAATGCATAATGAATGATTCCTTGATTTATAGGAAGTGATCTGATGTAATAATCCAATCGATGATTACTGATGTATTATATTATACTCTATAATATAGAGGTACTCCTATGATGTAATCAATAGATATGTCCACCCATTTCAAATTCTTGAAATCCATGGGCTACACAAGACAACTAGATACTTGATTCTTTACCTTCAGCAATTTTAAAAATAGACACCAAAGCATGAACTCTGCCATAACATGTTTTTTTTTGATACACCTAAAATAATTCCTCTAACAAATGTATATCTCAGATTGTTTAGGGTTCATCATTTTTGGTGGATAAATAATTCATGACGGAATCTGTACTGAATTATTATCAGGATTAACATATTCCTATAGAACATCAATTGATGATGGTAATAATTCAGCCACACCTTCATGGAATCACCCTAAACATGTCAATCTTGGATCACTTCCACCAATTAGTATCCCCAAGGAGACATATCCACCAAATTCAAAATAGAATAATGAACTTTAATCTGTAAAAATAATCCTTCATCATCAACCATTATTTCATCAAAGTGTATGGTTATTTAGTCCTCTATTTCCATTTAAGCATCCACTAAATAACGAAATAATCTATTTAATAATGATTACATATGTTTTAATTATAAAATCCACTTTCCATGAGGTGTATGATTTCTTTAACCAATAGTCACAATAAATAACACCCCAAATATTTGTTTCCATATATCCATGTTACACCTATAGAATCTGTGGCCTAATATTTATGAACTATGAAGACCACAAAGTGTTCAATAACTACATAATGTATAAATAGATTTATGTAAAACACCACTATTGAAAATTAATTATCATGAGTGTCATAGTTTAACATTTGGAGGAATAAATATCTAGACCCATAATAGATAATTACCCATTGATAAATAAAAAAAACAGAAAACAAATTTGATGTGCTATAGAACACCTCAAAAATAATCTTATCATTAAGAAAATAGTGAACTACTAAACTGACTAACTGCCCTCAGGTAGTAAAATTCTACATAGAACAAATCTGTATAAAATATAGATCAATCCTATCGGATATAGAACTCAATAGGTCCTAAATCTGAAAAAAAATGAAACGAACGTCCATTGATCATATTTTAGGATAAGTAAACCATGATATTTGATGAAATTATTTGGAACCATTCAAGAAACATAAAAAAAATCCTTTTATGAGTCCACTGATTATCCCTACTAATATACCACATATCTATATAAAAACACTTCATGATTACCAAAAATGATTATGGAACGATTCCCAAAGATTACATGATTTTGAAATACTTTTTAGAAAACTATTAGATGATTGACATGATCATACTAGAAATTTGAGTAAATAAATATATCAATTAGGAAAAGACTAAAAACAACTCAACGAACTCATGAATCCTGGTGTTCTCGAGGGATCTAGGGATCGTGATGGAAATTTCTAGGTTGGATACCAGAGATATTGATTTTCATCGATGATATTATATTTTTTTCACACAGGGACTTTCTTTTTTCATATGACACTAAATAAAGACCTACTTGTGGTGGTACTTACGGGGTAATTTTATCTCCTACTTAATTTCTAGCTCAAGAGGGGTTCATTTCAAGGGAGGTTATTGTGACATTATTCATTAGACAAATCATGATTTTGATGTCAGTTTAACAATTAACAATCGAAATAAGAATCTATAATAATAATAATAATAATAGAATTATTGTATTTGTTTTTGTTTTTTCCGTTGTTTTTATAATATTATTATTAATGAAGTTGTAGTACTACAAGTGTGGTAAAGTCATCACATAATTCTATATATAATCAGGGTTCAAATCATGGAACCCTCTCTTAAGTGTGATTTTTTGGAAATTCAGGCTAATGTTTCAGGTGATATGAGAGTTTGGGGTATAAAACATGGTACACAATTATATATCATAGAAAATAAAAATGGGGAACTTATACCATTAAATAGTGGTCCTTTAGGGTTTAAAAATTGTATTGGGATATCTATGGAGTCAGTTAACAATTGTAGGTTGGTATGATAGGTGCTTACTAACCCATGGGTGTGTGTTGTTTCAGTTTATATAACCTATAATACATTAAAAATAAATTAATATGTTTATAATATTAAACATATATATGAGTTAGGGGATTCACATCTAACCATCCCTTTCATGGTTAATTCATTTGTTTATCTTTTTTTAATTCTACTTAATCAAACTTGTGGGGGGTGTAAAATGTAACTGCCTTAACCTCTCATGTTACTTGTGGCATAGTGAATTTCATGTATTACACCCCCAAATAACCATCTAATGCCCATAATGACAAAATCATATCTTGAAACAGTCTTACACATTGACCACCATCATTACCAGCACACAACGTTGCACCATGCTACTTTGATCTACCATATTCACACATGAACGCCACCCTCATGCCAAACCTCTCATATGAAAATATTCATCCATGATATTCTCAATTTTATAACCTTAGGAAACAATCATAAACTAATTTTACCATAAATTACATAAGAGTAGGCGAGTGGGAGAGAGAGAGAGAGAGAGATGAAACATAGATAAATTTTTGGTCCCCATTATTCATTGACCAATATGGGATTATGAATAATACAACAATGGAATAGATAAAATGAAATCCTTTATATTTTACGGGTCCCTAGAATTTTACATAAAGAATTAATAATGGGTAATATTAAATCCTTCAATAGAAATGATATTTCACGAAGAAGTAGAAATTCAATTTTATGATGATAGTATATTTCAGGTATAAGTTAAAAAGAATAATTAAATTATATTTTAAATGAATCATTGATTATGAAAAAAAGAAGAGATATTATAAATAAATATCTAATAATTCATCGAGTGTTAATCATCATTGTTTTTATTTTTCATCACAAAAATAGGTCCATTCTTTTCTAATACCAATTTGGTGTCTGTTTAATGTTTTACCAATGTTTCAATCATGATACATTCCTCTCCTCTACATCATCTATAAGGGTTTAGAAAAAACTAAAAGTATATAATCAATTTATTAATTGATTATAGGGATTATACTTTCTTCAACCTATGATTGCTGACAAGAAATTAATTAATTATAAATTTATTTATTTATTTCATCACACACCTATGGTGTCTCAAATCCTATAACCCAATGTAATATCAAATTTTAGTTCCCCTAGTGTAAAACCCCAATTCCATAGGCAACCTTAGTGTCAGTTTTATCATCCCATTATCAATTCAATAAATATATGAATTTTATCACAAATACATGTTTGTAGACTACAAATAGTAATTTTATTCTTAATACATTTTTACCAAGGATCCATTGTTAACTCAAATTTTCTGTGGATTTTCTTGAAATAACACACGTCTAATGAAATTAAATATAACCGTGAAAAAAATATTCACTAGTCATTTTATAGGGAAAATCGAAAATTTTTCAATATAGGGGTTTTGGGACTGATAAAAAAAATCTGTTACATATTGAACAAGAAAATTCTAGGTTATAACATTGTTTCCATCTTTTAATATTTTCACCCAAGAGAAGAAAATTATTGTAGTTGTTAATTAAGGGATCTTATGAAACTAAACTATAAAACAAAAATTCCTCATTAGGCTCATTTCTTATATATCGTTGGTTTGATCTCTAAAAATAATCAATACTAAACCACAATAGGAGGAAACATCCACATCATTGTATAATATTCCATATAGATATCACCTTGATATTAAAATTTAATGGAAACCCATGTACAGTTTGTTTGAGAATTTTCAATCCTAAAAACAAAAAACATTTCATTAACTAATGGTTATCAAACCATATGGAATGATACAAATCGAAAATCCATTGAAATCCAACATAGAGTTTTCAATTACCAAATCCTTATCAGATGGGATATCTCTACTCCATGCCTTTAAAGAGAACTATAGATAGTATTTTAATTAGATTTAGCCATCCATGCAAAAGTAAAACATCATTTTTTATAAAATATACCACACATCCACTCTATGATTTGAAAACCAGTATTCTCTTTTAGAAAAAGATTAACCTCAGTACCATCTCCTTATTGTAAGGAAATGTGCACCAATAATTATTGACCATAGAAAAAGAGAAACATGACCCTTCTAAAGTAACTTCTTTACAAATATATATGTGAACAATCCACAGAAAATTATATATTCAACAGTCTATCAACCACTATCAAAGATCATTTGGTTGAATTTTCATCACTAATTTGTGAAATCGATTAATAAGTACACCTAGAATAGTAAAAACATTGTGAATCAATAAAATATTACTCCACTTTCCATTGGGTTTCCCTATTCGCTGAAATTTAAAGTGGATAGTCTTAAAAATTTATATGACCCAACTATCTCAATTATGGACCGTAATTGAACACTTTCCTAAGTAACAAAAATACACAAAATCCTATGAAAACCTCATTAAATACCATATAGGGAGATTTCTACATAATGGGTTGTCTAAAACCAAACTTCTAGGGCCCACCTAGTGAATAGTAGGCTGGAAGTGAAGATCCCATGATGATCTAAAATAGGTTATAGGACGTTGAGCAACACCTAAAAGGAATATCACTTACATGGAGGGACATAGTTTATGGTACCTATAAAAATGCACACATATCCATCGCCATGAAACAGTATAGAGATAAAAAGTAACTAATAAAAAAATTTATTCATACATATATCTCACATTAGAGTAAGACAATAAAATTGGGCATTATAAAGGCCAAATAAAAGGCCAAAAAAACTAAAAAAGTCTAACCATTTATAAATGAGGTGAATACTGTCGAATAAAACACCAGTAAATTGCTTGGTCTCTCCAATTCAAAAAACAAAGAATCTTATAGTCATCCAAGGAATATTTCTAAAGGCTAATCATCCTTATAATAAATGAAATATGTGGGAAGATCACATGCGTGGGTGAGTATAAAAAAACTCAATAAGTTCCCAAAAAACAAAAAACATAATTGGGAAAAATGAAAAGGAAATAGTTATCTCAACCCAAAGAGAGTGGTAATAGTGAGACGATGTGAGAGAGAATAGAATTATATAACTCCATATCTTGACAATACATGAATAGTTATGTCACTAACACCATATTGTGTAAAACATGATATGTTACATGAAAAAACCAAATTCCAATATTTACTCATCATGGACACAACATCTCAAGAGTTCTCAACATTATTGGTGGCTAGAAGATTCTACTTGATACTGAAAGGTATTACTTATCCCAGTGAACACACCCTATGAGTCCAATAGTCACATATAGAAGTCATATGATATGTATCAATCATTGGGTATTTATGAATTTATGGGACATTAGGAGAGAACATTATCATCAAATATATCCCTAAAGGATACCAGAATAGAACCCGGAATTTCAAAATAATTTTATTGGGGATCTCACCATTGTCACATGGGGGACTCCAAAAAACATACTGGAACATATAATATTTAAACAAAAAGATATTTGATCACAATAAGGACATATTTGGGACACCATGAATCTAATCTATAACACCATATATATGAAAAATTGGAATGGGATCACACACAGGACTGGTATGGGAACTCTAGAAACCCCATCAGGAATTACCTGTTATTTCGTTGATAATCACCAATATATATTGGTACCACTGATATAAAATACACCATTGGAAGACAAAGTTATTAGGGATCCCTCTATGGTATTCCTATGGTGTTAGAAGAACAGAATCTAAACCCATCATATATGGGGGTTTATAATCCTATACTCCAGACATACATTATCATTATAACCTCATATGGATGGAATAAGGGAATACATAAAAACTGAAACTGATATATGCTTCAGTAAAAAAATATTCCAAATATAATTACATTAAGCACCATCTCTAAAACCAAAACCATGTCCTCCACCATGTTCTATATGAAAAAAATTTAAAGGAAAAGATACTTATAGGCCACCATCAGTGTCCAGAATATTGAGAAATGCTACCATGAAGTCTTACCTGGGGAGTACATGATGTGTCTCTCAGGGATGAACCCTATTAATATCACCTCATGGTAATCAGAGGGTATATAAAACATACATTTTGTAAACAATAGGTTATAGAACATGTGACCACCCCTAGTCTCCTGGGCATGTCTCCAACCATACATGGTCTGTCTTTCCATCTATCCCCATACAATGTGTTCTTTTAGTATATGAAAGGTTCCTCTTATCCCATCCTATATATAGACAATTTGATGTTCTCATGTACAGGGGCCCATTATTCTATAGCACAACCCATGCATGTGTGCTTAGGTATTTTCTCATTGTCATGTATATCTGACGTCTAGCCATGTACTACCAAACAATCAGGACCCATATATTAAATTCATACCCCTCTCCCTGGCTATCCGACCAAGCCTCACTACATAGCGTGTATCCTTAGTATGTGAAATTTAGTTACCATGACCATCATCTCTAAATGGGAAGAACACATGACATAAATCCTACACTACAAGCTGTGTGATCATGATTTCACTATGATCTTCCCAAAACCACATTTTTTATAATTACCCACATATACACAATGAAGGGAAATGTAGTAGTCATATAAGGTATATAAAACATTAAGAAACAAATATTTCGATATCGGTAAGTAAAATCATTAGTCAGTCTATGTGATGGATGAACTTTAATGCATCATGTCATACATGATGCTCAGAATAAGACACACCATGACTCTATGTGGATCTCCATAAAGGATGACGTCCAAAGACACCACAAGTCCTACATGGATCATCTTTGGGTCATTCCCCACATGAGGGAGAGATCCTCCCTTCTTCATGCATGTGAAACCTAAGGGTTGATATATTTATTACTTATTTTATTAAATAAATAAATATATCAACATCTTATTTTCCAACGATCACCCCCAAAAGGGCTCCTAACACTGAAAATCATTATGTCATGCCTAGGGTAAATTCCACAGTCCGAGAAAACTACAGTCTTAGATTTTTTATCAAAGAATCTTATCAATAGTTATTCCATATTCATAAAAAATGTCCAAAATTTGATGTAAAATATATAATATTTTTACAATCATTGAAAAAGTATCTTAGAAAATTATAATCATACATCGACATAATAGATGGATTTAGAAATTTCCCTATAAATATTAAAAATTTGTACATGGAAAATTATATTCATTATACTCTCTAAACATTTATTTATTTTAATCCAAAAAAGTTTAAACTTACTCATAGGGGAAAAATGATCTCTCAACCATATTTTACACACCATCATGGCCTTTAAAAGGTTTCCAAACTGTAAAAGAACACACTCATAGAGAAATCATTTGGGCATGATGTGACTTCCCATGATAGGATTCAAAAAAAAATTGGTACCTTGAAAAAAAATTCCATAACCAATAGCATGGTCACCTAGTTCGACATTGTCCTATTAATCAGGCATATATCTTCACAGTTGGACACATGGAAACTCAATATACCCTGTATAACTATGGTTATAGTGTCTATAAGTACGTTACCTCTCTAATTGATGAAAAACTGGTAGAATGGTCTCAGAACCTTGTGGATTTCTAATCATCTATAATAACTAAATAATAGTCTCATTGATGAACATAAATTCTAAACTCAACACTAATATATTCCGTTGAATGGTTAGAAGATGAGACATCATGGTGAGAAGGTATATAATAACTCAAATATAGTTGTGACCTCCCACTAATAATTAAAACCACATCCCAAGCACTAAGAAGTCACAAACCCATTTCCCCTGTACCATCCTAGAAAATTGGTCTCCACATACAAATAGGTGAGACAAAAAGAGATATCCCATTTACAAGACACCATATAATCAGTCACTAAACCCAATGATAAATAATCTCAGTACAACTACCCCTCTAATGGGTGTATTACTAATAGAACACAACTTACTCAACCTATTTTCTTGTAATGTGACTGGTATCATTTACAATCCTATAAAGGATAGAATACTCCCCGCCATATTAAAATATATCAAGAATGTATCTACTGGATATCTGTTCACTTAAAACCTCACAAGAGGCATCCCCAAGGTGCACCTCCCAACCTAATGAAAAAATAAGGCTAACAACCATCGATGGGGATATGCTAAACAATCTTCTTCAATAACTCCCAACACTAATGTTATTGATTACACCACCTCCTAAATATAAAATTAATGAAAACCTCACTCTGAGCATCTACTTCTATAACCACACCTTGGTTGGATATCAAGGATGTAAAAAATCAACCTTTTATGGGTCTACTATCAACCCCATGTCAAAGAATATAGATCCTAGGATGTTGACCTCTTAAAAATTGAAATGAATACATGTGAACTCCATATAAAGGAAGTGATATTAGATCACATATAAGGTACCAAGGGTGAAGACTATGAAAAAATGACCCAAAAAGGGTTGAAGGACCTGGTTTGAATATCTCTCATCCACCTCATGCTTAACAACATAGGGTTTCTTAGGTGAGGACACTGGGTGCTAACAATCCATTTCTCTACATACCCCTATCTTCACATCGATCTATCAAAGCTCATTGTGATGCATCTGATATGCTAGTGAAAATCATATTATCTTACCTGAGTTCCAGTCAATGATTAACCGAATATCTTATTGGAGAGGTAAACCCATCGTGTCTTTAGAAATGATATCCTCACACTACAGTACGACTATAGTAAAATGAATGTTCAAATAGTGCACAACACCAAGGGTTATTGTCAAAAAATTATACAAAGTTTATTTTCTCCACCCACCCATGAAGACATCATACTCCACCTTGGTCACTACTAATCATAGAAGGAAAACACTATCCCATAACTAGAACACTACCACACATTAGACACAACCACTTGAGTATGGATGGTGGGAAAACAATTAATATTGAAGTAAATATCATTGGGTCTCTATGTCAATATGAAATGATTTTATTTGTTTTTATATCATCGGAATTATTTTAAACTATATTGATATAATTGTGCAACAACTAATCCTCTCAAAAGGAGCCTCCAATATTAGGGTAAAGAAAAAGGATCCATGGGTTTCACTAGGACTCGAGAATGGGATATACCATTGGAAATGTGGCACATGATATGCTAAAATGGTTTTTGGGGTAGTGTAGACATATGTTATAACTGGAAACATTTTTGAGCCTCTAGGATAAAATCCCCTTCCCCCTAAAAAATGTCTTTTCCTTCACCAACATTTGTTCACAACCGGGTTCTACTGCAACACCTCAGTATGCCAAGCTACCCCAAACACGCAAGTGGAAGGAACACATATGATTCTTATTGAAACAAAATACCTTAGATGGATACGAATATTCCATGTGGTTTTGGATCATTCCACAATAACATGTATCAGGGTTGGAAGAATATGTATTCCTTTTGAGTTCAAATCTACAACATTCATCCAAAACATATGGTCTATTGATGCCCAATATCACCTCATAATGTTCTAGAAAGAGAAGTGTAATGAAAGAAGTGCATCACACTTATGTATAACAAGGACACAATATAAAAAGAGATGAAATTGATTTTCACTATAAAATACCCTAAATAAATTGGGTCATAGGATTCCAGGTCATATATCTATCTTGCCTACATATTCTATTTCCCTGAGTCTGGTACAAATCACCTTGTGGTGGTGGTGACAAAACTTCAATCCATTTTCCACCTCCTAATTCCCCCTTATCCACTACCTCATATATAATATCGCAAAACTACATGATAAATCTATTGTATATTCCTGGATAATCCATTTAACATCTCCCTCTCAGCTACATGTTATATCACAAAAAGAAATATATGGTGTCACACACTATCAGAAGAGAAAAAAATAATATTCTGGGGATAAGTGTATCCATCATGGGATCAATAAACATTAGGACCATGGAACTGTGATTATCTCCTATAGAATATCACATCACCATACCCCTATGAATACCATTAGAAACTGGTTTCAAAGGTCTCCGCTCCTGAGTTCCCACTACCATCACACACAGTTATCATATTCTCATCCAAAAATCACTCAAATAAAAATGACCAATCAAGCTTATTGTACTGGTGGTATATGAATGATATATCACATAAACCCTAATAGCATGGTGTAACCCCAGCTCGAAGTTCCATTAATTGGAAAATGGATCATGAACCATATCTAGAGTGTATCTTATGAGGGTAGTGTACCTCTAAGAATTATCCACCGTGGACATGCCACACTACTAAAGATGCGAATGCTCTAGGATGCACAATACTCAATATGTCACTAGATAAACATATTCTCTGATGAGAATCTACAAATACATCAAATTGAGTGTCATATCATGATGGGTTTGACTCCCCAGACTCTACTATCACCCTTTAAATACATGAATAAGGCTCAATGATAAGAACACCCTCAGATATAGAGGTTCTTTTCCAGGATGAATACTGTGGGAGCGTCTTAACACTAGTTTTCTATTTTCCAAGTCTGTGAATCAGCTCGAAACCTTATATGTATGTGCCTTTGAAACATATTGAGTGTGATCAACCTATCCTACTTCAGATGAAGTACATATGAAACAAGATACTTCTCAATATGTTTCTACATGTTTGGAAAACCACCAAGAGGAACCACCACCTATGATGACCCCTGAAATGGAGACTCATCGTGAGAAGGATAACCAAATTAATCCTACCATGGAATCCAAACTTGTTTTGGTCATAGATTGTTTAACAAATAATCATTCTGTTACATAGTCAAAGCGTATTTACTGTGAAAAAATTTAAGAAGGAAGTGTGAAACAAACCCAATTTCTAAATGATTCATGTAGAAAGGTTTCTGTAAAACCAATTCCTACATTTTTTAATTCAATAAGAAGGATATAAGAGTCTGTGTAAATGGATAAATTTTTTGTCAGGCCAATACTGGTGTCCCTGTCCTCAAATAAAAACTCAAAACACTACAACATTGGTTATATAAGTCCAAAATTAATCCTCACCACTAAACTAAAATCCGAACTCAATACCTCACTATGGGACCAACATTGAAACGAAGAAGTACCTCCTCAAAAACTATAATTTCGACCCAACATTTTGATGCTTTCCTAGATGGTGGTTGGCCTTGTGTGATGACCGAAATATGAGCTTCTATAGGCTTGGGAATTAAGATGTATTAGGGTATGGTATATCAAATACATGAGATATATTATCCTATGATACCTGAATATATAGGCAGATATACATACCGACAGACACCCACATATATCATAATGAAATAGTGTAGGTATAATAAAATAAATTATTCAAGAATGAATCCATAAATATACCACACATCATTGAAATAAAAATACATGAATGCATTATGAAAAAATACAACCCCACCAAAAAAATTCAATAGAGTATAACCTGGTCAAAAGGAGGTGAATTCTATAAAATGTAACACTAGAAAACACCTCAGTACGCCAGGGTTAGAAATATCAATATACTCCTAATTCTCTTAAGTTACCATCAAATGGAATGTTATTTTCAAAATAAATGACATGTATATGTAGGTCCCAAATAAGTGTGTATATAAGAATCTTATTAAGAACTCAAAATGCCCCTAAGGAAAGGGATAATCTAAATAAAAACAGTCATCCCAACACATTGACAATGTGTTGAGAATGTGGATGTGAGAGTGAATAAAAATCATCATATCCACATATCAAAAATACATATCTAGTTCTTTCATGAAAAATAGTTTATTTCAAACTTGACATGAGATATTGAAACTGGAATACATAGATAAACCCATCAAGGACTCTAGGTCTCATGTTGTCACAATGTAACTTACAGAAATAAGATTTTACTCTAGGTTCAAAGGTATCACTTATCTCGGATAACTCTCTCCATGGGCCCATCCATTCCATATAAAACTCATCTATGAATTATTACAACATTCTTATTACTGAAATAACTTCACATCGCCACCATTCATCATGGATTTCATCTAAGAGAGAACACTGATTGGGTGTTTTCATGAATAAAGGTATGCTTGAGCCTAGATGATCTTGATACTCAGATAAAGGACCACACCCATGCCATATGTAGGATACCTTTGTAACATCCAGAAAAATTATGAAATAAATTCTTTTAAAAGATTTAAATTCATTAATATATTTTATTGGAAAAAATACCTACTTATGATTTTATTAGAAACAACACCAAGTTTATATTTCATCATAGACAACATCGAGTCTCTTCAATTACTTAAGTTACTTTCAAGGTCGAGTCTTATTTCACAATAATATATTATTATTATTATTTATTTAACATAATTGTTATCACTTTTCCACTGTAATGAGTTTAATGAATATTACAAACAATATTATGAATATATGGAATAAAAATGTTTTTATACAGAAAAATTTTGTTACCAATTAATTATAAATTAAAATAAAAACCATATAAATATAATGGATTATTTTTATAAAATTATATTTTAGTGATATGAATGGAATTTTATCTTAATACATTAAATTAATCATTATTAGAGAATAATATTAATAAAATTTATACGTCATATGTTCAATAATTTTTTTTGGAATTCATAAAATATGTTTGTTTGGGTCATTAAATGAATAAATTGATTTTTTTTGCATAAAGTGCTGAATATTTTTGAAAGGATGTTTTACCGCCGTTAATTGCAGAACCTATTTTAAATAATAATTTTATTTAATTTTCAAATTTACATAGAAAAAATAACATTAATTTTTACTGTGTAATATGAGAATTTACTTTGTCTGAAATTTTGGTATTTTTCTGAGAACGTTCATATTTTGATGAATAGTGAATGACCCCAAATTTTAATTGAAAACTTATATTTCATATTAATGATTTTTTTTAAATATTAAAGTAATTGATTTTAAAGTATAATTATTTTATTTTTATATCATTTAATAAAATTTGGGTAATATTATTTTTTAAAATTTTATTTTAGATAAAAAACATAATAATCTTTCAAACATTTTCCATTTAAATACCATGTTTATCATCCCTCTGTTAGGATTGATTTAAATTTATCTTCTTGCTACATATTTGATTTGAATTTTGGAAAATGGATTCCATATTTTATATGTCCATAATTATTAATGTTTTATATGTTCAAGTTCATTTTTAAAAACTGATATTATTGAAGAAAATTAAAATCAATTACCACGATTAAGGTAAAAATGTGGTTACATAGTGGTTATACATTAATCTTAATAGTCTATGTGACCTACAGAACATATCAAAAACCTAATGAATGGATATTTGGACCCATATAAACTATTTTATAAATTTTGGAATATATATTTGGAAAATTATGTAAGAGAGAGCTCTCTATAGTGTTTACCTTTTTATATTAATATGAGTGACACTTCCCATCCACTATAAATGGAATTCAAACTTCCCCATTTATTCAAACCTATCATACCATTTTCATAGTAAAAATCATAACATAATAGTATCAAAACATCCCGACCCTCCCCATAGAGTCCAAAATTTTGGCATAATTCCAACCAAGTAATCCCTTTGGTGCCAACCAAATGGAGTTACCCAAAAAAGAGGAAATAATCTTCTATATCAATTTATGTTTTTTTATTTATCCATATATTAAATAATAATTAGTAAATTCATATAGAATAAAATTGAAATCATAAATAAAATGATATGTTTCTATGTTATGGTTTAGACCTATACCTATACACACTTCTATCCAACGAGTAATGAAATTAATATTTATAAACAAAAAACTACTGCCTCATAATTAGATATCAATTTTTTCAATTACTAACTCTCATGGTTTAATATTTTCTTGAAAAAAAATAATTTAATATAATTTATATTATAATAAATTTTTTAATTTTTTTAAAATTTTTTATACAACACATACCTTCATTATTTCCAATTTTTGGAATTATGATATCATTGGTTGTGGAATTCTAGACTACCACCTCATCAAAGTGATGTGATTAACACATTACATGGAAGTTAATAAAGATTAGTTTTATTAAAAATACGTGACATGAATAAAATATATATTATATTAATTGAATAGTTATCTTTATAGAAATATAATATATCATTTTCATTATTACCAGTTCACACATTAGAAAAAGTGATAATGTTATTTGTGCATGTGTGGACTACATCCTCCTGAACACGATGTGATTCCTATTACAGCCCAATAAGATAATATATAAGTATATATTAATAAATAATGTGGTTTTTATTATATAATGATTATTTTTTAAAGAGAAACATTACTTTCCTTCAATAATTATCATCAACAAATATGAATGATACTCATGCGTACGTATGACTTACAATCTCCATTATTTTAACATTGCATAATTTTTCATAAATGTAATTCAAGATTAATTTTAAAATTTTAATTTATGTATAAATATGATAAATATATCATGATTATTTTTCTGAATATTTTTATATAATGGCCTCATTGATCATATTTGACCTAAAATTTTTGTGTTTCACACATAATCCTAACATGGTCAAAAAATAAAATATAAACATTAATTATTAAGTAATTGAACAAATATTCTTTATATTTGAAATAAAATTAATAATATACCTATAAAAGGTTCTTAGAATGGTTGAAAATATTAACATAAGTTTATTGTTCCCATAAATGTAGGACAATCACGACCAATCAGACTCAAGGTAAGGGGTTTCATCTCAATTTAAATTCCATTGAAAATTATTTATTATTAGGTACATAGTAAATTTAATAGGTGTATATACTGCCCTATGAATTTTTATATCATTTTTTCAGTTATTAAAGGATATTAAATTTATCTATTGATATTATTATTTCTTGTATATCATGATTGAAAATTTACTCATGTAATAATGTACTTCTTCAAAGTATTTTCACATTGAGGTATATCTTTTATATTATGTACCTTTTTTCATTAATAAAGTGTATGTACAGACCCATTGACATGTAATAAAATTAATTACAATATTATCATGATATTGAAGGATTTTTAAATGTTATTATTATATGAGTTTGGTAATTAAATTGTTTCTCATGTGTTAAGGGAATTTTTATCTAAATTTTTGTATATTTGGTTAAACATCAATATTAGTGGTTATGTTATGCCATGAATTTGTGTGAAATAACCTACGATTTTATTATTATATATTTACAATTAATTTTTTTGGATATAAATTTGGTATGCATAATTATATCATTAATTTATTTTCAATCTAATTATGTGATCTTTGAATGTGTTTTTTTCTCACATTTATTTCATTGAGATATATTCAATATTCAACACTTAGTTTTGTTTTATGGTATATATAATACCAATGAATTTATTTTATAATTTTTAACATTTAAATATAATGGGTATTAAATATCATTGTGTTGATCTATCTTCCTTTTTGTAATAGTTTAAAATCTACAAAGGATGTAATGGAGTTTTGTCACATTTTTCTTCTAGGAGAATTTTGTTATGTTATACACATGTATTCATTAATAAGGTGTATATACATCTCTATTGACATGATATAGCCTGAATAAAATTATTCTTATTATATTATATTATTCATTTAGGATTTTCCCATTTTGGGGGATAACTATTGAAATGTTTCACTATGGAATGGGACACTTTTGAATATTTAACAATTATTTTATTCATGAATGTTTTAATGATCTTATAAGTTTAGTTTCATTCAGGAATGTCAACAAACCATATTGTTACTTATCCTAAATTAGAGATTCTTTTGAATTGATACAATCCATATTAATTCATCCGAGGTATTATGTCTGTTTCAATGAAATCATTGTCAAACCAATTTCTTTTCAATGGGTATACTATATCCTAAAGAGATTGTTAAGAAACCCATATCTTTTTCATAGAACGATTATATTTTAAGGATTTATTGTGAAACCATTTCTTTATTAGGGGTTTATTATGTATTAAATATATTTTTGTGAGAAAAAATTCTTTTCCATGTTTTGATTATTTCCAAAAGAGATTGTTATGGAACCAATTTACTAACCATGGGTTACTCGTGTTTCAAAAATATTATTATTTAACCCATTTTGTTTTCATGGGTTTCTCATGTTTAAACGATATTTCAATTTATCTAAAATTTTTTCCATGGGTTAATCATTTTTCAATGATATTGTTATGGAATCCGATTTATTTACATGTGTTAACCATGTTATAAAGCGATTGTTGGGGACCTGTTTTCTATTCCATAGAATAATGATATTCTGATAATAATAGAGGTGGTTTCAATGAGTTTTTATGAATTATCTTGGTATTCATTGTATGGGAATTATAAATTATGGTTACATACAAAATGATCCATGTGATTTCATTATATCTTATATGAATGGTGTGCCAAGATAGGTCTTTGATTCATTAGTTAATGAACATTTTCTCCAGGGATTATTGTTGGAAGTTCATCGTACAATTATTACAATTTATTATGGCTCTATAAGTTTTATATAAGGGTTCAATGAGATGATGTTCCTAGATACCAATAAATTTTATTTATTCTTGTTATGAGTTCGTAATTCTTCTCATGTTCTAGATAGATACCACATTAATTTTGATTATTGTTTCTGATGAATCTATAATTTTTCCAGTTCTCATATTTGATGATACTGGTATGGATGGGTATGAGTTATTTTGTAAGCATCTCATGACCTTTTATTATTACATCATATCCTTATGCACTATTATTCTAATATATAAAATTTAATTAATAATTATTATGTTTACCCTATATGATCATTTGATATCACCCTTCATATGTTTATTTTATCCCTTGTATTAAAAAATGTTGTTGAACTATATATATATATGAAGGATTTCACAAGGATGATGTTACTTACCTATTATAAAATATGAATATATGGGTTAAATGGGATTAATGTTATTTTGATGACTTTTGAGACCATGTTGATATGAGTTGTTAATGTAAAACTTTTTCATAATTATCTAAATCTTTAAACCTAATAATTACACTTGGTTGTGCAGGATCTATGTTTTTTTATTCCTGTTTTAATGTTTGGATAAAAATTTTGGGTAATGATTATAGGCTTTAAAGATAGAAATGTGAAGTAATGTATTTTAGCACATGATTAAGGTGTCTGAGTTTGAGGATATTTTAGTTATTATCAATGTTCAGTTTAGAGAACTTTAGAGATTATGATGTTTTTTCATGAGGTTATCTTAAGAGTTATAGATATAATTATAGAGATATAAGATGAATGTTGATAATGAGTTAAAATTATTTGATGAATCAATTTAGATGTTTAATTAGTAAAAATATTTTTTTAATAATGAAATTTTGGATACTTTTTTAGAGTTTAAATAATTTTAATCCCAAATATAATTATGAATTGTTTTTAGGAGGGAAATAATTTTCGTGTTTAAATATAATAGAAAACCTATAAGTTCGATGACAATATGTGGAATCCAGAAATGATATGGGGAAATATCTCATGACCAAGGGATGATAAGGGTTTTATTCAATACCAATGCCCTACACAATATTATGGTTAGCATAAAATTTCATTAAAGATAAATTTTATGTTAGAAAGAAAACTAATATTATTTCAGAAATAACAGTTTATTTATCAATTTTTAAAGTGTAATTAGATCAATTTTATATAAAATAATAAAATTTTTGTAATTAAAATATATTTATATTCATTTTAGATATAAAAAATTAGAAATGATTTGACCATTTTCACAATAAAAATCTACATCGTCATCCTATCTACAAGATTAATTTTAAATTTATTATGACCCCATATGTGATTGGAGTTTTTAAAAATGGACTAATTATTTAGAATAAGAAAAAATTTTATTTTCTAATAAGGTAAAATTAATTTTTGATAAAAATTATTTGGGAATGAAATTAAAACTAATTACAACAATTAATGTCAAAATGTGGTTAATTAGTGGTTATACATTAATATAAAGTGTCTTGGTGGACTATACACTTTTCCAAAACGCATTATCATGACATTATTATGATATATATCCTATTTTAATGATTTTTATAATTATTGGAGGCATATGATTTATGTTAAACATCTCGATAATGTTTACCTTTTTATATATACAAAAATTCCACTCCTCCTCCACTATAATAATGCACTCACCCTTCCCCATTTCATCAAAATTATGATTCCATTATGGATAATCCATTATATACCAAGATATGATCCTTATATCCCTATCCTCGCCCTTGATGGCTCCCATTTGGGGTAAATTCAACAAATGAACCGCTTTGGTACAAACCAAAAAGAGTTACCTGAAAAAGAGGTAACATTCATTAATGTAATTTCATGTTATATTTCTTTATGCACCAATTCAATACTTATTATTACAATATTATATAAAAAATCATATAATAAATATAATTATAAGTTTTTATGTTTTTTTTGTTGACCTACACCCACACACACACATCAATCAAATGGGTTATAAATTTACTATTTGTGTTCGGAAAGCAACCACCTTATGAAACATTTTTGTTTAGTTTTCCTTTATCACATATCATGGTGGGGAATTAATATTGAAAGAATATTTTTATATTATATATAGGATATTTGTTTTTTAGTCATTCTTATTGAATTTTTATATGAAACATATCTTCAATCATTCCATTTTTTGGAAACATGATAACATCATTTGTGGTCGTGTAAACTACCACCTTCTCTTGGTGATATGGTACATTCACACATTACATGGAATGTTTTAAAAATGGGATTAATTAATCAAATGTTTCATAAATAATATATATATATATGATATTCATTACATAATTACCTTTTAGTAAATACAAAATATCATTTTCATTATTACCATTTCACACACTGAAAAAAGTGATAACGTCGTTCATGGGCATGTGGACTGCCACCTACTCGATGTAATGTGATATATTTTAAATCACAAGGATTTTTAAATAAGAATATATAATTATATGACATGTAATTTAAGATATAATTATTATTCTATAAAGATAAATTTTTCTTACTTTAATTTCATAATGATCATTGAAAAATGAAAACATTAATCATGCGTACATAAGACCTACTATTGTAATGATTTCTATATTGGTTAATTTTTCATAAAAATAAATCATTATTTGTTTTAAAAGAATATTTTTTTATAAATATGATAAATTTTACCTGGTTATTTTTTATAGATGTTTAAACAATATCCTCATTGACCATGGTTGACATATCAATGTCAGATTTGACACATAAGCAGAATATAGTCAAAACAGAAAACATAAACATTATAGAGAATTTAATTGTATATAAGATGTTAAAAAATAAAATAAAATAAATCAAAAAATATAAAAGTTTTTTAATCATGTAAATAATTAACATAAGCTTACTATTCAGGGAGATAAAGGACTATAATGACAAATCAGACTCAAGGTAAGGGGTTTCGTCTCAATTAACATTACATTGTGAATTAATTGGGATTATGCACTAGGTTACTTTTATGTGGTGGATATACAAACTCATGGATATAAATGGAATGATAATAATTTAATTAATTTTATTCATTTTTTAAATTTATGTTATAATTTCATTGATCTCATCATTCAAAATATACTCATGTAATAATTTACTTCATATCAATCTCCTTTCATTGAGGCATATCTTTCCATTATGCAACTTTATTCATTTACAAGGCATATTTACCACCCCATAGAACTGTTAAATCATGTATGCCTATATAGTAATGATATTTAATGTTTTTAATGTTATTATTTCATGAGTTTTATAATTCCAGGGTTTCTCATGTGTAAAGGGGTTTCTAAACTCAATTTCCCTTAGTTGGGTTAAACTTCTTTGTCATTGCATATGTTTTTCCAAGTATATGTTTTAAATGACCTTTTATTATATTTTTCGATATTTAAAATTTCATTATCTGGATTTACACTTGTCACACGTGATTATATCATTGATATATTCTTAGCCCAAATATTTGAACTATGTAAGGGGTTTTTGTCTCTCATTTATTTGGGAGAGTAATATTCCATATTTCAAATATTTGTTTATTGTATAGAGTATATACTACCCATGAATTTATATGATGATTATTACCCTTAAATTTATTGGGTTTTATATATAAATTATATATTATATTTTTCATTTGGTTTTGGTTTCAATGTTACCAAAGCAGTACTTGATATTGGTCACAATTTTTTCTCATTGAGATGTATATTATGATATAGAATTATTTTCTTTTATGATTATTGTATAATTAAACATTGAATTGGGGTATCATGAATCAACTAATTCTCCTAATATTATAATATTCATTTATCATTATTAAATTAATGGTGTAAATTAATCAAATGTACCAAAGTGGTATGGGGCACATTGGAATGTTTAAAAAGTATTTCCCGCAAGAGTGTTTTGATTGTTTTTATAGAAATTTACTTTCTTAAAAGGAAAAAACCATTATTTTTACTTATGATTTGATGTGGATTTTTTATATTAATATCACCGACATTTATTTTTGGGATTGATAATGAGAATTTTAAGGGTAATGTTGTAAAATATATTATTTATGGGCTGATTATGTCTTAAAGGGATTGTTGTGAAACACATTTCTTTGGGAATGGTTGATTATGTCCTAAAGAGATTATTTTGAAATATATTATCTTTTCTGGTGTCGATTATGTCCTAATGATATTATTTTGAAACCTATTTCTTTTACATGGGTTGATTATGTTCTAAAGATATTACTATGGAACCAATTTCTTTACAATGGGATACTCACGTTTCAAAGATATTGTTTTTTAACCCATTTCTTTTCCATGTGTTACTCAAGTTTGAATTAGATTTTAATTTATCCCAATTCATTTCCATTGGTTAATAATGAAAAATTGTGATTGATATGGAACCTAGTAAATTTCAATGGGTTAACAATGTCTTAGATTTTTGTGGATCGTTTTCCATTCCTTGGGTAAATCATATTCTGAAAATAATAATGCTTGTTTCATTGAGTTTTGTTGAACTCACTTTAAATTAGGTTCTTGGACATTACCAATGATGGGTGTGCACAGACAGTGTCGGGAGAGCCCGTCATATCCTATATAAGGCGTATACACTGATAACACTCTAATGTATTAGGTAATGAATGATTTTTAAATAACTATATTGGATATTGGTTGTATGGTTATTGCAAATTTAAGCAATCAATTATGGAAGTCAAAGTGTTCAATGATATGATATTCCAAGATACCAACATGTTTTTGTTATGATTTATATGAGTTTATAATTATTCTCACAATCAAAATTAATATCATATATATTTTTATTGTTTTTTATGAGGACTCGTTCCTTGGACTTGTTTTTATATTTTATGATCTCGGAATTGATGAGCATGGATTATTTTATTACCCCTCATGCACATTTATTATACAATCATACTCTTATGTAATCTTAATCATATTAATTACATTAAGTTATTAATGATTATATGTATTCGTAATGATCTTCTGATATCACTATTTTTATGTTTTATTTTCCTTAGGTGTTATATAATTATGCTTAATTATTATTTTCTTCAATGGATTTCACAAGAATTATATTTTTGATAAATTATATAATAAGGAAATTTCGGAGAAATGGGAGAAATGTACTTTTGTTGAATTATGGATCAATTTTGATACCATTTTTGTATGAATTTTTCATAATTATCTAAAACTATAATCATATACGGTATTAGAGATTGTGAATCATCCATGTTACCTTTTTCTATTTCATGGTTTAGATTAAAAATTATGCTCACAATTATCTACATTAAGCCTGAATTGTAATGTTATGGATTTCATCAAAAGAATTAGGGTGTTTATTTAGGGGATGTTATATCCAAGAACCCAATTAGAAATCTTATGATCTCATCACATAGAAAGGGGATCACACCAAGGACTTTTGGGGGACACCATGAACCCTCTTCGGAACCTCGGTGTTCTGAGAATTTAGAGAGGGGATGACATAGAAGACAACTTGAAGATGCCACTAACCCATTTTGGATTAGTCGTCTTTGTAGTTTATAATATCCCATAAATGTGTTAATTCAAAAGTCTTATTTTGACTTCTATATCATGTTTTGGAAATCACAAATGTATTCTATCATATGTTTGTATATTACAATTGTCTTTTATCATGTTTATCGTATCGTACGATGTTGATCGTACCGACCAAATCGTATCGTACTGACTCTGTCAAACATATCGTACTGACTCTGTCAATCGTATCGTATTGACTCTGTCAATCGTATCGTACTGACTCTGTCAATCGTATCGTACTGACTCTGCTATTCAGATGATCATTATTTGTTTTGGTACTTTGTCAAAAACTCTCTCTACATATGAATCATACTCATGTTTTACATTTCTATATATCTCTTGTCCTAACAAAACGATGTCGTTGAGTTAGATACAAACTAATCAAAACGATGTCGTGCTTTCTGTTTCAATATGACCGTTGGAGGCAATATGACCGTTGGAACCCGAGGCCTATAAATAGGAGGTCATTTGAAGCTGAGACCACAACGATGAACAAAGATAACGAATGAAGAGACTCTGTGAACTACGAAGATTCTAGAGAGAGACACTGTGACTTCTCTCATCAGCTTTGTGCGTCCGATCATCGTATCGAGGGCTTTCAAGTAATTGAAAGACAGAGGTGCCGATTACCTGCAAAATCGAGGGCTGCCGGGGATAGGCAGACAGACGTGCCGATCATCGTATCGAGGGCTGCCGGGGATAGGCAGACAGACGTGCCGATCATCGTATCGAGGGCTCACCAAGGTGTTGGTGAGACAGACCTTTTATCCTAGGTGAAAGGATAACCCTTCTCTTTGGGTTAAAAGAATTGTATTACTTTTACATTTCCACTGTTTTATTAGAAAGGGATTTGTATTGTTTCCTTTCTTCTTTACATATTCAATTGTAATTGTTTCAATTACAATCATTCTATTACATATTGTATTGATTGGTTCTATACGCTTTAAGGTAGAATAATTCACATTTGTATTACTCTGATTATTGTGTTCACCTTGAATACAATTGTTTTTCTTTACAATAGTATTACAATACATCATACCTTTTACATTCAATACAATTGTGAGAGTTTGTATTTGTATTAGTTTAAGATCATTTAAACTAATCTCTTTGTTACTTAAACTCAAAGGTTTTTAAACCTACAATTCACCCCCCTCTTGAATTGTTCCATCTAATAGACTTTTATATCTAATATTCGATCCAACAATTGGTATCAGAGGAGGTTTTCCACTGATTTGTATTATTATCTTTATTTCTTATTACTATCTTGAATACTTACTACACTAACGTGTGGAGTGGAAAAGTTGTTTTTGTTATATTAGATGGCAGGAATGAATATCGGATCAATAGATAATCTGAATCCTTCTAGACCACCAATCTTTGATGGGAATGATTATGAGTATTGGAGAGATCGTATGAAGACTTTCGTCATCAATACTGGTGTAGACAATTTTATTATGCTTACTGGGGGTTACAAAATTCCTGACAAAGAAGTTAGCACTTTCACCAATCAAGAGAAGCAAGAATATCAACTAAATTACAAGGTACGCAATACTTTATTATGTTCTATGACCAGGAATATATATAGTTAGATATCTTCATGTGAAGCAGCCAACTGTATTTGGAAGAAATTAGAAGTCACTCATTTTGGTACATCCAAAGTTATCTAAACAAGGAGAGCAATGCTTCCAGCAGAGTATCATGGATTTGTTTTTCCTTATGGAGAGCCAGTATGTAAAGTGCAACAAAGGTTTATGACAATTGTCAACAGCTTACAATCTATGGGAGAAAAAGGTCTTGATGATGAAGCTCTTGTTGATAAGATTATAGATATTATGCCAAATGAATGGGAGTCAAAAAGAACAGCTATTGATGAAAATAGAAAAGTTTCCCAGATTACTCTTGATGAACTCTTTGGAACTCTTCTACAGCACGAGACAAGAATGAAGAGAGATGCTGATTTCAATAAGAAGAAGAATGGGAATGGAAGTGTAGCTTTTGCATCTAAAGCTAAAACACCTGAAAGAATCACAAGGTCAAAATCCAAGAAAGTTGTTATATCTGATTCAAGTGATTGTAATCTTTCGGATAATGAGTTAGCTAATCTTGCTCGAAGGATGAACAAGATTGTGGGAAAGAAAGATTTTCAATATAGATTCAAAAAGAAAGAGAGGAAAGATAGGAAATATTCAGAGGTAACTTGTTATGAATTCAAGAAAGCAGGACATATAAGTCCTGATTGTCCTTTACTGAAGAGGAAAGATAGAAAAGAGAAACACTCTGAAAGAATCAAGAAAAGGTTTTATAAGACAAAGAAAGGCTTGAAAGCAAATGATACATGGAGTGCAAGTGGTAGTGATTCCTCAGATGATTCTTCAGAATATGAGACGTCAGGACAAAGGAATATTGGACTTCTAGCCAGACTACCAATTGAAGATCATTGTCTCATGGCTAAGGTACATAATTCTGAAGCTGTTACAAATGTCTCTTTAAATGCAAATTATGTTGATAATAGATATTATGAATCTTCAAATGATGAACCCTCATCATCAGAAGATGATACTTTACCTTCTTTTGAAGAAGTCTCTAGATTTGCTAAATTACTTGAAAATGAAAATTCTAAACTCAAAAAGAGATTTGAAAAAGCAAATTCTAGAATTTCTATTTTGACTAAAGAAGTATCAGATCTTTCTAAAGATCTTGATGGGAAAACTTCTGATTTTGAAAGTATTTTGAAAGCCCTTGAGAAAGTCAAATCTGAAAAGGATAAACTTTCTAAGGATCTTGAAACTGCTATTTCAAAGAAAAACATTTTAGAGTCTAACTCTAGTTCTAATTCAAATGTTTTAGAAAATAAGAATTTGGTTTTAAAACTAAAGTCAGAGATTTTATCCTTGAAAAAGTGTTTGTCAAACTTTACTCATGGAAAAGAAAACTTTGATAGGATGTATTCTCAAATAAGACCTTTGAGAAATCGTTCTGGTCTTGGTTATACTTATTCCAAACCTGTTTTTAGTAATAACTATTTTGTTCCTCAAAAAACCATTTTCTGTTCCAAGTGTCAATGTGGTGGACATTGGAGAAGAGATTGTTCTCTTAACAAAACTCAATCCTTCGGATTTCATAAAGCTCATTTTGCTAAACAAATGTGGATTCCTAAAATTCTTTTATCTAACCCTTCTGGATCCAAACAAGTTTGGATTCCAAAAATCTAATTGTTTCTTTTTCAGGGAAACGAGAAGTGTATCAATAAGAACATTTGGTACATGGATAGTGGTTGTTCTCGACATATGACTGGAAACAAAGATTTCTTTGAAAAGGTTATCAAAACAAAAGGTGGAAAAGTTACCTTCGGAGATAATGCTCAAGGAAAGATTGTTGGTGTAGGTAATATCGTTTTTCTTGGAAAAGTTCTTATTTCAAATGTTTTATTTGTAAAAGGTCTTAGGCACAATCTCATCAGCATAAGTCAATTATGTGATGAAGGTTACCTTGTGAATTTTAGAAATGATAAGTGTCTAGTTCACAATTCCAAGGATGAATTCATTCTATCTGCCCATAGGCCAGAGAATGTTTACACTATTAACTTAGAAGACCTTAGGAACCAAAACTTACCTTGCTTAAGTGTAATAGAAGACCAATCGTGGCTATGGCATTGGAGACTAGGACACTGTAATTTGAGAAACCTAAGAAAACTCTCAAAGAAAGGACTTGTAAAAGGGCTACCGGATCTTAGATATGATTCTTCAAAAGTCTGTGATCCTTGTCAATATGGCAAGCAACATAAAACTAGCTTTAAACCAATTAATGAAGTTTCAACTTCTAATGCATTACAGCTTGTGCATATGGATCTGTTTGGTCCTTCACAATCTGGAAGCATTGGAGGCAAATACTATGTATTTGTTTTAGTTGATGACTTTACTAGATTTACATGGGTCTACTTTCTCACAAAGAAATCTGAAGCCTTTTTCTATTTCAAAACTTTTAGATCCCAAGTTAAAAATGAGAAAAACCTACCATTGATAACTATTCATAGTGATCATGGTGGTGAATTCCAAAATTCAGATTTTGAAACTTTTTGTAGTAAGAAAGGTATTACTCACAATTTCTCAGCTCCAAGAACTCCTCAGCAAAATGGGGTTGTTGAAAGAAGAAATCGTATTCTTCAAGAAATGACTCGAACCATGTTGAGTGAATACTCAATTGCTAAGCACTTTTGGGCTGAAGCTGTAAGTACTGCCTGTTATACTATAAATCGTGTTTTAACTAGACCATTTCTTAATAAAACTCCTTACGAGTTATGGACTGGCCGAAAACCTAAAGTTTCATACTTCAATGTTTTTGGATGCAACGTATTCATTCTGAATACAAAAGATAATCTTCACAAATTTGCACCAAAATCTGATGAAGGAATCTTTCTAGGCTATTCCACAACCTCTAAGGCTTATAGAGTTTTCAATAAAAACACTTGTACTATTGAAGAAACAGTACATGTAAAATTTGATGAAACTAACCCTTTTGTTTTCAACCAACCCAATCCTACATCCTCGGATGTGTTTTCCAAAAATGTTTATCAACCTATATTAGAAGAACATTCTGATAAGGAAAATGTTCAAGAAAGTATTCCTGAAACATTTACCACAGAAGATTTTCTGCCATATGTTGATGAACAGGTTTTACAAAACCCAAATCAATTGTTTCTTAGGAATCATCCCAGTGATAACATCATTGGTGATATAAATCAACCTGTAAGGACCAGAAATTCCTTAAGAAATGAAATAGAACATCTTGCTTTTCTTTCCCAATTTGAACCTAAAAGTCCAAGTGAGGCCTTAGGTGATGATGATTGGATCAAAGCAATGCAGGATGAACTAAATGAATTTGAAAGGAATCAAGTCTGGACTTTAGTTGAAAGACCTAAAGAAACAACTGTAATTGGTGTAAAATGGGTTTTCAGAAACAATTGTGATGAAAATGGAATCATTGTAAGAAATAAAGCAAGACTTGTTGCTAAAGGCTATAATCAACAAGAGGGAATAGACTATGAAGAAACATATGCCCCTGTAGCTAGACTAGAATCTATTCGTATTCTATTAGCCTTCGCAGCATATTTCAATTTCAAACTATTTCAAATGGATGTCAAATGTGCTTTTTTAAATGGTTTTGTTCAAGAAGAAATTTTTTTCGAACAACCTCCGGGTTTTCAAGACCCAAAACATCCTGATCATGTCTTTAAACTTACCAAGGCTCTATATGGTCTTAAATAGGCTCCTAGAGCATGGTATGATAGACTTACATGATTTCTTTTACAAAACAATTATAGAAAAGGTACAGCTGATCCAACTCTTTTTATCAAAATGGAAAACAAAAATGTTTTGGTTTTCCAAATCTATGTTGATGACATCATATTTGGATCAACTCAGAAATCTTTAACCGATTCTTTTGCAAATTTAATGAAATCTGAGTTTGAAATGAGTATGATGGGTGAGTTAACATTCTTTCTTGGTTTTCAAATATCTCAAAAACCAGAAGGAACTTATATATCTCAACATAAGTATATTAAAGACTTACTCAAAAAGTATGGATTTGACAAAACTAAAAGTATTAGCACCCCAATTTGTACCTCAAATACTCTTGACCTTGATGAAACTGGGAAACCAGTAGATCAAACAAATTTTAGAGGTATGATAGGGAGTTTTCTATACTTGAAAGCTAGTCGACCCGACTTGATGTTTTCTGTATTCTTATGTGCAAGATATCAATCTAATCCAAAAGAGTCTCACTTGAAAGCCGTAAAGAGAATCTTTCGGTATTTAAAAGACACTATGGATTTAGGACTTTTCTACTCTTCTGGAAATGATATTGTTTTAAAAAGTTTTTCAGATGCTGACTTTGGTGGTTGTAGAATGGATAGAAAAAGTACATCTGGAACATGTCATTTCTTAGGAGACTCTTTGGTTTCTTGGTCCTGCAAGAAACAACACTCAGTAGCACTCTCCACTGCTGAAGCTGAATATGTAGCAGCTGGAAGTTGCTGTGCTCAAGTATTGTGGATGCAGCACACACTCACTGACTATGGTTTGAGTTTCTCCAAAACTCAAATTCTGTGTGATAATACAAGTGCCATAGCTCTTAGTAAAAACCCAGCACATCACTCTCGTGCAAAACACATAGATGTTAGGCATCACTTTCTTAGAGATCACACACAAAAAGGAGATATTGTTTTACAATTCATCGGAACGCAAGAACAACTTGCTGATATTTTTAAAAAACCTTTACCTTCTGATAGATTTGAGTTTATAAAACAGAAGCTAGGAATGATTACATTAAAATAATCATTCATATCTACTTCCTATTTTACATCTCTCCTAATAGTAAGAAACTCCTCGTAGAAAGGGGGAGGACATTTCTTTATGTCTTTATGTTTCTGATCTTTAACTATTTACTCTATTTATATGTTTCTTTTTCTGTTTATCATATTGACATTTTTAGTTTCCTGTTTATCGTATTGACCATTTCAGTTTTTCTGTTTATCGTATTGAAATTCTTTTCCATCATACCATTCAATAGTTTTTGAATCGACCGATGATGGTATTGAAATTCTTTTCCATCGTACCATTCAATAGTTTTTGAATCGACCGATGATAGTATTGAAATTCTTTTCCATCGTATCATTCAATTTTGTTTGAATCGACCGATGATAGTATTGAAATTATTTTCCATCATATCATTCGATAGTTTTGTATCGACCGATGATAGTATTGAGATTGTTTTCCATCGTACTATCAGTTAATGGTAACAACTATTTTCCATCGTACGGTCCGATCATATTAATGACTTTGTTTTCCATCGGCATCATGTTTTTTTTCTTCTTACGATTGTGTTTACTTTTGATTCATACCAAAACCAGCAATCACCTTATGTTCTCCGACAGGTTTTCTTTTCAATTTTTTTAAAATTTTTTTTTTCTTTAATCCTAACCATTGATCTGGTATTATCTAATCTTGACCGTAGAATATCAACGGCCATCTCTTCATTGCCTATAAATACCCCCCTCCCCTCCCCAAACCCACATTGATTGTCCAGGAATTGAGGCGAAGCTCTGCTCCACCAGCTATAAAAAATCGTACGATCTTCTCATTGGCAGAACCTTTATGTCTCAATCTTCTGCTAATACTCCTGCCGAAATGTCTTCAAAGACTTTTACAGAGAAAGACTTTCACATAGAAAGGTTAGTATCCCGAGACTTTTTCGATATGTACGATTCTACAATCAGGAGGATTATTTTGTTTCAAGGATGGGAACATCTCTGTGTGGAAAAGCCTGATATTCAAGATCCAGTTCTTTTTGATGAAGTTTGTCAGTTTTACAAAACCGTTTCTTTTGACAAAGATATGACTATTAACTTCGCTTTGTACGATAGAAAATTATCTATGTCTGTGAAACAAGTGGCACATTTTCTGAATGTTTCTATAGAAGGCGATGCATTCTGTCCATCTCACAAACTACCAGAGGAAGTTGGTACGTTTAATAGAGAAAGTGCTGAAAAAACTTTGTTTGTTATTAATGAGGAAAAGAGGAAAGTTTCTCATCTTTCACCGGACAATCGGTTTGTCACTTTATGGATGCAAGGTTTTCTTATCCCAAGGAAAGGGGATAGAGAAACCCTTAAAGTTTCTGATGTCTTTATGCTCGACTATCTTGTGAATATGAGGAATGTAAATCTCATGGGATATGTTTTTGAAACCATCAAGAATGTCAAGAAAGGAGGGATTAAATCCCAGATAATAATGTATCCAGCCATCCTTACGAAATTCATTCTTGAGAGTATGAAGTTTTGTAACATTCCTTTGAAAGGAGAACCTATGGATTTGAGGCCATCTTTGATTAATAAGAGTACGATAAAAAAGCTGAATGTTTGTTTTGATTAAAATTAAGAACTTTTTGTCAGAGATGTAGAAGCTGAATTGGCTCAAAATCAATCGGCACCTATGCCAGCCAAGGACAATCAATCCACCGGTGTTACTCGAAAGTCTGATCCTCAAACTAGTTCAAAACCAAAGAAGAAGCCAAGGTACAGTAAGGAAGTTGTAGCCAAATGGAGAAAGGACAAGGAACAGAGAAAGGAAGGTGATCCGAATTTGGTCTTGACCCTGCTGAGGCCTTTGCAGAAAGAATAAGGGTAGAAGAAACCCTTCAAGCTGAAAAGAAAAAGAAGACTCTTTTGAAAAGAAAGGCTCAGGACTTTGATATCTCTAAAGTCTTGAAAGCAGTTGAAGATGCTAGTGCTCAACTAACTGTGGAAGTGCACCAAGAGCCCATCGTACAGATTCTGCCTGAGAAAGAAAAAGGAAAACAAGTGATAGAAGAAGTGGAAGTAGAAGAAGGAGATTTTCTGTTAGAATTTCTTCAATGTTCAAAGAAAAGTAGAGAGGAATCGCTTCAAAAGCTGAGCGAAGGTGTTCAACAAACTCCTCATGTCGATCAGGAAAGATCTCCGAACAGGATGTCATCTCGAGAAAAGCAAGATGCTCAATCTTCTCAGTCTGATAAAGTAGTTGTCATTAGTGACAAAGTGGAAGATGAAAGAAAACAGAAAGAAAAAGCGAAAGGGAAACAACCAATTGTTGATTCAAGCAGATCGTTTGAACAAGCATCGTACGATGAAGATACTGATTCAGAGCATACAATCTCTCTCAAGAAGAGTGATTACATTGTTCATGTTTTGAGAAGGATGGAGAAAACCATTCCTTATTTCCCGAGGCTGGAAGGGAAGATTGATTTTATTACTGAAAATCAAAGGAAAAAGTTTGGCTCTGTAAAAGAATTGAGAAAGAAAGTTTTGTCAGTAGAAGCGGATCTGAAAGTTCTTTCAGAAAGCTCAGTTGCTCATAAGAAGGCTTGCAATAAGATGACCAAGTGGTCCTACAAAACAGAGAGCTCAATCAATGATCATGAAATAGCTATTGAAGATATAAGGAGGTTATCAAATGAGCTAGCAATTGCTTTCAACAAGCTTGATAAAGAAACGGTTGAAAGGCTGAACCTTTTATCTTCTCAAAGAGCCGATGTTCCTTCAGTGAAAGACTTGCAAGAAAGAATGAATGTTTTCCAATCTGAATTCTCGAAGGTTTCATCTTTCAAAGATGAAATGGTTTTACTGAAGAATCAAAATTCTGAGTTGTCCAAGGATAACAAGACTCTGCAAAACAGAATTGATACCCTTAAAGAAGTAATCAGAGTACAGGAGGAGACCATCAGAAATCAAGATCAGATTTTTGCAGATCAACAAGAGCTTCTCAAAACTCAGGGTGAATCAATTTCTGAAGACAAGAAGGAGATCAAGAAGATGAAAGTTGTGCTTCATGATCTTATAAAGAAAGAGAAGGAAAGAGAAAACAAATGATTGTTGTATTTGTTTCTTTTGGAACTTGTTTGTTTTGTAATAACTCTTATAATCCTTTCGCTTTTATCCATTGTCTTGTATTACTTCACTAACTCTTTCAGACAATTCGAGATTACTCCTTTCTTTTTGTAAATCACAAAGGGGGAGAATATTTACAAAGCAAAGATTGTTTTACAAAGGGGGAGAATGCATTACAATGCTCTTAAGGAAAATCTACGAATACAATCCTTAGGAAAGTCAATACCTAAGGGGGAGTTAGTTGTATTCAATTTTCTTATTCAGAAGAGTTTTTAAACTCAGGGGGAGATAAGTATTTCTTGTTTCATTTACTTTGTGTATTTGTGCTTTCCAAAAAGGGGGAGATTGTTAAGTCACAAGTCTTCTTTTGACTTCTATATCATGTTTTGGAAATCACAAATGTATTCTATCATATGTTTGTATATTACAATTGTCTTTTATCATGTTTATCGTATCGTACGATGTTGATCGTACCGACCAAATCGTATCATACTGACTCTGTCAAACATATCGTACTGACTCTGTCAATCGTATCGTATTGACTCTGTCAATCGTATCGTACTGACTCTGTCAATCGTATCGTACTGACTCTGCTATTTAGATGATCATTATTTGTTTTGGTACTTTGTCAAAAACTCTCTCTACATATGAATCGTACTCATGTTTTACATTTCTATATATCTCTTGTCCTAACAAAACAATGTCGTTGAGTTAGTTACAAACTAATCAAAACGATGTCGTGCTTTCTGTTTCAATATGACCGTTGGAGGCAATATGACCGTTGGAACCCGAGGCCTATAAATAGGAGGTCATTTGAAGCTGAGAACACAACGATGAACAAAGAGAACGAATGAAGAGACTCTGTGAACTACGAAGATTCTAGAGAGAGACACTGTGACTTCTCTCATCAGCTTTGTGTGTACGATCATCGTATCGAGGGCTTTCAAGTAATTGAAAGACAGAGGTGCCGATTACCTGCAAAATCGAGGGCTTCCGGGGATAGGTAGACAGACGTGCCGATCATCGTATCGAGGGCTGCCGGGGATAGGCAGACAGACGTGCCGATCATCGTATCGAGGGCTGCCGGGGATAGGCAGACAGACGTGCCGATCATCGTATCGAGGGCTCACCAAGGTGTTGGTGAGACAGACCTTTTATCCTAGGTGAAAGGATAACCCTTCTCTTTGGGTTAAAAGAATTGTATTACTTTTACATTTCCGCTGTTGTATTAGAAAGGGATTTGTATTGTTTCCTTTCTTCTTTACATATTCAATTGTAATTGTTTCAATTACAATCATTCTATTACATATTGTATTGATTGGTTCTATACGCTTTAAGGTCGAATCATTCACATTTGTATTACTCTGATTATTGTGTTCACCTTGAATACAGTTGTTTTGCTTTACAATAGTATTACAATACATCATACCTTTTACATTCAATACAACTGTGGGAGTTTGTATTTGTATTAGTTTAAGATCATTTAAACTAATCTCTTTGTTACTTAAACTCAAAGGTTTTTAAACCTACAATTCACCCCCCTATTGTATTGTTCCATCTAATAGTCTTTTATATCTACTATTTGATCCAAAAAAATGATGGTCAAAATGATCCCAGAAAACCCACATATAGAATAAAAAGTAATATTGGATCCCACGTCATGCTTCCTTGAGGGATACATGAAAACTATCTAAACCAAACCTGTAGAGGGGATCACAATCCAATGACCTGGATGTAATGTATAATTTTAGCCTTAGAGGGATATACTAAGAAAAAAACCCCAATAAAAAAGATACATGTTTCACTAATTGAATAATTCCACTATTATCACCTCACATCACATATCTAATACCAAAACAATAACCACCATCACGTTCTATAGAGAAAACTACCCGAGATAGGATACTAGTGGACCACCATATGAGTCTTAAAGATGTACACATGAAAGGGATAATCCTATTAGGGTTGTAAATGATGTGTACCAATAGTAGAAGGAGCTATATTAGGGATATAACCTTTCTATGTCCCCACATGAATCTTTGAATGTATAATAAATATACATAGTTCTTGCATTCTATTACACGGTATGTAATCTGAGTAGATCAATTGGTTGCATCACCATATGGTCACTACCTGGCTTTACATGTATCCCCATAATGCATATACATGTAGTACACGTCGTGTACCTTTAGAACAAGCCAATATAAGTATTTTTCCATTCCAATGTACAATGGTCCATTCTCAAGCATCACGACATGTGACTGTGTACACGACTTTGTCCTTTTTCTTGTATATACCAATGGTCTGGTCATGTACATCCACATGATGATGACTCCTTATATCGAATTCCATCATATGTCATTGGCCTCTGGACTATGTTTCACTATCTGATGTGTGCCACCAGTAAATGTAATGTAGTTTTCAGAAATAATCCTCTAGGAACGGGAATACCACATGGAATGTTCTCCTGCACTGCAGACCTTGTGATTAGTAATTACAGTAAAAATTCCCTCTGATACACATAAAACCCATATTTTCACCAATTAACCATACATCTACCCCTAAGGGATCAATTTCAGCCGTATAAGGGATTGAAATCCCAAAATTAATCCATATACAAGGATTATCACATAAAAATCATAGTAAAACATCGTCACGAGAATCACTGAATCTTTGGGTCCAATGTGATTCCTAGATGCCCATTTACCTTAATCATGCATTGATAACCATCTCAGAATATGTATATTGAAACATACACTCCTCAAAAGTTCCATCTCAGGCATTATACCATGCAAGGTATATATCCTCCATTTATCATACTTATAAAACCATGGTGAGATATATTACATTATTTAGAATCTTGGATAAAATTACATTTTATCATTGCATCTTCCATCATTCACCCCCAACTATGAACCTGATGCCGAAAACATTATTTCTGTTCTAGTGTATAATATGTTACCTAATAGGAACCACTGTATCTGATTTTATAGCAATGATTCCGATTGGGAGTTTGTCTATATTTTTGAAAGTGCACATGTGGGATATAACATATTTAATATTTTTTGTATGAACACATAGTGGCTCTATAGACCCCAGAATTCTACATCAACTCAACTCCTAGCATAGAAAACATTCCAAAAAAAATTGTAATGTCTGACCTAGTAAAATATAGTTGTTAAAGAGGTACTCCCAAAAATAACCAATGGACATTTGGAACAGAGGGACACATACTACTAAGGTGATTTCATCTAAGGATTCCCAATTTGATATTTAATATGAACAACAATGTTAGTAAACTACCATCCCTAGAAAAATGGGGAAAATTATACACATCATTAAGTGAAAATTTCTGAACTGCTTCATAAAAAAATCCATTTACATAGGAACACTAAATTGATATCACCATTATTTCCCTCTCTCGTAGTGGGATGAGTCCAGTACCAGCACCAACGATCGAAGGCAGGAATGAATCTCAATTCTTATGAAATAATAATTTTTTCAAAACTAGCTATAGACAAACATCATTTATCATTCGGAATTAGATTTTGTTGATTGAAACTTCAATCACATTTTTGATATTGTGCCACCCATATCTCACCAATATATATGGGTTTATATTCACAAATACCAATTATACCCCATGAGAATGATTCACATACTATGATTGTTTATGGAACAGTTGGTACTCCATGTAAATAGAATGGAAAATCCATCAATATCAAAATAGGATATTTTACAATCAAATACATGTTTTGATTTGGAATATATGTTTTCATTAATACCAAAATACTGATCACCAACCCACTCATAAATATTTAAACACTATATATTGAATGAAAGATAATGGATTAGTTGACACCCAACTGTGGGACAACCATGGATCACCATATTGAAGAATTTAAACATTTCCCCATATTTATGGGTTTTTAATTCCCATTTGTTCTATAATAAACCCAAATTTTCATACATAGTTATTATATAATTTTTTGGTGTATAGTTCGTTATATAATACAATGACACAGACGATGATCTTAAATTTATAGTGAATTTGAAAACATGGATACAAAATCTATTGGTTCATAGGTGAACTAAGTTATATCCCACTATGTTCTACATAATTATAAATCTTCTTATAAAAATAAAACATAATAAACTTCATCATAAAATATAGAATTAAATCAGAATAAATAGTGATCTTAAATGATTTTAAAGGGTAAAAATGGATGATACATAAACATAATATAAGTATAAGGTCATGAGAACATGCGAATTAAATTTGAAAACAATACCCCAAATATCAAAGATTATAACCATAAGTTATGGAATAAAGCGTTGTAGTTAATAAGAAATTAATACTAAGGGAATAAAATAAAATTAACCATGACCGAACAATATGGGAACAATACATTGAATTTTTGTGAACAAATAAGAATAAAATATCATTCAATTTGTAGTTAAAGGATCATTGTAAATACTATCATAGTGGAATGAATTCACTACCAAGACAAACATAGTAGTCCAGCTTTAATCCAAGTGAAATAATATGGGATAGAGTCCCTTACTAAATGGAATTCACTCTTAATTCCAGTCCTATTTATTTCATGAGATATCAATATTTACAAATTCATTAGAGGACGATATAGGTTCCATCAGTCATATAATGAAAAACATACATATATGCTCCATCAGGTCATCAAATATTTTTCTTATCTTAACCAATTAAACGAAATGGATATCATAGAAATTCATCATAACATAAAATATAATAATTAAATTGTTTTCATAATAATTTCAACATTTTATTAAAGCATTACTCATATATAAAGAAGAGGGTGTCATAGGCATTTAATCCTGGTATATCCCATGGAAAAGAAGCAAGTTTCATAAACATATAATAATGATAATAATATGTAGTCTACCAAAATAATAAATAAATTTTCAATGGAATATCTTCCTTTTAAATATTAAATAACATATAAATATCCCATTAAATATAGAATATTACTTTTAATGAATAATTAAATGGAATGTTTCATGAAGAAAATATAAATCCATTGAAAATAAACATAAAAAATAAAAAATTCATAAAATAATTTTGAATTATTTTTCTTTTGAAATAACCATGATAAAATATATAAGAACCCTGAAATAAGATAATGGACATGACATCCAGAAATTTCATTCATTCCATACATATTAATACAAGTATTACCTTCAATTATTTAGTAAAATCGAATCAAACTTTGTTTTGGAAAACTACATGATTATTGCTTTTTTCTTTCAAAAAAATTAAAACAAAACTAAAAAATTCATTATGAAATCATTTTTTGAATGATTAAAATGTCAATTAAAATATTTTTAAAATACATGGTTCAAGAGGAAAAATTATTTTCTAATTAAAGGAGAATTAAATTTTTTTTATAAACATTATCTTTTTCTCCAGAGTACCTAAAGATAGTTGAAAGAAGGGAGACATGCATTTTGATGAAATCAACTGAGGAGACGAAAATTCATGTGTTTCTGGAAATATAGACCACTATATTTCATCATCAGAATCATGATCATAAAAAATACTAACTTACGATGAGATTGTAACATAAATTTTCAACCTATTAGACATATTTTTATTCATAAGTACAGTTAACGATTAAAATCAAATTAAACAATTAAAGTAATTAAAATAAGGATATTAATTATATTATATTCTATTAGGGATATATATAAACCTCATAAATGAAGGTAGGAATATAACACAACATATATTTCAAGGAAAGAGAATTTAGAAAAAAATAAATTCTATTAAGTCTTGAATTACTTTATAGATGTTAATAAATCCTAAATAATAAATAATATTTTAAAACAATTCTATTAAATAAGGATAATTATATATATTATATGATACATTATTTACTTATGTCTATTTATTATATATTTTTTAACAATTAATTCTAAAATTATGATTTTAAGAAATAATTTCTCTGTTTTTCATGTATATTTTGATTTATTTTTTTGGTCATAATAATTTAATAATAGTTATCTAATATCTTTAATGTTGACCACGTTATAAATATAATATATAATTATTATATATTTATTTATATTATTCCTTATTATTTGGAGATAGGAAATTAAATAAATTGTTCATGGGACAGTAGGCCGTACATACCCATGAACGCTAATTACATTTTCTCAATAGATTGAAATAAAGAATGGTAGATAATATATTAACAATATAAAATTATTTTTATGTCATAAATATCATAAATATTATATTTTTTAATTAAATAAATCCTTACATCCATCCATGTAATGTTTTAACTAATCACATCACTTCGTGAGGCAGTAGTCTATTGTAATCATTAATGATGGTTTTATATCCCATTTTATTGAATAAGAGATTGATATATGTTATTACATGAAAATAATAAAATATAATTATATATAATATACTGATGTTTTTATATAGTATTAATTGAATAATATTTCATGTATTTGTAAGAAGAATAAATAAACATAAAATGCATCGTTAAAATCATTACCTATTCTTTAGAGTACTTTATTTGTTTAAATTAAATCCATCATATATTTTATAGAGAAAATAGGACATAAGTATTTTTATATTAATGTAATTATGTTATTTTTGTAGGTTATTTCTAATATAATTTGTTTTGGATGTGTTGTTTTGAGGGGAGATGGGGTGACCTTTTATAAGTGAGGTTATTAGCAATGTTGTAATTTTTTAAAAAAAATGTATGCAGACGTTTTTCTCAAGAATAAAGGATAAAAAACAAGCCATTATTGATAATATAAGATATATGGTAATAATATATCCATAAAATGTGTAACAAACATGTTTTGGCACATTCTTAACCCTTCTAATTTTAGTTTTAACCCTGATAAACCCATTGTTTACCTTAACTGCAGTAAAAAATTTATATTTATTATACTGTGATTTTTTGCAAAAAAATTACTTATAACATATTATATAATATGAATTAAATTAATTCAAAATTTATAATCCAATTTTCTAAATTAAATTAAATAAGTGAAAAAATATAATTTAAAATTAAACTATAAACTGCGCTGAGAATGTAATTTTTGAGAGAGAATGGTCAAAAGGTTTAACATATTCACATAATAAACTAAATATAAAAATTATTTGAATGAACAAAATTAGATTATTAGATATATAATTTTACTAATTATACTTTTATACCCATTTATATGAAATCTAAAACATTAAAATTATTTAAACGAAAACATGTTTTCAATAAAACATGTATTTAAAAATATTCATGAAAAAAATATTCCTTCAATAAAAATGAAAAGAATAACCCCATGATAATTTTTATATTATGAAATAAAAAATTAAATCTATTTTTTCAAATCAATTTTTGACATTATCAATAATTAAGTAATTATTTTTCACAAAATTAAATAAAATGATTTTTTAGCAAATATAATTTTAGATACATATAAACACATTACTAAATCTTATATACATTTTTATCAATAGTTATTCTTTACATTAAATAATTATACATAATATTTCTAATGTGTTTCTTACTATTCATGGTTCCATTTTTAAATATAGTTATGAACCGTTGTGCTGAAATAATAATTTTAACTATTTTTTATATTTAATTAAAAGTATTTGTTGAGTATAACACAAGATATAAAAGATGTTTAAATTAATAAAAACAAATTAGTGAAAACTATTGGTGATACATTTTAACGCAATTAAAATCAGTTTATCCCTTTAAATTTCATAACTTTGGTAGATAAATCTAAGCATACATCTACCACGTTACATCCTCGTGTTCCTACAAAGATTCCTCAAAATAATTGATTTTTTCATAATACATTAACCATGTGACTGATCCCGTTTCATAGATCATTTTTTATATGATCCATAATCTACATTTTTTCCACATATGAAATATCATTCTCTAGTAGTTTGGACTATATTTATATTACTTGTCATGATTTAGGTACATTATTCCTCAAGAGAGATAAATTAACCACGTCATGGACTTGAGAAAGGTTTAGTAGAAGAACCAACACAATGTTTTTCATCCAAATAAAATCAATAATTTTAACATAAAAAATTTACCTAGGTATTAGTTTGACATTATTCCCAAATCCCAATGACCAATTCCATAGGGAAAATCTTATAAACACCTTTCAACCAACTTCATATTCCGGATCAGGCAAGTAATTATTAGAGTAACTTTTCAAATGGAATTGTGTCACCTTTATGTGATTTAGATTGTATATAACCTACTATTACAATTCTTTAGCTATCTCATAACCTTAAATATTTAATTCTCCAAAAACAATTCATCATGTTGGAGCTCTGTACTTCTTTCTGTGAATGGAATTACAAGGATCCATCTGAATACATATGTGAAAACAATAGTTAAATAGAAACTTAAATAGTAGGAAATGTATATCCAAAAGACATTGGAAGTCCATAAAATGTATTCTTAACATATACTATGTGGTTTTAATTGTTCTCTTAGGCTGAACATATGTTTCTGGATGATACAAATCGCTAAAACTCAACTCTATATCAAGTGATTTTGGAATACATTTGTGGAGCATCAATGAAAACCACAGATCCCTATCAGATATAATTGAATTTAGCACACCATAAAACATTAAAACTTCCATATTATGTATCCTATCAATCTAATTCATATATACACCTTTTCTCATTATTATGATATGTATTTATTTTTTTTGGAAGTCATTTACAAACCATATAACATTATTCCCTTTAGAAAAATTTTGGTAGTCTAATCAAATATTCCTGGGGATGTTTTACCATATCTATTATTCTATGGGTAATTGATGTAACATCAACTTATAATTTTTTATTTTATCTTTAACTTATTGAAATACCAAGAATTGAGTCACAACCTCTATGATATCTCTCTTATTTAAATCCAACTGGTAATACCCTTTCAAATATTTGTAAATCATAATGCTTATATGATAAATAGGGAATGATGAACTATGAGATTCCTATAATAACTCACTTTTAAAAAATATAATGAAAATAACATATTCTGGATTTCCAAACCATATAATTCAATCATGATCCCGTTTTATTTATGAAACATTACTCACCTTATTTTATGCTATACATCTTGCTTATGTGCCTATTTAATCTTCACTATGATATATAGTATAAAACTTAATTTATAACAATAATAATCTATCCCCTTCCATCACGATATAAATATCCATACATTGAAAAAAAATTTACTTTTTGGGATAATCATTTTGGATAATATAGCATGATATTTTTGACTCAATGCATCAATCAAATTGTTTAGATTCCTCTGGTGGTAATGTAGTAAATTATTATAATCTTAAATAAGCTCTAACCATGTTGAATAAAAAATATTCAACTCCATATGCATGATTACATACTTATTTTTGTTAGTATATATATCATACATTTATCTACAATGATAATTCATTTATATCATTAATGACAAAACTATTTTTTGTAACTCTAAATAATAATTTGGGAAATTTTTCTAAAGAAACATCAATTAACATGGGGAATAAGATATAACAATGTAATTTTCCATGATTTCTCATTACAATCCCTTAAAATATAAATCCATTTTTAAACCATCCTCCACTATAGGGTAATGTAAGAATATGTCTATTTACTAATGTTCTTTCCAGTTATTTAAATTCTTCCATGCATTCATCCTTCTAATGAACATGGATCCTTTTAGAGTTATCTTAATTGGTGGATAATATAGTCATGGGAAATATTCTACAAACCATTGATAATATCCATTTAGATGAATAAAACTCATGATATCGATCACCACAGTTGGTATGGTCCAATTTACAAAAGTCTCATTCTTTTATGGATCAATAGATATACCCTCTCTTGAGATTATGTGACACAAAAATGAATTATTTGGTATCTTAAATTAATAATTTGTAAAAATTTCATACAAAATATCATTTCATAGGGTACTCATTACAATTTTAATGTGATCCCCATTATCTATAATTCTGTATGAGTTTATCAGAATATCATCTATAAAGACAACAATAAAATTATTAATGTAATCTCTAAAGACCCTATTCATTAAATATCGGAATAGCAGTAGGTATTTAGTAATATTGAATGAAATTATTATATTTTCATAGTGTCCATAACTTTTATAGAATGTATTATTGGGTATATCCTCCTTGTTGACCCTCAATTGATTATATCTAGAATAAAGTTCAATCAAAGAAAAGTATCAATGTTTGTGAAGCTGATCAAATAATTCATTCATATTGGGTAGAGGTTACTTTTTCTTGATTTTTACCTTGTTCAACTCCTGATAATAAATTCATAGTTTCATGGATCTATATTTATTGTTTATAAAGGGAATGGGTTCTCTCCAAGGTGATAAACGTGGAAAAAATAATCCCTACTAAATATGCTAATGTGGTTTCTTCCTCAAATCTAACATCTTATTCAAGAAAATTCTCTAATGAATCGGGATTAGACCTATAATATATTTTAATATTTATATGAGTATTTATAAATCCTAATGGTGAGTCAGTAAGGGATATCTGGGCTCAGAGATCCACAATGCTGTGATTTTAAAAATATTAAATATTTGTTCACATGCACAAAATTTCTCTCGAAACATGAATAACTTCTGAGTGGATTTTCTGTATGAAAATATGTGGCCACAGTTTAGTTTAGAAGGTTTGGTTTAATTTCAGAATAAAAAAATGTTTTTTTCACTGGGAATTTGGAAATAGGTCAGTGTTCGATGATTTGTTTGGTTGAATTTTTTGACAAAGAAATATTTAATTAATAATTTAACATAAAACATACTCTCTATACCCCTTGTGAGAATGAAACATTCATGAGAGGTTTCTCTTCTCCCCCACCCATTTAGAGATGGACAGAAAATGAGCCAAATCAATGTGAAAAAGAATTATTAATCTCTGTTCCTTGTGATGATCATCATAAGATAGAAGAGAAGCATGATCCAATCATCTTTCAGTAACAAAATTTGGCAAATTCCTCCAATAGGAAGGAAGATGTGCGTTTTGGTGATAATCCCCATTGTTTTAAATTCTTTTAATTTTGTTGAGTCATATTTCAAATGATAGTGATCTTCTCTTTGTTTCTCTATTGGTTTTTGTGTAAATAATGGAGAATCAGACTAATTAGAAGGTAATTACACTCTACAATTTTTATATACACATAATTTAGTATAGTAGGACCCATTTTCTCAGTCTTTTCCTATTTAGGGAAGATGAATTTACCAGACTACACACCGTGTACTAGGGTTACACACTGTGTAGTGAACCCATGCTTTGTGGCAACAGGACATGGATGGTGATGGTCGTGTGAGATTATTTAGTTGTGTAATAGTACAAGAAAAAAGTAAATGGACAGATGTTTCTAGGAACAAGAAAAGGAAAACTACACAAAAAAAGGTCTATTTAGCTTGAACCCTCCATGTATTCTAGAAAGCATGACATGAGTGGGATATGGTTGTCCCATCTATGTGGAAGAAGAAAATGGCTAGGGGATGGGTGAGGCAGAACTAGTCTTGGAGAGTATGTACATTCCATGTACCCATAAATAGACAATATAGGTCATGTGACCAGGATACATGGCCAAATTAATGGGGTACTTTACATGCCATATGGTCTGGAGTTCACACCATTTACTTTTTTTATCTATGAGATATTCCACCCATGATATATCCTTATTTTGAAGATTGATACATTCTTATGAGTAGCATTTCCCAATCATTTTCCTCATAGACCCAGTGGTGTCCTCCTTTTGATCATATGAGATATTATTTGGTGTTTCAATCATGATGTATTTTTATCGTGGATTTACCGTGGATAATGATCATAGTGGATCATTGTGATGACATTATGGTCGGTACCCTTCACTTATGTCTTAGAACGCAGGTCCCCATGAATCTTTATTCCAGTAGAGTGGTTCTCTACGACTGTATTAGGGAGATTGTCCCCTACTCGAGACAATTTTTTGATGGAAGACATCATAAGAATGATTCTCCTCCTAGGAGTGCTGGACTGAGGTTATAGATTTATGTGGTTTGAAAGAGAGGCATTGGGACTATTACCCACTTATAGAATTAGGGAAAAAATTTAGTATAACTCTCTTCTTTTCTAGATATGAAGTTATGCCTCTCATTGGAGTGAGTTTGATACCTATGGGGTAGTTCTTCTAGGGCTTCCACTCCCTCTCAAATAACAGAAATGGTTCCTCATAACATTCTTATAGTTAGAGATAAGTATCTCATACCATTATAGGTTACGTTCCCTCTATACATGTTTTGAAAATAGAGTAGTTAGTCCCCAGTTATACAAATATGAGGGTCCTCTATTCATTGGGATATCAATCCCCTACCATGTAAAAAAGTGATCCTCCAGATGTGACATATAGATAGGGTGGGTACTCCACTATATTGTTAAGGTTAAAGTCCTCTATCCTTAGTGTAGGAAGTACCCCATCATATTAGGGTTAGATTCCTTCATATGTTTTATTCAGTTAGAGTTTATAATCACCTTTCCAAATCAGTAGCGGGTCCTCTACCCTAGGGTCGGTACTCCCTTATTGTGTTTGGGTGTGGGTCCTCTAATAGTAATTGAGCTAGTAGAGTGGTAATTCCCTTTCATAAAGGGGTGTGGGTTATCATTATCCAGATAGGTACTAACCATCATACCTGGGTGTGAGTCCTTAGATAAAAACTAGTACATCCCCATACCTGAGTAGTAGTAGAGAGAGAGTCCTCCATTTAAGTTGGAGCTCCATCATTTATTGTGTATAATTATGAGGAGTAGTCCCCTCCATTATATTTGAGTGAAATTGGCTTGGGAGTTTGTTCTCTACAAAAGGATTGATCTGTTAGCCACACCATAAAGGATGGAAAAAGGTTTGGATGTTTAATTATGAGCTAGTACTCCCTTAACTTCAGGGAAGTGGTGATGTGCAGGTCCCTCCATTATCTCTCATTGGAGAAGATTCATACTTTTCATATTCTAAAGTAGATCTCCATAAATTGTGTGATATAGTAAGGGTACAGCCTGTCGATTTGGTTTTTTTTTCTTGATTTGGGAGCAAGGTATCAATGGTTGGACCTCTAGTGATGAGAATTATAGTGGGATATAGTAGGGTTTTCCTTATGGAGAACATTCTCTTGTACGAACAATTTGGAATGGTGGATCTCTTCATAAATAAGTGTATTTGTTAGAAGGTTTTCATATGGGATGCATGAGCTCATGGAGTGTATTCTCCAGGTTTTGTATTACCATTGACTCTTTTATTAGAATATTATCGCTTCCTAGGAGGGAAAAAACTTTTTATAATTAGAGATAACGATGTGTATATATGGGTTATTCTTAGAGAACCTATGGTTATTTTAAATGCCACGGTTTACACCCCTTTTGGATTGAGAAAATTAGTCATTTATATCATGGATGGTTCAAAATGGGATTTCTCTTTAGATTTTTGTTCCCTAGGGATAAATTGAGTTGATTGTTGCCTTTTATTTTCCCACTTCTTGTAGTGGGTTTATGGGGTTACTACTGAGTATTTATATACTCCCCCTAAATGGGATTTTAATAAATATAATTGTGTCTTTTGAAGACATATGTAATTTTTATGGAGTCCCTGGAGGACTTGAGGTATGCGGAGTTTAGTGTGGTAGATCATCTGAGGTGTTTACTAGAGCTATGATGAGAAGTTTTATGGAAGATGAATTTAATAGTGATCCCCTCCTTCTGAGCAGGTTGGATTCTTTCACATTTTTTTGGGTGCATGTGTATTTAATTTTAAACATTTATTACTTCTTCTATACTCTGGTTTGGATATATTTATTCATGAATTTTAGTTTCTAGCTTTTTACATATCTATACTATTTAATCAATTTGTTTGGAGGTGTGTGCGTACGTGTACCTAAGGAAAAGGCCTCCCATATATGTGATATGAATTCTCGACGCATGTGTCAAGCTATATGAATATATAAGGGAGTGAAAAGGAGTTTAAGATTTTTCCTCATTGGTTCATCTCATGATATAGTTGTATAATTGGGTGTTCTACTTTGATACCGTAATGTACGGAGCTTGTTTTGGGTTGGATAGCGTCAGTGTTAGGGTGATTTGAGTTCGGATCTCCGGAAAAAGGATCAAATGTTGGTACAGAATCTAATGTATCCATTCATTAGGACTCTAATAACTTCCATTTTGACTCGGTATATTAGCACACATGTCATAGGTAAATAATAGATCATGTATCATATATGAATGGGTTTTGGTTTTTCATTGTCCTTCATAACTCAACTATCCAGATCTACTATTTGAACATGGTTCTTCTTGATTCTATTTTGGGATTCCAAAAAAATTATAACCATTCAGGGTTCCACTATATTATTGTGATGAAGATCTACACCATGAAGAGGATTCAATATCGATCATTTTTTCAGAGGTGGTACCTTCGTGTGTTCTGCCAATTATGCCATGAATCGTTGAGTAACTTGTTATTCCAATAGTTTAGGTTGTGGATGCACAAATTCTAAGGTCACTACATGAATTGGAAATGAATAAAACTCTGAGTTATCAGTTTGATATATACCAACAAACAAATGAAGAATTGCTTGATGTAGGTGTAAAGCCCCGACCCCAGCTATCGAGAGTCGGTGCATTACTTCGTAACATTGGCATGATCACAAAAGATCAAGTCTCGAAAGACCGATTAGTTTAGTAGCCTTGGAAACACTAGACACATTCATAAGTCTTTCATTACATCAAAAAGTAAACAAAATACAATAACATGGTCTTCATAGTCCACACTCATATCCTCACTGACTATTCTTGCAAGTCAGTCATAATACACTTCTTCACATCCTGGAAAATATTAAAACATTGAAAGGGGTGAGCTCAGATGCTCAGTAAGGATAACAATATTGCGGAAGCTTTTATAAGAAATCATATGCATTTAAGGCAATGTATAACTAAAACAAATGCCTTATTGAACTTGAACTTCAGCATAATATGGAAAAAGTAAAATAAAATAATGCCATTACTTGCTCACATGGATATTCTACTAGACGAATAATCACATGAAATATCAATAACCACTTTCATAATGAGGGAATGTATAATGCCAGACATTCTAAAACATTTTGTCAAGGCCTCAGCCAAGACGTCTAAAATGATTAAGGCCTCGTCCAAAACCATAAATCAAATTGGGAAAGGGCTTCGGCCAATTCCACGTCTAGTTGTCTCATGAGACCTACCGATGCATCGAGGAGCTATAGCGGGCTCCACCCGTCACATATTAAGTCCAATACATTCCTCATATGAATAGGTTTAAACATAACATAAATATTCGTATTAAAACTAGCATACGAAATGTCAACAATTTCTCCATAAACTATGGATGGTATAAAATAACACATCCACAGTCAAATATTTCACATAATGTTCAATGGAAGTTTCGTATCATAAATCAATTTCAATTAAACTTAAAACCCATCAAAGGATATTGACATGGATGAAATCAAAGCTATTTGAGAGAAATATCTCTCCTTTTTGAAATCATTTAAAAGTCCCATAATTATAAAATAATACATTTACCTTGAAAATATTCTTATAATCTTGTTAGGGAAGCTTCGACGAAGTTATAATGGCGGAAAATAGCCGCACCCGCCGTATAAGTAAAAAAACATTCTTACCTTAAATTTGTCAAAAAGGTCGAAAAGTACATTGTTTGGAAAACGACGGTAAGATTCCTTTCAAAAACATATAAGGGTATAAATGACTTTAACCCATTTTCCATTTAATATTAAAAATGTTTTTAAAGACATTTTTAAGAAACATGGATGTGGATGATAACGAGGTCCCAGTAGATAATTATGTATAAACAACCTTGGATAATGGAGAGGTTGTGAAGTAAACCCTTACCTTGTACTTTTCCTTGGTTGGGGTAGGTTAACCTCCTGTATAATGGTGAAATAATTGTTATTAAATTATACAAGAAACATATACATTCATATGATATCATATATGATCTTTTAACATTGCTTTGTTAACAATATCTTAGATTTATCGTTGTTTCAGGTGTTAACTTACTCATTTTCTTTTATATGTTTTGTTACGTAAGTCGTGTTTTTCATGGATAGGTTGTATCTTATTCAAATAAAAAATGATATCATGTACTTAAACATTATTTTTAAGTCATCAAATGATAATTATACTTGAATGGATACGACGGAGAATGAATCTCATCGCGTTCGTGGAGACGGTAGTCCGTACGTACGCACGAGCGACAATTTCATTATTTTGATATTAAAATAATATATAATTAGATAGTGTATCATATATACAGAATCATTATCATGTTATATTTATTATTTAGATGAATTACATATCATTATTATACCCATCTAAATAATAATATATTGAATAACAATTACACCACGACGTGGAGACGGTAAGTCGTACGTACGCACGTATGGTGACATGTCATTCAAATGATGGGTATAATAATGAATATGGTTGTCCCATATTTATAATAACATCACATTATATAGAAGATACTGGATTTATAATTTTAGAATTGAAATAATAAACAAAGAGGGAGTGGAAGAAGAAAGAAACTTGAAAGAGGGTGATGAAAATGTTACCTCTTCTTCGGGTTCTTCCTTTTGATTTGATCAAAAGGACTCCTTAGGATGGCTTTCTGACTAAAGTAAAGCTTCTAGGATAAAGGGAGAGAAGTTGGGAGAGTATTTGGACAGAGGTTGGCCGAACCAAAAGGCTTGGAAGTGTGAATAAGGTGGTAGAGATGGGGGCCTTTTATAAGAGGAGAGGAGGGGCTCTTTTGGTATGATTGAAATGTTACATTATTATACAATGCTTTTCGGATTCTAAAAGTCCCACACTTATATAATTCGTGGATATGGTGATAAGGGTTCGAAATCTCCTCATCCAATAGGCTTTGGACAAGTGTAAGCCTTGGATTTTGCATTATCTTCTCATTTTATTTAAATTGTTAAATAATGAGGTCATCGCTGCATCATAATGATGTCATAAATAAATTAATTTATTTAATATCTAAAAATTATAAAAAAAATACAATGATGTAGGAAATCTTTTTAGATTTCTAATGAATATTTATAGTCAAAATTTGGATCTGTGTTACCCCACTTAAAAACTGTTTTAGTAAAACAACTCATGTTTGTGTCAATTTAATTTTAACATTAAATAAATATATATTAATGTCATTTCCAACTAAAGTGGCTCCATGGGGTCCCCAAGTTGACCCATGGGTTGTCTTGGTCGTCCATGACTCATCCAATAGGAGTAGGACAAGTTTCAAGCTCATCTCATATTATTAAAACATTATTTTTACCTTAAACTACACTAATTACCTCTAATCGCGATTAAGAACTTAAAAGTTACTATTCACCAAAAAATTATTTTAATCTCATTGAACCACATTTTACTTATTAATGAAAACCATGTATGTCGGATTTTTGAAAATCAAATCACAGAAGTGGTAATATTTCATTTAAATGAAAAATCAGTTATTTAACTACCACTTAATGGTTTCACTATTCATCAAAAATTGAAGTTTTTCAGAACAAAGCCAAAATTTCACCCTAAGCTATAATTGATATTACGAATTCAAAAATGATGTCTATTTTAAAAAATTCCAAACATATAAGTTTCATTAATTAATTTTATAATTAATTCCCGCTGTTACGACAAATAGCGTGTTTTTAAGAAACAATTTATATAAAAAGATTGGCAATTGTTTATGTCCAATTTCAATGTTAAATTAATTCTAATGACCACCATTGGATAACATGCTAAAAATATATTCTTATTATACCTTAAAACCACTAAATAGTACAATTTATCACAATAAATTATTTTGATTAAAATGTTTTTTTAAGTATTTTTCAATATTCATAAAAAATTAGAAGTTCTCAGAAAAATACCAAAAATTCAACATAGGCTAATTTTGATATTCCGACTCAAAAAATGAAGTCCATTTTGAAATATAAAATTTCTATAATTTTAAAAAGTGGTTATTACTATTCATAATGGCTACTTTAATTGGTTGTGGTGTGTGTTAGAGCTCGAGGTTGTGTACAACACACACTATTGCATTATTCGAAGGGAAACGTACCATGGAAGCTTGGGGTGTTACATTCTCCCCACCTTCAATAAATTGCGTCCTCGCAATTTGAAATTTTTCTTTGAAAATAAAATGTTGAAAAGAGAAAATACCTTTGAGGAAAACCCACATCGGAAATAAGATTAATAAAATTTAGCCTTAATAAGAGGGAAAGGGAAATGAAAAAGTCACCACCCAATTATGATCTCGATTAGGAGAACATTGGTGGAAATTAGAGACATATAATTGGAGGAAAAACATAAATATTTGTAGGGAGTGATTGAGGTCATCAATCACAATCAACTGTCAAATTGAGGGCCTCAACGCCTTCAATCTATGTTGATTTAAAATATCATCAGTTCAACAAGACATAAGGTATTAGGATAACACATTTTTTGTTTTAATATCCCTTTACTAAAGTTTAAGATTTAATTTATTCATTGAATAAGAGATAGGTATATATATATTTATGCTTGAGAATTAGAGCTTCAACCATCAACTCATCTTTCACTCAAAAAGATAATAGAACTCAAAAATATTATACTTATCCTAATTGTATAAGGTTCCAAATGTTAACACATACTATTTAGATTAGTAAAATTATTTTTTAATAACCATGGACTTCCTGTAGGATAGTGGTAGGAAATAAAGGCCTATCGCACTATGATTGTGGGTTCGATTCCTGCAACTTTGTCCGACGCGACGGGTTATGCCCCACCCTGCAGGGTGTCCTTTTCCTAAAACTATAGTATTATAATATTCCAAAAATAATCTTCAGAAATGATTTATCCTTAAACAATACTATCCAATGATCAACTTAATCCACTCCAACCTTTATAGTTATCCAAAATACCTCTGTCCAGACTTTCTCTAAAAGGTCTCTTAATTCCAAAATCAATTGTAACATCAGATTCCCCAAACAAAGAAAAGTTTCTCTTATTGTCACATACTAAAAATATGATTACCTTAATCATGTTAAAACCTTACTGAAATCAAAAATTACTGCAGTACAATCCATATATATATATCACATTATTCTTATAACTAGAATATAATCCTTGAGTCCAAAAGCACCGATACATTAATTTTTCCGCTTCAACTGTAGTCACAGCATAAGATTGGACTTGATCGCTTGGCCTTTTCTGAGGTAAGTTTCCTTGACTCTTAGGGCATTCATTTGCATAATGCCCCATTTCCCTACAATTGTAGCATTCAACTTTGACAGCCTCTTTCTTTCCCTTGCAATCACGAGCCTGGTGACCCTTTTCTCCACATTTATAACAAACTCCCATTCTTTTTAGGCATGTACCAGGGTGATTCTTCCCACAATTATCACATAATAGAAAATCCGTCTTTCCCTTTTTCCCTTTATCTGTCTCTTGTTCCCCTGTTCTCTTCTTCTCTTTCTTTACTTTGTTTTCATAAGACTTAGAGAATTCATTTTCTGTCTTGATAGCACACGACACAATATCTTCGTATGTTGAGAACGATTGTGATACTAAAGCTCGACGGAGAAATTGTTTTAACCCATCAAAGAAACGATCAATCTTACCTCTTGGGTTACGTATATAATCTGCAGCATACCTCGCTAACCTTGTAAAGTTGGCCTCATACTTTGCGACATTCTCATCCTCCTTTTGTTTCAGACTCAGAAATTGCCTTTCCATATCTGCTCTATGGTCATGAGGAAAGTATATTTCTAAGAAAAGATCTTTGAACTCCTGCCATTCCATGTTTGTTAATTCATCATCTTCCTTTGTGTTTTGAATCAATGACCACCATTGATCAACATCTCCAGTGAGGCGGTAAACTGCCATGATAACCTTTTCCCTTTCACTACTCCCCAAGGCGTGGAATATTTTCTCTAAGGAATTTATCCATTGCTCAGCTACTATAGGATTTGTACTCCCATTGAAGGTTGGTGGTTGTTGCCTCATGAAACGGTATAGCATTGATCCTCCACATTGTGGATCAGGGTGCTCCATACGAGTAAGGATATTATTCATAACCTGAGAGAGTTGTCCCAGTACGGTAATAAGTTGATCATCACCAGTTGTATCTTCATATCCACAATAATTATCTTGAGAAGGAGGGAAATCCCTACATGGAGTGCGTGCATTGATACGGTTTCCACTTCTTCCACTAGGCACCATTTCTAAATAATGGCATAAACTAGATTAGTTCATGAATCAAAATACATAATTCCATACTTGTAAAACACTTAACATAAATTGAACTAATTATGGATATAATCCATAATTATAAAAATGTTTTCTTTGAAGAAGTATATACTCGTATCCCTTCATAGTGGTTTGTAAAGAGAATGGGAATTATCATAAGCATATCCCCCGGGAGTGTCGTAACCAATAGTGCAGCAAGGCCCGTTGTCGTGCACCAGTTCCCGTTCGAGTCTAGCTCAAAGCGTTGTTTTCGGGTTTTACCCCTAGGTACATCTGTGCCAGAGCCGCCTCTACCTGCTCGTATCCAGACAGAGATGTATTGCTCGGAAAAATCACAAAATCTCTACAATACCAAAATTTTTAGGAAGTTCTTCTATACTAATCCTCAAAGTTCATCTTAGGTCTACGTGCTCTAATCAGAGTTTGTCTAAATCTAGCTTCCAAGGTTAGTACTAAACTGCCTCTGATACCAACTGTAACGCCCCGACCCCGGCTACCGAGAGTCGGTGCATTACTTCGTAACATTGGCATGATCACAAAAGATCAAGTCTCGAAAGACCGATTAGTTTAGTAGCCTTGGAAACACTAGATACATTCATAAGTCTTTCATTACATTAAAAAGTAAACAAAATACAATAACATGGTCTTCATAGTCCACACTCATATCCTCACTGACTATTCTCGCAAGTCAGTCATAATACACTTCTTCACATCCTGGAAAATATTAAAACATTGAAAGGGGTGAGCTCAGATGCTCAGTAAGGATAACAATATTGCGGAAGCTTTTATAAGAAATCATAAGCATTTAAGGCAATGTATAACTAAAACAAAAGCCTTATTGAACTTGAACTTCAACATAATATGGAAAAAGTAAAATAAAATAATGCCATTACTTTCTCAAATGGATATTCTACTAGACGAATAATCACATGAAATATCAATAACCACTTTCATAATGAGGGAATGTATAATGCCAGACATTCTGAAACATTTTGTCAAGGCCTCGGCCAAGACGTCCAAAATGATTAAGGCCTCGGCCAAAACCATAAATCAAATTGGGAAAGGGCCTCGGCCAATTCCACGTCTAGTTGTCTCATGAGACCTACCGATGCATCGAGGAGCTTTAGCGGGCTCCACCCGTCACATATTAAGTCCAATACATTCCTCATATGAATAGGTTTAAACATAACATAAATATTCGTATTAAAACTAGCATACAAAATGTCAAAAATTTCACCATAAACTATGGATGGTATAAAATAACACATCCACAGTCAAATATTTCACAAAATGTTCAATGGAAGTTTTGTATCATAAATCAATTTCAATTAAACTTAAAACCCATCAAAGGATGTTGACATGGATGAAATCAAAGCTATTTGAGAGAAATATCTCTCCTTTTTGAAATCATTTAAAAGTCCCATAATTATAAAATAATACATTTACCTTGAAAATATTCTTATAAGCTTGTTAGGGAAGCTTCGACGAAGTTATAATGGCGGAAAATAGCCGCACCCGCCGTATAAGTAAAAAAACATTCTTACCTTAAATTTGTCAAAAAGGTCAAAAAGTACATTGTTTGGAAAACGACGGTAAGATTCCTATCAAAAACATATAAGGGTATAAATTACTTTAACCCATTTTCCATTTAATATTAAAAATGTTTTTAAAGACATTTTTAAGAAACATGGATGTGGATGATAACGAGGTCCCAGTAGATAATTATGTATAAATAACCTTGGATAATGGAGAGGTTGTGAAGTAAACCCTTACCTTGTACTTTTCCTTGGTTGGGGTAGGTTAACCTCCTGTATAATGGTGAAATAATTGTTATTAAATTATACAAGAATCATATACATTCATATGATATCATATATGATCTTTTAACAATGCTTTGTTAACAATATCTTAGATTTATCGTTGTTTCGGGTGTTAACTTACTCATTTTCTTTTATATGTTTTGTTATGTAAGTCGTGTTTTTCATGGATAGGTTGTATCTTATTCATATACAAAATGATATCATGTCCTTAAACATTATTTTTAAGTCATCAAATGATAATTATACTTGAATGGATACGACGGAGAATGAATCTCATCACGTTCGTGGAGACGGTAGTCCGTACGTACGCATGAGCGACAATATCATTATTTTGATATTAAAATAATATATAATTAGATAGTGTATCATATATACAGAATAATTATCATGTTATATTTATTATTTACATGAATTACATATCATTATTATACCCATCTAAATAATAATATATTGAATAACAATTACACCACGACGTGGAGACGGTAAGTCGTACGTACGCACGTATGGTGACATGTCATTCAAATGATGGGTAGAATACTGAATATGGTTGTCCCATATTTATAATAACATCACAGTATATAGAAGATACTGGATTTATAATTTTAGAATTGAAATAATAAACAAAGAGGGAGTGGAAGAAGAAAGAAACTTGAAAGAGGGTGATGAAAAAGTTACCTCTTCTTCGGGTTCTTCCTTTTGATTTGATCAAAAGGACTCCTTAGGATGGCTTTCTGACTAAAGTAAAGCTTCTAGGATAAAGGGAGAGAAGTTGGGAGAGTATTTGGACATAGGTTGGCCGAACCAAAAGGCTTGGAAGTGTGAATAAGGTGGTAGAGGTGGGGGCCTTTTATAAGAGGAGAGGAGGGGCTCCTTTGGAATGATTGAAATGTTACATTATTATACAATGCTTTTCGGATTCTAAAAGTCCCACACTTATATAATTCGTGGATATGGTGATAAGGGTTCGAAATCTCCTCATCCAATAGGCTTTGGACAAGTGTAAGCCTTGGAGTTTGCATTATCTTCTCATTTTATTTAAATCGTTAAATAATGAGGTCATCGCTGCATCATAATGATGTCATAAATAAATTAATTTATTTAATGTCTAAAAATTATAAAAAAAATACAATGATGTAGGAAATCTTTTTAGATTTCTAATTAATATTTATAGTCAAAATTTGGATCTGTGTAACCCCACCTAAAAACTGTTTTAGTAAAACAACTCATGTTTGTGTCAATTTAATTTTAACATTAAATAAATATATATTAATGTCATTTCCAACTAAAGTGGCTCCATGGGGTCCCCAAGTTGACCCATGGGTTGTCTTGGTCGTCCATGACTCATCCAATTGGAGTAGGACAAGTGTCAAGCTCATCTCATATTATTAAAACATTATTTTTACCTTAAACTACACTAATTACCTCTAATCGCGGTTAAGAACTTAAAAGTTACTATTCACCAAAAAATTATTTTAATCTCATTGAACCACATTTTACTTATTAATGAAAACCATGTATGTCAGATTTTTGAAAATCAAATCACAGAAGTGGTAATATTTCATTTAAATGAAAAATCAGTTATTTAACTACCACTTAATGGTTTCACTATTCATCAAAAATTGAAGTTTTTCAGAACAAAGCCAAAATTTCACCCTAAGCTATAATTGATATTCCGAATTCAAAAATGATGTCTATTTTAAAAAATTCCAAACATATAAGTTTCATTAATTAATTTTATAATTAATTCCCGCTGTTACGACAAATAGCGTGTTTTTAAGAAACAATTTATATAAAAAGATTGGCAATTGTTTATGTCCAATTTCAATGTTAAATTAATTATAATGACCACCATTGGATAAAATGATAAAAATATATTCTTATTATACCTTAAAACCACTAAATACTATAATTTATCACAATAAATTATTTTGATTAAAATGTTTTTTTAAGTATTTTTCAATATTCATAAAAAATTAGAAGTTCTCAGAAAAATACCAAAAATTCAACATAGGCTAATTTTGATATTCCGACTCCAAAAATGAAGTCCATTTTGAAATATAAAATTTCTATAATTTTAAAAAGTGGTTATTACTATTCATAACGGCTACTTTAATTGGTTGTGGTGTGTGTTAGAGCTCGAGGTTGTGTACAACACACACTATTGCATTATTCGAAGGGAAACGTACCGTGGAAGCTTGGGGTGTTACATTCTCCCCACCTTCAATAAATTGCGTCCTCGAAATTTGAAATTTTTCTTTGAAAATAAAAGGTTGAAAAGAGAAAATACCTTTGAGGAAAACCCACATCGGAAATAAGATTAATAAAATTTAGCCTTAATAAGAGGGAAAGGGAAATGAAAAAGTCACCACCCAATTATGATCTCGATTAGGAGAACATTGGTGGAAATTAGAGACATATAATTGGAGGAAAAACATAAATATTTGTAGGGAGTGATTGAGGTCATCAATCACAATCAACTGTCAAATTGAGGGCCTCAACGCCTTCAATCTATGTTGATTTAAAATATCATCAGTTCAACAAGACATAAGGTATTAGGATAACACATTTTTTGTTTTAATATCCCTTTACTAAAGTTTAAGATTTAATTTATTCATTGAATAAGAGATAGGTATATATATATTTATGCTTGAGAATTAGAGCTTCAACCATCAACTCATCTTTCACTCAAAAAGATAATAGAACTCAAAAATATTATACTTATCCTAATTGTATAAGGTTCCAAATGTTAACACATACTATTTAGATTAGTAAAATTATTTTGTAATAACCATGGACTTCCTGTAGGACAGTGGTAGGAAATAAAGGCCTGTCGCACTATGATTGTGGGTTCGATTCCTGCAACTTTGTCCGACGCGACGGGTTATGCCCCACCCTGCAGGGTGTCCTTTTCCTAAAACTATAGTATTATAATATTCCAAAAATAATCTTCAGAAATGATTTAACCTTAAACAATACTATCCAATGATCAACTTAATCCACTACAACCTTTATAGTTATCCAAAATACCTCTGTCCAGACTTTCTCTAAAAGGTCTCTTAATTCCAAAATCAATTGTAACATCAGATTCCCCAAACAAAGAAAAGTTTCTCTTATTGTCACATACTAAAAATATGATTACCTTAATCATGTTAAAACCTTACTGAAATCAAAAAGTAATGCAGTACAATCCATATATATATATCACATTATTCTTATAACCAGAATATAATCCTTGAGTCCAAAAGCACCAATATATTAATTTTTCTGCTTCAACTGTAGTCACAGCATAAGATTGGACTTGATCGCTTGGCCTTTTCTGAGGTAAGTTTCCTTGACGCTTAGGGCATTCATTTGCATAATGCCCCATTTCCCTACAATTGTAGCATTCACCTTTGACAGCCTCTTTCTTTCCCTTGCAATCACGAGCCTGGTGACCCTTTTCTCCACATTTATAACAAACTCCCATTCCTTTTAGGCATGTACCAGGGTGATTCTTCCCACAATTATCACATAATAGAAAATCCTTCTTTCCGTTTTTCCCTTTATCTGTCTCTTGTTCCCCTGTTCTCTTCTTCTCTTTCTTTACTTTGTTGTCATAAGACTTAGAGAATTCCTTTTCTGTCTTGATAGCACACGAGACAATATCTTCGTATGTTGAGAACGATTGTGATACTAAAGCTCGACGGAGAAATGGTTTTAACCCATCAAAGAAACGATCAATCTTACCTCTTGGGTTACGTATATAATCTGCAGCATACCTCGCTAACCTTGTAAAGTTGGCCTCATACTTTGCGACATTCTCATCTTCCTTTTGTTTCAGACTCAGAAATTGCCTTTCTATATCTGCTCTATGGTCATGAGGAAAGTATTTTTCTAAGAAAAGATCTTTGAACTCCTGCCATTCCATGTTTGTTAATTCATCATCTTCCTTTGTGTTTTGAATCAATGACCACCATTGATCAACATCTCCAGTGAGGCGGTAAACTGCCATGATAACCTTTTCCCTTTCACTACTCCCCAAGGCGTGGAATATTTTCTCTAAGGAATTTATCCATTGCTCAGCTACTATAGGATTTGTATTCCCATTGAAGGTTGGTGGTTGTTTCCTCATGAAACGGTATAGCATTGATCCTCCACATTGTGGATCAGGGTGCTCCATACGAGTAAGGTTATTATTCATAACCTGAGTGAGTTGTCCCAGTACGGTAATAAGTTGATCATCACCAGTTGTATCTTCAGATCCACAATAATTATCTTGAGCAGGAGGGCAATCCCTACATGGAGTGCGTGCATTGATACAGTTTCCATTTCTTCCACTAGGCGCCATTTCTAAATAATGGCATAAACTAGATTAGTTCATGAATCAAAATACATAATTCCATACTTGTAAAACACTTAACATAAATTGAACTAATTATGGATATAATCCATAATTATAAAAATGTTTTCTTTGAAGAAGTATATACTCGTATCCCTTCATAGTGGTTTGTAAAGGGAATGGGAATTATCATAAGCATATCCCCCGGGAGTGTCGTAACCAAGAGTGCAGCAAGGCCCGTTGTCGTGCACCAGTTCCCGTTCGAGTCTAGCTCAAAGCGTTGTTTTCGGGTTTTACCCCTAGGTACATCTGTGCCAGAGCCGCCTCTACCTGCTCGTATCCAGACAGAGATGTATTGCTCGGAAAACTCACAAAATCTCTACAATACCAAAATTTTTAGGAAGTTCTTCTATACTAATCCTCAAAGTTCATCTTAGGTCTACGTGCTCTAATCAGAGTTTGTCTAAATCTAGCTTCCAAGGTTAGTACTAAACTGCCTCTGATACCAACTGTAACGCCCCGACCCCAGCTACCGAGAGTCGGTGCATTACTTCGTAAGATTGGCATGATCACAAAAGATCAAGTCTCGAAAGACCGATTAGTTTAGTAGCCTTGGAAACACTAGATACATTCATAAGTCTTTCATTACATCAAAAAGTAAACAAAATACAATAACATGGTCTTCATAGTCCACACTCATATCCTCACTAACTATTCTTGCAAGTCAGTCATAATACACTTCTTCACATCCTGGAAAATATTAAAACATTGAAAGGGGTGAGCTCAGATGCTCAGTAAGGATAACAATATTGCGGAAGCTTTTATAAGAAATCATAAGCATTTAAGGCAATGTATAACTAAAACAAAAGCCTTATTGAACTTGAACTTCAGCATAATATGGAAAAAGTAAAATAAAATAATGCCATTACTTGCTCACATGGATATTCTACTAGACGAATAATCACATGAAATATCAATAACCACTTTCATAATGAGGGAATGTATAATGCCAGACATTCTGAAACATTTTGTCAAGGCCTCGGCCAAGACGTCCAAAATGATTAAGGCCTCGGCCAAAACCATAAATCAAATTGGGAAAGGGCCTCGGCCAATTCCACGTCTAGTTGTCTCATGAGACCTACCGATGCATCGAGGAGCTATAGCGGGCTCCACCCGTCACATATTAAGTCCAATACATTCCTCATATGAATAGGTTTAAACATAACATAAATATTCGTATTAAAACTAGAATACGAAATGTCAACAATTTCTCCATAAACTATGGATGGTATAAAATAACACATCCACATTCAAATATTTCACAAAATGTTCAATGGAAGTTTTGTATCATAAATCAATTTCAATTAAACATAAACCCCATCAAAGGATGTTGACATGGATGAAATCCAAGCTATTTGAGAGAAATATCTCTCCTTTTTGAAATCATTTAAAAGTACCATAATTATAAAATAATACATTTACCTTGAAAATATTCTTATAAGATTGTTAGGGAAGCTTCGACGAAGTTATAATGGAGGAAAATAGCTGCACCCGCCGTATAAGTAAAAAAACATTCTTACCTTAAATTTGTCAAAAAGGTCAAAAAGTACATTGTTTGGAAAACGACGGTAAGATTCCTTTCAAAAAATTATAAGGGTATAAATGACATTAACCCATTTTCCATTTAATAGTAAAAATGTTTTGAAAGTCATTTTTATGAAACATGGATGTGGATGATAATGAGGTCCCAGTAGATAATTATGTATAAACAACCTTGGATAATGGAGAGGTTGTGAAGTAAACCCTTACCTTTTACTTTTCCTTGTTTGGGGTAGGTTAACCTCCTGTATAATGGTGAAATAATTGTTATTAAATTATACAATAATCATATACATTCATATGATATCATATATGATCTTGTAACATTTCTTTGTAAACAATATCTTAGATTTATCGTTGTTTCGGGTGTTAACTTACTCGTTTTCTTTTATATGTTTTGTTAAGTAAGTCGTGTTTTTCATGGATAGGTTGTATCTTATTCATATCCATAATGATATAATGTCCTTAAAAATTATTTTTAAATCATCAAATGATAATTATACTTGAATGGATACGACGGAGAATGAATCTCATCGCGTTCGTGGAGAAGGTAGTCCGTACGTACGCACGAGCGACAATATCATTATTTTGATATTAAAATAATATATAATTAGATAGTGTATCATATATACAGAATAATTATCATGTTATATTTATTATTTACATGAATTACATATCATTATTATACCCATCTAAATAATAATATATTGAATAACAATTACACCACGACGTGGAGACAGTAAGCCGTACGTACGCACGTATGGTGACATGTCATTCAAATGATGGGTAGAATACTGAATATGGTTGTTCCATATTTATAATAACATCACAGTATATAGATGATACTGGAGTTATAATTTTATAATTGAAATAATAAACAAAGAGGGAGTGGAAGAAGAAAGAAACTTGGAAGAGGGTGATGAAAATGTTACCTCTTCTTCGGGTTATTCCTTTTGATTTGATCAAAAGGACTCCTTAGGATGGCTTTATGACTAAAGTAAAGATTCTAGGATGAAGGGAGAGAAGTTGGGAGAGTATTGGGGCAGAGGTTGGCCGAACCAAAAGGCTTGGAAGAGTGAATAAGGTGGTAGAGGTGGGGGCCTTTTATAAGAGGAGAAGAGGGGCTCTTTTGGAAAGATTGAAATGTTACATTATTATACAATGATTTTCGGATTCTAAAGGTCCCACACTTTTATAATTCGTGGATAAGGTGATAAGGGTTCTAAATCTCCTCATCCAATAGTCTTTGGATAAGTGTATGCCTTGGATTTTGCATTATCTTCTCATTTTATTTAAATCGTTAAATAATGAGGTCATCGCCGCATCATAATGATGTCATAAATAATTTAATTTATTTAATTTCTAAAAATTATAAAAAAAATACTATGATGTAGGAAATATTTTTATCTTTCTAATGAATATTTATAGTCAAAATTTGGATCTGTGTAACCCCACTTAAAAACTATTTTAGTAAAACAACTCATGTTTGTGTCAATTTAATTTTAACATTAAATAAATATATATTAATGTCATTTCCAACTAAAGTGGATCCATGGGGTCCCCAAGTTGACCCATGGGTTGTCTTGGTCGGCCATGACTCATACAATATGAGTAGGACAAGTTTCATGCTCATCTCATATTATTAAAACATTATTTTTTCCTTAAACTACACTAATTACCTCTAATCGCGATTAAGAACTTAAAAGTTACTATTCACCAAAAAATTATTTTAATCTCATTGAACCACATTTTACTTCTTAATGACAACCATGTATGTTGGATTTTTGAAAATCAAACCACAGAAGTGGTAATATTTCATTTAAATGAAAAATTAGTTATTTAACTACCACTTAGTGGTTTCACTATTCATCAAAAATTGAAGTTTTTCAGAACGAAGACAAAATTTCACCCTAAGCTATAATTGATATTCCGAATTCAAAAATGATGTCTATTTTAAAAAATTCCAAACATATAAGTTTCATTAATTAATTTTATAATTAATTCCCGCTGTTACGACAAATAGCGTGTTTTTAAGAAACAATTTATATAAAAAGATTGGCAATTGTTTATGTCCAAATTCAATGATAAATTAATTCTAATGAACACCATTGGATAAAATGGTAAAAATATAATCTTATTATACCTTAAAACCACTAAATAGTATAATTTATCACAATAAATTATTTTGATTGAAAATTTGTTTTAAGTATTTTTCACTATTCATAAAAAATTTGAAGTTCTCAGAAAAATACCAAAAATTCAACATAGGCTAATTTTGATATTCCGAATCCAAAAATGAAGTCCATTTTGAATTATAAAATTTCTATAATTTTAAAAAGTGTTTATTACTATTCATAACGGCTACTTTAATTGGTTGTGGTGTGTGTTAGAGCTTGAGGTTGCGTACAACACACGCTATTGCATTATTCGAAAGGAAACGTAACGTGGAAGCTTGGGGTGTTACAGTAGGGATTCAGGTTTTTTCCCTTGTGAGGACACCACCCGATCCGACGGTGGTCCTCTCGGCGATCCTCAAGCAGCATTCATCCGATCATTTGTGGATTTTAGTGATTCATTCCCATGATGAGGTGAATCTCACTTGGGTGGAGTATGAGTTAATCATCAAGGAATAGTTTTAACTATCCACGTGGAGGTTAGTGCGTATATAGGAGATTCTCTAGCATCAATAGGGTTGCATGGTTATGGAGGTGTACATCTAGAGCTTCACAAATCTATCACAATACTTTATAGATATACTTTGTGACCCATTATTATATGATTAAACATATGAGTTGGTCCTACATGGGGATTTAAGGTTATGTATTTCCTCCTTGTGCCTTCCATCATATGTAGGGGTACTAGAGTGAGCTATGGTAGTAGAGAGCTTCTTGTAAGAGGGATGTGTGGATAGGTTATGATGTGTTGGTCACAAGGCTGAGGAATATTCAATAGCATGAAGCTGGAAGATGAATAGATCATGACATATGAGAGATACCCATTCCAAAACATAGACACATGGTCATGTATTATAGGAGACACACTAGGGATCATGATGGTCATCGTAGAAGATATGTTATTCTTGCAACAGCCGATGACATCATGCTACAGATTATCCGACCAACGATGCTGCTAAGAGGGATTCAGTTGACCATCTTCCTTGTATGTAAAAATGATTGATGTATGGATTTCCATAATAAGTTCAATGTGGAGAAGTAGATGGGAGAGCAGCTGAATGTGGTTTTCAGATTGAAATGTTTCCACCACCTACCCGTCGAAGGTCCTTGTCAGACTCATAGAGTTATAGGATTTGGGAAAGGAAAGATGCATGACATAGAGGCCATTAACCTAGAATATACAAGGATGAATATTTTTAGAATATGTATCAATTCAAATTTTTTACTGTAGAAATTGTTAGACATGATTGTGAAGTACAATTGTTTTATTTCCACTTCATGCTTAAGGTTTAACGATGGTATTGTGGGGTTCCTGTGGAACCCTGTATTGGTGTTGTTTAACATAGCATTGAATTCACCATGAATTGAGGTGTTTACCCTGTATATATTAATTTTTCATGATGTGAGTAAAATCATGCAGGGGAGTCTTTTCTACCCAAAGTTGATAGTATCAAGGTGTGGGGGATGAGGCTTCTAGCTTTTGTATTCGGGGCCAGGTGATGTGTTGGTGGATTTCAAAAAAAGGACCCGGTAAGAAACAGTGTGGGGATTCGATCATCCCTTTTATGTTCTCTAGTACCCTCATGAACTTGGAATCATCTTTATATGTGAGACACTCTAGTAAGAAATGATTAATATTTGTGTACCATTGGAATGATTAGGAATAGGGATGATTTCCCCATCAGGACACATTTTTGCGAAGTGATCAAGACATTGTAATAATTTTAGTGTCGTCCAATTTGGATAGTATCAATGTGTGGTGGATGTTTTCCATGAAAATATGTGTTTAGGAAGAGGTTGTGTGATGGAGTGTCAGATTAGGTATATTAATTTCTAGTGGAGTTCTTTTTCTTGACCCCTTTTCTCTTAGTACCCCAGGTGGAGGGAGATCATTTCTTAGAACCATTCTGTAGCCGTATAGTTAAAAACTACGATGTTTTCATAGTGTGTATTGGTTTCCTAACTTTTAGGAGTATCATAAATTCTACTAGTATGTGTGGATGTGTTACTTTCTAATATGAATTGTAATACATCTGGTTTTTTTAGATGAAGGGCCTAGTTAGACATAATGCACACACTTTGGCTTCCAAAATTTCTTCATTAGTACCCTCACATTCTTGATGTCAACATTAAATTCAAGAAACCATTGGAGGCTTTGGGGATGTTCATCCAGTATTCTTATTGGACTATGTGGTTACATCAGTATCTATGCATGGTTAGTGAGGCAGTGCACTACTAGACCCTATGAAAGTTGATGAGTCATGGTTTATGGTGTTTTTCCACCAGTTATAGATAAAAATACAAGTTCCTCATTTTTCATGATCTTGACCTAGTAGGATATAGATGTGAGTGTAGTTTTTTCTCAGATTTTTCTTAGAGTGTGTGCTTTGAATTTTAATGGGAACCCCAAGTGAGATCGCTGGCATGGGAGTTCCAGTGGATAGCTCGGTTTCATTACCTTGTTCCTATTCTTTATCTTTTCAAGGATGAAAATACATAATGTGGAAATAATTTAATGTATATTGTTTGGACATATAATACATTGAAACATTTTTAAGAATATTTTTTAAACTATCCACTATGTGGACGTGGGAATCCGAGTCCTGAAAATGCTCATAGTGGTGATTTTAAAAATATAAAAAATATTCTCTCATGCACATGCATTTTCTATTGAAACACGAATAACTCACGGGTGTTATCTTAGTTAATAAATTTGAGGCTGTAATTGAGTTTAAACCATTTTTATTACCCTATACATGATATAATGTTTTCTTTATCAGGTGTTTGGATAGAGTCCAGTTGGTTGGGCTTTGTGTGGAGGAATTTTCAATTAAATGAAAAATTCATTTTTATTGAACATAAAATAATTTCCCCTTTCCATTGGACGGATGAAAAGAGAGAGAGAGGAGACTCCTCTATTTTTACCTATGGTGTGAGATGAAAAATGAACATAATGGATGTGAAAAGGTGTTTACAATCTATCTTCATGGTTTAAATATTCATTTGATTGAGGAGGAGTATAATCCAAGCATATTCCTACACCTGAAGAATATATTTTTTTCCTTGTTGGTAGATAGATTTTGTTTTGGTCTAGATCTCATTATCATATCATAGTTTTAATGTATTGATGACCTATTTCAATTTCTAGTGATCACTTAAATGTTGGAAATTGATTTGTTAGTAAATCAGGGTGAATATGGTGAATCTAAAGGTATTTCCCATCAAGAATTACCGTCTACATACCTTGTAGTCCAGTGGTACATGTTGTGTGTGTTTTCTTGTTTAAGCAATATGACTTTTGGGGACTACACATTGTGTACTAGTGTTACATACCCTATAGATACCCCATGTCATGTAGCCATAAGACATGGCTGTGGATAACCATGTAACAATATTTGGTAGTGCCAAAGTACACCAACATAGGGTTCCGGGAACGGGAATGGGAAAACCACATTTCCCTTTTTCCATTTAACGTGAATAGTCTGTGTAGTAAGGGATGCACGACATGTGTGGGAGATGGAGTGTTGGGCCGTGTTGATGAATAACACATACGGGGTCATGCGAGGCATAACATTCCATGTATAGGCTATACACACCATATACCCCTTCATGGAAAATCCATGCTATGTGATTTGGATACACGACCAGATGCACTGGTGATTCCACATGTCATTTGGGATCCAGTGGCCTTAATGTACTTTTTGGGTATCTTTTTGAGATATTTTTCAATTCATATATCCTCTTATAGAACATTGATACATGCTTGAGAGTAGCCTATCTAGAACATTTTCCGTCACAGAGCGTGATAGTGGAATTTATTTTGGAATTCGAGATACGATGTGGTGTTCCAAGAATAAATCATATTTAAATATTCTTCCCTTGGGTATTAAATAAGTTAGATCACTAGGTTGGGGTCATTTTTAGAACCCTACCCTTTCATCTTATAATGTGGACACCCTACACACGATAGGTAGATAGAGCAGTGATCTCATATTGTAATAGGGAATTGGTCCCCTATATGAGGTACTATTGCGGTCTGCGTTATGATATGTGTGATTCTCTTTTTAGTGATTCATGACCGATGTTGTAGATTAGTGTGGAACATACGATAGATGACGAGACTATTACTCGACTATGGAATAAGGTTTAAGACTCCCTTAACTCTATTCTTTAGTAGAGATATGACTCCCCAAATTGTCGAAGAAGGTTCTATACCTAAGTAGTATTTCATTGAGTGAAGGTACTCCATAGTTGAACTAGGGCATAGGTTCCCTGTATCATTCATATAATTAGAAATAGTGCATCCCAACTGTTACAGGGTGCGGTTCCTCCATACTTGTTGGACTGTAAGTGTAGTTACTGCCCTTTTAGACTCGGTTTTTTGTCGTGTTTCCATAAAGTGGGAAATCCCCTTCTCTTCCCAGATGAGGGTATTCTATATGGTACATATAGATATATTAGTTAACCCCTATAATGTAAGGGTGCTGCTCCTCTATCCGTGGAGTAATAACCCCCTTGTCGTAAAAGGGTGTGGTTCACCCATTAATGTAGTTCCCGTAGAGTTTGTACTCCTATATGGTACTACATAGTGGGTCTTCTATATTGGTGTCGGTACTCCCTTATTGTGTCAGAGTGTAGGTCCCCCATAATAATCAATATAGTAGAGTGGTACCCCCTACAAAATAGGGTGCATGACCTCTTTCCATATAGTGATACCCCCTTTTGGTATCGGGGTGCACAACCTCAACTATGGTGTATTACTCCCCCATCTCAGAGTAGCAGCATGGAGAATGTCCTCCATTAGTGTTGGATATCTCTCAAATTTTGAGTAAAATTACAAAGACTAAGACCATACACTAGATATGAATGACACCTGTAAGAATGTTAGTTCACCCTCAATTTATGATAACATTGCTTTTTTTACAACTTAAACATGATTTAATACATAAAACATCACTTGATACATCAAAGAAGATCGAGAGGTTTAGTGTATTTGGGGCTTAGGATCATTACATAAAACATAAAACATGAAATACAACATATTTATTGAAAACTTCCTTTACATGACCACTACATTCCCTCGTACTTAGCATTGCATGGGATAACCTGAGGACATGCATAAGAAAAGGGTGAGCTATAAAGCCCAGTAAAGGAGTACACATGGAATAACATGAGGAGTACAATACATGTTAGACAATAGGAATATCAATATATCATAAATCAAACATGAACATAAAGGCATGATAAAGCATGATAATCATAACATGGAAATGTGGAAACAACACTTAACATTGAATTAGCATGAGCCATGGCTCATGGAACATAGAGCATGAGAAAACCCTCATTGCACATGAAGCATGAGTAAACCCTCATTTAAATTGAATTAGCATGAGTCAAAACTCATTGAACTTGACGTATCATGACACTATACTTTACCCAATGCATTGGAGCGCTATAAGGGTGCACCCTTCTTAAACATTTCATTTCATCCATAAGTGTGCCACATGGATCATAAAACATGGATTCATAAAACATAATAATTTATTGCACGATAAAGGAATGTGGAATTCATACATGAAACTTTACAATCAATATGTAAATGTGAATAAAGGGGAATACCCTTGATGGAGAATTGGGCATGGTATTCACTGCACAATGACGTTGGCTTAGAAAATCGGTGCGATTTCGGCAGTGTAACGGTGTGACATAAGAATTCATAAAAAAGGATGATGAGAGAAAGAGGTTACTCATCATATTTACATGTAATGGACAGTAAGGAAGTCATATAGATACATGTCCCAACAATTGAAATTTAATTTAGATTCATGATACAAAATTATTGCTTCAATGTAAAAGAAGAGAGAGAAGTTCCTTCCGGAATTTCAGCATAGTAACAGGTGTACATGGGAGGCATTTAATGAGAGAGAAAGTGGTCTCCCATATTTCAAACAATAAGAGGGAACTATGGGGGATGTGATAAACCATACCCCAACATTCATAATTTAAATTAAATGGGCAATAAAACTTAATGAAAAATGAAAAAAACTAGAAAGGAAGGAAAAACCCTTACTTGGAAGTGTGCTTCCAAAGGATAGAGAGAGGCCTGTGAGAGGCTTTGTGGGAGCTTGGGGAACCTTGGGAGGATTCTAGAAAGAGTAGGTCAGATGTTGGACGAACTAAAAAGGATTTTAGTGAGGAGTATGTGGGATATTGGGTGGGTTTATATAGGAAAGTTGAGAGAATACTTTATTATTTAGGTTTGGGACCCCTTATATTAAACTAATCCAAACCACAAACCATCCCATGGTTTTTTCCCATGGTTTCTGGAAAAGGAAATATGAAAACAATATTTTACAAGGAAAAGTTCCAAACATATTAAAACATTAGGTTTGCTTTTGTGGAGGTGAGTCACACTCCCATGGAAATTAATTTAAAAAGGCAAAGTGTTGAATATGTATTGAGGGGTTTATTAATGCCATGAAAAGTAAATCAAAAAAACCCAGAACCTCATTATTTTAATGATAAAATATATATTGGCCTAAAATAAAGATTATGGTATTTTATTACATCACCATTGGGTCATTATGATGTCATAAAACACATTATATATTTAAATGGTATTTAATTTTTACCCAAAAATTTGACAGTCTTAGAAAATTATGAAAAATTCACCGTTGGATAATTTAGACATCCTGATTCCATAAATGACATTTATTTTATCTAAAAAAATTAATAATTATGTGAATTTTGACTTTTAAAATAAAAACCAACATTTATAAAAAATTCACAGGTTTTGACAGAAATGGCTTTCAAACATTAATAAATGTTTTAATTGTATTCATAAAATTATAAGATCAATTATATTTAATAAAAATTTATTTAATAATAATATTACTATTTTATTAAAATATTATTTAATTCCAAAATCCCTTAATTTAATAAAATATATTAATTAATTTAATAATAACTAAAAACACCATTTGTACTTTAAAAACTATTTACAATGTATCAAAAATGACTAGAAATTATATTCAAAAAAAATGTACATGGACATAGTACTACTTATTTGTCACATAACCCCTTAAAATGACAACATATGACCTAAGGGTAAGGTGTGCGATGGTGACAGTCTCTTGGGGCAGCTCGGATAACATCGTTCGAGTGGTAATCTCTATCAACTTACACTTTTCCCGTAGATGATCACGTTCGAGCTTGACATAATGAAGCTCACCTTGGGTTTGGTCAAGGGCGAATCCCAAAGACGCCACCTCTTTTCCGAGCTCTGACAAATGGGCTTTGTATGGGTCAATTCTACTGGATGAGGCCATCGCTTCCTTTGTCTGATTAAAATTGGGTTCCTTAAAGCCTTATATTTATACTAATCATGTGATCACTATTCAAAGGCTATATTAAAAACGGTCACAATTCTTAACAAAAATCCAAAGAAGTTGACATCATATAAAAACATTTTTCATAAAGAGACATTTAACTTGATCAAGAGGGATTTTCCATTAAATAAACTTTGGGTCGTTACAATATTCCCCCCTTAAGAAATTTCGCCTGCGAAATTTTCTTTTTCCCACACTAAAACAAATGTGGGTAACTCAACTTCATCATATCCTCCGACTCCCAAGTTTCTTCTTCAAACCTGTGGTTTCTACATAACACCTTGACGAGGGGCATTGTCTTATTTCGTAGAACTTTTTCTCTATGATCTAAGATCTTCACTGGTTGCTCCTCATAAGAAAGGTCATCTTCCAATTGTACCACCTTTTAAGATAGTAAATGTGAAGGGTCTGGTATGTACTTATTTAAGAGGGATACATGAAAGAAATCATGCACCGTGGCCATAGTAGGTGGAAGTGCTAGTCGATAGGCCACAACCCCAACACGATCAAGAATCTCGAAGGGGCCGATGTACCTTGGACTTTACTTCCCTTTCATTCCAAACCTCATGACCTTCTTCCACAGAGATATGCGTAAAAACACCATCTCTCCAACATTAAACTCATGGTCTCATCGACGATTATCTGCATAACTCTTCTGTCGACTCTGGGCTACCTTGATATGATACTAAATTGTTTTCACCTTATCCACCATTTCTTCGACCATATCTGGTCCATGTAGCTTACGTTTACCGACCTCATCCCAACATGTAGGTGCTCTGCACCTTTTCCCATACAGGGCTTCATATGGTGCCATTTGGATGCTCGTGTGGAAACTGTTATTATAAGAGAACACAACCAGTGGAAGATGTTGATCCTATCCTCCTTTGAAGTCCATTGAGCACGCTCTGAACATATCCTCAGGTGTTTGGATAGTCCGCTCAGATTAGCCATCAGTTTGAGGTTGATAGGCCGTACTGAAGTTCAGTTCATTATTCAGATCATGTTGAAGACTCTTCCCAAACTTAGAGGTGAATCATGGATCTCGGTTAGACACAATAGATAGTGGTACTCCATGTAACCTTACCACTTCCCTGATATATATCCACTCTAGTTGATCCAAAGAGAAATCCTCTTGAATAGCAACGAATTGTGAAGTCTTTGTTAGATGATCCACAACAACCCAGATTGCATTGTTGCTTTTGGATGTCCTCGGATGTCCGGTGACAAAGTCCATGGTGATGTTCTTCCATTTCCATTATGGTATGGGCAATGGTTGCATCATCCCCTTAGACTTCTGCCTCTCTGCCTTCACTTGATAACACACCATGCACTTTGATGTATATTCAGTGATCTCCTTCTTCATATTATCCCGCCAAAAGTTTTCTTGGAGATCTTGATACATCTTTGTGCTCCCTAGGTGAATAGAGAAATTTGAACTATGTGCATCATCCAAAAGTTCCTTCTTCAGCTCCGAACATGATGGAACACATAGTCTTTTCCCAAACCGCACAATTCCTTTTTCATTAACATTAAACTCCAAGGATTTTCCCTTTTTGACAGTTTCCACTTTTTCTTGAATTCCCACATCATACTTTTGAGCGTCCTTTAACCTTACCAAAAGAGATGGTTGAGCAATCATTTGTGAAATGATTGATGATGTTCCCTTCTTTATGATTCCCACGTCCATCTTCATCAAATCTAAAAAGATTGGATCCTTCTCAATTCTCATCATTGATAGAATCACTGGATCCTTTCTACATAGGGCATCCGCCACCTTGTTCTCTTTTCTAGGGTGGTAATGTATTGAACAGTCATAATCCTTGATGAGCTCTATCCATGTTCTCTGGTGCATATTAAGATCTTTCTGTGTGAATATATATTTAAGACTCTTGTGGTCAGTATATATCTCGCATTTCTTTCCATAGAGATAATGCTGCCAGATTTTCAAGGCAAAGATCACAGTCGCCAACTCTAGATCATGCATTGGATAGTTTCTCTCATAGATTTTCAACTGGCTTGAGGCATAGGATATCACTTTATCATTCTGCATCAGCACACAACCTAATCCCTTCTTTGAGGCATTACTAAATACCACAAAAAATTCCCCACTTGTGGGTAAAGTGAGCACGGGCGCAGTGATAAGCCTCTTTTTCTACTCCTTGAAGCTTTCTTCGCATTCATCACTCTAAGAAAAATTTACTCCCATTCGAGTTATCTTGGTAAGAGGGTTGGAAAATCATGAGAGATTTCTCACAAATCGTCGATAATATCGATCTATCCCCAAGAAGCTACGAATATCGGTTACCAATGTTGGCCTCACCCATCCCTCAGTTGCATCTGTTTTGGAGGGATCCACAGATATCCCATTGCTTGTGATGATATGGCCCAAGAATGGGACTTCCTTCAACCAGAACTCACACTTTCTATACTTTTCATAGAGCTTATCCTTGCATAAAGTCTCCAATACAGTTGTTAAATTCTCCTCATGATCCTCATGGGTTTTGGAGTATATTAGAATATCATCTATAAAGACTACCAAAAATTTGTCAATGTAATCTCTAAAGACTCTATTCATCAAGTCCATGAATATTTCTAGAGAATTGGTGAGTCCAAAAGGCATTACTATGAATTCATAGTGCCCGTATCTTGTACAAAAATTAGTCTTGGGGACAACGTCCTTTTACACCATTACATGATAATATCTCGACCGCAAGTCCACCTTGGAGAAGTATTGTGATCCACGCAGATGATAAAACAAGTCATCGATTCGTGGGAGAGGATACTTGTTCTTTATCGTGATATTGTTAAGTTCACGGTAATTGTTGCAGAGCCGCATTGACCCATCCTTCTTCTTGACGAAGAGGACTAGTGCACCCCATGGTGAAGCACTTGTGAATATAAACCCTTTATCCAGATTCTCCTGTAATTGTTTCTTCAGCTCATCAAGCTCAACAACATCCATTCTATACAGAGTCTTGGATATTGGTAGCGCCCTAGGTATAAGTTCAATTGAGAACTCAACATCTATTCTTGGAGGAAGACCATGCAGTTCCTCGGGAAACACTTCCGCGAATTCCCTCACAATAGGCATTTCTTCAAGGATGGTTTCTTCTTTGGACTCAATCATCTTACCTAGAAACGCGTGCTCATAGGGTAGTAATATCCATGCTTGAGATGATGGGGGAAAATGAGATTCATCTTCCTCCTGACACTTGTATAGAATCGGGGGTCGATTCTCCATATTGAGTGTGATTTCCCTCTCCTGACAATTCATGTTGGCTCTATATAAGGAAATCCAATCCATGCAAAGAATTGCATCAAATTACCCCAGAGGGACTATGACGAGGTTCGCCGGGAAATTCAATCCACAGATTATAACAGTGGAGGACTTATATTCATGGGATGCAATGATTTCCCCATTTCCCATACTCACCGACATCTTTACTTCCATGATTTGTGGTGGTGCTGGGATTGTCCTACAAAACATTCTTGATATAAAAGAATGCGTAGAACCTGAATCAAAAAGTTTGTTCACTATTCTTGAATGAATAACCAGCGTACCTGTCACCACATCGTTTTCGGGGTTCACTTCGGCAGAAGTGATGGCAAAAGCTCTTCCTTGCTATCTTGGAGGTTGTTGGTTGCCTCTGATAACCCTTGGACTAGGGAACTGATTTTTAAAATGACCCGGTTCTTTGCATTTGTAGCATTGAACAATGCATTGAGCTCTGAACAGAGCGTTCCTTTCCTCTGTCGCAGCCGCGGGTCCTTCTTTCCAACATTTAATAGCTAGGTGCCCTTCTCTTCCACACCTGAAGAATTTTCTCGTCCCCTTAAGGCAATTTCAAAGGTGCATCTTTCCGCAATTTTGGAAAGTTGGGTGCTGGAACTTCTTAGCGCCGTTGGATTTATCCATCGGACCACCAACATTGAAGTCCTCCTTACGCTTCTTGTCCCCATGATACCCCTGTGATTCCTTGATCTCCATTTCAACCTTGAGGGCACATCGGACAATTTCCTCATAGCTGTCGAAGTCACGGATCGCTAATGCTTTCCGCAAGCTAGGCTTCAACCCACCAAAGAAGTGGTCAACCTTGCATTCGGGGGGTAACGGAAAATCCGGAAGCGTATCATGCAATCCTTGTGAAGTTTTCCTCGTACACTCCAATAGATTATTCATCTTTTTTCTTGAGGGAAAGGAATTCCCATTCCATCTTAAGCCAGAGGGTGCGCAGAAAATATTTATCGAAAAACATCTTCCGGAATTCCTTCCATTCCAAAGCCTCGATCTCCTCCTCAGGCTTTGTATTTTTTTATCAACTTACACCATTGATCAACTTCACCCTCCCTACAATAAGCAGCCAGGAGAACCTTCTCATGTTCAGAACATTAAAGGATGGGGAAGATCTTTTCAATGGAGTTGATCCATTGTTCAGCGATCGTGGGATCAGATGATCCACTAAAGATAAGAGGCCTTTGCCTCATGGAGCTCTCAATAGCGACATGTTACTTCTTAGGGGGGTTTGGACGTTCCTCATGACCCAAGTTTTTATTCAAAACATGAGTTATCTGAGAGAGAAGCATGACAAAGTTCTCAATTCTAGCTCCCATTGGATTGGGCATCTCATTAGTACAGTCATCACACTGATCTTCACAACGGTTGTTAGCCCGAGTCCTCCTATTACCAGCCATTGGATGCAATAAAAGGAAAGTTAGGGGTAACACATAAAGGGTAATCCAAAGACAAAAGTTTATGACTTATAAATAAACTTTAATTTCTTTAACTCATGAGTCTATAGGATTCAATATATGCTTTTCATGATCTAATTTCTAACATATATTCTTAGGGTCATTTTTCCCTTAATAAGGGTTCATACTAAGACTGTGAATTTATCCAAACATATCCCCCGAGAGTGTCATAACCAAGAGTGCAGAAAGGCCCATTGTCGTGCACCAGTTCCCGTTCGAGTCTAGCTCAAAGCGGTGTTTTCGGGGTTTACCCCTTGGATACATCTGTGCCAGAGCCGCCTCTACCTGCTCGTATCCAGACAGGGATGTAATTTTTTGATAAACCACTTACATAGTATTTACCAAAACTTAGGGATGTTTTTATTATACTTAGTCTTGTATCTAAGGCTTTAATAGGGTTTATTAATCCCAAAAATAACTAAACATATCCTCTGATACCAACTATGATAACCCTTCTTTTATTACAACTTAAACATGATTTAATACATAAAACTTCACTTGATACAATAATGAATATCGAGAGGTTTAGTGTTTTTGGGGCTTAGGATCATTACATAAAACATAAAACCTGAAATACAACATCTTTATTGAAAATATCCTTTACATGACCACTACAATCCCTCGTACTTAGCATTGCATGAGATAAACTGAGGACATGCATAAGAAAAGGGTGAGCTATAAGGCACATTAAGGGAGTACACATGGAATAACATGAGGAGTACAATACATGTTAGAAAATACGAATATCAATAGAGCATAAAAGAAACATGAACATAAATACATGATAAATCATGATAATCATAACACGGAAATGTGGCAACAACACATAACATTGAATTAGCATGAGCCGTGGCTCATTGCACATGGAGCATGAGTAAACCCTCATTGCACATGAAGCACGAGTAAACACTCGTTGTACTCGAATTAGCATGAGTCAACACTCATTGCAATTGACGTATCATACTACTATACTTTACCCAACGCATTGGAGTGCTATAAGGGCACACCCTTCTTAAACATTTCATTTCATGCATAAGTGTGCCACATGGATCATAAAACATGGATTCATAAAACATAATCATTTATTATATGATAAAGGAATGTGGAATTAATAAATGAAAAATTACAATCAATACATAAATGTTCATAAAGGTGAATACCCTTGATGGTGAAATGGGAATGGTATTCACTACACAATGACATTGGCTTAGAAAATCAGTGTGATTTCGGCAGCATAACGACGTGACATAAGAATTCATAAAAAAGGTTGATGAGAGATAAAGGGGTTCCTCAACATATTTAAATGAAATTTAAAGTATGGAAGTCATATATATACATGTCCCAACAATTGAAATGGAATTTATATTCATGATACAAAATTATTTCTTGAATGTAAAAGAAGAGAGAGAAGTTCCTTTCAGAATTTCGGCATTGTAACAGGTGTACATAGGAGGCATTTAATGAGAGAGAAAGGGGTCTCCCATCATTCAAACAATAATAGGGCGGTATGGGGGAGGTTCAAAACCATACCCCAACATTCATAATTTAAATTAAAAGGTCAATGCAACTTAATGAAAATTGACAAAAATGAGAAAGGAAGGAACAACCCTTACTTGGTAGTGTGCTTCTAAAGGATAGAGAGAGGCTTGTGAGAGGATTCTTGGGAGCTTGGGGAACCTTGTGAGGATTATAGAGAGAGTATGGCAGAGGTTGGACTAAATCAAAAGAATTTTAGTGAGGAGGAAGTGGGATATTGGGTGTGTTTATATAGAAAGGTGAGAGAATTTTTTATTATTTAGGTTTGGGACCACTTATATTAAACTAATCCAAACCACAAACCATCCCATGGTTTTTTCCCATGGTTTCTGGAAAAGGAAATATGAAAACAATATTTTACACGGACAAGGTACGAACATATTAAAATATTAGGTTTTCTTATGGGGAGGTGAGTCACACTCCCATGGAAATTAATTTAAAAACCCAAAGTGTTGAATATGTCTTGAGGGGTTCATTAATGCTTTGAAAAGTAAGTCAAACAAACCCAAAACCTCACTATTTTAATGATAAAACATATATTGGCATAATATAAGGATTATGGTATTTTATTACATCACCGTTGGGTCATTATGATGTCATAAAACACATTATATATTTAAATGGTATTTAATTTTTACCCAAAAATTTGACTGTCTCAGAAAATTATGAAAAATTTACCATTGGATAATCTCGACGTCCTGATTCTAGAAATGACATTTATTGTATCTAATTTTTTTTAAATATGTGAATTTTTATTTTTAAAATAAAAACCGACATTTATCGAAAATTCACTCCTTTTGACAGAAATGGCTTTCAAACCTTAAGAAAAATTTTAATTGCATTTATAAAATTATAAGATAATTTATATGTAATAAAAATTAATTTAATAATATTATTATTATTTTATTAAAATATTATTTAATTCAAAAATCCCTTAATTTAATAAAATAGATTTCTTAATTAAATAATAACTAAAAACACCATTTGTACTTTAAAAACTATTTACAATGTATCAAAAATGACTAGATATTATATTCATTATTATATTGAAAAAAAAATGTACATGGACATAGTACTAATTATTTGTTACATAACCCCTTAAAATATACGTAGAAGACCTAAGGGTAAGGTGTGCGATGGTTAGAGACTCTTGTGGCGGCTGGGATAACATCGTTCGAGTGGTAATCTCTATCAATTTCCACTTTTCCCGTAGACGATCACGTTCGAGCTTGACATAATGATGCTTAGCTTGGGCTTGGTCAAGGGCGAAGCCCAAAGACACCACCTCTTTTCCGAGCTCTGACAAATGGGCTTCATTTGGGGCAATTCTACTAGATGAGGCCATCGGTTCCTTTGTCTGTGTAAAATTTGGATCATTAAAGCCATATATTTATACTAATCATGTGATCACTATTCAATGACTATATTAATAATGGTCACAATTCTTAACACAAAACCAAAGAATATGAAATATTATAAAAACATTTTTCATAAAGAGACATTTAACTGGATCAAGAGGGATTTTCCATTAAAGAAAATTTGGGTCATTACACAATTGATTGAGGTTCTTTCTAGTATATACAAGAGCGACACATGTTTCACATATTTGTTAAGAGATAGTACTCACTTGACTATCGACCATTGGATTAGTGTGTGTCTGTCTATTCTCTATCACAAGAGAGTATGCAAGAGATTTGTAGTATGGACTTGTGATCCCTCAACTATGTGTAGTAGTGGGTGAGGGACTCTTCACTTGGGATTATTTATCTAATGTTGGGCACAAGGTGGTGATAGCTAGACCTCTAGTGTTCGGAACTACTGTTGGATAGAGAATGTCATTCCTGATAGAGAATGTTCTATTTGAAATACAATTAAGAATGGTCGAGTCATTCCTGATGGAGTGTATACATTGGAAATGTTCAATCTGGGATGGATGAGCATGTATAGTGTGTTCTCCTGGTTTCTTGTTACCTTCGAGCCATCAAGTATAATCATGTCGCTTGCTAGGAAGTCTGAACATCTTATGACTTGGAGTTTGAGATGAGTATATATATGGGATTCATAGTTACATTGTGGTGTTGTTATATGTCTAGGTTGACACCACTTTTGGTATGAGGTGAATAGTGATTTATGGTTGTGGGTGGATCAAGATGGATTTTCATTGTTGATTCGGGTTCCCTCTGGATTGGTCGAGAAGACTATTTCTTTTCAGTGTCTCCCATTTTCGTCTAGGATTTTAGGGTGCCTATTGAGTACATTTATACTCTTCTATCCATGGGAATTTCGAACATGTGGTTTGCCTTTTGCAGACCATAGGAATTTCAACAGTGTCCTTGGTGAAACCATGGATGGTATAGATTAGTGACCAAGACCATGTGAGGTTTTTACCAGGGTTGGGATGAGGAGGTTTCACATAGTTTAATTTTATCATGATAACCTATATCAATGTTTATTGGATGCTTTAAAATTTTTTGGTGGGAATGTGTTTTTCTATTTTTTAAAATTTCAATCATTCTGCTACACTCTATGTTTGGATAGTTGTATACATTATTTTAAATTTCAATACTTTTATGTATCTACATTGTTTCATCGAGGTGTTTGCGGGATTCTATGTACATGTACCTTAAGAAAAGGCCTCCCATATGTGTGATATGCCTACTCAGTGATACTCTAAAGCCCTTGTCCTATTGGAGGCAGACATGGTGAGTTGTAGCTAAGGCCCCATTGGGTTGAATCACAAAACATTCTATATAGAGTCTTTGAAATGGTAATTTCACCATGTGTGGGTTCTTTTGATAATTAAACATCATGTTTTTTTAGAAGAATATGGAACTCAACTAGAATGACATAATCAAACTCCCATACAATTGAGATATCCTCAATGTTAATTATCTCCCCAGCCATCTAAGATAACACCCCTATTTAATAGTAATACAGAACCATAAAATAGATGTGATTTCTTTAAGAAATTTATATTTACCATAACATTGAGAAATTATCACAGGTTAGTTTGGAATATCAAATGTGACTACCAATAATTAAAAAAGGATGTAGGATTTATATTTATAAATCCTATAGATTCTAATGATTTCATTAAATTCATCTAGAGGATGGATGAAATGATTTATAGTAAGAAAAATCCCAAAAACATCCACAAGAGAGAAATCATATACTTGAGATGTGATCATCATAACATTAAGGGTTATTACTACTAATTATATATCTAATTATTATGGTGGAATGTTGAAAACCCTTTAAAATTGACATGATATGAATGAATGGGAATATCTAGTTTCAAATAATATATTTTCAATTATATAGAGGATAGTTTGTGTGCCATTCACCTCTTCTTTGTCTCACCCATCATCAAAAATAATGATCATATGATTTTTCCCATAATCCCACTAACTATGAGGTATAATATGTTGATATTCAACATTGACCGTTAGATTTCTGTACAAGTTATCCAAGAGCCCATTACCCCTTTAATTGAAGCACTGGAGTATTGGTGGAGAATTATATGAATCTTTCCATCTATTCACATAAATCGAAAAATAAATCCACAACATTGATCATTTATTTCATGATGACCTTCCTTTCCACACTAAAGATATTTACAAGTACCCTTAAGAATATTAAAACCACATTTATTTCCAAATTATGGGAATAAATAAAAAAACATTATCTTCTCTACATAGTTATTATATTTTACCATTAATTCCCTAATTATATTATTATAAAATACAGGAGATTGATAGAAAACTCCAAAATCCATTTCCACCTTGATAGAACATCAAACAATCTCTTCATATCTACTAATGATTATTATGGGTAATTCTTTGTATAGACTCGGTTTTCAGTCACACAAGAATTGATCAACCTTTTTTGGTTATATAATAACACCAAAGGCATACCTTGAAATTCTAGTAATGTTTTCTTCATATGTACTAATAGATTAATAATATATTTCATTTAAATAAAGAAACTCCTATCCATCCATCCTCATTTGAAAAATAAAAGTAAGAACTTACCCAAAAATATGTTCTTAAACTCAAACCAATTAATGTAATAAATTTCATCATGTTCCCTCTTGTTCTTGAAAATAGTACACAATTGATATACATCACCTTCCAAAAAGTGGACCACCAAAATGAATTTCTCATGATCTAAACGATAAATGATTGAAATGTATTTTCAATGGTGTAGATACATTTTTTAGTAACTATATAATCATAAGGAAAAATTAATGAAGGTGGTTTCTACCGCATTCAGGACCCCACAAAATGTTGATTCCCCCATTGATTGTTTATATGTCCATCTTGATTCATAGATTGAGAAATATATGTGAGCATGTGAATGATATTTTTTGTTCCATCTCACATAAATTTTAGTTTCATTGGATGAAAATCATAAAATTTTCAATCTCATTCATCATTAACCTGATTTCATTTGGTTTCATAGATCTATTAAAACAAAGAAGCATATTTTACCAAACCCTAATCATAATGGAAAGCCATGTAGTCCTATAAAAAATTATGATATCAAAATAAAAAATATATATTATAAATACATGACATCATAGGTTTAGAGAAGTTTGTCCATGGTCATAATATATTCAAATACTTCATGATGGATCATTAATAAAATGAAACATAACAAAAAATATCCTTCGAGATTATCAAACTAGGTGAATAGTAAGACCCATTATTGTGTACTAGGTAACACTCACGTTAATAATGTCATTCCTTTTCAAATATAATAACCTTTGTAACTCGTATCCAAGAACCACATGAATGTTTATTATCCACATTGGTATATATTACTATATTTTACACAAAATATCTCTTTTACCAAAACAATTAGACATTACCCTATACCTTTGTTTGTCCAAAGAAATCTCACAAAATTTTTACCATACATATTTAAAATTGTTAAATAATCTTATCCTTTGATACCAACTATAAAAACTAATGATTTTAGTATGTAGATATTTTATCACTGTTTAGTAAAAAATATTTACATTAGACAAACATACACCCGAGGACCATATATGTATAGTGCCTAAAGAAATAATGAATAATAAACATCTATTTTATAGGTGAAATACATCATCCAACACAATGTTTTCCATACTTTGAATCTATATTATAATAATAATACATATTAATGTAATCAGTAATCCATGAAAAATAAATATAAAAAGGATGGGATAAAATTCATAGTGTGGGTGAACAGGGGACACACATAACCATAAAATGATTATAAGGGAATGATAACATGCGCATAAAATTTAAAATACATACTCTATATATCATATATCATAATATTGATTTATTGGAAAATGATTTTTAGTTTAAAATACATGAATCATATTAGACTCATCAATCATAGTCCATGATTGCATAATAATGGAATAAGGCATTTTATTGTGCCTTACAGATAAAAATATAATATTATTTCTATAGTAGTTCAATGTATCATTTGCAAGACTATTATAATAAAATGTGTTCACTCCAAAAACATTAATATTAGCAAAGGATCACTCTTGGGACTATCACAGTTGATAGAGTTAATTATTTAATCAGTTGAAATACCCATTATGGTCCTATTTATAAAATGATATATAAATCATTACCTAATACATTAGAGGGAGATATAGGTCTCACCCACCACATAATGAATATCATAGGATTTTTTCCACAATATCTTAAGACATTCATAATATTATAATTGATGAGGAGGGTTGTGTTTCATTAACATTAATCATTACATAACCTATTGAAAATAACTAGTTTCTTACTCATTTCATAAAATAATAAATCATGGAAAAGGAATTGGGTTTCACAACAATTTTATCTTAGTATTACATTTGGAAGAGAAATATCATCCATAATAATCTTATTTTCATATAAATAACATATTCAAATAAAGAATAAATATTTTATCATTGGATCATATAACCAATAAATTTTACATAACATCACAATATTTCATCTTATATGGGATATTATATTGAATGAAAAACCACATAGAACGTTTTTGGTAAAAAATATCGTTTATTTGAAAATCACATTTTATTAAATTATAAATCCAATAAATTTTATAAATATATATTCCATTGAATGTAACATTGAATTATTATAAAGTAATATTTCAAAAAATTAGATCAAGTTGTTGAGAAATTATTTTTAAGTTGTACAATTTAAAAAAATGATTCTGTTCACATTTATTGTTAATGAAAATCATCCCTTGTTTTAGAAAATGACATAGAGATTCCATTAACTTTTTGACGTGTAAAAATGTTTAAAAGTTTCTTCAATAAATAATTACTAGAATTTTTAAAACAGTTGTAAAAAATTTATTAGAAAACATTATTTTTGGAGAAAAATGGTTTTCATCTGAAGAGAGAAATAAAGACTATTTTTCTTAAAAACATTATTGCAGTTTATTGAGAACATAAAGATAAGAAAATAAGGTAAAAATGTATCCTCATGTCCCAATTATAGGAGAATATAATTCCTTTTCTTCTTTATTTATGTATGAAATGATTTTGTCATCATCATCATAATCATAAATATTCCAAATAGATGAATAGATTGTAACAAAAACTTTTTTTTGCATTCTGGTATCTTTTAAATAGAAAGCTACATATCATATTAACACAAAATGGGTAATTAAATACCATTAATATTATTATATTCATGATTTATATTGTCAATGGGTCTATACATACACGTCATAATATAAGATAGGTTTATAACATAACAAATATCTCAATGAAGGAAACATGGTAGAAACATCCCTTACCTTATATCTTGAATTCCTTCATTCATGTTTAATAATAATTTATATTAAATATAATTTTATTATAAATATCTTATCAATAATAAATATCACATATAATACCATATATTATTTACTTTTTATCACTTATTATATCTTTATCAATAAATCTATGTAAAAGTCATATTTATGGAAATAATTGCTATGTTTTTCATGTATGTTATCATTTATAAATTTTAGTACTTTTAATATTATCATTATTCCATAATAATATAAATTTTTCTAGGATCTAAATATTATATATATTCTATATATAAGTATTTTTATTAAACCATAAAATTTAGAGATATAAAATGAAGAACAACATTCATGGACAGAGTATGTCATACATACAGATGAACATTGTTCCAATTTTTACAACAGATTGAATGAATGAATGGTAAATAATATATATCGATTAATAATTAATTAATATGTAATATATTTTACATATATCACATATTTACATTATAGGTATTATTATTTATTTCTATTTAATGAATGGATGAATCACATCGCTTCGTGAGGTGGAAGCTACTATACACATGAGCAACATTATCCTATTACAAAACAAATTAAGATAGATAAATTGGTTTAACAATTATATAGGTGAAATAATATCATAAATTTCATATATAAATATTTGATTCATCATTATTTCTAGCCATGCATTGTTGTAATGAGAAACAAATAATACTGATTTTCGAGATGAATGTTTTACATACACAAGGATGATGATTTCTTATAACATTTTATGGAAGAGGAGATGAAAAACGGTTTTTTAATTAACATAATAATATAAAAATTTAAGGATTGAAATTTTTATATTATATAAAAATAATAGAATAGTATTTTATATGGTTGGAATAATATTTAAATCAAAAAATGCATAGTTAAAATATTTATCTCTTATTCCGACAACTTATTTCGGTTTAACCGAAAGCCTTCCTAGATTAGACTTATTATCAAAAAGGATATAAATTCTGTGGGGTTAAATTTAATGATTTTATTTTTCTAGGTATCAAATATATCAATTGGTTTTAAAATTTCGAAATGGATAGGAGAGGTGTTGACCTTTTATAAGTTTGGCAAGTGGCACGCTTATAAGGTTTGAAAAGAATAAGGTGTCACCACGTTTTTCTGAAGAAAAAATTATAAAAAATGGATCGTTATATATACTAGATGATATAAGGTGAAATATGTATTTCAAATGGGTTTCATATAATTTTTGGTTCTCTTTTAACCATAATTTGTTTAGTTTAAGGCCTTGGTAAAACCATTTTTACTTTAACCGTGGAAGAAAATTGATAATTCTTTTTCATTTCAATATGGTAAAAAATTAAATTTATCATATTATATAATATAAATTATTATTATTCGAAATATGGAATCTATTTTTCCAAATTTTATACAAAAACGTTCCAATGTATAATTTAATGTTAAACTCGCAGCCATGACAAGAAAGTAGTTTTCCAATGAGAAAATGTTCAATAGCTCAGAAGATTTTTATATAAAAAATAAGTAGACAAATTTATTACAACTGAATAAATTTGATTAATAGATATTTAATTGACAAAATTTTTATTTAAAACTTTTAAAAAAAATATTAACCCTATAAAGATTTTAAATGAAAAAGAAACATTGAATTAAAACAAGAATGTTTCACTATTCATCTAGAATTAATCTCTTCAGAAAAAAACCCAAAAATTCACCCTAAAATAATTTATATATATATATAATTAATTTAACAATATTTAATTTTCCATATAAATTTTCAAAAATTGATAAAAATTGTTTTATCATTATTCACCAAAATATATGATTTTTTTTATGAATTTATATTTTTAGAATCATAAAGACATTTCAAAAAATTATGTAAATTTTATAAATATGTGTTCTTTATATTAAAAAATTATTTATAATATTTAAAATATGGGATACTTATTCATTATACTTATTATAGTTTCTATGTAATAACTCTCATGTTTAAATAATAATATTAATATTTTTTCGTGGATTATTAAATCTCGGGGTTGTGTGAGACATAATCTATCAAGGTAATTTAATTTATTTTTAAAATATAAATTAAAGAAAACATTGGGGGGTTACATGTGCACAAATAAGTTAAATCCATTATTTTTAATTTTTCGTTAGATAGCTACAATTTCAGGAGAATGTCTCTTACTCACCATATCTGTGGTAATCCCAATAACCACATATGGTGTACCATGATTCATAAAAAACTATACAACACTCTAAAAAACATCACTTGTTCCAATAAATACTTGTATAGGAACTTATTGAATTTTTTTCCATATAGGATTCTAATGGAAGACCCCACTACAACACCCTGAAATTTTGGTGTTAATTTTATCCTAAAGCAAACACCATGTTTAATAGCCTGTTTCAGATTAAGTCCCAAACTAAAAAAACGATAATGAATTTCATTGAGAAATAAAATTAAAATATATACTAAAACTTATTACCTTTTTAGGATGAAAGAATAATCAATAGTAAAAATATTAAAAGTGAAATAAAAAATAAAAATACCATAATAATTTAATCTATATTCATATTGTTGGGTATTAAATTCATATCCTTGATCAAAAATAAGAAAAGAAGGATAAGAACAAATAATTTTATAGAAATTTCAAGAATGTATTAATTGATTGCGATGAAAGATATATGTATTTATGTCACGACCCGTCCTCGGCGCCCGTGCCGTGACTACCCCAAGCCCACCTTCCATTGGCCAGGGGCTGGAGACTAGCACCAAAGGCGTAAATCCCAATTACAAGGAAGGCATTGCATTATAAAAGTAAACAAAACACCATAGAGTACAAGAGGAAGTAAAACACGACGTAAAAAAAACAAAAATGCTGAAAAGTAAATTGGCCAAAAAACAATCCCAAATGAAAGTACAACTACAACTGAATGAATGTACAATAGAAAATGTCAAACAGCTTGAAGAAACGAAGCAGCTCCTGGGTTGTCCTCCTCAGATCCTACCTGAAGGGTAGGTACAGATAGCACAGCTCAGGGATCTTCCACCACGGATCCTACCTGAAGGGTAGGTAAAGATAGCCTCCACAACGCTCTCTCTCGTCAACCTCCTCCGAGTTTCGTCTCGTCGTGAATTCCACCTCCGGATACTGACTCGTCGTGAGGTCCACCTATGGGTACCGTCCATCCCTCAAACACTTGGCCTCTGTCAGCACTGCCCGTTGTCTGCAACCAAAACAACGAGGTGCGGGCTTAGCCCAAGCTGGGGTGAGTATAAAGATACTCAGTAGGGACCCCGAGACCCTCAAGGTATCACTAAATCCTACATGGATAACCACAAAGAAGATCTCAATAGATAACCTCTACTTAGGTATATGCCCATACATATACCCAAGTTATCAAGTTACCCATAACAATGAAGAGGAAACACAAAGATTATGAAATAAATCGATAACCACTACCTAGGTATATGCCTATACATATACCTATGTTATCAAGTGTCCCATCTCAATCATGAGGTAAACACAAAGGTCACAGACTCAGCTCAAACCAGGATTTTCATTATCAAAATCATAACAGCTGAAGAGCCCTGTATCTGACAAGTACAGTGATCCTGTCATGAATCTGAGGTACTAATCACTAACCTATGACTTCTGAGGTACTCCTCCTGTCGAGTACCGCGGGTCAGCCACCCAAACACAGTAGTGCTCCCCGCTGGGGTTTGCCACCAAAACACAGTAGTACATCCCCCCTGCAGAGGTACTCTCTAGATGAGTACCGCGGGTCTGCACCCAATCTCAGTAGTGCTCCGTCCTCCATGGGTCTGCACCCAAACAAAGTAGTGCTCCGTCCACTAGGCTAGTCGACTCACTCCAAGTCGAATTGGTCAAGCAGTCGTCAGGTCTCAGCAGGCTACACGGTCTCCGTACTCCGCACCCTCGTCTCTGGGAGGGTCTGCTCCATGAGCTACTGGTCGATACTCCAAGTATCTCAAAGTCCCACGAAGAAGTATCTCAAAGGACCGCCTCGTCATAGGGGTCTCAATGAAATAGACAGCGCGTCAAGCGGACTCCCGGTCTGTGAGTTATTAGCCTTTTCGTCCCCGCGGCCCGGTTGGTTTCGTATACGAACCAACCCAGACATATCACAACTATACCCCTACCTCTCATAGGGTATACTCATAGGGACCGTTTCTCAACATGATCACCAACGCCACTGACGGTTCGTCAAACGGACGTCCGGTCTGAAAGTTATCAGCTTTTCCGTTCGAGGGGCCCAGTTGGATTTCAGGTACAATCCAACCCGGCCACTATCCAACATCGTCCAAACCTTGGGTGAAGTATGCCAAAAGTTTCGTCTCATCAAGAGGAATCCAACATAGTCAACGAAACGTCAATCGGACGTCCGGAGCTCAAACTGCAAGCGTTTCTACTCCGAGGGCCCGCTTGGATTCGTGTTCAAACCAACTCGGCCGTACCCAAAGTTCTCTGAAACCATGAGAGTAATATACTGAAACGACCGTCTCGATCCAAGGATCATATTTCAACTGAAGGTGCATTGATCGGTGGTCCGTAGCCCATGTTATGGTTGTTTGATCAGAAACTACCCGAAAATAGGGGGTTCCGGCCAGGTCCGAACCGGCCTGATGCCCCCTGGGTCGGGCCGAACCGGGTTGACCAGACCCGGGTCCGGGTCCGAGCCAATAGGGCGCGGCCGGGCCCGGCATAGGTGGCCCGGCCTGGCACGCTCATAGGACCAGCCACCAGTAGCCACAGCTTCAGCTGCGGCGTCCCTTCCTGGGGGCGCGCCGGGCGCCGCCACCTCTGACCGCCGGCGCCGCCATGCTGGCGGGGCGCGCCTGCAGGATTTTCCGCGGACCACCGGACGCGCTCCGCTGGTCCCCTTTGGTCGCCGCCTTCACCAATGGTCCTCCTGGGACCCGACCTTCACTACGGAGGATTCAAGTTCACTTTTCGACCCCGTTTGTCATCGCCCGTCAATCCACGCACAACGATCAACCAGCAGAGTCTTCGAATTGCCTCCACGGCCACGACTCCGGCCGCGGTTTCGTTCATCCTCAACGGCCCGACACGACAACACTGCTCTTCTTCATCGCGTTATTTCTTGATTCCGCGCGGTTTCATTGCACCACACCACTTTTGTTCTTTCCAAAACGAACAAAAAAACAAATGGGGAGGAGAGTCGACCGTGTTCGTGCAGTCCGACCTCCTCCTTTTATGTTGATAACAAGTGGCCCAAAAGACGATGAACAACCACAGATATTTCACGAACAAAAGAAATCAACCCCAATAGTTTTCCCCGAAATCAAGAATTCCCAACCCGAAAACATAATCTTCGCGGATCAACTTAATATTTAGTTGATCCACGTTCTTAGATTTAGGATGGAGTAAACATGGGTTTACTAACAATCACAAATTATTTCTCTATCTCGAGCGTAGTTGAACAGAGGCTCACGTGGAATTGCACGTCACAGAAGAAGGTGTCGCGGAAGGGGGAACATCACTTCATGGAGAAAAGATTCATTGGTGTCGCGTCGTCGATCTCCGAGGATCCGGCGTTATTTGTGACCTTCGTCAGAGGTTGGCGTTCTTCGCATTCTTCGTGTTTTTCATCGAGGAAGGAGTGCTTCAAGGCCTTCAGTGATTTCTCCCAAGCCTCTCACAACCCAACAACTCTAATAAAATAAGTTTTTGTCTTATTTTATTTCACACGCCAAACATTTTGAAATTCCAAAACGAATCAATCAATTAATTTAATTAATTGAGGAGTTTAAATCGCCTAAATTAATGAGGTGATTTAACATTATGTTAAACGTAAGAGTTGAATCTCAAATTAAGGGGGGGGGGGGCGTAACCTAATTAAAGGTGGGGGGTTTTGTGGAAGTTAAAAAGGTGGGGCTTGTGTGGGCCCCACCCCAAAAATATCCTACATAGTGGAGTAGGATATAGTGGGTCCCACTTCAACCACTTATCTTAGTTTAAACAAATTTAAATAAAATAAAGTTGTTGCCTCATTTTATTTTATTCAATTACTTAACCCAAAATTTAAAAACCACACCCAAGGAAACACAACTCTGGAAAAGGTGTTCCTAAGCAATTACTGGTGATGTGAGTCCATCGATGTCCTCAGATTTCAACTCCGAGAACTGGTACAAATTCTAGGAAAACCTGCTCGTTCGTTCACTGAATGTACCCGAGCTAAACTTCGGAAAATGATTCCGGGCACACCGGGTCTCGGAATCAGGTGCCGTTAGAAACTGCATTCTTGTGAAAATCCCAAAGAAGATTAAGAAAAAAAATTTACATGAATTTTAAGGGTCTTTAAATTACTCCCACCTTAGGGCTTTACGTCCTCGTAATTCCTTAACACAAACTAGGGATATGAAAGCGGTATTGAGTACGCATCTGAGCCTTCCGCTCCCATGTGCTCACTTGGAGGTTCCCATGCTACCAATAAAATTGCACAAGAGGAATCGATCATCCTCGTAGGACTACCCCTGTCAATCATCAACTCTTACTGGAACCCCGCAAAAGTCACCCCATTGCCAATGTCCAGCTCCTCATGGTTTGATGATATGCATCGGGTCAAGCGCATATCTTCTCAGTCGAGATACGTGGATGCCTTCGTGCACCTGGTGCAACTGAGGTGGATGGGTCAAATGGTAAGCCACCTCTCCTACCATGCTGAGGACCTAAAAAGGTCCACTGATCCTTAGAGGCAACTTTCCGCCTTGGCCACATCTCCGTAAACTTCATCGAGGTGAGACCCGTATAAGGACGTGATCGTCATCCTTGAACTCAAGAGGCCTCCAATTCATGTTTATAACTGAAATTGAAAACTCATGCGGCCACGAGGGAAAGGTTGACCGACTCAAGAGTGATCGACCTCACCCTCCTATGCATGAGTTTATCCGGTGCTACCTAGGGTTTCCTTTTTGCAGACCAAGGAAAACCCATCACGACGTTGTAGTTAAACCACAACCTTTTTGCCTAATACTGTCAATTTGTGTATGAACTGTGATTGTCCACTCCATACTCAAACCAACATCGTAAGGACTCGACGCTGCCACCAAGGGATTCCTACCGAAACTCTCGCCTCGAGGGTCTGACCACACTGTTGGTGTAAGTGTGATTATCGAGTCTTCTCCCAAGGTATCTCCAGACATGAGGGTCGAGTCTACGGCTTACCGGAAACTCTAGGTCTGGGACAAGATTTGTGAAAGGAAGGAATGATTCATATCGACTTCTGTTACTACGGAAGCTAGTAGTGGACATTGATTGTCCCTTGAATCATTTTTAGAGACATTGGGTCACACTCTTTGACCGCATGTAGCCGCACACTTCCCCTGCCCTCCAGATCCCTGAGCCTGGCGGGGACAACTAAGGCTGGTGGTTGTAGCATATTAAAAAAATACACCATCTCATGTTGTTCTCCTAGCTCTACCTCCACGTCTGCCACTTCGCAGACTCATCTCTCCTTAAAGCTTCCTCTTCATGAAACATTTAACATGCCCGAGTCTCTAATAATGGCGCCAGTTTCCTGTTTCTCACTGCACTGTGCAGTCTTCATTCGCTCCAGGATGACCTGCACCTTCCTTACCTATGATCTGTAAGAGCTTCTATGATTTATCCTTCGCCGAAGATATAATCTCGGTCTCATACCCTGGATTAACCACTCCATTTGCCTAATACAGTCAATCCTGACACGAATGATGCATTCATGCCATGGATGAAGTCGTAAGGCCTCGACGCTACTACCAAGAGATTCAACCGTCACTCTTGCCTCCAATGGTCGATTCACACTGTCAGCATCAGTGTGAGGTCACTGGGTCTCCTCCAGTAGAAATATCTAATGTGAGGGTCAAGTAAACAGTTTAAACCGAGACCTCTCAGTATCAACCAAACAAAAGGACAGGAAAGAAATCATCACAAAGATAAGTGTCTTTTATTATTGTAGCTCATAATACAAAGACACAAAAACAACAACAACAACATGGAACTATAAGTACCATGAAAAAAAAGGTATCCACTAGTTCCTCTCCTGTCCACCTATTTTCGGTGCTCTAATGCCTTGTCCATAGCTCGGCTGTTTCTCAAGCACCTGCCGCTGCTTCTATCTCGGTGGCTCCTCCAACGCATGCGGATCAACTGTGCGAGAAGTCAGATAGTCACGTTCCATGATCCCCTTCCTGCCGCAGGAGTAACACTATTCATTTCTGGAACGCCTAGCTCTGACCCCAACCTGGGTACCCCGCACCACTGATCCTAAAACCTGAGAACGCCCAACTGCTGGTTTGGTCCTCCTGGACCTCTGTGTAACGCCCCGACCCCAGTTACCTAGAGTCGGTGCATTATTAAATAACATTGGCATGATCACAAGAAAGATCAAATCTCGAAAGACCGATTGTTTAGTAGCCTTGGAAACACTAGATATATTCATAGAGTTTTACATTACATCATAAAGTGAAAAACTAATACAACAACATAGTCTCCATATTCCACACTCATATGCCCAGATACTATCCCTACAGGTCATTCATAACTTACTTCTTCACATCCTGGGAAAAATAAAACATAGAAAAGGGGTGAGCTCAAATGCCCAGTAAGGATAACAATATAGCGGAAACATTCAAAAATAAGCATAAACATTTAAGGCAATGTATAACTAAAACAAAATGCTTTTAAACATGAACTTCAACATATTATGAAATAATTCCATTTACTTATTCACATGGATATTCTACTAATCGAATAATCACATGCAATATCAATAACCACATTCATAATGATGGAATGGATAATGCCAGACTATCATAACCACATATCCAAGGCCTCATGCCAATACTACAAATAAGATTTTTCCAAGGCCTTGTGCCAAGACACTAGTTTGTCTCATGAGTCCTACTGACGCATCGAGGAGCTATAGCAGGCTCCACCCGTCACATATTAAGTCCAATGCATTCCCACATGAAAAAGTATAAACATAACATAAAATCTAGCATACGAAATGTCAATACTTTCACCATAAACCATGAATGGTATAAAAATAGAACATCTACAGTCAAACATATCACAAAAACTTCAATAAAATATATAAGTTTTGTATCACAATAAATTAACGTAAAATCCATCAAAGGATGTTGACATAGATGAAATCAAAACTCTTTTTAGACAAATATCTCTTTCTATTTTGAAATCATTTAAGAGTCATATATTTATAAAATAAAACATTTTCATTGAAAATATTCTTATAAGCTTATAAGGGAAGCTTCAGCGATTTTATAATGGTGGAAAATAGCCGCACCCGCCGTATAAGTTAAAAAAACATTCTTACCTTAATTTTGTCGAAAAGGTTAAAAAGCACATTGTTTGGAAAATGACGGAAATATTCCTTTATAAACCTCTTATAAAAAGTCAAACAAGGGTATAAATGACTTTATCCCATATTCCTGTAAATAGTAAAAATGTTTTGAAATACATTTTTAAGAAACATGGATGTGGATGATAAAGAGATCTCAATAGATTATTACGTTTAAACAACCTCTGATAATGAAGAGATTGTGAAATAACCCTTACCTTGTACTTTTCCTTGGTTAGGGTAGGTTAACCTCCTGTATAATGTTGAAATAATTGTTATTAAATTATACAAGAATCATATTTATTAATATGATATCATATATGATCTTTTAACATTGATTTGTTAATAACATCTTAGAATTATCGTCGTTTCGGGTGTTAACTTACTCGTTTTATTTTATATGTTTTGTTACATAAAGTGTGTTTGTTATGGACAGGTTGTATCTTATTCATATCCATAATGATATCAAGCCCTTAAAAATCATTTTTAAATCATCAAATTATAATTATACTTTAATGGATACGATGGAGAATGAATCTTATCGCGTTTGTGGAGACGGTAGTCCGTACGTACGCACGAGCGACAATATCATTCTTTTGATAATAAAATAATATATAAATGGATGGTATATCATATATAAAGAATAATTAACATGTTATATTTATTATTTACATGAGTTACAAATCATTATTATACCCATCCAAATAATAATATATTGAATAACAATTACACCACGACGTGGAGACGGTAAGTCATACGTACGCACGAATGGTGACATGATATTTAAAGGGTGGATAGAATACTGAATATGGTTGTACCATATTTATAATAACATCACAGTATATATAAGATACTGGAGTTATTATTTTAGAATGGTAATAACAAATAAAGAAGAAGTGGAAGAAGAAAGGAACATGGAAAGGTGTGGTGAAAACATTACCTCTTCTTCGAGTTCTTCCTTTTGATTTGTTCAAAAGGGATCCTTAGGTTGGATTTATGATCAAACTAAGGCCTCTAGGTTGTGTTGAGGGAAGTTGGGAGAGTATTTGGGAAGAGTTTGGCCGAACCAAAAGGCTTTGAAGGTGTGAATAAATGAGAAGGAGGAGTGCCCTTTTATAAGAGGGGTGAGGGGCACCTTTAGAAAAGCTAGAAATATTAATTTATAATAAATTCATATTCAGTTTATAATGGCTCCAAAGATGATTATTTAAATTTTAAGGTGGGTATAGGTCGAAAACCACTCAACCAATAGAATTTAGACAGGTTTAGGTCATTATATTCACCTTATATTTAAGTATTAACTCTAAGTTAATTAGTTTCACTTTTACAATGTCTCTTTGTATTTTTATATTATATGGTTAATAAAATTACTATATACATCTAAGAGACCCCCAAGTGGTCCATTAATGATACACCTATCATGATATAAGTCTCTTTGCTGAACCGTAGATTTTTAAGAATTTAATATCAATTAATAATATAATATTTCGTTTAAACACTCTTTTATGTCAATTTTCACACTATTCAATAATTGATTTTTGTAAAAATCATAACAGAATGATTACTTCAAACAAAGTTAATTTAATCAATCCTAAAATGTCATATTAACCTATAAAATTAGTGTAATTCCTAAAAAGTCTCAAATTATATTTATTTGTGTATTAATAATATCATTAATTTTAATTTTTCACTATTATGGTAATTACTGCATCATCATTGTGTCATACGTAAATTAAATTATTTATAGTCTAAAAATTATAAATAAAATATCCTTATGTAGGAAATCTTATTATATTTATAATGAATTTTTACAATCGAATTTATCTTTTGTATTACCCTATATTAAAAATGTTTTATTAAATAAACATTGATTTTAACTCTTTTAACTCATCTTTGAATTAAATAATAATAAATGTCCTAATCTAATCCAAGTGGACCTAAATGATACTATTTTCTTCCGAAGGATGTTTTGGTCGAGATACACTTGTCCAATAGAATTAGGACATGTGTTAGGTTAATATTAATATCATTTTTTCCCTTAATTACCCTATTTACTTTTAACCGTGGTAAATAAAAGTAAAAAGTTACTATTCACCAAAAATTATTTTCATCTCATTGAACCACATTTTACTTATTGATATTAACCGTGTCTCTCGGATTTTCGAAATTCCATTCACAGAAGCGGTAAAATTACGTTTTATGAAAAATTCAATTTTTTAGCTACCACTTAGTAGTTTCAATATTCATCAAAAATTGAAGTTTTTCAGAACAATGTCAAAATTTCACCCTAAGCTATAATTGATATTCCTATTTAAAAAATGTTGTCAATTTTACAAAATTCCAAACATATAAGTTGAATTAATTAATTTTATAATTAATTCTTACCACCACAACAAATAGCGTGTTTTTAAGAAACAATATATATCAAATGATTGATAATTGTTTATGTCCAATTTCAAAGTAAAAGCAATTCTAATGAACACTATTGGATAAAATGGTAAAAATATATTCTAATTATACTTTAAAACCACTAAATAATATAATTTATGACTATAAATTATTTTTATTAAAAAAGTTGTTTTTAAGTATTTTTCACTATTCATAAAAATTGGAAGTTCTCAGAAAAATACCAAAAATTCAACTTAGGATAATTTCGATATTCTGAATCCAAAAATGAAGTCCATTTTGAAATATAAAAAATATATAATTTCAAAAAGTAGGTATTACTATTCATAACGGCATGTTTGATTGGTTGTGGTGTGTTAGAACTCGATGTTGCGTACAACACACGCTATCACATTATTCAAAGAGAAGCATACCGTAGAAGCTTGGGGTGTTACATTCTCCCCTCCTTCAAATAATTTCGTCCTCGAAATTAATAGAATACTTATCACGTGAATAGACTCGGGTGGTTCTTCATCATATGTTCCTCGGGTTCCCATGTTGCCTCTTCCATCTTATGGTTTCTCCAAAAAACTTTTACCAGACGCGTCGTCCGGTTTCTCAGTACTTGTTCTCTCGTATCAAGAATCCTGACGGTATCTTCCCAATAGGACATATCGGGTTCCAGTTCTAATTCCTCATAGGTGGGTACATGCGTTGGGTCAGGCATGTATTTCCTCAACAGAGATAGGTGGAACACATCGTGAACTTTGGAGAGACTTGGCGGCATTGCCAATCGGTAAGCTACAACCCCAATTCGTTCTAGAATTTCGAAGGGTCTGATGTACCTAGGACTCAATTTACCTTTCTGAACAAAATGTATGACTCCCTTCCATGGAGATACCTTCAGGAAAACATGATCACCGACTTGAAATTCCAAATCCTTCCTTCGATTATCGGCATAGCTGTTCTGCCTTCTTTGAGATGCTTTGATGTGATTTTGGATTACCTTCACCTTTTCCACCGTTTCCTCCACCAGTTCTGGGCCTACAAGATTTCATTCACCAACGTCATCCCAACAGGTTGGTGTACGACATCTCTTTCCGTATAACCATTCATATGGTGCCATATGAATACTAGAATGGAAGCTATTGTTATAGGAAAATTCTACCAAAGGTAAATATTGACCCCACATACCCTGAAAGTCAACTGAGCAAGATCTCAACATGTCTTATAAGGTTTGAATAGTCCGTTTTGATTGTCCGTCTGTCTGAGGGTGGTAAGTAGTGCTCAAATGAAGTTCAGTATCCAGGGATTTCTGAAGACTTTTCCAGAATCTTGAAGTAAAACAGGGATCACGATTAGAAAAAATCGATAGGGGTACTCCATGAAGTCTCACAACTTCATTAATATATATTCTTTCTAGACGTTCCAGGGGTAGATCTTCTCTTATAGTAAGGAAATGTGCTGACTTGGTAAGACGATCAACAATAACCCATATTTCATCGTTCCTTCTTGGAGTCTTTGGTAGCCCCATGACAAAGTCCATTGTAATATTGTCCCATTTCCACTCTAGTATGGGAAGAGGTTGCATGACTCCTCCAGGCTGTTGCCTTCCAGCTGTCACTTGTTGAAAAACCATACATCTTGACACAATATCAGAAATCTCCCTCTTCATGTTGTCCCACCAAAAATGTTCCTTCAAATCTCTATACATTTTGGTGCTCCAAGGGTGTATAGAGAAATTGGAACTATGAGCATCATCCAGCAATTCCCTTTTTAGATCAGGTATATCGGGAACACAAAGTCTCTTCCCAATTTTCAAAATTCCATCTTCATACACAATGTCTCTCAGTCTCCCATCATTCACAACTGCTAACTCGAGATCATGAGTAGGATATTTTTGTTCATGAATTTTCAACTATCGTGATGCATAGGCAATAACCCTATCATTTTGCATAAGGACACAACCAAGTCCTTTCTTCGATGCATCACTATAAATAATGAACCCATCATTCCCCGATGGTAGAGTCAATATAAGAGCATTGAATAATCTTCTCTTCAGTTCTTCAAAACATTTTTCACACTCTTTTGTCCAAACAAATTTAACCCCTTTACGTGTGAGCTTCGTTAATGGGTTAGCCAATCAGGCAAAATTCTGGACGAAACGTCGATAATAACCTGCTAAACCAATAAAAATACGTACCTCAGTTATACTCGTTGGTGCTGGCCATTCTTGATTCGCCTTGGTCTTAGAAGGATCAATAGAGATTCCATCTTTAGAGACAATATGGCCAAGAAAAGAAATCTCATGAAGCCAGAATTTACACTTGCTAAACTTCCCATATAATTCATGTCTTCTCAGAGTCTTCAGGATAATATTCAAGTGATTTTCATGATCTTCATAGATTTTGGAGTATACCAAGATATCATCAATAAATACCACCACAAATTCATCAAGATAATCCTTGAAAACTCTATTCATCAGATCCATGAATACAGAGGGTGCATTAGTCAATCCAAAAGGCATTATAGTAAACTCGTAATACCCGTACCTGGTTTGAAATGCTATCTTTGGAATGTCTTCCTTCCTCACACACAACTGATGGTATCCAGATCGAAGGTCAATCGTTGAAAAGTATAGAGCTCCATGCAGTTGGTTAAATAAATCATCAATGCGTGGTAGGGGATACTTTTTCTCTATTGTTATAGCAATGATCTCCCTGTAGTTGATACATAACCTCATAGATCCGTCTTCTTTTTAACAAAAAGAACATGGGATCCCCATGGAGAAACACTAGGGAGAATAAATCCCTTATTACTCAATTCATCCAGTTGTTTCTTCAGTTCAACTAATTCTACAGCGGACATTCTATAAGGGGTATTTGATATAGGCCTTGATCCAGGAATTAAATCAATGTAAAACTCAACTTCTCGTTCTGGAGGATTTCCAGGTAATTCTTCCGAAAATACATCTACAAATTCATTCACAATAGGTACATCCTCTATTTGAACATTCCTTTCCTCACCCACATTTATTTCATTCTCTTACTCCCCAATAATTGAATTTAGTTGAGCTACTGGGGGTGGATCTAAATAAGAATTAGGTGGTGACGATTCTTCTCTAAAGATACGGTGTTCCTTATCATTTTCATCAAGAATCATAACCTCTTTCTTCTTATAATAAATCTTCACATCATAGTCCGAAATCCAATCCATACCGAGGATTATATGAAACTCAATCATAGGTATGATGATGAGATCAGTAGATAAAGAACATTTATGTGCTCTAATGGGGACTGATTCACAAAACTAAGTTTCAATGATACTTCCCTTTAGAGTTTTAACTGAAAACTCCCTTGTTAAATCAAATTGGAAATATCTAATTTTCTTAGAAAACTGGGAAGATATGAAACAATGTGATGATCCAGAATCAAATAATTCATTTGCTAAACTTGAGGAAACCATTAAATTATCTACCACCATGTCTTTCAGAGCTTCTACCTCAGCAGTAGTGATAGCATAAGCCTGACCTTGATCCCTTGGCCTTTCTTGAGGTAAGTTCTTTTAACTCTTAGGAAATTCATTCGCATAATGCCCCATCTCCCTGCAATTGTAGCACTGAACATTGGTATCTTCCTTCTTCCCCTTGCAATCACGAGCTTGGTGGCCTTTTTCACCACACTTGTAACAGACTCCCATTCCCTTCAATAAAGTACCAGGGTGTTTCTTCCCACATTTACCACATGATGGATATTCATCCTTTCCCTTCTTCCCCTTATTTCCATTAGCAGATTGATCAGCAGGTCTCTTCTTCTCTTGCTTTTCTGTAAAGTCATAAGACTTAGAGAATTCCTTTTCGGTCTTGATAGCACATGAAACAATGTCTTCGTATGATAAAAAGTATTGTGAGACTAATGCTCGACAGAGAAATGGTTTTAAACCATCAAAGAAATGATCAATATTACTTCTTGGGTTACGTATATAATCTCTAGCATACCTTTCTAACCTTGTAAAGTTAGCCTCATACTTTGCGACATTCTCATCCTCCTTTTGTCTCAGACTCAGAAACTACCTTTCCATATCTACTTGGTGGTCGTGAGGAATGTATTTTTCTAAAAATAGATCTTTGAACTCCCACCATTCCATATTTGATTCTTCATCATCTTCCTTCGTATTTTGAATCAATTACCACCATTTATCAGCATCTCCAGTGAGTCGGTAAACTGCCATGATAACTTTTTCTCTTTCACTACTCCCTAAAGCCTGAAATATTTCTCTAGGGAAAATATCCATTGCTCAACTACTAAGGGATTTGTACTCCCATGGACATTGGTGGTTGTTGCATCATGAATCGATCTAACATTGATCCTCCACGCTGTGGATCAGGGTGCTCCATACGGGAAAGGTTATTATTCATAACCTGAGTGAGTTGTCCCAGTATGGTGATTAGCTGATCGGCACCAGTTGCATCACTAGCTCCACTATAATTATCTTGAGAAGGAGGGAAATCCCTACATGGAGTGCGTGCATTGATACGGTTTCCATTACTTCCACTAGGCGCCATTTCTAAATAATGGCATAAACTAGATCGGTTTATGAATCAAAATACATAATCCCATACTTATAAAACACTTAACATAAATTGAACTATTTATGGATATAATCCATAATCATAAAAATGTTTTCTTTGAAGAAGTATATACTCATAAACCCTTCATAATTATTTGTAAATAAAATGAGAGTTATCCTATGCATATCCCCTGGGAGTGTCGTAACCAAGAGTGCAGCAAGGCCCGTTGTCGTGCACCAGTTCCCATTCGAGTCTAGCTCAAAGCGTTGTTTTCGGGTTTTACCCCTAGGTACATATGTTCCAGAGCCGCCTCTACCTGCTCATATCCAGACAGAGATGTATTGCTCGGAAAACTCTCAAAATCACTACAATACCAAAATTCTAGAATGTTCTTCTATACTAATCCTCAAAGTTCATCTTAGGATACTAATCCTCAAAGTTCATCTTAGGTCTACGTGATCTAATTAGAGTTTATCTAAATCTAGCTTCCAAGATTTGTACTAAACTTCCTCTGATACCAACTATAACGCCCCGACCCTAGTTACCTAGAGTTGATGCATTATTACATAACATTGACATGATCATAGGAAAGATCAAATCTCAAAAGACCGATTGGTTTAGTATCCTTGGAAACACTAGATATATTCATAATGTTTTACATTACATAATAATGTGAAAAACATCTACAACAACATAGTCTCCATATTCCACACTCATATCCCCAGATACTATCCCTGTAGGTCATTCATAACTTACTTCTTCACATCATGGGAAAAATAAAATATAGAAAAGGGGTGAGCTCAAATGCCCAGTAAGGATAACCATAAAGCGGAAACATTAAAAAATAAGCATAAACATTCAAGGCAATGTATAACTAAAACAAAAGCCTTTTAAACTTGAAATTAAACATAGTATGAAATAATTCCATTTACTTATTCACATGGATATTCTACTAATCGAATAATCACATGCAATATCAATAACCACTTTCATAATGATGGAATGCATAATGCCAGACTATCATAACCAAATAGCCAAGGCCTCGTGCCAAGACTAGAAATAAGATTTTGCCAAGGCCTTGTGCCAAGACACTAGTTTGACTCATGAGACCAACCGATGCATCGAGGAGCTTTAGCAGCCTTTGCCCGTAACATATTATGTCCAATGAATTCCCATATGAAAAGGCTTAAACATAACATAAAAAATAGCATACGAAATGTCAATAATTTCACCATAAACCATGAATGGTATAAAAATAGCACATCCATAGTCAAACATATCACAAAAAATTCAATACAATATAGAAGTTTTGTATCATAATAAATCAACGTAACATCCATCAAAGGATGTTGACATAGATGAAATCAAAACTCTTTTTTAGAGAAATATCTCTTTCTATTTTGAAATCATTAAAAGTCATATATTTATAAAATAAAATATTTTCTTTGAAAATATTCTTATAAGCTTGTAAGGGAATCTTCGATGATTTTATAACGGCAGAAAATAGCCGCACCGACCATATAAGTTAAAAAAACATTCTTACCTCAATTTTGTCGAAAAGGTTAAAAAACACCTTGTTTGGAAAACGACGGAATGATTCCTTTATAAACCTCTTATAAAAATTCAAACAAGGGTATAAATTACTTTAACCCATATTCTTGTAAATAGTAAAAAAAATTAAAAATACATTTTTAAGAAACATAGATGTGAATGATAAAGAGACCCCAGTAGATTATTACGTATAAACAACCTCAGATAATGAAGAGATTGTGAAATAAACCTTACCTTGTACTTTTCCTTGGTTTGGGTAGGTTAACGTCCTGTATAATGGTGAAATAATTGTTATTAAATTATACAAGAATCATATATATTAATATGATATCATATATGATCTTTTAACATTGATTTGTTAATAATATCATAGAATTGTCATCGTTTCGGGTGTTAACTTACTCATTTTATTTTATATGTTTTGTAACATTAAGTGTGTTTGTTATGGATAGGTTGTATATTATTCATATCCATAATGATATCAAGTCCATAAACATCAATTTTAAATCATCAAATGATAATTATTCTTTAATGGATACGATGGAGAATGAATCTTATCGCGTTTGTGGAGACGGTAGTCCGTACGTACGCACTAGCGACAATATCATTATTTTGATATTAAAATAATATATAAATGGATGGTATATCATATATAAAGAATCATTTACATGTTATATTTATTATTTACATGATTTACACATCATTATTATACCCATCCAAATAATAATATATTGAATAACAATTACACCACGATGTGGAGACGGTATGTCGTACGTACGCACGTATGGTGACATGTTATTCAAATGGTGGATAGAATACTGAATATGGTTGTACCATATTTATAATAACATCACAGTATATATAAGATACTGGATTTTTTATTTTAGAATGGTAATAACAATGAAAGAAGAAGTGGTAGAAGAAAGGAACTTGAAAAGGGGTGGTGAAAACATTACATCTTCTTCGAGTTCTTCTTTTTGATTTGATCAAAAGGGATCCATAGGTTGGCTTTCTGATCAAACTAAGGCCTCTAGGTTGTAGTGAGGGAAGTTGGGAGAGTATTTGGGCAGATTTTGGCCAATCCAAAAGGCCTTTAAGGTGTGAATAAATGAGAAGGAGGAGTGCCCTTTTATAAGAGGGGTGAGAGGCACCTTTGGAAAAGCTAGAAATATTAATTTATAATAAATTCATATTCTGTTAATAATGGCTCCATAGTTGATTATTTAAATTTTAAGGTGGGGATAGGTCGAAAAACACTGAACCAATAGAATTTATACAGGTTTGGATCATTATATTAGCCTTATCTTTAAGTATTAACTCTAAGTTAATTAGTTTCACTTTTACAATGTATCTTTGTAATTTTATATTATATGGTTAATAAACATACTATATACATCCAAGAGACCCCCAAGTGCTCAATTAATGATACACCTATCATGATATAAGTCTCTTGGCCGAACCTTTGATTTTTAGGAATTTAATATCAATTAATAATATAATACTTTATTTAAAAACTCTTTTATGTCAATTTTGACACTATTCAATAATTGATTTTTGTAAAAATCATAATAGAATGATTACTTCGAAAAAAGTTAATTGAATCAATAATAACATGTCATATTAACCTATAAAATTAGTGTAATTCCTAAAAAGTCTCAAATTATATTTATTTGTGTATTTATACTATCAATTATTTCAATTTTTAACTATTATAGTCATTACTGCATCATCATTGTGTCATACATAAATTTAATTATTTAACGTCAAAAAATTATAAATAAAATATTGTTATGTAGGAAATTATTTTATCTTTCTAATGAATATTTAAAATAGAATTTATCTTATGCATTACCATATATTAAAAATGTTTTAGTAAATAAACGTTGATTTTAACTCTTTTAACTCTTCTTTGAATTAAATAATAATAAATGTCCTAATCTAATACAAGTGGACCTAAATGATAATATTTTATTCCTAAGGCTGTTTTGGTCGAGATACACTTGTCCAATAGAATTAGGACATGTGTTAGGATAATATTAATATCATTTTTACCCTTAATTACCCGATTTACTTTTTACTGTGGGAAAAAAAAGTAAAAAGTTACTATTCACCAAAAATTATTTTCATCTCATTGAACCACATTTTACTTCTTGATATTAACCGTGTCTCTCGGATTTTCTAAATTCCATTCACAGAAGCGGTAAAATTATGTTTTATAAAAAATTCAATTTTTTAGCTACCACTTAGTAGTTTCACTATTCATCAAAAATTGAAGTTTTTCAGAACAATGCCAAAATTTCACCCTAAGCTATAATTGATATTCCTATTTAAAAAATGATGTCAATTTTACAAAATTACAAACATAGAAGTTGAATTAATTAATTTTATAATTAATTCCCGTTGTCACAACAAATAGCGTGTTTTTAAGAAACAATATATATAAAAAGATTGATAATTGTTTATGTCCAATTTCAAAGTAAAATAAATTCTAATGAACAACATAGGATAAAATGGTAAAAATATATTCTAATTATACTTTAAAACCATCCAATAATTTAATTTATAACTATAATTTATTTTGATTAAAAAAGTTGTTTTTAAGTATTTTCACTATTCATAAAAATTGGAAGTTCTCAGAAAAATACCAAAAATTCAACTTAGGATAATTTCAATATTCCGATTCCAAAAATGAAGTCCATTTTGAAATATAAAATATATATAATTTCAAAAAGTAGGTATTACTATTTATAATGGCTAGTTTGATTGGTTATGGTGTGTTAGAACTCGATGTTGCGTACAACACACGCTATCGCATTATTCAAAGAGAAGAGTACCGTAGAAGCTAGGGGTGTTACACATTGTGTCATCTATCTACTGCCAATAGATGACTCAGCTACTGATGGAAAAGCACACAACAAATGCAGATGCTTCTGAACACGATTGGGGTGTAGAGTCACTGTTATGAACTCCACCCTGAAGAAGGTTTCCAAGTCTTCCCAAGTGAAGGTCATCCCATCGCAAAACTAGAACAAGTGCCTCCACCATCCCTCAGGTGCTTCCTGAAAGAGGCTAGCAGCAAAGATCACCATGAAGTCCACTGGAGTACCCACTATCATGAAAACTCCCACCACAGCCTCCAGCCAATCCTCAGCCGCATGCGGGTCCGTCTCTCCCCTGAACCTGGGTGGCCTCTGGTGCTGGAACTCATGCATTGCGCTCAAGAGACGTGTAGTCTTTGCTGATGGGGATGGTGGAATTGGTGTCCCAACATATGGTAGTACCGCTGGTGCCTCTGATGGTGCCTCAACTACAAGAGGGCCCTGTACCGAAGCCTCGTCGCTCGACAAGCTGTCAGTACGTACATATCTTGGGGCTTTAGCTGATCGTCTTTGGAAAGGCATCCTGAAAGAAACATACATGACACAGTCAAACGATTTATACCCGGTGAGCTGACCTGGTTTGAGCTAAATTTTAAAAACATCTAGAAACACACACGCAATCAGTTTTTTCGTGCACAAAGTCGGAAATCAGTTTTCAGGGTCCTGGTGTATGGATACGTCGGCCACCCGCACCAACACTGGACTCCCTGTACTAAAACCCACACTTGGTACCCTTAAAACTATTGCTTCACAGAAAGAAAAATATCTGATTTATAAGTTATGCGGTAGATCCGACTCCTCTGATACCAAATTGTAATGACCCATCCTCAGGGCCCGTTTTGTGACTACCCCAAGCCCGACTTCCATAGGCCATGGGCTGGAGACTAGCACCAAAGGCGTAAATCCTGATAACTGGGAAGGAATTGCCTTTATAAAAGTAAAAAAACTCTATAGAGTACAAGAGGAAGTAATACACTAAGTACAAAAGAAAGTGCTGAAATGTAAAGGGGCCAAAATACAAAGACAACTAATAGTACAGCTACAACTGAACGAAAGTACAACATAAAAAGACATAGAGCTGGAAGAAAGGAAGCAGCTCCTAGGTCGTCCTCCTCGGATCCTACCTGAAGGGTAGGTATAGATAGCACCACTCTTGGATCCTCCACCACGGATCCTACCTGAAGGGTAGGTACAGATAGCCTCCACAACGCTATCGACCGTCGACCTCCTCCGAGTGTCATCTCGTCGTGTAGTCCACCTCCGGATACTGACTCATCGTGAGGTCCACCTCCTGGTACCATCCAGCCCTCAAACACTCGGCCTCTGTTAGTGCTTCCCGTCGTCTACAACCAACCCAACAAGGGGCAGGCATAGCCCATGCAGGGGTGAGTATAATGATACTCAGTAGGGACCCTGAGACCCTTAAGGTCTTACTAAATCCAACAAGTATAACCACAATGAAGATCTCAATAGATAACCTCTACTTATTTATATTCCCACACATATACCCAAGTTATCAAGTAACCCATCTCAATCATGAAGAAACACAAAGATTATGAAATCAACGGATAACCACTACCTAGGTATATGCCTAAAAATAATACCTATGTTATCAAGTGACTCATCTCAATCATGAGGTAAACATAATGGTCATATACTCATCTCAAACAAGGATTTTCATTATCAAAACCGTAACTGCTGAAGAGCCCCGTCTCTGACGAGTACAGTGATCCTGTCCTGACTCCGAGGTACTGCTCACTAAACTAAGACTTTTGAGGTACTTCTTCTGCCGAGTAATGCGGGTCAGCCACCCAAACACAGTAGTTCTCCCCACCGAGGTCTGCCACCCAAACACAGTAGTGCATCCCCCCTAATAGCCCGCAGAGGTACTCTCCGGACGAGTACCGCGGGTCTACACCCAAACTCAGCAGTTCTCCATCCACCTTGGGTCTGCACCAAAACAAAGTAGTGCTCCGTCCACTGGGCTAGTCGACTCACTCCAAGTCGAGTCGGTCAAGTAGTCGTCAGGTTTGTGGCGGCTACATGGTCTTCGTACTCCGCACAGTCGTCTCCAAGAGGGTCCACTCCATGAGCTACTGGTCGATACTCCAAGTATCTCAAAGTCACATGAAGAATTATCTCAAAGGACCACCTGGTCATAGGGGTCTCAACACAACAGACGGCGCGTCAAACAAACGTCCGGTCTATGAGTTAGTAGTCTTTTCGTCCCCGGGGCCCTGTTGGTTTCGTGTGCGAACCACCCCAGCCATATCACAGCTATACCCCGAACTCTCATAGGGACCGTTTCTCAACGTGATCACCAACACCACTGACGGTTCATCAAACGGACGTCCGGTCTGAAAGTTATCAGCTTTTCCGTTCGAGGTGCCCGGTGGGATTTCGGGTACAATCCAACCCATCCACTATCCAACAGCATCCAAACCACTAGTGAATTATTCCAAAAGTTCCATCTCATCAATATAAATCCAACAAAGTCGATAGAATGTAAATCTCACATCCGGAGCTCAAGCTATAAGCGTTTTCGATCTGAGGGCCCGGTTGGTTTCGTGTTCGAACCAACTCGGCCATACCCAAAGTTCTCCGAAACCTTGAGTTTAATATACCAAAACAGCCTACTCGATTCATGGATCGCATCTCAACTGGCGGTGCATCTATCGGAGGTCCGTAGACCATGATATGAGCGTTTTATCAGAAACTTCACGAAAATAGGGGGTTCGGGCCCGATCTGACTCGGCCCGAACCGGGTCGACCCGACCCGGTTCCGGGTCCGGCCCACTAGGGCGCGGCCCGGCCCAGCCTGGGCGTGGCCCTGCCTGGCGCGCTCGCATGGCCGCGTGGCCAGCACGATGAGCCGAGCTGAGTGGACAGGCGGGGAGGCGCGTGCCCCCTTGATTGAAGCCGCGCCCCCCGCGTGGGGGCCGCTCCTTGCCAACGACGCGCTCCGGTGGTTCGTTTTTCTCTCTGCCTTCGCCAACGGTCCTCCCGGGACCCGACCTTCACTGCGGAGGCTTCAAGTTTACTTTGTGGACCCATTTGTCATCGCCCGTCAATCAGCGCACAAAGATCAACCAGCGGAGTCTTCGAATCGCCTCTGCGGCCCCGACTCCGGCCGCGGTTTCGTTCAGGCTCAACGACGAGGTGCGACGGCCCCACGCTTCTTCTTCATGTCCTTTCTTGTTTCCTGATGGTGTCGTAGCACCACACCGCCTTCTTTTGTGCCACAATGAACAAAACAACAAAGGGGGAGGAGAGTCGACCATGTTCGGGTGGTCCAAACTCCTCCTGTTATGTTGGTATCAAGCTGCCCAAAAGACGAAAAATGACCAAGGATTTTTCACAAAAAAAAGAATTCAACCCCAATGGTTTTACCAGCAATCAAATATTCCAAACCCGCAAATATAATCTTTTCGGATCAGCTTAATATTTAGTTGATTCGTGTGCTTAGATTTAGGAGGATGTAAACATGGGTTTACTAAAAATAAAAAATTAATTCCCTACCTCAAGCGTAGTAGAACGGAGGCTCGTTGCGGAATTGCACGTCATGGAAGAAGGCGTCGCGGAAGGGGGATCGTCGCATTGTGGAGAAAAGATTCGTCAGTGTCGCGTCGTCGATATATGAGGATCCGATGTTCTTGTCGACCTTCGTCGGAGGTCGGCATTCTCCGCGTTCTTCGCGTTCTTCATCGAGGAAGGAGTACTTCAAGGCTTTGAGTGATTTCTCCCAAGCCTCTCACAACCCAACAAATCTAATAAAATAAGTGTTTGTCTTATTTAATTTCTCATGCCAAACGTTGTGAAATTCAAAAACGAATTAATCAATTAATTGAATTAATTGAGGAGTTTAAACCGCCCAAATTAATGAGGCCTTTAAACATTAAGTTAAACGTAAGAGTTGACTGTCAAATTAAGGGGGGGGGGGGTGCGGGTGCGTTACCTAATTGAATGTGGGGGGTTTTGTGGAATTTGAAAATATGGGGCTCATGTGGGCCCCACCCCACAAATATCCTACCTATTCGAGTAGGATAGAGTGGGTCCCACCTCAACCACTTATCTTAGGTTAAACAACTTTAAATAAAATAATGTGGTTGCCTAATTTTATTTTATTCAATTACTTAACCAAAAATTTAAAAACCACACCCGAGCAAATGAATCTCCAGAAAAGGTGTTCCTAAGCAATTACCAGTGCTGCGAGTCCATCGTTGTCCTCAGATTTCAATTCCGAGAACCAGTTCAAAACGTAGGAAAACCGGCTCGTTCGTTCACTGAACGTACCCGAACTAATCTTTGGTTAATGATTCGAGGCACACCGGGCCTCAGAATCTGGTGCTGTCAGAAACTGTGTTCTTGTAAAAATCCAAAAGAAAATTAAGAAAAAAAATTCCTTGAATTTTACTGGCCTATAAACATTATATATACACACATATATATATAGTAATGAAATCTAACCGTAATGAATATGGTTGTTTGAAATATCTTCATTAGAAATATGGTTGATTGAAATATGGTCATTGAAATACATTTAACAAAAAGGAATACTTATTTTTTGTGTTGCTCGTAAAAAATTTAATATAATTTCTTTCATAAATAAATAATAATGTCCTAAAATATAGGATTTTATTAAAATATTTTATTATAGAATTATTTTGAGGTGTCAAAATATAATTACTATTAAATTACTGTTTAATTTATTTATAAAATTGATAAAAATATTTTAATATAAATGTATTGAAAAATATTAACTCTTAGAATATAAATAATTAATTGTAATAATATTTTGTGAATATTACTTAATATTAAAAATACATTTCTAGAAGAGTTATATTTAAAGTGTTAGGTATTTTTATTGTAAATTGAATTCACAAGTTATTATTATATAATGTTTTTGATAAGAAAAAAATATGTCAACACTCAATTAATTTGGGAAATCATAAAAATTAAGATTTATAAGTGTTAATGTTTACAAATTTGATTTTCTATAACTAATATTTTTTCATTATTTCATTACTATATTTATTTAAATGATAAATTCCCATATATTTTATTTTGAATATAATGAAATTATGTTATACCTTTATGTATAACATAAAAAATAACTAAGTATTTTTTTTAATATTTCTCTAGATAATATAATTTTCTATTTAAAGTAAAAAATAACATTTTAAAAAAAATGAGAGATTTATGAAGTCATTAATATATATGCATGGAATAAAATATTATAAAATAGTTTTAGTGAAAAAAATATTATTTTTAGAAAAAAATTATCCATTTTAATCATTATTTTTAATTTAGAAAACATTAATGTAAATTATGGAATCAATGTATTTTTTTCAAAAAAACCAGTTAATGTGTTATACATTTATTATTATAAAAGTGACTGTTATGATTTTTGATAATTTTATACTTTAAAAATGTTTAAATATTTTTCACTAAATTAGGATTAAAGGGTTATTAATTTTATGGTAATGAAAATAACCTATCATGGTAAAAAAATTATTACCATGGTAAAGACAAATTATCATAATAAGGTAATTTAATTGAAAACACCTAAACATTTCAAATCCATATCCCTTATCAGTGTATATGAGAGGTATGTAATTCGAGACTCACCCCCTCCTTTAATTTCCACGTAAGGAGACACTATGTTTTTAAATTCATATACCTAAATTTTAATGTTACAAATACTTATAAACATGTCATTCCTTTCACATATAAAAGGATCCTCCCACCACTCATACAGTGATAATAAAAAAATTGTAATTCTATATAAATATTAAACACTTCATTCGCAAAAAAAACATCTCACATGTTATTGAGCTTGTTTTCCCTTGAGAATTATTAAATTTCTTCTAAATCCAATTGGTTTCCACGATGAATTAAAATTTGGGAAAGACTTTTATCCTCTATAATAATTTTCCAGTTATTATTATTCTACCCCTTCTAAAACATATTTAGTCATTCTAGAAAAGTGAAATCAATATCATTATTATACTAAAATAGTATTATTTCAATAAAATATCCATTAACAACTTTTATATTTTCCATAGAAAAATGAATGAAACATTCATGTTACGTGTTCACTATAACCTCTATGAATGATGTGTTTTATTCTTCATCATCATTTTTCAGTAATTTTATAACGAACTATACTATTATCCAACCTAAATTAGATCCCAACTCAGCCTTCCACAGACTAGAGGGGTGTTTTTTATCTTCTCAGGTAGTTAAAATCCTCTAAGATATTAGATACATGTAATAGGTATTATTAAATTCTTAAATAAATGTCAAATCACTGTGATAGTTTTCTCACAAATTATATCATGACTAATCCATAAGTCATAAATCAAAATAAAATTATTGAAATAGACCTAAACAAGTATATATATAAAAAATTCTATTTGAAATTCAATTCACCCCCTCTACTCACCCCCAACATCTCACCAAAAAATCTACCCGTTGTGGAAATATATCTATTATAGATATAGTATATCTAAAAAAATAATAATTTAAAGTAGTAAAGGATAAATTTTTTGGTTAAACAAGTAATCAATGTAAATAATTTAATTAAAACAAATATAAGAACGTTCAATGAAGCAAACTAGCATGTTTGACCATACATCCTATAAATAAAGTAATAGTAATTTATTGTTGATTAAATAAAGATACTATTAACAATCAAAATAATAACCTAAAATCCCCACTTATATCTAATTACACCTAATGATGAACACACCACATGATAGAAAAAAAAGAAGAATAAATGAATAAAACTAAAATATAATATATAAACGACTTAAAAAAGGCACAACAATCCACAACCTACTGTTCCACATGTAATTTATTTAATTATGAAACCATTTCATGAATATTTTATATAAAAATAGAAAATATATTTTTATAATTCATCTTTAGGAAAACACAATATAAAGAATACAAGTATTTCATAAAATTTACATCATATTTTTATTAAATAAAAATAATTACATTATTATCATTTCATTGGATGAATCTATTTTTGAAATCAAATGACACATTTCAAAATTCATTTTAATAAACCAGATGAAATATGTTATATCAGAAAAATTCCAACCCACATTAATTTTTCTAAAGAGATAAATAAAAATAAATGTAATTCTATAAAATATTTACCTCATGTTCATAAGTAGATAATGAGAGTCAAAAAAAATTTCTACCTCAAATGATATATGAAAATCGATGAACAATGGAGAATCTAAAGGGAATTACCTATAACATCCAAAAATCCAAGAGAAAACATCATGGTATAGTAACTAGGGAATCCATTAATGTAATCATGAAATAAAAATATTAACCTTAGGTTCACATTCATAAATATATCTATCTTAATAGTCATTTAAAACTATCTTTTCTATGTACCATTTACCATGGAATTCAAAGTTATCAGGGCGAGCCATTTGGGCGTAGTTATAGTGCCATTCCTTTTCAAGCTAGATTAAATTCCATCATTAGGGTCCCTAATTATTGTCCAGTGCTTCTCTTGACAAACATATAACTGAACATGAGAAAACATACATGAATCGTAGAATCATTCTAATAAAAATAAATCATCATCATCTATAACACCCTCACATAAAAACAACCCCAAAATATCCATCACTCATATTTAACACACATATAATGAGAATCATGAATAGGGGATAAAATAAGGATCTACACACTTTAACATTTGAAAAAAAAATTATAGTTCTAAATGGACCATATGAGAATCTACCTGGAAGGTTTGGTCATCTCTATAATAATTCAAAACCAGTTATAATTTATTTTAAAACAATGTATTTGAAACTACCCAAGAAATAAATTCAATTTGTGAACTCCATGATTATAAAAAACTATATATCAATTAAAATGTCAATTCATAATTTACCATACGATCTAAAAATTTTGTTGTCATATTAATGAAAGAGCATTGAAAAATTTTTTGTAATCATTTTTATATACATGGAATTTCAAGAACCATTTTAAATGAAATGTAAAACCTTTGGGATCCAATTTGTCATCTCAAACCACCATTGTAAATTCTATAATAATTTCTATAGATCCATTTAAAAAATTCATAAAATATTGCGTGTACATGAATTATAAAAAGCCATGTTCAACATATACTAAAATCCATAAATTATATTATATTAGAATGTAAATGAAGTGAAAATTTATTTTCAGTTCATTTATTTATTAAATATATTTCAAACTCTTATTAGAAATGTAATCCAAAAATTTTACACACAAATAATAATTGGTTTTAAAATTTAATGTTAGATCATTGGGAAAAAATACCTCTAATAAAAACTATAAGGTCGAATACATTGATAATGGGATGAATGCGATCTGTAAAATGATTCCAATGCACTAATAACAATGCATTCTAAAAAATATGGTCAAAATGAATTCAAAGGGTTCATCTAAATCAATACGTAATTATGAGGTAAGAAAGAAAACTATAGAAATAATGAAGAATAGGAATATGATTATTTTCCTTGGATATCTTACATTGAATTTAAAAAAATCGAGTGAAATCACTAGAGGGAGAGGATATTGAATTAGAAAGTTTCATGTGGATGGGGTCTCGAACTGGTGGGATGTCATACGAAAAAAGTAGTGGGAAATGGGAAAAAAATATGTTATTTTTTAATAAGTTTAGAGGTATAGATTTATAAAAATAAATATTTTTATATGGATCATATTTCATTAACCATGTGCCAACCATGTGGAGGACTATGAAATATGAAAAGAATGCAACAAAGTCTCTCCCATCCTTGAAATGTTTAATAGACAACACATTAAATATGAAAAATGAATCATTAATACTAAAAACACCAACCAAAAGTTTCTATAATTTTTAATAATGATTCATTCTAACTATCCAATAGTTAAAAACATTTAAATTCTAATATTTAGAGCCTGAATGTTGGAAAAACCAAAAAAAACTCAATATAATTTAAAATAGTATAAAAATAATGCACTATAGAAAAAGGGGTATATATCTATATAAGGGATATTTAATGAATAAATATTATATTTGTAATTTTGTTATGAATATGAGAAGATAAATAAATTTACGCCGTGTTCTAGTTATATAGAAACAAAAACACTATCTATTTTTATTTGTGGACTAAAAACACCCATGAATAACATATTTATTTTTCATATTCACCAATCATTGATGATTATAATTATTTATAAAATTAATGAAGACTATTTTTGGTTTTTAAATAAGTTTTTTGAAGGGTTATATTAATATTTCACTAATTAAATAAGATTTTGATTGTCAGAAATTACTGAAACAAGCTTTTCAGAAATTTTATCTTAAGGAATGATGAATAATAATGTAATGGTAAAAAATTATATTTTTTTAAATTTATAAATCACATATTCATTTACCATTTGGATTATATGAATGATGAACTTGATATTTATGACCGATTATCGACACCAACATTTTAAATCATGATCAAAATAAACAAAATTGCTAACATCCTTTAATGAAAAAAAAAACTATGACGAACTTCAAATTTTATAAAAACAATATTCTAGTTGAACAGAATATAGGGTAATAAATATGTGATTTTTTTTGAAATTGGAAATTAATATGGATGTATTTATTATACATTAAGTTAAATTGCTTTCATGGTAGTCAAGAGAAAAGATAATGGGTTTTTCTTAACTCAACATTTCATCTCAAGTTATAATTATTCAAATTTGACTATGTTTCTAAATTATTTATTAGTTCTATCATAAGATAATATGAGAATTAATTTTCTCTTTATTTTATGGATTGCATTTTCATATCAAATATATAACATTTGATGGATTTATTTCATCATAAATTATTATGATGTTAAGAATAATTAATTTCCCCTCCAAATAGAAAATATTACATCCATGTCTATATTCTTTCTTCCCGTTATATTTCGTTAAATCTTTTTAAAATTTTGAAATATCAGTCTATTTATGATTAGGGTTTTAATGTATTTATTTTTCTTTAAAAATATTTAAATCTTTTCCCTTTCCAAACTGTACGATTTTTCATCAACTACACATTTCAAAATGATAATTTTTTTGGAATTTCAAGTATCCATTATTAAAATTTTATTAGTATATATTTGTTTTAAAAATATTCATTACATTTGAACAAAAATTGAAAATTTCGAACGTATATTTCAATATATACCCTATAAAAAAGATAAAATTAATTTTTTTTCTAAACTCGTTTATGTTTCACATATGCATTCCTATTTAACTTGAAAATATCATAATCTTTTGGAACAATTCTAAATCAATAACCAAATAAATTTATTTTTGAAATAATATATTTGGTTTATTTATTTTTTGGTATCAGTAGATCAAAATCATACAATCAATTTATGTGGTACCATTTAGAAATTTTTATAAAACACATTTTTCATCCATGGGTTCTTTATGTTATGATGAATGACCGAGTTCATATGGTCACCCTATGTTTGCATAATGAATATTGTGGTAATATATCTCAATCCAATGTATTTTTTTTGGTTTAATATATCATTATATAATTGAATGTTAAATTTTTTGGATTTTCTCTCAACGTAATGGGTAAGCATACAAGGATTTGTTCACAACATAATGGGAAGACATGATTGGGTTTTATCAGAAAGCGATGATTCCCTATTCCATTATTTTTTCTATAATACCATATTATGCTACGATTTAATGAATTCCTGAATTTTTAGCTATATGTCAATGATTATTCTATTTGACTCATGATTATTATATCGCACTCTTATTCCATGGTATGTAAGTCGATTTCAAATTAAATTCCCTTCAACCAGGACCCGTATAAAAAACATATTATTAAATGCTTTTTAAAAAAAGATATTTCTCCTACGGTAGTGTTTTATCATATTTTATCAACTAACCATTGATGAAAAGTTAATTATTTTTTTACATTATAGAGTTTCGAGCTCACCAATTTTATATGTTTCCACTTCTAAGGATAGGAATGTAACATATAGGATGTTATATTTATTATTTCTGAATATTATATGAGTTATCATTGAGGGCAGTCACTGTGATGTTGTTTTATTCTGTGGCATGGGGTTCTTTGAAAAAATATATGAGAAATATTAAAATAATTTAGATCACACAGAAGTTGTCTTCCAGAATGGGTAGAATAACTCTAAAATGCGTGCCTATATAAAAACTATGAGTGAAATGATGGATTAAAAATGGTTTCTTTACCCTAGGTGAGACCTAACAATGGTCAGCATGAGTCGATTGAGGAAATTAATATGATGCATTTAAAAAAAAAATTAAAAAATTTATTTAATTTTATTAGTCAAAACAATGACATGTTTATATTTATTAAACAATTTTTTATAAATATCATGTTAATATCATAACACTAGAATCCTCCAAAAAACCTGGAGAGAGGTATCAGAAAAATTCACTCATGTTGGTTATGACGAAACATTGAATCAGTGACAGATGAATGTTGATCTTGATTGATCTCACAAATGATAACAACACATCTTCATTCTTCATCAGAGATTGATCCGAATTGAATTAGGAATTTTGATTTTATCATTTCTTCTCTATTGCTGATTCCTACGATGAACATGGGATAATCCACAAATATATTAGCTCGTAGATAGAATTAATTTTCTAGACGGTATTAAATGGCTAGATTATAGAGAATTATTTAATATTTTTTTACCCAAATCAATCATTCTTGATCATTTCCCAAGAATTATTTTACAATGATTATTAACCTTCATTATTGTCAATTTCTCCCTTTATTCATCTCAATTTTCACTTTTTGGATCCAGGTGCTCCTAGATCAACATTTCTGGATGGTTTGGATCATGATCAGACATCTATATTTGAGGAAAATAGGAAATTGACGATAGATCAGTGTAAATATGGACCCATAGAGATTGTAACTATGATCATATAATTTTTTGAGCATTGGAGAAGGAGTGGTGGTCTATGAAATGGACCACTAGAATGCAGTAGTAGAGCCTACAACAGAAGGTGGGGCACCACTGTTCATGGTGGTGGTCTGTGTAGGGGTGACAGAGCTATGTGCTATAGGGAATGGTGATTAATGTCAGAGAATGATGAAAAATGAAAGAGAGATGGCTGATGTGTAGTGGGACTGTGGGATGGTCCAGGCTAGTGGGACAGTTCAGATCGGTGGGCCGGGAAAGGACGGTGGAATGGGTAGATGAATGGGAACTAGGTCAGATCCTGGTTAGAATTAGGGAAATTGGGGCGGAGCCCTACTGTGGTCGACTGTAGCGGTCAATTGTGGGTCCATGAAAACTCTATCAGCAATGGGGGAAAAATGACTACATGGCTAGTCCAATGGCGGTGGACCATACCAGTTGAATGTAGTGGTCGCTCAGGTGTAGTAGCAGGAACGACCATCGTGGTTGGTCCGTAATCCTTGACAAGGCTGCGAACAACTTAATTCCAATATTTATTAATCATACACAGAGTTTCCATTTAATATATCATATACGACTACCTGATCATTTCATTGAAACAAACATGTCAGGATATTCTTTTTTTGGGACTATTATAGGTTGATTTTGTTTTATTGTTCGTTTCATTGAGGGTAGAATTCTACATTACATTCACATGACTAGATTGTGATCCTTTCTAGATGCTAATTCTCATATAGTGTTTTTTTATCATTACGTGAGCTTGGAGATAAATATTATATCATCCATAGGGGATTTTTTTGAACCAGATAAACCATTTGAGGTGTACTTTGATCATCCATCTAGTGGTCCACATCAGTTGTTTTTTTGGAATCATTATCATATGATCCTCTTCATGGAGGGATTATCCAGATTTGGTTTGTGGTGTCCCCCAAGAAATCTGGGTCCGAACCTATATCTATGTATCATAGTCATATTTTAACTAATAAATTAACTTTGGTCTGGTCCCAAATGAGTTATAACTATTAATTGAGTGTCTCTGAGGATATCATGCATAAAGGGTGTGTCCTCCCAGAACGAGCATTGCTTTGGGCAGATTCCTAGTGTTGGCTATTGGTAATTTCCATCTAATGGCATGGTGTCTCTATTGAATATATCTATGTTATTTTTCCATACTTTTTTTATCTGTTTTAGAGCGTTACATATTTTATTTAGATGAATATACAGGGAGATTCATGTATAGTTTTTTCTGGGTTTCCTATTGAGTATGGTTGTACTCACACCTTTATGGGCTTTTCCCGCACTTGTCATGTCTCGTGAAAATGGTGACCCTTTTTGACAGTTTCCTAGGAGGATCAGGAAAAGGACCTACGTAGGATAAAGTGTTTACCAGGGTCATATACTAACTTAATCCTAAAATATATATCAGGTAAGACTCTTTAAAGTTTTATTTGGGAATGTGTTATAGTCTCGTTGTGTTGGTATTGTATTTGGCACTGTTTACATTTCCAATACATTTATTGTCATACTATTGATGTGTGATCTAATTTTAACTAATGAACTATATAATTTGTTTTACATTTCAAAATTTTTTGTCTTGGGGAGGTGTGTCTGTATTGGTACTTTAGGCTAGTGCCTCCCATTTTTGGGAAGGTTTTACTTAGGGCTAGTCAGCATACTGAGGCCTATAAGAGGTGGGATTGGTGTAGTAACAGAATGGGCCCCTCTGGGTAAGGTTGTGATATAATGGTATCATAGGTGGTCAGTTCTACTTTTTGACCGAGTTTCTTTGAAGTTGGTTAGGGTCATAAAAGTTAAGTGTTTAGAATATGTCTTCTAATTTAGGGACTCAAGTGTTGTTGTAAAAAATAAATATCCATACCCAAGGACTATAGGAATACTTTTCTCGACTTGGTAAATGAAAACCCTGGATTCACTGATACAAATAGTACATGAATGATATAGGAATGGTTCTCTATTCCATATCCATTGTGATCTAGTTCCACAAATATGCTCTATTTTCTGTGGTACATCACCCATTGTTTCAAGATTTCTCTATGTAGATATCCTACTTCTATTCCACTACCTGATAATATGGATGATCCAACTAGTGAAGAGACCTCATTATTGGTGATTGTAATGGAGAAAAAACTTCTAGGTCGGTTACCATCTATACCACCACGTGTCGAATAGTTGATACTAGTTGCACTACCAGGTGAGGATGCATAAATGATGTGTTCATGACTTGAGTTCCCGAGATTGTGACCTCCCATGATTTATAGGGAGCTATGCTACCAAATGGACGAGGATTGGTTGGAGGGAGTCACCTTTTTCTTCCTTCTTGTGGGGACATCACTTGACTAGATGGAGGTCCTTTTCGTGAGTCTTCCTTAGGGATCTATAGGGAGATGGGGTAGATTGGTCCCTCAATCAAATGAAAAGACTTCTCTCTCCTAGATAGACATTGAGCATATCTTCAGAGTGGAGATCTATACTTTTATTTAGCGAATGATATGCATAATTTAGATTTTGAATCTACATCCGGGGAGCATGACCATGGTAGACCATTTAGTGAAATTTACTAATCATTCAATGCACTCCATGGATGTGGTACAAGACCCGTTGTTATGGTCTAGAACATTTGATTAGGGTTTACATCATGACATCAGAGAATACTTGTTATCCCTTACAATTTCCACCTTTGCTAGATTAGTTTCGAGAGCCTTGTGGGTAGAATGATTTCTAGAAGACCAGAGACTAGAAGTGGGATATAGTAACAGGAACCTGGTAACCGAGACCTCTATGAAATTCATTTTTTTATATACCTAATGCTCCAATAAGATTTTATTCTTTTGTATTCTATCCTTGGACTCTGGTACAATGGTGTATGTCTCCTCGGGTGGCTTGAATCACCCATGGGACAGACGATGTTTCTCACACAACTGTCGAGCACATGTAGCATGATATTTCTCGACCCATCATGTATTTGATGGGGTGATGGTCAAGAGTAGACCTATATAAATACAAAGATAAGAGTATCGTGGTTACTAGAGAAATAGTCATGGAATAAGAGCATATAAAGAATCATGTGGTGGTCAGAGGTTCAACTTATTAGAACCACCACCTCCTAGTGGCACACTCCAGGATCAGGGAGTTGGTGGACATGGATGAGTCCACCTGTTGGCTATAGAGGATTCTGACCTAGAGTCTCTACGGATGATACAAGGTATAATATATTTCATATATATATTTTTCTAGCTTTGATTGTCATAGGTGCTAGTCATTCTTTTCTCTCCATGAATCTTGTTCGAGACATGAAGATTCTTGTTGAACAGTTACCTCAACCCTTATTCTTGGAGACTGATACTAAAGGAGACTCAATGATCACACACTACTACTGATAATGTTACATAAATTTTGGAGGTGAGATTATTGGTTGGGATATCTTATTATAAGAATCGAGGCCTTATGATTTCATTCTTGGTATGGACTGGTTAACCACATTTCATGCCTATATTGACTGTTTTATATAAATTGTGTGGTTTGTATGCAGTGATGGAACCATGATTTCCATTGTCAGTTATTGGAAAATATAGGGTACATAATATTGGATCACACATAGGAGGGTGTACCAAAATAATCATTAATTGGATAGTCTCACCATTAATTCAGTGGAGGATATGAATCATCAATTTCCAATAGTGGTAGAAGAGTATATGGGCATCTTTCCCGATGATGATTTAGTTTTACCTCCATTCTATGAGAGGGAATTATGCATTGACGTACCCCCTGCGAAGCCACCGATATATACACCTTCTTATCAGATGGCTACCATAGAGAATTGTGAGAAGAGGATATAGAAGGATCACTTGGAGAGGAAGGGATTCATGAGACCCAGTGTTTCACTTTGGCCAACATCAGTTTTTTTAAGAAGAAAGATGGGAGAATTAGGTTATATATAGATTACCAGTGCATAATATATGGGTATGTGATGAACATGTATCCAATACCAAGGATATATTATATATTTGTTTATTTTAAATGAACACGATGGTTCTCGATGATCATCCTCAGATCAGGCTATCACCAGCTATGAGTACGAGATGAGGATATAACGAAGATGACCATTATATGATCATACAGTAACTATAGGTACATAGTTATTCACATTAGATAATGTTTCCCCATGTAGTGGTAATTATACTCATGAACCCGATCACTCAGTCTTTCATAGATTGGTTCATGATAGTCTTCATCGATAAAATCACAGTGTAATTTTCATCTGAGGAGAAAAATGTAGGACACTTAAGGATATATTTGGACACCCTTTGAGAGAACCAAATTTTAGTAATCCTCTTGAAGTGTTAGTTATGGATTCGGGAGGTTCCTTTTTTGGGACACATTATCTCTGAGGAATGAGTTAATTTTGTTCCGATGATTTTTGAGCTGGTGCTTTATTGGGAGCCACCGGAGAGCGTTACCATGGTACAATGTCTCCTTTGATTAGAATTGTACTATCTGATGTTTGTACCTTACTTTTCTAGAGCTAAATAAAATTTTATATATTTTAATAGAAAGGGAAAACCTTTTTTGGACACAAAATTTCTAGTGGTTCTTTTAGTATTTGAGGAATATTTTTACGAGTGCTCCCATTTTAAGAATACTGAAGGAAGGTGTCGATTACATGGTCTTCTGTGATGCATCATGAATCTGGTTTGTTTTGTCCTGATGAAGATGAAAGTAGTGATTTCATGGGTTTCACACTAGTTTAGAACACGTTAGTAAAACTATGTGACCCATGTTTTTGAGTTATGTGTGGTAGTATTGACATTGATGATGTGGTGACACTACCTGATGGGCGAGTGGTTTATCGCCAACTCTAACCATAGAGACTCAAGTATATGATCTCTTAGAAGGAAATGAAATTGTGATATAGGTGATGGATAGAGTTCCAACATGTCTATGATCATTATCATTTCAATACTCTTGGGTAGGGGAATATGGTGGAAGATGTTCTCAGTGAGAGATACAGTTCCCAATTGCTGAACAAGGCATCAGAATAGTTAGTATTGTTGTAAATATCATTATGGATGAAGATGGACCATCTTACCTCAAGTAAATGGTTTTCACACCTCTATTCTTACAATGATTCAGGGAGGAATATATTTTGGATACTAATTGTGAGACCCTACGTGCTTAGATATCCATAGGGCATGGTGTTGATGGAAAATAAAAAGGTATGGAGAAAGTTGTTCTAATCAAAGGAAACATGGTAGTACTAGTGATGTTGATGGGGGAGGTTCTGAGGGAGTTTTATATGTCCCATTTTTTGGTACATCCATGCGCGGAGATGATTCTCCAGGACCTCCGATGCTAGTTTTGGTGGACATGGATGATGAAGGGAGTTACAAAGTTTTTTTCTTGATGCCTTAATTATTAGATGGTGAAGTCTGAGCCCTGAGTTTCGGAGGGTTAACTTCAACACTTTGAGGTGTTGGAATGAATGTGGGACGCGAGATAAATTTACATCGTGATCTGTTTAGAATGTATGTTTCAGGGCATGATTCCAAATGAGTGATCATTGACTTAATCACCATGTCTGCCCACTATCTAGCTATTTGAGATAACAGTTCCCTAAAGATTGTGAGGAAACCTCTACATTATGGTGATAGTTCAAATCCATGAAGTTCAGTTGAATAATTTTTTTATCATGATGTTTTATTTATATATTGTTTGTGGAATGGATTTCATGAGGATTTTGGATTGCATCAATGCATGAGAAAATAGTATCACCCACATACAAATAAACAGATCGATCAGACCATTCAGGATCTGGAGGACATGTTGCATGGTTTCATGTTAGACATTGGCTGTAGTTGGGAGGATCTCCTACCACAGGTCGATATTGCTTTCAGAAAAAATTAATATTCCACCTTTGGTATTGAATTATTTGAGGCCTTGTACAGGTGATCCTTGATGTCACCAATATGGTGGACTACCCCAGGAGGGTTAGTACTTATTTCCTAGGATATTGTGGAAGCTACTATATAATATGTTCATATCATCAAGGATTATATGCTAAATGCCCTTATCCATCATAATTCTTATGCTGATATCCTATCAAGGCCTTTGGAGTTCGAGGAAACAGACCATGTGTTCATTCGATTTTCACCTCAACAGGGACTCTCAAGATTTGGATTGGGGTAGAATGCAATATATAAGGATCATCCACCCTTTCTAGATGTATTATAGTATTGAAAAGATGGTTTAATACTTATCTCTAACTCTGATGTTATAATGGGTAAAAAACGTCTTCCACATGTCGTAGCTAAGGTGGTACATGGATGAACAGTCACAGAACATCGATTGTGGTGAGATGGACATTGATGATGGAGTCACATTTTCTTAGTACCTAGTGCATATTGAGGATTAGTAGGAGTGGATCCATCATAGGTGATCTATTATATTATATCTTGTTTGGTGGTAGCACTAGAATCTCATGGGAAGCACATGAGAGCAGGTGGCTCATATTCGTGTTGTATACCCTTATCTATTCGAGTAGCCCCTATTTTGAATTTTTGGGGATGTAAAGTCCCAAGGTGGGGATAATTCAACATCTCAAATATTCTGTGTTATATTTTTGGAAAATATATTTGTTATCATCAAGACCAGACACATAGAAAATGTGTTCTTATGAGGCCCTGGGATGGCCCGAATAAATGATTGAAAAATATTAAAATACTTCATAGCAGATGAGCACAGTTTTCCTAAAGAAGTAAAATAACATATAAATAGCTACTCAAATAAAAAAATATTAGGGTATCATTGGAAGCAATATAGGTTCTATAACATGGGTGTGACCAATCATTGGTTGGCATGTGTCGATTTGTTAACGTCGCCTCTTGAATTTTAAAGGAATAAAAAAATATAAGAAAAAAACGATTTTATTTTATTCATCATTCTAGTGACATGGTAATCTTTATTAGAAAACTTTTAAAAAATCCATAACTCGGGATTCCTACAAAAATCTTGTAATGTTATATCATTATAATTCTCGCAAGCTAATGATGATGAAAATTATAATAAGTGATTGATGAATGTTGGTCTTGACAAATCTCACTAATAAATATGACAAAACATTGTTATTCATTATAGATTTATGAAAATCAATGTCTGGATTTAGATTTAATCTTTTATACACTATTATTGACTCTAATGATGATTTTGGGATAATCCAAAAACAAATTACACCACATATTTATTGTATTTGTGGGAATAGAATATTATTCCGGATTATCGATATTTAGTTAATCTAGTTTTTTAACCAAATTCCGCTGTTTTTTATTGTTTTCCGAGAACTGTTGGAAAATAATGATAAAAAAATTTCTTGTTCTTTTATCCCTATGTTATTCTTGATTTCACCAATTAGATCCATGTAGTCCTAACTCAATGTTGCTGGGTCATCCCAAACATGATCGGAACACCAAATTTTAGATGAATTAATAACTGGGGATAGATCTGTGTAGATCAGGACACAAGAAGATCAGAGCTATGAATTGTTCAATTTTCAGTCATTGAAGGATGATTGATTGTTGAAGGAAGGGATCACATGCGTGTGGTAGTAGTGCTGGTTGGGGGCAGCGACAAACAGTGGTGTGAAAAGAATGTAAGAGAAATAGTGGACATAGATATAGTCGGGGGGCTAGGCCTTGCTGGCGGGTTTGGTTAGATAGGTGGGTTGGTCATAACGATGGGATGGTGAAAATGAAGAATACCCAGGATAGTTTAGGGTTATACCCTGGTCAGATCCAGGAAAACAAGGTTAGATCCTGATTGCGAACAATCGTGGTGATCAACGATGGTGGTTGACTGATGGGTCATGGTATCCCAAGTCGTCGTGGGGTGCATTGACCATGGTGATCAATCGTAGTGAACGACTATGGTTTAAAAAAATATCTTTCTTCCATGGGCCATAGTATACATGTTTCCAATCCACGGGTGGATGACCATAGTGGTCAACCCCATTGGCTGATCAGGTGCGGTTGATAAACCGACTTGGTGGTAGGTGGACCGACCGCAACAATAGGTCCGAATGCCCCGAACAGTTTGTGGTAACCTTTTTTTATAATGATATAACATTAACATGGTGTTTGAGTTTAACATAACATCTAAGGTAGAGTGACTCTATCATTGAGGAAGTCATTTGAAGATATTCTATTTCGTAGTTTGGAACAATATATGTTGAGTGTTTTACCTTGGAACTTTCCTCGATGGTAAAATGTTACATTAAATCCAAAAAAATGGATTATTATCTTTGCAATAGGCCGAGTCCCAGATAGACTTGCAGTTTCCATCTGTGAGTCTATAATGATGTCATCTATCATCCCTAGTGATGTTTTTAGAATCAATGTGACCTCTTTGTGTAGGGAAATGATATTTTATCTAGTGGCGTGCATTTTTATGTTTTGTGTAATCGTTGACATATAATCCCCTACACGGCGGCTTGATCCAAATTTGGTTTGTTGTGTCCCCATCAATTCAATATGTTACTCCATCTCTATGTATCATAGTCGTATTTGACCAATGAATTGTCTTTAGGTGGGAAAAAACGAGATAGAACTCTGTGTCATGTGTCTTTAATGATATCATGGCCTGAGGAGTGAGTTCTTCTAGAACCCTCATTGCATTAGGAAGAATCATATGGATGACAGTTGGTTATGAATGTATGATGGCGTGGTGGCTATCATTAGTATATCTAGGGTCATTTATTATACATCATGTATCTTTTATACAATGTTAAATATTGTATTGAGCTTATGATACATGGTGATTTGTGTTTAGTGTTTTTAGGGTTCTCTATTTAGTATTTGTATACTCACACCTAAAAAGTCTTTCCCACACTTTTTGTGTGTTATGAAGAAAGTGACCCTTTGGACTGCATCCTAGGAGGACTAGGAGTGGGTGAAGAATAGTTAGAGATGGGAAGATGACGGTTTTTTGTAGTATTGTAACCTGACTTAGTCCTTTCCTTTGCAATAGGTTGGACTCTTTACAATTTTAGTTGGACTCATGTTACACACTCCTTGTTGTTGGATTTTATTTAGACCTGTTTAATTTTATAGTGCTTTGACTATCAAGAACTAGTTGTGGGATCATAGTTGTATGCATGAAATTTATCGGTTTTTTAAATTTTAGAATATTTTGTACTGCAGATGTGTGTGTACGTACATGTACTTTAGGCAAAGATCTCAAATTTGTGGGAACTTCTTACATGGTACTAGTCACTAGCCCATATCCAATGAAAGGTGGGAATGGGGTAGTCATGGTGTTAAACCATCTAGGTCAGTCCATGATAATTAAAATCAGTATAAATTATAATAATTATATAAATTATTATTTTGAGGTATAAATAGACGGAAATCTTCATAATTATTGTAAAATATGTTATTATATAAATGGTCTATAATAAAAATAAAAAATCTATTAATGTTACTTGGAGATTATTTGTGACATGTACTGTTTATCATATGGATATTTTTAATAAAAAATGATGTGTGAGTCTTCTGTCATTGCCATTAATATCAAAGATAGTAATTATGTTTGTTTTTAGCACCAATTAAGGAGAGTGGGTCTGTGGTGTTTCAATTTTAATTAATTCATGCATCAGTTACAAATCATGATTGGTTTATTTATTTTTTGTGACAGGGTCTATACATATTTGCACGAACCCTAGGGACAAGTATACTAATATGTTAAAATCGTTATATTTTAATATTACAGATTGCCTGATTTCCAAGAAATGACACCCTTATTAGGATAAGAACATGTGGATAAAGGCCTTATCATAGACACACCTCAGGGTAATGACCCTATCAAGGAATGCTAGGTATTAAAATGATTTTCACCTAGTTTATAATGAAGAGACATAACTTCACACCTAGTTTCAAACACCTTGGGTATATGGTTTTGTGATTTATATTCTCTATAAAATACCTTATTAATTATTTGAGAACATTTTTATTCTATGGATAGTGAATAAATATGAAATAAATCAGAATAAAAAAGATTGAATCTAATAAATTTATAAGTTATGATAAAAATTCTATTTATATTGTATTAATTTTATATATGTAGTTTTCCTTTTTATAATAAAATTGAATTAGAATTATTTTTCTTATCTTATATCAATTTTTTTAAATAGTTAAAAATAAGAGGAAGAAAGTAAAAAATAGCTTCTATATATAATTTAGTCATTTCCCTAATGAAAAAATTAATGATATATGTTCTAGTGTGAGAAATATAGGGTTTATCTTTTACTGTCTTTCACAAATTTTAAGGTAAAATTGAATTATTTTAAATTAATGAATTATAGAATGAAGAGAAAGATAATGTAGTATGAAATTTCAAGGGATAAATAAAATTTAAGAAATGAGATTCAATTTCATAAGTGTCAAGAATGTCAGAGTAATACTAAAGGAAATTTCTTAAAATAAATTGAATATGTTTTTCTTGAAGAAAAGGAGGAAATATAGTGAAAATATTAAATAAAAATAAGAGTACAGTTAACATGATAAAGGGAAATAAATTTGTTCATATGGTACCCAATATAGTTCAAGGTATTAAATGTAGGTTCCATGGGAATTAACTAATTTAATTACACATTAAAAGGGGTAATTATGATGATATGCCATAGTAATATCATAGACCACGAGAACAAGGAATGATCTATGTTATAAAAATCACTACATTTGATCATCATAATTATTGTACTATTATCATGCACTCCATATTTGTGGAGGTCTTATTATAATTTTATTTTCTGAAATATAGTATGGAAAAGATTTTTTATTATATAGTTAAATCACCAACCTAATTATTTAATTATCATTGAAATCTTCCATTTTATTGATAATTTTACACAACATAGACGTTTATATCAACGATAATTGTCCTAATATTATTAATTATCTATTTAGATGAATCAAAAATGATTTTCAAATTGGATTTTTTATCATCACATGGAATCAATATTAATATATAATATAAGGAATCACCTTTTCGATATCAAACCAATATATGATCGTCTATCTGTGTAAGGATGACTATGACCACTCTATAACAATGAATTACATTATATGAGTCTTGATATAAAATCCTACGGGAATTCTATTGGAAATTATTAACTAAAAAAACAATATATAGGATCAATATATTCAGTCATAATAAATAAGATTCATCAGTTTTTCTGGTTGATATATATCTAGATATTATATCTTGAGTCATGGAAATATTTTAGACTGCCTAATATATTTTTATTTTATGTGATAATTAAATGTGTAAGGACCCAAATTATTTATGTGGTTGAGGGAGAATGTAACACTAAATTAATTACAATTAATTTTCCCACTAATAAAATATTGTATTGAATAGTTTGTTTCATAACAATCACTGAACATAAATAAATCATGATGAATTTTAATGAGATATAATATCAAAACATGGGATAATAATCATTTCATTTGGAGGATTCCAGAATAATAAATAAAAATATTTAAAGTGTAATTAATTCAAAAGAATTTAAATTTAACACAAACAGATTATCATAATACTATTGGTTAGATAAGAAAAACAATAACCCTAATCAAAACAACATAAATATGCCTAATCTCTAAAACTGATATTATAATACTGTGAAATAAGTGAATAAATATGATTAATGATCTCAGGATAAATATCAAAATGAAGTATGACCATTATTAATATACTTTTTGTGAATACAATCATTGAGAATATATTATTTATAAATATGTGTGTTGGAAATATGGTCATTGGATATAAAAATATCTGATATGTATACAGATGTTTTGTTTTGTTAGTAATAAATTTAAAATAATATATTTCATAGATAAATAATAGTGAAATAGAATATATTATTTAATAGAAAATTTATTATAAAAATATTTTTATGTTTTAAAATATTAATATAACTAGATTATTATGAAATTTAATTATAAAATTAAAATAACCAATTAAATATTAATATATTTATAAAATTATATTTTTAGAGCATAAGAAGTTATTTATAATAGAATTAGTTGAATAGTAATTAGTAGGAAAGAAATATTTTTCAAATAACTATTTTACAGTGTTTTGAATTTTTATCATAAATGAATTTCGTAATTTAAATTGTTAATATACTAAATTTCCTTCCATATAAAAACAAATATATTAACACCAATTACATTTTTTAATATTAAAAATTATGATTAATAATATTTAATGTGAAAAATTAATTTTTTTTAAAAAATTTCAATGAATTTTATAATTTTTTAAAAACACTGTTCACAATTTTTTTTATATTTTAAAAAATGATTTTCATTTATGAATTCAACATACTAAAATTATCTTTTGATTCATTTTTTAGTCTTTTCGATATAGGTTAATTCTTAGGTTAATAGTAAAATGTAAAATTTTCGAAAAATACATCGACATTTATGAAACCATTAAAATATAAGCCCCCCCCCCAAAAAAAAATATTATAAAACATATTTCTTAACCCAAAGAGCAATTTGAAAAATAAAATTTTATATTTGAAATACCAACTATAATTGATTAACCTAAAATTGAAATTTTGGAATGGAAGAAACATATTATCCGAAAACAATTATTCATTATACGAATATAATTTTAAAAATATTTTTATGACTTTTATAAATTTTTTCATTGTTAAATTGTATTCATATATTGAACTAAAATATTCCAATTTGGTAAGACTAGAAACTTAATTGTTGGTCATTAAAATAATTAACAGAGTATTAAAAGACAGTTACTCTGATAAAAGTAAAATTTAAGGAAAAATTACATTATATTCTCAAACCATGTCCCATATATGTGTTTACATTTATTTGATAAACTAGGACTAACCCTTATACATTATTTCTATCTTATAATCCTGTTTATTTAGAAAAGGACATTAATTTCATATAATGTAATTAATATTTAAAATAAAGTCATTACATTAACATATCAAAGGGGCCTCCCACCAAGATTTCAAAAATAGAAGAAAACATAATGGTTTCCCTAGTATTACTACAAATTTATTTGTAATATAATTATCCCTAACTTTATTTACCTTCTTTTCCCAATATATTTCCCAAATCTGATCTAAATCCAAAAAATTTCCAATAAAAATGAATTTTTTATATTAGTACATATTCATTAATATTCATTTTTAAATTTGTTCTTCATCTTCATATCCTTACTTTTTTTAATAATTATAATATCATTACATCAGTATAATTAGTTTACTAAAATGTTATTATATTAAACATATAATTCTATTCCCCTTCTCTATAAAAAAAACATATTTCATGTAACGTATAGGATACCCCCTATTTGAATGAAATGTTATATTTTTCATCACTACCATACATTGATGGCATATGATGGTTATTGAATGGATAAATATTACATTTATAAATTTATTGAGATTTTAAAAATATAAATAAATTTCTAAATTTGCTTCTTTATTGAAATAATAATGTAATTTGTGAATAAGCACGGACTACCTCCTCCATGGAACACATAAACAATATTTCACCATAAAAAAAATGTAATGATTAATTTTTTAAAATAATTAATTAAAATTATTTTTGGAGAATACTATGTTTTTGGAATGAATACATTATTGTTTAACTCTTTATATATTCTTTTGTTTGTCAAATTTTTTCCACAAATCTCATCATTGATTTCGTCTTAAAAAATCATTAAAAAAGATATAATGGGATATAATTAGAAAAATATAAACCATTAAAAACATTGTATTACATTACCATAGAAACAGTACGAATAATGATATTTGTAAAAATGATTAGTAATCAACAACAAGAATATAAATCACTGTCAATATAATTAAAATATCTAACATTTGATAGTGAAAATAAAATATAACATAGTAATAAATGTATTTTAAATGACTTCTAATAAATATTGTATTGGGTAAATGGAATTTAGAAGTTTTATAAATATGTTATTAATATAGTTGTCTTTATTGTCAATGTTGTTAATTATATTTTGTCGTAGTTGTGTGAAATGAGAAGAGTTTTTTCTTGGATTAATATTTTTTCTTTTAAAAATATTATTCACCATTTAAAATAGTTATACATGATTGTTTAATTCTATCAATTTCTTATATTATATTTTATTTCATATTTTTTTGGGAATTATATATTCACTTCCAATTAATCTAGTTTAATGTATTTCCTTATCCATATAAATTGATTACTTTTCGAATAATTCCCAGCTAATCCACAAAATCACTTTTTTTCCATGTCCACATTCAATCTCCTGAAAATGTTCTCCTGTCATGATTTGAAAATAAAAATAAGGGATATTTTCTTTGATGTTGATAATTCTTCTTACATTTTTTTTGAACTAGATGATTTATCAATCATATTAAAATGTTGGATCTGATAAAGGTATTTATATTCAAAAATGATGAAAACTTTTTTCATATACTAATCATACAAATTATGTTGCATTATATATTTTCCATGGATAAAAAATATATATTTTTATGAAACAATTATTGAATTATTTTTTTCAAATAATATTTCAATAGCCCTTCATTTTAATATCTCCAAAAAATATTTTTTAATTAATCATTTAAATTATACCATTTTTAATAATGTTAGTAAAATGTCCTCTAAATCATATTTTATGTTTCAATTTAATTTTCCTCTCAAACTCTAAAAAAACATAATCCAATTCTATAATTCTATAGACCTATACACTCTGATATAGTTACAAAAATAAACTACTTACATATTGGATTTCATACCAACTTAATCGACCCTATCATAAAATTATATATTTGTAATGTCAAAAAAAATATTGAGTCACTCAAATAATCATTGAATATATTAGTTTAGATTAGTGATAATAAATTAAAATAAAAAACCCATTTCATTCTCATCAAATAATCCATTTACGAATTATATCATGAAATTATTATTTCTTAACATGTTTATCAAATAATTAAAAAAAATTCTGAGATAAACTGAATAACTATAATAAATTATATATGTATCCAACAGTTAAATATATATTTATCAATCATATCATATTAAATTATTCGATATAAATATAACTATGCAAGTCAATAATTTCCCATTCACCATAATATGGTAACACTTTATCAAAATTATCCATAATGATCTCAAAATAAATGAACGTATTAAATGTAAAGGAAGTGATTACCATTAAACATATCAACCTAATAAAATTATTCCAATATAACATTCTAACCAAATCAAATTCTTAATATAATAGTTACATATACTTCAATCATCAATTATGAAACTCTAAAAACATCATTATTCACCACAAAATCACATCACATAAAACCAAAAAGGGTATTTATTCCCTTAATTGTGTAATCAAACATAGAATTATTAACCCATGATTGAATCCCAAAATGTAAAAATATCCTCATTTTAAAACTTATTAACATATAATTATTTCTAAAAACTAACTTTCCTACCATCAATAAAAACCTTTCCCAATACCATTTGATCAGGAGTTAAAAAAATACTCATATCAAAATATATTTTATTAAAAAACAAGAAACTAAAACTAAAACTTATATATTTAAAATGTAAGTAAAAAAATATTAGTCCCTGAAAAACCGAATAAATTTTTATATTTATATCATAAATGAAATATTTAAATCTATTTAAATAAAAATTCCCACATCGTTCTCATTAAATAGAAATTTGTTCAATTATACCATGAACTTCTTATATCAAAATAAGTATTCAACATCTTGCAAAAAATACTACATAAATGCTAACATATTTATCTGTATCTTATATAACACCTTACTTCACAACATAAGAAGATATCAATATAATAAAAATCATCGAAGATATTAATTAGTGATGATAAGTGATTGTAAGATAAGAAAAACTGTATGATATCATGATAATAACTTATTGAAAAATACAAAATAAGTCATAGATTATATATCACATGCCATTGAATAAGTCATTTTCCTAATAAAATATAAGATTTATATGATTGTGGAACCCCCAAAAATCAATCATGAGATATGAGCTCCTATCATAAGAATAATTCATATTACTATTGCATATATACAAGCATAGAAAATCCAAAAATAGTGAAAAAAGGAAACAACATTCATGTTCACCCACAAAAATGTAATCATTAATACATATTATCATGCCCATCTTCTATCTAATTAACATAGATAACTTCAATCATGTCCACATAAAAACTTTTGACCACAAATTCATGAATTCATTTAAAGAAAATCATTATATCATGAGATGTAAAAAATTAAACAAAAAAATCATTGTGTTATAATGGACCCACCAACCGAAATTTATAAACCATACATATATTTAGTATAGTATCAAAAAAAATTATACTTGATTAATAGGATAATAAACTGATGCGATAATAATATATTTCATTAAAATATCATTAAATATTAATCAATATTAGAAATATATAGAATTTATGTGGATTATTATACAACAAAATATACTTACTGAATCATATAAATCGTTAAATAATGTATTATTAGATAAAAAAATAATTCAAAAAACATTTTATAAAGTTTATTTTAAAATAATAAGAAACATCATATTTGTTTTGGAACATTTATAACTAAAAATGTATAGAAATATGGGAATATAACTTTCATTCTAAATCCTATGAGAAATCACAAGAGGATTCATTATGAAAAAATTAAATGATTGTTGTGAGATCCATTCCTTCTATTAACAATTTAACAAATATTCATTTCACACATTTTTAATGGATGTAAAAAAATGACATGTTTTGAAAATGATAAGAATAATTATTTTAAAAGACTATAAAAAAATTATATAGAATAGAAATATACCGTAAAAATTATTTAAAATTATATATGTACTTCTATAACAAATATTTTTCGAATAGGGATACTGAAGAGACAGATTCATGAACAAAAAATATACATAAGTTTATCATTTCTTAAAAACATTATACCAATATTTTTAAAAACGAAAATGAAAAAAATGGAAGGAATAATTGAATAATTAATAATAAATAGTGTAGAAGAATATATTTATCGTTTATTCAAGAAAAAAAATAAATTCCCCCCAATTGATATTGAAACATAAACATCTCAATGAAATTGAGATTGTAATATAAGCCCATTCACCTTTTGTAACCATTGAATTAAAAACTCATTAAATAGACAATATTAATTTGATTATTTAATCCCCAAGATTATCTTAAAAATAATCATAATATAAATTATTAGGTATTATATACACAACAGAAATGAAATAAGGTGGGTTATATATAATGTATCTAAATGAAATGAAATTGATATAAGGAAACCCTTACCATAAGTAATGACAAACTTCAATAACTCTCAAACATCATGTAAAACCAATATAATATTATTATAAATATTTGAAATCCATATTCATACATATAATCATATATATAATTACATCATAATTTCCAAATACCAATATATTATCAATTTTCCATTAAAATAAAAATTTATGTGTCTATTGGTCTTCTGTCATGCAAGTTCCATCTTGGAAGTTTTATCCCTTACACCATGTTCATGATTCCATAATATCAAGAGTATTAATTATTCCATAATTTTATTATTATTTTTAATTAAATACAGTTTTATTAAAAAATCTTGTAAGATGGTGATGCAGAATCAATCACTTTATAGAGATGGTAGTCTGAACATACATGTGTGTGACGTTTTTGATTCTAAACAGATGTAAATAAAGGATGGTAAATATTATTTTATCTTTAAAGAATAATTTTATTATAGAAATCATTACTTTGAATTCAATTCACCCTTATAACTATTCAATTTCTGTGGGGCTAAAGAATATTACATTGGTTCATAGACTCGATAGTCTACCTATATTCAGAAGTCTCTTTTTCCATTTTATAATTGATGGGATAGAGGAAAAAAATAATTATTCCATAAATATAAAAAATTTACTTTATTAAAAATAATTAAATTAGGATGGTTATAATGGATTTATATAAGAATTATATGAAATAAAATAGAAATAATTTATTCCCGGCTAATACCTCCTCTTTGGATAACATATTTTTTGTTACACCTAAACCCTATGATTATTTTAATTTAGCTGATAACATGATTTATATAACTGGGGAAGTAATGTAGTTAAGTTATTTTTGAAGATATTTACTGATGTAGTGTCTTAAATGTGTGTGAAAAAGTGAGGAGATGGGTTCCCATTTATATGTAGGAGGAGTGAAACCGATGTAAATATTTTAAACATTAACGCACATTATTAATTAATTTATTGAATGCAGATCAAATTAATCAAAATTGTAAAATAGGATAATTTATGATATAAAAAAACTAAAAAAATTTATATTTTGAATGGTTTATGGACATTTTATTCCTTACCTCTCGGTTTAATCCTCCTCATAAACCTTTTATCCACTAACATGGTGAATATTTTTCCATTCTAACTACTTATTAGGAATAAAAATTAAATTGAACTCTTTCAAAAATTATAAATATTAATCACGAATATAGATATTATTTTTAGGATTACAATCCATTGGTTGTATAAAATAAATATAATATATGTTTTAAAGTCATAATTAATAACTGTTTTTAGTAAAATCTTCGTAGAAGTATAAAAATGATTTTACACCATAATGAAGGATAATTTTCATTGTCATGGAATTAATTAGACTAAATAAATTTAAAGTATATATTTTTTAATTTAAAAACAATATAAAATTTATGACACTAAAAAAGTAAAAATTAACATATCTTAATAAAAAGAAGAGATGTATAAAGAGTAAATAGAAGAAGAATCAGAAGAGGAGATCATGGAGGTTTATAATTATGAAGGTTATGGGATAGCATCATAAAATCATATTACAATTAATATGAAGTGAGACAATATGAGATAAAATCATAATCCCATCTTCTTGGATACCATTGAAAGCATGTAGTTCCGCCAACATATTACCCTCAACCATAGTGTGTACAATCGACTTTCTTGGATGATGAAGGGAAATGTTGGATCTGATATGATAAATCATAATCCATGGATAATCTGACTGACCTTTCATGAAAATAAAAAAAATGTCAGAATCCCATTCCATATCAGATAACCGACTAAAACTGGACTCTCAAATATTACGTCCTACAATCATTTCCAAGGATATCATAAACAATAATGTTCCCTCCCAAAAGTACACAGAAAAATCCATGAGAACTGAATGATAAAAATCATGAAAAAAACGAAACCGTGCATGATTAATTTCACATAATAACCATATGTATTTATCATAGGACCACGAACAGGTCATTTCATGTCAACAATATTCCAAGAAACCTCTACCCTAGAGAATCCAATCTCATATAATTACCAGAATCATCGAGGGTGTGAAGAACCAGAGGTAGTGTACCACCTTATCACTTCCTCATAATATAATTGAGAAAATTTAGAAACATGAATCTAAGTTACAAGAGAATATTATAATGTCCCATATGATAAAAATAATTTTTCATTTCCTAGATGGCTCAACAAGAATCCCTAGAGAACATGTTCCACTCATTGGCTCTGTCATGATTCATCACCTAAAAAGTCAAAATTTCCTAAAATAATCCCCCAAAGAACTCACCCAACAAATATAGTCTTGAATGACATAGAAATGAATCCACATATAGAAAACCCAATAATTTTTAATGAAGACATGAGTAATAGATTCAAAATGTGAATTGGTGAAACACTATCATTATGTTTTTAGAGGAATACAAATGAACATAAGATTGTTTTCAATTGGAATATAGTAGTTGTGAATTACATTTAAAAGAAAGATGAATTTAAAATATATTTTTACACCATATTCTATTTATCATAATTTCTATGTTATAGGATGATTGTTTCATTCCATAGAAAACAGAGCATGTCTGTTTTGTAGTTAATTAATAAGTAAAGAAGCAATGTTATGATACTATGAAAAATAAATTATATACATGAAATTATTTTGGTCCTCATTAAAAACTGCATCTTTGAACCTAGGATAGATTCAGATCTTGGTTAAAATAATTTTCATGGAATGAAAACTAGCAATTGACAAGGAATATCAATAATTTTTTTCTACAATAAAATGCCTCCACACCCAAAGATCCACCATGTGATCCCTAAAATTTGATAAAAATGTATCATCTGATATATATAATAATTGGAACCACTACAATTGTTAGTCCAATCAACAGGACACTCCCCATAATTACTCATGAAAATATAAAACTAGTGTGAGTACTATAATATGACCTTTTGCACAATTTTATCATAAATACCCAACATTATATCTTCAATACTATATATATTGATACCCCGCTCATGAAATGGTAATTCTAGTCTATGAAGACTGGATAAATGATGACACCCTTCTTCGTGAGATTACAGATATGATAGTTCAATATCCTTTCAATGTTTTGGAACTCTACATTGGGAGTACTTCATAGAGATAAAAAATGACATGGAATGGAAGAGAGAAAACTATTAACCAAAATAATTTTCCACACAATCTATAGAAAGTGACATTTTCTAATTTTTTTCCCTCCCTAAATCCTTTTAACAATGTCATCATAATGTTGAACTCTAACCATCCCATTATATAACGATGTATGAAATTAATCTAATGGAATTATTTATTTAGAAAAAAACTATTCAATATTGAATTAGCATGCATCTCCAACATGGGCAGTTATTTTAAACAAGAACATGAATTTTGATTGCATTAGCACATTGAACAGATTTATTATATTATTCATAGATTGTTAGTTTTATGTAACTATTAGGATATTCACCACCAATAAGGATAAAATATTTCCACCATTATAAATATGTAATAAATTCTAGAGAATCCATACCTCCCTTTGAAAGGATGAATACATCCATATTCAATAATCATATTGATATTTCTAGAGAGGAAATTATTATCCAAAATGAAAAGTCTCAAGGAGATGAGGTCTCCTTGTCCAATACCACATGTGATATGATGAATCCAAATATTTTACCCATATATGAAATGGATAACCTTGGAGAATATAAATAAAAAAAATAAAAGGTGACAAATAATATTTTAATATTCATAGAATATGAGAACATTGATGAAGAAAGACCAATCCTTCTAGTCATAGGAATTTCCATTGTCAATGATAATCAATATATTTTCTCTAATCACTATCCAATCAAGATAGAAAAAATTCATTTTAATTAACATTAGGCCCATTAATACATATTGTTTTCATAAGACCTTGTCGTTCCATTGAAACTATTTGAAGAATATGATAATGAAATCTTTTGTTGAGAATCACTACCAATAATTTATAAGATAAATATTATATTATAATGGAACAATATTTCCCAAAGTTTTCATCCTGATTAACATTAGGTGTAATAGAAAAAATGGTTATATATGTAACTCATGGTTAAGGTTCACCTATAAAATAATCATACAATACAAACACCCCCTGATGATGAGCCAATAATCAAAACAAAAATTACCTGGTAAACAATCTGTGTCCAGGGAAATCACATGATTATTTGTCTTAATGGAATAAAAAATCTCTTCTTATACCGGGAGTGCATCCAACCATTGATTGTATAGGTCATTAATAGTATCTATAATATTTTAAAACAAAAAGTCAAGTGCTCTCAATTTTTTCGAAGGACCCTCTTGTACATGAAACTAACTAGAAAGTAATTTAATGAAACGATCCACTACTAAAGGACCGGAAATAATTGAATGAACAACGATGGATCTATATAAGAGTGGACTATTGAGCCTTCCATTGAAGTTATTGTCCCTAATAAATGCATGAATGGAGGAGATTCTCTTGTCCCCTAACTTAAGACAATTTTCTTTTGATCTCTCCCTGGATGTTTTCTCAAGATTATGTAAAACCACCTATACTAAATTGTGCTTAATGGAAAATATTATGTACTTATTATTATCCCTCTAGGTTTACAACAAAAGATAATATTTAATTGTATTATCCTAGAATATTTCCATATTAAAATAATGATTTAGGAGAAAAATAATAAATGCAAGAATAGAATTCATCAACCTTCTTAACAGATTATAAAGAGAAACATAAGAACGACCCTAAACAAATTTTTTTGCTGAAGCGTGAAAAATATCCCCGAATCCATCAAAATTTATCTAAAAATTGGAATAAAATAATCCATTTTCACATCCTTATAATAATGGACAAGAAGGAATAAATGGGTGTGGTTTGATAAAAATCTATACATGAAAGCCGTAGAGGAGTATTAGAACCAAGAAATTGCTTGGATATTACATATACATCTATCATGTCTAAACAATTATACTAAATCCCCTTTGATTATTGAATCAGGTGAAGGAATCACCAGAGTAACCCATTTGCAAGAGATGGTGTACTGAGCTGAATGATTTAATGTCTTGGTAGCCATTATTAAGATAAATTCTCCTCCCATCATCTCAGATGAGTGAGGAATGTTATTGAAATATACTTCATCAATCCATTTAGCTGAAGAAGTGATAAATCTGGAGAGGGATCCCCAATAAAATTTTCTATGTGATGGGTCATATTTGAGATAATCGATAGACATATGAAAAAATCCCACATTGTATCTTACATTAATAGAGATAAACTGAGTATACCAGTCTATAAAATCCATATGGATTTGAACATTCATGAAAAAATGTAGATACAGACTATATACTCATTAATGAAATGACGATAATAAATACATGACATTATGTCCTTGAGGGAATTAGGATTATTCTTTCATTTTTGGACATCCGTGAAGGAAACATTCTTCTATTATGAATGTGGCGTAATAGAGGGATTTTCCATAATGAATATTTTACAAATAGAAGATAGTGTAATATGTATGATATATGGATTGATATTGAGGGATGAATCCTACTTATATCATTAATATAATAATCAAATCCCTTATATTCTTATGTGATACTGTTTATAGTATCATGTTGTGACAGTATCATATTGTTTAATATCACGAGGAAAGTATGTTATCATGTAGCTTAACATCATGTGACTAGAATGTTGGATACATAGTTTGATTTCACGATGAATAGATTTATACTGGGATATTTGAATATTGGGTATGGGGATAAAACATTGGTGATTAATCATACATATCAAATGAATACTTGAATTAGAGTCCATATTGTTTAATTTCATGTAATGATTGCATCATCAGTGGTGATATTGTAGATGATTGAGTGAAAGAATATGAATGTATGGCTGCCATAGGATACATGATTGGGAATATGGACCTTTTATGGAATTTATTAAAATTAATATAGACCATTGAGATGTAGAAAATACGTCTAAGGATAATTCCAAATATGGAGCCCCATAAGAAATTCATTTTCAATATGATAATAGCATAATCATCAAAGGTCTTCGGAACCTCAAAAACCCTGCTCAATTTGAGAAAAAAGAGATAACATATGGTCAATAACATCACATTATTTTGTTTGGATGGTACATACACCTATGAAGGAATCCCAAAGACAAAAATTTCACACCATACATTAATGGATGAGGTTGGGGATATGTATAAAAGTAGCGATAAAGAATCATTAATTAATGGATAGATGATTAATTGATTAGTGATTCCCTTCTTCCACTTAGTTGTAGCGGATAGAAGTTCATGAGATACTCACTTTTAATTTTTCCACCATCATGGATTACACATATGTTATACATGAATTATTATAAAATAGAAGGGGTTAATTATGGATATTTCATGTATTAGTCAACAGATCTAATCACTATAAGTGGACTAGAATGTTATATTTAAAAATTAAACAAATTGTATCTATCTTTACCTTCGACTGGAATATGGTTTCCACTAGGTTCAGTTACTGATTAGGATCAAACATATCCAGCCAGATACGACAATATGAGTTATTAAGCTATCATTTATTTCCTTGAGCATTGGACCAATATTATCAAGGGGACATAAGATTTAAAACCTTATGGGGATCAAATGCATCGAGGGATAAAAAATTAATAAACCTTTTATCATGGGATTCTTTAATCTATAAATGGGTAATGACAGTGTGTATTCCCAAAGTACATGGGTCTAGAAATTTCCGTGGAGGTTTTAAGAATTTTGGTGACCATGTCTTCAAATGGGGGATATATGAGAACATGAAAGTCCTACAATCCTATAATTTTCAGAGGAGATCATTTAAATTAGGATGGGTCCTATAATTACATGACCTAAATGAGGTTTGATGATTACATGTTCAAATAGTGACTTCACATTCAAATGATTTACATATGGTTACGTGATTTCATGAATGAATTGGAGTTATGTCGCCGAAATGTTTACTATTTAATGCTTCAATGATTATCCCTCATATCCTAATGAGATTTGGCTGTATTTCTTTCTAATTATTCAACATCCACATGAGGGTTTCCTACTGATTGTCAAAGAAAAAAGTCTACAAATATCTGATCCATTTTTTGTGTTCCCCTCTATTTTCTCTCTTATGTTATTTCATTATTCTATAAATGGATAAATGTTGAAATTTTTATAAAAAACATGATTATTATTTTTTGTCACTCTATTACGGTATTAGGAAAATTGTTGTGTTTAATGATGGTGGAGAGAGTAGGTGGATCTAGGGTCATCACATGATATTGTCCAAGCACATGCTTAGGTAACTCCACCACCACAATGTGCACGTCATGGATGCATCACATGATTAATAGACAGAATATAATGGATGATCATCGATGATGTTTTGGGATGATTCATATGGGTATAACCATTATCATATTGTGTTTCCCCACTTGATATTAACCTTGAATTATTTTATAATCATCAATGTTTGTGAATCCTTCCATTATTGACAACATATTTGGCTTCCATCACCTAAATTGAATATATTCACATGACCTATTTGGTGTCACCTGATCAACCAACATGGAAATGTGATCTATACGATATTATTATATTCTCATGTATATATATTATGTAAATATTATTTTCCCACATTGTAAACATGTTCATCTGGTGGGTGATATCAAATGCCCCTAGAAATTACATCTTGATGGGAATGAGAGATCTAATTTCCAATGAAGTAGAATCATGCCTTAATACATTTCTTCTCTATGCATCTTTTTGTATCCTGCATTACAAACCTATAAATATGTGGGAAAATAATTATTTCTAGACCTATATACTTTTGTGAATGCTTAAATTCTCTACACCCATCCCATAACTCTCAATCATGATATCCTTAGGAAACTCTTATGAATGATTAGTTCACGTACTAATCATCACAGATCCTATTCAACTATATAGTCAAACATAATTATAATTCTTCATAATCATTGGTAATTATTCGTTTTTGATCTTTCTTAAGTGGATAATTTGTCAACGATACATTTAAGAGACCATGTGACTATCTTAATGTTATTAGGTGATCATATGAACACTTCATTACTTCATGGTCATGTAATCACATGGCTCTGATGTGAGCATGAGATTTTGGTTCACTTGATTGATCATTTGGTCACATGAACTTATATTAGTTTTGTGATATATATAATTTTCAATGAATTTTTCCTCTAAAATTTATATTATATCATTGATTCTTGATATATCCAAGAATATAATCAGAAAAGATTGTGTCCTACTGTAATGCTATGATAAAAATATTCAAGTGTTAAAAGTGTGGGATATGTAGTCTATTCATGACCAACTCATGAGTTTATTTTTGAGGAACCCAATGGATTACTCATTATCCAAATTGATTCCCCTCTATGGGATCCATCTTCAAAATGAGGCATCAATTAACCCAAATTAATGGGGTGAATCACACAATATCTTATCTTATAATTACACGTCATAAATATTGAAAAATATATCCCCAGAGCAACACCTCATATATGCAGATGACTACTTTGAATGATATGGGTTGATGGATGATATGATGGATCATGAGGGAATCGCGTGTAAATCCAAACACAATACTCATTTATAAAGACCAATAATGAGAAAATATATAAAAAAATTGGTAATTTTTTGTTTATCGTGTTAGGATATCCAATTTGGTAGCATTAATCATAGCATTTGGGATAAGATATTCAAGGTGAAATAACCTTTCAATGAGTTTGTAAATGAACTGATGACAATATATTTTTTTGATGAGGTATATATTTCATATATTCTTCCATGTTATTAAAAAATAATTAGTATAAAACTGTTCAACTTGTAGATTCCACAAACCAACATGTTCCACCTTATGCATGGGGAGGTGGGAATAATTCCTTAATATTAAGAGAGGATTTATAGTATGAAAATAATGGGATATATGTATGTTTATTCACAACCTAATTATTATATTTGGAATGATTATAATAAGACATTTCTTATCTCAACGGAGCATCTCGACTTGGTAAATGGAATTTTGGAATGATACCTAATCCCAAAATCAAATGTATTTTTCATAATGGAGAGAAAACTATTTATCATGATGATCTAAGATGAGAAATTTTAAATGAATCTTAAACCCTATCCATCATGTGAATCACAGATGGACAGAAAATATTATTATAAAATATTGGATAAAGATTCATGAACTGGGGGTGGAAGGTCATCTCATAAGGAAACCATCATTTCAAACTAGAATACATTTAGGATTTTTTTAAGTTGTCAAATTCTACCATTATTTGAGGAGGGTGGGGTAAGAGTGACCTACTTGAAAATGTAAGAATGAAAAGATAGTAGTAGGAAAATTAGCTTATCCGTAACCAATTTTTTCCAATTTGTTTCACTAAATCCATCAAATTTATTAGGAGGATCCCTATATATTATTTCAATACCTTTTCAAGTATTATATAGTTGGATGAGGTATCATATATATGGTTATTAATTCGTCACCATTCATTGAATTCTCAATGCCCGTTTCAATTCAATTATATAAAGAATCTATGTGGTATGGATTTATTCGTAGAAAGAATAAGAAATGTGGAATAAAATGAATTAGGATGTTTTTTTTAAATTCCATATGATTCTCTGAATGGTACTATAATCGAGAATCAACCACATATTTTTGAAGAAAATTCATAATTAGTGGATCTCTATGGGGATCCTCTTCATCTCATGTATGTGGAAATATTATATGTAAAAGATATGCACCTTGCTGATTTGAGAGAATGTTTAGATGAGTTAAATTCAAATTACATGTTTTTGTTTATAGAATTCATAGAAAAAAATATCTAATCGTTTCCCAATAATTCTAGATTATGTGAACAAGGGATGAGATGTGTATCCAGGTTAACTTTCCTATGTCTGATACTATTGTTGGTCTATTGAAGGCTTATTCTAACATCTATATCCAATACCATCTAGAACATCAGTTAGCTATACTGGTGGAAAAGATTAGTGGGACATCGTCAATAGAGAATGAATCCAATGATAATAATGTATAAATAGTTAGAAAATGACATGGAAAATTACATTCCTATAGAGGATCATTGGCACATGAGATGCCAAGGAATCATGTCAGGAACATAGAGATAAGTTACTCCTCTAGACGAGCTCCATCAAAAGCGACACCTTCTTTATTTTCTACTACAGTCAGTGAATAGATTATATTAGCATATCAATAACGGGGTTATTGATGAAAAATTACTATTTTTATTTATGTATGGATGATACTTCTGTAACAATAGGTGGACAAGGATGGGTTTAGAAATGGGGCCTCTACAAATATATCTCATGTAAGGAATATCATACTGAGGTCTATGCCTACCTATGTGGTATGGGAGATATAATTTATGATTTACCTGGTCTATTTCACTACAATAAATGTTCTATGTGGATCATATTCAACTAGATATGGTATTTTAATTATAAATAGGGATCCCAAAACACTTCTAATGAATAATTGAGATAAAAACCACCATTACTAGAATATTCATATTTATTGAAAATATACTAAACCTCCTTTAAGATACTTTTGGAAGATGAAGAGTTTCAGTAAATTTTCACTTGATTGGTATATTCTATTCGAGTTATAGTGGTCATTTATTGTGCATATACTGATAATAGGGATAAAGAAAAATTTTCTCTAGAAAAATAGGGAATATGGGGGCCGTTTTCATGAATATTAAAAATTTATTCTAGTTTCTATACTAATTCCTCATTTGGTAACTAATGCATTTGTTAGATATGAGGGGAATCCTCTATAATTTGACAGTAATAAAGAATTTTGGTTTCCAGTATCACATTTATATCCTAAATCGAAATGTTAGTAATGTATTTTCATCTATTCCTTCATTATGTAGATATTAAATTTTCAATAAAAACATGGATTTGGAGTTACTCGTCATGATTTCAAAGAGAAAGGGGTACTCACAATAAAGTTACTTATGGTTTTTATTCTTATAATGTGACTATCTCCGGATACAATGAAGGTGTCCATTTGGAAAAACTATAGGTGATTCAACTCTTAAGGCCTCTAACTACCAAAAATATCATCATGTGGGAAACGTGGAATGGATAGGGGGCTCAATAAGAGATCGTTCCGAGTTGGAGTGATGATATGTGTGGGATCACACTCTTATACCATTTCAGTCATAATCAACTAGAGATAAAAAATACAAAAAATATATTAATTTCAAAAATTTGGGTGGAGTGAGACCTGATGCATTGGTCTAAAGTGATGTATCTCATTCCATTAAACATAGAGTAAGAAATTTTACCTTTGTAGGCCTCTAACATAATCACATATTCTTCACTTGATCATTCCATAGTAATCATGTTATTATAATAGTGTGATTTAATATTTTGGTATTTCATATTTGATCAAAATTGTATTGAATTTTCTAACGTCTCTCTTTATTGGAACCTATCCATGGTGGTTATCCCATCACTCCTAAACCAATTTTCTAGTCACTCCTCACATCATGGAAATGATTATAAAATAAACTGTTTCCAAAAACATATCTATAATGAATTCGAGCTTTCATAGATAAAATATACTGTCCATCTCTACAAGTTTATAGATATTATATGTTTTATCTTAATAGGCCCATGACATAGCACATACAATTTATATTAGACTATTATAGGGTCTTATATAAGGGGAATTTATTAGGTGTAGGTTAGTTAATCCCAAAGTCAATTGGGATTTATAATCGTAAAATCATTACATAGGGAATTAATTCCTACATAGATCGTTTTCCCAAGACTAGTATTTGGTTGGGTCCCAAAACATAAATCATTCAATAGTTGATTTGGAAATATGGTTGGAAGGGCATCAAGACACTGATCTCAGAGGACCCATTTGAGGAACTTTGAGACCTCTTAGGTTACTTCCAATATATGTTCTCCAACCATAGATATTGTAATTATTAGTATATTGAAATCCATATTGGGGTGAAAGAGGTTCTAATGATCTATAATGAGAGAAGGGCCTTCAAACTAAATATAATATCGATTGAGGCCCTAGTTTCTACAAAACGTCAACACAATGAATCCCTAAATGAAGCCTCGTAGCAGGAACTGATGGTAGTGAACCATTATGAAATTTCTAAAAGATGTTGAACAAAGTAAAATAATCTTAAAAAAACAATCATTATTTTATTATATTATCATTATCCCTAAAAAGATTATAGATGAGTAGTAATGTCTTGAGTACATAGCCCTGATGTTAGGGAAGAATGCTGAAGTGAGGGGGGAATCAGAGCAATCCATTTGGAGGTAGAGACTAGAATTTTTAATCAGATGATACAAGACATGTCTAATCCATGAAACTTTATGGATGTGATTATGGAGTATTCAAAAAACATGATTTCATAAACATATAGATTTACGCTTCACCAATGTAGGGACACATTTGATACACTATAGAATATGAACATTCCTCCATCAATTTTGATATATAAATGAATGAATTTACTTGTAGTAATTTTATTTTTGTCATTATATTATTAATTATTTTTTATTTATGGACCAATATCTATAAAATCACTAAGAAATATTATGATCCACCCTATTGTAAACATTCTTAAATCAGATTTGAATTACATAAACCATAATTAATTCCCCTCCATCTATTGCTTTTTAAAGGATATAGCTATAAACTCTATAATTGATTATGTAGAGATAGGTCATTAAATTTTTTTTGCTAAATTATTTATGGGTGAGGCTCATAGACCAATATTTGTGTAAAAACTATCAATAAAAGAATATAATTGATATATACAATAATTGGTGATGACATCCTCCCTGTTATTTCTCATGGATAGATATATGAATTATCACCATAACTGATTCCATATATACTGTTTATTTAGTAATTATGATGACCTCATCTCTTTCATGGCTCATTGATTAATATATGTATAAACACCATCACCAATCAATTAGAGGTGGTAATTAAATAAATTGATCATGAATTGTATGTAAAAAGAGGTTATTTTGGATATCGTGTAAAGGAAAGGTTACATTATATCTTTTATATTGTTTGGGGGAAGGCTCTATAAAGAAATGTTAGACCATAACTATTACCATAAGGTGGAAACCACTCACTTTTTTAAATTTATTTTATTTTAATTAATATTTCTAATATTCAAATAATGTTGGATTTGCAGATAAGAACTTTGATTTTCTTAGGCCTCCCTTGATGTGATTTATATAGAAGAAGTTTTATTTCAATTATAGTTTTCTAAATGATCTATATTATATTTATCATACAATGTTCATATATAGCTATAAGAGGATCAATTGATTCCAAGACCACTATTTATAGTTTTCCATCCTAAAGGGCATTATGCGTCTTTACATGGGATTGTTAATTTCTGACATGTTTTTCCAATGGGTCCGGTAGTTTAGATTCATGTGACTGGGAAAATATAAACTCTCATGAAGGACATTCCACATCCATTATATGATAATATATAATATATATGGTGGCATAATATCAATGATATTTAATCCACATTAATTTTTGAATTATATGTTTTATTATTCATATATCAATGAGCTTGAATAATGGGAAATTGGATTGGATTGGTACACAAAGGATTAATATTGATAATATTTTTAATGGAGGATTATATTGGGATTCTTTATAAGAATAATGATGTAATATGACCCCTTTTTGTGAGGAAAAACACCTCTCCTTGATAGGATAGACTGATGCCACAAGTGATGGGTAAAAATTGGGTCACGTAAACATATCAAAATAGTTGTTTACCTTGAAGAAGGATACAATCATTATTAATATCCATGAAAGGGTTTTGAAGACTCAAAACAATGTGTAATGAGGTTTCATATTGAGAAAAAATTATTTAAGGACAGTTTTTACACCCTAAAAGTTATTTTGTAATGTATAGAACACATTATCATGGAATAAATATGATAAATTATTTTAAAACATTTTCATGGACCTGAAGAGTTCGGTGAGAATGAATCAAATTCTACCCAGATAATATGATAAGAAATTCAATTGTTCATCTTCATAAATATACATGTATATTTTAACTAATCCATTGAAGATTAAATTGTTGTGAGTGAATACATGATTATTTATCAAACCATCATTTATAGGGGTTTAGTTTGAAAAGATGAATTTTGTATTTCACTAGATATTTATGTCTTGTGTTATAGACTATATAGGGTATAGTTTAAGGTTTTAGATATTGGATCAGGGTGAAAAAAATATAATGATATAGTGCATAGACTATAGCATACATAGTTTAAGGTCATATTGTAGAAATTCAGGCTGACATTGATTAATGACATGATTTATATACACAAAAAAAGGTGATGTGGGATATAATAACGGACATCAGACTACCTAGTATGAGAATACTGTAAAACCATTTTCAATAGAATAATAGTATACTATAAATCATGGATCATGCTTCTTATATCATGAGCATTGGCATGGTATATACACATAATTGATTATCACCGATTATATTCTAAGTATGGAATATGATGTGATTTTTCCAAGGATTACAATGATTAGACATACCTCTCCTAATGAAGGGAATGTCTCACGATAGTTGGACATATTCGGGGCACATATAAATGATCCAAATTGGTTCATGTATTTATTACCCAGCATCAGTTTCCCTCAAAGTCGGATACATTCGTTATCGATAGAAATTAAATATTTACAACATCCTGATGAAATTGAGATACAATGTGTAATTTATAGATCAAAATGTTCCTATATGGCAATGGAAGCCTCTAAAACATCGGTTGACCAAAATTAGGATATATTATTCTTTTTAAATAGTGTGAAAATAAATAATGTTCTATAATGTTTCATTCCACATAGAATGGATTCAACTTTCATGCAAATTAACATCTTGCGAAAATAACTTAAATGTACAATAGCTTCATATCATATAAAAATTACATGAATATCATGTTTTTTAACATAATTATACAAGAAGACTGTTTTCTATATATTTTAGATATAGAACATCTTTATCCTACTTCATGATAAGGTATAACAGAAATTTTATGCTCATCTGAGTCATACTCAATGTGAGAAGTAAGTGGTAGATGGGAGATCACCCATATTGCCTTAGGATACATGATAAAGGTACAGATAGATAATATGGGGGAATTTTATTATATCATATGTTCATATATATGAGAATAATTACTTCACGTTGGATAACACAGTCTATCTTTGTAACACCGAAGAATCAATAATTGTTAGAAAGATTTTCATTCTGAAGAAGCAATTACATAACACCTATAGATTTATTAAATAATATAATTGAAACCACATTTTCAAATTTCTATAAATTTCACATGAATAAGACAATTTCCTTTTTTAATTCCCTATGTTATTATTATCTGAGTTTAAATTTTTAAAAAATTTTACAATATATTATTTTTAAGAGAATAGTGACCATACTGATTTTACAAAACTATCGGTTTAATGACAATTTTTTATATTTAAAAAACATGAATGATAATAAAATATTATGGGAAAAATTTATTTTTATTAATTAATATAACACACATAAATATATTCTTTTAACTCAGAAATATATTATTAATAGTTTGGAAGTAATGGTAATGTTTTTATTCAAATAAAACACAATTATTAGTTATTATATTTTCTTTAAGTACTTACAATGATAATTCCCATTTTCTTAGTTTTAAAGATAAATAATACTCATATAATATAAAATAAACCAATATATTCAATTTGATCAATCAATTCACATTTATTTTCTATAATGTAATTATTATGACCAGAAGAAACATTTTTCTAAAAGTAGGTTTCATTACATTTTGTGAAAATATATTAAAAGTACCCTTTATCAATTATATAAATTTAATCAAGTATAATATATTATATATTTTTAATTGTCATAATTAATATTAAGATATAATATGATTTTTTCTTTTATTATAATTAATTGTAACTTTTCTAAAAAAAGGATGTTTCCATTATCGGCGTGAAATGGGATTAAAGGGATAAAATAGAAATGATAGTGATTAAAATGAACTAAAAACATTTATTAATCATATATTATTATTATATTTAGATGACATATATCCACCTCTTCAAGGATGATTAATTTTGGAGCTATTCGATTGTGTGATACATTAATATATTTTCATGTTTTGAAACATTCCATGTTTGTCTTATCCCTCAGTTATAAAAGGAATGCACATCTACTTAGTATCCACATTTTAGGATCCTCTTATATCATCCAATACCAACCAAAATATATTCATAAATTCCCTCCCCATGATCTATATGTTGTTATTTGTTCACAATAACAACCATATAAGATATACATTATATGTCAATGGTGGTTTTCCAAAGATGATGTATAACTCTTATTCGAGTTTATTTATTTTATTCCTTCTTGTTCATAATTTAATGATACGATTACCAAGATGTGATAAGAAAAATTGAATATAAAATATAAAGTGATATTACTATGTTTACAATAGAACCATTATTCATCTCTTTCTCCATCAAATGGGAAATAATACCATTGTTCGTGCAATTGTGCAGACTACCACCTTACGAAGTGATGTATTTTGTTTTTCATCACCACCATTCATGGATAGTTATACAAAATAATATAATTTTTCATATATGATATTTATAGCAACATTAAGATTCTAGAAATAGAATATATCATTTAACATTTTACATTTCCATCAAATAGAAAAATGATAACATTTATCATCAATATGTTGGACCAACATCATTGTCAGGTGATGTGATTCACTTTTAATATATTCCATTCAAGAATAATTCTATATATATATATATATTGAATATATATGATATTTATATAATTATTAAACTTATATATATAATGGAATCATGAATAATATACATATACCAAAGGTACAAAATTGAGGCATACATGAAAAAAGGCTTTAAATATAGAGTTTAGAAATGAGTTTTTTGTCATTTTCATAAAGTGGTACATTTTACCATAGGTGTGAAAAAATTACTATTTTATAGTAAATTTTTTTAAATGATTTTCCAGCAGTCATGTATTTTCATTATTTCAAATATTCAATTATTTAGGACATTGGGTTTTTTCAAATAAAATGTTTTTCCTGCTATTGAAGATAATTTTAGATTTTAAATATGTTATTTTCAAAATGAAAATGGTATGTTCCTCATGAAATTTTATTTTGATATTTTATTGGTTTTTTCAACCCCAATAGAACCCATTTATGGTTATAGGGATATGATCAAATGATACCATATTTATTGATTCACTGTATCATTTATCATTAAGATGATGTAATATTGATGTTTAGTATGATTGATTTAATATATATAATGGACTGTTTATAAGGTAGTTTTATAATGAATTGTATTGGTCATTGAAAATTTGAATAATTAATAGAATATGAATTTAACATGTTTTTCCTTGTTGTTTATAACCCTTATATGCATTGAATGTTAACATAAGAAAAATAGTATTCATTATATATTATATGGGTATTTGGTTTATAACTACACATTTATTAAGTTTATATAATTGGATATGAAGCCTTGATAATAAGATTCATGGTACTTTGTTGAGAATCCTTTCTCATTAATTTACAAAGATGCGAATTAACCTTTTTAGAAATTCAATTAACTTTATGAATGTTATTTATATATTGATATTATCCATGAGTGGTCATTAAATTATAGTTTTTTATTGAATTTAATGTGTTTTGATTATCAATTATTATATATTTATCGTTCTATATTTACTCATGGTAGCTTCATCTATATGTAACCCTTACCTAGAATCTAAGATCACCCTTTATTTGTTTATATTTACCTAGGATATAAATTAAGAAATTATGAATTATACCATAGATACATGATTTTTTATTTTTCTACATTTTTATATATTTTATATAATATAGTAATAATGTATGTATTTATTTTTCCAGGACAACTAAAATGATTGGTCCTATATGGTGTGACACATTATATCTTGTAGCAATATAATAATGTAAACACTGTATTTGGGTTACTAGATTCATGGTTTATTTTTTTTAGATAATGTTTAGTAGGAACTACGGGTACCTGATTTTAAATAAACATATATAATAAGGGAATTATGATAACCCATTAGGATATTTGATGAAATTTACCATTATAGGGATATTTATTTTAAAAATTAATGTATATGATTATTATGATATATCTCATTGTGTACCAATATTTTAATAAGGATACTAATGAAATAATGAGAATCATATTCATAATTAATTTAGGGATTTCCCTACTGTGCAATCAAAAACAGGTTGTGTTTGATCTAAGTGGATCATGGGTATATTAGGGAACATGATTCAGGTTATGATTAATCAATATTACCATATAAGGAAACACGTTATTCTATATCCCGATTAATTTATGTCGGATCACATCATGCAACATAAGACTCTATTATTTAATAGAACCTCTAATCCATTATTAACTAAACTCTAGATTATTCCCCCCAAAAGATATTCCTACCATTATGAAGTAATGAGTTTTAAAAAGAAATTTTATAAATTTATTTACAAACGAGATATGATGATCCATGGGGACTATTGATATATAACAGTAAGAGGTATATAAAATGTAATTTTTTAATGTATAAATTTTAAAGTTAAATTCTTTAGGAAATTATTTCCAACAGAAAAAAGACACTATATCAAGAATAAGTTCTTCACATTAAATCCCAAAGAAAAATAATGTGATATAGGGTATGAGTATAACATTAAGATATTAGACAAGAATTATTTACAATAAATTTATATTTTTTAATTAATGATTGACCATTTATTTAATAATATTAATGAGAGTCGCTAATGGAAATGGTTTATCAAAAAATTTCATCATATGGTGATATAGTATGTTGTGTCATCAAGGATGATGACGAAATTTTGTTGAATTATATCATCACGATAAATCAATAATTTTTAAAATTGGAAGAAAATAAAGAAGAAATAAATTATTTAATTAAATAGAAAGGGGTTAAATGGATATTGAATGCAATCAAAATTAATTTAACTATTGATAAGTAGTGATTTGTATATAATTATATATGTAATTAATCAAACCTATTCCACAATAGTCAAATGGAAAACCAATAAAAGAGAACAATGTTAGGATACAATGCTTATAAAATTAATAAAGATGAGGTTAATATTACAGATGTTGTGATGGTTGGTACTTAAATCATAACTAAAACTTTTGTTAGTGTTTTATTTGATTATGGATATTTACAATTTTAAATATTACTTTCTTTCCGAATATATTATATACCTTACTAGCACTATATGAATGAAGTTTTCAATTAATATTACTAGTGAAAATATTATTACAAAAAGAATGTATCAGTTAATTCTCGTTTTGAAAAAAAGAAATACACAATTTGAAAAAATTATTTTTATATAGGTGGTTGTATTTGATATAATCCTTGGTATGGATTGGATTTCAAATTATATTGCACAAAATTTATTTCAAATGGATTTATGTAGTAAATTTTTATATATTTTTTAAATAAATTATATTTATAGGGGAGTCTATATCATCTGAATCATGATTATATCCACATCCAATAGTTTTTATTAATGAATTTATTTGGGAATAAGAGAATACAAATCCAATGAATGGGAAAGTAATCCTTAGAATAGAGGCGATATAAATTATATATGAATAAAGTGATGTTTTTACTGAAGAGCAACCAAGACATAAACATGAGATGGATATTATGTTTTATATTGATCTCATCCCTCATGAAAAAATATATCCATGAATCCAACTTGGATCGACCTAGTGCATATAGGCGAACTATATAAAAAATAAGAGTTATGTGATATGGGATTTATATACTAAAATTTTTCACCATTGGGAACCCCTGTTCATTTTGATAATAACAAATATGAGACTACAGGTTCCTGAATCAATTAGAATAAAATTAAAGTAATTACTATAAATTAAAAGTGTCCTCCTATATATATTCATGGCCTATTTGATCCAATATAAAGAGATATATATTTTTCAAATATTGAACTTCAACATTGGTATCATTAACTAAATGTGAAGAAAGGGGACATTAGAGAGATTGAATTTTAAATGACTAATGAAACTGTTGAATTAATACTAGTCCCATTTTCATTTTCCATGACACACTCTATTTTTATACATCTGATGATTGGATAATTCAAGGATTATCTCGATAAATTTATTGTGTTATTAATTGATGATATTTTGATACACTATAAATTTTATGGGGAGTATTAGTGTAATTTTTAGGTCATACATTAGACAATTTGACAAAAGTGGATATATATAATATTTATAAAGTGTCAGTTATAACTTTAGAAAATTTTTCCCATGACTATATTGTTTCTAATGATGGAATATCAGTTGATCCTTTATGTAAAAAATAATGTGATAGAATACATTATCCCAATGACTATAATTGAGGTACATTTGTATTATTCTGTTACTATCAATGATTTGTTCATACGTTCCTCTATAATCTTACCCATTAACCATGTTAACAAGTAAAGTGGTTATTTTAATATGTTAAAATGAATTTTAATATTATATTATTATATTAAAGAGGAGTATAGTCAATGAATAGAAATTCAATTTACAATTAGGTTGGGATGAATATTATATATGTATAAAAATACATCAATGAATGGAAATAGATGTGTACTTTTGCAGAATAATGGAGCCATTTCCTATTCATCAAAATGGAAAATCACCATTATGTTTTTTCAACATTCAATAAGAATATAGGTGATATACAATTCAATATCTTGCTTCTAGTATTTGGATGTAAGGTAGTTTAGCATCATGAAATGTTGACTTTATTGCTATGTAGTATATATCAATAACCCTAGAATTGATTGTAGTACAAGAAATATATAATGTATTTACCAAGAAATATCACTTTGTTTGGGGGTGTAATACATCCCACATCTGTCATAGACAAGGTGTATGAACAATTGCAACATCTATTTTTATGAGAAAGGTTATTCCCATTTTATTTTAATTTTTGAGGGATTATTTCCCAGCATCATCATGGTTCTGAGAACTAGTTTCTTCTCTATCTAATTGAATAATTAGATGTGGACCTTATTATTATTAAATGCATTTAATATTTATTTTATCTTGTTTCTCTAACTCATCAAGGGACATCATAGATTCTACAACTTCTAATAGATAATAATAAATAATTATTCATAGTGAAGGAAACTAATCATTAATTTGTAGAAACACCGATTTTACATAGAAAAGACGGTATGAGGTTACTTTTTTGGATTTCAGTTTATGGTATACTAGGTTTCTGATTCATGTCGATGTTTATTGGGGAATATTACTTCTCTTTATCGCCCATTTTCTGGTTTATATTTTACACAATTTTGTTAAAATACTCTATATACCGATTTTCACTACATTATAATGGGACAAAAGATGGGCATGATTTTATACTGCTAAAAAAATTACATCTTGAATAATTGAATTTTCTAATGTTGACATCATTATTTTATAAGGCAAACCAGAAGTAGTTTTGAAGTTATTTTTTTAAAAAATTATATTATTCATCAATAATTCTTCGATCTGTATGGCCTCATCCCATTTGAAAAAGAAGTTACTAGTAAATATGGTATACATAAACTGCCTATATGTGTCTTGGGGATATGGCCTAAGAATATCCATTCCCCATATGGAAGATATCATTGAGTATTTAGCAGTATAAAATAACTTTATAGGATAATTGTTGGAATTTGGATGCATTTAACACGAATTAGATTTCTTGGTGAATTCCAGACAATCCTTTGTCACTATCAATTTGATATTAAAAAAACATTATAATTTGACATGAGAGAATAGGTCTTGGATGATGATAAATAAAAGATCTTACATGAAATTCCTATATAATAGTTTGGGTCTCTCCATATTCAATGAATCTGAGGAGTAATGAACTATAAACTTTCTTTTAAATACATTTATATTCATACTGAACACCTTGAATTATGAAGATTAGTGTTTGGAATCTTATGTATTCTTTTTGTTGTTGGTTTGGATGAAGAATCCTATTTTGGTGGTATTATATTATGGGACTCACCCATTTTGTAACTGTCTACATTAATGAGGATATTGGATCATTATTCATCAATCCATTACTATTTTAAATTATCTCATCCATGACAATGATAATGACCACAGAGACCACCCTATGGTGTTTAATTCGTAAGACCACATCTTCATAGTTAGGGTTAGATATAGTAGTGGTTGGATTAAGAAATACCTCAATATGATCATTATGTTAGTTGGGGATGTGATTTAGTAAAATCTCAAATAAAATTTTTTCCATTCACCCCACATATGGTTGTGGAGAGGGTCTCACAATAATTTCTCAATCAAATAATCACCGTTTATCATCCTAATCACTAGCTGTAAATCCCATTTAACAATAATATGGGAATGTTTCATCTATATTTATAGTATTAGATCCATTATAATATATTTTCATTATAATTTTTCATTTTTGTATCACTTAGATTATATAAATTAATAAATAAGAATCATTGTGGCAATGTAAATAAAGAAAATTTCCATACCAACCGGATTGTGAATTGGCCATTCCATTTTTCTTAGTTGGATATTGTTAACCCATTTCAAAATACATATCCACATTTTTAGTGTTTCATGGGTATATAAAACATATTAATTTTTTAGATCATTATTTACCAATATTCACTCTAACAAAGGATGTGTTATGAGGAAATAAGTTAGAATGTGCCAATTAATTTTCTTCTAATATGATTTGGATTTCATATTAAGATTGGCAAAAATACCATCTATCCACAGAAATTTTCTACATAGAGATATTGAGAATAAACTTGAGTAGGTAAATAATAAAGAATAGGTGGACCTCAGGGTGCTAAATGTATTGTAATAGATTTTTTAGTAATAAAATGAGTGTTTGAAGGTTCTTCTCTATATTAAAATATTAATTCTTGGTATCTACCATTTTTCTAATGAGAATGTATATTCCATTTTATTTCAATATATCATTACTCTATGCATGATGGTTTTCGTTTTTTCATTATATATCATATAGATATATGATTACCATCCACCCTTATATTGTTTGCATTCACACTACTAGAAAAATGACTAATAGTTGTCAGTATATATCGATAATTAGGTAGATCTGTGGATATAGTTTCAGATATGAATTAAATTTCCATGGAAATATATAATAGAACGTTTTAGTATAGTCACATTAAAAAAATCCAACAGAATTAATAATCTCAAGAAAAAACCTTGTGAATTTTCATTTCCCCACCCCCATCCTTCAATACCTCCCCTATCCCTCGAAATTGGTTATGGTCCCATTTTCAGGAAATGAACCCTTCAACATTCAGTTCCTACATCCATCATTTTATCCCTCATCCACCACTTATTACATATTCAATTAATTTATTTCACCTCATCCATCCAATTTTCCACTCGTTCCTCCTTCTTTTGGTGCATTAACAGATCCTTTCGCCTTTAGTGAGTATACCACACATGAGTGTTGAAGAGGAACATAAAAATTTAAAGAGATTTGCTCGTGCGATCAAATCCAATCACTTTATTTTAAATCGACTCCTCCCACTCCATATATTGTGACTTCTTCCTTCATCTGTGAACATGTGTTACAATCTTCTCCAAATTTATATTGGAGCTTCCTAATATTTTTTTTTCATTCATTGGATTATCAATTCTATTTCATTAATCATAAGTTCTATTTATATTGATTTCATTAAATTTTATTCAAATATTAAATGATATCCATTTCAAAAATATTTGCAATATTTTATCATTGTTTGTCATTGTATTGGTTTGAATTGTGTTGTCAACATATAGGGATTTTATATCTCATCTATAATTTTTTTTATATATAAAGAAAATATGTTTATTAAAATAACTCGATATATTTTGAGTTCAAAATCAATCTTTTCCCATAAATGCTCATCCTCTTTACTAAAAACATTATTATACATTTACCATTATGGGTCTAAAGAAATAAATTTTTATGTTTTATATTTAAAATTATCAAAAATTGTACTCTAAGAATTCACCATTAATATATAAATATATAGTAATGATCTATAATAACTATTATCGCGAAATAAGTTTTCTATTATTGAGGTTCACATGGTGTGTGGAATTATTTTAAAACACACTGAGAGGTAATAAGATAAATATCACAATGTAACCATTAACATATCATGATAAAAATATACCTAAAAGGACATGTCAAGTTATTATCCATTATTTCTATCAATGACCAAAAACATCACGGTGAAGCTAAATCCCGATATTTCGTGATACGATTTCATTTTTAACGTCTATTATTTTATATTTTTATATTAATATAGATTTTAGATACCAAATAATAAGTAAATATAAAATTACATTGATTATAAATTGATAATTTAATTAATATTAGTTTTTTATAAATAACCTACATTTGTATGGGAAATATTTTGAGACCATCAAATTCAATTGGTTTAAACACTATGTTAACCTCTATTATTCAATGTTAAACATTATAGAAGAATTTATATTAATCCATGACATCAGAGTAATGTTATATATAGAAATAAAAATTCTATAATTTTATTGATATGGGTATTATTATATCAATGTATGTTAGTAGGAATTTTGAATCGTCGATCCCATCATTTAGAAAAAGTTTTTTTAAATAATAGATTTAAAATAATAATAACATTTTTTCAGAATGGGTGATATGATAAATATTAAGTATTATGTAAGAAAATATAAAATCTAAAAAATTTAAAAATGGGTGTGAAATTGAGGGGTGATCATTTGGGTATCTCCCATGAATTATATAATTATTATGATCAAGACATTAAGAAAAAATAATATTTGAGGAATAGAATGATTTAAGGAGGACTACATTCAATAGATACATTAAATGAGACAATTTATGGGTCTTGTCATGAAGGTATGAGATAATTTATAATAGTGTATGTGAATATAAATGGGTTTTATTTGTAAAGGAATGAAAACATTGTATTACCATATAAAAATGATGGATGATTAAAACTCATGGAAAAATAATTTTGTACTAAAAACATTAGAATAAAAAGGGAGGAAATGTTATTATGATACATTCATAAAAAATATACGGTATGTTGATGAGATTAAGGGTTTTTAGTGTATAGAAAAATTATGTGAAAATAATATTTAGAATGGGTAGATTATTTTCCCTATTTGAGGAAGAATTTGGTTTTATTCACTATCTCAAATTATTCAATGACCAACATTATTATAAAATATTTATACAGTCAAGACATGAACAAAGAATGCTCTAAATGTGATACCAAATTTTTTAATTTATATCATTCAAAATGTAATATTTTGGGGATTAGTTATATGACAACAGAATTATTATTCAAATTTTTTCGTTTCCTTCAAAAAATAAATATGAAAAATTAAAAAATAAGATGACATGATTTCTTCCTAAAATATAAATTAGATCCCATAATTTTGGATCAACCAATTCTACCATTATGTTTTATCCCCCACTATTTATATCATTGTATTTTTAGAATAGATGATGAACCAAACACTATAATGGAGAACACATAACATTGATTCAATTTAATATAATTATGTGATATTAGTGAGATGTTGTAAATGTTTTAACCATTTATACATGGTATCAAATTCTTTTTTGTAAATACATTGTAAAAATTTAAATTGGTTTTCATACTAGCTATAGAAAATGTAAATGTAATGATTTTAGTATTTGTATGTCAATATATCCTAGTATTGAATATGATTTGGGTCATTTCATTTGTTTATTAGGTCAACTAGTTATATTATTTATCGTATTATTTATTCATAATTATTATTGAATAATTTTTTAATTTATTAGTAAGGATTCTTGATTATGAAGAAGTTACAAGTAGAACAATGTAGTTAAATGGACAATGAAATAGAGATATAATAATGTATCATAATATCACCATTGAAAGTACATTTTATTATTGGATATCATTTTATTTAATATTATTTAAATTTTTTTGTTTGTTTTATTTTATAAACTACGATATTTTACGATAACATATTAAGGATATAGTAACATTATACTATGGAGCCTAAGAGAATGGTCACGATACTGATGATCGATTCAACAGTTCATCCTACCATCATACCCATTAATTCATTAGATGTTATTATATTTTAGCTTCACTTCACAATAATTCATTCACCTGGAGTAAATCCTCAGATTATTCTATCACATTATAATACATAACCTCTTATTCCCTATCCATTTCATCCTCATATATGAATGATGTTATTACTCGGACTCGGATCCCTCATTATTAACCATTACTCCTATCCACTATATACGGCAGTACTCCAACATATATCTGACCACCATATCTATATCCATATTAATCTATAATAGGATATCAATAATGTTTTTACCTTCATAGATATATCTTTCTTCCTTGTTTGTATATATTACTAGTACTATAGATATCGCTCCTCTCGTAGTGGAAACGCAACCTCCCTCTCTTGATATAACACTCCTGGGGATAGAAGATCCCTATTATACTAGTATGTGTTAAAATATTATTGGTATCCATTAATGAAAAATTCATATATATTATTTTCCTTTAATATTTGTCTATTTTTCATGATTTGTGGCATTCTTTTCTTGAAAATGTGTTCTAATAGGAACTAAAGAGGTATGAAATCAGCACAAACATATTATGTTTCAATACAAGGAGGATAGAACAATAATTGTAAGAAAATCCAAATGAATATAAAAGTATTATTAGTACACTTACAAAACACATCATTAATGTTCTAATTCAAGAAATATGTTTTAGGGAAGTTGGAGGAAAAATAAAGGACTATTTGATGGAAAAGATTTTGGTATGTATTGTTAATAAATATAAATTTATATATATATATATAAATTAATTAATAGTATTTTTATAATATTTTTTTCCAATCAAGATCCCATATATCATTCCTGCTGAAATAAATGTTAGGGAAACAATGTTAAGGGGGTTTGGAGAAATGTGAAGGGAATACAAGTATGACCAGTATGGTAGTCGGAATGGGAGATATGATAATGGGATTGAAGAAATACTGATCATTTTTGATTTCCTAGTATCACAGTGTAGTGATATGATTATGTATTATATGGTTCTATAATATTAGGTGTTACATAAATTTTTATATATTATCATTTTTATATTTTAAAATGTTTTAAGAGTATAAATTACATAACATAATTTATATTAATTAAATTATAAATATGTTTTATATGAGAAATATAATAAAATTAAATAAATAAAATTTCTATGATATGCATTCACACCCATGTAAAAGATTATATCCATGATCATGAGAATTATTAAAAAATTATATTTAAAATATTTAATTTCATTTATAATGATTTATATTTATTTCCCTTAATGATTATTTTGTTTTTCAATTTTTTTGGTTTATAGATATATGTCTTTGGAAAACACATATTTTATTCTCAAATTCTTTCATTTTCCTTATTTATTTTCACATTAATATTTCTGATGTACCCAAATGTTTTCATAACGTAGCCTTTAAAATGTTCTATAGAAATATAATTGGAAATTATTAGACAACACTTCCATTTTTTATCATTACATATGTAAAATATTTAATATTATTCTATTATGTGTTCATGAGTTGATATTGTGGTTATAAAATTAATTGAATTACTATAATATATGAAGAATATTTTAGGTTAGGATATCATAAGTACCATAATGCATTATATTTTATATCATATCCCAATGACATAATCATGAACATGTGATACCAAACTAGTTTTTTCATTGAATTATTGGTTTTTAAGATATAGGTGTATAGTATTCATCCTATTCAATTTGAAATTTGTGTTTTAATGTTATCAATATTTGAGAAATAGGATAATAACATCTCAAGTATCCCAGTTAAGAATATTTATGAAATCAACAAAAAAAATTCTATTACTAGAACATATTTTCATTTATACCACTATCATCCGATACTGATCTACTGATCTATGATCAATTGAGATCCAATACTAATTTTTATGTCTTCATATGAAGTTAAACACCTATGAAAAAAACAAATGGTGTGTGTTTGGTAGAGATTTGTCCCTATTGGATTTTATCTATTAGTTATCAATTGAGATTCATGGAGAAATAAACTATATTAATGAATTTATAGTATATGGAAAAAATTAATTAATATAAGTACAAATAAAAGAACAAAACTAATGTTTTGAAAAAGATAATGCATGTCAAAATTTATATGTTCCATGCACATATTTATATTTTTTTCTTATAGATTATGATCAACCATTAGAGAACTCAGAAAAAATTAACAAGGGGCCCAATGAATTGTCAGGATGAATGATTGAATGGATGCTGGTCGGTGATACCCTTTGACACTTATGAGATTTTATAGGGGTAAATATAGGTCTTTGGTCATCACTGTATTTTTTTCTTATGGTATAGACTATTAGGGATAAATTTAATATAAATACGTGAATCATGAATTATCTATGGGGTTGGGGATCTTCAATAGGCGTGATCAAATCAGTAATGTAGATACTATTAATTGAAAAAAAGATTACAACTAGATGTGTACAATGTATAATTGTAAAAAAATTACTCATTGGAAAATCCTTGTTGAACAAATAACTATTTAAATGGTCAAAAACAAAACATATAATCTTGTGGAAGACTGGTAATGAAACAAGTAATCTTGTAGGTCTATAAGAAAAACAATAATAAGTATCCCTTTTATTTGTAGTTGAATAATGAAATGCAATGGAAAGTATAAAAACCAAATGCATATTAATTGGAATAAAAAAACTAATATATAGAGACTGTATTTTATTTCCTATATGAATTCAATAATGTAATCATCTTACGAAGTAAAAATCAAGTACAAGTTGACATGAAATATATTAATGATCAAGAATAGCAACAATAAAATAATATGTGAGGTATTATACTCTAAAAATTCTTATTGGTGATGTATTATAACATTCATACATACTTTAAATGAATCAATGATCTGATTTTTATTTGATTGAAAAAAACACATAGTAGAATAAATTAATCTGTTTCCTATGTGTTATTCTACATGTATTCCATGAGTTGGAATAAACAATGCATTGATTATTTGATATATCATGATTTATATTTTATATAATAATATGGATTCTTAATTATAGATATTGAATGAGAGATATAAAAAATATTAGAAAGATTACCCTATAAAATAAAATATAGTTCATATAAATTGTATTTATTCCACATTGAACTATATAATTGTAAAGAAATACAATAAAAATTTGAACAATTTTAATGTTTACTGTGGTAAAAAATTAAAAATGAGTTAAATGAAATAATATTTTAGAATAACATTAAATTTTGAAGTTAAAAAACACATTATCATGTAGTATGTAAATAATAAAAGGTAATATATCAATGTATGGAACAAAGAGTATCAATGAATTTGGTTTGTAGATAAAAATCTAAAAATTCCATAATGATTTTTTGAAAGGATGATAAATTAATGTTTAAATCTATCCCTAGAAATTATACATATTAAACACAATCCTATATCTTCATTAGTACCACTATCCGGATGTATGAGTTTCAATATGAATCCTCTTTTATTTAACGAAAAAATACTAATTCTATAAATCTTGTCATATTTAATCATAAGATTATATAAAAAATCATTTCATTAAAGAATTTTTAATCATGGGATATTGAAAAAATTAATAGAAATAAGAAATTACTTAATGATTGTATAGGAGTACTCCATTTTATGGTACAACAATTACAAACTTAAAAACATAAGGTGTGAAATATAGGATCATATACCTTTTTTCACATCTCTTATAAAACTTTAGATAAAAGATATAAAAATAAGGAATTTTATTTTGTTCTAGAATAATTCAATATATTCAAATATTCATTTGATTCTTATAATAAAATTATTAAAAGAACAATCCAAATGTGATGAATGATATTTGAAAAATAATATTTTGTATGGTTGTCTAAATTCATGATTGAATGTATTGAAAATATTATTCACATTTGGATGAAATAAGAATTGATCTATCTTTTCATGAGTTTTACTAGGCATGTTAATTATTTAAGTGTAATGATATGTGAATATATAATTTATCATTTCATGAATGGTTCCCATTATAAAATTAAATAATATTATTATAAAAAATAAACTCTTAATATATATCTTCTAAAATTGTTTAAAATAAAAAAGATATTTTCTTTTAAAAGTGATATATTTTGAGGTATTTTCATACATTAAAATAAATGTTAGTTTTAATTAATTAAATATGTTATAATATATATTCAACACTAAATATTGGATCAAATATAATATTTATTTATATATATATTCAGAAAAAATGTCGAATATCGAGGATTCTACTCCTTGCTCTGCATTTTTTTTGTAGAAATCGGGAAAATGGAGATGGTACCCCAACGAGTAGGGATGTCCAATGAAATTATTTTATGTATATTAAAATTTCATTTGTTTTGAATGAATTTAATTATTTACATTATTTTTCAATTTTAAAATAGGATATATATCTGTCATAAAATTTATGTGGATGCATTGGAAGAAAATAAAAAGCAAATTTGGGCCCAAAGGATCATTGACTTTAGTTATTAATAGATATAAATCATTTTAGGGTGCATAGATGACCTGTGATGAAGATTTTACCATCTATAAATTTTTCTTTTGATAATGGTTCATTGAGTATCGGTCTTGGTATTATAACACTCCATTGATTTTGAAATAAATTTTATATATAAATTAATTCACACAATAATTAGTCTTTGAGAAACAACACATTATTATTTTAGTTAAATAAACAAGAGAGTAATGTAATTTCCATGAAACATATTTTTTCCACTTATTTGAGATGAATTTCAAAAAAAGGATATATATGGTTGCGATCAGTAATAAATTTATGCCCTGATAGGATCAACATAATTTTTTGGTGAATACTACCTTGACCCTTTTTTATAGTGATTTTACCATTGCAAATTGTCTTATGATCTTTTTGCATAGTAACCCATCACAAGAATGTATAAATAATATTTTGGAACCTTATAAATTAAAGCATTATACAATGGTATAAGTAAGTGAATACATTAAAAATTAATAACAATGTGTTGGTATATATGTAATTAAAATTATATTATTAATAAATTAAAAAATAAATTTCATAAAATGTTTTCTTAAATATATTGTTTTTATATTAATGGATTTTAGGGTAATATAATTAGACATTAGTTAATTTTTCATGATGTTATAAAATCAGTGATAATATTAAAAACATTATTTTCCGAGTAAATAATGATTTTAATAAAAAATTATATTTCTAATATTTATAAAATTATTTTTATTAATTAGTGTTTTTTTTAATTTTACATGTTATGAAAATTATTACGGTGATGTTTTGTTATTTTTTTATTAAATATATGAATTTTTACTGAATAAAAAATGCGATAATTTACGATAAAGATTAAATAGAATAATTTTTTAGTTATTTTTGATGTAAAGATGATGTAAGAACCATTGGTTCTATGTCACATGCATTACTGTATTTTTTGACAATAAAAAATAATATTTCTTGTATTGATGAAAATAATAATAAAAGGAATAAAATATTGACAAATCACTCATCTCATCCAATAATGAAACCACCCTCACCCTATCTTATATCCACTAATCTATTCCTTGATGTTTTTCAATGTTCTGCCAAAATACTCTTTCTGAGTGTCTCCCCATGTCCCGGAGATCTTTTTATTAACAAAATACCAAAACCCCATTCTTTAAGGAGGTTCTCAAGGAGGATTCTTAAAGATGTAAAATCCTCTCCATTTTCATTATATTTTAATTTAAAGTTATTTTTTTTATACATTCATCATCTCCTATATCCAAATTATCATAATAAAACTTGTATCAACTACATACTATAATGATATTATTTTAATGAAATATCCAACATCAATCTATTTACTCTCTCTCTTTTATAGTATAAAAGAAATCATCATCCGAGAGGTGATGGTTTACAACCTTCTTGGATGATGAACATTAGTTTTTCAATTTCTCGTTTAGGGCCATTCATGAAAAAAAAATTATAGTTGAACGAGTTTATAAAATATATAATATATCTCATGTAATGTTATATAGCCCATATATATAAATAATAATAATTTCCATGAACTTTATTTCCTGATGGTCAGAACCCCACAATAATAATCAAAAGGATTATCACTACTATTTTATCTAATTACTAATCCACATAGAATACCAAATAATTAACTATAATAGCATTTATTCATCTAGATATTCATTAGTATCATATAAATTCAATTAGGTAGAATTATACCCTTTTCACATAAACTTCCAAACTTATATACAGGTACACTGAACATGAAAACCCAAGAAATGAATGCACTAAGGAAATAAAAGTGTATCAAATAACTCACCAAAGAGGTTATAAATGAACTATAAAAAATTATAAAAACCCAAATAAAATTAGATAAATTTTTTTATAAATGAATTATTGTATTTAATTTAATTATCCAGAACATTAACGTCAAGTGCAGAACACATACAGACATAAGTTAAGGGATTTCTACTCGAATCTTCATTTTTATTCAGGTTACAGTATTTATCACTTCATCCCAATGAAATTATAAATTATGTTTCTATACTCCTCATAATTTATGTTATAATGTAATATATATTAGTTACAATCAGAATCCTTCTATCTTTTATGGAGAGTTACATGTTTTAAAAATGTCTTTCTAAAATTATGTATAATAAACATGAATAATTCTAGGAAAATCACCAAATAATACCTTTTTTAATCAACCATTAATTTAAAAATTCAATGATATTGTTAAGAATAAACAATATTAGTTCACTTTTAGTTTTATATAGAAATTTTTTCAAAATAATACTTCTTTCAAAGTATAAGTGTATTTCTCTCAAGAATTACTTGATGATTTTATAAGAGTATTTTCATCTATTTTAACAGTCTTGTTGATTCATATGTTTAACTAGTATTAATATTATGTAATATCATCTACCATATTGTATTTAATTTTTTATGAATAGATTGATTGTGGATGAGAAATCTTGATACCATTCATTATATTACTCATAATGTTTAGTGTCTATGTTTAATGATTGGAAAAGGTTATTTATATTTCATTTGTATGTTTCAATATGAATGTATATGTTTGTTATGGTGAACCCATTTCATGAGAGGAATAAATTTTACGTAATTAGTGTCATGTGGGGCCCTCTATATCCCATCATATCATTATTTGGTCTCACGAAACAAACTAGTTTGTGTTTTTAATCTATTATGTATGGTCTAAGCATGAGGCCTTAATAAAATGACAATGATGTCCCATATTATGCATCCCCTCATTAAAAAACTGGTAATTGATAGTCCATATGATTATTAACTAGTATAATATTCATGTTTATGTTTTGATTATGGAATTATTTAATCAATTTTTATTCTAGAAAAATTATTCTCAAGATTATGTTCTGATGGCATTTGTACATTAGTTATTCGTTATGACTTACTATTTATGATTATGCTATTATATATAACATTACTCACCATCTGTGACAACTCCATTATTATGTATCATTTTTCCTCTTGATGTTAGGATGTGAATTATGAATAACCTCCTAGGATTATCTATGAGTTTATATGGGGTTCAAAATAAGTTGATATGTTGTATTTAATTTTAAGTTGTAATGTTGATCTTATGAATGTATATGATATTCCAATGCTTATAATATGACTACCCTGTTATTTTCCAATGTAATAAAATAAATCACAAACTCAAGGAAACAAGATTAAGTTCCTTATAGTTTCCATCAAATCAGGTTCAGAAGATTATTTGGAAACTATATTTAGAAAACCTAGATTAGTGAACGAATACCTAAGATAGAATTTTGGGATAATAATACAATAATATTTATGAAATTTGGAATGTTATAGATTATAAGGGGATTAATTGAAAATAAATCCCTATCTAGACACTACATGTGGACATGGTTCATTCACACAAGAACATTGGAGTAACAACTTCATCAAGGTATACCTGATAGACTCTGGGTAACCTTGTCCACAACAATGAGCCTTACTGTGGACCTGGATTGACACTCCTGGGTGATATGATTTGGATAATTTCCATTTTACATAAAACCCAATATGAAGTATTTAAATTTAAATATGACCCCAAAAAAACCATACATATGATAATGAGATTTGACATGCATAATTTTTTAGTTTATGTTATGTATTAGGGAAGTTCAGTTTTATACAGTATAATTCAATACCAAATTTAAGGTATCTTATTATATAGAAATTGTTTCTAATAAAATAAATAGAAACTAAATTATTGTGAATATCCCCTGTAGGAATTTTTTTCTTATGTCAGATAATGATGTTTGTTTTGGATCTTCCACCGGTGATAAGATACTTATATCTATACTGGGGTAACTAACTCAAGATATGAATAATAACCTTACTAATATAGGGCATCATGATCCAAAAATTAGAGGAGAAATGTTATACTGCTTTATTTAATTGCAAACTCTATCATTTAATGGGACTACAAACCCATTCATAAAAGATTATTTGATAAGTTCCTTAGTGAATATATTTCTATTATTGCATATTAACTAAAGGGATGTGGTTGTCATGACAGTGTATCCAATACTCGTAGATGTTGATCAATGATATTGATTGATTCAAAACCCAAATAATGAGGGTGATATTGAAAAAATGTAATAGAGGGATTTTATGGAAAATTTCCATAAAAAATACTATCCCTGCGAACAATGAGTAGATATGGAGAGGCAATTCATGAGTCTAATATCGAAAGAGGATAAATATATTGAAATATTTGAAGCCAACATTACATGGTTAGTAAGTAATGTGGTGGAAAACATACATAAATTGCGAAGTAGGATTGATATTTTCATTTAATTTTTTTAAACCATTCCACCAGAAGAAACTAGTCTTTTAGAAAATCTCATTCCATGATGGTATATTCTAATGTTATATGAAGACCAGAAAATAATTCTCTAAGTGTTATTACATTATAGTTATGGAATAGAAAAAGTGGGATTTTGAAATTTTTTTAAATGTAAATAATTAAATCGGTAATAAAATAAGATTTCATGTTCCACACTCTAGTAGTTGTGGGAAGAAACACCCTAGTACTTCTTGAAGGGAATGTGTGTTTGTTACTAGTGTTGAGAAAAAGGCTATTATTCTCTAGATTGTAAGGGATATAACAAGGGATATAATTTTCAGTTCTATAACTATAAATAAATGTTACATTATGTAGATGAATGTACTACGTATAATGGAAACATTCCCCAAAAAATGAAAAGGGGTAATTTCCAACATATGTGGTCACAACTGATGAGGTAGAAGTTCCTAATGATGTGGTGGCATGTACTGTAATTATTTAATCAAACATAGACAATTCTTTATTTGATTCTAGATCTTCACCTTCATTCATATCTTACCTACATTCTATGAAAATTCGATATTTTCAATTAATTTTATTAATGTATATATTAGTCACAACTTTAATGAGACGTATCATTACAAAAAATATGTGACGATTTTTCCACGTTATGAAACATAAACATGATATAGCTAATCACCTATTAACATAATACTAGTTTATTTGGATATAATTCTTGGTATGAATTAGATTTAAAATGTTGATGTGAATATCTATTTCAAGAATAAAGAGGTTTTGATTTTTGAGAATGATGTAAAGTCCCTTATATTTAGTGTATGGTTCTCACCATCTTATTTTTATCTAAATAAACCCCCAGTATCTCTACGGAATTCCATTATTATGTAGGAGTAGGAGTCAATAGATATATTAGAGGAACGAAATGTTAAAATTTAAGTTGTACCTTTTATTCAAGAATAAATGGATTTATTACTATTGGATTTACATAGACATCCTCTAGAGCAAGAAATTGAGTTTTCTATTGATTTAATTCCTGAATAATGGCCTATATCAAAGACTTATTATATAATGGACCTGGTGGAAATAGTAGATTTGAAGAAACAAATAGAGGAGTTGAGTAGTAAGGGGTTTATTCTCCCTTGTGTTTCTCCATGGGGAGTTCCAATTTTTTTGTTAACAATATTAAATTATTTATGAGTTTGTTCATTTTCCATAGAGAGATCAATGCTATTACGATAATGAAAAAGTATCATATTCATCTAATTGATGATTTATTTGATCAAATTCTCAAATCCCAATATTTTTCAATTAATGACCATTGATCTGGAGATCATCAGTTGTGTGTGAGGAAGGAAGACAATAACAAGAAAAAATTTCCAACTAGGTATGGCCATTACGAGATTACAATAATGAATTTTGGACTGAATAATGCACCCTCTATTTTAATGGATCTAATGAATAGAGTTTTCCAAGAATATCTTTTATAATTTTTTGTGGTATTTATTTATGATATCATAGTATACTAAAGAAACTATCAAGATAATGATAATAACTTGTACATTATTTTAAAAACTCACAAAAGAAAAGAGTGATATTGGTTGTTTAGAAAGTGTGAATTATATCCTCAAACTATTTGTTTTCTTGACTATATGATCTCTACGATGGAATCATAATTTATCTGACAACGAAAAAGGATGTTAAGGAATGACCAGCACAAATATACAAAACTGATGTTCGTATATTTACATTTATAGTAGGTTATTATCTGTGTTTTGTTCAGAACATTGCTTGATTAAATAACCTATTAACCAAGATTTCACGTAAAGGGGATAAGTTCACATGGACAAGAATAATGTGAATAATGTTTGAAAGAGTAAAATAAATGGTTAGTTAATGGAGAAATCATTAATCTACAATCCTTAAATGGGGTATTTCATATTTATAGTGATGCATCAATGAAAGTACATGGTTGTATACTTTTGAAAAATGATATATTTATTATTTATCCATCAAGGATCTTAAAAACTCTTGAACAAAACATTATAAGTCCTTATCAAGAGTTAGTAGTTGTTTTATTTTATCTGATGATATGGAGACATTATCTCTATAGTGAATGAAGTTAGATATATAAAGATTAAATGATCTTGACATATATACTCTCACAAGAAGAAATCAATATAAGAAAATATTATGGCTCAAATAACTCATGGATTATGACTGTTCAATATTTTCTTCAACTAGGAAAGGAAAATATACTAGTTGATGCAATAACTAGGGAAGATCGTGGAGTTCTAATGAAATTTATTGAATGGGCTCCTATGTACAAGGATTTAGTAAATATTGATTTTAAAATTAAAAGGATATATGATAAATCATTAATTTTTCAATTGGTAACCAAACCATATTTACTGGAAGGTATTAAATGTAATCAGTTTGATGATGAGTATCGTCAAAAAAAAATAAGGTGTGAATGATGGGATGTTTGATGAGTTCATGTGTGAGGATGGAATTTTAAAAATTGTGAACATGCATTGTGTTTGCTCTATACCCGTGATAAAAAGGTTTTCATTGGATGGTTCTCATAGATCGAATTTCTCTATACTCCCTGGTTGCATGATGACATATAGAGATTTGAATGAAAAATTATAGTGGGATGACAAGAATTTGGAAATTGTTGATTATGTATCAAGATGTTCATTCTATCAATAGATGGTGGATGAAATACAACATTGTAATGGAGTCTTGTAGCCGCTTCCTATTAATACATGGAAATGGGATGAAATAATTATGTATTTTGACTTATTATTAGCATAAACTCCAAGATGGAATAATGTTATATGGGTGATTTTTGATCAAGATACCAAATCTACACATCTCCTCACTATAAGGGATGTTTTTCCATAGGATCACCTTGAAAATATAAATATTAATGAGCTTATAAGTCATCATCAAGAACCTCTCTAAGTTGTATCTAACAGAGATCCAATATTCACATCAAAATTTTGGGAAATTCATTATAAGGTTGTAGATACTAAGCTTTATTTGAGTACTGATTATCACCCTCAAACTGATAGGTTGTCCTAGAGGACAATCAAGACATTATAATACATGTTGAGATCACGCTCATTTGATTTTCATGATTTATGGGAATATATTTTATCTTTAAAAGAGTCTGACTACAATAATAATATCCATTCTAGTATTCCAATGACACCATATGAAGGATAGTATAGAAATATATGTCACACACTGACACATCTGGATGACATTGATGAATGAAAGCTTCTAGGACTACAGGTTGTTGAGAAAACAACAATTAATTTAAAGACTATTCAAACGCATATCAATGTAGCTCCATTTATCCAATAGATATATGAAGATAATCAGTGGATGGTTTAATAATATCATGTCATAGATCATGTTTTCATGAAATTATCATAATGAGTGTGTGTTATAAGATTTGGGAAGAAAGAAAATTGATCCCCATGTGCATTGGTCATTTTTCAATTCTTGAGAGAGTTGTAGTTGTGGAATACCATTTGCTGATGAAACCTTCCATATCCAAAGAATTTTTTTTACATGTCTCAATGATAAATAAACACATGATAGCCCCAACAGATGTACTCACATTTAAATGAATATAAATGGAACATGACTTATCTTATTTCAAAGAGGCTCTCTGGATTTTGGTCACTAAATATTTGGTGTTGAGGAATTGGATGAATCTTCCAATAAACATACATTGGATGAATCATAAATTTTATGTGGAAAAAAAAGGGATATTTTGGAAATTATGATGAATAATTACACAAATATTTTTAGAAGGTATCATTCTGAATATTTTGATCATATTTTTTTTGAAGTATGGAGAATTTAACAACCCTAGGTATTTAAAAATAAATTTAATATAGAATGTAATGCATAAAAAACTAATTCTAAGTGAAACAACACTTTTTTATTATAATTATTTAAATATTATAGTAATAAATATTCCATCAATCATAATTTTTCAACATCAATTTTTTAAATTTTGAAAAAAACCTGCATAAATGCGATTAGTATGAAATTTATAGTTTGGTAGGATGAACATATCATTTTGGTGACTGTTAAATAAACCCTTTTGACTTATAATGTGACCTTTATGAATGTTAATATGATTCTTATGAATGATAACCTCACCCATGAATGTATAAGTAACATTTAGGCACCTTATAAATGAATGTATGCTATAAAGGTTTAACTAATTGAATATTTTAAAAATTTATAATTAACTGTTTCTGTATATTTATTTGAAAATATATAATGAATAAATTGAAAAGTAATTTTAATATAATTTGTTAATAAATAAATATATTATTGTCATATGAATTTAGGATAATTCAATTAAAACTTAATAAATATTCAGCGTGTTATAAAATCATTTATAATTGTTAAAAATTGTATTTTTTATTTAAATAAATATTTTTCTTAAAAATTTAATTTCCAATATTTATATGATTATTTTCATAAAATGGAGTATATTTTTTAATTATATACGTTGAATAATGGTTAAGGCATTTTTTTGAGTTTTCTAATAATCATGAATTTTTTGTGAATAGTAAAACACAATAATTTGTGATTAATGTTAAATATAAGAATTTTTTAGTCATTGTTGATGTATGGGCGTGGTAAGAACAATATTCAAAACACACAAGAACATATAACTTTATCATTTCACAATAATTAACACTATTTCTTGTGTTTTAAAAATAATGAAATAATGATTAAAATTTTGAGCAATCACCCCTCTCTCTATTATAAAACCCACTCTTACCCCCTCTTATCTTCACTCATCAAAACGTTGAATCATACAAATGTTCTGCCCAAATCCACATATATAGTCTATCCCCATATCCAGAATCTCTTGGTATTACCAAAATACCAAAACCCATTTCTTGAAGGTGGTTGTCAAGAAGGATTATTCAAGAGGTTGAATTTTCTCCCTTTTCTGTTTATTTTCTTTTCTAGTTATTTCTTCTATCATACTATCCTAATATACTATATGTAAATGATCTTGAAAATTCCATTATAATCTATATTATTTTGTGATATTCTTCATCAATATCATTACCCTCTCTCATTTATTAAAAAATAAAATCATTGTCTGAGAGGTTACGATTTATAAGCTTCGGGGATGACGAAACGTCATTTTTAAATTTATCCTTAAATTTTGTTCATGGAAAAATTTTTATAGTTGTTATATATTATAAAATATTTATAATGTCCCATGTAATATTATATAACCCATATATATACATAATAATAATTCATAAGGGAAAACTGGTTCGTGATGATAAAAAACTACCGTAATATTCTAAACGATTATCACTAATGTTTTATCTAATAACTCTCTCATACCATATAATAAAATTAATTATGTATAAATTTATTATTATGTATGTTAATACGTATTATATTTATTAATTAATGAAGAATTATATCCTTTCCACAAGAACTTCCATACTGATATACGATTATACTGATCGTGAAAACCAAGGGAGCGAATGCTCACATGCAATAAAATTGAATCATATAACTAATAAAAGAGACCATAAATAAACATAATATAATAATAATAAATAAACTACAAATATATAAGTTTCAATTTTAATTAATTGGATAATTTAATTTGATTATCCTAGACGTTAATGACATGTTAAGAACACATTCAAACGTAAGGTACGAGTTTTCTACACGAACCTCTATTTTCCATCGGGTTACTCTATTTATCTCTTTACCCAAATTAAATTTATAATTATTTTTATGCAATACACATAAATTATATTTTAATTTTATATATCTTTGTAGCAATACAAATATTTTTTTATTTTACATGGAGTTACATGTTTTAAAATCATCTTTCTCAAATTCTTCCTGATAAACAAGCACGATTCAAGAGAACATCCCCAATTCAAAAGAGGATGGAGAATGAAACACATTTATATGTTATCACATTAAAACACTTTTAAATATTTTAGAAAACACTATTGGGATTTTTTTTCAAAACCAACTCTAACATAATTTCCTTCTTTAAAAAGAGGTGTAAACACAACATTTTCTATTTAAAAAAGTTTCTGAAAATTGAGTTCTGAAATTTCAAATATCTAACCATTAAATATTTATTGGAAAAATAATTTCTAAAAAACATTTCTCATCTTTATTTTTTTTCCTTTTAAAACCAAACATCAAAGATTTCAAAACTAAAGGGCACAATATAGTGCAAGAGGAAACTAGTTTCGGTGGGTTACATGGACATATGGTTGGCGGCCATATGTCAATCACTTCACCATCACAATGTGTTTTCTAGGTCAATATACAAATATCCACATGGCTTTCCCGACCCAGTGAGCTCACTGACCATTAACCCAACTCTCTTTTCATTTCCCCTAATCATCATCAAAATAAGAAAACCAACGGACATAGACAAATCCCAAGTTCAACTGGATACTCAAATCCCATAATGAGGTGTGGTGATCAGATACACTATCCATAACTAGAATAACATGTCCCAAAAATTCTAACTCCAGACTATCCCGACTATTCCCCAAATAACATGACAGAAAGAGTTAACTTCAACCTCCTTTGATACCATTTTTGTCAGGAACCAAATATGGTCGCCATCCAAACCGGCATCATTTACAACCCATGACATGCCTTGAAGGGAAATACTGATCCCCATGGGCTGTCAAAAGTTCCCAGGTATCATAAAATAATGTTTTTGAATGATTTACCCGTGTTTATAAACATTAAACAACAAACAAATTCAATATGACAAATATAGATTTTTCAAGTCAAACCATCTTTTAAAAAAACCATAATGGAATTATATCATTTAAAACAACTCCAAATGTCCATAAAAAATATCAAACCCAAAGGGACTTCCCCAAAAATCTTTTCACGGCAAGGGTATCTCTCTCAATCCATATTCACGACAATGCACCTAGAAGAACCGCTAGAATCTCGAACTGCTGACACTAAAAGTTTTACCCAAACATATGACAAAAATAACCAAGTATACATACAAGCAAGGGTGTATGTAGGGTGTGATCCAAATCCAAATAGGATAACAACACTAATAGATTCTTTCTTATAATCATTTAAATACAAAATCCATTTTCAGTTTTGTAAATAAAAAAGCTTGTTAAATTTTCTAAAGGATACGACTTTAAATAAAAACCATTTTCAAATTGGCTATTTTAATGATTCAAGACTATTACAAATAAAGAAAATTATAATGAATTTTCTAGCCAACCATAATGTATGCCAATGTTATAAACAAAGTATCTAATGAGAACCATCAATGGGAAATAACATCGAGGCACTAGCTCATTGTGGGTCCCAGGTACCTCATATCTTGGTGAGAGTAACCATCACAATATCTGTTATCGTGTATGATCCACTACTAATTAACATACCCATAACCTTGTGTTACCCATAATAATCATCATAATTTAGCTAGTTTTTTAAGCGTCAATATTTCTACGTGAAAATGAGGCCAAACCCTATAGGATCACTAGCCTACTAGTACATGTCCACCCACCTAGATACCTGGGTTTCCCTGTTGTGCTCAAACATGTTCAACAAGACATGAAATATAATTCGCACATTAAAATATCACAAACACATCTAAAATTTGATAAAATCACACTTGTACATCACAGAAGTCATAAATTACACATTTTCATTCTAATGTATTTTTAAATCATAATCACACAAAAATAACCCACAACACTTTTCATAGTTCTTTAACACTTCCACAAATCCTTTTAAAAATTTTATAAAACCATTCCAAGATGTTAAAACTCACATTAAACCAATAAAAAATATCAAATAATATCCTTCTCACCTTCAGAATTCATTTTATTATCAAACTCACAATAAGCAGTCCACAACCATGATTTTCACCCACATCATAATTTAGTAAACCATTTCAGCAATTTAGAAAACATTCTAAAAATGTTTGACATCATAAATCAGAACATTAAATTTCAAAAAACCATATTATGTGAGCACACTAATTTAAAGTGTACATATACACCCTTTTCACCTTATTTTACCAAATAAAACATTTACACCTTTCATTAAACTATCCCAAGAGGTACATCCATGATTTTCACACAAAACCCATTTCAAAAATGTCATTCAAGACCAAAATAATACCAATACAAATCCAAAATAGAATTTGAGTCCCTAAAATTATTTATTAAAATACCCCCATCTGTTTTAAAAAAATACCTCAAATAATACCACAAAAGATGGACATGAAAACACACATTTTCATAAATCACTTTCGTGAAGTACAATATGTTTTTACACCATAATCCCATTCAAAACCCCCTATTAAATGCACACATGATGCTAAGGAATTAGAAAACCATAATTTTATGCCCCTTTAAACACTAATAAATCCCATTCATATATTATAAAATACACCCAAACATTACCCCAAGAGTCACACCGGAAAAGCACCCCATTTAAAGCTAAAATTAAACTATAAAATTAAATGCTTATCCAAATCCATCAAAAATATTTTCCACACAACACATAACATATTATAAAATTGATAAATTAATAAACCAAGTGATATAACTCCAAATAATATGGTTACACATGGAATCACATACCTTTTAGAAAAAACCCTTAAATCCTAGTGTGAAACCTCAACTGCCCCTCTACCGCATCACAAGAAAGATAAATCCAACACTAGACCACAAGATTTAATCAACAAATAATCAATGTTAAACCTTAGGTACTAAACCTAGATGATGAATAGATTATAACATCATTGATGTGGAATTGAATCCGAAGGATGATGTGAGAAACCATGAATGAATCACTAACCTTGAAGGATCTTGGATTTTCTCCACTGAAAACCCCATAAAAATGGATTCCATAAGATCTTAAGTGATCTTAGAGACCTCCCATGGATATTGGGGTTGAATAGGGGAGAAATAGGGCGTAATAGATTTAATTCTGGGAGGAAAAATTGGAAATACAAAAATATTTTAAAGATTTACACATGGTGGCATAGTCTGGCCGCATGGTTTGGAACCGTACGACCAAACCATGTGGCTTGTTGTGGCCACCCAAAATATAATTTTATGCCTTTAATTTCATGGGGTTACAAGGGGGTAACCTAGGGGGAAAGATATAAAATGTATAGGTGTGAAAAATAACCAAAATAAAACAACCTTTCCAACCCAAGACTCATCCAACTCAAGGGTACAAACCACGTCGACCACTTACCATATAAGTAGTTCCACTAGGAGTGTCACAAATCCAACTCCAAAACATAAAAACATCCCACCATCCATTTGAAAAAATAGGATTCCAATTACCACACAATACCCTCATTAATAAGGTCATAGATCAAGAACAAAGGAGGTACAAAAAATTCAAATCCAGAACAACCAAAAACAATGATAAAGATAAGAACCAAAAGAAGTGTTGAACCAAAGCATGGAATTGAAAATCCAGATGTGACAACCATATTATTCATTCTAAAGGAATATAGATCACTACTATGTCAAATTTTCTATTAGATTTTATATCCATGAGAAATCTCTCATAATGAACTAAATGTACCCAAAAAACCTAAAAAAATATGGATGATGGTTATCATCATTGTTCTAGTAAATTAAAAAAAAACGTATATCATTTAATCATAAATAAATAAACCATTTCTTGAGATTATATTACCCAAAAAATGAAATATTTTGTCACCAAAACCCACACTTAGAAATAATTTCATACACCATCTCCCTAATAAGGGTCTTCATTATACTTCTCAAGTGATTCTCATGATTTTCCTTAATCGTGAAATATATAAGAATATTATATATAAATACTACCCAAAATGGATTGAGGCAATATTTAAAGGACCCATTAATTAATTCAATTAACATATAAGGGGGATTGGAATGTCCATATTTAATCTCTATAAATTCGTAATTCATATACCTCATATAGAAGCATTTCATGGTTATGTACTCATTTTTAAAACATAATTATAGATTTATAGAACAATGATCAATAATTAAATAATATTAATCTCTTCATAATTGATCCAAACAATCATCCATTAATGGTAGATGATATTTTTTTTGATAGTAATATTTTTCAGGATCCAGATACTCAATGAAAAATTTTACCAACCCACATTCATTCTTAAACAAAAGGAACCAATGATCCCCCTGATGATGCACTACATTATATTAATTCTATATCATGATGAGAAGGTCAATAACAAGGGTGTATTTGGGCACTTAGACCAAAAAAAAATGTTGCCAATTCCAAAATACATTTGAAGGCAGGGAATGGGGGGAAGAAGACTGGCATACAGAATAATGCAAGAAAATGCTCAGTGATTATATTGTGGAACTGATTTGAAGGTATGAATGTTCATAAACCCTCATTGAATCAAGAAGAAGACACTTTATGTGATGAAAACTTTATGAAATTCTTAGTGCATATCATGTAATGACTTCAAGGGAAAGGTCCTTATAGACTTAGAAAGAAGAAGGGGAGAAAGGAATTCGAGGCTCATGGATTTGTATAACGGTCCAAGGGAAAACCCAAAGGGATACACGTATTACTCCAAATTTCAAATACCGATATAGATGAGGTCAGAAAAGAAGGCTTGAAAAAAATAATGAAAATCCCTACAAATTGGGGAATGTGAAGAATCGTGCATGATTACAAGAGAAAAAGAAGAAGAGGATGGGGAGTGTAAGATACTTATAATTCACTCTAAAGAAGATATTATAGATAAAGATGACTAATACAATATGTAAAAATAAGAGTTTGAAAGAATCTATAAAAGATGGTTGAAAGATGATTCCAATGGGGTGTAAGAAGTGTAGATAGGTAAACCCGACTGAATCCGAGACTGGGGCATCAAATAGAGCAAAATCAACTCGGAGGAATTCATTTAGACAATGGACTTGATGATTACTCACTTTGAGGATCTTATCAAAGATGATCCAGATATCCAATTTAGTACCCTACAGTAGGAACATTATTGAGTATATGAATCATGTAATATTATTCAGGTGTTTAACCTTCTTGTTTGATCTTTAAGAACATAGTGGTATCTTGTTTGCGAGTTATGGTTTCCAATTTGTCTATAAAATGGTTTAATAAAAATTAAAATTTGTATGGATGGATAATATTTACCTTCTTACTAATATATTATTATAGACTGATTTGGAATATCATCAATGACTTCCCATCCTTAAAAATTTATATTGGTTCTATATAGAGTGAGGAAATCCACATCTAAAATAACTTCTGGTTCAACTAGAGGGAGAATAATAATATTTGTCAGAAGCACATTTCCATATATTCTTATTAGAGAGGATATATATTCATTGAATGAAATCATAATCCCATTATCTATTTTTACCAATAACTCAACGTATAATAATTATGAATATGAATGAACATACTAAGAGATGTTTCATGATATAAATAGATTCATATAAAAAATCATAAAAAAGAAATTTCATTATTTGAGCATCACCACCTCAACTTTTTTATTCTATCTTCATTTAATTTCTTAATAAAAAATTGGTTAGCCTGAGATTAATTTTTTGTGTGTGGAATCATCTAATCATGATAAATTAATCATAGTATTTCTTAGTTATTACTTATTATTTTATATATACGGTTACTTACATTTATGATAGTTTATTTTTGGTCATTATCTATTTAAATCCTTCATAACAGCTCATAAATATAATGTGAATTTACCCAAAAGATAACCCCATGGGTCTCTCTAGGAATATAGTCGTAGGACCAACCATCATGCCCCAATAGAGATTGAGTTAATACATAATCCACCATTTTCATAGTTTTTACCCCATGGTGAGTCCATTCCATTGGTTAATTCAGCTACTAGAATCGAGAGAATGATGTATTCACAATGAAAACCACACAATATCTTTTCCATAAAATATATCAGATGGTATCATATATTTAAACATATCTCTAGGGTTTTAAATAGTGTCCTTGAATTGGAATATCTTAAAATAACTGAACCCTGTAGTATATAAATATATAAAACAAATAATAACCTACCTATATATTACAGATTTTCTATGTATATTTAATAATATCTCAAAAATAAACATCATTGAGTACCATAATGTTTCTGTGTACATGCAGACTCAATATATCAAAAATTTATTTAATTACAATTTCAATCATGTAAAAAGTAATTCCTTATAATGTCCCCCTTATAGGCTCATCATATTCAGTACAAATATGCATAGCATGTGGAACAATTATAACATTAAAATGGGTGATAAGAGATAATCAATAAGGGTTACTATTTATGTTATTAATCATTTCTCATATGAAATAATATCATGGGAATAAGTCTATGTTAATAGGTGATTTTCATAATATAATTATACATAAAATTCATCTATCATATTCCTGAGACATGGAATAAGTCAGTTATACGCCATAATATTAGGGTTTATCTAAATATTATGAGTTATGAGTTCAAATGATATATATATCATAATTTAATATGAGTGTTGAACTATCATAATCATAAAAACCATATAATATTATAAGGATAACTACTGAGACCATGATATCATAGTATATCAAACAACACAACAAGATTCACATTTTATAGTGGTTCGAGAATTACTACCAATATTTTATAGTGGATCGGGAACATGGACACATTAAATATAATTATATAATGTAACATAATTCTTTCCCAACACATTACAGGGCTATATATTTCTATTCACACCCATCAAATAATGAAAACCATACATATGAATTCCACAATATTTTAAAACAACCATTATATCATAACAACATTACCCATTGAAAATAAACATATTTCTTTAATATCATATCATCATAACAATAAAACATCCAAATAATGAATAAATATCACATAAATAAATCTAATATCCATATGAAAAGTAACATCACATGATGTAATTATAAATTTGAATTTTTTAAAAAGATCTCTAGAATATTTATTAAAGAAAATACCTTTTTCCTTTTAAAATTCCTTAAATTATAAAAAATTGGTAAAAATTGGGGAAATTTTTCTTTTAAAGGAACCCTATAATCTTTTAAGGTACGAATCCATGAAAATAATATACAAGATGGTGGGAAAATCTATTCATGTTTTATTCATTAAAAGAAAACATTCTCTTCTATCCATAATAAAAACTAAAAAATGACTGTTAGGAAAATTTTAAGAGTGACTAATTTATCAAAAAAATTTAAATATATTAAAAGGTATTGAATATTGTATTTTAAAAATTTAATGTATTTCATTGATAATTAATAAAAAAAATTAATTTTACTTTCATGAATGAAAATTTTCATTGATAAAAGATGAAATGAGGGTAGGATTTGATTAAAAAAACATTCTATATCATTTTAAGTACCATGGAGAGATGGATTTAACTAACACATTAAAAATAATATAAATTAGGGTCATTATAAAATATATAGGCTTTAAAGGAAAATATCCAAAAAAAATTCCTTAACCGAAAATTAGCTTAGTGAATCCCAAAAAGATAATATTATAACTTAAACCCTAGATGGTAGTGAATCTTTCAAATCCTGACCATCTTGAAATAAATAACATCAATTGGAAAAATAAATACAATAAATACAAAAATATTAATGATATATTAAATAAAATGGGATGTATAACCACAAAATAAGATAAAAAATTGGTTAATATGACATGTGTCAAAGAGGAACAATAACGGGATGATAAAACAATAACTCAAGTTTGGCTTGTTTCTTAAGCGCTCTGATCTAGACCATAAAAAATATAAACTATTTGTATTTATTTTAAAAATTTATATACTTAATTATTAAATAATATATAATCCAAGAAGATCATTTCAATATAAATTTCTTAATAATAATTTTTTGAAATATTTATTTTTGGGTGTTTATTATTACAACAGTCATATATGTTTTCGTTTTACAGTTTCGAGCCATAGATATTGATCATGGTTAAATCATCTTTTTAATTATAATCATGATACCAATATTATAAATATACATGAAACAAGTATTTTTTACAATCCATAAATTTTATAAATATGGAAAACAATCTACACTATCCCAAGTGATAGTTACCTTTATGTAAGTATGAATGTTTCTGTCATCTTTTAATGAAAAATGGAATGAAAGTAAATAATATTTTATCGTCATCAAGTTATAATTATTTCAAAAATAAAATATAAATTATGTAAGAAATATTTATAAATATCTATGTGATTTATTTTTGGAAAATAAATCATAACATTATATGGGGTGGTAGTCTATATATACACACCAGTGATACTTTTAATAATCAATTGAAAAATAGTATGGGTAATTGATTATAGTTTAATAATAAAAACTTTTTAGACCATTAATGATAATGGAATATTCATGATATGATGGATAAAAGTTTTTTAGATTTGATGGAAGATGAAATAGTACTAAAAGAGATTTGTTAAGAACTATAATTCTTGTTCGGACAAATTCATTAGTTTTATAGAAAAATCCTTAATAAGATAGTATTATGATAAAAAAAGGAACTCGAAGAAATTTTAATGGATGTCAGTAAAGGATATGGGAAGCTATTTTGTGAAATAAGTGTCTCTGTATGTGTGAATAAATGATGAGTGGGGGGTTCCTTTTATTAATGGGGTGGATGACACACATTGAATTTAACAAGATATTAAAATATATTTACATATGGTCCATGAAAAATGGTTAAAAATGATGCATATTTGAATAAGTTAATAGATAGGGTTAAATTTGAAAATAAAATTGTATTTAGACAAGTTTTTAGGACACATTAAGCCTTCTTATTTTATTTTTAACCATTTCAGCCTATTTTAACTCTTACCATACTAATTGAATTATTAATAATGTCTATATAAATAATGACTAAAAATGAAATTTTCCTCAATAAATGTTTTTTTTTAAAATTGATATAAAAATATTTATTATATTGTATATAATCAATTTATTTAAAAGAAAGAAATTAATTTATATGAAATCTGTATTATTGTCTCCCTAAAAAATATCAATTAAATACACAGAAGTTTTTATAAAAAAATCATGAATAATTTTTATTACAATGATTTATTTTGTATTATTTTTAATAAAAATTAACATATTAATTTTGAAAACAAATGGAAATTGAATATTAATTTGTAAAGACATGAAATGAAAATAATGTTTTCATAAAAAAATAGGTATTTCTACTGTTCACATATAATTCAAATTTTTCATAAAAATATCAAAAAATCACTCTAATTTATTACTAATGTGGTTAATAAAAAAATAATATTAAATTTATCATATAATTATTCTATTTCATGTTTAAATTAATAACAATGAATGTGAAAAAATGAAATAAAAACATTTTTAATGAAATTAAGCACTAATTTATAATTCCATAATAAAAAAATTTATTATGTTAAACATGTTTTATTTTTTAATTAATGTCGTAATTAGAATTCATAAATAAAATTTAATTACTAGGTTCAATCGATATCATTTAAATAATACAAATCCATTATTTTAGAGTGGTTTGTTTAATCATAGTTTTTCATGAAATGGACGCTTCGAGAGAAATTAAATTTATTTAAAGGGAAATATATCAAAAAATATAAAGATGTTAAAATATTGAGGAACAATTTGTTTTTATGGAATTCTGTTTTCTGATTAAATTTAATTCATTCGGCATCTTGCACTATACACAACATCGAGTTTTGACGCAAGACGATATACTATTAATATATTATTATTTAATGTGATAGTAATAAAAAACTATTGGAAATATGAATTTGTATATGATTAACTATATTATGAAAATATAATTTTTTAAATTATTTATAAAGTTTATTATTATGTAAATCATTTTTTTAAAAATGTAAATAAAATAATCTATTTGATGGAAAATAAAATTTGTTTTTGGAAAACTTTTTTTAAGAAAAAAAATACATTTTATGTCAATTAAATAATTGACTTACTTTTATTGAATTATTTTAATTAATTTAAATTATTATATATTAAATAAAATATGTAACATTCATCTTATCTCATTTCAAGACATGAGATAGGATTAAATTCAATGTTATATATAAAAACTGTATATTTCTAAAAAACAGTCCTATAACATATTTTACATTTTAAAAATTTGAAATATTTAAATAAATTATTTAAAAAACAATATGAAATCCTAGTTTAAAATTATCATTTATTTAATTTATGTTAAATATTATAATGGATATTTTTTATTGAATATTTAAAAAAATATGGGGTTTTAATAAAAAAGACCTTTTAGTTATAAGCTTTTACAAGATAAATTATATATTTATATGGTTTAAAAGGATTTTAATAATTTTTATATGTGTTAAAAAAATTTAACTCATTGTAATTTATTACTTATTTATTATCTATATAATGTTTTTAAAACCTTAGCACATTGCTTCTTTGAAAAAACACATCCTTATCATGTCGACGAGTTTAATTGTAATTTTAATTTTTACTAATCTATGATTTGTATTTGAAAAATTTATTACATATTTTGTATCCAAAGCATTAATATTACATATTAATTTGAAAAACAAAATTTGTTTCAAATTATTGGTAAAAATATATAAAATTGATTACAGTGATTAAGGTTGAAACAAGTTTACTCGAGTGTTTAACTAAAAGGATATGGGGTCACAAAATTTCCAAAAAAAATTAGATTTATATCCACCTTATTTCCCCTATGGTTCATGAATGGACCATTATAGAGCTTTGTATAATTTTAAAAAAATTGGTACACATTATTACATTTAAAATTCCACGTGTGTCCTCTTCCTCACTTATATAAAGACAACCCTTATCCTCACATATTCACACATCCAAGACCATTGAATTCATATAATAAAAAAAATAATTACAGAAATCGTTCCAAACATCCTCTATTACTGTGTAAGATAATTTCATCAATCTATGAAGGTATTAGTTTAAACAAAAAGAGGTTGACTGAAAAAGAGGCAATTTTTTAGACTATGTATATTTTTATTTTATTTAATCTTATATATATTTAAAATACTAATAAATTATGATAATATAATAATATTATTATCTCTAATATAATTATTTTTTACTACAATAATTTAATAACTTAAATCCTTATAATTTTCAATTATATGGTACAAAAAACCATTGATTGTGTCTATGAAAAACTACCTTCCAGTAACCCGATGTTATTCTTTTTCCATAACCACCTCTCACTAATATATAGAATTATTTTTTTAATGATTATGTACTATATTTTTTATTTTATTATACATATATAATTTTAAGACAGCATCATCTATCTTACCTTCCGACTAGTTGGGAAATAATAATATCACTCGTGTTTGGGGTGAACTACTAACTCACGAACAGATGTGATATGTTTTTCATGTCCATTTTCATTTGAAGGTAATAACGATATATTAAATGAATATATGTGTGTGTATTAAACAATATTATAAATAATTAATTATTATTTCACATATAACATCAAAATTCTCACTACGTGAGGGATATAATAATGTCATTCGTGTGTGTGAAAAACTATCACCCTACAAAGAGATCTAATTAATTTTTCACTAAATCATCTCATGAATGGTAATTAGTGTAATTTTTTTTGGAATTTATGTGATATATAAAATATATAAATGACTTTAAAAGTTAATATTTTACTTAAATTTCTTTCATTTAATCTTTTGAGAAAATGGAAACAACATTTATCTATGCATACGACCTACTATCACTATGATTGGTGTATTTAATTTTCTACGTATAAATTATATTGATTATTATAAATACATATATTACGATTATATATGAAAGGTATATCATGTTAAATATTTTTGATATTAAAGAACCATGAAAATTGTAATATGATAAAAAATAACAAATAAAAACTTGAATAAAAAAGAAATTAAGTATAACACCAAACAAGATATCTATATGGAACTATCTATAAAAATATAATAAAAGGTCATAAGTAATTAATATAAGGTATAATATATATAATTACGGTTCTATATTGGATCCAAAATAATCATATATTTATTATTTTTTATTTTTAAATTTGTAAAAATGATGTTGAGACAAAATATAAGGGATTTTGGTTTCACTTTATATTATTTGGGACATACAATATGTTATAAACATATATTCTATTAGGAGGAGTGTGTATGACCCATATGGAATTCATATCATGTATTTATTTACTATAATGCTATTTTAGGGTTCATTTAATTTTATTCCTTCTTGGTCCATATGATTCAATATTATCAAAGCGGTAATGGTTTTATGATACACTCTCATCATTTATTGATATTGTTTATGAAAATTCCCCCAATGAGGAAATATTAAAAAAACATATCAATAAATGCATAATTTTCATTTTCCTAGGAATATATTTTTGATTATTACAAGTTTCCGTTAAATTTTCTATTAAAATTTACTCCTGATTCTTCAATATTTTTTGAAATAATTCATTCTTTATATCTACCATCCGTCAAGTTTTAAATTATATTCTACATAGATGTTTTAGAAAAATGTTTTCAATTTATTTTAATGTTAGAAATGTATTTTTTAAAAGTGTTTTAATACTTCTTTTTCTATTCTTTTAATAAAATAAAAGTAATTGTCTTGTTTCCATGAAAATAAGGCTCGTTTTACAAATACAAAGAATTTTATGGAAATTTTTATTTTATATGGTATTCCATTTCATGCCATCACAACCATTCAATGTTTTAATTATTTCATTATATGTTTCAAATAGCATTTTTAATTAATTGAAATTATGAAATTCATACTGAAATTTTTATTTTAAAAATTGATTTTCAATTTTTTTATTATTTTCCACAAGAAATTATCAACATTTCTTCTAAAAATAAATTTTCCATCTAAAATGATATCCTTTGACATTAATAATGCATTTTTATGGATATAATCCAATGATACCATTCATATTATTTCATTAGAGGGAATATGTTTATGAAATATTTTTATGAAACCTATTTATTTACCACGTATTAGGATTTTATGTAATGTTTATGAAACCGTATTTTATTTCATGTATTGTGATATATTGAATGATTTTTTTTGTCTTGTAGGAAAAAAAATTCGATTATGTGGCAAGTGAGAACTATAACTCCCTCTGATGAATTGAAAAAAGATATATCTTATATGAGCACAAAGGGTACAAGGGAGGTTATCCAAAACATAAAAAATGGGGTATATGGGATGATATCCCATGACCGAAGGATGTACACAAGATGTAATCCATACCATTACAAGTTATGAATGTCTTTGTGGGTATCCTTGACATAAGGTATTCTATGAATATGTGTAGTCCACAATTCCATGACTTTTTTATATATTATTATCTCTTCGATCATGTTATTTTATTTCCTAATGATTAATGTCTTATGAAATTCAAATATTTATAATATGATGCTAAATAATGATAATTTTTATAAAGGGTATAATTTTCATATTTTTCACTCATTTTATCTTACCCATATGCTACGATATATTGACATATTTCCCGTGATTACCCATATTTATGAATCAAGATCAAAATTTATTATGATTATTTTCCATAGGATATGATTATATGTATTATGTGTGATATTTCTATGAACGGTTATAATTATGAGGACTAATGTAAGAGATGGGTACCCTTATAAACTAATTATTTATGTTTCCATTATTCTAGAAAAACTATATCAATATGACCCTTATGAATGTTCTCATGTATCATAATAAATAGTCATATAAATTTTTTTAATATCAACAAATGCAAACTATAGGTCACTTAATTTTTTTGGTTTCTATTATATGGATATCTACCTACCCAATGGTGACTATCAAATTACATTGATAAACATTATCTAGAATTGGGTTATGAGCCAAATACCATGAGTCATTTTTTATTTTAATATATTGATAATCATATTTAAAGGGAGAAGAATATGATCATTAACCTATGTATTAATCTCTTCTTGTTGGACACACACATATAATGATTACATATTAAGAACATGAATTTGTTCCTTCCCTATGTTATTTAAAGATTATGTGAGAGAATCATCGTCCATTATTAGTAGAATATGTTGGTAGTTCAGATGGGGATGATATAGAATATGATCATTCTCATTTGTTTTCACTGAGATATGATGAAAGGCACATTCAATTTATGTAGGAACATTTTCCCACTATTTCACTATATTCTCCATTGGGATATGCAGAAAATATTCGTACATGGGGGAGTGGATATATACCTTCCCCCTTACTTCTGGTATATTTGGTCAGAAAATTTCTGTGAAAATAGATATATGATCCCACTCACTAGTCTTTAGAATAATATGTTTTTTAGATTATTTAGTGTATGTGTATTTATGTTCCCATTCACTATGGTTAAAAACTCACCAATTCTAATGTGACCTCATAGATTCTCGTGTGTGAATGAACGGAGTTAGGATTACCAAGATGTAGATGCCAATGAACTAATGAGGGTTATATATCAAACAAAACTAATGATATATATTGATAGTATCCATCCAACTTGACTACTGAACCCAGGTGAAGTCATGGTCGACCTCTAGATTAACCTCTTTAATATAAGGTGGTAGAGGTAATCATGCTCCACATATAGAGATCTAAAGCAGCTTGTGGGTTTGACAATAATCACTGGCTAAAATAAAGCTTCACTTTGAAAATATATGAGTTTAGTATTCTATTCCTTGTGGAACTTATGTGAATCCTCTTGGTTAAGTATAGTACTATGATGGTTGTAAAACCATATCACCACATGTTTAAGTTGAAGCTCGATAAGCTCAGAAGGATTCATTTTCCTTCTACTATTGGGGTGACAACTCTTACAGAAGACAATGTATCATATATATTTCTTGATGAAGAGGTTATATTTTCTGATTAAAGATAATTATTGATAAGTGTTCACATTTATAAAATGATTTAGAATGATGTATAATTATCTGTGAATCATAAAATGAATGAAAACATTTTTATCTAACGTTGTGAGTGAAACTAAGTTTCAATGATTATTTTTATTATTGAAGGATTGACATAGGGTTAAACAATTTTTTATGCACAATATAGAATAAAATATCCTGACTCATAAGAAACCCAATTTTTTCGTCAATGAAATATTCACACTAGGTTCTCCATTTCTGTTTGTATAAAATTTGTGAAACCAAATGGGTGGATGCTTGGAAACCCTTCTTATTTATTGTAAACAATGAATCTGATCAGCATCAATATTATTTTTCAAATCATTATGGGGTGGAGTATAATACCACGATACATTATGAAATATTTTATTCTAAAGAAATTCATTCCCTTCTATAGCATATAATTAAGGAAACCATGACTCTAAAAGTACTATAAAATAGTATACCATTATAAAAATGTCAATAAATTTGCAGGAATGAATATGAATAAGTATATTAGGAATGTAATATATTTTAAAAATTTATAAAATAAATTGAATGGTAATTATTATTTTTTATATAAAATAATTATTAATTTAATGGAAAATTAATGTTTATTTAGAAAAGTGTATTTTTTCAAATATCTTTTTCATTGGAAATTTCACACCTAAATTGATTTTCTTTCAATTTTATAATTTTTTTTGAAATATATTAATTTATTTAGTCAACATTGAAAATATATCTTTATTTTATAATTTTAAGAAACATTAAATTTTCAATGAATTATGAAATATACCGAGTATTGTTGGAAACATATTTTTCATTTAATTAATTTTAAAGTTAAATTTTTATATAATATTGTTTTAAAAGATAAAAATGATTAAATATATTATAATATAAAATATTTATATCTTTGGAATAAATATTGTTTAGTTTTTTAATATTAATATTTTTATTCTTATTATTATTTTCTCTTTTGAAAAAAGATTTTTCATCACATCTATGGGATTAATATTAAATTTAAATTTTATACATATTTGATTATATTATTGAAGAAAGAATTACATATTTTTAATAATTATATTTAATATTATATTTTTAGATCAACTTATTTTTTTCATAAGGAATAATAAAAATAATAAAATGTAAATTTGGAGGATATGGTTAGAATGGGTTTATTGTGGGGTTTACTAAAAATATAATTGTATAATGACCTATATGATTTTAAAATGCATATTTTATATCCATATTTTAACCATATCTCATCCATGGTTTGTTAATGAGCCATTTTAGATCAATTTGGCATGTGAAAAAATGTGGGTGTCACTTTTTCTTTTCAAAAATTCAATGTGTGTACTATCCCACACATATTAAAAGTCACTCCAACACCTCCAATATTTACAAATATAGTGAAATATGGTTCATCTAAAACCTACATAAATATCTTTCTTAAATCCCAACCCGCATCGAAGAGGGATTTTTTTATAGGGAAAGTGTCCCCTGAAATCTTTTGTTATAAACCAATGTCGGCTCTCCGAGGAGTAGTAAAATACATAAACACGCACTATTTATTTATTTTCCATTCCACCTCCATAAAATAAAATCAAAATATTATAAAATATTAAAAATACTATCTTATATATCCTTATTTTTAATTAAATTATAGGAATAACTTTTATTCATATCCTCTTCCATCAAATGGGAAATTAAATAAAAAACCATGTGTACAATCTAATACCACACCTCAGACCAATTTAATTTGTTTTCCATCAGAAACATTCATGACATGATATAAAAAGTTTTAGCATATTAATATTATAATTATGAAATTAATATAGTCTTGGAATAATATAATCACATATAACTTCTAAATTTTTTATTCATTGGATAATAATATTGTCGCTCAATCTTACATGCGAACTACTGCCTTCATATAGTTATGTAAATTAGATTTAACTTTATTTTGACAAGGATGGTAATATGGACATTTACAATTAATAGAGATGATATATTTTATATTATAATGGTTCTAAAAATTTTGTAGTATTTTTTTTCATTTTATACATTCCAACTGTTGGGAGAACAGAAAAACAATCATGTGTATATACAACCTTCTATCTTAGTAGAAGGGTAACTCATTTTTTCAAATATAACAATTATACACTAATATAGATAATTGTATAAAAAATATCTATGATATTTAAATCATGTTTAATATTTTGTTTATTATTTATACATGTTCAATGTAAATGGATTGAAACTACCATACCAAATCATACATGAAAAACTGCATAATTATCACCTGAAATGTAATTTATATAAATTTGTTATAGATGGGTCATAAAAGACTATAATTAAAAAATACATAGAGTGAAATATAATTTTTAATTTTCTGTAATATATTTATAATAACTCTATATTTATTATAGAGTCAGTACAGACACGTATACTAGAAATGAACTTGAGATAAGGGCGTCCCATCTCACTTTTAGGTCTGTAAGTCAAATCCCATATTCACTAGATATTATTACTATGTGGAATAATTTATTCCATTTTGATATGTAATAACTTGTATAAATTTATAGTAATGGTATATAATGTTTCATTTTATCTTATATATCTCATAGGGATTACGTTTTGAAACTCACCATACCATTAAGGGTTTTCAAAATTATTTTAATTTTAATAATGTAAAAAGGGACACATCAATTTACATTATCCAAAATTGATGTTATGTTGAAATGAAAAAAGTAATAGAATAATGTAAAATGATATTTTTTATTTATATAGAGTTTTAATGAATGGTCAAACACAAGAATTGAAGATTCTAATAGTGGGAGATAAGTGGAAGACTTTTTTTAATGTAAATAATTAAGATTTATGAAATAAATTATTCTATGTCCAGCTTAAATTAAGAATAATTTTGTAATATAAATGATAAAAAATAACCTTAAAATTTATAATTTTCAACATGATATTTAATTAATGTATGAATTATGAAGAGAATTAAGAATATAAAACGGAGAACTAAAAAATAAAATAATAAATTTAATTATTAAAATTATAAAATATAATATATTAATTTGAATAATTAAGAATTGTTTTTTCTAATTTAAGTATCATATGTTATATTACATAATGTGAAAATTAATTATGAAAATGACCGAGTTCAAAATTTCACCTCTATAACTATTAAATATCAATAAATGATGATTAACATAGTTAAGGATGACATAACTATGGTTGAGAATATATTTAAAAATCTCATTCAATAAAACAAATAATAATTAAAACAACTTAGATTTAAAATTCCAACATTTTTAATTATTTATATGTTATTAAAAAGGAAAATAAAATGATGAAGGAAGAACTATGTAATTTAATAGAAGTGAAATAAAATTTTGACATGATTATTTATAGTATTATACATAATAAACATATAATTCATTTAGATATTATTGTTACCAATTAATGATTAGCTATAACTTATTTTTTAAATGTTTAAATAGAAATGTTTCAAGTGTAAATTGTTTTATGTATAGATTTCATGGGTATTATTAAAAAAAATTTCATAAAATTTAGTATTTTTATTGCCAAAAGAATATGTTTCATTGAAATTTTTTCAAAAAAAATACAAATAGATTTTTAAAATCTATTTTGATACAAAAAATATATACTTATATTTCTATTATACTAAATATGGGATGCTTAGGAAAATAATAATTTAATTAATTGACTGTAGGAGATATATCATTTGATGTCTCAATAAATAATATTATTTTAAAAATGGATTTTATTAACCCATTAATTATGATAATTTTAGTTTTATATAATACGCTTCATGTGATGGATGTTTGGTCACCTTTGGAGATAATTCTAAAACAAATATTTATGGGGTTGGATATGCAGAGTTCTAAAAATAGATATTATTTTGAAATTATTGTTTTATGTGGATGGAAAAAAACATAATAATATCTCATAGGTTTATAATAAGGTAATGAGGGTTATGTTTTTGCAATATAATTTTTTCTTTTTCTAATGAATATTAATTTTAATTTTATTTAACATGATTGTACAAAATTTACCCCAATGATTTATCTAAAATGACAATGAGAATTGTAATCTTTTCAAATTATATTGAAATTAATAAATATAATTTTAATAGATGTGTATAGCATCATCATTTTTAAATACATTAAAAAATATACGTACATGGCTAGGTTATTATAAAACATGATATTAAATATATAAGTTTTTTCGTTTTGATTCTTTTTAAAAATGTAAGCAACACAAAAAATCATTCAAATATTATAATTTTTTTAATATAGTAGATTATAAAAATTCCCACATATTTATTTAGTTAGTTCTCTGAGAACTATAAGGCCCTAGCCATAAACATTACATTGTCATGAGGTAAGTCGTGAATTAAAATTGTGGGTCTTTTTAGGACTATATTCAAAGATAATAAGGCCATAACTATTACATAATAAACCCATATATTACATCTTAACAATTACACTTAGTATCCCCCTTTCCCCCCAATGGAAACCCTTTAATAGAAACATGAATTTTTTCATCATAAAAATATTCTTAACATCTTCTTTTCTTTTAGCCATCCATATACCCTATGGAAAATAGTTCAATAACAACGTGATAGTTAAGAATATCATTAAGGAAAATAATATAAGGAATAAAACAATCAGTATTTGAATATTTTAACCCCATGAAAACATTTTAATAAAATAAATCTTTTCGCCCATAAAATAAAAACTATATAGCTTACATCATGTACTCATAAGGCTCATACAAAAAATTATAGAATAATAAAACATAAAGTTAACATTTTTCATCTATATCATATTTATTTTGTATCTTTCTGAGCTACATAGTGAGTAACCTTCATGGTTATGTTTGGAATACCCATCACATTATATTATCTAATTATCATGGGAGAAACATTATCTTTTACCTCTGTCACATTACCCAATTCATTGGACAACTATCACATACCCAAAGAGCCTTGGTCTATCATGGAATATCTTGAATACTTATAAAATTACAATGAACTATCACAAAATCATGACATACAAACCATGCATGAAGGGCAATAACATTTCCACTTTGAAATATGATTTCATTTTTACAAGTAGAACTCTAAAAAAATGAAAACACATTATTTTAATATAAAATGGTAAAATTTTAACATAGAAATTAATACTTCATTATGAAATAAAATCATGAAATTCCATTCATTATGTATATATATGAAAAAATCCAATGTTATTGAAAAATTCAATCCCCTTTTAAAATACAATTAAATCATTTTAAAAGATGATTTTTGAATCAATGTGTCCCATACCAATTTGGAACTTTTTAAAGGAATTTACACTTAAAAAAATTAATTTCCATATTAATATGTAATTAAAATATTTTTTAAATAATAGAAAATAATGAGAGATATTTAGAAGATACAATCATGTAAACATTTAAAACGATGTTTTAGAAAAAGAGTACATAGTAATTTTGATCATTTAAATCATATGCCATATGAAATTAGAAAATTTTACCATAAAAAAATATCATGAGAATTGATATAATATGGATAAGTAATGTAAAATAATATAATTATACACATAATTTTGAAATAAAAATAATATTATCAAGAAATTTCCCAATGAAAGAAGATTGAAACGAAATCCCCTTTAATGATGGTATCCTTAGATTAACGAAACATCAATGAAATAATTTTGTTTGAAAAATATAAAAATAGCCAATATATGTGTATATTTTGTTATGAAATCAGAGTTATTTAATACATATTCATTAAAAAACAAATCCAATGACATGGATATTTATCTCAGTGAAATGAGATTGAGTAAGGATTTCCCTTACATTGAGTCTGACTTTCCTTGTTCGTTATTTATGATTCTGAATAACAATCAAAGGATAATTTATAATATATTATGAACCTTTTTAATGTATATTATTCATTTTATATCACTTATTTCCTTGATATAACAATTAGATAATTATTTGAGTTCTTATAAGATGTTTTGTTGATGTTAGGTACTTGAGTAAAAAATTAACTTGTTTTGATGTAAATTTGTCCATGTGGTAAAATTTAAATCATCTATAAAATATTATTAATTATTTAAATATCATATATATATATATACATATATAATATATTTACTTATAGTATTACTTTACATTTTTAGATAATAATTGAAATTCACCGTTAATAGAGATGGTAATCCATATATATGCATCAAAGCTACTTTCATTTCATTTTCATATTAATGGAAGGAAAACTAAATGATACTGATGCATATTATAATAATAGTATAATAAATATGATATATATGTTATATAAGTTAATTAATTCCATCTTTTATATTTTCTATTTATGGAATGATTGAGCCCTATCACTTTGAGAGGGTGGTAGTTCACATTTTTCAAATGAAATATTCATGCTTACAGATTATGGAATGCATAAAGGTATATCTTAAATAAAAATTACAGAATAATAGAGACAATTTAAAAATAATATATATCATATATAAATACAGTTCTATCATAATGTCCACAATGAGAAGTTGTATGATAAAATTGAAGAATCATTTTTTTTTTGTGAGGTAGTGGTTTGTCGTAGATAGAAATAGTATGTTCTATATCAATTAGATAATGGTGTGGGTAAGTGTAGGTGAAACCATAGCATAAAAAATACAATAATATAGAAGATACTAGTGTTTTTATGTAATTATAGGATAATAAGAGCATTGGGAGTGGAGAATGAAAATAAAAGAAAGAAGCATAAGGGAAGATGTTACCTCTAAATCTGGTTACACTTTTTGATTTGAGCCAAAATTATTTCTTGAATTTACTTCTACCAAAGTTAAAAATTCTAGGTGAATGGGAGTTATGTTACGATATTATTTGAATATATGTTGAATGATCCAAGGCACATAAGAGGTGTGAGTAAGTTGGTAGAGGTAATCACCACGTCATCATTCTTTCATAAATAATTTTTTAATGACTAAATATTATAAATGAAATACGATTATATAAATTTTTTATACATTATGATGACAACTTCTAGTGGATGGGATCAATTATAAAACAAAACAATAAAATAGTTTTATTAAATATATTCATGTTTAGGTTATATTTCCCTTTAGTTTGTATTAATTATTAGAACATTTCACATCCAGACCCAATGGATCCAAAATGTCACACTCTCAGCCTAACAATTGTTTGAGTCTCCTATAAATCATCCAATATGACTATGTAATGTGTTCGGGTAGTTTTCTATTACAATAATATAATTTTTCCCTTTTCACCAGATTTGAACATTAACAATTGTAAATATGATTTATTACAGACATTAAATTTAATAATGACCCAAAATTATAGGGACCTATTTAAATAATTTGTACCTTATGATTAAAAATATGGAATCAATGTTTATAAAATCAAAATATATAAGGTTCAGTAATTATTTTAATAATAATTCTCTTTGACAAAATGATAAGAGATATTTTTTTAAAAGTAATAACAATCAAAAGATTGAAATGTGTTTATTTATAATTTCAATTTGAGGATACATTAAATGAAATGAATTGAATTAATTTATAAAAAATTATCCAATTAAACATAAAAACCAATTTAAAAATAATATTACTATATAAATAAATTATACAAAAATTTAGTTTTGAAATTAATGCAGTAATTTTCAATATTCATTAAAACATGAATTTCATCAGAAAAATACAAAAAGTTCAATCAATGTATATTTTTATTTCCCAATTATAATTAATAATTTTTTTTAATGTCGAACTTATAATATTTTCTAAAACAATATTTAATACGGATTCTCCCTTAAAATGGAGTAAAACTATATTTTTTTAAAATACATCTTTTAACCGAAAAATTGAATTTGTAGGTACATAATATATATAAAATATATAATATGAATTTAAAACAATATATTTAATATATAAAATATATTTATCACTAAATAAAAAATCTATAATGTGTAATTTGATTTTATAAACACAATTAATCACTTTTAAAAAGGTTTCCATAAAAACACATCCATTATATTCCATTGTTTTTTATTTCCATTTATAATAAATTTTGAAACCAATGAATCATTGTTTGAACTAGTGTAACCCATATTTTCAAAATCCTATTTTAAATATTCATTCCTTCCATTCCAAAAATTAGGTTATATAGGTATCATTTAAATAGTAATAGTTTGTTGTTAGTTTATTCTTGATGTAGCGTATCATGTATGTTATTGAACATATTGTTTCTTTCTTAAACATAAATAGATTAAATCCCCCCTATACATCGTTTTTTCCTCACAATTTAAATTTAGATACAATTACTAGGGAATTACTTTTCAAAATATCGTTATTATAATCCCATAGTGGAAAAAGTGTTAATAAATCACCAACATTAAAAGATTAAATGTGATGGTCAGAGGTCACCCGAAATAACACTTACTAGGGTTCCATGTTTGAAACCATAGATATGAAAGAAAAACTAATGATTGTATTTTGAAGGAGAGTAATAGAAAACAAGATCTAGACAAATTTATCAATTAGAAAACCATGAAATTATAAAGGGTTAAACAGTATTTGATTTCATAGTAGGAAATGTAAATGAAAAATGTTATTATTTTAAGATCATTTTCATATCGATTAGGAATTATTTTACAACATATAATAAAAAAATAAAAAAATATTCTTACTTGAATGGTATATTATCATCCAGTGATAAATTTACACCGTACAATCATATTTTTCATTAAATGATTGGTATTCAAGATGAATTTTACACACCTAAAGAACTACAATCAACATATAAAAACTCATATCCTACAAAAAAGTTTGACAATATATTTATCCTACATGTAAACATTTCAAAAACCAATATTGATAGAACAGGGTTAGGTTATCACCCAAAAATAATAATCTTTTATAAAGAGATGGACTTCTTTTAATCTCTAAAATTCAATATTAATACCAAAGTTATACATAGACCAATAAACAATCAAATTTGCTTAAATTTCCAAAAAATAATCCAATCTATGGTAGAAACCCAAAATTCAAATGGATTAGATCAGATAGTCTTTCTTGATAAATCTTAACATTTTATACAAATAACATCGACTACTCTTAATTATAATACAAAAAATAAAATAACACAATCACATATTCTCCATGATAGGTTAATCATTTCCATATATAACCCAAATCCCCAGAAGTCCCCAATAAAAACATGGATTCTTCCAAAATAAAACCCAACCATTACAAATCAAATGAAATCTAATAGTATTCTATATTATTTTGGCATATTGTGTTCCCTAAAGAGAAAAAATCATCCAAAATAAGACTTATCACTTAATCACCAAATCATTTTCTTAGAGTAATGATATCCATTTCATATATCATAAGATAACTAAATCAACATATTCATAATCATAAAATAATTTAGCTAAAACACATAAGTTTTAAAAACCAAGGACATCACATAGGCTATTGGAAGGAAATAAAGGCCCATCACAGTCCAGTTGTGGGTTCGATTCTCACATCTTCGTTTGATGCAGCGAGTTGTCAAATGGTCTGCGTTTTGCCCTTTTTTAAAATCAATATCATTTTATAAAATTACCAATAATGGGATAAAATCATAAAAAATAACCATAACATTTCTTGACATCAATGATTATTTCATACCCTTAATTTTTCATCCTAAAAATTAATAACCCAAAATTTCATTAAAGGTGAGTGTTTCCAAAAATACCATTAGTCTGGTTAAAATTTCATATCATTAAGCCTAAAAAGGGGTTTCTACAACATTGAAATTATTATCTACCTTGAAATTATAAACCCATGATAATATCCATAACCATTAAGAAAACATTCATATCTCCAATGTTGTCTTGACTATTATTTGATACCAACTGTAAGGCCCAATCCTTAAACATTACATAATCATGATTTTAGTCATAAATTCACAATGAGGATCTTTTTAGGTTTAAAGTATTATAGAATTATTCCATATATATTACATAATAGACCCATAAAATACATGTCGACAATTACAATTAGTATCAACTTTTTCCATAAAAGGAAACCCTTTAAACAAAACATGGATACTTTTTCAAGAAAAAATAATGAGAACATTTTAAAAATATCATACATTTCACACAAAATATATAAACTACATAGCATAAATCATGTAATCACAAGATTCCTAAAAAAATAAATAAATCATAAAACATAAATATAACTTTTGGAATCCATACAATACATACATTATTGCTTTTATATCAAAATAGTGTGTAACCTACATGGGTACTTTTGGAATACCCATCACAGTATATTACCAAAATCTATTTGGAGGTATATTATTGTTTGCCTATATCACATTAGACAATAAATTGGAGAGATATAAAAGACTCACTCACCATTTTTTTATTCTAAAATTTCCTATATACTTCATCAGTTCCCAAGAACCATAACATAATCATAACACATAATCCATGCATCAAGGAAAAATAACATTTCTAGTTTGAAATCACATTTCATATTTATAAGCCGCACACTAATAAACAAAACATATTATTTTAATATAAAATTGAAAAATTGTAAAGTAAAAATAAATACAAAATAATAAAATAAATGAGAAATATTTCATTCATGATGTATATATATAATAAATCATTCAATGTTTTTGAAATAATCAACCCCCATTTAAAACATAATAAATATTTTTTGAAAGATGATTTTTGAATAAATGTGACACATATCCCATTGAACCTTTTGAAATGAATTTACACATAAAGACATTCATGTACATATAAATACTTCTATAAAATAATTCTAAAAACATTGAAATGAAAATAAGGATTTAGAAGATTAAATCACTAAAATATATAAAACGATGTTTTGAATAAAGATCACTTTACAATTTTGAACATTGAAATTATATGCCACATAAATGTATAAAATGTTAAAAGATATTAAATATCACTATTATATATATAATATGGATAATTATTGTGAATGGGGATTTATATACACATTATAATGAAATAAAGTATAAAGATCCATGTCATCATGAAATCATTCAATGGAAGGAGATTGAAACAATATCACTTACAAGGATCACATCCTTAGATTAAGGATAAATCAATGACATAATTATTTTGAAAAAGTTAAATACACCAAATATAATTGGATTTTTAGTTTAATTCAATCAGAGTTTATTCAAAAATATTATTTGAAAAAAAACTAATGGCATGGATATTGAACTCATTGAAATGAAATTGTGTTAAAATTTCCCTTACCTAGAGTTTGACTTGTCTCGTTCATTTTTTTTTCTGAAGAATAAACATAGGTTAATTTCTACTTTATTAAGAAAATTTTTATTGTTTTTAATAATTTTATATCTCTTTGACCATGTTATAGAAATTAGATAATTATTTGAGTTCATATCTGATGTTTTTTTGATGTCTGGTACATGAGTCTAAAATGAACTTGTTTTGATGTCAATTGTCCATGAATTCAAAAGTACAACATCTTCAAAATATTAATAATAATTTTAATAACATATATATATATATATTATATGAAAATATAATAGTCAATAACATTTCGTGATAATAAATGAAATGCATCATTCATGTAGGCGGTATGATGTATGTATGGATGAACACTACTTTCATTTCATTGTTCTATTAGAGGACTCATAACAAAATGAAAAATTGGTATATTATAATTAAATTACATTATATATGTTTTATTTTTTACATATTTACATAAACTCTATTATTTATGTGTTTCATGTATGGAATTACAGTGTAATATTACATTGGGAGGGCGATAGTCCACAATCCCAAAATGAAATTATCATATTTATACATTATGAAGAGCATAAATGAATTTCATAAATAAAAATTAAATATGAATAGAGATAATATTAATATAATATATATCATATATAAATATAGTTCTATAATAATGTCCACCAAATGTGGTGGCTGGTGAAAATAAAACTATCATTGTATCGTGAGACAGTAGTTCATCGTACATAGAAATAATATTTCTATATCCATTAGTTGGAGGTGTGTTTATGTCTAAGTTGAAACCATAGTGTAAATCATCCTAGAATATTGATTATATTAATGTTGTTTTTTAATAATTAAATAATATGATCATTGTTAGTGGTGATGTATAATAATGAGGCAAAAGTATTTCTTGAATTTCATTATTCCCAACATAAGGATTCTATCAGTATGAGAGGGATTTTGGGACATTAATTGAGAAGAATTTGGTTGATTAATGGTTCATTATAGGTGTGAGTATGTGGGAAGAGTTGTGGGAATTTTTTAAGTAGTAGGGGCACTCTAGGAATGTCTTGAAATAATTTTTATTTTAAATTTATTTTCAAATTATGATTTCTCCTAATAGATAAATTTATAAGATAATATTAGCAAGGGTAGAAATAATATAAAACAGTATGTTTTAGATACGTTTATGTAAAAAATTTATTATTATCTTCTGGTTTTAACCTATAGTTAAATAAATTTTCTATTAAAATGTCTTCTCGTATTTATACACTATATAGTCAATATAGTTAGTATATAATTCAATGAGAAACTCAAGGGGATAATTAATGAAAATTTTAACATTATTTTAGTCGTTTTATAAAATATTAGTTTTTTATTACTATAAAATACCTATAAAAACTAGTAATTTTTAAAAAAATACTTTATATAAATTTTTACACTATTTAGTAATTGTTTTTTTGTAAAGATATTACAACATTATTGATTAGAAAAAACTATTTTAAATCAAAAAAACATGTCATAATAATCTAAAAAATTATTCAAAAGCATAAAAATCTTCCATTTAAATTTATTTTAATATTTATAATAAAATTTATTTGAATATTTTATTAATATGGTAATCATTATATCATAATTATGTAACAAATAAATTTATTTGTTTAATTGTATAAAAATTATAATCAAAATACCTTGATGGAGAAAATATATTTATCTTTAAAATGAATATTTATTGTAAAATAGATAAATTATATTACCCCACAATAAAATTGTTTTACTAAAAAGATACATGTTTATGTTATATGTCCCTTTACATTAATTAATTATTATAACATGTCATTTTCACGCCCAAGTGGCTCCTAAATTCAAATAGTTTTGCCTAAGGGTTTTTTGGTCACCCATGACCCATACAATAGGATTAAGACATCTGTCAGGGTAGTTGTATAATATTATAATATTATTTCTTAATATACTTTACCTGATTTACCTTTTAACCGTGGTAAATTAAAATAATTAATGAAGTTACTATACATAATGTGCAAAAATAAAAGGGACCTATTTAAATAATCTGGACATTCTGATTCCAAATTTAGATTCATTTTTTACAAATTCAAAACCTAAAAGTTACAATAAATTAATTAAATAAAATTTTGTTGAAAAAATGATATAACATGTTTTTAAAAAATAATCATCATAAAAAGATTGACATATGTTTGTATATAATTTCAATCTGAAATTACATCCAATTGCCAAAATTGTATTAAATAATAATAAAAAAATCTTATTACACTTTAAAACAAATTAAAAATATTATATACCATTATAAGTAAATTAGGTGAAAAGGCGGTTTTGAATTAAAATGATGTAATTCTCAATATTCATTATAATATAAATTTCATAGAAAGAATCCCAAAATTTCAATCATAGTAAATTTAGAATTCACTATTAAAAATAATTTTTTTTCAATATATATTTTAAAATTGTCAAAAACTATATTCAAAATTGGTTCTCAATTAAAAGGGGGTTACAGTAATTTTTTTAAAAAATACATCATTTATCCAAAAATTTGAATTTGTTCTTATACAATATATAGAAAATATATAAGATGAATTTTTAAAATTACATTGAATTTATGAAATATTTTTTCATTAAATTAAAAATCCATAAAGAGTGAGTAGTTTATATAAACATTATTATTCTCTTTTTAATAGGTTTTCATAAAAACACCTCTTTTATTTTGAATTGGTTTTTATTTTCATATCTTATAAGTTTAGTTACAAATGAATAATTTTTTAAACATTTTCACAATGTATTTTCATAATTCACTTGATACTATTCATTCCCGCCATTCAAACGACAATGTAATAATGGTAACATTTAAATAATTAAATTCAGTTGTTCATTTAAGGATGATGTAGCATATCATGTATGTTATTGAACGTAGAGATTAATTTTTAAACATTGGATCTATAAAGAACTAATATATTATGTGTTAATGTGATGTCTTTTGTAGTCTTTTAGGATTATTAATGATTCACATGGCCTTATTTAATATATTATAGAAGTGAAACATTAATGATGTTCGTTGATCTTCCTAAAATGATTCAAATGTATAATGATTATTCAATATATTATTTTATAAGAAATAATTTATTTTAATTTTATAATGTATAAATTGGATAAAAATTTAATTATAATATATATTCAGAATATTGTTATTCCAAGACAACTATAACAAAAAGTAATTATGTAGAGGAAAAGTTTGAATTTCTTAGAAAAGAAAAGAACAATGCTCAATTAATTTAATGCACCAAAATAAATATATCTATATTTTTTAAATACTTCTTAGTAAATTATAAATATATTATTTTGTGTGACCATTATTCAAAAAACCATAATGATTTTTTGAAATAAAGGAATCCCCAAATTGTTAATTTTAGGGTACTTGAGTGTAAGGTTTTTATTTTTAATAGTAATGATAAATTCGAAAAGTTTGATGCTGAAAGTTATGATGTAATTTTTTCAGGGTACTCCAATAATATGATATATTATTTATTATAAACAAGGAGATCCATGATTTTTAATGAATAATAGGATGTAAATTTTATTGATAATAATGATAAATAGACATTATATTTATCTAATCATGAAAAAGAATTTATAGTGTCTGACATGGGTAAAGTTAAAACTGAAATGATAATGTTTCAGTTGATGGGGGGGAATATATATTTTCAATATGGTACATGGAATTATAAAAATTATAGTTCTATATCTTTTTAAAATTTAAAGGGAAATCATTAATCTATAATTCCAGAAATAAAATATATTCTACATTTTATTGGTAATTCTATATTTATTACTAATATTATGTGTATTAATGTTTGTAAATAATTTAATGATTAAAATTGGACTGTTTTATTGAATTAATAACTTTATAAATTATGATGATATAATTTTTAGAATATGTTTGAAATTTTTAAAGATAAATATGATTAAGGGGATAAGTTGATTTTTAGAAAAAAAAACGATGAATATAGTAATATAGTAAATAATATGAATAGGATAGTTTTAGAATATAATTATTCATAACATGGAATTTATTTTGAATAATATGATCCATTTTTTGGTAATAGAATAAATTTGGATTCAATTAGACTTTTTTTTGTTATAATAGTAGATTTTTTTAAATCGATGTTCCTAGATCTTTTTTAAATTGAATAATTTCTAAATAGTTTTATGTTAATGAAATAAAATATTTGATAAATGAAAAATCAATAAAACAAGTTTTTAAATTTTTAATTTAATTATTTGGTTTTAATTATTCTCTTAGACTTTGGTATTATAAACTAGATTTCTTTGTATAAATAATGGTTTTGTTAATGGAAAGGATAATTCTAATTTTTTTATTTAAAATTTATCTATTATTGTTTAATTGTGTTAATATAAAGGTATAATATTTGTTGGTTCAACTTGTTGAGTATTATTTGATGAAGTTTCTAATCCCATATCTTTTAAATAAGATGCGATGTTAAAGGGTAAATTATAGTATTCTTTTTAGTGTATAAATATCATATATAAAATGTAGTTTTCTATCAAATATATCTATATAAGTTATAGAAACCATTAAATGATGTTATCATTAATAATTACAGAATATTAAAACCCATTTTTGTCCTAATCCGAAATTGGATTTGCATGAATATGATAAATGTGGCGATGTCAAACTCTACAGTGATATGAAAGATATTTTATTTTATTTTACAACATATCGACAAAATATCATGTTTCTAGTTATACTATGTGTTATATTAATATATAATCCTATTAAATGGTCCATAAAGAATTTAAAAAGGATAATATTATTTGAAAATTGATATGTAATCTATGGGTTTTTACTCTAACTGAATAAATTTTTTAATTTTATCATATTATGATTTTGATTATGGAGGATGAAGGCTCAATAGGAATAGAAAACTAGGTATGTGTCATTTTATTGGATTGAAATTAACATTATAGTGTTATAAAAAATGAACCATAATTTTCATTATTTGCAAAATTGATTTCAAAATTATTTATTCTAGTTGTTTTCATCAAATTATTTGGATAAATAAAAAATTAAATTTCGATGGTTTTTGTCTTTAAAAAAATTTCATTTTTTTGGAGAATATAATAGTGTTGTTTCTATAATAGAAATTACCATAAAACACTATAAAATAAATCATATATTAGTTTTATTTTATTTAACAGGATATCCTGTAAACACATGATATATTGCGTTACAATTTGTTTTAATTGGAGAAAAATCACATAATGTGCTTACCTTACCTCTTGATTTTGTTCGAAATCTGATAAATTATTTGTTATTCATGTAATTATGTTACATTAATTAGGATTTTTTAAATTTTATAACATATTACTGTTATTTCCTATTAAAAATTATTCGGTATAATTCATTTCGTAATCTATATTATGAAGTATTTGATCATCTTGATGAATTATATTATCATATTCTCTATTATGTTATACTGTTAAATGCCATAATGTATATGGAGTTTAAATGATTTTATTTTATTTTTTTCAATTTCAACATGTTTATCATGTATTAAGTATAGTTTCCTATGATTTTAAAAAGGGAATAATTTTAATCAATTAAATATTTTTTTAGTATTCATTAATAAATTCCTAAAAGGGAGATTTTTTTCATTTATTATTATATTAAAATTTTTAATGTGGGTGATTTTTGATGTTACATTTTAAGAATGGGGATATTTTTATTTATATAATTTCTTTATTTTGATTAATTCAAATTCATTACACTGTTTATAAATATATCACATGTTTAAATATATATTTTTAATTGATGATTACACAGAAAAATCATATTATTCATATTCATGATGTTTTGAAGTGTTAGAGATAGTGTTTATAATGTTTTCATAATTTATTATTATGTAAATGTATTTTAGTTTTGGATTTTCAATTTTTATTCAATGTCACAATTATGGTAAAATTTGTATCATGATTTTCAGTCATATAAGACATGTATTAAAGATATATTGATTTTTTTTTATAAAAGAATGTTTTCACGGTCATTATGATTTTTTAAAGTATTATTAAAATGCTTCCAGAGGATAATTAAAAAAAATTATATGACATTTTTGTAAATGTATTCTGATTGTAAAATATTTATATTTTTATAGACTTGTTCATTTTTCTTTAACAATAGACTCATGTTTATGTATATTCAAAACATATATTTTTTCTTTTTCCGGATATAGTGAAATTTTTTTGGGTTAATGAATATGCTATGTAAAATGAAAAATCTAAAATATCTAACATCATTTGTATACATCTGGCTGATGGTGGTCAAGGTCACTAGAATAATTCTAACATGTTATTGAGCCTTATTCAATGTTTTGTTGGTTTTAGTGTGGTATATATTATTATGGAAAATTTATAGGGAATCAACCAATTTAAAATGGACATTTGGAGTTCACTATTTCAAAGATAAGTTCATGGTCACCACCGAAAGATGATGGTTATGAAATTACTTGTCATAGTTACACATATACAACTCAATGTTATAGAAATGGTAAATGATAATTAGTTAGATAGTGAATTTATTAAATATATTTATGAAATTTACACAAATCAAATCTGGTGACTTAAATTTTATAAAGTTATGTTAATATAGATTTAAAATTAATTTTAAATAGATATATTATTGTTCTTGTAACTTTTTTTACTTATTTCAAAATGTTCATTTTGACTATATATTTCATTTTCTCATCATTTTGAACGACTACATTTTAATAAAATATTCAACATATATTTTTTAATTTTATAAAATAAATTTTTAATAAATTTATTATATTCAAAAAATTTGTAAATTATTTTTATGATGTAATACTATGGGATTTCACTATGAGTAGGCATGTTATATTATCATGTTTTTATAACTATTAATTATTACGATATATTACAATTTGTATTTGAGTCAAGACAATGCGAGAAAGAATATGATTTCAAGGAAAAGTGATTGATTTTTTATTTTTTGATGCGGAGAGCTCATTTAAAATATATCAATATAGATAATTCAACATTCACACAATAAAATAAAGATATGTAAACTAAAAATGAAAAATGATGCATCATTTATCCCCTACAAATATTTATTTTTTGAGTGAACATAATGGAAATACCTTTTTTATTATTTTTATCAAGTGATCTATGAGTTTCATTGACATTATTTCATCATCACTCTTCTGTTCATCATTGTTATATATTATTTTTCATTATTTCAATCATAATATTTACTTTTTTTGTAGGAAATTATTAGTTCATACGTTTCGCATTCCATAAAAACATATTTCACGATTATACCATGTAATAAATAAAGAAATTTATTTGGGTTTAGTCTCACATGATACACTGTTATTTATGTTTGGTTTGGTATAATCCTATAAAAATTCGCGTTGTTTTATATCTTATAAAAAAGGAATTAGGTTATGTCTATTAGTAAGAAACAATAGGTTATTAATTTTTTCTATCTCCACAAAAATGAGAGGTCATAGTGAGTGAAACTCTTCTTGAGTATAATTGGGGAATGAAGAGTTGATATATGTTGGAATTGAACCTAACTTGTCTATAAATCTAATGTTCATTTTTTACATTATATTTTATCATTAAATTCCCAACTAATTTTTACTATTACAAAATCCAATAATATATTTGAATTATTAATTTGTATAATTTATTATTTATTAAAAAATTCAAAGCACTCTTAACCCTGCACTGTAAACAACATTAAAAATCATAACTAGTTCAACAAATGGGAAATTAATGTCCATTTATTCGTAATTTTCTCGAATTCCTTTAGTAAATTTTAGACATTTTTATTGTATAAAATTTATTCATTTATAATTAATATTTGTTTATCAAAGTTATATTTTACTAGTAAATAATATGTGTAAAAGAATATAATTAAATATATGATGTTTTTTAGGTCTTATATTTTTTTAAATTGATATTAAACATGCAGACCTATTGTGTGATGTTTATAATTTTCAATCATCTCAATTTGGATTACATTATATGGTTCATTTTTGTACTTAATAGTTTTAAATTTGAAAGTGTGAATTGGCAGGATATTATAGCTGATACTGTAAAATGGTTCATTTATTTCTATGAATTCTTTTATATTGAATCAGAGGTTATATGATAATGAAAAACCAGTTCAATTAGTAGTATGATAATTGAACCAGTGGTTTCAATGTTTAAAAAATAGAATTATAGTTTGAAAAAAATAGGGTAATAAGTTTTAGTATTTATATTTTATATTCATAATCTGGCATTTTTTTGTTTTATTATATATTTTCAATACACAAAAAAAACATTTTTTGTTTTGTATGTTGATTAAAATATGATCATGAAGCTATTAAAGAGAAATATTATAGTGTGGTAGAAATGAATAAAAAATTGAAAAGAAAGTTCAGGCTTTAAAAAAGAAACATATATTTATTTTATTGAAAATTTTAGTTTGACAGACTTATATATGATACTATAATAATTTTTTCTATAGAAATCATATTTTGAGTCATGAATATTTAAATTATACCATTATATGTTTTTAACTGGTGAGAGTAAATTAGAATTAACATAATGAAATGTAATCCATGGTTGGAGAATTTAAAATCAAAGGGGGTTTTATTAAATATTTCTCTCCCATATGTTTAGAAAATATTATGTCTTCCCTTCATTTCTTTTATAAATCAATATATGATATATATATGTAATATTTATTGCTATTTTGAATATCATTAAAAAATATAGTTGTTTTATTTTATTATGTTATAATTACTTTTTATTTTATTTTAGAAGTAATTATACTGATTATATTTTAACAAATAATAACATAAATAACAATTAATTAAATAAAATTATAAATAATAATTTAACTACTCTAATTTTTAGTAATAATATTGTATAATGAGTTATATAAAAGATTAATATTATTTATTTAATGAAATAAAACTAATTGAAATGGGGTACAGATGTAATCAATGAATATTTGAGTTCAATGAGAAATATTAATTTACATTTATGGGAATATATATATAAATATATAATCATTTAAAAAATTTATAACATGATTAGTTATGATATTTCTAAATATTGAAATTATTAAAAGGGAACTCCCTAATATATTTAATATATAACTTTTTGGAATTACATCTATTTTTATTATTTATAAATATTTTGATATTAAAATATAAATTATATATGTGTAATATAAATTTTAAATGTATAAATAGTTAATTATGAATTATATAATAACTATTAAATAAAAGAATATAATCTGTCATAACAAAATAAATAGTTTTCATTATATCTATTTTTTTTATTTTCTACATTTTAATTTAAATGAATAATTTTTCATATTTATAATTTTTATTTGAGGAAATGGATCATGAATTTTGAAATATCACATAAAAATTAGAGGGGTTCTTTTTTTTGGAATTATTCTTGAATACATAACTCTTATAAAATTTTAAAATATATAATTTTTTCATATATGGTATGCTTTAAGATATAATTATGATTTAAAAGGGACTAAGTAATTTATAATTTTATAAGTAATTATAATTTAATTAATGACTACAATAATGGTATTAAAAATATTAAACTATATTTCCAAATCTATAAATGAATATTCAATGAATGAATAATATTTTATTATAATTAAAGGAAAAATTTGTGTATTTATTTTGAATAATATATTTCAAGGATTGAATTCAGTTTTCTTTTTGTGAAAATGTTTAAAATAAATATATTTTCAATGAATCACTATTTTTGGACATTATAGTCTATACACTTGTATTATGATATCAATAATTATAAATTATTTATTATTTTATATAATCACACCCCTCCCCTTATCCTATAAAAATACATCTTCTTTTTTTATTTTTCATCAATCTCAAAACAACTTCATTTTCCAAAAATCAATATAAATTACTCTTTTAAACACAGTAGGAATGTTAATGAGAACTTGGTTTAAAAATTTATCATCCATTTAAGCCTTAAGGATCTCCCTAATAGTGATTCATTAAAGAGTAATTAGGTTGGGAATACATGAAGTGAGACTGAATATATTGTAGGGGTTCTCTTCAAAATATATATTATTTTAAAGTTTAATTTTCCTTATTTACTATCTTCCATTTTATGATATATATCAAAATTAATGAACACATAACATTCCATTATTTTAAGTTATTACTTTTGTCTATACCACCCTTTCTGATTAAATTTTTATATATCACATTATTTGGTATGGTTTTTTATAAAAAATTCATTTTGTGGAGGCATGATCCATATCCAGAACAAATTTTCTTTAATATGAGTATATACTACCCCATTAATGTCTTCTATCGTAATTTAAAATTAATTCACAGGATTTAAAATTATATTTCATGTGTCCTCTATCATGTGGGTTTTGATTCATACATATCCTTATTTGAAAGTGTTTATCCTTCAATATCTCTTAGTATTTTGGATTGTTTCTCTTTTTGAAATATTTTATATTAGTACACTATTTTATTTTATTTATTTTTTCCACTGTATTAGTTAGTAATGTTATTATTTTAATTAAATATTTAGGATTTACATTTATTCCTTATTTTATATCATTTGTTAATCCATAATTTTATTAAAATCATGTCATTATCTATGGGATATTCATTTTTATCTCATATTTTATCAGATTCAATATATAGAATATTACATCTAATTTTTTTACATTCCATTTTAATTTCTATATTCATTCCATTATAGTCCTATTTAATTTTTACAATCCTTTTACCATTTCACTTCTACTGATTCACACACCAAAGATTTCAATGATTATAAATGGAAATTTTTTATTTCAGGGTACTTTGATTGGATCGTTCCATTCTATAACCATTATCTTTACCCTCCATATATGAATTTTTAATAAATTTTGTTGTTTAGGGTGTTGGATCGAATAAGTAGATATGTATGTCTATTAGATGGAACAATACAAGAGGGGGGTGAATTGTAGGTTTAAAACCCATTGAGTTTTAGAAACAAAGAGATTAGTTTAAATGATCTTAAACTAATACAAATATAAACACCCACAATTGTATTGAATATAAAATGTATGATGTATTGTAATACTAATGTAAAGTAAAACAATTGTACTCAAGGTGAACACAATAATCAGACTAATACAAAGATGAATGATTCTACCTTAAAGCGTATAGAATCAATCAATACAAAAGGTAATAGAATGATTGTAATTGAAACAATTACAATTGAATATGTAAAGAAGAAAGGAAACAATACAAATTCCTTTCTAATACAAGTAACAACGGAAATGTAAAAGTATTACAAATCCTTTAACCCAAAGAGAAGGGTTATCCTTTAACCTAGGATAAAAGGTCTGTCTCACCAATACCTTGGTGAGCCCTCGATACGATGATCGACACGTCTGTCTGCCTATCCCCGGCAGCCCTCGATACGATGATCGGCACATCTGTTTGCCTATCCCTGGCAGCCCTCGATACGATGATCGGCACGTCTGCCTGCCTATCCCTGGTATCCCTCGATATGATGATCGGCACGTCTGTCTGCCTATCCCTATCAGCCCTCGATTTTGTAGGTAATTGACACCTCTGTCTTTCAATTACTTGAAAGCCCTCGATACGATGATCGGACGCACAAGTCAGATGAGAGAAGTCACAGTGTCTCTCTCTAGAATCATTGTAGTTCACAGAATCTCTTCATTCGTTCTCTTCATTCATCGTTGTTCTCTCAGCTTCAAATGACCTCCTATTTATAGGCCTTGGGTTTCAACGGTCATATTTCCTCCAACGGTCATATTGAAACAGAAATCACGACATCGTTTTGATTAGTTTGTAACTAACTCAACGACATCGTTTTGTTAGGACAAGAGATATATAGAAATGAAAAATCATGAGTACGATTCATATGTAGTGAGTGTTTTTGACAATGTACCAAAACAAATAATGAACATATGAATAGCAGAGTCAGTACGATACGATTGACAGAGTCAGTGTGGTATGATTGACAGAGTCAGTATGATACGATTGACAGAGTCAGTATGATCAGTATTGTACGATATGATAAACATGATAGAAGACAAATGTAATTTCCAAACATATGATAGAATACATTTGTGATTTCCAAAACATGATATAGAAGTCAAGAAGAATACTTTTGACTTAACAATCTCCCCCTTTTTGGAAAGCACAACACACAAAGTAAATGTAACAAGAAATACTTATCTCCCCCTGAGTTATTGAAAACTCTTCTGAATAAGAAATTGAATACAACTAACTCCCCCTTAGGTATGGACATTCCTAAGGATTGTATTGGTAGTTTTTCCTTAAGAGCATTGTAATGCATTCTCCCCCTTTATAAAACATTCTCTCCTTTGTAAACATTCTCCCCCTTTGTGATTTAGAAAAACAAAGGAGTAATCTTGAATTGTCTAAAAAAGTTAGTAAAGTAATACAAGACAATGGATAAAAGAAAAGGATCATAAGAGTTATTACAAAACAAAAAAAAAGTTCCAAAAGAAAACAAATACAACAATCATTTGTTTTCTCTTTCCTTCTCCTTGTTTATAAGTTCATGAAGAACAACTTTTATCTTATTGATCTCATTCTTGTCTTCAGAAATTGATTCTCCCTGAGTTTTGAGAATCTCTTGTTGGTCCGCAAAAATCTGATCTTGATTTCTGATAGTCTGCTCCTGGACTCTGATTACTTCTTCAAGGGTATCAATTCTGTTTTTCAAATTCTTGTTATCTTTGGATAACAAAGAATTTTGATTCTTCAGCAAAACCATTTCATCTTTGAAGGATGAAACCTTCGAGAATTCTTATTGAAAAACATTCATTCTCTCTTGAAAATCTTTCACTGAAGGAAAATCGGCTCTTTGAGAAGACAAAAGGTTCAACCTTTCAACCATTTATTTGTCAAGCTTGTTGAAAGAAATTGCAAGCTCATTTGATAACCTTCTTATATCTTCAATAGGAATTTCATGATCATTGATTGAGCTCTCTGTTTTGTACGACCACTTGGTCATCTTATTGCAAGCCTTCTTATGAGAAACTGAGCTTTCTAAAAGAACTTTCAAATCGGCTTCTACTGACAAAACTTTCTTCCTCAGTTCTTTCACAGATCCAAACTTCTTATTTTAATTATCAGTGATAAAATCAATCTTTCCTTCCAGCCTTGGGAAATAAGTAATGGTCTTCTCAACCGTTCTTAAAACATGAACAATGTAATCACTCTTCTTGATAGAGATTGTATGCTCTGAATCTGTATCTTCATCGTACGATGCTAGTTCATACGATCTGCTTGAATCAATAACTGGCTGTTTTCATTTTGCTTTTTCTTTCTGCTTTCATTCTTCTTCCACTTTGTCACTGATGATAACAACTTTATCAGAGTGAGAGGATTGAGTACCTTGCTTTTCTTAAGATGACATTCTGTCCGGATATCGTGCCTGATCGGCATGAAGAGTTTGTTGAACACCTTCTCTCAGCTTTTGAACCGATTCCTCTATACTCTTCTTTGAACTTTGAAGAAATTATAAAAGAAAATCTCCTTCTTCTTCTTCCACTTCTTCTATCTCTTCCATCACTTGTTTTTGTTTTCCTTCCTCAGGAAGACTCTGTACGATGGGTTCTTGGTGCACTTCTTCTGTTAATTGGGCACTCGCATCCTCAACCACTTTCAAGATTTTAGAGACATCAAAGTCCTGTGCCTTTCTTTTTAAAAGAAGCTTCTTCTTCTTTTCATCCTGAAGGGTTTCTTATACCCTTACTCTTTCTGTAGAAGCCTCAGCAGGATCAAGACCGAACTTCGGATCACCTTCCTTTCTTTGTTCCTTATCCTTTCTCCATTTTGCTACAACTTCCTTACTGTACCTTGGCTTCTTCTTCAGATTTGAACTGGTTTGCGGATCAGACATTTGAGTAACACCGGTAGATTGATAGTCTTTGGCTGGCATAGGTGCTGATTGATTCTGAGCCAATTCAGCTTCTACATCTCTGACAAAAAGTTTTGAATTCGGATCAAAACAAACATTCAGCTTTTTCATCGTACTCTTACTAATCCATGATGGCCTCAAATCCATGGGTTTTCCTTTCAATGGAATGTTACAAAACATCATACTCTCAAGAATGAATTTCGTAAGGATAACTGGATACATAATCATCTTGGACATAATCCCTCCTGTCTTGACATTCATAATGGTTTCAAAAACATATCCCATGAGATTTAATTTCCTCATATTTACAAGATAGTCAAGCATAAAGATATCAGAAACATTCAGAGTTTCTCTATCCCCTTTCCTTGGGATAAGAAAACCTTGCATCCATAATGTTACAAAATGATTGTCCGGAGAATGATGAGACACTTTTCTCTTTTCTTCATTAACAACAAACAAAGTCTTTTCAGAACTTTCTCTATTAAACGTACCAACTTTCTCTGGTAGTTTGTGCGATGGACAGAAAGAATCCCCTTCTATAGAAACATTCAGTAAATGTGCCGCTTGTTTCACAGACATAGACAATTTTCTATCGTACACATCAAAGTTTATAGTCATGTCTTTGTCGAAAGAAATGACTTTGTAAAACTGACAAACTTCATCAAAAAGAACCGGATTTTGAGAATCAGGCTTTTGAACACACAGATGTTCCCATCCTTGAAACAAAATAATCCACCTGATTGTAGAATCATACGTATCGAAAAAGTCTCGAGATACTAACCTTTCTCTGTTAAAGTCTTTCTCTGTAAAAGTCTTTGAAGACATCTCAGCGGGAGTATTAGTAGAGGATTGAGACATAAAGGTTCTGCCGATGAGAAGATCGTACAATGATTTATAGCTAGTGGAGCAGAGCTTCGCCTGAAATCCTGAAAAACCAATGTGGGTTTGGGGAAGGCAGGGGTGTATTTATAGGCAATAAAGAGATGACCGTTGATCTTCTACGGTCGAAAAAGGGTGAACATTAATCTTCTAAGGTCAAGATTAGAGAAAACCAGATCAATGGTTAGGATTAAAACAAAAAGAAGAAAACAAAATAAAAAAATAAAAAAAATGAAAAAGATACCTGTCGGAGAACAAAAGGTAATTGTTGGTTTTGATATCAATCAAAAGAAAATAAAAACGTAAGGAAACAAAAAAAATCATCAAGCCGATGGAAAACAAAGTTATTACTATGAACAGACCGTACGATAGAAAACAATCTTGTTACCATGAACTGACAATACGATGGAAAACAATCTTGTTACCATGAACTGACAGTATGATGGAAAACAATCTTAATACCATCATCGGTCGATTCAATAGAAAAGAAAATCATTACCATCATCGGTCGATTCAAAACTATCAATACGATGGAAAAGATATTCAATACCATCATCGGTCGATACAAAACTATTGATACAATGGAAAAGAAATTCAATACCATCATCAGTCGATTCAATACCATGATTGATTGATACGATGGGAAAGAATTTCAATACCATCATCGGTCGATACAATACCAAGATTGATTGATATGATGGGAACGAATTTGATTACCATCATTGGTCGATAGTAAATGATACTATAAAACTGTCAATACGATAAACAGAAGAGAAAAATGAATGATACGATAAAAACTTTCAATATGATAAACAGAAAAGAAAAATGAATGATACGATAAAAACTGTCAATACGATAAACAGAAAAAGAGAGTAAATAGTTAAAGAACATAAGATAAAAAGAAACATAAAGACAGAAAGAAATGTCCTCCCCCTTTCTACGAGGAGTTTCTTACTATTAGGAGAGATGTAAAACAGGAAGTAGATATGAATGATTATTTTAATGTAATCATTTCTAGCTTCTGTTTTATATATTCAAATCTATCGGAAGGTAAAGGTTTTGTAAAAATGTCAGCAAGTTGTTCTTGCGTTCCAATTAATTGTAAAATAATATCTCTTTTTTGTGTGTGATCCCTATGAAAGTGATGCCTAACTTCTATGTGTTTTGCACGTGAGTGATGTGCTGGGTTTTTACTAAGAGCTATGGCACTTGTATTATCACAAAGAATTTGAGTTTTGGAGAAACTAAAACCATAGTCAGTGAGTGTGTGCTGCATCCACAATACTTGAGCACAGCAACGTCCAGCTGCTACATATTCAGCTTCAGCAGTGGAGAGTGCTACTGAGTGTTGTTTCTTGCAGGACCAAGAAACCAAAGAATCTCCTATGAAATGACATGTTCCAGATGTACTTTTTCTATCCATTCTACAACCACCAAAGTCAGCATCTGAGAAACTTTTTAAAACAAAATCATTTCCAGAAGAGTAGAAAAGACCTAAATCCATAGTGTCTTTTAAATACCGAAAGATTCTCTTTACGGCTTTTAAGTGAGACTCTTCTGGATTAGATTGATATCTTGCACATAAGCATACAAGAAAACATCATGTCGGGTCGACTAGCTGTCAAGTATAGCAAACTCCCTATCATACCTCTAAAATTTGTTTGATCTACTGGTTTCCCAGTTTCATCAAGATCAAGAGTATTTGAGGTACCAATTGGGGTGCTAATACTTTTTTTTTGTCAAATCCATACTTTTTGAGTAAGTATTTAATATACTTATGTCGATATATATAAGTTCCTTCTGGTTTTTGAGAAATTTCAAAACCTAGAAAAAATGTTAACTCACCCATCATACTCATTTCAAACTCAGATTTCATTAATTTTGCAAAGGAATCAGTTAAAGATTTCTGAGTAGATCCAAATATGATGTCATCAACATAGATTTGAACAATCAAAACATTTTTGTTTTCCATTTTGATAAAAAGAGTTGGATCTGCTATACCTTTTGTATAATTGTTTTGTAAAATAAATACTATAAGTCTATCATACCATGCTCTAGGGGCTTGTTTAAGACCATATAAAGCCTTGTTATGTTTAAAAACATGATCAGGATGTTTTGGGTCTTGAAAACTAGGAGGTTGTTCTACAAAAACTTCTTCTTGAACAAAACTATTTAGAAAAGCACATTTGACATCCATTTGAAATAGTTTGAAATTGAAATATACTGCAAAGGCTAATAGAATACGAATAGATTCAAGTCTAGCTACAGAATCATATGTTTCTTCATAGTCTATTCCCTCTTGTTGATTATATCCTTTAGCAACAATTCATTCTTTATTTCTTACAATGATTCCATTTTCATCACACTTGTTTCTGAAAACCCATTTTACACCAATCACAGTTGTTTCTTTAGGTCTTTCAACTAAATTCTAGACTTGATTCCTTTCAAATTCATTTAGTTCATCCTACATTGCTTTGATCCAATCATCATCACCAAAGGCCTCACTTGGACTTTTAGATTCAAATTGGGAAGTAAAATCAAGATGTTCTATTTCATTTCTTAAGGAATTTCTGGTCCTTACAGTTTGATTTATATCACCAATGATGTTATCACTTGGATGATTCCTAAGAAACAATTGATTTGGGTTTTGTAAAACATGTTCATCAACATATGGTAGAAAATCTTCTGTGGTAAATGTTTCAGGAATACTTTCATGAACATTTTCCTTATCAGAATGCTCTTATAATAAAGGTTGATAAACATTTTTAGAAAACACATCTGAGGATGTAGGATTGGGTTGGTTGAAAACAAAAGGATCAGTTTCATCGAATTTTACATGTAATGTTTCCTCAACAGTACAAGTGTTTTTATTGAAAAATCTATAAGCCTTAGAGGTTGTAGAATAGCCTAGAAAGATTCCTTCATCAGATTTTGGTGCAAATTTGTGGAGATTATCTTTTGTATTTAGAATGAATACTTTGCATCCAAACACTTTGAAGTATGAAACATTAGGTTTTCGGCCAGTCCATAACTCATAAGGGGTTTTATTAAGATATGGTCTAGTTAAAACACGATTTATAGTATAACAGGCAGTACTAATAGCTTCAGCCCAGAAGTGCTTAGCAATTGAGTATTCACTCAACATGGTTCGTGTCATTTCCTGAAGAATACGATTTCTTCTTTCAACAACACCATTTTCCTGAGGAGTTATTGCAGCTGAGAAATTGTGAGTAATACCTTTCTTACTACAAAAAGTTTCAAAATCTGAGTTTTGAAATTCACCACCATGATCACTATGAATAGTTATCAATGGTAGATTTTTCTCATTTTTAACTTGGGCTCTGAATGTTTTGAAATAGGAAAAAGCATCAGATTTTTTTGTGAGAAAATATACCCATGTAAATCTAGTAAAGTCATCAACTAAAACAAATACATAGTATTTGCCTCCAATGCTTCCAGATTGTGAAGGACCAAACAGATCCATATGCACAAGTTGTAATGCATTAGAAGTTGAAACGTTATTAATTGGTTTAAATCTAGTTTTATGTTGCTTTCCAAATTGACAAGGATCACAGACTTTTGGAGAATCATATCTAAGGTCCGGTAGCCCTTTTACAAGTCCTTTCTTTGAGAGTTTTCTTAGTTTTCTCATATTACAGTGTCCTAGTCTCATATACCATAGCCACGATTGGTCTTCTATTACACTTAAACAAGGTATGTTTTGGTTCCTAAGGTCTTCTAAGATAATAGTGTAAACATTCTCCTGCCTATGGGCAGATAAAATGAACTCATCCTTGGAATTGTGAACTAGACACTTATCATTTCTAAAATTCACAAGGTAACCTTCATCACATAATTGACTTATGCTGATGAGATTGTGCCTAAGACCTTTAACAAACAAAACATTTGAAATAAGAACTTTTCCAAGAAAAACGATATTACCTATACCAACAATCTTTCCTTGAGCATTATCTCCGAAGGTAACTTTTCCACCTTTTGTTTTGATAACCTTTTCAAAGAAATCTTTGTTTCCCGTCATATGTCGAGAACAACCACTATCCATGTACCAAATGTTCTTATTGGTACACTTCTCGTTTTCTTGAAAAAGAAGCAATTAGATTTTCGGAATCCAAACTTGTTTGGATCCAGAAGGGTTAGATAAAAGAATTTTAGGAATCCACATTTGTTTTGAAAAATGAGCTTTATGAAATCCTAAAGATTGAGTTTTGTTAAGAGAACAATCTCTTCTCCAATGTCCAGCATATTGACACTTGGAACAGAAAATGGTTTTTTGAGGAACAAAATAGTTATTTCTAAAAACAGGTTTGGAATAAGTATAACCAAGACCAGAACGATTTCTCAAAGGTCTAATTTGAAAATACATCCTGTAAAAGTTTTCATTTCCATGGGTAAAGTTTGACAAACACTTTTTCAAAGATAAAATCTCTGACTTTAGTTTTAAAACCAAATTCTTGTTTTCTAAAACATTTGAATTTGAACTAGAGTTAGGCTCTAAAATGTTTTTCTTTGAAATTTCAGTTTCAAGATCCTTAGAATGTTTATCCTTTTCAGATTTAACTTTCTCAAGGGTTTTTAAAATACTTTCAAAATCCGATGTTTTTGCATCAAGATCTTTAGAAAGATCTGATACTTTTTTAGTAAAAATTGAAATTCTAGAATTTGATTTTTCCAATATCTTTTTGAGTTTTGAATTTTCATTTTCAAGTAACTTAGAAAATCTAGAGACCTCTTTGAAAGAAGGGAATGTATCATCCTCTGATGATGAGGATTCATCATTTGAAGATTCATAATATCTATTTTCAGTACAATTTGCATTCAAAGAGACATTTGTAATAGCTTCAGCATTATGTACCTTAGCCATGAGACAATGATCTTTAATTGGTAATCTGGCTAGAAGTCCAATATTTCTTTGTCCTGATGTCTAATATTCTGAAGAATCATTTGAGGAATCACTAACACTTGCACTCCATGTATCATTTTCTTTCAACACTTTCTTTGTCTTATAAAACCTTTTCTTGTTTCTTTCAGAGTGTTTATCTTTTCTATCTTTCCTCTTCAGTAAAGGACAATCAGGCCTTATATGTCCTGTATTCTTGCATTCATAACAAGTTACCTCTGAATCTTTCCTGTCTTTCCTGTCTTTCTTTATGAATCTATATTGAAAATCATTCTTTCCCACAATCTTGTTCATCCTTCGAGCAAGATTGGCTAACTCATTATCCGAAAGATTACAATCACTTAAATCAGATATAACAACTTTCTTGGATTTAGACCTTGTAAGTCTTTCAGGTGTTTTAGCTTTATATGAAAAAGCTACACTTCCATTCCCATTCTTCTTCTTATTGAAATCAGCATCTCTCTTAATTCTTGCCTCATGTTGTAGAAGAGTTCCAAAGAGTTCATCAAGAGTAATCTGGGAGACTTTTCTATTTTCATCAATAGCTGTCCTTTTTGACTCCCATTCATTTGGAATAATATCTATAATCTTATCAACAAGACCTTCATCATCAAGACCTTTTTCTCCCATAGATTGTAATCTGTTTACAATTGTCATAAACCTTTGTTGAAGCTTACATACTGGCTCTCCATAAGGAAAAACAAATCCATGATACTCTGCTCGAAGTATTGCTCTCCTTGTTTCTATAACCTTGGATGTACTGAAATGAGAAACTTCTAATTTCGTCCAGATACAGTTGGCTTATTCACATGAAGATATCTGACTATATATATTCCTGGTCATAGAGCATAATAAAGTATTGTGTACCTTGTAATTCAGTTGATATTCTTGCTTCTCTTGGTTGGTGAAAGTGCTAACTTCTTTGGCAGGAATTTTGTAACCCCTAGTAAGCATAATAAAATTTTCTACACCAGTATTGATAACAAAAGTCTTCATACGATCTCTCCAATACTCATAATCATTCCCATCAAAGATCGATGGTCTAGAAGGATTCAGATTATCTATTGATCTGATATTCATTCCTGCAATCTAATACAACAAAAACAACTTTTCCACTCCACACGTTAGTGTACTAAGTATTCAAGATAGTAATAAGAAATAAAGCTAGTAATATAAATCAGTGGAAAACCTCCTCTGATACCAATTGTTGGATCGAATAAGTAGATATGTATGTCTATTAGATGGAACAATACAAGAGGGGGGTGAATTGTAGGTTTAAAAACCTTTGAGTTTTAGCAACAAAGAGATTAGTTTATATGATCTTAAACTAATACAAATATAAACACCCACAATTGTATTGAATATAAAAGGTATGATGTATTGTAATACTAATGTAAAGTAAAACAATTGTATTCAAGGTGAACACAATAATCAGAGTAATACAAAGATGAATGATTCTACCTTAAAGCATATAGAATAAATAAATACAAAAGGTAATACAATGATTGTAATTGAATCAATTACAATTGAATATGTAAAGAAGAAAGGAAACAATACAAATTTCTTTATAATACAAGTAACAGCGGAAATGTAAAAGTATTTCAAATCGTTTAACCCAAAGAGAAGGGTTATCCTTTAACCTAAGATAAAAGGTCTGTCTCACCAATACCTTTGTGAGCCCTCGATACGATGATCGGCACGTCTGTCTGCCTATCCCCGGCATCCCTCGATACGATGATCGACACGTCCGTCTGCCTATCCCTGGCAGCCCTTGATACGATGATCGGCACGTCTGTCTGCCTATCCCTGGCAGCCCTCGATTCGATGATCGACACGTCTGTCTGCCTATCACTGGCAGCCCTTGATTTTGTAGGTAATCGACACCTCTTCCTTTCAATTACTTGAAATCCCTCGATACGATGATCGGACGCACAAGGCAGATGAGAGAAGTCACGGTGTCTCTCTCTAGAATCTTTGTAGTTCACAGAATCTCTTCATTCTTTCTCTTCATTCATCGTTGTTCTCTCAGCTTCAAATGACCTCCTATTTATAGGCCTTGGGTTTCAACGGTCATATTGCCTCCAACGGTCATATTGAAACAGAAAGCACGACATCGTTTTGATTAGTTTGTAACTAACTCCACGACATCGTTTTGTTAGGACAAGAGATATATAGAAATGAAAAATCATGAGTACGATTCATATGTAGTGAGTGTTTTTGAAAAAGTACCAAAACAAATAATGAACATCTGAATATCAGAGTCAGTACGATACGATTGACAGAGTCAGTGTGGTACGATTGACAGAGTCAGTATGATACAATTGACAGAGTCAGTACGATCAGTATTGTACGATACTATAAACATGATAGAAGAAAAATGTAATTTCCAAACATATGATAGAATACATTTGTGATTTACAAAACATGATATAGAAGTCAAGAAGAATACTTTTGACTTAACATAGGGTTTATAATATTAATTTCATTCCCCTTTTTCAAAATATATAGTTATATTTATTTCATATATATATTTATATATAATAAAAATGATAATGAGTTTTTTTAACATCATTATAATTATTTATCATCCTCATAAATAAATATTTTTTAAAAATAAAACATTTCTTTTATCTAATCATTAATAATTTTTATAAATATTATCTTGTAGGAAAAAATTAACATTTTTTCCCCTTCATTGATAAAGAATTTTTTTATTTATGATTTATATCATTGTTTTGTAAATACACAAGAATCATTTTCTTAAATCATCAATAATTTATTATCATTATATTATATATTTTTTATTTAAAAAATACACATACAAATAAATGTTTTTCAATAATTATTATTTTTTATTCTATTTCAATATACTTTTTTCATAAACTGTCACTCTTCCATTTCATTTCACTTATTCATTATGAATATTTAATTTTCCTTAAGGTATTTTGTAAATTAAATACATAAGAGTTGATTGATATATTGTTTTCATTTACTTACCATATCACTAACTATACGTAATGATAAACTATCTTCCAAAATATTTCTATGGTAAAAACCATATGATTTTATGGATATTTTTCACGATAAAAAAATTATATATTATATGATATTTTTCTATTATTTCATTATATAACTCATTTTTTTTGGACTATCACGCTACATTCTTTTATGAATAAGTGTATTCATTCAGGGTCTTATAACACATGGACACACTCATTGATACCCACATCATTATATGAAGTCTTTGTCTTAAATTATCTATCCATTTAATGCATTAGGTAGAAATTAATTTCTCAATAGATTACAATTTTATTCATGGAAATAAAGTATTTATATTTACCCATAATGTTATGAATTGAAATGACATTTTTTCCTTATCCATTATATTATGTCTGGATACAATATGGGTATATATTCCCACTAATTTAGGATGTTCTTGATAGTCATCCATGACTTATGTTATAATTTTCCATATTTGTCTATGGTTGATATTTCTATATAATATCATTAGCGTTCATTTCTTTTTTTTCCTGAATGTGACTTGATTCACAATAAAATTAGAGGTATAGGTCACCGCATGGAAATAAGGGAATTATCTAATCCCTAGTGGATGAGTACAAGATTCATGTTCTTTAAAACATTGTTTATGGAGTGATTTTTTTATTTGGAAACCTAATATATAAAATATTATTGATAATATGTAATGTAAAATTCATATATGAATTCATAATTTAATCACAACATAGTAAATTTCAACCAAAAAGTTTAAAATATAAATAATTATATTTAATAGTATCATTGGTGGCTATGTTCTAAACACTATCTCTTGTCACCAACTCTGATATCAAGTGGGTCCCTACAAAAACCAATATCAGTCATGTATTCCATGGAAAATGTACAATCACCAAATAATAGCTTTATTCCCTATATGTACCTTTAAAAAATCCATCAAATATGTATTTCCTCTCACGCTGACATATAGGGTGTGATCATATAATAATTAGTATGATATAACTATGACACTGACACAAAAGGAATAAACTCAAGTCTCTGTTATGGATTCAAATATTTATTTACAAAGTAGAAATAAAATAATTTTAGGAAAATAATTTTCATTAAAAAAATAAGATGAAAAGTGATATAAAAAGTCTAAATGAATAACTTCTAACATAAGGAGGATCCATACTTGATAAACCAATTTTCAGACAATCCCACCAGATCTGATATGATAATCCAAATCCATCAACTATTGGGGTAATTTAATTAACATATAATAGCCATTAAATGTACACATACAAACTCACACATATGAGTATATTTTTAATGATAATTTCAAAACCCTTTCTCATTGTCATAGGGTAATCAGGTAAAACCAATTATAGTAATCTTATAAACATTTTATGAGAATAAGGGTATAGATATAATGAATTTGGGAATTTAAATCCCATATTACATAAGGTAAGGAATATAATTTATCATATACCATTACATATTCTTTGTCAATATCCAATATAACTATATAATGTTTATATATAAACAATATATTTATACTTACATGGTAATAATTTTACAAAAAATGTAATTATTTAGAATAAAATCAATGATGAATACCTATATGCTTAAAAAAACAAAGGAAAAACATATTATTAATGTAACATCCTAGGCAAATAAAGAACAATATATTTTCATATTTATTTACATTTACGAATTAAAAATTAATTTCACTTTAAAGGGGTTGCTATGTTCGATAGCGTACCTGATACGCAACAAAGAGTTTCTTTGAAATCTTACTTTGCACACTAGTAATAAAATAATATTATTTTAAACGGTAGTTAACACGCAGCCGTTGTATTGGAGGGAATTAATAGAAATAACTAAAATATGAATATATATGTTTGTTAAATGTTTTTACATTTATCCAATGATGGATAAAGGCTTAGAATATGAAAAGAATTCAATTTTAGGCATAGATACATTAATATTCACTAAAGGTCCACTTATAATTTTTCATGGAGAACCTTCATTAAATATATTTTTGGTCACTCATATACATTATATTGGACTAAATTAAATTATTCTTTATAATCGGGACATCAAAATTTACTTTGTGTAAATGTTTGGTATTTTTTCCGATAAAGTTCATTTTTCAATGAATAGTGAAAAATGTTGTATTTTAATTCAAAAAATCTTTTTAATATAATTTATTTATATTATTAGATTATCGTTTGAATTCGTTTTAAAGTGAAATTATAATATATTTTTACCATTTAATCCAATAGTGGTCATTGCAATTAATTTTACTTTGAAATCAGACTTAAACTAGTGTCAATCTTTTGATACTTATTGTTTCATAAAAACACGCTATTTGCACTAACAGCGGGAATTAATTACTAAATTAAATAATTCAACATATATGTTTCGAATTTTTTAAATTATATTTCATTTTTTAATTCTAAATATCAAATATAGCTTAGGGAGATGTTTTGGTATTTTTCTGAAAAACTTCAATTTTTGATGAATAGTGAAACCACTAAGTGGTACTTAAAAACCTGATTTTTCATTTAAATAAAAATTTACAACCTCGATGTTTTGAATTTAAAAAATCCAACATACATGGTTGTCATTATGAAGTAAAATGTGGTTCAATGGTATTAAAATAATTTTTTTGTAAATAACAACTTTTATGCTTATTAATCACAATTAGAGGTAATTAGTGCAGTTTAAGGTAAAAATAATGTTATAATAATATGAAATGACCTATACACATGTCCTGCCCTTATTTTATGTGTCTTGGACGACCAAGAAAATCCATGGGTAATCTTGGAGACCCCATGGAGCCATTTGGTAGGAACATAACATTAATAACTTTTTATTTAAAGTTAAAATAAAAATGTCAAAAACATGAGTTGTTTTACTAAAAGAATTCTTAAATGGGGTTATACATGTCATATGTTTGCCTATTAATATTAATTAGAATGATGAAACTATTTCCTACATCATGAAAGTTTTTTTATAATTTCAGACATTATATAAATTAAATTATTTATGACACCATGATGATGAAGCGATTACCTCATTATTTCATGATTTACATAAAATGAAAAGATAATGTAAAATCTAAGACCTACATATGTCAAAAACCTATTGTATTGGTGTAATTAAAACTATTATCACCTTATACAATAAATATATAATTGTGGGACCCTTTTATCCGAAAATCATTTTATAATAAAGTATCTTTTCTTAACTTTCCAATAGTGCCCCTCTTCTCCTCTTATAAAAGGCACCAACCTATACCTCCTTACACTCACTTCTCAAGCCTTTGGTTCGGCCAAGATCTTTCCATTATGTCTCTACACATGCCTATCTTACTCCTAAAATCCTCACATTGGGCAGAAGTCTTCTCAAGGAAGCCTTTGAGCTCAAATCAAAAAGAGTTACCCCTTTTAAAGGTAGTGTTTTCTCTTGTGTTCTTCTGTTTTATTTTGCTTCTCCACACCTCTAAACTCTTTTTATTACTTTATTTTGAAACACAAAAAGTATCTTCCATATACTAGGATGTTGTAATAAGAATTATTCTAGCTATACATACACACACCTCCGTTTAATGGTTAAAGAACATACTCTTTCTATGGTTGGTGAATTTCTGCCTCACGAAACGATGATTGTTCAATCTTATTTTAACACATTTAATGGTGGCCATTAAGATGACACTCTTTTTATATATGATATATATTATGTTTATGTTTTCCTTATGCTTCTGTATTTTTCATTTTTGGTATACCATTATGGATTCCATTATGGGTATACGCGATATCGTCATTTTAGGAAGTGCGAACTACCGACCCCTCAAAGTGATTTGATTCGTTAATTCCATATGTGGGACATATAAAGGATGGATATAAAGTTATTATATATTATTTTATACTATAATTATAATATAACATTATATAATTATTATTTATTTCCATTAAAGTATGAGATAGAAATGAAAGTAGCGTTCAGGCGTACGTACGGCTTACCGTCTCCATGAACGGTGCATTTCATTTCTTATCCCCAAATGTAATGTACTATTACAAGTACATATATATAATGGATATATATGATGTATGTTACATATAAATGATGAATATTATTCTGTAATTAAAATATACATACCTCTAATTTATTTTTAATTCCATGAATATGACATAGAAATGAAAGTAGCGTTCATGCGTACGTACGGCTTACCATCTCCATTAACGGTGCATTTAATTTCTTACCTCTAAATGATTATGTAATATTATAAATACATGTATATGCTGGATATATATTATATATATGATTTCCATATAATGAATATCATTCTGGATATAAAGAACCTTTGACCACACGAACAACATGTAATTGTAAGAAGTCCACTTTCGACTAAAGAACCAAACATCGACAAAACAAACATTATTAACTTAAATGATTACATAAGGTTTATAACAAGGTAATAAGTGATATAAAAGTAATAATGAACAAGAAAAATGTTTTTAATAAAGAATAAATTAACTCAAGTTTATTATTCAGGATGTTAAAGAACGATCGAGTCAAGTCGGACCCGAGGTAAGGGACTTCGTCTCAATCTCCTTTCATTGAGGCATTTTTCGTTTTATACACAACTTTCTTTTATACGGTGTATAAACCCCTTTGACTTTTACTTTTATAAAAAAATAATCTTTTTATACAAAGCATTTTACTAAAAAACAAAAAATAAATGTTTCTTTTAACGTATGCGGTGACAATGTCCTTTTCCGTCGATGTGAGTATTATTTGGTCTTTGGCTTCCTCAAAAAGTAGTAATGTTTTTAAAATGAAATAAATACCATATAATCTTTTATGTATTTTGGTATTGAACATGGTTTCTATAATGGATTTTTTATGTTACTATATTTATGTGATATATTGTGATTAAAGTGTGGAAATGTTTTCTTTCCATTATATTTGTTTTATGTCTTATGAATTTATAATGGTACTTGGACATTTGAGGGGTGGTTACGTGATAAACCATATGACGGGTGGTGCTGTGAATACCAGGATGGTTGGTTACGTTATAACCTTCAATGCATTGGGCATGGAAGTTGCCCGTATGGCTATTACATTAAGTGATACGTGTGGAATTCGACCATATGGTTATTCCATTTAAGTATGATTATGTCCCAAGTTACCTTTATATGTTATGTGTTCTTTATATGGGTTTTATGGATTATTTTGGTTACAAATGGGTAAGTAATGGTCTTTTATTCAGTGAATAGTTTTTACTACTTCATAAAGGTGAAAGGTACTACTTTGATAAAGTATACATGGTTTACATGTTGTTTTGAAAAACTAACAGTTTTCATTAATTGTGTTTCCCTTACTGATCTTTTTATGCTCACCCAAAGTTTTTGAAATGTTTATTACAGGACGGAATGTGGAATAGGGTCAAGGATGGGATCATGGAAAAGTCATGCTATTGAAAAAATGGAACTAGATATTTTTATTTTTAAGAGTTTTTATTTTATGGAAACATTGTTGAAGTGTCTACTTTGTAATATTTTGATGTAATAGTTATGTCATAATTCTCTAAAACACTAAACCAAAAAAGATCCTCAATGTGAATTATTTATTTAATTCAATATTAGGTATGGTTTAAGGTCATGGCCTTATATTTGATATCAGAGGTCGGTTTAGATAAACTTAGGAGTTAGAAAATTGTTAAATTATAAATTAATTTATTGTATGACTGAAATTATATAGCATTTAAAGACTACCATGTTTCTTCACCTAAGATATTAATGTGTTTAGAATGGTTTTTCGAAGAGGAAACACAGAAGTTGTGCTAAGAAGGTAAATATATGGAAATGAACTTCGAAATCAGCATCCTGAGATGGTCAAAATCAGAATTGAGCAGTTTACTGCAGTTATGGCTCTGTTGAATTAGGTGATAAATGGTGGTTGTGTTATTGATGATATTTTGGTGTTTTCTAAAAGTAAAGAGGAGCATGAAAGACATTTAAGGGTTATTTTGAAAACATTAAAAGAAAAGAAATTGTATATTCAGCATGTGTGAGTTTTGGTTTCAACAAATTTCTTTCCTTGGGCACATTGTTTATAAAGATGGGATAACTGTTGATCCTACAAAAACAAATGTTGTTGAAGAATGGCCAAGACTCACAAATCTAAGTGAGATTCGTAGTTTCCTTGGTTTGGCTGGCTATTACCGAAGGTTTGTTAGAATTTTGTCACGGTTATCTAGTCCAATGACTAAGCTAACTCAGAAGGGTTTTAAGTTTATCTAGACAAAAGAATGTGATGATTGTTTTTAGGAATTGAAAATAAGATTGGTGAATGCGCTAGTTTTGGCACTACCTTACAGGAATGGTGAGTTTGTAATCTATAGTGATGCTTCCTTGAAAGGACTTGGTTGTGTCCTTATGTATAATGATCAGGTAATTGCTTATGCATTACGCCACTTGAAAATTCATGACTTAAATTACCTTACACATGATTTGAAATTAGCTGCTCTTGTTTTTGCTTTAAAAATATGGAGCCATCATTTGTAACGAGTAAAGTGTGAAATATATACTGATCACAAAATTTTAAATTATATACTCACTCAGAATTAATAGAACATGAGACATAGGAGACGGCTATAATTAATCAAGGATTGTGATTGTATAATTCATTACCCTCCAGGAAATGAAAATAAAAGTGGATGATTCTTTGAGTCGAAAAAGTAATGCTTCATTAACCATAAAACATTTGGAACGAGATCCTTTGGTTTTTTATTTTATGAAATTTGGCATAGAAGTTGTTGGTACAGGAAGTTCATATGTTTTGTTTCAGGTATCAATGAGATCATCCCTATAAGATAGAATTAAGCAAGCACAGAGGGAAGGTAGTGAGTTGCAGAAAAATGTAGAGCTGGTTCAGAAGGGTAATTTGCATGAATTGAACATTGATATTGATTGTGTTTTGAGATTTGGTAAGAGATTGTGTGTGCCTTGTGATTCATGGTTGAAGAGAGAGTTGTTATTTCAAGCTCATTTTTCTCCATTTTCAGTTCATCCTGGCAGTTCTAAGATGTACAGTGATCTGCGAGAGTATTACTGGTGGGGCGGAATGAAAAGAGATATTGCTGATTTTACTGTGAAGTGTTTGACTTATCGGTAGGTTAAAGCAGAGCAGCAGTTACTGAAAGGGATGCTTCATCCTCTACCAGTTCTAGAGTGGAAATGGGAAAATATATCCATGTACTTTGTTGTGGGATTACTGAAGACATCTAGAAGTAATAATGCAATCTAGGATATTGTTGATCGATTGACTAAATCTGCTCATTTCCTTCCTATTCGAGATACTTTGTCTCTAGATCAACTTGCTCGGTTGTATCTTAAAGAGATAGTCAGGTTGCATGGAGTTCCTCTCTCTATTGTATCTGATCATGATCCCATTTTTACTTCTATCTTTTGGAAAGGCCTTCAGAAGTCATTGGGTACTGAATTAGATTTTAGTACATCTTTTCATCCACAATCAGATGGGCAGTCAGAATGAACAATTCCGACGTTGTAGGATATGCTATGGGATTGCTCTATGGATTATCAGGGAAGTTGGGACCATCATATTTCTATGGTTGAGTTTTCATATAATAAAAGATTTCATTCCAGTATACAGATGGCTCCGTTTGAAGCATTATATGGAAAACGGTTTCAAAATCCACCTTTTTGGGATGAAGTGGGTGAAAGGAAGCTGATGGGACCAAAATTGGTTGAAGAGATGGAAGAAAAAGTTCAGTTGATTCAGAAACACATGAGAACAGCTCAGAGTAGGTAGAAGAGTTATGCGGATAACCGGTGGAAGGATCTATCTTTCGAGGTAGGTGATCATGTTTTTCAGAAAGTTTCACCATGGAAAAGTGTGATGCGATTTGGTAAGAAAGGAAAGTTGGGTCCAAGGATCATTGGACAATATGAAATTATGTAGAAAGTTGGATCAGTTTCTTACCGAGTGGATTTACCTCTGAGTTTATCTCAGGTACACAATGTTTTTCATGTATTAATGTTGAGAAAGTATATGCCAGATTCATCTCAAGTTTTGAGCCCAGAGGTAGTTCAGTTGGAAGAGAATCTCTCTTATGAAGAACAAACAGTCCTGATTCTTGACCAAAGAGAGCAAGTGTTGCGAAATAATGTAATTCACCAGGTAAAGGATTTGTGGAAAAACCATATGGTTGAAGAGTCAACATGGGAATCTGAAAATGCTATGAGGGATAAATACCCCCACTTATTTTGATAAGTGAATAAAATTGTGAGGTCGCAATTCCCAAAAGGGGGAAGGATGTAACATACCAGGTAAATAAAGAATAATAAATTTTTTTATTTATTAACATTTACGAATTAAAAATTAATTTTACATTAAAGAGGTTGCTATGTTCGATAGCATACCCGATACGCAACAAAGAGTTTCTTTGAAATCATACGTTTCACACTAGTAATAAAATAATATTATTTTAAATGGTAGTTAACACGTAGCCATTGTATCGGCGGGAATGAATAAAAATAACTAAAATATGATTATATATGGTTTTTAAATGTTTTTACATTTATCCAATAATGGATAAAGGCTTAAAATAAGAAAAGAATTCAATTTTAGGCATAGAGACTCTAATATTCACTAAAGGCCAACTTATCACCTTTTGATGGAGAACATTCATTAAATATAGTATTGGTCACTCTTATATATTCTATTAGACCAAATAAAATTCTTCTATAGAATCGGGACATCAAAACTTCCTTTGTGTAAATTTTTGGTATTTTTCCGATAAAATTCATTTTTTAATGAATAGTGAAAATGTTGTATTTTAATTCAAAAAAACTTTTTAATATTATTTATTTATATTATTAAATTATTTTTTGAATTTGTTTTAAAGTAAAATTAGAATATATTTTTACCATTTTATCCAATAGTGGTCGTTGGAATTAATTTTACTTTGAAATCGGACTTAAACTAGTGTCAATATTTTGAAAATTATTGTTTCATAAAAACACGCTATTTGCTCTGATAGAGGGAATTAATTATTAAATTAATTAATAAAACTTATATGTTTTGAATTTTTTAAATTAGACTTCATTTTTGACTTCGGAATATCAAATATAGCTTAGGGTGATGTTTTGTTATTTTTCTGAAAAACTTCAATTTTTTAGGAATAGTGAAACCACTAAGTGGACTTATAAAACTGATTTTTCATTTAAATGAAATTTTACGACCTCTGTGTCTTGATTTTCAAAAATCCAACATACATGGTTTTCATTAAGAAGTAAAATGAGGTTCAATGGTATTAAAATGATTTTTTGGTGAATAGTAACTTTTATGTTTATTAATCGCAATTAGATGCAATTAGTGTAGTTTAAGGTAAAAATAATGTTTTAATAATATTAAATGACCTAGAAACATGTCCTAATTTTATTGGATGTTTAATGTATGACCAAGGAAATCCATGGGTCAACTTGGGGACCCCATGGATCCTCTTTGGTAGGAAAATGACATTAATAACATTTTATTTAAAGTTAAAATAAAAATGTCACAAACAGGACTTGTTTTACTAAAACAATTCTTAAATGGGGTTATAAAAGTCAGATTTTTTACTATAAATCTTAATTACAAATATAAAAATATTTCCAACATCATGATATATTTTTATAATTTTTAAACATTAAATAAATTAAATTATTTATGACACCATGATGATCCAGCGATTACCTCATTATTTCACAATTTAAATAAAATGAAAAGATAATGTAAAATCTAAGACCTACAGATGTCAAGAACCTATTGGATGGGTGGATTTAGAACTCTTATCACCTTATCCTCTAAAAATATAATTTTGGGACCCTTTTTATCCAAAAATCATTTTATAATAAACTATCTTTTCTTAACTTTCCAAGAGTTCCCCTCCTCTCCTCTTATAAAAGGCCTCCACCTCTACCTCCTTACCCACACCTCTCAGGCCTTTGGTTCGGCCAAGATCAGCACATTTTGTCTCTCCACATCCCTATCTTACTCCTATAAGCCTAACTTTGGGATGAAGTCCTCTCAAGGAAGACTTTGAGCTCAAATAAAAAACAGTTACCCCTTTTAAAGGTAGTGTTTTCTCTTGTGTTGTTTTGTTTTATTTTTCTTCTCCAACCCTCTAAACTCTTTTTATTCCTTTATTTTGTAACAAAACCAGTATCTTAAATATAATAGGATGTTTTTATAAGAATTATTTGAGCTACACTTACACACACCTCCGTCTAATGGTTAAAGAATATACTATTTCTGTGGTTGGCGAATTTCTGCCTCATGAAACGATGATTGTTCAATATTCTTTTAACACCTTTAATGGTGGCCATTAAGATGTAAATATTTTTATATATGATATATATTATGTTTATTTTTTCCTTATGCTTCTTTATTTTTCATTTGTGGTATACCTTTATGGATTCCATTATGGGTATATGCAATATCTTCATTTTTAAAAGTGCGGACTACCGCCCCCTCAAAGTGATTTGATTCGTTACTGCCATATGTGGGACGTATAAAGGATGGATTTAAAGTTATTATATATGATGTTATACTGGAATTATAATATACCTTTATATAATTATTATTTCTTTCCATTAAAGTATGAGATATAAATGAATGTAGCGTTCATGCGTACGTACGACTTACCGTCTCCATGAACGGTGCATTTCAATTTTTATCCCCAAATGTAATGTACTATAATAAGAACACATATATAATGGATATATATGATGTATGTTACATATAAATTATTAATATAATTCTGTAATTAAAATATAAATACCTCTAATTTAGTTTTAATTCCATTAATATGAGATAGAAATGAATGTACCGTTCATCCGTACGTACGACTCACCGGCTCCATGAATGATGAATTTCATTTCATACCTCTAAATGATTATGTAATATTAGAAATACATGTATATGCTGGATATATATGATATATATGATATCAAAATCATGAATATCATTCTGGATATAAAGAATCTTTGACCACATGAACAACATGTAATTGTAAGAAGTCCACTTTTGACTTAAGAACCAAATATCGACACAACAAACATTATTAACTTAAATGATTACATAATGTTTATAACATGGTAATAAGTTATATATAAGTAATAATTAACTTGAAAAAGGTTCTTAAACAAGTAGAAATTAACTCAAGTTTATTATTCAGGACGTTAAAGAACGATTGAGTCAAGTCGGACCTGAGGTAAGGGACTTCGTCTCAATCTCCTTTCATTGAGGCATATTTCGTTTTATACACAACTTTATTTTATATGGTGAATAAAACCCTTTGACTTTTACTTTTATACAGAAGGAATCTTTTTATACAAAGCATTTTACTAAATGAATAAAAGGAATGTTTCTTTTAACGTACGTGGTGACAACAACCTTTTCTGCCTCCATGAGTATTATTTGCTCTTTGGCTTCCTCAACAAGGAGTAATGTTTTTAAAATGAAATAAATACCATATACTATTTTATATATTTTGGTATTGAAAATGTTTTTTATAGTGGATTTGTTATGTCAATATATTTATGTGATATATTGTGACAAAGTGTGGAAATGTTTTCTTTATATTATATTTGTTTTATGTCTAATGATTTTATAATGGCACTTAAACATTTGACTGGTGGTTACATGATAAAACATATGAAGGGTGGTGCCGTGAATACCAGGATGGGTGGTTACGTTATGACCTCCAATGCATTGGGTATGGAAGTCGGCCGTATGGTTTTTCCATTAAGTGATATGTGTGGATGTCTATCGTATGGTTATTCCATTTAAGTATGTTTATGTCCCAAGTTACCTTTATATGTTATGTGTTATTTATATGGGTTTTATGGTAATATTTTGGTTACAAAAGGGTATGTAATGGTCTTTTATTCAGTGAAGAGTTTTTACTACTTCATAAAGGTGAATGGTATTACTTTGATAATGTATACATGGTTTACTTTTTGTTTTGAAAAACTAAAAGTTTTCATTCATTATGTATCCCTTACTGAGCTTCTTATGCTCACCCCAAGTTTTTGAAATTTTTTTCACAGGACATAATGTGGAATATGGTCAAGGATGTGATCAAGGAAATGTAATGCTATCTAAATCATCGAACTAGACATGTTTCTTTTTAAGAGTTTTTATTTTATGGAATCATAGTACAAGTGACTACTTTGTAATCTTTTGATATGTAATAGTTATGTCCTAATTATCTAGGAATCTAAACCTGAAAAGATCCTCAATGTGGATTATTTATTTAATTCAATATTAAGTAAGGTTTAAGGCCGGGGCCTTATAATTATATAGTATTTTCAATACGATATCTTCAAATAATATCTCAATGAAAAACATATAATAGTACAACCATGATATATTAATCAATAATTCATTATGAAAACCTAATAAATACATAAATTCTAAATGAAACAAGAAATTATACATGATATCTCATTTCACATTATATGATTTTAATATAATATTATATCATCTTTAGAATATAGATAATTTCATAGTTTAATTTTTATTTGAAAAGTATCCAAAAAATCCTTTAACTAATGAGTGTATAATAACTAGTGTACTGTCATAAATTCATGAAAAAAGAAAAATGTTTTTGTCTATCATAACCAACACCCACCCATGGTAAATATGGTCTATACATAAACAAATCATAAGTGAAGAATTAGTAAATTAATTTACTTTATTATGTCTATCAAAAATAGATTGTAACATCCAAAATATTTTCAATAATTCATGTATTCAATTGAATAATTGTTATTGGAGGATGTTTTATGTTGAAACCTATACCATGTAAAAATTTTATTTAACAATTATGAAAATTATAAAGTCTTATAAACCTAAATTCATTTATTGAGGATTATTATATAAACAAAACTTAAATTCATAAACATTATAAAAATAAGAAAAATATGGGTTCTCTAACAAATTTTTCTTAAATTTGAAAATAAACAAATGTTAATATTGAATAAGATTCTTAAATAATATCATTTAATTTCACCTAATTAAACCATTTATGACCTCCACACCTATATAACTTTAAACATAAGATATATTTGTATCGCAAAAAATTTTCTAATACACGTTTATATAGAAAGTAATGACAAAATTAATAGTATTTTCCAGTTTCAAGGTGGAATGTATCAAACGTAATATACCCACAATACCTATATGTCATGGTTTATTATAAATAAATTTAAAAAAAATACCATTTTCACTATAGATATGATAGAAATAGAACCTCTTTAAATATATGTATGTATTCCTACCAACATAAACTAGTTATATTAATAACTCAATGAATGATAATTATGTACAATATTTAGCAAATAGTATTGATATTTCCCACCAAATTAGATTTTATTTGAGATTAAATTTCATTTAAAAACCTTGAATCATAAGTTATAAATATCTAAGTCACTTGTTTATTTATGCATTATTGAACTCTTCATAATTTAAAAAAATTCAAATCGTCGGATATTATTAATGTTTTAGTTTAAACTTTTCATAAAGGGATACATGGAATTCAATTCAACACTAATAATGAATATCATGGATGGAAAAAACAATTTTAACACCCAAACCATCAAATTACAAATGATCATTAATCAATCTATTGTGAATTTTCAAACATCCAAGAAACAATTAAAGTATAATTTAAATCCAAAATAGTTAAAATGATATTTTCCATACATATAAGAGAAATCTTAATTGAAAATATATTCAAATGATCATAAAGGTTCTTGACACAATGAATTAATGATTAAATTTGATAGAGAAAGAAAATAATTTTCTTAGTAAAGATAAATAATTGAATAAAAATAAATAAAATTCGTAGAAGTTTCATATGGTTCAAAAAAACCATATCATTTACATATAATTGAAAATTTATTTTCCAAATATCATTAGTACTAGTAAATCCTATAATAATCATCAAATTATAAACAATAATTATTTAAAATGAATTACCAAATAAATAAAAATTACAACTGTGATATCTCATACAAAGAAAAAATGATTCTAAATAAGAATATGAAAATAATTATTTTAATCCCCATTTTTTACAAATACCTATTTTAATTGGACTTATATATACAATATTAATATATAAAATAATTATATCCTAAATGAAATTTAAATAGAACCAAATCTCAATAAAATAGTTAAAAAATTATTGAAATCACCAACAAAGGAATTCATTAATAGGGAAAAACGATTATATGGTATCAAAAATTGGTTTTCATAAAACCATTGCTGAAATTTAAAATTCTATAATACATTAAATTTATAAATCCCTTACAATAATATAAAATTAATATAATGAAGGTAAAGAGTGAGGTGAATGGAAGAAGGGGAATACTTATCCATAGACATGGATAAATCCACCCAATTCATGCTTCAATTAATTTAAGGATTAATTAGACATGAAGGAGAGGCTAAATAAAATCCAAGTGGGTGTTTAAATATATATTTAATGAGATAATGGGGTATGATTTAATGGGTTTAAATAATAAAAGTATAATTTAAGTATGAAAAAATATAATTTTTATGAAAAATCATCCCATATGGACACATGAGTTGTTACATCCCCTGCCAAAAAATGATGGATTTTATTTTCGTAATAGACTTTGTTTTTTTTCAATAGATTAATGAGGGATTATTTAAAAAGGGGTTTTGTGTCATATTTTTTGTTAATATTTAGTGTAAATATTCTCAATTTCTAACATTAATCGAATGCGGGGAAATAAAAAGTAAATTGTGAGACTTGGATGAAGTTCAGTAATTTACAAGACATGGGAACGTGTTAATTTAATTAATTTACAATTATTGGGTTTTAAATTTTGTTAATAAATCAATGATAAGTGACAACATAAGAATAAATTTTTAATTCTTATTTTACATCATGTTGGATGAATATGATTATTCAATGAAGTCATTTGGGGAAGAATGAATGTTTTTTACTATGGAATACAAATCATCCCACAATGGAGAGCCTAAAAAATATATTTCATGAATGATTAATATTTTTACTATGTAATATTAAATTATAATAAAATGATGGAGAGATTCCAAAATATTATTTTACAATTTTAAATTGTATTTATATATAAATTAGTGAATATTGATATGAATGGGAAATTTGATGTGAGGGAAGTATCCATGTCACAATATTGGCTATGCGAGAATAAATTTCTGAAATATAAGTTAAAACTATGACACTATAAGATGTTTTGAATCATAAAAGAAACTAAATAAAATGTAATCTCTTCTCTTTATGGTCAATATTATAATTCATGAGGATGTTTTTCCATGAATCAAATGATAAAAAAGTATGTTTTATCACTTCAGAATAATATAGATTATTTTAAAAGATATATGAGATTAACAAACAGGTATATGATATATTTTTAGGTTGGATATGAAAGTACACCATTATGTAGTAAACCATGCCAAAATGTATGATATATAATATTTAAATTCTAGTGTATCAGATGACTATGGGATGAAGCTACCCCATAATTAGATTTCGTTAGTGATTTATGCAACCCAACAATATAATGGATTATAAAAATATTGAATAAGTAAAATTATCATTCTAAAACATTAAGAAAGAAGATATGTAATTTTTTTAAAATAGAGGTTCTACTATAGAGGATACATTTTTTGTAGAATGGTAAAAATCATTATCTGTTGCGGTTATAGGGAATTTCATTATAGAGGGGGAATCCATGCCACATCCTCTTTGATATTCACATATTTATTAGCTGATCACACATATTTCCTAAAATTTAAAATTGTGATATTTTTTGGTTTTATTGATTATTTTTTAAATATAGATCACTCCATATAAGAGGAAAGAATACATAAAAATGTTTGATTTCAAGTAAGATATTTTTTTAGTGAAGGGAATATTGTGGTGATATATATAATTTCAAAATATCTTAAAGATTCACATTCTATTTATGAATGGAAAAAATAACACTATAATTTTCTCATTTTTTTCAACTAAATGGGAATAAATTTACAACATTTAATTATTTTAGATAAATTGAATTATAATGGAAGATTATCGAAATATGAATCAATCCGAACCATTGATTGAAGTGTTGGGTTCATGAAGTGTTTACAAAGAATATAAAAATATATTATATATATATATATATATTTCAATCATAATGGTATATATTGATTGATGAGATAATAAGGAGAATATTTCAAATAAAAACAATAATCTGTTAAAGATAACATGTTAGTGGAATAATGGTCTAATGATGAATATTTTTATTGTCACATATGATTATTGAAGAAAAAGAAATAGTAGAACATGAAAACCCCCAATTCTAAATTGTTCTTCATATGGAAGGAGTGTTACTACTTTGATTTTTAAGAATTAAAAATAGTAAAATATAAAATTGAGGGGTCCATATCATCTTAATTTAGTCATTTATAAGACTAATAAAGAGGATCTTACAAATGTATATGTTTTGGAGTTGAATATTTTAGAATATTCATCAACATAAGATGGTCTAGAAGAGAACAAATATCTATAAACTATTAAAGATACCCTAATTTAAATAAGCAATGTTTTCCATTACGAACGTATTTAATCAAGGAAAAAAGAGGGATTAGTCCATGAATTTATAATGATTCCTTCATAGACATTGTATGTGAATTGAATCTGGGGACATGGTAACTGTGACCTAAAATCTTGTATCCATTAAAAAATTCTTAATAATTTATTCTTGTACACTATAATATATATTTTTTAGAATCTTTACATTATCCCATTTTTAATAACCATGATTTTTTTGTATTTGTTCTTCACATTCCATAATATGTGTTTGATATTTGATGTTCTTGGAAATAAGGGGAAAATAGATTAGATGTATCCCCTATAAATAGGGAGGATGTTATTATTGAGAAAGGGGACTTCAAATATAAAATATTTTATTTGGTATGCACCCCCATTCACACCCATATCAAGGTTAGAACATTCAATGGGTCATAGTAAGTGTAAATAATTCCTATAAGATTCATCTTAAGGTTTAATGTGAAATATGTTTTTGGATTTAATGTATACATAGATTCAAGGATAAATAATTTTTGACTAACTTATATAGATGTAAAGAGTTGATGTACTGGTTTCTATATAATTATTGGATAGATTTCATGAAATATATCCAATTTTATATTGATATGAGAATGTATAATTTATGAGTTTATGATACAAATTCAAAAGATTGTGAACTGAGGTATCACTTATAAGTTATTCAAAAAAACAATTAATTATTTCACAAATGTTTATATTTGGATATTATCAAAAAAATTGTGAAAAATTGTATTTGTATATGACACATAATTGGATGAAAGTAAACATGATATTGATTATTAACCTATGAGACAATTAAATGAGGATGAATTTATATCCAAAGTCATAAAAGAAGAGGAATATAAATAAGAAACATGAGAATATGAATACAATTGTCATGGTAACTTAGTTTAAAATTAATGATAATTGTATTAAGATAATTATTTTATAGGGTTATTAAAAATATATATCCTTAATCCTATGAAATTATTATCTCAGTTTTGATTCAATGGATGAAAATAGAAAACATAATATCATAAATCTAGAGAATTTTCATGAATTGGTTATGAAATGATTCAATTCTCACTTGAAAAGGTGGATGTCATATATTTTTTCTCTTAATGTTGAATATTAATAGATTGAACATATTTTCAGGGATAATAAAACATTAAAGAATTTATCGTTTAAAATTAATGTATATTTTACGAATATGGTTTTAAAAATAATTGTTTAAAAATTCTTACAGGTATATTTTTAACATTGAGTGTGAAAAAATATCCATAGAGAATGAGTTAAATGTATTTATTATTCATCTAAAACAAAACATTATTGAAAAAAAATTAAGGGAATATTACTCATTTTTAAAGGTATTGGATTCACAGATAAAAGAGAAGGATGGAATATTAAATGTTCCCAATGAGAGCTGGAAGACCACTAATGAAATGAATGATATTCATTATGTAGTGGAATTAAAAATTAAAGAGATTATGTTTTTAAATATGTAATCAGGGGAAAAAATTTGCATGATAAATATATAATAAGTGCTCTCTATGGATTATGGTTAGAATGTGACACCGTAACGTAATCATGGTATACACCATGAGTCTGTATTTAGAATCCTTATATATATATATATATGTTGGGAGAAAATATTTAACAAGGACATCTCAACCATGGAATAACAATACGAGTTATGTTATTTATTGGAAAAAGTTTATAGATATGAAAAAATCGATATAACAAGATTTTATTGGATTAATTACATTAAATCCATCATTAGGAAATCCTCTATTCATATGTAATATAGAAAGTATTTTATTACTATAAAATATATATTATTTTATAAAATGGATTTGATAGACTATAGGAATGTAAGGATGAAACATAATGAAGGGTAAAGCAATGATAGATAATTATTTACACATAGAAACTTCACTGGAATAAAAGAAATCATAAATGGATGATGATGAATGAAGATGATAGAACTATTAAAACAATGAATGAATATATCAAGAAACAATCACAAAGGTAAAATATTCCCAAATTAAATCTAATTAAAATTGAAGAGGAGAAGTTAAAACCTTAAATAAGTGGGTTCATAAATTATTCCACAAGTCAAGGGGATAATGATGGTGGAAGAGGCCCCATATGGAGGATGAATAATGGTAATAAATACAATGATGATGTATTGATAAATGATTCATTCACATGTGATATTTTTCTGACAATGGAGTTAAATCACAAGCCATGAGAGATTGGGAACTCTGTAGATAACAACAAGACTGATGTTTATATACGATTGTTTAAATTTTAAAAAAATTAATGTCTTAGAGTCACATTAGAGGAAAATTATTTTATCAATAAGGCTAACAATATTCCACTATTTTTTGATGTCCAGGAATTACCTATCTTCACATGTGAGAATTAAAATAATTTATTTTTTTTGGGATGCATATTTATATTTCATATTAAATCCATGAAGTTTGTATTATATAAAAAAATATATATTCAAGATAATATATGATAAATGGAAATGTTGTGTTAGAGAAATTGAAATCCTTATTTCTTATCAGTCCTAAATGAAGGATAAAATTATATCAAAGGCCAAATCTATATCAACACGTGTTGTTGAGAAACAATTATGGAAATCAATGATTAATCATCATTTTCCAGTTGTTTTGTAAAATATCAAATGTCATAGAGCTTGAAATTTAATTAAAATGGGATATAATACTTATCCATAATATATAGTTTTATCAAAGATATTTTATAAATCATCATATTATATGAAGTGAATTTGTAGATGGTAACATAGAAACAATAAGAAAAAAAACTCATAGAAGAAGAAACATAATTAATGAAATTATGGATTATTTTTTATAATATAAAAATTTATTGTTAGGTAATTTTATTTTCAAGATAATAAAATATAAAAAAAATAATGAGTTCTATAAATATAATAGTATCGTTTTTATTGGTTTTTCTTAATTTTTAGTTTTATATGATGGTGAAACTAATAGTGAGGTGGGGATAAAAATTCAATGGTTTATGAGTCTCAGGAAATAATTTTTTGTGTCATATTGAATGAAGAGATGATCATGAACTAGTGATTTATATTTATTAAATTAATGAAATATTTAATCAATTATATTTTATTTCGAAATTAAATAGTGTAATTGGAATTACTATCATTGTGAAATTTCATAACTAAATTAATATCTCATGTTTCATGTTTTTGTGGAATTAAGTAAGTGAAAAAGAAAAATTTGGTAGTATTGACATAGAATCATACTTCAGAAATAAATTTATTACATTGTACTATTAGAAGATATTTTAATAAATTAATTATATATATAATTTTTTTTCATCAAAATATTATATTCAATATATATGAGAGTAAAAAAATGTAAGCATGAAAATAATGAATTTATAATCTTCCAAGGAAATTATTTGAAAGAGAAGAATATGACTAAAAACTGGATGAAAAATCCATGATTGTCGGATATCATATAGTGGAATCAAAAGCAGTAAGAAGATGTTACAATTCAATATAAGTGGTCAAACACTCCAAATATTGAATTTCATTGGTATATGGTTTTTTTCCTATACAAAAAAGACTCTATGTATCTTGTGAAATTTAAATAAATATTTTTATAGGGAAATGTGGATTAAATATTAGAATATGTACTATTGAAATTCAATTTTTTAATATTATAAAATAAAAAGAAAACTATAAAGAACATACATAACTATCTTGAGTAGAATCCCATTGATGTTTCATTTTTATGGGGGAGATAACGTAGTATTATTCCCCGCATATTTCTTTACATTATTTTATTTATTTATATGACATTATGGTGCTATATTTATGGTATAATCCATAACAATTTCATTGGAGGAAAATATTATAACCATATTTTGGGAATTGGATTTTGTTATTGTAAACTATTTTAATTTATATCAATTTATACGGAGAGGTATGAATGTAAAAGCTAGGAATACAAGGTGAGACATGGATGAAGGAAAGTTGGATAAAATACATGGGAATGAAATTTTAGGAAGAGTTCATTGTCTTGTGATAACAAAATAATAATATGTCTATTCTAGTCAATTTATTTGTTGTATAATTTTAATACTGGAACGACTTCACTTGGATAAGCATGAAGGTGTTATAGTGAATATTTCACATCATTTCAACATGAGGTACCTTATGCAACAATATTTTCCAAATAATGTTAATACATATACTACATAACCTGTATTTTTGTGAAGATAATGATATCATTAAACAACTATATATCCTATATATATTTAGTTTTTATGGATGAATTAGTGAACCTAATAATGTAGAGAATTGTGTCATATTGTTATAAACCATGTAAAAATATCAAAAAAAAGATTAAATTGATTTTACACCAGATACATATTTTACGCAAGATGGGGTGTTTCTTTTTAGAAGGAATAATCCATGAAAAAATGTATTGAATTTTAGAGTAATTTAAAATAATGGTAAATATTATGATGTAAATCCAATGATTACACCAAAAGAGGCCTCATAATAAACTAATATATTTGTTTTTAAGATGTATATGAGAATAATTTATTGTGTATGTGTGATTAAATTATTAATATTAATTAATAATTAATAATTTAAACCAAAACCATTATTTAATGTATGATACTAAAGATTAAAAATATGGTGATGTTTAAGTCCATGGGATGATGTAATAACATATAAAGAATCCGGATGAGATTGATCTATCAATGGAATATTTTACATTGAATGGATCAATCCTTAATAAATGATGTAAATATTAACTAGTTTAATTAGGTGAAGTGCTATGTTGTGTCATAACTGTTGAAATATTTATGATATTTTTTTCACATGATTCTAAAATTATCAATCAATTGATGTTCTAGAGTCCTACACCGTAATGTAGAGTGTAACACTAGAACATTATTAAATTTAAATATATTTTAAAAGATAATTTAGATATCCTCTAGTAGTTTTAGATGAAATTTTTGTAATTCTTTTGTATCATGTTATTGACTACTGATCATACTACCAAATTAGAAATTACACCATATAAATTCTAAGATCATTGTAGATCACCATATGTTGAGGTGTTTCATGAAATTATTGGTATATTCATAGAATATCATTGAGATTCACTTTGAATTAAGAAAAATTAATATTTGTTATATAATTCATTGGATTTAATCAAATTATTGGGATGGCTTTGCCGATATTTTTGTTATGCGAGATTGATGGAATAATAATTTAGTCTTTGAGGAAGGAGGGAAAATTCAAAAAATAAGAATGGTTTAGGGTTCATATTTTTTATAATAAAGTGTACACCATATTTCTATACATGTACAATGCTTGATAATATTTATATATATTTTCTTTAGAGAGGAGAATGAGAAGAAATCTATAGAAAACAAAATTTAATTAGTCATTTTATGATCAAGGATGTTCGAGCACAAGAAATTAAATACCATTTCTACTTTTGAAAATTGAATTGGATTGTAGAAAACCAAAAAAATTCCATTGTTGAGTTATTCATCATATGGAATATATTCTTCAAATGGAATTATTGGGAACAAAAAATATTCATCTCTCAAATCTATGAGCTGATCTCATCTAGGTTGGGTGATTAGAATCAAAATTATAAGGATCCTAAAAAGTATGTATTCTACCATTGAGAAAAATTAGGTACAATATTTTATGCTTATAAGAACTGTACATTCATGTCTGTAAACTATATATCATTCTCACAGGTCTATAAACTAACTTATCCTACACCCATGTACTGCACTGTGGAGTGTAAGAGGGAGAATCATTTGTATTGACAATAATTATTTCATAAAACCTAATTGTGTAGTTCCACATGGCATGAAGTGATTTGGACCTAAAATATAATGTCACCAGAACTATATGTGATAGTGTATTCTAGTATAATAGTACATGTCAATGTATTATCACCTTAAATTATCCCATAGTGGTGATCCATGTAATATAAAAAATTGTATGTAAATTAATTTTCAGCACATGAAACTAATAAATTGTTTGATAAATGATAAGTGAATCTGTGATTTTATGCGTTCATTTTAACGAGGTAATGACATACAGATATGAAAGTGTAATTGAATGAATATTTATTTACTTATTTTTTACCTGAAGTATTTCAACTAATTTTTTTTTAAAATTATTGTGGTCGATATTGTTATCATCCACCTATATTACAGTGGTAGAAAGAAACATACACCAACATATTTTCCCCTCCCATTACCCACAATTCCTCTTCATAACTCCACCCACACCCAATTAAAATTCACAATCCGATAATAATAAGTCGATTACCAAAAAATAGCCCCTACTAAAAAACTAATTGGAAACTCAAATTTCCCTAAAATTCTTAATTTTCCTAAATACATAACTTAAAATGTCAGGGTTATTAAAAACCCTACCACATAGCGTATTATAATCTATGGAAGCAAATCTACCATCCTCTAATGATTTTTCATATTTGTTCAATTCATAAATTTTCCAGGACTCCTAATATTTTATGCAATCTTATTTTTCACACATTCTCAAAATATTAATATTAAATTATAGACATATATAAAAATAGATATATAAATATACCAAAATATTTTGATATAATAATTCATGTAGCCAAAATAAGCATTCTATAAATTTATGAAACTCTTCCACCCAAAAAAATCTTATAAGTCTTTATCCTACTTACCTAAACCGGATTTTTTTTCCTAATTTTTTTTATCTAAATCAATTTCAAATTTCATTTATGAACCCCATTTTATACTCAATTTATAAAACACATTATTTGAGAAAAACACTTATTATTCCAGTAATGGAATAAATTTCTATATTAATAAAACTTCCCAAAACCCCCATCCTGATCCAATTCTAAAAAATAATTATTTACAAACTAGGTGTTATAAAATGTGATATAACTATTGCTAAAAAGACATATACATTGATAATTTAAAAATTAAATCATACAATAATCACAAAATTCTATTACATAAAGGGTTATTTTATGTGGATATTGGTTATATAATATATTTATAAAACATTATATCTTCAATATATCTCAAAAAAATCTCCATAAAACATCGTTAGACACATATTCTATTATATAGTTGTATTGGGATGTATAAAACAAATGAAATATTGATCTCAGATAGTTGATAAGGGTTAAATTATAAGTGATTAATAAATAATTGATATTATAATCATGTGAAAAAACAATATTAGGGGGAGCTATATGAAGAAAATGATATCAAAATATTTTCTATAAATAATTATATATGGACATATAACGTCAAATATCAATAACATATAATATTAAAAGGAATTAAAATAAAAGTTACAACAATCACATTCCACAGATCTTGACATAAGTATGTGAAATTACATATAAAATATGGCATAAACCTAGGAATAGATAATAATATCATAGTGGACAAAGCTAAAATAACTAGTTTCCACAAATTTTTTTAAAAAATAACTAAATAATAATAATTTATATGAACATGGATGCGAACATATATAATCAATAATCATGTCTAATTAGATGTTTGTGAATTTTAATGAAATATTACAACATAGCTTCCAAAGGTGGTGGAAATTTATAAAAAAAATGCATTCACACACATTTTTGAACATAGCAGAATGATAATGTTGTTCACACATAATATGTTGAGCATTTCTAAACAAAAAAAAGCCACACAAACATATTTTTCTTATGAGAAATAAAGTTTGAACAATATAATTGGATACATTTATACTAATTCAACCCTCCCATAATGTTATCTCAGACACATATGTGTAATATTAAATCAATAAAATATTATATCATTATTAACCTAGAGAAATAAGAAGGATTTCATAACATTTCTATATTGTATGAAATAAAAATGAAATTACCAATTAGATTAGTTTACTGAAAAATCAATCCCGAATATTTTTTTTTCATAGTGTAATTTAAAATTTTATTTATAAAAAAAACTCAATAGAAGAAAATTATTTAATATATATTGTATAAAATGGAATAAAAATATTAAAAATTGGTTTCCCTAAAACATTTTTATCATTCGAGTAAAAGATAAAATTGAGTGTCACATTCCAAAATCATTTTCATGAATGTGTAAAGAAATTATTTTTAAAATTCTATTTTTGGAGAAACCGCAATAGTGGAATATTTAAAGGAATTTGATGTATATTAACAAAAATTGGATAAAAAATATTGAATGTGAAATGAAATTACTTTTTATGATTTTGTTTATTTTTAAAGAAAACCCCACATTAATGATTGTGAAATAGTATATACTATACCATGGTGATAAAGAGAAATAGTAAGAGCATAGTATATGAAAAAGTTTTATCACTGAAAATATGAATGAAAAAATGAAATAGTATGGATATGGAATAGAAGGATCCGTTATAAAGAATGAGAATTAATCTTAAAAAAATAATATATTTATAATGAATAAGATCTGTCAAAGAAGATGTATTTGTTTTAAAATGTTTATTCCAAATAAAATTTAGGTGATTTAAAATATAATATCATTAAATTAGTAAATTAAAAAATCTAGCAAGACTATAGATATCGATGAACTATTATGACTCAATGAAAACATCAGAGTTCACAAAACCACATACCGTTTATCTCAAATTACAAAAAAAATCATTTTATCATCCTTTTAATAATCCTAAACATATTAATAAATTATATTAAAACCTTATCCATTCTAAATAATTTTTATATTCCTGAAGTAATATCCCTTTTCATACATTTAATAGTTATTTATTGATTATTTGAATCACTGAGTGTTATTAATTTTTATTGATTCATTCTAATTTTGTAATTTAGATGTAAATAAATTGTATTTTACACAATGTTAATACTAGTAAAGGTATTGAAATATATGATTCATAATGTGTTATGATATTCCATGTTCATTTCAGGAGAATACATTGCTAAAATTCCTAGAGAAAAAAATTTATTTTGATCAATTTCTATGAATATTTAAAAATAAAAACTGTTCCATTAAAAGTGAGATTAATATTATCGTTATACCTCTAGTACAAAAAAATAATAATTTATTTTAAAATATATAATATTACTAAATATTATGTTTCCTCATTTTTCCATGATATACATTTATGTCATCATTCATTTTGGTTGGGAAAGTGGCCTAAACAAGAACAAGCTATAATCAATGAGTGAGTATTGTTATGAATGTGAATCCTTTAAAATAATATTATTATAAAAGAAGTATAATGATATCATTTATATGGAATTAATTTTATAAGTTATATTTTAGATTACAGGGACGAAAAATTAGAGTATAAAATAATATGGAGCGTATATGACCCGCGAAATTGACCATATTACCTAAGAATATGCATAGTTTGGATACATTCTTTCCCAATAATGGTATAACCAAATAAGGTATTAACAATGATAATATACAAATTTATAATAGCAATGTGATGGATATATTTCATGAGTTACTTAATATAAATTCACTCCATTCTTTCTTCTTCAATCAAAATAGTAGAACCACCAGTTTTAGTTACATGATTATTTGTATATATATTATATATATATATATTAGGATTGGGATATGTTTTGGTAGGGTATTGTTGGAATTGGAATGTTATAAAGACATTTATTTTGGTTTATAGTTTTATTATGGTAAGTAGAATCCATTGAACAACACTAGAGAATTGTGTAACATAAAATAGAGGACGTTGGGAAGTTGCAAAATATTTCAAAACTATTTAGATTATTATAAAAACCTGTTTGAACTTATATTCTGTTGAGCTAGTGGATGACACATGGTTGGCACATGGTTTTTCCAAATTGTGTGGTCTAACCAAGAATTGCGGTATTTTAGATTGTAGATCATACAATGATTCCTTAACCGTGCTACCTAACTAAGCACCATAACAGAATGTATTTGAAAACTATGGATCTAACACAGTTTACCCCAATTATCACTCATTTCCACATAATTATCCCACAAAACGAATTACTTTTCCTTATGTGGATATAGTTGGGATTCCCTTTTTTCTTGGAGCAATTTGTTTGCTAATCAAAGTGCATTGGAGGCTCGAATACATTAGTAACTCAACATTGTTGTTTATTCTATATTGACTAAATGCTTATAACACATTCAAAATAAAACAACTAGTATTTTTAGATTGATATAATTTTTATAATTTTAATATTTACGAGGTATTGTTGAATTTGATGGTGGTAACAAGATCAAACATCAGATCTAGAAGATATAGGTCAGATTTTGAGGTTGTTACACTGTTATTCATTTTCTCCAATGCTTTAAAGGTAAGAAAACTATATCCCTACAACTTTTGTTTAGAACATCAATTTTTTGTTACAAATATATTATTTAATTTAAATTTATCATTAAATATACGTATGTTTCTTGATGGAAAACCTCATGGTTCTGTGAAATGGTGGATATTGGATTGTTTTTTTTGAAAAACTTTTGACATATATTTTAATGTAGTTAATTTATTATTATAGATTCTAATATTCCTTAGTCCAATTGTTTTCATATTTCTTTTAAATTAAATAATATTTTTTATTAAATTTCTTTAAATGATTTTATTTTCATGGGATTTGTCACAATTTATTGGAGTGACTTCATTGCATTACATGTAACAATTTAGAATGGGTGTGTTCCATTAGGGCACTTGGTATTAGTTTCCTTGTTAAGGCAAGGTATACTAATTAGAGAATACTCATGAGTATGTAAATATAACATAGTAATTAACGTGTGTATGTGTGGATGTGTATAATGAGTATTCCAAAAGTATTTTAGAATGGTTTTAAAGGGTTTTTTGATTTCCTTCAATGGATTTTTTTTATTTGGAACAATATTTTGTGATTATATATAAAAATGCTCAATATTGTTTTTTATTGTTTAATGAAATATATAACATGTTATAACCAAGTTCCATGTGTTGGGATGTCATTATATTATTCCAATTATGTTTTATACACTCCCCCTAGATCAGAGCAATGGTGAATTTTTAGACTTTATCTATTAGGACATGATTAAGATAAAATATCCTAATTATTAATTGAGGAATCACGATACCATTTGAATGGATTTATGAGTTAAATTATCAGTAATGTTGGGAGTTTCTATGTGGTTTCATGGTTGTCTAAAATTATTGTTAGTTTTTATTTTTTTTGTAGTCTCAATTTTTTTTTGTTTTATTGGTTTACATATAGTGTGTTCTCAGGCATCATATAATGTCTTTATTTTTTTATTGTATTTTTGTTTGGAAGTTTCATTTCTGAGGGTAAAAACATCCAAATAATATTTATGAATAACTTTTAATTTATTTTTTCCCATTGTTGTCTTGGGAATGTCGACAATGGATATCAACAACCACTGCCTCTTCCTATGCCAATGGTTGAGGGTAAGATGTTATAAATTGTATCAGTTTGTTCGATCCGAAATTTTGGAAGAGTGTTAGTATAAATATTCAGATTTTAAAAAAGTAATAGAATCATGGAAACATATAATGTATAGAAAAAAAATTATAGCTATCTTATTTATAATGAACATCTATTTAGTTTGGAGTTTTGGTACATTTGTGTTTGGAGACATTTTTAAGGATTTTTCACCTCGTTATCATGTATTTTTTTCAATGAGATGGGAATCATATGAATTGATAGTAATTAATTCCAACTAAGAGTGTATAATTATTTTCTACTATTGATTTATTATTTTGGGAAATAATGTTTCTTTTTTTCATTGATAAAATCTGTTTGATTTTCAAATAGCATGGTGGAATAAAAAAATATTTGAAAGAAAAAATTTTGAATTTTGGAAAGCCTTGTTATGTATTATGTGATTTAATTAATTTGAAATATATTATCCTTCAGTTTCTACAGATTTATAATAAGTGGATTTTTATATGGATATCTAAAATGGTGCCATGTTGTCCCTGTAGAAACCAACTAAAATGGGATGAAAGTAATATGTATTAAATTAAGCTATAAGTGAACTAAAAATTACTTTAGAGTATTTTCAAGGATTTTAAGGTTTTGGATATACAAAATAGAAGGTATGAACTTAGTGAAGGTGGTAATTTGGTTCAATTCCAAAATCAGAATCCATCCATATTTTCGGGTGACTTAGAGCTAAAAAAAGAATATATGTTAATAAGTAGGATGATTTGAATCTTCCATTTCCACAGATCACCAATCTAGTTGAAAGTGAATTTGGTGAAGTATACATTGGATAACCAAGAACACTATTGGAGGAATATATTTTTTCAATATAATTTAGATAATTCATATCACGTGAGAACATTGTAGAACTGTTCGTAAAAAAATTATATCAATGTAGTACATAATTTGTAAAAAATGGTTTTATTTAATTTTAATATGAAGGATCCCTTGGTGACAAATTATGATACTATATTTAGGAATTTTGTTCACTATTCACCATATGTTACTATATGTTCATCCTTAAATATATGAATCATTGAATTGGGGTTTAAAATTGAATTTCACTAAAATATATTTGTCCTTATCTTGACGGATTATACTGATATTGACTACATATTGGAAGTGACAGAAAAATACATAGCGAGGAACATATCAGGAAAAATATTTTTTATTCACATGGTATCAGGTTGGAAGTACAATGATGAGGATAATTGGAGGAGGGAAACCTGTTATCAAGTGACTGGTTTATAAGAGAATAAGACTATGGAATAAGTCAACTTATATCCCCCAAAAAGAGCAAAATGTGATGTTTTCTATGTTATTATTTTGGTAAGTGGAAGTGGAATTGTATAGAACCACCTAGAGAATGTAACAATTATAACTAGACAGAAATTATTTAGTTATATTGTAAAAATGATTTATTTTTGGGTGCTAGAGACATATCTCACACATCACAGAGATCATATAATATGATGGGATGAGTAAAAAAAATATCTCATATCTACAAAATCAAGAAAAAATTTGTGACTACAGGAACACCATGATTCATAGACATCAAAAATCACAACAAGGTAACAAATAGAAAATATAATAGAGTAAAAAATTGCATGTAGTTGAAAAAGATACCATGTATGATCAATCAAGACCTTTGATGTTGATATGTATGATTATTTTCAAATCTACCATTCTGAATGATTTTTTTGACTTTTGAGTGTCTCATTTTACTTATTGTATCATTGATATGATGGGTTTACATGTTTGGATGAAGCATTCAATTTTTAAAATGCAAACAAATTTGGGATAACGACAATGTTGACAATTGAAATGTGAAGTGTGTTCAATAAAAATCAACTGACTATGTTGGTTTGGGGTTTCTAGGTGAAAGAGATATATTTCAATTACATAATTCTAGAAAGGATTGTTTGATGAATTTTTAATCTCATATTTATTGTTATACATGGAAGGTGAGATTAAAATATTATAATGTAATTAGATACTAACTTAAATGAGATAATGATGAAGATGAAAGCATTTAATGACACTTTTTACAGATGGTTGGAAATAACTCGCACTAATTAAGAGTAGTTACATGGTATTTAGTAAATGAGATTCAGAATATTTATTTTACGACCAATGTGGATCAGTTTCTAGATATCTTTCCAAAATAATTCATTTGGGTTCTACCCAAAACAGATGTAATGTTTACTATTGATTTCATATTGGGGACTATTCTTATTTTCTTGTTGTCTTATTGGATGACAATAAATTAAATAGTGAAAATGTTGAATCAGTTGGTAGATTTTTAAAATAAATGGATACTCTGACCAAGAACATCTCTATTTGTATCACATGTTTTGTTCGAATATTGTGGACATAAATATTATAATTTATGTCAATTATCATAAGAATAAACATGTTATGATAAATAAATGAAATCCCCTTCCACACATTGATGATTTGTTTGATAAATTAAGGGGAGACCAATGGTTCTCTATGATTTAATTACATTTACGATATCAAAAAATTTGGTTTAATATGGAGGATATTCTAAAGAAAGACTTCAATAGAAGATATGGCCATCACTAGTTTGTTTTCATGCATTTTTTATTCTATATTCGCCATCCATAATTATAGATGTGATTAATAAAATATATAAAGGGTAAAAAATTCATTTTTGTTGGTTATTTTGGATGATGTACAGGTGCATTCAATAAAAAAGGAGGTCACGAGTAGCACATGGATATAGTGTTGGGTATCATGTGAGAACATGATATGTATTTTATGTTGTCAATGTCTTATTTGTTGATACAATAAGAACATTTAATTAAACATATCATCTCTGAAAAATGATTTTTTATACATTTAAAAAGATATAATTGATTAAGTCATAGAGGCCACAATATAATTACTTTAAGATATATATATTTCATGACATGGTCTGATATTAAAAAAATTATTCCACTTTGAACATTTTGAATCAATAACAACTACTTTGAAAAGTAATATCATTCCATTCTAGTAGATTGAAAAATGTCTAAAATCATTTCATGATCAAAAGGTTAGGCTTACAGTCATACACATCTTGATATTTCCTGAATCATGACAAGGCTATGCGGGGTATTGTAATTCTTCAGGATGTGGGTTGGGGTTTGTACTCGTGTAGGGAGATCATATTTTCCCTTTTGGTTAACGAAAATTATAGTTTAATGAGAAGAATAACGAAACACAGGATTTCGAATTGGATATAATAGAATATAATCAAAATAATTTTCATCATAATCTCATTGGTGATAAATTTCCTATGGTTACATATGAAAATATGTTAAAACTCAATTTCTCACAAAGATATTTCAATATTAGACAACAAATATAGATGTAATATCTTTAAATTTTTTAATTTTTCTTAATTTATACATTGGGAAAGGTAAATTCAGTTGAATATTCATTTAGATGGATGTTGTATAATCTGTTAGAAAATGAAGCTATATATTTTTGGTATCTTATTTCTATCATATTCAACATGCACTTTTAATATGAAGACCGAGGAAGTGTTGCAGTTTTGTTGTTTGTTTCTTAAGTTTATGATTTGTTTGAGAAAGCTAATATGAAAAAATCATTATATTTTAAATGTTTCTATAGGAGGTAAAAAAATGGTGGGGAGGCCATTAGGGGATGAAATCATGATATAATATAAACATTATATTCCCACGATTGTATTCTCATACCCTTGTCTTGTCTAGAAAAACACCTATATGATTACCACTATTCAAGATGAGTATTTAATCATAGTTTAATGAAAATTTATAAGGCATTGAATTCAAAATACTTTCTGGGATAGAATGAAAATAAAAGTGGTGGATTTTGTTTTCTGATTCTTCACCAATCAACAAAAAATGGTTGAGAACCAATGCCACTATGTATGATGTTGTACTTACCGATTCCCGTACAAAAGTGAAAATATATAGGTAAGGTGTTTTTGAAAATTTATCCAAGGATGGTTTTGAAACACGATGTCATGTGGGGAATTGTGTATTGAAACATGAATATGGATCATTTAAACTATATTTTTTAATCTTATATGGTTGAGAACATGTCCAAAATCAATATTCAAGAGGTTCTGTAGAGGCACAACATTACAGTCTAAATTTTACTTGGTAAAGTCCCTATCTTTATATATAATTTTTGGAAATCCATATAGAATTAAATTGGGGATAAATTGACTTTGAGCATTGTGTATCATCCTAAAATGGATGTAAAATCTTCATGGATGATCCAATAATGTGGGGACTTACATATGGAATGTATAATATATTTTGGTGGATTATAGGAGGAGCACAAGGTATTAGTGATGTTCACATATAACAATAGTTACGCGGTGAGGATACATATAGTTCCTTTTTATACATTATGCAGGTTTCATTTTTATTGTCTAATTTTTTGGGTGGGAATATGTGAGTATTCAGTGGTTTGACCAATCCTTGTCCAATAGATAATATAAATTATTCAGATGTCCTGGTAGAGAATAAGGACATCGTATAGTCCTTGATGATTATTTTTTTATTATATTTGATTATTGTATTTGTTTTACTTGAGTTATATTGTCTTCTTGAGAATATATCCAAGTATTCGGTATCATCATTAAGATAATAACATAATGTTTTTCCCTGATACGTAAGTCCTTTTTAGGACCTTTAATGGGATGGAGTGGTGGTGTATCAGTTAGATTTTCCACCATGATTCCGTTAAGTGCGTAATGTATTTCATGTATCACAATTGATGAAGTGTCAAACAGATCCTCACTATGTTATTCAATAGGATCACAATGACCATGCGGTAGAAGGTACATTGGTTCATGTTTCTATATAGATTGTGGTTATGTAAGGTAAATTTATACATGGGAAAATCAATAGTGGTGTTCGGGTATTATGGAAACATTATAAGATTTAATAGGAAACATGGTATTATGAAAAGGAAAAAGATTAAACCATTGTCAGAACTCTTCCAAGGTACTGAGTGTTTTAAAAAAATTGGGCATGGGTAAATCAATGTTGGGAATAATGTATCACCCCTAGTTTTAGGTAAATGAAACTTTATTTATTTATTTTTTTTTTTTTGATTTAGGATGATTCGTTGGTATTTGGAATGTTTTAAAATATTTTCAACTGGTTCACAGTTTTAACATGAATAATAGTCGCCACTAAACAACTCCAATAAATTTTGAAAAATAACTTATTGATCAATATGGAGGCTCTTGGTTGATACATAGTTTGGTCAAACCATGAGATTTCCAATGAGAAACTATGTTATCTAACTATCATTTGAAACAGTGGATATCCCATAGTTGGAAAACAGTTTGTCTAACCATGGTAGCCAACCAATTGAGGTTGGTCTTGAGATGTTATCTCATGCATGCCTCATGAATGGTTTTCTTATCCATAAGCCCTAATTATGAACCATAAAAAATTAATTCAAAAAATTGATGATCTTACTCCGTTTATCCCGATAATCAATTATCACCCCATAATACTCCTATAACATAGATACAGTTCCCTCTACAGGCTTTAGAGGTGATTTTTATTCATCCAGGTGTGATCGATAGGTGAGTCCAACTATGTTGGGGGGGATGATTAATTGGTATGTACTCTTTATTCTTTTTTCATATCATATTCTAGTGGTTATTCAAATTTGGAATCATATATGTAATCTTTGGGGGATAGACCTATGCTATGGGATATAAATATTGGTGATATATTTAGGAATTATTTGAAGGGTACAAGATTAATGTTCATATATTGAATATATATTCTAGTTTTTTATGATTTCATGTTCTTAATATTGAAATGTGAATAAGAGGTTAGTTGATTTGCTATATGATCCTATATATTATAACATGAAATGTGGGTTTCAATTTGATCAAAAAATTTTAAATTGATTCTAAAATTGATATTTCATTCTTGATGGAAAACATATTTTTTGATAGCCTTATGAATTTGTGAAAACATGATGTTTTTTTGAAAACCATGTGATGTAAATTTTAAAATGGTCATTTTAAAATTCTGTCATTTTTTTTCAAGGAAAACATTTGTAGATTTTTTAAGAAAATAATTGTGTAAATATACATGAATGATTTTATTCACAAGGGATTTGGAATAATTGGTTTGTGCGAGTTCATCAGATTAGATGTGATCCTATTTAATGGTCATGTTCCAATGGTGAACATGGTATTATTTACGATGTAATGACTTGGTAAATCTATTCATGTCCACTCAATAGTATGAAACTGTCACCTTTACATTGATATGTGAATGTGAAGAACGATTTTGAGAATTGGATTTGAGAGATTTTTTAAATTCTGGTTGGTTTTATTTCCATGGAAATAATTTTGGTTTAGAAAAATGTTTTGGGAACTGATATAAAACCGATTTATATTCATTTTATACTGGATTATATAAATGTACCAATAAGGTTTTCCCAGTTTCGTGACCTATGAATTCATTTGAGATATCATAATATGTTTTATACTCACCCCATTATTGGATAATTTTGTGTGATTGAAAATTTAGTCTATTATGGAAAATGTAAAATGATGGTATTAGAGTAATTTAGTAATGAATCATGATACCAAGGGCCTGACATATTTTGTTGGATATAAAAGGTGGTTGGGAGTTACTGAGATCTTTTCCTGGTTTTCTTTGAGATTAATTGATTTTAGTTATATCTTTGTACTCTGATATAGTTAATGGATTATATTTGGTTGATTTGTTTTTTTACTCATTCATTATATTGTTTATTCTTTTGTTTATTTCCATGTATTTTTAATGTTTATTTTTAATGGGAAAATCATCCCCCAATATTTTGTGAAAACCATGTTATTTATTAACATTTTTATATTTCTATGGGATGCAACAAAACTATAGTAACACCAAAAACCTCATTAAAAGATAATTGGTGAGGGGTGGGATGTCAAAATAAATATCATTTTTATGATTTTAATTTAATATTAAAAAAAATGACTTCTAATTTTATGATTTCAATTTATTATATGATTAGTTTTTTAAATTTTGATAATGAAGTGCCCAGATCAGTGTGAATCACTGAGAGGGGGAGGGGGTGAATCAGTGATCCCTTAAAACTTTTTACTAATTGATTTCTCATCAATTAAACCTCTATGACTGGTTAAAGCCTCGATCCACTCTTCTTGTATCTCTCACCTTTCCACGAATGATGTAGTAAATGTAAAGGCACTCGACACAAGAATTTACAAGGTTCGGCACCAAAGGCCTACGTCCTTGCCATGTTGGTTATACACCCCAACATGGTTTCTTCCATTATAAGCTGTTAGTATTACAATGGTCAATACAGCATCCCACTGTATCTCTCCTGAGTCCCACAGGAGGGTCTTTATACTACGTCCCACAGTGTTACCAAAGTCCCACTGGCCTGCTCCAGAATCCCACTGAAGACTTCTTCCACCCTGAGTCTCACAGGGGGCTTCTCCTGGATCCTCGAGTCACACGAGTAGCTCTTCTTCTCTTTAAGTTCTTCAAGTATCTTCAGCAGTCTGGGATAAAGACGTCTGGCCTTGCTCTGTACCTCTGCTCACTTGTGATGAACAGGTCTTCTCGTCTTGCTCAGGATTTATCTCCTTCTTCTCAGGATGACCTGGCTTCTCTCTCCAATTACTGAATACTCAGACAACTGATGTCTTTAACATCTGTCTGGCTCCAGTATCAGTTCACATCAACTTCATGCACTGAGTGCATGGCATCTCTGCATCCTCATGCACTGATTGCATGGCCTCTCAATATTCTTCAAGAACTCTTGGTCTTGGACAACTCAAATGCACACAAGCAGATTTGACTTGTTTACGTGTGCACATGCATGCATGCAAGCATGCACTCCCCTTCTTCTCTTCTTGGTGTAGTAAACCCTCAGAGGGTGTAATTCTTTTTAGCACACACCTTCTCGAACTTCACACACTTTATTAAATTTGGTTACACACTTAAGAGTGTGTTCTACTTTTAGAGTGGGACCTCTCTTTCTTCCTTCTTCTAGGTGTGTTCACTTCACTTAGTGCACACACACTAGGTTCGGCCTCTTTTCTCATTGCACACACTTCTTATGCACACAAGTAAGCTTGGCCTCCTCCTCTTCTTGCACACCCCAAAGGCTACGACCTCTTCTTCAAATGCACACACAAAGTGTGTTCTTCAATTAGGCACAACCACAAGGTATGGCCTCAGCCTTCTTGTTCACTTTGCACCCACAAATGGTGTATGTATTTCACTTGATGTGGCTTTCCTCCTCACTTAGCACACAACCCGAAGGTATGTAATGCACTTCATCTTCATGTTGCACTAAGCACACACACTGCCCAGGGTGTTCTTAATTTTGGATCGCGCAAGGTGCTTGAATACAAGCCTCGGACTTCCTGCCTTCAACAGCCGTGCAAGTCCTCTGACAGCCGTGGGCACGCAGGGTGTCAAGGACACCAACTACCGCACAAGTGCGGGCTTCAACCGTGGGCGCGCAAGGTGCTGCGGCCACGGGGTCTTCTTGCCGCGCAGGTGACTTCCCTTCACCTCTTTCACACAAGGGATGTGCGAAAGGAACCTAACGGAGCTAGGAGAGCTCCGGGCTTTTATGCCGCACAGGGGGTGCGCAGGGTGTTCTTCGCGAGGCTTTGAAGAACTCACGAGACGTCAGTTTTTCAAAAAAAGGATCAGCAAGCAATCTCTGTGCTTCGGGCTCTCTATATATAGGCGGAGAAACACCTCAAAACATCCGCGTGGTTATAAATTCAAACTCCCGAATATCTCGGGTTTTCAAGATTTTCCAAAATATTCTTTCTCCTCTGTTTCACGCGGCTTAACTCATTTTTAATTTCCTCTACGTGCATGCGACTTAGAACGCATGCACGACCTTCGGTTAAGGATACTCCATGCAACGAATAAACCTCATAGCCTCAGCAACGTTGTTTGCCTTGGCTGAACTCCAATTTTCTCCATTCGACGTGTGCATGCATATTTTATTGCATGATTGTGTTCAGTGTGGCCAGACGATCACCATGGACACCTTAGCTCCTTTAGAGGTGGCCGGGAACTCGAAATCTGTCATCGGAGGGCCACTGGTTCAGGCGACGTCGCGGGAGGTGCCTCGGACGAGCTCGAGGTAGAGGATGGACGGGGAGCCGTTGGATCGAATATTTGGACGGCCGCGATCAGGATGGTCCACGGCGGATTAGATGTGCGGCCGAGATCTGGCGCGCGATCAATCGTGCGGCCAGGATGCGCTCCCAGTGATTTTTCTGCGTCCCACATCGAAACGGAGCACGGTTTTTCCGCGGTTTATCAAACATCTGCTCCCTTCCAACGCTCAGTTGCACTTCTCCCCTCTCGGCGCCGCCCCGCACCGAGTTCTCTTAGCGGGCGCACTCTTGCGCCCACCCCTGCCACTCGGGCGCGCCACTGGCGCCCACTATGAACCTTCGGGCACGCACTCTGGCGCCCATGCTGCGCAGGACCTGATCCCCCTGCGTGGCCCCGACTTACACACGGTCACGGCCTCTCGGGCTGGCCCCATGGGATCCCCCTTGGGCGTGGCGACCTCGAGTCCCACATGTGCCTTGGGGTTGAACCCTTAATGCTGGCCCTTGGTGGATTCTTTTTGCCCGAGTATAGAACAAGTCCTTTGTTTAAAAACAAAGTGACCAAGTTCAAATTCCAAATGCCACATCTTCCTATACTCCATTCTCCCTTATTCATTTCGTCTCTTCTCTTCTTCTTAAGAATTCCTCCATTCCTCTTAAACATTTAATCTTCACTTAGTAGTGTCATTCCCGAAGGTTCATCTTCAACCGAAGCTCTTGAATCAAATAATTCTTGAATTTTCTTCATTGATCCAATCAGAGATCAAGTTGGATCAACTTCTAATTCACCATGAACTAAGTGATTGTTCATGTACTTCATGAAACCACTTCATCCACTTATAACTTGTGGATGGATCATGTTCATCTCCTCATGCATTGTCAACACAATGCATGGTCATATATTATTGTTGTGACATTGTATCCAGTTGATACAAGTTCTTTGAACTTAAAGATCAGCTCATCAATCGTCTGATGTAATGATGCTCCATCATCATTCATTCTTCCAGTGGTGTAACTTAGTATCATCCTGATACAAGTATTGAAGCTTTAAGAACAGATCTACAATCGTCTGATATAGATAGAGAATGTTTCAACCACAACATCCTATGTCACTTAGTGAATCTCCTAAGTGACATGCATCTTAGTACCATGGCCATTCTCCTTCATTACCATCACCATCACATCCTTTGTCATTCACATCTTGACATTCCTTGACATCCATTCATTCCATGACATCATCATGCCTCATTGACAACAAATGCAACACAGTGCATTTCAATATCCCCCTTTGTATTTGTTGTCAATACACTTCTTCAGCACATATGAATGGGTCAATATGTGTGCCAATATTTCTCCCCCTTATTGGAAATCAAATGCAAAGGTGTGGTGTGGTTCTCTTCAAAAAAAATCACTTCCTCCCTTTGGAAAGAATTGTCTTGAAAATCACAAGAGAGGGATGATGTCACATGTTCACTTGAGCAATGAACCTTTAGTAAATCAGCTCTAAGTCTACTTGGGATAACCCGGTGTAGAAAACAAGAGTGATGTAACCAAGGAACTCAATGCTATCCAAAATTCACTGTACATGTGAGATCATTCTTAGGCATCAAGGGGTTGAAATTTTTCAGATATATCAATGACTTGCTCAATCCTCCACATACTTCACAAAAATCATTAGAAAGTTCAGTGCAATGATAAAGCTCCCCCTTTCAACCATTTGCCTTCAATCAATACTCCCCCTTAATTGTCATGATGGATACAATTAAGAAACAAGGGATGCAAGTATGATTGGAATACCTTCACTTTTCTCAAGATGGTATTAAATCTCAGAATCCCATCTTCTACAGATTGGCTCCCCCTCAAGGGGTTCTCTCCATTCTACCCAAACCACTCTCCAGTTGAGAATGATCATCATCTTCAATTCCCTACAATGTTAGCACATGTAAATACCAGATGTATACGGGAATAAGATGGAACCTCCTTGGTTTATCAATGTGAACAACAAGGTTGAGAATATTCTCTCAACCGAGATGTCCCATTTTCACCATTATTCACACTTGCACATGTGATCTTCAATGATGTTTGTGCTGGTGTGGATATCAACACCTCTTTAACTTCTTTGTGTGTGACTCCTCTATTTCTAAGTGCCTTCTGAACACTAGAGTCTCCTGGTGCAATCTTCATTCTTTTGAAAAATCCCTTCTGAGCAGGAATGAATATCATGCATTTATCACTAGTATGTCCAGCTTGATTGCACCTCACACACAGAACTTGATCTTCATGTGAAATCTTCTTCTTCCCTTTTTCCTTAGAAATTTCCAGTGCTTCATCTTCAGCTCTTTGTAGTTCTCTGGCAAGTTTCAACTGATTAGGCCATATGACTAACAAGTCATTTGGAAGTGAGGCATCCGTTTTGGAAATTCCACATGGTTCATTTGATACTATTAAGCCACCTTTCTTAGGAAAGTTATTTTCAACCAATCCCTTCCTCTTCTTCTGGATTGATTGTCTGTTTGAGTCCAGTCTGCATCTATTGAATTTCATGGCTACTTTACAAAGATCCATGGTATGGCCTTTCATTCCACAGTAGAAGCATGTTTTCTTCTTGGTGATCCTTCTGGATGCAGCACCCTTCTTGGATTTCAAATCCAAGGACATCCCTTCATTTTTCAACATCTTCTTGGGAGCATTGTCACATTTCTTCTGTTTGCTTCCCAAGGTTATCATTTTAGCCAGGTTCAGTGATCTTCTCTTCTTTTTAGCTTTGGATACAGTTGGAGATTGACATGTATCTTTTTGACCACTTTTGCAATCATCCCAGATGTTGTCAAGTAATCCAAATCTATTTTCAGTAAACAGATGTCTCTGGACCTATGGATGCTGCTTCTTTTCCTCTGGCTTGCTCCCCCTTGGCATGGGATTCCTTTGTACTTTGACATTCAGTGGATTGTACCAAAAATCCTTTTCACAGTGCCCATACTTATTAAAACACCAACACTGACCCAAAAATCTTGTCCTCTTCAGTCCTTTTTATTGTTGAGTACTTTTCTTGACTTGCTGTGTTGTTTCGGGAGAGCTCTCTTTCTTCTTTGTCTTCATCCATACTTGTTTGGAATTATTCTTCCATCCTGCACTTTTTGTGGAAACACATTTAGAAACATGAGTACAAGATGGGATGGATGGTACCTTATTTTTACATGTTGTTGCCCTTTTATTAGAGGATGTCTTTCTTTTAGAATCATCCTTCTCAAAGCATACTTGAGTAGCAACATTTCTCCTTTCAGCTGACTGGGAGGCTTTGGCTTTGGGTGATTGCTGATTGTTCAATATCACCTCCAGTTCTAAGAATTTCATATTGAGGGAGTTCTTCTCATCCTCAATAGTTCTTATCCTTCCTTCCCATTTCTCTTCCAGCTTCTTTATCTGGTCTTCATGCACCTTATTCATTTCAAGCAATGAGTTGTCAAGCTCCTTCACCCTTTTTACTTTGTCTTCAAGTTGAGCATCTTTAACAACCATTGATACTCTATGCCTCTTATCCAGTGCATGGTAAACATCTTTGATTATTACTTTAATGAATTCTTTCTCAGAAAGTATTCTTTTCAATTCTTCAGCAGTGTCTTCATATCTTTCATTGCAAAGAGAAACGGTTTCATCTTTAGTCTTCACCAGCTTTCTGAGAGTGTTGGTTATGCCAACCCTTTTAGCCAACTGATCTTCCATTGTATTGGATTCTTCTTCTAGCTGTAATTTTTATTCATGAAGATCAAGGATGCCTGTATCTATACACATTTCCACTTCCTTGGAGACTGTCGTCTGAAGATATTCGATTGCATTTTGACGATCTTTCATTGTTCCAACATCATCACAGCTAGGACATGCTTTCTTCATCTTCTTGGCCTATTTCTTCCTTCTATTTTTCTACGTCTTGGCAGATATCTCCATTTGAGGTTGGTCACTCATTTCCTCAAATCTGCACATCATAAAGACTCCCTTAGAACTTTTAGAGGTAACATTCCCTCTGATACCAATTGAAGTGCCCAGATCAGTGTGAATCACTGAGAGGGGGAGGGGGTGAATCAGTGATCCCTTAAAACTTTTTACTAATTGATTCATTATCAATTAAACATCTATGACTGGTTAAAGCCTCAATCCACTCTTCTTGTATCTCTCACCTTTCCACTAATGATGGATTAAATGTAAAGGCACTCGACACAAGGATTTACAAGGTTCAGCACCAAAGGCCTACGTCCTTGCCATGTTGGTTATACACACCAACATGGTTTATTCCATTATAATCTGTTAGTATTACAGTGGTCGATACAGCATCCCACTGTATCTCTCCTGAGTCCCACATGAGGGTCTTTATACTGCGTCCCACAGTGTCACCAGAGTCCCACTGGCCTGCTCCAGAAATCCCACTGAAGACTTCTTCCACCCTGAGTCTCACAGGGGGCTTCTCCTGGCTCCTCGAGTCACACGAGTAGCTCTTCTTCTCTTTAAGTTCTTCAAGTATCTTCAGCAGTCTGGGATAAAGATTGCTGGCCTTGCTCTGTACCTCTGCTCACTTGTGATGAACAGGTCTTCTCGTCTTTCTCAGGATTTATTTCATTCTTCTCAGGACGACCTGGCTTCTCTCTCTAATTACTGAATACTCAGACAACTGATGTCTTTAACTTCAGTCTGGCTCCAGTCTCAGTTCAGATCAACTTCATGCACTGAGTGCATGGCATCTCTGCATCCTCATGCACTGATTGCATGGCCTCTCAATATTCTTCAAGAACTCTTGGTCTTGGACAACTCAAATGCACACAAGCATATTTGACTTGTTTACGTGTGCACGTGCATGCATGCAAGCATGCACTCCCCTTCTTCTCTTCTTGGTGCAGTAAACCCTCAGAGGGTGTAATTCTTTTTAGCACACACCTTCTCGAACTTCACACACTTTATTCAATTTGGTTACACACTTAAGAGTGTGTTCTACTTTTAGTGTGGGTCCTCTCTTTCTTCCTTCTTCTAGGTGTGTTCACTTCACTTAGGGCACACACACACTAGGTTCGGCCTCTTTTCTCTTTGAACACACTTCTTATGAACACAAGTAAGCTTGGCCTCCTCCTCTTCTTGCACACCCCAAAGGCTACGACCTCTTCTTCAAATGCACACACAAAGTGTGTTCTTCAATTAGGCACAACCACAAGGTATGGCCTCGACCTTCTTGTTCACATTGCACCCACAAATGGTGTATGTATTTCACTTGATGTGGCTTTCCTCCTCACTTAGCACACAACCCGTAGGTATGTAATGAACTTCATCTTCATGTTGCACTAAGCACACACACTGCCCAGGGTGTTCTTAATTTTGGATTGCGCAAGGTGCTTGAATACAAGCCTCGGCCTTCCTGCCTTCAACAGCCATGCAAGTCCTCTGACAGCCGTGGGCGCGCAGGGTGTCAAGGACACCAACTGCCATGCAAGTGCGGGCTTCAACCGTGGGCACGCAAGGTGCTGTGGCCACGGGGTCTTCCTGCCGCGCAAGGGGAAGGCGTGTAGGTGACTTCTCATAACCTCTTTCACACAAGGGATGCACGAAAGGAACCTAACGGATCTAGGAGAACTCCGGGCTTGTATGCCGCGCAGGGGGTGCGCAGGGTGTTCTTCGCGAGGCTTTGAAGCACTCACGGGACGTCGGGTTTTCAACAAAGGATCAGCAAGCAATCTCTGTGCTTCGGGCTCTCTTTATATAGGCAGAGAAACGCCTCAAAACATCTGCGTGGTTATAAATTCAAACTCCCGAATATCTTGGGTTTTCAAGATTTTCCAAAATCTTGTTTCTCCTCTGTTTCACGCAGCTTAACTCATTTTTAAATTCCTCTACGTGCATGCGACTTAGAACTCATGCACGACCTTCGGTTAAGGATACTCCATGCAACGAATAAACCTCATAGCCTCTGCAACGTTGTTTGCCTCGGCCGAACTCCAATTTTCTCCATTCAACGTGTGCATGCATATTTTATTGCATGATTGTGTTCAGTGTGGCCAGACGATCACCATGGACGCCTTAGCTCCTTCAGAGGTGGTTGGGAACTCGAAATATGTCTTCGGAGGGCCACTGGTTCAGGCGGCGTCGCGGGAGGTGCCTCGGCCGAGCTCGAGGTAGAGGATGGACGGGGAGCCGTTAGATCGAAGATTTGAACGTCCGCGATCAGGATGGGCCGCGGCGGATTAGATGTGCCGCTAAGATCTGGCGCGCGATCAATCATGCGGCTAAGATGCGCTCCCAGTGATTTTTCCGCGTCCCACATCGAAACAGAGCGTGGTTTTTCCGCGGTTTATCAAACATCCGCTCCCTTCCAATGCTCAGTGGCACTTCTCACCTCTTGGTGTCGCCCCGCACCGAGTTCTCGTAGCGGGCGTGCTCTTGCGCCCACCCCTGCCACTCGGGCGCGCCACTGGCGCCCACTATGCACCTTCGGGCGCGCACTCTGGCGCCCATGCTGTGCAGGACCTGATCCCCCTGCGTGGCCCCGGCTTACACACGGCCGCGGCCTCTCGGGCTGGCCCCATGGGATCCCCCTTGGGCGTGGCGACCTCGGGTCCCACATGTGCCTTGGGGTTGAACCCTTAAGTCTGGACCTTGGTGGCTTCTTTTTTCCCGAGTATAGAACAAGTCCTTTGTTTAAAAACAAAGTGACCAAGTTCAAATGCCAAATTCCACATCTTCCTCTAATCCATTCTCCCTTATTCATTTCTTCTCTTCTCTTCTTCTTAAGAATTCCTCCATTCCTCTTAAACATTTAATCTTCACTTAGGAGTGACATTCCCGAAGGTTCATATTCAACCGAAGCTCCTGAACCAAATAATTCTTCAATGTTCTTCATTGATCCAATCAGAGATCAAGTTGGATCAACTTCTAATTCACCATGCACTAAGTGATTGTGCATGGACTTCATGAAACCACTTCATCCACTTAGAACTTGTGGATGTATCATCTTCATCTCCTCATGCATTGTCAACACAATGCATGGTCTTCTAATATTGTTGTGACATTGTATCCAGTTGATACAAGTTCTTTGAACTTAAAAATAAGCTCATCAATCGTCTGATGTAATGATGCTCCATCATCATTCATTATTCAAGTGGTGTAACTTAGTATCATCTTGATACAAGTATTGAAGCATTAAGAACAGTTCTAGAATCGTCTGATATAGATAGAGAATGTTTCAACCACAACATCCTATGTCACTTAGTGAATCTCCTAAGTGACATGCATCTTAGTACCATGGCCATTCTCCTTCATTACCATAACCATCACATCCTTTGTCATTCACATCTTGACATTCCTTGACATCCATTCTTTCCATGACAACATCATGCCTCATTGACAACAAATGAAACACAGTGCATTTCAGATAATCATGATAAAGAGGATGTATGATATTTTCTTTCTCTAAATATATTTTTATATTCAATTTATTGTGACACATTAATTTAAACATATTTAATGGATGTAATAATCAATTTAATTAAATATTCCATTTAATTTAATTCTTTTTTGTATAACTTTTTCGTAATTTCATACTCTAAATGTTGAATTATTATTAGTTGGTTCATATTTTTTATGACTCATTTAATAATCAGTTAAATATTTTTTTGAAAAATAGATCTATATTATTTACAATTATAAAGAAACAATTTGAGGACGTAAAAAGGGTCCTAAAACCTAGGGAGAACCCCACAAAAATAAATTTATTCCATAAAAAAATTATTATTTGGTACAAAGAATAATTAATAAGGGAAACCACAAGAAATTCAAGGACCTCCATAAAATTTATAATTATATATTATCCTCTTTATCATAGGTAAAACTATAAAACATTTATTATTCCTTCACAATAAGAGTTTATTTAGTTGAAAAATTTATTGTAAATATGATTCATTTTAGGATATGAATACCCATAATTTTTTATGTTTTCTTATAGGCATTTCATGAATGTATTTTTATAGATAACCATACACCATTTATCCACTTTAATACCAAAATAATAGATTTCCATGAGATATTTTTCATTCTTCAAGCTTGAGATCTATTTATTATCATTCATGTGGATCATTTTCAATCATTATCAGATTGGAAATCTTATTAAAATATAGTGGTTATAATTGTATTAATATTTAAATGATTAATTGTTTCTACTCTTTCTATCTAGTAATAAAAAACAAATTTTCAATTTAATTATGACCAATATCAAACATAATATGAATATGGAAACTAATATTCTCAATTCATAACTAGTGAATCATTTAGAATGTATTAAATTTTGATTTCCATCATAACTATTTGAGTATATTAACCAATTTTTTTGGATTTCTGTACCCATAATATTGAACATTATTCCAAAGAAAACTCTATACCATACATACTTTGATAATTGATCATGTGATGATTAAAGATATTAAATGAAACTTACATTTCAACAAATTAACATGGTCTCATTGAAAAGATATATAATCCATGACTAATATCTATATAAAATTATATTTATATAAGATGTGGTATATTGAGATGATTTAACATACCATAAACTATAAAGAAAATTTATATTCTACTGAAAAATGCACCAAATTTTTTTATTCGTAATTCTATAATCAATGTTTGAGGTGGTGAATATCTATTCTTAAAAAACATGTAATTCCTCAAAATGGGACATCCAATAATATATATTAGAGGATAATTATACCTTTCACAATTAATTTTCATTATAATTTTATGGGGTCATTATTTTATAGACCCATCCATGTTCCATTTGGTTTGGGGGTTTCTGATGCATACTAACCTCATAATCGAATGGAATTGGTAATCAATTTTTTTAATTCTAAAATCGCTTCCATTTGAAGAAACTATGTGTGGTTGGTGTATTTGTTAGGGATTTAATAACATATATTATATTTACATACCTATATATAACTCTTACATAATAATTTCAATTTTGGAAAACACATCTACACATTCCATTTTATATTAACTAATCTACTCAGGTACTTCTCCTCTAATTTTTTATTAATTGGAAAATGAATGTTATTTCCTTTCTGCTATTTATCATCTAATGATCTATTAAATTAAATTGTTATATATTTTTTTTTTCAAGATCATTATGTAGGTTTAATTTTTTAATCCTTACTCATTATGGATGGTAATAAATTACTATTAGAAATTTTATTCAAGGCCCTATCAATGTTGTTCCATACTGTTACAATCACTACATTATCAATAAAAATCATTAATAACTTGGTTTATCCTATTTACAACCAATAAATAAAGTTAATAAATGTGAATTATGAGAATACCAATGTTAGAAAACATATAAAAATACAAAATAATAACATTTAAGGAATAAATCACAAATGACATATATATTCTAAAATGTAAATTTAATGGTTTTAATAAAAATTATTCTCGATAAACATTCTATGATTTTCTCTAACTATATATGAGAATTTGTTCAAATTATTTATAATTATTAACACAAATTAATAGAATTATCCAAAGTATTACCCCTGTGTGTTTCCAACAAGGTGTTTACTTAATTCCACTTGTTGTGAACTGATTGAAGACTGTTGTAATACCCAATAAACAGTTTACAGTTTTGTAACACCAATTTGAATGTATGAATGAATATACATCAACTTATTTCAACACAGATATGAATTTCATTAGTAGGAAGCTTCAAATTCTATAGTTTACCAAAATTTATTGTTGTTTCCTATATTTAGGAATTTCTATATGATTTTCACTAATGTTTTATAGATACAGTCTCGAAAATAAATAAACCAAAATTTGATACCAACTAAGGCACCCCATACCTAAACTATATGATCCAATGGAAGAAAATATATTTTATAGATATGTATTGATACCAATTAAGACATAAAAATCTAAATATACATATATTTTCATAATTTGTTCATTACATCTCATAATAATCCAATAATCCAATATCCAAAAATTTAAGTATCAATAGAGATTATTTGAATTAAATACTATTAAATTTTGTTGATTCAATTTATCCCACACAAATCTATATATGAAACAACCTTATACACATAATCCTATATTTAGTTAAATTGGGAAGTAGAAAAAAATAATCCCCAAGTTAAAATTCCCCACATGGGACGCTTATCAACAAGTTTTAAAGAGGATAAATAATAAACACATGTGAACAATTGATAAGGGGAGAAATAATTTATTTAAATAGATAGGTAATTATAATAATTTTCTATAATTTATCAATTAATGACATATAATCACAAAATATAAAAAATATACCATGGTATAAAAATTCAATTAAATGATAAAATAATCATTACATATAACCCATAAAATAGTCGTGTAGAATACATAGAATCATAGATTAAACAGAGGAATCAGAATAAAAGAATCATTGAAAAATAAATCTTGCTTATACACACTATTGTGAATATTGCCAAACAAAAATAATGACCACAAAGTAGATTGTGAATAGAACTAAATTAATATCATGTCCACAGAGAAGGTTTTGAACATATTTGAAGAATAATCATGTACAATCAAAACATAGTGAACATTACTAAAACAATTATGTGCATACACAAGTTTATGAACATATATAAAAATAATTACACATATGTATATGGTATTAAACATTTCTAAACAACAGTCATGTCTATACACAACATATTTAATGTATGACTTATAAAAATTTTCCTAATGAATTTGAGGGCTATATAAGACCCAAATAATCATATAATGATAATCCTAACACATGTATATTATGTTAAATCTTTTGAATATAATATCAATAAGAAACTATGAATGTATGATGAGGTTCATAACATTTATAAAGGTTATCACACAAAATGACGTCAGGAATGAGATCATCACATATGAAAAATTCATTCACCAAAATGAGTATTTCAATATAGTTATTAATGGGTTGTTCATTAAATTCAACTCAATTAGAGGTATATATTTTATATATATAAATTAAAATTAATGAAAAATCATAAACAAATATTTCATAAAATACTTTTTATGTTGCTTTAAAAATATAAAGTTACAAGTTATGTTGACAAAATTATTTCAGAGAAGGTATCAATAAGACACTTTGATTTTTTTTGATAAATTACAAACAATAGAAATGTAAAAATATAATTTTAATGTTAATTACTGTGTATTTATATTTAAATAAATTTATAAAATTGATCCAAAATACATTTTTTTGATTTTGATGAATTTTTTTAGATAATCTCACATTGATGAAAATGATATAAATTAAAATTTTTTAAATTTGATAAAATGAAATATATAGAATAGAGTTGATTATATATATTTATATATCAAAATAAGGTAGAAACATATTTTGGAATAATAGAATAGAGAAATATAAGTGAATGATCTATAATAAGGGATGGGAATTATTTTTAACGATATCATTTTATTATGATGAAATAAACCCATTTTTGAAAAAGAATTTGATGTGAACTTATAAATTAAATTTTAAAGGAGTATACAAAATAAAATATAATCATAGTTTTTAATAATATAATATTGATAGGATATATTCATAGAGGAATATTTATTTTTGAAGAGAAAGAGTTGAATGAATAAAACCACATGTCATTTATCCCAGATTCCATTAAATCACGTTGACCTATTGTGTTTTAACGTAATGAAAATTTACTTGTTCACATGAGAAATGTGAAGTGTATTGATGGAATAACATTTTAGTAATGTATATAAGGAAAAAAATTATGATATTTAGGTATAACATGGACAACTAACATAGTTGTTTTATAATATATATGTTTCCTTTTTATTTAATAAAATTAGTGGGTTGGTTGTTTACATCTATTTAACATATATTAAAATGTTTAATTATTTACTTTCCAAAAAATATGTAAATAAAAATAAAATGTAAAACCTCTTAACTAATATCAATGAAAAAATTCTATATTTGGACTTCATTTAGTCTAAATCAGTTTTGAAATATTTTAAATATTTATTTCATTTTAAAATATTATTTATTATATTCTTATTTCATTTAAAATACACATTAAATGAGTGTTAATATATTTTCATATATGAATAATTCTTTATATTAATCACATAAAATATATCTTATTATTTTTTATTTAAAAATTATTGATTTGTTAAAAAAATCAATTCTTTGGAATTAAATATTTTACCACTACCATGATAACTATCTTTTAGAATAGTATCCTATTATTATTCCTAAAAATTTAGTAGAAAATATTAACTAATTTTTATTTGGTTATAAAAAATGTTAAATACATTATAGTAGATTGAATTATTGAAAGTGATAAAAATTAAATTTTAAATAAAAATCCATAACATGTAAAAGCAGTTTTATAGGAAATTAATTTTTAATCATAAATGAATTGATTATATTTGGAACATAAGTAAAAAAATTTATATCAAAATTAATTTATATTAATATATTTTTTTATTAATATGTTTCATTGATATCATTATTCAATACTAATCAATTTAATTATGATAAAAATACACAACACCTAATAATTAATTATTTTGAAAATATTATTTCCTCAAAAAAAATTAATTTTTTTTAATCATTGAATAATTATATAAAAATAATAACATTAATAACAATATGTATATTAAAAAATTTATATATTTTAATAAAATATATTTAAATTAAATATTATATTTCTTTCCATTCATGAATTATTTTATTTTAAACTTATTGAAAAAAATTACATTAATTCATTATTCCAATAAGATTCATGCAAAGCCAAAAACCATATATCTGATAAACATATTTCCAATGATAAAATTTACAATTATCATATAACCTTTTATAGTGGATAAGTAACTACAATAGTACACAATAATACATCATATAAAGATACTGCATTCTTACTAAATAAAGCACAATTTTTTATCCCATTATTTTCATTTTAGGTTTTACAAAATTCATTCCCCTTTTGTAGTGTTTTTAATCAATGTCTTAGTACAACAAATTAGAGATCATCCAGAGTGAATATTATCTGTTATATTTAATAGCTGGAAAGCTATTATTATTCTATGTCTCTTACCTGAGTTTTAATTTATGACCTTTTAAGTGTTTTAATCAACCATGATATGTAATAATCCATTTTATGTAATACATTATTTTATATACATTTTGTTTAAACATTTAAAATCATTGAATAAAGAGTTGTTAGATTCATTTATATCTTTTGTGAATAATTTAATAATCAATTTTTAGCCATTTGAGAAAATAGAAAAAAACTATTTATAATTTTATACATATAATCCATGAATGAAAAATGAGTTATAAAACCAATGGTGTTACAATAACATTTTAAAAAAATAAATGATTATGTAAAAACCCAATGTTAATTTATTTCGAAAAAAAAAGATTAAATGAAACCACATTATCTAATATCATTTTCCTTATTTTAGTTTTCAAATTCCATTTCAGGACAAAACATCAAGACATATAAGAAATATCATATTACATGAATTTATTATACTGGAAGAGAAAAAAATGAATAATAAAGGGTATGAATGTGAAAAATAATGTAATAAATAACTATGAATATATTATAATGGGAAATATTTAGTCAATAAAATATCTTAGTTAAGTAATAACATATCATGAAATAACAAGATAATAATCTAACAAGTCCTAATTACTACACGGTAGGTAGTGAATTGAGAAAATTCAACGAGGTTTCTAAAATAATCAATTAATAATAACATGACAGTAATTTGTCAAAAAAATAAAAATTATGAAAGAACAATAAAAATAGCATTAAAATGGAAAAATTGATTTTACGTAGGTTTATCATTTAAATATATAATGAAATAAGAAAATATTTTTGATACATATTAATCAAGAACACAACCTTATGACTCAATATTTTTATTACATATCCACTAATAAGATATACATGAATGAACATTATAAATTATTAATTGTTAATAAATAATTAATGTTTAACATTGTTTTTCCATATCCTAAATATAAACATGTTCTAATGTGCCTCCCAATATAATTTTGCTTGAACTAAAACTATAAATGGCCCAATCCAATTCAAATTATCATAATCATCCATGGTTTAGGAAACTAAACTAACATATCATCCATATTTGTGGCCCAAATATAAAACCTACAAAATATTTTAACTTTGTATATGAAAAAAGTAATCCATAATAACCTTTTTTTATTAACTGTCAAGTCCTTAATACCCTAGAACTATTCAACTATTATCCTCAACCTTATCGATAGCCCAAAATTAGAAATGATATAATTACATGGATGAAATACATTTTTAATGTAACCATGTCTTTATTCACCCTATCTAATACAAGCTATGCCACTAACTAGCCCTAGGTTTTTTCCCAAATCCCTTGCGTCTCAATGCAAGAATAATTGTTTATGCACTCTCATTTAGGGAATGATTTTAGTTTTTTGAAATCTAAATATGACACAATGATTATAATAAGAAATAATTACTATCATTATTAATGAGATAATTAATCAGAACCCAATCAAATCAAGCACAGAAAATGGAAACCAACCCCAATAATAACACTAGTTGAAATGATCCAAAAATGTCCTAGAGTCATTGTTTCAAACACCAACTAATGATATAAATTTCATAACAATGACATTGTGTAGCATGAGTAATGTTTCAAAATATATTGATAACTATATTACATGTATATATATATACAAGAAAATAAATATGAGGAACTATCCTGATTACCTCGATACAGTACTACCCGAGTTGGTCCTCAAATAGAATTAGGGGGATTATTAATATCCATGTGTTCAAACAATAATATTAAATACAATCAATTAGTATAGGTAATATATCTTCCAAAATAAAAATACATGAATATAGAACAAAAAAAGAACAATAATATATGTCTGGCATGAAAAAAACACCACAAATAAAAATGTTCCAAAATTTGTTAGATAAAAATACCAAAGAGAACCTTCCCCACAATTAAAAATTAAATCCTTCAAGATATTGTTTACTGTACCCTATGAAATATGTGGACGTTAGCACCACCATTCAACATTATCACTATTGAAACACATAGATCATGCACATCAACAACCTCCTAGTGGTTCTCTCCCTTTCCCTATATCTTGAAAAAACATTTCTTCAAACTTCAAAATGAACTGATAGTTTTTTAGATAAAAATACTAGCAAGGACTCACTTTGTGTTCTATAATCAATTCCATAAAAATGATACCTTTTAGGTATTCAATTTAAACAAATAATCATGTAATTATATTTAAATATTTTTTATAAAAGGTATTCCAATGTATTTAGGAAAAAGATTTTTCAAAACAATCATAACTATTTATATTTTATAAAACATTCATATAAAAAAAATGGAATGAATTAAACATTTTTATAAACTGTTTCATGTGTATGGAAGAAAAAAACAAATTAATGTGGTCTTATAAGATTGGATATGATATTTCTAGGCTCAAATATTCATTACTAATGATTCATCACTCAAAGACAAAGTATTTCTATAAATGTCTCTCATATTATTAAAACGAGACTAATCAATCAATATTTCTCCAAGGAAAACCACACTGAACTAGGTTTAGTTATAGTTATCATTACATTCCATTTCTACCGAGTTAAAGTCCTATCCTGATTATCATAGTCCACCAATAACTACTCAATATTGCATATTCTTCAATCAATCAATCATGCATACATTGAAAAATTAAATATTTTAAATTTGACTCAGCATTCATATTTCAATTTTCCACCTTTGGTTTATTGTTCAAATTATTTTTCAATATGATAACATGATATATAACCAATTTCATTCCTATCAAATATTTTTCCAATTAAATTAAATTTTCACAATAATAATCCTTAAAATATTTTATTAAATAAATTATCTCTTCAAACCATCAGTTTTCTCAAATTAAACTAAAACATTTAAATGCCATTTATATAAGAGACTTCATAATTTCTATCTCTTTTTTTAATTATATTTTAAATAAACTAAATTAAAACCATATAAATAAATTCCAAACAATATACTATTCTTCCAAGAAATTTATTGTTTCAATTATAGATTAATACTTATTAAATCACATGTCTTTTATCTCATGATGAAATCAACAACTATAATAGAAAACACTAACAAAGAACCCATTTGATAGAGATTAGGGAATCAACACTAGTATCATGATCGAACAAAAATTGATCCAATCATACGAAAATGTTAGGATTCACATCTATCAAAAGGGGGACAAACTTGGGATAGAAAAAACAAATTCTAATAATGGTAACTCAAACAAATTATGGATAAATTATTCCACAGACAATACAATTCTCATTGGAAGAGGTTGGAGGAATCAACAAATCACATAGAGAAACTCTAAAATCCAAATAATTCAATTATATTAAAATGGGGTAGTTCGAAATCTTAAAATGGTGTCTCACTAATATTATTTAAAATTTATTATGAATTGGAGCCCCAAATACACAGTTTCCTAGTTGGGAAAAATTGATAGTAGTAACCATGCTTCCTAACTATGTACCAATTCTTGTATTTGGGAAATGATGCAGACATTGAATTCACAGTTAATCGAAACATGTGATGAACATACAAAAACAATCAATCATCGGGTTTATGGTTTAATGTAATCTAAAAATATATATAAGTTACTGTGTTCCCTACTAATTATCAATATAATATGACACATGATTCATTATAAATACATCAAGGTCATCCTTTACCATGAACCCACCATTAAAAGTCACTAAAAATTCAAAAAAATAAAAAATCATAAAATGGTTCCAAGATAAAACCCAATCAAGGGGAGTTAAAACTGGGTTTAAAAAGTACTTTAAGATGAGTAATGTTATTTCATAACCTCTCCAATATAAACTATTTATATTCTTATAAATCATATAAAAAGATTATATATCTAATATAAATGTACCACACTATGTCATAGGTGAATTACAATCAAAACTCACATAGAAACTACAATAACCCATACAATTAATATTGATTAAATGTATCATATTCCCATGAAGAACCATCATCACAGAATTATAAATCCCGATATGGATATTTGTGATACGTAAATTTGGTTCCACATAGTTGTCTTCCATCTCACATCATGGGAAGATTTTGAAAGATACATCATACGATATAATAAATCAAACAATGTGTGAATCGAGGTAAAATGTGGTGTAAGTTATTAATTCTAAGACAATTTTCCAACCTGGTCCGCATTCTCAAATTGGAACACAATCCATGATGAAAAATTTCCCCATCTATGACGACATCTGGACCCCACTATGGTGACACTATCAATAAATCATGTTCACCATTGGAAAACTCAAATGGTTTATGTCAATGTTCAATGATGAATGTATTCTAGCTCTTTTTTTACCATTACATGATAGATCAACGAAATTTTCACCGTAGTCTTTTAGGAAAGTCTCACACCAACCAAGAATATTCATAAAAATCATGTGAAAAAAAATCTACAAGTCTCTCCACCAAAGGCCTCAAATGGATCCATTCGAACAAAAAACTGTTAATTTTTTATAGGATAACTCAACCATCCAAAATAAGTCATCTCAATATCTTCCAATACCAGGAATGAATGAAGAAATCAATTTCTATTGATAATATTTTTATCATTTATTCAGGCCATCATATTTAGGATGAAATATTTTTCTCAATATAACATACGATCGCAACATTCCCTAGTGGCCTCCAAAAAATTGGGAAGTAAAATGGGTATCCCTATCAGAAAATATATCATATGGAACTCAATTAAATATGATGATATCATTAATATATATAATTCCAAAATCATCAACATCATTTGTGACTTGAATGAGAATATATTTAAATGATTTCATTAGATTATTGATCAAAACCCATATCACATTCTACTCTCAAATGTTAGAGGGATACCTGACCATGTAATCCATAAAAATATCATCCCAATTCCATGTCATCACATGAATGGTTTGAAAAAAACATAATGGTTTCTCATAGTATAACAAAATATGTTTACATGTATATTAATGGCAAGAATAATAAAAAATTTCTTATCTCATACGTGGTCACTAGAACTGTCAAAAAATATTAAATAACATCATTGTGGTTCTAGGAGGCACCATCCATTAAAATTACGAATATTTCCCATCATAACCATTATCATTAAAAAAGATAAAATGTGTCAGTTATTAAAAAATAACATTCCCTTAGAGGATATAAATACCTACAAAATAATCATCCCAACACAAATAGATAAATCAATTACATAGACGTTTTCATCGAGATATTGCTCCAATAGGATCATATCAAGAAGGGATTTGGACAAATGAACATGAATCAGAATAATGTTGGTGAAATTCTCATAGACTCACAAATGAAAATGATCAAAGAGAGTCATCAAATTATACTCTTCCAATGTTTCACTCATATCATGGGTCTAAATATTCTATATCAAAGCCCCATGAACATATTTCCACATTCTAGTGTTTTTGGAAGTGTAGAAATCCAACTATTTTTGATACTCTACCCATCCTCTCAATTAGAGATTAAATTTTTTTTCTGAGGAGACATATGTCCGTTTTTTTGGTTGTCATATGTAGTAATATATTATCTAAAAAGGTAATTACAAAATAAATATTGAGTATAAATCATTACTATGTGTTTGATATGATGATTGAGATAGTTTATCTCATGTGGAATATGATGTTTTGAACCATAGTCTTCCATGTGGACAAATATCATAACAAAACAACCCAAAACAAGAAATAATGTATAAAAGAAGACAAAATATCCTTACCCATCCTCTATAAGTCACAAAACTGTTCCATAATCCAAAAGTTTTTTCAACTCATCAAAAAAAATTTGACATTTTGAATCCCAAAACACCTTTACAATTATTTCGAGCTAGAGTAATCATTAGAGGAGGATTATTTGGGATATTATTGTAAAACATGACGTGGTACCATCCAGAAATTTTTCATGTACATTGTTAATTCCTACATGGATAAAAAATTTAATAATTTATTAATCTCATATTATCTAAATAAAAATTTAGAACTTGGTAAGCCCGAGTGTGGAACCTACAAGGACGATTTGTGTTTTCAAAATTCATTAAAAAGATTGAAACTGAAAGTGTTTGGATTGTTTGAAAAATGAATGAAAATGTAGTATAAAAGATTTCATTTGATATCATTAAAGGAGAAATTCTGGGTTCATTTTTTTATTTGTGTTGTAGGGAATTAATTTACATTGATTTTATCCTGTTTTGGTGTCACAATTAGGTCAGTAGAGATCCATGGTCTTGATATCCCGACCTAATCCAATGATTGTTTTTTTAAAAGGGTCATACACTATGTTTAATCACATAAATAGGTGACTCAAATACATATATAAAAATAACAATATCATTTTGGGTAATGGTCATACAAAAAATAGATTAATCTTTTGTTGAAATTAAAATAAACAATATCCAAATGCCAAAATGGTCATAAAATATGAAAAAAGATGAATTGGTATTGAATAAATGGATTTCAAGAATCTAATAATGAATATATAAAAATTAATACAATGTGTCTCATCCCCCTAAAATCACATCATCTATCAATAAATAGACATCTAGTTCATGCTAGGCATGATGATAATGACTATCATGGGTACTTAAAGGGGAAAGATAGTGAAGAAAAGTGGTGAATCAGGGCCATGAATTGCCACTACACTATCTGGCACTCCATTGATGTCACTCATACTCATTCTTGTACTATATTACATTATAGGGGCATATGTGGCTAGAATTTATAGGCTTTTCCCCTCAAACCTTCGACCCAATTAACATTTATTTTTCCTTTTGCAGACAAAGTCATGACGTGTAATTAAATTACATGACATGTAATCTCGATCCTTGTTTCCCTCATTGTGTGGGAATCTTGTGCAAATCTTATACGAACATTAACTCATTTCATGACGTGTAACCGAGACTCATGGCATGTAACATCCCTTCACAACTGAAAAATCATCACGTCTTGACCATCGTTGAATATTCATTTTGAAAAATTCATGATATGTAATTGAATTACATGACAGGTAATCAATCTTATTTATGTTTTCCATCATTTTTCCCTAAAAAATCAAATGTCACATTTCATTACAACAATCATTCCATGAAGTGTCATTTAGCTCATAATGTAATCTATTTTAATTCCTTGTCCAAATAATCATTGAATCATTATGATAATCATAAAAAAAGAAAATTTGACAGAAATTGGAATAACAATTATTTTAAATAAAAAATTGTATACCTTAAAAACTATTAAATGTATGATTGAAATATGCTTATCAAATACCCCCACACTTGAATTATTCAATGTCCTCAAGGATGGAATATCGACATACTACAATGGATGCTCACTATTCCATTTTATAAACACAACTCCAAAAAATCAATTGATCAAATAGAATATTTAAAATTTAGGAATCAAATGTTGATAATTTTTCAATGCCTCATTTTTTGAAGAAGGGAAATAAACCTTGTATTTTACTTTTACACCTTTGAAATAGCAAATCATTAATTCACCCATCATTATTTCTCGATTCATTATTAGAATGCATGACGCTTTACATTTTCCTCACATAACTATTTCCTCTCACATCTGGGAACAAATTTAAATAGAGTGATGCTCATACCTTAATAACATGAAACTTACTGTAGGCATTTTAAAGCATATAAAATCTACACTGTGTAATTTTATAATCACAATTAATCATGAGGGATCGCAACTATGGTTCAAATGACTCTACGGATTCAGGGTAGGTAGGCAAATGAGGTAAAAAATAAATCTAAAAAAGGAGGTCATCTTCTAATGTACATTTCATCATTAAAAATATATGATCAATGATTCTCTCCTCTACCCTAATAAAACCCAATATTGGCCCATGGTATATGGAAGAAAAAAAATTAATAAACTTGTCTTAATATTTTTTTTATTTTTTTAGTGTCATTCTTAGGAAAAATCCCACATCCTTTACCAAACTAGATACGATCCAAATATTTTCAGTCTGGAAAATGGTGATTTTTTCCTCAAAAAAACCCATTTATCATACATACAAATGAGGGGTAAATAACAAAAAAAACTATTAAATATTTCATGGGATCTCTTATATCACAATAAACTCCCCCCCAATAAAATATCCATTATAATCAATATCCTGTTATACCCTATAATATTCCTCCCACAATGTTATTATTTTGAATATCATGAAAAACATTTAGAGGAAGGTAGAAATTGATAATATATTCTTATAATATGGATAATATCTTAACAAGGTATTTTATGGATTATATAAGATAAAAAATGGATTAATAGATGATGCATCTCAGAAAGAGGGTTAATAAAAAAGAACAACTTTTTAAATTGGAAAGTGAATCTGTTTAGTTAGAGCACTGATAAGTTGTAAAGAATTTTCTAGTAGAAAGAATGCATTAGTTTCTCAAGAAATATATTATGGAATGAATGGAAAATAATTTATATTTGATTTTCAGTGAAATGAGATGAATGGTAGGGAAAATTACTCATGGAAATTCATACCAATAATTAAATCAATGAATAAATATATCATAAATTCCATACATGCCCAAGTATTTAAAAATTTTCATTTATAATAATCATCCTTTCAGTCAATCATGATTTGTCAAAGAATAATTCTGATATTTTTCACTACTAAATATTTATCTAATTTTTTTATTTTATATTTATTGAAAATTAAATTTAAATACATGGTATGATAATTTTCGTTCACAGTTTTTTTCTCCTCGTATAGTTAAGTAAAAATGAATCCAATATGGGTCATAAAATAGGGGGTTAAATCTATAAAACTGAAAAATATGGGGATTAAAGTTGAAAAATAACAAATTTAAATTTTTCTATCCATTTACACTGTTTTTAGAAATATAGGATGTATAGGTTTTGATATATCTTTTTCAAGACGTGTAAATTCCATTCACAACGGGTAATTCTTCTCCTGCTTATTCTCTCGCTATATCCTTCTACCTCTTTACTACATTGATGTTACTAAGAAATATATATAAAATAATATACCATAATAATGAAATTTAAAAATATTTTTGGATGAATTTATTCTCCTAAAAACAATAAATAATTAATGAAAAAACAAATAACTCAGGTTACCTCTTGAAGTGATTTTGTATTTCATCATTGGGTCGAACATAACTCATTTAGATGTAGTTCGTAATAGTAGGAAACATGTAACCTGCTCTGGATCTATAGAATTTCATATCCATGATTCTATTTTGAATATTTTTCCTCTACCTTTCACTGGATCTAATTTCACTCTTCCATTGTAAAAAACATCTCAATTTATATGGGCCCAATCCAGTAGATCATGTCCCTTCTTGAAAAACCTAATGGTTGTTAAATGACTTCCCAAACATGTTCTCCTTATTTTAAATCTTCTTAAATGTGTATTACTCCACTATATTTAGATTTTTATGGAAGATTATTTCTTTTCATCACCTTAATCATAATTACTTATTCACATTTTAATGAATCTTCTTCAGATCTTCTTCTTCAGAAGACAATGTTCTCTTATTTTATTAGATTATCTCAAGAAAATTCATTAAATATTTTATCTAACTTCTTCATCACCAAGTAAAAATTTAACATCCCTTATAATCCTACATCTCTTAAACTCATCTCTCCATTAAGAACATCAATCAGTTCCCTTCTTGTAGCAATGAGCAGTCATCTTAATGATATGGTGAGTATATCTTCATCCATGTGCATTACCCAAAAATTTACTACGAAATAAAACACATCTAATTTAACGAATAAATCTTCCTATAATCCTCAATAATTCATCCATTTTTATCAGCATGTTGAATCATAAGTCATGTAGGTTTCATCTACATTAATCCTAGGCTTTTTAATATTGCATATGACGTGATGTTTCCAATGGAATCAAAATCACAAAATGCTCTACCAAAGTATTCAATACCAATGTTAATTAAAATACAAAAAACTTCACAGATCATTCTTCTTCTCTGGTAGGACTCCTGACACTACTGCTATGATTTCCCCTACTAGTGGAATGGTATATAATTATTCAATATTCATCTTGATCATCACCAACTCCTTTAAGAATTTTGATTATAGATAAATGTTTGGAATTGTCTTAGTCAATGGTATATTGATGTGTATCTTTTTTATTATCTTTAAAATCATCTTCTTTTCTCATCAAACATCATTTTATCCACCTAATATGGAAATGGTAGTGCTTCTTTGTACTGTTATGGTGCATCTTCGTCATTATGTACATCAGCTTCTCTATGATTTTATTTATCTCTTTATTCTTGTTGTTTCCAATCATTTATAGAAAATTCTATCCGAATACCTCATGTATTCTTTCCACTTATTTAAAATATGGATTTCTCATATGCGTGATAATGTTGTTCTATGCATTCTGGAAGCTCTCGTCCTTTCCATTCCATGATTTGATCAAAAATCTAACCAAAATGACATTCCATATTCCTCATTATAGCTTGTTGGTTTTTTGAATAATTCCTCAATTACTTAATTACATTTCCTTGATATTTAGAATACAATGTCAACACTAGATGTGAAACATCTGTTGTGGTCATCATGGTTTCAAGGGTCTCCTCTAGTGAATGGACATGACTCCCTAGTGCTGGCCCTTGTTGTTGAGATTGAAAAGAGTACTATATCTGCTGAAATTCAATGATATGATTAAGAATTGGTTGTGGTGGTTGTTGTGGCCTCCAAACCTAAATTTTTGTGAGTGAATGATCATTTGGATAACCTTCAAATTTATCTCAAAGTAATGAGATCTGATGAGTGGTATTTGAATTCTTATATTTACTCCCATGTTTGAGGGTCTTATATAGTGGATTAGTGCATTTCCTTCTTAGTTCCTTAATTGGAAATGTTGTCCTGTAGGTTGGCAGATGTCATGGTTAGCTCCTTCGAATTGATTCCTCCATGTCTGGGTGTTCTATTCCTTCTTAACTTCGTCCTTTTCCATTCATTAGTTGCATAGGGTCTTATATAACTCTAAGAAATATAGTAGATCTTCTAGTTTAACATTACCATTAGTGGAGTAGTCCTGCAATGGTTTTGTACATGAAATAGTGGAAAAACATGACCAAGTATAAAAACATGAATCAATATAAAACAAATATCTACATTCCGAATTAATTTAATCATAATAGAATCCATCCCATACAATGGTTCCAAAAAATTAATATCCCATAGGGAATAATTAATTCCAACCAGGTTATAAAAATTTTATTATTTATTAATCTCTGAAAAACTAAATAAAATATTTGTACTTAATTATCCTAAGTTTCAAACCCACAAGGTTTCTCTTTATGTTCAAAATTAATTAAGGAGAATAAAAATGACATTATTTCGTTTGTTTGAAAGAATCAAAGAAAAGGTAGCAACAAATATAGAGTTTTATATCTAGATAGTAGACATGCCATGTTCAGTTATTTCTGGATTGTGTGGTTCAAATTTAATTTAATGTGTGTTATTCTTTTTCTATTTCTGTATTGTGTTAGCATGGATCCCTAGTCTTGATATACATCAATTATAATGTGATTTCACCTCTGTAATTTTCATATACTATGTACAATCATAGAAATAGTAATCCTAAATCCATATTTACATATAAATATACTATGTTGTGTAATATTCATATACAGAAATGATTAATAAATTTACTACATTTAAATAAATAACATCAATATGAAGAAATTTACATGCAATATGAAAAGAAGACGAATTGGAATTGAATAAATGGTTTACAGTAATCCAAAACATGAATATTAAATATTAAATATTCCATAAGCATCACATATTCCTACAATCACATGACCAATCACAATAGAGTAAAGTATCTCATTCTTGGATCTATTTTAACAAGATTCATGGGTACCTAAAAGGGAAGGACTGTGACGAACGGTGGTGAATAAAGGATACAGATCATCACTCCACAATCATGCACTCTTTTTATGTCCCTTTATGTCGTTCTGGACACATTGTACATTGGAAGGGCATATTAGGCTAGCATTTATAGCATGATTTCATCAAACCATCAACCCACATCATATTTATTTTTATGTTAAGAAAAAATGTTAGGATATGTCTCCCCTATCCATATTTCCATCCATGTGTGTGAATCGCGCACGAATCTCATATGATCATTAGATCATTTCATGACATGTAACTGTGACTCATGATGTTAACTCACCCCCTCAAATATCATCTTATATTGTCCTATAGGGCATATTCATTTAAAAAATTCATGACACGTAATTGAATTACACTGCATGTAATCATTCTTTATTATTTTTTCTAGCATCATTTTCCCTTAAAAATATTTCACCACGCTGCTTCGCTTAGCTCTTGGAATAAAGTGTATTTTGGCTTATATTTTCATCCATTTTCATTCATTTTCCAAATATTTGTTGAATCCAACCATTAAAAAAATAGTCACATATTCCAATAATTGTAAGTATTATTCAATTAAATACAATTTTCAATACATAAAACACTACGAAATGAATAAAGGAATCACGCTTATCAAATAGCCCCACACATGAATTTAGAATTGTTCTAAAGGATGGAATCTCATCATAATACAAAGGATGATCACAATAAAAAAATTTAATTTCATTTTCAACAAACGGAATTGATCATATAGAAAATTATATTTTCAAGCATCAAAATGTATAAAATTTATCAATGAAACATTTTTTAATGAATGAAAATAAACCATGTCTTTTACATGTCCAAATTTGAAATATCCAATCCTTTATTCATCCATATTAATTTTTAAATTCTTTATTAGAACACATGCTACTTGATATTTTTCACCCAAGAATTTTCCACTCACATTAGGGTACAAATTTTAATTGAGTGGTGTTCAAGCATCAAGAACATGTGACTTACCATAGGTGTTCAAAGAATCTAACATCTCCACCACAAAAATAAATAATCACAACTAATTATGAGGAATTAACTTTTATGTTTTGAAATAAATTTGAGGATTCAGGGTATGTTGGTAAATGATTTGTAAATTGATGCTTAAAAATGATATTTTCCACTAATTTATATGGTACGATAACCTAATATAAAATCAATTACTGGATACTCTACCCCTATAAAATTAAATGTAGAACCATTATACCTTTAATAACAATTAATGAATCAACATATCATTATTGTTTTTATAAGAAAATACATCACCAAACCACATATAAGCTAAATATCATCGGTCTGGATAATGGTGATTTTTGATCCACCCAAATCACAACCTCAATTTATTATTATAAATATTATTATTGTTATTTTATAATAATGATAGGTTAATAATAATATAAATTGAATTATTTGTTATCCTCTTCCTGGAAACGATAGAAAAACCCCCCAAGAAGTATATCCACAATGATATAAATCCAAATACACCATATAATGTTCCACCCCACACTTATTTTTTTCAATATCTTGCTGTAAATTTAATGAAACAGATAAATTGGTAAAATGGTCATTTAAAATAGTTAATTTCTTACCATAGTACTTCATGGTTTCTATTGTATTAAAAATTTATTAATTCATGGTTGGTCTTAGGATAAGAGTTAATAAAGACTAATTCTTCAATCATTTAAAAGTGATTCTCTTCAATAGTTTCTTTGATAAGTTGCAAAAAAATGATTTGGGAAAAATCATGCTTGGGATTATCAAGTAATATACTATCGAAAGAATTGAAAATATTAGCTTAGTGGATTTCTAGGGAATTAGATGAATGGTTTGGATAATTAATCATGTAAACTCATAGAAATATTAAATCAGTAATTGAAAATAGAGTAAATTCAAAAAATGTACAAATCTAGGTAAATTTCATTTACAGTGATCAAAATGGTCCTCAAATCATCATTTTTCATATCCCAATACACATGTCTATATATACTATTTCATTTTCCAATTTTTCGAAATAAAAATTATTGTGAATGAAATTTAAAAAAGTTGTAGGATTGTTTTCCTAGGAATTTTATGTATATTATTTATGTTGATTAAATAATGAATCAAATATAAATAACTCAATTGGATGTTTAATCTTTAAAAAATTAAAATATGGTGAATACAACTGAAAAATAGATAACTGAAATTGTTACTCTGATTTCATATTGATTATTCAAATATGGGATGTATCAGTATGATTTGAACACTTTAATGACGTTTAAATTCCTTCCATGATGTGTAATTTATCTAAAGCTTCTTCTCATGCTACTTACTTCCACCTGCTACATGATTTGACGGTCTGACAAAAATCAAAATATACAATTGAAGGAATAGGCCATAAAAATGAAATTCAAAAATACATTTTAATTAATGATTTCCCATGAAAACAATATATATATAATTATTAAAATATAAAAACTTTTATGGGCTCCTAGATGTTCTTTTTATTACCATCATTGGCTCAACCATAGCTCTTTAACTCAGCTGGATGATGGTAGGAAGTGGTTACAAGATCATAAAATAAAAATTTTTAAAGACCTGATTCATCAGTGAGGATTGGTACACTCCCATTCTCTAAAAGACATTTCATTATTCCATTATTGAAAGTATTCTCAATTTCAACAAGCCCAATCTAATAGATCATGTCCCTTATTAAAAAATAAAACATAATTACACTAACATCCACAAATTTTTATCATTATTTGAATTCATCTTGAATATGTATTCCTCCAATATCTTAATATTGACCCATAACATTCTTAAATTTCATTAGCTTATTCATACTTCAGTTTTTAAAGTAGCTACATCAGCTCTTCTTCTATGGAACACATTTTCCTCTTCTTTTATCAGATCATCTCTTGAAAATTCATCATCTATCTCTTGAAATTTTTTCATCTATTTCAACTGTATTATACATTTCCTAGAGTTAATTGAAATTAAATTCTAATCCTACAACTCTTAAACACATATCTCCATTATAATGATTTTTCAGTTCCATTCCTCAATCTGGGAATTTTCTTAACTATATAATGGGGAGATTCTATTCATCAATGTTCAGCACTAGAAAATCTGTCAAAAAATAGAACTTGTATACAATGATAATGAAATATTCATGTAATTGTTACAGACCTGTCACTGGTGTATCATATTTTTGAATCATAACTCGAGTTGGTTTTATCTCCATCAATAGTATTATTTTGTATGTTTCATAGGAAAAAACATTTAAAATGGAAACAAAATCACAAAATTCTATACCAAACTCATTATTAGTTTTTTTTATTGGAATGGAAGAACTATATGTGTCATGAAGCTTTATTGGTTGGATGCATGAAACTACTGCTGAGCTTTCTCCAGCCAGTGGAATGGTAGAAAATTATTCATGATTATACTTGTTCATCACCAAATCCTTTATGAACTATAAATACATTGTCATGTATGTAATTTCCTCAGCGATTGGGATATTAATGTTTATGATATTGATCATCTCTAAAAAATTTATTATTTTAATCAATCTTGACATTCACCACCCAGTATGGTAATGGTTGTGGGGGTCGGTATAACAATTTCCCTTCATATTCATTTTTTTCATCAACTTCTCTGTGATTTTCCTTACTTGATTATTCTCATTGTATTCCAATTTTTCTAGAAAATTATTTTCCAATACCTCATGCCTTATTTACAATTCATAGAAATATTTCTTTTAGATGTGCCTGAGTATTTTGTTTTGGGAATCATTAAAGCTCTCGTCTTTTTCATTCCAAGAGATGACGACCAATCTGACAGACCTGACATTCCATGTTATTTTTTCAAATTTCTGGTTGTTGGAATAATTCGTCTATTGTCTAATTTCATTTCTTTGATCTATTAAATGTGTTATTATCTCTTTATGTGCATATCCTATTGTGGTAAAAAATGTTTCAAGGTTCTTATCATGTGAATGTACATGACTTGTCATTGTTGTCCCTTAGTGTTGAGGTTTAGAACCTTGTCCTCTCTACTGAAATCCTTGGCCTTGATTCTGATTTTTATGTAGTAGTTTATGTGGCCTCTATACCTGTATATAAAATTGATGATTAATATCATGATAATTATAATATTCATAATACATACCTTGGGTATTATTATTGTCTATCATTACATCCACCTTTATTGTTATAGAATCCATCTGAGCAGCCATCCATATATTGCCCACATAATTCACTACTCATGTACTGCCTTCTTATGGATTCCATTGAAAATTGTTTCTGGAAATATGATCCAACAACTCATAGATTTCCTATAGTGACGTTCTCATTAGAGAATATCTTAAAGAAGCTTCTACTATTGAACGATTTCACTATGAAAATCCTTTATAAAATGATTGAAATAATAGCTATATTTCAATTCCATGATGAGGGAATCATATTATAAATCCTTTAAATCGTTACCACGAACTATATAATGTTTCTTCAATTAATTTATCATTTTTTAAAACGATTACCTGAAAATACATAATCATTAAGGGTGTGAAAAATCTTTTTAAAAACATTCTTACCAAATCATCCTAGGGTGTGATTGAATATGGTGGAAGACTTCGTACCCACTCGATTTCCATCTGTTATAAAGAGAATATGAACAGATTTAATCTTACATCATCAGTTAGGATGTTCTAAAATTGGAACATGTCACAAATTTTAATGAAACTTCTGATTTTCATTTTTGTGTCTTCATGAGGTATCCTAGTGAATTGTAGTGATTGCGTGATCATTTGAATGACTGTCAGATTTATCTCAAAGCATTGCATAATGATATGTGGTATATCAATTCTCATATTTACACCCATTATTTAGGGTCTCCAATTTTAAAATCCTAGATAAATGAAGAATATGACATTTTCATATCTATTAATATTTGTGAATTAAATAATAATTCCACTTTAAAGGGGTTGATATGTTCGATAGCGTACCTGATACTCAACAACAGGTTTTTTTTTGAAATCTTATGTTGCACACTGATAATATAATATTATTATTTCAAATGGTACTTAACTTCTAGCCATTGTACTGGAGGGAATGAAAAAAACAAACTACAATATGATAATACATTTTTGTTAAATGTATTTATATTTATCCAATAAAAGTTAGTGGCTTAAAATGTGAATGAATCTAATTTTAAGCATAATTTACATTAAAAAGGTCGATTTACCACCTTTTAATGGAGAACCCTCTTTAAATATAGTTTTGGCCACATTAATAAATTATATTTCACCAAATAAAATCCTTCATTAGAATAGGGACATCAGAATTTAGTTTTTGTAAATTATTGGAATTTTTCTGATAAAGTTAATTTTTTTAATAAATAGTGAAAATATTGTATTTTAATTCAAAACTACATTTTATTCTAATTTATTTATATGGTTATATTATCTTTTCAATTTTTTTGAAAGTGTAATTATAATATTTTGTTACCATTTAATCCAATATTGGTCATTGGAATTATTTTCACTTTGAACATGGATATAAACAAGTATCAATCTTTTGATAATTATTGTTTCTTAAAAACACGCTATTTTTTGATAAGGGGATTTAATTTTAAAATTAATTAATTCCACTTCTATTTTTTGAATTTGGTAAAATAAACATAATTTTTGAATTTGTAATATCAAATAAAGTATACACTGAATTTTTTATATTTTTCTAAAAAACTTCAATTATTTTATGAATAGTGAAACCACTTAGTGGTAGTTAAGAAAACTGACTTTTTCATTTAAATGAAATTTTACCACTTATGTGAATTTAATTTCAAAAATCTGACATACATGGTTGTTATGAAGAAGTAATCTTTTGTTCAATAAGATGAAAATAATTTTTACTGAATAGTATCTTTTGCCTTTTATTTACCATAGTTAAAGGTAAATAGGTTAATTCAGGGTAAAAAGAATATTATAATAATTCAAAATTACCATAACACTTGTACAAACAATATTTTTTGAGTCATTAACGACCATGGGCATCTTTGGGTCGATTTTGGGACCCCATTGAGCCACTTGGGAGTGAAAATGTCAATTTAGATTAATTAACATAATGTAAAGGCAAAAATGAGCAAATATCATTATGTAATTTAATTTGTAGTAGGGGTTATATAAAATATCATTGGGACTATAAATATTCATTCAAAATATAAATATATTTCCTATATCATGATTTTTTTAATACTTTTTAGACATAAAATACTTAAAAATTTTTATGACACAATAATGATGTAGTGTTTACCTCATTAATAAATCATTTAAATTAATAATATTATAATGATTAAAATGTTATCCCAAACCTGTAAAATTATTATTGGATGATATTATTTCGAGCACGAGTCATATTATATTTGACTATAATTATTTTTGTACCATTAGAAACCGAATATCATTATATAATAAAATAATGTTTTCCCACTTTCCTAAAGAGCCCCTCCTCTCCCTTATAGAAGAAGACCACTTCTAACCGACTCCTCAAACCTCTATAGACATTGGGATCATCCAATCTCTACCCAATTAATCTCCCTGCATCAATATCCTCCTCCTAGTAGTCTTACATTAGTCAGACGGCACTCCAAGGAGTCCTTTGGATCAATCCATTGGAGTTACCCAAATTAAAGGTAACCGTTTTTCTTAAATTATTTTCTTTTATTTTACTTCTCAAACACCTAAACTCTTTTTATTCCATTCTTTTGTAACAACATAAGTATCCTTAATATACTAGGATATTTTTATGTGAAGGATTCGAGCTACGCATATACACACCTATATCTAATGGATGAATAATATAATATTTCCTTGGATGGAAAACTAACGCCTCGCGAAACGATGAATGCTCGATTATCTCCTACCGCCTCTCATGGTGGCCATTATGATGGAACTGTATTTATATATAATATATATTATGTTTATATTCCATTTATTCATTTTTAATTTCCATTTATATCAAGCCTTTATGGTTTCCATTATGGGTAAACACGATAATCTCATAAGAGGAAGTTCGGACTACCGCCCCCTCCAAGTTATATGCCTCGTTCATACCATATGTGGTAAATATAAAGGATAGGTTTAGTGATATTATATATGATAGAATAACGGAATTATAATAATTATAAGTATCATTATGTTTTAATTCTATATAATATGAAATCGAAATGGAAGTAGCGTTCATGCGTACATACGGCTTACCGTGTCCATGAACGATGCATTTCATTTCATACCTCTAAATGTTATGTACTATTATAAATACAAGTATATGATGGATATATATGATATATATGATATCCAAATCATGAATATAATTCTAGATATAATTATCATTTAACCACATGAACAACATGTAATAATAAGAAGTCGATTTTTCACTCAAGTACCAAATATCGACAAAACATACATTATTAACTTAAATGATTACATAATGTTAATAACATGGTAATAAGTTATATAAAATGGTATAATAAAAATTAAAAGATTCTTAATCAAATCTTAATTAACTTCAGTTTATTATTGAAGATATTAAAGAAGGATCGCGTCAAGTCAGACACAAGGTAAGGGATTTTCTTATCTCACTTTTAATTCTTTGGGATTTCCGTTGTTCACCACTTATTAATTGCATGTGGTGTATTGTGTACTACTATGTGATATATATATTATCATGATTATAATTATACTAATGTTATTCTATGATTTATTTGGTGGTTATTAACTTTGGGTCACATGACACAATTGATTATAGTGTGGTAAGGGGTTTTCACTTCACTTTTTATTCTTGTGCGAGTCATGCTATATTTTCTAATCTTCCTTTTGTGTGGTGTATGTAAAACAAATGATTGTACTATTTTTGTAATAAACATTCATTTATGGTTATTATCATCTAAATTCTATAGCCCTTATTTCATGTGCCATATGTTTTGTAAGTTACCAAATCGGGAAGGGAACCTTTCTCCCTCTTCTTTTTGAAAGACTTCTTTTTGTTATGTCTTCTAATTTAAATTTTATTATGTTGGGATATGTTCTTAAAATCCTTATTAATGTAAATTTTATGTCCAAGTTATGAGATACCCTCATTATCTCATCAACACATTTTCTTAATTTTAATGTGACGTCGTTAGGGTTTCAAATTTTTTCAAAGGAACTTCTTAACCCATTTTCAATTATTTAGAATAAACTTGTACTTCTTGAATATTTCATCCTAGGAATATCTCTGAATGACCTATGATTTTTTTACAGTTAATATCCACTTATATTTGGTTTATTTATATTTTTCACACATAATTATCTGATTGATTTATACTTAATTTATAGATACCATCTTTATAAGGGATTTCATCTTACTTTACATTTCCACTGAGTCATTATTGTATTTATACACAAACTCACTCTTATGTAGTGTATATACTTTCCTTTTACATATTATATCCTTAATCCCTTTATTCTCATGATATTATAAAGTTTTGATTAAAATTTAATCTCTAATTATTTGTATTCATGTGTCTCTTTTTTTGTTAAAAAACTCTTTAACTAAAATATCTTTTTAATATTTAAAAATATTTATACTTATAAATATTTCACATTAATGTCCATGTTTTAAAAATGGGTTTTAGGATTTATTTATATAGTCATTGATATTTTCAAATGATAATTCATTTAATAGATTCAAAAAGGTATGGGACACTTTGACTCAAAAATCACTTTTTATATGGTTTAAGAAAATGTAATGATTATTTCAATATCGTGAAATTACTTGTTGTTATTGAAAAAGAATTATTATTATAGAAATGTATACATTTGCAATATTTTATTTTTTATGATGTTACTTGGACATTTGACGGGTGGTTACGTGATAAACGATATGACGGGTGGTGCCGTGAATACTAGGACAGGTGGTTACGTTATAACCTCCAATGCATTGGGTATTGAAGTCGGCCATATGGATATTTAATTTAGTGATATATGTGGAAGTCAAACGTATGGTTATTCCATTTAAGTATGTTTATGTCCAAAGTTACCTTTATTTGTTATGTGTTCTTTATATGGGTTTTATGGTAATCTTTTGGTTACAAAAGGGTAAGTAATTATCTTTTATTTAGTGGAGGTATTGACTACTTCATAAGGGTGAAAAGTATTCTTATGTTAACGTATTCATAGTTTACTTGTTGTTTTGAAAAACTAACAATTATACTTCTTTATGAATCCATTACTGAGATTTTTTTGATTATACCATGTTTTTGAAAAAAAAATTATAGGACATGATGTAGAATAGGGTCAAGGATGGGATCATGGAGAATACATTCTATCTTAAACATGGAACTATACATGACTCTTTTTTTAGAGTTTTTATTTTATGAAAAAATGGAATCTTTGTAGAAGTTTGTACTTTGTAATATTTTGAGATGTAATAGTTTTTTCCTAATTCTCTAAAACACTATACCGGAAAAAATCCTCAATGTGAATTATTCATTTAATTCAATATTATTTATGGTTTAAGGTCTGGTCCTTATAGTTGGTATCAAAGATCAGTTTAAACAACATTAGAGGTTAGGGTGTTATCTAAGAAAATGTGAAATAACCATAATGGTTAACATATTAGAATGATTCATATTTATTTTGAATGAGATTATGATAACATGAATAAGTATTTACACTCCTCATAAGATATTATATGATGATTTTACTGATATACTCACACTGACCATTTTGGTTTTAGTAAATGGCTGGATCTAGCAGGCACTAAAGTAACAGAGGATGTGAAGAAAACTGTGACGGTTTTATGAAAGGGAAACTTAATGAAATGAGAGATGCAATGATAACACTTGTGGTTATTCCCAACTAGCTATCTAGAGACACGATTGAAAACTTGAAGCTTGGTGATTTTTATACGACATCGTATATGCAAGAAACAAATCCATACGAAATTTCAAGTAATAATAATAAAGTAAAGTATGTTCAAAAAACCTATGTGTCAAGGATGTGGAAAGAAACACCTAGGAAAATGATTCAAAGGGATGGGAAGATGATATATATGTTGGAATGAAGGTCATAAAACAAGAACCTGCAATGGAAAAAGGAAGCATCCAGTTAACTCTAGGAAAGGAAAAGATGTTAATTCTGAGGGATCCATTGAATGTTTTAAATGTGGTGCGCATGGTCATTATAGAACCAGGTGTCATACGATGATGTTTCGAGAATGGTATCACTAGGATCGTACAAATATTTTTTTACCAATACCTAATGCCATTCTGAATAAGGTTGAAGAAACTGACAATGGTGAATGAAAGGTCAAAATTATTTCTTAACATATGTTTTGATATTATTGAATCTTAGGATATGATTCATGATTCTATTTGTAGGAAATAAGTATTTCAGAATAAGTTGAAAAAGAATGGTTAATGGATCATGAAGAATTTTGAATGAGTAAGAAGTAAACATATAATGGATTCAAGAGTTATGGTAGATTTTAAGATGGTGAAATGTTTAAAAGTAAAAAGTATAGTTTGAATATGGGAATTACATTAGAAGACTTTTTATAGTATGTGTAACCCTGAAGATTGATATATGAAAATTTTATTCAAGGAATAATTATCTTCTCTTTTGAGGATAATGTTATAAATAACCATTTGTGTTCATAAGATCCTCGAATATGAAAAAATTATAAGCTAATACATTTTTTGGATGGAAAATGAAAGTTATTAGAAAACCTTCGTGGTTGAAATATGATATGGTTATTTTTGAAAAATTTATTTGTTTTTGAGAATGTTTTAAAATTATATAGTTTTTTAAATGGGAGAAAACGCAGACCGTGTGACAACCTGTCACGTCGGTTGAAGCTGTGGGAATCGAAACCACAACCAATGTTTGACTTGTATTTATCACCTTCCACTGGACTACGTGAAGTCCCTGATTATTTTGACTAATTATTTTTAGTTGGATGATTTTATGAACTAAGAAAAGTTGATCTTGGGTTATCTAGGGAAATTATTAACCTATTAGAGAGGATATGTTGTTAGGATAATTACTTTTCAATACGAGACTTTATGACTAAATGATTTTATTTGGAGATAATTGTTAAGATTTATCTTAGAAGTAAATGTGATTAAATCCATCGAGGATTTGGGTTTAAATCGTAGTTTGGATTACATTGAAAAATATTATGGATAACTGTTTATTGATTGGTATTTGATGAAATTTGAGTTTTGGTGGAAAAATTTTGGAGATTAAGAGATGTTTTTCTTTATGTAAAAGATTATTATTTTTTTCGGATTATCTGATCTCACACAAACCATTTTGGATCAGGTTCAGGTATAAATACATGGGAAATATATCGTAAATATTTTGTTGAATATGTGATTCTCTCAAATTTGATTATAGCACTCTTAATGTGAAAAAAGTCATCCTGAATACTCATCATTTGGAAAAAATATGAGTTTGTGTTAGAAATATAGTAAAAGATGAATGTCTACATGAAAATTAAGTATATTCCTTATTTTTTAGTTAGGCTCATAAATAAATTCCTCAATGAAAAGTAACATAAAAAAAAAACTTTTCTGTTATCTTTTCTTACTGGGAAATCAAAGACTGTTTAACCCATCACAATTTTGTGAATTTCTGGTGGTTAACTTTCTCCTAAATATGTTTTCTATAACTCTCCATAAGAACATGAAGAGTTGTTTTATCCTCAATATACATGTTTTCATGGCATCCTAGTATCTGTTTTCTTGGGTAACCATTGTACTACTATTACATTATTTTAAAGTTATAGTTTTATTGACTCTTTTTTTTGATGTGGGGATTTCAATGAAGTTCCCGAGCCCAATTATTAAAATTGTGAGGACGTAATTGCCAAATGGGGGGAATGATGTAACATCCAGAATAAATGAAGAATATAAATTTTTCATATTTATTAATATTTGTGAATTAAATATTAATTTTACTTTATAGGGGTTTCTATGTTCGATAGCGTACCTGATACACAACAATAGGTTTCTTTGAAATCATACGTTGCACACTAATTAAGTAATATTATTACTTTAAATGGTAGTTAAATTCTAGCCGTTGTTTTGGAGGGAATGAACAAAACTAACAACAACATCATTATACATGTTTTTTTAATGTTTTTAAATTTATCCAATAAAATTTATCGGTTTAAAATTTGAATGAATCTTATTTTAAGCATAATTTAATTTAAAAACGTCAATTTACTGCCTTTTAATGGATAATCCACATTAAATATAGTTTTGGTCACATTAATACATTCTATTTGACCAAATAAAATCTTTCTTTAGAATAGGGACATCAATATTTACTTTGGGTAAATTATGGGATTTTTTCGATAATGTTCATTTTTTAATGAATAGTGAAAATATTCTATTTTAATCCAATGATACGTTTTAATCTAATTTATTTATATGGTCACATTATCTTCTTAATTTTTTAAGGTTTAATTAGAATATATTTTTACCTTTTAATCCAATTTTGGTCATTGTAATTAATTTCACTTCGAAATTGGACATAAACAAGTATCAATCTTTTGATAATTATTGTTTCTCAAAAACACGCTATTTGTTTTGATAACGAGAATTAATTTTAAAATTAATTAATGACATTATATTTTTTGAATTTGGTAAAATATAAATCATTTCTTAATTTGGAATTTCATATAAAGAATAAGAAGAATTTTTGGTATTTTTTCTGAAAAACATAATTTTTTTATGAATTGTCAAACAACATAGTGGTAGTTAAAAAAACCGACTTTTTCATTTAAAAGAAATTTTACAACTTCTTTGAATTGAATTTAATGAATCCTACAAACATGTTGTCATCAAGAAGTAAAATGTGGTTCAATAAGATGAAAATAATTTTGGGTGAATAGTAACTTTTGACTTTTATTTACCACGGTTAAAGGTAAATTGGTTAATTCAAGGTAAAAAGAATATTATAATAATTCAAAATTACATTAACACTTGTCCAGATCATATTGGTTGAGTTATTAAATACCATGGTCATATTTGGGTCGATTTTGTGACCCCATTGAGACACATGGGGGTGAAGATGACAATTTAGATTAATTAACTTAATGTAAAGGAAAAAATGACAAAAGCAAATATCATTTAGTAAATTAATCTGTATAAGGGGATATAAAAATTATCATTTCGACTAAAAATATTCATTGGAAAGCTAAAAGTATTTAATATATCATGGTATTTTTGTTACATTTTTTATACATCATAAAATTAAAATTATTTATCACACAATAATGATGCACTGTTTACCTCATAAATAAATCATTTAAATAAATAAGATTATAATGAATAAAATATTATCCAAAACCTATCCAATTCATATTGGATGACTTTATTTATACCATTAGTAATCTTATCATTTACTATAATGATTTTTGGTCCATTAGAAATAGAATATCATTATATAATAAAATAATGTTTTCACTCTTTCCTAAAGAGCCCCTCTTCTCCCTTATAAAATTAGACCCCTATTAACCAATTCCTCACACCTCTAAAGCCATTTGGATCATCCAAAATCTGCTCAATTATGCTCCTGACATCCCTCTACTCCTTCTAGAAGCCTTACCTTATGCATAAGGGACTTCAATAAGTCCTTTGGTTCAAACCAAAGGGTGTTAACCAAATTAAATGTAACAGTTTCTCTTAAATTATTTTCTTTTATTTTACTTCTCCAACCCCTAAACTCTTTTTATTCCTTTATTTTGTAACAAAATCAGTATCCTCAATATCCTATGATTTTTTAAGAGAATTATTCGAGCTACACTTACACACACCTCCATCTAATGGATGGAGAACATAATGTATTTGTGGATGGAAAACTAATGCCTTACGAAATGATGATTGTTCAATTATCTCCTACCACCTCTCATGGTAGACATTATGATGAAACTTTATTTTTATATGATATATATTATTTTTATGTATTCTTTATGCTTCTTTAATTTCCATTTAGATTATGCCTTTATGGTTTCCATTATGGGAAAACGTGATAATCTCATTAGAGGAAGTGCGGACTATCGCCCCCTCAAAGTGATTTGACTCGATCATACCATATGTGGTATGTATAAATGAAATATTTAATGATATTATATATGACACAATACTGGAATTATAATACTAATTTTTATCATTATGTTTCAATTCCATTAAATATGAAATAGAAATAGAAGTAGCTTTCATGCGTACGTACGGCTTACCGTCTCCATGAACGGTGCATTTCATTTCTTACCACTAAATGTTATGTACTATTATAAATACATGTATATTATGGATATATCTGATATATATGATATCCAAATCATTAATATCATTATGTATATAATAATCCATTGACCACATGAACAACATGTAATTATAAGAAGTCCATTTTGGACTCAAGTGTGAAATATCGACAAAACAGACATTATTAACGTAAATGATTAAAAAATGTATATAACATGGTAATAAGTGATATAAAAAGGTATAATAATCCTGAAAAAGTTTCTTAAGTAAGTATAAATTAACTTTAGTGTATTATTCTGGTGACTAAAGAATTATTGAGTCAAGTAGGACACAAGGTAAGGGATTTTCATATCTCACTTTTAATTTCGTGAGATTTCCACTGTTCGCCACTTATTAATTGCATGTGATGTATTGTGTACTTCCATTCGATATATATAGTGTCATTAATCTCATTATATTCATGTTATTATATGATTCATTTGGTGGTTACTAACTATGGGTCATATGACTCGATTTATTACTACGTGGTAAGGGGTTTTCATCTCTCTTTTTATTCCCATGAGATTCATGCTATATTTTCCAATACATATTTTTGTGTGGTGTATTTACTTAACATGATTAGAATATTTTTGTAATACACTTTAATTTTTGGGTATTTACATCTACATTTAATGGTCCTTCCTTCATGTGGTGTATGTTTTGTATGTTACCAAATCGGGAAGGGAACCATCCACTCTCCTCTTTTTAAAAGACATCCTTTTGTTATGACTTCTAATTTAAATATTATTATGTTGGGATATGTTCTTATAAATCTGTATTGATGTAAATTTTATGTCCAACTGATGAGATACCCTATTTATCTCAACAACTCATTTTTTTAATTATAATGTGACGTCATTAGGCTTTCAATTTTTTGCAAGGGAACTTCTTAACCCAATTTAAATTCTTTGGGTTAAACCTGTACTTCTTGAATATGTCGTCCTATGAATATGTGTGAATAAAATCTGATTGTTTTAAAATTAATATCCACTTATATTGGGTGTATTTATATTTTTCACACATAATTATGTGATTAATTTATCCTTAATTTAGGGATACCATCATTATAAGGGATTTCATCTCAATTTACATTTCCACTGGGGCTTCATTGTTGTTATACACCAACTCACTCATATTTGGAGTATATACTATACTTTGACATATTATTTCATGAATCCCTTTATTCTCATGATATTATAATGTTCCAATTATATGTTATTTCTCAATTATTTGTATTCAAGCGTCTCTATTTTTGTTTAAAAACCCTTTGACTAAAATATCTTTTTAAATGTTTTAAAGATTTTTCTTATAAATATTTCACATTAGTGTACATGTTTTAAAATTGCGGTTTAGGATTTATTTATATAAAAATTAATATTTTGAATTGATAATTCATTTAAAATCTTCAAAGTGGTATAGGACACTTTGATTCAAAAGTCTCTTATTAAATGGTTTATGAAAATGGATTGATTATTTCAATATCTTGAAATTAATTCTTGTGATTGAAAAAGAAATATTATTAGATAAATGTTTACATTTTAAATATTTAATGTTTTATGATGGTAAATGGACATTTGATGAGTGGTTACGTGATAAACCATCTACCGGGTGGTGTGGTGAATACTAGGATGGGTGGTTACGTTATATCCTCCAATGCATTGGGAATGGATGTCAGCCATATGGCTATTCCATTTAATGATATATGTGGATGTCGACCATATGGTTATTCCATTTATGTATGTTTATGTCCAAAGTTACCTTTATATGTTATGTGTTCGTTATATAGGTTTTATGGAAATATTTTGGTTACAAAAGGGTAAGTAATGATCATTTATTTGGTTAAGATTTTTTACTACCTCATAAAGGTGAAAAGTATTACTTATGTTAAAGTATTCATGATTGACTTGTGGTTTTGAAAAACCAACAGTTTTACATATTTGTGTAACCCGTATTGAGATTTTTATGCTCATCCCAAGTTTTTGAAATGTTTTTTACAGTACATAATGTGGAATAGGGTCAGGGATGGGATCATGGAAATATCATGATATCTTAAACATTGAACTATACATGACACTTTTTTTAGAGTTTTTATTTTATGAGTAAAATGGAATCTGTGTAGAAGTGTCTACTTTTTAATCTTTTGATATGTAATATTTATGTCCTAATTCTCTAAAACTCTAAACCTGAAAAGATTCTCACTGTGAATTATTCATTTAATTTGATATTATGTAATGTTTAAGGCCAGGTCCTTATATAAATAGTTGAATATTGTTCTCCCCTGTAGGTTCTCTCCTTGGACCAATGGTTCTTCTTGTTGTTGATTCTCATTATCAATTTCATTGAATTGATTCATTCTAGTCAAGGTGTTGAATTCCTGATAAGCTTCCTCCATTTCCTTTGTTTGATAGTGTAGGGTCTTCTCCAACTCTAGGTTTTTTTCTAAATGTTTTATTTTATCATTCCTATTAGTAGAGTAGTAGTGCGGAGGATTTGTACCTAAAATAATGACCCTAAATGATCAAGTGTAAACAATGGAATTAATATATAAACAACTATCTAAATTCCTAATTAATTTAATCATAATATCAACCATCCATGAAAACGATTCCAAAAATTTGGCAACCCGAAGGTGTTTGATAATTACTATTGGGATACATAAATTAAAAAATTTATTAAACAAATACAAACTAACTATAAATTTAGTACTTTGTAAGCCTGATTGGTAAATATACAAGGATGATATATAAGACCATAATCAATTAATGAGATTTAAACTGAAATTTGTTTTTTTGTTTAAAAAAATATTGAAATCGTATTAAAAGACTAGGTTTGACATCAGCATTGGATACATGTTGGGTTCAGTGATTTCTATTTAGTGGTCTTTGTATTTAATGGAATGTGATTTTATTTAGTTTTGGTGTCAGAATTAGGTCAGTCAGGATCCTTGATCTGGATAGCCCACCCTAATCATAAGATTGTTAATTTGGAATTGTAAAATTATATGATTAATCACATAAATAGGGTTCCATAAGCATTATTTAAACATAAAAATCATATGTTGTGTAATAGTCATACACAAAAATAGATTTATCAATTGATGTAATGAAAATTGAACAACATTGAATGTAAAAATGATCATGAAATACAAAAAGAAGATGTATTATAATTGAATAAATGGTTTTTAGAAATCCATATCAAGAATATAATTTATAAAATAATCCCCAAACATCACATTACCCTATATTAACATCACTAATATCTAAAAAAACTAGTCTCTTTTCTAGGAATGATGAGGATGAGCAGTATGGGTACCTAAAGGGGAAGCATGGAAACAACGATGGAAAAGTCGGGCCATAAATCGTCACTCTAGCATCTGCAACCCTTCTAATATCAATCTAGCATTTTCATGACCTAGAGTACAATGGAATGACAGATGAGGATGTTATTTATATTCTTTTCCATTAGAACCATTGTCCCACATCACATTTAATTTTCAATTCAATGTAAATGTCAAGACTTGTAATTATATTACACAAAATTTAATAATTATCAAGGTTTCTCTCCATGAGTGTGAATCTTATATGAAATTTGACTCATTTCATGATGTTTAAATGATACTCATGATGCGTATCTTCTCTTTAAATTGTGAAATCTCTTCATACATTTTCCTATTCTGAAAAACTATTTGGAAAATTCCATGACATGTAACTGAATAAGACGACATGATATCATTATTCTTTAGTTTTTCCTATATAATTTTCCTTAAATTACATTGTGTTACCACATCACACCGCTTGAGGAAAAATTTGTATTATAGCTCATATTTTCATCCCTTTTCATTAGGTTTCCAAATATTTGTTGAATCCTTCCATTAAAAATAAACCAATTCACATGTTTTAACAATTATAGAGGTTATTAATTTAAATACAAAATTCAATGCATTAAACACTAAGGAATGTATTCATGAAATAAACTAATCAAATACTTCCACTCTTAAATCCCCCCTTTTCAAAAAGGACATTATTTCAACATAAAAAAAACTATGCTCACCATACCATTTTTAAATTCAATTTCAACAAAAGAAATTAATTAAATGGGAAATTAAATTTTCATTCATCACATTCAGAAATTCAATAAATACATCATTTTATCAGTTAATGAAATTTAGACAAGTATTTTAGTTTTCCTTTTTTAAAATAGAGAAGAATTCCATCATCCATATTTAATTTTCAGTTTGTTATCAGTATGATTGACATATTTAAATTTTCTACTCACATTATTGTACAAATATAAATAGAGGGATTCACATAACTAAATAACATGAAACATAACCTTGGTCTGCACATTATTTCACATATCCACCATGTAATGATAAAATCACTATTAATCATGATGACTTCACCACTAAGGTTCAATTGAATATGAGGCTTCTGGGTAGGTAGGTAAATGATCTAAATAATATTTCTTAAAAGGAGGTTTGGCTCTAATTTACAATACATGATAAAAAAATATAAGCTAAATTTTTGATTGCCCCCCCCCCCAAGAAAGTTAAATGCTTCCCCATGGAACATGTAAGAACAATTAATGGATCAGAATATTTTTATATTATTTTTCTCCATTTTTAAAATATATTCATTGAAAAAATCTCTAATCTATCACCTAACCATATAAGATAAGAATATCATCAGTCGTGAAAATGGTGATATTTTATCCTCTCAAAACACAATCCATTTTTTTAATTTTATTATTATTAATTTTTGTTTAATAACTACATGTGAATAATAAAATTTATTGAATTATTTAATGGCCCCTTCAAGATCAGAATAAGAAGAAACCCCTAATAAAATATCCACAATAATTTATATCCCAATATAACTTATATATTTTCTCCACCACAATTATTTTTATCAATATCAGAAAAAAACATTTAGTGGAATTTAGGAATGTATAAAATATTATTTTAACAAGGCTTATTTTCTAACAATGCTATTTATGGATTCTACGATCATAAAAATGGATTAATTCATGGCGAGTCTCTTAATAATGGAAAATAAAAAATAATACCTCAATCATTTTAATAGTAACTTTGATCATTCATATCTTTGACAAGATGAAAAGTATGTTATAAAATAAAAAAATCAGATTTTCTACTAAAATGTACGATATAATGAAAGAAAAATATTGGTTTAGTGGTTGTCTCAAGAATGAGATGAATGGTTGGAAAAATTACTGATGGAAATGGATACCAATAATTATATAAAATGAATAAAAACATTATAAATTTAATTATGGCCAAATATAATAAAAATTTCATTTAGAATGATAAACATTTTCCTGAAATCACAATTTATCAAATATTAGTCCACATGTTAATATATACTAATTCATTCTCCAATTTTTCACATTCAATTTTTCTGAAAAAGAAATTTTATTACAATGAATGAAAAAATTTCAAGGTTTTTTATGTCTCTTTGTTAAATTGAATAAATAATAAATAACATATGAGGCATGAAATTCAATGTAAATTCTCTAAAACAATCAATATGTTGTTAATATAGATGAGAATTTTAGAATTTAAATGCATTCCCCCATTTCACAATGATGCTTCAAATGTAGGATGTACAGGTCGTTTGCTAACATTTTACCAATGTGTAAATTCCCTTCATGGTGTGAAATTCATTTTGAAATTCTTTTTCTGCTACTTCCTTCTTCCTTCATCCACCATTGATTTACTTGCCAAAAAGAAAGAAAGCGAAATAACCTTCCATAACAAGTAAATTTAAACATATTTAGGGATGAGTGATTTCTCTTAAAACAACTAATCAATAATTGAAAGATACTAAAATCTAACGTGTCCTCCTAGAGGTGATTTTTTTACCATCGTTGTCTTGAACATACCACATTCAACTCTGGTGGACGAGGGTAGGAAATAGTTTACCTGATCTAGATCTAAAAAAGGTCGATGCCTTGATTTATCGATGTATATTGGTCATCTCTCTTCCTATAATCTAATTTCACTTTCAATTGATAAAATATTTATATATTTTAATTAGTCGAATCTAGTGGATCATTTCTCTTCTTGAAAATTTAAATGATAGTCCACTAAATGCCCAGACTTGTTAACATTCATTTAATTTTTCTTCAATGAGTGTTTCTATTCTCTCTTCATCATGTTCCAAAAAATTCCTACCCTTATTAAGCTTATTCATACTTATTTATTCACCTTTTAGAGTACATGCATAATCTCATATTCCATGGTCAATTGTGTCCTTTTATATTTTAAGATTATCTGTTGAAAATTGACCATATATTTGGTCAATTGATCATTTTATTAATAAACTCATATATCCATTATGTTCATCAATTAGTTCCCTTTATATATCTAGGAACCAAATTCCACATATAATGGGTAGTTTTAATTCATCTATGTAAAATACCAAAAAATCTGCCAAAAATAGAACTTGCCTACTTTGACGATAACATCATCATGTAATCCTCATGGACATTTCATTGTTGCATCATCTTGATGATAAATAAAAAGAGCTGGTTATAGCTCCTTGAATCTCATGTTTCTTAATGTTTTATATGACATAATTGTTACACTCTCAACCAAATCATGTAAATCACTACCAAACTCATTAGTAAAAATAGAAATCTAAATGGAAAAATTACTTGTATCATGCTACATCTTATATAATATGCTTGACACTAGTACTGAGCATTGACCTGCTAGCGTAATGGAAGCTAATTCATAGAGATTCTATTTATATATCACTGATTCCTTCATTAACATTTAATACACATTCATTTATGGAATTACTTATGTGAATGGGATTTTGATGGGTATCTTTTTTAACATCAATAATACATCTTCATTTTCTCATCAACTATCACATGCTTTTCTCAATAAGGAAATGGATGTGTTCGTTGGTATGGTGGGTGTTATTTTTTCGTTATATTCCTCATCAAAAAATATCTTTTCATTACATTCAACTGATTTTTTATTTCCATTATTTCTGGAATATTAAATTCCAGTTTCTCATGTATTCGTTACACATCGTAGAAATATAGATTTCAAATAATGCACAATGAAGTGGTTTTGGAAATCATAAATGTTTTCCTCTTGTTCATTCCCTAAGTTGATATTCAATCTAATTGACATCACATTCCAAGTTATTCATTACTAATTGATTATTGTGTGAATCATTCATAAATTCTCTAAATTAATTTCCTTAATCTTTGGAATATACTGTTAGATCGTTTGTGTAACTCCTACTATAGTGAGGATGGATTCATGGGTATCCTTCTATGAACTGACATGACTGGTCAATGTTATCCCTTCATGGTGAGGTTAAAAACATTTTTATCTCCGATAAATCCTTGGGCTTGATATGGATTCCATTGTGGTGGTTGTTGTGGCCTTCATCCCTATGCATAATTTTGATGATTATAATCAATATAATTTTCATCATTACAATACATACCTTGGGGATTTTGATTGACATCATTGCATCCATCTTCATTTTCATAGACTCCATATGAGCATACATCCATATAATATTCACAATATGTACTCCTATTGTTCATATTTATACATGATTTCACTAAAATAGTTTTCCCAACATCTCATCCAACACTCATAGCATTCCTCTTGTGAATTTTTCATTAGAAAACCTCCTATTTATGAACATTTTATTGTCTGATTTACCTATTTTAATACTTTATTCGATTTTTCAATTAATATCCATAATTTGATTCTATGATGAGAACATCATCTATTCGCACCTTTAAATAACTTCTGTGAACAATATAATTATTGTTAATTTAATTTCTCAATTTTTATATTTCTTACCCACAAATCCATAGACTCTGAGAGTAGTAAAGAACTTGTTGAAAAAATTATTACTAGATCTTTCCATTTTGTGGTTGAATGTAGTGGAAGAAATCTGATCCAATACTATTATAACTCTTCTAATGAGAATCAAAACCGTCTTAATCTTACTACATCATTTCTGACATTCAGAAATTGGAACGTGTCAAAAATTTAAAATAAAACTCTGATGTGTGAGTTTGGGTTATCATGAGTTTTCCCAATGAATTATAGTGAATGCATGATCATTTAAATGAACACAAGATTGATCTCAATGTGGTGAGATATCATAGGAAGAATTATAATTATTATATTGACTCTTATGTTTCAGGTTCTTCCATTGTTGATCAGTGGTATCCCACTTGGATTCTTCCATGGTCCTGTGGTCTAGATGGTTGTCCCAACTCGTTATTTGCACTTTTGAATTGATTCCTTCCAGTCATGGTGTTCTGTTCATAATTGGATATCTCTTTTTTCAATTATTTTATTTAATGGGGTATTCAAAAACACTAGGTCACATGCAAGATCATCAAATTTATCATCCCCATGAGTGGAGTTGTCATGAAAAATATTTTTACCTGAAACAATGGCACATCACAACTAAGTGTAATGAAACGAATTAATATACAAAAACCTATCTAAATTCGTATGTTTTATAATCATAACCGTAATTTACCACAGAAACAATGACAAAAATATTACATCCACTAGGGCATCGTTAATTCCATTTAGTCTACACATAGTTAATAATTTATTAAATTTAGAAAAACATACTAAAAATTTAGAATTTGGTATGCATGAGTGTCGAACCCGCATAGATGATCTGTATGTTAATTATTAATTAAAGATATTGAAACTGAAATTTTTTGTTCTATTTGAAAATAAATAATGAAATGGTCAAAACAAGGATTGGGTTTGATGTCCTGATAGGTTACATTCCAGGATCATTTATTTCAGGTTTCTATGGATAAGATTCAAATAAATGTGATTTTATTATTTTTTTTCTATCAAAAGTGGGTAAAAATGGATCCTTTTTCTTGATATCCCGACTTAATCCTTGATTGAACCTTTTAAATGTTCATCTACGATGTTTAATAAAACAAATTGGGGACCCAAATCCATATTTAGATATGACTATCCTATATTGTTAAATGGTGATTCCAAAAATATATAAATCAATTGATGTGAATAAAATGAAAAACATCAGAAAACCAAAATGTTAAGGCAATATGAATGTATGATGAATTGGAATTGATAAATTGTCTGCAGAAATATGAAAAATGAATATAAGATAAAAAAAGTCCCTAATTATCGCATCCCCTAAAATCAATTCACTTGTCACTGAAGTCACTATTCGGTCATACTAGGCATGATATGAATGACCATCATGCATACCAAAAGTGGAAAGGTAAGAAATATTTGTGGTGATGTTGGGGAATGGATTGTCACTCGACATTTTGTAGCCTTGTTGATGTCACTTGAAATTCATTCTGGTCCAAGATTAATTTAGAAGGGCATCCAAGTCTTTTCCCAGAAACCATCAACCCATGTCATATTTATTTTATTTGTTCACCCAAAAAGTAATGATGTGTTATTATATTACATGATGCGTAATCTTGATCTGTGTTTCCCTCCTTGTGTGTAAATCTCGCAAAAATATTGAATGAAAATTGAATCATTTCATGATTTGTAACTGTGACTAAAAATGTGTATATTCTCTTCCCAACATGAAATATCCTCAGGTATTATCCTTAATGGGATATTATTTTAAAAAAATTGAAGATGAGTCATTGAATTACACAATGTGTAATCATTCTGCTTTTGATTTTCAAGCTTCATTTTTCCTTACCAAACTGGGGTCACGCTACTTCACTTCACTCACAGATCAATGTTTTTTTTATCTCATATGTTCATTCATTTTCATTATTTGTCAAAATTTTCATTGAATCCTACCATTAAACATATTCAAGTCCAATGTCAAAATAATTGGAAAGACTATTCTTTTAAATAAAAAATTCAATACATCAAATAAAAATATGTGTGTATGAAATACAATTATCAAATACAACCACACATGAATTCGGAATTTTCCTCAATGATGGAATCTCAACATACAAAAATGGATTCTCACCTGACCATTGTTTAAATTTAATTTCATAATAATAAATTGATCAGATTAAAAATGAAATTTTCATAAATCGCATGCCAAAAAAATTTATCAATGCCACATTTTTCAAATAATTCAAATCAACCATGTATTTTAAATTTCGTATATTGAAATAGTTAATCCTACATTCGTCCATATTTATTTTTCAATTCATTATAATTATGAATACCACTTTCAATTTAACTCACATGAATATTTCTTCTCACATTAGAGTACAAATTAAAATAGATTGATGTATATAACTCATGAACATGCAACATATCCTAGGCTCGGAATTAATTTACCTTAACCACCACATAAAGAATAAATCATAATTAATCATGAGGTTTAAACCATTGTGGTTCAAATGAAATTGAATATTCATGTAATATAGGTAAATGATTTAAAAATTACAGCCTAAAAATACGTTTGACTCTAAATTACCTTTCAAGATCATAAAACACATGTTCAATTACTATCTTCTCGACCCCAAAAATCTCAATGTGGTCCCATAATATAGGTAAGGACAATGAATGAATCAACATCTCTTACATTTCTTTTTGACCGTTTATTTTAACAATATTCTTAGGGAAAATGTCCCTACCATTATTTAACAATATACGAAAAAAATATCATCATCTAGAAATAGGTTATTTTTTATCTTCCAAAAAAACAACCCAATTTTTTATACTTTTTATTATATTTTATTTGTTTAATAATGAGAGGTGAATTGTATAACAAAATTAAACATTTCATGGCCTCTCCTAGATCATAATAGAAACCCACCACTGACAAAATATCCATAAAAATATAGAAACTGGTACACGATAGAAAGTTTCTCCTCAAAAAATATTTTTTTCAACATCATTGAAAAAAACTAGGGGGAGGTAGGAAAGGGTAAAATATGATTGAAAAAAATATAATTTCCTAAAAAGGATATTGATGGATTCTACCGTCATAAAAAAATGATTAATTCAAGGTGGGTTTTGGGATAATGGTTACTAAAAAATATTGCCACAATAATTTTAAAAGAGACTGTTACGTCATAGATTCAATGATATTAAATGATTGTTCTAAATGAAAAAAGTATGATTTTCATTAGAAATATACTATAGAAATAATTTGAAATATTTTCTTAGTAGATGTATCAAGAATAATATTAAGGATAGGGACAATTAGTCATGGAAATAAATACCAATAATTGAATCAATTTATGAAAATACCAGAAATTCAGAACATGTCCATATCTAGGGAAAATTTCATTTACAATGTTCAAAAATCACCTAAAATCATGAATTGTCAAATCTAAATGAATATGTTTATATCCAATCGTTATTTATCCATTTTATCACATTAAAATATATTTAGAACTTAAATAAAATATTTGGGCTGGTAAATTTTCCCTGGTAGTTTATGTCTCTTAGAACAATTTATCTATGAATAAATCAAATAAGGGGAATTCAGCAGGAAGTTATTACTATAATAAAGTAATGAAATGGGGAATACAGGTGAAAAATTATTAACTGAAATAATTCTTCATCTTTCACATTGATGCTTCAAATTTAGGATCTTCAAGTTCGGTGTGAACCGTTATACAAATTTCTAATTTCATTCATCACATGTAATTTCTATCAAGAATCTTACCGTGCTACATCCTTCTGCATTCTACCTATCATGATGGTACAAAAAATATACAAAAAAAGTACATGCCGTAAAAATGAAATTTAAAAATATTGGGGGATGAGTGCTTTCTCATTAAAAAATTAAATAATTAAATAAAATAAAAAACACGGGTTCCCTCTTTAGATGTGCTTTTGTTTACCATCGGTGGCCTGACATCACCACATTCATCTCAAGTGGTTGATTAAAGGGAAGATGTTTCATGATCTAGATCTACAAAATGTGGAACCCATGATTCTTTGTTGTTTATTGGTCCTCTCCATTTATATGAATCTAATTTCACTCTTATATTGTTTAAAACATTATCAATTTTCCAAGGCCTAATCTCGAAGATCTAGTCCCATTTTGAAAAATCAATGGGAAGTTCACTAACACCCCAAACATGTTCTCCGTATTTTAATTTTTCATGGATTAGTTTTCCTCCACTATCATCACCATGTTTCAATGCATTATTCTATTCCTTCATCTTATTCGTACTTCCCTATACAATTTTTATAGAAAAAACATCAAATCTTCATAAATAGACATCATTGTCCAATAATTTTATCAGATTATCACAAAACAATTCATCAACTATTTTTTCTGACATCTACGTCACCATGTGAATATTCAATATCACTTCTAATCCAACTACTCTTAATCTTAGGTCTGAATTACAAACATCAATCAGTTCCCTTATTATAGCTAGTAACATTATTCATAATATTATGGTTTTCTTCTCCACAAGCATTCCAATTACTTTAAAATCTACTAAAAAACTGATATCACTTACTTTGATGATTAGATCATCATGTATTATTTTTGGGAATCACACTATTGTATTATCTAGTTGATGCATTGTTCAATTTCTTTTCAACTCCATCAATAATATTCTTTTGAATTTATCATATGAAAATATTTACAACAGAACCCAAATCACATAAATCTCTAAAAAACACAGTAGTACAAATGTAAATTTGAATGGAAAATTACCAGAATTACAATTCATATTTTGTATGATCTTTGACACTATTTCTGATCTTTCTCCTACCAGTGAAATGGCGGATTATTCATCACAATTTGTCTTCTTTCGCAATAGATCATTCATGATCTTTGAATACAAAGGCATGTTAAGAATTTCCTCAGAAAATGGGATGTTGATTTTTTTCTCTCTGGACCTCTATGAAATTTTATACTTTTTTTAATCATTCATCACCTACAAAACATGATATGGGAATATTAGTTGTTGTTCATATAGTGGTGGTTCTTATTCTTCATTGTGTTCCACCAATTCTATGTGATTTTCTTTACATACTTATTCTTTTTGTTGTGCATGACTTCTAGAAAATTCATTTCTACTCCCTCTTTTATCTTTTCTACTTATTAGCAATATGAATTTCACATATGAATGACGATGTTGTTCTATGATGCTTGTAATCTCTCCACTTTTTCATTATATGATTTTATCCACAATATAACAAGAATTACATACCAAGATCCTCAATATGACTTGCTGGTTGTGTGGGTCATTCCTCTATTCTTTAATTGAAATTACAATATATCTTGAATACACTATTATCTCTTAAAGTGAAACTCTTATTTTGGTAATGAAGGTTGCATGTGACTCCTCCTATGATGGGACATGATTGGTTAGCATTGACCCTTAGTTTTGATGTTAAAAATCCTATCTTTTCTATAAAAATAGTTGGCCTTGATTCTAATTTTTTGGTAGTGGTTGTTGGAGCCTTTATCCCCATGCATATATGTGACTTTTATAAACAAGATAATTGTCTTCCTGAAAACACATATCATTGCGATTTTGATGTCCCATAATTAAATCCATATTATTTTCCATATACATCATTTGATCATCCATTAATCTACTTTCCACCATAGGCACTCTTTGTGTTCTACCTTTTCATAACTACCATTGAAAACTATTTCTGGAAATCTCTTCCAATACATAATATCATTCCACTAGTGACTTTATCATTAGTTAACATCAAGGAGTAGTATCTACTATTGATTGATTTGCTTGTGCTAATCCTTTATAAAATTTTTGATTTAATATCCATATTTAATTACCATTATGATGAAATAATTTTATCAAACCATTAAATCTCTTACACAAACTATATAAATATTCATCTTTTAATATCCCGAATATTAAAATGCTTACAACAAATACATAAACTATGACTGTAGAAAAAAACTTGTTAAAAACATTCTTACCTGATATCCTGTGGTTTTTATTGAATATAGGGGAAGACTTTGGTTGAATTCACATTCTTTTTAATTTAATGGGAATATGAATCTCAATAATCTTACTACATCAATTGTGATGTTGTGAAATTGGAACATGTCACAAATTTGCATGAAACATATGATAAGTGAGACTGGGTCTTCATGAGGTGTCCTATTGAATTGAAATGAATGAGTGATCATTTGAATGACCGCCGACAAGATATCAAAGTGTTGACTAGTGATGAGCGGCATCAATATTGTCGAAATTCCTCCCATATATGTGGGTCTTCCGTAGTTGATTGTTTTCCCCCTTTGGTTCCTTCCTTGGACCAATGGTCCTGCTGATTGTTCTAACTCATGATTAGATCCTTTGAATTGATTCCTTCAAGTCATCATGTTTTATAGCTGCTTGGCTTCCTCCTTTCCCATTCTTTGATGGAATAGGGTCTTCTCAAACTCTATGTAACATGATATATCTTCTATTTTATCATTCACATGAGGGGAGTAGTCGTAAAAAATATTTTCACCTGTAACAACAGAACAAAATTTACACGTTTCAAACAGTGAATTAATATAAAAAACAATCTAAATTCCTAATTAATTTAATCATAATAACAACTATCCATGCCATTGGTGAAAATAATTGGACAACCCATTGATAATCAATAATTCCTAGGGGGTATACAAATTTTATAAATTATTATACTCAAACTCACTAATTAAAAAATTAGTAATTTGTTATCCCAAGTGTGAAACCCATAGGAATGATAATTATTTTTAAAATTGAAAAATGAAATTGAAATTTAAATGTTAGTTTTTTATAAAAAAATATCTAATAGTCATTAGAAAATATTTGGTTTGACACCCAAATAGATTAAATGTCATGTTTAGTTATTTCAGGATTGTATTCTAGGGATTTAACTAAATGTGAGTTTATTCTATTTTGATGTAGAAATTAGATTAGTATGGATCCTTCCTCTAGATATTCATTTCTTATTCTGTAATATTTCCATTGTAATAGTCATATACTAAGTGCAATCATATACATAGGGGACCCAAATATATATTTAAACTTATCTATCCAATGTTGTTTAATGGTAATCCAAAAAATATATTAATCAATTGATGAAATTAAAATTAACAAAATAAAATGATGTAATGGTCATGGAATATGAAAAAAAAAGATGAATTGGAATTGAATAAATGGTTTGAAGCAATCCAAAAATGAATATAAAATAGAAAATAATAACTACAAGTCACATCCCCCAATAATCACATCACCATTAAATAAATTGATCATTAACTCATGCTTGGTATTATCCAAATGAACAATATGTGTACCCAATGAGGAAAGAAAAAAATTGAATGGTGGTGAATCAAAGAAGTGGATCATTACTCCACTGTATAGCGCTCCATTGAGGTTTCAATGACTCGTTCTAGACCAAAATTACATTGGAAGGGAAGCCGAGGAAAGTATCTATAAGATTTTCTTATCAAATCTTATACCAGCATCACATTTAATTTTTTGATCACTGACATATTCATGACGTGTAATTAGATTACATGACCACAAATCCATATCTGTGTTTCCCTTCTTGTGTACGAATCTCACAAAAAGGTCTTCGAACATTGACTAATTTCATGACGTGTAATTGGGAAGCACGATATGTAACTTCTCTTAATAGTGTGGAATATCATAATTCTTGTCCTCTGTGGAATACTCATTTTTATAAATTCACATGGTTTAATTGAATTACATGTTGTGTAATCATTCTGATTTTTTTATTCTAGCTTCTTTTTTCTTTAAAAATATGGTGTCATGTTGCTTCATTTTTGTAACAGAAATACTTGTCTTTTATATCATATTTTATTCATTTTTCATTCCTTGTATATATATTTGTGGAATCATGCCATTAATCATGAAACATGTCAAATGTTCCAAAAATTGGCATGATTATTCTATTAAATACAAAATTAAATACATTAAACACTATAAAATGTATGTATGAAACACAATAATCCCTTCTGTAGATGAATAAGCTCCAAATATAGAAAAATTTATACATTTTTTCATTTTCATTATGGACTTTATATTCTCAAGATAAATATAAACACCATGATTCAAGTAGATGTGTCTGATGAAATCCACTTCCTAAGCCTAGAAATTAGACTTCCATAGCACTGAAAAAAATTGCGATCTCTCATGGTTTTTAAAACTGCAATTAAAAAATACAGTTGAACTTCGTTTGTTTTGGTGTAAAAAAAATTCCATCCAAATAGAATAACATGAATTAATTGAAATACTCATTGAATGACTTATTCATCATCACCATAATAATAATCATATCATCGGATAGAAAAAATGTTAACACTTGATATTCATATGGTCTATACCTACACTAAAAGAGATTTGTAGAATGTAAAATTCATTGATTCTCAACTAGTGAAAACTAAATTGAAGGTAAATCAATGATATACTATTCATAGTTTTTAAATGGAGAAAAAATAATATCTATAATTATTCAAATAATTTTTCATTACAATTAATATATTTATTTTTCACAAATCTACAATAATGGTAATTGTTCCATCATTCTTCACTGTAAAAAGTATAGGTACAACCCATGGTGACAAACATAGGTGTATAAATCATCTATACATAAAATCCTCCATATATGGTTTTAACTCTTTATATTATGATAGATCTATATGGTATGAAGGAATTGAAATTGGATTGGAACCTAATACAATGTTAATAGAGAAATAAACATCATTTATCGGTGGAGAACATGCAGTTTTAGATTGAAAAACATTAGGGAACTCAATTAAAATTTTTCAGAGATCATGACTCAAAGATTTTATCTCCATATAGAAATTAAATACTAGTATTACCCAAACTATCATTGGAAAAATTATTTTGTATAAACTCATCATCTGCTTCAATTCTCAATGAAAAAAGGCATAACACATTAGGTGTAGTAAAAGAGAACCATTTATGATTGCATTAAATTTGGGACTTATGAGAAACCATCCAATCTGTAGAGACCCAATTTTTACAAAGATAGATGATACATTACTTTTTTTGAATACTTAATACATAACAAAAACAAACACACAACGTCCGTAATAGTTTAGTGTCTTTGGAAACTCGGAAAAATAATCTTCTAATCATGGTAAAAGATCTTCAACATCTCCCATAAAGATCTTCCCCATTTGTTTTCTTACCTAAAACCTTTCTTTTTACCCTGGGAAAAAGAAATCATAAAAAGGCTGAGCTCAAATGCTCAATAAGGGTAAACATAGAGAACATAAAACAACCCATAAACATTTGAATGCAAAAACATTAACATAAAATTTAAACATCAATATCATGGGAAAAGACTTAAATCTTGTAAGTATGTAAGGAATATATCATAAAGGAACATTAATCATGATAAATATGATGGGAATATAAATGTAATTGTGTCAAACCATTAAGCACGTGATATGATTTCCATAGTAGACAAGGAATTGTTTCCAAGACCATCATAGTAGAAAAAGTTCCTTACTGAATCGAGTTCACTCCTCATTCTAGTCCTTTATCACTGAACCGGATTAACATGTTGTTCCAGCCATGTCTATTTCATGAGATATACAACTTTACCCAATGCATTGGAGGGTGATATAGTTCAAACCCATCTCATAATGAAATCAATATTACGAGTTCCACAACATAAACATAAATCATTATTCATAACAAAAGAATAAAATGGGTTTCATAAACATCATCCCATCATAAAATAATCCATATAAAACAATTGGATATCATTTCATCATAAGAAATGTGAAAACATGTAAATCATAGAATAATTATACTTGAAACATACACATATGAAATATTTTCATCTTAGATGGGAAATGGTTTTGATAAAACACTTGAAATGTTTTCATGAGGAAAATATCCTTTCTTCTTCAAAATCATTTTCATTTCACAAAATTAAATGAAATTTTAAAAGAAAATAATTTTTTTGAAAATGGTCAAGAAAATCTTTAGAGTAAGCTTCATGAAAATAAGGCGTTATAAAACCGTAAAAATCCATTCATTCCGTACAAGGTAAAAAAACATTTTCTTTGTACATTTTTTGGAAAAGTAAAAAAGTACGTTGTATTGAAATCAAAAGAAAGATTACTTCCATAACAAAATGTAAAAGTAAAATAGTGGTAAAAATGACTTTAAAAATACCTGGAATAATAAAAATCACTTTATTAAAAACATTTTTGTGGTCATGGATGAAAAATATAACCCCAGTAAGTACTTTCGAATAAACAATCTCAGACAAAAACAAGATTGGAAAAGTTATTTCTTACCTTAGCTCTAATATGCTTCGTACGTATCCGAACCACTGATATAATTATTTAAATAATTTAATTGAATTATTACAGAATGATATTCATTGTTATGATATCATATATGGTTCACTTATGACTTTCTATTACTCGTTATTTTTTAAATTCAAAGTTAGAGGAGCGTTTACGGTAAAAATGTTTTATTTATCGTACGTGTTTGGACATGTTGTTCTTGATATTATTATTACTTATATCAAGATTTAAATTCTCCTATAATTTAAATAGTGATTTATATATCATATATATTCAGTATATATATATATATTATAGAAAAATTAAATGAAATTCAACGTTCATGGAGACGGTAGATCGTATGTACGCATAAACAGTGTTTTCCATTCCTTATTGACTTGAATGGAAGTAAGTAGATGAAATATATATATATATATACATAAATAAAATAGCTTTATAATGTCATATATTTCATTATTTTTCATCATTTATAATTTATCATCATTCTTGAATGGTTAACATGTAGAATGAATCACATCGTGTTGTGGAGACGGTAATCCCTGTGTACGCACAAGCGATGATATCATTCCCATAAATACTGAATTGAATTTTAGTGTATGATATAATATCTCATAATCAGTATGATGTTATAATAACTATATATAGTTATTATTTACACCATTATACCCATCCAAGTAAGGTGGTGGTGTAAAAACAGATTACACCACGGCGTGGAGATGGTATTCTGTACGTACGGATGCACGGTGATTTTGTTTTCCGTAGGATGGATAAAAAATGAAATGGGGTTGTTTCATATTTATGATAAAATATAAGTATATTTTTGATACATAGTTTATTAGTTTATAATTAACCAACTAAATAATAATAAGTTGGAGAAGAAATAAAACATGAAAGAATCAGTAGAAGATATTATCTCTTCCTTGACGTACCTCTTTTAAGCTTCCTATTATGGCACTAGAGTTGTCCTTTTGAAGAAACTAGAACCTCTATAATGTTTCTAGGGAATTTGATAATGTAAATGGGAAGGGGTTGGCTGAGATTGAAAGATCAAAATTGTGTACAGAGAAGACGAAGGTGGTGACCTTTTATAAGGGAGGAGAGGGGCACTTTAAGAAAAACATAAAATATTAATTTATAATAAAGTCATATTCGAATTATAATGGATCTAAAATGACTTATTTATAAGATAAATTATGTATGAGTCAAAATAATCTCAACCAAAAGGTTTTAGAAAATTTTAGGTAACTATATTAACCTTATCATTTAGATTTAACTTTAAGTTAAATAAATTACCTTTTTCCGGGTCTTCTTATTTTCTTAAACTGTATTGTTAATAAACATACTATCACAATATAAAATAACCACAAGTGGTTCATTATTAATATATATAACCTTATGTAAGTAATTTGGAAGAACCTTAGATTTTTAACAATATAATAACAATTAATAATATAATAATTTTTAAAAAATAATTTTATGTCAATTTTGACAGTATATGGTAATTGATTTTTTTAAAATCTTAACATCATGGTTAGTTAGAAATTTTTATTAAATCAATACTAACATGTCATATTAACCTATTAAATTATTTTAATTCATAATAAGTCTCCAATTACATTTATTTGGGTATTTGTAACATCATTTATGTTAATATTTCATTAATAAGGTAATTAATGCATCATCATTGTGTCATAAATAAATTAAATTATTTAATGTCTAAAATTTATAAATAAAATATCATTATGTAGGAACACTTTTTATATTTCTAATTAATATTTATAGTCTAATTTATCTTATGTATAACCCTATATTAAAAATGTTTTAGTTATTAAACTTTGATTTTAACTCTTTTAACTCTTCCTTAAATAAAATAATAATAAGTATCTTAATCTAATCCAAGTGGACCTAAAGCATAATATTTATTCCTAAGGTTATTTTTGTTTGAATTACACTTATCCAATAGAATTAGGACTTTTTTTATGGTAATAATAATATCATTTTTTACACTTCATTACCCTATTTACTTTTAATCGTGGTAAATAAAATTAAAGATATTATTCACCGAAATTTATTTTTATCTCATTGAACCACATTTTACTCCTTCATATTTACCATGTATCTTTGATTTTCGAAATTCAACTCAATGAATCGGTAATATTAAGTTTTATGTACAATTTCAATTGCTTCTAGAAGGTGGGTAAAAGACGGTGAAAAGGTCAATAAATTTTTTATATATCTAAAATTATTATAAAATGACTCCAATTAATTACATTGAACTTATATAAGTATTATGTATCTATTTTGACCTTTAAAAAATCTAAATAAAATTAATTATTATTTAAATAAAATGTCAGTTTTAACCAATAACTCAGTGTTTTCACTATTCATAAAAAATTGAATGTTTTCAGAAAAAGACCAAATTTCACCCAAGGCTAATTTCGATATTCCAAATCCAAAAATGAAGTCCATTTTGAAAGATAAAATTTTATAAAATTTCAAAAATTGGGTATTACTATTCATAACAGCTATTTTATATAATATTTTTAATAACATATCATTGTTTAGTGAAACCCAGTATTGCGTACAACACACACTATCGTGGAAGGTCACGATTTCGTGTAAAGAAAGCCACGTATGGGATGTGTGTAGTGAAAGATTCTTTTGTTGTTGTGTATAATAGAATCCAACCATATTTTATTTATACATTGAATATATATATATAAACTCAATGTTGCATAGAATAACTTCTATCAAACGATCTTGAAATTTTTTGTAACACGATACAAGAATAGTGTTGTGTATACTGCAAGCTAATATGCTGTTGTGTATAGTGAACGATAATATTGGTGTAGCATAAAACAAAATACATCAAATAAAATAAAGAGAATATTTCTCATAAAATATCTGGGTGTTACATTCTACCCCCCTAAAAATGAATTTCACCCTTGAAATTCATTTGGTTTATAAATAGTTTACTACTTGAATGTTTCTATCATAGATACCCACATCGTAAAAAGTAATACTAAATCATCATTTAAAAAGGAACATTGGAAAAATAACGAATATCCAATGAAACTCATCATTGGGATTCCACATAAGATAATATAGGTGAAAATATGGATATGGAAGAGAAATCTAACCATCATGTTCTGATAGAGAGTGGTAGAGAACATGGCTATAAAAAAGTCAATAGTCACAAAGACATAAATTTGAGATGGTCTAAGATACAATCTGATTCATCGGATATTAGAGCACTAGGAAAAAAATTTTGGTTTTCAATATCATTTACATAATGTTCTTAATTTTGAATTAGAAGAAATACTTACTTGATTTTTGTACAATCTCACTGTTGGTCGTTCCATGTACAATTTCTAATTCATATCTTAAATAAATGAGGTTTAATTTGTCATTACTGAAGTGTTAGATGATAATGTGATAGAATGATGGTTCATTCCATATTTCTCAAACTAATTTTTAGTAAAAGTTATCAAATATACATATGTCCTTCTATGGGGAGGTTAATCATATATGATTCCAAAAATGGACTTATACATCATCTATCATACTGCTTAAGAAAATAAAACTGGTTTCTACTAACCAGGGACTTCCTGTAGGCCAATGGTAAGTGATAAAGGCATGTATCACTTCGGTTGTGGGTTCTTTTCCCAGATCCTTGTCCGACGTGACGGGTGTCACCCGTCCTATGGGTAATCCCATTTTCGAAAACTACACTATTTTAACATTCCATAAATGATATCTAAAAAATGGTTCTATCCTTAAAAAATACTATCTGATGTCCAACATAATCCATTCAAATATTTAGTCTTATCCAATATATATATGTCCGATCTCATAGTATAAATAAATCGATTACTTGAAAGTTCACATAACAAACACGTGAATACCATCATTTATCCCCCAAATATCAAATGATATATCTTGTTGGTCACATTACAAACATGTGAATACCTTAATAATGTATTCTCTTAAAAAATGAATACCCAATGAACCTTAGTGAAATCATGAATGCAGTTAAAAGTTAACTCTTTCCACCTAACAAATTCCTAAAATTTTGATGTATTCAAACCATGATATCACATTGTCCTTATATCACTCATGAGATCATGAATACTATCAAAAATTTCAATTTATCCTTATCCCTTCATTATGCACATATCATATACTTTCCAAAAATATTTCAATCACTTTTTATAGTTATCGGTACCATAAAAGTATTGAAAATTACAATATACTAATACAAAAATATTCCAATATACCATAAAAGCACTTCAACAACATTATTCTTGAATACCAATCCATAAACACTTCAATAAATCATATTCAATGATTGTCAAGGAATAATTCATTCCTTGATTTAGAAGTAACCTCTTAGGTCAGGGCATTGAGTTGGGTAATGCCCATGTTCTCCACAAATAAGACATTGAACTCCATAACAGTATGTCACTCTATGACCCTTTTCTCCACACAGAGAACATCTTCCCCTCCATTTGAGGTATTCTTCAAGGTTCTTCTTCCCTTCTTCATAATACTTAGAATGATTCATATTCATTCCTACAAGTTCCTCTCCATGAGAACATTTATAAAAAATCATCTTCTTCTTATTTGATGACTTAGGAATATCCCCAATCTTCACCATGTTAATCATATATCATGATGAATGATTCAACATAATCACAATATCATTCTCTCTAGGCATTACACAATTCTTTGATCACAGTCACCAATTTTTCCATCAGAATCAACATTAACTAAATTCCTTCTTGTTTCCTCCATTTACAAAAACCAGAAACCATAGTGTAAGAAACATTTAAAATAACGAGGAACCACATAATCATTAAATGTCACTTATGGGATGACTAAATTATCACACATTATTTAATACATGATACATTTGGTTCACCCTAGGTTATTCACGATTTTCAACATAACTCTAGAATTTTAAGCTATTGTTATACTAAACCTTAGGGACATCCCTAAACATACCTTAAAAATATCTCTAGGGATCTTAGTAAAGTTTTCACATCATAGTTTTCAAAAGATAACTAAACCTTTCCTATGATACCAACTGTAGAAAACAAATCTTTACATACATAGATGTTAAATTACTTTTGTAGAATACATAATACATAACAAAAAAACACACAAGGACCGTAATAGTTTAGTGTCTTTGGAAACATAGAAAAATAATCATCTAATCATGGTGAAAGATATTCAACATCTCCCATAAATATCTTCCCCTTTTGTTTTCTTACCTAAAACCTTTCTTTATATCTTGGGGAAAAAAATCATAACAAGGTTCAAATGAAATGCTCACTAAGGGTTAACATAGGGAACATAAAACAATCCATAAATATTTGAATGAAAAACATGAAAATAAAATCTAAACATCAAAATCTTGGGCAATGACTTAAATCTTGGAAGTATGTAAGGAATATATCATAAAGAAACATCAATCATGATATTATATCATTGGAATAAAACATTTAATTATAGAAAACCATTAATCACACGATATGATTTCCATAGTATCCATGGAATTGCTTCCAATACCAACATAGTGGACAAAGTCCCTTACTGAATCGAGATTACTCCTCATTCCAGTCTTGTATCACTGAACCAGGTTAACTTTCTGTTCCATCCATGACAATATCATGAGATATAAATCATTACCCAATTAATTGAGGGAGATATAGGTACCACACATCTCATAATTAAATCATTCTTACGTGTTCCAAAAAATAAACATAAATCATTCATCATAACCCAAAGAATAAAAAGGGTTTCATAAACATCATCCAATTATAACATAATCCATATAAAACAATTGGATATGATTTCATCATAAGAAAAGTGAATCCATGTAAATCATTGAGGCATTATACTTGAAACACACACATACAAAATAATTTCATCTTAGATGGAAAATGGTTTTGATAAAACATTTGAAATGAATTTTTGAGGAAAATATCATTTCTTCTTCAAAATCATTTTATTTCCACAAAATTCCATGCAATTTTAACAAAAATGGATATTGTTGAAAATATTAATGAAATATTATGCAGTAATATTCATGAAAATATGCTGTTATGAAACCGTAAGAATCCGTTCATGCCGTATAATTTTAAAAAACTTTCTCCTCGAACTTTTTTCGGAAAAGACAAAAAGTACATCATATGGTAATCAAAAGAATGATTCCTTCCATAACCCAATGTGAAAGTCAAATAGGGTTAAACATGACTTTAAATATACATTTAAGAATATTAAACACTTTATTAAAATCATTTTATGGTACATGGATGAAAAATATAACACGAGTAAATACTTGTGAATTAACAATCTCAAACAAAAACGAGATTGGAAAAGTTATCCCTTACCTTAGGTCTGATATGCTTTGTAAGTATCATGAACACCTATATAATGATTTAAATAATGTCATTTACTTATTAAATAATCATATTCATTGTTATTATATTATATATGGTTCCCTTATGACTTTATATTACCCGTTCTTTTGGAAATTCCATGTTAAATAAGCATTTAGGAAAAAATAGTTTATTTATCATCTGTGTTTGGACTTTTTGTTCATGATATTATTATTAATGATATAATGATTCACCTACATCCATAATTCAAATCATGATTTATATATCATATATATTAAGTATATATATATGTAATAGATTTATTAATGAAATGAAATAAACCGTTCATGGAGACGGTAGGCTGTAAGTAATCATGAACGTTGTTTTCCTTTCCTTATTAACTTGAATTGAAGTAAGTAGGTGAAATATATATATATACACATAAATACAATAGCTTTATCATTTCATATTTTTCATTATTATTAATTATATATACTTCATAATCATTCTTTAATGGTTAACATGTAGAATGAATCTCATCGCGTCGTGGAGACGGTAATCCGTACGTACACACGAGGGATGATATCTTTCCCATTATTATTAAATTGAATATGTGTATTTGATATAATATCTCAGAATCAGTATAATGTTATAATTACTATATATAGTTATTATTTACACCATTATACCCATCCAAGTAAGGTGGTCGTGGAAAAACATATTACACCACGGTGTGGAGAAGGTATTCCGAACGTACGAACGCGTAGTGATTTCGTTTTCCATAGGATGGATTGAAGGTGAAATGGGGTTGTTTCATATTTATAATAACATATCAGTATATTATTGATACTAATGTTATTACTTTATAATGAAACAACTATAGAAGAAGAAGTTGTCTAAGAATGAAAACATTAAATAATCGGTAGAAGAGATTACCTCTTCTTCGACGCACCACTTTTAAGATTCCTCTTAAGGAAATAGAGTTGGTAATTTGAGGATACCAGAACCTCTATAATGTTTATAGGGATTTTTATAATGTAAATGGGTAGTTTTTGGACGAACTTGAAAGCTCAAAATTGTGTAAAGAGAAGAGGGAGGATGTTCCCTTTAATAAGGGATGAGAGAAGCACATTAGTAAAAATGTAAAATATTATTTTATAATAAAGTCATATTCAGTTTATAATGGCTCCAAAGTGACTTATTTATATCATAATGTGGGGATGAATTGGAATCCTCTCAACCAATTTGTTTTAGAAAATTTTAGGTAACTATTTTCACCTAATTTTTTAGATTTAACTCTAAGTTAAATAATTTAACTTTTACCGTGTCTTATTTTATTCTTACAATATATTGTTAATAAACTAACTATAACAAGCCTAAAGAACCCAAATTGGATTATTATTAATATATATAATCTTATCTATATCATTTTTCCAATCCTTATATTTTTAGGAATTGAATAAAAATTAATAATATAATATTTTTTTAAAAAACATATTTATGTCAATTTTGACAATATTTGGTAATTGATTTTTGTAAAAATCATAACAGTGTGATTATTTCAGATAAAATTAATTAAATCAATACTCGAATGTCATAGTAACCTATAAAATTAGTGTAATTCATAAAAAGTATAAATTTACATTTATTTGTCTATTTATAACTTCAATTATGCTAATATTTCATTAAAAAGGTAATTAATGCATCATCATTGTGTCATAAATAAATTAAATTATTTAATTTTGAAAAATTATAAATAAAATAACATTATTTAGTAAATCGTTATATCTTTCTAATGAATATTTTTAGTCGAATTTATCTTTTATATAACCCTAAATTGAAAATGTTTTAGTTATTAAACATTGAATTTAACTCTTTTAACTCTTCATTAAATAAAATAATAATAAGTGTCTTAATCTAATCCAATTGGACCTAAAGGGTTATATTTTATTCTTATGGTTTTTTTTCGTCGAATTAATATTATACAATAGAATTAGGACATGTTTTTGGGTAATACCAATATCATTTTTACACTTAACTACCCTATTTACTTTTAACCAGGGAAAATAAAAGTAATAAGTTACTATTCACCAAAAATTATTCGTATCTTATTGAAACACATTTTACTCCTTGATATTAATCATGTCTCGAGGATTTTTGAAATTCAACTCACCGAAGCGGTAAAATTAATTTTTGTGTACAATTGCAAAATCTTTTAGGAGGTGGCTAAAAGACAGTGATATTTTTAAGAAAATTTTTATATATCAAAAAATATTATAAAATGACTCTAATTAATTAAATTGAACTTATATAAGTATTATGTATCTATTTTGACCTAAAATAGATTTAATTAAAATAAATGATTATTTAAATAAAAAGTCGGTTTTAACCAATAACTTAGTGTTTTCAATATTCATAAAAAATTTAATGTTTTCAGAAGAATACCAAAACTTCACCCTAGGTAATTTTGATATTCAAAATCAAAAAATGAAGTCCATTTTGAAAGATAATATTTATAAAATTTCAAAAATTGGGTATTAATATTCATAACGGCTAGTTTATATAATATTTTTAATAACATATCGTTGTTTAGTGAAACCCGTTATTGCGTACAACACACGCTATCGTGGAAGGTCACGATTTCGTTTAAAGGAAGCCATTTTAGGGTTGTGTGTAGTGTAAGATTCGGTTTCTATTTTGTATAATATAATCCATCAATATTTCATTTATACAATATATATATATACTCAATTTTGCGTAGAATAACTTCTATCAAATTAACTTGAAATTTTGTGTAACATGTTCCAAGAATAGTGTTGCGTATACAGCAAGCTAATATTGTGGTATGTATAGCACAAGATAATATTTGTGTAACAGACAACCCAAGACATCAAATAAATTAAAAAGAATACTTCTCATAAAATATCGGGGTGTTACACAATCAATCATTAAGATGATGTTATCTGGTTTCATGTCAAGAACTCTAATATTCCATGTGAGGTCAAAATATAATAGATAGAAAAAACAATAGGAATATCAATGATCTTACCCTCTATTATTTCTGAGGGGTGTATAAACATCCAACAAAAAATACATAATCATGATTGGAAAATTTAGAATGATCACAATATAATTCATTATAAATGATTGAGATTCACTGATATGCAATAAACCGCCCATAAAAGAATAAGTTATAGTGGAAGTACATCTCAGTATAACTAGACTAACATCAACGTTCACAGGAGACTCCTCAACTACATGAAGAAGCTTAATAACATATTCATATAGCTAGATCCTCCAATTTATTAAAACATACGACATCATCATAGTTCTTTCAGGTGTTGATGTTCCCATTCACATACCAAAAGTATAATCTACATGAATTATATTCTTCATGTGACCTAGGAATTCACATGAACCACAAATCTTAAATGATTTGTACAACCCCTCTTTAAATTCCCAACCTTCCCACAAGATAATTGTGTTAATGAATCTCCTCTAGGAACATCAATGTTTCTAGATGAAACATATTTTTGAGATCACATAAGAGTTTTATTACACTTATTATTAAATTTATATAATCTATGAAAATTGTTACTAGGTGAAAAGAGAACATGAATCAACCTTAACACACATACAATATCAATATCATTGATCAACAATATATCAATCACATACACATAAGATGAAATTTTCCGTATTAAAACCCATGAATAGATTTCATAGTGAATATCTATCCCAAATATCAATTCCTTTTATTAATGACTTTTCACTACCTTAAGAGAAAACTAAAAAGGTTTAGAAAATCCAATCACATACAGAGTCATGCTCATGTCACCATACTAGAGGATGATAAATTTAATGGACTATGCCAAGACCATGGATTCTAGATAGAATTGCCCTATAAAAATAGATATAATATATATCAAATCAAAGAACTCACTAGTATTCTATATAACTACCAAATCTGAACATATTTATGTCTATCCTTATAGCTTAAAGGAAGGGCACTTCTAATTTATTGCATCTAAAATATCACAATACTCAAAAAGTATCCAAATTATTTTTATCAAATCCACTAACGCATGAGGATTTATTTAGTATTATAATGATTGTGTTTTTTGAAGATCAAACTTATAAGAATGATCATTAACATTATCTCATCATTGATACACTATTAGATGATGAACAAGAATTGTTGCGTCTACATATAATTGAGTTTGGAAAACATGCACCACTATCTAACAAAGATTCTAGTGATCTAGATGGTTTTTTATGGAACACCAAGAACATAATCCCATGGAATGATAAAATTTATTCTTGTAGGAATGATTATCGAAATCATAAATAGTATACACTAACATTATAATCCATGAAACTGATTTTTTTTACTCAATTATGAGATTCAATAATATCAACTCCATAAAAAAGAAATTCAAAACAATGGGATTTCAGATTACTCAGATCGAAATGGGGAAAGACTTGAACTATATCAAATTATACCCCAAATGATATTTCTCAACTCCATGGTGACGTATGGATAATTATGTGGAGATTGATTCATAAAATCATTATAAATTATCTCATATGTACCAGCAATTCATCATCTATTCTACCAATATATCATAGAATGTATTCCAAAATCATGGAAAGACAGTCAACTGACCTCTAAATCCATTTTTTCATGAAATAGCCCAACTAACCCTATACACTGATACGAGTTGTAGCACTATTTTTTCTTCATGGTCATTTTTAGTCCCCATTGGTTGGAAACTAGTACCTAGCATATATAAAAGATTAAACTGAAGTGTTTTCACACAAGTACAAAACCATAAAACAGAACAGTGGAAAGAAAAATACCTAATTATCATACCAAAGCAATGCTCATGGAGTATTTAAACATAAGATGTAAACAAATATCTAAATGTTAAGAATCATAAAAAATACTATAAAATGTCCATCAAGACATAGTCTACCAACCCCTATGAATGAATTGGAAATTATATATTCCAACCACCAATATAACTCTAGAAACCTTTGGATCAAGAGAAACCACCACATCTATGTGGAATGATTACATTCCCCATATTTTTTTTAAAATTTATACAAACACCTAGTTGAGAATTTATGGTGTGATCTAAACATTATATTAGGGTCTCACAATGTGTTACATAATAAAATACATAATAATTAGAAATTTATTATTTAAAATTAAATTCAAAATCCATTGTATATATTTATTTATATTGAATCAAAATATTCTTTATTCGATATTAGATAAAATATATGTAAATAAAAAAATGAAGAAACATTTACAAAAAAAAATATCTAAAACAATGGCCAGGAATAAAATAGTTCTATAAATAGATTCAAAAATAATCAAGTCAAAAAAAGCACCAAGGTCATATGATGTGAGATATATTGGTTCTTGTATCTCGGATCATCACACTACTCAATAATCAATCTAGTCTCGTACATGTATCTAACGATCAATAATCACAAGAAAATGATACTATTCAATAAAAATAATCTTATGGTCAATCATGTGAAATTAGTTTTAGTAAGAGTTTTCATCCTAAATTCCAAGCTAGGGAGACCATGCCCAAATATTCTTGTCCAAATCTCTGACTAACTACTCAATAACACATGTGTTTCAATAAATCAATTAATTAGTCATAAAAGAATTAATCATTACAAAATAAAGTCATATTTTACAATATAAAATCCCTATTTCAATTTCAACATGACTAATCCATTTTCAAACAAAATCATGTGTTTTTATCAAATTCATTCCTTCAGATGGATGGAGTATGTAGCACTGAACCTCTCGAACCCGATGGAAGTGAAAAACCCTAATCTTCGAGTCATATTCTTTGCAGATGTGGTTGCTGGAAGATCCGTAGATGATGATCCTCAAAAGGCTGAGGCGTCAGAGCTCAAAATCTCACCCATGCTCTTTCATTATAGAGGGCAGGATGCGATTTCCTTCTCAGAAACTAAGGTAAGGTGTCTTGCCGAGGATTTTCACTTTACCCTCATTGGAAAATTCACGAATCGAAAGCCTTCTCTGAAATACCTTCGTTCTGTGCTTGAATCCATGGGATTTTTGGGTTTCAACTTAGGACTCCGAAATTCTACTCATATAATCATTAGATTCCGGACTGAAGCTGAATTTTATAGATTATGGGTCTGTAGATCATGGTTTTCTTGTGGTTGTTTTATGAAAGATTTAAAATGGGATCTAGAGTTTGATCCGCACATTGAATCGCCAATTGTGCCAATCTGGTTGGGTTTTCCCGAACTGTAATTGCATGTCTTTAATCAAAATGCATTGTTTCCTATTGCTAAGATCATTGGTAATCCATTGAGACATGATTCTACCACAAAGTCACTTTCTAGGCCTTCTATTGCAAGAATTTGTGTTGAAGTGGAAGTTTCAAAACACATTCCTTCACATATTTGGATTCAGAGTGGTAAACATGGTTTCTCTTAGGAGATTCTATATGAGAGATTGCCTGACTATTGCCATAACTATCTCAGGCTTGGCCATACCTCTAATTTCTGTAGCAAGAATCAAGGTTGTCCCAAGGTTAAAAAACCCACCTGGGATGAAAATGGTCATAAGGCTCCAGTTGATCAAAAAGATTGCGCGAGTAGATTGGATCATGCTCATAATTCTGAAAATCAACTTTCAGATTTTACTAATGCAGTTATTGAAAATGCGATTACTCCCTCTAGGATTGAACCTATTGGATACCAACACTCTTGTGCTTCTAAGAAAACTGAACCTCATATTCTCCTTCCCCTTCAAGAACAAAAGGATATCGATGTACCTAATGAAAATTCAGGGGAATAGGATCATGATGTATTAGACTCCAATGCTGAAGAAGCTGAAAAATCTGTTCAGATGGAAGATTATTTCTTAAATAATATGGCAAAAAAGGTAAAAATACTTTGGTAGATGAGGATGGATACATCACTTCACATCCAAGAAAACTAGAAGACGAAAAGACTACTCAAACATAGAGCGTACCATTGTTACTAGATCAGTGGACATCTCTAAAGCTGAGAAAGTAGAAACATCCTAAGAGAATCCTCAAGTTGAGACTCCCAAATCAGAACCTGCTAATGATTCTCAAGATAAGCCTCAAGAATCACTTTCTAGTACTGTTCTGCACTACTTTTCGCCACATTTTGATGAACATGATCTTCAGGAGTGGATCAAGCATATGGATAGGCAATAGCAGATTGCTCAGTAAGAGCATCAGGAAGGTAAGATTTCAAAGGAGCAATATCTTTATATTAAAAGATCCATCTCAATTGAAAAATCAAGGATGAGCACCAAATCAAATTGAATCTGACCTGTTTGATGATTTTGTCTTGATTAACCCTGTTTTAGAGTTTTCTTGTCCCATTCTCCATATTTATTGACAATCATCAATTCAAAGGATTTTCAGTAAAAGAATGATTTCTTTTGGTTTTTTTGAGGCCACTTACATGGTTCATTCTCTGCCGGATATTTTACTCTTGTCTTCAGAATGTTATTTTAGACTTTTATTTATAGTTTTCCTGGGATTCTATATACTGGTTTGCTGCTGAGCTATTTCGGTTATATTTTATTCTTTCTTGGAACCGGTTCTAATCTGGTCAGTGGTATTCTATTTGAGTATGAGATGAGGCTTTTGGATCAACTCAGTGCAGATCTCACTCATTTCGATTCAGGATCCTATCATGCTTTCCTGTTTATCTTCTTGTTTGGTTGCTATTTTTATTTGGAGTTCTCTATCTGATTTTCTTTCAAAGAGATCACCTGACTTTTATGGGAGGCTCACAATTTTATTGTTTTTTTATGAAGAGATCAGTATGATTTGGAACACCTTGAATGATGTCTGCAATGTGAACATGTTGAATCATTAGGAAGCGCTTGGGTGATGGATTAGAGTCTCAAATGGAAGTAACAATACTGTGCTCATATAATGAGCAGTTAAAGTTGATGTTGTTTGGAAGGACTTTTGATTGATTGATTTCCAGCATGATGTCTCATATTGGAGGCTGTTTTCCTGGTTGCCTTCATGTTTTTACACTTTGTTTTGCTTGTGTTTTACCAGTCTCATGATGATGCTGAAGCCTCGGTGCAGGACAAGTTCTATGGATTTTTTTCTAGCTGGCTACATTTTTTTCTTTGGTACAGTTAAATTCCTTTATCATGTACCTCAGATTACTCCCTGCTAATGTAAATACATTTCACCTCGAATTTGTAACACATCTTATTTTGATTTTAATAAATTCCTTATTGGGCATGGATTGGGACACCAGTTCATGTCACCACTTCTCAAAAAAAATAAATTCATTCCGTCTAAATAATAATTAATTTAAAGCTGATTTTCTAATTAATTTTCATTATATCATTATTCATTTCATGATAACATTTTTCTTAAAATCATCCCAAATAATTAAGTAACATTGTAATTGGGTTTTCCGAAATTTCCATCCCATTTTTAAACATAATATAATATATTCTCAACTTAAGGTTTCAAAAATAAATTGACAACTCCTTATAATTAAATCATGGAATTTGTTGTTTAAATTAATGGTTAAAGCCTTATGAATCCACATACCATTAATTACATGGGAAATTCAACTCATGTAATAATAAATTCTCATGGAGGAAAAAGGTGAAATAGATCAAGGAATCATCCCTGGAATCGTGATCCTTAAAAAAGGATCAAATCTACCAAAAACCTGAGGATTGACCACTCTCGAATGGAATATGAGTATAAGATATATAAAACGGAAACCAATGAAGAGAGAACATAACATATAGAAATCTACATCTTCTACCAACACTTCAATTCATAGGGGAAGTGGTTATAGGAGACAAAAAATAATCGAGAAAGCCCTAGAAATCCAGTTAATATATAAGTCGGTTAAAATGGGGGAGGGGTGTTTGGTATTATAATATGAGTTCTTGGTCAGTTTAATTAAAAATGTAGGGGATTAAAACCCCAAATGCATTATTTCCTAGTAGGGCTGCATGGTTAGTTGTAAATTTACTCCCTTTCTACTCACCCTTAGTAGTATGATAGAAAATTTGAATAGTATGATCACATAGTTAAACTAACTATCCACCTACCATACAAAACCCCTCAATCAAGTGGTGAATTGTTTGAGTTATATACCACAATTGTTTTAGTTACAATGTTCACCTTCCAGTTCCCAAACATATTGTGCACAGTTTTAATATACAAACCTTATAGTTTTCCCAAATAGTGTGCCAATCATGAAATCTCCCAAAAAAATCATAAATATTTTTAATGGCATAAAATATCGCCAAACAGGGCCCAAACAAAGGGAAATCAAAACTACGGTCATGAATTTCATAAAAATTTCTAATTGGATGGTATAAAAATTACATAAAATATATATTTCTGCAAAGTTTCACATTATGGGTGAAATCATATATTATTAGTTTACAACCTCCATGTTTACAACATGCACGGAATAAACCCAACAATATGTGATAGATCAATTTTATAATTTAAATTGTTATAAAACAAATCATTTTAACGTAGGAATTCAGAGAATAACCATACAAATAAAAGTTAATATAAAGTATTCTAAACGAATAAATCATTATATGTATAGGATAGATAGATTATATACATCCATCAAGCCCATTCATCGGTATATGAGATGATAATCTAGTTACATATCATATGGGACTCATTAGCAGAACATCTAATAGCTCATAGATTCCAATATATTCTTCCAAACATATCTGTTGTTTTTTATAAAATATTTCTTTTTCAAAAAAATATATACTAGTGTAATAAATTAAAAACAATGTGAGAATTCTCATTGCCAATACCAAGGAATAACAGAATGGGTATAAAGATTTAAGAAATTATAAATCCATTATTTACATAGGGAATGAACATTTTAAAACATGTCTCATAATAAAATATACACAAATAGCTAGAATATGTACTATATGTTTATATATCAATAATATATCCCAATACCATAAATGTTTTTAACAAAAAATCATCTATTTTCTAGTTTCACCCCAACCATAAAAATATATATGTTTAATAAAACAATGGATAAAGATGTTACAACTAGAAAAAGACATTATTATATAAATAAATATAAACAAAATTTCACCCATAATATAATACATATGTTACAAAAGAACGACTATTATATTAACGGGAGAAAAAAATATAAAATAATAAAATGAAATATTAAAAAAAACAAGAAATATTAGTGATATTTTTCCCAATATAATTTCATGATATAAAACACCTCAAAATAATGATTATGTAGTGGTTCAAAATTTATTAAAAATCTATCCAAAAAATGAATACTCAAGAATGGGTAGTATTTAGGTCATATTAGTGAACCCCAGCTAAACAATCCTGGATTTTATCAGTTATACACAACCGGTAAGCCCACAACAGTGGTAAATAATTAAACTAGGTATATGTATTTATTTACAATTACAATTTTTATTTTGAGTTCTATAATTTTTTTGTTAAATTATATAATTTTTCTAAAGAGTCATGTGTTCTATATATCATTTATAATTCGTGTATGTTTTGGTTGAAGATTATAAATTTTAAAATTTTAGTGATCAATAATTTTTTTAGGAGTGTATATTTCATAAAACAGATTTCAATTGTAATTATTTTATCAAAGAAACAAATATAATGTTGTATACATTATAAAAATAAAAAATCCAGACATTCCTTGAAAATTAGTGTTATAATTAGGAGGTATTGTAGTTATTAAAAATAATTTTTTTTACAAATCATATCATTTATTCCCACCTAATAAACTCATCCCGCACCAAACCAGTGGCACAACATCTTATCCCTTGTTTTATGTGGATCAATGAATTATAGATCATGTAATATATGGTTGAATTTAATAATCATTTGAATAAAATTTGTATTTAATCGAAATCTTATATTTTTAATTAAATATAATCACAATGCCCATCCATTGAGGTTTGTTAAAGACTAATTAATTGAATATATTATCTTATATATAATTATATGTTTTTAAGAGAATTAATTTAGAGTTATACATGGAACCATGCACACATTGAAAATCTAGGTCGAAAACCAAATGTAATTTATTTCTACACAATCACTTCTATATAAGTGATATCATACATGCTAAATTAGAATCCTTTTTAGGTAATATTTTTAAAAAATTTGGTTCATGATTAACTATATAAAGTTACGTCAGTAGTTTCATTTTGGTAAATATGAATTGTATTTAAATAGAAATAATAAATTTAATGGTTAAACATATTAAAAAATATTTTAGCATTAATTAACTATAAATGATTCTGAAATTAAAAAATAATATTTTCTAATGATTCAAATAATGCAAACCATGATTTTAAAAAAAATTGATTAATTGTTATGTCGTTCCTATTATAACTGAATGATTGTTAGAGAACATATTTTTCAAGGAAAAACAATGATGTAAATTAAAATTCATTGATTCATGTAATTATAAATCATGTTTATTTTAATTTTTTTACATAAGATAAATAATTTCAAAATAATATAAAAAACCTATATGTATTTTTATGTGGGTTTGAAAAAACCTACCATTGAATTTAACTTGACCTTTCATCAATTATACTCCTAATATTCCATAATATCACATAATAATAATCCAATTATAATATATAATAATTTATAAACAATTTCCCAAGAAAAAAAATTCACATGCTAGAGAAATCAAATAGAAGTGATCATACTACAATGCAAAAGATGAAAATAATTATTTAAAACTAGAATTGATATAAAAGTCCAAATTAATGAGACCTAAATAATAAATAATATATGTAACAATTTAATAAAACCTCAGATAAACCTCCTTGCATTAAAATCATATCAAATTAGTGTTAAATGGTTTCATATTCACCCACATAGGTATTCTGAAACCCAATAGAAAATATTAAGATAAAAAAACTGGATTCCTTGTGAATTTAGTGAAATGACAAATAAGAGAATACATTATATAATGGAATGATAATTAAATCAAGAGAAATTGATATTATAAGTATGAAAAGGCTTAACTAGATATATACATGAACAAATATGCCCAATTACAAGCTCAAACTTGAAGATGATTGAATACAACATGATGAAATGAATGAATCGAAGGGGTTATCCAAAAAAATGAGGGATATGGGAGTTAAGGTCAGGGATTTCAGTGAATAATGATGTGTCCAAATATTTAATACATATTTTTACACCATTAAATTTGAATATTCAATACATAACATAATTATACATATCTATTAACATTAATAGTTTATTTTAATTGGAGACAAGATACATTCAGATTTTATTTTATAAATGATATTAAAAATATCCTAAAAAATTCTTGTCACATAATACTATTCATAGAAATACCTAATTTAATATATTGCATCATAAATTGTGTAAAATAAAACATAATAATGGGTGATATCATATTATCATTATAGGAGACATGTGAGATATTAGACAATTATCATATGTGATCATAAGATAAGAATAAGTTTATAATAACATGATAAGAACATATGAATGTCATACCAAATAAATGAAATATAATTAATAATTTTCCACGCCTATGGATTTTTCTAAGTAAAATACATAGTTAATACGTTTATGGAATCATAAATAATCAATCATGAGCTATGAGAGAAAATTATAACAACAATAAAAATGTTTATGGAATACAAATAACCATATAAAATCTTTTCCTATGTAAATTATAACATAAGAGATTATGTTAGTTCAAAGAGTCCAATAATAGATTTGATTAGTAAATATTGAATAATTTCCTTATTCAAATATCACATCAAAGACTATCAGATTTGTTGAAGTCCCTTACTAAACTATGTTCACTCCTAAATCCATTCCTGAAATCTCATAAGATATCATTATATACCCAATGATCTTGAGCGATATATAATTATATTACCTCCTAGAACACCATGATAACAATATAAAAGATTACCAAATTATTATGAATAATTCATCAAAGAATATATTTTATAAAAAATTTGTTTGATAATTTTTCGATAATAACATAATTCACCCATTGAAATATAATATTTTTCATTGAATCTCCTCAAAAGAATCATCATTATTATACATCCAGTGATATAAATTGGATAGTATAAAATGATCATATCCCCAAGGAAACATAAAAATCCTTAAATTATGTTGTCATATAATTGAAAATATCATCAGTAAAACGAATTATAATAAACATTGAAAAATATGGAAAACATCACTTTTCATTTTGTATTTCTAGAAAATGCAAAACAAAATTTTAATTGAAATAAATATTTATTTTAAAAACCATGAATATACATACCTAAATCATTATAATGAATTAAGGACACGAAAATTGTAACATATATTCATTTCATAAATATTAAATGAGAATATTTCTTCACGCATTTAAAAATGGAAGATTTGATTTTTTAGGAAAACACTGAAAAATAATTTTTTTAAACCTGTATAAATGAAACCAAATATAGTGATAATCAATTTTATAAAAACAATCATGAATTTAGAAAACATTAATTAGTTTTTTTTAATAGTTTATACATAGAAGAAGAAGTTCTCTGATCAATGAGGATAAATAATGAGAAATATTCTTAAAAAACCTTTTTTGATCTTTTAATATACCAAAAATGGGTAATGAAAAAAAATGAAAGATGATAAATAAAAATACGAAAATGTAATATATTGACATTAAAGTATAGTTATCTTATCATTTCACGTAATATTAATTTGTCACATGTAATCTTGAAATGAAATCAGATTGTATAATAAACCCTCAGCAAATGACCTGTCTTAATTTGATTGAATTCAAAAATATTTCCAAATAAATATTTTTATTATATAAATATAAAATATAAGTATATTATCATATATCCTAATATATTTTATTCCATTATAATTTCTAATTTCTATGTCATGGAAATTTATTTTTTGAAATCGTTATTCAAGTGAAATTTGCTATATTTTCAAGGCATGTTTCAGTTTGAATGTTATGTTCTATGAAACATGATTATTTTTATATCGTTAAAAAATTAAAATTATTTTATAAATTTAATTAATATTAAATATTAAATATTTTTATTATACAGAAAATAGTATTCGAATGGAAGATGATATACACCACTGTGTGGAGATAGTTGTCTATATGAATTGGTGTCTAATTTTTCTACTTTTCAATACATTAAATGAAAGGAATTTAAATAATATATCACTATTAAAAATCAATTATTTTATAAAAAATATAATATATATTCATTAATTCATTCTAGTTAATTATCATTATTAAATGGTGAAGAAAAAAATGGAATACACGTCTTTGTGTTGGTGGTAGTCCACACAAATCATGATAGCTGTTTTCATTTACTATTAGAAGAAATATGTGATGAAAAATGGACGTATCAAAAAAATAATAACATTAAAATAATATTGAGATACATATTTTATTAAACACAAAATTTTGTGATATATTTGACAAAGTAATAAGATGAAATAAACAAGACAGAACTCAATAAAGAGTTATACCTCTTGATTCAGAATAACGTACACCTTATATATTCTAGATAGGTATTTTAGTGGGACAAATACGTATAAGTCAAGGGAAGTTATTTTGAGAGGGTATGGTTGTAGATATTGGCTGAGATAAAGGGATAAAATTTTCTATAAGAGTCAATATTGATATTCCAGTTTATAAGTAGGATGAGTAGAAAACAAAACATACTTGATGTTTTATTATATAATATATATATTTATTAATCAACTAACGGGGATAAAAATGAACAAATATTAGATTAAAATATGGTTAATTTATAATTACAAACAACAAATTAAATTAAATTATATATTTTGGATATATTATAATCTTTACCAATTAGGTTTTCCCCTCTTTTAAAACATTTAACCATTATCATGAGAACAAGAAGTTTACCATGATAATTATTAATTAGGGGAAGTATTATATGTTTTACTGATAAAAAAATAAGAAATATTCTGATTCCGAATATGGAATCCCATTTAAAATATTAAAATCATATAATATATATACATTATTTCTAATATCAGTGAATAACATGGAAAAAATATTAGAGAAAACATAATTTATGAAAATGATTTATTTATACTCATTCCATACGTAGTAACAACCTGTAATTAAATATTGATATATTTGAATCAATATATTATCTATATTTTTCTTTAAAAACATTCTTCAATAGTTATTACATCAATTCATTATTATAAAATACATTTCATATAATTTTTTTAATGAGAAATAACAATATTTCCACTTTGTAAGGATTATATTCACATCTAAACAGTTAATAAAAATTTAATAAAGAATTATTCCATTTATTACATTTATTACATTCAATAATTTAATATTTCAACAAAATAATATTTGAAGAGTGATAATAGAATATATTTCAATACTATAACATGAAAAATTAAAATAAACCAATATTTTATTTAACATTTATAATTGAGTACTTATTTCAAAGACATTAATTAGTATATTTTTTTAAAAAGAAAAAATATATTTTTTATTTATTTAGTTAGTCAAAATCATACTCTTTAATCCATTATCTATGAGTTAATATTAACAATTTAAAGTAATATCCTAATAATATAAGTCAATATGTTTAAACTCAATGATTAATATATATCACATTATGTTAATAACTGAAAAATATATTCTAATAAACTAGGGTGTTACATTCTATACACCTTATAAGATTTTCAAAAACAAAATTATGTTACTATGATATAAAAAAATAATATAATTCAATCCATTCTCATCCATGGGTTCCTATTTCCGTTCCTTAAATTTATAGTCTCTCCATGAAACATAAACTAGGGCAGTGGCCTTATTCTATTACACGTTTTCTCTTCGATGAAGTATATACATTGGATATTACGTGTAATAAAAATATTTTTTGGTGAAACAAACTCAATGATAATTACTTCTATTGGTTATTGTATATACTTCTCTAAAATTGATACATGAATAAAAATATTGGACTTTATAGAGAATTAGTAGAAACACAATGAGATATACAACCATCTTAATATTATCATGAGTGTCAAATGGAAATGAACATTTAGAAATCCAAATTCTATTGCTTCTAAATCTCCAAAAATTATCCCCTTGGGGTAATTAACAGAATACTTTGTTCCTTAAATTTGATATATAGACATCAATGATGATTATTAACAAAACTCTTATATTTTCTCTGAGCTACCCTAATGTGTTATTAAATAGATAAAACCTTCTCTAAAACATCCCTTACTAGGCCTACTCCAAATTGATTTCATCATCAAACATCATACCATCATATCAGAGTTATTCACTTCTTTCCATATAGGGATTCTTATTTATCCATCTAAATTCACATGCGAAATATATTTTTCTATGAAAAATAACTATAGAAAGGTGTTCATCCTACTAACCATTGAAATTTATATAACTTACTCTAAACATGTATTTTATGGTTTGAATGGTAATATCATTATATATTTATATAAAGAAAGATATTTGGGTCCAAATTATTTCATTTTATTAAACATTGGAAGGGGACTTATCAAAGGAAAATCATAGATCTTGATATGAAATAATAGAATCTGGTACTCTAGGCGGCGTAACAATCTTTATGTTATTTTCTAAAAAGATGATTATGTTATAAATAATCACTAATATAAATGATACCTGCTAACATTTAAGATAATTGAATATAACCTAGAAAAAATTATATACATTTAATGATTTAGAGATTCCAAAATTTTAGTATAAGGTGATGAGTTACCATTACAATTTGCGTATGGGTAATATTTATAACATCATCTTACATATATGTGTGTATCCTTATATTATGACCTACCTATCATTGAGATAAATACATTTCATTATCTCCTTTTATGTAATCCCACTATAAATTCTGTTTAATAATTATATAAATCTTCAAACATCCAAGATAAATAGATAATGATGGTCAATGAGATTCAAAAAAAATAACACATTCTTCATGTTTAAAATCAATAGGACATGTACTTGGTTTTTAAAACATATCCTTACACATAAAATTTTGTTGTACTAGGTATGATTTCAACATTATCCTATAATTTTACAATGCCCCATTATTTCCTCTTTAATCCATAGATGTATTGTTTGTTGAAAATCATCTGATAAACATAATATTGTTCGCCTATCATTATGATTTAAAGATAAATCATTTTTAAATCAATAAGTATTGGATATATTTCGATACACATCATGGAAAATGTATAGTGGTCTTTATAGAAATGCACATAAGAATCTTTATTCATCTTAACATATTGTCCATGAGTTGATTAACCATAATTTTTAGTCAAGAAAACCATATTTGGGGATACTTATTCAATTATTTCAATGTGAATATATACCCCATGATATTATGATCAGTATAAATTAATTCTCTTTCACCATATTGACAGGAAATCTATATTTTCAATGAAAATAATACCACTTCCATCTCATAATCACGAGTCAGGTAATTTTTCTCTTGAACAATTACGTTTCATTAGGCATATGCTACAGACAAATAATTTTCTAAAAATAGACATCCCCATCTCTTATTTAATAAATAATTGTCGATAAAAAACCATTCTCCACTATACGGTATTGGGATTAAAATTTCACTAACTAAATATTCATTCATCTTCTGAAAATTTTCCACATATTCCATTGTCGAGATGAACATGGCTCCCATTATAGTGAACATGTATATTAGAATGCATATCGATGAGAAATGTCTCTAAAAAATGGTAGTATCAATAAAATAGTAATAAACTATGGACCTCGATAACCAATGAGGTATTATTCCATTTCTAATAAAAATATGACATTGAAGTATCAAAGGATATACCCTATCTAGATGATATATTACCCAAGAATGAATATTATTTTATCCAAAATTCATTCCATTTAAATTAGGCATATATTTTCTCCTTCATTAATTTCCATAACACAACCCTCAAATAATAATAATGATATTTATATCACATTGAATATACAATAGTATCAAATATAAATATTACAAATAATATATCAATATAATCTCTTGGACTCTATTCATTTGGTAAATGAAGATAACAGGTGGACTAGTATGTACGTGGGGAATTAGTAAAAATTAAAAATATAATACCTCATTTGATTATCTATGTTGGGTATGACTTCCGTATCAACCCGCAATTCAGGATATCTTGAACAACATTAAATATTATAAAAATTTCTATCATGATAAAGTATATTAAATAGGTCACCAATATGGTGTAGTTGATACCTATTTTTGATAATAATCATTTCATGAACCATATAATAATTGAAAATTTTCATTTGATCATCATTTTTATTAAAAAAAAATATGTGTACTATAAGGTAATACACTCGAGCATATGAATCCATTTTCAAAAATATAATGGAGTTTATTCATTAATACTTATAGCTCAATCATGGCCATAATATATAGATTATTTGAAATAGGCAAAACAACATATATCAATTATATTGGAGACACAAATTCATTTTTTCTGGTAAGACAAGAAAATTGATCACGAAATATATTATCATACTCTAATAAATAGGAATATCATCAATGGTGAGTTTCTACCAAACCATTTGATATAAATATACCTCATTAAATGTTTTTAAAAGGTATATAATAGAGGTAATTTTTATTGGAAGATAATATTTATCTTCAAACACTTATATGATCATAATATGCTTTTGAATTTAAAATTTTTCATATCGTTCTTTAAAATTGATGTGATATATATATAAATAAAATGAACTTATTCAAAAAAAGAAAAGGAAATTTAACTCTAGTTTGAATAATAATATTTTAAATAAGCATATTCCTATAAAAATAAATCAAAAAAATAATTATAAATGATATGTGATTATCATACCATTAATATTATTTACTGATAACTAATCTTCTATTGATTTAGATTGTGATGTGATTCCATTATCGAATTCCAAATACATGAAATAGTAGGTATGTATAGAATTAAATGTGTTTTTTTCATATTTATTAGTAAAGTTTACCATACCCACTTTGTTCTCATGACCCTCATTGATTTATGTAATCTCATGTGATTTACCTTTATACATTTACTTTGGAGGATTATTATACTTTTTAACATAATTATCCATAATATTAGGTCATTGATTCATATATACCCTAATCAAATTTCAACATAAGAATTGGAGCGTGGTGGGAACATTCCATTGAGATTTTATTCATTCATTTCATTTAATCAATACTTCACAAAACATGGTATTTATTTTTCATTATAGTCATATTTTCCACCCATAAATTAATTTTGGGACCCCTTAAATAAATTTACCTATAATTCTTTCCAAGATTCTATCATGAATAAATATAAAATTTCATTCTTTAATGGTTCATGTTATCATAATTTCCTTGAAAATAAGTATTTCTCTTTCTATCCCCTTAGCCATGATAACAATGAGAGTCTCCAATATCCATTTATATCATGAAGGATTATTAAATGATTTTATTTTAGGTATTATTGTATCTTATATCCAATTCCTTTTTGAGACATGGTATTAAACCTCTAAAAAAAATTTCTTTTATTTTTTATGATAATACATAAATAATATCTTGTATGTTTGGGGAGATTTTCATCATATGTACCGATGGATTAAACATCCATTTTTTTCTATCAATATACTAACAATTTTATTGGGAAAATTTTGAGAAGAATCAAAACATAATAAGATCATCTTACACAATTCCCATGTTATGGAGTTAATGCTCTTATTTTTCATTATATCTTGATAAAGGTCAACCATTGATCTGCATTACCTACCATATGATTGATGAAGAAATATCCTTATCATGATTCAATCACCTTAGAATCGAGAATAATTTTTCAATATCATTGACCTATTACTCAAAAAAAATGAATTTGTGGATGCAAGGTTGGAAGGTGGATTTTGATGCATAAAATATGGAATTGTGAATTGTTCCTTATATTGGACATTTTTGAACTCAATATAATTAATATATTGAGAGATTTTTTTGAGTGTAACTAAAAAAATTCACATCTCCCACTAAATTGGGTTTCTAATGAGGATGGTCATTATTTTAACCATCACATTCATTATTCATAGGATTCCTCCTACGTTCAACAACTGAATAAAACAAAAAATAATGGTATGGATCTCATGAATCATTAAAAATGTGATTAATTATAAAACCATAATAATATTTAAAATATTTTCTAAATTTATTAACATTTTTACAAAATTATGACACTTTATGTTCATTATATCTCACTTTTTGTTCAAAATAGGTTGTCTTAGATTTTATAATCATTTTTAGAAAAAAAATATTATTTAAAAATACAAAACTGTTCTCTGATGGAATCTAAGGAAAAAAATTAAAGATAAATTTTTTATTTTATTTGGTTTAAATTATATGAATCAATCGATAAAAAATTTCCTAGTGTAATAAATAATTAGTGACTTTGGATGATAGATATATAATAGATTTATTTCAGGAATGATCTTCAAATCCACCAATAATGTTTTCCAACATTATACCCTTCGTAGGAATACCCTATTTGAAATCATCCTTCATAAAATCAGGAAATTAAAATATAATAAATGTTAGGATCAAAAATATTATCAAGGGTTCACATAAGAGATATCAATAAATGATCATACATGAGAATAATAACTTCATATTAGTATTATATAATGATCATAACATATGAAATTAATTCCCAAGCAGTCATTGTTCGTTAATAATGAGCAATGAAATACTAATTTTTCATTAGAAACTATTTGTCTTATTTGTGTATTGAATCAAAAAAAATCAATAAGGATCCATGATAAAATAAACTTAGATAAAAAATGTTTTTAGAAAAACCATAATACATGAAAATCATTTCCATATTCGGGGATCAGTATGAATACAATCATAGTCCAAAAATTCCCATATTGGATTGGGTTCATTACCCATTCCATCATTTCCTTATTCACGAATCATAGATAATGCTATCATATTAGACATTGTTCATATATAAATTAATTTGAAATACACTTTGAATATATATTTAAAAAAAATATTTTAGATTGTTTTAATGTGGAAAAATTATAGAATAATGTAAATATAAATTTCTATGAAAAATAAATATATAGTGGATGGTTCATGAAGAAGGAATGAAATGATGGTAGTATAATCTATTCATTCCTTTTTTATTAATAGAAAATGCTTAGAATATATTTTTTAAAGTAAAAAAGATGAATTATTTAAAATAAAATTATATATTTTCCAATAAAATAATTTTAGTTAAATTAAATTTATGTTTAAATTTTATTTTTTTCATTTTAATTAATGGTAATAAAGTCTATAAGCATTTTTAACATACATAGACATGGAAGAAAACAATTACATACTAAAGAGGATAAATATGGTCATGTTTTATTGATTATTATAAGTACCAATGAGTGGGTAATGAATGGAGAACATAAAAAACAAATAAATAACAATATGATTTTAATATATATTGGGTTTTATGTATTATTAAAATATAATTTCCTCTAATGGAAATTTATTATAGACAATCGAAAAAAGAAATGAGATCGTATGATAAACCCTTCCTTCAAGTCCAATAGTGCTTCATTTAAATTAAATCCTATTATAACATAAAATATTTATTAATTATAAATATAATAAATAACCATATACATTTAAATCATACGGTATATCTTTTCATTATAATTTCTAATTAAATTTTTATTAACATATGATCATTAAAATCATTATTCAAGTGAAGACTTGTCGTTTTACATGAATGTAACTGTTCAATGGTCCTGATCCTTGAACCGTGGTCATGAATTAATCACCGATAGAGTCCTAATCATGTAAAAACATCACATTTATTCATTATATAAGCTTATATAATAATTCAAATTTGTTGGTGATGAAAAAAAATTGCATTGTTTCAAAGAGATTATAGTCCTTAGATATGCAAGAGTAATGTTTCAGTTTCTAAATTATTGGATCGAAAAAATGATAAAAAATAATTATTAATTGTGGACCCATTATTATAACATATATTTCATTTCTATTCCTAAAATACACTAGTATAAACATCCATGGGAATATTTTGTGAAAACAAACATATCACTTCTTAGAGGTTGTAATCCACCCTTACAGAGCAGCGATGGTTTCAATACCCATATAATGGAAAAAGGGATATTGAAAAGGGGATAAATAAATAGTTAATTAAATTTTAGAATATTTAATTCAATAATATTATTACACAATCGTGGTTATAAATGTTTTTCAGGAGTTATAAGAATAAATAAAAATTAAATAACTGAATTAAGAGTTATACCTCTTCTTTTGAAATCCAAATTTTGAATACATATTGAGCCATTAAGTTTTTTCTTATAGAGGTTGAATATCCAACTAGTTATTGAAAGGATTTAAGGGACAAAAAATGGTTATATATTGATTTAGATAAATCTATTCAATTTTGTGGAGAAGATAGAGGTGGTGGTTACATTTTATTAGTGATGTGATTAACAAACATTTATATAAATGAATTTATTATATATAATATATATATATATATATTACAACAGTAAAGTCACTAAAATGATTCAAATAATTAATTAAACTATTATAATCGTTAAATTAAAAAATAAAAAAATAAAACATATTGAAAAAATGATAAAATAATATAATTTTCAACATTTAAAAATGGGTACTTATTTTTATAGAATTAATCAATTATTTCATATTAAGTAATAATTTTTTTAATATTTTTCATTAGTTAGTTATTAATACTAATACCCACCAATCTAATGACATTGTGGTAATAATCCCATTTAATAATAACATTTCAACTATATATTGTGCTTCATTTATGCAAAAAATTTCTTATAAAAAAATCTATCAAACACTATAAATTTTAAAATGAAAATATATATTCTAAAATCCTGGTGGTGTTATTTTTAAACAAAAATAAATAAATTATATTAATAAATAAATTTATTACATGTATTTTAGAGGATTGAATCATAGTTTTTAAATCCCCCATTTGATATTAAATTGAATTTATATGACTACATTGCAACAATATTTTTACTATAATTTGGTGTTCCTTTTTAGAGTTTGTGTGGTATTAATTCTAATACTCCATATCCTTTATATCTATAATCCCTTTATATTTCCCTTTATAACACTTACCTAAACAAATTCATCTTAAAATTATCACAAGAGTAATCAAAATTTGACTAGGGTAACCTCATCCACAGAGAAAATGGAATACAAAAAAATCCACATAATTATGTGACTAATGATCCAAAAATTGTAATGAACAAGGTAATATAAATTAAAATATTCACACCTTAGAATTTTTTCATTATCAAGAAACAAAATCCACCATTCTTCAATAATATTTCACACATAACAAAATTATCAAATCTTCTCTATTCATTCATTCTATGTACTCAAATTATCATAACATACCTTGTATATAAATGATGATTATGCACATCTATAATGATTTATATCTTTTATATTTAATGAGTAATAAACCAATAAGTCTTACATATCATGAAATGATGAAAAATATGGATTTAAATGATAAATAATGATTCAATTGTATGATATAATAGTTATCAATACTTTTAATAAAATAATATAATTTATTCAAATAAAATTATCTTAGTTATCACCTCACCAATAATGTGTCATATTAAGTCATATTAAGTGTAGATCAATGATATGTAACTCCAGCAATCCACGATGGAACGAAATGATCACGTTGATAAAAATATTAAGTAATTGTAGAAGAATGGATTTAACTAAATTTTATCATAATACCCATTATTCAAGCTTTATTCTGAATGATAAAATGAACTATAATTTCTAATGTTGGAGTATAGGGTTTCATGAGAACCACTTTAAATATATGTATGAAGTCCCACCATCAAACACAAGCTATGTTAATAACTTAAAGATACATAATTCTGAAAATTACATATTATTTAAATGAGATATTAATAACCAAATTAAATATAATTAATGTTAATCATAAATTATAATCAAGCTTAATGTTTTACCCAAAAAGTGTTTCTTCACTAGTTTTTAATATGGATAATTTGAATCTGTATTGTACTCAAAAAATATTATCCAATCCATAATAATATCTCTCTAATTTTCATTATAAAATATCCATGTGACATAATGGTATGATTTTTAATAAGAAACATTAAATGAAACAATGAACATGTTAATGGTTACACAAACATTCACAATGGATGAAAAATATCAATTGAAGAGTTAAATTTTATAAATAATTCATAGAAAATTAAAATAAAATTTTAAACTTTAATGGATAAAATTAAAATTTATTTTATGTATAAAATATTAATTTTTATAGAAAATCTATTGGACTGAATAACCATGATGTTTGTTGAATATAAATGATTCATCTCACTAGGAAAATTTACAATTTGATTTATTAACGTCTGTTAAATAATAAAATATTAACTCAATTTATATTCAACGAGTTTTTGAATGTTTTAATACCACATAACATTCACATATCATTGTCATATCCTCTCTCATACCACAAAAAAGACTATTACAACCTATAATAATTTTAAATCTCGGAAGTTGTTATGGAACAACATAGAGTGGGATGGTATTGATTAGTTGTAACATTTCTATTAAAACCTCTTATTTTAGGATTTTTCCTATATGATGGAATATTATCCTAATTAACAATCCAGAAAAACATAGTCAAGGGTATTAATGCATTATAATGTAGAAGAAGCACATATGAATTTATAACATGTTTCACCCCAATGTGAGATAAAACTTCTTCCAATGTTTGAAATCATTCAAGTACATAAATTTTCCTGTCACTATAAATTTATTATGATCACAAATAAATTAAATTAATGAAAAAAGGGTTCAGTTGTTTTTTTACAATTCTCTCTATGGTTATGATTAATCAACATTCTAATATAAATTCCATGGAAGTATTATACTATAACAACCAGTAGATTGATATTTATTCTTTTCTATTTTTATTGAATCAAATATTCAGTTCCTTATATAGTTATTAAGAATTAAATGTTTGATCATCTCTAATAAAAACAATTATGACCGGATAAATGAAAGAGAAAACAACATTATTGATATTCCTCTCATTTTTATTTACAATAATGGTTTAATGTTTGAAATCACACATACATGGGTTGAACATTTTCCTTCCATGCATCCAATGAATAAAACTGTATTAAAAAAGGATGGTTTTCCATGAACTTATCAATAAATATAGATTCACACAGATTAAATGTCTTCTATAATCTCTCTATTTAATATATTATAATGTTATAATTTTTCAAAATTCATTATTATTATTTTCTTATACTTTAATATGTTTTTTAAAATTTCATTAAAGTAAGAAAAAATATTTCCAAAATGGTTTTTACAAATACTCCTCAATCTGTTATATATGAATAATCTATGAAGAATAATTTATTTGACCGCTAATTAAAACATAAAATACTGAATTTGGAATCCTCTAGAAAGCACCAGTGAAATTCCCATTTAATCTAAACAAAACTCAAATTTAACATCAAATGTAATATTTTGAGGAAGCGATCATTTCATTATGAGGTATTTGAATATCCATAGCCATATCATCTATATTGAATACTAGAAATAAATTCATCTAATACAAGTTTACAAGAATTAAGTATCATGATTTTATAACCTATTGTGTTAGGAGAGACTTCTTTTTCCCATGGTATTAATCTTAAATTAAACACCACTATTACAATACAGTATCCAACACCACATCATCTTTTCATCAACTATAAAACTCTTAAACATAAATAGTCACTATACAAATACCACATTTACCATTATGTTCAATCTCAACCCCATTAGTATTTTAAAAAATACATATCACATGGTATCTATTTCCAAAACATTAATAAACATGAATACTCCCTTTATATAAGCTATGGTCAATATGGGTACCATTGTACGACTCTTTATAACCATTACATAAAATAAAAAGATCCATTACATATATCATATTTACTATTATTAATCGATATAATTGTAGTGTTTACCCATACATAGGCAAATGTAACATGAATTGTTCATAATTAACACACACATTTAATTCAGTGACACTTACACCCTGATTTATATCACTTATGCTATGTGGAACTAGGCATACAGTTATCATAACTTATCAAATTTCGATGCTTCCGCATAGATGACTCATATTTTGAGGTGTAACCACACATACATATACTTACAAAGACACATGTACTCATCCTCATTCGCATATAAATTGGAATAAACTACCCATATATTGGTGATCATTTCCAAAAAAATAACTATACGCTCAAAATTCAAGTCTTCAATCATCAAGATTTGAGGGTAACTCAATCAAACTTCTCCATTATAAAAACACTTTAAAAAATATCATAAAACACATGAATAAATTTTACCAACAACGAAAACTTCTCCAAAAATTCTAGGAGAACTTCAATATCTTTTTTGGGTTATTATCAACCCATGAATTTATTCCAAATATAATTCTCGAAACCAAAACCCCATATTAATGAAAATAAAAATCATAGACATCACAAAAAGTCATGAATCCCTAAACAACAATGTAGGCATGAGTACTTAATTTAATATAACTATACATCTCAATGAAAATAATAATTCTAGATAAGTGATACGATGATCCTTCTATGTGAAGAAATTCACCTCGCCTAAAAAACTTCCTCTATCAGAATATGAAAATCCAATAAATAATAAAATATTTGTATGGAAATATAATTTTAATGAAATGTGTTATGAACATTCTATATTCATTTGGGAACATAATCCATGGATTTGTGGTGGTACCTACCAATGTGTCATAAAAATATATGAGGGGTTGAAACCCACATTTATCCCTATGAACAAACATATGTAATGTGTAAGATAATTGGTATAAAAATCATCCTATTGGTGTTTAGTAAGAAAAAATTATATTTTGAAGTATTTGTTTTCCATATTCTCATTAATTACATGATATTTAATATAAACAGTCTTCTAAATTTAGTGTATCACGTGATTTTTAGGAAGGTCAAAATCATGTTTATTTTCACTATTATTTTTCAGGAGTTTTAATAGAATCAACATTAAATCAAATAAAATTGGTTTCATTTAAATAATTAGAGTACAACTAATGGTTTCTGCAATATAATCAGCCAAATTAATAGATACTGTGATTCATTTATATTTCTTACAGTGTTGTCTCACACAACAATATCCTATGATTGTAATTTTTCCAAATGTGGGTATTATATCATCATGATCACTTACACAGTCTTCATCTATAAAACGACAACTATTCAAATGTTTCCTATTATTATATTGAGACTGATGCCTTATTGTCTCTTTTATGAGTTTAATATTTTTTGATATCTATAAGATGTGATCCCTTTATGTCACATTGATATCTTGAAAAAAGACTACTAGTGTATATAATATATATTTGTAGTATTTTAGATAAATTATACTCCTAATATTTTTTCAAATTATTTATGATTTATTCTCTTCCAAAATATTGTTATAATTTTAGTCCCACAAGAATTGGTTTAGATACAAGATATGAATAAATATCTAATTGATTAAATGACTTTCTTTGATAATTTTTTAGGAAAGGAAAATAAATTTATATTAATATTTAATTTTTATCCCTTTAAAGAATATTAGCTAAAAAACAGTGGGAAACTCGTATTGACTTTTTTATTTTATAAGAGAAATTAGGGTAATCATTTTCTGATAACCTGAAATAACGATATCACCTACATAAGAAATAAAAATTAATGTACCCTTCACCATTTATGTGATATATATTCTTTAATCTAATTTTTGATTAATGAATTTTAACTATATAATGTTTCAGTATATGTTATAATATTTGGTCCATGGGGTATTTTTTAACACATAGATATCTATATTCAATATTTATAGCCACCTTCTATCTTTATATAGACTAAAACCCACCAGGTTGCTCAATAGAATACTCTTTTTTTTACCTCACTATATAAAAATGAAACAGTTTACATCCATTGGAATATTTTAACCTATATGTATCATAAAATAGTAATAATCATATTAAAATATTCCAGAATTACAATAAGTGAAAAATTCACATCAAAATAAATTCTTTATAAATGGTAATTAATCTTGAATACAAGTTAGGTCTTGTTTTTTATATCTTCACCTCATTCATTTTTTTTTTGAGAATATCGACTTGGTTCCGTATATATATTTTTTACATGGCTTGGGAATATGTCCCAATTATCTTTCCTCCCAATCTAGTTTTCTCTCCACTCATAACCTCAATACAGTCATTATATATAATGTATTATCTTTATTGTCCTTGTTCAAATTCAAAGATACGTTATGTCTCATTTTTAATATTGAAAATTCTTCTTATGGGATTAGGTGTATGTTAAACATATATCAAGATAATTTTTTTCTCCACAAGTACTTCCTATTATCCATTTATCTTACCTATCACTACATTTTTCTTAAAGAATTTGTAATATTATTTTTATCATTATTAGTATCCTTCCCATCATTACAAGTTGGATCCAACATAAATTTGTTAACATTTAGTGTATGTTTAGTCTATTCAACAACCTGTTGTCAATAAATAATTTTTTTCATTATCAAATTCATCAAATACCTAAAGAACTAGAACACTATTTCTAATGTTAATTTCTATAATTTTTTGATCATAATAAATAACCACATCATGATGTTATTTATTCCAAAAATTATTATCCTTTCAAAATTTAATTTTTATTCAAGAATGATACCATCATAAAATATGTCATCATATTTTCCATAATACGAGTTCTTGATTTTGATGATTCATCGAATTAAAAATTCAATAAAATAACACATTGTATTATTATATTTATAAAATATTACATATGAAGATTGATTGGTGTTTTTACTCAAAAAGCATGTATTATTAATATTTACTACATTACAACTAAAATAAATCTCATAGAACATGGAACTGTCAACATCAAAAAGAATTGTAAAACCCATGTCCATAATATTTTATTTCATTTTCTATGACATTTTATTTTTTTGTATCGGGGAGTCTATATTTAGTTTTAATTCCATGTTTTCAAATATATGATTCAAATTTAATTTGAGTGTACTCTATCCCATTATTAGTTTTCAATTTCATGATGTAAATTATAATATTTTATTAAACCTATCTTCCATATGTCATGAACAAGTCCTCTTATAGTGAATTATGATTTATAAAAAACATTCTATTAATATTTATATAATGATCAATAATTGGGAAAAAAATACATGTCACCTATTATGGATTTTTGTCTTAGGGGTCCCCTAAAATTTGTGTGGATTAATTAAATAGTTATTGTTGATTATGTACCCATTATTTTTCACATCACAATAACCATTTTTGAAATGTTAATAGGTTGTTAAAAACATAACTTCAATGTATACCAATTGGGGAATATACATATTCACATTTTATATGGTGGTTTTATTCAAATTTTTTTTCTAATTTGGGGTCAATTCTTTCAATCCATATTTTGTTCTCTTCTCTATCATTGAGGTAACATCTATTACATAGATATATGATCTGAATTAAATACTTACTAGTACATTTTTACTATTAAAAATATTCCCAGAATTATCTATTTTGATGTGATCATTTTATTCTTCAATATTAACTCATATAATTCCTCACATACCTGAATAACACTTAACAGATTTTTTTGAGCCCATTAACAAATAAAAAATTTTGATAGTTAATTATAAATGGATAATTTTTAGTGAAACCAATTCCAATTATTTTTAATGATATGTCATTCCTAAGGGTCACACTAGTACCATGATGATACTCAATAATTTATAAGATCATGGAATCATTTATATTTTCTAAATATCATTCACCATTGAAGATCTAGTGTTGTCTCCACAAGTTGGGATTCATTAAAATAACTATAAGAAATGATTTCCAGATTTTATTTTATATTAATTATAGTCATCTATATAAATTTATTCATTCTATCATTGTATAGGAGTCAAAATACACCAATCACAATGAACTTTATGAATTCACTTTCTAGAAGTTCCCCAATCTATTCAAACCTATTTTTTACTTATTTGATATATGAGTTTTCATTCTCAACCAACCTTCTAAAAAGTCATTATGTTTGGATATCCAAGAGGTTAATCTTAATTTTAACCCATTTCAATTTTTTTGGAAATAAATGATATAAAAAATATAATATAAACATTATCCATATGTTTTATAACAGCAATAGTAGAACATAAATATAAATATTTCATAAATAAGTAAATCCTTCTAATTAAAAACTTCTTATTGTTTCTGTATAAATCCATTAATCGTTATATTTTTTAAAATAACCTTTATTATTATGTTAAATCAATATGACATTATATATATTATAAATAAACAGTTTCTTTTCATAGAACACAGGTTGTACGGAAAATTTTCATGTAACATACAATCTATATCATTACAACATTAATATTTTCAGAATTAACAGATCCAAAAGTTACATAATTATCCATGAATTTTTTTTGAGCTCAGACATCCTCACCTAGGATTACACAATGGTTCCTCGAACCTAGTTTTCTACATGTATTCATTCTCCATACCCTTCATGCTAGAGGATTCCAACTAGAAATGGGGGCCTATGGGGTATCTATGTGGAGACTACGCCCACATTACAATTGTGGAAAACAACGGATAAAATAACAAGGTAAATAGTGGAATAATAATAGTAAATAAATAAATTATTAGTTGAAGATTAATATAATCATCCATAAACTAAAATCAACTGAAAATTTGGAAACTAAATTTCATATAAAATGAAAAGGATATAGGTTATGTATCAACAAAACTAAAAAAACATGAATACATTAATGCATGTAATATATACTATAAAAAATGAAAAAATATGACAAAAACTATCCAAGAATCCCAAAAATAATACCAATAATCTACCATCACACTCTATTTTACTGCGTGTAATCAAAATTAGGTGTCTAAAGTGGGATGATTCACCTTATCAATACTAGCATACATGTAATCTTCAGGTGTACCAATCGCATCCCAAAAAGGGTGTTAGAAAAATCACAATAGGCCACCACCAAGGACTTCTATACCATCTAGTTTTCGTTGAAATTTAATTAGATAGTGTGAATGAATATATATAAATGTATATTTTTATAGTAATGTAAATATTCAAACCTCTACTTCATCATTAGTTTTTTTCTCAACATGCAATCATTTAATTAACTATGTTCTAGTTTATAATAATTGAAGTAAGAGGATCCATGACATGACCAAGAAGTATTATAATAATGATAATGAAAAAAGTTTATATATATTAATAACCAGGTCATCCTTCATGATGATAATAATTAAAGAGGGTCCAAGGTAGTAACCAAGTCATACTTGACCTCTGGTGTTTAGCCAATTCAATAATATCATTCATACTAACTAAAGGGGGTACGAATGTAATACAAGTGGGATCACCCTTGTAATCCATTATAATGAGTTCTAATTGATACCATTGATATTTTATATATAAATATGGGAAAAGAATAAAAAGTCCAAATGAGTAGAATCCATGATGTCGCGTGTCAGAGGATATAAAGCAATATCAAAGGAGTTTCAACAATTATTCCAATTATCTATAAAATAGTGACGGGATCCTATGGCGTAATTTGTATAATTCACTAGTAGAAAATTCACATGTTCCATGATATGTATCTCCCATGAAAACTGGCTCATGGAATCATAATGTTATCATATATCATGTCACGATATTCCCTCAGGAATCCTTAGATGACATAGGATTGACCACTCCTATAAAGAAAAATAGGTCAATGTGAAATAGTATTATCATACAAATTTCATTCAATAATTAATCCTAAGTAATACACATGCCAATACCAAAATTCAAAATTTTCTTTCTTTTCCTTTCATACTAGGTGTCATGACAAAAAAGAAATGAAATCATTTCTTACAATAATGTATTATATAATTATTTGGTTCATTCCATTATCCTTCAAAAAATTGAAAATGTAGCCTTGGTATATGTAACGAATTACCATTGAATTTTAATTTACTTTACCATGTGTTATATATAATATACATTCCAATAATAATTTATTATCATTAATTATATTAAAATCACCTACCATATATGGGATAAGTGAAGCTATGACACAATACCCATAAAAATTCATTCATTTTGTTAAAACAAATAACATTATGAGGCGAAGTCTAGCTCTTCTGAATGGTGCAAGAAAATATTTATAATAAGACACTAAAGGAATAAAAGAGAAGGAACACAAATTGTGGTGGTTATTTTTGAGATTATAACATCCAACGATGTGATGATTTTTTATAAAATGGGATATAGAATATAGTCATGATAATTATAAAAATGTAATATTAATTTAATAACTAACAACCGATGAAATTAGCATCCACAAAATGAAGATTTTTTTATAAAACAACAATAATTTAGGGATGAGTCATATACTACCTAACTCAGTCCTATAACAGCCTCCTCATATTGTATCAACCCTTACATTTTCTAGGATAATAATAAAATGGAATAAAATATCGATATCCTAAAAAAGGGTATATAATAGTAGATCTCAAAATCCTTTTCAAGAGAAATTCAAACAGAGGAAGGCATAATAAAATTATAGAACATATGAGGACATATCAAATCGAATGAATAATGATTTAATGTTATATATGATAATGAATATGAATCAAAATCTAAAATTTTCTCTCAAAGTGTGGATCCCATGCCAAATATTTTATATGTATTATAAATGAGAAAGAGGGGTAATTTTATTTGATTTTAATCGTGAAAACGTAATTTTACTAAATTTTTTGCACTAGATTGTTTGGTCGCATGGTCGACCAACCCGTGGGATAAATGTGCACCTCATAATTCTTATGGAGGACCTTGAATAGTTTCATTTGATTTGTTTTACTAACCATGTGAAAATCATGATTCACACTATTCTGAAAACTACACGTACTCCATCACGGGTGTGCTACCCTGGACCTATTGTATCATCAATTTGTGTACCCTCATAAGGACCACTATCTAGCCCTCACCATATTAGAGAATCCAAGAAGACTTTCTCAGACAATTATTACTAAATATACAAGAGAATTATTTTCTACACTAGTTAGTGTTCTATGCTCCGATCAAGCCCCAAACCCCCTTTAAGCAACCCTAAACACATTAGGATCCCAAATTTGGTACAAAATAAAGATTTATATAAAAATTATAATGAATAAATACCAGATAGTATAACTCGGCTCTTAATATCCTCTGCCTTAAAGGATGCGTTCCATATGATCACCTTCCCAGGTTAGGAGAACACTATATCAGAATAATTCTATCCACTAGGCCTGAATGTCATTATCCTACTCCCATGTCACGTCCTATACTTCATAATGTGTCCTTTAATACTATAATCAATGAATATACACGAATCATTGAGAATCTTTTCTCAAGTCAATTATTCAAATATGATATTCTTCAAATGAAGAATCAGCATCTAACTCAACATTATTAGGATATAAAACATATAAAATGTTAGTATGAAAATGGTGAAGTTTTGTACCATGGATGATGTTGTTCAGGGAATAATTTCGTAGATGTAATAACAACATATATTCTACATATCCAAATCCCCCCAATATCATTAATGGGCCTAAATAGCATGGTGAGAGAATCAATTTCCACTGTATATGTCTATTCCAAAGTCTAGTTTATACACATAATAAAAAACTATCCCTAACCTCAAACTATAGAGGAAATCTATAGTGATCTACATTGGATTTCTGTCCATACTGAGTAGTAGTCATAAACTTGATAACTAGCTAAACCTAATATGAAGTCTCCTACAAGAGACTAAGAACTAGTATAAATTACTCCCCATCCTCTCACTAGCATAGGGGTGAATGATATAATCCACCATACACTCACTCAAAATTATGCTTTTGATGAATTGATTTAAATATATTATTTTTGGAAAACACAACAATTGGGATCTGATTCTCCCAAGAATATCTGAAATCAAAAACGATTTCTTAGAGAATTCCATCTAAAACATTTATCTTCATTTCGAAATAGACATCTTCCTAAGGATGAAAATTTTCTCTCAAAATCACCTATGTAACTATATCTCTTTGAAACCCCATAAAAAACATCCACGTGAAATGAGAATCTCGATTAGTAATGATAGTATGAGGGACCTAGTGTGGATATATGATCTCAAAGACTTACAATATCCTTTTATTATCAAATCATAAATACTATTTGATATAGAGGATGTGGTATTCATTCATTAATCGATCCTTGATTACTCAATCTATATCTAGTACTATAGATGATATTAATAATGAAATTAAAATGTCCATGGATAAATCATCCCATTTCCATTTTGAAATAGAAAATGGATGTAACAGGCTTGTAGGATGTTGGTGGTCCTCCTATAAATTATTATGGGTGGAACACCTATTGATAAAACATTCTATCTTATATTTCCTCATAGGACACCAATACCGTGGTCACATATCTCGAAATATCATAGAGATTCCAAGATGAACTACCTACAATGAAGTGTGGGAATATTTCAGTAGTTTTTATATCAAATCTATATGAACCTATATACACTCATGTATATGTAGTATTTCATCGCTATATACAATCCAATATGGAGGTGGTTCATCACAAAAAATACTCTCCCAGAGAACCAAGCCATCATGATTGTAAAACTGCCCACTCTTCATCATATCAAGGATGGAAGAGGTAACCTCCAAGGCTATATGAGAATAAATATCATGAATCAAATGAAACTCTAGATGTATCTCAGAAAAATAGGCCAATAAAATATCATTCATGGTTGGTTTCCTATTCAGCTTGTTAATATGTTTTCTAACATAGTGAATATGCATCCACATTTCCCTATCCAGGAATATAGGCAAGCTCAATATAAAAATATTGAATGTATTAGTCCCATATTTGATGTTTTAGATTCATGTAATGCTATTTTAATCAATTTTGGAGTATTGTTTCTTCCATATATACCACAATGAGTCATCCCATCAGATATTGTCTCCAATACAGTAATGCATAAACAACACATGCTTGCTCAATGTCATGCGACAAGAAATTTCCCTCAAGAGGCCTCAAATTCCAAGATCTAAACAAAACAAATCTATCCTATTGTATCATTTACTCAACCATTCTAATTTTTTTTATCATAGAATAATAATTATAATAATTGATGATCTACAAGAATCAATTTTGGTGCCAAAACAAGAAATCCTTTTAGAAAATGTATTGATTTGTCACTATATTTTGAGAAAATTAATTGAATACTATTCCATGTTAGACCAGTGAGAGGTGAAACATGTCATGATTATTTTATTATGAAAATCGTTAAAAAAATTCAGAACCTAGAATATATATTTATCAAACATGATATTGGGATATTCCATGGAATCTAAGTGCTCAGCTTCTATGGATAAATAGATAATTCGGATCCCAAGATAACGTGACCCATGAAGTGAACCCTTTCTATCAAGTAATGTCACATAGAAAGGCTGGAATAATGATGAGGATATATCAGTTTATAAACAATAATCACAAGTTTTTTATCATGGCCCATCAGAGTAAGATAGTACACCATGATTTCTCTGAGAAATACCGTGAAAAGGTAATCTTGATAAATATGGAAATAATTTTGTAATGGCGTGGGTTTTTGGGGTCCATTTCTTTGTAAAAATCTCAGGTTGGGTTTTTGGGTCTGGGAATATCGGTGATGTTTGGCCAACAGTAGGCCTACCATTAGCTCGTTCTACCGGTAGCCTTAGCCTACCGGTAGATCTGTCTTCTGGGAGCTTGGTCTACCGGTAGCCACAACCTACCGGTAGCTCTGTCTACCGGTTTCTCGGTCTACTGGTAATTGTAGCTATCGGAAGCTCTGTCTACCGGTAGCTCGGTCTACTAGTAGTTGCAGCCTACTGGTAGCTTGGTCTACCGGTAGCTGCAGCATAGCGGTACAACAGCTACCGGTAGCACTCGACTACCGGTTGTTGTCACCAGCCAGTAGCTTTCAGCTACTAGTGGCTCTGGCCTACCCCCCGCGGGTTCTTTCAGTGGCGCTCCTTACGCAATTAGGGTTTTTATTTTTAACCCTATTTTGACTCATGTGCATGTTTTAAATCCCGGTAACACCCATAAATTTTTTAATTAAATATTTAATTAATTAACCTAGTGTGTTCGTTGGTTTAAACCACCCAACCACTTTAATAATGTCTGAGGCCATATGTTCAACCCATGACCCCCGCTCCTTACGCGGTTTTGCGTTCTTATCTCAACAATCTGTGGCCCTTATAACTAAAGGGTTCGTCGTGGGTTTCTTCTTTTCTCGATCACCCTCTGCGATGAGTACTTTCATCCAGACGAGCTAATTTTCGTGCATCAGGTGAGCTGCATTGTTATGCATAATGAACTGCGCCCGGCCTAAGTGTCAATCGTTGATCAACAAGTAGGTAATTCTCCTTCGACTCTCCCTTTTTGTGTATCATGCAGGGAAGGTGTGCATCTATTTCTGTATAATTGGATAAACAAGGCCTAAATAATGATAATGAATGAATCCTAAAAATAAAGAAAGGGGGATCTGATCGTTGATGCTATTTTTTAATATTATGATCATCTTTCTGAATTGTGAGGGCTTACGCCTACTGAAAATCACGGTCGTTGGTGGTCTTTCTCTGTGCATTAACTAATCCCTAGTGATGTTTTAAAAGGCTTGTTTGTGGTTGTGAACTCATTCCGTGAAAAGTAAATTGGATTATTACGTATATTCGGTTATGTAAATTGGAAGCACCATGATCAACCCTCCTATGATAACCCCCAGTTAAAACACTCGGAATTGAAATCATGGAGTGTGAAAAATCGTTTAAATATGAAAATACAAGGATGGACATGCTTTGTGTTGGAGGTGGTGGTTTGGTTGTTTTCTTTAATGGGCTGGTTGCTGGGTGATGTGAGATGGGATGGGATTCCCTATTTTTATACTCTCGGTGGTTGTAAATTTGGGGATGGGATCCCCTGTTGTTATGGATTCAGAGGTTTTGAGTTTCAGAGTGGGAGGTTACCTTGTTTATATCACGAATTGGGGTGGGATCCTCTCTTGATGAGAATCCTTTTGGGGGGGCACACGAGGTAGTGTCTAAGGGTTTTCTTGGTTCCTGTACTTCGAGGGATCTCTCTTATCTGTTTTTTTTACTTATGATATTAGTTTCCAAGTAGTGCATGAACTTATTAAATATTACTACTGAGTGTGAAAACAAGAATGGGACAAATGGGTGTTGTTGGCGAGAGTCGTCTCTCAGACTTGAGTGATGTTTTGATATGTAGGTTTTCTGAAGAAAAACCCAACTTTGGGTGAGTTCTTGTTACCTATGTATATACATGTAGTTTTGTGTTTATTTTTTGCACCCCAACCAAGTTTACCACTTACTGTTGAACACCCCCATTTCATGGGGGAGGATGTTTTTTCCAACACTATTCTTAGTGGCTGGTTATTAGCTCCTTTTATGCTCTCTTTCCCGGATAGCCCAAGTATCTTCAGGCATGCTGTGATGTCCTGAGGTCCATTATTATCCCATGAACCTTCGGTCGGGGTAGTGTGGTGGTTCTGGCCCAGGTGTGTGTGGGTAGGTAGTTTCCCAAGTATCTTCGGGATGAGGCCAAGGTGTCTTCGGGCGTGGAAGCGGAAATTCTAGCCCAGGTGTCTTCGGGCGTGGTGGTGGTTGTTCTGGCCTTGGTGTTTGGAGGCGTGGTTACGTGTGACAGTTGTCTCCCAGGTGTTTGCGGGTGGGATTCAGCAGTGGGATTGTGTGCGGTTGAGGCCCAGGTGTGTGCAGGCAGGTGTGGGAGTGGGACTGCGGTGAGAATGGCGGGATTGGTTTGATGCATAGGATGTCTCAATAACCATTGGGAAAGTGGCGCGGTGTACCCAAACAATTATGTGCTCTTATTATATATATTTCATGGTGTGTGTTACTTGGTGAGTGTAGCCGTTGAGTGGGATGAGTGAACTCCTTCATAGTAATGGTTGTCTGCTTCTCACGGGACTTTAGTATGTTACCCCACTTGGGCACGAGAGTCTTTGGTTTTCCCTACTCAGTGTACTTGTATGCTAACCCTACGTATATAAAACCGCTTTTAGGTTTCAAGGACGACTTTGGGGATCGCGTAGGACCATACTAGCTCAGATCTTTGGGGCATTCACAGTTACTGTTTTATTTCTTTTGTACTTACCCTTGTAGTCACTTTAATACCTTGTGGCTTTTACATTCGGAAAATACATATGGGAATGGTTTACTTTTGTCTTTATATTACTTTTACTTTGGTGTTGTTGGGTTTCATCATCTTATCTCCCGATCCTATAAAACCAAAAGGGTAATGCCTTCCATTTGTGTGAAATTTCCATACCCTTGATGCTAGTGGCCACTCCAGGACCTTTAGAAGGCAGGTTTGGGGGTAATTATCTCTCCTTCAACTTAAAGAAGGAAGGGCTTGGCAACATGCTGACCCTTCCCTTATTTTGGTGAAGGCGGGTCGTGACAGAATGGTATCAGAGGTATGATTGAGAGATATGATGGAGTCTGGAGTTAGGCACAATGAGGATTTCATGGGATGGTAGGGAACAACATTGGGTGACCTTGGTGCGTGAATTAGGCCAGGGAAGACCGGCTAGGACACGAGATTTTAGGGACCCCCGTGATCCGATGCAAGGACTCTGGACTTACCGAACAACCAAGTGAGGCCACACTGATTGCAGGATAGAGACCCTAAGAAAGGTACATACATCATAATGACTTGTGTTCTCCTGTTTCTTGGATGTCTTGGGGATTGAGAATAAATGAAAATGTATAAGAAGTTTTATGAACAATATTCTGAACTAGTTGGGCTTAGGCATTCCTTGTTTAACTTTTAGCTATGGCACCTGGAAGGCAACCATGTCTGGTACATGCGATCGAGGCCTTGGAGACTACTTTGACTGATTGGCATAGAGATGATTGAGAGGAGGAGGATGAAAAGTGGCAGAAGACTCTTCGGGCCTTCCAGCGACAGACCCTCGAGAAGTATGAGGGCATCACCTCTAACATGAAGACCGAAGGATGGCTAGAGGAGCTAGTGATAGCATTAGGCCTAATTCGGGCCCCAATAGAGTACTAGTTTTTTCTGGCTGTCAGCCAGTTGCGAGGAGCAGCGCGTTAGTGGTGGGTGCATTACTTGGGGGAGAGGAGAGAGGTTGAGGTGGCATGGTTTGATTTCGAGAGGGAGTTCGGGGCGAAATTCCTCTCTTCGACGATGAAGGCGGAAAGGAGACAGGAGCTACTCTCCATCAGTCATCGGATTATGTCAGTGATGGAGTTAGGAATCATGTTCAAGGACCTCCTACATTTTTCTCCGGACCTCTTTCCCGATGATGATTTTAGGGAAAGACGTTTAGAGGAGGCGCTCTAACCTTCCCTCCAGTATGATGTTACCCCCTTTACACTGCTGACATACTTGGAGGTCCAGAAGAAGGCTGAAGTGGTGGAGAGGATGCACGCTCTAGGAGGGGTGTCATGAGAGGGGATCCAGCTGGGACCATCGAAGGGGAAGGCTGTCATCACCAGGCCTCCAGCGTTACGACCCTCCAGGTTCCGACCAGCAGGGAGCAGGCCGCAGTAGTTTCAGTTTCGATCCCCTGGTCCTCGCCCTTTTTCTTCAGTCCCAGGGCCACGATGCTTTGTCTATGGGAGCCTTGGACATCTCCGGAGTCAGTTCCTGGACTGGGTACAGTACGGCGGTGGCGGACAACCCCACCACCCGCCCCAGAAGCAGCTCCCAGCCAGGCCTTTACAGCAGCAGCAGTAAGGACATCGAGCCCCCGCTCCTCCGAGGGCAGATGTAGGAGGAGGAGGCCGACCTCAGGGCGCTCCTTAAAGACCATGACCAGGGCGTGGTCTTGGAGGTGGCCGATAGCCGAGGGGAATTGGAGCTGGGCATGGACAGTTACACACCGTGGAGGTAGCAGTTCCAGCAGGACCGGAGGTTGTTCGAGGTACGATCAATTTTTTTAGTACCCTTGCTTGTGCCTTGTTCGATACCGGAGCTTCACACACCATTTTTGCGCCTAGTATAGCATGTGCCTTGGATTTAGATGCCGAAAGGCTTCTTGTTCCCCTGGTTTTGAGCACACCTGTCGAAGGTCAAACCGACTAGTTGTTTGTTTGTTGGGGATGTAGACTGATGATAGGGCCACATCAGTCGATTAGGGATCATCTTCTGCTACAGTTCCAGCCATACAATGTCATCCTAGGCATCGACTGGATATTATCTGTATGTTCCATCATTGACTATTTCCAAGGAAGGTTTTTGTTCTCGTACATGGGCGGCCGGCGTTTTACCTTCACTGGTGAGCGGAGTAGTCAGAATAGCAGTAGGTGAGAGAAACCCCTCCTCTCTTTATTGGCCAAGCTGTCAGTGGAGTCAGTAGATGCTTAGATGGTGGAGGTACCAGAGGTTTTCTGTGAGTTTATGGACATCATTCTTGAGGAGGTACTGACTCTACCCCCTCGACGGGATATCGAGTTCAGGATAGACCTACATCCCGGCGCTCGTCCGATCTTAATGGCTCTTTTCCGGATGGCCCCTTCAGAGCTATGAGAGTTGCAGATCCAGATTGATGATCTAATGAAGAGGGTTTATGTTCGGCTGAGTTCGTCAACATGGGGTGCTCCGTTCTTGTTTTCAAAGAAGGAAGATGGTGGTCTCAGGTTGTGCATAGCATACAAGAGGCTGAATCAGGTGACGATCAAGAATCGGTACCCTCTTCTGAGGATAGGCGATCTTTTCGACCAGCAGAAAGGGGTAGGATGGTTCTTGAAGATCGACCTGCGGTCTGGGTACCACCAGCTGAGAGTGAAGGATGGCGACATCCCGAATATGGTGTTCAGGTGCATATATGGAAACTTCGAGATCTTAGTCATGGATTTCGGTGTTACGAATTCCCCAACTGTGTTCATGGGGCTTATGAACTCCATCTTCCGGGAGTACTTGGATCGGTTCCTGGTTGTGTCCATCGACGATATCCTGATCAATTCAAGGTCAGAAAAGGACCATACAGAGCACCTGAGGACTATTTTGGTGGTCCTCTGACATCATCAGCTCTATGGGAAGTTTTTGAAATGCAAATTCTGGACACGAGAAGTGCACTTCCTCGGGCACGTGGTTTCTGAGCAGCGGGTAGCGGTGGACCCATCCAAGGTTGAAGCAGTTGTATCTTGGGCACCACCCAAGAATGCGGCCAAGGTTCGTAGTTTCGTCGGGATGGCAGGTAACTATCAGAGGTTCGTACCCAACATCTCCTGAGTTTCATCCCCTTTGAAATCCTTGACCAAGAAAGACCAGGTTTTCGTGTGGAGTGAGATGTACGAGTCAGCCTTCAGCTATCTGAAAGAGAAGTTGGTGTAACACCCCGATATTTTATGAAAAATATTCTTTTTAATTTCATTAATGTATTGTGTTTTACACTACACCAAAAGTAGCTTGCACAACACACATCCTTGACTTTCCTTTCATTACACGCAATCACGACCTTCTTCGATAGCGTGTATAGTACGCAATACCGAGTTTCACTAAATAACGATATGCTAATAAAATATTATTAAAACTAGCCGTTATGAATATTAATAACAACTTTTTGAAATTTTGTAAATTTTATTTTTCAAAATGGACTTAATTTTTAGATTTGAAATATCGAAATTAGCTTAGGGTGAAATTTTGGTACTTTTCGGATAACATTCATATTATGATGAATAGTGAAAATTACTAAATTTTAATTAAATACAAATTTTCTAATCGGAATAATTAATAGTGATAAATTATTAATTTGAGTGGTTTTAAAGTATATTTAGAATATATTTTTACAATTTAACACAATGTTGATCATTTGATGTAATTTCACATTTAAACCAGACATAAACAAGTGTCAATCTTTTGATAGTTATTATCTCTTAAGAACACGCTATTTGTTTTGACGACAGGAACTAATTTTTTAAATTAATTAATGAAACTAATAAGTTTGGAATTTTGTAAAATAGACAGCATTTTTTTAATTCATAATATCAAATATAGCTTAGGCCTAATTTTTGGTATTTTTCTGTGAACTTTCATTTTTTGATGAATAGTGAAACCACTATGTGGTAGTTAAAAAAACTGAATTTTTCATAAAACATAATTTTACCTCTTCTGTGAGTGGAATTTCGAAAATCCGAGAGACACGGTTAATATCAAGGACTAAAATGTGGTACAATGGGATGAAAATAATTTTTGGTGAGTAGTAACTTTTTACTTTTTTTACCACGGTTAAAAGTAAATAGGGAAATTAAGGGTAAAAATGATATTATTATTACCCTAAAACATGTCCAAATTCTATTAGATAAGTGTAATTCGGCCAAAACCAACCATATGAATAAAATATTACCATTTAGGCCCACTTGTATTAGATTAGGAAATTTATTATTAATTTATTTAAATAAGGGTTAAAATAGTTAAAATCAATGTTTAATAAGTAAATAATTTTTCATATAAGGTTATACATAAGATGAATTCTAATATAAATATTCATTAGAAATATAAAATTATTTCCTACGTAATGGTATTTTATATGTAATTTTTAAACATTAAATAATTTAATTTATTTATGACACAAAGATGATGGAGTAATTATTTTATTAATGAAATATTGATATAATTGATGTTATAAATACAAAAATAAATGTAATATAAGACTTTTTATGAATTCCAAAAATTTTATAGGTTAATATGACATGTTAGTATTGATATAATTAACTTTTTTCGAACTAATAATTCTGTTATAATTTTCACAAAAATCAATTACTAAATAGTGTCAAAATTGACATAAAATAGTTTTTAAAACAAATATTATATTATTAATTGTTATTTTATTCCTAAATATCTATGGTTCGGCCAAATTAATTATATATGGTTATATATTTTAATAATAAACAACTTGGGGTTCCTGTGACTTTTTATAGTATGTTTATTAACCTTATAGTGTAAGAACACAAAAAGACACGGTAAAAGTAAAATTATCTAACATAAAGTTAAAACTAAATGATATGGTAAAAATAGTAAACTAAACATGTCCAAATTATATTGGATGAGAGGATTTCTACCCATCCCTACCTTAGCTTCGAAATAAATCAATTTGAAGATATTTAAAACCGAATTTGGCTTTATAATAAAATAATATTTTCAGTTTTTCCAAAAGAGCCCCTGTCCTCCCTTATAAAAGGGAACCTCGTCCCTCTCTTCCTCACACCACATTGAGCCTTCAAGATCGGCCAACCCCTGCCAAATTCTATTATACACTTCCCTATAAACATCCTAGAGGTCCTGGTCTTTTTCAAATACCAATTTTAGTGCCTTAAGAGGAGGTCTCAAAGAGGCGCTTCAAAGAAGAGGTAATGTTTGTTACCAATTCTTTCACCTTTATTTCTTCTTCGACTTCTTCTTATTAGGTTGTTTCATTATGAAGTAATAAAATCAGTATCACTCATATAATGATATTTTATTATATGTATGAATCAACACTATTTCACCATCTATCCATCCTACGGAAAACAAAATCACCGCGCGTGCGTACGTACGGAATATCGTCTCCACGTCGTGGTGTAATCTATTTTCCACCACCACATTACTTGGATCGGTATAATGGTGTAAATAATAACTATATATGATTATTGTAAACTAATATTGATTCTGTAATAGTATACATATCCTCCAATAAAATTCCACGATCATGGGAACGATATCATCGCCCGTGCGTACGTACGGAATACCGTCTCCATGACACGATGAGATTCATTCTCAATGATTAACCATTCATAAATGATTATAAAGTATATATAATAAGTAATAATGAAATATATGAAATAATAATGATACTATATTTATGTATATAAATATTTATGTCATCCAATTAATTTCATTTAATTCAATGAGGAAACAAAAACAACGTTCATGCGTACGTACGGCCTACAGTCTCCATGAATGGTGTATTTGTTTCTATTTATGGATCTATTATATATATGTATATTCTGAATATATATTATATATAAATCATTTTTTATATTAATGAATTAAGTAATCATGATCTACGTAATCATATGAATAATTACAAGTCAAAACACGGACGAAAAATCATACTATTTTACCCAAAATTCTATTTAACATGGAATTTACAGAAAAACGGGTAATATAAAGTAATAAGTGAACCATATATGATATAATAACAATGAATATGATTCTTTAATAAGTCAATGACATTATTTAAATCATTATACAGGAGGTTCGGATACGTACGAAGCATATCAGACCTAAGGTAAGGGATAACTTTTCCAATCTCATTTTTATCTGAGATTGCTTATACGTAAGTATTTAATGGGGTTATTGTTATCATACATGTCCAGGTTTTATAAAAGTTTTTTCATGTATGTTTAAATTATTTTTTATCCATTTTTGACTTTTACTACATGGTATGTAAGTAATCTTTCTTTTTTTTACGTTACGAGGTACTTTTTTGACTTTTCCGGCAAAAGTACGAGAAGAATGTTTTTTTTAACTTATACAGCACGAACGGATTTTTCCAGTTTTATAAAGCCTTATTTTAATGAAGATTCCTCCAAATTATGTCATTTCTATAATCGACAAAATAATTTAATTTTAAAATTTCATGACATTTTTTGAAAATATAATGATTTTGAAGAAGAAAGGATATTTTCTTCAAGAATTCATTTCACGTGTTTTATCAAAACCATTTTACATCTAAGATGAAATTATTTCATATGTGTATTTTTCAAATATAATGTCTCTATGATTTACATTGTTTCACTTTTCTTATGATGAAATATCCATTTCTTTTATATGGATTATGTGATGATGGGATGATGTTTATGAAACCCATTTTATTCTTTTGGTTATGATGAATGTTTTAAGTTTATTTTGTGGCACAGGTAAGAATTATTTCATTATGAGATGGGTGGGACCTATATCTCCGAACAATGCATTGGGTAAAGATTTTATATCTCATGAGATATACATGGCTGAATGGTAAGTTAATCCGGTTCAGTGTTACAGTACTGAAACGAGGAGTGAACTCGATTCAGAAAGGGACTTTGTCCACTAAGATGGTCTTGGCAGCAATGCCTCGGCTACTATGGAAATCATTACATGTGCTTAATTGATTCCACAATTACATATTTTATTCCCATTCTATGTTATCATCATTTATTTTCCATTATGATCTATGCCTTATGTACTTCCATGTTTTAAGTCGTTGCTCAAGATTTTGATGTTTAAACATTATGTTCATCTTTTTAGGTTCAAATGTGTATGGTATGTTTTATTTTATCCATTCTTACCCTTACTGAGCATTTGAGCTCACCCTTTTTATGTTTTATTTTCCTCCAGGATTAAAATAAAGGTTTTAGGTAAGGAAACAAAAAGTGGATGATCTTTATGGGAGATGTTGAAGATCTTTCACCATGATTAGAAGATTACGTTCCAAGTTTCCAAAGACAGTAAACTATTACGGTACTTGTGTGTCTATTTCTGTTATGTATTATGTATTCCGAAAAAGTAATTTAATATCTATTTACATCAAGATTCAGGTCTCTACAGTTGGTATTAGAGGAAAGGTTTACTCAACCTTTGGAAACTAGGATGTGAAAACGTTAGTGAGATCCCTAGAGATATTTCTAAGGTATGTCTAGGGATGTCCCTAAGGATAAGTATACGTATAGGATATAGTCCTAGAACTACGGTAACGATCTTAGAATTTAACCTAAGATGTTAGATATTGAGGGAAATCCCCCTTTACTATGTTGTTTTTCCTAGCATGATTTGTTCCTCTCACACTATTCTTTTTGGGTTTTAAAAAATGGCTGGAAACAGTAAGATTCACGATAATAGAGGATATGACAGACAATGGAATGATATTATTCATGAGAAACCAAATTAAACGGGATCTAGAAGTCCAAACATCATTATTATGCCTAATCATAAATCTCATAATATGATCAATAATATCAACTTTGGTAAGTTTCCCGAATCAGATAATAAGAGAAAGATGGAGTTTCACGATGATCATAGCGGAAAGAAAGTTCAATTTCCCTCATGTAAATCATGTGGGAAGAGGAATCAGGGAGATTTTTTCAATGGAACTGGAAGATTCTTTGGGTGTGGAAAAGAAGGACACAAAGCCAGTAAGTGCAAAGGAAAAGGTTTAGTTAACACCATGGACAAGGATAATGGTATTTCTATGACATCAACAATGACTAGATGTTTTAAATGTGGAATGTATGGGCATTATGCAAACCAATTCCCTAATGGAAAATCTCATGAAGAGAATCATCTTGGTCATATGGGTAGTATTTATGTGGATGATGATGAGGAGACTTCAAATGATATATGAGCTGAAAGAGGTGTTGAAGCTCAGTCAGTTGTTTTTGAAGGTAGTGGAATGATTGTATGTTTATCGAGAGTTATTTTGTATAGTTAATGGTACTACGGAATACAGAATCATCTAAGGATTGTTACATTATTGTTTTTCCTAAAAGTATTTGAATGTATATGTTGAATGGTACAAGTAACCATGGAAGGTTATTCAGATATTTTTTTAAAAGTAGATGATATGTGCATAATGAAGGAATAAGAAGATAATGAGATGTTTGATTGTATTAATGAGCTCATGATTGATATAAGGACTAAGTGATATCATGGTTTGAGTATATATAATTTTGAGAATTTTTGTATGTGGAAATTGTTAACTTTTAACTACATTCATGTTTTCACAAAGGTTCAATGGGTATTCATTTTTCAAGAGAATACATGATTAAGGCCTTCGAATGTTTGGAATGTGACCAACAAGACATATCTTATGATATATGGGGATCAACGATGGTATTAAATCTCTGGTAATCATTTTCACTATATTATGCGAGTTGACTGCAGTATTATGGATAAGCCTAATGATTGGAATGGATTATGTTGGACATAAGTTAGTATTGTTTAAGGATAGAAGTTTTTTCGATATTATTAATGGGATGTTATAGTAATATAGTTTTAGAAAAAGGACAACATGCAGGATGGTTGACAGCCCATTGCGTCAGACAAGGATGTGGGAATCGAACCCACAACCGAAGTGCTACTGGCCTTTATCACCTACCACTGGCCTATAGGAAGTCCCTGGTTTGTAGAAACTAGTTTTATTTTATTAAGAGGTATTATATATGAAGTGTAAGTTCATTTTTGGAACCATATACGATTACTCTAAACATAAGATGGACTTATAACTTTTTATAACCTTTTGTTTGAAACAGATGGAATGACCCATCCTTCTATCACATGATCTGCTAACACATCATGAATAAAAAATTCAACTTCATTTATTTAAGGGATGAAGTGGAAATTGTTCATTTCACGAACAAAAGTGAGATTGTACCAAAATCATGTAAGTATTTCTTTTAATTCATCAACTTTAGGGAAATTATCTTGAAAACCAAATATGTTGTCCTAGTTCCCTTATATCCAATGAATCAGATGGTACCTTAGATCATCACAAATCTATAGCTTTGTGATTGTTGGTTTTTTCATAGCCATGTTCCCTACCATTCTCCATCAGAACATGATGGTTAGGTTTCTCTTCCATAACCATATTTTCATTTATGTTCTCCTATGTGGAAACCCAGTGATGAGTTAATTTGGGTAACCCTTACCTTTCATACATTAGTTTTTAAATCCATGTGTTTTTATTCCTTTTTACGAGGTGGGTTTCTATTAAATAAACTTTTGAGTAATAAACCATTTATAACCCCGACGAATTTCGAGGGCAAAATTCATTTTAAGGGGGGTAGAATGTAACACCTTGAGATTTTATGAAAAATATTATTTTTAATTTCATTAATGTCTTGTGTTGTACGCTACACCAAAATGAGCTTTCACAACACGCATCCTTGACTTGCCTTGCATTACACGCAATCAAGACCTTCCTCGATAGCGTGTGTAGTACACAATTACGAGTTTCACTAAACAACGATATGCTAATAAAATATTTTTAATACTAGCCGTTATGTATAGTAATAACAACTTTTTAAATTTTTTAAATTCTATTTTTCAAAATGTATTTCATTTTTAGATTCGTAATATCGAAATTATCTTAGGGTCAAATTTTGGTACTTTTCGGATAACTTTCATATTCTGATGAATAGTGAAAATTACTAAATTTTAATTAGAAACAAATTTTTTAATAAGAATAATTAATAGTGATAAATTATTAATTTGAGTGGTTTTAAAGTATATTTAGAATATATTTTTACAATTTAATAAAATTTTGGTCATTGGATGTAATTTCACATTTAAACTAGACATAAACAAGTGTCATTCTTTTGATAGTTATTATCTCTAAAGAACACGATATTTGTTTTGACGACATGAACTAATTTTTTAAAATAATTAATGCAACTGATATGTTTCGAATTTGGTAAAATAGACATCATTTTTGAATTCATAATATCAAATATAGCCTAGGCCTAATTTTTGGTATTTTTCTAGAATCTTTCATTTTTTGATGAATAGTGAAACCACTAAGTGGTAGTTAAAAAAACGGAATTTTTCATAAAATATAATTTTACCGCTTCTGTGAGTGGAATTTCGAAAATCCGAGAGACACGGTTAATATCAAGGACGAAAATGTGGTTCAATGAGATTAAAATAATTTTTGGTGAATAGTAACTGTTTAGTTTTTTTTACCACGGTTAAAAGTAAATAGGGTAATTTAGGGTAAAAATGATATTATTATTACCCTAAAACATGTCCAAATTCTATTGGATAAGAGTAATTCGGCCAAAAAATCCTTAGGAATAAAATAATTTCATTTAGGCCCACTTGGATTAGATTAGGACATTTATTATTAATTTATTTAAAGAAGGGTTAAAATAGATAAAATGAATGTTTAATAAGTAAATAATTTTTAATATAAGTTTATACATAAGATAAATTCGACTATAAATATTTATTAGAAATCTAAAAAGATTTCCTACATAATGATATTTTATTTTTAATTTTTAGACATTATATAATTTAATTTATTTATGACACAAAGATGATGCAGTAATTATCTTATTAATGAAATATTGATATAATGGATGATATAAATACCATACAAAATGTAATTTGAGACTTTTTATGAATTACACTAATTTTCTAGGTTAATATGACATGTTTGTATTGATGTAAAAACATTGTTCTAACTAATAATTCTGTTATAATTTTCACAAAAATCAATTACTAAATAGTGTCAAAATTGACATAAAATAGTTTTTAAAACAAATATTATATTATTAATTGTTATATTATTCTTAAAAATCTAAAGATTGGCCAAATGACTAAGATAAGATATATATATTAATAATAAACAACTTTTGTTTTAGTTGGCTTGTTATAGTAAGTTTATTAACCTTATAGTGTACGAACACAAAAAGACACTGTAAAAGTAAAATTATCTAACATAAAGTTAAAACTAAATTATAAGGTTAAAATAGTAAACTAAACTTGTCCAAATTCTGTTGGATGAGAGGATTTTGACCCATCCCCACCTTATATACTAAATAAATCAATTTCGAGCTATATAAAATCGAATTTGGATTTATAATAAAATAATATTTTTAGTTTTTCCAAAAGAGCCCCTCTCCTCCCTTATAAAAGGGAACCTCCTCCCTCTCTTCCTCACACCACATTGAGCCTTCAAGCTCTGACAACCCCTGAAAAATTCTCTTCTCCACCTCCCTAGAAAATTCCTGGAGGTCCCGGTGTTCTTCAATGACCAATTTTAGTGCCCTAAGAGGAGGTCTCAAAGAGGCGCTTCAAAGAAGAGGTAATGTCTGTTACCAATTCATTCACATTTATTTCTTCTTCCACTTCTTCTTATTAGGTTGTTTCATTATGAAGTAATAACACCAGTATCACTCATATACTTATATGTTATTATAAGTATGAAACAAACCTATTTCACCATCTATCCATCCTACGGAAAATGAAATCACCGCGCGTGCGTACGTACGGAATACCGTCTCCACGCCGTGGTGTAATCTATTTTCCACCACCACCTTACATGGATGGGTATAATGGTGTAAATAATAACTATATATGATTATTTTATACTGATATTGATTCTATAATAGTATACATACACTCCAATAAAATTCCACGATCATGGGAACGATATCATCGCTCGTGCGTACGTACGGAATACCGTCTCCACGACACGATGAGATTCATTCTCCATGATTAACCATTCATAAATGATTATAAAGTATATATAATAAGTAATCATGAAATATATGACATAATAATGATACTGGATATATGTATATATATATTTATGTCATCCAATTAATTCCATTCAGTTCAATGAGGAAACGAAAAAAACGTTCATGCGTACGTACGGCCTACCGTCTCCATGAACGGTGTATTTCATTCCATTTATTGATCAAATATATATATATATATATGTATATTATGAATATATATTATATATAAATCATGTTTTATATTCTGGATTTATTTAATCATGATCTAAGTAATCATATGAATAATTACAAGTCAAAACACGGACGACAAATGAAACAATTTTACCCAAAACGCTCTTTAACATGGAATTTACAAAAGAACGGGTAACATAAAGTCATAAGTGAACCATATATGATATCATAACAATTAATATGATTCATTAATAAGTCAATGACATTATTTAAATCATTATACAGGAGGATCGGATACGTATGAAACATATCGGACCTAAGGTAAGGGATAAATTTTCCAATATCATTTTTATCTAAGATTGCTTATACGTATGTATTTACTAGGGTTATTGTTATCATCCATGTCCAGGTTTTATAAAAAAAATTCATGTATGTTTAATTTCCTTTTTACCCATTTTTGACTTTTACTACATGGTATGTAAGTAATCTTTCTTTTGTTTATGTTACGAGGTACTTTTTTTGACTTTTCCGGAAAATGTACGAGAAGAATGTTTTTTTAACATATACGGCACGAATGGATTTTTACGGTTTTATAAAGCCTTATATTCATGAAGATTCCTCCAAAATATTTCATGTCTATTTTCAAAAAAATACTTTTATTTTAAAATTGCATGACATTTTTTGAAAAGAGAATGATTTTGAAGAAGAAAGGATATTTTCCTCAAGAATTCATTTCAAGTGTTTTATCAAAACCATTTTACATCTAAGATGACATTATTTCATATGTTTATGTTTCAAATATAATGTCTCTATGATTTACATGGTTTCACTTTTCTTATGATGAAATATCCATTTTTTTATATGGATTATGTGATGATGGGATGATGTTTATGAAACCGATTTTATTCTTTGGGTTATGATGAATGTTTTCAGTTTATTTTGTGGCACATGTAAGAATGATTTCATTATAATATGGGTGGGACCTATATCTCCCTCCAATGCATTGGGTAAAGATTTAATATCTGATGAGATAGACATGGCTGTAATTGTAAGTTAATCCGGTTCAGTGTTACAGGACTGCAATGAGGAGTGAACTCGATTCAGAATGGGACTTTGTCCACTAAGATAGTCTTGGCAGCAATGCCTTGTATACTATGGAAATCATTACATGTGATTAATGGATGCCACAATGAAATGTTTTATTCCCATTCTATGTTATCATTATTTAGGATCCATTATGATCTATGTCTTCTGTACTTCCATGTTTTACGTCGTTGCTCAAGATTTTAATGTTTAAAATTTATGTTCATGTTTTTAGGTTCAAATGTGTATGGTATGTTTTATTTTATCCTTTTTTACCCTTAATGAGCATTTGAGCTCACCCTTTTTATGTTTTATTTTCCCCCAGGATTAAAATAAAGGTTTTAGGTAAGGAAAAAAAAGTGGAAGATCTTTATGGGAGATGTTGAAGATCTTTCACCAAGATTAGAAGATTACGTTCCATGTTTCCAAAGACACTAAACTATTACGATCCTTGTGTGTCTGTTTTTGTTATGTATTATGTATTCCGCAAAAGTAATGTAATATCTATGTACGTCAAGATTCAGTTCTCTATAGTTGGTCAGCGCCCCAGTGCTGAGACTGCCAGAATAATGTGCGGAATAGGAGACATTTTGTGAGGCTTCAAGACAAGGCCTGGGATGTTTATTGATGCAACGACAAGGGGTGATCTCTTATGGGTCCAGGAAGCTACGCCCTCATGAGCGTAATTACGCCACCCAGAACCTGGAGCTTGCGGCGATCGTTTTTGCGCTAAAGTTATGGCGGCACTACCTCATCGAAGAGCTCTTTGTGGTCTACACAGATCAAAAAATCTTGAGGTATATCTTCTACCAGTGGGACCTAAACTTGCGACAGTAGAGATGGGTTTAGTTCCTCCATGATTACGACTTCAAGATATCTTATACTGAGGGAATTGGAAATGTAGTGGCCGATGCCTTAAGAAGGAGGACACAAAAGGATGCCGTCTGAGAGTTGGCAGATGCCTAGAAGGCGATGGAGGAGTTGGCTGCCTTACACCTGGATGCGGGGATGGATGGAGGTAGAGGCTGCCTATATCAGATGGCAGTGCAGTCATCTCTTTTGCTACAAGTGGAGGAGTCTCAGTGGGGAGACCCAGAGTGCGAAGTGATACCTGAACGAGTTGACCAGAGGAATGCTCCGGAAGGATGGATGGAGGATGGTCAGAACCACATGCTTTTCTAGGGAAGGTTGTTTGTTCCAGAAGTGATGCGCGGAAAGTTTCTCAGTGAGTTCAACAGATCACCCCTAGCAGTACACCCTAGAGTGTCCAAGATGTACCAGGTACTGAAGAGATAGTTTTGGTGGCCTGGAGTTAAGCGATCCGTGGTAGAGTTTGTGGCCATGTTCTTAGTGTGTCAGTAAGTGAAGGCTGAACACCGAGTTCCAAGCGGCCTAATGAAGTCACTAGATGTCCAAGAGTGGAAGTGGGATGACATCTAGATAGATTTCTTCACGGGACTACCCAATGTCCAAGGGGGATATGATTCCATCTTGGTGGTAGTGGAACATTTGACGAAATCAGCTCACTTTCTGGCAATCAAGGAGTCAAGTTTAGTGGATGATTTGGCACGAAGTTATGTGGATGAGGTGGTGCAGTTTCATGGAGTTCTGAGGTCTATAGTCTCGATTAGGGATGCACGGTTTACCTTACGAGTATGTAGAGGATTGCAACATGCTTTTGGCACCCAGCTGCGTCTTAGCACTGCTTTCCATCCCCAGACAGATGGACAGACAGAGCGCACCATCCATACCTTGGAGGATATTCTACGGGCATGTGTTCTGGACTCAGGAGGATCATGGGTATGATACTTTCCCCTGGTAGAGTTTTCCTACAATAATATCTACCACTCTAACATTGATATTGCCCCATTTAAAGCCTTGTATGGGAGGCCATTCCGTTCACCTGTCTGTTGGACAGAAGTAGGAGAGGCAGGCATCCTTGGTCCAGAGGTGGTGTAGAGCACGATAGAGAAGTTTCAGATCATATGGGAAAGGTTGAAGGCGACCTAGGCCCGACAGAAGTCGTATGCTGATACCAGGAGGATACCCTTGGAGTTTGAGGTTGGAGACCACATTTTCTGGAAGGTATCCCCTCAGCGTGGACAACGGAGGTTCGATAAGGGGAGTAAACTTTCTCCCAGGATCATCGGGCCCTTAAAAGTGTTGCAGCGGGTTGGTGAAGTTGCCTATTAGCTAGCATTAACACCACCGCTACTGAGGATATATCATGTATTCCATGTGTCCCAGCTCCATCGGTATCTTCACGACGATTCACACGTCCTTGATTGGTGTGAGATGGACATCTAGGACGATGTGACTTTTGTGGAGAGACCAGTGATGATCGAGGATCGCAAGGAGAAGGTGCTTCGTGGGATAACCATTCCCTTTGTTCGTGTGTTGTGGAGACATGGTGGGACTGAGGAGAGTACGTTGGAGAGGGAAGCACATATGCGTAGCCAGTACCCAGAGTTGTTTTGAGTTTTGTTCATTTTTGTACCTGTTGTGGTAGAAAGTTTTGTCTTCTTGGCTATGAAATGTACTGGTTTGCATTCCTCTGAATGTGTGTGAAAAGACCTAGCTATGGGGGAGGAGAGAACCCGACCCCTAATCAAGACGTATTAAGGTGGATGTGATTAAACCCGTGTGGGCAAGTCAGTGCCGCCCAAAGAAGAGAATATCTTGACATGGGGAAGGAGAATCCCCAACCCCCCACATGCCTGGTTAGTTTGAAATGATATGTTTCTTAGTTCATGGAAGGAATGTGTTTATAGTAAACATGGGGTTCACTCATAAGAGGTATCTTTCGTGGTGGTTGTTCAGACCCTCTCCTACCTTCTAGGTTGTTTGATTCTCGCGGACGTGAATCGATTAAGAGGTATCTAATGTAATGGCAAGACTTTTTGGGGTCTATTACTTTGTAAAAATCTAAAATTGGTTTTTCAGGTCTGGGAATCTCGGTGAAGTTTGGCTAACGGTAGGCCTACAGGTAGCCTTAGCCTACCGGTAGCAGGCCTATGGGTAGCTTAGTCTACCGCTAGCTGCGCTACCGGTAGCCGCAGCCCACCTGTAGCTCTGTCTACTGGTAGCTCGGTCTACCGGTAGCTACAGCTACTGGCAGCTCTGTGTACCGGTAGCTTGGTCTACTGGTAGCTGCAGCCTACTGGTAGCTCGGTCTACCGGTAGTTGCAGCCTACCTCTAGCTCGTCTACCGGTAGCTATCGTCTACCGGTAGGTGTTGGCTACCGGTAGCTCTCGGCTACCGGTATCTGTAACCCACCAGTAGCTTTCAGCTACCGGTGGCTCTAGCCAACCCTTGCGGGTTCTTTCAGTGGAGCTCCTTGCGCAATTAGGGTTTTTGTTTTTAACCCTATTTTGACTCATGTGCGTGTTTTAAAGCCCAACAATTCCCATAAATGTTTTAATTAAATATTTAATGAACTAACCTGGTCTGTGCGGTGGTTGAAACCACCCAACCCTTATAATAACATGTGGGGGCGCGTGGTCAACCCATGACACCCACTCCTTACACGGTTTTGCATTCTTATCTCAACCGTCTGCGGCCCATATAACTAAAGGGTTCGTCGTGGGATTCTTCTTTTCTAGATCACCCTCTACGAGGAGTACTTTTGTCTAAACGAGCTGATTTTTTTGCATCGGGCGAGCCCGGTCTTTATGAGAAACGTTCTGCACCCGACCTAAGCGTCGATCATTGATCAACAAGTACGTAATTCTCCTTCGTATCTCCCTTTTTGTGTATCATGCGAGGTGGGTGTGCTTTTGTTTCTGTAGAATTTGATAACCCAGGCCTAAATAAAGATAATGAACGAATCCTAAAAAGAAAGAAGAGGGGCTATGCTCGTTGATGATATTTTTTTATATTATGACCATCTTTTTAAATTGTGTGGGCTTACACCTACTGAAAATCATGGTCGTTGGTGGTCTTTATCGATTTATTAATGAACCCCTGGTGATGTTTTAAAAGGCTTGTTTGTGGTTGTGAACTCCTACCGTGAAAAGTAAATTGGTTAATTATGTATATTCAGTTAATTAAATTGGAAGCACTAGGATCAACCCTTTTGTGATAACCCCCAGTTAAAAAACACGGAATTGAAATCAGAGAGTGTAAAATATTTTAAATCTGAAAATACCATCATGGCCCTGCTTTGTGTTGGTGGTGGTGGTTTGGTTGTTTTCTTTTATGGGCTGGTTTCTGGTTGATTTGAGAGGGGATGGGATTCCCTATTTTTATACTCTTGGTGGATGTAAATTTGGGAATGGGATCCTCTTTTGTTACGGATTCATAGGTTGTGAGTTTTAGATCGGGAGGTTACCTTGTTTATATAACGAATTGGGGTGGGATCCTCTGTTCATGAGAAACCTTTTGGGGGGGGGGGACATGGGGAAGTGTCTCGGGGTTGTCTTGGTTCTAGTACTTCGAGGTATCTCTCTCATCCCTTTGTATTCTCTTATGATATTAGTTTCCAAGTAGTGCATGAAATTATTAAACATTACTACTGAACGTGAAAACAAGAATGGGAAAAATGGTTTTTGTTGGAGAGAGTCGTGACTCAGACTTGAGTGTTGTTTTAATCTATAGGTTGTATGAAGAAAAAACCAACCTTGGGAGAGTGATTGTTACCTATGTATATACATGTAGTTTTGTGTTTATTTTTCGTGCCCCACCCATGTTGAGCACTTAGTGCCGAACACCCCCATTTCATGGGGGATGATGTTTTTCCCAACACTATTCTTAGTGGCTGGTTATTAGCTTTTTTTATGATCCCTTTCCCACATATACCAAGTATCTTCGGGCAGGCTGTGATGGCCTGCGGTCCATTATTATCCCACGAACCTTCATGCAGGGTAGTGTAGTGGTTATGGACCAGGTGTGTGCGGGCAGGTAGTTTCCCAAGTATCTTCGGGATGATGCCCAGGTGTCTTCGGTCGTGGCAGTGGATCATCTAGCCCATGTGTCTTCGAGCGTGGTGATGGTTGTTCTAGCCTAGGTGTTTGTAGGCGTGGTTACGTGTGACAGTTGTGGCCCATGTGTTTTCGAGTGGGATTTGGTAGTGGGACTGCCTGCAGTTGTGGCCAAGGTGTGTGTGGGTGGGTGTGGCAGTGGGATTGCGGTGAGAATGGCGGGATTGGTTCGATGCATAGGATGTCTCAATAACCAGTAGGAAAGTGGCATGGGGTACCCAAACATCGATGTTCTCTTATTATATATATTACTTTGTTTTCGTTACGTGGTGAGTGTAGCCGGTGAGTTGGATGGGTGAACTCCTTCATAGTAATGGTTGTCTGCTTCTCACGGGACTTTAGTACGTTCCCCCACTTGTGCATGAGAGTCTTTGGTTTTCCCTTCTCAGTGTACTTGTATGCCCACCCTACATACATAAAACTGGTTTTAGGTTTCTAGGAGGATTTCGGGGATCACGAAGAACCATACTAGCTCAGATATTTGGGGCAGTCGCAGTTGCTGGTTTCTTTCTTTGGTACATACCCTTGTAGTCACTTTTGTACCTTGTGGCTTTTACTTTTGGAACATTCCTGTTGGAATGGTTTACTTTTGGATTTACTTTTCTTTTACTTTGGTGTTGTTGGGTTTCATCATCTTATCTCCCGATCCTATTAAACAAAAGGGTAATTCCTTCCATTTGTGTAAAATTTCCATACCCTTGGTGCTAATCGCCACTCCGGGACCTATAGAAGGAGGGTTTCGGGGGTCAGTATCACTCCTTCAACATAAAAAAGGATGGTCTTGGAAACTTGCTAATCCTTCCATCCTTTTGGTGAAGGCAGTTCGTGAAAAATTTTTCATTGAGTCCATGAAAAAAGTAGGCATGTTAGTAAATCCAAACTACAAGACAATATACTCATAAAGAATATATCGTCTATGAAAATTTGTATGACCTATGTCTAAATCTTGGACTACCACATGATGATATCCTGATATCATGTTAACATTTGAGAATAACGTTTATTCTTTGAGCTGGAAAAAGTGATCATCTATTTGAGGCATTTGATAGAACTTCTTATCTATAAGCTGTTTCAACCATTGATAAACCACACATACACTAACGGTCCCATCAAACTTCTTAATGAACAAAATACGTGAACTTGAAAAAGAATTAATGTGTCCAATAGTTATTTTACACTCAATATCTTCCAACTATATTTAGAGATCTTTTAGCTACGTAGGTTTTATCTTCTATGGAGTGATGGATACTAGATCTATATAAGGAACAAAATCAATTCAAATCTCTACCTCTATATTTGGATGTACTATAGAATAATAATTAAGAAAAACATCCATGAAATGATATTCTATTGGAATAATTTAGAGTGATTTAAATCATGATCCTCCATAAGATTCCTCCCATCACGGGATGTCCCACCTCATAGCGCCTGATGGTCCATTATAGCTATATGGTCCAGGTCATTCCACTCACATTTTGGAAGCTTACAACTAACATCGGGTGATGTAAGTAATAACCTTCAATGATAATAATCCAAATATGTGTGATATAGAACCAACTGTTCAATTTATATAATAAAATAAGAACGATTTATCTCGAGTTTGAAAACGTCCCATAAGAAGGGATATCTTCCTACTTCATTGGGACGTCTCAGCATTAGCATATGACCTCAATCAATACCCCAAATGTTGTTCCCATTTTCATCATGACACAGAAGTACTAAATTTACCAACTGAGGCATTCCATTGACAATTATGAAATAAATGAGTTTGGAGAAACTTTATTGTATAATGTAGATAAAATATTGGAGGCTACTAGAATTGTACATCATACTATAGATGGAACTGGATTCTAATCATTGGGTATCAACTGTAATAAAAGAAATTGACCTAATCAATGACCACATACTACCATTTAGATACCCTAAGAAATTCTACCATGCTGGAACAAATAATCAGAATTATAGAAACCACAACCACATCTGATTGTTCATCCAGTCATTCTGGTGCTACTCCAACTCCCCACCTGATGTAGTCTAACTGATCTTTCTCTTGGAGGTGGAGCTGGTGTGGTTACTCCTCCACTAGAAGTAGATGTAATGATTTGACAGAATATATAAATGTTCCCAACAAGACCATGATAACACAACTCAACAAGGTTTCATCCATAATGAGTATTCAAATTCACATATCATCCAAACCAATGACATATAATGGAGCTACCGGTGACAATAATATAGATTGCACTCTTTTGTCGAGAATCATCAAGGGAACACATCTTTCTAGTTGAATGAATATTAGATTTCCTTGATACTAATCCTCTATTCTTAGAAACAATTCCTCCCCGTAAGGTGTACACAGCGATAAGTTCCATTTTCATAATAGAAGAAAAATTAAGTAGGATAAAGATTATCAGCTGAATATGGATGGAATAATTAATCCCATCCCTGAAATGCCATGAACAAAATAGCTCATCACCGGGTATAAGTGATGCATATTACCATAAAATATTTAAAAATTCAAAATATTCAATAATATACATCAATCCCTTATCTAGATTCATAAAATATATGGCTTATTCACCTCTCATCATATGTGGTAAAACATACTCATAAAAGATAGTTTGGATGTTAGTCCCAACCATGACCAGATGTTGACCATCATGGGTAAACAAATCCCACCAGTTCTTGGCCGAATTACACAAATTATAGGTTGTAATAACGACCATACTATTTAGTAGAATCAATTTATTCATGAATATTGAATGTATTGTCTATAACGAAGACTTATCAGCTAGTGGACCCCATCACCAGAAATGTAGAGATGATGATACTACTCATACTCACTAGTCAAATTAGACATCATAGGTTCAAGTCATGGAGCACCTTCATGGAATAAATCATATGTAGATTAGCCTCTCAATGCGGATAATCATTATCCAGTTTTGGTAAAGTGGGTGGTTCCTCTTGTGGAACTATAAGATGAATCGCTACAAGATTAGGGCATACCTCCTTTAGAATGTGGCCTTTGACACCCTCCCGGTACACGACTCAAGGTTGTATAGAATAATAGATATATAAATACAAAGAAAAAATCATAAACGTATTTTAAGAAAAAAAAATCACTAGAAGAATCAATCAGTATTAAACAGTCCTCACTACCCAAGGTACTACCCCAACCATTCTCTTAAATTGCTAGGTTTTTGCAAAGTCTTTGTGTTTGATTTACTGAGGTTATAGTAAAAGAAAGTATGAGTCACAGTTTTCTTGTTCATATACTGGAAACCAATTTTTTTTAAAATTCCATAACATAATTTTACAATTTTCTTATTCATATTTACATATAAAAAAGTTTGTTAAATGACTCACTATTCCCATTTAATATATATCTATATAAATTATCACAGAAATACACAACCATTAAATTTATATTTAACCCTATCTACATTTTTTCATAGAATATACATGTAATATATGATGGCTCGACCTAGTAAATTATAGATTCCAATCCACTAGGGTTGATACCCCACATTAGATGAATCAAAAAATTAGTCAATTATAACTAAAGAACATCAAATGTCACGAGGCGTTCAAAAATGACATGTGTAGAAACAATATATTAAAGATAGAAACCTAGAAAAATATTGTCAAACACTACTAATATTTATTCATAAATGCTATATAATGAACTCCCTACCTCATAGAATATTTTTTTATCATAGTAATATATATATATATATATATATAAACCATGTATCACCCAAAAAATATAGGAAACCCAAGAAATGATGGAAATTAAATTCATTTATATAGCATTCAAATTTCATGGAATGAGAAATATTGTTACATAATATGATGAATGTAACAATTCATCATTCTGTCGAAGGAAATGGGAAATAAACATAAATAATATCAAATACAACAATTCTAGGGCATCTCACAATGGTAAAAGTGTATCATATATTACAAGTGAAATATAGAATAATTATTTCCTATTCCAAGGTTAATTGATATTTATCCCGATCATGGAATATCTACTACCAAGAATGAATGTTAAAAAATTACCATTATGTTTCTCATCACCTATATATATCCCCCAAAAAATACAAAAGAAAAAAAATAGCACTAATACAATTTTATGACATCTTGATCTATGTGACACTCAATAGTGCCGCAAGCCCTATTTTCTACATGGTCTCAATCATGAACACCAATATTCCAAAGTCTACCAAACAAAAGTGATTTCCTAGGGTGAGTTCGTGATGAGGCTATACACACATTACCATCATGCATAATAATAATACAATAATAAGGTAAATAATGTAATTATAATAATAAATAAATCGATGCGATGTGAATGAAAAATATAAACAACCATCAATAATATTGAAATCAAAATCTTAAAACTAAATAAAATAAAAAATAATGATGTTACATGTCGTGTATCCAAAAATAAGTAAAAACGTTTTCATATAAGTATGTAAAAACCTTTATAAAAATGAATCAATCAGATGCCAATAACCATCTAAGCATCTTATGCACTGTGGATGTCATATTCCACTAAGCTAAATCTTATTCTAGAAATAAATCTCAGGTTTCAAAAGAGGTATTCTTCCACATATCAATACCATCATACATATAATCTTCCAAGGTACCAATGCCATCACAGATAGAATGTGAGATAAATAAAAGTACTCCAACAAAAATAACCTCCATACCATCAAATCGGAGGTTTATAATGTGACATTCCAGAGACATATACATAACAGAAGTACAGTAATAGAGACTCAAACATCAAGTAACTAGACATTACATTTATTTTGTGGAATAGATAATACATTACCAAAATAAATACCCAATGACCATATTATTTTGGTTTCTTTATATAATCAGAACACATTTATATACTGTGTTGAATGATCCTAAATATCTCCCATAAAGATCATCCATGTTAGTTTTAATAAATAAACATTTCTATATATTATATGGAAAACAAACCACAAAAAGGGTGATAAAAAATTCTTAGTAAGGGTAAAAATTTAGAATATAAAACTAACCATATCATTAGAATGTAAAAATACAAACATAAAGTTTAAATGTCAAAATCATAAGTCATGAAATAAATCTTGGTAGTTCATAAAGAATAAATCATATGTGAATACTACCATGATAACATATCCTTGACAAAAAAACAATAAAATTTGGGAAACAAAAAAACTAATAATATGATTTTCTTAATAGAAAAGGTTTTTCTGCCAAGACCGTCATAGTGAAAAAATTCATTTATTGAACTGGGTTTACTCATCATTCCAACCATGTATTACTCAACTAGATTTACATTTCATTCTAGCTATGTAATAATTAACTATATTTACTTGGAATTTTTTAAATGTTTATCTCATTAAATATGATTTTCTACCCAATTCAGTGGTGGGAGATATAGGTCGCACCTAACTCATAGTGAAATCATTCTTACATGTGCCAAAAGAACATAAATCATTCATTATAGAATATCCCATGAAATAAAATGGGTTTCATATACATCAATCTATTATAAAATAATCCATATAAAATTTTATTCGATCGTTAATATAATAAAATCATAGTAATAATAACAATGTAAGCATTTCCCTATTAATATATTGTCATCTTATATGGAATTTTTTTTAATAAAACACTTGAACACAATTCTTGAGAAAAATTTATTTTCTTCTTTGAAAAAATTTTCATTTCCTAGAATGCCATGTAATTTTAATAGAAGATAATTTATTATTAAATAAACATTAAATCATGTATAGTAAGATTCATAGAAATAATGTTTTATGAAGAAATATAAATATTCCTTCAAAACTATGTAGTAAAAGTAAAAATTGGTTAAAAATTATTATAAACATAAACAGAATAATATTAAAATTTTTATTCAAACAGTTTTAGAAATCATGAACTTTGAGGATATATTTATCCCCAGCAAATACAAATGTATTAAAAATCCCAGCTAAAAATGAGATAGAAAAAAAATACTTTACCATAGGTTTGATGTGATTCTTGTGTATCCATAACTCCTGTATAATTATTTAAATAATGTTACTAATTTATTCTATATTCGTAATTATTTTTATGATAACATTTATGATCCTAATTTCATCTATATGTTAGTAACATTCCATTGTTACTCGTTATTCGGGCATTAACTGATTTACTTTATCAGGAATGTTTTGTCAGATAAGTCCATCTTTCTATTTTTATGATTTATCTATATCATTTAGAGAATATTATTATTATAATATATATCATATTTATTCATTCATTTCATTTATATAACCATTATTTAATGAAAATTATGTAGATCTAATCACATCACATTGTGGAGATGGTAAGTCGTATGTATGCACAAGCGACGATAGCGTTTCCATAATTGTTGAATGCTATTGAAGTGGATAGTCTATATTATCTCCGAATCATTATAATTTTATATTAATTATATATAAATATATATATTAATTCAATAATTATAACAATCCATGTAAGGTTCTGGGGAAAAATAGATTACACCACAACGTAGAGTCGGTAAGTCATACGAACGCAAGCTTGGTGATTTCATTTTTCATAGGATGGGTAGAAGGTGGAATAATATTTTTTAATAATCATAATATCCTCTTATTATATAATTAATATTATAGTTATTAATTTATAATGAAACAACTCTTGAGGTGGAATTATTAGAAGAAATAAGTTTGAAAGATTCGATAAATGATATTACATCTTCTTCGATGTGCCTTCTATAAATCATTCTTCAAGAATTAAAGATACTATTTAAATATGAATATGACCTATATAATGTTTATAGGAATGTTTATAAGGTAAATGGTAAGGTTATGGTAAAACATGATGGCTCAAAATTAATTGAATAGTGGAGGGAGAAAGTTCCCTTTTATAGTTGATGTGAGGGTCGTGTTTGGAATCATAAAAAATATTAATTTATAAAAATTATAAAAAATCATTCCAAAGACATATAAAATTAGATATAATTTAAGAAAATATAGGATAATATTTATTTCTCATCAAAAAAATTAATATATTCATGTCTTTTTGTCAATTTAAAAAAAATATTATTTTAATTGAAAATTGGTTATTCTATTTATTTTTTACAAAAATAAATTGTTCAATATTAAAAGGGTGAAATATATACATTTTTGATTTAAAATATACAATAAATGAATAATATGTAGAATTTTATATTATATAAGAATTATTATATATTTTTCAAATGGTTTTATAATTTTTCAATATTTTATTTAAACAATATTTAAAAAAAATATCAATTATGTCTATTTTGACAATATTCATTTAAATGATTTTTAGAAATATCTATATTTTGTGTTATCCTTGAAAAAAATATTTTATTTTATCCCTAATGGTTAAATGTACACTATAAAATTCATTGAAAAAATTAATTATCCCAGAATATATTTATTTCAACATTTTTAAAAAAATATACTATATAATTCATTATAAAAATAATCAATACGTCAATATTGTGTAATTATTTAATATTATTAATTGTAGAATAAAAATATTAAATAAAATATTATGATGAAGATAAATTTGCTATATTTCATAAAAATTATGTCTTAGAATTTATGTTCTGGAAAATCTAGAATTAAAAATGTTATACTAATTAAAGAATGAACGCGAAAACATTCATATCACTTTAAATGAAATAAAATAAATGTCACAATCTCTTCTATGAATCTCTAAATGGTCACTACAATGATGTTGGAATGATTATGGTTGAAATATACTCGACCAATAAAATTTTTCCATGTGTTTGGAAATTTTTATGGTTATTAATATTTTAATAAAATTTGTATCGTTGATTTCACTTCAATTAATTAATTTTTACATTATCAAACAATATGACATTACGGTAATTATTTATTTCAAAAAAATTTAAAATAAATTACCATGTTGCAGATAAATATTTCTTCTTTACATGGAATATTTATTTTCAATAATATAACATGGTTATCTGTATATTAAAATAATTATACATATAAAAAATGGGAATTTGATATTTTGTCACATTAATTAGTTTTATTAATATCAATGTGATTTTCCTTTTCTAGTTGATATTAAATGACTATGTTTCAAAAAATATATTTTATGGGTATATTTTTATTCATCTAATTGTATTTTTTTAGGTTTGAGTATAATTTCATTGTCTTTATCATATTATTAGTTTCCCTCATTAACCTGATTAACCTTTAACTATGGTAAATAATAATTACCTCATTTACTATTTGTAATAACAAAAAATAAAAGTAATCTACTAACATAATTTGGACACACAAATATAATATATGGAATCAATTTTTTATAATTCAAAACAAATAATTGGATGATATTAATATATGAATAATTCTCATTGTCAAAACTAAAAAATGAGTTCTTAAGAAGTAAAAACTTATAAAAAATTATCATGTGTTTATACACATATTTAAATTGAAATTACATCCAATTAACAGCATGTTATTAAATTATAAAATCATAATCCAAATAAAATTTATAACCAATTAAAAATATAATCTATCTAGATTAATAAATTAGCCGAAACAACAGTTTTGAATTAAAAGGTAGTATTTTTGACAATTCATGGAAGTATGAATTTTATATGAAAAAATACTAAAAATTATACGAAATTAGAATTTTAAATCCCTCTTCCATAGAGGAATTTAATTTTTCAAAATTTAACTTCTAAAAGTTTACAAAACAGATTTAAAATATTTGTTTTATCAAATGGCGGTAAAACTACACTTGTTAAAAAAATATAATTTATCAGAAAAATTTGAATTTTTTCGGTTATCATGATACATAATATATGTCAAATGAATGATAATGTTATAAAATAAAATATGATATTTATACTATTTATAATGAATAATTTATATCCCATTAACTAATAATATTTTAATTATATATTGTTGTTTAGTGAAACTCAGTATTGTGTTAAACACACGCTATCGATGAAGGTGGATCTTGCATGTTACACAAACAAATAATAGTGCTGAATATACTTCAAGCTAATATAGTTTTCGGTATAGCATAGTATAATATTTGTGTAGAGTACAACACAATACATCAATAGAACTAAAAAGAATATATAAAATATTTAGGTGTTACATTTACCCCCCCCCCCTTAAAATGAATTTCTCCTTGGAAATTCATTAGGGTTATAAATGGTTTACTACTTGAATGTATATTGTCTAAAAACCCACATCTTTAAAATAAATACTAAAACATCATTTTAAAAATGAATGTTAGAGTCCTAATGTTTCCCAAAAGTAACTCATCACTGGGATTCAACACAAAAGAACATATGTGGGCAGTGAAAACATGTATAATAAATAGAAATATAACCATAATGATATGATGGATAATGATAGAGAATAAGGTTTGGAAAATTTAAATACCATAAATCCAAAAAAATTATAATAATATAAGGGACTATTTGGTTCATTATATAAGAAGGTACTAAGATAAATATTTTTATTTCCAAGATCATTTCCGAAATGTTGAATAATATTTCATGAGAATAAATACTTACATGATTTTGGTACAACCTTACCATTGTTCATGCCTTGAAAAATTTCTTGTTCAAAAATTATTTAAGAAAATGAAGTCATATATTTTATTATTAAAGTGTTAGTAGATCATTTCATAGAATAATAGGTCATTCCATCTTTCTCTATGACAAAAATGATATCACATGTTATCAAATATACCTAAGTCTATATATGGTAATATTAATTGTAAATGGTTCCAAAAGTGGACTAATACATCATCGATAATACTTATTAAAAAAAATTAATTAATTATATACTGACCAGAGACTTCATACTGGGTAATGGTAGGTAATGAATTCATGTCACACTTTGGTTGTGTGCTCCATTCCTGTAGCCTTGTCCGCCTCGATGGGTTATCGCTCGTTTAATGGGGTGTCCTTTTTCGAAGTCTATACCATTATTACATTATGGAAATAATATTAAAGAAATGTTTTATCCATTAAAAGTACTATCAAATGTTCAACATAAACCAATCCATCCATTAGCGTTATCCCAAATATTTATGTCTAATCTCATAGAAATAAAACACAATTACAAGAAAACTTATATAACAAACATGAGAATACCATAATTTATCCCCCATATATCATAAGATATATCTTTTGGGTCGAATTACAAGAATTTTAATTACTTCATAATGAAATGTTTTAGTCAGTGTAATATCCTATATTACCATATATCCTTATTGAATATATGAATGTTTTCGTTGTTCCAAAACATATTGGATATATTCCTTAATTCCTAAAATGTTGTATACTTCATCCATGATTTCATAACACTCTTATAAAAAACACCATAATTAGTTCCCAATAAACTATCATCATCAAATTTACATATTCAATCCCAACATATCGTTATCCAAACATCATTATCTTATCATATGTGAAATATTAAGGTTCATCGATCCCTTAATCATGTGTTCTCCAAGTATATCACCTTTCCCTTAAATAAATTATTTTCTATTAAGAAATTTTTAAAATATCATTTTTAATCCTTAATGTAATACATATACTAAAAAAAATTTATATTTCATTAAACATATATCATAATCTTTGTGTTCTGAAATATATACCCCTCAATAATCCAATATTATTTTTAAAACATTACTCAATATCCATAATCTTTAGTTTTTATTATCTTTGGAATCTTGTAATAAAGTATCTCAGCATCAATATTAATAGATTTAATGTAAACAATATTGGAAGAACATCCCAAACCTTTTACATGCCATTTACAATCACATATCCTCTGCAGTATGACCAATACTTATATTATTGGGAAAGTGTTGTCTGAACAACACTCTATATTTTATGATGATTTTGATGCATAGAAATAACATTGTTTGTTTTAATAATAATTTTACATTATGTGTATTTATGGAAATTAATATTCATTATATTCATAAGCATGGACTTATTTTAAAGATTATTATTGTCATGTAATATTTATCAATGTGTTCAGAAATGTTTTTATGTGTGTACAGGATACACTATTTGTATGGTATGTTAAGGAACATAATGTAAGTAATAAACCATATGTTCATTTTATTTATGATTTTGGAGGATAGGCACATATGGTTAATCAACCTTAAGTTGGAAGAAAAGTATGGTAAACGAACCTTACGTTTGGATGGAACCTTACATTTGACATATGTGGACATTATAGATAAATATTCTAATGTAAGTATAGAACCTTCGGTTGGAGAAAAAAATGTATAGATCACCAACCATTCTTATGTAATGAAACATTAATTAACAGATCATTATGGATCATTTAACATATGTTCTGATGTCAAAGAACTATGGATCATCATCCTTAAATAATGGTGTTTTATTAGTTTATGAAAATAACCCTTTTTTGACTTCTCCAAGCATTGGAGATTAAATATTTGACTTTATCATAGATTTTGTGAAATGGACTTTTACGGAGTATCAAACTGATTTCATGCTCGATTAAATTGATGGATATAATGTAGATTTTATTTGATTCAATGGAAAGGTTTATGTGGATGAATTTCTGACTATTTTTAAGGGATATTTTGACTACTTATTTTCAAATTTTAATTATCGTGTTATTTAGAGTGGTCTCTATGGATCTGTATTTTGAAGAAGGATCTTGTCATTATTATATATATCTATGTCTATGATTTAAAAATAAATGTATAGATACATACACATAAGCATACATATATAAGAACATACATCGATATAATAATTTCATTTTTCATGACACGATATTTTTCAGATATGTTGTGACAAAATCATTAAGACCTTATTTTCTACAGAAGAAGTGAAACGATGAATATTTACTTGTTCTACATCAAATATCTATTGTAAGTATTCTAATGATTTGTTTCTAAACATATTTTCAATACCTATTGTGACTATATCATTTAATAAATGTACCTTCATGATGAAATCTTTTTCTATTGATGAAGATCCCTCTACTCTCAATTGTATGCTGGTGAAATTTTGAAGAACAATCAGAAGCATTATTAAACAATACATTTTTCTTTTATGGAGTATAATATTCTCTATATAATCGATGTATGTACCATTCATTGTTTGAGACCCAGAATGCTATTTTAATATATCTTACATTGTAATGGTGTAAACTGCCTTCACTCAGTTTTGGATTGTCTTGTAATAAGAGGATATACGATTGAAATTAACAAAACTCAAGGGGGAGTGCATTGGGGGAGCAGAATATGAGATTTTTTACCCCTAAACACTATATATCCCTATGTCATATGCTCTATTTATTCCTATGTATTAAATCACTTTTAACATAGTTAAACTAAAGAATTGGGATTGCAAGAGATTTTTGAGATGTTTTTAAAGCAACAATCCACCCCCTCCCCTCCTGTGGTTATATTATATATTTTGACCTAACTATTTGTATCAAATGAAAGTTTTTTATAATTATATAACAAGTTTAAAGATTTATGATATATATAGAGATATATAAATTGATTACACTCAAGATAGAATGTCAATGGCTTGTGCTATTAATTTCAATGGTGAAATCTATTGATGCTGAAAATAAAGAATGATTATCTACCTGAAGAATAATGGGTTTAGAGTCAACTCAAAATCACTTCTCCCTATAAGATTCCTGAGAAACTAGAAACATGGGATGCTACAAACGAATAAGAATAGGACATTAACACTAAGGAAATGGATTATATTATCTTTGTTCTTAAACTAGATGAATTCAACTAATTTTTTTAGTGACCAACATCCTATGAGATTTGGTAGACTATAGAAGTTTCTTATGAAGTAACTGACAATGTAAGAAAGATGAGGTATAGATCAAAAAAATAAATATTTGATACTTTTAGAAGTTTTTATTGATAAATAATCACTCAGATGATGAAAAGGATTATTCAAATTGTCAAAAACATAACATCCTTAAAAGATATTATCAAACAAGAAGATCAGGCCCTAAATGTTCTCAAATTACTCCTTACCAAATGGAATGGAAAATCACCATCTATAAGACAATCATCACCAGTTAAGGATTTATCAATTAGAGAATTTATTGGATCTCGGTTGATGTATGGACCAGAAATGCGAGATTATGTTGATGATCATAATGTCATGGTGAAAAGGGACAACACTACAATAAATGAATCTTCATATAAGAAAACTAAAAAGATGAAACAACAAATCAAGAAATAAAGAGATTCTAATTCATCTAATTCTCAACAAGAAATGGCACAATCAACCAAAAAAATCAGCATGTAAAATAACACAAAATGGATTATGAAATCCCTTTAAGAATGATTAGAAAGACTCAATGGAAGTGAGATTCCATGAGTTCAAGAAAATGGTTCATATAATACATGAATGTTATTTTTTTAAATGTGAAAAGAAAATGATATTTTAAAAAATAATATATATGAGAATAAGTAGAAAAGATAAATAAATGTTATATAGTGTGTTTCTTAAGAATCCAACAACTTGCCTAAATCTAACTCAAAAAGGAAGAAACTAGCCTAAGTAAAAAAATGTTCATCATGGTTGAAGATGATAAGGTGCAATTTTTTAACTCCTCTAATTATGATTCAGATTCTAGTAGTTAAAATTACTATATTGAAACCCATTGAAAAATTCTAGAAGAAATATTTTATTCTCTATTAAAGAAGCATAAATAATTAAATAATATTCAAAATGCAGTTTTTGAAGAATGAGAATCTTTACTAAAATAGTTCCATGAGTTAATTGGAAAATTTAACTCATGAACCACAAATAGTACAGAACATGAAAGCGAGGTTATGGCACTAAAAGCTGATGTAGAACCCTATAAGAGTGATGTTGTCTTCATTACAAAAGAGAAAATACATTAAATGAAATTCATGGATATAATGTTATTAAAAATGATAGATATGTTATATATAGTAAATATGAAACACCTAATCTATATAAAAACTATTTTGCTCCAAATTCAAAAATATTAAACCTTCATTGCTATTGCAAGAAAAGAGATAAAAAAGGTTATCTATAAAAACAAATAATAATTTGAATTAAAAAGGGAATTTGTTTCAAATAGTTTATTTGATTCAAATGATTTCAAATATAGAAAATATAATAAAATCTTGGTTTCCAAATCTCTACTAGCTAGCACTGATGAACACAATATAATAGGGGAACCCAAATAATCTCTTATTTAATCTATCTTTACAGGAAGCCGATTACAAAAATAAAAAAATAAATATGGTACATGGATAGTGGCTACTCCATTTACATGAGTAGAAACTCATCAAAATTCATGAAATTAACAGAAAAGGATGGTGGATTAGTCACATTTTTTGACAATGACAAAGGAAAAAAGTATGGTTATTGGATCTATTGGAGATCTAGAAGCACTCTCAATTAAAAATGTACTATATGTACATGGACTGTAACATAACCAGATAGGTATCTCTCAAATCTGTGATGACGGATATTATATTTATTTTTCAAACAATTATTGTTCTATTTTCAAAGAGAAATTGCATATATTTTGCATACCTATAATAGATAATGTCTATTCATTGGGCATACATTTATTGTGTAAACAGAAAGTGATTTGTTAAAATAATAAGATAAATGAATCATGGATCAATCATATAATACATGGACATTTTAATAATTCTTTTTTACATAAATTATTTAAGAAACGATTAGTTTCAGATTTACATATTCTAATGTTTGACAGTGATAGATTCACTAATGCATGTCAAATTGGGAAACAACAAAAATCATTCATTTAATCTATTAACAGAATTGATACATAAAATAATTTAGAACTCATAGACATGGATTTGTTTGGACCATCATGAGTATAATATTTAGATGGTAAATTATACAGATATGTTTTAGTTTATGACTATTTTAGATTCACATGGTTATATTTTTTAAATATAAAAATGAATCTTTTATAGTATTTTAATTTTTTTTCAAATTGTTCTAAATGGAAAAGGTTTTAAAATAATTTCATTAATATGTGATCACTGTGGTGAATTTGAGAATCTATAATTAAATTCCTTTTTCTCAAATATGGGTATTAAACAGACCTTCTCTACACTAATAACACCTCATCAAAATAGAATTGTTGACAGAAGAAAGATAACTATTAAGGAAATGCCTAGAACTATGCTAAAAGTATATAGTCTTCCTACCTATATTTAGGGAGAACTTGTAATTACAACCACGTAAATTATTAATAGAGTTTTAATTATTCCAATATTCAAAAAGACATCCCATGAACATTCAAATAAAAAAATCATAAATTAATGTACATTAATGTTTCTGGATGAAAGGTATATATCATGAACTCCAAGGTTAATCTTTGTTAGTTTGATCCAAAATCTGAAAAAGGGATATTAGTGGGATATTATTTTTATTCAAATTACTATAGTGTTATTAATAAAAAATCAAGGGTTGTTGGAGAATCAGTTCATGTGAAATTTGATGATGCTGACCCTTTTTTCAAAATGAATGATCAAATCGATGAAGCTGACTCTAATGATAACATGAGTCTTCAGAACATGAATTATAATTTTGAAAATGATATAAATAAAATTCACTCTAATTCAGAAGAATATGACACTGATGTACCTAATAGTGTATTACCTAGACAATCTATATACCCAAAAATCATCCTTTAAAAACAGTTATAATAGTCAAAACAATATAATAAAATATATAATAAATTTAGGAAATCTAGTTGATTTCCCTTCTTTTATATCCCATGTAGAACCTATGTCTATAGAAGAATATTTAAATGATAAGAAATGAATGTTATAAATTTATGATGAAGTAATTCTATTCAAAAGAAATTAATTTTCGGAATTAGTTGAAAGGAAAAAAAAACTATCTTATTATGGGACCTAAATTTTTCTTTATAAATAAAATAAATTATTCAAGAATTATAACTAGAAGTAATTAAATAGTAGTACCTAAAGGATATAATCAGGAAGATCTATAAATTGCGATGAAACATTTTCCCTTGTTGCTAGACTAGAATCAATTAAAATCCTTTTATCCTATGCTTCTCATTTGAATTTTAACTTAATTGAGATGAATGTTAAGTCTACCATTTTAAAGAGGTATTTAATGGTGGAAGTCTATGTTGAACAACTACATAGTTTTGAAAATTCTCAGAAACCTAATTAATTTTTTATTCTTACTAAAATTCTTTGTGTCCATAAATAAGAACATTGAGTTAGGTAGGAAATATTAAGTTCATTTCATTTGAAAAATTATTTTACTGTTGGTATAGTACATCCAACAGTTTTCAAGAAAATAGTAAATTCTAATAATTTATTTGGTCAAAATTATTTTTATGATGTAATTTTTTGGTCATGTAATAAATTTTTTTTCATGAATTTCCAAATATAAAGAAAAAAAATGATAAATGTGTTTTATGGGAGAACTAAATTTCATTTTAGGACATCAAATTTAACAATAATATTTTTGAAATGCTTCGAATAGAAAAATGCATTATTGATTTTCTAATGAAGTTTGGAATTTTAAACCATAAGGCATGTGAGACTATTTTGTGTACTAATAAAAATATTGATTTTGATGAAATTGGAAAACTAGTTGACAACATGGTACATATAGGAAATATTGGTAGTTTATTATATATTACTACTAGAAGAGGATAAATTATGCATATAGTATGTCTTTGATTAAGATTTCCATAAAATCCTAAATAATTTCATCTTACTACTATAAAAATAATTTTTAGATATTTAAAAGGAAATATTTTTCAATATCTTCTTCATCCAAAACTTCTGAATTTAATTTAATTTCATATTCTTATGTAGATTTTGGAAGTTGTATATTATAAATTAACTATACCTTAAGAACCTGTGAATTTTTAGATATATCCTTAGTGTTAGGTCCTAGTAAGAAACAACAGTCATTTTCACTATCAATAGATGGGGGTGAATATAAATCTATAAGCAGTTTATGTGCACAAGTTTTTTCGATAAAAAACACACACATAAACTTTGAATGAAATTTTTTTAGTACATATATTTTATGATGTAATACCAGTACTATAAATATTTCAAAACAATTCTATAAGTCACTTTAGAACAATGAATATGGATATTAGGAAGCATTTTCTATGACATCATGTTCTTAAAAAGGGAATATTTTTAGAATTTGGATATATTGAATACCAACTAGTTGATGTTTTTACTAAACAACATCCCACTATAGGTTTTGAGTTTATTAAAAAGGAGATAGGTTTATTTAATTTTAAATATGTTTTATTTTATTATAAATTTAATTTTATTTATTAGATTAAATATTTTTTATATGTTTTAAATATATATTTACTTTCAAGAGTTACAATTAATAAATAAACTAATTTCTCAGAATATTTTATGTAAACTATTTTCATTTATTTATTAATTATTATTATTCTATAATAATTTTAATATGCTTTATATGGTTTTTAATTTTATTTTTTAATGATTATCATAAGTAATGACATTAGAATCAATGTTTTGATAGAAAACGCTTCGAATTAAAACCCAGCTATTTTCCCAAACCCTTTCGAATACTGAAACCTTAATCACTTTTGTATACCTCAATTTTCACTACGAAAAACTAAAAATGGTTAAATCTAAAATCCTCAGATTATTCAAGTATATTTATAAAAAAATGGAAAAGAAAAAGAGGGTAAAGGACAGTGAGGCATGTAACACAAAAAGCCAATACTCAATGGTTAGAAAATTCCTTCAAGGAAAAGAAGTCGATATGGAGTGGCTTTACAATACAAGATTGTTGTTTAAGGACGCACATTCATTTCAAGGTCTTGATATGGCCTTAAAAAATTATTACACTAAATTTTTTTAATGGATATAATTGAGATGATTTTATAAATCAAATCAGTTTATCATGGGTGACACTGAAGATTTATTAATCTCTAAATTAAATGATAGGGATTACTCTATTTATTCAGTTTAGATTGCAATGATTTTGTACTTCCCTCATATGAATGTTTTTAATTTTGAAATGAATTTAATAGTGGATAAGAACCACAAATTATAAGATATTAAGCCTTTTCAATTTTAATTTATGATCATTTGTAAAATGATTTTGAAATATATAGAAGTTGAAAAGAAAAATTTATATTAGTTCATTCATATAGGAATATCATCCCAGATGAACGAAGTGGGGAAAATTCTATTCTCTGACATATATTTCATGTTTCTATTTCTATGTGAAAGTATGTTGAATTTTCGAATATAATGGGTAATATATTTAAACTATTGTGGTCAACTAGAAGAAAGGATTAATTTTCATCTATAAGGACAAATAATTTCAATTTATTTAAAAATGGCATTGTTCAGATTGATTGATATAAGGGAGAAATTTCTTCATAGAAATATCTTAAATGTTGGAACCCTCAGGATGATAGGAATTTTTAGGAGCACAGTGAATGGGATTATTATTCATGTTTGAGGAGTTGAGGACAATATATCTTCTCAGGGAGGATCATTTTTCTAAATATAAAGAAATATTTTCATAGTATTTGATAGGAGTGGTTTCAAAAACCTCAAGAAGATTATGTTTTGTCGCTGAAGATGGAGATGAAGATGAAGAAATTTATGAAGGGCTTCTAACATCAAGTACTAGATATGATTCATAGGAACTTGATTCGTAAAATATTCTAGGTTCGGTAGAACCTATCAGTCATAAAATAATAAAAGATCTCATTCAATATGCTTGAGAAGTGGTATATGAGGAACGGAAAGAAGAAGTATTTACTAGAAAAGAAATAACACAAGAAGAAGAAGTGTTGTCTTAGCAGAAGTGGGGCCTCGAATAGAAGAAGTATCTCAGAAAAAATATCAGGTACCAAAAACTGTGGATCTATCTATAGATAAAATTATAAATGAACTACAATAAGAGAATATTCATGAAGATATTAATCATGATAGAAATAATCTATATACATGCGAATGAAGATGTAAAAAAAATTTATATAGTTCAAAAAGAAATTTTAAATGAAACATTTTCATATTAAAATTTAGAAGAGTAGTCTATTGAAAAATCATTAGAAACGGCTGATAAAGAGAAATCTAATGCTCAATATTTACCCTTCAAACAAGTAGATCTACCGGTACATTATGCCAAGGATGCCAATGATTAAATATCAGATCATATAGAAGAGATAGTTATGATGTTTAACAGACCTCATAAGGATAATTATTTTCTTAAAACTAAGGTGTAAAATTAATGAATGAAATTGGAAGATCTGATAGAAAGAACCAGTTCAAAAAATGAATTTGATGCATTTAGGAGGGAAATGATGAATGAAATTGGAAATAAGAAGTTATTAGCTATTTAAAATTCATATTATGTGTAATGGAAATTCTACATGGGACAACTTTTTGAGCCTGTCAAAGAAAATTACAAAAGTTCATTTGGTACTTATCCAGATCATATAAATAGATTTTAGGCCATTACATCTGTAATGAGCAATACGAATGATAGACTACAATGTTATTAATGTAATAATTCTCCTCTATTATTTTTCTTAGACAATCAGAAATATATTGTTGATCAAATCACTCACAGTGAACCAGGTATGAGAGACCTGGTCAAAAAATTTACTGAAAATATTAATGTTGGTATGGAACAAGAGTAATGTCTGTCTGATATTTTCAAGGAGAATTAATAAAATATCTTCATGTGAGTAAGGAAGAAAAATATTTACATAATGATATCAGATATGCAGTAATGATAATGATAATGTTATAGTTGGCATAATTGAAGGATATTTTTCATAATCTTGGACCTCCCTAATCCAACCCCTAATTATAAATCCTCTATTCTTGGTAATTGTGCATCTATAAACAATATGATTACTAAAATATGTTTAGTTTTTAATTTATGTATTTTATTTATTAGATTATTTATGTCTATGTAAAATGTCTAGAAATCCAAATTTGATTATTAATAAATAGTTTATCATAAAATTTACCTACAGTTTAGTACTACATTAAAATGGTTTCATTCATTATTCTATATATTATTTTTTATATCACAAATGGGGGAGGAAATTTGATAAACACTACATTATTTTCATTGAAAATTACATATAGTTAAGCATTGAATTGAAAAATTATTTGAGATATTGAATTTTTAAATGAAATTTCTATTGAAAAAGGGAGAAAACTAGATAAGCATATCATTTTATTATTCATATATATGCTATGGAGAAATATGGATAATAATATTATTTCTAAAAGATGAAATTCACTTTGAAATAAATTTTTCAAAAGATGAATTTATTTTGTACATTTACAAAACTCTAAATTTTTTAAAATATTTTTATGGGTTTTTTGATCATCAAAAAGGGACAGATTTTTGGGAATGTATTTTCTTAATATAAATCTATAGATTATGATGATTTTTATGCCCACAAATACCATTGATTGTATGACTAATTATTTTTCATTAACTATATTTTAGGAAATAAATAATCATTATATTCATAATTTTTTAATTATTTAAAAACTTATTATTTTTTTGCAGTATTTTTCAAAGTGTTAAGAATGATTTTAGTGTGTTCTTGAATCACTATTCATACTGTAATTTGTAGAATTTAATGTTTGGAATAAACCTTATGATCATTTTATATCTGATTTCAGAGGATCGACATGTATGGTTAATCAGCCTTATATTGATAGAAAATTATGGTAAACGAACCATACGTTTGGGTAGAACTATACATCTGACATAAGAGAAAAGTATGGATGAAGAACCCTGTGTAAGTATGGAACCATACCATTAAGAAGAAAATGTATGGATCATCAAACATACCTTTGTAATTAACCTTATGTTAACAGAATAGTATGGTTCACTTTCCTTATGATCTGAGGTCAAATTTGTAAGGATCATCAATCTTCCATTATGATGTTTTATTAGTTTAGTAAAATAACCCTATATTTGATATTGTTATGTGTTAGAGATTGGAATTTGCGACATTATTATGGATATTGTAAATTATACTTTTACAGAATATTAGGCTGATTTCAAGCTTGATTATTTTGAATGATTTATTGTAAATTTTATTTCATTCAAGGGATCAATTTAAGTGGTGTAATTTATGACTATTATTATAGAGTGTTATGACTACGCTGTTTAAATATTAGAATAATCGAGGTCTTTTATGCGATCTTTCTGGATCTATATTTATGATGTAGGTGCTCGAATTTATTCAATATATCGATTCATATTATTTATAGATAAATATATAGATACCTACACATATGTACATAAACAATAATATATAATGATCTATGAAATTCATTTTTCTTGTGAACTCCTTTTTTAGAATTTTATATCTACAAAAGAAGATTAATGTTGATGATTTATTTTTTTGACATCGATGATATACGGTAAGTCTACTTATGATTTTTTTTAGCATATTTTATTGATATATTGCAGCTTAATAATTTTAGAACATCACCTTCTTGAAGAAATATTTTACTAATGTTGAAGATACCTCTACTGGAAGTTGTATGGTGATGTAATTGTTAAGAACACTCAGGATCATTCTAAATAAATACCCTTTTTTTAAGGAGTACAAGAAGAATTATCTAAGCTATGTTTGTATGGTTCTTAGTTTGATAACTAGAAGGCTATGTTCTTATGTCTTACTTTTTAAAGGTGTCTACTTCTTGAACTCAGTTTTGGATATCCCTTTGATAAGAGGGCTAACATTTGAAAATCACCATGCTTGTGTATAAGTGAATTATGGAGTGGACTTGGAGAGTTTTTCACACTGAACCACTATATATTCTCATGTCCAATTATTTGATTATTTTTGTCATGGCCCGTCCCCGGGGCCCGTGTCGTGACTACCCCAAGCCAGCCTTCTATAGGCCAGGGGTTGGCAACTAGCACCAAAGGCGTAAATCCTGATAACTGGGAAGGCATCGACTTTATAAAAGTAAACAAAACACCACAGAGTACACGCGGAAGTAAAACACTAAGTACAAAGAGAAGTTCTGAAAGGTAAATGGGCTAGAATACAAACCCAAAATAAAGTAAAACTACAACTGAACAAGTACAACAGAAAAGACAACAGCTGGAATCACGGAAGAGGCTCCTGGGTCGTCCTCCTCAGATCCTACCTGAAGGGTAGGTACAGATGGCGCAGCTCCTGGATCGTCCACCACAGATTCTACCTGAAGGGTAGGTACAGATGGCGCATCTCATGGATCGTCCACCACGGATCCTACATGAAGGGTAGGTACATATGGCGCAGCTCCTGGATTGTCCATCACGGATCCTACCTGAAGGGTATGTACAGATAGCCTCCACAACGCTCTCACACGTCAACCTCCTCCGTGTCTCATCTCGTCGCAAATTCCACCTCCGGATACTGACTCGTCGTGTAGTCCACCTCCGGGTAATGACTCTTCATGTAGTCCACTTCCAGGTACCGTCCAGTCCTCGAACACTCGACCTTCATCAGCACTGTCGTTGTCTCCAACCAACACAACGAGGTGCGGGGATATCCCGTACAGGGGTGAGTATAACGATACTCAGTAGGGACCCAGAGACCCTCAAGGTCTCACTAAAACCAACAAGTATAACCACAAATAAGATCTCAACAGATAACCTCTACATAGGTATATGCCCATTCATATACCTAAGTTATTCAGTAACCCATCTCAATCATGAGGAAATAAAAGGGTTATGAAATCAACGGATAACCACTACCTAGGTATATGCCCATACATATACCTAAGTTATCAAGTAACCCATAGTAGTCATGAGGAAACACAATGGTCATAGACTCAGCTCAAACCAGGATTTCCATTATCGAAACTGTAACTACTAAAGAGCCCCATCTCAAGAGTGTACAGTGGTACTGTCATGACTCCGAGGCACTTCTCACTAATCCTAATACTATTGTGGTACTCCTCCTGTCGAGTACTGTGGGCCTGCTACTACAACCAAGCGCTTCCCACCATGGGTCTACCGCTACAACCAAGTGCTCCCCCTCATAGCCTCAAGAGGTACTCCTTCTATTGAGTACCGCGGGTCTGCCGCTATAACCAAGCGCTCCTCCTCCGTGGGTCTGTCGCTACAACCAAGAGCTCCCCCTCATAGCCTCCAGAGGTACTCCTTCTGTTAAGTACCATAGGTCTGATGCTACAACCAAGTGCTCCTCCTATGTGGGTATGCCGCTACAACCAAGCACTCCTCGGCCGTGGGTCTGCCGCTACAACCAAGCGCTCCCCACTGGGCTATCTGAAACACACCAAGTCGATCGGTAAAGCAGTCATCATGTCTCAGCCGGCTACACGGTCTCTGTATTCCGCACGCTCATATCCGGGAGGGTCCGCTCCATGAGGTGCTGGTCAATACTACAAGTATCACAAGGTTCCACGAAGAAGTATCTCAAGTTACCGCCTCGTCACAGGGGTCTCAACACAACAGACGGCACGTCAATCGGACGCCCAGTCGGTGAGTTAATAGCCTTTTCGTCCTAGGGGCCCGGTTGGGTTCATGTGCGGACCATCCTGGCCGTATCTCAACTATACCCCGAACTCCCATAGTGTATACTCAAAGGGACCGTTTCTTAACGTGATCACCAACGCTGCTGACGGTTCGTCAAACAGACGTCCGGTCTGAAAGATATCAGCTTTTCTGTTCCAGGGGCCCGGTTGGATTTCAGGTACAATCCAACCCATCCACTATCCAACAAAAACCAAAACTAGGGCGATTTATGCCAAAAGTTCTGTCTCATCAAGAGGAATTCAGCGAGACAGACGGGGCATCAATCGGACGCCCGGTCTGTGAGTTATTGGCTTTTTCCTTGTTCCAGGGGCCCGATTGGTTCGTGAGCGAACCAACCCGACCGCACTCCGACGACATGCAAACCTCGAGCGGAGTAAGCCAAAAGATCCATCTCACTTAGAAGAATACATCAATGTTGACGGCACGCCAATCAGACGTCCAGAGCTCATGATATGAGCGTTTCCGCTCCGAGGGCCCGGTTGGTTTCGTGTACGAACAAACCCTGCCGAACCCCAAGTATTCCCAAACCATGGGTGTAGTATACCTAAAAGACCGCCTCGATCAAAGGATTTCATCGCCGCTGATGGTGCGTCGTTCGGAGGCCCGTATCTCAAGTTATGAACAAAAGACCGAAAAGGTCCGGAAACGGGGGGGTCTGGGTCCGGACCGTCCCGGCCCAACCCCCCTGGGTCGGCCGGGTCGACCCGACCCGGGTCCGGTTCCGTCCCAGTTGGCGCGACCCGCCCCGCCCCGGCCTGGGCGCGACCCGGCCCGGCGGGTCGGCCCGGCTCGGCTCGGCCGCGCGGCCAGTCAAGGGGAGCTGCGGGGTGTGCAGCCCCCGCGGGAAGAGGAACAGCGGCCCCTCATGGGGCCGCGCTTGGTCAGCGGGCATGGCAAAGCTGCGTCCCGTGTCTCCTAGTTCTGTGCGGCCGCAATACCGCCTCGCCGCCGTGGCTGAAGCTGCGGCGGGTTTTTCCGGCGGCGCGCCGGGCGCCGACTCCGCCCGTCGGCACCGCCGCACCGGCGGGGCGCGCCGGCGTGAGATTCTGCGGACCACCGGACGCGCTCCAGTGGTCTGTTTTGCATGCGGTCTTCTCCAGTTGTCCTCCCAGGACCCGACCTTCACTACAAGGCCCTCAAATCACCCTTGCTTCTCGGTTTTCCGTCGTCCGCCGTTACACACAACAACGAAGAACTAAGGATGGTTGTCAGGTCGTGTTTGTTTCGCCCACACCCTCCGCGATAGGTGATAACAAACGGGAAATAAAATATTCAACACATGAAAAACAACAAGGCACAATTTTAAATAAATTAAAATTGAACTTGAACTTTGTTTCAGATGAACAACCATGGGAATAAAATATTATCTTCAAATAAAATCCCTACCTCGCCGTAGTCGTCGAGCGTACATTCTTCGCAGAATTGACCATCACGGGAGAACGTGATCGTCGCGTTGCGGAAGGTTGTCGCGTCGTCGCGGGAGGGCGTCGCGTCGTTACAGAAGGGAGTCGCGTCGACGATCTATGAGGGTTAAAAAAACACACGGAATTAATTATAACAATTAAATCCATGCTGAGGATAGAAACCACAAAGGAATTTAAAAGATTTTAACCTCCTACCTCAAGCAGTTGATCGAGGATTTATCGCGGGGGAAGAACGTCGCAGAAGAAGCGTCGGCGTCGCGTCGATCTCTGGGGTCGGGCGTTCTTCGCGTTCTTCGCAAAGGAGGATGAAGATATCAAGCCTTGGATACTTCTCCAAATCCTCTCAACGAGTAATCCTTAAGAAGAAAAGTGTTGTTCTTATTTTATTAACATGCCAATGGTTTGAAAACAGGTTAATAAAAGAACAAATTAATTCATAGAATTATTTTCAACGAATTAACTTCCCAATTAATAGAAGCGTTTAATTGTTTAAGAAACACCCTAGTTGACATTCATTTAATAGGGGTTTTCGCGGGTGCATTTCATAGCGGAAAAGAAACGGTGGGGCTCATGCGGGCCCCACCTCAAAAATATCCTACCAAGAGGGTAAAATATTTTGAATTGTACCCTATCCTCTTTAATTCAGCTTAAACATCATTATGTGGCTTTCAAGTGGATTTAAGTGAAATAAAATAAAGTTTTTCGCACCACTTTATTTTATTTTTTTCACTTAACCCCCAAAAATTAAAAACCACACCTGAGAAAACGCAACTCCGAAAAAGGCGTTTCTAAGAAAATACTGGCGTTGTGATTCCATCGGTTCCCTCAGAACTAGATTCCAAGCACCGGTTCAAATGTTAGAAAAACCCGCTCGTTCGTTCACTGAACGTACCCGAGCCAAACTTCGGAAAATTATTCCGGGCACACTGGGCCTCAGAATCAGGTGTCATCTAAAACTCGTTCTTGTAAAATACCAAAGAAAATTTCAAAAAAAAAATTCCCTTGAAATTTCTAGGTCTTTACATTAATCCCACCACATGGCTTTACGTCGTCGTAAAGAATTAACACCAACTTGGTTCACAAAAGTGGTACAGAGCACACGTCTGAGCCTTTCGCTCCCATGTTCTCACCTGGCGGTTCCCGTACTGCCAAAGAAAGTGCACCCAAGGAATCGATCATCGTCATAGGATCTGCTCCTTTTGATCCTCGATCCCCACTGGAACCTCCATGAAAGATACCCCATCGCCATCGTCCAGTTCCTCATGGTCAATGATATGCGAAGGGTCAAGCATGAATCTCCTCAGCTGAGATACGTGGAAGACGTCGTGCACCCGGTGCAACTGAGGTGGATGGGTGAAGCGGTAAACCACCTCACCTACCCTGCTGGGGACCTAGAAAGGTCCATTAAACCTCGAAGATATCTCTCCGCCTTGGCTACATCTCCGTAAACCTCATCGAGGTGAGACTTGTATAAGGATATGATCGTCATCCTCGAACTCTAGAGGTCTCCTATTCCTATTAGAACTGAAACTCAAAACGACTGCTTCCATGAGGGTAAGGTTAACCGAATCAAGAGTGATCGGTCCCACCCTCCTGTTCATGAGTTATCCTATGTTGCCAAGGGTTTCCTTTTCGCTGACAAAGGAAAACCCATCCCGACATCGTAGTTAAACCACAACCTTTTTGCCTAATACAGTCAATTTGTGTATGAACTATGATTGCCCAGTCCATACTGAAACCAACGTTGTAAGGCCTCGACGCTGCCACCAAGAGATTCCAACAGAAATTCTCGCCTCGAGGGTCTGACCACACCGTCGGTGTATGTGTGATTATAGAGTTTTCTCCCATGGTATCTCTAGACGTGAGGGTCAAGTCTACAGCTTACCGGAAACTCTAGGTATGGGACAAGATTTGTGAAAGCGATGAATGATTCATAACGACGTCTGTTACTACAGCAGCTAGTAGTGGACACAGACCGTCCCTTGAATCATTTTTAGAGCCATTGGGTCACACTCCTTGAGCGCATGTAGCCACACACTTCCTCCGCCCTTCAGCTCCCTGAGCTTGGAGGGTACAACTAAGGCGGGTGGTTGTAGCATGTTAAGATGTACACCACCTCATGCTGCTCTCCTAGCTCTACCTCCACATCTTTCGCTTTGCAGACTCATCTCACTTTAAATCTTCCTCTTCTTGAAACATTTAACACACCCGAGTCTCAAAGACTGGCACCAGTTTCCAATTTCATACTGCACTGTGCAGTCTTCATCCGCTCCTAGATGATCTGCACCTTCTTTGCCTACGATCCGGAAGAGATGCTAAAATTTCTCCTTTGCCGAAAAGAGAAACACGATCTCACCCCCCCTGGATGAACCACGCCCATTGCCTAATATAGTCAATCCTGACATGAAGGATGCATTCATTCCATGGATGACGTCTTAAGGCCTCGACGTAACTACTATGAGATCCAACTGTCACTCTCGCCTACAAGGGTCGAGTCACACTGTTGGCATCAGTGCGAGGTCATTGGGTCTCCTCCATTAGAAATCGTGAATGTGAGGGTCAAGTCAACAGTCTTAACCAGAACCACTCAGTATCAACCAAACAAAAAAGACAGGAAATCAAACATCACAAAGATAATTGTGTTTTTTTCTTATTGTATCTCATAGTATAAAGACATGAATACCATAGAAACATGGAACTAGATGTACAAGGGACGTATCCACTAGTTCCACTCTTGTCCACCTACTCCTGGAGCTCTACTGCCTTGTCCACTACTCAGCTGTTGCTCAAGCACCCGCCGCTGCTTCTGCCTCGGTGGCTCCTCCAAAGCCTGCAGATCAACTGTACGAGGAGTCGGACAGTCACGTGCCAGGTGACCCTTTATGACGCATTCATAACACTTCCTGCTCCTCGTACGGCTGGCTCTGGTCCTCTTGGACCTCTGCATAATCTGTCTACTTCCCACAGATGACTCAGCTACTAATCGGAAACCCTGCGGTAAAGGCAGAAGCTCATGTACACGCTCGAGGTGTAGAGCTACTGGAACAAACTCCACCCTGAAGAAGGTCTCGAAGTCTTCCCATGTGAAGGCCATCCAGTCGCAAAACTAGAACAAGTGGCTCCACCACCTGCCTGCTGCTGCCTGAAGAAGGCTAGAAGAAAAGATCACCATGAAGTCTGCCGGCATCCCCACTAGCCTGAAGAATCTCACCACAACCTCCATCCAATCCTCAGCCACCTACGGGTCCGTCTCGCCCTAGAACCTAGGTGGCCTCGGGTGTCGGAAATCATCCAGTGCACTCATGTGGCGTGCATCTCATATTTCTGGGGCTGGTGGCATCGGTGGCCCAACGTATGGTAGTACCGCTGGTGCCTCCGCTGGTGCCTCAACTGCAAGAGGGCCTTGTACCGAAGCCTCGTCACTCGGTAGGCTGTCAGTACGCACATCGCTCTGGGATGTAGCTGGTTGTCCGAGAAAAGGCATCCTGAAAGAAACAACGTGACATGGTCAAACGATTATACCTAGTGAGCTGACATGGTTTGAGCTGACATTTAAAAACTTTTGGAAACACACACGCAATCAGTGTTTTTTGTGCACAGAGTCGGAAGTTGGTTGTCAGGGACATGGTGTATGGATACGTCGGCCGCCCGCACCAACACTGGACTCCCCGAACTAGAAACCACACTCGGTACTCTTAACACTATTGATTCATAGAAAAGAAAAAAAGATCAGAGTCCCAAGTTCGGCGGTAGAACCGAACTCCTCTGATACCAATTTGTCATGACCCGTCCTCGGGGCCCGTGCCGTGACTACCCCAAGCCTGCCTCCCATAGGCCAGGGGCTGGAGGCTAGCACCAATGGCGTAAATCCCAATAACTATGAAGGCATTTACTTTATAAAAGTAAACAAAAAACCATAGATTACAAAAGGAATTAAAACACTAAGTACAATGAGATGTGGTGAAAGGTAAATGGGCCAGAATACAAACCCAAAAGAAAGTAGAACTACAACTGAACATGTACAACAGAAAAGACAACAGCTGAAAGGACGGAAGCGGCTCCTGGGTCATCCTCCTCGGATCCTACCTGAAGGGTAGCTACATATGGTGCAGCTCTTGGATCGTCCACCACAGATCCTACCTGAAGGGTAGGTACAGATGGTGCAGCTCCTGGATCGTCCACCACGGATCCTACCTGAAGGGTAGGTATAGATGGCACAGCTCTTGGATTGTCCACCATGGATCCTACCTGAAGGGTAGGTACAGATATCCTCCACAACACTCTCGCCCGTCAACCTCCTCCATGTGTCTTCTCGTCGCGAAGTCCACCTCCGGATACTGACTCGTCGTGTAGTCCACCTCCGGGTACTGACTCGTCGTGTAGTCCACCTCCGGGTACTGTCCAGTCCTCGAACACTCGGCCTCCATCAGCACTATCGTCGTCTGAAACCAAGACAACGAGGTGCGGGCATAGCCTGTGTAGGGGTGAGTATAATGATACTCAGTATGGACCCCGAGACCCTCAAGGTCTCACTAAAACCAACAATGATAACCACAAAGAAGATCTCAATAGATAACCTCTACTTAGTTATATGCCCATTCATATACCTAAGTTATTCAGTAACCCATCTCAATCATGAGGAAACACAAGGGTTTTGAAATCAATGGATAACCACTACCAAGGTATTTTCCCATACATATACCTTAGTTATCAAGTAACTCATCGCAATCATGAGGTAACACAAAGGTCATAGACTCACCTCAAACCAGGATTTTCATTATTGAAACCATAACTATTGAAGAGCCCCGTCTCTGGAGTGTACAATGGTCCTGTCACGACTCCAAGGTAATGCTCACTAATCCTAAGACTGCTGAGGTACTCCTCCTGTTGAGTACTATGGGCCTGCTAATACAACCAATCTCTTCCCACTATGGGTTTGCCGCTACAACCAAGCTCTCCCCCTCATAGCCTCAAGAGGTACTCCTTCTGTTGAGTACCGCGGGTCTGCCGCTACAACCAAACGCTCCTCCGCTGTGGGTCTACCGCTACAACCAAGCGCTCCCCCTCATAGCCTCCATAGGTACCCCTTCTATTGAGTACCGTGGGTCTTCCGCTATAACCAAGAGCTCCTCCTACGTGGGTCTGGCGCTACAACCAAGCGCTCCCCACTGGGCTATCCGAAACACACCGAGTCGATCGGTCAAGCAGTCGTCAGGTCTCAGCCGGCTACACGGTCTCCGTATTCCACACGCTAATCTCCAGGAGGGTCCGCTCCACGAGCTGCTGGTCGATACTACAAGTATCAAAAGGTTCCATGAAGAAGTATCTCAAGGGACGGCCTCATCATAGGGGTCTCAACACAACAGACGGCGCATCAATCGGGCGCCCAGTCGGTGAGTTACTAGCCTTTTCGTCCCAGGGGCCCGGTTGGGTTCATGTACGAACCAACCCGACCGTATCTCAAATGTACCCCGAACTCCCATAGGGTATACTCAAAGGGACTGTTTCTCAACATGATCACCAACACCGCTGACGGTTCGTCAAACAGACTTCTGGTATGAAAGATATCATCATTTCTGTTCCAAGGGCCCGGTTGGATTTTGAGTACAATCCAAACCGGCCACTATCCAATAGAAACCAAAAATTGGGCGAAGTATTCCAAATGATCCGTCTCATCAAGAGTAATTCAGCGATACAGACAGCGCGTCAATAGGATGCCCGGTCTGTGAGTTATTGGCTTTTTTTGTTCCAGGGGCCCGGTTGGTTCGTGAGAGAACCAACCCGACCGCACTCCGACGACATCCAAACCTTGAGAGGTTTTAGACAAAAGATCCGTCTCACTTAGAGGAATCCATCAAAGTCTACGGCACGTCAATCGGACGTCCGGAGCTCAAGATATGAGCGTTTCCGCTCGGAGGGCCCGGTTGGTTTTGTGTACGAACCCACCCTGCCAAACCCCATGTATTAAGAAACCTTGGGTGTAGTATACCGAAACGACCGTCTCGATCCAAGGATCGCATCTCTGCTGACGGAGCATCATTCGAAGGCACATAGCTCATGTAATGAGGAAAAGACCGAAAAGGTCCACAAACGGGGGGTCTGGGTCCTGACCGTCCCGGCCCAACCCCCCCTGGGTCGGCCGGGTCGACCCGAACTTGGTCCGGTTCCGACCCAGTTGGCGCGACCCGGCCCGGCCCAGCCTGGGCACGACCCAGTTCGGTGGGTCAGCCCGGCTCGGCTCAGCCGAGCGACCAAGCAAGGGGAGCCGCGGGGTGTGCAGCCCACGCGGGAAGAGGAACCACGGCCCCACGTGGGGCCGCGCTTGGTCAGCAGACGTGGAAAAGCGGCGTCTCGTGTCTCCCGGTTCTGCGCGGCCACGGAACCACCTCACCGCCGCGGCTTCAGCCACGACGGGTTTTGCCGGCGGAGCGCCGGCGTGAGATTCCGCGGACCACCGAACGTGCTCTGGTGGTCCGTTTTGCGTGCGGTCTTCGCCAGTCGTCCTCCCGGGACCTGACCTTCACTACAAGGCCCTCAAATTTCCCTTGCGGCTTCGTTTGCCGTCGTCCGCCATTCCACACACCAATGAAGAACTGCGGAGGGTTTTCGGGCCGTGTTTTTTTGGCCCGCACCCTCCGCGTTAGGTGTTAAAAAACGGGAAATAAAATATTCAACACATGAAAAACAACAAGGAACAATTTTAAATAAATTAAAATTGAACTTGATCTTTGTTTTAGATGAACAACCATGGGAATAAAATATTATCTTCAAATAAAATCTCTACCTCACCGCAGTCTTCGAGCGTGCGTTCTTCGCGGAATTGACCGTCGCGGGAGAACGTGATCATCGCGTCGTGGAAGGGCGTCGCGTCATCGCGGGAGGTATTCACGTCATTGTGGAAGGGTGTCGCATCGACGATCTCCGAGGGTTAAAGAAACACACTGATTTAATTATAAAAATTAAATCCATGCTGAGGATAGAAACCACAAAGGAATTTAAAAGATTTAAATCTCCTACCTCAAGCAGTTGATCGAAGATTTGTCGCGGGGGAAGAACGTCACAGAAGAAGCGTCGATGTCGCGTCGATCTCCGGGGTCAGGCGTTCTTCGAATTCTTCGCGTTCTTTGCAAAGGAGGATGAAGATCTCAAGCCTTGGAGTCTTCTCCAAATCCCCTCAATGAGTAATCCTCAAGAAGAAAATTGTTGGTCTTATTTTATAAACATGCCAACGGTTTGAAAACAGGTTAAGAAACGAACAAATTAAATCATAAAATTATTTTCAACGAATTAACCGCCCAATTAATAGAAGCGTTTAATAGTTTATGAAACGCCCTAGTTGACTTTCATTTAATAGGGGTTTTTGAAGGTGTGTTACTTAGCGGAAAAGAAACGGCGGGGCTCGTGCGGGCCCCACCTCACAAATATCCTACCAAGAGGGTAGGATATTTTGAATTGTAGAATATCCGCTTTAACTCAACTTAAGCATATTTATGTAGCATTCAAGTGGCTTTAAGTGAAATAAAATAAATATTGTCGCACCACTTTATTTTATTTTCTTCACTTAACCCCCAAAAATGAAAAACCACACCCGAGCAAACACAACTCCGAAAAAGTCGTTTCTAAGAAAATACTGGCGCTACGATTCAATCGGTGCCCTCAGAATTCGATCCCGAGCAACGGTTCAAAAGTTAGAAAAACCCGCTCGTTCGTTCACTGAACGTACCCGAGACAAACTTTAGAAAATGATTCTGGGCACACCGGGCCTCAGAATCAGGTGCCGTCTGAAACTGCGTTCTTGTAAAATCCCAAAGAAAATTTAAAAAAAAAATCTCTTGAAATTTCTGAGTCTTTACAATTTCTAGGGAAAAAATAATATTAATCCGAGCTAAAATAAATAATTGGGTCTGTTAATGATTCATGAGACGTATTTGAATCCCTAATTCAACCCCCTTTGGTTATCTCATATATCAGGACCTAACACATACCATCGTCATGATTATCATCATGATGTTTCCACATTTGAAATACATCTTCATAATTCTCATACTGTTTACATAGGAAAAATTCCATGTTTAACTATGTTCTATGTAGTTCTGGTTATTGACTAATACAGGAATGAAAATTATGAGATTTACATATTATAGATTAGAATCATATATATACGAAAATTACAAATAATATTTAAATCTATGTTATCTTCAATTTTACCCTATGTTAGTCATCATTAACACAAAAAACCCTAGTATTGTGACCTATACATAACATATCCATAGGACATCCATAGACATATCAATAAAAATATATATAGGTATCTCATGAATAATTTTCATCCTAGTTTCCAAAGGATGACTAAAGATTTTATCTAATACCAACTGTAGAGACCCAAGAAGGATGTACATAGACATTAAATTTCTTTGGTAGAATACTTAAAAAATTACACATGTTTATTCCTAGAGGCTTTATTAGTTTAGTGTATTTGGAAATTCAAAACACATTATTCTATCATGGTGAACGATCTTAATCATCTATAATAATGATCTTAACAATTAATTTTTCTTCCCGAATACATTAATTTATATCATTGGAAAACAATACATAAAAATGGTGGGATTACATGATAAATAGGGGTATAAATTTAGAATATAAAACAAACCATAAACATTTGAATGTAAAAACATGAACATAATGTTTAAATTTCAAAATCATGAGTCATGAAATAAATCATGGAAATTTGTAAGGCATAAATCATAGTTGAACATGACCATGATAACATATAATTAAAATAACATATGGATTTGTGTCAAACATATAGCCTCATAATATGTTTCCTTTTATATCCACTGAAAACCTTCTAAAACCATCACAGTGGACACAGTCCTTTACTGAACGGGGGTTACCCGTCATTCAAACGATGTGTTACTAAACCATGTTTACTTTCTGTTTCATCCATGTATTACAGAACCATAAATAAATTTAATCAATCATTGTTTATCTTATGAGATATAAATATTTTCCCAATTAATTGGACGGAGATATAGGTCCCACTCATCTCATAATGAATTAATTCTTACACGTTCCATAATAACATAAGTTATTCATCACAACATAACCCATGAAATAAAATGTGTTTCGTAAACATAATTCCTTCGTAACACAATCTATAAAAAAATAATTCCATCATTAACATAATCAAATCATAGTAATAATAGTCATAGAGACATAACCAACTTTTATGATAGTCATCTTGGCTAGAAAATAATTTTTATAAAACACCTGAAATTATTTATTGAGGAAAAAATCATTTCATCATCAAAAACATTTTCATTTCACAAAATGCAGTTCAATTTTAAAAGAAAATAATCAACTAGAAAATAAATTTGAAATCATGTAATGTATGCTTCAAGGAAATAATTCATTATGAAGAAGTAAAAATCTATTCATTCATTATAATTTTAAGAAAACTTCTTCTTATACTCTTGCTAGAAAATTATAACAGTTTATTGTATGGTAAGAAAAAGAATGATACCTTCCAAACCATGTAGTAGATGTAACAAAATGGGTAAAAATTACATTAAAAAAATCATATATTAATTTGATTTTTTTTATGAATTTTTTTTTGAATTAATGGACATTGTTCATAAATATATCCCAAGTAAATACTTACATATAATTAATCTATGATAAAAATGAGATTGAAAAACAATACCTTACTTTAGGTATGGTATTGTTTGTATGTATTAGATGCTCTAGTAAAATTATTTAAATAATGTTACTGATTAATTCAATAATCATAATTGTTTTTATGATATCATTTATTATCATATTGTCAACTTTTTTTGTATCATTTCACTAATATTAATAATTAGGGTATTAATTAATTTATGTTCTCATGTGTGTTTTGTTAGATATGTTCTTACTAAAATTATTAATTTAAATATATATCATTTATGGAATGGTATTATTGTAATATATATCATATTTGTTAAAAAAATTATTTATATTATCATTCATTAATAAATATTATTTAGAACGAATTCCATTGCACCATAGAGATTGTAAGTCGTACGTACACAAGAGAGATGATATCGTTCCCATAATTGTTGAATATTATTTAAGTGTATGGTTTATTATATCTCAAAATCAATATAATTTTATATTAACTATATATATTTATTAATTCTATCATTATAACCATCCATGTAATGTAGTGGTGAAAATGGATTAGACCATAGCGTATAGGATGTAAGGCGTACGTACGCACAGATGATGATTTCATTTTTCATAGGATGGGTAAAAGGTGGAATATTTTTGTTTCATATGAATAATATCCCTCTGTATATATGTACTATGGGAGTTATTAATTTACAATGAAATAATTAATGTTTTGGAAGTAGAAGAAGAATGATGTTTTAATGAATCAGTAAATGATATTACATGTTCTCTAATGTGCCTCCTCTAAATATCCTCTTATAGGACGATAGTTTGAAGAATACATGGACCTGTAAAATGTTTCTAAAAAATGTTATAAGGAAACTGGGTAGGTTATGACCTAGAATTAAGGCTCCAAATGAAGTGAGGTGTTAGGGGGAGGATATTCCCTTTTATAAATAACGTGAGAGGAAATATTGGAATTCTAAAAAATATTAACTTATAAAAATTTGAAAAACCAATCCAAATAACTAATAAATGAGATAAGAAATGTTTCTATTTTAAAAGGAATAAATATTAACTTATTTAATTTAAATTAATCATAAATTACTAATTTATGCCTTTCTAGACCATATATATATTATTCTATATTTATAAAATTGTTTTATATTTTTTAAATTATTTTATAATGCATTATTTTAACAGGATATCAATTGTGTCAATTTTGAAACTATTCATTTAATGTATTTTTAGAAATATCAGGATACAGTGTTATTCTCAAACCAAATATTTTATTATATCGCTAATTGTTTATGGTCGTCAATAAAACTAATTGGATAAATTTATTATAAAAAATTATATTTATTATATTATTTTAAAAACATTTATTTTATATCTTCATTAATAAAATATTCACTACAACAATATTGGGTAATTATTTAATATACATATTATTATAAAAAAAATTAAATAATGTACTATGATGAATATAAATTTACAATACTTCATAAGAAAATATGTAGTCAAAATTTTCTTTTCAGAAAGCCATCAGAAAAAAAATTATATTTATTAAATTATGAAGGTAACAACATTATGATCACATTAAATAAAATAAAATACATATCATAATCTTGTCTAGAAGCAGAAATGGAAATAGGTTGACATTTGGATGATTATGGTTGAGGTATGATCGTCCAATATAATATGGTCATGTTTTATGACATTTTTTTGGTTTTTTGGATATAATAAAAAATTGACCCATTGATTTCTCGTCAATTAATCATTTTTTACATCTTTTATGAATAAGACATTAAGGTAATTATTTAATTCCAAAAAATTAACAATAAATTTTCATGAAGTAGTTAATTATTTTATCTTTTCTTGGACTATTTATTTTCTAATATATCACCTGGTCATTCCTATATTAGAATTATTATACTTATATGAAATGTGAGTTTAACATTTTTCCACATCAATTGGTTTTATTAATATATATGTCATTTTAATTGTCTAGTGGACATTAAATGAATATGTTTCGAACCAAACATGATAAGGGTGGATTTTGTTTCACTTAACTATATTTTTGCCTATTTTAGGATAATATTTTTATCATATTATTATATTCTGGAATTTACATGATTTACCTTTAACTATGGTAAATAAAAATTACCTAAGTTATTATTCATAATATCAGAAAATAAATGTAACCTATTAACATAATTTAGACCCACAGATTCCAAATATGGAATAAAATTTTCCTAATTTAAACAATAGAATTTTTTGAAATTAATGTAATAATAATTATGGTTGTCAAAACAAAAAAGCTGGATTTTATGAAGTAAAAAACATATCCAATGATTTTCATGTGCTTTCTCCAATTTAAATTCAAAGTTACATACAATGACAAAAATGTGATTAAATGATAAAAACATAATCTAATTATAATTAAAAAAATATAATCTATCTGGAAAAATAAATTAGATGTCAAGGAAATTATGAATTAATATGCAGTATTTTTCACTATTCATTAAAATTACAATTTTATCAGAAAATACAAAAATTAAAAAAAAATGATATTTTAATGTACCGCTTCCAAATAAAAATTTAGTTTTGTAAAATTTTAAATATAAAATATTTAAAATAATTATTCAAAATGGGAGAGCAACCAAAATGTTGAAAAATGCTTTTTTTAAAATACATATTTTTTCTGAAAATTTTAAATTTGTTCTTATATATTGTTCTAGAAAATAAATAATTTTATTTGTAATGTTATAAAATACAAATTCAAGTACTATTATTCCTAAAATCTAGTTTATATCCCATAAAATAAAAATATTTTCATAATATATCATTATTTAGTGAAACATTGTATTGCGTACAATTCAACATATCAGGGAAGGTTTCTCTTGCGTGTAACACAATCCAATAATAGTGTTGAATACACTACAAGATAATATAGTGTTTCGTATAGCACAAGCTAATATATTTGTATCAAAAACAAAATAAATCAATGAAATAAAAAAGAATTTATAAAATCATTGGGCGTTACACTAGTATAGTAATGTAAACATCATGATACATTCATCATCCCTAACTGGTGTCCAAACATGTAATAATTTAGTTAATTATGATCTATTTTATAGTTTTTGAAGTAAAAGGATACAATTAATAACCTAGGAAACCTATAATAATGATAAAAAATGAGGATCCAAGGGAATAACAAAGGAATCCTTTTTTATGGTATTAATGAAAGAGGATCCGAGGTAATATATGAGGAATAAATTACCTCAAGGGTTGAGCCAATATTGTAATAACATCAAGCTTGGGTAAAGGGGGTTTGAGTGTAATATAAGGGTAATTAAGCAAGGCATTCCACTATAGACTGTTCTAATTGAGATTACGGACCTCATCCATGGAAAATATGAGATAATCATGACAGGGCCCAATGGGGTGAATCTATGGCACCATGTGTCTAAAGACATTATGATTGATCCATGTAGAGTATCCATGAAATCCTAATATCCTTAAGATATTGAATGTATTTTACAATGTAATTTCTCCCACTAATTAATTGTCAAGGACCATGATTCATAGTGGGTATCTCCCTTTAAACCTAGCTTCTAGAATCATATTGTCATCCTCCGAGTGGTTATGTAATTCCCATGAGGATCCATGAATGACTCTTATCAAGACACTCAAAAAAGTGTAAAATGGTTCATATGTAATAAAAACATAAACATAATTCATTATTTAAAAAAGGACATTAAATACTCAATCTCTTTAAATAATATAAAAGGTTCATTCCATTTCCTTCCATACAAGGTGACTAATAGAAGTTAACTTGAAACAGTTAATTATTTTAATTTAATATTCAATTATACAGTTAACTTAAAAGATAATGACATGGTGGTCTATGGACATGTAACAATTTACCATTCAATTACATTTTACTAGGAAAATTGATACACATAATATACATTCCATTTAAATTTTGGTTCTTATATTATATTAAAAAACATAACATAGATGGTTCATGTGTTAATATTTTGTAATAGCCTTTAATAATTAATTTATTTGGTTAAAACACAAACCTTAAGGAGGAAAATACTATCTCACACGAATGGTGGTGAAAACATTTCATAACATTCCACTAATGTAATAAATGAAGAAACACCATACATTGTAACACTCTGACCCCAGAAGCCCAGAGCCGATGTATTATTTTAATACATTTTCATGATTACAAGGAATCAACTCTTAAAGGACTGAACAATTTAGCATCCATGGAAAATAAATTACATACATCAATGTTACATTAAACATTCAAACATAAAACACATCATAAATAATCCATTGATAGTTCTATTATTACCCAAGTTTAACCCTGTATATCAAACCTAATACACTTCCTGCAATCTTGGAAAATGAAAACATAAAAAAGGGTGAGCTCAGAAGCATAGTAAGGGTAAATATTTTTGTGGAAGCTATAAACTTTTAATGTTATATGTGTAATAAAAACAGCATTTTAATATTAAACATTTACATAATATGGAGAAAATAAATCAAACATTACCATATAAACATACACATGGATATTACTCTTGTTGAATAATCACATGTAATAATTTATTTCATACTGAGGGAATGCCAAACACCGGACATCATTACCACATAGTCAAGTCCACTTTGCAACACTAAAAATAAATTTTTTTCAAGGACATGTTCCAAGACACTAGTTCGTCTCGTGAGACCTACCGAATCATCTAGGGTATGTAGTGGGCCCCACCCGTTACTTACTAATTTCACTGCATTCCTCATTTGAAAATCATGAAACATAACACAATCATTGGTATAAAAACTAGAATATAAAATTACAATACTTCAATGATAAACCATGATGGGTATAAAAATATCCCATTTAATTCAAACATATCATAACTCATTCAATACAATGTGGAAGATTGTATTATAATAAATCAACCTTAATCAAGAATAATATCCAGTAAAAAATGTTGACATAGTTGAAAATGATCAGTAAACGTTTTTGGGTGAAAAATATTTCTTGTGAAATCATTTAAAATTCATACATTTATAAAGAAAGTATTTTTAAATATAATTTTTAATCAAAGTGTCCCATGCCACATTGAAATTTTTTGAATGAATTTAAATTTTAAAACAATAATGTCCATATAAATAAATCCTTAAAACCATTTTAAAAATATGGATAATAATATGAACAATTTAGAATAATAAATATTTAAAACATTTACAATTATTTTATAGTTAAAGTATAAATTAAAAGAAACATTTTAAAATTTATTTTATGAAACATGGAAATGGATAATAAATATGTCCTGGGAAATACTTACACATAAACGATCTCAGATAATAACGAGATTGATGAAATAACCCTTAACATTCAATTTTCTTTTGACAGGGGTACATTTAACCTCTTGTATAATGACAATAATATATTATAAAATTAAAACATAACCATATTAATATTTATTATATCATAAATGATTCATATAGGACTATATACTTCCCATTTAAAGATAATTTTAATGTTATATTAAAATTTCTGGTAATAATCGCTTTCTTTATCGTACATGTTTTAACTTTTAGTCACGATCGTATCATTTAGATCATTATTTAAATACATACAGAATATAAAACATGATTTATATATAATATATATTAGTAAAAAAAATATTTAATCAATAGATATATAAAATGGAAAACACCGTTTATGGATACTGTAAGCCGTACGTACGCAAAAACGATGTTTCCATTTTCATATCATATTGAGAGGAAGTAAGTGAATAAGATATATATAAGAAAAAATATATTTATATATATATAAATATATCAATTATCACTAATATGTAATATATTACACACTTATTAGTAATATATATTATTTTAATCTTAATTGAATGGAGAACTTGGAAATGAATATCAACATGTCGTGGAGACGGTAAGATGTACGTACACACGAGCGACTATATCATTTCCTTAATGATTAAAATATGTGTAATTGGATTGTAAATTAATTTTAAAGTGATATTAGACATTTATTTTTATTATTTATATAAATATTACTCATCATTATATCAATCTAAATATCATTGTCTTGAATAAAAAATATCACCACGTCCTGGTGACTAAAAGCCATACGTATGCACGCATAGTAAAATTATCATTAATAGGATGGATAGAATAATGATTATGGTTGTACTATATTTATAATAACATCACTGTATGTATAAGGTACTAGGTTTATTATTTTGGTATGGAAATAACAAATAATGATAATGTGGATGAAGAAATGAACTTTGAAAGAGGTTATAAAATAATTACCACTTCTTTGGGTGTTTCCTTTTGATTTGAACAACATATCTCCCTAGGATTCCTTTATTCACAATTTATGGCCTCTGAGGTTATGTGAGGGATGTTTGGAGGTGATTTGGGATGTTACTGGCCGAGCCAAATGGCTATGGAGGTGTGATATTGAGAGAAGGGGAAGAACTCTTTTATAAGATAGGTGAGGGTCACATTTGAAAAAGTTTGAAATATTATTTTATTATAAAATAATTTTCTATATTTAAGGGCTAAAAATTGACATATTTATAATATATGGTGGTTATGGGTATATATACTTTCAACAAAAAGGTTTTAGTCATGTTTATTTCACCAGATTAACCCTATCATTTAGATTTATCATTTAGTTCAATAGTTTATCTTTTACCATGTCCTGTTGTATTATTATAATAATTGGTCAATAAAAGAACTACAAAAATACAAGAGAACCTAAATTTGTTCTTTAATGACATATATATCATTATATAAGTACTTTGGAAGATACCAATATTTTTAGGATTACTATATCATTTAGTAATATAAGTACTTTGATTTTTTTGAATGCCATAACAAGTTGATTACATCGAAAAAATACATTAAATCAACCCTAGCATGTCATATTCACTTATAATATTCTTTTATGTCTACAAATGTATCAATTGACATTTATTTTGATATTTATAATATGAATTATTTTATTCTTTCACTAATAAGGTAATTACTTAATCATCATTGGGTCAGAATAAATTTACTTATATAGTCTATAAAAATTATAAATAAAATACCATTGTGTAGGAAATTTTTTTTAATTCTAATGAATAATTATAGTCTAATTTATCATATCTATATCCATATATTAATAATGGTTTAGTTATTAAAGGTTGAATTTTTCACTTTTAACTCTTCTTTATATAAAATAATAATAAGGGTAATAATAGAATCCATATGGACCATAAGGAATAGATTTAATTACTAAATATGGTTTTGGGTGAATTAAACTTATCCAATATAATTAGGACACGTTTTCGGGTAATAATAATATCATTTATACCATTAATTACTCTATTTACTTTTTATCGTGGTAAATAAAAGTTGTAAAATACTATTCACCAAAAAGTATGTTCCTCTTATTAAACCAAATTTTACATAATCATATAAACGGTGTTTCTCATATTTAAAAAATTCAATTCACATATTCTATAAAATTACTTTTTTGTGCAAATTTTCAAATGTGCCTTGAAGTTAGGTAAAAGACATGAAAATTTTCAATAAATTTTTATACATCTAATTTTATTATAAAATGACTCCAATGAATTAAATTGAACATATATAGGTATTATATATATATATATATCAAAATATTAAATTAAATAAAATAAAATAATATTTAAATAAAAAGTTGGTCTTCAACATTATTGTGTTTTTTTATTATTCATCAAAAATTTAATGTTTTCAAAAAATAACAAAAAATCCACCTATGATAATTTTGATATTTTGAATTCATAAAAGATTTATATTTTACCAAATTAAAAACATATATGTTGAATTAATTAATTTAAAATTAATTCCCATCATCAAATCCAAAAAGAATGTTTTTAGAAAGAAAAAACAATCAAATGATTAACATGGGATTATGTAAAATTTAAATGTGAAATTACTTATAATAACCTACATTGTATTAAATTACAAAAATATAATCTAATTATACTTCAAAAACATTCAAATGTATAATTTTACAATATAAAATATTTTTATTAAAAAAGTTTTTTTCAAATATAATTTAGTAAATTTCATTATTTATCAAAATCTTCAATTTATCAGAAAAGTAGAAAAAATTTATCCAAACTAAATTTCTATGTACCTCTTCTAAATAATAATTTAATTTAATTAAATTTAATATATAAAAATGTAAAATATTGGTTTTGAAAAGGGTTCTCCATTAAAAAGCGGTAAATTTTCATTTTTTGAAAAATAATTCTTTTATATGAAAAAAATGAATTTGATCTTATATTAAGTCTAAGTATCACATAATAAAATTTAAAAAATTATATAGATTATATAAAATGCAAACATTATTAAATATTATTCAAAAAAACTTTTTGAATGGCTTGTTTGTTAAGTCATGATGCACACGAACTTGGTGTTGGGTGTAGCACAAGTTATTAAATTACATTGAAGAGATAACATACTTTGAAATATTGGGGTGTTGAATTCTCCCCTATTTCAATAACGTGTGTCTCACAATTTGAATTTTTTCTTAGAAAATAAATGTTTATAAATAGAAAAATACCTTTGTGGAAAACCCACATAAGAAATTGGTTTAATAATGTTTAGTCTTTATAAGAGGGAAAGGGGAAAGGAAATTTCACCACCAAATTATGATCTTGATTAAGAGAACATTGGTGTGAATAAGTGAAACATAATTAGAGGTAAAACATAAATATTTATATGGTGTGATTGAGGCCATTAATCACAAACAAGTGTAAAATTGAGTTCCTCAAAGACATCAATCTATGATGATTTAAAATATCATCAGTTCAGCAAAACATAAGGTATTAGGATAACACATTTTTTGTTTTAATATCCATTCTGTAAAATTTAAGAATTAATTTATTCATAGAATAAGAGGTAAAAAATATAATCAACATGTAGATTTTCATCCTTCAATTATTTCCTACCACGAAATCATCTTTCACTCCAATTAGTAATATAATTCAAAAATATTATATTTATCCTAATAGAATAGGGTTCCAAAAATAATGAACTTATATTTTATTTGTCAGAATATTTATAAAAACCAGATTATAGAACCCAGGACACCACGTAGCCCAATTGTAGGTGATGCACCCTTGTCATCTGTCGATTGTGTGTTCATGTCTCGCGGCCTTACCGGATGGGACGGGTTGTCACCCGACCACCGGGTTGTAATTTTTATTTCAATCCAAAAATAATATTAAAAAATTCTTTACTCATAAAAATAGTATAAAATTTCAAACATAATCCATTCCAACCATTAGCCTTATCCAAAATACAAATGTCCAAACTCATAGTCCAAAATTAAAATGGAAGGTAGAAATAATGATGATTTTTTTTCCACGTAATAACATATGAATACCTTTATCGGGAATTCTTTTAAAACTCGGTAACACCCTGAATTACCATAAAACCTTTTTGAATACACTCATGCTCACTTATTTTTTCTAATATACCAGAAATAATCCTTATTTTGAAAATTTTTGTAAACTCTAAAAATAATGGGATAAAAATACAATTATTTAGTTTCAACATATCCCATAATATCAAATATAATTTATATAGATCAATCATATATTATTCCAAAACCACTACCTCAATATTAGAACCATATTAAGGTTTATATTTCCTTCAACCATGTATTTTCCAAAAATTATTAACATTAATTTGAGTCACTTTTCATAGAACCATAGAATCTCAGATCCTCAGTGAAATAGTACTACTGTACAATCCTTATTTATTTTAATAATTCATATAACCAGTACATCATTTTTAAAATAGTCATACCAAATTATTATTAATTACTAAATAAGAACACTAATCATTTATCTTCTTCAATGGAAGTATCAGAACTTTATTATTATCCAATAGCATCATTTGGGACATACTTTGATTATTTGTACATTGATTCGCGTAATGTCCCAACTCTTTTTAGATAAAGAATTGTACATTTTAAGCCTTTTTTTACCCTTGAAATCACGTACTTGGTGTCCTCTTTCTCCACACTTATAACAAACTCACATTCCCTTTATGTATTTACCATGGTGATTCTTCTCACAGTTATCAGATATGGGAAAATCATTCATTCCCATCTTCCCTTTATCCATCTTTCTCTATACCATCCTTTTATTATCTTGATTCCCATCAATGCCATAGAACTCAGATAATTATTTACATATTTTATTAACACATTATACTATATCTTAATAATGAGAAAAGATGTGGGAGAAAATTTCCCATATAAATATAGGCTTAATATCATAAATGACATGATATTTATAACTCTTTGGATGATGATTATTACTAGAGTTATCATTCCTTCAAATTGGTGCCATATCTAAACAATGGAATATACCAGGATAGTTTAAGAATCACAATGCATAATTCCAAACTTTTATAGTAGCTAACATAAATTGAAATGATTATGCAGATAATATATAATGATAAAGAAGTGTTTTCTTTGAGAATGTATTTACTGATAAATTATTCATATTTGATTTTAAAAAATGTGAATTTTCCTAAGCATATCCCCCCATGAATGTAGTATCCCAGAGTGTAGCAAGGATATTTGTCTTGTTCCAGGATAGTCCAGGTAAAGCATGAAATTTCTTCTCAAATTTTTCAATTATTTGTACATCTGTGCTAGATCCACCTATACCTGCTTGTATCTAGATAGGGATGTATTGTTTGAAAAACACACAAAATCTATACATTTCCAAAATTATATAAATAACTTCTATACTAATCGTCAAATCCTATCTTAGGGTAATGTTCTCTAATCATAGTTTTTCTAAATCTAGATTCCAAGGATTGTACATAACTTACTATGATACAAAATTTAACGCCCCGACCCAAGAAGCCTGGTGTCGGTGCATTATTTTAATACATTGGCATGATTACAATGAATCGTGTCTTGAAGGGAAGACCAGTTTATTATTCCTATAAAATAGATTATATACAATAATGTTGCATTACAAATTAAAACATCAAAGACAACATAAATAATCAATTGAGAATTCTGTTATTAGCCTATCTTATCTATGTATATCAACCATAATAAGCTTATTGGAATCCTATGAAAAACCCTAAGAAAGTGTTGAGATCAAATGCTTAGAAATGGTAAATAATTTAGTAGAAGCTTTAAACATTTAAGGAAAGATGTGTAATATAAACAATAGCCATTTAAACATCAACATAAACATAATATGGAGAAAATAAATCAAACATTATCATATAAACATGAACATATATATTCTACTAGTTGAATAATCACATGTAATAACTAATTTCATAATGAGGGAGTGGCTAATACTGGACAACATTACAACATAGTCAAGGACTCGTACCAAGACAACAAATAAATTTTTTTACAAGCCTTCTACTGAGACACTAGTTTGTCTCATGAGAACTACTGATGCATCTAGGGGCTATAGTGGGCCCCAACCTTCACTAACTAAGTCCACTTAATTCTTTATATGAAAATGTAGAAGCATTATATAATCATTCGTCTTAAAACAAGAATACAAAAATGTCAATACTTCAACCATAAACCATGAATGGTATAAAAATAGAACATCCATAGTCCAACATATCATAACTCATTCGATACAATATATAATATTGTATTATAATAAATCAACCACAATCAATAGTAATATCCAGTAAATAATTTTGACATAATTTAAAATTATTAGTAAAACTTTTTTTAGAGAAATATCCATTTTTTTTGAAATCATTTAAAAGTTAAACATTTATAAAAGAAGTCATTTTAAATATATATATAAAAAAAGTGTCTCAAAAAACATTTTAACTTTTTAATGACATAATATTTTAAAACAATGATGTCCATATAAATAAATCCTCAAATCCATTTTGAAAACAAGGACATTATTTAGAATGATTTAGAGGAATATATATTAAAAACATTTAAAATGATATTTTAGTTAAAGAGTTACTTAAAATAATCATTTTTAAAAGTCTTTTCAGAAACATAAACAAGGATAATAAATATTTCCCATAAAAAACATACACATAAATAGTATTAGATTATAATGAGATTGAGGAATTAACCCTCACATTTCAGTTTCCATTGGTTGAGGGTACGTTTAATCTCTTTTATAATGACACTATAATGTTATTAGATTATAAAATAACCATATTCATATTTATTATATCGTACATGACTCATTTATGACTTTATACTACTCATTTAATAATAGTTTCCAAGTTAATTTATCATTTTGGGTAATAATCGCTTTCTTTGTTGTAAATGATTTAATTTGTTAGTCTTGATTGTATCATTTAGATCATGATATAAATACTTCAAAAATATAAAATATGATTTATATATAATATATATTTAGAATATAAATATTTTTAATAGATATATATATGAAATGTAAAACACCGTTAATGGAGACAGAAGGCCATACCTATGCATAAACGTTGTTTCCATTTTCATATCGTATTAAATTGAAGTCTGTGAATAAGTTATATGTAAGTAAATAAATATATATAAATATATAACTAGTAGAATTATTGTGTCATACATGAAATTCATATTGATAATATATATTTTTATAATCATCATATAATAGTGAACCTGGAAATGATTATCATCGCATCGTGGAGACGGTAATCTATACGTACACAATAGAGATGATATCATTTCCTTAATGATTAAAAGGTGTGGAATTGAATGATATATTAATATTATAGAGAAATTATCATGTTATTTTTATTATTTATATAAATATTACTCAACATTATATGCATCCAAATAACATAGTGTTCAATAAAATATTACACCACGGTGTAAAGATGGTAAGTCGTACATATGCACTCATAGTGACATTATAATTCATAGGATGGATAAAATAATAAATATGTTTGTACAATATTTATAATAACTTCACAGTATGTAAAATGTACTTGATTTATTATTTTGGTATGAAATCAACACTGAAATTGAAAGTGGAAGAAGAAAAGAAATTGCAAGAGGTGATAAAATAATTACCTCTTCTATGTGTGTTTCCTTTTGATTTGTACAAAAGGGCTCTATAAGTTGGAATTATTCATAATGGATGGCTTCAAGGTTGATGTGAGGGATGATGGAAAGATATTTGGGCAGGGGATGACTGATCCAAATGGCTTTGGAGAAGTCATTTTGAGAGAAGGTGAAGTACCCTTTTATAAGAGAGGTAAGGGTCACTTTTGGAAAAAATTTAAATATTATTTTACTGTAAAATAATATTTTTTTCCTAATGGCTCAAAATTTATTTATTTATAAGAAAAGGTGGGGATGGGTCTAAATCTTCTAAACCAATAGGTTTTAGACAAGCATAGGTCTCTATATTAATCCTATATTTTAGATTTAACTCTTAGTTAAATAGTTTAACTTTTATCATATCCTCCTGTATTATTTTAATAAATGGTTATTAAACATACAATAAAAATTCAAATAATTATATAAGACTTTTTTATGATCCTTATATTTTTAGGATTTTTATGTCAATTAATAATATAGTATTTGTTTTGAAAACTCATTTCTGTCAATTTTGACAATATTTGGTATTTGGTTTTTGTGAATGACATATAAAGTTTATTACTTCAATCATAACTCATTAAATCTACCATAAAAGGTAATTTTCACCTTGAAAATTGATGGATGTCATAAAAATTCCCAATTTATATTTATTTAGATATTTATAATATCAATTATTTTAATATTTCTTTAGTAAGGTAATTTCTACATCATCATTGTATCATGCATTAATTTAATTATTTAATCCATAAAAATTATTAATAAAATACCATTATATTGGAATTTTTTTCTATATTTTTGAAATATATTGGAGAATTATTCATATTTATAACCCTTTATTAAAAAGGGTTTTGTTATTAAACATTGAATTTAACACTTTTAACACTTCTTTAAATAAAATAATAATAAATGCCCAAATGTAATCCAAGTGGAGCCAAGGGATAATATTTTATTCCTATGGTTTATTTTTTTTTTGAAAATACACTTATCCAATAAAATTGAGAAATGTGTTTGAGTATTTATAACATCATTTGTACCTTTATTTACCTAATTTACTTTGAACCGTGGTAAATAAAAGTCAAAAGTTACTATTCACAAAAATATTATTATCTTATTAAAAAAAATTTTTATGTCAACTGTGTTTCTCGGATTTTTATAATTCAATTAATTGAAGTGGTGAAATAATATTTTATGTAAATTTGAATATGTGCCTAGAAGGTGTGTAAAAGATGTTAAAAATTTCGATAATATTTTAAACATCTAATTTAATTATAAAATGAATCCATTGAATTACACTAAACATATATTGGTATTATATTTTTATTTTGACTTAAAATAAAATTACATGAAATAAATAATGTTTTAAATAAATAGTCTGTTTTAAACAATAACATAATGTTTTTTATTATTCATTAAAAATTGAATGTTTTCAGGAAAATACCAAAAATCCAACCTAAGCTAATTTTTATATTCCTATTTCAAAAAAGAATTCTATTTTAAAAAATTCAAAACATAGAAGTTTCATTAATTGATTCAAAATTAATTCCCATTGTCAAAACCAGAATGATGGTCTTTAAAAAGTTAAAAAATATTAAAATATTGAAAAGTGTATATGTCAATTTAAATGTGAAATTACTTATAAATTCCAACATCATATTAAATGATAATAATATGACCTTATAATAATTACAAACCATTAAAATGAAAAAATTAACACTATAAATAATTTCAATTAAAAAAGTTGTTTTCAATTAAAATTTACTATATTTCACTATTCCTAAAAATATGAATGTTATCAAAAAAGTACCAAAAATTTATCCAAACTAAAATTCTATGTCCTGATTCTAATTAATAATTTAATTTAAATAAATTGAATATAAAAAATTACCAAATATTGGTTTTGAAAAGGGTTAACCATTAAGAGGTTTTATATTTTCATTGTTTGTAAAATACTTATATTATCTGAGAAAATGAATTTTTTCTTATATTATGTATAAGAAACAAATAAAATGGATTCTAAAATTTGACGAAGTATATAAAATTCAGAATTCAATTAATACCATTCATAAAATCAATTTGAATGACTAGTTTGGTAAGTCATGGTGTGCTTGAACAAGGTGTTGCGTGTAAAACATGTTATTGAACTACATTGAAGAGATAACGTACTATGAAATCATGGGTTGTTACATAAGATTCGTGGTTGGTGTTGAGATTATAACCTCTAATGATGTGATCATCGTATATAGAAGGCGTTTTAAATTAAAATAATGATGATTATAAGAATGGAATATGATTTTGACAATAACCATTCAATAAAATCGGCGTGTTCACAACAAAAACAATTTATAAAATATTGATACATCAAGGATAAATCATAGACTATCTACATCTTGCCAATATAAAATTCCTCATCCAGTATGGCCCATTAGATCTTTATGGTTTAGAATAAAATGTATGAATGAATAAACACCCTAAAAATGGGATGTGATGCTGCAACTTAGTAACTCCTTGAAGGGAAATATAAATGGATAATGGAGTAAGATGATCAAATCACATAACATCATGGATCCAATGAGATAAACGATACTAGAATCCAATCTATGATAAAAAAAAATTAGGTTCATATCTAGGAATTGATATTAACTAAGTTATCCCATGTCCATTATATCCACTGAAAGTGAAACAAGAGAGAGGGTGTATGTTTAAAAGATTTTAATGTGATCAACATAAATTTACCCAAAATATCTAGGATGCACAGTGTTTTCCAATAGATTCTGATGGAAACTATCTCTATCTAAATGTTTAATTATAAAAATGCATTTCATATATTATCACATATATTATTGGGTGTCAGAGGTTATATTATAAAAAAATTTATCATGAAAATTTGAATAAGTGATTCATATAATTTATTATGTGTTATTAAGTATAAAAAATTTTTTAATTGATTATCTACGTGTAATTATGAGGATTACAAGTTTCAAACTTTGTTGAATTGAATGTAAGAGAGAAAATCAAAAAAATTCTACGAATATATCACTGACACTGACAAATAGATGAATCACCATCATACATAAGTGTTATTGGCAGACAAATCCAACATGAATATAATCTATGTAAGTGAAACTAACACTGTTACAAAAGACTCACAATTGGAATTGACACTGACATATAGAAGACCCATTATTGCACATGATACCGACGAAAAGGATCTACCATTAGTTCAAGTGACCTACTGTTACAAGATTTTACCAATGCACAGACTCATCGACAGTTAAAATTAGTCATTTTTGGATCATCTATATCACCAATAGAGGTAAGGACTCACCATTTGTACGAGTCACCAATGAACAAGTCACTGATGGAAAATTATCACCTATAACCTGTGTTAGCATTACAGATGGGATGGATTCACCGATGCTGACTGACCAATATTGATTGATCGATGATGACAGACTGATGCAACTGTGTCACCAATACTTACGACCCACTAATAGTCATAAATACAATTTTTATATTATTAATTAGAAATTATAAATAATAGGAATATTTTGACAAATTAATATTTCTGAAATTATTTAATATTGTCTCTAGAACTATTAGTAGATAGTACGAGGTACACACTCATGGGGAGATCATCATGTCTACTAGACCTAAATGTATAAAATAATTACCCACTAGATATTTTAATAGATGACAAGGAATATGCCACAAAAAAGGAATAGAAGAACTGAAAACTCATGCAGCTCTCCAAATTTCATCAAAATCCCACGAACTCAAAGAAAGAATATACAAGGACATCATTATGATAAAAAAGACCATCTGAACAGCACTGAAAATCTCTCCACCAAGGAGTTAAACAGTTCACACTCCTCGAAAACTAGACCACAGAGCCTGCGATACACTGTTTTGAAGCCGACATCTTGAACAGCAAACAATCTTCATTTTCTCTGCATCAGACGATTCCAGAGCTTCATTTTCAAGCACACAGATACATATAACCTCTATGATACATATCTAGCACTGTTGTGATCTTTTTTATACCTGTTTAAGCAGCATGTGTATCTTTCTGTTATACACACACTTACTCATGTGACCAATTGGAGGATACATGATATCCACAAACTCAATCTCATTATTATATGATGTATCCCACATAGAATAGTGGAAGAGGTCATGTGTGGCCTATTTATTGTTTTTCTGATTAAAAAAAGATGTAGAGGTTAAGTGTGACTTTTCTAGTATTGTGTACTATTAATAACCCCGGTCTAGGGTGTGAATCAAGTTTATTAATACAATCTTCTTGGTGTAATTTGATCACCAAGTGGAGAGGACTATGTCTCACCTTGATACTGAACATCTTTTTTATTTCTAATGTGCATTACACTTTGGTTGTACAATGTTTTCTAAAAATTTCATTAAAATAAATTGAACGTTGATAGTTATTTTAGCATGTTTCTTTATCTATTTTGAACAGGTATGTTAGTTTCAAATATTATACCAATCTTCATAGTATTATAGCTAAGAAATGATCAATCTTCTGAGAAATTAAATGGAAATTCAAGACTTTTATAAATTCAATACAAACAAACTTTGATTAAATTTTCAATTTTGGGAAACATTATAATAACTAATTGTAAACAAATTTTTTTATAGTTACTCAAAGAACCCCCTATTTAGTAATGTACTCGGACTAACATTGCGTAATATTGGTTTGTAGAAATTTTTCAGTTTTCAATGATTTTTAAAATAATTTTCAATGTTGATTGTAGTAGTCATTAAGAGATCATAATAATTATGTTATTTCTAAATGATTTTCACTTTTAAATACTTTTACAATTAGTATTATGTACAGTCGTTTAAAAGGATATGCTCCTAATAGACAATTTTTTTTAATAGAACTAAATTTTCGTTGTGGAATTGTAAATTGATAATAGATCTAGAAAGCATGGGAATTGAAATATGGACAGCTATAGATAGTTATTTGGAAATTCATGAATCATTTAGAAACAATTGGGATGAAGCTTCCAAGACTGACTATAAAAATAATTTTAAAGCAATTAATTCTCTCTACAGTGCTCTAGGAGTATAAGAGTTTAATCATATTTCTTCTTGTAAAACATCCCATGAAATTTGGGAATCTTTGTGTATTTCCCATGAAGGGACATCAAATGTGATGGAAATGAAAGTTAATATTTTTTATAACATGTATGATAACATTAGAATAAATCCTAATTAATCTATATCTGATATGTATATTAGATTTAATGAAATTTTCTACACAATGATTTCTCTCAAAAGTGATCTCACATCCAAAGAACAAATTATGATGATTATCATATGTTTCAATGATAGATGGAGAAGAACCTTTATTTCAATTAGAGAATCATTTGAAATTATAAAATTACATGTCAATGAACTAAATTGAATGATAATGATGTTTGATGAAGAGTAGAATGTCATCAAAGAGAAGGATGATTAATCTATGAGAATGTCAGTAGCTCTCAATTCTAATACCTCAAAAAATAAAGACAAAATGAAAGTGAAGAATGCTATTGAAATCACTAGTAGTGAAGAAACAAATTTAGACAATTTGTATGAAGTGGCCCAGATTGCCAAGATATTCAATAAATTATATAGGACCAATAAGTTTTTTCAGAAATCCCTATTATAAAGGTATTTTTGATAATAAGGGAAAATAGAAAAAGGATTTAAAGATAATTGATAATTAAAAATATATAGGGAGATACTAATGAAAAATAAAAGGACATGTTAAATAGGACTATCTAGTGATTAGATACAAAAAGAAGAATCAGATCAATGATAGAAAATATAAGAATGAAATGAGGGCCTTTTGGAGTGCCTCTGAGGATAGCTCAAGTGAATCTGCTTCTTCTCATGATGTGAAAGAAGATATTAATTTTTTTTTGAAAAACCCTTATGAGTTAATCACAGACACTAATTCTTAAGAATATTACTATTCTAAAAATGAAAGTGAGTCTGTGAATATGTCTTGTAAATAATTATTTGAATATTGAAACAAGATGGAAGATACATTTAATGAACTAATGTAACTGTATAAATGATTAATGAAACAACATGATCTAACTGTAACAATGAAACATCAGCATGCTATTGAAAAAGAAAATAATATTCAACTACTTAAGGAAAACAGTGAATTATAAATATTGAATGAGTAATTATAGACAAATCGTGAATGGATTACCAATGAAATAAAACCCAATTACCTAAATCTAAGGAAAATAGAAATCTCATAAGTACAATTATGAAATATAATATCAACCAAGACAAAGGGAATTATCAAAAGCCTATTTTATGACGAAAACTAGAAAATTTGATTATTTATTCAAAAAACAGAATTTTATAACTTTCTCTTGTTCTAAATAATCATTTACAACATCCCGTTCTATTGAACAAAATAGAGTTTATTTTCCAATAATCTATATTCTACATATATAAAAAACATAAGACAATTAGGGGTTCCTAATGATTTTATTATTAATTTTTGTGGAGCCAAAAAATATTGGTACCAATATTGTTTCGGGGATAAATTATTTTTTAGGTAAACAACATAAAGAGTTCCTATAGAAATCAATAGAATTTGTAAATTAGGTGTTCAAGAAACTAGATATGGGACTACTCAAGAATCAAATTTCTTTTAAAAATGTATGGAGGACATGTCAAATATGGTGGAAATGGTAAAGGAAAAATCACCACTCTATGATAGACTGCTAACCGTAACTCTATTTCAATTTCAAAATTACATTATTCTTATTGATTAATGTATAATCTATTTAGTATATATAAACTATGTGACGATGGATTTAAGGTAAAATTTTAAACTAAATCATGCCATGTTATTCATGTAATTAATAACTAATTATTTACACCTCTTTGAAATATTAATAGGTATACTATGGAATTAGACACACTAGAATCACTGAATGTATCCTGCCTATGTGCCTTTCACAAATAGTTTTGGCTATGGGATGGAAGATTTTGAAATTAAAATGTATACTCTCTGACAAAACATAAGAGAAATGGCCCAGTTAAGGATATACCCATATTATTGTTTCTAAATAATAATGTGTGCAATCCTTGTCAAAAAGTATATCAATATAAAATCTATATCAAGTCAAATAAATAAGGGTCATCTTCTCAACCTTTAGAGTTGGTTCAAATGGATTTTTTACCATACATAGTTTCTTATTTAAATGGGAAGCATTAGTTCTATGTTCTTGTGGAAGGTTATTCTAGGTATACATGGACTTATTTTATATATCAAAAAATTTATTCATGTTGTTACTTCACCAAGTATACTAAAACTATAGAAAATCATAATGGATGTAGAATTAAATCTCCACGAAGTGATCATGGTTGTGAGATTGAAAATCAAGTGTTTTAATCTATTTTCTCACACAATGGATATTGTCATTACTTCACTTCCACTAGGACACATGAACAAATGGAGTTATAGAAAGATGAAATATGACCTTGAGAGAAATTACTAGACCTATGATTAATTAATATGATATACCAATTTACTTCTTGGCTGAACCTATTAATACATCTTGTTATATAATGTGTAGAGTCTTAATCAAACATATCCTTAGTAAGTCTCCATATATTTTATGGAATAATAGGAAACCCAAATAATGTTATTATAAATTGTTAGGATGTAATATTTATATTTTTAACACTAAAGACAATTTAGACAATTTCGCATCCAAAAGTGATGAAGGAATCCTTCTGGGTTACTAAACATATAGTAAAGGATATATAATTGTTAATAAAAGAACAATGTGTGTGAAAAAATACGTGCATATCAAATTTTATGATGCAGATCCACATAATCCTAAGACCTATCTAGACAACCTTGACGATGATATATCAATTAGAAACATAAATGAAGAATTATTTAATCCTTATATTAAGAAATATGGGAAATCAAAAAAATTTGAAAATTCTAGATAATCATGCCATAATGAACCAGATCAAAATGATGACACAGAAATAACAGGTCATTCCTTTTCAAGAACAACTATAACCCTTAAACACCATACGATAGATAATGTTGTTGGATACTTAGACAATGAAACACAAACTAGAGATTCTTTTCAAAATTTGGTTGAACATCAAGACTTCTTGTCACAGGATGAACCTAAAATTATCAATGATGAAATCTATGACTAATTTTTGGTGATGGATATTCAAGAAGGAATCAATCAATTTGAATGAAAGAATTATTGGATACTAGTGGATAGACCCAAAGACACCTAGATCATAAGAACTAAGACAGTGTTTCAAAATAAATTAAATCTAACTCGTAATATTTTTAGAAAAAAATCAAAATTAGTTTCACAAGGCTATAGTCAAGTGGAAGGCATTGAATATGAAGAAACCATAATACCTATTTCTAGAGTTTATTCCATCAAAATCCTTCTTGCTTATGATGCCTATCTTAATTTCAAACGGTTTCTAATGTATGGTAAGAGTGAAATCCAAAATGGATATACAGTTGAAGATATTTTTGTTGAAAAACCACCCTCATTTTAAAAAACAGTTTTTAAAAAATAATGTTTTAAAAATGAAAAAATATTTATATGGTTTAAAATAAACACTATGAACTCAGTATGATAGATTGAGCAATTTTCTTATTTCAAACGGTTTTATAAAAGGAATTAATGATCCTCATATTTTTATAAAGAGATTGTTTTAAAATCTTTTAGTATTAAAAATCTATGTGGATTATGTTATTTTTGGATTATGAAGAAATTATTTATGTATTGAATTTTAAAAAATTATGCAAAATAAATCTGTAATGAGTTTAATCGATAAACTCAAATTCATTCGTGGATTTAAATTTTTTCAAATAAAGTAGGTATTACATTAAATCGAAGTATGTATATAAAATATCATATAAAATGATTTTTCATTGATATAATATAATGTAGTGACACTCTTATGAGTACTACATGTATGTTGGATTGTGATAAAGATGGTAAATATTTTTATCAAAAAACATAAAGAGGAATGATTCGAAGCATACTCTAGATGACTGCTAATAGTCTAGATATAATGTTTTGTGTGTGTATGTGTGATCATTTTCAAATTAATCCCATAGAATCTATCTTAAATTTTATTAAAATATTTTTTAAATAACATAATGATACTATCATTTTGTCCTTGTTTAATCCTAAATGACGATTATTAGATATAGTGGGTTATTATGATGCGGATTTTGGTGTATTTATGTTAGATAGATAGTGAACCTTTGAGACATTGCACTTTTTGGGAAAATATTTGGTTTCCTGGTATATTATGTAGCAAAATTCTGTTGCATTATATACTGATAAAGCCGAATACATAGCTGTTGGTTGTAGTTTATCAAAACTTTAGTTGATAAAACACACACTTATAGACTAAGGATATCAATTTATACATTTATCAAAATAATGTGACAACACAAGTTCTATTAGCATCTATAAGAAACCAATTTCTCACTCTAGAACAAAACATATTTATGTAAGTTGTCACTTTTTGAGAGATCATTATCAAAAGAGTGATATTACATTAGAATTTATTGGAACTAAATATCATCTTGCTGATATATTCACTAAGCCATGGGACTATTAAAGGATAAATTTCATAATACATGAGCTAGGAATGAGGAATCAGTAAGACCCAATGTTTATATCTCCTTTTGTCATTTTCTATGAATTTTTCATGAAGAAATGTTTATCATGTCGACACAGTTGTCATGGAGACACTGTTATCATGTCGACACCATTGCTATTATGACACCCTTGTCCTGATGACACCACTGTCCTACCGAAATCGTTGTCATGCTGACACTGTTGATTTTAGAGAAAGTCAGACATGCTCACATCGATGAATCATTGTTTTAATATGTTGAGTTTTTTATCAAAATTAAAATGTTTCATAAATTCTAGTGAACCCCATCGATGATTCTGTAACTGTAAAATCCATAAATCCCAAAAAATTTAAATTTGAATCGATCCACTCTTCTCCCATTACAACTAGTCTCTCTCAATTTTTGTGAGCTTTCTCTTTCTGTAATCATGACCTTTTACCTTCTGACCTCTGAACTAAAGTTATCTGAATAGCACAATTAATGTAATATATGGAAAATGATGAGTCTCATCCTTCTATGAAACATAAAGGGGAATCCATAAAATCATCAGGTCCTGCGAATCCTATTTTGAAAAATCATGATGTAACATTGGAGTGGGATGTTTTAGTTGAATGTGTCTTGGAGAGAAAATATTTGTTATTGAAATTGATTAAAGATCATGGATGGCTTGAGTGGTTCACAGATAATGATAGAGACTTTTAACCGATGTTTTTTATGAGTTTTATCTGAATCTAGAACATTTTTACGAAGGATTTTATGTTTCATGGATGAAGTCGATTGTGAAAGGGAATAGAATATTGTTATCTTTAATAAATTAGGTTGAGTGTCTTAAGGTACCTCATAAAGGATTGTCTTATTATTACAATGGTACATCCCATCCTAAAAGTCAATATTTTTTATGATACTACTCTAAATCATCTAACACAAAATGAAGAGAACATGAGACCCATTACCTCAAAATTGAATAGTGAGTGCATAATTTTATTCATGTTTATTAAACATCAGATTTGTCCCAAGAAAGAGTAATTTTATTCTCTCAAGTATCATGATGTATACATGGTTTTATTTCTTATTGAAAATGTTATATGGAATCATAGTAGATATCTATCAGTTCTTAGAAATGGTTTGATAAAACCTGGTTGTAAATCATCTTATATATTCTATTCAAGAAGTATTTTAGCTATGTTAAAGGCTAATGAATTTTAAAATCAAGTTAAGGATGTTATAGTCAAGGAAATATGTGGAATCTCCTAAAGCTCAACCATCTATAAAAGAATTAAAATAAATTGTAACCATTGGAAGAAATAATGGTTTGGCGATGAAGAAATATTGTATTGGATTTTCAATCCCATAGAACATCCAATTAGACTTATTTATCTAATGGATCCTGGTGTTGGTCTAGATAATTATGTAAAATATTTTTCATCTGAGGGAGAGGCACCTGCTACCCCTATTAGATATGTGGGATCACTAGTTGATGATCGAAGTGACCCAAACACAATGAGACCATAAAAAATAATCTCTATTGGACCCCCATGTCCACCTCAAGATTTACCTTCTCAGTATCATATTCTCAAATCACCTAGTAGTGATGCAACTGAAGTAGAAGGTAGTGTAGAGTATGTTAGTGAGTCCAATGAAGATGCTGAAGAAGTAGACGAAGAGGAAGAAACTCGCTGTGGTGAAAATTGTTCATAATCTGGAAGGGGATAAGGAGATTAACAAGTTGAAGATGAGTAGAATGAAGGTGGTAATAATGAAGAAAATAATTAAAGTAAATGTGACAATGACACTAGTCACCATGATGAAAATCCTGATGTTGTGAGAATGAAAGTTAAAAAATCTAATACTAATGTATTTATTGGGGGTGTTGTTCAAGAAAAAAATGTTTCTTTAGATGAACTTATTTCTCAAGTTGTGTACACAAGGAAAATAATTCTTCTTAAGGACAAGAAACATATCCAAGAATCCTTTATTGATAGGGATTCATATTTCTTATGAGCTAACACTGAGGGGGAGCCTCAAGTACCAGTTTTTCTAGCTGTTGAAGAGAATCATATGTGAAGGGTAACGATTAATACTATCACTTCTTTGTACTATGATATTATTTTTGAATGGATAATAAATAATTGTTATGTAGATATGGGATTGGATTATGAATATTTTGATGATGAGATTGTTTCCCTCGCTACAAAGGAACTAGTGGATCAGACCACTTATAGTGAATATGTCACTAAGGCCTATTTTTTTCAATTATATAAAGAAATATGAGCCTTCATTAGACACTTTGATCAATCCCACATGAGATATGAGATTTATGAAACCAAGAGATAGAATACTAGGCTGACATAGAATATTAAATCAATGACATATGTGGTTGATGGTTTAAACGACGTTGTCGCTTCTAGCCCTTCTCTTACTTCAACTAATCTATCACAAGCTGGTTATTATTGTATTTTAATGTAAGTGATTAAAAAGATTAAGAAAAATATAATCACAAGAGAAGACATAATTGTGACAAGAAATACAATTCTCAATAATGATATAAATATGTTGAGCACTAGGATCAATGCTTTGACCACAATGTATAGGAAGACTGTAGAAATATTCACTATAGGACATGGTAACATTGTTTATAATTTAAAAGATCCTATGTTTTTCCAATATGAGAAATGTAGTCCATGATATCACCTATTCAAATCTAAATTCATGTTCTTCTCCTCCTGCTCAGTCCCCACAATCTGTAGATCAACTACTGTTAGATTAGTGTTAAAAGTGGTATTGTAGGCTTTCATTACAAGTATAGCCAAAGTTGAGGATAATTTAGATAATGTTCATGAACAAGTCATGTATTATACTAGAAGTTATTCTCACACTCATGAAGTGAAGAACAAAATTCTTAATGTATTTTTTTCCAAAAACATCCCAAAACAACAAATGAATGGTCTTTTTAAGTGCATAGAAAAAAATCATACTCTTCCTCCAATAACAAATGAATTTAATGAACATTTTTAAAAAGATAATGTATTTACATTTTTTTTGTATAATTATATAGAAAACAAGGATGATTTTGAGGGGCTATGAAATACAGTGGAGAGATCATTGAAGAATCCATCATGCAGTTGAAATCGTAACTCCATCTATAAAGTGAAGCCATTGGTCTATCTCCTACTACATTGCATGGTTTTACTATTTGTGTGGCTACTCAAACTGAAATTTCAGTTTCTTGAGCCTTATCTCAAATCAGACCGGTCATCATAGAGACTATTCCATCTCAGGTTTTCTTCTCAAAAAATACATAACTTTACATCTATTGTTCCTATAATAATGATGCTACTTCCTCTCAAAAATCAGTTCTGAACCTCCTCCTCCTCAGTCTACCACACATGATCAACCTTCGATTGATGCTTCTGCTAAGGGGAAGGAACCATCGATTTGGACATAATGATGTTGACTAAACAATGAAGACATACTAATGAAAATGACTCACTAAGACATATGACTCATCGATAGTCATAAATATTGTTTTTATATTATTAATTCAAATTTCTATCTAACAGTAATATTTAGTAAAATTAATGTTTCTAAAACAATTTAATGTTTTTTGTAGGACTATCAGTAGATAGTACAAGTTATATACATATGAGGATATCTTCATTCATAATGGAAATCGAAGTATAAAATAATTACCCATTGTATATTTTATCATATGATAAGGAATACCAAACAAAAAAAGGAACATAATAACTGAAAACTCCTACAGCTCTCAAGCATTCATCAAAATCCAATGAACTCTAAGAAAGAACATATAGGGACGTCAATAATATGGTAAAGACCAGATGAACTACAATAAACATATCTCCACCAAGGATCTGAACACTTCACACTCCTCTAAAACCAGACCACATAGTCCGTGATACTCTATTTTGAAGATGAAATCCATTAGAGGACAAAAACATCATTTTCTCTACATCAGATGAGTCCACATCTTCATTTCATAGCACACAAAGGCTTCTTAACTCAATTATACATATTTATCTCTATTTTGATCTTTTGTTTACATTTTTTACCAGTGTGTGTATCTGTCTGTTACTCGCACACTTACTCCTATGCACAACAGTAGGATACCTGATATCCTCAACCTCACTCTCATTATTATCTCATGTATCCAATGAAGAATTGTGGAAGTGGTGACGTGTGACCTATTTTTTGTTTTTACCATGAATAATTGTGGTAGAGGTCAAGTGTTACCTGGAAATTCATGTGTACTATTGAGAACCACGATCTGGTGTGTGGATCAAGTTTATAAAAATAAACATCATGGTTGCAGGTGATCACCAAGTGGAGGGGACTAAGTCTTATCTTGATACTCAACCTCATGTTTATTTCCACTATACTTTTCTCTTTATTTTTACTCTATTTTATCACGATTACATAAAAATAAATTTATTATTGATAGTTAGTTTAAAAATATTTTATATCTATTTTGAACAAGTCAGTTAGTATTAAAATTTATACCAAACATTAGATTAGTATAGATGAAAACTAATCAATCTTTTGAGAAATTAGTTAAACATTCAAGACATTATAAATTCACTAAAAACAGAAATTGATTGTATTTTATATTCGGGGAAACTATGAAAGAACCAATTTTAAACAAAATTTTTTATAGTTGCTCAGTTAACCCCCCCCCCCCTCCCCCCCGCCTCTTGATTAATCTACTCCGACCAAGACACAGTTTTCTCACACAGTTGGAAAAACATTGAACATACCCTACACCCCACCTACTTAAAGAAGGACCCACAAATATTACTGTGCACAGTCTGACTAACCATGAAAAAACCATGGTGTACGCTCTCCTAAAAAAAATAGTTACTCCAATATGGGTGTGAACCCCTAACCACACCAATTCATATACAATGCGGTATCTTAAGCATTAAGTAAAATCATGCGGATTGGTACCCACAATTTCTACTACCTATGATTACTTGTAATTTTCTCTTTAATAGTGGAATCTATGATTTGAACAAGCTCTAGACACATATGATACAATAGTGATAACATTAGGCATCCATATTAGGTATATAATAAAGAATTATACAAAATTATAAAGTATACATACTTGATATAAAAATCATGTTCTAAAAAGAGATATTTATAATGGCTCAAATAACATAAATATATTTTTTCTCCTGAATAATCATTTTCAAAGATTATTCACAGCCTTTAAAAACCATGATTAAAACGACATATGTTCATAATCTTATGTAGCTATTTTATTATCTAATTATATTATATATATTTTTTCATCATCCACCATAACATTGAGAAGTTTTTTTCTTCTCAATGTACTCATTTTCAATTCAATGAAATATATTTTCAACGTTATTCATATTTCTAAATATCATATTGTCATCTTCCTACCATATTTTCAACATTTCTTCTATTATTTTGATGTTTACCATAAACATGTTCTCAATATTATCTTATACATCCTTAACTGTTTATAGACCCATCTACAAATTATATCATTTTTTTTGATTAATATGAAATTAAATAATTTTGTACAATAATTTCAATCTCACGATTATTCTTGTAAATAAATTCCATAGAACATTCTATTTCAATATGTTGATAACAAATAATAAAAAATGAAATAGTTATAGTCAATGGGATAGAAAAAAAATTAGCATTCAATTCATCCACGCTGTTTAGTTTATTACCTCAAATAAGATAACACATTTTCTATTTATAATGTTTATAATCCCTTCGATAAACACGTAATGATATGAATATGAGTGGGGAACCATGTAGTGATTACACATGATCATCCTATATAATATTAGGGTACTACGGGGGAATTAAATTATAGGTACCAATTTTTGAATGAATTATTCATTTTTAATATAATCCATATGATTGGATAATGCTCAGATTCACTGTCTTGAAGCACTTTATCACATATATGCGTGAATAGTAAACTATAAGGATTTTTTAACATTGGTTGACCTCCGTGTGAGTGCATACTCATTACCATGTATTTATTTGATAATATAAAAGTTTTTATTATCACTATAAAATATTAGTGATTAGAAATTCCATAAATTATCATATTAGGATTAACAATATTTCACCTACTTCTCTGTATGAAAATTATTTATTATTTTCCCCTTGAGGACTATAACTCATTATTTTGAATTGAATGTGTGGTAGATCAAGAAAATTTCATTTTGCATGTGTTTAAGTCATATACTTAGATTATCATTAGAAAATTCATCACAAAAATAGAGATTATCTTCATTAAATTATTTCAATACATGATTGTTGATAATGAAATAAAATAACATCAACATTTCACACATTGCATTTCATAATAGTTATTTCATTTTGGAGAGAATGAATATATGGGATGATAATATTTCATATAATGAGAATGAAATAGAATGTACGTAACAAGAATGGTTTTCCCCAACTAATCCAAGAAAACTAGATGCATTCAGTTCAATGATCATCCCAAATATCTCTATGTGATACAAAAATTTATCAGCCTCTATAAAATTTATCAAATAGATTACCCATATTCATTTATTTCATTAATATTATCATTAATTCATGATAATTATTTCCATAAAAATTCATAAAAACTACCAAAATTCAATGATGTATGAATACATCCAAATTATCTAAACATTAGACACTGAAAATAATTTCAAATATTTTATTTTAATTCCCTCGAAAATCACATTGGAATATTCTCATTTAATATCGTTAAAACAAAGAATTTATCTTCATTAAATAACTATACGACTCAAATTTTTGTATAAATTTTTTAATATCCTTGGAATTATCTTCTCAAATGAATGTATTACATTAATTCATTCAATACACGTCTATATGAATTTTTACCCCATGAAATTTCATAAACCTTGGAGCGAGTCGTTATTTCCCATAGGTAATCATATTTTGTGATAATCTTAATACTATGGTTTAGTAAACTCTAAAATGGAATTATATTTCCCTATTTAAATAAATCACACATATACTATATCTAATGACAAACCAAAATTCCTAATAATACATAGACTCTAGATGTAACATCATTGATACGGGGTCCACTAAACTGATACTCCAAGATGGATCAGCACACAACCTCAGACGCTCCTCCTCCTATACAATAGGTTGTAAGCTAGATGTAAGGGTATAATTCATCATGTGGTGAGACTATACCAACTCTATCTGAGTAAGTCATTGTGGAAAATATATGAAATAAATGATACAATATTAAATAAAGTAAAACATGAATTGATAACAAAACAAAAAAATGGTACAAAATAAAACCATACAAGGGAACATTCCTTATCATTCTATAATCACCAAATGTGAAAGAAACCCCAAAGAAAGAAAAACAACAGACTCCCCAAGAATGGGTGCTGACTCAATGTTAAGATCCTCATCCATGGATGTCCCCGTCCAAAATCAACTCCCATGCATACAAACTTTTCCATTTTCCTACCCAATAATGATGAAGTCTACTTAGGTACCCAATGATGAACTTAGAAGAATGTGATTGCAACTCAATAGGCAACACTAGATTTTGAATAAAACATATCCATCTTATACAGATAGTGCTTGTAAGTATGAAATAAATAAAAAGTAATCAATGATAACTGAGGTAGCATAAGTTAACAATATTCACACTAACTATTTCCAAAATTATTTCCATTTTCATCACCTATAAAATTTTTATTGCCCAGTATATTTTCATCAAATGCTATATGGCATAGGAATTTACATAATTTAAAAAATGACATATGCAAGTCAATTTCCTTTCATAATGGAATAAATCAAGTTCCCATTCAGACTAGGTCTCAAATTTAACAATAAAATACATAAAAATATCATTGGAGCCTCATTCCATGTAGTTCATCAATTGAATCCTTTATATGTATAGAGTATTAGTACCCTTCTCTGCATCATGCATTATAGGGTGGTGTATAGAGTCTTAGTCTACCCCGACCTATGGGTGTAGATTATTGTGTCTAATAACGCACAATTACAAAGTAATTTGCACATGTGTATTCATCCATTTTCCACATATAACATTTGAAAAACCCTAAAAAGAATATAAAAATTATATTCACATATTATAATTATTCACCATTTAAATTAAAAACAATACTTAACCCATTATCACATTTACCAAATAAATTGACTATCGCATTTAAACCATTTCTCTTTTGGAATTCCTGAACTCGTTAGGTATATTCAATAGTCCCAAAACATTATCGCCTTATAACATATTCATCAATTACATTATGTTATTTCATTGAACATATTTATTAACTCACAAAAATACACCTATTTATCATGTTCACCATGTCATATGAATTAACCCACATGTGAAATTCAATTACATTTCTTAAATCACATAACAAAATTTCTACATTTTCTCCAACTCCATTCATGTTATGCCAAAAAAATCCACTATTCCATTATCAACCACCAAAAACAACCACTATTGGTAAAAATTATAATTTAACCCCACTTGTTAACAATTTAATCAGGGGATGCATTTAAATTTATGTCAAATATCATTATTAACACCATAATACTATAGGTATGGGAATTTTGGAATACCCCATGTATAGAACAGAACAAGTAAATTAATCCTCAATGCATTCTACAAAGGTCATGTGGCATATAATACCTATTTTACCAAATCATATCCCAAAATAATACTAAATTTAATAAAATCACATGAAGAGAGAAGTAATATCTCTACCAAACATACATAGATGGCAATAAAATTATGATATAACATGTAGAACAACTACCTCAAATACAAATATGAACTTTCCCTTTTATCCTTAGATGTAGATTCAATAACAATTTGAATCCCCACGATAAGACTCACTGGAAAAAGTGGGGTTTTGTGATATAAATAAAGAAGGACAAATCTATAAGCCCTAATATAGAAAAAAGTACCAAAAGGAACAATAGACCTACATGGAGATTTTATTTACAACCAATAATTCTCCAAATATCCTAGAATAGAGGGACACTAATACTTGTGAATCAAGGAATAGTTTGGTTCATCACATATTTTGATAGGTAGATATATGGGGAAGAAATTGGGTAAAGGACTTAAAATCCTGAGATAGAAGTTTTGTAATTTTTCACTTTTTAATGAGGCACACAGATTGGACACACAGTCTATCAAATAGTGTGTTATCAACTATCCATGAGGGTTTTAGGTCACATGGTTTCCTAAGTAGATCCACATAGTTTTAAATACAATGAACAAAAAATGTGAAATGCCTATATCAAAACCTATAATGTTTAACTCTCCCCCTTCGTGGTTCGATTCAATGTGCACCCTTCCACTTGGAAAACATGTTTTGGGCACACCGTTTTCTATAACTATGCATCAGTTGTGAAACAAGAACATGATGGAAAAAATACCATTCCTCCATTCCATAAACCCTCAAAACATTATAGAACATCATCGTATTCTGAATAAACATTCCATTAACAATAATTAATTGAATTTTCAAAAAGAACATACAACAATGAAGTCTGGGATTTTATAATCTCTGCACCTTACAATGGCTCATCCTCAAGCCATTGTTCTAATGAATCACTGAGCATCTAAAAAAATGATATTAGCAGAATGATCCTACATAACCAGTTCACGTTCCCATGTTTCCTCATGAACATTACCATGCTGCCAAAAAACACAAACAAATGGAACAATCATGCTTCATATGACCATCTTACTATGATCAACAATAAGAATTCGATACCTCTCAAAGGATGCATCATCCTGAAGATCGACATCCACAACATCAATCACATGATATGGGACAGGCTGATACTTCTAATTCTAAGACACGTAAAAAAATCATGCATACAACTAGACTATAGTCGAAGATCCAATTGGTATGCCACCGGTCTAATCCACTCCATAATCTACAATGGCCCAAAATTCATGGGTTACATCATAACCTGTATCTAAATTTGATGGTGAACCAATCATGAAAACACACAGAGAAATACATGATCATCCTAAACAATCTCAAGAGGGATATGACCCTAATCCACACTTGGCTTTTTTATACTCTAAGATATTTCTAAACATATCTAAATAACCGATCTTGTTCTGATGTATGTATCATGATACTTAGTAACAAAATTCTAATTCCCCAGCTAACATCAAATAAAATGTGGATAGAAATTGAATACAACAAATAACCACATATTTTTCTATATAAATTGTATCATGGAAGCTATTTTTATTAGAAAATGTAAGTAGAGACAAATAATTACACCACGATTGACGAAAATCTAAGACGTGTTCTCTCAAGATGGCCTCTAGAGTTTGAATAGAATGTTATGACTTACTGTCCATCTACATGTGGAAGTCCATAATGAATAACACCTTAGTACAAAGACATCTTAGTAATCTATATAATAAGAATGATGTAAAACAATGATCTCGATCTAAAACTATCATCCACAGTATCCCAGGAAACCGTACTATTTCCTGAACATACAACTCAACCAAATGATCCTTGGTGAAGGGTAATTGAATTGGTTAGAAATGAACATCCTTAGTTAACCAATCTAATACCTCCCAAATCACATGATTATATTGAGTCATATGTAGATGAATTTCCATGATATATATCACAATGGAATCCTATTTCAATTCTGGAATAGGCAATGGCTGCAAAAAACCTGACTTGGTTGTTGATGCTCATCTTATTTGACATGTCCGAAATCATTTTATGAAACATTCAACATATTTATTCATACATGGCCACAAATAACGTGTACAATTATCACAACAAATTTATTTGAAATATGGATTAACTACCCACTTAGAATAATGTCATTGGATCATCATCTATTCACTCACACATGTTTCCAAAAAACATGTCATTTTGAACATCTACGATCATACCATATCCTATGATCGAACTAAAATGTAACTCGCCATCTATAAAACATTACCTTAATGAAATGAATTCCGAATCCTCATATTGTGTATCCTAGACCTAGATCATAAGTGCTGACTCAACTGCCAATGATGCAATGGTAATATTCCATTGACCATCCTTCCACTCATGTTGCATCTCAGCAAAATATTCCATCATCATAGACTCTGATCATGATTCCTGAACCAACCAGTTTTTAGTCTTATGACTCAAAGCATTTATTATAATATTACCAATTCCCAGTGTGTAAACCAAATTAAAATCAAAGGATTAAATATATTAATCCCATATCTATTGATGAAGGTTCAAATCATGCTGAGATAATATGTACATCAGAATATTTTGTTCTTCATATACTATAAATAATTCTCCAAATTTGTAATGTCCCCATCATTTTAATTCATAAACCACCATGGAAAATTCAAGATCATGAGTTGGATAATTCCAGTCATGTGGTCTCAACTATCATGACCCATACACCACAACCCGATCATCTTACATCAAAACTGCCTCAATCACAACACCACACACATCACAATACTAGGTATACTTCTTACGTGGATCAAGTATGATCTGAATAAGGGTGGTTTTCCACTACTAATTTTATTCTGAAAATCAAATAAAACATTACCCAAACCATTAAAACATGATACCCTTCTATGCCAATCATGAAAGTGGAATCGTCAAACTAGCAAACTCTCTAATAAACCATCAGTAATAACCGATGAAACCCAAGATCAATTGAACATCTAAAACATTTATGTGATGAATCCATGAAACTAACACATGAACCATATATGGGTCCACTAATAACCCTTTCTCATAGATAATTTGACTCATGAAATGTACAATATAAATCCAAAAAAAAAATATATATCATGGAGTATAGCCTATGCTCTCTTAGTCTATTTCAGATGATGTCAGGATGTATTTAATGATCATTAAGTGTTTTTGAGCACACCAACATTTCATCAGATAACAACATATTAGAATGATCTAGGTATTTTTGAATGATTTATTTCATTAGGGATATAAACATTATCATAATATATGTCAATCTGAACTGAATCAACCCAAAATAAAACAACCCATACTAACTTTTGAAGGAAGTTTTTGATATATTAATGAGTCTCTCCTTAGCTGACAATACACTTATCATAGATCAATCTTGTAGAATACTGTTACACCTCTTAGATAGTCCCATAGATCATTAATACATTGTAGATGTGATAAATTTTTAACCATCATCTGATTAAAATTCTTATAATTGACACATAGTCAAAAAGATCTTCCATCCTTCTTGAATAAACACACTAGAGATCCCCAAGATGATGTACTAGGGTGGATGAATCATTTAAATTAAAATTTATTCAACAATGTTTTATCAAACTGGATTTCCGTTGGTGCTATTGTATATGGAGTAATGGAATTAGTTATTCTCTTGAATGAATTTCTATCATGAACTATCTTCTATATCAGATGATAGACCTATGAAATATTAAAGGAATAATACCTGAATCAATTCCACCACATATAAAAGATATAAGCTCTAATCTTCCATCATCCACCACGAGGTAAGGTACTTGGGTGGTGATTTCTCTCATCTGTTGAAAAACTGTCCATGAACGGCCTACCCAAGCATCACATTCACCACTATGGATACACTTATCTCCCCCAAGAGATGTTGATGTCATCCTATAGTGGTAATATTAAATATGTTATTTGTATAACACTAACCAGTACATACCCAAAATCGAATCAAAACATAACACCACAAGCATGAACAAGTACCATAAGAAATGGTACCCACCAACCTCGAGTGGCCACCCCTTACATTAGTTGATATTTCTCTTGTCGCTCTAATAAAGGCATATCAATCGATACAATCCCCCACATATGTTCCAACACAAGACCCAAAACAATCACAAAAATTGCATACAAAAATTATTTCGAGGAACATGTGTCAAGTAATGAAATAGAATATGTAGAATCTACCAGAATCATACTGAGAACTATCTATGGACCAACCCCACCACCACTGGGTATAGGCTGAACCTCAGTAAGATAAATTACCCCATTATCATGGGATTTAGTATGAGTTACCAATGCTAAATTTCCTTGCCTGAATGAATGATCCTACACTAGAGTAACACATCAACCACATTGAGTTGTACGACCAGTAAAAATCCAATTACCTACCTGGTAAAGGGTTACTACTCCATAGAAAGCATTTGTATTCAGTATCAATTCTCCATCTTTTCCTAGCTTCTGAGGTTTCCAAATAAACCTATACCCATATCTCATTAATTCATACTCCCAATTCTTAATTAGTTGTTAGGGGTAATGACCATGAATTTTACCCTACCTGCAACACTACTAACCAAAAACATGATCACCTATCAAGGATGTAAGTTCTATCATTGGATAACTCTGCATATGTACACCATATTAAAGGTTTCCCAAATAATTCATCCATTCCTTAGATGAATAACCAATGGTTCGTGCAACTGGATCCACAAACACACTTCCCGAATCATCCTTCATGTTCTCTCTGGAAAGAATTTCTAGATACACTAAATCTGAAAAAAAAAATATTAAATAGAATATGTTTACCTTATACATGATCTGTGGTGTAATCCCATCCTGGAATCATCTCTCCATCCTGACCTGATCTGATACCAATGCTGAAATTAATCATTGTATGTCGTTGAAATATACCACATAATCCATAACTAACATATTTCTATATATTATTATCACAAGATTTCAATCCCTAGCTTTTCTGATGGTCTCCAATTAATAGGGTTATAAAAACTTTTCTTGGATAACCATCCATATCATACCATTATCTTGATGAGTCTAGACCAAGATATTCCAGTAGTGCTTTGATGGTCCCCACAATATATAAGATTCCAACTTGAAACTCTTTCAAAAGAAGTCACAATGTATACCAAAATAGTCTATATGAAATCTATAAAAAATGATGCAACATCATTTCCACAATCCTCGAAAATATTTGGAGAGTTATGAAACTATAACTCTCTAGTCAAATGAATGATACTATATACATCCCACCATGGGTCCCATTCCATATACTGTATAATATGAAAAATGTTCTCACAAAGCTTCTCCCCTCTGTTGTTACTGTGTACTATAATAATATACAACCGTAATTATGGAGTTTCATTCTGAGTGGCATCATCTTTTCTCCCAACCAGTACACATGGGCATGAAGGTATCTTTCTAATACCCCATGAACAATTTTTAGCACATATAACGAAAATCATCAACAATTTATATCCTGGAGGAACATACATATCCATATTTACTCAGTTCACAGAAATTATCCCAACGGCCATGTCATACAGAGAACATCACCCTCAACCAACCCTACCATGGGACATGGATAATATGGTATAAAACAAAATATGTAGTCACAATCCATTCATTTGGAACCTTTATATATCATTACATTAGTCAAAATATATAAATTTCATCATAACCACATTTCCCATTTCATAATATGTTACAACCAATATGTTATCATATTTAATGACCTTCGTTGATAATAATTATTTTACCATTATCTTACATTTTCTCATTTACCCATTGCATCAGCTTTGTAAAAAACTATTTAATTTAAATTTTATGGAAGTAAAATGCATCTTACTATTCATATCCCAAACAACCATCATGTGTGTATATATAATGATGCTTTCCACCTATATCACTAGGTTACTAAATTGATTCGTGATTTCCAAACCTCATGCATATCTAACCATTATAAATATATCATAATGTAGTCACATCGCATAATACATGCATCCCCCAAATGTCAAATATCATTCAACAATAACAATAGACATCAATGACAAAATTCCCACCTAGGGAAGTTGCATTATCCCCCATATATGTGCCATATTCTCCCATGTAAAAGCTCACTGTCTCCCATGAAAAAGGTCACTGACAGGGCCCAACCCTTCCTAACTTATTTTAAACTATCCCAATATTATTACATTTAATAACTTCTCTGATACCACATTTTAACTTCCCTGGCCTATGCACCACTAATAGTTTCATTTGATCTGGTTCACCACATGACCCCAGGTGCACATCCCCATACAATACTATTTTCCAATTAATAGATTTGTTATAATGCATCATGTGGGGAGAGTATACCCTCCAAGTTCAAGTATGTCAAAAAATATATCATATGAAAAAAATACAATACCAAATAAATCAAAAAAATGCATTGATACCCAAATACCATGTATCGTACAAACTACTACAAAAAAAGTGGACAATTCATGTGATATTAAAAGTTCTAAATTTTAATGATGCCCCAAAAAATGGATAACTCCCCAGAATGGTTTTTAACTCCATGACGGGATCCCCATCACTGCAAGTACCCTACCAAAATCAAATCCATAGCATAGGGAAGGTTCTTTTATCCTGACTAGGGCCCATAGATTCTTCTTGGGTAGCTAATGTCTTCCTGACGACGGTGTGAGTACAACATTGTATGACACTTCCATTAGTGTCTACAAAATATCCACTCTTAAATGATAGTGTCTCAATTTATGGAATAAATGACAATGAAACCAATGAAAACTCATGTTCTATAAGTTAATTATATTCACATTAACTATCTCCAAAATTAATTTCATTTCCATCACCTATCTATTTTAATTACTCAGTTCATTTTTATCAAAAGTTATATAGGTTTGGAATTTTAATTATTTAACAACTGTCCTAAATCAATCAATTCTTATGAATAATGGAATAAATCATATTCCCCAACTCAATATGGAAAAAAATTCATAATAGAGTACATTGCACTTAAAATGGTGCCTCAGTCTCGATATTTTCATCAAATGAATCCATTAGATGTATAGAACCTTAGTCCCCTTGTATAACCAAAGATTTACAATGTGGAATTTAGGGCCTCCATATAACCGGAACCGTGGGAGTACATCCTCATCATCAGTTCCCCAAAAAACCAATCCATAATCACATGATTATGTATTAATTTACTAGATATACCATATTATAAACCAAGCATAATCAATAAAAATTAAATTCAAATATCATAATTATTCAACATGTGAATTAGCCCATAGAATTAACCCTTTTGTAAATTTATCAACTACATTTCCTATACCATTTTTCCCATTTAACTTTTCTCAAGCCTTAACCCATTGGGCATGTTGAATAGTACATATACATTGTACCCCCAAAGTTATTATTTAAATCACTTATGTTATTACATTTAACATAAATATCAATTCGTAAGAATTTAACCATTTAACATTTTCACTATTTCTTATGTATTAACCCACTTATACATTTCAAGAACATTTAATAAATAAATTAGAAAAATATCATCATTGTTTCCAACTCAATTCATGTTATGCCAAAAAAACCATTATGCCATTATCATCCAATAGAAAAAAACTATTGTTTCCCATTATAATTTAATCCAACAAGTAATCACTTTTATCATGGGATAGATTTCGATATAAGTAAAAATTATTATTTAACACCATCAGGTTCAATGTTCGAGAATTATTGTGCACCCCATGGGTTTCCCTAAACTAGTAAATTCATCCTAAATGAATACCATGGGGATCATAAGGGTTATAAATCCTTGTTTTTTCGAAATATAAACCATATAATACTATAGAAATTATAAAAACATAAATAGGATAAAAATAACACTAAGACACAGGTCAAAATCACCAATAAAACCATATGATATAAATTTTAGACCACAAAACTCAAATCTATATATGAATTCTCTCTTAGAATTGGTTGTTGATTAGGATTCAATAAAATAATTGAATATATAACCAATGATCCACTGAAAAATGGGGTTTTATAGATTCAGAAGAATAATAAAAAATATATAAGTTCTAATCTAGTAAATAGATTCAAGTGTAATATTGGACACAATCATAGGTTAGATTCTCAACCAATGACACACCTAACAAAATAGAATCAAAGTAATTAGATCCTTCCTATTCATGTTGGAGTTTGGTCCATCACTAGGGTTGAGATTAAGTGGAATGTGGATGAAATAGGAAGATATATATAAAACATGAGGTGGTATTTGGTTTAATTTACACTTCTTATTGATTTGTATAGTTTGGCCTCATAGTTTTCCAATCTATGCCCAAACCATGTGCTATCCATATCCCAAGAGAGGCTAAGGTCGAAATGTTTCAAGGGGATTTTAGAAAAATATTCAAAATCAATCCCTAACTATTCATAATGCCTCTACCGAATCCCAATACATTTTTATCTCCCCATTGGATGATTTTGTTGACCGTATACCCCTCCACATGTCCATAATATTTTCGGAGGACGATTACCTATAACTTTGCACGAATCATGTAATATGCATTAGATGAAAAAAACCATTCATTCATGTCATGATCCTCTCACACACCCCCAAACTTCGTTATATAATTAGTAAACATTAATTTAACCAAATTATTTAATTTAATCTAAAAATTAAATAGGAACATACCTCCACTATGTTTAGGTATAAACACTAACCATTTTCAATTTCAGAACATATTATAATGGTGTCTAAATATAATGCATCAAGACACTTTTATATTAACTTTTTAAGATGTTTATTTATTAAAAAACCATTAAAAATATTATTATAACAATTATTTCTGTCACAAATAACCATTAAGTTGGCCTTAGGTACTTTTATGATGATAGTGGAATGTAGTCTAAACCCTTATATGGATCCAGGTAACCCAGAGACAACTAGTTTTCATCATTCAATCACCTCATTGAATACTATTCTTAGCATGATTAGAGAAATAAAAATACAAAATAAAAATTAATTGAAAACACAATTATGATTTTCCATGATTCCGCTGATGTAACAACCTAATAATTCAAGAAGAATTACAATTAATTCGATGTCATGTATGAAAAGAAACACCATGTATAGAAAGAAAAATGACCACAAAATAATATTTTATATATTTAGTATTTTAAATAATTTCACTCAATTTTTTAGTGTTTAAATCATGTAACAATGAGTTATATTCTGTTACACATAAGAAAATATATTTTAGTAGGTTGTGTAACATGGAAGATGGAGTTTTATTGAACTATAATATAATTTTAAAATTTTAATTTATTATTGATGTTATCACCAAGAAAATATATTGGATGGTATGAATAGAACTAACTATATTATTTTTACATGCATTTTCCTTTTTTTATAACCGTCATATAGTAATGGTATATGGATAAATCCAGTTTTACGCTTTAAAATTGTACTTTTCTGAAAAATGCAAATTTTCTAACTTCTAATTGAAGACCTATTTTATATATAAACATTTATAATTTTATAATTTTATTTTGAAAAAATTAATGATATATTGTGAATGAGAATTTAAAAAATTATCTTATTGTTAATATTTGGAAATCTCCTTAAAGGTTTCATTGTTTTATGAATAATAAAATATTATTGTATTTTAATTAAAATAATACTATTAATTTAAATATTTTATATTGTTAAATTGTATTAAAATTTGGTTAAAACATTTAATATATCAAATCATATAAAAATTATTCCAATATATGATATTTTAATAAATTTCACATTAAAATTAGATGTTAAAAATTTCTAACATTTGAATATTTTTACTTTAAAAATTATACTTCTCATCTTTTCTATGAGACTAATAGTAAATTAAATACTAAAAATTTTGAGATATGATTTTTAAAAAATGGTTTATATTTTTGGAATCTTGAATATATCTAATTTATATTAATTTTATCTTATTTTTCGAAAAAAAATTATTATTAAAAATAATTAAAATTAATTATTTTGATTAATGTTTATATGAATTTACATAGTAGTGAAAATTTAATCATAAGAGGAAAAATAAATTGAAACTTTTAAAAAACCCATATAACGTCCATATTTATAATATATATCCTCTAATATAGAATTTATTCTTTATATGAAGAATATAATGTAAGAGAGTCCTCCGAATAGTGATTATCTTTTTATATTATAATGAATTTCGCTACTCCACCATTGTAAAAATGAACTGAATCCTATAAATTATTCACAACAGTCATGATATTTGGATCATCCCAAAAGATTGAAATAAAATCAATAAACCCCTATTATTATCCTAGAATGTTCATGTTGTGAATAAATCTATCAAAGAAATTGTATTTGTATTAACCAATAAGAGGTACCAAATTAATTCGAAATGTTATTCAATGAAAACCTTTTTTTATTTATCCACACCATCTTTTATTATTAATATATCATATTTATATAATAAAATCGGTTTCCTCAACATAATAAAATGATTTTATGCTATGTGTATGACTTTCATCAATAAAAAAATCCATTAAATGGGTTACAAAATAATCCTTTGTGTTTAAGGAGGACTATTGCCTCTATAACAAATGCCATTTGTTCTTCCATTGCCCCTATACATGGTTCGTATTAATGATGGATTTATAGTGTATGTATCATATATATTATATATGTGATTTAATTGTGCTTCTTTAATTATTATATTACACCTACATTCATTCATTCTATTTATAGTGAATATGATAATATCATTTTTGGATTTGTGGAATATTGTCTCCTCAGAGTGATGTGATTTGATCAACCATAACATGGAATGTATTAAGTATTTTTTAATAATAATATGAGATATATATGATTAATATAACATAGTTTAGTTATAAAAATCATATATACCATTTAATATTCATTCTTTTAATATGAAAAAAGGGAAACAATGTTCATGCATTCATATGACTAACCATCTCCATGAATGATATATTTCATTTCCTATATTCAAATATTATGGATCACAATAAATACATATATAGTATATATATATTATATCTAAATAATTTATATATTATTTTGATAATGAAATCATGATATAGGAAATAGGATATAAAAATAACACGTTGAAAGATACTCAAAAACAAGGGAATTAACAATCGAAATGTTAAGAATAATGAATAGTTAATAACAAAAGGGTAATAATATGTTATAAAAAGACCATATATTAAAAAATTAATATTAAAAAGGATGTTATAAAAGTTAATAAAATAATAAAAAACATTAAATAGGATGTTAATGAATGTTAAACAAAAGGGAATCATAGGGTAAGGAATTATCATCTCAGTTTCTACATATGTGTGATAAATGTCAAATTCCAGACAAAATTATTTTTCATGTGAATCTACTGTATGATATATATTATATAATTAATTATATTATATTATTAATATTTTAAAGTTTAATTATATAATTTTTACTTTTTGGTTTCAGATTTTAATGTTACCACAGTTTTAACTAGATTTCTATTTTATCATTTATTTCTGCATGACTTATTCCATATTCACCAAAGATTTATTTTGTGTGTTTTATATAAATCCCAATAAAATTTTATACAATTAATTTAATTTATTTCTTGATATTAAAATTATCAATTGATGTTATTATTTCATGGATCACATGGTTCAGATTTTACTCATGTATTAAGGGTTTTCGTCTCAATTTACTATCAATTGTGTATTATTTTTTATTATGATCCAATTCACTTTTATGAGGTGTGTATAATTCATCAATAACATGTAATATCACGAATTATTCATTATTCATGTCATATTTTGTTTTAAATTGAATTGTTCCATATAATAGGTTATGACATCAAAATCACAAATATGTATAAGTTACTGAACTACCTCACTATATTTTGTGATTATTAACTTTCTATGGATAAAATCACTTTATTGTGATAAATTTTCATTTTAAAATAAATATTTGTTAAATATATATATTCTCATAATGTGGATATTATTATTTCTTTAACTATATTCAATTTATTTCAATAATATTTACCTAAAATGTTATTTAATTAATTTGAAAATATTGATGACAATGTACCATTTTTATAATAGTAAAATATGATGATGAGTAACAATATTTATTACTAAAATCTATAACTTTATATATGATGAATTATTTATATTTGAACACATGTATATCGATAAGATATAAATATCCCTTCGTTGTGTTAATAGTTTAATGAGATGATTCTCATAGCTCAATATTAGTTATTTTATAATGTATTGAGAATATAACATGATTTTATAGTGGGTTATGTGCTCTATACATCACATCCAATATTTATGAATTTACTTATTTAAATATTCGGTTACTATTATACATTGGATTTTCACTATGAACAAATATATGAATTCATTACAATTACAATTTATTGATTAAATATCATGTGTTTAAAGTTATCAAACATTCCATATTGGTTATTAATTATTCTGTTATATGAATGAAATTATTATTAATTCATTTACCTTTCGATATTGATAATGCATTATTATTTCATTATTGCCTATGCAATATTTATCCCTCACCGATCATATGATATCACCCTTATTTTTTTCCTTACCTCATGATTTAAAGATGAAATATAGGAATGAGTTTTAATGATGAAAATATTTTATTGTTGTTATACATTATTTTCATTTTCCAATGTAAAATTGTTTTGATGTACGTTATCTATTTTTACAAGACTACTAAATTGTTTGATAGTTAGTGATCAAACACTTGTATCTATACCAAAGTAATAAAGCTAGGTATGAGCTTAGGCTGCCTTGGTTGGTACCGCAATATTTTGTATTAGAGAAAGATTTGTAGAAGCCTACAAAACATTATTTTGAAAAAACATTGTTTAGAGAAAATAACCCTATGTTATAATATAAGAATATATATATAAAAGTATCCAATAGAATGAATTTTTATAATAATGAGTTTATCAATGGATATTTTTTTAAAATTATTTAAATTTTAGCGTGAAATTTAGAATTATATAATGTTTATAATTATATGGGATAATCTAGAATATGTCATTTTTTAGAAATGGAATCTCTTAGGAAGAAGGGTATCAATACTCACTGGAAATGCAAAGGTTTCCCTACCGATAAAGACTATAAATATAGTATTTGAACTGATAATGTTAAGAATGTATTAAGAAATATAATATGGTTATGACCAATATCATTCCGTTGAAGAATAATTCTATTCTACAAAGAGATTATTCAATGATGGTTTTCTATATGTGCCAGATTCCCCAATAATTTAGTGGTAAATATGATCAAAAGGTATCTAAAAAAGTATTAAGTCCGTGTTGATGACATTTATGGTATTCAGATGTGGAGAAAATGGAATGGTTACACTTGATGTTTATTGTCTCAAAATAGATTATGATCAATGGTTCTCATGGATCCATAATACAAGGGAAGATGAATAAATAGAAATCATTAAAATGAACAATTTTAAGGAGAAATTATTTAACGATTATCTCCCTTTTGTGAAGAAACTTAATGTAGATAATGTTACTTATATAAAATTAAAACAAAAAGAGTAAGATTTTTTTTTCAATGTTTGAAGCTATAATTACAAGGATAGAAGGGTATGCCATATATTTCATACACAACACATATTATTAACATGATCATTTCGAATATGGGATTAATATTAATCTATGAAGGGTGTCTATAACACCCGAGATTTTTATGAGAAATATTTTGTTTTTATGTTATATATATCATCAAAGGAATATTTTATTACACACTACACTAGCTTTTCTTTCTTTACACACAGCCGCGACCTTCCTTGATACCTTGCGTTGTACGCTATACCGAGTTTCACTAAACAAAGATATACTATTAAAATATTATTAAAACCAGCTGTTATCAATAGTAATACCCACTTTTTGAAATTTTATTTTTCAAAATGGACTTCATTTTAGGATTCAGAATATCGAAATTATCCTAGGGTGAAATATTTGTATTTTTCTGTAAATGTTCAATTTTTGATGAATAGTGAAAAAACTAGGTTACTATTTAAAAACCGACTTTTTATTTAAATAATTATTTATTTTATAGAAATTTATTTTTGGTAAAATTGAAACTTAATACCTATATAAGTTCAATGGAATTCATTGGAGTCCTTTTATGATAATTTTAGATATATAAAAATTTTATTGAACTTTTCACCGTCTTTTACCCACCTCCTAGGAGAATTTGCAAATTTAAATAAAACATAATTTTACCGATTCTATGAGTGGAATTTCAGAAATCCGAGTGGAACGGTTAATATCAAGGACTAAAATTTGGTTCAATGAGATGAAAATAATTTTTGGTTAATAATATCTTTTTAATTTTATTTACCATGGTTAAAATTAAATAGGGTAATTAAGAGTAAAAATGATATTATTATTACCATAACACATGTCCTAATTCTATTGGATAAGTTTAATTCGACCAAAAACAACCTTAGGAATAATATATGATCATTTAGGTCCACTCAGATTAGATTAGGACATTTATTATTAATTTATTTAAAGAAGGGTTAAAATAGTAAAAATCGATGTTTAATAACAAAATCATTTTTAATATTGCCCTATTAATAAGATAAATTCATCTATAAATATTGATTATAAAGATAAAAATATTTCCTAAATAATTTTATTTTATTAATAATTTTTAGACTTTAAATAATTTAATTTATTTATGACACAATTGAGATACAGTAAATAACTTATTAAGGAAATATTAACATAATTGATATTATAAATACCAAAATAAATATAATTTGAGACTTTTTATGAATTAAAATATTTTTCTAGGTTAATATGACATTTTATAATTTATTTAATTATCTGTTTTAGAACTAATCGTGATGTAATGATTTTCACAAAAACCAAGTACCAAATAGTGTCAAAATTGACATAAAATAGTTTTTAAAACAAATATTATATTATTAATTGTTATTTTATTCCTAAAAATCTAAGGATCTGAAACTTGACTTAGATAAGGTTATATATGTTAATAATTAACAACTTGGGGTTTGTATGGCTTTTTATTGTATGTTTATTAACCTTATAGTGTAAGAAAACAAGAAGACACTGTAAAAGGTAAATTATTTAACTTAGAGTTAAATCTAAATGATAAGGTTAAAATAGTAACCTAATCTAGTCTAAATTATATTTTATGAGATTATTTCGACCCATACCCACCTTAGTTTCAAAATAAATTAATTTGGATCTTTTAGAAACTGAATATGACTTTATAATAAAATAATATTTTATGTTTTTCCTAAGGTGCCCCTCTCCTCCCTTATCAAAGGGCACATACTCCCTCTCATCCTCACACCACTTTGAGCCTTAAAGCTCGGCCAAAACCTGCCAATTTCTCTTCTCCACTTCAATAGAAACATCCTATATGTCCTGGTCTTCTTCAAAGACCAATCTTAGTGTCCTAAGAGGAGGTTTCAAAGAGGCGTGTCGAAGAAGAGGTAATATCTATTACCGATTCTTTCAACTTTATTTATTCTTCTACTTCTTCTTCTTTAGTTTTTTCATTATGAAGTAATAAAATCAGTATCTCTCATATAATTATGTGTTATTATAAATATTAAACAACCCTATTTCACCATCTATCCATCCTACGAAAAACGAAATCACCGAATGTGTGTACGTACGGAATACCGTCTCCACGCTGTGGCGTAATCTGTTTTCCACCACCACCATACTTGGATGGGTATATTGGTGTCAAGAAAAACTATATATGATTATTCTAAAGTGATATTGATTCTGAAATAGTATACATACACTTCAATAAAATTCCATGATCATGGGAACGATATCATCGCTCATGCGTACGTACGGCCTACCGTCTCCACGATGTGATGCGACTCGTTCTACATGATCTTCATTACATAATGATTATATAAATGAATTGAATGAATAAATATAATATATATTACACTAATATCATTCTGGTAATGAGGTATTTATAACCTAAAAGAAGAAGAATAATTTATTCGACAAAAGACGCATAAGAACAAAAAGCAATAAACACCCGAATAACAAGTAACAATGAAATATTACTAATAAGAAGCTAAGAATGTGACCATATATAATATCATAACAGTGATTAAGATTTTGGAATAAGTCAATAACATTATTTAAATCATTATTCCAGAGTTTTGGATACGTACGAAGCAAATCAGACCTAAGGTAAGGGAAAATCTCACAATCTCATTTTTATCTGAGATTGTTTATACTTCAGAATTTAATGGGGAATATCCAAATACATTTTTACTCAATATGTAATATTATTTCCATCCACCTAAAAAATTTTAAATCCTATTTTACCCTTAATTGAGTTTTTAGTAAAATATTTGAAAGGAATCTATTGTCATTTTTCGTACAAGGTTCTTTTTGACTTTTTCGGCCAAAGTATGAGAATAATGTCTTTTTTTAACTTATACAGCATGAATGGATTTTTAGAACATTATTTCCAAGAAGATCACATTAAAATTTTTCAATTTTATTTTTAATCATATTCTTTTATTTTAAAATTATATGACATTTTAAAAAAGGAATATGTTTTTAAATTAGAAAGGATATTTTCCCCAAGAATGGTGTTCAAGTGTTTTATCAAAATTATTTTCCATCTAATATAATATAGGGTTATTTTTCTATCCCTATTTTTACATTGATTTGATTATGTTATGATGGAATTATTTTTATGATGTCCTTTTATCTTATATGGTTATTTTTATGATGGAATATTGTTTAAGATTCCTATTTATATTACATGGATTATGCTATGATGAATGCTTTATGATTTTCTGGAACACATAAGAATGGTTTCATTATGAGATGGGTGGGACCTATATATATTTCCAATGCATTGGGTAAAGATTTATATCTCATGAGATAGACATGGCTGGAATGGAAGGTTAAACCGGTTTAGCGAAACAGGACTGAAACGAGGAGTGAACTCGGTTGAGAAATGGACTTTGTCCGCAATGATAGTCTTGGAAATGAGTCTTGACTACTAAGAAATGATTCACTATGATTATGTGTGTATTCCAAAAAGTTTCTTGATTTATGTTATGATTATTGGGATTAAATTTCACTATTATGATTTATCGCATGTTATGATATTATGATCTCTTTTGTAGGTTAAGACTTTCCAAATGTTATGTTATTATGAATATGATACGAATGGTATTTCTTTTGTTTACCCTTACTGAGCATTTGAGCTCACCCTTGTTGTATGTTTTCTTTTCCCCAGGTCAGGAAGAAGGATATTAAGTAAGATATTTCAAAAGGGGCTCTAGATATGATAAAATAAAAGGGAGACAATGTAGATGATTTATGAACCAGTTGTTTATGTTTCCCAGTTTTTAAAGACACTATACCTATACAGTCCTTTCATAATTTTGTTATATGTTTTAATACGTGTGCTTCAATTCTGAAGTAATAATAATGTATGTAAAATATGGGTCGTTATAGTTGGTATTATAGGGATGTTATAGTCAATCTTTGGAAACTAGGATGTGAAAGCCTTAGTAAGAACCCTTAGGATAAGTCTAAGAATAGAACACAATCTTAGTGTTTTAAAAATGGCCATGAACAACCTATGATAATACCATATGTGTGAAATTTGATTCTTGATTATGTTGTTTTCCTATTATAATTAGTGTTTCTCACACTGGTCTTCTTCGTTTTAGTCAATGGCTGGAACCTGAAGGAACCGTGTTAATGCTGAATGCGATGGGAAATGCAATTATTGTCCTCCTGAGATACCAAAGGATATGGGAGCTGGAATGCAAAATCTTGTAGCCATTATCACACACCTTTATCATGCTATGAATCATGTAAGACTTCCAAATGATAAAAGTAAGGAGAAACATTTTTTTGAATACTTCATGAAGAAGTGCCCACCCTCATTCAGCCGGTCTACTGATCCATTAGTGGCTGAACAATGGATCAGTACCACAGAAACGATATTTTCAGTTCTTCAATGTTCTGAACATGATATTGTAATCATATAAGTTTATCGTTTGGAAGGTGAAGCTGATCAATGGTGGAATCTTATCAAGAATACGAGTCCTATAGATGAAATTGAGTCCATGGAATAGGATGCGTTCAAGAACATATTTTTCAATAACTACTTCCCTCGAATTCTTTGAACAAAGATGGAGAAGGATTTTCTTGAACTAAAGAAAAATGATGATGAATCTTTCTGTATCTACAAAGAAAATTGTACAAGACTTGCAAGGTACGCTTCGGGTATTATTATCCAACCTGAGAGTATGATCGATTGATTCATTAGTGGCTTAAAACCAAGTCTTCAAAGGGCGTTATACATAAGGGACTTCTATAGCTATGAGGAAATAGTTCGATATGATCTCATGGATGAGATGGAGATTGGAGTAACCCATCAGTCACATGGGTTTGATAAGAAGAGGAAAATGGAATTCAAAGGAAAATCTAAAGACCAAACTGAAAAGAAGATGAGTTTTCCCTTATGCTCAAATTGTGGAAAGAATCTTGGAGGAAATTGTCTTAAGGGGACAAGAAAGTTTTATAAGTGTGTAAAAGAAGGTTATCGGGAAATTGAATGTCGAAATGATGGGAATAAGATGTATAGTGATGCGAACAAAGAAAAGTATACATATAATGCACCTCCTTTACTTAAATGTTTCAAGTTCAAGGAGATGGGGAATTTTGTCAATAAATTCCCCAATTAAAGGGTTTATGATGATGATCGACGTTAACAAACTCTTAAGGCCAAATACAAAGTAAATTCACATGCAATTACTATCGGCGATGCGGAGTTCGAAAATGAAGTGGTGAGAGGTACACTAACCATCCACTCTAAAGTAGAAATTTTTTTATTTGATTCTGGATCCACCCACTCTTATATTTCTGAAGAATATTCTAACGGTATCTCCATATTACCTCTACAATAAGATGTTGAGTTAGCTATGACAACCCCTAATGGAACAACAGTCGCATCAAAAGATTACAATTCTTATCTGACTGAAGTTTGTGGGAAAGTGCTTCCTGCAAATCTTGTGATCCTTCCAATAGTGGAATTTTATGTGATTCTTGGAAAAAATTATCTTTCTTTATATGGATCTAATATCAATTTCCAAAGACGGGAAGTCATATTTCATATTCCAGATCAATCTATGATCATCTATCGAAGCAAGGATGAACATAACCTTCCAGTGAAAATTTCTTCCATCTTATGTGTCTTCATTCCACTAAATGAAGGTTATTTATCTCAAATGGTTGGTGAGAAACTCATGATTAAGAATATTCCCATTTTACTGGAGTTTGATGATGTCTTTTCAGAGGAATTTCCGGGACATCCACAAAATCGTGAATTTGAGTTTTCAATTGAGCTCGTACCGGGTGCTTTACCTATTTTAAAGACACCTTATAGAATGGCACCAATTGAGTTGAAGGATTTGAATAAGAAACTCCAAGAGAATCTTGATAAGGGATTCATACGCCCTAGTGTGTCACTGATTCTCTCTCAAATTTACCCAAGAGAAGAAGGTAAGACGGTCCTTGTAGTTTAGCTTGGGTTATCAAATCCAGAGAGACCTAAGAAGAAACCTATTGACACGTACATTCAATGGACTATTTTTGGATATGAAGTGGCCAACATGGATTGATTTTTTATGGGTAGAAAGATATCTAATTTTTTTAAGTGAATTAAATTTAAAATAATGAGTTGATCCTAGGTTATCACTCAAGGTGGATTGGACGTATTTCATTTTTAATGATTTCAATTTCTTATATTTGAGATGGGTTCATTTAAGGAGATAAAACAACATAATCACTTATTGGTTTAATTCCTACACCATTTAATACTAATCAACTATACACTTGAAGGATAAATGTTTTGAGAACTTCAAGGTAATGGTTCGTATTAGCACTTGAAGTGTGTGGCCTTAAATTCAACAAGGATGATGGAGTTTGAAAACCATCAAATAAAAATCTCAATTAAAGAAGTGATTATAAATTAATGAGGAGATAAATAACATCCAATCCAGCCCCTTTCTACTCCCTTGGATCAACCCATAAGTGGGTTATCCCTCCATTGATTCTATGGTTTCAATGGAAGAGAAAGTAGACTCATGAGGGAGGAAATGGAGAAGTAAAAAAACGCAATAAAATAACAATCACTCCACCGTTGTGTGATAATCTCACAAGGTTTGGTATGAACAAGTTAACAAACTGAACCAACGGTATCAAATTGATAAGGAGAAGAACAGAATAATAAGAGAAGAAGAACCTTTATTAAGAAACAAGGATGAATTAAAACAACTTACATGTGAAAAAAGAACATTACAATGAGAAATTGGCAGCATAACATTAAGATAAAAACAAGCTCAATGATCCTTAAATCCTCCAACACCACTACCTTAAATAGGCATTTTTTAGCCCTTGGGTCGAGCCTCCAACAGTCCAAGTCTCCTCAATTAATTTTGGTAGGCCATAGGTGGGTGGAAAGTAAGGGAGAGTTGATTTTTCCACCCTTGACCCGAGGTGGAAGCCAACTTTCCTTCACCGAAAAAACGCATCTGGAATAACATATATATTGCCGAATAAAAGTGGTCCATAGAAGAATAAAATGTATCTCATGATGTCTTATAACTGTTGTACATCTCGTTCCCCTCGTTGTTTGATTTTCATGATCACAATCACCTTTCCTTTTTGTCTAACCTTGTGTTTTAAGTGTTGTGGATGATAGGCAAGAGATTGCCAAAGGAATGGCCCAAGAAGAATCAAGAAGTGGACTGAAATTCAGTCCACCGGCCAACCGGTGTGATAGCACCGGCCAGCCGGTGGACCTGGCAGAGGCATTGCCCACTGCCAGGCTCCACCGGTCAGCCGGTGGCTTGACCACCGGCCAACCGGTGGCACCCTGACTCAAGGCTGAGCCACTGCCTCCCCACCGGCCAACCGGTGGCCTCAGCACCGGCTGGCCGGTGGCACCCTGCCTCAACAGTGAGACCTACTGTCTCACCACCGGCCAGTCGGTGGCCTCAGCACCGGCCAGCCGGTGGCTCCTGGGCAGAACAAATTTCCATTCTCCAAGGCACCGGCCAGCCGGTGGCCCTGCACTGGCCAGCCGGTAGACCAGTCAAACTAGCCGTTGGCTTTGACCAGTCAACTCCTTTTTGGCCTCCAACGGCTCCGAGGCCTTTTCCAACGGCTCCAAAGCCCTCCAACGGATACTTGAAGGTTCCTAGCCTATAAATAAAGGCCTAGGAAGCCCCGGAACGTCATCCAAGCCACCGGACACATTGTTGATCATTTTGGCGAAGCTCCGGCGGATTGTTCCAAGAGAACCCCAAGTGCTCCATCCATTTCCACATCCAAGAGCACCACTCAAGAAGCTTGGGAAAGCACGCTACATCAACTCCATCATCCAATTGGCGCCCAAGTCTTCCCAATCACGGTTTTTCGTGTTTTATTTATTTTGAGCTTAACTTTCAGTTTGTGCCTACAAACTCCTAATTTTCTCATCCCCTCTTTTCTTTGGGTTTCACATCACCACTAAGGTGTGACAAGGTTTCCAAGCTTTCCTTTAAATAGCTTGAGACATAGGTGAGCTATCCTTCACCTGTAAGAAGGATAGTGGGTTCTTGCTAAACCATCAAAAGCAAGTGGGTTCTTGCTAAACCACAAAAGCAAGCTGTAATAGGTCCTAGTGCTACCTCAAAGCCTAGTGGGTTTCTTGCTAAAACCATTGAAAAGCAAGCGGTAGGAATCTCTCAACGGTTGAGTTGGGAGCGGAGACGTAGGCCGGGTTTTGGCCGAACTCCGTTATCAATTTCTTGTGTCTTGCCTTATTTATTTCCGCTGCATTCTTCAACTTTGATTTTAATTGTTAATCAATTTTTTAAAAGGCAATTCACCCCCCTCTTGACATCATTCCTCGTTTGTTCCGAACCAACAATTGGTATCAGAGGGACCTTTGAGTAATTCCTTAACCCGGTTTCAAAGTTAAGATCTTTTTTTGATGGCATCTACCTCTTTCGCCCCCGAGGGCTACTCTTTGGGTCGGGCTCCATTTTTTGATGGGTCCGACTATAATTATTGCAAAACCCGCATTACTACTTTTCTTATAAGTATAGGGTATCCCATTTATAAAATTGTCATGCAAGGTTACACTTTGTCTACCCCCGACGAATCCAAATGGACCCAAGCCGACATTAGAAATTTTGAGCTAGATGGCAAAGCCATGAATGCTCTTCATTGCGGTCTTGACCGAAATGAATTTAACCGAGTTTCCACTTGCACCTCATCTCATGAAATTTGGAAACTATTGGAAGTAACCCATGAGGGCACTAACAAAGTTAAAGATACTCGGTTAGATATGTATAGACAAGACTTTGAATCTTTTTCAATGCATTCAAATGAGTCTATTTCTGAAATGTTTACACGCTTCACTGACGTTTGCAATGGTAGAAAATCTCTTGGTGATGATGTTTCAGCCGAGACGATGGTCAAGAAGATTCTATGGGTCCTTCCGAGCTCATGGGCACCAAAGGTGACGGCGATCCAAGAAGCTAAGGACGTCAAAAATATGCCGGTAGAGGAGCTCATCGGATCCCTAATGACCTACGAGATCACGATGAGGAGGAAAGCACAAAAGGAGGGCACACCAATCAAGACACCAAAGAACATTTCCCTCAAGGTACAAAAGCAAGTAAGCTCCTCCTCATCTTCTTCCTCATCTCCTTCCTCATCTTCCTCATCATCAAGCGGCGACTCGGAAATGGAGAATCTCTCCCGCCAAATGCACAAATTCATGAAGAAGCACAAGAAGAAGAAGAAATCTCGCAAGGCGCGAAAGCAAGAACCCACCGCAAGATCCGAGCCCAAGGTAAAATGCTACGGGTGCGGTGAAAAGGGCCATTACAAGCCCGATTGCCCACTCAACAAGAAACGGGCCACGCAAAAGGAGAAAGGAAAGAAAAAGGTCCTCAAGGAGACATGGAGTGACACCTCCTCATCCTCCTCCTCCTCCTCCTCAAGCAACAACGGTAACAAATTCCTAATGGCATTCCATGAGGTAACATCTTCCGACTCCTCCTCTTGTTCTTCAAATTCCAATTCTTTAAATCATTTATCTTATGAAGAACTCTCACATGCTAGAGACCAACTTGAAAATGGTTTTCATGAACTCTCTTCAAAATTTGTCGCTTTAAAAAAATCTTTCAAAAAACATTCCTCCGAAAAAGACCAACTTCTCAAAGAGAAGGAGGAACTCACCCTTAAAATCCAAAATTTTCCAAATGTTGATTCTATGGAATCAACCATCAAATACCTAAGGGAGACCCTAGCTAAGTTCACCCAAGGGGAACAAAATTTGAACAATCTCCTAGGTTCCCAACGAATTTCTAGGACCACTCAAGGACTTGGCTATACTAACCAAGCCTCCTCCTCCCATACACCCACTGTTTTTGTAAGGGGGAGCTCCGCTTACAAATTTTGTAATTATTGCAAGAAGACCGGGCACCTGATTTATGAATGTAATTGTAAAAACGCCCGATATGGTCAACCCAAAAGTATTTTCTTTTCCGATGAGTTTTATAGGAGAAGACCCGCCATGAAACAAATTTGGATTGAAAAATCCCTTTTGGCGAGTCTCACGGGACCAAAATTTGTCACGGTTTCAAAAACCGCTCCCCGGTGATTTATTGTTTTTATTTAGGGGGAGTTAGATTCTTTTAAGCCTTTTTGTGAATTAAAAATTTTCATTCAAAATTATCATTTTAAAATTTTCAATTCAAAATTTTCGATTCAAACTTTCAATTTCAACTCTTGGTATCAAAATTTCCATTTCAAAATATTCAATTCGATTTTTTTTTCACTTCAAAAATTTCATTTGGTTTCAAATTTCAAATTTCAATTGGTTTTTGATTCAAAACTTTCAATTCAAAATTTTCATCTCAATTTTGATTCAAAACTTTCAATTCAAACTGTTATTCATTTTTCATTTCAAAATTTTCAACAATTGGTATTTTTTTTCAAATCTCAAATCTTGATTTTCAATTTTTCCCTCAATCAAGTTTTATGCCCCGTTCTATTTTGATAATCACAAAGGGGGAGAATTTCTTGATTGATTGGGGGAGAAACCTTTTCTATCATGCTTTGATTTATTTTCAAATTATCCTTTAAGAATTCCTTTCATTTAAGTTTTTACATTGTTTGTTTCGGTGATTATGATCATCAAAATAGGGGGAGATTGTTGTACATCCCGTTCCCCTCGTTGTTTGATTTTCATGATCACAATCACCTTTCCTTTTTGTCTAACCTTGTGTTTTAAGTGTTGTGGATGATAGGCAAGAGATTGCCAAAGGAATGGCCCAAGAAGAATCAAGAAGTGGACTGAAATTCAGTCCACCGGCCAATCGGTGTGATAGCACCGGCCAGCCGGTGGACCTGGCAGAGGCATTGCCCACTGCCAGGCTCCACCGGTCAGCCGGTGGCTTGACCACCGGCCAGCCGGTGGCACCCTGACTCAAGGCTGAGCCACTGCCTCCCCACCGGCCAACCGGTGGCCTCAGCACCGGCTGGCCGGTGGCACCCTGCCTCAACAGTGAGACCTACTGTCTCACCACCGGCCAGCCGGTGGCCTCAGCACCGGCCAGCCGGTGGCTCCTGGGCAGAACAAATTTCCATTCTCCAAGGCACCGGCCAGCCGGTGGCCCTGCACCGGCCAGCCGGTAGACCAGTCAAACTAGCCGTTGGCTTTGACCAGTCAACTCCTTTTTGGCCTCCAACGGCTCCGAGGCCTTTTCCAACGGCTCCAAAGCCCTCCAACGGATACTTGAAGGTTCCTAGCCTATAAATAAAGGCCTAGGAAGCCCCGGAACGTCATCCAAGCCACCGGACACATTGTTGATCATTTTGGCGAAGCTCCGGTGGATTGTTCCAAGAGAACCCCAAATGCTCCATCCATTTCCACATCCAAGAGCACCACTCAAGAAGCTTGGGAAAGCACGCTACATCAACTCCATCATCCAATTGGCGCCCAAGTCTTCCCAATCACGGTTTTTCGTGTTTTATTTATTTTGAGCTTAACTTTGAGTTTGTGCCTACAAACTCCTAATTTTCTCATCCCCTCTTTTCATTGGGTTTCACATCACCACTAAGGTGTGACAAGGTTGCCAAGATTTCCTTTAAATAGTTTGAGACATAGGTGAGCTATCCTTCACCTGTAAGAAGGATAGTGGGTTCTTGCTAAACCATCAAAAGCAAGTGGGTTCTTGCTAAACCACAAAAGCAAGCTGTAATAGGTCCTAGTGCTACCTCAAAGCCTAGTGGGTTTCTTGCTAAAACCATTGAAAAGCAAGCGGTAGGAATCTCTCAACGGTTGAGTTGGGAGCGGAGACGTAGGCCGGGTTTTGGCCGAACTCCGTTATCAATTTCTTGTGTCTTGCCTTATTTATTTCCGCTGCATTCTTCAACTTTGATTTTAATTGTTAATCAATTTTTTAAAAGGCAATTCACCCCCCTCTTGCCATCATTCCTCGTTTGTTCCAACCCAACAATAACCTCCTGTAAAATTTGGGCCCCTTTGGAGTTGTGGATTCCGAGATATGATCAAATAAGAGGTCTGTTTTTCTGGGCCACAGAATCTGGCCCAGAATTGTATCTCTAAATTGGGCCGCCTTAATGACCACCATAGAGGAAGAATTAGCATTATCTCCTAAAGGGTTATTTGTTCCTATACATGTCTTCTAGAAGAACACGAAATTTGGGATTAATTGGGCTTGTATGTTGGGCCCCAAAGTTTCATCAGTGGCCTGCTGTCCAATCTGCCTCCTCTAGAATTACTTCCTTTCATCACAAAATATCCCCATCTTCTTCCACGAATTCTCTATTGATCCCTGAATGAAATAGATCAAATTTAAGTGCAGATACAGTTCCAAAAATAACAAATTAAAATACTGATAATTACATTCCTTAGAATCAGATGACTCATTGGGCCTAAATTGGTGTATATTAGGCATGAAGTGCACAAATGATGAGAATGGATGATCATAATGAAAATGCACTAACTCAGGCCCATAAGATCAAAAATGAACATTTACTACCATTAAAATGTAATTAAAATATATTTTTTTATTGGATAATCACACCCCCCCAACTTGAGATTTTCTAGTCCCGAGCAAATAATTAAATGATTTTATTTGAATTCCTTTCTTCAAAACATATTATAACAAACAGTCCTCACAATGTAAACTGCACACAAATATATTTTTATAACCTATCAAGATAATTTAAAACAAGATGAATTTAAAAGCAGATCCCAATCCCAAGCCCATTCCTTTGATCAAATCCATCACCATACTTCATCCAACTCAATTAGGTGTAATTATGTGTTGTGAATCACAATAGATATGGGGGTTCATTTTCATTCAAAGGGAAAATCATGGAAGTTCTAGGTGGAATTAAATTTAATCCTAATATGACTAATCTTCATTAATTTTTTTTTTGGAATTTTTTTTGCAATATTTCCATAGTAATTGAGATTGCAGTTAATCAAATTAACCCATGTATCAAGACTTTGCCGATGACTCCCAGGCTCAAAGGCCTTAGGGCACCAAGTGAAGCCCACATACTCGGGCATCGTCTCGAGTTAACTTAATCAAAAACAAAGTCATATTACAATAAATAGAGATAGATTGAAAAACTCAAAGCTAGACAACTCTGGAGTCATGATCTCCAAGTGCCGAAAGCCTCGCATTTTATCAATCCATTGCTCTACATGCAATTTTTTTTATTTTTATTGTTATTTTATTTGAATACTCATATTATTCATAAAAATCAAACCATCCTATGATATTTATTATGGGACCCCAAAATTCAAATTAATACCCCACAGTCTAAAGGACGTGCATTGTGGCATTTTGATTTAATGGATGAAAATAAAAATGATGAAAATTTTCATTGGACAACCAAACTTCCCAAATCAATGCTTTTAAACATAATCATGAATTAAATTAAGAGTCAATGAAATAAAAATTATTTTATATGTAGTTTTAATGTGAGAAAAGATGTTATTATATGAATGATAAAGGAATTTTACTTCTTTTTTTATCATTGTTTTTTTTTAAACAATAGTTTTGTTTCCACACCCCCCAACATAGAATGAAACTGTTCCTAGTTTAATAAAAATAAAATTTAGAATGGGGTAGAGGAATAATAAGGGGAGTTCAATAAGGAAATTTAAATATTAGGATCATGGAATGAAGTCACCTGGTGCTTGAAGTTGGATGTTCTTGCCGCTCGAATTATTCCTTTGATATCCATGTCGCTTGCAAAGTTCCCCAGTGGAAAAAAGAAAAACAAAACAATCAAAACAAACAAAAAAACAATATATATATATATTTATATAATAAAGGAAGTAAAATATAAGAATATATATAAAAATTATATAATAAGGAAGCACAAAATGTCGTAGGTCAGTGGTAAGTGTGTGCCCCTGTCTCTCTTCCGTCCCAGGTTCAAATCCCCGCGGCTTCGCCAGTTGTGACGGGGTTTTCCCCATGACCAATGATATGGACTTTTTATTATTATTATATATTTATTTATTTATTTATTGTTTATTAATATTTTAACATACAAACACATAAAAAAAAACTGATGATACATTGTCTTCTTTTTAAATTTTAGGGTAAGGTATTAATCAAGGATGACACCACGTGAAACAGATGAATATGGTGCTCCCCTTTCGTACCCATCCATACTCATAATAGAAGAACAGGTCAAAAGTCTAATTTTTTATTTTTAAATATAAAAATGATTAATTAATCTTATTTGAAAAATAAAGATGATTCAGAAAGGTTGGAAACATAAGAACCACGGGTTGCCTCCCGTGCAGTTCTTTGTTTAACGTCGTTAGCCCGACATAGATCCTAAATTTATCAATTTTTTCCCTGTTCATAGATTGGCTCAATTAACTCAACATCTATTTCCTGTTTATTTAATGATTCAATGAATGTTTTTAACCTTTGACCATTGACCTTGAAAATGTGACCACTATTGGGATCTTGAATCTCTACTGCCCCATGGGGGTATACATGATGCACTATGAAAGGACCTTACCATCTAGACCTTATCTTTCCCGGGTGTAAATGAAGTTTTGAACTATACAAGAGAACAAGTTTTCCTGGTTCAAAATGTTTGACATTGATATTACTATATTGGTAGGCTTGAACTCTAGCTTTATTGATCCTTCAATTTCCATAATCCTCCATCCTTAGTTCCTCCAGTTCATTGAGATTTAACTTCCTTTTTGTTCCATCCAATGAAAGATCATAATCCATTTTCTTGATTGCCCAAAAGGCCTTGTGTTCAATCTCCACTGGTAAATGGAATGATTTACCATAAACCAACCTATATGGGGACATTCCTATAATTGCTTTATATGCGGTTATATAGGCCCAAAGAGCATCTAAGAGTTTCTAAGACCAATCTTTCCTATAGGGGTTGACAGTTTTTTCAAGAATTTTCTTAATGTACCTATTCGCTAACTCAGGTTGACCATTGGTTTGAGGATGGTTTGCAATGGACACTTTATGAGAAATACCATCCTTAGACATGAGTGAAGAGAATGGGCGGTTGCAGAAATTGGTTCCTCGATCACTGACTATAGCCCTAAGAATTCCAAATCGAGAAAATATGTTCTCTTTAAGAAATCGAATCACAACTTGATGATCATTGGACTTAGTGGGAATATCCTCAACCCATTTTGAGACATAATCAAGAGCTAAGAGAATGTACAGGTATCCCATAGAGTTTGGGAAAGGACCCATGAAATCAATTCCCCAACAGTCAAAGATTTCAACCACTAATATGGGAGTGAGTGGCATTTGATTCCTTTTTGTGATGGACCCTACTTGTTGACACTTAGGACAGATTTGACAGAATGTGTAGGATTCCCTTGAGAGGGTGGGCCAGAAAAGACCACATTGAAGAATCTTAGAAGATTTTTTCTTAGAGTAAAAGTGACCTCCACATGCCTCACTGTGACAGAATTTAAGGATGGACTCTTGTTCAGATTCGGAAACACACCTCCAAATGACTTGGTCAGGGTAGAACTTATAGAGGTATGGATCATCAAACACATAGTGTCTAATATCAGAAAGGAATTTCCTTCAAGCTTGAGTCCGTATGAATTTTGGAATGACTCCTCCAACTAAGAAATTGGCTATGTCGGCATACCAAGGGTAGTCACTCACAGAGTATAGGTGTTCATCAGGAAATGAATCAGACATAGAAAGGTGATTTGAGTTGTCTTTTAATTACATCCTAGAGAGGTGATCAACTACAACATTTTGAACACCGTTTTTATCCTTGATTATGAGTTCAATTCTTGTAAGAGTAGGACCCACTTAATCAGTCTAGCCTTGGCATCTTGTTTTTGGAAGAGGTATTTTAGTGCAGAATGGTTAGTGAACACAGTGATGGGGGATCCTAAGAGGTAGGACCTAAAATTCTCTAAAGCAAACACAATAGAAAGTAACAACTTTTCAGTAGTGGTGTAGTTTTTTTGGGAATCATTTAAGGATTTTCTTGCATAAGAAATGACATAAGGAGTTTTATCACAGTGTTTTCCTAACACATCTCCCACAGGAAATTCATGGGCATCACACATAAGTTCAAAAGGAAGGTTCCAATTTGGAGATTTCATAATGGGAGGAGAGGTGAGAGAGGATTTGAGGGTTGAGAATGAACCCTTACAGCCATCTGTCCAAACAAATGGAGCATCCTTTACTATGAGAGCACAAAGGGGACGAGATATTGATCTAAAGTCCATGATGAATATTCTATAGAAACCAGAATGTCCTAAGAAAGAGCTCACTTCCTTGATAGTTTTGGGTGATGGATGGTGACGAATGATGTCAACCTTGGATCTATCAAATTCAATCCCCCTACCAGAGACCAGATGGCCTATAAATAGTCCCTCTTTAACCATGAAATGACATTTTTCCTAGTTTAGGACTAGATTATTTTCTTCACATCTTGAAAAGACTCTCTCTACATTCCTCAGACATACCTCAAATGTATCCCCAAACACAGATAAGTCATCCATGATGACCTCTAGAAAATCCCCTACCATGTCTGAGAAGATTCCCATCATGCACTGCTAGAAGGTTCTAGGGGAATTGCATAACCCGAAGGGCATGCGTTTGAAGGAAAAGGATCCGAATGGACATGTGAATGTAGTCTTCCCTCGATCCTCTAGGGAGACCTCAATTTGATTGTACCCCGAGTAACCATCTATGAAACAGTAGGAGGCATGACCTGCCACTCTCTCAGGGACTTGGTCAATGAATGGTAAGGGGAAATGGTCCTTCTTGGTGAATGAGTTTAGCTTCCTATAGTCAATACAGAACCTCCATCCACTACTAACCCTTGTTGGAAGAATCTCTCCATCCTCATTGGTTATCACAGTTATTCCAGCCTTTTTTGGAACCACTTGGATTGGGCTCACCCACTCACTTTCAGCTATGGTATATATGATACTAGCTTTTATCAATTTCAGAAGTTCCTTCTTTACTACCTCCATGAGATTAGGATTGAGTCACCGTTGAGGTTGACGACATGGATTTGAATCAGATTCCAGAACAATCCTATGAGTCCCAACATGTGGGCTAATCCCGGGAATATCATAAAGGGTCCAACCAATGGCTATCTTATGTTTCCAAAGGACATCTAGAAGCATCCTTTCATGATTGTATTCAAGAGAAGAAGATATTACAATAGGATTTGTTTGATTGTCCACTAGAAAGGCATACATTAGTGCAGCAGGAAGTTCCTTTAATTGAAGATCAGGTTGGTTCAGAATTTCAGCAGAAGATTGGGACATTGGATCAAGATCAATTTTATTTCCTAATGTTTTAGATAGGATTGATTCCCTACATGTAGAAGTTTCAGCTACTAGATTGGCATGATCAGATTTTGGGAAGGAAGTTTTATTGGTCTCCATGAAATTGGTTTCTTTAAAGGTTTCACTGATCGTTGGACCTAAGAATTCATCCTAAGTGCAATTTGAAAATGATTCAAGCCATGGAGATAATCTTTCTTCATATGAACAAAGGAAATAAATCTCATCCTGAATTAAACATTCATTAAATATTCCTTGATGTTCCATGGATTCATTATCAATTCTTCCTATCATGTTTACTTAATGAATGTCCTCATCATACCCTATTTGTGATCTTGAAATATAGATGATCAAGTCTAGAATCATGTTCCCAAAGGTGATGGTCATGTTCCCATTTCGGACTCGGATAACAGAGTTGATTGTTGCAAGAAAAGGATGGCCAAGGATGATTGGGTTTTGTTCCTTATTTCCTAAGTTTGGATGGTTGACAAGTACAATGAAATCAGCAGGGTATATGAAGTTTTCAACCTTTACAAGAGCGTCCTTTAAAATCCCCTTTGGAACCCTAATGCTACGATCAGCATGTTGAGGTGTGACATATGTGGGTTGGAGTTCTTCTAGGCCTAACTGGCAGTACACAACATATGGGATGAGATTGACACTAGCACCTAGGTTACACAAGGCCTTGACAACTTTGCTTTCTCCTAGTTCAACATTGATGTAAGGGAAACCCAGGTCTTTTAACTTAGAAGGAATGGTCCCTTGAATGGTGGTACTCACATTAGAAGCCAAATGGACCTGGTTTTTATGTGAAAATTTTCTTTTAAAAGTACACAAGTCCTCAAGGTACTTTGAGTAGGAAGGTATGGTTTGGATTGCATCGATAAGGGGTATGTTCAACTTGACTTGTGAAAAGATTTCCCTCACTGTTTCACTCAGTTAAGGCTTGGTTTTCCCCCTCATGCGTTGAGGAAATCGTGCAGGTTGTGGGGTTGTTTATTGAAGAGTTGTTTCCTTGACAATGTTATCAGTTTTCTCAGTTTGATCTTGTGGTTCATTTGAATTTTCATCCAAGTTTGAATATTCACGTGGGTTCTGAATTAGTTGTTCAGGTTTCTCAATTGATTTCCCACTTCTTAAAACAGTCACACCCTTTACTAGTTCATGAGTTGTTTGAGCACAACTTGACTCTCCCCTTGAAGTTGAGGATGGCACCGCCTGAGTAGGCATGGGTGCCTTTCCAGTTTATATGTTTTGAAGTTCTTGTTTTAGGGAAGAAACTTCCGAGTTCATCCTCTCCATTTGTTTTCATAGTTGTTGTAATAGGCTTTTTGGAACAGTTTGGGTTGGTTCTTGAGAAGATTGGTTTATCCCAGGGGGATATTTTAGAAGTGGGATGGTTTGTGGAAAATGGACCGGTGGCTGTTGTTATTGGATAGGTTGGGTTTGGAACCGGTGATGGGTTTGGTAGTTCTGATGGGGGTAAGGATTTTGTCCCTGTGGTTGGCTAGGTTGTTGGTTATCTTTCCAGCAGAAGCCTGGGTGGTCGTTATACCTTGGGTTGAAGGTGTATTGGTATTGAGGCTTTTGAAAGTTCAAAGAATTTACTTCCGCTGGGGGTCCTCCTAAGATAACATCCTTGATGGATGGAATGGTTGGGCAGTTGTCTGTCTTATGGTCATGTTTGTCACAAATTGTGCAAACAGGGTCAACAGTTTGGATTTCATGGACATTCCTAAGGTCTATCTCTTCAACCTTCCTAGAGAGTGCTTCATGTTTACCCCTAAGGCTTTCCTCTTCTCTAAGTGTATGAATTCCAGTATTTCTTTGTGGCTTTTCAGAATAAGGTGAAGTTCCCCATGTTTTTTTTTGTTCCGAAAGGCTTTCTAGATACTCGTAAGCATCATTTGGGGCTTCGTTTTTAAAGGTTCCATTACACATCATGTCAATGAATTTTTTGTTCCCCAGACCCAACCCTTCATAGAAAATTCTCATTTGTTCCGGAATAGAAAAACCATGGTGTGGAACCACATTTAGTGTGTCTTTGAATCCCTCCCATGTTTTATAGAATGACTCTCCCACTTTTTCAAAAAAAAAATTGGATACTCTTTTTAAGTGCAATTGTTTTATGTTGGGGAAAGTATTTTTTGTAGAATTCTCTTTGTAGTTGGTCCCAAGAGTTGATGGCTGATAGTCTCAAATTTTTTAGCAAATTTTTAGCATGATCCATTAAAGAGAAATTAAATATCCTCATCTTATCTTATTCTAGTTGATTAGTGGTACACATGGTTTCTAAAATGTCATTGAACTCCTTAATGTGCAGGTTGGGCATCTCGGGCTCCATTCCATGGAATGTGGGAAGGTGGTTTAGGGCATGGGGTTTAAATATGTAGTTCGAATCTCCTAGGGAATTGTGTCTAATGCATGAGGGGGCATTGGTACAGGAAGGTGTGAGGTAGTCATTCATGGTTTGATCAATTGCATTCCCTATGTTTGGGGCTGCCTCATTTGGGTTTCCATTTTTGTTCCCACCCGGGTTTATGAGTTGGTTTCTTTGAAGTCCTTCCATTGAAATGGGCTCAATTCTTGACTCGGGGGTGTTAGGAAGATTAGGATCTAATGGAAAGAGTTCTCTTGGTGTACTTTACTCCCCAAACCTAGAACTATCCACCCTAACAAGACGATTTGATTGATCACAGGTGTAGGCGGACATGTGCCAAAAGAAAAAAAAACGAGAAAGGGACAAGATAAGAGAATTTGGATCAGAAAAGAAGAAATGGGGGAGAATAGAATGGGTGTTTATATGACTTACTTGGGTCCCCGGAAACGGTGCCAAAATTTGATTCTCGCTCAAATTTTCCCAAAAGAAGAAGGTAAGACGGTCCTTGTAGTTTAGCTTGGGTTATCGAATCCAATGAGACCTAAGACGAAACCTATAAACATGTACATTATATGGACTGTTTTTGGCTATGAAGTGGCCAACTTGGATTGATTATGTATGGGTTTAAATATATCTAATATATTTAAGTGAATTCAATTTAAAAGAATGAGTTGATCCTATGTTATCGCTCGTGGTGGATTGGACGTATTTCCTTTTTAATGATTTTAATTTCTTATATTTGAGATGGGTTCATTTAAGGAGATAAAACAACATAATCACATACTGGTTTAAAGCCTAAACCATTTAATACAAATCACCTATACACTTGAAGGATCAATGTGTTGAGCACTTCATGGTAAAGGTTCGTATTTTCACTTGAAGTGTGTGGCCTTAAATTCAACAGAGACGATGGAGTTTAAAAACCATCAAATAAAAATCTAAATTAAAGAAGTTATTATACATTAATGAGGTGAAAAATAAAATCCAATCCAGCCCATTTATACTCTTTTGGATCAACCCATAAGTGGGTTTTCCCTCCATTGATTCTATGGTTTCAATGGAAGCGGAAAGTAGACTCATGAGGGAGGAAATGGAGAAGTAAATAAAAACGCAATAAAATAACAATCACTCCACCGTTGTGTGATAATCTCACAAGGTTTGGTATGAACATGTTCACACCTTGAACCAACAGTATCAAAGTGATCAGGAGAATAACAAAATTATAATATAAGAAGAACTTTTTTTACGAAACAAGGATGAATTAAAATAACTTACATGTGAAGGAAGAACATTACAAAGAGAAATTGGAAGCATAACATTAAGATAAAAACAAGCTCAAAGATCCTTCAATCCTCCAACACCACTACCGTAAATAGGATGTTTTGAGCCCTTGGGTCGAGCCTCCAACAGTCCAAGTCTCCTCAATTAATTGTGGTAGGCCATAGGTGGGTGGAAAGTATGGGAGAGTTGATTTTTCCACCCTTGACCCGTGGTGGCAGCCAACTTTCCTTCACCGAACAGACGCGTCTGGAAGACCTTCTAGATTGCCGAATCAGATTGGTCCATAGAAGAAGGAAATGGAGATCCGGATGTCTTCTAACCTCCTGTACAATTTGGGCCCCTTTGGAGTTGTGGATTCCGAGATATGATCAAATAAGTGGTCTGTTTTCTGGGCAGCAGAATCTGGCCCAGAATTGTATCTCTAAATTGGGCCGCCATAATGACCACCATAGAGGACGAATTAGAATTAGCTCATGAAGCGTGATTTGTTTCAATACGTGTCTTATAAAATCCCATGAAATTTGGGATTAATTGGGCCTGTATGTTGGGCCCCACAGTATCATCAGTGGGATGGTGTCCAATCTGCCTTCTCTAGAATTGCTTCCATTCATCAGAAAATATCCCCATCTTCTTCCATGAATTATCTATTTATCCCTTAATGAAAAATATTCACATTTAATTGTAGATATAGTTCCCAAAATATCAAATTTAAATATTGAAAATTACATTTCTTAGAATCAAATGACTCATTGGGCCTAAATTGGTGTATATTAGGCATGGTGTGCACAAATGATGAGAATAGATGTTCAAAATGAAAATGCACAACTCAAGACCATACGATCAAAAATGAACATTTAATACCATTAAAATTTAATTAAAATATATGTTTTTATTGGATAATCAGTCACCTTGGGGAGAACCTATTCTGTTTTTTAATAATAAAGATGGATCAATGAGGCTTTGCATTGATTATCGAGGACTTCACAAGATCACTATCAAGAAAAAATATCATCTCCCGTGCATTGATAACTTATTTGACCAACCACGCTGAGCTCAATACTTTTCCAAGATTGATCTTTGTTCAGGGTATCATCAATTAAGGGTCATAGTGAGGATATACCAAAGACGACATTCCGTACAAGGTATGGAAACTATGAATTTATAGTGATGCCATTTGGTCTTACTAATGCCCTTACTATCTTCATGGATCTAATGAATAGAGTCCATAGAGACTATCTTGATTAGTTTGTGGTAGTATTTATAGTTGATATTCTTGTCTATTCAATGATCAATAATGAACATAAAGATCACTTGAGAATTGTATTGAAGACCCTGAGAAAAGATAACCTTTATGACAATTTTACCAAGTGTGAATTTTGGATTAAAAAAGTTTCATTTTTGGGTCACATAATCCCAAAAGTGGGGATATCTATGGATCCAAAAAAAACAGAGGTTATTGAAAGTTGGTCGAGACCAACAACAGTAACTGAGATCCGATGTTTTCTTGGTTTGGATGGATATTATCGACGTTTTGTGAATGATTTTTGATTATTATCTAATCCACTCATCGGGTTGACTCGAAAAGGAGTTAAGTTAGTGTGGACGGAGGAATGTGAAGAGAATTCCAAGGATTAAAAATAAGGTTATCTAGTGCACCTGTGCTCACACTACCTTATAGTGGAGAAAGGTTTGTGATCTACAGTGATGCATCCAAGAAGGGGCTAGGGTGAATTCTCATGAAAAACAATATGGTGAAAGCTTATGCCTCACGACCGTTGAAAATCCATGAGCAAAATTACCCAACTCATGATTTGGATTTAGATGCGGTAATATTTTCATTAATGATTTGGAGAATTATCTTTATGGTGAAAGGTGTGATATTTATACTGATCATAAAAGTTTAATGTATATTTTCACACAAAAGGAGCTGAATATGCTCCACAGATGATGGTTGGAGATGGTTTAGGATTATGAATGCTCAATTCATTATCACCCAGCTAATGAAAACAAGATGGCAGACGCATTAAGTCGACAAGACCATGCCAGTTTATCCTAGATGAGGATCACAAAAGATCCAATTTTTATGGATTTACAAAGGATGGATCTTGGAATTATAATGTATGGGTAAAGATCATATATTTATCAAATGAATGTTCAACCATCTATACATTCTATGATTAAAGAGGGACAGAAAGAAGATGTAGAGTTACAAAAATAGTTGAGAAATGTTCCTGAATTCAACCTCAATTGTGATGGAATAATAATGTTCAGGAATCGTGTTTGTGTTTGTACCATCCCCGAATTAAAGAAAGAGCTACTGGATGAGGCTCATAGTTCTTCATTATCTATTCATCATGGAATCACAAAGATGTATAGGGACCTGGAAAAGTACATCTGGTGGGAGGGAATGAAAAGAGATGTTGTTGAATATGTCTCTCAATGCTTGGTTTGTCAGTAAGTTAAAGATAAGAGACAGACGTCTAAGGGGATGTTACAACCATTACCCATAACTGAATGGAAATTTGAAAACATCACTATGGACATTGTCACCAGACATCCTAAAAAATCCAAAGGTAATAATGTTATCTGGCTCATAGTTGATCATCTTACAAAGTCGGCACACTTCATTGCTATTAGAGAGGATTTAACTCTAGATCAGCTTGCCAGGATATATGTAAAGGATGTGGTTAGATTTAATGGAGTATCACTTTCCATTATATCTGATCGTGATCCGATGTTTACCTCAACGTTATAGAGAAGTCTTCAGCATAATCTGGATACAGAGTTGAATTTCAGCACTGCTTATAATCCTAAGACAGACAGTCAGTCTGGGAGAACAATTCAAACTCTAGAAGATTTGTTAGAAGCATGCTCTATGGATTCCAAAGGCTGTTGGGATCAACACCTACATTTAGTTGAATTTTCATATAATAATAGATTTCACTCTAGTATTCAGATTGATCCTTATGAATCTCTCTATGGAACGAAATGCAGGACTCCAACTTGCTGGGATGAAGTTGGGGAAATAAATCTATTAAGACCTGGTCTTGTTGATGAGATGGCAGAAACGGTCCGATCTATTCAAAAACACATAAGAGCCGCTCAGAGTCGACAAAAAAGCTATGCCGATAACTGAAGAAAAGACCAAGAGTTTGATGTGGGTGATAAAGTGTTCTTACGAATATCTCCTTGGAAGAGAGTAATGAGATTTGGAAATAAGGGAAAGCTGCACCCTAGGTATATAGGTCCTTCGAAAATACTGGATCGTGTTGAGAATGTGGCTTACCGATTGGAACTTCCACTGAATCTCTATCTTGTTCATGATGTGTTCCATGTATCTCTCCTAAGAAAGTACATACCCGATCCTTCACATGTACTCTGCTCAGAATTTGTACTGCTGGAGCAAGCTCTTTCTCATGTAGAACAGCTGATAAAGATTCTGGATCGTAGCGAAAAAGTTCTATGGAACAAGACCACTCGCATGGTGAATGTTTTATGGAGGAACCATTAATTATAAGAATCTACAGGGGAGTTTGAGGATATGATGAGGGAGAGGTATCCTCATCTGTTTGTAACAAAGTGACAAATTTCGAGGGCGAAATTAATTTTAAGGGGGGTATAATGTAACACCCGCGATTTTTATGAGAATTTTTTTTAATGTTATATACATCATAAAAGGAATATTTCACTACACACGACACTAGGTTGGATTGATTTACATGTAGTCGCGACCTTCCTTGATAGCTTGTGTTGTACGCAATACCGAGTTTCACTAAACAACGATATGATATTAAAATATTATTAAAACTAGCCGTTATGAAAAGTAATACCCACTTTTTGAAATTTTATTTTTTAAAATGTACTTCATTTTTGGATTCAGAATATCGAAATTATCCAATGGTGAAATTTTGGTATTTTTCCGAAAACTTTCAATTTTTGATGAATAGAGAAAACACCGTGTTACTTTTTAAGAACCGACTTTTTATTTAAATAATTATTTATTTTATTTAAATTTATTTTAGGAAAAAATTGATACATAATACCTATATAAGTTCAAAGTAATTAATTGGAGTCATTTTATAATAATTATATATATATATAATAATTTATTGAACTTTTATCGTCTTTTATACACCTCCTATGAGAATTTGAAAATTTAAATAAAACATAATTTTACCGCTTTTGTGAGTGTAATTTCGAAAATCCGAGAGACACGGTTAATATCAATGACTAAAATGTGGTTCAATGAGATGAAAATATTTTTTTGTTATTAGTAACTTTTTACTTTTATTTACCACGGTTAAAAGTAAATAGGGTAATTAGGGGAAAAATGATATTATTATTACCCTAACACATGTCATAATTCTATTGGATAAGTGTAATTCGACCAAAAACAACCTTTCTAATCAAATATGACCATTTAGGTCCACTTGGATTTGATTAGGACATTTATTATTAATTTATTTAAAGAAGGGTTAAAATAATTAAAATCAATGTTTAATAACTAAATCATTTTTAATACAGGGTTATAAATAAGATAAATTCTACTTTAAATATTCATTAGAAAGATAAAAATATTTCATCCAAAATGGTATTTTATTTATAATTTTTAGACTTTAAATAATCTAATTTATTTATGACACAATGATGATGATGTAATTAACTTATTAAGGAAATATTATCATAATTGATATTACAAATACCAAAATAAATGTAATTTGAGACTTTTTATGAATTTCACTAATTTTATAGGTTAATATGACATGTTATTATTGATGTAAATAACTTAGTTCGAACTAATCATGCTGTTATGATTTTCATAAAAATCAAGTACCAATATTGTGTCAAAATTGACATAAAATAGTTTTTAAAACAAATATTATATTATTAATTGTTATTTTATTGATAAAAATCTAAGGTTCTGCCAAAGGACTTAGAGAAGGTTATATATATAAATAATTAACAACTTGGGGTTTTTTGTCTTTTTATTTTATGTCTATTAACCTTGTAGTGTAAGAAAACAAGAAGACACGGTAAAAGGTAAATTATTTATCTTTGATTTAAATCTAAATGATAAGGTTAAAATAGTAACCTAAACTGGTATAAATTATATTGGATGAGATTATTTATACCCATCCCCACCTTAGATTTTAAATAAATCTATTTGAAGATATTATAACCCGAATATGACTATATAATAAAATAATATTTAAGTTCTTCCTAAGGCGCCCCTCTCTTCCCTTATAAAAGGGAACCTCCTCCCTCTCCTCCTCACACCACTTTCATCCTTCAAGCTCTTCCAAGACTGGAGAATTTATCTTCTCCACACCCCTAAAAACATCTTAGAGGTCCTGGTCTTCTTCAACGACAAATCTTAGTGCCCTAAGAGGAGGTTTCAAAGAGGCGTGTCGAAGAAGAGGTAATATCCGTTACCGATTCATTCAACTTTATTTCTTAGTCAAATTATTCATATTTAGTTGTTTCATTATGAAGTAATAACATAAATATCACTCATATACTGATATGTTATTATAAATATGAAACAACCCTATTTCACCTTCTATCCATCCTACGGAAAACGAAATCACCGCGCGTGCGTACGTACGGAATACCGTCTCCACACCGTGGTGTAATCTATTTTCCACCACCACCATACATGGATAGGTATAATGGTGTAAAGAAAAACTATATATGATTAATTTAAAGTGACACTGATTCTTAAATATTATACATACACTTAAATAAAATTCCATGACCATGGGAACGATATCATCGCTCGTGCGTACGAACGGCCTACCGTCTCCACGATTTGATGCGTCTCATTCTACATGATCTTAATTAAATAGTGATTATATAAATGAATTGAATGATTAAATATGATATATATTACACTAATACTATTATATAAATGAGGTATCTATAACCTAAAATAAGAATATGAATTTATTCAACAAAACACGAATAAGAACGAAACCAATAAACACCGGAATTACAAGTAACAATGAAATATTACTAATAAGAAGCTAAGAATATGACCATATATAATATCATAATAATGAGTATGATTCTGGAATAAGTCAATAACATTATTTAAATCATTATACAGGAGGTTCGGACACGTACGCATCAAATCCGACCTAAGGTAATGGAAAATCTCAAAATCTCATTTTCATCCGAGATTGTATATACATCAGAATTTACCAGGGAATATTTATCATCCAAATCCATGTTTACTCAATATGTAATATTATTTCCATCCACCTACAATTGTTTAAATCGGATTTTACCCTTCAGTGAGTATTTAGTAAAATATATTAATGGAATCTTTTGTCGTTTTTGATACGAAGTACTTTTTGACTTTTCCGGCCAAAGTACGAGAAGAATGTCTTTTTTTAACTTATACGACATGAATGGATTTATAAAACATTATTTCCATGAAGATTACTTTACATGTTTTCACATTTTCTTTTAATCAAATTCTTTTATTTTAGAATTATATGACATTTTAAGAAAGGAAAATGTTTTTGAAGTAGAAAGGATATTTTCCCCAAGAATGGAGTTCAAGTGTTTTATCAAAATTAGTATCAATCTATGATAATATAGGGTTCTATTTATATCCATATTTTTACATTTATTTGATTATTTTATGATGGAATTATATTTATAATGTCCTTTTATCTTATATGGATTATGTTACGATGGCATGATGATTAAGATTCCCATTTTTATTACATGGGTTATGCTCGGATGTATGATTTATGATTTTGTGGCACACATAAGAATGGTTTCATTATGAGATTGGTGGGACCTATATCTCCCTCCAATGCATTGGGTAATGATTTATATCTCATGAGATAGACATGGATAGAACGGTAGGTTAAACCGGTTCAGTGAAACAAGACTGAAATGAGGAGTGAACTCGGTACAGAAATGGACTTTGTCCACTAAGATAGTTTTGGAAATGAATCTTGACTACTAAGAAATGATTCTCTATGACTATGTGTGTATTCCACAATGTTTCATGTTTTAAGTTATTATTATTGGTATTACATTTCACTATTATGATTTATCCCATGTTATGATATTATGATCTCTTTTGCATGTTAATACTTTCAAAAATGTTATGTTCATATGAATATGATACGAATAATATTTATTTTGTTTACCCTTACTGAGCATTTGAGCTCACCCTTGTTGTATGTTTTCTTTTCCCCAGGTCAGGAAGAATGATATTAAGTAAGACATTCCAATAGGGACTGTAGATATTATAAAATAAAAGGGAGACAGTGTAGATGATTTATGAACCAGTTATTTATGTTTCCCAGTTTCTAAAGACACTATACCTATACGGTCCTTTCATGGTTTTGTTATATGTTGTAATAAGTGTGCTTCAATTCTGAAGTAATAATAATGTATGTAAAGTATGGGTCATTAGACTTGATATCATTGGGAGGTTATAGTCAACCTTAGGAAACTAGGATGTGAAAGACTTAGTAAGAACCCTATGGATAATTCTAAGCATAGAACACAATCTTAGTGTTTTAAAAATCGTCATGAACAACCTATGATAAGACCTTATGTGTGAATTTTATTCCTGATTATGTGGTTTTCCTATTATAATTAGTGTTTCTAAAATTGTTCTTCTTGGTTTTAGTTAATGGCTGGAACCCGAAGGAACCATGTTAATGCTGAATGTGACGGGCAATGCAATTATTGCCCCCCTAAGCAACCAAACGTTATGGGAGCCAGAATGAATAATCTTGTAGCCATGCTCACACAAATTTCTCAAGCTATGAATCATGCAGGACTTCCAAACGTGCAAAGGAAGGAGCAGCATTCTGTGGAATCCTTCATGAGGCAGCATCCACCGTCATTCAGCGGGTCTACTGATCCATTAGTGGCTGAACAATGGATCTGTACCACTGGAAATATATTTTCAGTTTTTCATTGTTCTGAACATGATAAATCCATGTTAGTAGTTTATCTTTTTGAAGGTGAAGTTGATCAATGGTGGAATCTTATCAAGAATACGTGGCCAAGAGATGAAATTTATTCCATGGAATGAGACGAGTTCAATAACTTATTTTTCAATAAGTACTTACCTATTATTATTTGAACAAAGATGGAGAAGGAGTTTCTTTAATTAAATCAAAAGGATGATGAATTTGTTGGTACCTACGAAGAAAATTTTACAAGACTTGCAAGGTATGCTTCTGGTATTATTATCCAACTTGAGAGTAAGATCGATCGATTCTTTAGTGGCATAAAACCAAGTCTTTGAAGGGCGTTATCCATAAGGGACTTCAATAGCTATGAGGAAATAGTTTGATGTTCTCTCAAGGCTGAGATGGAGATTAAAGTAACCCATAAGTCACATGGGTTTGATAAGAAGAGGAAAATGGAATTCAATAGAAAATATAAATACCACACTGAAAAGAAATGAGTTTTCCCTTATGCTCAAAATGAGGAAAGAAACATGGAGGAAATTTTCTTAAGGGGACAAGAAAATGTTATAAGTGTGGAAAAGAAGGTCATCGGGCAATTGAATGTCGAAATGATGGGAAGAAGATGTCTAGTGATGTGAACAATGAAAAGGCTACACAGAATGCATCTCCTACACTTCAATGTTTCAAGTGCAAGGAGATGAGGCATTATTCCAATCAATGCCCAAATCCAAGGGTTGGTGATGATGATCGATGTCAGCAAACTCTTAAGGCCAAATACAAAGGAAAGTCACATGCAATTACTATCGTTGTTGTGGAGTACGACAACGATGTTGTGAGAGGTACACTTACCATCCAATCTAAAGTAGAAAATGTTTTATTTGATTCTGGATCCACCCACTCTTTTATTTCTGATGAATTTTCTAAGGGTATCATCGTATTACCTCAACAATTAGATGTTGAGTTATCTTTGACAACCCCTAATGGAACAACAGTCAAATAAAAAGATTACAATACTTCTCCGATTGATGTTTTTGGGAAAGTGCTTCCTTCAAATATTGTGATCCTTACTATAGTTGAATTTTATGTGATTCTTGGCGTGGATTGGCTTTCATTATATGGAGCTCATATCAATTTCCAAAGAAGGTAAGTCACATTTCATATTCCATATCAATATATGATCCTCTATCGATGCAAGGATGAACATAACCTTCCGGTGGAAATTTCTTCCATCTTATGGGACTTGATTCCACTAAATGAGGGTTATTTATCTCAAATGGTTGGTGAGAAACTCACGATTAAGAATATGCCCATTGTATGGGAGTTTGATGATGTATTTCCAGAGGAATTTCTGGGACTTCCACCAAATCGTGAATGTGAGTTTTCAATAGAACTCGTACAGGGTGCTTTACCTATTTCAAAGACACCTTATAGAATAGCCCCAATTGCGTTGTAGGAATTGAAGAAGCAACTCCAAGAGAATCTTGATAAGGAATTTATATGCCCTAGTGTGTCACCTTGGGGAGCACCTATTCTATTTGTTAAGAAGAAATATGGATCAATAAGACTCTGCATTGATTATCAGGAACTTACCAAGATCACTATCAAGAAAAAATATCCTCTCCCGTGCATTGATGTCTTATTTGACCAACTACGCGAAGCTCAATACTATTACATGTTTGATCTTCATTCAGGGTATCATCAATTAAGGGTCAAAAGGGAGGATATACCAAATACGGTTTTCCGTACAAGGTATGTACACTATGAATTTATAGTGATTCCATTTGGTCTTACTAATGCCCATACTATCTTCATGGATCTGATGAATAGAGTCTTTAGAGACATCTTGATCACTTTGTGGTAGTCTTTATTGATGATATTATTTTATATTCAATGAGAAATAAATAAAATGACAATCACTTGAGAATTGTATTGAAGACCCTATGAAAGGATAAGCCTTATGCCAAATTTACCAAGTGTGAATATTGGCTTCAAAAAGTTTCATTTTTGGGTCACATAATCTCAAAAGAGGGGATATCTGTGGATCCAGCAAAAACAAAGGTTATCGAATGATGTTTGAGACCAACAATAGTAACTGAGATCCGATGTTTTCTCGGGTTGGATGGATATTATCGACGTTTTGTGAAGGATTTTTTAAAATTATCTAATCCACTGACCAGGTTGACTCGAAAAGGAGTTATGTTCGTGTAGACATCAGAATGAGAAGATAAGTTCAAGGCATTAAAAAGAAGTTTATTCAGTGCACCTGTGCTCACACAGCCTTGTAGTAGAGAAAGGTTTGTGATCTATGGTGATGCATCCAAGACGGGGATAGGGTGTGATCTCATACAAAATGATATGGTGATAGCTTATGCCTCACGATAGTTGAAAATCCATGAGCAAAATTACCCAACTCATGATTTGGAGTTAGCTACGGTAATCTTTGCATTAAAGATTTGGAGGCATTATCTTTATGGTGAAAGGTGTGATATTTATACTGATCATAAAAGTTTAAATTATATTTTCACACAAATAGAGATGAATATGTGCCGAAAAAGATGGTTGGAGCTGATTAAGGATTACGACTGCTCAATTAATTATCACCCATGGAAAGCAAACAAGGAGGCAGGCACATTAAGTCGACAAGACCATGCTAGTTTATCCATGATGAGGATCAAAATAGATCCAATATTTATGGATTTACAAAGGATGGATCTTGGAATTATAATGGATGTGGAAAGATAATATCTTTATCAAATGAATGTTCATCCATCTATGCATGCGGTGATTAAAGAGGCATAGAAAGAAGATGTAGAGTTACAAAAGAAGGTGAGAAATGATCCTGAATTCAACCTCAATTGTGAAGGGATAATAATGTTCAGGAATCATGTTTGTGTTCCTCCCATCCCCGAATTAAATAAGGTGCTACTAGATGAGGCTCATAGTTCTACATTCTCTATTCATCCTGGAAGCACGAAGATGTATAGGGACCTGAAAGTGTACTTCTGGTGGGATGGCATGAAAAGAGATGTTGCTGAATATGTCTCTCGTTGCTTGGTTTGTCAGCAAGATAAAGATGAGAGATAAATATCTAAGGGGATGTTACAACCATTACCCACACCCGAATGGAAATGGGAAAACATAAATATGGACTTTGTCACCTGACATCCTAAAATATCCAATGGTAATAATGCTATCTGGGTCATAGTTGATCATCTTACAAAGTCGGCACACTTCATTGCTATTAGTGAGGATTTCTATCTAGATCAGCTTGCCAGGATGTATGTAAAGGAATTGGTTAGATTTCATGGAGTACCACTTTCCATTATATCTGATAGGGACCCGAGGATTACCTCAAAGTTCTGGAGAAGTCTTCAGCATACTCTAGATACAGAGTTGAGTTTCAGCCCTGCTTATCATCCTCAGATAGATGGTCAGTCTGAGAGAACAATTCAAACTCTTGAAGATATGTTAAGCGCTTGCTCTATGGATTTCAAAGGTGGTTAGGATCAACACCTACCTTTGGTGGAGTTTTCATATAATAATAGCATTCACTCCAGTATTCAGATGGCACCTTATGAAGATCTCTATAGAAAGAAATGCTGGACTCCAACTGGCTGGGATGAAGTTGGGGAAACAAAGCTATTAGGACCTGATCTTGTTGATGAGATGGCAGAAAAGGTCCGATCTATTCAAAAACACATAAGAGATACTCAGAGTCGAAAAAAAAGATATGCCCATAACCGAAGAAAAGACCTAGAGTTTGAAGTGGGTGATAAAGTGTTCTTACGAATATCTCCTTGGAAGAGAGTAATGAGATTTGGAAAGAAGGGAAAGGTGAGCCCTAGGTATATCGGTCGTTTCAAAATACTGGATTGTGTTGAAAGGTAGCTTACCGATTGGCACATCCACCGAATCTCTCTCATGTTCATGACGCGTTCCTTGTATCCCTCCTGAGAAAGTACATACCCGATCCTTCACATGTACTCAGCTCAGAATTTGTACCGCTAGAGCATGATCTTTCTCATGAAGAACAACCGATAGAGATTCTGGATTGTAGAGAAAAGGTTCTACGGAATAAGACCAATCGCTTGGTGAATGTTTTAAAGAGTAACAATCAATTAGAAGAATCTACAAGGGAGTTTGAGGATTTGATGCTGGAGAGTTATCCTCATATGTTTGTTACAAAGTGACAAATTTCGAGGAAAAATTCATTTTAAGGGGGGTAGAATGTAACACCCAAAATTATTATGAGAAATATTTTGTTTTTAAGTTATATAAATCATAAAATAAATCATTCACTACACACAACACTATTTTGGCTTACTTTACACGAAGTCGTGACCTTCCTTGATAGCTTGCATTGTACGCAATACCGAGTTTCACTAAACAACGTTATGATTTTAACATATTATTAAAACTAGCCATTATGAATAGTAATACCCACTTTTTGAAATTTTATTTTTCAAAATGGACATCATTTTTGGATTCATAATATCAATATTAGCCAAGGGTGAAATTTTTGTATTTCTCTGAAAACTTTAAATTTTTGATGAATAGTGTAAACACTGGGTTACTATTTAAAAACCGACTTTTTATTTATATAATTATTTATTTTCTATAAATTTATTTAAAGTAATAATTGATACATAATACCTATATAAGTTAAATTTAATTCATTTTAGTCATTTTATAATAATTTTAGATATATAAAAATATTATTGAACTTTTCACTGTCTTTTACCCACCACCTAGGAGAATTTGTAAATTTACAAAAAACATAATTTTACTGCTTCTGTGAGTGGAATTTCGAAAAACCAAGAGATACGGTTAATATCAACAACTAAAATGTGGTTCAATGTGATGAAAATAATTTTTGGTCTGTAGTAACATTTTACTTTTATTTACCACGGTTAAAAGTAAATAGGGTAATTAAGGGAAAAATGATATTATTATTAACCTAACATATGTAATAAATCTATTGGATAAGTGTAATTCGACCAAAAACAAAATTTGGAATCAAATATGACCATGAAGTCCACTTGGATTAGATTGGGACATTTATTATTAATTTATTTAAAGAAAAGTTAAAATAATTAAATTAAATGTTTAATAACTAAATAATTTTTAATATAGGGTAATAAATTAGATAAATTAGACTATAAATATTCATTATAAATCTGAAACTATTTCCTAAAAAATGGTATTTTATTTATAGTTTTTAACCTTTATATAATTTAATTTATTTATGACATAATGTTGATGCAGTTACTAACTTATTAAAGAAATATTAACATAATTTATATTATAAATGCCAAAATAAATGTAATTTGAGACTTTTTATGAATTAAAATAATTGTATAGGTTAATATGACATGTTATTATTGATTTAATTAACTTTTTTCGAACTATTCATGCTATTATGATTTTCACAGAAATCAAGTACCAAATAGTGTCAAAATTGACACAAAATAGTTTTTTAAAAAAATATAATATTATTAATTGTTATTTTATTTATAAAAATATAAGGTTTGTCCAAATGACTTAGATACGGTTATATATATTATTAATTAACATCTTTGGGTTTTTTTGTCTTGTTATTGTAAGTTTATTAACCTTATAGTGTAAGAAAACAAGAAGACACAGTAAAAGGTAAACTATTTAACATAGAGTTAAATCCAAATGATAATGTTAAAATAGTAACCTAAACTAGTATAAATTATATTGGATTAGCATATTTATACCCATAACCACCTTATATTTGAAATAAATCAATTTGGAGCTATTCATAACCGAATATGACTTTATTATAAATTAATATTTTAAGTTTTTCCGAAGGTTCCCCACTCCTCCCTTATAATAGGGCACCTCCTCCCTCTCCTCCTCACACCACTTTGAGCCTTAATGCTCGGCCAAACCCTTCCAATTTCACTTATCCACTTCCATTGAATCATCCTTGAGGTCCTGGTCTTCTTCAAAGACCAATCATAGTGCACTAAGAGGAGGTTTCAAAGAAACGTGTCAAATAAGAGATAATATTCGTTACCGATTCTGTCAACTTTATTTCTTCTTCTACTACTTCCTCATTAGATGTTTCATTATGAAGTAATAACATCAGTATCACTAATATAATGATATGTTATTATAAATATGAAACAACCCTCTTTCACCTTCTATCCATCCTATGGAAAACGAAATCACCACGCGTGCGTACGTACGGAATTCCGTCTCCACGACGTGGTGTAATCTGTTTTCGACCACCACCATACATGGATAAGTATAATGGTGTAAATAAAAACTACATATGATTATTTTAATTTGATATTGATTCTAAAATAGTATACATACACTTCAATAATATTCCACGATCATGGGAACGATATCATCGCTCGTGCGTACGTACGACCTATCGTCTCCACGATGTGATGCGACTCGTTCTACAAGATCTTCATTAAATAATGATTATATAAATAAATTAAATGAATAAATATGATATATATTACACTAATAACATTATGGAAATTAAGTATCTATAACCTAAAAGAATAATAAGAATTTATTCAACAAAACACGCATAAGAGCAAAAATCAATAAACACCCGAATAACAAGTTATAATGAAATATTACTAATAAGAAGCTAAGAAAATGACCATATATAATATCATAGAAATGATTGCGACAATGGAATAAGTCAACAACATTATTTAAATCATTATACAGGAGGTTCGGACATGTACGAAGCAAATCGGACCTATGGTAAGGGAAAATCTCACAATCTCATTTTTATACGAGATTGTTTATTCTTCAGATTTTATTGGGGAATATTTATCATCCACATCCATGTTTACTAAAAATGTCATATTAATTTCCATCCACCTACAATTGTTTAAATCCGATTTTACCCTTCGGTGAATTTTTAGTAAAAGATATGAATGGAATCTTTTCTCGTTTTTTGTTCGAGGTACTTTTTGTCTTTTCTAGCCAAAGTACGAGAAAAATCCCTTTTTTTAACTTATACGGCATGGATTGATTTTTAGAAAATTATATCCATGAATCGTAATTTACAAGTTTTCAAGTTTATTTTTAATCAACATCTTTTATTTAAAAATTATGTGACATTTTAGGAAAGGAATTTTTTGTTGAAGTAGAAAGGATATTTTCCCCAAGAATTGAGTTCAAGTGTTTTATCAAAATTATTTTCCATCTAATAAAATATATGTTTATGTTTCTATCCCTATTTTAACATTTATTTTATTATGGTATTATGGAATTATTTTTATGATGTCTTTTTATCTTATATGGATTATGTTATGATGGAATGATGTTTAAGATACACATTTTTATTACATGGGTTATGCTAGGATGCATGATTTATGATTTTGTGGACCACATAAGAATGGTTTCATTATTTGATGGGTGGTACCTATATCTCCTTCCAATGAATTGGGTAAAGATTTATATATCATGAGATAGACATGGCTGGAACGGCAGGTTAAACTGGTTCAGTGAAATAGGACTGAAACGCGGAGTGAACTCGATTCAGAAATGGACTTTTTCCACAAAGATAGTCTTCGATATGATTCTTGACTACTATGAAATGATTCTCGATGATAATGTGTTTATGCCAAAAAGTTTCATGTTTTATTTTATGATTATTGGAATTACATTTCACTATTATGATTTATCCCATGTTATGATATTATGATCACTTTTGCAGGTTACGACGTTCAAAATGTTATGTTCTTATGAATATGATACGAATGATATTTCTTTTGTTTATCCTTACTGAGCATTTGAGACACCCTTGTTGTATGATTTCTTTTTCCCAGGCCAGGAAGAAGGATATTATGTATGATATGCCAAAAGGGACTCTATATATGATAAATTAAAAGGGAGACAGTGTAGATGATTTATGAACCAGTTGTTTATGTTTCCAAGTTTCTAACGACACTATAACTATATGGTCCTTTCAGGGGGTTTTATACGTTGTAATGACTGTTCTTCAGTTATGATTTAATAATAATGTATATAAAGTATGGGTCATTCTAGTTGGTATCAGAGGGAGGTTATAGTCATCCTTTGGAAACTAGGATGTGAAAGACTTAGTAAGAACCATAAGGATAAGTCTAAGCATAGAACACAATCTTAGTGTTTTAAAAATGGCCATGAACAACCAATGATAAGACATTATGTGTGAAATTTTATTCTTTATTATGTGGTTTTCCTATTATAATTAGTGTTGCTCAGATTGTTCTTCTTGGTTTTAGTCAATGGATGGAACCCGAAGGAAACGTGTTAATGCTGAATGCCATGGGCAATGCAATGAATGTCCCCCCTGAGCAACCAAAGGTTATGGGAGTTGGAATGAAAAATCTTGTAGCCATGCTCACACAACTTTCTCAAGCTATGAATCATGAAGTACTTCCAATCGAGCAAAGAAAGGAGCAACATTCTGTTGAATCCTTCTTGAGGCAGCGTCCACCCTCACTCATCGGGTCTACTGATCCATTAGTGGCTGATCAAAGGATCAGTACCACTAAAAAGTTATTTTCAGTTCATCTATGTTCTGAACAAGATAAAGTCATCTTAGTAGTTTATTGTTTGGAAGGTGAAGCTGATCATTGGTGGAATCTTATCAAGAATATGAGGACAAGAGATGAAATTGAGTCCATGGAATGGGATGAGTTCAATAACTTATTTTACAATAAGTACTTCCCTCGTATTCTTCGAACAAAGATGGAGAAGCATATACTTGAACTAAAGCAAAGGATGATGAATCTATTCGGACCTACGAAGAAAATTTTACAAGACTTCTGAGGTATGCTTTTGTTATTATTATCCAACCCAAGATAAAGATCGATCTATTCTATAGTGGATTAAAACAAAGACTTCGAAGGGCGTTATCCATAAGGGACTTCAATAGCTACAAGGAAATCGTTCGATGTGCTCTCATAGTCAATATGGAGATTGGAGTAACCCATCAGTCACATGGGTTTGATAAGAAGAGGAAAATGGAATTCATAGGAAAATCTAAAGACCACACTGAAATGTAGATGAGGATTCCCTTATGCTCAAAATGTGGAACGAAATATGGAGGAAATTGTCTTAAGGGGACAATAAAATGTTATATGTGTGTAAAAGAAGGACATCGGGCAATTGAATGTCAAAATTATGGGAATAATATGTCTAGTGATGCGAACAAAGAAAAGGCTACACAGAATGCACCTCCTAATCTTCAATGTTTCAAGTGCAAGGAGATGGGGCATTATACCAATCAATGCCCAAATCCAAGGGTTGATGATGATGAATGAACTCAACAAGCTCTTAAGGCCAAAGACAAAGGAAAGTCACGTGCAATTACTATCGGCGATGTGGAGTTTGAAAACGAAGTGGTGAGAGGTACACTTACCATCAACTCTAAAGGTTGAAATGTTTTATTTGAATCTAGATCCACCCACTCTTTTATTTATGAAGAATTTTCTAAGGGTATCGCCGTATTACCTCGACAATTAGATGTTGAGGTAGCTGTGACAACACCTAATGGCACAACAGTCGCATCAAATGTTTACAATTCTTCTCCGATTGATGTTTTTGGTAAAGTGATTCCTGCAAATATTGTGATCCTTCCTATAGTGGAATTTTATGTGATTCTTGGAATGGATTGGCTTTCTTTATATGGAGCTCATATCAACTTTCAATGAAGTAAAGTCACATTTCATTTTCCAGATCAATCTATGATCGTCTATCGATGCAAGGATGATCATTACCTTCTAGTGGAAATTTCTTCCATCTTATGGGTCTTGATTCCACTAAATGAATGTTATTTATCTAAAATGGTTGGTGAGAAACTCATGATTAATAATATGCCCATTGTACGGTAGTTTGATGATGTCTTTCCGGAGGAATTGTTGGGACTTCCACCTATTCATGAAGTTCAGTTTTCAATTGATCTCGTACAAGGTGATTTACTTATTTCAGAGACACCTTATAGAATTGCCCCAATTGAGTTGCATTAATTAAAGAAGAAACTCCAAGGGAATCTTGATAAGGGATTCATACGACCTAGTGCATCAACTTGGAGAGAACCTGTTCTGTTTTTCAAGAATAAAGATGGATCAATGATACTCTGCATTGATTATAGAGAACTTAATAAGATCACTATCAAGAACAAATATCCTCTCCTGCACATTGATGACTTATTTGACCAACTACGTGGAGCTCAATACTTTTCCAAGATTGATCTTCGTTCAGGGTATCATCAGTTATGTGTAAAAAGGGAGGATATACCAAACACGGATTTCCGTACAAGGTATGGACACTATTAATTTATAGTGATTCCATTTGGTCTTACTAATGCCCCTACTATCTTCATGGATCTGATGAGTAGAGTCTTTAGAAACATTCTTGATCAGTTTGTTGTAGTCTTTATAGATGATATTATTTTCTATTCAATGAGCATGAAAGGTCATGAAGATCACATGAGAATTGTATTGAAGACCCTGAGAAAGGAGAAGCATTATGCCAAATTTACCAAGTGTGAATTTTGGCTTCAAAATGTTGCATTTTTGGGTCACATAATCTAAAAAGAGGGGATATTTGTGGATCCAGCAAAAAAAGAGGTTATCGAATAATGGTCGAGACCAACAACAGTAACTGAGATCCAAAGTTTTCTTGGTTTGTCTGCATATTATCGACGTTTTGTGAATGATTTTTTATGATTATCTAATCCACTAACCTGGTTGACTCGAAAAAGAGTTATGTTCATGTGGACATAGGAATGTGAAGAGAATTTCGAGGAGTTAAAAAGAAGGTTATCCAGTGCACCTATGCTCACACTACCTTGTAGTGGAGAAAGGTCTGTGATCTACAGTGATTCATCCAAGAAGGGGATAGGGTGTTTTCTCAGGAAAAATGATATGGTGATAGCTTATACCTCACGACAGTTGAAAATCCATGAGAAAAATTACCCAACTCATGATTTGGATTTAGTTGCGGTAATCTTTGCATTAAAGATTTAGAGGCATTATCATTATGGTGAATGGTGTGATATTTAAACTAATCATAAATGTTTAAAGTATATTTTCATACAAAAGGTGATGAATATGCACTAAATAAATGGTTGGAGCTGATTAAGGATTATGACTACTCAATTCATTATCACCCAGGGAATGCAAACAAGGTGGCAGATGCATTTAGTCGACAAGACCATGCTAGTTTATCCATGATGAGGATCACACAAGATATAATATTTATGGATTTATAAAGGATGGATCTTGGAATTATAATGGAAGGGGAAAGATCATATCTTTATCAAATGAATGTTCAATCATCAATTGATGTGAAGATTAAAGAGGAACAAAATGAAGATGTAGAGTTACAAAAGAATTTGAGAAATGTTCTTGAATTCAACCTCGATTATGAATGGATAATAAAGTTCAGGAATCGTGTTTGTGTTCCTCCATCCCTGAATAAATGAAGGAGATACTTGATGAGACTCATTGTTCTTCATTATCTATTCATACTGGTAGTAAGAAGATGTATAGGGACCTGAAAGAGTACCTCTGGTGGGATGTCATGAAAAGAGATGTTGCTGAATATTTCTCTCGATGCTTGGTTTGTCAGCAAGTTAAAGATCAGAGACAGAAGTCTAAGAGGATGTTACAACCACTACCCAAACATGAATGGAAATAGGAAAACATCACTATGGACTTTGTCACCAGACATCCTAAAACAACAAAAGATAATAATGCTATCTGGGTCATAGTTGATCTTCTTACAAATTTGGCACACTTCATTGCTATTTGAGAGGATTTTTCTGTGGATCACCTTGCAAGGATATATGTAAAGAACATGGTAAGACTTCAAGGAGTACCACTTCCCATTATAACTGATCAGGATCCGAGTTTTACCTCAATGTTCTGGTGAAGTCATCAGCATACACTGGATACAGAGTTATGTTTCAGTACTGCTTATCATCCTTAGATAGAAGGTCAGTCTAAGAGAAAAATTCAAACTCTAGAAGATATGTTAAGATCTTGCTCTATGGATTTCAAAGGTGTTTGGGATCAACACCTACCTTTGGTGAAATTTTCATATAATAATAGCTTTCACTCCAATATTCATATTGCTCTTTATGAAGCACTCTATGGAAAGAAATACAGGACTCCAACATGCTGAGATGAAGTTGGGGAAAGAAAGCTATTAGGACCTCATCTTGTTCATGAGATGGAAAAAAAGGTCCGATATATTAAAAAACACATAAGAGAAGCTCAGAGTAGACAAAAATGTTATGCAGATAACCGAATAAAGGACCTAGATATTGAAGTGGGTGATAAATTGTTCTTACGAATATCTCCTTGGAAAAGAATAATGAGATTTGGAATGAAGGGAAAGCTGAGCCCTAGGTATATCAGTCCTTTCGAAATACTGGATCATGTTGGGAAGGCATCTTACCGATTGGCGCTTCCACCTAATCTCTCTTAAGTTCATGATGTGTTCTATGTACCACTCCTAAGAAAGTACATACCCAATCCTTCACATGTACTCAGCTCAGAAGTTTTACCGCTGGAGCAAGATCTTTCTTATGTAGAAAAGCCGATAGAGATTCTTGATCGTAGCGAAAATGTTCTACAGAACAAGACCACTCTCTTGGTGAATGTTTTTTGGAGGAACCACCAATTAGAATAAGCAACATGGGATTTTGAGGATATTATGAGGGAGATGTATGCTCATCTGTTTGTTATAAAGTGACGAATTTCGAGGGAGAAATTCATTTTAAGGGCAATAGAATGGAACACCTGAGATTTTTATGAGAAATATTCTTTTTATGTTATATATATCCTAAAAGGAATCTTTCACTACATACAAAAGTAGCTTGGATTTATTTAGACGCAGTCGCGACCTTCCTTGATATCTTGCGTTGTATACAATACCGAGTTTCATTAAACAACGATATGTTATTAAAATATTATTAAAACTAGCCATTATGAATAGTAATACCCACTTTTTGAAATTTTATTTTTCAAAATGGACTTCATTTTTGGATTCAAAATATCGAAATTAGCGTAGGGTGAAATTTTGGTATTTTTCTAAAAACTTTCTATTTTTGATGAATAGTGAAAACACTTGGTTACTATTTAAAAACCGACTTGTTTTTTAAATAGTTATTTATTTTATTTAAATTTATTTTAGGTCAAAATTGATACATAATACCTATATAAGTTCAATGTAATCCATTAGAGTCAGTTTATAATAATTTTAGATATATAAAAATTTTATTGAACTTTTCACAGTCTTTTACCCACCTCTTAGGAGAATTTGAAAATTTACATAAAACATAATTTTACCACTTATGTGAGTGGAATTTCGAAAATCCGAGAGACACGGTTAATATCAATTACTAAAATGTGGTTCAATGAGATGAAAATAATTTTTGGTGAATAGTAACTTTAAGCTTTTATTTACCACAGTTAGTAGTAAATAAGGTAATTAAGGGTAAAAATGATATTATTATTACCCTAAAACATGTCCTAATTCTATTGGATAAGTGTAATTCAACCATAAACAACATTAGGAATAAAATATGACCATTTAGGTCCACTGATATTATATTAGGACATTTATTAGTAATTTATTTAAAGAAGGGTTAATATAATTAAAATCAATGTTTAATAACAAAATAATTTTTAATATAGGGTTATAAATAAGATAAATTAGACTATAAATATTCATTAGAAATATAAAGAACTTTCCTACATAATGGTATTTTACTTATTATTTTTAGACTTTAAATATTTTAATTTATTTATTACACAATGATGATGCATTAATTAAATTATTAAGGAAATATTAACATAATTGATATTATAAATACCAAAATGAATGTAATTTGAGAATTTTTTATGAATAAAACTAATTTTATAAGTTAATATGACATGTTATTATTTATTTAATTAACCTTTTTTTGAACTAATCATGATGTCATGAGTTTCACAAAAATCAAATACCAAATAGTGTCAAAATTGAAATAATATTGTTTTTAAAACAAATATTATATTATTAATTGATATTTTATTCATAAAAATCTATAGATCAGAAAAATGACTTAGATAAGGTTATATATATTAATAATTAATATCTTGGGGTTCGTTTGTCTTGTTATTGAATGTTTATTAACCTTATAGTGTAAGAAAACAAGAAGATACAGTAAAAGAAAAATTATTTAACTTAGAGTTAAATCTAAATTATAATGTTAAAATAGTTACCTAAACTTGTCTAAATTCTATTGTATGAGAGGATTTAGAGCCATCCCCACCTTATATTCTAAATAAATCAATTTTTAGCTATTAAAAACTGAATATGACTTTATAATAAAATAATATTTTATGTTTTTCCTAAGGTGCCCCTCTCCTCTCTTATAAAAGGGAACCTCCTCTCTCTCCTCCTCACACCACTTGGAGCCTTCAAGCTCGGCCCACCCCGTCCAACTTCTCTTCTCCTCTTCCCTAGAAACAACCTTGAGGCCCTGATATTATTCAAAGACCAATCATAGTTCCGTAAGAAGAGGTTTCAAAGAGGTGTGTCGAAGAAGAGGTAATATCCATTACAGATTCTTTCAAGTTTATTTCTTCTTCTCGTTCTTATTCTTTAGATGTTTCATTATTAAATAATAACATTAGTATCAATCATATAATTATATTTTATTATAAATATTAAACAACCCTATTTCACCTTCTATCCATCCTACGGAAAGAGGAAATCACCGCGCGTGTGTACTTATGGAATACCGTCTCCATGCCGTGGTGTAATCAATTTTCCACCACCACCATACTTGGATGGGTATAATGGTGTAAATAATAACTATATATGATTATTGTAAAGTTATATTTATTATAAAAGAGTATACATACACTTCAATAAAATTCCAGGATCATGGGAACGATATCATCGCTCGTGCGTACGTACGGCCTACCGTCTCCACGATGTGATGCGACTTGTTCTACATGATCTTCATTACATAATGATTATATAAATGAATTGAATGAATAAATAAGATATATATAACACTAATACCATTATGGAAATGAGGTATCTATAACCTAAAAGAAGAATAAGAATTTATTCGACAAAACACGCATAAGAACAAAAAGCAATAAACACCCGAATAACAAGTAACAAAGAAATATTACTAATAAGAAGATAAGAATATGACCATATATGATATCATAACATTGAGTATTATTCTGTAATAAGTCAATAACATTATTTAAATCATTATAAAGGAGGTTCAGACACATATGATGAAAATCAGACCTAAGGTAATGGAAAATCCCACAATCTCATTTTTATCCGATATTGTTTATACTTAAGAACATACTGGGGAATATTTATCATCCACATCCATGTTTACTCAATATTTAATATTATATTCATCCACCTAAAATATTTTAAATCTGATTTTACCCTTCGGTGAGTTTTTAGTAAAAGATATGAAAGGAATCTTTTGTCGTTTTTCGTACGAGGTACTTTTTGACTTTTCCGTCCAAAGTATGAGAAGAATGTATTTTTTTAACTTATATGGAATGAATGGATTTTTAGAACATTATTTACATTAATATTACTTTACAATTTTTCAAGTTTATTTTTAATCAACATCATTTATTTTATAATTATATGAAATTTTAAGAATGTAATATGTTTTTGAAGTAGAAAGGATATTTTCCCCAAGAATGGAGTTAAAGTGTTTTATCAAATTTATTTTCCATCTAAGATAATATAGGGTTCTGTTTCTATCCCTATTTTTACATTAATTTGATTATGTTATGATGGAATTATTTTTATGATGTTCTTTTATCTTATATGGATTATGTTATGATGTCATGATATTTAAGATTTCAATTTTCATTACATGGTTTATGCTATGATGTACGATTTATGATGTTGTGACACACATAATAATGGTTTCATTATGAGATGGGTGTGACCTATATCTCCCTTCAATGCATTGGGTAAAGATTTATATCTCATGAGATAGAAATTTCTAGAACAACAGGTTAAACCGGTTCAGTGAAACAGTATGGAAACGAGGAGTGAACTCGGTTCAGAAATGGACTTCGTCTACTAAGATAGTCTTGGAAATGAGTCTTGAACACCAAGAAATGATTAGCTATGATTATGTGTGTTTTCCACAAAGTTTATTGTTTTATGTTATGATTATTGGGATTACATTTCACTATTATGATTTGTCCCATTTTATGATATTATGATCTCTTTTACAGGTTAAGACTTTCAAAATGTTATGTTATTATAAATATGATACGAATGATATTTATTTTGTTTACCCTTACTGAGAATTTGAGCACACCCTTGTTGTATTTTTTCTTTTTCCCAGGCCCAGAAGAAGGATATTAATTAAGATATGCCAGAAGTATCTCTAGATATGATAAAATAAAAGGGAGACAGTGTAGATGATTTATGAACCAGTTGTTTATGTTTCCCTATTTATAAATACATTATACCTATATGGTCCTTTCATGGTTTTGTTATATGTTGTAAAAAGTGTGCTTACATTCTGATGTAATAATAATGTATGTAATGTATGGGTCGTTATAGTTTCAGACTCAATTTTTTTAATATGATGAAATAGTATTTTATGACATCATGACATAAAATGATTTATCCAAGTCAAATGGATTTGAATGGATTTAGGAGATCAATATAATGAAATAAAAAAAAGGGATAATGAGAAGAAGGGAATGATGGATTTTCATATATATGATAATTATGGAATGAATCACCCTAGTATATTTATGTATTGAGTCGGAGTTTGTTATATGTGTATATATATGGTTCACCAAGCTAAGGAATGTAATGAGAAGAATAAAAATGATAATATTTATTTTTAGAACTATAAGGATATAAAGAACTATGAAAATGAATTCCCCAAGATTAAGGGAATCTACCACAGAATTTATCAAGGGATAAAATTCTATCTTATGGTATTGATACAATCATAGGGTAATGATTAATGTGCTTATGTATTTGGATCCTTGTGAAATATTATAAAATTATTTTATCAACGATATCATGTAAATAAGTATTGTGCAATGTACAATGATTACACTACAGTGTTTATGCATTATGAATTTTTTAAAATATATAGAATGATATTAATGATGATGAAAAATGATTTTGGGGCATGTTTAACTTTTGATTATGTAAAACATAACCCTAAATTTGATCCAGATATTGATGTTACTATGTTTCGATAATGAGATGACTGATAAATATAAATTAAAGTGGTTACTAAAAAATCAAAAATGTGTATTATTTATTGGATCATAATATTTTGTAGGTCCATAAGGATGACTGTAGAGACCCATAGCTTGACGTACATGGTCATTAATTTACATTTGCGGAATACTTAGTACATAACAAAAACACACACACAAGGATCGTAATAGTTTAGTGTCTTTGGAAACTCGGAATGTAATCTTCTAATCGTGGTGAAAGATCTTCAATATCTCCCATAAAGATCTTCCTTTTTTTTTACCTAAAACCTTTCTATATATCCCGGGGAAAAGAAAACATAAAAGGATGAGCTCAAATTCTCAGTAAGGGTAAACAAAAGAAAAATCAATCACATCATATTCATAAGAACATACATTTTGGAAATCTTAACCTGCAAAAGAGAGCATAATTTCATAACATGGGATAAATCATAGTAGTGAAATGAAATCCCAATAATCATAACATAAAACATGAAACTTTGTGGAATACACACATAATCATAGATAATCATTTCTTGTTAGTCAAGACTCATTGCCAAGACTATCTTAGTGGAAAAAGTCCCTTTCTGAATCGAGTAACCCTCGTTTCGGTCCTGTTTCACTGAACTGGTATAACCTACCATTTCAGCCATGTATATCTCATGAGATATAAAATCTTTACCCAATTCATTGGAGTGAGATATAGGTCCCACCCATCTCATAATGATACCATTATTATGTGTGTCACAAAATCATAAATCATACATCATTGCATAACCCATGTAATACAAATGGGAATCTTAAACATCATGACATCATAAATCAATTCATATAAGATAAAAGAATTCATAAAAATAATTACATCACAAAATGATCAAATCAATTTAATAATTGGTATAAAAACAGAACCCTTTATTATCTTAGATGGAAAATAATTTTGATAAAATTCTTGAACTCCATTCTTGAGGAAAATATCCTTTCTACTTCAAAAACACTTTTCCTTTCTTAACATGTTGTAAAATTATAAACTAAAAGAAGTTTATTAAAAATAAACATGAAAACTTGTAAAGGATGCTTCTTGGAAATAATGTTTTAAAAATCCATTCATGCCGTATAAGTTAGAAAAAAACATTCTTCGTACTTTTGTCGGAAAAGTCAAAAAGTACCTCCTACGAAAAAACGACAAAAGATTCCATTCATATTCTTTACTAAAAACTCACCGAAGGGTAAAATTGGATTTAAACTATTGTAAGTGGATGGAAAAAATATTACATATTGAGGGAACATGGATGTGTATGACAAAATACACCCCAATAAATACTTACGAATAAACAATCTCGGATAAAAATGAGAATGTGATATTTCCCTTACCTTAGGTCCGATTTGCTTCGTAAGTGTCCGAACCTCCTGTATAATGATTTAAATAATGTCATTGACTTATTACAGAATCATATTTATTGTTATTATATCATATATGGTTCACTTATGACATTATATTACCCGTTATTTTGTAAATTCAATGTTAAAGAGTGTTTTGGGTAAAATTGTTTCATTTGTCGTCCGCGTTTTGACTTGTAATTATTCATATGATTACATAGATCATGATTACGTAATTCCAGAATATAAAGCATGATTTATATATATATATATATTCATAATATACATATATATAATAAATCAGTGAATGTAAAGAAATACACCGTTCATGGAGACGGTAGTCCGTACGTATGCATGAACGCTGTTTTCGTTTCCTTATTGAATTGAATGGAATTAAGTAGATGACATACATATAAATATAAATAAATCCAGTATCATTATTATGTCATATATTTCATTAGTACTTATTATACATACTTTTTAATCATTCATGAATGGTTAATCATTGAGAATGAATCTCATCGCGTCGTGGAGACGGTAGTCCGTACGTACGCACGAACGATGATATCGTTCCCATGGTCGTGGAATTGTGTTGAAGTGTTTGTATACTATTTCAGTATCAATATCACTTTATAATAATCATATATATTTACTCATTACACCATTATACCAATCCAATTAAGGTGGTGGAGAAAAATAGATTACACCACGGCGTGGAGACGGTATTCCGTACGTACGCACGCGTGGTGATTTCCTTTTTCCGTAGGATGGATAGAAGGTTAATTAGAGTTGTTTCATATTTATAATAACATATCAGTATATAAGAAATACGGATGTTATTACTTTATCATGAAACAACTAAATAAGAAGAAATTGAAGAAGAATGAAGTTGAAAAGATCGGTAATGGATATTACCTCTTCTTTGGAACGCCTCTTTGAATCCTCCACTTAGGGAACTAAGATTGGTCTTTGAAGAATACCAGGACCTCTAGGATTATTCTAGGGAAGTGGATAGGAGAAAATTTCAGGGGTTGTCCGAGCTTTAGTGCTCAAATTGGTGTGAGGAGGAGGGGGAGGAGGGGTCCTTTTATAAGGGAGGAGAGGGGCACCTTAGGAATATCTCAAAATATTATTTTATATTAAAGTCAAAATCGGTTTATAATGGTTACAAAGGGTCTTATTTCGAAGCTAAAGTGGGGATGGGTCGAAATCCTATCAACCAATAGGATTTAGACAAGTTTAGGTTATTATTTTAACCTTAACCATTAGATTTAACTCTAAGTTAAATAATTTAACTTTTACCGTGTCTTTTTTGTCTTACACTATATGGTTAATACACTTACTATAACATGCCAAACTAACCCCAAATTGTTTATTATTAATATATATATCCTTATCTAAGTCATTTGGCCGAACCTTAGATTTTTAGGAATAAAATAACAATTAATAATATAATATTTGATTTAAAAACTATTTTGTGTCAATTTTGACACTATTTGATATATGATTTTTATTAAATTCATAAGAGAATAATAAGTTCGAACCAAGTTACTTAAATCAACAATAACATGTCATATTAACCTATAAAATTAGTGTAAGTCATAAAAAGTCTCAAATTACATTTATTTGGGCATTTATAACATCAATTCTGTCAATATTTCATTAATAAGACAATTACTACATCATCTTTCTGTCATAATAAATGATAATTATTTAATCCCTGAAAATTATAAATAAATTCCTATGATGTAGATAATTGTATTATCTTTCTGTATACTATTCATTTTTGAAGTTTCATGAAGTTTATCACTAGATTAAAATTATTATACTTATAAGATTTAAGAAAGTGACATGTTGTCACATTCTTTGGTTTTAATAATAATTAAATTATTTTCATTGAAAAAATTTAATTAAATTAATATAATCCGACCCTTAGGTGATATAGGTCGTTTTTTAGTAATCAAATAGAATTTTGACATTTTTTAGGGTAATTTTAAAATATTATATTTACCCTTAATTACCCGATTTACCTTTAACTATGGTAAATAACATTTACCGTAGTTACTATTCATAATTACCAAAAATAAAAAGTATCCTATTAACATAATTTGGACCCACTGATTCCAAATATGGAATCCATTTTTTAAAATTCAAAACACAGAAGTTGTAGAAATTAAATTAAAATTAATCACGTTGTCGAATAAAAATGGGTTTTTGTTTAAAACATTGCAAAAGATTGAATTGATTTAACTTACGAATTCAAGGTCAAATCAATGCTAAAGACATAAATTATATTAAATGGTAAAAATATATTCTATTTATACTTTAAAATCATTCAATATTATAATTTAACCACAGAAGATATTACGATGAAAAAAGTTGTTTTTAATTAAAATATAGCGTGTTTTTACTATTCATTAAAATGTGAAAGTTACCAGAATAATATGAAAATTTTATCCAAAGTAAATTTTTATTTCTTGATTCCAAAGAAGAATTTTATTTTGTCAAAATGAACTTATAAACATGTCAAAAACCACATTTACAGTGGGTACGCCATCCAAAGGTGGCAAAACTGCATTTTTTGAAAAATACTTATTTTACCCGAAAAATTTATTTTGTTCTTATACCATGTTCTAGAAATGTGTAAAATGAATAATAATGTTATAAAATTCAAAATTTAGTTAGTACTATTCATAACGGCTAGTTCATGACAATATTATAATAATATAACATTTTTTATTAAAACCCGGTATTGCGTACAACACACGCTATCGAGGAAGGTCGCGATTGCATGTAATGCAAGCCAAGTCAGGGATGGGTGTTGTGAAAGAATCCTTCATTGTTTCGTATAACAGAATCCAACCATATTTCATTTATACATTGAATATATATATATATATACACACTCAATGTTGTGTAGAATAACTTCTATCAAATGAACTTGAAATTGTGTGTAACAAGAGCCAAGAAAAGTGTTGCGTATACTGCAAGCTAATACGGTGTTGCGTATAGAGCAAGATAATCTTGGTGTGTCATACAATAGAAGATATGAATGAAATTAAAAAGAATGTATCTTATAAAATCTCGGGTTGTTACATTCTACCCCCCGAAAAATGAATTTCGCCCTCGAAATTCATCGGGGTTATAAATGGTTTACTACTAGAAATTTTGTTTAATAGAAACCCACATAGTAAAAAGGAATACCAAAACATGGATTTAAAAACTAAAGTATGAAATGTAATGGTTACCCAAATTAACTCATCACTGGGTTTCCACGAAGGAGAACATAGGTGAAAATATGGATATGGAAGAAAAATCTAACCATCATGTTCTGATGGAGAGTGGTAGAGAACATGGCTATGGAAAAGACAACAATCACAAATCCATAAATTTGTGACGATCTAAGGTACCATCCGATTAATCAGATATAAGAGCACTAGGACAACATTTTTGGTTTTCAAGATCGTTTCCCTAAAGTTGAAAATTTTGAATTAGAAGAAATACTTACTTGATTTTGGTACAATCTCACTCTTGTTCATGCTTTGAACAATTTCCACTTCATCTCTTAAATAAATGAAGTTGAACTTGTTATTCGTGAAGTGTAAACAGATCATGTGATAGAATGATGGGTCATTCCATCTGTTTCAAACAAAAGTTTATAAATAGTTATCAAATATATATAATTCATTCTATAGTGAGATTAATCATATATGGTTCCTAAAATGGACTTATAAATTATATATCATACTGCTTAATAAAATAAAACTAGTTTATACTAACCAGGCACTTCCTGTAGGCCAGTGGTAGGTGATAAAGGTCAGTCGCACTTCGGTTGTGGGTTTGATTCCCACAGCCTTGTCCGACGCGATGGGCTATCGCCCATCCTGCAGGTTGTCCTTTTTCTAAAACTATATTACTATGACATCCCATCAATAATATCGAAAAAACTTCTATCCTTAAACAATACTAACTTATGTCCAACATAATCCATTCCAATCTATAGGCTTATCCATAATACTGCAGTCCACTCTAATAACATAGTGAAAACAATTACCAGAGATTTAATACCATCGTTGATCCCCATATATCATAAGATATGTCTTGTTGGTCACATTCCAGACATTCAAAGGCCTTAATCATGTACTCTCTTAAATACCCATTGAACCTTATTGAAAACATGAATATAGTTAAAAGTTAACACCTTCCACATACCAAAATCCTCAAAATTCTATATACTCAAACCTTGATATCACTTAGTCCTTATATCGATCATGAGCTCATCAATACTGTCAAACATTTTGTTTTCTCGTTTTCCCTTCATTATGCGCATGTCATCTTATTTCCAAAAATATCTCAATTACTTTGAATACCACATTAGACCAATACATAAATATTCCAATACACCATAAAAGTCCCTCAACAACATTATTCTTTTATACCAATACATAAACACTACAGTCCATCCACTTAAATGATTGTCCTGGAATAAGTCCTTCCTTGATTTAGAAGTAACTTTTTAGGTCATGGCATTGAGTTGGGTAATGTCCATGTTCTCTGCAAATAAGACATTGAAATCCATAACAGTCTGCCACTCTATGACCCTTTTCTCCACACAGATAACATCGGTCCCTTCATTTGAGGTATTCCTCAAGGTTCTTCTTCCCTTCTTTAGAAATCTCAATCTTCCTTTCTTTATTCTCCTCAACATGCAAACATGAATAATAGTTTATCTTCCTCTTCTTTGAGGAATTAGACATACCACTAAATTTCACCTTGTTAATCATATATCGCGATGACTGATTCGGCATAATCAAAATATCTTTCTCTCTAGGAATTACACAATTTTGTTTCTCATAGTCACCAATTTGTCCATTGGATTCAATGTTAACCGAATTCCTTCTGGTTCCATCCATTAACTAAAACACAAAAAGAATCTTGTGAGAGGAAAAAATCATGCTAGAGAAAACAACATAGTAAAGGGGGAGTACCCCCAATATCTAACATATTAGGTTAAATTCTAAGATCATTACCATAGTTCTAGGACTATATCCTATATGTATACTTATCCTTAGGGACATCCCTAGACATACCTTATAAATATCTCTAGAGATCTCACTAAATTTATCACATCCTAGTTTCGAAAGGTTGACTAAACCTTTCCTCTGATACCAACTGTAGAGACCCGTAGCTTGACGTACATGGACATTACTTTACATTTGCAGAATACGTAGTACATAACAAAAACACACACACAAGGATCGTAATAGTTTAGTGTCTTTGGAAACTCGGAACGTAATCTTCTAATCGTGGTGAAAGATCTTCAATATCTCCCATAAAGATCTTCCCTTTTTTTTACCTAAAACCTTTCTTTATATCCTGGGGAAAAGAAAACATAAAAGGGTGAGCTCAAATGCTCAGTAAGGGTAAATAAAAGAAAAATAAATCACATCATATTCATAAGAACATAACTTTTGGAAATCTTAACCTGCAAAAGAGAGCATAATTTCATAACATGGGATAAATCATAGTAGTGAAATGAAATCCCAATAATCATAAAATAAAACATGAAACTTTGTGGAATACACACATAATCATAGATAATCATTTCTTGTTAGTCAAGACTCATTGCCAAGACTATCTTAGTGGACAAAGTCCCTTTCTGAATCGAGTAACCCTCGTTTCAGTCCTGTTTCACTGAACTGGAATAACCTACCATTTCAGCCATGTCTATCTCATGAGATATAAAATATTTACCCAATGCATTGGATGGAGATATAGGTCCCACCCATCTCATAATGATACCATTATTATGTGTGCCACAAAATCATAAATCATACATCATTGCATAACCCATGTAATACAAATGGGAATCTTAAACATCATGACATCATAAATCAATTCATATAAGATAAAGGAATTCATAAAAATAATTCCATCACAACATGATCAAATCAATGTAATAATAGGTATAAAAACATAACCCTTTATTATCTTAGATGGAAAATTATTTTGATAAAATTCTTGAACTCCATTCTTGAGGAAAATATCCTTTCTACTTCAAAAACACTTTTCCTTTCTTAACATGTCGTAAAATTATAAACTAAAAGAAGTTGATTAAAAATAAACTTGAAAACTTGTAAATAAAGCTTCTTGGAAATAATGTTTTCAAAATACATTAATGCCGTATAAGTTAGAAAAAAACATTCTTCGTACTTTTGTCGGAAAAGTCAAAAAGTACCTTGTACGAAAAAACGACAAAAGATTCCTTTCATATTCTTTACTAAAAACTCACCGAAGGTTAAAATTGGATTTAAACTATTGTAAGTGGATGGAAAAAATATTACATATTTAGGGAACATGGATGTGGATGATAAAATACACCCCAATAAATACTTACGAATAAACAATCTCGGATAAAAATGGGATTGTGATATTTCCCTTACCTTAGGTCCGATTTGCTTCGTAAGTGTCTGAACCTCCTGTATAATGATTTAAATATGTCATTGACTTATTAAAGAATCATATTTATTGTTATTATATCATATATGGTTCACTTATGACATTATATTACCCGTTATTTTGTAAATTCCATTTTAAAGAGCGTTTTGGGTAAAATTGTTTCATTTGTCGTCCGTGTTTTGACTTGTAATTATTCATATGATTACTTAGATCATGATTACATAATTACAGAATATAAAGCATTATTTATATATATATATATATATTCATAATATACATATATATAATAATTCAGTAAATGGAAAGAAATACACCGTTCATGGAGACGGTAGTCCGTACGTATGCATGAACGCTGTTTTCGTTTCCTTATTGAATTGAATGGAATTAAGTAGATGACATACATATAAATATAAATAAATCCAGTATCATTATTATGTCATATATTTCATTAGTACTTATTATATATACTTTTTAATCATTCATGAATTGTTAATCATTGAGAATGAATCTCATCGCGTCGTGGAGACGGTAGTCCGTACGTACGCACGAGCGATGATATCGTTCCCATGGTCGTGGAATTGTGGTGAAGTGTTTGTATACTATTTCAGTATCAATATCACTTTATAATAATCATATATATTTACTCATTACACCATTATACCCATCCAATTAAGGTGGTGGAGGAAAATAGATTACACCACGGCGTGGAGACGGTATTCCGTACGTACGCACGCGCGGTGATTTCCTTTTTCCGTAGGATGGATAGAATGTTAATTAGAGTTGTTACATATTTATAATAACATATCAGTATATAAGAAATAATGATGTTATTACTTTATCATGAAACAACTAAAGAAGAAGAAATTGAAGAAGAAAGAAGTTGAGAAGATCGGTAATGGATATTACCTCTTCTTTGGAACGCCTCTTTGAATCCTCCAATTAGGGAACTATGATTGGTCTTTGAAGAAGACCAGGACCTCTAGGATTATTCTAGGAAAGTGGAGAGGAGAAAATGGCAGGGGTTGTCCGAGCTTGAGTTCTCAAATTGGTGTGAGGAGGAGGGGGAGGAGGTGTCCTTTTATAATGGAGGAGAGGGTCACCTTAGGAATATCTCAAAATATTATTTTATATTAAAGTCAAAATCGGTTTATAATGGTTTCAAAGTGTCTTATTTCGAAGCTAAAGTGGGGATGGGTTGAAATACTATCAACCAATAGGATTTAGACAAGTTTAGGTTATTATTTTAACCTTATCAATTAGATTTAACTCTAAGTTAAATAATTTAACTTTTACCGTGTCTTTTTTTTCTTACACTATATGGTTAATAAACTTACTATAACATGCCAAACGAACCCCAAATTGTTTATTATTAATATATATATCCTTATCTAAGTCATTTGGCCGAACCTTAGATTTTTAGGAATAAAAAAACAATTAATAATATAATATTTGATTTAAAAACTATTTTGTGTCAATTTTGACACTATTTGATATATGATTTTTATTAAATTCATAACAGAATAATAAGTTCAAAAAAAGTTACTTAAATAAACAATAACATGTCATATTAACCTATAAAATTAGTGTAAGTCATAAAATGTCTCAAATTACATTTATTTGGGCATTTATAACATCAATTCTGTCAATATTTAATTAATAAGACAATTACTGCATCATCTTTCTGTCATAATAAATGATAATTATTTAATCCCTAAAAATTCTAAATAAATTCCTATGATGTAGATAATTGTATTAGATTTTTGGATACTATTCATGTTCGAAGTTTCATGAAGTTTATCACTAGATTAAAATTATTATACTTATAAGATTTTAGAAAGTGACATGTTGTCACATTCTTTGGTTTTAATAATAATTAAATTATTTTCATTGAAAAAATTTAATTAAATTAATCTAATCCGACCCTTAGGTGATATGGGTCGTTTTTTAGTCATCCAATAGAATTTTGACATTTGTTAGGGTAATTTTAAAATATTATATTTACCCTTAATTACCCGATTTACCTTTAACTATGGTAAATAAAATTTACCGTAGTTACTATTCATAATTACCAAAAATAAAAAGTATCCTATTAACATAATTTGGACCCACTGATTCCAAATATAAAATCCATTTTTTAAAATTCAAAACACAGAAGTTGCAGAAATTAAATTAAAATTAATCCCGTTGTGAAATAAAAATGGGTTTTTGTTTAAAACATTACAAAAGATTGAATTGATTTAACTTACGAATTCAAGGTAAAATCAATGCTAATGACATACATTATATTAAATGGTAAAAATATATTCTATTTATAATTTAAAATCCTTCAATATTATAATTTAACCACATAAGATATTACGATGAAAAAAGTTGTTTTTAATTAAAATATAGCGTGTTTTTACTATTCATTAAAATGTGAAAGTTACCAGAATAATATGAAAATTTTATCCAAAGTAAATTTTTATTTCTTTATTCCAAAGAAGAATTTTATTTTGTCAAAATGAACTTATAAACATGTCAAAACCCAGATTTAAAGTGGGTGCATCATCCAAAGGCGGCAAAACTGCATTTTTTGAAAAATACTTATTTTACCTGAAAAATTTATTTTGTTCTTATACCATGTACTAGAAATGTGTAAGATGAATAATAATGTTATAAAATTCAAAATTTAGTTAATACTATTCATAACGGCTAGTTCATGACAATATTATAATAATATAACATTGTTTATTAAAACCCGGTATTGCGTACAACACACGCTATCGTGGAAGGTCGCGATTGCATGTAATGAAAGCCAAGTCAGGGATGCGTGTTGTGAAAGAATCCTTCGTTGTTTCGTATAAAAGAATCCAACCATATTTCATTTATACATTGAATATATATATATATATATACACACACACAATGTTGTGTAGAATAACTTCTATCAAATGAACTTGAAATTGTGTGTAACAAGAGCCAAGAAAAGTGTTGCGTATACTGCAAGCTAATACGGTGTTGCGTATAACACAAGATATTCTTGGTGATTCATACAATAGAAGATATGAATGAAATTAAAAAGAATGTATCTTATAAAATCTCGGGTTGTTACAATGACCATTTATGAAAATGGTTTATGTTGAAATTTGGACAATGTATTATAGATTAAAGTATTATTAAACATTATGATGTAACCATTTTTAATAGATAAGGTAGAGATATTTCAATGTAAAAAAAGGAAAATATATTGTTTATGAAATATAAATTCCTCAAGTATGTAATTTTTATAATATTCTTAGAGTGTGAATTTATTCATCAACTGTAGGAAAAAGGGTCTTGAAATAAAAAAATATCATATTATCCTCATTTTTTTCTAATATCACGTATCCTTTTACATCGATGTGGATTATGGATTTGTGGTTGTAATTATTATCATGAACATGTTCTTTATTAGTCTCACTTAAAATTTGAGTTCTATTATTCTCTTTTATGTACATGTTTTCCATCCCAACCTATATTCTCATATATGTAACCCTAGTTATGTGGTTGTTCCAAATTAACTCTTGTAGTTCTTGTTATTATTAAGAGGATATTTTATTAACCCTCTTACGATGTATTTATTTAGAAAAGTAATTTTAAAATATAAATATTTTATCATATAGATTCTAAAAATCAATTACTGTTTATTTAATGTGGGGAGAATGTAACACCCTCGAAATTCAAAAATAATAACATTTTATTGAACAACATATATGACACAGAAATCCAATAATAAAAAGTAATATAATATAAAATAACATTTTGATATACTTATTAGTTTAAATAAATGAAATCTATTTCATAAATTCTAATTCATAGAACACTAATTTATCTTTGGTTTCAATCATGAAAAAATATCATTGATAGCTTACTTAAGATGGAAGACTGCGTTTTATTAAAGTATAAAATACTCTTAATATTACTATTAATATTTCATTTATCAAAAAGATATTATATTAATGAGTATAAAGGGTGATTAAAATATTCCATTTAAATACATTTATAAAATATTTTTACACTCCTCAGATTTATTTGAGATTATTATAAATCTAGTTTTAGGATGAAATGGTATTTTTATAAAAAAAAAATTTTCCACCTTTTGATTCAAATATAATTTTAAAAATAAATTTGGAAACATTAAAAATTTTCATTGGAAAAAAATACTCATTTTTGGAATAATAATTTTATAAGTATATTAGGGTTAATTTTAGGTATTTCTTAACAAGATTTATTTTACGATGAACAGTTAAAAATCATTGAATTTTAATTGAAATCAAAAGTTACATAAAATACAATCTATAAAAAAAAATTATATATTAAAATGGATTTAAAGAACTGGTTGAAAAATTATACATAAATTAAACCAATATAGATTATTGTATTCAATTTAACATTGAAATTTAATATAAAATAATTTCAAACATTATAACATTTTCATCATAAAAACATGCTTTATTTTCTCGTCTATAGGAATAATTTGAAATTAATATCTAAAAATTAAGTGAATATAATTTAGGAAATAAATTCCTCATTTTTAATAAGAATAATAAAATATTTTTAGTAATTTAAATATATTATTTTTACCATAACTATTAGTGGAAACCATTAAAATAAATTACAAATATTAAGGTTAAAATGAGATTATGTAGTTCTCAAACATTAATATTAATAGAAAAATGACCATTAAGATTGGAAAAAAATATTTTACGTATATATATAGACTAAGAAACAATTTTTATAGGATAATGCTTATTAAATGAGGAACATTTTGTATGGAGGACATCCTAATGGTGTTCACATTTTTATATTTACATGAATCACACTCTTCCTCCAAAATAAATGACAGTCACCTTGGTCACTTTGTAAAACCTATCAATCCGAATGGATAATTCATACTAAAAAAATATAATCCAATAAACACTCCCCTCATTCAATAATCCTTTCATTTGGAAAAAATCAGTCCATGTATGGATTTTGGTATAATGAAACAGGAGTTTCCCAATGAACAGTTAACATCATTCAACAAATACTTTTGTTTTATTTCATTCTACACCCATTCAGTTAATATTACATCATGATATACAATAGAATTAGTATTATAAAAATACCTGGATTTTATTATTCTATTATTCTCGCCTAAAAAATATGACACTTCAATTAAATCAAATATGAAATAATCATTCATGTGTACGACAGACTACTGCTTCAGAAACTAATGTTTAACTTTCTTCTATTTACACAATTATAGGTTTGTAATAATAATATATTTCTATTTTCAGAATGATAAAAAATATATATAATATTTTTTTGGTATTTAATTTTTATATAAAAATTACATACATGATTCTTATTTTGTGGGAATATGATAACATCATTTCTAGTTGTGCGGACAACCACTTACTAAAAGCGATGTGATACATTTACATGTTACATGGAATTTGATAATGATAGTTTGATAATAATATGTGATATATATGATATAAATATTTTATTATTATTATAATAAACATATATCCCATTTAAATTTCATTATTTTAATATGATAATAAAATTTAAATAGTGTTTTTGTGTTCGTACGACCTACCATCTGCATAAACATTGTATTTAATTCCCTATCTACAAATTATTTGTTTTACTATAAATATATTTATAATTAATATATGTTATATTTAAATAATTATTTAAATTATGATGATGTTGAAATATGGACCTAAATATTAGGAATAGAAAATAACAAGTCAAAACATACTCGAAAAAGGGAAATTAACACCCAAAATGACTAATGGAATGAATGATTAATAACAATCTTATAATAATATGACATAAATGGATAATATAAGACATGATAAATATTAATATGTATATTTTATAAGTTAAAAAAATTCATAAAACAATTATAATTTATGTTAATGAATTTTCAATCAAATGGAAGAATTAGGTAATGTGTTTTTATCTCACTTTTCACATCTGTGAGGTAAATATCATATTCACAACCTACATATTTTTTTCATTTGTATACTAAAAGATTTTATATATTATATCATAAATTATAATATAATAAATATATTTAAATGTATTATTTCATGATTATTTCTTTTGGCGTTTCCAATTAATATTTACCACAGTTATAAGGGGATTCCCAGTGTCATTTTTATTTCTACAAAATGTATTGCATATTCACCACTAATTTATTTTATTTTGCATATATACTTCCCCAATACATGTTATATTATTAATTTTCTTTTCTTAATGATATTAAATGTATCAATTTATGTGGTTTTTTCATGTATATCACAATTCAAATGGTACTCTTGTTGTTACTCTATTTGTCTTAATTTATTTTCATATGATATTTATTTTTTATGAACCAATTCAATTTTTTGTGGATCATAACCCTCATATGTTACATGTAAGGTTATAAATTATTCATTCATCATGATATTTTCTGTTTTAAATTTAACTATTTTATCTAAAATTATTTAACATGAAAATAACCTAGTGGTATAAGTAATAGAAAAATACCACCTTCTCTTGTGATTATCAACTTTATATTCGGGCAATACGCTTTTTGTAATCATTATTCATTATAAATTATATTAATATTAAATATCCATATTCTTTTATTTGTAAATGTTTTTCAATTAAAGCATATGTCATATTTCATTATACATTGCTTACTTTTAAAGTTATTAGACATAGTGGGGAAATATTGATAAATATGTATCTTATATTCAATATAGATATCAGATGATGATGTACATTTTTTATTAATTAAATCAATTATTTGATATATGAGTAAATCATTATATTGGATAACATGGGTGGGGACTGGTTATTGATTACCCCATGGTGCATTTGTAGTTCCATGAGGTCAATTATTATAAAAATTATATTAGTTTAAATTGTCTTGAGAATAGATCATGATGGTATAGTGGATCATGTTCTAGATACCTGACATCTACTATTTAAGAATTACTATCATTTAGAATTCACCTATTATTATCTAATGGATTTTCAGTGTGATTAAATATTTGTATGTATACAATTTTCAGTCAATTTATTAAATTACATATGTTTTAATTTATCCACCTTGTCACATTATTTAAAAATATTCAGTAATTTAAATTCTATTTGTGGTAAATTATTTACCATTACACATTTATTATAAATTATTTAATCGTTATAGATTCCCTTTCATTTATCCCTTACTAATCATTTTAGATAACCCTTATTGGATTTTTTCAATAGTATATGAATATTAATTCATGGAATTAGTTTCAAATATGTTCATATTTTACATATTTTTGGATTTATTTTATTTTTCAAATGTAAAATGAGTATCATTTATGTAACATAGTTTTTTCAAACTTCTAAAAAGTCCATCTCACTAGGGTTAAATTCTTGTATCTATGATACTGTATGAAGGTGAGGCACTGACTCATGGATGCTAGTGTTCCAGTCAATATATTTGAGATTATTCCAAAATATTTACGTAGTCAAACATATACCGAGTAGAAATTTAAGATACACTATCCACATTCATACAAATACTTAGAAAAACAAACCACATATGATGGTATTATTTTGTAATAAATTGTTTATGTCTTGTGTATTCTATACATGAATTGGGTGGCCTTAAGGATTAACAAATCCAAATACATCCATCTAAAAATACTTAAATAAAAACCCAAAATAATTCATGCATTATTCAAAACTAATATATCTTTTACATAAATACTAGTGTAACATCAATAATAATCCAATTTTAACATGTAATAAATTTAAATTTATTATCTATGAAATCAAAATCACTATATGGGGAACATAATATAAACCTAGTAAAAACCAAGGAATAATATAAAAATAATTTTTCTAATACTAAATTTATTAGAAACCGAAATATAATTATACATACGGAGGGAAAATTCCAAATCCAAAATCATGAAATCCCAATAGAATCCAAAATTCAAAAAAATATCATCAACATAATAAGCCTTGTTTTATTAATCAAATAATTATATCCAATCTATCCTAATCATGAATGATATAAAAAAATGTATTTCACATTGACATTGGGAAATAAAAATTTATAAGAACTATTTAAGTATGGGAGAAATAAAAAGTATAATAGAATGAATTAGGAAAATGTAATAAAAGATTTATGTAGGTTTATACATGAGTAAATCAACCTACTACAACCTCTAACATAGAGAAGACTGTAAAAAACATTAAGGAGATGAATGATAGTTATTAATAAATAAGACTTCTATATAAATGTATGCTAATGGCGGTATAGTTTATAGATTAATAAAATATTATAAAATTGAAAATTTTCCTTTATTAAAAATATTATGTAATTTTTCTAAGGATCCAAAATTGTTCGGGTTGACCTAAAGAGAATTTGCATTCCATTTTTGTGACTATATAGTTACTGGTTATTTACTATAATTAGTATGAACATCAACTATAGTAATTGTGATATGATGATTCATGCCCCTACCATACCAAATCCATCCCACCCAATTAGAAATTTTAAATAATGCCACACTAATTTAATTTGGAAAACCCCTTTAAAGTAAATATTGAACCATCAGACATATTCTCATACTCATCCAATATGATGAATCAGAATTTTCAAAAATTACATCACTTGTTTCATCTATATTGAGTTATTGGGGTCTAGTTCATTACATATTAGTTTATAATTCCAAATCATTGGTTCATTTTATATATTTTCATTTATATCATCCTTTTTGATATTTTAGTCAATGATCTTTGATTATACTATCATTCATTATGATCACATCTAATTATTTCAGGATCATTTTGTACTAATCATTAAATTATTCTCTTGTTCTTGTATCTCACTTGTTAATAATCAATTTATTAATACTTAGTGTATCATTTCTAAATTGTCCACCCCTTACTGATTATTTTATCTCATTCTAATTAATTTATTCCATACATATAAAGTAATATTTTTATTAATTTTTAAACCTTAATGGTATTCATGTGAAGATAATTTTTATATAATAAATATATGTTTTGTTATAAATAATGATATATATATATATAGATAATTTTTAAAACCCTAATATATTTGGTTCTTAGAGTGTGTTTTAGTATTGAGATGATTTGAATAATTATATAAATTACTTTAATTGATACTTTGATAAATGAGTTAGTATCAACATACTAGTTGAGGGTATATATTTTTATCTATAGTTCTATATGTTCATGTATGGTGTTGAGAAAAATTATAATTTTTGGGAATATATTTTTAGTATTATTCTGAGTACTTTTTGAACTTATATAAAATAACACATGCATTTTTTTTATTATTTTTCTTATAATATACTCAATAAAATATACTTCTCTATAGAATGGAACATTTTGTAATTATTATTATAATAATGATAGATTCTAAAACAAAAAATATTATATTATGGTAATACAACCTGATTTTTTTATATATTAGGATAATCCCAGTATGATCTCCTAGTTTCTATAGAAACTGTCACCAATGTATATGGGTGTGGTTGTTTAGTCTCTATTGTTGTGTGTGTATTGCAGTGCACTTTTCTATTTGGAAATTAATTTTTTGTAGTGATATTTAGACTAAAATAAATGAATTTTGTCATTATTTATGGAAAAAATTTAGATTATTATTATAAAATAGTTATATAATTAATAAATTTCACTAATACATATTTGGTGTTACTATGATTTCCGATATTAACACAATATTTTTATTTCATGATATATGATTATTATACAGACTTGATATTCGATTTTTTATTTTGGGTGAAAGATATTTTATAATGGTGGGTTTACTCAAGAATACACAGAGATCATTATAATGAAAACCTCTAGGATGTTCCAACATATTAATTTTACAAGAGACCACAGAGCACATCAAATATGTGTTGTTTTTTAGTAGGGGAGTCTCAGAGGATTTAATTTATGAAATCCCAAAATAATTTATATTTTTGGCTAAGGTGTTATTTATTATATGTAATTTAATGTCATTTAAATTTTTTCAAAATATTTTATGTTGTATAAATCTTTATCTTGTCAAGAGAAACGTGTAATATATTGTTTTTGGAAGTTATTTGATCATGAATTATTTTGTTATCATTTAACATATGTTAATTATCAAAACTATACATATATTGTTGCCCAATGCTATTGTTCCACATGGTATCTATTGTGAATTCCTATAATCTATAGTATTCCAATGAGAAGGGAAAGTCTAATTAACCATATGGGGATACTACACAATACAATATCATTATATTTTTTTTAAACGTAATTCTTTGGTGAAAGACCAAAGCATAATTTATTGATAAGAAAAAAAGGATTACAAAATGCGAAAGGAAGGGATTTTTTTACAATCTGTACCAAAAAGATATAATAAGTCTGAAGGAATAGAATCCATCTAAGTCATTCTTTGATGGACTCCTTGTTGGATAGAGCATCAACAACGGAATTTTCTTCACGGTAGGCATGAGTAGCTATATAGTCAATCCCATGGAGCAAATTAAGTAAGTTCATCCAACGAGCGGTGAGAGACCATGCTAGGTGGATGTTGCCATTCCAGATGGCATGTATAATAGTGGTTGAATCACTTTAAATCCATATCTTTCTCCAACCTCTTTGAAGAGCAAAGTCAACAGTATGAATGACGCTGAGCATTTCGGCCTCCTGAGATGAAGAGTGACCACATCCAATAAAGAAACATCCCTGACATTGACCAGCTGAGTCACTGAAGATAGCACCACAGCTGGCAGGACCAAGGTTTCCTTTGGAAGCGCCATCAACGTTCACTTTGATCCATCCTAGCATTGGAGATTGATAGATCACTTCAAAGGAGCATTTAGGATTTGGGAAAATGTCAGGTACATGAAGATGGCGAAGGATCATAAGATCACCAACTGAGTTTTTGCAACATTCATTTTGAATTGAGGCTGCTTCATGGATCGCAAGAAGAATTCAAGACGTCTCGACATTAATATTTAGAGAGTGATTATTGTGAATGAGATCGTTTCTAACATACTAGAGTTCACGCAGGAGTTCCACCACTACCACAAGAAACAGATTTTTGACCTGCATGGAAGCATCATATCTAGTGCAATTATTTAGAAACAAAGGAATTGAATCATTAATGGGATTTATGCAATTAAAAAGATCAAAGATGTAATTCCAAAGAGCATAGTCCATCGCACAAGATAGAAAAAGATGATTGGCATATTCCCTATGCTAGTTACACAGACGACACCTAGAACAATGAAAAATGCCAAAGATTTGCAGACTAGTTTCCAAAGGTTTTCTGTTGTGCGCAATACGCCAAATAAGTGTACGCCTAGAAGGATTAATGCAGGGTTTGTTAAATTGATTCACCCAAGAAAAATTAGGTTAATGATCAGAGAAATTATGTTTATAATATCTTTTAGAATCTAGAATGCCATTAGAAGAAGGATCCCAAACAAGGAAATCCCCAATAGAAGAAAAATTATAATTCTCAATAGATTGCATAATAAAATCAAGAAGATCACAATCATGAGATTGCAAGACCTCTTTTATAGACTGATTAGTATCTTCAGGAAGATTACTAGGGGTAACAAAGAAATCAGAGGGCTAACACACCATTTTCCACAACAAAAATTAATGGTATAATCAGCACTGACAATCCATCTAGAATTTTGCATGATTTTGTGATAAGAATCCCGAATGGAAGGCCAGATGGAAGAGTTAATGAAATTCAGATTACCTTTTGAAAGCATAGAGAAAAACCTATGTTTTAAAAAAAACATTAGATTTAGAAGAATAGTTAATGATGCGACATGTAAGGCAGGCCTGAAGAGCATCATTGAATAGATTTAAAATTTTAATGCCAATTCCACCATTAGCAATGAGTTTACAACAAGAATTCCAAGGAATTGTGACAAGATTTTTTTAAAAAATTCTTCCAGACCAAATGAAGTTTTTAATATAAGTATTAATTTATCTAAAAATACCAACGGGCCATTTATAGACCATAAGGGAATAGACCATTTTAGAAACAATGGTCGATTTAACCAAACAGATTCTCCCAGCCATAGAGAGAGACTTCCCTTTCCAATTAGCTAGTTGATTTGTGATATGAGAAATGATATTAGAAAAATAGGTGGCTTTGGGACGACCCCAAAATATAGGAACACCAAAATAAGTGAAAGGTGAAAATCCCTCTTTAATACCCAGGTAATTTATAATACCAGATTTCCTTCTTGCAGGAAAATTCTTGCCAAAATAGAAATAAGATTTGATCCAGGAAATTGATTGACCAGAGACATCCTAATAGTGAGATATAGTTTTCTTGAGAGCATGTAGATTTCTCTGATCCCCTTTTATGAATAAGATAATATCATCAGCATATAAAATATGGATGAGGGCATTTAAGTTCCTAGCCACCTGAATAGGTTTAATCAAATTTTGTTCAACCTGGTGGTTTATGAGTCTGCTAAGGTAATCATTAGAAATAACAAAGAGGATGGCAGAATTAGGGTCTCCTTTCCTGACACTTTTAGTTCATTTAATGATACCACAAGGGGTACCATTAATCAGGATAGAGATAATAGCTGAGTGAAAGAGAGTCCTAATTCTACCAATGAAGGAATCATTAAAACAAATGTTTCTACAAACATTGTAAATAAAATTCCAATCAATGGTGTCAAAAGCCTTTCTAATATCCAGTTTGATGGCCACAAAACCGGCTATAAAATTTTTGTTTAAAGTATTCGTACATTCAGAAGTAAGGAAAATACAGTCCTGAATGGATCTTCCTTTGATAAAACCAAATTGATCCCATGAGACAATTCTATTGCAGATAGGTGCAAGTCTATTTGATATAATTTTTGTGATGATTTTATAGATAGTTTTAATCAAAGCTATATGTCTGAATTGATGTATCTCAACAACATTCTCAACTTTAGGAATTAATTTTAGAATATGACCATTGATTCCAGGAGAAAGAGATCCATAAGTGAAGAAGATCTTTACAAGGTTACCAACATCATTTTGTATGATATCCCTATGATTTTGGAAAAACCCATTATTAAAACCATCCGGACCAGGAGCACTGTCTGGGTTTAACCCAAATTCAATGTATTTATTTTCATGATCGAGAGGAGTGCTTAAAAGGTACTTATTATCTCTTTCATCAACCAACAATGGAATGATGTCAGGTTTAAGATCAACATTTCTATCTGGACCTTTTAATATGTTAAAACAAATAAGAGGTAACATGATCTGTAATTGCTTCTTCAGAATCAATGACCAAGTCATTATGAATGTGCATATAAAGAGGACGACTGGCCTTTCTAATTCATTGAAGACAATTATAAAATTTAGTATTGCGATCACCATCAGTAAGCCGTTTAGTTCTAAACATTTGGTTATGAATACTGTACTTAAAATTAAAGAATTATGTATATAAGAGATATTAGCTTCCAACTGAGGATCCAAAATAAAACCAGAATTAGTGTTCTGAGTTTGGAAGTGATTGAGTCCATCTTCAAGGTAGGATATGTCACGATCTATTTGTGAGTTTGAATTTTTACACCAACCTTTGAGAGCTTACTTAAGAACTTTCAATTTATGTAAACAACCAAAAGAATCTTTATGATGCTTCATAGAGTTCCAAGTGTTAAAAATAAAAGTGACACAATCAGGATTCAAAGACCAAGCACTATTAAATTTGAAGGGAAAGAAAGGTTTTCGATCATTCATGAGAAGATTAACAAGGATACGATGATGATCAGAATTAATTCAAGGGAGAGTAACAGTAGATATTTTGTCCCAAATATCAAGAGCCTTCATATTGACAAAGGCTCTATCATGTATACTAGCAACGTTCTTATTATAATTTTTTCTGTACCAGGTGTATTTTCCACCAATAAGGTTGATCTCAAATATGTTAAAGTCATCAATAGTAGATTTAAACTCTCTAGTAAAAATTTAGAGATGAGAGGGACCAATTTTTCCATATGGGGTATGAATGGCATTGAAATCACCCAAAACAATCCAAGAGTCTTGAATATGATTAGCAATATCATGAAGTTCAAGCCATAAAACTCTCTTATCCTGATACCTATTTTTGGCATAAACCATAGTACAAAAGATGTGTTGACCATTCCATAAGAAGTCAAAAGTAAATTTTCGATCAGAAATTCTATAAATGTTAATATTATTTAAAGTATTATGGAAACAAATCCACATAGAGTCAACATGAAAACTGTTATTACAAGAACCCAGAAAAATGTAATTAAGAGCTCCAAATCTCATAAAGTTCGTTTTAAAATTGAACATAGGTTCAGTAATGGCAAAAAGATGAGGTTTATGAGTATTTAAAAACCTCCTAATATTAGTGGAGGTGTCATTGTTGGCCACCCCTTGACTGTTCCAGAAGAGGACATTCATTTCCGATTGTGTCTTGGGTTAGAACCCTTCTTCTTTTTTATTTACCAGAGCCTTTATTTTTTGGGATCTTGTAACCATTGAGGTAGAATATTAGTTATGTTGAATCCCGTCAGATTCAGAACTGTGAGAGAGATTATCTTTCAGATCTGCATTATGAGTAGAGACAGGATCTGAGGAACATATTGGAGCAGAACTGTCCAGTGTGTGAAGCTGTTCATCCTTATGAGTGGAGTCTTTTTCAAAGAAAAGAGGAATAATAGAGCTGTTCGGAATGGTCTCAAGAATAACATCATGAGCAGTTCAAAATGGTCTCAAGAATAAAATCATTAGCTTTCAGATCTGTATTGTGAATACAATATCATTATATTAATAACCGTTGACCAAAAATCAATGATAGGAATAACCTGGGACTATAGAATTCATAATTACAAAAGAAATGAAAACCATAATAATAACATATCTATGCCATAATTAAATGCATATGTACGTCATAATGTTATAACTCATTGTGATCACCATATGGGCCAATCTTAAATAGTAATTGATATGCTTAATATAATGGAATAGAGACCCTACCACTGGTTATGACCATGCCTTGGCCCAGTCATCTTGCTTAGGAACGCCTTAATAGATCCTTCATATAGAATTGTGATACCACTTAGGATTCCATGAATGGTATAATATGTACATATGTACCAAGGTTCTCATATAGGGTGTGAGAAGAAAACATAGTTTTCCACTAAAATTGATCCCCCTATTAAGAACCTTCATATATTTTAGTTCATATTCTAAATGAAAGTAATGACATTAATTCATCATGTGATAAACCTATCAAACATAGGTCACTAATGAGGCCACCCTATCTTTTGAATCAGATATACATGGAAATGTAACAAAATATGTAAAAAAATATCGTAATAAACAATATGATTAATGAGTTGATAAATTTGAATCGTTGTTAGGATATTATCACATTAGGAATATTAACCACTATATATAATTATATGGAGACATGACATAGATAATATCATTATTATAATACTCTTATCCCCTATACATGTTGACAAAAACTAATAAAATTGTCTGGATGAAGAGACATATGGTCTCACATCTGTATCATTCTTAAATAATATTAATGAAGAGCATTAATTGGTTATATAACATAATGCGGATGGTGAAACCATCCTATTTGGTCTTAGATGTAATAATTATTAACCTAAATTCAACATTATATAATCCCAATGGGAATAAACCAATTGATATAATTATCTAAACCCAATGTACATTGATTATATAACATTAATATAACAATGATGGTTAAATGCAGCCATATTTTTATCATCTCACTCTAATGGAATCCTGAAACATAATTAGAAAAATTATAAGACTAATGGGAAAAGTGACCTACGTCAAGAAAATTCATATCCATCTGGAGGCTAAATCATATTTCAATAAAATATATTTAAGATGGGAATAACTAAAAAAATAATATAAAAATATCATCGCTATGTAATTTGGACCCGGATGCATAAATAATAAGTCCAATGGGGGAAAAATCTTATATATATATATTGATATGAATGATCAGAAATCCCAATTCAATTACATAACTATATAATGGAAATGGGTAAGGGTGGAATCATGTGAATAATGATCTTTGAAAAAAACAAATAAATTTTTACTTGATTTAGTAAACAACAAATAAGAAAGCATCCCATTCCTACAGTGATATCATATTATAGGAATCATAATACAAGTCATAGAAATATTTCAAGGAAAACGATAATGGGATTGTATATTTATATTGGTATAAACTAGGGAATCTGTTACCCAATATCAAAACATGTAGGGAATATTCCAATCATCATAATAATGGATACCAACATATCATGGGGTTTAACCAAAAATCAATTACATCATTTTCTCAATTCTAGTTTGATAAACATACATCAAATTCCACACAATATTTTTCAAAAGGAATAGTCCTATATGAAAAACTTGATTCAAAGGATGAGTTAACTCATTCCTTATTCATTTGAAACAATCTTATGTTGATGTATAACAAATGGTATGTATTTGATATAACAATAAATGGACAATCTTTCATTAATAACCACACATCCCCTCATCATGTGTGGGGGAACCTAAAATGTTACACTAATACATACTATAACAAATATTTCATTAGGGATTGATTACTTGGTCCCTTATTTATATTTCAAGTGAATTTTCCTTGATGAACGTAGTGAACAATTACAATTGAAAAAGACTGATTAATTTCTTAAATATCAATATTATTTCCCTTATTTATAAAAAATAAAATGGTATATCAGTTATGGGTTTAACATTAATATTACACTACCAATCCATAACCCATATGCTGGATTATCCTAATACATCACCCAAGGCATGAATCATATATCCTGCCAAGAACATTATGGGTCAATAATGTCATAGCAGAAAACTAGAATCCCTCATTGGGTTCCAAAACAAATTTCATCAAGTTTCTCTTGTGGGAAACATATTCATGAATCCAATAAATAAATTTAAAACACTTGATAGCTTACCAATGTTCATATTAATTCAGAATCCATTAATTATATAATGGAACTCATTCTTAGTTCCATTTTGAGTCACTCACACCTACATACACATTATAATACAATCTACATAAAAATAAAAATATAATGAGGAAATATTAGGGGCCATGTTCTATAATAATATATATAACCATTCAATACTACTCCACATTATCCTAGAAAAAGACATTTCTACACACCATCATCATTTATACTCCTCTAAAGAACTAATGATGATCCAAAATAAAATACAATAACTAATTAAACATTTCATAACTATTAATTATTTTATATTTACTCATAATCATGGTAAAACATATAATTTTATGTATCATCAGTACAAACACTTGACATGCGATATAACCTACTCTTGACATGTCTTTTCAAACACTATTGATAAAATCCCTAGTAAGCAACATTAATTTTATAAACCACTGAATATTAATTTGGAAAAATATATAAATAAATAAATTTACAGTATTAATTATAATGATGTATTGTGTCATTTTTTGTGATCATCCAACCAAATAAACTTATAGTCATGATAATAAAAATACCATTTTCTCAGTCATGATTTTTCTATCCTTTAGTTAAATTGACATAAATTCCATATTTTCATATCCAATAAATATATTGAGAAAAGATATGGTAATGAAGACAAGGATGGAGGGTGTTTATCATACCATAATATATGAATCAACATCTTAAGATTATATGTACAAAAGGGAACCAAGCTGAGATATGGGACAACAGGTGGGATGGAATTACCTCTAAAAATTTTCATATAACCTGAAAATTAATGGAATGTTCGAATTGTAAGACACGTTATTTATAGAAATAAATATAGAGACCATTATGGAACGATCCTCATGAAATGGAAAATCATTATTCCCCCATGAAATTTGACAAATATTTAAAGGAATGTTGTAGCAGGACCAACTATTCCATGGTGTTATGCAATATTATAGGGAAACCATGAGAATCCCCACCCACACACTATTGCGTAAACATGGTCTTCATCGAACAATATTCATCTATATAGAATAAGCCCAAATAATACTCTAGAAACAGATGCTTTAATATATTTCTTCATTCAGAAGGTAACTAACTATTTACTAGTGTTACAGATCCTCAAACTTGAAAACGTTCTATTATAATGGGTTTTTATGGAATGATGGTTCCATTTTGGGTAGGATTGAAAACCTATTCTAAATAATAAAAATTCTACGGAAACATAATCTAAATCTTCATGTACCAACTCGTTGGTACCATTTAAACCTTAAAGAGAAATAGAAAACTAATATTAAAATAGATTTGTGATTTGATTTGGAATATATATATATATATCTAAATGTACAAGTTGTTATAAACTCCATAATATAACACTTTTCATCATCAAGATTTCTCCTCATACCCCTTTATGAATCACCCCAGTCACAAACTGATGGTTCACTCTCCAATATAGAACAAATGCAGTAACCAAATATTCACATTCCACATTCTTTGGTCATTGTCCCAAAACATTTATTCCCCAAATGATTACTTTTAAGGAAAAACTAAATCATCATTCCCGGTTCCAAAGAAAATGCATGTTGATATCCCACTATATTGACAACCATTGAAAACCAGTTATCCATTCATTAAAACACCATGTTATACCACCAACAGGATGATGATTCCCTAATCCATGTTGTATTCACATATATATAATTTCAGCAATTTTATAAACTCAATGTGCATATCAATTAGAATAAAAACACCATAAACTACACGAAACTATACCCAAATGACTCCGAAACACATGATATTCAACCAATAATCTCACAAGTGATGCCTAAAGAGATATTGATGCCATAATGGTTTCACATAAAATGTGATAACAATGAGTACTAACATTATACATACATTTTCATCAAAATAGTATGTATCCCAAAAAAATAATTCACCCACTATACATATTGGAAAATATTTCCTAAATAGTTCCATACCGAAATCATAAAATTTCTAACATAGAAACAATATCTAGGTCTATTTTTTACAAGTACAATTTTTAAAAAAAAACTAACACTAGTTTTTTTCTCCAAACACATCAATCATAACATTGTCCATAATTCACATAGAACATTGGTCATTTCCAAATTCATTGGAAGGTGTATTTCCGACCATATAATTCCCATTATCAATTATTAATGACAACCCATACACTATATATCATCATTATCCCAATAATTATTATAATTATCCACCCTCATTATATGTTGATTTCCCTATTCCATGACCCTCAATATAGTGTGTTTGAAATCATAAGGCTCAACACAAACATTATTTAGATATGTCAAATATATCTTTCCATACACCCTTAGTCTCAAAAAATATATCTCTGAATAGAAATATCTATATTTAAATAATATCACATTATAACACAACATAGAAGAAACATACTCTTTGATAGAATCATTCAATCTCAACTTCTACCCACCCATGAGTCATAATTCAAGTTATTGGTTCCCACTAGGATACAACACCTGAATTTCTCTAATGTAAGCATTACCTTGATAAAAGTAACATTAGTGGATGACACCCCTTTTATATTTCATAAATTAAATATGTTTTTGAATCCTTAAACTATTTAAACATTAAAGATCACGACCCATGTTTTATTATTAACTAAATTATATTATGATTCCAGGTCAAATGTCTAATGAAATAGGGAAACTAAAGATCCCAAGATTCCATCACAATAAAGATGAACTTCTCATGGAACTATCATTATATAATTCTTAGGGGAATGAATAAACCTTTTCCAAACTATCATAAATAATAAATTGGGATGTAAACAAATTTAATAACCATGAATTGATAAAACCATCATGACAAAACACTGAGAGTTATTAGACAACATACTCTTTCTATCCTAGGTAGTTTTAAAATGAATCCATTGACATATCCCACATTTCTTTCTAGGTTGGTCATTCCTTTAAGGCCATTACGTTCATCTCCCTTTTCCACAATTAGGCTATACAGTTACACATAACGGGCATATATTATCAACACACACTCACATATTCCTATATATTGAGAGGAACCACAAAATAAAAAAACAATAATACATGATTTTAACCACTGTTTGTCTTGTTCTAATCAAAATAAATTGTGCATCTCAATGAAACCATACCATAAATCTCAACATATTTCATCAAGAGTCATATCCCTAAAACATTAAGCTAAATAAAGTAATTAATATTTGGAAATGCTTCACATTGAACTATTTTATATCCATATTATGATGAGATATTTATTTATCATTACCAACACCCAAAAAAACAATCCATCAAATGATATAAGACATACACAATCAGAAATACCTTTAATAGATCGCATAACATGAAAAATTCACACATTATTTAAATCCAAATCAGAATCTAGGTTCATTTGTAGCCTCTAACTCTTAGGATACTGTCATATATTACAACTGATTATGGATAAATTTATTAAAAATACCATTCAACAAGTCTAATACTGTATCACCAGTATCATTTTTTGAAACTCATCATCACAAGGATCATAACCTAGTATATTGACTATGACCCTCATATGTCCAATCACCACCAATATCACCCTCACTTAAACTCAAATGACTTAATCAATATTATTTTTAATTGACTCATTCAAATCAATTATCGGAATCAGGTATTCCTATATCAACACAATCAACCTACTCTATTCCTATTATCATAACATTGCGAATAAAAACATGATTGTACACATATGGATTATTTTCACATCAATAAAGACATCAATGACATTACCAAACTGAAAGGAATTTCATCATGTTTTCATAAGATTGGGAATATTTTGTAATAGGAAACACACCCCACTAATTTTTTCACATATAGGAATATTAGTGTATCATATCAGTTTTTCATTAACTTAGGAAAACCTAATCTATCTAAATGACAAGTTGACAATACACAATGATTCAAATAATCAGTCACTATACATGTTAATAGAACTAGTAACCATGTTTTTTTGAGTAACACAACAAAACATATATAGAAAAACAAAATATATCATGGTGTGGATATTTGAAATAATCAAACCCTTACTCATAATTATATCCTCAGATACATAAAAGCATATGAATTTTATTTAAATCTTAAAAATTGAATATTATTGTTGAATGAGGGATTCTGAAAACATTGTGATAAGAGTAATATGAATATATATGTAATCCATATAATATATAAAACATAATCTCATTATAGCACCAAAAATAAAGATGATCAATATTTTCTCCCTAGAATCATAGAATTCATGTCATATAGGTGATATAGAGGCATGTTTATGGCCTTCACCGCACGTTTTATCGAATCATACATCTGAATAATACATCACAAATTGTATGTAATGAAAAATAAATATTCAATACCACTTTATAATATCTCAATGTGGTAACTAATTCTTATCCAATGATAGAGCTCCAGGTGACATCCAACACACCACCCCACACATTTGGGGATTTCAACAAAAATTAGGGGCTTACTAATTAGTGTGGGTGACTATAATGTATAGTATAATTGAAACAATAACTAATAAAAGAATTTCCTAAAATTAATCATATTAGAGTTCATAATATGGGTTTATATTGGAAGTAAAATATTAACAATAATATAACCACATTATCACAAAATATACATGATCATCGTATGACCATACCTCTCAACCAGACTAGTCAACGGGATAATACTAAATTGTGTTGGATAAACTAATAATTTGGAAATTGGGACCCTAACACTATCATCAGGAATGCCTCAATAATATTTCGTTGTCTAGTTAGGCTTTACAAGATATATACCCTATGAAAATTCTATTATTGAAGCATGTAGGTCAACTAAAAGATCTAAAAACACAATGAAGTTATCATGAATGTTTTGATTATAATACACAATTGGCATACCTAACCCAATAAAAAAGTTTATATATATGTAATAATTTACCAAATGATGTGGAAATCATGATAACAACACATGGGAACACCTTTTAAATTGTGGATACCTATGAGGCCACCCTAATTTTTGAATAATATATGATTTATTTATTTTCAATATAAGCCTAAATTTAGAGAAAAAACCATATGTATAATTGGAATGTTCATTTCATTTCATATATTTATCATAGAATATATGAAAAAATTTCCACCATATATAATAATATTGGGATAATATGATATGTTTATAGAAGCTAATATCTATCTTTACAATTATAAATATTCAAAATAGCTCGTAAAAATGTTTGGAAAATGAAATAGGTATCCTTATATCTATATTTGTGTAATAATGTAGGAATAATTATCAAAACATAGTTATATATGGTTTGTTAATTTTTTCTTCTTTTATATATCATTTTAGATCAATATATTTCTTAATCAATATCAAATTGATAAGAGACAAATGAGATATCATCCCATGGTTAAAATCATTTCTTTTCATGTAATTAAATCTTAATACATCATTATAATGAAGAAATAAAAGGCCATCATTAAATAAAATGTGTGAATGGATGTTTATGTAGGCCCCTGATTAAGAAAACAATAAGACAAATGGGAAAACTATAATTGGTCAAGAATGATAATAACCCATGGGAATTTTGATCACAACTTAAAAGAACATAGTGGAAATGGATAAGGTGAAATCTGTCTAAAAAAATCCCAATTCTATAAAAAATTACAATGAAATATCAATTATGGGATAAATGAGAATTGATTATGATGATTATAATAGTCTCAACCCTTATGTATCTCAATCCTAGCTCGTATTAATATGAATAAATTTGGTGATGGGTGGCCACCTGACTGTAATGATCTTAGCTATATAGGCTCATGATATAGGATTGATATATGGGAATTTATAAGAGTCTCATGCCTATAGTGATAAAATCTCAAAATCCTCTAATTCCTGTTCTTATAATGATGTTGATAATATTTTATTGGTGAACCATATCTAAAATGGCCTCAATGTAATTATTCTCATTCCATTTTCTAAAAACCGTGGGAATACAAACATCATCATAATAATTGATATGAATATACAAGATGATTTGAAATAATATATAAAACCTACCATCTTGATGATAAGGTTTATCCATAGATATTTAATTGATTAAACTGTCTCTCGAAACTCATGACCCACTAAGAACCACTAAATTTAAATTTTGAGGACACTCACCCCTTAAATAATCCCAAAAATCCAATGTGTCTACATAAAAATAGGTATGTATATCACTATACATACATATAAATAATATAACATTTGTAAGAACATATCCCCTCTTTTAGCATGGAAATGAAAAGAATCATGGTTAACTACATGAAAACAAAACTCAACTGAGATTGCAACGTGTTGAGTGTATAAGGTCCATTATAAATCATTTAATGTACACAACTATTATTGTCAAATTTAACAATTATAACACTTGAGATTAAATTTTCCTCCCTATCTATTTTTATTATATACATTTACTTTTAGTAAAATTAAATTAGATCCATTTTCATTCATCAGCATATTAATATGTTTAATCCATAATGAATCCATTGATAATCACAATGAATCCCTAAATATGAGCACCATATATAATTACAAGACCTAAATGGGTTAATAAATCATTAAAAATAACATAGGCTCCCCCATGGTTTTAAAGCCTCTATAATTTCTCCTCTTATATAGGTAATGTATCCCTTATCAATAAAATATTGAACAAATAAGAAATAATATAGTGTATATCCATCTATATATCCATATATCATATAATGGTACTACCTCTTGTTTAAATATCAAGAAATTCCCATCTACTTACCCATGTATATAATCTATATAATATATACAAAATCATATATATAAGTAATATTTGGTACCTCATACCTAAAAAATTGAGTTAACTCTTCAAAATCAGGTCCACTAGTTCCATGGAATAGAAATCTCCAAGCACCTTCATCATCTGTAGCACCATAAATAATCTTAGATGATCTATTGTAAAATATAATTATTTATATAATTTACCTAATAAATTACTTATATTCCCTTTTGGAATAATAAAAAATAAATATATTTTGATTGTTATACTCACTAAACCCCATGAAACATGGTGAAGTCTACTCACAACACACTCTTGAGTCCATTGTCGATATAATATCCATCAACCAAAATTAATTTTTTATCCGACTAAGTATATTGTTTATAGACTCCTTAAATAAATATAAAAATATACTACATACAATGAAGCAATTACACATAATTTTTAGTCATCTTTCCCATAGAATCCATTATCCATGATGATCAACCCCTTCACTCTAGGATGATTTAATAATGATGTGGTAGAAATGACCCCAAATCTATAATTTACAAACCACTAAAATAAAAGAAAAATTAAAGGTGAAAAAATAAATTAAATGTGGGAGGATCCTTGATCTTAATTATTTACCAAAATAATAGTTATGGTTTTGGTAGAACTTTATAACTTATAAATATAATAATGATACCTAGTAGGCTGACCATAGTTCGTAGCTTGAGGAGTCTTTCTATCACCACTAATCTTACCAATCACTAATTTTAGTGGACATTACAATGTCTTGGTGTGATGAAAATAGGGGGAGGTGTGTGCTTAATGGAATGAATATAAAATTTTAATATATAAATTTAATTCATAATAAATTATTAAAGGAAAAAATAATATAATATTGTGATATCATCTAATGAATTCCATTAGCACCACAATAATGTTCATACCATTCTTAGTTAATGATTAAACTCTATTATGTGAGTGAAGATACCTCTGATTCCTAGATGTGTGATTTTGAACCACCCCCAATAATATATAAGAATATTTTATTTCCACCTCCTTAATTGGATAAAAATTAGAAAATCTACAATCAATAGATCTCCCAAGTTACTCCACGAATATAAAATCTGTCACTATTCTCCACTAAATAAGTTATATCCATCATATAATAATGGACTAAATTAAATAAGGTAAAATTTATGGTCATGTGGGTGAATAAAAAGTTCTTAAAATGGGATGAAAACTATTATTTTCAAGTTCACATCACTAAAATTTACCAAATCATCAACGATTTGACATGATAACAAATTCAATCGCAGTGATTAAGAAAATACACAACATCTCTCCTAAGTAAAAAATTATGATAACACTCCACTGTTAGAGAGTATTGAGATCATTGTATATAAATATAAAAGATATGATATGATACACAAACGAAAATTAATAATGTAATGAATATATTCAAATTAAATAATATTTAAATATACATAAAATAGTCATGGAGGAGCCTTAATATAGTATAAATCAACCTCAATTTAATCGTACACCTACATTACATCCCAAAAAAAATTTAGATTGATTTTTTTTCAGAGATGAATCACTTGTTGTTTCTTCTATACATTCTCATTCCTTTCCCTTATTATAATATGTATACTAGATTTGTTTTGAAAAATTACAATAAAATCCATGATGGTCCCTTTGATAAATTCATGGATTCCATGTGGTTTACAACATCATCAATGACCAAAGGGAAAATGAGACTATCCTCACTTGTAAATGCATCATCGAAGAATTTACATTTGGGAGTCGATTGTATGTTTTTTTATAGAAATATTATCCTTAATTTGTGGACAAAAATATGTTAGATTGAGTTTGGGTCTTTCATACATTTCATGATAATACCAATGAATGGACGGTGTGTTGTAATAGATTATGAGGATGTGTAGAGTAATTTTTTAATGATTGAATTATGTATTGTGGGAGAGTTATCATTCCATGAGTTTTTATTTTGAATACAATAATGTTATTGAAAAAAATTGTACGATGGATAAGATTCAATAGGAAGTAATTATTAACATATATTAGGGAGAGATTCTATTTTAGTTTTATATGTATGATTTGTTATTGAGAATTATTATTATTTTGGTTATAGAAGATTCTATAATTCAATTATGTATTTTCTGGAATAAAACATTTTTATGTTTTTTTAAATGGGAAACATTATCATGATAAATCCTTGTGGGGAGAGACTTTCATGGGAGTAAAATGAATATCCAATCCTTATGTGTCACTCTGGAGTGTAATTTTTTATTTAATCCCTTATTATATGTTTTCATGATGATAAATTAGATGAGTTTTTCTCATTTGGTACTAACACCACAACCATTGACCATTGACGAATAAATTGGTTTCTACATGAGAAAGCATTGATATATTTAAATAAACAATATATCTAAGTGATTTCCTCTAAAACCTACTATATATTCAAACTATTTAAGGCCTACCATAGATTTATTTTCGAAAAAAATAAAATTAAACTATTTAAAGTATTTAATGATTTAAAAATTACATCAATTAAATTATTAATATTTTTTCTAGTCCATATATACAAAATGAATGAAATTATTTATAATTATTTACAACAATGTGAATTAATATTTGTTATGAATTATATGAGGTATTTTCATGAAATTTTGTCAGAAAAGTATGTAATATTTGGGTTGAATCTCCCAAATACACATATCTCATTACATTAACAGCGAAATACCTAATTAGAATTTAAAATAAATGTCCTAAATTAATTAACAGATGTATAATTAAACTATTAAATCTTTAAACCATTCATGTTTCTTTCATGAATCTCATATCCACAATAAGTTTTTTTACACAAAAATCCATTCAACCACTAGAAAAATAAATTCACATGTTGAATGTAGTATAAAAAAATATCATCTATTGTCGGCCATGGATGTTCTGAAAAAAAAATTCTCATGATCAATAACATGAATTATTTCCAATTTATTGGGGATATTATAGTCTCTCTGTATATTAGGGTCATAGTAAATAATGAATAATGAAGTCTTATTCCTAGGATATATAATTGTTATAGTTGGTGGGTTAAGATATGTAAAATGTTAGAATTTAAAGGATATAATAATCAATGAATTTTATAGGATGTAAATTTTTTATGTTCATTGTAAACTATGTCAATTGGCCACTTTCCAATGATTTTACTATCCCAACACATCTCTGTTATAGTGGTCCATATATCAAGAGGATCTATTGAATGTTTCATCCACTATTCTCAAAGTTTGTCATTATTTTTTATGAATATTTTTTAAAAAAAGATGATAATTTTTTACTCCAAAAATTTAAATAAAATATTCTACCGAACAAGTGATGTAATAGAGAAAAAATATTTTTAGAAAGAAATCATTTCTCTATGAAATCAATGGAACATCCCATGCCTTATACTATTTTTATTAAATCATGAATCATTATCACGATCGGGTAAAGTAAGTATGATTGTATTATAATATGGAAACCTAAAAATATATACAATGATTTTTGGGTTTTATAAAATTTACATACGTAATAGAAGGCCAAAAATATTTTGAATGTTCAAAAAATAATTTCCCAAATTGAGACCTTAAAAAATTTTCACATAAAAGAAAGTTTTTTAACTGTTTTAAATATGTTAAAACATAAATATAAATATATAATTTCATAAAATAATAACATGATGAAAAATATATATGACATATTACTTCAAACTTTTTTAAACTCCCATTTAAGTAAGATATTAAATATACAACACATGATCTCATAATATTTACACTTGATCTAAATTTTTCAAATTTAAATATTTGAAAAGGGGGAATCAATTTCTGTATTATTCTAAAAACCTATAATAATAATTCAACATGTTTTACCATGTATTTAGATGTAATTCAACTATACTAAGGTTTTCTATTTAATTGAATTCATCCATTCGAAAATCTAATAACAAAAAACACAACAATACATGATTGTATTAAAATAAATGAGCATCATTCCATGAAACTTAAGGTTTACGAAACACATATAAATCCTATTAAAAAGGAGTAAATATTCGTTATGTATAATTATATAAGTGGTAAAAATATTGACATATATAGACCCATACTAATGGTTATTTACAGAGGAAATGTATTATAGTCTTTTATTGACTATATTTATTCTATTTAATGAAATCAAACATATATATAAAATTAATTATAAAATAATTTAAATGAAATTATAAGGCAAATAAATAATGATTTGGACACCCAAAGTGGGTGTTGTGTATTGAATATTCACAGTTGGGAAGTCCTTGGATGATCCCTAATTTAAAAATGGATAGATTTTATATTATTTGAAGAACTACAATTTCCATATTTTACTGTCCATGATCAGATCATGGTTCTAGAGTACCTATTATATAGAGTAACTCTACCCAACCAAAATATCGATAAAAAAGTAGTTAATGTGGGTGTATAATTGATAATGTTCTATATATTAATGTCTTATTCACCTCTTAGTATCTTTGATATTATAGAGGAGGTATTTTCTATTCCACATTTTTGATGAACTCATATTCTAAAATCTCTTACACCATCTTCTCATCAAGGGTCTCTTATTCTCTTTTATCACTACCTAGAGCCATAAATTTTTTCTAATCTATGATATTTACACAAATAGTATTAAATTAAAATTAAGGTAGTGAAAAATTAAATTAAGATGTATCAAACTAATTATATTCTCCGTTTAATTGTTTATCTAGGATCACTTGTTATATAATAAATTTTTATAAGAAACTCATTGTTTGAGGTTATTGGGAAGTCAATAATTTCCTCAATAATAATTAACTTCATTTTTCATCTTCAGATACTAAATAATACATTATTTTTTTATGTTTTATAAATAGATGGAATTAGTTTTCAAATAAATCCAAGTGATTGTAAAAAAGAAAATCATGATTTAAATCAACTTCATATAATATCTATGCTAGAATCAATTTGTATCCTTAGAGTTCCAAAGTGTTTTTTAAACATATGTGGGAGAGTTGTATTCTATAATTCTTCATCCACTTCCTCAATGTATTATTTATTATATAACATATGAATTTTTTCCACATATTTTTCATAGTAACGTGAACTTTTTCCAAAAATTATTTGAGAGTGGTATTCATGTGAGAAATCATTCTCTTTATCTCTTTTATATAATATTTTCAATCTATTTATAGATTTTTGAATGATAAAGAACTATTTTATAATAATTTAATATCCTTTAGTTATTTTTTTATATAATATAATTTCGGTATAAGAATTATTTTTTCAATTTTTTCATCATCATAGATGGTACTATCTAACCATACATGTTTGTACATTGGGGGGTTTCTATGAATTAGAAATTGAAAAATATTTATGGACAAATTTTGGAAGAGAATTTGGTAAATATATTGTTTTTAGAAGTTTTATTCAATCGCTATGAAAAAAATATTTTAATCTTCCATGAATATTCTATATAACTTGTAGTCCATTATTCAGGTATGGTAAATCATTATTTTTTCCAATATGAGAGTAAATAAATAATTGAATGAAATATAAAATAAATAAACCTAACATAGGGTACTTAAAAATATTATACTGATATAGAATGATAGGTATGGATCCATATTAATTTATTTGGAATGTGATTCACTTAAATCATATATAAGGTTTGGGTGACAAATTATATTTTCTAATTTTACATAGTAAACCTTGTGGCTGAACTACAAATTGTATCTCAAGTTTCCTTGTAACACATTCCACTCTTTCCATTTTTTATGATTTATAGTGTTTTTAGTATTTCGAAAGTACTAAAATGGGGGTAACTGTTTGTAATGGAAACAAAAGTGAATTTCAATATGAAAATTTAATTAATTAATAAGTATTTTAGGATTAAATACAATACTTAGATGATTAATAAAATTAATTATCATTACTATTATACAATTGTTCATCACATTCTCATATGATTTCAAAATCTATAATATCTTTGAAATCATTTCATTGTACAATATTCATGATTATATTTCACAAAATAGAAAAATTATAAATACTATAAATATCCCTCCTTCTAGGGAATGATACAATATACCACTTAATTTATAGAGGACCCTAATTACTCCCCTCTAAATCAATCACATTCCACCCGTCACTCAACCAACATGTTCAATCATTTTAAAATGGATTGAATTTTGGATGCAAAAAGATATTATTTAGTATAAGAAGAAAATATTTATGATGTAGGGGTGAGAATAAATATCACAAATATAACATCCCTATAAATTCTTGAATCTATAAAAAGATGACCCCAATAATGAATTTTATGTGTAATGTATTAATAAATACACAACAGATATCCCAATGAAACACTCGAGTGAGCACTCATGGATCATATCACTATTATTTCATATTATATTAATAGAAAATATATGAGAATAAATACATAATTAATCAATAAATTTTGTGAAATACATGAAATAATGGAAAAAATAAATATATATATTTCTTCTGAAGAGGTTATATTGATAATATATAAATTCCCCACTATATATAGAGAAATATAATTTCCCATATCAATATCAGTTTCCTTTATATTATGTACCCATGATAATTTTTTCCATATTTCCATAGATAATTTACATGTTGTCATCATATAATATATATACCATATATTTTTTATAAATTTGATATGATTATTCAAGATAGTCCTCTGCGAGAATTCATGGATACCATATAGAACAAATAAAAATTCTTTTCCAATTAGAAATCAAAATGCTTCTTCAAAAATATTCATTGTTGGATCTTATGGAGATAATAATGTCATGGTAGTGTTAGATTGACACTGTACACTGTCATTATTTGATGATTAAATGTTTCGGTCATTATTTAGTCTACATATATTACTAAATACTAAGTTATCGGTTGGATGAAGTGTTGTGGTGGAATGTTAGGTAGCATTGAGGCCTTAACATTGGATGGAATGGTTATAGTTTTAAATTCAAGAGTTTATATCTCTATGTAATTAAAATTATCACTATATAGAATATCGCAACATAAAATATCATTGTAGATACATTGCAACATGCTTATATAGTATGATGATCAATATGAATTGATGCATAAGTCATTGAAAATTATTTTATTTTGATGGATAATGGAATATAATATATTAGATTGTCATATTATATTGAAAATGGATCATAGCCTTGAGTTTATATATTATAAATAATTGTCATGGTAATTCATTTGTGGTATGGGTTGTCACATATATAAATTGGAGGCCTATAAAAGTAGAAATATTATTTTTATAATTTTATTTGTGATATTATATGTTATAAATGATTTTTGTGAAGTTATTATATTATAGTAAAAATATTAAATAGTGGAAAAGTTTTCATCCACCCATTATCGACATTGAGTTTCAATTCATGAAAGTGATGCTGATCTAATGGTAACAACACTTATCAATTATTTTGACTGAATCCCACTTTTTCTACAATCCCTTCGTAGCCTATCATTGATCTCATCACCATAAAATCCTTAAATATAATGTCTAAATATGGAAATATATATTTTAATAAAAATTAAATGTCATAATTCAAGATTATAATATTTATTTATAATAATTAAAATTTTAATATGAAGTAATGATTTTTTAAATTCATGTGTATTTGAAATTAGTAATGGAAATATGAATGAATTATTAGAGAAAAATGGAAAATTTGGCGTGGATCACTCATCCATAAAATGAACATTAAAATATCATTTAAGATCATGTGAAAAAAATATGGGATAAATTATATATGGAGGGATGATATAACATAGAAAAATTGTCAGTTGATACTAAAACTCCGACAGATTTTCCAATTGAAAAAAGTTTAAAAAATATATCCCAAGACCATTATGTTTTATCCCATGTAATGATCCAAATACCTCACCTTATGTATATCATAAAATACAAAAGTGTATATTATATTTTGAATATACATTCCATAGTGCAACATACCCTCATGTGTTAACCATGAATAAACAATACCAACCATATATGGTGTGACTAAGGGAATAATGAAACAATACACATTATTACAGTGTGGCCTATCCAAGTACTATAGAAACTGATATTTCAATGAATATATTGATTCATGTTACAAACTAGAACATTATGATATTATAATACTATAGACTCAAAAAGGATTATTTCATTAGGTATTCATAGCACAATAAACCATGTTATATCATTACTAACCACATTATCCAATAAATCAGTATCTTATGTTGAATATTTCTATGATGTAATTAACTATTCTGTAGTGTGAGAAATGATATTATACAATATTTAATTAAGAATATGGTGAAAAAATATAAATAAAAACACATAGTTCATCATTTTTAATTAATAATCATTCCATTCAAAAATCATCATAAACCTAGAGAACGAAATGATTATTGTTTTAGTATATTGAAAACATAAACATCTTATTTTATAATATGCATCAACATTACACCATAAATAGTAAAAATCAATCATAATTATAGAAACCCCACATGAAATTATAAAATATTAAACATGGGGAATTGGAAGAGATAAGAAATTTGTGAGCTTGAATACTCAGTAAGGTTAAACATGGGGGATAATAATCTGAGGACATAATAAATCATGAGATGATAAAAGGGTGTAGGAAGACATAATAAGAATACAATAAAATTCATATAACAATTATGAAAATATAATAACAGATATTAAAAGAGTCATATAATAAAATATTGATATAACCAGAATCCTAAAAAATAATGAACTTGAAACATTGACCAATAGTCATGGGTTTTAAAAAACAATAACTAAGAAATGTGTTACGACATATAAATATAAATCATCGAAATGTTGTATTTCATTGAAATAATACATACATAGAAAATGTTATCAAAATCCTAGGTATATCGAGTCATAAACTTTGTGAGTAAGTTTGAGAAACAAATATTTTATATGAAAAAAAGTATTCTATATTTTAGTTGACATTCCATAACATGCTTAAACAACACACGAAGTATATTTCTTGAAATTTAATCTCATTGATATCTTTCGAAATACACAAACCTCAGTCAAAATGAACCAAATTATAGGATATCATAATAAAATAGTCATTAAATTTTTGCGTATATGTAATAATAAATAAATAATGAATGTTATTGTAATATATATTAGAAAAAAATAATCATTAAAAAATAGTAATGTTTTCTACAAAATAATATTTTTTTTCTAATAGTTTCTTATTCTCCCTTTAAACATATAATTCAAAATTATTTTTTTCATACATTATTATATTTGTAGATAAAATGAATTTAATTTTTTAAATCATTATATGAATATTTTACTTGGGTGATTTTGTGGGATTTTTCTGAAATTGTTCATTTTTCTATGAATAATGAATAATAATGAATTATAATGGAAAGATTCATTTTCATCTAAATTATATATAATTTAATGTTATATATTTAATTTATTTTTATGAAAAAATTAGTTCAATTATATATCTAGAATCCAATTTATGAAATTTTACTCATTTTCATATTGAATTTTCATATAAAAAAATATAATCTTTTTAACATATTCTTTTGAAAAATCGCATTCTTTTCATATCCTTCAGATTAATTTAAACATAGATTTCCCCAATCATGTGAATGGGATTTTTCCAAATGGATTTAATATTTTGAATAATCACAATTTATGTTATCTTATATTGTATGTATATTGTTTTTAAGAAAATGAATTGTTATAATAATTAGTTACTATTGTTAAGATGAAATTGGATTTACTAGGGGTTAAACTGATTTTTTTTTAAAATTTACCTAAATTTATTCTAGAAATTATTTTCTAAAAAAATTTAGATTATATTATATCTCTGATTTTAAAATAATCCATTTTCGATCCTTTTGGAGGGAAAAAAACATGGATATACTTCTTTCATTTCTTTTATTATAAGTGTGTCACCCACTTCATTTATAATATGACCACCAATCTCTATTATTCAAACCTTAAAACCATTTTGGTTTTTACAAGGCATTCGTGGTTCACATAAAATGTTACATGCCCTCTTTCAAGAGGCATTAGATAATGAAAACATTCAACAAGGAATGTATTATCATTGACTTCTATGATTCATTTTTTTGTAATTATCTTTCCTTATAATTTTTTAATTAACTATAATCATTAAATTTTCTAAATATATCTACATTATATATCATGTATATGTTTTGTCATTATAATATATATCTACTCAACAAACGGTGTTCAAAATTAAATTTTATATGTTTTTGGGTAAATATTGAAAAATTCATATTTTTTACTCAATATAGATTTTTGAGGATAAGGAATATTATTGGTGAATTATATTGATTATTATATATGTGATTAATTGTTTGAACATAATGTCCAATGTGGGGTGGGGTTATAGATATACCCATTGTTACACCCTGAGATTTTATGAGAAGTATTATTTTTATTTTTATTGATGTATTGTGTTGTATTCTACACCATAATTATCTTGCGCTATATGAAACACTGTATTAGCTTGCATTATACGCAACACTATTCTTGGATCGTGTTACACAAAATTTCAAATTCATTTGATAGAAGTTATTCTACGCAACATTGAGTGTATATATATATATTCAATGTATAAATGAAATATGTTTTGATTCTATTATACACAACAAAAAATGAATCTTGAAATACACGTAACCCTTACTTGGCCTGCTTTACATGCAATCGCGACCTTCCATGATAGCGTGTGTTGTACGCAATACCGAATTTCACTAAAAAATGATTTGTTATTAAAATATTATATAATCTAACCTTTATGAATAATAATACCCACTTTTTTAAAATTTATATATTTTATCATACAAAATGGACTTCATTTTTGAATCTGGAATATCGAAATTAGTTAAGGATGAATTTTTGGAATTTTTCTTAAAACTGTCAACATTTGACGAATAGTGAAAACACAGAGTTGTTGGTTAAAACCGACTTTTTATTTTAATAATTATTCATTTTATTTAAATTTATGTTATGTCAAAATAGTTACATAATACTTATATAAGTTCAATGTAATTCATTGGATTCATTATATAATAATTTTAGATATATAAAAATTTTATTGAACTTTTTACCATCTTTTACCCACCTCTTATGAGCATTTGAAATAGAACATAAAACATAATTTTACCACTTCTCTGAGTTGTATTTAAAAAATCCGAGATACATGGTTAATATTAAGGATTTAAATTTGGTTCAATAAGATAAATATATATATTTTTTGAATAGTAACTTTTTTTCTTTTATTTATCACGGTTAAAAGTAAATAGGGTAATTAATGGAAAAAATGATATTATTATTACCCTAAAACATGTCATAATTCTTTTGGATAAGTTTAATTCGACCGGAAACAACCTTAGGAATACAATATTACCTTTTAGGTCCACCTGGATTAGATTAGGACATTTATTATTATTTTATTTAAAGAAGAGTTAAAATAGTTAAAATCAAAGATTAATATCTAAAACATTTTTAATATAGGGTTATACATAAGATAAATTCAACTATAAATATTCATTATAAATATAGAAATATTTCATAGATAATGGTAATTCATTAATATTTTTGAGACCCTAAATATTTAATTTATTTATGACACAATGATGATGTAGTAATTACCTTATTAATGAAATATAAACATAATTGATGTTATAAATACCCAAATAAATGTAATTTGAGACTTTTTATAAATTCCACTAATATTCTAGGTTTATATGACATGTTATTATTGATTCTATTATCTTTTTTATAACTAATCATGATGTTGTGAGTTTCACAAAAATCAATTACTAGATAGTGTCAAAATTAACATAAAATGGGTTAAAAAAATATTATATTAATAATTGTTATTCTATTCCCAAAAATATAAGGTTCGGCCATATGAAATAGATAAGGTTATATATATTAATATGGAACCACTTGTGGTTTGTTTTTCTTGTCATAGTATGTTTATTAACCATATAGTGTAAGAAACCAAGAAGACACAGTAAAAGTTAATTTGTTTAACTTAGAGTTAAATCTAAATGAGAAGGTTAAAATCGTAACCTAAACTTGTATAAAACCTATTTTTTGAGATTATTTCGACCCATAACCCCTTTAGATTTTAAATAAATCAATTTTGAGCTATTATAAACCAAATACGACATTATTATAAAATAATATTTTAGGTTTTTCCTAAGGTGCCCCTCTCCTCCATTAAAAAGGGCACCTCCTCCCGCTTCTCTTTACACAATTTTGATCTTTCCTACTCGGAACACCCCTTCCCATTTCCCTTCTCAACTTCCCTAGAAACATTATAGAGGTTATGGTTTCCTCAAATGACCAACTCTAGTTCCTTAAGAAGAACCTTAAAAGAGAGGCGTCGATGAAGAGATAATCTCTTCTACCGATTCATTCAAGTTATCTTTCTTCTTAAACTGCTTCTTCATTAGTTGTTTCATTATATAGTATTAACATCAGAATAACATTTATATGTATATGTTATTATAAATATGAAACAACCTCATTTCACCTTCTATCCATACTATAGAAAATGAAATCATCGCGTGTGCGTACGTACGAAATATCGTCTCCACGACGTGGTGTAATCTATTTTTCCACCACCACCTTAATTGGATGGGTAAAATGGTGTAAGGAATAACTATAAATAGTTATTATAACATCATAATGATTCTTAGATATTATTTCTTCCACTCCAATTCAATTCAATAACTATGGGAATGATATCATCGCTCGTGCGTACGTACGGATTACCGTCTCCACGACGCGATGAGATTCATTCTCCATGTTAACCATTAAATAATGATTATAATGTATATATAATGAATAAAAATAAAATATATGACATGATAAAGCTACTTTATTTATGTATATATATATTTCATCTACTTACTTCCATTCAATTCAATAAGTAAAGGAAAATAGCATTCATGCGTACGGACGACCAACCGTCTCCATGAACTATGTATTTCATTTCATTTATATATCAATTATATATATATATAAATATATACTGAATATATATGATAAAGAAATCATGATTTACATTATTGAAGTAATTAAATCATGATATAAGTAATAATAATATCAAGAACAACCTGTCCTAACACGTATGATAAATAATATGATTTTACCTAAAACACTGCTTTAACATGGAATTTACAAAAGAACGGGTAATATAAAGTCATAAGTGAGCCATATATGAAATCATAATAATGAATATGATTCAGTAATAATACAATGAAATTATGTAAATCATTATATTGGAGGTTCGGATACATACGAAGTATATCTGACCTAAGGTAAGGGATAATTAATCCAATCTCGTTCTTATCTGAGATTGTTTATTCGTAAGTATTTACTGAGGTTATTGTTATCATCCATGTCCATTTTTTCAGAATGTTTTTTCATTTATGTATAAAGTCATTTTTCCAATTTATGAATTTTACCACATTTTATGAAAGAAATATTTTTTGTGTTTACCATATGAGGAACTTCTTGACTGATCTGTTAAAAGTACGAGGAGAATGTTAATTTTAACATATTCAGCATGAACGGATTTATACGGTTTCATAATTCCTTGTTTTAATGAAGATTACTCTACAAGATTTAATGACTATTTTCAACAAAATCGTTTTCATTTAAAATCTCATGTCATATTGTGAAAAGAAAATGAATTTGAAGAAGAAAGGATATTTTCCTTAAGAATTCATTTCAAGTGTTTTATCAAAACCATTTTTCCATCTAAGATGACATTATTTCATATATGTATGTTACAAGTATAGTGACTCTATGATTTACATGGTTTCACTTTTTTTATGATGAAATTATATACATTTGTTTTATATGGATTATTTTATGATGGGATGATGTTTATGAATCACATTTTATTCCTTGGGTTATGATGAATGATTTATGTTTATTTTGTGGTATAAGTAAGAATAATTTCATTTTAAGCCGAGTGGGACCTATATCTCCCTCCAATAAATTGAGTAAATATTTATATCTGATGAGATAGCCATGGATGGAACGGTAAGTTAATATGGTTCAGTGATACATGTCTGGAATGAGGAGTGAACTCGATAGAGTAAGGGACTTTGTCCAATAAGAAGGTCTTGGCAGCAATGCCTTGGAAACTATGGAAATCAAATCATGTGCATAATGGTTTTCCACAAAAAAATGTTTTAATGCCCTACTATTTTATCATTATTGATCTTCCTTTATTATCTATGCCTTACGTACTGCCAATATTTATTTCACAACTCACGATTTTGATGTTTAAACATTATGTTCATGTATTGAAGTTCAAATGTAAGTTATTGGTTTATTTTCACCACTCTTACCCTTACTGAGCATTTAAGCTCACCCTTTATATGTTTTCTTTTCCCCAGGTTATAAACAAAGGTTTTAGGTAAGAAAACAAAAGGGGAATATCTTTATGGGAGATTTTGAAGATCATTCACCCTGATTAGAAGATTATATTCTGAGTTTCCAAAGACACCAAAATATTACGATCCTTTGTTGACTGTTTGTTTATTTATTAGGTATTGCGCAAAGGTAATGTAATGTCCATGTACGTCAAGCTTGGGTCTCTACACCCACGATGCATCTAAAGTCTCAGTATTCTAATCAATTCTCCAATCCAAATGAGTCTGTACCCACTAGTTTTACATTAGTTTACCAAACATTATGAGTTTGTACATAGTAGTCCTAATTTGATTTGAGGATAGATATTTATGGTCAAGGAATCATGTATCAAAGATATGAAATTGAATAATAATTTATTGAAATTATTCATAATATAGTTATCTTATTTTCCAATACATTTTTTCCATGATATTATCTCTAGATACATTTCAATGTCAATTTTTGAAAATGGAATCTATTTTCAGTTATTTACCTTTCCATATATATTATAACTATTCTTATCCTAAAAAAAATTAAATGGAATGTGTTTTCAGTTATTTAATATACAATATTTATTAGGCATATTTATTTCTAAAATCATTATATTTGTGTAACCCTTACTAAGAATTCAATATAACCGATATTTTTTCCATTTATTAGGAATCCATGAAGTGTTCTATGATTTATATGTCAAGATACGAAATATGGAATAATGAAATTCTAAAAAAAATTATAATGTAATTTGATCAATCAATAATAATGAAACACTATAGTATTTATCATGTTTAACAACACTACTAAACAATTTCATCCTTCATGATGTGAATCCCAATATCATATGATAGTGTAATAAAGAAGTCGCTGGATCTAGACTACTAGAGTTGAGGTTTCTACATTTGGCATCATTGGATTTTTATTAGAAACCATGAAAACCAGATTTAGTAAAACATATATTAGGAATCAATCTTCATTGATGAAATTTTAGGAATTGAATAGAAGAACATCATATTGAATTTTTGTGGTCATCACAATGTGATTTTTTTATGTATTACAACTCTGTTTAGATACTACAAGTGGATGTGCATCTATCATAGATGTACCTAGGTGTAATAAAACCAAAAAGTGAGAATTAGGCTTCACCCAATCATCATCTAGTGCAAAAAAAATTACTTACATCTCACATTGTATTACACAGACAAGTGATAAGATTATGATAATTCAAATTTTCATTACAAAATGATTATAATGGATTATAAGATTGAAATTTATTTTGAGAAATTATGTTTATGATTAAGAGATTATCAATGCATATATTTTATAATTTATTATATGTTATTATCATGTTTGGTATTATACATTTTATTTACCTAATGATATGATCTAACACAGTGTAATCAATTATTTAGTATTGGAACTTAATAGATTGAATGAGAACTACATCAATGTATGAAATCAATAGAGTAAAAAGGATCATTTATTTAATAATATTAATCTATTCATTATATAATAAATAATCACAAAAATAATAACATAATATGAAGAAAAATACCATGTCATAATAAGATAGAAAAAAAATCTTTATGTATTATGGATTCAAAGGGAAGTGAGATAATAACTGCATGGTAGAGAAAAAGATGCATAAAGTGGATTTGTGAAAGAAGGATTTTCCTACACCTGATAATGGGGGAATGAAACACCAAATATTATAGAAAAATGAAATTAATTTTTCTACAATTATGGAGTGAAAGGTCATAGTGATTTTGATTTTAAGGGTAAAAAAGATTACAATGTACAATGATTCAACTATATGGATATGTGCCACAATGAAAATAATTTCCTCAATCATGAATGGAATATAACTCAAAAATTGATAATATATTATGTTCAACATTAAGAAATTACCACAGATTAAGTGGAATGATTAATGTTATTATGTTTGGATCAAATAATTAATTCATTTTATTCTATTATCAACGATTTCATAGTTATAATAAATATATATTTAACAAGTATTGTAATATAATTATTTTTATCAAGGATTCAAAAGAGAATATTGAGTGGAACCAATGGTAATGAAAAACTATTCAGTTTATAGTTCAGCTACTTGTAGAACAAATGATTAATGGAATTAAAACCCATAATATCCTCATTATTTTGAGATAATGATGTTTTGATTAATATATTTTTTATATTAAAAGATTATTTGGGATATTAGCGAATACCATGGAAATGATTAATTATTTATTGACAATGTGGTTTATTCTCTCCCTGATGGAGATTAAATCATTTTTTTATTTGTGGAATATATATGATAATATTTGTTTTACATGAGAATTCATAAATCATTTATGTATCCAATATGTTTTGTGGTAATTTTTGTTATTATCGTGGTTCGGGAGAATACATGATTTTGATATTTTCTTGTTTTGTATTTGAGAATTAAAGGATATTTTATGTTTTTGGGGGATAAATGAAAAGTTCATTTTTGAAATACAATGGACTTATTTATAAATATTTGGGTCTTAATCTATTTGATAGGAAAAAAGGATAGACATTAAAATAGTTGTTTAAGTATATCATTGGATGATGTTTAGAGATTATTATACTGCTACACCATACTGAGATATATGCATATTGGATAACCTGGAATAACTATTTTGTCAAAATAATTACTAGTGATCTATTGGATTGCATCTCATTCCATTATAGATATTATGATCACTTAAAAGTGGATTTTTAGTGATTCAGGAATTAAAAATTGTACTTTTGGATATTGATTTTCTGTAGTATGTGAAGAATTTGAAATTGATTAATTCAGAACATAGTGAAGAAATTGTTCTTATAAAATAGAAATATATAATGCAAGTATACATATTTAAATTCATTAAAAGTAATCCAAAAGATGATCATTATGAGTGGGATCCTAGAACAAAAAATACATCTTCTTACATTCTTATCTAATGAATCAGCAAGTTCGTAAATAAACACTAATTTATGGTTTTTAGGTCCTTAACATTCGTTTGATAACTCACATTATTATAATCAATGAACAATATAATTAAACAAAATTATTTATACTTTTCTTCCGCAATCACATCATTACATACCAAAAAAATTCTCTTAATTGATATCATAGTAATGTGTTATTTCAAAGGAACATTGTAATTTCATTTTGTCTCTTATTAAAAGGATTATTTACTAATCCTTATATGATTTAGGTTTTTGAGAATTATTATTAAAATAAAACACTTTATTACCATGATAAATATTAAATTCAAAGGATTTAAATTATTTATGGTGAGTAAATTTAAAACACTTTAATTATAAAAGAATAATATTTTATTTGATATCATATGAAACATGCACCACTGAGCATAAATAATCCATTAAATAAATTTCATTAAATTTAATCACATTGATAGCATGAGGAACATAGAAACCCAAGTCGAAATGAGACACATAATAGTTTACTATTATATCCAAGCTTCTTTGTCAAATGATATGAATAATTTGAATTTTTTTTTAAAATTATTCTTATCACTTTATTATAAGTAATATAATAATCATTTAATATAATAATAAATTTTAATTAAAATGTAAATTTGTTCTAAAATATTATATTGATTCTCCATCTAAAAAAATATAATTACTTTTATACAATTTATGAATATTTTTTGACTAATATAAATTAATTCTTGGAATAAACTTATATAATAATATTAGGGTGAATTATTTTTATTTTTCTAAAATGTTTCTTTTTGTTATGAATAGTAAAATATACATAATTTTAATTAAAAACTAAATAATTTTAATATTATTTATAATGTAAAATTATATTTTAAATTGGTTGTAAATAATCATTATTTAAATTTTATATCTTTTAAAATAATTTATTTCATTTAAATCAATTTTATATTGAATTTTATTAAAAACATTTTATTCTTTTGAAACATTTATCCTTTAGAAACATGATTTCTCATCATGTCTGCATGATTGATTTTTAATTAAAATAATACACATATTTGAAATAAATTTCAAAAAATGGATTCTATATATTGTTGTATAATATATTGTATAATGTAATATGGTACCTTTTTGAAAATTATGATTGAATCTATTCTCCCTCTCATTTTATCACTGATTCCTACCTACTAAAATATCTCTGTAACTCCAACTCCAATGAAGGTGGGTGGGGGATATTAATTACCTTTATATTTTGAATAATTTGGTATGAGATCACTCCAAAAAAATTTAAACCCCAAATTTCTTCTGATATTTTTATATGTCTAAATAAGTCTGAAGGTCCCAGTTCCATTTAAAGGATTTCCTCAACATTATCTATGAAAAGTTGAGGCCACTAAAGAATTGGATATTATCATGATCAATTTGGTAGCTCATTTTCAACATCGAGATCCACTAGTGGATGGTTTTAACATGTTAATCATTAAAACCTTGGGGTAACATGATCAGGAGAAAACTGGTCCTCTGGATAGATGTCCAATGATGTTTCAATTCTCTTCTTGGAAGTCTTTATTATAAAATGATCCAATACCCCTCTTAAATATGTTGGGGGTATATTCTACCTCCTTAGAGGGACTTATGTTTTTTATATGAATCATGATTTCCCTTCCATTGTGATTTGGGTATGCTTTCAGGAACTACCATTACCATTTCAAAATCGATCTAATATATGAATTCTTTGAAAATTGGTTTGTTGTTACTTGTGTTTTTGTGGTAGAATAGATTCAATTTTTCATCTAATTATACATTTTATATGTGTGGAAGTGTATTTTTCAAATCGTCTTGTATATTGGGTTTGGATCTTTATTGTAGAATAGTTATGGTGTCAACAAGTAGTGCTCTTAGAGTCCTGGACTATATTTTTCTCCATATGAAGACACATGGGGAAATTGTTCTCTACATATCGCTGTAAGGCATGAATATATGACTTAATAGATATCATATCAAGTTTTTTTGATAGATTCCGGTTCCTACCTTGTTTTTCTTTATCTTGCTAGTAATGGGGATAATCTCATATAGAAGGATGAATATACTTTTAATCCAGATATTATGGTAGTGGGAATATTTGAATATTTGAGGTTTGATATGGCTGACCCATTGATTATATTTCATGATCCACCAGATTCATGTCCATATAAGGGGACTCCCACAACTAATACATTAGGTTAAACATTTCATTTAATAAAATTACCGATATATATGGATCAATTTGGAACTGGTGGTGAACCTTCTCAAGAGGTTGTGCTTCAGGAGTCAAGGAAGGGAAGTCTAATGTGTTGCATTGCTTAAGATAATTATAGGGATTTATCTTCGGTGGAACTAGGTTAGGGTCAATGTTGTTAACAAGGAAAGGCATAAAGTTATTATTTAAAATATTAAATCTGGTAACCATTTGGAATCTCTATAAACCTAGGGGACGATTTAAGACCAATATATTCCATCAAAATTAGTGAACTCCACAATAAGATAAAAATACACTAGGTTAGATTCAAGAGAGAATATTTCTAGCAACTTATCATATGAAAGTGTAATGGGAATAATTAGAATAGGGGTTAAAATATGGAGAAGGATGAATGTACATAAAGGTATTCTATATCTTAGGAGTAGAATTCTTCTGAAATGGAAGAAGGGAAATGTTCATAAATACTATTTCTATTTTCCTTATCAGAATAAAATAAGGTATTCCAAAAATTTCGGACCAAAGGATTTAAATTAAGAGATCTAAGAGATGGATCTGGGGAGGAGGGAAGAGAAAAAATTCATAATGAAATGGGTTGTTGTTTATGATTATAGTGATCAATGATGGGTCAATGGTTTAGTTGATGCAAAAAAATAAGATGCTGGGAGGAACTAAAGCAATGGGTATTGTCACAAATGAGGTAATTTTAGCTATGGTCAACACTACAAAGGGTGAGCTGGTGAACAAAAATGGAGGAATGCTTATAGGAAACAAAAAATTAAATAATTTTGGATATTCATATGAATTCTGAGGATGAACTATTATAGGAGGAATTATTGATTAATTCCTAACATGAGGATGTTGACCGAATGTCTGAAAGTGTTATTTAGGTAGGCACTAACATCAAGTAGTGTGTATGGATAATCATGAAGTATCTTATTATGAAAATATATTTCAATGATGTGAATAAAATCGTGGGGGAACACATTCATACATTGGACAATATGGCTAACCATTTTGAGGACATCATCATGTATATCCAAATATAAGGGTAACTACTCTAAATTGAAAGTTCTTTTGGGAGAATGATTCCAATACGATAAATATTGTTTTTAACGAGTTTGTGATAACATATAGTGTCCAAATATTATTCATGAACCTATTTGGTTCCACAATTATTTCATTAATAGTTTTTTTAAAAATAACATCCACTCACTCATCTGATATTATTTTTCAAAACAATAATAAATATTTACAGCTGATAAGTTAAAAATAGAATTACTTGTGGGTTATACTAAAAATATAAGGATTAAATTTAACGAAAATATTATCTAAATTATATTTGATTTAAATATTTTAACACTATAATTTTTAAATCATTACAATTATCCATTTTGACCCATTATTATTTGAGAAAATGTGGGTACACAATTTTATTTTTTAAAATCTTAATAGTGCCCCTCATATCACTTATAAAACTTCTGTTAACAATTCTCTTATTAAAAGAATAAAACACAATTTTTTTATAATACCAAACAAAATAATATTTGAAAATACACATATTCATCCTAGAAGACTTATTTTGTACATAAACGAAACCTAGAAATTATTTTAGTCCAAACCAAAGGAGTTTACGTGGAGAAGGTTTAGCGTTTTTCAATGAGGATTTTCTTTTTATATTTTCATCCAAATAAATCAATTATTATTAAAAAATGATGATAATAAATCCTCAGTATATTAAATATAAATATTTTTTTTTATTTTACTGTAATTACCCAAAAGCATCTACACTTCAATCAATTTTTTTGAAATCATTATTCTTCGGCATGGCAGACTAGCACCTCATGAATGGATGTAATATTTTTCCATTAAAATATCTCATGAATGTTTATTATGATGGAAATAATTTATATATGTGATATTACCATAGAAATTATATCATGCATAATATATCATTTATAACTATTTGAATTTCTAATATGTTGTGTGTATAATAACATCATTTGAGTGTACAATGAACCACTACCTTGTGACGTGATGTGAGTGTTCTTTCACTAACACTTTACGTGGTAGTCAATAAGAAAAAATTGATTTTTATATGTGATATTCATGTAATAATTATTTTATTCATTAGATATTTATCATTAATAAAATAAAATATATTATTTCATTTTTACCTTTTCACTCACTAAAACGTGTTATCATCATTCATGTATTCACTTCATTTTTCAATACCATATTTCAGAATTTTTAATAGATGTATAATTTATGTATGAATATGATAATAGTATAATGATTATAATTATTTATATGATTTAACTAAATATTCTCAACATTAACCACAAGATTCATAACAGAATTTGTATGAGAAAAAAGGAAATAAAAACTTGAAAAATGAATATAATGAAATTTTATTGAATCAAAGATGATAAGATTTTATAAAAGAAACATATATGTTATTAAAAATAATAATACCATTCTTTAATTAAGTAATAAAATTTTTGATACAACTATAAATGAGGTTAAATAAAATTCTTCCAAAAGGAAGTGCGTCTAAGGGGACTTCATCTCAATTTCCCTTAATTTAGAAATATTGTAATCTTATCTACTTAATTTATGTTATATGGTTTATATAAAACAAATGTGACATTTAATATCATGATTGTTTAATAATAAATTTTATTTTTATTTTTATTAATAATTCGTACATCAATGGTGATTTTAATAAAGGGTTTGCAAGTTGAAAAACATTCATAACTAAATTTATTTTAATTATGTTATATTCATTTTTCATCATGTTTTATTTTTTATGATAATGTGAGAAATGAATTTTTATTTTCCTATGTTGTATTTACAAATTTTATGGGAATTTATAGGTTACAAACATATTGAATTCATTTATTAATTACCACATCTACAATATGGTCATATAATGGGATTATTCCACAATCATATTCTAATCGATATTGTTCATTCATGAATGTTAGTTGATGAAAATTATTTGATCATTTACCAGTAGAAAAAAGTAATTTTATTTTTCACTTGTTATTCAACCTATTTTAAAGTAATATTTGCATTTTTACATTCTTTGGTACATAAAATGACTGATAAATTTGATTTATGAACATTTCATTATATCAATCACATCGATTAGAAATTAATTTTTTTCAGATCTATGTTTCCTAAAAATAATTTTGAAAATGATATTAATGTTTTACGATTGATTTATTAATAAAAACACAAAAAATTATGTTTTTACAATATTTTTAAAATAATATTATTTTTTTTCAAAATAATTCTTGTTTTAAATTCAATAAAAATAGGAATGTAATCATTGTTTTAACATATTGAGTGTTAATAGAATTCCATTCCAACATGTACAATAAAAAAATACAAATAATAATTTATAATGGTCTATGGTTATTTTAAAATAGAACTATTTACAATTTTTTTTGTAAATTTTAATTTTAAATGTATAATTTGAAAAAGAAAAGTATATTTTTCCCAGGGATGTTTTTAATGATATTTTGATTTATTTTTATATATCAATAAAACAAACCATTCTTCATTCTCAAATGGATATATTTTTATTGATACAATACTTATTCATTCATGAGATGGTTTATGATAAATTTTAGCAAGGAAATTGATGAAATTCTATTCCTTGGTTCATTATTTTATTCATTAACACTTGATTAAATTATTAAATTTTCATCAGACATTAATTTTTTCCTAATTATATGTACTATTTTTCATGTGTATTTGTATTACATATATCATATTTCATTTATACATATGGTCTTCTATATTGATGATTTGTTTTTTATAGGAAAATAATTAAAAATTTGTATTTCATTCATTATAAAGACATTTGATGATATGGAAAAAAATTTATTAAAAAAATTAATTATTCAATATATGAAGAATACCATGGAAATGAGGACTTGGGTTGGTAATAATTATAGATAGCCCCTCATTGCATAAATAGTATCATCCGATATGTTTGTTACCTAAAGAAGATGAGTTCGATTATAGTAGTTTTAAATCGGTTGGAAAAACTATATAGGGGTTTACCTCCTAGAATTAGATGGTATAGAGGATTCATATGGTTGGTAGATTTGATTATGTAATGGAGGAATGATACCCAATAATTAATAATTTCTAGAATTTATAATTTAATTAACTTATTATCCCTAAAATTTCCTCCTTGATATTCTTATTGGATGCATTTCATTTAACATATATTTATTAAATGGTAGTTCATTTTACCTTTCCATATTGATTATTTGTTATCTTACAATGATAGTAATGTTATTTAAATCTCATTCGTGCTTATATATTTACTCTAACATATTGATTATTCTTTTTGATTCATGTTAACTTCCAATAAACACATAATTTTTTGAAAATTTAATATCACCCTTCATTTATTTATTTTTTCAGGAACCCATGAAGTATAAAATGGTTTACATGAAATGATATGCTTGAACGAGACAATTATATTCTAAAAAAAATTATCTTCAAAATTTTTATTCAAATTTAATAGAATATTAAAGTATATATCTAGTTTTCCAAGACTAAAAAAATTATTTCTCATTAGTATTTGATTCTATGTATCTTCTGTAAATGTAATAATTAAGAAATTTCTTCCATGAGAATTGGTTCATGGTTTTTATAGTATTTATTATTGGAAATTTAATACAAAACAAACGAACCATAGTTATCAAAACCTGGATTTGGTTTCATACCCCCATAGTAAACATTAGGTATAATTATATAACAACATAATTATATTTTTGTATGGTTTTTATTATGTGGATTTTCCATTAAATAAAAAAATTTCTTGATAAAAAATGTGGTTCTGGTTCTAGTACAGATGTTGGTATGCATAATAACTCCAAAATACTGAATTGGGATGGACTAAATTGTAACCCGGTACACCATAATTGGTCATACTATAAACCTTTTTTGACAGTCATGGGGGTACAATTTGGAAAATTCACACTTTCTTTATAAACCACTTTAAAGGATTTCAGTATATAGATATCCCCCAAGAAAACAGGTTTATGGTTATGATATTAGAAATGAATAATTCGTTCAATTTTTAATATGTATCTCACGAGTTTTTTCATACATTGTGCTTCATAATCATATGATATAATCTAGTGTATTCCAATATTTAAAAAACGTTTATTCTAGAATAAATTAGTACCACATCCACTTATGTGATCCAAAGAGAAACTTCATTTTTCATTATACTGAAATAATCTAATAATTTAAAGGCAATGATTCACCCAAAAATATTCTTCATATTAAGAAAATGTATCATATATTAATTGAACATAGAGGTAATTATTAACGTAGTATGTCTTTTGAGGGACAAAAGGGAAAAACAGGAGTATATGGGAAATAGAAAAATAATGGGAATAATGGAAAAGGTTATTTTTTAAAATTTGATAAATGTCTATAGAAACACCCAGGTGCTTGATAAAAATGAATGAGAATTTCTACATGTATTGTGGGAAATTCCATTATACATGGGATTTAAAGATTAATAAAAAAATTACCATTATACAATAGTTCAACTCAAAGGATATGTGGAAAAAAAATATATCAATTGCATAAGGTTAAAAATAATATATCTAAAAAGATGATAATAGATCATGGTAAACTTATACGATTAGAAGAGATGAAGTTGTATGATTAATTTCCTTACGTTTGGATCCAATAAGTATTGCATTTTGAAAATGTCACTTTTTATGAATAAAATTTATAATTAGTAAAAAAATAAACATGGTTTCAATATTCATGATATATATTAGTTTATTCTATTAAAAAAATTATATGGTCATTTAAAATAAATATATAACCAATATAAAAATTAATTAAAAAAACATGAAAAAATAATTTTATTTGAATATAAGAACTTTGTTCACAAAATGATAAAAATAAGTTTTATAAAATCCGAAATTTATTTAACGAAATATATTTTTACTCTATGTAATGTTACTTGATTAATTAAATGTATTTTTAAACATCAATTTCATTATCATAAAATGACAATGTCATAAAATATAATGTTTTGTTATAAAATTTATTTCCATTATTCAGCTAAAAATCGTATATTTATAAAAAATAAAACTAATAAATATTAAACTAACAAAAAATTCATGAATATAATAATGAATTATATTATATTTCAAATTAAAATTTGGAAATATTCGAACTATTCTTTTAAATAAAAACTTGAAAATAACCTGAAAATTGTTTTCAATAGAATGGAACTTTTCTAAAAAAAATTAAGTATTCCTATTCAAATATACTATAAATTAATAATAAATTTAATATTAATATATTATTAATATCAAATAAATATTTTATCGATAATAAATTCAGTCCCATTAAATAAAAAAAATATAATGTAATTTATAGAATTATAACATTTTCATGACAAAAATCATTCATATTAGTAATTTTTCTACACAAAGTAAATTTTTATCCATTAAATAGTATAGAAAATGGCATTAATTTTTATTTATTAGTATATCTATTAAATTTATACCTATATTTTTACCTTCCAATCAAATCTATTCAATATAACGATTACATTTTGGAATTTTACATAGGTAATGTGTCTACTGTTTAAAGTCAATGTTTCTCACATGAAAAGCTCATTACATAATATTTAATTAATTATATTTTTTGTTAATTTATTATGTTTTCAATTTCAACCCCAATTAAAATAATTTCACCCATATAATATTTTTACATATAATAAAATAACAGATGGAACTATTTTAACATTTTATCCTTGAATTCCTAGATAGCATCCCCAAATATATTGTTCCCCTATATAACATTGAGTAGAACAAGGTTCTCGTTCTATAATACCTTATCAAATAAAACTAGATTCTCTAATGTTTATTAATCATATGATAAATCAGGTTCATGTTTCATTTTTTCTATGATTAGTTCATTTTATTTGTTTGGTATTACTTCTTAAAAACAGATACATGGAACAGATCATGTATATTGATTTGGTGAGTGATAAGTGATAATATAACTCCCTAACATGATTATGGATCTCAAATTGTTAAATGTATTAGGGGTTCAATATTCTGTTCTTCAAAAATATCACAACCTGCTTCTATAGAGATATCTGGGGGAACTCTATGCTATTAAATTCAAATTATAAAACTCGTCAAAAAAAAATTTCAAAAATTTTATATAGAATTGATGATTCTTTCTTATTTTTTCAAACGAATTTAATAAAATCTGTTATTTCATATAAAATATTAGTGCCCATCCAATTCTTCAATCCAAATTTAGATGATGATATTTGAGTCCTATATTTATACTCATACAGAACTACATATAGTGCCACTCAAATGATTGAATTGAAACTATTTTTATTTTTGAAAACTATTAATGGAATGTTTGTATCACGACATAGATGGAATATGAACAAATTGTGTCTCAATATATTTTTTGGAATATGAATATTCAAATTATATTTGCTATCAATTTATTTTAGATATGAAATTATTAAACTCAATTATATCTTCAATGATTTCTAATGTCATATTGAGAACACTAATTTAAACAATAAATGAAATGACCCAAAGTGTTATCAATGAAATTCCCTTCATATAATCATATAACATAAAACCACATTATTAAAAACAATTCCACATCAAGATTAAATTAACAACTAAATTCAATGTGACCATTAAAATTAACAATGAAATTTTTGTGATTTTAATTTCAAGAATATGACATACATAGTTGCGATCAGTAAGACATTTGGAGTTTGATATGAAAAACATAATTATTTTTTAATAGTTAAATTTCCATATGAGTATTAATATTACCCTTATTAGTAGTAATATGAACTTCATGAATAGTAAATTGTCCATGTGAATTGGAACCGTACCAACGATATTATATATAAAATTGATCCATCCTATATGTTACAATATGACATAATTATATTGTAGTGATGGATTTTTTATATTAAAGGAATATTTAAATATTAATTTAATAATTGAATATTTAATTTATTTTCATAAAATTAATTCAAAAAATATTAATTTTATTTCTTATGGTTATTTTATGAGAACATAATTATTTTTTCAATGTTTTAGAAAACTGATTTAAATTTAAAATGTATATTTTTCATGTAAAATATGATTTTCATTTAAAATTAAATTAATAATCTTTAAAAACTTATTTCCCTAGAATTTAGTAAATTTTTTAATTCTATATGTCCAAAAATGTATGAGGTTATTTTTTGATATTTTTTTTGATTTTCATGAATTTTTTGATAATAGTAAAATATGGTAATTTATGGTTTTAATATAAAATTAGTTAAATCCCTTATTCATGAAATCATCAGTGATGTACGCACAAAAAAATATAACTCACATTCTCTATTTAATATATATAGTCTTTTCATGTTCCCTAATTGTTTTCTTTTGGAGAAATAATAAATTAATGGCTAAATACTGAGAACACCCCTATCCCCACCACTTTCAATACCAACCCTCACAACCTCATTTTTAACACCTCTTAAGCCTTTTTAAAACTGAAAATTATTCTGAAATATCATCCCATGATCCTCCCCTCCATCCCTTATCCCTAGGAATAATAAAATTACCAAAACATATATCCTAAATATTCTATCAAGGTTAATATAAACAAGAGGTAATTCCTCTATGTCGTTCCGTTCAAATTCATTTTAAATTTAATTTCTTTTCACCGCATACCCCCAATGTTAATTATAAAAATTTCTTAATTACCTTTGTATGATTGATATATTTGTATTATATCATGTTAATGTAATATTATTCATTATATGCCTCCAACTCTCTCTTTTATTAAAAAAAATGAAATCGTCACCTTTGTTGTGTCAATTTACTAACATTGTGGGTGATGCACATCAATTTTCAATAAAATCATTTAAGGATTACAATAAAACCTTGAAATGGGTAAAAATACATTTTAATATGTAATTTATTCCCATTTTATGTTCTAGAAACAACTTTTTTACAAAATAATAAAAGATAAAATAAAAAATATTCGTTGTGATCTAAAAATAACCAAAATTAACATAAAACGGTCATCATTATATTTTAACTAATTATTCATCACCATGGTATATAAAAAAATCATAATAAGATCATCTAATCTTTGATTAGGTCAATAATATCTTATAATATAAAATAGATATTTTAATCCATCTTCTACATGAACATCCTATCATGTGTACAAGTGAACCATTCATGAAAAAAAGAAAAAGGTCAATCTCAAAAAATGAATTTATACTCTAAAAATCATCAAAATGCCTATAAAAGATCTTTATAAAACCATAAATAAGCATACATATTTATAAAAGGTTTTTTAGTTGTTAATTGATTAGTCTAATGTGACTATATATTATTTTTCTATGAATAATGCAATCAGAAAGAAGGTAAGGGGACACATTGAACCCAACTATCTTTCACCAAGTTTTCCTCCTTTCACACTATTTTTGATATGGTCATTCTTTAAAAATAATTTCTTTAAAATTATATCACATTTTATAGTATTTATAATTTTTACACTAGAGTTTCTGTCAAACACAATGTTTTCCAAAAGAACCCTTCTTTCAAAAACACAAAATTTTCTTCAAACTCAAGGTTAATGGTACTTATATCAATTATGTAATTCCCACAAACATTTTGGAACCCAAATTTAATTAATTTATTATTTATTAATTGAAACTAATTCATTTACATGTATTTTTTATTTTTATTATTGATATATGATCCATGTTGAATGCATGATAATGTAAATGTTATGATGTGACTAGTGCATCCAGAATTATTTACCGAAGTAAATATGCTATAATATGATGGCTGTGCTTGAAAATATATATATCTAAAATGAATTATGTAATGTTAAGAACCTCATTATTAATGTAAATTATGCATGAATAAGATTTTTCATTTTTTTCAAAACTATTTGTGGTAGTTTACCATGATTACAAGATGTTTTATTTTTATGTATTTTCACATTAAATGTTATTATTTAATTCCTCTTATCATGATTATAATGATGATGATATACTCACCCTATTAAAATTTGTCTTATAAATCCTCATTATAGGATTTTAGGTCACTAAATTTTTATTTATATCCTCAGGTGAAAACTTGTACTAAGTAGAATTCATAAGCCAACAAGATGCTAGAGAAGAAAGAATTAAATAAATTGGTATGTTTTATGTTTAAAAAGTTAGGTATGGTCCATGTTTTTCACAGCCACTAAACCTTTGGATCCCTGATCTGAATAGTTTTTATGTTGTTTATCCTTAAAATTATGAAAAAGTTATGTATGAAAATTAGGGTCTCTATAATTAGTATTAGAGTAAAAGTTTTATCTATTTGGGAATTAGGATTAGATAACCATAGGTAAAACCCTTGTATGAGACTATATAAAGAACCTAGTACGAGAATAAGTATATTTAAGGACACAAGAAGCTTTGATAATCAATGGAAACCCATTAGATATAATTTAGGTGACAATTTCACAAAGGAATTAACTATTTATTCATGAATTATTGACACATGTTTTTTTATAACATTTTCTATTTTAGAAAATGGTGGGAACCGGGATAAACCATGCCAAGAACCGGTATGAGGGGCACTATATTGATTTCTCGAACAACATCCCTAGTGCTTTGGTAGGTGGAGTTCAACTCATCATGGTGATGCTTACACTGTTTTATTTCATTATAAATAAAAAACTAAATAATGTGGAATTTCCTCCTTCACCTGAGAGGGAGAAACTAGCTATCATGAGTTTTATTTAGTAATGAACACCAGTATTTAGTGTATCTTCCAATCCACTAGTTGTGTAATAATGGGTTATGTCGATGGAGAAGATACTTTATGTACTTCAATATTTTGAGAATTAGAATGTGATTGTTGTCATTTTTCATCTCCATTAAGAGGATGACCAACAGTGGGATTTTATTAAGAGCACTAAGCCATCAAATGAAATTTAATATAAGGAGTTGGATGGCTTTAAGATAATTTTTAATGAATATTTTCCAGGATCTTTTCCTACGAATATATAGAGAGAAGTCATTGCGCTAATGAAAAAGGATGTATAATCTTTCATTGCATACATAGTGAAAATAAATATTCATTTCAGAGACACTTTGGGATTTTTTATTAACAATGATTAAAAAAATTTATATATTCTTTAGTGGATTATAACCACACCCTTGAATGGAACTTGAATGTTTAGAAATTGAGAGCAATGAAGAAGTCATTTGATGTGCACTCAATGATGATATATTTTTTGGAGAATTGTCCCTTGGGAATGGTGATTAGAAACACAATATGGGGTTTCATGCATGTGGATATAATGGTAATGGAGGAAAGAAAACAAAACAACACACATGTCAAAAATTTAGAAAAAAGAATCATGGGAATTGCCTCAAGGGGATGGTCAAATAAATTAGTGTGGGATAAAAGGCCAGAAAGCTCAAGTGTGTTGAAAATACATAAGATGAGAAGACAATGTGGATGAGAAAAGTAGAGCACCACCCATGGTCTATTTATACAATGGTTGTGATGAAAGGAAACTATGGAAGCTAGTGCACTAAAACCCGAGCCCTCGAGGTTAATCAGCCTCATTAGCCACCAATTCCAAAGGAGAAAGGTAAGGCTTCTGCCATCAGTACTGTGGATGTTTAAAATGAAAAATATGTCATACAAGGTACACATCAAATTCCATCAAAAAATTTAAAGGATTTAATTGATTACGGTTCTACGGAATCAATTATATATTTTATGATTTATAGAACTATTGAATCAACTCACCGAATCTTTGATTTTGTGATATCTATAAAAACACTAAGTGGTTCATTCATTTCAACCCATGTGTTGGACTCTTCTCCTATTTGGCGTATGTGGGAATATTCATCCATCGACATTCACGCTACATCTATTGGTGGAATTTGGCATGATAATGGGAATGGATTGCTTCTCATTATACATAACACATATCAAATACCAATAAAAGGAAATATCATTTCATATATTCAACGATTATATGATTCCCTATTAATGCAAGAATGATCATTAATCTTCTATAGAAAATCATTCAATGGTTTGTGTGTTGGTTCTCTATGATGAATCCTACCTCCATCAAGTGGTTGTATCAAAAGAAGTTATATGCATAAAATAAATTTCCATCATGAGGAAATGAAATGATTTATTCCATGAGGATTTACCCAGACATCTTTTTAATTGTGAGGTAGATTTCCCTATAGAACTCATACCCTGATATACACTTATATCAATGTGTCCCTATATGATAGATCATATCTAACTGGGGGATTTTATGAATTAGTGGCAAGAGAAATTAGACAAAGGGTTCATATTCCGTGGTGAATGTCCTTTGGGTGCACCATTTATCATTGTGAACAATGTTGTATCAATCCGGTTGTGTATCGATTATCGAGAACTCAACATGATCTCTGTAAATAAAAAGTATTATTTCCTAAGGATTAAAGACTAATTCATGTAGCTATGAGGACCTCAGTACTTCCCAAATGTGGATATTCATTCTGGATATCATCAAATAAAGGTGTTTAAGGATGATATTCAGAAGACTTCCTTTCATTCAAGGTATGTGCACTATGGGTTTCTGGTGATTCCCTTTGAAAAAATTAATTCCCTTATAATTTTCACGGTTTTAATGAATAGTTTCTTTATACATTACCTCCACAATTTTGTAGTAGTGTTTATCGAAGAAATTATCATATACACCAATATAATGGAGGAACATGAAGAACATCTAAGACATGTGTTTTCATTATTGAGAAAGGATATGTTGTACGCCATTTTTAGAAAGTATGGATTTTGGATAAATAATGTCATGTTCTGGGGACATGTGATCACATTTGATGTATTTTTTATGGACCCTTAAATAACAAAGGAAATTGAGGAATGGCCCAGACCCTCAAGTGCCACAAAAACTATATATTTCATTGATTTTCTAGGTACTACTGATGATTTGTAAGAAATTTCTCACAATTGTAAACCCATATAACAATGTTAAAAATGAATGGGGTAATGTATGTCTTGATGGAAGAATGTGAGGAAAGCATCAAGGATCTAAAGAAAAGGTTGATAACTAATCTTGTACTCAAATTACCAAATGTGGAGAATTATTGCTTATATAAAATCATGCATTGAAGAATCCTTTGAGTTGTTTAATCTGACAAAATGATAATTTGATAGCATACACCTCATGGATGTTGAATATACATGAAGAGAACTACCCGATACATGATCTTGATCTAGCAGCTGTGATTTTTTAATTAAAATTATTATGGCACTACCTACATGGTGAGAAGTGTGACATATATACCGATCACAAGAGCCTAAAGTATATATTACCACAAAAGGATCTAAACTTGAATCTAAGGAGAACATTAGAGATAATCAAAGACTATGATTTCTATATTCACTATAATCCTGGAAAGGAGAGTAAGGTATATGACGCTCCTAATAGAAAAGAACATTTTAAATGATCTATGTTAGGGATTGAGAATGACATTATCTTCATGGATATGAAAATGATGGATTTTAAATTCATTATAGTAGGGTATAAATCCTACCATTCCCAATTGATATACCATACATCTATCAAAGATATGATTTAGAGGAAAAAATGGATGATTCGGAGTTTTGAAAGAAGGATAAGTAAGTAAAGGAATGGATTTTGTATGAGTTCCATATTGATTTTGATGTCATGATTCAGTTTGGATGAAGGATATGAATGCCGTAACCAACCTATATAAAGAAGGTTATTTTGCACAATGCACAAATCTCAACAATCTATATCTATTAAGGTAGATTCATGTTGAACTGAGATCTTTCATAACACTTATGGTGGGATAATATAAATAAGGATATTGGGGAATATATCTCAAGCTTTATGATATGTTCTCAAGTTAAATAAATGTGAAAGAAGTATAATAATATGAATCAACCATTGAATATACCTATGTTGAAATTGGAGAATATCACTATGGAATTTATCACTGTTATCCCAAATACATCCAAACGAAATAATTCGATATGTGTTGTGGTGGATATACTCACCAATACTGCATACTGTATCTATATTTAGGAAGATATCTCACTACAAAATCTAGGTATGATATATGTGAAGGAAGTGGGCAGACTACAGGGGTTTCCACTCTCTATTTTCACTGACCCGGATACATGGTTCACATCAATATTCTGGAGGAGTCTCCAACATTATTTGACTATTGAATTAAATTTCAGAATGACCTCTGATCCCCCAATTGAAGCCCATTTTTAAAGTAATATTTAGATGCTCGAAGATATTCTAAGATCATGCTCTTGAGAAATCAAATGTGGAAGGTATCAACATATCCCATTTTGTTAGTTCTCATATAACAATAAATTCAAGTCAATTATTTAGATGGATCCAAATTAACCTCTATAATGAAAGCGATTTAGAACTCTAACCTATTAAGTTAAAGTTAGAGAAAGAAATATATTTGGTTTTGATCTTATACAAGAGAAGACAGAGAAGGTTCAAGTCATCTAGGAACATATCAAATATTATTATAGTTGGAAGAAGAGCTATGATGGAAACCGTCAAAGGGACTCAGTGTTTTGTGTTAGCGATACTTACATCATTCTAATATCTTTATGGAAGAGATTCTAGCGGTTTGGAATGAAAGATAAGTAAAGAAGAATGTACATTTGAGGCCCTTGAATGCATAGGACTTATGGCCTATCAATTTTAAATTCTTGAGAATATGGATAATTCTCATGATTTCTTCAACATATCACTCCTAAATAAGTACATACCAGATCCCTCACATGTACGAAACAGAGGTGGTTCAGGTGGAAGATGATCTCTCTTATGAGAAGCATCATGTAAACATTATAGACCGAAGTGATATGTTTCAATGAATGAAGACAGCCCACCGTGAGAATATGTTGTGCAGGAACCATAAATTTGATGAAGAAACATTCAAAATGGAGGATAAAATGAATGAGAAATACATTCACCTGTTTATGTAAAATAAAATTTCAGGGGAAAATTTGAAAAGGAGGGAAGAATGTAAAAAACCAATTTTTTTATAAATGAATTTCCATTATTATTGTAATGTCATATAAAATCACATTATGAAACACATTTTCACATCATGTTTAAATAACCTACTAAATTTTTTGTTATCATTAATATTAATTTTCCACTTTTGTGATTTGAATTTTGGAAATCATACATACACAATTGTGATCATTATGATTTTTAAATTCGGATAGGACAAGCATAATTTCTAGTGAAAATTAATATAACATTATCAAAATTAGTTTTACCCTTATAAGTAGTAATATGACCCTTATGATTATGAAATTGACTATTTCAATAAGAACATTATCAATGATAGAAAAAATATCAATCATATAAGTGATAATATGATAAAATTATATTGTAGTGTTTGTATATTTATAAGATGTGAATATTTATTGATTGAATTAATAATTTAAAAGAAAATTTATTTTCATAATATTTAATCATAATCCAGTATTTATTATGTCTTATGATTATTTTATGATACCTTAATTAATGTTTTAAAATGTTTGGGAAACAGTTTTAATTTTAAAATTTTTATTTTCTGGTAAATTATGATTTTAATTAAATATTTTATTATTCATATTTTGAAATTTATTTTCTCAAAAATATGTTCAATTTTTTAATAATACCTATCAAAAAATGGTTTGTGTAGAAATTTGAGATTTTACTAAAATACTTGATTTTTTTATGAATATTAAAATATCGTAATTTACAATATTAATACAGTATTGGTTAAATAAACTATTTTTAACTTCATGATAAATGTGATCACCCAAATATATAACTCACATGACCTATTTAATGTATCCTTTCATGGAATAATCATTATTTCATGTTTTTTGGTGAAATAATAAATTAATGATTGTAATATTGAGAAAACCCCTCTCCATTCCACTATAAATACTACCCCTCACACCCTCATTTCATCACACATTTCAATCCATATTCTTACTACCAATTCTAAAAAAATATATTCCCAAGATCCTCCCCCATTCCCATCAGACATTTGTCTCCTAAAAAAGAAAAACATCTCTTCTAAATAGGCTATCAAGAATGATATATTCAAGAGGTAAATCCTCTCTATCATTCTGTTAAAATTCCTTTCAAATATTATTTCATTTTCTCTATTATACAAAACATATCTTATAAAAATGTCATTATAAATCCATTATGATTTATATACAGTTATTCTATCATTCAAATGGATGATTATTCGTTATTCTCCTCAATATCTCTCTTTGTTTATAAAAATGATATTATCACCCATGATGTGTTTATTTACATACATCATGGGCGATGCACTTCCATTTTCCATAAAATTCTTAAATAATGAAAATAAAAAATTAATTGAATGAAAAACTATTTTAATTTATATGTTTTTAACAAATTTTATATTCTTGAAATAATTTTTTTACAAAATAAAAAATGATAAAACAAAACATGTTGGTTGTGATCCAAAAAACAACCCACATTAACCTTAAACATTAATCATTAAATTTTATCTAAGGTTTCATACACCTTGTATATATATAATTCATTATAAGATAACTCAAAGTGTTGTATGATAATTATTATAATTTTATAGTAATTCTAGTTGTTAATCCATTTTCTACTTGAACATATATTCACATGTACAAGTGACATATTCAAGAAAACTAACAAAAATTACTCCCCTTAACATTGAATTTAAAAATTATAACTAATCTGAAGGCCAATAAAAGAACATAACAAATCCATAAGGAATCATACATAGGTTTAGAATGTTCTTGAGTTTTTAAATAATGAACTTAATGTGATTATACAAGACATTAAAGTAAAATAAGCGTTCAGAGATAATGTAATGGGAAGTCTTGAACTAAACTCTATTACTTCATTTTTCCATATATCACTCCATTTTCAGTATGGTTATTCTTAAATAACATTTTTTCATATCTATATTACTTTTTCTGGTATATATATTTTTACCTCATGAGTTTAGGTTAAACACAATTTTTTCAAAAATAATTATTCATAAAAAAAAGACCATTTACTTCTCCATCAAGGTTGATCGTTATTATATCATGTATGTTATTCCCTCAATAATTAGGAAAGAAAAAGTTCATGAATTTATTATTTATGATGTTAAAATCATTCCATTACATGTTTTGTTTTATGTTATTGATTGATTTATGTTCTATGTGTCATGAATGATAATGTAAATGTTATGACCTGATAGGTGTAGAAATAATTATATAGCACAATGAAAATATTATTATGTGACAGGTGAACCTAGATTTATATAGTTCTCCAAAGAATTGTGTAGTGTGAAGATTACTGCGTGATCATGATCCTATATTTATTCGAAACTATCTGTGGTATTTTACCAGTAAGACATGATGTTTAATTTTTATGCATTTCCACATTCTATGCTATAACTTAATACATATTCTCATGATTATGACGACGATGTTATTCTGACCCAATGTTACATTGTTATAATCTATACTCTTGTTGGGATTTTAGAGAACACATTTTTATTGTATATCTTTTGGAGAGTATTTGTATTAAGGATAGGTCAAGATTCAATAAAATGCTAGAGAAGACGGTATTGAATAAATGATTATGATTTATGTTATAATAGTTATGTATGGTTGTATTTTTTCAAACAACATACACCTTTGGATCCTCGATGTGTAATGTTATTATATTTTTTTTGTCATTAAGATAATGAAAAATAAATGTATGAAAAGTAGGGTCACTATATAAATTACTAGTCAGGTACATTATAAATAGGTACTCTATGAAGAATTTCCAATGTATTATATGTTTAATAAAAAATATGGTTACGATATAAATATTATATAATTGAAATAAAATGAATCGACTTGGTATAGAATTTGACTACAATAAAAAAAATACTATTTCATTTAGGTGTATTGAGATTTCCCCTAATAAATTACATTATTATTTTTTCCCACTTCCATACTGGTATGGGTAATCATTTCGACATAACTTGGGACATATATTATTAAGCCTTAATATATTGGAATACCATGAATCTAGATAATTATTATTTTATGTACCTCTTCAAGTTATCTAAATTGGAATTCTTCATTTCATCTATATATATCATTGCGACTTCTATATGAATAGAGATATATGTGAAATTACAATCATCTAAATGACCCTTATTTAGTTCTTGTTTTTTTTGGAAAATTACATGGGATATAATCATTATTAATATCTCTTATGAATTTTTAGACATTAGTATACTCAATACCTTTTATTGTAGATGATGATTGTATTTATGGGCTTCTTTGATAAACACATGAATATATACTTTAATAGACATTTAAGAAAGGTATGATTTATTTCATTCTATTATGATTTCATGATTCATCGATTTTAAATCCATGAGTGGTGATTTTTTTCAATACACACCATGTATATGATAGAATTATACTTCCTACTCAAAACATGAACCACATTTTATTCCTTCTAAAAATAGTAATGTATTTTCCAATCATAATATTATGTCATCTTCAACCATCACTATTCGTGAATTTTTAACTCATTTTGGGCGTGTATATATCACATTCTATAGTGATTACTATATATATCTATATGAAAATATTCTGTATATATATTCTGTGACTAAATCATTAATGAAATGATTCCAATATCCACCTCTAAATAATATGGTGGTAAATTTTTCACACTATTTTTTAATTATAAGGATTCTTTAGATATTAAATTATAATTTGAATCAAGGGTCATATCGTGCCATTAAAAAATGAATCACTGTATATTACATACCCTTCCCTACTATAGGGTGATGTAAGTACTAATGCGATAACAATCATATTATTTTTTAATGTAATACTTATTTTACTTCATATTTCCAAATGAAGTTCACTCCCTCCCATTTAATCAAGGATATAAGGATTTAATGGAATGAAAAATATATGATTAAAAATTAATAATATCCCACCAACCCCTAAAAACAACATATCATTGTTATGATGGTTGGCATATCCCTTTAATAAATAACCTGCACAATTTATGGTTCTTTTCGTATTCTCATCATTTTGATTACATGATTCATGTATGGTACTTTATAAAACTAAAAACCCAATTAATAAACGAGGATCCTTGAATATATGAAATTATATTCTATAAAGACAACCAAAAATCGATCAAGGCAGTCTATAAATACTAGATTATTTAAATACATAACCATAGTGGGAGAACATAGATGTTCATATTAACTAAATATAAATTAATATTATCATACCTCTTACCAAAATATTACATTCAAAAATACTCATGTTTGACTCTTAACTGATAGTATCCATTGAAAAGAACAATTTTCTAGAAATATTGATCTCCTCTGAGCTTATCAAAATGATCATTAGTATGAGGTGGACGATACCTGGACCTTTTTTGGATTTATTAATGTCATGATATTAAATTAAAATATATATTAATACACCATTCTTTTTTATGATGCAGACTAGTGCACCCCCACAGTGAAACACGATGGTGTATAAAACCATTTTCCATATTTTATTCTACGTTTTTCATTATTTATTAAAATTAAATTGGATAAATATATACATAGATTTTTTGATACATACAAGGATCTAGGAATATATTATATTAAACACCAAACCTCATTCCCTGGGGAATGTATAAAAATATCATCTTGTTGTTTGTCCACATATTCGCATAAAATAATAATTTCATCGATGTTCACATATTCACCAATCAATTAAGATATAACTCCGCCATTTACCGTTTTCAAGACTCATCTAAAAATTAATTTCTTAGGAAATTTCATGTCTATCCACAAATATATATACATATATGATCACTGAATGACTTGAGATATGAAATGTGATCACATTTTCTTAAAATCAAGATGTTCTCAATGAATTGAAATATAATCCACACAAATATTTTTTTATATTCAACCAATTTTAGAAGGATAATATTTCAAGGAAATATATTCCCAAAATAAAGATAAAAAATTAGTTATTGATCATATATTCATTCATCCTTCCTCAAAAAGTTTTCATAGATTTATCATTATGGATTGATTATTGTGAAAATCAACTTTCATATAATAGTTGTGCTATATGAATGAATGATAGTACCAAAATAAAAAAATGAATAAAAATTCTTTATTTTCGAATGAGTGTTATTTGAATTACATCATTACCATTATCCACCCTATGACAATGATTTCATACCCACTCCATTATTTATATTGTTTATGAGGATACTGGGGTCTATTCTCTAATCTAGATCTTGGAATTGGGTAAAGAGTTTCATAATTACAAATAAAAAATATCACATTATGTTTTAGTGTATTATTAATTTATTAATCAAGGCATTTTTTAAATTCGTGGTGTTATTTTTCATTCTCACATTTCCCTAGATGTTTTCATAATGGAGTATGGGTATACCACACATAAAAAAATCCAAGATACCACTAGAAAATTAACCATGTTATTTATCCAAAAAATTTAACACTTTGATATATTGTATTTAATTCCACCAGATGACTTATCATCATAGATTCCTTGGTAAACTGGTTATCTTTTTTCATTACAAGGATAATTATATTCCTCATTTTCTTTCTCCAATATTATTTCATATTAAACAATATATTTTTAGACTCTAAGGTCGCTTATATTTGATTCCCTCTAATGAAATTCTTAAAAACCAAAAATGAAAAGATAGATCTTACATTTAGAGATTGGTATATAACTATAAGAACACAACACGAGAGTCATGATATTTTTTCATATGTGCCAATAGTATCATCTTACATGTGTATCATATCTAAGAATTATAATTGTACAATTATGTAAAGTCTTTGAAGAATGTTCTTGGTGAATAAAAATTTTAAGAAATTATCTTCTTCCATATATCTCATTTCCTAAGTCTATATGGTGTTATTAATGTGTTTCCAACATTAGTTAACATATCCTTCAAAATGATTTATTTCTAATAAAACATTCATGATCTCCAAGAACATGCGAACATGGAGAAAAGTTTCCATTTTTTAATCCATAACATAGTAATAAATCGAATAAAATATTAAATAATAGAGAGTTTAAATTTAATAAATAAATACATGATAGAATGCAATGACTTCTTTGGTTCATTAGGGATCTCAATGTAGTTCATGATATTATTTATAAAATAGAATAGATGGGATGTAATTTTTGTAAGGATACCTAAACCAGCAACCATACCAGATGGGATTTTATTAGGAAAATAACTATATTTTCAATTAAAATCAATGTCTCCATGGTTTCTTCTTAATCCTGAAAATACTTAAAATTAAGTAATTATTAGGGGCATGATATACTTCATGCACAAAGGGTAAAATAATAATCTTTATTGTCTTAATAATTACTTATTTATTCAACCATGATTATGAATTTCCAGGAATATGTTTTGGTTATCCATTGTAATATGATTTTAGGTTTTCTAACCTTAACATATTCAAATACCTCATAATTATAATAAAATAGAGTGTTAATTAACTGAATTAAACTTCTTGAGAGTGTCAAACAAGGAGTACAATTAACCAACTTTTTTTAAGAGGTGATGATTTTATTAATGCCCAATACAACATTTTCAAGTATATTAATCTTAGGTACATATATTCATGATCTGGTTTCGACTTTTAGTATCCAGACATGGATGTTATTTCCCAAAAAATGTAATTTTTTTTCTAAAATCAAATAGTTGTTATAGAATAAATATTATTAGTCATAGGATTCTCAATACGTTTTTTTGAACTGATAAAAAAAATACATTTTATACCAATTGAGGTTGACCATAAAAAATAAGCACACATATTTCATCTTTTACATGAATAATTTATCTATTAAATATATCTGAACATAACTCAAAACCGAAGAATTATAATCTTTAATGATTGAAACCCTAAAAAAACATATCTTATTATAAACAAAAATGTTTCTACATAATATCCATAATCTAAACATTCTTCAAAAAATATTTTTTGAATTACCCATCTTCATAATATCACGAATTAGTAAACAAATTAATGTTATGATCAATGACATATGAATATATAAAAAAATGATGCATATCATTGTAACAATTATAAAATATATAATTGGAGCATATCCATAGTTATAGTGAAGCATCACCTTCTCGTATTAGAAACTACACCCACGCATTCAAGGAATTAATTGTGTCCCCATAAACATTTCTCATGAGTTATAAAACATGCACCCATAAATTCTAGGGAGATATAAAACCCCTCCAATTATTCATCCACACTTGAATATTCCAATATAAAATTATACACTTATAAAATCATATCTATCACATGAAAATAAAAAGAGTTTTCTTAAAACACATAAATTGAAATTATTTACTTTTCATAGAAAAAATGTCCAATCAAAATAAAATCGGTTTTACAATATTTCTAAATTGTAAAATGTATATATATATTAAATCAAAAATATTTCACCCAATATAGCCAACATAATATGAGAAAAAAAGGAGAATGAACCAAAACAACACACCTTTGGATATATGAAGGATAATGAAAACTAAATTACAATAACAGTTTTCATAAATAGAATTTTGTAATCATAAATTTGAAGGTACTAGTTTTGAGTCTCCATACAAGAAATCAATTTATTCAAAAGGATAAAATAATAGATCGTGAAATAATTTATTCAAAATATTTCAATAAAATCTAAAAATTAATAATAATTAAAAATATATAGTGGATGATAATATAAAACATCGATAGAATAAATCATTTCATAATATTCTTCAAATAGGTTTAGAGAAACTCATTTCATTGAATAAGATAAAAACAATTCCACGTGAAAATATTTTCGAGTAGTATAAATATTACAATATAAGGATAAAATTTATCAGTAAAAATAAAAAAGGATAAAATTGTAGGAAAATAATTATATAGATGTGGAATAAAACTAAATACAAATGAGATTGAAACCAGCCTTAATGAAATTAAAATTTTATTAAACGAGGGATTTATCAAGAGAACTAATTAGATCTAAACATGGATTAACATTTATAAAAGATGGGAATTCAATATATAATAATAATATGGTATAATATCTCAATCTTGAAATACCATAGTCAAAGAATGAGTTTTATGAACCAAGGAAAATATTCGAGGCAAAAAAACCCCTTACCTTTAATCATTCTTAGTCGAATTCATTATAACCTCTTATAAAACATTAATAAATATATCAATTTTCTATTTAATAGTTACATTCATATAGATTTACATTTATATATATAATTTATTTTTTTAGTTATAAAATATTAGTACATTATCATGTATTATTAGTATTAGTTGTTAGTAAATTAAAATGTTTTCCCCATGCTTTATGATTTCAACTTTAGTTCCCCTTATTTGAAACCTAGTTTATATTTACGATGTGATATAATATTTTTGAATGTACATCCTATATATATATATTATTCTATTATACCATTCCACACTGGTTTTAGTTTCGATACCAGAAAATTGAATCAGTTTAGACTTATTCGGTTGATTTTAAATATTATGGATGATATTTTAACAATAACATAAATTTAAAAAATAATAATATATATATATATATATGTCAATAAAAAAGTATTTTACAATTAATAACCAATATCATTATTATTTTTTATGTTCACATTTTAACTAAAGATATATATTTTTAGAATACTTCTTGTTTATTGTTTAACCGACCAAAACATGAAAATACCATATTTAATAGATAATTGTTGTTCAGACTGTTGTTTCATGTGGAATACTATCATCTTTAAAGAAGGATAAATACATTATCTATATTTTTTGGGAATTATTTTTATAATAATAGAGATTAATAATTATTTGATACATGATTAATAATGATATATGTTATATCACCGATGCTATAGTTTTTACAATGCATAGTTACCATATTTATTTTCCAATGAATTTGACAGAATGACGGTAAATTATAATTATCCTCATAATAATATTATTAATATAATATATGTCACATGTATTCATATTTTAACATGTATATTCAATGAATAGAATAATTGGTTAAAAATAATGGTCAACATATCATGGAGGAAGTAGTCCACAAAACGCATGGATGGCTGTTTCATTTTTTTAAAAGATAATACCAATGGTGTTTAATAGTTATTTATTTCAAATTATATAAATAAATATTCCTAGAATAATAATTACATTATATTGAAATTTAAAAAATATATTTTTTAAATATGAAATATCAGATGAGAAATCATGGGAAAATTACTCATAATGATGAATTAGACATTCCTTAGTAGGACTTATTGAAAATGGATATATTATGCCAGTATCGTGTGACCCAAAGCTAAAGGAAAAGGAATAATACTCAAGGGGATTGGAAAGGTAAAGGTTTCATGAGTGAAACTAATTTTTAGTGTGTTCTTCAAGGGGGGTAATCAGGGGAACTTTTTAAAAGTCCCGTGAATTTCATTTTTTGTAATTATTTGAAATTAATATAAAGAAAAAACATGTTTCACTTTTATATTAGAATAAAAATGGAAAATAATTGAATGTTGGTTGTTATATGGTCAATTACAAATTATAAATATAATATGTTTTTTTTAAAACATTTAATCCCCTTAATCCTATAATTATCAATTTTACCATTTTGGGTCTTACCATGGTAACTAATGTCTACCATTGTAATTTAACTATAGCTAAAAAAAATAAAATTGATCATATTAAATACTTTGGAAGTAATTATCTAAATTATGATATCTATTTAATCAATAAATATTAAATTTGTAAAAAAATAAATTATATTATTTATAGGTTGAACGCATAAAACCCCAATTTCGGAAAATTGTCTGTTTTACCGACAATATGTATCTATGAGGTAAAATATATATATTTTATTTTAATTAAATAAATTAGTTTATTATAAAACTATAATTTTTTCGGGCTTTCAAGGGAATCAAAAACAGAAAAACTATTTAATTAAAATAAATGACAAAAAATAAATTTCTTTATTGGAAATTAATTTTTCTGTTAATTAAAAGATAATCCTATATTTAATATATTCAGGAAATTATTTAAAAACATGTAGGTTTACATACTAAAAACGTATTTGGTTAATTAAAAGGTTTTAAAAACAAATTGATCTTTATCCTATAAAGTTATTTTCATAAAATTTATAGTTTTTGTAAAAATTTTGTTTTCACTATTAACATAATAAACATCTATTTATAAAAAATTCCAAAAAGTATTATTATGTTAATATTGAGCTGTTGAATCTATAAATTAATTTAATATTTAAATATTATAATTAAAATGGATTATAATTATAATTTTAATTAAAAATATGAAAATAAAATGAAAACTATTATAATTAGAAAATAACTTCTTTAATAAATATTAAATATTCCAATTGTAATATCTAATAAATTAATAATAAAATTTGAGTTAATATATTACTAATATAAATATTATATGTTACAAAAAAATATATTAATGTACCTAAAATAAAAAAAAATATTTTATATAAGTTTAATTTTAAAACCTAAATTAGTTTTATTATTTATTTATCTACAGTAATTGATTATTTATCATTTTGTTAATATTAATCATGGACTTTTTTAGATATACATATATTCCATTTTTTAGTCAGCACTATTTTTTACATTCCAATCCAATCAATAAAATATAATTTTTATATTTACAAATATATATGGTAAAAAGGATTCCCTTTTACTTCATTGATTCATGAACGAAAAACAATTCACATAGCATTATATTAGAGAAAATTATTTATCCAAATTTGGAATAATTAAAAAACCTAGTTCAAATACCTAATTATTGACTTTTTTTTCCACCACCAACATGGACATTATCTAAGTAATACCAAAACACTCATTTCATGGAAAAAATAAAGAAAATACATACCATAAATCTTAAACAATGTTATAAATTATAAATGTTAGTGGAATTAATCATTTCACTGGTAGATTAGTTATGTATTTTTTTATTTATTAAGGGATAATTACTCTTATTTTGTGTATGAATTCCACATTGGTGTGTATCCCTCTCCCATGTTGTATTTTATATTGTATTGGGGAGATGTTGTTATCCATTTCATTGAATAATTTAGGGTTTCAAATTGGTAAATAAAGTATTAAAAGCACATTAAAATAGGGAGGGCCCACAAAGAAGTATTTTTGTACTCTTTAGGAAATGATATTAATTTTAGGAGTCATTTGTATTTGAAGTTTAAATTTTCTACTCATTGATAAGGATTATATTTTTTTGAATAAAATTTTGAAAAGTGATAAATTTTTTGGACTAATATTAACAATGTTGATTTTATTAGTGACTGTGAATAGTAATTAGTTGTTTTTTTCAACCCTGTAATGAGTATTTTGTAACGAGGAACCCAATACATCATAAAACATAGTTGAATTAGGTTTAAATGATTACATATTTTCTACAAGATTTTATCCTCATTCTAGTACAAAAAGGAAAAATTAATCTTTTGTTTGGAAACACACACATTCAGGATATTGGAACTAATTGCACGAGAATAAGGGCTTTAATTGGTTCAGTAAAATGGAATTTATAAAGAGAATATTTTGAATGTATATCAAATAAAATTGGGTGGTACAATCCATTATAGGTATTAAAAATATATGGGTAACACACACTTCCTCAATCATGGGATACAAAATAAATATTTAATATGTAGTTTACTTTCTATATGTTTATGAGAACATAATGTGAACCATAAAACAATAGTGTTGTAATAATTATCATTCGTTTTTCTTCTTGAACTCCAGTTCTACATGTGTGTTCTTATATACCTTTGTCACAATCTATGTCTTCTATTCACATTAATGATTTCTATTATCCACAATGAATGTATTCTCATTCACTGTTCTTTTTTAAATTTAATATTTTCCCCCTCAAGTATATTTATCATATTAATTATTATATAATGATTCATGAAATAAGAAACAATAATATATTTTAGATTATTTATATTATAATTTCAATATTTTTATTAAATAAATGTAATTGAGAAATCCCATGGTAATCCTTCCATCTAATGTTTCATAATCATTTTAATCTTCCACATAAATTATAGCCTTAACTTTCCACAAAAAACAAGATTTTATTTCTTCTATTTTTTTACAATTTATTAATCATTTACTAGAATTAATAATATTTTCATTCATGTTTCCATGATATGAAAAGTCACTAAATCATTATCTGAGTTGACCTATGAACTAAATCTAAAAAATCACATTTTTTTTATTCACTATTATTATAATAGAATGATCCTCCAATAATATTGATAAAGTGTATAATTAATAAAATTATCACAAGAATCGTGGTCTCTAACATTCTGCAAAATTCTATGGAACAACTCCTCTTTATGAACATCATGATGACTTTCAATCATAAAAAATGAAGTGAATAAATATTACGATTTCTAAATTTACTAGTACGGATTGTGAATATTATATAATTTCCTAATGGAGTGATGATGACTCATATGGAATAAAATTTTCTATGAATTTACTTTTATATAGTAGTACATTTACTCATAAAGAGAGGTAATGAATCATATATAATTTCTATCTAATTTTAATTGAAATCTAAATGAGTCAACTACTATTTATAGTTGACTAATAAATACTCAATATGACTCTAATGTTAATTTTTATGATTATTATGGATCACCAGAAGATTCTTATTATATAATGGGACAACTATAATAGTTTCTATTTCTTAACTAATGATAAATTGATGGAATGAGTTCAATGACTCTTATCAAATTATTATTTTTCATATCATTATTTTTATAGAGTTATGAATTTTCTAGGTTCCTGAAATTTTCTAAATAATATAAATTTTCAATTTCTCTAAAAAATTTACAAATTTATTCTATGTACACCATATAAAATTATATTCTCTATATAATAAAAAATATATTTTGTTAACAAATCCAATAGTATAAGATCTTGTTATAAAATTATATCTTTTTTGAGTTTTTTGGAAATTTCAACATAACATATTCAAAATTTTAATTTCTCAATACTATTATGCTCTCTGTAGATAACAAAATTTTATGGGGGGTTTATATCTTTATATCTGATCTAAATGATTCATCCAAGACATATTATGAAAAGTTTATGTAGGTCCATAATCCCACAAGATTCTATGATTTTCTCTAGGATCCTAGAATATTTAATTAATTCCAATTATTCTATCTATATTGCCTTGATTAAACCATCAAATATATTCAATAATTTTCTTGTGATGGTATCCCCGCTTTAACGATTATATTCATAAAATATAAGAACTAACATTGAGAGAAGAAAAAATGGAAATAAATAAAAACATATTACAGGAATACGGGTTACTATCAAACGTCCTATGAGGGGAGTATGTAGTTGAACAAATAGGTTAGACTCATGTCTCTCAAATGATATGATAAGAAATGTCTTAGTCTGGATATGTGATACATAGTTGTGTATCACAAAAAATATCCTCTTCATAATTCATGTCACTTGTTTTATTAATGAAATGATACATGTTATTAACGTTATTCATTCGATAGAGTTTAACTAGATTTTTCATGAACTAAAAACACTCTTGTTATCACAAAATATCACCATTGGTTGTTTCAGTATTTCAGCAAGATCCTATAACTTTTTTCTATCAATTAATGATCCATGAATACCATTGTAACTATAACGTGTTGGGAATTGCATGAACTAAGAAATCATTGAAATTTCTCATTGTACAATCAATATTCATATTTAATACTAAATTATAAATGTTCCCCATTTTGTATTTTTCATCCAACATACCTCCAAACCAATCATCATCATATAATGAAAAATATTTATTTTCATTATAAATATTAAATACAAATTTATCAGTAAGAGTTCCATGGTTGTACCTCATTATTCTCTTTTCTATTTTGATTTTCTCCAAATTAATATTACATTGAAACTGGGATTCTAAGATATTATCATAAAAAACTACTACATGAGTAGTTATTAATTACAATACACTCCCGATAATACTCTAATACAATAGGGATGTTGAGGTTTGGTTGATTAATATAATAGGGATGTTTTGGGTATACTATATGATAACAGAATCAATCTACTAGTTATGAGTTATATTGTGAGAGAAAAACTCTAAAAATATTTCATTAATACTTCTGTAATTGGTTGTTCATTATGTTCATCCCAATTTTACTATATTTTAACATTCATGGGAGAGTTAATAATCATTCCATTCCATGTTTGAGAAATATTTTTGGGTTAGACCTCATTTATGCATGGATTTCCTTTTATAGATGATAAGAACATGTTATGCTCAAATTTTTCATGAGAATGACATATTTTTTTGTGTTATATTTTTATTTTAATGTTTATTCAAATATGGAATCATTAGTTATGATCATAACTTTGGGGTTCTCCCATATAATATTGCACCATTATAGAGAAACTATAAATGTTGAGGGGTAATATTCTATGTCTATGTGTGTTTCTCCCATATTTAAAAATTACACCATTTAGAAGCATTTAGTTGTGTTGTTCAATCATTTGTCTATAGTGACCTCATATGGTATGGTGGTGGTTGTTCAGTTTTTTCATGTGACCACATTTTGGAATTTTTTTGGACATTAAGAGAAATAGTAGACATCTTGATATTTATGATTTCAAAAAAATCATAGGGTAGGATTTCTTAACGTATTCTATTGTCGTATCTTCAAATTTTTATTGAGAGGCGGAAACTTCTAAAGACTCCTAGTTTACTTTTGATTAGTGAATTTTGAATCTTATAGTATTGTTTATGCTAATGAAGTGTTTTTCGTGCTATACGTTCTCATTATTGTGGTTTGGGATGTTGGTTAGTAATATATTCATAATTAGTGTCATGTTTATCTTTTAATTATTAATTATATAAACATATTTATGACTTTTGGGCGAATAATGTGTAATGATGGCATGTTTGAGACACCCTAGTGTCAGTTTTATGAGTGGTTATTTGTTTCATGTTGTTACCCTTACATTAGAGTCATTTTAGGAAGAAAATATCAAAATTTGGGGTCTTTTACCATATCGAATGGTTAAAATTATAATGATGTCTATGTGTGCACCCCCTTCACTTTTTAACAGAGTTATTTTTTAGACCAACCCCGTGATTTGGTAAACCTTGTTGGTAAACTCTAAAAGACACTATATGAGGGGTATTTTTTTCCAATTAGGTTATTTTTAATTTTTGGATTCCTCCCTTAGATTCCCAAATTATTATCCCATATATTATGTTCCATTCAAGGGGTTCTCTCCCTCATCCATGATCATCAATGATGGATTTATAATGATTTTTTGATGATTCTCCCATAGTTTTGAATGTTTGGGGTTCCCTTTCCATCCTCTTCAATTTTCTATATTTTTTACCATATAAACAAACCCTTGTGGCTCTTTTTGGATGATTTCAATACATAAGGTCTTTCTAAAATTTATTTTCTGCTTCATAGAGGTTGTGATCAATCGATTCATAACTAAACCCATGGTTTTATTTGAAGGATACATGACTCCACCTCATGAGGTGTGTTTTTACATTTAAATGTATTTATTTAAGAGTTTCATTAATTATGGCCTTTATAAATTAATTTTTAATATATATAATTATGGTGTGGATTACCTATATTTGTTTTATCAGTAGTTTCATTGATATCACTTGTTTTTCATGTTGCTTAATTGGTGGAATTTCATTCAAAAAATTGAATTGTCTTTTAAATTACTAATTTATATATTTTACATGTTTGATAGAGATCCATGTATGTTTTTTTAATAAGAAATAAAATTTTAATTATGTATTAATACGAAAGTTATTTTCAAAACAGGGTTACCTTTTCAGTTTATGTGGTTTTCATTATTAAAATTAGGTGGTGTTGTCTAATGAAATGAAATTGTTATTATTTTTTGCTATGCTGATTTTTTTTGGTGTTTATTGTGATTCCCTTGAATTTGTAATTGAAGAAAAAATATTCTTGAAAACATTTATACATATTTTAATATATTATTTGTGACTAGTGAATGGTATAATCATAATATTTTGATGAGATTTCTGATTTAATGTGTTTTCCCTTATTGAGGCTCTATTTCTTTTTTTGTTGACGTTTATATGTATCCACATTCCATATGTTTTTAATGATATTCTAGATATTATTAGGGTTTTGGGATATTTTATAGAGAAGTGTATATGATGGAGGGGGTTCCATTGTGTTTTTCACCATCATGATTTTGTTTTTCTAGGGGTTGACATTTTCACTAAATGATTTTCATCTACTTTTGTAATTCCATTAGAAATTATAGGATAATAAGTGGAAATCCACAAGAAGATTCTGTTCTTGTTGAGATTTTTCTCTATATGGTCAACCAAAGATATATTTTAAACAAATCTAGTGGGAGTTTCATTGACGAGAATAAGATTCAGTGGTTTAGTCAATAGAATGTTTGAGAGTTATCCATACAACAATATAAAAACCATTCCATAACCATTAAATTAACCATTATATCATAATGTTTTTATTCATGATATTTATGCTAGGTGATGCCTTAAATTATTTATTTTTCATATATGATGCTTTTTTCTTCGACGAACTTTCTTTGATTTACTGATCATTGTGTGAGTTTTTTTAATAATCACTAGAACTATTCCTTTTAATTATAAAAATTATTAATTTACTTCTATTTTTTGGTTTTGAATAGATATTATCCTTGTTCTTTTCCTACACATCAATTGGTAATGATGATGTTTTTTAAAAAAAGACAATGTTTATTTTCAATGTAGTATAATTTATTGGATATTAATTTGAAAAAAAATTTAACCATACTAGTTTACATTTTCAAAAGTTATATTCAAAATTAAAATAGAATTACAACCTATTTGTTATTATATTATTATGAAAATAGATGTTTTTATTTCTTTTATAATAGTGTGAATTGGACTCATGGGGGTATCATAGTGGCCTTTGGATCCGACACTATATAGTCTTGTTGGGGGTATGTAGTATTCATTAATTATAGAGGATTCTTCAGGCATTATATTCTAGGGCTGATCTGGTGGTACCTTCTATGGTAATTATATAGTCTATTGGGATTTCAATGTTGTCTTGGGAGTCCAATAGAGAACGTGTTCTGTAATTTGTATCCAAAAAACTTGTTGGATTTATTTATTTTTGCTTATTTGGAATTTCATTTATTTTATACTAGTTTTTTAATATTTTTAAGTCTTGAATTAAATGGTTATATTTTTAAAATGAATAATTTTGAATTTATAATTTTTTAACTATTTTATTCTATATTTCGGATATTGGAGGTGAAAAAATCGATATATTATTTGCTTTTTCCCTTGATGATTATCATTAGCATATCATTATTTAGACACCCCTCGATTCAGTTGTGGTTATTCTTTGGCAATGGTGCAGAAGGCTTCAATTAATTTTTTTAAAAAATACCGGATCAAATCATATATTGAGAAATAATGTTTCTTGTTAAACAATAATTGTAAACATGGATTATAGAACAATTAAAATTGGTATCATAATAAAAAAACTAAATAATTTCAATATATCACCTACAAAACCCTTGGTTTTTATACATTAAAATTACATCACATTTTTAGAATAAAAACTACATTACAGAAATAGATGCCCAGGGATGGTATTATCCAAGTTCCATATGAAACATGAAAACAAAAAAACTAGTATATAAGTGAGCTACATTATCTCCCACTTGTATCTTTATCTATATAATCCTTCATAGAATCATCATAATCAATAAATATCACCATATACTAGGGATGAAAATATAAAATGGGGTGATCATATATTCTAAATAATGGTAAAAACAAAAGAAATGTTTTAATTCACATGAGAGTAAGGGTAAAACAATTGATCATAGTATTAAATGAGCATACCCTATATGTCAAATATCATTAAAATATATCATGGAATAAATATTGGTAGTTCCTAAGACATGAATCATAACATAACCGAGAGAAAAATACATAAACCAACAAAATATTAATAAGTCATAAATATTGGGAATACACATGAACAATTAATATAATTCCATACATGTCAATATGATATGCAGGAACATATCAAGGAACTTTATCAGGACAACACTTACTAAGTGTGACACATCTCCAACCCAAGTCATCATCTGTTCCTTTTTAGGAATTAGGATCCCAAATCTTACAATAGTAGAATAGGTTTCCACATCTTCCCATTGTTGATTAGGATTCCCAATCTTCCCATTGTCGATCGAGATTCCCCATCTTCTGATAGTGGATCCAGTCTCCCCATCTTCCCATAGTGGATCAATTATTTCCATCATGCACAATGAATATGGCCCATCATCTTGAATCTCATCATGGTATCATGATATTTTTATAATTATCGAAAGCATTGGAAGACGATATTAGTCCCACCATATTTTAGTGAAATAATACATTGTTCATCCAACAAATTATAAACTATAATATCATAACAAATAAAATGAATAGGGTATCATACACATGAAATCATATCATAATATATGGAAAAAGTGATATGTTTAAAAATAATTTTCTCAAAATATTAACTAGTTAAAAGATTATAGTTTCAATGAAATATAACCCATGAAGATAAAAAAGCATGATAAACCTGTAAACAATGAATGATAAATAGGTTTAATAATCCAAATTCCATCAAAATATAAATCATTCAGAGAAGGAATATGAATTGAATATTTGGATAATTTCCTAGAAAGGTATGAGTGACACAAGTTGATGTTATAAAAAAAATGTATACTAATGTCATGCAAAAAATCTATGAAAATAAACATTAACCCCTGAATTTAATATTCGCATCAATCCCAGTTGCAAGTCATCGAAGCAAATGAATTGCATAGGATATGTATAATTGATGGTTCTATTCATAGCATGCATCACAATCGTACATACCCATACAATTCATTAAAATCAACAAATGATCAAAAAGGGAAATCCTTCAGGAAGCCATTAATAAGAATCTGAACTCTTTTTTGAGCTCTTTCACCTACATATATTCATAGACAGCCCCCCCCCCCCACACCTCCACACCCACTTCCCCCACCCTATCCCCTACTCCATACCCCTGCACCACCATACCCTTTACACTACCCCCTATATCCCCCATCAACCCATGTACTCCCACCCTCCTGGGATCCCATACTCCCCCTATACACTATCCCAATCTCCTTACCCCCAATTTATCCACCGTAGACACCCCTCCATTCTGCTGCCCCCTTCCCACCTCCCCATACTCATGCACACCACCTACCCACCTCCCAACCCCTATCCCATCCCCCTTCAACCCCACACCACACCAACTGCACACTACCCCCATCCTCCTTCCACCCCTCCTAGACAACCCCTCCTTATACATACTAACCCCTAGACCACATAACCCCCCCCCTATTTGACACCCACTTAGAACACCCCAACCCCTTCCCATGCCCCTCCCCCTGCACTCCCACACCCCCTAAACACTTCCCCAACCCCGTTCACCCCTGGATTCCCCCACCTACACAACCCCCCTCCCCATGCACCCAACCCCCCTCCCCATGCACCCAACCCCCAACCCCCTTAACCCCCCGCCTCATGTTAACCCCCCATTATGGAGACCCCAAATCATCAAGAACACCCACACCTCATGGACACCCCTCCCCCTACCCTCACACCCCCACACCCCCTACACACTACCCCCATCCCCCCAATGGATAAATCCTCCCCCTACACCCCCTTCACACTGCTCCCCTATCCCCCTTAACCCCCCTTGACACCCCCTTGTTGGAAAAACCCTCTTGAAAAACCCTTCCCCTCACCCTAGACACCCCCACACCCAAACCCCCACCACACTCCACCCCAAACCCGGACACCCGCCCCCCTAAACACCCATACACCATCCCTACAAGTCCCCCTCCATCCTGGACACCAACCCCCCTCATAGACACCCCCTACACCCCCACACCCCCACTTCCCCCTTAAGAAGATGATATTTCTTAACACACCAATAAAAATGATTATTTCATGTGTGAAGGAATAAACCATTTTTGTGATGATCTTTGGGAATCATTTTCACTTGCGTGAAGTGTAGTCTTAGCTTTGATGATATGATTCTTGTTGTTTGTATTTATGACACCTCTATCGATATGGAGGTTTTTGACTATTATTATTTTGTGTTTTTGGGGATCTTTTGAACGTGTCTCCAAGAGGATCATTATCATTTTCAATTTAATTGAGATCATTAAAAAGGTAACAATAGGTTCATAAAGAAATTAATCATCTTGAGTTTTAGTGTGACTGATCATTTGTAAACTACTTCATGGATAATGAGGTCATCAACATAATAATATATACATGAGAATGATGGGAACTTCTTTATTTATGTTAGTAATATAGAATCCATTTAGCAAACATTACTGGGAGAAAATTGGTTTATTTGATTACAATTTTAATTAAATTATAGATGTATAGAATATATGACTATTGTTGAGTTTTAGATCCAGGGGTTTGTAACGGGCATTGAATGTTGCATGAGTTATAAAAGAGTTTGTAGAGAAGTTATACTAATGTTACATGGGATGTTACATTAGAATAGAAAAAAATTCTCTCATTTTAGGGACACCAATGTAGTTGTTGTTTTTTTGGGAATATTCAAGAAGAATAAATGGGATTCCACTCATTTCATTTAGAATGTTCAGAATTAATTCTATAAAATGTTCATCATGATATAATTGATAGAACACCACTTTATAATATTCCATAAAACAATATTTTTCTATACATTTAAAATTAATAGATATGCGATAGTTGTTTAATAATTATTCTCCCATATTTATGTTTTATTTTCTCTTCCATTAGTTGACCAATAAATTGGCAACCAATGTGTATTTTTTATAATGTGTGGACTATTAGTCTAGTCCAATTAGTAGTTTTTTGTTCAATTCATGTTTCTGATGTTTGACAATTCATGTCTGGGAATTGTGAGAACAGTGCTTCGAATTTGTATATGTGTTTATAAATTATTAAATACGTTTATAGGATATTAATGAATTAATGTAAAAAATGATATCTTAGTTGAAGGCATTGACTTCTCAAAGTTAATTAATCATTCAATCTTGTAATTTTAGACTGTGTGTTGAGATAATTTATTGAATTAACTCATCGAAAGAAATGACAAATGAATAATCCAATTGAGTCACTTGGATAGACAACCGATGTCATCTAACTACTCTTTAGTATCCTTCAAATTTTCCTATTATTTTTTATTTAATATTTTCATGTCTTCTAATATTTTAATTTATTAGGTTATTCTCATTTATTTCCATAGAAACCCCCAATGAAATTTAATTTATTAGAAATTAATATGAATAAAAAACAAGAAAAAGAAGCTCAGTAAATATAGTCTCATAGGTAGACAACCCTTGTTGCTTCTATATTATATTATTTACAAGATATAATTTTTGATGTGGATTTAAAACGACTTAATACCTTATCTTTTATTTACATGATTCGTATATAAATACGATATTTTTATTAATTATGTTGAGATTATAATTTTAGTGTTTGTTGTTATAATACTAATAGTTTAAATTTCTACTATATTTATTAATTTTACTGTTATATTTGATATACTTATTGTTCTGTTATTAAGACATTTACCCTTATTTTTTACAATTTATTTGGGTATATTGGATCATTATATTTTCAATATATTTAATATTTCATTTCGAAAAAAAATTGTATGTTTTAAACTAATATTATCCCCTAGTAAGGTGAATATAATAAATATTTGGGGATCACATTTGGTATAAAATTATGTCTCTAGAATTGAAACCAATCATGTTGTAATAATTCTAAATATTTATTACTTTATCATATTTTTGATCATATAAGATTTTTTCCACCAACCTATAGTGGAGAATGCATTTTATTTGTAATGGTGGAAGGATTCCATGTCTAATATATTAGAAATATTAATCATAAAAGATCACCCATACTTGATGGAAATAATTGTGAGTACTGGAGAGATTTGGTGGGAACATTAATTATTTGTATTCTTAGTGTAATCCCAAGAAGCACTAAAAATGGAATGGATATTGTGGTTATGTTTTACATCATTGATGATCATATGACTCAAAATTTCATATGAAATTTTTTTCATGAAGACCATAAATATTTAAGATCAAAGGGGGGTAAATTAGTAGTTACTTGTTCATTACATCACTTTCCATCTTGGGAAATTCCATCATAATAGAATAACGGCACTTAATGGGCATTTTGGTTCAAAGAACCATTTTATAAAAATAGGGAAACCTCATACTGGGATGTAAAATGGGTCAAGTACAATGTGTGATTTAGGAGTATAAATGAAATCATGTATAAGGAAAACATCAATGCAATAATGTCACGCATGGTATACCACTGTCAGTTTTTACAAATAGTGCACTTCCGTTGTTGGGTTTTTATTACCAAACCAGAACATATTTATCAAATGTTGCAATTATCTTAACTAACACATATTCATGAATTTCAATTAAATATAGTCATAATTAAGAAGACAACTAAATGAAATTGAAAACATTCTGGAATAAAAGAGCCTTGGAGAGGGACCCTGCCTTAATAGAGCCAAGCCACAATCAGTGGATGAAAATTTTATTAGTGAAAACTATAAGAAACATAATTCATCCTCAGAGAATATGGACATTTTCATATAAATAATTATTCTTTAACCCCTATGTACGTGTTTTCATTTCCTTGACCACACGCAAGAGGATCCATATATATATTCTCACATGCATAAGCCTGTTATCACCACAGACATATGCATTTTCTATATGTATAAATAAGAACACCTAGAACCTTATATGTAATCACGAATCCATGGGTAGATATAAATATAATGGGAGAAATTTGTATATATATGATTATATATGCATACAAAGGGAGTCGCCTTGTAATCATATTGTCGCAACACACATGAATGGGTCTCAGGGGACTTCAACAAAATGTTAGTAATTTAACGAATCATCATCAATTGAACAAAAAAATTGATGTTGGGGGAACATGATTTGTGAGAAATGGAAAAATAGAATAGGACATTATGATAACATCGTCAAAAAATGATGGGATGGTTTCCTCTCTAATGAAGAGAAAAAATATCATACAGTTTCAATTCATTCCATATAGATATGGAACATCTTATTTCACAACAATGATCAATTAAATTGAACAAGAAATTTACATTTTACACAATTACACCATAGGCTTATCTAATACACGTGCACAAAATCATGGTTTCTAAAATGGTAAAAAAGCACAAAAAAATCATAACAGAGTTTATTAAACATCATTCCTTTCTAGATACATTAGAGATAGGTTAAACCACTTTTATGTTATGTGGGATGATCATTTTCTTGGTTTTTTAATTCCTATCAAAACTAGTGTCCATCAATTGTATGTGTTGTAACAAGAAAGTATTAAAACAATTATAAGTAATAGACTATGTATATTGATTTTAATACACAATATATACCCAATAAAACATCTTTTAAAAAGATACTTCTATCATGTAACTAACACTATAGATGAAGACAATAAAATTTAAAAGGATGAAGAATAGGAGAAACATCAATCTCAAATCACAATAAACACATAACATGAAACAGAAGTGAAATTAAAAGATCCATATACATTAGTTGGTAACCTCCATGATAGCAGTGACTATATCCTCTTTGGAAGCTTCCAGAGACATCACAACCTTGGCCTTGTAGAATCCATCTTGTGTCACCACCAATTCGGTGTCCTTAGTTTGTAATCTCCATGATCAGTATTTCATTAAAATAATTGTAAATGAATATAAAATAGAAACGTAGTTAGGGTATATGAAAATGACCCCCCCCCCCCACTACACATCCCATGCCCCTACCCCTCCCCTAACACCCCCAACCCCTCCCCTAAACTTCCCCTACCCCTGCCAACAGCACACCACTCGACCCCTGCACACCCCATACACACCCCACCCCCTACACACCCACAACCCCTACCAAATTCACACCCCTAGAACACCACTACCCCAACCCCACTGCACATCCACACACATTCCCTTCACCTACACCATACCCCTCCCCGACACACCCCCTCACCCCTACCGCACCCCCGCCCCATGTCCCCTCCCCTAACACCCCTTTCCCCCTCCCATGCTCTCTCTCTCTACCCCTACGACCATCACACCACCCTTCTCACTTCCTCCCTGCATACCACCCTACACACACCCCCCCTACACACCCACATCCCCTACCCCCATCACACCCCTTCCCCCATCCCCTCACATACACCCAGTTTAACCCTTCCGTACTAACCACTCGCCTACACAGGCCCTCTCCTCCCCCTGCCCCATGCCCCCTGCACACCCACACCCCTAACCCCCATGCACACCCCCTACCCTTGCCCCCAGCACACCCCCTTCACCCAGCACACCCCCTTACCATTTCCACTGGCACACCCACACCCCTGCCCTCTACCCACAACTTCAACCCCCGACCCCCTTTCACACCCCATCTACAATTTTTCCCCTACCCTCTTCCCCTTCTCCAACAGCCCCTTCACACCTACACAACGCTTTCACCATGAACAATTTACACAATAACCACTAATAAACACTAAAATCAATATTTGGTGGAATTCTATTTAAAAAAATAAAATTTTCATAAAAAATGTACCACAATATAAGTATCACAAAAACCATCACGATCATCATCATCTCATTTAGAAACACAAATATCATTAGCTTCTCCTATCAAACCACCACCATTATTAATATCCTCATTCATATATGAACCAAAATCAATGCTAGGAGTTGAATAATTCTCATAAACCGGACACAAATTAATGTGAACACATTGAATTAAGGAAAACAGAAAATGGTTTTCACTAAGATCAAAAAATCAATCTAGTTTTATTTTACTAAAATAAAATCATACAAAATGTGAAAATATAACAATTTCGATGATTTTATTGGAATTTATGGGAATAAAAAAACGAATTACATATAGAATTTTATGACTTTTCTAATTTGATCACTCACCCACACAAACATAATTGAACCCTAAGAAAATATCTTGCCTATTGGACTTCCAAAATATGAGAAACACCACATAAATATAAAGATCATTTCCCTATCAACTAATCCAGAAAACAAATATCTGACATTTTAAATTTTTTATACTTACGCCATCATTTGGCTATAATTTTGTTTATTAATATATAGATTATAGTCTACTACTCTTATAAACCTCAAAAAATTGAACACATTCAATTCTTGAGTTCCAAGATACATGTATTTGTTTTAAGCCACAAAAATCATTCTTAAAAATAACAATTTATTATTATCATCATTTATTTAAAATTCACATAGTTGATTTTATTTAAACATCATTAAACCTCCAATGAGAAAAGAAAAAAAAATTTATATACATTAGATATACCATTATATTCTATATATAAATTTTTTAAGAATCAACATGATAAATTCAATAAAACCAATTGGTGAAAAATAATTATCTAAAACCACCATGTAAATCAATGAATATCCCTTTCAAAAAATCCCGACAATAAATTTTATAAATTAACTATTTTCATTAAGCATTTTTTAAAATACATGTTTTGTAAATATGATATTTTCATCAATTTATTATGTAACTAATTTATATATGTCATTATATTATATAAAATTTCACTCCACATTCATAACTTCAATCCAATTTAGATAATATGATTCTTAATAAAATATTTTTTACTCAAATAAATATAAGAGGGAATTTCTTTTAATTCTATACATCTTCTTAGTTTATACTACAATAGATTTTACTCCAAAAATGTTAGATTCATCAATATGTTTAGTTATATTAAATCATTTATAAGTAATTTGAATAAATGTATCCTTTTCTTTCTTAAATTTCTCAAAAGAATATGTGATAGAGTACTCACTAACCCTAAGAGACTCTCTTGGATTTTCTGAAGATTAACTTTTCTCTACATAATCTTCAATTATGCTATCATAGATTCCTTTTTTACTTCTAATCCATTATTACACATTTTATTTCCAAATTTTAATGAGAATATTAAAATTTTTTGATAAAACTCGCTTCTTAAGTAATATATAATAAATATAAAGTCAATGATTTATTTATATACATTCCATGACTCCAGTCCATATTATGAATATAGAACATAATACCAAAGGCTCATAAATAAATCTATGTGGATTTCTATTTATACCATAGATCAGAAGGAAACATTTTTACATAGGTAAAGGAAAAATCCATTATATATATATATATATATATTGACGTTTGAATAAAATATTTCTTGTGGTACCTTGTAATACCACTAAGGATCAGCATAGTATGTGTTATATTATTGATGGTTCTACATTACCTTTCAACCATCCCCTTCTCTTAGTTTGTCTAAAATACAATAGCTTATTGAGGAATATCATTCTTTTATAGATACTTCTTAACTAAATATTAAGTGAATTAAAATCCATTATTATAACTTGTTACTTTGATATTCATAACAATGTAGCTTTCCAATATCCATTTATACCTCTAATGATAATCCAGAACAACAATATTTTTATATATAGCAATAATATAGCCTAAATAATTATTTACATCTAGAAATAAAAGTTATTACAATCATCCTTTTATTCGGTTCTACTTAATTTGTCCTCATGAATCATTATGAATTATGTCTAATACATGGTTATGTCTTATTTTTTAGGTTTATAATGTTTACATACTATATTTCCATTATTTAATACATTAAAAGTATTTTCCCAATCAATTTATAGTTATAGAATATTAAAATCATTTTTTACTGAAGTTGTTTCTCCATTATTCCTTGATAGAGACCACTAAATATTTAATTTAATATATTGAATCCATCATTCATAGATATGGATAAATAACATTAATACTAATAAATATCTCGATATTTATCAGCAAAAATTATTAACTATGCTTGTGGCCATGATATTTTATACAACACCATTATTAAACATAACTATTTAATTCAACTTAATATTTAAATTTATAAATATATTAATATTTTTTTCCATATGGGAGTAAAATAAATTTTGAAATATCTATGTTCCCTCACTAAAGGGTGTTTGGGTTCAAATATATATTTTATTAAAAAGAGAGAAACTCTATATAGGGATATAAAAAGTGTGAAGTACGATGTTTGCTTTATGTCTAACAATGACATCTGGTATAAGGAAAACATAAATGAAATAATGTTATGCAAGGTATAACAGAGTGAGATTTTGTAGATAGTGCACCTCCGTTACAAGGGTTATATAACAAAACAATGACTTCTTTTTATCAAAGTAAACATGTATCTTAACTTACATTTATCTTGGAATTGAAATTTAATATAAACATGCAAAATTATGAAGGAAAATAAATTCAATTTAAACCATTCATTAATTAAAGAGGCTATGAGAGGGACCCTCACTCAATCTTAAGGAATGTTTTCTTTTGATTATGACAACATGAATATTCCTATTTTCACTTTCATGCATATGCAAATTCACATATATATAAGGACTTTATGGTCCTATGTACATATTTCCATAAAACAATAAATTCAAGGGGGTCTTTAGATATATGTTTATTCTTGCATATATGCCTTTTCCCTTAAACATCAATGCATTTTTGAAATCTATATATAAACACACCAAATCCCTATATATATATATATATTTATAATGCCATGTGTGAATATATATAAATGGGTATCCTATGTATTTATACTCCTACGTATGCATAGACATGTAATACTTCATCAACGAAGACTGTAATTCACCTCTACCTAATCCACTAAAAACATCATCAATCAATAACCAATTTTATTATACATTCATTTAATTCAATTTAAAAGAAGAAGATATAACATAATCATTACATATTTCCTTCTAATATGATTTTTTCCAACCATAGGTGATTCATGAAATATTGTAGGTGAATCAAATACTACCACAACTATCATCAATTTCCATATCTCATAAATTTCAATGACAAATCATCAATATATATCAATAACATAAATTAATGTTCTGCTCATATGATCCACCCATTTCAAATGTAATTTCTTTGAATTAATAAGTTACTTTGTTTATGTTATTCAATACAATCCTTTTAATAAACATAATGTATTACTAATTACACAATTTAAGATAATAATAAATTATATATATTGAATACCTTACCTAAAATAATGCTTCATAAAATCACAGCATCAGAGCAAGGAATAGTGATTGGTTGCACTAAGAAGAACATAAAGATCCTTATATTATTTGAAAAAAAACTGTTTTTTACCATAAATACTAAGCTCACATAATGATATGTAATCAAAATACCATATAATCCCTAATATTATAATATAATAATGAATAGATAAAAAATTAGAGGGAATCCCCTTGGATAATAATGATATCGATCACATGAAGCTGAAAATTAAAATAGAGGATTGTAGATTGGGGGAGGATGGATGAGGATGGCATTTCCAAGAGAGGGGGATCACATATCAGGGCATGATTTGGAAGTAGGGAACCTCTATGAGAGGATGGTCATGGATCGATAGGAGGATTGTCGTGAGAGGTGGGTCACTGTGAAGAGGGTCGCCATGAGGTGGGTCACTATGTGGAGGGAACTGTTGTGAGTGGAGGGTCGCAGATTGAGAGGAGGGATGTTGTTAGAGGAGGGTCAACATGAGAAGGGTCACTGTTAGGGTAGGAAGGAGTAGCAGCCCAACACGGGTGTAGAGTTGATTGGGAGAGGATAGAAGAGGAGGCTGAGGGAGCCTGACGGGTTTTGTAAAAAACATTGTGGTCAAATTTTAGGCATTATTTTTTAATTAAATTGTGCCTACATGTAGGCTATATCCACAAACATATAAAACCATGGATATAGGTTTGAGTCTATAGACTAAATTTCTAGTAGTTACCATTTTTTTATGTATTCAACGAAGTTATAAATTTAAAATACTCATGATTTTGTATCTATAATTTTATTAATATTTATAATAAAAACAATATAATATCTATGTTTTAAAATCCACGGTCATGATAAATGTACCCTAATTTGAGTTTATTTTCAACAAAAAGTAGAAAATGTTATTTCAACATGTTCATTCAGATCATTTTTCTTCTCTCACCCTTTTATATTTTATTATTCATTTTATTATATCTCCTTTATTGATAAAAATATTAAATAAATGAAATATTATTATATAAATTCATAAAAAATAAATGTTTCATCAATCATTGCACTCAAATTCAAGTTGAGGTTTTATCACATAGTAAAAAAATGGTGTTTCTTATATAATTAGTATATCCATCGATCAATTAAAAATGAAAATATCAAAAAATATTTCCAAAAATTAATTTAGTAGTTCTTCATATGTAATCTGGGAGATACATTATGACAAAAATTGATGATTTTTTTCCTTTTTGAATAACAAAATGAGATCATGAACTCATGATTATATAGATATTAAAAACATCTAGTCACATATAAATGATTTAACAAATCAGGTATGATATTCTCCAAAATTATTTATGTTTTTATTATATACTAAAATATTTTCTTACCCTGAAAATAATAATTTATTTTTTTTATAAAATGAGGACGAAGGGAATAAAAACACATTCCACTCAACGATTAATTGGTGGCCACAATCTAGAAATAATATATGTTTAAATTATGTGATATGGAATCTTCTCAATTACACTATCCACTTCTATCCCCCTTTTGGAAACACATATTATCATATAATCCAAGTTATATCTATAAAATGGATATTATTTAGAATAAAAAATCTAAAATTATAATATGGTAGTGGAATATTTAAATACATAATTCTTATTCATTTTTATATGATATTAGTTTTTCATGTTTATAACAAGAATCACATCCAATTTATATCATCATAAGACTAAAAAACACACATTTTTAGGGAATATGGTGGAACCTAATTTTTTACATAGGATGAGAAACAATTATATTATTCTCTTATAAACCACGATAAATATTTTTATGGTACTCTTTATTTATGAGTAACCATAATGCATCATTTTTTTAAATCAGCATTTAAATTGAGAATCATTACTTTTTATCTTCTATATTTTTTGAGATCGTTTAATAAGAAATCAGGGTTCATTGATTACATAGTAAATTATGTATATTTTTTCTGAATTTATTCATTATATATTGCTATATATACCGAATTATTAGAATTATGTCAATCCTACTTGAACCTCTCATAGTGGTCATCAAAAATTCATGTTTTTCAATTTATGGATATCATTTAATTAAATTTATTATCTTCATGTGATGGTCCAGCCTCTCTATCAACAAGTGTAGGTTGTACCGTATGCAACTTTGATACTCCTCTCCCCTGTGGTGCCATCTGACTACCCTGATTTGTACTACACTCTTGATATGGGTGTTTCTTCTCAAAAACACCATATTCGTTACCTTTACCACCCCAACCAGCAGAACTCTAACTCTGGGACTGAAAAGGTGTACAAGATCATCTTCCCACACTCGGACTATGTTTAGCTATCGCATCACTACATGACTGCCATGGGTTCCCGCAGATCCTCTCCTGATGTCCCATCCTACTACATGATCGACATTCAACAGGGGGTTAGGTACATTGATTACGATAGTTCCCTGGCCTTCCACAATGGTGAAAAACACTCGGAAACTTCTTCAGTCTGAAAATATTCACTTGAGACTTAATTTTACATTTATGTACCTCTGGAAATCGTCTTGCGGAAATAGCCCCATCTGCTTCCAATGCTGGAGAAAAACACTGAAAGTTTGTAAACCATCTAGCATATTCCATCACAGACATAACCATTGAGTTAGCCTCATTAAATCAGCTAATTTCTCCTGCCTGAGAGTATCTTGATAAAAGATCTCAAAGATATTTTCCTAAAATTCCTTCCACTCCATAGCTTCTAGATACCCATCTTGTGTCTGGTTGTCCCACAAACATTTCTCTTGACCGTGCAACATGTATGATTCCCACTTGACTCTCTTCTCAATAGTTGACTCTATGTGGTCGAGTATAGTCTGGATAGATTCAATCCAGAACTCATCTTTCTCCGGCCCACTCTCTCTAGAAAAAGTAGGTAGGTGCTGCAACTAAAACTCCCTCGTAAGATCAGACATACTCATCACGACCTACCCTGTGTCTCTCTCCATCATTTTCATGAACCAGGTGAAGTTCTCTCAAAATTGATCGCCCACTTCCTCAACTGGTACTATTGGTGCCTCAGGTTCAACCACTGGGGGACCATTTCTAACTATACCCCTTGTCCGTCCTCTCAACATGTGTCATGGAGGAATATTTGTTCAAATCCAAACATGTATATTAGGAAACAGTTCACAACATTACCAAAAAAAAATTATTTATATCACTTCACATTTATTTTTTTCAATTTTAAATTTCGACACCATTTTCATTTCAATTTCACAAGTTAAAAAAAAGAACCATTTTAAGTTCAACAACCTATCCATATTCCATTTTCCCGTGCATGGATAAAATAATGAATGTCCCAATAATCCTGAGTTCCTAGAATGATGCATGCAGACGAAAAATCATGCCATTCTGGGCCATGAATAATTACTCAATAAATTCCAGAAATAATAATCACATCACACAAAAATTACATCTCCGAATGTGAAATAATATTCAACTGTAACGACAAACAACAATAACAGCAATCCCACCATGAGTACTTGAGTTTTCCCCCATATATGGGTTTGTAACTCCCTTGCATGAGATCATTATCAAGCCCTGACTTTCCCTAATCACCTTATATCATCCCCAAATAGTATGACATGAAGAAGAAGAAATAAAACCTACCCCTTTGATACCACTTTCTAACATCCCAACCCGGGAGCCACTGAACGGTGCCCCTAGTTGGTTGGCCACATTCCCTCAAGCGCGGCTCCCCATTTTCCAGAGGGAGCCAGCTAGCAGTGAGGGTCTAGTATGTTCGTCATGGGAAGACTATACCCTCTATTATCAGAATAAAATACCATCGGAAGTAACCAAGAAATAGCAGAAAGTCATATAAATATAATAGCATAAATGTTACTAGTATATCCAAAAAAGGAAATACAATACTCAAATGAAAGTTAAAACATGATTCTACAATGAAAGTGACAAGTGTCCACAATGAAATTGAATGTAAATACTCAAAAACTCCTAATGGTTCACGAACCATGTCTGTCTCCCTCATTCATGCTCCATCCCCAACTCACCAATCTTACCAGGGCTCTTTCCCTTTTCCTATCCTGAAACAACAAATTCTATTCTGGAAGTGATCAGCCAGCCTGAGTAGGGTGTGAGTACGACTCATTAGGTCACCACAAACAGTGTCAAAAACAATATAGTCAGAATTAGTGTATGAAGTTGCATTAATAATAAAGTAAAGCAACTGAGGAGACAATTTTCATTTATCCAATTCACCTTTATTTAATAACTTAAACACCCAGTTAACTGAGAACCCCCAAAAAACAATACTTTATTTGGCCCGTGTCAGAGCCTAAACAATTTTCCTTTCTCAATTAATAATCATTAAATCAAAATATCAAGTTACGTAATAGCCAAAATGAACCATAGTACCAAATAAATGAAATAGATTTGAACGTTATGTCTAACACACATATGAGTATTTTGAGCATCAGTCCCTATCTAACAACCCCATGGGTATTTGTATCATCAATCCAAGTCCCATAAAAAATCAAATTCATGCATGTCATTGGTTCTAAAAATCCATGTCTAGGACCAATGTGGGTATTAGCAGCATCAGTCTGTGTCCCATAATCCTTTTTCAAAACAAATAACCAATTCACATATAGAACCATATTCAAATTTTTAATCATCTTTATCCTTCCCTAATAACTCTCACCTATATTCAACTAGATCCAAAATTCATAGAGAACCACATTAACAAACCACCAATTAATTATTTATGCCACGACATTTATAAAACTGCATACGCCTAACAAGTTGAGACTTAGGGATTTTATTTAGACCACCTACCTCGATTTATTTATTGAAGTTATCCCAACGAAAATACCCCAAAATCAAAGCGGAAAAACACCATCGATCAAGTTCTTGATCAAAATCCTCAAAACCAAAAATAAAATCATACGTATTATGATCTTACAAAATGAGATCTAGATCCATCATCCAAGATCTATACAAAAACTCATAGTTTAAGATCCATAGAAACAATTGAAATCCCCCATGAAATGATTAAGGAATGATAGAGGAAAGAACAGAAGAAAAAAAGGATTATATCTACATACTAAAGGGAGAGCATGTCTTTAATCCAAGCCTTCAATCTAGATAGAAGATGTTTAGATCGCCTTGGAATATCTCCAAGAGGCTTTGGAAACACCTATAAATTTCCAATCCTGAGCCAAGGTCATAAAATAAAGATGTTCCGGAGTTTTAGTGGTTTTAAAAAAGATTTTTGGAATTAAAAACCACATGCACGTTTTCCTAGAGAGTGGTGCACGGTTTGTCAATCCGTGTGGACCTCACTGTCTAGAGAAGCACAGTCTGCATGGTTTGGTCGCACGGTTTGTCAAGACATTCACAAACTGTGCACAACCCACTGCCATTTTTTTTACTTAAATGTTCACCCAAATGCACCCCAATTCACTACTCCAAAATAGAGGTACTCAAAAACATCAAAAGTAACTGTAAATGTTCCTGTGATTGATTCCAGAAAAGGCTGGGATATTACAGAGACCCCTAAGATGCTAGAGTTTTTTCGTATTATAAAAGTATTATCTTCCTATTTATAGTAATTATACATTTTAAATGAATAATGTTCTTATATGTTAATTTGTGTCATGTGATAGAATTATTGTGACATTCACCCATGATGACCATCAGGCAAACATTAGGAGGTAGGTGAATATAATGCCCCTCCTATTTTTAGATATATCCCTCAGTTCTGACAAGAATTTATTATGATCAATAGAACCCATAGATTCATATTAATGTAATTTATAATCAAGGGAAAGCATCTCTGGGATCAACGACATTCAAGGTTAATATAACCTACATCAACTTCTATTCACTATAAAGGGTAGAAAAAATTCTATTAATATGTGGATTGAGTTGGTGGAAGTTATATTTTACCAATTACAATATTCAATTAATATTATGCTGAGAATTTCTATAAATATTTTCTTCATTTAACAAAAATAAATTTGAAAGATTTTAATGTTAATTAATCTAAAGAGATAAATTTTTTGATTATCTATGGTTACCCATAAATTCAATATGATTTTGAGATATCATGAGTATTTAGGTTATTTGATGAAAATCATATATACTCAATGAATTAGAATAATTCAGACACCATAATGTGAATAATTCATTTGGGATAGATAAAAATAAAATGTTTTATAAGAAGAATATTAATTTAATATACTAAAGTATCATTATTGAATATATAGAGTAAAACCAAAACAAACACAATAAATTAATTTGATTGAAATTAATACAAAAGTAAAATTATTCCCCTATAAATAATTGATCCATAAAGAGAAACACATTTTAAAAACACAAATGGACTAAAATGTTGAATATTACAAAATTTCTCAGTAGTTGAAAAAAATTGGTTCCAAATGAGAAGTAAAATAATATTAATTTAATTTCAAACACATTAAAAACAAACTTTTCATATATATTATATTAAAATTTTGTTTTCCATTAATAATTTCTTATTATTGGGATGATAAAAATTACTAATTAATGAATCCTGTTTAAATGTATATTCATTCTGATTAATTTGAATTCAAAAACATTTAAATTATTTAAATGAATGGAATGTTGAGAAAACTTATATATTTTCCGGAAATTTAGTGTTTCAAAAGGGTTTTTCTATTGAAAGGGTTATAATAATAGAACTCATATGATTGAATGTGAATAATGGTTTTTAATTTTACATTATGATGATATCCTCCACCTTTAATACATCGCATAACTTGATTTAGTACCATCATGTCATAAAATAAAATATATAAAGTCCAAACAATTTTATTCATTTCATATATTATTCTGGTCAAAATATTTTATAAAATACAACATATTAATCTATAGGCCTAGTGGATACATGATATTACATAAATAAAATATCTTTATTAAAATAATACACAATATCATTGTTTAAAACTTTATAATTGTTCATTTACGTAATTTTTTTTACAAATACCCCATAAGATTTCTCTAGGTATATATATAAAGAAAATGGAATATCTATAATGCCTAGTTAGGAAATAATTATAATAGATAAAATTAATTAGAAAAACATAAGGATCAAGTGAAAAATCATGATATCATAATATAGGTGGATCACATATGATAACTTGAAATCGTATCTGGAATATAATTATATCATATGATAATGGAATCATAGATATGTGGTGAGAAAAAAACAATATATCATAAGAATAATTCTTGGATCACAATCATGATAATATTATATATAGGATATAATGTAATATTATATTGGGTTTACTTCCTTGTCCAATAAATTTTTTATTATGAGATATAAAAAATTAAAAAATTCATTAAATGAATCTATGTTTCTCGACTAACAAACCACATTATATACACATGAATATGGGTGCCACATAAGAAAACATGTATAGGGAATGTTTATAAGAAAAATAAATAAAAAATAAATGGGTTGAAAATAATTTCATAATGAATAAAAAAATGGATTATCATATTGGTTACCATAAATTATTCGATGATAGATTATTGGAAATTTATAAATGAAAAATTAATCATTGGGAAAAATAATGTTCAGGTGATGTGAAGACATAAAAAGAGTGGAGAATTTGTTTTAAAATAGAACATTTAAACGAGGTTTAGAAAAAGGTTACAATTTATTTTAAATGGGTATTAGTATATTAATTTCATTAAAATGAAAAATAAAACAAATAGATTTAATTTAAATATATAATGATATGTTGAAATAAAAAAAGGATTAAAACAACATATGGAGTTTAAGAGTAAAAGAGATATGGAAAAAAACAAGATCAATTTAAACTAGTTTTATAAAATAAAGGAATAATAGAGTGAACATAAATAATTTGTATTATTACCAACAAAAAATGATAATATAGACTCATTTATTTTGGAATACTGATATTCCAAAAAAATATAGAAGAATTAAATGAGAAGAGGAATGAGAGATATAATGAATAAGATAGAGATTTTATAACCGAAAAATAATGAGTTTCGATCAGATGTCCCCTTAGCATTAGTCTATCAAAAATTCTATACATTTTTCTTATATTCTATAATTATGATTAATATATATTTACTTAAAAAACATTTTGATATATTAAATATATTTAATGTCCAATTATATTCATAAGTTGTTCATTTATATTATATTTTTTTTCAAATCATTGCCGCAATAAGTTGTAATGTTGTTTTTATATAAAACATAGTATTTATATTGATTACGGTCAAAGGTTATATTAATTATTTTCATAATATAAAAATTATTTCATATATGGATGATTATTCATTCTAGTATAAAAGTTTTTTGGCATTTAAAATATTTTTAAAAAATATAATAAAAAATATAAAATATGTCATGTAATTATCATTTTGGGTGGTAAACAATTACAATTATAAATTTTGGTAATATATTTAATATAATTTTCAATTTATCCATCCATAATAATATTGATTACGTCAGTGTTGTTTTTATTGTCTACATCCATCCATAAAAAAATCTAAGGAAGGCAGTGATATGAAATGAGACACATCATCCAAGATGGTGGTGAACGGACCATAACACAAGAACCATTTTCAAAATAGAATGGATCAATGGATGTTAGATAATGTATATTACATTAACATAGAAACATTTCCATACACTAATGACAATTATGTTATCATATTAATCTCGAATAAATAAATTTTAGTAGGTATACGATGAATATAATTAATGGGATTTTTGTTGAGAATATTAGCACTTTATTTGGGTGTTCAATCTTAGAGTTCAACTTGAGGATCTATCATTTATAATTTTTATAAAAACATGGATTATTTTTGTTGAAATATGGTTTTAGATATATTTTTGAATAATTGGGGAATCATACTTTTCTTAATATTTGAGGATTCGTTAAAATGTGGGGGGTTGTATTTATAAGGGAATGAGAGAGATAATTTAGATTAATTTATTGATTATATTATCATTCAGGAAAATTAATTTGGAATTAATGTTTTTCTAATGTATTTTTTTATATACTATTAAATAAATTATGTTATTATAAAATTTTGATCAACAGAAAATTTAATAGAACTTTTCATCTACTTAAATAAATGAAAATAATAAAAAAATATGTTTTTAATTAAGATAATATATAATTTAGGTTCTTGAAATACTATAGATAAAATTAAAAATATAATTTAATATTTTTTAATTAATTAAGGTACCCATTGACTACAATTTTGTCCTATAAAATGGTATAATAAATATTCAATAAATTCAACCATCATGATTATGTCATAAAATAAACGACAATAATTAAATTTGTTGTTTAAATTATTCAATAAAAACCATCTCCTTCATAAAAATATCAAACAAATATTCCATATATAAATATTAAATGATGGTTACTTAAGTGAAATCCATTTTATCAAAATAATTATATATATATGATATATTTTATTTTCGAACTATAAATAAATTCTGCAAAAAATGTATTTACTTTTTATAAAGTGATAAAATATTGGACACATAATGAAATTATTTATGATTTCATAAAATTATATAATCAAACTGATAGTGTATGATGAAACCATTTTTTGAAAATAAAATAGATTTCAATTCCATAAAAATTAATTTTTTATAAAATGAATCATATAAAAGTGAAGAAAAATACATGTATTCTTTATTTATGGAAAAATTTTGTTTCATAATAATTAACACTTTTTATTATTGTTTTTTTCATATAATACCCACTTTCGAAAATTCATTTTTTATTATAATAATGAGAATATTTTTATGAAGTATATTCCTTTGAATGACACATGTTTTATTTCATATAATGAATTCAAATTATTATTGTCTCGTCAATTATATTCGCCCCCATATAAATTTCAAACATAAAATTTCATTTCAAACTATAGGTTAAAAAATAAAAAAAACATATATTTCATTAATTTGTAGGGATCAAACCCTCACTCCTAGAACTTATTGTTATACCAATGTACATTCAATAGGAGGGTAGTCATGTTTCAGAGGATTTTGTCTCTATCATCCAAGATCATCATTGGAATATCATCATAAAGGAGACCACGCTCTAAATTTATCATTTATACATTTAGTACATTTGAGAGATGTGGTATGTAGCACCTTACATGGGATATGTAATACACATAATATAAATGAGATAGTTTAGTGAGTTTTCATTTCGATTGAGATGTATTCAATGTGATTAAGAATCATAAAGGACCCAATGTGTATTGGGTTTAACATTCCATTCATCTCAATCAACATGAATACCTTTCACTGACATATATGAATGAAGACTCGGTCTCACACATAAAACGACATATATCATTGATAAATATCATAATATCTATTCTATTATCTATATAATATGCTGATGTGTCCTATAAAAGTTTTACAGTTCACTCCATTTACTCAACATGTTCATATCCTAACAGTTGGAGATCACCAACTTCATCACAACACATGAGTGTTCTAAATTTGATCGCATAATGGAATCTATAAATAGATATCTAATTGATCAGTTGGATGACATTTTAATATTTATTATTTTCTAAAAAAATGTACTACTCACTTCCTAAATTGATTGGTATATATAAATATCTACACATATACTCAAGTGTCATCATTGTTAATTCAAATTAACCATTATTTTCTAGGTGAAACACTATAATAATGTTAAATAATGTGTTTAGATCTATTTTATACTTTTCCAAAATGAAGAGGTGAATCTAAAATCTTTGTTAAATACAATTTAAAGTGGTGTTCTATGCATACTCACCACTTCATTGATGTATATCATTGTCATTAGATTTAGTGAAAAGTCCTCTAGAATTGAGGAAAAATAAGTTGCATTTTTAAAGGTCAAAAATAACCAATATAGCATTATATACTTTATATGTATTTAGAATACCCATCAAAAAATTCCATGGTGATGTTCATAGATTTCCATAAAGGTATATATAATGGATTCATTATCCATATTGAATTTATTGCTTCTAATTTCACATATTTTAATATATAAAATTTTCATGTATATTAAACAACATCCATATTAATATTTCCTCATAAAATATGTTTACATATATGTATTGAGACTCCCAAGGGGGTGAGTTTTATATATTACCGAGGGTAAATGAGGGTTGGAAATTTTTAATGATTAAATTCTACATAACTTCTAAATTCCTTTAATTTATTTGATACACTCTCACCAGTTCATATATGTGAACTTGTATAATTAAATCCCACCATTTTCCATTAAATTTTTTATGATAATATCAAGAATTAAACACAAAGGTATTTTTACAATTTTCAGCTTCAATTTGAGTACCATCTCTTTGCCATTCCAAGTCCCTCATGTTCATATATTCATTCTCTAATAATTATTTCCTAAAATTTCCTACTGGTGTTAGAAGTTCATCTTAACAAATAGTGTTTACCAATATAATATTTCTAACAAAATTACAATGTCTCATGAAATAATATTATATAGACAATTTTCAGTTTATAAAGTCTCCAATTGAAATGGTATATCACTGTATCAAGCACTTCTATTGAACATCCTTGAATATCGGCCAAGTTCTTATTCTAATAAAAGTAATTTTTTTATATTGAAAACCTTATACAAAATTTTATCTTCTGGTCTTCTCAAAAGTCCTCGTAAATGGATATTCCAGTCCTATAAACATTCCACAGAGTATTGGTGTTCCAGTTTCCTTATCATTAATCTGCCAAATTAAATCATTTATTAAAGTACATGGTGAGTTGCTTCCAATGACAAATAATTTTTTTCTATTTAGAAACACTCTATAAATAAGATTTTCCATTTTTATAAGCACACAACCCTCCAATAATCAGTGGGATTGTGTGAGATTGGATTTAAATTGTCTCACTCACTTATAATAAATTAGACTACCTTCAAACACACAATGACATTAGAGATAACACTATTTTGTTATGTTTTTCCAAATCATGACATCGATGATCTTCACAAAACTCCACTAAATCTCACATATATTAACACACATTAACTATACATATGAGAATCATCACAATGATTATATTTATAATGTTTTTTTAAATCACATCTAATATCTATCTATATTACCATTTTTCTCACTTACATCATAACTGAAGAATTATAATAATTCATATTTTTCTCATAAATGTTGTGATACACATCTTAGTAACTTAATAAATTCAACAATTTATAGTGAAACATTGTAACTAGATTTCTCAAAATTCTTATATCTACAGGTTTATAACATGAAACATATAGATCTATCATTGTACAACTAAAAAAATGTATGGTATACTTGTTCCCCTAACCTATTTCTAGTAATGTTTCATAATATTGTATATTCTATTATCATTATAATGCCTCTATATCTAAAATAATTTTTTAATATTTTCTATTTTTTATCATCAAAACATTCACCCATTTTGGAAAAATTATTCCAAAAATATAAATGTATAAATAATAAGTCTGTCACACACCCTCATTCTTGATTTTCTAAAATATCATCCTACATCTTTCTTATAGTCCTTAGATATATAATTATGTGGTTACCATTAGTCCTAGTATTCCATACTATGATGTATAATGACATCTAGAATACAATATAAAAATATATTTTTCCATACACCAAAATTTCAACATTCATAAATGTAAATCATTATCATTAATAATTTGGAATGTTTAACTTTCTTAATTACGAAACACCATAAGAAAAAACATTAGATTATTATTTAATTCTACTAAATAAACTCATTAAAATTACTACATATCAATTCCATATTCCATTAAAAATATTGATAAGAACATTAGAAAAATTGTATAATAGATCTTTATTTCATTATATCAGTGTGACTCCTCTATTGAAAAATAATTTTGAGAATTGTTAATAATATAATAACTATTTATTTACCTCAATAATAGATAGCACACATAGTCATACATCATACATCGCAACTTCCTCTTCATAAATTTTTAATTTTGGGGATCTTCCCTTACGTAAACCTTCATCCTTTTTATGATAATATACACCATTTCCAATTTCATTATCATATATTGAATATATGGATGAGTGATCATATGATCAAGTATATATTTGGTTCCTTAATTTATGATTCCCATGTCTATCATATTGGTCTATATGATGATCATATCCTCCACTTTCCTTATCATGGATAATTTTTTAAGATCTTTTCTACTTAGATTATCAAACACTATACATTATTTCTCATGATGATAACTGAATAAGTAATCATAAAATTTAATAAAAAATAACCAAATTTATTAAAATAAATTGAGATTATTCTATGTGACTATATAATTCAGATTCATTGATACATAAATATGTTTCACTTCTCTTAATAGTTGTAATTCATGTAACTCTTTAATGTTATTATTAATGAAGCTAAATCACTATCATATATTAGATAATTTTGATCATATTACGTAAATAGTAGTGGAAATTATGTCACATTATTATTTTTTGAGGAAATATAGAAATAAATTCTTTTCAAAATCTTTATGTCTTTAGGTTTAGTGATTGGACTCTAATAAAATCATTGAAAATAAATTCTCATTTATAAATCCAAAAAAAAATCATTTCTCCATTCTGATTTCACTTGGTTAGTGGGTTCTAATTTTATGATAAATTTTTTAAAAATATATGATTGTATATAGATAATTTGAGTAAAATAGGGATCCTAGATACATATTTTATTCAAGGCTAATACTCAACCACCCTGATCATCAGAATAATTATATATTTCTCCATTCATATCATAACATACCATAAGAATGATCGTTTCATCATAAAAACATAGACTTACGAGACATTGTTTATCACATCTCATTTATCAAAGTCATTATCATAATACTAAAATGCTCCTCATGTTCCTAATTTATATTAAAGTAAGTGATAATATCATTTCTATTGACAAAAAAAATCATGGTAATTTATAATGACTATATTCATCAATCCCATGAATATTTCAGGATCATTTTTGTGTTTTATGTTCCATAATATGAAATAATAGTATTTATACATTGTATCAAATAGTGTATTGGGAAAATCCTCTATAATAATCTTTAATCTAAGGTATCCTAGACAAATTTATGATTTGGATAATTACTAGTATTCATGTAGATGATCAAATGAGAAACAACTATTTGGAAATGTATAGTTTTTTCTTTATCATTACATAGTTGAGATCATGATAATAAATGGAGTAGTAAATTAACATATTGTTTTTATTAACATATTTATAAGAACTCACCATGGGTAATCATAATATAATTAGAAACCTTTTCATATATTCTCTTGTAGATTCATATTTTGTTCTACTAATTTAATATTTTCCATTTTATATATAATATGGGATATGGGAATAGTTTAATGTATTAGTTGTTTTGAGAACTCAACCTCTCCATCTAAGTAAGATCATGCAAAAAATCAGATAATATGTCACTATATTACATTACGGAAGGAATATATTCAATATTGACCAATTACATTATCTCATTCATTTTAATTAGATATGTTTTATCAATAGTAAACAACACCCATTATTAATAAGATGATTTTATTATATATTCAACCATATTTAAATTTTTTTAAAAACTAGATGATCATTTGGGAAATGGAAAGTGATTTTATTCTTATTATTGTTTATTTATGATCTATATAATTGTAGCGAATAGATTCCTATGGTAATAAAGATCTCCCCTAAATGGGTGTATTAAAATATTTGATGGGATATTCAGCCCATGATCCTTGAATGGGGCGACATTATATGATTGATATGTTATTGTTTACCGATTTTATTTTTCAATTGATAACTCAACATACATGTTTTGATGTTCCATCTAAGATGTTTTGATAATCATCCATGATATAAAATAATGTGTTGGACCATAATCATAATTTATTTTTTTGATTATTTAATGAATAAATAGTTTACTTATCACCACATTGTTTGCAGGATATTCATTATTATTAGTGATATAATAATATCATCCTTTCTTTATTATTATTATATATCATTGAAAACAATTTTATTAGGGAATTGTCATGTATCATGTGTATAAATCATCGTTGCAAAACATCATACCATGAAATTTTGATTGATTAAAAACACATTTTCTTCCATATCATTTATAGGATTCATCACCTCCCTTTGAAATTAATTAGATTAATGGACCAACATTCTACAAATATATTACATCCATGTTGTTTATAGGTAGTAATTTAGATTCATATTCCAACTCTTATATTAAGTGGGAAATTTGACATTATTCAACCCATATGATTTAAAAATTGAGCCTCCAGAATTAATATTTATTATCTTCTTTGTCTTATCCACCATGAGAATATTGAGAATCACCATTATCTATTTAAAAATCAAGGTCACATGGATCCCCTTTTAATTTTTTGTGGTTATTTATATATATCAACATGAAAAGTGATTATAATGTGATTCATGATGTGATTATGGGTTAGTCATCATTTTAAGGGATGTGCAGATGGTGAAAAGTGTGTTATTGAAGTATTTAGATTTTGGATTTAATTTCTCTAGAGGATGATGATTTATGTAATGGTTGATAATATCATTTGGTTAGTACATTTGGAAACATAGTATACTGAATGGTAAGTCACATGATGTTTCTAGGTTATGTGATTTTATGCATTGGTTAGTCACCCATAGTTGTTTATAAGACCTAACTAGATTGAAGGTTGTTAATGATATTTAGAAAGAGTGATTCAGGTGATGTAATCTGTGAAAATTAAACTACCATTATTTGGTCGACAATTTAATTCCCAATACTTTTATCATTTCACAGTAATGTGTTGCCTTATGATATGTATCTTATGTTATGACTATCGTTTGGAATTTGAAAATGTGATACTTATTTATTATATAGGCATGAATTTATGTATTTATTCTAGTGTTATTTGATCTTAAAATTAAAAATTATTGTTCAATCAATTTATTGGTATTTTAAATGAAATTATACAGTTTGGTTTCACTAGATTTTATATGTGTTCCTTTATAATATTTTAATTGGGATTTTTCTGTTTTTTATAAATATTTAAGGAATATTGTTTTCAATGTTTTATTTGTGATATTAAATACTATTCAAATGTGTTTAAACCATGTGAGTGTTTGTTTTATTCAAAGTAATGTTTTAAATAAAATGTTAATTAAAACCATCGTATTGTTATAATATTTTCAAACTACATGATATTGATTATTTTATAACATACTGAATTTTAATTGTGGTAGTATCCTAATGGGATTGATAATAGATCCAACATACTAATATTCATGGGAATGATGAACTAATGTATTATGATTGATTATTTAGGATATAGATTCCATATTTGATCTAGAACCACATTGAATGTGATGTTTATTGTCTAGTTTAATGGTGGTAGTGACTCGTAAATAACATCGAAATGGTGGTCGATCATTTATTTTTACGAAACTTGTTGGATCATGTAATTTTAGGCTCTTTCTAATTCCATTTATAATCGTTTTTTATTAGGTTAAGGATTAGAGAACTTGTATTAAATCTTTTGTTATTGGAAAATATATTGTTATACTTTTTATTTTCAATTTTATTGTTATTCCATGATTTAATGTTCATACTTGGGATCATGTATGTGATACCATCTCAAATAGTCATTCAAGGTTCCCTTGATCATTTCGATTTCCCAAATGTATTTGGGAAACACCCTGAGGTAGTGGAGGGGCCACATATGAATCATTATAGATTGAATTACAGGTGAAATTTTTAAAAAGAAACAAATCATAACTCATCCTTAGAATCAGTGTTCTTGATGAACAATATAGAGTTACCTTTCTATATTAATCAATAGAAATGTACATATGAATTATAAATATACATAATTTTAAAAGTTCTATAATCAATAAATGTAATATATATATATATATGGGTAAGATTTCATAAATCATAAAGTATATGAATTTATGTTATATATTTTATTCCATAATTTCCCCAATAAATTGATGTATAGAATACATGTGAACACCATTCAATTATAGGAATGGAAAACGGGTTATAACAACTCAAAGGAATTAGAATAAAATTTACTCCAATAATTGGCTGATGGTCTCGAAATACAATTTAATTGATGAGTCAAATAATTGATAAGAAATAACATACACAATATATTCACTGAATTATGGTGGATGGTTATAAAAGAACACACACCAAAAAAATAAAATAACATTTGGAGGATGTTTACATAGATAAAATATTCCTTGTAAATGAATTCTTCACAAAATATCACATAAGAGGGGATGATGAATCATATATTTTCATTAAAAAGTTTTAATACCCAATTTATAATTATATATTTTTCTCATATTATAAATATTGTTTTCTAAATCCCATGTGTATAATCCATTTTAATACGAAACAAATCCAGATGAAAATATAAATATTTTTTGGAAATCATTAATAACATAGATATAAAATATAATGTCACATCAGACAATTCAATATTACTTTCTAAATTTTGATGTAAATTTTTTTTGATTATGTTTTCATTTAAAAATAATATTCAATAATCAATCTTTAAAAATTATATAATGTTTTATTAAGGGAATTTGGGGTCGAAGATAAAACATTTGATTCTGAAAGGGGACATTTTAATAATTTAAAATTATATTAGATTAAAACGAAAATACTAACACGTTTTATAGATCATTATTTTTATTAAAATAATATTTCTCTATAATGATTATGATATTTCGTATAATAAAAAATTAGTGTGAGATAACCCAATTATAGATGGAAAAAGTTTATAAGATTACATTACTACTCAAATATATGAGATTTCAGTTTTCAACATCACTTAGTGGGAACCTTGACCATGACACATGAAAAATAGGAAAAGTTATTTATGTTGTAAGAATATAAACAGTTATAGAAAATAACATAATACAACAATAGTGATAATTGTAACAAATTTTATATGAATTAATTTATAATAATAATCATATTTTATTTACTAAAAAATGTTTTTCCAAAAACTAAGAAGACTTTAGTATCACATGAGTCGCAAGATATTTGATAAAAGATATTAATTTAGCTATGTATATATGAATAATAATAAAAAAATAAATTATAAGAAATTCATTGGATTTTATGTCAATAGAGAATAATAAAATCGAAAATGGGTTACAACAAGTATCATCTCTCAATAAAATAGAATTGAGGAATTGAAAAAGACTACTAACATAGAATGAATTGAATCTATACACTTTGATGTGTATTATTTATAATGAAACATTTACTACTATGAATAATGATAGTATACTAATACAAAATGTTAATTTTTCATAATATACACCATTACAATGAAATAATGAATTTATATGATGTAGCTATAATGATATTGATAATTGATAAAATATACCCTTAACTCTTGTCATGAATTCCACACACAAAATTTATCATCCATCATAAACAATTGAAATATTAATGAAATAATATAACTAAATATATATTTTATTATTTATAAATTTTATATATAATCATTCTTCATATAATTTCATGTTAGTTATTACCCATTTTCAATATCAGGTGTTAGTAATCAAGATCGTTATGAACATGATTAATAATAATGGTGTTGTTTTTCATTCGTCTGAAAAAATATAAAATTATAAAATAAAAAACGAATTAGAAATTATATATATATATATATATACATTTATAATGTCATTATTTCATTATAACTTGGTTTGTGATGTACTATATAAAGATGAATTTGGTGATGATCACGATTAAATTATTCCTAGAAAAACAATTATTCCTTGACAAATAATGAGGTAAATTTATATATTACAATCAAATATAAAATAAATTTCATCATTTAATTATTTATATGATAAATTAATAGAAATTAAATTCCCATATACATCAATGATATAAATTTATTTAATTTTACATTTATGTGGTTAAACCATCCTAAAATAAAAACACCATGAAAAATGGATTGTTATGATGTGGATTTTTTGATTTCATTATACTAAAGTAATAATGATATTATATTGTTTTTATTATCGTGATACATCATAAATATATTTTATTATAATAATAATATAACCAATAAAAATTTATTTCATCATATGAATAACTAAATATTGCTCTGAGAATACTAGATTAAATTTATGAACTTACCTCCATTGTTTATTTGTTATATTTTTTGTATAATTTATTTTATTTATTTCAAAAACTATAATAATAAAATATTCATAGTATTTATCCATTAATAACCCTCACATGATCATCTAGTAAAGTGGGTATGAAATGTAAAATTGAATTTAATCATTCCATGAAGGTGATAGTATACAAATACCTACAGATAATGAATTATTTTTTAAATAGAATTTTGGTAAGGAGTAATTTGTTTGAAATATTTTATTGTGAAAATATTTTTTAAATGTAATATTTATATATATAATTATATTTTAGGAATGAATTTGTAAGGTGGTGATGTAGAATGATAATTATTGCATCTTGGAGGTGTTAGTGTACACAACACATGAATGATGCTTTCCTTTTTCTTAAAAGAAAAGGGAAATGTTTTGATTGCATCTATGATCATTAAAATGACATAATAGTATAGTAATAATAATAATATTATTATTATTATTATTATATCGTGGTTTTATGTAATTTTAGTATGAATAACATCACATAATGAAATTGAAATTGTAAACTACTGATTGAATTTTTTTTACCTCAATTCTTTGATTATATCATTTTCAAAGGGGGTTAAGCTTGGCAGGGATTGAATATTGATAAGATAAAAACAACATGATGGGGGATAAAAGTGTTTAAATAGTTTTTGGTATGATTTTGATATAATATTTATTGGTTTTTGGTGTGATATGAATTGAGAAGATGAGTTGTCCATTTATATATACAAATGGATGACATATTTGGAGGTACTATAAAATATTTATTAATCGGAATTCACCCTCAAAGAATGTGGCTCAGAAATTTATAAATAAGTAATGGGTAAAGGATATGGTCAGTAAATTCTGCAACCACCCTTCATCACACATGTTTTCAAAAAAAATTGTCTTTTTTTTATTGGATAAACCCTCTTTTAACCCATTTGATTCTTACTGAGTAAGCTAGTTTTTATTAAAGTAATTAATAATTTACGATTGAATATAATAATTTAATTATTAAATAATATATATATAATTTTATTTCGAAATAATTATTTTATTATGCAGTAAAATCATTATTTATAATATACAACTTATCATCTATAATATCAACAATTGCTTACTAAATTAAGGAAATAAATTAAAATTATAAATTCCCATATTAAATAAATATTATTCTGTATAAAAAAGTTTCAATAATTTATAATTAATTATTATATACTAATATTTTATTTAAATCAAAATATTTGAATAAATTCTAAATTTCCATATTCAACTTAAAATAAATATTTTTAGAATAATATGAAAATATCATATTCTGAAAATATATTAATTATTAAATAAAAAATATATGTAGCATTTTTAAATGAAAATTATAAAAATTCAAATTTCAAATTCAAAATAAAATTTTAAAACATAATGAGAAATATTTTTATATTGAAAAATACCCTTTAGAAGACACTCTACTATTTTTGTTATTTCAAATCAATTAAAAACTAGTTTAAAAATTTTACCCTTATTAAAATATATAAAATAAAATTAATTATAATTTTCATGTGAATATAAAAATAGCACATAAACATAATTTTTTTAAAAAAAAATTCTATGATTGAAATGGCATTATTACTTATTTATCCTACACCGATTGAATTTCATAAATTTTTATAGTGGAATTTATTTTAGTTCTATAAAATTGACCATATACAGTTACACTTATTAATTCACACTAATTACATGTCATGTTTTTAATAGTCATACATCAATATATATTTTTTATCTATTATAACAAGGATTAATTTAGGTTCGATGTTACATGAATAGAACATTATCAATCATATTGAATTATTTAATAGTGATAGTATACTATAATGTCATGGTGTTACATTTTACCATATTAAATAAATTTCAACCTTTCAAATCTAAATATTACCCACTTCTGAATGTTGGTTAGAGTAATCGTATCATATCTATCAATTGGGATTTAACATCTAATGTATATTTACTAAATGTTAATACTTTATACCATGTTACATATCTCTCCTCTAACAATATTGGTCATTCATAAATTCCTAAACCTCGTTATGCATATACAATAAACATTATTATTTATTACAAACAGTTATTAAAACCACTTGAATCTACTAGATGTTATTTAATCGGTAAATTTAATCTATTTTTTGTTTTTGAATATTAAATAAAATATTTTTGGAGAAATGTGGGGATACATAATGTGATTTTGGGGCCTAGTGTCCATAGAGATAATCACTAAAACTTATTGAATAATTGTATGCTTAATTTTCATTAAAAGTGTAATAACATCTAAATGATGTCTCATATAAAAAATGTGATGCCTCTATTGAATTTATAGCATGGGTTTTAACCTATAAGTGACATAACCAGTGTTTTAATTGAGTTATATGGATGAGCGCACTCATGGGGATGGGTATAAATAAATTAATTGAATAAAATATTTTGTTTAATAATTGACTCATACCAATTATATATATATATATATATATTTATTTATGTGGAATATTTTTATGGTTTTCTATATAACCCTTCCGAAAAAGAGAAGCCATTAGAGATTATTGGAGATGTCCTTAATGGAATGAAATGATCAAATAACAGATCATTGATCTATGTGAGATGGGGCTTAAAGATCTCACTATGGTAAAAAAAGAACCATTTTTCATAATCGACATATCCTAATTGAGGTAGGATTTGGTTCTTTTTTGTATTATAAAAAAATATTTCAATTTTATTTCTTATATGAATCAATTGTCCAATAGATTGATTCACATATAAGTAATAATTTGGTTATGTTATTTTTCTACATGTATTGTTGGGAGAAATGACTATTCTAGTATAGTTATTTATTTATCACTATAATGATAACATATACATTCCATTTGGACATATCCGTGGTTTTCTCTTCTTTATCATGATTCTTGGATTTCTCACACCATCGTTTATTAATGGTTGGAAATTCCATTGGCCCACGATTTAATGAATACTCAAAAATAATTTCTTTTTCACCCATTTCATGGAAAAATATATTTATTCCATAGATCTGGGAATGGGTTGAAAATACATCATGATGGGATGATGGATATAGAGGATCCTTTTAAAATATGAAGTGTCCATGTTATGATATTTATAAACAACAATTCCAGGGATTTGGTGAGAACTCAGTGTGTGCCTTATAGGGTACAGAAACACGAACACAACTGCATGTGCTTGGGTAGTCTATGTACCATGAAATGGAAATGGATAGTATTGGTATTAATGGGGAGATCCATATACCTATAAGTAGTCCAATGTGTATGGGCTTAGACACATTATGTACTCTGATATTGAAAAATATATCGGAATGGGCCTTGGTACATGTGCATGACCTGATGCCATTGGATCACGATGTTCACTTACCATACAAGCTGTAAACATCCTCAATCATGTCCTACATGCATTTTCATAATTGTCTTGGACTTATTCCATTTGGGAGGGTTCCCTTGATCCATTTTTCAGGTTTGTATGAATTCAAATCCTACACATAGGATGGTGATCCCTTTAGTGATACATCTTTATGAGTGTTTTTGAAATCCTTCCACAAGGCCTTATGTGAGATCATTTATCAGCATCTTTCCCTAGGTGGAGATATTGATATCATCGTGACTGATAATACATGGTAGTTTATCTTCTAGATACAGGATAACTGTATATTGATTTGTTTGAATTCCATATTTCCTTGGTTTTGATCCTCATTTGTGAATCATTTTATTCATAACCAAATCATATATTTCTTATGGAAATAAATGATGTGTAGTATATCTCAAATGGACTCCATCAATGCTGTTTGACTCATGTTGTTTTTTCTTCTAGATTATTACTATATAGAGCCTTTTATCATAATTCATATACTATAATTTCTATTGTTATCAACATTGATGAATTATTCCATTGGTGAGTACATTAAAATATTCATGTTATATGAAATGTATTCATATACATATGTTGAGAATGATATTATTATTTTTGTAATATGTTTAGTGATTTCATTGTATCTTACCAAGTATCATTATACACATCCCATCATTTTCTTTCCCCTTAGTTATAAAGCATTCTGAAGATGATGGAACATTTTATAGATTCTAAGAGGTATAATGACTAGTCAGATCATATTGAGCAAGAATAACCATGGTGTATTCTTGTTATTATCTTAATATTAGTCCCCATTTACAATTTTTGGTGGAACATGTTTCCAGACTCAGCGTGGTGGGTTTTATTTGTCCCTTTTTTTGACATTACTCTCTTTTATACTCTCATAGATGGATTTAGATGTATGTATTCGGGGTTTATCACATGATTAAATTTTAATAATATTATGGACATTTCGGTGTGTCTCTTCTTTTTTTGTATAGGTACATTACTCAAAGGCCTCTAATATGAGTAAAATTCCTACTCGGTGCTAGTCACCCACCCATGGCCTATTAATGGTGGGACTGTGGTAGTCACGACACATGCCCTTTGGAATGGTTCAAGATAGAGTTGTATTAGAGCCACACATTTCAACCATTGGGCCAAAGAATAAGGACTAAGCCTTAAAATTTATATAATCTTGAATTAAATGAATAATTCAGATTGGGGATCTTTTCTGGTTTAGAGTTTTAGAGAATTAATCCATAACTATTACATAACAACTTGACTATTACAAGTAGAACTTCTACTCAGTATCCATTTCATTCATAAAATAAAAACTCTTAAAAAGACACATCTCTAGTTCCATGTTTTAGACGACATGGAATTTTCTTTATCCCATCCTTGAAACTATTCATCTTTAAGCCCAGTGGAAAAGATTTCAGAAACATGGGATGGGCATGAAAATATCAGTAAGGGTTATAAAATAAAGAAGGAAAATATTAGCCCAACAAAAAATAAAAATCCATTAAACCATGATTTCAAATCATAACATACCTTATGAAATCATATGATTTTATGAATTACACACACAAATCATAAATCATAAAGGTTGCACATGGAATACCTATCACGGTATATTTCCTAAATCTCTTAGGAGAAACATCACGTTCACCGCCGTCATGTTACAAAATGCATTTGAGAGATATCTCGGGCTCACCTGCTTTAGGTTTATCACAGAACCACCCATATACACAAACAATACCCAATAACCATAATATAATCATAACACATAACACAAGTATAAAGGAAAGATAAAATTTCCACATTCCACTATATCAAATCAAGATATTTAAGTAAACAATGATGTATCAAACCATTTTCAAAAACAATTTAAAAAAAAGATTTTTGAATAAAAGTGTCCCATACCACTATGATGCTTTTAAAGGAATTAACATTTGAAAACATTAAAGTCCATATAAATAAATCCTAAACCCCATTTTGAAATCATTGAAATTAATGAGAAATATTTATATGAATAAATCTTTAAAACATTTAAAACAATATTTTAGTTAAAGTGTTTTTAACAAAAAGAGAGACGCTTGAATAAAACTAATTGAAGAATAACTTTTAATCATAACATTATAATATCATGAGATTAATGGGATTAATTATATAATATGTCAAAGGATAGTATATACACCATATAAGAGTGAATTGGTGCATAACAACAATGATATCTCAAAGGAAATGTAAATTGAGATTAAATCCCTTATAAAGATGGTATCCTTAAATTAAGGATAAATCAATCTCATCATTATGTGTGAGAAATATAAATACAACCAATATAAGTTGATATTAATTGTAAAATAATCAGAGTTCATTCACACGTATTCATAGTATGACCTAAATAAAAAAGAGAATATCAACCCAAAGAATGGGAATTGGGTTAAGGAGTTCCCTTACCGATTTGGTAACTTACAAAACATATGCCGTATGAAAGATGGATCATCCAATGAAAATATAAATACTTATAAATTAAATTATATTACACAAATATTACAATCATGGGCAGTACATACACTACTCAAAATGAGATAGTGGAAAATATATCATGAATCTCACTGGAAAAAATACATGTGAGATGAAGACCCCTTACCACGTTGTAATTCAATTGAGTCGTATAACCAAAAGTTATTAACCAACAAGATAATAATAGAATACCATGAATATAAATATAATCCTGATAGTATATAGAAAATTTCAGTACACAATACACCACATTCAATGAATAGATGGTGAATAATAAAAATCTCATGGAATTAAAAGTGAGATGAGAAATCCCTTACAAAAATTAAGCAGCCTATCAACACGACTTAAAAATTATTAAAATGAATCTATGAGAGTAATAGGGGGTATCTAATCATATGAAAGTACAAATTTCAGTAGTTTAAATATAAAATATCATCCTCTAACATAAGAACATGGATCATTAAAGAAATGACATAAAATAGAGTACTTGAAAAGAAAGAGGGAAGTCAGATCCCTTACCTCATGTCCGACTTGACTCGATCATTCATTAATTTCCTGAATAATAAACTAAAGATAATTTAAACTTTCTTAAGAAACATTTTCAAGTTTATTATTCCTTTTATATCACTTATTACCATGATATAAAAACTATGTAATCATTTAAGTTAATAATGTTTGTTTTGTCGATATTTGGTACTTGAGTCAAAAATGGACTTCATATAATTACATGTTGTTCATGTGGTCAAATATTCATTATATCCATAATTATATTCATGATTCAGATATCATATATCTCATATATATCTAATATATAAATGAATTTATAATAGTACATAACATTTAGTGGTATGAAATGAAATGCACAGTTCATGGTGACGGTAAGTCGTACGTACGCATGAACGCTACTTTCATTTCTATTTATTATATTAATGGAATTAATACATAATGATAAAAATGTATATTATAATTACAGTATAATATAATATATATTATAATTAACTATATCCTTTATACATCCCACAGAAGTCATTAACGAGTCATATCACTTTAAGGGTGCGGTAGTCCACACTTCCTCAAATGAGATTGTCGTATTTTCCTACTACGGAAACCATAAAGGATTTATATAATTGGGAAGTATATATGAATTAAGAAATAATTAATATAATATATATCATATATAAATATATTTCCAGCATAATTTCTACGATGATAGGCGGTAAGATGTAATTGAACAATCATCTTTTCATGAGGCGTTAGTTTTCCATCCACAGAAACATTATGTTCTTCATTTATTATATTGATGTGTGTGTAAGTGTAGTTATAATCCTTCTAATAAAAACATCCTAGTATATTGAAAATACTGGTTTTGTTACAAAATAAATGAAATAAAAAGATTTTAGGGGTCGAAGAAGTAAAATATAAGAAAACAATTTAAGAGAAACTGTTACCTTTAATTTGGGTAACTCTCTTTTGTTTGAACTCAAAGACTTCTTGAAATGACATATGCATAAGATAAGGATTCTAGGAGAATGAGAAGGATTTAGGGAATTTAATTTTTCATAGTTTGGATGATCCAAATTTCTTGAGAGGTGTGAGGAATTGGATAGAAATTGTCTCCTTTTATAAGAAAGAGGAGGGGCTCTTTAGAAATGTGTGAAAACATTATTTTATTATATAATTATATTTGGTTTATAATGATCCAAAAATAATTAAGGATGGATATAAGATGACTCATATTCTAAATAAAATCATCCAATCAGAATTGGACATGTTTTGAAAAATATTTTAATCATTATAATCTTATTTATTTAAATCATTTATTAATGAGGTAAATACTACATCATTATTGTGTCATATATAATTTAATTTATTCGATGTCTAAAAATTATAAAAAAAATACTATCATGTAGGAAATAATTTTATATTTCCAATGAATATTTATAGTCAGAAATAGAACTTATATAGAACCATATATAAATCTATTACTAAAATAGTTATGTTAATGTCAATTTTTTCTTTACATTAAATTAATTAATCCAAATTGTCATTTTCAATCCCAAGTTTCCCCATGGGGTCCCAAAATCGACCCAAAAAAGATCATGGTCGTAAATGACTCAACCAATCAGTTTTGGACATGTTTTAAGTAAATTATGAATTATTATAATATTCTTTTAACCGTGAATTACCCTATTTTCCTTTAACCACTGAAAATAAAAGTCAAAAGTTACTAATCATCAAAAATTATTTTCATCTTAATGAACCACATTTTACTTCTTTATAACAACCATGTATGTTTTATTTTTGAAATTCAATTCATAGATGTGGTAAAATTTTCATTTAGATGAAAAATTCAGTTTTTTTAACTACCACTAAGTGATATCACTATTCAACAAAAATTGATGTTTTTCAGAAAAATACCAAAAATTCAGCATAATATATATTTGATATTAAGAATTAAAAAATGATGTACTTTTTTCCAAATTGAAAACAAAGAAGTGGAATTAATTAATTTTAAAATTAATTCCCATTATCAAAACAAATAGTTTGTTTTTATGAAACAATAACTATCAAAACATTGATACTTCTTTATGTCCAACTTCAATGTAAAATTAATTCCAATAACCAAAATTAGATTAAATGTAAAAAATATATTATATTTTCAATTTAAAACCAATTAAAAAGATAATATAACCATATAAATAAATTACATTAAATGGAACTTTTGAATTAAAGTAAAATATTTTCACTATTCATTAAAAAATGATCTTTATCAGAAAAATACCAAAAAATTACCCAAGTAAATTTTGAAGTCCCCATTTTAAGAAGGATTTAATTTGGTAAATTATAATGTATTAAAATGACAAAAAATATATTTAAAGAGGGTTCACCATTAAAAGGTGTTAAATTGGAAATTTAATGCAAATTATGCTTAAAATTAGATTCATTCATATTTTAAGCCTCTAACATTTATTAGATAAATATAAATACATTTATAATCATATTTTAGTTAGTTTTGTTCAGTACCGCCAATACAACGTCAAGGTGTTAATGACCATTTAAAATAATATTATTATATAATTAGTGTGCAATGTAATATTTCAAATAAATCTATTGTTTCATATCAGGTACGCTATCGAACATAGAAACCCCATTAATGTAAAATTAATATTTAAATAAAAAAAGTATAAATATGAAAAAGTCATATTCTTCATTTATCCGGAGTGTTAAATCCTTCCCCCCTTTTGGGAATTGCGTCCTCTCAATTTAAAAATTGGGATCGAGAACTTTATTGAAAGCCCCACATTGAAGAAAAAGCGTTAATAAAACTATCCCTTTAAAATAAAGGAAGAGAAGTACTAAGGTTAACCAAGAAAACAGATACTAGGGTTTCATGAAAACATGGATATGGAGGAGAAAACAAAGCATCAAGTTCTGATGGAGAGTGATAGGAAACATGATTAAGAGAAAGTTAACAACAAGAAAATCACAAACTTATGATGTCTGTAAATGGTCTTTGATTACCCCGTAAGAAATGTTAACCAACAACATTTTTTTTACGTTCCATTTCATAATTTTGAGGTATTCATCTTTTACATAGAATAAAAACAAAAAGAAATATACTTACCCTCAAGTAGAGTTTCATCTTTTAATAAGTTTCTACCAAAACTAATCAATTCTCTAAACAATGAGCATTCAAAAAGAATTGGTCACAAAAAAAGCACAAGAATAATCTTTTAGAGAATCACATAATCCACAAAAGGAGAAGTATCTATTTACCATGTATTTAGACATCAACCAAAATTGTTAGTACAAGATCAGATAATCACCAAAAGGATAATCCATTATAAAAAGAAATACTACTTTTAATATAAAAAATTTCACAAAAGAACCGAAGGTTCACAAAAGACCATTAAATAAATATTTAACCTCAAAATTCATCAAATTAATCCAAACTAAGATTTAAAACCAAATCTATGAAGGAAATAATCACATAATCTTCGAAGGTATATCTTAAAATTTATCTCCAAATAATATCAGTTACTCTTAAAGTCTCATACTGAAAAGTAATTAACATAATCACATATCCTCCATGATAGGTTAATCATTTAGATAGATAACCCAAAATAATCTTATTCCTGATTCATAAGATCATCTAACTAAAAATAATTAGTCATACTAACCAAGGACTTCACGCAGTCCAGTGGTAGTCAAAAAACACAAGTCACACTTTGGTTGTGGGTTCGATTCCCGCAGCTTCATCCGACACGACGGGTTGCCACATAGTTTTCATGTTGTCCCTTTTAAAAAATTACATAATCTTATAACATTCCCAAAAATAGATAAATTTATCAAAAATAACCATAAAATATTTTAACCACAAAGGTTATCTAATAACATTCGTTTTGCATCCCAAAATGTATTAACCAGTAATTGCCTCAAATTCAAGGATCATATAAACCCAAATGTCTCTTAATAACTATATCCAAAAAAGAGAAGATAATTATTCCTGGAATAAAATTTTCATATATCAATCATATAGGTTACACATACTATAAAAATTCTTCTAATTTAATTCTCTTAATCAAAATAGCATTAATACTTTTATGCATTTCACCATCCTAAATTCCACCATATCTCTTGAATCCCTTATATGTTGACTTCTTACTCATTCAACAATCTTGATGATCCATTTACCATTCCTTTCCAACTTATTCTGAAATAATTATTTCCTAAAAACAAAATCATGAATCATATCCTAAGATTTAAATAATAGGAAAACATATGTTATGAAATAATCCATAACTTTCATTGGTCACTTTCAGTTTCATCATCCTCAATCAGAATGGCATTAGGTATTGGTAAATGAATATTTTTAAGATCCTAGAGATCCGATTCTGAAAACTTCTTCGTAGAACATGTGTTTTCATAATGACCATGGACACCACATTTAAAACATTCAATTGATCCCTCAGAAAGAAATTCCCTTTCCTAGAGTCAACTAGTTTCTTCCTTTTTCCATAGATGATTCTTGCTTTATGATCTTCATTTCCACATCTATAGCATCTTTTTGTCCCTTTGAAACATTTTCCAATGTGTTTCTTTCAACATCTATGACACATAGGTTTTTTACCATACTTACCTTTATGATTATTACCTGAACATCCGTAGGGATTTGTTTCTCGCATATATAATGTCTTATAAAAATCACTAAGGTTCAGGTGGTCAATCATGACTCCGGATAGTTGGGTGAGAATAACCACAAGAGTTCTCATTGAAGCTCCCATATCATTCAGTTTCTCATTCATAAAACAGTCATAGTTTTCTTCACATCCACTGTTACTTTGGTGCCTGCTAGATCCAACCATTTACTAAAACCAAAAAGGTCAGTGTGAGTATATCAGTAAAATAATCATATAATATCTTATGAGGAGGGTAAACGCTAATATATACTTATTCATGTTATCTTAAACTCATTCACTATATAAAAATATATTTTACTCTTTATAAAAACCTAACCATTATGGTAATGTCACTTATGCTTAAAGAACGCCTTATCCTCTAAAGTTATCTAAACTGACCTCTGATACCAACTATAATGACCCAGCCTTAAACATTACATAATCTTGAATTAAATGAATAATTCACATTGGGGATATTTTTAGGTTTAGATTTTTATAGAATTAACACATAACTATTACATAATAACTTGACTATTACAAGTAGAATCTTCTACTCGGTATTCATTTATTTCATAAAATAATAACTCTTAAAAAGCCACATGTCTAGTTCCATGTTTTAGACAGCATGACTTTTCCCTGATCCCATCCTCGAAACTGTTCATCTTTTTGTCATGTGGAAAATATTTCAAAATCTTGGGATGAGCATAAAAAGCTCAGTTGGTTTTATAAAATAAGTAAGGAAAACATTATCCCAAAAATAAATACAAATACATGAAACCATACTTTCAAATCATAACATACCTTACGAAATCATAATATTTATGAATCTCACACACAAATAATAAATCATAAAGGTTACTTATGGCATGAATATCAAACATACACTGTAGCTATCATAGCTACGTAGGGAGTTACACTTGGAATACCCATCATGGTATATTCCCTAAATCTCTTAGGGGAAACATCATGTTCACCTCTGTCACGTTACCCAATGCATTGGAGAGCTATTTCGGGCTCACCCGCCCTAGGTTTATCATGGAACCAACTATATATGTAATCAATTCCCAATAACCATAACATAATCAGAACACATAACACAAGGTCAAAGGAAAGATAAAATTTCCACATTCTACTATATCAAATTACTATATTGAAGTATACAATGCTTAATCAAACCAATTTCAAAAACCATTTAAGGAAAAGTTTTTTGAATCAAAGTGTCCCATAACACTTTGATGCTTTTAAAGGAATTATCATTTGAAAACATTAATTTTCAAAAAAATAAATCCTAAAACCCATTTTGAAAACATGGACATCAATGGAAAATATCTATATGAATAAGTCTTTAAAACATTTAAAACGATATTTTAGTTAAAGAGTTTTTATCAAAAAGTGAGACACTTGAATACAAATAATTGAAGAATAAATTTTAATCAGAACATTATAATATCACGATAATAATGTAATTCATGATATAATATGTCACAAGACAATATATACACCACATACGACTGAATTGGTGCAAAACAACAGTGAAGTCTCAAAGTAAATGTAAAATGAGATGAAATCCCTTATCAAGATGGTATCCTTAAATAAAGGATAAATTATGCTCATAATTATGTGTGAAAAATATAAATACACCCAATATAAGTGGATATTAAGTGTAAAACAATCAGAGGTCATTCACACATATTCATAGGATGACATAAATAAAAAAGAGAATATCAACCCAAAGAAAGGGAATTGAGTTAAGGAGTTCCCTTACCGATTTGGTAACACACAAAACATATGACATATAAAAGAAGAAAAATCCAATAAAGATGTAAATAATCATAAATGAAATTATATTACACAAATAGTACAATCAAGGGCAGTACATACACCGCACAAAAGGAGATAGTGGAAAATATAGCATGAATCTCATGGGGTTAAAAATCAAGTGAGATGAAGACCCCTTACAACGTTGTTATTCAATCAAGTCATATGACCAAAAGTTATTAACCACCAAAATAATCACAAAATACGATGAATATAATTATAATCATGATATTACCTAGAAAATGGAAGTACACAATACACCAAATTCAATAAATAGTGGGTGAATAATAAAAATCTCATAGAATTAAAAGTGAGATGTGAAATCCCTTACAAACATTCGACAGCCTAACGACGCCAATTAAAACTTATTAAAATGAATAGATGAGAGTAATAGGGGGCCTCTCATCATATGAGAATACAAATTACAGTATGGTGAATATGAAAGAACATCCTCCAACATAAGAACATGGAGCATTAATGAAATGACATAAAAGAGAGTACTTGAAAAGAAAGAGAGAAGTCGGATCCCTTACCTCATGTTCGACTTCAGTCGATCATTCTTTAATTTCCGGAATAATAAACTAAATATAATTTACACTTGCATAAGAACCAATTTTATGTTTATTATTCCTTTTATATCCCTTATTACCATGTTATAAAAATCATGTAATATTTTAAGTTAATAATGTTTGTTTTGTCGATATTTGGTACTTGAGTCAAAAAATGAACATCTTATAATAAAATGTTATTCATGTTGTCAAAGGTTCATTATATCCAGAATTATATTCACTATTTCGATATCATATATATCATATATATCTAGTATATAAATTTATTTATAATATTACATAACAATTATAGGTAAGAAAAGAAATGCACCGTTCATGGAGACGGTAAGACGTAAGTACACATGAGCGCTACATTCATTTCTATTTCATATTTTAATGGAATTAAAACATAATTATATATAGTTATATTATAATTACATTATAATATCATATATAATATCATTAACTATATCTTTTATACTTCCCACATAAGGCATTAACGAGTCACATCACTTTGAGGTGGTGGTAGTACGCACTTCCAAAAATGAGATTATCGTATATACCCACTATGGAAACCATAAAGGTTTGATATAATTGGGATGTATAGAAGAATAAAGAAATAATAAACATAATATATATCATATATAAATATATTTTCATCATAAAGGCCACCATGAGATGCGGTAAGATTTAATTGAACAATCATCGTTTCGTGAGGTGTTAGTTTTCCATCCACAGAAACATTATGTTCTAATCCATTAGATGGAGGTGTGTGTAAGTGTAGTTATAATACTTCTCATAACAACATCCTAGTATATTGATGATACTGGTTTTGTTACAAAAGATTGGAAATAAAAATATTTTAGGGGTTGCAATGTAAAATAAAATGAAATAATTAAAGATAAATTGTTACCTTTAATTTGGGTAACTCTCTTTGGTTTGAACCAATGGACTTATTGAAATGACTTCTTCCTATGTTATGGATTCTAGGATGAGGAGAGGGATGTAGGGACATTAATTTGGAATATTTTAGATGATAAAAACGTCTTGATAGGTGTGAGGAAATGGATAGAAATGGTCTTCTTTTATAAGCGAGGGGAGGGGCTCTTTAGGAAAGTGTGAAAACATTATTTTATTTTATAATTATATTCGGTTTCTAGTGGTCCAAAAAATCATTAAGGTAGAATATAATATGAATCATATTCGAAATAAAATCATCCAATCAGAATTGTACATGTTTTGAATAATATTTTAATCATTATAATGATATTTATTTAAATCAATTATTAATTAGGTAGATAATGCATCATCATTGTGTCATAAATAATTTAACATATTCAATGTCTAAAAATTATAAAAAAATACGATCATGTATTAAATATTTTTAAATTTTCAATGAATATATATTGTCGAAATTAGGACTTATATAACAACATATAAAAATTATTTACTACAATAGTTTTGTTAATGTCATTTTTGTCTTTACATTAAATTAATTAATCTAAATTGTCATTTTCACTCCCAAGTGGATCAATGGGGTCACAAAATCGACCCAAAGATTCCCATGGTCGTAAATGACTCAACCAATAAGGTTTGGACAAGTTTTAAGTTAATTTTGAAATTATTATAATATAATTTTACCCTTGAATTACCCTATTTACCTTTAACCGTGGAAAATTAAATTCAAAAGTTACTATTCACCAAAAATTATTTTCATCTTTGTGAACTAAAATTTACTTCTTGATAACAACCATGTATGTTGTATTTTTGAAATTCAATTCATAGAAGAGGTAAATTTTCATTTAGATGAAAAATTTAGTTTTTTTATCTACCACTATGTGGTTTCACTACTAATCAAAAAATGATTTTTTTCAGAAAAATACCAAAAATTCAGCCTAAGATATATTTGATATTCAGAATTCAAAAATTATGTCCTTTTTTACAAATTCAAGAAATAGAAGTGGGATTAATTAATTTTAAAATAAATTCCTGTTATGAAAACAAATAGCGTGTTTTTAAGATACAATAACTATCAAAAGACTGATACTTGTTTATGTCCAATTTCAAAGTGAAAATAATTCCAATGATCAACATTGGATTAAATCAAAAAAAAATATTTTAATTTAACTTTAAATCAAATTAAAAAGATAATCTAACCATCTAATTAAATTACATTAAAAGTCACTTTTGAATAAAAATATAATATTTTTCCCTATTTAGTAAAAAATGAACATTACCAGAAAAATACCAAAAAATTTCCCAAATATATTTTGATGTCCCCATTCCAAAGAAGGAATTTATTTGGTCAATTAAAATGTATTAAAGTGACCAAAACTATATTTAAAGATGGTTCACCATTAAAAGGTGGTAAATCGGACTTTTAATGTAAATTATTCTTATAATTAGATTCATTCATATTTTAAGCCTCTAACTTTTATTGGATAAATATAAATAAATTTATAATTATATTATACTTAGTTTTGTTCAGTCACAAAAATACAATGTCAAGGAGTTAACGACCATTTAAAATAATATTATTATATAATTACTATGCAATGTAAGATTTCAGAGAAACCTATTGTTGTGTATCGGGTACGCTATCAAACATAGAAACCCCTTTAAAGTAAAATTAATGTTTTATTAAAAAATTTATAAATATTAAAAAGTCATATTATTCATTTATCTGGAATGTTACTCAAATACTATGATATTAGTTTCAGGAAATAATGTTAACTGATTTATATTTTACATTTAGCTTAGCGACTCGACTGTTGTTGTGGGGGATAATGAATCCACACAATTGGACATTCAACACATTTTTTTGACAATGTATATATAGACATTAGATATAGGGATAAACATGTGTACATTAACAGATAGGAATGGGTTTTGGTTACAACATCCTTCTTTAGTCAACTCTCTAGTTATACTCAAATGACTGTATTACATATTATCTATTTAGAGATTCATGTACAATGTATTATATCATTGATTCCACAATATTATCATGCAGATGATCCAATGAGTGATGAGGCATCAATATTGGTACATGTTCCAGAGTTGTTTCCTCTAGGTGGTGCACATGTTATACATCATCATGTTGAGAAGCATATGCCACTTCTAGTATGTAATGACCCAATATTTTTTCAATGGAAATTAATTTCTTATAAACATCTCATAATCACAAGAAGTCAAAAATTAATGAACTAATAAGTGGTTTTTGACCTTTAATCATATGTTTGTCACTTCTGTGATGTAAATTTCAATAATCTAGCTTACATCACTGCAATTAGGAAGTTATTTTGAGTCTGATAAGAAAAACAAATTTTTGGTGAATAGTAAACTACCCTTATGAACACTAACATACCCATATGAATAGTTATATAACTTTATGAATAGTTACATTACCTATGATAATTTATAAATAATATTCTATTTAAAGTACGAAATACCTATGTTTTGGAATAGGTAAATAAATGTTTTAAAACTATTTTTTTATAATAAATTATGATTTTAATTAAATATTAAATAAATCATATATAGAAAATTATTCTTGTAAAATGGAAATCATTTTTGGGGTCTACACATCGAAAAATAGTTGTGGTGAATTTTTAGGATTTATTTGAAATACTATAATTTTTTATGAATACTGACATACCATAATTTACAAAATAAGCTGAATACACTAATTATTGTGTCATTAATGATGTTATTATAATGTAAGCCCAATTGATTCAGATTGAAATGATAATATTAATATTCTTGGTCATTTAAGAATCATTATTCCTTTCTATTTTGGGAAATATTATATTAGTGAATAAAAAATTGAGAAATCCCCTCTCCCCTCAAATATTAAAGCCCCCACCAGTCCCTCTTCTATTCACTCATCTCAAGCCCTGTGCCTTCTCAAAATTATATCAAAATATCCCCCCATCCTCCTATATAACTACCATCCTTCCTTGGTCTCATATAACAAAAAAACCTTTCCATTAATGAGGATGTCAAGGAAGTTTGGTTCAGGAGGTAAATTCCTCTTTTCAATTATTTGTCTTTCCTTCCTAGTTCATTTTTTTATTTTTATGTTTTTACCTCTCCTTATCAAAATTGTGTGATGACTAGTTCCTTAATATACTTGAATTATTTCATTACAGTGTAAAATTTTTTCAAAATCTCATCCTTTTACCTTGTTTTATAATAATAGCAAGAACACCAACCAAGATATGTCAATTTACTACATTCAAGGATGATGGGCATTTGACTTCTATTAGCATTCTAAATTATGGTAATGAACCCATTATTTTATTGTTTAGAACTAATTATTCAATATTTAATATACCATATTAAAGTTTATTTAATTCAGTTGTAAAAATGGTATTAAGTAATAATGAAAATTGAGTTTGTTGTAATCAAAACCCACAAATTAACTGAAAATGTTATCATTATTGTTTTATATAATAATTCATTATTATTCCATGTAACCAAGTTATAAAAATGACCAAAAAAACCTATGTATTATCATAATTAATATGGGAATTAGATTCTAGATACTTACATCCATTCCACTTGAACTCTATTAATTAAGAACAAGGAAACTGATTGTGAAAATCAAGAAAAGGAACACTACAAAATGATGAAATTTAGTATAATTACTTATCAAAAAGGGAATAAATGAACTAAAAATAAATATTATAAAATAATTACATGTCTAATTGGTTCTGAACTGGGTTACTAATGTGTATAATTTCATATTACAGAAGCATATTTTGAAGAACGAAACACGTTTGGATTTAAGGTAAGGTTTTTTCCACCCACACTTCAATTTTCATTTGGGTTACTTTTATTGTCTAATTGCCGAAATTAAACTCTTGTGTATTATTATTTAATCCTAAAAAATTATGTTTGTGGGTTAAATATATTTTTACACACCAAAATAATCCATTATTTTATGAATGGATACAATTTTTAAAAGTAACTTTAAAAATACAAGCCCAATTGAAGGGAATTTCTCATCTATTTTCAAGTGCAAACTAAATTTTTTTTGGAAACCATTAACTTTTAAAATAACTAATTTTATTTTGAAAATTCTATCTTACTTAAATTATGGTTTTATATAAATATGTTTCCAAAAATTACTCTTCTTTTCAAAGTAACAGTATTTATCTCAAGATTTACTTGATGATTTATGAAGAGTATCTTCATATATTTCAATAATCAGGTTGATTCTTAGGTATTATTGGGATTATTATTACTGGATGTCATAAATAATATTTAATTTAATTGTTTAATATTATTTTGGATGTGTATGTGCTATCCTATAACCATTCACCAATTTACTCTGAATGGTTAGTGTTTATGCTTAATGTTCAGGGAAAGTTATTAGCATTTCAAATATAAATTTCAATATGAATGAATATGTTTTATATGTTTATACTCATTCATATGAGGAATGAATTGGAAATAGTAAGTGTTAGGTGGGGCCTTCTTTAGCCCCTCGGTGCATCGATAGGTCTTAAGAGACAAACTACGGTCTTAGCACAAGGTAGTGACAAAATGATTATTTAGGGTCTTGGAACGAGGCCTTCACTGTATGGTTATGTTGTCCCGCATTATGCATTCAACAATTATGAAAATAGTATTGATGTTTCATGTGGTTATTCAACTAGTAGAATACACATGATTATGTTATATTATGTAAATATTTACTCATCTCTCATTCCTTCCATAATGTGATCATGATTATTATTTGTTAAAAGAGTATGTTTTTATTTATTCAATATACATAAGGTTTATGTTATGTTATATTACACAATATATCATACACTTACTGAGATTTTCAGATCCCTCCTTTGTTATGATTCTTTTTCATAGGAAGGAAATATGTTTATTATTAATGACATGGTGAAATAACATAGGAGTTGTGGATGTTGTCTAAGGATTTTCTATGTTGAATTTATTTTCAAGTTATGATGTTTAAATTATATATGAATCTTGTTTCCAATAATACTAAACTACTTGGTCCTTCAGGATACGTATTCCTTGATTATATTCCAATAAGTCACCAGATCAGGGCAGTTGGGCACATGTCCTTACAGTTTGCATAAAAGGATGTTAAATAGAAAATAAGGAATCTAGATTTAGAAAATGTATATTAAGGAAGATTCCATAAGATTATCTTTGAGGATAACCATAAATTAATGTCCAGGTATTTTGGTAAAGAATAGATTATGTGGATATTAAAAAAATGCATCCATGTCTTGATATGAGTAGGTAAAGGCTAATCTGGAACAAATGTATGTAGGAGTGAAATTTTGGACATAGTGTTTTTATCATTACCTGGGGTATCTAGGTATACAACAATGGGCCTTGATACACTCTTGGTTACGACACGCTCAGAGGATATGCTTAGGATAATTCAGATTTTCGGTACGAGCCATTATGAAGGATTTAAATGTAATTTTTTCCTGAAATATACCATGTTTATGAATAATAAATTAGGTATGCATAGATATTCGATTTATGATAATTATTTTTCAACATTGAGATTATAATTTATGATCCATACCATAATATAATGTATTAAATTATTTATAAATCATGTGTAGTGAATGAAATGGAATCCACATAAACACGTGTGTCCCCTACAAGGATTTACCACTGATGTAAAATAATGATGTAGGATCTGGTGTTCTGACCAGTGTTGATAAAGTTTTAACTCTACTGGGACAACATAATCTAGTTATTAATAATAAAAGTTCCCATATTGAGCATCTGGATCCACCACATAGAGGAGCTATGTTAGATCGATTTATGCGACAACAACCTCCATCATTTAATGGGAATACTAACCCATTTTTAGCTGAAAAATGTATATATTCCCTAGAGAAGATATTTCTTGCTTTCAGATGTAAATAATGAGAGATGGTTTTTATGGAATTTTATCTTGAAATGGGAGATACAGATTAGTGGTACTCATTAATCCAAAACACAATGGAGGAGGAAGAAATAGAAGAGATGTAATTGAGGACTTTTAAGGAAGTCTTTTTAGAAAAATAGTTCCCTCGTGAACAGTGAGTAGATATGGAGAGTCAATTCTTGAATCAAAGGAATAAGGAGGATGAAAATGTTTCTATTTATGATGTCAACATTACAATCTTGTAAAGGCATGTTGCGAGCTACATAAATAATCGAATTAGCAAAATTGATCGAATATTTAATGGTTTGAAACCATTCCTCTGAAAGGGATCTAGTCTCATAAAATTTCAAATCATATAATGATATGGTTTCATTTTTAATATTGACAGAAAAGGAATTATCTATGTCCTATGACTTTAAGGGAAAGTAAGAGAAGAATAGGGCTGTTGAAAACTCAGGGAATGGAAATAAAAAAATGGGGAAGAATGGAAGAGTTGAATTTATATCATGTAGTAATTGTGGGAAGAAACACCAAGGCACATGCGTAAAGGGAATGGGGGTCTGTTACAAGTGTGGAGAAAAATACCACCTATAAGAGGATTTTAAGTGGAAGAAATAATCTACCAATGTTCTATGCTACAATTCTAGGGAGATGTGACATTATTCACATGAATGTGATAAGTGTTAGGGAAATGTTCCCTAATGAAGGCCAAGGGAGCATGGAAAATATTATGCGATCACAACCGCGGATAAAGATGTTCCTAATGATGTAGCGGCAGGTATATTCATCATTGCATCAAACATAGCCAACTCATTATTTGACTCTTGTTTATCTCATTCATTTTTATCTTCCTAGTTATCCAATAAATTTAGATATGTCAAATTAGATTTAATAAAAAATTTATCCGTCAAAACCCCTACGGGATTTATCATTGCAATAAAGGTGTGTCAATTAGTACCCCTCAGTACACATAAACATGATTTTTTTTCAATGATTATCGTCATTCTAATGACTGAATTCGATATAATACTCGGTATTAATTGGATGTCAAATTATGATACGAATATCTATTGCAAGAAGAATGAAGATAAAAATTTTGGGAATGGTGTGGAATCCTTTATCAATACGGAATAAACATCACCATCTAATTCTCATATTGATCCACGTTTAGTAGCAACACTAAATTTAATTATTGGAGAGGAAGAGAACCCAATATCATTGGGTGGTGAGAGAAATATTAAAATTGAATATGTGCATGTAGTGCAAGAATATGTCGAAGTCATTCCAGAAGATTTACCTAGGAATAATCCAATGCGGGAAATTGGGTTTTCCATTGACATAAATCCTGCTTCAAGGCCCATATCTAATTCCCATTATATAATTTCCACTATGGAGTTAGTGTAGCTAAAAAAACTAGTGGAATTGAGTGATAAAGAATATATTTTCATTATAGTTTCTCCGTGGGGATCCATATTCATTCTTTAAGAATAAAAATGTGTCTATGAGGTTGTTCATTAATTAATGGGAAATAAATGGTATTAAAATGATGATAAAGTATCATCACCATGAATTACTGATTTATTTGATCAACATAATGGAGCCCCATATTTTTGGAAGATTGATCATCGATCTGGATGTAATAAATTTCTTGTAAGGATGGAATACATTCCAAAAATAGCATTTTGAACCAGGTATGAGCATTAGGAGTTTACAATAATGTATTTTGGACTAACTAATGCACCATCAATTTTTATGGATCTAATGAATAGTTTTTTTATGAAATATCTTGATGACTTTCTGGTGGTGTTTGTTAATGATATTCTGGCATACTCTAAAAACCGTTAAGATCTTGAAAATCACTTGAGCACTATTCTAAAGACTTTGGGAATAAATGAATTATATGGGAAGAATAGTATGTGTGATTTTTGGCTCCAATCAGTTTTCTTTTTGTGCCACATTATCTCTAAGCATGGGATAACGATAGATCCTACAATGATAAAGGATATTAAATAATGTCCTACTCCAATGAAAATAACTGAGGTACATAGATTTATTGGATTAACAGGTTATTATCAGTGTTTCGTTTAGTACAATACCCATTTAGCCGACCCAATGACCAAGCTCAAATGGAAAGGGGTTAAGTTCATATGGAATAAGGAATGTGAAGAATCTTTTGAAAACTTGAAGTGGAGGTTATTTAATGATCTGATCATAACTGTACCATCGAGGATTGATGGGTTTCTTATCTATAGCGATTCATCAAAAAAATGAATTGTTTGTGTCCATATGAAGAACGATTGAGTTATTTCCTATTCATCTAGGAAGATAAAAATTCATGAAAAAAATTATCCAACTCATGATCTTGAGTTCGTAGATGTAATAATTTATATGAATATTGTGATACATTACATCTATGGAGAAAAATATGTGATATATATAGATCATAAGAGTTTGAAATATATATTATCACAGAAAGACATCAACATGAAAACAGTAGATGGATTGAGCTACTCAAAGATTATGATTTCACAACACACTACCACTCATGGAATGAAAATAAGGTAGGATATTCATTGAGTATAAAGGACCATGTAATTTTGAACAAGATGAGAGTTAAAAGGGATCCTATGTTCATGGATCTAGTAAAGTTGAATATGAGAATTATCATGGAAGTTAACATATCACTACTTTTCAAAGGGATGAAAAACCATATTTAATGGAAATGATATAATGCTCTCATGATGATGATGGGGTGTATCAAAAGAAAATCAGTGATATAAATGATGGGATCTTAACTAACGTCGTACACGACGGTTGCATTTCAAAATTCAGAAATAAGATTTTGGTTCCCGCTATTCGTGAGCTAAATTGGGAACTGTTGGATGTTGCTCATATCTCAAATTTATCTATACACCACGGTAGCACAATGATGTATAGAGATCTAATGGAACATTTTTGGTGGGAGATCATGAATAGAGAGATTGCTGATAATGTTTCAAGATGTTTTCTGTGTCAAAAGGTGATGCATAGAAGACAACATCCATGATGTTTCATAAAACCCATTCTTTTTACTATTTGGAAATGGAATGATATTATGATATACATTTTCATGGGGCTGCTGAGGACTCCAAGAATTAATGATGTGATTTGGGTCATTGTTGATTGTCTTACAAAATCATCACATTTAATGTTATAATAGAATATTTACGACTTGAACGTTTAACAAGGCTATATATTATCATTGTTGTAAGACTTCATGACGTACCCTTATTTATTTATTCTGATAATGACACACATTTTACATCAATATTCTAGATGATGATTTTTAAGTTCCAAAATACAGATCTTCGTTTGAGCCCTGCCTACCGCCCACAAACTGATAGACAATCAGAATAGACTATTCAAACATTGGGGGACATGTTGAGTTCTTGATCACACGAAATTGTTGGAATGTGGGATCAGTATTTATTTCTCAAATAATTTTATAATAACAAAATCTTCCATTAATGAATTTATATGGGACCATATGAAGCGTTGTATGGAAATAGATGTCGTACACCAACATTATGGGATGATGTTGGTGAAAGGAAGCTTATAGGCCATGAACTTGTTGAAAAAACAACAGAATGTTGAATATTATCTTAACACATATAAAAACAGATCACATAAGTAAAAAGATCTATGCTGAAAACCGATTGAAGTATTTGGAATTTTAAGAAGTAGAACATCTTTTCTTAATGGTATCTCCATAGATGGGTATTATACGATTCAGTAAGAAAGGAAAATTATGTCCCATGTACATCAGACCTTTTGAAATTCTGGATCGAATTGGAGTCGTAGCATACCTTTTAGAAACTCCTCCATGTCTCTCTAATTGCCACGATGTGTTCCACTAGTCAATGTTATGGAAATACATGGAAGACCCAACACATGTAATTACCTATGATGAAATAGAACTTGAGCCAAACCTATCATATTGTTAAGAGCCTATCAAGATTCTTGATACCAGATAAAGAGTATTGATAAATACAATCAATCGTCTGGTAAAGGTTATTTTTAGGGCCATAAGATGGAAGTGGAAACAATGGAGACTGAGGATCTTATGTTGAAGACATATCTGAATCTTTTTAGGTAATGATTTTGTGAATTTTGAGGATGAAAATTTTGTATGGAGTGGAGAATGTAATGACTAAATACCATTTAAATGGAAATTTATTTCTTATAAACAGTTCATAATCAAGTTAAATAACAAAATAATGAACTAATAAGTGATAGGTGACCTTAAATAATAATATTGTAACTTTTGTGATGTGAATTGTGAAAATCTGACATACACGCTAGTGATCATTATGTTATTTGGATTCTAATAAGAAAAACATAATTTTTGATGAATAATAACCTACTATTAGGAATAATAACATAACCTTATAAATATTGATATTAAATAATGAATAGTAACCTTACCTATGATTGTATTTAAATAATATTCTCATTGAAGTATTATTTACCTATGTTATGGAATAAGTAAATAAATGTTTTAAAACTGTTTTTTAGAATAAATTATGATTTTAATTAAATATTAAATTAATAATATTTAGATATTTTTTGGAAATATATTCTTCATTTTTGGATTCTACACATCAAAAAATGGTTTAATTGAATTCTTGGGATTTTTTTGAAATACCTGAATGTTTAATGAATAGTGACATACCATAATTTACAAAATATGCGAAATACACTAATTATAAAGTCATGTTCAATTTTCTGCTGATATAATACCAATTTATCCATATTCACATGATAATATTAAAATTAACGGTCATGGATTACTCACTATTCCATGTCTTTGGGGAGAAATAATAAATTAATGAATATAAAATTGAGAAATCCCCTCTCCCATATAATATAAAAACCACCATCACTCCCTCATCTCTTAACTCTTCTCAAGCCTTGTGTATTCACCAAATTCTATCCAAATATCCTCCAAAACTAATATCCCACGTCCAAAAAGCCTTGGCCTCATAAAAAGTTCAAAAAACTCTCCCTTAATGGGGTTTTCAAAGATGTTTGGTTCAACATGTACATTCATCTTTTCAATTAATTTTCTTTCTTTTCTAGTTCATTTGTTTTATTTTTTTAATTAATACCTCTCCTTATCCAAGTGTAGTGGTTACTGGATTACCATATATGTACTATACTATATTCAGGATAGTGTAATATGTGATAATCATCTATTCCGTTTATCACCCTTTATACTAGCAGTAAGAACACCATCTGAGATATGTCAATTTAGCATATTCAAGGAAGATGGGATTCTGACATCTATTATAATTCTAAATTATGGTCATGAAACCATTATTTTAATGTTTCAGCTAGATTATTATATATGTAATATTCTATATGAATGGTTATATATTCCCTTTGTACAATTGGTATTATCTTATAATGAAAAATGAGTTAGTTGTAATCAAAGCCCACAAATTAACCGAAACATTTATCATAAAAGTTCAATATAATAATTCATCTTCATTCAATGTAACCAAGTTATATAAATTACCAATAACACATATGGATGATCATAAATAATATTCATATTCAATTTTTTAGATTTAAAACCATTCCACATGAACTGAATTAATTATGAACAAGTGAACCGATTATGAAAATAAAGAAAATGAACATTGTGGAACGATGAAATTCATTATAATAACTTATCAATAAGGGCATAAATGAACTAAAAATAATTATTATAAAAACATACATTTATCTTAAGTTATGAAATATGTTATTAATAAGTATAATGACATATTCTAGTAGATTAAGTTAAAGAGCGGAACACGTTCAGTTTAAATGTAATTGTTTTTTCCGCCCAAACATCCATTTTTCATTTGGGTTGCTTTTATTTTCTAATTAACTCAATTAAACTCTTGTGTATAATTAATTACTCCTAAATAATTATGTATGTGGGTTATATATATGTTTACCCACCAGAATCATTCCTTATTTTATGGATGGTTACTTATTTTAAAAGGATCATTCAAAATACAAGCCTGATTCAAGAGAATTTATAATCTATTTTTCATGACCCTCAATAATCTATTTTTGGAAACCTGTATATTTATAAAATCAATAGATTTATTATGAAAATACTTTCTTAATTAAAATCTGGTTTCATTCAAATAATTTTCAAAAAAAATCTTCTTTTCAATGTATGAGTATTTATCTAAAGATTTACTCGACGATTTTATAAGACTATGTTCCTCTATTTCAACACTCTTTTTAATTTATAGTTTTTATTGTGAATATAATTAAATGTTATAATATACCATATTACATTTTATGGTTAATAATTATTATTTCTGTGGATGTTCTCTCCTAAAACCATTCACCAATTTACTCGGAATGGTATGTGTTTATGCTTAATTTTCGGGGAAAGTTATTTTCATTTCACATATTAATTTCTATATGAATGTATATGTTGTTTATGTTTATCCCCATTACTTTTATTAATTCATTAGACATATTATGTGTCGGGTGGTGCTTTCTATAGCCTATGGGTGCATCAGTAGGTCTTAGAAGAATAACTACGGTCTGGTGACAAGGCCTTGAAACATTGACTATTTATGGTCCTGGCACGAGGCCTTGATGGTATGGTTATGTGGTCCTGAATTATCCATACCATATTTATGAAAATATAATTGATAGTTCATGTCGTTATTAGACAAGTATACTACCCATGATTATGTTATATTATGGGAATATTTACTCAGCTCTTATTCAACCATAATGTGATCATGTTTATTTTTAGTTAAAGGCATATGTTTTTATTTATTCAATATGCCTAATGATAATTATATGATATCTTCCACTGTATTTATTACACATATTGAGCATTTGATCCCACAACATTATTATGTTTCTTATTCTCATGACATGAAAAAGTATACTATGAATGACATGCTTAAATAACCTAGGAGTTATGGATGTTGTCTAAGGATTTTATATGTTGTATTTATTTTCTTGTTGTTATGTTTAACATATGTATGAATCTTTTTTCCAATAATACTAAAATACTTGGTCCATCGGGATTATTATTACTTCTTTATAATCCAATAGGGCACCGACTTCTGGAAACTGGGGTAGGGTACAAACATTATATCTGCAGACGATTTGTGAAAGATAACAAATCATCATGAGTTTGAATGAGTGTGACCCCTAATTATATGAGGATTTCCAAACAAATTTGAGGATAAGGATTGGATGAATGTGGTGATGTAATGTTTGTGTTTGTTTAGGACACAATATTATCATATGATGGTCTTAGAAGCAAGCCTTTACAATGATTCTGCAGAACGATGGTGGGGCTTAGTGACTAAGTTAAACGACAATGAGAACCTACCATGGTCAGAATTTGAGGGATGTTTATAAGATTATTTCTCCCTTTCAATGGTAGGGGGTTTATTATTATAGGAGAATCTACAATATCAGTAGGTAAATTCAACATTGGAAGACTATTCATTAGGGTCACAAACCACTCTTTGTACTTGATGTATTTTGTTTGAGATTAATTATTCTGGTCATGGGAATTTGAGTGGGGATTATATAATGACATTTAGGCCGTCATTATACCTATATTAATTTGAACATATTATTTGGTTATAGGGCATTCATTGGTGGACGAATGATTCATGGGTGAGAAGGCCTTGAATATTATTTCTGGTAGTTTTCAAACCAGAGCAGAGAGTTAGATAGTAGGGAGTTGATGTAAAGCTCATGGGACAATATATATTTGAAATTTTTTTAGGTGATCCCATGATAGAGGTTATATGGTGTATGATGAATAGGGTGGTTCCTGTTGATAAGAAAAAATCCTTCATGTTAACATTGTAGCATTTTTTGGATGGTTGTGTTTATTGACAAAACAGGTTTTGATGGGGAATTTTTGAGTTTTAGAGATATTTTTGGAAATTCAAATTGGTAATGTAATAAGAAAAATGAATGTAATATATTAAGGTTTTACAAAAAATAGAAACAATGTGGTTACATTTTCAAGTGTTTTCCATATTTTTATGGTTAAAAAAGGATGTTTGGAGAGCATTGCGAAATATGAATTTTCTTGAAGATCTCCAAACAATATGGACAAAGAATGAATTTTGTGGAGATGGATCTATGAAGAAAATTTCAAAAGTACATGAAGAATGGTAATGGAGATCATTACGATTACAACGATCTTCATGAATAGATGTGGTGAATTGCACTCCAGGGAGAATTTCGGTGGCACAAAAGAATTTGAATATGGCTATGTTATTATAAGAATAAAAGAATTGTGGTGGCATGAAGCATTAAACAGAGGGAATTATAGAAATAATAATTTTTAGTTGAGAGTTATGAATGGAAGATGTGCCACATATATGATTCTGATCAATCTAGAAATCATTCCAAAAGAAGTGAAGATTCATGTTCGACCACCCGTATAATTAAGATGACATCCCCCATCATTATGTATGTGCATAGGGTAGAAAATATGGAGTTGTTTTTATTTCATGAAGCGCAGATACTCAGTGAATCATGGATTCATAGAAATTATTGAGCATTGAGAAATTAATACCCTAGTATTCATCAAAGTTAATGCCTTCATGAATTGAGAGGTTCACAAAGAAGGGGTGTTCCACATCGACTCAATTAGCTTTGCAAAGGAAGTCTCTCTGTGATGTTTTGAGCATTGTGATGGCCTAAGATCTGCTATGGCTTGAACTCTGCCAAGGAATGATCTCTACAATGTAGTGTGATCGATAATTATGTGTGCTCTATAATGTAGTGACCTCTACAAAGGCATCCTCATTGCAAACAGTTTATAGCTTTTCAAAGGATTGTTTGAGATTTCTAAAATAGGGGTCATAGTGAAGTAGTGAACATTTCAAAATTACATAAAATGTTACTTCCCATTGTTTAGTGGAAGAGGGGTAATAATCAGTTGATGAAACTTTGACCTCAACAGAGAACCTACATAACATAAATTATTCATTCATTAGAGATAATGAAAAGTCCAACATGTCTATAAAATATGAGTGGATATTCAGAAGAATTAGTTATTGATAATCAATTATGAGATCACTGTACTGTCATATTTTAATTGGTTTTTAAAAATAATGTATTGTGAGTTCACTTTATATTTTTAAATAGTAGTGTGCTTGTTGTGGATTTTGTATGTCGGAACATCACTAGTGTGTGCTCCTTGGAAGATGTCTTATGAGGGTGAACCAAGTAATCTTTTTGTTTCATGTGCATGAATTATGATTTTTTCATACTCTGGAAAGTGAAAGAGAGAGAAGAGAGTTTTTTCTAACAATAAAACAAGATAAAAAAGGAATTTTTTTAATCTGTCTTACCCTAAATCACCCCCATTTCATGGTATCTAACATTATGGAACTAAAAATTGCAACCAGAGAGAATAGTTCATATTCGTGTTTCTATCTCTTTGGAGGTCACCAATCTACATGGGATTATAATCATTGAGAGGAAACAATTTTAGATAAGTAATAATCATATGAAAAACTAATTATGATGATTAGGAATAGATGTGTATATAGTAGCAATTCATTGTATCTTTTTCGACAAAAAAACTAGTGAACTATTAGAAATTGAAAGCGGGGAACTAGATGTTAACACAAAACGAATCAATGATCCATGTGCTTCCATTTCCAATGAACTCTAAGATAAGTGGATTTCATGAGAAACATCAGATGCTATGTGGGAAAATAAATTGGAAATATATGAAGAATATATAAAGGCCAGAGAGGCGATGTTGTATATAATATGGAATATGTATGAATATATAGGAATTAACCTGAATGAGACTGTTGATTTATTCTTTGATAGGGTAAATGATGTAGTGTATGAAATTCCAGGGCAGGGAGAAGATGATGAAGATATAAAGATCTTTAAGTATATCTTGAGGAATCACCCATCTCGGTTCAATCCCAATGTTTCATTCTTAGAAGATAAAGATTAGAACTAGCTGACACTAGATAACATGCATAGTAACTTTATAGAATATGAAATGATAAATGATGACAACAATGTCGTGGAAAACGTTATATATAAATAGTTTTATTTCAATTCCATGATGAATATCAGCATTAAAGATTCATAGGAAGAAGAATAAATAGACAATGTGTTGTCATTTCCTTATTCAAGTCTACAAAGAGGAAAATAAAAGTTCAATTGGAATTTTTACTAGAATTTTATCGATGTGGAAATATTGGGAATCATGCAACATAGTGTAATAAGAACATTCATGAAAATGATTAGGATGAACTTGAAATTCCCATGATGGAGTCTTCACCCTATGTGAAAGGAAAGAAATATTTGAAGAGAATTTTATTTAATAAAACGAATATTATTTCAAAATAATGTGATTGTACAGATGAATCTGATGCTGAAGATATAGAAGAGATGGAAAACATCAAAGATTAAGGAGAAAATTATACAGTGGTAGCCTTCGGTAGGGATGCAAAATGGATGTAACCAATATTGATGAAGAATAAATTAATGAAAGAGACGATATGGTGGATGCATTTGAAGTGTCACTTGAGTAGATACATGATTGTACAGTGAAAGCAAATATTTCCAACAAAGTGGCTCCTAATACCAAACTCTACATGTAGAAAGAGGATGAAATGAAGTCTAAGTTAATGAATGATATTGAAATTTTCATTTCTCCATTTTCAAAGGATACAGTAACAATTAGTGGGTATAAAATCGTGGCTGAAGAACAGAAAAGGGAGACTGATGGCTTGAATAACATAGTTAATGATCAAATCAATCAAATTAAAGAACATGCAGATGAAGTTATAGGTCTACATAGGAATCTAATGGATCGTGAAAAAATATTGAGTTGTAATTTGATACCAGCAAAGTGGATCATTCAAAAGACTGAAACATTGAGTGTGGAGTACAGTGGCCAAGTAGAAAAGAAAAAAAATCACATTTAGTTTGTATGGCTGATGTGAGGATTGAACAATAGTAGGATCCTAATAAAGTTGTTGTCAAACCGCAAGCACACACTCTAAAATTGAAAATTGAGTTCTGTATGAAGCTGCTTCAGATGAATTGGAGAACCCATGGGAAAACTGCCAATGCAGAATTGACACACAAGAATGCACTGAATATTATGTGTAATTTTTATGGAATGAAATGACAATCATGTTAGGTGTGTTCCATATTGAAGAGATATCGAACGGAACAAGAACAATAGTGGTATCCAAACTGAACGCCATATTATAGATTATCAATTATATGTACATTTTTAATGTGGGGATAATTTGTACACTTGGCCAGGTATTGTACATTAGCCTTTTAGAGTTATGTACCATAGTAAAACCCAAGTAATAGCAAGTATCAAATTCCCAAATCACCAAGTGAGGTGAAAAGAAAAAAAAATATGCTATGTATGATGAATTATGTGCGTCATATTCCGAGGAAGATCATGATATGAAATCTATACTATGTTTGAATTAAAAATATAGAACAAAAAGACAATATTAGAGAAGAAATTTGTTAATGAAATTTTCCATAAGGAATCAGATAATTTTGTTGTATGTATCATTGACAGCGGTTGCACATCCCACATGACAGGAAATAAGGATCTTTTTACAAGACGAATTATGATAAACATCGAGTTTTCATGTTTGGAAAGGATGAATTCCTAAATGTTATTTTCAATGGAAAGTCCGAGTATTGGGGAAAATAAATGAGATATGCATAGGTCTTGGTAGTATAAGGCCTCATCCACAATTTTCATTTCATCCGCTAACTATTTGACTCATGGAATTATATATTGTTTTCTAAGAAGACATGTATCGTAAATGGAAAATATGGTGAAGTGGTCATATATGCAGATTTGATATAGGGAAATCAATACCTCATAATTTCAAAAGAAAATATGTCCTTGTTTTTCTAGAGAGGAAGAAAATTGGATGTGTCATAAACGATTGTGTCCTATAGGCCAACCAGCCATATAATATTTGGTGATGTGCGATGTAGTGAGAGACATTCGTAATATATCTTGTGATCATAGACATATGTTTGATTCTTTTCAACAAGGGAAGATCATCAGAAATACGTAAAAGACAATGGAATAAATGTAAATAAGAGTACTAAAATTGGTTCATGCTGATTTTTGTGGACTAATCTCTCCATGATCCATTAATATGATGATATATTATGTTCTTTTAGTTGATGAATATAGAAGAATGGCATGACTGTTTGTCATTTCCTAAGAAGAATGATGTGTTTAAATTACTAAAACTATATCAGAGGGATTTTGAAAGGATGATTGTATAGAAATTTATGATGTTTCATAATGATAATGGTATGAAATTTATAAAAAGTCTCATGGAAGACTAATTTGAGAAACATGGGATAAAGAATCAGGATTAATCAATGAGAAAATCATAATAGAAAAGAGTGGTTGAGAAAAAAATCGAATCATCAACAACATGCCCAGTATAACATTTTTTGTGAAATTCATAACAATGAAATTTTGGAAGGATGGTGTCTTGATGTGGATCTGCATTTCTAACTAGGATATGTTTTGTCTGAAGGAAGGAGTGAATCTGTATGAGATATGTTATAGAAATAAGAAAACTATGAAATTATATCAAATCATTATCTGTAAGTTCATTATTCCCAACGAAGAAAAACCAATGAAAATGTTGCCATGTTGCAATAAGGGAACATTTTCGTGGCAACTCAAGAAAAATAAAATAATGTAAATGATTTAATAAATGTCTGGGAAAAGTATTCAAGAGAAAGGATTTCAATGTAGTGGAAATTGAAGAGAATATTTGACAACACTGTGACCAGTTTTTTTAATATTGTAATTAAGACATAAAAAACATTGGGGATGGAAAATAGAAGATATTGATTCATAAGAATCAACTGATGTTGAGAAAGAAGAATTCATGTCTATATATGTGAATAATACAAAAGTATTAATCTAAAATTGATAGAAAAAATATCATTGGTGATCAGAAAAAAACTTGTAAAAAAAATAATGAGGTCATTACTGTAGGTATATTTTTTATATTTGGCAGAGACAAAATGTTTTTCTGATGTAGATAAAGATGAAAACTAGGATCAGGAAATTCAGGAAGAGCTTGATTAGATTGATAATAATTAGATGTGGGAGATTTTTTCAAGGCCAAAAAATAAGAATATTATACGGACTAAATAGGTCTTACCCAATAAGCGGAATAAATATGGTGCAATTCTTAGAATCAATGAATGAATTTTTAGAAAAGGGTCCTCCCATATAGAGGGAATCGATGCCGAAGAAACATTCTCACATGTTTCATGGCTAGATATAATCGGATTATTCTTGGCCATTTCAGTGCAACAGATGTCCAAAGTGTTGCATATAGTTGTAAAATATTTACTTTTTATTACAATTCTAGTAGAATAAGTGTATATTGAGAATCCATGTGGTTTTCTTATTCAGAAAGATGATAACAAGGTTTTCTGTTTAAAAAATCATTATATTGGATGAAATAAGAACCAAGAGCATGGTAGTCGTGGATTGATCAGTATTCGTAGAATATTAAATTTGAGAATGGTGGAATGGATTACAATCTATATTTTAACAATGATACAAATCAATGTATAATAGTGACATTTTATGTTGATGATATAATATTTAGTGGATCAGATGAAGCTCAGTGTATATAGTTTTCCAAATTCATGAAAAGTGAGTTCGAAATGTCAATGATTGATGAGCTGATGCTTTCCATGGTTTATAGGATATAAATGGAAGGACAATAACATTCATTTCTCAATAAAAATATTCCAGTGAGGTTATGAGGAGATTTGGAATGGATAATTACAAATATATGAAGACTCAGGTAGATTCTCGAATGAAATTAACAAATTATATTGATTGAAATACCGCTAATATCATAGAATATAGGGGGATTATTGGAATTTTATTTTACCTTTATGGACAAGACCATATATTTCTATCACCACATTCTAGGAAGCATGATATCAATGAAATCTCAAGGAAAGCCACATGCTTTCCGTGAAATGAATACATCAGTACATCAATGGGATTGTGGATTTCAGTTTTATATTTAATGAATTATCGAAACCAATGTTAATGGAATATACATATATAGATTGTGCCAAATCAATAGATGAAATAAAATCGACATCAGCAGGTGAATTCTATCTTGGTGGATTTTGATATTTTTTGTTAAGTACGAATCATGATTTCATTTCATTGTGCACCATAGAAGATGACTACATTGTGGCGACACTTGCATACACTCTGTTATTGTGGATGAAGTAGAAACTTGTTGAAATTGGATTGGAAGTTATTTCTCCCTTAGATATCTAGTGTGATAATTTGTGTGTTATCAATCACTGAAAAAATATTGCTCATCACTCAACGACAAAGCACATTGAGATCAAATATCATTTAATCAAGGCGAAGATGGGGCAAGGGCTTGTGATGTTGTTCTATGTGTTGAAAGAGCGATGGGTTGTGGATATTCTAATGAAGTTCATACCCGAGGATGATTTTGGCAGAGATTGATAGGCTCTGGGAGTCCATTCGACTCCCCGAACTTGAAAAAATGTGGTTGTGGGCCTCAATCCTCATGGTTTGGTGTGCATTTCCCTAATGTGTTGATCAGTGTACTTTTTAATGTTTCAAATCACAAAGGAGTGACTATTGGGATAATTGATAACGGGGGAGGGGAGAGTAATCGCTTGAAGAGAAAAATTGAATATTACAGAATATGTATTTGTCAAAGTCACATGGAGAAGCAGATAAGTGGTGTGGTGAGTTTGGGGGAGCAATGAGATAGGGGGATAGATTTAAATCTGAAAATGCCAAAAGTGTTTGATCAATTATTAGATATCATAAATTTTAAGAATCATGATGAATGTAGAAGATGGAATTCTAGAATGGTATCAGAAATTTGTGTCACTAATGAAGTGACTCATTGAGAGAATTTTCATATTACTCTTGTTTCTCAAGCCAACCGTTCTTCATTTGGTCTTTGAGTATGTGTTGAGTAAATGTTTGATCGCTATCTGAATAGCATGAGTTGAATGGTGTTAGATGATGGAAAGATATTTAATTATGATTAAAGGTGTAAAGAATCGTTATGAGAAGATTTTTTTCACCAACAAAAATGAGAGATTGCTGGGTAAAAATACCTAAAGTTAACATTAAATCATTTTGGGTTGGATGGTTTTTGTTGAAAATGCAGGCTTTCATGGTCATGTGTCATGTTGCTGATATATTATTGACAATCCATGCTGACAGAAAACCCAGAAAAAATAATGGAGGATCTAGAGGTGGTGAAAAACCACAAATTCTAGATCACACTATTTTCATGTCTTTCTAAATTTTTGGGACCAAAATTTGATGATTTGTGAGCATCATGAAATATAGATTTCCTTGATTATTTCATAAAAATATGGAATAGGTATGAATTTCACAATGATGGGATCCATAAGTAGATTTCTCAAAGAATTAAATAATGGTGACGGTGATCTCAATGATTGTGATGAGCTTCACAAATAGAAGAAGTAAAGAGCTCTGTAAGGGAGAATTGTGGTGGAACAAATGATTTTCATGGAGGATATGTTATTATGATATTTGGAGTATTATAGTGAGAAGAATTTCATAGAGTGCATTTCAAAACTGAAAAATTATAGTGGCGCTTTATGAAGGATGGATATTCCATAGAGATGATTATTATTGATCCATAAATTATGTTGGAAGAAGTTGGAATACGCATTCGACCACAGCTATAAAAAAGAGGCAACCCCTATTCATTTAATATCTGCTTAATAGAGAGAAGCTAGAGTCAATTTGAATTTAAAAATAAAGGGGTTCTCTATGAATAATGGTTTCAATTAAAGGCTTGGGTGTTGTGAAAAGACTATCCTAGTATTGACTGATGTAAATACACCTATTTGTTGAGATATTCTCATAGAAGGGGTGTTGTACATTGGTTATGTGAGCTTCACAAAGTATGCTGCTCTGTAATGACTTGAGCTTTGAGATGACCTAGGATTTTCAAAGGCATAGTTATATGATGCATTATGGCCTACGAAGCAGTCTGCCCTATGAAGCAGTAAGCTCTTTGATATTTTTTGCTTTGCGAAGTGGCATAAAATTTTTAAAGATATTTTTTCTCTTTTAGAAATACGTGGCTTGGAAAATTAGTGAGATTTTCAAAGGTAGTTAAAAATATATATCCCAGTTATTAGTAGAAAATGTGTATTCATCCTTGGATGAAAATTGGACATCAAAATAGCATCTATATATAGGGGATGATGCATTCATTAGAGAAAATGAAAGCACCTACATGTCTCTAAACTATAAATGGGATTCTAAATAAGCAATGAACTATATTTAGTTGATAGAAAAGTTACCTTTGAATTTATGATTGGCTGTAAACTAAGAGGGACAGTGAGTCTATGTCAAACAACTAAATAGTAGGGTGATTTTATGTGATGTGCACTTCATCACATCATTGGTGTATTATCCTTCGATGTATCCTACTAAGGGTGATCCAAGCATAATTTTTGTGTCATTTTCATGAATTAGGATTTTTTCATACTCAAGAACGAGAAGGAGAGAGAATAAAATTCTGTCTATTAATGAAATAAGTTCAAATGGGGTAGTTTTTTTATTCATTAATACTCTGATTCACAACACCCACCCCCCATAGGGTATCTAACCTAGTGGAACTGACATTATTTATAAGAATGAGATGTAGTGGTAATTTGTGATGGAAATATAAATCTTGTACAAGTTGGTCTGATTCACCATATGGTTGACTGGGAGATGGTGGATGAACCACTAAGGAATAGTAATGAACATGACTAGAATGTTACATAAGGTGGATGGTGTGGAAGGGGAGACGATAGAATATCTAGATGTGGAAAAATTTTAAACATGATTATACTGCCACTCCCATTTGGCCTATGAATGGCTTAGGGAGCTCGAGGACATGGTCCTGGGTAGCTGTAGGTGGTCAAGGATTAGGACTGATAGGCTATATGGATTTTAAGAGGTATGATTTGTTTCACTACTAACCATGTTGTAAATATGATAGAAATAGGTGAAATTCAATCCTTTATTTTAAATTATCATGTTCAAGACATAATGATTTGGGTTAAGCCCTTATATAGTCCCTTACAATTGGAGACTCATACGGGAGGTGACTTAGAAATCCCACAGTTTTCTAAATATTGTGACCTGACACTTGTATGAATGAGTTTATGTTTAGATAACATTTTTGAATAACTAAGGCATTTTGACATCATCTTATGTATTCCCTTGATATTAATAGTTTATGCCCATATAGAATATTTCATGTGAGGGATGTAGTGTTTCTATACTGATGGGAATAGGTTTTACTTTGTGGTGTTAATGGAATCCCATAAATCGTAGAATGTACTCAAATATTGGAGGGTTCATTTCTTTACTCGTCATTTTTCTAGATAGATGATATTTATTGTGGATGTTGTGATTTTTCAATTCTCTACAGTGGTGGAAGAGTATGAGGATTTCATTCTTGAAGACATTCTTAGATTATGTCCCCACTAAAAAAGATAATTTGGAACTGATCTAAAGCATTATAGGACACCTATATCTATGGAATAATATTAGACAACTCCCACAAAACATCTAATGATGATGGTAAATCTGAGTACTTGAAGAGAAAGAGATATGTTAGACTCGAGGTTTCACTATTGGAAGCCTAGTTGATGTTCTCCAAGATAGTGTATAGGGGATTGAGGTTGTGTGTAGACTACCATACCATTATCCATACAACCATAATGAAAAGTTATCAATTACTGAGGATCTAAGACCTCTTTGATGATTTCATATTGGCACGATGGTTATCATAGATTTAAAACTGATCATGCTATCACCAATTGAGAGTATGAGATGATGGTATTCTGAAGAAAAAAATTTCATATTTCCCTATGGTCAATATGTGTACTTGCTGATTCTATATGTCATGGTAAATGACAGTGTAGTGATCGTGGGACTAATTAACTTGATCAATCATCCTTTCTTAGACCTCTTTTTTGATTTTTTTTATCAATGATATCCTAGTGTTCTCATCATTTAAGGGGGAAAACATGACACAAATGAGGCTAGTTCTGGATGTAGTTTGATGGATCCTTCTTTATGATAAGATCTCAATATTCTATTTTGGGATTCATGAGTTCAAATATCTTGGACATCTTATCTTGGCAGATGGTGATGTAGGGGGCCTGGTGAAGGCCTCGTCATTTTTATCATAGGAGCCACCCAAGAGCATGAAAGCATGTGGAGCTTCCATGGAATTGTAGAATATGATCACAGATCAATACATAAATTTGATTGGATATTATCTCACAATAAAACTAATAACCATGGGGGATAACCATTCTTATAGATGGAGATATTATAAAAGGATTTTCAGGAGTTGATTTACTGATTGAATATTACTATAATCATGTGATTTTTGGAGGATGGTGTCGAGTATGTAGTATTCTATAATGCATCATGAGCTGAGTTTTTGCTTTTCTAAAGATGAAGTAGGATGAGATTAATAATGGTTCATGATAGATGATAAATAATGACTATAATAACATGACCCATGATCTTGAGTTATTAGCAATTGACATCAGAATAAAGATATAGTGAAACTATCATATGGGATAGCAGTTTATAACATATTATGGGAACAAGAGTCTGAAGTATATCTTCTCTCAGAAAATTATTAACTTGAGATATAGGTGATGGCTATAGTTCCACCAATATTATGACTTCAAGATTTTCTATTCTCCATGAAGGGATAACAATGTAGAATATTCTCTCAACAGAATATCTAGCTCATATTTGTTGAGTGATGTCCTAGAGAAGTTGGATTCATTGAAGATATCCTTTGTGGATTGGGATGGACAAACATACCTCCAGTTAATTTATATTACCCACCCCCACTTGTACAATGAGTTAGGGAGGCTCATCTATGGAATACTCTATATGAGACCATACATACTCATATATAAATAGGACATTCTCCTAATAGATTATCTAATTTTTTGTAGCATTTCATTAATTTTAGATGCTGCAAGATGGTACCAGTGACACAGTGGGAGCAGGAGCTAAGAGGGTTTCATATCTCACATGTAGAGTTACATATAGTTGTGGAAAACATTTACATGGACCTCTGGCATTATATTTTGTGGATTGTAATGAATAAGATATTTTTATTATTTCTCATAGGATTCCATAAATGTCAGAAAGTGGAGGCTAAGCATTAGGTTTTTTTGGGTTAATCTCAACCCCTTGAGCATCCAATGTGGTAGTGAGTTGAAATATTTATGGACTTTTTGATGTGGTTACAACATATATTTAGGGGACATGATACCATCTAGGTGATCATTTAATGGCTTAGCAAGATGGACCTCTTCATATCTATTTGGGAACAGCGTTTGGTAGCGATATTGAGACACCTCTACATGTTGGAGGTAGTTCGGTTTGATGGAGTTACCTTGATGATCATTTCAGATTGTGCTTACCACTTCATATATCGATTATAGAAGGCATTTTAATAGGATTTTGGGTTTCAAATATTCTTGAGCTTTAATTTTCACCCCCCTAATGGGGGTCAGACTGAGCATACTATTCATGCCTTGGTCGATATGCTACATTGTTTCATGTTATGATATAGATTTTTTTTGTAGGATCACCATGATGTTGGGGTGTTTTCATAAAACAACATCTTTCACCCCATCATCGATACCAGACAATTTGAGTCCTTTTATAGGAATCCTTGTAGGTCACCTTTATTATAAACCATCCCATACATGTTATTACATATAGGCCTAGAAATGTTTCAAGCTACTAAAGAGATGGTTCATGTTTTCTAATAGAAGATGGGGATGACATAGAGACTTCATTATTCATATAGTGACCAAAGAAGGAGGAATTAATAGTTTAAGGTGGAAGACCATGTGTTTTTTTTTTGAGTTTTACATCAATGTGTATTGAATAGGTTTGGTTTGGATGGTAAACTATATATGAGATTCATCATCCATTTCAAGATACCGTATGTATTTGGCGAGGTGTAAATCCTATTATCTGTATCACTATAATGAAATCAGTAACACAATGTATTCCATGTGTCGCAGTAGACTTGGTATGTGAAAGATCTATTTCATGTTATCAATTTGGTAAAGGTGAACATCATATATGGGAATATCTTCGCTAAGTACATTGTATTGATCAAGCGTTATTTGGAGAAGATCCTTCATGGGGGAATGATTCACTTTGTACATGTCCATTGTAAGCACAAAAATCCCCCTTAGAGCGCCTCAGATCATGAGTCTATAATGTGTGCTCATTTCTCCTATCACATTATAAAGACATTTATCCCTCATTTTTGGGGCATACAACACCTTGGATAAGAGAATTTAACGACTCTAATTATAAAGTATTTTTTGAATATAATATACATTACATTCAAAGCTAGATGAAAATATGGAATGAGATTATGAGGATCGGTGTGAAGGGAATACATTTTTGAAATATATTATATATATTAAAATCATTCAAATGTGTTTTTTTATGGTAATGTGCAATAACTTCAATATAGAGGATAATATTGAAAATATAAGGCCATTGATGAGTTTAGAGCACATGTTTAACCATAAGTGTGATATAACATTAGAGAACATTGGACATTTGAGTTAGGAACGGTCTTGGGATGATGTTTAAATGATTTAATTTGAATAAATTTATTTACTCAATTAATTATCTGAACCTATTAAATTTCTTTTTAAACACTGTTATGGAATACAAATGGGGTTAACTACAAAATATTTTAAATTAAGAGAAGAACTTGAAGATAATTAAAAGACCATTCATTGGTGAGTAATCAAAGAATCATAGATCATCGATCAGTGTGTAGCTGAGATCAAGGATCACACCAACAACAACGATATGATATTATTATTCAATAGAAATTGATCACAATCAAGGTATAATTTTGATCTATTTGGATTCTTTTGTTGTTGATTATTACATTAAAAATTGTGAATCAATTGACCAACTGAATGGATTTTGGATTGATCATAAAGATGGTATGGGATTTATCAACGGTGATTTTTATGAAAATTATTTATATAGTTATTGTTATTCATTTATTATATATGAAAAATGAATCAAGTCCAACAAAACACATATATTATTAATTGTACTTTTTAATGGATCATGGGATTCTCCCATTTTTCTTTCTTCAATGTGAGAAATTTCTTTGATCTATGGTTCAAAGAAAACCCATAAATAAATCATAGTGCACCCATTTTTTAGTTCAACTGATTAATACCATATATTCAGGAACAAATTGATGACACATTGATCCACCATAATGGAGATGAAATATCATGTTTCAGTCGGATATATTCAGGAGTGGGTTGTGATGAACGATGGAGGTGTGTCTTTTAGAAGTGTCTTTTGGTGAATCATATTTGAGAATATAATGAATAAATAATCATAGTGGATGACTAACTATGGATCTAAAATACCTATTGAAATATTCAGTAGATTCAGTGCAAATGGGGGCATGGAATTCATAGATGATGAACTGCCATTTTTGGAATATCGTGTGGTACAGAACATGTATTCAGGAGCTACACATCATGTGGGACCCTTGGTGTCATTCTAGAGTATCCAAATAATGTTATGTGTCACACGGTATATGAACCATCCACATAGAATGTAACTCTACCTAGATGTTTTACCTTTACCTCATATGGTACATGGATATGACCTAGAGTACACGGTTATTGAAACATAGTTTTCTCAGACTCAGACATGACCACACCAGGTTAGGATGGTAAGATCCATGTACTTTGACATGTATAAAAGTACATAAGCTTATAAACACCATGTACATGGACATGGACATGGAAACATTCATGTTCTATGATACAAGGGAAGGTAACTGTAACAATATAACACATTACATACATCATTTCCAAGATTTATACTCCTTCATACAAAGTTTAAATCCCTTATCCTTTTGGGGTTGGATTATTTATTATTATTGACAGTTACCTCGATCCAATCCCTAAGTGTTAGCAAGAAGTTGTCTACTACACATATTATGGGGATCAATTCATTTGTACATCTTATATATATATATTTATATCCTTATATGAGGCACAGAACGAGGAACTCTATCATCATTATTCCTTAGGTAGAGTATTTAGTAACATGCTGACAAAAAATACATTGGTTTATATCCTCTACTTAGTAGGATACTCCAAATATAGTTGTTGTTGTACAATGTTTCCATTTTTTTGATCCCCAAATGTGTATCATTATCATAAAAATTCTAGCATATACTACTAATGCATAGACTAGAGGAGCATTATATCTCAGATAGAGACCATTAGTGCCCTATGATTTATGGAGTATGTTCTGTTGGAAAAGTGCTATGTGGATCCTTACAGCGTCATTCCCCTAAAATAATTATAGTTTTCACATTACACAAATGTCTTATTTTTTTGTTTAGTACATATGTATTTTCTTATTCTCAGTTTTTTAGAAATATACCTATATTGGGTTGACTATTATTTGCGTTGTAATATTATTTGTGATTTTAGGGTATCGTACTCATTATCTTAATACTCAACTTGGAAAAGGATTTTCCAAAAATCATCATGTCCTATTCAAATGATCAAGATTTTTTTATAATGTCTTAGAGAGGCCAAGAGTGAGAAAGTATTAGTGGGATATATTGAAGGACCATTATTTGGTCAGTTACATTGAAAATAGTCCCCGTTAACACTTTTAGGTTGGACTTCATTTCAGATTCTTTATGGTGGGATTTTGTTTGGCCCTTTTTTCTTATTATGTGATTTCATACTATCATAATATAACATATATGTATTCATCCGTGTATTATCACATTTTTACATTTAGGATTTGTGTGGTCATGGAGGTGTATATGTGCGTGTATACATGTACACTAGTCAAAGGCCTCCCATGGGAGTGACATTGCAATATAGTTCTAATGTCTAGCCTATTACCTATTAGAAGATGTATAGGGGTGTTTCCAAAATGGTCCCCATTGGTAGGGGTCATGATATTGTTGTATTAGAACAAGATGTTTCTATCTTATGACAATATATTGTGATATTTGTTCGGAGAAATAATGTTAATATTTTTGATTATATATTTCAGTATATGGACTCCACTGTTATTAAAATTACTGATGTTTCCACACACATGGACATTTATCATCTACCTTTAAATTGGATACAAGTACAAATTAGTTTCAGGGGGAAAAAGTAGAACATGAAACATATACAAATGGTTTTTGGTTTCCATGTCCTTATGTAGTCAACTATTAATATATAATCACTGATGGTGGTACGTATTGCCTATTTTAGGATGCGACAATTATTTATTATTTATTGGACTGAACATTATTATTTCGAGGATGGTCCCCTCCATGATGTGGAATTGATTATAGGGAATGTTCTGGTGGTGTTAGGTTCATGTGGGGCACTATTTATACCTCCAAATGTTGAGTATCATATAATACCCATAGTACAAGAATATGAGATGTACATGCTTATGATTCTTCATAACATTCTGTGAGAGTGTCCCCTTAGGATTCGAGGCATGACCATCCTAAAGGCTGTCGAGGACTAGCATGGATTGGTGACATTTCGTTCTATGTTTTTAGGACAATAAAATATCTAATGGTGGCCCTAGTAGTGAGAATTCTCCTTGACTCTATAGGACTATAGTGGGGATTAGTGACCCAATAGTACGATGAAGAATGTCAATCATGGTTATTCTTTAACGAATGTTTAAATGAGGTTTTATCTCTATCTATGTTAAGGGATTTACCAATCGAGGAGATTCTATAGCTTTATCATGGTAGTATAATAGTGGATGGCTATTCATCAAGGTTCAACAACCACTATATATACACAATGGTGAGTTTGATTCATTTTTTAATTTAGAATCAGAGACTTGAGAATGGAATGCATAAATATATCTTTTCTTATGATATAAATCTTTACATTTGAACAAATTCTAGGCCGGTAGAGATTTCAGTGGTGTTTGAATATTCCAGGGAAGTGCTTACAAAGACTATTATTGCTGTAGTGGGCATACCAGACCCAAGAAAATGGTAGTAGAGTACCAACATTAGACTTAGGGACCCAGATGTGCGAGATGTTACTATTGGATATCTCATGAAAGTGTTTTTGTGGTTCAGGAATTATAGGATGGGTCTAGTTAACCCAAGGATAGGTAGTTCTACTCTTATGATGGAAGGGGAAATATTATATGTGATTGTATGACCCCATATTCAGATGAAAGAGATACATTTGATGGCCTACCTAGGAATATGAAAAAATATGTGTGGATATGCCTATAGGGTGGAGGAAAAGTAAGGGGATCTAGGATGGTAGTTGGAGGTGGTATTCATTTTTACATCTTCCCACCACCACCCCATTTGGTCCACACCCAACTATGGGAGCTTGAGTATATAGAATGGGGCTATTTTAGGTAGTCAAGGATTATAACCAAAGGCCTATAGGGGTGATAAAAAGTATGATAGGTATATTTTCTACCATATAAATGGATATGATAGAAACATGTGTGAATCGATTTATTATTTCAATTAATCTTGTTCAAGAATTAGAGATTCAAGTTTTTCCCTTGGCTTGACCCTTACACGTTCAAAATCCTATGCACAGTGACTCATCCATTGGAAACATTTAATTATAGTGTAACTAGAATCATAGAGTATGTAGTTTCTATTTTTATATATTTATAGTAGCATTGAGGGCTTATGACATCATCTTTGGTATGAACAATTTACCTACCATTTATGTATAGATAGACAGTTTTATGTGATGGAAGTAGTCTGTTCATAGTGATGGGATAGGTTTTGTTTTGTGACTAGAAAGGACACTCAAAAAAATAGGATGGAATCATGAAATGAAGTCTAAAATTTATTTCCCATCAGTTTTTATAAGGACACTTTTTGTAGTGGATGATATGAGTTTTCAGTTCCTTGTAGTGGTGGCCGAGTATGAGGATGTTGTTCCCGAGGATGTTCTATAATTACCTCCACATTGAGAGATATACTTCTTGATTTATATAAACCATGTAAAAACATGATATATACCAAAACATATCATATGGATCACACAAAGCATCACTTTCTGAGGATATAGTAGGAGGATGTTCATATGAAGGGTTTGGTTGGACCTAGTGTTTCACCATGGAAAACCCAATAGTTCTACATCATAAAGCTAGATGGAGAATTCATCTTATATATATAATATAATAACCTAAATCAAGAGACCCTAGTGAACATTTATCCATAACTGAGGATTAATGAACTCATTGATCAGATGAGAGGGGCACACCAATTAATAGATATTATCATCAGATCAGGATATCACTAGACATGACTACAAGATGATGATATATTGATGAAAAAAATAAATTCCCAAATGGTCTCTATGATTTCATGGTGATTCAATTTGGAATAAAAAATTTCCCAAGAGGTTTCATTGGAAAAATTAACTATATCATTTTGCCTTTCATGGGATAGTTCATGGTAGTTTTCATCAATGATTTCCTCGTGTACTCGGCATTTATGGTAAATGACATTTGACACATGGGGATGGTTTTTAAACATACTATGAGGGGGCCATCTTGAAAAAATGATTATACTATTCTATTTATGGATTTTGGAGTTACTCTTAATGGGACATATTATCTCAACAGATTGTGTAGTAGTGTACTCGGTGATGGTTGGGGATGTATTATCTTGGGAGGCACGCAATATAATTATGATGGTGAAGAGATTATGTAGTTTTATAGGATACTATCAGAGATTCATACAAAGAATTCTCTATTAAATCAACACCAATGAAAACATTGACATTAAAGGGGGATCATTTTCTATATATGGAGATGTTCTAGTAGGCTTTTTAGGTGTTAAGTCATTGAAAGACATGTTATCCAATAATTATATTTTCAGATGATTTTTTTGAGTACCTATTGTTTTGATATGCATCGTGAAATGATATTGGATATATTTATCATGAATATGTATGTAGGGATTACCCATGGGTCATGATAGTGGGGACCACATGATTAAAGCTACATGACCCATGATCTTGAGTTTGCGGCGGTAGTATTCAAATAGACTATGTGGGGATAATACATTATGGTTGAGTATTTTTTTCATGTATTAGTACCATTAGAGTCTCAAGCATATATTCTCACAGAATCATATTGACCTGATATATCAGTGGTGTCTCATGATACTCATGATTCTGATTTCATTATTTTAAATACTATGGAAACGCGGGATTTGGTTGTAGATTCTTTGAACCAGAGATCTTACTCAGAGTTTTTAAGATAGTTTTATGAGAAGTTGACCTCATTGTAGATATCCTTTTTGTGTGGGGATGGATGAATTCAAAATATTTCATTGTTATTACCCCTCCACTTGTACAATGAGTTACGGTGTCACAACATGGGCATATCAATTATGAGACCCAATATACTCATAAATGTTATGGATATGATCTTGTGGGATTTTCATAATGTAGGGAGCATGTAAATCTTTTAAAAGGATTCATTATGGTAGCAGAGACTCTATGGGAGTAGGTTATTAGATATTTAGACACCTCACATTTGGTGGTATATCTTGTTGTGTAAAATATGTAATTGGGCCTCTGATGTCTATTTTAGAGGCCATGATTTAAAAAGTGAGGTCAATATTTTCATTCTTCTTGCATTAATTGTTATCATATAAAGTTTGATAAATAGTTTTTATAGTGTTAATATCAACCCAATTAGGATCCAGAGTTGCAGCGTGATCATTTATCCATAGACATTATGACAAGTATACACATATTTCTAGGTGACCTGATATCATCTGGGTGACCATAGTTATATTTATAATCTGGACCAGATCCAATCTATTAAAGTGAATATTTCAATAGAGTGATTAATATGCCTATAAATGTAGAATTTATTTTAATTAATGGAGTTCACTTGATGATAATTTCGGCCTATAATAATTTCTTCACATCATGGATGTGGATGGTATTGAGAATATATTTTGGGACTCTAGTATGTTAATTCATGATTTTACCTTCCATAACGATTACTATAATTAGTGTACAATTAATGTTTTAGAGTAAATTTTGCATGCTTGAATTTCTCATTTGTCTATATTTAGGATGATCACATACCATTTGTGGAGTTTTCATAGAACAACAAATTTTACTCCACCAAATGTGTGAAGGCATTCTTGGCCTTGTATGGTCGACTTTGTAGGTCAACACTATGTTAAAATGACCCAATAGAGTCATAACATATGTGACGAAAGCCTTATAAATCCACTGCATAGAAGGTACAAGACATCTAGAAGTGGGCGAGGACTGGTCATAGGTGTCATAAGTCATATAACAATAGACGAAGGATGAATTTTTTGTTTGAGGAGGGAGTAGATGTTTTCCAATGGGATTCACATTGACATTGATTACATATATTTGTATGTGGGGGAGCAATATCTTCGAGATTCATTGTCCTTTTCAAATACAGTGTATATTTGGTGAGGTGGAAAACTGCATAGCACTACTCCTATAGTAATGTCTGGTATATGATGTATTCCATATGTCGCAACTGATGAGGTTTTTGTAGGATTTGTTGCATGATATAAACTAGGCAAATCTAAACATAATGAATAGAGAAAAAATTTCTATGTACCCATTTGAGATCAATGATTGCTAAGAAATGTTCCTTAATGGGTGATCAATTCCCCTAGTTCATGTATGATGGAAGCATGAGAATCATCAGGAGAGTGCATGGAGGGGGAGACTCAAAAGCAGGCTCTACAAACCAATTTTTTATATCTTTTTTTGGATTTTATTTAATATAAGTCCCCAATATTATGAGAAGGTAATGTCTCTAATATTTCATTTATTATTTAATAATATTATATGAATTATATTCAAATCTAGGAATAATAAAAACATGATATTATGGGTCCATGTGTGACTGAACTAAATAATTGAAATATATTAATTATATTATAGAAATACATATGACTATTTCTTTTAAAAGTGAAATATCATCTAAATTGAGTCTCGTATTAGAAATTTGAGGCCACCATTTAGTTTATAGTATATTTTTTCACTAGGTGTGATAGAACCTTGGAGCATGATGGACATTCGGGTTTAGTGTGATTGTTGGAAGACTTTGAAATAACATAATTGAATAAATATATATATTTAATCATATACTCTAACCTATTTAATTTATTTCTATACACTATTATGGAATACTATAAGGGATAACTACATAAAACATAAAATAAAGATAATTAATTATAGATAATTCAAGGAACAACCGTTTGTTGGCATTGACAAGATTATATATCATTAATCCTTATGCGATGAAGCATGAGCATATCACAAACAAAAATGACACAGAATTGTTCATCAATAGTTAATGATCTTAAATAATGCAAGATATTGTTAAATTTTTTCATTCCATTTATAAAATTATTATTATGAATGTGAATCAATCATCCAACAGATTGTTTTTTTGATAAGTTGTAATATGGGTATGAGATTTATCTGCCGGTATTATTGGGAGAATTTTTTTCTTTTTCATGATTCCTCATTTTTCTCTCTAATGGTAATGGATCAAGTCCAACAGATCCAAACCATAGATCATTCCACTTTTCGATATTTCATGGATTACTTCGACCATTCATTGTTCACTTTGTGTGATTCCTTTGGCCAGTGGTTCGATGACATCCTTGAAATATATTATTATCCACCAGTTTCATGGATCAATGGATTGATACCATAGTGTTGAGTTAGGATTGATGATATGCAGATTTGTGATCATGGGTATGAAGGATAATGATTGAATCTGAGATGTTCATGCATGATTTGTGAATATTGATGAAGGCATGTATTCGTGTAGCATTTCCTATCAAATCAGAAACTAGAATCAATGAAAAATGTTATGAATGTGAACAACCAACCAGGGATCTACAATTCCAAGTGATACAAGAATTGGAAAAGGAAGAAATGGAAGATAAAATACACAGAATAATTACACCAGTTCTGTAATATACTGTAGTACACTGTGTATATTGGGGTGATACATTTTGTGTGGACCACATAGTGAAAATCTAGAGTTTCATCAGAATGTTATATGTCACATGGTTGTGTGAAACCTCCACATGACATGTGAATATACATGGAATCCTCATTTGTACCTCACAGGGTTCGCGAACATGAAGAGGATTTCACAGTCATGGACACGACGATACTCTAACATGGACATTATCATTCTAGGAGAACACATAAAGTGATGTGTACATGGACATGGTAAGGAGTACATAGGATCCCACACAACACGTACACTGACATGGACATAGAAACAGGAATGGACCATGATACTTGTGTTGGATAAAATTGTGAATGAAAATTATATTTACTTATATTACATTTCATTTACTCTTTAATTCATGACATAGACACATTTCCATAATCACCATGGGTAGTTTTTGTTAGGGATCATTCCCTTCATCCATTCTCTAAGGGTCATTATGTAATTATATCGTAAAAAGAGAATGGTGATTCAACCAATGGTACTTATAAAATATAGTTGTTCATATCCTTCTATGAGAAACAAAGTGAGAAATTTTTCCATGATCTTTCCATAGGTGGAGTTGTTGGTATCTTCATGACCAATAATACATGGGTGTCGATCATCTATATAGTGTTTTAATCCATATTTATATGTTGTAATACCCCATGTCCTAGGGTTTAATCCCCATATATGTGTTTTTTTGTATCATCATATATACTTCTTGGGGTGAGACATGATGAGTATTACACCTTATATAGAGACAATCATTGCTACCTGACTAATGGTGTGTGTTCTCCAGGATGGGTTCTATGTGGATCCTTCATCCATGATTCATTGACTATCTTTATGGTTATGAAATTACATTCAGGTAGTATATATTTGTTGACTACATATGGTTATTATTTATATATGTGATATATACATATACCTATGCTATGATGAAAAATATGTTGTTATTATATGGTTAGTGATTTTGGGATGTCCTAATAGATACCATAATTAACACCCATACATGGGATATTACTGCACTTGTAATGTATTATTCAGATGTTTGACCTTTTGATGGAGTTATATTGGAACAAGGACTAGGCATAGGTTAGTGATCCTTACAGACTGAGGTGAATAAAAGTCATTAAATTACAATAATCCCCTTTTATACTTTCATGTGGGGATAATTTTCAGACATTGTGTGATGGGATTATATTTTTCCTTTTTTATCCATACATGTCTGCATACTCTGATATTGGTATTTAGATAAATTAATGAATGTTTTACAGGTTGTTTTACATTTCATCATTCTACGGTCTTGGAGAAATATGCTTTCGTATAGGTATGTTAGGATAAGTACCCCCATGTGACTAACATGACTACTATGATTTAGTCACCAGCCCATGGCAAATTATAATTGGAAACGGGGTAGTCAGTATAGTGTCTCTATTGGGATGTTCATGAATAATTAAACTATAGTGAACCCATATATCATTAATGAAAAAACATTTTCTTCAATCATAAAATAATATAAAATCATACAGTAGCCAATATTTTCAACAATATTATAAATATTATGATCTTCTCAAAAATTAAAATGAATTGTTTTGAAATGTCAATGTTACCAATAATGTCAAAAATATTTTCCCTTAATCAATAATCACTTTATTATATCAATATAAATAATATATGAAACCTTATTGTTATTCATACATCAATAACATGTTCTTAAATATTTCTCCCCGAAAATATAACCCTATAATAAAAGAACATATCAATCATTTGGACACTATTTAATATATGTTTCCAAACCATTAAAGAATAACAACAACTAAAATTTGGATTGACCATAAAATATCTTAATTTGATAAATGTTTTTAATCCTAAATTATTGTTAACTGATAACATCCTAGTCTATAATTTCATCTAATCCATTATCTGATACAAACTTTCTTTCATTGGTCCTGCACTCCCAGATCTAGTGAATAAAACACAAACATTAACTTCTGAGATAAAACCTACAGATTATTTGACACAACAATTCCATATTTAAATTGAATAAATATAAATTTTATAATTAACATTATCAAAACTATATAGTGTTATATATTTAATGAAATATGATAAATGATAAACTAATATTACTCAAATATTATCCAAAAAATATATTTTTTAATGATATTAGAAACTATTAAATCATTGATATGTCTTAAAAATATCCAAAAATTTCAACACCCAATATTTAAATTTTTATAAATTATTTATAATACATGACATTGTATCATGAAGAAGTGGATACATAAAAAGGGGTGAGATCCAACATTTAGTATGGGAATCATTAGTTTTGTTAATAAAATATCATAGGTTTAGTAGTGGGAGAATCACAATTACAGGTTTAGTAGATAATAAAATATAATAGCCTAGAATAATAAAATAGAAATCATAATATATCTAATGAAAATGATGGATATTATGAAATCGCATGAATAAAAATAATAGATACCTTATTAATAAAATTTATTTTTGTAGAGAGATAATTCTATTCTATAATCCAAGACATTATGATCATATACATCATGATATTAATATCATTGAAACATCTTGTTTTAGGTAGTCATTCATTAAAATACCCAAATATTATTACCTTATTAGACAATCTAATACATTATGGGGATATATAATATTGATCCCCAGATGTTCTTGAATGATTCACTCCAATTGGGTCATCAAAGGATTGGGAGGATAGGGAAGCTCAATCCTCATTTTTGGGAACTTTTTTGGTTGTTAATTAGGTAGGAAAAATTATTATCATTAATCACTTCTTCAACAACTATCATCGAAATATAACATGTTCCGCATGTCACAAAAATAAATCTATCTTTCAAGCTTCTCTCATATTCTGGGATAGAATGATCATGATCTTGAACCTGGTTAATCTGTGACTGAACGACCATTCATGATAGTTGATTATTAATCCCAGGAACATCATGGTAGGATGATAACTATTGTTATATTTATATATAATCACATCTCTAATTCTCACAAGATAAGGGAGAGGGATCCACTAATGAGGAATAAATGGCCTCATTTTTTCGCATGGAATCTTATGAGTATGATTTATAGGGATGGAATGTTTCTTTGTTGTGGAGTATAAATAATTCTATTACTATTTATAAGTATTCATAAACCACGTGTTTTTACTATTCATTATTTTGGTTTCATTTGAGGTTGTTTCCAAAAAAATTTTAAAAAAATTTATGGGTTGTGCATTGTTGGTGCATAGTTTACCCAAACCATGCAAAATCTCTAGGGAAACTAGGAAGACCCATGTAGTATGGATTTTCATTGTTGGTGCATGGTTATTCAACACTTTTTATCACATAGTATAAAACCATCTATCCCATTAAAATGGGCACACCCCTAGGGGAAATTGTTTGGTTTATCCTTGGGGTGCTCCCTAGATGACCATGAGTACGATATTAATTAATATGAAAATGAATTTAAAAACACATGAAACCATTTTTTGAGACCATAGATAGACGTAATTAAACTATAATAAATTTCCCTTTCCCTAATATCTCCCAAGATTATTTTTTGTACATCAGCACCCCTCCAAAAGTGTATCATATTTTGGTAAATATCATTTTCTCTTCTTCCTGGTAGGTATCCTATTCCTGTTATCAATCTACCAATCTCTATCTCTTCCTTCATAGGGTCTTTTATAGATCTATGTTGGTTAGAGGATCTAATACACAATATATTGATCCATATATTTGGGTTTTATTCTTGGTTTCCCAAATTCCATTTTCAACATTTTTTGTTTGCGAATCCCAATTACGGTTTGATGTTTCTAGATCATCTGATCCAGAGGCAGGCTGTTCCATTCTGATTGGAAAAATTTTAATAACACTAAATTTCATGATTTGATTAAATTTATTTCAATTGAATGTATGGTATTTGATTGATATAAAATGTAATTTTTTTTAAAACTCTATTCTTTTGAATTTGGGTATTTGGATTTGGAATTGGTATTTTTCCATAAAATTCGATGTAACCCCATTACATTAATTTGTGGATTTATTGTGAAATTAATGGAATTTTGTGAAATTTAAATTGGTGATTTTAAATTGGAAAATTGAAATGTAAAATTGAATTTTGAATTGATTCTAAATTGATACTCTTGAAAAATGTATTAAAATTGTTCTGAAATACACATTTTCATTTTATCTAGGAGAATAATTTTTTTTATTAAAACCCCATTATTTATATTAAATTGATTATAGTAATATTTGAAATGAAGAAAGGTATGAATTTTATTTTAAACATTTCAAAAATAAAATTCACATCTTTATTTTTTATTATAAAAAACGCAAGTCTTAGTTAGTTAGTGAGTTATATGGACTACACTCTATGATTAAGAATGTTCCAAAATCAAAAATGAAACATATCATTCCCCTGATGAGATAGTTATGAATTCCTATTTTCTATTTTTTAAGGGGGAATGTGTAGACACATATTTATATGTTACATTGATTGTGTGGAGTACTATTGGAAGTATATATTATAGATTTTTAGGCACATGACCACGTTTCTCACATGATTGTATTTGAAATGAATATATTCTATTATTTTAAACTCATGTAATTCAGTGTGAATTTATAAAATATATTTCATATAAAATGTTTGTTAATTAATTTTTTAACGAAGTTAGTATCATTATAAATTTACTGGATGATTTTTCTTCTATGATTTTGAAATGAAATAAAATATTTTTTATAATTGAAATCACTATTTGGTCAATGATATTTTTGGATCTGTTATGGAATCTTGGTGAGGCCCTACTAGACATTTAGATCACACAATACCTGGGACATTAAGAGTTTTTATATATTCTCCATTCTGGTTCGAGCAACGGTAATGCACCACATGGAGGTGATTCTAGTTGTTGATCAGTGGACATGGAAAATTACATATACTAGGACATGTGTTTTTTGTCCTTTTTCAGGGTAGTTTGTTACAATACATTAGGTTGTTAATAATAGTTTGACATCTAGTACACTCCTCTATATGAAGTTTATTTTTTATTAATTCTTATATTTTTTTATCATTATTCATCAAATTTGGTGAGAAATTCATTCCCACTTTAATTTGTTTGATGCTAGGTAGTTGTCTCAAAAACATGTAGTTCTAGAACTCCTTTCAGGCTATGTTTGGACTGGCTCGGTTATTAGGTTACCAGGATTCCAATGGTTGTTTGTGGAAAACCCAAGAATTTTTAAATTACATAAATAGATATAAATACATATTTGGAACCATAATTAGTATTAATGATTTTATAATCACACTTATATTCTATGATTTTATTAAATAATTTTATTTTTAAAAATTGTATATTGAACTATTCTCTTTGATGTTCGTCTTTTATGAAAAATCCCAAAAAAACTTCTTCTATTAATATTACTATTAAAATCACATATATAATTTTTTTTTAAAAAATATAATTATTCAAAAAAATAATAATCTTCAAATAAAATTATAAAATAAAATAATAATTTTCTATAGGAAAACCAACATTGAATAATACAATAAATTATATTTTTTTCATGTCATTTAAAAATTATTTTGGACAAATGAATCATATCAATATATATTTAAATAAACTAATGATTTGTTTCATTAGTCAAAAAACATTTATTTCATAAATTTATTTTTTTAAAAAATAAAAATTCTAGGCATAATGTTATTATATTAATCATTTGAGTTATACTAATTAAATATAATTCATTTGAAAATTAAATTTATTTTTTTATAAAAATATTTTTAAGGAAGTTACTCACATTAATTCAAATCAATCTAATTTATAGTTTTTAGAAATAATATAAAAATATTTATATTATATCTAAATATATCATAGTTCCATTTATGTTCACTTTCGCATGTGGATAAATCTATCAAACATAGTAAATTATGTATAAATAATATTATTTTAATACCTTAGGGTGTTGAATGGGTTCTCATGATACATATATGTCTATCTCTACTAATGTATTTTTATTACATACCCATTACTTGTCGATAAAAAATAAAATAAAATAATAATGGTTGCTAAAAAATTTAGTCCCAAAAAAAATTTCAATACAAACTATTAACGTATATGTCAATATGTTAATTGATTTCATTTTCCATAACACACCCTTTTGGATTTTATATTTCATTTACATATCTCTCAATTATTGATAGAAAATTTAAAATTAACACGGGGAGGATGGTATCGGTTCATACAAAATAATTTTCTTTCAATCATCACACCTCAATGTCTACATGTACTATTCTTAATTGTCGAAAATAATAGGGTACGATTTAGTAAAATAATGTTTCATTAATAAGTTATTAAATAGATAAAAATGATTTAAATTAGAATAAATAATTCACATTTATTTAATATATGGTCAATATGAAACCAAATGATGCCACTTAATGATTTTTTTGGAATAACAACATGAGATCATTCACTCATTATAATAAATACATTAGAATCATTTTGTCACATGTAGACTGTTTAATAGGTCATAACTAATATCTCCCCAAATTAATTTTCTTAATTAAATTGATTATATTAATTTCTCTCACTATGTTTATTGATTTATTATTACTAAAAAAATTATGGGAGAATATTTACTTATTCCTTTTAATGAAAACTATACGGAACCTTCTAGAATTTAAATTTCAAGAAATTATAAACAATTAATTCTTATCAAGTACTTTCTTCACATGAATCCCATTCAAGAAGACACATCACATCATATTCTTGATGGTATAAATATTCATTAAATATTCATCAGATTTAAAAATAGAATATCGTACCATGATAGTGGATTCTGTATATTTTAAGGTTTTTTGGCATCATACTTCACTTCATTAGTTCAATTATTCAGATATAGATTCACCACCAATTTTAATCATAATAAAAAAAATAAAAAAAAGTACATATAGACAAAGGTGTAACTTCATTTCCCTTTTAGTATGTGAAATAATTCAAATAATATATTCTAAAACATGATACCCATTTCTTTTTTTCATAATTTCCTTGTCAGTACCCTTTCTTTTTGTTCGTTTTTGTTCAAATTTACAATTAATTCTAGAAACACTATCTATATTCTTCTATATTTTCGTGATGCAATTTACTAATCCGTCAAGTTGAATTCATTACACAATAATTTCTTCATTTTCTTCAAAATTTTCCTTCGATATTGTATAATAGTTAAATTATTAATATAATAATTTCAATCCAACTATCACATCGCAAATTTCTCTTAAAAATTATAGTATACCAAGATGAAAAAAGAAATAATGAAATTTTATATATTCATGTGAATATTTTATTATTAATTTATCAGTATATTTGCCTAATTTATCCTCCATCTTCTTATCTCTTCCCAATTTATTTTATAATTAAATAAAAAAATTGGGATCATTAAAACCTCTTTCATTATTTCCACTTTTATATTAACTGAATTAATTTACATAAAACCCTTTATATGATGAAATTTAATTAACCACATAGTATCTATTACCTGATGAAAAAAATTAATCCTTATTTTAAATTTTTCTAAATGTTTTCCGAATTTCAGATATCATCATTTTTTATCAATTCAGGATTTCCATCCTTTATCATCATATGGGGTATTCTATTGCAATTTTTACATATATAAATACATTAGTGAGTATTATATAATACATATTATTAATATTATTTAGATTATTTATCATCACATTATTAATACCCCATGACAATTAATGCATATTTTTTCTATAAAATTAATGAACTATACTTGAAATATTAAAAATAATCCAGAAAACTATTTTACATTAAAATATTCCCAAAAAAAAATCTTTTTTATATATTTTTTATGAAAATGATTTCTAGTTGGTTTTGGTCTTCTATAACAACATTATTGGATCATCATAGGGTACTACCAATTATATAATTTCAATCCCCCATCGACATTGTTAATTGATTTTCAATTTATTTCTTCATCAATAATAGCATAGGTTTTATATTACAACATAAACTATTTTGAGAAATATATTTTTCATGCATATAATTATTTGGAATTGATTATATTTTTTTCATTGAATATGTTTTGATTAGATCATAAGATAATTATTGTCGTCATTTTTACCACATGATAGAGGTATTATGACTTAAAATCCACCATTGAACAGTTAGTGGATGCAGCTTCATTCCCAGCATGATGTGAAGAATCAAAATTCATTCATTATATATTTGAAATTTTTAATTCAAATTATTTTCCGTTGATATTTAGGGAAACTTTATCATCCATGATTCATTTTATTTCTTTCACCACAAACTCTTATAATATTTATAATATATTTCTTTTAATATTAATGCCTCTAATTCCATTTTAGTTGTAATATGTCTCATTCATGTATCATACATTAATTGATCTAATATTAATCATTCTTCGTATCAATGATCTCAGTTTTTTCATTGATTCATATAGTTTTCCATTTATATTCCCAATAGAGAATTTCTTTATTAATATTTAATAATACAATTATATTCCATAATTTTATAATTCTTCACCAATACCCTTCATTATTGTACTCATGAAATTAAATTACTTGGTGAAATCAATAACCACCATCACTGTTTGTTCCTATGACTACAGTATTTTATTTTATTATTCATGATGTTAGGATGTATTCTAAAAAAGATAATGAAATATAAATTATCATAGGTCAATATAAATTGTTGATAATTTCAATAGATGCACCTAAGGGAATCAGTTGATTATACTCTTGATTCTTTATAAATATGATTTTCCCCTTCTTGCGTGGTTCATACGAAGGAAAATATTTAGAAAAATATTTTTTTATATCATCTTCATTATTGAAATTATATAGGCCTCTATTGGTAGAAAAAATTTACAACCCCTTGTATTTTGATTAAACTAATATAATATATTAATTAATATCAAATTGATCATTATTGGAATCACATAATGGGAAAATTATATCATCATACCCATTATATAAGAAAGAATATTTTCACATGTCTCAAACCAACAAGAGATAATACTAAACCAGTCACATGAGTCGGCCCACGATAAGGTGTGATGGGCATTCCCGATCACCATTGGATGACAAGTAATTCTTAAACTCAATGTAAAAAAAATTGGCAACCGTTTGACAAATAATCAAATGAAAATAAATATAAATACGAATAAATAAAGAAAAGAATAAATAATAAATTTTAGCATTAAAATAGAATAAATCTACAAAGAAAAAAATACCTCCATGCGACCTCCCATGTCAACACTAAACTCAAAGCCATGCTCTCTATAGGAGAAATCAAAACTAAATGAACCTAAAACTAAGAAGACCAAGTAAGTGTGAGAACTGAGATTCTTTTTAATATTTCTTAGAATAATAAAATACCTATTCCATTACCTTTTAAAAAATTCAAACCATTCAAGTTTCAAAATAACATCCTAAAAAATAATGTTATTCATTCTATTCAAAATTCATTTAAGTAGTTTTAATTTTCAATAAAATCATTCCTCGTCAACTATATTATCAAAATAGGTTCTGAGTATTCTTGAACATTTCAAAATTAAGAGAATATAATTAAGATTAAAATATTATTTTTTACAAATGGGTCAAATGTTATGAACCGACTGAAATAAAAATCACATCATAATAACCATGGGATATTAAGAAGAATATAGTGTTAGTTAGAGACATAAGATCCTAGTACCTCGGCGTAACATGTCTAATAAACAATGACCATCAGCATTCTCATGCACCAGCCACTAGGATGGGACATACCAATTTCTTAGTGGTCTCCAATCATCACAAATGATTAGTCAGTGTTGTAGAATCAATCCAGGTAGATGAAAGTAGGATGAACCCCTTAAGAATAATCTAGTGTTGTAGTCTTAGTAATCTCACCTAGATACCTGTTTTTAACCATGTTTTATATTTCAAATGGTGGTGAGGTTTTATCAAGGGAACATAAATGAACAATATACTTGATATATTAAAAACCCATTAAACCTATCACTTCCATTTTATCTCTTCTAGTGCATCCCCCCTCTTGTACATCACACTATTCATAATCCTCAACAACATGAATATATCAAAAATCACATATTTACACTTACAAAATTTTCCTCAATCTTGGGGGAAATGCCTCAAGAGTGGTTTTCCACATTTTCAAATTATTCTGAATGTGCTAAATAGGTCCATTACTTTATAATAAAATATTATCATTTAAAAAATCATAAACATAAACCACATTCTGAACCCGTTAAAAATACCAATTAAACAACCAAGGCTCCATACATATAACAACAAGCTTAAATCCATGAATAAAACAAAAATGAAATTTTATGAAAAGAAAATTACCAATTAACCTCGAATTGATACCAAAAAAACATTGATTTTTACATCATAACCAAAACATTATGTTCCCATTTTTAAAAACACACACTAACCCATCTTCATTCAAGTCTACATGCACAAGAGTTATACACACACCAATTAACTTTTGAAATACTTATCAAACACTCAAAACCATTATGAAGACCACTTTTAAATATTTATCATCTATATCCAATTGTTCATTAGAAATTTATTACAATTTACAAACAAAGTCGAGAGCATATATCAAAAATAAAAATGCATAATAGTAAAATAGATTAATTATGCAATAAAGTGAACATAAATTACTAACAATCACAACCTGATGGAATGGATTTTACATAAACTATATAAATTTAAAGATATTTTTAAATGAATCAAGAAATAATTAAATTTATATTATAGGGTTAAGAATATGGGAGATAAATCAAACATGAATGTCTTTGATGGGGATCACCTAAAATGACACTTCACACTAACATGAACATGAATTTAATTATATATATGTAAATCCCCAAGATGCATTTCAGATATTCCCTACACCATGAGGGAATATATACAAAGAGATCATTTATATATATATTCCTTACCCTATGCATGCTCACATGGGTGTTATTGACACTTGTAACTTGAAAATTTGTCAACAAAACTCAATGAACTCCATAAAAAATACAAATAACTAAACAATCATAAAACCCCAAATTTATAATTTATCCATAATGAAGAAATTAATAATACCTTACCTAAAACCTTAGAATATCTACTTCCCTTGATAGTGGTCACTAGAACCCACCTCGATAAGAAAAACTAAATCTTAATCATCATTATTTAACTTATAAAACCACCAAAAATCAATTCTTGGTTTGAATAAGTTTTGATCACAACATCAAATGAAAGTTAATTACGAAATAGTGGTAGGGCAAGGAGAATAGGCTCACTAGAGGAGACCGAAAACCAAACTGGTTAATGAAATGATCACCTGAGGAAGGGATCTAGCTCTCCTGAGTGCCTCAATAGGTAGATGTCTTCAACAAGTGAGGGGATTCAGCTGGGAGGTGTTGCGTGATTAGAGAGAGGGAGAGGGGAGGGCACTGTAGAATGAGGCAGTCAATGGAGAGGAGGTGGTGGGCCAGAGGCCCTAGACTGGTGGGGGTTATTGGGATGCATAGTGGAAAGGGGGGAAGTGCAACATGAGAGGGGTGATGGAAGGGGGATGATCATGTTGTATCAAGTGGGGGGGGGGTAAATACACTGTAGGGTTTCAAAAAATAAGAAATTTAAAATAAAACGAATCCTAATTACAATAATAATAATCCCAAAAATAATAATAATTTTAATAAGAATGATATTAATTATATTAATCATAATTAATATTATCATCATATTCATAATTATTATTAATAAAATTAAATCTAATTTTATTATAATTTTAAAATATAATTTCATTTCTTTTTTTAAACAATGGAAGTCACACTCTTTTGATGTACAGTTCATCAGTCCTTGCACTAATTATGAACACCCAATTAGAATGAATGGGCATACACATGTGCTGGTTGCATGGTTTTTCAAACCATTTCCAAACCGTGTTGAACACCTCTACCCATATCTCAAACCAGACAGCACGATTGCCACATTGTTTCCTAAATTGTGTGCAAACCATGTGCCAGATGATATCAACCTCAAAATGTATATTTTATTTCCAAAACTAGAAAAATCCAACAAGGAAGAAAACCGAAGTACTATAAGAATATTTTAAGACAAAAATTGTTAATATAAAACAATCTCAAAGATCGTCTTTTGACATTTTTTCCCCAAAAAACACTTTCTAACCCCCACCCCATGTCACCTAGCTAGATGATGAATAAATATGAAGTTCAAAACTGAATGAGGCCAACCAAATCCTGAACTTGGTGTGAATTTTCATTCTACTAGTCACACCCAACCAGAACTAAGAGAAACCATAACAAATTATCTATAAGGAAATAAAGAAGGTTCTCCCCACCACAGGAACTGGACTACCACAACCAGCAATGAGACGATCAGAATTGGCTATCTCTGTATATGTTAACATAAACCAATGAGTAATCCAAAGACATAAACCAATAGTACCACATTTACCAACTCTTGATGAAGCCACAACCAGATACATGGTGGGAATTCTCACCAATTAGGAACTGATTAAAATAGGTCATTAACATAGCCCAATATGTGAAACCCAACACAAACTGACCCAAAAACTCTCTACATAAACCAAACCCCCTTGACATGAGGTCCTCGATGAAATACAAAAAATAAAATAGTGAACCAAATACAAATTCATCATTTCCCATGATTCAGACATCTCAAAAGTATCCCCATTCAAAAATATTACCACTAGAAGATCTAACCACATGAGAGAGACAATCATCATGAGACTCAAATCCATAAATAGACAACCTTGCAATGGTTCACTTCCATATATCACAGCCACTATAATAACAAGAAAATAAGACTAAAAACTCTTGAAAACACATATGAAATTTCACAAAAAATAATAAAATGAGGATAAGATACCTCAACACCTTTTACAGAAAAAAATGAACCTCAAAAATAGGGAAAATAATACTACCCCATTCTTACATTGGAGAAAAAAGGTGGACTAGGGTCCCTTACACCCAATGATTCCTAACCGCATGAAAAGCTTTACTATGAGACCCATGGCTCGAGCTCTCATGACTTGAAGAACCTATTTCCCCAAATTTAGGAGCTATCGTTATTGAAATGAAACTTTTCTTTCTGTGGAGAGACTCAAATAATCCATTCAAATAACCCAACTGACCATACTGAATGAAACATATTTCAGATAACAAATGAATCTTTATTCTGTTATAATGATAGAAAATGAGAGAGAAAAACAAAAAATTCTAGGGTGTGGTCCCAAATCAAGAATGCATCTAGTTCCACTACTCAATTCAGTGTTTGGGTAGAGTCTTCAATGAAAATTCTCAGATAAACACTCCTTAAGGATTTCCTCGAGAACACACACCACCTCAGTTTCGGAAAATTCCAACCTTTAATAATGACCAACACCAACTCCCAAAATTTACCAACACCATAACATGGGGGAATTAATCCTAGTTTCCAATATTACACACATCAATGAAACTTTTCTAATGAATACACAATACAAGAGGTATAATGCCAAATAAAACCCACCAAAATCAAAAATCCCACACATTAATCACAAACCAAAACCGAAATTAAAATCACTCTTATGACCACATTATCAGCATGGAAAAACCAAAATCATATGAAATTAAATAGGAATGCTAAATATAAAATTTTTAATTACTTCCCACAAAGTTTTCAAAACATTGGAATTACCCTTTTTGGGAAAAAAATTTCAGCAGAAAACAACAACATAAATATCCACCACTGGAATTCCATGAAGTTTCATATATATATATATATATATATTTGTACTACATCTCACATAAAACCAATTATCAATATGTCACATGAATACCTCTATACACGTGACCACTCATAAGAATACCACAGGCCAATTCAATATAATTCTCATTTTTAAAAAATATCATTCAACGTAACGAACAAATTCCCATCCAATTTTCAAATTTCACTTATCATTATAAAAAAAAATTCCAAATTTCAAAACTTTTAGCATTTCTAATTCAATATATTTATTATATGCTTCCAAAAAATTCTATAATACATATCATTTTTTCATTTGAAATCACACATTCCTATAAAAGGACGCAATATCCATTTCAAAAACAACATTGCCATCCCAAAACCACATCCACTTATATAATATCTTAATAAATTAACCACATTAATTTATAAAATAAACTGATGTCAACAAAAAACTAAGAAAAAACATAAATGACCTAAAAATGTCAAAATATTATGGACTAGTGGCAATCCTAACTCAGGAACATGGTTTAAAAGACAATTATCTGAGCAAGCCTCAAGCACTCACACTATACAGAGGTCAAAAATCTTATAAATGTCATTGAAAAACACTAACTAACTCTTTTTGTCATTCCTTATCCGCAAAATCCATTAAAATTAATAATTAAAATCCCAGACTACCCCGAGATACTCGAGGCTCGGGACGAGTAATGGTTGATAACGTCCTTCTCTCACCTACCTCTCCAATAATATAAACCTTATTTCTATGCTACTTGAAAGCCCAAAAAAATGGAATCAGCGAATACTATTTTTTCACAAACCAATATGTGTCAAACTTGAACCAGTCACCCTTTTCGGCCCACAAAAAGGCCCAAAGGTTGTTCAAAATCCCCACATGTTGGAAACTAGTTTCAGGATTCAATATAAAATAGTCGGGAGTAGTTTTTCCATAATTAAAAGAAAAAAAATATAATATAGAAAATATAAATAATTAAATTAACATTATTGGTAGAAAATTAGAATAAATATTTATAGAAAAACATATATCTGTGTTATCTCATATGACAACACTAATCTCAAAACCACACTCTCTATAAGAGTAGTAAAAAAATAAATGTACCAAAAACTTAAATGAGAGAGTAGGCTTGTCATGTAGATTCTCATTATGATTGGAAAAAATAAATAAAACCCTATTCTCTTACAATTAAAAACATCCTAACGATGCTTGTTCTAAAACAGTTCCTAATAAAATAAAATTTCCATTCTATTCAAAATTATAATATCCGGTTTTCATTTTCAAGAAAAAAATCACTCTCCCATTACATATTTAAAACAACTTCCAAGAATGAATGAAAATATCAAAATGAATGGGAACTGATTTTGATAAAAATATTAATTTTCCAAAATTTCACATTGATTATGAAACAACTGAAGTGAGAATCACATCACATGCACCATGGGAAATCCTTAGGAATCTAGTGTTATTTGGGGATCTAGTATCCTCCTACCTTAGTGAATCACGTATTAGAAACAATTACCATCACCATTCTCATGAACAAGAAAATATTAGGGGAAACCACAATGTTATAAAGGAATCTAATCATCACAAATGTTATGATATTTTTGTATTGTAAATCATGCTAGATTAAAATAAGATTAAGCCATTCTGAATCATTTAGAGTATTACACCTAGTCTTCCCACCACGATATTGAGCTTTATCTATATTCTATATTTAAAATGGAGGTGAGGTTTTATCAAGAGAACATATATGAACTTAATAATTTCTTTAATAAAAATCCATCTAACCTCTCACTAATGCCCTCCATCCATAAAAGCACTCCCCCTCTTTTGGGTCACGGAATGCATAATCCTCAACACTGGACACATATCGTAAATTATTTATTAAAATCACATTAATCAAAATAGGGGGAATGACTCAAGATGGGTTTTAAACTTTTGAAAAAATAACATATTAATGTTTTAAATGTTCCCCATTACAGTATAATAAATATTTTCATTTTAGAAAATCATAAACACCCAACACCTTAAAAAATCCATTAAAATGGAAATTAAACAACCAATTCCTCACATTTTTAAAAACTATCTTGAATACATGCTTTAAAATCTGAAATTTTAATAAAGGAAAAATATTTATTTACCTCAAATTTAAACCAAAACCCATGCATTTTTCTAAACAACCCAAAACATTATGTTTCCCCATTAAAAAACACACTAACCCATCTTTATTCAGGTCACCTTGAAAAACTATTAAACACACAACTGTTACCTATTGAAATACTTATCGCACCATCAATCCCATTTAGAAGGACATTATTAAAGAGATAACATTTAAAACCATTTGATAATAGAAATGAATTACCCTACCCAAAAAAATTGAAATTGTATATAAATAAGAAAATTTCACATTGGAAACATATATAAATTATGAAAAAAATTCAGATCCATTATTAATAATCACAAATAATTTTCATGTCTTATAAAAATAGTACACTAATATAAACACATATTTATAACAATAATCGAATTATTAAATTCAAATTATGTTTTAGGAATAGGGGGCCTACATCATACATGTCGCTCATTGATGATGATAACCCCAACTGACACTTCACACTAACAAAAACATGAATTTATACACAAATATGAAAATACCATAAGTTTCATTGCACACATTACCCACAAAATGTAGGAATATCTACAATGTAGTCATATATATATATATATTCCATACACTATGGATGCACATACATATGTTATTGACTACCATAACTCGAAACCGCTACAACAAGACTCAAAGTACTCTATAAAAATTATCAACAACTCAAATATACTTAAATAACTATTTTAAAATTAATCAATAATGAATAAACAAAAAGTACCTTACATAAAAACAATGTCTAATACACTACCCTCGACGGTGGTTTCTAGAAGTGGCATCGACAGTAACCAATGTACCCTACTCATCAATATTCAATAAATAAAACCACAAAAAACCAATTTAATGTTCGGCCATGTTGATCACACCCCATGTAGAAAAATAAAATAAAATATAGGGTATGTGGAGGGAAGAAGAGGATCATTATAGGATACCACACAACATATTTGTGGATGAAATGATCACCAGAGGGAGGGAGGTTTCTCATATGAGGGCCTCGGCCAGCGGGGGTCACGTAAAAGGAGGGGATTCAGCTGGGGGTTTCACGTGAGTATAGAGAGGGAGAAGGGAGGTTGATGCACAAGGAGGTAGCTGGAAAAGAGGATATGGGCGGATCTCAGATAGTGAAGTTCGTATGCGAGTAGGGAGGAAGGGGGGATGGTCGGGTCGTGTGTGGTAAGGTGGATAATTTAGAGAGAACCCCATTTAAGTATTCCGAAAAAACAAAAAAAAACTAAACATAATTATTATTATAATAATTTCAATAATAATAATTTTAATTTTAATTTTAATTTTAACTTTAATAATAATTGATATCATCATCATCATCATTATTATTATAAAACATTATTTTTAATATTATTTTATATTTCTTATTTATTTTAATTTAATATTAATTTAATATTTTCAAAACAAGACAATATGTAAGGGTTGGATGAATAATATACCAAACCGTGCACCAATAGTTTCCACTCTAATATAAAAATGGGTACATTCATGGGCTGGTCACAAAGTATCCGAAAACCCATGCCAACTATGTTGAATGAATAGGCAGTGATCCAGAATCGGACTGCGCTTTTACTGTACAGTTTCCAAGACCATCTTAAAACTACAAACTAGAAGAATTCAACCCAAAAATATTTTTTTTTACATAAACTGGAAAATTTAAAATGGGACACAACCAATAGATTGGAAAGAATATTCAAATTCAAGAACAAATAAAATAAACGAACATCAATGGTCGAGTTGTGAAACCACATATGTTCCTACTCCATATTTAATATATAGTTCATAGTTATTGGTAGAGAGAAACATGTGATTGTTATTATATGTAACTCCTTCAATTATTTATTACATTTTTTCATTTAGGAGAAAATTTAATTTCTTTCTCAAAGCTATAAGAATCTAATTATGTTGTGTTCATATTTAATAGAAATCGATAGGATATTGAAAAGATATATAAAAAATAGTGAGGGTAAGGGGTGAGGTAGTGGAATTATTTTTTATCCAATTTAAACATTACCATTTACTACATACTCAAAATTTTAGTTAATGTATTTATTTATCTCTAAGTTACTCTCTATTTCATTATCTTATAATTATATTGTATGAATGTGATTCCAATTGGAAGTCCGACAAAATAACATCTATTTTTGGTAACAAGACTTTATTACATAAGGATGACTAAATATTCAATCTATGGATGGTTTTATCCGATAAAGATTATGTATTTCTATATATTATCTTAGAATATCATGAATGTTTATGATATTTAGACATGTTTAATTTTGGGTGATTGTTTTTCTATAGTAACCTTTAGCTTGATTCTCTCTTTGAATGAGTAGACTAGTAACACATTGAACTAGATCCTTAATAAAAGTGACCATGTCTTCAAATATAATATGATATGATTCTTACAAAGGAGAAAACTCAAAATACACCATCATCATCATTATTAGTTACAATATTATAAAATTTAAATATGGGATCACTCACCATTTGCATAAGTCTGTTTGAATTTTTAACATAATTTATCCACTCACATTCACATTTCATGAAGATATTCAATTGATAAAAAATGAACTATATCATGCTACCTTCTCTGATACACAATATCTATTCATAAACATTGTATTATAACTCACTAAAATAATTTTTTTTAAATGGATTATATATTCACACAATAAAATGTGAATACATTCCCATTATATATACACTTTAAATCCACAAAATGATATCCTTAAAATGTAATTTTTTTTAAATGAAGTCACATTTAAATTATCTTAAATCTCCCATAAAAATTCAAAAAATATCAGTAAATAACACAAATGCAATTTTGAATTATTTATTCCAACATCTTCTCCAAAAATACATCATTATAGAATTCTCATCATATGTATGATATTTCAATTTATGTTTATTTTGTAATCATTTTATAATGTCTTAATATTTAAGCTCCCATATATAGAGAATTGATAAATAGAATACATTTCAACATGAATTATTTGTACATCTTGATTAATGTAGGTGGGGTATCGCTTGGTTTGGCATAATCATATCCAAAATCATATCTATTATCAATATCATGTGACAAGAATAATTTAGTTGCTATATAGAGTATAGTTCATTATGAATGGTTCATTATGGCCTCAAATATGATGTTGTATTATCTAATTTTTTTCATAAATGTGATCATTTTTTTGGAATGATCAATAATATGACATGTGGTACATATGTATTTTATTTTTACAAGAAATTTATGATCTCTCATAATTCAAGGATCATTTAAACACAAATTGGTTAACAATAAAATGCATTATTTAGTAATTTCTCATTTCAAACTTGCACGAATATTTATGTCAGGAATTCTCTTATTTGTACATGTTTATTTGGTTTATCCATTAAATATATCCTCATTTTCTATATAAATGTTTATAATATTCACTTAATAGTAATTCAAAATTATCACACAATCACTTTCATATGTATTGATCAATTTATATTTGCACTGGTCATTTGATTTCTAATGTAAAATTATATATATTAGGAGTTATCCTTATATATTGTACTTGGATCCTTCCAAAACCATTTATAAAAATTTCATGACTCTTACAAAATGTGTCGTTTCACTTACAAAACTCTTAGAATTACAATTACCTTTACTTATGTGGTAAATTTTAGGTACTACCATGAATCATATCATTACGTTAACTTTATACAAGTCACTAAATTTTTCCATTATCTTTATACTGTATCTGTAAACCTTTACATAGTTTTTTTATTTTCTACTAATCCTAAACATAGAGTCTATATGATCTTTATGTCGGTATCACATTACATTATTGTGAGTTGTGTAGTTACCTTTAAAAAAACACTCATCATCATTAAATTAACACCATCCAACACTAAAAACATCATATAATATTTAACTAAACCCATTCATCCCTCAATCACTTCATAAATGTGATCGTAATACTGATTTCATTATCTTTTAATGACAGTTACAAAATGATGGAGTCTCCATAACTTCTATTGTCTTTTTTCTTCCACAATATTAATCATTTAATTCATTTGCAATATGTAAAAATTAAGACAGTCAAAATTATTGTAATATTTTTAAATAATGAATAATTTATTTAATAAGAATCAATTAGAAACATATTCATGTTTTCCAAACCAAATATATAGAAGAGTCTCCAATGATATGTCTCAATCATTTCTATATGAACTGATATCCAATTGGAAAAAATGAAATTATTTTCTTGTAATGTTTTCCCATAGAAAAACATCTATCATATATATATATATATATATATATGTATTTTTGAAAAATATATTTTATGATACAAGATGAATCATGTAATATCCATAACTATATAAATAATTGAATCCATTCAAGGGAATATATAGATTTTCGACACATTCACAGTTTCTACTGTAAACCCGAAAATTATAAAATAAGAATATTTCATTAAATAAATTATTAAATTGATGGAAATATAACACCGTGAGATTGTACATATTCAATCATTTAAGTGTATAGTTTTACATGAAACTATTGATTTAGATTTTCTTATACACACCCTTGTGTTTAAATGAAAAATGAAAGAGTCTTGAAATATTATAATTAAATATATTATTAATAACCTATACATAAAATTGGATGGTACTAATATTAAATACTATATTAATAAAATTATGGTAATCTATATTTTAGTAAAAAAATAATCATATATATAAAAAATCAATGTTTTCGAAAAAATAGTATTTTTCCTAAAAGATGGATTTGTATTGATTTCTGTGTATAATTTAAAAAAAATATTGAAAACATTTACAAAATTTTATGATAAAATTAATTAATTTTTTTAAATAATATTATTAAAATTATTTTGTGGTGTATAGTTTATATTTTTCTGAAATGTTTCATTTTTTAAGGAGAAGTGAATTATACTGGGGTTTTAATTGAAAAAATAATTTTCATTTAAATAAATTATACTATTAATATATATTTTAAATAGATTTTAATGTAAAACATAGATAAATTTAATATTAATTAATCAAATTTATATCATTGGAATAATTTTCATATTGAATTTAAATATAGAAACAATGTTATTTTTTGAAGATTTTCAATTTAAAAACCAACATTCTCATCATGGATATGGGATTAATAATAAATTAATATTTAGCCATTCAAAGAATATAATGTTGAAAATTTTATTCCATATTTTGATTCAAATTAATTTATAATTTATGATATAGTAAAAATAATTTTTACAATTATTAAAAGTGAATATAGTAAAATTAATTTACCACGGTTAAGGTAAAAAAAAATTTACTAGGGGTTAAACTCAAACAGTATGTGTAAAAATTTCATAATAATTTGTATATAAACTATTTTATTGATATATTTGGATTCCAACACCTATAGGTTTCATGAAGGATCTATTTAGGACCCTTTTTCAAATGATGAAGTGTGAGCGAATTCAATTCATTTAAATAATACAATTTGTTTCCTCTCTCCCACATATAAAAGGCCACCATATGTCCTATCTTATAAACATTTCCAAACAAAAATAGATCCATAAATTCCAAAAAATATTATAATATAGGAACCTCACATAATCCTAGAGGAGTTTTTTTGGTTGAAATCCATCCTAATGTGGAGTTATTATGAACATAAGAGGATACTCAATAAAGAGTTAATGTTTTTCAACGAGAATCAATATTTTATTTCTTCGTACTCCTACAATATTTGTTAATATCAATTGAAAACATTTTAACAATAATATATTCTATACACATTGTTGTTTTTATGAAAATTTAATGATCAATAACAATCACCACATTCATCAAATTTGTTTCAAAATTATCAATTGTGTTTACGGTGGACTAAGACCTCACAAATCAATGTAATTTCTTCTTTCATTAGTATATTTTGATGTTGGGTGTGATGAAGAATATATATAATATAAATGATACTTATAACCTATTTATACATATGTATTTTTATATCATATATATTACTAACATCCATTTTTTGGAGATACGATAAAAGAATTTTTTTATATAGAAGACTACTACAATATGAAGTGATGTGATTTGTATTTCTCAATGTCTTCATGTGGATAGGGATAAGGATAAATTTTAGTAAATTTTTTTAATTAAATGAATTATTAATGATTTTAATGACAAATTTATCATTATTTAATTGTAATATATATCTTTTAATTTCATAAATTTCAACTCACTGAAAAATGATAACATTGTTCATGTTTATATGGACTACCACCTTCATAAAGCAATATGAATTTCTTATCATCATCACAAAACATGTATGACATATATAAAAGTATATAGTACGGTATATATCATATAATTATTAATATTAATTTATTATTGATTACTAAACTTATATTCGTTATATTCGATGAAATTTTGATGCATTACTAAAGATTATATATGACTCACTATATTTTTTAAATGAATGCAATTCATTTTTGTAAAATGTCCTTAATTATTTATTCTTAAGTTAAAATTCATGGTAAAATATTGTAATTATTTCTAGATTATTATTATTTATATGATTTATCTATTGAATATTTGAGATAACCTGATCATTTAGGATAAAACAAACATGAGGTAAAAAGGCAATTAACACCCAAAAAACGTATGTAATGAATTATTATTAACGAACATGTGATAAGATTTTATAAAAAGATAAAATATTATATTTTTTAAAATATTAATATATTTCTTTTATAATTTTATAACGTGTTTTAGTCCACCATATAAAATGATAATTTACGATGTACTAAAAGGAACTGTGAGGTAGTAAATTTCATCTTAATATAATTTCAATGAGGAACATTGTAATGTAATGCCCATAATTTATTTTTAATGGTGTATATACATCACCATCACCATTTAATATCAAAAATAGGTTGTTATTAAATATATTTTAATTTTAAAATTATATTACTATATTAATTGGATTAGAATTAAATGTTACCATGTGGCAAATAATTTCATTTCAAATCTTCTTTTCATTAGATTAAATTTTGACATCATTATCTTTGATATTATATGATTGTGTGGGTAATATATTTTTTCTATATATTGTTGTATATAACCATATATTATGTTTAGTTAATATTTATAGACATATTAAATAAATTGAATATTTATCACTTCAATGATATAATTATATTAATTATTTATTTTACAATCTCATTATAATCAAGAATGTTTATTCTTCAATTATGGTACAATTAAATTATTTGATAATTTTATAATATACCCATTCAATTTTCTTCTGTTCTAATTATTATTGGAATTTCTATCAAATCAAACAATTACTAACTCTTTTATTATATAAAATTATATATTATATTTTTGTATGATAATCTAAAATCATTACTCTCTTCATCAAGATATCAGTTTTCATTTAATCCCATTTTTTTTAATATTTTAATATTATTAACTATTTTAATATGATATATTAAATTCATTTCTACCCATTTATTATTTTTTTTTAAATTATTAAAATATTGATTTCATTTTGAAAATAATTCCATTTTGATTCGACTAAAATGTCAAATAATTGTTTATTTTAATGTGTGAAAGATAGGTTAAATTATCCACCATCATGACTTAAAAATGTATTTAAGAATCATCTATATGATTTCATATATATATTCAATGAAATTAATTGTGAATATTATTCAAATTTGAAAAAAAAATTCCAAATCATAAATATATTTTACTCAATAATTAAATTAATCATCTTTTTTTGTTATATTTATTTATCAATGAAAATAACCAATTATTCATAAACCAATGGGTTTATGTAGGAATGATACAATAATCATTCTTCCTTTGATGGTTTATGATAATTTTCACCTAGTGTAGTGATGAAATTCGTGTTATAGTTTAATTTTCTTTTTATTAATTTCACGTTTAAATATTTTATTCCCTATAATCATTAGACAATAAATTTCCCATAAGAAATCCAAATTATTTACCATGGATATTATTACTATTTAATGGGTATATTATTTCTACATATGGTTTTGTAATTTTTCACTTGTTTGATTAACTAGTAAAATAATGATGAATATTAATCCAATACTGAAAACCTATTATTTAAGATAAAGGATATTGTTCATGAATTTAATATGTAATTCAATATATGTGTAATTATTTAGAAATTCTGATATAGCTGAGAACCATTATAGATATCCCCTCAACACGTCAAATGGTCTCATGAGATAAAAAATAGTTTCCCAAACCCTATTCATTTGTTTATAGTGGATATTATCTATAATGGGGATATATCATAATAGTAATGCTATAGTGGTCTATACATAATTGGTCATCACCCATTATGTTTCAATCCATCATAAAGATAGATCTTGTAGATAAAGGTATCACATTCTTAATAATGATGACATCCAATAATTAAGAACATACTCCATTGATGATTCAATTTTTATTAATTTTAACAATGATATTTTCATAAAGATATTATTTCTGAAAGTTTCACATTGTTAATTAATTAATTAAACGTAATGGATTGTAAGATATTTAACATAACATATTTATTATTAATTTTCCAGTTATTGTTATTATGTTACTATTTAAATTTTTTTTTCATTAATTAAATTTTCTAAATTGATTTTATTTATTATTCAACATAGATACTATTCTAATTAACCCTTGCAGATTATTTAAGATCCCCTTTATTTTGATTCATTTCATAGTAATCCAAGAATTTTAATTTGTTTGTTAGGATATCATATTATATATCAGATAATTATATTCTAAAATATATAATTTATTATTTCTATCTTCAAATATATTGAATCAATCATGTATGTAACATTTTTAAAAAGAAAAAACATTATTTGGTCTTTTATGAAGGAATTCATTGTATATTATTAAAATGTAATAATGAAACCAATGGATCTATTATACTAGGGTATGCGCCACTATAGTTAGTATCAATGTATTATTACTAGAATAATTCAGATACTGATTATGGTAGAAATATATTATAAAACATTGGATTTTGATTTACATTTAGGATATGTAGATAATAACATCTTAATATTTTGGTAATATTGATATTTTGTATTTTTCTTTGATATAGATCCCTATATAGATATTACATGTGGACATGGTTCGGGAATATATATATACATAGTGGTAATATTTCCATAATGGTTTCTTTTTAATTGACTTCATCATTACCTGGAGAAAGAAAATGGGACTTACCGCCAACTTGGTTTTTCGCGACCGTGGGATATGCTTAGGAGAATTTACATTTTCATTATATAAAATTTAAAGGATTAGAGTTGATGATGATAATGAATGACCTAGGATAAAACAATGTTATCTTAAAATGAAATGAATTTGTATTAATTTATACATCTTATAAATGATTATATGTTAATCCTATTAGGATTATTGATGACCATGAAAAATATTTAGTTTTATTCAAACGATTTAACCCGAAGGATTCTTATTAACATTGAATGTGAATGGAAATATGGTTTCTTTGAGAAACTAATTTAGATTATGATAATAATGAAATATATCCTCATTATTCATAATCAGTTATCCCAAAATATTATTAACAAAAAATTTCATAACCAAATCACAGGCTCACTAAAAAAGAGAACGGAATAGTTCACAAAGTGCTTGGCTGATAGAGACCATTGAGGAAAGAAGGTTGAATTTCATAAATTTAGTAAATCTAGTAGGTGAGACCAAATAATTTGTATCAATGGAATGGTAAAATTATTAATGTGTAGAAAGGAAAGTTATAAAGATAAAAATTTCACTGAAAAAATGATGACTGTGATGGATGGAAATAAATATCCTCAAAAAGAACCATTAATAGTATACTATATTAAATTTATAGAACCTTTCCATTATATGAGTCAATTAAATATTCTAAATAAAAAACATTAGAATAAGGAATGTACTAAATTTATAAAAAAATATTGAAGTATTTACGTGTTTTGAATAAAAATAAATAAATTTTAGAAGTATATTTATCAGTGGTATTTTTGTTATATGAATCATGAAATATTATTGGAATGTCTTAGAATATTATATACAAAAAATGAAAATATATTTATTGATAAAATAATTGGTTAATGAGTTTTTTATTGGCAATATTTTTTATTTCTTGAACATAAGTATTTTTGTTTTACGGTATGGGAGTCTATCACGACTAATGACATTATTGAGAAATTTTTGGAATATATATGTTTTAGTAGAAATGATATTTGAGTGATAAAACCTTTAAATTTTATTTATATAATTTTAAATGTATTTATATATTTTAGTTTTAATGTGATAATCAAGGAAATTTTTATGATATTAAAATAATACTATAAGACTTTTTGAAAAAAAATATGTTTTTTACCATATTAAAAATGTTATTTAATGATAATTTATATTTCAAGGATAGTTGTCATATTAATTTTGGAAAATCATTAGGAATTATATTAATATGGTTTTAGAAAAAGTGAAAACCAGATTCTGTAGGACAACACAACACTCTCGAAAAGGATATTGTTATTGAACTAGTAAATAAAGGATGGTAAGTGTTTAACACATACTATAAGACTACATTAATTCGTGGTTACTGTAATGTTGTATGAAAAAAAAATTAAAAAAAATTTAATGAAAATAAAATAGTTCTACTTCTGAGGTTTGAATATAATTTATCATATTGGATAAATTTTGAAAACCATATTGGTTTTGAAAAGTTGTTTGAGAGAGTATGAATGACAGTGCACACTTTTATATATATTAATACATATTAAATGTGATTTTTTATAGATTCAAGAAAACAATTTACATCTAGATATTCACTTCCCATATTATGTCATAAATTTTAATTTGATCAATGAACAACCAAATGATTAATTTTTTTTCTGAAATAGAAATATACCATGTATATTTATATACATATATAATTATATAGTAAATTATTATTCAACATTTTAAAAAAAGTATCTAGAAATAAAATATTTTCATATTACCTAGAATTCAAATGATATCAATGACCATGTTACTCCAATATGGTTCATTATTTTTTAGTCCTTAAACTTCTTAAGATCACCTAATTTCTTGTGATAAATTACCTCTAACACTATCAATTAATCTAGTGGTGTCAGTATTGTCTTACATGTCCATATAATCACTTAACACCCATGTTATCCTTCTTAGAATCATAGTGATGTTATTGTTACATATTAAATTATTAATTCAAATTATATATAATTTAGATGTTTATTATTAACCCTTTTAATGATTGGGGTTTTCAACAATGTTAATCGTAATTATCAACAATTGAATACAAATATCATGTATAAATTATGAGTAAGTAATTTATTTATGGTGGGGAGAATACAACACCATAAGATTATAAAACAAGAAATTTCTATTCAATAATTTATAAAATAAAATAAAATACAACATGATAACATAAGACATAATCAATTTATTCAGTAGGTTGTGTTATATACATCTTTCAGTATATATTTTGTAATATGAAACACTATGTTTAAAAAAATTAAATTTTTGTTAAATTATTATTCTTAAAAATATTAGTTATAACCTAGATAATAAATTTTATGGTATCAATATTAATAATTAAATTATAAAAAATTTGGTTATTTATCAACTAGTAATAAAATTAGAATAATTTAGATAAAAAAGTAATGTTTTTAGGAAAAAATTATTTTTCCAAAAATATGAATCAGTTGAACTTTGAGAAAAAATTAAAAAATTATTTTCATTACCTTTATGATATTTATATGAAAAATCTAAGTAAATTTTTGATATCATAATATTTAAATTTAGGTAGTGTGAAATGTTTATATTTTAATTAAATGATTCAATTTTTGAAAAATAGTCTAAAATTTTGGATTGTAATTGCAAACTACAATATCTTTTAAATAATATCTAATGTTAAATTATATTCCCTAATGGATTTAAATAATATTTGTACTGTTTTCTGTCAATTAATATTAATTAAGTGTTTTTTATATTTTTTATGTATACATTTGTAATAGAAACATTATATACTTTTGATCATTACCACTTTAAAAACTCTCATTATCATCACATCTAGGTGATTAATTTTATATAAAAATTTGCCACTTCTCAGAATTGTATTTATAAAAATGGTGTAAATATTTTTAATTATTATAATATATAATTTATTATAAGTTATAATTAATTTATTTACACAATTAATAGGTAATGTAGAAAATATTAATTATAGTAGTTAAGGAAAAATTGAGTTTACCAAGGGGGTAAACTAAAACGATATGGGTTATAATGACATATACACTTGTATAAAGAAGTTTATTTCAAAATTTTGATACATAAACATACACGGTTAATTAATGACCCATTTAAGAAAATTTCACATATGAAAAATGTCGGAACACTAAAATTATTTCAAAACTACCAAGGGTGTCATAACCACCACTTATAAAAAGACACCCACACTCTAATATTCTTAACACCTTGATAGCATTTTGGTTTTGATAAAAAAAATTAAATCACTTCTTATGTTATCTCACATTATCATAGAATCCTTGTTTTGGAAAAAATCAATCATGGTATGGAATTTGTAAATTCATAAAGAGGACACTAGAAGAGGAGACAATGTTCTTCATTGAGCATCTGTATTTTATTTGTTTCTCCACATATTCAATTATAATTAAAAAATACAGATTAATTTTTTTTTAATTTATTATTTTTGGTTCTTTTAAAAAATGGTTGTGACGTAAAAAAATATTCACTTAAATAAAATGGGATACAAAATCACTATTTGTGTGTACGATAGACCTACACCCCATGAACCACTGTTATTTATTCCTCTATTACCACCTTTCACGGTTGGGTGCGTTGATGGATAGAATGAATTTGTGGAATATTTATTATATATATATATGGATCAGTTATACAATATACTGCAGTTTACCTTCAATTTTCCATAAGATATTGAATCTTTAATCATGTGTATGACAAACTACCACTTCACAAAGAGTTATGTTTTAATAACATTTTAAATAAAATTTTATAAGAATAATTTTAATGGTTATATGTGATTTAATTTAAATAATTAAAATAATAATTAAATACTTATAAATTAATGATAATATATATAATTAGTATTCGTATAATTTAACTATGATGAAGATGATAATATTATTTGTGTATGTGTGAACCACTACCTTCATGATGTAACGTGGCTCTCTTTTTTCATGACCATTCATCATTAATCAAAAATAAAATTTTATAATATTTTATATATTATATTACGATCTTTATTGAAATATTATATATTACATAGAATCATTCTATAATGATATTTTAAAATTGAAGAAAAATTGATGTGTACGTATGACCTATCATCTCAATGATCATAATATACATCATATTTCATAACCATATTTAATTGTTTGTTTTAAATAAATAATTAATGTAAAAATATGATCATTATGTAATTATTTTTAATATTTATTAAATATTAATATATAATATGTTCATTGACTATTTCTCTCATGATGAAAATCACATAAGAAAACATTCCAGTTAAGACCTGATAAAACGAAATGAATGATTTATTATTAACTAACGAATTATAAGTTGTTATAAAAGGATCATATATGGTATTATAAATATAACAATGTCTCTAGCATAGGTAAAAAGCATTTTAAACTAACTATTCATGATGATAATTCATTTTTTGCCAAAAAGGAAGCCCACAGTAGGGGATTTTGTCTCAATTTGATTTCATTGAGGCACATTGTAATATAATTCACATAATTTATTTTATATAGTGTCTATAACTACCCTTTTAAAAACATATCAAGAAAAATTCATTATTCATGGTGTTTTTTGTTTTAATATTAATTATTTCATTTAATGGTAGTTGTATTAATTGTTACTAGGTGGTAAATAATTTCATAACTCATCTTGATTTCACTTGGTTATATTAATCCTCAGTTCTCTTTTATATTATATGCTTATTTTTGTGTTAAAATTTTAATATATATTTTTTGACTTGAAACTAATATATGTGGATTTATTGTTGATACACATGATCATTTCAATTACTAACTCTCACTTTAATTTTACATAAATCATAATGGTTTTTTATAGTTTTAGTCTAATAAATAGTTCTTATTCATAAATTTATGATAAAGGAAATTATTTGATAATTATTTAGTGAAGGCATTTAATATTATTATAACCTGTATATTAATGATTTTCCATTTAATAGATATATGTTTACACTCATTGGTACTTATAATGTTTTATAATTATTTTCTGGAAAGTCCTACTTTAGTTATCATTTACATCGGAAATCGGTTTTCCCCCAAAACAATGATATCTAAAAAAATTCACAATTGTATTTTTAAATTTTCTGAATTATTTATAAAAAAATATAAAACAATTTATAATTTTTACAAATTGTTTATAAATTTTAATTTATGTTTTTTTCAAAAATAAATTCTGATAGGATTTTATCGAAAATATGATAGGATTCTATATTTTAACATGTATGGAAGAAAAAAACATTCCACCTACAAGACCTCAACTTTCTTAATGATTTCATTATATGTAAATATTATTATTAACCACATAATGTATTCGGAAATTTTTTTATTCATTATTAATTTATTTTCTAAATGAAAATTTAATATTACTTGAGATTTGATTAAATGATATTTATATGGTATTTTTTTCATCATTAGAAATAAAACATTATGCAAGCATCAATGGGTAAACGTTACATTTATTATTTCAATTTTTATTCCTATAGATGGTTTATGATAGCTTTGAGCATGAAAAATATTGAAATTCACTTCTTTATTACATTATTGTGGTCATTAATTTCCAATAGAAATATTAACATAATTTTTAACATTATAAATAAAAATTACCTTAAATATTGATATTATTTATCATTAATAAGATATTATTAAAATTTATCACATTTCTATATATAATGTTTTACTTTTACATTTATTTAATTGTCTATAGAAACATTGTTAAATATATATCCCATACTAAATATATATATTTTATTATAAAAAACATTGTTCATGAAATAAATATATAATTCGATATGTGTAGAAAAAATTTGATTAGAATATATGAGTGGGGATCATTATATATAGAACCTATGTTCATCAACTAGTCACATGAGAGAAAATTATATTTGAAAATTAATATGCATTTATAACTAGATATTTTACACTTTCGTGATGATATATCATTATAAAAGAGGTATAGTAGGACAAAAATGATTGGGTTTTACCTAGTATTATTCAAACTATCTGGAGGACATATCTTCATGGTAATGGTATATATTTCCTAAGAAAGATGTTATCCAATAATTAAGAAATTAATTCATTTATATTTCAATTTAAATTATTATTATACACAATATTTTTATTATTACATTATCTATAGATTCATTACATTTTCATTATTTTATTAAATGACTTGTTTGATGACTTATTTACCTTTACATATTGATTATGTATTATTATATTTAGGTTACTGATGTTATTATTTTTAAAAAAAATGTGTTCTTAGTTATTTTCATTTTTTGTGTTCATTATTCATTTTGATCAAGATAGATTCCATTATACATAATGGTTACTAAGTAGTTGACCTCAACCATATCTATTCCCATTCTGAAAATTCCATGACCTGTATTATGTTTCATATGAAGGGTAAGTTAGAGAAAATAATTTTACCCCTAAAAAAGTATTTTGTAATTTTTTAATCAAATTTAATTAATGTCTCAAGAATATAACTTGATAACCAACACAACTGAAATCATTAGAGCTTTATGATGTGATCCCATTTATATTATAGTAATTTAACAATGTAGGCCATAAATTTGTTACATTATGGTCAAGTTCTCTACATATAAGACTACATACATGTATACATCCTTGAATATATTGACATGAAACAACTCATTAATTTTATAAAACAAAAATATATATTGTGATATTAATTAATGCCTTATCATTTTTTAGTATATGAGATCCGTGATTGGGTGTGGTAGTACTAAATTCCATCCACAAGGTAGATTTTTTTACAGTTTTATCTTTGGATAGTTTTTTAAACTATTGTAATTGTTCCTCCTAATATAATTAAAAAAAATAGGTTATGCCATGTTTATCATTATTGATTTTGTTTGGTCATGAGGAAACTGACCATGTTATCAAATAATTATTATAGATGATATGTAAAATTATGTATGCTTTCTTATAAGATGAAATTTATTTCTTTTCCTTGTTATGATTTTATGTTTATGCTATGTTTTTTTATTTAGTGATGTTGATGGGTTGGGTTGGGAAAATATGCCCACATGTGTGAAATTGGTCCATATAAGTGATGTTATTCTATATACATATTGTATTTACAGATATAAGGTTATGTATTCATATTAGGATATAAATCCCATATATGAAAAATTTTATATGATCGAGGATTTTGTAACTATTACTTTTTTCTCTATCTGGGACATTTTTTCAATGGGGATCATATGTAATTATTTTGTGGCCACGATAATGATAGGATTAAGAAAATATTCCAAATATTTGTTACATCCCATTGAAGTCTAACAAATAATGCATGATGAGATGCTTCAATAGAATTTAACACAACACCTATGGAGAATTTTAATAGTGAAACATAGTTTCCACTCTCATTTGATGTAGTACAGGTTCTGAGATGCACTTACCTATTAAGATTTTTCATGTTGCTAAGGAAATTATTCTATCCTTTTTATATAATTATATCTTGATTTTAACAGATATATATTGACCAACATAACTTGTTCCCATGTATGTTACTTTTCGTTTCGGATGTGTTACACATATAGAAATGGTTAGGCTTCAATAGGAACATTATTTGAATTTTAATAATTCTTTCTGAACACATATTTCGATTGTATTGATCACTTTTTTTATGATGAGACATTATACCCATTAAATATGAACTAGGATGAGATTCCATGTGGATGATTTTTTTATATGTTTAGAGATATCATTTAATAGGTTAATGATTTTATACATCACATATAATGTTTAAGGAGAAACAATAAGTGTTATATATTTCTATATTATTTTACTAGATTTCATAATTTTATTTTACGTCATAAAAAATACTACATTAACTTGCTTCATAATTATATTTTCAGAGACCATCAGATGATTCCTACTATGATATACGCACATTGTATTTGTGTTCTATGGTTGATCCACTATTATATTCAAGATCAACAAAAGGAAAATTAACCTACAATATTGGGTTTATTTTGAAGACCAGATTTAGTTACACTACATGATATGGAATAGACTCAAATGAATTGGATTGATGGACCATATCATTTATGATTTCTCTAATCATTGATGTATTCAACTAATCTAGAAAATTTATTATTTATGTCCAAACTAAAACATTGTAATTATAGAAACCCATTTTGAATATATGCTTTGTATTGTTACTAAATTAATAATAGAATAAAACATTGTTGTCACCTTTTATGTCATATTTTTATTGTGATTATTACGTATTTATAATTATTATAATAATATTTTTTTAATCTATAGTAATGATATTATAGACTCCAAAAAATATATTTTAACCCTCAAAATAGGTCAAGAAACACTATCATATGGGTAGGTATAGTTATTTAATAAGTCACTCAAGATGAACATAGTCGATTTGAACTACATAATGAATAACAGAACTATATTTTATTTCCTTGTATTTAATTATTCCATAAAAATTAGGATTTTATAGAATTTTGAAAATTTTTTAAAACATGTAATGGATATTAAATAAGGTAAACCTATCCACGATTGATGGATGTCAATGCTAAAAATATAAAAAAAATCATGCTTCTTAGTTTTACCACTAGGATACAACTTTTATAAATAAAAAATATACATTATAATAAATGGTTTATTACATTAAACCCATGTAATATTGTTGAATGGGACTCATGTTATTGAATCATTCTTGTCATTTAATACTCAAAAGACCCTCATGTAAATTCCATGGTCATGAAAATTAATTTTGATATATTGTTCAGTTAATTAAACATGCCATAAATTGATGGTCTAATTACACATTACTGGGGCATTAATATGTTCTTTTATTATTAACAATATAAATATAATACATTATGTATTATTTTTTTTCTCACATGATCCTGATAATGTGAATATATTATGTATCTAAATTTACCCCTTGGAGGGAGTAGGTAGAAGGGTAATGATATAGTCAATGATATTATGTGATATACATAGGATACTAAGGTCTATGTATAATGTAGCTAGATTTTTTTTATATTAATTGTAATTATTTATGTTATATGAATACCTGATTTATAACTGACTAGGTCCCACACTCTATGATTATATACTAAAATCTATATCATTACATTCATAATGTTGATGTTGATAATTACGACTCAAATTTTACATCTAAATATTAAAATATCTGTTGAAAAGCATTGATTATTTAAATTAAAGAGGGAATGAATGGTTTGCAGTTTTAGGTAATTATGGAAATCAACTATATACAAAATTAACAAGTCATAAAAAGTGTATTTCTCCCATTTAACTATATTTTTTTATCAATTTTCATTAGGTCATCAACATTATCTGTGTTGAATCCTTTATAAACATAAATTTTTTAACATCATTCTTATTAACATTGTTAGAGGAAATAATTTGAAGGGTGAGATCATGTTTTTATTTAGTTAAAATGTAACCATTGACAAAGGAGTTAAATAAATTAACATATGTAGGGAATAATGTATAATGTCATATAGAATTTGTATGAAAAAATGAAATTATACAAATCAATAATTGGCCCATCACATAAGAAAACATATCAATGTAAATATAAATTATAATCAATAATCATGGGACATTTTATTAAAATATTGATCATGATCTACATTATAATCCCATAAAAAGAAATTAAAAAACGTTTTTGTACCATGGAGAATAAAACTCATTAAACACATTGAAAAGCATCAAATTTGAATATCCATTCAATGGACATAAAATATTAACATTACCCAATACATTTGAGTCATAAGAGGGGGATCACACAAAACATGAGCTATATCAGGATGAAGTTTTTTCTAAATGCTATAATGAGACTCAACCCCTCATATAAGCCATAACAGGCTCACTAGTGAGATATAATTGGTGTCAACATTCGTATAAGTTCTAGGTGGATCCCTGTTTTTTTTCTAATTCCCAAGATGCATATCTAGAATAAAATACAATTATCCTAAAATACGTGGGAATATTAATTATAAATTTATAAAATACTATACCTACAAAAATAAATTATTCTGAAATCAATCCCATTGAAACATGACTAATACATGGAAAATAAATGCGATCCACAACAATCTCTTTGAATCATGATTGACGTATTGAAAATAAATGGATTCCATAAAAATTTTCATAGAAACAAGGGTAACCCATAAAAATTAAATGATTTCTATAATAAAATTATATTTTAAACATGAGTATACCATGGAAAGGAAATGGATTCCATAATAGTCACTATTGAACATGAGTAATTAAAGGAAAAACAATGTGTCCCATACAAATATCTTTCAAAAAAGATTAACCTGTGAAAAATAAATGAGTATCATTTCAATCTCTATGAAACATAATAAAACAATGGAAAATAAATATCATCCCTAAAAATATAATTGAAATAAGATTAAATATTTGAAAATAAATGGATTTTGGAAAAAATTATCTTTCATACATGAGTATCCCATTGAAAATAATTGGGTTTCATAAAAATATCTTCGATACAAGATTAACCTGTGAAGAAGAATCATGTTCCTTAACAATATCATGGAAAAAAATCATAATCCATCCAAATAAATAATAGAATTTGTATTATTAAAAATATATACCCAGTGGAAAATAATTATCAACATGATTTGTTATCAGTGATGAACAGAAATTCCCTTAAAATATCTTTAAAAAACTCTTGATGAAAAGAATATTTCAACATTGAAAGTGTCACATACCACATTGAAAGGCTTGAATCAAAATACCTATGAATGAATATCAATATATGAAACATATTTTATTATTAATAAAAGGAGACTCATGACAAGACATGTCAAAGAGGAATTATATAATATATATTAATGTAAATAGGTGAATGATAAAAAATAAGTCTCAAATGATTTTAAATTGAAACCAAACCCATTACAACTATGGTAACATATCAATTGAATTCCCAAAATGTTATAATAATAAAATTAAACATTTTAATACAATGTAAATTAATTAATTCATGATGTTATATATCAACATGAATAGTGGATACACTGCAGAAAATAAGTAATTGGTTAATCTGACATTTATCACACAAATGTTAAATGTGATAATAACATCCACTACCTTGAGTCTTATTTGTCATGATTTTCCACTACTATCCTATATAATTAAAATTTGATTATATATAAATTATTTATTACCATTTACAAGATTATTATTCCTCTTATTTGACTTATATATATGTTATATACAATTACATAGTCAATATTTTCTTAACTATGATGTTTTGACCATATCCGGCTAGTGTTGGAAAAATGACATTTATAAGTCAACTATGGTCAATGATGATATTATTTAAAAATATCCATATTAATTATTGTGAAATAATTTTCAAATTTTTACATAAATTTTAATTTTTAAATCAAATAGGAAATATGTTTATAAATAGGATTTAATATTATGATCACTGTGATTAGAGGTAGTACACTCATATGAGTGACGTTCCCATTTTTAATGATCATTGTGTAATGAAGTAAAGTAGATTATATCATTAAATAATTAAAATTATATAATAAATAAATAATTATTAAAATATATATACTTATATATTTATCATTCATGTGATATGGGGTTGAAAATGATGAATCCCCTTGCTTTGAGGAGGGGTTAGTCCACACATCCCCAAACTATGTTATCACATTTACTATTTCTGAAATGGAAAGAATAAAATGATATGTTATATATAGATAGGTAATAATTTCATGAATAAAATAAATAATTCAATTATATAATATAGTTTTATTAATAACTTACGTAATTAATTCCTTGTAATTATTGAAGGAATCATATCGCTTTGAGGAGGTGGTAGTCTACATGTCCATAAACGATGTAATTGTATTCCCAAAAAATATAATGCAATACAACATGGGATATAAAATAAATACAAAAGCATAAAAACATCATAAATGGCATATATATATATATTATAAAAATAGTAGGTCAATAATAATTCACAATCAATACAAGTGTTAAGGGAAAATGAAGGACATTGTTTTCCCTGGTGGTAGTCTTCCATACACATGAAGTGTTACTTAGTAACAAATTTATGGAGGTTTTTATAGTTGTAGGTATACAAATTTTCATAAAAAATATTAATATTTTTTTATACTATTTTCATTATATAATAATGGAATATGATAAATTAATGGGGTGGTAAAAAGAAACAAAATAATAGTGCTCATTCAATTGTGTTTCCTATTGTTCAGGTAACTCCTTTTAGTTTCCACTAAAGGATATATTTTGTTTGATTTATGGAAAAATTGAGGATAATATTATGAAAGGAGGGATATGGGGAGATTATTAGGGTAGTGGTTTTATAATAAAAATATCTTGAGAGGTGTGAATAATGGGGGACTAAATTCTTGTTTATAGTGGCAGTGTGATATTATTGTATATACAAAACGGAAAACACTATTGGGTGATATCTAATACCTCAAGTGATTAAAAAAATAATGTAGTTTATTAGAAATATTATTGATAGAATCTAACCAAATATAAAAATAAAATCATTTTTATCACTCTGATCTTTAGTCATTACATTTAATCAATTTCTTATTTGTAGTTCTTACAAAGGTAAAATATGAATTTTATTATTTACCTAAGAAATCTATTCATAAAGAATATAATTAAAATTATTTTATTTTATATTTTAGACCATTAAATTATAAATAAAAATACATTTTATTTAAATAATAATCATATGTGGGGGTGAAAATAATTATTATTCAAAATCATGTCATGAAAAGAACCATTTTTAACATTAATCATTTTAATTAAATTAAATATATTTCACAAATTATTACATAAAAATTTTAATTTTAAAATATTAAAATAAAAAAAGCTCTACCAAATATTTAACCCAATTTTTCTTGAATAAAATCATATATGTGGAAAATTAAAATTTAAACATAATCATATAGAGGTGGTGAGAAAACATATTTTTTAATGTTAAAATATTTAAAAGTTCACACTTGTTTTTAAAAAAATTAAAAATTAAAATCATTTTACTAAAATTGTTTGGGATTGATATATGTAAATTTTATCTCATTGAATTTTCAAACGAATTAATGTAATAATCTAAATTTATAAATTTTCTAAAATAAACAGATGTTTTTGAATTAAAATTTAATATTTTTACCTATTCCTCAAAATAAAAAACATTGCCAAAAAAATGAAAACTAATTCACAAAAGCCTAATGTTTATTTTCCTCTTTTCTTAATATAAAATTTGTCAATTTTTCAGAATATATTCTTAAGAAATATCTTTCATTAAAATGGATAAAACTGCATTTTTGAAACATAATACATTTTTTGACTAAAATTTGATTTATTCATATATTACATTAATAAAAGTTATGGTACAATTTAGAAATTATTTTTTTGAATATATAACAATTAAATTTCATTAAAGCTTTTAAATAATGGCGATTAATCTAATTTATTATGAAAAAATTCATATATAGAAATAGAAATAAGGTTTTATGAAAGTACATCATTTGTATTCAATTGGTTTTTGTTTTCATTTTTCATTTTTAGTTCACAAAATAATTCACATCATAATCACAATTAAAACAAATATTTATAATTTATTCAATCTTATTCATTCCTAAAATAAGAATGATTAAGTGATAACTAACAAATTATCAACAATATAATGTTTTCTTGAAAGAATCGACCATGCATGTGACACATGATATCAAAAAATTAAAATTAATTGGAAAAACAATATTTATTATAATTTACGATGTTACATCTTGCCAATTTTAAATGAATTTATTCCTTTAAATTCTTATAGGTTATCAATGAAATATTATTTTTTTAAATTATTTATGGAACCCCACATCATAAAAACTAAAAAAAAAATCATCCCTTAAATGGGAATGTAGGCATAATTATGGTCAACTAAAGTTACTCATATTTATGATTAATCATAGTGAAAAATTTATATGTAAATTTAAATATTCTTTCAGAAGGGAAAAATAATTCCAATGGACAAAAAAATAGTGATATAGAAATTGGTTAAATGAACGTCAATGAAAACAAAACAACAACCCAAATAGGGGTGGAAATGGTCTTTTATATCATCATAAAATATTATATGAATATAAAAAATTATTTCATGTCCCATTTAATACCATTTATAGACTTTCTTAACCCTTGAAAATTATAACATTAGTGTATATATATATACATAATGAGTATAATTTATATCATTAATCAATTTTTAGGAAAATATCATCATTTTTTATAAATGAGCAGTATTAAATATTAAATTTTAATTCTAGGATCTCTAAAATCAAATTTTAATAATCATGTAACCATAAAATGGATAGTCATGCAATTACACTATTCAGTAGACATTAGCCAAAACCAAAATGGTTTGAACAATGGAAGATAATTCCAAAAAATGAATGTGATACAGATATTTTTATTATTATTTACTAATACAAAAATATCAAACTATATTATTTCATAAATAAATATATATATATATATAATTATTAAAACATTTCATCATTATGTTCAACACCCAATTACTAGAAGGATTTATTTTTATAATCCTCCAAGATAATTCAATTATTATTATTAAAATAAATTCCCATAGGTTTTAGAAATATATTTTTTCATAACTTGTAAAATTTTTAACACTAAACAAGACATAACATAGCCTAGTAGTAGGTGTTATAACCTTTTCACCCTTCAGATGCGTGTTTAAGTGTAGCTACTTCTCCAGATGTGATGTGTTGTCACAAAAAACAAGTGTTTTACAAATGTTTTTCTTAAATCCTAAAAAATAAATCCTCCATTAAATCATGTCCTTATTATTATAGGGTTTTAATATGCATCAAACAAAAAAATATTCTCCACAATCTCCATTGATAACTAAAAATTGTTTACTATATAAAAACCCTATGTGGTGTATCTTAATACATTAATCATAAGATAAAATTTAAAATTATATTCATGTTATAGTATCCATAACTCTTAATTTTACATAAAATGAAAACATCAAAACATCTAATGATTTCTAATAAAAAATTGTATACAAACTATAACATTTGAGGACCCACAATACATAATCCAATGATGAAATACATAACTCTACATAAAAGGATTTGATGATGATAATTATGACCCAAATTTTTAATCTTAACAAAGAAACAGAAAAATTAAAAAAAATTATCACATATATTCCTGATGACAATTATGGTTTGAGGTTTTAGATAACTTAGACACACTCTTATATAAAAAAATCAAATTTTTTCAAATGAACATTTCACTAATTTAACTAAACTATTTTATTTTTACAATAGGTCACAGTAATCACACATTTGAAATCATTTATAGTCATAAATTGTTCAATATAATTATCTATAACATAGGAAAGGAAAAAAAGAAGATGTGTGATAATAAATAATCAGTAATGTAAAATGTACTCGTTATAAACCTATTTCACCGATGAAGATAAAACGAATAATGTATAATGAAACAATTAATGGTTATGAGCAAAACATAAATGAACAAACACCCATCTATACATTGACCAAAAAATATGAAATCATGCAAAAGGAAAAAAGACATCAAAATAAATAATCATTATCTACATTATAGCATCTTTGATCAATGTAATCTTAAAAAACCCATATGAAAAAATTAGAACAATTTTTGTTAACTTGTTGAATCACATTCGACAAATCCTATGAAACCCCATTCAAAACCCTTTAAATTTCTATATCAAAATGGACGACATCATATATTATCATTACCATTTTCATTTGAGAGGAATAATGGGGATAAAACTCTATATAAGCTAGATTGGGATCTCCTATTTTCCATGAGCTATAATGGGGATCAACAATTCATATAAGATAGATGAGGCTCAACTGTATTTACAATGAAAAATTAAGATATCTAGAATAATTTAAGTTCATCATAAACCTCATAGAAAAACAAGTATTCACTTATAAACAAATAAACCCATGATAAATAAATGGGGTAAAATCCAACCCGTTTAAATAATATTAACGCTAGGAAAATAAATAGATTATATAAAAATCTCATCAAAACATTAATCACCCATGGAAAAAATGGGACGAATTAAAAATCACATTGAAACCTCAGTATCCCATAGAAAAGATTTTGGTTCCATATAAAATCTATTAAATTTTTGTGTATCCCTTGGAAAAGAGAGTTATTCCACAACATTCTCTTTAAAACATTAGTAACCCTATTAAATTAAATGGTTTCTATAACAATCTCTTTGAAAAAAGACTAATCCATTGAAAAGAAATTGGTATCATTATTATAACATTGAAAAAAGGGTATCCCATAAAAAAGTAATAGGTTATATAAAATATCTTTTAAACACTATTCACCCCTGGAAAATAAATGGGTTCTATAAAAACCTATGTGTAATATACATAACCAAGGAAACGAATTGGCTTCCAAAATAATATTTTTTTATAATATTAACCTCTTGAAATGAAATGAGTTCCTTAACAATAACGTAGAAACCACTGTAATACATTAAAATAAATAATGTAGATTATATCTATAAAAACTATCTCTAGTGGAGGATATCTTACAAAATGGTTGGTTGATGTTGATGAATTAAAATTCCCTTAAAATTTTATTAATAAAATTCATGAATAATGTAATATTTAAACATTCAAAGTGTCATGTACCACTTTTATGCATTTGAATCGCAATAACCAAGTATGAATATCATTAAAATAAACCTATAATATCATGAATATAATGATATTTTTCACATTACATTCCATTGTGTAAGTATATATACCATATAAAATTAACTAGGATAATAATAACATATAAGTCTTAATAGAATGCAAATTGATAGAAAACCCCTTACAACTATGTTAATATTAAAATCAGAATCCACAAAAGTAATAATAATCAAAATAAAATTTTAAATAAAATTAACAAAAAAATAAATACTATAATATATCAAATTTTTAAGTATATACACCATAAAAAATATGTGGTGAATATGACCTTTTTCTAAAATATTTAAAATGTGATAAAAAAATCTCTCAGGTAGATTCAAATTTGATATGCTTGTCCTCTATCATCATTACTAGTAAACATATGTTAATTATATGCATGTTTTATAATATTTTACATGTTTTTTTTTATTTTATTTCACTTAGGACAAATTTATATATTATTCTTAATAAATGATCATTAAGTCAGATGTTTTCACAAGTATTTTGATTGTGGGTCAAAACTGAATTCGATAGGTTGACAAAGGTTAATGAAGTAATTGTTTAAACATATCGAGAAATATGGAAATGGAAATATATCAAATTTTTTACATAATTATTACTATTAAAATAAATCACGATATATCGTAATGAAAAATGAATTAACATTACGATCATGCAAGTGGTTTCCCGAAAATACGGATGAATAAAATTCAAAAATTTTAATGATCAATGTAGAAACAAGGTGATAAATTTTTATATTTTATTAATTACAATAACATCAAAAATACCATATTATTTATTTATATAAACCTAGATAATTATAATTCATGTGATTTTTTGATGAAAAAGGAATCTTTGCGTCCCTTCGAGGAGGCGGTAGTCCACACATCCACAAACGACATTATCACCTTTTTATTGTGATAAATAAAAAGAAGAAACATTTAAGTTATATATTACGATAGATAATTATGTTATTAATATAAAATATATTTAATTTATGTAAAATATGTTTTTCATTCCCATCACTGATTACTCTTTTTTATGGAGTGAACGAATAACATCACTTTGAATAGGTGGTAGTGCACACCTCTAATAACGATTTTACCATATTCCAAAAAAATGGAATCAATGGTGACACATGTTATATAAAAATTTCATAAGAATAAACACATCATCAATTGAAAATATATCATAAAAAATATTATATCTATCATAATTTCCATCAATGAGTGGTGGTAAAATAAAAATTATTGACATTGATTAACAAGGCTATAGTCCTATGTACCCACAAACGGTGATTTCAGTACCAATATGATAGAAGTCCATGTAAATGAAAGTAGAAAATTTAAATAACAATATCTCATAATATTTATGAAAGTAGGTTTATTAATTTATAATTTATTAATTGTATTGAAGGGTTTGAAAAATAAATAATACAAATTGATCGATGTCGAATGTTAATTTTTTTCGGTAACTCTATTTTCGTTGCACCAAAGAAAATATTTGATTTTATTTATCCCCAATGTGAGGATTCTAGGATAATATAAGTGATATTTGGTGATTATCCATTTATGGGGCTAGATTATCCAATTATCTTGAGATGTGTGAATAATTGGGTAGTGAATTCCACATAATAGTGGAGCATTAGTGGGATTCTAGTAAATAAGAAATAGTATGCACTATTTGGAGGTCAACCATACCTCATTTTCTTTAAAAAAGAAAAGATAATTGAATTTAGAAGATTTATTGTACTCCCACCCTAAAAAATTTAATTTTTTTATAAATTTTTTCCCTAATTTGTATGTTTACACAATTTTATGTTAATAGTTTTTATTATGGTAACATGTATATTTTTTTATTTACCTAGGTAATTTCGCATTAATGAATATAATATGAAAATAAATTTCAAATTATTTATAAATAATAATTCAAACTATAAATTAAATTTATATAAATAATAATTTTATGTGTGTTTTAACTTAATTTTAATTCAAATTTCTATCATTTGATAACCTCATTTTATCCATTTTTATCATAATTAATTTTAAATATTTCCATAGTTATTATTGTAAATAATTAATTTTAATTTATTAAATTTTAAATAATAATTTGATTCCAATTAATTATAAAATTTTTCCCAAATTCAAATCATTTAATTGAAAAATATTAAAAATAACGTTAATCCTAGAAACATGATTAAAAAGTGGGGTTTCAATGTGAAAATGATGAATAGTTCACTATGAATTTATAAATAAATTCAAAATAAAAATGAATACAATGAAATATATTGTACTAATATATGTATATCTATTATAATTTAACCTAAAACCCAAATCAAAATCCAATTTTATAGAATAATTTATTTAAAAATACAAGTAAGTTCCAATTAAAATAATGTATTTATCACTATTTATAAAAATAAGAAACTTGTCCAAATATACAAAAAATTCATCCAAAGTATAATTATATATTAATCAATAAAAATTAATATTTATTTATTATATAATATGTATAAATGTGTCCAATGTTATTTTAAAAATGACTCTTTCATCAATAGGTGGCCAAAACAGCTTCAAGGAATATACATATTTTATGATTTAAATTGGATTTATTATTTTTAATCTCATTAAAATGTATTGGATGAAATTGGATATATTTTATTGAATAGGTAAAATATAAATCTAATTAATATTTTTAATTAATAGTGATAGAAATTAATTTTTAAGATAAAATTCATTTTATGGAGTTAATAGTTTTTCATAAAAAAAATCCTTTGTATTCAGTTGATTTATATTTTCATTTATAATTAATTGGTAACACAATAATTCATTATATAAACACGTGTAAAATATATATTTAAATTTTATTAAATCTTATTAATTTCATCTATTCTAATGGATATATGATAACTATAATAATATAAATAGATTTTTAATTTTATAGTAAGACTCATCCATGGATGAATCACAAGGTATCAAAGAATTTAAATTAATATATCAAAATAAATTTCTTAAAATAGTTGGTTGTTAAATGATGTAAATGTAATATTTAGTAATTTTATTAGACTTATAGTGGTATTTCACCACAATGTCCTTATAATGAGCACTAAGAGGATAGTAGTGACCATGCCCCTCCAGTTGATGATTTAAAGCCCTAATATGAGATTATAAATTCTTTTGATCAAAAAATCCTTCATATTATTTTTTATGTTATATAATCTCAAGTACATGGATATATAAGTGGTCTTACATTAATTTCAGATATAACCTTTATCAACCATTATTTATTGGAGAGGGTGTACTTTAGGCTATTGATATGTTTATTGACTTAGTTAAAGGTATATGTTACCATTTATATATTCTTATTAAAACAAGGTTAATAATATATATATATATATAAAAAAAAATTGGCCGCATTTCCTTTTTTCAAATCCTAATGATACTCAAATTTTGATTACCTTTTGTAGACAAAAAATTTATGATATGTTAGACAAAACATGTGGATTTTTGTTCGATGAGAATCATTGAATATCATAAATTAATTGGAAAAATTAAGAGTCAATAATGTGAATTTTACAATAATGATTAATAGTAATTAAATATCATATATGATGAATAATAAAACGATCTCGAAAAAACATTATTATTAAAATATTTGATAAAATTCAAAATTAGTAATTAATTTATATAATTATAATTGATTAAATATATAAATTGTTTCATATGTAAATAATTGAAAAATAAAGTAGAAAAATTTGTGTGTACAACAATATACCATCCTAGTATGTATTACACAATTTCTAAATAATCTAGGGAAAAATTATGATAATAAAACATCACATTGAATCATTTTGAATATGAGTTTCATAAATATTATCTAAAAAAATTGGATATTCATTTATAAATTATTCTTATTTTGTTTTGATAACATAAAAATTATTTTTTATCTGATGAAAATTTACGTTAGAGCTGATTCAATTATTCCAATAAACACTATAAGTATCATGTTGATTGCAGTTCTTATAATATGATTTTTTTGATTTCATGTGAACATTATATTGATTCAAGTATGTTTATATAAAATGTATCAAAACAAAATAATGAAATTTTCTGAAAGTGATAAATTTTAATTATTATACGTTAATATTATTCCACTTCCTTAATTGAATCATTTAACATGATTTACTACCATCATATAATAAGAGGAAATATATAGAAATATAAGAACATTATAAATTTTTAATTTTTATTTTGTTCTTAATGATCCATTTAATAGAACCCAGAAATATACTATTCAAGCATCATCAGCTTAATAGATAAATAAAATTTCCAATTAGAAAATAGACTATAGTATATATTTTTAATTCTTATCAATTGTTCTTCTAAATCACATCACTCTCCTTTTAAAATATAAAATAACCAAGGTATATAAATTATGAAAAATAAGAGTTATAATCCTAATAAATGAATATTCTGAATATATCATAATGATATGGAATATATTAGGGGAAAGATGAATATCATGGTAATAAAAATTAGAAGGATCACATATTCTTACATGAAATCATGTCATGATAAAATGATATCATAGGGTAAGGGAATCATAAATATAATTTGATAAAAAATTAAATGACTTTATAAGAATAAATCAAGGTTCATTGATACCAAAACATAACATAGATGACTCATTCCAATACTGGATTAGGTTTACTCGAAATTCTAACTAAGTTCATCTAATAAGATATAAAACATTACCCAGTGAATTTATTGTTTGTATATATATTGGATAAAAAACCACAAAATATTCATATTATAAGGTGTCCTCCAAGGAAAACAAGCTCAGGAATAATAATAGTAATAATTTTTGAAAAGTAAATGGGCTACAAAATTTTGACTTAGAGAACACCAAAATGGCATATCATAACAGATTACAAGAATGATGGGATTTTAAATTAATCAAAATTAATTATTTTAAAAAATCAGGTTAAGAAAATTTTGTTTTGGATATGTCATGTCAAAAAATGTGTAGATAAGTAGTTTTGGAATAGAAAATCTTAAATAGGGTATAGGAATAATAGTATACTTTTTATAAATGAAATACGAGAATATTAATTTCCTAAAAAACCGAAAAAAATTTGAAATGGATTTGATGGAAAAAATTATTTTCTTCTAGATACTATAAATGGATACAATTTTTATATGGGGTTGTACAAAAAAACAGATAAGAAATAAACAAGTTATTTATAAACTAGTTTAATTAAAAGAAGGAATTTAGGTGGGACCATAAGATAATTTGTATTATTTCCAACAATGAAAGGTCAAATATAGTGGGTTCTTATGAAAGAGACATATATATATATATATTATTTATACATACATGAGAAGAGGAAATAGGTAAATGTAGAACAATACGGGGAATTTCTAGGCCAGAAAATACCGAGTGTGGTTTGGAAGATCACATTCCTCTTGTGGATCACTCATTCTATATATTTATCTCAATTTCACAAATTATGTTTCTAAATATGTTAATTGTGATCTTTTTTAATTTATTTGTTTTTTTATATTCATTTTACATTATTAATTTATTCATTTATTTTATTATTTTCTCTTACCGTTCTTTATTTGGGATGATTAATTGATTTTATTCATAATTTCATTTGTATATCGATTATAGTAAAAGTTTATATTAGTTATTTCCCCAATATCGAAACAAACATTATTAATTAATTATTATTCCATTAAAAAAGTTAATATAGCACAATATATGTCCAAAATAAACTCAAATTATAAAATATATCCTATAATTCTTATTTTGGTTCGTAATAATTACTATTATAATTTTATGTAATATATTTATTTTAATTCACAGTTTATCATTATATAATTTTATATTTTACATATTTTTAATATTTATTCATTAATTTCACCATTATAACCATCCATGTTAGGTTATGATGGGAAATGATACATTTCATTCATAGAACAGGTGAATTGACCATTACAATTGGAACAAGTTAAAAAATGGATTGGTGGAAGGTAGATAGTAGATATTATATTAAGATATTAACATTTCAATAAAATAATAATAATTTTTTCTCATATTTTCATGAACATAATATATTAAATTTGGTATAAGAGGAAATGAAATTAATCTAATTTTGAAGACAATATTTCTTCTTTCTTTGGATGTTCATTTTAGTCTACACCTTAATAATCACTAGTTTGGTGTTTTTCAATATCAAAGGATTCTAGTGTGTGAGAAGATAGTTTTGGAGATATTTGTGAATATTTGGAACAAGATAATATACATAATGTGTTAAATGTGTTGAGTTTGTTAACAATTGTATTTATAAGGGCAAGAGTTATATGTTTAAATGTAACATGTTGACAAATTTATCATTGAGGACACTGAGGAATAGATTTAATTACTATGAATTTTTTGATTCACTAATAAATCAATGAAGTTTTTTGAAATATAGATCATGATAAAATTGAATGGACCCTTTCTACAATTTCACTTAATTAAAAGAAAAAAATATTTATATTTATTGGGATAAAATGTAATTTTGGATCTAAAAATTGAAATAATTTTTTATAATTTTTTTTTCTTATTTATAAATTAATTTTTTCACACCTTAAATAATTTTTTTGGTTTATCCAATGGTTTTATATATTTTTATGTAATTTTCCATTATATTTATGTTATTAAATTTTCTATATTCATAAAAAATGAATTTTTTATAATTCACTAAAAACAAAATATTCTACAAAATACCAAAAATTTATCATTAAAGAATTTTTTAATAATTATTCCAAAAATAGATACCATTTTATTAATTTAATTGTATACTTATTCGAAGTTTGTATTAATAAAATTATTTTATAAAATAATATTAATTATTATGAAAAAAATCAAATTTATGATCCTTTCAAAAAAAAATTATGATATAATAAAAATATATAATCAAATATCATGTGTTCGATGAAGTCATTTTTTCTGAAAAAAAATTTTATTTCAGAGAAATAAAATAAATTTTTTTGTGAGGATAGTACATATATGTTATACAAAAAATACATATATTCTTTCATTATTTAAGATATTCATTTTATAATATATAATTTTTTTTTAAAATTTAATGTGTTAAATATACGTTACATATAACATTTTAAATAAATAGTGTAATGTGAATAAGTTGAATAATAATATTCAGAATTATAAAACATGAGTTATTTCAGATGGGAAATTATATTTATACGGTTCTTTATCATTATATTCTCCCCCATTAAGAAATTTTTCACTAAAAAAATTCATTTCAAAATTTAATTTTAACATAAATTAGTATTTATCTAATTTATTATTTATTTGGATTCCCATGCTTGATATTTAATATCATTGTTCGAATAGTGTACATTAACATGAAGGTTTTTTTTCATAGGATTTTCTCCCTATGTCCATAAATCTTCATTATATGCTCTTCACAAGAGAGATCATGATCAAAGTGAGTAAACATTATGTTTGGAAATTTTGACTGATATCGTACATACTTCATCAAGAGGGACATATGAGAAAACTCATATACATGAGATAGTTTGGTGGAGATTTATTCAGTAGCATATAGCTTCAATGTGATCAAGAATATCAATGGAACCATTGTATCTACAAACTAACATTAACTTCTACCAAAACCTCATAAATATCGTCCTTGGGGATATAAGAAGGAAAAATTAGACTCAAACAAAAATCTATGTATATAATAAATGATAATTATTATATGTCATCTATTTACTGTAACCATCCCTAATGTGTTCCTCAATGGCTTTGATTGTTCTTTCTATTACGTAAAACATTTATGACCCTATTTTATTGTGCTCACCAAATTCATCACAACACATGTTTGTTCTACATCTCTTCTCATAAAGGGACATATAAGGATTTTTGTTGAAGATTAGGTGGTCATTATTATGATTTGATATCTTTAAGAGAATAATATTTTTCCTTTTCATCTATTGATGTCAATAGTTTAGGATATCCACATATCCTCAAGTGTTATAATGATTCTTTTCTATTGGCCACTTTAAATAGGGTATAGTCTATAGTAATTTCAAATTACGGTTTCCTAAAATTTTGGAGAATTAACAATAATATTATCTCAAATAAAAAATCATGATTAGATATAATCTATATTAGTGTTCCCCATATCCTTGAAACATATCTTATGAATATCATTTTCATATGGTCGAGTGGGAATTATTTCATAATAGAGAATAACATAGTAGTCATTTTTATATGGTCCACTATAATCCATATAGAAATATATATCATATACTTCATTATAGGACTCATGAAAAATTATGTTGTGATTTTCTCACATGTCCATAAAGGTATTTATAATGATATCATCATCATGTTAGGATTGTTGACTCCTTCCATAACCTATTTAAACACTATGAAAATTTATGTTTATTCATAAATATATTTCATTATGTTTCCTCACAAAAATAATTTTCATAGATAAATTAGTATACTATGTGGATCATGTAATCACACTGAGTGGGTTAAATTAGGTTTGAACAATGTTTAACAAATAAGATCAATAAATCATTTTAATTCCATCAAGTATATGGAACAAAATTCATCAGTTAAGATTTGAGGATATTTTTAATTCAACCTCACCCCTTTTATATAAATTTTGTTAGATAATATATATAAGGAAAAACAATGGGGTTTTTACATTTTTCATCCGAAATGTGAGAACATAAACTTCTTTATGTTCACTATAATCTTGTGAACAAAATATTACCCTAATAAAAATTTTATAAAATTACATAGTAGAGTTAATAGTTTTTCTGAACTCATATTTTTCATCTGAAACAATATGTTTCTTTACTACATAAAAATTCACAACATCATCATATACCGATTCATATTAGTTTTAAAAGCCTCTAATAATGAATACGTCATTAATTTCACCATGATAATATGTTAAAATTTATTACACAATGGCCTTGCTCTCCTTTTGATTAGGGCAGTGTTTGAGCACTCACGTTCCTTAGAACCTGATGTACTTATATTCTCAACATTCTTCGGAATGTAATGTTCATGAATTCTTAAAATTCCTCAAAATGAAATTTTCAGGTCTTCTGAACATTCTTTGTAACATTATGTTCAATTAATATCAATATTCATCCACCCAAATAATTAACTCACAAAATTACTTTTTCAGAATCATACCCTCATTAATATTTTATTCCCATTAATAACTTTCTCCAAATGATCTTCTCCATATTTATAATAAAATTACCCTTTATAAATAAAGGGGATTGTGCATGCTATAAATTGAAATTTCCCACTCACTCATCTTATAATTGACAAATATTTATCTCACTGAAGCACAATATATAAAATAATTCACTACTGAATTATAACATAAATAATGAATAATCTTATAAAAACTCTAGTAAATCTGATCTATATTTAAAAACACTAAAATTATATTTCAATTTCCTCGCAATATTTAACATTATAATGTTTTTGTAATGCCCTTCATATCTACATCCAATGTGAAAACGTCTCTTCCAATATTATTAAGTAAAATATTTTTAAAAAATATTATTTATAAATAAAATATTGTTCAACACAACATAAAAAACAAATAACATAAACATTGTATTGCTCAACTTTGTTTATATGTATCTCATGCTTTGTAAAAATTAAAATGTATAACATTATATTTATATCTTGGTCATTGTAAAACTAAATTTTTTTTGTATAAATCATTCTATTATCCTGGGTCTAGAATACATTCCTAAAATTCATTTACTTATGAATTTACTCAATTTTCACCATATTTTATACTTTTTTAGGATTATATATTCAAAAACATCACCACATTATCTCTATTCAGAAAACATACTCTCAGCGTCTTAATCCCGAACTACTATAATTATCTCACACAATACTTCTTCTGTTTCTCACAAGTCTTTCTCCATCCATCCAATGGTCCTTTAAATATAATCATGTGGGTCTCCCTATTTATAATTTTCATTCTTATAATGAATCTATTAATAATTATCTGTCTTATAATGTAAAATATCTTATAGAATACCCTATGAAAAAAATAATTTTTGTTACTCTAAAAATCCATATTAATTATATCTAAAATATCATTATTTTCTATGAAACTTTACACATTTTAACACTAAAACATAATACAAAATGTCATAAGAGGTTCCTTAAATTCTTCTTATGAAACTCCATCTACAATTCCACTAAAATTACAATAATATATTTTTAGAAATGATAATAACATCATTATCACCATTTAATTGTTCTTCATATATATTTAAATCATTCTGCCCATGGTTTGTAAATATTGTGGAGTCGTGTGAAATAGTTATAGCAACTATGTTATTGTATGATTGGATGATACACATAGTTTTGTATACAAAAATAGAATCTTTTTCTTTATAAAATTGGAACTCTGATGATTTCCACTAACTTATATTATCTTCCTTATTTTATAACACAAAATCACCTATTTTATCATAATGTATCTTCTCTATAATGGATGACTGGGTAATTTATTTCTCAAGAAAAGATGTTTTTCCTTAAATTATTATTTTAATTATTAGGAATTTGATGTCTAGGGATATTGGATACTTCATAATCCTCCACAGGGATGAGGATTTAGGATCATTACTACATATGGAATCATCGACATTATTCTCCTTCCCATAATGATAACAGATTAAGTGGTCATAGTCATTGATCACTAGTAAAAAAATTGCACTTTGTTTGAATCTTCTATATAAATATATACTTTAGGTTCTTATTATGCATCTATATAACTCACTACTCTCCAAAGTGATAATTCAACAATTTCTTTAATGAAATGATTACAGTAACCAACTCTAGAACATTGATCAGATATTATGGATCATGGATTGTAAATAATAATATTGAAAATTTAAAAAACTATAATTATTAATAAATATATAGACTAATCCATTCTATTTGGAATCATTATATCTTGATATTTTCCCATTAATCATTACTAATATTCATTAAATTATTTTCAGTTTTCATGGATACTGGGTTTGAAAATCATGATATGTTTGTACCAAATATGTGATAGTTACCATATTATATGAGGAAACTAACAATCCCATTTAAATATGTTAGGTTTTTATATTACACAACCACCCTTATCATTTAATGATTCATAGTTATCCCTATTCTTATGAATTCATTCCCCAAGAATGATATTTTCTTCTTCAAAAACTCAAAATTAGTACAATGTCAATATAACTACAAATTTCTCAAAGGATTTATCATAGTAATAAAATTACTCTCATGTTCCTCCTTCATTTGTGACTATCTGAAAATACTATATTTAAATAATACGAAATATTTTTAAATTGTAATTTCAAAAGTCACTATTCATAATTACCATGAATATATTTGGGGAACCGTTATGTAAAGACCTGTAAAATTCAGGGGAAATTTTTATTTTCTTAATTTTCTTTTGGATTTTACAAGAACACAGTTTTTGAGGGCACCTGATTCCGAGGCCCGGTGTGACCGAGATTATTTTCCGAAGTTTAGCTCAGGAACGTTCAGTGAAAAAACGAGCGGGTTTTCCTAACTTTTGAACCGGTGCTTGGAATCGAATTCTGAGGGCACCGATAGAATCACAGAGCCGGTAATTTCTTAGGAACACCTTTTCTGGAGTTGTGTTTGCTTGGGTGTGGTACTTAAAATTTTTGGGTTAAGTAAAAGGATAAAATAAAATGGTGCAACCAATTTTGTTTTATTTAAAGTAGTTTATCCTAATCTAAGTGGTTGGAGTGGGACCCACTATATCCTACTCCTCAAGGTAGGATATTTGTGGGGTGGGGCCCACATGAGCCCCGCCTTTTCATTTCTTCAACCCCCTCTTTTAATTAGGTAAGGCACCCGCACCCCCCCCCCATTTAATGAAAGTCAACCCTTGCGTCTATGTGGATTAATAAACGACACCTTAATTGGGCCGTTTAAAATTCTCAGCTAATTCAATTAAATTGAATGATTCAATTTTTGAATTTCAAAACGTTTAGCTTCTGTGTTAATAAATTAAGACAAGTCTTATTTTATTAAAGGGGTTCGTTGTGCAAGAGGGCTTGGGAGAATTGCATGAAGCCTTGAACATTTTTCTTCCTCGATGAAGAACACGAAGAACTAGAAAAATTCCGACCTCCAACGAAGGTTGATAAGAACACCAGATCCTCGGAGATCGACAACGTGACGCCGACGAATGTTTTCTCCGCGATGCGACGATCCTCCTTCCGTGACGCCTTCTTCCACGACGTGCAATTCCACGACGAACCTTTAACTTTTTCTTTGAGGTAGGGATATTATTTTTATTTTTGATTGTGATTACTTTCATCATTAGTTATCATCTTTATTTGAGCCGCTTGATATCACAATAACGAGAGGAGGTCAGACCGCAGGAACCCGGCCGACCCTCCTCCCCCTTTGGTTGTTTGTTTTTGTTGCAACATGTGTGAGGCGGCGCGGTGCCGTTGCACCGCGCAGAAACTAAGAGGTTGGGAAAATAAACGTGGTGCAGTCGTGCCACGTCATTGATGTAGAACTAGCCATGGCTCCGTCGCGCTGTGCCGGAGAACCTAGAAGAGACCGCCACTGGAGTGGGACCGCAGCAGAGGGGCGCAGCGCCGACGCGCCGCGCCGGTCAGACCAAGGCTGCGGACTTTTTCCGTCGCAGAGCAAAAAAGCGGCGGCCGGCTTCTGGCCGCCACCGCCGGATCAGGAGGTCAGGACCCCGGCGGCCCCGCAGTGGCAGCACCATGGCCGGCCGACTGGACGACAGGAGCAGCCCCCCACATGGGGGACGCGGTTACACAGGGGGGGGGGGGGGGGGGGGGCAGGGCGCCCCCCGCACTCCATCCGCTTGGCCGTTCCGGCCGAGCCGCCTTGCTCGCTGGCCAGGCCAGGCCAGACCCAGACCCAGGTCAGGTCGACCCGGTTCGGGCCGACCCAGGGGGTATCGGGTCGGGTCGGACCGCGCTCGAACCCCCTATTCAGGGACCTCTTTCGGTCTATTGCCCTTATTTTGGGCTTCGGACCTCCGATCGATGTACCATCAGCTGAGATGCGATCCTTGGATCGTGACGTTCTTTTCGGTATATTACACTCATGGTTTCGAAGAACTTTGGGGTCTACCAGGTTGGTTCATAAATAAAACCAACCGGGCCCTCGGAGCCGAAACACTTATAACATGAGCTCCGGACATCCGATTGACGTGCCGTCAGTTTTTTTGGATTCCTCATGATTAGAAGGAACTTTTGGAATACTTCTCCTGAGTTTTGGACGTAGTTGGATAGTGGCCGGGTTGGATGGAACCTGAAATCCAACCGCGCCCCAGGAACGGAAAAGCTGTTAACTTACAAACCGAATGTCCGTTTGACGAACCGTCAGTTGTGTTGGTGATCACGTTGAGACAAAGTCCCTATGATTATACCCTATGAGTGTTCAGGGTACATTTTAGATATGTTCGGGTTGGTTCGCACACGAAACCAATCGGGTCCCTGGGAGGAATAGGATAATAACTCACAGACCGGGCGTCCGATTGACGCATCGTCTGTTGCGTTGAGACCCCTATGACGAGGCGGTCCTTTGAGATACTTATTAGTGGAAATTTGTGATACCTGGAGTATCGAACTCTTGGATCGTGGAGTGGACCCTCCCGTAACGAGCATGTTGTGTGCGAAAACCCTAGAGCTGGCTGAGACTTGATGACTACTGATCGATCAACATGGTGTGTTTCGGATAGCCTAGTGGGGAGCGCTTGGATGTAGCGGCAGACCCATGTCGGAGGAGCGCTTGGTTGTAGAGGCAGACCCGTTGTAATCAACAGAAGGAGTAACTCTAGAGGCTATGAGGGGGAGCGCCTGGTTGTAGCGGTAGACCCATGGCGGAGAGGTGCTTGGTTGTAGCGGCAGACCCGAAGTACTCTACAGAAGGAGTACCTCTAGAGGTTATTAGGGGGAGCGCTTGGTTGTAGCGGTAGACCCATGGTGGGAAGCGCTTGTTTGTAGAAGCATGCCCATAGTGCTCGACTAGTGGAGTACTACAGTAGTCCATGGTTATTGGGAGGCGCATGGTTGTAGAGGCAGACCCACTGTACTCAATATATGAGGAGTTTCCCCAGTAGCTATGGCTTCGACATCATGATTAAATCCTTGTTTGAGCTGAGTCATGACTTTCAATCATTATCTTCGATATGATTGACATGATTTCCTGTGTGGACTGGGTTGTACTTAGGCCCGGATGATGGAGACAAATGGTAATTGATGACTTAGGTATATGTATGGGAATATACCTAAGTAGTGTCAGATGATACATCGTGATTGTATTATTTTCATTTTGGATTATCATTTGTGGATTCTGGGAGACCTTCGGGAGTCTCGGGGTCCCTACTGAGTAGCGCAGACTCACCCCTACATGACGTACTCACGCACTACGTTTTTTTTTAGTTGCAGAGGACGGACATCGCTGACCGTGGTTGAGGCATGCGGAGGAGGTCGGTACCTGGAGGTGGACCAGTTGGCGAGATGTAGATTGAGCGGATGGCTGGACCCGAGGAGCTGTGGAGGCTCTTTGTACCCACCCTTCAGGTCTGACTTCCAGTGGATGGCTCGACATTGCGGCCTTTCATTTCAGTTGTTCTACTCCCTTTTTCAGTTGTACATTACTTTCAGTTTGGGTTTGCAATCTGGCCCATTTTTTTTCCATACTTACTTGTTCTCTATTTACTTAGTGTTTACTTCTGCATACTTACTCTGTGTGATTTTTTACTTCATAAAGGTAATGTCTTCCATTTTTATCGGGAATTATTCCATGGTACTAGTCGCCAGCCCCTGGCCTATGGGACGCGGGCATGGGGTAGTCACGGCACAGGCCCCAATGGCGGGTCGTGAAAAATTTGTATCAGAGGAATTTTGTTCTACTGCAAAACAAAGGACTCTGATCTTTCTCTAAGTGATGCAATAGTGTGATGGATATTTGAGTGTGGTTATCAGTACAGGGAGTCCAGTGTGGGTGCGGCGGCCTACGTATCCATACACCAGGACCCTGACTTCTGATTTCAGACTCAGTACACAAAAACATTGATTTCATGTGTGTTTCAAAAGTTTTATTTGTGATTACTTTGTGTCATCTCACCAGGTATACTGTTTTGACAATGGAACACCTGTTTCTTTTCAGGATGGCCCCACGATGGTAGCCAGCTACGGTTCCATGCTTTGAGCGAGACGACAGCCCACCGAGCGATGATGCCTCGGTGCATGGACCTTTTTCGGCGAAGGCACCGGTGGTACCACTACCCACCGAGCCATCGATGCTACCAGCCCCATCCGCTGAAAGTGCACGATGCCTTGGTGCACTGCACGAGTTTCAACGTCAGTGACCGCCCAGGTTCCGTGGGGAGACGGGCCCTTAGGAAGCCTAGGATTTGCTGGAGGCAGTTGTGTGAGTTTTCAGGTTAGTGGGGACACAGGCAGGCCTCATGGTGATCCTCGCAGCAAGCCTCCTCCACACGAAAGCTGGTAGATGGTGGAGCTTGATGCTCAAGGTGCACGACAAGGCATCTCTCCTATGGACGGACATTGAGAACATCTTCTACTAGGAGTTCGCCCCATCCACCCTCTGTGCGGTGCGAATCCAAGAGCTGCTACAGCTGCGGCGGGGCAGCATGATCATGGCCCACTACTCATCGAGGTTTACTGATCTCTCGCGCTATTCCACATACATGGTACGAGAACAATTATTCAGGGCTCGAACCTTCGAGCAGGGGCTCAGGAGAGAGATCAGATCTTCATTTGTTTCTCATAGCATCCCGACGCAGACAAGGGTGTTGGAGCAATCCCTCCTAGTGGAGAGTCTCCTTGCTGAGCAGTCTCCAGTAGGAGGACCCACCACTAGCTGGCATGCGGCAGAGTCTTCTACATCGTCCATTAGACCGATGATGCAGAGGTCCAAAAGGACTGGACCTATAGGTGGTCGACTGCATGACACATGATCATTTGTGTTTGTAACCCGGTGAGGAGAATGAAATACCATGAGCAGACGGTGTTACTCCTCCGGCGGGGTTGGTCACATGGCTCGTTACTGTCCGACCCTCCATACAGATGATCAGCAGATAAATGAAGGACCTCCTAGGAATAGGCAGAGGTTTGATCGAGGAGGACTGCATGGAGCAGGAGACCGTGGCATGGGAGCTGGCCGTGTTGCTGGAGGTGGACCACGCTTTGAGGTGTTGCCACCACCATCACCAAGTGGTCCACCCCGACCATAGGGAACATGTGGAAATTGGAGGGCTCATCTTCAAGCAGTTGAGGCCTACGATCATGGAGCTCCGGGAGCAGATGGATAGGAGTGGGACTAGCTCCATACCTGGAGACTTTTGTTCATGTTGCTTGTAGCATTTTTTATGTTTGTTTGTAGATGCTTTGTGTCTTTGTACATTGAGCTACAGTAATAAAAGACACATTTATTTTGGCTTTTACCTTCATGTCCTCTCTTTATGTTGTTACTAAGAGGTTCTGGTTTAAAAACCATTGACTTGACCCTCACATTGAGATACTTACTGGAGGAGACCCAGTGACCACACACCGATGCCAACAGTGTAACTCAACCCTTGGAGGCGAGAGTAACGATTGGATCTCTTGGTAGTAGTGTCAATGCCTTACGATGTCATCCTTGGTATGGATTAGCATCATCCATGTCGGGATTGAATGTATTAGACGAAGAATGTGGTTCATCCAGGGGATGAGACCGAATTTATCTTATCGGCTAAGAAGAACTCTTAGCAGCTCTTGTAGGACCAAAAAAGGTCCATGTCATCCAAGAGCGTATGAGGATAGCTCAGAGCCGGCAAAAGTATTGTGCTGACAGGGGGCGGAGACCACTAGAGTTCGAGGATGGCGACCACCTTTCCCTACGGGTCTCACCTCGACGTGAGTTACAGACTTTTGGCTGGGGTGGAAAGTTGTCTTCGCACTTCATTGGACACTTCTGGGCCATCAACAGGGGAGGCGAGGAGATTTACCGCTTGACCCATCCACCTTAGTTGCACCGGGTGCACGAGGTCTTCCACGTATCTCAGCTGGGGAGATACGAGCAAGACCCGATGTATGTCATCAACCATGGGGAGATGGAATTTGATGATGGGGTGAATTTTTTATAATATCCAGTAAAGATCGAGGATCGATAGGAGCGGGTCCTACGTGGACGGTCGATTCCTCTATTTCACAGCAGATGGCAGCACGGGATCCTCCATGAGAGCACTTGCGAGTGGGAGGCTCAGATGCATGCACAGTACCCACATTTGTTCCGCTAGCTTATGATGTATCTTTATGCGGATGTAAATCTCTGAAGTGGGAGTAATGTAATGACTAGTAAAATTCATGGGAAATTTATTTTTCTTAATTTTCTTTTGGATTTTAAAAGAACACAGTATCTGACGGCACCTGATTCTAAGGCCCGGTGTGCCCGGAATCATTTTCTGAAGTTTAGCTCGGGTACATTCAGTGAATGAACGAGCGGGTTTTACTAACTTTTGAACCAGTGCTCATAATCAAATTTTGAGGGCACTGATGGAATCACAACGCCGATAATTTCTTAGGAACACCTTTTCTAGAGTTGCGTTTGCTTGTGTGTGGTACTTAAAATTTTTGGGTTAAGTAAAAGGATAAAATAAAATGGTGCAACCAATTTTATTTTATTTTAAGTAGTTTAACATAAGCTAAGTTGATGGAGTGGGACCCACTACATCCTAATCCTATAGGTAGGATATTTGTGGGGTGGGGCCCACATGAGCCCCACCTTTTCATTACTTCAACCCCCTCTATTAATTAGGCAACACACCCGCACCCCCCCCCCTTTAATGAAAGTCAACCCTTGTGTTTATGTGGATTAATAAACACCATGTTAATTGGGAGGTTTAAACTTCACAATTAATTCAATTAAATTGAATGATTGAATTTTTTATTTTCAAAAAATTTGGCTTGTGTGTAAATAAAATAAGACAAGTCATATTTTATTAAAGGGGTTTTCTTGTGCGAGAGGGCTTGGGAGAATTACTCGAAGCCTTGAACCTTTTCCTTCCTCGATGAAGAACACGAAGAATGCCAACCTCTGATAAAGGTCCACAAGGATTCCAGATCCTCGGAGATCGATGACATAATGCCGACGAATCTTTTCTCCACAACGCGACAATCCTCCTTCCGCGATGCCTTATTCTGCGATGTGAAATTTCATGACGAAGCTTCATCTTTTTCTTCGAGGTAGGGGGTTTATTTTTCTTTTGATCGTGATTACATTCATCACTGGTTATCATATTTATTTGAGCTTCTTGATATCACAATAACGAGAGGAGGTCGGACCGCACGAACATGGCTGACCCTCCTCCCCCTTTGGTTGTTTGTTTTTGTTGCGGCACGTGTGAGGCAGCGTGGTGCCGTTGCACCGCGCGGAAACTAAGAGGTTCGACGAATAATTGAGGCACCGTCGCACAGCATCGGAGAACCTAGATGACACCGCAGCCGGAGTGAGGTCGTGGAGAAGGGGCGCGGCGGCCGGCTTCCGGTCGCCGGTGCCAGAGCAGCAGGGCGGGACCCCGGCGGTCCCGCGGTAGTAGCAGCACGGCTGGCTGGCCAGTCCGACCGGCTACCGAGAAGGGCTGGGGGTCGTAACCCCCAACTGGCCGATAGGAGATGCCCCCCACATGGGGGTTACGGTTACACAGGTGGGGCAGCGTGCCCCCTGCACTCCATCCACTCGGTCGTTACGGCCGAGCCACCTGGCTCACTGGCCAGGCCGGGCTGGGCCACGCCCACAAGGCCAGGCCATGCCCAATCGGGCCAGAACCAGACTCGAGTCTAGTCGACTCGGATTAGGCCGACCAAGGGGGCATCGGGCCGAGTCGGACTGGGCCCGAACCCCCTATTCATGGACATCTTACTGTCTTTTACCCATAACATGGGATGTGGACCTCTGATCGACGCACTGTCATCTACGATGTGATCCTTGGATCGAGACGGTCGTTTCGGTATATTACATATAATGTTTCGGAAAACTTTGGGGTCGACCGGGTTGGTTCGTACACAAAACCAACCGGGCCCTCAGAGCTGAAGCGCTTATAACATGAGCTTCAGGCGTCCGATTGACATGTAGTTGACTTTTTTGGATTCCTCTTGATGAGGCGGAACTTTTGGCATACTTCTCCTGAGTTTTGGATGCAGTTGGATAGTGGTCGGGTTGGATTGAACCCGAAATCCAACCGGGCCACTGGTACGGAAAAGCTGATAACATACAGACCAGATGTCCGTTTAACGAACCGTCAGTGGCGTTGGTGATCACGTTGGGAAACGGTCCCCATGATTATACCATATGAGATTTTGGGGTACAGTTGAGATACAGCTGGGTTGGTTCGCACACGAAACCAACCGGGTCCCTGGGAAGAAAAGGATAATAACTCACAGACCGGGCGTCCGATTGACGCGCCGTCTATTACGTTGAGACCCCTATGACGATGCGGGCCGTTGAGATACTTATTCATGGATCTTTGTGATACTTGTAGTATCAAACTCTTGGCTCGTGGAGTGGACCCTTCCGGACGAGCATGTTGTGTGTGGAAACCTAAGAGCTGGCTGAGACTCGACGACTGGTGATCGATTGACTCGGTGTGTTTCGGATAGCCTAGTGGGGAGCGCATGGTTGTAGCGGCAGACCCACGGAGAAGGAGCACTTGGTTATAGTGGAAGACCCATGGTACTTAATAGAAGGGTACCTGTGGAGGCTATGAGGGGGAGCACTTGGTTTTAGCGGCAGACCCACGGCGGAGGAGCGCCTGGTTGTAGCGGCAGACCCGCGGTAATCAACAGAAGGAGTACCTCTGGAGGCTATGAGGGGGAGCTCTTGGTTTTAACGGCAGAACCATGGTGGGAAGCGCTTGGTTGTAGTAGCAGGCCCACAATACTCGACAGGTGGTGTACTACAGTGGCCCAAGGGTATTGGGAGGCGCTTGGTTGTAGAGGCATACCCACTATACTCGATAGAGGAGGAGTTTCCCCCGCAGCTATGCTTCTGGAATCATGATTAAATCCTAGATTGAGCTGAGTCTTGACTTTCAATCATTATCTTCGATATGATTGACCTGATTTCCTGTGTGGACTGGGTTGTACTTGGGCCCGGATGATGGAGCCGAACAGGAATTGATGACTTAGTTATATGTATGGGCATATACCTAAGTAGTGTTAGATGTTACTTCGTGATTGTATTATTTACTTTGTGGATTATCCTTTGTGGATTCTAGGAGACCTTCGGGGGTCTCGGGCTCCCTTATGTGTAGCGTATACTCACCCCTACATGGGATACGCCTGCACTATGTTGTGTTGGTTGTAGACGACGGACAATGCTGATCGTGGTTGAGGATTGCAGAGCAGGTCGGTACCTGGAGGTAGACCACTGGGCGGGACATACACGAAGTGGATGGCTGGACTCGAGGAGCTGTGGAGGCTATCTGTACCCACCCTTCAGGTTGGACTTCCAATGGATGGCTCGACATAGCGGCTTTACTTTTCAGTTACTGTACTCGATTTTTCAGTTTTACTTTACTTTCAGTTTGGGTTTGTATTCTGGCCCATTTGTTTTCCACACTTACATGTACTCTGTCTACTTAGTGTATACTTCCGCTTACTTACTCTGTGTGTTTTTTTACTTCATAAAGGCAATGCCTTCCCTTTTTATCGGTAATTATGCCTTGGTGCTTGTCGCCAGCCCCTGGCCTATGGGACGCGGGCTTGGTGTAGTCACGGCACAGGCCCCGAGGGCGGGTCGTGACACGGTGACTTTGATTGACCATAATATTTAACTCATAGTATTTATATCATGTATTAAATACTATATTTGTAATATCCTCATTCTACACATTCAAGTGATGGTATCCAAAACAAAGGTCCAATTTTAATAATTAATCGTCCACATGTGGCTAATCAAAAAAAGTCATCATCCCATGTAAATGGATATATATTTTTATCATATTTTTGTTTGGTTCATTATAATGAATGGAGAGTCACAATAACCCATCTATTTTCATGAAAAGGATGATATGAACACACTACATGATGAAATAATGAATACGAAATATTTTTCCAGATTCCCTAGTACTTTGTTCTTTAGAATTACGAATTCAATAGTGTCTACTATATAAGGATTATTGGATATGTGTAAAACTCCATTTATATGCTTAGTTGAGTGAACAAACTCTCAATCATAAGGATGTTCATTGATCTCATTATGTAGTAAATATATATATCCCTTGGTAGAAAGAATGTATTCAATATTTATACTCTCTTTTGTCTAAATTATTTCAAGTAGATATGTTTTCTCATAGTGAAAAAAATTATTCTTAATAAGATTAGTTGAATGATTATTCTTCCTATTCCTTACAATAGTAAAAAATTTGATGGTGGTATTTGATAAGGAATGTTATTTTATTCATCATATAGATTATGTTTGATCCATATAAAGACAACTAATATATTTTTAGTTTATAATTTTATTCCACTGAAGTGAGTATAATAATTTTTTTGACAGAATATTCCCAAAACATTGATTGGGGATGAGTTATGTGATTGAGATGAAATAGTTACCACATTTTATTTTTTTATCTATTACTAAAAAAATGTTGTGATATAGAATTTGAGTATTTATAATTAACCTAAATGATATATAATAATGTATTGGACTATTATAAAATAATAAGTTATAGATAATTAAATGAAAAATTAGTGAATATATAACCAATTGTTTTATATGATCTACTACAGTAGTAGTGATTAAATAAGCTCATCCTTTCTTTCTTATTTTCAATAATATTGGATAAACCATTGATTATTGAATTTTCATGTATATTGTGGATTATAATTGTAGTTGAATCATTAAATCGTTGATTGATTAATTTTAGAAGCCTTTGTTACTTCCATTATTTTATTGAGATTTTTCATTTCCATTTGATGTTTATTATCTTGATTCCCATTTTTTTATATCAAAAATATCTACCTGGTCCTTTTAGATAGTAAATTAAATATTTCTTGCCACATTCCTAAAAAGTGGTAAATTGGATATTCATCCATAAATAAAAATTATCAATTGACCAACAAGATTTAACTTATATTTTCTTCATTTCATCTCCATATCTAAGAGAATATTTAAAATCACTACTATATATTTCAACATTAAGTGAACACGATGAAAATTACCCATATTTTTCAATGTCTTGAATCTTCATTTGTTTTCAAATACAATGATATAGTTCACTGTAGATGTTGTTAACCCTAAATTCATTGTTTTTGAAAATGTCGGGTAAATATCACAATATCCATATAAAGGATTCCTCAAAATACATTATAGATTTGTCCACATTATTATTGAGTAAATTATTCCCCATTACTTTCAAAATGGAGAGTGAGGGAAAACTATTTATTTAAAAATGCCTTCATGAATACTTCTAATTCTCACTTTTTGATGTCATACCTAGGTTTGGTATTCATTATTAGTGTGAAATAGTGATCATTTTCACTGTATTTATATGATAAATATTCAATAAGAAATTTTATTTTATAGAGTATTGTAGGATTTATAATTTCTTCCCAGAATAATAAAACCATTTTTCTATGATTGGTTGATTATAAATCCATTAAAATTATGGGGACTTGTACACTTAACGATTCATCCATAACACTATCATCATTTGGAAAAAGGGAAACATAAAATGATTCATTCTATTTTTCAAAAATTATTTCAATTTACCATGTACATAAATATTTTTCTTGATTATTACTATAATAATGTAGGGTATATTTAATTGATTAATCATGATATTTCACATAAAATTTGGTTATTGGAACTATTATTCATTTTTTTTAATAGTTAAATAAAAATAGAGAAATTTATCAATAAATAATTATTCAACTAAAAAACACATAATAGAGAAACAATGAACAAAGTAGGAATATATAATCAATTACATGTATACCATATCTTATAATTTATTTGTTTTCAATCATGGATATCCATTTATTTTTTCAATTATTTTTTCTATATTAAAAATATAAAAGATACATTATTAAATACAATGACAATATGTTGAATTCTCGACCATAATTAGTAAATATATTGTGAAATAAATCTAAAATATATCTTGGATTTTCATTGAACGTGTTATTTTGGGCCAATTTATTATTCATTGGGTGAAGATAATGTTAATTCGAAACCAATATATTTTGGGTTGATTACCCCAAGGTGAATCTATGTCTGATCCTTAATAATATCATTTTTTATAAAAACTGGGATATCTTTACTTGGAAACCAAACATTCTATACAATACCGTAATTTTAGGTTGTGTTTTTCAAAAATAACCATATATTTTCTATAATTTATTATTTCATAATCCGTATAAATTAATTCAATATTATATAATACAAAATATTTTATCACACACCTCTTATAAATTTATTTATTTTATTTTTGTCATAATTTCACATAAAATTAAGTAATGATATTTTGGGATATAGTGACTTCAACAGAATGGATACTTAAAATAAAAATATAAACAAGAACCACAAAATATTCTTTTATTAATGGATTATTATTCAATGAAATAGTATTCTTCCTCCATTTACTATACCGGATACCCTAAGGGTATTGATTAGTAAAAATAGTGATGCATAAATCCTAGTAATATAATACATAGAGTAAAAAAGATCATATAAAATATTTATGAGGAATGTTAGGTTTCATGATAACAAAAAATATAAGGATGATATTTGTTCACAAAAAATATTTTATAAATAAGAAGACAACATTTGATCATTATAGTTAACCATATTTGTATGACATGATGGTTACACAATTTTTAATGTAAATAACATAATATTAAAACATTATGAATGAAAGGAATAGTATCGTGGGAAAATATTGATTGAAAATTTCTTGTACATAACAAAATATGAATATCAATTTAACTATTATTCATAGTCCTTCAATAAGTATTAATTATATTCCTGGTTTATGTATTAAAATGAGGATATACATCAAGGAATGAGGTGAAATAAAATTACAGTAATGAGAGGGATATCTTAAATAGGCTTAGAGTCATGAATAAATAGTACGTGGCGGAGAAAATTCATTCTCACCAAATAATAAAAATGGTATCATTATAGTAAGCATGAATTATTAATTTCAAAATCTCATGAAATTTTTTATATTTATGATAAGTAATCATTATAAGATAGTAGTAAAATTCAACATATTGTTGTAAAAGAATCTATCCCTCTGTTCCCACATATCATATGTTCGTTAATCTTAATATCATAATATTAAAAAAGCTATATCATCATGTTGGATAATAATGAACATAATATCAGCATATATATCATTTTATTAAATTAATAGGAAATATGTATAATTCCTTCACCCACATATCACATCATAAAAATCTCATACTCCTAAATAACATTTGAAACCGACTGTACAAAAATCAGAGTCACAAAATTAATACATGGTGAGGATTGGATTTTATAATTTTTCCTTGATTAATAATCATATAATGATTTGATATTCCCATATTAATAATTTAATTTATATTTTTTAATAAAAAAAATTAGTCCTGATTGGTGGAGAAACAACTCAAGAGTTGTCATTATAATGTTTTTTAAAATAATATTATTTTAAAAAATAATCAAAATTACATGACTAATCACATTAAAAATTTATAAAAATATAAATACTTGGAATAAAAATGAAAATAATAGTGATAATATATTTTATTTATATTTTTGGAATATACATAATAAAAATAATTTGTAATAAGAGATACCCCAAAAAGAAAGAGATCACTTTAGGAATAACCATTACATAAATCTTATGATGGTTTATATCTTTTAAACCTAATATACAATAATCTTGTTATTGTAAAAAAATAAATTAAAAAGTGAATTATAATCATTAATGTCACAACTTTTCCATTATAATTATTTGATCCTTTTTATAATAATCATTGATAAATATGAATTGTTTGGAACTCATCTATTTCAATAATTTTCCCTAACATGTTTTGATTTCACTACCATTTTCCAATTAATTTGTACATAATTGAAATAAAATAAACAATATTTTAATGAATGTGGCTAAATTTTTATATATTATATATAATTCATACTAACCATCCTAGAGGACGGTGATGATAAGAGAGTTGGTAATATCCTCATATGTGGTTAACCGATAATTAATGGGACATTTAAAAAGTGGTGTACATGTATTATGATGTATAGATTTGTCATCAAATAAGGATACCATTATTATTTTTAATGAACTAATTATTTTATTTTATATGTAATATTTGTTATATAATATTGAAAATAAGGAATAGATAAAGCAAAATCACAGAAAAAATTGTTGAAACCGTACTCAATTCTTTATATGGATTCCTTTCTATGGCATTATACATCTTGAATTTCTAGATTTTACCAATGCTATAAAATCTATAAGATGTTACAGAGATTACAATATATAAATTAGGATGTGTTTTTTATTTTTTATGTAAGATAGAAGTGGTTTTACTAGGCGAGGTGGGCTAGGTTTTATACATGAGGGGTTGGTTATTTTATAGTTTAAATATTGAATAAGATAAAGTTTCCTTCTTTAACATTGTAATATTTGTATTCCTGAAATTAGATTTCAAATTAGATTTAAATTATTTTTTAAACCATCTAAATATTTCTAAAAATGAACTCATTTTTCAATTAAAAACTAAATCATAAAAATGATTAGTTTTAATTTTATGGGAATACACTATTATTTTACAATTTTCAAAATACATTTTATCTCTGAAAATAATGTTCATAGTTCTTAAATAAATATATTATATAATTAAATTTCTTTTGGTTCTACCACTAAAAAATTTATTTGTTATTTAATTATGAAATCTTGTATTGTTAAAATAATATGTACATTTTATTATAAAATAGTATTTTTACTATTGAATTATAAAATTATGTATTTCACGAAAATAACAAAAAAACAACCATATATAATTTCAATTTGTTGAATTAATAAAAGATGATTATTTTTTCAAAATAAATATATAAAAAAATTGTTTTTTAAATTTTTTAAGTAAATTGGTATTTACATGAAAAACAATAAAACAAAATTTAAAAAAGACATAATCTTTTTATGTTTTTAATATTTTTATTTATTTTATAAAATGAAAATATTTATATATGTTTAGGTTAGTCATGTTAGATAATATTAATTTTTTTTGTTGTAAAATTATAAATCCAACGATGCGATTATTTTTTCCCATAGTTTTGTTACTATTCCAGACTGTTATGTTATTATTACATAGATAACATTACTATCATAATTATTACATTTAATCCTTTAAATACCAATAAATTAATTCATTAACCATTTACCTCAAATCATCACAATTTAACATTATTTTTGTTTCTAAAATATTAATTAGATTAATGATGTAATATTTTGTTACAACATCAATCATTATTGTGATGATTATCAGGGACCAAGAATATCAATATTTTCCAATTCCTATAATTATATTTGTTTCTATTTATATACCCATTTTAATAAGTTCAATTCAAGTGGATATATTAAATATATAAATAAAAGTTTCTCATATAATGAAATAAATCAATATATATTTAAAGTGCTTAATCTATTTTATATATAATTTTTTAAAAATAACTACTTTTCATAATGAAAAATTCAATATATATATATATATGATTCATTGTTGTATAATTATTTCACAGTTTAGAAATTTTTCAATTAAAATATAAATTCAATTCCTTAGAAAATAATTTATGGGTGTAATTTTTTTTCATTTTCTATATAGGTTCCCATGTTTCTTCATTATATTTTTGAATTTTCTTATGAACCTTAAATAAGTGATTTATATTATTTTGTATATTTTTATCTCTATGATCCAAGATCATCATATTATATCCCTTATTAGAGATATTATCCTCATATTTTACCACCTCCATATTTAATACATGTGATGTTGAAGATATATATACCTCCAAGAGATATATGAGGAACATATCTTGAATATGATCCATGTTTGGTGGAAGTTATAGTTGATATGGAACTTTTCCAATGTAATAAAGCTTCTATAAGGGGAAAATTTACAAAATTATATTATTTTATATATTACAATCTACATGAAAATATTCCATTTTCATATTCAAATGAAAAAAAATTTCTCTAACTCCAAGCTATATTTTAAATTATTGGTTCTCAGTATGGCTCTTTTTGAAAATATATGATGCCTTTATATGTTATTGGATGGCTTTAACATATCAATATTTTAATGTAATGTTTATTTTTCCAGATTCTTATAATCACCAAAATTATCCCATCATTCAGGAGTTCTACATCACTTCCTATGTACATCATTATATGTTCCAATTTGATTGCTCAAGTGAATATTGAAGTTGTTTAAGATCTGAACCTATGATAGATGTTGATTACGTCCTCCATTAATTTCCACAAAGATGGCTCTCAACATATAATTGATTATCTAAATGATATATTCAAATTTCCCATTATCTTTGTGGGGATAGGCCATCATGATATTCAATTCAGTATTCATAAAATATTTATGTCTTCCCAGAAATTTATACGTGAACCTCGAATCATGATAATAAATGAATGTCATTTTATCCTTATGTAGTAAAACCACATACTTTATAAATACCAGGGATATTAGGTCAAGTGAAAAATATTCTTGAGTAGTATTGATATTGGAAGTATTTGGTGAATCGATCAGCAATAATCTATATCACATTTCTTCCCTTGTATTCCATTTTGGGACTAATGAGATTACCGACAGTTGTTTTCTTCCTTTTCAATGTGTGTATGGGAAATAGATTAATAATCCACTTATAATTTGGTTGCACATCCATACCATTATGGAATAATAATCACTATGAGGTGTACTCCACAATCTCTTTTATTATTTTCTTCATATATGAAGTTCTCTATATTACCAAATTATATATTGTTACTTCCATAATCGAAGGAAATGATGAGATATAAAAATTATCGAATATCTCATTCATTATATCTAGTATTGGAGGCACCAAATTTATTTTCCCAAACTAAATTAAACCCATTTAATCATTGTGGAATTCATGATTAGTCACTTCCATTACAACTTCCCACTTCTTTTTAAGCTCTAAATAATCTCAATATGATTACATTATCATCTATACGAAATAGGGATTATAAAAACATTTGGAATGGTGGAATGAATTCACCACCATCATGATTTTTATATTAATCCTTTATTGGTCCATGATGATTGGTTCTCTCTCAATATGAATCGTATATAGTGTGTTGAGATTGATTCATGTAATATTATTAAATAATTTATTTACCTTTCTACAATATTATTGAATAGATAAATCATAGTACATTATCATAATTGACCATATTTATTTTCAATGTTGATATATTTCTATGTGGATACATACTATATATTATTGTGATATATATATATTTATATATTACACACATCTCGCTATAGAGGTAGTTCCACCAAATCATTAATGTGAATATGGAAAAATCATATTACATATCAAGTATTTGGTAGTTGTTCTAATGTATCTTCATGTATCACGAGTAAAAAGATATCATCAGTCACAGGATAACATTTTATCATTATTCATGAGTGTATAACCTAACCATTATTTAAAGGATCAATATATATCCAAAATCATTCTTTATATGAGGGTAACGTGAGTACATGAGTAATTATTACCATCTTATTGAACACCATAATGATTTTTTCCATTCTTATATTCAAACATAATTTAACCATTTTCATGATAAAGTGTAGTTGTATTGATGTTTTGGAGAAAATTTTCACAATTCATTATTTCTTACAACATAACCATGTAAAACTATGTATTTCCATGACACTTGAGGATTTGGTTCATTCAACAATTTTCATTTTCTTTTATGGGTCCTAAGTTATTCCATTACTAGTGATCATGTTCTACAAAACTGTGACTTGTATTATAAAATTTTTACAAATGAATGAAATATCATACCGCATCTCCTTTCATAATATCTCAAACACAATACATTGATTCACTTAATGTTCCTCATTTCCATTGGGCGAGATAATAATTTAGTCATGAAATACTACCAAGAAATTTTATCAGTCATTTTAAAATACTCTATTCAACATATCCATGATGATTTTTGGGGAATTAATAAGTTAAAAGAAAAAAATATGAAATCATATTGTCCACGTATTTTTGAAAAAGTCATCAACTAATGTAATCCATCTTCACCATTAGCAAATGATATTTAATAATGAATACCCACCTTTGATATGTTCTGAACTCCTCTATATTGATTGAACAAGTCATAGATCCTTTTATGGGGATAGTTGTTATTTAATGTGATGTATATAATCTTCTAATACTCAATTAAAAGCAAATTTTATCCACCCTTTTTTATGTATATGATCATAGGCGCACCTAGAGGTGATAAAATACGAAATATGAATCCTTATTCTAAATGATCCTAAATCATTTTATTTAATTATGAAAGTTATATTAAGGATATACCAAATAGTAATTTACATATAGGATTGGAATTGGTCATAAGATCTTTTGAAATGTCTACCTAACTACATTAGAGATGGATGAAAATTTGGTCAGGAAATAAATTATTATATTCCTTTACAATATGTATATCATCATGGTAAATTCATTCATTTGACTCATCAATTTAGGAAATATATTCATTGTATATTGTATCATCATCCACACCATTCTTTGGGTACCTGTAGGGAATTATTATGTTCCGTGAATTTTTATAGGAGGATATGATTGCTGGGAAAATATAAAGCTATTTCATCATCATAAAAATTTATTTGAGATATTTATAGGGACATGTATCCATGCCAATCATAGTGTCAAATTCCACTACGGGAAAAAGCATAATATTCACTATAGTATACTCCTATATATTTTTATTAGTGAAGTCTCCAATAGATTATTTTAAATTATAATACCATTATTTAATTTTATGGATATCTATATATAATTATATCATAGTTAAGGTTAAACATTTCTAAAAAACATATACGATAAAAATGAATGAATATGACTAAAATCAAATAATACCTTACATTATTGATGGAATAGGATGTTAACCTATTATATCCTTATTTTCATGATACAATTTATCATAGGTGATGAAATAATATTTCCATTACACTCTTATATTTAGTGGTTGTTGACATTGATTATAATTAATGGACATTTTTTTCATGCACTGGATTCCACAGTTCCCTTTGTCCTTATAGTTTAATCATTTACACCAAGGTGGTGTATTGTGAGGTTACATAATCTATAAAAACATATTGGTCATATTTCCAATTTCCATTCACCATTCGTAGTATTGGTGGAAATCACTGCCATAATTAAAACATTCTATTTCCCATTTAAAAAAATTTACAATTTTTTCCCAAATCATTAACATGTGTGTGGTCAGATATTAATTATTCCATTTTCATATAAGCTAAATAATTGGAACTCCATTTTTCATACCCAATCTCTATACCCATGGGACCATTCAATAAACATCACCATTAATTCATGGGTATATAAAGAAACATCATCATAACACCCAATTTATCAGGCATATAATTCATTTTGAATATGTTATTTTATAAAAATAATTTATCTATATATATATACATTAATTATTATAATAAAAATAATAGGGTGTATCATGAATACCTTTTAGAACATGACTCATAATCCATTGATGATTCACATTACTTTTCTGTAGGATCTATAAATACACTCTTCAAATGTGTTTATCTATTTTGGTGGAAACACTTTTTAAGAAATATCGTTATAAATTTTCCCAAAAAAATTCATCTAACTTAACTATAATGTTAATATTCATCATAAATTATTAGTATTGATCTGCATGTTCATCTATATGGTATAAAAAGATTAAATTTAATCTTATTAGAAAATTGAGAATATAAATGATCACATCCTTAGTGAAGATCCACTATTTAATAACAAATAAATCACACGATATATTATAAGTCAGTTGTTGTAACCATTAAATGATTACATTGGTTGAATCTTTATCATAGGTTAAGGTTAATCTTTCATATGTTTAGGGTTGTTATTTATGACGTAAAATAGCTGTTTAAATTTCTCCATAATTTTTTGAAATCATTCTCTCATTATATAAGAAAAATCACTCGAACATTTCATCTATTTCCTGTCACATGGAATGATAGACTAGTTTTTCCTTATTCTAAGAATTTATGGAAATATAAAATGTGTGAGAAAAATATAATTCAAAAATGAGTGAATAACTAATTTACACCCTTTTAAAAATTAATTCTAAAGCAATGTATTATGGGATACCAGTTTTTAGAATGACCTTAATCCATATAGAATCTTCTATGACCATTCACATTAATGAAATTCGATATAAAATACGAATAATAACCTTATTTATATATCCATAATAATTTTTTGTATAGAGGATTTGAATAAATAAATTATATCCCCACAAATATTAATCAAGTGCTAGAAAAACAACTTTATCCTGTAATACAAATAAGTCGATTTAATACCCAATAAGATATTTCTATTTTACTACATATAGGTGTATTTGTTCCAAATAAAAATCCATTTGGAATATCAATAGTTTTATTTAATTTCTATATGGTCAAACAATATTATAATACATAAATAAATTATGATGTTTCCTTTAAAACCAAAATTTATCTCTATGGTTTTCACTAATGTTTTCTTGTCATCAATGCCAAAATTTATAAACCTCCAACTAATACCAAATATAATAACCCAAATTTTCGTTACATGTGTACAACATAATTACTATGATAAATAAAATAATCATAATACATTCATTGATTGAATAGTTCAGTATTATTGGAATATTCATTCCATAAATCAATTATTCATAATAAAATGTAGATATTAATTCAATCATTTTGCATAATTCGTCCAAAAAATTCAATTTTCTCCTATGGAGATGAATTCCTCCATGTATATACATAAAAAAATTTATGTTCCAAAATATCTATTAGTGGAGGTTTAACATAGTGGGAATAAGAGGCGTGATTATGATGTATATAAGGGTGAGTAATAAACATCATCATAACATATGAATTGGATAATCGTCATTAATTTTCTAAAATAATTTGAGAATTCATGGAATGTTTAAAATTTATTATTGTGAATCAATATGACCTTTTGATCAATTATAAATCATTTTTGTGAATAAATATTGTATTATGTTCATATATAATATATTTGAAAAAACATAAAATCGTTATCTTGAATAATATTATCACTATGCTTGTGAAAAATAAACTTGATATCATCAGATATTTGAAATAAATAAATTAATTCTAAGGCCATATAGTTCCAATCCAGCCCTTCACATCATAAAATATTAATAAGCATGCATGAAATAGTAAAATTTAAATGTATAATATTTATGGTCAAGAAATGGTCTCATTTGATGAAATGGATTTCATGATGATGTAAACTGAATCACATTTAATAATTATACACTATGTCTCTCATTGAAAAAGTAAGATCATATATTTGAATAATATATAATCATTTTTGAGTAGATATGATACCACTCTAGATGGGTCAACCCAATCTATCAACAAATAATTTTATTTTGAATAATATATGAAATTTCTATAGATGTTTTTTAGACAAGTTAATATCATTTATATCCATAGAGATGAATGGAAAATAGTATAAAAATACATTTTAAGGAAATTATATTAATATCTATAAAAAATTAATTAGATTTAGTAGATAACCTGGAATGAGAGTGTTTAGTTCTAGAATCCCATTAACATAAATCTCATTATTTTTCAACTCCTTTACATCTACTAAAAATATATATTTTTTAAAAAAAAATTAATTCCATAAGTGAAATATATTTATTCTATTCATTAATGGTCCATTATAATTATCAAATTATATTTTACAACACTCTTTGTTAAACATGAAATGTTTTTTGTATTAAAATTTCATTAAATTATCCCAGATTATTTTATTTCAAATATTTATCCTGGGGAATCTATTACTAATAAAGACAAATTACATATTATTAAAATAAATTTAGTTATCTACTTATATATTATATATAATTCATAATAACAATCCATGAATGTGGTGATAAGAATAGAGATGGAAATATCGTCATTTGGGGTTAACTGATCATTATAAATTTATTGAAAAACTGGTTGAAGAGAAGTATAAAATATAAATAATTCAAAAAAATAGTTATTAAATTATATAAAAAAACATATATTTAATGTCAATATATTAATTAATTTTCAATAATTTCCATTTTAATTATATATGTAAAATGAGGATGGGAAGAGGAAAATGAATGAAAAGATGATGAAACATTATTTGCATCAAATTATATCTTATTTTAATTATTCATAATGTTCTTCAATTATAAGAGCTTATTGACTAAAAAATGTACCAATGTCAGTTAAGGGGATTGATAAATGGAACATGGTTAGAGTTTCGACATTTATAAGTGAGAGAGAAATGGTTTAAAAGGGGGGTAAATGAGTATTAAAACACGATGTGTAGTGAATTTTTGAGTTATAATATTGAATAAAATATTTTTCATATGATTAGTTATTTTATTAGTTATATTATTGAGATTAGTGTGAGATATTAATAAAATAAAATGATTTTAGCAGTTTTAAATAATTATTAAATTGATTTCATTATTTTATTAGATAGGGATGTGGGAATGAGTCTAATTGTTATTTAAATGGAATTATATATCATTATTGACATTGGAAAACGAATTTTAGATTTGGGATTTATTTTTTTTATTTTATTTGACACAATAATATTATAAAATGGGTTTTTTTAAATCAAAAAGTTATATAATTTATTATCTCATAATTAACACATTGATTAATGAATTAAAAATACAACTACATAAAATCAGTAATTATAAAATTAAGATAAAATCTGATGTGATTCATAAAATTACAATCAAATAACCCTTATAAAAATTATATATTAAACTTTCAAATAAAAATTTTAATTCATCAAAATAATTTTCAAAAATAGGTTATTATAATTCCTAATATTAAAACAATAATTTTCTGTAATTACACTAAAATATAAGTTTTTAAAAAATGATTATATATTCATAGAATCATTACTGTTGGTATTAATTTTATGTAATTAAAATATTTTTATTTTCTATAATTACACATGATAAAAATTATTTATATTACATTTAATTATTTTTTTTGGAAAACTACTCTTCTTATGGCCATGTTTTTATTCATAAAAGTCTGGTAATTATTCTTAATAGTCAGGTAGTATTTGAAAATTCACATTACTAATCCAAAAGTAATATTACCTCCTATAATTACCCATTAAATCCTTTATTAATCCTTAAAAAAATAATTTTAATGTTGTAAATATTTTATTTCAAAAATTTCAATTGGATAAATAATTATCTGTAATTTTTTAATAGATTTCTTCAACACTGTAATGATTCTAGGGGATTATTTTGATGAAACATTTATTGATCTATCAATTTAATATTTTAAATTTATTTAACATTTCAATTATTTCCAATTATTAAGGGTATAATTATTCCATAAACTCAATTTTCTCATTAATGGAATTATAGAATTATGTGTTTAATGTATTTAAGCTATATTATAAAACTTGTAACGAATAAAAAATTTTTTAGATAGAAAAAATAAATATATAAAAAAGTTTTCCATTTTCAACAATGAAATTATTGAATTGAGGAGATATTATAAATCATTAATTGATAAGAATATGTCAAGGATTACTACCATGAAAACATCACATTGTGGATGGACACCCATAGAAGATTTATCTTACTATGAAATCATATATATGATATCAAATTATATATAGATAATTTATAACAATGTTAGATAGAGTTATAATTATATCACTACCACAGATATAATACTAACATGCAGAATTGTTCCACATAACATAATATTTATAGGAAATATGTATAAGTCAAATTAGTGATAATGATTTCGTTTATAGAATATTTATATAGGGCGTAACAAAATATAATATCATTAATATTTTTATTAAATATGTGTTTAAATCAATCATCGATGTACATAAATGAATGAAGATGTATAGTTATTGAAAATGAAGTTCAAGTTAATTAAAGATTGACAAAGGGTGGAGAATCAGAAATGAAATTTAATAAAGGCTTTAAGAAAAAAATAATTAGTAATTAAAGATGGTAATATAAAAATAAATTTCATTATATAAGTCGTTAACCCATATGATGTTATAGGAAAAAATAAATCATTATAGAAACCATAATATTTTGAAATAGTTTTATAGAGTTATACATGAAATAAATTTGAAATAATGTTTTTCACTTTTAATGTGTTTCTTAGAGAATGAATAAGGAGGGGAATAAGGAAAATAATTATTATCCTTAAATAAAAGAGTTTAATTATTCAAGGTATATATAAAGAACATATATATATATATAATTGAAGATGTACATGATAATAGGGTAGAGGTAATGGGAGAATAGTGTGGATAATTCATAACCCAAAAATACTTGTAGTGGTTTTGAAGATACCATGAATTTCATCTTTGAATAATTCATTATTTTCAAAAACATTCATCAATAATAAAGTATGGTGATTAAAAATGTAATAAGAAAAATTCATTTATATGACATTTTTAATGCCTATTTAATTTCATAAGTAATTAATTTATTGTTTAGTTTATTCATATATCAACAACTCGGGGTTTTTATGTTGATTATCTCTAAACATTTTGTGGTATGTTGAATATGGTAAAAGTTGATACTAATTAGTTAAAAATCACTATAATTATTGTATTTATATAATCAATATTATTCAATCATTATAAATACTATAGAACTAGATATATGTACAAAATTTAAATAAATTATAAAATATGAAAAATGATGCTCATTTATAGTGGTAAAAAAAATTGAATTTTTTTTTCTAATATAATTAATATAATATATATTTTATTCATAAACATCTCAATTTAAAGAAAATCTATATTATTATAGTTTACATTTATTAAACCGTCCATATAGGGTCGTGATGATAAATGAGACATATTAGATATGAAGATGGTGAACCAACCGTATCACAATCTATATTTTTATCATTTAAGGGATGGGTGTAAGATATATAATAAATGTTGCGTTAATATAATAATATTTTATAACATTAATAATAAATATTTCACCATACTAATAGGGATATAATATGTTTCAGAAGTTTTAATTTGAAACTAATTTATAAGAATTCAATTGGGAATATTAACTTTTACTTTGTATTTTCACTATTGGGAAACATCATTAGGCTTATTAGCTTGTTCATCTGAAATGGAACATTATTACAAGAAATATAGAGATGATTAATGGGATATTTGGGTAGAGTTAGGATGGAATAAAGTGATGAAGTGTTAGGATAGTAGAGGATCTGAACGAATGTATTTTATACAATTTTTTGAATGTAAGATGGTTAATTTAAATACATAGGATAATAAATAAATTTCTTGTTATCAATGGTACAAAAGAATCATTGAATATTAATCAATTAAAAGAAAATCATATAATGTATATAATAATAGAATATTGACTATTCAAAACATTATGCATATAAAATATATTTGAAAAACACCATGTAAAAAAGAAGACATAGATGACAACATAGAAGAATTAAAATATATAAACCCTGGTGAAGATAAACCAAAATTTGGTAATTTATTCGTTTTGGGGGGTTAGAAGTTGTCTTATAAATTTTAACTAAGAAATTAAGAAATATGATTAAGATAACACTTTAGAAAATGCAATAGTAAATGATTAATATGTAATTTAAAAATAGAAATTTTTTTGTAAACTTCCATTCCAAGTTATCGTTTGTTTTTGTTTTTATACATATTAAAGTAAAGGATTGAATGAATTATCTAAAAAGGTATGTTTCTATGCATTGTGAACAAAATTAATGTAAATTATTTCAATATTGGAATCCAATAGAACCACTTAAATATAAATAGAATATATGTACTAAGTGTATATTTAAAAATAAAATGGATGAACTTATTAATATAGTTAAAAGATATTGTATACAAATTTCAAATGGCTATTATTAAGAATATAGAATTAATTTTAAATATTATTTATGTTAGGTTGTGAGAATTGAATCATTTTTTATTTTATATTTCTTTTCATATTTTCAAATATTTACTTGTATAAAATGATGGAGAAATGATTTTTTAAATGGAATAATTTCGGATGATTTTTGATCAAATAATCAACCTATACATGAAAATAAAAAAGATTGAAATCTTGATTTTAGATTTTAAATAGAATCATTTTCTCATATAAATTCTCCTAGAGTCCCAAAATGTATCAGTTAAATTAAGTGTTTATCCTAAATTATTATTTAGGAATGATTAAAGATATTTTATTATTATAAAAATATATAATTATGATATTCCCTTTGTTCTTATTATAAATTTTTATGTGATGAATTTTATAATTTTACATCTTCATATTTTGACAAGAGCTTAAATGGATATTTAAATGTCATTTTTAATGGTTTTAATAATTCAAAAATAGAAAGGGTATATTTTCAAATAAATTCATTTATTATATAGATAATGTTATAAAATTTAATCCTAACTCATCTTAAAATATTTTAATCATTATCAAAATTATTTAAATATTGGATTTAGATGAATCTATATAATGTATTGATGGAAAAATATTTAGAGCCATGAAATGTTATTTTTTATGTATTCCTACATTGAGACTTGATATCATTTTTATTATTTTATTATATTCATGAATATAGTATTATAACAATGAATTCATCCATTTTATTTTAACAGGTTTAATCTAATATGTAATATAATATGTAAAATATGGTTTATTTTACCCCAATCAAGACTATTTTGACTTTTTATCTTAATCTGGTTCTAAATTTGGATGATGTTGGTTTGATAGAAAAATTATCTCAATTATGTGGTATTTTCATTGATGTAATTTAATTTTATATAGTTATATAAAAAATATTAGGTTATTACCCAAAACATAAGAGGAATATATTAGTGATTCAATTTTTATGCTCAACATATTTGGAATATGAAAAAAATGCATGCCCTTGATGTTTGTTTTCATAAAAATCCAATATTGTGTCAAAATAATTATTTCATTTATATAGAAAAAATTGGACTAAAATACTCTATAATAAATTACTAATTAGTATATTTATTCTTATAGATAATAATTTTTTAAAATAATACACTGGTTAATAGTTTTTTCCAAATCAAAAATAATTATCTCATATTATTACCAAATATCTTGACGTTATAAAATAAGAAAATATATATATTTTTCAATGAATCATGTATCATAAATTATTAATTTTTTAGATATTCATTGTTATAAGTATAATTTATTTTAAACAAATATTCTACACATTTATTTTTAATTTTCATCAACAAACAATTTTACTTGCCTAATGAATAATGGTATTTATTATCTATTATTTCAATGTTTTATATGTTGTATTTTTTGGAAAGATTAAAAATTTTATTCTTTTAAAATATCATAATGAATAATTTATATTATTTTCTATTTTTATAGAAATTAAAAATTGTAGATAATTATTATGAATTATATATTGTTTTATCAATAATTCTTATTCAAAAAAGGGTGAGAATTATTTCTTACTTATTTATTAGTTTTTGTGTTTCCAGAAATGGGGATAATATTAAAATTAATTTTTTCTAATGAGGAAATTTTAATTGAAATTTTTTTAATATTACAAATAAATTATAGTGTTTTAAAAACACACATGTGGATTACAAATAACTCTTGTGTTTATGTGGATAATTATAATTTATCAGAGCATATATAAGCCAAATGAGTCAACTAATAAAGTTTTTATGTATTTATAAGAGTGTTTATAAAAACATTATTAAGTAATATATGGTCACCTTATATAAGTTTTGTATCTTCATGGTTTTCTAAAAGATATAATATTTATGTTTTGAAGTTACAAAAAAATTACCAATGGTGAGTGAAATGATAAATTATTATATAATATGTCATTAAAAATAATATTCATATTTTTTATGTCATAACGAATTTATTGAAAAGTTAAATAATATACTATCACCATTTAAAAACGTGTTAAAATACATATGATTCAAGAATAATTATACTTTTTATAGGCATACAAATTATCACCAAAATATAAATTGAAATATTCACTTATTAAAAATGGATTAGTATTCTTTTCCCCAATATAATAGATTTTTTTGTACTTTAATTATCTATATAAAATTTTCAATCCATTATAAATATATTTAGTTAAACATGAAATGTTGTTGGTGAATGTGGATCACAAAAATAATTTCAATATTCTATTGTGGCCATCTAAATATTTTTTATATTTTTTTGTTAGGTTATATCCATTGGGAAATTCTATATGAAAATGGAATATATAACAAAACCAATTGGAGTTCACCAAACATTACAAATGGTTTTGTTCAAAAACCATAGAGAGTTCATGTGCTAGTGAAATTATTACACTATTGGATGGATGATCATGATAAATCAACATTCATGAAATATAAGGATTGATAAATCATTGTGGGTGAGTACCTTTAAATATAAAAATGCATGTTTATCATAATGATGGAGGGGTACCAAAAAATTCCATAAGATAATTTTAATGAAATTATAGGGAAATGATTTTCATATTATGGACATTATCTACATGGTATTTTCTGATAATGGATAGGTTTATTTTTATCATAATTCTCTAAAGGCCTCTAGGAATATGTGGATTTTTATTCCAAAACATTAAGTCCAACGTGATCCAGAAGTTTCTTTTCCTTTAATAGTTCCATGATCCTATAGATGACTATGTTATTGTAACCATTATTTCTGGTGGAAGTCACATAATTGTGGAACAATTATGTCTTTTGTATTTCCCTTCATATTTTCATTTCTCCTTCTGTTGAATATGCAATACTCAAGAAACATGGCCACTTTTTGATGATTATTAAAATTTTATTTTCATGATTCTACTATTCTTTATTATTTTTGTAATGAGTATTTTCCATTAAATTTTAATATTTATGATTTCTATCAGGGACAACATATATTTGATAGGGCCGTTTTTTCAAAAATGAGTCAAAAGATTATTATTTCATTTGTTCTTACCAGATATTTTTTGTTGTTATATCATATATACCCATGTGAGGGGTTGTTATGTATAAATGATGGAATAAATTATCTTATAAGATGGGTAAAAACTCCATTATAATAATATATCGATGATTTTTTAGTGTTTGATGTTTAATGAAAATTACATGTTTAATATCATCATGTTTTCTGTTGGTAATCCATTTGCACCAAGTTTTTTTACTATGTTTTTATTATTACATAATATTTTAGGGGTATAGATTATGGGTGAAATATATATCTCTATTCATTAATGAATTAAATTTTATTCATATCAAAAATGACTCTAAAAATAATTTAAACTAATTTTTAGGTATATTTTCCACTATGATTATATAGATATATATTAATTCATAAAAAAATTACTTTACAGTTTTTTGAAAATTGTGTAACTTGAAATCACAACTATTTTTTATTTTTCGATCATTTCATGTTTATATTATTATTTTATTATTTTATCATATAAAAAAATACATGTGTATTCTAAATGATCTATTAAAAGTGATTTTTAATCTTTTGAATGAAGGAACCGTGTAGGATTTTTCCACAAATAAGAAATTGAGATTTCCGTGTTTATATTGTTATTTATGATAATGGATTATTTTATTGGTTATCAAGAAACATATTTGTGGGTAAGACCACATAATTAATGAAATTATATTATTCATTGAGTTTTTATAGAGATAACATTAGTTAAAATCACTATAGTCAGACCATTATAGAGGCACATGATATTTATATAAAATAAATATGAGAATTGAAATGTTCAATATATCATCTACAATCATTATATATCAATTGTTCTTTGACCATGATGAAATATCAGTAAGTCATTATTTTTCTCTAGTTACAAAATATATTGATCAATGTTCTGATCCTCATCACACTTTGGTTATTCGGTTTATTATAATGGTTTTTATCATTGTATTCATTAATTTTTTTAATAGAAAGAGTAATTTTAAACCACTTCCTTTTTAAGAGCATGTATTTTTCTGTTAGACCTCAAAACTATATGTTACACATATTTGGTGTTACTCATATTCTACAAACGTTCAATATGTGAGGTTATGTAAATTCTTATAAAATATATGATTATTGTATAAAGGAATAAAGGACATGAGAACTAGGTGTGTCACGAACTAGGCCGGTGCGTCATCCGACCCGGCACCCGACCCGATCCGCGACATGGCCCGAAGGGCGTTCCCGATCCCCACGGGCTAGCAACTAGTGTCGGGCATAAAAATAAACTAGTTGGGAACGATTTCAGCCCAAGACAAGGATGAATAAGCATAAAATAAACAAGCATATCAATAAAAGGAAAAAAACTAAACAACGTGGCATTTGAAAAAGGAATAAAAAAACATGACATACCTCAAGTGACCTCATGGATCACCATGGTACGTCAACTACACTAGCTCCCAAGAGTGATCCCAGACTGAAACCTGCAACTGAAAAGTAATGTAGGCATGAGCACCGAGATGCTCAGTAGGAAAGCCAAAATGTATCCACGCCCTATGCCCCTGCCTTAAGTAAGAAATCCAATCATGCTAGTTTGAAAAATAAGGTATAATAAAATAAGTTATTCATTCTTTACAAATCCAAGTAACAAGTTTTTATTTTCAAGTAATGCTTTTCACTCCCACTACATTTTCAAAATAGGTTACAAGCATGCATTAATGTTTCAAATGAAAAGAATCCAATTTGTATTAAAATATGGTTTTCACAAAAAGAGACCTCAAGTATGAAACAACTGAAAAGAAAGTTACACCACTAGTAGCATGTCACAAATGAGCACCATGAGTAATCCCTATAGGTAGCTAGAACAAGTGGGAAACTAGAGACCTCGTACCTTGATGAAACGTGGCTTAGAAGGCCACGACCCTTAGAAAACGTGGCTTAAAAGACCACGGCCCTCAGAAAACGTGGATTAGAAGACCACGACCCTCAGAAATTCATATGTTTAGTTAGTGTTGTTGCGTCAATCCTTCTAGACAAACCGGGACGGACCCCTGCCGTGTCATCTAGCGTACTAGTCCTGGTCACCCACCTAGATACCCGGGTTTACCATTGTGCTCTATTCCAAAAAGGTGGTGAGATTTTATCAAAAGAAAAGGAATGAACATCACACTTTCTTTATCCTAAAAACTCGCTAAACCTCTCACCACCGTTCTCCCTCCTTAAGCGCATTCCCCTCTTTCACATTACATAAAGCATAAGCCCCAATATTAGGAACGTATTCGTACACTCAACATACAAGTCATTTTCTAAAACCAAGGGGGTTTGCCCTAGGAGGGGTTTTTTCCAATTTTACAAACCATTCCAAAAGGGCCAAACAGGCTTTATGGTTTCACAAATAATAGTTTTAACTTTTTCACATATAATCATCTAAACTCTTTGCAAAACCTTTTAGAAATCCCAATTTAACGATCTACATGTTACATATATAAAAAAACAATCTTGAACACTTTCATAAAATGATGAAATTAATTTATGAAAGTCCAAATGGCATTTGTAATACATTACATTTTCCCAAAACAAATGCATAACCATTATTAGAGAATTCACCCAGATTTCATAACATGTAAATATAACATTTACATACATATAACATATTTCTAAAGAAAGAAAGCAATTATGAAATTCAAACTAAAGGAATATGCATAGGAAACCTACCTCAAACATGTCATTTGAAGATGACCACTCGAACCAACCGTTGGCACATACACGCACATGCATTCATATATATATATATATATATATATATATATACTCTTAGCTATATTGCACATATACCCCACACCATGAGGGAATTTGTACAAATAAGAAATATATATATATATATATGTCTTACCTATGCATGTGTATGTATGTGTTCTTAATACTTGCTGCCCGAAACCGCATCAACGGGACCCAACAGACTCTGTAAAAAAAATTATCCACTACTCAAAAACACAGCGGCAAAGACCCAAACATCACCCAAAATCACTCCAATTCATGATTCACATTACTTAAATAATTCAATAGAACATTTTCAAGAAAACACCCCATGACATTACACCCAAAAGAATAACCAAAATCCTATTTTAAAATTATATGCATGCCAAAATCATTTAAAAACATGATTCACATCACATGAATAATTTAATAAATCACTTAAACCATTTATAAAACCTTTCCAAATAGAACGTCAATGATTTTCACAATAACACCCTCAATTTCACGCAAAAACATCATTTGACAACAAAACACACACCAATGCCACTTCAAAACATGATACTCACCAACAATGCTGAAAAAATAATTGCACAAATTATAAGACATGATTAAATGATACGCTATGGGTTTTCATCAAAAAAATGCATCCCTTTTTATATATACATGTAACAAAATATAAAACACATGAAAAACTCTCTTAAAAACCAATTTCACACCAAAAGAACTAATTAATAAACCTGATATATTAACTAAATGAGAAAATAAATCCATCAAACAAGAATTATACCCGAAAACACTAACCTCAGTGTAGACCAACTCCACAAAACTGACGTGAAACTCCCGCCGCACAACAATCGCATCACCAACGACCCAAATTGACCCTAAAAACACAATATTAAAAACTTTGCATCAAAATCAAAACAATTGCAACCAAAAATCTTACCCCGACAAAACCATGAATTAAGGAAACAACCAAAGGGGAGAAACACACCCACAAGCAATGGTGCGAAAGGCCAATAGAGAAAGGAAAAAGGATACCGAAGGTGCGGTGTGCCGGAAACCGGCCGGAAGGGAAGGGCGGCGCGGGTCCGGTCGTGCGAAGCAGCCGAGGGTGACGCCGGGGAGCTTGAGGCGAGGCGGCGGGTGGGCACGCGGCTGGCCGAGGGCAGGAGGGCAGCATGCGGTCGCCGGAGGGGGTGCGGGACGCCGCTACGAGGTCGCCGGGGAAGACGGAGGTCCGGCGATGTGAGGGGATGGTGCGGCAAGGGTTTAGGAGAAGGGGAGGAGAGGGTCTGTGCGATAGGAGAGAGGAGAGAAAGAAAGGGATAGGGAAAAAAGGAAAAGAAAGAAAAAGAGAAAAGAAAAAAACAGAAAAAAAAATAAATAGAAAATAAATGGAAATAAAGATAAAAAATTAAGGATAAATTTATATCCCAATAAATTCTAAGAAATTTATATAAATAAGAAAACTAAAATAATAAAATCGACCAAAAAACAATGTTTATTATGAACGAACACTGTGCATGGTCGCACGCACGGCCATGCGCATAGTCGCTTGCCCGCAAAAGAAACCAAAATAATAGAAACGAGCAGGTTAAAATATCATCTAAATTAATAATAATAATAATAATAATAATAATCACAAAATAATAAAACCAACCAACATAATAACATAATTATTAATTTAGGTTGCGCACCGCACACGGTCGCGCGCGTTGTTGTGTGTGCGGGTGAGTTCGCGCGCCTAGTCGCGATTACGGTCGAGCACTCGTAAAAAATCTCAAATACCCTTAAAAAAGGAACTGATTAAAACTGCAACTCAAAGAAATACCTAAAATAAATTAAAATATAATAAACGTTAGGTCGGGGGGTGACAATTATCCCCACCATGACACTTTCTGCCCCCAGAAAGACCCAAAAGACTTGCCCAACCCAAAGATTCCAAGCAAGACCGTGATGATACTTAAAACAAAACCTCAATCGCCCAAAGACCGAGCATTTAAAATGGCGATGACCTGAAACATCAAGGATCTCAATACCAGAGTCACCAAGCAAAGTGACCAACAACAAGGAATTCACCTTGAAACACAGCCACAACATGGAACACCCCGACCCCTAACGTAGGGATAATCAGGACCACTCGAGATCTCCAAGAATCCTCGTCAAGCGATCCACTACTTAAGCTATCCAACTAACATGGTTGAGGTTGGGCAGAGCAGAAGCAAGGGGTTGCTCTGCCAAATGCACTTTGAAAAAAGAGTCTTCCACAAGTACGTCCTATGGTGGTCTCCCCACCATATTAGGGTTCTCAGCAAACATTTGTTCTCCAAACCAAAACGACTCCCAAACCCAGACAACTCTAACATGGCCTTGACCCTCAGAGTTCCCTATGTTGAACTAACATAAGATAGGACATTGGCGAGACCCACACTGGGTCTCCCCACCATTTTAAAATTTCCAAACAACATGAAACTCGCGCGGGCATTCCTAGTTTACATTAAGCAACATTGACTGAACCCTTCATCGTGAACCCACCACACGGGCCGACCCGCACTGATCATTCCTACAGTAGACAACACTCTGCCACGTGAGATAGCTTTGATAGAAGAAACCTCTAACCAGGAGATGAACCAGACAGGCGCACAATGTTTCCACAAGACATGAGTATCTCCGACCGCAACATGAAGCACACCCACTAGCTTTACACGAATATGGGTTTTTCCAAACCTCTTTAATACCCAAGAGGAACTCCCATAGAATAAGACCATGACAAGTAGACAAGGGCTCCATGACCCTCACGACAAGAATTCCACCTTCAAAGAGGGTACCACAATAGGTAAATTCAAGTGGTCCCTGTCCCGACATTGCAGACTTAAGTCGGACCAAGCCCATCCCACGTCTGACGAGTCCTGACTGCATGCAAGCTTCACCCCGAGACCTATGGATATGGAACTAATGTCTGAAGCATCTCCAGCCTCGCAGTCACAAGCTGAACACTTCTAACTGGAACTTCCTCCGCTGGAAAAGCAGCCTGCATACTTCTCCTCTTGTCTCGCGTGACCACTCTATTAACATACCAATTTAGAATTGCAGCGAATGACCTAGAGTGTCTAACTGACCACACAAGAGATAGGAGGTTGAGCGGTCTGTCCAACACACAACACAAACTGATGGAAGGATCACTCCATGAACAAGTCCCTTTGGTTCACACTCTTCATAAAATCAGAGACATACTCTTACCACAATATAAGAAGGACCAATAACTTTTACTTTTTTTTGACCGAAGATTCCACACTAATTCTGGGGAACATGGAACTAGCTCATCAAAAACGTCAACACACCCCCTTCGTCGCATGTTGACTGGTCGAGAACCTACGAGATCAACCAATTTCCCTCACCTTCACTTCCTTAGGTACAATCATGGAATGAGGCTTTTCTTGAGGATTGCTCATGACGTCCCCATTTGAAACGAAAATGGAACGATCACCATTCACTAGTTTAGTCCCGCTCCACCAGACGTACTCGAGACAATCTTACATCCGCACAACATTTGAAGTTCCTTCAAAACCAGAGACACTTCCAACATTCTCAAATCACTCAATTTCATCCAACAGTCATCGAAGTCTACGAACATTAGATGCCACCAAGCCGAACCAAACTCTGCCACTCCACTAAAAGTATGGGTCAGGCCAAGAACTGAAAGAGACTTGCTGGAACCCATGGATCATTTCTAGGGGCATATCCCCAACAAGAAACACAAACCTGCCTTCCACAAATAAAAACACATCACAAAACAAACATCAACCTTACAAAAACAAATCCAATAATCCCAATTTCAAACATCCATTCCTTTTCAAAGAAAACACCCACTTAAAAGACCAAGCCCTGCACAATAAGCCCAAAAACTATTTTAAAAATCTATCTTTACTTTAAAAGCAATGTCATTTTTTTTCCATTTCTAGAACCATTTGAGCACGAAAACCCATTTAATAAAAAGGACCACTTTCTAGGAAACAAGAAGCAACCTTAGAGATCAATCAACTACCAATGATATTCCATGGTGCCTCACAAGTATGAATTTTCATTCCACTCAAGCACCCGTCCACACGATCCATCAACTATCCATTAATCAAGTCCATATGCACATGCGAGCACCCATAGAAATACCACTGGAAAGAAATAAGGCTACTCCGCTTTCAAAACAAAACATTTTCAATATCAGAAAATACCTTTTTCATTCCAATCCCATTTCAAAAATTCAAGGAAAATTTCAAGAATGATTTCTATTTCTAATACAGCCCACATCAGTTTCAGATGACCCAAAACATCCCTTTAGATTTTCAAAGTTGACAAATCAATTCCAAATTCCAAAAACAAGGTCTAAGAGAAACGCACCCCAAATATCATGTCAACTGCAAATAAGAGTAGCAGCAAAGTCCGCTTCACTTTTTAAAGGAAAACAATTTTGTGTCAATCCCAAAATTGTAGCAAGATATCACAAACATTAAAGCACCTGGGCGGAGGACTAGTGGTCATGTCTAACCCAGCTACATGGTTTAGCAGACCATGCCCTAGGCAAGCACCACCCACTAGGAGTGTTGAACCATACTCTCGGGCATCACATGGGTCGCTAATCCATGTGAGACCACGCGCAGTATTGGTTTACCCCTATTGTCATCCCCATCCACACAGAGCGAAACCAAAACATAAATCCCGGACTACCCCTGGTTACTCGAGGATCAGAACGCGTAAGAGTTCGCGACACTCTTCTCGTACCTACCACTCGAGTACCGACAGTCCTATCTCCGACATACCAGACACCCCAAACAACAACAAAAAAACTTCCTCTGATACCATTTTTTCACGAACCAGGCCGGTGCGTCATCCGACCCGGCGCCCGACCCGATCCGCGACATGGCCCGAATGGCATTCCCGATCCCCACGGGCTGGCAACTAGTGTCGGGCATAAAAATAAACCAGTTGGGAACAATTTCAGCCCAAGACAAGGATGAATAAACATAAACTAAACAAGCATATCAATAAAAGGAAAAAAAACTAAACAACGTGGCAGCGGAAAAAGGAATAAACAGAACATGACATACCTCAAGTGACCTCATGGATCACCACGGTATGTCAACTACACTCGCTCCCAAGAGCGATCCAAGACTGAAACCTGCAACTGAAAAGTAAAGTAGGCATGAGCACCGATATGCTCAGTAGGAAAGCCAAAATGTAACCACACCCTATGCCCCTACCTTAAGTAAGATATCCAATCATGCCAGTTTGAAAAATAAGGTATAATAAAATAATGTTTTCCTTCATTCCAAATCCACGTAACGAGTTTTTATTTTCAAGTAAAGCATTTCACACCCACTAAATTTTCAAAATAGGTTCCAAGCAAGCATTAATGTTTCAAATGAAAATAAACCAATTTGGATTAAAATATGGTTTTCACAAAAAGAGACCTCAAGTATGAAACAACTGAAAAGAAAGATACACCGCTAGTAGCATGTCAAAAATGAGCACCATGAGTAATCCCTATAGGTAGCTAGAACAAGTGGGAAACTAGAGACCTCATACCTTGGTGAAACGTGGCTTAGAAGGCCACGACCCTCAGAAAACGTGGCTTAGAAGAGCACGACCCTCAGAAAACATGGCATAGAAGACCATGACCCTCATAAATTCATATGTTTAGTTAGTGTTATTGCGTGAATCCTGCTAGACAAACCGGGACGGACCCCTTCCGTGTCATCTAGCGTACTAGACCTGGTCACCCACCTAGATACCCGGGTTTACCATTGTGCTATATTCCAAAAAGGTGGTGAGATTTTATCAAAAGAAAAGGAATGAACATCACACTTTCTTTATCCTAAAAACTCGCTAAACCTCTCACCACTATTCTCCCTCCTTAAGCGCATTCCCCTCTTTCACATTACATAAAGCATAAGCCCCAATATTAGGAACGTATTCGTACACTCAACATACAAGTCATTTTCTAAAACCAAGGGGGTTTTCCTTAGGAGGGGTTTTTTCCAATTTTGCAAACCATTCCAAAAGGGCCAAATAGGCTTTATGGTTTCACAAATAATAGTTTTAACTTTTTCACATATAATCATCTAAACTCTTTGAAAAACCTTTTAGAAATCCCAATTTAATGATCTACATGTTACATATATAAAAAACAATCTTGAACACTTTCTTAAAATGATGCAATTAATTTTTGAAAGTCCAAATGGCATTTGTAATACATTACACTTTTCCAAAACAACTGCATAACCATTATTAGCGAATGCACCCAGATTTCAAAACATGTAAATATAACATTTATATACATCTAACAAATTTTCAAATAAAGCAAGCAATTATGAAATTCAAACTAAAAGCATAGGCATAGGAAACCTACCTCAAACATGTCATTTGAAGATGACCACTTGAACCGACCGTTGGCACATACACGTACATGCTTTCATATATATATATATATATATATATATATATTTATTTATTTATTTATTTATATATATATAAATACTCCTAGCTACATTGCACATATACCCCACACCATGAGGGAATATGTAAAAATAGGACATATATATATATGTCTTACCTATGCATGTGTATGTATGTGTTCTTAATACCTTCATCCCAAAACCGCATCAACGGGACCCAACACACGCTGTAAAAAAAATTACCCACTACTCAAAAACGCAGCGGCAAAGACCCAAACATCACCCAAAACCACTCAAATTCATGATTCACATTACTTAAATAATTCAATAGAACATTTTCAAGAAAACACCCAATGAAATTACACCCAATAGAATAACCAAAATCATATTTTAAAATTATATGCATGCCAAAATCATTTAAAAACATGATTCGCATCACATGAATAATTTAATAAATCACTTAAACCATTTATAAAACCATTCCAAATAGAACCTCAATGATTTGCACAATAACACCCTCAATTTCATGCAAAAACTTCATTTGACAACAAAACACACACCAATGCCACTTCAAAACACGATACTCACCAACAAAGCTGAAAAAAATAACTGCACAAATTATATGACACGATTAAATGACACGCTATGGGTTTTCATCAAAAAAACACATCCCTTTTTATATAAACATGTAAAAAAAATATAAAACGCATGCAAAACTCTCTTAAAAACCAATTTCGCACCAAACGAACTAATTAGTAAACATGTTATATTAACTAAATGAGAAAATAAATCCATCAAACAAGGATTATACCCGAAAACACTAACCTCGTTGTAGACCAACTCCACAAAACTAACGTGAAACTCCCGCCGCAGAACAATCGCACCACCAACGACCCAAATTGACCCTAAAAACACAATATTAAACACATTGCATCAAAATAAAAACAATTGCTACCAAAAATCATACCCCAAAAAAACCATGAATTAAGGAAACAACCAAAGGGGAGAAATACACCCACAAGCAATGGTGCGGAAGGCCAATAGAGAAAGGAAAAAAGGATACTGAAGGTGCGGTGTGCCGGAAACCGGCTGGAAGGGAAGGGCGGCGCGGGTCCGGTCGTGCGAAGCAGCCGAGGGTGATGCCGGGGAGCTTGAGCCGAGGCGGCGGGTCGGCACGCGGCTGGCCGAGGGCAAGAGGGCAGCATGTGGTCGCCGGAGGGGGTGCCGGACGCCGCCATGAGGTCGCCGGGGAAGACGGAGGTCCGGCGATGTGAGGGGATGGTGCGGCTAGGGTTTAGGAGAAGGGGAGGAGAGGGTCTGTGCGACTGGAGAGAGGAGAGAAAAAAAGGGAGAGGGAAAAAAAGGAAAAGAAAGAAAAAGAGAAAAGAAAAAAAAGAAAAAAAATTAAATGGAAAATAAATGGAAATAAAGATAAGAAAATAAGGATAAATTTATATCCCAATAAATTATAAGAAATTTAATATTAATAATAAAACGAAAATAATAAAATAGACCAAAAAAACATTGTTTATTAGGAACGAACACCGTGCATGGTCGCACGCACGGCCATGCACATAGTCGCTTGCCCGCAAAAGAAACCAAAATAATAGAAACGAGCAGGTTAAAATATCATCTAAATTAATAATAATAATAATAATAACAATAATCACAAAATAATAAAACCAACCAACATAATAACATAATTATTAATTTAGGTTGCGCACCGCACACGGTCGCGCGCGCTGTTGTGTGTGCGGGTGAGTTCGCGCGCCTAGTCGCGATTACGGTCGAGCACTCGTAAAAGATCTCAAATACCTTTAAAAAAAAGAACTGATCCAAACTGCAACTCAAAGAAAGACCTAAAATAAATTAAAATATAATAAATGTTAGGTCGGGGTGTGACAAGGTGGGGCCCCTTTGAGTGATAAATAATATTTTTAAATGGGTTTTACTCCCTTTAAGAATATATTTTATTATTATTTCTACTCCTCTCATCGAGAATTTGGAAGTGATGAGAATATTTAAAATCAATGAAAACTTAAATAAATAAATAAAAACTTATGCTGCATTTATTTCTATTCTATTTTATCAATAAATTGTTCACTGATTTATTTTATTATAGTATCCAATTATATTTATTATTGATTATATATTTCAAATTATCTTCCTAAAATTGAACAGTTCCCTTCACAATTCCCCTCAATAATATATTATCCATCTTAATAAGGACAATAATGGAGAATTTTAGACCTCACAATTTTTATTACAAAAATTCCCTATAATATTTTTATAAAGTATTATTCATAAAACACAAAATTTATTAACAAAATTTATTTAAAATTAATTGTGTATTATTTTGATTTCTGATCGATCCTTAGATAATCACAAAACATACTAGTTTTATTTGTTTTGAGAATGTGTTTTAAAAACATAATGATATCTGTAAAAATGTAATGTTATGTATCTAATTTTGGTTCATCTCAGTTAGTATCAAAGTATATGTGTAATGTCTCTATTTTGTATGATCAAATCATGAAGTGTGAAATAGGAGGGATTTCAATTTATTTCATATAGAGGTTTGATATTTTTTATTTTATTTTATATGGAAAGGATGGATAAAATTTAGTTAAACCAAGGAGGAATAAATAGTTCCATAATTGAACCAATGGTGTCAATGTTTGAACCGATGGTGTAAATGTTTAGCAATTGTTATTAGAGGTGAAAAAATTTAGGATTTATATCAGCTATTTTGTAGTGAATGAGTTTTTATTGAAACAATATCCATGTGGGTATTTTAAATTATGACTCTAAAGCTATGAAAAAGTTTTATTTTAACAACAAACTAATGATGTAGATATTAACTAGTGGTTGAGAGTATATAAAACATAACCATTTGAATATTTTAATGAATATGATGAATTTTATGGTCTTATAATCAATGTTGTGGTAATTTTATCAATATGAATTATATTTAGAGTCATGAATATTCTAATTTTACTATTATTTGTTAGTCACTAGTCAGAGGAAATTAAAATTTCATGGTTAAAATTAATATTGGTTGTTGTGACTGTGACATCCTATAATTTTTAATTAAGTATTTCTCATTTATATATTTAATAAATAAGTTTTCATTACCTTGTTTTCAATCTTAATCAACATATTACACACACACCCATATATATATATATATCATCCATGAGAATTTTTTATGTCCTAAAATAAATGAATAATTTTCATTTTTATGTTTCATAAAACATTTCTCATTTTATCATGGAAAAAATAATATGGATTATATAATAAAAAATTTTAAAAACAATTCATCAATATTTTTTTTTAATATAAGTTTAACTGTGATAATTTTATGTTTTAAAACTATATAAATAAATATCAAGAAATATGAATTAGATTATATATTATACAAAAACAATATGAAATGAAGAATACATTTCATCAAGGAAAATAGTGTTTAATGTAAAATATTATTTTAGAATAATGGATATACATATATTTCTTAATATATATATATGACTAGTTATATGATTCTAATGTGAAGTAATTATCAATGTTTATTATCATTATATTGTTATTTTCTAACATTTTTGTCTAAATTATATTGTCATAAATGATAAATATGGTTAAATATAATGGATATTTATACATTGGTAATGTGATATTTGAAAAATATAAATTAATATTTATAAATATTACTTTAAATTACTATTAAGATGAAATAGAAATATATTCCATCATAGTAAGTGAATTAGTTTATATTGTGAATTAATTAATTTTCATTGGGTTATATATTTTCATGTAAAAATATTAATTTACTATATTTGGATATTGAATTTTATTATAATGATTACAAATTTTTAATTGTCAGGATCATGTTTTCTAGTGGATATTTCATTATCATTTTTTTAAAAAATTGAATTTTCAGTGAATAAAAAAATTTACTATTTTTATATATGTGGTATGTTTTAGGACATCATTATGTTGTAAATCTAAGTCCATTAGTTATAAATTTTTTTGAAATAATTATTATTTAGGTAATGTGTAAAATAATGGATTTTAAAATAATTATTAGAATTTTTAAACCTAAAAATAGATTTTTAGTGTCCAAATTATTTTTAAATTCTATTAAAAATTATACTTCATTAATTAAAATTAATTCAGTATTTCATAAAATCCATTACATTTTGGTGGTGTTAATATGTTATGAGAAAGTATATTTTTAATACAATGAATTTATTTTCCATATTAATCAAGAAAAACTATGCCTAAATCCAAATTAATAAATTCAATAACATTTTTTTAAATGATACCCCTCCACTAAGCCTATTAAAACACACCTTCTCAACCCATTTATCCACACCCTATATACCATTATTTTAGAAATTTTCAAACTTATTAACCCTAAAATTTTATTTATCCAGCATCTTGAGAACATTTTTTTAATAATAAACCCACATATAGAGTCATACATCTTACTCCAACTAGAGTGACTCAATGATCGTGGTGGTAAGTGAATATACGAAGTGATTTTGAAATATAGGTAATGATTTCCCATTAAAATAAATATTCTATTAATGTATTGTTTCCATATTTTCAATATTCTACTCAATTCTAAATATCAATGTAATTTTTACACTAGATTTTATTTTTTTGAGGTATTTATTTTCTCCAAACCCCTATAATAGATTGAATGATTGTACAAAAAATAATCTATTATGGTTTATCACATCAATTTCTATTAATTGAGTCATATTACTTATTTAAAACAAATTTTCATTAATATTATGTATATATTACACTCTTAATATCTTTTATCATATATTATTTTTTATTCAAGGAATATAAAACTCTATTTAATGTTTTTTCATTCATTTTCATTTGATTCATACATTACCATGTTTATCATGGGTCATACTTCGATAACCCTTCCAATGTGGGATTTTCGATAATTATTCTTACCCAATCATCTTTTATGTCTTTTTTATAGATTATGATATTATTTTATTTTATTTTAAAATAAATTTTTTGGATTTACCATTAATTCATATATTCTTTATTTGATTGAAAGCTAATACCTTTCAAATTATCATGTTTTTAATGCGTTCTTTGTTTATCTCTCAAATTTATTGAGATTAGATATGTACAATTATACAATAAAAATTTGTATTTACTTCTCATTTATATTCCCATTTTTCTTTTTACAATTCATTTTTAGTTTTTTAAACCCTTTTATTATTTCTATAATATTTATTCATACACAATTGATTTTGATGATTGTAAATAAAAATTTATCTTAAAAAATATCGTGATTGTATATTTATCTTCTATATCCTAGTAGTTTATCTTCACTTTATGAAATTTTTTGTATGTTATTATGCAACATTTTAATTTTAATTTCATTCACCATGTTTCATAACATTAATTATATTTTATGTCAATGTTATTTTTACAAATAAATTTAATGGAATTTTTTTTACTATTTAACTTAATTATAAATCTATATCATCCTTATCACAATATATTATGAGAATAATATAAATTATATTATATAGTTATTATTAATAAATTTAAAATATGATCGTAGTTTTGAATTATTACATTTACAACCATTCTAGAAAATTTAATTTTTAATTGTTTGTACCATGTCCTTTATTTTCTGATTTACTTTTTTTGCATGTATATGAAAAATTATTTATTTAGCTGATATTTATTCTGAATATTTTTTATATAACTCAATTACATTTCTTGGGTTAATCTTACTTCAACCATAGATGGATCAATTATTTCGTTCATGCATATATGGAATAAAGATATATAAGGATATATCATTGTATTATGGGAGATCCTAGAATTATATATCCCTATAACATAATGATAAATATTTAAATCTAATGATATCAATTTTTTATGCATATATAAAAATATTTCATCTTTGTTCACAATTTTATTCATTGATATCATGCGGTTAGAAATTTTTATTATGTTATGTGTGGATATAATGTGGTTGTCAATGATGATTTTTTTATGATGGCCTTGGTAGATAGTTTTTGTATATTTAAATGTTTTATATTCTAATGCATGTGCTACATTGATATTTCATATCAAATGTTTATTTTGTTTTTTTGTATAGTCTATGGACTAATCAATCCTAATAGAATCGGTCTAGGACAACACATTAATACAAGGTTGTCACGAACCTGTCCAAGTCGACCCTGAATCAGTTACCCAGGCCAGCCTGCAACAAGTCTCGAGAGGCGTTCCTGATCCTCTCAGGATGGTGCCAAGCACAAAGGGAATCAATAAAGTACACAAGGGAACTATTTCATCAATATATGAGCAATCAAACAAATAGCAGAATGAAATAGACATCTTAAAATACATTTATATAAAAATTGACTGAACATTATTTGTAAAAGAAACTTAAAGTACAACTAAGACAACAACTCAAATGACCATACCTGATTTACAGATAACTCCATGTGACCCCACTGGTTACTCTCCAAAAAATTATAACACATCACCCAAGGCGATCGAACTCAAGCTGAAACCTGCATAAGGGATAAAAACATAAGAAGACTATAGGCGAGAGTATTAAAACACAATAGGTTAGCCCGATATTCTATTCCCAATGCACTTCCATTAAAATAAAAGAAACATCAATTTCATGTTTTAAATAAAAATATAAAGTTATTTCTTCAAAATGAGGTCCCATGCTATAAAAAAATTACCAGAAAAAAACATACATGTTTTATAAACAAGAATGCTAGTAATAACTTTCAAAGCGATGAAACATCAAAATGAAAATAGTTTTCAAGAGGGATGATTTAAGGAATTTTAATGTTTAAATAAATCACACACACTACTGAATTTACCAACCAAACACACCATATGCCGATGGTGAGTACAAAATATCCATTTAGCACAAGTCACAAGAACACCCCTAGGCACTTGTCAGTTGTGAGTCCCCGGTACCTCATATCTAGGTGAAAGTAACCATAATAAATATCTATTCTCATGCAAATGAGACACTAGTAAGGATATTAAACTATCCTAGGGGTCCCCCAACATCATAATCATCATAGTTTAGTTATTGTTGTCATCGTCAAACTTGCTACGTGAAACAGTGGCCAAACCCTACAGGATCACTAGCATACTAGTACACGTCCGCCCACATAGATACCTAGGATTCCCTTTAGTGATCAATAAAGTTACACATATTATCAAATACACATTTCACATCAAAAGACCATTCCCAAACCATAAACACACAAACAACCCATACTAATTCTTCACATTTATTTAATGAATCAACAAACCACTAAATATTTGCGTAAAACAATTACATGGAGTGTATTGAGGATTTGCACATAAAACTCATTCAAAAACACTCTTTCAATTATAAAAACAAATCAAAACCATACCAAACCATATTTTTAATCCCTAAAAACATTTAATAAAAACATTTCATGGTCCATAACACAATTCCAATAGACATGACTTGGAATAAATAAGTAAAACACTAATTCTTCATTTTTTGGAAAGGCTAAACGGGCCATTAAACATTTTATAAAAACTAACAACTGACAATGTTATTCCTTTATATTTTATTAAGGAGGTGGGTATAAAACATTTAAATAATAAAAACACATTAATAAATCCCTTAAAACACTCATGTGACATATTCAAAACACATCCATTTTTATAAGAATGTGAAATATGCCATTTTCTGGAAACTCGGGCCAAAACATGTTGTAAACAAAAAAACCATTTGTTTGTAAAATCAAATCCAAATTTTAAAGCCATAAAATTTTCCCACAATAATTTTCTTAAATTCTTACAATATATTTATAAATCCAAAAAATTATTTGAAATTTCAGTAGACACATAAAAACCAACTGGGCAATTTACCGAACACATGGCATGCACTCTTTGAAAAAATAACTTCTTTTAAGAACATAAAAAGAGGTAATACACCATTTTCATGCCATAAAGTTATTAAAGATACTGAGACATATTAAAAATACAATAAAACAACTTCGAATGCTCGTGGAATATTTTTTCATACAAGAGGAGTGCACGTTTATACCAAAACAACTACATTTATAACAAAAAGAGTTACAAAACATAATTTGCACACAATACCTTTAGATAATAAGTTTCATATAATAAAATATCGTATAAATAAGGCTATAACAGAATAAAAATGATGAAACATAAATGATAAAGGTTTTTTCAGGGGATATCCCACCTCAAATCCTTAGTATAATGGAAACGCACACCCGAAATCACCTGTCGTGGGTTTATAATCCCTAAAACAATGAAGAACAGACCTAAATAAATATAAAAACCATAAAAACACATGGGATAAAATAACCCTCTGTCGATCATGACTAGGGTAGATTATAAAAACAAGAAATAATGAAAGGAGGCAGAAGAGGGAGGATAAAGGAGATGGAATCTCACATTTTCCACAAGAAAACTCTTTGTATTGCATTATATCTGCACCACTAGAGAAAAGGGAATGGGATGAAACTTCTTGGTGAGTCGACTACGATATGGAAGGACCATTTAAAGAAGTGTTTTTTAAAAAATAGCACGAATTGAATGAGTTATTAATTATACTATTTACCTTACCAATTTTGGGCGATTTGAGGTAACTTGAGAACTTTCGCCCTAATCCACAACCCATATGAGCTACAAAGATGGTAAATAGATAATGGGGGTGATGATAGAGGTATTGGATTCAAGGGGGAGGATTAATCACCCAAAAATAATTAACATTGAATTAGATATAAAAGAAAGAATTTTTTTTAAAAGGAAATGGGCCTATGGGCTGGACTAATACCTAAATAAGTAACCACAATTCATCATGATTATGAATTTATATGTGGTAAAAAAGGCTATGAATGTTTTAATATGTCATTATAGAACATTTGTAAAGATTAATTGGTGAAAAAAGATTAAAAACAAAAGAGTAAAACAAAAAAATTCAGTTTTTATAACTGGAACTGGGGTCACAGTTGGCCCAAATCATGAAGTAACCACCCTTTCTTCAGAAACTCCTAAACAAGCAATGGCGATCCCAAATTAGGGGGGTTAGACATATATTAAACGTAAAAAATAATGATTAATCTCACCAAATACCCATGAAAAGGATCGGGATTTCTAATGGACCGGATCAAAACAAAGACAAAAATACTGGGTGTGACAATTCTCCCCACCATTAAAGCTTTCCGCCCCAGGAAAGCCATAACACATTCCTGCTGAAAAAATCAAAACATAATCATTACCTATCTAAATGATCCACCCTCTCATGAAAATGAAATATCATCAACAATCAATGGATGTTAATCCTCAAGCTAAAAAAACACACTACACACAACCACTTCCGGAAAATCATTGGAAATATCAAGCCACCACCTCCACAACCAAGCCAAGATCCCGATTGTTGGGCCTTCTCCCAATAAATCCATCCATCACCCAAACCAAAGAGAAATAAAAAAACTAAATATTCCAAGGGAGTCTATAATGGACTCCCCACCATTATGAAACAACTAGCACCGGAAAAGTTATTTGGATGAAAATTCATGAGAACCATGGTGGGTCTCTCCACCATTAGAAACCAACTACCAACGAATAGACAAGAATTCAACATGAGATATAATTGGGCCTCACTCACAGAATCCCAAAAAAACACTCCTACAAAAACATACAATACCATGTTAATATGGTTACAAAATGAACATATAAACCAGCCAATTCCAAACAGAAGGGACAAGAACTTGGCCAACACTTTCAACATAGATCTGGACCCCCACCACTCTGGGATGTGAAGGAAGGGGAACCAATAATTTGGACACTAAAACCACAAAAAAACAAATAAACTACCCAAAACTCTCCACCTACGAATATGAAACACCAAGACTTCATCTTATTCACATAGGCGGTCTACACAAGGAAATTGATTGAAAACCCACATCCATGAAGGCAAAACCATAGACACTGTGAGAGGGGAAAGTCCACCACGCTTGTTGTGACAAAGGGAAATTCACAGAAATGAGGAACCAAAAAATTGACATAGAAATAAAATTACCAAAAATTAAAAGGAGACATGATCCTAATTTAGCACTCCACACCTCTATAGATTTCCTAATGGTGTGAAAAGCTTCACTCTGAGGCCCATGGTTGGAGCCCTGATTCCTGAAGCATCTGTTGCACTGATGTCTGGTGATAAGGATCACACCACTCAAAAAACCACACTTGATCACCAAAAAAACCTTCATATAAAGAGTAACTCATAGATACATATCAAAATATTGTCTCACTCTGAACGAGGGGAAGAATGGTCTGGGAATACGGTGAAACACATCAACATCACCCAACACAACTGCTATGTCAAAAACAATTATCAAGACCTAGAATCACTTTTAGTCGATCACAAACAACTCTCTATTCCACAAAATAGGTTGAGGAATCATCCAAAGAGGTGGATTTACCATTTTAAATGAATTATTAGGTTGATCTACATGAATGATTTCCAACAGAGAACTATATATGGCCACATCACAACATCAAACACATCATTCAGAACCCAATGATTTTTACTCAAAAACCGAGCCACCAACGAGATATCATCCCAAGATCAAACAAGAGTATGACTTCTAGATCAAAAATAAGATTACTGAATAAACAACTATTCTAATATATAGACTAATCTAGCCACATTAGCATTGGTTTTAAAAAAAAGGCCACAATTTTTCAGGTCAAAACACTTTTGAAAAACAAACTAACTCGGTGGGTCTTCACATTCATCAATGGTGTTTCATAAAGTCTCACCCACATGCACATTTCCTTTCCAGCCCAGGCACCCAACCACCTATCCAAATAGGCCATCCTTCCAGATATAAATAAAACCATGAATGTGAGCACCCATGAAAACACAAAAGGCTAAAACAAAACAATATCACTCCAAAAATCTTTTACCTTCAAAAGGAACACCAACCACCAAGTCAAAAACCCTTTTCATATTTCACAAAAAAACAACAATTAATTAAGAATCATTTTTTTTAAAACCTACCCCTTTTCATTTTTAACAACATTAAAAATAACCAAGCCACTCCAAACTACCCCTTCCTATTTTTTTAAAATTCGGGAAGGAATATTTTCTTAATCCGAGGTCCATTAAAACCAATACCCCATATAAGAAAACAAAAACAGACCAAAAAGAATTTGAAAAACTAATTTATCCGATTCAAAAACTTTTTAACATCCCAAAATACCCCATTTAAAACAATGATCATTAATAACTTTAAAATTCTTCACAATTTTAAAACATTTTATTCCAAAAAACCACAAGTTTAGATTATGCATAATCCTATTTCGTTAAATAATTTCCACTTCCGTCCATTTTTTTCACAAAAACACAACCTCCCAAAACCACTATTATATTTAGTTTATAAAAAACTCCTTTTCACTTTTCAAAATACAATCCTTCCTTTAAAACCCATTTCCACAATTCTCACACAAGGACTTTAAAAAAATTCAGAATTCAGGAAAGGTTCAAGAGACCCAAATAAAGGGAACTAGTGTCGGTGGGTGACTTAACCATATGGTTTGCGGCCATATGTCAAACACACAAAAAAAAAGAGATACTTATTATGATCATTACCCAGCTCGAAATGGCTTTCCAGGCCCTGTGAGTTCACGAAGGCAATTATTCAGACTCCCCTTGTCATATCCCAACACCAAACCTTCAACAAGATCAAAGGACACTAATAAAACCAGACATCCCATGGAAACCCTAGGATTAGAACAAGAAAGAGTTCACAACACTCTTCTTGAACTTACCCCTCATGTCCAAAAAATACTACTCCATCTACATTGAAATCCCCAAAATAACAAGGGTGCTCTAAAAAGAATGTTCTGGTAAGAGCCGACCTCCTTTGATACCATTTTTTCACCAACTAGTCCGAGTCGAACCTGAACCGGTTACCCATGCCAGCACACGAGAAGTCCCAAGAGGCATTCCCGATCATCCTAGGATAGTGACAAGCACCAAGAGAATCAATAGTGTACACAAGGGAACAATTTCGCTCATATATGAACAATCAAACAAACAGCGGAATGAAATGGACATCGCAAAATACATTTAATAAAAATTGAACTGAACATTATTTGTACATGAAACTAAAAGTACTACTAAGCAAACAAATCAACTGAACATACCGATTTCTAACTAACTCAATGTGACCCCACTGTTCACTCTCCATCAAAATGATCACACATCACCCATGGCGATCCATCTCAAGCTGAAACCTACACAAGGGCTAAAAACAGAATAAGACTATAGGCGTGAGTATTAAAACATAGTAGGTTAGCACGATATTCTACTCCCAATTCACATCCTTTAAAAAAAGAAAATTAAATTTCAAGATTAAAATAAAAATATAAATTTATGTCTTCCAACTGAGGTCCCATGTTATAAAAACAATTACAAGAAAAAATGTTCATGTTTTATAAACAATAATTCTATTAATAACATTCAAAGTGGTGCAGCTTCAAAATGAAAATTATTTTCCAGGGGGATTATTTAATGAATTTTAACTTTTAAATAAGTCACACACACTAATGAATTTACCAAACAAACACACTGTATGCCGACGGTGAGTACACAAGATCCAATGATCACAAGTAACGGGAACACCCCTAGGTACTAGTCATTTATGAGCCTCAGGTACCTCGTATCTCAGTGAAAGTAACCCTAATAAATATTTGTTATCATTCACAAGAGCCACTAGTATAGAGCATACCCATAACCTAGGGGTCCCCCAATATAATCATCATCATAGTTTATTTAGTGTTGTCATAGTCAAACTTTATACTTGAAACAAGGGCCAAACCATACAGGATCACTAGCAAACTAGTACACGTCCGCCCACCTAGATACCAGTGATTCCCTTTAGTTCTCAATAAACTTACAAATATTTTCAAATACAAATTTCACATAAAAAGTCCATTAACAAACCATAAACTCAAAAACAGAACACAAACATTCATCACATTTCATTCACAAATCTGAAAACCACTAAATATTTTCGTAAAACAATTTCAAGAACTGTATTGAGGCTTTGCACATAAAACTCATTAAAAAACACTCTTTCAATTATAAAAACATATCAAAACTATAAAAAACCATAATTTTAAGCTGTAAAAACATGTAATAGAATCATTTCATGGACCATAAAACAATCCCAATTGACACAACTTGGTATATACAAGTAAAACACTAATTCTTCATTTTTAGGAAAGGCCAAACGAGCCTTTAAACATTTTCTCAAAACAAAAATTTGACAATGTTTTGCATTTCAATTTTATTATGTAGGTGTGTATAAAACATGTAAAGAATATAATTACATTCATAAATCCCTTAAAACACTCATGTGACATATTTAAAACCCAAACATTTTTATAAGATTGTGAAACATGCCATTTTCTAGCAACTTGGGCCAAAACATGTTGTAAAAAAACATTTGTTTGTAAAAGAAAATACAAATTTGAAAGCCATTAAATGATTCCAATATAATTATATTACATTATACGAATATATTTATAAATCCAAACAAATAATTTTGAATTGTAGTGGACACATAAAATCCAACCGGGCAATTTACCGAACACATGGCATGTACTCTTAAAAAAACAACTTGTGTTAAGCACTTAAAAAGGGATAATACACCATTTTCATTCCATAAAGTTATTCAAGATACTGAGACATAGTCAAAATACCATAATCCAATTTTAAAATCACATGGAATAATTTATGAAACAAGAGGAGTGCACATTTATACCAAAACAACTATATTTTTAACAAAATAACTCACAAAACATAATTTTCATACAAAACCTTTTGAAAAAAAGTTTTACAGTAGAAAATATCATATAAATAAGGTAATAAAATAATTAAAATGATGAAACATAAATGATAATGGAATGTGTAAGGGATATCTTACGTCAAATCCTTAGCGTAATGGAAACGCACACCCGAATTAACCCGTCCTGAGTTTATAAACCCTAAAACTATGAAGACCAGATCTAAATGAATATAAACTCTATAAAACACCTTGGGATAACATAAAAATAGGTATATATTGACTATTATATATTATAAAATAAATAAATAATGAAAGGAGGAAGAAGAGGGGGATAATGGAGATAGAATCTCACCTTTTCCACAAGAAAACTATTCGTATTCCATTAGATCTGCACCCCTAGAGAAAAGGAAATGGCATGAATATTCTTGGAGAGTATAATACGGTCTGGAAGTACTAGGTAAAGATGATTTTGTTGAATGATAGCACAAATTGAATGAGTTATGTGTAATACTAGTTACCTTATCAATTCTGGGCGATTTGAGGTAACCAGAGAACTTTCTCCCTAATCTGCGACCCATATGAGCTCCAAAGAGGGTAAATAGATAATGGGGGTGATGATAGGGGTATTGGATTCTATTTAGAGGTGTAACCACAGGATAATATTAAAAATTTAATTAGATATAAAATAAACAATTTTTTTTTTAAAAAGGAAATAGGCCCATGGGCTGGCCCAATACATAAATAAGTAACCCCAATTAACCATGCTTCTGAATTTCTATGGGGTAAAAAAGGATATGGAAGTTTGAATATGTCAGTATATGACAATTGTGATGTTTAATGGGTGAAAAAGGATTAAAAAATATTTATAAAAGAAACTAATTCAGTTTTTAAAATTGGAAATGGGCTCATGGTTGGCCCAAATCATGAAGTAAGCACCCTTTGTTCAAAAACTCATAAAAAGGAATGGGGATCCCTAATTAGGTTGGATAGAAATATAGGAAACATAAAAAATAAATATTAGTCTCACAAAATACCCATGAAAAGGATCAGGATTTCCAATCGACCGGATCAATATAAAGACAAAAAAAAGGGTGTGACAAGGTAGTTCCACGAAACCATTTGGAAATGGACTAGATTCAAACGTTATAAAACATTATTTGGGATTTTTTTAATTTTCTATAAAATAATGATTTAAAATATTGGTGATAATATGAATGGAAACAAAAATATGTGAATTATTCAATGTATCACATCACAATAAAATATTACCCATAGGTGAAAATGTAAGGAATCATCATCAAATGTAACATTGGGTTCTATTTTCTAAACAAGATGCCTACAAATCTAATAAAACACTGAGAATATCCATATAAACAACAACAATGTCCACATACACAATGAAAAAAATCATATCCTATAATTTCACTAGTAGGAATTTTAGATACAAACAAAATAAATTGAAAATGATTTACGTTCACCAATGTTCTTATGTAGTGCATGAGCATACAATAATTAGTGAGAATATTAATATGATTACAAATCACATATAATAAACATCGCTTCATATGAAATATGAGTTTATGTATTTACATAGTTATGAAAAAATTAAATTTAACTCAATATTTCGCAGAATAACCAATGATTGAAAATGTAATAAAATAATTTCTAAATACATAACTAAAAATACTAGGAGGATCCATACCTTATATATATAGTTTGATACCAAAATATAGAATCCAATATGGTTGTGTAATGTTATCCACTATCAAAGTAAAAACTATAACATATGATAGATCCCACATATAGACATATGAACTCATAAATATGAGTAATTATGTGTAAAGGGAGAAGTGGTCACAACGTATGGTCTAAGTGTAATAAAGTATAACCAACTAGGGAATATTACATATATTCATGGGGAATATGTTTGTAGGATTAACATGTTATGGAATTTAATTCCCATATAAAACTATATGAATGGAAATCATACATTATATCCCCTAAATTTTTTTCCCAATAGTCATCAAACTTGTTTTCAATTTATGAGGAATGAAAATATTTATAATAACAATTTCTTAATTTAACATAATATTATCCCTGATCAAGAATAAATACATAAATAATAGTAAATATTTGTAATACAACAATTTGTAAACAAGGAGAACATCTTGTGAGACCAAAGTTTAACAAAAATAACTATCATATCATTTTGGAATAATATTTTATACATTTTAGTATAATACATACATAAAGAATACCAAAGATTAGTTTCCCAATATACATACCAGATAATCATAATATTTCATGATGGATCAATAATATATTATACATGATTCATGAAACACATTACCCTTCTTACACATACCCTACAAACTATTCTTCACACCATATAGAAAAGAATCATAACATGGGTGAGATCAGATTATACATAAGTGTAAACATAATCAATATTAATCAATAATCGTTAGTGAGAATAATATAATCATATGTTTATGATGAATTTATCATAACATTCATTAACCTCTCTTACTTACTAAATGAGAAATAATAACAAATCATGGAATAAGTGTTTTTCATAACCAAATATAGAAAGAACATGTGTGTGGAATCATCAATAATCATTCATGAACAATGAAAACCTATCATAATCCTTGTACATATATCTTTCGTATCCACATAATCATATAAATTCATTTCATTAGTCATGGATAACTACTAATCCTATCATAGTGGATTGTCATCACTCTACATTCCATATTTTCCATTTTCACGTTTCACTCCCATGACAATTATAATCGAAAATCCCCTCACTAAAATGGGTTTACTCACCATTATAGTTCTTATTAACCCAGGATATATTTTCCATTACCAAACGGATATAAGGGATATATAATTGTTATCCCACCGATCACATAATAATAATACATTCATATTTTTCCCATTATATCTTTAAATAGTTATTATATCATTTTATCATAAACCATAAAAAGTAAATGTGTATTATAAATATCTCATTCTCATAATAATAAACCATTTAGATTTATAATAAGGATTTTATCATCAAATAATTTCCCTTTTATATCTTATGTAATATATGATGTATGTTGATATTTTAGAATCACTAGGAAGGGGGAGAATAATTGAAAACATGTTGTAATTTATTTTCATGATTAAATAAACCTGTAAAACATGTTAATGTTTCTATATTTTTTAAAATGTATAAAAACACTTAATATCAATGGAACATAATATAAACTAAGAAATATAATATTTAAATGGTTTTCCCCAATTATGGGTCACCACATCCTTTCTATGGAGATTCTTATCATTGCATATAAATTCAGTATGATATTAAGTATATAATGTTTTCCCAACTTATGTTAGAATCATTCTATCTTCTGATAGGCAATTAAAAAAATCCATCAAATATATTGTTTTCAAATCCATTATCCAAATCTAGAATGATAGTCTTTTTGAATATCTCACAACCACATCATACATAAATTATCTATATAATATACTATTTACTATAAGAAAATTTCCACTATCCCCAAAACATAATATAATATAAATATATTTGATGAAAGTACCAATGTTTTGGTACCTTTTTTAGATATAACATCAATGTTTTCCTCTATCATATAACTCTTACTGCTACAAATATTCCTATTATCCTTTTCATCCCAAACAATGTGATTCCATTACTAAAAACACACACAACTCAAACCAAAATATATTTTCTCAATAGTTCTAATCTTGATAAGATGATCCTTTTTTATAACATGAACTATATTTATCAAATACGAGTAGTATGAATTTTTATGGGGATCACACCATGTTATATATGTGTTTTTTGAAAAAAAGGTTGGAAGTATAATTTTTTTTACTCAAATCAAAATCATATTCAAAACTTCCTTCATAATGAAACATCACTGGATGGTGATAAAATATTATCAATCTCCCTAAAATATAGTTACAAACATGTATTTTAAAAACTTAAATGAAAATATATAAAACATTGGGGGATAAAAAAATATTTACGGATCATCTCAATATTTTTATTGTAAAAGACATGAAATTTTTTTTATATCATCTCAAAACATAATCAGTGATATATTTCACAATGAAAATCATTATTATATCCTCCATCAAGGGACTACACACTTCTCCATTAGATAGCCTCATTATTTACTCCTCCTGATGGTTTCATGAGTTAATATATGGTACTACAATTCATTAATAAATGATTTCCTTCAACCAATTGGATTCGTCTAAAAAACCTAGCATATCTTTGATCAAAATACTTCATATGATTTATCTACATAATGATATTCATAGTAAATTATCAATATTATTGCCACAAAAAATTATTACCATTGGGAACTAAATATTTCCCTCTTCAATTTGGTTTGATTTTTTTAAATATATCTCATTGATTTCCTCTATTCGATAGTCCATGTAATTGTTTGACAAGTAATCTTTTTACTCATCACCCCATATAGGTCATGTCACTTTTATATAGGTCTAGGGTAAAAACAAATTTTTCAGGTACAACATTATTTAATCATCCATACAATTGAATTTTGACTCTTCATCATAACATGTTAAACTAAATTATAGGTTTTAATATAATTTAACATTATCAATTTAGTTAATTCTATATAAATAATCAACCTCTTAATATACACATTATATTTTTAGAACATTATATTAGATAATTTGGATGTAGCTTTATATATTTAGATACATAACAATGTCCTATTGAATTCGAATCTCATTGTGTGATGAAACTATAGACATGGAAACATGATGATCTCTATAATGATTTGTACAAACTCACATTATATTATGGGGAAAATATATTTATCAGACAAACAATTTCTTGATGGTTATTTTTCTAATATACTCAAACCATTATCCAATATACAACATCATCCTCTATGGTTTGATAAAATTGAACTTAATACATATTGTAAAACAAACAACATAGATTGAACATTGGATTATCTTACTTTATATTTATCATCATTATTGACTCTCTCACCTTGTATGTATGTATTCAGAATCATATTAGGGCATTAGTTTGTTCATGATATTAGGAATACAATGAAAAAATAATTATCTACATTAATGTGGAATATTTGACAACTATGAATGAAAATTTTACTAAAATCTATTAAAAACACATATTATCTTGATAACCATAATAAACGACACACACGATATATTGACAAAAACTACAGTCTTTTTTACAATAATAACCTACTGAATCTTCAATAAGGCCATTGTATTTTCTGAAAACATTTAAATAAACATCAATAAATTTATCAAACATTCAATTAACTAAAATTTTCACATATATAGTTTCATGAAGCCACACATTCAGTTAGAATAATGTTTTTCGAGTAATTACAACCCCCATTGAAAAGACATTTTGTGGTCATGATATGATATACACTCCCTCGATATATTTTTCAAATATTTTTAATAACCACAACATTCTACATACATAAAATATATTTTTACTTTTTTGTTCATAATTGTATTTTATCTCCCAATTTGATGACCAAATGCAATGTACTATAGTGGTAAATTTATATAAGAAATCTATATCGTAATTAGTTGATACAAACTATGGAGTTTCACAATGACATCCATAAATTGTTACCTTGGAATAATATTCATCAAAAAAATAGCACATTAATATATTTGTTTAAATTTATTCAGGAAGAATATGTCCACTATTAATTTTATCAATTATGAGATGTTATTTAAGATCAATATTATTTGATATAAACTTTTTGTAGTATTTTTATATAGATAAATAGATCATTGAGTATCGTAATGAATATTTATTTATTTCATAACATACATTCTAAAATACTCTACTTTAACATTCATCCACATCATTTAGGTTCCTGAATTGGTATACTATTCTTTTTACGATATACATAATGAAACATAAAATATTTTTTTAACATTAAAATTGAAATAGCATTACCTTGGAAAAATTGTTTTAGATAATATTTATTATATATTATTAAAATATATTTTCTAATAACCGTTATTTAACCCCTAAAATATTTTCTTATTAATTATTTTTTACAGTAGGCCTTAATTTTATATTCTTTCAATATACTAGAAAATGTGATTCCATTGGGAAACTATAATACCCCAAAAAAGAAGACACATCATAAAAAAATTATGTTCTCTAGAAAATAAGATAGATTAATCTTACAAAAATATATTGGAAGTCATTATGATTAACACATTTCTTAGATTCCTTTTTCTGTATCTTCAGGCCATCAAAAATAGGAGTTGAATTCCCCTTATAATCCAAAATGAAAACATGTTTAATAACTCCATGATATAATTTTTTTATTGGGTATTATTTTTCATCCATTTTATTGATCTTGTAATACTAATGGGAATTTTAACTCTTAAATATTGGTTTTCTAAACGTTCAACATGAGTTCCTCAATAAATTATTCACATGTTATATTGATTTTACATTTTAAAATTATATCATCAAAATTAAAAAATAAATATATGTATCCTATGATAATTTACTTCACATACATTTCTCTATCTTCTTTTTTATTATAATATTTTAATTATTCCATGAAAGTGTCATATTTTGAATTCTATGAATGTGGGGTGTTCTATCATGGAATATACAGATTACTTTTGTTTACACATTATTGTACCATCAGTATAATGTATGAATCCACTATGTCTGGTCAAAATGAACATCTTCATTAACATCTTCATTTACAAAAGATGTGTTAAAAAATATATAGTATAATTTTCATCAATGATTCTCTAGAACCTAAAAAAACATTATTATGAAGTCAATTCTAACAACAAGGGAATGAATTAATTAAATTCAACACCTTCAAAATCTGGGTAACCATTGAATACAAGAAGGTAATTTTTCATTGGAATTTATCTAATTTTGTTGATCATATTTCTATAATCCCATGTTGTCATTATAACATTATATCATAATTTTTTAATAACAAAATCTCATGTGTGATTCTTCATAATGGATATAACTCTTATTCCATTTTAAATAAATTCTCTTTTTGATAAATTTCATTAGAAACATAATATTTTACCACATGTGACATAATTGAGGACTAATTCACTAGTTAAAATTTACAACTAATCTAAATAAGGGATTTCGTATTCCCAATTATGTTATAAGAATTATATATTTTATGTAATGTTTATATGTATAGAAATGTTCTTCTAATTTTACATTCCTTTTTATTGGACTATTCTGAATCAAATTGTACATGTTTAGGAATCAAATCATATACCTCCCCAATATCTTATCAGGGAGTTTAAATAATTCCTTTAATAAAATATTCATAATAATAATTATTATATTTTCTTAGGTGGTATAATTTTTAGTAAAACACCGATCAATGAATCCATCGTCTTATATAGATTTTTTTCAAGAACATATAACTTATTGTGTTGAGTATATATCCCATGAAAATTCATCCTTCTACCTTTTCATAAAACATTTCTAAACAAAATTATTTTATCTTCAGTAAGGATTGCCTCCCAAAAATACTATGGTATTTCACTATATGAACATCCCCATATGACATCTCATGAGGAGTAATTTTATATTTCTTACACAATAAAATTAATTTTTGAACATAAACAACTGCACATAGAACTTCTCACCAAAATAATGTAGAAACCATGTATTAGATGTGTATTCTTACTACCATATTTAATAAACTAATATATTTCCACTTCACTAATCCATTTAGTTTGGAGTGTAGGGATAAATTTATTAGTGTTTTATTACTTGTTATATAAAATAGGATTTGATAAATTGACTTTGTCTCTCCATTATTTTGTTTCCACCAGATTAAATTTATATACAACAATTTATTTCTCGAATAACTTATAATACATATGCAAATATCCACATCGAATTTATACATCTCATGAACACTTTTTTTCTAATTTAAATGAATTTATCAATGAAATTATAGATTAAAATCACTTATAAAAGATTTATGTCACATTTCCCTATAATGAATAATGTGTATAAAATAAAAATTTTAATGATGATTGGATAATGTAAATTCATTGTATAGTCACAATACACCCATGCATTAATTAATTGTTCAAAAACAACACCATATTTCCATTGTAGTTATAGTAATTTTCCTATTGTATCCTCCAATGTGTGTGCATAATTCTCTTGAAAATATGCATAATTATTCAATGGAATATCTTATATTCATCCTTTGAACAAAAAAAAGGGTTATAAGGATATATTATCTAAAATATATTGTTGTTTTTCTAGGTCTAATAGCATCAAATTTTACAGATATAAAACATTATATGATGTAGAATATTTCCTCAATATAGATTCATTAACATATTCAATCAAAATTTATCACACTCAATAAGGATGATTATTCAAATCAACAAATAGATCTTCATTTGAATTTAGTTTTTGACCATTGATCTCTTCTATACCAATTCCATAATGTTATGATTTACTATCAAAAAAGCTCCTCTATCATGTTCTTCAACATTTTTAACAATTTCCATATCTCTTATTATTTATGGAAAAATATATCAATATTCCATGGCCTATTATTCTTGAAACCTTTTATAGAAATCTCAATAACGGAATATTTATAAGAAATTTAAATCATTCCAACTTTAATTTCATTCGATAGATAAAATCATATCTAAAAAGTAGTTTGAGACATTCTTTATCAAAGTGTCCTTGTTTAACACACATTCCAAAAAATTCCTCAATAAAATAAAATGGATTTTTATATGAAAACATTATAACATTTGATGACATTAAATTTTACTTTTCTTATATCATATTAATGTTAACTTCTTCTCTTAAACATTTTATCCACAAAATTTTAAGCCTACTTTAAATGGGTCATATGTTTGTTCAAAAAAATATAATCATTTTCTCATATTTAAATTATGACCAACAATAACATTTAAAAACTACATTTTTATAGAATAATGGATTTCTATTATTATAGGAATCTTATTATAAAATAAATATTCCATTTTATGATTTTCTATGTCATTTGAAAAAATTAATATCAAAGAATTTTTCAAATTTATGTGAATTGATTTTTGTCTCACATCCTTTCATGTCACAAAATTTTAATTGTTTTTCCTTCACTTGCATAGTTAGAATAGTTAATAAATAATTTATATTTAAGGGGTGTAGATATCACTTAATTTATAGGATTTTTTTCAACTATTGAATATTTTTGTGAATTTTACAACAAATCTTTATTAAAATTATCAGTCAATTTATTTTCGATAAATTAAACCTCAAGTAATCTTTATCATGTATAAGAAACATCAAATTTTATAATAGTGAGTTTTGAACCATGATCTTCCATCAACATTAATTATTTTGATTCTTTTATTCTGAGTTTTATAACCTAAAAAATGTATGTATCTACCATTTATGGGAAATATTACATTCCTTTCATCCTATTATCACTTTATTTTTTTCAAAATTCTTATCAATTTCATTTGTTCTGCTTAATTTTTAATACATTCGACATGTTATGATCACAGATGATGTTCTATAAATTTAATTTATCTTCTTCTTCATTACTTTTATGGTTTAAACAATAAATATACTAGTATGAATGATGTTTTTGGTGTTATATAATTTTCATCCTCAGGTAATATTTTTTCAGAAGAGTCATACTTGTATTTCAAACGAATCATAATTTTTCATCTTCCAATAATCTTTTTTGGGCGGACTCCTTATCATCATTTAATGATTTCTTCCTCTATAACCATAAAGGAATTTCATAAGAATCTTCATTATGTTATAAAAATTTCTTCTTGAGATAATTCATAGAAATGTGTCAATTTTATCCACACGTAAAACATTTATGGCATGTTATTTAGAAATTGAAGATGAATTCTTCTTATTCATTTCACTGAAATATTTCCCATCTTCTTAATCACTATTGTCCAATATCTGTTGTTGAGATTCCATTTTATTCATTATCTCTATAGATTCAAATTATATATCTTCCTCAATAATCCTAATTAATGATGGTTCAGTAATCATGTTCAATGAAAAATGAATGTTATGTAATTAATAAATACATAAATCTTATTTACCTTCTATAAAATATATTTTATGATCAAACATTTCTAAAATGTTCATAATTAGATACCTAACAATGGAAAAACATTCTATGGCATCCCCATATACTCTAATATTGATGAAAATATCCTTACCTCTCATAAAATATTCATTAAAATATATTTTTATCCATCCCAATGATTTCACAGTTTAATATCTAGATGTTATGGATTTATTCCATCAAATATATATTCCCTTGGAATATACATTCAATTTTATACCATGTAACCTTATCTATCATGATTCATGTCAAATTTATAAAATAATTTTCCCTCAAGGTTAAAAAATTTAATTTATATATTTAGAATAAACCCAAATATTTAATTTTTTCAAAAACATTTATAGGGGAATATTTCTACATTAGTGGAAGCTCTATAATATAAACAACAAGAGAGGGTGTCATTAAAATTTTACATCTACGATATATGTTTCCATTGATGGTTGTAATACATATTATATTAACTAATTTATAGTATTCTTTTATTCTAAAAGTAGGGATCTCATAAAGGAATCCTAGATTCTTGTATAACAAATGATGATCCTTGGAATGTGATAACCACAAGGGGTGACTAAATGGTGAATTTTTTTCAATTTATCCTCATGGTGAAATAAAATCTTGATACATGTTAGATTTTATATCCTTTTGAAATTTATAAATGAAAATTCTCATATAAAATTATTTGATTGTAAAATATAAAATATATTATTTATATCTATCACCCCCAATGTTGGGGACTATATAATTTACATTGAGAATCTCATTTATTCATTAAAATTCACAAGGATCTGAAGTTAATAAAATTTATCTGATTCAGATTAGAGAGATTTTGTCTCCAGATATATAATTATATTATCACCCGTATTTTATAATGTTTTCTTTTAATTTTATATATAAAATTGAAAATCATTGGGACTAAATCACATCAACATCATAGAAAATATATTTATCCAATTTACTCAAACTGGTAAGACATTATTTTTTGGGCCTCTGCATTTATTCAAAATAACATATTTGATACACCATATAATCATTCATGAACCTCTAGGAGATACAACATCTATCTGGTATATAATTCCAAAATACATTGAATATCACAATGCTTTGTAAATTATTCTTCATCACCAACAAATCATTCCATCGATAAAAACTAACACTTCTCAAACCTCAACACTTCATCTATATTAAAAAAAATATTTTTCTATTAACTCTCTCATATAACATTAGCTTCCTTTCTCTAATATGAATATTGGGAATTTAAATGGGTTTTACCCCCACATCATATATGCTCTCTTACATAGGAATTTCATGGAACCCATAAATTTTCCCTGATCACCTCAAACTGAAATTACAAATTTCATGGTCAATAAATCTTGGTTGATTACACTGAAATATTATGTAACATTCTTGAATAATCATACAAACTCTAAATTTTCAGCAAAAAATGACCCTCTAAGAAACATTGCCAGATAAAAAACACCCATGATCATATCAGCATTTCCATTATTGATGAAATTGAAATTATTTTTAATGAAGACATAAATTTCATTCAGTAAATTGTAGTCTAATGACATCATTAATAATATCTCTATCCAGAAACATCAAACATCTCCTTAAAATCTCATCGGTATTTTCTTAATTAGAAGGTTTCATGAGTGATTATACTATATTGATATTCACCTCATCATAATTTTATTCATCAGCATACTAAATCCAATCAACTTGACAAATCTTCAATGGGTTCACATCATATGTGGCTTTTAATTGATGAAATATGTAACGACATACCTAAAAATTGTTTCAAAAATGAAAATCTATTGTGATCCAGTTCTTTCCTCAATATGAGTGGTTTAAAAAAAATTCCCAAATGAAACTATAACATATCTCTATTCAATAGACCTTTAAATGGTTTGACTTGTGAACTTATTACAACATAAACCCATTACATACAATTAACTTCATTGTAGGCTTAGTTTAGAAAAACATAGTGTGGTATGTCTTAATAGAATAATCCCTCTGATAGATGTTTGAAAGATTTTATTCTCATTTGAGAAACAATATAACAAAAATAATACCATTATCTCATATCTATCTAGATAAATATGTTTCACTCATCTCACAATTAATAATACATAATAGGTTGGTAGAACATTTTATTACGGAATCCATTGATCACCATTAAATTTGATATCTAAATTTTCCAAAAGCGGTTTATATATATTTCATCATTAATTGTTTTAATGTATCCATAAAATGATAACTACAATTATGGATAAAAACATGACTTAAACTCGATGGAAAATATCTCTTTGATACAAAACCGAGTTTGATGGGTCATTTTTTATTTTCTAGAACATTTTTTCTTCATACAACAACATTATCCAAAATTTCCTGACATCAAACAATGTGTATATTTTAAAACAGACATCATATTAGAATCAATTGATTATCTCAAATTTTACTTCATCCCCTTTATTATTCTCTCCCATTAAAAAAATGTGTATGCTTTCTTCTTGGATCACATGTATCTTCATGATTTTATGAATGGGAAAAATGGAAAAGAATTGTCTGTGATAATATGAAAAAAATTATCTTGGAAAGAGATATTTATAAAAATCCATCAATAAATCATTTCCTCGTAATTCAAAAATAAAATATTAACAATTAATGTATAAAGAAAAAATATAAAATATATATAATAATACTAAAAGAGTGATCTTTAACAAAAAAAGGATGTTTTCATTAATGATAATTATCTTCAAAATATAATTGAAATATTTATTGAGGAAAATCTCATGTTTATTTTGATATATGTAATTTAAAATAATAAATTATCCAAAAATAATGAATAATTATTATTTGTAATGATCTATAGATTTATTTTATTTTTTTATCAATGTAAAGAACATTATTTATGGTGGAAATTACCCTATGCTTCGTGTATATTAAAAGAAGGCATTTATCAACCAATTTTTTATAAATCCTAAATAAATTGTCTTGAAATCCCTTTAAATAATTTTTTTTAATTATTAATCATTTGTAAAATAGATTTTAGGTACTAAAAAGTAAATGTTTTATTAAAATTCTTGTACAGTTAATATGTATTATTAAAAAATGTATGATTATGTACATTGAAGAAAAATCAGTTGACCAAAGATTAAATTTGCATGACATTTCATTAAAAACATTACATATTTCATTTTAAAAACCAAAGATTAGATCATTTTACCATTAAATAAAGAATATATAAATAACCTAATGAGAGTAAAACAAGTTATTTATAATTTATAATGTTCATATAGTTTCTTTGAAATGAAATTTATCATAGACCTTCCCAAAAAGAAACGAGATTTTAAAATTACCCTTAGCTTAGTTCTGATCATGATTTTTCTGCATTAAATGTACAATATAATATGTATATATTTATTATAGATGTATTATAGAACATTATCAATAGATAACATACTATATTTTATTCCATTATAATTTCAAATTATCATATTTAGTAATATATTAATTAAAATGAATATTAGATATTAACTAGTCTTTTTTCATATATTATTTGATACGGTGGTTTGGTACATTGACTATGGTAATTTGTTTAAAATTCTATTTTGATGTTGGTGGTGGCATGCCAAAAATCCAAGGAACAATTATTATTAAAAAATATTCTAAAATGGCTAAAAGACAAAAACATACTATAATCTTTTTATGAAAGGGGATTAAATCCGAAAAATGATAATCAAGTGAGGTAATATCTTGATTAACACCATTATTTACAAGGCCATAAAAACCATGTTAGATACCTGATAAATATGAGTTATGATGTAGTTAATGTTGTGAAGAGTGTGGATGCATCCAATCTAGCGGGTGGTGATCTGCCATGCAAGACGTATCACACGATTCCAAATTTCTTGTACAACGGTGGTCAAGACACTCTCAATCCAAAGGTCGCTCTAACCCTATTATTTGGAAAAAGAAGTGGTGTGAATCATACTCATCATTTCAGCTTTCATTGAAGAGGCAATGCCACAACTACCCAAAAATCATGCAAGGATCTGACTTGTATGATTCCTAAAAATGAACCACAACCCATAGGGCACATATTTCATTTGGAAGAACCATCCACATTAACATTAACCCAACCCTGGAGAGGATCATGGAAAAAGGCTTCAAAGAGTGCGACAAGGCTGTCAGTAAATTCTATCAATACAGAGTCATCAAATAATTCCAATGTCGTGAACCATGTAAAGACCCGTAAAATTCATGGATATTTTTTTCTTAATTTTCTTTAGAATTTTACAAGAGCGCGGTTTCAGACGGCACCTGATTCCGAGGCCCGGAGTGCCCGAAATCATTTTCCGAAGTTTGGCTCGGGTACGTTCAGTGAACGAACGAGCGGGTTTTCCTAACTTTTGATCCGGTGCTCGGAATTGAAATCTGAGGGCACCGATGAACTCACAGCGCCGATATTCGCTTAAGGAGACCTTTCCCTAAGTTGCGTTTACACGAGGGAAGTTGTAAAAAATAAAATTGTGAATGTTAAAATAAAAATTTAACTTCAATTTTTATTTTTATCTTCCTTAAGTGTTTTTATCCTTTGGGTGGAAGTTGGGTGACAACCCAACTTCCCTTGGGAGGTTAAGAGGGTGGTGGGGCCCACACGAACCCCACCCCTTCATATTCTCTAACCCCCCCAACTCACAATTAATGATGTAAACTTAGGTTATAACTTATTTCATTAATAAGTGAGTTTAATTAAAGTTTTGAAATTCAATCTCTTGAATTTCAAAAGACTTACGTTGTGTTTTATTAAGTTGTAAAGTCATGCTTTAATTTTAATAAACTTAAGTTATAACTTAAGTTTTAATTGTGGGGAATTAAATGAATTGGTTTGAATTTCAAACCTTTGAAATTCCAAACCCTTCTATTTAATTCAGTTTTTAGTTTCCTTTGCGGGTCGGCGTTTGCTGTGCGGAGAGGAAAAGAGGGAGGCTTCTTGTGAGTTCTTCCTCCACGACGAAGAACGCGGCGTCCTTCTTCCACAACGTCGGACTGCAACGCGTTGGATTTCCTCCACGACGCCGCAACGCATCCTCTCCGCGACGTTCTTTCCGCGGCGAACCGACGTCCGACGCCGCAACGCACTTTCCGCGACGTGCCTCCCGCGGCGAACCCACGTCCGTCTACCGCGACGCCATAACCGCGATGCCGACGACGTCTTCTTCCGTGACGTCCGACCTCCGCGACGCTCGTCCTTCGCGGATCGTTGATGAGCTCCGCGAGCTTCCTTCGAGGTAGGGGTTGTTGAGTATTGTTAATTTATTCCATTTCTTGCTCGTGGATCGCATGTCTACGTGAGGCTTTTGTATATTTTATACAAGTATTTTTGTTAACGCGAGGGGGGGGGGCGGACCGCACGAATACGGCCGAAACCCCCTCCATCGTTCTTGTTTATTCTTGCGGGTGGAAGCAAGTGGCGTGGTGCCGTCGCACAATGCGGATGATCGTGCAAATATTTTACGCGGCGCCGTCGCGCCACGCCGAGGTAGAATCTTCAAGAACGCGACGCCGTCGCGCCGCGTTGAAAGGAATCAAGGCACGGCGAAAGGGGCGCGGTGCCGTCGCACCGTGCCAGACGATGAACACCGCGGCCGGTTCCGGGCCGCGGCAGGACGAGGAGACCGCGGCTGGTTCCGGGCCGCGGCGGGAAGAGAAGACCGACGGCCGGGCCGCCGGCGTCGGAAGCCGAAGGGGGGACCGGAATTTCCGGTCCCGTTAGAGAAAAACCGGCCGGCCAGCTGGCCGGCCGGATACCTTTAAAACCGGGGGAATTATTCCCCCGGCCATCTTACAAACCCCCCTCTTAATGAGGGGGGCGGTTCTTTGAAGAGAGGGGGGGGGGGCAGCCGGCCCCCCGGTTCGATTCCAGCCGGCCCCCACGTGCGGGGGCCGTTTTTTTTGTAAATGGAGCGGCACAAAGGCCGCGCCGCTTCACAAATCAGCGGGGGCTTGCCCCCCGCGTGCCGACCGCATGCGGTCCCTCGCGGCACCCCGAGCCGCCGCGGCATCCCGCGCCGCCGCGCCGCCGTGCCGCCCGGCCGCCGCGCCGCCGCCGCCCGCCGCCGAGGGGGGGGGGGGGGGGGTCGGGCCGGACCCCCCCCCCCCCCCGTTTCGAACCAGAATTGGTTTTTGGCCCATAACTTGAGCCTCGGACCTCCGATCAACGAACCGTCAACGGCAACGCGATCCTTGGATCGAGACGGTCGTTTCGGTATATTGCACTCAAGGTTTCGGGTTACTTTGAGTTCGGTCGGGTTGGTTCGTTCACGAAACCAACCGGGCCTTCGGAGCGGAAACGCTCATATCTTGAGCTACGAACATCCGATTGACGCGCCGTCAGTCGCGTTGTGTTCCTCTTAGTGAGACGGATCTTTTGGAATACTTCTCCCGAGGTTTGGACATAGGTGGAGTACGGCTGGGTTGGTTCGTTCACGAAACCAACCGGGCCCTCGGAGCGGAAACGCTCATATCTTGAGTTCCGGACGTCCGATTGACGTGCCGTCGACTTTGATGGAATCCTCTAAGTGAGACGGATCTTTTGGCATACTCCGCCCGAATTTTGGACGCAGGTGGAGTACGGTCGGGTTGGTTTTGCCTTAAAAATCAACCGGGCCCCGGGAACGAAAATGCCAATAACTCTCAGACCGGACGTCCGATCGACGCGCCGTCTGTTGCGTTGAGTTCCTGTTGACGATACGGAACTTTTGGATACATCAACTCCGGTCTTTGTGACAGTTTATGTATCAGCCTCTCGGCTCGTGGAGCGGATCCTCCGAACGAGCTTACTGTGTGCGGGAACCCTAGTGCTGGCTGCGACTGTTACTGTGACGACTACTACTACTGCTACTGTGACTGCGACGACGACAGTACAGAGATCCTATGTGGATTCGACGACGACGACAACAGCACTCAGCGATCCTACGTGGAATAGTGCTACCGAACCTGTGTGAGCTGAATCTTCTGTTGATCTTGGGTGGTGGAGCGCTTGGGTGTAGCGGCGGACCCGTGGTACTTGATAGTGGTGGTGCGCTTGGATGCAGCAGCAGACCCTTGGCGGTGGAGCGCTTGGTTGTAGCGGCGGACCCGCGATACTCTACGGAGTGTGTGTGCTAGGTTGTAGCGGCGGACCCGCGATACTCTACGGAGTGTGTGCGCTTGGTTGTAGCGACAGACCCGCGACGGTGGAGACGTACGTGCGGAGTACGGAGACCGTGTAGATGACTGAGACCTGACCACTGCTTGACCGACTCGACTTGGAGTGAGTCGACTAGCGCAGTGGACGGAGCGCCCAGTAGTTGGCAGCAGACCCACGGCGGACGGAGCACCTGGTAGTTGGCAGCAAACCCGCGGTACTCGTCAGAGGAGTACCTCAGTAGGCTATTTGGGTGAGCGCCCAGTAGTTGGCAGCAGACCCTCAGCGGACGGAGCGCCCAGTAGTTGGCAGCAGACCCGCAGTACTCGAACGGAGGAGTACCTCAGCAGTCATAGGTTAGTGAGCAGTACCTCGGAGTCGTGACAGGACTACTGCACACTTCAGAGACGGGGCTCTTCAGCAGCTACGGTTTCGATAATTAAAAATCCTGGTTTGAGCTGAGTCAATGATCTTTGTGTTTCCTCATGATTGAGATGGGTCGCTTGATAACTTAGGTATATGTATGGGCATATACCTGGGTAATAGTTATCCGTTGATTTCATAAACTTGTTATAAACCGTGTGGACTTGTACTGTTATCCTATGTGGATTTTACTGTTTACTCTTCTTTGTGGATTGGATTGTTCTTGGGCTCGTGTTGGAGCCGAACGGAAATTGGTGACATAGGTATATGTATGGGCATATACCTAATCAATACTGGATGTTACTTCGTGATTGTTACTTTTCTTCGTGGTTTATCCTTTGTGGATTGGAGAGACCTTCAGGGGTCTCGGGGTCCCTACTGAGTAGCTTATACTCACCCCTGCACGGGCTTTGCCCGCACTTCGTTGTGTTGGTTGCAGACGACGGACAGCGCTGTCTGTGGATGAGGCTTTCGGAGTAGGTCGGTACCCGGAGGAGAACCACTGAGCGGGACGTGCTCGGAGCGGACAGTTGGACCCGAGGAGTTGTGAGCTATCTGTACCTACCCTTCAGGTAGGATCCGTGGTGGACGATCCAGGAGCTGTGCCATCTGTACCTACCATTCAGGTAGGATTCGAGGAGGACGTCCCAGGAGCCGCTTGTACTTTCAGTTGCTGTTTTCCCTTTCGAGTTGTACTTTACTTTCAGTTGGGCTTGTATTCCGGCCCCCTTTACTTTTCTGCACTTGTAGTTACTTTCCGCTTGCTGACTCTGTGGTGTTTGTTACTTTTCAAAGGCAATTCCTTCCCTTTTTACGGGGATTTACGCCTTGGTGCTAGTCGCCAGCCCCTGGCCTATGGAAGGCGGGCTTGGGGTAGTCACGGCACGGACCCCGAGGGCGGGTCGTGACAAATTGGTATCAGAGGAGTTCGGTTCTACCGGAAACTCTGATCTTTTCTATGTGAAGCAATAATGTTTAGCGTATTGAGTGTGGTTATCAGTCCAGGGAGTCCAGTGTTGGTTCGGCGGCCGACGTATCCGTACACCAGGACCCTGACTTCTGATTTCCGACTTAATACACGAAAACATTGATTGCGTGTGTGTTTCCCAAAAGGTTTAAAGTCAGCTCAAACCAGGTCAGCTCACCAGGTATAAATCGTTGATCGTGACACAACTGTTCAGGATGTCACCATGAAGATAGTTAGCTGGAGTTCCGAGAGAGTTCTCGATGATGGCCCACCGAGCAGCGAGACTCCGGTGCAGGGCCCTTTTTCAGTGTTGGCACCTTCGGGTGGTGTACCAGCAGCACCACCACCCGTTAGGCAGCAGATGCCACTAGCTGACGGTGCACGCTAGCAGAGCGTGATGCACGAGTTCCAGTAGTAGAGGCCTCTGAGGATACGAGGCGAGACAGATTTCCCAGGCAGCAGTGGACTGGATGGAGGCGGTTGCTAGAGTTCTACGCCTAGCTTGGATACTAGTAGAGCGGATGATGATCTTAGCTCCTGTTGTTTCCAGTGAGTGACCATGAGGTTGGTCCTTATAGTAATGAGGCTTCGGTACGCGAACCGATACCTGGGATAGTACCTACGGGTAGTACGCCAGCTATGTCACTACCTGTTGGTCAGCAGACACTACCGGCGGTACCGGTAGTAGAGACTCACAGGCTTAGTGCCTTACTTATGTTTTAGAACCAGATATCCCTCAAGTTTCGAGGTGAGCCTGACTCGTAGGCAGCTGAGGACTGGCTTGAGGAGGTGGTTGTGAGTTTTCTGGAGCTAATACAGCTTCGACTGTACGACATGTCGGAAGCAGAGCACTCAACGTGGCTTACCAATCAATCTTGGTACTCATTGTTACGTTGTGATCAGTTCTATAGACTCGAACTTCTAAGCGAAGTGTGTCTAAAGGACATCCGAACCATTTCTTTTCCTCTATGAATTCCTACCTATGTTAGGATGCTAGAGTGAACCTTTGTGGTTGTGAACGTTAGCAGTGAAAGGCAGGAAACTAGCGCCCGTCTCAGAGACTCGGGCGTGTAAAATGTTTCAGGAGGAGGAAGTGCTAAGGACAGATGAATCTGCAGGGTAGCAGACGTGGAAGCGGAGCTTGGAGAGCAGCATGTGGTGGTGTACATTTCGACATGTTAGGACCACCCGACTTAGTAGTCCCCGCCAGGCTCAGGGAGCAGGAGGGCTGGGGAGGAGAATAGCTGCATTGCGGTCAAGGAGTGTGACCCAGGAGCTCTAAGAATGATTCGGGGTACGAATTATGTCTACTACGAGCTGCCATATCTATAGACTTAGGAACCAATCATTCTACCCTTCCACGAATCATGTCCCAGACCTAGAGGTTCCGGGTAAGCCGTAGACTTGACCCTCACGTCTGGAGATACCTTTGGGAGGAGACTCGATAATCACGTTTACACCGACGGTGTGATTTGACCTCGAGGCGAGAGTTTCGGTTGGAATCTCTTGATGGCAGCGTAGAGGCCTTACGACGTTGATCTGGGTATGGTTTTGATTCACAAATCATACCCCGGTTGACTGTTTTAGGCAAACGTCGGAATGGGTTTTCCTTGGTCGGCGAAAAGGAAACCCTGGGCAGCACATGTTAAACTCAGGCATAAGAGGGTGTGACCGATCACTCTTGAGTTGGTCAACCCTACCCTTGTGGCAGCAGGAGTTTTTAGTTTCAGTTCTAACCAAAAAAGGGAAACCTCTTGAGTTCGAGGGTGACGAACACGTTCTTATACGGTCTCACCCCGATGAGGTTTCGGAGATGTGGCCGAGGCGGCATGTTATCTCCGAAGTTCGATGGACCCTTTTGATCTTCAGCAGGGTAGGAGAGGAGGTTTACCGCTTGACCCTACCACCTCAGTCGCACCGGGTGAATAATGTCCACCACGTGTCTCAGCTATGGAGATACGTGTATGTTTCTTCACACGTCATCGACCCTGGGAAGTTGGACGTCGATGACAGGGCGACAAGCACAGAGGTTCTAGTAGAGATCGAGGATCGACAGGAGCAGGATCTACGTGAACGGTTGCTTCCTCTGGGGTGCTTCTCGGGTAGCACGAGATCTTCAGGTGAGCATATGGGAGCGTAAAGCTCAGTTGCGTGCTCAGTACTACCTTGTTTCCCTTAAGTGTGAGTTGAAGCTTTACGGGGACGTAAAGCCCTGAGGTGGGAGTAATGTAATGACCCGTAAAATTCAAGGAAGATTTTTTTTTAATTTTCTTTAGAATTTTACAAGAGAGCGGTTTCAGACGGCACCTGATTCCAAGGCCCAGAGTGCCCGGAATCATTTTTCGAAGTTTGGCTTGGGTACGTTCAGTGAACGAACGAGCGGGTTTTCCTAACTTTTGATCCGGTGCTCGGAATTGAAATCCGAGGGCACCGATGAACTCGCAGCGCCGATATTCGCTTAAGGAGACCTTTCCCTAAGTTGTGTTTACACGAGGGAAGTTGTAAAAAATAAAATTGTGAATGTTAAAATAAAAATTTAACTTCAATTTTTATTTTTATCTTCCTTAAGTGTTTTTATCCTTTGGGTGGAAGTTGGGTGACAACCCAACTTCCCTTGGGAGGTTAAGAGGGTGGTGGGGCCCACATGAACCCCACCCCTTCATATTCTCTAACCCCCCCAACTCACAATTAATGATGTAAACTTAGATTATAACTTATGTCATTAATAATTGTGTTTAATTAAAGTTTTGAAATTCAATCTCTTGAATTTCAAAAGACTTACGTTGTGTTTTATTAAGTTGTAAAGTCATGCTTTAATTTTAATAAACTTAAGTTTTAACTTAAGTTTTAATTGTGGGGAATTAAATGAATCGGTTTGAATTTCAAACCTTTGAAATTCCAAACCCTTCTATTTAATTCAGTTTTTAGTTTCCTTTGCGGGTTGGCGTTTGCTGTGCGGAGAGGAAAAGAGGGAGGCTTCTTGTGAGTTCTTCCTCCACGACGAAGAACGCGGCGTCCTTCTTCCACGACGTCGGACTGCAACGCGTTGGATTTCCTCCACGACGCCGCAACGCATCCTCTCCGCGACGTGCTTTCCGCGGCGAACCTACGTCCGACGCCGCAACGCACTTTCCGCGACGTGCCTCTCGCGGCGAACCCACGTCCGTCTACCGCGACGCCATAACCGCGATGCCGACGACGTCTTCTTCCGTGACGTCCGACCTCCGCGACGCTCGTCCTTCGCGGATCGTTGATGAGCTCCGCGAGCTTCCTTCGAGGTAGGGGTTGTTGAGTATTGTTAATTTATTCCATTTCTTGCTCGTGGATCGCATGTCTACGTGAGGCTTTTGAATATTTTATATAAGTGTTTTTGTTAACGCGAGGGGGGGGGGGGGGGTCGGACCGCACGAATACGGCCGAAACCCCCTCCATCGTTCTTGTTTATTCTTGCGGGTGGAAGCAAGTGGCGTGGTGCCGTCGCACCACGCGGATGATCGTGCAAATATTTTACGCGGCGCCGTCGCGCCACGCCGAGGTAGAATCTTCACGAATGCGACGCCGTCGCGCCGCGTTGAAAGGAATCAAGGCACGACGAAAGGGGCGCGGTGTCGTCGCACCGCGCCGGACGATGAACACCGCGGCCGGTTCCGGGCCGCGGCAGGACGAGGAGACCGCGGCTGGTTCCTGGCCGCGGCGGGAAGAGAAGACCGACGGCCGGGCCGCCGGCGTCGGAAGCCGAAGGGGGGACCAAAATTTCCGGTCCCGTTACAGAAAAACCGGCCGGCCAGCTGGCCGGCCGGATACCTTTAAAACCGGGGGAATTAATCCCCCGACCATCTTACAAACCCCCCTCTTAATGAGGGGGGCGGTTCTTTGAAGAGAGGGGGGGGGCAGCCGGCCCCCCGGTTCGATTCCAGCCGGCCCCCACGTGCGGGGGCCGTTTTTTTTGTAAATGGCGCGACACAAAGGCCGCGCCGCTTCACAAATCAGCGGGGGCTTGCCCCCCGCGTGCCGACCGCATGCGGTCCCTCGTGGCCCCCCGAGCCGCCGCGGCATCCCGCGCCGCCGCGCCGCCGCGCCGCCAGGCCGCCGCGCCGCCGCCGGCCGCCGCCGCCCGGGGGGGGGGGGGGGGGGGGGTCGGGCCGGGTCGGCCCGGACCCGGACCCCCCCGTTTCGAACCAGAATTGGTTTTTGGCCCATAACATGAGCCTCAGACCTCCGATCGACGAACCGTCAGTGGCAACGCGATCCTTGGATCGAGACGGTCGTTTCGGTATATCGCACTCAAGGTTTCGGGTTACTTTGAGTTCGGCCGGGTTGGTTCGTTCACGAAACCAACCGGGCCTTCGGAGCGGAAACACTCATATCTTGAGCTACGAACATCTGATTGACGCGCCGTCAGTCGCGTTGTGTTCCTCTTAGTGAGACGGATCTTTTGGAATACTCCGCCCGAGGTTTGGACATAGGTGGAGTACGGCCGGGTTGGTTCGTTCACGAAACCAACCGGGCCCTCGGAGCGGAAACGCTCATATCTTGAGTTCCGGACGTCCGATTGACGTGCCGTCGACTTTGATGGAATCCTCTAAGTGAGACGGATCTTTTGGCATACTCCGCCCAAGGTTTGGACGCAGGTGGAGTACGGTCGGGTTGGTTTTGCCTTAAAAACCAACCGGGCCCCGGGAACGAAAATGCCAATAACTCTCAGACCGGACGTCCGATCGACGCGCCGTCTGTTGCGTTGAGTTACTGTTGACGATACAGAACTTTTGGATACATCAACTCTGGTCTTTGTGACAGTTGATGTATCAGTCTCTTGGCTCGTGGAGCGGATCCTCCGAACGAGCTTACTGTGTGCGGGAACCCTAGTGCTGGCTGCGACTGTTACTGTGACGACTACTACTACTGCTACTGTGACTGCGACGACGACAGTACAGAGATCCTATGTGGATTCGACGACGACGACTACAGCACTCAGCGATCCTACATGGAACAGTGCTACCGAACCTGTGTGAGCTGAATCTTCTGTTGATCTTGGGTGGTGGAGCGCTTGGGTGTAGCGGCAGACCCGTGGTACTTGACAGTGGTGGTGCGCTTGGATGCAGCAGCAGACCCTTGGCGGTGGAGCGCTTGGTTGTAGCGGCGGACCCGCGATACTCTACGGAGTGTGTGTGCTTGGTTGTAGCGGCGGACCTGCGATACACTACGGAGTGTGTGCGCTTGGTTGTAGCGACAGACCCGCGACGGTGAAGTCGTACGTGCGGAGTACGGAGACCGTGTAGATGACTGAGACCTGACGACTGCTTGACCGACTCGACTTGGAGTGAGTCGACTAGCCCAGTGGACGGAGCGCCCAGTAGTTGGCAGCAGACCCACGGCGGACGGAGCGCCTGGTAGTTGGCAGCAAACCCGCGGTACTCGTCAGAGGAGTACCTCAGTAGGCTATTTGGGTGAGCGCCCAGTAGTTGGCAGCAGACCCTCAGCGGACGGAGCGCCCAGTAGTTGGTAGCAGACCCGCAGTACTCGACAGGAGGAGTACCTCAGCAGTCATAGGTCAGTGAGCAGTACCTCGGAGTCGTGACAGGACTACTGCACACTTTAGAGACGGGGCTCTTCAGCAGCTACGGTTTCGATAATTAAAAATCCTGGTTTGAGCTGAGTCAATGATCTTTGTGTTTCCTCATGATTGAGATGGGTCGCTTGATAACTTAGGTATATGTATGGGCATATACCTGGGTAATAGTTATCCGTTGATTTCATAAACTTGTTATAAACCGTGTGGACTTGTACTGTTATCCTATGTGGATTTTACTGTTTACTCTTCTTTGTGGATTGGATTGTTCTTGGGCTCGTGTTGGAGCCGAACGGAAATTGGTGACATAGGTATATGTATGGGCATATACCTAATCAATACTGGATGTTACTTTGTGATTGTTACTTTTCTTCGTGGTTTATCCTTTGTGGATTGGAGAGACCTTCAGGGGTCTCGGGGTCCCTACTGAGTAGCTTATACTCACCCCTGCACGGGCTTTGCCCGCACTTCGTTGTGTTGGTTGCAGACGACGGACAGCGCTGTCTGTGGATGAGGCTTTCGGAGTAGGTCGGTACCCGGAGGAGGACCACTGAGCGGGACGTGCTCGGAGCGGACAGTTGGACCCGAGGAGTTGTGAGCTATCTGTACCTACCCTTCAGGTAGGATCCGTGGTGGACGATCCAGGAGTTGTGCCATCTGTACCTACCCTTCAGGTAGGATTCGAGGAGGACGTCCCAGGAGCCGCTTGTACTTTCAGTTGCTGTTTTCCCTTTCGAGTTGTACTTTACTTTCAGTTGGGCTTGTATTCCGTCCCCCTTTACTTTTCTGCACTTGTAGTTACTTTCCGCTTGCTGACTCTGTGGTGGTTGTTACTTTTCAAAGGCAATGCCTTCCCTTTTTACTGGGATTTACGCCTTGGTGCTAGTCGCCAGCCCCTGGCCTATGGAAGGCGGGCTTGGGGTAGTCACGGCACGGACCCCGAGGGCGGGTCATGACAAACCGTGTTGTTGCAGTGTCCATTTTGGATCAAAGTAGCTTCAAGTATGGCAATGGGAATCTGAATTAACCCTACATCATGACTTAAGGAGAATTTATTATCAATATGAGAATTTATATCATACCAGATCACATAGTGAATCTCAACGTCAGCAGTAGGGAAAATTCTCTTAAGCTGTTAATAGTTCACTATATCCACACATCCAGTTAATTTTTATTTTACATATTCATAATTTAACTACCTATTGTAAAAAAATTGTAAAAATATAATTCCAAAGAGTATAGTCAGTGGCACAAGAAATAAGTATATTATTGGCATCTTCTTTGACTTGGTTACAAATACAACATTTAGAAGAGAGCTATATACCATACAATTGAGTGTGATCATCGCTGGGGATCCTGTTGTGAGCAAGTCACCATATGAGATTAAATCTTGAAAGTTTTCTCCAAGGATATTCAATGATCTTTATCCACCCTAAATCACTTCTTGCGTTACAAATATAGTAGTTGTAATAGTTTTTTGAATTACGACTTCCATTGTGAGATGCTTCCAAGATTATAAAGTCATCAGTGATAAGGAAAGTTTAGGTATCAATGAAATTCATGATAGTGTTGAGAATATGATCATTTTTGGAGATGAAGACATCTCTGATAGAGATATTGGTGTTCTCAGGACATTGGTAAAGAGAAATTACAGATATTAATGGAGTTCTAGTCTAGTTACCCAAAAAATATTCATTGAGGAGTCTCTAGAGTCTATCCACTTTGTGTTATTAATAATACATGAAAAAGTCTGTTTTATGGATGGGAAAATAGAGGAGGCAAGAATATTTTGGATTCATTTATTAATTTTTTCATCAAATCTATTTTTGAGGAAGATAGTTGAATTTGATTTTTTATGCAGGAGATCCAATATTACCCTGCCTTGAAGATCCTCATTATTGGGTTTAACATTTATAATTCCAATTCCTCCTTTGTCAATGGGTTTGCAACATGTTGTACATGGTATGGTGATGTGTTTCATTACTATCGTGATACATTTCCAAAAAAAATTAATTGACGTATTTATATTTTTAATAAGACCAACATGCCACTTTTAGACTATCATAGAGTAAACAATTTTAGTGAAAAAATTTGATTTAACAAGACAGATTCTACATGACATAGAAAGAGATTTTCCCTTCCAAGAAGAATGTTGATTTATAACATTATTAGAAATTTAAGAGAAATGTGGAGATTTGGGTCTTCTCTAAAATATGGTGACACATAGGTATTTAAAAGGTGGAGATCCCTCCATTATAAAGAAGTCTCATATAATGCTGTATTTTCAATTAAGGGGAAAATACATCACAATGAAAATCGATGATTTTTCTCTGCTAATAAATTTTCCAAATATATCCTCATAATGGGTATTTGATTTTTTTAGGTTTTAGATGATTCAATTAACCCCTGGAAGAAACATAATTATATCATCATCTTACAACTGGTCAGTGGGATCATTCCAATTTCGCGACACATGAATGGGCTTGAGTTTGTTTTAATCAACAAGTTAAATAAGAAAATGGATAATACAATCTTCTACAATAGAGAAAATGAGGGAGAGAGGGGGTCCCCATGTCTTACACCTTTAGTGCATTTGATGTATCCTTTAAGAGAACTGTTGATACGAATGGAAATGGATTCCGAATTGAATATGGTTATGAAAGTAATGAAAAAGGCATTACATAAACAAAAATATTGAATCAATTTAAAAATAAAAATCATTTCCATTGTATCAAAAAAATTAATTTCATGTTTAATTGAAATAATACATCTTCTGTTGACTTTTTCAAAGTGTTAAAACAATCGGATGTAAGAAAAATGCAGTTTTGGATACATAAACCATTGATAAACACTAATTGATTCTAGTAGACTATTATTCAGTGATGGATGAATGCATATTTGAAAATATTTTTCTGATGATTTTATAAAGGGTGTATATGAGATCATTGGGATTCAACAAGTGGATCTTAGAAGAATTGTCATCTTTTGAGATTAGAGAGAGGTAATTGGAATTTAGACCATGAAGAAGAAAACCAATTGAGAAAAAATATTTTAAAATATTGAAAACATCAAATTGAATAATATCCCAATAGTGCTAGATGAAACCATTATTAAAACCATTTTGTCCCCGAGAAAAAACATGATTTAAAATAAAGAAATTATCATTAATTTCCTGATCTATATGGGTGTTAAGAAGAAAAGTGTTATCTTCGTCATTGAACACCATCAGAATGATCTCAGGTAAGAGGTCTCTGTTGTTATCAGGTCCATTAGAGATAGATTCAATGTATGATAAAATATTATTAGCAACGTCCTCATCATTTTCTATAATGGTGTCTCCATATTTTATAAAAGGTATGTAGCCTAAAATCTCTTCGTTCTCTTGGTAGGTAATTATAGACCATTGTATTTCCATCACCATCAAGAAGCAATTTTGCATTAATGGCATATTTTCTCATGTTATCCATAAATGAAAGCAGATAATTGCACTTTACCGATGTTTTGATTTCGTAATGTGGATCAATTCTAAAATCAAAGTTAGTGCTATGGTTTTGGATTTGACTGAGCTTATTATCAAGGAGAATGATATACTTGTTCATTTGTTTGGCATGTAAGCTATACCATTAATATTTTAATAATAAATATATAATTAATAATGAAATAAATATAATATTTATAAACCATAAAATCATTTATAATTATTCATATGAAGTGTTGATGAAAACTGAATTACACAATTGCATAATGTAGGCAGTTCAGATGTAAACATGTGCAATGTTTTCATTTCGCAATGAATTTAAAGGTAAAAAAGAAGATAAGATATTATTAATATAAAATATTATTTATCAAATTAATTTTATATAAAAAATTAACCAAATTAAAATATCCAAACATGAATAATAATTATAGATAATGAATTATATCACTATATAGAAGAGGTAGTCTATAAGCATACATCAATGAAACTTTTATTCCCCATTTCTTATAACGAAATAGGAAAACCATTAATCCCTAATTATAATTAATATTTAGTAAAATGGTTATAAAAAATTAATTATTTTAAAAAATATTAATTATATTTATAGGTGTTATAATATGATATGAAAATTAATTTACTCAGATAATTATTATACCCCATAATTTAGAAACTACATTTGGATGACACCTTATTCATTGAGAATATGTTTTTAATATTATAACAGTAACACTATATTATAGAGAGGGATTTAATGTATGTATTTTTTATAGGGATGAATGATATAAAAGTATCATGAATTGTGAGGAACATATAAGAGTTGGTGTCTTATAATATGGGAGGAATTGGACATAATGAAAATAATAAAAATATTAAGTAATAATAATGTATTAATCATGTTCGGTTGAAATAAAATAAAATATATTTAAATATAGGATGTTTAATGTATAAATATTATAAATTAATTAATCAATAGTTATGGATTTGAAAAATTTCAATCATTATGTCCAAGAATAACAACCACGACATTACCTTTTCATCCATAACAATGGAAACAATTTTTTTTTCATTTTTTAATATTAATTATGATTGAAAATTATGTTCCACATATTAACTAGTATTAATAGTGATGACTAAAAATTATTAATACATTTCCAAACATTATATTTAAATAATTAAAAAAAATTAATTTTAAAATAAATTCATAAAAAAAACTAAAACCATTTTTGAAAAATGGATTTTAAGCATAAAAATGATTAATAAATACGATAAGAATATAAAAATTATTATTGTAAATACAAAATATATTATTGAATAAGTTACTTATAAGATTGATTAATAAAAAATATTAAAATTATTTAATTTAAACTAGTATGATAAAAGTATATTTTTTCATAAAACAAATTTTTAGGAAAACATCAATATTTATCTACAAATTCAAATATTTTCATTTCAAAACCATTAATATCAAATGAATTCATTAATTATGTTTCCAAAAAATAATTTTTCAGATTTTTGTTTTCATATTCATAACCTCTAATACAATAACATGGAAATAACATCCACACTAAATGTTAATATTTATATAAAATTTCATTTATACTCTATATTGCACATAAATTTAGCTATCAATGAAATTAAATTTCATTCAAGAGAAATAATTATAATTTATCAAGTTATTACATTTTACTCGAATTATAATAATTTAACAATATAAATTTTATGACTATGACATGAATAACTAACGATACTTTTTCCACATCACATTTTCTAGTTCCCTTGTAGCTTCCTCAAATTTTATGTTTGTCCATAAAATAATTACCTGGGTGGATGCCCTATTTCAAAAAATATTCCCTCATATTTCTATAATATACCGATGTTTTATTATAAGGGATATCTTTATCTGTTTTTATATAATTTTATTTAAGTATATGTAATTTATTATGTATTTATTTCTTTAAGACGTATGCATGGAACACATCATATTCATGAGGTAGATTCAGTGGATGTCCCAAGATAATAGAACCCAGATTGACACAATAATGAATTTAAAAGATGATGGTAATCTAGGGATTAGATTTCACATCACTCTAATCCTTATTACCTTCTCCCAAGGATATATTAATAAGAAAACCTTATAAAAAAATTTAACTTAAAATCTCACTGATTATAGAAAACATAAATTTAATGATATATATATTCTTCCCTAATGTGATGTTAAAAAACATCATCCTTATATTATTTTTAATAAGGTATCTCAGGACCTAATTGAATTATATTCCGAAAAAAATCCTTAAACATTAATTTTTTACCCTACTTTCTTTATTTCTAATCATAATGACCTATATGAATGCTCGAGTGACATCTATTTTTTGAGAAAAATACACTAAATGTTGGTATTGAACCCGAACTCATTTTAATTCCATATAAGAATCAATAAAAATATTTTATAGAGATTTAATGTTCTTCAAATACTGTTTATTTTTTATGGTAATATATGAATCATTCAAAATAAAGGTTCTATCCTCAGAATGTTGAAGATATCTCTAGAAATTTTGGGAAAACCTAAAATACCAATTAGAGACATTTAAGTTTGTTACTCCATACATTCCCACCCCATCATTAATGTATATCCTATAAAGATGAACAATATAAGAATATTCTCAAATAAAAATAAAATTTTAATATTTTGAAATGAAATTAACTATAACCTAAAAAAAATTATGCCCTATTGATTTATGGGGTGTCAAATGATGAATAAAACGGTATTTTATTCTCATTTTTATTTTGGTATTGTTAATTTTTGTAACGTACCCTTATAAATATGGCTCATAGTCTCAATTATCAATTAAATATATAATTGAGGTACTTAAATTATATTAACCCTATTTATTTTATCCCATAGGGAAAAATTATCTCTATATACCATCATACATTTGAGATGAATAACAAATTAATAACTTTGAGACTAATCCAAACACTACTTCTTCAATTATAGTATTGATGGGACACATACTGGGTTATAAAAAATATAATTATATCACAATAATTTTTAATCATAGGAACATTTCTTAACTTCTTCTATAGTTCCACATCCTTCATTAGTCCATCTGCAATCTTCATGTGGATGTAAATTTTAATGCTCATTTAAGAAATATATGATATTTCCCATTTTCTCCTCATTTCAAGATGCCAATTTTCAGAATACATATATATTGGATATCTTTCAAACATCATCATAAAAAAAATATTGGTGTACTACTAATTCAAAGAATCAACAACCTTTTTAACCATCCTATGATAGTATTGTATTGAGGTGTTATAATATTTAAAAAATTCAAACCCTCTCATTTTTAACATATTAAAACCATGGTGTTAATATGTACATAAATCCTTAATGATATATATATATGTGTATTCAATAATTTATCCTATTAAAAAGAATATATATTCCACACAAATATAACCAATTTTGAATCTAAATCCCTATTTAGGTGATTTTTCTCATGTATTTTCAATTTAAAATAGGCATATGATATCAACATAAAATTTTATATTTAATAATGTATCAATTTCTTAATTGATGTATTATTATAGTTCACAAACACTTATCTATTATATGTTAGTGTGATCAATTTTTTACTGACTAACATTAACTTCAAATAATTGAAATTATACTCACATTAATATGTCCACAAGAAAATAACCCCCTTTTAATTGAATATGGGGGTTAGAATAAATTGTTCTGAGAAATATCCTACAAATCATTATAAATATATATATAAACCATAGATACAAATTGATCATGGTTTTTATGGTTTTTCTATTCCATTTCATTTCAAGTTCAATCTTTGAATGATCCATCGATATTCACATTATAATGATATATATAATCTAATAATTAAAATTTCATAACCCCAAAATCATAATTAGTAATTTTTTCATTCAAGTACACTTTCCTTAGAGTATTCAACATAATTATAGAATGATATTCATTATCTTCCTTTGTCATTAAATATCATAAAATATCATATATAAATACTTCAGAAAAAGATCAAAGTAATCTATAAACTTTATATTCCTTAAATCCATAATGATAATGAGATCATCAGTATTTCCAAATATATTCCCTATAAATGAAAAATTCAAATACCTCAAATAGATGTCTATATAAATATATGATACTTATTGAATCATAATATATGATATTCGGAATGAAAATCAATCATGGAAAAATATTTACCAACTTATAATTGATCAAAAACATCATCCGAATGTGGTATATGAAACTAGTTCATGATAAAAATATTATTAGGTTATTTATAATAAATGCAATGACATTTTGTCAACTAGTTTTTTCTTAATGAAAATAATATGGAAACCCCATGGTGAAAGAATAGAGTACTAGAGTCCATTATCATAATACTTCTACAGTTTCTTGTTCATTCCCTGAATCTCAATGACGGTAATCTATATAGAGTCATATATAATATTCTATCACTAGGAGGGAGTTTCATAGAAAAATCAATATCATGGTTTGGAAGAATAGTAAAAATTATTCAAGAAATAATTTATATGAATAATAAAAATATATAAATGTTTAATTTTATGTTTCTCTCCAATAATTTTAAGAAAATATTCATCATGAATACGCTGAAAGAACCACACAATAGATGGAAATTCCTTTTGAAGTTCATATTCATCCTCACACCAAATATGTCACAACATGTCCCTTGAGGCCCATGTAGTAACTACCCAAAGCCCACATTCCATAGGTCAGGGATAGGTGACTAGCACCGAAAATGTGAAACCAAAAATGGAAAGGCGTTGTATTTATACCTATACACACATAGACATGGCACACATCATACAAGTAAAACATGATTGAAAAGGTAATATATAACCACTACTAAAACCCACCACTGATGGTAAAAGTAATTTATTAATGTAAATGGGATAGTATATAAGTACAACTGGATAAATAGTATAGAAAAAAGGTTTAAACATTCTCTAGAGGTCTTCCACCAAGGATCATACCTGAAGGTTAGGTATAACTCGTCATCCATCATCACTTCCAATAACCTCATCAGTCAATCATCTCCGAGAACTGTGTAGCCCTAGCTCTCCAAGTCCCAGTAATGCTGATTGTCGCCCGCACTAGACACAACAAGGTGCGGGAGAAGCCCATGTAGGGTTGAGTATAAAAATACTCCATAGGGACTCAAATACACCTAAATGACTCTCATAATTATACAATGTAAAACCACAAAGCATGATGTCAATCCTAATGCACAAAGTAAAAGTCATCTCACACTAGGTATACAAACATACAGAACATGAATAAAGTTGATTAGTCATAAATCTAGATCATCTTGTTCTGTCATTAGTATTTCGCTTTTATAGAGCACAATTATTCTATGAGATAACCCACAGAGGATTGCTATGTGCGGACCCATGGAGTATCACTAGTTATTAAAGCACTTAGAGGATAACAAGGGGAAGACCCACTCATAGGATCATTACTATTTCTTCACATCAGTTCCAAATAGTGGATTCCCTCAAATAACACATTGTAATCTGAGTGGTTCCCCTCCTCACACCATTGTTCATTCTTCAACTACTACATTTTCCATTGAAGATGTTACACAAAGATCCTCTATGTCATAAGGGATCCAACCTAATAGACAGTACGTCAATCAGAATATCAGTCTGTAATTTATATGAATTTTTTGTTCCATGGGCTTGGAAGGATATGGGTTCATTCCAACCCTCATATACTCTAACATTCTAAAAAACCATGTCGAGTATCCCAAATGGACTACCTCATCACGACGGTCCTCATGCTACTGACGGCGCATCAAACAGGCACATGGTTTGTGAGATTCACCAGTTTTTTAGAAACGGTGCTGGTTGGGTCTGGGTAATGTAGGGGTTCGGGCCAACCGGCCTGTAGAGGACACGTGTCTGGCCTGACCCGTGGGTCTGGCCTAGTCTGTAGACCATTCTTGACTAGAAAACCCGACCATGCATGCGGGTCTGCCCGACTAGTGGACCTGGCCCTACAGGCAGGTGCAACCCGACTCACAGGTGTGGCACATCTGGCAGGTCCGGCCCAATGGGAGGGTTCGGCCCAGCAGGAGGGTCCAGCGTACATAGAAGAACATGACCTAAATTCAGGCTGGGTATTGGCGCACCGACTGGACACAGAATGTCTGGTATGGCCCGCGGGTGCCGCCAATGGGATCTGCCCCGTTTTTCGAAATGACCAGCTATGTCGGCCGTTTTGTTTAGCCGAGGTGCATGAGCGAGAAGCTCCAACCTATTCGTATGGCATGTCAGTGCCGCCCCTATCAACCACCATGGCCCGGCTAGCCATAGATTCTATCGCCATCACAACTAGTGGTGACACTTCTCCACGTGGCCGGCTAGTCCGACCACCGCCATCGGTTGTCGGTGCCACCACGCCGATTGTACCGTGCTGGAGGTTTCTTATGCGGGCCACCGAAGATGCTACAATGGTCTATTTTTCAACCCGTCAGCATCAACAAGTCTCCCGGGTTACCACCTTCAATGTGAATCCCTCATAAATTCCCTGCATCCATGTGGCCTAGTAGCACACAAGAAACGCTCATAATCCTAGAACAGAGGGGGGTCTAAACCTTGTTTGGATTGGGAAACACCCTCCACTTTATTTTCCTAACATAGGGTGATATCATTAACAAAAATGGACGAAAAATGCACAATTTAAGTCCCCGAAACAACCACCTTCACAAAAAGATGTGACATGGATCATCCTATTATTTGTTTGGTCCACGTTCCTTTTATTTTCCAAGAAAGAAAATATAGGGAACATCAAAGCACATAACCCCTACCAAGAAACGGTGTTGTGGTCGAATGTGAAAATTCACGTTCGTTAAAGTTCCAAATTCTTTGGCACATGGCATCACCTCTCGATATTCGGTTCTAATCCTCCAATATTTGTTGATCAAATCTCTATTCATTGATGGAGGAAGTCATCTTCATCGTTTCGTCTAAGGTTTAACTTGCAGGATCCGAAAAACCATGCCAAAAGAATTTTTTTAAATAAAATAAAAGGAAAAAAACAATGTTGCATAAATTGATATGCCATATCAATGAACCAAAATTAATGATCCATTAATCATACAAGGATCGATGTTATAAAAAAGATGTGTTGTGCAATTTAATTTCACTTATTCAATACTCAACGTTACACTGCGGTCTGGCCAACTGTCGCTCTTCTCTTGGTGAAATAATAAAGTTTCTCCTTTGGTTAATTTTTTTGTAAAGTCAAAAAATTAGCCTTTTCATCCAACCCTATCTGGTAAATGTTATTCTTCACCTTTGTGAATCCTGACGCTTTGAATTCAATGGTTGTCTTAGAATTTTAATCCCAGCACTAGCTTAAAATATTGAAGTTTCTGCTTGAATGTTTACTGCGTCTACATTAAAAAAAGTTCAAAAAATTACAAACAGTCACCATCTCCCCACACTAGTCGAGATTGTGCTCCAACTAAGTGGAACACACCCCCACGTGCTCGAATGTACTCTTATATTTCAAATCCATGTTACCATTAAAGAGTTATAAAGATTGGGAAATTAAATAATTATTGCTTAATTATTTTATTTAAGACCAACAACTTACTTCCATTATTTGCTCATGCTGACCAAAATTAGGATTTGACTAAGGAAAACATACCATCACCATATTAGCTATAGTCTTGGATTTGTAATCTGAGTCACCGTTTGTGAGTTAAAAGAATTTGAAAACAAATTATTTAATTATTTTATTTATGGTTATTCCATTATTAAGTTTTCTCACTAGTGTTGTGTGATGACAAAAATTAATTCATGCCTAGGGTAAACCTATCATCCTAAATGCAATGGTTCCCTTAAATTTCTACTTTTGTCATCCCTTTATGTGTTATTCCACATTTTTAGGAAAACTGCTCATGCATTCTATTTAAAACATAACATTTTTCGATAGATCATTCTAGGAACTTCGGGCCCCAGAATCATGTGCCGTCAATTTTTGTTGTCCTATAATAATTACATATAATTTAAAAAAATATACGAAATTTCTGGGTCTTTATCGAATAGTTATCCAAGGTTGTTTCATAATATAATAACTGAATTTTCTTTATCATAAATTTCTATTGTGTATATATCGAGAGAGACATTCAATTCCTAGACAAATATCAAATTCAAATAGAAGAGGATTCAATAGATTTTTAGTAAGTATATTATGATAAACTTCATTCACTTGTGATATACACACTTGGGATATGATCATTATACCAATAAGAGTTTTTACTGATAACCTAATACTTAATTTTTGAGTTTGTAACATGATACATTTTAAAAATTCTTTAGAAATATATATGTGGTAATAGATAGAATCAATTTTGATAATTTCAATTTTATATTGGATTGTATGTATACAATTCACAACATTTTTCTGAAGACCCAATTCAATAGTTTTGATAGCATGATTGTTGTATTTGCCTTTGTGATTAATTGTTTGTTCACATAAATTGGTTTCAATAATACTCATTCTTATGAAATAAGTGGGATAATGTCCATATTGCTTGTAATTATATCATTAGTGTGTGGGTGGATCACAAAGATGATATCTTTCACCATTCCATTAATAGAATTTCCTATTTACATCACATCAATATTCTTTTTGTCGATGATTTTCTTTTCAAAATTAAAAACATTTTAGATACCCATTAAGTTAGTTTTCTCCATTATTCCTACCATAATTCTGATATGAATGAAATTTAGTTTTCATTATATAATGGGGTTAATTAATGGAATTTACAGAGAATTAAGTATTTCTTATCCTATAGAATATATATACTCTTCAATTTCTAATAAAATCTTGAGACAACATCAAATGATTTTTCCATAGCTATGAAGTTTTCATCTATAGAATAATATTTTAATAAATATTGTTATGTTAGTAATTTAGAAGTCACCATTTCATTCAAGACATATGGTAATAAATTCATACCTTGCTTATTTGTTGAAATTATTTGTTGATTTTAATGGATTTTCATTCAATATATTTTAGTTATGAAAAATAACATTCCATTTTAGTGAGAAGAGTTCGTGAATAGTTATCATTTAAATGGACTTGTTAGAAACATCATATATCCTAGATTTAATTTCTATATCTATAATTATATTCATCAAAAGATATCACCTTAAATATACATCACCTTCCAAAACTGTTATTTCTAGAAAAACATTTTCCTGATATAAAAATGAGATAAAAATATATATTTTTATTGTTACATATCCATTTATCCACAATTATAAGATAATATGAAACACTAAAATAAGTAGTCTATTATATCATAAAATATTATATAATGAGTCATTGCTTATTTTGGTTATCTTGATGATCAATATTATTTATATTAAAACTCTTTTATTGAAAAATTTGGGTGATCATGTTCTTAATATTTTTATTCCAATCTCATAATTAATTTTTTTTATTATGTGGAGAAGCATTTAATTCCATTTGACATTCAACATTAAGAAGATAACCATTTTTTCTACATATATACTAAACAAAATATCAAAATGTGAGAAGAAATAATCAAAATGAGTAGTCATGATATCATGAAAAATTAAACATATGTTGTCTGAATAATGAATAAATATTTTAAATATATATCACCATTGGATTCACTTATGTGATTCATGTTCATAATATATTTAATTCATTCATAATGGTTTATAATGAAAATGTGAGTTAACCAGATAATATCACATGAGAGTGTCTAACCATGTGTGTATTCCTAGGACCTATCATAGTTCACTACTGATGGTAATGTTAATACCCAATGTGCCTCATCTGGATTTTTTACGCATAAGACCATTTATTTAATAGAATATTTTATAATTCAAGTGTCTATATAAGGATTTATTTTCTGTGAAAACTAGAAAATATATACTATAACAAAGAATCATGATATTATGAAAGACATTGAAATATCCAGAAGGTTTTCAATAATGTTCTATAATCCTAATCAAAAATTATTAACTAAAACCTACATTAACTATGAATTGGTGGCGACTATGAAAAACATACATAAATATTAAATCATTATAGATAAATGTTAAATAAATTTCACAATAATTCACACCCCAGGACAATAAACATTTACGTTATTTGAAGACTGGATACATATTAATATTATATAACGTGTGATCATAAATTTAACCCGAAATTTTCTTATAATATAGTAAACTTGTAGTTATAACCTATATAAATCATTATTTATAATCAATGTAATGAAAATATATGAAAGGGTGAGATAATATTCATAGTTATGTTAAATATAGGATATACCAATAAATATTAATATGTGAGAATAAGATAACAATAAAATTATGAGAAAATTATTTTGATTTTCTATAATCACAATAAGTTATTCAAATATCATTAATCATAAATCATGAAATAAGTATTTTCATGGAAAAAAATTAATAATTCATACATGTGTATAATTATTAATGAAAATCCATGTACAAAGATAATATATCATAATCATAAAAAATAAGTTTTTATTTGTAAAACACAAAGTCATTGAAAATCATTCCTTAGTCAAGTCACACTGCCAAGGCTATCATATTGGTTTATCCCTCATTAAAACTTCTCATTATTCATGGTTTACTCCCAATAACATCATAGTGTTCAATATTAAATTACTAAATTGGGTTTAACAACAATTGAAGTTCTTATTATCTCTTAGAGAATCTATATTTACCAAATGAATTGGGAATATATACTTGAAGGACCACCCATCTCATAATAATAATCCATTAAAATGTGTTCATATATAATATCAAACATTAATCTTATAATCATATCATATCTTGTGGAAACGAAACATGTTTTATAAATATATCATCATCAAAATCATAAACCACCTTGTTGAAGAATAACAATTGTATCACATCATCATGTACCCAATAAATCCTATGTATCATTAACTGATGTTATTATAGATGATGAGTGCATTTGAAATATCCTAGTGATATTTATTTAGGGAAAAAATCTTTTTATTTATAAATATCCTATTTGAAATATAGATTATCAATACATATTATAGAAAAATAGTTGTTTAGAAAAGTATATGGGAACTTAAAATGCAATATTATAGTAAAATATAAAGTATTATCGTAGAAAATATATTAATTCGATAAAAATTAAAATTAAAACATTACATTAGAACCTTTATAAAAGTATAGTAACAACTTCTACATAAATACATTTCATTATAAAATTTACATTTTTATTCATTTTAAAAAAACAATACGATAGTGAAAAAGTCCTTAAAAAAATTTAAATAATAGATAATATATTACATAAAATAATTTTTTATTGAATGATTGTGGAATAATATGTTAACTTTCTAAAAAGGAAATAAGGTTGACAATTATATAAAAACATTTTCTCGATCATTGTAATTTTGAAAGAGAGGAAAATTTTACTATTATAAAGAAACTATATACATTTCCAATGAGGAAGAATATATATAGGGTTTAATGAAAAAAGTCTATATAATATCCCAAAATAATAATTTATTGTTGATAATCCTGAAAAGCAATGACATTGTTAAATTACCTTTACCTCAAGACCAATACTTATTTATACACATTAAAATATCCAAAATAGTAAATATATATTTATTATAAACATAACCCATATCCATATTCATAAATAAAATAAAATTTACCATTCCATTATTATTTTTAATTATTATTTTTTAATAATCTCATCCTTAGGATGAGAATTTATTTTAAAAATAGTGTCATATTAATGCATGTTTTTGTTCGATAGTTCTGGTATATCTATATTTGTCCTGTTTTAATAATATAATTAGTTTTAATAATATATAGATTAATAATATAGAAATATGTTTCATATTTATTCATAATATAATCCTTTATAACTATTCTTACATATTATTGATGATATAAAATTCATTACCCTATCTAAAAGAGTTATTCTACATGTACTCATGAGCGACATTTTCAATGTCCAATTAATTTAATGGAAAAAAGGTGGGAATAATATTACAATTAAAAAAGACTAATTATGTCCAAAATAAAATATATAGACCACATATCCATCATAATAACCGTAAATGAATGAGTGTGATTGAATTTGAATCATAAAATCATTAAGAGGTGCTAGTGAAAACTTATTCACATGTTATAATTTTATAGTCCATTTGATGGAATAGAGGTGGAAACTGGTTAATCCATCATCATAAAATCAGTTTATTAAATATAAAATATTTATAAATTTATTAATATAATTGATACTATATATTTATAAGTGGTAGAACATAAAATAAAATTCAATTTACTTAGTTAAGAGCTATACCCCGATGTTGATAATCCTTGTCACGAACCAACCCGGGTCGACCCTGAACCGATCACCCGAGCATGTCCGCATCAAGTCCCAAGAGGCGTTCCCAATCCTCCCGGGATGGCTACAAGCTCCAGGGCATCATAGAGAACACATGGGAATGATTTCGGCCCAAACTAAAAACAGGATCAAAGGAAAGAATATAAACTAAACAAACATACAAACACTAAAGACTTAAAGAAACTACGCCACGACATACCTCCCTGTTACCTCGTGGGTCACCACCCAACTACAACCAACGTCGCTCTCTCACTGAGTGACTCAAGCCAGGAAAACATGAACACAAGGAACCTGCAACTGAAATGGTAAAAGATAGGTGTGAGCACAAAAGTACTCAGTAGGTGAGCCCAACAACAAATCCCAAAGCACTGCCAGTAAATAAAGAATCTACAAATTCCAGGTTTGAACTGCAATGTATAAAAGTAAGCTTTTATAATGTTTCACTTGAAAATCTAAACACGAGACATTACCCTTATTCCTTTTCAAAAGTGGAATTTCATTTCATTGATTCTAAATTTGTTCTAAAAGATAAAGAAGTGTTACATTTTCAATTTTACTACACGTGAGAAAAGCACATTTTTCATTTGAAAACCATTTCCACAAAGTAACCAGTACAAGCTGTAAAGAAGAACTGCTAGTAAACAAGCAGGGAAAAACAAGTGCAAGTGAAAGTAACCCAGAAGACGTAAGTAATAACCATTTCTGATCCTAAACATCCCTAGAAAACCCCTGGACGTACTCGGGTTCAGACTACCTGCGGGCATGGTACTCTATAGTCAATAACCAACTGTCCACCCTAACATCCAACCAGTTGCACGCCCCACAAGGCCTTACCTACCATGGGGGGACTAACCCGTCTAATAGGGGTTAGCCAGCAACCGTCACTCGATTCTCTAAAAGACGCCTAGGAACCCATAATAGATTTAATGATACTGTGTAAGTGGGAGGCCCTCGCACGCGTGACTCATCTCACCGCACTTGCCTACCCCTTTCACGGACACCGCTACACGACAACCCTCTAAGGGAAGTCCCTCTGTAGAGATGCCCCATAAGTGCGTATATATATAAGTAGTCAGTTCACAGTTAACAAAGTGCCAACCGGGCCGCCACATCATTTACATTTAAACCGATTAATACCAAGTAATTTCAAAAGGGATACGACACATGCCATTTCATTGAAAACCAGAAACACACTTGCTTTACAAGTAAAATCATTTTCCAATATCCAAACGCACCCCACATTTATCAAGATCCAACCGGGCCTTTAATCACTTATTGAAGGAATAATATTTCTCAAATGAAAACCAAACTTTTCATCACGCGTCAAAGGAAAACATTTTTCAACAACCCAGAACCACACTTAATGTTTTCAAAATCGAGTTTAAAGGTCATACGACATTTCCCACAATCAAGGTTCTAAGACACACCCTTTTTTCCACAAACGATACACCTACTAATTTACACACACCAAAAACATTTCAAAACACATTTTAACATTTCATAAAGAACCATTTAGAAATACTACCATGGAAGCACATAATTGAATCCAAGAAAACACTTTCAATGAAACGCTAGAATTAAACATCTCTCATTTATCAGCAGATCACAATACTATAAATATCTACTTAATAATACCTTTAAATTTACTGATACTCAATAAAAAGACAAAGAATAAATAAATTATAAATTTAAAGGCGAGTGCAATGGGAGACCTACCTCGAATCGGAACGAAAAACGACACGGCGTAGAACTCCCGTTGCGTAATGGTCGCACCGTATTGCGCCGTCAAACAGGTCCTAAAACAATAGACCGTTAGATAGGTCCAACAAAAATAATAACATAATAGTAATAACAATAATAATAATAATGTAAAAATAATAATAATAGCGATTACCATAACATAATAATAATCATAATAATAATAACATAATATAATAATAATAATAAAATAATAATAATAATATAATAATAATACTAATATAATAATATTAACATAATAATAATATAACAATAATATAATCATAGTAATAATAACATATTAATAATAATAATAATATAATAATAATAATAATAATGATAATAAAATAATAAAATAATATTAACAAAATAATAATAATAATAACAATAATATAATAACAATAGTAATAATAATAATAATAATAATAATAATAATAATAGAATAATATTAACATAATAATATTATTAACAATAATATAATCACAATATTAATAATATAATAATATTAAAGACATTAACATATTAAAAATAATAATGCTAATGTAATAATAATAACTCAAACATAATAATATTAATATTAATAATAAAATAATAATTTGATAATGATAGTAACAATAATAATATAATAATCATAATATAATTAACATGATAATAATATTAAAATGTTATAAAATTAAAACGTAAATAAGATTAACATAAGAGAATAAAAACTCACAGAGTAGGAGCGGAGTGCGGTCGAGCAGGGTAGTCGGGTGTGGCGCGGCCGAGGGTGGCTGGCCGGATGGGTGTCGCCGCCAGAGAGACCCCGGATGGCGGTCGGGTTGGATGGTGTGGCGGCGGTCGGCGAGGCAGAGGGAGCTGGGAGGGTTGGCAGGAGCGCCAGAAGGTCGGCAGGGGCGCCGGAAGGTCCGGTAGGGGCGCCGGAAGGTCCGACAGGGGGAGCCAGGACGGCGGCGGGAGTGTAAGAGGACGCCGGAGGGGCGGAGTTGCCGGAAGGAGAGGGCAGCAATACGAGGCCCCAGGGGATAGGCCAGGGGTGCGCCGGGGCTGTTCACCAGAACGGAGGGGGGTGGGGGGACGACGAGCAGGGGGGCGGAGGCGGCGAGCCGGTGCGGCGGACGGCGCAACAGAGCGGAGGCCGGTTGGAAGGCGAGGGTTGCGCGGGGGAACCGGGACGGTGACGAGGAAGCGGGGCGGTGCAGGGGTGGTGCGGGCTGCGCGGAGGGCCGTGATGGAGGTGCTGGCGCCGGAGGTCGGGACGGAGGAGTCGCCAGACGGAGGTTGGCGATCGGTTGGGTTGGAGGGGACGGAGCCGGCTACAGGGGTCGCGCGCAGAAGGAGAGGGCCACCGGGGAGTGTTCGCCGGAGGAGGCCGGAATAGGGGCGAGGCGGTGCGGTGAGGCAGAGCACCGGAGACGGGGTCAGCGCTGAAGTAGGAGACTGACGGGTTGTGCGGAGAGAAGAGGATGACGCGGGGGGGGGGGGGGGGGGGGGACGGGGAAGAGAGAGGATCGGGGTGAGGGGAGAGTGGCAGTTGGGTAGGTTAGGGTTAGATTAGGTTTTAGGTTTACAATATATATATATATGATAATAATAATAATAATAATAAAAATAATAAAAAATGAAAAAGGAAATAATAATAATAATAATAATAATAATAATAATAATTAAATAATTACAATAATAATAATTATAACCAAAATATTTAAAATAATAAAACCATTTTAAAAAAACACACACAAGTATATACATTTATACATATATATCTATATATAGATATATAGATATATATATATACCTATATACAAACACATAAACATAGACACGATAAACATATATATATATACTTATATAGACATAACACATATAATCATATATATATATACCTATATAGACATATATATATATATACATACATATACACATATATAAACATATATACAATAAAAATAACTACAATAATAATAATACAACTTCAATGGTATTAATAATGAAATATCAACAAAAAAATTATAATATTTAAAACGTCGGGTGAACACAATGTCACCCGGGCTGAACGCACGGTCACCGCTAAAGATGTGATAACTACGCACCGGCACAACACCGCAAACACAATTAATCTTCGAAAAATATAAACCGGGACTAAGAAAGGAGAAAAAATTTCGGACATCCGCGATCGGGGTGTGACAATTCTCCCCACCACAGACACTTTTTGTCCCCAGAAAGTCACCAAGCCAAAAGTCGATCAAGATTCAAGTCCATGCCCCAATGGAACAAAATGAACCAAAGAGAACTGAGAATCTCGGAATGACCTTACTCTACACAGGTCACACCCGACCGATTGAAGAGAAAACTGAGGTCCGAGGTTGAGGGAGAACACGAAGGGGTTCTCCCCACCACAAGAACTTAACTAGTTCGAAAAAATTAACACTCCAAACTTACTACCACAAGGAGGCGGGTCTAGTACGGGAACTCATAACTGATCCAAACTGACTCCTATAACAAAATCAAATCTAACACCTCCGTCGAAACATTGAACCCTTGACTAGAGTCAACGAACTTCAACACCAGGATAACCCACAGAAAAGACTTAACCAAACATCAAATTGGAGACAAGATCCATTGAAGTCCACGAATCATAACCACATCCGATAACATAACTAAAAAGAGGTTAACCCACACGAGGATCAAACACACCTTTAAGAAGGATTCATGATTCAGAATATCACATTCACATGACAAGTCTGCTCAGATTATCATAGAACAAGTCCATCATTACTTTATAGAAAAACAATGCATTTACAACGTTGTTGAAACTTTAATTGCAGGAAAAACAAATATGAAAAGGTTTCTAATTGTTCCACCATCAATACGGAAAACAGAACCTGGACCAAGGCTTCACAACCCTGGGAACTCCTGACTGTGCGCGAGCTTCACCCCGAGACATGTGGCTGGGGCTCTGATGGCTGAAGCATCTTCTGCCTCATAGTCAGGTACTGACATCCTTCCATCACAGCGTCCTCCTCAAGGGATGCTTCCTGCAAAACTTCTCCAGATGGACTAGACAACAGCATCGATGACACGTCTTCGGAGGGTTGCGACAAGACGAATTTAAATTCCTGAAATGACCACATTGAAAGTATACCATCAAACGGTCTGATGAACTGGAAGCTGGGACCAACGGGGATAACTCCTTAGGAATAGGTATCTCTGGTGTCTTTTCCTCACCAGAGGGGGAACTCTTACGAACAGCCGGGGATGATGGAGTAATAACTAACTGTGCTCCGGAAACCAACTCAGCCAAAAAAACATTCTCCACTAGCTTCTCGAAACAAAGGTCTTTAGAAGCGAGGACTCGCTCCTTGATCTCTGGACGAAGACCCCCAGTGAAAAGAGAGACCTTCATGAGCTCATGCGACGATACCTCTAGAGAAAAGGAAATCAGTTCCTTGAAATGGTCAACATATGCCTTCATCGTCCGTTGGCCTTGCTGAATATGCACATGCTCTCTCTTTTTCTCCAGCTTCACTTCCTTAGGTACAAACCATTGGATGAAAACAGTTTTAAAGACATCCCACGTCATTTCAACTTGCATTGACGGTGGGGTAGCCATCTTCCACCGGTCCAAAGCTGGACCCTCAAACAACTCCATAATTGCACGAACCTTAACATTATCGGGAGTTCCCAACGTTCTAAAGATACACACCACTTCCTCAAGCCATTTCACTGCTTCTAACGGACCCTGATCACCATGGAGAATAGGCAAAGTCTGAGGAGGACAAAAAATGGGGCATGACCTATCAGAATCCTTAGAGACCTTTCTAGGCGTCATTTCATGAGCGACATATAAAACACAAAGTCAAAACCAACATCAAACCGAAGCGACATCAATAAAAGCGCCTTCATCAAAACAATTAGCACAAGGATCAAACAAATACAACACAACCCAAAATAAAATCCCCTCTTTAAAATTCCCTTTTCATTTTAGATTTCAAAACCACCCTTTTCAAAATAACTTTCCAATTACCAATCCACATTCAAACCAAACACGTTCCAAAACCATTTCCCCTTTTTAAACCAATTGAGAAAACAAAGTCAATCCTTTAATTTCTATCACACCCAGGTACTCCTGTGACCCATTGCACATGTCTTTATCCAATGTCAATTTATACTCATACCAATGCACATTTTCCATGTATTCTCACACATGTGAAAACGTTCATAAAGGGGACCTGCGGTTTCACCCCAAACCATTCTGAACCAACTCCAAGCAAACAACAGATTTTCAAATCAAGATACTTCAGTTTTAAAACCCATTTTATACATTTAAAGTCCTTTAAAAGAAACCAGTCCAATTTTCAAAAACCCTTTTTCATTTCCAACTACGCACTCACACAGACCAAAACGAAAGCAGCAACCAAATCTACATCAACCACTAAAGTGAGGGACTAGTAGTCACGCTCAACCTGGAGACATGGTAGTGGGCCATGTCCCAAGTCAACGTCGACCACTAGGAAGAATTCAAACTGTGTACTCAGACTCCACATGGGTCACTACTCCATGTGAAATCATGACATAATGTCGGCTTGCCTCCCTTGTCATCTCTCAATCCAAGACAAACCAGAAAAGATAAGGACACAATTCCTGAACTACCCCTGGCGACTCGAGGTGCGGGATGGGCGAGGGTTCATGACGTCCTTCACGTACCTACCTCTCGAGTACCGACAGTCCTAATCTCCACCTACCAAACAACCCAAATAACAAGAACCAGCTCTGATACCATTTTTTCACGAACCAACCCGGGTCGACCCTGAACCGATCATCCAATCCGTTCCGCGGCAAGTCTCGAGAGGCATTCCCGATCCTCCCGGGATGGCGAAAAGCGCCAGGGCATCATAGAGAACACATGGGAACGATTTCCACCCAAACTAAACACAGGATCGAAGGAAAGAATATAAACTAAACAAACATACAAACACTAAAGACTTAAACAAACTACGCCATGACATACCTCCATGTGACCTCACGGGTCACCACCCAACTACAACCAACGTCGCTCTCTCACTGAGCGACTCAAGCCAGGAAAACCTAAACACAAGGAACCTGCAACTGAAATGGTAAAAGATAGGCGTGAGCAAAAAAGTACTTAGTAGGTGAGCCCAACAACAAATCCCAAAGCACTTCCAGTAAATAAAGAATCTACAAATTCCAGGTTTGAACTACAATTTTAAAAAGTACGCTTTTATACTATTTCACTTGAAAATCTAAACACGATCCATTACCCTTATTCCTTTTCAAAAGTTTAATTTCTTTTCATTGATTCTAAATTTGTTCTAAAAGAAAAAGAAGTGTTACATTTTCAATTTTACTACACAAGAGAAAAGCACATTTTTCATTTGATAACCATTTCCACAAAGTAACCAGTACAAGCTGTAAAGAAGAACTGAAAGTAAACAAGCAGGGAAAAACAAGTTCAAGTGAAAGGAACTCAGAAGTCGTAAGCAATAACCATGGGCGATCCTAAACATCCCTAGAAAACCCCTGGACGTACTCGGGTTCAGACTACCTGTCGGCATGGTACTCTATAGTCAATAATCAACTTGCCGCCCTAACAGCCAACCAGTGGCACGCCCCACAAGGCCTTACCTACCAAGGGGGGACTAACCCGTCTAATCGGGGTTAGCCATCAACCATCACTCGATTCTCTAAAAGACGCCCAGGAACCCAAAGTAGTTTTAATGATACTGTGTAAGTGGGAGTCCCTCGCACGCGTGACTCATCTCACCGCACTTTCCAACCCCATACACGGACACCGCTACAAGAAAACCCTCGAAGGGAAGTCCCTCTGTAGAGATGCCCCATAAGTGCGTATATATATAAGTAGTCAGTTCACAGTTAACAAAGTTCCAACCAGGCTGCCACATCATTTACATTTAAACCAATTAATACCAAGGCATTTCAAAAGGGATACGACACACGCCATTTCATTTAAAACCAGAAACACACTTTCTTTACAAGTAGAATCATTTTCCAATATCCAAACGCACCCCACTATTATCAAGATCCAACATGGCCTTTAATCTCTCTTTAAAGGAATAATATTTCTCAAATGAAAACCAAACTTTTCATCCCGCATCAAAGGAAAACATTTTTGAACAACCAAGAACCACACTTAATGTATTCAAAATCAAGTTTAAAGGTCATACGGCATTTCCCAAAATCAAGGTTCTAAAACACCCTTTTTTCCACAAATGATACACCTACTAATTTACACACACCAAAAACATTTCAAAACACAATTTCACATTTCATAAAGAACCATTTAGCAATACTACCATGGAAGCACACAATTGAAACCAAGAAAACACTTTCAATGAAACGCTAGAATTAAACAGATCTCATTTATCAGCAGATCACCATACTATAAATATCTACTCAATAATACATTTAAATTTACTGAAACTCAATAAAAAGATAAAGAATAAATAAATTCTAAATTTAAAGGCGAGTGCAATGGGAGACCTACCTCGAATCGGAACGAAAAACGACACAGCGCAGAACACCCGTTACGTAATGGTCGCACCGTATTGCGCCGTCAAACAGGTCTTAAAACATTAGACTGTTAGACAGGTCCAACAAAAATAATAACATAATAGTAATAACAAAGAATAATAATAATGTAAATATAATAATAATAGCGATAACCATAACATAATAATAATCATAATAGTAATAACATAATATAATAATAATAATAATAATATAATAATATAATAATAATACTAATAGAATTATATTAACATAATAATAATATAACAATAATATAATCACAGTAATAATAACATATAAATAATAATAATAATAATATAATAATAATAATAATAATAATGATATTAAAATAATAAAATAATATTAACAAAATAATAATAATAACAATAATATAATAACAATAGTAATAATAATAATAATAATAATAATAATAATAATAATAGAATACTATTAACATAATAATATTAATAACAATAATATAATCACAATAATAATAATATAATAATATTAAATACATTAACATATTAAAGATAATAATGCTAATGTAATAATAATAACTCTAAAATAATAATATTAATATTAATAATAAAATAATAATTTGATAATAATAGTAACAATAATAATATAATAATCATTATATAATTAACATGATAATAATATTAAAACGTTATACAATTAAAACGTAACTAATATTAACATAAGAGAATAAAAACTCACAGAGAAGGAGTGGAGTGTGGTCGAGCAGGGTAGTCGGGTGCTGCGCGGCCGAGGGCGGCTGGCCGGATGGGTGTCACCGCCAGAGAGAGCCCAGATGGCGGTCGGGTTGGATGGCGCGATGGTGGTCGGCGAGGCAGAGGGAGCCGGGAGGGTTGGCAGGAGCGCCGGAAGGCCGGTAGGTGTGCCGGAAGGTCCGACAGGGGGAGATGGGACGACGGAGGGAGTGTAAGAGGACGCCGGAGGGGCGAAGTTGCCGGAAGGAGAGGGCAGCAAGGCGAGGCCCCGGGGAGAGGACAGGGGTGCGCCGGGGCTGTTCGTCGGAACGGAGGAGGGGGGGGACGGCGAGCAGGGGGGCGGAGGCGGCGAGCCGGTGCGGCGGACGGCGTAACGGAGCGGAGGCCAGCGGGAAGGTGGGCATTTCGCGGGGGAGCCGGGACGACGACGAGGAAGTGGGGCGGTGCAGGGGTGATGCGGGCTGCGCGGAGGGCCATGATGGAGGTGCTGGAGCTGGAGGTCGGGATGGAGGAGTCCCCGGACGGAGGTCGGCGATTGGTTGGGTTGGAGGGGCCGGAGCCGGCTACAGGGGTCGTGCACAGAAGGAGAGGGTCGCCGGGGGGGTGTTCGCCAGATGAGGCCGGAACAGGGGCGAGGCGGTGCGGTGAGGCGGAGCGCCAGAGATGGTGTCGGCGCTGAATGAGGAGACCTTCGGGCTGTGTAGAGAGAAGAGGATGATGCGGGGGGGGGGAGGTGGGGAAACGGGGAAGAGAGAGGAGCGGGTGAGGGGAGAGTGGCAGCTAGGTAGGTTAGGGTTAGATTAGGTTTTAGGATTATAATATATATATATATATTATAATAATAATAATAATAATAATAAATAATGAAAAAGGAAATAATAATAATAATAATAATAATGAATATTAAATAATTATAATAATTAATATTATGACCAAAATATTTAAAATAATAAAACCATTTTTAAAAAAACACACACAAGTATATACATATATACATATATATCTATATGGAGAAATATATATATATATACCTATATACAAACACATAAACATAGACACGATAAACATATATATATATACTTATATAGACATAACACATAAAAGAATATATATATATATATACCTATATAGACATATGTATATATATACATACATATACACATATATAAACATATAAACAATAAAAATAACTACAATAATAATAATACAACTTTAATGTTATTAATAATGAAATATCAACATAAAAATTATAATATTTAAAACGCCGGGTGAACACACTGTCACCCGGGCTGAAGCCATGGTCACTGCTAACGATGCGGTGACCGCGCACCGGCACGACACTGCCAACGCAATTAATCATCGAAAAATTTAAACAAGGACTAAGAAAGGAGAAAAAAGTTCGGACATCCACGGTCGGGGTGTGACAATCCACTTTTGAATTGGACCTTGTTACATAAATGGAAGATATTATGACAATCAAAGAACCTTTAAAGGATGGGTAGATATATTTTGGAATATATTAGGAATGTAATTACCCATTATTTAAAGATACTGGAGTGTTATGTGACACCTAAAATTAAAAAAATGGGAACACCAAAATTGACAATTTGAATGACATGTTACACCAATCGCAGAAAGGAATATGGTATGCAGGGAATTTTTTTATATTCATGGTGTTATAAGAAATAAATATATTATATATAATGATGTGAATGAAGTACTGTGTTTTCCTGAATGAAACCCAATGATGTGTTAATATGTTTTTATACAAACCATTGACATTAGTCATTGTTACATGCAACAACTTTCTTCGATTTCAAGTGTTACACGAATGACAATGTTTTTCCAAATAATATTAAAAAAAATTTAAAATTAAAAAATCTATTAAATTGGATGGTATAAATAGTATTGAAAACATATTTTTATATATTTTTTAATTCATTGGTTACTATTTAATTATAAATTAAAATAAAAACCTATTTGATATAAATGAAACGTTTTTATAATACAACTATTTTTGGATCCAAAAGGAGTTTTATTCCTGTTAATTATATAAAATATGATTATTGAATTTTTATAGAGAAATTTTAATATTATAGATTCAATTAAACGTTTTTACATTAATATAATATATTTTTAGTCTTATGATAATATCAAATTAATTTTTTCACAAAAAACGTTTGACTTTTCTAAAGTAAGTTTGGACACCTTTTAGTGGATCACTTGTTTTCCATGTAAATTTCTAAAATTTGGTAAATTTTTTTAATGAAAAATAACCTCATTATGGAAATAATAATTACGAAATTATATTTGGTTGAATATCTAAAATCCTTCTGAGAAGATTCATTTTTAGTAATAGTTGAAAATATTAAATTTTAATTGCAAAAAACGTTTCATATTAAATCTATAAAATTTTAAATTTCCTTTAAATTAATTTTAATGTAAAATTAAATAAATAATACATATATAAGTAAATTTTAGTTCATGTGAATCATTTTGAAAGACAATTTATATATAAAACCCTATAAAATCAAGAATTTTTTCACACTGAGAACCCGATTTCTCACCTTCTCTTTGGGATTAATTTCATGTTATTTTTTCCTTATGATAAATCAAATTTTAAATATGAATTACATATTTTGAGGAAGAGTAATTTGTAATATCTTATATTCTAAGAGAAAAATGATATCAATTAAAAGTTAGGTATGGAATATAAGTTGAAAGTTAAAAACATGTAATAAACTCATTGGATTGAAATATATATATCATTAAACCTATAATATCTAATATGGTGTATTATGAAATAATATTTTTAGATTAAAAGGTGGGTATATGAATCCTCCAATAAGAAATGTCTTGTGTGTCCTCTCCGCCAATTATAATGGGCCACCACACCCTGCTCTTCACTCCGAAAAAAAAAACATTGGATTTGAAAAAACCATCCCAAATAAATCCACAAAATCCATCCATTACATGTATAAATATAAAATTGGTAATAAACAGAACATCCGAAGATATTATTTCAATCTTAATTATTATACCAAATGAAGGTGTAATGTTTTTATAAATGTGTTTTTACTTTTCCTCCTTATGTTCCTCTTTATATTATATTTATATCATGATTATATATTAACCAAACTATCATAAATATTTTGATATTAGTTTTATGTTATCGTAAATACATATAATATCCTACACTTTTATAAAATGGGTTATGAAACCATCATTCATGTGTACGGGGTACTACAGCCTAGCGAACAGATGTCATTAGTTATTCCATTAAAATTTTTAAAGGTTGTGAATAATGATTAAATAATATATATAAATTATATTCATGAAAATGATAATTTTTTTATTCTATATATTTTATATAATAAATCAATGCATACTTTTCAATTTATAAGAATATGATAAGATCGTTCGTGTGTACGGCTGACTACCCTCTCGTTAAGTGGTGTGAATTGTTCACAGTTTAATTTTAATGAATAAAATATGATTTTAAGAAATATATTTTATATATATTACATTAATTTAATAATATAATGATTATATAAATAAATATCATTTAAATTTATTTCTTTAATATAATAAGAAAATTTAAGCAACGTTTATGGGATCATACGACCTAGTATCTCCATGAACTATGAGCTTCATTTATTACTAATAAAATGTATTATTATCTATAAATATGTATATAAATAATATATATCATTATTATTTCACTCTATAAATTCTATATAATATTGAATCATGGTCAATGTAATGTTAATTAAAAAAAATAACAAGTTGATACATACTCGAAAAATAATGATATTTTTACCCAAAACGACGAAATTATTGAATGATGATTTGAAAATGAGTAACAATATTTTATAAAAAGATACTATATGACTTGATAAAGATTAATATTTTTTAGGTATAATTTAATAAAATTGAAAAAACCAACATACATCAGGTTAAATCATGATGAAACCAAATGAAGATTTATGTATTGGATTTTGTCTCAATGTACTTTTGATTGTGACTTATTTGATATTGTCCACCAAATCACTTGAATGTGGATTATATAAAACTCCATTGAAATTTAATATCATTAATAATTCACCATTCATCAAATATTAGGCTCCGATTTGAAATATTTCATCTACGTAGGTATGAATTGAAAATTACTATGTGATAAAAGTAATTGTGAAAGCTCACATAATTTTGTGATTGTTAAAATTCTCTTAAAATAATCCCTATATAATAAAAAATTTCATTGGATATTACATATCTATTAAAAATTAATATTATTTTATGATAGAGATGATTGATACAATTATTATTTACCATTTTCAAATATGGGTTTTACTTAGAATGTTATTTGATCAATTTGAGAAATGTTGAGAAATCTTCTTTCTTTACTCAATATAGATATTTCATATGGAATACTAATCATTAATTAAATTAATTATTCAATATATGATTAACTATTTTTAAATGTAGTTATATTTGGTCCCTTGACATTATATAAACCCTCAAGGAATCGATAGGTCTCATAAGACTAATCGGTTGGGCCAATAAAATAGATCTCAACCTGAAGATATAAACTGTCTAGATTATTTATCATGATCATAGAGGATTTCATGTTTGGGAAAAATGATATAAAATAATTAATAATTAGTTATATTGATAAATCAATAATTTTATTCAATGATATTTTTGGAAATAAATTATATAGAAATGCATTTCATTCTCATTTTATTGATAAATGACATGTGTTTCAATTAATTACTGTTAATTATTTTCTTCCCATACACATATATTTATGTCTAATTTGTGTTAAATTATTGAATTTTAAATATTATATACACAAACTCCCTTATTCATTATTTATTAAATGTAATAATTTCTTAAATATTTATCTTACCATACTGATTATTATCACTGATTCATTATGTATTCTATTGTATAAAACTAATACTGATAATTTGAGGTTACACATATTTTATTAAATTTCCATAGGATTCCATTAAGTGTACATATAATGGTATTCATGGATATACTGAATGGAATAAATTTATTCTAGAAAAAACATTATGTCGATTTTTTTTGAAATCAATTGTAATTCAATACTCAAGGATGTATCTTTTTTTACTTAAACATCCGAAAATTTTAGTCCTTTGGGACATGATTTACTCGTAACTTCTTCCAAATTTATGTTTAAATGAATTCTATCCCAGATGTAGGTGTTTTTCTTTTTATAGATTGTATTTGAGAAATAATAGTACAAAATATGGAATGCATAATTTAAAAAACATTGATTGTCAAACATAACTCTACGAAATATTTTGAGGATGAGTATTCACGAACATTATAATATTTATATATATTAGTGATTTTTTGGTTTTCCCTTCAACTGAATCCCTCTATATGTACTAAAAGTGGACTTTATTTTTCAAGTGATATCCCAAGGGGTAATAAGAATGATAAAGTCATGTCGTGCTTGAATCAGATGTAACCTAGTCCAGGAAATTGGAAATTCCGCCCACCCAATTTGACAATCACAGAGGATATTCTTAGGATTATTAAAAAAATCATTAAAAACGTTTAAGAATGATTTGAGAGTAATTTTATTTAAAATAAAAAATGTATATTATTTTTACATTTATTATGTATGAAAATTTTAAATGAAAATAAAAATTTCATTAGATTTGGGATAAAAAATTATGCAAAATAATGTAATGGTATAATATAGTATATTAAATTATTTAGAAATACTATGGGTAAGGGAAATAGTTAATAATACTAATAGAAAATTTAGAGGAGTTCCTAATGTGTAGGATGATATAGATAGTACTAAAACTGAGTGAGTAATTTAAATATTATGTAATCCTAATCACACTATAAAAAACATCATTATCTAGGGGGATAAACATTTTACACTGTTGGATTTTTAAATCTTGGATCAGTGTATCTAATAGGGCACCCCATATATAAAACATGATAGATGGATTATATTTTATAGAAGATATTTGTTGAATTATGATGTTGTACGTGAAAATATGTTACATTTGTAGTGGATTATCCCAATTGATATGTTGATCAATGTTGGTTATTGAACATTAATATTGTTGTGGAATAGGAAATATATTCCATGGAATTTAAATATTTTATAAAGATGTTGTTTGATAAATATTTACATCATTAGAAACAAACTCAAATGAATGATAATTCCATAACAAAAATGAAAACAGGATGAATATATTGTTTTAGAGTACAAGGATAGCTTTACAAGGATGAGTAGGAATTTGATGGATTACATAATAAATAAATTTCCCATGATTGAAAACATAATAGAAGGTCATACTCCAACTCTCCAAATAGAGCTGGTCTATCAATATTTTTCATCATATAATGAAATATTTTTATTATCCTTAAAAATGAATAAGGAATTATATAAATCCTATATATTTCAGGGAAAATAGTGTAGAAGATATCATCTGAACACCATGAAAGAGGAATAGTATCAAACACAAAGAATATATTGAATAAATTCACATCATGTGTAAACTATTGATGGAATCACACAAGGAAATTCTCAAAGGAAATGAAACTTTCTTAAAAGTGTTGTGAAAATGGTCTTCATATAATTGAATGTATTTGAAAAAGAAGATATATTCAATGTTACAACATTACAGATATCGGGAACTACACAAATGATAGCCCACAGATGAAAGGTAATATAACATAGAATAATATACTATATCCAAGAAATTATTATTCTATTAATAAACTAAATGAGGAATAATTAATATGCCTTTTTATATAGAACCATGAAATTTGGTGTAGAATTATATTAGTGTTTATATTATCATGAATTTATTTAAAAATAATAATTATTGTACTACTCTACTATTACAATATGTATTATAAAGCACAAGTTTATTGGAACCAATAAATAAGAAAGCCCATTCGATGAACCTATGAACTTTTTTTTGACGGACACATGACAGGGGGAATGAGAACCCCTAATATATCCCTGGTGCTGAGAATATTTTAGTAGAATGAAAAGGTTATTGGTATTGAAAAATTAAATTCCATAATACTGACTAACATGTAACTAATTATGGAATTGATGAAAAAATTGTTTATGATATCATTGATGGATATATAAGGTTTTTTATATTATTTTATATGTCGAAAAATTTATTTTTACTTAATTAATAAGTAAGAACTCAGGTTTTCAGCAAGGTTTTATGGTTTTTATGTTATTACCATGTTTTGAGATGATATCTATCTATAAATCGAAGCAACATGATGTTGGATTTCAATGGATTGTGGTAGTAAGAACATTTATTGATATATTCATTGTAATGGTATTAATGTGTTTCATATACATTTATTGAGATCTAATTCATATTAATCAGATTAATAAGTAGTTTATTATTTTATGATATGTTAACCTATAAGGTTTTAGATCTTGATATTTTGGATGGTTTACCATTCGTGAAAGGTTTTTTGTTTACCATTGGACATGTTTTTTGAGATTAATTTATTACTTCACCATATGATGCAACATGTTCTAAGAGATAACATAGTAATTTTTCATGGAACAACCAAAGGATTATATTGTGCTTGTAAAGTAGAAATGTATCCATAAAGTATAATTTCACATATTCATTGTGTGTGAAATAATTCTCGAACTCTTTTAAATAAGATCTTTATAACAAAATGTTTGTGGAATATGTAAATTTTTGTAAAATTGGTGGTATTTTAAATCATCAAAATATTATGGTCTTGAGACCTTCAACATTCCATTGATCATTCGCATATCAATGAATTGTGACTATATTCCCTCCATATACATATTTATACTTTTCTCCTATGTTCAAATCATCAAATTTCCAGAAATGATCTCTTATATAGAGTTTTATTTATTTGTTATTGCATCTATCATTTGTACTTCTCATTTACTCTTATTAGTATGGTATTTTGTTAACTCTTTTATGATGTGGGGTATTCAATAATGGTATTTCACAATTAAAAACCCATTGAGTATAAAGATAATTATTAAATTTTGAGGATTTAATTTATTTATGTTTTGGAGAAATTAACACCTCGAAATTTTATAATAGGAATATCATACTCAATTGTGTGTATGTCATGTTACACCTTGTAGAGAACATAATATAACAACCCGATACATTATGACATATTTACAAGATTTAGTATATTAATTACATTCTATATCTTAAATTTCACAAAATTATGTGTTATCTTATATTATATGTAATACTGTGTTTATATTTAATTATAGACAACATTGATTTTAGCTTTCATTAAATGATTCAATGACTTTCTCCAATTTCTTTAATTAAATGTAAGACAATGTTTTAGAAAATACTAATAAAATTATTATTGAAAATGATAATTTTCTCCTAGAAATTAAATTTTATATTATGAATATTATTAAATAACTTTTGAAAATACATTTTTTAACTAATTTTATTCAAATTAGTTAGAGATGAATAAATTTATAATTTAATATAAATGAAATATTCTTATAAGAAACTATTTTTTAAGAACCCATATGTTGTTTATCTTAAAAAATTAAATAAACAAATAATAATATGTTTTATAAAAGAATATTTATATAATATAAATTATATAAAATGTTTTTAAATTATTCCAATATATTTTTTAGGCATAAGATAAGCATAAATCGAATTTTGGTTACAAATGTTTTATTTTTCCTATGGCATTTCTCGTGCTTTTTATGGAACAAATATTTTAAAAAATATAATACTTTTATATATATTATTTGAAACAAAAAAATCATTTTTAAAACCATGTTTTCAAAATTTTCTAAGGGAGTATTTTTCGAATCATTGTGGGAAGATTAATTATTTGATGAATAATGAAAATGATGATGTTTATTGATAACTAACATTTAATGTAAATAATTTATAATGATAAATTATATTTTAAATCGAATTTATTATAAATTTAGATTAATTTTACATCTAATAATACAATTTATATCAATTTAATTTATTTCATGTTGAATTTTGTTATACTAACAATGTTGATCTCTTAGAATTTTAAACTTAAAAACATTTTATTTCTCTACCATATGTGGGATTACATTAAAATTAAATTTTTTCACTTAAATGAATTCAATTTAGAAAAATGGATTATAAATTAGGATTCATAAATTTTTTTTAATTTATAATATTTTCAACTATATTTTTGACCAAATTGAATAGTGAAAATTATTAATACTATTTATAATCATAGAGATAAAAACGAGTTTACATAGACGTTAAACATTTAATATAATATGTATTAATGACCCAAAACCATTTAAACACCAATATATTTACCATTAAACCAATATTTTAAAATTTAGTGTATTTTAAATCTACATTTTAGTTAAAAACGTTGGTAAACTAATCATATTATTAAAACATGGCATGTCTGTCATCTCCCTCACTTGTAAGAGACAACCCCCATTCCCCCTTCTTCACACATATAAAACCCATTTTTTTGAAAAATACATTCCCAAATCACACCTAAAATTAAATATAATCAAACTAGAATCCGTACCTTGGTATTAAATATTCAAATTATTATATATTATAATTATATTGGTGATACCAATAACTTAATACAATTCTATTAAATTTGTTATAGAATCATAATTCGTGTTTTTGGAGAACTATCGTCTCATGAACCGAAGTCATTCATTTTTTCCATTCCCACAATTCACGGTTAGTAAAAATGGTGTAAGAAACAATAAAATATGGTATATAAAATAGTTATTATTTATTATGGATTTTAGAGTTAGTATATTACACATAACTTCATCAATTACATTTTTTTGGTAATATTATAATGTCATTCGTGTTTACAGCAACTACCGCCTCACGAAGCAATGTGGTTCATTCATATATATCGTGAATGTATTAAAGAAGGATTCATAAAAATATTTTATTAATATGAAATATATATGATTATGGAAAGATAATATAAATTTATATCATTTATATTTCTTCTTTAATATATCATGAAAATGGATGTAGAGGTTATGGATGTGTACAACCTACTGATTCAATTAATAGTGCATTTCATTCCCTGTCACATAATTTTATAGATTACTCTAAAAACCCATAATTGTTAATTATATTTTACATAAATACCTTTTTAATGAAGGATATGAAGACATTATAATATAATTAGTAGAAAAAAATAATAAGACATACTCTCTAAATGAAACTATTATTTCATGAAATAATGAAAATAGTTATATATAATTAACAAGTAGGTTATGAAATGTTGAAAATTTATTATATATGATATAATAAATATTAATAGAATTTGAATAAGAGTTTATAATAGTATTAATACCATTATACTAGTGTTTAATAAATGTTTAATCTAAATAATGTGTAATGTAAGGGATTTCATCTCGATTTCTATTCCATTAATACTTATTTTTTAATATGCACCTATTCACTCTTATGTGGTGTTTATACTACAAATATGACATGTAATACTATTAATAGCTCATTATTGATCTTATTTTACTATAAAATTATAATTATTTCATCCAATGAGTTTTTATTTGATAATTACCAAGGGATAAAAGTTATTTTAAAATTTCACTTTCCTTTAGGATTGTTAACATTATCAAGAAACAATGAATTTATTTTAATAACTTTTCCTTAGAAATATAATTTAATTTAAATTTTAACATTACTTTTGATGGATTTTATTATTTTATAACCCATATTCCATTTTTTACATATGGTGTTAAATATGATTTGTATTTTATTAATTATGGAAATACAGAAAAACCCATATCATTTACTAAATATGGATATTTGATATGTAATATTTTTCATGAATTATATTGATTTTTCAGGATCTAAGAAAAGATATGGAAATTCAGTGATGGGTAGGAGATGGAAATTATATTTCCTATCGATTCATTAATAGGTAAATTAAGAAAAATTAGTTGGTAAAATTAAACACTTTTTACTTGTACTCTTAATCTATATGCAGGATAAATCAAGAATGTATAGGTTTTAGGGATATTCAGACATGAATTTCAATAATTAAGACTTTATTTTTTTGATTATTTAGTTCTTTTTATTATCCATTATATTTTTAAATTGAATTATCTATATTGTTAGTTCATTTTATGTTTGTTGATTAATTAAATTGTGTTTCAGTTATATAATTTTCCATCATGGTTATAACTTATCCATATTTTATATGGAATTTCTGTTCTATTATATATCATTTGATACTATTTATAAAAATTATTAGTATTTAATGATTTCATTGAACAAGTAATCAGTTGTTTATGTATCCATATCAATTGTTCACATTGATTCATTATTTCTTCTTCTGTACATAACCCTGATAAATCATTTGGGCTCACCATTATTGTTTCCCTTTCCACATTATTCAATGAAGTTTACTAAGAAATATATTCAATATTATGCAAGATTTAGTAATGGTATATTTTAAAAAATATGTTGTAATATTTTTCTTCCTTTGTAATACCAGACTCGTGTATGTAACTAGTTTTCTAAGACTACAAAAATGTTCTGAGATATGGAATTTCATTTCCATAAATATTATGCAAATGTAATGATTTTAGAACCTAAATCTGGTATAATGGGGCCAGTGTCACGACAAGTGAGGTAAAGATAACCTGTTTAATATTTTTAAAATGGAGGGAGAGGACCAACATGTAAGGTTTTAAAATAAAAAATGGCAATAAGGTCATACTCAAGTAACGTGGCTCAAAAATTTAAAATATTAAAATATTATAAGAGTTATTTTATTATTTAATAGTCTAATTAAATTAATGATTTTTTCTATTTTATAACATATTTCTTATGTTAAACCCTAGAAAGCCCTTTTTAACAATAATGAATGTAATAAGAATTTATTTTTTTACTAATCATTATGACCAGTTATCAAGTTTAAATTATGAATAAATATTACTTATACTACATAAAAATACTTAATACATTTGAAGAGATTCAATTTCACTACGTTTTAGAAACACATAAGAATTCATGAATGGATGATGCAATGAAGAATGTTTTTAAAAAAAGCCTTTTTTATTATAAAACCTAATTTATTCCTATCCTATACCTGGTAAAAAATGTTTTATGAATGTTAAAATAATTGATTGAATATATTATATATAAAATTCTTTAAATTTAATTATCAATATATATTAATTTAAATTTTTATGTTAATTTCACATTTCCTACATAAAAATATTTGTTCCCGAAATACATCTCAACAACAATTTAAATGCTTTTATATTCTTTTATAAAGAATTAATAACCAATATAATCATTTTATACATGTGTCAATTATAATTTTCCATGTTTTTTTCACTAGTAATTCCTTCCAACCCAACCACCTATTGATAACTATCACACTAAATAATAATATTTGTATCACGGTTAATATATAATTTATAATGCATATATAGAAATTTATGAACGAGAATAAATTCATAAAAATAAATATATATTATAAAATATATGTGTGTTTAAATTGTTATATTAATCTTTATATCCACAAATCATAACATAATTTTACACATGAAAAAATATAATGTTGAGAAATCCATGAAAATTACGTTAGAAAAATCATTCATATTAATTAAACAAAATTCAATTAATATAAATGGAATGAGTAAAAAATTTCATTATATTTTTCTAGGGTAATGTCATTCAAAAATTTGAAAATTGATTAATTAATGTTTTATGAATAATTAAAAATCCATTTCAAAAATTCATTAATTGATAAAAGGGTAGTAACTAGTGTTTCCTTGTAAATATTAACAAAAACACTATGGCTGAAATCGATAATAACTATACCCTACCCAAGTTTTCCTATGTAAACAATTATGAAATAAATAATTTATTTTTTAATGTTCCATTTGGAGGTTATATTTATTTTAAAATAAATGTTTCCATAAAAATATTTTTAAGAATTCATGACCTTATGTAAATAATTATTATTCATAGGAGTTATATATTAAATCATATGTCCTATAAAAACATTGACATTACAATACTTTAAAAAATATCATGTTTCATAATATCCTGTTTAAATTTTTCATTTTTATATAAGAACAACTAGCATGTCTTGAAAACCACAACATTATGGGTTTCTTTGATAAAATGTTTTAAATTTTCAGATAACATAATTATTAAAAGTAATACTTTTTATCCATCACAACCATTATTTAAAAATAATTTTCATACATATCAGTTCTTAATAGATATTACCTCTTAAATAGAGGTACACATGGATCATTTATTTGTGAAAGATGAATTATAAGGGGTGAAATAATGTTCACTTCCATTTTTTTCATTTTCAATGAGCAAAGCATCTAATTAAATTTAACCACACTAACCATGCTTCATGTTATATGATTAACCAATTTATAAGCCATGGTTTCCATTTTATGTATGCATAGTGTTATGAAAACCATTTTAAGGATATACAAGGTGTCATACCCAATTATAAAAGCAACATAGTTAAATCATTGAATGCCAATTATACAAAGACCATACTAAATTTGATGTTTTATCAACCAATTAAAAAGCAATTAAGTAATAGAATAGGACAAAATACTCTTGAATCTTAAATATTTTTTTAATTGCCTATATTCATTTAGGATCATTAGAGTCATTAATTTTCAAAAATAAAATTATTCCAACCATTAGAAATTCTCTCTATTTCACTTTAATAATTTAATAATTTGATATTATTCAATGTATTTCAAAACTAACATGAATTTTCTCGATGAACACACACAAATATATATATATATATAACATAAAATTCTCAATTATTCTTAATAATATTTATAAATTTTCAATCATCTATAAACCAATTAAAAGATAATTTGAGGCATATATAGTTAAATTGATATTTTTTTAAATAATATAAAATATGTATTTCACCGAAGAGATATTTGAATGAATAACTATGAATTTAAATAAAAACCATCATTTTATGTCCTTATGGAACATTAAAAATATTGATTAATATCTTATGAAAAATTTAGTGCTTTCAAATCCAATGAAAATTTCATAATGATTCATATTTTTTAGAAAAAACTATTATTTACATTCCCATTATATGATATTACATGTAGTCAAATGTCACCACAACATCCGCTAATAGTCATATAATCACAATCTATATTAAATTATAACAAATTGCTTATGAAATCAAAATTTTCATATTTAGTACTAAAAACCCTACTTGAAATTCATGAATAATATGAATGTAATTATTATAAAATCAAATGAAACAACGAAAAAAATTATTTATAAATAATTAGAATATTATCCAACACATAAATTGATAAATCCCCAAGGAATATTCAACAATGTTAAATCCCATAAACAAAGTCAAAAACAAATCTTCAAATCATCCACATTGGCTTTCTTTATCATAAAAAAGAAGAATCCATGTTTTTAGAAATAGACTTCTTTAAGACTTTAGTAAAAATAAAAAGTAATAAAATAAATAATGATAATAAAAAATAATATGAATATGTTAATGAGAGAGAATAATGAAATAATTGGCATACATAAATTTAGAATCGAAGAAACCCTTCTAATAATTGTTTTATCATGAAAGGAATATGATCCATTTGATGTAAAATATTTTGAGATACATAGATGGTATTTTTATAATTATAAATGTGTTTGAATAGATGTGAGGTTGAGGGTTTAGATAAATAAATATATATTGATTTGTTTTAAATTTTCTATTTTTAAACAATAATATTTTCCATTGTGTCATAGTGTCGAATACTAGACTTATGTTTTAATTCTAGTGTCTATATAGAAAAATACATTCCACCAAACTGTAGGTTGGTATTTTAAACATAGGCTATTCATTATTTTTTTAGTTAATTATGGTTTTAAATACTCTTAATTTTTTAATTAAAATGAAGGTAGTGAATGACAAAAAATTGAGACTTAGATGATGTAAATTTCATTAGGATATTGGAGATACTATTTAATGAACAATTCATTAGAAAATAACTATATGGGAGTAATAAAAAAATTCAACGTGACAGTGGTGTTGGAAATGTAGGACAGTACATGATTTTATTTAGATAATAATGGAGTTGTTTCTATGAATAATGAATTTCTATCTACAATAATGTGCGTGAATTAAAAAATATCTCATTTAATATTAATATTATATTTATTTAAGAATAATGTAATATAAAATGTAGAGAAAATTCATCAAGATTATATGCCACGCAATAATAGTGGTTACCAATGAATCAATGGAAATGGAGATGAAATAGAATAATTCTTTGGGGAAGTAACATTACCAAAATCTTGGATATATTTTATTAAATTTACAATGTAAAAAATAAAACTATGATTCTAGATGTGTTGTTTTGTAAAAGAATAAATAATCCACATTATAACATGTTTTTGTAAGGTCAATGTTGAATGTATGTAGAATGTTATTCCATGAATCCAAATAGGACAACACAATATGTATCACTTAAAAATAAGCTCCATGTTTATAATAGATACATGAGATTATGTTTGAAGGTATTTTAGAGAAAATGATTAATATAAAAAAAAATTACACCGTAAATCGGTGACCATTTTGTAATATAATATCCAAATGATTACAAATAAAATAAATATGATGAATGTTGTATGTAATCCAACCTAATGATATATTTTCAGATGTTTATATAGTAATTTAATTTGATGAACTGTTGAAATCACAAAGATAAAAATGAATCATGAAGAATCATTTTTAATTATGGTAAGGAATGTGATTTGATATAGTGATTTTATCACGGTGTATGCGTTTTTAGTAGAACTGTATAATTTTTATTCTATTGGGGAGGTAGGAACATTCTCCATGGAGAGGTAATCCATGATACAACTAGTTTGACATTCAATGATATATTATATGGTTATATTTATATACTCGGTGTGTTTAAAATTGAAAAACGTATGTATTTTTTGATTCAGTGTTTATTTGGAGATCAAACTGTAGAAGAGGGAATCACACTAAATAATGTTTAATGTTGTGGTGGATCATCCTGAATTGATGGGTATCCGATTGAGATCATGATATTTCTAGAGTATCATTATAATTTAGTTTATATTTAATAATTAAAACAGTTGGTTTAGAGTTATGGAGTATGGGTCAAACCAATAGAAAGTATTTCACAACATTATATTATGTGGGATGCATGAAGTAATCATGAACAATAAAATGATGATGAATCACAATGAACAATTAATTGGAATATTGTAATATAGTATAAATTATAAAGACTAAACATAATATTTATATAGATTTAAATACTATAACCATGTTGAAATATATTGTTTTTATAGTGGAGAGGGCGACTATAACCATCAGTAACAATGCACCACTAATAACATCCAGGTAAAGCAATAATTATTGAGGTTGTAGATTACTTTTAAATATATGGTTCTTGGAGATGAACAAAAACCATGACTAATTAAATTTTAGAATTATTCTTTAGAAATTATTTTTTTCTATTATTATTTTGATGACACTAGAATAAGATTTTAGATAGATGATATAATCAGATCTATCATTGATAATTTTAATGAAAAAATAAAATTCATAATAAAAAATCTATTTTATAGTTGAAGATAAAAATAAATTAAGAACCAGATTATTATTTCACATAGACCATTAAATAAAAAAACTATTGAATAATACCTTGTATATATACTTTGAAATTAGATTCAATAAATTATCATGTGGAGGAAAGGAATAGTGGTGATCAGATAAATAATTGGTGTATGGTAAAAAATGTAATAAAAATAAAACATATCATGGGGTGACCAAGAAAAAAATTATACTATAAACTGAACTAGGTATGCTTGTGAATTCTATAAATCTATGAAATGACTTTATTTATAATCCTCAGATTATCCTTTATTCAAAAAATTTGTAAAGTACCTGTTTTTCTTCAATTTCCATTATACGTATTTGTAATTGGGTGTGATATATAATGGTGAAAATATATGTCGGGTGAGTTCCATCCAAAGAGTGAGTATGTGTTGGAAAGAGTAACTCTAGGATAAATTTTTTTTTATTGCACACCATTATTCACCCTTTAAGGGTGTTAACATTCATCTCTAATCCCAATATTTTGTATCAAAGAATAATGTAGCTAGTTTTTGATTCAAACACTATTTTATTATATTTTTTCAGAGTAGGGTTTAACAATGGACTCTATTATTTAATATTCTATTGAATTTTATGGATGTATAAGAAGATATATTTCTTTCTTTAAATTTTTTTGGAAGAGATCATGAATTACCTATAATGAGAAAATAATTTTATAGACCATAAGTAATGATTTTGTGATTTAAAGATGTAAAAAATTAGGTATCATGGTTTCCCCAATGAAGTCTTCACTAAAAATCTCCATTAATCTAGTGTTTCTAGTATTTTTATATTTTTATAAGAAATATATTTGAAATAAATAAAAGGAAATATTTTTTACTTCTCTATAAAAAGATACTTATTTGAACATTTTATGTGAATCTAATGATAATTTTTGGAGATGGATACATATTGGAAAATGATAAGTAATAGTTAAATACAGGGGGCTGAGATGATGAATACACATACTCAGGTCGGATTTATTTCGATAAATTCTAAATATATACCTATAATTAACAAGGAATATGACTATAATCATGGAATATAGATATCCTAGCAATCAATTTTGTTTATTGTGATATAATGGAGATGTATAGATGAAAAATACCCATTGATCCATATAATATTCATATAGTGGTCAGAAAAGATAAAATACATGTTTGAGAAGGTGTAAATACTCAAGATCATTCATCAAGATGAATATTAATTAATTTAATATGTTTACCAATATCAAAAATAAACATTTAATTTAGGGTATTCCATAGTGAAGATATGATGAATATGAGATACAAAGTTATTGGATGAAGATATATACTTGTGGAAAATTTCCAACAATTCGGAAAACATATAAAGGAGTTGCAGATACCAGTAATCATTAATACTATTTAAACATTCATCAGGGACTAGAAAAAAAATTTCATGGATGATAACTCCTTATTGAATTTAATAAATACCCTATTAAAAGATATTTAAGAGAAAATAAATAAACAAAAATGGTTGTGGAAAATAATGAATAAAAATAAGAACATTTGACACATGGAAGCATTTAAATGTTAAGAGTGTAAGTGTACAAATCTTAAATCAATAGAAAAAAATAATAAATTGTTAAATTTTAAAATGATTGTTGTTATAAAGTGACATTATTGTAGCATCATGGGATGAAGAATGGGTGTGTGTCTTGAATCCCAGGATGTCAACGGTTAATGAGAATACCCGACAATAACATCTCAACAAATTGCAATAGAAGTTATTTTTTAAATGATAAAGACTTTTTACTAACCATGGACATATAATATGAAATTACAAAAATAAGACAGTTATAATTATAATATTAATGCCCTTTATTCCTACAAAAAGAGGAAATAATATATGAATCGAGCAGAATTAATTTATGACTGAAAGAAGATTTTTTTGTTTGAGTAAATTAATTATGAATATCAATGACACATTCAAGGAGAAATGAAACTAATTAAATAAGATAACCTATGATTAAAAAAAATAAATATAAAATATAGGTAGAATAATGAAGACGATCTGGATATGAAAAATGAAGGAATAATTCATGAATCACATAACAAACACAAATATATATGATATAATTATATTAGTAACTTAAAATGAAAAGAAAAAATCATTCCTAAATTGTATCATAAAATATTAAAAATGTTAATAGGTAATTTTTGGTTGAATATACCCTCTATGGTGGAAGAGTCGTGATAAAATATGCTGTGTATATTTATCATAAAAATAAGCATGAAGAAGTGGGATTTATCTCACATGGGGGTTAATTCATATACCAAGACTGATGGAGAACAATATATACAACATTAAAATAGAGGGTTTTAGAAGTGATGTTGGATTTAAAAACACATTAATGTATTAAAATTATGAGGTAAAGAATGATTTTTTAAAAATATTTCAACCACATTACACTATATAGGGATTTCTGGGATATACCCCTATGCCCATGTGTTTAATTTTTTTTAACTTTTTATTTATAGAGATGTAAATTTTTAATATTCATACAATCCATGGGGTGTGTATTTTAAAAAAATAAGATTTATGAATTATGAAATAATATATATTAATATGTTGGGTAAGAGTTATTGAATTCCATAATTTTTATTGATCTAAAAAGAATGATACAATTGTACATAAGGCCTTATATAAATCAAAAAGTGTAGTTGAGAAACAAAATTTGATATCAAAGATGAATATTTAACTTCATTATACATTAAATATGATCATATGGTATATATATTGATAAAAAATTAAAATGGAATCAAATACATACTTGGAATACCATGTGATATGTATCCATTTTTAGAGATGATCAGGTAATATAAGGCCACATTTCATTTGGTATCATTACATGATGAAAAAGAAAATAATATATTGAGAATGAAACAACATTAATATGATTCATGTCTATTTTCATTAGATAATAATGTGGTGTCATATTATTTTCCCTATATGATACTTATAGCTAATAAAAATAAAGATCTATGAAAAATTGTTTGTATCCCCATTATGAATTATTCCTAATTTTTTTCCAAATACTAAAGGAAATATGGGGGAGTTGGTAAATATAAGTGAATGGATGATTAGAATCATTAAGGAAAATGGATATTAAGTAATAATCAAGAAAATTTATGCTGAAATATTTTCATGAAATATAGATTCATTAGTTTATTTTTTATTAGATAGTGGTTATCTGTAACTACTTTAAAAACCATAGATATATTTTAGAAGAAATTCACAGCCCATGATTTATGTGATTGTAGAATTAATTGTGTTTCATAAAAAATTTGATATTTTTAACACAATTTATTGATTCTTAAATAAATTTTTCACATAGACATATTAATTTAATTAACAATTACTCTATATGGAGAATTCACTGTCTGAAATAGTTAAGGAAACCTAGATGACAATGAAATACTTTTCAATCATGAAAAACAGAAATTTTTAATTTTATAACGAGAGATCGATAAAAACTATATATGAATAGAATATAAGTTAGCACACACAATATCATTGGATGAAGATAGTCTTATCAAATTGACATAAGATTGTTTTAATTCAATATAATATCTATAACTCTATAAATACTGAATATTAAATGTGTTGTAATTTTATACAATTTAAAAAGAATCTGTTGTAAAACATAGGGAAATACAGTGACTGAATTTTATAAACTATGGCGTAGTAAATATGAGTAGATACAATAATGAAATTCTGTTATGAAAAAAGGAATAAAAGGGAAAATTTGTTAATCATAATTAATTATTAGATTACAAATACCCCTGAACATTATTATAAAAGTGATATAAGAAAATGCATCAAAAATCAATACTTATTTTTATAGACTGTATTGGGTATTTAGTGTGGCATTAATGATATTTATTTTTTATAGGATTGATAAAAATAATAAATTATTGATAATGTAATAACCATTAGTTGTAAATTTTATTTTTTATTATGTAATATTGAAAATATTTTCATTTACTAGTGATAGGTTATTTTGAAAGGAATGGAAACATGAAGAGTCTTAGAAAGACTAAATTTTGTTACCAGATATCGAAATGAAATTTTCAAGTCAAATGATTGAAATGTTATAGTTGAATAAAACTATGGCTATTCTAGACTAATGATTTGTTGGATGATGTGGGAGAAAAAATTTCCATTTTTAGATGAATGGATGTATTTTGGTGAAGTGTTTACATCGTTTCACGTTATTTTTACTCCTACTATAATGTAGTTCAAAAATAATAATCATCACACTACATAAAATTAATTCATAATAAGATAAAGGTATCATCCCACCAGAGCGTATTTCATGATACAACTGTAGTTATAGATGAATAAGTGAAACCATAGGTTATATAAAACAATTTCATGATGGATGTAACCATTCCATAATCCTGGGAACTTGCGACTGAATTGAATATGAATACAATAAACTAAGGAATCTATATTTGGTGATTCATTATTAAAGTAATATACAACACCACATTCTATTATATGATAGATTAATATTTCAAATCTAGAGGTTAATTTGTTTTTAATAAAAATGTTACACCATAGTAGGCCTCATTTAAAAATTAAATAGATGTTCTAAAATCTATGGGATATTAACTTATCTATTGGGTGAGATTAAATTGGTTAGGCGGATAAGAAATTTTTTCATGAAACAGTTTGTCATACAATAATTTTTGATAAAAATATATTAAAAATATATTGAAGATGAGAACTACATGATCAATACACATTGTAGTGAGATCCTCTGTGAGGTATTTGAAACTCTAGAATAGCTTTAACAGAGGAATCACACCACAAAAAAATAATCTCATAGTAACTGTTTTATTGATGATAAGGGCCCTATCATGACATAATATTTTATATAGTGGGATGATATAGTAATAGTAATCTATATGCCATAATCTATTATGTATTTATTTATTTTAATTATGAAGATGATGGGAATTCTAGAACATATTTGAGAGTCATATAAAATAGATAATATCAATTTGAGATCCCCAAGGTTTTTTAAATGAAATATTATATTGATATTGTGAACATGGTTCTTGAATAGATATTGAAAAATATAATAATAAATAAATTTTCATAATGGCTATTGTAAAGGTAAATCATAATGTGAGTATGGTATAATTTCATGATTATTAGAATCCCCTAATAGCATCATGATTTAGTTATAAATTTAAAATATGATGATTTGGTTCAATTTTTGAGATAATTGATAAACCCGTTAATAATATTTTAACTACATTTAACTATAGGATTTACAATGAATAATCATAGAGTAATTTAGGAATAATAATCAATCCCAGCCATTAATGGATGTGTTGAGATTATTTAGAGTTTAATATAACTATAGATAAATACTATAGGGATATGAAAATTTTAAATATATTTGTATATCTGTATTCTAGATTGGAAATGTAGAAGAAACACATAAAAAACAAGGTTTAACTAATCATATAATGTTAAAAGAATAATCCCAGAAGAAAATTTATAATCCATGGTACATATTACTATTGAATAAGAAGACCGATCATAATAAGAAAAATTCCATTACTGAATTTTTATTTATATGGAGGAAGTGATGATGCTATAATTATTTAAAATAAAATAGATATAATTATCAAAATATACAAATTATATCAAAACTATAATATATTTAGATCAAAAAAATAAGTTCATAATTGAGAATCTGTTTTGGAGTTTGTTATATAATTTTATTCGAAAAATATATCTAATATTGAAGAGATATTTATTATATAAAAATATAAAGAGACCCCCATCTCTAAACTGAATTTTCTTACAATAATAAAAAAATTAGGATAATGAATGAGAAAATCATTTTCAATGAAAATGATTATTTCCTAATCTTTATAAGTTCTGCAACCCTAGGGATGATGTTGTTTTTATCAAAAATATTATGTCTTAAAAATAATGTGTCATAGTGGATTCAAGTGTATTTATAAAAGTAGATGAGTATGCTCCTTGTATTTTAACTTAGTGTTGAACAATGTTTATTAATTATATGTTATCAATTATATTATATAAATATAATAATGATATATTTTTTTCTAAGTAATAATAAAATTTTATTGGATTTTTTTCTATTAATAAATAAAAAAATTCATATAGGATGAAGTAATTTATGAATTAAAATTATTATTTATTTTTCTCATCATTTACCACCACACAAGGTGAATATATTGAATTTTATTGTAATAGATGACCTAAACTATAGTTCTTGATGATTATAAGTTCTCTAATTCCCATTATTTCCCTCCTCAATCCCCCACCAAACCTCTTCTTTACTATTTCCACAAACTAATCAACTCCAAAATCTTGTTTGAAGAACTCAAAACAACCAAAATTATCATCAACTTCATTTAAAATATTTATTTAAAATTAATCCATAATTTAAAGATGAATTATCCAAAAAACATAATTAACATTGATATGGTAATTACAATATTCCCACCATAGAATTTCTCAATAATTGGAAAATAAAATCCACAATCATTGGTTGATCATCCCTACATATGGAAATCATGAACTATAATTGAATCATTACATTATAGTATATCATGTATTAAAAATATAACCTATATCATAATGGAGTTATAAAATAAGAAAATTTTATTCGATATATTAATTAACACAAAATCTCAAGCTTAAAAACCCCATTAAATATATTTCTCTACATTTAATCAATTCAGTTTCTTGTATAACTTGTATCCCCAATTCTAAGTGACATGTAATATAGTGTACTGTTATATCCAATCATTTAAATACACCGGAATGTGATGTACTAAATAAAAAATTAAAATTATAAGGTTTATAACTTAAAAAACAAACTTATATCTTATTTATATATTAAAAATTTAAAAAGTATCAATTAAAAGAAAATGAATTGTTTTTGGATTTGTTTTACTAAATTGTGGTTCAATCGTGCATTGAAGTGACAATTTAAAATTATTTTTTACTACTTATAGAAAATATATTCTATTAAATTACCTTAATATTTAGAATATTCTTATAATAACTTATTATATACGTATTACTGAAATTTTTCAAAAAAAAATTTATATTATGATTAATAGATAAAACTAATAATTTTATTTAAAAATTTGTTTTTATTTAAATAATTCAAAATGATTAATTATATTTTAAATTTGTTTTAATGTCTATTCCTTATATTTAAATATATATTAATCCAAATTATGTCATTTTAATAATTTTCATATTGAATTATAATAAAAAATGTTTGTAAATATTTAGAAATCTTCACATTCAAATGTAACCTTCTTAATGAATCTATGTGAATAAATTGTAGTAACTATTTTTTTGTTTTTAGAATATAATTTTTAAAAATTTATACCATATGTTAAATAATAATAATATATATAATATAATATATAATAAATATTTTAATAACATATTTAATAAGAAAAACAATAAATATTTTTTACTGCGGTAATGGAAAAATGGTTATATAAGGGGTTAAACTAAAAGGATAATGTTAAAAATGTCATTTAAAATAATAAAAATACTATTTTATGGAAATATATTGATATTAGAAACACTAAAACTAATATATGTTAATTTATATGAATTTTCAATCTGAATAAATTTATAATTTTGGATTTATTTGGAATTTTTGCATGAAATTTCCAAGAGAGTTTCCTTTCCCGGCTTATAAAAGATAACACACTCTATTCACTTCTCCACACATCCAAATCAAATTTCCTAGACCATTTGTAGAAACACACTCTCCCCAACATCCTTCATCACATTATAGAGCTACTGGTCATCCCAAATGACCATCCCTTGTGCACTTAAGATGATATCCCAAGGGGTTTCTTTTAAATAATGTAATTTTATTAAAAATTCCGTTTCCATTACTATATTATTTTTCAACATTAAAACATTTATTAACTATTAATATATAATAAGACAAGTATTTCACATATATTTTGGTTTTATTATATTTATTGACTAATATTTATCAATATTCTCTTCCATTAAATGGGTAACTCAGCGTTCTTTTGTGTGTACGGCGGAATGCCATTTTAAGAGGGTGTTACCTTAGCTTACATCACTTCAAACCTCATTAGGTCCCTGTACTCATTCATCTGTATGTTTTAATAATTAAATAATTTTCATGATAGTTATATTATAATATTTTGATTATAATGGATTTTTATTATCTTATGTTTTATATTCAATTGTTTTTAAGTATTTATAGTTGATAAACATAATATATTCATTGATTAATTCCCACTACAACATTATACTCACTATAAGGTTTCATTTTAGAAAATTATTCCAATCATTATTTCTTAATATTGAATTTTAGTTGATGGAAACTACTTAATCATTGTTTAATAAAAATATTTTGTTTTCATATAATCAAGATATTCATGATATTTTCATTTAATAACACAATGTATTCAATTTTCAGAGAATAAAATTATGTAGAATTTTTATAAAAATATAAAATTATTTTTCTCTTCATTTAAAACTATATTTTATTTAAAAAAATTAAAAATGTTCCCAAATAAATTTTAAATATCTAAAAAAAATATTAAATAATTTATTATAAATTTTTAAAATTTTCAAACTGTTTCGAATGGAAAATTCATGTCTTTTGTAAAAATAAATAAATGATTTTCATTTACCAAATATTTGATAGGAATCATTCTTTTAAAATAATTTTCATTCTTTGGATATCTACCATTATTACCACTCAATGGTTTAATCATTGTTTTTAATGTTTCAAAATTTATATTCAACAAAATATATTTTGAAAATATTTAGTTTATAGTAATTATTAAAATAATTTCAAAATTAAAATAAGTTACTTTCCTCAATAATTTATTAAGGAAAAATCTTTGTAATCTCTATTCATCAATAACGTAAACCCTTTATTTTACTAATGATCCATTGGTGATATGTTGTATAAATATAATATGTATTCATTATTTGGATCGTATATGAATATTTCTACAAAAAAATTATGCACATTCACATTTGTGATTAATTTTGTTGTAGAAATTAAATTTCTTTTGAGAAATTCACTACCTTGTGATAATTAAACAATTCATTTTCCTTAATTATACATATCTTTTGAATCATTTAAATGGTTAATTAATAAACCATATCTCATTTTTATATATTTTGTTTCTCTAAAATACACATATTATTTGTGTCATTGATATTATTATTTTATAAACCATATAGCATTTTTAAGTAATGAATTTACATTGAAATATATTAAATTAATGATGAAATATTAAAATATTTATATATATATATATATTATTTACTCAAAATATTTTTTTGAAAAGACATATTGATTATTTAATTAAATTTATAATTCTATATATTAGGATTCATTTGTACAAGATTTTGTTGGGAATACATAATAATATATTCCCTTAATTTATTGGTATTCTCTTATCAAAAATAAGAAAGATGTCTTCAAATAGGTTTCTAACTCTACTTTATAATTTCTTGTGAACAGTCATGGTAATTTGGTTATTATGTTCCTAATAAGATTACATCTAATTATTTATTATTTCTATCATCTATAATTCAATTATCATTATCGATGATATTTTTCTAAATGTATTTTATTTGGTTGATGGTTCTTTTTAGTATCATGGTTAAACTGATTATTTAGGTTATTAACATTTCATAATTTATTAGGCCTCATCCACATATGATATTCAGGTTATTAATTGCATCGATTTTTTTTATTTTCAATTACATATTTATTATGATCTTCATATTATTTAATTAGAATCTGTGTACAGTTATTTTTTTCCCTATGAATACACTTAATAGAATGATTCCATTGTATATAACCCATATCTAGATTTTGATCCCACACAAATTATCATTATATTCTTAAGAATGCATGAGGTTTTCTAGGTTTTATTTTCAAGGTTATTTTAGAGATTATAATTCTATTTTGGAAGGAGAAATATGTTTTATTTTTTTCAAATGTAATATATAAATCATGTATATATCTATCTTTCTATGACTATTAATCTTTTTTGTCATTCAAGATGATATTCATTTTATCTTATACCAACATCATAATGTAATGTGTCAGATGTAAGAAACTAGTGTCATGGTCGTCACATTTGGTATCATATAATGTTTAATAGATTACATATTAACAAGATTTTGGAAATCATTGATAAGCTAAAAACCACTATTAAATTATTTGAGGACATTAATTTATTAAGTTCGTAGAGTTTTTATAAGGAAGTTAATTTTTGTTATTCCATAGGAATGTAGAACTCTCTGGATACTACATGAAGATGTGGTTCGGGAATTGAGGTTACTAGGTGTAATAACTCTGAATGGTTGTATGTATCTTGGCTATATCATCACATGGTTCATGAAAAATGGTCCTTACCACATTCATTACTTTACAATCCCAAGAGATATTATTTGTAGAATTAATTTTTTATTTAGAAAATAAAATGAAGGATTTGAATCGATGAACAAACGAATGACCTATTTTAAACCCGAGGATTCATATTTAGGAAATAACCTGTAATAGATTATACATCCTATAAATGATAATATGATTTTCCAATGAATTAATGTATAGAATATGAAGGAATGATTTTAATATCTAATATTTATTTAATTATGGTGACTCTGAGTAAAAAAGGATTATGAAAGGGGTGAAATATGTCATTATAATATATAATTATTAATTGAAAAATCTTATAAACAACATATTTGTTAATGAACTCTCAGACACGCCAAATAAGACGAGTATGGTGGTCAATAAGAGCTCATGTGGGGGAGACCATGAATGGAATTGGGATTAAATTCTATCATGTCAAAAATGTGGAATGTGAATCCATGGAATGTGACTCCATAGAATAAAAATATGTTTTACATGTGAAAAACAAGGGAATAAATAAATTAATTTTCAAGGAAGAATGATGATTCTGATAAAAGAAAGTAGATTTTATCCTTAGAACCCATTTATATATAACTTTCATAAATTTTGTGAAACTGGGAATTATCCAAGTAATTTCCAATTTTTAATGGTTTTCCCTATACTAAAAAAAGGGGATGTGTTTAAACCAAATGAATAAACTACTTATATATTGGGATTCAAAATATAAATTATAGATGACATGTTTATGAAATGTATTTTTTTAAAAAAAATCAATAAACATATAAGGATCGTGTAATATTTTAATTATATATTTCCTAATTAACATAATATTCCTAGATACCATCATGTTTTCTATGATTATGGTTGATTATAAGCTCAGATCCCTAAAAATAATTTTTAAAAATTAATTAATGGGAATATTGAATAATTACATATATTGATTTGTAAAACATTTATGGGAATAAAACATGTTGGTTTAGTATATAAAACATTATGTTAAGATTAATTACCATAATTTTATTAACACAATATAAAAGGTTTTATAAAACATTAATGTTTATATTATGTTTGGTGTTGTAGGAATTTTAGGTCAATACAATTTGTGAACATTATATAAATTATATTAACATTTAATTGGAAAAGGATATCATAAATATAGTTTGATATTCCTTTACATCTACAGAATTTCATTAGTATTGAACCAATAGTTGTAGGACTGTAAGGGTTTAATACCTACCACAAGCCTACATTATGTTCTAGTTTATGTGCCACTTATATTACATATTTTATTTTTAAATTAAATATTAATGACGACCCAATGGTGGTGCTATTTCAGTTTAGAAGTTAATGTATTATATTGGATAACCTTTGTAATATATATTGATTTTTTAAAATATTTAGAGACATACAAAAAGACTTGTTGCTCTTTTATGAAATATAAGATCTATAAAAATGGAATTTTAATTATCTAAACCATAAAAATAATTTTCTGATTTTCATTTATTGGAGTAAGAGATGAGTTGGAAATTCATCAAATCACAACACAAGGATGAATTTCTACTTATTAAATAAAAACATATCATGAAATTATATATCCATATATTCATTTTTAGTGAAATAATTCCTAAACACTAAGAATGAGATCATAAAAAATTTCTTATTTCCTTCTTGTAAATATATCATATTTTCATTTAAATAATCATAGATATTTGTTCATGAGGTCCCTAAATTTCCAATGATAATTCAATTTCATTTTATCAAACAAATACTGTCACACTCTGTAATTATGTAAACTTTGAATCCATGTCCATCTATTCAAATCACATAATGTTCTCCTATATCGAACCATGTCAATGTGATATCTCATATAACCCATGTACCTTCCATTATTTCTAAGAAAGGGTATTCTTTATTAAATCATTTTTTTATATGGTTTTTTAATAATTGTATTTTTAAATATCAAACGCATGGTTTTGGATTGGAAGATCAAATTGTGAGGACATGATTTATTTAAAGTTATGAGAGTATAACACTAAAAAATTATAAGAAAATAAATTTTTATTTGATATATTATTTAAAACATGACACTATTAATAAATAACAAATGAAATATATTTCCTCAAATTTAATCTTGTTGGTTCTATGAGAAATAAGAAACCTCGAGTCTTAATAATCCATTAATAATTATATCATTATTAACCAGCTGTAAAAATGGAGGTTACGAGTAGTAATAACTGAATTGATAAAATTTATATGATTTGAGCATGTAAAATAGAATTAATTAATTATATATATTTTATAAATAAAATAATAACCATTTAAATAAAAACTAAATGTTTTCTGGAAAATATTCATTCTTTCTAAAAGGTGTTTTATTCATACATTTCACACGTACATTAAGATTAATTTCTATATAATTTGGAAAAATTATTTGAAAAGTAAACTTCATATTTAAATTGTTATATGAAAACTATCTTGGAGTGAATTTTTTATTTTTTTCTGAAATATTTGACATTTATATGAATAGTGAAAAATAAACATTTTTATTAAAAAGTGAATTTTCATTTAAATAATTCATAATAAGAAATAATATTTTAAAGATGTTTTAATATAAAATTATTATTTTTATATATCTATAAATCAAATTTATTTAATTATAATCACTTTCATATGAAATTTTGATATAAAAGCCATGTAAACATATGGATATTTTCTCCCTTTAAATTTCTTATCTTGTCTGTGAGATTAATTTTAAAATTAATTTATTATTTTATGTTAATGGTTTTTGGGAAATTTTATTTCATATTTGGAATCAGAATAGTTTATATTATATGATAATTTCAAGTAATTCTTTTCCTAATTAATAGTAAACATATTAAAAATTATATAACGTATTATTGTTAAAAATTAGTTTACTGGGGGATAAAATAATACTATTAGGGTAAATAATGACCAAAACACTTGTAAAAATCATATTTAAAGGACATATTTTGATCATATAAAAACAATAATATAATTTATAGAAATTCAGTATAATATTTCATCTGATTCACATCATTACTTTTCATTCTAATGGGAATCTTCCACGAATTTTCTAAGATTTATTCATTTCCCCACATTAACAAGGGAACCCAGTATATTCACATATCCACACATACAACCCATTTTTTGTAGACCCAAAAATGAAAACATTATCTCCCAAAAATCCTTATTCACATTTTTCAAGTATTTTTTCCCAAAAAAATCATTGATAGGGTTATTAAGATGCGATCTAAAAGAATTTCTATTAGATAAAGTGATTTCATTACAAAAGAAGTTAATTAAAATATCATCTCTTTAATATTAAATTATGTATTAAAACATTAAATATAAAAAATTATCCCCCATATACATATATGTTTTTATATTGATTGAATAATATTTATCCATATACTATTCAATAAAATGGGAAACAGAACTACCGATCATGTGTATGCACTAGTGCAGAAAACGTTTTTTACGTCACCATTTTTTACGTCGGTTATATAAAACCGACGTCATAATATGTAAAACGAGGTTTTTTACGCCTGTTATTTAATAACCGATGTAAAAACATGTGTTCGGTACACCTTTAACGTCGGTTATTTTTATAACTGACGTTATTAATCGCGCAGCTTCATTTTTTACGTCGGTTATTTTTATAACCGACGTAAAAAACACGGTTTTCGAAGGCCTTTTTACGTCGGTTATAAAATAACCGACGTAAAAAAAGAATCCGCAGATGTTTTTGACGTCGGTTATGGAATAACCGACCTAAAAAAACGCGGATTTTGAGCCCTTTATAACGTCGGTTATAAAATAACCGACGTAAAAAAAGAATCGGAGGAAGGTTTTTACGTCGGTTATTGAAATAACCGACGTTATAAATGTTTTAAAAAAAATTATCACATCGGTTATTGAATAACCGACGTGTCAACTCATTTAAAAATTTACCCAGACCCGTGGATTGTCATTCGCGAGTTTACCTTCGACAGTCGCGACTCGTCTCTCTCGCGCGTAAACCCGAATCGGCTCGTCCATTTCGTTGGTTTAGATTCATTTTGCGATCATCGTTTCTCATATTTAATCTCCTCGGATCAATCATCTAAACTCGCAGCACTCAGTTAATCCTCCCACTCGTTCGTTTTTTTTCGCAGATAGTATATATATATGTGTTGTGATTTTTTTGTTGAAACTAGCTAAGATTCTTCGATTGCGAACCCTTTTAACTCGTTTTGGCACCATAATCTTATTTATCATCCCTAGATCTATTTGTTCGACTTGCAATATTGAGTAATTTTATGATTTCACTAATTTTTCATCGTTTTCTATAAATCCCCGAGAAGGTTGGGGCGTGTCCATTTGGATGGGTTGCCCTTTTACAGTTGTTACTACTTTATTCACACACATCCATGGCATAGGTGAATGGATTTGGGGTCGGGGGGTGTCCAGGGGGGTTTACAAGGGGGTGGGTGGGTGTGGGGGGTTGTCCAAGGGTGTGGGTGGGTGTTGGGGGTGTCCAGGGGGGTGTCCAAGGGGGTAGGGGGTGGGGGTGGTGTTTAGGAGGGGTGGGGGGACTGTCCAGAGGGTTGGGGGTGTCCAGGGGGGTGTCCAAGCATGTCGGGGGTGGGGGGTTGTGTCCAGGAGGGGTGGGGGTGCTTTCTAGAGGGGTCGGGGGCTGTCCAGAGGGGTCGGGGGGTGTCCAGGTTGGTGTCCAAGGGGATGGGTGGGTGTGGGGGGCTGTCCAAGGGGGTGGCGGCCGGTCCAGAGGGGTCGGTTGGGTGTCCATGGGGGTGTCCAAGGGGGTGGATGGGTGTGGGGGGCTGTCCAAGTGGGTGGCGGCCTCTCCATAGGGTATTTGGGGTTGTCCGGGTGGGTGGGGGGGCTGTCCAGAGGGTTGGGGGATGTCCAGGGGGGTGTCCAAGGGGGTAGGGGGTGGGTGGTGGTGTCCCGGAGGGGCGGGGGGCTGTCCAGAGGGGTCGGGGGTGTCCAGGGGGGTTTACAAGGGGGTGGGTGGGTGTGGGGGGCTGTCCAAGGGTGTGGGTGGGTGTTGGGGGGTGTCCAGGGGGGTGTCCAAGGGGGTAGGGGGTGGGTGGTGGTGTTTAGGAGGGGTGGGGGGGGGGTGTCCAGAGGGTTGGGGGTGTCGAGGGGGTGTCCAAGCAGGTCGGGGGTGGGGGGTTGTGTCCAGGAGGGGTGGGGGTGCTTTCTAGAGGGGTCGGGGGCTGTCCAGAGGGGTCGGGGGTGTCTAGGGTGGTGTCCAAGGGGATGGGTGGGTGTGGGGGGCTGTCCAAGGGGGTGGCGGCCTGTTCAGAGGGGTCGGTGGGGTGTCCAGGGGGGTGTCCAAGGGGGTGGATGGGTGTGGGGGCTGTCCAAGGGGGTGGATGGGTGTGGGGGGATGTCCAAGTGGGTGGCGGCCTCTCCATAGGGTATTTGGGGTTGTCAGGGTGGGTGGGGGGGGGGGGTGCCCAGAGGGTTGGGGGATGTCCAGGGGGTGTCCAAGGGGGTAGGGGTGGGGGGTGGTGTCCAGGAGGGGTGGGGGGCTGTCCAGAGGGGTCGGGGGTGTCCAGGGGGGTTTACAAGGGGGTGGGTGGGTGTGGGGGGCTGTCCAAGGGTGTGTGTGGGTGTTGGGGGGGGGGGGTCCAGGGGGGTGTCCAAGGGGGTAGGGGGTGGGGGTGGTGTTTAGGAGGGGTGGGGGGGCTGTCCAGAGGGTTGGGGGTGTCCAGGGGGGTGTCCAAGAAGGTCGGGGGTGGGGGTTGTGTCCAGGAGGGGTGGGGGGCTGTCCAGAGGGGTCGGGGGGTGTCCAGGGGGGTTTACACATCGATTTGTTTTATATTTCAAAATTGTTTACATTCAAATTATGATTTTTTTCATATACACATATATTTGTCTTATCTAAAAATATATATATATTTTTTCTATTTGTTATAGGTAATAATGAGTCGATGTTGGATTACGGCACATCGAATGAGCAATGAATATGAGGAAGGTGTTGATGCCTTTTTTGAATTTGCTAAACGAAATGTTCCAAGTAGTGACATTTTTTTTCTGTCCATGCCTGAAATGTCTGAATATGAAGAAGTTGAAAAGTAGAGAGATAAAAGATCATCTGATTTGTCATGGTTTCAATCCGAGTTACAACCCTTGGATTTGGCATGGCGAAACTGGACAGAATGTCACTGATGATAATGAATCGCAAGATGGTAACTCCGATGGAATTGAATAAATGATTCGCGCTATTGTAGCAGAAAAAATTGAGATAGAACCGACAGTTTCACGTCTATATGGTGATGCCGAAAAACCATTATATCCTGGTTGTACAGATTTTACGGTTTTGTCGGCGGTGTTAAGATTGATTAACCTGAAGGAGAAACATGGATGGAGTGACAGAAGTTTTACAGAACTGCTACAATTGATGAAAGACATTCTTCCAAAAGATAACGATCTTCCAGATTCACATTATAAGGCCAAAAAAATATTATGCCCGATGGGATTGGGATACAGGAAAATACATGCATGTCCGAATGACTGCATTATATATAGGAAGGAATATGAATTTCTGAAAGAGTTTCCTAAATGTGGGACATCACGGAATAAGGTGAAAAAAAAATCACAAGATGATGTAGAGATTACAAATCTCCCTTCAAAGTTATTTTGGTATCTTTCTATAATTCCTCGTTTCAAACGTTTATTTTCTAATTCACATGATGCAAAAAGGTAAAGATGGCATGCTGATGAGCGGGTATGTGATGGAAAAATACGTCATCCAGCTGATTGTCCACAATGGAAGAAAATTGATGCCCTGTACCCTACATTTGGAAATGAAATTAGAAATCTGAGACTATGCTTGTGCACAGATGGAATGAATCCATACTGAACCCTCAGTAGCACACATAGTTCATGGCCTGTTTTATTGGTAATTTACAACCTCTCTCCTGAAGTTTGTATGAAGCGCAAATATGTCATGTTGAGTATCATGATCTATGGTCCAAAGCAACCCGGCAATGATATTGATGTATACTTGTCACCGCTGATTGATGATTTGAAACCGTTATAGGCTGATGGTATTAGGGTGTATGATTCTTATAAAATGGAATATTTTCAACTACATGCAGTGCTTCTATTCACTATAAATGACTTCCCAGCATATGGAAATTTGTCTGGATACAGTGTTAAAGGGAATAAAGCATGTCCAATTTGCGAACAACAGACGTCATATTGTCAATTGCATCATGGGAGGAAAACAGTGTACATGGGTCATCGAACGTTTTTGCCTATGGATCACCCTTATAGAAGACTAAAAAAGGCATTCAATGGCTCACAAGAATTTGATACTGCTCCAAAACCTTTATCCCCAGAATTGTATTTTGAGAGGGTGAAAACCATGATGTGACATTGGGAAAGACACAGAAATTTGGTAATGATAGACATATTTGGAAGAAAAGGTCAATATTTTTTGAGCTACCATATTGGAGGTATCATGAAGTCAAACATAATATTGATGTTATGCACGTGGAGAAGAATATCTATGATTCTTTGATCGGAACATTGCTAGATATTAAAGGAAAGACAAAAGATGGGTTGAATGCAAGGTTAGACCTACTATCAATGGGAATACGTTTGGAGTTAGCTCCCACTCCTAAAGGAAGACGAACATTTCTTCCCCCGGCATGTCATACATTATCGAAGAGGGAGAAAAGTAGCTTTTTTCAGTGTCTTCATGATATCAAAGTGCCTCAAGGTTATTCTTCAAATGTAAAAATTTTTGTCTCATTGAAAGACTTGAAGTTGATAGGTATGAAATCACATGATTGTCACGTCATGATGCAACAAATTCTACCAGTTGCACTGCGTGGAATATTGCCCATCCGTGTCAGAAAGACTATAATGAGGTTGTGTTATTTTTTCAATTCAATTTGTAACAAGGCGATTGATGTGAATGCTTTGAAAATTTTGGAAAAGGATGCAATTTTTATACTTTGTCATTTGGAACTGTATTTTCCTCCAACTTTTTTTGATATGATGGTGCATTTAATGATTCATCTGGTTCGAGAAATAAAGCTTTGTGGACCTGTATATCTTCGTTGGATGCATCCTTTTGAAAGGTATATGAAAATATTAAAGGGATATGTTAAAAATACATATCGACCTGAAGCCTCCATTATTGAAAAGTATATTTCTGAGGAGGTAGCAGAGTTTTGTACGAGATACTTGGCTACGGCTCAACACATAGGTTTGCCTCCATCTCGCCATGAACGGGTTAATAATGAGGGAAAGGGGATTCGTGGCTTGAAAGTCAAATCACTGTCAGCTGAAGAGATGAAGAAGTTAGAATCATACATCTTGAATAACATAGCTGACGTTCAACCGTATATCACATTGCATATTAATGAGTTGAAACAATGTCCTCCAAAGAAGAAAGAAATGTGGATTTTGAATGAGCACAACAAAACTTTTTTTCCATGGTTTAAAAAGACCTTGCTTGGTAGATCAGATGTATCAGAGAAATTAAAATGGATAGTGGGTGGTTCATCGTTAAATGTGATAACATGGTCCGCTTATGACATTAATGGCTATAAATTTCATACGAAAGCTCAGGACAACAGAAGTGCAGTTCAGAATAGTGGTGTATTGGTGTTTGCAGAAGCAATGCATTTTTCGAGTTCTAAGGACAGAAACCCAATTTCGGCATCAAGTGCATATTATGGAGTGATTGAAGACATATGGGAGGCTGATTACTTTAAAATTAAAGTTCTTGTTTTTAACTGTAAATGGTTTATCGGTAACAACAGTGTCAGACACGATGAATTTGGAATGACACTTGTTAATCTGAATAGATTGGAAGACACAGCTGATTCTTTTATAATGGCAACACATGCCAAACAAATTTTCTATGTAGTAGATCAATCAGATATGCAGTGGGCTGTTGTTTTACAAGGGAAAAAACAATATGTTGGTGAGGATGAATTTGATGAAGATGCTGATTTATGTGAGATCCCTACTTCCATGGAAAGATTAACAGAACATAATGATGAGTTTGTTGAAGACATGGTTTGTTCCATAAGGAACGATCACGACAAAGGAATTTGGGAAAACAATCCAACTGTACATTCCTAAAATTACAGGTAACACATGTTTATTTCTTGTTTACATTTAGTTTTTTCATATAATGTTAGATATTGTAAATTTTTTACTTATTAAAACATGTATCAAACCAAAATGATAAAACAATAAAAACCATAAAGAGGAGAAGTCATGGGCGCACCGGCCGGCCGGTGGTCCAGACAGAGAGGAAGGCTCTATGTCTGGTCCACCGGCCAGCCGGTGGTGATCCAGCGGCCGGCCGGTGGTCCAGACAGAGAGGTAGGCTCTATGTCTGGTCCACCGGCCGGCCGGTGGTGATCCAGCGGCCGGCCGGTGGTCCAGACAGAGAGGAAGGCTCCTGTCTGGTCCACCGGCCGGCCGGTGGTGAGACAGCGGCCGGCCAATGACACCAGGCAGTGGGCAAGTCTACTGCCTGGGTCCTCCGGCAGGCCGGTGAGCTCACACCGGCGGACCAGTGGACTCATTGAGTCCACTTTTCAGCTTTGTTGGGCCAACTCCTTGGAAACCTTTTGCCTATCAACAAAAACACTTGAATACAAGTTAGAACATAATAAGAGTGATTGTGATCATTAAAATCCAAGAGAGAGGGGTACAACAGACTGTGTTTACCATGTTTATCATTGTTTAACATGCATACCATATTACCAATGTTTAATATTATGTAATTTAGTACACTTTTCTATTTTCTGATTAAGTAGTATTACAATATTTGAATTTGTATATTTGTGAACTAATGTTTGTTTTTTTGATTTGAAGGAAAATGACAGATCAATCAGTTGATCAGCCACATGATTCTGGAGTTAAGCATATTGGTCATACATCTGGGGAGGAACATTCACATGCTCCTATTACGAAAAAGAGTTCAAAGGTTGGTAAGCGTGGGTGCACACGTTTACCAAAATTATCACTTGCCCGTACGAAGGAGGAGTGGATAGTCGTGGAGTTTGATGATGATGATCTTCCTAGAGGTCCAAATGCTAATGATTTTAAGGGTTTTGTAACAACTCAGGCTAAGAGCAAAGTAAGCATTCTCTATGATGATTGGAGAAGTGTGGATAAGGCGATAATTTCTCAGCTATGGGAGACCATTTTGGTAAGATCTTTTTCTATTGTTTGACTGTTCTATAAATGTTTCTAGTATATATAATATTTTTAACCTCTTTTTTATCAAATGACATTTGATATTCCTGACACTGGAGGAGTCAGGAAGAAATGCTTATCGTTGGCTGCTAGGAGATGGAGGGATTTCAAATCAACCCTCTCATCTGATTTCATTTATGGTCATAGGAGTCATGAGAATCCATGTCGTATATATCCTTTTATAGATGAAGACACATGGAGACAATTTTTTGAAAGTAGAAGAAAAGAATCATTTTTGGTAAGGGCAATGTAAACTTTTATAAGCTTTCTTATATAAATGATCTTATTATTATTTAGTTAATGATTACTTATTCTTAATTTACAGAAAACAAGGAAAGCTCATCAAGAGATCCAATCTAAAAATGTATACCCTCATAGTTTATCTCGGGGAGGGTATGCATTATTGGAAGAACAAATGATGGCAGAAAAATTTCAACAACTAAGAGCTGAGTCTTCAAGCTCTGGAGAGGTGGCCCCTCAATCCCCTCCATCTAGACATGAGAAATGGAAAAGAGCTCGGAAGGGCAAAAAAGGACAATATCTTTCGGAAGAATCGAGACTCGTAGTTGAGAGGATTGTAAGATATCTATTTTATTTATTTAAGTTTACTATTTTCGTCATATATTTCCAATCATTATAGAAATGTTAAATTAATTATTACAGGACTCTCTTGAGGAGCAGAGTTCACAGGGGACATTTACACCATCTAGGAGGGAAGATATTTTATCTGTGGCATTTGGAAAGCCCGAACATCCTGGCCGTGTAAGAGGATATCTGGCAGGTGTATCGGTAAGAAAAGTGTTGCCACGTTCCTCAACTTCTAACATTGAGGGAGTTTATAAAAAAAATAGAATCCTTGGAGGCTGAAGTCCATAATATTAATGCGACAATGGAGGACAAGATTAGAGCATCGGTGCAGTTTATGTTTGCAGACTTTCAAAGGCAATTTCAGGGTGCAGCTCCCACTCCACCTCTCCCAGTAGCTCCCACTCCCCCACCTCAGCCTGCGGACCCCATTTTTGATCCTCCTCATCCGCCGCAGCTACCTACTTATTGTGAGTTGTATGTTGATGATCCTCAACATCATATAGTTGCATATGGGATGGTATATTTTATAGGAGATACAGTTCATCATCAACAGTTAGCGGTAGAGAATCAGAGGGTCACTGTACAGGATATTATAGATAGATCAGCTCGGATACCATTACCTATAGATGAGGTGACGACAGTTGGACATAGTATCGACCATTTTTTACTTTGGCCATCCAGACTTCTTCGACTCATTACCATAGAGGTATGGATGTTATATCATTTATTTTATATTTTTATTAATGTTTTATCATTTGAAAACTAATATATTTTTCAATTTTTTTTTACAGGAATCATTCAAAGGTAAAGAAATACTGTATAGACAACAACAAAGACAGATATCTATGACATCAGATGCAGATACTAGCAGTCTTGACAAATTGTCAAGATATTCAAATTTGTTGGCGGATCATTATGAATTTACAATGGAAGCTCATGTCTGTGGACGTGAACTAAGTGTGGGGATTATGAAAACTGATATCATGGAGTTTGTCACTGGAGATAAGTTGGGCATCAACGTGGTGCAAATTTTTATCATGTAAGTCTTAACACCTTTTCCTTGCGTTATATTTATTAAAAATGTATACTTATGTCTGCTTTGTATTAGGTATCTGTATAAAATTTGTGAGAGGAATGAGCTGACAGATGTATATGGATTCATAGACCCACAATTGATTTCCCCTAAAGCATGTGCATTGGATGAGGAACCAAGAATGATTTATATTGCTAATAGATTTGAAAAGAATGTAATCACACAGTGTTGGATGATGCCTTTTTGTGAGAGGTATGAAACACATCCCTCTCAAAGAGTTAATTATCTTTTAACATAAAAAACCACTAACGTTAAATTTCCTTTTATCAGGGATCATTGGATGTTAGGGGTTTTTTTCCCCAGGGAGAAAGAACTTTATTGGATATGCCCTCTCCATGATGATGTGCGAGAAAGTTTTATGAATATATTGGAAACGTAAGTTTCAATTTCACAATAGTTTTATATATTATAATGAATTTTAAATTTACCCCATTCGTATTATTTTCTAACAGGGCATGGGTCCACTTTCGAAAAAGCGCAAAGAAAAGGAATTTCAAGATCAAATATGTACATGAGAAGGTAAATATCCATTTATAATTTGTACATTTTGATTTATTACATAAAAATAATATATTGAATTTACACTCATTCAAACAGAAATGTCATGAGCAACAAGGCATCATCGAATGCGGATATTACATGTTAAGATTTATGTATGAAATAATAACAACTGGGACAGTTCTGAGTTTTGACCTGTTAAGATTTCCTCTTTCTCATAATATTTCAATTTGATTTATTCATTATACACGTTGACTACTATCCTTTTCCTTTGTAGCTTTTTGATTACCCTCAACCCTTTACTGCTGAAGATATCAAACACTTACAAGTGGAGTGGTCAAATTATTTTACAGGTTTGATTGACTTTTAGTTTTTTGTAATGTAAAATGTAATTTTGAATATTGTCAATGTAATTGTGTATTTCGTAGTTTTTTAGGTTGGATTTAGTTTTTTTTTGAAGTTGACAGTGTAAGTTTTGAATGTTATATAAGTGAATGTTTAATTTTTCTCTACTTCTTGTTTTGGTCTACTGTTGATGGTTTTTCTGGTCTGGATTTTGGTATGGGGGGAGAGGTTCCAAGGGGGTGGGTGGGTGTTTGGGGGGTGTCCAAGGGATATGGGAGGGGTGTCCAAGGTGTGTTTGGGACTTTCCTAGGGTTCGGGGGGTGTAAATGATGGTGGGGGGTGTCCAAGGGGTGGGGGTGTCCAAGGGATATGGGAGGGGTGTCCAAGGTGTGTTTGGGGCTGTCCAAGGGGTCGGTTTGGTGTAAATGAGGGTGGGGGGGGGGGGGCTGTCCAAGGGGTGGGGGTGTCCAAGTGGTGGGGGGTGTCCAAGGGATATAGGAGGGGTGTCCAAGGGGTGTTTGGGGCTGTCCAAGGGGATGGGGGGTTTCCAAGGGGTCGGGGGGGGGGGGGGGTTCCAAGGGGTCGGGGGTGTCCAAGGGGTGGGGGGTGTCCAAGGGATATGGGAGGGGTGTCCAAGGGGTGTTTGGGGCTGTCCTATTGTTCAGGGGGTGTAAATGAGGGTGGGGGGCTGTCGAAGGGGTGGGGGTGTCCAAGGGGTGGGGGTGTCCAAGGGATATGGGAGTGGTGTCCAAGGTGTCTGGGAGTTCTGTCCAAGGGGCCGGTTGGGTGTAAATGAGGGTGGGGGGGGGGGGGGCTGTCCAAGGGGTGGGGGGTGTCCAAGGGGTGGGGGGTGTCCAAGGGATATGGGAGGGGTGTCCAAGGGGTGTTTGGGGCTGTCCAAGGGCTCGGGGGGGTGTCCAGGGGTCGGGGGGTGTCCATGGGGTCTGGGAGGGCTGTCAAGGTGTGGGGGGTGTCCAATGGGTGTTTAAGGCTGTACTAGGGGTCTTGGGGGTGTAAATGAGGGTGGGGGGGGGGGGGCTGTCCAAGGGGTGGGGGGTGTCCAAGGGATATGGGAGGGGTGTCCAATGGGTGTTTGAGGCTGTACTAGGGGTCGTGGGGGTGTAAATGAGGGTGGGGGGGGGGGGCTGTCCAAGGGGTGGGGGTGTCAAAGGGTTGTGGTGGGGCTCCAATGTGGTGGGGGAGGGCTGGCCAGGTTGTTAGGTGGGTATAGATGAGGGTGGGGTTCAGTTGGGGCTTGGGGGAGGGCTGGCATGGTTATTTTTGTTGTTTGGTTTCTGGTTGCTTTTTGGTGAGAGCAGTGCATTTATTTTAAATAAAATATATCGCTATCACGTCAGTTATAAAATAACTGACGTGGTAAATAATCGGTAGGGGTTTATCTCGTCGGTTTTTTCGAGAACCGACGTGATAAACCGTTCCCGGGCCTTTTATCACGTCGGTTCTTAATATAACCGACGTGCTAAAAGGCCTGGGAATCGATTTACCACATCGGTTATCGGATAACCAACGTGCTAAAATGTTTCCCAGGCCTTTTTATCACGTCGGTTATTTAAGAAACCGACGTGATAATAGGCCAGGGGAAGGGTTAATCACGTCGGTTATGTCATAACCGACGTGATAAACGATATCCCAGGCGTTTTATCAAGTCGGTTTAGGAAATAACCGACGTGATAAACCCCCCCCCCCCCGCGCATATTTATCACGTCGGTTATTATATGAACCGACGTGAAAACCACCGTGATGTTAGGGATGTTACGTCGGGTTTTAAATAACCGATGTCAAAAACGTTATTTATAAAGTCTTCCGTATTAACGTCGCCTAAAAACCGACGTAAATAATGAAAAATAACCGACGTAAAAAATGTTTTCTGCACTAGTGATGGTATATTATTTCCTTCGGAATGGATTTAATTATTTTCAGATAAAAACTTTTCACTGTTAGATAAAAGGATTTAATTTTTAAATTTATATTCTTTTTATGTTATTATATAATTCATGAATTTTAATATCCCATATAAAATCTTATATTCTATTATTTTTGAAATATGATAATGTCACTCAGGTGTACGGTGGAGTATCACATCATAATGGGATGATATTTTATTTTCAAATACTCATTTTGTGGAATATAAAATAATATATGTGAATATATGTTATTTATATTACATATTAATTAATTTTGAAAATTAATATATCACCCAATTATTTACCATTTAAACCACTATGTAAATGATGACACTGCTCATACGTATATACGTCTTACCGTCTCTATGAATAGATGCGATTAATTTTTCATGTAAATAATTCAAGAATGATAATATAAAAAATTTAAATTAAGAAATATGATATTTATAAAATTAATATAATTATGTATATGATGTATCTAAATCCAATATATTATAACTAGAAATTTCCTGAAAAACCTCTCTTGATAAAATAAGGTTACTAACACCTGAAAAAATAAAATAATGAAGTGTTTTTAAAAAAATTTGGTAAATGATTTCAAGGGATTATATACAATATTATAAATATGAAAATTTATTTTTAATGAATTTTTAACATCAATAAAATCTGTATAAATTATTTTATTAAATGGTCATCCAAAAAGATATGTAGGGTATGGGATTTTGACTTAATTTCATTCATAGAGGAATATTATAATATTGAAAACCTAATTTATTTCATAAGGTGTATACAATTCCCATTTTAAATTTATTAATAGGATAACTAATTAATAATGGTATTTTATGTTTCAATTTGAACTATTTTAAAAATGATGATTAGAAATAAATGTTACAAATAAATAATGAACATCAAACCCCAATTTATTTTCATTATGCTATATTACTTCTTTGTCATTATAAATTTTGTAAGATTATGTTTATAATGAATTTTATAATAATATATTTTATTATAAATAATTTTTTTATATAATTATTATACTCATTAAATATTAATTCATTATTTATCACTTCAACGATGTGATCATTATATATATATTTTTCAGAAAACTATTCCATTAAAGATTAATTTTTCATGAATTTATATTGAAGAAAATTATTTGATCACTGTATAATAACCTCATTAAATTATAATCTCATTTTATTTTTAATTATATTTTCTTGTAATAGTACCATTTAACACTCTTATTCAGTTAGTATATGTTTTTAAATGCTTTTTAGAAAATATGACATCATATATATCTTAAGTTGAATTATTTTTTTCATTCAAAACCATGTTTTATAAAAATAAATTTTCAACCTTTTAAAAATGTACTTTCAAGAAATTTTTACCCATTAAGTAATTTTAAAATAATTTAAAGGATTATTCATCTATTCTTTAAAACCTGTCCCGTTTGGTTTTTATCAAAAATCCAAATAGAATAGATATCTTAATGTACTAAACATGTATGGAATTTCATACCATCAATACCATTGTTGTTTTAAAACATATTTTATATGTTTCCAAAGTTATCTTCAATAATATTTATATTAAATAATTTATATGTAGTTGTAATTTTAAAATTACATTCAAATTAAAATGGTTGTTTATTAATAGATTTATTAATATCATTTTTATGGTATATATATTCATCTTGACATCAAACCTTTATTTTACTTTGGATACACTGGGTAGATGTTGTATTTATATCATACATGTTATTTAATTAGATTTTTTTATTATAAATTTTAACAAAGAATACATTGAATATCATCCTAAAGATTCATTTTTTGTATTTTGTAATGTTCCATTAAAACATTCACTCTCATGTGATCAATTTAAATATCAATTTTTTTAACTATACATTTTATTTTCGTAATGGAAATTATTATTTCCTAAAACATATATAATTTTTTCATATAGCTTTTTTCATAAATAAAAATCTTAATTTAATCATCGATACAATTATTTCATAATCCACATTACATTTTTAATATGGTTTTTACATGGAATTTTATTTGGTCAACTAGGAATAGTTTATAAATCCAAATTATTTATTCAAAATGTGTTTTTGTTAATAATACATCTTTATTCTAGGAATAAATTTATTTTTTGAAATATGCAGAATTATTTGGACACGAATGTATTGGTGTGGTTTATATTTATATAGCTGCATTGGTAGTCTCATTAGGTGAATCATTAATCTATCATTAAACTATTTTTACCTATAGAATATATTTTCATGTGAATATTATTGATAGTAAAGGTATCCTGTGCATAAAAAAAAGGCATATATTTCTTAATAAATTCATTCATCAAGAATTCAATTCCTATTATCCATGAGATTTTAAAAACTATATTGTCTCTAGATGAATATCACTATCTGTTAATTAATTAAATGGATTTTGTTTTTTTTGTTTATATATCATATTGATTATGAATTATATAGTTATAATATTCATATTATTGATTTCATGGAATGTTTTTTTAGTTATTTACCATTCCATATTGATTATTCTATTCAAATAATTTAAATCGTATGTGTTTTTTATGTTTAAATTTCCAATATTATGCTTATTGATTTATGATTGCTTTTATTGTACATAACCATTTCTGTAAATTTGAGATTACCATTATCTGTGACCATTCATAGGAATCCATGATGTTTATTATGATGGATATGCAATGAATTTTTCTCAGTAATAATTTTCTTCTTGAAGAAACTTATGTTGTAATTTGGGGTTTCAAATGGAATATTTGAATCATGTATATCTCTATAATACTAATACTACTAAACTATATGGTCTTTAATGATATTATTCTTCATATATTATGATAATCTACTAGGCATGGACATTAACTTTGTGCTTCTGGGGTCAGTTTTGTTACATACCCAAATAAAATATTGGAATTCAACACATCCATAAGGAACTATAATAAATTCTAAAAATATTGGAATACTATAAAATGTAACATTTCCAAAATAACCACTATCCAAATTTTTCAGAAAAATTTACAACAATATATCCAACATAAACCAATAATTTTTTAGACCATTATATTTCAACTATATTCCTCATAATCTGTATTATCCTAAAACACCAAGATATTTTATCCAAAACTGGATAACATGGATGTCACTATTGAGAAGACGCTTCATCTTCGGGTTCATAACACTATAATTCATTCATAAGAAAAACTTACATGGATTTTTATTCATCAAAGATATTGCTTATATTAATCACCCTTTAATGGAATTCCAAAATCCTATTTCAAATTCAATTTCCAAAATGATTTCATAGAAAAATTTCCATTCAATCAAAGAATAGAAAACACAATAACTTATTACTGAAACACTAAAAACTAGTAATTATCATTCTATTGTGAAAATTAAATTCTTATCACATTTGATTTGGTCTCAAGTTGTATTACCTAAGATGAACATATATATATATATATATTAAATGTTACAAATAAAATAATCACACAATACATGAAGCACGTGGTTTTTGTCCTTGTAAATTCAATACATAAACATATTATTACACATTACATATTTATCATCTCCTATAAATATCTTCATATAAAATCTACTTATAAAAATATTTCTACATATAGTTATATTGGGATGTTGAAAAGAGGAAGGATTGTTGTCAAATGGTATGTAAGGGAAAACATATCAATGATTCCTAAAGAGGATGAATCAAATTCAAGTGAGAAAACATGACAAAGGAAAAAATATATGAATAAAAGGAAAATTTATCCATTAAATTTTCCATAAAATAATGCAATATGAACATATTAAAAAACAATATTAATCATAAACCCTGATATAATAATTCAGAGGCATGATACAATAATCATGTTCTAGAGAGTATGACATAGTCATATATCATACCATATAAATGAGTTATAAACATTGGACTGAAAAACAATTAAATTGTAAATATATATAAATGTAGTTATACACATTTAAAAGGCTGTGAAAATTTCCTAATATAAATAATGTCCAATCACTAGTTTATGAACATAAAAATAGAACAATCATGTCCACACAGAGTGTTGTGGGGATATATAACAATAAATTCTATCAATAGATAAGTTTGAAAGAATGTTTAAATAATAAACATGTCTATTGATGTAGTTGTGAACATATGTAATCAATAATCCTTATCACACACATGGTCATAAACTTAGGTAAACAATATTCATGGTTGTGAAAACATATTTATAGAATGAGATATAAAACATCACCTAATATATTAGATAGATATACATAGTACCCCAACCATCACATAATGATAACCCATAGAAATTAATATCACATGAAATAAATAACATAAAATATTATATAGAACAAAGATAATGTAAATTGGTTTTAAAATATTTAGAAATGTTATAAAATAAACTAACACTAATAATTAGATCTGATGATTCCAAATATTCATTCACCAAAAGTGATAATTTTATAAGGGAATTTATATATTGATTCCTAAAACACAACTTATTATGGTAAAAATATTATAGCATATAGAGGAATAATTAAGTTAAATCATAAAAATAGTTTTCCTGTAAAATATTACGAATTTATTTAAAAGATGTTGTTATGAGTATATTTCACAAATCATATTCAGGATGGGGTAAAAATAATGTTAAATGACTTATTTTTAAATGTCACATTATATTATATAAAATAATAAATTAAATTAAATTTAGGATGTATAGTGATAATAAAAAAATGATAAACGTGAAATTAAATTCGTACTAGTTATTTTTAGGTAATTTTATAGAAAAATTTACATATATTAGAAAAAATAAAATTATTATTTTAATAAAAAATTATAAATAGAAATATTAAGATTTTATTATATGAAATATATTTATATTTCAAAATAAGGTTGTAATATATTTTAAGAAGTATATAGTAGACACATGGATAAGTATGAACAATTATGAAGAATATTATTTATTATTAGCAAGGTAAAAATTTTAGAAAGGAAGATAGATTCAAATAAGAATAATTTGATATTAAAATTTAAATTCCACATAATGTAGAATATACAATATAATATCATCATGATATAGAACAAACAAATTCCTTAAATAACACTAAGGGATGAAGGATTATGAATTAAGGATAAAAGTTGTTTCTAGAAAAACCCCAACCTTATATTATGACTTCTAGGAAATCACTTTAGCCTCTTTCAAAAGAAACATATCTAAAATATCCCACCCTTCACCCATTGACATAGGATGAGGTGGTAGAACATTATTGTCATTACAAGATGTCCAAAAGAAACCATAGTATAAAATAAATTTCAACGGATTAAAAAATTGTAGGATCATGTTTCATTTGAAGATAAAGTTACCAAACCAAGATAACAATAACAACAAACTTCTATATGAATCAAGTGTATATAAATTAAACTCAAAAAAATACCCAACCAATAGGCTAAACCAAAACATATTAATGTATGTGAAGAAACCACAACACAATATCTGTGGAATCTGAAGAAAAAAAATCCCAAAGACTCGAGATAAAAGAGAACCATAACTCCCGACCTGCTCCATGATCCTACTTGACAAGCCACACCATCCATATTCAGAAGAATTAAAAAGATGTAACATTAATCGACATTACATCTATCGCAACAGATGATATCTACAAACCCTCAATAGTTCCCATGAAGGGGGTGAGTCTAAAATCAATAGGATATCCTCAATGAATTCCCAACACACTCCACTAGATCTATACTAGAAAACAATCTCATATAAATCATTTAAAAATAATTACTGAATTTTATATCAAATCCCGAAAAATTCCTTTTACATAAACAAATAATATCCTTCAATGATTTCCCAACCTATTTGGTATAAACAATTTCATGGACTCACACACTACCACACACAGAGATACCCAATCGTTGTGTCGCGATTGACGGTGGAACATTACATCTATTCTATATCCCACTAATGAGGGTACTTCATGAAAATTATTGATCGTATTCATCTCACTCAAAACCACTTACATAAGAATCATTCCAACCCCATAAATTCAATAAAAAATTTCATTATTTAAAATCATTTCATCAAAATATATTGAAGGAATCAAACCAAAAATAATTTTAAAATAGATAATTTGAAATTATAAACAATTTGGGTTTCGAAAATAATCAATTTTTCACAGTTTCCAAGATAAGAATAAAAGATTTCAATAAACTATAAAGACAATATTTTGAAGCAATTTCCAGAAGATTATTTTTTTAATAAGAATTCATGATCAAAAAAATATGAATATATAGAGAATAAACCAACCAAATAAATATTGGCAGACCTGAATCATATCACAATAATTTTCTAGATACAATCATGATCCAAATTTACTTCCATAGATCCAATTATACAACATCATAATTCGAATCATGGAACATGGATATTTTAAAATGGAGTAGATATAAGGTTATGAGAAATATAATAAGATGATATCAAGCAATAATGGCCAATAATAGAGGCATTACAATAAATCTAGATCTATAACAGATGTTAAAGTTCCAACAGATCAATATTGGATTGAAGGAAATAATCTCTTACATATTATATGAAAATGTATTTTTTGTTATTTAATTATTTAGAAAAAACTATGTACTTAAGGGATAAATCTAATTATATAAAAAATATTTGATGGTTGACTATACACCACATATTTTGGCGATAATAATTTAAAAACTAAGTTTTAATTTTTTTTGTTTTCTATTATATAAAGCCAAAAACTCCAATTGATGGATTAAATAGTTTTAAAAACCATGTGCCAACCATGGATGAGATTGACTAAATCGATCTCTCACATTGTTGGTTAATATGTTTAGATAAAAAGTTGAAGAATTGGTGTACACTATAACATACATAAGGGTTGTTGATGTTCCTATTAATAGGTGAGGAATCACAATTTAATATTTTCACCTGCACGTTTTTATGAAAACTCAAAAAAAATGAACACTCTTAACTCTATACATATTTTTAATTCATAGATGAACATCTTATTTTGAATAGTGGTAAGCATTATAAATTTGTTCCTAACTAACTAGTTTCACCATGATCCGACCTCAAAAAATGGAAAAATATCACACAAATTTATTTCATTTGTGGTATCCCTTTAGTTAAGAATTGATCATATAGTATCAAATTATTTATCAGATATTTGAGCCATATACACATTCTCAATAAATTCAAGAAAGAAGAAAACCAAAAGAAAAATGTATGACAACACTGGTTAGTACAATCCTTGTTCATTTCCAATCTAATAAAAAATTCCTAACTTTCATCTAAAGCTCTTTTTTACCAACAGATTATATGAATATGTAATTTTTTCATTCACCACTGAATTACCTTTTCCAGATATAGACATAAATTCAATGTCAAATATTTTAAGGCATTCTATTGGTCTTAATTTCCTTAAATTCATGAATCAATGTAAGGAAATGTGTTTTAGATATTTTGGTCATTAAATACTATGAATTTATCATAAAATAGAAAATGACACTGAGTATTGAATGAATGGAATATATTAGAAAATTCCAAATCATGTGTTGGGTAGTTATTTAATTGAATCCCTAATTGCCGTGAATGATGAAAAACAACATGATATCTCATCATGAGAACACATCCCATCCCAGATCATGACACATCAAAATAAACTACATAGCCATGTCGAGCTCAAGAAACATAACAATAACTGTTGATGTATATTTAACCTTATTCTCTAGTATTTCACTAATTTCATACTCTATAGGAATGGAATTCTATTCCTCATCGAAATTATCATTGGTTTTGTCACACATGAACAATTATATAAAATCTACATGTAGAATCCCTCCCAGAGAAGGAATCTAAATATCTCGAGGTCATTATTTGGTGATTTCCATGAGATGGTAGCTTAAATATATTTTAGAACTATAATAATTATTGTCATACATTAAATATCCATGGGAACATACCACTTTTATCCATAAATCAAACAATTATAACATCTAATACACAGGATCAATCTTGGACCGAATTGAATCATCTCTCACACATTGGATGAAAAAAATAGTATAATTAAAGGATTAGGTGAAAACTATGTTCTTAAGAAGCTAAATCAATTTATATCCAAAAATTATAGAGGTATCACTATAGGATTAATGGTTAGACCACACAGTTTGGAAAACTATGGACCAGTGATGATGTTGATACTATCTAAATCCAAAACCCCACATAGTTGGCTCACCCTGTTTGTCAAACCACGTGCTAGTTATTCATGAGCTACTTCCATAAAAAATTAATTAGATTTTTAGATCACATGGTTAGATAGAACAAACACCAACCATGTTATCACTCTATATCAATATTTTGATGTTATATGGAATCTGCATGGCTCGTCCAAGCCATGAACAAATTATGATCTTTCCATGTAACAATTTTTTACCACTTCATTATTTCCTAGAGGTGATTCAAGGTATTAACTAATCATTCTCAAACCAAAAACCGTTATAAAATCCTCGAACAAATGTCAAAACCCATTGTAACTTCCAAAAACCACACAGATTCATTATATATACATTAAATAAAATAATAAAATGTCATGTACCTGAAATCATGGGTGCTATAATATCAATATTAATTAATTCTTTTATATTATTATATGTTTATATTGATTTTTTAATATCAAAATATAATATATTAGTATATATTTATCATCATTTATGAAATTCCTAGTTCATTTCATGAGAGTTTATTTCCAAATTTTTAATTATAAAATATCTAAGAACATTTTATTGATAATGTTTATTTAAAAAATTGTGGGATGTAAATAGTGAAATAATTATTTATATTTCCATTTTGTTACCAAAAAACACTTATTTACTTACTAACATCAAATCATACTATTAATTAGGTGTCCATTTTAATCTATGATAGATATTAACAGAATTTTTACTGTGTGGGGTGAAAATTACCACATCTAGAATGTAATATAATCTATGGGTGAGTTTTGAAATGAAAAATTTAAATTTATTATAATATAATAATAATAAAATATATTACTATTATTTTTATGTTATTAATGGCATGTGTGTTATTTAATATATTTGGATGGATACTATAGATAAGGAAATGATGTGTAGTTTATAATACACAAGATCAGGAACTTATTATCTAGCTCGAGGGCCTCTTAGAAGTTAAATGCATGTCAATCCTTCCCCGAACAAAAATATTCCAAAAATAGAATTGGAGTTTATTAGATAAAATGGTTATATGTATTCATGAGTAATTTAATGTATTTTGTTGGTTTAGAGTAGTTTGATGCTTGCATAGTTTAATTGGAAAATTATAATAATTTTGTTCGAAATATGAGTTCTCTATTGTGTAATGATGAAACAACATTAGAGTTTGGTTAGTCGGGTACAAAAATTTGTGTGAGTTATGTATGCACCAAGTACACCACACATCAATGACATTGATAATTTCAATGTTTCATGTTAATTTAATAAATCTTGATCCATGCTAGACTATTTATTTTTACCCTTTATTGACTTTTAGAATTATTTACCATGAAATAATTTTTATCTAATAATATATGAATACTCATATTACCCAATTTACATAATATTAATCCATTTTTTTGTTTTAATGTAATACTATTTCAATAATTTAAAACATTATTTATAAATTAAATATAAATTTTTATATAATAATATTTGTTTCTAAAAATTATATTTTAAAATATTAATTATTATTTATCATATTTCCTATAAATTACTAATAAAATAATTGTTTCAATATTTTTTATATATAATTACATTATATTCATAATTTAATAGAGATCTATTATATTTATTTATATAAAATGTTCATGATTATAATGAAAATAGTTTTCTGTAAATTTACCATTTACCATTACCCTTGTATCTGTACAGTATCTCAGTAAATTTGTTTGATAAATAAAAATTATTATGTATATTGTATATAATTTCATTCTAGTGAATATAAATATTAAATAAATTTTATTATATTCAATTTAAAAAATATATATATAATTTTAATATAAAAACACAAAATTCTTGAAAACACATTTTCAATATATGAATTTTTAGGAATAAATGAATTTATTCTTATTCACATTAAGAGTAAAATATATAGATGAAAATAAAATTATATATATATAATCAAAATTCTTCATTAATATCATTATTCTATTGTGATCAATTTTATTATGATAAAATTCGAAATACTTAAAAAAAGTTTATTTTTATCTAATTCAATTTTTTACCTCAAAACTAGACTCTGAAAAATTTATTTACCTTTAAATATATCTAATTTAAAATGATCATTTATATATTATAATTTTATTTTCTTACAATCCATTCTTATTTAAATACCCCCTTTAATGAATATAATAATTTTTAATAATTAAGACTAATAAAAATTGTAATAGTTACACATACAGGGAGACATATATATTTATTAAATAATTTTATTTTTCACTCTAAAAATATATTATTATATATTATTTACAAAAAATATAAAAAAATAAATATTCTTATTGGATACATGAATACAAAAAGACCTTATATCCTACTAAAATATTTCTAATTACTGTATTTCTATAAATCATATACTGTTTTATAATAGATTTTTAATCGGTATATTACACTCATTACCTTAAATAATTTCATTCCAATAATAAAACATAAAAAAAACTTATCATTCATGTTTTTATTATATTATATTTCACAATATTATTTATCCTTTAATGATTATTATTTTGGACGTAGGTTTAGTTTTATAAATGGAGGTCCTTAATAATGAAAAAGATCCTGGAAATTTATAGGTTCTAGTGATATTATTATTTTATGTTTATTGTTATATAATAATTTATTCATTTTTAATTGATGTAATCATCAATTGTATTTAACATTCAATTTTATGAAACACATGTATTTATTAATTTATTTTATAATGTACTACTATAAAGGAAATATATTTTTTCATTTAATTAATATCTTGTAAGACAAATTTTTTAATAAATTTTATTTATTTTTAAATTGAAAAAAATTATTTAGATGTATGGACATAAAATTTAATGTAGTAAAATGTGTCCAAAAATTTTTGGTCTAAGATTCTCCACCCCCCTAAATAAATTCCAGCATCACAAAATTTATTTTATCTTACAACTAAAAAATGATATGGGGCCCATAAGAGAGTTAAGAATTATTGTATATTTTAAAATAATATATAAAACATAATATATTATCAGAGACTATGGAACACCTCGTGTTCTTCCAAACATGAATATATTTATCTCACCCAATTATACCAAATATTGTCATTATATCACATTAAGACCTGAAATTTAAAAATTTTACCAATATAAATACCACGAAAGTCTATGATAGATTTCAATAATCAATTTATCAACATATATACTAAAACTGTTGATTTATATAACAAAATATTAATTCTCGGATCATGATAACTATATATTTTCATTCTTGTTTATGAATTTTCAACCATAATATGATTTAAAATATACTAATGTATAATGGTCTCCATTATATAAATATTTCAAGGATGATTAGTTTCAAATTTTTTAACCATTATTTAAAACAATTGTTGTTAGTTAAAATAAGTTCAATTTAAAAAAAATCAAATCAACATAAATGTAATTCAATGGTTTTATGAGAAATGATACATTTATAATATCTTCATCATTGATATCCATATTATCTATTAAGCAGATGTCACCTACATTATTTGGTATCAAAACCCATAATATAGAATTGTTTTCCAAACGATGTTCATCATTATACTGGCATTGATATGTGATCATGGGATGATATAGTATTTTATAAAATAAGTATTGATCAGATAATTGATAAGATATCATTGTAAGGGGAGATAATTTAGGAATAATTGCACATCAATGTCTTATAAGGTATGAAAAATTATATCCATAAGAAGTAATCACTAAAAACCATCTGGAGATTTATATTCCATTGAAAAATTTACTATCTTTTTTAGATAATTAAATATCTAATTTTAGAGGTCAGGAATCATAATTCATAGAAAAATCAAAAAATGAAAATAATTAATATTAATATTAAAAATATATGGTAAATGTAACTTTCACTACATATTTATCATGATACACTATATCGGTGTTTAGTCAAAAACCACTTACTTATTCATTATTTGGGGGGGGGGGGTTGATGCATATTATCTTAGTTATCCCTTTGATTGGGTAAATAATTTTCGTTATGCCCAAATAAAATAAATTTGAATCTTTGTATTTAGTGTGGTTTAATAATTAGGAATTTCCATATCTCAGTTGTCTTTAATAGAATTTATATTCCTATTTGAGAATAATTACAATCTTTTTATCCCTTTTACACATTAAATAGTTATCCTTTCATTCTATATATTTCCTTGGTTTTTTCTTCTAATATTTCTGAAAAAATGGATATTTTATCGTATTTATTCCTGTGACATTTACCATATTAAATTATATGAAACATGATTTTTATCTTATTCCATATGTTTTTAAGTTCAAATTTGTAAATTTTGTAAAAAATGAGGTAGATAATTTGGATTCACCATAAAAAATTTCATTCAATATCATATATCATTTGGATAGTCATTATGGAAATAATATCATTACCCATCAAACACATTATTATTATGGATCCTCATATTTCCATCCATTTTCTAATATTTAGTAAATTTATGCTCAAGAATACTTTATTTAATAATCATATAAATATAGAAAATATTATCATGGAGTCAAAAATTATAAATGAAATATATTCCCATACATATGATTTTATAGGTGGAAATAAAGTCTATTCATGTTTTTTTATTACTAGGTTATATAAATATATATTAAAAATATATACCAATGCATTATAATGGTTTATAATGAGCATGTTAATTAACCGTAGAATATACCCCCAGAGTGTCAATCCTAGTGTGATTTTATTCTGATTTGGTTTACTTGAGTGATGATATAGAAAATATAAAACCAATGTATGTTATGATTATTACACCTATGTGCATTTGATTTAATTCCTAAATCAACATGTTTATTACAAGATATGTATTTTATTTATATGAAAAAGAAAACATAATAATTTACTAAATTTTTTAAATTTTTTATTATATTTAGGCATATCCCTTGGATTTTCATTTATGATTTCTAGTCCTGGTCCCCATGAATAACAAAACCCTACTCTGATAAAAAATCTATGACACCAGATATATACCTAGGTATCTGACGGTAAATATAATTTATTTACTCAAAATCATTGACACCAAGTGATAAAGCCCAAGATAATAATAAATATGTTTCATAATTTAATTAATATCCCTCATATAAATCAAAAACAATACTAAAACCCAATGGTTTAATTTCATGGGTGTTTATATAAATATAATTTTATATCACATTATTCTTATAATATATCCTAAAAAAATATATATATAAACATTATTTTTTACATAGTATTGTATATTATTCCCCAGGATAGTAGAAAAAAAGTTTATGAGTTCAAATTTTTAGAAAGAGAAAACATATCAAAATGTCATAAGTCTGTGCGTTCATATTAATTTGTAATAATGTGATTAGGATAGATTTTTTTGCTTGATAGGAAAATTGAAAAATAATTTTTATTTAGAAAATATGAATGATGTACATATAACATAATAATAACCAACATACACCATTGAACAAAACTAAAAAACATGATATAATAATCATGAGTCATGGTGAAATTCATAGGCATGTAAAGCAACCAAGAAATTTGGAATAAAAATTGGAATGTAAAATTTAATCATTTTGTTATATCTAAATTCATGTATGTACACGAATAATGCTTGAAAGATGTTAAAAACATGCATGTATACATACAAGATAGAACATAGAAAAAAATATGAATTAAAAATAAGGGTTTGAACATAGACGAATAGAAATATTTTGGATAAACAAGGTTTTGAAAATGCCTAAACAAAACTCATGTACATGAAAATGGATAAAACCAAAACAAAACACCATTGATGGAGACACAATTTGATATGAACATAGGTAAAGCATAAAAATATCCACAAAAATTTTTTTTGTATATCCTGAGAAACAATGATTTTACAAATTAATTTTATTGACATATAAGGCCCACCTATATAATAATGATAACCCATACATATTTTCATCACATTAAATCAATCACGTATTCAATCACGAAGAAAACATGGAAATAAATTGGGTTTTTTTTAATACATGTTTTAATTATAATTACATAACGATTTAGATAATCTAATAACAGAAATTCAATAACCCAGAATATGTTTTTTGAAAAGATAATCTAATTGTTAATTCATGAGAATACTCGATATTTGTTTTATTTTTTAGTACATTAAAAGAAAATAGAATTGGAATCATAAAAAATGATTCATTGATATTTTTAAATTAATTAAAAAAATTTGATTAAAATACCAATCAAAAATATTTTATGGAAAGTCATCAAAAATACTATTTGACATTTTGATTTTAATGAATACACCTTACTGAACAATACTAAAAAAATTTAAATGTGACATTAAATAGACAATTAATATTTTAATATCATTTAGAGAAAAACCTATATTGATGAAAAATTTATAAAACATATTTTTATAATTGATATAGAGAAATATGAATGTTATATATAAGACACATATTTATCTTTCAAAATAATATAGTAATCAATATAGGGAATGAATGTATTTGAAGGTTGAAGAGAAATAACCATTAGAATGGATGATACTTATTCTTAACAACTTCATATTTTTAGGGATAATTAAATCCCTCAATGAAGAATATATTGATCTGATTAATTTAAAAATAATTAGGTCATATAATAAAATTGAATCATTGGATTGAATATAAAATCTAGTATGACCTTAGTCAAAGTGGAGTGATTGTGACTTAAAGAAAGGAGTTATGTCCAGATAACACATTCCCTTTCATCCGAGCTTCCATAAAAGAACATTAACTTCCTTTAATATAATAACCTCTATCTTAATCATTTATTTTAAAACCATATTAATATTTATTAATATTTATAGTTTTTCATTATAATCAATAGAGGTGAAATTTTTTATTGTAGATTTTTTCATCAGTGGGTGTCAGTTATATGATTATCTCTTAAAAGATAAAAAATGGTGATGTTGAACCACATTATTTGATATGAAGATAAAAATGGTGGAGATACTAGAATATATCTTCCATAATCTATTAGGAAATTTCACATACATTTAATGAAATATTTAGTTATAGTCTGTATTGATAAGTTCTATATCGAGCATAAATTGTAAATTTCAATATAAAAAATATGGTATATTAAAAATGAGTTATATTTTAAAATTATAATTCCAAACCAAAAAAACTCCTTTTTTATTTATTGGTATCTAATCATAATATAAATTTTGTTTCCATAGTAATCCATGGTAATAATTTATAGCATCATTCAAATAGGTGGTAAAATTTCCCCAAAAAATGAACATGCTATAATATATTGGTGATTATGGTTATAAAGTTGATTATTTTATTAGAATAAAATTATAATGGATGTATAATTATTTTATTCATATTTTGGTGAACAAACTGGACCAAATAAGAATATCCAAACAATAAGGGATTGATTATTCCATTATAGGGATTCTTCTAAATGAAAAAATTGGTTGACTTTATTTTGAAAAAAGTTAATCCAAAATTGGAGGATGGATATAGAGATTAAAAATATATTGGGGTTTAATATAAATTAATATAATTGTTGTAGTTCAGAGTTCATGGAAGTTATCTCCTTTTATAATTGAAAATATGGGACATATCCTTTGAAAATTTAATCATTTTAAGGGTAATGATGGAATCACATGGGAGTTAATAGAGTTAGGTAATAAAATTTTACTGATAAATATTGGTATGAATCCCACTCCTAATAAAGGTATTATATAATGTCTATTCGTGAATTTGTGTTAATAAAATTTAATCCATGGAATATTTATTCTTTTTAGATTTTTAAAATTATTTATTTATTTACCATGGTAATTTTACAACAAAAATTATAGTCACCCTAGCACCTGATTATGTTGTGATAGATACAAATTAAGACTACATTTAATTTTATATAATTATTAAATACGAAAATTTTTGTTTTTAAATGAAAATATAAAATATTTTGAAGAAACTATTTTTATAGAATACTGGATTTCAAACAATTATGTATTTAAATTCATATTATATATCAAAAAATAATTAAATTAGTGTTTTTGTTTTATACAATAATACAATGGAATTTGATTGATAAATTTAAATACGTAAATTTAATTTTTTAGATATAAATTTATATATTTTAATTAAAATAATTAATCAAAAGTAACACTTCCTTCATTATCATGGTAATGGATTCTTAACATATAAGAATATTTTTATGCAAAAAAAATGAAAATATACATTGTTGGTGCAAAATGTTGGGAAAGAAGAACAAGAGGGAAGTCTCTGGGGATGCCTCATGAAGAAATTTTGCGGAGCCCCATGACCTCGAGCTAGCCGCAGAGCAAGGAGGCGGGATGCCCCCAGAACACCTTGGAAGTTCACGTTCCCACAGCTAATAAAAGAGGCGGGATGCTCTACGAACAAATTTTATGTTCGGGAGCCCACCACGGAGCGAGGAGGCAGGATTCTTGGTGAACGAATTTGACGTTCATTAGCCCTCCACGAAGCTAGGAAGAAAGAAGCACCATGAATGAATTTGACGTTCGCGAGCCTGCCACGGAGTAAGGAGGCGGGATCCTCCGTGAGCAGATTTGACATCCGCGACCCACCGCAGAGCTAACTATGTCTTCGTGTCGAGCGAGCTCTGCTTCGTAGCACATATTGCCTATAAAAATAGGTCTCCCTTTGATCCAAAAGGATGGATCATCATACCTTCCACCTTCTCACCTCTCAAATCATGAAGCACTTCTAGCTCTCAAACCATGATCTTCTAAAGGTACTTTTTCATTGAAAATTGCCTCGCCCTTTTCATTAATTCAACCCCTCATCTGAGATAGATTCCTTTCGTGAAGTCCACAAGACTTCATGAAGAATGGGTTACCCACTGGGACATAGGTCGTCATGATGCATTTCTGTTTAGTGAAACACCCTCCATGCACATGTGACCCACATGCTAAGGCAAGTTCACTGTGCTTCACAAGGCACATTGCTTCACAAAACATTGCTTAACGAGGCATGCTTGATTCATGAGGAATTGTTTCTATAATGCCTTTCCACATCATAAAGCTCCCCATATATGCTCCTATGTTGTATGCTTCCGCAAAGACACATTGCTTCATGAATCATACCCCTTTATGAAGCCCCTCCACCACATGGAGCAAGAGTGTTCTACAAGGCTTCTACCTATAAAATCCTTACCCTACAACTCATTTTCCCATGGTACCCTCCTGGATTTCATGAAGTAGCATCAATGTACCTTGGGTGGTGCTTCACATTGTGTTGCTGTTCCCTATGCTTCTTCACATAGTCAAGCTATTGTGGACCCCCCAATGGATCTCTCCATAACACATTTTTTCCAACGAATTTTCATTGCCTTCATTCCCTCAAGGGCGGGAAGGTATCGATTATGTTAGTCCTTGGGGTGCGGAGTGCATCCACCACATCTAAGTTGTATGGAATTAAAGTACCAAGTGATATTGTCCCTAGCACATATCATTAAACTGTGACCTCACATTGTGCCTTGCATGTGGGGTTCTCCACCTTGGATGTTCAATACACCCACTGGTTTCCAAGGTTGTGATATCATTCCTCACTTGAAATGACATCCTCTTTATTGGGGTGTCATCCGTCAGTAAGGAAATTAATATCACCCTGGTGTATGCGCCTTTCTTTTCCTGTAGTATGTAGCACCAATACTCCTCCTCTGTTCCTAGGTTCCAAATCCCTCTCCCGTTGGGTTTTGTCATCACCTGAGCCTCCACCCTGGATTAAGTCCAAATATCCACCTCCCATGGATACTAACCACGAGTAAACCCTTATTTCCTCTTTGGGTTGCAGACCACACGAATTCCCCTATTTCTTTTTTGGGTCGGAACCTGCACATCAACCCCATATGACGTCACACGGACACACCTTACGTGTCATGGTCGTTAGTTCATTGTTTCCTCTTATTTCTCCAACCAATCACGACTCATGTAGGCTTAGAGAAAGCATCGACCAGGACATCCTCCTCGGGCAGCCTAGAGTTTAAGCCCAACACCACCTGAACTATGAGTTCTTTGATCTTTTCCAATGTAAGGTATGTAGGAAGCCTCCATGAGGTATAATCCCTCCACCCATTGTTCTTGACCATCATCATGTTAGTTTACTAATGCCTCTAATGAACTACGAGGTCTTTGATCCATGCCAAGGAAAGGTATGTAGGAAGCCTCCCTGAGGTTCATCCCCACCACCCACTGGTCTCGACCATCTTCATGTTGGTTCACTAAGGCCTCTCAAGAACTATGAGGTATTATATCATTTCAATGGCATGGTACGTAGGAAGCATCCCTGAGGTTCAAGACCACCCCCAATTGGTCCCAACCTTCTTCACATCGGTTCACCAATGCCTCTCATAAACTATGAGGTCTTTGATCCTTGTTGTGGCAAGGTACATAGGAAGCCTCCATAAGGTTCAATCCCACCACCCATTGGTCCTGACAATCTTCAAATCGGTTCACTAACCCCGTCCTGAACTACGATCTATTTGATTCATGCCAAGGAAAGGTACATAGGACGCCTCCCTGAGATTCAATCCCACCACCCATTTTCTCCGACCCCATTCACGTAGGATCTCCCAAACCACCCTAAAATACGCTGACATTGATCCTTTCCATGGTAGGGTATGTAGGAACCCACCCTAAGGTTCAATCCCAACAACCATTGGTCCCGACCATCTTCACATTAGTTCAACAACACCTCTCTTGAACTATAGGGATATTGATCCTTCACAAGGCAATGTACGTAGGAGGCCTCCATGAGTTCAAGCCCAACTCCCTATTGGATCCAAACACTTTCACGTCGGACCACCTTTGTCCCACATGACATTAAACTGCATTCCCCCTTTTAGTACTAGATGATGTAAAACTGCATTCACCATTCCCAAACTATGTGGGATTTTAAACTTGTCTCTTTGATAAGGTACGTAGGAAGCCTCACTGAGGTCCAACCCCATCCAATGTTATGCCATTGTAACCCCATCAAGCGGTAAGCCGTTGTGACCCGACCCAGTGGTATGTCGTTGTGACCCAATCTAGTGGTAAGACATTGTGACCCCATCCAGCGGTAAGCCTTTGTCAACCTCATTTGATGGTAAGCCATTGTCAGGGGTGAACTACAAGGACTCTGATTACCTACTATAGGGATACGTAGGAGGTCTCTTTGAGACATAAGCCCAACATCACTGCGGTCCTCGTGTCGAATCAATATCATTCTCCACCCATATCACTGAACCATACTTCATCCATTTTAATTCTTTCCCTTGATTCCACAACCCTGGGGGATCATACCACATCATTCTTCATTCCCCCTAAAACCAGTCGGGTAGCTAACCACATGATATCCCTAACATAATTGTTCCCTCCTGGGGTTTCACACACATAATCCTCTATAGTCAGCATTCCGATCAGTCTGATCCTTCTACGCTAGACATTAAACTCTTGGAATAATCTGTGTTAAACATGGGAAGCTGAGAAAAAACCTCTTATACATGCCTATGAGATATGATACTATTCATTCAATGTGGGATGCCTCGGGCTTTTACACCCTATAGAATCCCTATAATAAGGGGATGAAACCTAGATGCGCCATTGTTCTAGTGTCACTACTAGAAAACGAGGCTATATCCACAGTTTTAAACAGAACTGTGGCTATAGGGTTTAATTTCAAAGGCTATAGCCATGGTTTAGTGAAACTGTGGCTATATGTTGTTTTCAAAATCTATAGCCATGGTTTCACCGAAAACGTGTCTATAGGTTATTTTCCAAAGCATTATAGCCACAATTTGGTTAAACCGTGGCTATATGGTGTTTTTTCATGAACTATATCCATAGATCATCAAAACTGTGGCTATAGATCTCCTGCCCTTACGCGGGAAAAATGTTAACTCGTGAAAAAATGGCGGGAAGGTTTATATCCACGATTTACATGCTATAGCCACAGTTTTTAATAATATATTTAACAATATATATATATATATCTGAAAAGACTTCTGTGGAGTAGTGGAAAGGTTTTTTGTCTATATTGTGAAGGTACATATATCGAATCTCGACGGGAGAAAATTAAATTTGGGCTATAACCCCGGTTTTATTGGGCTATAGCCATGGTTATAAACTGTGGCTATAACCCAGTTGCCACAGGGGACAACATTGGATATTTCCCAACTACCACGGGGGACAGATATGGGGGTTATAGCCATGTTTTAGTGAAACCATGGAAATAGGTCTATAGCCACAGTTTAAAACTGTGGCTATAGCCCAATAAAACCGAGGCTATAGCTTTTATCAATAGCCACGCCAATAGGTGCCAAAACTTGCTGGAACTATGGCTATAGGTTATAGCCACAGTTTTGAACCCTATAACCATGGTGTTTGACCGTGGATATAGCCCAATTTTCCAGTAGTGTGTCCAGACACACCAGGGATGTCCAACAGGACTACTCCCCCTACTGAAGATTCCTACCCTGACCAGAAAAATTCAAATGTCCTGGAAGAAGAAATGTAATTAACTGGTGTCCATGAAGTTATGGCACTTGGAAGAGTTTCACGAAAAATGTATTAAATCTATAAGGGAGACCTGGACTAGGTGAAGAGTCCTTAGAAGGAATCCAAGTAAAGAAGAACTGACATCCCATCATCCTATTTCGTTCAAAGAGAAAACGTCCCTGAATAAGAGATAGATGCCACCTGCCTTTGGAAATCAATAATGCGGGGAACAAACAGCATCATCATCCTCGAACAAGATGGACATGTGTACCCTGATGAAAGTGTTCGAAATAGAAATGGTGAACCCGACAAGAAGCTATTCTCTTCAATATGGAGATTAGTAGCATTTGAGACCTCAGTGTATTAGCATGTTATTGGATCCATCTATCAGGAACCGGGTCTCGCAATGAAAATAGCGGGTCTGGCGTAAGTTGGTGAAATAGAAACTTGGATATCCTGGTTTGTGATTTTGTTAGTGTGGATCCAACTTACCATCCATGGAAGATGGAATGGATTTGTTTCACTTGTCATCGATTCCTCTTTTTTAAGTGCTAATGGGTTAATCTCTCTGCTTTTCAGGAACCAATCTACTAGATGAATTAAATCTCTGTCTGCCCACCAATGTTGGGGAAGTGGAAAGGCCAACGATGTAGTCCTGTGTGACTCCACCATTTCTGAAACAATCTCCATGCCTATAAATGTTGGGTGCCCATGCCCCATTTCTCCATCTAAATTCATTCCATAGAGAGTGATCAATGACCTCGTACATTGGTATGTGGAGGAGGGGATTATCCTGATTAGGGATATGGCCCACCAGGATCTAGAGGCGTCTGCACCACATTACCACTACAATCTCCAAGGGCCACGCTGGGAGCCACTACTCCCCACTCATACATACAATTGTTTTAGGAGCCTCTCCCAAGAATAACTCGATGACACTCTCCCCTATGGCATTGAGTTAAGAGTTGGATGGTCCAGATTGGTTGGGATCCCATTTTTGGGGCCCCCATGGAGGACTTCCACTAGGCCGCACCAGCACCGCCACCCAGTCCCAAGAGTCGAGGAGTAGGTAATCCATGCGCCTGCACCGTTGACTCTAGTTTGGATGACTCGACAGCAGTGTTAGGCACAAGCAGAGGAAGATTCCCGCCAAGGGGCTTCAATGTCAGTAACTACTGTGGATCTGGCCATCGCCAACAAATATCATCAACCCCTAGCATATTCTGAGCATGGGAACTTGAATATCTGGACTGGATCGAGGCCCCAACCACCCTGTGGGCGGGATGGGTCAACTCTCCTTGCCGTTGGTGTAGGTAACGGCCGCTGCCAGTTTGGAAGCCCTCCCTGTACCACCACCTTTGAGAACATGAGTCTTCCCCACTTACAGGCTCACAATAGAGGAACACCTCGGGCTACCCTCAGTATGAATGAGGTACCTACCCACGATGGTGACACACAGTACAGAGGCCTCTCCTATTCTCATTACATCGGTTATGGAGTCATCCCGCCTACCACAGACCGTCAGTGCGGGGACGTTGTGTATCCATTAACTCTCCTGCGTGGGGGACCTATCCATAGTCTTACAGCTAGTGGCAATGGTCCTACTCACCTCATCAATTAGAGGGGTGAATTCCAGCCTCACCTCACCAGTGCCCATCAAGGAGGTCCTACCCGTGTTCAGCTGAACCAGTACGAGGAAATTCCTCACACTAATGTCACCAGGGTAAACATGCATGGGGGTGTCACTCGTTCTTCTATTGGCTCTAGCGGAGGTCTTAACCACTCCATTTCGTCCCACGGAGGACCTCCCCGTATCCAGTTTGATATCATTCCTAGTGCTCCTAGCACCTTGGCTTACTCTGGAAGATGTTCTCCCCACCCCATCACTAGAATGTCCAAAGGACCTCATCGTGTTGTAAATCTAGCCTGTATTGAAGAACCTTCTTAGGGAAGGAGGGTGGGTCACCGCAGCCACAAAAGGAACCTAGAGAAGGTTCAAACTGAGATCAAGATGGTTTTCGTTTCAAATTATGAAGCTGAGTATGACTCAATGATGGAACACATGTCCAGGTCCTTCATGTCAATGGTTGGTTTAGGAACAAATAGCCTTAGCCCATTACACCCTGAATGCGAGGTCCATCAGATTCCCACCACCCTCTACATGTGTATTAATCTGGAAGAAAATTTAGCAACCCTACAAGATATGGTCGTGAAATCACCACTATAATCAATAGAAACAGTCTCTATATAAACTAGAGATCACGGAGTGCTATTATGGGGACCAATGGTGGATGAGAAGCCATATGGTCCACCACCAAAAGTTGTAGTCCCTGCACCAGGAATTGCGGCCGTCAGCCTGTCCTATCGCAATGTGGTGGCTATGTCACTACACACTTCGAGGGATATCCTGAGATGTGGTAGTTTGTTTGATCGCTTTCCATACTCTCCACCGACCAGAATACCTTCCTAGTGGTATTCTTTGGTACCACTACTGGTTCCTCAGTAGCCTTTGGTTGATGAGTGGGGTAATGAAGGTCTAGACCCTAAATATGATCCAAGGAGCTTCTCGAATATCCTCACAGTGGACCACTTCACTGAGATTTTTTGTCCCATGGAAAATCCAATTTTTTGCGTGCCAAAATCCCTCACCCTATAGGAAGTTGAGTGTTAAAGTCAAACCCTTTGGGAGAAACACTTCCACCTTCATCACCAGTGAGTTGCTTATTCGAGGATCCAGGCGCATTTTGAAGGTATTGGTGAGCAATGTCGTCTAGTTGATTTGGCCAAACTCAATGTGGAATAGCGCCCTCAGTCACCCGATAACCATAGGGCCCTCCAACAACAATGTGTTCAGATATTCAAGGTACACCACAATATTATCAAGAAGGACTCCCCCCTCCTGCAGATCTATGGCTTGGGGAATTATGCTACCCTCATCTTCAGTCCTTTTCTATGGAAAACATACTTGCTAGGCGACATTGAGGACATTCCGCCAGATAGATTTGTGGTTCACATGGGCACCCTATGAGAAGATGAAAATGAGATGGAGCTTCTGGGTGCGGACCTTTCCCCTGAAGGCATGCCACAACTACTGGATCCCTCAGGGAGGCTTACTCTTCAACAGAGGAGTCTGCTGGGTCTCCCTGTGCCCACTGAGGCATTAGTCCTTAGCCGAAATCACGGCACGTGTAAAGGGAATCTCGGAGCTGCCAAACCCTCTGACCCATCCAGATCAGTTCAGAAGACGAATAAAGACCCCGAAGAAGCTGCCTTGCATCAACAACGTGTCGAACATAAGAAGTTGGTCAATGACCTCCTCGCTGAATGCGTTGTTGATCATCAGCCAGAATACGGTGATCCTAGTCCAGGGTAGTAGAGGTGGGAACATCATCCCCTCAGCATGTTTCCATGAGATTACCCTAACCATCCTGCCCCTGCAGACCGGGTTGAAGCAGGATCATACTGAAATAGGGTACGGTATGACTTTCCAAACCTTATGTAATGGCGTAACGACCATCGAGATCCTGCTCAGGCTCCCCATGATACCCCACTGGTTGTTCCACCAAACGCTCCTGGAGCCACTGGGCAACCTTATCTTGTTGAAGAACCCGCCAATGCACTGGTGGTCAGGGATCCCCATCAAGACAGGAACCACCACAAAGACAATCCAATAGAGGAAATCATTGCTCGTGATGAGGCATTGGAAATGTGATATGAGGCACTCCCACCTGATGGAAATCCAAATCCGGCATGGGTGGATGATATTCCAACAACCTCGGGTTTCGAAAATCCAACCTTCTCCCCCTTTAATGGGACGAGTGACCCCCACAACACCTATCTCAATTTACCTCAACGTGTGGACCCATGTTGGGAACTCTAGCACAGCAGGAAGCCTCCATACTCCAGTGTTTTGTGCAAACATTGGAAGGCCCTGCATTTTTCTGGTACAACCACCAACCCATCGGATCAGTGATTGGCTGTGAGGACTTCCAAAGGCAATTCCTATACCCGTTTAGCACCACCACGTAGAAAACTAGTATTGTGGACCTCTTCAAGTTCAATCAGAGGGATGATGAGTGAGTCGCTGACTTTGTCACCCGGTGGAAAGGACTCACGTATTCACCCGACATGTCACTGACTTAGGAGCAAATACTGAAGATGTGTGTAGGGAATGTCAAGACATAGCGGGTCCCCTATCTGATCACCTATAACAATCATAGGGGATTTCTATACTTCTATGATAAGTCCAAGTGCCATGAAGAAGCTTAATAGCAGGCTAAGAAGGCACGATCATTGCATCCTTTAATCCTTGCGAGAAGGTTTGCGAATGCCGAGCTTACCGTAGTGGGTCAAATAGAGGCCCCTTGGTGACTAGAGTCATTGGTAGTGGAGCCACCTCCATAGCCTCATAGAGGCCCTCTACCTCAAGCATAGTCACAGTCCCAGTTGCGCCCACCTCAGAATCGGTTGGTGCCCCCGAGAAATGTGTCGCCACTACTCAGGTGAGATAACCAAGCCCCACCTCCTCGACCAAATCCTCCAGCCACTTGTCAGGGTAAAGATCTAAGGTCCCCATTTTATAATAGGATAAATAGAACAAACTCATTAAATGAGACACAAGTCCCCGGTTACATCCGTAGTGCCTTGGTGCAAGGGATTATACGTTTTCATGAGTGTAGAATACTGGAAGAGACAAACCTCACTGATCACCCTGATTACAGCCCCTAACAACGGATCCCGGGGAACACTCTCACAAATTGATATGTGTTCAATGACTGGATTCAATACTAGCTAGATATAAACATAGTCTGTTTAGGCCCGACTCTAGTACAGGTGGCATGCATCTTCATGAGGCTATCCAAAAGTAGTCACACATAGTGTGAGTGGCATAAGGTTTCATGCCTTGGATCTCATAAGTATGATGACTGGATGGATCACAGAACAGTCTCCCATGACCATGGTGTCATTTGGGTGCACATGAATTGGCCAGATCCTTTAGAAGCTGCAGCCATCACTTTTTCCTTGTCGGCTTAGTCGACCTCTTCCTAGAATAGCGAACATAGGCGACATAAGGGAAAGCAGGGTCCCCGACTGATTCCATTGTCATATCATAATCTTGGAGACTTCATGCCTTCGGATATAGAAATCCCTCCTAGAATCAATCCATCAGTGGACGACTCTTCGTGTGACAGTCAAGGGTGCACCTAGGTTAAAACTGCAGAGCTGGTAAATCCCTATATGATTCCTAATGATGAAGAGCGCCTAGCGGATCCTCCTAACGTCTCCAATCGTCGTCATCATCGATGGAGCCATGGTTATAAGGGTCATAAGATTACCTCACTCAGCACATCCTGACAGGTTGTTCCTGCTACCGAAAACATGAACGAGGTACAACGCAGAGCTCGACATGCATAACCTTCTCTTCTGATGGCATCAGGCCCGGCTTCACCACTATTTGTGCTACTGGAACAAGTTAAGCCACCATGACCATGTCATCACCAGACATATCCTTATACAGGATGGTCTCAGTCATCTAGCCCTTATCCAGTAGTCACCCCACAGGCTTCGACTAGTGAGCAGTAGGATCGGCCCAGCACCAGTCATCGGTCGGTCCATCCAGCAGGGCCTGTGATGCCTCCCATCATAAAGCAACCTCTTACAAGAATAATTTCACACCTGGTGTGGATGCACGATGTTAATAAGCATCTTTCCCATATTCTATAAAGGCTCTCCATCCTTGAGGCCCTTCGTCTATCGTCTAATATGAGTTAGGCCCTCACTGGGGCTTTATGAAGCCCCCTCCTATTTGATATAGAAGTTGCAGCCAAAGAAGCCTTTCATGCTAAAGCGGTTGAGAATGTTGAATTCCAGACCATTATCTAATTCTCAAGATATGGGCCACATTCGTTCACAATACATCATTGTCCAGTTCAATGGTGTGGAGGTTAGTTGTTGTCTTGTCGACATGGGCTCTAGAATTAATCTAATCCCGACTCAGACATTGTGAATGCTGGGATTGTCTGAAGAAGATCTGAGTTTTCACGACCCGCCTTCACCAAAATGAGGGAATGGTCAGTAGATTGTGAATCCCTTCCTCCTTTATGTTTAAGGAGAGGTAATGACCCCAGAAACATGCCTTCTATAGGTCCCGGGGTGTCGACTAGAACCAAGGGTATGGAGATTACACAAAAATGGAAGGCATTACCACCTTTTTGTTTTATAGGATCGGGAGATAAGATGATGAAACCCAACAACACCAAAAATAAAAGAAAAGTAAAGACAAAAGTAAACCATTCCCACATGCATTTTCTAAAATTAAAAGCAACAAGGTACAATAGTGACTACAAGGGTAAGTACCACAGAAAGGAAAATAGCAACTGCACCTACAACAAAGGTCTGAGCTAGTATGGTCCTGCGTGATCCCTGAAGTCCTCCTGGAAACCTGAAATGAGTTTTATATATGTAGGGTGAGCATACAAGTACACTTATTAGTGAAAAAAAGACTCTCGTGCGAAGTGGAGGGACGTACTAATGTTCTGTGAGTAGTAGACAACCAACACTATCAAGGAGTACACCCATCCCACTCACCGTCTACACTCACCAAATAACGCAAGTCAAGTAATATATATAATAAGAGAAGATCTATGTTCGGGTACCCTGCTCCACTTTCCTAGTAGTTATTGAGACATCCTACACATCGAACCAATCCTTCCATTCTCACCACAGTCCCACTACCACACCCGCCCAAACACACCTGGGCCACAACCACACATAGTCCCACTACCGAAGCGCGCCCAAAAACACCTGGTCCACAACTGTCACATGTAACCACGCCTACAAACACCTATTCCAGAACAACCACCACCATGCCTAAAGACACATCGGCTAGAAGATCCACTACCATGCCCGAAGACACCTGGGCCTCATTCTGATGATACATGGGAAACTACTTGCCCGCACACACCCGGGCCATAACCACAACACTACCTCGTCCGAAGGTTCTTGGGATAATAACGGACATCAGGCCATCACATCCAGCCCAAAGATACATGGGCTATCCGGGAAAGGGAACTAATAACCAGCCACTAATAATAGTGTTTGGAAAAACACCCTCCCCCGTGAAATGGGGGTGTTCAGCACAAGGTGATCAACTTGGGTGGGGCACAAATAAGAAACACAAAACTACAAGTATATGTATAGTTAACAAGAACTCTCCCAAGTTTAGGTTTTTCTTCAGCTATCCTAAAGAACACAAACAACACTCAAGTCCGAGTCACAAGTCTCGCCAAAAAGACCCATTTGTCCCATATTTGTTTTCATGTTTATAAATAATGTTTAACTATGTTCTACACCTACATGGGTAAGTAACACCATAAGCATAACAAAGGAAAAGAATCCATCCAAACGTCAATGTAAACATTCACACCTGGTTCTCTTGTAAAGTCACAAAAAAAGGGGATAAGTGAGACCCCTCGATGTACTGGAACCAAAGTAACCCTCAAGACACTACCCTGGGTCCCCCAAAATGGTTCCTCGTCCACAAAGGACCCCACCCCACTTCGTGATATAAAAAACGTAACCACCCGGTCTTAAAACTCACGACCACCGAAAGCGTAACACTGGGGATCCCATCCCCAATTTCACAACCACCGAGAGTATAATAACATGGGTTCCCATCCCCTCCCACATCACCCAGCAACCGGCCCATGAAAGAAGAACAATCTAACCACTACCACCAAGAAAAGCATGCCCATGCATGTATTTTAAGATTTAAAAGATTTTACATGCTCCATGGTTTCAATTTCCGTGTACTTTAAACGGGGTTATCACAGATGGACTGATCCTGGTGCTTTCAACTTATTTAGCTAGGTATACATGATTAACCAATTTCCATTTTACAGAAGGAGTTCACAACCAAAAACAAACCATTTAAAACTTCACAAGGGGTTCATTAATGCACATAGAAAGACCACCAATTGCCCTGATTTTCAGTAGGGATAAGCCATCACAATTCAGAAAGAAGATAATTATATAACTAGTATCAACGATCACAACCCCCCTTCTTTCTTTATAGAATTCATTAATTATCTTTATTTAGGTCTTGCTTATCCAATTCTACAGAACCAAAAGAACGCCCAACCCACATGATACAAAATAGGGATAGATGAAGGAGAAATTCCAAACCTATTAGATCAATGATCAACGCTATGCCTGGTGCAGAACATCACGCATAACGATGCGGCTCGTCCGAACGATAAGTTGTTCATATGAACGAATGGTACTCTTATCATAGGGTGATCGAGAAAAGAAGAAACTACGGATAACCCTTAGTTTTTAAGTGAATGGGATGGTTGAGATAATAACGTGGAACCGCAGAGGGAGCGGGGGTCATGGGCTAACCACGCGGCCCCACATGTTATTAAAGAGTCGGGTTGTTTAACCGATGCACGCACCAGGTTAATTTTTTAAATATTATATTATAACATTTATGGGAATTTTCGGGCATTAAAAAAGCATAAAGGAGGTCAAAGAAGGGTTTAAAACTCAATTTGCACACGACACTGGAAAACCCCTGATAAGGCTGGGTGATGGAGATCGGTCTCAACGAATGGTCGCGCCGATCAGTCTCACCAATCGGTTTCACTGACCGGTCTCGCCGATGGGTCTCACTGATCTGTCGCGATGATCTGTCTTGTCGATCCATCGCGCCCATCTGTCTCGCTGATCGGTCGCACGTCGATAAGCTACCCCTTTAGGATCCGGATTTTTGGCAAAGGAAAGGACCAAGAGAGTCTGGGTCATCACATTAGATACCTCTCAAACTATTCTCGCCCTCGAGAATTTAATCCACTCATAAGGAATGACCGGGTTCGAAAAACCACCTTGAACAATACCTCTCAAGAGTGAACCTCATGTTAACTAAAACACCCTTCTGTGAAGAACCAAGAAACATATCATGTCAAACCTCCCATGCATGTGGGTCGGGGAGTCTCCTTCTCCATGTTAGGATATTATCGGCATTGGGCATCACCGACTCGCCCACATGGGTTTAATCACATCCAACTTAATTCATCTCGATTCAGGTTTGGGATCTCTCCTCCCCATAGCCAGGGCTTTTAAAACACATTCAGAGGGAAGAAAACCCCATATTTCATAGCCATCTAGACAAAATGTTCTACCACAACATGTATAAAAAACAGAACAAAACTCAAAACATCTCTGGGTACTGGGTACGCATCTGTGCTTCCCATTCCCATGTACTCTCCTCAAGCCCACCATGTCTCCACAACACACAAACCAATGGAATGGTTCTCCCATGAAGAACCTTCTCCTTGCGATCCTCGATCATCACTGGTCTCTGCACAAAAGTCACGTCATCCTCGATGTCCGGCTCTCCCCACCCGAGGATGTGTGAATCATCATGGATATACCGATGGAGCTGGGAAAGATGGAAGAAATCATGTATCCTCAGTAGCAGCGGCAGTAACGCTACCTCATAGGCCACTTCGCCGACCCACCGCAACACTTCGAAGGGCCCGATGAACCTGGGAGAAAGCTTAATCCCCCTGTCGATCCTCCGTTGTCCGTGCCGAGGGGAGTCCTTTAAGAACATGTGGTCTCCAACCACAAAATCCAAGGGCATCCTCCTGGTATCAGCATACGACTTCTAATGGTCCTGGGCCACCTTTATCCTCTCACGTATGAGATGAACCTTCTCTGTCGTGCTCTGCAACACCTTCGGCCCAAGGATGGCTGCCTCTCCTACTTCGGTCCAACACACAGGTGAATGGAATGTCCTCCCATAAAAGGCTTCAAGTGGGGTCATACCAGTGGTAGAGTGGTATCTATTATTTTAGGAAAAATCTACCAGGGTAAAGTATCATACCCATGATCCTCCTCAGTCCGGAACACATGCCCGCAGCATATCTTCCAAGGTCTGGATGGTGCGCTCTGTCTGTCCATCTATCTCGGGATGGAAAGTAGTTCTAAGACACAGCTGGGGGCCAAAAGCATGCTGCAATCCTCTCCAAACTCACGATTTAAACCGTGCATCCCTATCCGAGACTATATACCTCAAAACTCCATGCAACCGCACCACCTCATCCACGTACCTTCATGCCAAAGCATCCACTTCACTCGACTCCTTCATCGCTAGAAAGTGATCCGATTTCGTTAATCGGACCACTACCACCCAAATGGAGTTGTATCCCCCTTGGACCTTTGGTAGTCCCATGAAGAAATCCATCGATATGTCATCCCACTTCCACTCTGAGACATCTAGAGACTGTAGTAGGCCGTCTGGAACTTAGTGTTCAGCCTTCACTTGCTGACACACTAAGCACTTGGCCACAAAATCGGCCACCGCTCACTTAACTCTGGGCCACCAAAACTATCTCTTCAGTCCCAGTACATCTTGGACACTCCATGGTGTACTAATAGGGGTGAGTTTTGGAACTCACTGAGATCCTTTCCATGCATCCCTTCTGGAACAAACAATCGTCCATGGAAAAGCATCTAGTTCTGACCATCCTCCGTCCATCCTTCCGGAGCATTGCCCTGGCCAACTCGGTCATGCATCACTTCGCACTCTAGGTCTCCCCACTGAGACTCCTCCACTTGCTGCAACAATGAATATTGCACTGTCATCTGATACATGCAGCCTCTACCGCTATCCATCCTCGCATCCAGGTGTAAGGAAGCCAACTCCTCCATTTCCTTCCAGGTGTCTGCCGACTCTCGGACCGCATCCTTCTGCGTCCTCCTGCTCATGTAATCGACCACTACATTCCCCTTCCCCGAAGTGTATGAATCCTCGAAGTCGTAATCCTGGAGGAACTCCATCCACCTTCGCTTCCGCATGTTTAGGTCCCGCTAGGAGAAGATATACCTCAAGATTTTTTTATCAATGAAGACCACAAAGCATTCTCCGATGAGGTAGTTCCGCCATAACTTCAGCACAAAAACGACTGCTGCAAGATCCAGGTCGTGGGTGGCATAATTATGTTCGTGAGGGCGTAGCTTCCTAGACCCATATGAGATCACCCCTTACCGCTGCATCAACACACATCCCAGACCCTGTCCGGAAGCATCACACAACACCTCATATGCCACCCCTTCTTTTGGTAATCTCAGCACTAGGTCACTAATCAACATGTCTATTAGATACCTAAAGGCTGACTCACACTGCCAACTCCATATCAAAACCTGGTCTTTCTTGGTTAGGGATGTCAAAGGGGCTTCTACTCGGGATACGTTGGGTACGAACCTCCGATAGTAACCCGCCAGCCCGAGGAAACTATGGATCTCTGCCACACTCTTGGGTGATGCCCAAGAAACAACTACCTCAACATTTGATGGATCCACCACTACCCCCTTCTCGGACACCCCGTGCCTGAGGAAGTTCATTTCTCGTGTCCATAATTTGCATTTCGACAACTTCCCATAGAGGTGATGTTGTTAGAGGACCTCCAAAAACATCCTTAGGTTCTCTACATGGTCCTCCTCCGATCTCGAATAGATCAGGATGTGGTCGATGAACACAACTACGAACCGATCTAGGTACTCCTAGAAGATGGAGTTCATAAGCCCCATGAACACAGCCAGGGCATTTGTAACACCGAAGGGCATGACTATGAACTCGAAGTGTCCTTATCTACACCTGAACGCCGTCTACGGGATGTCTCCCTCCTTCACTCTCAACTGGTGGTACCTAGACCACAGGACGATCTTCGAGAACCATCTTGCCCCTTTCAGCTGGTCGAAAAGATCATCTATCGTCGGAAGAGGGAAGCGATTCATGATCGTCACCTAATTCTGCTTCTTGTACTCTATGCACAACCTGAGACCACCATCTTCCTTCTTTGCAAACAATACTAGAGTACCCCACAGTGACACACTCGGCCGAACATAACCACTCTTCATCAGATCGACAATCTGGATCCCCAACACCCGTAGATCTGAAGGTGCCATCCGGTAAAGAGCCATCGAGATCAGATGAGCACCAGGATGCAGGTCTATCCTGAACTCGATATCACGTCGTGGGGGTAGTTTCGTCACCTTCTGAGGTAAGGCATCCATAAACTCATGGACGATCTTTGTAACCTCCACCGTTTCAGAATCTACTGACTCTACTGACAGCTCAGCTAACAGGGAGAGGATGGGTTCATCTCGCCTGCTGCCCTTCTGACTGCTCTGCTCGCTGGTGAAGGTAACACGCCGGCCACCCAAGTCCAAGAACATAGCCTTCCTTAAAAACTGTCGATGATGAAACACACAGAGAATAGCCATTCGATGGCTCAGATGACATCGTATGGTAGTATCGGTAGCAGAAAAAGATCCATAATCGACTGATGTGGCCCTATCATTAGTCTGCATCCCCAAAAAACAAACAACAAGTCAGTCTAACCTCTGACTGGTGTGCTCAACATCAGGGGCACTGGAAGTCTCTCGGAATCTAGACCCAAGGCACGAGCTAGACTGGGTGCAAAAAAGGGGAGAGAAGCTCTGGTATCGAACAAGGCATAATCAAGGGTCCTGAACGAAATGATCGTACCTCGAACAACCTCCGGCCCTGTTGGAACTGCTGCCTCCGCTGCATGTAACTGTCCACACCCATCTCCACTACCCCTCGGCTGTTGGCCACCTCCCCGACCATGCCCCGGTCGAGATCCCTGAGGAGCGCCCTGAGGTCGGCCTCATCCACCTCTCGATTGGCTCTCTGCCGATCTAGCAATGTAGTCTCCGGGGCCTCAATCTCCTGTACCACACGTGGTCGCCTTCCAGGTGTCATAGCTACATGGTAAACAAGGAATACCTAAGCCCAAGTAGTGTAGAATATTGTTCCTAAATCTTTTAAAATTTTCATTTATTATTAATTCCCACGACATCCCAGAAACAAAAGAACACAAGTCAATATGATGCATGTACCTTTCTTAGGTTCTCTACCCGGCAATCAGCGTGGCCTCACATGGTCATTCGGTAGTTCTAGAGTCCTTGCATCGGATCATGGGGGGCCCTAAAATCCCACGTCCTAGCCAGTCTTCCATGGCCTAATTCACGGACCATGGTCACCCAACGTCATTTCCCTACCATCCCATGCAATCATCACTGTCCCTAACTCCAGACTCCATCCTATCTCTCAACCGTCACCTTTGATACCATTCTATCACAACCCGCCTTCACCAAAAGGAGGGAAAGGTCAGCAGATTTCCAACCCCTTCCTTCTTTAAGTTGAAGGAGAGATAATTACCCCCGATACCCGCCTTCTATAGGTCCCAGAGTGGTGACTAGCACCAAGGGTATGGGATTTACACATAAATGGAATGCATTACCCCCCTTTTTGTTTTATAGGATCGGGAGATAAGATGATGAAAACCCAACAACACCAAAACTAAAAGAAAAGTAAAGCCAAAAGTAAACCATTCCCACATGCATGTTCCAAAAGTAAAAGCCATAAGGTACACAAGTGACTACAAGGGTAAGTACCAAGGAATGGAAAACAGCAACTGCAACTGCCCCAGAGGTCTAAGCTAGTATGGTCCTACGTGATCCCCGAAGTCCTCCTGGAATCCTGAAAACAGTTTTATATACATAGGGTGTGAATACAAGTACAATTAGTAGGGAAAACCAAAGACTCTCGTTCACAAGTGGGGGAACTTACAAAAGTTCTGTGAGAAGCAGACAACCAACACTATCAAGGTGTTCACCTATCCCACTCACTGACTACACTCACCAAATAACGCAAGTCAAGAAATATATATAGTAAGAGCACATTGATGTTTGGGTACCCTGTGCCACTTTCCCACTAGTTATTGAGGCATCCTATGCATCGAACCAATCCTTCCATTATCACCGCAGTCCCACTGCCACACATGCCCGCACACACCTGGACCACAACCGCATGCAGTCCCACAGCCGAATCCCGCCCGCAAACACCTGGTCCAGAGATGTCACATGTAACCACGCCTACTAACAACTAGTCCAGAACAACCACCACCATGACCAAAGAATCATGGGCTAGAAGATCCACTGCCACACCAAAAGACACCTGGGCCTCATTCCGATGATACTTGGGAAACTACATGCCCACACACACTTGGGCCATAACCACCAAAATGCCACACCTGAAGGTTCATGGGATAATAATGGACCTTAGGCCATCACAGCCTGCCCGAAGATACTTTGGCTATCTGGTAAAGGGAGAAGGAAAGGGGAAAATAACCATCCACTAATAATAGTGTCCGGAAAAACACCCTCCCCCACGAAATGGGGGTGTTCGGAAAAAGGTGATCAACATGGGTGGGGCGAGAATAAGAAACAGAAAACTACAAGTATATATATAGGTAACAAGAACTCTACCAAGTTTAGGTTTTTCTTCACCCAGCCTAAAGAACACAAACAACAATCATGTCTGAGTCACAACTCTCGCCAACAAGACCCATTTGTCCCATATTTTTTCATGTTTAGTAATAATGTTTAATTAAGTTCTTCACCTACATGGGAATCTAACACCATAAGCATACCCAAGGAAAAGAATCTAGCCAAACATCAATTTAAACATTCACACCTGGTTCTCTTGTAATGTCACAAAAACAAGGGAATAAGTGAGACCCCTCGATGTACTAGAACCAAAGTAACCCCCGAGACACTACCCCATGTCCCCCAAAATGGTTCCTCATCAACAGAGGATCCCACCCCAATTCATGATATAAACAAGGTAACCACCCAGTCTTATATGTCATGACCACCAACAGCATAACATAGGGGATCCCATCCCCATTTTCACAACCACCGAGTGTATAATAACAGGGGATCCCATCCCCTCCCACATCACCCAACAACCATCTCGTGAAAGAAGAACAATCAAACCACTACTACAAAGCAATGCCATCCCAGGTAGGTATTTTCAGATTTAAATGATTGTACACGCTCCGTGGTTTAAATTTTCGTGTGATTTAACCAGGGGTTATCATAGAAGGATTGATCCTGGTGCTTTCAACTTATTTAGATTGGTATATGTGATTAACCAATTTCCTTTTTATAGCAGGAGTTCACAACCACAAACAAACCATTTAAAACATCACTAGAGGTTCATTAATGCACATAGAAAGACCACCAACGACCATGATTTTCAGTAGGCGTAAGACAACACAATTCAGAAAGAAGATCATAATATAAACAACATCAATGATCATAGCCCCCCCTTCTTTCTTAATAGAATTCGGTCATTATCTTTATTTATGTCTGGTTTACCCAATTCTACAGTATCAAAAGCCCGACCACCCCACATGATACACAAAATGGAGAGACGAAGGAGAAATTCCCTCCCTATTGGATCAATGATCGACGCTTAGCCTAGCATAGAACTTCATGCATAGCGATGCGGCTCATCTGAACGAAAATCTACTCGTCTGAACTAAGGGTACTCTTAGAATAGGGTGATCGAGAAAATAAGAAACTATTGCTAACCCTTAGTTTATAAGGGTCGGGGATGGTTGAGATAATTACATGGAACCGCGTAAAGAGCAGGGTTCGTGGGTTGACCACGTGGCCCCACAGGTTATTAAAGGGTCGGGTGGTTTATATAATGAACACACCAGGTTAATTCATTAAATATTTAATTATAACATTTATGGGAATTATCGGAATTTAAAACAAGCTTAAAGGTGGCCCAAGAAGGGTTTAAAACTCAATTTGTGCTCGTCACTAGAAAAACTCTGACAAGGCTGGGTGACGCCGATCGGTCTCACCGATCGGTCTCACGGACTGGTCGCTCCGATCGGTCTCCATGACCGGTCGAATCGATCGGTCCCGCCGAACGGTCGTGCCGGTCGGTTGCGTTGTTCGGTCGCGCCGCTTGGTCGCACTGATCGGTAGAGCAGATCAGTCTCACCGATCTGTCTTGCCAATCGGTCTCGTCGATCGGTCCCACCGATCAGTCTCACCGATCAATCGCATCCCGAGACGCTACCCCTTTAGGATCCAGATTTTTGGCAATGGAAATGACCAAGAGAGTCTGGGTCAACACATGAGTCCCTCTGACCAATGAATCCAAGGTTATGATAGGACATAACAGACACCAGTCGACATGATCTATTTGAAGACCGAGTTCGGTGGTCTTGTTCTCAGCACCGAGTTCAAGGTTGTCTCTTAAGAGACCTTATACAAGGAATTGATGGGTAGACCAAGGTTCCACCTGTATGCAGCGGTTCCCTCATCATATCACCAGTTCCTCAATTAATCTTTCAATGGTAGAGTTAGCATACACCAAGGGGATTCATCCCCCTTTTCCCCCCGTGAATCCCACTATCTGGATGCCGACTACAATAAGAGCAAAGAAAAACATATTCAGGCCAACGAGGTTGATCCTGTTGCAATTTCCACCGACCCCTGGGCGTGCCTACATAATGCCTACATATTCCCAATACACTAATTAGAGGCTACAACCCCAGACATGGGACAATGATTTTTTGTGTCTAGAACAAGGGGAAACACATTCTCAGGTCTATGTGATGCAGAAGATCACCTCCCACTCCTATATAAAACATGCTCGGGTAATCTCAGGGCCTCTTACTCTTGTAAGTTATCAGGATGTCTACCCCATGGAAATGTATGAATGTCAAAATTTCTTTTTTTTTCATAATTTTATAAACCGGCTCAATCCAACGTGTCATTACTAATTTGAAATCATCATGAATGGCCCCTTGGGCCGAATACCATATGGGATCGGATCGACAGCCTTTATCGATGTGGTTGTGGTAGCCCAAGAGTTCCATGATTCCCCATTGGGAGCTACCAACTCCAAAGAAGATCCTCCCACTGAGAATCCCTCCTCCATAAGTGGAGAAGATGATTCATAGGATGCTCCTCCCACCATTGAGGATGGAATCACCACCATAGTCGATGAACTGGTACAGGTGAAACTTGGTAGCGAGGCAGACCCAAGACCCACATTGATCAGTACTGTCATGCCCCGCGAGGAGAAAAAGTGATACGTTGATATCCTTATGTAGCATCCTGATGTATTTTCAAGAGTTACATTAATATTCTATGACTATATCCTCATGTAACAGTCAACTGCCTCTATCTCCCAACAAATCATTCTCTGTTCGGGCAGCCTCCCAGGAAGATGCATCATTCACATAGGGCCATGGTCGAGACCGAAGTTGATAATATCATCTATGAAAAAATCATTAATGAGGTCCAATAACATAGATGGATAGCCAACATTGTGATAATCAGGAAGAAGAACAGACAGATAGGGGTCTGCATCGACTTCCGATATCTCAACTATCAGTGCTCGAAAGATGATTTTCCCCTTCCATTGATGGAGTTCATGATCGATGCTACAGCTGGGTTCCAAGTCCTTTCATTCATGGATGGGTACTCTGGATATAATTATATCTGAATGGCCTATGAGGATGAAGAGTCTATAGCCTTTAGAGCACAACAAGGTACCTTCTATTACCATGTATTTCCCTTCATCCAGAAGAATGCAGGTGTCACATATCAGTGGGATATGCACCGAATATTTAAGCCAATACTCAAGACATTGTTGTAATTCTATGTGGATGATCTGGAGGTTAAATCTCTCCAATTCCAGGACTATCTCAAGGATCATTAGAAAGTGTTCGGATTCTTCTGTTCTTATAACCTGAAGATGAACCCATTAAAGTGTGCTTTAGGGGTCACCTCAGGGATGTTTCATGGCTATGTTATCAGATACAGGGGCATCGAGATCGACCCATTGAAGATCAAGGCCATCATCTAGATGTCTCCCATGAGAAACATTCAGGAGTGCTGAGGTATCCAAGGCCACTTAGCCTACATACACCGATTTATTGCGAATCTGGCCAGCAGGTGTAATCCCTTTTCCCAGCTAATGAATAAAGGGACACATTGTGAGTGGGATGAAGAATGACAGACTATATTTGAGGAAATAAAGCTTTATCTACTCCATCCTCTAGTCGAAATGCCACCTATCTTTGGAAATCCACTGGTCCTTTTTGTGACCTCCCATGAATGATATCTCGGCACCCTTCTCACTAAGATGATCAATGAGGGTATAGAGAATAGTCTTTACTACCTCAGTTGCATTCTCCTCGATACAAAGATCAGATACTCCCCCAATATTGGGACCCTTGAGGTATGGTGCACATCCCACAAGCTCATGCCAACCTCCCCATGGTACAAGTAGAAGGTATTGGTCCTCGATGACAACCTACTCAACAATTCCTGCATTAGCTGCTTCAATTGGTAAATGTTGAATTGGGAGGCCCAAGCTGCCTCATACCAACCCACTTTTCTCAGCTCCACCCGGAAGTCCTCACACGAGGCAACTACCCAGTTGGCCCAGACCCAATCATATTTGAAGTTACCACCCTGGCGCAAGTCCCACTCCTCGGACCATACCTTCCTCGGGTTCATCAAGAATGCCTTCACAATTTTCTAGCATAGAGGGGGGGGGGGACGTCTCCAGCTTTAGTGCCTTATCATCCAAATTGTTGAGGTGGTTATACAGGTAGTTAACATTGACGGGCATGATGTTTTCACATGTATGGCCGTTAGACGCCCTGAACCATTGGCGCTTACACAAAGTACTCCTAAACCATTAAGCTGGCTCTTCCCTACTTGTTTCAGACAAAAAGACGTCATCCCTCTGCCCAATTCCATACAAAGGTAGCCTCCTGCATAGTGGATTGTTTCTATGGATCTATAATAGTAGATTCACGAAAGAAGCAAGGTCAGAATGTCTCTTTGTTAACTCCCCTAGGCCCAAGCTATTAATTATCATCTCCCTTAGGGTAGCATCTACAAGGACCCCCCTGATAGCCTCTCGTTGAGCCAATCCATTTTGGGTTTGGGTGATTTTTGGCTTTGGTTCGCCATGATCATTCGCAGAGCGCATTTGCGAAGACTATTCGTGGAACACTGACCCGGCATACCAACGACAAGACGAAAAGTGATCTCAAGCAATTTCAATGACTCGATATGTTTCATGAAGCAGAATACTCGATTTGTAGAGAGGAATCATTGATTAAATAGGATATTTTCTAATTAAGAGCACTAAAAGAAAAATTCGAGTAGAAAATAATGGAAAATTGATAGGTCAACAATCTTATTTATAGGAGATGACCTTCGGAGCGTTGTGGCACATCCGTACTATGCAGAGCTTCATGACACACTCAGTTTGCACGTCGCCTATCTGCCTTTTGATCCCTCTTCGCGATACAGATTCATGGACGACCGTGGAGTTTTTGCGATTGACCCTCAGAATTTGACCCTTGATTTCTCCTCGGCTCCATGTCTGAGGGGGGGGGGGGAATTTGTTGGCACCAAAAGTTAGTAAGAAGAAGATTAAGAGGGAAGTATCCAGGGATAACTCACCAAGACCATTCATAGAGACTCGTGCCTCCACACCCACTGTGGATAAAGGGGGCAGGACGCCCCGCGAAACCCTTTGACGTTCCCACACCGACCACTGATCAAGGAGGTGGGATACTCCACGAACGAATTTATCATCCGCGAGCCCACCACGGAGTGAGGATGCGGGATGATCCATGAACTAATTTTACATTCGTGAGTCCACCAAAAATATTGGAGGTGGGATGCTCCACGAACAAATATGACATTCACGAGCCCACCGTAGAGCTAAAAGGTGGGATCCTCCACGAGCCAATTTGACGTTCGCAACCCGCCATGGAGCAAACCCTTTTTTGCATCGAGTGAGCTCTACATCACATTGCCTCTTTTATATAAATACAGGTCTCCCATCGAGCACAATGGATGGATCATCCAACCTTTTACCTTTTGATCTCTAAAATCACGAAGCCCTTCTTGCTCTGTGATCCATGAGCTTCTCAATGTACTTTTGCATTGTGAAGTGCCTCCAACTTTTCTTTAATTCAACCCCTATTTCAAGAGGGATTATTTTCATGAATCCTACATGCCTTCACCAAGGAAGGGCATCCCCACAGGAACTCGAGTTATCACAAAGAGTTTACGCTTTTCAAAACACCCTCTATGCAAACACGACCCAAAAGCTAAGGCAGGGTCGCTATGCTTCATGAAGCAAATTACTTCACAACCCCTTTCTTAGTGAGGAATTGATTTGTGAATGATTTCCCACTTTTTGAAGCTCCTATTATATGCACCAGTTCCCTATTCCTTGGCTAGGCCTCATCTCGTTGTGAAGCATACCCCTTCTTGAAGCCCCTCCACCACATGGAGAACCAGAGCTCTACAAGGCTTCTACCTATGAACTCCTTGGCCCTGCAACTCCTTTTATTATGAAACCATCTAGGTTCTCACTAAGTAACATCAATGTCCCTTGGGTGGTGCTTCACATTTTGTTGCTTCGCCTCATGATTTTTTTTCACAGGAACGCTAACATCTATTACTTCATCGCATAACCACGCTAACTTGGACCCCACCCAATGGATCGCTCCATAACACCCCCTTCACACGGCATTGGAAATTCCATCCATCCCTTAAGGTCATGCGGGTATCATTTATGTATGTCCATGGATGGAAGAGAGCATCCACCTCATCTGACCTGCATGATGTAAAACTACCAAGTGCCATCTTCCTCAGCACATGATGTTAAACTGTGACCTCGCCTCGTGCCTTGCACACGGGGTTCCCCACCATGGATGCACTCTACACCAACTAGATTCCACGGGAGTGAGATCATTCCTCACATGGAATGATATTCTATTTATTGGGGTGGTTTCGGTCTGCGGGGAAAGGGAAACACCCAAGTGTAAGACCCTGGCCTTTCCTGTAGGAGGTAGCACCCCTGCTCATCCTCTTTTCCACAGTGCCAAATCCCTCTCCTGCTAGGCTTTGTCATCACCCAGGACTCCAACCTGGAGTAAATCCCATTCTCCAACACCTTAGGCTGCTAACCATGGGTATGCCCATGTTTCCACTTTGGGTTACGGACCACGCACATGCCCCTATTTCATTTTTGGGATGCTTCGTATGCACCAGCCCAACTCTACATCCCACAAACGCACCTTCTACAAAGGGATCATCATGTCTTTGATGCCTCTTGTTTCTCACACTGAGCATGACTCACATGGGATTAGAGAAATCATCGACCATGAAATACACTCCGGTCAGCCTAGAGTGTAATCCCAACACTACCCAAACTATGAGGACTTTGATCCTTGCCAAGGTAAGGTACGTAGGAAGCGTTCTTACAGTTCAATCACACCACACATTGGTCCCGACCATATTTATGTCTATTTACCAACTTCTCTCATGAAAAATAAGGTATTTTATTCTTGAAAAGGAAATCTATGTAGGAGGCCTCCATGAGGTTCAATCCCACTACCCAATAGTCTTGTCAATCATCACATCGGTTCACCAACGCCTCTCATGAAAACAGGGCCTTTGATCCTTGACAAGGGAAGGTATGTAGGTAGCCTCCCTGAGGTTCATGCCCACTACCAATGGGTCCCGACCATCTTCATGTCAGTTCACCAGTGAATCACATGAACTAAATGGTCTTTGATCCTTGTCAAGGCAATGTACGTAGAATTCCTCCCTAAGGTTCAAGCCCACCACCCATTGGTCTCAACCATCTTCATGTCGGTTCACCAACCCCATCATGAAGTATGTGTTCTTTGATCATTGGCATGGAAAGGTATGTAGGAAGCCTCTGAGAGGTTCAATCCCACCACCCATTCTCTCTAAACCCCTTCATGTCAGTTCACCCAGACCATCCAGAACAAAGAGGATTATTATCCTTGCTAAGGTAGGATACGTAGGAAGCCTTCATGAGGTTCATGACCGACAACCATTGGTCCCAACCATCTTCATGTTGGTTCACCAACACCACTCCTGAACTACATGGACATTGATCCTTGCCAAGGAAAGGTACATAAGAAGCCCCCCATGAGGTTCATTCCCAACACCCTATTGGTTCTTAACCACTTCACGTTGGACCACCTTTGTCCCACATGAAATTAAACTGCATGCCCCCTTTTTTTCATACACGACGTTAAACTGTATTAACTATTTCCAAACTATGTGGGATTTGACCCTTGTCTTTAGGATAAGGTATGTAGGAATCCTCCCTAAGGTTTTTTACCCCATCCAGCAGTAAGCCAGTGTCAGCCCCATAAGATGAAAAGCTGTTGTCTGGGGTGAACTACAAGGATATTGATTCCCTACCGCAGGGATAGGTAGGAGGTCTCTTTGAGACTTAATCCCAACATCACCATCATCCACGAGTCGACTCCATATCATTATCCACCCACTTCACTGAACCATCCATCATCCATTTTGATTCTTGCATGGGCTGCCACATCTCGACGAGATCATGACACCTCATTCCCAATTCCCCTTAATGTAGTTGGGTAGCAAACCATGTGATAGAACTAACACTAGTGTTCCCTCCTGGGGTTGCACTAACCAGATATGCTTCAGTCTGTGTTCCTATTAGTTTGATCCATCTCTGCTAGATATTTATCTCATGGAATACCCCTTGTTAAACATGGTAATCTAAGGAAAATCTCAAATATATGCTTATGGCATGTGATTCCCCGCATTCAACGTGGGATTCCTTGGGATTCCACACCCTAAAAAATCCCTATAATAAATTGAAGAAACCCATACACCCCAGTGTTACAGCATCCTGAAATGTCATTTATGTCCAACATGACTACTACCCAGACCAATGGTTTCTGCCAGACTGGACCCATTAGAATTTCCGGGAAGAAGCAGTGTAATTAACTAATGTCCATGAAGATATGGAAGTTTGATGACTTTCACGAACAACATCTTAAATCTCTAAGGGAGACCCGGACTAGGTGACGAGTTTCGAGAAGGAATACACAAAAGGAAGAACTGACATCGCATCATCCAATTTCGATAATGGAGTAAACATCCCTAAATAAGTGATAGATTCCACTTGCCTTTGAAAAGCAGAAATACAGGGCAACAAACAGTGCCACCGTCCTCGAACAAGTCGGACATGCGTACGCCGGGAAAAATGATTTGGGAAGACATTTAAATGATGAATATTTTATTTTTTATATATATTATGAATACATTTCATTCATATTGTTTTTCAATAGTGATCAATTAAATTATGATAAAAATACAAAATACATAAAAAGTAGAACTTTGAAAAATATTTTTTATTTAATAAACTATAACACATCATATTAAAAATATTTAGTCAACATATGAACATTTAAATTCACCAATATGTTCAAATAGAATTATTAAATTTAATATATCAAATCAATATTTCTAAATTATATTATTATAATTAATATCAATGAAAATAAATATAAATACACATATGTTGAAAATATATTATTAATATAATATCATTTTTGTATCATTAAAGAATTATATTATTTTCAATTTGATACTTTGAAATAAAAAAGTCAATATAACTATAATATACACTCGTATATAATAATAATATATCAAACAATGTTTATTCCAATTGTCATGATGTACTTTCACCAATATTATGGAAGGGACAACAAACTGTCAGACCCTTCCTTCTTGAAGTTGAATGGGAGATAATGACCCTCGTGTCCCACCTTTAGTAGGCCCTGGAGGGTGACTAGCACCATGGGTATAAAATCATATGTTATATGGAAGGTGTAAGCCTTTTTTTGAATAGATCTGGATATAAGATAATATATACTAAACAACATCAAAACTAGATGTAAAAGTAAAGAAAATAACAATCCATTCCACTATGCATGTTCTAATATAATGTGATACAAGTACAAGAAAACTCTAAAGGGAAGTACCAAAAGAAAATACTATCATCAACACAAATAGTCTCAACATCCGAGATAATACGGCCCCGTACGGTCCCCGATATCCTCCTAGAAATGTTAAAATGGTTTTATATACATAGGATGAGTATGCAGAAATACATGGTAGGGAACACCAAAAGCTCTTGTTCACAAGTGGGGATTCATTCTAATTCCCCATGATAAAAGTAGATAACTAAAGAACCTAGCAAGGAAACTATCCCCCCAAATCTCACCAAGTCACACTTCCCAAATAAAACATGTGTTGTAATTTAATATTAATAACACATTGATATTTTTGTACCCTCACCCCTTTCCCATTGTTTATTGAAGACATCCTACACGTCAAACCACCCCCGCAATTTTCAGTGATTTCTAACTGTCTCCCATTATAAAGACCATTCAGGTCACCACAACTACGAATCCCTCCAGTAGAAAACTAGGCCACAACAATCACACACATCCCTTCCTAAAAACACATATTCCACAACAAATATCTCTACTCCCAAAGACACATGGGCCAGAATAATTACAACTATGCTCGAAGACACATGGTCCTCATCCTGAAGACACATGGGAAAAAACAACCAGCACAAACATAGGTCACCCACCACAACTACCTTTCCCAATGAATCTTGGGCTATAAGGAACCTCATCCCATCACATACTGCCCAAAGTGTTTTGGGATACTCAGGAAAGGGTGTATAAAAATAGTTAATAACCATACACTCATAGGATTGTTGGAAAAAACACCCTCCCCCATGAAATTGGGGTTTTCGTCATAATGTACTCAACATGGGTGGGGTGTGACTATGAAAAATAAGAACTAAATTATACATATAGGTAAACAAGAACTCATCCAAACCTAGGAGTTCCAAAACCAGCCCATACACTAACACCCTCATTAATATTCATTCATAAAAAGCACAATAGTCACAACAAAGTCACAAATCATTGCTTGAAAACAATTCCCAATGGAATGCATTCATTTTATCATATTCAAGTGGTTCTATTTGAATAATTCATCACTATCAGGCATCTATCTGGAACATCCATAAGTCAAGGAAGGAAGACTATTGAAGCAGCAAATTAAACATTCACACCTGGTTTTCTTGTAAGGTTACAACAACCAAAGGGATCTGTGAGATCCCTCAAAGTACTAGAACTAAACCATGCCCCAAAATATGATCCCACACATAACCTAATCCAAAAAATAATAATTTCACAATCGGGGGTTCTCATCCCCATCCATGTCACCTCACAAGCATCGTGAATAACAACCATAAAAATCACCAGAACAGAGAAATGGAGTTTTCATATTTAAAAACATCATTAATTTAGTTCCATATTTCCATTTGGTTATCTAGTGTGACCACACAAGGATTATTATTCATTGGGAATCCATTTAATCAACCGAGTTTATGTGATTTACTATTATTCATGTTACATCCTTTCAATCCCAGAATTATCCAGAAAATAGAGGTTCATTAGTGCTCATGAAAAGACCACCAATGGTCATGATTTCCAGTGGACATAAGTTCATAAAATTCACATCATATATGAAAAGTTAAATGGGTACAACAACATCATCAAACACACCACTTCATTTATTAAAAAGAATTTATTATATTAATTATGGATTGGTTTCATCCATCCCTATATGAACATTATCATACCCACCACACATGATTCATAGTAAAGAGAGACGAAGGAAAAACTCTACATGGATGATCAACAATAAATGTTTTTCTCCACACACCATGAACTGGGGATTCGTGACTTGCATGGGTTGAACTAAAAGGACTCCATGAGTTACCAAGAATGTCTCTAGCAAGGGAGCCTCACTATCTTCGGTAATGGGAACTCCAAACTTTCTATGGAAAGGAAATAAACCATCCTAGAAGAAGAAAAAACCCCCATGTGATAAACGTGGGATCCTGGAGCTATGGGATATGAATTCTTGAACCACATTAAAGGTGGTTCATGGTTTCTCCACGTGGTTGGGTTGGTACACATGATGGAATTAATTTTCATTTAATAATTCTCTTTATAGAGGTGCCCATTATGGTTTTGAGTTAAATTGTTACCATTAAACAATGAAAATGCGTAACAGGGGAAGAACTGGAATGTACAAGAAATAGGTGTGATATAGATGAAAAAAACAAGTTTTAGTAAGTCAAGGGTCACCCGGATCTTGGGGGATTTTAATTATCAGTTATTGGATTTTAATGGAATTGAAAGGGGTATTAATACACTTTTATTTCAAATGATACGTTGTGGGGGAAGAACTGGAAAAAGTCACAAACTGGAAAATAAACATTGATGGGACACCATTTGGTGAGACATCGTAATGGTGAAACCATCACGGTGCCCCCATAAGAGGTGCCACTATTTAGTTGTGCGGTCGTGACATTGTGCCCTCTATGTTTTCGTAGTCATGGTGCCACCAGTTCAGTGGAACAATGTATGTGGTGCCACCATTTCAGTGTGCAACCGTGATGGTCATACCATCATGGTGTCACAGTTTCAGTGTACAACCGTGATTGGGCCCACCATTATGGTGTTGGCATGATAGGTGCCACCGTTTCAGTGGAACTATTTGATAGAATTTTTTTTTGGAATTCTTCTTAATGAGTCATTGTATGAGCCATTACAATAGATACATCTCAAACTATTATCATCCACGACAATTGAAACAACACAAGAAGAAACTATTGGGGCCCGAACAACCACCTTGAATGATACCTATAATGAGTAAACCTCCTCGACATATAGGAACACCTCTCTCTAATTTATCTTCATAAAAAACATGGATACAGTACCTATCTTATCCCCAATGTTACCACACAAACATGCAATGGTCATATCATTTAGTCATATGGATTCTGGAGTCCTATTCTCTAGGTCAAGATACTATCCGCTTTGGGAGGCACTTACTCGCCAGCATGGGTTTAACAGAATCCCCATTAATATGTATTGATAAAGGAACAGGTGCTCCCATGCCCACTGTCTGAAATCTTCACACAGGTGGAAAGAACAATGGAAACAGTCTATTTCATAGTTAACAAGGTCAAGAACTACATCACAAACAAGAAAAAAACAAAAAAGAACACAACTCAAAATAGATATGGGTACTGGGTGCACATATGTGATTCCCATTCCACAGTACTCTCCTCGAGGACACCATGCCTCCATAACACACAAACCAAGGGGGAGTTTAATCCACGAAGAACCTTCTCCTAATGATCCTCGATCCTCACTTGTCACTCTACAAATGGTGTGTCATCCTTGATATGCATCTACCCCTAGTTGAAAATGTGTAAATCATCATGTATATACATATGGAGCTGAGACACATGGAAGTCGTCATGCACCCAAAATTGCAACGGTGGATGTTCTAGTTGATAATCCACAGCGCTGACCCACCACAACACCATGAAGGTTCCGAAAAACCTGAGAGAAAGCTTACATCCCCAACTAAATCTATGTTTCCCACGCCGAGTGGAGACCTTCATGAACATGTGGTCCCAGACTTAGAAATCCAAGGGTATCCTCCTATGATTGGTATATGACTTATTTCGGTCATGAGCCTCCATCAACCTCTCCTGTATAAGCTAAACCTTCTCCATCGTTCTCTACACCACCTACAGGCCAAGAACACATGCTTCCTCGACCTCTATCCAGCAAACATGTCTGCAACACGACCTCCCATCAAAGGCTTAGAATGGAGCCATGCCAATGGTTGTGTGATAGATATTGTTTTAGGGAATCTATACTATAGGAAATAATCGTACTCACGAACCTCCAATTTCCAAAAACACATGCATGTATCATATCCTTGAACATCGGGATGGTCTGCTCTGTCTTCCCATCTGTCTGAGGGTGGAACGCTGTGATATTGCATAACTGGGTACCAAAAATAGGAATTAATACTTTCAAGTCATGTGAGTTAAATATGGAATACCTATAAGAGAGTTTGGACCTTGTAACTCCATCCAACTACACCACCTTGTTCACATACCTTGGTGCTAAAGCATCCAATGCACTCGAATCCTTGATTTTCGTAAAGTGAGTTGATTTTGTCAGCCAGTCCACCACTATCTAGATAAAATCACAACACCCTTGCTCTATGGGTTGTCTCATGAAAAAATCCGTCAAAATTTCATCCAATTTCCACTTGGGGACATCAAAAAGATGTAATAGACCTCCTAGGATGCAGAGTTCATCCTTCACATACTACCACACGACACACTTTTCCACAAACTCTCCCACTACCCGATTCACCCCATGCCACAAAAAATGACCCTTAAAACCTCTGATACATCATAGAAAATCATGGTTGTACTGCCAGGGGTGAGTTGTGGATCTCACCAAGAACACACTTGCACATTTCCACCAGGACGAACAACATCCCAAGAAACATCATCTGATTATGCATGTCATCCGACCATCCCCCTAGAGCATTTTCATGGATAACATTATTACCCATCTCTTCAGCATATATGTTCCACCACTAATAATCATCCACCTGTTGCGACAGAGTGGATTGTACTGTCATCTGAAAGATATAGTCTCTACCATCCTCCACCCTATCATCCAGGTGTAGGGAAACCAACACCTCCATCACCTTCCTAACATCTGCCGATTCTCGAATGGAATCCTTCTTGTAACATCCCAAGTAAGTAATGAATAATAGATATTTTTATCTATGTCTATTATTGATTAAGATAGTTTTTTAGAGGCTTAAAATGAAAATAAATACAATCTTATGCATGGAATACACTAATATTCTTAAAAGATTGTTTTACTGCCTTTTGATGGAAAACCATTTTTAAATCTATATTTTGAAAATTTTATAATATATGTTTTTCAAAATAAACTTATTCATTATGATTGGTACATCAAAATTTACTTTTGTGTGAATTTTTTGTATTTTTCTGACAATGTTCGTTTTTAATGATTAGTGAAAAATACTACATTTCACATCAAAACTGCTTTTTAATCTACTTTATTTATATGATTAGATTATCTTTTTAATTGGTTTTAAAGTTAAATTAGAATATATTTTTACCATTTAATCCAATGGTGGTCATTAGGATAAATTTCACTTTGGAATTGGGCATAAACTAATGCCAAGCTTTTCATAGATATTGTTTAAAAAAACCGCTATTTGTTTTGCAACGAGAATTATTTTTAAATCAATTATTGCAATTTATGTGTTTGGAATTTGGTAAAATGTATTAGATATTTGGAATCAGAAGGTCCAAATTATGTAATCAATACTCTTTTGTTTTTGGACATTATGAATAGTAACGACGGTAATTATCTTTATTTATCTTGATTAATGAGTAATCAGGTAGTTAAGGATAATAAAATGATATCATAATAATACAAAAAGACCACAAAATGTGTCCTAAGGCTACTGTTTGTCTCATGGTAGTCCATGGGATGCCTTGTGACAAACTTGGGGGCCCCATGGAAACACGTTTGTGAGAAATTGACTTTTTATCTTTTTATTTTTAAAGAATGTTAAATGTGACAAAGAATGTATCACCTAAGTAAAATATTTTTAATTTTGCCTACATAAATGATCTTTTGGACTATAAATATTCATAAAAATATAAAATGATTTTCTACATCATGATAGTTTTTTAATATTTTTTAGACATTAAATTTATAAAATTATTTGTGACATCATGATGATGCAACGATTACATCATTAATAAAGGATTTAAATAAAATGAAATGATTATGTGAAATCTATGGCCTACACATGTCCAAACCCTATTGTATGGTTGGATTTAGAACCCTTATCACCTTACCCTAGAATTATATCAATGTGGGACCTTTTGAATCTGAAAATCATTTTCATATAAAGTATAATTTCTTTACTTTCCAAGAGTGCCCCTCCTCTCCTCTTATAAAAGGCCCCCACCTCTACCTCCTTACCCACACTCCCAAAGACATTGTCTCGGCCATCCCCTACCCATTTTGTCTCTCCACATCCCTATATTACTCCTTGAAGCCTCACTTTGGGAAGAAGTCTTTCCAAGGAAGCCTTTGAGCTCAATCCAAAGGGAGTTACCCGATTTTATAGTAATGTCTTCGCTTGAGTCCTTTTGTTTTATTTTTCTTCTCCAACCCCCAACACTATTTTTATTAATTTCTTTTGTAACAATTCCAGTATCTTCTACATACTAGGATTGTTTTTATAATAAGGATTCGAGCTACACTTACACACACCTACAACTAATGGTTAAAGGACATATTGTTTCCGTGGATGGTGAATTTATGCCTCCCGAGACGATGATTGTTCAACATTATTTTAACACCTTCAAAGGTGGTCATCAAGATGTCACTATATTTATATATGATATATAATATGTTTATGTTTTCTTTAATCATATGTATTTTTCATTTTGTGCATACCATTATGGTTTCTATTATGGGTAAACGCGATATCTTCATTTAAGGAAGTGCGGACTACCGCCCCGTCAAAGTGATTTGATTCGTTAAATACCATATGTGGGATGTATAAAGGATGTATCTATTATATTATATATTATATTATACTAGAATTATAATATACCTTTATATCATTATGATTCCATTCTATAAAATACGAAATAGAAATGAAAGTAGCGTTCATGTGTACATATGGCTTACCGTCTCCATGAATGGTGCATTTCATTTCTTACCTCTAAATGATTATGTAATATTATAAATGCATGTATATACCAGATATATATGATATATACATCATGATTATAATTCTAGATATAATGGATACATGAACATCTTGTAATTATAAAGGTTTTATTTTTGACTCAAGTACCAATGATTGTTAAAACGACCGTTATTAACTTAAATAATTACATAGTGTTCATGACATGGAAATAAGTGATATAAAAGGAATAATGAATTTGAAAAAGGTTCTTAAGAAATTATAAATTAAATCAAGTTTATTATTCAGGACATTAAATAACGATCGAGTCAAGTCGGACCCGAGGTATGGGACTTCGTCTCAATCTCCTTTCATTATGGAATATTTTGTTTTATACACAACCTTCTTTTATACGGTGTATAAACCCCTTTGAATTTTACGTTTATTCAAAAGGAATCTTTATTATATAAAGCGTTTACTAAATGAAAAAAGAGAATGTTTTTGTCGTACGTATGTGGCGACAACGACTTCTCCTCCCTTGTGACCATTATTTGAGTTTCGGCTTCCTCTACAAGCCATAACTTTTTTTAAAAAAAAAAATAAATACCATGTTTTACTTTTCTTTTATATTGGTATTGAAAATGGTTTTCATAGTATTTTTATATCAATGTGTTGTATTGATATCTTTTGATTGAAAGGTGGAAATGTTATGTTTCCTTTATGCGTGTTTTATGTGATACGATTGTGTTGAGGTTCTTGGGTATTATTATGAAGACGGGTGGTTCCGTGATAAACTAAGGGCAGGTGAGCTCGATATAGCTATCCAATGCATTGGGTAACGCGAAGTAGAGAAACTTTAAGGTTTCTCTGTAGAGACTTAGGGAATATACTATGATGGGTATTCCAGACGTAACCAAGAGGGTTACTCCCTACGTAAGAATGTTATGAATGCCTCAAGTTACCATTATGTCTTATGATGTCTATGATTTATTCATGATTTGATGAGGTATGTTAATGTGCTTATGTTTTATGGGTAAAGAATGATTTCATTCTTATGTATATTTGTACCCATGATTCATTTCCATATTTTTATATCACTTACTGAGCTTTTTATGCTCATCCCATGTTTTTTGAAATGTTTTTCTCAGGTCAAGATAAAGGTACATGATATGATGATAGTGTCATGGAAGTGTCAAGAAAGAATCCATGTTTTATTTTAAATATGTTTCCATTTATGGGATAGAAGAATATTATCTTTATGTAACCACTTTGTTTATTTGTGGAATGTAATGCAAGTTTTATGATCTAATTTTCTAAAAATTTAAACCCGAAAAGATCTTCAATGTGTAATCTTGTAATAACTCAAGATTAAGTAAGGTTTAAGGCTGGGGCCTTATAGTTGGTATCAGAGGTCGGTTTAGATATCTTTAGGAGTTAGAATTCTATTAAATGATTATCCAAAAATATTTTTTTATGGTCAAATTGAAGTGATATAGTATTTGAAGATTACTATGTTGCTTCATCTAAGACATGTTTGTTCAGAATGGTTTTCCGTAGAGGAAACAGGGAAGCAGTTCTAGGAAGGCATGCAGAAGGAAATAACCTTCCGAATCAGCATCCTGAGATGGTCGGAATTGGAACTGAACAGTTTGTTGCAGTAATGGCGCAGTTGACTCAAGCGATAAATGGTGTTGGTATCCGTGCATGAGATCAGTTAGATTAACAGTAGAGGAACATGTCAGTGGTGGAACATTTCATGAGGCAACATCCCCCATCATTCAGAGGATCATCTAACCATGTGCTAGCTTAATGGTGGATTAATGCACTGGAAAAGATTTTCGATGTCAGGGGGTGTTCAGAAAATCAAAAGGTTAGTCATTCTATTTACAGTTTGGAGGGTGAAGCAGATCAGTGGTGGTCGATGGTTAAAAATATCAGGGACGCTGATGAGATTGATGCTCTCAACTGGGATGAATTCAATGGTATGTTTCTTGAAAAGTATTTTCCTAAGGTTGTTCGTCTTAGGATGGAAAAACAATTCTTGGAATTGATGCAAGAGGAAGACTCAGTGGCTACCTATGAATAAAGGTTCACTCGATTGGCAATGTATGCTCCAAATTTTATCCGAGACCTTGATAGTAAAATCTATCGTTTTTACTCAGGATTAAAGCCAAAATATCGAAGGGAATTAGCTTCTTGTGATTTTAAAAGTTATGAAAAGCTTGTTAGATGTGTTGAGAAGGTGGAAATAGAGTTTTCCGATGATCAAGTGTTCCATAACAACCAACAGAAGAAGAAACCGAGGTGGCAGGAGAAAGGGAAGATTTATTCAAAAAATTCTGATGGTAAGATAACTAAGTTTCTAGTTTGTGATAAATTTGGTAAAAGGCATGTTGGGGAATATCTTCTGAATTCTAGAAAGTCCTACCGATGTGGTAATATGGGACATAAGTCTCGTGATTGCACTGAAAAAGATCAAGGTGAAGGTAAGACCAAATTTGATTTATAGTTAGTGAAATGTTTTAAGTGTAATGGGATGGGTCACTATGAAAACGAGTGTCCGACAAAGAGCATGAGTAATGGGAAGCAGTTAGACTACAAGCAGAAAGAGGTGGTGAAATACTTTACAACTACTTCAGCAGATGCCGGGCCATCAAATGAAGTTGTACCAGGTACTTTGTTTGTTTTTTCAGATTATGCCAATGTGTTGTTTGATTTGGGGTCTACACATTCATTCATCTCTAAAAAAATTTCTAGTAAAATGGGAATACCATCTCAAGAAATGACTCCTGAACTTTTGGTAAAAACACATGGGGGAAATGTTGAGGCAAAAAGAATTTATAAGAATCTTCCTATCCATATCTATGGAAAGATCCTACTTTCAAACCTTATTGTTCTACCTCTAGTAGAGTTTGATGTTATCCTGGGTATTGATTGGCTCTCTATTTACCATGCTAAGATTGACTATACAGCTAAAGAAGTTTCTTTTCAGAAAGACTTTCAGTTTATGTACAAGAATGAACCCTTACTGTTGATAACTTATCAAGAGGCCAAGAAACTTGTAAAAGATAGAAATGAATGTTACCTTGTACACATCGTTGAAAACAAAGGAACTGTTAAGATTAATGATGTGCCAGTGGTAAATGAGTATCCTGATGTTTTTCCTGATGAGTTGCCTGGAATAATACCAGATCGGGAAGTTGAGTTTACTGTTGACTTAGTTCCTGATGCTAAGCCAATTTCAAAACCCCCTTATCGAATGGCTCAAATTGAACTTTTAGAGTTGAAGTATCAATTGCAATATTTATTAGATAAAGGTTTCATTCAACCTAGCACATCACCATGGGGTGCTCCTGTTTTATTTGTTAACAAGAAAGATGGTTCAATGAGACATTGTATTGACTATAGAGCCCTGAATAACATCACTGTTAAGAACAAATATCCATTGCCTCATATCGATGATTTGTTTTATCAGCTCCAGGGTGCTCAGTATTTTTTAAAGATTGACTTGAGATCGGGGTACCATCAGCTGAAGGTAAAGGAAACAGATTTTCCGAAGACCGCGTTCCGTACAAGATATGGCCATTATGAATTTGTAGTTATGCCTTTTGGGCTATCCAATGCACCTGCTGTATTGATGGACTTAATGAATATAATTTTCCATGAGTTCTTGGATATGTTTATGGTGGTTTTCATTGATGATATTTTGGTTTTTTCTAAAAGTAAAGAGGAGCAGGAAGGACATTTAAGGGTTATCTTGCAAACCTTAAATGAAAAGAAACTGTATGGAAAATTCAGCAAGTGTGAGTTTTGGTTGCAACAAATTTCATTCCTTGGTCACATTGTTTTTAAAGATGGTATAACTGTTGATCCTGCAAAAACAAAATTTTTTGAAGACTGGCCAAAACCCACAAATGTAACTATGATTCGTAGCTTCCGTGGTTTGTCAGGCTATTACAGAAGGATTGATAGAAATTTTTCACGGTTATCTAGTCCAATGACTAAGCTAACTCGGAATGGTGTTATGTTTATCTGGACAAAAGAATGTAATGATTGTTTTCAGAAGATAAAAAGAAGATTGGTGAATGCTCCAGTTTTGGCACTTCCTTCCAGGAATGGTGAGTTTGTTATTTACATTGATGCTTCAATGAAAGGACTTGGTTTCGTCCTAAAGCAGAATGATCAGGTAATTGCTTATGCTTCACGACAGTTGAAAACTCATGAGGTAAATTACCCTACACATGATTTGGAATTAGCTGCTGTTGTTTTCGCATTAAAAATTTAGAGGCATCATTTTTATGGAGTAAAGTGTGAAATATATACTGATCACAATTGTTTAAAGTATATATTCACTCAGAAAGAGTTAAACATGAGACAGAAGAGATGGCTGGAATTAATCAAGGATTATGATTGTACAATTCATTACCATCCGGGAAAAGAAAATAAAGTGGTTGATGCTTTGAGTCGAAAAAGTAATGCTTCATTAGCATTTTTGTGTTTGAAACGTGATCATTTGGTTAAGGATTTGATGAAATTTGGCATAGAAGTTGTTGGTGTAGGAAGTTCTTCTGTTTTGTTTCAGGTATCAGTGATATCATCTCTATCAGGTAGAATCAAGCAAGCACAGAAGTAAGATAGTGAGTTGCAGAAAAAGGTAGAGCTGGTTCAGAAAGATAAGTTTCCGGAATTCAACATTGATAATGATTGCGTTTTGGGATTTGGGAAGAGATTATGTGTGCCTTGTGATTCACAGTTTAAGAGATAGTTGTTATCATATTTCTCCGTTTTCAGTTCATCCTGGCAATACTAAGATGTAGAGAGATCTGCGGGAGTAATACTGGTTGGATGGAATGAAAAGAGATATTGCTGATTTTACTGTGAAGTGTCTGACTTGTCAGCTGGTTAAAGCAGAGTGGCAGTCACCGAAATGGATGCTTCAGCCTTTACCAGTGCCATAGTGGAAATGTGAAAACATATCCATGGACTTTTTTGTGGGATTACCGAAGACATCTCTAGGTAATAATCCAATCTGGGTTATTGTTGATCGCTTGACTAAATCTGCTCATTTACTTGCTATACGAGATACTTTTTCCCTAGATCAACTTTCTCATTTGTATCTTAAAGATATAGTCAGGTTACATGGAGTTCCCCTCTCCATTGTATCTGATCGTGATCCCAGGTTCACTTCTAACTTTTGGAAAGACCTTCAGAAGTCGTTGGGTACTGAATTAAATTTTAGTACAACATTTCATTCTCAATCAGATGGGCAGTCAGAACGAAAAATTCAGTCCTTGGAGGATATGATACGAGCTTGTTCGATGGATTATCAGGGAAGTTGAGACCAACATCATTCTTTGGTTGAATTTTCATATAATAACAGTTTTCATTCCAGTATACAGATGGCACCATTTCAGGCATTATATGGGAAGTATTGTCGAACTCCAGCTTTTTGGGATGAAGTGTGTGAAAGGAAATTGATGGGACCCGAATTTGTAAAAGAGATGGCAGAAAAAATTAAGATGATTCATAAACACATGAGAACAGCTCAGAGTAAGCAGAAGAGTTATGCAGACAATAGGAGGAAGGATCTATCTTTCAAGGTAGATGATCATGTTTTTCTCAAAGTCTCACCATGGAAATGTGTGATGTGATTTGGTAGGAAAGGAAAGCTGAGTCTAAGGATCATTGGACCATATGAAATTCTGGAAAGAGTTGGATCAGTTGCATATCAGGTGGCATTACCTCCGATTTTATCTCAGGTACATAATGTTTTTCACGTTTTGATGTTGAGGAAGTATATGCCAGATCCATGTCATTTTTGAGTCCAGAGGTTGTTCAGCTAGAAGAGAACCTATATTATGAGAAAAAACCGGTCCAGATTATTGACCACAGGGAGAAAGTGTTACGGAAGAAGTTGATTAATCCGGTAAAGGTTTTGTGGAAAAACCACATGATGGAAGAGGAAACATGGGAATCTGAAAATGCAATGAGGGATAAGTACCCCCATTTATTCGATAAGTAAATAAATTGCAGGGAAGCAATTTTCTAAAGGGTGGAAGGATGTAACATCCCAAGTAATTAATTAATAATAGATATTTTAATCTATGTCTATTAATGAATAATATTGTGTTTTAGAGTCTTAAAATGAATATAAATACAATCTTATGCATGGAATACACTAATATTCTTAAAAGATTGTTTTACTACCTTTTGATGGGAAACCATTTTTAAATATATATTTTAAAAATTTTATAAGCTATGTTTTTCAAAATAAACTTATTCTTTATGATTGGGACATCAATATTTACTTTGTGTAAATTTTTGGTATTTTTCTGACAATGTTCATTTTTTAATGAATAGTGAAAAATACTGCATTTTACATCAAAACTGCTTTTTAATATACTATATTTATATGATTAGATTATCTTTTTAATTGGGTTTAAAGTTAAATTAGAATATATTTTTACCATTTAATACAATGGTGGTCATTATGATTAATATCACTTTGGAATTCGGCATAAACTAAAGCCAAACTTTTCATAGATATTGTTTCAAAAAAACCCGATATTTGTTTTGACAACGGGATTTATTTTTAAATCAATTATTGCAATTTATGTGTTTGGAATTTGGAAAAATGGATTAAATATTTGGAATCAGAAGGTCAGAATTATGTAATCAAGACTTTTTTGTTTTTGGACATTATGAATAGTAACGACGGTAATTATCTTTAATTATCTTGATTATTGAGTAATCAGGTAGTTAAGGATAATAAAATGATATCATAATAATAGAAAAAAGACCACAACATGTGTCCTAAGGCTACTCTTTGTCTCATTCCCGACCATGGGATTCCTTGTTCCAATCTTGGGGGCCCCATGGAATCACTTTTGTCAGAAAGTGACTTTTTATCTTTTTATTTTTAAAGAATGTTAAATGTGACAAAGAATGTATCACCTAAGTAAAATATTTTTAATTTTGTCTACATAAATGATCATTTGGACTATAAATATTAATTAAAAAGATAAAATGATTTCCTACATCATGATTTTTTTTTAAAAATTTTACACATTAAATTTATTAAATTATTTATGACATCCTAATAATGCAACGATTAGCTCATTAATAAAGGATTTAAATAAAATGAAATGATAATGTGAAATCTATGACCTACACATGTCCAAAACCTATTGGATGGGTATATTTCGAACCCTTATCACCTTACCCTCGAATTATATCAATGTGGGACATTTTGAATCAGAAAATCATTTTCAAATAAAGTAACATTTCTTTACTTTCCAAGAGTGCCCCTCCTCTCCTCTTAAAGAAGGCCCCACCTCTACCTCCTTACCCACACTCCCAAAGCCATTGGATCGTCCAACCCCTGCCCATTTTGTCTCTACACATCCCAATATTACTCTTTGAAGCCTCACTTTGGGCATAAGTCTTCCCAAGGAAGCCTTTGAGCACAAACTAAAGGGAGTTGCCCGATTTTAAGGTAATGTTTTCACTTGAGTCCTTTTGTTTTATTTTTCTTCTCCAACCCCCTGAACTCTTTTTATTCATTTATTTTGTAACAAATCTATTATCTTCAATATAATAGGATGTTTTTATAAGAAGGATTCAAGCTACAATTACACACACCTACATCTAATGGTTAAAGGACATACTGTTTCTGTGGATGGTGAATTTATGCCTCCCGAAACGATGATAGTTCAACATTCTTTTAACACCTTAAATGGTGGCCATTAATATTTCACTATATTTATATATGATATATAATATGTTAATGTTTTCCTTAATCTTCTGTATTTTTCATTTTGGGCATACCTTTATGGTTTCCATTATGGGTAAACGCGATATCTTCATTTAAGGATGTACGGACTACCGCCCCCTCAAATTGATATGATTCTTTAAATACCATATGTGGGACGTATAAAGGATGGAACTATGATATTATATATTATATTATATTTTAATTATAATATAAATTTATATCATTATGATTCCACTCTATAAAATAGTAAATAGAAATGAAAGTAGCGTTAATGCGTACGTACGGCTTACTGTCTCCATGAACAGTACAATTCATTTCTTACCTCTAAATGATTATGTAATATTATAAATTCATGTATATACCGGATATATATGATATATACATCATGATTATAATTCTTTATATAATGGATACATGAACAACTTGTAATTATAAAGGGTTTATTTTTGACTCAAGTACCAATGATAATTAAAACGACCGTTATTAACTTAAATAATTACATAGTGTTCATGACATGGAAATAAGTGATATAAAAGGAATAATGAAATTGAAAAAGGTTCTTAAGCAAGTAAAAATTAACTCAAGTTTATTATTTAGGACATTAAAGAAAGATCGAGTCAAGTCGGACCCGAGGTATGGGACTTCGTCTCAATCTCCTTTCATTGAGGGATATTTTGTTTTATACACTACCTTCTTTTATACAGTGTATAATCCCCTTTTACTTTTACGTTTATTCAAAAGGAATATTTTTTATACGAAGCATTTACTAAATGACAAAAGAGAATGTTTTTGTCGTACGTATGCGGCGACAATGACTTCTCCGCCGCTGTGACCATTATTTGAGTTTCGGCTTCCTCTACATGCCATACCGTTTTTTAAAAGAAAAAAATAAATACCATGTTTTACTTTTCTTTTATTTGGGTATTGAAAATGGTTTTCATAATGTTTTTATATCAATGTGTTGTATTTATAACTTGTGATTGAAAGTTGGAAATGTTATGTTTCCTTTATGCATGTTTTATGTGATACGATTATGTTGAGGTTCTTGGGCATTATTATGAAGATGGGCGGTTTTGTGATAAAATAAGGGAGGGTGAGCCTGATATAGCTCTCCAATGCATTGGGTAACGCGAAGGAGTGAAACGTTAAGGTTTCTCTGAAGAGATTTATGGAATATTCTGTGATGGGTATTCCAAACGTAACCAAGAGGGTTACTCCCTACGTAAGAATGTTATGAATGCCTCAAGTTACATTTATGTCTTATGATTTCTATGATTTATTCATGATTTGATGAGGTATGTAAAAGTTCTTATGTTTTATGGGTAATGTATGATTTCATTCTTATGTATATTTGTACCCATGTTTCCTTTCCATATTATTATATCCCTTACTGGGATTTTTATGCTCATCCAATGTTTTTTGAAATGTTTTTCACAGGTCAAGGGAAATTTACATGATATGATGATAGTGTCAAGGAAGTGTCAAGAAAGAATCCATATTTTTGTAAATATGTTTTCATTGATGGGAAAGAAGAATACTATCTTTATTTAAACACTTTGTTTATATGTGGAATGTAATGAAAGTTTTATGATCTAATTCTCTAAAACACTAAACCCGAAAATATCCTCAATGTGTAATCTTGTAATAACTCAAGATTAAGTAAGGTTTATGGCTGGGGCATTATAATTCTACAACTTCATACTCAGGTAATGGGCCACCACATTCCCCTTACATTTAGTGTAATATATTTCTATGTCTATGTCCTGAAGAAACTCCATCCACCTCCACAACCACATGTTGAGGTCCCGCAAGGAGAAGATATACCACAAGAACATCTGACCCGTGAAGTCCACAAAGAACTCCCCTATGAGTTAATGCCACCACAAGATTAGTGTGGACACGACCTCTACAAGTTCTATATCGCGGGTGGCATATTTAATTTCATTTTTATGTAACTTCATAGACCCATAAGGTATCACCCCCAATTGTTTCATCAGAAACCCCCCCCCCCCATCTGTGGCCTAAAGCGTTAAATATCACCTCAAGCATCACCCCTTAATTTTGGAAACCTTAGTATTGAGGCAATGACCAGCTTCCCCTTCAGATAACCGATGGTTTTCTGGCACTACTCACTCCATATAAAAGCATGATATTTCTTGGTGGAGGCTATCAAGGGTGTTGGAACTTTGGAGAAGTGGGGAAAGAATCATGGGTAGTAACCTGTTAGACCCAAGATTCTACGAACCGCTACCAAGTTCTTGGGAACTGACCAAGAAACAACTTCATAGACCATCAACGGATCCACTTCTATCACCTAAATGGACACCACATTTCCAAGGAAGTTCACTTATCATGTAAAAAGATTGAAAATGTACAACTTCCCATCGAGATAGTATTGTCATATGACATCTAAAACCATCCTCATATGCTTGATGTGGTCCTCCTCTAATCTTGAGTAGATCGGGATGTTGTCAATAAACTTGAATACGAACCGGTCAAGATATTATAGGAAGAAAGAGTGCATGAATACCATGAACACTACCGGTGCATTTGAAATGCCGAATGGCTTGGCCACAAAATCAATGTGCACATATCTGCACCTAAAGGGAGTCTTCGAGATGTTACCCTCATTCTCCATTAATTGGTGATATCCCGATCATAGGTAAATCATGGAGAACCATATTTCCCCCTTCCACTATTAAAAAGGTCATCAATCCTCAGGGGGGGTAATGGTTCTTGACCGTTTCCTAGTTCATCCTTTTGCAGTATATACACAGCCTGAGACAAACATATGCCTTCATTATAAAAAAGATTGGAGCACCCCATGGTGGCATGTTTCGTCGGACCAAACCCTTTATCATCAGTTCTTCAATCTAAATCTATAACTCTCACAACTCATAAGGCACCATCCAAATGGGAGCCACTGAAATCTAACGAGCACTGTGTTGCAAGTCTATTTGGAACACGACATCACGTTGAGAGGGTAGTGTCACCAGTACCCTAAGGAAGACGTCCAAGAACTCACTGATGATTCCCAGTACTTCCACCATCTCTGTATCTGATGACTCCACTAACAGCTCATCTGACAAGGAAAGAAGGGGCTCCACTCACCGATTTCCTTCCTAGGAACCCCTCTCACTGGAGAATGTCACTCACTGGTTGCCTTACAGTCGATACCATGAATGAAATCATATGGCTTCATCTACTAAAAAAGATGGTCCCCAATAGATTAATGTGGTCCCAACATCAGTATACATCCCCCGAGAACCTGAGACAAGATGGTCTGACCTCTAACTGGAATACTCAAAACATGGGGCGCACGATGTATCTATGCATCTAGACCCGAATCATGGGCTTAACTAGGTGCACCAATGGATTGTGAAGCTCATGAATCAATAAAGGAACAAGAAAGATTGATAAACAATAAGATCGTACATCAAACGATCTATGGCCTTGATGGAACAGCTACCTCTACATCGTGCAACTTCACACAGACTGCTTCTCTACCCATCAGGTGTAAGGCACCTCCCTAACCATGTCCTGGTCACAGTCCGTAAGGAGTTCCTTGAGGTTGTCCTCCTACTACACCGTCTGATCTCAGAGGAGTTGGAGCCCACTGTCCCTACTACTTTTGTTGAAAGGGCTTGAGCAGATACTTCTGGGGGCGAGTTGGGTGATGAACCTACCTATCCCCAACTATACTACAATCAAACATGTCACTCATTCTAAAGGTACCCATGACCGCCACAGATGAAGCAACTCAATCTTGGGCACACAAAGTGGGAGCGAGGACTGGGAGATTAAAACTAAAACTACTAGGGCCTTCTCCCCACTGGCGAAACCTACAAGGCCCTGACGTTTTAGGCCGGGGGATAATGGCCTTCCCCTTTGATGAGCCCTACTGAATACCCTCCCATGGGAAACCTCCCAGCATGTAAATACTCCATACCTCTATATCCTTCTTCTGAACCTCCATGGATGTCAGTAGAGTGAAGGGAGTAACATCATACTAAAGAGAAGGTCGAAGTACCTCCTCTAAATGTCTCTCCCGATTCTCCAAAACCAGAATGAGGTCCGGAGTAAAGGTAAGGGGATCCTTGAACATGATCCCTAGCTCCCTCACTTACATAATCCAATACAGAAGGATGTTTAACTCTTTCCTCTTCTCAACCTTCATCTTGGAAGAGTGGAATTCTGCTCAGAACTCCCTCTTGATGTCACTCCGTGAAACCTCAGCCTCCCTCTTCTCCCCAAGATAATGATCCCACCCATGACGCATCGCTCCCCGCATCGGGAATTCATACAGAAGAACCCAGTACTCCGTCAAAGCCAGTATGAAGATGAAAGCTATCACAAGCTCCTTGTGAAAACTCTCTATCTCCATGTCCGATAAGCCCCCTCATACTTCCTGAGGGTCTACCACTGAATTTCACACAACATAATCTTCCACTAGTTGTCCTACACATCTCTATCAGTCATCTTATGATTAGCCAAATCAACATTCTAAGCCTCAATCAACTACACTACCCATGGTCGCAGTCCATGTACAACAACTCCAAGGTAAAAAACAAATACCTAATAATGAGTATTCTAGAAGATTGCATCTAAATTGTTCTTAAATGTTTGATTTATTTTAAATCCCCAAAATACCTAATACACAGAAGTACACAAGTAATTTTGATGTGTGTACAATTACTAGGGTCTCTACCCTACAATCAGTGTATCCTCACTTCATCATTCAGTAGGTTTAATGTCCTCTCATCAGATCAAGGGGGACCTAAAATCCGGCGTCCTAATTGGTATTCCCAGGCCTATTTCATGAACCATGATTTCCTAATATTTTTCAACTACAATCCAATGAAATCCTCACTATTCCTAACCACAGACTCCACCATATCTCTCATCCATCACCTTTCATACCATTCTACATGGACCTGCCTTCACCATGATGATGGAATAGACAAAAAATACCAGACCATTCATTATTCAAGTTGATGAAGAGATAATGACCCTGTGTCCTGCCTTCAATAGGCCCCGGAGTGGCAACTAGCACCATGGGTATAAAATCAAATGTTATATGGAAGGAATTAGCCATTTTTTGAAAAGGACTGGGAGATAAGATAGAAAATCCCAATCAATACAAAAATTGGACGTAATAGTAATGAAAAATAAAAGTCATTCCCATATGCATGTTCCAATATAAAGTGCTACGAGTACAAGAAAACTAAAATGGGATGGACTAAAAGAAATGAAAAGTAGAAACACCAATGGTCCAAACATATAACCTAATACACCCTTGTACGATCCCCGAAGTCCTCCAGGAAACTTGAAAATAGTTTTATATACAGAGGTTGAGTATACAGGTATACTTATTAGGGAAATCCAAAAGCTATTGTGCACAAGTGGGGTGGAATTATAATTCCTATTAAGAAAAAGAGATTTCCAAAGCACATAGAAAGGATAATTTCCACCCAAACCTCACTAAGGAACACATCAAAAATAACACACGTCATGTAAAGTAATAGTAATAACTCATCGATGATTGGGTACCCCGAACCACTTTACAACTGGTTATTGATAATATACTATGCATCAGACCTCCCCCTCAATTCTCCCTATAGTTACACTGCCAACCCAACAATAACCTTTTGGGCCACCACAACCATGAATCTCCCCTGCAGACACCTGGGACACAATAACCGCAAACATCCATGCCCACAGACCCATAGTCCATAACAACTAGCACCACACCTGATGGCACCTGGTCCAGAACAACTACCGCTGCGTCCGACGACTTCAGGGTCTCATCTCGAAGACACTTCAAAAAAAGGCCCACCCACACATGGGCCAACCACCACAACTACCCTGCCCAATGAATTGGCTATAATGGACCTTAGGAATTCACATCCTACCTGAAGAGTCTTGGGCTACGTGGGAAAAGTAGCATAAAATGAGATAATACTGAGTAACTCAAAGGAGTGTTTGGAAATACACCCTCCCCCAGGTAATGTGGGTCTTCCGCTCGGAGTGCTCAAAATGGGTTGGGTGAGAATGAGAAACATATGAAAAAAATTATACATATAGGTAAACTAGAACTCATCCCAACCTAGGGTTTCCAAAACCAACCCATACACAAACACCCTCATTACTATTCATTCATAAAAAGCACAACAACAACAACCATGTCACTACTCATTCCAGGAAAACAATTCCCCATTGAACCCATTATTGTTATCACACAAAAGTGGTTTCATTTAAATAATTCTTCACATCCAAGAAACGAATACGAATAGCCACAATCTCTAGAAGGAAAATCAACCTAGCAATAAATTAAGAAATCACACGAGGTTCTATTGTAATGTCACCACAAAAAAATTATCTGTGAGATCCCTCAAAGTACAAGAACCAAAAAAAACCCCAACATACGACCCCACATGTCCCAAAATCCAAAAACTATCAATTTCACAATAGGGGGATCTCATCCCCAACCATGTAACCTCACAAGAATTAAGCAGAACAACCATACACATCACTAGAACCGAGAAAGGGAGTTCTCCGATTTAAAAAATCCATTCATTTAATTCCATCTTTATGTTTGGTTAACTAAGGTGACCACACAAAATTCTAATTCATTGGGAATTCATTTTATCAACTGAGTTTACATGATTAACCAGTTTCCATGTTACATCCATTCAATCACATAATTATACAGAAAATCAAGGTTCATTATTCCACAACAATGGACCACCATTGGCCATGATTTCTAGTGGACATAATCCCATAAAATTCACAAAATATAAGAGAATGTAAAAGTGTAAAATAACACCATCAAAAAACCCTTTCATTCCATAAAAAACATTTATTAAAATCGTTAAGGATTGGTTTTATCCATCCCCATAGAAACATTATCATACCCACCCCGCATGATACACAATAAAGAGACACTATGGAAAACCCTTCCAGGATGATCAATGATTAATATTTTTCTCCACCTATCATGAACTGGGGATGCGTGACCTACTGGGGAGGAATCCCATGAAATCCAAGAGATAATAAAAATCGATCCAGCATAATCACACAACTATCCTTGGGAAGGGGGACTCAAAATAAAACATGGAAAAGAAAATATGCCATCAAAAAAAAAGAAAAAATACCTGGTTGATACAAGGTGAGATCCTGGAGTTACAAGAAATGAATTCTAGAACATCTTTATAGGAGGATCGTGGTTTGTCCATGCATTTGGGTTGTTACACACGATGGAATTATTTTTCATTTAATAATTCTCATTGGATAGGTGTTCATAATGGATACGAGTTAAAGGTTTTCCTTTAATCAGAGGAAAACAAGTAATATGGGTGGAACTATAAGGTATAGGAAAATGGTGTGATACATAAGGAAAATCCACTCGTTTTCGTAATTCAAGGGTCACTCGGCTCATAGGTGATTTTTGATATCATTAATGGGAATTTAATGTATTTGAAATGTGTATTAAAACACTTTTACATCAAAACAGACGTTGCAGGGGTGGAACTCGAAAAAGCCGGAAACTGAAAAAAATGATGGATACCATTTGGTGAGACACTATAATGGTTCCATTGTCACAGATCCACTATAAGTGTTGCCACAGTTTTGGTGTGCGACCTTGACGATGTGACTTCTACGGTGCCAACATAATGGTGACAACAGTTTTGTGGAATAATGACAGCAGTGCCACCATTTTGGTGTGCAATAGTGACCAGTTCTACCGTTTTTTGGAACCATTTGACGGAACCATGTTATTATAAAACTCATTATTGAGTCACTGTCTAGGCGATTGCACCATGGATGAAATATCAATTGACCGTATACCAATTTATAATGGTAATGTGAGAAAAATATTTCCAATTTACATATTATTATAAAATTTCATTATTATATTTTAAATAACCCTTCTCATTCATTTAATTGTCATTTTATATTATACAAAATTATTTAACCATTTTTGATAATTTTCATCACATGTTTATCTATGCTAATGGTGATCCTCAATAGTGAATATGAATGAGAAGATTTTCTTATTTTAAGGGTCTTTTATTTTTAGGTTTTTGGTATCATTTTGATTTACACACCATTAAGGTATATATTTATGAATGGTTTTAATATTACATGACACGAAATAAATTATTTTATTTAGAAAATTTATAATGTTCCACAATTCAATAATATTTTTTTAGTTTGATTTGTATATTGTATGAACCATTTCATATTCAATTTAATTTCTTCTTAAAGAATAAAAAAATATTTAGAATTATAGAAATATAATTAACGGAATATTTTTTTTAGAAAACATGAGTGTTTACAATTACTATTGATAATAGAGACACTATTATTCAAACACCAACTGTTAAATTTATTTTACAAAAACATATATTTCAGAAAAAAATTATCAATTTATATATTCACACTTTTTTGTGGTAAATGAATTTTACTAGAAAACCAGGGTGACATATTTAAAAAATCCTAAAAAATTAATTTCTTATAATATTATGGAAGTACTAAAAAATTAATAAATACTAATCTTGAACAAAAAATTGATAATAACTTTTAAAATGCATCATAAATACCTTAGTAAATTAACATAAGTTCTCAATGAAAAAGTGATATTTCATGAAATATTAATACTATTATCTAACATGTGTCAAATAAAATCAAGGATATTGTACATCAAAAAATGATAGGATCGTGATCAAATAAGTAATAACTACATATTTTATAGTAACATGTCAATAACATAAACATAATTTCAAATCGATATGAAAAATAAGAAAACAAATCGATATGATATAACTATAAAATTAAAGAAATGTATCAAACTACTAAAATATTTTTTGTCTATAAAAAAACTAACCATCATACTTGTGAATCATTTAGTTAATTACATATCCATTATTAAGATATAAAATAAAGTAATGAATTATTTATTTCTTCATTATAGTTAAATAATGTTCACATTATTTTGAACATATAATTTGAATTCACATGTCATAATGTTCCTCTGTGACAAATAATGTGTGAACAAGCCCATGAAATGGCCCATTCCACATTAAAAAAACAGATCCACAGACGAGTTACTAAAACTAATAATTATTCCACACAGGTTGTACCAACTAGACATCATAGACATCCCAAATAACTTTATATAATACAATAAAGAGATTCATGTAGCCTTTAGGGTATACATCTCAATTCATAACTACCTTTTCTATAGTCTACTCTCATTCTCAACTATCTCAATTACTATAAATGTTAATTATATCATATCATTAATGAAATAAAATTTTTTATTTACTAATGATGGATTCACCCTAAAAACACTTAGAAAACATACTACATGATAATTAGGGTGTTCCATGATCCCTAGGGGTATGTGGGCTGTGTGGTAAGTAATTTTGAAATATTTATGGAATTTTATTCATATTGGGAAAACTATAAACATTGACAATGATTATAATAATAAAATACAATTATTTTTATAATTTATTAAACGTATCAAAATGCAATGAAAGTAGACCCAAAAGACAAAAAAAATACTACAAATTAAAATAGTAACATTAGTGGATATGTTCCGAACATGATCTCCAAATACTATATCCCATACAATATAGTTCCGAATATGAACCATGAAGGACCATGTGAATCATGAATAAATACAACTAATCTAATCATTTCAGTAGGATGCATAGTTATATGATAAATATACATTAAAAAATTTATTTCTAATTCATTTCACACATAAAGTGTGATTATAAAATACATAATAAGAAACCATGAAGGTTCTAAAAAAGTATTTAAGACCATGTGTAAATAATAAATCAATCAACTAAATTTAATATATATATAAAAATATTTTTTAGATCATGATTCATGGAAAAAAATTATAAAAAGAATATACTTAAAACTATTCTAAATTCATTAATCCCTACATATTGAGAATTTATTCCAGATATACCATCCTTTTTCTAGTCAACTGGGATTTGAGACGATACCCCAATTCTATCACCTATAGGGGAATACCAAAAAAATGTTACAAATCAAAAATATATATATATTATCCCACACATATGAGTAGATGTGTGTAAAAAAATATTTGGTCACAACAACCCATATTTGGGTAACAAAATATAAACATATAGTTAAATAACATAGTTCATTCATTAGAATATGGGAATATGAATTATGAGTAATGTCATTTCAAGACTATCATATATCCGGGGAACTAAATTCTTATATCCTATGCCCTGATAAACATTACCTCAATAGTTGGCATAGCAAATTATATTTTATATAAAAACCATGCATCTTTACTAACATGATATAATTTTAACAAAACATATTCCATTCTAATGTCGATATCGAACCATAACTGCCAGCAATATTTATAAAAAAGAATAAACATTTTATCTACTGCAATATTACTTATCATATGTATAAATATAATTCTAAATAAATACATTACATAATATAAGTGAGATAAATCTATGAATATTATATTATGGAAAAGACACCAATATTTAAAATAAAATAATAACAAAGAAATATTCAACATTTCTATTTATATTTATCTATTTTAATTTCATTCTGACATGACAATGCTATGTAATTAGAATTTGAAATCTACAATATATACATAAATTTATTTACCTCATGAATAGAAAGTATCATGTGTATAGTAAGAAATATATGGTAAAAGACTATGGTTTTTAATAATCGTAACCTAATATGTCTCATGGAATCCCAGATAAATGATTAAATAATGAATATAAATGGTTTTCGGAAACAAATAAAAAAATGGAGTTGCATAAAAATATGTTACTCAAATAAAACATATTTTACTATATTAATGTGATCATGTAATGATTTATTATTTAGGGATGTTTTGTGATAAATCCTATATTATTAAATAAATTATAATTTTATTGATTTTAATGAATAAAATATTATTAAAAAATAAATTCTAATATAGAATTTGTACAGTGGAACTAACCATAAATTCTTTCAGTTTATGAAATGAAATAAAAGTGGGATTTATTTTAAATATATGTTTATATTGGGTGATAATCCAATTATTAATGCAATGTTTTTTTATTTGTAATATTATTTACACAAACCTAATAACTATAGTCTTCATCAAGCTAGTGATTCAACCTCTTATCCTATGATATGTTTGGATCACTAACTTTTTACTCATCCAATATAAGTTCTAATGTAATCAACATTTTAATAACATTTTTATGGAATCAATGAGGTAGGATTTTAAATAGATGTAGTTACACTACACATGATTCATCGTTTTTTCTAAACTAGTTAAATAACATCTATTTCCATTGTATGTCCACAATGATTTAGAAGAACTACTCTTATGTTATGTGAAGATCCTACCCAGTTAGTCATTATATATTGAAAACTCAATGAAAGTGAATTATAAATAATACATAGTACATTAGTAAAATAATAATATTAAAATTTAAATTCACTATAGATTAATAATATTTAAAAATATTTGTGAATAATTATTACCAAATATTTACATAAATATTTCCATTATGTGAATTAGGTTATTTATTGTTTAGTAATATAATTATTCAAACTACATGAAATGATCACTATTATAATTTAATAATTACACAATGGGTGATAAAATAGTTATTTAAATTTAAAATATGTAATTTAAGGATAATAGTAGAAAGGTATGTTCTAATATTAACTAATTTTAATGTTTTTAAGATTCACCTCTTATGGTATTTTAATCATTCAGAAAACAATTTAAACATAATTAAAACCGAAATAGTTAACTAAATATTTTATTCACTTTATAAAATATATTGTTTTATTGAAAATAAATTTTAATGTTCCACTAAGATTACTATTATGAAACATATATATATTTTAATGGAATGATTTTTTAATTTAATTTATTACAATAAGAAAAATGGTGTCCAATGGATTTATGACCATTCTTGGGAATACACATATTGTTAGAAACCACTTAACTATCACTTCTTCTTGAAATTTCATGCCTAGTACTCTCTCAAAACTATAATATCCCAAAATAATCATCTAATTATAATCAATTAAAAATTATAACAAATTACCCAAGAAACAAATTCCAACATTTATAACAAAAAGCTAGCTGAACAACACCATTAATCTTAATATAATTTTTTAATAAAAAATATATATAAAATCTAGATTTAATTAGACCAAGATAAATAATTATACTTCCAAAATAAACAAACAAATAATATAGTCATTTTTAATTAAATTCCATCAAAAAAATGATCAATGTATTCCAAATCATGTATTTATGTATTCTGGAACACAATGAAGAATTTGATAATGTAATCCAATGGATTTTCAATAGAATTTTATAAATTTTCCATAAAATATTGGAATAACGGAATCCAATAGGGAGTTCAAAAATGTAAAAATGAGGTATATGGGGGAGAGGTTTATTATTTATAATATTTACATAAAATTATAGATCATACATTATAAAACATAACGAAGGTTTTTTAATGAGTCAATGGAGTTATTAAAGTAGCCAAAAGACATCAGGTGGCTTCCCAGTATCAATATAACCATGGGTTTGTTAACGGAGTTCCATTTTTTGGAATATTACTTCCCCATATCATTTCCTTCAATTATAACACTAATTCTCTTCCAAACACATACCACACCCAATCAAACATAAAAACCCAAAAAATACCTCTAAAATAAAAAAACCAAGCCTCTTCATCATCCAAGATGAGTAATTAAAATTTCCCCACATTTCAAAAAAATATTATTCTAAAAAAAGTAATGGCCAAGGTAAAGTTCATTAAAAATTACCCTCTATTGAGTTTTATCTTTCCCAAAAAACAAAATCCATCATCTTCTGATGATCGTTCGTCTCAATCCATATTAATAATGATACAATAATAATTCAAATCAATAAAATGTATGGAATAGATAATAAATATTTTCAATATTTAGAGAAATAATTTAACAAAAGGAAAAAAATGAATCTTATGATTTCATAAACTATAAGCTTCCAACTATTAACCACATCAAAAATATTCCTTTTGTACCATTATATTTTTACCACAACTGAATTAGGATAGACTCACTGCTCAAAATACCCTCCATAATATGGTGCATCCCACAATTAAACTCCCGATCATACTTATATTATAGTTATTTTACTTCATCAGGACAATTTTTTAAATAAAAATCATTTTTAAAATTAATTTCCATTTCATGTATTTAAAAAAACATTTCATTGAGAACACCCTTTTCAATCCACTAATATATTTCTTCTACTTATTAAATTTAAAAATAAAATCATATTTATTCAATACTTCCATGTGAAAATATTTTTTTAATACATAGTAATAGAAATAAATTGTTCAAAAATTTTATTGAAAAATTTAGTTTTGAAGAAGATTTTCGTACCAAATAATATTGACATATAACCAACATTATATGACATAAAAAGAAAATACAATAATGATTAAAAAAAATAAATACTAAATGTTTGTAATTCTAAAAACACTAATATAAATATCATCCAATTTAGAATAAAGGGAATTATTAAATAGATAGAAACACAACAATAAAATATCCTAAATGTGTATGAAAATTATCTATCCAGTTCTATCATCAAGAATAAAAGTAGTATATCAACAGAATAATATGAGGTAGTCCAAAAAATTCTAATCTCCTATTTTTTAATAATATGTAAAAATGGAAATAATAATGTGACAATATCAAAATGTAAATCATGTAATAAAATAAAATAATAGAGGAGATTTAAGTATATCATTTAGTTATATTGAATGTATAATAAAGTCATGCTAATTTATAATGAAAATTTATTCTATCATGTGATTACAGTACTAAATTGAATCTCCACTAATAATATATATAGGAAATAACTATATACATTATTATTTCAAGATAAAATTTTAATTTTTCATGTATATTTGTTCATTTCATATGTATGATCATGTCCTAATATGCCTCTATAAAAAATGATGATGGATAGACATAATAAATAACCATTGATTGAGCATAATCCAATTTATATACTAACATTAATTCATGTTTCAATTACTCAAAATAAAAATTTATTCATATGGGTGGGGCTTAAGAAACAACACATACTAATTGGTTAACATTATATTATACAACAAATCGGTCTATGATGTCTTCTATGGGACACTTATCAAGTATCAGTAATCTTATCTCTAGTCCAGTATCATTTTTGACCATTTTAATTTAATTAAATGAGGAAAATTATAATTTTACCACACTAATAGAAATTTTAAATCTTCTTTTCTCAATTCACACTAATAGAACTTTTTCAGGTGGGCAAATGGCGCCATGGGCTTACCCAGATCTATATGGGCTATCAATTAGCCTGATCATGTTTATTCTAGCATTTGCGGAATAATTTAAACACAAAAAAAAGATAATTAAATAAAAAATTAATAATAATAGAACAAAATTAGTACCTATATAAGTCCATTATTTCCTCAAAATAGTGTCAAATAAATCACAAAATTTAAAATGTTGGTGGAAAACATCTATTAGCACTGTAATATTCTAGAATAATAATTATGTATTTTCTTGATCATTTTTTTGTTAAAATATATTTTTATAATGGAATAATTAATAAGGGTATGAGGGGTCTCAGAGGTGTCTTGGGAGTTCAGATCACAATAAGTGGGTATAAGAGAAATATTTTTGCATGTTTCATGATTTCAGCACTACTGGTAGTAATCATTGGACATTAATAGGTAGGTATAGAAAGGTAGGTGCTAGGTTGTGTAACCATCATGGGGGGAACCTGAATCCATGTGGGTATGGAATGATCAATTTTGTATGACCACTAAACAATTTTCTAAACCATCAAAGAACCCATGAAATCATGGGACTAATTCCTATTATTCGATAGAGGGTGGTTCATGGTTGGACCACATTTTGGCCCATCATGTGGTCAAACCATATTCCACACTATAGAAGAGAAAAGTCAATTTTCACCCTTGTATTTTTTGAAAATTCACCTAATTCTTCTCACATTTTCCACTTTCTGAAGATAATGTTATTAAATTTTTCAACAAAGTTTTTTTAATTACATTTCATCTTCGATTCATGGCCATTTTAGAGCACCATTATTTGTGGACTGATGCTTTATGTGAGAATATCAATACATATTCATTTATTTTATGGAAGCGGACTCATGTGGTATTTATTCTCCGTCCAAATCCCTAAAACAATATTATTCCAAAATATTCTATTTAGGGAATTTAAATGTTGCTTCTGTTCGAATTTAGGGAGATTGTTTGTTGAGCATTCATCTATGAATTTTAGGCAGGTGGCCTATAAGTATATCCCACAACTGTGATGCACGAATTAATGTTGATGTGGTTGTGAAGTGGATTATTTAATGTTTTCTATTATTCCTCTTGTTTTGGAATGTTAATTAGGTTAGTTTTATTATTAATTATACCATAATGGTCTCTATGGGATCCATTATGGTTGATTAAACATCACTAAATGACACTAATAGAGCATTCCTCTTCCCATGAACATGGAAATGGAATGTTCAAAAAGGTATTGAAGGTTTTATCTGAAATTTTCTATTGTCACATATTCTAGAATGATAATAATGTTTTACCAAATATAACTAATGATAATTTTATTTTTTTAGTTATCGGGGAAGTAGGGGGAATTTGGATAAAATTCAATGCCCAAAATTAATTATGTCATGAAAGTCATCAAAAGTGAGTAATGATTTATAAATTATGCATATGAGAAAAATATGTATGAATTGCATCTAAAATTGAGGCTCTACTCACATGGTTGGGATGTTGTACTGAATATTTACTCCTAATAGGTGTCTATACTGATGAAATATACCAAATTAGGTGGTGCATGGGCCTTGGATTTAGATTGAGGCTTTATTCCACTAATTAATGCATGTGTTATGAATGTCTAGACTATAGATCCAATATAGTTTGGTTTATGTGATTCCTATACTAAGGTTATAGGGCGGTTAAGATCTTGTAATTCATGTATAATTACAGTCCCCATGACGTGGGGTACACGAATCCAATTTTATGTTGTTTATTTTTCTGTCGTATACCTAATAATGGTTGACCAATATGGGTAACACATGGAATTAATGTTGAATGTGGATAATGTAAAATAAGTTATTCTAACGGATAGTGGTTTATCCTATTCATAACATTCATATTATATTACTCTGGATTCATTGTTTTAGACTATATATTTTGTAGACATCATTGGTGGTTTCCAACTATGTTTTACTCCCACCTTTCTTGAGCCACCATTGCATACCTGAGTAGACATAATTTTTTCCAGTTAGAGAAATGGAATGGGACCTACTCTAGATGATTTATTTGAAGTTTAGGGATTTTCAAGGATAATGATATGTGACTTGGGGTCAATATATTTTTGGGAATTGGTTATATTTATTTTATATGGATTTTTTCCACTTAGCATTGTATTATATGGCAGTGAATATATAAATTTTTTTTTGGGAATATATCATGATTTAGGAAATGAATTCTTGACGAATGTTTATTATATATAATGTGTCACTAATTAATTTCTCTTTATATTGTGTATTATATAGATAAATATGGTTTACTCTACCAAAAAGTCACATTAAACCCCCACTATTAGTCATAAGCTTTTAGAGTATGGGGTGGTGTATATGATGTCATGTAGTGACTCAACTCCGTGAACTTGTTATTGTGGATCCTATTTCAGAGATGTTACAATGTGGTTTCAGTTGTGTTTTATGTTATTTATTTTATTTTGGGAAGGATGATAAGAAATTAAGATGTTTTGGTCCTTGGAAATGAGCTCGTTCATGGGAGTATATAGTCTATGAATTTTGGAGGACCTAAATACCTAGTGTGGGAATTTTTTATTGGAAATTATTTGTTATAGATGAATGTTATTTAACATTGTGTGATTCACTTTATATTTGTTGTTACTTTTTATGTGATTTTTCTCATAGGCTTTAATGGAAGGACGTTGTACATGAATGATTAATTATACGAAATTCCGCATAAATGTGACATGCATCATGTTAGGAACACACCAAAAAAAAGTTGTGGTTATGTAAGTAATGAGAAATTAATTTTGAATCAACATTAATGGTAAGGAATAACGATACTCATATTGATGTTTTATGAATATAAATAATTTAATTTTTTTTTGAATGATTTGAAAAAATAACTAATGAGAATTTTGTAATGGTTAAATGATTTAGAGGATGTCAAATGAAAAAGTTCGGTTTTGTGATCATTGTATATATTAATATGTGAATGATTGTTTCCATATGTTATCCATGACCCAGTGTAGTGATGGATGATGTTACTGATATAGTATTTTTAGGTCTGTTTAGATAGTATATTTGGAATGGGTTTCTTATGTATAGTAGTGAAACTTGTTTTTATAAAATATGAAACATTAATATTATGTGTTTTAAGATGTTTTATTATTAATGTATAGTGCTTCCACATTTACAATTCATACTGGTTAGGATACATGAGTATATCACTATGAATTTACTCCATTGTTGGAGTAGGAAACCATGGTGGAGTCAGGTAATATAGTAGATGATCAATTCGTTGATAACATTTATCAATTTTTGGGATTAGGATTGAGTAAGACTTAGTGTTGGTTAGAACGAGTATTTTTGACCTGAATATTGATTTGTAGTTTCAAAACAATCAAATTTTGTCTAGAGAGGTTGGACCTGGGGAATATATTCTTTACATAGGGTCCATCTAGATGATTTTGTTTCACATAGTGACTTTGCTAATGAAGGGCGTCTTTTTGGATATTTATATGTTACAAGGAACAATAACGAAATACTGGGATTTTCTAATTCATAATGACTAGGAATATGGTAGGTGTTTGAATGATTTATATGAAAAGGTTCTGGAACAATACTATCTGAATACATGGAATCAATATAAATATATAGGGTTTATGAATATCAATTATTGGTCTATGTATGTGATAGAGTATATAGGATGCTTCGCAAACTAGAAATGTTATCCATCAATTTTGGTACGAGAAAAAGAATCCATGACAAGTTGTTTATCAGACACAATTAGATGCAAGATCATGTCCCATGTGAATATATTTAATCTAAATAGGATTGATGAGGTAGTGGACATGGATCCAGTTTTATTAAGGGAACTAAAAAGATTATTCTAGTGGTAAACATGTGTTTTTAGTTGGGAAATCTATTGGTGTGGATTTTAATAGTAGAATGAACCAGTTTGGAAGAATTCACCAATGAAGTTGTAGGAAGAGTATCTAAGGAAGTGAATAGATCCCCAACAGTGGTGACCTAGTGTTTATTAATATGTGTGGTGGGATGTGAAGCATTAATAACTATTATCATCAACCCTCAGTGGAGTGGTGAGTGTGTGGTAGGATGTGACATGTACAATTTTAATTTAAATCCCATGGAAAAAGGGTATTGATGGTGGGTAATGTATGAAGTAAATAGTATCAAGGTAGCATACTACCCCATACCAAGAATCTAGAGGGATTTCTACTAGATATATAAGTTGGTGTAGATGATTTTTTACTCTAAGATAATAACATCAATATCTGAAAATAAATATGGCCAAAAGAACTCAAACTAAAGCCCTATTTAGAGGGTAAGATCAGGATCATGTAGTCCATCCAACACCTACTGGTGGTGAGGATTGAGCATTGAATAATCATGGTGTGATTCTCTGGTATTGCACACTTTCTTGTGATTTAATTTTTATAAGGACATCCTATTCAATTATAACTACCTATTTCTTTGATGTGTTGTGTGTAATGTTGGAATGTATGTGTGGGGTTATCAATATTGAACCATAGATGGGAGAATGAGATGAAAATATTTAAAAGTGAACTGAGTGGTCCCTCGATGTTTCTGGGTACCATTTCTGTTGGTATTTTTATCCTCTAAATGATTTGTTTAGACATAATATTAGGTACGAATTGGATAGTGTTGTATCAAGACCATGTTGACATTTATCAAAAAAATGATAATGTTCAAGTCACTTGGGGGTGACAGCTATGTACACTATGGGGAGTGAGATATACAACCAGGCTTTGTAGGTCCATATAGAAAACAATTTTTTGAGATTATACATCCAGTGGTGTGTCTTTTTCTTCTTCATCGGGGAGGATAGCAGAGAATTCTCCAACTTTTGGTTGATTAGTCCAATGATGTGTTTATAGAGGACATTGAAAGGATTCCTCTTGTGAGAGAATCTGAATTTATTATGGAACTAATAAGTCTTGCTGATACAGATTATGTTCTTCCATATATGGTGGCATAATAAAATAATTAGGAGCTCAAGAATCATCTATAAGAGTGGTATGGTAATATATTTAGGCATATAAGCTTATAACCCTTGGGATCTCATGTCTTGTTTGTTACGAATGCATATGGGACATTGTGTTTGTTTTTTTATTACTAAGAGTTGAATCATATGATATTTAGGAGATGATATCTTCTTATACATATAGATGATCCTTCAGAGTAGTTGAAAGTTGTTTCTATTTTCTCTTAGTTTTAATTATGGTCAGGTTATCATTTGATATGGGTAAAGACTTATGATATATAGTGGACAAAATTCAGGATTAGTTGCGTCTTCTATGATTTTGTTGTGATATTATGCTGGTTGAAGAATTTTGCAGTAGTGTTTATGAAAATGATTAACTGAATATTTCAACCATACATGGATTAGTTTGTAGTTGTTTTGTGGATGAAATATTTGTTTACTCCAATACTCCTGATAACCATTCACAGGCCGTAATATAATCCTTAGTACATTGATATCACATGAGATATATTACATTATAAATCTATGAGGAAGGATTCCCAATTGACCAAAAAAATATCAGTCCTATCTTTATTAAGAGCATCCAAATAATTCTTTTGATATCCTGAGATTTATCGGGTTTAGTGTGAAATTAATAGTGGTTTATCATTGTATTTTCTCACTTGGTAGTTCCACATTGATACCTGACCAAGAAGGGTTTGTTATTTGGCTGGTTTGTATGATGTGATAATGATATCTAGTTGTTAAAAATTAATTTTCTATAGATAGAAATTTAATCCTACCCAAGCTATGCTTGTTGTGTACATTTTTTTTGATTCAACATAAACTGGGATTGGGACAATTTAGTTATATGGAGATCAAGTTGTGAAATATGGGTCACGAAAGATGAGGCCACATGAAAGAACTAATCCTATATATAATCTAGATTTGGACAAAATGTTTTATTCCTTGAATTTTTTTTGTAATTATCATTTAACTAAATATTTTGTTGTTTTTACTGATCATAATATTCTGAATATATTATTTATTAGTGATATGTGATGCACCGATGATAATGATTGTTCAGTTTTAATGTAATATTTTTACTTTTAGCTGGAAAACATGCTAGGATATGGAAACAAGTTTGGATCATTATTTGAGTAGGATGACACAGACTCATGAAGTCAAGGAGTTTAGTTATGTGTTCAAAATGATGGCCTTATTTGATGAAATGCCTATAGAGGATCATGAGGGCCATAGGTAGATGAACTTTATATTTCTTTTAGCTGATTCAACACTTATTAGTTAGATCAAAGATTGTTAGTATGTGGATCCCGAATGTTTTATTTTATGGAAAGAGTTAATGGTGGGAAGTCACCTTCCGATAAGTTTTTCTATGAAGATGAGATAAATTATATTAATTTACATGTTTTTTCAAACATATTTGTACGAAGAGATAATGCATCAGTTCTATGCCTCATGTTGGGAAGTGAATTCTATATTAACAAAAATGTAACAATGTATTCTTAAATATTAGTGGGGTACACGAATGATGAAATACTGTAATGATTCATGATGTAGTTGTAAAACTATTAACATGGGAATGACATGATTCAGTAGTTGGGTTGCTCACTACAGATGTTTAACAATGTGTAATGGATGTAGGATGTTGTCACTATTTAATTATTGGTTGGACTTATAAGGATGTCTTGGATGAATGACATTATATGGCGAATTGTGGAAAAGTTGAATAGGGTGGAATATTTCTTGATGATACAAGTGGATTTTACCATGGATCAGTTGGGAGAAATGATCATTTAGAAAGAAATATGATTGCATGGGGAACCTTATATTTTTGTTTTAGACCATGATCTTCATTTTACATCATCCTTATAGATGTTTTTATAGAAGGTTCTTTGTACCCTGGTGTTTCTGAGTACTTCTTTTTTCCCACACATTTATTGGAAGTCCCATAAGACTATTTAATTGTTTGGTAACATGTTGAGGGAATTTGTCTGAGTCATTGGTGGATCTTTATAGAATCATTTGGATCATTTTGAATGATACTATAACATCAGAAACTTGATGAATATTTAAATACAACAATATCAGTCTCTCTATGGTAGGCCATGTAGATCATTATTATGTGTGATGAAATCTATTAAGTCATAGTTTTTGGTGCTGAGTCTAGTATGAGAGTTTTCAGATCTCGTTCAATTGATTAAAAATGTATTTATATGGTTTAATGAACGTTTTATTTGAATGGTTATTAACATAATAAAACTCTTGGGTTTATGGTGGATGATCATGTGTTCTTTCAAGTGTTCTAATGGTAGAGTCACTAGCATTTTAGGAAATAGGGAAATATAGTGGTTATGCATATGGTGTCATTTGGGGATTTGTAGAAGATAAAACAGTTTTCAAACCTATTGGATCTACAGAAACAGTATAATTGTATTCGTTATCTGTTTTCATGAGTCTTTTGTTAATAGTGTCAACAAAACCCTTCTAATTTGAGTGATGATAATGTCATTGAGCCTAAGGTTTATTCTTCCTTTGAGGAGCATACAGTTCATATTGTGAATCAAAATGACAAATGCATATAAGGAAAATCAATGATGTTGGCCTATGTTTCTTCACAACCAGTTAGATTTTAGAATGAAACAAGGGATAAGGAGGGGATAAAAAATAATATTTGGTTAATTTTTTTATCATTGAGTATTTGCAATTCATTGGAGTGTAGCTCAAGGGAAATCCATTATAAGGTGAGAGTATATATGAACATAGACTTCGAATCTGGTACTTTATTATTTATGATATTTTTAAATTCCATTATTTTGGATAAATTAATGGTTTCAGGGTGTATAGGGAGTATTGGGGGATTCACAGGGGTTGTTGACATGAAATGTGTGTAGAAAGGTCATCTAGTGCTTGTTTTACGGTTGGCACAGAATTAGTAATAATTGATTCCCATAACCTTATAGACCTATAGAGGTTGGTGCAAGGTTAAAAAACTATACCAGAGGGTGAATTAAACCATGAAGGATCGGAAAACAGAATTTTGAACATTCATTTCATAGGATATCAAACTGAGTCAGCTCCTGGGATAAAATGTGACCCTAGCCTCTTCTTGGATTGAGGGTGGCACATGATGGGCACAAAAACTATCCAACCATACATAAAAGATTTTAACCTCATTAAATAGGATATAAATAATCTTAAACTGTATAACATTTTTAAAATCTCATGGAATTTTTATCCTATTTCACACTAAATAATAGAGGATAGTAGCTTCATCCTACCAATATTCCCTAGGATGTTCTAGGTTGATTTCTTGGACATTTAGAGAATCATTGGGTGTGGATTTTTTCTCCATGTGTGATTAACCATCATCATTCTTATATTTTTCAAAAACAGCCCTGTGTAGTTGTTATTCTACTTCTAAATCCCTAAAATCCTCATTTAAATTTAGATTATCGGTTGGTAAATTGAATTATGATATATTTTAAACAACGAATATGGTCATGTGAGTGTTCATCCATGTAATTGTGGTAGGAGTTATAACATTATATCCTAGAGACTTGATGCCAAAAATTAAGTGTTTGTGATTCTGTTATGGTATCTTCAGGCATTACATTTGGATCCCAAGGTAAGAAATGATAATGGTGACTATTTAATGTTTAATTTAACCATCAAGGCCCACTTGTGATCTCTTGAGGATTCCATGACTGGACTAAATGACACTCTAGGGGTGTTCTACATTCCGTGAACATTGAAATGGTTTTTTAAATAATTAATTGAAGGTTTAATGGGATAGATCCAACATTACATATCATTGGACTGTCAACATGGGTTTTTGAAATTGAAAAAATTATAATGTTGTATTCTATTGTTATCATGGAATATGGGTGCATTTGGCCCAAATTTTATATGTGAAATGATTTATGGAATATATGTGGTAAATTATAATAATGATTAAAGAATCATTCTCATGTGAATATGTGGTGTGAATTGGGTGTTAGACAAGTGTAGTAAACCAATGGTTGGGATGTTAGACTGAGCATCCTCTCCCATAGGGAGGCTAGATTGATACCTTAGGGCCACTGAGGTGGTTCATGGGTTAGGGTGTCAAACTAAGGCTCTATTTCCCTAAAGAATTTGTGTCATACAAATACCTCGTATAAGGCTCTGACGTTGGTTGGTTTATGTGATTCAATGATTATGATTCATGTCATGTTGGTTAATTTAATTCATCTTAAATAAATTTCCCTATAATGTATTGTACATGACTCCATTTTATGTAGTTTATATGGATAACAAAGACATAAACATTGTTCATTAATATGGGTAAAATGTGGAATTAATGATGATAGTGGAGAATGAAAATCATGCTAAATTAATGAAATTTGAGTTATCCATTTTTTATCAATGTTATTACCCTTCTATATGTACACTATTATATATTGGATATTTCTTAGAAACCATTGGTGGTAGCATGTGGAGTTGTACTCACACACAGGTTGGGCCACCATTGGATACCTGATAAGACATTATAGATGAATATTATTCCAATGGAACGGGGTCCATGATAGCAGATTTATTTCAGGATTAGGTATGTTCATTAATGAGTTAGATATACTTGGTGTTGGGAACATTTTTTTGAATCTTCAAATTTTCATTATTTTAATGTTTTCAATTTCACTTGGCACAAAATGAAATCACCATATATATTAACCTTCTAGTTGGGGAATGTACCCATTTTTCGTAATGGATTGGTGATTCATGTTTACTGTTTATAATAATTAGTTATATCTTGTTCTATATGATGTGGAATTCTAGGATACAGATGGTATATTCTCACCACTTATGTAACTATACCCCATCTACTTTTATGTATCCACTATCATATGGGGGGAATGCTTTAGGTCATGTGGGATCCCAAATTAAGGAACTGTTCATAGTGGTACCTGGGTTCATGATGTTACAATAACAAGGGGAAATGTGCCAAACATTATCCCATATCATATGATCTAGCACATAGTTGAGTTTATCACTCAAAAAATGAAAATGTGAAATATGAACAATGTACCAGAATATACATGTAACTATATAACATGTAGGTGGCAAAAAATATAATATACAATCTATATTTTCAATAAAATCACAATATGGAAGCACTAAAATTAGAATACATAATATAAGACAACATGGTACCCTCACTCGAGTAAATTTGACCCCTAGATTGGATATCCATTGTTTGGGTATTTTAGTTTTCATTTTCATGGATCATGAGAAATTTTTTCGACTGTTTTAGGGAATTTAAAAACTGGAACACATTTTTGAAAAAAAATTTTGTTTTTTCCCAGAATACCATTCTCCCTACATTGAGGATTAACAGGGTATAACATTATTATTCCAAGCCACGAGACCTCTACTATAAATCATGTGTCATTGGTAAATGATGGTGTTCACGGTGTAAAATTGATAGACTAAATTTGTAACAATTCCATGTACCCTCTTGTGATTTATTGATAGGGAGAATAGTTAGGCACCTGCTTAGTAATAACAATGAAACCTAACTTCAAAAATTAGGTGATCAGAATTCTAATGCACAAAAAATTATAAAAAAATATCAAAATATATTTATTAATCTTAAAAACCTCCAATTCAATGATGACTATGTATTTATACGTTGTGAGGCTCTCAATAGGTGACTTGGATCATCCAATTTCCCCCCTTTTGTATTGAATAATTAATTGATGCATTTCATATTTATCTACTAACTGACCTATCCTTGATTTAGAGTTTTTACACTCAATCTTCTCCCAAACTTTAATTTTTTGAATCATGATGATATTTATTGATTGGATATTTTATTTTATGGATTTTGATTATAGGCATTGCACTATGAATATCATATCCCCCATTATCTATTTTCCTTTTTCATTTCTGGTAAACATGATCATTTGATTAAAATATAGTTGGTTATATAATTATTTTTCATATATTTTGTTCCTTGAATTTATACTATTATTTCAATGAAGTTTCAATTCATTATTTAGATTTTAATGTATTTAATGTTTTATTTAGAAAATCAAGGGTTTGTGAAACTGTTCACTTTTTAAGAGTATCTAATAAATTGGGTGTATTTTGAGAAAAAAAATCTAGAAATATGAAATAATTTGATGAATTAAATTGTAAAGAATCGTAAATTTCAGGGAATTTTTTTTCTTAAATTTTTTGGGATTTTACGTGAACGCAGTTTCTGACAGCACATGATTTTGAGGCCCTGTGTGCCCAGAATCATTTTCCAAAGTTTATCTCGGGTACGTTCAGTGAACAGATGAGCGGGATTTTTCTAACTTTTGAACCGGTGCTCGGAATCAAAATCTGAGGGCACTGATGAAACCGCAGTGCCGGTTATTGGTTAAGAAGTCCTTTGTTGGAGTTGTGTTTGCTTGGGGGAAGTTGTTTTAAAAGAAAAAAAGTTTAAGTGTTATGTGAAATAAAGTTGTGTCGCAACATTATTTATTTCATCTAAGTGGTTTAACTCCCATGTGTGGGAGTTGGGGGGGGGACCCACTTAATCCTAACTCCTCTTGTTAGGATATTAGTGAGGTTGGTCCTACACAAGCCCCACCTTTTCAAATTATCTAACTCCTCTAAACACCACTTAAATTATGTGACACTCCCTCACATTAATGTTGCCAACATACACCATTTAATTTTGACAACACAAGATTAATTAAATTAAGTGAATTCAACTTTTGAATTTTGAAAAATGTGGGCATGAGTTTTAAAATAAGGCAAAAGCCTAATTTTATTTTTGGTTGTTTCGTTGTGTGGAGATTTTAGAGAGAATACGATAAGTCTTGATGAAATTCATCTTTTACTTTGAAGAACACCGAGACATCGATGAAGAATTACGTCATGTCGTTCCAACTTCTCCCTGCGTCAATGAATGGGAGACGTCGCTTCCTCCTTGGATGTTCTCCATCGACATAAATGGAGCCTCACCCAGCGACACCGTCTTCCACGACGCAAGCTTCCATGATCTTCTTTGAGGTAGTGGTTGATTTTATGTTCGAGATTAATTTGGAGTTCTTCTTTAACTTTTGGCCACTTATTATCAATATAATGGGAGGAGGGCAGACCGCACGAACACGGCTGAACCTCCTCCCCTTTTTGATGATGATTTTTCTTGTGGCTTGAAATGGAGGCGGGGTCGTTGCACCGCGTGATGTCAATAGAACCGCGACCGGAGTGCGCCACAGTGGAGGAGCGTGACACCGTTGTGCCGCGCCGTTGAGGCCGGAAGAGACCGAGGCCGGAGCCGAGCCGCGACGGAAGAGCACAAAGCTGTTGCGCCACATCGGAGTACAAGGATGCTGCGGCCGGGGCGGGCCGCGGTGCCGTCGTGCCGCGCCGGATAGAAGGAAGCGGTGGCCTTTGGCCGCGGCGGTACAACAAGGGGGCGGCCGGACATCTGGCCACCGAAACTCTAAGAGGTGAGACTGGAGGGTCCCGCGACATCTCTCTAGTCGGCCGATTTGGGATGTCCGGGGGTTGTAACCCCCGACCAGCACTCCTAGGGCGAACCCCACAGGGGTACACCGTTTCTCAATCAAAGGGGGTAGAACCATCCCCCCACACCCCACTCGGCCGAAGGGCGAGCCACCGGCCATGCGGGGCAGGCCACCCACGCCAGGCTGGGCCCCTCCCAACCGGGCCGGACCTGGACCCGGGTCGGGTCGACCCGGTTCGTGCCGACCGATGGGGAATTGGGCCGGGTCGGACCGGGCCCAAACCCCCTATTTTCGGACAGATCCATTCAAACACCCATATCATGGCCTACGGTCCTCCGATCGACATACAGTCAGTTGTGTAGGGATCCTTTGATCGAACGGTCGTTTCGGTATATTACACTCATCATTTCGATGAACTTTGTGGATGGCTGGGTTGGTTCGAACACGAAACCAACCGGGCCCTCGGAGCGAAAACACATATAACTTGAGCTCCAGACGTTCTATTGACGTGTCGTCAACTTTGATGGATTCCTCTTAGAGAGATTTATCTTTTGGATTACTCCTCTCAAGGTTTGTACATAGCTAGAGTACGGTCGGGTTGGTTTTAGCTTAAAAACCAACCGGCCCCCTGGGATGAAAAGGCAAATGACTCTCAGACCGGGCATCTGATTGACGCGACATCTGTCGCGTTGAGTTCATTTTGACGAGACAAAACTTTTTGATACATCAACTCAGGATTTCGTGACAGTTGATGTTTCGACCCCTTGGCTTGTGGAGCAGACCCTCCTGGAAACGATCGTGCAGTGTGCGGGAACCCTAGAGCTGGATACGACTGCGAATAAGATGATGACTTTCGTACAAGAATCCTGAGTGGGTTCGACATGGACGACTACCGTACCGGGATCCTCCGTGGGTTCGACATGTACGACTACCGTACTGGGATCCTCTGTGGGTTCAACGTGGATGACTACCATACTGGGATCCTCCATTGGTTCGACGAGGATGACTGCGGTACTGGGATCCTCCGTGGGTTCGATGACGACGTCTATCGTACTGGGATCCTCTGTGGGTTCGACGACGACGTCCATCGTGTTGGCATCCTCCGTGGGTTCGATGATGATGACTTATATACTTGGATCTTCCGTGGGTTCGGTAGTGACGACATCTATACTTGGATCCTCCATGGGTTTGGCAGCGTCGACATCTCTACTTGGAACCTACGTGGGTTCAGCAGAGTAGTTGATTCAGAGGATACCTCAATCATCTCCACCTCTCTTCGTGAATAGTAACCTTGTGTGAGCTGAGTCTTGACTTTCAATCATTTTCTTAGATATGATTGTCTTGCTTTCCTATGTGGATTTGGACGCACATTCCTGTGTGGATATAGTTATACGTTCCTATGTGGACTGGGTTGTACATGAGCTCGTCAGTTGGAGCAGAACTGGAATTGATGAATTAGGTGTATGTATGGGCATATACCTAAGTAGTGTTGGTTAATACTTTTATTAGTATCTTTTATTTTGGTTTATTCTTTGTGGATTCTTGGAGACTGTTAGGAGCCTGGGGGTCCGTAGTGAGTATTGTATACTCACCCCTGCACGGGTTATGCCCGCACTATCATGTGTTGGATGCAGACGACAGACAGCGCTGATTGTGGTTGAGACTTGAAAAGCAGGACGGTACTCAGTGGTGGTCTACTAGGTGGGCAGTACATAGAGTGGACGGCCGGACTCGAGGAGCCGATGAGACTGACGGCACTCACCCTTCAGGTGGGAGTTCCTAGAGGACGTCATGGTGGTTTCTGCATTGTCTTTCAGTTGTTTTACTTTACTTTTCAGTTGTACTGAACTTCATTTGGGTTTGTATACTGGCTTATTTACTTTCCAGCACTTACATGTGTTTTCAGTTTACTTAGTGTTTACTTCAATTTGCGTACTCGGTGGTGTTTGGTCTCTTTATAAAGGAAATTCCTTCCATATTATCGGGATTTACGCCTTTGGTGGTAGTCGCTATCCCCTGGCCTATGGGAGGTGGGCTTGGGGTAGTCACGGCACGGGCCCCGAGGATGGGTCGTGACAAATTGGTATCAGAGGAGTTCGGTTCTACCGCAGAACTCAAGACTTTCATCTTCCCTCTATGTGAAGCAATAGTGTTAAGGGTAATGATTGTGGTTATCAATACAAGGAGTCCAGTGTTGGTGTGGTGGCCGACGTATCCATACACTAGGACCTTGAATTCTGATTTCTAACGCAGTTCATGAAAACATTGATTGCATGTGTGTTTCAAGGTTTTCGTTGTGATTACATTGTGTTAGCTCACCAGGTATACTGTATTAACTGTGGAGCACCTGTTTCTTTTTAGGATGATCCCACGATGGTAGCCAGCTAGGGTTCCATGATTTGTGCGAGATGGAAGCCCACTGAGTGACGAGGCCTCAGTGTAGGGCCCCATTACAGCAGAGGCACCAGCGGTACCTTTACCCGCTGAGCCATTGATTCCACCTGCCCCATCAGTTGAGAGTGCACCTCGCCTGAGTGCACTACGCGAGTTTCAGCATCATAGACCAGCCATGTTCCGCGGGGAGATGGACCCTCGGGAATATGAGGGTTAGCAGGTGGCTGTTGTTCGAGTTTAAAGATTAGTCGGGACACCAGCTGACCTCATGTTGATCGTTGTTGCGAGTCCCCTGCACGCACCAGCAGGTAGATTGTAGAGCCTAAGGCTCCAGGGGCACGATGAGGCATCTCTTCTTTAGACGGACTTCGAGAGCCTCTTCTGCTTGGAGTTCATTCCATCCACCCTCCATGCGTTGCACATTCAGGAGCTACTACAGCTGCGGTACAACAACATGATGGTAACCCAGTACTCTGTGAGATTTACTGATCTCGCGTGCTACTCCACTGATATGGTATGAGACTCGTTCTTCAGGGCCCAAACGTTCAATCAGGGACTGAGGCATGATATCGGGGCTTCGATGATCTCCCTCAATATCCCAACGTAGGCGGGGGTGCTGGAGAGATCCCTTCTAGTGGAGAGTTTTCTCGTTGAGCAGTCACCAGCGGTGAGACCCTCCACAGGACGACCCGCAACGAAGTCTTATCCTGCCGTCAGTAGACAGCTAATGAAGAGGACCAAGCGGGCTAGACCATTAGATGATCAATCTCAAGAAACAGGTTCGTTTGTGTGGGGCACACGAAACAGAGCCATCCACACGAGGATCAGACAATGCTATGCATGCGGCAGGCAGGGTCACATGTATCAAGACTTCCCTACCTGCCCTGCAGATGAGCATCAGGTGGTAGAGGGTCCTCCTAGGCAGAGGTTCATCCATGGTTCTCCGCATAGAACAGGCAGACGAGGCAGAGGAGCTGGCCGAGCAGTGAGAAGTGGGTGACGCTTTGAGGCCCTACCACCATCACCACCAGGAAGACCACCCCGACCGTAGGGAACGGGTGGACATGGGAGATCTCAGCATTAGGCAGCTAAGGCCTACAACCATGGTGCTCTAGGAGTAGATGTACACAAGGAGGACTATCTTGCGACATTGAGGCTTTTTTCATAATTCTTCTAGCTTTTTTGATGTTTTGTTTGTGGATGCTTTGGGTCTTTGTACCTTGAGCTGCAGTAATAAAAGACACTTACTCTTATAACGTTTACTCCCCTATACTTTTTATGTAGTTGATACTGAGATGTTCTGTTTAAAACCGTTGACTTGACCCTCACTTATGATATTTCTATAGGAGGAGACTTAGTGACAACACACTCCTGCCGATAGTGTGACGCAACCCTTTGAGGTGAGAGTAACGGTTGGATCTCTTGGTAGTAGCATCGAGGCCTTATGATGTCGTCCATGGAATGAAATAGTATCATTCATGTCAGGATTGACTATATTAGGCAAAGGATGTGGTTCATCTAGGGGATGAGACCGGATATCTCTTTTTAGTAGAGGAGGAATCTCAACAGCTCTTGTAGATCGTAGACGAAGAAGGGTGGAGTTGAGTTCTTACAAATGGCTAGTCTCACCCATTGTTCATCAAGCGAACGATTTACGGTTCTCACCAACTCAATAGTCTCAGGAGTATCTTTTACCAGATGGACATGAACCTGAGATAGCGGCAATGGCTTGAGTTCTTCCAAGACTATGACATCGAGACATTTTATATCTTGGTAAGGGGAACGTTGTAGCGGATGATCTTAGTAGGAGATCAGACATTCATCTCTTAGGAGTGGCGAGACAATAGTTGGCCGTTTTTTCAGATATCCTTCTGGATAGTGTTGGAGAGAGTACGTGTAGAACCAGAGATGGTTTAGGCTATGACAGAGAAGGTGCAAATCATCCAGGAGCAGATGAGGACAGCTCAGAGTCGACAGAAGTCTTATGCTAATAAGAGGTGGAGACCACTAGAGTTCGACGATGGATACCACGTTTTCATACTAGTCTCACCTCGACGTGGATTACGGAGATTTGGCCGGGGCGACAAGTTATCTCCATGCTTCATCGGACCATTTCAGGTTCTCAGTAGGATAGGTGGGTTGGCTTATCACCTATCTCTTCCACCTCAGTTGCACAGGGTGCACGACATCTTTCACGTATCTCAGCTGAGGAGATACGTGCCCGATCCAACACATATCATCGACCATGGGGAACTGGACATCGATGATGGGGAGAATTTTGCAGAGGTCCCGGTGGAGATTGAGGATCGACAAAAGTGGGTTCTACGTGGGCAGTTGATTCCACTTGTGCGCATCAGGTGGCATCACGGGAACCTCCAGGAGAGCACATGAGAGCGAGAGGCTCAAATGCGTTCTTAGTACCCTCATTTGTTTCCCCTAAGTTATGTTGTATTTTTAAGGGGACGTAAAGCCTTGAGGTGGGAGTAATGTAAAGACTCTTAAATTATAAGGAAAGTTTTTTTCAAAAATTCATTGGGATTTTACGTGAACACAGTTTCTGACAGCACCTGATTCTGAGGCTCGGTGTGCCCGAAATCATTTTCTGATGTTTATAATGGGTATGTTCATTAAACGGATGAGCGGGTTTTTTCTAACCTTTGAACCGGTGATCGGAATCGAAATCTAAGGGAACTGATGAAACCGCAGAGCCGATTATTGCTTAAGAAGACATTTGTTGGAGTTGTGTTTGCTCTGGTGGAGTTGTTTAAAAAAAATATGGTTTAAGTGTTAAGTGAAATAAAGTTCTGTCCCAACATTATTTCTTTCATCTAAGTTTTTTAACTCCCATGTATGGGAGTTGGGGTGGGAACCAATTAATCCTAACTCCTCTTGTTAGGATATTAGTGATGTGGGGCCCACACGAGCCCCACCTTTTCAAATTTTTTAACTTCTATAAACACCTCTTAAATTATGTGATTGCCCCTCACATTATTGTTGCCAACTTAACTCAATTTAATTTTGACAGCAGAAGATTAAATAAATTAAGTGAATTCCACTTTTGAATTTTGAAAAATGTGGGAATGAGTATTAAAATAAGGCAAAAGCCTTATTTTATTTTTGGTTGTTTCGTAGTGTAGAGATTTTGGAGAGAATATTGTATGTCTTGAAGAACTTCATCTTCTACGTTGATGAACACTGATACTTCGACGAAGAACACCGTCAAGACATTCTATCTTCTCTCCACATCAATGAAAGGGATATGCCGCTTCCTCCCCAGAAATTCTCCATCGACATAAATGGAGCCTCACCCCATGACGACATCTTCTGTGACGCAGGATTTCGTGATCTTCTTTGAGGTAGGGGTTGATTTTATGTTCTATATTAAATTGTCATTCATTGTTAACTTTTGGCCTCTTGTTAACAATATAACGGGAGGAGGACGGACTGCCCGAACACCGCCAAACCTCCTCCACTTTTTGTTGATGATTTTTCTTGTGGCTTCAAACGGAGGCGGTGTCGTTGCACCGTGAGAGGTCAAGAGAACTGTGGCCGAAGTGGGCCGTGGCAGAGGAGCGTGACGCCATTGCGCCACTCCATTGAGGTCGGAAGAGGCTGTGGCCAGAGTTGGGTCGCGGCGGAAGAGCGCGGCGCTGTCACGCCCCGTCAGAGCACCAGCAAGCCGCAACCGAGGCGGGCCGCAGCGGTGGGGCAGGGTGCCGTCGCACAGTGCCGGACAGAAGGATGTCTCAGCCTTTGGACATAGCGGTTCAGCAAGGGGGCGGTTGGACATCTGGCCGCCGACACTCCAAGAGGCGGGACCGGCGAGTCCTACGTCGACTTTCCGGCCGGCCGATTTGGGAAGTCTGGGGGTCGTAACCTCCAGCCAGCACACCAAGGGTGGACTCCACATGGGCCCGACATTTCCCAATCAAGGGGGGAAGCGCCACCCCCCCCCCCCCCCACACCCCCCGACCCCCCCCCCCCACCCTCGGCAGAAGGCCGAGCCGGCGACCATGCAGGTAGGGCCGCCCGCGCCGAGCTGAGCTGAGCCGGACCCCCGCGCCGGGTTGGGCCACGGAAAATCGGGCCAGACCTAGACCTGGGTCGGGTCACCCTGGTTCGGGCCGACCCAGGGGTTATTGGGCCGGGTCTGACCGGGCCCGAACCCCATGTTTTCAGACATATCCGTTCAAACGCCAATATCTTGGGCTACAGACCTCCGACCGACGTACCGTCGGTGGCGTTGGGATCCTTGTATCGTGATGGACGTTTCGGTATATTACACTCAGGTTTTCAGAGAACTATGGGTACACCCGGGTTGGTTCGAACACGAAACCAACCGGGCCCTCGGAGAGGAAATGCATATAACTTGAGCTTCGGACGTCCGATTGACATGCCGTCGACTTTTTTTGATTCCTCATAGTGAGATGGATCTTTTGGATTACTCTGATCAAGTTTTGGACATAGTTGAAATATGGCCGGGATGGTTTTAGCTTCAAACCCAACCAGGCCCCTCGGTCGAAAAAGCCAATAACTCTTAGACCGGGCGCCCGATTGACACACCATCTGTCGCGTTGATTTCCTTTTGACGGGATAAAACATTGTGATACATCACCTCATGACTTCGTGAAAATTGATGTATCAACCCCATGTCTCGTGGAGCAGACCCTCCTAGAAACGATCATGCTGTGTGCGGGAACACTAGAGCTAGCTCCTACTGCGAAGACGATGACGACTTCCGTACAAGGATCCTCAGTGGGTTCGACATAGACGACAACTGTTCTGGGATCCTCCGTGGGTTAGACATGGAAGACTACCGTACTAGGATCCTCCGTGGGTTTGATGTGGACGACTACCGTATTGGGATCCTCCGTGGGTTCAATGAGGACGACTACTGTACTGGGATCCTCGGTGGGTTTGACGACGACGAAAATTGTACTGGGATCCTCCATGGGTTCAACGACGACATCCACCGTGTTGGGATCCTTGGTGGATTCGACGACGATGAAATATATACTTGTATCCTTCGTGAGTTTGGCAGCGACGACATATTTACATAGATCCTCCGTGGGTTCGGCAGCGACGACATCTGTACTTGGATCCTACATGGGTTCGGAATAGGAGTTGATTCAGAGGCTACCTCAATCATCTCCACCTCTCTTCGTGAATAGTAAACCTATGTGAGCAGAGTCTTGACTTTTAATCATTAGTTTATATATGATTGACTTGCATTCCTGTGTGGATTTGGACGTACTTTCCAGTGTGGATTGAATTATACATTCCTGTGTGGACTGAGTTTTACTTGGGATGGTGAGATGGAGAAGAACTGGAATTGATAACTTAGGTATATGTATGGGAAAATACCAAATTAGTGTTGGATAATACTTTTATTCGTATCTTTCCTTGTGGTTTATCCTTTGTGGATTCTGGTAGACTTTTAGGAGTCTCAGGGTCCCTACTAAGTATCGTATACTCACCCTTGCATGGGTTATGCCCGCACTATGTTGTGTTGGATGCAGACGACGGATAACGCTGATTGTGGTTGAGGCTTGAGGAGCAGGACGATACCCAGAGGTGGTCTACCAGGTGGGACGTACATGGAGAGGATGGACAAACTCGAGGAGCCAGAAAGACTGATGGTACTCACCCTTCAGGTGGGAGTTCCTAGAAGACGTCCTGGTGGTTGCTGCTTTGTCTTTCTATTGTTGTACTTTAATTTTCAGTTGTACTGCACTTCAGTTGGGTTTTTATACTGGCCCATTTACTTTCCAGCACTTACTTGTGTTTTCAGTTTACATAGTATTTACTTTAGTTTGCATACTCTGTGGGGTTTGATCTCTTTATAAAGGAAAGTCCTTCCCTATTATCAGGATTTATGCCTTTGGTGCTAGTCTCCATCCATTGGCCTATGCGAGGTGGGCTTAGGGTAGTCACCGCACGGGCCCCGAGAATGGTTTATGACATGAATTGATATTGATTCCTAATAATGGTGGGTGTAAATAAAAATTTACTTTTAATGGAAAAAACTACATTAAAATTTTGGTTTTTGTTTTGAAATTGGAATGGAATGTTAAATGTGGAATTAATAATTCAATATTGAATGATAATTTCAATTCATATAAATGCATTTTCTTATGATTGATATATTGAAAAAATAGAATCATACTTAGTTAGATAGATATACGAAGAAGAATACATTTGACCTAACTACATTGAGAATGTAATTATGATGATAACTCTATGTAAAATAAATTCATCATTATTTCCTTGACTGGGTTTTTTCTTTATTATAACATTGACCTATTACTTAGGGATGTGTACCCACACATTGATTCATGATGATATTAAAGGTAGTGTGACAATCATGTATCCAAAAAGTAGCTTATCTCAAAGATTAAATACATGTTTCCGGGTTTTCACTTTCTTATTATATCAAAGTGATTATTGATATATTTTATTCATACCCCTATTTTAATAATATGTTTAGTTATGACTAATTTAAAATATTTTCAGTATTTTCGATTTGAAAAGATGTTTTGACAGAAAAGAATAGGAATTATTTTCCTTTAATTGTTTATAATACACTGAAATTGTAAAATAAGAACAATTTATTTTATATCATATGTGATACACAACACTAAGGTTAAACAATGCTAGAAATTGATTTCATTAAATTTAATATCTTTTATTGTTTGCAGAACATGAAATTGAATGTCCAGATGATATGTAATATACTATAACATTTTAACATAGCTATTAATGTTGTGGGTTTGAATATTAAAAAATAAATTTTTCGAATTATGTTTTTCAATTTATAATAATATAAATTAGATCAATTTTAAAATAAATGATATTTTAAGTGAGAAAATACTTTTTTATAAAAGACGTTGTAGTAATTATTTGATAAAATAATTTAAAGATAATTTTTTTCCACTTTAATAAAAATAATTTAGAAAAATAAATTCATTTTTGAGATCATCAAATCAATTTTATTCTAAGGGAGAGTTTATTGTGAATTTTTTTTAAAATCATCAATTTTTAATGAATATAGGGAAATATTGAATTTAAATTAAAAAATAATTTTTTATTTAATTTATATAAACTGGATTTAAAATTAAATAATTGAAAAAATTTATATACTAATCCAATTTATTTCTTTGGAATCATTCTTATATTGAATTATGATAGAAAAATTTTATAATCTTTTGATCATTTTCACTTTCAATCCACAGTTTCATATTGCGTTTATAGAATTAAGTTTAAATTATAATTTCCCACTTCATTGGATATAATCTAATAAAATTGATTCAATATATAGAATAAAAAAAATTATAATTTCTAATATGGTAAAAAAATTATAATGAATATTTACAATAGTACCAATAAATTACCCAGGTTATGGTAAAATGTGTTTACCGTGGGTTATACATAAATGATAAGGGTAAAAATAAGATAAAAATGTATAAAATCTCTTTTAAAGACATAAATTTAACATATTATTACCAATTCACAGGAATAATAAATTTTGGATTCTATCAGAATGTGAAAAATGTAAGTGCATCTTTTTATTTGGAAAAACTACAGATGTTCCACTTATGTCACACCTAAAAGAAAACCACCACACCTCATTTACTTACACTACATATCCATTTTTTCATATTATCCAATACAAAATCAAATAAAATATCCTATAATATTATACTAATATCATTATATTTCCCTTTATTTCGTAATTCTTTGGATTTTGGTGGAAACATAAGTGGGATAACAATGGAAGAGGAAATGTTCTTCATGAAAGAGTTTTATTTTATTTTTTCACCAAACTAAATAAATTATTAATAATAAATGATGATAAATAACCCCCCACATATCTTATAGGATATAATTATTTTATGTATATTTTATTTCAAAAAACAATCAAAAGTTCGATTAAATGGGTTTTTAAATCATTATATATGTGTACGGTGGACTTTAGACTTGTGAATCGATGTCAATCGATTTTTCCATTAACACCTGTCACAAATGGTTTTGATGATGTGTATAATGTTTTTACATGATATTTATATTATAATTATTCCTTTTCAGTAATTATAAATTATATTCTCTTTATAAATTTCAATCATTTGAAAATATAATAAACTCACTTAGGTGAAAGGGGGACTACCGCCTCATGAACTGAAGTGATTAATATTTTAGGAATGAGGAAAATGGAATGTGATTTGGATACATTTAATGAATATATATATTATATAAATTACATTATTATGATATTATTTACATAATTATCATTATGAAAATCTAATATACCTATTTTAATACCTTTTTAGTCACCCAATGATGATTACTTCGTTGATATATATGTGAAATACCACATTCCCAAATCAATGTGACTCTTTTTTCATCACCACACCGTATAAATTAAATATGTATGTATATTTCATGAAATAAAATGGTATTGATGATAAAATAATTAATAACTATGGATTAAATATTACATTAAAACATTTAATAATGATTTATGTGTAATATAAATGTTACTCATGTGTACATAAAGCCTATTGTCTCTATGATCATAACATAATTCATTTCTAAAAACCATATTTAATTATTGGAAATTTAATTATAATTGATTTATAAATATTATAAATATTATTATTTATTATTATTATTAGTCATAATGATATAATATTCCCATCTAATGTATCAATCATCCTCAAATATGAATGAGAAATCTCGGCAATTAACTCCCAAAACAATGAAAATAATCAATGATTATTGATAAACAGGATATAAGTTGTTAAATGGGATGATATATGTTATTATAAATATTAATATTCATCATTTATAAGTAATAACCATTTTTTAATCATAACAAATTTTTTAATTCTTGTTTAACCAAAGGAATGTGTGATGTAAGGAATTTCATAACTAATTTTCCATTAATTATGTTAACGATCGAAATTATTGATTATGTAATTATAAGATTATGTGGTAGAATAATTGTTATTATTTTATGTTTTATTTCCATGTTTTTTATGTCGATTTACATTTGATTCACCTAATTAGTTCATTTGTTAATCCCCACACCAATGACATGATCTTGGTATGTGACTTCGTCTATATTTCAATTCATTTTGGAATATCATAATGTTATGAACCAAATTTATTTTATAATGAGTATATAATTAATAATTGACATGTTTTATACTGGTTCATTAATAATTCATGTTAATTCATGTTTCCTTTTCTGTTATTCCATCCAATAGTAGATGACATAAAATTTACCATGTGGTAAAAATTTAAAAACACCATTTCTTTTCATTTCGATATATTAATTTATAAACTCATTGATATTATATGATTATGTGTGAAGTGACTATTGATTATATTATTTATATTTACACACATTTTATGTAGAATATTTTTGATATTCATAATTGATTCATTGATTAATTTTCACTTTATCATTATGATCATCACATGGTTTTATATAATAATCTTATGAATCATTTAACTATTTCCTAATAAAAAAATTAATATTATTCCCATATTTTTATTAATGATATTTTAAAATAATTTTACCATTTTACTCACTCTACTAAATCGAATAATAAATATAATATTTTAATCAAAATTCAACTTAATTTCTCTATTCGGTTGTAAACATTTTTTCTCCGAAATCAATATTTTCTAAAAACTTTTTCAAAAATATTTTTAACCCATTAGAAATGATCTATTAAATAAATAATATCATATTTTTAATGTTTTCCTGAATTAATTAAATGGAATATTTTATTTCATTTTCATTATAATGTTAATTTTCCTTTTACTGAAAAAGTGAATGAAATATTAGTTTTAACGTGTGTGACATAAAAACATTATACTATCACAGAAACTTGTTGTTTCAAAAAAACCTTTATAATATTACGTATTTATTTTAAAAGAAATTGATTTAAAAAATAAGAGTTATAGTTTTAAAAGTTAATTGTTAAAATGAATAATATATTTTTCTCAAGGATGTTTTTATGGACCTTATTATGATACATCTATTCAACGATGATAACAGCCCTTTATTTTTATTACACTCCACTACAGATATGTGTTATTGATATCATTCTTATTCAGTAATTGGATGGTATATGATCATTTTGAAATTTTAAATTTTATAAAATTTACTCCCTTGATTCATGTCTGTAATCATTAACTATCCCTGGTATTTTTTACCATTTTATTGATATTAAATTTTGCTTAAATGTCCATATTATTAATCTTTGACATGTTTATTGATTAAAAATTATATAATTTATTTTTATAATGTATTATGTTTAATTTTAATTTTTTATGTTAGGAAAAATTTATAAATCCATATTCATTACTCAATATGAATATTTGATAATAATAGACAATGTTCTATTATTAAATCAATTGTTTGAACAATGATGAATGATTTGGATATAAATTAATTGGTAGGGCCTAAAATATTATACCCCCATGATGTACGGGTAGCCTCATGATGAAGATAAAAAATATATAAATAATTATTTTATAACTATAGTTTTAACCATACATGTGAATTATCTTAATGGTAGATGATTAATAATCCCGGAGATCATGGAATCTAATAAATAAGAATTTATATCATTATGAATTCATTTTTTATAATCTATGAGATATTCTTAATGATATTATCCCAATATTCATTTCATTCTATGTTAATTCATTAAATGGAAATTTTTATCAATAATTTACCATTCCATATTGATTTATCCTTATATAAATTTGTTAGATAAGTTATTGATTAATTGTAAGGTGTGTTCAGTCATTTACAATGAAACGTTTGTTATTATTTATTTTTTAATGATTCATTCACTATATATAACCATTAAAAATAATTTGATCGCACCCATAGATTTTTTCCATTCCAAAGAATCCAGGTCGTGTACTATAAATTATATGAATGACTATAATAAAGGGAATAATGATATTCTCAAATAAATTATATTGTCATTTGTGTTTTCAGATGTAATACATGACTCAAGTATGTATATAGTTTTCCAATACTACAATAGTATTCATCCCTTTGGGATGAAATTACATATATAATGTTTTACAAATAATATAGTGGCTTGGGGATACTTGGGATGGAGTTTATAGAGTTGATATTAGATAAATTGTTGTTGAAACATTAGGAACTCGATTTAGGAAAACATAAATTAAGGATTATAATCCTAAGATAGGCATTGTGAGTAGATATATAATAGCATTATAATGTTTTGGTAAGGTATAGATTCTGTGTGTATTCTTGAAATACTTCCCTACGTGGATACTATAAGTAAACATGGCTCTAACACCGATGTTTATATGGGTAATAAGCTTGAAAATGGTGCATTAGGATTTACCTGATCATCAACTAGAGAAAGAAAATCGGAATAACAATGAAACTAATTTTTCACTCCATTAGGATATGATTTCGATAATTCCCATATTTAGTACAAGAGACTATGATGGTTTGAATTAATAATGACAGTAAATGACATATGTAAAATATAATATACTTATATTTAAAATAAACAGTCGCAAAGTAATTGTAAAATTTATTATGAGATGAAAATAAGGGAATAAAGCCATGAATTTCTTAAGAAAAATAAATATTAAAATAATAGGTTATATGTTTTTTTCCTAACAATCAGTTCATAAATCATTTTTTAAAATATAGAGAATCTATGAATTATCATATTAAATGAAATCTTAAAAAATATTAAACCTAGGCCAATGAAGTAACTATGTTGAAATATTTTAGTCTAAATATTTATGTATTGGGAATCATGAATTAAATTATAGAATGAATAATAATGATATTTTAGGAGAAATTATAGAATATATATGTATTTGTAGAACTGTTATTTTAGGAATAATACACTTACATTCTATTGATATAATATTAATGGTATTGATAACCTTTAGGGTTGATATAGATATTATAAAATTATTCATTGTGGGAATAAAAATTATTTATATCAAATCATTATTAAAATGGCAATTTTATGATTAATTTCATTGAATTGTTTCTATCATACTATTTGGGAATTTTTTAAATTATATTAATATAGTTTTAGGAAAAGGAATACCCCCATAGCAGGTGATAACCAATAACTTCTTAATAATATTTATGTCATTATTACATGGTCAGTGGATGGAAAGGGATTAATGCCAACTATTATCCTAAATTATTTACTTTTTTAGAATGTAATTGATTTTATTTAACTGATTGTGTGAATAATTATTACTGGTGAACTAGTGGTTTTTAATATTTTGGTTTAGAGAGTAGCTTATTAAATTAGATAAATTGTGCGAACTATATTGCTTTTAGAAAGTATTTGTAGGTAAATAGTAACTAATTTCACTCTTTTTTGGATCTTACAATATATTAACATTGAATTTTGGTTCTTTAGAAATAATTTTATTTATTTCATAGCGTAAGCGATGAATTAGAAATTGATCAAAAGAATTCAGGGATTGAAATTGTTCTCAGAAAATAGAAACCTATGACGTAAGTATATTTACATATAATCAAAGATAGTAAAATAAATTATTTTCTTTTGGAAAAAGGATCATGATAAATAGTTATCACACAAACTTCATATTTATTGAATCATATTGTCTTTTACTTAATAACGTATTTATCGTTTTGAGGTAATTAATTGAAAACTGCCTTTATATTTGAATTAATTTTAAGTAAAAAGTATACATTAAATTGTTTCATAAAACTGTATGTTTGATTATATATCTATGAATCCAATTTACGTAAGTTTATTCATTTTTATATATATATTTTAGATAAAAACCTTATACTATTTTCAAATGATTATATTTGAAACCCTACATTCTTATCGTGTGTATGAGATTAATTTTAAATTTTTATTTTCTATTACAATGAATATAATTGAAAAAAATGATTAAATATTTGGAAATATAATAATTTAAATTTTCTATCAAGGTCAGGAATGTTTTTTACAATAAATAATATTAAAAATCGAAAAAATATTTTATCATGGTTAGGGTAATAATGGTTTTACTAGGGGGTTAAACTAAAACGATAAGTGTTCAAATGACCCAAATAAAAGTGTAATATCTATTTTCAGGATATATTTCAAACTTGTAATTTCTTTCAGTCGATCATACTCAATTTTTGAATCTATTGAAATGTAAAAATGAAGTAAACTTTTTATTTTCAAAAATTAAATTTGTGTCACACAACTCAATTATTAAAGGTTATCCCCTCTCCTCTCTTATATACACCTTCAAACCCATTTGGTTCTAAAAATATCTACCCAAACCACATATATTACTCCCTCCGTTCACCCAAGAATCCTAATTTTTATCAAAAATCCAAAAATTATGGGACATTTGTAAATAACCATGAAGGCTACATAAGAAAGAGGTGACGCTCTTTATAGATTGTTTTTATATATTTCATAATAGTTATACTTTAATTATTATTAATATAATATAATATAATAGAATAAATATATTCCATAAAATGATATGTTTTTATGTTACGGAAATAACCTATATCCTTACTTACTTAAATTAAATGGTTTATTGATTCATCATTCATGTTTATGGTAGACAATGCCTCACGAACTGATGTCATTCGTATTTGCATTACAATATCTCACAGTTGGTCATAATGAAGGATATAAATTGAATATATGATATTTAAAACGTAATTAAACATTCACAGTCATTATAATATATATAAATATTTTAATTCCCCTTCCATATGGGATATTATAACACTCTCATGTGTATGGAAAACTATCGCCTCATAAAGAGATTTGATTTTTCTATTTCTAATGATTTACATAGATGATAATAAAGATGAATTTATGTATTATATGTTATTTTGAATTAGTAATTATGATACTCATGAAATATTTATCAGTATTTAATGTTAATATTTCAGTTTACTTTTTACATTTTCACTAACTTAAAGTGGGTAATGATGTTCATGTACATATGGACTACTGCCTTCATAAAGCGATCTGACTCTCTTTTTGTCACCACACCTTATGGATTATATATATAACTATAATTACAGAAGTAATAATGTATTTATGATATCCAAATAAATATTTAAATATGAAATATTACTTACTAATTTACTATATTTAACTTTTAAAAATTGTAACCCTGCCCATGATTATGATAGAACTAACATCATTTCTCAAAACATTATTTCCTGATTTGTATTATAATTATAATTGATGTATAAATATTGTAATTATCACATCAATAATACTTTGGAAATTATTTATGTATATATTATGCAGAAAAATTAGAATAGTCATGATAAAATATTATTGAGAAAACAAGGAAATTACCACCCAAAACGCTGAAAATAACGAATGATTATTAACAACCATGTGATGTGATTTTATAAAAGTGATGTATGATTTTATAAATGATACTATATTTATTTTATAAGGTTATGTCAGTTTTAAAACCAAAATAAATGTGGTTTAGAGACATCCGACCAAAATTATGGTTGAGTAAAGTTAGTCTTTAACTCAATTTCCATTCATTAGGTTAAATTTAATCTTCATTTATAAAGTCATGGTGAGATTAAATGTGTAATGGAATCTGATTATTTTATGTTTCATCAAAAAAATTTAATTTTTCGTTACTTTTGATACACATGATAATTAATTTTTTCAATCCCCCATCAATGTTATATTATTTTCAAGGAACATCAACTATGTTTTCCATCATTGATGTATATTGAAATTATATGAACCTAAATTATTTTATAGTGTATATACTACCCCTTTGACATGTTTTATCACTATTAATAAATATTTCATGTTATTTCATATTTATATTTGACTAATTCGATTCAAGGGGACTTGGATTATGATTTAAAAATGGTAAAAAATTTCACAACTCAATTTTGATTCATTAGGTTATACTACATATTCACCATCCTTGATATAAGATGATTTTGTGTGAAATGGCATTTAATTTTATTATTTTGTATTTACAATTTTTTTTTCCATTTTTAGTTGATAAATTGATGTGATTCATTTATTTCTTTTTAATTCATAATTAATATCATTATAACTATTTATTTAACAATATCATTGAAATCAAGAATGATATTCTATAATTTCCTTTGAAGGAAATTATTTTATAATTTCCTTATAAACCCATTTTACTTATTATATTTTTCTATTCATCGTATTGAAATGCATTATTACCCATTTTTCAACTATGTTATGTTAAAATATTTGAATTTTTATTAAAATCCAACATCAATTCCTTCATCAATTAGAAATATATTTTATTTCAGCACCATGTTTTCAGAAAATGATTAAATTTTTTGAACACTTTGAAATTTATTTATTAATGAAATTTTTAGCATTTTTATATTTTTTAAAAATATATTAAAAAGAATATTTTCATCATATGTAACACAATTTTCAATTTTTATTTTACAAAAAAATGAATAGAATCATTATTTTAATATTTACATAATGAACAAAATTTTCTGCCACCGTAAACAATAATTTATTTACACGATCCTTTAGAGGATTTAAAAATTATATTCAAAAATTAATAATGTATTTTGATGTTTTAGTTATAAAATTAAACTAAAAAATAAAACGATAATTTCCTCAAGAATTTTTTTTTAAATTCCTCTTTATTTAATTTTATTTCATTAGATAATAAAAAACACTATATTTATTATACTACACTATAGATATGGTGTATTGATACTGTATTTATTCGCACTATGGATTTTTTATGATAATTTTGACCAAGGAGAGTATAGAAATTCACATACATCCTTCAATTTTGTAGTCATTGAATTACCTTTGAATTATTTTAATTCACGTGTGCATTAAATTTCAACTACATATCCACACTATTTATCACAGATATGTTTTTTTCATAAACTGTATATCATTTTTTATATGGTGTTCTATAATGATGGTTATATTTTCCTGGGGGAAATATTTATAAATATATATTCATTACTCAATAAGAATATTTTATGATAATGAACATCATTCATGAATAAAATCACTTATTTTATATATGAGTAAGGCTTTGGTCATATAGTGATGGGTGGTTCCAAAAATTATATTTCTCATCAATGCGTCATATGACTCATGAGATTTTTTAGTAAGAAAACATTAAAATGTATTATGCCTTTATTTTTAAACTGTCCCCTGAATGTTCTTGATGATAGAGGTAGCATGATACCCGAGATGGAAATGCTAGCCGAAAAGTCATGAAAAGGTGGAGAGTTGATCAAGATGAAGATGCTGGGGAGGATTAGTTTCAAGTAGTCATAGTATGTATTATTTACTTAAGACCTACAGGTCATTTAATGCCTCCAAGCCTACATGAAATGTAATTACAAAGCCCAGGGGCCTTGTAAGGGTTCCCCCTCATTCCTTGAAAGGGCGGTTATCAGAAAAATCAATAAAAAAGAAGTCCTTCGGTCCATTCAGTCCAATAATACACTTAATCAAGAATTCAGTTATTATTTTACAATATATTTTCCCAATGATATTATATATGAATTCATTTAATTTTTATTTTATTGATTAAATTAACATGTTTTCAGTTATTTAGCATACCATATTTATTATGCATTTCTTAATCTTGATAGCATTGTAATTGATTAAATAGAATGTGTGTTCCATTATAATCTTTGTCATATTAATTATTCTTTATTGATTCAGGACATCTTTAATTATACACAGACCTTACTGATAATTAGTTCTCAATGTTATTTTTTTCACATTCCATGGACAATAAAATTTTACTAATGATTATATTAAAGGATATACTAGAAGGAAAAATTATATTCCTAATAAAATTATGTTTTAATATGTGATTCCAAATGTAATGACAAAATCATGTATTAATCTAGTTTACCAAGACTGCTGAATTATTCATCCCTATAGGATTAACATCCTTGTTTCATACTTCTATGTGATAAAATAGACATTGGAACCATTTTATTATGAATGGGGTTTCTACGTTATATATATTTATATTAGTGTATCCCATGGTTTATTTTTATTGGATTTTCCTTTGGAACACATGGTGAAATCCAAATAGGTTTTAATAGAAAACACTATATAATTATCATTGAAAATTAAATATTTTTGTATTATAGATCAATGAAAATAGAATATGAAACATAGAGGTGGGTGATATGCATGATCCATGAAACCTAACCAGAGGGAGGATACTGGTGGAGCTATGGTCAACACTTTACATGGGGTTGTGAGATATTTTCCTGAATAATGTGTTGATATATTTTATATTATGTATTACATTGTGATTTTTTGTTGACATATTGATTAAATTATCACATTTAAGATTAACTCATATATTAACTAATCCATGTTTGCATTTGAATGTTATGTATCAATTGTTTGATAGTTTCTAAAAATAATTCCCTTGGGTGTTTGAAATGAAATGAGGTATTGGTCGTCATCCCATAGGTATCAAGAATTTCCATCATGTTGTTCCATGAAAATATTGAGTATCAATGATATCATAAATCAATTTTTCTTCATAAAAAATGTATTATAGGGTTGGTTAGGTTCTTTTCCGTGATGTTAATATGTGGTCTAGGATGACCTGGTGTATTAGTGGTTGTATTTTTGGGACTTGAGAGGTAGTTATGAGCATGTTTCTATATAGGTGTCATCATACACATACATAACTCACAATGGGTCTCTAGGAATGACTTTACTTGAATAGAAAATTGATATAATTATAGTATTTTTCATTATCATGATTCGTGTATTTTGAAATCTGATATTTTTTAATTCATTTTAATTGAATTGATGTGCCATTATCTCTAAATTGAGCTGGTGATCGAGTTATCATTGCAAATGTATTTTGTTACTTTATGATGTTTAGTAGTACCATACATCCAATATCATTTTTTAATTGGTCTCAAGGGGGAGATGTCGATGAACCATAACAAAATAATCCCTTAGTTAATCAAAATCATGATGAGATAGTGGTGCCTATTGTCAATGATCTTGGCTCATGCTCAAATATATGAATGTCAAAGTGATGAAATTGGATATCCTTATTAATATTTTAATTGGAACAATCTACCAGATTCTAGAGGAAATATAGATCCACATGAGGTCAATGATTGGTGGAAAAGACTGAATTTATTTATTTGTTCTTGAAAAAAGTCAAATTAATAATGGAAAAATTTGATACCTTTATCATTAGATGTACTAAAATGAGGTGGTGAGATTCGTTTGTTATATAAATGGGCAAATAAATTCAAGGAGTTTAAATTCATAAAATTCCTTTATACAGAATAGTTCTATATAGAGTTAATGATTTTCAAAATGTCTATTGAGTTCCTCAGCATTCTATGAGGTTACAGTACTACGAATCAGTATGAAAAATAATTTTCTAAAGTTGTTCTATTTCATCATGATGTATTGATTAATGATAAACTAAAGTGATGATTATTCGTAGTGGATATATACCCATTTATTTTTGATCATATTACTTTGAAATATTAATACATACATTTTAATATAAAGAAACAAAGATGACAGAATTTTCATTGGAATAATGTCCCCGTAATTAATTTTATAAAAATATTATATATATATATATATATATATATATTATTACATATGCATAAGTTCTTAAATAAAATGGGATAACACAAAAATGGAATATCAAATAATATATTTGAGAGCATGGTGGAATTTGGAAAACAATGTTTTAACTTATATAAGACCTAAAATAGGTATGTGAAAGTAATTTAGATAAAATAGCCTTAGAAAGAACATTCAATGGAATAATTAATTGTTTCAATTAAATATTTAATTAATCTAATCAAAAATTATTTTCCATAAATTACCTATTATGGATATTTCTATATTTTTAGAGGCTTGGGACTGGGAAATTTATAGCTTTTATTCTAGATTCCATTGGGGAATCATGATCAGAAATCCTTGAAACTCTATATCCAAGAATATTAGGATGCATCAAACTCATCAAAACCAAGCAATCATTAGTGATTATTTTATTCAAAATTTAATGATATAATTTCCATGAATGGACTATTCAACTAGTTGATTATTTCCTTATTTATTAAATCAATTTATTATGATCTTTCCTTTTTTCTATTTGCTAATTTTTAGAATATTCATGTTCCCTTGTATTGAAATTTAAATGAATATTCGCTTTGTATCCCCACAAATATCCCCTTTAATGTTCATTGGCAACTAACTCTTTTAAAAAGATTTAATATTCCATTTTTTGGTGATTTTCTACCTTTTTTCATTGAATTAGTCTTTAATTGACCATAAGGTGAGTATTAAATATTTTTTGGAAGGACCGAGCCCGATCGTTCGCACATACTCACTAAGGAAGCATGAGAAATATTAAAATCTGTTTATTAGGGATAAATAGTGATAGATCATGGAATAAAATGGGTTATTTTTCAGGGATCTTGGTGTAGGATCAAGTATGTAGAATAAGATTCTCAAATACAAGAAGGGGGTAAATAGTATAATTTAAAAATTCCATTGTAACATTTAATGTTGACTAAAAAATTTCTCAAGGAATGTTTCTTAACTATGGGGAAATTTGATTCTTAAGGTTGTCATTTTCTTTTATGAAAACTAATTTTATCAATTTAAAAAAACATTCAAAACACATCTTAAAGAAACATTTTCTTAATCATTTAATCCTTAATATAAAAACATAATAATGATTTTCATAAAAGAAAGATTTTACCTAAGATAAAATATAATATTTAATATAATCAGAGTAACAGAATTACAAAGAATAATAAAGTTATACTTTCAATCATTAACAAAGATAAAATAACAGCAAAATAAAAACAAATTGAAATAGAAAACAAGTAACAGTATGATTCTTTTATCTAAAAGGGAAGGGTATCCAATAACCATGGATAAATATTCCTTGATTTATACTTTCATGATAGTTTATCTTAACCAAACCCAGGTAATCCCTCAATCCGATGATCGGTATTTGTCTTGTTATCCCCAAAATCCCTTGATTTAGAAGGAAATTGGAACCTTTGTCTTCCAAATCTGGAAGCCAATGATTAGCCAGATCATAGTCTGCACTAAGAAAGTCTGAACAAGTTGTTCATTCCAGATCAAGTTGTTCATATCATCCGCATGATGAAATGAGTGTAGTAAGAGCCTCTCTCTCTAGAAATAACTTCACAAATTTTGATCACATTTCTCTTCATTATTCATCATCGAAGTAAATCAGTAATTATTCTCATTCAAACAAACTTGTATTTATAGGAAACTTTTCCCAACGTTCAGCTCCTCTCCCATAGTCATATTTTCCTTAAATTTTGGAGGGACCTAGACATGAGTCAAAAATACAATGGTTAGTTTGTAATAGATTGTATGACATAATTTCACAAAAACAATGATCGTAAGTTAATGTAACGTATAATAAAAACATTGAATCTAATAATATTGGAATGATACATTATGATATTTTAACAATATCAAGAAAATCGGTTCATACGAAAATTAAATCCTATTGAAAAAAATACTATCCCTATTTTAGGGTATTTGTATAATAAAAATGGTATGAAATTTGTACCGGATTTGGGATCATAAAAACCACATGACATTTGTACCGAAATCTCTATCGTAAAAATAGCATGAAAATTGTACTCAAATTGGTATCGTAAAAACAACATGACATTTGTACCGACATTGGTATCGTAAACAAAACATGAAATTTGTACCGGAATTCGAATCGTAAAAACAACATGACATTTGTACCGGAATCAGTATCATAAAAACAGCATGACATTTGTACGAGAATTTGTTTCATTAAAACAACATGAAATTTGTTCTAGAATCGGAATGACATATTTCTAAGTACAGCAGAATTACAATTCTATAAGTATAACAGAATGAGATTTTTATAAGAAATCATAAGGATAATTCTGTAAGTATAATGAAATGAATAAATTATAAGGAAAAAAATGATAAATTCAGAATATAAGAAAAATTGTTTGTGTTTTTTAAAACATAAAAAACATAAGGACTGGATATGTTATACGATATCCTTATCGACTCAAAAATCTCCCACTTTTTTGAAAGGACATACATCTATGCTATGGATGAATATATTTACTTTTAAACAAAATTATGATAAAACTTTTCATCCCGTTTAAAATATAATTAGGATGAATATGGATAAATCCCCTTTAGGTTTTGTTTCCCATGGAATATATTCTAGATCTTAAGCATTTGATTTTCTTTTTTAAGAATATAACACCTTAGATAAATATTCCTTCTTAAAAGAAACTCTCAATTAGGCATTATTTTTTTTACCATACTCCCCAATGAATGATTCTCCCTCTTTGGATTCTTCATTAAATTCTATCATAAAAATAAATTCTCCCCCTTGTGACTTTTAAAAAGTAATGGAGAATAATAGGATGTACATGTTTTGTTAAGGAAACATACGTTCAAAAACAAAATAATGATATGAAAGAAATTTCTTTTGAAAATTTTGGAAATAATGTTTATATTAAAAAAAATTATAATCTAAGAAAAAAATAATCCTTCCTTCTTATACTCAAATGACATTTTCTATATCAATAATTTATGCATCATCACTTCCTTATGATCATTTTTATGCATCTTCTTCAAGATAACATGATCCTGATTCTTATTTTCTAAGTACAAGATCATTTCTTATTGAGCATTGATTCAATAATCTTGATTCTTAATGAATTATTCTTAAGATTCCATCTTTTTCTCTAATTCAGCCTTGACTTCCTTCTTAATGCTTACAAATTGGGGAATTGAATTGAGTTTTCTATCTTTCGTAGAAATGGATTCCTTTACATTGATGAACATAGATTCACAAGTATTCAAATACTTGTTTGTTGAATCCATAATGTCGCTAAACTGTCTAATCTATTTACTGATGATTTTGGTGCTACTAAAAACATTCTTACAAGTCACCTTATGAACAATATAATCTATCAATAGATTAATGATGTCTTCTTCATTCTTGACCATAATGTAAATAATCATATTGGTAGATTTTATTTTTTTATTCAGGGTCTCCTGCATCAATTGACTTCAAGAATCTATATTTGCATGAAGTGAAATAATATTGACCAACATCCTTAAAGAAAACTTGACACAATCATCCTCAACAGAAGACAAGGATTCAGAATCTAAACCATTTTTTCTTTTCTCATCTCTTCTTGGAGTTATAGAATCTTGTTTCTATATCGTTTTTGAAGTCTTCTGAGGCATTTCATTTTCTGATGAGGCTACCAAAACACTCTTACCTTTGATAGGATTTCAAACTAGGGTTTGTTCATCTGATACTTGAATAACATTAAGATCCCCATGTTCGTCTTGGTCCCTTTGGGAATCGTGTTCATGAAATACTTCTTTTCATTCTTCTTCTTGGATCTCTTCCTATTTATCTCTTCGTTGTTCCACCATATCTTTCTCTTCTTCCTCCACTTCAATGTCAACATCTCCTTCAAATTCAAAATCTTCTACAACATCAACATATTCTTTAACTTATTATTCAATCTATTTAACTTCATAACTAGAATAAGAATATTAACTTTGAGAAGATCCAATGTTATCTTTCACTTCCCTTAAAACATCATCATTATCTTCATGAATGTTTTGATCTTCTAATTCTTGAACAGGTTCTGATAATGTTATTATTTACTTGGATTTCTTGAGTTTTCGGAGTGGAAACCAGTTTCATATGAACAACTTGAGGTTTCTATAATTGTTTAAAATTTTTCTTAATAGTTTTCAGAAAAAATTTACACACATGATCTTGTGATGATTTCTCCTTCAAGATCTTCTCCTTCTTTTCTTTCTCCTGAATTTCATATTGCTTGATATTTTGGGACATTTCCCATGAATGTTTTAGGATAATGTAAGGATCATATTTATTTCTGGTAGCATCCATATCTATCCATTTTTCAATGGTTTCATAGTAATATTATTTTGGATTCTTTGCAGGAGGAGGTGTTGATACCAGAACATTAGGAACCAGTGCTGGTGAGCTTTTTTCTTCATGTTTCCTTTTCAGGGGTACCACATTATATGATTCCATAACATCACAATTGTTTGGTACAACCATTTATACAAAAAAAAATTATTTTGATATAAACTATACCATCATCTTCCTTAGATTATCATTGATGAGAAACAAAATCAAAACAGCTTTGAACGACAAGGGACATTCATCTAATTAAGGCACATAACAATTTTTTAGATATATTTTCCAGATATATAGGAATCTGGGATCTGATGGTTCCTCATTATACTACATGGATAGTGATGAAGATGTACTTGATCAAGTTGATCTTCCTTACATTAAAAGGAAAGTCTAATTGAAAGATATCACATATCATTAGTGAGTCCTTATCTCCTTTCCTCTAAATAAAGAATCCATGCAACAGGAGACCTATCGGCTTGTGATTTATTGTATGATTGGTAATATTCAAATTCTAAACATAATTAAGACCAAGGTAATCCAAAGCCTTGTCTTCTTCAAAAGAACCTTACTTCTCATGATGTTTATGAGCGCATAGAATTTCTTCTCTTTCATAAGGTATGTTGAAAACATTTACAGCCTTTTTATAAATAACTGTATAAGTATTACCATAACATTTGAACGTGAACATGTCCTTTCCATCCTTTTTTAGGAAAGTAAATGATTCATAGAATTGAATAACCATATTAGGGTAAAATGGATCCTGAATTTTTTCTTTAGCCACACAAACACTTTCCCATCTGTTAGTTCTTATTACCTTAGAGATAAAGGAGTCATAATTTTCAAAGAATTCAGGTAATACTAGTCTTTCTCTACAGATCTCCCAATCCATTATTTCCTGGTTAATTGACATTTGATCTTCTCAGTATATAGGTTTCATTCGGAGTGAAAGAGACAAATGAAACAGAACGAAGGATTTGATGTCCATAAAACATTGGCTGAGAGATCAGTGAGGATGGTGCGACATTCATAATAAAAGTACCCCTTATGTAGACAAATATATGACTTTTTAGATTCCATAAGATAATCAAATGGATAAAAATAATCTGATTAGTTCGGACATTTGGGAATGGATATAGAAAAAAAATATGAATTCTGATCTTTTGATGTAATGTTAACTAGGAATTCAAAATTTTGATATACCACCAATTTAAACATTAAAATTATAAAGAGAAGAGTATGAAAATGTACGTTTTGGAATACTCTGAAGAATTTATCAGTATTTTAATAATTCTCTTATAATATTAGGCTTCTTAGATTTCAATTCCAAGAATGTCTATTCCTATAATTTCAATTACAAAATTTCAATTCCTAAAAAAAAGATAAATAATATTATCATAAAGAACAATTAAATTTCTTGAAAAATGAATTATTTATTAAAAATAGAAATAAAGAAAATAAACAAGCATATGTACTCCCCCTAGAATATGGAGCAACCTAAATTAAGGAGATGATTTAAACAAGAAGTAGATATGAATGATTACCTGACATAGATCATTCTTATCTTTGGTTTAAACTATTGAAATCTATCAGAAGGTAATAGTTTTGTAAAAATAACATCAAATTGTCCTTGCATTTCGATGAAATGAAGAAGAATATCTCCTTTATGTGTCTTATCCCTAATAATTTGATGTCTAATATCTATATGATTTACATGGGAGTGATGTTTAGAATTATTAATTAGGTAATTGGCCCTAGTGTTATAACACAATATTTGAGTTTGAGTAAAACTCATTCCATAGACAGTGATTGTGCATTTCATCCAAAACACTTGAGCAAATCAATATCCAACTACTACATATTCATCTTTAGTTGTAGATAGTTCTATAGAATGTGTCTTCTTGAAATACCAAGAAACTAAAAAATATCTTAAGAAATGAAATGTTATGGAAGTACTTTTCCAATCCATTTTATAACCATTAATGTCAGCATCCAAAAAACACTTATGTTCCAAATATTTTTTAGAAGAATAAACTAGTCCCAAATCAAATGTTTCCTTTAAATACCAATAAATTCCTTTTACAACCATTAAATTGGATTCATTATAATTTGATTGGTATATTTCACATAATCATACTGAGAACATTACGTCAGGTATACTAGATTTTATGTAAAGTAATCAATCTATCATCCCTCTATAAATGTTTGATCCACAGGTTTCCCAGCATCATCAAATAAAGAGTATTAGAGGTTCTGAATGGAGTGCTTATACTCTTAGTATTTTCTTACCTGATGTTTTTAATAAGTTATTTGATATAACTATGTTGTGATATGTACATTCCCTCTTGTTTTTGAGAAATTAGAAAACAATGGAAAAAAGGTAACTCACCCACCATACTCATCTAAAACTCAGATTTCATAAGATTTCCAATGGAATATGTTAAGGATTGCTGAGTTTACTAGAATATGATGTCATCAACATAAATTGGAACAATTAAAACATTTTTATTATTTTTCTTAATAAAGAGGGTTGGGTCAACATTTCACTTAACATAGTTATTTTGATGCAAATATCATGATAGTCTACTATACAATGTTCTAGGGGATTGCCTAAGTCCATATGAATCTTTAGTAAATTTGTAAAAATGGTTAGGATATTTTGTATCTTCAATGCCATGGGTTGATCTACATTGAAATCCTCCTATACATAACTGTTATGAAAATAAAACTTAACATCCATTTGATAATGTTTAAAATTAAATATTGCTATAAAGGGTAGAATAATACATATAGATTAAAGTCTTGAAACCTTATCATGGGTTTATTCATAGTCAATTCCTTCTCTTTGGGTTATATCCTTTATCAAATAATCATGGTTTATTTATAACAATAATTACATTTCCATTGCATTTGTTTCTAAAAATCCATTTTACTCAAATAATTGATGTTTCCTTAGGTTTTGTAACCAAGGTCCAAACATGATTCTTTACGAATTCATTGAGTTCATCTTGCATAAACATTGTCCAATATGAATCACCAAAGGCTTCATCAGGAGTCTTTTAATCAAACCGGGAGAGAAATGCAATATGTTCAACTTCATTCCTTAAAGAACTTTGTGTTTTTATTGGTTGATTAACATTACCGATGATATTATCACTTGGATGATTCTAATGTAAAACTAATGTGGATTTTGAAAAATAGTTTCATCAATATTGGGTAGAAATTCTCCAGGGGTAAATGTTTCACAAATATTTTCATGACCATTATCCATGACTGGAGGATCTTCAATCAATGTTTTGTGGTCAGTTGCAGAAAATATATAAAAAATAAGTACATGTTTTTTGAAAACAAATGGATCATTTTAATCAAAATTAACATTTAGTATTTCTTCCACAGTACAAGTGGTTTTTTAAATCTATATGCCTTAGATTTAGTAGAGTATCCTAAGAAAATTCCCTCATTGGATTTGGGTGAATATTTATGTAAGTTAACTTTAGTAATAAAGATGAATACTGTGAATCCAATAATATTGATGTAAGAAAGTTTTTGTTTTCATCCATTCCATAACCTGTAAGGTGTTTATTAAGAAATGGTCTTATTAAAACATGATTTATAATATAATAATCTATACATACATCTCCAGCCAAAAAATGTTTATATATAGAATATTCCCTCAACATGGTTCTTTTCATCTCTTGAACAATACGATTTATTCTTTCAACAACAAAAATTTTATGAGGAGTTCTTGATGCTGAAAAGTTCTTAGTATACCTTTCATATTAAAAAAACATTCAAAATATGAATTTTCAAATTCATCACCATGATCACTATGAATAGTTTACAATGGTAGATTTTTCTCATTTTTAGCTTGAGCTCTAAATTTTTTTTAATTAGAAAAGGCATCATATTTCGTTAAAAGAATATAAAACCAAGTAAATCTAGTTTACTCATCAACTAAAAACACATAATATTTTCCGCCAATATTTCTAGTTATGTTGGACTAAATATGTCCATGTGCACTACCTATAAAGAATTAGAATTTGTAACTTCACATATAGATTTAAAGCAAGATTTATATTATTGGATATATTGACATGGATCACATACTGTTGAAGAATCAAACCTAAGTTCTGATAGATCTTGAACAAGTTATATCATTGAAATTTTACAAAGATTCCTTAAGTTAGGGTGTCCTAGTATTCTATTCGAAAGACATGATTGATCTTCAAATTCACTAATTCTAGGTATATATTGACTTATAATGACTTCTATGTTTATGGTGTACACATTCTCATGCTGAAGGGTAGAGAGTATAAAATCATCCTTGGAATTGTGAACCAAATATTTATCATTTCTAAAATTAACAAGGTAAAAGTCATCACATAATTATATTTTTCTAATGTTTTTGTTCTGAAGGCCTTTTTCAAAAATAATATTTGATATAATATCATTACCAAGAAGAATAATGTTACCTATACTGATAAATTCTTATTTAGAGTCATCTCCAAATTTTACTTTTCAACCTTTAGTCCATAAAATCTTTTTTAAATTGTCTTTGTTACCAATCATGATTTAGGAACATCCACTATTCATATAACATATGTTCATGGTACAACCTTCATTACCATGATAAATAATGAGGTAGGTTTTCTAATTCATAACTGTCGTGGATGCAGAATAGTTAGATAATAAAATATTGGTTATCCACATTTTTGTATAAAATATGATTTATGAAACCCTAATGGATTGAACATTATTTAAAGAACACATCTTCTTCTAATTCCATCCACTCTGAAATTTAGTGAAAATAGAAGCTCTTGTATGGACAAACTAATTGTTTTTGAAAAAAAAATCTCATGTGAATCACCTAATTCTTTATTATTATCATGATGTCTGATATGAGAATACATCTTAACAAAATTTTCCTTAACAGAATTAAGATTTGCAAGAAGTTTGTTCATGGAAAATATTTCAGATTTTAGTCTCATGGATAAATTCTTATCCTCTAGAATAATATCATTATATTTATGCTAATACAATAAAATATATTTTTATAAAAATGGGTTTTTAAGATCCTAAGAATGTTTATCCTTATCATAATTAACTTCCTCAATATTTTTTGAAAGATTTAAAAAAAAATTCTTTTATCATGATCTTTGGTAAGATCCAAAATTTATTTTGTTAAAATAAATTATCTAGAATTTGAATTATTATATTTCGTTTAAAAATTATAGTTTTTCATTTAAGAAACTCAAAAAATATAGAAACTTCATCATAAGAAGGAAAATCATTATAGTTTTCTGATGAAGTTAATTCTTCATCTGAATAAAAATCATTATCAAGAAAATTTTCACTTAAAGACTTATTGGTTAAGGATTCAACAGTTTTTACCTTATCTATGAGACAATGATTTTCAAATGGAGATCTAGATATTAATCTAATATTATATTTCTCAGAAGATTCATATTCTAAAAAATCATCAAGAGAATCTCCACCACTTTCACTCCAAGTGTCATTGGCTTTCAAGACTTTCTTATGCCTTCATCTATAGTACATCTTCTTATTCCCTTTATAAATCTTATCTTACATTTCACTCTTCTTAATCATGGGACAATCAGGTATAATATGACCATTTCTCCTAAATTCATAACATTCCACTTCTCCATCTTTCATTTCATTCCTATATTTCTTCTTGTATCTATATTGAATGTTATTCTGTCACCCAATCTTGTTCATTATCCAAGAAAAATTTCAAACTCTGTTTCTGAAGCATTACTTTCACTAGAATTACATTGAATAAAAATATTATTATATTTTGATCTTGTGACTCTCTCAAGAGTCATGTCATTCATATTATTTGAAGTATTTGTAAAAGAAACACCTCAATTTCCATTATTCTTCTTAATATTACATACATCTCTCTTCATTCTAGTTTCTTGTTGACGAAGAGTTCCAAACTGCTAATCATGAGAAATCTGAGTAACGTTTCTATTCTCATATATAGTTGTCTTCTTGGATTCCCGTTTTTTAGTTATGATGCCTACAATCTTGTATACAAGAATATAATCTTCAAAACCCTTCTCACCAATTAATTTATAGCTGTTGAAAATAGTCATAAATATTTGTTGAATCTTCCTTTTAAGTTCTATATATGGAAAACAACAATCATGATATTCTTCTTTGAGCATAGTTCTTCTTGTTTTAATAAAATTTGATGTTCCAAAGTGGTTTACATAAATCTTATTAAAAATTTTATATTCAAATTCACAAGATGAAATTTGGATATATATATTTCTACTCATGGAACAAAGAAAATTATTTCATATGTTAATGTTCAGCTGGTATTCCACCTTTTCTTGATTAGTAAATGGTCTAAGTTCCTTATCAATAATCTTATAATCTCTAATTAACATAATATATTTGTATACTCATTTTTTTATCAAAATTTTATTCATTATATCTATCTAGTACTCATAGTCATTTCCATCAATTAGCAGTGGTCTATTAGGATTGAGATTGTCTAGAGATCCAACATGAATGTCTTCCACACATAAAAGATAATTTAATTCTGCAAAAAATGTTAGAAATGAATGTTTGTAAACAAGAAAAAATGAATACGTTGGGAACAATGATATATTAATAAATAAAACTAATATATGAATATATGTATTTTAGATACCTCCTTGGATACCCATTGTATGATAAAATAAGTAGAATGATATGCTCAAATACAAAGGGGGGGCTGGATTGTATTCATGAAAAATTCATTTGGAACATTTAGAGTTGATATAAAACATTCTTAAGGAAATTTTATTAACCATGAGGAAATATATTTCTTAAGGATAACTTTTAACTTTATGAATACTTATTTTAACAAAGTTAAAAAATCATTCAGAAATCCTCTTAAAGAATGATTTTCTTACACATTACAACCTTAAGATAAAAACTTATAAAATATTTTCGTTAAAGAAATATTTTAACTTAGAGAATATAAAATCTTTAATATAATCAGAGTAATTTTATTAAAACGTATAAAAAATTTATACATTTTAACTTTAACAATTATAAAATAGTAGTGGAATAAAAAAATGAAAAAATCAAGTAACAATAAGATTCTTTTAACACAAAGAGAATGGTATCCAACTACCTTGGATTAATATTCGCTGGTTTATACTTTCAAAAAAGACTATATTACCCAGTCCCAGGTAAGCCCTCAATCAGAATATCGATATCTATCTTTATATCCCTATAAGCCCTCAATTTAGAAGGAAATCAAGACCACAGTCTTACAACTCTGAAAGCCCATGATAAGAACGATCGAAGTCTACACTAAGGAATTCTAAACAAGTTGTTCATGCTTGAACACGTTTCTATCATTATCTGCATGATGAGATGAGAGTAGTAAGAGACTCTCTCTGAATAAATTAGATCACAAACATTGATCTCTTTTCCATTTATTGTTCATCATCAATGTAAATTAGTCTCATTTATTGTTCAGATGAACTAGTTTTTATTTGAAAAATTTCCAAAGGGTCTTATTTTCCTTAAAATTCAGAGGGACCTGAACAAGTGTCACACATACAATGTATAGTTTGTAATAGATTTTATGACATCATTTAATATCAGAAAATGTTGTTAAGTTATAGTTAAATATAAGATAAACGCAGATTCTGATAAAATTAGAATGACACAATATGAAATTCTAACATTATCAAAAAAACATATTCTTATGAAAATGATAATCGGATTTTGAAAAATGGAATAACTATTGTTGGGTATATGTATCATAAAAAAGGTATAAATTTTTACCGGATTCGATATTTTAAAAATGTAATGAAATTTGTACCAGAATCGATATCATAAAAATAACATGACATTTTAACAAGAATCGTTATTATAAAAATATCATGTCATTTGTACCTAAATTGGTATTGGAAAAACAACATGACATTTGTACTGGGATTGGTATCGTAAAAATAGCAAGACATTTTTACTGGAATGGGTATGTAAAAACATCATGACATTTTTGTCGGAGTCAGTATCATAAAAATAGAAAGTCATTTGTATTGGAATCTGAATGAATGATTCGTATGTATAGAATTATGATAATTTTGTAAGTATAAAAGAATTATATTTTTTAGGAAAAGGTAATGATACTTCATTAAGTGTAACAAAATGAAAAAAACTATAAGTAAAATAGAATGAAAAATTCAAAACTTAATAAAAGTGTTTTTGAATTTCAAAACAAAAAAAACCACAAGGAATGGAGAAGTCATAAGATAAAATTATCGACTCAACACTGGAAACACTGTCAATAATAGTGTAGTCGGAGAAAGAACATAGGTGATTGGTGTGTCTGAAAAAATTTCTAGATGTTTTTGGGATTTGATTTCTGGAAACCGATGGGTAAAAATCACTGGAAAAAGGAAGAACCACAATTTTCAGTTAGTTCTGAGTTAATATAATGAGAAATTGTTGTACATAAGGTTATGCAGAATGAATATAATATTATTTGAAAAATTTGACTATGTACTATGTCTTAAAAAACAGATGATGTGTTTGGACTTAGGTATTGTTTTTTGGTTTTCATGGAATTATATATATCATACATTGTGTGGGTCTGCCACATGTCATGTGACCTCGTCCAGGAAACTCGGCTTGAACGCAAGTAGTACATATTCTTTGAAAAATCAAATAAAAAATAATTATAATAATGTACATGGAAACATGATGGATAACTAGTTACGTCCAGGGACATGGGTCGAATCCTATGTTGAAGGACATATCATGTACCATAGATAGATTAGGAACATTGTGTAATGACGCTACATATATCATAGTTCCGCACAGTTTGGGAGCCATGTACATTCAGGGTCACGTCCAGTCAATGGAGACGGACTGCATTCCGTGTGGGTCTCCTCAAAATCGTTGTACACATTCCTTCCTTTTAATGACACGTCATCCATTTGTATGCACTTAATTTGGAATCTAATTTTGTCCCAGAAGTACGATATCCAAATAAAATCCACATACAGTGTGATGAAGACTTCAAACTGGTTCTTAAGATATGAACCATGAAGTTTCAGGTGTGTTTATTATTTATGTGGTTCCATATGATAGTAGTGATTAGAAATGATAATTTGAGTGGAACCCCTTATAAGATCAGGGTACCTATCCTCTATATATAGAGATTTAAACACCTATGATATTATAGAACATGTAATCATACCATTTATAGATTAGTACCACATAATCAAAGAGGGTGTGGATCCTCCTGACTCTGAGTGGTTCCCCAAATCGCATAAGGGTGTCGGTCTTCTATACATTGAGTGGTATCCCCATGACTGATCAAAAGAAAATTCATCTATCTACTGAGTGGTACCCTTTATGGAATTAATATGTGGGTCATATGCCAAATGTTTGGTACCCCCAATTGGATAGGGTTTGTGTCCTCCTTAGTTTTTGTGTCCCCCCTCTAATGCTCTAGGTAACATGACCTCTTCCCACCAAGATACAACTCTATATCAGATAGGTAATGGGTCTTCCACACACTTAGGTTCACCCCTTGATAGTTTTAGATTTGATTCCTTGTATTGGAAAATATTCCCCCTCAACATCATGATATTGTAGTGAGAAACATGAACTCCACAGAGTTATTTCATTGGAATGACACATGAGATATTGTACATCGATGATAGTCTACCGGAAATATTGGTACTCTTTTTCTTGACAGGGCTAGGAGATAAATCTTCTCATATCTCTAATTTTTTTTATATGGTTTGAGCATATATACATATAATACATCTCGTTGGGTTAGTTGACACTATTTCATTCGGTTGAGAATTCTACCATCTCTTCCTATCCAATTTCTTTCTAATCCCTCTTTATATTTCTTGGTGTCCCGCTATATATTTTTAAAGTCACCCTTGAATGGGATTTTTTCTAAATGTATCTTGTATTATGTAGATAAAAGACATGTAAAAAATTACTATAGATGATATTAGGTATACATGTTTCATTTGACTATATATGATGTATATATCATAGATATCAGGAGCTAAAAACTATTATCAAATTTAAATTTTATTTATTTTAAGTTTCCACATCTTTCTGTTTGGGTGGGTATTTTTCCAAATTACATTCATTTTTCAATATTTTACTCTTGTACACCATATTGATTTTTCACATACTTGTTCATATTAAAGAAATTTTCACATTTTATTATTAATAATATCAACTTTTTCATTCAGAAGGTCGTGTATTTTTGTATAGTTATATTTGGAAAAGAACTCATTATTAGGTTATTCCTTCCATTACTTGTCACCACCCCAGGATGATGTAGAAGAACATGGGTTATTTGAGGCTTGAGAATCTCATTGGTAGGGATGTGATAGATTGGTTTTATAGTGTTTCATTATTTCGGATTCTATTTTTTATAGTACCCTAATGATAGTTTGGTTGGGATTTCAAACTATATTTTCAAATGGTCTTGAGTGTGGATAACATGCTAGGGAATAAACTGAATGTATAAGAAGCTGACGAATCAATTCAGCAGGACCATGACTATTTGTTTTTAAACATTTTACATCGATACATTGGATACATGTATCAATGATACATGCAACATATAGGATTGAATATTTAATTTTTCTTCTTAAGTCATATAACTATTGTATATATATATATATATATTCTTATCTAACTATTGTATGTGTAGATTAAATTCTCAGGATTCCTCAAAAAATAAATCTATACAAGTTACCAATTCCAGCCTATGAGGATGATTCAATTAGGGAGAAGACCCCATTTTGAGGTATATACTAGGATATTATTCATATGGGGGAAAATGTTGATACGTCCCTACCAATTGAGCATCATATCATTCCATCTAAAATCGATGAGGATACAAGAGATCTTTTTTTAATCTTTTAATTCTAGTACCATAGGTGTTAAGGTTTTAGATGGATCCATATCCCTAGATATAAGAGTATTGGATATAGTCAGGGGTCCATATTTTCATGCATAAATAGACACTAATATATCAGGTGGGTAATATGGTAGACATAATTTTCAATGGAGTAGATGGGTTCTAGTGGATACTTATTATGTAGATGCATGATGAGTCAACACTCACATGCGACAACATCTAGAATCTATTCCATGAGGAGTACTACCCCTCATTATGACTAGTTCAAACTCACAATCTTATAGAGCTATAGGTGGGAAGGATGACACTAGATTAGTATACTAGGTGGTTCATAAAACATACGTGGTACTTCCATGACATGATCATGGATGGATACTTTCAAACAAGAGTGTTTTAGTAGGGTTTACAGAAATATATCAAAATCATCATAGTGTAATTGCGTATCCCCACATATATCGGGGTTTTAGAGAGGATGTTAGTGATAGAGTGATTCCTAATTGAAGGATTCTAGGTACATATGTCTGTTAGTGTTTGTTATACGGTTCCGTGGTCTCTAGTATCTAGTAGGTTCCATTCAATATGATCTTTATATGAGAGACCTCCCCATGACCAGACTTGGGCATGTAGTATTGTGGCACAGGCACATCACAGAGGGCCATGACATCCAAGAGAGAGGAAGTGTTTTACATGTGAAAAGTGAAGTAACATGGAGTGTGATTGTCTAACCAGGCATTCGGTGGATCACATGTAGATACCAGATAAAACACCATATAAGAGGAAGGATTATGATTATGTGTTACCCATGATATAATAGGGAGTCCACTAGGAAGACCAAGAATTTTATAATTGAAATTTCCATCCTTATAATTATGTGATATTGTATGTTATATATATATCATTTAGAGAACCCAATAAATACACCAATATAAAAAATTATAAATTAAATAAGTTTTATCTATAAAAATTAATAAACCGATTAAAATAGATAAGTAACATGATCATTGGGACAGTAATATGTGCATTAGGAATAGTAATCTGGCCAATGGAATAATAACCCAACCCCTATAATCATAAATTAAATTTATTTATCTCAAAAATAAATAAAACGACATATTTATATTATTCTATATGTAAATAAATGATTTAATAATGATAAATTCAGTGACGGTATTTTTGTGAAAAATAAATTTTTATATAAAATATTATAAAAAATATAATTATTTAAAATGTTCTAAATTTGAATAAAATGTATTCATAAATTAATATTTTTTCTATTAAAATTATAATTAATTTTATGTGACCTTACATACTTTTTCATAGTTCCATAAAATCATTTATAATAGAAAATTCAGTATTTCTCAAATACATGATGACATTAATTAAAAATTAAATTTCACTTTTTGAAAAATAAATTCATAAAATGGAGTCCATTTCTATTGTGTATATGTCTATTAATTTTTAGTGTAGAATTTTTATATTTTTATATTATTGTTGTTTTTTTTGTTGAGTAGTGAAATACCAAAATTTATGATAAAAGCTAAATACACGATTTTTGGAGTCCATTTTGATGTATTGATAATTTTACAAAAAATATATCAATTTATCCTCCCTTGTAACGTAATTTTTTCATCTTAATAGTCATTATTGATTGTTTTTATCCAAAATAATAAAAAATGAATAAAATATTCCAAGAACACCACTATCCTCCCCTATAAATACCACACTTTACAACCTCTTGTTACCACATCCCAAAATCCTTGAAGTCATTATAAATTCATCCAAATTAATACTATTAGACTCTTCCTCACATACATGTTCTTTTAGTATTAACCATATACCAATCTAAAATTCTTTTTGGAGTCTCTCATGGAGAATATGTTGAATTGGTAAAATCATCATTCTTCCCTCAATATTTCTTTTTTTCTTATCCTCTACTCACCATCCCTTTAAAAGTGGAATTATAAATATATTTTTAGATATATAATAAAATTTTATTATTTTATTTTAATATCCATAATTCAATCTATTTCGTTCTCTATTTATTCTAAATACTAAAACATCATTCGTGACATGTCGATTCACCTCCTTCATTGATGATGATTTCTCCTTTTCCATTACCTATTTTAATGATGGCTATAGAATCATTTTTAAGGATAAATCATATGGTAATATTTTTATTACAACATATTACATTTTCATTATCGACTCTATAATTGTAATATTTACTAGAACAAAAAAAGTTTGGGATGTTCGTAAAAGCTGACTAAATATAAAAAACATTTTTCATTAATGTCTTATATAATGAATCATACTCATATTGGGAAAAATAATATATATAAGTTTGTTTCATCTTATGTCATTTAATTATTGTATGATGATTTCAATTAGGGAGAAATATTATATATTTAAAAAAACATCGATATTTTTATACAGGCTAATTAATCATCAAAATGAAGAAAACTAACAATACCAAAATAATGAAATTCAACTCTATAACTCATCAGAATGTAAATAATTGTAATTAATAAAATTATAATAACAAAAAAATGTATAAGTGGTTATGAATTATGAAATAAATGACTGAAATCTTATTTCCCAGTACATTATATGAAATTTTAGAATTAATTTGGACACAGGGTAATGAGATTATTGATCCCAACACACATTATTTTGGTTATACCTATTTTATGAAATATTTTAAGGTGGATACTTGTTATTGTTAAATAATTATAATTTTTTTAATTCCCTAATAAATTAAACAATATTCATGTTTACAACATGGTTTATGTAAAATATAATGAATTTACACATTAACTCATCCTTCTAAAACCAATCTTGACTCCTCTTGTAATTTTTTTTATTCAGTTATGAAAGATGATTATTATACCTTGTATGTTTTTAAGTATTTCTTAATAGAAACCATAATTTTATTCATGAATTTATTATTTATTAATTTTTTTGGAACACATTATTTTATACTGGTTATTATATAACTAAAATTTGTATACACTCATTGTGGAATTAATGATTAAGTAAATTTTATGATGTGACGGGTGGGAATGGAAATATAATACATCCTAATGCATTTGATAATGTGATTTATCTATTGAGATAATGTCAAAAATGCATCGAAAAATTTGCATATTTTCTCATTGTGGTGATATTGGGATTATGAACAGATGTTATTCTTGAAAATGATGTTGGCTTTGTTCAATCTATCTGTGCTATATGAGCACTATGACATGATGGTTAATTTAATGCATTTCCACTTTAAAATCCTTTACCTAATTCTTCATGTCATGATTATGATGATTATTTTATTCTTATGTTATATTGATAATGATTATTCTCACCAATGTTATTTTAATTCATGTTACTTATTTATCATCTTGTTGGAATTTTAGATCACACATGTTCATTGATTTATATCTCTAGATAGCCACATTTAATAAGGGGAATGATAGATTTAGACGGGTAAAGAATATATTTTTAAATAAATTATTAATTTTAAGAATGTATATGTTATGTATGGTAATAATATTTTCAAGACACTAAACATTATAATCCTTGTTTTGTAAGAGTATTATATTTCTTAAAATAATATAATATTCAAGTACGTATAAGTAAGGTCTCTATAATTATTAAAACCATTCAGTATTAGTCTATTTATATGTAAACATCCCTGAATTTTTTTTATTTTAAAACTTTCTATAATAGGGATCCGATAAAATTTTTATTTAGTGTTAATTAATTAAGGGAATAAATTATTCATGAATTTTTTACTTTGATTTGGTCAAATATTTACTAATTTTGGAAATAGTGGGAACTATGTGACCTTATGAAGATGGAATATACTCAAATGTTTTCACATAATTTTTTATATGGAAATTTGCAGGATAAAATTTAAAAAGGGGGAAAATTTATTGAACTAGAATATAATCGATGAAATTTATATTCTTATATGTATGTTATACGACATAAAACATATACATTAAATGTAGATCCTAATTAAAACATCATTCCCAAAAATGAATATTCTAATATGTAATTGATAAAGAAATTAAAGAACTTATACCAATTAAAAGTTGATAATTGTTATAGTAATACGGCCCTTAAAAATTATAAGTAGTGCAATAGAATAAAAACCTCAATTATTAAATTATTAAAAAAATAGATATCATATACCAGAATAAATGATATATTTATTTTATGGAATATGTAAACATATGTTTTGAAAATGTTAAATTTTGTGTTAGTTCATTTTTGAAACATAAGTGTTTGCATACAAATTTTTATTTATTATAATGATTTAAAAGAAGATTAAATTTCATAAAATATAATAATAAATTAATATTTTGTAGTATTATTATTATAAGATAATTTAATGAGGGATGTTTTAATTTTTCAAATGTGTTGAAAAATAATTTATAATATTAAAATTAGAATTTATCTAATAAATATTTACTTTAATTTGAAATTATATTTCTATTATATAAGAAATTATTATAAAAAAATAGAGCCCATTATTGACATCTAAATGTCGATATATATTAATATTTATTTTATAGAATTTTTCTAAAACAGTTGATGTTTAATGAATAGTGATATATGAAAATGTATGATACAAGATAATATTGGGATATTTTAGGTCATTCATGACATATGGATGAATTAAAAACCATAATCATCAAATATACACCCCAAGTAACTATTTTTCATCATTTTAATCCACAATATTGATTGTCTTGTTCTAAAATAATAAATAACATAATAAAATAATGAAAAATCACCCCACTCCTTCACAAAAATACAACCCTCACAAACATTTATCATCACACAAAAAATGAAATGAATATTATATAAATGAGGTCCATGTCACTATGCAATATTCTTACCCATGTCATTATCTCCTTATATCAACAAAATAATAATCCCATGGGAGTTAATGTGATTCTTTAGGAAAAGATATTGAAGATGTAAAATCATCCTTATATTTTAATCTCTTTTCTTTTCTTACCCAATCCTCAGATTACCTACGAAGTAAAGATCGATAACTATAGAATTACGTATATATAAAAATTTTATATTTTTAATGGATTATCTATCATTAAATCACTATTTTTATTCTTAAAATGAAAACATCATTTGTGATGTGTTGATTCACCACCTTTATTGATGATTTTTTATTCCCATGACCTCCTACCATGATTGTCAAAATAGATTACTATGGAACAAATATATTTTAATATGTATATAATAAATTCTTTTATTTTATTGATCTAATTAATTAATATAATATATAATGAAATAAACCTACTTCGATATGGTAGTAAAAATCGAAAAAATGGACTAACTTTTTTTCATTATTATTGTATATAATGAATCATCCTCATATGAGAAAAAAATTATAATACCATTTAAAAATATGTATACTCATTAATGACATATAATTTCACATCTAGAGAATAATTCTCTTTTGACAAGAACATCCATACATGTATAACAGTGACTTATTGGGAAATCTAATGAAACCCACACACCTGAAATGTTAAAATTGAACATTATAACTCATAAAAATGGAAAAAATGAACATCATAAAATAATGATAAAACAAATACAATTATAATATGTCTTAATTTAGGAATTGATTCATATAATTTTACAATATGGGACATTAAGCGCACGTGAATGAAAAATTTGATCATAATGAAAAGGGATTCTCAAAACAAACTCCATTTTTTGGGTTATAACAACTTTATGAAAGAATTATTTTTGGATATTGCATTAATATTCCATATATGTAATTTCATTTTTATTCAATCATAAATTCATGGATATACATGTTTTAAACATGTTTTTCAAAAATATATTGATTTTCCAAAAGAAATCATCATTCTGAAAACACATATGGACTCTTCTTAAGACTCTATTTTCATCAGTAAAAATTGATGAGTATCATACCATGTATTATTTTTCCTATTTAATTTGAAAACCCTATTGTTTTTCAAAGGATGTATTATTAATTATTTTATTATGAATCATATTCCATTACATGGATTATTTTAAGACTAATATCATTGTATGTTCTATGAAGCATGCATGAGTATGTAAATAATATGATGTGATATTGGGACTGGAATTATATAAACCTCCAATACATTAGGCAATTTGATGTACCATGTGACATAATGTTAAATATAAATGAACATTATGATAACTTATTTAAAACTATGTGTGGTATTTGACTGAAAAGACATGATGTTTCATTTTTAGGAATTTCAATCATTTAAGCCTTTATCAAAATCTTTCTCTCATTTATGATTATTATGAGATGATTATGTTTTCAAGATGACAGTTATTCTCACCCATAATATATTGATTCATGTTTCATATTAATCCTCTTACTGAGATTTAATCTTAGACATTTTTTTATTTTTATTGTAGAGACCTAGTTTTTTCTTATGAGACATAAAAATATTTTAAAACATATTAAAATATATATGTTCTAAGACAAAATGTGATTCCAATGCCCATAGATCCCAGAGTTAATTTCATAAAATAATTAAATATAATGTATATTACACGAATTATGTTCTTTATAAAATTTTATATATCTCAAATAGAAACTATAATTGGATATCTGAGACCACAATTGGGTTTGTAATTTTTTTTCTCCAAGGTAGGACCTAATATATGAAGAAACATGGAATTCATACATGTCTTTCATTGGTGGTACGTTTAGTAGATTAATTAATTAAACAATTAAATAGTTTAAACATAAATAAATGATATATAATAATAATTTTATTGATATTCTCCAAGGGTAATCAACATAATCATGGGATCTGCTTAAATTTTTACTAATTCCTTCTATTGGAAGATCGGATCGAACGATTAAAAAATGTTGTATATGATATGATCAGGATTCAGCAAACACGAAAAATACCATTGATCATTGGTGGGCATGTTCTTTGACAATGATTGATCCAATATCTAATTAGAATGCAAAAATTTTAGGTTTAACCCCACATTGATTAATTGTTTGAGCCCATAAATCCCATTAATTGACACTCCACAATTATGTCCAAATCATGTCCCCACACATCAAATTAAATTTTATTTTTTATGGTTTTATAACCCTAGATTCTCCATTAATGATCATTTGGGATGAATTATTCAAAAATATCCCGAACTATTGATCATTTTCTTTATCACCTTTATATCTTCCAGTCCATCACTGGTTGGACATCGTGTCCCAGTTCTATGTTGTCAAGTGGAACCGAAGCAGATCGGACACGCAAAATAACAATAAAATTATTACTAAGGCTCAGATCAATGAAATGAGGATATATATTGGATTTGTCTTGGAGAGGATGAATGTTTTGATTATTGAGGATCCAATCATCATATAATTTATAAACCCATGTGTGTTCAGTGAGACTGATTCGTATTTGACTTTTGGATTTGTATTTCCATCCATTTGGTGATCAAAATCAAACTATCAAAGTCATATACTCAAATATCGGCTATGTATAGCGCCAAAATGGAAGAAAAACACCAGATTCATGGTGTCTATTAAAAATTGGGATGTATTTAAAAAACTATACTACATGTTATTTTCCATGAATAACACATGACATGTAGCCCCTAGAAATAGTTATTAGGATTTTGGTTGTTCATACTGATATAATGGATTCTATTAATTACACATTCCATGAACCCCCCTTCATAGTGGGCGTGAAATGGGTGATGGATCAAATGGATAGAGTACAATAGAGGCACCCTGTGTGAAGAAACTTGTCGTGTACCAATGTACATAAACACTACATGAGTACACATAAATAGCCAGAGGAACAACACATAATGGTGGTGATCTTGGATACACAACTTACACCAACATATTTTTTATGTTGTGTACCAAAACGGAAATTTCCAATCATTAATAAGGACAACTTATTGAGTGGGTCCCTAAAGAACAATGTACCACATGGTTAATTTTGAGGAAACATCAAGGATAATTATATCATCCAATTTTAATTATGTTCTATCCCATGAGTACTATATCCATACTATTTATTCATATGCAGAAAACGGTTGGTTTCCTATGTTATGGACTTTGATATACGACATGAAATGTATCAGGCATGAAACATATAGAGTCATCTCCCGATGATGAAAGTAATTAGATGAGATAGCAAGATGTTTCGTATAGATTAGATTCCCCATAAACATTTGTGTGTTTTGTCTACATAAACCATTTTATTTGTACTATACTGTTGAGTTCAGTGGTGATTCATCTATGAATTACATGTTGTACCCTCCAATAGATCTTTGTAGTGGGTTCTCGAAGTCTTCTGCATAGTACCCCAATTAGATCTATGGAGTAGATCCACAATAAGATCATAGTGGTACCCTCTAGTATAGAGGTGCTTTGGATCTTCATTGACGTTTTTGCACTACCCTCCAATGGATCTCGGTAGAGGGTATGCGATGATTTTTGAGTCATACCTTATAATAGATCCACAATGTGGGTCCTACACAAATTCTATGTGCTAACCTCTAGTAGATATAGGAAGTGGATCCTTGATTACTTCTAAGTGGTTCCATCCAATAGATCTAGGCAGTGGATCCTTGACAACCACTATAAAGTAACCCTCCATAAGTTTTGGGAATGGGTCCTTCTAAACAATTCATAGTGCAACCCATCTATAGTACCAATTCATGGGTCATCAACCCAGATATTGTATCCACTCGAGTATGTGGTATCGTGAAGAGGTCTGTCTTCACCTGGATGAAATCTTCTTGGATGATGTGTAAGATAATATGAATAATTATGGACATTTAGAACTACAGGTGACCTTTATTGATATAATGTAATATGACATGGAAATCCCCTTTATCTAATAGTTTTTTATTTTACGTAGAATATATAAATGTATATTCTCCTATATCCATACCTTTGGATTATGAAACACTTGTTACATGGGTTTCAAAGAAAAGTGCGGTATGGTACATGATTTCTATGTTTAGCTTCTCATGGTTGGACGAGTCAACTTTATAGCTATAGGCAGGGAAGATCCAATGTTTTTTTCATCTGCACACCATGTTGATCTCCCTATTCATGGATGTGATTTATTTTCATAGTTTGGGTTAAACTCCACTAATTCATTTTATCTTCCACCCTATTTTCACCCTATTCTGTTTATATAGCTGATGTGTCACCTAATTCGCCCCCCCCCCCCTTGTAATTCTGTAAATCCTACTACGTATTTATAAACTCTTGCATGCATTGAATTTCCCTGCATGTGTCATTTCATATGGAAATGATGGATAGTTTGGTGGTAAATTCAGATGAGTAAAGGAATATTGTATGTTTTGACTCATGTATGGTGGTCCAAACTTGTTGATAAGTAGTTAGAATGTCTTACTAGTTTAGTGAATTAGTTTTTTAGCTTGAAATATTTTTTCTTGTTAGGTATGTATTCCCCCCTTTACCTTTATATCTACACCATCATACTAATTGACACCTTAAAGTTTTTCAATGCTTCATTTACTTTCTATATATTTAATAATATTATTAATAATCCATTCGAATTATGTTTTGAGGCAGTAATGTGTGTCGTACAGGTACATAGGAAAAGGCCTCCCATTTTGGATATGATTTTCGTCGCTTGTTGCTACCCCTTGGCCATTGGGGATTATCTTTGGATAGTTGGGGATCGAGCCCTGACATGGGTTTGGTCAGGACAGATTGGTATCTGAGTTTTTCATTTTTTGGAAGCTTCTTATATTAGTCCCCATTTGAGGATTTGGTTAGGTTTTTGGGAAACTAGGTCAATGTGTGCCTAGTGTGACTCCCAGGCCAAGAAATCTAGTGATGGTATGGTTGGATGATGTATCCATTCACCTGGACCATGACTACATACAAGATAGATATTTATACTGGGACATTGGTGTTTGGGATCTGTGGTACATGCTTCATATTGGATTGATTCTTTCACTATCCTTCATGAATAGAATCCTCATTGTTGTTATATATATATATATGATCATATTACTATGGTACATCTTGATAACTTTCAGGATTATTTAATGATGATATCTATCTAGGATACATGTTCTGGATCAATGTGAGGATCCTATGAGTGATGAGGCCTTATTCAATGGTCCATCCCATTATATTCTTTACCTAGGTGAAAAGGTAGAACCACCTCCACTTGTCGAGCAGCTAATCATCCCAGCTGATCAGTCCAAATATGCCTATAGTATAATAACTCCTCTCTTTATTAAAAATTAAAACATGATTTATTATATAAAATTACACTTAAGAAAACATGATATATTTATAAATCAAGTTTCTATAGGTATTTCATACATCTCATTACAACTGTAATCATGATTTAAAAAATATTTTATGAAAACAACTTTAACATGCATGATCTTAAACCTAAATTGGATGACCTGGTGAAATACATAAGAAATGGGTGAACAATGAATCCCATTATAGTATTAAAAATAGCATAACATGATATTAATAATACATTTTATCCATGGAATATCAATTATCAATGAGGGAATATGAATAACGAGGAATGATATATCACTATAATAATAACATGTGAAATTTGAAACCAAATTAAAACACTACATCATAGACATATGTAATGGATAAACTACTAAGTCATATTGGGGTGAAATTTTTCATAAACGAAGTAGTACACCCAAGTCCAAACAAGATTTATCATTATTCTAAATACTTCCTAATTCATTAGACAACTTTATATTTCTAGTCCCACCCGTCACTTCCATTTCATTCTCATTTTTATGTGTGCCATATAGATTATAAAGATCAATTCATTCATCATCATAATTTATTCCACTATTATGGATTATGTAATACATAAATTTATGTCCCCAATAAAATGTTTTATATTCCGAAAAGATAACACCCTTGATATGAAATGTGTACAAATTTCACAACAGAATTTGTATGAAATGGAAAACCACGGTGAAAATTCCTCATCATAATGATGTCACTTGAAAATTCATAAAATGGATTATTGAGATTTAAATGGTTATGTAAACATTTTAACATGAATTTGAAAGTAATATGGACATATAAGGACATTTTTACGCTTTTATAATTAGAAAAATAATGCATATGATAATAAATAATGTTGAATAAAAAGAGAAAGGGGGGATTCTTATGAAATTTCAGAATGATAATAGGTGTGAATTGAAGTGATTAATAATAGAGAAAGTAATATATCATCATTGTGGCATAATAAGGGTATTATGTGGAATGTTTGAAAACATACCCCATCATCAGTAATTGAAATGAAAAGAAAATAACAAGATGAATAAACTGGGTTAATGATGAGAATGGGAAGAAACATTACTTGAATTTGTGGCTCCAAAAGAGTAAAAAAGGGATTCATGAGCGATTGGGGTACCTTGAAAGGATTATAGATAGATTAGGGACGAGTAAAGATGTCTTCCATGTATTTTGAGTGATGAGAAATGTGTGTTATAGTGTGTTTATATGGGAAATGATGGGGGAATTCTTCAATATTTCCCAAACATAAGTTTTTTACTATATATAATAAAACATTCATAATGATAAACTGTCCCATGGTTTTCCTATTTTTTTCCAAGGGAATTTTTTTCATTGTTTTAATAGTCAATTTTCTGAACATATTAATATAATTCATGTACTTATGTGGAGGCAATTCATAATTTTAATGAAATAAATTTAAAACTATAATATATATTAACTATCTTAGAGGATTCATATTGAATTTATAAAATTAATAAAGTAAACTATAAATCAAATAATTTTAGGGGTAATAATTATTTATCCTAGTATACCTACTATAGTATTTATTACATCATTTTTGGGTCATTATGATGTCATAAAATACACTATATAATAATACGATGTTTGACTTTTACCTGAAAATTACTCTTTCTCATAACATTATTAAGAATTAACCATAGGATATTTTCATCATTATTATTAAAATTTTTATTAAATTTATATAAATAATTTTCTAAATTTGTAAATTTTAACTTTCAAAATAATATTCATAATTTATTCAAATAAATGTTTTGTTTTTTAGAATAAACTTTTTTGATCCATTTTATAATGTATATTTCACCTCATAAAAATTATATGAAAGTTTATAATAAATAAAACTCATTTTATAATAACATTTTATTAAAATACAATTTATTTCAAAAACTAATTATTTCATCAAAATAAACACCTTAATTGAAATTGAATATTACCAAAATAATACAATCTTTTTTTAATTGAATAAAAATCAAAATCATTTATAAAGTAACAAAAATGTAAATGAAATTAATTATTCTATACAATATAGTAAATCATATAATTAAAATCATGATAAAATTCAATTATTGCATTGGTGTATACCCTAATATTAAGGTGTGTGATGGTGAGACATTGATCGGGTTTCTTAGAAAACATGATATTGGTCGTGATCTTGATGAGTGTGAAATTATCCCATTAATAGTTTCACTCATTCTTATTTTGTTCGATATTGGATTTTTCATGGTCATGGAAAAAACACTAGAGATGTTATATTCCTTGGGAGCTCTGATAAATGGGCTTCGTAGGGCATGATTCTACTGGTTGAGGCAATCATTTCTATTTTCGGAGTCAGTTGTACTTGTTAGAAACCCTATATTTATACTAATCATGTGATCATTGTTCAAAATATATATTAAAAATAGATATATGATAAACAATATTTTAAATCAAAATATATAACCAACAAATAGAATATATTTTCTAAAATAATATTACATAATAAAACCTTAAATCATAAGTGATTTTTTTTATAAGAGTTTGGATCATTACAATATTCCCCCTAGATAATTTTTACTCACAAAATTTTCATTTCAACCAACAAAAAATGAGGGTAACTCTATTTAATCACCTCCTCCTATTCCTATGTTTCTTCTTTAAACATGTGGTTTCGCCACATCACTTTGACAATGTGCATTATCTTATTTCGTAGAACATAGTCTCTATGATCTATGATTTTCAGTTTCCGCACCTCATAATAAATATCATTCTCCAATGGTACCACCTATAGATTGAGTACATGTGAGGGGTAAGTAATGTACATCCTCAATAGTTATACAATGAATACTTCATTAACACTAGGTTGGTTTTGTGGGTTTTCACGTAGATAGTTCTTTATTCTAATGTGATCACAATTATCAAAGGGATTATGTATCTTGGATTGATCTTTCCCTTCTTCCAAATTCACATCAATTTCTTCCATTGAGATATGTGAAAGAAGACCATTTATCTAAAATTATTCTCTTAGTCTCATCAAGGATTGTTAACATACCTTTATTTCAACAATGAGAATCATTGATGTGATACTGAATACCATTATCCCTTTCCTCTATTTCTTCAATCATTTTAGGAGCTATAAGTTTCCTTTCCTCAAATTTATCAGAGAATGTAGCTTTGTGAAACCTCTTACCATAAAGGGATTCAATGGTATCCATTTGGATGTTAGAAAAAAAACAGTTTTTGTAAGATAACTCGATGAAAGGAATATGATGATCCCACCATCCTTTGATCTAAATTGAGAATGATCACAAATGTCATTAACAATCTGGATTTTCTCTTATAATTGTTCATCATTTTGAGTGTGATAATATCTATTTTATTTATTATTATTGTTTATAGAATGTAGATGACTTTTCCCAAACAAGGAGGTGAATCATGGATCTCGATCCAATTCAACTGATAGTGTCACTCTATACACCCTGACCATATTCCTAATGTATATCCATATAAGTAGATTCATGGATAATTCCTCTCATATAGAAATGAAGAGAGAAGTTTTTGTAATATGATCCACCATAACCCATATATCATTATTTCATCTTGATATCTAATAATGATCTGTGAAAAATTCCATGGGGATGTTTTCCCATTTCCATTTAGGTAAGGGAAATGGTTACATCATCCCCTTGGTTTTTTCACATTCAACATTAACTTGCGGACATACAAGACATCTTGATGTATATCCTCTGATAAACTTATTCATATTTACTGCAAATATTTTTCTATAAGATCTCGATACATATATGTGATTTTAGAATGGATGGATAAGGTTGAGATATGTGTAGTCAACAGATCCTTCGTTAACTCATGATTTGACGTTACCGATAGTATTTACAAAAATATCACAATTCCTTCATATTATCATTGAACTAAGAGGAGTTCACATTCCATATAGATAAAACATTCTATAGAATTTATACATCAACTATTTGGGAAAACATTAAAACCTAAAGAAAATACATTTTAGCAAATATTTTTGAAATGACTGATGTTGTTCCTTCTTTTTTGATTCCCATGTACATCCTTTTCTAATATATGAATATAAGATCATCCCCAATTCTGATAAACGACAATATTGTTGGATTCATTATACATTGTGAAACTACTTCCTTATTAACATTATTAGGATGGTAGTGGATGAAATAGTCATAGTCATTGATAATATATAACCATCTTCCTTGGTTCATATTTTGATCTTTTGTGGGAATATATACTTTAGGATTTTTTGATCTCTATACATTTTACACATATCCCCAAGGAGATAATTCCACCAAAATATTAAACAAAAATCACTTCATCCAACCCTAGATCATGTGTTGTGAAGTTATGTTCATGAATAGTCAACATACATGAATCATAGGCTATGAATTTATCATTTTTATTAACACACAACCTATTACCTTCATCAAAGAATCACCAAATACCAATTAATGTTCTCCACTTGAGGGTATTTTATGAATAGAGGTAGTGATAAGCCTCATTTTTTAATCTATTATGTTCTATTTAAAAACATCATTCCCAAAAAAACATTACACAAATTTGAGTGAGTTAGGTAAGAGGGTTTAGAAATTTAGAGAATTTAAATACAAATTGGTGATAATACCCATCTAACACATGGAAACAATGGATATCTATAACAAATTTTGGCCTATACCATCATTCAATTTCTGATTTTTCTATGTCTCCATATATATATTATTTCTTATAATGATATTTCCCATGAATGGTATGTCCTTCAACCACAACTCACATTTTCTGTCATATTCATAATGATTCTCATTTCTCATAGTTTTAAGCATAGTTCTTGGATTCTACTCATGATCCTCTATTACTTTGTAGTATATTACAATTTCAACTATAATGAATATAAAAAATTTGGAGAGGAAATTCAAAGGTCTATATTCATCATTTACATGATGATTTATACTTAAATATAGAGTCTAAAATGCATTACTATGAACTCATCGAGTCAATACCTTGTACGAAATGTAGCCTTGGTGAAATCCCCCTTCTTCACCCTAACACAGTAATATATAGACCATATATCGACTTTAGAAAATTAATGTACACCATATAACTGATATAACAAGTCATCAATCCATAAAATAAGATACATGTTCATTATATTAATTTTTTGAGGTCACGATTAAAAACTGAAAAGGTGCATTGATCAATCTATATTCGTAATGGAGAAGACTTGTGCACCATATGGTGTTGAACATGGAAATATGAATCCATTATCCAGATTATCATGTATTTGTCTCTTTATATCCTCATGTTACACAACATACAATATATATGGAGTTTTGGATAATGTTAATGACCCAATAATGTGTGACTGAACATTCAACATCACTGGGAGAATGAAGATTACAACATTCCGTAGGATTCACATAAGTGTATTCAATCACAATGGGAATGTCTTCAAGGATGAAACCTTCCGTAGATTCAAAAAAATTATCAAGAAACTCATTCATATTGGGAAATAATATCCATTCATGAGGTGATTGAGGTAAAAAAATATTTAACATATGTAGGATATAATATGTATAATGAGATGCTAAAATATAAGAGGAAAAATTGTATTCTTTAAAAATTAATTTGTAATCTTTAATGTGGATATAAAACATTCTTAATAAAAGTTTCATAACCTTAAGGATATATTTTTCGTAAGATTATATTTTAACATTATGAAAACTTAGTTTAAGAAAGTTCAACAAAAATTAACTAAACCTCTTAAAAATCTTTTTATTGAACATACAATCTTAAGATAAAAACATAAGAAATATTTTCTTCATGGAAAGATTCTATATTAATGTGTATAGAATATTTGATACAATCAGCGTAACAAAATTAAAAAGTATAATAACATTATAATTTCTAACTTTAAAAAAAAAATAGAAGCAGAAATAAAACTACTTGAAAATAAATAACAATAAGATTATTTTATCCCAATGAAATGGGTATCCAACAACATTGGATAAAGGTTCCATGATTAGAATTTTCTTGAAAGTCTGTCTTACCCAAACCCAGGTACGCCCTCAATCCGATAATTGATATCTGTATTGCTATCCCCACAAGATTCAATTTAGAAGGAAATTAGAACCTCTATCTTCCAAACCCAAAAGCCCACGATCAGCACAATTGGAGTCTTCTCAAAGCAAGTTAGAAAAAAAATCACACCCGAACAAGTAGATCATGACATCTGCTAAAAGCACTAAGAGTTGTAGGAGCCTCTCTCTCTTGAAATCACCTCACAAAAATTGATCACATTTTCATTCACTTTTCATTATTGTTATATGAGTTTTTTTCTAGTTTATATGGACTTGTAGTTATAAGGCAAAACATCACAATGGTGGGATCCACTCCAATGGTCATATTTTCCTTAAATTTTAGAGGGTCATGGACACATGTCAATGATATAACGGTTAGTTAGTAATAGATTGTATGAAATCGTTTCAAGTATAAGATACGATGTTAAGATGAAGATAAATGTTAAGTATAAGAAAACATAGAATATGATAATGTTGGAATGATACCTTAAACAACTCAAACACTATAAGAAAAATGGATTCTGAATAAAAATTAAATCAGATTGTGAAAATGGTATCACATTTCTACCAGAATCAGTATCATGAAATGGAATGAATATTGTACCAAATTTGGAATCATAAAACAAAATGAAATTTAAACCAGATTCAGAATCATAAAACTGAATGACATTTGTACCTGTTTCAGAATCATAAAATTAAATGACATTTGTATTTGATTCAGAATAAAAAAACCGAATGACATTTGTACCGGATTTAGAATCCTAAAAGTGAATGACATTAGAACCAGATTTAGAATCATAAAACTGAATGAAATTTATACTGGACTTGGAATCATAAAACTGAATGGAATTTGTACCAGATTCGGAATCATAAAATTTAATGACATTTGTATCGGATTCTAAATCATAAAACTGAATTCCAAAAAATGTATGTAAAATGGAATGACAAATTTAGTACTTAAGAAAAAATTATGAACATAATAAAAAGTGTTTGTGATTATCAAAACATAAAACCATAATGAATGTATAATTTAGAAGATAAATTTATTGACTGATCCATATCCCATTTTTTGTAATGCACAAAAAAATTTTCTAAGGAAGTATATATTGACTTTGATAAACAAGAATAAATAATCTTATCTCCACCTTTGAAATAGATATAGTATGAATACAACTAACTCCCTCTTAGGTTATGTTTCCCAATGATCGCATTCATGAACTATGGCATCTGGTTTTCTTTCTTATGAATTAAATATCCCCTTTAGATAAACGTATATTCTTAAAATAAACATACCCTTATGAATTATTCATTCTTACCATACTCCCCCTTAATAGATTTCCCCCATTAGAATATTCATTAAATTCTTCCTTTAAAAAGATTCTCCCCCTTCGTGATTTTCAAAAATTAATGGAGAATTTTAAGATGTACCGTATATGGTTATGAAAAAATACATGAAAAAACAAAAGTAGGATATTAAAGAAATATCTTATGGAAATTTTAGAAATAATTTTTAGATTACAACAAAACATTGGAATAAAAAAATCATCCATCCTTCTTTTGCTCTGACATCATTTTCTTTATCAAAGCGTTGAGTTTCTTGACTTCCTTATGATCTTCTAGAAGCTTATTTAACAAGATCTCCATATCCTGGTTCTTATTTTCTAAGAAAAATATTGTTTCTTCTTGAGGTTTTATTATAACATCTTAATTCTTAAAGAACACTTCTTGAGTGGCCACTTATTTCACTTACTCTTCTCTGACATCCTTCTCACTACTTATAGATCAGGAAACGTAATTTAGTTGACTATCCATATCATTGATTTATGAATCGACATTGTTGATATCGGTTTCACAAATATTGAAAGCTCTGTTGTTGAATCCATAATGTCACTAAACTATTTGAGCTCTTCATTGATGGTTTTGGAGAGATTAAATACTTTCTTACAAGTCACCTTATGAGCTTTGTAATGAATCAAATGATTACTAACGTCTTCTAATTGTTTGACCACCATGCCAATATTAATATTGTTCAATTATGCCTTTGGATTTAGGGTTTCTTGCATCATATGACTCTGAGAATCTATATTGGGAAGAAGCGGAATGCTGCTGACCAACTTTGTTAAAGATATATTAACAATATAATGTTGAACATATGATGAGGATTCAGAACCTGAAACATCAATTCATTTATCAAAACCTCTAGGAGATAATTAATATGGTATCTCTATTATCTTCAAAGACTTCTAAGGTGTTTCCTTATCATATGAGGCAACTAAAAAATTCTTTCCAATGCCTGGATTTAGAACTGGGGATTGTGAATAAGATACTTGGATAACATTAATAACATCTTGTTCATCTTCATCCCCTTCAAACTCTTGATGTTTATATCCTCATGACTTTATTCTTCTTGAATTTCATCATCTTCACCACATTGTTGATCAAACTCTTCTTTCTCTTATTCTTCTAATTCAATTCCAACTTGTTCTTCATCATCAACTTGTACTTCTTCCTCAAATTCTTCTTCAACTTCTTTTTCAGCTTTTCTTTAGAACCCAATTTAGAAACTGAACTCAGAGGAGTTCCAATGTAATCTTTTAATTCCATTAAGACATAAACGTAATATTCTTGAGTAATATGATCTTCTATTTCTTGAACATGTTTTGATAAATATATATCTTTCTTGGCATTCTATATTTTTTGTAGTGACGACTGGATTCCTATGAATATCTTTAGGTTCAGGTACTTCTTGAGATTTATTATCTACACCTTTTATTAAGCACTGAAACACATGAGTTTCCAAGGATTTATTCTTCGTGATTTTCTCTTTCTTTTCCTTTTGAAGATTCTCAGTATGCTCTATTTTTAATGCCATAGCCTCTGTAGGGTTTAGTTCAATGGAAGGATCTCCTTCATTTCAGGTAGCTTTCATTTCTCCCCACTTTGAAACTATTGCATCGAAATAGGATTTCAATTTCTTTGTAGGAGGAGGTTCTAATACAGGTATATCGGGAAATGGTACTTGAATTCTTGGTTATTCCTATTTAATTTTCATGGGTACCGATTTTGAAGATTCTGGATCATCACCTTTTTTCGTGTAAGAACCTGGGTTTTTAGAACGGGTCAAAATCCCAACCTTGTATAATTTTTTTGACTTGTTTCTAAGGGAACTATATGAAATGATCAGTTTCTGGAAATTTCCAAACTACACGTCGTGTACTTTAAGTACACATAATGTATATGTTAAGCGAGTGACTGACCATGTCCTTGCCGAGTACATGCCATGTGATGACTATGTAGAATGATTCTTACTACCCACCTTGTAGTTTTAAACACACCTTGTACCCCCGACCGTGTGAAGGCTATAAATGGCGTGTAGGACTGTCGGCCGGGGAGAATCGTTGAAACCAAGTACACATCATGTTTCCCATGTACATGTTGTGTAGTATAGCCGTGTATTAGGGATATACACGGCGTGTGGGTAAGTCGGCGAAGAAGATAAGGGAAACCAAGTACAGACCATGTTCCAATAGGTACACACTATGTACTCTTGTTGACAGGTTCATAATGTATGTCAGCGGAATTACATCCACCAAATGAACATTTTAATGATATACAAAGTGTGTAATCCTAATGTACATGCCATGTAGTTTCTTTTTTTGCATTAAAATGGGCAGTAGCCACGTTTTGAGGCAGAACATCAATATCTCACCGGGATTCACATACAAGGATGGTCGGGACTTCAATCCTCTCCCAGATCTTCATCCGAAGTGGGATTCGAACATTTATTGATGCGTTGGAACACCCTCGGTAAGGCCCAGATTCCTCTGGAGCTGTTTTTTTTGATTTCTGTACTAGAACGAGTAATAGTGGTTTCAACGGTTTGGATTCATTTATAGATCTACCACGTTATAGACCAAATTGGAGGTTGTTATTGGAGGAGTAGCATCGTACAAGTCTCAGGTAAGTGGTGAATACCTATTTTTCAGTATTTCGTGGTCATTTGGGTAATGCGGCCTTCGGCCCGCTTTCGGGTATTTTGTACGGGACCCTTTTTATCTACTGTTTCATATTGAATTTAGTGTTGAACCTATGGGATGACTTTGGGTATGCCATGTTACATGTTTTTCTTGAGCGGGACCGGGTGAGGGGTCGTTTCTCATCAGAGCATTTTGGTCGGGGAATGCCAAAATGGTTAAAATTTCAATATTATTGTTTTAAACTGTTGAGTTTAATTTATTAAGCTTGCTGTAATTGTTAGAGGCATTCAAGACATCGTTGTTGTTAACTAATAACCGTGGGGTTAGGGAAATTCTACGGTATTCATGTTTTTCCTCTTTATGAGTCATGTTTAAATTTGTTATATATGAAAATTCTAAATTGCAAATGATGGGCCCTTTTGGTTGTATTGGGAATGACCCCAATATTCTTGAGTGATGCTGATCACAGGTTGGGCTAACCCGAGTAATTTTTGGGGGTTCTGACCATGGGATTGGGCATCCTGGATGTCGGTTTGAGGTAGGAAGACTATCAGGTTGGGCATGGCTTGGGTTACAAGGATGGCGATGCCATTGGACCTCAACGACATGGTCACAGGGACACGAAGTGTCATAGATGTGGTGTCTAGGGTACTATATTGATGATTACCGCTCGCCCGGGACTTTGAGTTGTGTGAACACAGAGATACTCTGTGATGAGGTGGTTTTGACCACATGTGTGGGTAGATTCCCCCGTTAGTTGTGGTTTAGTTACTATTGTTTTGGGGTTGCTTTCCGTAGGAAGCCACGTCAGAGGTGAGGAGCCTTTCGGGGATAGTATTGAGGATATCAGGTTTTGGGCCGAGGCTCGCCATTATTTGAGGGTAGATATCAATGTCCCTCTGGATACTTTATTTGAGGGCAGACATCGTTGTCCCTATGACTACTTATTTAAGGGCCAACATCGATGTCCCTCCAGTTATTATTTGAGGACATGCATCGTTGTTCCTCTGGGTTACTTCTTGGGCATGCCTTCGGGATGTAGGTACTTGAGACACGTGGTGTCCGGGGACACATGGTGTCGGGCTACATGACAGTAATTCTGGCGTTGGCTGATGCAGGTGACACCCCATGGTGGGTACTGAGCACCAGTGGAGTTAGTGATTATTTGTGTATCGTACTGTTTACTATTTTCTTTATAAATGAATTTCTGCTTAAACACTTATATTAGGTACGCACCGTTGGGTGGTATCCTATTGAAATTTGTTTCACAACATACACGGGCCTTCCAGGATGCGTGAAGACTTTATGGATTTACGGTTAGGAAAAAGGCCAGCTTCAAGACCTGGGCTGCGTTAATTTTTGCATGGAGATGGTTTGGAACTTGAGGTCATACCTAGCTTGGGTATACATTGTTTTGTTTTCATTTCTGTAGCGTCTTGCTTACTTGTTGTAGCTACTGTTGGTTAGCCATTGGCACCCTTTTTATTTTAAATTATGTATGACCTTATTTGGATGCATGTTTTACTATTCAATAGTAGTTCCATGTTATCAGCATGTTTTTGTGTTTATTTCCGTTGTTTTTGTTTATATTTACTTCTTCTGTTGTTTATCTATATTGATTATTCTTCCGAATTATGGGTCTTGTTCGAATTTGCTGAGACTTTTAATCTGCTACATTTTTATTATTATACTCAGACCAGTACCGTTATTATTATCCTCCAAGAGGGTATAGCCTCCCCACTATACCTATCAGACACTCTCTTCTAGTTGGCAACCTTTGGCATTTAAGGAGATGCACCTAAGGTAATAAAACCTGACCCTTTTAGCACTGTTCGGGTAGCTTTTCGGGTCCAGGTCGTTACAAGTGGTATCTGAGGAGTTCTTAACAAGGATTTAGTTTCATTACCTTACTGACAACTAATGAGTTTGAGACTTTTCTTTTTTATTCCAGCTGGTTTTACTATTTGGGATATGGTAGACTGTATATAGGTTTTTACTATGACTGGGATTATAGGATGCTATTGGGTGACTATAGCCCTAGGTATGAGGAATGGACCTAGTTTCCATGGGTGGGAATCATTGATTTCTTTTTCACAAATTGCAGTTTATATGTGTTGGCACCAAAATGTTGGAAATAAAAAGAAAGAGAAGAGGCCATGTGTGCCGCCTAACGAAGCCTTTGTGCGGATCGCCCAGGCACCGCGGTCGCCGCAAAGAAAAGGAGGAAGACCCCTCGGCGAACGCCGTTGACGTTCGCGACGCTGCTGTGATGCAAAGGATCCAGACCCCTCCAAAAACGCCGTTGACATTCGCGACTCTACCTTGAAGCAAGGAGGCGGGCCACTCTGCGAACACCCTTGACATTCGCGAACAGCCGCGAAGCAAGGAGGCGAGGCACTCCGCGAACTCCCTTGACGTTCGCGACCCTCCGCGAAGCACCTAAGCCCCTTTTCACACTGTGTCAGCTCTGCTATACGGCGCCTCTTGCCAATAAATACCGGACTCCCCTCGAGCGCAACAAACAGACAATATTACCATTCATCTTCTGAGCTCCCATATCATGAATAACCCTTTTCTATGTGAATCATGAGCTATGAGAGGTACTTTTTCTTGCTGAAGTGCCTCCCCCTTGTCTCGTTTTATTCCCCTATTTAGATAGGGATGGCTTTCGTGAAGCCTAAGGGATTTTATGAAGGAAGTAGATCCCCAAGGGGACCTAGGTCGTCACAGAGCGTTTATGCTTCCCGAAACACCCCCATATACACGGTATCCATATGCCCAGGCAGGGTCTCTGTACATCGCGAAGTACATTGCTTCAGGACACTTTTCGTCGCAAGGTGCCCGTGCTCCGCGAGGCAGTGCTCTGCGAATGACTTTCCACTTCACGTAGCACCTCCAATTTTCACCTCTGCCCAATGATAAGGCTAAAGAACCCCACTTCGCAAAACACACCCCTTCGTATGTTCCCTCCTCCACGTAGAGCAACCGAGCTCCATGAGGCCCCTGCCTATTGACCCCTCCTCTTGGAAAATCACTTTCCCGTGCGACCCTCTAGGTTTTCACGATGTGATTTTAATGTCCCCTAGATGACGACACCCGTTTAGTTGCTTCGCCCCATGCTTCTTCGCATGGGCACACTAACGGCTATTGATTTTTTGTATAGCCATGCTAATGTGGACCCCTTAATGGATCTCTCTATAACACCCCCCAGTCACTGCCTTGCCGATGCCTTCCCCCCAACAAGGAGAAAAGGGTACCAATTATGTAAGTCCTAGGGGTGTGAAGCAAACCCACCTCATCCGAGCTACAAGATGTTAAACTACCAAGCACCCTCGTTCTCAGCACATGACGTTAAACTATGACATGGCCCCATGCCTCGCATGTAGGGTCCCCCACCTTGGACATTCTCTATGCCCACTCATCTCCACGGTGATGGGACCATCCCTCACATGGGATGATATCCTCTTTGTTAGAGTGGTTTTCTTCCACGGGGAAGGGACTCCACCTTGGCGTAAGCCCATATTTTTTCTTGTAGGAGGTAGTATCCCTACTCCTCCTCACTTCCTCCATGCCAAGGCAAGCGGAGGGCGTGATAGGGAACAGGGCCCCTCTTTTCTGGGGTCCCAAATCCCTCTCCCACTGTTATTTGTCTCCCTCGGGCCTCCATCCTAGAGTATGTCACGACACCATGGGCCGCTCAACATGTAAGCCCCTTCTCGCTTCCCACATACACACCCTTTGTGATGTGATCGTCATGTCTCTACTGACTCTTGTTTCTCACACCGAGCATGAATCATGTGGTATTAGAGGTGGCATAGTCCTTGGAACCAACACTACCATCTGAACTACGAGGAATTTCATCTATGACAAGGCATGGTATGTAGGAAGCCTCCATGAGGATCAAGCCCACCTCCCGGTCATTCTGACCTCCTTCACATCGGTTCACCAACACCCAGGAAGCCCAGAGTATAAGACAAACACATTCCATCCCGAACTATGTGGTCTTTGATTCCCTTCCACGGGGATATATAGGAAGCCTCCACGAGGTTCAAGCCCACCATCTGTTGGTCATCCCGACCACCTTCACGTCGATTCACCAAGACATGGGCAGCCAAGAGTGTAAGCCCCACACCATCTTGAACTACAAGGTCTTTGATTCCCTGCCACTGGGATACGTAGGAAGCCTCCAGAGGTTCAATCCCACCAACCGTTGGTCGTTTCGACCCCCTTCACATTATTTCAACAAAACATGGTCCACCTCAGAGCGTAAGCCTCATACAACCATGGGCCGGATCAGAGCATAATCCCCATATCACCTTGGGCCGCCTCAGAGTGTAAGCCCCATACCACATCCCAAAATACAGGGACATTGATCCATGTCAAGGCATGGTACATAGGTAGCCTCTACAAGGATTAATCCCAGCATCCATCAGGACCCAAGGTCCACCTTTACGTTAGTTTATCGACATCATGGGCCACCTCAAAGTGTAAGCCCCAAATGCCACCAAACTATGTGGACATTGATTCCCGGCCACGAGGATACGTAGGAAGCCACTTTGAGGATGAAGACCATTACTGTTGTCACCTTCACGATGGTCCCATTTCACCCCCTCTTCTCCAAGCAATTATCCACCATCCATCCTGATCCTTACCCAGGCTGCCTCATCCATGTAGGATCATGCCAATTCACTTCCCCAGTGATCCAAGAAGTGGTCGGGCAACGAACTATTCATTAGACCCTACATCGATGTTCTGTCAAGAGGTCACACGCAACTGATACACTCCAGTCAGTGTTCCGATCTCTCTGATCTGTCTTCGCTGGACGTTAAACTCACGACATACCCTGTGTTTAACATGGGAAGATGAGGAAAAACTCATATACATGCATATGGAATATGATTCCACACTTTTTATGTGGCATGTGTTGGGATTCCACTCCATTGAGAATCCCTTTAATAAGGGGAAGAAAATCAGATGCTCCAGTACTCCAGTGCCCAGACATGTCAGCGACGCCTCAACATGACTACACCCCCAACTAAAGGTTTCTACCTAGACAGAAATCCGTAGAATGATCTTTTAGAAGTAGTGTAACTAATGGGTGTCCATGGAAACATGGAACTGAGAAGAGTTTCATGAACTATGTCTTAATATATAAGGGAGACCCGGACTAGGTGACAAATTTTGAGGAGAAATCAATGGAAGGAAGAACCAACATCCCATCATCCCGTTTTGATCATGGAGAAAAACATCCCCCCCCCCGGAACAGGGAGTGGATACTGCCCGCCTTTGTAATGCGGGAATACAAGGAAAACAGAACAACGTCGACGTCCCCCGAACACGTTGGACGTGCGCCCCAGCGAAAGTGTCAGAAACAGAAATGGTGAACCGACGTGATGTTCTTCTCTTCAATAGGGATATTAGTAGCAATTGAGAAAATAGTAGAGTGACGTGTCACCGGATCCAGATATCTCGTGCCTGGTCCTGCTAAGCAAATATCGGGCCTGGCGTAAAACTCACCAGAATTTGGGGTAGTCAAAACGTTGGTCATCTCGTTATGAGACATTGTCAGTGTAGATCCCTCTTACCCGTCATAGAGGACGAAATGGAAATGGGGTACTGGGTGTCGATTTCATTTTCTGTCCGTACTAATGAGATGATATCCCTACCTCCAGGAACCCAGTTTCTGCATCTGTAACCCGATCACCTCATGCCCACCGACACAGGGGAAGGGGCAATATCAACGCGGCTACCCCGCACTATTCTTCCTTTTCTATGATGGCCACAACTGCTGGGCACCCACACTCCCTATCCCCATCTGGTATTATCTAATGAATAGTAATCAATGTCCTTGTATGTAGGTACAAGATGTAAGGGGTCATCCCTACGAGGGACATGGCCCACCAAGACTTAGAGGCGTCTGCCCCTCGCCGTCAACGCTGCCCCTGAGGGCTGTGCAGGGAGTCGCTGCTCCCCACATCAACCTGCAACCATTTCGGGAGCCTATCCAAATAACTGATTGACTACTCCATGCCCTACACTGATGAGGTAGAGGATGTTTTGGCTAGTCCGGCCAGAGTTCCATCCTAAGGGTTCCCAGCGCGGGCCCCACCAGGCCGCACCAGTGCCGCCACCCAGTTACCCGAGCTGAAGAACATGTAGACTACCTACCTGCACCACTTTTACTATCTCGGATGACAAGATTCCAACGTCGGGCATAGGCCGAGGTGGGTACCCATAAAACTGCGTCAACGTCATTAGCTACTAAGGCCCAAGCCACAGCTGACATGCATCATCACCCCCTGCATATGTCGAGCAGGGACAACTATATTCCTGACCCGTATCGGGGCCCCAACCACCCCATGGGTAGGCTGGGTTGACTCTCCCAGTCACAGGTAAAAGAAGTGGCCACCACAAACTAACTTGCAGCAATGCCGCCCAGTACGGGGCCCCTAACCATGCAACCACCATGGTGGATGCAGGCCTTTCCTGCTCACAGGCCTGGCTTGGAGGTATGCCTTGTGCCACCTTCGAAAAAAATGCGGGCCATCCCCGTGGAAGAAACACCCTATATGGGAGCCCCTCCCACAATCAATAAACTGGATATGGAATGGCCTTTTCTACCATGGACAACTGAGGTGGGGACGTTGCACATCCAGTCACTCTCCGATGGGAGGACCTTCCTTACATCTTTGTAGTATCCTACGGAGGTCTTATTCATCCTATCAACTAGAGGGGTGGAGATCAACATCACTTCACAAACACCCAGCACGAGGTCCTACTCGTGTTTGGTCCGATCAATATGGGGATCAGCCTGACACTGATGTCACCCAGGGAACCGGGCATGGAGGTCCTACCAGTACTCTCATCAGATCCAGCAAGGGTCCCAACCATACCAGCACCCAGAACAGAGGTCCTCCCTGGGTCCCCTTTAACAACTTCCCCATTTCTCCTCCCACCCTGGCCCACTCAGGAGGAAGTACTCCCCACCCCAACACTAGTACGATAGAAGGAACTGCTCGTGCTAAGAATTTTCCCTTCCCTAAAGAGCCATCCCAGGGAAGGAAGGCGGGTCATCGTTGTTGCATGAAGAATACCAAAAATCTTCAGACTGAGATCAAACCGGTCTGATTCTCAGATTCTGAAGCAGAGTACAAATCAGCGGTGGAACCCTCCCCTCATTCCTCTATGTCAAGGGCCTGGGCGGGAACAAAGCGTGTCAGCCTCATCCTTCTAGAGTGCGAATTCCACTGAATTCTATCCTCTATTTGTAGGTACATCCAAGAGGATGAAATTTTATGAATCCAACAGGTTTTGATTGTTCATTCACCACTGTCGTCACCAGAAGTAACCTCTACCTCGACCAAAGATCATGGAGAGCTATTTTGGCGACGGATGGTGGTTGAGAAATAGTGTCACCCATCATCGACAACTGCATTCCATGCACCTGAAACTGTGGCTGTGAGCCCGTCGTATCGTGAAATTGTGGCCAAACAACCACACTCCTCGGAGGATGGCCCTGAATTCTGCGGACAGTTGGCTCGTTCACCGTATTCTCTGCCACCCAGTATACTCTCTCAGCGGTCCGCCTGAGTACCGTTGCCGGTTCCTCAGCCACCTCTAGTTGACATGTGGGGAAATACGGGGCCTGACCCTAAATTTGAGCACAGGAAATTTTGGAACATTCTTACAGCGGATCACTTCCTAGAGAAGTTCTGGCATGTGGAATTGTTGAACTTCTGTGCGTCGGAATCCCTCACCTCAGAGGAAGTTGAGTGCATCCATCAAAACCTATGGGAAACACACATTCGTCTTCGTTATCATAGGGTTGCGTACCCTAGGTGCCAAGGGAAATTTGAGGAAATCGGCGAGCAATGCCATCTGGTTGATTTGGCCGCACTCCTTGTGGCCCAGTGCCCTGAGTCACTAGGTCGCCAGTGGACCCTCTATGAAAGATGATTTCATATTTTCAAGGTACTCCGCAAAATCATCCGGGAGGCTACCCCACGCATGAAATTCCATGGTTGGGAGAATTACGCTGCCCTCATCTTCAACCCTATTCGATGACATCCCGAATCACTTTGTGATATTGAGGACATGCCCCCGGGAAGGTTCCCATTCCACATGGTTAAAGTTGTGGAAAATTTGGACGAGCTGATAATTTGTGATGGAGACTAACCCCCTGATGGTGTTCCACCACTATTGGATCCATCAAGAAGGATGACTCACCAACATAAGAGCCACATAGGTCTTCATGCTCCCACCGATTCGTTGGTACATAGTCAGAATTCCGGTAGGGGAAAAGAGCATGTCAGAGCTGTCAAGCACTCCGACCCGTCCGCCTTAGTGCAGAAGACGGAGGAAGACCCCAAGAAGGCCACGTTGTGCCAGCTACTTGTTTACCAGAAGAGGTTGGTCGATGAACTCCTGGTTGAACGTGGTATAGAGCGATGACCCGACTATGGTGGTCCTAGTCCGGGGCAGTAGGGGCAGGAGCAACATCCCCCCGCCAATTTGCCTTAGGGAAAACCTGATCATACTACTCCTGTAGACAGAGTTGAAGCCGGAACTCATGGAAAGAGGGCACGATACTTCTCAACATACCCTCCCGAATGGTGCAACAATCCTAGGAATCTGGCTCGGGTTCCCCCAGGAGCCTCGCAGGCCGCTCCGACAGTCACTCCATGACTCGTTGAACCCAACTACCATGTCGAAAATCATGAAAACACACTAGTGTTTACATATTCCCTCCAAGACAGGGACCCCTGCCCAGATGATCCTATAGCGGCACTCATTGCCCGCCTCCAGGCGTTGGAAAAGAGACAGGTTGTAGTCCCACCAGTTAGCAAGCCATACCCAGCGTGGGAGGATGATATGCCTACAACCCTGGGTTTTGGAAATCCCACTTTCTCTCCCTTTAACGGGACATGAGACCCGCCGCAGCACCTGGACCACTTTTCCTCAAGGTGTGGCCCCATGTTGGGGACTCAAGAAAAGTGGGAAGCCACCATGATCCGATGTTTTGTGCATACATTGGAAGGCCATGTGTTTTTCTGGTACAGCCAGCTCCCCATTGGAACGGTGACCAGCTAGGAGGATCTTCGCCAGCAATTCCTATACTAGTTCATATCCACCACATGAAATACCAGCATCTTAGACCTCTTCAGGTGCAAGCAATGACCCGATGAGCGAGTCACGAACTTCATCGCCTGGTGGAAGGGGCTCACATACTCCCTCGACATGCCACTGACTCATGAGAAATTACTGACGATGTGCGTAGGGAATGTCAAAACTAAAATGGTTCCTTACCTGATCACTCAGAACTACCGTTGAGGGTTCCGATACTTCTCAGATAAGGCCCAGAGCCTCGATGATTCTCTGCAATAGGATAGTCAGGCACTTCCGCTGCCCATCGTGATCCCAGAAAGGAGGGCTTCTAGAGCCGAGCATCCCACGGTGGCCAAAATTGAAGCCACCGGGCATCTAGAATTGCTACCAGTAGCACCGGCTCCGCAACCTCGCAGACGCCCACCGCCACAGGCACAACCTCCTTCCTAGTAGAGACCGCATCAAAACTGGCAGGTTCCCCTGTGAAACATGCCACCGCCACTATGGTTGGATAATCAGGCTCCGCCTCCTCGGTAGGCTCCTCCGTCCCCTCGTCAAGGCCAGGCTCCCAGAGCCCCCATCCCAGACAGAGGGAATCAGACATACTCATTCAATGAGTCTCAGGTCCCTGGTTATTTTTTTAGCACCTTAGTGCAAGGGATTGTGTGACTGCTTGAGTGAAAAATTCCAGAAGAGGCCAATCTCACTGATCACCCCAACTATTGCCCTTATCACCGAATCTTATGGAACACCATCAAACAATGCTATGTGTTCAAAGACTATCTTCAAGAATAGTTCGACAACAACATATTATGGTTGGGCCTAGCCCCAGCCTAAGTGGAGGGTGTCTTTGTGGGGTCATAAAGCGGTAGCGACGATGAAGGCGTGTGGCAGTAGGTTCCCAGACGCGGATCCCATAAGTATGATTACTGGAAGGCTTGTAAAGTGGTGGCTCATGCCCATGGTATCATTCGAGAATGCCTAAATCAGCCAGAGCCTTTAGAATCTGTAGCTGCTACCTCTGCAACATCAACCTAGTCGGCTACTTCCTAGAACATCAAACATTGGCAGCGTGAGAAAATGAAACGCACCCCATCAATGCCATTGTCATTCCACACTCTTGGTGACTTCATTCCCCCTGAGATGGGGATCCCTCCCAGAATCCGCCTAGTGGGGGATGAATCTTCAAATTAAAGTCAGTGGTATGCTTCAGTTAATACCATGGAGTTGTTAAATCCATATTTGACTCCCGAAAAGGGGGAATTCCAGGCGAACCTCCCTAATGTCCTCAGCCGACGCCAACATCGGAGGAACCGAGTCTATGTGGGTCGTCATGGCACATCAACTAGAACATTCAACCAGTTCTTGCACACCACTAAGACTAGGCAGCATGCCCAGCGCAGAGCTCAGCATGCACAACCTCCTCACCTGGTGTCCTCAGATCTACCTCTACCGCCGTTTGTGCTACTGGATCAGGCAGATCTACCTCTTCTGTATCGCGGACAGTCTCGCCTTGCTACCGGCCAATCTCAGTTTTCTGATCCTCATCTGGAAGCCACTCTTCAGGCCTCGACTAGTGAGCAACAAGACATACCTAGCACTAGCCAGCTGCTAGTCCATCTGGCAGGGCTCGTCATGCCTCCAATGGCAGAGCGACCTCCTGTGAGTAGAGGTCCTCGCCTGGCACGAAAGTAAGATGTCCTCAAACATCATGCCATAATTCTAGAAAGTATCTCAATCCTGGAGTCTCTTCATATGTTCTCAGACATCTGTGAGGCGCTTGTCGAAGCTCTATGGAGCCCCCTCCAGTTTGAGACGGAGGTAGAAGCTGCAGAAGCCCTCCATACTGAGGTAATCGAGAACACTGAATTACAATAAATTATATCATTCTCTAGTGAAGACGAAGACCCTCTCATATAGGGGAAAATTCTCCCATTTTACATCACTGGTCAGTTAAACGATGTGGAAGTCTGTCGCTGTGATGTTAACACAGGCTCTTTGATTAACCTAATCCCCACTCGAACACTGCGAAAGCTGGTGTTGTATGAGGATGATTTAACTCCCTCCGACCTAATAATTCATGGATACGATAGGACTGAGAAGGCCCCAGTCGGAATGTTCCATTTAAATACCCATTTCTAGGGCCTAGTTTCCAGTACCGAATTCATGGTTGTCTCCTAGGACACCACGTACAACGGATTAATGGGCATTCCATGGCTCCACCTACAAGCAGCGGTCCCTTCATCATATCACCAATGCCTTAAATACTCCCTCAATGGTCGAGTGGGTGTTCTCCAAGGAGATAATCCTCCTTTTTCCTCTTGTGAAGCCCGCTATTTAGACTCTGACTATTATGAGGGCAAGGATATTCAGATTTCAGCAAGTGAGATTGAGCCCACCATGGTCACAACTGATCCTTGGGCAGGATTGGATGACGCCTACGTCATCCCGATCCATCGATAGGAGGCCACGACCCCCGACATGGGGAAATGATTTGTTGTCTCTGGTACAATAGGATGGCATATTTCCAAGTCCAAGAATTAGATAATAATCACCTCGAACTCCTACACAAATCAGGATTAGGTGATCCCGGAAACTCCTACCCTTGTATGGTATTGTGACGTCAGGCTCATGGCAACGGTGGTACATCATACATGTCTGTTTTTCCAGACCGGAAGTAACCATCTCAAGAACACGTGACACTAATACTTTGATGTTATCAAGTGTGGCCTTATGGGTCGAAGTCCATATGGGATCAGATCAACTGCCTTAATCACGATGGTCTCAGCAGCACGTGAATCTCGTGATATGCTGACCACTACCGCTCAAGCCAGCACCAGTCTTCCATCAGAGTCTGGTTTCTCCGAACCAACTCCCCCCATGAAAGATCCCGACATGAGGGGAGATGAGGATCTAAAGGATGTTCCCCCTGCATTTGAAGAAGGCGTCGACGCCATATTCAACGAGTTGGTACAGGTGAACCTCGGTAGCGAGGTGGACCCGAGGCCCACATTGATCAGTACCGCCATGTCCCTGAAGGAGCAACAACACTATGTAGACATCCGGAAATAGAACCATGATATGTTTTCCTGGAGTTATGATGAGATGTTAGGACTAGATCCTCAAGTGGCCATCAACCACCTCGGTCTCCCAGTAAATCATTGTGGGTTCAAGCAACCCCTCATAAAGATGCACCCTTCTCACGGTGCCATGGCCGCGACTGAGGATGACAACCACATTTGGGCCAATTTCGTTAAGGAAGTAATGTACCCCAAATGTTTTTCCAACATCGTGCCATTCGAGAAGAAGAACGGGCAGATCAGAGTCTTTACCGACATCCGTGATCTCAACCTTCACTGTCCGAAGGATGATTTTCCCCTTAAAATGATAGAACTATTGATTGATGCTATGGTCGGGTCCCATGATATCTCCTACATGGATGGGTGTTATGCGTACAAACAGATCTAGATGGCCCCCTAAGACGAGGAGTCCATTGATCTCAGGCCCCCGAAGGTACTTTCTATTACCAGGTTATGCCCTTTGACCTGAAGAATGCAGGTTCCACCAATCAACAGGCCATGCATCGCATATTCTAGCTGATCCTTGGGACATTGGTGGAATGCTATGTGGACGATCGGGTGGTCAAATATCACTAGCAAAAGGACCATCTACAAGATCTTGAGAAAGTGTTCGGTTTCCTCCATTCCTCTCACCTAAAGATGTACCCACTTAAATGTGCCTTTGGGGACACCTTCGGCATGTTTCTCGGATTCTTCGTCAGATACATCGACATCGAGATCGACCCAGAGATTATCAATGGCATCAACCAGATTCCCCCCCGTGCAATATTCAGGAGCATTGAGGATTTGAAGGCCACGTAGCCTAAATACGCCGATTCATCGCGAACCTGGCCGGCAAGTGTAAGCACTTTTCTTGGATCATTATGAAAGGAATCAACTATGAATTGGATGAAGGGTGTCATACCATGTTTGAGGAAGTCAAGCAATACCTGCTGCAGCCTCTTTTCATGATGCCACCCATCAGCGGAAGGTCGCTGGTGCTTTATGTGACTGCCCTCGAACAGTCTCTCAGGGCCTTGCTCACCCAAAAGAACAATGAGGGGATAGAGAACAACCTCTACTACCTTAGCCACATGTTACTCAATACGTAGACCAGATACTCCCCCATCGAAAAGAGCTGACTTGCGCTCGTGTTTGCTGTAGAGAAATTGCGACATTACCTGCAACACCATGAGATACAGTTGGTCTCTCGGGTAGACCCACTGAAGTATATTCTGAATGGCCCCATGTTGACTTGCTGACTAACGTGGTGAGAAGTAATTCTCTATAATTTCGACATCAGATTCATGACTCAGAAGGATATAAAATGGCAGGCATTGGTAGAATTTATAGCTGCAATCCAACCTCCGCTGATCAATCCCTAGACATAGATTTTCATAATGAGGAAAGACTCTCAGTCGATCATTCCATATCATGTTGGAAAATGAACTCCAACGGTTCCTCTCGGAGCCCCACTGGTAGGATGCTCAATGACCCTAAGATCAACAGAGTGGGTCTGGGAATCTTCTTCATCACCCAGGCAGAAGCCGTTCTTCCGTACTTATTCCTGTTGTCAGAAGGCTACACCAAAAATGAGGCAGGGTATCAGGATCTTATCACTAGCCTCGTGCTTTCCCTTGAGATCTAGGTATCCCATTTTCACATAAAAGGGGATTCCGAACTTGTCATCAGACATGTCAATGGTAACTATGTGGTTAGGGTGCTAGAGCTTGTACCATTGTTGGAGTGAACCCTCCATATAATGGACTAGTTCCCTTCTTGGCCTTAGGGTTCCCATCTCCCTCGGTCACGGAATGGTCAAGCCGATTCTTTGGCCCGCTTAGCTGTGTCACTTGTAGAACCTGATCAAGATGATCTCATTATAAATGTGGCACACCGGAGAGTCATTTCCCCCATCACCCTAGAGGATGATGATGGCATTCAAGTAATCCGTCATACCATCAGATCCTCCATGTCAGGAGCCCGGGGTTCTTCATATGTAGTGGTTGAAACGACTCCCGACTGGAGAGCCGCTTCTGTCAAGTATCTCCATAATGGTTGCCTCCCGGCTGATCGGGCCGACCGCGATTGAATCCGACATTGCGTATTACAGTTTAACCCCCAAGACAGTCCCAGTCTTGAGCGGATCTTCTACAAGCATGGTTTTGATGGTGTTATCCTTCATTGAATTCATCGAGTCGAGATTTCTCAGGTCATGCAAGAGGTTAATGTCAGTTCCTGCAGAGCCCACAAGGCTGGGCCGAAGCTGTCCCATCAGATCCAGAGACTGGGGTAATTCTGGCCTTCTATGATCCATTATTTTATCGAGTTCGCCAAGAGATGTCATGCGTGCCAGGTTCATGCTAATTTCCAGCACCGAACGCCAGAACCTGTCTAATCCACCAAGTATTCCTAGACCTTTTCAGTGAAGGGACATGATGTCGTTGGACAGTATCCCCTGGCGATAGCTTGCCAGTTCATGTTCATCCTTACCGCTACGGATTTCTTCTCCAAGTGGGTGGATGCATTTCCACTCAATGAAGTCAAGGCTCGATCTATTGTTGACTTTGCGAGTTCCAACATCATTCTTCACTTTGGATTCCCTCACGTCGTGCTCACCGATAACTGAACGATCATCTGAGCAGCAGAGTTGAAGAAATTGTACGCCAACTACAACATTCGCTCTAACCATACCTCTCACTATCACGCATAGAAAAATGGGTAGATCGATGCGTTCAAAAAAACCATCTCTAACATGTTGAAGAAAATGGATTTCCAGAATAACAAGAGATGGCCAGACAGGCTCCCCAACGCCCTCTGGTCTTATTGGAGGATGACACGCAATTCCACCCAGTTTACTCCATATTCCATGGTGTATGGGTCCGAGGCTGTCCTGCCCATCGAGATCCAGCTGCCATCGTTACACACTGTGGTCTATTACTACCAGGCGGTAGATGAGGTGGCCAAAATTCGTTTAGATAATTGGAAGCACCTGAAGAAAATAGGCTAATTTTCCTGCACAATCTGGAAAGGCATCGGAATAAGATAATTAGACCCTTCAACAAGAAGGTTCTCCTCTGCTCTATTATGCAAGGTGACCTGGTATTGGCCCTCCGAGTGCCAATGATCCCTGGTAGGAAATCGCCCATGTTGGAGCCTAAGTGGGAAGGACAATACATAGTCCACAGGGTTTATACCAATGGATAATACTCCATGGTGACCATAGATGGTGAGAGTATAAATCCTCCCACCAATGCGAAGTTCCTCAAGAAATACTTTGCCTAAGCCTCATGGTCTTGCATGACCATAATCTGGACGGTCCCGCATGACCCTAATCTACACAATGGTCCATCATGACCACAAACCGTCTGATCCTACACGACTTTAAACTGTCCATCATCCCTCATGACTTTAAAGTGTGCACCATCCGACATGAAATTACACTGCACCTTCAGAACTTCGTGTGGCTTGATTCCCATCCTCATGGGATATGTAGGAACTCTCAGATGCTTCGTCTGGAGCCCAGCCCCGAGCTTTTCTCTTTGACTATCCCCCATGGGTATAGAATCATCGAAGTATCCCTGTATGATATGGATTAGTCTCCCTTTTCCCCACACATTAGAGGATTGTAATGGTCACACCACATGCCCACTCCCATTCTTCTATCCTCTCATGTCTTTACCGCACGATGTAAAACTGCATGGCCTTCAAGAACTACATATGTATTAATTCCTATCCGCATGGGATCCGTAGGAACGCCCAGAAATTTTGTCTATTGGCCCAGCCCAAATGCCCAAATCATCCCCTTGGGTCAAGACATATGGCAGGGTGAATACCTTTTCCCCAATTCAGGTTGAGCTAGCCTCGAATCAGCCGTATGTCCCGTTCCCTGGAGACATTCACCTCTTTCATAGATGGGTACAATTATGCTTCACCCACTCCTTGACTAAGATTCCATCACCTTCCCTATCCGGAAAATCCCCGGAATGGTATGGATGCTAGGCCTAAGGGTTATTTTACCACTTCTGGCCAATGCTCTCGAGGGTGTCGAGCAACAAACTAATATGAGTCCCTCTTTGCAAATAAGGTCAGTGGTCGATGCTCATTTGTTGCTCCCATTTCAAGTCACTATGGGGACACTGTGTTTCAAACATAGTCAACAGTCGTCTTGGATCGTTAGGACCACCCCAAGATGTCCCAAATATCGAGTGTAGTGGTTCATTCTGCCTTATTTTATCTAAGTGAAGAACTCCCTTAAGGAAAATCTATGTTTAGGTTCCCCATATGACAGGGAGAGACAATACCAGATCCTTGTTTCCCACACCGAGCACTGCTCGCATGGGATTATGAGTCGTGATGAGGCGGTAACAGTGTGTGATGGTCGGGCCTTCCTGACCGAGGCCCGTCCTCAAGCCCCCTTCCCATCTCGGACCCTAGCCCAATTTCTTACCCACAGTGTACGGTGTTGTGTTGGATGATGTTCTCATTCACATCGGGTTACTCATCGTGTCGTACACATCTCCGGGTGAGACACCTTTTCCTCCCTTCGTCCTCACTACAAGACGTTAAACTGAAAGTTGGTCAGGCCGTTCCGATCGAGGCCCAGCCTCGGGCCCCTTGGCATTTCCAGGCCCTCATCCCATGTTCGTATTTGGGGTTGTATGATGTGGTGTGGGATTAGGTCCTCATTCACGTCGGGTTATTTTTCGTACCGTACACCCCCCTCGTTAGGGAATCATACCCCTTTTATACCCACCATGAACTACGTATGGCTTGATTACCATCCTCATGGGATACATAGGACCGCCTGAATTCCTAGACTTCAGGTCTAGCCCCATCTCCCAGAAGTCTACCTTTTACCTTGGCGCCATGGCCAACCCCTTCCTAGATAGTGGACTACACTGTGTGTTATGGGATTATGTTCTCTCTCACATCGGGTGTTTTAAAAACAATTCCATTTACCCCCTCTTTCTCCTAATTGCTATCTATCTATTTACTCTATACTCACCCCTCCAAATCAATTACTCTCAAGTTGAGCACCCTCATCGACCCTCTTCGTTGATCAACCAATGTGTCTAAAGGGTACTCTGGTTTAGTGCATGGAGTGTTGGGTTCTACTCAGACATGCTTCCACCCATTTCCCAGGCTTCGTGTTCCCCTTCATTAGGGCTTCCATCACATTTCACATCCAATGGGACCACCGAATGGCATGGATGCTCAGCCTAAGGGCCCTCCTACCAGCACGGACCAACGCCCTTGAGGGTTTCAAGCAACAAACTGATACATGTCCCGCGTTGCGAATTCAGTCAGCGGTTGATGATAGTTTCTTGTTCCCATTTCAGGTCACATGATAGGGAAACTGTGTTTCTTCCACAGCCAATAGTTATCCAAAATCATCACACCAACCATATTAAGCCCAAAATATCAGTTTCATGATTCACATCCTTCTCCACCTCATCATGTACAAGTAAACCTCCAGCACTCTTGACATTATCTGTAAGTGCGCATATGCATGTCAGGGGAACAAAGTCACGGTAAGGGCGTTACTCGGGTTTCCGTACCGACTCCCCTTTAATGGGCATTGCAGGTATTGCAATAAAGATCTTCCTCCCCGATTTCCCACACTGAGCTAGACTCATGTGGGAATAGGTATCGGGTCGATGTCTTCCCTTTCCTAGAATGTTTACACCCCAACTGGGTCCATGATCTAAGATCGTAATCTACGATCTCCTCAAAACAACGTTTATCTTGATTCCCATCCTCATGTGATACAGAGGAATGCCCAGACCTCTTGTCATTGGGTCCAACATGAGTTCTGCTAATTTGTCTTTTTTGTCCCACGTTCTGGACATTGACTACAGGAATGCATGGAATGGTATGGGATTACATCCTCATTCACGTCGGGTTTGCAATAGATGCACTACGCGTACCCCACTCTAACAATTAGCCCTCCTGTTTTCTGTCACAGATGACATTAAACTGTATGATGTCCTACATGAAATTAAATAGAAGCCTTCAAGAACTATGTGCGGATTGATTCTCATCCTTATGGAATACGTAGTACCACCCATACATCTCGTCTTCAGGTCCATAACAACTTGTAGCTAGCCTCTCTGGCCCCTTTCACTCTCACTCTTATTTGGTCCCCTTCACATGAGGTTCCCTAATCAGAATTGTGAACGGGGTGATGTGTGATCATGTCCCAATTCACGTCGAGTATGTTGTATTGCATTGTACACATTCCCCACCTAGCATTGTCTCTACCACATCTATGCTGCATGATGTCAAAATGCTTTCTCGGTCCTATCACATGACCCTAAACTCTGATATTATAGTCCTGGATGCACGATGGAAAATGACACGACATTGTGATGACCTCATCATGGAGAATGTCATTTTGGGTATCAGTAATTTACCATACCATTTGTAAATTCCTTTACAGGGCTTGATTCTTGTGGCGACACTAGGTCCTACTACCCTAGGCCTATCGCTTCACAAAAAAAATCACTCACCTTAAGGTACAAACAAGATTTATCAAATACTGCTTCTCGTGGTGTGAGGGCTAGACCCGCACACCCCTTTCATCCTTTGCACTGGTACCTTATTGTGTCCTGCCACCCTCCATGAACTATGTATGGCTTGATTATCATCCACATGGGATACATAAGAGTGCCCGTGCACTTTCCCCCAGGTCCAGCCTAACATTCGTGTTCGGTCACTCGACTCAAGCACTTCCCTAGAGAACACATGGAATGTGGGGATTATGTCCTCATTCATGTCGGGTTTTGTAACCACCTTAACGTGTGTCTTCTTCTCTCCTTACCCATCCATGGTCTATGTTCTAATACCTTAAACTAAGACCCTTTCAAGAACAACATGCAGCTTGATGTCTATCCACATGGGTTATGTATGAATGCCTATACACATTGCCTCAGTCCCAGCTCGACTCTCATTTTCAGTCCTTTGACTAAAAGCCTCTCTGAGGAACGTGTGGTGGTCGGAACCATCGGTTCCCATTCAGGTCGGGTATTTGTAGTTACCCCACCATGTGTCTCATATGTTTTCTACCATCCATGGTCCATAATCTACTACCCTAAAATAAGATCTCCCAATGGGAAGGGGCTCGACTCCCTCTATCAATTATGTCTTTTTTTTGTATTCAGATGTGTTTTGACAAAGAGCCTGAAGTGTGGAATTTTCATGGGAACATTCCCCTCATTCTATTTCCATGCTCGGTGAGCTCACTATTTGGATCCTCACCATCTTTCACATCCAAAAGGACCCCTGGAAGGCATGGATGATAGGCCTAAAGGATCTCCTACCATTTTGGGCCAACGTCCCTAAGGATCTAGGGTGACATTTGCGATAGGTCCCGTGTTTCGATCATGCTCAACGGTCGACCCTCATTTATCTATCCCCATTCAAGGCCAATGTGATATGGATGCTGCGTTTCCACCACGGTCAAATGTTATCCTCATCGTCATGATTCCATCATTGTGGTCCAGATTTCAAGCATCATGATTCACACATTTCCACTTCTTCATGAACATGTGGAATTCCGACATACTCAACTTCATCTCTCCGTGCATCTAGGTGTGCTACATAGACGTATTGGCATCATTACTTCTATATTTAATGAGCGTACCTATTTTCCTAACATGTCCTTTCTTGTGACAGGAATGTCCCACCACTATTTGTTTCCCACATCGAGCATGCCTCACGTGGGATTAATAGTTTGGGTAGGATGTACACCGGTGTGGCCAGGTTTCTCATCATCCCGCAAGACGTTAAACTGTGCTTCAAGAACTATACATGGATTGATACCCATCCTTATGGTATACATAGAGACACCCCAGTATTTTGCCCACGGTCCAACCCCTGGGATCATAAATCATGTTCTTCCTTATTTCTGGCCACTTGGTCGGACCCCTTGTGAGGAACCGTACAACTGCAATTTTGACCCAAACAAGATTGGGATGCCCCACAATGGAATTGTGAAGCGATATAACCCCTCTCTAGAGAGGCCCTATCTGAAAATAATGATCCATGATCTAATCGATGTGTCATCTATTGTTCTCACACCACGATGGCGTAATTTCAAGAGTGTCAGATTCTATTCGAAAAAACCCTCACTCAATCCTTCACGCAATGCATACCCTTTATTCGAACATTGTCCATTTTCATGTCTAGAAAAACCCCCTAACAGTATGGATGATCGGCCAATGGATCTCCAACTATCTTGGGTAAATGTTTAGGAAGACAAATGAAAGGCATTTTGAGTCACGCCCCGTGTTTTGAACATGGTCAACGGTTGACTCGCATTTGTTATCCCCATTTCAGGCTCATGCGATAAAGATAATGTGTTTCGAACATGGTCAAATATTGTCCTTAAATTTCATGCCACCCCCATAGTGTTCCAGATTTTGGGTATCGGGATTCACACATTCCATTTCCCTATGTTCGGTCTAATCACAACAACCCTGTAATTACCCTGCTCATACACTAGAGCACACCGAATGGCTGGTCGATTGTTCTTAGGTCCTAATTTTCTAATCGAGCCTCTCCAATGACTTTCCAAGAGATCCAATGTGGTTACCTAATCCATGTATTATCGAAGCTTGGCCAACGCATTATGTTCAGATGGAATAATATGGTGATCACCCCTTGTTTCTCACATTGGGCTCGACCCGCGTGAGCTTAGGGACTGATCACTAGAAATTTCACGAATATAAAAGATGATCATAAAGCCAAACTCGATAAAGAAACTCATATATGATATGGCATCAAATTAATTAAAACATGAAAGTATGTTTGGGAGTTTTTAATCCTTTTAGCACTCTGGGGTATATCAATCCCAGGGACGAGTTGACCCCATTAAAAGAAAGTTGCAGTTCTTCCACCCTCTAACTAGTGGCATCCAGGAGTTGATGCCGCCGACTCAAATCCAACTCCTCCTCAGGAGCGATGGAGCGTAATTCATAAGCCTCAGTTTGGGCCCGCTATATGTCAGTCTGAATGACAACCATTTAATCGGAAGATTCCCTAAGATGCTCTTTCGCCTCTTCCTGCTGAGCCTTCAATTGCATGATCAGCTCTGATTGTGCATTAAGAGAGGATGAGTGCTCATCCACCAGGATCTGTAGCCTTCAAACATAATTTTTAGCCTCCCGAAGCTTATTGATGTTCATTTCCTTCCTCTGCTACCATCCCATGCTGAGGCCGTGATCATACTCTCGGATCTTCACTGACATAAGATCTCGGTTGAGTATGTGAGGGCCCGGGGCATCAACTCCCCCAGCACACTGATCGCGTAGCCGCGAACGAAGTCTGTCCATCTCAGCCAACCATAATTCTTGGGGGTATTTTCGATAAACTGCACGATCATCTTCAATGATCAGCGATGGATTATCTTCATGTATTCTTTGTCAGAGGTCGTCTGGTCCCATTCTATGTGGTTGGAAGGCTCATATGCAGTGTACGCCATTAGAAAATCTTCAGTGGGATCTACTTCTGGCGTTAAATCAGGCACGAAATCTGGCGTTGGATCAGGTGTGGTGGGACTTGGGTTCATCGTCCAATTCTCATCATCGGAACCCACCTCAATAACCTCAAGCATGACCCCAATGGCGGTCCCACCAAGGATAGGTGGAGCTGCAGCATAGGTGGGTTGGGTTACTATCTCCACAATTACTGGCAAGCTTCTTGGAGGGGCACCACCAGAAATCCCGACCAGCCTCACTGTAGCGGCCCATTACAGTCAAAGAACTGTACGTAACAGAGAAGGGCACGAACATCAATTGGAATGATCAACGTGTGGAAGTAATGAGCTCAGTAGAGAGGACATATTGAGATCGAAATCCTGGGTCCACTCATGAGTTGATGTTGATGGCACTCTGAAGCATGGTCCATCGTATATTGGCAGACAGTCTAGATATTCAGGAGGATCCACCTCGTGTGTCCAAGCCCTACTAGACCCATAACTGGATGCGACCACAGGTGCAGGTTCTGAGGGTCCTGCATCATCACCCACCAAGGGTTGATAATGAGGTATGTGTAAAAGGTCCTCAAGCGCGGTTCAGATATTGGTAAGAAGTCCATAATGACCTGAGATCGGATCATGAGGAAAGAAACTTGAAATGTTAACTTGAGAGCCTCCACGAAATCATCGAGACCCGAGTCCTGATCATCATCTTTTCCTTCCTCCAATGGGCTCCCTCCAACGGCCTCGTTCCCCGAAAAGGATTTGTCTGATTCATCCGATATGGGGACGCACTCTCTCAGCTCAGCGGCCGACAGCTATGGGGTAACCATCGGAATCATTAGTACCCTCACTCGGTTAGTCATTGGATGTGGGGCACCCCTGGAATGCATGAAGTCCTCCAGTTCAGCCAAATATTACTCCACCTCCACTGGGGATACTTCGAAATCGGCCTGGATGGGGCCTTTACCCAGTAAATCCATCCCGAGATGGTTCAAGTGATTCCACATCACGGTCGGGCTGAGGAATTGCTAGTTGACATCCCAAATTTCATAGGCCTCTTAGAAAACAACATTTTCTAGCATGTCGATATGGCGCAACAGTTTCCCAGGAGCCTGAGTAGATATCCTGCGGAATCCCCTCAGTGGCTTCCCCTCCGGATGAATCTGCTCTCCTGGGACCATCAGATCCGCTACAGATGTTGGATCCACTGCCACTGCCTCACCCTCAGTTGGTGAAGGTCTCGCTGCCACAACATACCTTCCACTGGGTGAAGCCCTTTCCGCCCTCTGATCCCTACCTCAGGATGGGGAAGGCCCACCATCACCAGCTCGAATAGATGGCTGCTTCAGCATTTTCCCCGTATAAGATGCCTCCCAGCTTATGGTGTAATCCTTTACTAGTCTGAAGGTGGCATTAGGTGAAGGCAATGCATTCCACATTTTCCCATCTTCTCGTGTGAATATGAGCCACAATTTCTTCATCGCACACGGGTTCTCCTCGTGGCGTACCTCCCTGTAGACCCGCGGAGTTAGCCTCCACAGGAACCAAAATTTCCTTGCAAACAGTTGTGCAGTGTATGGATCGTAGAGAGGCTCGTGGTCCACCCTTTCCATGAAGACTCCACCTCGAAAGGCCAGGAGATAGGGCTGGTCCTCTTCCGTCCCCCGACCATCATCGTTGAATTCCCCCGTCAGCAATGAAAATGTGTAAAAATTAAACTTGTTCACCTTCCATACCCGGTTTAGCACCAAGGGTATGGTCAATTTCGCTGGTAATCTCCTGGAAACATTCAAGATGGATGGATGGGAGATTTACCCTTGAGGTGATATGGGGTTAGGGTATTCGTAAACCCCCCTGATGTGCACCGCGATCCACCCATACAGAAGATAGAAGGGCCCACATATCCTCTGTGGCCAATTTCCCTCGCTAACATGCCATACCATTTTGTAAAAAGTAAAGAGCATTGGAATCCCACGATTGAACTTCCCTAATGTGGATATCATGGATTCCATGATAAATGTGCTAGGCTGCACCCCCATGTTGGTATCCCTCACTAGCAGGGTCCAACCACAGATAAGGGCCACGATAAATGTCGTCAGCCTGACTATCTGCTGCAGTTCGGTATTGACAATGAATCCCCAGGTCTCCCATTGGCTTTCCTCTAAGATCCGCCAATATGAATGCTCCTAACCCCATTGATCCATATTTCGGGAAAGTTTGAGGCCTCGCGAGAAACTCTCGATCCTCTGGGATGTTCAGGAACTGCTTGAACCACTTCTTGAAGTGGACATCCCTCACATATTCTTTTTCTTCTCTGAGGACCAGCCCCATCAGTGCTCACACCATCAGCGACATCTTCTCTAGATCCTCCCATGTGCTCATGACAGGTAGTAACTCATCGTACATAGCCCCAAGATTGGGACCCCGGAAATCTGATGGACATCCCACAAACTGATGCCGAGCTCCCCATGGTGCAGGTGAAACATGTTGGTCCTAGACGACCACCTGCTCAACAGCTCTGGTATCAGCTATTTTGGTTGATATATGAGGAATTAGGGGCCCAGGCTGCCTCATTAAAACCCACTCTCCTCAGCTCGGCTCTAAACTCCTCACATGAGGTGCCTACCCAGTAGGCCTATGCCCAATCAACTATGAAGTTTCCACCCTAGCGTAGGTCCCATTCCTCAGACCACCCCTTCTTCGGGTTCCTCAGTGTCGCCTTAAGGATGGTTCATTACATGGGAGGGGACTTCTTTGGATTCAATGGCTTTCCATCGAAATTGTTTAGATGATTTTATAGGTATGCAGTGGTGACAGGTTTGAAGTCCTCCCGCGCATGACCATCAGCCACCCTAAACCATTGGTGGTGGCACGACATGCTGCTATACCAGTAAGCTGGTTTATCCCTAATAGCCTCATGAATAAAGAAGTCATCCCTCAGCCTGAAGCCATAAAAGGGCAGCTACCTGCAAAACAGATTATTCTTCTAACTCTATGACTACAACACCAGCAAGGAATTATGGGCCGAGTGGCTCCGGACTAGCTCCCCCAGACTGAGAAATTTTTTCATCACATCCCTTTGGGAGGCGTTTGCAAGCACCCCCAGCGCAGTTTCTTGATGGACCGATGGGATTCAAAACATGGAAAAATTTCAGGTCGAGTCGCAAATCCTATTCGCAGAGCTCATTCGTGATGCCAATTTAGGGAGCCTGGCCTCGGTCTGCAAGCGCACGCTCCTGTAGCGCTATCATGGATTCAAAGAGTCACGGTTTGCTGCGAAGCCCGATTAGTGCATAGCAGTAGAAAATTATGCGGAGCTTTGCTAATTGATATACCAAGGTGACAAAATCACAGGTAAAGGAAAAGAAAAAAGAGAGTTCACCCCCTATTTATAAGTGGCGTCCCTCGGAGCATCGTGGCGAATCCAGGTCGTGTCGAACTTTGCAGAACACGCAGCATGCGCACCGGCTGTCCACCTCGCGAGCTTTCTTCGCGATCCATCTTCTTGAACGGCCGAAGATTTTGGCGATGGACCCTCAGACTTCGACCCTTGATTTCTTCGCACCTCCATGTCTGAGGGTGGGCACTTGTTGGTGCCAAAATATTGGATGTAAAAATAAGTAGAAGAGGCCATGTGAGCCACCTCGCGAAGCCACTACGCGGAGCCCCCAGGCACCACGGCTGCTGCGAAGCAAAGGAGGCGAACCCCTCCGCGAACGCCATTGACGTTCATGATGTCACTTCGAAGCAACGGAGGTGGACCCCTCCATTGAACGCCTTTGAATTTCACGACTCCTCCATGAAGAAAAGAGGCGGGCCGATCCATGAACACCATTGTCATTCACGACCCACCGCGAAGCAATGAGGTGGGCCGCTCTATGAATGCCCTTGACGTTTGCGACATGACGTGAAGCACCTAAGCCCCTCTTCATGCCACGTCTGCTCTGCTCCACGGAACCTCTTTCTTATAACTATTGGACTCCCCCTATGCCCAACGAATGGACAATCTGACCTTTCAACTTCCGAGCTCCCATATCACGAAGCACCCTTTTCTCTTCAAATCATGATCTATGCGAGATACGTTTTCTTGGAGAAGTGCCTCCCCATTGTCTCATTTTAATCCCCTATTCCGAGAGGTATTCCATTTTCAAATCCTAAGGGAATTCGTGAAGGAAGGGGATTCCCAAGGGGACCCGGGTCATTGTAGAGTGTTTATGCTTCGCAAAACACCAGATCCACCTCCCAAGGTAGGGTCACTGTACTTCATGAAGCACATTGCTTCACAACACATTGCTTCATGAGGCTCCCATGCTCTACGAGGATGTGCTCCGTAAATGCATTTCCACATCGGGAAGCACCTCTCATTTGCACCTCTTCCCCATTCTAAGGCTATGGCACCCCACTTTGCGAAGCACACCCCTTCGAAAGTTCTCTCCACCACGCAGAGCAACCGATTCTTCAACATTCATAGCAGGTCACTTCTCCATCATTATTCACTTTTACATATTTCTTCTTTTATCTATATTTCATGTTCTTCTATACTACAATCTTGTTCATACTATGAGAAAGATTTGCTAACTCATTTTCGAAATCTTCACTTTCACTAAATTTTTATTGAATAATGACCTTTTTAGAATTAGTTCTTGTAATTCTCTCAAGAGTCATAGTTCAATATAATTTGAATTAGTTGTTAAATCAAAACCTCCATTTCCATTCTACTTTTAAATATTATCAGCATCTCTCTTCAATCTGGTTTCATGTTGTAGAATTGTTCCAAATTATTAATCCATAGAAATCTGTGTGACTTATTTATTCTCATTTATAGCTGTTATCTTGGATTTCCATTAAATGGGAATGATATCTATAATCTTGTCTACAAGAATATCATCATCTAAACCATTCTCTCCCATGGATTGTAAGCTATTGAAAATAGTCAATAATCATTGTTGTACCTTACATATAGTTTATCCATAAGGAAAGCAGAAACCATGATACTCAGCTCTAAACATAACTCTTCTAGTTTCGATATCTTGGGATCATTTAATGTGAGTTACTCCATGCTTCTTCCAAATATTATTTTTAGCTTCACGATATGAAATTTTTCTGTATATATTTCTATTCATTGAACAAAGAAATGTATTTTTACCTTAAAGTTCACCTATTATTCCACCATTTCTGGATTAGTAATTTTTCTAAGTTACTTATCAAGAATTTTATAATCTCTAGATAACAAAATATATTTGTCTACACCTGTGTTTTTCACAATGAAATTAATTCTATCTCTCAAGTACTCATAGTCTTTTTCATCAAAGATTGGTGGTCTAGTAGGATTGAGATTGTCTAGTGATCCAACATTAATGACTACCATACTAAAGAAATTCTTTTCACAAAACATATTAGATGTAAAAGTTTATATCCAAATAAGAAAAAGAAAACTTGATCAAAAAAACTTATATGTCTATATAAGTATTTCACATACTTCATTTGATACCAACTGTAGGGCTGAATATGTATAATAATTTGCTCAAATATAAGAGGATTTCAATTGTATTCTTTAAAAATACCTTTGGAATCATTAAAGTAGATATAAAACATTCTTATAGAATGTTTCTTAAGAATATGGAAATATTTTTCATAAAATTAGCTTTTAAATTTAATAAAATATTGTTAAAAAAAGATAAACAAACATTCAATAAACCACTTAAACAAATCCATTTATTAATAAAACAATCTTATGATAAAAACATATGACAGATGTTCTTAAAGGAATGAATCTATTTTAAAGAGTATAGAATCTTTGATACAATCAGAGTAATATAATTAAAAAGTATAAGAAAATTATACATTCTAACATTAACAAAGATAAAACAGCAGCAGAATTAAAAGAACATGAAAATATTAACAATAAGATTATTTTAACTGAAACATAAGTCTATCCAACAACCTTGTATAAAGGTTCCTTGATTTATACATTAAAAAAAGCTTATCTTTCCCAACCCCAGGTATGCCCGTAATCTGAAGATCAATATTTGTCTTGCTATCCCCGCAAGAACATTATTTACAAAGAAATCAGAACCTTTTTCTTCCAAAGCCGGAATCCCAAGATCAGTACGATCGAAGTCTGCACAAACCATGTCTGAACAATTTTTTCACACCCGAACAAGTTGTTCATGACATCTACACAAATCACAGTGAGTTGTAAGAGCCACTTTCTCTAGAAATCAATTCATAAGCATTTATTTCTTTTTCATTCACTATTAATTCTTGTTCTCTATGTTTTTTTCTCATTCAAACGGATTTTTATTTATTAAAAAAATGTCCCAATGGATGGGTCCACTCCAATAGTCATATTTTCCTTAAATTTCAGAAGGACCTATACATGTGTCAAACATATAACATTTAGTTTGTAATAGACTATACAACATCATTTCAAGTATAAGAAATGATGTAAAGTTAGAGATAAATGTTATGTATAAGAAAACATAGAATCTAATAATATTGGAATGATACATTAAGTAACTCTATAATTATATGGAAAATGGAATCTTAAGAAAAAGTAAATCGAATTGTGAAAACAGTATCACATTTGTACCAGAATCGGTATCATGAAACAGAATGTCTTTTGTTCTGGATCAGAATCATAAAACTGAATAACATTTGTACTAGATTCGGGATCATAAAACTGAATGACATTTGTATTGGATTCAGAATCAGAAAACAAAATGACATTTGTAACAGATTTGGAATCATAAAATTGAATGACATTTTTACCGGATTTGGAATCAAAAAACTGAATGACATTTGTACTGGATTCAAATCATAAAACTGAATGAAATTTTTATGAGATTTAGAATAATAAAACTGAATGAAATTCGTACCTAATTCGGAATCATTAAACTGAATGATATTTGTATCATATTCGGAATCCTAAAACTGAATTCCAAAAACTGTAAGTAAATTAAAATTAAAAATTCAGAACTTTTGAAAAAATTAATAACATAATAAAAAGTGTTTGTGATTTTCAAAACATAAAACCATAATGAAAGGATAAGGAATAAGATAACCTTATTTACTCAACAAAATCCTCCATGAACTTGTATAGAATCATGTGTCGATTCGCAATAGGGAGTTTGATTTTCTTTCTCATTGAAATTTATGTTGGATATGTATAGGGAAATATATTCCATGACCATATTTGAATCAAATTATACCAAAGGGAGTATGAAATGATTTATTAGGATGTTCATCCAAAAATTTATCAATTTGGAGGAGTTATATACATGTGATATAATAATTTTCCCATTTACAGTCTTCAACGATAAATCCATATCCATGATTTGTGAGTGTTTTTTATAGTTTTACTTTTATTTCATTATATAATAGAATACAGATAACCATAATCGAAAATTACATTCTCTATTATTTATATATTATCTAACATACGTATGAACACATCTTTGTCATATCCACTTAGGAAGTAGAGATAGAAAAAGATCTCACGTGTTATCGTGGAGGTATGCAATTGTCTCTAAAAACCCTTTGATTAGTTCAATGGTTTGGATAGTAACATGGTTCCGAATAGTCATAGTAATGAACAATAAGTTGATGGTTTAATGGAACATTACTTTTCTTTGTACAAGTATTTAGTCTTTCCAACCGACAATCAATATCTTGTTCCGCTTCCCTCATGTATCTAAAAACTTTTCTCGTCCCCTTCAAGAAATTTCTAGGGTGCTTATTTCTGCACTTGTGGCTAATGGGATGTTAGACATTTTTGGTGCTATTAGATCTCTATTTCAGATATCCAGAATAAAACTCGACCTTCATCTTATTATCCCCTTGATATCCCCAAGATTTATTTTTGTTCATTTCAAATTTGAAGGAAAATTTGACAATTTTCTCATAGATATCCAAGTCACTGATTACCAGGGAATTTTGTAATCTTGGTATTACCCCCACCAAAGAAATTTCTAAACATGTATTTTGGGGTAACTATAATGATAGAGGAATAACATGAAAGCCTTAGGAATTTTTTATCAAACTCTCAGATATATTAATCACATTTTTTCCCTGAGTTAAAACAAACTCCATTTAAATTATATGTTAGAGGGTGGAGAGAAATTATTTATCAAAATATCTTATCCAGAAATACTTCCATTCTATCTCCAAAATATCATTATCATGATTCATATTTGTGATAAATTCACACCATTGATTAAATTCACCCTACATAAGATAAATATCCAACAGAACATTCTCTTGTTTAGAGTTACAAAATATGGACAAGATCATCTCAATAGAGTTTATTAATTTTTTAAAAATTAAGGGATTAGATGAATCATTGAAAGCATGTGTCCTTTCTCACATGAATATATCATTTATGGATTTTTCTCTCTTGGGGGATTTGGAAGCTCCAACTGATCATGGTTCTATTAAAAACCAAATTCATCTATGATAGTTTGATCATGATGTTCATGATTCCTATTCTTATCAGGTGGGGCATCTCATTAAGGTAGTCATCACATTTTCCTTCACAATGATTATTTACAACATTCATCCTATTTTTGGAAAGTATATATAACAAAAGGAAAATAAGGGGTAAAAATATTTTACATTTTAACAGATAAACCTGATTATAATGACATGATAGGAATAACTTAAAACTAACATGTATTTAATTAACATATGGATTTCTGGGCTTCTCCTTATATTTTCCATCATCTACTTAAAAACATATATCTATATTGGATTTTTTAATCCATTAATAATGGTTTACAATGAGATTATGAATTACCATTGAATAACCTCTGGTAGTGTTAAACATTGTGTGTAGTAAGGCCCATTGTCACGTACCATGTTACCTAGAGTAAGGCTTGGATAACCTTGTCAGAGTTTTTACTCCCAGGAATATGTATGCTAGAAACATTCCCATCTGTGTTATGAATACATGGATGTATGTTCTTTAAAATACACATAAACTTTATTAACCCCAATTTTGGGATGTATTCTTATACTTAGTATTATCCCTAAGGGTTTTACTATAGTTTTCCAATACTTATCCTTCAAAAAACTAAAATTATCCCTTTGATACCAAATATTGAATCACATCCCATTATTACACATTATATCATGAATTATTATTTGAAATTTCCCTTAATAAAAACCAAAAGGTCTATAATTATATGGTCTTTGAGAATTAGGTACATTGAATTAATAAAATAAACATGATTTACAACATCTTTATTAAATACATCATTAACTTTCTTAAGCTGAAAACTGCATTGGATAACAAGGGGAAATATAAAAGAAAAAAGATATCCATAAAGCCTTATATGGTAATTTACATGGAATAATATTAAAATAAGAATACAAATTTTACAAGGCATATAAATTAGGTAAAAAGGATCATGAATAATTTGGCTTGTTATAGCATGATAATCATTACATGGAAAATATGGAAACATATTAAAACACAACATCATAAACATAAGTCTTGTCTAAACAGCCAAAACATCATGGTCGAAAAATTCTAATAAAGTAATCAGGTACACCCATGTCACAATATGATATATCATGATACTACACATTACCAAATTCATGGGAGCATTATATAATTCACAGTGAACCCGCCACTTTATTTCCTTCTCATGCTTATGTGTGACACATAGATCATAAAACATGGACTCATTCAACATCATAACTTATTCCCTGATAAAGGTGTGTGGAATAAATGAATCTCTATCGCCAATAATTTTTTTATGTGCACTAAATTGAACTCCCTTGATATGAAATGGGTAAGACATTCACTAGAAAACTGGTTAGTCATGGAAAATCTTGGTGAAAATTCGGTATCATAACATCGTCCCATAAGAATTTATAAAATGGGATTAGGATAGTGAAATGGGTATCTTATTATATGGACATGTAGTGGAAAGTAGTAGGGGCTTGGAAGGACATTTCCACACATTATGAATTATAAAAAGATGACCTATGATAATAAATAAGATTGAATATACAGAAAAAGGAAAAGATGCTTATAAAATTTTAGTATAGAAATAGGTGTACATGGAATGGATTAACAATAAATTATAGGTCCAATCATCACTTATAAATAACTAGCGAGGTGTATGTAATGTGAATAAACATAACATATAATTAGTAATTGAAAATTAAAGGGAAAAATAATAAAAATAAACATGGATAATGATGAGAGAAGACTGTACCCTTACTTGATTGTGTGGCTCCAAAATCATGGAAAGGATATTATTGAGAGATTGGTGGACCTTTGGAATATTCTACATAAGAGAGCGATGAGTAAGGATGTGATCCAAGGATTTTTATTTGAAGATAAATGAGTGATTATGTGGTTATATATATGAAATGATAGGTTAATTCATTAATATTTCATAAAAATTGGTTTTGGACTCTATATAATATACTTTCCAAAACCACAGACAATACCACAATTTTTCCAATGGTTTTTTTGTAGAAAGAGAGAGTATTGGAATATTTTATTTTATAACGGTCCAAACATATTAAAATAATGTCCCTACTTATATAGAGGTGAGTCAAACATTAAAATAAATTAATTTAAAACCCTAAAAGATATTAAATGATATGGAAGATTCATAAATCCCATATAAAATTTATCAAGTCAAAAAAAAAATTATAATTTTTATGGAAAAAAATTATTTGGTCAAGGATATAGATTATATTTTTTGTTACACAATTTTTATTTCATTACGATATCATAAAACATTCCTTATATTTATAAGGTATTAAACTATTTCCCAAAAATGGGATTTTATAAAAAATAATACAGAAAAATCACCATATTATATTTTTGAAATTCTGATACGAATTATTTTTTTTATTTTGTCTTACTAATTTTTTAGATATTTTCATTTAAAATTTTAGAATACGAATTGATATTAATTGTTAAAATTGATGGGTTTTTGATAATAACAGTTTTTGAACCATTATAAAAATTATATTTTACTACATAAAACTTATATGAAAATTTAAAATTAAGAAACATTATTTAAAAAAAACATTATTAATATTCTATTTAATTCAAAAAATCACTAATTTAAAAAATAATTCCCTTAATAGTATATGAATATTACATGAAAATATAATTCATATTTAATTAATTCAAAATCAAAATAATTTATTAAGTTATAATAAAAGTGAAAACAAATTCATTATCCTATACCATATACATATTAATATAATTATGGTATCGATACATATTCCACTAATACTCCATAGTAAACCCTATCTGTAAGGTGAGCTATGATGAGACAATTATGGGGCCATTCGACAAATATAGTTTTTGTTTTGATCTCATTTAACGTAAATGTGTCCCATACATGGTTTCACTAATGATTATGTTTCTGGATCAAAGATTTGGATTGGTCATGAAAAATCCTAGATATGTTATCTCCCTCCTATGTTTTGATAAATGCAATTCACATGCCACAATTCTACTTGTTGAGGCAATCACATCCTTTGTTTGAGTCAATTGAATTTTATGAAATCCATATATTTATTCTAATCATCTAAAAACTGTTCAATGGATATATTAAAAATTGTGATATTATTAATAGTATTATAAATATATATACACAAGACAGGAAGTGTATACGTTTTCAAAAACCATATTACAAAATAAAACATTAAATTAGAAGATTAATTTATTTATAACATTTCGGGTCCTTACATGTAGTCTTATCACACTCTACGAGTTCCAGTAGTAGTGGAAACTAAGGATCTATAGTAAAGAAAATTCTTGGGAATTATTCGATTGGATATATTTCATGGTCCATATATTATGGCTCATTTAGACAACAAAGGATTATGTTGGTCGACTAGTAGAAATCGTTATCCACTAAGAATCTAGGAACTACTGGAACTTCATATGAATATGCAAAATGATTTAACATTCTCATGGCATGAATCAAATTAGTTCTACAATGCAAAATACTACCCCTCCTTTATGAACCCAAAATAGATTTTGTATACACTATAGCTACAATATTGAGGGATGGTGGTGGCTGAGTATGCAACAAGGATTAATGACCATAGACAGTACTCCCTTAACAAGTTCTGTGATGGAAACTTGTGAGCACATAATTTTGAGATGGGTATCCTTAGGAATGTTTATTTCAGTTTTGTGACTTTGTGAATACCAACCTATGTTTGGGCTGTTGAAATGAGATATAGTGAAAAATATATTTATGTCTGATGGATTTCAAAAAAACTGGACTTGTTAGTGTGCGTCATAGAGTCGAGTCATCTACAATAGCATGTAGGCTACCGTTGGTGGGTTCTCTGTGTGGGATTCCATTTTTAAATCCGACCCATACACATGGTTTTACAACACATGGATACCATCGAGCACCATGGATTATCAGAGAGGTTCAGTGCTATTATTATGACGACAGAGGTCACATGGCATGATATTTCCTTACCAGACGTGCTGAGGTGTGATAAAATATAGGTGATGATATACAATGGAAAAGACATTGTTGTAATTATGGATATCACAGGAGGGAGTTACGTGGTCCCCAGGGAGGATGATCTATAAGAAGTGAATGATTTGATATGTGTTGTGGATAATGCTATTTTATACTTCCACCACCTCCACCTGGTGGCCCAAGTCAGTCTCAAGGATATGGAGATTGGGGTCATGGATAGTTTCGGGCTATAGAGGTTTATGACACCACATCACACAATGTAAATAGTGGTTTGATATGTGTTTATTGTACAATTACATTAGAATTAGTAGACATAAGGTCCATCCATTATGTTATCTCTATAATCATAGTGTGCGAGATGGATCTCCCAATTGAGGTGATAGCACATTTGCTTCATCTTGAGGTTCCTAGAAAGAACAATTCTTCTCTATATTCTGTCATCTATTACTACACAAAATATCTTGGCGGAGAAAGGTTCAAAAAGGGCCTTTTTTCATTGTTTTCGAATGCTATGTCAAAAAATTAGTTATATATTGGTTTTCAATCTTCTAAGCCAATAGTGTCTGACATAGAAGACATGTCATATTATTTTTCCCATATGGGATGAGATACAATACTATTGGAAAGAAATATCTCATGATGGGAAGAGTGGGTTCTGTGAGAATGAGGATCCAACCCATCACTAATCAATAAAAATGTATATCCCGTTGTCTTTATGTCTCTTCAGAAATATAAATTCCATTAGATGTGGGGGACAATATCACTACAAGAAGACTGGGCTATAGCCATAGTCCTATAGTCACGGCTTTCCAAAACCATGTATATAGGTCTTTATACAAAGGATATTACCTTTTTTTACATAAAATTGTGGCGAATTGGTAAAATTTCAAAGGCTATAGCCACAGTTTCATTAAACAATTTCTATATGATTTATTTTCAATAGATATATCAATTATTTGGATAAACCATGGCTATAAATTCATTTTATGAGGGCTATATCCAAGGCTTGGGTAAAACCATGGCTATAGGGTATTTCTTCAAGGGATATATCCGTAGTTTTGGAAAACCATGGTTGTAGGGTCTTTTTCTAAGGGCTAGAGCCATAGTTTTGGTAAAACCATTGATATAAATTTTTGTTTTCCTGGTATATAGACAAAATTTATTTAATACCATGTTAATAGAATATTTTATTCATTTTATAAATCCATGGATTCTCAAAGTTGTGGTTATAGGCCTCCCTCTTTTCTGTGGGAAAACAGTTAAGCCATGAAAAAATTAATGGACTGGTTACAACCATGATTTATATGATGTAGTAACCATTTTTAATAATATATATATATATACACAAAGGCGTATGTGGTGTAGTGGAAAGGTGGTTGGTGCATATAACAGAGTTACATAGATTGAATTTGTGTGGGCACACATTATTTTTGGGTGATAGACACAGTTTAGTTGGTCTATATCCATGGTTGAAAATTGTGGGTATAACCCTATTGCCATAGTGGACAACTGTGGCTACAACCCAACTTCCACGGTGGATAGTTATTGGGGATATATCCATGATTTTCAACTATGGATATATCCCAATAATACCGTGCCTATTGATTTTAGCTATAACCATGCTAATATGTGCCACTGCGAGCTGGAACTGTGGTTATAGATTATAGCCATGGTTTTTTACTGTGGCTATTTCCATATTTTCCCTTAGTGTATGGATATCTACCCCAATGATGTTCTCAGTCTACCTACATGGTGGTATATGGGGATTTTCATTACCATATATCCCGAAACCACTATGATATCTTCTATGTAATATCAAATTACCCCTACTAAGCTTCAGGGTCTGAGGTTGTTGTTAGGGGACCTTCGATAGAAGGCTTTCATTATAACCAAGGTGTCCCCTTAGGTAAGTCTAGTTTTTTTGTGTGAAAAAAGTGGATGGGAGGTCTTGTCTTCACATTTATTATAATAACCTAGACTAGGGACTGATAATGAATAAGTACCCCTCATCAAGGATTTCTGATCTCTTTTACAATTCTCGTGATGTGAGATGGTTCTCAAAGATTGATATTAGTTCTCTCTAACTCCAATTGATGTTCATCAATGTTGATATTACAAATATGGAAATATTATTTCACCACAGACACTAGTAGTTATTGGTGATGGTATTTGGTGTGATTAGCACTGAAACTATGTTTATGTCATTGATAAACCACGAATTACAGCCATACATAGACAAGCTTCTAATTTTTTTCATTCACTACATACATACTATTTATCATAGGGGGATCAATCATAGAACTTAAGGATGGTATTAGATAATATTAGTGATCATCATCATTATGGATTGCTCTATATGATCTTGTTCTAGATTCATGTGGTCAACATTATTTGGAATGTCATTTCAAATCATTATTTTCATGTGGAACCATCAATGATAAATGCAGTAATTTATTTGGATCCATAATAGACCATGTTAGTGTTGAGGAGATTTCAAGGAATTATGGGGAACAATATGCGGTTTTTTGAAGACTTATCCATAATTCCCGCCATTTTGACTACCCTAAGGTTGAAATGGCATCTATTTACCTACTCTTATATGTTACAAATGACTTTTGACTATTTTATAATATGGATGATAAGTGCTCCTATGTTGATACTACCTGAGGAAGGTGTGGATTAAGTAGTGTGTTGTGAAACCATGTGATATGGGCTTCACTGCATGTTGATGTAGAAACATGAATTGATAGAATATGGGTCAAGATTGTTGATTCCCCACAAGCAGAACTAAACAACTCACAACCTAGAACTTGTAGCCATAGTATTTTTTCTAAGGATGTGGAACACTATGTTCTAGAGGACCTCTTTTTATATTACGTTGTCTCTTAGAGTATCTATTATGTCTTCACACAAATATAATTTAACATAGTATAATGTCATTGTTTAGTGTTACTGCTGATCTATAACATTGAGGTAGTCTATACTCCAGGGAAGTGTAGAAATATAGCAATATCTCTTGGTAGAAAGTAATAGACTCCCTTGTTGAATGAGGCTTCAGAGTAGTTGTACTCACAATAACTAATCCTTGTAGAGTATGATGGTAATACTTTTATAAATTAGATGGTGTTGACTCCTCCACTTCACGAGCATGTGAGAGTCCTGCATAGGATAAAAAATTGTAAAGACATAAGTAAATATATATCGATTGGGGAATCACTATATAGATATTGTGAAGGGGGGAATCTTTTCAGCATTTCCCAAATAAGGATTGGGGTTCCAGTCATGATATGGGAGGAGGTGATGCGAGAGTCCCACTTTTATCCCCTTGCTATACATCCTGGGTGTTGAAAGAATTTACATATAAATCCAATAGATATTTTGGTGGTCTAACTTGGGATAGAGAGAATCTATGTTCATCGATTGGTTCCTCACATTCCTAAATGGGAACACTAGAACACCATGTTCTGGTAGGTTTTTTCAGCCCCTTGGGATCCAACACATGAAATGGGACATAATATCTATTTTTTTATTGGGATTTCATATATATTAATGGTTAATAACACCATCAAGCAGATTATTTATAGACTCAGGATGTTGAAAATCGTCCTTGATATTAAAGGGAAGAGTTCGGTGGACTGTTTGGGAAGATGTACATTTTAGAGATTTTTCACCATCATGAGGATCACTTTTTGATTGCATCCAATTGGGATGCATGGATTATGAAATGATAATGGTAAAACCTATATGAGGATCTCAAGAAATAGATTAGGAAGAGTAAATACTTTCACCCCAAGAATGATAGGTGGAATGAGCACACTACCCAGTACTGAAATATATAGCAAAGGATGTATGTTAGACATAGGATGAAGATATGAGTATGATATGCCATTGGTAGAGATTTTATAAAACAACCAAAACAAGTATATGATTTAAATGTAACCTTTTTATCCTCTATACATGACACCCAACTAGTCACTGTTCTGATGGAAATATTTCACAAGCAAATATCATTCGGGCCATGAGTTAGTGCAGGTGATAATGAAGAAGGTATGGGTCTTTCGTGAGATGATGTGGAAGGCCCAAAGAGGATATAAATCATATGAATATCACATTAATAATACCTTGGATTTTTTGTGGACACACCACTTCATCCTCAATGTCTCCCCACAATGAGAATTGTGGAGGTGTGATTGGTAAGTTAGTTTATCCCCATTGTTCATCATGCCATTTGATATCATTCATATTGTTGGAGAGGTTTCATTCAACATAAACATTCCCCCATAGTTATAGAGGGTGCATGATGTCTGCCATGGGTCATAGCTAAGGAGATATATGCATGATCTCAGTAATATTATATATTTGGAAAAAATTGAAATTAAGGATATATCCACATTTACAAATCACTAGGTAGAGATCGAGGACCAATATGATAGGACAATTTCTGGATAAAACATCCCCTTTCTTCACATGTAATGGTAGCACACGAATATGCTTGATGGTTAAAGGGAGTGGTAATACAGATTAAATATCAGCATCATGAGTTGTATGATTGGACATTATTTTTGTAGGAGAAAATATTTTAAGACGGTTTGCTATAGATATACTTTTTTACCATTTAATACTTTGAAAAAAATTATATTTATTTACAGAGATTGGTGTTGATACAGTCTATGATTTCATGGCCTCGTGTTTCAAAAATTAATTTGATAAAAATATAAAATATATTTTACCATACAAATTATTTGTTCTTAATGATAATGGTATAACTCATAAATAAAATCATAAAATAAGATACCATGGTTGAGTCCAAAACATTTTTCGTACCGTAGGAGAAACCTATTATAGATTGGCGTACAGATTTTGGAAATATACCTCATTAGCGATACATTTAGTATATTAATTATTTAATTCATTCATTTATAAATTCATTTTAACCTAAATTTATGTTATATAAAAAAATCCTACGGAGATTCTCATAGTGTTGTCCTCATACTAATGAGATCTACCTAGATATTACATTCATCTATATAATAATGAATCATATTAAATGACAATAAAATACTGTATTAGAATAGTTAAAGGTAGTTCAAATGCAGTGACACCCTTTGATTGTTAGGAGGAATATCAATTTATGATGAACAATACAAAAAAAATGTTGGAATCGTCAATATGTGGTTAACTCCCTCTTTGATTAAAATTATTGAGCATATTAATCTATAATATATATATATATTCCATCTATGGCCAGATGATGCACCCATTTACCATATTTAATTTCATTATTTCATGGTATTCTAGCCTCAGATGTCTTATTATGGATCTTTTCCCTTGAAATCTTAGAATGAATCCTTAAACATTTTATATTGTGGGTTTCAACATCAATTATTTTTCAACCTTCACCAATTGGACCCCAGAGTCTTGTTTTGATGTAGCCCAATAGTACAGAGCCAAATTAGTCACCTAAAACCCTATGAAAAGGTGATCAAGGCTTTAGTAGATGAAAATAGGATAGATTTGGGATGTATCAGTGAAAGGATTAATGTTTTGATGATGGGAGATTGAATCATCAACATTTGGAAGAACCCATTCATGTGTGATGAGAATGATTCATATGAGTCTTTGGGAGTTGGATATTTGGTCACCAGAAGGCTATAATCTACCAGCCAATGGAAGATCCACAAATTTTAGATGAATATATTGAAGAAAAAGATGGTGATTATAGGATTTAAGGTGCATATGATGGATCTAGACATCTATGAAAAGTGATTCTACATGTTGTGTACCATGATGAACCAATGTCATGTATCCCCCTTGAGGCTAGTGTATCAGATGGTAATTAGGATAGAATGAGTTATAGACCTTCAACGCTTCATATAGACTCTATTAAATGTGAATGAAATGTGTGATGGAGAACAAAAATAGAGCACACCAGTAACACCAAGTGTGAAGAAACACGCCTTGTACTAATGTACATAGATATGACGTGAATACACTATCATGAATAGATGGATGCATCACATCCCTAGTTAGATTAGACACACCATGTAGTAATCTTGTATGTGGAATACTAATACATTGTTATAATTCCTTGTACCACTCGAGACAGAACTAAGAAGTGGAGCAGGAGAACATTCCATGTTTCTCCTTGGTTAATTTTAAGGAAATCTCATGGTTACATATCACCTTCCATTAGAATCTAATTTCAGATTAGCGGTATCCTATATAGAGTGTTTTTTCAAGTAGAATGAAAAATTTCCCAATGTTATCTCCTTCAGAACATGTTGAGAAATATTTCAGACTTGATGCTTTCAGAGGATATTCTTGATGATTGGCATAATCATACATGATCACCAAAGGTTTTAATTGAGTGGAACCCTCCCCCTCCCAGCAGTATGTAAATAGGTCTTCTATAGCTACCTTCCAAGTGGCACACTCCTCCATAAATAGTATATGGGTTCTCTAATAATTTTGAGGGTAACAATTCAGTAGAACTGTGTTGTGGGTCCTCAATGACTATCAGGTGATAAAATCTCGTAGATCTGGTAAGTGGACCCTTAATAGCTTTAGAGTTGTATTCTATAGTAGAGTAGTGTAGTTGTTCCTTGATGACTTCTGTGTGGTAACCACGATTAGTGATGGGACATGCATCCACAAAAAATTATAAGAGTTAAACCCAGTAGAATTTGGAAGCGGTTTCTCGACGACATCCAAGTTATACCATCCAGTAGAGTTAGAGATAGGGTTCGTGATTAATTCAAAGTGGTCCCCTCCATTATATCTATCCATTGGTCCTCACTAACTTTTATGTGGAACCCTCTAACAGGTATACATACTATGTCCTCAATTATCTCCAGGGTGGTTCCATCCAGTTGTGCTGGTCATGGGTCCTCCATCGACATTTTAGAGTGGAAACCTACAGTTATACCAATGCATGTGTCATCTAACTAGATATTTGGGTAATACGATTGTGAAGAACATTTATAGGGTAAGGATTGGATTGGATAAATTCTTATAGGAAGATATATGAGATTTTGGGACCCATTTATGGACTTGTGATACCATTAATGACTCTTATTCATGGTTTGAGATATGATATGGTGAACCCATTCACTATCATTTGGTATTCTTTGACTGAAAAAATAACATTATCTTTTATTCATATATTCTTATTTGGATACTATTTTTACATTAGATGAAATATGCATAGGGTAGGCCACGTGCTTTCTATGTTTAGCTTCATTTGGTTTGATGAGTATACAATGTTGTTATGGATCGTGAAGACTGGATGTGTAGTTCATCTACTCACTGTGTCAATCCCCCTATGGTTTGATGAGGATACTATTACTGGGTTTGGGTTTTGAAGGCCTCTTTCACATTATCATGAAACCAATTTACTATATACAGTCTTTATATTTATTTTGTTTCCCATACTTCTCCCTCTTTAGATTTCAGGTCACCATACTGTGTACGTATATATTCATCCCACCAAGGGCTTTTACCAAATGTGGTGTGTCACATGTAGACATGATAGAGGTCAATGGTGAATTTGGAGAAGCATAAAGATATTTGGTGCAATGGAACATGAATAGTGGCTAATGCTTGGTGATTAATGTTTGGGATCTCTTAGTAGTTCACAACTCTAGTTTTTTGGTCAGTACATATTTTCTTGTTGGGTGTTTATTTTTAACCTTTACATTCCAGTTTTCACTGTGATACTCGTATACCACATAGAGGTTTGTCATGCTTGTTTTAATTTCTAGATATTTCATATGTTTTTGTATTCATCTACAGTTCTATATTAACACCATGAGGTGGATGAAGTTGAGATGCGGGGTGATAATGAAGATCGCCGATTGAACCAGGGAATAAGAAGCAATGGCATGGTTTCTAAATCTCATTCAACATCTATATGTGTTTTCCATACACTGATTTTCCCTCCCTTTGGATTTCTGCAGCTTCATGGCAATTTGGCAACAAAACCGCGAATAAAGAAGTTTTTTTTGAATTTATCTTTTTTTATTAGTATTATAAAAAATGTTTGGGTATCAAATTTACGGTTTGGATAACACCATGAGTTGTGTTCGTAAATGTACTTGGGGAGATAAATTCGATATAGAATATACCTTTAGGATCTTTTCTCCACCCCTAGCCTATGGAGGTGGTATTGGGGTAGTTATGGCTTTAACCCCAATTGTAGTCGGATCATGAAATATATTCTCAGGTAACGACATCCACTAAAGATAATATGAGATTTAGTATGATAAAAAATATGTTTTAAAATAAATTATTATATATGAGTATGTATAATATATGTATAGACAAAAATTTTCCTAGACTCTAAAAATTTTGATCCTAGTTTTGTAAAATTGTTATGTTGTTTGTCGTTAATATTACGTAATAGCTATGTAAGAAAAACAATGTTCTCTATAAATTGTTATCATTGTATGGTTTAGTAAATTTGAGAATTATTATTGTATACTGTTTGTAAAAACCCATAAGTTAATACTATGTACAAGTAAATCTACAAGAATCATTGTTTGTGGATAATGTTTAACAAAGGGATCCCATACGTTTTGATTGTAGTGTAAATTGTGTAAAGGAAAATAATTATTCAAAGTGTTTTGAATTACATTTTGTTCAACCAGATTCTATTTTAGAAAATTATGGTTACCAGAGGAAGTGATGAAGGATAAATATCCTAACTTGTTTTAACCAATGTATGTAAAATGAATTTTCAAGGGCCAAATATCCAAAGAAGGAAATATTTTAATGAAGAAAACATATATCGTTGAAATTTCCCTGATAATAATTATTTTATATGGTCTAAAAAATATATACCACATAGAGAACCCAATAAAAATATCATTCTCATAAATTAAGAATGAAAATGTGGCCATTATAGAAAATAACGAAGCTATAGTAATGGAATACTAACCTGAATATTGTAAAAATAATATAACCATTATTAATAGTAATCCATCTAATATAATAGTAACATCACCTATGAAATTTTATATAAAATTAAATTATCTTATAAAGGAAAAATGATAAATTTATATCCTAACATAGGTAAAGAAATGTTCCCAAAATGATAAATTAATTGTTGGTATTTTTTTGAAAAATTAATGTTTACAAAAAGATTTATAATTATTATAATGATTTAAAATAAAATTTATTTCAATAAAAAAGATTCATAAGTTAATTTTTTTTATTTTAATAATATTATATGTTTATGATACCTTATTTATTTTTAAAATTTTCTCTAAAATCATGTATATATAACAGTCATTATTTTTGGAGTAAATGATACTTTTAATTTGAAAATAAATTTCTAATATTTATAAAATAAATATATTAAAATGTTTCCATTTTTTAAATCTACACATCATAAAATGTTTCTGATGAATTTTTTAGATTTTCATAAAATAGTTCGATTTTTTGGAGAATTGTGATATATAGAAATTAATGATATAATCTAATTGGATTAATTTTCTTTCTTGTTTTATTCATGGATATTGTAAGATCCATTATATAAAACATTCCACCATTAGATACTATATTCATTCAGGTTATTCAACTCTATTGATATTCTTGGGGCAATATTTTAATTAAGGTAATAAAATAATTAAAAACACCCCTCTCCTCCCCTATAAATACCACACCTCACAACCTCTTCTCCTCAAACCTCAATATCCATTAAATTTTTTTAAATTATGACTAGTTAAATTATTAATCATTTTACCCACATCCATTGACTAATGGTCTCAACAAAATACCAATCCCATATTTCTAAGGGATTTTTTCAAGGAGAATATATTTAAGTGGTGAAATCATACTTCATCTCTTTTAATTTATTTTATTTTCTAATCCTCTCCTAACATTACATATCCATATAAGAATGATAACTACATTATTACATTTATATAGTAATTTTATTGTCTTTGTGGAATATACATAATCAAATATCTTCTCTTATCCTCTTATTATAAAATTTAAAACATCCTCCATGAAGTGTCGATTCTCCTCTTTCGTGGAAAATGGTTTCTATCTTTTCCATTAACTCCTTCAAGGAGGGTCATAAAACCATTATTATGGTTATAGAAAATTGTAATAAGTATAAACTGAATTTTATTACTGTTCTTGAACTATTATGTAGACACAATATAACATAAAACAAACTACATCGTGATGGTAAAATAACCAATAAATTAACGTAATAATTTTATATTAATGTTGCATTTATTAAATAATATAGATTTCAGGAAAAATAATTCAATATAATATCATTTTAATATATTTTATTTCATTAATATAATATAATTTTAATTATGGAGGTTTATTCACATTTTACATGAACTTCAACACATGTATACATGTGAACTAATTGTGAAAAAAAATGAAACAAACACTCCTTGAATGAAAAAATTGTCCCTATATCCCATAATTATAATAAAATTAATAAAATATAAATAAAAAAATAAATTTAGAAGATTTTATGAATTATGTAATTAATTTATATAATATTATTTTAACATACATTATGTTCATGTGAAGAACACATCAAATATATTGTAAGTGGGATCTCTTAACCAACTCCTTTTCTTTATATTGTATGTTCTTCAAGATTTATTTCATTGTGGTTATTAATATTATGTTAATTAAATATAATTTCAATTTTATTACCTCTTATTATCTACGATATTAAAGTTTCCAATATGGATTATGATAATTATAGTGATTTTACATCAGAAATATTCTTTCTAGAACATATCTTGTCTCTTCTTCAGATTGTTTCTGCTTCACTCATGGTTGGTGATTATTCTACCAAGTATGTTTTAACCTATTTCAATTAGTAACCTAAAATTTTATTCCTTAATTTATTCATTATAAAATTCATATAAAACCCATTGCGTTTAGTGTATTATTTTAATACTATAATTGTTATATGTTCTACGTGGAATGTATGATTATTTAAATGTTACGATGTGAAGGATTGACCCTAAATTATATATCCATCCAATGATTTGGGTAATTTGATGTATGTCCTAATATAATGTGAAATCTGAATTAATGGATGTTTTATTTTTTCCGAATGATGATATTATTAATACGTATATATGATATGAGTGAACATGATTTCACCTTTGTTCAGAACTATGTTTGGTATTTGACAACTAATACATTATTTTTCATTTTTATTTGTTGACACAGTTCATTCAATTATCTAATGATTCATATAATGAATATGATGATGATACCTTACTTATGATCAGCTGATTAGGAATATGGTTACCTATGTAATATTGATTCAAGTTCCTTTTTCATCCTCAAACAAGGCTTCTGGATCACCCCTATTCTTTGATGTATATCGTTCATTGACTACATATTTTAAGGAAAATATGTTATTTATAAGGATAATGTAGATATTATCAAATAAGTAATTACCTTTTAATATATATAAGTTATGTATGGTCATAATTTTTCCATGAAACTAAACCTTTTGATCATTATATTGTAGATCTAGAATTTTCTGGACATTAAGATGATGTATTTGTTATATAAGAAATATAGGGGTCTCTATATCCCACAGGGAGGAAGAGATGGATGGTTATAAGGTGTTTCTAATAGGGGATGAGCTATGAACCCATGACACATGAAATGATAATTTGTAGGATATATGTTTATTATACAGTTTCTAGAGTATTAGCATAAATTGGTGCACGTCATTTCTTCCCCAATGTATTATTGGTGTGATATCTCAGCTCATCGATGAGTTGTTTTCCTTGTATCTTTTTCTTGAGGTTATTGTAAGGAATGATTCTTATATATATATTATAATTAAAGAGTTTGACCTATCAATTGAAGGTGATTGGTTCATGTGGGACCTTTATTTTCATCATGTTCAATCACTATAAATTTAAATTGGGTATGGATTGGTAATCCATGTTCTAATTCAAGATTTATTAGAACCCCACACAACTTAGTTTCTATTACAGGTATAAGATGTGATTATACTTTATCAATGAGAGACTTCTTATTGTCGGATGAGTGCTGTTTGAGAGAAAGTGTTTGAGGGAAATCACATATATATTGGTGATTGTATCACTAAGTGCAGTTGGAACATCAATTATATTTATTCCTTCAGTCATAGAGGAAAATAGGTATGTATTATCAGAGGACATTCAAAGACTACATCTAATTTGGGGGGATGAAAATTTATATATAATTTCATCTAAGTGTGTCCCTGATATCATCTATGGAATATATTATGCCCCTAGAGAGCTCTGAGAGCTGTAGATAAAATTGGAGGTCCTTTGAGATATGTAATTTATCATAACCAGTGTATCTCCCTATTTAGAACGAGTGTTTTTTTTTGTGAAAAAGGAAGACATTATATTAAGACTTTTCCTTTATTTACATCACTTGAATCAAGCCTATTTAATGAAAAAGTATCAAATATTAAGAATTAAAAACATCGTTGACCATTTTCCATTTCTGAGATTGTTTCTAAAGATCAACATCAGGGTTGTTTTATACCTATCTAGAGTTCACGAGAATGATAGTTTGAAGATACAGTCCGGAAGCCTCTACAAACACTATGAGTTCTTGATGATGGACTTTAGTGTGATGAGTTCCCATTCTATGTTTATTTATTTGATGAACTAAGTATTCTAGTTGTCATTGTAAATGTTTTTGGTTGTATTCATGGATGACATACACATTTGTTTTTTTTTTGAATGTGTAGGATCATGAAAACAACCAGTGGATAGTCATAGACTTTCATTCGGAGAAACAACTCTATAGAAATCAATAAATTTTCTAATTCAAGAGTCATAATGTTTAATTCCCAGAGAATGTTATTTCTAATTATGGTATAATTATGGACACAAATAATATCAACTAATTTATTCTATGTCAACCACCCAATAGAGTTTGAGAGGTGTAAAGTTGTTGTGGATTGGTGGAGTCATACTATATGTATGTGTCTGATTTTTTTTTTGGAATTTTAACCCCATTAAATATCCTGAAACAGGAGAGGAAGTTGTTCAATTTGAATGTGCAGTTCCTGAAGGCATATGAGGAGTTGATAATAAGTATTACATGTTCTCTAGTGATGAAATTAACTTGGGATGGAATGTTGTAAATAGTGTATTACGATTCCAATGTAGATAGGCTCGGCTATGCATTGACATAGTGATAACAAATTATAACCTATGGGTTGAGGTTTTTGAGTCCTCGTGAGTATAACTACAAAACTCATGACATAGTGCTGGTAGTGGTATTATTCACATTATGTATGTGTAGTTACTACCTTATAAGAGATTTATTCATGGAATACATAGAATATCTTTGTAATGGTATTTGTCAATGAAAAAAGGATTGAACCTAAGGCATCAATGCTAGTTTGATTTTGTGAAGGACTATGACTAAGAGATAATAAATACACTAGGGTTAGATAATGTGTTACAATATGATCTTCATAGTACGCACCATGGTCACATGGTGTACGAGGATTCTAGGATGTTGGAATCCTTGTAACTTTCCCTACAAGAATAAAAGGGTGTAGTTTTCCTCAATGTATGGTGTTGACTCGTCTTATCCTTCAACATCTGAGAGAGTCTCGATTTGGACACATCAACTGTGAGTTATTATGTGACCAGATATCCACATTGTTATCAACATATGGATATTATGAATGATGGATCATGTATTCCTCTCCTAGGGATGGAAAATGGTCCCATTCAATACGTGGGATGAAGTGATGTGAGATATCCACCCATATCCTTCATTGTGTTCCCAAGACTATTGTCTTTGCTTGTGACTCAATGATTACATCACAATTTTTGGGATTCCTACATTAATATTTTGAGACCCATATGAGGATGAATAGAACTACTCACCCTTATATAGATGGTCAGACTAAGGAAACTATCTTGGTGTTGAAGTATATGCAGAGGGACTTCATGCAAGACAATGGATAGAGCTAAGATGATCAATTTATATTAGTAGAGATGGCATAAAAAACAACTAGCATTTTACTATAAGAATCATTCCTTTTGAGGCCATGTATGGGAGAACCTTCAAGTCACAATTGTCCATGATAAAGATCAGTGAGGCATGTCTTGTGGATTAAGAGATGGTGTATGAAATAAGGGAGAAGGTTAGGTCATCCAAAAGTGAATGATGACATCTCATAGAATGTAGAAATATTATGCAGATCGTCTTCACAGGAACATTCTATTCGAATAGAGAGACCCCATTTTCCTTTGAATCTCCTAGAAACATGGATTGTGGAGATACATCTTAAGAGGGAAACTATGTCCAATACTTTTCAGGCATTTCAGGATATTTTAGTGGGTTAGTGAGATTTTGTACTACATATTACCAGCCCCGTTGTTGTCGCAGATTCATGATGTCTTCCATGTGTCACATCTGAGAAGATACGTGCATGACCCTACGCATGTTATTGATTGGGGAGAGCCATATATTGAGAGTAGTTCCATTTTGTAGATCATACGATGACGATTTAGGATCGGTAAGAGATGAATGTAGATGGACAATGCCCTGGCATAATGTGTTGTGGTAGCACTAGAGAATGCATGAGAGAACTTGGGAGTGGGAGAGACATATGAGAGCATAGTATCATGTGTTGTTTGTTTAGTATTTCTTTTGAGGGATATTAATCATGATGGTGGGAATGATTTTAAGATCCATTTTTTCCATTATAAGACTTTAACTATTAATAAATATATATTCAAAGGTAGATGATGAGACCATGTGCGATTCCAAGAAACGGTGTTCCCAAAATTAATTTCATAAAAATATCAAATTTATTTTTTATTATGCACTCACAATTTCTTGAATAAAATTGAATAAGTATTCAATGGAATCTCATATTCTAAATCTAAGACCATGAATGAGTTTGAAATTTGAAATTTAACCTAATCGCTACTTAAAATAGGTTAGTGTGGGGAATTCAATGATAATAGTCAATGGAGGTACAGAATGGGAAAAACAACCTTTTTTGAACGGCTATTTGTGACGCGATTTATTTCAGTCACATATAGTCCAACCCAAAGGTTATTTGTGACAGGGAGTTTGACCTGTCACAAATAACATGTTATTTGCGACAACATTTGGGCTCCCATCGCAAAAAGTAATGCACGTTTGGCACAGGATGTGAGCTAAAGTGCGGGAAGGTTTTTTGCGATGTGGGAATCCACTCTTCACAAATACCGGTGGCGGAAAATGGGTTTTTGCGACAAGATGTTTTCCTGTCACCAAAAGTGCGTTGGCAGTTCACTTTTTTGCGATGGCCCTTGTCAAAAATACTCTTTTAAATAGTTACAACAATTAATGAGGGAAAAGAAATTTTTGGCGCCCTATTGCAAAAAGAACCATTTGCGACGATATTCCCGTTGCAAAAACTCCTACCGTGACTAATCTAACGTATATATACCCCATCCGTTTTTCTATCTCTTCCCCTCAATTCTTATTTCATCTCCTTCTCTGAACTCTATTTTTAGACTGAAAATTTCTCTGAGTTAGTTTTTTATGGTGAAGTTGTGAATTCGCTTACATCAGTAGGAGATCAAGATTAAAGGTAAATATATTTTATATAATTTAGTATTTATTTCATTTTTTATGTAAATTTTAGTTATTGATGATTTGTTCAAATTAAATTATATTAAATTTTTTTTCAGTATTTATGTGTAATAATAAATTGAAATTATTAGTACTAATTCTTAATAATTTTTAATGATTAATAATTTGTAATAAATCATAAATATTAACAAAAATTAGTATTGTATATAAATAATTAATTGTAATTAGTAATTAGTAGTTGTAAATGGTAGTTATTAATGTCAATTAACGCCAATTAGTAATAGTTATGTTTCATTAGTAATAACAACGGGTAATTAGTAATAATTAAGAATAATTAGTAATAACTAGAATAATTACTGATAAATAGGAATAATTTCTAATAAATATGAATAATTAGTTATAAATATGAATAATTAGTAATAAATATGAATAATTAGTAAGAAATTGGAATAATTAGTAATAATTAGGAATAATTATGAATAATTACAAATAATAAAGAATGTCTAGTAATAAATAAGAATAATTAGTAATAAAAATGAATAATTTGGAATAAATAAGAATAATTAAGGTATAAATAAGAATAGTAATAATTAGTAATAATAGGTAATAATTATGATTAATTATGAATAATTTGGAACAGTTAGGAATAATTAGGAATAATTAGGAATAATTACTAACAATTAGGAATAATTAGTAATAATTAGTAATATTTAGTAATAATTAGGAATAATTAGGAATAATTACGAATAATTACGAATAATTAGGCATAATTAGGAATAATTAGAAACAAATATGAATAAATATGCATAAATAGGAATAAATAGTAATAAGTAAGAATAAATAGTATTAATTAGCAATTATTAGCATTAATTAGTAATAATTAGTAATAATTATTAATAATTATTAATAATTTGTAATAATTATTAAAAATTAGTAATAATTAGAAATAATTAGTAAAAAAGAGTAACAATTAGTAAAAAATAGTAATAATTAGTAATAATCAGCAATAAATAATAATAAATAGTAAATAATTTGTATTAAATAGTAATAATTAGTAAAAATTAGTAATAAATTGTAATAAAAATTAATAAATAGAAATAAATAGTATTACATAGGAATAACTAGTGATAAAAAGTAATAAATAGTTATAATTAGTAACAAATAGTAATAAATAGTAATAATAAGTAATATTTAGTAATAATTAGTAATAAATAGTAATAAATAGTAATAATTAGTAATAAATAGGAATAAATTGTAATAAATTGTAATAAATAGTAATAATTAGTAATAAATAAAAATAAATTGTAATAAATAGTAATAAATAGTAATAAATAGTAATAATTAGTAATAAATAGAAATTAATAGCTATAAATTGTAATAAAAAATAAATTTTAGTAATAATTATGAATAATTACGAAATATTAGAAATAATTAGGAATAATTAGTAATAATTAGAAATAATTAGGAATAATTAGGAATAAATGGGAATAAATTGGAATAAATTGGAATAAATTGGAATAAATTGGAATAAATTGGAATAAATTGGAATAAATAAGAACAAATACAAATAAATAGGAATAAATTGGAATAAATAGTTATAAATAGTAATAAATAGTAATAAATAGTAATAAATAGTAATAAATAGTAATAATTTGTAAGAAATAATAACAATTAGTAACAATTAGTAACAATTATTAGCAACAATTAGTATCAACAATTAGTAGGAATAAATAGCAATTAATATTAATAAATAGTAATAATTATTTATTAATAGTAATTAATATTAATAATCAGTAATAAATAGTAGTAATTTGAAATAAATAGTAATAATTGATAATAAATATTAATAATTAGTTATAATTAGTTATATTTAGTAATAATTAAAAGTAATTTGTAATAATTTGTAATAATTTGTTATAATTAGTAATAATTAATATTAATTAGTAATAATTAATACTAATTAGTAATAATTATTTATAATTAAGAAAAATTAGGAATAATTAGTAATAACTAGTAATAAATATTAATAAATAGTAATATTTATTAATAATTAATAATAATTTGTATTAAATAGTAATAAATAGTAAAAAATAGAAAAAAATAGAAAAAATAGTTATAAAAAGTATAAATTGAAAGAAATAGTAATGAAAAGTATGAAATCGTTATAATTAGTAATAATTAGTAATAACTAGTAATAATTATGAATAATTAATAATAATTAGTAAAAATTAGTAATAACTAGTAAAAAATATTAAAAAATAGTAATAAATAGTAATAAAAAGTGATAAGTAGTAATAACAATTAATAATTAGTAATAAATAGTAATAAATAGTAATAAATGGTAATAAAAAGTTATAAATACTAATAAATAGTAATAAATATTAATAAATAGTAATAAATAGTTATAAATGGTAACAAATAGTAATAAATACTAATAATCACCGCAATAATTAGTAGAAAAAATTAATAGAAAAAATTAGAAGAAAAAATTAGTAACAACAATTAGAAACAACAATTAGAAAAAATAAATAATAATAAATAGTAATATATACTAAAAAATAGTAATAAATATTAATAAATAGTAAGAATTAGTCATAATTAGTACTAATTAGTAATAATTAGTAATAATTAGTAACAACTAGTAATAATTGGTAATAATTAGTAATAAATAGTAATAAATCTTGTTTATATTGTGTCGCCCATAAGTAATTGTAATTATTATGAAGTAGTTGTAATTATTTATATTTTTTCTCAGATAGTGTATTTATAGTTTCAAATTATTCAAAAAACAGCAATGATTTTATATTTTTTTGAAATGTATGGAACAAATATGTCGACAATAGTCATTATTAGATGATCGCGCTTGGATAAATCATCGTAGAAATCCACACGATTCTAGTTTAAATCCAGTATATAATGAGGGTGTTGCAGCTTTCTTATAATTTGCATCATCAAAACCAGAATATGTTTCAGAAGTCACAAGAATGTATCCTTAAAAAAATGTGCTCTGAGAATGTTTGACACATTTGACAAGGTTGAGGGACATCTCATGCGATTTGGATATCAACCATATTATGTTTTTTGGTATCAACACAGTGAATGTAGTTTAGAGAAGATACTAATAAATTGATTCCAAATCCATCACAGTTTCAAAATTTATTCCATGATGATGTTGGTCCATCTATTCAACAAACTGAAACTCAATGTGATATTGATTTAACTCTTGAGATGGCACCATCTGAATTTTATGAGTTGTTGAGGTTAGTTGAGGATACATTATATCCTGGTTTCAAGATATGAAAATTTGAAGCTGTTTCCAAATTTAATGCTATTAAATCAGATAATGCAATGTCAAACAACAGTTTTGATCAGATATTTTAATTGGTTAAAACACTGTTACCTGAAGGGAATGTTTTTCCTACAAATTACTATGTGAGAAAGAGGTTGGTTTGTAATATGGGCCATAGTTATCAGAAGATTCATGCATGTCCAAATGATTTCATCATATATTATGTTGAAAATGATTCTTTGGATATTTTTCCCACATGTGGACAATCTAGGTATTAAGAAGCTTTACTAGGGATGTATGGATTGATTCTAGTAAAAAAGTTGATATATTTCCCTCTTACACCTCCATTGCAGCCTTTGTTTTTCTCTCAGAACACAGCGTCAATGATGTCATGGAAGAAAACCCAGATTTCAACTGAATAAATATTTAATCACCCATTTGATGTTGATTCATGGAATCATTTTGATCATCTGCATCCTTCTTTTTCATTGGAAGCCCGAAACGTGTGGTTGGATATTTATACTGATGGTTTTTGTCTGTTTGGTTCTTATGGTAGTCAGTATTGACGTTGGTCTATCTTTATAACTTAGTACAATTTACCTCCATGGATGTTGATGAAGGAGGTCTATATATTTTTTAACTTATTAATCACAGGACATCTAAAAAAGAATATTGATGTTTATTTGAAACCATTGACTAATGAGTTAAATGAATTATGGAGTGATGGTATTAGTACATATGATGTTATTGCAAAAAAGCATTCTTATTAAAAGCTGCATTGATGTGGATGATTAGTGACTTTCCAGTATATGGCATGTTATCTACCTGGAGTACACCTAGTTCGAAATCATGTCCTTACAATATGAAAGACAACAAAGCCTTTATGCTAGTTAATGAAAGAAAACCTTTCTATTTTGAATAATATTGTAGGTTTCTTCCAAACGATCATCCTTTTTTGATGAAAAACTATCATTTCAGAAAAGGTACAATTGAAAGGGATGAACCTCCAAAAATGATCTCAAGTACAGAGTTAAAATCTGTTGTATTTTTGTAAACTCTCATCACATTTTGGTCAATAGTAAACCGACAAAAAATTCATGTCTTTGGGGAAGAAAATAAATGGATAAAACAAAGCATTTTTTGTTATCTTCTATATTGGAATAATTTGTTGGTCCACCACATGTTGGATGTCATGCATATTGAAAAGAACTATTATGATAATTTATTTCATACAGTTTTGTATACACCAGGTAAGACCAAAGATACTGTAAAACACTATTAGATATTTCCCAAATTTGCAGGTGACCAGAACTTGAACTATTTAAAAATGTCAGATCATAGAGGTTAATGAAGTCAAAAGAATCTTATAAACTATACAAAGATAGTCTCTTATTATTTTGTCAGTGGATTGTAGATTTGAGATTTCTAGATGGATATGCTCTTAATTTGGGTAGATGTGTTAAGAATGGTTATATTAGTGGATTAAAAAGTCTTGATTGTAATGTTATAATGGTAAGAATTATTCTGACCAGATTACGAGGTTTGTTGAATCCTATGATTTGTGATACGATAAAAGAGATATCATAATTTTTATGAGACATTTGTGCAGTGAAAACAGACTATGATGCACTATGAAAACTAGAAAAAGATGTTGCTGTAATTATATGTAAACTGGAATAAATATTTATGTTGGATTTCTTTGTCTCAATGGAGAGTCTGATATTACATTTTCCACATGATGATAAATGTGGAGGTCCATTATAGTTTTGATGGATGAACCCATTCGAGTTATGCCTGTAGAAATTTATGAAAAAAGTACGTAACAAAACATCAGTTGACGGCTCAATTGCTGATTCATATTTGAAATAGAACATTGATTTTGTAGAGACCTGTATCCTGACGTACATGGACATTACATTACTTTTGCGGAATAATTGGTACATAACAAAAACACACACACAAGAATCGTAATAGTTTAGTGTCTTTAGAAACTCAGAACATAATCTTCTAATCGTGGTGACTGATCTTCAATATCTCCCATAAAGATCTTCCCTTTTTTTACCTAAAACCTTTCTTTATATATTGGGGAAATGAAAACATAAAAGGGTGAGCTCAAATTCTCAGTAAGGGTAAACAAAAGAAATATCAATCACATCTTATACACAAGCACATAACTTTTGGAAATCATAACATGCAAAAGAGATCATAATTTCATAACATGGGATAAATCATGGCAGTGAAATGTAATCACAATAATCATAACTTAAAACATGAAACTTTGTGGAATTCACACATAATCATAGAGAATCGTTTCTTGTTAGTCAAGACTCATTGCCAAGACTATCTTAGTGGACAAAGTCCCTTTCTGAATCGAGTAACCCTCGTTTTAGTCCTGTTTCACTGAACCGGTATAACCTACCATTCCAGCCATGTCTATCTCATGAGATATAAAATCTTTACCCAATGCATTGGAGGGAGATATAGGTCCCACCCATCTTATAATGAATCCTTTCTTATGTGTGCCACATAATCATAAATCATACATCATCGCATGACACATGTAACAAAAATGGGATTCTTGAAATATCATGACATCATAAAACAATTCATATAAGATAAAGGAATTCATAAAAATATTTCCATCACAACATAATCAAATCCACGTAATAATAGGGATAAAAACAGAACCCTTTTATTATCTTAGATGGAAAATAATTTTGATAAAATACTTGAACTCCATTCTTGAGGAAAATATCCTTTCTACTTCAAAAACATTTTTCCTTTCATAACATGTCATACGACTTTAAAATAAAATAATATGATTAAAAATAATCTTGAAAACTTGTAATGGAATCTTCTTGTAAATACTGTTTTAAAAATCCATTCATGCCGTATAAGTTAAAAAAACATTCTTCGTACTTTTGTCGGAAAAGTCAAAAAGTACCTCGTACGAAAAACGACAAAAGATTCCTTTCATTTCTTTTACTAAAAACTCACCGAAGGGTAAAAATAGATTTAAACAATTTTAGGTGGATGGAAATAATATTACAAATTTATGAAACATGGATGTGGATGATAAAATTCACCCCAGTAAATACTTACGAATAAACAATCTCGGATAAAAATTAGATTGTGATATTTCCCTTACCTTAGGTCCGATTTTCTTCGTAAGTGTCCGAACCTCCTGTATAATGATTTAAATAATGTCATTTACTTATTACAGAATCATATTCATTGTTATGATATCATATATGGTTCACTTATGACTTTATATAACCCGTTCTTTTGTAAATTCCATGTTAAAGAGCGTTTTGGGTAAAATTGTTTCATTTGTCGTCCGTGTTTTGACTTGTAATTATTCATATGATTACTTAGATCATGATTACTTAATTCCAGAACATAAAACATGATTTATATATATATATATATTCAGGATATACATATATATAATAAATCAGTAAATGTAAAGAAATACACCGTTCATGGAGACGGTAGTCCGTACGTACGCATGAACATTGTTTTCATTTCCTTATTGAATTGAATGGAATTAAGTAGATGACATACATATAAATATAAATAAATCCAGTATCATTATTATGTCATATATTTCATTAGTACTTATTATATATACTTTATAATCATTCATGAATGGTTAATCATTGAGAATGAATCTCATCGCGTCGTGGAGACGGTAGTCCGTACGTACGCACGAGCGATGATATCATTCCCATGGTCATGGAATTGTGTTGAAGTGTATGTATACTATTTCAGTATCAATATCACTCTATACTAAGCATATATAGTTACTCATTACACCATTATACCCATCCTTGTAAGGTGATGGTGGAAAATAGATTACACCACGGCGTGGAGACGGTATTCCGTACGTACGCACGCGTGGTGATTTCATTTTTCCGTAGGATGGATAGAAGGTGAATTAGGGTTGTTTCATATTTATAATAACATATCAGTATGTAAGTTATACTGATGTTATTACTTTATCATGAAACAACTAAAGAAGAATAGGTTGAGGAAAAAAGAAATTGAAAAGATCGGTAATGGATATTACCTCTTCTTTGGAACTCTTCTTTGAATCCTCCACTTAGGGAACTAAGATTGGTCTTTGAAGAAGACCAGGACCTCTAGGATTATTCTCGGGAAGTGGAGAGGAGAAAATGGAAGGGGTTGGCCGAGCTTGAGTTCTCAAATTGGTGTGAGGAGGAGGGGGAGGAGGTTTCCTTTTATAAGGGAGGAGAGGGGCACCTTAGGAATATCTCAAAATATTATTTTATATTAAAGTCAAAATCGGATTATAATGGTTTCAAAGGGTCTTATTTCGAAGATAAAGTGGGGATGGGTCTAAATCCTATCATCCAATAGGATTTAGACAAGTTTAGGGTATTATTTTAACCATATCGATTAGATTTAACTCTAAGTTAAATAATTTAACTTTTACCGTGTCTTTTTGTTTTCTTTTACAATATGGTTAATAAAATTACTATAACATGCCAATCGAACCCCAAATTGTTTATTATTAATATACATATCCTTATCTAAGTCATTTGGCCGAACCTTAGATTTTTAGGAATAAAATAACAATTAATAATATAATATTTGATTTAAAAACTATTTTTGTCAATTTTGACACTATTTGATATATGATTTTTGTGAAAGTCAGAACAGAATTATATGTTCGAACAGAGTTGATTACATCAACACTAATATATCATAGTTACCTAGAAAATTAGTGGGATTTATAAAAAGTCTAAAATTACATTCATTTGAGCATTTATAACATCAATTATGTCAATATTTCATAAATAAGATAATTACTGCATCATCTTTGTGTCATTAAAAAATTAAATTATTTGATGTCTAAAAATTAAAAATAAAATACCATTATGTATGAAATCTTTTTAGATTTCTAATGAATATTTACAATCGAATTTATCTTATGTAAAACCCAATATTAATTTTTTTTTAGTAAATAAACATTGATTTTAACTCTTTTAACTCTTCTTTGAATTAAATAATAATAAATGTCCTAATCTAATCCAATTGGGCCTAAATGATAATAATTTACACTTAAGGTTGTTTTTGGTCGAGATACACTTGTCCAATAGAATTAGGACATGTGTTAGGGTAATATTAATTTCATTCTTACCTTTAATTACCCTATTTACTTTTAACCGTGGTAAATAAAAGTAAAAAGTTACTATTCACCAAAAATTATTTTCATCTCATTGAACCACATTTTACATACTGACATCAACCGTGTCTCTCGGATTTTTTAAATTCTATTCACAGAAGCGGTAAAATTAAGTTTTATGAAAAAATCAGTTTTTTAACTACAACTTAGTAGTTTCACTATTCATCAAAAATTTATGTTTTTCAGAACAATGCCAAATTTTCATCCTAAGCTATATTTCATATTCCGAATTCAAAAATGAAGTCTATTTTACCAAATTCATAACATAGAAGTTGCATTAATTAATTTTATAATTAAATCCCACTGTTAAAATAAATAGCTTGTTTTTCAGAAACAATATCTATCAAAAGATTGACACTTGATTATGTCTGGTTTAAATGTGAAATTACAACCAATGACCAACATTGTATTAAATTGTAAAAATATATTCTAAATATACTTTAAAACCACGAAAATTAATAATTTATCACTATTAATTATTTCGATTAAAAAAGTTGTTTTTAATTATAATTTAGTAATTTTCACTTATTCATCAGAATATGAAAGTTATCCGAAAAGTACCAAAATTTCAACTTAGGCTAAATTCGATACTCCGAATCCAAAAATGAAGTCCATTTTGAGAGATAAATTTTCTAAAATTTAAAAAGTGGTTATTACCATTCATAACGGCTAGTTTTAATAATATTTTAATAGCATATCGTTGTTTCGTGAAACTCAGTATTGCGTACTAAACACGCTATAGAGGAAGGTTGCGATTGCGTGTAATTGAATGCAAGTCAAGGATGCGTGTTGTGTAAGCTCATTTTGGTGTAGCGTACAACACAATACATTAATAAAATTAAAAAGAATATTTTTCATAAAATCTCGGGCTGTTACATTCTACCCCCCTTAAAATGAATTTCGCCCTCGAAATTCACCGGGGTTATAAATGGTTTACTATTCAAAAGTTTCTTTAATAGAAACCCACATCGTAAAAAGGAATATAAAAACCAATATTTAAAAACAAAAGTATAAAACGTAACGGTTACCCAAATAAACTAATTACTGGGTTTCCACATAGGTGAAAATATGGATACGAAAGAGAAATCTAACCATCATGTTCTGATGGAGAGTGGTAGAGAACATGGCCATGGAAAATCCAGAAATCACAAAGCAATAAATTTGTGACGATCTAAGGTACCATCTGATTCATCAGATATAAGATCACTAGGACAACATTTTTGGTTTTCAAGATCGTTTCCCTAAAGTTAAAGAATTTGAATTAGAATAAATACTTAATTTATTTTGGTACAATCTCACTGTTGTTCGTGCCTTTATCAATTTCCACTTCATCTCTTAAATAAATGAAGTTGAATTTGTTATTCGTGAAGTGTTAGCAGATTATGTGATAGAATGACAGGTCATTCCATCTGTCTCAAACAAAAGGTTAGCAAAAATTATATACATAAGTCGGTCTATAGTGAGATTAATCATATATGGTTCCTAAATTGGACTTATACTTCATATATCATACTGCTTAATATAATAAAACTAGTTTCTACTAAACAGGGACTTCCTGTAGGCCAGTGGTAGGCGATAAAAACCAGTCGCACTTCGGTTGTGGGTTCGATTCCCACATCCTTGTCCGACGCGATGGGCTATCGCCCGTCCTGTAGGTTGTCCTTTTTCTAAAAATATATTACTATAATATCCCATCAATAATATCGAGAAAACTTCTATCCTTAGACAATACTAACTTATGTCCAACATAATCCATTCCAATCTTTAGGCGTATCCATAATACTTCAGTCCACTCTCATAACATAGCGAAAACGATTACCAGATATTTAACACCATTGTCGATCCCCATATATGATAAGATATGTTTTTTTTGGTCACATTCCAAACATTCAAAGTCCTTTATCATGTATTCTCTTGAATAGCTTAGTGAAAACATGAATTCAGTTGAAATTTAACACTTTCCACTTACCAAAATCCTCAAAATTCTATATACTCAAACCATGATATCACTTAGTCCTTATATCAATCATGAGCTCATGAATACTGTCAAACATTTCATTTTCTCCTTATCCCTTCATTATGCGCATATCATCTGCTTTCCAAAATATTTGAATCACTTTTCATGGTTACCGGTACCTTAAAATTATTGAAAACCACAATAATACAAAAATATTATAATAAACAATAAAAGTACCTCAACAACATTATTCTTGAATACCAACACATAAACACTTCAATCCATCCTCTTCAATTATTGTCCTGGAATATTTCCTTCCATGATTTAGAAGTAACTTTTTAGGTCAGGGCATTGAGTTGGGTAATGCCCATGTTCTCCACAAATAATACATTGAACTCCATAACAGTCTGTCACTCTATGACCCTTATCTCCACACAAATAACATTGGTCCCTCCATTTGAGGTATTCTTCAAGGTTCTTCTTCCCTTCTTTAGAAATCTCAATCTTCCTTTCTTTATGCTGCTCAACATGCGAACATGCATAATAGTCTATCTTCCTCTTCTTTGATTAATTAGTAATGCCACTAAATTTCACCTTGTTAATCATATATCGCGATGACTGATTCGGCATAATTACAATATCTTTCTCTCTAGGCATTACATAATTTTGTTGCTTATAGTCACCAATTTGTCCATTGGATTCAATGTTAACCGAATTCCGTCTGGTTCCCTCCATTAACTAAAACACAAAAAGAATTCATTGAGAGGCAAAAATCATGCTAGAGAAAACAACATAGTAAAGGGGAAGTACCCTCAATATCTAACATCTAAGGTTAAATTCTAAGATCATTAGCGCAATTCTAGGACTATAACCTATATGTATACTTATCCTTAGGGACATCCCTAGACATACCTTAGAAATATCTCTAGGGATCTCACTAACGTTTTCGCATCCTAGTTTCTAAAGGTTGACTAAACCATTCCTCTGATACCAACTGTAGAGACACGTATCCTGACGTACATGGACATTACATTACTTTTGCGGAATACTTGGTACATAACAAAAACACACACACAAGGATTGTAATTGTTTAGTGTCTTTGGAAACTCGGAACATAATCTTCTAATCGTGGTGAATGATCTTCAATATATCCCATAAAGATCTTCCCTTTTTTAACCTAAAACCTTTCTTTATATCCTGGGGAAAAGAAAACATAAAAGGGTGAGCTCAAATGCTCAGTAAGGGTAAACAAAAGAAATATCAATCACATCGTATACACAAGCACATAACATTTGGAAATCATAACATGCAAAAGTGATCATAATTTCATAACATGGGATAAATCATGGCAGTGAAATGTAATCACAATTATCATAACTTAAAACATGAAACTTTGTGGCATTCACACATAATCATAGAGAATCATTTCTTGTTAGTCAAGACTCATTGCCAAGACTATCTTAGTGGACAAAGTCCCTTTCTGAATCGAGTAACCCTCGTTTCAGTCCTGTTTCACTGAACCGGTATAACCTACCATTCCAGCCATGTCTATCTCATGAGATATAAAATCTTTACCCAATGAATTGGAGGGAGATATAGGTCCCACCCATCTTATAATGAATCCTTTCTTATGTGTGCCACATAATCATAAATCATACATCATCGCATAACACATGTAACAAAAATGGGATTCTTGAAACATCATGACATCATAAAACAATTCATATAAGATAAAGGAATTCATAAAAATATTTCCATCACAACATAATCAAATCCATGTAATAATAGAGATAAAAACAGAACCCTTTTATTATCTTAGATGGAAAATAATTTTGATAAAATACTTGAACTCCATTCTTGAGGAAAATATCCTTTGTACTTCAAAAACATTTTTCCTTTCTTAACATGTCATATGACTTTAAAATAAAATAAGATGATTAAAAATAAACTTGAAAACTGGTAAAGGATGCTTCTTGGAAATAATGTTTTAAAAATCCATTCATGCCGTATAAGTTAAAAAAAAACATTCTTCTTACTTTTGTCAGAAAAGTCAAAAAGTACTTCGTACGAAAAAAGACAAAAGATTCATTTCATTTCATTTACTAAAAACTCACCGAAGGGTAAAAATGGATTTAAACAATTTTAGGTGGATGGAAATAATATTACATATTTATGAAACATGGATGTGGATGATAAAATACACCCCAGTAAATACTTACGAATAAACAATCTCGGATAAAAATGAGATTGTGATATTTCCCTTACCTTAGGTCCGATTTTCTTCGTAAGTGTCCGAACCTCCTGTATAATGATTTAAATAATGTCATTTACTTATTACAGAATCATATTCATTGTTATGATATCATATATGGTTCACTTATGACTTTATATTACCCGTTCTTTTGTAAATTCCATGTTAATGAGCGTTTTGGTTAAAATTGTTTCATTTGTCGTCCGTGTTTTGACTTGTAATTATTCATATGATTACTTAGATCAGGATTACTTAATTCCAGAACATAAAACATGATATATATATATATATTCAGGATATACATATATATAATAAATCAGTAAATGGAAAGAAATACACCGTTCATGGAGACGGTAGTCCGTACGTACGCATGAACGCTGTTTTCATTTCCTTATTGAATTGAATGGAATTAAGTAGACGACATACATATAAATATAAATAAATCCAGTATCATTATTATGTCATATATTTCATTAGTACTTATTATATATACTTTATAATCATTCATGAATGGTTAATCATTGAGAATGAATCTCATTGCGTCGTGGAGACGGTAGTCCGTACGTACGCACGAGCGATGATATCGTTCCCATGGTCGTGGAATTGTGTTGAAGTGTATGTATATTATTTCAGTATCAATATCACTCTATAATAATCATATATAGTTACTCATTACACCATTATACCCATCCTTGTAAGGTGATGGTGGAAAATAGATTACACCACGGCGTGGAGACAGTATTCCGTATGTACGCACGCGCGGTGATTTCAATTTTCCGTAGGATGGATAGAAGGTGAATTAGGATTGTTTCATATTTATAATAACATATCAGTATGTAAGTAATACTGATTTTATTACTTTATCATGAAACAACTAAAGAATAAGAAGTTGAAGAAGAAAGAAATTGAAAAGATCGGTAATGGATATTACCTCTTCTTTGGAAATCTTCTTTCAATCCTCCACGTAGGGAACTAAGATTGGTCTTTGAAGAATACCAGGACCTCTAGGATTATTATAGGGAAGTGGAGAGGAGAAAATGGCAGGGCTTGGCCGAGTTTGAGTGCTCAAATTGGTGTGAGGAGGAGGGGGAGGAGGTGTCCTTTTATAAGGGAGGAGAGGGGCACCTTAGGAATATCTCAAAATATTATTTTATATTAAATCAAATCGGTTTATAATGGTTCCAAAGGGTCTTATTTCGAAGATAAAGTGGGTATGGGTCGAAATCCTATCATCCAATAGGATTTAGACAAGTTTAGGGTATTATTTTAACCTTGTCAATTAGATTTAACTCTAAGTTAAATAATTTAACTTTTACCGTGTCTTTTTGTTTTCTTTCACTATATGGTTAATACACTTACTATAACATGCCAAAGGAACCCCAAATTGTTTATTATTAATATATATATCATTCTATAAGTCATTTGGCAGAACTTTAGATTTTTAGGAATAATATAACAATTAATAATATAATATTTGATTTAAAAACTATTTTGTGTCAATGTTGACACTATTTGATATATGATTTATTTGAAAGTCATAACAAAATTATATGTTCGACCCAAGTTGATTACATCAACACTAATATATCATAGTAACCTATAAAATTAGTGGAATTCATAAAAAGTCTCAAATTACATTCATTTGAGCATTTATAACATCAATTATGTCAATATTTCATAAATAAGATAATTACTGTATCATCTTTGTGTCATTAAGAAATTAAATTATTTGATGTCTAAAAATTAAAAATAAAATACCATTATGTAGGAAATAGTATTATCTTTCTAATGAATATTTACAATTGAATTTATCTTATTTAAAACCCTATATTAAATTTTTTTTAGTAAATAAACTTTGATTTTAACTCATTTAACTCTTCTTTGAATTAAATAATAATAAATGTCCTAATCTAATCCAAGTGGGCCTAAATGATAATATTTTACAATTAAGGTTGTTTTTGGTCGAGATACTCTTGTCCAATAGAATTAGGACATGTGTTAGGGTAATATTAATATTATTCTTACCATTAATTACCCTATTTACTTTTAACCGTGGTAAATAAAAGTAAAAAGTTACTATTCACCAAAAATTATTTTCATCTCATTGAACCACATTTTACATACTGACATCAACCGTGTCTCTCGGATTTTTGAAATTCCATTCACAGAAGCGGTAAAATTAAGTTTTATGAAAAATTCAGTTTTTTAACTACCACTTAGTAGTTTCACTATTCATCAAAAATTGATATTTTTCAGAACAATGCCAAAATTTCATCCTAAGCTATATTTCATATTCAGAATTCAAAAATGAAGTCTATTTTACCAAATTCATAACATAGAAGTTGCATTAATTAATTTTATAATTAAATCCCACTGTTAAAATAAATAGAATGTTTTTAAGAAACAATATCTATCAAAAGATTGACACTTGATTATGTCTGGTTTAAATGTGAAATTACAACCAATGACCAACATAGTATTAAATTGTAAAAATATATTCCAAATATACTTTAAAACCACTCAAATTAATAATTTATCACTATTAATTATTTCGATTAGAAAAGTTGATTTTAATTATAATTTAGTAATTTTCACTTGTTCATCAGAATATGAAAGTTATCCGAAAAGTACCAAAATTTCACCTTAGGCTAGATTCGATACTCCGAATCCAAAAATGAAGTCCATTTTGAGAGCTAAATTTTCTAAAATTTAAAAAGTGGTTATTACCATTCATAACGGCTAGTTTTAATAATATTTTAATAGCATATCGTTGTTTCGTGAAACTCAGTATTGCGTACTACACACGCTATAGAGGAAGTTTGCGATTGCGTGTAATGCAAGGCAAGTGAAGGATGCATGTTGTGCAAGCTCTTTTTGGTGTAGCGTACAACACAATACATTAAAAAATTAAAAAGAATATTTTTCATAAAATCTCGGGCTGTTACAGCTTTTCTCTATTCTCATTATTATGAATATAAATATATTTCAAAACCTAATTGCATGGGACGAAATTAGGGGAATGTTAATGATGAAATATAAAATCAATTATCAGTTTTTGATTAGCCAATTCTTGGAGTCAGTGGAGTCCATGAAAGATGAATTTTAGATGATGAACATCCCAGAGCTCATACAAATGTTCTGCTCAACTGGGAAGAAATGAAATCATTTGTACTATGTGTACTTCTATCAATTATTCTATAATTTTTGTTATAGTATGAAAATATTATTTTTTTAGGATATATGTTAATCATATCAAGGAACAACTTCAACAAATCACAACAACTTCCCTTCAAGAACAGAAATATAAAATAAATTTCAATGGTTTCAAAAACTGGTAACAAAAAATATTGATGGTTTAATATCAATTCTGTTTATTAATAATTATATTTATAATTTATTTACAAATATTTAGGTGTCTTAACATACTGATAAAATAGATAAGAGAATGTGTATTTTGAGTAACCAACCATCCAAAATGGTTAAATCTTATGATGTATATGTGGTGAAAGATTTTCGATTTCATACACGTGCAGATGGGGAATAAAAAAATGAACTGTGGAGTTTTTGTAATAGGATTGCATCATTGATAAACTGAAGTTGACTTTTATAAAATTCTGAATGAAATTATTAGGATGTGTTATATAGAACAAAATTACATAATGATGTTTAAATGTTGGTTGTTGGATACTGAGAAGGATTTCATGTTCATTTGAATCATGCAATCGCCGATATTAAATATAAAAGTCTTCTTGATGTAAATAAAACATTTTTAGTGGCTTGACAGGCACATCATATTTATTAGTCAAAGTATGGTGATACTTAATGATACTTGAGTGATTGGTGGACCAAAATAAAAATTAAATCTCAAAAAAATCAGTTTTTTAAAATTGAATGTGGTTCCGCTGAAGTGGTAGGAATTGAAATTTTTCAAGAGACTGTTCAAAATCTATCATTTACACAATGAGACGTGAATATCGATGATGAGACACCACAATTAAGGATCAATGATGATAAATATGTTAATGATGTTAAAAATTATTTTGAAATGAAAAAAGATTATGGAACTGAAACTTATCTAGATATTGATGATAAGGAGGAGTAAGATGAAGACATTGACCTTGACAGCTGTGGATATGATGATGAAGATGGACATTGACATAGTTAAATGATGGTTATAATCATAACTAATATATATATATATAGAATAGTTATTTTCAAATAGCTGCTAACAATAATCAATTTGTGTTTCAGATGGATCCTGGTCTATTTCGGGAGTTGTAGGAGGTTGAGCTACCTTTGTATGAGTGGGATTTTGGATCATATGACCCTAAGCCTACAGAATTTTTAGGGGGTATGCATAGGGGGCGTGATCTTGCTTGAATGATGATTCTTGACCCTATCCCTGAGAAATGTCCACGTATTGACTTTGATCCACCCATATAGAGGTATAGTAACCTATATATTTTAGTTCTCTTTCATTAATTTAATTATATATATACTAATTGTTTGATTATTTGTTCCTTTTTAATAGTTTTTCCCATGTATCAGTTGGACATGGGAGATCTCTCTTGAAAAATTAATTTTCTCCAACATTGATCACATGGGAACAGATTTCCATTGATGTGCAGCAAGACATGTTCAATCAATAGCTGGTACGTAAATAATTAATATTTATTATGAATTTTATTTTATTAATAAGCTGATATTATTATTTATTTGTAGGTTTTATGTTATCCCATCGATTATAGCATTTGTAACGCAATCCACACATCTTGGAAGGTGTCTATGCGTGAGTGTTTCTGTCAGTTTTTTTTACAATTTGAGAAGAACAACCATTAAGAAAGAAGGAAAGACATAATTTGATGAATCATGTAGAGCTCACCGACCATAGTACATTTCATCTCATGTTTGGGATGGATTATGTTTACACTACTTGGGTGGTGGATTTCTGAGGAGATCTTCAGTGGGATGGAAGAACTGGGGGAGACAGGAGGTGACACATCGAGCTGGTAGTCGTACATTCAGTATGCATAGAGAGCATCTAGTATGTATTTTTTTTAATATTTTATATAAAATTAAATAAAAAAAGTTTATTTTATATTTATGTAGGCATTCGAGTATCCCAATATTATGTATTAAGATGTTTATCAGAGGACGTACAATGATCCAACCACTAGAGATATTAGAGGTGATCACCAGTGTAAGATTGTTGTCAGTATTATTTTTTCAGTTTGACAATTTACTACCTATAATATTTTCACTATTTAATTATCAAATTCGAATTGAAGGAGTCATGTGAGGCTATGACCTCTCAGAAAAAGGAAGAGATTCCGGACGAGACAACTGATCAGAACGGTGCCCACAATTTCAATGAGGAGGCATGAATGCATGCAACTCAGTAAGGATTTGAGAAGGGTAAAGTAGTTGGTATCGACTCTCATTTGACTCCTGGTACATAATATGGTTCTGCTGCAATATTGACATCCATCATAAGAGAAGCTTATGGAGAGGCATCATCTTCTGCCTCACAGTATCAGGAGTAGTTTCAATCTCAGACAGAGCTTATAGAGAGTTTGAAAAAGCAGCATGAACAGTTGTGTTAGCAGCAACAACAGCACCATGAGGAGGAGATGCGTCCATGGAAGCAGCAGCACCATCATCATCACGAGCAGATGGAGTACATGTTTTGTCTGACTCGTAGTTTAGGGATGAATTTTTTCCCACCATCTCCTACAACTCCTCCTCCTCCTCAAACAGAAAACCTCCCAAGTGATTTTTTATGTTAAAAATATTTGAATTCAAGATTTGTTTTAATATGAACAATTTATAATTTATGTCTTTTATATTGGTGCAAATATTGCATAATTTTGTTTTTATTTTTAATATTTTATAATTTATTATTATTATTATATTTTTTAATATTTGTTTATTTTACTAATAATAATAATAAAATAATAATAATAATAATTGATGATTTATTTATATTTATTTGTAAATATTGAAAATTGTAAAAAAATTATTTTTTATTATATTAATTATATTAATATTAAATTTTCATTAATCATAATTTTATTAAATATGTTTTTTTAGAATTATTTTTTTTAATGTTTATTTATTTTACTAATAATAAATTATTTATTTATTTATTATATTAATAATATTAATATAATTTTTTAATTAATTATAATTTTATTAAATATAAATTTTCTATTATGGTTAGTATTTGCGATGGGATCTGTTGCGTAGGGATCCCGTTACAAATAATTTAAATATAAATTTATATTAATAATATTTGTGACTTGATGACGGGCCCGTCACAATTATTATTTGAGATGGGCTCATCGCAAATAGTTTTTTATATAATGTATATAATTAGAGGCTTATTTGTGACGGGGAAGTTCCCTGTTGCAATTTTTTTTTATATATAATGTATATGTTGACCTCAGCTATTTTGATAATGTCAATTATGTTTTAACATTTTTTGATAATCCTATATATATGTTAAATTATGTCATCCTTCTATTGAGTTGACAAAAATATGAGAATAATCATTTTAATAGGTTAATTAATGTTTATCTATGTTTATACATGTTTTGAAATAATAATAACTCACTCTGGATATGATTTGCATAGAACTGATACGTATTAAGATTTAATTCACTAATACAGACTTAGTCTACTAATAAGTGATGATCACCGATAGACATAGTCTACTGTTATAATCTAGATATACTGATACAGACAAATAGACATACCTATCGATATGAAGTCCATCGATATAGACAGATAGACAGCTACCGATACAGAGATAGCCACCAATATACAGAGAGAGCCACTGATACAATTAGTGAACGATATTGTCGTGTTACCAATGGAGAAAGCCACCGATACAATAATTCTAACTTTATAGAAGAGCTACCGATAAGAGGAGCTACCGATATAGAGTCATTGTCACTGATACATAGTCTACCACTATAAAGAGTAATAGCTACCATTACAGACCCACTGACTCAATTCCACTGATACAAGATCACTTATACTAGGAGCTACAGATGGAAACCATTCACTGTTTCTCTAAACTATATTTATTTGTTTATTTAGCAGTGGTCATATATGATGTTTTTAATGCATATGCTATTAATTAATGATAGTTGTTGGCATGTCAAGAAACCGTACCTCATACCTGTAAAAAGGTAATCATTCCCATTTCCGGAGCTGAGGATATATATATAAAAGGGAACCTAAAAACAAAAAGAGTAAAGAGGTCGATCAGTCTTTCCATGCATACACAAAACAATCTTCTAGAGATATATAAGGACTAACATGCATAGAAGAGAAAGGAAGAATACATACTGAATTTGTATAACTTGAACATTCAAGGAGTGAAGAGCTCCAATGATTTCACATACACTCAAGATGATCAGGATGATCTATATAGACCTGGAAGTCAAATAAAAAAATGACACTCTGATTTTCTTGACTAAAACCAGAGAGGGACTCAAACATTTATCTTCATTCAATCTAAGGAGTCGATAGAATAACTCAAAACACATAGAGCATTGTAAACTCATCTCTATTTCTTTAGCTCTATTGTGTTTCATTTATTTACATTTTGAGCAGTGTGTGTTCTATATTTTTAAACACACATTGTCTCCTGTGCTGAAAAGGAGGATTTCTAAATCCTTTCTTAATCATTCCATTACACTCTTGTATACCATTGTGGATAGTGGTAGAGGTCATGTATGACATGCATAGACTATGAGCTATTTTTATTTTTTATTTCCCATGTAGAACTATGGTAGAGGTATGAAGACCAGGATAGTCTAAGTACTATTGTAAACCCCAATCTAGGGTCTGGATCAATGTTTATATAAAACTATTTGAGAGGACTAAGTTTCAGTTTGAGACTAAACCACTTGGTTAGAACTATTGTGCTTGTATATTTTGGTTAAAACTATATTCAATATTATTATGGAAAGTATTTTAAATAAAAATATATTTTAATGTTACTCTGATAGTTAAACTAGAATGTGTTTGAATTTATTGTAACCCAGTAGGATAGTTTCAAAATCTAATCTAATCTTCAGATTAGATTAACTGAGAACTAATCAATCACTTGAGAACCTAACTGAACCTTTACTATATTAAATATTCATTAAAGTTTAGATTATTATTTAATTAGGGGTTTATTAATATAAATATTTTAAAAAGAAATTTTATTTGGAACTCAATTCACCCCCCCTCTTGAGTGTCCACTCTGCCAACAGTATATAATCAGTGAATTATTTGCGACACAATTTTCTCCAACGACCTATTTCCTATGGGGCCCCATCACTAAAGCAAATTTGTGATGGGATCTCAGCCAAAATACCTCATCACAAATACATCTAATTCTAGTAGTGGAATATTTAGTGGATTAATTGATGGTTTAATTAAATTATTATTTTTAAATAAATTAACTAATTAATATAACCAATATAAATTTTCAATATATTGGATGTTTCACATGTTTCAATGGTTTTGTATTCTTGTTCATTGGATAATTGGGAGCATCTTTTTCCTCCTTATGTTGGTTAATCAAGATCCAACAATTACGAAACTCCAAATCCAAGTATATTATGACACATAAAATGAAATGGCTTCTATTAATTATTGGAATACACTTTCTCAAATAAATATGATAAAATATATTGTTAGGACTCAAAAATTGGTGGATTATTCCCTTATTTATTAAATTGATTGAGTAGAATAACCCTTTTCATTGATCTGGGACAATTTCTAAACATTATATGAGTCCATTTTTTGAACTTAAATTTCAAATTCATTATTTCTCAACTCATATATCCATTTTCATTTTTTATGGACATGAAATCTTCTCCAATGGCTGGTTAAACAGTTAAAAGGTTGATTTTCTTCCTTGTTTTTTCAAATTAGACATCATTGGACCATGGGGTCACTATTTGACATTTCCTTGTTTTACCGAGAATGATCAGTCCCCCTGATTCATGATAAAAACATATGTAATGATCAAATAATAGACTTAGGGATATACCGGGATGGATCATTGAATAATGTGTGTTCATTCATGATGACCTATGATCCTAGTTGACAACGGTGTGGCACATGATGTGTCATAGGTTTACTATGAATACAAAAAATAAGTTGGATTATTTGGGGTTCAATTTATTTCATCCGGAGGGCCATAATTGTAGGATAGATAATGATTCGCTATTTTTTGATGGCATAGAGTTAATATCAAAAAATGGACATAGATCTGGTTTCTAAAGAAATGTTCGTAGATTATATGGAAATGTGTCTACATGGAGTGTATTCCAATTAACACAAAACAAGTAGTGCCCTGTTTGAAATAGATAGGTTATCATGGAATTATAAGAATTTCTTGCCATGTGGGTTACCAACGTTCCATTTGATCTTATGGAAAAATCAGCATACAGTCTGGGAGTACATAGGGATGGGATTGGATAGTCCCACACCATGTTCCAAAGTACCCAATCACAATATAGATACATGGTTATGGTTATGTAAACTGGTGTCATCTCATGTTGAAGGACACACATTATACCATAGTTTATGGACACATGTACCATTACATAGAAACTGAATAAATGCTAGGGAAGCACCTCGACTACATGATGAACCCCATGTATTACTCCTATTCACCATGTACATCCACACAGGTAGTGATCCATGAAAAATCAATGACATAAATAGGAGTTTTAGTGGGACCGTATGTTTTGTTGCTCTGCTCACACACTATGTACCACTTCATTTACTTTTTGGAATCCTAATCTTCACATATTCCATTCAGTTGGTCTTCGATTATAGATCTCCCTATAATGATTTTCTTATTCATAGAATTTATTGACTCCAAAATTTTGTCTTTTGAGATATGATACCATTTGTTATATATGTCACAGTTCTTCAGGAGAGGCTTGACAACGACAGTGATCAGACATGATCGTTATAGTGGTACCATGTATTGGATTAGACTGTTGAACCTATATCTACTAAGTATTTCACCCATATTTAATTAGGGTGTGGGAACTCTACCTAATTATAGAGTATTACCCCTCTTATAGATGATTTTGGTCATCCTTAATCTCAATGGTACTCCTCTATGAAATTATAATGAATATACTTCACCCACAGAGTGGTACCCCTGATGGATCATGATGATGGTACTTTTTCTACTAATTTGTAACCACCAATGCAATTAGGTTGGATGTACTCTAGCTACTAAAATTTACCCCCTATCATATTGGGTGCATGTCCTCTATAAATTGAGTTTGAATCCTTAACAAACTAGGTTGTATTTCCACTACCCACAAAGCAGTACACACCCCCATCAAATAAAGAATAAGTCCTCCTTACACTAAGTATCTCCCCTCGTTAGATTGGGGTAGGCATAAAATAGTTGATGATTATTCCCCTTAAAATATGTGGCCTAGTGGGGATGAACAATCCCAACACATATATACTTTCATGGATTTACACATTAGATAATGGGAATTGAGTATAGACTTTTGTAACTATTTTAACTCTTTTCTTATGTTGTGTCACGATATGGTGATCCCCCACTCTCTCATTTGGGATTCAATGGTTTTCTCATATATATATATATATAATCGATGATGTTGGATTTTTTACTCTCTTACATTAGGTTAAGCTATCTATTATATAATCATACCATGTCTCTTATTTATCCCCCTTCATCATTCAGGGAATCTTAGTAGGTTTGTTGATACTCATGCAAGCACGGAATTTACAAAAACATATCATGTCTTATGATGATGAAGGACATGTCATCAATGACTAAAATTATGTTTAGGAATACATGGTGCATTAGACTACATATAGTTGTAAAATATTTGAGATATAGAGTTGGGATCTCTCAGGAAATTAGATTACCTTTATAAAATAGGCATCCTTCTGTTGGGGAATGTATTTTTCCCATTTACTTATATTTCTCAATAATTTTCTATTGTACAACCTATAGTTTTTTCATATTCATGGTTATATTATAAATAGTTTTTATTTTTAGTATAATTATTCGATAATTCTTCATTGATATGGCCATGTCTATGTATCCATATGCATAATGAAATGGCTACCTATTTTGATTATTCTTTTTGGATTTTTTTAACTCATATTGCCTTGAGAGGAAGGCTTCGAGTAGTTCCATATCAAGAAATGGTTGTATAGGGTCATGAAAAAATGGGTCTATAATATGATATTTAATCTCAAGTTTTCATGATGAAGAACACTTCAGATAATGTGATGCAAGATAGAGTATTGATGGCTAATATTAACCTTACAAGTATGTCAGGGATGAAGAGACTTTCTATTATTCCAGATGGATGTTAAATTAATAACATTTAGTGTATGACTATTTTTTACGAGGTCCATAAATAATCATGATCGGATGATATATCATGACCTTATATTGTGTATGGAAGTAGATCGTTAACATAATTTTAGGGTGGCATGGTGAGTCATATGAAGTGAATTTGTTCGGATCCATCAAGGATAATTGATTTATGTAGACGTTTAGGCCACCTGAATAAGACAATTCAAATAAATTGTTTATGTACATAGGGGAACAATCCCATCAAAAATATACAGTAATTCATTGCACTCAAATCGTTATATAAATTTGGGGTTTGATCCACATGTTTCTTGATTAATATTTCATCACATAGCGAAAGAGTGTATAAGGGAAGCAATCTCTTGTTTAGTGAGAATGAGTGGTACAATCAAAATACTCCTTATTAATAGAAAGGATTAATTTGATATTGGTTCACATAACATGTTCAAATCCAATGATATATTATATTATCAAAAAACATCCAATTGAGATTTTAAAACTTGTGATGGATTTTATTAGGCCCCTTGGAATGAAGAGATTCCAAGTACACTAATGGGATTCTTTTAGTTTTCCATTATCAGAGATTGAGATCACATAAGATTTTATGGTACATGATTAGAAACCACATGGATACATTCTAAGGAGGGATCAGATTAATACCTATTAATATTATCCTGACTGTAATCTTTAGTGGTTATAAATTACTACACCTGGTGGGATGTTCCATGTATTTAATGGTGAATATGTCTCAGGTCAAGAAGTGTTGAAACTAAATTTTTAAAGTTTCAAATAGTGGTATAAATGTTCAATTTTCATCTAAATATTTAATAATTATGTGGTCATATTACTACAACATTCTTCTTGTCTCTCAACTAGAACCCATATGAATTTTTTTTCCACTAGTGAGCGATGTGGAGTTTTTATCAAATTGGAACTATGTACTCATTCAATCTCGATTCCTTATTTCTATAGAGAATCATCTGAAAATAATGAGTTAAAGACCCTGTAAGATGATTTATTAGACATTTTCATTATATTCCCCCATTATTTCTCCATAGGAATCTATTTTTCTTTAAGATAATAATGTATATGGAACACTTCATCTTTATGTTGATCACCAAAAACTAAATTGAGTTATATTAAATAAAAATTACATATTTCTAAGAATTGATTCTATTTTTTTAAATTGCATTGGGTGAAGTGGTTCTCAATGATTTATCATAGTCTGGTTATCGCCATTTGATAATAAAATAATGTGATATCCAAAAAACATCATTTAGTATTTAGAATTTGCAATTTTAGTATCCTGATTTTTTATTTTTTTAACCAATTACATTTCATGTTTTATTGGTGAATATGATCAAAATATTCTATTACTATATTGTTTTGTTAAAGATGGTACTTTTTTGTGAAATCACAATACAATATAATAATAAGGTAGACAATCTGTGTCATTTGAGATTAGTTCTGAATTTTTTTTTCAGATATATGGCATTATGAAAAGCTAAGGAATTCTGACTCCTGGATTCAGGATGTAATTTTTTTATGAAATTTAGTATTGGAACATGGCCTTTTTGATTATATTTAAAGAGTGAAGGTTATTATTAAATGTGAAAAACCATGTAATGTTTTCAATATTCATATCTTCTTAGGACAAGCCTAGTATTTCCATTGATTCATTAATAATTTCTCAAATATGTATTCTCAAATGAAATTAATCACATTTAATGGCATGAGATTTTTATAGAACTAATAGTATAATAATTATTTTGTTTCGTTGAAATTTATTTTTAATTTTTACTAGTGTTGACTATTTTATATGAATTAAATGGTGATGTTGAATTTTGTGAATCTTTAGTTCCGGGCTTGGCTCTTCTTCTATTGAACAATCATTGTGTGGTAGAATATAGTTCCCAAAAACAAGGGTAACATGAATAAATTAACCACAACCATGATCTCAAAATAGAATTCATGATGAATTTGGTCCATAGTTGTTTCTATTAACTTTTCGTAAGATTTCCTACCCTCTTTTCTGTTAATAATGTTACATATTTTCATAGAAATATTTGAATCTCCAATAGATTCATTTTTGGGTGTTTATATTTTCATTTGATTTAAACAATGGAAATATCCCCGAAAAAGTGAATTTTATTGTTGATTACTTGATTTAGATATTTTAGAAATATAGCCATCTAGAATCCTGAGAAGAGTAGAAATTGATGGATTTATATTCATATAATAAATTGAATGTCTAAGAGAATGAGACTAATATTCTTCTTGAAAGTGTTAAATTAACCCCCTATCTTCACTATATTATTATTTGGAAGATTCATCTTGGTGATATGTTTTCTGTCATTAGGGAATCTCTATATGGTGGTGTGTCAATACTAATTTATTATGGTAATTCAACGCTACTAGAAAATCTATGTGTTATCTTTTACCAACATAAGAGTTATTATGGGAGATTCCCATAATCCTAGGAGGGGTTTTCACCTTAGGTCCACAACTATATTCTATTATATAAGATAATGATTTTGGTGGCTAGGAATGAAATGATGCATTACTAAAATTTTCACCAATATAAAAAGTGCAATAGGGAAAGGATGATCAATATAAAACCTCACCGTTTCACCATAACCTTCATGTGAAAGCTTCAAAGTGAGATGAGATATATATTGATTTCATTTTTTGGTTGTCATGTAACCTATGTGAGATGAATTCAATATAGGTAGTGTATTATTGTATCATAAAATTGGATCACTTTATACACATTTGATATAATACAGAGTATCAACACTTCAAAATCTAGTTCTTATATAAATTATATTGATTATGTGGAGTTCCATATATTGCATATTTTTATAGGGAATTATACGTCACATATAATTTTTGGATAAGCCACTAGGAGTTTATGGGACACCATGTTAGCTTATGTATAATGTATCACCCCTAGATGGATAGTCATACATAATGAGCTATAATGATCATGGAATACAATATTTGTATTTGGGATCTATATTTTTACAATTTTAGGATATGCAATTTAGACTCATTGAGGATTCATTTTAAAATAGTTATTTTTCATCCATTGTTATGAAAAACTTTGAGGCCTTGAATGGAATCATGTGTAAATCTCAACTTTGTTAGTTAGAGAATGTTGATATTTTTTTATTTGGGCCATGTTTTCTCATAGAGACGGAAATTATGACTCATTTAAATTTTCATTGATTGATGAATGTATTGAGAAATTATTATTATTAGGTAGATCGTTTTTAATTCCCTTTAGAGGTATCATGGTTGACAATTAATTTCAGTGTTTTTCACATCCATTTGGCTAGTGATAAAAAATTACTTATTATTATAAATCATTCAAGGGAAAGCGACCTTCCCCGAAGAAAAGAGATAGTGTTGGTCTAAAGGGATGAACCCTAACGGAATCCTTTTGGAAAAAATAATTTCATTACTAGGGTAAGGAACCCACATTTGAGAACACCAAAAAGGGTTCCTTAAGACTTCTCCCTCTAGAGAGAGTATCCGCAGGAATGTTAGCTTCCCATGGAATATGTTGAACTGAACATCCGTTCGGGATCTCTAAGGTGAAATGTTGAATAATGTATGTAAAAAGCCACAATTCCCCAATTATCCTATTTTAAGCTTGATTCATCCCCTCAGAGTCTGATTCCAATTCAAAACAGGCCACTTAGAACCTGTTGTAAAGCATTACACCCATTTGCAACGCATGTACTTCCGCAACAAATGAACTTTTTAAACCAAGAAAGATAATAAAAGAAAATATTACCAAATCATTCCTCTCCTGCACTAAACAGGTAACACCCCAAGCTTCCACGATATGTTTCCCTTTGAATAATGCAACATCTTGCATTGTACGCAACTTTGAGATTCTAACACACGATGACCAATCAATCTAGCTGTTATGAATAGTAATACCCACCTTTTGAAATTTTATAAATTTTATATTTCAAAATGAACTTCATTTTTGGATTCGGAATATCCAAATAATCCTAGGGTGAAATTTAGGTATTTTTCTAAATAGAATCAATTTTAGATGAATAGTGAAAATTAATAAATTTCAATTTAAATATTTTTTAATAGAAATAATTAATAGTGAGGAATTATGAATTTGGGTGGTTTTAAAGTATATTTAGAATATATTTTAACCATTTAATAAAATTTTGGTTATTGTACATAATTTCACATGTAAACCGGACATAAACAAGTGTCAATCTTTTGATAATTATTATTTCTTAAAAACACAATTTTTTTGACAGCGGGAATTAATTTTAAATTAATTTCTACCACTTCTCTGTTTTGAATTTGGAAAAATGTATTCCATATTTGGAATAAGGATTTCCAAATTGTGTAAATAGGCAACTGTTATTTTTAGATATTTTGAATAATAATTTCAGTAAATATTTTATTTACCATGGTTAAAAGGAAAATCCAGTAAATAAGGGTAAAAAAGTAACCTTATAATAATAATAAATTACTTTAATCATGTCCTAACCATATTTTCCGAAACATGTCCGACCATGGGCATATTTTGGTCGAATTTGTGACCCCATGGATCCACTTGTAAGTGATAATAACACTTTATATTAATTGTGTTAATGTAAATACAAAAAAGACAAAAGCATATATCTTTTAGACAAATGTATTTTACATAGGGTTATATATATTATATTCTCTGAAATAAATATTCATTAGAAAGATAAAAATATTTCCCACATAATGGTATTTTATTTATAATTTTTATAAATTGAATAATTAAATTTATATATGACACAATAATGATGCAATATTTTCCTTATTAATTAAATAATAAAAACAATTAGTATTATAAATGTTCAAATAAATATAATTTAAACATTTTTATGACATACGAGAATTTTATTAGTTAATATGACATGTTAGGATTTCATAAATGATTTTTATTTCTAATTAATAAATTTTTTATGACTTTAACAAAAATAAATAATTAAATATTTTCAGAATTGACATAAATGAGTTTTTAAAACAAATGTTATATTATTAATTGATATTCTATTCCTAAAAATCTAAGAATCGGAAAAAGGACTTATATCATGATATGTGTATCATAATGGGATACATGGGGGTCTCTTGGATGTATATAGTATGTTTTTTAACTATATTATATAAAAATACAATGTGACAAGGTAAATGTCAAACTAATTAACTATGATTTAAAACTAAATGATAAGGTTAATATCAGGACCCAAACCAGTCTAAAATCTATTTTTTGAAATTATTTCGACCAATACCAACCTTATACTTTGAATAATATACATTGGATACATTTTAAACGTAATATGAATTTATTATAATTTAATACTTTATGTTTTTCCTAAAGAGCCCCACCTCCCCCTTATAAAAGGACACCAATTCTAACCATTTATTTACACCTTCAAAGCCTTTTAGATCAGCCTAAATCATCCAAGATACCCTCTAAACTATCCTACCTTAATCCTAGAGGACTTACATTAGCCATAAAGCCAACATAAGGCGCCCTTTTGATCAAATCAAACGGAATAACCCGAAGAAGAGGTAATGTTTTCACCACCCTTTTTCATGTTCCTTTCTTCTTCAACTTCTTATTTATTTGTTATTTACTTTCTAAAATAATAAATTCACTATCTTCTATATAATATGATGTTATTATAAATATGGTACAACCATATTCAGTATTCTATCCATCCTTTGAATGACATGTCACCATACGTGCGTACGCATGGCTTACCATCTCCACGTCGTGGTGTAATTGTTATTCAATACATTATTTTTTTAATGGGTATAATAATGATGAGTAAATTCATGTAAATAATAAATATAACATGATAATGATTCTCTATATATGATATAACTTCCAATTATATATTATTTTAATATCAAATTATGATATTTTCGCTCGTGCGTACGTACAACCTACCGTATCCCCGAACGCTATAAGATTCAATCCCCATCATATCCATTCAAGTATAATTATCATTTTATTATTAAAAATAATGTTTAAGGACTCTATATAATTTTGTATATTAACAATAGAGAACCTATCCATAACAAACACTACTAATGTAACAAAATATATAAAATAAAACGTGTAAGTTAACACCCGAAATGATGATAATACAAAGATATTATTAACAAATAAATGTTAAAATATCATATATGATATCATATTAATGTATATTATTAATTTATAATTTAATAAAAATTATTTCACCATTATACAGGAGGTTAACCTACCATCAACCAAAGAAATGGACAAGGTAAGGGGTTTTCATCTCACTCCTTATTCCTGTGAGATTCATGCCATATTGCCACTATTACCTTTTGTGTGGTGTATTTACTTCCCATAATTGTATTCTTTGTGTAATACACTTTTATTTATATTTATTTACATATTCATTGTATGATACCTCTTTCATGGGTTGTATGTTTCGTAAGTTACCAAATTGGTATGGGTTTATTTCACAATCTCTTCATTATCCGAGCTTATTTATATATAATTATCTACTATGACATCTTTATCATCCACATCCATGTTTTTTTAAAATATATTTGAAAACATTCTTAATATTTTAAATAATATGGGTTAATGTCATTTATACCCTTGTTTATCTTTTTATAAGATTTTTATAAATGAATCTTACCCTTGTTCTCCAAACAAGGTCTTTTTTAACCTTTTCGACATAATTAAGGTAATAATGTCTTTTTTAAACATATATGGCAGGTGCAGATATTTTACACCGTTATAAAATTTTCAAATCATCCCTTACAATCTTATAAGATTATTTTTAAATTTCATGTTTTCTTTTATAATTATGTTACTTTTAAATGATTTAAAAAAAGAGAGATATTTATCTCAAAAGTTATGATCTCATCTATGTCAACATCCTTGGATGGATTTGAATTTTATTTGAAGTTGATTTATTATGATACAAAACATTTATATTATATTTAAGGTTTTGTGATATGTTTGAATGTGGATGTGTTATTTTTATACCTTCCATGGTTTATGGAGAAAGTATTTACATTTCATATGCTATTTTTAATACAATTATTTATGTTATGTTTAAAACTGTTCATATGAGGAATGCATTGGACTTAGTAAGTGACGGGTGGAGCCCACTGTAGCACCTCAATGCATTGGTAGGTCTTATGAGACAAACTAGTGTCTTGGTATGAGGCCTTGATAAAATATTATTTGGACTCTTGGCACAGGCCTTGGCTACGTGGTTATGAAAGTCTGGCATTATGCATTCCATCATTATAAGAGTGGTTATTAATATTGCATGTGATTTCTGCACTAGTAGAATAACCATTGAATAAGTAAATGGCATTAACTCATTTTATTATTTCCATATTATGATGAAGTTCACGTTTAAATGGCTTTTCTTTTAGTTATACAATCCATTAAATGTTTATTCTTATTTATGAAAGTTCCTACTTTATTGTAATCCTTACTGAGCATCTTAGCTCACCCATTTCTATTTTTTATTTATCTTATGGTTCCAAGAAGTGTATTGTGATTGATATGCAAGGTTAATCCAAGGGAATAATAGCATTCATAAAGGTTTATTTATGTTGTTTTGTATGTTATAAATTGTAATGTAACATTCATGTATGCAATCTATTTTCAAAGACTGCTAAACCGATTGGTCCTTCAGGACATGATTCCTTTTAATCATGCAATGTATTAAAATAATGCATCGACTCTGGGTAACGGGGGTCGGGACATTCCAGTTGGTAAAATAGGAAGTTTAGTACAAACATTGTAAGATAAATTTAGATAAACTCTAATTAGAGAACATAGCCCTAAGATAGACGTTGAGGATTAGTATAGAATAACTTCCTTGAATTTTGGTATTGTAGTGATTTTGTGAGTTTTCCGAGCAATACATCCATGTCTAGATATGAGCAGTTAGAGGAGGCTCATACATTGATGTACCTAGGGGTAAAACCCAAAAAAACCGCTTTGAGCTAGACTCAAAGGAGAACTGGTGCATGACAATGGGCCTTGCTGCACTCTTGGTTACGGAACTCCCGGGGGATACGCTTACGATAATTCTCATTTTCTTTACAAATCACATTGAAGAGTTTATGAGTATGTAATTCCTCAATGAAAACAACTTTATGATTATGGATTATATCCGTAAACCATTCAATTTATGGTGGTTAATTTACAAGTTTGGAATTATTCATTGAAATTCATAAACTGAGCTAGTTTATGATATTGTATATAAATGGAGCCTAGTAGAAAGAATGTGAACTCCAGCAATACGTATGATCCAAAGAGTAAGAAGGACAATATATTTTATAGTATTAAGCCAAAATTTAGAAGGGAAATAGTCTCCCTTGTATTCTAAACATATTAAGAAATAGTATCATGTGTTAATAATATAAGTAAATAATTTCTCGAGTCCAATGTCTTTGAAGTGAAGCAAGAGAAGAAAAAGATGGAAGAGAGAAAGTTTGATAAAGGGAAGAGGGAAAAGATGAATTTTACCATATGTGATAACTTTAGGAAGAATCATCGTGGAACATTCCCGAAGGGAATATTAGTTTGTTATGTGTGGAGAAAAAGGAAACCACGTATGTGATTTGAAGGGTAAGAAAAAGGTTTCAAATGTACAAGGCTTCGCCTGCAAGGAGTTTGGACACTATGTGAACCAAAGTCCCAGTCATCAGACTATGCCGCAAATGATGCTATTGGGTAATAATAAAGTTATGATACTACCACAGATGAAGTGGAATGACTAGTGTTCTTATGTTTTTATTTAAGAATTATTTCAGTTAAGTGTTTTATAAATGATGTACTAGAAATATATATGTATTGTACTATAGTACTATTTCATTAAGGATTTGAGACTTTATGGTACTAAGAAAAGTTACCCTACAGTGAGTTAAACATTTTTAAAATTAGATGGTTGAAGAAAATATAAACCTTAATATGGTCTAACTATTGAGGTACTGATTTTGGAATGAGAGATGGTTTATTTGGGTAAATTATATTGGATATTCTTGACTGCATTTAAACAGACAAATGATCTATATATTCAATCATTTTTGGAGTTTACAACATTTTTAGATGGAAGAAGTATATTTAGTATTATATAAGGAATAAGGGAGCATGAATGTAATCAATAATGTTTCATGGTAATTCATGATGTTTCAGTGTTTTAAAAGAATACATGATGAAGGTATTCCCATGTTTAAAGGGATCTATATTATGTTTACCTTCCATATAAATTTTGGACTGAGAGTCTGGACAGAAGTATTTTGGATATGTATAATGGTTATAATGGATTATATTTTACATTGGATACTATTGTTAAGGTTATTTTTGGATATTTATAAAAATGACAACATGAAGACCGTGTGATAACCCACCACGTCGGACAAAACTGCAGGAATAGAACCCATAACCATAGTGCGATTGGGATTTATTGCCTACCAATTGACAACGTGAAGTTCTTGGATTTTATAATGTAGTTTATTTTTTAAGGGCATGATATGTGAATTAGAAATTCATTATTTTTTTAACCGTATATGATTAGGATATATATAATATTTTTTTTAAATCTTTTAGAGTGAAATATGAGTTTGTGATGGAAATTAGTTGAAGGATGAAAAGCTACTTGTCAAGTATATATATACATATATATATTTTCTCTTATTCTATGGGTAAATTAATTCTTAAACTTTAGGTAAAGGATCTTAAAACTAAAAATTTGTTATCCCAATCCCTTATGTTTCGTTGAACTGATGATATTTTAAATCATTATAGATTAATGACTTTGAGGCCCTCAATTCTACAATTGTTTGTGATTGATGCCTAAATCACTCCCTATAAATGTTTACGTTTTTCCTCCAATTAGGATTCCTTAATTTCCACCATTGTTCTCCTAATTTAGATCATAATTTGGTGTTTTATTTTTCATTCCCATTTTCCTCTTATTAATACTAAATTTTATTAACCCTATTTCCGATATGGGTTTTCCACAAAGGTATTTTCTATTTTCAAACTTTTATTTTAAAAGAACATTTTCAAATAGCGAGGACGAAATCTATTTATGGAGGGTATAATGTAACAACCCATGCTTCCACGGTATGTTTTCCTTTGAATAATGCACTAGCTTTCATTGTACGTAACTTCGAGATTCTAACACACTGTGACCTGTCAAACTAGCCTTTATGAATAGTAATACCCACTTTTTGAAATTTTATGAATTTTATATTTCAAAATGGACTTAATTTGTAGATTTGGAATATCTAAATTAGACTATGGCGAAATTTGGGTATTTTTCTGAAAACATTCAATTTTTTTATGAATAGTGAAAATTACTAAATTTAAATTAAAAACAAATTTTTTAATCGAAATGATTAATAGTGATGAATTATTAATATTAGTGGTTTTAAATTATATTTATAATATATTTTTACCATTTAATAAAATTTTGGTCATTTTACATAATTTCACATTTAAACCGTACATAAAAAAGTGACAATCTTTTGAAAGTTATTATTTCATAAAAACACAATTTTTGTTTTGACAGTGGGAAATAATTTTAAATTAATTTCTTCCACTTCTGTGTTTTGAATTTGTAAAAATAAATTCCATATTTGGAATCAAGATTTCCAAATTATATAAATAGATAACTCTTATTTTTATAAATTTTGAATAATTTTTAAGGTAAATATTTTATTTACCATGGTTAAATCGTAAATCTGGTAAATAAGGGTAAAAAAATAATATTATATTAATAATAAATTACACTAAAACGTGTCCTATACTTATTGGTTGATACATGTCCGAGCTTGGGAATCTTCTGGTTGATTTTGAGACCCCATAGATCCACTTGAAAGTGATAATGACACTTTATATTAATTATGTTAAAGTAAATACAGAAATGACATAAGCATATATCTTTTAGAAAAATAATTTTTAAATAGAATCATATACATTATATTTTCTATTATAAATATTTATTATAAATATAAATATATTTCCTCCATAATTTAATTTAATTTATAATTTTTAAACATATAATAATTAAATTTATTTATGACTCATTAATGATGCAGTATTTTCATTATTAATGAAAGAATCAAACAATTAATATTATAAATGTTAAAATAAATATAATTTGAAAGTTCCAATGCCATACACAAATTTTATTGGTTAATATGAAATGTTAGTATGGTGTAAATGAATTTGGTTTGAATTAATAATTTTGTTAAGACTTTAACAAAAATTAATTATAAAATATTGTCAAAATTGACATAAATGAGTTTTAAAAACAGATATTATATTATTAATTGATATTCTATTCATAAAAAAATAAGGATCGGCCAATGGACTTATATCCTGATATTTGTATCATTAATACACCACTTTATGGTCGCATGGATGTATATAGTATGTTTATTAACTATATCATATAAAAATACAGTGTGACATGTTAAATGTCAAACTAATTAACTAAGAGTTAAAACTAAAAGATAAGGTTAATATAATGACCCAAACCTGTATAAAATATATTGGATTAAAGGATTTCTACCCATCCCCACCTTATACTTTTAATAATACATTTCGGAGCCATTATAAACTGAATATGAATTTATTATAAATTAATACTTTATGTTTTTCCTAAAGAGCCCCTACTCCCACTTATAAAAGGACACCACTTCAAACCAATTCTTCACACCTTCAAAGCCTTTTGGATCGGCCAAAGTCTGACAAAATAACCTCTCAACTATCCTCCCTTAATCCTTGAGGCCTTTTTTTATACATAAATACAACCTTAGGAGCCCTTTTGATCAAATGAAAAGGAAGAACCCGATGAAGAGGTAATGTTTTCACCACCCTTTTTCATGTTCCTTTCTTCTTCAACTTCTTCTTTCTTTATTATTTAATATCTAAAATAATAACTAAAGTACCTTATATATATTGTGATTTTATTATAAATATGGTACAACCATATTCAGTATTCTATCCATCCTTTGAATGGCATGTCACCATTAGTGCATACGTACGGCTTACCGTCTCCACATCGTGGTGTAATTGTTATTCAATACACTATTATTTGGATGGGTAAAATAATGATGATAAATTAATGTAAATAATAAATATAAAATGATAATTATTCTGTATATATGATATACCATCCAATTATATATTATTTTAATATAAAAAAAATGATATTTTTGCTCGTGCGTACGTACGGATTACCGTCACCAGGAACGCAGTGAGATTCACTCCCCTTCATATCCATTCAAGTCTAATTATCATTTGATGATTCAAAATAATGTTTATGGACTTGATATAGTTTATGATATGAATAATATACAACATATCCATAACAAACCTGGCTTATCCAAAAATATATATAAAATAAAATGAGTATGTTAACACCCGGAACGATGATAATACTAAGATTTTCTTAACAAATCAATGTTAAAAGATCATATATGATATCATATTAATGTATATGATTGTTGTATAATTTAATAACAATTATTTCACCATTATATAGGAGATGAACCTACCCTCATCCAAGGAAAATTACAAGGTAATGGGTTGTCATCTCACTCCTTATTTCAGTGAGATTCATGTCATATTTCCACAATTAACTTTTGTGGGGTGTATGTACTGCCCATAATTGTATTCGTTGGGTAATAAAATTTAATTTACGTGAATATACATATTCAATGTATTCTAAATCTTTCAAGGGGTGATTTTTTTGAATTTTACCAAATTGGTAAGGGTTTATTTCACAATCTCTTCATTATTCGAGGTTGTTTATAAGTAATTATCTACTGGGGCCTCTTTATCATCCGCATCCATGTTTCTTAAAAATATATTTCAAAACATTCTTACTATTTTAAAGAATGTGGGTTAAAGTAATTTATACACTTGTTTGACTTTTTATAAGTTGTTTATAAAGGAATCTTTTCATTGTTTTCCAAAAAAGGTCATTTTTAACCTTTTCGACAAAATTAATGTTAGAATGTTTTTTTAACTTATATGGCGGGTGCCGCTATTTTATACCATTATAAAATCCTCGAAGATTAACTTAAAATCTTATAAAAATATTTTTAATGTAAATGTTTTATTTTATAATTATGTGACTTCTAAATTATTTCAAAAAAGATATATTTCTCTCAAATAGTATTGATTTCATATATGTCAACATCCGTTGATGGATTTAAAGTTTATTTGAAGTTGATTTATTATGATAAAAAACTTACAAATTTTATCGATGGTTTTGCGAAATTTTTGACTGTGGATGTGTTATTTTTAAACCATTCATGGTTTATGAAGAAATTATTTATATTTAATATGCTAGTTTTAATATGAATGTTTATGTTATGTTTAAACTTGTTCATATGAGGAATGCATTGGACTTAGTATGTGATGGGTGGATCCCTCTTAGCTCCTCGATGCATCGGTAGGTCTTATGATACAATAGAGTGTCTTGGCATGAGGCCCTGGAAAAATCATATTTGTATTCTTGGCACGAGGCCTTGGCTACATGGTTATGATAGTCTGGCATTGTGCATTCCATCATTATGAAAGTGGTTATTGATATTGCATGTGATTATTTGACTAGTAGAATATCTATGTGAATAAGTAAATGGAATTACTTAATCTTATTTTTTCTATATTATGCTGAAGTTCATGTTTAAAAGGCTTTTGTTTTAGTTATACATTGGCTTAAATGTTTATTCTTATTTATGAAAGTTTTCGCTGTATTGTTATCCTTACTGAGCATCTGAGCTCACCCCTATCTATGTTTTATTTTTCCCAGGGATCCATGAAGTTTATTGTGATTGATATTCAGAGTTAAGTCAAGGGAATAATGGAATTCATAAAGGATTATTTCTGTTATTTTGTATGTTATAATGTGTAATGTAACATTCATGTTTGTAATCAATTTTCCAAGATTGCTAAACCGATTGGTCCTTCGGGAATTTATTCGTTGTAATCATGACAATGTATTAAAATAATGTACAGACTCTGGGTAACTGCAGTTGGGGCATTACAAAACTCCCCCCACACATTTGACCATCTATAAATGAACAATTAACTTTAAGCTTGAATCCACTACCCAAAGGTTTCTATATTATCTAGCATCCTCGTGAACTCGGATGAGTCACTAGCCTGTTCATGAAACTTAAAAGAAATTGACAATGTTTTCCACCCTTTATTAGTGAACCTAATTCACGTACATGGACTTTTGTTCTTAGTAGAAATAATAAAACAGACATTTGAACCCATGCACATTCCTTATTCTGAGAATCAAAGTGTTTATAAAATTGCTATATGAACAATGTTATAGATCATTGACTCTATTCCAATATGGTCCGATCCCGATAACAAACTAATGACGAACACCTTCATGTAAGTATATTTTTCATTAAAATTTCTATATTTATCGATGTTAGACTAAAGAATTACAACCCATTTGCTCTTTATGAACATGTGGATAGCCGACTCCGACAACATGTTAGAGAAACAAAATCATCATAAAGACAGATGAATCTCCTTCTATTGAACATTATAATTAGTTATAAGGGAATGATTCCACTCACCCAAAACAAGAAATATCAACTTCTTGGTGACCTCATTACACAATATATGTAACCCCACCAAGACACAATCCCCCTAATGAATCATGTGGCGATAATCGTGTCGATTAAAGTACCCAGAACTTTACATCATGAAATAAAATATATTCTCCTCCACAGAGAACACCACTACATTATTATCATCCACCTCTTAGAAACTCATAATGGCCTCATGCATCCTTGGATGGTGGATATCATCATTAACAGACATATCCAGAGTAGGAAAGTATGGGAATAATTGTTTCTCCAAAACCCAATTGTCTCTCCATAATTATATATCCCCTCATCCAACCACCCAATGGTGTAACATCCAAAGTAAATAAATAATATGAAATTTTCGTATATATTAATATTTGTTAATTAATTATTAATTTTACTTTAAAGTTGATTATATGTGTGATGGCATACCTGATACACAAAAACAGGTTTCTTTGAAATCTTATTTTGAAAACAACATTGGGTCATACAGAAAAATAATAATCTAATATTATTTTTAATGGTAGTTAACGCTTAGACATTATAATTTTTGGTATAAATATAACTGACTATAAAATTGATTAAACATGTTTGTTAAATGTTTTTACTTTTTTCCAATAAAATTTAGAGGCTTACAATATGAAAATAATTCGATTTTATGCATAAATACTCTAATATTTACTAAAAGGTCAATTTAACCCCATTTGATAGAGAACCCTATTTAAATCTAGTTTTGGTCACAGTAATACATTTCATTCCAGGAAATAAAATTCTCTTTTAGAATCGGGACACCAAAATATAATTTGGGTAATTTTTTGGTTTTTTTGATAAAAAATCATTTTTAATGTATAGTGAAAAATACTCTATTTTAATTCAAATCAACCTTTTAATATAATATATTTATATTGTTATATTTTATTTTTAATTGTTTTGAAAGTTTAATTATATTAATCTTTTACCATTTTAAATAAATGGTGGTCATTGTAATTAATTTCATTTTGAAATTGGACACAAACAAGTGTCAATATTTTGGTAGATATTGTTTCTTAAAAACACGCTATTTGTTTTGACCACGACAATTAATTTTACATTAATTAATGGAAAATAAAAGTTTTTAATTTTTGTACAATATATATCATTTTTTAAATCTGAATATCATATATTTATTAGGCTGAATTTTTGTTATTTTTTTGAAAAACTTCAATTTTTGAGGAATAATGAAACCACTAAGTAGTAGTTAAAATCTCACTTTTTCATTTAAATGAAATTTTACCACTTATATGAATTGAATTTTAAAAAACCAAAATACATCGTTGTTATTATTAAGTAAAATTTGGTTTAATAAGATTAAAATAATTTTCGGTGAATGGTAACTTTTGAATTTCTTTGCCACGGTTAAAGGTAAATAGGGTAATTCAAGGTAAAAAAAATATCATAATAATAAAAAATTACCTTAACACTTGTCAAAAACTTATTTTATGATTCATGGACAACCATGGTCATTCTTGGGTCTATTTTGGGACCCCATGGAGCCACTTAAGATTGATAATGACACTTTATTTTAATCATCTTAATGTAAAGGAAAAAATTAGATAAAAAAATATCATTTAGTAAATAAAATTTTACATGAGGTTATATACGTTATATATTCAACTATGAATATTATATAGAAATATAATGTTATTTACTACATCATGGTGTTTTTTTATAATTTTTATACATTAAATATATAATATTATTTATGACACAATAACAATGATGTGTTTACCTCATTAATAAATGATTTAAATAAAAAAGATTATAAAGATTAAAAAATATATCAGAATCATGTCCAATTATTATTGGATTATTTTATTTAGACCATGAGTCATCTTATTGTAGACATTATAATGTTTTGGACTTATAGAAACCGAAAATCATTATATAATATAATAATATTTTCACACATTCCTAAAGAGCCCCTCCCCCCTATAAAATGACCTCGCTTATATCCCATTACTAACAGTTATCAAGACCCTTTTATCATCCAACTTCTTCCCAATTAATCTCACTATATCCCTATCCTCCTCATAGAAGCCTTACATTTGGAATAAGGCACTTCAAAACGTCCTTTGTGTTCAATCCAAAGGGAGTTTCCCGAAATAATGGTATCAATTTATCTTAAATTCTTTTATTTTATATTACATCTACAATCCCTAAAAATATTATTATTACATTATTTTATAACAAAAGAAGTATACTAAATATACATAGATTTTTCTATGATGAGTATTATAACAATACTTACACACATCTCCGTATAATTTGTAAAGAACATACTATTTCTGTGGATGGAAAACCAACGTCTCACGAAAAAATGATGGTTCAATTATATCTTACTACCTCTAATGGCGGCGATTAATATTGAACTGTAATTATATATGATATATATTATGTTTATTGTTTCTTTATACTTCTATATTTTTCATTTATATCATACCATTATGGTTTCCATTATGGGTAACCCGATAATTTCATTTTATGAAGTGTGGACTACCGCCCCCTCAAAGTGATATGACTCGTTAATGCCATATATGGGATGTATAAAGGATGGAGTTAATAATATTATATATGATATTATAAAATAATTATAATATAAAAATTTTTAATTATGTTTTAATTCAATTAAAATGCGAAATATAAATAGAAGTAGTGTTCACGCGTACATACGGCTTACTGTCTCCATGAACGGTGCATTTCATTTCCAACCTCTAAATGATATGTAATATTATAAATAAATATATATATTGGATATATGTTAAAACTATGATATCTAAATAATAAATATAATTATGGAGATAATGGAATCTTGACCACAATGACAACTTGTAATTATAAGAAGTCCAATTTTGACTAAGTATCAAATATTGACCAAACAACCATTATTAACATAAATGATTGCATAATGTTTATAACATGGTAATAAGTGATATAAAAAGTATAATTAAATTTAAAAATTTTCTTAAGAAATTATAAATTAACATTATTTTAATATTGAGTAAGAACAAGGAACAAACAAGTCAAATCGGACACGACATAAGGGGTTTCTTATCTCACATTTAATTCCGTGATATTTCCATTGTTAGCCAATAATTTAATGCATATGGTGTATTTTGTACTTCCATTTCATGTATATTATCATTATTCTTTTTTTATTCATGTTATTCTCTGAATAATTTGGTAGTTATTATCTTTTGGTCTTATGACTCGATTGATTACAATGTGGTAAAGAATTTTCATCTCACTTTTTATTCCCATGAGACTCGTGCTATATTTTCCACTATTCCTTTTGTGTTGTCTATGTATCCCCAAAATTATATTCATTATGTAATATAAATATATTTATGGGTATTTAAATCTTCATTATATGATCCTTCTTTCATGGGTTGTGTGTTTCTTAAGTTACCAAATTGTTAAGGGAACCTTTTAACAAAATTTTCATTCCATTGGTTAATCATATAAATCATTATTATGTCATGATATGGTTATGTGTGGAATCAATATTTATTAATTTAGGTTATAATTTCCACTCCATGTTGTGGGTATATACTTTTGATACACATAATCACTCCATTTATAAATTCTTGTGTCATTGATATGAACTTGATAAGAGCACTTTTAACTTAATTTCCATTCATTGAGTTAAACATCCACGTGATTGGATTTGTCTTAAAAACAACATGTGTGAATGTCCGATGATTTATTTAAACTTATTATCCAATCATATTGAGTTTATTTATATTTTGAACACATTATTATCTCATTTATTTGTCCTTAATCTATGGATAATGTTTTTATAAGGGATTTGGTATCAATTTAAATTCCACTAGGACATCATTGTTGTTATCCACCAATTCACTTTATTTGAGTATATACTGTCATTTTGTATTTTATATCATGAATCCCGTTATTCTCCTGATATTATAAAGTTCTTATTATGTGTTATTCCTAAATTATTTTTATTCAAGCGTCTCTCATTTTGTTAAAAACTCTTTAACTAAAATATCATTTTAAATGTTTAAAAGAATTTTTCTTCTAATTATTTCCCACTAATGTCCATGTTTTCAAAAATATTTTCAGGATTTATTTATATGGAAATTAATGTTTTAAAATTATAATTCTTTCAAAATAATCAAAGTGGTATTGGAAACATTGATTCAAAAAATCTCTTTATTAAATGTTTTAAATGGTTTTGAAAATGATTTGATAAATCATTGTTTATTTCAATATCATGATTTGATATACTATGTTTGGAATGTGGAAATGTTATCTTTCATTTTTGATTATGTTATGAGTTATGAATATGTTATGGTTATTGGGAATTATTTACATATATGGGAGGTTCCATGATAATCCTAGAGAGAGTGAGCCTGAGATAGCTCTCCAATGCATTAGATAATTTGATGGAGGTAAATGTGATTGTTTCCCCTAATAGATTTAGGGAATAAACTGTGATGGGTATTACAAAAGTAACTCCCTCTGTAGCTGTGATAGCTACAATGTAATTATGATATTTATGCATCAAATTACCTTTATCATTTATTATTACATTGTGTTATTCATAAATATTAAGATTTCAAAAGATATCTTATGATTTAAAATTATGGTATCATTGATTTGAATTTACTGATGGGTTAATGTTTCCATTCCTTATAATATAACCCCTACTAAGATTTTTTATGCTCATCCCATGTTGTTGAAATATTTTCACAGGATATAAGGAAGGGTAAGAGAAAAGAAGTATTCAAGACGATTAATATCTCGAATAGAACACTTTTTTAATTTAAGGAGTTTTATTTGGGTGAATAATAGATTATAGTAGAAGTTTTTACATTGTAATATTAATGATGATATGTAATAGTTATAGACTAATTCTATTACACAGAAAACCATAAAATATAATCAATGTAAATTATTAATTTAATTCAAGATTATGTAATGTTTTATGGTCGGGTCTTTATAGTTGGTATCAGAAGACAGTTTATAAAACTTTAGTGTTTATGGTGTTATTTAATTATAACTGACATAACCATAATGGTTATCATTTTGGAAAGGTCATAGTTTTTTTTGATAAATAAAATGAGTTTAACATAACATGAAAAAGTCTTTTTTAGTGTTTACCATCCTTATAAGATAGTATATGATGGTTTTTCTGATATACTCACTCTGACATTTTTGGTTTTTGTAAATGGCTAGATCTAGAAGGAATCAAAGTAACAGTGGATGAAAAGTTAACTGTGATGGTTTTATGAATGTGAAATTGAATGAAATGGGAGCTAAAATGAGAACTCTTGTGGTTATTCTCAACCTTCTATCTAGAGTTATCATTGACACATGAACCTTAGCGATTTTTATAAGGCATCTTATATACGAGAAACAAATCTCCACAAAAGTTCTGGTAATAATTATAAAGGTAAATATATTCAAAAACGTATGTGTCAAGGATGTGAAAAGAGACCCATAGGAAAATGTTTCCAAGGTATTGTATGATTCTATAGATGTAGAAATGAATTCCATAAACCAATAACCTTCCATAAAAAGAAAGCATCTAGTAGACTCTATGAAAGGGAAAGAAGTTTTTTCTGAGGGATCCATTGAATGTTTTAAATGTGGTGTGCGTGGTCATTATAAAACCAGGTATCCTATGAAGAAGTTTCAGGAATGGTATGACAATGATCATAAATGTTTTTATCAATACCTAATTCCATTCCTATTGAGGATGAAAAAACTGACAATGACCAATGAATGGTATAGATTATTTCATAACATATGTTTTGACATTATTGAATCATAGGATATGATAAATGATTTTGTTTTGAGGATTGAATTATTTCAGAATATGTAGTAATGAAATTGTTAATGGATCATGAATAACATTTAATGAGTAAGAAGTCAATATATAAGGGATTCATGAGTTATGGTAGATTTTAGGATGGTGAAATGCATAAATACATTAAGGATCTATTGATGATGGGATTGAATTAGAAGTCTTTTTGTAGTATGTGTAACTCTAAAGATTGATATATGGAAATTTTATTCAAGGAATAATTATATTTTCTTTTGTGGATATTTTTATAAATAACCATTTGGGTTTATATGATCCTTGAATGTGAGGCAATTACAGGTTAACACAATTTGGGATGCGAATGAGAGTTATTAGATAACCTTTCTGGTTATAATATGTTATGGTTGGTTTCGATGACTTTATCTCTTTTTGTAAATGTTATAAAATAATATTTGTTTTGAAAAATGACAACACACAGAACTCGTGATAACCCATTGTGTCAGAAAAGCAGTGCGAATCGATCCCTCAACCAAAGCGCGACGGGGATTTTTCACCTACCACTACACTACATGAAGTACCTTGTTAGTATGACTAATTCTTTTTAGTTATATGTTTTCATGAATCAAGAATAAGTTGATTTTTGGGTTATCTATGAAATTTTTAACCTATCATGGAGAATATGTGATTTTGTTAATTGCATTTCAATATGATACTTTAAGAGTAACTAATGTTATTTGGAGATAAATGTTTAGATTTGTCTCGGAAGACTATGTGATTAAATCATTCTATGATTTGGGTTTCAATATTACTTTGGATTACGTTGTATAATTGTATGGACCATTATTTATGGAATGGTATTTGATTAAATTTGGATTTTTTTGACAAATTTTGTTGATAAAGAGTAGTTTTTAATTTTTAAAATATTTCCCTTTTGGGTATTATATAATCTCACACTAACCATTTTGGTTTTGGATGAGGTCTAAAGACATAAGATATATATAGTTAATCATTTCTGGATTATGTGATTCTCTTGATGTTGGTTATATAACTTTTAATGTGAACAAGTTATCCTGAATACTGATCGTTTAGAGAAAATATGATTTTGTGTAAGAAATCTAGTAAAGAATGAGAGTCTACATGATACGTAACTATATTTCCTAATGTTTTTAGTTAAGATCATAAATGGATTCCTTAATGAAAAGTATCATAAAACTAATATGTTGTCTATTAAATTTTCCTACTGGGTAATCAAAATCCGTTTAACCCATCACAAGTTTGTGATTTTCTGGTGGATAACATTCTATTAATCATGTTTTCTATCACTCTACATTAGAATGTGATGGTTTGTTTTCTCCTCCATATCCATGATTTCATGGAATCCAAGTATCTTTTATCATGGGTAACCATTGGAATTCTCTTACTTTATTTTAATGTGATAGTTTAATTGACTCTTTTTCTTGATGTGGGGATTTCAATAAAGTTTACGAACCAAATTTTAAAATTACAGGGACGCAATTCCCAAAAGGGGGGGGGGAGGAGGTAACATCCCAAGAAAATAAAGAATATGAAATTTTCATAGTTATTAATATATTTTAATTATTTTTTAATTTCCAATTAAAGGGGATTCAATGATCGATGGAATACCTAATACACAACATCATGATTCTTTGAAATCTTACATTGCACTAAATGTTGGGTCATACTAAAAAATAAAAATATTATATTATTTTAAATGGTAGTTAACGCCTAACCATTGTAATTGAGTGAATTAATAGAAATAAATAAAAAATTATTAATCATGTTTCTTAAATATTTATACAGTTATCTAATAAAAGGTAGATGATTAAAAAAATGAAATAATTCGATTTTAAGCATAAATACTCTAATATTACTAAAAGGTTGGCTTAACGCCTTTTGATGATGAACCCTCATTAAATATATTTTTTGTCATGTTTATATGTTATATTTGACCAAATAAATTCTTCTTTACAGTCGGGACACCAAAATTTACTTTGGGAAATTTTTTGGTTTTTTTATGAAAAAATTCAATTTTTAATGAATTGTGAAGAATAAAGTATTTTAATTCAAATATTCCTTTTATTATAATTTATTTTTATGGATATATTTTATTTTCAATTTTTTTAAAGGTTAATAAGATTATATTTTTACCATTTAATCCAATTGTGGTCATTGGAACTAGGTTCACTTTGAAATTGGACATAAACAAGTGTCAATCTTTTGATAGATATTATTTTTTAAAAACATGCTATTTGATTTGACAACAAGAATTAATTTTAAATTAATTAATGAAACTTTTATGTTTTTCCATTTTTTAAACAGAAATATTTTTTAAATTCCGAGTATCAAATATAGCTTAGGCTGAATTTTTTGTATTTTTTTTTTGAAAAACATCAATTTTTGGTGAATAATGAAAGCACTAAGTAGTAGTTAAAATCTGAATTTTTCATTTAAATGAAAATTTTGCTCTTTTATGAATTGAATTTAAAAAATCATATATAGAATGTTGTTATTAGTATCTAATATTTGGTTAAATAAAATTAAATCAATTTTTGGTGAATGGAAACTTTTGACTTTTATTTTCCACTATTAAAGTTAAATAGGGTAATTCAAGGTAAAAAGTATATCGTAATAATAACAAATTACCTTAACACTTGTAATGACCCAATTTTATGAGTCATGGACGAACATGGGCATCCTTGGGTATATTTTGGGTCCCCATGGGGCAACATAAGATTGATAATGACACATTATTGAAATTAACTTAATGTAAAGGCAAAAATGACAAAAAACAAATATCTTTTAGTAATTAAATTTTTACATGGGGTTATATATGTTATAATTTCAACTATAAATATTATATAGAAATATAAATAGATTTAATACATCATGGTATTTTTTTATAATTTCTAAACATCAAATAAATTTAAAATTTCATGATAGAATAATGATGCAGTGTTTACCTTCTTAATAAATTATTTAAATATATAAGATTATAAAGATGAAAAAAATATCCAAAACATATCCAATTATTATTGGATAATTCTATTTAGACCATGATTAATTTTATATTCTACAGTAATTAGTTTTGGACCTTTATAAACCAAAAATTATTATATAATAAAATTATATTTTCACACATTCCTAATGAGACCCACCCCCCTTATAAAAATTCCTCACTTCTAACCCATTACTTAAACTTCTCAATCCTTTTTATTCGTACATCCTCTACCTAATTAATATCCATATATAACTATCCTTCTCCAATAATCCTTAAATTACACAGAAGGCACTTCAAGAAGTACTTTTGGTTTAAACCAAAGGTAGTTACCCGAATTAAAGGTAACAATTTCACTTAAAATATATTCTTTTATTTTATATCTCCAACACCTAAAATATTTTCATTACTTTATTTTAAAACATAAACAACATCCTAAATATACTAGGATGTTTTTATGATATGGATTCAAATTACAGTTACACACACCTCTATCTAATGGGCAGAGAACATACTGTTTATGTGGATGGAATACTAATGCCTCACGAAACAATTAATGTTCAATTATCTCCTACCACCTCTCATGGTGGAAATTAAGATGGAACTGTATTTATATATCATATATATTATGTTTATTTTTTATTTTTTATTATTTATTTTTCAATTATATCATACCTTTATGGTCTCTATAATGGGTAAACATGACAATTTCATTTTAGGAAGTGCAGACTACCGCCCCCTCAAAGAGATATGACTCGTTAATTCCATATATGGGACATATGAAGGATGGTATAAATGATATTATATATGATATTATAATGGAATTATTATATACCTATTTATCATTATGTTTTAATTCTGTTAAAATATGAAATTGAAATGGAAGTAGCGTTAATGCGTACGTAGGGCTTACCGTCTCCATGAACAGTTCATTTCATTTCTTACCTCAAAATGTAATTGAGTATTATAAATAAATATATATACTGAATATATATGACATATATTATTTATAAATAATGAATATCATTCTGTATATAATGGACTATTGACCACAAGGATAACCTGTAATAATAAGAAGTCCATTTTTGACTCAAGTACCAAAAATCGACCAAACGACCATTATTAACTTAAATGATTTAATAATTTTTAAAACATGATAATATGCTATATGAAAATAATAATAAAGTTTAAAAGGTTCTTAATAAAGTTTAAATTTAAATTAATTTATTATTCCGAATGAATAAGGAACAAACAAGTCAAGTCATACAAGAGGTAAGGGGTTTCTTATCTCACTTTTAATTCCGTGAGATTTCCATTTTTCGACACTACTTTATTGAATGTTGTGTATTTTGTACTGATATTTGATATATATTATCATTATCCTCTTTATATTCATCTTATTCTGTGATTAATTTGGTTGTTATTAACTTTTTTTCATATTACTCGATTTATTACAACGTCGTAATGGATTTTCATCTCACTTTTTATTCCCATGAGATTCATATTATTTTTACCACTATTTCCTTTTATGTAGTGTATGTACATCACAATATTGTACTCATTGTGTAATATAATTCAATTTATGACTATATAATTCTTTATTATATTATCCTTCTTTCATGGGTTTTATGTTTCGTATGTTACCAAATCGGCAAGGGAACTATTTAACCCAATTTCTATTGCTTGGGTTAATCATCTAATTCCTAATTATTTCATTATATCATTATCATTAAAATAACTATTTATTTATTTATGTTGTAATTTCCACTCCCCTTTGTGTGATATACTATTTTTACACATAATCATTCCTTTTATAAATTCTCAATTCATCGATATAAACTTGATAAGAGTAATTTTATCCCAATTTCCATTCATTGATTTAAACATCCAAGTAATTTGTTTTGTGTTAAATAGAAAATGTGTGAATGTACTATGATTTATTTACATTGATTATCCAATCGTATTGAGTGTATTTATATTTTTCACACATTATTATGTAACTAAATTATCCTTAATCTAAGGATACAGTTTTAATTAGGGACTTCTTCTCAATTTACATTCCATTGAGACTTCATTGTTTTTATACACCAATTCACTGTTATTTTGTGTATATACTTTCCATTAGAATATTATTTTATGAATCCCTTTATTCTCATGATATAATATAGTTCTAATTAAATTTTATTCCTCAATTATTTGTATTCAAGTATCTCTCATTTTGTTAAAAACACTTTAACTAAAATATAGTTTTAAATGTTTAAAAGATTTATTCTTCTAAATATTTACCATTAATGTCCTTGTTTTAAAAATGGGTTGTATGTATTATTTTTTATGGACATTAATGTTTCCAAATGATAATCCATTTAAAAGCTTCAACGTGTAATGGGCCACTTTGATTAAAGAAATCAATTTATTAAATGTTTTAAATGGTTTTGAAAATGATTTGATAAATCATATTTTATTTCAATATCTTGATTTGATATATTGTGTTTGGAATGTGGAAATCTTACCTTTCCTTTATTGCAGTGTTATGTGTTACGAATATGGTATGGTTATTGGGAATTGTTTTAATTAAGGAGTTTTATTGTTGTGAAAAATCAGTTATAGTAGAAGTGTCTACTTTATTATATTCATGTTGATATGTAATAGTTGTGGCATAATTCACTAAAACTATAAAACTGAAAATATCCTCAATGTGAATTGATGAATAACTCATGAATAAGTAATGTTTAAGGCTGGGTCCTTATTAACGGGATGAATCATGAAAGATTTACAGGTGAAACCTAACTGTTAACCCCAATCTAGATAACATCCTCCTCTCACATTCCTCCTAGTTCTTCCCATTCATCATTCTATGTTTTTTGTCCCACATGTATGTCCCCTCCAAAAAGTCTCGTACTAGATGAGATTTCATTGATTTCATGGAAACTAAAATATCTATTATGCCAAATCCCCCATCCTCCAATGGGTTTGACACCCGATACCAAGTGGACCAGTGGGTCCTTCCTGAGTAATTGGAATCCCAATGAAACTTGTTCATCAGCTTCTATATTGCTAAAATAAAACCCTCAGGTGGAGTGATAATATACATGACATGCATTGGTATTGGAGAGATCACACTATTAATGAAATACACCCTTCCCACAAAGGATAGAATGTTGTTTTTTCAATTATGTATCCTCCCAGGAATTCTGTATATGATATCCTCTCAAAAGTATTTTTTCATTTGACCAATAGAAATTTGATCCCTGATTTATTTCATAGGAAACAGCTTCTGTTGTATGCCCAAAATGTCTTGAATTGTCCATACCATTCTCCTTGGACATTTACTAGAAATAAAAACATTTCATTTCCATGAATTACCTTTTTGACCACCTAGACTAACATATATCAACATAAGCCTCATAATGTTAACCAATGAAGACGTTATTTGATTCTAAAATATGGAAATATCATCAAGAAACATTAAATGGGAGCAACACCGATCTAATTCATGAATCTGATATGGACATATCTCTTGATAGCTCAAGTATCTATGTAATCTTTGTGATAGATCCTCCAGTGCAAGGAGAAAAAAGGTGGGCGATAGTTGGTCCCATTTTCACACACCATAACACTCTTGAAAAAATAGAAGCCCTTCCAAAAAAAGTTATGGTGATCCATGGAGAGCAGAAGCAATGAAATCATAAGTGGAAAATCCATTCATGAAACACAACTTTTCTCATCCACTGAATTATACAACTCCATTCTAACATGTCATGCACCTTATCTGTGTCAATCTATATAATCACAATGGATCTTACCCATTTCTTATTCATGTCCTCTAACAATTCTTGGGCCACTCTCACTTCCCCTTGAAGACCTCTCCCTTTGACAATGTTGTGTTTTTCTTGAGAAATGACGCTCAAAATCACTATGTTCAACATTTAATACTGCATAGTTTCTAGGATAATGAATGATAAATTTTATATAAATATAGATCTATATTGACTAATAAATGAATGCTCTTTAAATTTAAGTAACAACAACAATATGGAGGCACACAAACCCATGATGGTAGCTACCACCGTAAATAAATATTTCACAGACTCAATAACCATTAGCCCCACAAATTCACACATTTCCACATTAAAGGCTCCTAGAAAACTGTATGGTCTAGGAGCACTCACCAGTGACATATTGAGAACCACCTCCCATACCTCATCCACCAATGGTAAAACCATTAATGTATCATTATACATCGATTCAATCCTCTATGATATAATCATCTTGAAGACCTCATAATCTAATGCAAATCTCACCTCCTCTGATGATTACGAGAATTCTCCTTATAGAAATCACTCGATGTGATCCAAATCTGGCCTCCCGGCAACAATTACATCGGAATAGAATGATCCATCCTCCATCATGATGTTTACATTCGAATTTTTACGCTACTATAAACATGCAAGGAAAATACCACTATTTTTATCACATTATTTAAGCCATATGACCCTATATCACTGCATGTATCCCTACAGAGTCCTCTACTACTGGTTTATCAGTGAACCACATACCAATATCAAACTTGAGCCAGTTGAGATGCCAAAACAGTCTAACCCAATCCATTCTATACATCTCATACCCCAAGAGTCTTTCATAATTTCAATGAAACGATCCATGCAATGCCAATCCACTGAGTACAAAAAGGCCTTATTCTCCAAATCATATAATTGAAGATACAAAAGAGGCGGCACATGTTCCCAGAGAGAATAAGATATTTTAGAGAATGAGACCCATGAAAAATAACCTAAACCCAGGATGTTAGTCGGACATATATCCAGCCTACACCAAATATGGTTACCCCCTCTGCGGTTATTACACTAGGGGTATTTTCTCCCACGCTAAACTAGGTCTAGAAGTCAATTACAACAAATAATGATATTTAAATCAATAATACCATTATAATATAACACTGATTCTTCTCACTTCTCTGAGATGTCAACAACAGTGTTAATGTCTCCACCTACATTCCTGGGTAATACAACCACATCCAAGGATCCATGATACTCCTACATATTTATTCTAATAATAACATAGCTACTAGAATAAACGAAGGAGGACAGGACCACAAGACCTCTAAACACAATCTTCAACAAGATACACTGTTTCGCAACCATCACCATCTCTTACTGATTTTTTTCCAAAATAACCAGATATTCTTATTAACTGAATGTCCATGAATGTGATTACAAAATACCTAATTTCATGAAAATAACCAATTCTTCATGTTTCATTTTTGGGCTTGAGAATAACCTCCAAATAAGCCCCACATCTCCTGCACTCAAAAGCCAAGAATTCACATTTTTCATGTCCCCCCAGCCAATGAGAATTCCAAATCATCAATGAAGAAATTAATTTGGGGAAATCTTGGCCATTCGGCGATTGCTACCAGATCATGGAATGAATAAGTCCCTGAAACACTCCTACCTAGAGATCAAAGGATTCCCTGTCCTAGAATACCCTTTTGGGGAGAGACCTTTCATTGGGATGAGAACATTCTTCTTCAAGAGACTATCCAATTATGAAAAGAGAGAAATCTTGTTCCCCTTCATGACGGTATGGGGAGTTTCAAAAACCTCCTCTACAAGCAAGGAAACGTGCACCAACCAGGCCTACACGTTGTGGGATGAATCTAATTCATTTACCAACCTTTCTTGGAATCCCGTTTTTGAATCATTCAACTGAATGTCAATGGATCATCCTACAGATTCCAATAGAGATAATTTCACAGCCATCAGAGATAGAAGAGAAGTTATCCCGACATCTCCAATAGGAGGAAAAAATTCTCTAGTAATGTCTAAAAAAACTGATGCAACAGCCTTGGACATCCATTTGGAATTCTGGGAGGTTTTCCATGGCATGTCCCTCGCCAATGCACTGCCTACCAATTCCATCGGTGTCGGCATTCCTGAACCCAATGGTAACAAAGTTGGCGACTCAAAATCCTCAGCCAAAAAGAATTCCTCCAATGACTTTCAGAAAAATCCAACTACTTTATGGACTTGGAACCAACAACATTAGATAATTCAAATAATGTTGTCTTACCGCTAATGTTCACCAACTCCACTTAGGTAGACAATGATTAGATTCCATCTATCACCATCTTCACCGCACCAAATTTTCCATGCTCTCCTACTTTACCACTCAATCCAGCCACTCAGCCAGGATACAACATCGTGTTCATGATACTCTGAGGGGTTATGGACCCCCTGACTATGCATTCACCTTTTCGATTTCCTACAAAAATCTACCTCATATCCTTGAAACCTGCATGATGTACAAAACCTTGGAGGAGACATAAATACTAAGCGATTCCACATCCTGTAGCCCCGGAAGAATGGAATAAGATTCTTGAAGGAAAAATAAATAACGTTTGAATCATTACATGAGAGAACATATGAAGTTTTTGAGATAATTAGTAAGGAAAATTATCATTTGGTTTCTACACATCATTTTATGTAGATTCACAATGTTTTCAAACTATTGTAACATAGAAATTATCCCTCTTCAATGTATCATGTTTTTGAGTTGGGTTGACTATATTGTTATCCGGATTTAATCATAACTGAACACCATTATGGATCATTCATTCTATGATAAATCTTTTTTAGGGAATGTATATACATTTTTAAGTGATATGGTATAAATTACTTATTCATTGGAGACACGGGGCTTTGAGGTACTATTGAGAGAGTTGTTTCCTCATATTTTTAACATGGATCTTTATTAACATTAATTTTGGGGTTAAATAGTTTATATAGCGGGATTATGGTACTAGTTGATACCTGTTTCCATGTATATTCAACCCTTGTTTTGAATATCTTTTATTTTAGACTTTTTCGGGTCATATATATGGAAATTTTTTAATGTTATGTTTGATTTAGCGATTTCCATGGTTGGTTAATGGCGGGATAAATATTTTTGGATTTGTCTAGAAAATTTTGAATCCCATCTAGAGGGATTGGATAATGGAATATAGTTCATCCAAATTCGGTACCCTCCCATACAAACTATGTTTCATTGGTTAGTGGTGATTTTCCAGATTATAACATGTTTAGACTAACTGTGTGACCAAACCATGAACCCATTAATGAATAATAGTGAGGTTATTATGATATACTAACCCTAAAACCAACCCCATTAACTGAGTGATTAGGTTTTAATTCCCAAGAATTTTTTTTTAAAATACCAATCCCATTTTAATCTTGAATACCACCCATTAAACCATAATAAAATATATTACCTTAATAATGCACTCAATATGAGATTAATCTACTTAATCATCCCTTCTTATATTCAATCACCATATTATGAATTTGAACTCTGTTAATTAAGTGAATTATCCATGATTTGGAATTAATTCTTCATCTCATATCTATAAATTATAGAGTGATGAAACCACATAATCTATGGATTAGATCTTGAAATATATATATTGTTATTTTTGAGATCCCTCCTTTAACTTCCTCACCATCAATTATCCATTATTGTTTTATATAGGTTATTTGTATCTTGATAATGTATAGAAAGGTAGGTGGATCCAAAAGCAATTTCAATTAATTTGAATTACTGACCCCTTATCGTGAATTGAAAATAATATTTCACATGCATCTATTGAATTACATGGATTTTATGTTTTATATGAAAGGAAAGAATTTTTAATATAAAACACAATTACAATGTATTTTGTAAATTATGTGGATATTTTGAATGTATGTCATAAAAAGTTAATTTATTTTATGAAATTATTTTATATTGATTATTGAGAGTTTCAGATTTAAATGATATAGGAATTATAAAGAAATTACTTCTATAAAAATGATTTTTTTTGAAAATAAAATTCCAAATTGAATGTGAAATTTATAATTTAACTACTAATTATGAATTGAATTGAATAAAATTGATTTTACCATGAATGTTTGATAGAAAAAACATGTGATAAGGATGAGTGAGTGTGTTATTATCATAAGAACTGAAGAATTCAAAAAATCAATAAAAAGATTTATGATGAATACTCATACTAAAAAAATCCTATATTATTTCCCCTATGGGTTGTTGATTGATTAATCAAATGGTTTATGTCATAAGGACGTTCACACACACATTGGTAATTGATGATTGACTATGTAGTGCAAGGATCTTATAAACAGAAACTAACTTATCACCTTTAATATAATCATATTTATTGGTTTTTAACATTATTATTATTTTTTAGTTATTATAAAACTATATTACTAATTCCCTTCTATTATTAAAATTTTTATTTAATCATGTTTTTAACATTTTATCCGTATTCATTATTTCAAATCATGTTGTTAATAATAAAATTTTAAATGATTGTCCTTATATTAAAATTATTTATGTTGAAGAATAATATGGGTTATTTGTTTTTGAATTGATTTTGGGACACTTGGTGGGATTCTACTACTATTTTTAGACCACACTATATGATTAACATCAGGTGTTGGTTGATTTTTTATTCCATGTCATAGAAAAATAAATGTACTACTTGGAGTTGTTTGGTGTGCCTGGTTCATTTAACTAGTTGTGATGGTGTTGAATAATGGATCTATATTCCCATTATTACATGGTTATTTTTAGCTTTTTATTGATGAATGTTATTTCATCTATTGTATTATGTATTTCATTGGAATGTTTATGTAACTACTTGTGGATATTTTATCGTTAATGTGTGTCTCACATATTACCATTAACATTTTTAACAATCAATGTTAGCATGAATGGTTTGTTACTATGGAAAAAACAGTTCCCCTTGCTGTCTAAAATAATTTGATGTGTCTTTCTCTAACCAATGGGGATCGAGAATTCCACTAAGGATATGTCAGGATTGGATCAGTTATTACTGTTCTTGGTTATCAAGATTTTTTCATGACACATGTATTTAATTTAGGTGTATCTTATTAATCAATGTACCCATTTACATATATATATATATAAGTATGATAAAACTATCAAATGAGTAAATGAGGAAATAAAAAACAGAAATTAACCTCAATGTATTATTCTATAAATTATACGGATCTATATCGGATGATGTTAAATTTATCCTATTGCTTCAGATGTTAGGATATATTATATATAAATCCAATATGAGAGGAAATGCTCGAATAATTATTATCACCCACATGTACACATATTAACACAATCATATCATTATATGTCGGGAAAATAATTATGAACTACAATGACCAATTTCAATGTAATCTGTTATAAAAAATCAAGTTACTCATATATCGTATTTTGGGAATAGGGGAATGGGTATGAAGTTTATTGTGATTACATCGCACACTAGTGAAGAGGAGGTCTTAAAATTTGTAACCCAACAACCATTAAACAAAATATATATGAGACCAATGTGCATTTTACATAACATCGAAATATATCAACTAGTATGATTATAATTTAAAAAAATAAATTGCATTATAAATTAAAAGTAAAATAAAATAAATAGGAATTCTTTACACAATAAAGGATAATCATGATATCTCATATAACATTCAATATCATACAAATAAATATTAATTAGAAATCACTTATATCATAATAAAAGAATTATAAATCAATGAATACTACATTATGGAAACAAAATAAACATAAACATTAAAATAAATACAACACACACTAAATTAGATAATATTTCAATATATATTAAAAATAATACATTTTATAATACAAAAATAATTGTTATAGGTATTGGTACATGTATTTATAAGATAAAAAAGGATCTAACTCCCACATGGGTTCTAAGTAGTTTACAATCAAAAATATAATATAAAAGACCATATATTGTATCAGTAATAAACAACCCATACCATGGTGTGCTATGTAATTATATTCGGCATGATGTCAAGGCTGACCTAGAATACATATATAAAAATTTATTTCCATTAAATTTGGTTTTAACATAAATATATTTTCTAAAGAATTCATATTAAAATGTAATTATTTATCATTCAACTAAGATTTATTTTGAAATGAATAAATTTTTAAAACATAAATTTTATTATATTCTCATAAATAAAATATTTCCTAAAAATAAATTTCAACACTGAGGTATTATAATGGATCCAAAACCAAGTCACATACTTTAGATGGAGAAGAAAATGAGTGTCTTAATAGAACAATTAGGATGTAACATTGTTTTAACCCATTTATAAAAACAATTTTTTTTGACATATGATTTCATTTCATACATCTTTATTCTCCCGATTGTTACCTCTCCACTGATGATCCACATAAAAGATGTAATATATATATATATATATATATTTGATTTCTAAGTCACGAATGAAATATAAATTTTTTTGATTATTTTAATAAATTTTACATAATCAAAAATGATTTATTCTAATAAAATTTAATCAAGCTACACAAGATTTATAGTACCCTAGGATTGTGGTACACTCTCTGTTTATGACTTATGTTCTACATTTGTAATCATTGGGTTAATTAATTAGAATTTTTCTTAATTATAAATGAGTGATGATACTTTAATAGTCTACATAAATATTTATAGGAAATATTCACATACTGAAAAGTGATTTAATGACATAAATCATCCTGAGAATATATTATCAAATCACTTAATATAACTAATGTTTCTTTGTGTTATCAGATGATTCATTTGGTGATATGAAACTAGTTTAGGATATGAATGAGTTTCTCCAGAAGATATATTTGTGGTGATGCTTTTTTTTTTGTATAATTTTCCACTTGAGTAATTCAAAACTTGATTTATCAATTCAATAGCTAAATAGTTCAGGCTCAGCTAGTTTTGAACTGTCCAGCAAAGGAAAATCCAAACTCGGATTCATCCATATCCCTTTTGACTTCCAAGTCCATTAGAGGTTATTTATAAAGAATATGTATTTTTTTGTCTCTCATCCCACATTACCATTGAGAATACAATTATAGGAATAAGAGGTTTTTATATAATTATTCATACATTTATTTAATCTCTTTGTGTTGGACTAAAAAAAATTATATCACTTTGAAATTCAAAGATATATGGGTCTGGAATTGAGTTGATGATATCTTATTGGGTTTTGGTCGAGTAGTAACATGAAAAAGTTTGATATTTTTAATCCACATTGATCATACATTCTAATTAAATAGAGGGAGGTGGATTCTCTCACACACTACTATATTAAATCTTGACAAATTTTGTTTTACTAAATGATTATTAATCATTAAAAGATTTTTGTGGATATTGAAATGGATAATACCAATTTATATGTTTTTTTAAAAGGGTTGTTATGAACAGTGAAATTTCTATTTTAGTAATTGTTTTAATTTTTATTTTTAAATTAATGTGATGGTTTTTGTTCACAAGAAGATAGGATAGATAATGGTCATAATGTACCAACATCAAATTTGGATGAATTATGGTATTGAAATACCATAATTATTTTTTGATATGATACTTGGGTCTGTGAGGGTATGTTGTTGGGTGTTTTATCGGATGTGTGTGTTCTTTTGAATGTGTTTATATGTGATTATTGGATTGATAATTCCAAGTATCAACAGATGGTTTTAAAATAATAATGTGTGTTTTTTCATAGAAGGTTACTTGATTTTAATATAGAATACTTATTTGTTTCTCTCTAATATTTAATTAAATGTGATAACTTATTCTTTTCATTGTAGTATTTGTAGATAGGTATATGGGGAATATCTACTAATTATTGTTCTCATATTTTAGTCGAGATGTTCATATTATTTTAATAATTTATCCTACCAAGATACTAGGTAGTTCTAAGATTCATACATCATATTTTTATTCCTCGATGATGTGAATAAGTTTACATGATATTGGGATATATATTGTTAACATTTTAGTATATTGTAGTGCAACACGTGTTCTTGATTCATGATATCATGAAGTCTTATTTTCTAACCATTTGTTTACTTCCATTATTACTATGATATAGTTTTATTTTTATATTAACTAAGTTTTATAGTTTACATTATAATGTATCACATAGATTTTGTTTCTTTTTTCTTAATTCATATATGTATTAGTCATTAAGTTCAACGTACAGTAATGTTCTCTTAAAACCTTGTAATTTGTTTCTAGAATATGTTGTCTAAATAATGTCAATATTGTTTAGTAGAACCTCCACCACATCTCAAGAAAATGAGATGGAAGGGGGATATTATTGATTTGCTTAGTCTTGTTAAGTTCATTTTGTATGTTAGTAGTAAAGATATATGAATGTTGGTACATAAAATATATATAATTATAATGTGTGACTAAATATTTTATGTTGAACCTCATGTTTCTATGTTATTCCGGTATAATAGTTTTCTATGATACATTCAATATGTATTCATCTAATCATCACGAGATTTGATTCTGTTTGTTTAATATCATGAATTAATATAGAGACATCCCTTTTGGACCTTATTATTCATCTTATGTTTGATTATTTTTGAAAATTTACAAAACTGGACAAAATCATAGAATTTTTAAACAATACATATAGTGATGTATGCTTATGGGGATTTAGAAATTTTAAGCCATTGGTTCTTTGTTAGTGGTATCTAAATGGCATTTTATTATTGTTATAGAAAATGGATACTGGTAAATACCATATAAATAAACAAGAAGAAGATTCATAATTTTTTTTTTCACCAAAGACATAGGTGAACAAAACATATAAAAAATATTTTGAATGAATCTTCATCCATTGATAGAGAAAATAGATATAATGAACCTAGGATGATGGCTCATTTAGTTCAGTTTTAGAAGAAAATTTATAAATATTTTTGGGGGATTCTAAACCTGAAAATGTGGAAGTCTAGCTCAATCAAATGAATGGATTATTTGATTTTCAAACTACACTGATGGAAATAACGGTTAATCTTGAAAAAAATGTGTTGGAGGATCTTTCGCACTAATTCATGAACCTAGCTATCCTATCTAGGGTGGACCGAGGACTTGTTTTGGAAAAATTGTTGGACTTATTCAAAAAAAATTCTATCCACACACATTCAAGATAAAAATAGGAAGATAACATCTTTTTATATGGAATGATATATTATTAGTGACCAAGTATGGATCCATGTTTATAAAATGAGTTCATTTTTATATAGAATTTTCTTATATCGTGTACATAATGGATATCAAATTTACGTTTTAGTTATGACTACAGAATCAATCAATGATAGGTTTACTATATATTATAGATTATTATTTAATGGTTAATAGGTCATTCTGAAGGATGTGGATCCCCCATGATTATGTCATCCAAATAAGTTAAATATCATACATGATTTGAATAAAAATGTGTTATCTTTAATACAATTCACTTTTTCCATATGAAAAATGAATGTACCACACCTCTGAGTAGTTGTTATCACTATGTAATTAATTTTAATATCAATATATATTATCATTAACATCATAATTTAGTAAGGGGGAACCTTTGGAATTATTCTTAGGTCTCTAATTAATGGACAAAATAATATAATCGAAATAATTTTCATCCATATACTTGGATGAACCAGGACACATTTACCATCAATTTAGTTGTCTTGACAAAAACATAGTATGGTGTCATGATATATCCTATGGAAACAGATCAAGAAAATCATAGAGTATATTATTCTATCATGAGTGAAAAATTAGTGTCCTCTAAATTGTACGGTACAACTCTTTGGAACTAGAATCTTATTTAGTTTTTGTTGGATACCAACACATGAATTTTCTCTTGTATTCATTTATTGTTAAACAATTTGAAATAAAAAAATTATTCTCTATATCATTAATATCAGAAATCCATGTGTATTGTGGTAGAGAAGAGTATATAAATGTGTAGAATGTGACATTACCCTTGATGTAGTTTAGTTTCAATGAGAGTATATAGCCCTAGAGAAGGTTGGTTTTTATTTAATCATTACTATAGATGGATAGTGGGATTTAAATCCCATATCAACTACTACACATGATAGTTCATTTTTACCTCCTCGGATAGAGATCACCATGTATTCATGGTTGAGTGGTATATAATTTGAAGTAGAGTTATACCATTAGTAATAGTGGATGGAACCATCAATTAGTAATCAGATTAAATGAATATAGAAGCTATAAAAAACCAAATAAGGTACTCTTAATTTTATAATATAATAATACTTTGATGTAACATTGAATGATATTATTGGGTTACCACCTGCGTTAGAAATCAATTTTTCTTTTTATCTAATTCTGAGAACACGACCAATTTCTCTACCATATTATATACTGGATCCCTAAGAGTGGTTTGAGTAAAAAATAAGGCAAAAATTGTTTGAATGTGATGGTTTTATCATTCCATATACATATAATTAGTATAAAAAATTTTTATTCATAATTAAAGAAGAGTTTTCTCTCTAGTCATGGGTATATTATCATTAATTATATCAGGTTATAAATAAAATTCAGTACTTAATTTATCATAATGAATCTTAAATTGATCAATTAATGGTAACTAATTGGTTATTTATGATTCATTAATGCTTAATATAATATATGCTCAATTTTATGAAAGAGTATATCCTCATGGTAGCATTCCAAAATGTATATGAAAAATATGAATATGTTTTCATGCCCCAAGGTCTAAAAAGTTTTTTCCTACAATATTCATGGATTGGATAAACATTACCTTCAATATAGACTATTACTCATTTTTCTTATTTTTGTTGATGATATTCATGTTTAATCTCAAATATGGGGTCATTATTACGATATCATGGAAATTGTATTGATTACATTGTAGTAAAATAATTTGTCTGGTATGTTTAATATGTATGACTTCTTGATAAAAAATATATGTTTCCTGGTAATTTTATTTCTGAAGATGTTATATGCATTGACCTAGGAATGAAAGAAATAGTTATCTCCTCTTGAAAAAAATATATTTTTTGGATGTTCATTGTTTTGGGATTAATATAATATTATCTTCGTGTTGTTCAATATTTCTCTGGGTTTTCTTAACACATTACTTATCTGAAAATAAATTATTTTCCATTCATATAGGAAAATAATGATTGAAAACATTTTATACAGCATATAACTCATATAACTTCCCCACCCACCATAATATTTCTATAGATATGTTAGCACAATGTGGTATATTGTGATTCAGCTGAATGGGTTCTTGGTTGTGTTATCAATTAAGGTGATAATATTGTGGATTATGGTTTGATTGAATTTCGAGATCATAAGAAAAAATATCTTATGCATGAAATAGATTTACCTATAGTTTTCCAGGACATAATGACATGGTGGAAATAAATGTATGGAGAAAATTTCAAAGTTTTCACTACTCATAAGAATTTTAAATTTATGATATCCTAATGATACTTTAACATATAGAAACAAATCTATGTAGTACCATCGGATGATGAATTTGACATTGTATAGACATGAAGTTAAGGGAAATTGGTGGATTATGATTTTATTTAAAATTAATTTATTTATTTTTATGAGAATATTATCACGGATGGAAAATAATGATCATGATTGGCAACATGAATTCATATTGGGGCATACAGAATGAGCATGAATTTTTTTCAAGTAAAAATCATTTTTAAATCGTTGGTTTTTCTAAAAGGGGATCATATAGAAGTTCATTATTCTATAACCATTATGGTTAACATAAATGGGGGGAATTTTAATTTATAGAAAGAGGATGAGGACACCATATTACATTCTAGTAAATCGATTATAGTTTTTTAGTCTTTATATGAATTTATTTTTTAAACATATCACCATTTTAATTGGTATATTAATCTATGTATTTAGTAAATGTGTATGGCGATGAAAAAACATTTTTTTTATTGATGAGAGGATATTTTTATGATTATGTAATTGTTATCTTAACTTATAAATATGTAAATACTATTCAACAATGCTCAAAAAAATTATACATGTCTATTTTAATACATTCATTGTATTGGATAAAAATTTCAACAGAACTTTTCACAGTTCCAATGAAAATATTATGAATATATAATGGTATTTGGGTGATTTCGGATTGACTCACTATTTATAAACATATTCATCCTATAAGAGAATAAAACATGGTACAATATTTAGAAAATTTTCATATTTATGATTTGTTCATGTTACTTGGGGTTTCAATTTTGATAGCCTATGACAAACATTAATTAATTAATTCTTTATTTTGGTGATCATTATAATAGGATCATGGAATTTTGATGACCATGATCACATTATATATTCTGTTATGGAATTTTGTGGCTCTTGTGAATACCATATTTCATTACTGGAGTTCTCATACATGAAAACAATTAAGGGAATTTTTTCCCAATATAAGGAATTGAATGTTCAAACTTCTCATTCTCCACTATATCTGATGGAAGAAGGGGAGATACCTTTTATTTGACTGAGTATTTTTCGTGATACTATCAGCGTGATTCAAATGATCTAGACGATAATGATAATGGCACTAGGATAATAGAAATATTATGAAAAAAATCAAAGACCCTTATCATTTAGTATGAGTGACTATTTCTTTATTAATGTTCTACTAAGACTTGGTCATCAATTCTTGGGAAACAAACATATTCCTCACCACAAAATTTGTTACTATTAAATATTGTTTTAAAAATTGGAACTGTGCTATATTAATTAGGCTTACGTATGTGATTTTTTGTATTCCAAAATGTCTCACATGTTTTTAAAATGATGTTGTACCCACCTCCTGAGATCCTAAACAAGTGATTATTTAAGATCATCTTACTATTTATATTAATGAACCAATTATCCATGAACTTGTTCACATTATATAATTATTGGAACATACAATCTGACGGAGACCAATATTAGTGATGTGGCTTTTATAGAGGCATGATATTGTTCATGAGAAAAAAAATGCAACGAGAGAAGTCTGTGTGGGATATATGATGTAATTAATTCCAACTCCCCAAAGATGTAAATCCCAATAATATGGATTATGTAGCACCCATACTATTAGATATTATAGTGTAAAATGCCTTTTTGTTTATATTCATAATTATTGGTTAAATTTATCAGAAGTGATATAATGTTTCAAGGGGATAATGCCTAAAATATGGATATATAAAATTCATCCTGGAATATTCATGTTGCGAATGGTGGTTTCACTATGTGAATGTTGGGTAATATAATTTTCTTCTTATTTTTCCATACATTTATTTTCTTTAATCAAAAACTCCCTCCTAAAAGTTTGTTCCATAAAATTTCTTGTCCCACATTTATTAGTATTTTTTAGTTGAAAAATTTATTTTTTACCATATATAGAAATAGTTATAACGTGTTATGAATGAATAATAGTTGTTCTTAAATATGATACATCTTATTATAGATGAATCTAATTCACCACACTAAACATTATCATAACCATTGGTTAGTATTTTTACTTGTCTCTTATACTAAAATTATTTATGACCATTAGTTTGATACTAGTACTAATAAATATGAATATTTCTTATAATTCATATCTTATGGATAAATGATAAGGAATTACAGTTGATTATATCATGATTATATTAAAAAAATATATTTTTTCTATTATAAAAAATACAATTTAGCATTGTAATGGTTCTAAATAAATGATTTCGGATATTAAGTTATAGTTGATCTACTAGGTTTCCTCTATTAAAGGCCATTTCCAAAAGCTCATAAGTATTACGATTTTATGTTCTCCTATAAATAGATAGAAATTTGAAGAGTATGGTGCCGAAAAAATATTATAAAATCAATTATTCTAAATAATTATTTGAAAAATAATATTGTACTTAGTCTTATTAATTATCTAGAACATTTCATTTTTAATCCATGTTTGTAAACATTAGGTCGCTCTATGGATTCTATGGATAGAAAAATAGAATAAAATCATCGTATTGGGGGAATTTGAGAATAGGAAGTCAAAGAAATCATGTTCATCCTCATGAGGGATTTTCTAGTAAGGAAATATAGTCATTTAAGTAAGTACATAACTATGGAAACCTTTAGTTGAGGTTGTTAATATCCATTACACATAAGGTAAAAATGTGGTTTCATTTAAAATAGGAGGTCATACATTAACACTTTTACTATATATTGTATTTTTTACATGTCTTTATAAAATACCGAATATTATGATAGAATGTTTTTTAGAATAATTCATATATTTTTTTTATTTGTGTATCTATGATAAAAATTAAAACACACTTCAATATAATCATATAATCTATGATTCCTATTCTAACACTTTGACTAGAATCTGATTTGGGAGTTTGATCATTTTACATAAATATGTACTGGGATTTGTTTTGGTTAATATATTTAAACTATAGTAAACCCTCACTTTTAATATTAACAATCATAGTTAATTTTTTTTCTCATAAAATTAATATAAGAGAAGGTTATAAAAAATTAACTTGGGGATTTTTTTCACATTTTTATCTATTTGATGTAATTTTTTATAATATTCTTTTTTATAAATTTATCATACACTAACCAGTATTTAAAAAAATCATTTTTTATAAAAATAAGTATATGAATATTTTATCTATCGATAATATAAATCATATTCGAACCCAATTTTGTCATGTGAACAAATATGAGTATTGGAGAGACAAAATGAATTATTTTGATCAATATTGGATTTGATAATTTATTTTTCTCTTAATGGGATGTACATGATTCTTTATGATTATTTTTTATTAATATTTTGATGTTAGAATATTTGTTCATATTTGATGTTGGAAGAAATTTATTCTATTTTATGATGAGAAATATCTATATTGATATGCCATCATGTATTTCTTCCAATATTACTACATGTAAATTATAACAATCACATTTTGGGACATCCAAATTCACTGAAACAATAAATCAATTCTTATATCTTTTTAACAATCCTATTATGTTATACATAGTGAGATAGTTTCCAAGGGGCACCAATGGTTCATCAATATTATCAATAGTTTCTATTTCCTTGGGGAATATGTATTGATGATAAAATTTTGGTCGGAAATATTATTCATATAATTTCCAATGAGTGGGAATCTAAAAAAACTAATGTTGATGGAACAAGGAAGATAATTAATCTATCTTGTAATAATCTTATTGAAACAATCATGAATTATTAAGGAATATTAATTGGAGATGTTTAATAGGATAAAAAGAAAAGTGGCGGACTAGATTTATTAAAAAAATTATTTATTACTACAAAAAATTTTGTTTCCCAGCGAAGAAATAAAGTATGTAAGAAATAAAAATATATTTTTTGAATCTGATTATCATTCATCACCCCAATTTGTGAATGAGTTATCAGATATTGTTTAGAGGATGAACATGATTTTGTGAATGAAAGGCTTCCATAACTATATAAGAAAGGTCACATGGGAAAAATGAAAAGAATGACTCTAAGGTTACCTTTTATGAATATAATAAAGTAGGAGAGATATAAACTCAATTTACTAAGCATAAGATGAATTATTGGAATGAAATAAATTAAAATTGGAATTCCAAAAAGTATTATAATATAAAAATAATGAAAAGTATCCAAAATTATAAATATTTATGTGAATTTGGTGTAGATTGTTCATAAAATCCGACTGATAATGAATGTTATGGACAAAGGAACATTGACCTATTTTAAAATTTACCTATGGTAAAACAATAAATAATTGAAAAGGCACACACTATTGAAAATATTTATAATATTTATGTAATTGTTAATTATCTTCATGATAAAAATAATACATCTTCTGATGAATAAAATTCATCAACTAATGAGGATAAAACTCTTCCATGTTTCGAATAAGTTACTGTGTTTCCGAGAATTTTGGAAATGAAAATTGAAGAATTTGTAACAAAATATTATAATTACAAATAAAAACAATATAAGAAAGATTCAAGAGTTACTATTTATTAAATAAAATTTCATAGCATTCTATATATATTGATAAAACAAATCATGATAATGATACTATTTATAAAGATCAGAATAATGTTATATCAAAGAAAAATACATTACAAAATATGTTATGAGAAAAATATTTTTAATTCAATTACAAATGATGAAAAAATCATAGTGGTTATGGTGGGGAAAAATTCATCACCTTAAATAATATTTTCTTACAATACCATACCCAAGATGGTTTGGTTTACTAAGAATTAATTTTTTTTATATTATGAAAAAATAATGAATCAACAAAATATTTTACACATGGATATTGTATGTTTCTGAAACACGACTAAAAAAAGATTCTATAATAAGATAATTTAAATAAATGGTATAAATGTTAACTTTTTAGACAATTCTCAATGAAAGATCATTGGTAAATGTTACATTGTAATTCTTGGAAAATATTTATTTTGAAATGTTCTATTTGTTGTATAACTTAAGGAAAACTTCATAATAATAATTCAATTATGTGACGAAGTTTTATTTTTGAAAATTATTAATAATAAATTTACTATACATAGTTTCATGGATGAATTTATTCTTTCAACCAATCTAAGTGATAATTTTTACACCCTAGTCATAGAAGATATTAGGATCTATGACTTATCGTGACTTAGTGAAGAGGAAAATCAATATTTGTTAATACATAAATGGTTTGGAAATTATAATCATAGAAACACATCTATGTTTTATATGAATGTAATAATGAAGTATCCACCAGAATATAGGTTTTATATATCATGATTTTGGAACAGTTTTTAGTATGTTAAAAACCATAAAGAATTATTTAAATCTATTAGTGAAGTATAAACATCTAATGGTTTACCATAAGCATGTGTTGATTTATTTGGTCCTTAAAATACTGTATGAATTTTTGGAAAGGACTATTTATTGGTTTTAGTTGATGAATATACCAGATACAAAAGGGTCTATTTGCTAACAAGATCATTTGATTCCTTTAGTAAATTTCAAATATTTTTATCCATATTTAAAAAAGATAAAAACCACTCGTTGATATCAATTTGTAGTGATTGTGGAAGAGAAGATGAAAATAATGACTTTATATATTTTAGTAGATAGATAGGTGTTGAATATTAATTTTCAATATATATAACTCAACAACAAAATGGTTTACTCAAAAAAAAAATAGTTTTTTCAAGATAATACGTGAACAAAGTTGTGTGAATACCCAGTTTTAATCATTTTTGGGTTGATTTGTTTTTTATGAACTATTATAATATAATGTTATTTTTAATTATATTTTTTTGTAATAACAATATATTTGAGTTATTTATAAAAAGAAAACCAAATGTTTCATACTAAAATGTTTTTGGATGAAAATTATTCATTCTATATAAAAAATATTAATTAAATACATTTAAACAAAATTTTTATGAAGGAATAAGTTTTGGTAATTCAAAAACAAGTAGGGATTGTATATTTTTTTAATACAAATAAATATACTTTTTCTGAAATATATAATTATAAGTTTGACAAAACAAGTGGTATTGTTTTTAAAAAACCTCAACTAACATACTGATATGTTATTCCAAAAAAGTAATTTTTAAAACCTTTGTAGAAAGTTCTTCTCATAAGGTAATAACTCATGAATTTGTATTTAACGTTATTACCTAGGAATATATTCTACATGTTGTTGAATAATAGTCATTTAAAAAACCGTGAGACCAATTATTTTTTAGGAATCATCCTTGTGAAATTATCATTGGTGATTTAGATAAACATGTTAGTTTTATGTGTTCATTGAGAAATAAAATTGAGAATCTAGATTTATTGCCTCAATTTGAACAAAAAAATCGTAATGAGAAATTTGGTGAAGAGAAATGGAGAAAATCAATGAAATTTTAACATAATAAATTGGAAAGTAACCAAGTATAGAATTTAGTTGAATGACATAAATAATTTTCTATAAATAGAGTAAGATTTGGCTTTTCTAATGAAATCTAATGAAAATTCTATATTGTTTAGAAATAAACCATGACATGTTGTTAATTTATATAAATAAAAAAATGGAATAGAATATGAATTAACTAATGAATTAGTATCTATATATTAGTCTATTCAAATATTTCTATCCTCTATAACATTCCATAATTTTGAACTATTTTAAATAGATATATTGTGTGATTTTTTTAAGGGATGTGATCACGATAATATTTATATAGAATGAAATTTTTTTTTAGAATTTTTAAAATATAAAACATGTTTATAAGATTACTAGTAATGTTTATGGAATTAAAAATGAACAATCAGATTATTATGCGAGCTTAGGTGGATATTGGTTCAAAAAAATGATGTTAATAGAGATACAAATCCAAATGATTTTATAAAATTATTAAAAAATAAATAAATGAGTGTAAATTTTTTTATGACTTTATATTTGGATTAAATAAGAAATATTTAATAGATTACTTTTTGGTTCTATGGATGATTGAGTTTGTAATGAGTACAAAGGGATAGTGAATTTTTTTTCACAATTTTAAAAAATTCAAAAAACCATAATGTACTTTTGAATATCAAGATAATTTTATAATATATATACTTATGAAATTAGGGTATTGAAATAATATATATATTAGTACTATAATTGGTACATCTAATACTATATATATTGATGAATATATGAAATCAGTTGATTAGAAAACATTTACTAGAAATATTGGTTGCTTACTTTACATAACTACTAGTCAGGTCGATTAAAAATTTTCAAAATTATTATATTCTATATATCAATCCAACATAAAATAATACCTTCTTAATGATGTAAAAAAATCAATGTTAACTTAATAGAACTATGAATTTATTTCAATATATTTTTGTAGATTTTTTTAGATCTCAGATGCTTTTAGGATGATATCATGGATGTACGTAGAATGGATCAGAAATGTACATCTAGAAAATAAAATTTCATTTTAGGCTATTTATATTTTTGGTCATATAAATAAACCTCAGTAGAACATTCCACTACTGAATCTGATTATGTGGTATAAGGATGTTCTTGGGTTCATGTTATGAGGATGCCACACAGACACAGTAACTAGGGCCCAAATTTTGATAAAACTCAAAAAATATTTTCTAAGAAAATTTCCATTTATCTATTGAAATTAAAATCACATTACTCATGTGATATACTTATAGATATAAAACACCATTTCCTTTTAGATAAGATACATTAAAGGGATATAATTATATAAGTCATCATTACTCAAAAACAACAATATGATATCCTTACTAAACCCATTAATTTCGATATGTTTTAATAAATAAATAAACGTTTTGAATAATTGATTATATGTGATCATTCATATATAAATCTTCTTAACCAATATATGCACCCTAATAAACTCCTCATATACGGAGCGCATTTTCGTATTTTCGATATTTGTTTTCAAAATTTTAAATATTTTTAAAATATTATAGAATTTTCACAGTACCAACCGTAGGAGAAGCCTTCTGAACATCTCATAAATTACAAAAAATGTTAGATAATTTGGAATATACAAAGAATATATAATTGGTTTCCTTAATACATGAATGTAGAAATTTATCTAATTTTTCACTGAAAAATTTTGTATTTTCATTGAGGATGTAGGGTCCCCTGATTCTGAGAAATTTTGATCAAGATTATATTAAGGGATTAGATAGTTTTGTGTACGATTTATCATTAGTATTAGATAAATAATCATTGTAATATTTCCTTCATTATGGTAGATTACATAAAAATTACATAATATAGTCAAATATAAACATGATTCCATATTTAATGAATACACTTCTTTTGAATGTTATTAATCCATTGGATTTTGATAACCAAATGATTTAGATGTGGGGGAATATTTTGTAATGTTCAAGACATAGACTCTAGAATGAAACTGGTTTTTGATTCAAATATGAAAATCATTATTGATAAGGTTGAAGGAGATGAATCAAAGGAACTAATATCTATAAATGATTTGGATATAAAAAAGTAATTTTTGATTCTTCTCAACCACAGAAACAAAATAAGAAAAATAAAATGAATGTTGATCAGTCTGACTATGTCAAAGAACATATATCACTCAAGAAACATAGAGATTACAATTTTTCGTTAGATATGGCTGATGTGTTATCATTGAAAATTCATGACTATGAAGATTTAAAAAGTTACAAAGATAAAAGGAAACATAAGAAGGAAATTGAAGAAGAAACAATAATTTAATTTGTATTAATGGGTGAACATATATATTTTGGGAATCCAAATCTACCAGATTCCCATTTCGATATATTCATTTATGATGGAATACATTATTTTAATTAAATCATATATATCATTCAGTTTCCCCTTATGTCACTAATATAAGAGAATATAATTTTGTTAATGAATATTCATTCCCTAAATATTTTTAGAAGTATTAATATAAATAAAAACAATTGGTATCATAAATTGATGAAAAATGTTAAATTCAAATGAGACGACAATTAAAAAATGTGCATGATGAAGTTAGAGAGGTATAAAATGGAGAAGTATATCATCAAGTAGATAAAGAATAAGTGGAAGAGTATTTAGATAAATAATAAGAAGAAAATTAAGATGGGAAAACTAAGACTGATGAAGTATCAATACAAAGAAAAATAGCATATTCAATATCATCACCTTCAACTATAAAACTAGATAAGGGTACCGATATTGAATTATTGAAAAGAAAAAAATTCATCATCAGATTTAGAAGAATAATATTCTTCAACTAAAGATGAACAACATGATCAAAAATCCCATATCAAGGTTTCTGATAATATTAAATGACATATTTTTTTTATACTTTTGTTATTTCATTTGATAATAATATTTCAATGAAATGAAAAGACAAATCTATGGATGTATCAAAACCAAATGTTTATTCTTTATGATCAAATCCTCTAAACCATTCATTGGGATCATAATACTCAGATGCAAAAAAAATTATAAAATGAATTGAATTAATTTTTCATTTTTTGATAAGGTTAGAAGATACCATTCCATATTTTCCTAATCGCGATGTGAAATGCATGTTTTATCAATGTCAATCGAATGAAAAATTAAAAACCCTATAATTTTAAATATAATTATTTATCTATATTAAAAAATAGTTTAATCCCATTCATGAGAAGTTTCAAACACATAAGATATCATATAATTAGATGGTATGTTGTTTAATCAATTCGATTGTGATATAATGGAACAGTGTGATCAATTATTTGAAGATGAGAAACTCTTTTTAGAAACTATAGAATATTATTACATGTTGTCCATAGAATTTTCTGATATGGTACTATTTTTGGGATAGTTTAGAGATAGCATATATTACCATAGAGAGGTTGTGAATGTTTTGAAAGAAAATGCTTGTGATTTTCTGTTGGATAACAACTCGATATGTTCATGTGAAAATAAATTGATCGATATCGGGGATAAAAATAAATATTATTCTACAGAAGAATAAAGGATAAATACTCATGTCCAGAAGAAAGATGTGATTTATTAATTAATCATAAAAATTGATATGTTTCTGGCGGAGTTAAAAATATAATGTGTTTTGTTCATATTTTGATGAATAGTTAGTCATTAAATTTTCATTTCGAACTTTAAATGTATTTTTTGATAACATTTGAAATTTTAATGAATGTTAATATACTATCATCCAATTGTATATGATTAAATTAATTCAAATAGTTATTGGTTTATGTTCATCTATTTTTAAAAATATTATAATCTAGATCTGATTTTTTTTCATATGTACACTTTTCTTGAATTTTATTAAACTATGATTACTTTCCAATTTATTCCTATAATTAAAAATGGGGGAGATGGATTGACTAATTTATAAAGGTGGATTATTTCATAAATATTTGAGGTATAGAGATGTGTTAATGAATTTCAGATAGGTACAGTAACCATATATAGGGGTCAGTATGGATATATTCAATTTCATTATATAAGAGTTTTATAGTTTGTTAGAGTTATGAAGTATCTTGTCAAATTTATTAACATGTTAATTGGTTTTATGTATTTCTTATAATAATTTTTTCATATAAGTATTTTTGTTTTTTCTTTTGAGATGTGGGGAGTTTATTTAGTTCGATGTTTTACTTAATTTTTTTATATTCCTTTAGTTTCACAAATCCCAAAGACCATAATAAAAATATGATTATTAACATTTTTATTTTAAACGTTTTTTAGTATATTTTTATAGAGTAATTTCATTGCAATAAATATAAATATTTATAATATATTACAAATATAAATATATTATTATTTAATAATATAAATCAATGTAAGGATGGGTCCAATTCATAAGACTTTCCATTTTCCTAACCCATGGTTTGAATCTTTATTTGTTTATTGTTCTAAAAAAAGCATAACCATCAGATTGATGCAGCTACTGATACATCGTACATATTTTTATATAGGTTTTTCTATTGACAAATAATATATAATTTCATTGGTCTATATGATATTTATAATAGGGATAAATAAATTTTTATATCTTATAAAAAAAATTTCCATTATGATGGATCTAAATCAAAATGACATAAGATATTTCATTAATGATGTATTTTCATGTGACCACTATATGAGACTATTGAAAAAAACAATAGAATATGACTGGTGGAGCCTCTAATACAAACAGAAGGTCAAATAGAGATTTTGATGTAGATTTGAATTTTGAAACTCATGTATTCAGATGAATACATAGTATTATATACTCATTTATATACTTCATAATTCATTAGCGCATTTTTATACAATGTAATCATTATAAGGGCTGATTCCTTTAGAAAATATTGATTTATATAATTTTTTTATTTTTGTACCAATTGAGTGATTTTGCGGATAGAAAGATGGTGAATTCGATCCATCAGACCTATTGATTTTGTAGCTGGTACGAAATAAAATGATCGTCGTATCGTGGGCTTTGTGGGAGATGCAGAAAATGAAATTACAATCGTCGTATTAATGGATTTTCTAGTATGGAAGAAAAAATAGTATAGTAAGTATAAAATTTTGGATGCCTCTTGTTAGGGTCAATGACATATATTACTTATAATCCTAAAATAGTTATTATAAGGACCCATCCTTAAACCTTACAAAATATTGAATTAAATGAAAAATTAACATTGTGGATATTTTCATGTTTATAGTTTTAGAGAATTAGGACATAACTATTACATCTCAAATGATTAAAAAGTAGACACTTCTACACAGTTTCCATTTTTTTACAAAACATGAACTCTTGAAAAAACGATTCATGTCTAGTTCCATGTTTAAGACAACATGTCTTTTCCATGATCCCTTCCTTGACGTTATTCCACACAATGTCATATGAAATACATTTCTTATACTTGTGATGAGCATAAAAAGCTCATTAAGGGTTACACAAAGAAGGAAAATAATAACTTTTTCAAAACAACATGTAAACCTTGAATACTTTAAAATAAGAAATACTTTTCACCTTTATCAAGTAGTAAATACTATTCACTGAATAAATGATAATTACTTACCCATTTGTAACCAAAAGATTACCATAAAACCCATATAAAGAAGACATAACATATAAAGGTAACTTGCGACATAAACATACTAAAATTGAATAACCATATGGTAAACTTACAAACATATCACTAAATTGAATAGCAATACGACCGACTTCTATACCCATGGCATTCAAGGTTATAACATAACCACCTATCCGGTTATTCACGACACCACCCGTCATTTGGTTTATCACGTTACCACCCGTCAAATGTCCATGTACCCATATAAAATCATAACACATACAACAAAGATAAAGGAAAGAATCAATTTCCACATTTCAATCACAATATATCACATAAATATATTGACATAAAAAATCCATTATCAAAACCTTTTTCAATACCAAAATACATAAAATAGTATATGGTATTTATTTTCTTTTATAAACATTACGGATTGTTGAGGAATCCAAAGACCAAGTAATACCTGCGGTGGGGGAAAATGTCATTGTCAATACTTAATTCATAATAAACAATCTTTTTTTTATTAAAACACTTTGTAGAAAAAGATTCCATTTGAAAAGTCAAGGGTGTTTATACAACCTATAAAATAAAGTCGTGTTTTAAAACAAAATATGCTTCAATGAATGGAGATTGAGACGGATTCCCTTACCTCGTGTCCGACTAGACTCGATCGTTATTTAATCTCCGGAATACTAAAATAAAGTTATTTTTGACTTTTTTAAGACCCTTTTTCAAGTATATTATTCCTTTAATATCAGTTATTACCTTGTTATTAAAATTATGTAATCATTTAAGTTAATAATGTTTGTTTTTTCGATATTTGATACTTGAGTCAAAAATGGACTTCTTATAAATACATATTGATCATGTGGTCAATAGTTCAATATATCTGAAATGGAATTCATTATTTAGATATCATATATATCATATATATCCAGTATATACATGTATTTATAATATTACATAACATTTAGATGTAAGAAATGAAATGCACCGTTCATGGAGACGGTAATCTGTACGTACGCATGACCGCTACTTCCATTTCTGTATCATATTTAATTGAATTAAACAATAATTAGACATAGTAGTATTATAATTAAAATATGGAATCATATATAATATCATTACATATATCCTTTATACGTACCACATATGGTATGAATGAGTCATATCACTTTGAGGGGGCGGTAGTCCGGACATCCTCTAATGAGATTATCGCGTTTACCCATAATGGAAACCATAAAGGAAAGCTATAAATGGAAATTACAGAAGCATAAAGAAAAAATAAACATAATATATATCATATATAAATACAGTTCCATCATAATGGCCACCATTATAGGCGGTTGGAAATAATCGAAAAATCATTGTTTCGTGAGGCGTTAGTTTTCCATCCACAGAAACATTATGTTCTTCAATAAATTAGATGGAGGTGTGTGTAAGTGTAGATCATATATTTTTAATAAAAAGATCCTAGTATATTGAGGATACTGGTGTTGTTACAAAAGAATGTAATAAAAAGATTTTAGGGTTGGAGAAGTAAAATAAAAGAAAACAATTTAAGAGAAATTGTTACCTTTAATTTGGGTAACTCCCTTTGGTTTGAAGCAATGGACTTCTTGAAGTGCCTTATTCATAATGTAAGGCTTCTAGGAGGAGGATAGGGATATAGGGAGGTTAATTGGGTAGATTTAGGATGACCCAAATAGCTTAAGAGGTGTGATTAATTGGTTGGAAGTGGTATCCTTTTATAAGGGAGAAGAGGGGCTCTTTAAGAAAGTCTGAAAATATTATTTTATAATATAATGATATTCTGTTTCAAAAGTTCCAAAAATCATTATAGTCGAATATAATATGACTCATGGGTATTTATACACAAAAAGATAATTTATATAACCCCTTATAAAAATTAATTTACAAAAAGATATTTTCTTTTGTAATTTTCGACTTTATTTTAAGTTAATTATTCTAAATTGCCATTATCACTCCCAAGTGGCTCAATGGGGTCCCAAAATCAACCCAAAGATTCCCATGGTCGTTAATCACTCCACCAATAAGGTTTTAAATAGTGTTAAAGAAATTTTGAATTATTATATTATTCTTTTTACCTTGAATTATCCTATTTATCTTTAACCGTAGTAAATAAAAGTAAAAAGTTACTATTCACCAAAAAATATTTTCATCTTATTGAACCACATTTTACTTCTTCATAACAACCATGAATGTCCGATTTTCAAAATTCAATTCACAGAAGTGGTAAAATTTCATTTAAATGAAAAGTCATTTTTTTACTACCACTAAGTGGATTCACGATTCATCAAAAATTGAAGATATTCCAAAAAATTCAAAAAATAAAGCCTAATATATATTTGGTATTCCAAATTCAAAAAAAATTCAATTATTCCAAATTCAAAACATTAAAGTGTAATTAATTAATTTATAAATTAATCCCCATTATCAAAACAAATAGCTTGTTTTTAAGAAACAATTACTATCAAAAGATTGATACTTGTTTATGTCCAATTTCAAAGTGAAATTAATTCCAATGACCAAAATTGGATTAAATGGTAAATATATATTTTATTTTCTATTTAAAACCAACTAAAAACATAATATAACCAAATAAATTAATTATAATAAAGGGCACTTTTGAATTAAAATAAAATATATTTCACTATTCATTAAAAATGATCTTTATCAGAAAAATCCCAAAAATTTACCCAATGTAAATTTTGATGTCTTCATTCTTAATAAGGATTTTATTTGGTCATATAGAATGTATTAAAGTGACCTAAACTAGATTTAAAATGGTTCTCCATTAAAAGGCGGTAAATCAGCCTTTAAATGTAAATTATGCTTGAAATTAGATTCATTCATATTTTAAGCCTCTAACTTTTAATTTGATAAATTTAAATACATTTAAAAATCATGAATAATCATATGGTAGTTAGTTTTTTTCATTATCTCCAATACAATGGCTATGAGTTAACTACAATTTAAAATAATAATATTATATTATTAGTGTGCTATGTAAGATTTTAAAAGAAACATGTTGTTAAGTATCGGGTATGCTATCAACCATATCAAACCATTTAAAGTAAAATTAATATTTAATTCAGAAATATTAATAAATATGAAAATATATTATTCTTCATTTACTTGTGATGTTACATCTTTCCACCAAATTTTGAAATTACGTTCTCGTAATTTTTATTCAATTATCAAAATAAGTGGGGGTATTTATCCCTCATATCTTTTTTAGATTCCCACGTTTCCTCTTCAACCATTTGGTTTTTCCACATATCATTAACCTTGTTAATTACCTTATTCCACAACCCTTTCTCTCTACAATCAATAATCAAGATTAGTTGTTCTTCATAAGAGAGATTCTCTTCTAACAGAAATACCTCTGGGATCAAAACATGAGATGGATCTGGTATATACTTTCTAAACATCAAAAAATGAAATATATTGTGTACCTGGGATAAACTTGGAGGTAATGACACTTTATACACAACTAATCAAACATTATCTAGAATCTCATAATGTGAAATGAACCTCATATTCAACTTTCCCTTATTACCAAAACACATCACACTTTTCCATGGAGAGAAATTGAGAACGACATGATCACCTATGTCAAAATAAAGATCCTTCCTCTGGTTATCTGCATAACTTTTATGTATACTCTATGTTGTTCTCATGTTCTTCTGAATCAACCAAAATTTCTCTTCCATCTCTTCTACCAATTATGGTACCATCAGCTTCTTTTTATCTACTTCATCCCAAAAAGGTGGAGTTTGACAATTCTTTCCATATAATGCCTCAAATGGAGGTATCTGTTTACTTGAATGAAAACAATTATTATATGAAAATTCAACCAAAGAAAGGTCTTGGTCCCAACTTCCCTGATAATCCATCGAGAAAGAACATAACATATCTTCCTTGTCCTGAATTGTTCTTTATGACTTCCTATCTGATAGAGGATGAAAAGCTATACTAAAATTTAATTCAGTACCAAACAAAATCTGAAGGCCATTCCAAAAGTTAAAAGTAAAATGGGATCATGATCAGATACAATGGGGAGGGGAACCCCATGAAACCTGACTATCTCTTTAACATACAACCGAGCAAGTAGATCTAAAGACCATGTATCTCTAATAGGATGTAAATGAGTAAATTTGTTTAATCGATCAACTATAAACCATATTGCATTATGACCTCGAGATGTCTTTGGTAATCCCACATCGAAGTCCATGGATATATTTTCCCATTTTCACTTTGGCACCGGTAATGGCTGAAGCATTCCTTTCGGTAACTATCGCACTGCTTTAACCAGATAACAAGTCAAACACATCATAGTAAAATTAGAAATATCTATTTTCATTCCATCCCACCATTAATACACCCGAAGATCAATGTACATCATAGTACTACTAGGATGAACTGTAAATAGGGAACTATGAGCTTCACATAACAACTCATTCTTCAACTGTGAATCACAAGGAACACATAAACTCTTCCCAAACCTCAAAACACAGTCATTATCAACGTTAAAATCAGGAAACATACCCTTATGAACCAATTATACATTTTCCTACAACTCAATGACTTCTTTTTTTCCTTACTTTATTCGGTCTGATAGAGATGATATCAATGACACCTAATACAAAACAGAATAATTTCATGCACCAACAACTTCTATGCCATAATTCATAAAATCAAAAACCAAAGGATCTTGTTCCAAACGTAACATGGTTAATGAAGTATTACATTTTCAACTCAAAGCATCAACCACTTTATTTTCTTTTCCCGGATGATAAAGGATCGTGCAATCATAATCCTTGATTAATTCCAACCATCTCCTCTATCTGAAGTTCAATTATTTTTGAGTGAATATATGCTTAAAACTTTGGTTATCAGTATATATTTCACACATCGAACCATACAGATTATGCCTCCTAATTTTTAAAACAAAAACAACAACAACTAATTCCAAATCATGTGTATGGTAATTTAACTCATGTGGTTTCAACTAACGTGAAGCATAAGAATTTGTCGGACCATTCTTCATTATGAAACATCCATTTACATTCAATGAAGAATAACTGTAGATAAAAAAATCACCATTTCTGGATTGCAGTGCCAAAACTGGAGCATTCACCAATCTCGTTTTCAATTCATGAAAACAGTCATCACATTCTTCTGTCTAGATGATCAGAACACCTTTTCGAGATAACTTAGTCATTGAACTAGATAACTGTGAAAAAATTTCAACAAACCTCTGGTAATAACCTTCCAAACCAGGAAAACTGTAGATCTCGGTTATATTTGTGGGTCTTGGACATTCTTAAACATCTTTTGATTTAGTATTATCAATAGTTATGCCATTTTTGAAACAACGTGACCAAGGAATGAAATTTTATGTAACCAAAACTCAAACTTGTTGAATTTACCAAATAGATTCTTTTATTTTAAGGTTTTCAAGGCAACCCATAAATGAATTTCGTGTTCCTCTTTACTTTTGTAATAATGAAAAATATCATCAATGAACACAACAACAAATGTTTCCATGAACTCACGAAAAATTCTATTCATAAGATACATGAATATAGAATGTGCATCGGTTAACCCAAAAGGAATAACTAAAAATTCCTAATGGCCATATCTAGTACAAAACACGGTCTTCAGAACATCTGGTTCCTTTACATTCAACTAATGTTAACCCGACCTCATGTCAATCTTTGAAAAATATTGTGCTCCCTGGAGGTGATTAAATAAATCATCGATATGAGGCAAATGATACATATTCTTAACAATTATGTTATTCAATGATCTATAATCAATACAATGGTTCATTTAACCATATTTATTTTTAACAAACATGATAGGAGAACCCCATGGTGATGTGCAATGTCAAATGAATCCTTTATCTAATAACTCTTCCAATTGTTTATTTAACTCTAAATGTTCAATTTGAGCCATTCAATTAGGGGGTTTTGAAATTGTTGTAGCATCATGAACTATGTAAACAATAAATTAAACTGCCCGACTAGGTATAATTATAGGTAACTCATCATGAAAAAATCAAGGAACTCATTTACCACAGGAACATCATTAATCATAAAAGTTCCTTTTTTTTCAAAAATATGTTGAAGGAAAAATTCATTTACATCTTTTACTAGTTTCTCAGCTTCCTGATATATTATCAACATCAAGGGATCATTTTTGTATACAAAATGATAATCATTCTTAAAAGATACCTCTGTATCTCTGCAATAAATATTAGCATGATAAACATAAAGCCAATCCATGCCCAAAACAACATCTAACTCCACTAGAGGAATAACATTATGTTTTTCTTGTAGATTCATTATTGACACAAGGATTATAATGTTCTTAGGTTTTTTTTTGTCTCAACATTTCCTCCAGGTATTTTTACCATAAGATCTGTATTTATATCTTGAGATTGATTTCACAATTTACTAGAAATCTTATCAGAAATGAAATACTCTGTAGACCCTGAATCAAACAACACATTGGCATAATCTGAACAAACAAACAGTGTACCTGAAACTACTTCATTTGATGGCCCAACATCTGCTGAAGTAATTGCAAATGATTTCACCACCCATTTCTTCTTCTAGTCCAACTTATTTTGATCAATTCAGTTCTTCTCTAGACACACATTTTCATAATGACCCATTTCGTTACACATAAAACATATTACCGATGGCTTTTCATTGCCTCCATGTGCATCTTCCTTACTTCTATGAGCAATATGACCAGACTTACCACACCAGAATCACTTTCCTGTGTTTGATAAACATTCTCCAGGATGATTTTTATGGCACTTATCACATGTTGGATATTTATTTTTTTTACCTCTAGGATTCATTGATGAATTCTTCCCCTTCTCCTTCCAACTGGACCTCTTATTTTGTTGTTTTCAAAGAACACTTCATCATCGACAAACTTCATATCCACCTTCTCCTCTCATCGAACAAGTTTTTCATAACTTTTGAACTCATGAGAGGCTAATGATCTTAGATATTGTGGATTTAGTCCTGAGTAAAATCAATTTATCTTACTATCAAGATCTCGTATCAAATTTGATGTATACCTTGCCAGTTGAGTGAACTTTGCTTCATAAGAATCCCCTAAGTCATCCTCCTACCTCAATTATATGAATTGTTTTTCCATCCTAAGATGAACCACATTAGGAAAATATTTTTCAAGAAACATACCTTTGAATTCATCCCAATCAAGAGCATCAATCTCCTCACTGTCCATGATATTTATCACCATCGACCACCACTAATCAGATTCACCTTCAAATTGGTAATCAACAAGTCTATCCTTTTGATGTTCTGAACAACCAATATAATCAAAAATCTTTTCCAGTTCTTTAATCCACCTTTATGCTAGCACAAGGTCAGATGATCCTCTGAATGATGGGGGATGTTGCCTCATGAAATGCTCCACTACTGACATGTTCCTCTGTGGTTGACCTGGTTGATCTCGTGCATGGATACCACCACCATTTGTAGCCTGAATCAATTGTGCCATCACTGCAACAAACTGTTCAAATCCGATTCCCACCATCTCAGTATACTGATTTAGAAGGTTGTCCTCCTCCTAATGTTGTCCCAACATAGCTGCCCTTTTTCCTCTACGGAAAACCATTCTGAAAACAAATATATCTTAGGTGAAGCAACATGATAATCTATAAATGCTATATGATTTCAATATTATCATAAATTATTTTATGGATATTAATTTAACAATACCCTAACTCCTAAAGTTATCTAAACCGACCTATAATACCAACTATAAGGTCCCGACCATAAATTATAAATAATTTTTAATTAAATGAATAATTCACAATGAGGATATTTTCAGGTTTAGAGTTTTAGGGAATTAGGACATAACTATTACATCTCAAAAGATTAAAAAGTAGACACTTCTACATAGTTTCCATTTTTTTTAAAAAAACATGAACTCTTGAAAAAAGAGTAACGTCTAGTTCTATGTTTAATATAACAAGACATTTCCATGATCCCATCCTTGACCCTATTACACATAATGTCATGTGAAGAAAATTTCAAAAACTTGGGATGAGCATAAAAATCTCAGTAAGGGATACAAAAAGAATGAAAACATTTAGTTTTTCAAAACAACAAGTAGACCATGAATACATTGACATAAGTTATACTTTTCACCTTTATAAAGTAGAAAATAATATTCACTGAATGAAAGATCATTACTTACCCTTTTGTAACCAAAAGATTACCATAGAACCCATATAAAGAACACATAACATATAAAGGTTACTTGGGACATAAACATACTTAAATGGAATAACCATACGGTCGACTTCCACAAATATCACTAAATGAAATAGCCATACTGCCGAATTCTATACCAAATGCATTAGAGGTTAGAATTTAACCACCCGACCTGGTATTCATGACACCACTCTTCATTTGGTTTATCACATAACCACTCGTCAAATGTCCAAGTACCAATATAAAATAATTACATATACAACAAAGATAAAGGAATGAAAACATTTCCACCTTTCAATCACAATATATCACTTAAATAGACTGACATAATAAATCCATTATCAAAACAATTTTCAATACCAAAATACATAAAAGTGTATATGTGATTTATTTTCTTTTAAAAAGATTACAGCTTGTTGAATAAGCCAAAGATCAAATAATAATCTCAGAGGTGGAAAAGGCCATTGTCAATGCTTACATTAAAATAAGCAGTAATTTTTTTCATTTAGTAAAATGCTTTGTTGAATAATATTTCCTTTGAAAAGTAAAGGGTGTTTATACAACGTATAAAAGAATGTCTTGTATTAAAAGAAAATATTCCTCAATGAAAGGAGATTGAGACGAAGTCCCTTACCTCGTGTTGACTTGACTCGATTGTTATTTAATCTCCTAAATAATAAAATAAAGTTAATTTATACTTGATTAAGATTATTTTTAAAGTTTATTATTCCTTTTATATCACTTATTACCATGTTATAAACATTATTTAATCATTTATGATAATATTGTTCATTTTTTCGATATTTTTTACTTGATTCAAAAATGGACTTCTTATAATTACATGGGGCCCATGCGGTCCATAGTTCATTATATACAGAATGAAATTCATTATATAGATATCATATATATCATATATATTCAATATATAAATGTATTTATAATAGTATATATCATTTAGAGGTAAGAAATGAAATGCACCATTCATGAAGACAGTAATTCGTACGTACGCATGAACGCTACATAAATTTCTATTTCATATTTAATGGAATTAAAACATAATGATACATAGTTGTATTAAAATTCCAGTATGTTATCATATATAATATCATTAAATCTATCCTCTATACGTACCAAATATGGTATGAACGAGACATATCACTTTGAGGGGTCGGTAGTCTGCACTTCCACTAATGAGATTATTGCATTTACACATAATGGAAACCATAATGTAATTCTATAAAAAGGAAATAAAAGAAACAATAAAAAACATAAACATATTATATTTAATATATAAATATAGTTCCATCATAATGGCCACCATGTGAGGTGGTAGGAGATAATCGAGCAATCATCGTTTCGTGAGGCGTTAGTTTGCCATCCATAGAAACATTATGTTTTTCATCCATTCGATGGAGGTGTCTGTATGTGCAGTTTGAATCCATATCATAAAAAGATCATAGTATATTTAAGATACCCGTTTTGTTACCAAACAAAGTAGTAAAATGAGTATATTGGTTGGATAAGTAAAATAAAAGAAAACAATTTAAGAGATATTGTTACCTTTAATTTGGGTAAATCCATTTTGTTTGAACCAAAGGACTTCGGGATGTTCCTTCTGCATAAGGTAAGGCTTCCAAGAAGAAGAGAGAGATGTAGGGAGCTTAATTGGGCAGAGTTTTGATGAGACAAATGGCTTTAGAGGTGTTAGGAATTGGATAGAGGTGGTCTCCTTTTATAAGAGAGAGGATGGGTTCTTTAGGAATGTGTGAAAATATTATTTTATAATATAATGATATTCGTTTTCTAAATGTCCAAAAATCATTATAGTGGAAGATAATATGACTCATTGTAGAAATATAATCATATAATAGGATTTGGACATGTTTTTGATTATATTTCAATCATTATAATCGTATTTATTTAAATCATTTATTAATGAGGTAAATACTATATCATTATTGTGTCAAGTATTATTTAATTTATTCGTGGCCTAAAAATTATAAAAAAGTACTATCATGTAGAAAATATTTTTAGCTTTCCAATTAAAATTTATAGGAAAAAATATAACTTATATAACCCCTTATAAAATTTATTTACTAAAATATATTTGGTTTTGTCATTTTTTCCTTTACTTTAAGTTAATTAATCTAAATTGTCATTATCACTCCCATGTGGCTCAATGGGGTCCCAATATTGACCCAAAGAAGACCTTGGTCCTTAATGACTCAACCAATAAGGTTTTCAAAATTCTTATGGTAATTTCAAATTATGATAATATTATTTTTACCTTGAATTACCCAATTCACCTTTAGCCGCGGTAAATAAAAGTCAAAAGTTACTATTCACCTAAATTATTTTCATTTATTAAACCACATTTTACTTCTTGATAACAACCATGTATGTCGGATTTTTGAAATTAAATTCAAAAAAGTGGTGAAATTTCATTTAAATGAAAAGGTAAATTTTTAACTACCACTAAGTGGTTTCACTTTTCATCGAAAATTAATGTTTTTCAAAAAAATACAAAAAAATAAGCCTAAGCTATATTTGATATTTCAAATTAAAAATTGATGTCTATTTTTCCAAATCCAAAACTTATAAATGGAATTAATTAATTTTAAAATTAATTCCTGTTATCAAAACAAATAGCGTGTTTTTAAGGAACAATAACTATTAAAAGATGGATAATTGTTTATGTCCAATTTCAATTTGAAATTAATTTCAATGACCAACATTGGATTAAATGGTAAAAATATAATTTAATTTCACCTTAATACCAACTAAAAGGATAATATAACAATATAAATTAATTATATTAAAAAGCTCTTTTGAATTAAAATACAATATTTTTCACTATTCATTAAAAAAATGAACTTAATCGGAAAAATCCCAAAAATTTACAAAAAGTAAATTATGATGTCACCATTCTAAAGAAAGAATTTATTTGGTCATATATAATGTATTAAAATGACCAAAACTATTTTTAAAAGGGTTCCCCATTAAAAGGATGTAAATCGGCCTTTAAATGTAAATTATGCTTAAAATTAGATTCATTCATATTTTAAGCCTCAAACATTTTATTTGATTAATGTAACCAGAATTAAAAATCATATATAATCATATTGTATTTAGTTTTGTTCATTACCTCCAATACAATGTCTAGGAGTTAACTACAATTTAAAATAATAATATTATATTATTAGTGTGCAACGTAAGAATTCAAAGAAACACGTTGTTGCGTATCAGGTACGCTATCGAACATAGAAACCCATTTAAAGTAAAATTATCATTTAATTTACAAATATTAATAGATATGAAAATATATTATTCTTCATTTACATGGGATGTAACATCCTTCCCCCCTTTTGTGAAATTTCTTCCTCGCAATTATTATTCACTTATCAAAATAAGTGGGTGTATTCATAACTCATAGCATTTCCAGATTTCCACATTGCCTCATCAGCCATATGGTTTTTCCACAAAACATTTACCTGGTGAATTACCAAATTTCACAACCCTTGCTCTCTACAGTCAAGAATCTGGATTGTTTTTTCTTCATAAGTGAGATTCTATTCCAACTAAACTACCTATTGGATCAAAACATGAGATGGATCTGGTATATACTTTATAAAAATCAAAACATGAAAAACATTGTGTACCAGGGATAAAAATGGAGGTCAAGCCACTCTATATTCAACTGATCCAACTTTCTCCAGAATTTCATAAGGTCCGATTAACCTCAGACTCAACTTTCCCTTTTTACCAAAACACATCACACATTTCCATGGAGCAACATTGAGAAAAACATAATCACCAACATCAAAAGAAAGATCCTCCTCTGGTTATCTACATAACTTTTCTGTCTTCTCTAAGTTATTCTCATGTGGTTCTGAATCAACCGAACTTTCTCTGACATCTCTTCTACCAATTCTAGTGCCATCAGCTTCCTTTCACCTACTTCTTCCCAAAAAGCTGGTGTTAGACAATGATTTCCATATAATTCCTCAAATCGAGTCGTCTGTATACTGGAATGAAAACTATTATTATATGAAAAATCAACCAAAGAAAGGTGTTGGTCCCAACTTCCCTGATAATCCATTGATAAATCACGCAACATATCCTCCAAGGTCTGAATTGTTCGTTCTGACTTCCCATATGATTGAGGAAGAAATTTTGTACTAAATTTTAATTCAGTACACAATGAATTCTAAAGGCCTCTCCAAAATTTAGACGTAAATATGGTATCACTATCAGATACAATTGAGAGGGGAACTCTATGCAACTTAGAAATATCTTTAGCATACAACCAAGCAAGTTGATTTGATGACCACGTATCTATAATAGGATGTAAATGAGTAGATTTGGTCAATAGATCAACTATAACATAGATTGCATTATTACCTCAAGATATCTTTGGTAATCAAACAATGAAGTCCATGGATATATTTTCCCATTTTCACTTTGGCACCAATAAAGGATCAAGCATTCCTTTCGGTAACTGTCGTTGTACTTTAACCTGATGACAAGTCAAACACTTCATAGTAAAATTACCAATATCTCTATTTATTCCATCACACTAGTAATACTCCCAAAGATCTATTTACATCTTAGTACTCCCAGGATGAACTGAAAATGGGGAAATATGGGATTCACATAACAACTCATTATTTAACTGTGAATCACAAGGCACACATAATCTCTTCCCAAACCTAAAAAACACAATCATTATCAATGCTAAAATCAGGAAACCTACCCTTCTGAACCAATTCTACCTTTTTTTTGCAACTCACATTCTTCATTCTATGCTTGCTTTATTATGTCTGATAGAGATGATCTCCCTGACACCCGATACAAAACAGAAGAATTTTCTGCACCAACAACTTCTATGCCATAAATCATCAAATCAAAAACCAAAGGATCTCATTACAAATGTAACATGGTTAATGAAGTATTACATTCTCGACTCAAATCATCAGACACATTATTTGCTTTTCCCGGATGATAAAGGATCGTGTAATCATAATCCTTGATTAATTCCAACCATCTCCTCTATGTCATGTTTAATTCTTTATGAGTGAATATATACTTCAATCATTGGTGATCAAAATATCTTTCACACTTCACACCATATAGATGATGCCTCTAAATTTTTAAGGAAAAAACAACATCATCTAATTTCAAATAATGATAAGGGTAATTTAACTCATGAGGTTTCCACTGAAGTGACACATAAGCAATCACCTGATCATTCTTCATAAAGACACATCGAAGTCCTTTCAACAAAGCATCACTCTAGATAACAAACTCAACATTTGTGGATGGCAGTGCCAAAAATGGAGAATTCACCAATCTCCTTTTCAATTCTTGAAAACAATCATCACATTCCTTTGTCCAGATGAACTTAACACCTTTTCGAGTGAACTTAGTCCCTGGACGAGATAACAGTGAAAAAGTTTAAAAAACCTCTTATAATAACCTTCCAAACCAAGAAAACTACGGATCTCGGTAATATTTGTAGGTCTTGGCCATTCCTCTTTAATTTTATTATAAACCAAAATATCGTCAATGAACACAACCGAAAAATTATCCAAGAACTCACGAAAAATTCTATTCATAAGATCCATGAATACAGTAGGTGCATTGGTTTACCCAAAAAGGCATAACTACAAATTCATAATGGTAATATCTAGTACAAAACGCGGTCTTCAGAATGAATTATTCCTTTACATTCAACTGATGGTACCCCAAACTCAAGTCAATCTTTGAAAAATACTGAGCTCTCTCTATCTGATCAAACAAATCATCGATATGAGGAAAAAGATACTTATTCTTAACACTGATTTTATTCAATACTCAATAATCAATTCAAAGTATCATTGAACCATCTAAATTTCTAACAATCAAGACTGGAGCACCCCATGGTGATGTGATAGGTCAAATGAATCCTTTATTTAATAACTCTTCCAATTTCTTCTTTAACTATAAAAGTTCAATTTGAGCTATTCGATTAGGGGGTTTTGACATTGGCTTAGCATCATGAACTAAGTCAACAGTAAACTCAACTTCCCGATTAGGTATAATACCAGGAAACTCATGACGAAAAAATCAAGGTACTCATTTACCACTGTCACATCATTAATCTGAACAGTTCCTTTATTTTCAACAATATGTGCAAGGCATCATTCATTTACATATTTTACCATTTTCTCAGCTTATTGATATGTTATCAAAATCAAGGGATCATTTTTGTATACAAACTGAAAATAATTCTTATAAGATACCTCTTTATCTCTGTAGTCAATCTTAGAATGATAAATAGAAATCCAATCCATTCCCTAAATAACATCAAACTCTACTAGAGGAAAACGATAAGGTTTGCAGGTAGATTCTTTCAACACACAAGGACATGAATGTTCTTATGTTTTGTTTTTGTCTCAACATTTCCTCCACGTATTTTTACCATAAGTTCTGTATTCATATCATGAGATGGAATTCCAAATTTACTAGAAAAATTATTAGAAATGAAAGAGTGTGTAGTCCCTGAATCAAACAACACATTGGCATAATCTGAACAAAAAAATAGTGTTCCTGATATTACTTCATTTGATGGCCCAATATCCACTGAAGTAGTTCAAAAGGATTTAACCACCCCTTTCTACTTGTAGTACAACTACTTTCGATCAATTTATTTCTTCTCTGGACACTCATCTACATAATGACCAATTTCGTTACACATAAAATATCTTAACGATTGCTTTAAATTTCCTGCATGTTAATCTTCCTTACAGTTATGATAATATGACCAGAATTACCACATTAGAAGCACTTTTCAGTCTTTGATAAACATTCTCCAAAATGCTTTTTATCACACTTCTCACAATATGAATATTTAGTTTTCTTACCTCTAGGATTATTTTATGAATTCTTCCCCTTTTCCTACCAACTGGACCTCTTATTCTATTGTTTTTCAAAGAACGCTTGATCATCGGCAAAATCCATTTCCACCTTCTCTGCAAATCAAACAAGGTTTTTCATAACTTTTGAACTAACGAGAGGGTAACGATCTTCGATTTCATGGATTCTGTCCTGAGTAAAATCAATTTATCTTACTATCAAGACCTTGGATTAAATTTGGTTCATACCTTTCCAGTTGAGTGAACTTTGCTTCAGATGAAGCCCCTGAGTCATCCTCCTTCCTCAATTATAGGAATTGTTTTTCCATCTTATGACGAACCACCTTAGGAAAATATTTCTCAAGAAACATACCCTTGAATTCATCCCAATCAAGAGAATCAATCTCCTCACTGTACCTGATATTTTTCACCATCGACCACCACTGATCAACTTCACCTTCAAAATGGTAAAGAACAAGACTATCCTTTTGATGTTATGAACAACCCATAACATTGAAAATATTTTCTAGTTCTTTAGTCCACCCTTCTACTAGAACATGGTAAAATGATCCTCTGAATGATGTGGGATGTTTCCTCATGAAATGATACACTACTGAAATGTTCTGCTACGGTTGATCTGGCTGATCTAGTGCATGGATACCACCAACATTTATATCCTGAGTAAATTGTGCCATCACTGAAAAAAACTGCTCAGTTCTGATTCAGACCATCTTAAGTTGAATATTTGGAAAGTTGCCTTCCTCCTAATGTCGTCCCAACATACCTGCCATGTTTCCTCTACGGAAAACCATTCTGAACAAAAAAAATAGCTTAGGCGAAGCAACATGGTAATCTGTAAATGCTATATGATTTCAATATTATCATAAATTACTTTATGGATATTAATTTACCAATACCCTAACTCCTAATGTTATCTAAACCGACCTCTGATACCAACTATAAGGACCCGACCATAAACCTTAAATAATAATGAATTAAATGAATATTTCACAATGAGGATCTTTTTAGGTTTAGTGTTTTAGAGAATTAGGACATAACTATTACATCTCAAAAGATTACAAAGTAGACACTTCAACACAGTTTCAATTTTTTTTATAAAACAAGAACTCTTGAACAAAAGAGTCATGTCAAGTTCCATGTTTAAGACAACATAAATTTTCCATGATCACATCCTTGACCCTATTACACATAATGACTGATGAAAAACAATTAAAAAACATTGGATGATCATAAAAAGCTCAATAAGGGATACACAAAGAAGGAAACCCGTGAGTTTTTCAAAACAACAAGTAAACCATCAATACATTAACATAAGTAATACTGTTCAATATTATGAAGTAGTAAATAATCTTCACTAAATAAAAGATCATTACTTACCCTTTTGTAACCAAAGTATTACCATAAAACCCATATAAAGAACACATAACATATAAAGGTAACTTGGGACATAAACATACTTAAATGGAATAACCATACGGTCGACTTCCACACCTATCACTAAATGGATTACCCATACGAACGACTTCCATACCCAATGCATTTGTGGTTAGAACGTAACCACGCATCCTGGTATTCACAGCACCACCCATCATTAGATTTATCACGTAACCACCCATCAAATGTCCAAGTACCAATATAAAATCATAACACATACAACAAAGATAAAGGAAAGAAAAAATTTCCTCATTTCAATCACAATATATCACTTAAATATATTGACATAACATATCAATTATCAAAACCATTTTCAATACCAAAATACATAAAATAGTATATGGTATTTGTCTTCCTTTAAAAACATTACGACTTGTTGAGGACGCCTAAGTTCAAATAATACTCTCGGCGGCGGAAAAGGTCATTGTCACCGCTTACATTAAAAGAAACAATCATTTTTGTCATTTAGTAAAACGATTTGTAGAAAAATACTCCCTTTGAAAATTCAAGGGTGTTTATATAGCATATAAAATAATGTCTTTTATTAAAACAAAATATGCCTCAATGAAAGGAGATTGAGATGAAGTCCCTTACCTTGTGTCCCACTTGACTCGATCGTTCATTAATATCTTGAATAATAAACTAATGTTAATTTATTCTTGCTTAAGAACATTTTTTAAAGTTTATTATTCATTTTATATCACTTATTACCATGTTATAAACATTATTTAATCATTTAAGTTAATAATGTTCATTTTGTAGATATTTGTTACTTGAGTAAAAAATGGACTTCTTATAATTAAATATTGTTCATGCGGTCCATATTTCATTATATCCCGAATGAAACTCATTATTTAGATATCATATATATCATATATATTCAGTATATACATGTATTTATAATAGTACGTTACATTTAGAGGTAAGAAATGAAATGCACCTTTTTGGAGACGGTACACTTTACATATACATGAATGCTACATCCATTTCTATTTCATATTTACTAGAATTAAAACATAATGATACATAGTATTATTATAATTCCAGTATGGTATCATATGTAATATCATTAAATCTATCCTTTATACGTACCACATATGGTATGAAGAAGTCATATCACTTTGAGGGGGCCGTAGTCTGCACTTCCTCTAATGAGATTATCGCATTTACCCATAATTGAATAAATAAAGGCATGATATAAAAGGATATTACAAAAGCATAAAGAAAACATAAACATAATATATATCATATATAAGTACAGTTCCATCATAATGGCCACCATGAGAGGTAGTAGGAGATAATCGAACAATCATCATTTCGTGAGGCGTTAGATTGCCATCCACAGAAACATAATATTGTTCATCCATTAGATGAAGGTGTGTGTAAGTTTAGTTGCAATACCTCTCTTAAAACTAATCTAGTGTATTGTGGATATTGGTTTTTTTACAAAATGAAGTAATAAAATGAGTTTATGGGTAGGATAAGTAAAATAAAAGAAAAAAATTTAAGAGAAATGGTTACCTTTAATTTGGGTAAATCCCTTTGGTTTGAACCAAATGACATTATGAAGTGTCGTCTGCCTAAGGTAAAGCTTCCTAGAGGAGGAGAGGGATGTGTTGAGGTTAATTGGGAAGTGTGTGGATGATCTAAATGGCTTTAGAGGTGTGAGGAATTGGTTATAAGTGGTCTCCTTTTATAAGGGAGAGGTGGGGCTCTTTAAAAATGTGTGAAAATATTATTTTATAATATAATGATATTCAGTTTATAAAGGACCAAAAATAATTACAGTAGAAGATAAGTTGACTCATGGTATAAATATAATCATACCATTGTAATTGGACATGTTTTAGATAATATTTTAATCATTATAATCTTATTTATTTAAATCATTTATTAATGAGGTTAATACTTCATCACTATTGTGTCATAAATAAATTAATTTATTCGATGCCTAAAAATTATAAAAAAATACTATCAAGTAGGAAATGTTTTTATTTTTTCAAGGAATATTTATATACAAACAGATAATTTATATAACCTCTTCTAAAAATTAACTTACTAAAATATATTTGGTTTTGTCATTTTTGCATTTACTTTAAGGTAATTAATCTAAATTGTCATTATCACTCCCATGTGGCTCAATGGGGACCCAAAAACAACCGAAATATGACCATGGTCGTTAATGACTCAACCAATATGGATTGTACATGTTTTAAAGTTATTGTAAATTATTATAATATTGTTTTTACCTTGAATTACTTTATTTACCTTTAGCCGCGGTAAATAAAAGTCAAAAGTTACTATTTACCAAAAATAATTTACATTTATTAAACAACATATTAAATCATGATAAAAACCATGTATGTAGGATTTTTTAAATTAAAATCACAATAAAGGTAAATATTAATTTAAATGAAAAAGCCATTTTATAACTACCACTATGTTGTTTCACTATTCATCAAAAATTGAGGTTTTAAAGAAAAATACAAAAAATTCAGCCTAAGATATATTTGATATTCTGAATTCAAATATGATGTCTATTTTTTCAAATTCAAAAAATATAAGTTTCATTAATTAATTTTAAAATTAATTCCCATTATCAAAACAAAAAGCGTGTTTTTAAGAAACAATAACTATCAAAAGATTGATACATGTTTATATCCAATTTAAATGTGAAATTTCTTACAATGACCAACTTTGGATTAAATGGTAAAAATATATGTTAATTTACCTTTAAAACCAACTAAAATGATAATCTAACCTTATAAAATATAGATTAAAAGACACTTTTGAATTAAAAGACAATAATTTTCACTATTCATTATAAATAAATGAACTTTATCGGAAAAATCCCAAAAATTTACCCAAAGTAAATTTTGATGATCCCATTATTAAGAGGGATTTTATATGGTCATATATAATGTATTAATGTGACCAAAACTAGATTTAAAAAGGGTTCTCCATTAAAAGGCGGTAAATCGTCCTTTAAATGTAAATTATGCTTAAAATTAGATTCATTCATATTTTAAGCCTCTAAGTTTTTAATGGATATATGTAAATACATTTAACAATCATGTATAATAATATTGTGGTTAGTTTTTTTCATTCCATCCAATACAATGGCTAGGAGTTAAGTACCATGTAAATAATAATATTATATTATTAGTGTGCAACGTAAGATTTCAAAGAAACTCGTTGTTGGGTATCAGGTACACTATCGAAAATAGAAACCCCTTTAAAGTAAAATTAATATTTAATTCACAGATATTAATAAATATGAAAATATATTATTCTTCATTTACTTGGGATGTTACAATTATATCATTTAAACTATATTTTAGGACATTTTTACTTTTACAATATATTATATTTGATGTTACTATAAATATTTCTTCCAATGTGCATTTTATGATATAATGTTTGCCTTAAAAATATTCTTATACAATTTTTTATTAGTGTATATGTGATCATTATAAAATCAATCTCTGATATAATGAGTCAATATATGAATCCGATTACGAAAGGTTGATCATAAAATAATTTTTGGGGAAGATATTTTTATATAAAAGGTAGTTTTTTTAATGTTTTTATACTTCAATTCAACCCCACCCTCTTGAAATAGTAACCATTTACTTGATCTTATGATTGAATATTTAATTGTTATGGATAAATTCCATGATTTCCATATATATAATCAATGTTACACTTAGTATTTGGTAAGGGAGTTCAAGATATGAAATAGTTTCATAACATAGATATGCTTCTTCAAAAGATAAAAGTTTGGTGATTTTTATTGTAATTAACCATTATAAAGATTAAAAACCTGAATTCCCAGTTTAGATCATGAATATACCAGAATAACATAGTTTCTATATTGGAAAAAATTATAAAACCACACACAATTACTTTTTCCAACCTATATACATCTAGGGAATCCCTAGGATATTCTATATTACATTGTATATTTAGTCTATGATTCTATAAAATAATTGTGAAATATATTTATAAAAAAAATTAGAATAAAATACTTTATTTTCTGATTGGATCTCCCCCAAGGTATTGAATGGAAAAATATATTAGTGTGCAATATCCAGATCTATGGGTTTGAATTATTGATGATGATATATTCTCATCTTTTTTAAGAGGAGTGAAAGGATGCTATTTGATCCATATAATAATAATTCACCATTCACTCCAATTAACCCTATTGATGTGGATTTCCTATCACTCAAATATTCTATAGTTTTTATGTTTTTATTTTACATAAATTTATCTTATCATTTTCTTTGGAATTCCTTAAGAATGTTGAGATGGAAAGTTAATATTTTGATATGTTTTCAAAAGGGGGAGTTTTTAGATATTAAATTTCAATTTGATTTAATTTTTTATTGATAGTTTTACATAATATTTTTGCTTTTAATTTATCTGAATATGTGATGGATGATCGCTATGAATTACCATCATCAAAGTTGGATATATAATGGCCATAAAGTACCATCCTGAATATGTAACACCAAGATCACGTGTGTGTGTTTGGGTGTTGATTTTTATGTGTATGTATGTTTTTGTGTGTGTATAATAGAATTATTATTCCATGTAATTATAAATTATGATTAAATATCATTTTGATTATTTTTATTGAACCTAATTATGATTTAAATATATACATATTATATTCTTCTCTACAATATATAATAAAATGTGCTAACTTGTTCTTTTCCATGTGAAGTGTGTTTTAAGCCTGTATAAATTTTCTACTAGTCGTTATGCTCTCCCACTTCATGGGATATTTTCTTCATTTACATATTTCATTTACCATAATATAGAGAAGGGGAATTGGTTGTAATTATCTAGTTCTATTCCATAATGTTTTTTTAGAAACATAGAGGTTTTTAGTGTCTATATTATGGTCTATTGGGGATCGACTGGGGTTAATGAGTTATCATGTATTGTATCCTTATTACTGAAACCTTTTTGATTATTTAAATTACTACAGTATTGTATTTTTATTTGAATATTTATTACATTTTTAGGGTGAAATTAGTATACATCTGATAGATTGTATTGTTTTTGTCATTCCGAACAGGTTGTTTGATCACTTAATAAAATTAACCCTCAATGTTATCCTAATTATTTGGAATTTATTTCAACTATTTGGATTCATTGTGATGCCACATTAGGTATGTATAACAAGTTCCTCCACTCAATATAATGAGTTGGTGAGGGATGTTACATTTTTCCCAGATTATTCTAAACAAATTAAATAATTATTATTTGCATTTTATATACATAAGTTTTCATGGGATCAACATTATTGTTATGCATGTAGTCTCATCCACATACATATTGTGCATTTAATACTCAAGAAAACCAAATTTTTCAAAATTAATTTTATAAGAAATTAATATTTCAGAAAAATAAATTTGAATTTTTCTAAATTTTTCCATTTTTATACTCATGAATGATGGTTAGGAAAAAAATTAGATACATAACATGTGTCATTATGGACAACTATAATCATTATTATTTTCTAACAAATGTATCCAAGACACTAAATATTATTTTTATTATACTGTAATAATTTTACCATGCTAGATAACTCATTTTATTTCAATAAGAAAACTGTATTGTTGGGTTAATGTTATAAAAGGTGATTAATTCATCAAAAAATCCTAACTCAATTAATAAATCACATATTTATATTGATCAATCATTAATAAAAAATGTTATATTATAAATTAAAAAAAAGGCTAAACTCACATTTTGATCAAATTATAATAGTGATAAAGTTATATAAAATCAGTTTTAATGTTAAAATATATATTTTAGTGTATACTATTGGTTCATTTCAATCAAAATTGTATCGAAATTTTATTATTAACAGCAGAAAAAACATTTTAAATTTATTCCAAATAAGGTTACTGGAATTTTTATATGGGATAGAACCACATAAATTTAAATTCAATGTATTTTATTCTCTATTGTACTTCAAAAACACGATAAAAATCAACAATATTAATCAAATCTTATTCAATAATAAATTACATCAAATTATTGAAGAAACCAATTTAGTATGTTGCGAACTCTAACAAAAGATAGTCAAAATATAGAAATAGTAATAAAATAATTATTCTGATCATAATTATATTGAAATATTCAATTAACTTTGACTTAAGGATACAAATATACTTATATAAAATATATAAATATGTAATTAAAAAATTTAGAAACCACATATCATCAACCTATTGATAAATGGTTTATAAATCACCTCCATTGTTATTATCTATCTTTAAAAAGAATTATTTAATGTAACCAAATGGATATCATATAAAATTTGGTTATTTATTAATGTGAAAATCTATTAAGGTAGTATAATAATAAAAATATTATGAAAGACAGATATGACATGGGAAGAAGATTATTACATAGTCTTAGAGAAAATTAAATCCACCCAATACATGCTCTAACTTAGTAAAGAATGAAATCAAAATGATGATTTCGAAGGAGAGATACCTATATATAATTATTGAAAGTGAAATATAGGGGAGTATTGAGTTATATGTTAAGTATTAAATGATTAAATTACAATTAAAAATTATCCATTAATAAAAACATTTTGGGAAATCTCTAATGGTGTCCACCAGTATTCTATTATCTATTAATGAACATTGGTGGCATTCTAGGTGATACATAGCCATCAATTTTGTTCTCCACGTTTAATGAAACAAAACAAGAGATAAAGTTATTGAGATACTCCTACCTCCTCTCCTTCCCCTATTACATTTTCCTATTTTCCTCTTTCTAGTTCATACTGGGATCGATAGATCTCCAAAAGTACCAATAGAAGCAATAAAAGACCAAAAAACATAGCCATATCTCCTTCAAAAAAACATCTTTTCCAAAAACTCCATTACCTAGTTAACTCAAAATTTAATGAAAATGGTCTTGATCGTTAAGTATTAACTTATGAATTCATATCACTAGTCCATGGTTTATGTTTTTTCATTTAGTTATATCATATTAGATATTTCATTTGAGGATATAAGAGTATTCTATTGTGGCTCGTGATCAGTTCTTATCATTTCATGATCTTATTACATTAGTGAAACCCATTATATCTTGATCATTTCAATCATTTATTTTGATCTATTGATCATTAGTCTATATAACATTTAAAATAATTTACCCATTACTGTGATTTAGGGTTCACTCATATCCCAATTTTCTTATTTCTTGAATAAAATGTTATATCATGTTCTTCCAAAAATGGATTCTCTTATAGAGATTTGTATATTTGAAATATCTCCTTTGATATGAATTAAGAGGGAAATGTAGATAATTTTTATTAGACTAATTTTTTTTCTGGGAATGTGTCAAAAAATTTAGGAGGGATGTGGAATCGTGTAAAATGATGTTTTCGATTATGTTTCATATTAGATATTATTAACAAACATGTTTAATAAGTTTATTTTTATTATTAGAAATTGATGTACAAGTCTTAGGGAGACATCAATTATGGTTCTCATGGATCCCTTTTATAGTACTAAACTTTTCAGTATTTTATGTTATTGGAATTTACAAAAAATATTGAATATTTATTTTCATATACTAAACTCAGAAATATATAATTCTTCATAGACAAACACATGTTGTAATCTATTTCATTTCCCTATGATATTAAGTACAGCCCAAGTCCATCTATGTAGGGGTTATGGGATAACTGTGTTACCATAAAATTATTTTCATTATAGGGAATCATAGTTTTAACAAAAGTTTCCCCCAATTAAATCGGGTCTGGTATTTAGGACAAGTGGAGATAGGTCACTTCTTTGGAACATTATAATTTTTAATGTGAATTTTTTATGATATCACATGGTTAAATTAAATAAATTATTTTGACCCTTTGAAAAAGGTTGTAGATTATTATAATAGGGTAGTCGTAAAATCTTTTACGTAAATAGATAGTGTTAGGTGTAATTTTTTTTATAAAATATTATTATCTATCGCTGATAATATTGGAATATATGTTGATTAGTATATAAGATTTGGTAAAATATTTTTCTAATTACCCTTATATGGAAACCTTGGTAGTTAATTAAAATTTTATGAATATTTGTTTTAATCTTCTTTGGGAATATAGTTTTCAGAAATTGGCGATGTCATTTTGGAAGGGAAGGTATATAACTTCTCATTAATTGTATTCCATAGGAAGAATCTATAATTTTTCATGAAGGTATTTACCTGTAGTTATTATTTTTAAGTATTTAATTTATTTTCATGTTATTTATTTTGTAAATCGTTATATTGTAATGTGATATGTTTTTTATCACGTGCTTGGAGGTTTATAAATGATGTACGCTTGAATTATGAGTTTACTAATATATGTTCTTCATAATAGTCACCATATAATAACCAAGGCCACTTTTCAACATTACCTCATGTTTTAAACTCTATATATCATGGGTTATCAATGTGTATAGAGTGTTTTATAATCAATGTGAGGATATAATACCCACTTTTATCATGGAAATAATAATCAGTACAATAAATTCTAAAAAAATAATAATATGAGTGTATAGAATATATAAATGGCCCAATCTCCATATAATATAAGACCAATGGGACGAAAAACCACATATACATGTATTTAAACCTGTTGTATCTCAATTACAACAAATAAAAATACCAATGATTGTGAAATGAAAATATATCTATGAAATCTAACATAAGGGGAGTTCATGCCCATAATTTGTGCAATGGAATGACATCGAGGAAAAGAAACCTTTTTTGTGGCCATTTTTAGTCCTATATTGTCTCAAAACTAAATAATAAAAACATAGATAAAATGTGAATAGTTGTCTCAATTCTCCAATAATATCATACTAATTGAACATAAACCATTTTCTTTATATAATATGATAAAGGGAAAGGTTATATTATATCTATATAAAAATTATCCTTCATAAATTTCAATACAACTAGATATCAATGTAATGACATTGGGGAAGGGTGACCACATTTATATAATGATATCATCTCAACAAAAACAAGATTTGTGATAAATATGACATAATATATATATATATATAATTTTATTATTCGTATAGTGATATTAGTTAAAAATCATTATAATCCCATTTGTACAAAAATGTAATGATAAATGGGAAGGGAGTCCCTTATCCGTAATGGTCTCAACCCATGGATTCCTGACCCCTTTTTTATAACCCTGTAGTAAATAGTACAAACACAGTTATAATGGATATAAACATATAATAATATTTAACCTGATTTCCAACAACTCATGTACTCAGGACTATGTTAATACACTCATATCAAGCCCTTCACTCTATCCTGGCTAAGGAATGGCCCTTAGGAAACACTTAATTAGAAGTCGGAGGTCACTCAACCATTATACATTCCCTAAAATATATACTAGATTTATAAAAACCCATATGTATAAAATAATTCTAAAAAGGGATAATTATTCTATGGTAGGAACAAATCCCATCCTCAAATTGGGAGAAGGAAACTTAAATAGGTCAATTACTCGATAACGTAACTCAAAAGTAAACCCATTGGGTTGTGAGTACAAGGATCATTATTCATCACATAAATGAAAAAGTCAATAATGACCATAGTGAATTATCGAATCAAAAAAATCGGGAGGCCCTAACAGTATTTATTGTTTCTATATTACTAAATTAACTCATGTTGGGTCCATTTATTGTAAAACATATATATTATATAAAATACAAATTACCCATTAACTATCTCATCTTAAAGAGTCACCAAAGGCATGAATTAGATAATATATAAGGTCATCCATCTATACATAAATCCATAAATAAAAAATAGACAAGTTATTTTGGATGACAATCAATTTAATCAAGAATCACACATAATAAAAAAACATCATTCCAAACTAGAAATACCCAATACCTTAGAACTCTACCAGGGTCTAATAATTTTATCTAGAATGAATCACATGATGAAATTCACTCTTTGGTCAATATGGGGATATAGATATACACTTACCCATCATAAAAATAAATTAATTATGGGAACCACCATATAAAGAGGTAATATCAGCGACCAAATACCTCAAATACATTGTTAATCCTTCAATTAAAGTCTATACCGTCATTGAAAAAATATCTAACAAGAAAACAACATAATTTACAAGCCCCTAAATCCCTCCAAATGATCTGAAATCAATTATAATTAAATTTAAAAAATATATAAGATTGATTACATATTTTCCACTTGTCTATAATCATAATAAAAGTCATTGCGAACAATATCCTCCCTAAAACCTCAAGAAAAGGTTACACTCCACTCCATTAACACCCTTCAATATAGTAATAATATAAGAAACATTTTTCTCAACCGATTAAATATTATGTTTACAAAAATGATTAATAAAGTATGGAGGTGATTAATTTTAAATGATATGATGATACATTTTCTGTGACTACCATCTATTTTTCCCCTCCATAATATATGATAGAATTCCATTACCTCTGGAAAACATCATCCCTTATTTAGGGAATTTCCATTAAATCCCTATTTTCTAATAATTTAAAATTAAAAATAATACATATGGGAAATAAGGAGGGATTAAAGTGAGATGATATATATTCAACTAGAGAATCAAAATTCCAAGATAATATAGTTAAAAGGAAACTAAACTGGGAGAAGGGAAATCAAAAAGATGGAATTCCCATCTCAAAATAGCTAGAGAAACAATAAATTCAAGGGACATTCATAATTTAAAATGATTACAGTAATGATCATAGAATAAGGGACAATAGTGGTGTGACCACTAGGTCAAAGAGAAACTCCCATGTCTAGGTTATCCTAATATATACTTAAGGGTGTGATGTTGCATGAACACACATGTCACATCAACATGGAATATCATAATAAAACATTAAAACATATTTATCCAAATATTTTAGTTTAATAATTGTATTTATAGTGAAATACACATTATTGGGGAATGAAATATCCTAAAACTCCATAACATATTTTTAACCAAAATGAAATCATCATGGTACAACAAAACATGTGAAAGAATGAAATATTGGGGACATATATAACCTATTATACCATTTGTGTTTGACGATGCAATTCATCCATTTGTGGCATGGAGAAAACTAGATCTAAAATATATACCATACATATAATCTCATCACATAAAAATGAATTTTATTATGGTAAGAAAATTGAAAAATAGTATATTTTTATAGTTAAACACACCCGAATTCTCAAATACAAACATCTATCATATATTAAAAATTATAATATAAAACACAATAATAAAAACATGTTTTTGTAAAAAAAATTATTAAATATATACCATAAAATATAAAACGTGTTACATCCTACATACCAAAATACTTTAACCCAAAATAATTCTCTTTATTCCTCACTTTTCTTTTTAATTAGCAAAATATTCTAGATATACACACTAAATACATCTCATCGACTAGTTGGGGACATTACCAATGCATTCCCAAAAAAGGAAAACAATAGAAATATTTTATACTAATTTCATCATTCATTATCCCCCAAATTTTATTCTATTATTGATAAAATTAAATAAAAATACAATTCATCATACTAGATTCCACTCTAATGGTCCATGTCAGTATCCCACTTAACTCCCTTCCTTTAGAAACTGACAATATATGGTCCCCAACATCCTCCCAAACCACCAAATGAATTTTCAATCCTTAGTACCAGTAATATTAATGTATTTCTAGATACACCAACATCATATACCAAAGGCTATCATCACTAGTTAAAACATGACCATTTAGATTTATACACTACACATAAAGGGATCTGAAATAACAACTTCTCGATATTCAGTCTCACACATAATACTTAACTATTTCATAAATCCCTTATTTTTAATCATTAAATTTCAATATAAATTAAAACTTATATGTAGTATACCATGACACTACCATTACCTATCCTGAAAAAACAATAATTATCCACTATAATAATCTTTTTTACAAGATAACTAAAGGTTGAAACCCAAATATATGTATTTATCACATAAAATAATCATCAATTTTTATTAATAACAGTAACCAATATTCAAATTCAACCACCACTAGTTCATGTTTACTAATTTTATCAGTCCTCTTGCAAAACCTATTTCAAATAAAACATGAGCCGATTGTATAGTGAAATATAGTTTTACAACATAAGATATGATTTAAATTATCATTAATCAATTAAAACTACTCAACCATATACCATCATTATCCAAACACTGATGATCATGATCCTCTATCACTATATCCAAAGAGCATAATCCCATGTGTCTCACTCTAATGTAATTGATATTTTTTTTCTCCTCCAACCACTACTAAAATACATCAATAATTTATCATAATGAACCTTGGGTCACAAAAATATATATGAGAATGAACAACTCAATCTCTATGGATAACACTACCATTAAAACACAGAAATAAAAAATTTCCTCTCTACTAGAAACATAGAGTGTCATGTGTTCTGATTCCACTTTTCATATCATAGTACATTGATACCTGTTGTCTAACCACAACATACATTACCAAAAGAAATCCCCACTTTGATAGAAACATGATATTGTGATAGGGTGACACCGTTTTTTTATTTCCAATGTAAATTAAAATTTCTAACATGATTACACTCTAAAAATATACCTAATGGCTTCCTATGTTTTATAGTTCACTAAATTCCACTATCATTTTAGTTCTAAGATACATGAAATTAAGGAAATTAAGGAGTATTAGAAATAATAATAAAAAGGTGAACAATCAAGGTCCAGTCTCTATATAGGTATCAATGGAATGAATACAATTTTACCAAACAACCATAACCCATAATATGGGATGGAAATTTTTTTTATAACCTTTCATTGATAATATCTATAGGAAAAAACATGAAGAGTCATGTGACGTACAAACACACTCAACCTAATGTGGGGTTTTTTCAAAATCCATCAAATAAAATATCTAATATTCCATATATGTCCAATCATGCATATATAGACACAAATCCCATTACCATTGTCTTGATTAAACTATAATACTTCGCTTACTATGTGGACAATATCATAACCAACATGATTACCCCTATAGAAGTATAGTAATAAAAAAACAAACCCTCAATGGTCAATGATTCCAATATTTTCTATCTAATTTCAACCCCATGAATTAGTGTATTTTAGTTTGTTCCTACCATAATGATCAACATATTAAATACAGATTTAATTCTAAACATATGAGGATCAACAGCCTATTCAACAGCTTACCATGCATCAATTCCATGTAATTGAAATCACTCACGTCAATATATATTTTTCATAGACACTCAGTAAAAAACAAGGAATACCTTAAATTATATTAAGACATAAACAATCACACCACTAATGAATAAAAATCATAATTTTGAGTAAATATTGTATTATTTACGTAAGAAATTAATCAAAATTATTGGAAAATCATTATCCTTAAATATTCATTCATATATCCCGAACCATTCGGATATATTCCCAAAAACACCACTCTACATGACTAATACTAGACTAACCAATATATTAACATGGAACTCATCAGCACTAGCTTATCAATTCTAGTTTGTTTACTATGTCCCACATATGTGACAAAAACCCAATTTTTCTTCCATTCATGAGCATAAATAACTCACATAATCTTTTTTTTTCATCAAACCATTTTGTGAAACTGTTAGTATGATGTATCCTTATAAATATAAAAACGACGTACTATTGGGTGTTTATCCTCAATAGGTACCTACACACCAGATGACCCCTTCACGATCCATGACACATCCATAATAAAATCACTGACATAACCACATAGTATTCCATTCAATAATGATCTCATAAAAAATGAAAACAAATAAATTATAATGATTCCCAAATAATTTATATACACTGTAAAAAATTCATATCATATCACTTAGGAAATAATCCATATTAGTTTATCCACACTCTGAGATATGTAACAAATATTGATAAATATATATAATCAATCGACATATATAGAACAAGAAATAGTAACGATAGTTCAATCATTTATAGTTCCTCTATCAACTTATAATATGGATGAACTATATAATATGTTAATGAAACATTAAATATGTGAATTTTTCAATGTAATCACATCATCAACTACATATAGACTTATGGATCTCCTTTAAATCTTACATGTCAAGTAAAATTAACGATCACACACCAATTGCAACCTTCAGAGAAGAGAAAAAAATATAAATAATTAACCGAAAACAATACGTTGACAAAATAAACTCATGAAAAATATCAAAATCAATCCCATATAATTGGAATCATAAATGTTATAACATGAAAGTGATATATAGGATTTTTCAAAGATTACTTACCTTGTTTCCACTAATCCTTCCACTTATTATTATATCAAAAATAGTATGAAAAATAATAAAAATTATTTATACCGCATTTTAGCATCTCCAACCTAGACACTAATCAATGGACCAAGTGACAACTCCACCTGACCTAATGTGTGCCTCCCCATGCACCATAATTTAACAAAAATTAATGATTTTCTTGAAAACGATTTTGGGATGCTACAACATGTAGTATCAATATAATAATAACTAATAACAAAACCTTCTTCAAAGTAATCATATCAGAGTAGGTAATATGGAATTATAGGGGAATTAAAACACTAAAATTTAATAATGATGAAAAAAAAAATTACATACATTTTATAGATTCATAACACATAGAATGATCACACAACTAGATGATCATATATTGTACATGAAAAAATGAATATAAAGTCATTGATACCGTACGACTATCCTTAACCTCACCTCGTACATGTCACCAAAATAAATTGATTCTTTTCATTCTCAACATCTTTTATTAATGAAATTATTAAATCATACATATCAACCATAAAACCATGAGACACCCCAATGTTCTCTTATAGGGTGTGGTCATAAATATTAGTAGACAACCATCATCCATGTCCCTATAAATAAAAATATATATAATTGTTATTTTATTAAATCAATAAGAAATCATGGACACATTGTTATAGGGTTTATTATTAATGACTATCATCTTTCTTTCATTGTTTGAAATTATAATAAACATCATATGGATATGATCTAACATGTGTTCCGATTTAAAATGATTTGTTTGTGTATAATTCACTATTTATATATAATATATTAAAACTCTAAACTATTTAAAGAAAATTAATTAATATAAATATCATATGTCATATTAGTATTGTGACCCTAAATTTTGTAGATTTATATTAAAAATTTTTAAATAAAAACGCCATAAAATAATTAGACAATGAGGATCTTGGAGTTTATGTCTTGGTAAAATTAGGAACATACATGTAATTTCCAAAATTATTTATAAATATTTATTGAATTCATTCTTCTCTACATTCTAATTATCCATTGAAATCAACATATTATAAGTAGTCCCCTAAGAATATACATAAAATCGGTTAACCTAAAATCCTAGTATGAGGGTATATAAGAACATGAAAAAATAAACCATGGGGTGAGAATATACATTACAACATCATTATAATCATGCGATGAAGCATTTGGTAAATTCAAGAAATGTGTAAATGCATAAAAATGAAACATCACATCGTAGTGGTTAATAACCACACATAGATTTTAACAAATATATAATCATGTTCATTAATATTTACCTATTCCTCGTGAGATAAATCACATTACACAATGTATTGGAGTTCAATATAATCTTGGGTACACCAGTCACATCATTAAATTTATGTAATCATGCATTCCACATGGAACATATAACATTATTAGACATAAAAACACATCGAAAGGAATGGGTTTCATTTCATAAATCATAAATTCCCAAAAATTGTTTTCCCAAATAAATAGGGAATAAAAAACATGATATAAGAATCAAAAAACTTTTGTAAAGAAGAATCGATCTTGAGGATTAAAAGGTGTTTTTTTAATAAGAGTTATTTCGTAAAACATTGACATTATAATTATCTCAAGTAGAAAAAATTTATATCCCATAAAAGGAAATATACTGATGAAAAAATTATATTTATAGAATAACCATACTTAGAATTGGGTTAAAGAGGGAAACCTAAAAAAGGGACTTGGGTTTGAGAATTACGCTTTACTTGTGTCTGAATGATTTCTTCACAATAATGTACAATATAAACACATTAAACTCATTAATTAACAATTAATGTCAATTTTATACATGAATATTATTAATTATTTTATTATAAGTTTCTATTATTGTAATTTGGTTGCATTGTAGTGTTTAATTTCATCATTCGAGAGTGTTTGTTTTCATTGTTTTCAGGATCGGTTCATTTGAAATCATGAGTAAATCGTTATGTAAATTTGAATAAATATAAAAAATGGTTATAATAAGCTATTAATGATATAAAAAAATTATAAATAATGTTATAATGAATTTTGTTATATACCACGATTATGAATCCTATGATTAATGTTAACGATGATCATTTTAGGATAATTTGGATGGTTTTTGATCCCAACAAACTAATTTTGTTTTATCATATAGTGTTGTGCATAAATGATATTTCCAAAACATAAATAGGGTTTTATCAAACCCATAAAAATATGTTTTAAATTATTTTATAGTTTTATTAATGGTCTTGAAGTTGGTTATGGAAAAATAATATGCATCTCCCATGATGTCAGTAAGTTGTCACATCACAAGGGATGATTTCATTTTTAGAATAAAAAATAGAGGGGGGATTTTATTGATGCATCAGAAATTATAATGTTATAAATCTGTAATTTGTAAGGTTTTTGAATTATAAATCAATTTCTATGGATGTAGTTGAGGAGAATATAACAAAAACAAAATAAATTGATAGTAAATCAAAAGAAAAGAGAGACAATTTACCTCTTCAATTCATATATAGAGATTCACCATAAGGAACCTAGGCTTGGTATTTTGAAGATAAAATAGAACTAGGACGTTTGTAAGGGGACATGGAAGAGTTTTTGGTAGAATTTTGGACATGATCAATGATCGATAGGTGTGAGAAGAAAAGGCAGTGATCGGTGGTATTTATAGTGGGGGAGTGGGGTGTTTTTCCATTATTTCACTCATTAGTATATTAATTTCCCTCAGGACAAGAAATAGTGATGATTTCGTGAAAAAATAAATTAAATAGAGAATAATAATTATATATGATTATTATTACATCATCTATAACCCAATAAATACTATATTTGTCTTATAATGTATATATAGAATAATTAATGTATCATATAATTCACTAAATAATCATGTATTAAAAAAAATCCCTAAAATTCACCCTAACCTCTTTTATATTTGAATGATTAGAAAAAATGTTTTTATAAAAATGTTTTTCTCTTTACGAGTAATTTAATATCTAATTAAAATAACCATTTATGTGGGAAATTATTGAATTTAAAATTACAACTAATTTTATAACAGTTTGAAAAATTATTTATGGTTTCCTAAAATTATCCTAAAATCAGAATACATAAAAAAATCTATTTTTGAAATATTTTAATGAAAATATATATTTTTTTAAATTATTGAATTTTTCATAAACTTTTAATTAAATAATTATGACATAAAAAAATTGCAGTACCTAAATAATAATTTTTAAATTTCTTATTTACTTATAATATGATGTTATAAGACAATAAATTAATTTATAAGACAAATAAACATTATTTATATTAACATGGAATATATTACAATTCGTTTAGAGGGATTTCTATTCCTAAGGGTCGTATTATTATTCATAAGGTTGAGATACTATTTCATCGGTATTGGTTACATAACTTCTACAAATACTTCTTATTTCATTAATTCTTCATTTATAATGTTTTTTCTGAAATCGAAGTGATTTTTTGTGATTAATAGAGAAATAAATTACTATAAGAAAGGATAAATTCCATTAATACAGGTTTGGATCATTACATTCAACCCCCTAGTGAAATTTTTCCCCAATATATCATTTTATATAAATAGGTGTGGTCACTTATCCTTCATCACCTACTCCAATTCACAAGAATCTTCTATCATACTATTGGTTCTTCTATAACAATTTGAAAAGGTGGGTTGTATTGTTGAGTAGAACCTTATCTCTCTAGTCTATAATTATTTTTGTATTCTCCTTAAAATTGTGATCATCTTCGAGTTGTACAACCTCTGACTTCATTACATGTGAGGGATCTAGTTTGTACATACTCAGGAATGATATGTGGAACACATCAGGAACTTAAGCTATATCCAGGAAAATTGGAAATATATAGGCCACGTCTCCTATGAAATCATGGATCTAAAAGGATATATTGTAACATGGTATTAACATTCATTTTTACTTGAACTGCATGACACACTTCTTAGGTGATATTCGAAGGAATGATTTATATCCAATGTTGATCTCCACATCCCTTCTACAGTTGTTAGCATAGCTCATCTATGGAATATAAGATTAATTGAAATGATGTTGGATGGATTGAACCATATCATCCATATTTTTCATAATACTGGGACTAATTATATTTCTTTTACAATCATTATCCCAATAAGGTGGAGTTATACCTCACATTCCATACAGAGTGTCATACAGAGCCATCTGAATACTGATGTGGAAGCGACTATTGTATGAAACTCAACCAATGTGAGATGTTATTTCCATCATCCATTGAATTAAAATGTTAATTCTCTTAGAATATCAGCATGCATACAATTATTCTATTAATATTGGCCAAAAATTTGAGGGTGATAGGCCATGCTAAAACTGAATTCCGTACTCAAAGTGAATTTATGAATCCTTTAAAATATAGTTGTGAACCTAGGATCATGATTATTGATAATCAACTTTGGAAGTCCATGTAGTCTCACCAAGTATTTCATATATATATTTCCACATTCTTCAAGTGATAGATCATCCCAAATAGTAATGATGTGTGTAGTCTTGTTGAGTCAGTCCACCACAACCCATATCACATTATTTCATTTGGAGGGCATAGAGAGTCCCATGAAAAATTCCATAGAGACATCCCCCCATTTCCACATGGTTATAGGAAATTGTGTCATTATCTAATTGGAATTATATTTCTCATATTTAACATCATGGCTTATAAACAACATAGACATATACTCATCAATCTCATTATTCATTTTATCCCACCAGAATGTTTCTCAGACATAATAGTACATCATGCAAATCCTGGGATGCACAGAGAATGATAAGTTATATGAATTTTCCAATATCACCTTATTTATCACAATTAATGAAGTCACGAAAGACCTTCTTCCAATCCAAACACATAATTATCATTGATGTGTTACACTAATAGATTACCAAACATTATGATATTAACACTCTTTTGAAACATTGTATCATCCCAATCTACCTCTTTGTTAGTCCATTTGATAGATTGTTGGGAAACCATATGGGGAAGATAGTATATATTCACCACCCTTATAATTTCCAAATCCACCCCTTGAATATCTAAGAAGAAAGGGTCTTTATCACTCCACAAAATAGATATAGTATATGATTGTTTTTTACTGAGAGCATAAACTACCATATTTTCCTTTCTAGGCTGATAATGAATAGGGTTTTGTAGTCTTTGATTTTCTGTAACTATCTCTTTTTATACATGTTGAGATGCAGTTATTCATATTTACACTACAAGATCATGTGATCAAAATATATGTCACACATTTCACCAAAGAGGTTAGACTACCAAATTTTTATGAAAAAAACCATAGCTTCTTGTTCTATATTATCTGTAAGGTAGTTATAAACATGGAAATATTACAACGTTTATGTGTAACCTATCATATAATTACATTTAATTAGTAAAAAAACATACTCATTGAAGCATCACTGTATTTCACAAAACATTCTCCACTATTCACTAAAGTGATTATTGGTGTAGTGATCTACCTTATCTTTATATCCTTATAGAATTCTGACATTATCCCATCCAGAAACAATTTTCTCATTTCCATATTATTATAGTTATATGGATTTACAATCCTATGAAATCTCACTAAAAATGACAATAGTACCAATGTAATCTAATAAACCTTTGGATTTCTATGACACTAATTAGTCTGGGAAATTTCACAATTTCCTTTTTAGGGATCTATAGAAATTCCCAAAATTTATTCTCGCGTGTAATAAGAACGTGACATGACGCATCCAAAATATATACTTTTTTAACATAGCATATAGATTCCACTTCTTTAATGTCACCAAGACCAGACTTAGGTGTTCATCATGTTCCTACTTTCTATTGTTTTAGATGAATATATCATCTATAAACACTTCTAGAAATTTGTATGGATAATTTCTAACGATTCTATTCATTAAATCCATGAACACTTCAGGGGAATTAGTATGTCCAAAGGGAATCACCAGAAACACATAGTGAACATACCTTGAAATGAATATTTATTCTGAATATCTTCTATAATCACTTTAATCTATTGATATCCATATCAAAGATCCACCTTTTATAATTACTATATTTTTCATAGTTGATATAACAAGTAATAAATCCTTATAAGAGGATACTTTTTCTTTATGATGATCTTTTTTTGAACCCGATAATTGATACATGGTTACAATGTACATTCATTCTTCTTCAAATATTTAACGTGGGCACCCCATGGTGATGCACTACGACATATGAACACTTTTTGTCCAATTCTTCTGTTGTTGTTCATTATCTCCCCATGTTTTATAGGATCCATTATAAATGGACACATTGAGATATGAGTAGCTTTGGGTATGAGTTATGTTGATAAATCTAACCCATGAAAATGTGTAATTCTATGAAACTTTGTAGTAAACACGTCATGGTATTCCCTCACAATGAGATTTTACCCTAGGTTGATACCATCCTTTGAATGAACCATTTCAGTGAGGTATTCTTCTTCTCAAGGAAGAAACACCCACACCATTGAAGGATTTTCAAAATGGTATTCATGATCTATGTGTTATTTTATAATATCATGTGATGTTTTACTTTGTGTAATTTTTTGGTATTTTTCCTATAAAGTTCATTTTTTAATGAATAGTGTAAAATGTTGTTTTTTAATTCAAAACCTCTTTTTAATCTAATTTATTTATATGATTAGATTATATTTTTAATGGTTTTTAAAGTGAAGTTAGAAAATATTTTTACCATTAAATCCAATAGTGGCCGTTGAAATTAATTTCACTTTGAAATCGGACTTAAACTAGTGTCAATCTTTTGATACTTATTGCTTCATAAAAACACGCTATTTGCTCTGACAGCGGGAATTAATTATTAAATTAATTAATGAAAAATATATGTTGGGAATTTTGTAAAATGGAATTCATTTTTGAATTTTTAATATCAAATATAGATTAGGGTGAATTTTTGGTATTTTTCTGAAAAACTTCAATTTTTGATGAATAGTGAAACCACTAAGTGGTACTTATATTAAACTGATTTTTCGTTTAAATGAAATTTTACCACTTCTGTGTTTTGAATTTTAAAAATACGACATACATGGTTTTCAATAAGAAGTAAAATGTGGTTCAATGAGATAAAAATAATTTTTTGGTGAATAGTATCTTATTAAGTTTTTAATCGTGATTAGAGGTAATTAGTGCAATTTAAGGAAAAAATGATATTATAATAAAATGAAAATACCTTGACACATTTCCTACCCTAATTGGATGTGTCATGGCCGACCAAGACAAGCCAGGGGTCAACTTGGGGACCCCATGGAGCTACTTTGGATGGAAAATGACATAAATACCTTTTATTTAATGTTAATGTAAAAAAATGGCACAAACATGATATGTTTTACTAAAACAAATTTTTAATTGGGTTATACAAGTAAGATTTTTTAATATAAATACTCATTGTAAAGATAAAAATATGTCCTACATCATAGTAATTTTATTATAATTTTTAGACATTAAATAAATTAAATTATTAATGACATAATAATGATGCAGCGATGACAACATTATTTGACGATTTAAATAAAATGGAAAGATAATGTAAAATCCATGAACTACACATGTCCAAAACTTATTGGATGGGTGGATTTAGAACCCTCATCACCTTATCCACGAATTATATCAATGTGGGACCTTTTAAAACCGAAACACATTTTCATATAAAGTAATATTTCTTTACTTTCCAAAAGTGCCCCTCCTCTCCTCTTATAAAAGGCCCCCACCTCTACCTCATTTCACACACTCCTCAAGCCTTTTACTCGGCCAAACCCTGCCGATTTACTCTATCCACATCCCTCTCCTCATCCTAGAGGATTCCCCTTTGGTATAATTCTTTCAATGGAAGCCTTTAGGCTCAAATCAAAAGGAGTTACACTTTTAAAGGTAATTCTTTCTCTCATGTTCATTTGTTTTATTTTGCTTCTCCAACCCCCTAAACTCTTTTTATTTACTTCTTTTGTAACACAACCAGTATCTTAAATATACTAGTATGTTGTTATAAGATTTATTCTAGCTACACTCTCACACAACTACATCAAATGGTTAATGAACATACGGTTTCCGTGGATGGAGAAATTCTGCCTCCCGAAACGATGATTGTTCAATACACATTTAACACCTTTAAAGGTGGCCATTATGATGTGACTATATTTATATATGACATATAATATGTTTATGTTTTCCTTAAGCTTCTGTTTTTTTCATTTTGGGCATACCTTTATGGTTTCCATTATGGGTAAACACGATATCTTCATTTAAGGAAGTGCGGACTACCGCCCCCTCAAAGTGATTTGATTCGTTAAATACCATATGTGGGACGTATAAAGGATGGAACTATGATATTATATATTATATTATACTTTATTTATAATATACCTTTATATCATTGTTATTTCATTCTATAAATTACGAAATAGAAATGAAAGTAGCGTTCATGCGTACGTACGGCTTACCGTCTCCATGAACGGTGCATTTCATTTCATACCTCTAAATGATTATGTAATGTTATAAATGCATTCATGTACTGGATATTAATTACATCTATAATATCTATATCATGAATAAAATTATGGATATAATAAACATTTGGCCACACGAACAACATGTAATTGTAAGAAGTCCACTTTCGACTTAAGAACCAAATATCGGCAAAACAAATATAATGAACTTAAATTATTACATAATGTTTATGACATAGTAATAAGTGATATAAAAGGAATAATGAACTTGAAAAAGGTTCTTAAGGAAGTAGAAATTAACCGAAGTTTATTATTCAGGAGATTAAAGAACGATCGAGTTATGTCGGACCCGAGGTAAGGGATCCTACTCCTCTCTTTCTTTTTAAGTACACTCTTTTATGTCATTCCTTTTAAAGCTCATATTTATTGTTATTGGGATGTCCTTTAATATTAAATTTACTGTAATTGTTATGTTCATGTGATGAGAGACCATATTCTCTCTCATCAATCCATTTTAAAAGTTTTAAGTGGCGCCGATAGGCTGCCGAATTTTCATAAGAGATCTAACCTCTCTCTTTCTTTTAAAGTACTCTCCTTTATGTCACTTATTTTAAGCTCCGATTTGTTATGTTGGGGTATGTTCTTTTATATTCATCTTTATGTAAAAATTATGTTTATTTGATGGCATACCCTATTTCCTCTCATTAATCCATTTTGGATGTTTTAAGTGGCGCCGTTAGGCTGTCGAGTTTTCGTAAGAGATTTTTCATCTCACTTTTATTCCTGTGAGATTTATGCTACATTTTCCACAATTCCCATTGAGTGGTTCATGTACTGCCCACTATTACACTCCTTTTGTAATATAATTCCATTTATGGGTATTTACATATTCATTGTATGACACTTCTTCAATGGGGTGTACTTTTCAAAAGTTACCCAAGTCGGTAAGGGAACCTTTCACCCTCCTCTTTTTAAAAGACTTCGTTTGTTATGTCTTTTAATTCACATACTATTATGTTGGGATATGTTATTCTATATCCTGATTGATGTAAATTTTATGTCCAAGTGATGAGATTCCCTTTATCTCTCTCATCAACCCTTTATGTAAAATTTTATGTGATGCCGTTAGGCTATCGAATTTTACCAAGGGAACTTCTTAACCCAATTTCGATTTCTTTCGGTTCAACATGTAGTTATTGAATATGTCATCCTTTGAATATGTGTGAATAACCTTTGATTGTTTTAAACTTAATATCCACTTATATTGGGTGTATTTATATTTGTCACACAAAATTATGAGATTGATTTATCCTTAATTTAAGGATACCTTCTTTATAATGGATTTCATCTCATTTTACATTTCTTTTGAGACATCATTGTTGTTATGCACCAATTCACTCTAATATGGTGTGTATACTATCTTTTGACATATTATATCAGGAATCCTATTATTCTCGTGATATTATAAAGTTCGAATTAAATGTTATTCCGCTATTATTTTTATCCAATAGTCTCTCATTTTGTTAAAAACTCTTTAATAAAAATATCATTTTAAATGTTTTAAAGATTTATTACTCTAAATCTTTATCTTTAATTTCCATGTTTTCAAAATGGTTTTCAGTATTTATTTATATGAACATTAATGTTTTAAAATTATAATTCCATTAAAAGCTTCAAAGTGGTATGAGACACTTTGATTCAAAAATCTCTTTTAAATGGTTTTTGAAAATGGATTGATTAATTCAATATCTGGGAATTATTTATTGTGATTTCAAATGAAATATTTTTATTGAAATGTTTATATTTTCCATATTTTATGTGTAATAATGGTACATGGACATTATGACGGGTGGTTCCATGAATACCAGGATGGGTGGTTACGTTATAACCTCCAATGCATTGGGTATGTAAGTCGGCCGTATGGATATTCCATTTAGTATGTATGGAAATTGGCCGTATGGCTATTCCATTAAGTGATATGTGTGGGAGTCGACCGTATGGTTATTCCACATAAGTATGTTTATGTCCCAAGTTACCTTTATATATGTTATGTGTTCTTTATATGGGTTTTATGGTAATCCTTTGGTTACAAAAAGGTAAGTAATGATATTTTATTCAGTGAAGAGTTTTTACTACTTCATAAAGGTGAAAAGTATTACCTTGATAAAGTATAAATGGTTTACATTTTGTTTTGATAAACTAAAATTTTTTTGTGTATCCCTTACTGAGTTTTTATGCTCATCCCAAGTTTTTTAAAAGTTTTTTCACAGGACTTAGCGTGGAATAGGGTCAAGGATTGGATCAAGGGAAAGTCATGCTACCAAAAACATGAATCTAGACATGTTTCTTTTTAAGAGTTTTTATTTTATGGAAATTTAGTAGAAGAGACTACTTTGTAATCTTTTGAGATGTAATAGTTATGTCTTAATTCTCTAAAACATAAAACCTGAAAAGATCCTCAATGTGAATTATTCATTTAATTCAATTTTAAGTAAGGTTTAAGGCTGGGGCCTTATAGATCTGGTATATCTAGGACATTGAAGTGAACTACTATTGAATTGAATAGTAGAAAGTTTTTGGGTATAGGAAGGAAAATATTCTAATAGGTATAAAATTTCTGATACCATATGATATGTTTAATATTGATGGTATCTCATATCAAGTTTAAATATCTATTAATCACATTATTTTAAAAGTGATGTTTTTAATAATTATCTTTGGAAAAGAGTATTTGGATTTCTAGTCCACACAACAAGTTTGGTATTCAAATTTTGGTTAAAATTACTTTTAAAAATTTCACTAATTCATCGGTTTTTAAAATTATATAACATTTTATTTAATCTATGGATACATTATTACAATAAATATTATATGATAGCTATTATTATAATTCATTTCACTAGAAATATAATGAAAGTTTTAATCATTCATGTAATGTTAATAAAAACAAATCATTCTAATACATGAAGTCGAAAAAAGAGCACGTTTATTTTTTATAATACAATTACCCCCTCAGGTATTTTATTTTCCATTACACCTTAGTAAAACACACCTAAACTATACACAAACCTATCGAAATGTGGTTACCTATGGGTCCACAATATTATTAAATTAATAAATTCTACAAATATTCATAATAAGTATTAACATATCATAAAAATCATTAGTGTAAAGGGTACATAAGTACCCAAAACATTATGTATATTATCCTCTATGGAATATTTAAATCCATGTATAATGGTTTAGTGATAATACAATATGTTTGTCTATGGAAATATATTTATTTGGCATCATACATAATTATTAAACTCATATAAATGGTACAACAATAGGATATTAATCCATACATAGGTATATGTCTTATATCCTAGGAATCTTGACCACAACAAAGATGTATAAATAATTTGGTAAATACCTCCCTTGCCTATATGAATTAATAATTTAACCTTATTTTACCATGATAGACACAATATAATACCTATGTGATAATAGAATTCGATTGTAGTTATTTCAAATAATGGTATCTTTCTTAGTAAAAGTTAATATCACTATGATGCGTAATGTTCATCAATGTTTATATTGTATATATCATTGGATAATTATCCTTGAATGAAAATAATAATACTAATGGGAAATGCAGCCGCGCACAATAATGATAATATACCTTTTGTATTTTTTTATTTGTAATTACAAAACATAGACAATGTACATTAATCTTCAATGTCTATACGCATCTCAATTCTATTAAATATGATCCCCGATATATCAATAATATGACAAATAAGAAAGTCATCATTGGTTTATATCAATCTATACCCATAGGATTCTTAGTCTGAGATCATTTCAATATAAATTCTATGGGGAAATGAGTCCCACGATGATAATTATATCATCTATAAATAATCGCGATCATAGGAGGATGTATTATATAAGGAAAATTCGAGAGAAACATGTTATTATTATGTTTTCATCTAAAAATAATATTGAACCACGTATCATAATGAAATTAATACTAATGAGATGGGTGACCTAGGTATGTAATGGAATCTATGCAATGATTCACTACCACATTATCTCAAACCATAATGGAATACCCCCTCATCATTAAAATTTATATCAACCTAAAATAATTCATGACATAGTTTATGACACCGCCCATACTCATTTCTATTATTTACATGAAACAATGAAACTATAACGATATATTTCCTAAGGAATGTCCCATTTTATTCCTATTCATATAGAATAGTTAGTGACTCACCCCATATATATTCCAAAAAAGAAAATGATTCTATAGAAAAACCATAAGTACATCTCAAAATTAACTCTGAGATAATATCTCTATTATAAAAACGATTTCCATTCTCATGTGAAGAAAGATAAACATAATAATTCCCAGTACATCATAGCATTTCTCAATGGATACTACATTGGTTCGAAATCAAAAAATCCCTTAAGAATCACCTAATGAACCCGGTAATTGATGACCATTCTTATGAATTAATAAAAATCCACAAAAATATATAACTATAATTATGATATCCATTATGAAAATTAAATTTAAATTGGATATATTTAGAATGAACATCATATATAATAAATATAACACATAACATATCTATATATTGTCTTGACGAATAACCCAAGGAACGAATCACATATCATTATAAGAACTCTATAGATTGAAAAATCGAAAACATAGAAAATGATTTCCAAACTAGATTTAATAACTGATCCAATTATGACTCTCAGATAGGTAACATAGCCAGGAGACCAAAAATGAACACATGAGAACACTTATATAGTTCAACCATCTCAATACCGGAAAATATAAAAAATGAATTCACTATTGTATCATTATTTAGTCATTTATACAAAAATGTATTTTCATCCTCTAAATGAAATATATATAATACCACATAAATAGGTAATATCAGGTGTCACCTACCTTAAAATGGAGTTATATCATTATGTCGTGATCACTCTATCCTGGAAAAAGAAATTTCCAATCACTATAATCATCCATAGGCCCATAACTCATCCAAGAGGCTCCAAAAGTAAATGAAATACAAATAATTAAATTAAATAAAAAAATTAATTTATTATAATTTAGGAATAATAGAGAAATAAATAACCATGATTCATATCCTCAATAAAATATCAATAAGAATGGTTTAGTCTACTCTGAACATAACTTTAATTCCAATATTGAAATATTCACCATAAATGAAAAATATTTTATTAAAAATTTACATTTCAATATGATGAATACCATAAATAATTAATGGAAGCATTTTATACTTAATAAAATTATGACCCACCATGTGATATCACCCTTCCATGGAATCTAATATCCATAATAATCAAAATATAAAATGATCTATTAATACTAAATCATGCCCTTGTAAAAATAATAACAAATCTATAATTTTTAATCTTCTAAATTAAGGAACAATGATTTGGGTTATAAGAATATAAGATATGGATGGGATTTAAAATTATTTGTGAGCTAAAATCATTTTAATGTTTTTTATTTCACATTAAAATTTAGAATCCTATAAATGCATATTTGTGAACATCTCAAAGGTTGTGTCTTGAAAATAATCAATATAACATAAAAAAACTTCCAATTATTATCATAATTTTGTTTTCAATCTCTAAAATCATGAAAATAGGGGGATTTCTAGGATAAAATTGGTAAAAAAATTATTTAAATATATAAATTAAATCCACCAAACATGATTAAAGGGAAAAAGGAAGATACTCTTATGAATATAGTTATTGAATTAATTTAATCTCACAATCATGTGTATCAAACACTCTCACAAGGTTCATAGTCTATATTATGTTTAAATATCCCTAACTAAACATTATGTGTGATTGAACATCTCAACCAATAATTCTCATGACTAATGTACATTGTTCTCATTCATGGGATTCAATGTGATTTCTACTCTATCAAATGATCACCCAGTATAATCCACTAGAAATAACTCACTGTCCATTGTTTACCAAATATAATATCTTCATATTGTACTAATCAAAGAAAATGAGTATGGATGAAATGTAGATCTAGTTTTAGGAGAAGGTAGTCCTAATGTTGGGATGAGAGGCATTGTTTACAACCTCACACTATATAAACATTTTGAATCAACATAGTCTAAAATTTATAAGGAATTTTATGTTAAAGAACTAATTAGATTGTCAATACCTCTACTGGAGTGACCCTTGTGTTATCATTCCAAAATTATTATTGTTTGAGATTGTAATATAAAATAAAAAATATATGAAAAAAACAATCAAATCAATACACAAAAAAATTTAATCTAAAAATACTTTAATAAATTATCCTATATAATACCCTTAAAGAGGAACCCATAATATATTATACATATCCATCTAAATATTATTGTATACCCACATCATATTTGGGTTACTTTGTTTTCACACTGAAAATATAGTTATTCCATCTTCCTTATAATTTCTCCATATGGAAGTATAATAAATAAGATAATGTTTCTCGTTATATATTTGATTGAAATACCCCTAATGGCCACATTGATTATTTCATTGATTCCTTGTGTCATATATAATCATTAAAAAATAAGGTGAAATTTGTATTATATTCCATGATGATTCCTCATAGTAGTCTCTAGTGCTTATAAGTAAGTTACAATGTTGTCATAGAAGCTTATTCCTAATTTAGAGGTCGAGAATTTGTTGTGGTGTGTTCCCAATTAGGAATGTGGGATCAATAATATACTATTGTGTAGACTATTGTTTATGAGGGAAAATTAGGTCTCATTGTGGAATTTTTGATCATTGGAATTTTGACTTATGATATTATAGGCATTCGTTAATCGTATATCAAAAAATAATTCCAACTTCTTATTGTATTATGTATATACAAATCTTGAGTGTTAAAGGGTATTTTTTACAGGTATTAGGGTTGGGGATAAATTGGTATCTGAACGATGATGTGTTGATCATCCATTTTATAACAATAATTATATTGGATGTTGCATTATAATGAATGATTATGTAGGGTAAATAATATTTCTTTATATATTTTGTCTTGTGAATTGTTAATATAATGAATTTTTACGGTGACATTTACATTGGAGTAAATTGGGAGGCTAACATAACATATTTTCTCTCTGTAATACATATTTTGTGACCTAGTGAGTTACCATGCATTTTAGTGACAGTACCATGACATAAATCATTCCCACGAGTGGAAATACAACATCAATTTACTCTTCTAGTATCACTAAAATGTTATTCAATTATGATTTTATAGGAGATATGAGATTATGGTAGTATGTTATTTATTATATATCCAAATTGTTATTTAGTCTCTCCATTGTCAAATATGGATTCTATTTCTAAATATTTCTCTAAATAAACAACTTTAATTTTTTTGGAAATAAAATTAATATTATTAATTCAATCTATAATATCATTATTCAGGGCCCTATTTTCAATAAAATAAAAAATATTTACATATATTTAAAATTTTATAAATCTTATATTTTTAATTGGAATATTTATTATGTGTTAATTAGAAAATAAAAATATATCAAATTTGGGTGCAATCAACGTCCATATCCCACAAACATGTCTCATTATAGTCCTAGGAAAAAAATGAACCCTATTAGTATAAATAATTCCAAAAATTAATTAAGGAAATAATATAATTTTTTCACATTGTTATACTTATCATTATTCCATTATGCATCCCACAACCCTAATTATTTTATATTAAAAAAACCATATAACCTTTAGAAATACCAAATCACATGTTGTACCTACCTCCATGAATTTTCTTATTTATTCACAAGACTCTTTTGATAAGTATATTAAAATACTATAGAACATTAATTCTTTATAAAGTCCAACTGATAATCTATTAACTATGTGAAATGGATTCATAGTAATTCATGAATTACTAGGGATTTAGAATGGGTTATTTTATAGTTAACAGTGGGTGGTTCATATATAAAAAAATGGAAGATATAGAATGATTAAATCCTTAAATAATTAATAAATATGTACTACTTTTTCAATCAAGATAATTTCCCTCACACAATTCATTTCATGTGATTTAGCAATCCCATCACCTACCCGTTATGTTAGTCCAAATATCAATTAGAAACATTGAATGATTGTTCAACAATTCTAAATTATTATCTTCTGGGTTGGGAAACTATTTTTTTAGATAGCTCAAGAAAACTCTTATTCCAATTAATATATTAAACTCTTAATCCCAAAAGATGAGGTTACAGACCAAACACAATTCCAATAAGAAATCAACCCTCCATGAAATAATTATATATCTTATTCCCACAATGTTGTTTTATTTTTCAAACCATATAGAATTATTTAAAGGAGGGTATGTGGTTATGATAATTATATAATATATCTACATAAAAATATATTCATTTATTTAATGGAATTATTATGTTAGGAAATTTAATGGAATTCTTACATTATTGGGAAATTATAAAAATTTCTTTCTAAAATTATTCCTCAATAACTTTTTAAACAATTCATTTTCATTAACAGATTTAAATAGGAATATTATTTTCATCTATATATGAAATAAAAAATTAATACATTCAACATGAATATATATATATATATATATAATGATGTCAAAAAAGTTTATAAACTCTCTAGTGGGTAATATAATAATTTTAAAACACTTTTTCTGAATATTTTTAGGTTTTATGAATGATTATTACATATTTAGATTAGAAATAAGTTGTAAAATACAATTTCAAAATAGTTTATGTCATTGAATTCAAAACTTATTAATTTTTATCAAAGAACTCTGAAATGTTCAACCCATGAAATGTTGAAAATTCATCTCAAAATATGCTTTATAAATTGTAATAATTGAAATTTGGCTCCCATAAAATTCTTACAATAAGTTATAATCATTACCCCACAAATAGGTTTTACTTAAAATAATAAATTTCCATTAAAAAACTACGAGAATGAAATTAACATATGTTTGGTAACAAGAAAACCAATGTGAAAGATAGAGAAAACCTATTGGTAATTTACATTGGGAAATTGGAGTTACTATTTTTTCTATACTTGTAATTATTTGATAATATGAAAAAAATAATAAACAAGATTTTTTAAAAATAATGAGACACATTTAAAGGGAAAAATATTTATTTAAACCCTGAATTCGGTGATATGACTATCCATTACTAGACATTCATTCCTTTAACCATAACCTATTTTTATATGGAATTTCATTGATTTGACCAATATATTTTTCCATTCCCTATATCAAATATTGGATGTTGGTTATAGAGTTACATTTGAATAGGGTGATTTAAAACAACTCCAAAATTGATTGAAATATATATAATGGGTTGGAATAATTAATAAATGTTTTCTTTATTAGATTTCTCATCCTCCAATAGATTTTATTGATATTGTTAATGTGGTAACATTAACACATAAACTCACATGATCACTTCTAATATAAACCTGAACATGATATTATCCTTGATGGTATCTTATAATCATTTAAAAATAACTAGGTTCATACATGGATTGGTGAGATTAATAACCTTATCATAAATAGATAAAAAACTAAATTTATGTAGTAAAAAATGAAGTGGTAGTGAGTCAAGAGAATAGTGTACTCCCTTCAATTATAAATTTAAAAGATCATACTATCTACGAAATTACTATATGAAAATCTATATAGGAGAGGTTATTGGTAAAAAAATATTATAACTAAACATTTTTATATCAATGTATTCATATCTATATAGGCAATAATGTAATTTTATTTAATAGCTATTATATTAAAGGGTAGTTTTATTTTTCAAATGAATAAGGGGAAAGTTAATAATAGGTAAATTAATAGGAAAATATCCTACATATAATATCTAAATAAGAATAAATTATTTTATTTTGAGTGCCTATAAAAAAATAGCCAAATATACGGGATATAAAAATTTTCAAATTCCACATCCACATACAATATTTCATTTTGATAAAAAAACATTAAAATTTTTCACAATTTTTATTATTGTTAGTGTGATCGTTGGTCCATGTTTTCATAGAGAAAGGCTGCCATATAATAATTCATTATCTATATCACTTACATAATATATTATTACTCCACTATTTATTTTTAAAAAAATAGAGAAATATTTTTTATTTATCTCATTATCTATGTTGTTGATTGAACTTCACAACAAAATAATGAAAGTGTAAGATGTTTTTATTAGATTAGTTTAGTGTGAAAACAAATTTATCCACTAATTGATTTATAGAAACCAATAGTTTCACATGTCGTCTTCATTTATATTATTATGTGACTTAATATATGAATAGGAAATGATGAGTTTTATATTTTTTGTCTCTATATAAATCTATGAAATTAATTGAAAGATTTTCTAATCCTTTGAATAATTATATAACATTTTATACATTATTTATTAATGGCCAATCAGTGATTTTATTCAATTTCTATGAAAATATAAAAAATTGATGTAAATATGGAAAATTAAAGATAAAAAATCTTATTTAAAAATATTATAGGGATGGTGAATGAATGTTGTCGCTCATATAATATTTTTTTTGGAATTTGATTCATAGAAATAACATCAATGGGTTTTGTGACAAATTTTATCTTTTGGATTGTACCATCAAGTCCAACAAGTCTGATTTTTCCAAGGAACATTTTTTAACCAAATTCATAATATAACTATTAATTTTTAATGTTTTTTAGTTTTTTCAATATATGAAAAATAAAGGGTGGAGTGTGTGGAATAATACAATAGAATAAAAATAGTAATATTTAGTTAAACAAAATGATTATAGAAAGAAGGATAATAACTTTTAGACTGGTTCTAATGAATATCATCATGTCGGGTTCATTATCATCTCCCTGCCACTTAATGTTCACAGTCCATGAGAAGTGTGAAAATAACTTTGGGGAAAATACTTATGATTGTGTAGATCACCTATGAATTCTTAGTCATACTATACATCCACCACCTTCTTGAGATGTACAATAGATACTCCTTAATCGATATATCAACAAAATTACTCCCCAGAAAGAAATCAGTCGTGATTATCTACCCAATCATCCATTTAAATCATATATTAATGGATTAAATTAGGAAAGTGAGAATTCATGTTCTAGTAAGAGATGAATATAGTTTTTGATAAAGATATTAGAAGGAATATCATTTACATAACATCAATTCAATATTTTAGAACCATATATGTTGAAATCCATAATTAACATGATGTGAAAAGGCTAGTGAAATCCGCAAAACAACCACCAATATGACCCTTCACTTACATATCCATGATTGTGGATATTTATTTTATTTTATTGTCATAAAAAATATATGATAACAAATTGGAAAATAATTTAAAATTAAATGATATAATTGAAATAATATAAAATAAAAACATATAAAATACCATAATAAAAGAACCATTAATCTAGCGAACATCCACCACTATATATATACCACTCTCCTTTTCATACAAAAATATTATTTGGGTCCCTTAATTTTCATACCCACAATAGAGTTATTCCATTCACCGGAAATGCTATCACAATATATTTTTAGTAATAAAAATTACATATATGGTTAAAATGATCATGATAATCCTCCATTTCAGATGTATTTTGGGAACGCCAATATTTTAAAGTGATGTAGAATTTTTTTTTCATCTATTATATTATTGAATTGGATGATTATAATGAATTTGGGTGAGTTCCTAATCAGATATAAATACTCTATTTTTTTATGTGTGTAAGTTGTATTGTGCTTCAATTTATGGTATCCTTGATTCCATGGAAAGAAACTATCATGTATTCTTGATATTGAATTGTATATTCTATTGGTATTAACTATAAGGAACTCCAAATCCTCATAATATTTGGGGTGGAAGTCATGAGATAATATGAGGTACTTCATAACATTTTTTGGGGTAGAGTCTCTTAGGATATTAGATGTTTGATGAGCTGATCATAGTTAAGATTCTATTTATAGTGGAAGATACTATGTTGGAATGTGAGAATATTATAGTGATGTTACATATCCTTTAGGTTTTCCATTGGAAGAGTTTCTGTGGGGATTCTATCTTGGGATGGGTTCCTCTAGAATGAAATTTGAGACCTAAAAGTGTATTTTGTGTTTCTGTAGGATTCCATTGTGAATTTAAAACATTCAAACGTGTTTTCATGTAGTTATTCCTATAGAGGAACAAATCACAAGATAATAGTTTCAATGGACCCCATTATTTATCCATTATATGTAACATGAGGAAATTATGTGAGGCTAATGACAATAATACTTCTTGGTGGTTTCATATCAATCACACGTTATCATAAATTCATTCATTTTCAATTATGGATCCCTTTAACTAGAAAAAATGAACGTTAATATATGAACATGGTAATATAATGTTGCATATCAATTAATGATTTTTTTATTCTATGTTGTAATCAAAATAGTAAAAATATTTTCCCAAAACAAAGGAATTTGTTATAAATTACCATGTGTTATGGATTGGAATGGTTATTACCAATGAATTACAATATATAAATATAAAAAATCTATGTTAAATAAATAATCTAATAAATCTAATTTACAGTAACCCAAAAGTCAATATGAATCTTTAGTGAACAGGTAGAGTAAGAGAGATGATCTTCCCTATCAAAATAGTTAGTTGTATCCTAGAATGCAATAGTGTTATCAAATTAAACGAAATTATTTTTATAAAAGGAGATAGTTCCCATGTGGTGTGGCAACCATGTCATGAAGATAAACACATGACTATCATATCCCGTCAGCTAAAAAAATTTAACATTATGGCAGGAATATTAATAAAAGGATAGATCAACTGTTCATAGTGAATCCCTGATGAAACATCATCTACCCAAAAATCATGACTAATGACAACATGAAAAAATACACATTTCTATAGTTTATACCTTCAAAAAACTCATAAACCTAATCATGAATATATTTTAAGGTTTCCTGCAACTCACCATCACGATAGAGTTTGAAAATAACATAAAATCTAAAAAATATTCATACGCATGAGATTCATAGCATTATGACTCCCATTAGATCATGAAAAACCACCTTATCCAAAATTAATTATCTAATCTAGCTTCTCTCTATACTAAAATAAAATATTTTATTGAGTAAACATTGAATTATAGTCATATGTTTTCCAATAACATGGTTCAATCCCAACATTAAAACTCATAATCTGAACCCACAACTCTAATTTTCAAATACAACCAAAATACACATGGTGTGGAGATACAATAATGAAAATATATTCCTCTTAATATCTATCGTGTTTCAACCCTTATTGGATTATTTGATTTATTAATATAGTGGTGTTGTAATATTGCATTTTTAAATTATTTAATGGATAATTCATCTCATCATGTGTCTGTATTACCTCTTAGTACACATCCCAACCACTAATACTATTTTATGTTTAATTATAGATCCATTAATAACCTCTTCATAAACTATAAAAACAAATTTAAAGGTCTCATATTTATATAAGAGAACATAAACATAGGAATGATACCACATAGTGTGCATTTTGGTAGGGTTTTACCAATAATATGAATTATAGGAGTGGATTATAAAGGGGAAATAAAGGGTCATTGATATTTTAGTGAGACTGATATGATTGATTAAAATATAATTTTATGACAAATATTAACTGTATTTACTTGATTTTTGACTATGGATTATATTATATTATTTTCAATGCATTGTGATCTTTCATTATATTGAAACTAAAAAAATCGACACAAAAATTAAGGGGGTGAAATAGAGGGTTCTGGTTTCTTCTTCTCTATATGATCGACACCTAATGTTATTAAGAAAATGAATATTCTATCATTTATTAATAAAAACCATCATATTATTTATATGTAATTTGAATTCGATGGCTTATGTTATTTACATGATTCAACAAAAAGGACAATATACGAAAAATATGATTATATTGTTTCAATGTTCACGGAGTAATTAAAATCCATTAAATTATTGAAAAATGTTTGGGAAATATTCCCTACTGATCTAAATATCAATTCATTTTCATGACCAAGTACGCACTACCTCAGTCAAGGGATACAAATGAAATATTCAAAACAAAGCTTTCATGTAATACCTGTATGAAAGAAAATAATATAAATCATATCCATTGTGTTTTTTATCATTATCCATATTAATTAGTCTTGAAAATCATGCCATAATTTTTTTCTCACATAAATTATTAATAATCTACACATCTACGCTTTACATAGACAATAAGTAATAGTAGAAGAGGAAATCATTTTCATATACTCTTATTATTCATACATATTCCCATATTTCTACAGTAATAACATCTCCAATATAATTTTATATACAATGATACATGAAATCCATAGAGGGAATATCTTTTTGCCTATTCAAATAAAAATTTAAATATGTTTCTTATATAAATTCCATTAATATGAAAATAGGTAATTATACCTCTTGAATTTCCATAATCCACATGATATTCCCCATTAATCAAGACCTTCATTGTAACAACCCGAGACAACCATGTTTTGTTTTGACAAGTTTGTTTTCCAATATCACCCGTTAATTAAACCAACAAACAACTAATAATAATAATAATATGCACCAAATGGATGAAACTACTTAAAACTACTAGGAGCCCGAGGATGGAGTAGGTGTTTCGAGCATCCATCATAAGGAACATAAGGATTGCTGAAGCCACCGCGACCGTGCTCAGCACCAAGGGGATCACACGAACCATCATTTCTTCTCCATTAGTCACTTGGGGTAAGGGACACCCGAGACCAAACCCTTTTTTATAAGCACCTTAATATAACCGTTTAAGCTCAAATGGCTATTATTTCTACTGTTGGTTTATTCTGACTATTGGTCCTTCTTATCCTCTATGTTTTATTTTGACTGTTTGAAATAAAATGATTCACCCCAAAAAGATCGGCATGATATTTGTGTATTTTTCTATAATGTTTTAAAGTTTTATCAATGTTAATTTAGTTTCCCAAAATGTTATTTCTAGTTTATGTTTTTAAACGGCGAAAATTAATATTATGGGTTTTCTTCCATTATACATATTAATTTGAACAATTGAACTTTTATATTTATATCAAACTGGATGAATTTTTATGAGTTATATATATATATATTGCATCAAATTGGATATATTATTTCTCTTATAATTTAACCTTTTTTCATTATTTTGGAAACTATATTAAATTATGGTTTTAATTACAAATCTCGCGTCTTTATGTTTACACAAATTCTTTTAAGCAACCAATTTATTTTTCTCTCCTTAAAAGAGTGTATCCGAATGTTTTCATCAAATTATAAATTAAGGTAATTATTATGTAATTCAGCAAAGGAAAAATAACTAAATAAATAAACAAATAAATATATATTATGATGAATAAATCAATGCATTCATTAATTGATTAAATGAACCTTTAATTTACCAAAATATAATAATTAAGGTTTAAAAATAATATACTTAATATAATAAGGCCAATAAAAAAATTATTGGTAATTTAAAATAGAATATATATATATATATATATGAATATTTTTATATAATAGCATGTTTTGAATAAATCATTATTTAATTGATCAATAATTTTTATTAAAATAATAAAAGTCAGTTTAATAATTTGTTTTTTTAAAACAATGACTTAATAAACTAATAATATAACTTTAAAAAAAATGGTTGAACCGTGTTTTTAACGACGCGTCGCACCCGGGCCGTCCGATATGGCCTCCCCTGATCGTGGTCATTGATTCCTTTTAATGTCACGACAACTCTGAGCCGCACGATCAACTCCCGTGCGATCCCGGTCGTCCGTTGTTTTTCCGCTTCTCTCCCCTCCGCAGCTTCTTCCACCCCCGTGGCTTTGTTTTCCACCGATGCCCTGGTCTTCTTCTACCTCGAGTTGCCGAACCAGTTAGGTCAGGATCCCGTTTTCTTCTCTAGGCCGGTGGAGTAGGCCCGGCTGTTCCCTCTTTTCCACAGCTGACACTGACCCCTCGCCTCGTCTGAAGTCCTCTTCTTCATCGTTTTTTTTAAAACTCCCTGCTGCACTGAAAGCCAAAGGATCGGCTCCCCTTATCTCTTCGGCTTCTGAACCTTGGTTGCTGCCTCTCTTCTCCTCCTCCTCGTCGGACAGGTAAGGGTGATGTTTTGAAGTTTGGTTGTGGATCATGTTTGAGTTTTGGTTTATATATATATATATATAAATGTGTTGTGTATATATGTATACCACCTATGTGTATACGACCGGTTCCACTAGTCTCACTGCTCCGTTCTCTTATTCTCCCCTCCGTACTGGTAAGGGTCAAACTCAGTTTCTAATGTTTTGGTTTTAATCTTCGGTTTTCATATAGATATAGGTATATTCGGGTTATGTATATATATGTGTGTATAACTTCTATATTTATACCTGCGGTTCCTCATGCCTCATCTTTTCCTCCTCTCCAAGCAAGGTAAGATGAAGGTTTTAATTTGGTTTGGTTTTGACAAGCTTCGGCTTATATACATGTATATATAAACATGATATATATATATATATATATATATATATATATATATTTTCGGGTGTGTGTGAAACTGTTACAAAACCCAGGCCCTGAAATCTCCCTCTCGGCTTAGGGAATCGGTTGGGAGCAAGGGGGAAGAACCTCTTCATTGATTCCTACCATTTTTACAAGTTTTATATAGTTATACACTTGTTGTATAATTGTGTATAATAAATATACATGACCATATAAACCGGTTTTAACTATTCCTAGAACCAATCTTGTCAGCCGTTGGTGAAAACCTAAAATTGGGTGTAAGGGTTCGAAGGTTCTGTTTTTATTTGGGTGCATATTCTTTTCTCACACCTTGTGTATATAAATGTGTATATATATATACATATATATATATACACATATGTATAAGATAATAAATGCAAGTATACCACCTTTCCTCAGTGTATATACCCCTGATTTTTATTTGCGCCTATAAAAAAATGGAGATTTTGAGTAATTGAATGAATAGGTAAAGCTATGCAAGTGAATAAAGTATATTGTTGTTTTATATACACACATGTATGTGTAGATACATCAATATGAACTTAGTGACCATGTTTGAAATTTTTATAAAGCATGACGAAGTTTATGGGTTGGTTGGATTTCAAAATCATTCTGGAAACTGAGAATTTTCATTTATCACTACTTTGGATAATCAGGATTTTTCTTAAAATGGATAGTATGGACTTCTTGAACTTTTATAAATGCATACATGTATTAATAGGTATGTACTCATGTCTATTTAAAGTGATAATGGAAGAGTTTACACAAATATACATGATTTCCCAAGATGGACTTGATTATGCACATTATAACCTCAACGGCATGTATTAAACGCCTAAGATATCAATTTATCATCACATGTGTAATTTATGAGTGACCATGCTTTAATTGGGTATTTTGATGTATGGAATGTTCAGTGTTATGTTTACTTTCTTAAAACCCATGTTTTGGAATGTTAACTTCTTATGTTCACGAAGCATGAGCATGCATGTCTTAATATTTTTAATGAAAGAACTGTTTTCATGTTATGTATACGTATGTGAAAATGGGGTTAAAGTAAGAATGAATGGAACCCCATTAACGAATGACCATGTCAAGATATGTGAGGGATGTATAGGACTTACATGTGATGGGTGCTCCCGGAATTATATAGCGCATCATGAATGATGTGACGGGTGCGCCCAGAATTATACAGCGCTCCAATGCTTTGGGTAAAGAAAGAGTCTCATGAGAAGAGCATGTGCGACGGTCTTGGCAGTTAGCCTTGACTTGTGTTAATGAAACAGGGTGGACAGTGAGCATTGACCTGTTAAGTATGTCATACGGTCTTGATGAAAAGTCTTGACAAAGTCCAGGATTATACATTCCCACTGCATGTAATGATAAATGTTAATCAGGGGTTAGTTCAACTAACATGACAACCCCTAGTTTCAAGCTCCCAAGATCATGAAAATGTATTTACGTAACAAGAACTATTTTTCATATGGAAATCTGTTAGATGAACTGCACTTTACTCATGAACCATGATATGCATGTTTTCCCTGCTTAGCCATATAATTCTTTTAGAATTAAAGTAACCTTGTTTTAACATTTTGCATTGTTTATTCTTTTTATATTGCGCACTCTGATCATGTTTACATTAAAGCTCATTTCAAGTACGTTCTTCTTTGTGCAAGTGGTTTTCAATGAAAAATGGATTTCATGTTTTAAGAAAAGATAATGTTTTGTTTTAGCAATGTGTTTTATTCTCTTAGAAAGAACTTCTTTGGGAAAGGATTTTCTAAAAATGTTTTAAAACCCCTTACTGGGCATTTTTTCTCACCCTACGTTTTTGTTAAAAATTTTCAGGCATGGTTGATACTAAAGAAGTTAAATGAAAGCAGCTGGTTTCCCAGAATCTTGAGCCTCGCGATCTTCTGTTGTAATGAGACATGATATTTAATTTGTAATGATGTAATGTTAAGTATATCATGTATCATTAAGCACCCCGGTTTTGGGGGTCCCTACATTCATTCATCCACTAATTCAACATGAATCCATATTTATGTTTCCCTAATTTATTAATCATGTATTACAATTTATATACTTTCCATTAATTTTTCCACAAGATTAAAAAACATTGTGTCACATTACGATTTTCACTAGAAAATAAATAGATGTAATACCCAAATTTGAACTAACAATTAATTTTATATCATAATCATCCAATAACCTAAAAAAATATTTTATATCATGAGATTGATTTCTAGATTCATACTATTTACCTAAATGAAATGTTTCCTGGATAAACTTATACACACTATAATTTAACAGTGATTTCATCATTATCATTAAGGGGAATGGTACTTATAATTTCTAAATAACCAATTATATAATTGATATGTTTATATAATTTAAACTATTAATGACTCATAAATTATCCCAACCTAAATATTAAGACTGCTAAAAAATCAGTTGAAATTTCCATATTTTTATGAAATTACTCTTAATGAGTACTATAGTGAATCATAATAAGAGGGAATGGGTCATATATAATTTCTTTACAATTCATATAGAATTATAGTTAAATCTCAAGAAATTTATAGGTGGTTTATATCGAACTCTAGATGAAACATATAAAACTTCCCAATTATTCTTATAGAACCCTAAATGACTCTTTTTCCCTCATTGTAATTTTCCAATGATTTCCATTTTTTAACACCATAAAAATTACAGTAGAGAGTGATTCCATTGAATCTCATATATTTAAGAATTTATAAACAGTAAATCATCAAAATGATTTTTACAAAAATAGTTTTCTCTATCCTAATGATCAATATATATCTTATATTTCCTAAAAAATATTTAAATTAACATTCCAACTACACCCATGAATATTATATATTCTAGAAAGAAAACTACATTTAAAAAATAAAATAGTATAATATTTTATCACAACATTCTCCCCCATTGTTTTTTGGAAGCTTTTTCACAAATCATTCCATATCGTACTAACCCCTTATTTTGATAATCAAACATTAAAATAAAATTCAATGGGTGTTAGTTATTTAATTATAACTAAACCCAACCATGCTTATAAAAATAAACCCCAATACAATAACCAAGTATCAATGCCGACATTATAAAATTCACTTTTACCATGTGTCAATAAATGATGTGATATTCAAGGGGTTATTTATTATTTCTACATATTTTTGATATATCATAAGAAAATATATATTGATAACCATTTTCTCAAATTTTTAAATAATTAAACGGTACCTGATATTAATATATTTTATTCTTGTGTGTTTAAATATATTCATTGTGAGATAATTACAAATTTGTTGTTTTGGAGTATCATAATGTGCAGTTTTACTACTTCATTATGATATTCCAATTTATTTTTCATCTACAAAATATGTTTTTATACCATGGTAATGGTAATGGATTCATACTCATCAATACAAAGATATAATTTTCATTATTATGCATTAAACAACCTATAAACTTAATTCCAAAATAATTTTTTGACCACATATATAGTATCAAATCACCACACCGCCATTCCAATAAATTACTCAGAAGAAAATAAATTTACGATCAATGTTTGAATAGATTGGAAAATATAATTTAAGTGTTCATTAGATATAACTCATAATTCCATTCAATGATTTTAGGAAATCATCAATTGTATTTATTTTCAACGAAGACACCAAACTAGTAACTGAATAATTTTTTGTTATGATACAATCAATTACAACAAACTCCCAATAATAGTCTTATACAATATTCGATCCACAAATATATAATTTTAATCTTTTTGTTTTCTAGTTAATCATAAATATGAATTGATAATGGTTTTGTATAATTCATATATAAATTATTAATAATCATATTTGAATGTTTATTTATGTTATAATATTTTTTTGTCTCATTCTGATTTACATCATATCCATGAAAATAATTTATTTCACAAATAATTTGAATTTATAATTCTAATTTGGTATTCTTTTAATATTATTCAACAAATTATTATATAATGAAAAAAACAAATAACATTCAAAATCTATCACCATAAATTATTGTATCTCTATCTACCATAAATTATGTTTATTCTGATATTAGTCATGTTGAGGTTACCCCATAAATTGTGTATACTTTAGAGTAAATATAGATTTATTCAATCTAGAAACAATGGTTTCATAATTACCAATAAATATTTATATAGGCTTATTAATCTTGATATCCTTCTATAGGACGCCATCCATGAATGCTGTTTTGAAATCAAACTAAAAAAATATCACTGCTCTCGTGAATAACCATCATTAGAAAGAGTTTAATTCACTATAGTCAAACCAATAGTGAAAGTTATTATGAAAAAAACTCATTCTATATGAGACTACAATTTTTAAAAAAAACATTAATTATTTCAAACTATAATAAATTTTTCATAAAATTTATTTCTAAATATTCACATTGTTTCAATCATGATTTGGTGTTTGTGTCACATAACACATTCCCATGTATTTTTTTGAAATTTTCTCTACCTACTCATTCATGGACATTACCCATGAAACAACCAATGTAGATTCATAAAATGATGTTTCAAAAAAATTTGATTATAATTAATTGTTTTCTATTATCCTTATCCATAACATCCTAGTTGTTTCCATATTTTCCCCAATTATAATAGAAAAATGTACTTCAATAATCATCTTTGTTTCCTATAATTAGACTTATATTCATATAAAGATATTTTATACTCTGATATGTCCATATATTATAATTTAATTGAGTTTAATTTCACAATCATAGAATTTGAATTATCTTTATCATATTCATCATGGGATACATATAGGCCTAAAATTCTAAAATTTATTCAAAATTTTCATTCAGTGAAATAGAAATCATTCCTCCATCTAATTTCTCTTAGTTGTTTAGTATTAATTTTTTTGTCATTACAAATCATAGTGTATCATTTTAAATTTCATTGATACATTAAATCTTAATAATTCCTTTGATTACCATCCTTGTTTCAGTCATAAAATATAATTCTAAAAAACACAAAATTTCTTGAGTAATGTATTTATTCTCTGTATAATTTAATAATGGGTAATTTCTTATCACAGGAATTGAAACCCCATATTTTGTGTGTTCAATACAATATAATCTGAAAACTTTTATAAATGAAGGGAGACATGTTTTTCACTATGTATTTGTTATCTATTTTTTTCACCATTCAATTTCATTCTTCAATGACCCCATTGTATGATAGATTAGAAACAAGATATATATCTTCTCTTATGAAATGTTAATCCATAGAGTTATACACACCAATGGATTCCTACATTATTCTATTTTTGAATAATAAAATTGGATAGCAGAACTGACATAATGTTTTAGTGTTTGTTGGTATTTTTTATGTACATAATAACTACATGGATGCACCGCATTAACATATTGAACGAAATTATTTAATAATCATAAAAAAATGTGGAACATTTTTCCACAAATTCCTTGTATATTTATTGAACTATTGATAGAATTATTAACTATAATAATTAAATTTTATTTACTTCTTGTCTAGGTCCAATAGGGGTTATGCATCTTCTTCCCATATATGCATGAATCACATATCATATTTTGATCATTATTTTTATTATTATTTCAACTACAACTTTAATAATAGAAAATTTTTCTTTATAATAATGGTAAATATGTCCTAACCATCATTTATAAAAGTTATCATCATCTTCCACCAAAAGGAACCACTTGTTCTACATATTTTTTACATATTAAAGGATTTTAATTAAATTTATAATGGAATTTATAAATTTAATATTTATTAAACATTTATTTCAATAAAAGAATCATCATGTCATGAGTCCCAATGATGAATCATTGTTTTGATATTTTATAAGTACCAATACAATTTGTAGATGGATATTATATCTTATGATAAGAATATGTATCACATTAAATAAATATATATGAAATTAAATTACTTTTCAAATATGGTTGTAAATTTAGAACATGGATATCTAGTTCATAATGTAACTACATTAACTCTTTCTTAGCATTGAAAAAAGTAGAACCCTTTGTAGACATTTCTTACTAAAAATAAATTTTCATATCCTTGGGAAATGAATATCATGAAAGGGTGGTCTATAATTTTTTTTGAGGGTTAATAAGGGTTATATTATTGAAAACATAAACATAACATTATAATAAAGTCATGAGGAAATGATACTTACATTTAAAAACAACACAATTCATATCATAGACAAAAATCAAAAAAAGTGTCAGAAAACATGGCATCACATTAGATATGAATCATAAAATAGTAAACGAAAATAAGACCTCAGATCATAACATTGGATTAAGTCATAATTTTATATCAAAAATAAAATAAAAAAGAAATTATTTAGTATTCAAGGATCACTAAAAATACTATCATAGTGGACTGGGTTGACAACAAAAACCATCATAGTAGTCATTGATCACTCCAAACACTATAATAGAAGATATTGTACTTTATTAAATTGTATTTACTCCCCATATCAGTCCGATTAATCTAATGAGATATTTATCTTTACCCATCTCTTTGGATGATAAAATAATTACTTGTCCTCCAATCACATTATGACATCCTTACATATGTGTGGCATAATATCATAAAAAATTAATCATTTCATAACCCATAACACATGTATGTTTTCCATAAACATTTAAATATAGAACATTTCATGTAAAATAAATAAGTTTTATAAACATCTAGTCATTATTGTAATAAAGCATCTATAAAACTAATAAGTATAGTATAATTATATCATATCCCTAGTAAAGACTTCAAAAAACCAAATGATGTCATCCAAGGAAGAAAATACAAAAAATACAACTCATATGATTTCCCTCATAACATAAAACAATGAATTTAAAATAACATATTTAAAATATGAATATTTTCTGAATGATAGTAGAAGAAATATAATTTTAAAGAAACATCGAAACATGTAACAGAATTTTCAATGTGTTGACCGTTAATGAGGGTGAAAAATTATTTTAAAGATGTAAAAGTTAAAAAAATGATTCTATTAAAATATTTGATAAAAATTAAAAAATAAACAAATTTATAAATTAAAAAAATATTCCTTTAAAAATAAATGAAAATGTTTAAACAAAGATATGATTAAATAAAAATAATTTTATAATTTTATAATCATTTTATAAAATCTTTTTTTAAATCATGGATATGAAAGGGAAATTTTTTTTCTCAAATAGAGAAAAAATGTTATTCTTCACAAAAAACATTATGATATTCTCTTAGTTACGTAATGATATAATAATGGATGGAAAAACATTTAATTCCAATAAACAATGACATAGTAACATAAAACCTATAATTTCGATGTTACTTCCACCATATAAGTTTTTCATTCTTGTAGAATAATTTTAAATTTACTATAGATATATAATTGAACCAAACTCATATATATCATACCTTATATTATTTATGTATAAAAATTCTTTAATAAATTGTTGTTATGGATGATAGGTAGATAGTTTTTCAGGAAGGTTATGGTTTTTTTATTTGGTCGTTGTACTTGGACAATTGTTCCATCATCTCCAGAATTTTCATAATTAATAAAATTATTTATATGAAATTCATATAAATTTAGAATCATCCATGAATTTAGATATATATAAATTAATTACATCATTCATGGAGATGGTAGTCTATACATACATATGTATGAGGTTTTTACTTTTTGATGGATGGAACATATAAAATTTAAATAACATTCCACCTTTAAATGGTATTTATATATCATATCCATCGTTTATACTAATAAATCCCATCCTTATTTCCATCCATTTTATGAGTAAAATAAAATCTAATGGCATTTCATGGATGAGGTCATAGTCCACATATAAGAATGAGAAAAAAATTAATTTTACAATAAATTGGAAGGTAAGAAGCTTGATATAGAATTATCTTTCCATAAGTATAAATTTATAATCAATATCAAAAATAAACAATAAAAATATCAATTACCAATTCATAAATTATGATTATGAAAGATAGATTTTATCGCTATGTGGAGATAATAAGCACTATGTACACAGAGGAAATATATTCACATCCCATTTGATATGAATGTGGGAGAATATAGTACTTTCACAATTATAAAAATGTATCTATATATTTACAATATTATTTTTTATTTTTTATTATAAATACAATTTATTTATATATGATAAAAGAAGAACTTAATATATATTGATCGATTAAGGTGATTACATCTTCTTTTGAAGAACACATTTAGTTATCCTATTAATAAACATATGATTGGTAATTTAGGGATTCTATCACCCCTTGAATTTGGAAAATTTATTCTATATGATAATTTGTTAGTTTTTTATATAGAAGTATCAATGTTGTGTAATGATGAGAAATGATGGGGAATAATTATAAGGAGTGGACACAACATATTTGAATATTTTAGAATATTAAATTATAATAAATTTATTCTATTAAAAAAATATTTCAAATCAACAATTATTTCACTAGAATAATTGTAGTGTCGAAATAAAATAATCCAATTATATTTATATAGGTTTTGATATAATTTCAATCATTTTCTTTATTATTACCCCCTTGATTAACCATTTATGATCATTAATATGGTATAAAATATTCCATTCATAAAGGATAGTGAATTTTACCATAAATGGAAAAGTGACTCTTTAATGTACAATTGTAGATATGTTAAACCATATTCTAATAACACGAATGAATATATAATTTTTTTGAAATTTAAATCATTTGAAAAATTATTAATTAAGTAAAAATATCATTAACACCAATTTTCTAAATATCCAATAAAATTTAAATTAAAATACACCAATTTATTAAAAATAGAATCACTATAAATATAAAAACTTTATATATGCAAAAAATATTTATTAAACATAATAATTCAGTAATGTATTATCGTATTTAATATTTTTAAAATCAATTATTTCTTTTTTTTAATTTGTTAAACAATGTTTCTGCATTGCATTGGAATTTAAGGTTATTAATTAAATAATAAAAATTAGAAATAAAATTATATGATTAAAAAGTTATTTATAATTCATTTTAACAATTATATATTATAGTATCCTTTTTTAATCCATCTATTAAATAATTTAGAGATAATAATTTCAAGAGAGTGACATTGTTCATTTATTTTATTTAGTAATTAATATATAGGTCATAATATATGAAATATGAGACCAAATGATTATAAACTAAATATTTTTATGTAATTTATAGAAACACATTGATTAAATTAGATTATTTCAATTTTTAGACAATTTAAAATTCCATATCTCAAATATTTAAACCTATTTTCACCATTTTACTCTTACGGGTGGGGTAAACATTTACTTTGCTTCCATATCCTATTGGGAAAAAATAAAAGCTAACTATTTTCAAAATTTAACCTTCCATATGTAAAATAAAGTTTCTAAAATTTAAATTTTTTATGTTTCTGAAATTTATTTTAAAATAATTTAAAAAATGGAGAAAAAATTCAATTTGAAAAAAACGCATTTTAAGCATAAACTATTCTTATTTCCTATTGAAAACACTAGATGAATTTTGAAAATTTTTATCGAATTTATAATATATAAATTTAGTTAAAATAATTAAAAAATATTTATTAATGAAATTTATTATGATAAAAAACATTTCACACAAAAAAATTATTTTTGTGAAAGACATCTTCGTTTTCAAATTATTTTTATTTTCATATCTAATTAATTTATAACAAATAAATATATTTTATTCACACTTAAACCATATAATTTTCATAACATAGTAATAATTATTCATACCCAACAATATAATGGATGTGATATAAATTTTCAATTAAATTATAATATTTTAATTCTCTACAACCATTCATATAAACACTATGTTAAATGTATCACAAACTATTGAACCAATTATGTTTTTTTAATAAATTATACAATAATATTTTATGGAATTACATTATACCTAGACAAAAATTATTTTCAGCCTTAAAATTACATCACTCGAATATAAAATAAATTAGGGTATCTCAGTTTCAATACATCATCATGTTCCTTAGTAGATTGTTCAAATTTATAATTCCTCAAGGAAACCATAACAATGTGAGTATTATAACTTCATAAAACATTTTATCTATAATCAAATATTTATAGTGGATTATCATTATAGGATATATCTGTATCCAATGGTATTACCTATGATTTCATCACATGTGAAGTTTTTAATATGTACTTAAACATGAGAGATGCATAGAAAATATCATAATCATGAGTATGGTTTGGAATAAATGTTATGAAATTTGGAATTTTCCCTATTAGATCAAGACTATATCAATAGGTAATATAACTAGGATCTGTTTTCTTTTTTATAAAAATATCAGAACCTTATTCTAAAAAGAAACAAATAGAACTTTTTTTCACAATCATCTATCTTTAGTTGAAACTGATTATTAGTAACATATATTTTCTAATGAATTTAAGATATCTTTATGTGAAAATAAATATATCTAAATTTTGGTCCTTTTCCAAATCTAGATGAGGTTCTGAAAACATTCACTCTTAAACATAATTATGATATATCATATTTAAAAACTCCATTACATAAACTGATTCATTAGGAGCCATCTCAACACTTGAGTGAATGTTATTATTATAAGAATACACAACTATAGAATGGTGTTTTACAATAAACCCAAAAAATCCATATTACAAGAACTAATAATTTCTTATATTTTTTGAATAGATCCCATTGAATATCCATCTATTGGAGGATGATAACCTATACTAAAATAGTACTCTATATACCAATCCTATTAATGACTTCCCTAAAACATCATGGTAATCCTCAGATCCTAATCATATTTAATTTACTATGTTACTTCATGAAACCTTACCACATTATTAATTTATGTTATGCAAATATATTAAAGAGATAATCCATATATAATTACAATAAAGTGTTAGAACATCATATGGAAGTTTATTACAATCAAAATAATATTATACATATAAAATGATTAGGGTTGTCTGATGATGAAATCCACAGTTATTTTTTTACATTTCCATCCATTTATGGGTTAAAAATCAAATATTCGTATATAATTATATCTATTAGACGTACAATTTTTACATACCATGAACCTATTTATATACACAATAATGTAGTCCTGAATGTTTTTCAAAAAAAGAATCTTTCACATATATATATATACATCTTCTTAATTTTACTGTAAATAGAGAACAATGAACTATGAACCTCTTCCTGTAGTTCCTTCTACAAAACATGTATTTATGTAACAAAATAGGGTTTCCAAAAAATTATCCTTCTATCATAATCAATTTATAACTATGGAACATTTCATACCTTATTCTATATCTCAACATATTCCTTCCCTACATATTTAATCATCATATGGACAGTTCATTGAAAAATCATTATATAAATAAAATATTAATCCAATTCTTAATTACTATCTCGATCCAACCATAAAAATTCAAGAAAAATTGTATCCTTTGTGACCATCATCAGAGATATGATAGAATTATATTTTAAACTAAGAGAATCTTCCACTCTTTATCTTTAATATGGTGGAAATGTATTTATTAGAAATAATAATTAATCCACTCAGGCGACCATATCTACCACATATTCAACTATTTTTTAGTTAATATATACTATAAATTTTTGATCCCTATATATAGATTAGTTATCTCCAAAAAGAAGATGCTGATAATTTTTTTTAAAAAAATATCAGAATAGTTTACTCCAAATCATGAGTATTGTAATTTTTCTTATAAACATTGAATTTCACGAGAAAAATGTTATCAAGATATCATTGTATAAGAGAAAACAATTTTTTCACTTATTTTATGAATCACTATTGATCATAAACCTGTCTTCATTTTAGGTTAATGTAAGAAGTGTTGTGGTAACTTTCATTTTCTTCCATCCAAGAAATCTACGTCACATTAATAAATTAAATAGAACTTGTACCCCTTCTGAGTTAACATTCTAAGTATATTATACATACTTTAAAATTTCTCATTGAATAATTTATATTATCATGGAAGACCAATATCTCTATAGATCTCAATCATAGTGGTTGGTCTGGGACAATATTCATTAACTTCCATTTTTTATTAATCCACTTATATGCCCACAACTGTGATTATGTGAACCCATAATTATAATTTTTCCCCAAATATCACACGTATTAAATTTTTTTAACTACTTATAATCTATTAGGGTCTTCATTAAAATCTTCTTGTGATGATCATACTCATAATTGATCACTACAGATATATGAATATAATCTATGATGACTATCACAAACTAATCAATGTAATCTATAATGACATAATTCATTGAATCCCTTAATAAAAATTGGCCCTCAGTAAGAATAAATAAAATAAATATATATATAATATTTATTAATTATATATAAGGTTTTGTAGGGTATGAATTCTTTATTATTCCTATGTTGATGATATCCATAATGAAGATAAATCATGGAATGTTTTTGAGCTTTGTTCATTTGATCAAGAAAATAATCAACACAAGATATATGATACATATTATTCATTTTGAACATTTTATTTTCATGATAATCCTAGAAATGTTGTATTAATATATCATTATACTTAAAAAAATAATAGGTATATCCCAATGTGTGGAAAATGATTGAATAAGTTCCAGATCAACATTATCATAGATTTTCTTCTTTAATTCCTTCAATTCAATTTGGTCCATTATATATGAAGTTTTTAGAATATTTGATGTACCATGTATTTATTATATTTAAAATACAATATCCCTACATGGTGGAATAATATGGAACTCTTTTTCATTGTCAAAAATAAAATTGAGAAATACAGGCTCAAAATAATTTTTGAATTTATCCAAAACCAAATGTGATAAACACCTATTTTGAATTGAAATCAGGACATATAAACTACATTAAATTTACATTGGATGTTCCTATTTCTTAACACATTAATAAATGATCATATGATGGTAATAAATATTGAATTTTACTTTTCATCCTTGAAAATATTATCATAAATATATATATAAACTAAGACAATATATGTCCAAAATTACCTCTAAATAATTTTTTTAAAGAATAAAGAGATTTACATAATGAAAATTCACCTCTAATACAATTAAAGTTGATTAATATTATTTATATGAGGTAATAATAATATTAGGGGCTATCATTAGTAATTAAAAATATATATTTTTTGGTGCTATTTTGATACCATTAAAAAATTCAACTAGTATAATATAGTGGATAGATACCGAATCAAATATGAAAATAATTGGTATATATTGGTTTGAAAGTGTCCAAATACCTAGATAATTATATTAATACCTGAATTTAATACTGAACACATCATATTACAAATTTTATTTGGGATTAAGAGGTTTCTGACATCACTGAATATAATTGACAATTTTTTTGTAAACTAGTTTTCTTAATTAATGTTATTGATAAATTTGATACAAGGGATAATTAGTGGTGTATTCTATTGAGATTTTTAAATATTATTTTCATTGAAAGGTCTATTCACATCACATTGGAATTTTATTTGTTGGGGACCTTTCTTTAAACACTTAAAACAATTAACAATCCACTCAAAAATATTCGAACATATTTTTCCATGAATGTGAGCATAAAAAAAATTAATTTTATTTTATCAATGTTTTTTTATATTTTCTTAATAACTTTTTTACATTCTTATAAAATGAAAGAGATATATAAGTAACCCAGAACTATATTACCACTATATAAAAACATTGAAATTATTTATTCATGTATTCTAATGTCTCTTATAGATTACAGTAATTAGATAATTGTTTTTAATCCACTGAAGAACATATCAACCTTACTATCAATTTTATTGATAATACTAGAATCACACATCACAAATATTTTAATATTTACCTCATATGTAGAAAACAATTCATTATCCTTCTAACATAGCTCATGGAATTATGTTTCCAATTTCATGTGAAGAATTCTTAAAAGTAACTTATTTAAAAATAATATCATTAATTGATAAAACCATATAGTGATAATTTCTTCACATTATCACATGTTCTTTAAAATATTCCCAAAATTATTTTATTCACCATCCAAATGATAAACCTTCAAAAAGAATTTTGACATTCTGAAAATTGGATGGGGGAAAATATCATTTCAATGTTATTGATCCTCTACATGTAAACATTTTGATCAAAAGAAGAAATTATAGAAGGTGGATGTTTCATCATTAAGGTCTCCATAAAACCCTATTCAATAAGTTTCTCATTTATATGATCATGAATTTTCATATCATCAGAATGATAGGTAATAATATAAATAAATTTTTTCATTCTAACTTTAATACTGGTTTTTATCTTTGTAGAAAAATGATTAAATTGTATTTCAAATTTAATGTTAACATGATTACTTTGAGTTTGATTCATTGTCTAAATCCAAAAATAAATTTGTATGAAATTATAAACATAGTGCTAAAACATATAGTAATGAAAAATTATTTCTTGGATTTACAAATAAAGTCTAATTATATTAAATCAAATGCATCATTTGTTAAACCTAGGCCATAAATTATCATTTAAAAAAATATAAATTTAACCTCTATGTAGATTTTCCTTTAGGCCTATCATTAATTTTTCCTCTTCAAAGTTTCATAGGGAAACAAAAAATTTCTCCTATACAATCTATTATTACCCATAACTTTCAAACATTCACATTACATCTTATCATAAGGATATTCATTACATAACATAATAATTAATTTTAATATCATATAGGTCTAGTATATTTGGAAACATTGAGAAATAATCTACAAATACATAAAATACCCACACCATCCCTCATATAGTTATTTACTACCTGCATACAATATTGGTTTATCATATATAATGTCATTATTCATAGGCAATGAAAAAATAAACATAATAATGGGTGTCTATAGATAATCAATAAGGGTAATCAAGGGATATATTAATTATAACATAAAAAATGACTGAAGGGAATTATAATATGAGAATAAAATATAAAATTCAAACAATTATATCATAAATCATAATCTATAATCATTATATAATTTTCGGTGACACATAAGACATCAATCATAATGGAATAAAATAAAAAGATCTCTGGAAAAAATACAGTAGTATACAAAATATATTTTCCTCAAAGGAATAAGTAGAGAAAATAATTTATATATTAGTTATGGATAACTTCCATGACTATAATAATGGATTGGTTTTACTATCCAAATAAGATAATTAGTACAGTTTTAATCTAAATATTATCATAGTGGATAGATTACCTTAATAAACAGAGTTCATTACCCATTATAGTCCTTTATAACAGAAGAGATATACAACATTACCCAATTCATTTGATGGATATATTACTTTTATAGAAACATTAACATAATTAAAACCATACATTATTATTCAAGAAAATATATAAACATTAATCACATCATTACATATGAGAAATGAATAGGTATCATTCGGATTTATTCATAGAAAAACATAGTGAAAAGAAATGGATTTTATAAACATCTTCTCGTCACATCAATAACACGTACAAATAAATAATAAGGATGGTATTATTGAATCATATCACTAAAAGATATTATAAATCATCAAAGGATTTCATCAGAGCTAGAAAATCATTTTACAAGGTTACATAAAACATTTCATGTAGTAAAAACACATTTCACCTTCAAATAAAAAATTAATTTTTTTTAATTTATCAAATATTTAATTAAAAATTTTATTTGAAGACAACATTGCAATAAAGTAAATGATGCTTTAAATAATTGAGCAGTCATGATCTTGGGAAATGTTTTTCAACCATTATAAGTTACAACAGAGAATCTTTTTACAATTTTTAACAAAACATTACATGAACGTCATTAATGAAAAGGAAATAATATTCCTTGTAAAAAAATCTTAAAAATAAAAAAATGGAATAATATTACATTATCCAATCATTTATAAATACCAAATAAATATAAATAATTGTTTAGAATACATGAGCATGGAAGAAATATAATTTTCAACTAATGAGACAATACCAGAGAAAAAGGATATACACATGGTTCTCTTAAAAACCATGGGTATTGGACATCCATATACCCATTATCTTTGTAAACTATGGGAATTAATTTTTTTAGAAATAAACATAACGTGAATGACATATACCAATTATTTTAAAAAAATATTTCTATCTGTGACCCTTATACACACATTATTTTTGTAAAACATTGTAATTTATTTCATAGGTAAATATATACATGAAATGTACATATACACATAATTCTATAGTAATTATATGCATAGGTCAACACCATTCCAATGTTTTTTCTAAACTGTGGAAATAGTTTCTTTATTGAAAAATTAATTTTTTTGAAGGCTGTTAGAAATCCAATTCCCATGATTTAATGAAACCCTTGATATAGGGTGTACCATTATTTTTATATAATAAAAAACAATAAATAATTTAATATAATTGTATATATATATACATATATAAATTATTCAAATATAATAACATAAAATGTGTTTTTGTTTAGTGGAAAAGTCATTGGAGTGTAAGAAGAAGTTAATGGCTACATATTCAAGTGGAGGATTTTTTTAATAAGGACCTAATTACATTATTTGACTAAACGTTTGGTACACGATGGCCCATTATTTTTCCATAATAATACTAATAATAAATATTATAAAAAAATTTAGACAGGCTCATAAATATTTAACACAATAATAAAAAACATGATGTAGGATAGTGGTAAACTCATTGGAGTGTCAACAGAAGTTACTGTGATCAAATCCCATAAGAAATTTTTTTAATAAGGATCTAAAAACATGATTTTACCAATGTGTGTGCATGTGATATAAAATTATTGTCCAATAATAACAGTAGTAAATATCTTTATATAAACAAATATTTTAAAAAATATATATATTGAATAAAAGAAAAAAACATATTCTAAGATAGTATTGAAGCTTTTGAGGTGTGGGATGAAGGTGATGAAATGAAATCCTAGTGGAGGAATTTTTTTAATTAGGACTTATATCCATTGTCTGACCAAACTATGTGTATAAATCTATACAATTGATTGGTCAACCCATAGGTGTAGGATTTTCTATTGAAATTGCCTACACCAATACTTTATGAACCTGAGGGATAGGTTTATCCTAATGACCGGTGAAACCATGGTTCATAGAATTGTGGGTATTGTCTACACCCATAGTTTTTGGTCTATACACTAGATTTTCATCTATGGGAATAGGTAAATATTCCAGTAGTGAGGGAAATTAAATGATTTTTTAATAAAAATGATTTTTTGAATTTTTATTATTTTAGGGAGGAAATTTTATCAATTTTTTTAATTATATTAAATATTCATAAGGTAATTAAATTAGTGGAATCCTTTAGTGATATATAATTTCATTAATTGCACTTAATAATAATCAATGTCAATTAAACAATGACATTGTAACAAAAAACCCATTCATAAGGTATTCCTCCCATCATATATGCTTGATCCTCCTATATTGAAAATATATAATAACCATACATATACTAAAAACCATGCTAATATATTTCAAACCTTATATTATATAATATCAGCAATTAATTATTAAAATAACATTTCATGGTGATAACTACTTATTTTGTCATGTCTATTTTGGTGTGCTAGTTTTGATCCTTGTAGAATTATCATTATTAAAAGATACATAAAATTTTAAACATTAAATATATTTAATATATACATATTTAAATACATATTTATATGCATCTATATTATTTTAGAGGGAAAATGAATTTCACTATTCATCGAGACTGTAGCATGTATATACGCAGGAACACAGTTTTCACTTTTTAATAGATAAAATGAAAGAAATATAAATAATAATTATCAATTAAATAAAAATAAAAATATAATAAAAATCATATATATTCATCAAATTCATCGTTATTACAATCAATCTTTCCCATAAATAAAAAATGAATCACATCTCATAGAGGTGGTTCAGTGCACATGTACGCATGAGAGATGTTATTATTTCAAAATGGATGGGAATATAATAAACATGATATGATATTTTAATTTTATAAGAATAATTATGTCAAAATACTAAATATAAAATTCATACTTATAAATGTACCCATTTATAAATATAGGTTATGAAAAATGAATTTTTTTCGCTATGTTGAGATGGTAAGTCATGCATATGGATGATCAATACATTCATTTACAATTTGTCAGTAATGAGTGTGTATAATGTTTATTTAATAATAAAAAAATATATCACCACTTTTTTCATACTAAATTTATTATATAATTATAAATAATAGAGAAATATACAAATTATTGTATTAATTTTATATAATAATGGGACCAGTCTTACGGATTACATCATCCCTAAAATAATGCCTTTAGATATACACATAAGGAAACTATGTTTGGACTTTTGAGGACACCATTACTTCTAAAATATGGAATCATAAGTTAATGATTGATGTTTTGGGGTTTTACCTATCTAGATGGGTCAATGTTCTATAAATAAGAGGATGAAGTGGTTTATTTTTATAATGGAGGTAGAGTAAACACTTAAAACTACTTAAATGAATAACATATAATAGATTCATTCTCAATGAAAATGACTCAAAATGGACATAAATTCAATGGAAAATATTTTCGGTTGTAAAAAAACAACAAAGGAAATTTATATAGGTGTTTTTAATTTTAATCCTAATTGTGTTTATGGACTCCTTCAATAACAAATTTTCACCTCAAGAAACCTAATAACTATTTTAGTCTTAAAGAATTATGAATTTTACAATAAATTGAAATACGACTCATATATGTACCATGGTTTATGTTTTAAACCATATTACATTAAATATGATGATGATAAGGTTTTAATTAATTTCAAATTGTTTAGTATAATATAATTTATTATAATATATTATTAATGTTTTTTTGAGCTATTAAACTAATTATATTTTAATGGAACAAATACAAACATAGAATTATAATATTATTTTTTATGAATAAATAATATCTTTTATTTGTCTACCAAATTAAGGGAAAAATAATTCATTTAAGTATTATTACTTTTTTAATTATTAAAATCATTAAATTTTTTCAAGTGATTGAATAAATACTATATTTTCATTGCATGTGAATTAATTTTTATTATTCAATTGGTAAAAATTTTAAATAAATTACAATAGTAAAATAATTATTTATCTTTAATATAAAAAACTATAACTAGACATAACATGTTTTTATCATTATTTAAAAAATTTAGAGATATTAACTTCAAGATAGATACATTTTGTGTTTGTTCATTAATCAAATTATAATAAAGGTCTTCACCAAGGTAATATGGAACCAAGTGACAGTATATATTAGGGATGGATGGAACTGGTTGAACACCTACCATAAAATTATGTAATATAATGTTTTAGATAAATTATACATCATTATGAAAAAAGTGTTACCAAATTATTAGCCTTTTAAACCATATAGTATTACAAAATATTATTATGATTAATATTCATGATGAATTAAAGTAAAATGGAACTATTTACAAAATACGAAGCCTTTGAATTTTAATATTTAATCTAATTTTATCAATTCAACTTTTCTATGTGTTAAGATTTTTTTAAAATTAGTGTGCACGAAGATGAACAAAAATTTATTTATGAAAATAAATTTTAATAATTAAGTTTTATTTTATCCTAGAAAATAATAGTTGATTTTTTTTAAAAAAATTTATAAAATATTTAATATAAAAATGTTATTAAAATCATTCAAAAATAGTGGCTATCACAGTTTATAATGGAAAAAACACATTACATACATAAAAAATATTTCATAGAAAAATTAATTTTTTTTCATTGAAATTGTTTTTATTTCCACTTTTAAATAATTTTTTACAAATTCAATTTAATTATACATATATAAAAACATAGATTTTTCATAATATACTATGTATTATTCATATTAGCCAATATAACGACGTAATGATAACTATCACAATGAATAATAATATTTTAATAATATTTTATGATTTTTTAAACTCAATGTTGTGTATATCAAGAGAAATGAAATAAATTAAATTTATTCAAAAAGAAATATATCCTAAAATATCATTTTTTTGTAATCTATCATCCCGAGAATAACTATATTTCTTCCCTGATCCAGTTCTCAAATTTCCATCAATCATGCCTCCCATACGCTCGAGGCTACCAACTAGATGCGAGGGTCTAAAGGTGGTATTGTGGGGAAACAATACACTATCTATGTGTTATAGATTTAAAAAGATTTAAAATGAAAATAATTAAAGAACCAATAAAAAACCAGCCATGAATATGTTGTGTGATGCATAAAATAATACAAGAATAGTAAAGGGAATAATAATAGATGATTATAATAATAAATGATAAATAAAGAATACCTTCTAAACCTGGAAGGCATCCCTTGTACATTCTCATCCACTACTCCCATGCTTCCATATCTGGTCTATGTCCATTCAGACGAAACATAAATCCTAGATAGAACATAACCAAAAACTAAATGATTTCTATCCAAATACCAAATGGAAGACCAAACATGGTTGAGATATTTGTATTATTCCCTCACCAATAGTGTCTATCGTAATAATGTATTATTATATAAGACATGTAGTGTTCATCTATACCTAATTTAAGGATGTCTAGTATTTGTAAATGAAAGCATGTCAACTTAGGTTCCTCAAAGACCCATGTCTTACCACATCTGATTTTTTCTAAGGATAAAATGTATTTGAAAAAGTTCCATCATTAATATAATTAAATATATACAAACAATAATATTTTCAAAAATATACATGAAAAAATGATGAACCATGGCCTAGAGAATAGGAATCCATGTTGTAATAATATAACGAGATTCTTGTTTTAATAATGGATTCCATTACCAACAATCTATTATGAATGAAAATCTGGGCCTCCATGCCTTGTGATTCCATGCCCATTAACATATTTTAAGGGATTACTTAAACTACTATGTCATGATTTATTATCATAATCTAAGGGATTCCAGTCTAAGGGATGGAATTCCTCTATTTTAAAATGTAAATAGCCCCATTCCTAGCGATTCCATGGTCACGTATCATAATATAAGGGATTCCATGCCATAGGACACCTTGAATGAGTTTCATAATATATGGTATTCCATTCTCAGGGACTCCATGATCGAGTTTCAAAATATAAGAATATAAAATTTTTATGTTCGTAGGTCTTCTAATTTTAAAATTCAATCATAAATACTAATGTTTCCATGTCCATGAGCAGTCCATGACACAATTCGGGTGTACAATTTTGGAAATTCTATTTATGTCATTTTTTAATGAGATGGGAAGTGTCATTAAAATTTTCATTCAAATTAATTAAATTATCTAATAAAATAAAAGAGCATTCAACCCAATAGTATGATCCAAGAAATCAAGGGATACGATGTTTATCCAGAACAATAATTATTTTGATATAGATATATATTCCAAGTATTTAGTTAAGTGTCCATAATTATCTTGAGTATCTAGTGATGTACATGTGTAACTCCTCGTCATGTTAAATACTAGTCTTAAACAATTCATTCACATTATTTGAATGTGTCAATATGAAACTCTAAGTCCCACACACTAAAGGGTTGATTAAAAATTATTGAGTTGGGATACTATTGACATTAAATGGAAACAACACTAAATGATGGCTCTAATTAGACCCAAAACCTCTATCTACACAATTCATATAATAAGATATCTAATTCTTGTTTTAAATATCTGATTTTGTGAAATTTATTAATTCTATCAGAAATTCATGAAAAATATTGCATGTTGAAAAATTAAATACACTATACAGGAGTGAAAAATTTGGTAAATTACATTAGACCAATTATCAAATTATTAGTATTTTCCAGTCATCGAATATAATACTTTTATTTGATCATTGATGAGTTAAATTTTTGAAATAATTTTATTCCCTAAAAATTGGCGAAAATACGTGAAATTTTTTAGGATTCAATATGGTGATGGAAAATTAAATATGAATAAATGTGATCTTAGATATAACTAATAAATATTAAATGATATGTAAATATGTTGATTCTTAGCTTAGACATGGGAGATACATGTATTCATAGATGATAGACAAAGGGAGGAGTCGAGTAGCTATAGAATGGGATAACTGTGGATGGAAGAGGGGATGAGAAGAAATAACATTAGTGGGGAAAATGTTTGTTTCATTACTATTTAACGAGGATTATGATTATTCGATATGGTTTGGCCAACCATACACCAACAAGGTAGATCATACTGTCCAAGGGTCATAACCCCCTTGGCATTGTCATATGATTTTGGCTAACCATGTTCCAACCATCTGATTCTAATGGTTATGTGGATCTAACCATGTAGACGAGGAGAACTATTTAGAAAACCATGTACATACCATGCACCTACCTCTATTTTTTATATATATTCATCATGGACATGTAACACTACGTTAAAGGGCTAAAAATCAATATGAAACCTGTTATTGGTCCACGATGTTATTCTTAGGGACCGCATGGTTTAAACAAACCATGTGTCCCAATCTTTTTCCTCTAGAAAATGATTTTCTAGAGTCTAATACTCCCAAAACACATCGATAAATATGAGACCCCTCTAGATCTTTCAATCAACTCATAAAGTGAAACTTTAATGTGTTTTTAGATCATTGAATTATTTTCTAATGTACATATTAATTCAAGGCCTATTCACCAATAAATAAACCCAATTTTCATTGAAATTTCAATAGGTCTGAAAACATGGGACCATACAATATATTCAGTTAATAACATCTCATCATCGTGAATTCATGATAAATAATTAAAACATCACCTTGTCTACGTGAGTGAATATTTTTTCATCCAATAGTCACATTGCATTTAGAGAAAACAAATATGCCTTAATGAGGTACTTTAAGAAAATGGTACTTGTTATAGTAAAACTGAGTTAACAAATGTACCAAAAAATGAATGATCTTGAATTATTTTACACAATAACATATAACATTCTACATGATCAGATAATTTTTTATTTTATAAAATATATTATGGGGATTCCCATTATAGGTTATAGATTCATAATTGTCAATCTAGAGTAACATTCCACACACCAGTAAAATTTATTTCTTAATCTTGTATGTAGAATCCTAGAGAAACCTAGATAACATCTATCAGAATACATATTAATGAACTAACATCATACTTAGAATGATCAAATCCATAAATATCTAATTGACCAAACTCATACTCATTATGCATCATATTCCATGAAAACCCATGGTTGAACTTCAATCTACACCAACATTATCTCAATATAAGACATATAATGGTTCCTCATCAATGGAATAGAGATAAAAATTAAAATTCTAGTAAAACTAACTCTATATGACAATTCTTGAAAATTCATAGATTTAACTAGATGACACATTAATCAAACAATATTCTAGATATATATCCAAATATATAGCAATATTATTCTGAGCGTGCACACTAAAGCATGTAGCCAACTTCCATTGATGTATAATGGATGAGCCATCCCCCGATCAAATCCATCATGACATAACACTAGCTTGATAAATATTCTGATCTTTCATCCATGGACCGTGAAAAGTTTTAGTGTGTTTAATACCCACATTTGGATTTCAAATGAATACATTATAATTCCCAAAACTATATTTTACCATGGATTCCAAAAAATAGTAATTATATAATTTAATGGAATATGAGTGAGAAGACAATATTCCAGTGGTTAGTTCCGAGATTACATAACCCTTCTCACATTAGGGTCTCCCCCTAGAGATAGATATCCTACTATCCACTATTAGAACTTAAGAGTCCTCACCACAAAAAAATAATTCCCTACATACCAAATCTCAATCCCTATATACAATGATTTGAATAAAATATTTATGAACCCATTTATCTAGAGCACTACAGTAACATTCAGTCATGATAATTTAAACCTTATTGGGAAAAATTTTTATTGAAAAGGGAGAATTGAATCATAATGTGGATCATCACCCTAAAATAGAAAATGGTGTACTATAAACAAAATGTTTCACCATTGAACCGGTTATTTATCACAACTCCCATAGAGTCTCTTCCTCAAACCTGATAATATTTTAAAAAATATTTACCACATCATATATAAAATTATATCCATTATCATTCTTATAATGATTCAAATATAGATAACATGATCACCACTATATTTGGAGTACACTAGGATCCTATCGATATGCTCGTATAGATACTCCAATCCATACTAATTAAAAACTGACTATATTGGCCTTTACCAACCGCAAACACTACATCGCATTACCATGCATTTAATTTCTAATAATGGGTCATCGATTATATGACATACGGTTGATTGTTAAATTATTCCTCATCATCAGAGAACATCAATTAAATTCCCCCAAATATCTAGGTCACCATTCCCACATGTGTCACAATATTGAGACCATTGTTCCTTATCTCAGACCTACACACAAACCAATGTCTAATTCCAAATAGTCATAATGAGTAATCCACATGAACTAACTTCTCAGCCACATGGGTTTGAATCATATACTACCTGGTTTGAGACAAAACTCACACAACATATAATCATATTTCAGCATGGTAAAGATGACTATGCTTCATAATATGCTTGTATTCATTGATTTACAAGAAACATTGGAACTGCACATTAAAATAATCACATCAATTATTCCTTGATTTTTCAAATGACAGCCCACATGATGACAACGATCCATAAACTGAGGCATCTACCGTGCCACTACTGATCAACTCGATTAAGGACCCAAATAGTTCATCCAATCATATATAATTTCAATAAAAAATCAGAAGGAGTGATTCTTTAAAAGAAAAGGAGCCACTATTACCATATCAAAATACTCAATCACCTCTAATGCATTGGTCACTAAAAAATGAAAAAATATATCAAATTTCTTTTAAGAAATCTATAAAAAAATTCTAATCCTCCCTCATTGGTTACCTCAATAGAAAAAATTCACAAACGTAGTAGGTTCCATGTAATATGTTATAGAATCCAGGCCCTCCACCTATAAAAAAGGCCCCACATAATAACTATATCTAATTTTGAGAGTTTTTTTCACATGGATTGTAATGTTCCATTAAATGATCATTAAGGAGCTGAATGTAGATATAAGAAACATGGATAGTTTACCAAAATGATCACAATACAATGGAAACTTATACGAACTGATAGTCAAAAGTTATCTATATTCAGAAATACCACATCAACGACTTTATCTATGAACAACCATCCACTCTACTTGGTGTGTAATTTCATCAACTAAGGGTTATACCAAACACATTGGGATTAAAAAGACAACACATTCCATGATTTTAATCTCATATCAAATGAATAATAATTACCTATATCCATGGGAGGAACCACAATTGTTAGTCACCATTTTCAATAAAATGTTTCAACATATAAACTAGAGTCCATGAAAAAGTGGTCAGGACATACAAGCGTACTTCAGGTTCAAGAAATAATATGTGTGATGACAACTGAAAACTATTGGAAACACTCATGTTAAATCTCAATGAATATATAATGGTAGAATAATGAGAACCCTTACTTGAGGGTTCATTCTATAAACAAATATATAAGGTTCTATTTAAGTAATTTAACCCATTCTTATTTATTGGAAGATTTCATGTATCAGAAATATAAGTAACAACAAGTATTTATTATAAAAAAATTAATATGAACACAATTTCAGAGAATCAACGTAGTATATATGATAAATTATATTATTAATTCATTTCAAAATTAAATAATATTTATTTTACCATGAAATTATTATTATTAGATTAGTAAGATAAAAAATGAATTCCAAACTATAAATAAAATAACACTGTAGGTTTTAATTGGAATTTTAATTAATCAACACCTAATACTAATAATTATATAAAGAAGAAATACATGAATTTTTGGAGTTAATGAAAATATGTTCTGTAAGATGTAGTCATATATATATATAACCAGCAAATTTGTTTGTTAACACTTTAAATAACATCCCATTATCATTACGACACCCCTCAAGTGGTTATGTACTAACACAATATAATAAAAAATGTGATCATCATGGATCCCATAAATCGAATCTTGTTTCATGTATATGGGAATCCATATTCAATTTATGGAATCAATTATTTATAAATTACAATTGAAATCCCATTTAATTGAAACCAAAAATAATTATGTTATTTAGGATTTAACATTCCCTTTATCGGTTCATCTCAAAAGAAAAATTCCTCAGTAGACATTCTTCGGTATAGCTTGGCATTTAAGGATTTATTCAAACCTGTCATTTGGATCAAATAGTGTAGAGACAACCTTTAAAAAGGGAAAAAAAATTCTATAAATTACAATTAATCAAACATATATTTAAACAATATGTTCAATTAGATGAATTTCAGTTTTCAAATTATAATATTACATTACTTTAAATGTTGAAATAGAAATTTATGTAACTTCATCATGATTTTAACCATGATTTTAATTCATAACAATCCCCTATATGTTAGAAAAATTATATGTGTCCCTATTCTCAAATTTATAAAGTCCCATAAACATTATAAATTTTATAATTACCTCATCGATCTTTATGGGAAAACAACATTTAGATTGATGATGATTTTTTTAAAAAATTTTATATTATAAGTAAATCATAGAATGCACTAACATGAAATTAAATAATGGAATATTAATATAAAATAATAAAACATATAACATAAGAAATAATTATGAACAATATACTATGTGGGGTATGAAGATAATCATTATAATTAATCATAAAATATTTTTTTATAACATAGTGTGGAAATTATCACCCAAACATGGTATATATATAAGTATTCTTATAATACCACTACAATTCTATACACATCATTATGAATCAGTGAACATGCAATTTAGATTCCTCATAATTTTATTTAATGTAATATTAATCAATTCATGCATAATATTATGTATTTATTATTACATAATTTATCTATCATTTGAAGAATGAAATACATGTATCAATAACAAGAGGAATTAAAATAATAACCTAGGGTGAAATAATAATCATCAATTATGACAACAGTAGAAATTATCCCATCTATGGAATATTGATCATCCCTTCATGCGTTGGGTTTCTAGACCCTTACATTAGCTAATTACCATGTCTCAATGCATTCCAAGTATCATTTCTTCCATCAAATAATCATAATAAAATATGAAAATAATCATCTAATAACACTTAATAATGAACCAAACCCTAGATCATGTACATTGTTGCTTGATTTGTTTTCTAGATAGATTCATGTCCAACTCCTTGTACACCAGTTGTTTCCAACTAAAATAAATATTCAATATAGTGTATATTTGGGAGACTATATCCACTAGATTACTCATAAAAAGAATAATACAATAAAAAATAATCAATAATTAAGGAATAATTAACCATTCCATTTCATGTGATTAAAATAAATATATAAAGGCTAACAAAAACTGGGAAATAATACAACAGCACGATATAGAAAAAAAAGATAAATAATGAAAACACTATAACACTATAAGGTAGCCTGAGTACCTTTTCGGAAACTCAACCCAATATCATAAATATACTACTATAAAATAATTTATTAGCATAAATAACATCTAGATGATGACATGGAATCTAATGATGTTATTTTTTGTTGGAAATGGTGTCCGAAACTGCATGTGAGATATACATAGTAGTCCAAAAGTAGTGCAATCTAATTCAATCCATTATGTGAGTGTAAAATAATAAGTGTGTAGGTATATCCAATGTTAGGATATGAAATAAATATATATCAAAAAATAATAGATCATGTTCCTCAAATACACCAATTCAACTATTACTACTTTGCAATAAGATAAAAATAACCCTAATGATGTTTCATCCTATATTGGTATGAATATTTTCAAGCACTTATTTCTCCAAATATATACATGCATCAAATAGAAATTAGGGACTAATGAAATGGAATAATAAAAATAATACTATAATAAAAATATCTTTTTAATAATGTATATGATTTCTATCAATTTTAGATGAATGATAATAAGTGACATAGTGCCCAGAGATTTCAGGCCCAAGAATCATAATCTTAGAGATGATATGATCGAGGTTTCCGTGTCCATGAATCATAGGCTAAGAGATTTCATGAGCGTGGAATCTATTCCCAAGTATTATATTGAAGGTGACTCCATGCTCAGGTATCATAATATAAGGGATATTATTCCAATGGATTATCTTCACGTGTATCATAATAGAAAGGACTCAAAACCAATTAATTATTTGAAATAGTGTCATAATGTAATAATATAAACAGGTCATCCTAATAACAATATAATTTTACTTATCAAGAATAATAAATAAAAAATCTATGTCCATGAGAATTCCAAATCATAATACAAGTGTATTATTTGAGAAATTCCATTAATGTGTTTAGAAAGGCCTTGGGAACTTCCATGCTAATTATTAGATCAATTAAATTAAATGTCCACGTTAATTAAAAATATTGGTTAACCAAATAGTAATAAAGATGAAATTATAGGCCCAGAGTCTTAATAAGTCTGTTGAACATTTAAATATATATATATATATATATTAATAATACAATTAAGTGTCAATAGTTATCATTAGTATTCTATCACGCATAATTGTAACTACTTTTTACGTCACATTAATTTATTGATAAATAATTAACATCAATTGGATTTTTCATAAGAAATCACTATATCCAAGACACCCATGGGGTGATGAAGAAGAATCCGGAAATGATAAAATATGAACATTAAATTGAACCCACCCAAAATGGTAGTTCAAATTGGGTATATAGACTCTCTATATAAAATGGTTCTCTATTGTTATAGTACCCCCGGTTTTTTTGTATGTAACCCTTTAATGATGATTTTAATAGTTTTAATGTTAAGGGTGATGAATGGGATTGTCAGGAGAACAATGAATGTTGTTTTGAGGAAAAGGGGAAGTCGCACGGACAGCGCACAGTTTGTATAAACTGTGCAGTAAAACCGTGTGTAGTTTGTCTTGGAGGTAGTAGCTTCTGCATGGATGGCATTCGAGTTGTCTAACTGTGTGGCCAAACCGTGTGTGGAGGGTATTTCGAGGTAGTGGCTAATGCACGGTTAGCGGATGGTTTGTCCCACCGTGTGAGCAAACTGTGTGTCCACTTAAATGAGATCTTCTAAAAGTGGATCTCACTCTCTTTTGCATCTATGTTCCTCATTTTATCTCTTAAGAGGCCATAACTCGGGATTTTGATTCCCCTATAGTCAAATAGGGTTCTCTCATCGTTCTGGAGGTGATCTGAAGGTTTCTCTTTACAAATTGAAGCCGGATTCTTGAGGTATGTGATCGTTGTTCATCGTTTTAGATCGGTTTGTTAGATATACATAGATCTACTTATCCCCTTCTCTCGATTTCATATATTTACGCCCGTTATGGGTATATCAATGTGTATGGATTCAAAATATGATGATATTTGGTCTTGTTCTTGCTAGGCGATGTGATCTAAGGCGGGGTTTTGATGAATCGACCTGGGTTTCTTGAGCGTTCTTCAACCATTATGGATTTCATCAAAACCTTTGATTTATGGGTCTTCTTTCTCGACTCAACTTAGTATAACTGATTGGCATGATTTCAAATTGACTGTGTGGTGTGGAATTGATTGTGAAAATCATATAATAAATCATTTTTAGTGATGATTTTTGGTTTTAGTGAAATTCTGAAATCTTGGTGAATTGTTTTGCAATGTGATTTGGCTTCATTAATTTAAAATGTTGATTTTAAATTATGGATTTGATGAAATTGTAAACGGTATGAGGAAAATTGGGTTTTCAAAAAAAAGGGTGTTTAATTGAAATTTTTTTATATTTAAATGACTTTGATGGAATTGGTTTTCAATAAAAAGGACGTTTTATTGGATTGGTATGGAATTGAAATGGTTTGGAGTCGATATGGTTTTGATGGAAATGGATTTCAATAAAAAGGAGTTTTTATTGAAAGGTAGTTTTGGCATGATTGATGGGAAGATGTGGTGTGTGTTCATATTGCATTTGGGACAGAGAAGGGTTAGGAGTATCCCCCATCAGTGTTGGGATGGATAAGGGTTATGGCTCTCCCCCATCAAACATTCATATTTCATTCGAGATGGATAAGGGTTAAGAGTCTCCCCCATAATTTTTGGGATGGATAAGGGTTAGGGCTCTCCTCTATTAAGCATTCTTGTGCATTGGGGTTGGATAAGGGTATGGAGTCTCTCCAATCATGGTAGGGATGGATAAGTTTTAGGTCTTCTCCCCTCTTCCAGGTAGCATGCATGGTTGGTTGCATGAGTTTGTGAAATGGTTTGGTATGAAAAAAAAACGGAATGTTTGTGAAATGGTTCTTAATCTTGTTTGGTTATTTTTCTAGAAAAATAACTTGTTGGAAACATGGTTTCAATTGCTCATGGAATTCCTTTGGTTATGAATTGTTTTGGAATCTTGTTTATATTTAGTTATAAATTGTTTTTGAGAAAATATAATATATAATATGTGTCTAACTCTTCTATCCTAGTGGTGTGAGTAGGGAAGCCTTTGGGGATAACCAACTGAGTTTTATACTCACCCTTTCTTTGGCATGTTGGTGCTTTTTCAGATGTCATATCTCGGGACACAGGTAAAGGTAAAGCATCTTATTGCTAGTGCCTTGTGGTGATGCTTGGGTGATTTTGTGGAGCTTGGAGGATGTGGAGCATAGAGTTGTAGTGTCATTTGAGAGTCTTGAGTTATTTATCCACTGTTTATTTTGATGTTTAGTTTTTTCTTCTTTTGTTGTGTACTTTGATGTCATTTGACATAAATGATGTGTTTATTGGTCTTTCATTTGTTCATGCATCATATTGTGAGTTTTTTTTTATGGATGGATTATGGGTTTATTTCTTACAGGTTAAATAATCACCCACTTGTAATTGAGACCCTTAGGAATTTATTTCTAGCCTTTGGTTCCATGGGGATGACGCTTAAGTCCCAATATTTACTCATGGTACTCTCATGCCAGTGATAATTGGCGGGTCATTACAAATGGTATCAGCTTGTTCGGTCCATTCCTAAGAAGTGGTCATCGATTTTCTTGGCATTAGAGTAGAAATTCATTCTTGCATATTCCTAGGGTCGAAATCTTATACAGGAGTAGGCTTGTCGTAACATGAAATGTATAGCATAAAAGGACATAGCTAACCCGTTTATGCTGAACATCATGTTACCAGGGTGTTAGGTACATAAGTGTTTTGGATACACTTCTAGAATGATAGAAATCTTATTGTCATGGGTTTAGACAATTAGACGAGAATTCCATGCATTATAGAGGAAGTAATTCCCACTAGGATTTCAAATCTCATTATGAGGAATTATATATGATTTTGTAAAGGTGAAAATTTTTCCAAAAAATGCAGAGATTGTTTTCAACAAAAAGATTTTGAAAACAAGATAGTTGCTGTATTTTGAAAATGGTTTGATTTTTAAAAATCATGTTGAATGTTTTAAAAAACGATTGAACATGGGAAAAAAGATGTTTGGGAAAACAATTATGTTATAGTTGATGTAATAGAATTTGAAACACCCAGCCATTAGTTGGTAGAGAGTGAGATTGACGGGTTTTGTTTTTGTTTTATAAAATGGCACCGGGTAGGAATCATAGAGTCCAACCGAAGGTGGTCGATGAGAACATGGTTTCACATGAGCCACAGGTTAACCAACATTTAGTACAGAGCATAGTGAAATCATTCTAATATTTGGGAAGTGTGAATAGAGTGGAGGAGCCAAAACGTGTTGCTTATGTGGCTCAATTTTAAAAGCAGGATCCAGCCGTCTTTAGGGGTGATTCGAACCCGGAATGGGCAGAGGTGTGATTGTACAGAATGAATAGAATTTCTATATTCATGGTGACATAGGTAGAGCTAATAGTAAATCTAGCAACATATAAGCTAGAGGGTCTTGCTCTTCAGTAGTCGGAGTAAGTAGTCCAAGCGGTAATGGACCACGATATGTTGTGGGATGGATCTGAAGAATTTTTTAATAAAAAATTATACCAACAAACGTTCAGAATTCATCACAAAACTGATTTCTTTAGTTTGAATCCAAAGAATATATATGTGATGGTGTGTGTAGCTATTTCTATGAGCTTAGTGCGGTTTTCACCCGAGGGGTTGGGTGGCACGTCATTGAATGAATTGATCTTCAATGCGGGGTTAAGGCAAGATATCCGCTCAAAAATAGTAGTGTTGTGTATCAGTGATCACACAGAGATGGTGAATCGTGAATCAGTGGCTTTTTGGGATCTGTTGGGAGCTTTGGGCAGAGGAAGAATGCTGGTACCCATGGGGAATAATGGGAGCATCAGATTTGGATATGAAAAATCCTCTTAATGAAAGAGATTGGCAAGCCTTAGTGTGTAGAGCATTTTCTATAACATTATCAAGGAGTTGAGATGAAATTGGACTTCTCTACGATGGATGTGGATGTGTACGATGTAATCCTGAATATGGATTGGTTGAGAATGTTTAGGGATCACATCGATTGTTATAAGAGAACAATTAGTATCAATACTAAGGATGACATCAACCATCTCTTCAGAGGATAAAGGATGGTAAAGAAAAATTCAAAGAGCTTGTTGGCACCAATTTTGGGAACAATCCCTCACTAATTCATAGCATTGACATTGGAAAATGTGGAAGAAATTGGGGAAAATAGTTTTCCAGCTATTGTGAATCAATTTCCAGATGTCTTTCCCAACAACATCTCAGGGTTACCACCTCTAAGGGAAGTGGATTTTATGATTGATATCTTTCCGGAGAATAGTCTTATTCACCTTATACCTTATAGGATGGCACCAAAAGAGTTAAGGGAATTTAATGTGCAGTTAGAGGAGCACGAAAGCAAGGGTTTTATTAGACCACGTACTTCAACATGGGAAGAACCAGTATTTTTTGTGAATAAGGAAGAATGAACTATTCAGATGTGTTTTGATTATTGTCAGCTTAACCAAGTCATGATAAAGAATAGACATCCAATTCCATTCATTAATGACTTATTCGATCAATTAATGGATACTCAGTGGTTCTCCAAGACTGACTTGCGATCAGGATATCATCAATTGTGAGTTTGGAAAGAGGATATTCTAATGAAAGCTTTCATAAATAGATATGGCCACTACAAATATGTAGTCATTCTTTTTGGGCTAATGAATGCACCAACGGTCTTAATGGATTTGATGAATCAGATATTTCAGCGATATCTGGATTCTTTTGTTGTAGTGTTTGTGGATGATATTTTGGACTACTCAAAGACAAGATCTGATCATGAGGTGCACCTAGAAACAATGTTACAAATCTTGAGAGATCATCGTTTGTATGGAAAATTATTGAAGAGTTATTTTTGGATACAAGATGTACGTTTCCTTGGCCATGCCATTTCTATTGAAACATGATTCTGTTGATCCTGAAAAGATAGACCCCATTATCACCTGGAAACCACCGAAGAATGTGTTCGAGACACAAAATTTTCATGTTCTATCTAGTTAATACCGACCATTTATGCATAATTTCTCATGACTAGATTCAGCAAGGACAGATCTGACAAAGAAGAATGCTCCATTCAAATGGGCAGAAGAATGTCATTAGTCGTTCTAGAAATTGAATGTTCGGCTTATATCGGCACCTATCATGATATTTCCAAAATTAGGATAGGGGTATGTGGTGTATTGTTATGCTTCAGGATCATGGTAGGGTTGTGTACACCTGAAAAAAGATCATGGGGTTACTTACGGTTCAAGGCAGTTGAGGGTGCATGAGAAACATTACCCTACACATGATTTGGACTTGGATGCAGTCATCCATGCTTTGAAAACATGGAGACATTATCTCTTTGGTGATAAATTTACTGTATTTACGGATTACAAGTGCTTGAAACACATTTTCTCACAGCTAGATTTGTATCTGAGGCAAAGGAGATGGATAGAGTATTTCCAGATGTTTGACTTTGACTTGATGTACACACTAGGAAAAGATAATTCAATGGAAGCTGCATTGAGTACAAAGTCATATGCTCAGTTAGCGAAAGATGATTTAATATAATGTAAGTTGATGTCGGTCTTTGCCGACATGCATGTGGAATGTGAAGACTGAGGTGCTGTTGTTGTTTTATTTTTAGCTACACTTGTTCCTGATTTAGTAAATATGATCAAAAAAACACAAACATCTGATGCATAATGTCTGGATGTACATTCAAAACTCTATGCTGGGGAGACCATTGATGGCTGGAAACATAATTGGGGTTCAGTTTTGTGTTTCATAGATCAGATAATTATAGCTATGGTTTTTTAGGAACAACTCATTCCTGCTTACCACCATTCATGATGGGATGTACATCCAGGTACATAGATGTTGTATAAGGCGTTGACGGCGCGGTTTTCGTGGAGCATCATGAAAAAGAAGGTGGCCGAGTTCATCTCGCTATGCCTAACTTGTCAGCAGGATACAACAAAGCATTAGAGACCAGCTGGTATATTACAATCTTTACATATCCCAGTGTGGAAATGGGATCATATGAAAATGGGTTTTGTTACAGGTCTTCGAATAACGGTCCTGAAAAATGATGTCGTTTGGGTGATCGTGGATCGTCTAACAAAGTTGTCCCATTTCATCCCTATTCGTGAAACCCATATGGTGAATGACCATTCAAAAATATATATCTGAGAAGTGGTAAAGGGGCATGGTGTACCAGTGTCTATAGTCTCATATAGAGATCCAATGTTCACATCTCATTTGTGGAAATCATTACAACAAGCCCTTGGAACTTAGTTCATTATGAGCATGATGTATCATCCAAAGACGGATGGACAAACAGAGCGGACTATACATACATTAGAAGATATATTGCGGTCTTGTGTTGTGGATTTTTGCGGATCATGGGGGGAGAATATAACCTTACTGGAGTTCTCAAACAATAAAAACTATCAAACCTCAATACACATGTCTTAGTTTGAAGCATTGTAAGGCAATCCTTATAGTTCTCCACTATGCTAGGTTGAAACTGGTGAAACATCACTAGTCAGACCAAGCCTTGTACAAGAAACAACAGAGAAGATCAAGATGATTAGAAAGAGGATGGAAATTGTAACATCCGAGATAAAAAAATAATAAGACACTTTTTATATTTATTAATATTTGTCAATTAAATATTAATTTTACATTAAAGGGGATTTTATGTTTGATAGCATACCTGATACACAACAACATGTTTCATTGAAATCATACGATGCACACTAATAATATAATATAATTATTTTAAATGGTCGTTAACTCCTAGTTTTTGTATTGGCAGAATCACCAAAACTAAATACAGTATTATTATACATGTTTGTTAAATATAATTACATTTATCCAATAAATTTTAGAGGCTTAAAATGTGAATGAATCTAATTTTAAGTATAATTTCCATTATAAGGACGATTTACCGCCTTTTAATGGATAAACCTCATTAAATATTGTTTTGGTCACATTAATACATTATATATGAATAAATAAAATCCTTTTTTAGAATGAGGACATCAAAATTTACTTTCTGTAAATTGTTTGGAATTTTTCCGAAAAAGTTCATTTTTTATGAATAGTGTATATACTGTATTTTAATTCAAAAAAATGTTTTTATATAATTTATTTATATGGTTATATTATCCTATAAATTGGTTTTAATGTGTAATTATATTTTATTTTCACCATTTATTCCAATTTAGGTAATTGGAATAAATTTCACTTTGAAATTGAACATAAACAAGTATCAATCTTTTGATAGTTATTGTTTCTTAAAAACACGCTATTTGTTTTGATAACTGCAATTAATTTTAAAATTAATTAATGCCACTTATATGTTTTGAATTTGAAAAAATAGACATCATATTTGAATTCAGAATATCAAATATAGCTTAGGCTGAATTTTTGGTATTTTCCTGAAAAACTTCAATTGTTGATGAATAATGAAACCACTTAGTGGTAGTTAAAAAAACTGATGTTTTCATTTAAATGAAATTTTACCACTTCTGTAAATTTAATTTCAAAAATCCTACAGAAATGGTTGTTAACAAGAAGTAAAATGTGGTTCATTAAGATGAAAATAATTTTTGGTGAATAGTAACTTTTGACTTTTATTTACCGCGGTTAAAGGTAAATAGGTTAATTCCAGGTAAAAAGAATATTATAATAATTCAAAATTACATTAATAGTTGTCCAAAACTTATTGGATGAGTCCTTAACAACTATGGGCTTCATTGTGTCTATTTTTGGACCCCTTTTAGCCAGTTGGGTGTGATAATCACAATTTTGATTATTTAATTTAATGTAAAGACAAAATTATCATTAACCAAAATATTTTTGTAATTAATTTTTATACGGTGTTATATAAGTCATATTTTAGACTATAAATATTCATTGGAAAGATAAAACGATTTCCTACATCATGGTATTTTGTTTATAATTTTTAGACTGCAAATAAATTAAACTATATATGACATAATAATGATGCATTATATACATAATTAATAAATAATTTAAATAAATAAGATAATAATGATTAAAATAATATCCAAAACATATCAAATTATGATTGAATGATTTTATTTCTACAATGAGTCATATTATATTAATATTAAATGATTTTTGGACCATTCGAAACCGAATATAAGTATATAATAAAATAATAGTTTCACACATTCCTAAAGAGCCCCTCCTCCCTCTTATAAAAGGATTCCACTTCTAACCAATTACTCACTACTTGAAAGCCATTGGGATCGTCCAAAATCTTCCCAATTAAGCTCCCTATCCCTCTCCTCTCCCTAGAAGCATTACCATAGGAAGAAGAAACTTCAAGAAGTCATTTTTGTTCAAACCAAAGGAAGTTACATAAATTAAAGGTAACAATTTCTCTTAAATTGTATTCTTTTATTTTACTTCTCCAACCCCTAAAATCTTTTTATTATTTTATTTTGTAACAACTTAAGTATCCTAAATATACTAGTATTTTGTTATGAGAAGTATTCAAGCTACACTTACACACACCTCCATCAAATGGATGAAGAACATAATGTTTCTGTGGATGGAAAACTAACGCCTCATGAAATGATGATTGTTCAAATATCTCCAACTGCCTCTCATGGTGGAAATTATGATGGAACTGTATATATATATGATATATATTATGTTTATTTTTTATTTATGCTTCTGTATTTTCCATTTATATCACGCTTGTATGGTTTCCATAAGTGGGTAAATATGATAATCTCATTTGAGGATATGCGAACTACATCCCCCTTAAAGTGATTTGATTCGTTAAGGCCTTATGTGGGATGTATAAAGAATGGAGTTAATGATGTTATATATGATATTATACTATATTATAATATACCTATTTATCATTCAATTTTATTTCCATTAAAATAATAAATATAAATGAAATTAGCATTCATGCGTACGTACGACTTACCATATCCATGAACGGTGCATTTCGTTTCTTAACTCTGAATGTGATGTAATATTATAAATAGATGAATATAATGGATATATATGATATATATGATATCCAAATAATTAATATCATTCTGGATATAATGAACCATTTACCACATGAACAACATTTGATTAAAAGTAGTCCATTTTTTACTCCAGTACCAAATATCGTCAAAATGGTCATTATTGACTTCAATGATTAAATAATGTTTATAAATTGGTAATAAGTAATATAAAAGTAATAATAAAAATTAAAAATGTTATTAAGAAATTATAAATTGAAATTAGTTTATTATTCAATAGATTAAAGAACGATCGAGTCAAGTCGGACATGAGGTAAGGGATTCGACCTCTCTCTTTCTTCTCAAGTACTCTCTTTTATGTCATTTATTTTTTGATCCATGTTATTATATTGGAGGATGTTATTTTATATTCAACATAATGTAATATGTATTTTCATATGATGAGAGACCCCCTATTACTCTTATCAATTAATTTTAAGAATTTTTAAGAGGCGTCGTTAGGCTGCCGAATTTTTGTAATGGATTTTGTTATCTCACTTTTAATTCCGTGAGATTTCCATTGTTCGCCACTTATTCATTAAATGTGGTGTATTGTGTAATTGAAATTGATATATATTATCATGATTATTATTATATTCATGGTATTATGTGATTCATTTTGTGGTTATTAACATTTGGTCATACGACTCAGTTGATTACAACGTGGTAATGGATTTCGTCTCACTTTTTATTCCCATGAGATTCATGATATATTTGCCACTATTTCCTTTTGTGTGGTGTATGTACTGCCCATGATTATACTCTTTATTTAATATACTTTCATTTATGAGTATTTACATCTCCATTTTATGATCGTTCTTTCATGTGGCGTATGTTTTGTAAGTAACCAAATCATTAAGGGAACTATTCACCCTCCTCTTTATAAAGATTTCTTTTTGTTATGTCTTTTAATTTACATCTTATTATGTTGGGATATGTTCTTATATATCTTTCTTGATGTAAACTTTATATAAAAGTGATGATATTCCCTTATTTTTATCTCATCAACTCATTTTCTGAATTTTAATGTGACGTCGTTAGTCTGTCGAATTTTTACGAGGGAACCTCTTAACCAAATTTAAATTATTTGGGTTCAACTTTTACTCATTGAATATGTCATCCAATGAATATGTGTGAATGACATCTGATTGTTTTACACTTAATATCCAAATATATTTTTTGTATTTATATTTTTCACACAAAATTATGTGATTGACTTATCCTTCATTTAAGAATACCATCTTTATAAGGTATTTCATCTCAATTTCCATTTCCATTGAGACTTAGTTGTTGTTATGCACCAATTAACTCTTATATGGTGTATATACTGTCATTTGACATATTATATCATGAATCCCTTTATTCTCATGATATTATAGAGTTCTGATTAAAATAAATTCCGCAATTATTTGTATTCAAAAGTCTATCATTTAGTTATGAACTCTTTAACAAAAATATCATTTTTAAATTTTTTAAAGATTTATCATTCTAAATCATTATATATAATATCCATGTTTTAAAAATGGTTTTGAGTATATATATATGTGGATATTAATGTTTTAAAATTATAATTACATTAAAAGCTACAAAGTGGTATTTGATTCAAAAATCCTTTTTTTAAATAGTTTTTGAAGATGGATTGATTATTTCATTATCTTTAAATTACTTCTTGTGATTAAAAAAGAAATTTTATTGGTGAAATGTTAATATTTAAAATGTTTTATGTGTTATGATGGTACTTGGACATTTTATAGGTGGTTACGTGATAAACAATGTGATGGGTGATGCCGTGAATACCAGGACGGGTGGTAATGTTATAACCTCCAATGCATTGTGTATGGAAGTCGGCCATATGGCTATTCCATTTACTGTCATGTGAGGAAGTCAACCGTATAGTTATTACATTTAAGTATTTTTATTTCCCAAGTTACCTTTATATGATAGGTGTTCTTTATATGGGTTTTATGCTAATATTTTGGTTACAAATGGGTAAGTAATTATCATTTATTCAGTGAAGAGTATTTACTAGTTCATAAAGGTGAAAAATATTACATATGTTAAAGTATTCATGGTTTACTTGTTGTTTTAAAAACTAACAGTTTTAATTATTTGTTTATCCCATACTGAGATTTTTAAGCTCATCCTAGTTTTTTAAATGTTTTTCACAGGACATAATGTGGAGTAGGGTCAAGGATGGGATCAAGGAAAATTCACAATGTCTTAAACATGGAACTAGACATGACATTTTTTTCAAGAATTCATGTTTTGTAAAAAAATGGATACTGGGTAGAAGTGTCTACTTTGTAATATTTTTAAATGTAATAGTTATGGCCTAACTCTCCAAAAATCTAAACCTGAAAATATCCTCAATGTGAATTATTCATTTAATTCAACAATATGTAATGTTTTAATGTTGGGTCCTTATAGGTGGTATCAGATATCTGTTTAGACAACTTTAGGGATTCAGAAATTTTGTTAGACAAATGTTTAGTCCATATCTATTATTTCCGTTAAATTTGTGCTTTATAACTTTTTCAGATCAAGTAAATTCAGTTACAAATGGAAGTAGGAGGATCTAAAATGACATTCCTATCTCTTCCGGATGACATGCTTGCAATAATTATTGCAATGTCATGTTCGTATGATTGTGAAACTTTTTCTAGTATAAAACTCACTTGAAAGAAGTTGTTTGAGATATCAAACACCTTCACAATACCTCGTTATCATCGTGGATCGTGGGTTGTATTTATAAAAATCCAATTTTTACAATATTCTCATTTTTTCATGAACGGAAAATATTATCAAGGATTTTTCAAATATTTTACCTTATCACAAGATTTTGAAGCATATTATGATGTTAAAAAAAGTGATGATGAAGGAGACCCTTGAACAACCTATTTATAATTTATTTTAAAATATAGTCTCTCAGCACATACTTATAGTACTTTAGAAGGTCCATTAATTGAAATATTCAACTCAAATTTAGTTGGACTATTTTATAGAAATCATGTTTTATCAGATGTTTTGAAATTATATGTCATACATGATTATTTTCCAAAACTATTTTTCTATAAAAACCCATATGACCCATGTTATACAAGGTGTATTTTGATGGAGGAAGAAAATTAATTTGATGTATATATAAATAAATGTTGCAATGCATGGACCGTCTACCTACGTGAATAAGATGATGATGGAACCAAATGGACACCATGATAAAGGAATGAAGTTATTCTTTTTGGGGGTTGTTTAATTATTTCATTTGGTGGTGAAATAAGACTTCAAAAATTAAGATGATGTGATCATATTGAATTTGGATGAAAATAAGAGGTATGAGGAAACCATTGCGGTTAAAACATGTTCGGGTTATTTTTGAGTTTTATAAAATGAAAAAACTCTAGGATGGGTGACAACCTATCACATCAGGCAAGGCTGTAGGAATCGAACCCAGAACCGAAGGGCGACAAGGGCACATCGCCTACCCCTAGCGTACTTGATGTCCCTGGCTATTATGACATATTATTTTAGTAAAATCTTTTTATGGAACACGAATAAGTTGATTTTTGGTACTTATGTTTTATCAAATGGATATACTTAGTATTGAAAAATGATTTAGTTATTAAGTGATAAAAGGTTGTTGTTGAAGACATTCTCTCACTTGGGGAAACACTATATGTCTAAGGAAGATAGACTACAATGGGATTTCAATTGTGGAATAATGGTATAAATTTTAGTTGGGAAGAATCTATGTTTTTATTATGGGAACATGATGATTTGATTTATTTATGAAAATAATTAACCTATCATGGAGAATATCTGATTAGGTTAATTACTTTTCAATATGAGACTTTATGAGTAACTAGTGTTAATTGGAGATAAATGTTAAGATGCATATTGGAAGTCTATGTAGTAAAATCCTTATGATATTTGAGTTACAATCAATGTTAGGATTACTTTTGTATAATTTTAGGGACACTTGTTTATTGAATGATCTTTGTTGAACTTTGTGTTTTGTTAGACAAATTTTGGAGATTAAGAGTAGTTTCTCTTTATGTAAAAGTTTATCCTTTTTGGGGATTATCTGATCTTGTACCAAATATTTTGGTTTTTGTTAATATATAAAGACAAGAGAAATATATAGATTTTCTTTTTTTGGATTATTTGATTCTCTAGAAGTTTATTATAGCACATTTAATGTAAACAGGTCATCCTAAAAACTCATCATATGGAGGAAATATGAGTCTGTGTTAGGAATATATTGAAGGATAAAAGTCTACATTTAAATTAATTGTGTTTCCTTATGTTTTTAGTTAAGCTCATAAAAAGATACCTTAATGAAAAGTAACATAAAACAAAAAATTTGTCTGTTAACTTTTCCTACTGGGTAATCAAGAAACGTTGAACCCATCAAATGTTTGTGATTTTCTAGTGGTTAACTTTTTCCTAATCACGTTTTCTATCACTCTCTATCAGAACTTGACTATTAGTTATCTATTTCATATCCATGTTGTCCTACATGGAATCTTAGTATGGGTTATCTCGGGTGACCTTTGTAAATCTCTTTCATTATTTTAAAGTGATAATTTTATTGACTTTTTTCTGATGAGGGACTTTTAATTAAGTTTCCAAGACCAGTTTTAAAATTGTGAGGATTCAATTACAAAAAGGGGGGAAGGATGTAACATCCCAGAGAAATAAAGAATAAGAAACTTTTCATATTTATTAATATTTTCAATTAAATATTAAATTTACATTATAGGGGAGCTATGTTCGATAGCGTACCTGATACGCAACAACAGGTTTCTTTGAAATCTTACATTGCACACAAATAATATAATATTATTATTTTAAATAGTCATTAACTCCTAGGCGTTGTATTGGAAAGAATGAAAATAACAAAATACAATATTATTATACATGTTTTTTAAATTTAATTACATTTATCTCATAAATGCTATAGGCTTAAAATGTGAATGAATCTAATTTTAAGCATAATTTACATTAAAAAGTCGATTTACTGCCTTTTAATGGAGAACCCTCTTTAAATATTGTTTTGGTCACATTAATAAATTCTATATGAAAAAATGAAATCTTTTTTTAGAATGGGGACATCAAAATTTACTTTGTGTATATTTTTGGAATTTTTCAGAAAAAGTGCATTTTTTATGAATAGTTTATATATTGTATTTTAATTCAAAACTATGTTTTAATATAATTTATTTATATGGTTTTATTATCGTTTAAATTGGTATTAAAGTGTAATTAGAATATATTTTCACCATTTAATCCAATTTAGGTAATTGAAATTAATTTCACTTTGAAATTGGACATAAAGAAGTATCAATCTTTTGATAGTTATTGTTTCTTAAAAACACGCTATTTGTTTGGATAACGTGAATTAATTTTAAAATTAATTAATTCCACTTATTTTTTTGAATTTAAAAAAATAGACATCATTTTTTAATTAGGAATATCAAATATAACTTCGGCTGAATTTTTGGAATTTTTCAGAAAAACATCAATTTTTGATGAATAGTGAAACCACTTAGTTGTAGTTAAAAAAACTCACATTTTCATTAAAATGAAATTTTACCACTTCTATTAATTGAATTTAAAAAATCTAAAATACATGGTTGTTATCAAGAAGTAATATTTGGTTCATTATGATGAAAATAATTTATTGTGAATAGTAACTTTTCACATTTATTTACCGCGGGTAAAGGTAAATAGGTTAATTCGAGGTAAACAAAATATTATAATAATTCAAATTTACCTTAAAAGTTGACCAAAACATATTGGTTGAGTCATTAACGACCATGGAAATCTTTAGGTCTATTTTGGGACCCCATTGAGCAACTTGGGTGTGATAATGACAATTTATATTAATTAATTTAATGTAAAGACAAAATTGACATCAACAAAAATATTTTAGTAATTACTTTTTATATGGTGTTATATAAGTCATATTTTCGACTATAAATATTCAATGTAAAGATAAGAATATTTCCTATATCATAGTATTTTATTTATAAATTTTAGACAAAAAAGAAATTAAACTATATATGACATAATAATGATGCAGTATTTACCTCATTAATAAATCATTAAAATAAATAAGATTATAATGATTAAAATAATATCCAAAACATGTAAAATTATGATTGGATAATTTTATTCCGACCATGAGTCATGTTATATACAACTTTAATGATTTTGGGACTATTAGAAACCGAATATAATTATATAATAAAATAATAGTTTCACACTTTCCTAAAGAGCCCCTCCTCCCCCTTATAAAAATAGACCCCTTCTAACAAATTACTCACACCACTAAAGCAAGTTGGATCATCCAAACTCTGCCTAATTAAGCTCAATACATCCATATCCTACACCTAGAAGCATTAACTTATGAAGAAGGCACTTAAAGAAGCCATTTTTATTCAAACCAAAGGAAGTTACCAAAATTAAAGGAAACCATTTCTCTTAAATTGTTTTCTTTTATTTTACTACTACAACCCCTTAACTCTTTTTACTCCTTCCTTTTGTAACAAAATCATTATCCTAAATATACTAGGATGTTTTTATGAGATGTATTTGTGATACACTTACACACACCTCCATCTAATGGATAAAAAACATAATGTTTCTTAGGATGGAAAACTAACGCCTCACGAAATAATGATTGTTCAAATATCTCCAACCACATCTCATGGTGTCCATTATGATGGAACTATATTTATATATGATATATATTATTTTTATTTTTTCTTTATTCTTCTGTATTTTCCATTTATAGCACGCCTTTATTGTTTCCATAAGTGGGTAAATATGATAATCTCAATTGAGGAAGTGTGGACTACCACCCCCTTAAAGTGATTTGATTCGTTAATGCCTTATTTAGGATGTATAAAGGATAGTGTTAATGATATTATATATGATATATTACTAGAATTATAATATACCTATTTATCATTCTGTTTTATTTTCATTAAAATAAGAAATAGAAATGAAAGTAGCGTTCATGCATACGTACGGTGTACCGTCTCCAGGAATGGTGCTTTTAATTTATTTACTCCGAATGTTATGTACTATTATAAATACATGAATATACATGATATATATGATATATATGATATCCAAATCATGAATATCATTTTGGATATAATGAAAAATCGACCACATGAACAACATGTGATTATAATATGTCTATTTTTGACTCCAGTACCAAATATCGACAAAATGGATATTATTAACTTTAATGATTACATAATGTTTATAACATGGTAATAACTGATATAAAGAATGATCGAGTCAAGTCAGACATGAGGTAAGTGATCTGACCTCTCTCTTTCTTTTCAAGTAGTCTCTTTTATGTCATTTATTTTATGCTCCATGTTCTTTTGTTGGAGGATGTTATTTTATATTCAACATACTGTAATTTGTATTTTCATATGATGAGTGATCCCATCTTACTCTTATCATTTCATTTTAAGAATTTCTAAGAGGCACCGTTAGGCTGGCGAATTATTGTAAGGGATTTTCTTGTCTCACATTTAATTCCATGAGATTTCCATTGTTTTCCACTTATTCATTGCATGTGGTGTATTTTGTACTTGAAATTGATATATATTATCATGATTATTATTATATTCATGGTATTTTGTGATTCATTTTGTGGGTATTAACTTTTTGTCATATGACTCAGTTGATTACAACGTGGTAAAGGATTTCATCTCAATTTTTATTCCTGTGAGATTCATGCTATATTTTCCACTATTTCCATTTGTGTGGTGTATGTACTGACCATGATTGAACTCTTTATGTAATATACATTCATTTATGAGTATTTACATATTCATTTTATGATCCATCTTTCTTGTGGCATATGTTTTGTAAGTTACCAAATCAGTAAGGGAACTATTCAACCTCCACATTATAAAGACTTATTTTTGTTATGTCATTTAATTTACATCTTATTATGTTGGGATATGTTCTTATATATCCTTATTGATGTAAAATTTATATAAAAGTGATGATATTCCCTTATTTTTATCTCATCAACTCATTTTGTGAATTTTAATGTGACGTCATTAGTCTGTCAAATTTTTACAAGGGAACCTCTTAACCCAATTTAAATTATTTGGGTTTAACTTGTACTCATTGAATATGTCATCCAATTAATATGTGTTAATGAAATCTGATTGTTTTAAACATAATATCCACATATATTGTGTGTATTTATATTTTTCACAAATAATTATGTGATTGATTTATCCTTAATTTTAGGATACCATCTTTATAAGGAATTTCATCACAATTTACATTTACATTGAGAATTGATTATTGTTATGCACCAATTAACTCTTATATGGTGTATATAATGTCCTTTGTCATATTATATCATGAATCCATTTATTATCATGATATTATAGAGTTCTGATTACATTTTATTCCCCAATTATTTGAATTCAAGTGTCTCTCATTTTGTTAATAACTATTTAACAAAAATATCATTTTTAAATGTTTTAATGATTTATCATTATAAATCATTATATTTAATATCCATGTTTTAAAAATGGGTTTTAGTATTTATTTATATGGGAATTATTGTTTTAAATTTATAATTCAATTAAAATCTTCACAGTGGTATGGGACACTTTGATTCAAAAATCCTTTTTAAATGGTATTTGAAGATGGATTGATTATTTCAATATATTGAAATTAATTCTTGTGATTGAAAATGAAATGTTTTTGGTGAAATGTTTATATTTGAAATATTTTATGTGTTATGATAGTACTTGGACATTTTATAGGTGGTTACGTGATAAGCCATATGACGGGTGATTCCGTGAATACCAGGAGAGGTGGTTACATTATAACCTCTAATGCATTGGGTATTGAAGTCAGTCGTATGGATATTCTATTTAGTGATATGTGTGGAAGTCGACTGTATGGTTATTTCATTTAAGTATGTTTATATCCCAAGTTACCTTTATAAGTTATGTGTTCTTTATATGGGTTTTATGGTAATATTTTGGTTAAAAATGGTTAATTAATGATCTTTTATTCAGTGAAGAGTATTTACTACTTCATAAAGGTTATAAGTATTACATATGTTAAAGTATTCATGGTTTACATGTTGTTTTGAAAAACCAACATTTTAACTTCTTTGTGTATCCCTTACTGAGCTTTTAATGTTGATCCCATTTGTTGAAATGTTTTTCGTAGGACATAATTTGGAATAGGGTCAAGGATGGGATCACGGAATATTCATGTTGTCTTAAACATGGAACTAGACATGAATTTTTTTTTTTCAAGAGTTCATGTTTTGTAAAAAAAATGGATTCTGGGTAGAAGTGTCTACTTTGTAATATATTAATATGTAATATTTATGGCCTAAATCTCTAAAAATATAAACCTGAAAAGATCCTAAATGTTAATTATTCATTTAATTCATCATTATGTAACGTTTTAAGGCCGTGTCCTTATAGAAATGGCTCAGAGTCATCAAAAATATAATGGAGATCACCATCGTAGATCGTTGTCATTTGTTGTGGGTGATCATGTCTTCTTGAGGATCTCTACAAGGCTTGGAAATCGTCATTTCAGAATGTATAGAAAGTTATCTCTTAGATATATTGGCCGTTTTGAGATACTGGAATGGGTTGGAGAGGTGGAATATCGGTTGGCATTACCACCACAGTTAAGTTTGGTGCATAATGTCCTCCATATATCTCAGTTGAAAATGTATAAGTCTGATTATGACCATGTGATCAGATGGGATCTTGTTGACCTAGAGCCGGATGCGTCATTGATATATATCCCGGTACGGATTGTGGATAGGCAAGATAATGGTTTTCATGGAAGAAGAATCAGTCTACTTCGGGTGTTATGGCATCATGGTCAGATTTAGGAAGAGACATGGGAATGTGAAAAGTAAATGAAAGAGCAATGGCCAAAACTCTTTCAGTTGGGTGAAGGTTTTCAACATTCTAAGGACAGAATGACCAATGGTGGGGAGAATGTAGTACCCCTAGTTTCTATTATGTAACCCTTTCTTGATGCTTTTAAACTTTATTATGTTATGGTTGATGAATGTGAGAGTCTGGAGAACATTGAATAATGTTTTGAGGAAAAGGGGAAGTTGCAAGGACGATGCACAATTTGTCTAAACTGTGCGGTAAAACCATGTGTAGTTGGTCTTAGAGGCAGTAGCATCCGCATGGGAGGCGCACATTCTGTCTAACAATGTGTCCAAACCATGTTTGGAGGGTCTGTCGAGGCAGTGGCTAACACATGGTTAGTGAACAATTTGTCCAACCGTGCATGAAAATCATGCGGCCACTTCAACGAGATCCTATAAAAGTGGATCTCATTCATTTTTCCTCTAAGTACCTCATTTAAGATCCTAAGAGGGCATAACTCTGGATTTTGCGTCCCCTAAGGCCAAAGAGGGTTCTCCTATCATTCTGGTGGCGATCTGAATGCTTCTCTTGATGAATCAAAGCCGGATTCTTGAGGTATGTGATCATTCTTCTTCGTTCTTGATCAGTTTCATAGATCTAATTAGACCGACATCTCCTCTTCTCTCGGTTTCTTAAATCTACACCCTTTATGGGTGGAACTAAGTGTGTGGATTCCAAATATGATGATATTTTTTATTGATCTATCTAGGAGAAGTGATCTATGGAGGGTTGTTGTAGAATCGACCCAGGTTTCTTGAGCATTCTTCAACCACTGTGGTTTCCGCCAAAACCATTGAGGTAGGGGGCTTCATTCTCGACTACACATAGAAAAACTGATTAGAATGATTTCAATTTGAGTGTGTGGTGTTGAATTGAATGTGAAAATCATAGAATAAGTCTTCTTTGGTGATGATTTATGGTTTTAGTTAAATTTTGAAATCTTGTTGAATAGTTGTGCAATGTGATTTGGCATCATGAATTTAAAATTATGATTTTAAATTATGGATTTGCTGAAATTGTAAATGGTTTGATGAAGAATGGGTTTTCAATAAAAAGGGTGTTTTATTGAAATGGATTGAGATTGAAGTGATTTTGATGGAATTTGTTTTTAATAAAAATGTAGTTTTATTGAAATGGTTTAGAATTGGAATTGTTTGGCGTTGAAATGGTTTTCATGGAATTGGGTTTCAATAAAAAGTTGTTTTTAATGAAAGGGTATTTTGGTGTGATTGTTGGGAAGATGTGGTGTGTGTTCATATTGTATTCCGGAAGGAGAAGGGTTAGGAGTCTCCCCCATCACTGTTGGTATGGATAAGTGTTAGGTTTCTCCCACGTCAAACATTCATATTGCATTCAGGATGTATAAGGGTTTGGAGTATCTATAAGGCCCCGACCTTAAACATTTATTAATCAGGATTTAAACGAATAATTAACATAGAGGATCTTTTCATGTGTGGAGTTTTAGATAATTAGGACATAACTATTAAATATCATGAGATTACATATTCGACACATCTACTAAGTTTCCATAAAATAAAAAAACACTTAAAAAGAAACATGTCTAGTTCCATGTTTTAGATAGAATGTCCTTCCTTGATCCCATCCTTGACCCTATTGATATTTAAGTCCTGTTAAAAACATTTCAAAAACTTGGGATGAGAATAAAATGCCCAGTAATGGGTACACAAAGATGGAAAACTGTTAGTTTTTCAAAACAACAAGTAATCCTTGAATACTTTACCAAAGTAATACTTTTCAACTTTATGAAGTAGTAAAAACTCTTCACTGAATAAAAGACCATTTCTTACCCTTTTGTAACCAAAATATATCCATAAAACTCATATAAAGAACACATAACATATAAAGGTAACTTGGGACATAAACATACTTAATTGAAAAAACCATATGGTCGACTTACACACATACTTAATAGAATAGCCATATGACCGACTACCATACCCAAAGCATTGGAGGTTATAACGTAACCACATGTCCTGGTTTTCACGGAACCACTCGTCATATGGTTTATCACGTAACCACCCGTGAAATGTCCATGTACCATCATTACACATAAAATATTGAAAATATAAACATTTCAATAACAACATTTCATTTGCAATCACAATAAGTAATTCCAAGATATTGTGTTAATCACTCCATTTTCAAAAACCATTTAAAAGTGATTTTTGAATCAAAGTGTCTCATACCACTTTGAAGCTTTTAATGGAATTATAATTTTAATATATTAAGGTCCATATAAAACAATACTGTAAACCAATTTGAAAACATGGACATTGAAGATAAATATTTAGAATAATTAATCTTTAAAACATTTAAAACGATATTTTTGTTAATGATTTTTCAACAAAATGAGAGTCTCTTGAATAAAAATAATTTCGGAATAACATTTAATATGAACTTTATAATATCATGACAATAAAGGGATTCATGATATAATATGTCAAAGGACAGTATATACACCATATAAGAGTGAATTGGTTCATAACAACAATGAAGTCTCAATGGAAATGTAAATTGAGATGAAATCCATTATAAAGATGGTATCCTTAAATTAAGGATAAATATATCACATAATTATGTGTGAGAAATATAAATACACCCAATATAAGTGGATATTACGTGTGAAACTATCAGAGGTCATTCACACATATTCATAGGATGACATGTTCAAGAATTACAAGTTGAACCCAAAGAAATCGAAATTGGGTTAAGAAGTTCCCTTGTAAAAATTTGACAGCCTAACGGTGTCACTTTAAAATTCAGAAAATGAGTTGATGAGACAAAAAGGGTATCTCATCACTTGGAAATAAATTTTACATCAATTAGGATATAGAATAACATATCTCAACATAATAATATGTAAAGACAAAACCAAAATAAGTCTTTTTTAAAAGAGGAGGGTGAAAGGTCCCCTTACCGAGTTGGGTAACTTTCGAAACGTACACCCCATGGAAGAAGGGTCATAAAATGAAGATGTAAATACCCATAAATAAAATTATACTACACAAAGTTTATAATAATGGGCATTACATACACCAATCAAATGAAATAGTGGCAAACGTAGCATAAATGTCACGGGAATAAAAGTGAGATGAAAAATCCCCTACGATAACTCGGTCGCCTAACAACGCCACTTAAAACTTATGAAATGGATTGATGAGATAAAATAGACTACATCATCATATTAAAATAATATTTACAGTAAGAGTAATATAAAATAACATCCCAATCATAATAAATATGGTCTTAAAAGAAATGGCATAAAAGAGTGTACTTAAAAAGAATGAGAGGGGTGGGATCCCTTACCTCGGGTCCGACTTGACTCGATCATTCTTTAACGTCCTGAATAATAATCTTGAGTTAATTTATACTTTATTAAGAACCTTTTTCAAGTTAACTATTCCTTTTATATCACTTATTTCCATGTTATAATCATTATGTAATCATTTAAGTTAATAATGTTTTTTTTGTCGATATTTGGTTCTTAAGTCGAAAGTGGACATCTTACAATTACATGTTGTTCATGTGGTCAAAGGTTAATTATATCTAGAATGATATTAATGATTTGGATATCATATATATCATAGATATACAGCATATACATGTATTTATAATATTAAAAAATCATTTAGAGGTAAGAAATGAAATGCACCGTTCATGGAGACGGTAATCCGTACGTACGCATGAACACTACATTCATTTCTTTTTCATATTAATGAAATTAAAAAAAAATTAGAGATATATATATTATAATTAAATTATAATATATATGTAATAATGGTCACATATTTTCATTAATTTCATTTTTTAAACATTCCATGTATTCCATGATCGAGTCACATCGCTTGAGGGGGCGGTAGTCCACACTTCCTCGTATGAAATTATCGCATTTTCACAACATGAAAAGCATAAAGGCATGATTTAAATATAAAATTAAGAAGCATATATAAAACATAAATACCATATAAATCATATATAAAATATAGTGACATCATAATGGCCACCATGAAAGGTGTTAAGAGGAAATTGAACAATAATCGCTTCGTGAGGCAGAAATTCCCCATCCACAGAAAGAATATGTTCTTTAACCATTATACGAAGGTGTGTGTAAGTATAGCTCTAATACTTTACAAAAAAACATCCTATTATATTTAGGATACTGGTGTTGTTACAAAATAAATAAATTAAAAGAGTTTAGGGGTATGGAGAAGCAAAATAAAACAAAAGAACACAAGGGAAGACATTACCTTTAAATCGGGTAACTCTTTATTATTTGAGCTCAAAGTCTTCTTTGGAAAGGATTCATACCAAAGGTGAGGCTTCAATGATTAATAGAGGGATTTGGAGAGATGAAATGGCCAGGGTTTGTCCAAGCCAAATGCTTGAGAGGTGTGGGTAAGGTGGTAGAGGTGGGGGCGTTTTATAAGAGGAGAGGAGGGGCACTCTTGGAATGTTATAAAATATTACTTTATTATATAATTCTTTTCGGATTTTAAAGGTACAAAAAGGATATATTTCAAGGATAAGGTGATAAGTATTAGCATTCCACACATATATTAGGTTTGTGACATGTTTACGTCTTAGATTTAACATTATATTTTCATTTTATTTAAATCGTTAAATAATAAGGTAATCACTGCGTCATCATGGTGTCATAAATAATTTAATTTATTTAGTCTCTATAAATTATAAAAAAATATCATGATGTTGGAAATATTTTTAGATTTCTAATGAATATTTATAGTAAAAAATCTGATGTGTATAACCCCATGTAAAAATTGTTTTAGTAAAACAACACATGTTTGTGACATTTTAACTTTAAATTTAAATAAAAATGTATTAATGTCATTTTCCTACCAAAGTGGCTCCATGGGGTCCCCAAGATGACCCATGGATTTTTTTGGTCGGCCATGAAACATTCAATGAGGGTAGGACATGTTTTTAGGTCATTTCATATTATTAAAACATTATTTTTACCTTATATTACACAAATTACCTCTAATCACGATTAATAAACTTAAAAGTTACTATTCACCAAAAAAATTATTTTAATCCCATTAAACCACATTTTAATTCTTAATGACAACCATGTATGTCGGATTTTTGAAATTCAAATCACAGAAGTGGTAAAGTTTAATTTAAACGAAAAATCAGTTTCTTTAACTACCACTTAGTGGTTCCACTATTCATTAAAAATTGAAGTTTTTCATAAAATTACCAAAAATTCACCCTAGGCTATATTTGATATTCCAAATTCAAAAATGATGTTTATTTTATAAAATTCAAAACATATAAGTTATATTAATTAATTTAATAATTAATTCACATTATCAGAGCAAATATCGTGTTTTCATGAAACAATAAGTATCAATAGATTGACACTAGTTTAAGTCCAATTTTAAGATGAAATTAATTCCAATGACCACTATTTGATTAAATGGTAAAAATATATTCTAATTTCACATTTAAAACAATTAAAAATATAATCTAATCATATAAATAAATTAGATTAAAAATAGGTTTTGAATTAAAATACATCATTTTTCACTATTCATAAAAAAATGAACATTATCGGAAAAATACCAAAAATTTACACAAAGTAAATTTTGATGTCCCGTTTCTAAATATGAATTTTATTTTTTCAAATATAACACATAAAATTGTGAAAAAGTTGATTTAAAAGAGGTTCGTCATCAAAAGGCGGTTAATCGACCTTTTTAAAGAATATTAGAATGTTTTCGCTTAAAATTGGATTCATTCGCATTTTTAATCCTCTAACATTTTTTGTAAAAAGTAAAAATATTTGACAAACATATATAATCATATTTTAGATTGTTCTGTTCATTCCTGCCATTATAACGGCTAGGCGTTAACTACAATTTAAAATAATATTATTTTATTATTAGATTGCAACGTAATATTCCAAAGAAACTCGTTGTTGCGTATTGGGTACGCCATCAAGCATATCATCCCCTTTAATGTTATATTAATATTTTATTCACAAATATGGATAAATGTGAACATTTAATATTCATTATTTACCTGGGGTGTTACATCCTTTTCCCCTTTTGAGAATTTCATCCTCGCAATTTTAAAATTGGGCTTGGAAACATCATTGGAAATCCCAAATCGGAACAAGAGTCAGTAAAACTATAACTTTAAAATAATGAAATAGAAGTACAAAGGTCACCCGAGTTAACCCATACCAGGATTCCAAGTATGAAAATATGAATATGGAGGAGAACACAAAGGGTTATGTTCTCAGGGAGAGTGATAGTAAACATGTTTAAGAGAAAGTTAACCACACGAAAATCACAAACTTGTGATGGGTTAAACGGTATTTGATTCCCTACTAAGAAAAGTTAACAGAAAAAATTTTATTTAAGTTACTCTTCATTGAGGGATTTATAATTGATCTTAACTAAATCATAATGAAATATACTTACTTGTCACGTAGACTTTCAACTTTTACTAGATTCCTTAATCAAACTCATATTTTCTCCAAAAGACGTGATTTTAAGAAGACTTGTTCGCATTAAGAGTACGATAATAAACTTCTTGATAATAATCTAATCCAAAAAATAGAACTATATATTTCCCATGTCTTTAGACAAAATCCAAAACTAAAATTGTTAGTATGAGATCACATAATCCACAAAAGTATAATCCTTTATAAAAAGAAAATCTATTCTTAATCTCCAAAATTTTTCCCCCAAAAAAACCCAAAGTTCAATGAAGACCATTCGATAAACAATTTTCCCATAATATTCTTCAAAGTAAACCAAACTATGATTGAAACCCAAATATTTGAAGTATTTAATCACATAGTCTTTCAAGGTACAAAATAACTTTTATCTCCAAATAACATCAGTTATTCTAAAATTCTCATATTGAAAAGTAATTAACCTAATCACATATCCTCGATTATAGGATAATCATTTCCATAGATAACCCAATATAAACTTACTCTTGATTCCTAAAATATTCTAACTAAAAATAATTAGTCAAACTAACCAGGGAATTCACGTAGTTCAGTTGTAGGTGATAAATACCTGTCGCACTTTGGTTGTGGGTTCAATTCCCGCAGCATTGTCCGACGTGACGGGTTGTCACATGGTCTACGTGTTGTCCTTTTTCCAAAACTATATAATTATTAAAACATTCCCCAAAACAAGATAAAATCTTCAAAAACAATTATAACATAATTTTACCTCAATTTTTTTATCATGCCTTTAACTTTCCATCATAACATATAGTAACCCATAATTACCTCAAAATTAAGGATCATATAAACCAAAATGGTTCTTTATAACTATGTCTACATTATAATAGATAACTATACCTTGAATAAATATTTCATATATCAATCATCTGGGTTACACATACTATAAAAAGTCTTCTAATGTAACCCTATCATCAAAAGAGAATTAATACTCTTAACAATTTCACCATAACTCTTGAAGCCCTTATATGTTTACTTCTTACTCATTCAACATTCTTTGTGATCCATTAATCATTCCTTTCCAATTTATTCTGAAATACTTCTTTCCTCCAAACAAAATCATGAATCATATCCCAAGATTCCAAACTAGAAAAACAAAATTTAAGAAATAATCCATACCTTCGATTGGACATTGTCAGTTTCTTCATCCTCAATCGGAATGGAATTAGGTATTGGTAAACGAATATTTGTACGATCTTGGTGATACCATTCCTGAAACATTTTCATAGGACATGTGTTTTCATAATGACCATGCACACCACATTTAAAACATTCAATTGATCCCTCAGAAATAACTGCTTTCCCTTTCCTCGAGTCAACTGAATGCATCCTTTTTCCATGGAAGGTTCTTGCTTTATGACCTTCATTTCCACATATATAGCATATTTCTGTCCCTTTGAAACATTTTCCTAGGTGTTTATTTCCACATCTTTGACACATAGGTTTTTGAACACACTTACCTTTATGATTATTACCTGTAGTCCCGTAGGGATTGATTTCTCGCATATATGATTCCTTATAGAAATCATCAAGGTTTAGGTGGTCAATAATGACTCTAGATAGTTGGTTGAGGATAAACACAATAGTTCTCTTTACAACACCCATATCATTCAGTTTCTCGCTCAAAAAACTATCACAATTTCCTTCACATCCACTGTTACTTTGGTGCCTTCTAGATCCATCCATTTACTAAAACCAAAAAGGTCAGTGTGGGTATATCCACAAAACCATCATGTAAAAATGAGGAAGATAAACACTAAAATATACTTACTCATTCACTTTATATAAAACTAGGACTCGTTCTGAAATCCTAACCATTATGGTAATGTCACTTATTCATAGAGAATACCCTAACCTATAAAGTTATCTAAACCAACCTTTGATACCAACTATAAGGCCTTGACCTTAAACATCACTTAATCATGAATTAAACGAATAATTCACATAGAGGATCTTTTCAGGTTTAGAGTTTTAGATAATTAGGACATCACTATTACATCTCAAAATATTACATAGTAGACACTTCTACTATGTTTCCATAAAATAAAAAAACACTTAAAAAGAAACATGTCTAGTTCCATGTTTTAGATAGAATGTATTTCCTTGATCCCATCCTTGACCCTATTGATCTTTATGTCCTGTGGAAAACATTTCGAAAACTTGGTATGATCATAAAAAGCCTATTAAAGGATACACAAATAAGGAAAACTGTTAGTTTTTCAAAACAACAAGTAAACCATGAATACTTTAACAAAGTAATAATTTTCACCTTTATGAAGTAGTAAAAACTCTTCACTGAATAAAAGACCATTACTTACCCTTTTGTAACCAATTGATTACCATAAAACCCATATAAATAACACCTAACATATAAAGGTAACTTTGGACCTAAGCATACTTAAATGGAATAACCATACGATTGACTTCAACACATACATAATGGAATAGCCATACGGCCGACTTCCATACCCAATGCATTGGAGGTTATAACGTAACCACCCGTCCTGGTATTCACGGCACCACCCATTATATGGTTTATCACATAACCACCCATAAAATGTCCAAGTACCATCATTACAAATAAAATATTGAAAATATAAACATTTAAATAACAACATTTCATTTGCAATCACAATTAGTAATTCCAATATATTGAGTTAATCAATCCATTTTCAAAAACCATTTAAATGGGATTTTTGAATCATAGTGTCCCATACCACTTTGAGGATTATAATGGAATTATAATTTTAAAATATTAATGTACATATAAATAAATACTGAAAACCATTTTGAAAACAAGGACATTAAAGATAAATATTTAGAATAATGAATCTTTAAAACATTTAAAATGATATTTTTGTTATAGTGTTTTAAAAAAAATGAGAGACTCTTGAATACAAATAATTTTGGAATAACATTTAATCCAAACTTTATAATATCATGAGAATAAATGGATTCATGATATAATATGTCAAAGGACAGTATATACACCATATAAGAGTGAATTGGTGCATAACAACAATGATATCTCAATGGAAATGTAAATTGAGATGAAATCCATTATAAAGATGGTATCCTTAAATTAAGGATAAATATATCACACAATTATGTGTGAGAAATATAAATACAACCAATATAACTGGATATTATGTGTGAAACAATCAGAGTTCATTCACACATATTCATAGTATGACATGTTCATCAATTACAAGTTGAACCCAAAGAAATCGAAACTGGGTTAAGACGTTCCCTTGTAAAAATTTGACAGCCTAACAGTGTCACTTTAAAATTAAGAAAATGAGTTGATGAGACAAAAATGGTATCTCATCGCTTGGAAATAAATTTTACATCAATAATGATATAGAATAACATATCCCAACATAATAATATGTAAAGACATAACAAAAATAAGTTTTTTTAAAAAGAGGAGGGTGAAAGGTCCCCTTACCGAGTTGGGTGACTTTTGAAACATACACCCCATGGAAGAAGGGTCATACAATGAAGATGTAAATAACCATAAATGAATTTATACTACAAAAAGTGTATAATAATTTTCAGTACATACACCACTCAAAGGAAATAGTGGAAAATGTAGCATAAATGTCACACAAATAAAAGTGAGATGAAAAATCCCCTACGAAAACTCGGCCGCCTAACGACTCCACTTAAAACATCAAAAATGGATTGATGATATCAAGTAGGGTATCTCATCATATTAACATAATATTTACAGTAATATTAATATAAAATAACTTCCCAATCATAAGAAAGATGATCTTAAATGAAATGACATAAAAGAGTGTACTTAAAAAGAAAGAGAGGGGTATGATCCCTTACCTCGGGTCCAACTTGACTCGATCGTTCTATTATATCCTGAATAATAAACTTGAGTTAATTTATACATTCATAAGAACCTTTTTCATGTTCAATATTCCTTTTATATCACTCATTTACATGTTATAAACATTATGTATTCATTTATGTTAATAATGTTTGTTTTGTCAATATTTGGTTCTTAAGTCGAAAGTGGACTTCTTACAAATACATGTTGTTCATGTGGTCAAGGGTTCATTATATATAGAATGATATTCATGATTTTTATATCATATATATCATATAAATACAGAATATACATGTATTTATAATATTACATAATCATTTAGAGGTAAGAAATGAAATGCACTGTTCAAGGAGACGGTAAGCCGTACGTATGCATGAACGCTACTTTCATTTCTTTGTCATATTAATGGAATTAAAAATAAGTTAGAGAGATATATATTATAATTCCATTATAATATATATGTTATATAGGTCACATATGTTCATGAATTTCATTCTTTATACATTCCATGTATTTCATGAACGAGTCACATCACTTTAGGGGGCAGTAGTCCACACTTCCTTGTATGAAATTATCGCATTTTCACAACATGAAAAAATTAAAGGCACGATTTAAATATAAAATTCAGAAGCATATAGAGACCATAAATACCTTATAAATCATATATAAAATATACTTACATCCTAATGGCCACCATTAAATGTGATAAGAGGAGATTGAACAATCATCGTTTCGTGAGGCAGAAATTTTCCATCCACAGAAACAATATGTTCTTTAACCATTAGACGAAGGTGTGTGTAAGTATAGCTCAAATACTTCACATATACACATCATAGTATATTTAATATACTTGTGTTGTTACAAAATAATTTAATAAATGGTTTTTAGGGGTTTGTTGAAGCAAAATAAAACAAAAGAACACAAGGGAAGACATTACCTTTAAATCGGGTAACTCTTTTTTATTTGAGCTCAAAGGCTTCCTCAGAAATGATTCTACCCAAATTTGAGGCTTCACTGATGAATAGAGGGATGTGGAGAGATGAAATGGGCAGGGGTTGTCCGAGACAAATTCTTGAGAGGTGTTGGTAAGGTGGTAGAGGTGGGGGCCTTTTATAAGAGGAGAGGAGGGGCACTTTTGGAAAGTTATAAAATATTACATTATTATATAATGATTTTCGGATATTAAAGGTCCCAAAAGGATATATTTAAAGGATAAGGTGATAAGGATTCTATTTCCACCCATCCAACTAGTTTATGACAAGTTTAGATCTTAGAGCATACATTATCTTTTCATTTTATTTAAATCGTTAAATAATGAGGAAAATGATGCATCATAATGGTGTCATAAATAATTTAATTTATTTAGTGTCTAAAAATTTAAAAAAAAATCATGACGTAGTAATTTTTTTTAGCTTTCTAATGAATATTTATAGTCAAAAATATGACTTTTATAACCCCATGTAAAAATTGTTTTAGTAAAACAAAACATGTTTGTGACATTTTTACTTTAAATTTAAATAAAATGGTATTAATGTCATTTTCCTACCAAAGTGGCTCCATGGGGTCCCAAAGTTGACCCATGGATTGTATTGGTCGGACATGACACATACAATGAGGGTAGGACATGTGTCTAGGTCATTTCATATTGTTAAAACATTATTTTTACCTTAAATTACATTAATTACCTCTAATCGCGATTAATAAACATAAATGTTACTATTCACCAAAAAAATTATTTTAATCCCATTGAACCACATTTTACTTCGTAATGACAACCATATATGTCGTATTTTTGAAATTCAAATCACAGATGTGGTAAAGTTTCCTTTAAACAAAAAATCAGTTTCTTTAACTACCACTTAGGGGTTTCACTATTTATCAAACATTGAAGTTTTTCATAAAATAATCAAAAATTCACCCTAGGCTATATATGATATTCAAAATTCAAAAATGATGTCTATTTTACAAAATTCAAAACATATAAGTTACATTAATTAATTTAATAATAAATTCCTGCTGTCAGAGAAAATAGCATGTTTTTATGAAACAACAAGTAGCAAAAGATTGGCACTAGTTTAAGTCCAATTTCAAGATGAAATTAATTTCAACGACCACTATTGGATTAAATGGTAAAAATATATTTTAATTTAACATTGAAACAAATTCAAAAGATAATATAATCATATAAATAAATTATACTAAAAATAGGTTTTGAATTAAAATACAACATTTTTCAGTATTCATTAAAAATGAACATTATCGGAAAAATACCAAAAATTTAGAGAAAGTAAATTTTGATGTCCCGATTCTAAAGAAGAATTTTATTTTGTCAAATATAACACATAAAATTGTCAAAATGTGGATTTAAAAGAGGTTCGTCATCAAAAGGCGGTTAATTGACCTTTTTAAATAATATTTGAATGTTTTCACTTAAAATTTGATTCATTTGCATTTTTAATCTTCAAAAATTTATTGTAAAAAGTAAAAATATTTGACAAACATATATAATTATTTTGTAGTTCGTTCTGTTCATTCCCGCCATTACAACGGCTAGGCGTTAAATACAATTTAAAATAATATTATTTTATTATTAGAGTGCAACGTAAGATTCCAAAGAATCTCGTTGTTGCGTATTGGGTACGCCATCGAGCATAGCATCCTCTTTAAAGTTATATTAACATTTTATTCACAAATTTGTATAAATGTGAAAATGTCATATTCTTTATTTACCTGGGGTGTTACAGTATCCATCATCAGTGTTGGGATGGATAAGGGTTAGGGCTCTCCCTCATCAATCATTCATGTGCATTTGGGTTGGATAAGGGTAAGAAGTCTCCCCCATCATGTTTGCGATAAATAAAGGCTAGGGCTTCTCCCCTATTCTAGATAGCCTTCATAGTTGGTTGCACGAGTTTATGAAATGGTTGGGTATTCCAAAAAAGAAATGATTTTGAAATGGTTCATAAACTTGTTTGGTTATTTTTCTAGAAAAATTACTTTTTGGAAAATTGGTTTCAATTGATCATGGAATGCTTTTGGTTATGAATGGTTTTGGAAACTTGTTTATACATTTTTATAAACTTCTTTTGAGAATTTTTTTATATAAAATGTTTTTTATAAATGTGGATAACTCTTATATCCTATTGGAATGAGTAGCAGAGTCAATGGGGAAAACCTACTGAGTTTTATACTCACCCCTAATTTGTAAAATTGGTGCTTTTGAAGATGTCATATCATGGGTCACAGGTAAAGTTAAATCATGTAATTTCTAGTTGTTTCTTGTCATTCTTGGGAGATATTTTGGATCATGGAGCTTGTGGATCATGGAGTAGAAGTGTCTTTTGAGATTCTTGAGTTGTTCATCCGATCTATATTTGGATTTATAGTTTTGTCTTCTGTTGTTGTGTACATTGATGTAGTTTGATATGAATGATGTGTTTATTGGTCTTTCATTTTTTTCATGCATCATATAGTGAATGATTTGTTATGGTTGGTTAATGGGTTTATTTCTTGAAGGCTAAATCGTCCCCCACTTGTACATGAGACCCTTTGACATTTATTGCTAGCCATTAGCACCGTGAGGATGTCCCTTAAGGACTAGTAATAACCTGTTGTACTCTCAAGACAATGAGAAATGGTGGTTCATTACAATGGTGATATAATATATGGTATAAAAAATAAATTCTAGGTCATTTAATAATTTATGAGAAATGGAAAGAAAAAACAATGTTTTTTCACTATGAAAATATTGTATAAATTTTTGATAATTCTAGGGAAATACATTATACCAACTACATTATGATAATGATTTTATAGAAAACCAATAATTTACTTTGAATTGAGATGATGAAAGATATATTGAATGAATCATTTAACTAACTACAAATAGAGATAAAGAGGTCATGCCAGATTTGAATTCTATATGTTGTCGGAAAATCATATAATATTAAATAAGAATAAATAATTTACTATTATGGATCTAATAAAACTAAGTTAAGAACCTTACATTCTAGGTCAGGATAATAAATTGAAGCCTATAAGATATCCCAATAGAGTAGTATATCAGCCTAGGAATAGTAGGAATTAAATATAAATATAAGGAGGAAATGAAATAAGATTGGGGGTGGGGAATGGTGTTTTCATCCCTATTAAATATGTTGCATGGTTAGTCGTCATGGTTAAGAAAACAATGCTCTAACAGTGCTTCTCATTATCACCAAGATCCATACCATGCATGAAATAGAAACCATATTTGGGATAATTTGGCACCATCCATGCAGTGTTATAGGTGACGTGGAATTAACTATGTGGTCTAGGCACACATTTCAGAAAGGGTGAAAACACCAGGACCCCACCTCTGCAATTGTCTATATAAATTTTTCATGGATGTTCTCCCCTATGCATTTACAACACATTAAACACCTATTACAAGTCCATACTATTTCACCTATTTGAAAAAAATTCAACTATCAATGAAACCATATTATTTTCCCTTTGATAGAGGTTTATTGGAATTTTTTGCACCGAAAACTCATCCAAACCTAAGAGACACCACATGGTCCTTATACTCTATCCCAAAAATGAATCTATTAAGTTTTTTAACTCTCAAAATTATGTTATTATTTTCAAAATTATACTACTTTCATCCACCAATCCAAAAACAAATATTCAATGGAAATTTCAATTGGGGAAAATATGTAGGACCTTAAAGAGTTGCAGATTTTCTACTAATAAATTAATAATGCATACTTTTATTCTTTTCGTATCATCTTCTACAAATAACATCATTCACCTTCCATTATTTTTTACTTTTCGATTATTTATAAAATTAATTATACCTTATAATAATTAAATTGTGTTCTTAGGGATATTCTAATTTCCAATCTTTTAGGAACAAACCACAATATTGTGGATCATGGAAATACTACTATTCATTTCATAATGTGAAAGTTAATATTTTATTTCATTCTCTCTCATGTTATTTTCATTCTAAATGATTTCCAACTATGTAAGTGGGACATGATATGATCTATCAACTTATGTTTTCATAGTTAGAACCATTATGGACATCACCATCATTAAGGGAGACTATAATTTTTTTGAATAAAATTGAATTTCCAGGAACTCATTCTCTGTTAGATTCAATAGTTGGATTTAAAATTTTCATATTTATTTATAAAATAATATATATTTTTTATAATATAAGGAAATAAAACTATATTCAATTAAAATTATTTTTCATCTGTGATAGGTGATTGGGTTTGATCATTATTTGTTAACGCATATCCTATTCTTTCCACATGTAGCTTTCCTCCTCAAAATATTATGTCATTATTTTGAAAATATAACCATAACATTTGAATTTAATTAATGTTAATATTTCATTACTTCTAGTCCTCCAAATATTTTATTCACATGAAAAAGTATTTTGTACATGATTATACATTGATAATGGAGGATTCCATTCATCTTTCCTCTTCACTTTATAATGAATTAAGAACAATTATAATTATGACTTCATATCATCAATAAAAATACAAATTTTTCAAATATTTTTGGGTATTTTTTTACTTACAAACATCTATAATCGAGTAAAACATTGTATCATCCTCTCAAATAGTAATGAAACTGATAACATTAAAAACTATAATATCTTTGTTGGATAACCATATTTTATTTCAGTATATAATATAATTATCATGGTAACTAGTTATATACAAATTGGTGAAATTATGTTTTATCATTCATCTAAAAAAGCATTGAGATTACAAATCAGATTCTATTTATCTATTTTTTTTAATTGTAGTATAATAATTATTCTATGATTTCATGGATTTTTTTGATCACTAACTTATTGTGTATTCAATACATCTCATCCTCAATATATTATGAATATTTTTTGTTCCATTAAAAGTGTTTCATTTTTCTATTTCTTCTTTCTTTAAATTTCGATCTCTTTATGAACTCTATGTTGTTTCACATTGAGATATACCACAAAATCAATTTTATTATCATTTTCAATATGAGTTTTTAAAATTTCAAAAGTTTCAATAAGGTTAAAATTTGTATTAATATTATATTCTTGTTCTCGTTCCTCTATATAATATTCATCTCATTCCCCACCCATTAGTATAATTATATTTATTTTTAACTTTATTGTTGAATAGATTCCTAATATGAAACATATTTTTTAAGGGGACACTTCATTCATGGATTTTGTATTGTTTCTAATCAATTCTAATATCCATTAGATATCCTTGGAAACATAGTTGTAATATATATATCCTTAAAATATAGAAACAAGATAACGAATGATTTTCATCAATTATTCTCTTCCCTTTGAAAATGTTCAATACACGAGAGGCATAAAAACATCATCTACATATTCTTATTCATCAATTTGGTTACTATTATATATGAATTCAAATTATATTTCCTTTTTGGTATGATTTAATGTCCCATATAGATAGAAATTAATTTTATTGGCCTCCAATATAATGTTATTTTCATCTTGTGAATTCTAAAAATTATTTTTTTGTCAAGGGTATTATCTTTTTATATAAAATGTGATGGAGAACCCTAAATATATTTTTCAAAAAATTCACTCACTTTTGTCCATAGATTTTTTTAAACCTTTAATACATTAAATTAATAACCCAACAATTATTTTATTTTAATAAATATTTAGATCATAATACATAATATTTAAAAAATGAAGCTGGAAAATTTACCATTAATATGATCATTATAGGAAGTATCTGACATATACTACATATCCAACATAGACTATAAAAAATGGAATGACATACCTTATATACAGAGATGTTTTGTTCTCTTATTATGTACACGATGTAATCATATTTTTACAATAAAACATTTGTTCATTAATTTTTTAATTAATAGGAACACTTTCCATATATTGAATGTAAATGAAAGGATACATGTGTTTTACATGGTTCACCAGAAATGATATTTTAGGGATCCAATTTGGATGGTGTGTTGATATAGCAAGAGGTAATACTATTAACATTAGGTATTAAATTTTTTTCAGAATTATTCACTAAAAATCCCAATATAAATTCATATTCTTCACAACTGGTTCACTATTTTTGGTCAATGGATAAAAAAATGACACAAAAAATAGGTTAAATTATATTCTTCAAAAATAAATTTCTAACATATATCTATTGTGTGTATCAATGTTTTATTTATTCCTTATTTTTAAAAAAAATCATAATTTGGTTTATTTACTTCCATAGTTGTAATAAGTACTAATTCAATTAATAGAGATTATTTTAAATAGTATCAGTGATGATTTTATTTTTCTATTTCTCATCATTAAATTATATTCCTGGTGTTCTATTCATAGAATAATTCCAATAAATATTTATATTGAAAACAGTATGGAATCCATATCAATAATATCTACAATATTATACATATTCTAACTTCCATAATTTTATTTCAGATATTTCATTGGGAAAAATCCAATTAATCCATCAATATAATTTTCCATAATCCAATTGATCATAAAAATAAATCAAGGTCTTCATTCGTACTCAAAATCAACATGTTTTCATATTTTGGATTGGAAATTTATTAATCATGTAATAATTAATAACATTCCTTGACTTACTTCTTTTTCGTGTGAAGAAACTACAATGCTTCATTAGTTCATCATATAACTAAATACTCATAATCTGTAAATTTTAAATGATTATTAATATCATAACATAATACTCCATTAATAAAAACCCAATCTTATCTATCATGGATGTATCACTGGGATCATCTTGTTAATATACATGAAGTATTCCTAAGAAAAATTCCTTAATACCATCTTCATATTATGTTTTTATTATAAAAAATAGAACATCTATTATGATATGTAAAATGACTCTAATTGAATGACTAAATATTTATATTTCTCAAATAGAATCAAATGATGGTCTCCATCAATGTGTTTTAATGTGTGTTATAGACTCTTACAGATCCTCATTTTCCACAATACGACTCTTGAAGAATAATGAAAAGACTCTTATAGAACTACAATATGACTCTTAAAAAATTAAAAATTAGTCTTTTTAGATGTAAATATGATTCATTTGAAACATTAAAAGGCCCTTATTATATTACAAAACGACTATAAATGATCTCCAAATTAATTTTATTTTTTAAGGGACTTTTTTGGCTATTTATTTTTTTAAACTCATGACATAAATGAATGTAATTGAATGAGTCCAATGAATCTTATAAAATTCCAATATTACATAGAATGTATCTTATGGGGTTATGATTTATTTATTTTCTTCAATATTACTCAATAATATAATTTTTCAACATCATAACATAATTTAATAGTTCTCCCTAGTACACTCAATGTTAATTATAAATTTAACAATAAAAATTACCAATTGATAGAAAAAATTATATGTTTTTATTGAACACGTATGCATTGAATCATATTGTGATTGATGATTTCATTATAAAGTATTTAATGATTCTTGATATTCTAGTTTATTATTAATAAACTTTTTAAAATATATACCACAATTTAATTTTAATGTCATGATTCAAATACATTATTTTAAAAAATATAAATATGAGAAATATACTATATGAATAAATAAATTAATGAATTAATAATCATTTTAATGTATGATTTATTTTATAATAATAAAAATATCTAATTAATACTTCATAAAATTACATTATTATCAGTGAATTTATATTTTATATTTATATAATACAAATTTAAAATTTAAAATGTTTAATTGGTATTTCCTAAATATATATAACAGTTACTCATACGGTTTTGATAATATTTATGTTATAGTTAGTTTCTTGGAACAAAGTTTTTCATATATATAATTATAACCACATCATGTATATTTTTTGGTGTATAGATGTTTTTTTATTATTACATATTTATTACTCTTTTACATGATTTTTTAATATGGAACATAACATATTTTAAATATATATAACTAATAATATCTCTCATAATAATTATAACATATGTATTCCCTACATAATTTCAGAAATTTTGTTTTATAATCAAGATGCATCTATCTAAATAAACATAGAAAAAAGATAAATATTCAGAACTATGGTTCTTGTACGGATTGAAACTAATTTTGTTGGATTTATCTTTTATTGGTATAAATGGAAATTAAAATACGAGGTTACACCAACCAATAAGTATTCTTCATACTATATATCCTTGTATTTTTTAATCTATAATTTTTTAGAATAATCCTTTAACTTGGGATAATTATAATTTTAAATACCTAATCATGCATTAATATGAATGATGAAAATTTTAATCCAAAAGAATATAGAGATGAAGTGTGATCTAGGTTTTTTTAAGAGGCACAATGTAAAATGAATGGTCAATAAAAGATTGATCCCTTCAAGGATATGGAACAAAGTATCATTGTCCCTTCGATTAAGATAAAATATATTTGTTCAAAATCCAGAGAAATAATGATCACTAGAAATATTATCATGTAAACTCAATGAATTATCAATCAATATTTAAGGTTTAAAGCCTCATATACTCATCATTAAAGATGATGTATTCATTGAAAATAGAATTATTTTACATAGTTAGTATTCATTTTTAGGTTGTACTAGTAAAAAAATTATCTTTATCAATGTGGATCAGGATGTGTTATTAGATATCCCTCTTTGATTTTGATTCTGAAATAGACCAATAGTGATATTGACCTAGAGGAATGAACAATAAGTGAATATAGAACCCTATCATATTCAATCAAATTTAAATTTATATAATTTAATAAGTTTTAGTTTTATTATTTATGTTTATTGAATCTATCTTAATCGAAATTCAATTCAAATTCATTTCATATGAATTATTCTACTTATAATTTTTTATTATATATATATATTCACAAGTTAGTTAAATTAATGATGAAGTAAATATTAAATTATTATTTGAGAGTACAATAGAGTCAACGACCATTATACTATTAATTGTTTTATTGTTATAATTTATACACTGGATAAATTTAATTATATCACATAAATAATAAATAATTTATGATGTTATAAATTAAATATATATCATTTGACACTAGAGTGATTTTTTTATATTGTAGATATAATTATTTAGTGATAAATTATATAAATTTTAATGACATATTGTAAATATTAGAGTTATGAAATATTGAAGATACCAACTCAAACCTTCTTAATTATAAACCCTATATATATTATTTAATTATACTATTTCTCATAGGGGTATCTTCCTTATCAATGTTTTTGTTTCCAATTATATAGATGTATCTCTAAGTAGTTTTTATAATCATATAGAAAAATTATATTAAATTATCCATGGTTAACCTATGTTATTTACAATAATGTACGTTCGTCATGCTTGTACTCGATGAATTTTGAAAAATATTTAAATTTTCATAGAAAACATGTGGACTTATGGATAGGGCTTTAGCTTCATATCCATGAAAAATAGTGATAGTGACCAAAAATGGGAATTTATCTAAATGAAATTAATGTGATTTAATATTTTTCACTATTTAGTCATAAAATTGGTAGACACATTTTTTTTCAAATATGAAACTCTATATTTCAACTAAAATTTAAATATCATAATCATCACAGGTATTAACAAAATTATCAGATCTAGTAAATTTTCCAAAGTGGTCATGTTTAATTTAATATTCATATATGTGGTTTAATTATATAAGATATATATTTTTCACTCATCCTTTATTTTATAGTTCAAATTTCATGCGTACTTGTTTCTGATTCCAGAAGAATAGATGAGTAAGAATAGAAGATTCAAACCTCATTGACATATCAATCAATTTATTAGTCTCATGTAGATATAATTCCAAATAATGACCATATTGGGGGGAAAGCACCTTTAGGGTGTTGGTAGTGCCTAACGACCTTGGAAGAAGCTTGAGTATCCCTATAAGTCTGGGAAGCAACTCAACATATTCCTTACCATTTTATAGGACATGGTATGTCATTAATGGGACATGTTACACTATATTTATTTGTAAAAGTTTATACAAGGGGGTTTGTTTGTACTTGAAAAAATATTTTTTAAAAACAATTGTATTAGGAATTTAAAAAATCATTATTTTTTTAATTAGTTCATCATTACCTATTTTATAATTTCAGTGGTACTTTTATAGTATTATTAATATATAGGTTAAAGATATTTAAACTTATATATGAAATATTAATTATACATCATTGCGAGTGAGTTATTTTTAACCATTATTTTTCTAATTCATGAAATATGACACCATGCACCCAATTGGATGGAATTAGTTTTATAGTGAACCCATTATAGGAGGTTGTATTTCATATAGGTCAATGGAGTGCACGATCCATCGATTATGGGTACCTAATGGGGGACATGGTGGTGAGTAGGGGAAGAGATGGTTTAATTTTATCCAATTTTTTTAATATTTTTATATTTTAGTTAATTAATGATGGTTTAATTATATTAAATAATATTTTTTCTCCACACTTTTTCAACCATTCAGGCAATCCAATCACACCTCCCGCATGTTTCCCTTTTTTCAAATGGTAGTCTCTTCCATAGCTCAATAGTTTCAAGTTCTATTCCTTATTGAAGTTCACCTATAATGAGGATAAGTATTGAATTCCCCCCACTCATAATTTTTTTTATTTTATAGTGTTACTAGATTTTATCCCTAATTTAAATCAATTTTATAGATTCCTTAATATTTACTATTTAGAGTCGATTCATTCAGAATTGTTTTGATGTGGGCGATTTAACTAGACAATAAAAGATTTTTACCTAAATACTACACGTGGTTTATGCTAATTTATTGTGATGTGTGATATGTGATCATACCACCCATGTGAGAATGAAATGGAATTAAATTTAATTTCACTCCATTAATATAGATTTAGTTTGGTTTGATTTTTTATGTCTATTATGAACTGCTTTGTTTTCATATCAATCAATTATCTAGAATATAATATATTGTTTGATAAAATAAATACCATGTACCCCCAATGGGTATTTCATTAGTTAATAGAGGATATGATAAAACATAAATGATTTATTTACCACCTTTGGTATATGGGAGATTTTATTTGATATGATTCAATTATTGTTTAGTGAAATTTTATGTTTCCCTATATGATTTGTGTAGTTTATTTATATTAGGAAGAGCGTTTCTTCCCATATAATATATCAAACTGAATATGTTATTCCTCATTTGTGGTTATTTATATTCATACATCTTGAGGGAACTGACCAATTTATCTCTTTATGCTCGTCATATGTTATGAAACGATAAATAAAATGTATTATATAATGATTTATCTATTTTATATTATTTATATTGTGACATTTAATCAATGTTTATAGTTTAGTATGTCTTTGTTAATTGTTTTACGTTGGTTGGGGATAATATAAACATTTATGATATTTTGGTTGGGATGAGGGATACTACGCCCTCGACTCCATGTATTTGTGGATAAAATTCTATGTCAAGTTGTTGGGATAATATTCGAGCATATGAGAAGTTAAATATGATGAGGGAAATTATTATTAATATGATATCTTTTTGTATACAAGTTATTATTCCCATGAAAGTGGGGTTTAATTATTTTGTCACCTTGATAATGATATAGTAGGGTCACTATGTCAAGTATTGGTAACATATTTTATTAATTCAATATAAATCACATGAAAGATTCATCTATTTAATGGATCACATTTCCTTCATGAGAATAATGATAGTGAGATTTGATTCCCGTTCCCATTTTATGGGCCCATATTCTACGATTCCATTCCATCTTTAGATTGTGACCATGGATATGTATTTTATAACCTATCTAGATTTTTTAATTTGGTCAAACATTCTATGTGTATATGTTTACCTAAGGATGTTATTCCCATGGATGATAGAGTTTTTTATGATTTTTTCCATTGAATCGATGGTTCAGTTACAATATGGACGTTTTTTCTATTATTATAATTTATTATTAGGACATATTATCCATGTGTTGGTCTTTTTTCCATTACTTTACATAACAAATATTAAATATGAGTTCAGAGGAAAATAAATGTTCATGAATATGTGAATGGTTAAGAGATACCATGACAGAGGTTGAAACCAATATTTATCACACAAGGTGATCAAGGATCCCTCTTCAGTACTATATTGTTAATTATTTTTCCATTAGATTAAAAACACATTCTTATCCACATATCCCACATTACATGAAATTTCATAATTGATATATAGGGACATCATTGGCGATGTCCAACTATTTTTTCTCACACCCCGTATGGTTTCCATAGCACATGAAAATAATATATCAATTTTGATTATGGTAGGAAAAGGGCCAACTATTGATTTTTTATTAAAGAGAATAGTTTCATCTAGTAAATATGACATGGTTTGAATTTAAGATAAGTGTGTTAATGGACCACAACATTTGAAATAGTTCTTGTCATTAACTTATATAAACATCCCATGGGAGGACATTTTTATGTTCATTAAAACTATGAGGAATTATTAGTACACCTTTTTTTATATACCATGTGAATTATTACTTATTTATTAGTAACATATATTTATATATGAAGTCTCCATACATCTATGAATTTCCTTATGATGGTTACATATTTTAAATTTCTTCTCTGTTTTATTTAGTTATATGTACCAATTATGGTATAATCTATTAACCTTATAAAATTACCCTTGTAATTAGTTGGTAAACTCTATCATAAGGGGAGGTGTGTTGAATGTATGTGGCAGCTAATTCGATCACTATGGAGGTAAATTGTACTGGGATCTTAACAATGTGAGTATTATAAATTTGTTTCTTTTTTTATTACTATTTTGGACATGGTAAAAAAGAGATATTATGTTAGTAATTTTTGAATGATTATTTATCATGGAATTATATAAACTATATATGAGGGGTTTTAATTTTACCAAGGATGGTATTGTAGTTCTCATTTCCCTATATTAATACTATACTAAATCAGCGGAACATGAATCATTTGGATTTTGGATAATTGTTTATTGTTATATACCGATGGACATGGGTTCAAAATATGTTTTTATTCATGTATCTATCTCTACATGTTGGAATCTCATGAAACATTTGTTCTTGACTATGAATAATTTAATATATTCTTGTATGGAATTTATTTAGTTATTTAATTAAAAAAATTATATCTTGTATTAGAACATAATAAGATGTTGAAATTATAATAAATGGGTCAATGAATATTTTATATTATTATTTATTTGAATATGTTATTATATTATTTATCCAATTCTACCATAGAGATTGAGTGGGTAGTTTGGTGATAGGGCACCTAATATTATTTCATACCAATAGTATACAATAACGTGTGGGTATTATAATGAGATTCTCAACCTATTATAGATTACCTTATATGGTATATTACTACATGTGAAATATATTATTTGAAATCAAGTACATAGAAAATTTTTCCATTGCACAAGGTTGACTATCTTCTATGTTATTTCTGGTATTTGATAAGCATGCTCCACCATTTTTTGATTAATACACATTAGATGATTCTATTAATTTATTTAATAAGTAGATCAATGAATTCTTACCATCCGTTTTTTAGAATATGAAATGAGGATATTAGTGATGTGATCATTATATATGTAATATTACTCGAGTGTTTCAGTTACCACAACTACATCTACACACTCAAGACATTGGATGTTAGACTACTGAGATATCCACTGAGTCAATGTTGGATATATTCGATCATTTATGGACACTGAATTAGAAGATCTTGATTAGTTTTTAAATATACTTTTAATTACCAATGAAGTATATGTGGTATTTAATTATTCATAAATATGATGTTATTAAAAATGTGAGTAATTGAATCAATAATAGAATTCAATAATATTTAAATAGATCACATGTATTGTTGTTCTTTGAGAAAAATGGAATAAACTCAATTAATATTAAAAATATAGAGACTATATTTTTTATTATACAAGTGGGCCTTAATTTAATTACTTATTATCTAAGAGGAATAATAAATTGACATAGAATAATAACATAATGAATAACATCTCTAAAAATCAAAATAGGTACCCTAAACTATTAAGATAAAAATAATTAACCAACTGAAATTATTTCCCTTTAATGAAATTCACTAATAAAGTGAGGGAAAATGTGAATACACCATTTACAATCATTCTGAAGATTACAAAAAATTTACATTAAGCAAGGATAAAAATAAGCATATTAAATATCGATTAGTATATCCTAATATTAAAAATACTAATATAAGATATTTAAATAGTTTTTCAATGTAATTTTTAAGGGAAAATACAATAATGTAAAGAATTTCAATAAAAAAACTAAAAAATAATTTTCCAATATAATATATCACTCATTTTGTTCAACATTAATAAATTATTTCAAATGGTATGAAAAAATAGAAAAAAAAATTTATGTCATAATAATAGGATTTGGATTTAATTCACGTGAAATCGTGTACATTATATATCACCTAATGCATTGGGTTATTTGTGTATACTGATTCCTTTTCCATTAAGAATACAACATAAAAACAGTTTCTGTATGAAAATTCAAAAATTACGATCATTCAATTGATATAATTAAATATTTTGTGATGTTCATATACATTAATAAGATATCTTTTGTATTTCATTCTTTATCTAACTAGAAATTATATAATCATTTCATTAGAAAAAATTTATTGCACCTCTATATTTTTTGAAATTTTATTTTATTTTTTTATCATTAACAGCAATAAAATACAACATAATTATCGGGTTATTGTGTCTATAGTTTTTAGGATATAAAAAACATCAACATAAATATAATCCACATCACATATATTTAATTCATCGTAATGGTGATCCTAAATCTGATTTATATTCATTTACAACAAAAAATTCCACTTTAAATAAAAAAGGAAAAGGTTGTGTTATAATGCTTGGTATGGGAACAAACACTAGAATATCATGATGACATGAAATAAATATGTTGAAAGAGTAATAACAGGAAAATATACAAAATAATGAAGATATATATTCACCAGAAATCATGGAATGATGAAGATTATATCATAACAGTATGGAATAATTTGAATGTGGTTATAATATAAAACATGATATCATAAAAAAATACATGGCTCACTAAAAATACCACATAACATTATTCATAGAGTCTCATCAGGGATTGAGTTGACTCCACATCCCTCTACATGTCATCTCATGGGATATATATCCCACTGTTCTTTGTAAGGATGTAAAATTATGGGTTCACCACTTATAAAAGATATATATGAATATGTGTACCACAGAAGGCAATAGTAGTAGTTAAGACACATTTGAGAAAACCATGGGAAATAAAATTGTCACGACCCGTCCTCGGGGCCCATGCCGTGACTACCCCACGCCTGCCTTCCATAGGCCAGGGGATGGTGACTTGCACCAATGCCTAATTCCCGGTAAAAAGGGAAGTCATTGCATTTATAAAGTAAACATACACCACATAGCAAGCAAGCAGAAGAAGTAAACACTAAGTATAAACTGGATACAACAGTAAGTGCGGATAATTATGTGGGCCAAAATACAAACCCAAACTGAAATTAAAATACACCTGGAAAGGGAAAACAACAACTAAAAGTAAAGTTGCAGCCTCGAGTCGTCCACTGGATGTCCCACCTGAAGGGTGGGTACAGATAGCCTCCACTGCTCATCGGTTCTAGCCATCCGCTCCATGTACATCCCGCCCAATGGTCCACCTCCACGTACCGACCTTCTCCTCGTGACTCAACCACGATCAACGTTTTCCATCGTCTGCAACCAACACAACGTAGTGCAGGCATAGTCCGTGTAGGGGTGAGTATAAGCTACCTAGTAGGTACCCCGAGACCCCCGATGGTCTCCTAGAATCCACAAAGGATAATCCAAAATGTAAAGATACAATCACAAAGTAACATCCGACTCTACTTAGTTATATTCTCATACATATACCTAAGTCATCAATTTCAGTTCACTCCAAACTCTGAGCCCATGTTTGATCACATCCACACAGGAAATCACAACCCGATCCACACAGGAAAGTATATCGTAATCCACATAGGAAATCAAGTCAAGATTCATCTCACGTAGATATACTTCTTCGTATGAAGATAGAGATGATCAGATATAGCCACTGATTAATCTATGCTGTCGGACCCACAAAGGATCGATAGGTACTAACCCCCGCAATGACCCACATAGGATCTGACCCACACATGATCTGACCCACACATGATCGATAGTTAACTAACCTCCGTAATGACCCACACATGATATGTAGGCGCTAGCCAAATAGTACTGCTGAGCGCTGACCCACACATGATTGGTATCACTGATCCATGTAGGATCACAGAGTGTTGTAGTCATTGTTGTCGAATCCACGGAGAATTTCTGTACAGTCGTCGTCGTCGTCGCAGTCGCAGCCAGCTCTAGGGTTCCCGCACACAGCAAGCTCGTTCGGGAGGGTCCGCTCCATGAGCCGAGGGGCTGATACATAAACTGACACATAGTCCATATTTGATGTTTCTAAAATTTCTGTATCATCAAAAGTAACTCAATGCGACAGACGGCGCATCGATCGGACGCCCGGTCTGAGAGTTATTGGATTTTTCGTCCTAGGGGCCTGGTTCGTTTTTAAGTCAAAACCAACCCGACCGTACTCCAACTGCGTCCAAACCTCGATCGGAGAAAGCCAAAAGGTCTATCTCACTTAGAGGAAACCAACAATGTCAACAGCGCGTCAATCGTACATCAGGAGCTCATGTTATAAGTGTTTCCGCTCCAAGGGCCCGGTTGGTTTCGTGTACGAACCAACCCGGACGAACTCAAAGTACTCTGAAACCTTGAGTGTAGTATACCGAAATGACCGTCTCTATCCAAGGATTGCTATGAAACTGAAGATGCATTGATCAGCGGTCTGTATCCCATGTTATAGGAAACGGACCGAAAGGGGTTCAGTATTATGGGTTTCGGGACCAGTCCGACCCGGCCCGATACCCCCAGGGTCGGCCCGAACCGGGTCGACCCGTACCGGGTCTGGGTCCGGCCCGCTTGGGCGTGGCCCGGCCCGACCCGGTGGCTGGGCCCGGCGTATTGGCATTGGCCGGGGGGCCAGGAGGTCGGCTCAGCCGTTACGGCCGAGCGAAGGGGGGGGGGGGGGCTGCCCCTGTGTAGAGAAACCACGGCCCCCAAGCGGGGGGCCGCTCCTGCTGGCCAACCGGGGGTTACGACCCCCGGTGCTTTCCCCTGACCGGATGGCCCGCACCGGCCGTCCAGCTACTGCAACCACGGGACCGGAAAGGGCTAGTCCACCTGCTCCGATGCCGGCGGCCCGGAACCAGCCGCTGGTTACCCCGCTCTACTGCGGCCCGGAAACGGCTGCAGAATTCGTCCGTCCGGCATGGCCCGACGGCGCAGCGCCCCTCTTCTGTGGCCACGCTCCGGCTGCAATGCATTTTTGGTTCACCGGTGCGGCGTGACAGTGTCGCGCCTCTGGTTCGTCTTCAATGGCGCGGCGCGGCGGTGCCGCGTCTATGGTTCGTCTTCAACGGCGCGGCGTGACGGCGCTGCACTTCTACCCCTTTCCTTAACAATTCACGCGCGGTGCTTCGACACCCCGTTGCCTTGCTCATACCACAAAAATATCAAACAACCAAAAGGGATAGGAGGGTCGTCCATGTTCTTGCAGTCCGACCCCCTCCCATTATTTCAGTAAGTGGCGGCTCCAATAAAAGAGAAGAATGGAAATGAGGGAATTCAGAAAAAATATTTAAAAATAAATCCCTACCCCGTCAAATTCGATGAGCGCGGATTCATCACGGAAATAACCATCGCTGAAGAAGGCGTCGTGGAGGGAGGATCTTCTCGTCGAGGAAGTAGCGTCGCGGAAGAAGTGTCGCTGGCGTCACGGTACACGGCATCACGTAGTCGATCTCCGATGGTTTGGCGTTCTTCATCAAAGGTCGGTGCGTCCTTCGCGTACTTCGTGTTCTTCGCGTTCTTCATTGATGAAGAAGTATTTTCTCCCAATACTCTCCACGCAACAAGTTCCAACAAAAATAAAATAAGAGTTGTCTTATTTTATTAACACACAAGCCAACATTTGTATTTAAAAAATAAATGAAACGAACAATTAATTGAGGATTTTAAAACTACCCAATTAATTAGGCATTTAATATTCAGATTAAACGCATGAGTTGACTTCCTTAAAAAGGGGGTGCATGTGCCTTACATAGAGGAAAAGAAACGGTGGGGCTCGTGTGGGCCCCACCTAACAAACATCTTACCAAGTGGGTAGGATATTGTGTGTCCCACATCATCAACTTAAGTTAAGAAAAATAAAATAAAAACCAGTTGCACCACTTTTATTTTATTTCTTAACTTAACCCCCAAAACTAAAAACCACACCCCAGGAAATGCAACTCCCGAAATGGTGTTTCTAAACAATTATCGGTGCTGCGATTCATCGGTGCCCTCAAAATTTGATTCCAAGCACCGGTTCAAATGTTAGAAAGTCCTGCTCGTTTGTTCACTGAACGTACCAGAGCTAAACATTGGAAAAAGATTCTGGGAACACGGTGCCTTGGATTCAGGGGTCGTCAGAAAATGAATTCTTGTAAAATTCCCAAGAAAAATAAGAAAAAAACTCTCCTTGAATTTTTCGGGTCTTTACATCACTCCCACCTCAGAGATTTATGTCCCCTTAACGATACATCATAATCTAGGGAAACAAATGTGGGTACTGAGAATGCATCTGAGCCTCCCGCTCCCAAGTGCTCTCCTAGAGGTTCTCATGCTTCCATATGATGTGCACTAGAGGAATCGACCATCCAGGTAGGACCCACTCATGTCGATCATCAATATCCACCGGGACCTGCGCAAAAGTTTCCCCATCATAAATGTCTTGCTCCACATGGTCAATGATATGCATCGGGTCATGCACGTATCTCCTCATCTGGGATACGTGGAAGACGTCGTGCACCCGGTGCAACTAAGGTGGTAGAGCAATGCGATAAGCCACCTCGCCAATCCTGCTGAGGACCTAGAATGGTCTGATGAAGTGTGGAGACAACTTGTCGCCTCAGCCAAATATCTGTAATCCACGTAGAGGTGAGACCCCAAGAAGACGTGGTCACCATACTTGAACTCCAGTGGCCTCGACCTCCTATCATCATAAGACTTCTGCCTGCTCTGAGCTATCCTCTTCCGCTCCTAGATGACCTGGACCTTCTCCGTCGTGGCCTGGACCATCTCTGGTCCCACAAGTGCTGACTCCCCAGGGTCTGTCAAGCATGGAAGTGATCTATATGGTCGGCCGTACAATGCCTCGTATGGTGCCATCCCGATGGTGGAGTGGTAGCTATTGTTGTACGCGAACTCCACCAAGGGTCGGTGGTCCTCGCAACTAAGACCAAAGTTGAGGAAACATGCACGGAGCATGTCCTCGAGTGTCTGAATGGTCATCTCCGTCTGACCATCTGTATGAGGGTGAAAGGCGGTGCTCAATCATAGCTGCATCCCGAACACCTCCTGTAACCACTTCCAAAGACAGGAAGTAAAGCGAGCATCTCGATCGAAGATGATATATGATGGCACACCGCGAATCCGTACAATCTCCTTAATGTAGAGATGTCCCAATCTCTCCACTGAGATCGACTCTCTGGTGGGTAAGAAGTGAGACGACTTGGTGAGTCGTTCGATAATCAACCAAATGGAGTCGTGACCTCTAAAAGTGAATGGAAGTCCATTAATGATGTCCATAGATATCCCGCCCCTCTTACACTTCGGGACCTCCAAGGGCTTTACCAAGCATGCTGGTACCTAGTGCTCTGCCTTCACCTGCTAGCATGTGAGGCATCGAGAAACTAACTCTGCCACATCCGTTTTCATGCCCGGCCACCAGTGCTATCGTCTGAGATCCTGGTACATCTTTTCCATGCCAGGATGTACCTCCAAAGTAGAAGTGTGAAACTATCTAAGCACATCCTCTTGTAAAGAAACTGGTACCAATGTACGTCCTTTGAAAAGGACATCGTGCTCTCCTCCCATAGAGAATCCAGCAGGTGCCTGTCCGGAGAATATCTGTGCACACCGTGTCTCACAGTCGGCGTCCCCATGTTGTGCCTCTCTAACCCGCTATAGTAGTGGACGAGTGACTGTGAGTGACTAAAGGAAGGCTTATCCATCTCTATCCACGAAGGATATTTGTAAAGCGATCTCTGATCATATAGTGTCACCACATCATCAGAGCGAAGACCACTGCTGCTAACTCCAGGTCATGGGTAGCATAGTTCTGCTCATGCGGCCTCAACTGATGTGATACATAGGGGATCACTACCCGCTCCTGCATTAGGACACATCCGAGTCTTATCCATGATGCATCACAATAGACTACGTACCCTACTCCCTCCTTGGGAAACCTCAAGATAGGTGTGCTGGTCAATCTCTGTATCAGCTCCTAGAAGTTCTGCTGACATCTGTCTGAACACAAAAGGGTTTTCCCTTCTTCTTTAAATCTGAGAGTGGTGGCGCAACTCTGGAGAAGTTTGGAACAAATCTCCGGTAGTATCCAGCTAGTCCCAAGAAACTCCGCACCTCCGTCATGCTCCTGGGTGGCTCCCAAGCTCGCACTGCCTCAATCATCACAGGATACACCGCAACTCCTGCCTTAGAGATTACGTGTCCCAAGAATTTGACCTCACATATCCAGAAATGACACTTCGAGAGCTTTCCATAAATCTAGTTCTCTCAGAGCGTGTCTTGTAAAACCTGCAATTGGTAGGTGTGCTCCTCCTCAGTGGTCGAGTATATCAAAATGTCGTCGATGAAGACCAGGATAAATTGATCGAGGTATGGCTGAACGATCATGTTCATGAGGCCCATGAACACTGTTGGAGCATTGGTTATGCAGAATGGCATAACCAAGAACTCATAGTGGCCATACCGACATCTGAAGGTCGTCTTCTGCACGTCCTCATCCCAAACTCTGAGCTGATGATATCCTGACCTAAGGTCTATCTTTAAGAACCACCATGCTCCCTTGAGCTGATCGAAGAGGCCATCAATCCTCGGTAGCAGATACTTGATCCTCAATGTCACCTGGTTCAGGCGACGATACTCGACAGAAAGTCGCATGCTCCCGTCCGCCTTCTTAGCGAACAATATCGGGGATGCCCAGGGTGAAACACTGGGTCGGATGAATCATTTACCCTGTAAGTCCTCCAACTGTATCAGTAGCTCTCTAAGCTCGGTGGGAGCCATCCGATATGCTATAGTGGATATCGGGGTTGTCCCGGGGTACAGATCAATATAAAACACTACCTCTATGCAAGGAGGTAGTCCTGGAACGTCGTCAGGGAAAACGTCCGCATACTGATCCACCACTGCAGGTAAACTAGAACTCTTCATGTCTACTGCTCCTAGGATGAGGCTAGACAACTGATGAGTGATGGTATTTACTCTCCTCTGTGGGAGTCCATCATGTGCTGCCAAGGCTCCCTTCTAGCCGGTGAAGGTGAACCTGCTCTCGTCGGTGCATACACATCACACCTTGCGCCTAATATAGTCAATCTGAGCATGTACTGAAGATAAAGAATCCATGCGCATGATGATGTCGTAAGGCCTCGACGCCGATAAAATAAGATCCCAGTCGAAGCTCTCACCTCCTAGAGTCAGCTTGCACTGACGACACCAGTTCATAATCATCGAGTCTACTCCCGTAGAAGTCTCTAGCCGTAAGGAACGAGCCAACGACTCGGTCGGAATCTCCGGTCTCCGAACAAGGGTAGCGACTATGAAAGAGTAACTCGCTCCTGTGTTGATAAGAACTGCAGCAAGGGTGGAATAGACACAGATAGTACCTTGAATCATCTCAGGCGTGTCGTGGTTTTAGGCCTCCGCTGCCTGGAGATGTGCCTATCTCTACCCACCAGATCCTCGTGGTTGGGGTGGACCTCCTGGTGGTGGTGGTGGTAGAGCCTCAAAGCGTCGCCCACCACCTACTGCTCGGCCAGCTCCTCTGCCTCATCCGCCAACTCAATGCGGACCGCCACGGTCGACCCTATGCCTCTGCCTAGGTGGTCCCTCAACCATCTGCTGCTCCTCGACCTGGTAGGTCAGGTAGTCACGCGCCATGTGGCCCTATCCGCTGCATGCGTAGCACTATATGCCTCTCGAAAGACTGGCTCCACGTTGTGTGCCCCGCACTGCTGAGCCAGTGTCCTGAGGTCGTCTGCCTGAGGGTCTGGTCTTCCAGGACCCATGAGTCATTCGTCAACTACCTGCTGCAGAGGACTCTGCTACTTTCCGCCCTGCGGTAGGTCTCGCTGCTGATGCAGGCTCCGCAAGGAAGCTCTCGATCAGAAGGGCTCGCTCCAGTACCCCTGCCTATGTCAGAATGTTGAGGGAGATCAGCGATGCCCTGGTCTCATGCCTCAATCCCGACTCAATGGTTCGGGCCAGGAAGAATGGGTCACGTACCATGTCTGTCGAGTAGTGCGAGAGATCAGTAAATCTCGCCGAGTACTGGGCGACCATCAAGCTGCCCTACTGTAGTTGTAGAAGCTCCTTGATGTGCACCACACGGAGGGTGGCTAGGACGAACTCCGATTGGAAGAGGATCTCAATGTCCGTCCAGAGGAGATATGCCTCATCGTGCACCTAGAGCATCATGCTCTACCATTTTCCTGCTGCCGCATATAGTAGACTCGCTGCGAGGATCACCATGAGGTCTGCTGGTGTCCTCACTAACATGAAAAATCATGCAACTGCCTCCAGCCAATCCTTGGCGGCCTAAGGGTCCATCTCCCCACGGAACTCGGGCGGTCGCTGGTGCTGAAACTCGTGAAGTGCACTAAGGCAACGTGCCTCATCAGCAGCTGGGGCTGGTAGCATCGGTGGCTCGATAGGTAGATGTACCGCCAGTGCCTCTACTGTCAAAGGGCCCTGAACCGAGGCCTCATCGCTCAATGGGATGTCATCAGGCACAACTCTCGGAACCCTATCTGGATACCATTGTGGGGTCATCCTGAAAAGAAATAGGAGCTCCATGGTAAAACAGTATACCTGGTGAGCTGACACAAAGTAATCACAATGAAAAGTTGCAACACATGAAAAAAATGCTTTCGTTCATTAAGTCGGAAATTAGAAGTCAGGGTCCCGGTGTACGGATACGTCGGCCGTCGCACCCACACTGGACCACCTGGACTAATAACCACACTCAATAATCTTAACACTATTGCTTCACATAGTAAAAGATTAGAGTCCTGAGTTATGCGGTAGAACTGAACTCCTCTGATTCCAATTTGTCACGAACCATCCTCAGGGCCCGTGCCATGACTACCCCAAGCCCGCCTTCCATAGGACAGGGGCAGGAGACTAGCACCAAGGCATAATTCTCGGTAAAAGAGGATGTCATTGGCTTTCTAACGTAAACATACACCACAGAGAAAGAAAGCATAAGAAGTAAACACTATGTAAAAACTGGGTAAAATAGTAAGTGTGGAAAAGTATGTGGGCCAAAATACAAACCCAAACTGAAAGTAAATTACAATAGGAAAGAGAAAAAATCAACTGAAAGTAAATCCGCATCCTCGAGCCATCCACTAGAAGTCCCACCTGAAGGGTGGGTACAGATAGCCTCCACAGCTCCTTGGGTCCAGTCGTCCGCTCCATGTATGTCCCGCCCAATGGTCCTCCTCCAGGTATTGACCTGCTCCTCGTGCCTCAACCATGACCAGCGTTGTCCGTCGTCTACAACAAAACAACATAGTTCGGTCATATCCCATGCAGGGGTGAGTATAAGCTACTCAGTAGGGACCTCGAGACCCCCGAAGGTCTCCCAAAATCCACAATGGATAATCCATAATGGAAAGATACAATCACAAAGTAACATATGACTCTACCTAGATATATTCCCATAAATAAACCTAAGTCATCAATTCCTGTTCGCTCCAACCTCCGAGCCCATGTTCGATCACATTCACACAGGAAATCACAACCTGATCCACACAAGAAATCATAACATAATCCACATAGGAAAGCAAGTCAAGATTCAGCTCACACAGGTATAATCTTTCGTATGATGATAGAGATGATCAGATATAGCCACTAATTCATCTAACCTGTCGGACCCACAAAGGATCGATAGGTACTAACCCCTGCAATGACCCACAAAGAATCTGACCCACACATGAACGATAGGTAAATAAAACTCGCAATGACCCACACTAGATCTTACCCACAGAGGATTGATAGGTAACTAACCCCCGCAATGCCCCACACAGGATCTGACCCACACATGATCGATAGGTAACTAACCCCCACAATGACCCACACAGGATCAGACCCACATAGGATCTGTAGGTGCTGGCCCACACACGACCGCTGAGTGCTGACCCATATAGGATCGGTAGCACTGATCCACATTGGATCGCTGAGTGCTGTAGTCATCGCCGTCGAATCCACGGAGGATTTCTATATAGTCGTCGTCGTTGTCGTCGCAGTCGCCACCAACTCTAGGGTTCCCACACACAGCAAGATCATTCGGGAGGGTCCGCTCCACGAGCTGAGGGGCTGATACATCAACTGACACATAGTCTGGAGTTGATGTCTCCAAAAGTTTTGTATCGTCAACAGGAACTCAACGTGGCAGACGGCGCATCGATCGGACGCCCGGTCTAAGAGTTATTGGCTTCTTCGTCCCAGGGGCCCTGTTGGTTTTTATGTCAAAACCAACCCGACCATACTCCAGCTGCATCCAAACCTCAAGAGGAGTAAGAAAAAAGGTCTATATCAGTTATAGGAAACCAAAATAGTCGACGACACGTTAATCGAACGTCTGGAGCTCATGTTATAAGTGTTTTCGCTCCTAGGGCCCGGTTGGTTTCGTGTACGAACCAACCCGACCGAACTAAAAGTACTCCGAAACCTTGAGTGTAGTATACCGAAACGACTGTCTCGATACAAGGATCTCTACAAAACTGATGGTGCATCGATCGGAGGTTTTTATCCCATGTTATGTGAAAAAGACTGAAAGAGGTTCGGTATTAGGTGGTTCGGGGCCGGTCCGACCTGGCCCGATAACCACAGGGTCGGCCCGAATCGGGTGAACCGAACAGGGTCCAGGTCCGGCCCACTTAGGCGCGGCCCGGCCCAGCGGCTCGGCCTAGGGCGCTGGCGAGCTGGTGCTGGCCAGGTGGCTAGGCGGCTGGCTCGTCCGTTACGGTCGAGCGAAGAGGGGGGGGGGGGGGGGATGCCCCTGCGTGGAGAAACCACGGCCCCCAAGCAGGGGGCCGCTCCTGCTGGCCATCTGGGGTTACGACCCCCGTCGCTTTCCCCTGACCGGCCGGCCCACACCGGAGGACCATTTGCTGCCGCCACGGGACTGGCAAGGGTCGGTCCCCCTACTCCGATGCCGGTGGCCCGGAACCGACCGCCTGTTCCCCCGCTCTACCGCGGCCCGGAAGCCGTCGTTGCCTTTGTCCGTCTAGCGCGGGGCGACAGCGCCGCGCCCCTCCACTGTGGCCCCTCTCTAGCCGTGGTTCTTATTTGGTTCACCGGCGCGGCACGACGACACCGCGCCTCTGGTTCATCTTTAACGGCGTCACGTCTTTGGTTCATATTCAACGGCGCGACATGACGACACTGCGCTTCTCACCCTTTATTTAACAATTCCCGCGTGGTGCTTTGGCAATGTGTTGCCTTGATCGTGCCACTACAATATAAAACAACCAAAAGGGAGAGGGGGTCGGCCGTGTTCGTGCGGTCTGATCCCCCTCCTTTTATTGCGGTAACAGGCGGCTCCAATAAAAGAGAAGAAAGGACATGGGAGAATTCACGAACAATAGTTTAATATAAATCCCAACCTCGTAGAATTCGATGAGCGAGGATTCGTCGTAGAAATAACTGTCACAGAAGAAGGTGTCATGGAGGGAGGATCGTCACGTCGTGGAGAAGCATCTCAGAAGAAGCATCATGGAAGGAGCGTCGCGGAAGAAGCGTCGCTGGCGTCGCGGTACACGGTGTCGTGTAGTCGATCTCTGATGATTTGGGGATCTTCGTAGGAGGTTGGCGTGATCTTCGCTTTTTTCGCATTCTTCGCATTCTTCGTCCAAGAAGAAGTCTTTTCTCCCAATCCTCTCCACGCAACAAGTTTCAACAGAAATAAAATAAGAGTTGTCTTATTTTATTAATGCACAAACCAAAATTTGAATTTCAAAAAGAAACGAAATGAACAATTAATTGAGGAGTTTTAAACCGCCAATTAATGAGGTGTTTAATATTCAGATTAAACGCACGAGTTGAACTCATTAAAAAGGGGGATGCGGGTGCATTACATAGATGAAAAGAGACGGTGGGGCTCATATGGGCCCCACCTCACAAATATCCTACCAAGTGGGTAGGATATTATGGGTCCCACATCATCCACTTAAGTTGAGAAAAATAAAATAAAAACCAGTTGCACCACTTTTATTTTATTTTATAACATAACCCCAACAATTTAAAACCACACCCGAGAAAACAAAACTATAGAAAAGGTGTTTTTAAACAATTACTGGTGCTGTGAATTAATTGGTGCCCTCAGAATTCGATTCTGAGCACAGGTTCAAAAGTTAGAAAGTCCCGCTCGTTTGTTCACTGAACTTACCCGAGATAAACTTCAGAAAAAGATTCCGAGCACACCGGGCCATGGAAGTAGGTGCTCTCAGAAACCAATTTCCTGTAAAATTTACACGAAAATTAAGAAAAAAATTTTCCTTCTATTTTTCGGGTCTTTACAGAAATAGGTTACATAAATTTATTTAGAGCATAACAAAATTTAGTATATAATTTATTCCCATGAATAAAGTGAATAAAGCATTAGAAGTCATTCATAATTTAATAAACAATCATTGGTTATAAAAAGGATGTTCGAGTGTTTTAAAGACACACATAATAATGAGAATACATTTTGGAAATGTACCCCTTAACTGTTGCTTTGAAAAGAAATTAAGATTCATTTATGATAGTAAGAGAATAATAATTACATTCATCCCCAATATGAAGAAAAAACAATTTCAATAAAAACAAGAATTTATAGAAACTACATATTTTTAGAATCATTAGATGGATTTGTATATGAAATGATATATGAAATATTCATGTTCTCTTTAAATAGTTTTACATAAATGATGTACATGATTAGAGAAAATGAATAATATATATTGTACAAAATAATTAAAGGTAATGAATACAATAAATACTAATAAGGAACATCTATACACAATATTTTAAAATTTTATTATAATTCGGTATATATAAATGTAACAAAATAAAAAATAAAATATGAGACAATAATAGTGATGGTACTTCAAAGGATCTCTTACCTTAGGTCATGGATTCATTTGGTTTGTTCATAATAATTCATAAATAATCAATCAATGATTAATGTTACTTGATTGATAACCATTTAAATGTAACATTAGTTTTTTAAGGATCATTTTATTTCTTAATTTTTTCACTAGTGTATATTATTTTCTTATGTTATCTAGTGTGGGTTGTTTGGTTGATCTTTTCCTAAACTACAGAATTATTTTTATTATGTTTAGTCATTTGAATAAGTAGTAAAAGAAACTATTAAATAAATATAAATGTATAATTTTTTATTACTATCACAAAAGTTATACATCTAAACATATTACCATGATATTCTAAAATTATAAAAGATGTCACAGAATGCCTGTTTTGAGTAATAAAAATTACAATTATGTTTTATAATAAATATATATAATATAATTTAAAATTCATATAATATATATATTAATAATTATATACATATTGTATATATTCATTAATTTCATCGTTAATATCTGTTACATGTGGTGATGGGAAATCTGACACATTTCCCATTGAGGTGTTGAACAAACCATAACATGAAAAAAATTATTATAGAATTGATGGGAATAAGTTAAAAAATATATATTACATTCATATAATAACCTTAATGTATCTTATGAATCTGGATGATATTATAATATCATGGATACAATAGATTTGTAGAGTTATAATAATAATATAATTAAATGGAATTCTATTTAGAATATTACCTCATTTTATTTATAATTTATATCATGTAATTCAAGGATCACAAGTTTGTTAATTTTGTTTTATTAAGGATTAAAGAACACGAGAATATTTTTGGGGAGATATTTGGGTAGATTAGTTTAATCTAACAATATTATTATATCTGGTGAGGGGAGGTTATGTATGGAGATATTTATTAGGATAGGATACTGGTGTATTGCCGTTAACTATTTAGTATTTTATCACATATTAAAAAAATTGAATAGAAATTATAAAAAAAAAATTCGATTTAATATAGAAAATTGGATGGTTATATAACATTTAAATCATGCCAAACCAAAATGGATCCTTTCTATAACTGAATTAAATGAAACAAACAAAAATTAGGTTATTATTAGGATAACACATAAGTTATGTTATAAAATGTTAAATATTTTTTCGAAAATTAAACACAGTATTTTAAAAACCATTATTTTAATAGTTTAATAAATTTTTTATTAGAAAAAGGTTTCATAAATTTTTAATTCATGCTCAGATCATAATGATTTCATAAATATTTTTCTATTAATAAAAACAGTAGTTTATAATACTCACAAAAAATATATATTTTACAAAGAATTAAAAAAAACCTTAAATTATTAAATGTTTTTAAAAATTATAAAAATTTTGTCAATATTATTTTTATTACTATTAATTTATTTCATTACATGTCGTTTTTATTAAAAACAATCATTTTTATTCAATGATGGGATTTACATCCCTTTGAAATATTAAATATAATTTAATGAAATTATGTGATCAAATATCAAGTGTTAAATGAAACAATTTTTTAAAAATATATCTTATATAAAATCCATAAATATATTACATAGTAACATAAAACCTACATGTTTTACAAAAAATAATAGTCTATTTTTTTATGACCACCCATTATTTTATTATACTTATCACCTTTTTTAAATTTTATATAATATAAATTTATTATGTGTTCCATTAGGAATTATTATAATGAAGTGAATTTGTTTAATATTTAATTTCCATAGTATTAATTTTGATTAATTTAAAAAGTGGATTTTCATTTATATTTTTTTTGGGATTTTACATTATTCTCCCCATAAGAAATCTCCCCCTCAAATTTTTATTCCTTGATATATGGTTGAAAAAATGAGGGATCTTCTATATTATTTATTCATTATATTCCCATGTTTATTACTTAAACATATGGTTTTTTAAACTACTTAGACAATGTTATGTATACTATTGTGTGGTAATGTTTTCCTATGTTATAAGATCATCACTGGATCCTCTTCCTAAAAGAGAACATGATCTCACTATGTAACATATTTGTTTATTAAATGTGAAGGATTTGGTAGAATAATTCTATAAGTGGTATAAATAGAACATTTCATATAACTATGATAAATTTTCTAGGAGTACAAGTTACTATGCCAAAAATATATTGCAATCAAGAATCAAAAAGGGCCTCATGTATATGTGATATATATTTTCCTTCATTCCAAAACTCAGGAATATAATCCACATAAATATATATATATACAATAGAAAGCATATCCTCCTATCTCAATTTAAATATCTCATTCATTATTGTCATTATACATATTTTTTCTACTTAGTGTAGTCAAGATGTTTTCTTGAATTGAATTGGTCTTCCCTACAATTTCTTCAACTAATGCTGGACAAATAGGTTGCATTCACTAACTCCATAATGAAAAAATCGATTTATAGATATATTTTTATATAAATATTCATAATGATAAATATGACTGTTTTATTAAAATTTATTTTTCAAATTAATTGAGATGTTATGATATACTCGGGTTCAAATATATTTACTTTTCTTGTAGATTGATATACATGAAATCAAGAGTGTAATTGGTGATTAATTATGTATAAAATTAAATACCAGCTTTCAAGTTGGAGGATTGAATATAAATGACTAAATTTTGAAAAAAATTATAATTTTTTAAATTAATTAAAATATACTAACAAATATGTACTCAGATTTATGATATTATTTAAATTCATCAAAAAAACATTTATCCTCAAAATGATTTATATATCTTATATTGTTAAATTAATATCAAATTATACACATATTTATATATTATTGATTATAAAAAATTCATTTTTTATTTAAATATTCATGTTAAATTTATTTGATTGTACGATTTTGTTAAAGTTCAAAAAACAATTTCTTAATTATCATTGAAAATATTATTTTTAATTGAAGAAGGCCTTTTTTATTTTTTGAATTTTATGAGGTAAAATTTATTTTAAAAGGGTTTTAAATTTATCATTATTTCATTGATATTATGAATAATCAAATTATAGTCATTTTAAGTAATATTTATTAATTTGGAACCAAACAAGTTTATACGTTAAAATGTTTTTTTTATGGAAAATTATTTTTCGTCACATATGTGGGATTTATTTTAATGTAAATCTTAACAATCATGTGAATGTAAATTTATAAAATTTCTTAGATATATGTATTCATAATTCTCTAAATTTATAAATATTCACCATTTTTTTTTCAATATGAGTAGTAACCTTGATTACTATGGGTCCCCTCATAATGGGTAAATCTAGTAAAATAGGGTTTAAACATAGGGATAAGACTTTGAAATTTATATAAAACGTCTATTTAATTTAGTGGATTAGTTGGATTCATAAATTATCATCCATTTATAAAATATATATCCACTTTGTAGTATTATTATTTTACAATAATCTTATAATAATTTTTAGTAATAAAAAAATGGCACTCTCTTGAGTTTAATTTCAGTAAAATATTATTTATGATAAAACATGATAATCTGGGGTCTCAATATGAATTTGAAATACAATTAATTTATATTTAATTTAATTTTCTTTTTATTAACTAATTACAATAAAAATTTAAGCAATGCCGACAATGTATTTTTTTTAAATTAATAGAAAAATAAAATAAAATATTTTAAAAATATTACATACAATAAAATATTAATGGGTCAGTAGGATACACAAATAATATAGATTAATATAATATATAAGTTATTATTTATGGAATTATATTCTAATTCTATAACTATATTTTTTTGAATTTATTTTTTATTGAAATATATAGTTTGAAAAAATGAAGTTAATGATAATTTATATATATATATAACATTATATTAAATTATTTACTTTTCATGAATGTCCAGTATTCAGACACGATAATGGTATATTTATTAATATATCATCCATGGACCATTTATGGGTCACATTTACATTTATTTTTACATTATTATAACTTTAACCAATATAAATATATTATATTATAGATATTGTCAAGAGGGTTAATTAGGGGTTAAAATAAAATAATAAGGATTTAACCATTACCTATATTATAAAAATTTCATTGGATGAGATTATTGATACATAAAGTTATCATTTCTTATATATAGGTAAATTTAGTGTAACATTACTAACAATATAATTTATATTAATTTAATACTTTAATAAATTTCTAGAGTTCCCCTCTCATAACTTATAAATGGGAATATATTCCACTCCCATAATCACAACTATTAAGGATTCTATATTAGCCATTACATACAATGATTCATTACATTCATCCATCACCATATAAAATATATTATTTTCCTACCAAAATTTCACCCCATTACATCATAATGCGTATTCAAATTGACGATTCTCAATAAATAATTATAAAACATAACGATTCATTTTCAAGATTATATTTAATTATACATCCTTTAATTACATGGTGACCATTATATAATAAATATTTCACTAAATTTAATATATTATAAATTTAGTATGATGATGTTAAACACATTATACACCTTTATTACATCATAGAGAAAGTGAAATCATCACTCATGTCTGTGTACACATTACCATATCCACGTAGTAATGTAATTCATTTTTAATCAGCAATTTACATTATTAATGATAATTTAGGATTAAATAAATAAGATATTAATCATATTAATATAATTTTATAATGTCAAATTATTATTTACTTTTCATTCATTTTACCCATCAAAAAATGGAATCATATTTCTTGTGTACCTATGACCAATAATCTCTAAGATTGGTGTAATCCATTTTTCTATCTATAATTTTTTTATGAATATATATAAAATGAATAAACATGAAATTTTTATCATTTTTATAATCTTATATATTACGTGACCGTGAATTATTTATCAGTACAAGAATATAGAACTAAAATTGACATTATCAAATAACTTTTAACACCATGAAATGCTTATTTTAATATGAAATTATTAGTTAATGGGTGATGTAATGTGATAATTAGAATATATTTTATTTTAATTATTTTTAAATAAATAAATTTTTTATTTTTAAAATTTTAAAATTTGTTATAAAAGAGTTTTGAGTTCCATGGATGGAAGTAAAAATTAAGATAATGGAGTTATGTTAAAATCTCATTGTTTTTCAAGATTGATTCTGACTATGTTTTTTATGTTGAAATTTAATAACCCCAAACCAAGAAGACAATTAATATAACTATATTCTAGTTATTTATAGAGTTTATATTTTCTCTATCCTTTTTCATTTTTTAAAGTATTCAAAAAAAAAAGATAGAACATTTTTTTAAAAAATTATCATTATTTTTCTCTTCAATAGAAATTCTGTTTTTTTCTAAATATACATTTACTTAAAAAATTAATTTTTTTTAATAATATAATATGATTGGTTAATGATATTTTGGGATATTAAAAACTATTTTTTTTTTAAAAACGAGTTTGTTTTAACATTCCCTTAAAGAATATAGTTTTTATATTTTTACAGAAAATGTTAAAAGAAAAATAATTTTAACATACACAACATGAACATAATTTCCCATTTTCATGACCTATAAATTATTTTAATCATACATTTCATGTATCCATGTTAACTTCAATATAAATATATTTCTTGAATATTTTTTGAAATTTGGTATTTTAAATTAGTCATTTCAAAATGAATAATGGATTTTCAAAAATGAAATATTCCAAATATCTTTTATGATAATTCTCATCTACGTTGTCATAGTTTTTTATTAAATAATATTTAAATTTTATAATATCCAATTATACCATATAATTTAATTCATTGGATACCGTAAAATGATCATTATTTTATTGGGATGCTACAAAACCCATTTATTATTTTCGGGACAATTCCTATATGAAACCCATTTCTTCTCAAAAGGATATGATGCGATGAAATGAAGAAATTTAAATTAAATATGTAACTTTATCAAAAAAATTCATATTATTAATGTATCTTGATATTTTGGAATAAATATTTATTATAACACCCATTGTTATTTCAAAAAGTTATATTGGGTATATAATACATAACAATGGGGATAAATTAACCATGAAATATTTTTATTTAAATACGAACTTTATAAGATAGACGTTAGATTGGTAGCTATTAATAAGCATAAATATGTTATAAATTATATATAGAGGTACTACTCAATATTAATTAAATTAAAATTATAAGAAAATAATTTTTTTAGAAATGTCATATTAGTCATTAAATATATATTTTGTGAAAAAATGGTTTTATTACATTTTATAAGAAAATTTAGTATCTAATTTCTATATGTTTTATAATTAATACATGATTAACATGAATTATTTTTTTAAAGTCCGAATTTATATTTTATTTTATGGTGAATTTTTATTATCTTTCTTAAAAGTTGAATTTTTTATGAATTTGAAAAAATATGTAGTTTTAAAAACTATATATTCTTTTTAAATATTAAAAAAGTCTATTATTGATTACCAAAAAATGTATCTTCATAATGATTATTAAATATTTTATAATTATGTTATTTAACAAATTGTTTATACATAGTCATAATATAGAATATTTAATCGTATAAAACGAATTATTCATAAAAATATTATTTCATTGCACCTTGTGGGACTAATTTATAATTAAATTCAACAAATTATATTAATTTAACAATTAAAAATTAATTTTGTATTTTAAATAAACTTGAAAAAATAATTAAATATGTCCATATTATTTTTATTCATTTTGAATTGTAACTATATGAATTATTTACCAGCATAGTAATGGTAAATTATATAATGAAGGTTATAAGTAAAATGACAATGGCTTAGAAATGTCTCTAACAAATTCCTTTAACAAATTGGATAAGTGGATTTTCAAAAATTCTTTACATGATTTAATATATGTCCACATTGGACAAAATTTATTTTATTTGACCTTTATAAAATTCAAGTAAAAGATAAAGTCAAAAATTTATTTTTCATTCCATTAAAAACTATAAAATATTTTAATAGTTTTTAAAAAAACTAATATTTATTATAAATATTAGGTTGAACTAGTGTGTATTTATTTTTTAAAATTCTATTTTCTTTTATGATTTCGAAAATGATATGATTACAAGTAATTTTTATGAAACACTGACATGGTATTTATTCAATTAATAGGAAAATAAAATAGATAATTTGAATATTATAAAATTTAATATAAGTTGAATTAATTATTATGTTATATTAATTAAATTGATTAATATAAAATTTCTGTCTTGTTGGAGGAGATTATAATCTAATTTCATTTTTTTTCATTTTTTATCGAAGTCTAACTAATTTAATATATCCATGAAATGACATTAATGATATTTTACAATAGATAAAAATATATTAAATGATTTATAATTCTAAGAAATACTATATTAAACATAGTGATTGAAATATTGTTTTTAATATAAACCATGATTTATTTTTTCCAATTTCAATATTATAGTTACTATCACGACTATTAATAAGTAAACATTGTGTTATATTAAACACTTTTTCAATTGAATAATAGTTGTTAAAATCCTTCCTTGAAATCAAAAAACTACAGTAGATTATATTATTTCTCAAAATAATATTAATATATGGTAATTATACAAATTTTTTGATCCCCCTTTCATCAAAATAAATTAATAGTAATTATTTATTTTAAAAAATTCAAAAAGTGAAGCTCTCATCACATTTAAAAGGGAACATTTTTCCGTCTTTTCTCTACGTATAAATATCCTTATAGTTTAGACTAAAAATATAAAAATACATCCCATATATACCTTACCGCATTCAAGATTACATGGGTATATTTTAGAACACTTCTATAAATTATTTTGTATTAAAAGAAAATCTGTAGTCCGAGAAGAGGCATCAAATTTAACATTACAATTTTCCTTTCTCCACATACACATCCATAAAAGTTTACCCAAATAATATGTTATAAAAACATCATCATTTAAAAAAACATTATTTGTAATAATGATAAATTAATTAAATATATTCAACTCCCCTAATATAAAATTTGAATTGAAATCCTCGTTTGTGTGGACGACACACTACTTCCTTGTGAATCGATGTAATTCATCTTCAACCATAGACTATCATGGATGTTTATGATTGATTATATATATATATATATTATTTATAAAAAATTTATGTATATTTGAAAATAATATATATTATCTTCTCTGACATTTTTATCCATTGAAAGATGAAAATTTCATTCTTGCATATTTGTGGATTACCACCTCCACATAGGGATGTGAATAATATTTCATTACCTCATCACATGGATGATATGTAGAAGTGTTTTGATAAAATAATACGAAATATATGATTTAATTATAATTTTTTTATTAAAAATTAACACCAGCTTTTTCCATTCAAGATCATTAAATAATTGAAATTCTATTCACACATAGGTATAACCTACTGTATCCAATATTTTATGGTAGTTTATTTTTCATTTCCATATTTCTTGGATGGTTTTAAAAGAAGAACTGATGAATAAAAATGTCAAATATTTTTTCGTAATATATATATAATTAAATTATGACCTCATTAACCATAGTTTTCCTACCAAAGTCATTTTGGATTTATGATCTTAATATCAACCAATCATATATTTTGTTTTGAATAAAGATTGATAATAAATAAAATTAAATGGATAATAAAAAAAATTATATTAATATCAAATCAATTAATAATAATAATTCAATTATCTAAGAATATAAGGATAATATATTATTCATTGTCAATGTAATGTAATTTCATTCTTTGAAGAAAATTAATCATATTTTAATGTTTTCCATCGAACTCTTTTTCTTCCATGGGAAGGTACTTATAACTTTTTCAATAAATTTATCAATTATGACTTAATTTTTATAATGGAAATTTTTTACCATATTTAAATATATTTAATTTTTTTTAATAAAATTAATATTTTAATGATTTACATAAGAGATAATTTACTTTATAAGACCTGTTTTGAATGATTTAATAATTTATTTTATAACATTTCCACATACATAACCATATTCATAATTTATTTAAAATATTTATTTATATAAAAATAATAAAACTATAAATATTTTTTTTCTTGTCACATTCATTCAATGTTTTTCAAAATTAATATTTTCACATTTTTTATATGGATCATTTGAGAATTATTTATAAATCACAATAAGAATGTTATAATTATTGTATACAACATTAATGGGTTTTTATGCCACTATAACCATTATTTTATGTATTGATTCCATTATAATATTCCATGATTTATAAAAGTAAAAACACATTTTCTATTTATTCAATATATCATAATTTTTTTTATGAAATTGATATTTTGATATCAGGAATGGTTTTCATTGTGGGTGTAAGGGATCTCTTATATCTCCCTTTTATTCTAGAAATTACTATTCGATCTCTCAATAAAAATATTTATCTCTAATTTTTTAGGATGCATCGAAATTATGAATGCCTGACTATCACATATATACCATATTTATTCTCCCATCCCTTGATAGTGTAATACCTTCTTTATGTTCATTTATAAAGTTCCATCATTAAAAATTATATTATGATTTTCATATAAGGATAGATTATGAAACCCATTTATATTCATCGGTTATTATTTTTATTCATTAGAATAGATTTTCTATTTTGGGATAAACAAGACAAAAATTTATGTTTGTTTTTTCATATAGGGTTATTAAATTCATTGGATTATGATTTTTCCTCATGGAACATTATTTATGGGATTAGGGTGTAAACGTAATACACTAAGGGAATTTATCCACTATGTCATGTAGTCTTGGATGTAATAGTTGGATTATGCTAATGTCATGTCTTTTATACCTTATTTCACATGTATACATGATATTATGGTAACATGTTCATTATTATTTACTACCATGTGATTAATATTGTTCTTTTTTGAAAGGAACTTATATGGTATATAATATGTGTGAAATGTAGATCATTTTTTGAAAATGTATTCATAATTTTTTAATGATTAAAAATAGACATTTATGAGTGTTATTTTTGGTATATGATTTTTTATTAAATGTATTATGAATTTCTTTTGCATAAAATACTATTTTTGGGTGCTAAAGTGATTATTTGGATCTCAAAATATAATTTTGAGATGGAATCTCTTATAAAGAGACATCCTTAAACAAAACATATTCTAGTAATGTCAAATTATGCATAACATTCATATATTCAATGAGATTTTTTATGATTAAATTTTTATAAAACTAGTTCATAAAACATTTATAATAAATTTAAATATTAAAAATTAACCCTTATTCTAAGTATCCTTTTTTTATAAAATATAATTTCTAAAATGGAACTCATTATCTTCTGCTAAAATATCAAAATTATTTTTATCAAAACTTCTTACTTATCCCAACACATTGTTTAAAAACAATGATTATTTTTAAATAAGTGGGATATGAAAAAAACGTTCAGTAATGGACCAAAAAATAGAGAATGACTCTGTTTTTATAGATATAAAATAAGAACACATAAATAATTATCTATTTCACATTACATTATGAACTTTTGAAATAAATAATTTCCACATAAAAAATAGATAATTTTTATAAAACGAAACATTTGATACCTATATAAATCACATATAAAACATATATGATACATGGGGATCATTTCAAATGCAATAATACATTATGATTAAACCTCAATGGAACACATGAAATAACCCTCACAGTAATTCATGGAAGAACCATCTTAGTATATTAACATAATATCATTGGTGAAAAATAATTCATTATCCCTATATCATATTCAGAATAAGAATTAAAATATACTCCCTTATTCCCTAATGGTATTTTGAATCATTTAACTCTATCCAGTTAACTAATTCATCGGTTAGCCATTACGGGCTCACCCGACATTGGATTATCATATAACGGCCTATCATTGGTTCAAAATGGAACCAACCATACATCAGTTCAATCAAAACCACCCATCAATGTAAATAATTCCAAAAACCATAAAAATATCATAATATAAAATATATTCTTTCATAAAAACATTCCTTATGCATAAAATATTTGTATTCCAGATATTGATATATCTATTTTTTACAAAAAATTTTAAAAAAATTACTAGAATAAATATAATTATTATTTTTTATGTAAAGAAAACATTGAATCATTAATTGAAGGAAATCATAAAATAATGGTTATAAAATAATAATTTTATTGTTTTCATATAATTTAAAATTGACTATTTTTATATTTATCTAGTGAAAAAAAAAATCATAAAAATATTCCTTTTGATAAAATTATAAAGAAATTAGAAAAGACACATAAAATTTTCGTCATGAATAATGTATTTCCACAATAAAAAATATGTAAACGAATTTATTTTTCTTTGATATTGATAATATATAGGGTTTTAAGGTATTCATTATAATATTATTTTGTATAGAGTACCCCATACGTAATATCATAAAAATATTCTATATTTTAATGAAATCATAATGAAGTATAAAAGGATGAAAAATTAAATTTATAAAACCCTTGTGTTAGGGAATATTTTTTCAAAAAAAAATTAAAATATCATCAACATTAAATAGTTATATTATATAAAAAATCATGAAGACATTAAAAATAATATTCTAAGAGGAAGGTGTCCCTTACATCGAGTCTAAATGATTAAATATTTTCATTATCCTCTAAAATAAAAACCATATGCTAACAATTTAATTTATTTTAATCCTTTTCCCTATTTACTATATATTTTACGTCACTTATAACCATTTTAAAAAACCACAATTAAGTTCCCGTTATCTATTTTTGAGATATTTGGCTCATATGTCAAAATTGAATTTTGTAGGTTAGATATTTTTAAAGAGGGAATTATACTATAATATTCATAATAATAAGAATGATATTATTTAATTTTTTTTAAAAAAAACTTATAATTGTAAAAACAATTCTCATTGTTTTTTATTAAAAAGGAAGTGCATATTAATTATAGAGATGGTAAGGAGTATGTACATAAGAGTAACACAATAATTTTTGAATGATAATTTTAGAGACAAGGTATGTATCATTTAATATTACTATATGAAGAGTAATAACATATATATAATAATATTTATTTAATCATTCTTATAAATATATCATTAATGTTATCTGATGAAGAAAAATTAATTACATCACTTCAGGGAGGTGGTAGACCACACATACTAATGAATGATTTCATCAAATTAATATATATGGTATGGAAATAAAATATGTGTTATTTTATCAGTGTATAATGATAAATATTTCATTTAGATAATATATATAACATAAATAATTCATTATAATAATCCATGAGATACTGTTATGAAAAACAAATTATATTGGTTCCTGAGTTATTAGTTATTCATATAAATAATTGATGAAATAATTTTTCATTTGAAGGAGGGTAAATATGAATATATCTTATAAAAATAAATTAATAATGTCATGATATATATAGGATACTTTTCTGATTATCTAATTTCATTTTGAGATGATTTTACGGAATTGTAAAAATAAATAAATCTTAAACATTTGGAAAAAAACTACACTAATTATTTACAATTTATTCTAATGAAATATAATATTTTTATTTTATCCAAAATATGGATTCTAGATGTTTGAAGTGATTTAATAAAGGTGAAAGGGAAGGTCTTGGTTGTACCAAAAGGCTTTTATGTGTAAAGGAATAAGAACAATCGGTTCCATGTTTTATGTTACGAGAGTATATTTTTTGGAATTTTTAAAAATTTTAATTAAATGTAAATTACATTTCATGTTTAAGTGGATAATTTTTTTTGATATTTGAAAATAATATAATGGTGTTTTTAAATACTATAATAATATATTTGTCAGTCACGTTTTTATAACATTTTTTCCAATATCATTTGGATTTAATCATTAGTTAAACTATTTGACAAATATTGTAATAATATATCTTTCAACCCATCAAATTGTAATAATGTAACTATAAAATGAGAAAATTCTAGTAAAAAGACCATGGATGATATATTCATGAATATACTATTCTTTTAGATAATTATATATTTTTTTAAATGTTTTGATATATTTTATAAAATATATTTTATTATAAAATATCATTACTGAAAATTTATGAATTATTCAATTACATAGACATTAATTACATCCTGAAAAAATGAATACAAAAAATATTAATAAAAACATCTATAATATGTCACCATTATCCATAAAATTTTTGGCTAACATTTATTCATTGAAATTATACAAATATGATTATTTTTAAAATCATTTTATTGTTTTCCATTAATTGAAAAATTAAGCTATCACTATTGTGTAAATATATAAAGTAATTTTATCACTAAAAAATAAATATAAATTGTCATGATAAAGATTAATATTTTATATATTAATTAACTATTTATAACACCAAAAATTTCACTGGTTATCCCCATCTTAAAAATATTATAGTCATTAAAATTAGTAGTGACATTTTATTCATTTGTTATCAAAAATATTTTAAAGGATATAATAAAATTAAAACATAATAATGCCATATAACTAAATCATTGATGATTTTGGATGAAATGGGATAATTTTATAACATTAAGGAATGTTTTAGGGACATTTTATAGTCCTTATCATATTATTTTAACCATAATTACCTTATTTACCTTTTACAGTGATAACAAACAATACTAAGAATTATATTCATATTGACCAAAAATAAAATGAAAATATTTTCCAAATTTATACACACTAATTCCAAATATTGAATAAAATTTTCTAAATTTAAAATAGATAAATAGAATAAAATAATTTTAATTTAATCCACTAAAATGAAACTAGACATAATTATAATGAACAATTGCAGTTTTTAATTTTAAAATGTTTTTATACTAAATACAAGGATAAATATAATTGAACAAAGAATAACTGAATTATTATAACCCAAAAGATAGTAACTAAAGTATAAAAATAATGTTAAATATATTTTTAATTTATAAATACATAAAAATGAAATAAAATTATCAATTAAATTACTCATTTTCCACTATTCATTGAAAAATAGATCATTTCATAAAAATATAAAAATTTAACCCTAATATAATATTAACTTCCCCAAAACACATTTATAGGGGAGGGGTGAATTGGGATGTATTATTTTACTTTTAAACTAGTGTATCTTGTTTTTTATATAGGTAGAAACATTTTAATCATGTCTGGTTGAAAATATTTTAATCAAACAATAACATACAAAGGAAAGACACAACGATTTTAATTGGTTCACCACTAATCATCATTAGTTGGGGTGTAAATTTTTTTATCACGGTTACTATGTGCCACACACACTATTGTTAAAATGTTTTAAGGATATAATAGTGTGTCCCTTAGATGACTTCAGTTAACTCATACATGCTCACTAAATTGGGAAGTTTTTGAACTTAGTTTGTAGATGAGAAGTTCTATTCAATGGGTTGGAATTAAATTATTCCTCCTTAACTTTAGATAGATTATCCATTAAAGTATTATTTTTCTTATGGATGTAATCAAATTTTTGACATACTATTCATTTGCTAACTTGTCCCCCTCAAATTGTCTATCGTCCTCCTTGTAATTTAATGCTCTATATACCACCATCTCATACTACCTCTAAAAATTATGGTTGCATACTGGTTTAGAAAACCACATTCACATACTGATACATCCTTGTAGGCCAACTCCTCCTATGGAGAGAAACTCCTCGGAGAACTTTCATCCACAACCCATCAACCATGAACCATCAATGTTGAACCTTATTTCTCAAACTATGTACCGTGAACCATAATATACGAACCATATTCTGTAAACCATCATTTTTAAACCATTCAGGACTTCACCGAATTACTCTCAGTTTTCTAATCAATGACCCCATTGCACGGTTTTCATCCTGTGAACCACTTCTAGGCCTTTTCGAATTCCTTTCAAATATTTTTATCTCACTACTCCACACTATTGAATTAATTAATGTTCCTTATATAGGAAATAGATCTGTAAAAGGGAATTTCAAAATTTTCAATATGGTACCACCTCTAATGTATACCATGCGTCTCCTGCTAACCATTTCTCCAATGCATTCTGTGTACCACCAGTATCCCTCCACACATCCCAATTCTTTAACGAACTGATCTCCACCTCATCTTCACCAATGACTAAGAAACCCTTGAAATAACTTATTTACGAACCACTTTAACTAATTATCAATAATAATTGTCCAACCCATGGACCATTTTCCGTCCACATATTACAAACCATCCCATGAACTATATACTTCCAAAAAACCTTTTTTCATTCATGATCTACATACTTATCTTCACATACATATATGATCGCTACCCTGAAATCCTAAGAATTATTGACATATTTTAATCAATGTAAACATCCAAGAAGATAAATAAACCAAAACTAAAAATACAAAACAAAACATGGCATAAAAGAAACTAATGATTAAATGCTTCCCATTTTGAACAAAAACCTCAAGGGAATACAACAAGAAAAAGTTGAAACTCATCCCTGACATCCACGCATCAAGAGGGTGACAACCCCAAGCCACGTCCACTAAGATCCACCACAAGAGCCACTAAAAACACATACTTCTCACAATACATGCATCACTATAATCTAAAAATTTACAATAATATTTACATATACCCAATTGTGTATGTATGCTGTGAGCCAAAATCCTAGAAGGATGCCACCAAATAAACTGATTGCATGCCAAGACATCAAATAGATAATTTAACATGCTTATTTAAATCAATGCATTTAAAATAATTCTAAGAGAAATAATCATTATGTGAATAGTTAAAAAGTAATACCTCAATGGAAAACCATTTCAAAAACACAATAAAAAAATATAATAAAATATATAAACAACACACACACTCATGTGGTCATCTATATACCGATGGATGGAACCACAACATGAATAATACATGACCTTGGGTAAATCCCTATAAGTTTCAACTAGCTTATGTGGGATCCTAGAACATCATACCACATTGAAAGGTGATGTATTTACTAGAACTATCAACATCTTCATGCTAGTCCCACAATAGAGCAGAAAAATATATATATCTTGTGGTGATAATTCATCACAATAGTATAATTAGTGTTGTAAGTGTCGATCCAACAAAGTTAAATTGGGAAAATAAACATATGAATCAATAGAGATCATGTTCTAGTCTTCCCACCTAGATACTTGGGGTTTCCTATTTTTTCATGTTAAAGAATACTTGACAAAACCCCACTACATTCACAAATAAATCCAATCATTTAAATGAAATCACCCTTCTTTACCAAACAACCGGTTTTTCATTTTATGCACATAATAGAAAACCCATTTCAAATATTTTTTCCATCACTAAAAGAACACCCAATTACCATTTCATAAAACAATAAAAAACCCAGTAATGAAAAACCATGAAAATGGGAAAAGACCATTCATAATGTCATTCATATTTTAAAAACATTTTCAAATTTGTCTTTCCCCCATTCAAATATTTCACAATTTATACACAAAATGCACAACTAACATAACATTTAAAAAAACTTAAAAATTAAGTTTCCATATGAACATTCACATCTCAAATTCTATTAAAATTATATTTCACACATTCCAAAAAACCCCATAATCTCTTCATTAGAAATATTATATAAAATAAAAAATAAATAAGCATTACCTTTTTTAAAAATACAGGTCTAACTTATTATGAAATTAACCACATAAAAAACTCCACATTAAACACATATTCAAACAAAATAACTCACTTACAACCCAAAAAAAAATATTTAATTCCTCAAATGTTTTTAGGGCATGCAACCAACTACCTCATGAGAATAACTTGCTGGAAAATTGTATAAAATCATGTCTGCACTACATTCACACCATGAGGAGGAAATAAGAAAAACTAATCAGGATGATTGAACCAAAAAAACAATTTTTTAGAACCCAAAAATTGGACCCAATACCCACTGGAGGATTGATAGATTAATGGGGAATATGATTAACCCCAATAAGTGAAGAAAACAAGGCGTAATAAGACTAGCATGAGATATATTGTATAATACAGTTGAAAACCACCCGAAAATTAAACCCAATGGTCGGAGTGGAAGTAGGGAGGCATGCCTAGGGCTGGGGTGTATGTGGGGGTTGATCAGGGGGTAAAGAGGGTAAAATCATAGAGAGGGAAAAAACCCACACCATTTAATGTGTTGGAGGATCTATGTTTTTAGTCCTCATATTTTTGTAAATCATGTTGTGACTGTGCGAACCATTACTTCCTAAGGGGAAACTCACACAGTGACTTTCGAAAAAACTCATTGTCATGTGAAATCCATGTTATATGTTCATTCCAAATCAAACCTACCTCATGATGGCCACACAGTTACCACTATCCCCGCGCCAACTGTGTGCATCATCATTTTCACCCAGAAAACAACGATTCTCTTCAAAAACACAAGTCGATCCAAATAGGAAAAGATTTTCCACGAATAAGATGAATATATACTAAAAAACATAAACATTCACAGTAGGTTAATGAGGTAAATTGATGAGAACCCATCCTGAACCAAAATAAAGACAATCTAAAAAATTCAGTAGTGAAGATTCTCTCCACCATAACACTTTCCGCCATAATAATGCCACAATGAGACACATACCAAAAACAAAATAATATGCCCTCAATGTTCAAGGAGTATCCCTAAAAAATTCAAAGAATAAGAGGAATGAGATACAAAAAAATATAGAGAATGAATCTAAATAGAAACTGATGAGACCCTAAGAAGGCATCCCGGCTAATTGTTATCTACTAATAAGAAATAAGACCCCTCCAGTTGATTGATCAAGGAAAGGAACTTTCATGCCCATGGAACCAAACCAGCTAAACTGAAACACCCCATGTCCCGATAAAAGGAAACTAGAACCAATGAACACTTATATAACCTATCACAAATTCATTCATGGAAACAAAACCAAATGGCTGATATGGGGTTTCACAAACTAACTCCCCACCATGTGAGATGGGCTATGATATACTTGTTCAAGGCAAATTTTAATGAGAACCACATTGGGGATTTCCACCATTAGAATAAACAGAGCCATATGAACTTGAAAAATTCCTTACACTGACCCAAAAACTCCACTACAAGTGGACGGGTGGGATGATCCCAACTATCATGTTGTCAAAACCACATCTAATGACATAACAATAACATGACACTCTGGATGACAAAAATAAAAAATGGGACCGATATACCCCTTATGACCCCATAAGGACTGTTTTGTGGGGGAAAACACCTTGTGAGGCCCAACAATCATCATTTTAATAAAACAAGATGAAAAAACCTCCAAATAATCTTGGGACAACCCTTTCAATCAACTAGTCCATAATGTATAAAATAAGTCCACCCACCACATTCCATCGAATTGTAGAAAATTAAACAGGATTACGATTCCAGTGGTTTCACTATTAACATTTTCAATATTGCGGACACGAATAATTCCAAATCCTTTCATGACCTATAGTCTACCCAGACTATGTGTCAACTTCACTCTGGAATATAAGGATGTAGCTCTATTTTTTGAGGAAATTCCTTCCTCACAGTTAAGCATGAAACCCCCCAAACACAACTATTTTTCATTGTGCCAATAGAAACCTTACCCCAATGGAGGTTTCACCATCAGGCACAACACACCCCAACATCAATATATTATAACATAGAACATTCACCAACAAGAATTCTTTGATAATGCATGCACATTATCCATTGTTACTCTGAATGAGAAATATCGAGCAGAATGACCCATAAAAAGACACACACCAATAACATAGAAGAATTTAAAATTTACAGAAAGAAAATGAACTTATTTCATGAAATAGACCCTAGGAAGGGAGGAAAACCTTCGATTATGTTTTTGAACAAGACCAGAACACCGTCAATCATTACCCAACATGACCATTGCCGCTGGGAGAAACATTTCATAGAAATGGACTTTGAACTGAGTCTTAAACATCAAATGATTCCTTCAAGCATACATAGTAGACTCTTATTACCAGGTCTACCTCCCCGTTGGGCTAACATGAACACTCGATTAATTGCAGATGATGAAGGGTCCAAAGTCCATTTTTATGATAGCGGTTTGTACCAAAAATTCAGACCACTTTACACTTTCCCTACTAGATCTTCCTGCAACACTTACAATAAAAACCATCAAACGTAACATGTCCAAAATTCACCATCAACTATCAAATAACTCAAGGAAGCCAAGGTTTTTATCATCCCCTATTGCATCCACCCTCATGATGTGAGAGGGCCCATTGAAGAAATGATGAGCTTGATTAAATTATATAATTCAAGAAGAGACTCCATACATAATCCAACTAGAGGTCCGTGCCGCAATGAAGTTTATGTGTTCACACTCCAATTACGTATTAACATTTTATAGTGGTGTACACTAGGAAAGAAGGGAGAAAAGGTACCCCATCAGACTTTTCCTCTTGTTACGAATACCCTAACTAAACACCCAATGCATGAGAAAAACCAATGAAATTGACTTCTGAGACACCTATCAAAATGAACAACTAACCAACACATTTACCCAACATACCGATGGAACATAACCCAAAACATAATTCATGAAAAAGTGTTTTTCCAAATTCAATACACCCCTCTACATGATTTAGAAAAAACAAAAATACATATCACAGAACTATACATCATAAAACACTTCATCCATTCCTTGTAAACACTTAACAATATAAAAAAGGGATCTCTGTATGCACATTCAGCCATGGTACCTCATGGTCCATACACATGTATGTTCTTGTTCCAACTGGGAACAAATTCACCTTCCCCATATAACTCATGCATATGGATAGCCATGAAAATTCCAAATTTTAGAACAAAATAATTTACATTTTCTAAATCTTCTATCAACCCAAACCTGCACTTTTCAAAACCACAAGTCACGAATTGAAAGCCATCTCAGATTTAACAAAATGAACTTCAGAAAAGAATCGACCTTTCAAATAAAACACATTTTACATTCCTACAATAAATTTAATGAAAAAACCAATCATCCAATTAATATTTAGTTTTCAAACCTTACACATCAATTCCAAAATATTGCATCCCATTCAAAACACTATTCAATAGATAACCTAATTCTATTGAGAAGGGAATTTCGAGACATAATTTAGAATCATCAATGTTTCACAAAACTAATGGTATGAAAATAAATTAGTTTCAAAAAATAACATCCAATATCATTTCATGGAAATACTGATACATGAAAATCCACATTTCTAAAACCAATTTCAAAGCAGTTTCAAAACCCCTGTTCCACCCCTTTGAATATCAAACCCCCTGCAATCTAACTTTTATATTGGAAAAAAAATTTCAAACAATGTTTTTGACATTGATTTTCAGAATCTAGGGATACAAAAGATAATGAAAGAGAAAACTAGTGTCAATGAGTTTTTTGGATGTTTGGTCGGTGGCCTTATGCCAATCACAACACCATTAAAAATTGTGTTATGGGGAAATTACCCTAACTCTGCATGGATTTTCGGGCTCTATGAGCTTGCTGTGACCGTTGGACCATGTAAATTTTCATTTCCCCAATCATAGAATAACCACATAGACCATGGGACTCAAATAAAATTTGACTTCCCCTGGAAACTGGAGTCCTCCAATGAGGTGCTTGGGCCAGGAACCTTACTAGTAGCTAGAATATAAAGTTCCATAATCTTGAACTATATTATACCTAGAATCTTTCCCCAAGGAACATGAACCAATTATTTGAACTCCTCTAAAACCATTTTTTCATGAACTGGTCTAGGTCCCCATTTGACCTGACAGCCAACCCGGTCCGCGGTCAGGCCTGTGGGGTGTTATTGATCCCCATGGGCAAGCAATAAGTGTTTATGTATCAAAATTTCAACATGGGAATGATTTACCTGATGTCCTTAAAGATAAAAACAAATAATATAAACATTCCAAAACTCAAAAAAATAACCAAACACCTCATATCATAGTTTAAATATTTCAGTCTTCATATTTTGAACTAAATACCAAAGGGACTATGATAAGTAGAAACTGAAACTCATCTAAAACCTCCATGTAACAAGAGGGTGATAGCCTAAAACTACAACCACCATGATCTACCAACAGATCAAATTGAATCCCATACTTACAACAGTAAACATTTTGATTTAACTTGAAAAGAAATAAATGACAAGATCTAAATACACAGAATGATGTATCTAGGGTGTTATTCAAAATCTGAGGATTACAACCAATAAAATGATTCCATTCAATAATTTCAAAAATATAAACTAACATGATTATATAAATTGATGTTTTTAATCCACTTATAAGAGACTCATTCATTATGTGAATAGTTAAAAAAACGAACACTTTGAATGAATACCATTTCGCAGACACTAGAATAAATAAAAAAAAGGATTTTTATATATATAACACAATCTAATTTGGTCCTTTGTATTCTGACGTATGGAACCACATCATTAATAATATAGGATAATGGGTAAATACCCATAAGGTTCATCTAGATCATATGGGACACTAGAACCTATTTTATTGGTGAAAGGTTGTATAATAACCACAATTTTCCAGCATCCTCGTGCACGACAAACTAGAGAGGATAAACATCTATAGTTATATTGGTGATAAATCTGAAAAATATAGTAGTTAGTGTTGTCTGTGTCAATACATCTCTATAAAATCTGGACAAGCCAATTTCTAATCACCAGTGTAGTAGTTGTCATCATTCCACCTACATACTCTGGGTTCTCCTAATGAACATGTTAAAGTTATATAACAAAAATTCCACTACATTCACAAATAATTCCAAACATTTCAAAGAAATCAACCTTATTTTCAAAATAACCCTTTTTTATTTTAATGCACTCCCTAGAAAATCCCCTTTAAAGTATTTTTTCCATCAAATACACTTTTCCCAAATTCCATTCTTAGAACACAAAAAAACCCAATAAATAATAACCAACATAATGGTCCATGTCCCTTAATAAAATCATTAATATTTTAACACCATTTCTAAAATAATATTTCCACGATTCAAACATTTCAAAATTTACACTCAAAATTCAAAATAAGGCTATCATGCCCAAAAAATAATTTTCCATTCAATATTCGCATTTAAACATTCACACATAAAATCCAAATAAAAATACATTTGACACCTTCCAAACAACTCGTAAACTGTTAATTAGATATATTATATAAATGAAAACATGAAAAATAACCATCAACATTGTTAAAAGTACATATTAATCTTATAAAAAAAACATCGACATAAAAAAAATATTAAAAACACATATTCAAACCATATATCACATTTATACAATAAAACAAAAATTTTAAATTTAACTAATTATTTTATGGTAAAGAACCACTGACCTAATGTGACGAACCTTCTAGAAAATAGTGCACAGTCCCATCCAAACTACATTTGGACCATATGGAGGATATAAGTAACCCTTATGAAGAGGATTGAACCCGAAAACCAGAATTTAGAAACCTAAAATTGGACCGTATACCCACTCGAGAACTGATTACTTGAGGGGGAATGTAATATACCATAATAGGAGAAGAAAACATGGGATAATAGGATTTACACGAGAGATCATAAAGAAGACAGATGAAAACGACCCCAAAATCAAATCCCAATAGAAGGAGGAGAAGGAGGGAGAACCGCCTAGAGATGGGGTGACTATGTAGGTCAAGAAAGGTGTATAAATATGGTGAAATAAGGTAGAGGGAAACAGAAACCAAAAAAAATTTAATGTGAAGGAAGAACTTCATGGTTATTCCACACAGTTTCGTAAGTCACGCAGTAACTATGCAGACTATTCTATTTGAAGGGGAAACTCTCGTGGTTACCTTGTACATATAGCATGGTCATTTGAAGGCCATGAAGGATGCTCCATATAAACTCATCCTTCAATATAATGGCCACACGGTTACTACTAACCATGTTCCATCTATGTGAATGATCATTTTGAACAAAAAATCAACAAATTTCTCAAAAAAATAAAGTGAAACCAAAGTCGATATGTTTTTCCATGAATAAAACAAAATAATAATAAAGAAACACAAACCGTCAAGCCCACTTCCTTAGAGAAAGGGCCAAAAACCGAGACCAAACCACAATAATGATAAAATAAAAAATATAGGTGTGATATTTCTCCCCACCAAATTCCTTCTGCACATGGAATGCCACGTCAATACTTATTCTATAAACAAAAAAATGTTACTTCAATTTTCAGAGAGGATCCCTATGAACGAAAACAGTGAAGAGGATTGACAAAAACCCTCATAGAAAATGAATTGTTAGAGGTTATTAAGAGAACCCAATATTACATCCCCACTAAGTGTCATATAACCGTAAGAGAGAAAACACCATCAGTTGATCAATCATGGACAAGATATTTTACACCCACACAACCACCCACAAAAACTGAAACACCCCAAGGCCCATTAAATTTAAAACACAACAAATAAAAAAATAAATAACCTATCAAAAATCAAATTTTAGAAAAATAACCAAATGATTGACATAGGGAGGTACGAACGAACACCCCACCATAAAAGATGGGATAATATGACTTATTCAAGAGAAATTTCAATGAGACTCATAGTGGGTATCTCCAAACTTAGAACCATTATAAAGATACAAACTTAGAATAATATTTAAACTAAATAAACACCCCCACCCAAAGGGGTGAGAAGGGATGTGCCCTAAAATTTGGGAATCAAAACCATAGCCAAAGATATACCAACTACTTCACTTCCATAGAAGACCAAAAATAATATTTCATATTAATATACCCCAAAAGACCCCATCAGGGTTGTTAAGTGGGGGAATGTGGCCACTGATACCCAAACAACCTAATTTCAAAAAAAATGATATGAAAAATCCTCCACATACTCGATGGATAACACTTACTCTCAAATAGGAAACAATATAGAAATGAGGTTGTCCCACAACATTCCACCGAATGGGATCAATTGAAATTGAATAATGATGCTCGAGGGTTAAAATATTCTTATATTCTATATTGAGGACATAACTAAACCAATGATTTTGAAAAACCCAGAGATTACCCTGAAGACATGCTAACATAAATCTGTAACCTATGGAAGGAGCTCTTTTGGTTGAATCATATTTTGCCTCACAACTATTTCCTAAAACCCCTGAGAGAAACAATTTTTTTTTGTTGCAAAAGAAACCATAACACCATCGAGGAAAGACCATGAGACACAAAATACATTTTCATCCATATCATCTTACATGGAACATTAACCATTATGAATTCTAATATTATGCATGTGCATCACCCATTGTTACTCCAAATGAGAATAATCAAGTAGAATGACACATAAATACCCACCCCTATAAAAGGGAGGAATGTAAAATTTCCCAAAGGATAATAAAATTATGTTAGGATAAAGGCCCATGGAATGTTTAAAATCCTTGTCCCTTCTAACTGATGAAGAGAACAACACAATAATTAATCAAAGAACATGGACATTTCCACTGATAGAAACATTACCTACAAAGTAAAAATAAATTGAGTCTAAAAAATAACATCATTCCAATGAATGTCCATAACATACTCTTATGAACATGTTTACCTCACTATTGGACCAAAAAAACCCTCGATTTAAAGAGATCAATGAAATGTTTAAAGACCATATTTAATACAGTGGTCAATACCAAAAAATTGGACCTCTTTAAAATTTCCCATCAAACATCTTCTGTCACCACTTGTAGTAGAATCCTTCAGACTTAATAAGGCCAAAATCACCATTGTTTATCATTAAACTCTTGGAATCCAATGTTTCATTCATCCTCTCTCACATCCAGCCTCCTGAAGTTAGATGAACCATGGCCAAGAAGTAGAGGTGGATTGAATTCTTAAATTCAAGAAGAGATTCCTTAATTAGATCAACTAGAGGTCCAAAATTAGAGAACTATTTATGGCCAAAACTAATTATGCAATACATATTTATAGGAGGTACACATTCCATGAAGGGATAATAGGAACCCTATCTTATAGGTTAGCTAGTCAATCATGCTGTGAGAAAACACTAGATGTATGATAAAAACCATTGTCAATGATATCTGAGACACCTCTCAAATGTAACCACTAACCAACAAATTAACCAAACATACCAAAAACATTCAACACGAAACATCGTTCAAAAAAATAGGTTTCTAAATCTCAAAAACACCACACTATAAGATTCCTAAAAAGCAATATGATATACCTCTCAACCATAGATCATAAAATACTAAAAAATTTATTTATCGAAAAATATTAATATGAAACTAGTAGGATGTGATGAACTTTCACCCATGGTACCTCATGGACCTTAAACATTCATGTTCAAAATACAACCGGGCACCCATTCACCTTATATGTATAACTCATGCATATTTTCACCCATGAGAATATCAAAGGTTATATCAAAAATTCATTTATTTTCCAAAACAACCATCTACCCACAACTCCACGTTTAATAACCACGAGTCAAAATGTAAGACCCATTTCAGATATTAGAAAAAACACTTTAGTAAATCATTATATCATCAAATAAAACACATTTTATATTTCATAATAAATTTATAAAAAATCCAGTCATTCAGTTAATAATAAATTTTCAATCCTTACATGTCAATTCCAAAACATTTCATCCCATTCAAAATAGTTTTCATAGGTTGAAAACATTCCAGTGCGAACAAAATTTTAAGACTCTCTTTAAAATAATCCATATTTCGAAGACCACAACGTTTGAAATGTATTGTGTTATGAATATAAATATAAAATCTCATTTCACGTAACAACTAATTCAAGAAAATATTCCTTTCTAAAAGCTTATTCATAACATTTCTAAGAACCCATGTTCCACCGCTTCAAAAATCATACCATCTCAATTATAACATCTTGACTTCATATTTTTTCCATGTTTTTCACATTTATTTTCATAATCCGTGGAGACAAAAGAAAATTAAGGTGTAAACTGATTCTAATTAGTGTTTTGGATGTATATTTGGTGACCAGATTCCAATCACAAAACTGTTACAAATTGTGTTCTATGGAAATTTCCCTAGCTATACATGATTTTACGGTCCCAGTGAGCTAGTTGGGATCATTGAACAAATTATGTATTCATTTCCCTGAAATAAGAAATTACCACAAGGACCTATGGACTAAAATAAAATGAAACATCATCGGGTAACTTGAGTCACTCCACAAGGTGTTCTAGCCATGATCCTTGCCCATAGTCAGAACATTGATTTCCAACCTCATTAACTTTGTTATTCCTATACTCTTTCCTAAAGGAAGAATCCCCAAAGATACATCCTCCTCTCATACAAATTTTTCACGAAACATACCGGGTCAAAATCTGACTTGGTGCCCATTCTAGTTCACGGAAATGCCAGATGGGCTTCTTAAACCTCATGGGATGGAAGAAAGTGATCAGGATTAACAATGTTGACATTTGAATGACTTAAAAAAATTTATAAAAGTAATAATGAAATAATATTTATAACAAAAAACATAATATAGAAAACCAAAAATTGAATAACATTGTTTAAATATTTAATGCTTCTTATTTTGAACAAAACACTCAAGGTCCTATAACAAGAATAAATTGAACCTCATCCAAAACATCCACATTACAACAGGGCCATATCTTTAATCTTCCACCAAAATGATCCACTAGAAACCCATATTTTCAATAGCTTACATCCTTCCATATCCTAAAAAAGTAAACAAAAAGATCTACACATAAGAAGTGGTGTATGTATGGATTTAGAAAAAATCCCAGTAGGATGCCTCCCAATAAAATTATTCCATTAAAAAAAATCGAAAAATATAATATAAAATATGTATTTCAATCCATGATTCTAAAAGAAAACTAAGAGAATCATTCATTATCTGAATAGTAAATAAAGAAAACATCAATGGAAAACCATTTCACAAACATTTTCATAAAATAAAAAAAATTATTAATAGCACACACACCAATCTGGTCCTTCGTACCCCAAAGGATGGCACCCCAACATGAATAATAGTGAACTATGGGTAAATCCCCATAAAGTTCATCAAGCTCAAGTGAGACTATAGAACCTCATACCACGGTGAATGATGGAATATTTACCACATCCATAATCATCCACATGTACGAGCCACTAGAGAGGAGAAAAATACATCATTCAAGTGTTGATAAATCATCACAATAGTTTAGTTAGTGACTTAAGAGTCAATACAGATAATTGAAACTAGGACAAGACATTTACAATCCACTAACACAGTAGTTCGAGTCCGCCCTCCTAGATACCCAGGGTTTCCCTCATACTCATGTTAATGATTACATGACACATATAACACTACATTCAAAAAAACCCAAATATTTCAATGAAATCACCCTTATTTACAAACCAACCCATTTGATCATAATATAAAATCTTTTAATATCATGTAATGATCACCAAAATTATTGTGTTATTATTTTGAATTCACATAATAACAAAATAACACATCAATATTATGGTAACTATAAAATATATATTACCAAAATCCATATAATAATTTACCATCGACTAAATATGTAAAAATTTTGAGGTAATACTAACTAGGCCATCACATGGGCTAGTGGTATGTGGTTTCCCCTTATCAAGATTCAATTATAGCTTCAATAAAAGAAGCCATGAATGATGTGAAGTTTAGTCTCTCAGATCGTGGTATTTCCTTTTACTAAAAGAATGACAGTATAATATTTATAACATTGAAAAAAACATAATGAAATTAATAAAAAATAACCTTAATCATCAAAGATAATATAAAATATAAATGATATAAAAAATTTAAATAATTTTCCCAGAATATAATAGATTATTATTCCATAAATAAATTTTTAATACGATAAACATAAGGGTTACCTATACTGTAAAAATATACTAAAACTCAATAAGTGTCTCTCAAAAAAAATCCAATCACGTAAAACCTCAATTTGGTTGTCTAATGATTTGAACATATGATCAAACTTAAATATACCATTAAATAAAAAATAATTAATCACTATATGTATATAAATTAGTCATTCAATGTTCATCAGGAAGAAATATTTCCTACCATATTTTATGATGATTATTTCCTATAATGAAAACATGAAACATTTCATATGAATCCACAATTTCAAAACATTGGTAATCATATAATCTATACAATTTTTTTTCTATTTATAGTAGCCTTATATTTACCAATAATGGAATTAAGAATTTTAATCATTCATATGGACGATCTTAATTCTCTTGTTCCTGATCTTCCCCCATGTACATCGATTTTTTAATTTCTCATACTCTCTATATCATTACCAATACGTTTATTCCATTAGAAGAACATTATTCCTCTTCTTGATAAAAAAACTAGACACATACTTTCTCCTTGGTATATTATTACTTTACACCCACCATTAACATAGAAAAAACATTTTCTCTTTTTTTAAATAAATTTTCCAACGTTCTTATTCCCACTTGTTTTACACAAATATGATTGAATTTTTTACCTATATGATCATTATCATAAGAACCCCCATGAATCCTAATTTATATTATAAAATTTTCATTTTGAATCAAATATATACTTTTTTAAATAATAAATAGAGTTAGATGGTTAATAGTGTCCATAAGATTATGCAACACATCATTCATTTCATTCAGTTAACATTTTAAGTATCCACCGTTTTCCTTTACATCAATTATTACCTTGGTTCCAGCTAGACCAACCCAACCACTAAAATAAAAAAGGGATCACTTTATATTTTCAATAGAATAATAATAAAGAATATTTTGAAGATAATAATCAATAATTTATCCATAACATTTTTTATCATAAATTCATTTATATTTTTACCAAACAACCCTATTTCCCCATAACATACATTCCTTTGTGGTTGTTGGGTAATTTTTAACATATTGTAAATTAACATCTTAACCTAAAATGTTATCTAAATGTTTATTCGAGGACAATTATATGTATATAGAATTAATGTTTATATATTCTACATACATAATACAAAATATTATTTTATTTCATTATGAGATATATTTTTGATTCATTTTCTTATAGAATTAGTTCATAACACTGATATATTACACCCAATCTATTACACTTCAATATATCTACAATGTGTCCATTTTTCCGATAATTTTTTTTAATCTAGTACATATTAATTTTTTAATAAAATATCTCCACCATTTTCTTCTAAAATTCATCCATTTTCATAATAATCATTGAAAACATGTTGAAAACATGATAAAATATGGAAGGATCACAAGAAATTCAGTATGATATATAAACAATAATGAGAAAACCATTAGTCTAGTAGAAAACACGAAAACCCATAAAATACATACATTTATGAAATTATTGTATGAGATTTTCAAATAAATGATACCAAACATAGAAACCATATTTTTTTAAATGTAATCATTTAAATCCCATATACTGTAAATATAAAAAATGTACGAATCTTGGGAATTATTTTCATATCACTCATACATATTGAGTATCCCTCATAGTTACACATGGAAAACCTATTAATGTTATACAAGAAAAAACAATCACAATATATTCCAATAACCTATTTGAAAATGAAGAATATTTAAACTAAATCCCATATTTAGAATAACCATCATTGTATATTCTCGTATTCTATTAGGATTGACAATTTTTTTATCAATGTCCTTTTATGCAATGCATTTTTAAACTATAATGAGATCATCCTTCATTGGATTATCATAGAACCACCCATCCATGGTAAATAATATAACTACCCATCAATAGATTATAATGGAAACAATATTCAACCTATGAAATTCCTAGAAACTACATAATAATAAAAGCATATTTAATTTGTCTTTATAATATTTTTTCACCCAAAATAATGTCTTTTCGTATAATGATCCCTAAATTATCCTTAACTAACATTTTAAAAACATAAATTACCCTTTTTAATTGATATTTGGGTTCCCAATGAAGTTTACAAAGAATATTATAATGCAATAAAAAATAAAATAATGTTTATGTTTGTAGGATAAAAATTTCAGCAGATATTTTAAAATATGAAATTATTTTTTCCCATTTATAATGAAAGTGGAAACGAAATTTAAAAATATTACTTTTGAAATCCATTTAATAGAATAAAAAAATATATATTAAATTTCATATATAAATAATTTTTTTCTATATAAAAAATCAATAAAACAAATTTTAAAAATAGGATATCTAATCAAATAATTTTTCAAGGAAAATTTAAAATAAAGATATTTAAAAGCGAGTCCCTTTTGTTAAATATTAATAATATTTTTCACTTTAAAATATTTTTAATGATGTAAAATACTAAAAAAATTAAAATTTAAAAACCCTTTATATATAATTAAATGGGTTTTAGAAATATTTAGAAGCACATGATATGATGAAAAATATATAGAAAATAAAACAACAGAACATTTAAAATAAGGGTTTAAAAGCAATGTTCCCCTTATTTCATGTCTCAATCCTCGTGTATTGTATTTATAACTCAAAAAATGTTATTTATTAACTTTCTTGAGAAACCTTTAAATTTATATGATTCCTTGTTTTTATTTACGACCATGTTATAAATAATTACATAACCAATTAAGTTAACAGAAAGTGTTTTGGTAAAATTTTGATCATATATAAAAAATCACACTGGTAATTTAAATATGGTCAAAAAGGTCATTATAAAATCATACACCTATTAATAATAATATTAAATGTTTGGTTTTAATAAAAAAAATTATATCTCTAGAACAAATTATAGATTATGTCTATGAAAAATGAAGAACATTACAACCATAGTGACAGATGGTTGTATGTATGTGCGAGTAACAGTTTCACATTTCAATAATAGTATGAAATAAAGGAATGTATCATTTTATCTTAAAATAATGTTTATCATATAATAAATATAATATTGTTTATTTAATTATACTTATTAATATAATACATGTGATGTGATGATAAAAAAATTACATCTCTTAGTATAGGTGGCAGTCTCCATCCGGGAACAAATGAAATTATAATTTTCAATTTTGTAGTATAATAAGAATAATAAATATTTAATAAATCTTTTATATATATCATATATGAATCATTATAAGTATCCATGAGGTACGGTGATGGGAAACGAATTACATTGGGTTTTGAGGAGGTAGTCCACTGTATACACAAACGATGGACTCCATTAAAATTTGATATAGGATAGAGGTGGGATATATGTTATTACAGCAAAAAAAAACATAAAAGTATATTCATGATACTAATGTAATTGTCATAATGTTTTTGTGTAAAATTTTATGTAATAAGATGATGATATTTAACTAATTGGTTTGGTTAAAGATTATACCTCTTCTTTTTGAACTCTCTTTTTATTAATACCTTAATACCGGTACAATTGGTATTATAACAAAAATAAGGCCTCTATTATGTTTTTTAGGATATTATGATTGTATTTGTGTTTGAATTTTCTAATTTTTTTAAATATTAATGAAATTAGAATAAGTGTTTGCCTCTAATAAGAAAGAGGATGGAGATTCTAGAATTTAATATAATGATATTATTATTTAATTACTATTGATTTCAAAATCAATCCAAAGTTATAATTTTAGAATAAAATATGATGATTAGTTGAAATAATTTTATACAATAACCGTTTTACATGATTTTTTTATTTCTCACCCTTATTAATTTGATACAACCCTTCATTAACCATTCTCAAAATTACATTGACATCAATGCTTTAAACACATTATGTGTTAATAATGTTTTGATAAAATGGAAAAATCTATAAATGTACAATGGTTTATTTAATTTACCATATACCATTAATTTTTCTGAATATAAAATTATCATTTATTTTAATACATTTAATTTAAAATATTTTATAATAAAACAAATTTAATATCAGTTTTAGAATATTTCAATTACTTTAACTTTAGTTACATCATGAAAATAATTGAATTTGAATAAAATTTATAAAAACACCTATAATATATCACTTTTATCTATTTAATTCTTTGTCCCCATTAATTAATTCAAATTATACTGTTTTTCGTGTTTTTAATATGATTTATATTATATTTCTAGTAATTGAGTAATTATTACATCTGCATTTAATAAAAATTTAATGAAATTACATCTTCAATACGAATTAAAAATAAATTACCCTTAAGAATATAAATATTTTTTATTTCATTATAAATTTTCTAACTAAAAATATCTTCTATTACTCTAAATTTCAATAATATTATAATTTCTAAAATTAATATTTAGTTATTTTTTCACTTTTCATTACACAAAATATTATAAAAGCTATAATTGCATCTAAATGGATAAATAATAAATATAACTAAATGTTTTACTATTTTTTATGTGTTAAAATTTCTAAATAATATCAAGGTATGTGTTATTCTAATTTTAAGTTCTTATCATTGTATTGTTAGCCTTAATTTTTAGATATATCGTTAACCGTGGTAACAAAAATTATACAGGTTACCATTCATCTTGACCAATTAAAAAAGGGACTTATTTATAATATTTTTTAACACATATTTCGTGCATTGAATTGAATTTTCAATATACAGAAAATAAATTTTTTATAATTTAATTAAAAATTAAACCAACAAAAAATTATCTAACCAGTTTCTATGTAAAATGTGATTTTTGATGAATAAAATGTTATTAGACTAAAATAACTTATAAAAATCATTTACAAACCACAACCGTCTTATTAAAAAGACTAATAAATTATTAAATCTAATGTAAAATATAAGTTTAAATATATAAATACTTTAAATAAAAACAACTTATTCAATTAAGACATTATTATTCACAATACATTGGAATGTCAATATATTCAGAGAATTCATAAAAATTCACACAATGATCATATTTAAATTCTAATTATAAAAATGATATTAATTATATAAAATAATATTTCATAAATTTCTATGAATTAATTAGATCAATTTCTCACAAAAATTAATTAAAAAAATTGATCTTAATAAAACATATATTCAAAGAATAACACTATATTCCGAAAAATTGAATGAGTACTTCCTTAGTAATAATCAATAGATTATATTTATTAGAAACTATGTATATTTAAAAAATTATTAAATCATATTCATACAGTCAGATTTACAAGCTATATTATAAAGATCATGTTTATAAAATTATATTTCACAATTTTTTAGGCTTCATGTTGCATATCACAAACATTGACGAATATATTGTCAATTTTTTAAAGTCATTGGATATTAAAAATTAAGGATAATAATTGATGAACTAATATGTTTATTTAATTATTTTTTCATTTTCCTTAATGAAAATTTATCATCCCATTTTTTATATACTCTTCAATGTGTTTATGGATTATCAATAATAAATAAGAAGTCATGTTGAGAGTAATAATGATTTTTTATAATAAGAATAAATGTTACGTTTTAAATATATTTAATTGTGGATAAAATGGATATTGAGTATAATTTTATACATTTTAATTTATTATTATCTTATGTTATATTTTTTTCCTAATTTTGAAAATCATTCAACCTAAATAATCCTTGTGAATGAAATAATGAAAATTTTAGTCTAAAGACACTAGATTATGTATTATATCTAATTGGGCACATATAATTTTTATCAAAGAAAATGTTTTTATAGAATTTGATATTAGGATATTTTTATGTGGCCATAAATTAATGGATACCATTATGTGTGTATAACTATGAGGTTTATCCAATTTTCAAGGGCATAGACACCCCTTTTGAGGTTTTATATGTGTTTTCGTGAATCTTTTAAATGGTGAATAATTTTATTTACATAATGGACATGAGATTAATGTTATTGATAACATTTAGGTATTATTTTAACTTTGATGTTTTTGTAATAGTATGATATTACAATTTTGGAACATATGTTTTATCATATAAATAACAATGTGATAGAAAATTGATTTATTGAGAAATCGAATAATGTTATTTAAAATTAAAATCACTATATTATTTTAGTAAATCTATTTGATTAAATTAAAAAGTTTATTATTAGATTTTAATTTAAGAATAACGGGTAAATTATAATTGGTAATTATATATTAATTTAAGGTGTCTATATGGTGATATATCTACATTATAGAAGTAATTAGAATATTTTTGTGACTCTCATATTAGGAAATATAAATTTTCAGTTATATTACATTATGTGTGACTAATTTTTATATTAGATAAATAATAAATAAATCATAAAAAAATGTGATCAAATCCTTTTTATTTTTTGTAATTTGAACATGTATGGGAAAATTTTATTATATTTTTTGTTCAGTTGTTTATGAAATTATAAATGGAGATCTTCAGGTGTTATTATTGAGGCTTTAGAGATTATTATTTTATTTATTCAATTTACAGTTTGTTGTTTTGGGTAATAATATGACCTTGTGCTAACCATCTTGGTGTGGGATAATGTTATGTTATACTAGGACTAGTATGTAATTATTTTTTTTATTTTGTGATCTATTAAAAGTTGATTTATGATATTCATGAAGGAAAAATATATCTAGAATACTTAATAATTATATAAAATATTAAAATTGATATATAAATTTATTAATGGAATAAATTATACTTGCCATATATGTATATTTCATTATGTTATTAGAATATATTTAAAAGGAATTCATTGCCTCATTGAAAAAATCTTAAAAAATTATGTCATACTTTTGTTATATTTTATGAGTAAATATTCTATTTCAGAAATCATTTGTTTATGATTTTATGCTCATTTACCTTCTCGAGAATATTCACATTCATTTTATCTGTGATATTACATCATTATTTGGACTTCATGTTTTCCTGTGATGTCTATATTATATCTTCCCTCTAATGTTCACCAATTTTAAAATCATGTTTTTTATGACAGTCATGTTTTCCTTTAACAAATTTCAAGTATATGTTTTAATAACAAATTTAACTATGTGGGAGTTTGAAAAAAAATTGATATTTCAAACCCCGATTTATCAATAATATATTTAAATTTTTCAGAATGAATATATTAATGTGGAATAATATAAGACCTCTAGATTTATGAAAAACTATGTTTCTATGAATATATGATACGCAACACCAAGCCTAAAAGAATGATGAAATATTATTATTTAAATTTGGATATTATAAAAATACATTAAATTAAAGTGTATGAAAAGGATTAAAATATTTATGATATATAATTACTTCCTAGTCAGTTGATATATATTGATAAATTCTAACAAAATAATGAAAAAAATTTATTATGAGATTTTAGTCATAAAAATTGAATGTTCCTCAAAATAAGGTTTATTTCTTTTTTAGAGAAATTATAGAATTTTATTTCTAGAAAATTTAATTTTTTTTAAAAAATATGTTATTATTCTTCAAATTAAAAAAATCAAAAATTATCTTAAAATAAAATATTGTTATTTTTTATAATATTTTTATATTTCAATAAATAGGGATAATACTAATTTTTAATGAACTAAATTTTACCTTTCCAATTAATTTTAATTTACAATTATATTTTTGATTGATATGAAAATTATAAGTACATCGGTTTTATTAACATAATCTAATTATGGTATTTGTAAAAAATTTCATAGTTAAATTTAATATTAAAATATTTTATACATAAAAATGAATTTTTCTAATAATACAGTCTATTATTGTGTCTCTCTAATTGGAATTGAAATTAAATTTTTCTAAATATATTCATTGAATATTTGAAAATGGATATCATATATAAAGTAAATATGATTCATTTTAAAGTTGATCCTTTTATTTTTATCAGTTATTAATTGTATATTTAATATATATTTATCACCCCAATAATGTAAATCAATAACTACGGTTTAAAATTTTTTATAAGGACAAATACATGACTCTAACACATACTATTGACCCACTGGATGATTTTATATTTCTAGTTTCTATCCAAACTCTAATTTATGGCTACATTGTGTATTTTTTTAATATTTTGACAATTATAATAATCATGTAAAATTAAATGACTAAAATGTCAGTTTTATTCTCGTAAAAACAACAATATATTATTATAGGTATAAAATAAATTTATTCATTTCTACACAGTTATTTGAATTATAATTGATTTATTTTGGTCAGGGTGATATATTTCAATGTTTTTTAAATAAATAATTAGATGAAATTATTAGGATATATTGACAAATTATTTATTAAATAAATAGAATAATTTAATAAATTATTTCTAAAATATTAAAATCAATCTAAATTTAAGGAATTAATGTGTTCCATTAATTTTTCATATGGATTTCATATGATAGTATTTTTTTAAAGGAATATATTATATTTTTATTACTGTTGTTTTGTTTTAATGGTCAATATAAATGAGTAGTTATGAAACTAAAATTAGTGATAGATTATGGTAAATAATATTTCATTTAATGATTTAATAATTTTTTTCAAAAAAACATCCCCTCACCTCCTTTATAAAAGGGAACCTTTTATAGATATATATTCATATACCAATGCATTTTTAATTCAGAGATTCCCATCCCAAATAACTCACTTTCATCTCTTAACGTGCCTTAAATTACACTGTTTGATGAAAAAACACTCCGTTGAATTATTTTGGGGTAATCATAAAGAGGTAGTTCAAAAAGAGGTATATTTCTCAACTGAATGTTTTATATTATTTCTTCTTAACATCATTCATTTACAATTCATCCAGTATGATAAAATAATATATATATATATATATCCCATATATTATTATTTTTTTACTAATTTAATAACCAACATCCATATCTACATCCCTTTATTGAGAAGTAGAACCATAATTCAATTGTATGACTGAATATCCACATACGAAATGATGAAATTTGATTTACATTGTCGACCCTCAGAAATATTTATAATGATATAATTAATTTATATACTTTATATTCATGAATTTTTTTGTATTATGTAACTTTAATATATAATATATATTTATTACATTTCAAATCATTTAAATAAGAAAATGTATTCACAAATATATGTGAATTACCACCTCCATGAAGCTATGTGGTTAATTTTTCATTACTACAACACATGGATTCTATATATAACTATATTTATTGATATTATAAAATATTTATTATTTAATTATAATTTGATAATGAAAAAATTAAATTTAACTTATTTCATTCTTGATCATTGAAATATAGAGATGTTACTCATTCATACGGAAACCATATTTGCTTTATTGTTTTAACTTAGTTAGCTTTTATTAACAATAATTAGTTATTATTTTTATAAGTATACACGAGTTATAAATATGAACATTATTTAATTATAATTATTGTGTGTATGATTAAATAATTACCACATAGTTAGTACCATCCATAACTTTTTCGTTCATGAACTTGATCGTCTAAAAATTTGAGGAATATTTTATTTTATGTTTTAAGGGATTAAAATGGTATTTTTGAATATATTTAATCATATTTAAAATGAGTCCAACTACAATATAGATAGGTTTTTAAGTGTGTAAAACATCACTTTTAAAACCTCATTTTTAATGTTTCATTATTTTTTATAAATATTTCTTTTGAATGTCCATATTCATAAAATTATTTTATTGATATATTTATATGGAAATAAATAAATTATAATTTACAATTTCTTTATATTTTTATATTTTAAATAGTTTTAAATTGAAATTTATTTATGAATTCTATATGAAATGTTATATATTTCATTACATAAGTAAAAATAATGTTCTTTTTTAATATATATATTGTAAATTAATTTTCATAAAATTGTATTCATTATTGGATCTTTGGATTCCATTATAATATTCCTTTTATTATTCACTAATACACTTCCTTCTATTTATTCTATTTAATTAAAAAAACTAAATGGAAGTTATATTTTGATAATGGTGTGTTTTTTATTATGGGAGTACCACATCTCTCATAACCATATTCATTCTTAAATTTATGACCATTGCATCCTTAGATCACTTTATCTCAATCTTTAATACTATGGAGTGTTTATAAAATATATCTCTCTCACATATATAGCAAAAAAATTCTCACTTAATTTTGTGGGGTAATTCATGCTTTACATTGATTTTCAGAATCCTTCTTTTATAAATATTTTAAGATAATGATCAAAAAAATGATTATAAAACATATTTTCCACCACTAGTAATTATTATAAGTATTCCATATGATTTATTCAACTTTGTTTCACACATAATAATTACCTTTTTTGATGACTACACCAAGACAACACACTAATCCACTAGGGAAATTTTTTGTCTCATGAGGCATTATCTATGATATTATAAAGTAAAACCAATACAGTATAGACATTATGAACTATGTGATATTGCCTTGTGCGTTATCCTTAACTTGTTCTTCGTTCTGGTTTTGTGTTAATGATTTATTTAAAATGATTTCATGATCTCACAATACTATGTTCTTTGATTTATTATCCCATGTGGTTATCTCCATTCTTATTTATAAATGAATTTATACTCAATAATATATGTGTGAAATGTAATATATTTTTTTATTTATTTTCCATATGTTTTTCATGATATAAATGGACCCTTTAAGAGTTTTATTTTTCCATTATTATTACTTATTAAATGTTTTATTAAAATATTTGGGATTAAAATTTCATATATTGGGTAATAAAATGATTATTTTTATCCTATTGTTTAATTTTTCGAAGGAAAATAGTGTTTAAGTATTCATGATGTGATATGTCTCTTTCATTGTTTTTATATACTATTAACTGATCTCATGTGCTAGTTATACACTATATATTATTTTCTAATGGTTTAGTGATGGATAAGAAAAATGATGTAGTCATGAAAATTATTTTTTATAAGAAAACATGTTCTGTTATAATCATAATATTTTGGGAAACAGGAGGTTGTGTAGAAGTATACAATTTTTTATTTAATATTTTGTTATGTAAGAGTGTGACATAACTATTTGAAATTCTATAACTAAAATATATTAGGTAATGAAATACATTGAATTCTATTTAAAAAAAATTGTATTAAAATTTTAATGCTAGGTTCTCACATATATGATTTTCATTCTGTTGTGTGTTCAACAATAATTATATATCCTTCTAATGCATTTTTTAATAATGGATATCTCATGATTTTAAAGGGACTATAATGGGGAGTAGATCTTGTAAATTAATGTATTATTTCAATTATGATAGTCTTAGATGTGAATCTTGACAAAGGATATGATGGTTTTGAGAGTGAACTCAATCCACTATGAGTCTCTTGTTAGTGAGCCTTTATTATGATTGAAATTATATGTATTGTTTTTTATATGTAAGAAACATATGTATTAGTAAATGTCAGTATATTGTGGCTCATTTTATTTAACCCCTTTGTATTTCAATTCTTATGAAACATTAAGACTTATGATGTGATTCATGATAATGGGATATGGTATAATGATAATGGTTTTAAAATTTCAAGATTATGTTCTCATAACATAATGATCATGTTATGATTTTGTGATCAGGGATATCTCTCTTGTTGACACTTATTATGAAATTGAGCTCACAAATTCTTATCCTCCCATTCCCTATTTTATTAAAAATTATTTTAACTAATGTATGTATATGACAAGTAGTATGTGGTAAGATCACTGTGGGAGATGTTAAAGATCTAACATGAAATAAGAATAATATTTCCATGTTCTTGAAAGGCACATAATTTTTTTGGTCCTTAGTTTTGAAATTTTAAATTTTATCGAATATTCATTTATATAAGGTTTAAAATCATTATTATAAATGTTTCTGTATCCATATTAGCTATTAGAGGAAATAAATTGTCATTATTTGGGGATCAGTATACTAATTCTTTGGTGAAATCCTTGGCTATAAGTTTAAATATAGGATAACATACACTTTTTTTTTGTAAAGAATAGATTATATAGTTTTCCATGCAATACATATATGTTGGAATGATATAATCATACATGTAATTTTCACCAATTCATTTAGTTTTAATATTCATATATAGATTTAGTCAAGAATATCTCATTCATTATTCTGGTTTATGGTGGGTGATCCCTTTTTACGAAACTGTATTGACATTCTTAGTGAGATTTACATTGATTAAATCACATCTTCTTTAAAAAATATGTATAATACGAATAGATTAAAATAATGGAATTCCTATGTAAAACCTATGTATTCATTTATTTAAATTAATGTGTCCTGATTTAGGCATCCTATACATACTTTTTCATTCATATGTAGTTAACTCTATGGATGTTTCTGCACAAACTCTTAATTTTTCATTAATTTATTTAGTAAAATCTGATGAAAATTTCTAAAATATAAGTGTGACATATAATGCAATGATATTTCTTATTGTAAATCAAAATGTTTTGGAAAATTTAATTAAAAATAATATTAATATTCTTATGAATAATTATCTAGCTATTAGTAATATTATGTATTAAAATGGGCAACAATGGGAGAAACATTATGTTGATAACATCAAGAATAATTATTCTTCTTCACCTATTCTAATCCAGTCATTTCTAATCATTTGATCAGTATCATGAAAACATATTTTCAATTTCCAAATTTTCATAACATGGAAATTTTAATACATTTTTTATAATTAGTATGGAAAATCATATTAATAGTGGAATCATATAATGAAAATAATCAAATTGAGAGAAATCAAATCTATATATTTAGATGATATGAAGAGATTATTATATAATATTTTCTTCTTTATATCCATCATACAAATATTTATTTGGAATTCCATTCAGAAAATTATGTAGGTGATGAATATATGAGTACTTGTAAAAAAATATTATAAGTCTTGTGAAGAAATATTGTATTGTTATCATACAACCTGAAAGTAATATTTCTGAATTCTCCACTAACATAGAACAAATTCTATGATGTTTTTATCCATAAGATAAATTATTAGCTAAGAATAATTTATTATATGATATATCTGGTTAGAGAATGATATTTTATTTACACATAAATCTCATAGTTTGATAATAATATGAAGATAAAATTAAATTTAAATTATAAAAACCATTGACAAAATATGTTGTGCATTTTATTATACTCTATGTGTGGTTGGGCGCGAGTAGGAAATTTTATTAAGGGGAATGGAAAATTTTTTATGTGTTGAAATAATGCTCTTAATGTAAATAAATATTTAACTGATGTGAAGAATAATTTATATCATGATTGAGAGAAAGAACAATAAAATTCACCCCCAACACTCCATTGCTTAATATTTATTGAGTGTGGGAATTTTGATAACTAGTTCTCATATTTAAAGGTTATTGATGATTCTTAATGTTAAAATCCTATTAATCCCCTAGAAAAATGAAAATCACATGATATCAATATAGTTGGGGTGGGTATGATATAGAAGTGGTGATAAGTACACATATAATTCACTCTAAAATTACTAATGACTTATCTAACACTACCCCTACCCTCTATTTTATAAATAATGAATTTAAAAATAATATTAAAATAACACCTCAATAATTAGATGATAATTCTATACATAAATTCCATATTTTTTACATTATTTAATCTCATTTATATAATTCTTATCCTATTTAGTTTTTGGGGATGTGATTTTTAAAATATTTTAATTCTGCCTGTAGTTTAATTTTATTTGATCACATACACATTCTGGATTAAATTATGTAAATCACTCGTCAAATAATAATGGATCTAATGTTTTATAACCAAAATATTCCAAGATCATCTATCATTGAAATAATAATTATGAACTCATGGTGGATATTTCATCCATTATTTGAGAAATGATTAAAATTCAAAAGGAATTTTTTTCTCATATAAATGGGGATAACCTTATCATTGAATATATTTATATTGTGTGGTTGTATTTAAAGGGATTCATAAAATAATATTATAGTCTATCACCATAGTATGTAGTTGTGTATTTAATAGAACTCATAACTGGTGCTACACAAATATTGATAACTCCATATTGAATGAACCCAATTAAGTTACAATAATCAACGAAGAATAACAATGAGATTCTTGGAAATGGATTCATTCTGGAAATTTATCATTATGTAGTCTACTGCTAATTTTTTGAGAGTAAATATGGATCAATGTGACGTTTCATTGACTATAGGAAATATAACTTGCTGGAAATCAAGTATAGATATCTCATTACACATATCAAATAAATTATTCTAAAAAATATAGAGTAAAATGCGTTTTTTAAAATTGATAATCAAACCAGGTATTTTTAGTTGATGGTAAAGTATGAAGATACACCAAATAAAACCATCCTTATGAGAAAAGGTCACTATGAATTTTTTGTGATGTCATTCGGTTTTACAAATTCCCATTCTATACTCATGGATATAATTAATAAATTATTTACTGGATACCTTGATCGGTTATTAGGTTGTAATTATAGATTCTATTCATATGATGTTATTAGAAAATGAAGAGGATGAATATTAATTGATAATTGGAATGGAGACTCTGATGAATGATACATTGTATTAAAAAATTTGCAGGTGTGAACTGTACATAAAATATATTTCATTTTGGGGTCATATAATCTCAAGAAAAGTCATATCGATGGATCTTTCAAAGAGAGAAGTTATTGAACATTGGTATAGATTTAAAACTATGAATGCGAAACAAATATATTATGGTTCAGATTGATATTATCAATTAATTATATAGAATATCTAACATATGTATTATACCATCAAAATGTTGACTAAGAAGGCAGTCAAGTTTTATTTAACTGATGAAAATAATGAAAATTACTAGGAAATAAATAGAATGTTATATAGTACATCTATCCATACACTATTATGTAGTGGACAAGGTTTAGTGATCAATAGTGATGTATTTATGAATGGAAATGGATTTTACATAGGGAAAATGTTATTGTCATATATTACACCTCGTGACAATTGATGATTAAACTGTAAAATTACCCCAACTAATGATTTGAAGGTAGTTTTTTTAATTTTTAATTAAATAAATACTGAAGTTATGTTTATATATATTTTTTGATATATATAATATTCATAAAATTTTAAATTATTTATTTTCATTGAATTTTTAGAATATGTTATATATATGATGGTTGGAATTGATTTATGATTATGAATTATTATAACACATCCTCCAAGGTAATGAGCGAAAAGTGGTTAATTCTATAAGTTGAAATTATTATAATATTTTAAAAATTATAAGGGTATAAAATTATCCAAAATTTATGTATTTAATGTGTAAGGATATTTAAATATTTATGGAAGGGATAAATAATATCTTTGTCAATTAAATTTTCTGACATCTATCCAGTTGGAGATAAAAAAGTCATAGAAGGAAAATCTGGAATTGCAATAGAAGGTTTGAAATAATCATATTTTAAATCATAATATCGAAGATATTATGTTTTTTTAGAACCATGTATCTGCTTCATTGATACTATTTTGGAAAAAGGCGTGACTAGAAGAAGATCATGGTTCATTATTAAATATTCATAATGGTCATATGAATTTGAATAATGATCTAAAAGAAGATTTCTTATGTTAAAATAGGAAGGGGTATGTTATAAATTATGTTTCCCGGAGTTTGGTATATCATAAAATTATATCATAGATGTATAATTATAAGGGTTTTTCACTAATATTACCAATAATAGATTAGAAGTTGTGAAAATTAACAAGGGATTTCTTCGTCAGACACCACAAAACTACTAAAGGACATAATTTTATTTGGGTTGATGATGACCTCCATTAATAGTCATTATACATCATTGTTATCGAAGAATATATATATATATATTAATTTATATTAAAAATATTTCATTAATAGAATTCAAGTCAGTAAGATTTTTTTGTGGAAGAGAACATTATATTTTACTAGAGTAGTATCGGTGTATTTTCATATTGTTATGAAAAAAAATTCAAGAAGCTATGGATTAGGAAGGGGTAATAAAACAATACAATGAATGATATTATAATTATGTGGTGTCTATGAGTTGATGTTATTTCCCGCCAGCCATCAGAAACATTTGACGTTTTTTTGGAAGAAACCATTCTTTTGATGGAATAATAAAATTTTGGATGGTTTTTTAAAAGGATATATGGGCCCCATGGGATGTTACACAATCTTCGGGATTCATCTTGGTCAAATCCTCATGTACTTATTTAGAAGTTGCAAAAATACCTCTTCTCTGGAGGCTAAAAAGATGAGTGTCATCCATGTTATTTATTTTGTTAAGCACTAGGGTTGGAACAAAATATGCATTGAAAGTGATTCGACTACAATAGTGTAAATGATTTGGAATGCCGTGATTCATCTAGCTTGGTCGATTACAGCTCATTGGATAAATTTTCAACATTCTCTCTTTGACATCCACCATATTACCACTCATATATATAATAAAGAAAATATGGTAGAAGATGGATTCACCAATAATTGTGTAAGTCTTGATATTACTTGGTTGTTGTATCTTCCTGACTATTTACTCCCCCATTATGTGAAAGATTGTAAAATGGTACCATATTTTTCACTCATTTAATCAATTATTAAATAATAAATTGTTATTTGGAATGTTGGCCAAGGCACCACTATCTCTAATCTAAGAGTCTTATTCAACCTAGTGAGGATATTTTGGGATATTTTTCTATAGATTTTAAATGTATTTTGGATCAAAATGTCCTCTTGTAGAATTCTATTTTAATTATATCTTTTTTATGAGAAATTAGATATCTATTTAAAAAGACCTATTTAGAAATATACATATAACACCAATGTTTTGCAATGAAGTTAAATGAAGAAAAATAATTTTACCTGAGTTAGTGGAGAAAATATAAGTGAGTATTATATTCATTTAATATTACATCATGGTGGATCATTGTCGATTGAATGTTTATGCAGGAAATCATGAATGAAAATTAGAACTCAAATATTGTGAGAAGGTATATCACGAAACATTTATACGAAATAAGGTTACGAGAATTAAAAATAAGTGAATTTTAATAATTATGTATATTTTTCCGTTCATTATTATTGATGTCATAGTGATGGTAGCTGATCTGTTGTCGCTTCCAACATACCTCTCTAATGTTTATGATGTGTTTTACGTATTAATACTATTGATTTAAACAGAAAATACATTACATGTATTGAACTCCATGATTTTAATAATTGTGTATGACTTTTATTATAATTAAATGTTTTTATAAATTATGGATCATATATATAATTTGTTTTGGAACAATATATGTTACCAGTTTAATGATCTCAATACTAATTAGATGATCAAAGAAACTACATTACCACCCTTGTATGTGATGAAACTGAGATGTCCAAATTTTTTAATGTCATAGTTATGGAATATCCTGGGAAAATATATTTTAATTTGTATATAATATAACTCCAAGAGATTTTAGGATATATTTATCTTCATATAAATGTAATTTATTTGATATCTAGTGATGCACGAAACCCCGCGCCAAAATGTACTTTAATATTGTATAACATATTAACCAACCCATTCAATTGGATAACAGTGTAGGAATAACCATATTTTTGCAAATTATATATAAATTCTTTAGAAAATGAAAATATATTATCAAATAAGAACTCAACTTTTTGGTATGTCTATATGTAATTCCAAAATACTTTTTCATCAAAAGTGATTTTTATTTCTTTTTTTGATAGTATAATAAAATTAAAATTATCGAGTTTTTAATAATTTGTTTTAAATAAAAATAAAATTATTTTTATAATTATTATTTCTATATTATCTTAGTTTGAAATTTTTTGAATTGTTCCTAAAAGATGTTTCTACAATGAATATAGAAAAATAAATATTTTTTGAAAACTGTTCTTTCATTTCAAGTCTATACACTGTTTATTTTTATTGTAAATTTATAATTAATTTATAATTATATATTATAATTTAATATTAATATAATTTAGATCACTTTAATTCAATTTATGTTGGGTTTTGGAAATAATTTATTTAACTTCATAAAATAATTTTTCAGGAAAATAATTTTTTGTCACATTTTTGTGGGTTTAATTTTAAAATATGTTCAATGAAATATGTGAATTAAATTTATTGAAATTGATTCCGAATATTGATTCACTAAAATCATGTTTTTTAATGGCCACATTTTAGTTTTGGTAATTATGAATTGTAACCATAGTAAATAATTTTCACCTCATTAAGGGAAATGCAGGTAATATAGAGATAAAATATTCTCCTAATGAGTTAAAATTTAAATAACACTTATATTTATCATATTATATGAGTTTATTTCAATCATGTACAACCAATAATCAAATATACTCCCACTTTATCCAATTTGTTCTATTATTTAGACATTTATGTTATTTTAATAAAAGAAAAAATATATAAATATCACAAACTTCACATTAATTTGTTTAAAATATTTACATAATGATAAAAGGGGATAAATTCACTTATTAATGTTTATTTGAAGTATGAGACAATTTTTTAATCAAGGAAATTTATTTCTGGATTCATGTCACTTTAATATTTCTTTAAATTTATCTGTACCATAGAATCTTCTGATAAATATAACATATATGACGTTTTTAGTGGTTTATATTAAAATAAAATAACTATATTGATGTAACATCACTAATTTTTTAAAAATAAATAACATATTTTATAGAATAAAAGATACACCACATTGAGATTAATGAAACAACTATATATAATTATTCAAATGTCACCATTATAACTTATCCATAGGAAAAGTGGGATTTAAAATTATGAACATAATTATGAAAATGTAACTTATAAATCTATATATAATAAATTATGTGATGAAAAAATAATAATAAATAAAAATAAAACCCTTTCCATAATAAAAGATAATGTTTTTTTTGGAAAAAATATTTAATTTGCACAAGTATGTTTTATACAAGTAAATAAAAAAATCACCATTGTTGGATAATAACTATGTAATCTATATAAGATCTTAAATAAATTTTTTAACATTAATCTAATGTAATTTTAATACATGTTATAAGATAAAATCCAATTTTATGGATTAAGGAAATATTTTCAAAGAAGTACGTTTTACTGTATTTTTTAGGAAGACTAGATTTAAATCTAGTTAATGAAAAATTTATCAATTCCTTCTGATAATATAAACTTTATATCCCTAAGAATAATATAATAATATTCTTTTTTATCTTTTGGTATATTTTTTATATGTTTTAGGTTTTTTAATAGTGAAAATACTGAAATTTAGTTGAATCACCTTTTTGTATTAATAATTTTTTGTGTTAATTAATATTTATAATTTTTTAATTCATAATTAGATAATTTTATTATTATTAAATCCAATTTAGGTCATTTTAATTAATATCACATTGAAATATGATATAAAAAATTTCAATATTTTTAATGTTTTCTATTTAATAAAATGTTTTATCGTTTTGTCAGTGGGATTAATTTTGAATAATTTATGAAATTTTTATACTTATGAATTTTTTAAAATGGATTTCATAGTTGGATTCAGAATTTAAAAATTTATTTAAAATTACCTGTTTATTTTTTTCATTCAAAATATTAATATTTGTAATTTAATATTTAGAGGATTAAAGAAAAATCTGGTAGTTTAGGGTAAAAAATATTATTAATATTATTAAATTACCATAATTTTAGTACTAATTTAATTGGATGAGTGGGTTTTGACCAAAATAATTCATCTAATTAAATTATTAAATTTTAATGCCACTTAACTGAGAGTGTGCAGTTTATAATAATTTTTTAATAAGTCAATGATTTCATACTCAGGTTCTTCATAACTATAACATTTTTAATACTTGTTAATATAATGTATATGTTCGACTATAAATATTCATTTTCAAGGTAAAATCATTATATTCATCATGACAATTTATATTAATTTTTTTAATAAAAATAATTATATTAAAGGATTTCATATGGATGACGCAATAATTTATTAACAATTAGAAATATCCCATAAATGATATTAAAAATAATAAAATAAGTATAATTTTAATTAAATAATTTCATACATAAATATTTTATATAACATTGACATGTTGTTGATGAAATAAATGTGTATTATTTTAAATATCATGTTTCTATGATATTTATAAAAATTCATGTAATGATTATCATCAAAATTAATATTATTGATATTTAAAAATAAATAATATTTTACGAATTGATATCAATTTAATAAATGAATAAATTTTTTTCCAAATTTTTTATATATTTCACAAAATGAAATAAATTACATTTTTATTGTTCCTTTTTCATTTCATAGTAATTATATGAACATTCAAATTGTAAACTACATGATATCTTGTTATGAATAAAATTGATCAAATCTGGGTTAAAACAAAAAGATATGGGATAAAAAACAGTAAAAAATGATTAAATTTCATTGGATGAATTTATTTCAAAAAATATTCATTATATATTCAAAATAAATCGTTTATTATCCAGCATAAAAATATAGTTAATTTATATTAATTTAATATTTTGAATAAATCCAATAGTTCCCCTCACCTATCCTATAAAAGGGAACCAATTATTCATTTTTCTTCACACCAAAATACCTATTTTTATTCATCAATATCAACCCAAAACCCATCCCAATATCACTAATAACAATCTACATAACTTATTTTTGGAATAACACTAACCTTATATGTGTTAAGTTACTAATCAAAGGAGATTGTCAAAAGAAAATGTATCATTTCTTAATAACGTATTTTTTTCCAATTTCTTCTTCCACATACATCTAATGTTAATAAAACCAAATAAAATAATAAATGCAATATCCTCATTATACATAAATTTTATTATTGAAATATCTTTACCTAAATCAATCACCACATCCATAAAATTGGAAAAGAATAAATCATTCCGGGGTGTGGAGGAATACAACCTTGTGAAACAAAATAATTTAGTTTCCATCACCATATACCAATAAAATTTTTAATTACGGTCTTAGTTGTCATATATATTATTAATTAAATATAAATTATTTTATATGAATAATATGTCATTTAGTTTTTTACATTTTGATTCACTTGAAATTGAAAACATCGTTCATGTGTACGTGTAAAATATCACCTCCAAAATGTGATGTGATTATTTTTTCATCACCACATGTCATTGATGATATATAAGTATATTTAAATGATTCAAATGATATTAATTATACAAGTATCATTATGTAGTGATATAAAATATTTACATTCTATCCATAATGATCATTGAAAAATGGAACCATTACACCTGTATATTCTCAACCAACCGTCTCCGTGATTGTAACATAGTTCAATTTTTATAAACATATGTAATGGAAGTATTTATAAGTATAAATGATCTATAAATGTAATTATTACATCATTAATATTATTCTTGTTATTATGGACTAATGACCACTTTTGACTATTGTTATCATACCAAATTCATTTTGGACCCATGTAAATACTGTCATCAAAACATCTAATATGAACATAAATAATTAATTCATTTTTATAACATGGTAATACATTATATAAAATTAATAATAAAAATGTAAAAGGTTCTAAATAAATTAAATAATTAAAATATGTTTATTATTCTTAAATATAAGGATTTTATGTGATGATTCACAGTCACGGTATGTGACTTCATTTTAATCAATGTTAATTGAGGCATGGTTTGATGTGTATACCCACATTTTTTATAGAGATGTATATATAAACCCTTTAAAATATAATATCAGGAATTATATATTCTCATATTATGTAATATGTTTTAAATTTTCAAAGGATTATGATTAAAATATTTTATAGTGATTTAGGGAATAATGATTTAAATGTAACTTGTTTTGTACTAAATAATTTAATTTCAAAGTATTTACCTGAAAATCAATATACATGATATTAGATAATATTTTACTATAAAAGGATTATAAATCAAATTTTATGTACGTAATTATGTTCAAATAATGATTCCCAAAAGTAATTTTTTAGTGTTTTATACCGAGCAATTGGAAAAATCTCAAAAGGAATGTTCTATTATTAACATTTATGAGGAAAATGAATCATCATCCCCCAAGACAATAATATGATTTTGATCTTAATATTTATCTTTACATGTGTTCATAAATGAAAAATAGACACTTTCTCTTTTTATTTGATATTTTGGTATAAAAATAGTTTATGAACAGAAAGAATTATTTTGTGTTGAAAATGCATTTTAAAACAAATTGTATTTTAATATCTGAATTTTATTATCACTAAGTATAAAAATAATATTAAATTTATGAAATTTTTTACTCATGATGTGGTTGATGGGAAATTATAAATGATGGGTGCACCCCGATATCACTACAAGGCAATTGGTAATTTATAGATTGATGTTTACCATATAGAAATTTTATTTTTATGGGTTTTAAAAGGGTTCTACGTGATAATGTCCCAAGGTACATAAATGAATTTTATATTATTTAAATTGAGCTCATATGGGATTATTTTAACTTAAATATGAAAATAAATGATATTTTTTAAATAATTATAAATCCTATTATGAGAAAAAAGTTATGTTTTCATGAAAAGTGTTATTCATGGGTTTTAATGTTTTTAATAAACTAATAGAATCTTTTATTTGTTATATCCAATACATTTAGTTTCTCATACAATGATTGAATATGATATTTGTAGGTTTTACAGGATAATTGATACATGTATGAGATCATGGGGAATCTTTTGAATATATTTCATTAATTGAAAACCTGATTTATTTTTATAGGGAATCATTTGTGAAATTATGGATACTATATGTAAGTGTCAATATGTAATGTATGGGTTTAATAAGTAATATTATTAATATTTTTTCTAAAACTATATACTAATAATATCTATGGTGCAATAATATAATTTTTATTTTAAAATAACCAGAATATGTAATATTTATGGTCATGTCCTTATAGTGGTAATTAGATCAAGGATTTGACTAATTTGAAGATACATATGTTTCCTTAAAATGGAGTGATATCATCATGGGATTATAGTTATATGTCATATTATAAAATATGTTTTTAAAATAAAATTAAGAGTCTTCATCATTTTTAATATTATGCTGACTAATGGAATTATTAGATACATTTCTATGTTGATTTTGGGTCCAAGGATGAAAAATTAGAGGCATAAGATAAAATTTGTTGTTAAGACAGAAAATTAATATTTTTAGAGTTTTATCATATTTTTTAATGTTGTGATAATTATATATTGTTTTAAAAATGAAAACCCATAGGATGGGTGAAAAACCACTGCGTCCCGAAAGGTTCCAGGAAACAAAACCACAAATGAATGGAATTAAGTTTGAATCCTTTAAAACTGTCTCATATGACGTCTCAATTATAATGATTTTTTCTTTCTAGCTAAATAATTTGATGAAGGAGTAATAATTTGATTTTGGTAACATATTTTTTTATCAAATAAATAAAATTTAATTTGTAAAATGATTTAGTAATTTTTTGATTCATGTTATTTCAGAAGACGCTCATTGTTTTTTTGAATCCTATACGATTAAGGTATACAGAATAATATGGGATTTTATTTAATAATTAAATGATGAATTATATTTTGGGAGAATATATGATTTTATTTATGTATTATTGTGATTCAGGTTATTTATGGAAATTTTATATTTATCATAAATATTACTAGGGAGATTACTTTTTGGAAGGAAACTTCAAGAGTTATTGATTTTATTCAGAGTTAAAATTTCAAATTTTTCGTTGAATTCAATGTTTTAAAATCATTATGAATTATAGATTTCAATATATATTAGAATTGTTTTATAGGAAATTTCATGATAGAAACTTCTTGAATGTTCTCAGTTGATCATTGGGTGTTGCTATTGAAATTTTGAGATTAACAGTAGTCATTATTATATAAATGGTTTATTATTTTTTAAATTTATCTTATCTTGTAATGAAATTTTTGGTCAGGGTTTTTATGAAATGATATTATAAATAGATATTTTATACTTTATTGAATTATTTATGCTTTAGTAGATGGTTCTTGTGCTTCATGGGTAAAAATCAAATTGAATCATAAAAATTTAGATTAAAATGATATTTTGTTGGGAAAATTGATTAAATGATGAAACTATACATTTCTAGTAAATATGTTTCCTTTTGTTTATAGTACATGAAGAAAAATAACTCCTCAACTCAATGAAATGGATATTAAAACAATAATTTTAAATGTTTAATTTTCTTACTATGAAATTCGTGAACCATTATCCAATCATAGATTTATTGTTTTGTGATTGGTAACATCTCCATGATGATGTTATCCACCACTCTCCCTTATAAATTATAGTTATTTTTCCTTACATATCAATTTTTTCATATATGGAACACTAGTTGGTTTTTTCATAGGTGACCATGAATATTCTCTTTCTTTATTTTAAAGTGGAAGCAGTATTAATCCTTTTCCAATGTGGTATCGATTTTTAGGTATTTCTAATGTTTATACCTTAGTCACTAATACCGAATTCAAAATTGAAAGCATGAAAATTTTATAAGGGTGGGAGGAGAATGTAACATGGAGAATATGATTTAAAAAAAATTATATGTTTCATAGCATACATCATACCCAACATAGTGTTTAAAAGAACAACTAAATATTGTTATTAAAATATAACCATTATGACATAGCCATTAGAATGGATGGAATGAACGAAATTAAATGAATTATTATAATATTATTAAAAAATATATATATAAATAATTATTTTCTGTCCACATAGTTAGAAATTAAAATAAAACACTTTTAAATCTAAAATGAATTTTTTTAAAATGTATTTAAATATAAAAAGGTGTTTTTGGAACTATTAAATAATTAGGTCAATATTTTTGGATTATATTAATGAAATATATATGTATATAATATATTTAATCTAATTTTTATCATTCTTATTATTTGTTTTATCGACATGATATATGAAAAAATCTAATTATAAGCATTAATGAATTATTTTTTCTAAATCAAATCTTATTACATGGCCTTTTGATGGTTCTTTTGTTTTATATATAGTTTTTGATACAATTATAAATTATAATTTTTTTTAATTAACTTCTTATTTTAAATTTTAATTTCAATATTTACATTGGCTTGATTTTTTATTAATTTTTATATTTTGATGAATAATGGAAAAGCATGAAACGTAATTAAAAAAATAATATCTTTAAATTGAAGAGATAATTTATATTATTTATTGTTTTTCTAGTATAATTTGATAATTTTTTTTATCATTTAATAAAATATAGTACATTAGAGTCAATTTCACATTGAAATCCGATATAAAAACAATTCAATTATTTGAATGTTTTTGAATAAAAAACTTTTTTTCTCATTCCATCAATTCCATTAATATTAAGTAGTTTCTTATATTTATATTTATAATTAAGGTTATAAATAAAACTATAAATTTAATAAAATTTTCATAATTATTATCCTAATTTCATTGGATGATTCTGTTTCGACCACAATATTCCTTGTTCCAAATTAATAACCATGTTTTTCAACATGGATGAGAGTTTTAAATTTGTAATATTTTAATCCAAGAAAAGTCAAATACATGATTCTATTGTTTTTCGTTAATTATCCATTTTTAATATTAGATTGTATAGGGAATGTATTCCCTTATAATTAGTAATTGAAAAGATTAAATAATTATCTTCATCTGTAAAATTTATTTCTAATTCTATTTAAATAATTTAATAAATTAAATGATTAGGAAATGATGATGCAACCCATTATTAATTATTTGAAGTATAAATAAATGATATTAAAAATTGTAAAATTTATACAATTTTACAAAATTAAGGTCATTGAGAAATTTTCTAGATCACCATGAAATTTAGTTTTGATTAAATGTCTCTATTTACAATATATCATGTTATCATGATATTTATGAAATGTCATCTAATTAAATGTGTCAAAGTTGACATTAATGTGATTTTAATGAATATTATATTTTATTAAATTATATTAAGTCATAAAAAATATAAAAATAATTCAAATTAATGGGATAATAATTATTATGAAATAAATTACTCATTTATTGTTTTCCTGTAAAATTTCTAAGTATACAAATCCAGAATGTTTAAATTACATGGTAGCACAATAATAAATAAAATTTTAAATAAATTTATAAAAATTTAAATTATTATAATATAGGAAAATATTTTGTAGTTTTCATTTTATGTATTTATTTATACCCATTATAATAATATCATCAATATTAAATAGTTTTGATATATTTTTAAGAGAAAATAATTTATATTAATTTATTATTTTGAAGAATTTCTAGAAGTCCCCTCCACACTCTTATAATTGGGCACCCACTATACTTTCTTTCCAAAAAACTATTAATCTATTTTATCATAGTTAAAAGAAATTATATTCCCATAATCCATCATTACATTCTAGTTCTCATATTTTATGCATAACTGTAACCTTAGTGGTTTTAATGTGTTGATCCAATGTGTTTGTTTAATGAAAATATATCAAATTTTAGTCAAGTGTTTCAGTTTTACTTCTTACAGCAAATCCTTAAAATCTTTTTCCATCATGCTAATTTTTTTTATAGAATTGTGAATATAAATATATCTTATCACGTTATTTTCATGAACAAAATACACCTCTACTTCCTTCAAATGGTAATATAATTAATCGTTTGTGTTATTGGTCGAATACCATCACATGAACCGATGTAATTTTTTTCCTTGTCCTCATCTCGAGACTGGTGGTAATAATGGAATTAATGTTTATATATTATTCTAATAAAATATTTATCATTATTAAATAATTATGAAATATTTTCATTCTTAACATTCCATGAAATGAAAAATATAACGTCATTCATGTATACGTGTGAACTATCACATCTAGAGAGACATGTGATTCATTCATCATCCCCAAACCACATGGATGATATAATGCAATATATTTAAATATTTTCTGTTATATTAGTTATATTATTATTCTTTTTTAATGATAATATTATACTTTCTTGTATTCCATAATTATCATTTAAAAATTGATATGGAACTCATGCATACTTACAACCACCCGTCTCTATGATCATAACATAGTTCATTTTTAATAAATATATTTAATGGATGTATTTAAATTTATAACTACTGTATAAAAAATATTATTATTCAATTTTTAATATTTTTGAAATGTTATTATAATGGGAAAAATTGAGTAAATTAAACGTACTAATGTAATTTTTGGACCCACGTACTGTATATCATCCAAATATCCAATGTGAACATAAATAATTATCTTATTTTTATGACTTCGAAATAAGTCATATAAAAGGAATAATAATTTTTAATGGTTTATAAATAATTTAAATCATTATCATAATTATAAAATCCAGGATGATAAAGGATGTATGTGATTAGTCGGACTCACAGTAAGGGACTTCATCTCAAACACCTTTCATTGAGGTATATTTTGACTTTATACATGCACCTAATTTTTTAAGGTTTATATATAAACAATTTGATATATAATATCATCAATTTATTAATTTTCATTTCTGGTAAATTTATGGTAAATGTTATAGGTCTTATGATACATATATTTTAAGGTTGTGCGAGACACTTTTAATAAAAAATAAGATTTTAAAAGATAAAAGAATTAATTTCAAAATTCCATTCCACACATCAATAAACATGATATTATTTCATATTTTAATATAAATTAAGGATAAAGGAATGTTTGTTCCTATTTTAAATTTCATTAAATTTTTTCCCAAATTATGTTTTTTACATGTTTTATACGAAATCTTTTGAAAAATGACAAAATGAAAGTTATTTTCATTACATAAATAGAAATAATAAATTTTATTCTTCCTTGACAATTATTTAATTTATATATTTATTTTTAGGATTTAAGATATTATATAATTAATTAAAATATTTAACATTATATTTCATATTTTTTATTGAAATTTCTTTTTGAAAATAAAGGTGTATTTTGTATCTAAATTGGAATTTAAAATAAAATGGTATTTTAATATCTAAATGAAATTTTCATTCTAGTTTCAAAGATAATATAAAATTATTAACTACTTTATTCATGTTTTAGTTCATAGAAATTGTAAATAATTGGTGCACTCATATAGTAGTCCAATGCATTGGGTACTCCAGAGACAAAAGTCAACCATATATTTACTCCATTTATAAGGGTCTGTAAGGGATTAATGTGATGATATACCATGGTAACTACATTAATTTTCTATGATTTATAATGTGTTAAAATGCGAATAATGTTTTTGAAATGGTCAAATAAATTATCATTCTATAGGAATGATATTTCCCTTTATCCATAAAATTATTGTTTTACGAAAAGTGATTTTATAGATTTTAGTGTTTTTATGTAATTAATATATTCTATTATTATATAAATTATTATGTTTCATTCTCTTCCAAATTTATAAAAAAAGTTATATGATCTAATATAGAATAACAGAAAGCATTATATTAAAGGAAATTTTGTGAAGATATTTCATGAAAATAAAAAATTATTTATTATAAAGTGTTTTTATTTTGTAAGAAATGAAATCCATGTTTATGTCTCTACTTATAATCTATGGGTTTAGTATGTAAGAGTTTATCATAATTATTTAAATATAAAAAATATAAATATATTTTTTATTAATAATAAATTATTTTTTTAAAATAATTATAATATTTAATATTTGAGGCTGGGTCCTTATACTAGATTACTTTTTAGTTAAATAATATTAAGAGTACAAAAATTACATTAAATATATTACATAATTTTTTTCAAATGATGTAAATTTCAATAAAATCATATATTGTGACATGTAAATGAGATATGGTAAAACATTTCAACTATTATTCATTTATGGGTCACAATTCCATTTATGGAAACATTCTTGTCCCAAAAATAGTTAAAACATTTATATTGTGAAATTTTTTCAGAAGGGTTAATAAAGGGTTAAAAATAAAAGATAAATGATAAAACATAAAATAAAATTGTCCAAATATTATTTTATGTTATTATTTAAAATTATAATAATTTTCTTTACTAAATATTTTTATTTTGAGTAAATATATTATATAAAATAATCTATATTAATTTCATACTTTAAATAATTACAAATGTGACCCTCCCCTCACTTATAAAATATATAATGCTATCATATCATCCCTGAAAACATTGAGTATTTTTTATTATCCAATAACTACCATAATAAGTTCATATATTACATCAACATATCTTATTCATTTTTATCATTCCAAAAATTATTCCTACATGGATTTGGGTGTAAGCCAAAATGGGATTCTCAACAATGAATTAAATCAACTAACAAAGTGTTTTTAATTTTATTTCTTATTATAACTCATTTGAATCCCTAATATAAATTATAAAATAATAAATCCAGAATTATATATATTCTTTATTTTTAATTTTGTGATCTATCAAACATTATCCTTGTACATTCCATCATTGGAATGTTATAAAATACCTCGTGCATATATATGATCGACCATCTCTACATAACTGGGAAATCAACTTTTCATTAAAAATTTACATGGAATGTTTTAATGATGGATATATTAAATATATCAATTAATATAATTTTTTTTATATAATGGTGACAAAATATTTACCTTTTTTATTAATCCAAAAAATAGAAAACAGTTCATTCATTCATACAACCTCCCATCACTTAGAATGTAGTAATTCATTTTTCTTTATCTATTGTTTTTTATAAATATATATATATAAATATAATAATTGTATTTTATATTAATATCGTGATGAATATTATTATGATGATGAATCGACTTTCAAATTACATGGACATAAACAAGAAAACTGAAATTCTCAGGAAAATTGATATATATTTAAAAATTAGAATTAATAATAAACGGGTATTTAAATAATATAATAGGATAACATATGAAATTATAATTATTTAAATTATTTTGGTATAGGGTTATTGTAATTATTAATATATTATATATAATTATAATTTTTCATCAAGCTAATTTGAACATGCAGTAATTTATTAATGCTATAATCTCCTTTTTTATCAAGAATGTTTTTTATTACGATTCTAATGATTAACTTTTATGAAATATAATTTCATTGTCCATAGATAATTCATTATATTACAGTATTTCCAATCCTTTCCTCTATTGATTTACATAAGACATATAAAAATTAAGAGAAATAAAATTTATTTCTCTCTGGAATTGGAAATCCATTTTTTTAATTTCTATATTTCTGAAAAATATTCTAGTGAATGGTTTAATAATATATTATGTATACTAATTTTTAATAATGATTTAATTTTTAAAATAATAAATAAAAATAATTTTTACATATAAATGAATTATATTTGACTATTTACTAGAAATTCGAAAGTTATCCTTATTTTAACAAATAATGAATGATTATAATTTCCCATCATCATTCCCGCATTATTCATAGCTTATAATAAAAGATTCAATGTTTTATTTAAATATATTTTTTTTGTAATATTTTGGAAATATTAATATTTTCAGATGTGAATTTAAAATGAGATTAGTATTTTCACCATGAAATATTCTAGATATATTTGGAATGAAATTTCATCAATGTATAAATTGTTTATTATTACTAAATATTTAATTAATATATGATCTAGATATACCTTACAAATCCTTTCTATAGATTTCTTATGATGATGACGATTTGAATATGATTTTATGAAACCCTTTTCATTCAAATTGGTTAATTTTGTTAGGAAACAAATTTTTTTTCTATGGTTTTTGTGATGATGAAACTGTAATGTTCCCAATACTTTTTTTTTGTTTTATTAAATGATTAATATATTAGGATCGTTTTCAAAACAACATTTTGATATTAATTAAGTAATGGGTAGGCCATGAATTATATTTCCCTCCAATGAATTGAGTAAATTTGATTACCTCATTAGATAATAAGGACTGAAATGGGGAGAGAAAATATTTCAGTAAGGGAACTTTCCCTCTATTATTGTCTTCAATGTGATCGTTGAGTAAGGATATGATGGTTTGGGGAGTGAACCCAATCCACTATATTAGTATAGGAAGCGTTCCATTAATAACTAAGAAATTATAGTCTATTAATATGTGTATTCCCCAATTTTTTTTCTGTAGTAATGTTTATCTCTCATAATACAAGTTCATTGATTCAATTATGATTCATGTCTTAATAACACCTATTCATTATGCCATTTCTCGAGATCCTGATCAATGATATGATAATTATGGTTTTCAAATGTGAAACACATTCTCTAATACAATTATGATCATCTAATGCTTCAGTGATCATTGATAAATCACATAATTATCCTTACAATGAATTAGTGGCCATATTCTTTTTTATATCCCATTTTCTGGTAATAAATAATGGTTTTATGTAGGTTATAAATAATAAAATTACATTATGGGAAGATCATTTTTATATGTGTTGGTTATTTTCATGAAGTATGAATATTGTGTATATAGTCCTCAAAGACACTAAGCCTTTATGATCCTAAGGTTTTTTTATAAAATTATATTAATATTCATATATAAAGATGTAATATCTATATATAAATATTTTCTGAGGCTATAATTATTACATGATATCTCGAATAGTGGAATATGTTTGTCTATATGTCCATTGAAATTCCTAGAGTATTTCATCAACATATCATCATGCATTGGGATGGTACATTTTTATTAGCCATAGTTTTTGGTCGATAAGATATATTTAGTTTCATCTATATGTTTAGAAATATTTTATAAATTCATAAATAAATTTGCGAGTCATGGATATTAATATGATATAACTGATATCTTTTTTTCTTATAGACTAAAAATTTGTTTAATATATATCAATATGGGTATTATAAGTGATAATTACATTCTAATAGAAATTAAGGGAGTAGTCTTCTTTAAATAATCATCTATATTCCTTATAAAATTATGTCTTCTTGATTTATTTAATTGACTCTTGGAAATCACATCGCGATGTTATCCCATTTCCATGAATGTATGTATAATGGTTTCATCATACACTTGAAATTTCTTCCTTCTCTTTTGACATGGCGGAATAACTATATCATCTTAATATATTATCAATCTACATATTCAAATTGTTCTGTGAAACGTTATAACATTTATCAGTATACATCATTTTTCTCCCAAGATAAATCGGGAATGTTGAGCTACGAGTATCCTCCAATAACTTTTTTTTTCTAGGATTAGATAGCACACATAGCTATGTACCATAACTCAACACTCCATCTTCATAAATGGCGAAGTCTAAGGCATTTCACTTTCATATAACATCATTGTCTTAAGTACGCAACATCATCCAAGCGATATTTCCTTATATACTCTATAATGAGTGGTTTAACAATCACGTTATCTAGGAATTGTGTTTTTAATTCCTTTATAATTCACATGTTCCTTAACATTATATCTTGGAGGATTATATCCATCTCAATACTTATCATGGATTAAGTTGTAGGATCTTTTCTACCAATGGAATGTTGATCTTGATTCTCCATACGATGATAATAGTGGATTGTGATGTCATATTCTTTAATTATCCATATATGTTTCATCAAAAATATTGAGGTCATTCTATGATAATATATACTTGTGAATATTTCGATCAATTTATAGCTCACCCATATCTCTATATGTATAATAAAAACAAATTATCAATGTTAAGATTACTACACCCAACATCAGATCATGTGTGGGATATTATTACTCATGTATCATGATTTAATGAGTGGTGTATGCTTTGAATTTATCATTTTTATGACAGAATGTCAAAAAAATTATTTGAATAGCCACTATTGAAAAACAACCATTCCCTATAGGTGGATAATATGAGTAAAATTTTGTTTGTAATGTACTAAACATTGATGCTACATAATAATTTCTCGGTCTTGTCTAGCTACATGGTCTCATACACATTTCTCCTAACAACAGAGGTTGTCGACAAGTATTGAGGTCCAAGGGTTTATCTTTGAGGAGACTATTTCCTCTCACCAAAGTGTTACATAGAGAAATATCAATAATCAAAGGGGTAATACATATAATAGAAACAAAATTTATAAATATATGTAATAGATAACAATTTCAATAGTAGTCTCATATACACTAATGATTATGTTATGTTTCTATAAAGAAACAAAAACAAGTACATACTAGTAGAATAGAACAATTCAATCAATATATAAAAATTATCGTAAAGTTATTATCTCCAAATAGCACTAAATTCGTCAAAATTGTCTTGTGATCCCATTATTCATTGCATGAAACATGTCAAGCATCAATCTATGGTCACTTTCACTTGTCCCCACTGAAATCCATAATGTTTATCCAAGTACCCAACGGAATCTTGAACAATGTGTGAGATAAAATCCATGTAGGTAACCAGCCAATGACTTGTAACAAGTCATGGATGTGCAATATAAAAATATAAATAAGAGTAAAATATAAATCACTACTGATCAACAAGTAAAATATAGATCCCAAAGAAAATATACTAAAAAAATATGATTTTGTATATCTCCAAATGTCTCCCTAAAAATCATGGGTATAGATCCTATAAAAACGAATTTGTAGTGCGAACAGAAGTAAATTACACATCCTCATTGTATATAACTTATGTCATAACCCCCAAGACCATGATGTATAATCTGTAAAAAAATTCCACTATTACCATAATGTATAAACAGAAGTTCTTGAAAACTGTGGAAATAATGTATTATCAAGCATATAACATTTACCAGGGAAATTCCACGTAATCATGTGCTATACCCGGCAGTCCAGATCGATGGTTTAATGGACCAAGGATTCATCATTGAGTCCCAAGATCATTTCTATTGAATTTCGATTAGGATTGAATTTTTGTTAAGGATAATGTATATCGACCATGATCAATGTGAGTCCAACAAAATGGGATTGAAGGTTTGGTAAGGACCAAGTAAATACCCAAATATATATCTTTATTCATGTAATACACTACCTCATTATATATTTAAGGATGAAATTCCATGTAATCTAGTGGAATCATTAAATTATTATTTCATAATAATTTGGTTCTATGAGTACACCAACTCATATAAAATTATTATTCAATGAAAGGTAATATGTTTAAAAACTCATATAACATTTCCATATAATACCATAAATCAATTAATTGAAGGAAAATAATTCCAACACATATAAATGGGATAAATGAATCTCTTAATTAGGAATTTCAGTTCTATTCAATTATTAACAAGATTTTCCAATTCAAGAATGCACCAACTCACCTCAAGTGTGGAATAAAAAGGAATATACATAAGAAATATACATGGTAATCCCCATGCATGACATGGGTTGGTTCAACAACCTCCAATTATTATTAAGGGATCTAAATGGAATCCCTAACTAGTTCTATTTCAGTTAATTTAGTTAACCAATATAGATTTATGGTTACACAAAACTTTTCGGCATGTTGCAAAATTTAAAGTACCTAAATAAAATAGTATACCAAATTGGAAAAGTATATACCACCAATTATATGAAGGTTTTAGAGTTATCATCTAGTATCAACTCCTAATTCGACTATGATCTTGAGAAAAAATAAGTAATGGATGAAGATCATAGAATTAGGGAAACATAGCTTGATTTTAAATAGCACTGTCAACACTAAGATGAGCATGCACTGACACAAAATTATTTGATTACTCGCAGATTTAGATATAATGAGTTGATTGGTTAGGGAATTAATGTTAAAATGGAGGAGAAACATCAAATTTGATGAAATAGATTTCAAAATCCCAACTATCAAATGTAATTCACACTGTAATGAATAATTTGAGTAGTTTTTAGGTTTTAATCATTTCTAGGGTAAAAATAAATTTTCAAAAAATGTTCATGGGTCTCATAGAATTACAACATGGGTTTCCAAAGAATGATCCTACTGCACACCCACAATTTAATGTGGTGCACATTTCACGGTTAGTGTGCATAGTTTTCCAAAATGTGAAAAAATCTTGTCTCTTCCCTATGTCAAATACTAAAGAGTTGTCGAATGAGTGTCCAGCTCAATTATTATATAACAATATACTATGGATACTATTCCTGTCATTAATGGACCAAATAATCAGGAAAACATGTGGTGGAAAAATCCTTTTTATTATATATCCATGTTGTAGTAATTATAAATTCCCATCTGTGGTTTTATTCCACCTCCCTCAGAAATCGATCTCAGATCCTCCTGTATTAGATTCCACTTAGGATCATCCAAATTACTAATAATTTGTTGGCCCAATGGTACTCATAATCTTTAATGGTGTAATATTATTCCATAGGTATCGAGTTCGAGTTATGCTGGAGGCAAAATAAAACCCTTGGTGGCAGGTGATAATTCCTACTACATTTTTGCAAAGTGGTGCATCATTTGGGAACCATGTGTATTCGTGATGACGTAGAAAATTAATGTGTTTCTTGTAGACCATAGAGTATCCTTACATAAATGGTAATAACCATCAATAGACCCAAAATTCACCGTACTTGGCCACATCATCAAGCATTCATGTGGTGGCCAAACGCTGTTATACAGTGATTCCACATGGTACAAGATTTCCCCTACCATCCAAGGTTTTATTCTGCCTCACTTTTAACTGAAAATCTATTCCTAAGGAATAGTGGTCCACCAAGTAACATTACATGTACCACTCCAACCTCTTTTGGTTAGTTATACCGTGGGACCTTATGCACATGATTTCAACTAAACAAGAAAACTGTCATTTTCTTTAAAAAAGTAGGGCATCAGGAACCAAAAAATCAATCGACACCCCCAATATAGCTGCGAAATCAAAAGGTATTCCCATTAGTATGTAATTAACCATTTAATCCAAAAAAATGAATTATACCTCATACAAAAAAATGATTCTTAGCATATTCCATGTTAAATGGATTCATCCATAAATTTCCACCTCAATGGTGGTCAGTACTCAGCTGTGAAACCCACCAGAAACTAAGAACATATGTTGGACTCCAACTCATATTTATCTTCATATAAACGGTCATTGTTCTATAAAACCAATACAATAAAAACTAACTGGACTCTTCTAACCATCACGATCATATCTAAAATTTAAATCATATTCTCCTTAAATAACATATCTACCTATAGCTCAACCTTCTTTGGATAAAAATCATTATATTATTCTGAATGAAAATAGTGCCACTGAGATACATTGAGACTTCATGCATGGTTAAGTACATATGAGGTGATTTGTGTAGATTTTTTATTAAGAATATAATGTATAAATACCTATCTTAATCAGCTAGACCTACAAAGAAGTATCATTCATGAGACACAATACCTGTTAAGCTACCAATCCTACCACTTACTAGGACAAGGAAAATTAGCATGGTAAGCCACGAAAATAATCATAACATTCAATCTATATTGTTTACAGATAAATATTATTATATGAAAACTCCACCAAATAAGTATTCCTCTCCCAATAGCTCCCATAATCTATTACACATTCTTTATTGACATTCTGATGATCCATTATGATATCCTCTAATAGGAAATCAATCCGGGGGTGAGATGTTGTTCATAGAAATAACTATGTACCCATCACTCTCTTTAAAACCTCCCAATAAAGAGTCCCAATGTTGGCATCGCTATCAGAAATGATTATGTCTGGGAGCCTAGGGTGTTGAACAATCTCATTGAAACACAACCACCCAATATCTTCGACACCAAATGTATCCATGATTTTTTGGAAATGATTAACATTAATGATCCTGTAAACAACAACTCAAACAATAGAACTACCTTAAAGCGACGTCATAAAACATGTCAGGAAATACAACACAATGTCATATAATTACCCCTAATAAATAGGTTACTATAATATATTTATAAATTGTCATTGAAGTTCCTAAATTTCCTACTAATAGGTCGAATTCCTAGTAATAAAATTAGTTACCTCACATTTAATTCATGGCCACCAGTACTTATGTTATATTTCAAGCTACATATTTGGTACCCGAAGTTTCATTGCAAATAAAACATCATGAATGTAAAACAATAAATCTTCAAGTATGTCCACTCAAACATATATGATTCCATTGATATTATTTTTATCATTCTTCCCACAACCCAACCAAGAGGTGGGACCAACATTCCACACTCTCCCATATGACTATACCCTTAGAATCTGATAGTTTCCATGTTTTCACACTATCTGCTATAGTATAGTTCATGTCTAAGGATCAATGGAATGTATCCCAATGTCGGTATTCCGCCTCAATGTTCATCTCTTATAACTAATCCATAAGTATACACTCACTACTAGCCTCTTTAACAACTAGTATTTATGTCCTCTTACACAGTTCATTGACCACTACATTTCACTTCTAATGAATTGGGGCACGCACAAATTTAAAATACTATAGACAGTCAATCAACCTTTACTACCTATGACTTATATCCTGATCTGTAAATATAAATATGATACTTTTTTTGTTCCTGCCTGCCAAAAATATTCTTCTAGTAAATAATGTATTTTTCAATGAAATGCATGAACAACTATAGAAGACATGAGGTCGTGCATCGGAATGTTCCTCTTCTATGGATTTAGCTTATGATAGCCCTTAAAACATGACTCTATATCAATATATAATCAAAAATGAAAACAATATAACAAATGTGTTGCAATACATATTGTTTATCATGCCCTATTTTGGCATAATCATGATTAGTACACAACTCAATCTTCCTTATCTCTTGGAAGGATGTCTCATAATTATATTTATGTACAAACTTCATAACCATTTTAGTCATGCCAATTATTGGTTTTACTAGGAATGTGATGTTTGTATTAAATTCCTATAATATCATTCTTTCCTAATGAAAAACTATATTTCAATTACATTATTGGAATACTCCCATGAAACTATAGATCCCACCTTCTATGTTTCAAATGATACTATTTTCACCAAAACAATATGATCCATGATGTGATTCTTACCCATCAAGAAGTGGTACTTCATGATATTATCATGTAACAGATTCTCTATAAATTTATCTTAAATGATATGGATACATTTTTAATGACTGGGAGAATTATGACAATACATCAAGATATATTCTATGAGATCCACCTCAAAATTATCCAGATATAGATGGGAAACATTTTCCATGAGTTCCATGAAAACTAATGGATCATTCATGATACCGAAAAACATTACTAGACACTCATATAGATCATACCAACATAAAAAGGTTTTAAGATATAATTCTACAGGACAAACACATCCAATAAGATACCTAAACGTCTAATAAATTCATCAGAATACCTGAGATGCTCTGACTTTTTCAATCATGTCATATATCATTACAAAGAGATCGTGATTCTGAATTGGTATCTTGTTCAATTTCATATAATACATTCATATCCTAAGTTTATCATTATAATTTTTAACAAAGTATTTTCAAACCTCATGGATAATTACTATTTCTTATATTCATTTTTTAATCAGAATACTCAAGCTTCTTCTTGAGCATTTAAAAGTACATCATAGCCATCTAGTAAGGATGAATGGATACTAGTGAAACTCATTGATGTATCTCAATGGATAACACAACCTCAATTATAGGATGTAAAATAAAACATTCTCTTGGGAAAAAAATAAATGAAGTTTTCATCCAATGAAAGAAATTATACGTAATTATTTCCCTAATCCTCAATATAAAATGACCATTCTATGTAGTCATCCATCCTATCCCATTAGTCTTTGGTCCAAATCGGCTCACCATTACATCCAATTAAACCTTGTTAAATTATTCAACACCCTAATGTGATGTGAAATTAAAACTCATGTGATAACAGTCCATTTAGGATTGATGATCCATTAAACATTATTTCCAGATAATGATGTCAATCCTGGTCATCATGGGGAAAACAAATTTCAGATTAAGTGGCACCAACCAATCTCATGGTGAAACTCTCTTCACTATGATAAATCATCCATCCTGATCCCTAAGGGAGTTTCAAGTGTCATAGCACCATAAAAAACTTATCCAAAATCTCAAGGCTCTCTACCACACGTATGTATTTGAAACTATGTTATGAAACTATATTAAAAAGAGAATATAGAATAGTTGACAATAGTAAGATCATATATCCCACCATTGATGGTCTAACACCATTCTCCATAGGGGTAGTCAGTAGAGAATAGATCTGTCCTGAACTGTCATCATGTGACACAACCTGACTACCCAATGTGGGTCTTCATTGTTATTTTAGTACAATTGGTTCCTAGATGCATCGGACATGTCCAACACCACATAAGCACAATCAACCGATAATTATTTAGATATCCCCCTGATGTTGACCCATGGAATCAACTTTAAAAAATGATTTCATACCAGGCCCAATATGCTCACTATTGGATAGAAGGCCCTTCCGAAAAAATGCATGAGAAAAATCCTACGACAATCTCAAAACTCTACTAGGTTATGATCACAGAGATTCATCAGGTTTTCCCCTCTCAAACAATTATAATACAAAAGTGCACTTCTATATCGAGTAGCCTAGCTATTTGTAATCTCATGGGAATCCTCAAAACATCAATTCCTAAAACTAGATGATGAACAACATGGTCAATAAACTATACTACTCTGCCATGCTCCCCCAATTCCTCTCAAGATTTACACTATAAATAGCACATTATTTAAATAATTAATAATATAGGTCAATATGATCATGTTGAAAAATGATCAAATGTAATGGCTAAAACATTTCTCAAAGAATCTCACCAGGAATAACTCATCAATAAGATACATCAATGAGAAATGGTGTATCTCGGTAAAGTGTATCGAGTACCCATAACAATCATAACAGTCTACTCTAGATACATGAACTCACTAACCTACTCTTCCCTCATATTAACTTGGTAAAATTAGTCATCGTTACTAGTATGTAAATCATGGAAATCCATATCTCACAACATATCATCTTAATTTAGTATATCACATATGTTATTTTCTTCACCTTGTAGAATATAATTCTCGATAATCACTCTCTTATCATGTGGTGTCTCTAGATAAACATATAATGATATCAATATCTCAATCCATGGCACAATATCTTATTTACCTATATCCCCCCAAATGGTGGAAGGATGATACAACTGGAAAACTTTTTTCAGCTCATCCATAACTAATATTAGTTTTACTAATCCCTAAATGAATTATATTAAGTGTAAAAACCCCTAATGAAAATATGAATCATCACATATTTACTTAACAACACTTTGTTCTATAGTTGGTACTAATGTATGATCCATCAGTAGACCATGTCCCACTTCCTCTAAAGAATAGACTTCAACACCTTCCTGGAAAATGATCAGAAGTCATCATGGTGTAATGCCTCTATAATTACAAACAATGACTCCTAAAATGATCAATAACAAATTTCATAGAATATATCATTGGACATGTCAACACCTATCAATTAATAGGTTATTCAATATATCATTATCCTAGAGTTAGGACAATTGAAAAGTAAACATTCACAATAGTCAGTGGAGGATGTTCCTCTTACCCACTCAATTATTGGGACTAGGTTGAGATATAAATTTACAATATCAATTTTAAATTTGAATTTTATATCTATATCACATTTTATCCAAATGGTTGAACCAAATGGTATACCATTTTTGATAGATAATGTACCACAATAATTATTTACTGAAATATGGAATACACAAAATAACACATTACAGACCATTTGACTCATGGTCCATGAATCAATGATCCAAAATTGTCCTCTCGGGGTGTGTTCTATTAATTAATAAGGAAAAAAATACATAGGTAATTATAGACACTCTGAGTAATAACCATCATTGTCAATTCCATTCAATTTTTTTTGTCACAACAACAGACATATATATCACAACACCAATCACAACATCATTAAAACAAGAAATGAATCCTTCATTGAATGTCATGATTCATGTCATGATATTTATAATAAATTACAAAAAAAAATTGTGAGATTGAATACCCTCATTTAATCATTTTGAAATACTGGAGAACAGAAAATCATAGAACTACTAATATCATAGTTCAAGGGAATCACCCAATAGTTGAATCAAGTCAATTATAATAGAAAAATTCTAGAAAAAAATGTTCTATTTGAGGAATTTTTCTATTTCATGTAAATGGGATAACTTTAGATTGGTAGGACACATTATAAAATTACAATTTCTTATTATCCCCTATAATTTTCTAAAAATTATTATTTTTTCTAGAAAAGAAAACTTATTATATAACCTGTAACAACCTAGAACCAGATGGGACTCACTAGTTCCAAATAGATAGTTGTCCACATGGACATGACAACGTCAATTTAAATTCCATAGGCTGCTGACTATATGTGAGGGCCTAGGGTATGTGTGTGAGAATACTAAACCCTCGTAAAAAATTATAACATAATAATGTACCGATAATATTCCATAAAATAATATATATATATATATATATATATATATCATTCAAACCATAGTGAAATACTGGGAATAAATAAGAATCCCAAAATTATTGTCTTATACAATGATGACCATCACCTATGTCAACAGTATAATCAAAACAGGTACATTGAAGTACAATTCAACCAATGTATTAGAAAAAACCAAAACGTTACTATTTTCATAATCAGCTCATAGATCAGCATGGTCTTGTTCAAATATGCTCATAAAGATGATACAAGTCATACATAAAAATGTATGTACATTATCGGTTCCTACTTGCATTCAAATATTCTGTTAGGGTACCAGTTACTGTTATGAACATAGTGTGAGATACAATACCAATAGTTGACCAACTGATTTTCATTAAAAATTAATGGATATGAAATATAAAAAACTAAAGAAGAGTAAAATATATATCATATGAAAATATTAATTAAAAGTAAGATCCCATGAAATTTTAACTACAAAATAAGTGATCTATTATAGCCCAACAAGGCTCCAAGAAAATCATGGTTCATTATCCAAAAATAAATCTAGTAGTAAAGTAAACAAATGAAATACCCTACCATTAAATATACAATGAATATTGTTACACCCATTTACTTGTCGTAAAATCTATTAATCAAATAAACCGAAACTGTTCCATATAATTTTAAGTGTCAAACAACCATATTCAATCCTTATAACCAAGATTTTCACATTTACCATTTCCATGTTGTGTTATCAAGTGTCAGACCATGCACAGATCAATACAAGTTATATTGTACGGAGGTATCATCATTGAGTCCCCTGACGATATCATTGGAAACTCAATGTGGGTTTAATTGTTGTATAGTACATCTCTTCCGACCATATCCACTTCATGCCCAACCAATCTGGATGCAAGGGGTATCATGGATAGAGGCATCCAAGAGAACAATGCCACAATGAGAAAAATAAATTTTAGGTGTCCACAACCACATTCCAATTTCAATGATTAACATCCAATGAATCTAATGAAATCATACATAATTTGTTATATATATCATGTCAAAAAGAAAATTCAATCCCATGACTACACCCACTCATATACAATTCAAATTCAATGGAAAATGATGGTTTTAATCACCCATATAAAAGTTCATTATAATCCTCATAATTAGTACAATAAAGTAATAATAAGTAAACACATGGAAAAGGAGGCAATTCATCTCATAATTAAGAAATTCAATTAAATTCAATTATTAAATGGATTCAACTAATTGTAAAAGCACAAAATCACCCCATGGGTGGTTTAACATAGTCATAGTCATAGGAAATTTACATGGAAACCCAGTTTGGAGAACATGTATGTGGAAAAAATGTCTAAAAAGTCTTCTAGAAACTATTATACATCGCTAATAGTTTCAATTTCATTTAATTAAAATCAAAAATTCAATTTTTATATCATGCCAGAATTCCTACCTGGTTGAACAACAAAAAATACCATATTAAATAACAATAAAAAATAAAAAATTAAAGGAAATTTGGTGTAGGTAAGTAATAGAGTACTCATCATGTATCATCTCCAGATTCATCTCAGATGAGGTGAAAAATGAAGAACGAATGGAGAACCTAAATACATGGGATAATTGGTTGAATATAAAGAGTCTATATGATACCAAGAAGAATAAGAAATGTCCCAAAATTAATTGATTACTCACCAATGCAGACCCAATGATATGTTAAGCACCTAAATCAATGTTTATGAGGATGAGAAAGATCAAAATAAAAGAAATATATTGAAAAGGTCACTCAATGAAATTTCTTCCCATATGAATAAATATTAATAAATGTTTTTAGGTTTTAAAAATTCTATGCTTAAAATTGTGATTTTGAAAAAATTTATTCCTTCACAAAGGTTTTCCACACGGTTATCTATACTATGTCAATGATGTGTTCCTACTATGGTAATGAGGGGTTCTTCTCATGGTTTTTACCTTGTTTTTTGAATCCATGCACAAATGGTCACTGAGACTTCGGTCAGAAAATTGATAGCTTTTTCCTTGTTTTGCACCTTTATTCATATAGTTTACCATAACTGTGTTGCTTATAACCCCCTTCTTTCTAACCTCACAAGGTTACTTGTAATCGTGCGAATTTTCATACATAGTTTCAACTAACCATGAAACTTATCCTTTTCTTACAAAAATATGGGATTCGGGCTCTGAACATGCCCTAGATTCCCCCAATACACCCATGAACTCAAAGGATATACATATTCTGCACGAAATATACATTTAAACTGAAAAAATAAATATATGTATGCCATAAAAAGAATAGGGTTCATACAATGTGGTTAAAATATCCTTTAACCCTATAAATAGAACTTCATATTCATTGTTTTTATGATACATTAATCCTTTCCATGTTATCTTAGTTAGTATTATTAAAAATCATGAGAATTTTATAAAAAAACATTACCAATAGTATAGAGAGAATATGGGCAATATATATATATATTATAGATTCGGGTATACACTATTATTTAAAAACTGTTGACTATGAAGGATTCATAGTCATAATTTTTCTTTGGTTGACATTCACAATCAATGATACATGATTCACCAATGAATGGAACATTCGAAAAATTTATATAAATTATAATTTCTTAATGAAATTTACATAATATTACAATTCTCTTAATGTTCTTACATGATTTATATTATTTGGTAATATTATTTAAAAACACAGGCAAGTATTTTTCATGATAATGATTAAAGACTCTATTATTCAATTGACAGAGCATTGGTGAGTCTGAAAGTTATTAAATTATATTCATAATAATAGAACCTCAAATAAAAAATATTAGTCGGAATACCCTCATGATTTAAATATATTTGGCGGTATCCTGACGGAAGGTCCACTTTATATAATTATATTGGCCCATGACGAGTAAAATATAAGTCATTAATATTATGGAGTGAAAACATTTTCAATATAAATATTTTGTTGAGTACATTATAATAAATGAATATAAGAATTAATCCATCCTTTTTTGTGAATAATATTTTAGGAAAACCACATAGTTAAGTACTAGAGCATACAAAAAACATTTATAGATTCAATCATAGTTTCTTATTTGGTTCCAATATATATATATATATATATGAGTGTTATTCTATAGGTAGGACGTCATATGGTCAGTGCTCCCGGTATTAGTTTAATTGAGAACTAGATCACTAGGTTATAAACTATACCATGAAACTCATTGTAGAATACATTTGGATATTTTTTCAAATATGGAATGTTTTTAATGTTTATTCACTCCGATGACTTAATTATTTGAGATATATCTGGTTTCCCACATTGCAAAAATTTGTATGCATTAGGTGAATATTCAAATGGAGATTCCTCATCATCCTAACAGTTGTATATAAAAAATTATTTGTCAAGAAAATAAATGTGATTTCCTCCTAGTTACAATTGACATAGAATATATATATAGATTTATTTCAATTTCCCATTATTGAATAATGTTTTTTTACAATAACTATGGCCTAGTTTTTTTTTGGGAGATTCCAGCCATAAATATTGACTATGGAGGGGTTATATAATTGATATTAATCAAATTAGCTATATTTAATTTCACTAATAACTCAATATAAATGTGTTTAGTTGATGTTTGAATAGTTTTACTCATCTTTAATTATATAAAATAATTTGTAGATACATAATCAATTAGTATGTTTGATATTTTTGTTCAAATAATAAACTTACATATCACCACATTGTTTTTCATGTTCCACCATAATAAAAATTATAACATTACACCATCCTTCTTCCCTTTTCATTGGGGATTTTATTCTTTAGTTATCATTGATAACCCATTTCCTATGGCATTTTAAGTAAAAAATTTCTCAATACTATTAAAACATTACATCATAAGGTGGGGACTGATAGAAGATTTAGTTTATTTTACCCCTTTAGTGGGCTTAATCATCTCACTTTGTTATACATGAAATTGATTTCCCACAATTAAATAAATATATAATCTCTAATTTCTAGTTAAGAATTATCCCAGATTATACAAACAAAAAATATAATAAGAGAAAAGTATGAATTATTATATCAAAATTCATTACCTGTTTATCCTCTAAATTTAAAATACATTCTAATTTTTTACTCCATATTCATCAGAATACTAAGAACCACTGATCACTATTTCAATATTTGTACCCATCAAAATGTTTCCTCATTTCATGTAAAGTATTAAATCACCAAATATTTCATATGAATAATATTTAGTGAACTAAATAATTAGTCATAATTATATTTTCGATAAATCATGTAGCTATTGGTGAACAATGAAATCCTAAGGTTGTTTTTTTCATAATACCCAATAGATTAACTCTTTTTTTCATGATACTACAAAAATTTTGAATTATTTTTTTATTGGAAATTAGTTTTAATATTATTTGAGAAATTTATTATTTATTACTTCTAGTTTATTGGATTAGATTCCACCCATAAAAGTAGTATTGTTGATCTGTATCCAATACTGATTTCATTTCCCCTATTGTGAAAAAATTTCAAGTTTTACATTCTGATCATCAGAGATATGGAAGACATAGAGTATATTCTCAATAGAAATTAAAAATAATTAGGAGAATAGGGAATAATAATACACACTAAATGTAAGTGGTTTTTTTTGAAAATTGATACAACTAAAAAAATCCCTTACAAAAGAAAATGAGTCATTCCTTTTTACTAATTTTATTATTCAAAACATGAATTTGATGAAGAATAATTTATATGATTTGATTATATCATTATAATATCATGGTTGGAATGTAATTTCTATTATTATTTTAATTCCCATAATGTTTTTAGCACAATTCCTCATATTTCCATCTAATTACAATATAAATGAAATATTATGGATGAAAATTATAAAATTAAAAACTATATAAAACAAAATAAATGGAATTATAATGAATAATTAATTATTGAGAAATTGTATCTCATTTTATATTTTTCTATGTTTAAGACAATGATATCCATGGATGTTATCAAATTAGGTTATCTAAATCACAATTTTATATACTACACCATTAAAGTAAATAAATATTTTTAAATCATTTTTTTAATGTACATATGAATTAACCGAAGCATGTACCCCATTAGTGTCACACATGGTTTACAGTTATACCCACATGTTGTTTACTACGTGATGATAAATTTGACACCCAAACAACCCTTTTTAGGGATATAACCTCAAGGACTATCTATTCATGAGAATATATCAAATTTTTCATATAAGGACATGGATTCCATTTTGAGGAAACTACAAACTCAGCAAATTACCCAGAATTAATGATGATTTACTTAAACAGATCCAAATGTTTAAAAGTAATGTATTCTTTATGAATCCATTAAGCATAATTTTTATTTTTATAATATAAATTAGTGAAATCTAGAAATCATATAAAATATTTTTATGAATTTTAGTCATAAACATGTGTAAAATTAATCAGTGAAATCCAGAGGCCAAGTGCCCTCGAGAGATTAGATACATAAAAAACCATACTAAAATTTAAAAAACATATTTATATACCACATTAATGCCATGATAATAAATTGTATTGGTGTTACATTATATCATTATATACCCTGGGGGAATTGATGAGAAAATATAATAAGTAATAAATCTCCACAAGGGAAAAATCAGAGTATGTTATTATGAAAGGAAATAAATATGAAACAAGAGATACAAAATAATAACATGATATATGGGGATCATATATGTTAACTATAAATAATGGAATATGAAATGTGACATCATATAATCATGTAATCATAGTAATGTGTTGAAAACATAAAATAACCCATTAAAATCATAAGACAAGTCTCACCACTAAGGAAACCCTACAATGTGTAAAGAGTCCCACAGTGGATTGGGATTACTCCCCAGTCCATACATGTCATCTCATAAGATTTAAAACATTACCAAATAAATTAGAGGACTATATATTTCTAAATCCACACTTAACATAAGATATATATTCATATGTGTTCCGTATATGAAAACATTTACAATGACTGTGTAAAAGAAAAATTTGTGAATAAGAAATAGGTTAAATAGACTTCTTCCAGAACATAACCCAATCGAATATCATAAAAATTACCATGATATAAGGGGTTAAATAATTATTTTACATTAATAAAAAAATAATAAATCATAGAACATGAAAACATATTTTATATTTTTTGATGAAATCAATTTATTAAATAAGTGGGAAAAAATGAAATTCTTAAGTGGGGTTTTATGAGATAGTGAAAATTTTATTAAAAGAGTGTAAAAGTATATCAAATACCATAATTCAAGAAATGAACAAAAAAATTCAACTAAAAATAGATTTCTCCTATAGGCCAAATAATATTAAATACGTTTTATATTGGGATACAGTCCATTAGATGAGAAGTAAACTTGTTCCATTTAATATGGTTTTTGTAAAATAAGGAATAAAGAATGGTATTTGAGGAATATATATTCTCCTGAAAAAAAATTTAAATTATACATTGTATATAGTAATTTAAAATTAAATAACAAAAGATAAAAAATTAATTATGAAGAGGAGATATGTAATTGGATAAAAATAAAGAGACTGTGTACCAAATAATAATGATAGTGGTTCTAAGGATCACTTAACTCAGTTCCTGGCCTCATTTCATAAGTTTTTTTTCGAAATGATGAATTATAAAGTTATTTTTATTAAATAATTTCATCAAATAAAATTTCATTTATGTTCGATTTTACAGTTCATTTAAATTAATAATGTTTTCAACTAATGTGTAGATTTTTCTTATTTTGACAACATTGGGTTGTTCCATAGTTTTTATAAAAAAAATTATTTTTTATGTTGATTATAGTTAAAAGTTATTTTAATTAGTTCCATAATAACTAGATTTTTAGATTTATAGATTCTATAAATACATAATTCCAAAATTTATACACCTCAAAACATGTCCAAAAGAAACTCAGAATAAAAAATTCGTATTGTAATGAATGTTTTGGTTGGTAAAAATTACAAGGATAAATTATATAATATTTTAAATATAATGAAAATTATATTAAAAAAACATTATAATTTAATAGGTATTATATTAATTCTCAAATTTGATCCATATAACATTTCTATTAATTATGTGTTGATAAATGTGACACATCATCTACTAAGATGGTGAACCGACTATAACACATGTAATGTTTTCATTATATAGTAGATAGTTGGAAGTTATATAATGGATATTCAATTAATATAATTATATTAAATTACATTAATAATAGATCATTTGTGTAAAATAATTATATATAATAGATTTAATGATTTCACAATAAAATTTAATACAATTTTTTTCAGAATATTACACATTATTTGGATGTTCACTATAAGGAAAAAACATAATGCTTGTTAGGGTACACTTTGTCAATGCCAAAGGATCCAAGGATTTGAGTAGAGTGATTGGGATATATATCGGTAGAGTAGGGTAGTTATTGTTTCATTAATGAAAATTTATATGTGAGATTATTAAGGGTGGTATTTATTATGGAGGGAATGGGTTATTAATAATAAATTATTGATTATTTTATCATTTAGGAAAGATACATGTGAAATTAAATGACTGCAAATAATTTTATGTCATATTATTAAAAAGCAGGGCTGGTTTCAATTTTAATAGTTATGTAACCCAATGGAAGTAGAAAACCATGATGTCAAATACAATTAACCTAAAATGGTTTAATTATAATGATAAATATAATTTATATTCAATGATGTAATATATAGTGTTCTAAATTCAACATAATAAATTTAAATTTATTAATTTACACCATAAAAAATCATTTTTCCATGAAAAAAGATTCAATTTATATTAGGAATTTATTAAGTTATAGAGATTTAAATATATTTTGGTATTTTTAAAATCCAAATTTATTAATATTCACTAAAAGACATTTACTTTTCAAGAAAATATAATAAATTTCTCTCACAAAATTATGGATCATGATTCCACATATGATATACAATTTTTAAAAAAAATTACATTTTATGTAACAATTATTTTTCTAATAAATTCCAATTTTTTTTGATAAATACTCACTTTTATGACATGATATGAGTCAAATCCCAAATAAATGTTATTTCTGATTTATTATAAACTATGATCAAATATATATTTTTTAATGAAACAATTTTAATAGAATAATTTTGTTGGACCCAAAAATATATATTTTAATAAAAACAAAACAAATATATTTTACCAAAAATACAAGCATAATTTAATTATGGAAAACATTTTTTTCCTCACATTTGACAATTTTATATAACATTTATATTATGTAAATTATTTATACATTACATTCTAAATTAATATAATGAATTACAATGTTTAAAAAATATATTTCTATGTATGAAATAAGTGTTAATTCATTAGAGGAATAATGAGTATAATGTTCTTGGACATTGTAAAATAAATCCTTTTAAATGAGTATTAGATATTTATATAACTATAGAATATATATAGTAATAATATTAAGTTGGTTAATATGTTTAGATCATTATAAAAATTATTATTTAATAAATTTGGATAATGTGGAAGTTATATTCTAATATTTATTTTTTTTTCTAAAACCTCTCATTGACTATTCATTTTGAATTTTTTTAAATATTGTTTCAATGCAGCTTGGGAATGTGTTTTCCAATAAAAGGTAATCAATATATAAAATTAAATATTGGTATAACACTTTTTTAATGGTAAAAATATTATTGAAAAGGGATATTATAATAAAATATATATATATATATAATATTTTTCATCAATAACTATTTGAATGTGGAAGAAACATATTGATGTGAATACATAACCACAATTGATGGATTATCACTAATGTATAATATAATTTGTGGGATTCATTAATTGAACTATTCTCATACAAAATATCACGTGACATAAAAAACATACTGAATGAATTATTACGTATTAAAATTTTGGTCACATCCATCATGGTAGAATATGTGAAAATGAATATTGGTTAAAAAAAATATAATTTTCATTATACATAAATTTTTAAATATCATAAATATATCTAATGATTAATAAGAAAAGAATTAAATAAACATCTTTGGTCAATGAAAAACAGTAATCTAAGAGAAATAATGATAAACAGAGGCAAGTCAATATGAATATAAATAGATGTGAAATAATATACATTCATGGAAAAAGAACCCATATATATTAAGTATATTGAGATAATGGATGAAATAAATAGATTAATTAGAATTATAATGATAAACAATAAAAAATAGTTAGTTGTATATAAATATTTCATAATTTGGCGTGTAAAAATCAATTAAATAAGTGATAACAAGCATGTAAATCCTTGGAAACAATAGAAAATGGAATAAAGGATATACTCATTACTATATATATATATAATAATTGTTTTTGATGAATTTTGGACCACGAAAAAATTATGCAAGTTTATTTTTATTAGAATAAAATATGGGAAATAATAACATGATTTGAAATAAGGGTGTTTTAAAAAAAAAATTTTCACTAATATGATTTATTGAATTGGGAAATTCATTAGCCGAAATAGGGGAATTAATAGACAACCCAATGTTATTGAGTGAATCTTCTAAGAAGTAATAATATACATATATAAGAATGCACCTGAATAAAAAATAATATTGTTTAAGAATGCATATTTTTATAAAATTTTAATATAAAAATTAACCATCAATAATTAAAAGATGAATAAATTTAAATGAAAACACAAAGAATTTACAGAAAATAAAAAATAAAATATTTTTAATGGGAAATGAATAAATTTTTTTCAATGTAATGTTATAAAAATATAAATATTTTTAATTATTACAAAATTTCCCTTAAAATTTTTTTCAGTGGGAATTAAGAACCTGGAAAATAGTGAATTATAAAATGAATTTTAGATCTCTAATATTAATGGGTAATTAGGGGAAATGCATTAATATTATATATATAGATTATATAAATATAATAATTGTTAGATATACTCAAAAGAGATGATTACAAGATGAATACTCTATAAAAACTTCATAATATATGAATTATGAAATTATAATTTGATTTATAAATGATATGTGATTTTAATTATGAATTGTGTTGAAAAAATGGGACCTGTTTAATCAATGTCGGTAAACATTTAAAAAATTATTATGTAAAATTTTATTTAAACCTCTACATTATTTATGATTAATGGAACATATATTTTATATCAAGAACAATCACCCCAGATGAAAAATATTTGAATATAAATATTTTATCATTTAATATTTTTACAAGGCGTACTATAATGTACCAGACCGGAACAGGCACCTGAACAATACTAAATGGGTCAGCTGTTACCGACATAGGTGTACCTCCCCAAATTCCAAAGGCTTCCAACTATCATTGAGGGTGTAAATTGGTATAGTGGGGAGGATATACATTATCAATAGAAAATAAGTTATTCTTCTGAGCATAATAGTAATACATGGAGAAGTAATTAAAGACTCTGTAGACAAGAACCGAATATGCATAGCGGAAGCATGTCCAAAATCAGAAAAAAATAGCGAAATAAATATGTAAACAAATTTAGTGGAAAGTAAATAGAACATCATGTTTAACACCACATATAATAACTTCTGAAAGAACGAAACATGCATCCACATCAGGTCATACATGTAAAAAATGGCATAAATGGCCATCCAACACTGGCTACAAAATAATGTAATAATAATAATACATGAAATAAATCCAAAGTAAACTCTAGCTAGGTATGACCTTAGGGTCCATGCCATACCTATGCGATATCTAGTATGATATAGCTCTAGAAGTGAATCTCTTTCCATCACATAAATCCAGAAATTCTATATGCATCATGAAGGGACCATGTTTGGGTGTGCGATGAATATTTTCAGGATTCCACTAAATGTTGTGTACCTAGCACAGGTTTTTAATTATTCTTGCATCGATTGGGAATGTAAACAGTATGATGCACAATGTAAAAACATCTTCCCCTGGTGCTCAATAGCCACCATGGAGTCTCACCTACTTCAGCCAACACCGAAATCTCTTCCATATAACTCGACACCACGTGAATAATGAAACCTTCTGTCTCATGTTTTGATGTCCTGGTGGAACACCCAAAAAAAATTACCCATTCCTGAAATCTCATGTCTACCCACTGCATAGAAATAGGAGGAACAACGAGGCATGCCCTGAAATCGTATTTGGAGGAATAGAGATATCTATAATCAATTAAACAACTGGAGGAAATAGAGACATATCCCCTCTATATCATAAAATTTTGTCCATATATATACCAACCTATGTCTTCTCACCTTCCACACGGCTTCCTGCAACATGACCCCAAAAACCAATAGTACCTAAGCCACAACTATAAGGGTCCTTTACCCCCATTTGTGGTCAATAACACCTCATCATTGAGTCAACCAACGTGCACATATACTCAAATCACAACTATGTCATAATTAGCAAATAAATAACCCAAGACACAACATCTCTAACACTTCATGTCCCTACGACCATGTCCCACATCTTTGATGGCATCTACATCAAAGTATCTCATACCATGCCAAACCTTCTAGTTATACCACCTCAAACTATTGTCCTTGATGCCCAGTCCTATTTTCTAACCACTCATGTAATCATATCTTAGCCTAACCTATAATCAAAATCACTCAAGAATATATTGGCTACTCACAACACAACCCCAAGGGTTCCAAAATATGCAATATCAAACATCACCTATATATATAATCAAAATAATCACTTTAAATCAAGAAAATAAATTTAAACAGTTGATTTTCACTACCCATATTTTTTCCCATACTAGCACAGAGGTCTTGAAACCATCTAATTATCTTATTCAAGATTAAACAGTTTAAACATAGACGTTTAATCAAAACAATTCAAATATAACAATTTTGGAATTCGGGCAAAAAAACACCCCAAATGAGTAAGGACCTCTAACCCAGAATTTCTCAAGAAGAAAAAGGGAATGTAATTCCCAATATAATCATATAAGTCATATGGACAATTAAATATAAATAACACGTGTCTCAATCAATTCCTAACACTACGCTAAAAATTTACAACCACTAAATGACCACAAAAACACAAATTAGTGTATGCATAACATACATTAGACTCATAGACCTAGGAACATCCATTATCAATATCCAATTTAATGCTGATCTTCATAGATATCCATTTCCATTAAATCTGGGATATTCAACTCGGATGGAATCTTTGGCGTGTGAGGTAAATGAATAAGAGAGGAATAGGGTGAGCATGTTTATCATTATTTATGCGGTCCAACATCCAATTACATATTTATGAATTGAAATAAGATGATGAATGTAGGAGTAGAAATGTTTTTGGCCTGCCAGAGCATCACAATCCGAATACGAGGAAGAAGAAGGTATTTTTGGAAATGAGATGCGATTCTCTCTCAAATAATTGCATAAATACTAATTTACACATCAGGTTAATGAACTAAACTTCATGTAGTGCATTATTATTACACGATCTCAACACGACATGTACAATGTTATAACATGACCATTACAAGCCTAACATACACATGGCTTGTACTTGGGGGTAAATGGTGTGTAACCTAGATAAATGTTACTTTCTTTATTTCCATAACAATTATGGAAAAATTGGAATGTTACTCATGCGTACGTACGACCTATCATCTCCATGATTGTAACTTTGGTTAATTTTTCATAACTAACATTAATGATTTCTTTTAAAAGTATAATTTATATATAAGTATGTTAATTATTTTCTATTTGATTTAATAATGTCCTATTTGACCACAGTTGTCTGATCAAAGTCTTATTTGATGAATAAACTGAATCTTGTAAAAATACGAGACCAAACTATAATTTTTCTATGTAGATATATTAAAAAGTTTAATAAGTGAAATTATATAGATTATAAATTTGAAAAATAGTATTATTTCAGTAAATAAATTAAATAATATTATATGTCAAGAGGATAAAAATAGATGTTATGACTCAAACTCAATATGTGGGATTTAATCTAAATCTCCATTCATTGTTGCATATTTTTAAATTTAGCACCCGCCTTCATTTATAATGTGTATATATAGACCCATTGACATATAATATCTTGAATTTATTTGTTCTCATTTTATTTAATGTTTTTTTGTATAATTCCATCATGATATTTATTATTAATATATTTTAATGTGTTATGGGATACATTATTTTAAAAATATATTTTTAAACATTTTAATATATAATTTCAAAAACAATACCTCCATATTAGTAATTTGGAAACTATATTAAATAGTTATTTATATTAATATTAATTAATTTTAATGGAAATTGTATATCTATTTTTCAATTTTCCTTCCACTATAAACCTTCTTGTTTTTAATGGAAAAATATACCTATATATTTCTCTCATCATTTGAATATTTTTATAAAAAATTGTTTTTGAATGTATATTTATAAATAAATTAAATTAAACCATTTTTTATATGTGGAAATGAAATTTTATGATGGTAATGTTGAAAATGTGATTATTTGTTTTGGTATGATTATATATCGGTACTTGTACATTTGGCAGGTGGTTACATAAGAAATCAATGAATTCTGGTTACATTATAAACCAATGATGGGTGATTCAATGAAAAACTAATGATATGTGGGTATATGATACCCTCCAATGTATTGTCTATGGATTGATAACACAATGAAATTACATCAGAATGAGTGAAATGTATGAAAGTTTAATATATGGTTATTCCATTTATAATAATGAAATGATTTATTATGTCTCACTATAACTATATGTGTAATATATGATTTATATACATTTTTTGGTAAAAATCAGATTAAAAAAATTATAATCAATGTGATTATTTGAAAATTATATACTTTATTAATTGTTTAGTGTTAAAATTTTAATTCATGACATTTTTTCATGTTTTTTTATTTTTGTCAACTAACTAATTGGCTCCTTAATTTCATATCCATTAATGATATTTTTATGCACATCCCATGTTTTAATTTTTTATGCATTTAAAAATAATTAATGAATTGGATTATGTAATGTTGAAAGGAATGAATATTATTCCAAAAAAAACATCTTGATTTATTTTAAATGATCCATATAATGAAAAATTGATACTTTCAGGAAGTGAGCACATTGTATATTAGGTTAATGTTATGTATTAATGAAGTAAAAATTCTCAATTTATCTAACCATGAAAACATCCTTGATGTGATAGAAGGTAAAATTATTGAATAAAACTCATGATTATGAAATGATTATTGTCAGGGATTATAATACAATATGTTTTTATCATGTATTTGAAAATACCTAAATGATTAATGTGAGATAATTTTTTATGATATACGACATTATTCATATACAATTAATAGACTCATAAATATGGGGTGAAATTTAGATATATAGAGATAAAAGACATTTTCTTCGTGGCATATAAAGATATATTACCTAATTTGAGAGGAATGATGAAAAATATTGATAATATATCATTTTTAGAGAAATATAGGAATTAAAGTCACATTTTAATGAAATAGAATCCCTCCTATATAGATATTAATCTCCCGAAGGATATGAATCCAATGAGCATTAAACTAGTGAAAAATCACACATGAATTTCATTTCGATGAAAATTGTTTCCATTAGTCACTCATGATAATATAGTATTCATATCCCTAGTTTTCATGAATAATCAATATCCTATTGGGTATTTAACATCAACACTTTATAGTAGTCATATTTTGTGATGATTTTAGATTTATAATGTCATCTTGGTATTAATTTTTTTCAGAACAACAACACACTCTCTAGAGACACAATTTTCAAAAAGAATACATTATGTGCTCCATATCAGTTTCCTAAAAAAATATAATTAAGAAATAATAAGTATATAGTGTGGATAAAAAAACCATACAAACAGTGATTACTACGAACACATGAACTAAACCAGATCTAAGAACACTGGAATTGTGGGTGGATAATGATTGTGCGTGTGATGAGAGTCAATGTTTTCACAAGAATCATTTTGTGAATGAATTTTTTTGGAATATACCTTCCCATTAAGATAATTCATTTGACCCCAAAAAATAGTTTTAAATAGAAAATAAAAAAAAGAAGATTGTGAGTGCTGGTATGTACATCAATTTCCTGCCTATTCATTGTGGAAAAAGTTAACATTTTATTATATTCTAAAATGAATATGTACCAAAATAGATAAAGATGAAACAAATTTTTGTATTCAATTAAATTCATACAAGAAGTAGATTTCTTTTGAACAAGGGGAAGTATCATTATTTCTTTAGAACCAGGTAAATATTGTGTGAAAAACATTCACACAATTAAGTGTGGTAATCTCTTTTTCATTAGAAGATATATTTACTATCCGGGGATTGTAAAATAAGAAAACTGATCAGTTACATACAATTAAATCATTATATCAATGATAACAGAACATGACAATGGCTATTGAATGTACATGAAATGGTACATGTGAAGGTAAGATCTTACATGCTCATGGATGATCATCAAGGAATCACCTTTCTGTGGATCAATCATTCCATTAGTGGGGAAGCCTTTTGGTTGGTTTTCATAGTAGCTGATGTCTTCTCATTAGAGACATGATCATAAGAAATATCTTTGTTGGATCAAGAGTGTAACCATTTTAGTATAAGTTATGTTAAAATAGAGTATCCCAGTATGAGCTATAAAATTTGTATATCTTATTTAATAGTGAAGAATCCATGTTGGGAGGGAAACATGGGATGTTGTATGTCGTTGTACCAAACCTTATAAATATTGTGTTCTTCTCACTATATTATTAAATATATACGTGAATTTTGATTGAGTAATAATTTTGATTTTATGTAGAACATTAATAAGTTCAAGACATTTAATTTGAAGTAAATATAATTTTTAAAGGTAAACACTATATCAACCTTCCAATATTAGTGGTGAATTCATCATAGTGATCTATATGTGTTATAAATGACATATGTTCCCTCAAAATATATATGAAAAATTCTAACAGGTTGATCATATAACTTCTTTCAACAAAAGATGAATAACCACATTTGATTGGAGTAATTATCAAATTATGGTGGGTGTTATGCTAAAATATCTCTTATAACGATTCATAAAATTGGAAGATGGTATAGTATTGAGATTTTCCCCAATTTCAAATAATTTTTACTTAACACAAGGTGGTAAGATAAATATGGAAGTATATGAAAATGATGAAAATTCCATCATTTTTTCACTAGTAAAAATATACAATCAAAGTTTGTGGGTCTATAAATGATAATGATATTTTGAATAAACACAAAATAAGTTATTAATGGAATTTCATAGTCATGGAATGTAAACTATATGTTTATAAAAGGAATTTCAAATAAATTAAAATTAAGGATGGATAATTTTTTATTACTATTTAAATATATTTAATTATATAGTTAGAAATATTTTAGGATTTGGATATATGATGGATGACTATACCATTGTAAAAACATTGATGAGTAATTTTATATACCCTTCTGATTCGAAGGCAACATCAATTGATCAAAGAAATATTTTAACTCTTTGTGAACTTCACCACATTCTCATAGCATATGAGATGAGAAAAAATACACCTTTCAAGTAGAAACAAAAAATTGAAATGGCCCTCAAAGCCATGGGAAAGTGAAAATTTAAGGAAGTAAAGGTAGAAGAATCTAATGATTCAGAAAGTGATAAGGATGATGATGACATAATTCATAGAATTTCCCTTATTTCAAATTAGTTTATTATAGGAATTAATAATAAACCACATAAATTATTGAACAATGGTAGCACAAGATATTTTTCTAAGATGTATTCAAAGAACAAGGATAAATAATAAAATCATAATCAGAAATTGATGAGAAATATTCCCTAAACACAAAAGGGAAAATAAGACTAAGAAACATTATAGATAAAATATGGTAAATCATATGATAATAAATATGAATGATTAATTATCATGTTGTTATTCATACAATAATGTTGGATTTATTTCCCATGAAAAAAATAAAAAGGGATTCATCATGTAGTAGTGATAATGAAGAGTAATTTATAGAAATTAAACAGAAGTAGAAATAATAATTGGGATTATATATGGAATATATCAAGTACCTTATTAAAAAATGAATAGGTCTAATAAATATAAAAGGAATTCAACTACTAAAATGAATAAGGTGGAAATAGTTCGTGTTGAAGTATAAAAGGAGGAGCTCATGTAGATAGAAATATGTGTGAATGAGATGGATAAGGAAAAGATAATAATTTTTTACTAAGATATAATGATATGTGATTTTGACGAAAAGTTGGCAGCTAGAGAAGAAGATTTGTTCAAGATACAAGCCATATGTGTCACTATTTTACATAGGTTGAACATGGATTGATAAGATTTAAATAAATCTATTTAGATCTAGAGATAAACTTGTATAGTTGGAGAGATACAAGGTAAATGTGATCTTAATCATTTTTACATATATGCAACAACTTATATTGTGTATGTGAGTGCCAAAGATGATAATATAAAGTCCACAAATAATGAGTCGAAATTACCCACATTTAGGTATGAGAAAAAAATTCCATGAATACCACACCTAATAAATAATAGACAAAAAAACATTGATCGTGATAAATTTGTAACAAATAGAGAGTGTAATGATTCATGCATTTTGTTGGTGAGGAGGTAGGAATGGTTCCAATACCTACTATTATTGGTTAAAAAAATATTTATTAGGAATTGGGACATAATCAAGGGGGTTTTCTAATGATCATGGATGGAAAAAATATCGAACAAAATAACATGTGAAATGGGAGAGGGTAAAAAATTAAATCAATTATACGTCATCTAATGATTATCTGATCACTGAAAAGGTCATGAAATAATTACTTGTTGTTTGGCCATACCATTTGAAATAGGCTAAACCACTTCAGAAATATAGAAAACATTCTAAATCAAAAGGGAAAAAGTAATTTTAATAAATTATGGGATGATAATGAGAAGTTATCCATAATTGGATATTATATGATCTAGATAACTAAGGATAAAAAATATAGTAACCACAAAGTCGAAATTCCACAGAAGAAGGAAGTTTTCTAATTTGATGAAATTAAAAACAAAATAAGTATCCCAAATAAATCATCCCACTCAAAAATTTAAATAAATAAATAGCTTATATTGGAGTAATTTATAAGCATGTCTGTTAATTTAGAGAAAAAAAATCCCTATCCTTATTCCTCATTTTTTGTGTTTTGAAATAAAAAGCTGGGAAATAAAGTATATTGTTGATAATGAAACTTCTATAATACATGATGACATTATAAATAATGGAGTCTAATTTAATCCATTAAATTAAGGAAAATATTGAATCCCAAATTGTTGAGAAAGAATGAGAATGGAATGAAAAACCATTGGAGAAATTTAATATTAATGGTCATGGAACTCCAAAAACACTTTCATCCAATGTTCATAATTATATTGTATTATCAATTAATGGGGTTTTCTTGGGGGATGAAAAAAGAAATAAATGGGGATATTTATCCCTAATAACTATAATTATTTAGAATCCCTTGGATGATAATTTATATATTATGCACAAGATTCCACATGCATGGTTTTTTATGGATTACATTGAAAACATTGGTCACATCATTCTTTTTTTAAAATAGGGTTATCCAAAGTATAAATTAATTGATTAACTAAAGGATTTTTTATTTTAATATCCAATGATATCAACCCTCTCTCAGTGGTAGTCAAAAAATATTAATTAATTGGAGGAGAATATGTTTTGATAAAATTGCTACTTTTAATTTTCATTTGATTTCTAATAAGGGGGAGAAATGTGTGGGAAGATATATTTTCCCCTATTTTTTGTTCTAAAAAGTTATTGAAAAATATATATAATGGATGATAATGTAGGGCCTGATATTTCAATTTTTTAAAAAACATTTCAATATGTTTCGAAAAAGATGATGGTTAGATGTGGTGATTCCTAGAGAATTATTATGGATTTGTAGCACTGTATGTTACACATGAGAAACTCAAAATGATTATATTTATTTTGATTTTTATTATGATAAAAATGACCAAAAAAATTCATTCAAGAAGTAGCATTGTTTACTTAAATGTTTGGATGATTATAGAATAACATAAAATATGAATTTTGTATTTCATGATGTATTGAATACATGATTAAATGTAAAGGCCATGAAATATGTATTTCATTTTAAATAAGTATTTGAGAAATGAATATTCCTAAATTGAATCGGAACTATTGTTCAAATATGATTGGATTTCATTTATTATAAATATACATTTTTATAAAATTTATGCATCCCTATACCAAAAATACGCTAACCCTTGGCATCCCAGACCACCCTCAACCAAGGGAATGTGGGACCTGAGGGTAAACTTCACCCATTGGTGGTCATACATGTAGTACACCCAGTTTTGAGAACATAACTCCGTTCCACATGTTTTTTTAATTTGGGTGTCATTAATAATGATTTTCCATAAAATAAAGAGTTTTCATAAAATATAGAGTTTCCAAAAAATTTGGGGTTTCCAAAATGTTGGATCGTTTCATAATGTTGGATGTTAACATATTGTGGGTTGTTTCTATAATGTGGGTGGTTTCCATAAAGTGTGGTGTTTCCATAAAGTGGGTTGTTTCCATAAAGTTGGTTGTTTTTATAAAGTGTACTATTTCATAAAAAAAATTCTTCCATAAAAATGGAAAAACTAAAGGATGGGAGAGTTTTTGGATTTTATAAGCATTGTTGGGACTAAAATAAGGTCTCATGATCCATAAATGGTTGGCCCAAACCCTGTTGTCAAACCTTTCACTAAGGACAATTCAAGATCCTATTTTCTAAGAGATTACTTTTTTTCTCAATATATTTATATTTGGATTCAAAACACCCCTATATCAAGATTAAATTCCCAAGAAGGCTGGAGAACCCTCCCCAAATGAGTTGGATCCATCCCAGAACCTCCCCTTTGTGATTTTGAGTCCAATTCTTAAGGCATGCCACCATTTATTCATGATTTTTCATGTTTCCATAGATATGTTTAGATTTACTTCTCTGATCTCCATTCATTCCTAGATATGAATATATATTGGGTAGATATACATTTTTTGATTCCATATAACTCAATGTCCAGTCGTGATCTTCCTAGGATAAGATAACTAATGGCGTTCTTGGAGAATTGACCCACTTTCTTGTGCGTTCTTCATCTATTGTCACTGTTTCGTCAAAACCATCGAGGTATGTGAATTCACTATCATCTCCACATTATAGAATTTATTTTCTTATATTAAAATTAGATTATTGATTTTGTAATGCATGGAAAAATCTTCAGTGGTAATGATTTATGGTTTTTGTGAAGTTTTGGGGTCTTTATGAATAGTTGTGGAAAAAGGGGGATTGTATTCATGAATTTAAAATGTTGATTTTAAATTATGGATTTTATGGAATTGATAAATGGTTGATGGAAATGTTATTTTTAATAGAAAATGTTTCCAATAAAAATGTAGTTTTATTGGAATGGTTTTGAATTGAAATGGTCAGGCATGGAAATGGATTTGATGGAAAAGGTTTTCAATAAAAAAAAAATTATTGAAAAGGTAGTTTTGTCATGATCATCTGGAATACATGGTTCCTTTATATGATTCATATATATGTCATTGCTATAATATGAACTTGTGGTTGGTTCCAATAGTATAATGGAATATCGTAATTTCATACCCAGAGCTTTGTTGAACTATGACCATGTGATCAGTGCCAAAGGGTTAATCGAAATAGGGAAACGATTACCTTGTTACAACTTGGTAGATCGATGAGAAACCGTTCATGAGTATGGAACTGTCATAATGTATCATGCATGGATGGTTTCATGGGATTGAGGAATGGTCGGGTATGCTGACAATGGGATATTTTGAAATGGTTGTAAAGATTGTTTTGTTATTATTCTATAAAAACATCATTGAGGGGAAATTTGTTTCAAATTCACTTGTATGATTTTGGTGATGAATGGTTTTAGAAACTAGTTTATATTTGGTTATACACTTTATTTGATAAATTGTATTATATAAGCTATTTTATATAACTATTTCTAACACATCTATGCTAGTGTCTTGAGTAGGGAAGTCATTTTGGTAAACCTTTTGAGTTTTATACTCACCCTTGCTTTGGCTCAATTTTTCTGTTGCTATCTTCTAGGATAAGAGAAAAGGTAATGATTCACCCGTGTTTAGCACTACCTTGTAATTTTTTGTAATTTGGAGATTTTGGATCTTGGAGCTTGTGGAGCATGGAGTCTTGAGGTCTTTGGAGATTTTTGTGTAGTCTATATACTGTATACTTTGACACTTGTTTATTCTTCTTATATTGCTTACATTGATGCGAGTTTTAGAAACATGAAGTTATTGAATTGTCTTCCATTTGTTAATGCATCATATATTGAATGTTTGGTTATGGTTGGTAGTTTTATTGGTTTATTTCTTAAAAGGTAAATCATCCCCCACTTAAATTTGAAACCCTTATAATTTTTTTCCAACCATTGGCATTGTGGGGATGTAGCTTAAGGACTAATAATGAATTGTATTACTCTCAAGCCAATGAAAATTGGTGGGTCATTACAAATGGTATCAGCTTGTTTTGTCCATGAATAATAAGTAGTCATCGATATTCCTTGTTTTGAAGATGAAATCCCTTGTTTTCAATTACATGGGTTGGAATCATTGACAGGTGTAGGATTATTAGGGCTTGAAATTTATTGTATAAAAGGACGTAGATATTCCTTTTATGTTGAACTTCATTTACCAGGGATTTTTCTAAATAAATGTTTGGAGACACTTCTAGAATTTTGAAATTTCATTTTCATGGGTTTATCCAATGAGACAAGCATTACTTGCATTGTAGAGGAATGACATCCCACTAGGAGTTCATATATCATTTCATGGAATGATTCATGTTGTAAAAAAATAATTGTAAATTATTGAAAAAAATGGATTTAGTTTTCAAATGAATGATTTTGAAAAAGCGAATTATTATCATATATTAAAAATGGTTTAATATTCAAAAGCATGTGAACAGTTTTAAAAAATGGTTAAACATGGGTAAAAGTTTTCTTGGAAAACAATGTTGAGATAGTTGATGTGATAAAATTTAAAATTCTAATCTAATAGTTTCTAGATAGTGAGATTAATAGTGTTTGTTGTTATATTAGAAAATTGAACCAGGTTTGTGTTGTCCAAACCTACCTAAAGAAGATGTGAAGAATTTTGTTGCACATGAATGATGTGTGAACCAATAGATGGTTCAGAATATTTCCCATGATTTTCAAGTTGTGGAAACTGCTAACTGGAGGAATGAGCCATGACATGTGGATCATACCATCTAGTTCATGAAGCAGAATCCACCTAATTTCTATGGTGATTCTTATCCCAAGATGGGAAATGTGTGGCTATATTAGATGAATCTTATTTTTCACTTCATCGGAACACCAGTAGAGCTAATGGTCAAACTAGAAATGTATATACTCGATGATCATGCATGTTTGTGGTGGGATTTAGCAGTGTATGATAAATATGATAAAAGACTTTCACAGGAGGATTTTGAGGAATTGTTAAATAAACAATTCAATCTTCACACATTAATGATCAACAAAATGACAGACTTCTACATCATTAAACAATATAGTATCTCTTCAATAGAGTATGTGACTATGTTCCTAAACATTGTGTGTTTCGCACCAAATGTTGCGACAAGTGCCTCTTTGAAGGCACGCATCTTCGAATTAGGGAAACGACATGAGATTCGATCAAAGATTGCAGTACATTGTATTATATATTATACATAGATGGTGAATAGAGAAACTATGGCTAAACGAGATATCATAGGATAAATGGGAGGAGGCATGATGATACCTAATGAAAATGGTGGGAATTTAACCACTATAAACAAGTATAAAAGGGATTCCAATTTCAAATGTGCATGTGGAAATTTGAACCAGATGGCTGGATCAGTAAACATTCTACTATGAAACTAGAGAAAAGAATTTTGTTTTCAATGTATTTCTCTTGACCAAATAAAGTGAAATTGTATGTCCCATCCTATAGAATGTCATAATTGCAATAATATGGGACATCTTCAGAATTATTGTCGTAGTGATTAAAGGTTAGGTGATCGAGACACTTCTCGGGTGTCGTATGAACTGAATACATAGACTATACAAGGACAGCTAAATCAATCTCATCGTCAGAGTAGATCTAGCCATGGAGATTCAAAAAATACCATGACTCCTCATCCATGGTAACTTTAATAAAAACAAGGAGAATAGTGTAGTGAAGAAACAATTGTTTGGAGCTGAGCATATGATTGTTGATTACCAGGTTGGACCATCTATATTTAGAGGTACGATTTGTTAGAATTATACCTTTGTGAATGTGATGATTGATATACGTGCATCATATTCCTTCATTACATTTCATGCTATTGACTTGATATGTTTGAAACTTGAATCATTCCATCTATTTTGAAACTATAAACCCCTCTCAGTGAATGTGAATGTCAAGCCTTTGTGTGTAGAGGATGTGATATAAAAATTGATGTAGTTGAGCTAAAATAGTACTTCTCGATGACAAATATTGATATATATGATGTAATCCGAGGTACATATTGACTGAAAATTTTTAAGGATCAAATCAAATGTTATTGGAGAATAGTTAGTTTCAAGACTGAGGACGGCCTCGAGCATCTCTTTAGAGGAGAGATTATAGTAAAGAAAAGTTAAAAGACCACGTTGGCACAAATGGTGGGAATGATCTCTTACCAACTAATAGTGTTGAATTTGGTAGAAATCATAATTATTGAGGAAAATAGTTTTCGATCTATTGTGGATAAATTTCCAGAGGTCATTCCCATGATCTTCTCAGGGTTAACGACTATAAGGGAATTGTAGTTTACGATTGATCATCTTCCAGGAACCAGTCTTATTTCCCTTCCATCTTTTAGAATGGCACGAATAGAGTTATCTGAATTGAATGTTCTATTAGAGTTGTTCTAATTCAATGGTTTCATTCAACCAAGTACGTCTCCATGGGCAGCACATGTTTTGTTAGTGAAGAAGGCCGATGGAACTCTTCGGTTGTGTGTTAATAATCATAATATTAACCAAGTTATGATAAAGAACAAATATACACTACCATTCATTGATGATAATTTCAATCTGTATATAGAAGCTCAGGGGTTCTCCAAGATGGACTTGGGATCATGATATCCCCAATTGAGTGTTTAGAAAGAGGATATTCTAAAGATAGATTTCAAAAGCAGCTATGGATACTATGAATATATAGTCATGCTTTCAGTCTAATGAATTCACCACTGGTCTTTATGGTATTGATGAATCGTCTATTTCAACAATATCTAGATTGTTTTGTTTTGGTGTTTGTGGATGAAATATTGGTATATTCAATGTCAAGGGCAGATCATGAGGTGCACCTAGAATCTGTTTTACAAATCCTAAAAGATCATCGTTTGCATAACAAATTATAAAAGTGTGATTTTTGGATAAAATAAGTATGTTTTCCTTTCCATGTAATTTCTATGAAAGGGGTTTCAATTGATAATAAAATGATAGAATTCGTTATCTCATCAAAATTACCAAAGAATGTTTTCGAGAAACATTGTTTTCTTGGTATATAGGGTTACTATTGATGCTTTGTGCATGATTTATCACAATTAGAATCACCAATGACAGATATGAAAAAGGATAATGCTCCACTACACTGGACGAAAGAATGTCAGATGCCGTTATAGGAACTAATTTTTTTTCTTTCATCGACACCTATCTTGATCATTCCAAAATAATGAAAGGGGTATGTGGTGGAATTTGATGCTTTAGTATGAGGGTTGGGTTGTGTTCGCATGCAATGAGATAATGTGTTTTCTTATAGTTCAAGGATGATATGGGAGCATGAGAAGAATTGCCCAATACATGATTTGTAGTTAGCTGCAGTCATACATGCTTTGAAAACATGGAGACATTATCCCTTTGGTGAGAAAGTTACTGTGTTTACAGATCACAATAGCGTGAAACAAATTTTCTCACATCGAGATTTGAATCTGTGGTAAAGGAGATGGATGGAGTATCTCTAAATGTTTTACATTGAATTGATGTACACATCAGGGAATGAATATTAGTTGGAATATGCATTGAGTATTATATCATATGCTCAGCGGGAGAAAGATGCATTAGATGAATGGGATTTGATGTCAGTATTATCCTACATACATGTGGAATGTGATTATTGAGTTGATGTTGTTTTTTTAGCTATGTGTGTTACTGATTTAATAAAAATGATCAAAGAGGCACAAAAATATGATGTAGAATGTCTAGTTTTATGTTCAAAACTCAATGGTTGGGAGACCATTGTGGGATGGAAACATGATGGGGGTTCAGTTTTTTATATCAGAGATCAAATGATTTTACCAATTGTTTTTCAGGAACATCTACTTCATTATTACCACTATTAGAGAAGGGTTGTACATATTGTTACACTTAAGATTTATAAGGATTTGAAGACACAATTTTGGTGGAGCGGAATGAACAGAAAGGTGGTTGATTTTGTCTCACTGTGCTTAACATGTAAACTAGTTAACGTAGTGCATCACAGACCAGCAGGTATGTTAAAATCATTTCCCATCCCAGTGAGGAAATGGTATCTGATAGCAATGGATTTTGTTACAGTTCTTCCATAAATGCTCCAGAAACAAGATTCCAATTGGGTGATAGTGGATATTATAACTTAGTTAACCCATTACATTCCAATTCATGAAACTCATACGGTGGAGGATCATTCAAAAATAAATATCAATGAAGAGGTAAAGAGGAACGGTGTACCAGAATCAGTAGTCTCAGAAAGAGATCTATGGTTCATGTCTCATTTTCTAGAAATCCTTAATGTAAGCCCTTAAGACTCAATTGACTATGAGCATGGTGTATTATCCTTAGACGAATGGGAAATCTGAGTGGATGATACAAATGTTGGGAGAAATGTTGTAGGCCTGTGAAAATATTTTTTGGTGGCTCATGCAAGAAGCATATACCGTTAGTGGAGTTCTCATACAATAACATTTATCAAGACTCGATACAAAAGGGATATGTTTGAAGCATTGTATGAGTGTCCTTGTTGTTCTCTACTATGATAGTAAGAAATGGGAGAAACTTCACAAGTCGGCCAAGCCTTTTCCAAGAAACAACAGAGAAGATCTAGTTGATTAGAATGAAGATGGAGATGACTGAAATTCATAAAAAATCTTATGCAGATCACCGTCGAAGGCCGTTATTGTATATTGTGGGTGATCATGACTTCTTGAGGATATCCCAAAAGGCATCAACATTATCACTTCATGAAGAAGGGAATGTTATCTCTTCGATACATTATACCTTTTGAGATACTAGAACGATTTGGAGAGGTGGCATATTAGTTGGAATTTCTAACACAGTTTAGATTGGTGCATAATTTGTTTCATTTATCCTAGTTAAAAATGTATCACCCTGGTCCTGGCCATGTGATCAGAAGGTTTGATGTTGAGTTAGAACCAGATGCATCCCTGTACAATATCCAAGTGCAGATCATGGATAGATAATATAATTCATTTCATGAGAAAAGCATCATCCAAGTGTTGTTTTTATGGAAAATGTTCATATTCTACAAGAGACATGGGAATGTGAGAATGAAATAAAGGAGCAGTGGACGAATCTCTTTTTGTCCAGTGACGGTTTTCTACATTTCATGGACGGAACGACCAATGGTGGGGAGAATGTAGTACCCCCGGTTTCGGGTATATAACATCTTTCATCACATTTTTTAATTGGTGTTTCATTAATAGAGTGCTTCCATAAAATATTGATTTTCAATAAAATATAGTGTTTCCATAATGTTGGGATTTCCATCATGCTGGTTGTTTTCATAAAGTGGGTATTTTTCATAAAGTTGGGTGTTCGCAAAATGTGGGATGATTCCATAATGTGGGGTGTTCCCGTTATGTGAGTTCTTTCCATAAAGTGGGGTGTATCCATAAAGTGTGATCTTTCCATTAAAATGTGTTTCATTAAAAAGGATAAAGGGAAAGTATGGGAGAGTTTGGGGGTTTTATAAGGATTTTTGTGTGCAAAAGGTAGGTTGCATGATCCATACATGGTTTTCCCAAACCATGTGGTCAAACGCTGGACAGTGGTCAAATGTTGATCCTATTTTCAATTAGCTTACTCATTTATCTCTATATATTATGTAATGGATTCCAAAAGACCCAATATCGAGATTAATCTACCATGATTGTTGGATAACCCTCTATAAATGAGTTGGGGCAAACCCAGATCCTTCCCTTGGTGATTTTGAGTCTGATTCATGAGGTACATCACCATTCATTCCGAATTTGTCATGTTCTATTAGATCTTTATAGATATACTTATTTGATCTCCATTATTTCTCAAATATGAAACTATAGTGGATAGATTTATGTTTTTTATGCCAAATAATTCAATGTTACTTAAAGATATTTCTAGGATAAGAGAACTATGGTTGTTCATGGATAATCAACCCGCTTTCTTGTGCATTCTTCATCTGTTGTAAATGTTTCGTCAAAACCATCGAGGTGGATGGCTTCATTCTCATCTCCTCTTTCTATAATTTATTTTTATAGATTAACATTTGTTTATTTAATGTTAAATGAATGGAAAATTCTTCATTTGTGATGATTTTGGGTTACTGTGAATTTGTTTGATCTTGGTGAATAGTTTTGAAAATGGGGCTTTAGATTCCTAAATTTAAAATGATAATTTTAAATTATGTATTTTTTAGAATTGATAAATGGTTGATGAAAAATATATTTTCAATAGAAATGGTTTTCAATGAGAATTATTTTTTTTTTCATTTTTTTATAATTGAAAGCGTTTGGCATTTTAATATTATTGACAGAAATGGTTTTCTATGAAAATGTGTTTTTATTGAAAGGGTTGTTTTAGAATGATCATTGTGAATATGTGGTCGTTTTCATGTTGAATATACAGGTTTGGGGTGAAATATAACCTAGAGATCAGTGCCAAAGGGTTAATGGATTATGGGAAAAAATTACATTGTGATGACTTGGTATATCAACAAGAAACCGCTCATGAGAATGGAACTATCACAACAATGAATACAAGGTTGGTTTCATGGGCATGAAGAATGGTTGGGTATGCTGATAAAGGGATATTGTGAAATGGATATAATGATTGTTTAGATATATTTCTGGAAAAATATTTTTCTTGTATATTTTTTTTCAATTGCAATTGTATGATTTTAGTAGTGAATGGTGTGGGAAACTTGTTTATATTTAGTTATAACCATTCTTTTTGAAAAATTGTTTACATAAATTATTTTATATTATTGTTCCTATCTCTTCTATACTAGTGTCGTGAGTAGGAAATTAATTGGGAAAAACCTATTGAGTTTTATACTCACCCCTATTATGTCAATATTTTTCACACATGTTTAACAATACCTCATGATGTTTGGGATCTTCAAAAATTTTGGAGCTTGGAGCATGTGGATCATGGAGTGTTGAGGTCTTTGAAGTGTCTTGTGTAGTCTATTCGTAGTGTACATTGACACTTGTTTATTCACTTATTGTTTCCTACATTCATGTGATTTTTAGATACATAAATATGTTGAGTTTTCTTCCATTTTTTCACCCATCATATAGTGAATGTTTGTTTATGATTGGTAGGTTTATTGTTTTATTTCATTAATGGTAAATTTCCCCCCACATAATTTGAAACCCTTAGGCATTTATTTCTTTCCTTTGGCATCTTTGGGATGTTGCTTAAGGCCTAGTAATGACTCATTGTACTCTCAAGCCAATGAGAATTGCATGGTCATTGCAATACCTAACCAACTAGAATGTGGAAGGGCCTTGGATGATCTCCAAGTCTACCTATATATAGATACTATAGTTCACAACCGTAGGTGGTAACATTTATTGGTCATGAATACCATAATATAGGTGACACCTTCATGTGGGGTGGAATGTTGGTAGGCAGAAGCGGTATGGGGTAGTAGCATGAAGTAGAGGTGGTGTTTTCTGGGTTCAATGTGTTTCTTGATTATTATACAATATAAATCCCACACGGATGATTCTGTGTTTCGTTCATTAGGCTAGTAACTATTCCACTATAACATTAAATGTAAAAAATAACTTTCATATCATTATCTTTGGATAAAAACATTCATAACATTCTCGGTGATAATCTTCAATATCTGATTTCCTCGAGTTTTTTGAATTATGCCACAACACAATAGAGCAAAAAATAAACCTATTTCGTCTATATTTTTAAAATATATACAATGTTATGAATATGTATAGATCTAAAAAATATCCCTAATTAACCTATTAATTTTTATTATTAATGATAATTAGAGGATCAAGTGTCATATTAACTGTAAATTGTAGTTTTTAGAGGCCATTCAGTTACAAGGAAGTGAAATCATAATGTGAAATTAATATAATTTGATCCTCATTGCATGAATATAGTCATTGTGAAAAACATTGTGAAAATTTAAAAATTATAATCCTTTTTTTATTTATATTTGACAATACCTAAATGATTTGGGTTAGATATGTTTTTTTGGGATATATAAAAAATATCAGACCATTGAACAGTTCTTCAATGTGGATATAAGGGTTAATATAAGTTGATGAGGGAAAATATATTCTTCTCCAAATAAATGAGAGGCCCTCATTCATGAGTGACTCTGATGAAAATTGAGAATCCCTCTTTTTTAGAGAAAATCACATGATGAAATTCTAGTTCAAAAAGAATATCCCTCATAGTTATGTAATTCTTGGTCGAAGGAGAAGAATACCACATGTATTAAACAAATTAAAATTAAATCATTAGTTTTTTACGAAGGAACTAATTTCCATGAAGTACTCAGGATAACACATTATGTGCCTCCTGATTTTTCATGATACATCAAGATCTTATGGTTCAGTAGACATGTTGACTGCACGATTGATCAATTTCATGAAGATATGAGATCCAGAAATCCTTTCACATTCACCCAAATTTTTTGAGAATGATGAAACATTTTATACATATAGTGTGTTCTAGAACAAACACTTGTGTTCACTAAATAATATTTTTTTAAATGAATTATTAAGAAACAGTAATCATGTAGTGTGTTTTACACACCCATGTGAACAAAGGATAATCTAAACACACAAACACAGAATCTTATATAATAACACAACCATTGTGTATAGAATGTGTGGGAATGGAAAAATTATGGTCATGTTATCATTTGAAGCTTTTTGAGAACATTGTGTGTATGAAAATAAAATTCCATTCATAGAAGCCATTGAACTTTAATAAATAGTGTCTATGTTTGTGTGATATGAAGAAAATTAGAATGTGAATGAATTAATGTAAATCAATTACAGTCATGTTCATTGATAATTAATGTTTAATTTTTATCGTATGCGTACATGCATATGTGAAAATAATGATATACTGGAATAAAGATGTTGATAAGCCAAGATATTCATTAATAAAATATAGTTTATTTGATATTTGGGAATTTTAATTATTTAATAAGACATTGAAGATTATTTTTTGTAAAAAATGTACAAATTTATTTGATAATGATTCATTATCTATCAAATAAAGAATTTGAGCATCCGCATTGTATAATAGAGGAAATAGATCAGTTATTGGTGATTATATCATTTGAGAAAGACCAACAGACACTAATAGTGGAAATTAAAGGTATATAACTCGATATATTGGGAATTATGATCCTATAATCTAATGGAGGATGATTAGATAATCATCATATAGTGTATAAATCCTTTAATCATAGGTTAAGTCTTCCTATTAATGATAAACAAGTTGATGACTTCTAGTTGGATCTATGTGTTGATGGAGTATATTAGTTGGTGCAAGAGAAAAAGTATTTTTGTTGGATGTAAAAAAAAAATTTCTATATGTGGGATTCATATCATTGTGATAACTTACATTATGGAGAAGAATCAATTTTGGGAGAGCAACATTCCAAATAGATGGTCTTTGAAATGAAGCGTGTATATATCCTCTGCAGGTCTCTCTATTTCTACTATTTCACATGAAGTGAGATTAAGATATAATATTTGTTGTATTAAGAACCATATCATATTCAATTTGATGAATTTGATAAAAAGGGAAATCATAAATGTAAAAAACTAATTCAACCATCTCGTCTCACTGGTCCACCCAAAATAGGGATCTACACCCACATTTCATGCATTCAAGTGTTCAGAATATCATCCTATAAGTTATGTTCTCATAGGACACGATCATCCTTTTCATATAAATACTAGAAGAATATTTAGAATACCTGGTTCCATATTTACCATATGTTCACATTTAACGACTTCTTCATTGCTAAAAATATCCCAGATACCTTAGATCATTCCAAAATTGGTGTTAGTATAAATAATAATTGTTGAAATTTTTATTTCAAGGATACTGATAAAACTAGATGTGTACCATTAAATACTTATAAAATTATCATTTTATGTATAATTATTCTCATTTAATCATTTTTATTAAGATCATTGAATTCCTTCTTCATATTGTTTCATAGATTATGGGGATGTACTAATGGAAAATGTAAACATTAAACAACACCAATTCTATAGAATAAATTTGGTTTTTTTCACCATCTACCTATTATGAGTCCACTAATGATATGCTTCACCTACTAATAGATAAAAATCAAAAATTATGTTTTCACACTCTGAAAACAATAGAACAAGAAATATCATTTCAGCGGTACAAATCGATTGTGAAAAAAATAACTGGTTTATTAGAACCAATAATAAAATGTGAATGTATCATACAAATGTACACAACAAAAAAATGACATTCACTATTCACATATATGTTTACCATGATTTATATCTTAATAAAATTGTTTGAGAATAAGAAAATTATTATTACTTTTATCTCCCATATAATTTGGTTTCACGTGAGAAAATTCATATAATTTACCCTTGCATTTATCATTCAGATAATTTAATTAGGTTCTAGGATTTGAATGAGATTGGAATGAAGAGTGTCAGAAATAATAATATCTGTTGAAAACAATGTCATCATAAAAATAAACTTATAGGATGTCTAAATAATGACACTTTCATTTAAATATATGACATGTTATTATTAACCTATGGTATGCATGATAATCATATATTTAATTCCATCATGATGGTTCAAAATGAGATTTTGAATATTCAATTATATATCCCCCGGTAGTGTCCATCCATGTCTATATAATAACACATTATCATACACTATTTCTCGATCGAGTCTATATCAATATGGTGTTTTTAGTGTTTTTTGGCACATGTACATTTATTCTAGACCCACATCCACATGTAGTATTTTGAGATGTATGCCCTTTCAAGGAAAGAATTGTCTCTATCCATTACAAAAAATTCCATGAAATATTAATATACCTTCACTCATCATTAGAATTATCCATAGATATTTCTCTTGATATATCATCAACAAACCCCAATGGGATATCATAAATGTTTTCTCGTCCTAGATTCAAATGGTTAATTAAACCTTTTACATTGATTCCATCTATTAAACCACAGGTTTTTCATAAATTAATATTATATATTTTATGATAAATATTCATTACATTATACACACACACACACAAAAGAAGACCACAATACTATATTATATCTAGAGACACGAAACATAGAAATTTAATCTAGTGAATGATCTTCCCATTTTGTAATCTTCATAAAATACCCTAGTTGAAGCAATTATTCATAAACTTTTGAAATGAAACCTATAAATGTTTGGGTTTATATTCTTAGTAAAGTTATGAATATGATATATCAAAATATGATCATATGATAGAATAAAATAATAATCAGGGTATGTGATCATGGACCTAATTTATTATTTTCATTCCCAAACTATCGTCAATCATAATCCTGATTCCTGTTATAAAAGATTATCATTTCCGAAAACATAGCCCATATGTGTGACAAATAATAAAAAATAACTCATAAATCCTAATATCATGTCTGAAATGTGTTTCACCATCCTATGTATTCAATACCATTTCATTATTTAGGGATGACCATCAAATACTATCAACATTGTATATCAGAACATGTCACAGATTTCATATCATGGATCAGGACACACATATTTTACACAGTCGATCAGGACATGCATGTTACCCATAGTGGATCAGGACACACATTATTCCCATAGTGGATTAGGACACACATATTTTCTATAGTGGATTTGGACACACCCACATCCCATAATGGATAAAGTCACAATTTTTTCCTATAGAGGATCAAGATGGTTAGCTTTTTTCCCATGATTATGTTAGGAGATATAAAGCATTACCCAATGAATTGGAGGAATATATAGTACCCAGATTATATATAATGAAAACCATACATTTGTGTTCTGAAAATATTATTGATAATTCAACATATCATCACCTTATAACACATGTAATAAATAAGGGGTTCACAAACATTTCATCACATCAATAAAGTATAACCCATTATAATAAACAGGTTTCATCAACATAAACACTGACCATCAAAAATAATAATATGTTTGGTATTAGTCAATATTATACCCAGTAACAAAATACTAACAATATGATGTTTTTATCTTAGATGGAAAATAATTTTGGAAGGACCCATAGATAATTTCACATGGAAAATAAATGTTCATCTTAAATCTCATTTGAAAACTAGAATACATAAAATATTTCTAAAATGCATTTCATTGAAAATTACAATGATGACATATAAATGAAACTATTAAAATACTTTATTTAATTTCTTGAGGGAAATATCCTTCCAATTTTGAAAAATATATAACACAAAACATTTTTAAAACCCTTTTATTTGAAAATAACCTAGATAATTTATAACGTATGAATTGAAAAAAATTTGGACATAACTATAGGATGTTTCATTTAAATTTTTATTATTAAAAATATTCTTTTAAATTTTTTTTATATCCAAATGAGCATTTTTCGTGGAGAACAATAGGAATATTATATTCAAAAAATAATTGAAAAAATAAATAAATGGGTAAAAAAGAATCTTAATTATTACAGGTTAATAAGAAAACATATTTATAGTGAATGTATTTTAAATTAAATATATTTAAGACTGAATATATAAATAAATTTAAAATTAAACATAATTATATTTTGAATAAAAGAGAAGAAAATAGTATTATTAATTGAAAATATAATGAATAAATGGAAGATTATACAATTCTGGACTATTTTTTGATACAGATAATAATATTTTATCATCATAAACACAATCATAAATTATCATTACAAAAAAAGATATTGTAAGAGAATATATTTTCACTTCGATAATATTTATTTGTAAGATCTATGATGAAATAATATAAAATGTATCATCAAATATAATCTGGATAAATAAATTGATGACATTACATTTCAAATCGGAAAAACATACACCTTTTAAAAGAATATGGGTGCATAATATTACATATAACTCAATGATGGAAAAATCTGACAAAAATTCATATTTTTATTTTGGTAATATTTTGAGAATAAAACATATGAATGATAGTTCCTAAAATTAATTTTCAAATCCAAAAAATTCTCAGAATAAGAATTAAAAAAATGAATTCCTGGCTACTATACATAGTAGTTATAATAAATAGGTGGTGAATTCGAAATGTGTCTCTTTGAAGTAAAAAAGTGAGACAAAAATTCCTTACCATAGGTGTTGGGTGAAGTCGTACTACTTCAAACTTCCAGTATAATAAATATTAGTTCTTTATTAATCAATTTCAAAAATAAATTCATTTATATCATTCTAGATTTTATTTTTAAGACCATTTTTTATATTCTTGTAAATAATTTCAGGCTAAAGTTATGTTTTGGATAATAACCACATTGTTCTTTATATATGTTTTGATTGGTTATATTTATTCCTCATACATTGATAATGGTAACAACATTTCTTGAATTATAAACATGAAAAAAATATCATATATATTGAACATACATGTATTTAATTTAATCCATAATATTTAATGATATCAAATGATATACACCATTTTTGTAGACTGTAGGTTATATGTAAGTATGAATAATATGTAAATTACCTTATTCGATCAAAATAATGAATGGAAAATTATATTTTACCATTATATAGTATATTTTTTTCATATATGTCATATAATTTCATCTAAACAATTTTAAATTTCTTCTATGTAACATGTTAATGAATCAAATCGCTTTATAAGGGGGAATTCCATTGTACACATGATCAATGCTATCATATTCAAACATAACTAAAAGAATGAATGTATATGTGGTATTTTAATTCTAAAAACATAATAAGATCAGTAATTTTATATGTAAAAAATATATTGATCATTTTGTTCATCTTTGATAGGTGTTAATGGAAAAAATGAGGATAAATGATTCCCGAGATGGTACGTCATCATACACAATATTGATGAATTAGAAACCAATTTGGTGGAATTATAGATGTTTTAATGTCATTAACTTAATAAAAAAAACATCTCAGTATATGAAATTTATTTATTTAATTATTAATGAGTGATATGAAAATAATTCAATTATGGACGATGAAATAAAAAAATGGTCATTGATGAATGCTATCTCTTTATTAGGTATCCTCCTTATGATTTTATTGAACCCATTCCTATGATTTATTTATACAAAAACAAATTAGTAATATGATGGTACTTGTTTTGGAGAATTATTTTTGGTATATATTTGCTAATGAAAATGTTTTGATGGTGTGAAGAAGAGATAATAGGGTGGCCATTTATAAGTGGGGGAGAAGATGTAATTTTTTGTTTTTTAAAAGAGACGAGCTCTACAAAATTTTTAATATTTATAATGGTTCAAAAATTAGAGATTTCATGAAAATTATAAACGGTGAGGTCGATATGTAAAATGAAAATATTTTTTTAACATGTGTATAGTTTATATTTACCCAGACTTTTTTAAATTATTCCTTAGTAATCTCATTTTTACCATTATTGTAATAAATATATTTTACTACATTCAATATTTATTTGGTATAAAATTGAATTTCACCTCATAAGATAATATAAATTATTGTTATTTCTAATATGGAATCTATTTTTCCAATTTCAATTCATTTCTGTTTCAAAATTTAATTTGTAATTAATAACATGTACCCTGTTAGAAAGAATGTTTTTATTAGTAAATGATGAAATTTTTAAATAATTTTTGAATTAATATTACAAATGAAATTTATTTGAGTGACCTATATTGCATTAATGCATGTCTGATTGATGTTATTTAACTATTAAATAAATCTAAAAAAAACTTTATCTTTATAAAATATTATTGAAAAATTTGGTTTAAATTAAAATCAGTATTTCTACGAATTCATTAAAAATTATATCTATTTAGACGAACCCAAGAAATTCACCATAACTTAAATTTTATATAACAATATAAAAAATGACATTTTTGAAATAAATTTTATAAAATTAGTAAAAATTAGCTTTAATATACATGTGCCAAAAGAAAAAAATATATTTTTAGGAAATAAATTTTAAGCAATAAATTTTATTTATACATATTTATTTTCTAGAAAAAAAAGATGAACCATAAATTTTTGATTTAGTATATAATATATTAATTTTATAAAAATAATTCTCTAAATTGTTTTAATGAATTGAGGTAAAATGTTTTTATTTGAATAAAAATATGTTTTAAAAAATTGATTCCTTATATTATCTAATGGTATTTTATTTCCATCTATTATTATTTTTTCGTTAAATAATTCATTATATATAAATTGGTAAGCCATATATTTTTATTATTTTTTTAATATTATTCATACACTTCTTTCCTTTGGCTTGGTGATAAATACCATATTAATTGTTAATATTTTAATTGTATGACAAATTTCATTTAAACTCACTGTGACATGTAATTTAATCTATGATATCTTTTTCACTTAACACATTATAAATATAATGTTTTATATAAATCAAGTTAAACTCAATGTTTTGTGTCACAAAATTTATATAAAAATTTATTAATTTATTTTTAAATATAAATCAATTTAGGGTTTTTACATTCACCCCCCCCCCCATAGAATAATTTTCTCCCTTAAAATAAGTTATATTGGTACCAACATACGAGGGATATATTTCTTAAAAACATCCTCAACTATATATGTAGACTCGTGAAGTTGGTGGGTTTTCCAAAATACATTAAACTGGAAAGTGGCCTTGTTTTGAAATTTTTTTTCAATTCCATCTACAATATCTACAATTCAATCTTAAAAAAAACATTCCTAGTTAGTAAGACCTTTGAGATATGTACATGTGAATATGATTTGTATAATTACTCATTAGATAACATAGATCAAATTATGAATATATAAAATTATCAGTGGTAGTATGAAATGATAATCTACTATCCCGATGTGATGATATATTTTAATGAGAATAATATATAAATAGTTTAGATTCCACTACAATCATCTATCGAGAAATTCATAGAAAGACATTATCACCACATGAAATTATAGATCTAGTAAATGACTATTAGCATGCAATTGGTTCCAACAACCTTTAGTAAATACATATCATTAAATGGATCTAACAATTACTACCATCTAATCATCTAGGCCATGTCCCAATAGTAATTTTTTCTGAAAATTCATTCCAAAACATATAAAGGAATCACAAGTATGAATCTAAATTCTCAATTGAAATATATTGTTTTAAAGGAACCTAACAAATTGATGGTGTTATCCCCACCACCATTAAAATACATGAAAAATATAATAAAATATTATATAAGGGTTTAATTGTTCATGTAGAGTTAAAACTCTACTCTATATTAATATATTTCTAAATTATTGGAAAAAAACAATGAGGTAAACATTAGATCATGATTATACACAACTGGCTATGGTAGTCCATGTATCATGGATAATTATACAATGTATATTATAGTTATTGGATCCAATGGAAAATCACTTTTGATAGTGATGAAGTGTGATAAAGTTTTATAGTGGTCGACGATAACCCATATTTCCTCCACAAAAATGATAAGTTTAGCCCTAATTTACACAATTACCATTAATCATATTTCCATTAAGAGTATAAAAATTCTTAATTAATTAACATTTATACTAAAACATATACGTCCCAAATTGTTTTTATTCAAATAAATGAATCATAAAATATCCTTAATCATGCAAAACTCCCATCAAATGAATCCAAAAAAGGGGTAACAAACCAATATGATGTTTTGATCAACCTTATACCCCAAAAATAATGGTGGAATCTATAACTCTTTTTTCACTCTTACATGGAGATATATACAAATACAAAAGATATTTCACCTTTTATTCATTATAAAAGATGTTATCATATACAAAATTATCCATTGGAATATTTGGTAGGAACTTGTACGGATAGATTATCAAATTTTATTTTGTTCTTCCAAAATTTTTATAGAAGAATATAATCACAATACACATCACTAAAGGGTGTAAAATATGATTTTCATAAGGCTCATTCATTCAAAATTAATCATGAAATTATATACTAATGTGGGGAGGATATATGTGATCTAATTATCATGATTATGTTAATCCACCATGATTTCATCATCATTCCCTTTATCCTATAGTTGTATAGGTTATAGTTTATTATTATCCACATAAGAAATTTAATAGGCTAAATGATTCAAATAATTCCAAAACTTCATTCACATGAAACACTAAAGTGTGCGATGTTTATTAATTGGTATCATAATATCCTCAATATAATTATCCATCTGATTTTTTTTAAATTTCATGATCATTTTGGACATCTATTGAACATGTGATAAACCCCATAGTTCTATTCATGTAATTCAATTGATGATTCAACATTAACATCTATCATACTGGTTCATGGAATTTCATTACACCATTTACATTTTCCCCGTACATTATATTCATATTCATATATAAAATATAGGAATAAAGGGGATATCTGATTCCCATTTTTACATTCAGTTCACATCAATAAAATCATCCTTGCTACTAATGTCTCATACTTCCATGTCCTTTTCATGACTTTGTTTTAGGCCACCATATAATTTATCAATTTTATTCATGACTAATTTTTAAAAAAGATGTGTAATATGAATGTATATTAAAAATAACATTATATGTTCAAAAGTAATAATCATCCTTTTTCTTATGGGAAAATAATTATGGATAACATATTCAATCACATCTAATTAGTTGTTTAGCATTTACTATAATTTCAGTAGTATAACAGGAAACCTAGTTTATCTCTTGATGAATCATTAGAGCAGTAATTTAAAAAGAAATTTTTAATCATGAAAAAGGGAATGGGATTTGGAAAAAAGTTGGTGTTTTAAGAATCCAAAAAGAAATTTAATGTTATAAAACAAAGAATAATTCACAAAATTAAATATTTGTGATCATCCCAGGGCAATCTCATAATGTTTATACTTCACCACTTCAAGATATTTGGTTATTATATTTTAATCACTAGTTTATAAGACATAGAAAATTAATGTTTTTAATTTTATACTATGATTCCTCCATGGTTTTAGAAAAAACATCCATCAATGGATACCGACGATGATTGGGTATTTTTGGATCGACATCATAACTAAAAGTCAGCAAATAAACACATGATGAAATAGATGTGTTGTATTGGTTTGTATGTTATTTCATTATGATAGAATGACATAAATTCTAAAATAAATAATAGTGTTTATGAGAGTAAAATTGAAAAATTTATACCCCAAAAACCCTATAATTGAAAGGGTTAATAAGTAGTGAATGTTGTGTGAAACTTCACAAGAATGGGTACCCCCAAACATGATCATATGAGTTCAGAATGAAAAAAAACGTACATTAATAAATTGAATAATAATGGATGATGATGAAAAAAATAAAAACCATGAATTAAAAAAAGTAAAAATTGAAAACATGAAAAATGGGATTTAAATCACATTCCCCCAGGTGATCACAGGGTGTTTAGAACTCCATTGAATTGTAGAAAGCCATAGATGAAGAAGTAGAACCACCCCTATCATCCATAACTTTTAGGGATGATTATATTACTAATTTGGGACTACAAATTGAAATCACGATCCCTTCAGGTCAAATTCCCAAATGTGGTTCCCACTATATTGTTTTATACCCAAAATGATAGGTGGGTTTGGAAATTTTTATTTCAGGAAACCATTTCAACATGGTAGTGGGCCACTAGACTATCTTATCTCTATTATCACAAAACTAAAAAATTTTATGGAGTACCTCATTTCTATATACATGTAAATGAATGCATACATATAATTTATAAAATATGAAATAATGCCAAAATTCCAAGGAAAATTTTTGACTATGTGAAGATTCGTTTTCTTTAAACAGATCAGTTATGTTGGGCCTTTTAATGAAAAAATTGGGGGGTCGCTTCCTATATTCCAGTTTTATTCAATAGTTTGATAGATACAAAAGTAATTTCAACTCATTTAGACAAATGTATTCATGTAACATAAAAATAAGTGGACATGTGATCATGAGACTCAATTATGTTTGTCCCATTTCCCATCTACATCATCATGGGATTTCCCATGATTACACATTTTTTCCCATATCTTAGGCTACAAGGATCCGTTTGACGAACCGTCAACAACACCGATATTCTAGGAAAGAATCTGTCACTTTGATAATACCCCATGTGAGTTGGGGGTACAGTTGACATACGGTTAGGTTGGTTCGTACACGAAACTAATCGGCCCCTTGGGACTAAAAGGATAATAACTAAAAGACCGAGCGTCCGAATGACGCACCGTCAGTTACATTGAGATTCATATGACCAGACAAGCCTTTGAGTTACATCTATGTGAGACTTTTTGATAGTTGGAGTTTTCCCCAGTGGCTCTAGGATCAGATCATTCTAGTGATTAGCATACAGAGTGTGGAGTCCTAGTATCTAAAAGACCTGACGACTGCTTGAATGATTTGACTAGCCCAGTAGGGAGTGCCTGGTATTTTGTGGAATACCCATGGAAGAGGAGAACTTGGTATTTGGCTGCAGACCCATGGTACATGACAAGAGGAGTACATATACATGCTATTAGGTGGAGTTCCTTGTATTTGGCAGTAGACCCATAGTGGAGGAGCTCCTGGTATTTGGCGACAGACCTGAGGTACTCGATAGGAGAAGTACCTCAGCAGTCCATGGTTAGTGAGAAGCGCGTTGGTGTTATTACAGGCCCACTATTCTCGAAATTAGAGGAGTTCGTCATCATCCGTGGTTTTGATAATGAAAATCCTGGATTGATCTGAGTCAATTACTTTTGTCTAACTTCATGATTGAGATGGGTTACTAGATAACTTAGGTCTATGTATGGGCATATTCCAATGTATGGGTTATCCGTTGAATCCATTACTTCGTGGTTTATCCATTTAGGATATTGTGATACATTGAGGGTCTCGGGGTCCCTACTGAGTATCGTTATACTCACCATAGCACGAGCTTTTCCCCCACCTCGTTGTGTTGGATGTAGACGATGGACATTGCTGATGGAGACCGAGAGTGCCAGGACTAGGCGGTACCCTAAGGTGGATGTTTCGACGAGTCGGTACACAGAGGAGTCTGATGGACGTGGAGTGCTGAGGTGGCCATCTATACCTACCCATTAGGTAGAAACCTAGGAGGATAATCTCGGAGGCGCACTTTACTTTTCAGCCATTTTTTTTCTTTTTTAGTTGTACTTGCTTTCAGTTGTACTTGTACATTACTGTTGGGATTGAATTTCCAACCCCTTTTACATTACAACACCTCTTTTGTATTTAGTTATTTGCCTCTAGTTGTGTACTCTAATTGTGTGTGTTTAGTTTTTATAAAGGAAATGCCATCCCACCTTAGTGATTTACGCCTTTGGTGCTAGTCGCTATCCCCTGGCCTATGGAAGGCGGTCTTGGGGTTGTCATGGCACGGGTCCCGAGGATGGGTCGTGACATTGTTCACTAATATAGTGTTGTGGTAGCTTAAATAAAGTCATTTTAATCACTCACAATATTCTTCATGGGTCTCTCTATGAAATTTTTTATGTCAAAAAAAATATTTTATAATTGATGATGTTCAGATAGTAGGGAAAAAATCCTAAAAAAGAGTCTTTTATGGTCTGTCCATCATTGGATTGGGGTAAAAATATAGTATAACCAGTATTTTGAAACAAAATCAATGATGAAAGTGAATTTTATAAACATAATGAGGTCCACATACACATTTTGGTGTTTCATGATGGAGATCATTATTTAAAACACCTTGATATTATTGTGAGTGTCCTCACTAAGAAGATAATGGAATTTGTGATGTAGATGTATTATTAGTGAACATACATAATTGTTTTTTCTTCCTCGGGATATTGGATGTATATGGGATGGTACTCCACATCTAGGGTGGTAAGTTCTTATAAGTTCTGATTTTTTTCAGCCTTGAGTTATGGGGTGTGATATGGTTCTTTTTTGACTAGTATTTGACACATTATAGTTTCAAAGGGTGTTACTTAATGTTACATGATTTTACTACTCCAGATGACCATATTTTACGGTGAATTGTCTTCTCAATTTTTAGTTAAAATTTAAGTCATTTTCCATTTCTGAATTGGGTCATTAAAATAGGTTGTGAAGTATTTTATCTTAATTTTTTTATGATTGATGTTGTATAAAATATATTTCATCATACTAATTAAAGGAAAAAATAAAATGGTTTATGATAATATATAATTATAGAGGGGAAGGAATAGAGAGATAGAAGAAGAATAATAAATACCAAATTAACAAACAACAGAAAAAACAAAAACAAAAACAGTCAAATGGGTAGGGGGTATATTGAAAATAATACTAATTAAAAAGTTATATAATTAAATAAAAATAATGAAAAAATAAAAAAATATCCATTATCCTTGATAATGGTTCGAAAACTGGATTTTGTTGTAAACTAAATCATATTAGTTGTTTACTTTTTACATGAATTTCTATAGTATAGAACTAATCCAAGGTCGTATCTCGATAGATAATTAGGTAATTAATTTGAAAAAATTGTTTTTATTAATATAAAAATTATTAGATTTTGTAAGACATTGGGTTTTGTGATTTAGGAATCTAAATGAAATTGGAAATTGATAAAAAAATCATAAATTAAAAAAATCTATTAAACATGACCAACCTGTGGTAATCCCATGATTCTTATCATTAAACACTACAACTAATAGGGTTATGATCTTTTCATACCTGGTTTGTACAACTAGAATAATTATTTTACTATGATTATACTAGTATAACTCATTTTCTATCATAAACATACAATGATTTACTAGATACCTTCAATGCTTGGGTGATTTGTGTCCGAACTCATAACTAAAACTCACCAAGTCAACAAATGAAGATAATGGTGGGCTATCCCTGTTTGTATTTTATTTATTTATGAGACCATTATATAAATTGACATGACCTTGATTTCTTTTAATTGATTTCACTTGACCAATATGAACACTGTGAACACTAAAATTTATAGGGGGAAGAATAAATTGTGAATGATGTGTGAAACATAACAAGAGTGGTGCCCCTAAACACGATCATATGAGTTTATAAATACATAACACTATGTTAATAAATTGAATAAGAATGTAATATGATTAAAACCCATATAAAAACATAAAATTGAAAATATCATTCAACTATTACGAAAATGAAGCTTAGGATTTACATCACGTTCCCCCATGAAATCACAATATGTATAGAACTACTATAAAATGGAGGAATCAATAGATGTTGAAGTAGAACCTCCCATGTCATCTAGAACTTATATATATGGTTATAGGACTCGTTGCAGACTCCAATATTTCATCATTATTTTTCATGGTCGAACTCCCAATTTTTTTTCAAAGGTATTCATTTATAGCCAAAAGGGAAGGTTCTTTTCGGCACCCTAATTTTGAGAAACAACTTTGCCAAAGGTTTAAGGCCAATTTAAAATATTCTCTCACTTTTCAATAAAATACATGTTTGTATACCTCATGTATTTCCCCATGTTAAAATTTATATCAATATGTTGTACATAATAAAATATATTTCAAAACTATAGAAAAAAATATTTGACTCCAGGAAGATTCATTTTGTTTGAATAATCTTTTATGTATCCACACTTAATTGAAAAATTGATACTGAGATCCTTAATAAGTGTTGTATCCACATATTTAATGATAATATCAAAATATTTAAGACAATTTTTAACAACTTATTTCTCAAAACAAGAAAAATAGTGCACATTGGATCAGGAGATTCCTTGCACTTTGGAAACTTTTTCCTTCCGCATCATCATTGGCTCTCAAAATCACATCATCCATAAATGTAATCATCAAAATAAGTTATATTACTATTTTTTATACTCATAAAAACAAAATAATTTAATCAAACATGATGTTAATTTTTTTATTAAATTTTATATTTATAGTACAAAATTAGTTTAACATAGTAGTATATGTGTCGAAATGAATAGTGAATAATGGTGAGATCAATTACATATTCGTATTTTATTCATATAATATAACAGTTTTACATAGTAAAAAATATCCCCTTAAACTCTTTACATTAAATATAATCAATTTATACTGGTTCCAATGTGTTCTCAATAAGATTGCACCACTATTTTACTTCACTATCCAAAAGTTAAACAACCAAAATGACTATTCCCAGATACAAACATAGAAGAACATAAAATATCTTTTCAGTAGAGGTAATAAATTTTGTAGATTCTATTGGATAATTGGAAATACTAAAAGAAGGTGGAAAATGCCTATTGAATAACTCAATAGAAAACTATTTTATCCATTGCTTGTTTGGAATATCAACCAGATTAAATTCATGAGAATGTTATTTGTGCAGATCAACAATATTTTACATTCCATATCCCATATTATTTGTTTTTAATAGTAAAAAATCATTTATTTTTCTATTTCATTCATTATTTACATGGATCCTTTCAGATTTTTCTATTTACTAAAATAAAAAATTAGGGTCTGGGAAATACTAATCATGGTGGAAACCCATTAAGCCATGCATAATAACTTATATGAAGTCTAAATCATGAAAAATTATTTAAAATATAAGCCACATTATGATTAATGTAGGTCATGTATGATAATAGTCTATTAAAATTTTTCATGATCGTTTGTAGGGAGTTTGATATTTTAAAATGGAATTCCCCGGGTATGTCACACAATTTTTGATGTTAGGCCTGTTGTCATGCACCAATTCCTGATCGAGTCTTTCTCCCTATTTTGTTTTCAATGTTGTTATCCCTAGGTAAATTATTCCATATCTAAATCAACATGTAGTACACATACAGTGATTTCATATATTTGAATCTACATTCTATATCCTTTATCAAAATTAATTGAATTTTTCATATACAATGGAAAAACTATAGAATTATCCTTAGTGTCATCCATAGAAAAATAAATATAAGTATACATTGGGATCTAAATTTTTTTTATGGTCCTATTATATAATGGATAAATAATATTTTACTTTAATACAAACTATTGTGACCAAGGTTTTCCATGAATGTATATTATATCTTTTTAGATGAAAAATCATTAAATTAACCAAAATATCTCCTAAGGAACATAATAGTTTAGTTCCATTGGAAAATAAAAACACAATATTAAAATATATTTAATGATATTCTATGTTTCCATCATAGATAATCATTGGTATTACAAATCATATTTATTACATAAATAAAAAATGTCTTCATAACATATGGAGTGATACATAAGAATGGGTGAGCTCAGATGCTATGTAATAGTAATTATAAGAGATAACAAGCTATTATCATATGTACAAATAAGAATATATTATGGTTAAGTGATCATGAGAATGACTTATGATTTTTATACTAAACAACTCATAGATCACAAACATGTGTCATGACAAAAACATTCTAATTTCAGATAATGTAGCCCATAGGGGTGGTAAATCATCATAAATCAATAATAAACCATAATCCCATTTCAAAAAAATTTGGCATCACCATAAATATAGAAAATCATTTCACATGTTATAGTAAACTACCAATACAATCAATATAGTGGATCTATACATATCACATATTTCCCATTGTGGACCATGATAGACATGATTCCCATAAAAGATCAAGACAAACCAATTTCATACAGTGGATCAAGAAACACATATTTCCTATATTCGATCAAGACAAACCTATCTCGAATAGTGGACCATGGCACACCTATTTCTCGTAGTGTATCAATCCCAAGAAATTGATTACCATTTTTTCTCTAGATATTTTATGTTTTACACAATGCATTTGAGGGAGACATATGTCCCACATATCAGATAATGAAATCAATATTTATGTTTTACACAGTATCATAAAAATTACAGCATGTTATCACCTCAAACAACATGTAATGAAATGGTTTTCATAAACATTTAATCAATTCCTCGTTAAATAACACATTTAAATGAATGAATACTAGAAAATTAAACTTCGTCCATCCAATAAAATAGTAATGATGGTATCATTCAATCTTATCCATTGTAAATCTTTAATAACATTAGAGGGTGTGATATTAGATGCAAAATAATTTAAACCATAATGTTGGAAAATTTCTTAAAAAAATTTATTTTCCTTGGGGATAAATTTTTATAACAAGAAAGGCATAAAAATGATGGTAATTCTTTCATTTGAAAATAACCAATGAAAACATATAATAGATTCTTAAAATCGATTAAATAATTTCTCAAGGAAAAAAATCATTCTTCATTGAATAAAACTTTTTCAAATTTAAAACATTTTTGAAATGCTTTTATTTGATAAAAACAATGAAACATTTAGATTATGTTTTTAAAAAGTTAATGGTCATAACGATGGAATGTTTCATTCAGGATGTACATGTTAAAAAATTATTAATTTCTCATTTCCATTACAAGAGTAATGTCCATTATCTATAAAATAAAAAAAATTACATTATCCAAATTTTTGTAAAGTCCACACATGGGTAAAATTATGTTTAAATATTATTATGGTAATGGATTTTTATTTTTTAAATTTTTTTTAGAAACAATGGTTTTTAATGAACAATATTTCTATTGAAATATGTGAATACTGAAATATTTTCTTAGAAATAGTTTCACTTATTATCATAATTTCCAAATATTTAAAAAAATGTTAATATTATATTATTATATAATGAATAACTATGGGAGAATAAATTTCTCTACGACCATTTGATATAGATTGTAATATTTTATCAATCCAAACATATTCATAAAAAATCATAATAAATGACGTGATTGTAATATAAACATTTAACCACTTTGGAAATTTTGAATTCTAAGTACCATGAAATAATAACAAAAAATTGGTATTAAAATGTCACAAGTATAAATAAATACATTAAATTACTTATGAAATGGTTAGTATATAAACCTCATAAATGATTATGAGTATATAACACTACACATGTTTCAATTATGTAAAATTGAGAAAAAATAACTTAACATTTTGTTAACTTTATAGTTATAAAACCCATCAAAGAGAGATCCTAAAATGGGTATGCAAATAAAAATAATTAAATTTATACTAATGATAAATTAAAATCATGGCGAGTATACACACCATAAAAAATAAATTTGTGGTGAATATTGTACGTGTCTCGCCTATGTAAAAAATTGAGATAGAAATCTGTTACAATAAGTAATGACTTCCTTTGAACTCATTTAACCTATTGTATAATAAATAATTGTTTGTTTTACATATAGTAATGAATCAAATTCATATATATCATACCATATAATATGTTTATTACCTTTTTACCCTTATATTAATAATTTCATGTTTCTATTACGTTTCGAGTAATAAATTTTTTTTATTCATATATGTTTTAATTTTTTATATTTATGGTCTTAATAAATGTATCACTGTTCGATCTGATAAAAGATGATAAAAAAGATTTAAACAACATATATATTCAATATATAAATATTTATAGCAATCTATAATACTTATTGATACAAAATGAAATAAAATGCTCATGGAGATGATATGTCGTACAAACGCATGAATGATATTTTGGATTTTTTATAACAAAGGAATAAATTGAAAATGAAAAATAATCATTAAATAATAATAATAATTATGTATTATAAATAATATTAGTTCATTTAACCCATCCTTAATAACTACCTTAAAAAATATGAATGCATAACATCGCTTTCTAAGGAGGTAGTTTTCCACGCACAATGACGACATTATTATATTCTGAAAAATGAAATTAATTAACAAATTTGGGATATATTTATTTAAAAATTATAATAAGATCATAAATATCATATATGAATAAAATTATTTCCATCCATGATATGTGGTATTGGAAAAATGAATGAAATTGGTCTGTGAGGTAGATGTATGTCGTACACATGAACGATGATATCCTATTCCATTTAATAGAAGTGGAGACGGAAGAAGGGAATACAAAAAATTATCAATATCTACATATATGTAAGATACTATGGTTATTATATAATTATGATATAATAATCATTGATGGTAATGGGAGAATAATAAATTAAAAATGCTCATTGATGAATGTTACCTCTTCTTTGTGTATCCTCGTTATGTTGTCAGTAAAAGCATTCATAGGATTGATTTATTCCCAAAATAATACACATTTGATGATGATATTGATTTTGGAATGTGGTTTTGTTATGTATTAGTTTGAAATAAAATTTTATGAATGTGCGAGTAAGAGAGGAAAGGGGTGGTAATTTTTTGGTGTGGGATTTGACAACATGGCATTTTTAAAAATAATTGACTACTGCCACATTATTCATATGTAAAAAGGGTCTGAAATGGTACATTATCGATCTTTATAATAATAATGTGGTAAATATAGTAAGGAAGTATTTTTTAGTGAATTTTATAGGTTATTAATACCATTATCATTTTAGGTTAACCCCTTATAAACCTGTTTTTCATTAAAAGAAGTAATTACTTTTTACTGCATTCACTATTGATTTTTGGTAAAAAATAATGTTAAAAAAATTGGATAATATAAATTATTATTATTACATATAATAAAAAAATTTCCAAAATATATTTAAATTATTGTAAGAAGTATTTTATAATTAATCCCACAGACAATATAAGAAAGGGGGTTTTAAAATTGAAAATGTTCCAAAGATATCAATATTTTTATATAAAAAATCAGTATAAAGTTCATTCCATTGAAATAAATTGGACAGATGGATATAAAATTGATCTATTTTAACTATATAATAAATTAAAACGTCTGTTATAACCAAATTACTAAATAAAATATAAATTCATTTCTGAATTAAAATATAGTATTATTCACTATTCATTTAAAAATGATTCTTTTTTAAATCTTACTATATCCCTTAATATAATATTGATATTATGATTTAATAAAGGATTACTATTTTCTGAAATGATATTTTTAAACATAATAAAATTTAATTTTAATATATGTTCTCCAATGATGATAAAACTGATTTTTTGTTATATTTTTAACCATAAAATAAGATTTATTTTTAACTGTTTTATGGGAAAAAATAATATTAATGATATATATTTTATTTAGTATATAATAAATAAAATTCCAAAAAAAATATTCTAAAAAATGTGACTATTTTAATGTATTGAGGTAAAATGTGTTTAAGTTCATAGAAATAGATTTTCAGAAAATGATTACCCATATTTTTTAATATGTTTATTATTTCTATCTATAATTACGTAATCACTAATAAATTAATATATATACTTGTTTAAGACATATTATTATATAATATTGATAAATATATTCATACCTATCAATCCAATAATAATTTGATAAATATCAAATAATATATTATTATTTTAATAGAATGAAATGTTTCATTTAATGTCATTATTTTCTGGAAAACCAGGTATGATATGTGTAACACATAATTTAAGCTAATCATGGTGTTGTGTATATTGGAATCTTAACTAATCATTGCAGTTAATATATGTTATAAAAAATATTAAATTTATATTAAAAATTAAAATTATCTTGGGGTCTTACAATATATGTAAGGTTCATCACAATGATTTGATTCCCTTCGCAATATCCTGATTCCCAATCATATTGGTTTCCAAACCACATAAGTCAAAATATATAGGTCATCATGATGATTATACACTTTTTTTATTCATGTGATAATCATATTTTATATAAAATTCAAAAAGGTAATATATATATGATTCTGAAATACAAATATGGGTTATATTAAAGACAATATTCTATCCTCTATAAATTGATGCTCAATCCTTGCAATTAACACTCTTAAAAGATTATTTTACTCTTAAAAACACATGATACCCATTTAATTTATTTGGAATAGTGTCAATTATCTATAATATTTTATGAATTAATATAATTTATAAATCCATAATCTCTTAACCTCAATCCATAATGGAAATATAGTCAATAAATATAAATTCATTCCACAAGCATCGAGCAAACCCTTAGAAATGACTCACATGTTCCTTACAATGAACTCTTACATTAATATAATGAATATACCCGAGGAATGTAAAAATAAATAATGAGGATCCTTAATAATAATAATGTGGGTATTAAAAAGAGTATGTTTTATTTAAAATGACACACCATGTTAATTAGATTTTTGTTCTTGACCATTATCGAGTCTCATCGGTGGAAGAATGTTTCCACTATTCTCAAATGTCACACTCTGACTCCCATGAAATCTCAATAATATTTCCATAAAATGACTTCATTCATACCTAATGAAAATTCTTCCTATATATATTCTTATAAATTTAATTTAGAATATTAATTCTTCATTATTTAAACAGCAGAACAAACTTGAATTCATCTTCATTGGTAATGATCATTTGTTGAATATTGTGAAGATAGTTCGTTTGTTTAGAATTATTAAATATGTCATGTTTATAATTGATAAAATGATCTATATCCAAAAAAAATTATTCTATAAAAATAATATATATTGTATTAGATTCTCCCTCAGTCCTAGATTCTTGTTTCTCATACTTTAAATTATTAAAATGACAAGATCAATGTCTTACTCATAAAAACACCCAATCTTCTACCAAAAAAAATTAAACAGTAGTGTCCCTAGTTAAAAAAAATATTCTAGCCATGAATGGTCTAAAAAATTATTGATTATTTGAACGAGTTATGATATCTCTTCTATGGGAATCATCTCAATAACTATTTACCCTTTACCCTCCACATAACATAGAGGTAATCGACATTACGAACATTATTATACATCAAAAAATATTAATCTTATTTAAATAATAATATCAATTATTCTAGGAAAAATATAAAAACTCTAAATGATTATCCCATAAACACCAAAAATTCAATAATTATTTCAAAAAACAATTATTTCGATATATTAATGGTATTCTAAACTGTTCATCTATTTAACTGTGATTAATAGTACTCAGATTCACATGTTTTCCCATATCATTATGTAAAACATTAAAAAAAATGATGATAATTAGGAATACATATATAAAATAATTATGAATAGAAACCCATGGAACCCTAATTTCTTTTTAAATTTATAATAACTTACTCATTATCATAAAAAACTCTTAAATTAAATGAATATGATTAATTTAGTTAATCAATGAAAAATAACCAAAACCTCATCATGGACTTGTGGAAATATAGGCCAGAGATAAAAAAATAAATGGTCATATCAACCCAATTCTACATCTGAATGGGTAATAATTAAAATAATCTAGTGGCCCACTAGTTCGTAGACACCAACCACTAATATGTGGGGACTATGTCAAAAATTATGATATATCCCTATTCATCATAGTTCGCTAATACTATTTATAAACAACATAGTACATCTTGTTACGTCCTGGGTGGTAAATCGTTATTGAGGTATGTTAGTCCATAATCAAATACAAAAGTATGATAAGGGTAACACAGTTGATATATATATATATATATATTAATAATCTCATTGGAATCATGTTACCAATCTGGTGATGACTCCCCACTATATGCACCATCCTTCATCAATATATAGCTAAAATTTGATATCTCTATATCCATTATCCTTTTAATGGATATGGGGTGATATATATATTAATATGTTTCAATAATTCCTCACAGACATGAAAAAATGACTATTATTTGTTAACTGTGTTATAAAAATTCAAATAATACTAAAATATTTCATAACATATCTCTAAGTCTTATTACTCAGTCAGCAGAAATATTACCCATTCCATGGGTATATGAGACATCAAATTCAGAATTCAATATGAAATCGACCTACTATCAATATTAATGTTTTATGTCACCTATTTTGAAAATACATTTACATATTTGTGATATTTATATATCACAAAATTCTATTCCAGAAAATTGTGATAAAAACATCTCAGGGCACACACCACAACTACTAACGCAGGATCATGAATTCTTTAGTTCACTAAATTAGGCCATATTTTTGTAGACACATAAACATCCATAAAAACATGAATCATTATAAATACTCAAATAAGGTCTCTTGATACATTATAATATATTTATACTAATTTATTGGCTATGTTTTGATTGGGATTGATGAAATTTTTAACCAATTATTATCTAAATGAATCAATCATAATCATTGAACCATAATTGAGCTTCACTCACTAAATTTTCAATGATTTTTTTTAAAATTATAATTGGAAAAATTCTTTTATAATCTTTTATTATTAACTTACCAGTGCTAATAAACTATACACATCAAAATTATTATTGGGGTTCTCTTAGGAAACCAATTACTTGAACTTATCTAGGATGAATAATTCCTCATACTATGATATCATGTTCTAATATATATATATATATATATATATATATGACTAAACCAAATATGACACTCTGAGAGTTTATCATACAGATCATGATCTATTGTTTTTCTATAAGATTTATGCAATATATTAGTGTAGACCCTACCTCAATAGGTGAAATTAATAATATCATCAATAAACATGACCATATAAAAACAAAATTATGATGGAAGACTTCATTAAACATGTTTATAAATAGTGTTTACATGTTCAGTAAATTGAATGACTTATCATGGTATGGAAAAATGATATATATTCTATTCAATGAAATATAAGATAACTAAAAAGGACTCACCATCAAATGAAAATTCTATTATCTTAAATAAATATTGGATAACACTCTAGACACTCATGGATTTTCAAATAAATCATCTATAATAGAAATTGGCTAACAATTTTTGACCATCACCTAGTTTATCTTTTGATAATGAACATAAAATGTAAAATTACTTTATACATTCTGGGTGAAAATGAATAGAGAATCCTAATTTTATTATCTTTTACTTCTTATCAACTTCACCTCTAAATCCATCATGTGATCCTTTATATCTCAAAGAATTATTTTTACCACTATTTATGGTTGATTATATATGGGATATATTCCCAAAAAAAATTTATTTGTGAACTTAATATAACACCTAGATGGAACCCCTGAGAAAAACATACGAATGAAATTCAAAAATTTGTCAACTATGAGGGGATGAAATCCAAGTATGGATCCCCATCATATATAAATACATTTGAAATTTTTTATATGATGCTACATGTCTGCTAAATGTCATGTCTTTGATAACATATCTATATATCCCATTCTATTATGTTTACATAATCTACTCACCTTGTAGATATAAGTGATACTATTCAACTATAACAATGAATTAATCTTTAAAACCAACCTATCCAATCCATCATATATCAAATAAAAACTACTCATTTTATCTTGTAGAATTGAAAATGTAATATAAAAATAGTAATCCAATTCGATCACACTTAAAACCATTCATTCCCATTAGATAAAGCCCCTAAATGAGAAATAATGAACATAACTTCAATCTGGTGATATATTTCTATACTTGGAATTAAAAAATTAAAGTATATAAAAAATAACAGAACAATCCTATATCAAATAATGATATTTAGAAATGAGATGCTACAGAAATAATACATTCAAATGTATATTGCCATAGATCATGATTAGTTGAAGTTTAATTAGTATCATGAAGCAACAAAAAATAGCCTTAAAATATCTCCAGACTCCCCATTGGAGAACCTCATTCTAGACATTATTAACCCTAACTATATGGAAAACATCCTCAACCATGATTTTACAATCCCATGGAACTATAACTGAATGAATGATTTGTCATTCCTAAATAAGATCATCAACCGTAAAACTATCCATATCCTCTACCCTTGGTCCAATTTTGAACAACCCTGTGATACCGTCAAGGGTTCCCTATCCTCCCACTCATTAGGAACATGATGCACGGTTTTATAAAATGCATAAAGAAGGATTTACATCACTATCATTGAAATATTTTGTTTATAAAAAACTCCTCAAATATAAAAATGAAAACATTAAAAGGAATTTTAATACTTAATAAGGATATTAAAATACTAATAAAGTGATATTTTCAATAATTTATAATCTTATATTTTTCGAGTGGTCAAAAAAATATTTTACTATTATAAAAAATTAATTTCATATATATTTAACTCTCATATTTTAATATCAACATCAGTTTTTATCTATCAAAATTACATGTGTAATATAATCCAAGAATTTTATTATTAATGGCCACAACGACTAATAGAGACCTACTGGTGGGTTAAGATAGAACTACCCATGATGAAAAATATCACTGGTTACCAGGTGGTTCTAATTAAATGTCTAATTAGGTTCGGTAAAACTAAGAGAGCTTTATAAATCACACGAGCTATATACTTTCACTGGGGATACATGATGTTGGTTGAGTTAGAAAGTCAACAACAGAGTTTCGGGGGTCCCCAATAGTCATATTAACCCATTAACACAACCTAATATTCCAATAAAACCATGAAACCTTTAAATACATCTTATGTTATCCTGGGTAGTTGAATTAAATGAACATCATTGAACTATAGTCAATAAAAATAAATACAACGAAAATAAAAAAAATTGTTTTTATTATTATTTCCATAGAAATATCCTTATAGATCATTTATTATAACACATTAATCATTAAAAACATCATATTATAATTCTAAAAATAATTTTTTAAAATTTATCGAAAAATAAATGAATTTTTAAGGGGTTTTTTCGAATAACATAAATTTAATTTACTTTGGGTTTCTAAAATAATTCATAAACATTCTCCATTCAATTCTGGTTCTTTCACACAACAAAAAAATGTCCATTTCTAGATTTCAAAAATATTTTTAATTCAATGTGTTAGATTAAAATTCACGATTCCAATCTAAAACTACTATTTTGGTGTGTTAATCAGAATTTTACCAATGAATTTTAGGTCATATGGGATCATCTTCAGCTACATCAAAACACCAATATGAAATTGTGTGACTTGTATTTCATTTAATCTGCACAACTTATAATTTTTTTATATAATACAAGTAATTAATAAATTTAATGGTTACTATGTAATTCTCTTAATCTCTTTACTTATTTATATAAGTCCCAGTATATTTTTTTCATCTTTTCTTATAAATTATAATTTCAATATACATACAAATATTATTATGCTTAATATATAATTATATTCATTTAATTATTTCATATATTATTTAAATATACATATAAAAAATTTAAATTAATTTTATCACTAATTTTATAATTCAATATTTAATTGTATTTAATATTTAATTATATTATTTTATTAATTGAAATATCCCCCAATCTGCATCTTACTATAACAAACAATTTTAATTACAAGGGAAAATTTCATTGAAATTTTGGTTTTTAAAATCGTGAATGGTTTTATAAAATTGTATTTAAAAGATTATATATATCTATTACTCCAGAGGTTATCCCAAAAGTGACATGATGACACATTCCCTTTCATTGATATAATTGACTATAGATACTTTACAACTCAAATGTCCACTTTTTTTATACATAAATTATACTATTTCGAGGCAAGATATTTATGGTTACACATTCAATAAATAATTAGAGGAAAAAATGGATCCCTAATAATATTTTATATTTAAATATATATAGTATATAAATTAATTATGTTCATTATGGTATTGAATAAAATTGATTTCAATGAATTTTATGTTTTAAATTTTACAATTAAATATATAAATTCAGAAATTCACTCACATATGAACTAATAATGTAAAAATCAAATAGATTTACATTAATTGATAATATATTGAATATTTTATATTGCATCCTATAAAATTTTTTAATGAAATGTTTAAAAATTTTATAATCAAATAGAATTTATGAATAATTCTTAGTTTTGTTCCTACTAGAAAAAATCCTGTGAAGAAGACACATGGGGTTTTTTCAAGTATATAGGTACTCAAGGTAATGAAATTCAAGTTGTAAAATATATAGAGACCATTTCAATTGAATAGTAAATTCATTTTATCATATATTATGAAATAAAAATGAAGAAACAATATGAAATTGAATCAATGAAATTTCTGGAAAATAAGACAATCTTGTCTATCAAAATAAAATATATTTTTTCAAATGAACTGAAATTTTCTTACATATATCCAAGATGAAAAATATCATAAATAATAAAAAAGAATCATTTCACTATTCAAAAAATAATACCCAATAGAAATAATTCATGGTAACATTCAATAATGGATAATGAATAAAACATCTTGTTGAATTTCACTTTTTTCAAACAAGAAAAGAATACAATCTAGAGTTTCATAAGTGTTTCTTCATGGATTTTATTTGATGATTCCATATACTCAAATTATTTATATGATAATAGAGTAAAATGTATTATACATAAAATTGACGTTAATGATACAAATAATACTTTAGATATCTTATTTTTGTTCATGCTACCTACAATTTATAGATATAAATGTTCTAGATAAATCTCGTGGATGCATTTTGTAAAATTATCACAAAAACTGATGAATTCAAATATAAATATAATCATGTTATTTTAAAACCCAATCATATATCGAATGAAAGTTACGATTTATCCATGAAATTAAAAGTGAAAACTAAGGTTTAAAAATTTGAATCAACAATTAAAGATCGTAAAATTATCATTTATATGTTCATCCTAGGTGAGGATATTATAAATGAACATTTTGGTTTTCAACATCATCTGAAAAAATAGTGTTGATTTTTTTTTCATAAATCACGAATAAAATACAAAAAATTCTTTTAATTTTGTAAGATTATATTTGTAAAATAATTTTTCAATTATTTTCGAACAAATATTCATATTACTTTTTGATTTTATTATAGAAATAATTTATAGGGTGTGCCTAAGTTAAATCATCCCTCAAATAATTCATTTCTTACTATTTCTTTTGAAAAATATTATTTTAAATAAGTATCAATTCCAAAATATTTTTAGCTAACACATGTGGGAACTATATTCAAGAACCAAATTATTTAGTATCATAATTATTTATTATAAAAAATAACACAATAAAAATTCAATAGAAATAATATGGTACATTAATAGTGGGTTATCAAGACACATGTGTGTTTACTACTCTGATTTCAATAAACATGAGAATATAAATTTAGTCGATGTCTTGTATGGTTATAATTTATGGAGAAATATCATTACTATATGAACAATTGATTTTTCAAATTTATATATTATTTAATATGTCTTATATATTAATGTTTAAAACAAAATTTTATATTTATTATACTATTATGTGATAATGGTTTAATGGTATCTATTGAAAATGACGTTTTCTAATTATTAATTTTTAATTGCAATATTTTATTCTATGTATCTAATTTTAGAAACATTTATAATTTTTATTTAAAATCTATTTTATATTAAAAAGATAAATTATTAACTACAAGATATATTGAGTTATAGATTTTGAATAGAAACAATAGTCATGATAGCATAAACTCAATTTTCAAACACAAATAAATATCCTATAATGGTATGTAACAAATTTGAATCATGATATTGAAATTTTTTGTGATACATTACAACATTCTATGAAATAAAAAACAAAATTTAAATCTAAAAAGAAAATATAAACCTCTAACTACTCTGACCATATTCATAGTGTTCTTTTTTTACAAAACCTACTTGCAAGAATTGGATTTCAATCTTATAAATTTTTTATTATAAAATATTGTAGAATATTTAAATGTATTTATGTATTTTTTCATTTAAAATAACCATTCCATTTAATTAATTAATACTAATAGTTTGAAATGGGTTTTTATAAGACACTTACTTAAAATGCAACCCTATGAAAATTGTAAATTTAAAATTCATAAAGATTGATTTATAAATGTTTTTTGAAGTAAATAATATATTCCGACAACCAATTACCACCTAAGAAATTTTTACACCAAATCGGATGATTTTTTTATCCTTGGGTACTCTTACTCAGTTAATTTATATCGAGTCATTCGTAAATTCCCCACGATCATGGAGGACTAAATTCTCATCACATTTGATGAAAATTTAGTTAAACATCACAACCATATTTATGAAATAGATGTTAAAAGATAAAATATACCACTAAATAATACACCTACATCTAAATAAATTTTTTTATGAATGAAAAACTATATGTACCTTTACCCAAGGAATGGTTGAAAACTAAAGAATATACTTTACAAGCAAAACTGTGATTTTCATGTTGGTACTCATAATATAATGTAGTTTTATAATGAGGTTATAAATTGTGGTTTTATTTTACACAATGAACAACTTAACATAGAAGAAATCATTAAACAAAAAATTTAAGAACATTAATTTCATGAAGAATTGAAAAAATTAAAAAGGATTAATGTCTAAAATTTATTTGAAGTAGCCAAGGATCATCCCATTATTTTCACAAGATGGGTTTCTAAAAATAAATTGGATGATAAAGGTTTCATTACTCCTATAAAATCTTGAATTATACTTAAAATAATTAATAACAAATAGTGAATTGGTTATGGTGAAACAATTTCAAAGATCACTATTGTAGAAACCATGATAATATTATCGGAATTAACCACCCAATATTTTTTATTCATTTAAAATTCTATATTAAATATTCCTTTTTGTGTTTTTATTTAATAAATTTTTTTTATTGAACATCCTAATCTTTTTAAAGATTCAAAAAATTCAGTTCACTATTTTAATTTGTCTAAGTATCTTCATTTTTTAAATAAACCCACTTGGGCTTGGTATTAATATTTCAAAAAATTTCTATCAGAATATGATTTTGAAATGGGAAAATATTATTTAATTTTTTTTGAAAAAAGATAATTAAAATGATTTATTAATTGTTCAAATTTTTATCTATGATGTTATTATTGATTTAATAATAGAGAAAATTTTATTGAATTTATTATTTAGTGAAAAAATATTTGATTATAATTTTATGGGTGAGTTAATAAAAATATTAGTTTTCATATTTCTCAAAATAAGGTTGATGCTTATGTAATACAATGAGAATATAATAATAATAATTTAAATTTTTTTATATATTATGTAATGGAAATAAATTCATGCATTGTAATAACCCCACCACACATTACACAAATATGGTGGTTCATTTATTAAATATTCCTAGACGCATTGATTCTAATACCAAATAACCAATCAGTATAGTTGTATTATAGAGTAATTTACATAGAGTATACCAATTATACATTGGGTAGAAAATTTAAACAATAAAAAATTGAATGTTTTTATCTATAGATATCATAAAAGGAAATCTTATTCATATCCTTGGGAATGTGCAAAAAATAAGGGTGAGATCAAATACATAGTAACAATTATGTAAAATAATAGCAATCTTGAATAAAATATGATTAGTAATTATTGAATGGTAAATAAAAAACATTTCATTTTGTAAAAAATCGTGAAAACAACATTCATCACATGATAATATGAATACCCATATTTATTGGGAAATGTTAACTTAATTTAAAATAAAATTGATTCATAAAACTTCGGTAGAACAAATTCTGATGTCATGATATCTATACCATCAATACCATTTACAAATATATTTAAAAATTTTACATTGTTATACATCGAAAGCTGTATAATTTGGCCAATTTATTATTCTAATGAGACTTGGCGATGAATCATGAATCCATCTATAGATGAGCCCCACCTGTCACTGTATATCTACTGGATTCCACAAAAATTTAATGATCAATTCAATTCATAAAAAAATTTAATACTAAATAAATAACCATTTTTAATATATAATGTTAATTTACCAATATTTTCGTTATTAATGAAAATTAAATTCATATTAAAACACTTTATATAAAAATGGAATATGTTTTGAAGAATAATCGTTTCCATGATAAAAACAATATGGTTATTTAACAGAAATATATATGGTCAAATTTTCAAATGAAATTTAATGATTCAAAATAATATTATTGAATATAATATTAATAATAGATAATATATAATCATCGGTTCATCGAAAATATTGGGCTTTTAGTATGATATTGTATTTTGGACAAATAATGAAAATCAACGTAAAATAATAATAAAAATAATTACAGAAATTTCTTTCTAAAACAATAAAATTATTTTATAAGTAGTTAATTTAAAAATAATTCATATAGAGGTAGGTATGTATATTATTTTTATACATGTTAATGAGTACAATTCATTGTACTTTTAGTAATTAATGTAGAATGAAAAAATATCTTAAAACAAATTAAATATTCCTTTCATTTTTTCTAATCATGGATAACTTCTAAAATTTCGTAAATAAATCATTTTATTATTTAGATTTTTGTTTCTAAAACAATTTATAAATATATGGGTGTGGATGAAAAATATTATTAATCAATAGAGAAATAAATATCTTATTTTATTTAAAAATTTATATGCTTGATTCAATTACCCAATAGAGTTTTTTTTGAAATAAAATATACTAACAACCCAAATAATTTGAATGGTAGAAAAAAGAATGATTTTAATAATGGAATGATGTAATATTCTTTGATAGAGAATACTAGTAGTCAAAAAATAGATATTGTAAAATTAATTCATAAGTATTTTGAAACGTTTAAATTGAATACCATTAAAATATTAAAAATTAATTTTTGAATTAGTCATCATAAAAAAATTTATTCTTTTTTTACATATTAAAGGGTATGTATATACACAAATAAAATGTATATAGGTGAAAATAGAAATAATGTCACTATAGATTGTAAACTGAGACAAAATTCCATTACCTCATTATTCCCTTAACTTAAATGTGATTTGAAAATTTTTAAAAAAATTTATTTTTTTAATTTATTTCAGACCGATATTCATATTTTAAATATCAAATATAATCCTATTATAACACTTAATCTAGTTATCATTAATAATATTTCATTATTACTATTATTTCAGGTTTAAAATAATTCATTTTATAATAATAAAAAATAACCTTAAATATTGTCCTAACCATATTGGATGACTCATGGAAGACCATGGGCTTTGTTGAGTCAATATTGGGAACCCACATATCCACTTAAGAGCGATAATGACACTTTAATTTAAATAACATAATGTAAAGGAAAAAATGACATAAACAAATATCTTTAAGTAATTAATATTTTACATGGGGGTATATAAGATATCCTTTCAACTATAAATATTATTTTGAAATATAATAATATTCCCTATATAATGGTATTTTTTTTATAATTTTTAGAAATCAAATAAATTAAATTATTTATGAGACAATAATGATGCTGTGTTTACCCTATTCATAAATTATTTATGTAAATAAGATTATAATGAATAAAATAATATCGCAAACATGTCCAATAATTAATGGATGATTTTATTTCGACCATGAGTCACCATATATTCGACCTTAGATAGTTATGGACATTTAGAAACCAAAAATACTTATATAATAAAATAATACTTTCACACTATCCTAAACAGCCCTTTATCCCCATTATGAAAAGCCCTTTACTTCTCACCCATTCCTCACACTTATCAATCCCCTAAGATCATCATGATTTTGACCAATTAAGCTCCCTAAATCCCTCTCTTACAAATATATGCCTTACCTTAGGCCGAAGTCATTTCAAGAAATCCTTTTGGGTCAAACCAAGGGGAGATACCTGATTTTATGAAAACGTTTTCTCTTAAGTTATTTTATTTTATATTACATCTCCATCCCCCTAAAATCTATTTTTATCATTTCATTTATAAATAAACCAATATCCTAAATATATTGGTTTTTTTTATATTGATTAAAACAACACCTACACACACCTGCATTTAATGTGTAAAGAACAAACTATTTCAGTGAACGACTAACTAATTCCTCACAAAATGATGTTTGCTAAAATATATCCAAACGCCTCTCATGGTGGCCATTATGATGGAAATTAATTTCCTTATAATATTTATTATGTTTATTTTTTCTATATGCTTTTTTATTTTCCATTTATATCATACCATTATGGTTTCCATATTGGGTAAACACAATATTTTCATTTGAGGAAGTGCAGACTACCTTCCCTTAAGAGTGATAATCCCCATTCATACCATATGTGGTTTTTATAAAAGATAGAGTTAATGAAATTATATATGATACTATACAGGAATTTTACAATAACTATGTATCATAATATTTTTATTCCATTAAAATACGAAATATAAATGAAAGTAGCGTCCATGCGTACTTACGGCTTACAGTCTCCATTTACGGTGCATTTCATTTCTTATCTCCAAATATTTTGTACTGTTATCAATACATATATATACTTGATATATATGATATATATATTAAATTTAAATAATTAATATAATTATGGAGATAATGGAAATTTTACCACATGGAAAATTGTAATCATAACAAGTTCATTTCTTACTCAAGTTTTGAACATAGACAAAATGTACAACATGAACTAAAATAATATAATAATTGTTATATGAATGTAATAACTGATATAAAAGGAATTATAAACTTTATAATATTTATTAATAAAGTTTAAATTAACATATTTTTATTATTCTGGAAGAACAATGATTAAACAAGTCAATTTGATCATGAGGTAAGGGCTTTCTTTTCTCAATTTTAATTCCGTGAGATTTCCATTGTTCGCCACTTATTTATTGAATGTATTGTATTTTGTTCTTCCATTTGAAATATAATATAATTATTCTATTTATATACATGATATTTCTTGAATAATTTATTTTTATTTAGTTTTTTCTATATGGCTTGATTGATTACAACGCGGTTAGTGGTTTTCATCTAACTTTTTTATTCTCTTGAGATTCATGATAAATTTGACACTAATTCCATTTATGTGGTGTATGTACTGACCCTGATTGTATTTTTTCTGCAATATACTTGAATATATGGGTATTTGAATCTTTATATTATAATTCTTATTTCATGTAGAGTATGTTTCATACGGTACCAATTCAGTAAGGGATTTTTTAACCAAATTTCAATTCCTTGGGTTAATCATCTATTTCATAATTATGTAATGTTATGATTTTGTTTGGAGTCACTATTTATTTATTTATGTTATAAATTCCACTCCCCTTTAGGTGGATATACTTTTTATTCACATAATCACTCCATTTATTAATCCTCAAGTCATCGATATGAACATGATAAGAGTAATTTTAACACAATTTCCATTCATTGATTTTAAAATATATGTCATCATTTTTGCCTTAAAAAGAACTTGTGTGAATGTCCTCTAGTTGATTTCAAAATAATTTCCAATCATATTGACTGTATTAATTTTTTTCCCGCATTATTTTTTAATTGAATTATCCTTAATCTAAGGATATATTTTTTATAAGGGATTTCGCCTCAATTTACATTCCATTGAGACAACATAGTTTTTATACACCAATTCACTCTTATATGGCATATATACTATCCCTTGGAATATTATATCATGAATCCTTTTATTCCCCTGATAATATAATGTTCTGATTAAATGTTATTCCTCAATTATTTTTATTCAATCATATCACATTTTCTTAAAAACACTTCAACTAAAATATCGTTTTAAATGGTTTAATGATTTATTCTTCAAAATATTTCTCATTAATTTACATGTTTTCAAATGGTTTTTAGGATTTATTTATATGTACATTAATTTTTTAAAATGTAAATTCCTTTAAAATTTTCAAATTGGTTTGTGACAGTTTGATTAAAAAATATCTTTATTAAATGTTTTAAATGGTTTTAAAAATTGGTTTGATAAAGAATTTATTATGTCAATATCCGGAAAAAATATATTCTGATAGAAATTTTGAAATGTTATCTTTCCATTATTCTTGTTTTATTTGTTAGGACTATGTTATAGGTCATCGGCATTGTTTACATATACGGGGGGTTCGGTGATAAACCTTGGGAGGGTGAGCCCGTGATAGCTCTATAATACATTGGGTAATGTGAAGGATGTAAACGTTAATGTTTCTGCTAAGAGATTTAGGGAATATATTGTGATGTGTATTCCAAATGTAACTCCCTACGTAGTTGTGATAAATACAATGTATATATGATATAGATGACATGATTTACCTTTATGATTTTTGATTTCTATTTGTTATTCATAAATATTATGATTTCATGATGTATGTTATGATTGAAAAGTATAGTTTCATTGATTTATATTTATTGATGCGTTAATGTTTCCTTTGATTATTTTATAACACTTACTAAGCTTTTTATGCTCACCTCAATTTTTTTAATGTTTTTAATAGGACATAAATATGAATGGGGTCTAGGATGAGATTATGGAAATGTAATGTTGTCTAAAACATGGAAGTAGACACATTTTTAGATTTTGTATTTTATGAGAAAAATGGATACTAAGTAGAAGTGTCGACTTTGTAATTTTCTAAATATAATGTATTTGATATGACATAATATTCTAAAACACAAAACCTGATAAGATCTAAAATTTGAATTATTAACTTATTTCATGATTATGTAATGATTAATGATGGGTTCTTATAGTTGGTATCAGAGGTCGGTTTAGATAACTTTAGAGGTTAGGGTGATATTTAAGCCTTAATAACATTACCATAATAGTGAAGATTTTAGAAAGAGTCAATGTTATTATAGAAAATGTGAATCAGTTCAAGATAACATGAAAAATTATATCTTAGTATTTTTTTTCATCTATGCCCATGAAATGCCCAACACATGACCCCCACTCTATCCATTAATATTCATTTAATTATTTTATGAAAATTATTATTATATATAATAATCAAAATATAATATGTGTATATCAATTTAAGGTCTCATGTGCAACCTTTTATTGGCACATGACCCCCATTAACAATTATTCAAATCTTATATGCAACATGACTAAGGGGGTACATGAGATTCTTTTTTTCCTTCTTCTTCATCCTAAATTCTACGATGAATTTTTCATATTTACTATACTATTCAATGACATTCCTTCTATCATTATATCTCATATCTCATATATCAATTAATTAACTCCAATTATTTTAAAACAATATAATTTTATAAAATTATAATTGTTTAATTTTATTTAATCAATCTTTTTATTCCACCATTATTGATATTAATAATTATTATTATTAACGACCACCACATTTACCATGTATGACCACCCCATCATTGATTTGATCCCAGAAAATATCTGGTTCATGTTGATCTTCCTCCAGTACATGATTTTAAGCATGAATTCCCCACAGAATCAATCATTTCACACAAGATGCCATCATCACAAGCCAACTGAGGATATGTGGATCACTGGTCCAATCTTGAACAACCTCTGATCACAAAAACCCTTAAAACCAAACCGACCTATTAACCAAAGAAAATCATTCTTTTTTATCAATTTACGCTCAAATATTCAATCTGCATGTCATTCATGCAATCAAAATGAATACGGTTGTTCGATGCTAATAAGAATCACACCGACAATGTCAAATAAACCATTTTGACCCAAAATTTGTGGAAAATGATTTCATCATGGGGAAAAATGGTTGATAAACATGCCATTAAAATAAATATATTGAAAAGATAAATTATTTTAATGCATTGGAAAATTCAATGGGTTAAATTAATGTAGGTTAATGACAGATAATTTATAACGCAAAATAATTTAATAAAAAACTTATGAACCCATAATTGATGAGTAATACCTAAAATATGAGTCGATATTTGATGAATAACACATCGTAAAATGATTTGGGATGAGACAATGGGTTTTTTCATAGTGATAAACTATGATATGACGTTGTATTATAATCCAACAATGGGCGATGGTAGAAGAGCATTGGATTTCTCTAAGGTTTTATTTGTATAACCTCAAATAAATTGGCATGGAAGAACCATTATCGGGTTATTGGTTCAGGTGAAACATATTTAACTAAATAAATAATTCATTCATTAATTTAATGCATTTCCAAATGCTTCCATTATACAATATTATCCACTGACCAAATTTATGATAAACATAGGGGCAACATGGAATTTTGAACTGAATGGTGGTATAGATTTCCTCTCCGAGTCAATGTTTGTGAGTTATTTGAGTTAGGTTTATTAAATAAATTAATATCACTATTTATATTTTTAAATGAAACCCCAAACATATGCCATATCTAAATGTATTGGGACGGAGATCATTATGTCACAAATAAAATTAACATTGAAGTATATAATCAAATATGGTCTCATATTTCCTATATGTATATATATTTTTGAGGTATTCTACTTGATTAGGAATATTCGTATTTTCATAATGAAAATATTTTTAATATTTTTATAAAATTAACTTTAGGCACACTAGGACTCAGAATCGAACACTTTTTCAGCGCCTAACTTTGAAAATATTTCAGGGAATATTCCAATGCCTTTCATGGAAAAACCATAGTCTCTAAAAATGTTTTTAATTTGAAATAATTTTATAGAATGTTTTTCTTTTCATTTAAAAAGGGGAAAATGTTCTATATTAAAGTATATATATAGAATATCATTTCCATCCACCATATTATTTCTTTTATGATTAGATTTCATTATATGCTTCCTTGTTTAATTTTAAAGAAAAAACCCTTTCCAATTTATTCAGTGAATTTGAGTTTTCAAAATGTTTTTAATGAAAAGGGATATATCAATATTTGAACATGATTTGGTATGGGTGAAAATAATGTTTTAATGATGGAATGTGTTTTGATTTTTTTATGGTTTCTATGAATTTTTTATGACTATAAGTTTAATCATTATAAACAATGGTTGGGTGGTTTCATTATATACCATGGTTAGGTACATCCATGTTACACCACATTTGAGTGAGCTAATTATATATCTCCAATTAATTGAGTAAATGAAAAGAGTAAGCTGATAAGGTTTCCCCTAATATAATGTGGTAATACACTATGATAGTTATTCCAAATATGCATTATAGATTACTGATTAGGTTTTCCCGGAGAGATTATGGGAATATATTGTGACACATAGTTCATTTAAACTACTGATTGTTATCCCATGTGTAAATAGGATGTTACTTAATATATAAGAGTGATGTGAAAATTATTCCCATGTTTCATATAGATTTTTAATACATTGTACGGGTTTTAAATTTTTTGTTATATATTTTTTCTTCATAAAGATTTATTTATTTAATATGCTCAGATAATAATCTAATATAGGAACGTATTCATTATGATTAAAAAATTTTTATTGAAAAAAGCATTACATTCATTATGTTCCTTACTAAACTTTATTGGTACATAACATGTTTTAAAATAATTTTGATAGGGTTTATTGATGAGGAGGGAAAGTGATGTGGTCAAGAATAAAATCCAATGGATATTTCATGAAAATAAAATGTTTTAAAAAATATTTTTATTTTATTTAAGGGGAAATTGAATACTAGGTAGAGGATTTAACTTGTAATTTATAATCCATTATGTATGAATTATCACATAATTCTATAAAAATGTTAACCAAAATGATAATTGGGAATAAAATATGTTGAATTCATGTTTTAAGTCACTCTAAAATGTAATTAATATCGAAGTGTATTTAGAGGTGGTATTATATTATTGCTAAGATAACATTATGAGTTATAATGTTAATTTAATATAATTCAAAAGTTATATATATAAGTAATGTTTTATTTTTTAGGGATAAATATAGTGATTTATAATAAATATAAATTATTTAAAGGAACCATAGTTTAGGATATCATAATGTTTTTACACCTCATAATAATGTTTATTATTTTATTCATATAACGAATATGACCATTTTTTGTTTTAATAAATTGACATATGTAGTAGGGAAGAAAGTAAAAATATTTTTTATTGAAAATACAGTGTATACTATAATTGGAACCAAATGAAATTTCAGCAATAGTGAAATATATTTTTGTTATTAATAACAATCTACAACATGTAATGATTAACTATATAATCCATGGAATGTTTCCCATCACATAATATAAGAGAAATTTGATTATATATGTATGTTTAAGATATTAATATAATAAATCAAAAAAATATTCAAAGAACTATAAGTACTGATTTTGGGAACAAGAACTACAAATATTACATTATAATTTAAAGAAGACATTTTGTGTGCGGTAAAGTAAGGAAAAAATAAATATTTTAATAATGGAAAATAAAGCATTAAATTTACACAATAAATAGGAATATGTTTCGTCCCTTGGAATCCAATTTTTTTAATATGAGGAGTATAAAAATTATGAAAATTAATTTTATTTGAGGAAATGATAAGAATATTATCATCGATACCATACAGATTATTTTTAAAAATCATTAACACCATTATTGGTGAATCAAAAAAAGTAAATTGACCTAAGAAAGAAATGAATTATATTTTAACCCATTTTTTATATTATTTAATCATATCAAAGTAAAGATATATTTCTATAGTTAATAATTATTATTGAATAATATGGATTTTTTTTCAATAAATACAGTTTAATGAATATGGTTTCTATATATAGGGATTCAATGGTTATGATCTAGTAGTGTAATTAAGGATCACCATAAGGTCCCAGTCATAGACACACGTTTTTAGGTCTCATGTGATGAGAATTTTATGGGGGTAAATTAATGAGTTTTGATAGATATTTGTGGTATATGTAACCATTATTTTAAAAACATGAAAAAAAGTTATTTAAGTAATAAATCACATTTAAATTTGCGGACATGTATTTAAAGGTGATGATAACTTCTATGGTTAATATGATCTTTTATGATTATGGTTATTATTTAGTAGGTTATTCATGTTTTTGGGAACCTTATATGAATAATATTAAAATATTGTTATTAAAAGGATAACCCACATGCTGAATGATAACCCATAAAATTTTTTATGGTCGTGGGGCCTGAACCCACAACTGAAGAGTGGAATGGGTGAAGCACCTACTACTGACAATGTAATGTCCCTATAAGTATAAACTCATTTTTTTTAAATTAAGATATTTCACAGTAAATGATTATATTTATTTTTGTAGCATATTTCATATTATAAAAATGATATTGAATAATTATTTGGTTATTAATTTATTTCCAAATATGGAAAATATAATTATGGGATTATTTTTTTGATATAATTGTATTTTATTTGATGATCCATGAATTATTTATCTTTTTGAGGTATATAAGATCCATGTGTGAATTTTTGGTGAATCAATTTATTCATATATAGTATTATAATATCATTTAGAATTTATTATTATGGCATACCTATTTTTTTAACATCCTAATTTTTTTAAGTAGTAGTAATAGTATTTTGCATTACATGTAAAAATTATTTTCATTAATTGCAAACAAAAAACACTTAATCGTGGTTTGACAGGGAATAATTTTTATATAAAATTATGATTATATAAAAATCAACCAAATTATAAATTATTGTATATGAATATTATTAAATAATTGTTGATAATTTATTCTTTACACTAATATATGATTAATTCATAGGTTACAAATTAATAAAAAATTAATATTAAAGTCAATGTCATATAAATGGAGCTATTATTATTTTTGTGGTCAAAAAGCTGGTCTACCCTAATAAATTAAATTAATTATATTTATTATTTGATATTATTGAAATATATATGTTATATATTAAATAAAATAATTTTTTTATTTATCCAATATATTTTATAGACATAAGATAAGAACAAAACTGATTTTATTCATTTTAAATTAATGTTTTATAAACATTATATATTTAAAATGTCGATATAAACTACACATATTAAATATAAACAAAAAATACAATGAGGATAAATTTTTTCTATTATTTTATAACGATTCATTTTTTATTGAATAAATAAAAAAATGAATTTTAATTCTAAATTTCTATTTTAACTAATTTTGTAATATGGTTAAGTTATATTTTAAATTGTATTAAATGTATTATTATAAATTATTTTTATAAATTAGTCAATTTTATGTCATTAAAAATAATTCATTTGAAATTGGATATAAAAACACATCAAACATTTGATCATTATTACATTAAAAACCCTCAATGTTATCCCATAATTAGGGTTATTTACAAATTACTTTATTCCACTTATATGATTTTATTTTTGAAATACAATATTTAATTTTTTGAATAATCATAATTACTAATTTCTAATAAATTCAACATAGTTTTTTGACCAAATATAATTTCGAAATTTATTAAAATTAATCAAATCGATTAAGGTAAAATTAAGAATAAAAAAGGAGTAATCATTAAATTTAAGGCCGAAAAATGAATATAAACTTTTCAAATAGACATTATATGGACATATTTAGACAATATCTTCCCTTTTCCAAAATTTTATCCATTATTTTATCCACATGTAATATGAATAACGTGTATGGAATTATTTATTCAATATATTTTAAAAGTGACACTCCTCCACTATAAAAGCCATCCACTCTGCCCACTTCTCCAAACCTATCAAGACACATTACATTAAATAATATCTATAAAAATAAATACATAAAATCACTCCATTATTCTTATAATATACCCCATGGAATGAATGAAATCTATGGAATTCCTGTTCTGAAAACAAAAAGGCATTTCCCGAATAAGAGGCAACATTCTCCCTCTAGTTCTTTTATGTTATTTCTATTCTCCACCCCATAAAAACTTATATTAAATTATTGTATATCAATTATAGTATAATTAATATATATGTATTTTTTTATGCGGTTCAGACCTACACATACACATCCATCAATCTAATGGGTAATGAACATATAGATTATGTGAATTGAAAACTGCCTCCCCACAAACCAATAATTGTCAATTTCTCCTTAACCACCTCTTGTGGTGAATGTTATGATATAAAATATGTTTTTAAATGTTATAATTTTTAATTATTATTTATTTCATATTATTTAATCCTTTTAACATATATATATTTGAACTTTAGATTTTCATTAAATATTATAATTTCATTTGAGGATGGGTGGACTACCTCCCCCCTCAAACTTCTGTGATGTGTTAACACACTACATATAATGTATTAATTACGGATTTGGTGAAATTATATGATATATATGATATAAAAATTATAAAATAATATACATATATATATCATTTAACTTTTTACTTTCAATACAACAATTAAACGGAAACTACGTTCAGGCATACATACTGCCTACCATCTCTATCAACAATGTGTTCCATTTCATAATAAATTAATATATTTATTATAATATTTAACATATAATGAAAAGAAATTATATTTATATCATGGTTTCAATTATTTTAATCATGATATAATTATGTGGATTAAATATAAAACAAATTAAGACAGATGTTAAAGACAAAGGGAATCTTAACCGAAGCATGAACTGAAAATGTAATTGTTAAAGATTGGGTAATATAAAGTCATAATAATATCATATATTTTATTAGACAAATAAATATTTTTCTATGATATAGGTATGATATTTTTTATACTATAGGAATGAATGGGTATGATGATAGTCAAGGCACGCGGTACGTGAATTTCATCTCACCTTTTTTTGAGAAATACATGACTTATTTACCACAAATTCTATTTTTTATGTAATTTGGATGGATGTATTCCGAAATTCTAATAATAAATATTATTAGTATTTAAAAATAAATTTTATTAAATTTAAATCATTTTATTTATGTTTCCGATGTTACCAAATTGGTAAAGTAATTTTGTCTTAATTTTCCTTCCTTGAGAAACATTCCATGTTTCGCAGCTATATTTTCACATGCCCGAATAGCCCCAATGACTCCTTTTTGTTTGGGGTTTTATATTCCCTATTATAAGTGTTGAAGGGGAACCCTTACATAAACTGGATTCTAAATACCCAAGGCCCATAAACGACTAAAAAATGACCACAAATGCCCATGTCCTAACACACTTGAAGTAGAACCTCCCCAACATTTGCATCATGAAGGAGCCTATCTCCCAACCTTGCCTAGCTAATCAGGTATAATTTCCCCATGAAGAGCTTCACATCACTTAGTACTGATGGATGTTTCTATAAACTCTCATTATTTTATTTGTATTATCTCCACCTTGGTGGTTTCTATTTTTTCTCTGAAACCTCATCTGGGAATGCTCTCTTGTGGTATATGTTTCATTGGTATTTTTCCATGAGGTGTATATAATTCTTCATAAATGTGACATCCTAAATCTACTTATTTTGAACATATTTTAATCATTATTTAATTTCATTTTCATACATGGGTAGTATGGTTTAATTCTACAGTGTGGTAAGAGTTTATTGAAATAATCTAATTTTTTTTCATGATTTTTTATTTTTCTGCTTCCTTTTAAGAAATATTATTATCAATCTCCCAAAAACATTCATTAGTTTTATTCTTATCTATTATTTTATTATTTATTCTCATATTGGTACCTTTTTTATACTATTGGAAGAAATGATAGTTAAGAATGTGTTTTTAAAGAATCCCAACCATACCCTCTATTCAATAAAAAATATGTGATCTTTCAAAAACATGTTTTCTAATAATGTTTTCCATGAATATTATATTATTCATCTATAATAATAAAAAATATTGTCCTCTTTTAATTTTACCAGCTTTTTTTGAAGGAATATTCCTTACACATTGAAAAAGTCAATTTTCTAACCTTTTATCAAGAAAATGGAATGTTATTTTTAACTTGTTCAACATGTATTTATTTTCCCACATTTATTTTAATGAAAATTCATTTCCAGGTTGAAAAAAGTTATTTTTTTAGAAAATGTTTTGTTAAATGTAATTGTCATGGAAAAATATTTTCAAAATGTGTTTAATCATTCATTAAGTGTATTCAATGATATTTTAAAATGAAAATGTTTTTAAAAAATATTAAATATATCTTAATATGTTTTCTTGTTATTTTCTATTAAATGATTATGATTTTTTTATATGCATGTAATGTATTCAATTTGTTTTCAATGAAAAAATTTTTCAAAAGTTTTTGAATTATATTTTATAATTTTTAAAGTAAAATTTTTTTGAAAATAATTTAAAGTGTTATATATAATTTTACAAGGTATTTTCTATGAAAATTATTTTTAAATGATGTTATGAATTAAAAAAATTTCAATGAAGGAATGATATTTAAATCATGAAAAGTATTCCAACATTATTTACAAATTATTTTCCATCAATGACGAAATTCGTGGATGTTACTCACTCCTCTATATGATGTAATTTTATTGTTATATTCATTTTCCTTCTATAAATTTTTATTATTAATGTCAGAGTCTTTCTGAAAATAGTTTATTTTTTATGAGTTATATTTTTATGAAATTTTTTTCTCTATCATGGGGTACATGTTTATTCATGATTTATTCTTTCAATTAAATTATTATAAAACCCATATCATTTTTCATTGGTTATGAAATGACTTCATCTTTATGATATTGATTTCATTTCATGGGTTATGATATTATTATTTTTTGTTCTGTGGAACATGTATGTTTGATTTACTTATGACAATGGTGAGACCTATGTCTCCATATAATTTAGTAGGTAAATATTAATATCTCATAATATAGACATGGATGGAATGATAAATAAACTTGATTCAGTATTATATGGCTCAAAAGAGGAGTAAAATCAGTTCATTAATAAAAGGATGGATCCGGGATTGATCCTGGATCAGTAAAGGATTTTGAAATCTATAATATCCTTGATAAAAATTCTATGAGTACTCTATTAATAATTATACAAACATATGTGGATACAACAACAACATGTTTTATTCCAATTCTATTCTTCCATGAATAACATTTCTTTATTTCTATATGATTCATGTCTTATGAAATATAATTACTTATTCTTTGATTCATTTAAATGATCTTAGATATACAAGGTATGATCTTTTAATTTTATGATCATGGTATCATTCCCCATTGCTCATGTTAATTATTACATGTATCCCAATTTACTCTTACTAAGAATATGTTCAACCCCCTTTTTTATATTTCCATTCCAAGGATATGAAGATATATTTCCTGTATGATATGTCTAAGATGGGTTATAGTAATGGAGAACCAATTGGAAAAAAATGTTTCCTACTCATGTGCCAGAGTTTAAGTTTCTATGTTTCAAAATCCACTAAACTAAACTAGACATCAGAAATTCATTTATATAATGGTTTATGTTTTTTAGAAAATTGATTTAATATTTTTTTTTTAAAAAGAGAAGATTGTTGTACATTGTTTCAAAAAAATGAATTAGTTACCCTTTGGAAAATAGGGTGAGAATTTCATAGTGATAACCCTACATATATTTCTAAGGAAATGTATACAGTTGTATCTAAATATATGTATAAGGATGGGTCAACAATTAATAAAATGTGTTGGAATTTTTTAAATGATATATTGAGTTGTTTCCTATAAATACATCCTTATTAGGATAGTAAAAGTAAATTTGGATCTACAATAGTAGTACCTAAGAGTTAAAACACTGATATGTTGTTTTGTCCCCGACCTAGAGCAATTTGGTACATAGTAATGGGCCTTTCTATACATCATTGTTGACATTCCTAGGAAATATGTTACTTAAATTCAATAACTCTTCATGGACCATCATGAAGTAACTAGATATAATTTTTTGTGAATAAAATTGTATGAACATATGGTTTCATAGATTATGGATGGTTTTGTGGATTATACATCCTATAAGTACTTCTTTTCATGACCATCTAGTTTTTTGTTATGTAATGTTATCGTCACACAATGCATCTTGTTTTAGTCAAAGTATGGTATTTGATGAAATTGTATAAACATTAAATTTTATAGATGTCTTTAATATTATAAGTAAAGTTGGATAATCACTACAGTAAATGATGATGCGATCATTCCTAGTTAGTTTTCACAGAATATGATTAATAATGTGTATCGTAACCAACTTCAGGACTCACCAAACAATATAAGGAAGTATTTTCCTGAGATTTTGTGTAATTGATAGCATAAAAGAAGGAATATATGGTTTCCTTTTTATCAATAATGTGGAAATAAACACATTAGTGAATGAATTAGAGGATCAAAAATATGTTATGTATTTGTATATAAAGAAAACAAATCTTGTGACTAAAAGTGAAAAGTGAAGAGTTCAGTTAACAAAATGCCTAAGAATACTGGCCCCCTAAGACACCATCCATGGTTATGTGTTTTTTGTGTTGAATAAATGGTCATTATGCCACTCAATGTCCAAATATAAAATATATAGAATAGAATAAGCAAGGTGGGACATATAATGGTTACATTTTTTTATTAAGAGAATACATATTAAATGTGAATATAAAGATGATATACATAATATGATGTGGTATACTTGTTAATGGCTTCGGAATGATGTGGAATAATCAATGTTTTTAGTTATTTTGATTCAAGAATTAAGTTATATAAATGTTAAAATGTACATATATTATTCTATTTTTGTTTTTCACCCAGTATTTACACGGTTATGTTAAATTTTCCCAATGTAATAGTAATGTTATTTAATGACTATATTATATATCATCTCAGTGAACAAAAATGATAATTTATTATTTATGTTAATATAATATTGTATGGATTATGATATGTGGGTTATGAATATGAAAATTTGACACTACTTATTAACAATGAATTAAGTAAGTAATTGTTGAGAGTTGGTTTATACTATAATTAATAATCTGTACAATATTTTTAAATTTAAGGAATAGATTGAATATACCTTGGAATAATAAAACATTCATAATTTTTACTAATAATTTTGGTACTATTGGACATTACCACATTTCAAGAGAAAAAACATTAACAGTGTTCGCAGGTTTGGAATGTAAAAACATAGTGATACTTTGTGATATATGTGAGGTGAATTTTTAAGAAATGTCGAAACATTCATTCTATAGTTTTGGATTTTCAAATTTCAAAAAGATTAAAAGGTTTATCATTAGTTAATCGATTATGTTAATAATTAGTGGAATTATTTATGTACTCAGTTAATGTTGAAAACATTGGTTAAAAGGATAAATAATGATTATCCTTATTAGAAGTATGTATGTCTTATATATTTTGGAAATTATATATTTTTTGTTATAATAAAAGTATATCATGTATGTCAGGTGACAACTAATAAATTCATGCACACTTGTGGGTCTTAAACCCATGACTGATGGATTATACAGGTTTTACACCTACCAGTGGACCACATGATTTCAATGTCAATATTTAATTATTATGTTGGAATAATTTATAATTATGAACTATAAGTATTAATTATTGTATTTAATGATATATTCTAAAACCATATTTATTTGTAAGAATAGTTACACACAAATATTCATACTTTTCCTTCAAATATGGTTTTATGATTTTCAGAATGTGTATTTTAGAAGTCCTAGAAATAATGGTAATTTATGGGCACATATTTCATGAAGTAATGGATAAATTAGAAATATATAAAATATTACCTACTGAATGAAATTTATTTCATATAAATATATCATGTATTTATTTTTCCATATATTATTGGTTGAATAAATTATTTCTCATTGTTTGAATAATTATAAAAATTACATGTTTTCAGAATACCGAATTTTTTTGATGAATTTATGGCCTTTTAAATCATCACAGATCTATTTATTTGAGCCCCTCAAATATTCTTGATCATTAACATGTTCTTGATTGATGAACTTATTATCTACCTTTAAATAAACTTTCTTTTCCTACATGAACAATATTACATCCCACCATTTAATCATGTGTGGAAACCAAGTTATATGTGACTTTATATAACCATTATTGTTCCAACATTCCACTTTTAATTGAAGTTTTTGTATTCATTTTTAGGATTTGGGTTTGAAATAATGAAAATTTATTGTATTAAACCTCTGATAAATTATAAAAAAATTTATGGTGAATTTTATTTAAAGGGGGTAGAATGTAACAACCTGAGATAAGGAGAACTATTATTTTTTGAATAAATTGAATCTTTTTTATGTTTTTTATTTCCCATAAATAGAAAATAATTTTTTTATATTAATGAAATATTAATGGATTAGGTTACATGAAATGAAAATTGAAAATTTCACCTTATAAAACAAAAATTTCAGTTATCTATTCACAAAGCACTAGTGTTATCTTGTGTTACATGAAATAATGACTTTCCTCAGAGGCTTGCATAATATGCATGATCAGGGTTTACTAAAATTTAATATATTATAGAAATAATAATATAATAAGATATAACCACAATATTAAATCAGTTTCTATGAATACAGTAATATATATTATAAAAATATATGGTTTAAAAATATATAATACAAAATAATTGGTTACCAATTAATTAGAAATAAATATGAAAAACAATGTAATATGAAGGGAAGTTCAATTATTTTTATTGTCACAAAGTTGTTCTACCATAATAAATTAAATTAATTATGAATATTATGTTATATTAATGTAATATATAGGTTATAGATTGAATAAAATATTATCCATATTCATCAAATTTATTTCATTGACATTAGATTAGAAGAAACCCATTTCTTATTAAAACCCTATATTTTTATAATGGATGTTTCATGAATTTTAGTGGAGAACCAAATTTAAATAAATTTTTTTGAAATATTATAGAATTAACATGTCAGGAAAATCATGATTTAAATAGAACCTTAAAAATAATGTTAGAATAAATTTGATGGTTATTTCTTCAAGGATTCTATTAATACTAAATGGTTAAAAATTATGAATTTTAATCCAAATCATTTTTCTTATAATTTAATTATAACATTAAATTAATATATAAATTGGTTTGAAATATATTTTTATCAATTAATACAATGTTTTTATTTTGATCTAGTTTCATTTTAAATATTTTTTAAAAAAATTGTAAATGTTTGATCATTTTTACTATAAAATGTGATGTCTTGTCACATCAGTGGGATTAATTTTAAATTAATTTCAGATAATTTTTAGAATATAAATTAATTGATTAAATATATAGAATAATCATAATTTATAATTTCTAATGAGATCAATATATTTTTACCAAAATGATTAATGAATGTAATTAAAATTAATTACATCAAATAAGGTATATATAAGCTTAATTACGGACTAAACATTGACTTTAAGGCCCAAAAATTCATAGAACATGTCTAAGAGCCATTGGATGGACAGATTTAGACCATATTATACATTTTCCTGAATGGGTCCCATTATTGGAAACATTTGACTTATGAAAAACGTTCATGGAATTCTATGGTCAAAATAATGTAAGAGTGACACTCCCCCTCTTAAAAAAGCCTTTTATCCTACCACTTCATCACACATATCTAGAATCATTTCCTCAACCAAGGTCATCCCAAATATTAAATCAAAATCCACCATCATCCTCTTATAATAAAATCATTGTTCATAATTAGATCCTTGGAATCCCTTTCATGCTAATCAAAAGTAGTAACTGCGATAAACGGTAACATTCTTCCTCAAGTTCGTTTTTGTTATTTCCATTCTCCTCCCCCTAAAATATTATTATTATTATTTTATTGTCTTAAAATACTATAATTTTATATTTAATATGATTATGTTACGTTAATTATAAAATGTACACTTACACACACATCCTTCTAATGGGCAACAAAAATACTATAAATGTGTATGGGGAAATACAGCCTCACTAATTGATTATAGATTATTAATCATTTATCAACTCCAATGATGGCCATTATAACAGAAAATATATTTATATATGTAATCTATTATAATAATTATTAGATAATAATTCTACAATCCTTTTACCAAATATACCTTTTTTACAATTTATTTTTTTTAAATATGGTAATTTTGATTGAGTATGTGTGGACTACCACCCCCTCAACGAGATGAGATTCTCTCACATCAAAGGTGGAATTTATTAAAGATTAGTTTTATGAAATTTCATGATATATATGGTATAAAATTATATGATAATGACTATCAATATTCATAGTTATAAAAATATTTCATTTAACTTCTTTCTTTAAATAAGAAAATTTAAGGGAAAACCCAATCATCTGTATGTATAACCTATAGTATCCATGAATACTGTATTCCATTTCATGCATCTATATTCTATAGATTATTATAATTAGAATATTCAAAATATAAATTCTATTTATTTTTTTTACATTTAGGAAATCATGATATAAATATAATGACCTAATATAAAACATATTAAGACGCATTTTAAATAAAATAAATATTAATCAAATCATACCATTGATATGGAATTGCTAAGAAGTGTGTAATATAAAGTCATAATAATTCAATATATGATATTATAAATAGTAATATTTTTTATTACACATATATAATAAATTAATATTTATTATTCTTGATATTTGAATGTGTACAATTATAGTGAATACACAAGGCAAGGGAATTTCATCTCACTTTTTATTTTTGTGAGATATAAGACTTATTCACCACTCATTCCTTTTTGTGCTTTGTATATATAAAATGGATGTATCAATTGTTATTATACTGAATATTATGGCTATTTAAATATCCATTTATGGTAAGATTTTCATTATATTTATGTTTAAAATGTTACAAAACATGTAATGTAAATTTGACTTATTTTTCTATCTTTGAGACACATTCCATGTTATAAACATATATTAATCCAGAGGTGTATATACTACTTTTAGAATCTTATATAATTATTATATTTCATTTAAATAATTATTATGATTTATATAATTTTATATTATTACATGGGATGTATGGTTTAATGTTTCTAAGGAATAAGAGTTTATTGAAACAATCTCATCACATTTAGAAATTGTTTTTTTATGATCCCTTTGATGAAATATTATAAACCATCTGTGAAGAAAATTCATGAAAATGTTTATAATATGTTTATTCATTAATAACTAATGTATTGGTACCATTTTGATACTCTCAGGTACGTAAGATAGTTAAAATGGGTTAATAAGAAATCCTAACCATACCATCTATTAAAGATAGAAATATATGTTCCTTGAAGACCATGTTTTCAAGAAATAGTTTACAATAATATACTATTATTATCCAATAATACGAAAAATAAATATTAAACAATTTTGTGTTCTACTAATATTTTCAATGTAATCTTCTAATGTATTTCTAAATGAGGCCTTTTTCTACCACTTTACTGTGAAAAGGTGGAGTTCGTTTTACCTCGTATGAATTCTATAGATTTACCCATTGTCATTTCTTTGAAATTACTATACAAGTATTAAAATGAAAATAACAATGAAATTTTATAGGTTTTCAATGTTAATTTAAATGAAATAGATTTCATAATGTTTTTAATATTTGATTTAATTTTTTCAAAGATTTGTTATATAATTTTTTTTACTATGTTGATGTATATTCTTTATGTTTTCAATGAATAATATTTATGAAATGATATTAAGTCTATTTTATAGGATCTCAAGGTATTTAATTAGGAAATTATATTCAAACGGTACAATGAATTAAAAATAATTTTTCAAATAATAAATCAAATTTTATTCAAGAAAAGTTTTTTAAATATATTTCAGAGTTATTTTCCATATAAGATGAAATTTTTTGAGGTTACTCATGCCTTCTTATGAAGTGATCAAATGGTATATTCATATTCATTCTCTTAATGTCATATGATTAATGTTATTATCTTTAGAAACCCATTTTCTATTTCATAGTTAATTAGTTTGTGAAATATATTTCTTTTTCAGGGGTTATATGTTAATGAAATCCAATTACCCTTCACATGTTATGAATTTGATGCACTATTTAGGAATCTGGTATCCCTTTCTTTAGGTTTTTGATATAATTAGATGTTTATGATACCCATTTAATTTCATGTGTTATGATTTGATTGTTTATTATTTTTTGGCGCAGGTATATGTTATATCATTATGAGATGGGTGAGACATATATTTCCATTTGGTTCATTAGGTAAGTAAATATATCTCATCATATAGACATGACTGGAATGGGATGTGAAATATGTTCAGTACTATGAGGTTAGAATTAGATGTGAACTGGGTAGTTTAATATAAAGATGTAATGTAGTGTGATCCCAGATCAGTAATGGACTCTATAATCATTAATGTCTTTTGAAGTGATACCATGACTATTATGGAAATTAATATATATTCTACTGTGTCTGAAACAATTCCATGAATTATTACAAGGTTATTATTTCAGGATTTGTTTCTTTATTTCATTATGATTAATATCTTATGCAGTACTATGCTTCATGAGATTATTAATGAATATGAGCTTTGATATGTATGGTATGATCATATATATTCATGATTATGTTCTCAGATCCCTATGCACATGTTTATGCATACATTTATTTCTTTTTTACCATTACAAGTAATCTGATATCACTCATTTTTAGGTTCCCATCCCCAGGTCATGATGATATATTTCATTCATGATTTTTCTAAATGAGTTGTAATCATAGAGAATCTTGTGGGTGATAATATATCTCACTCATGTACCAGTGTTTGCATTACCATATATCGAAAGGAAACATATTAATAAGGTCATTGGATATCCGTTTGAATAATATTTTTAGTATTTTTATAATTTTATGTAATCATAATGTATCAAAAATGATGGTCGCGATATTTTTGTTTTAAAAGATTTTGAGTGATTGTAGTAATTTTTAAATTAATTATAAATTTTTATTGCAAGTAAATATGATAATGTACATCAATTCACTTGTTCCATATTTTTCCAATAATATTTTGATAAAATTAATGATTATTTTTTATAGAATTATCTAGGTAAACCTTTGGGTGTTTTTGTTAAAAAATTAGTGATTAACGTTATAATTATTCATCAGAATGTTTATGAATTTTTGGAATTATTGTACATTTTATTCAAAATTGTGGTTTTGATTAGTCTCCAACGATATGAGGAAAAACTATGTTTCATTTTATTGAATTATTTTATCTGTTAGATGTTTATTCTAGTGCTTCAATGATGAAAAAATTATTTTAAAAACACATTATTTAGAGTATGTTATGATATAATTTATGGAAATGATTGAATAATGAAATAATACATGTCATGTAAGTATATTTTCATATTTCATATGAATAGACTCTAAAATAATTCCTCAACTCTTGGAAATGTAATATGAAATAAAACCGTTATTCATTTAGTTTTTTCCCTTGAAATAAATTTTCTTCTCATAACCATGTTATCTATCAATACCTTTCAATAATTGGGTTTTACTTTTTTTCTTCAATATCGATGATTTTAATTCCAATTTTTTCCCTACATTTAAGCCTTGTTTTTAGAGATGACCGATGCACTTTCATTTTCTTTTATTTAATTTATAATATGTGTTAATGATTTTCTAATGTGGGATTTAAATATAGGTATTTTGATAAGTCAGAAACCTGGTTTCCAATAAAATTTTATAATGGTAATGTCAGAATATAACATTTTGGTGGAGAATTTAATATCTTAATATTTTAAAAGAATGAAATTATATTCTGATAAAATGTACGACATGTAATGTTAATCTTAAAAATTTATGAATAATTATCAATTAAATATTAATTTAATATCCTAGCCATCAAATTCATAATAATTAATTGGAATAAGTAAATTTTTTATGTATAGATACAATATTTGATAAATAATTTTTTTATTCTTGTTAAATAAGAACTCTATTTTTATAAATTCCATTTGAATTATTAAATTAATGTGGTCATAAGAAAATTTACTATTATTTTTCGATAGATTAATTTTAAATTAATAGATAGAACACATAAATATTAAATTTCATAAAATAAATATCATTTTCTAATTCAGAATTACATAATTATTCTATGAATGAATTCTGTGATTTTTATGAAATGTCAAACTTTTCTATTAAAATTTATAATTATAAATTTTTGGTTGAATACATTTCTTCAATTTAAGATATCCATAAAGAAGATTTATTTTAAATATTAGTTTTAAAATATAATAATTAGTTTTTTTAAAATAAAAACCAATTATGGTTTTTGAAAATATTTTTATTTTTGAAATAAGTATAAAACTATATTATACTGAAAAAGGGTAATTTAACCAAAATATTATTTTTCTCTAAGACATTCCAGTTTTATTTTTATATAAATTTCAGCCCAAATTGTTTTTAAATTTTGATAAATAGATTATTTTTTTGTAATCATTGCGTCCAAATTTGGAAAATTCTATCGCATTTATTTTTTTCAATATGAATAATAACCATAATGATTATTTTTCAAATTTAACTAGTAAATTATAAAAATAATGTAAACAATAATATGAAAAGGATTAAAAAATGATCATGAAACTTTCCGAAAAATATTTTATGATTCCATTTCATCCACACATATCCTTTATTCAATTAAATAAAATTTTATCCATTTATAACTTATTATATATTTTATAATATTTTTTGAGATGAAAATCAAAAAATGTCACTCTCTTATCATTATCAACTATATTATTTTTGAAATCTGGATAACCAAATGATATTTTTGGTTATAAATATTTTATTGAAATATAAAATATTTATCTTCATCATTGTAATATATTTTCATTTTTTAGTAATGAAAATATTATATTAAATTATTAAATAACACTGAAGTAAAAATTATTTAATTCATGGTGAAATAAATTATATTATATTTTAATTGTTAAATATACAATTTTATAAATCCACTAATATTAAAAATGATTTTATTGATAAAAATAAACTATAATTTTGGTTTTAATTCCATTTAATTTAATATCATTATATTTGTGAGGTTACTATAATCAAAGTATATTTATAGTTATGAAGTTAAAAAAATGATATTTTATAATAAATGATATTTTAATAAATTTTTTAAAATTAATAAATACATTATATTAAAAATGATGTTTTTTATTTTATTTTTAAAATCAATGATGGAAAATTCTTGTTTTTTTTCTTTTTAAAGTATCATTATTATCCATTAAACCTAAAAAAATTATTTTTACATTAATTTTCAAAATTGATTATTTATATTTAACACCAAAATATAAGGGTACATTTGTAATTTAAGATTATCAAATAAATATTTTATTAGTATATTTTGACATATAACAATATTATATTCAAATATTATCTATTATGATCCATTCAGACTTAAAATTAATTTTTTAAAATTAATATCTTAATAAATTTAAAGAGTTCCCCTCCCGTTTATTATAAAATGTCACCACTTAATTTTTAATCTTCACACATAAAATCCCTTTTATTTCTAAATAAAAAAAATTCTTTTATATCATCACAGAAAAGAAATTATATAGCCCATATTTTCGGAATAATATAAATCCTTGAGTTTTATGTTATTACAAAAATAAGTCCTTCCAATACAAAGGTTTAAATGTTAACTGCATTATTTATTTTTATTTTTAATTATAATTACTTAGAATCAACTCAAACAATTAAGTTATTATAATATATTTATCTAAAATTATTTGTTTTATTTATAGGATAGTATAATATCCTTTTACCATCTATAACCACCATCAAATGAGCAAGGAATTCAATCTTTATATGCATAGAAGATTGTAGCCTCACATAGAAATTTCATTCATTTCTCATCACTATCTCTCATGATTCTTTATAATGATTAAATAATGACAATTGTAATATAATAATGATATATTTATCATTATATATATATAAGAAATATTTTAATGTGAATACATTTATTTTAAAATTATAACATTGTTTGTGTGTACTTATTGTCTACCACCTCCCTGAAGTGTTTTGATTCATTTTTCATCACCACTTATCAATGATTATATTTTTATAAGATTAACTAATTAAATTGTGTTAAATTTATACTATTATTATTATTTTGGGCCATTAAAATTATTTTTAACTTTATTCCTTAATGATCATATAGAAATTGATACGTTGCATATGTGTACGTATAAACTTCAATATTTATGATTGTAACATAGTTCATTTTTCAAAACAATCATTTATGAATGGTACTAAAATGATAATCTATGAATTAAAATGAAAATTATTTAATTTTTATTATTCTATAGATGATTTAATAATATCCCCTATGATCATCGACACCCTAACAATGCCATTTTGAACATATGAGGTTAATATCATTGTAACACCCAATGTGATATTTATTGACTATGTAATAGTTTATAACATTGTTTTATGTGAAATAAAATTAATAATAAACATGAAAAATATTTTATATACAATAAATAATTATCATATATTTATTATTCTATATGGTAAGGAACATATGTGAGTAGTATAGATCAAGGTAAGAGACACATTACTTTAAAAACATTGTTTTAAATAGTTTCATGTTTTATTTTATAAATTATTATCCCAAATTTCGATGTCATTATAAATAGATTACTAAACATTATTATTTAATCAAAATTGGTTCATAATTTTAATTTTCATGCATATTTCAATTCATTATTTTTTATTAAATTAATTATTGTTTTAATGATTTTAAATATTATAATTTATTTTACAAATGCTACTTGATGTGTCCATTAAAAGTTTCTTTTTCTTATCTATCAATATTATTAAAAAGATTTTATGGATTTTTTATATAGACATAAAATATTTATAGAATAAATTTGGATTCAATTATGAATTATTTCCAATGGATTTGAAAAGGATTTTTTTCTATAATATTTTACATTTCTTAATTTTTTTTTGAAAAGTGTAATCAATAATTATTCAATGATAACTACATTTCCTTCCACCATAATCACTATTGAATATTTGGATGGCATTATATTAAAAATTTTACCTTCAATGTAATCCCCTCTTTAACTTTTATCTGGTAATTTTAGTTTTGAAAATTGGGTATAATGAAAACAGATATATGAATTTCAGGGAATTATTTCATATGAGGGAAAACAATTTTTTATATCATGAAATATTTTTTGTGCTATTATTATGTTATGGTTTTTTCGAATTATTTATGATAATTGGAGGTTATTTAAAAAAAGTAAGGATGATTGGATTCATTTTTAACCAAGTAAGGGTGGTTTAATGATATTCCAAAGTTATGTGAGATCATTATAACTCCCAAATGAATTTCATAAAGAGTTGTAGTTAACTGATTTAGTTCATCTTAAGATAATATGGAAATATACTATGAAAATTCTTACAACTAAGGGACAACGTTACAAATCCAAGTGGCTTATATGATATTATATTAATATGATGTGATATTTACATAAAGTATAACTATGATTATTATTACTTGTGTAATTTTTATGGTTAATCAACATGTAAGAGTGTTATGGAAATGATTCCCAAGTATCCTATATGTTTTATTTATACCTTATATGGGTTTAAAAAAAAATATTGATCATTATGTGTGTTTCTTCCTTGAAGAAATGATTTGTTTCACAAGATCAATGAAAAATGAGATAATGAGATGTATATTTTAGTTTTCCATGCTTTTTACTAGAAAAATGGCTTCGTTCAATATTTTGTATGTCCCTTACTTAAATTTCATTTTCATCACACATTATAAAATGTTTATATAGGTTTTTAAGAATGTTTAGGGACAAAGGTGAGATTATTATATGAATCAAGAAGATGTTTCATGAAACGAAATCATGGTCAAATTTAAATTTTTTGTATTATAATAAATATGGATACAAAGTAAAAGTTTCTCCTTGAAATGTAAGGGAATATTATGTATTATTTAAGATATAATTTTCTAAAACTATAAACCTAATATATATATTATTCAATTATAGAATTTGAATTATAATATTAATTCACTAGAATATTTTAATTTTTAGTCTAGGACGTAACATGGGTGGGAATTTTTTAAATATAAAATTATAATAAAAAATTTATATGATTACTATAGAATGTTGAATAAATATTGATCATTAATGTTGAATATATTGGGTAAGGTTGTAAAATCCATCATCCACATATTTAATACTAACTATTTTATATTTACTGACTTATATATTAATTAATTATTTTAACTGAATTATAATTTTATCATGGTGATTAATTTTTTACGTTGGAAAATTATTTTTATACCATAAAAATAATATTACCATATTACAAAATAATTTATTTTATAATTAAAAATATTTTACCCATTTTATTAAATTCAATTTCTAAATGTGATAGGATTTTACATCAATATATGCAAAAAATAGTAATTTTTATATTTACTAAAAATAATTATATTTATAAAAATCAAGAAACTTCATCTTATGATAGATTTATGAACATATTATAAATATGATAATAATTTAATAAACTAAATTTTTAATATTATAAATTAATATTATAAAAAACATATTAATAAAAAATTGACAATATTTAAGACCACATCAAATTCTCCACCATATGAAACGTTTCTTATGAATAAATATAAATATACAATAATTTATATAGGAATATAAATAATTTTGATCTAAAATAATTTTTTCATTTTTATTTCAAATTAATATCAAAATTTATTTTCATTTTAATATAATATATAAGTTTTCAAAATAAATTCCTTTCATTATTTAAAAAAATTGATTTCTTAATTTTAAAAAAATATTTAACTATATTGTGAAATAATTTTTTAAAATTGAGTTCATATATTTTATGTTAAATTATTTATATTAACATAGATGTTAATTTGAATGGGTAATTACACTTTTAATAATATTGGTCATGAAAAACTCCAAAAATGACACAGGGTTCACTTACCACCCCATGTATATTAAAAAATTGCTAAAGTATCTGATTTAGGTAAAAAAATTATAAAATGTTTATTGTGAACATGGTATGGGATAACGTGATAGATTTCATTTATTACATGGTTTGAGTAATAATATAAATCAATCAAAATATATGATATTATATTCTCCCAAAAGAAATTTTTATTTTTTTAATTCAAGTGGATAGAGGTAGAATATAAATTTTCTAGATAGTATAGATGAAAATTATTATGTTGGTTACTTTTATAGGGTTTTACAATAGAGTATATCTCAAACATGAAATATTCTATAATGAAAACTATGAAGAAATAAAACCTAAATTAGAAGATGATAATAAACTAGATAGAGTTCTTAACATTAGATATATTTGTGATGATCGTTAATGTAACATTACATTAAAGGAAATAAAAAAATTTATAGATATATTGATTGAATACTCATGTACATATAATGATATTATGAAAATTTTTATCACTCTGAGATGTTTATAGATGAACATTATATTGACCCGTTGAAAAAATAAGAAGCAGTTAACTAAATGACCAAAATTGAGAGGAATGCTAAGAGCACTACTGATCAATAGATTTATATCATGTAGAAGATAATGAAAATAGTATTTCATTAGGTGGAAGTGGAATTTATTAATATGAATATTCTTATGGAACATAACTTATTATATTAAAATAAGAATACTTCCTTTGGATGATTCTCAAATGAATTCATAAAGTAAAAAATTATATAGTTGAACTAGAGGTTCTAAAAATTTGAAGAATGAAAAAAGAATAAATTATAATGAAAAATTAGTCATTAATTATATAAAAAAATATAAGACAAATTTCTTGAGAAACGTTTCAATTGTTGATATATTATTAATAGTTAATGAGTTATTCAAAATATATAGGTACATAGTGAGATAAGACAAAAAATCCCTAATTATGTGGGTAATTAGGAAACGTAATATCATATTTTAATGAATATTATTATTATTTGAAAGGAAAATAAATTAGAATTCAATAATCAAAAAAAATAACTTATATAATGAAATAAATTTTATATATATATATTATTTTTATATTTATAATTATTAGAATAAATCCATTCAATAAAAGAAAATAGAGAGTGTAAATTTATTCAATATATGTTAGATATGGTTGTGTGTTAGACCATTAAACTATAAAATGTTTTGGAATATATTTCACCCCCAATAAGTAAAATAATATGGCCTAATCGATTGGAGTAACATAAAATGATAAGTGATCAACTTATGTCTCATAACATTCTATGAACTCATAGAATGTAATGAAGTTTGAGGTTAAGGATAAGGTTATACATGAAAAAATTTGTTAATGGAAACAATGAACAATTACAGATGGTTGTTTAATAGTTGGTGTCCATCTTGTATGAATGGGAATATTATTCATGTTATGAATGTGAATAGAATAGTCTATATGAAAATACATTTTTTGAAATCAATAATCTAAAAGAAAAAAAATAAGTTGTAAAATAATTTGGATTATGATGAAGTCAAGAATACTAAATTACTCAATGTAGATGCTTTATAGAACAATTTTCTAGTTGTGAGTCTCCTATGTGACATGATATTTTATGTTATATTTATCCAAATGGATTTTTATTTGACAGTATTGGTGGAAAAAAGTTTATTTTATGGACAGATAATGAAAGAGATTTTATATTTATATGACTGATCTGAGATCCATTTTATTCACATAGTCTAAGCGAAAAATAATAAGTGAAAATAATCAGTTGACCCCGTTAATAAAAAAATTATAAAGAATACAATATAATTGAGTGTATAAGTGGATATACTTGTTTTATACAGGTCAAGTGAAATGGTCTCTAATACAAACCTAAGAGTACACTAGTAATAAAATCATTATAAACAACAGAGGAAGCAAGAAATGGATATTCATAACATTGTCCACAATATATTATATTATATAATAAGTCAAACTATATCTCTATAAAAAATGTTTCAAATAATTTATTTATAACTATATTTGGATATATAATTTCATGTTCGTGTAGTATAAGAATGAACACACGGTCTGCGTCAAAATAATTTTAATAAATTTGGATAATAAAATATGAAGAACCAATAAGATTTTATTATTAAAATATATAAGTAGATCCACACTACATTAAGTGGAAAATTATATGTATAAAAATAGAATAATTTATCTTGTATCATTAGTATTGACTGCTCAATAAAAAATATTTATGGAGAAGAAGAATTTTATGGTCAACACCCTGAATAATGAATTATTAATTTAGTGTGGGATCTCTCTCCAAAACCTAAATTATGTGGTACATGTGTTCATATTTGTTAAAAATAATGGATTTTTTAATCATAGTGGGTATATAATGTCATATAAGATGTGGAAAAGTAGGTAACATTCCTCGATACTTCACAGAGTTTTATAGAAATTCATTTGAAATAATGAAATAAATCAAGGTATATAGGGAGACAAAAATAATTAAGGAATATTTCATATCCAATTAAATAATATTAAAACATTTAGGTTATTTAAAAAATGTTTGTAAAAATAATAGAAATATTTTTTGTGAAAACAATTTAATACATTTAAAATAAAAAATTTAGAGATCATATAAGAGAGGAAATATGTGATGAAGAAGAAGAAGACAATGAGGTGAAGTATAGAGAATTAAAAATCATGGAATTGATAATAATTTTAATGTTTATTCATATGATGGTCATTGTGTTCATGAATGTCAATATATAACATAAAAAATAATGAGAATATTTTTTATTGACATGGTAATAATTATAGGAGTCAGATATAATATAATGTAAACCCAGATTATCACGACCCGCCATCACCAAAAATAGGGAAGGGTCAGCATATTACTAGGCCCTTCCTTAATTAAGTTGAAGGAGAGATAATGACCCCCGAGACCCGCCTTCAATAGGTGCTGGAGTGGCAACTAGCACCAAGGGTATAGAAATTTCCCACAAATGGAAGGCATTACCCCCTTTTTTTTATATGATCGAGAGATGAGATGATGAAACTCAACAATACCAAGGTAAAAGTAAATTAAAACAAAGAGAAATAAACCATTACCACATGTATCTTCTAAAAGTAAAGCCACAAAGTACAAAGGGTGACTACAAAGGTAAGTACCGAAGAAGAAAAAAAACAGCAATTGCAATTGCTCCAAAGGTCTGAGCTAGTACAGTCCTGCTTGATCCTCGATGTCCTCCTGGAAACCTGAAAGTAGTTTTATATACGTAGGGTGAGCATACAAGTACACTCAGTAGGGAAAACCAAAGACTCTCATGCACAAGTGGGGGAACGTACTAAAGTCCTGTGAGAAAAGGAGTAAACCAAACACCTATCAAGGTAAACTATCCACCCCAGGCCTCACCAAGGAACACTCCCCAAATAACGCATGTAAAGTAATATATATAATTAGAGCACATCGATGTTTGGGTACCCCACACCACTTTCCAACTTGTTATTGAGACATCCTACGCATCGGACCAATCCCGCCATTCTCACCGCAGTCCCACTGCCACACCCGCTCGCACACACATGGGCCACAACCACACGTAGTCCCACTGCTGAATCCCGCCCGCACACACCTGGGCGACAACTATCACATGTAACCATGCCTGCAAACACCTAGGCCAGAACAACCACCACCACGCCCGAAGACACATGGGCTAAAGGTTCCACTTCCACGCTGGAAGACACCTGGGCCTCATCCCAAAGTCACTTGGGAAACCACCTGTCGCAAAAACCTAGCCAACCACCACACTACCCCACCCGAAGGTTCTTGGGAAAATAATGGACCTCAGGCCATCACATCCTGCCCGAAGATACATGGGCTATCCGGGAAAGGGAGCAGAAAAGGTGCTAATAACCATCCACTAAGAAAAGTGTTGGGAAATACACCCTCCTACATGAAATGTGGGTGTTCAGTACTCGGCGATAAACTTGGGTGGGGCGTGAATAAGAAACACAAAGCTACAAGTATATATAAATAGGTAACAAGCACTCACCCAAGCTAGGTTTTTATTCAGACAGCCTACAGATCACAATAGCACTCAAGTCCAAGTCACGACTCATGCTAACATCCCATTTTTCCCCTTTCGTATTTCACGTTCATTAATAATGTTTATGTTTCATCACTATTGGGAATCTAGTAGGCATAGGCATAAGTCCAGGAAAGTAAACAGTCAAACATCAACCAAAACGCCCACATCCGGTTCTCAACAACAGAGAATTCCACCCCAATTCGTGATATAAACAAGTACCCACCCGGTCTTAAAACTCATAAACACCGAATCCACACCAACAGGAGATCTCATCCTCAAATTTCACACAACCTCCGAGGGTATAAAAGAACAGGGGATCCCATCCCCTCCCAGATCTCCAGCAATCGACTCGTAAAAGAAAACCACCAAAACACTGCCACCAACACTAACAAAGGCCAAGCATGTATTTTCAGATTTAAAAGATTTTACGCGTTCCATGATTTCAATTCCATTTTGACTGGGGAAAGCACATAAGGGATTTATCTTGGTGCTTTCAATTTATTCAGTCGGGTATGCGTGATTAACCAATTCACTTTTCACATTAGGATTTTTCAACCACAAACAAGCCATTTAAAACATCAGTAGGGGTTCATTACTGCACAAAAAATGACCACCAACAGCCTCTATTTTTAGGAGGCATAAGCCAACATAACTCAACAAGTATGTCATAAAAGAAACAACATCAAAATATAAGACAACATCAACGATCACATCCCTCCCTTCATTATTTATGGAATCCAATCATTATCTTTATTACGTTTGGTTGATCCAATTCTATAGAACAGAAGCACGCCCACCACACATGATAAACCAAAAGAGAGAGACAAAGGAGAAATTACCTACTTGTTGGATCAATGATCTACGCTGAGGCTAGGGGAGGAAGTTCACAGATAGCGATTCGGCTTGCCTGAACGAAAATCGCGTTGTCTATCAATGCTTAGGTCGGGTGCATAACTCTACGGATAACGATGCGCCCGATGCACCAGAAGCTGTTTGTAAAAAGCCATGATCGAGGAAAGGAGAAACCATGGCTAACCCTTACATTATAAGAGCCACAGATAGTTGAGGTGAGAACGCGTAACCGCATAAGGCATGGGGGTCGTGGGTCGACCACGCGGCTGGGTAGTTACACACGGAGGTCACTCGGGATTTTTAGGAATTAATTATGGGTTTTAAATGGTTTTAAAAGGAGTAAAAGAATTAATTTACATTGAAACTTACATTGCTGAAGTAGAAAAGTCAGGTACTGGAAGATGAACGAAAGGCTCGGCGAGGGGACACGGTGTCACCCTCACGGTGCCACCGTCATGGTGTCACCCTCCTGGTGTCGCTGTCACGGTGCCACTGTTTTGGTGGGACCTCACTTTGGAAAAGTAATGGGCCAGGAGGGTCTAGGCCATTACATTAGGTACCTCTTAAACGATTCTCATCCTCGATAATCAAAACAAAGCACGAAGGAAAGAGAGGGTCTGAACAACCATCTCGAAAGATACCTATTAGAAGTGAACCCATGCTAACCAAAATGCCATGCCAAAATGCTCAAGCATGTGGGTACCACTTCTCTGTCAAGAACCAAGCAACATACCATTCCAAAATGCTCATGCATGTGGGTTGGGAAGTCTCCCCCCCCATGTCAAGATATTATCTGCTTTGGGCGCCACTGACTCGCCCGCACGAGTTTAATCGCATCCACCTTAATGCGTCTTGATTATGGGTCGGGTTCTCTCCTCCCCCATGGCCATGGCTTTCCACACACATCCAGAGGAAGAAAAAACAGTACATTTCATAGCCAGCTTAGGGGTCGGGTTCTCTCCTCCCCCATAGCTAGGGCTATTCACACACATCCAGAGGAAGAAAAACCAGTACATTTCATAGCCAAAAGACAAAACATTCTATCACAACAGGTACAACAAGGAAAAGAACTTATAACAACTATGGGTACTGGGTACGCATATGTGCTTCCTTCTCCCATGTACTCTCCTCAATCCCACCATGTCTCCATGACACGTGAACCAAGGGAATGGTTTGCCCACGAAGCACCTTCCCCTTGCGAACCTCAATCATCACTAGTCCCTCCAAAAAGGTCACATCATCCTCGTTGTCCAGCTCACCCCAATCGAGGATGTGTGAATCGTTGTGCAGATACTGACAGAGCTGGGACACATGGAAGACACCATGTATCCTCAGTAGCGGCGGTGGCAACGCTAGCTGGTAAGCCACCTCGCCGACCCGCCGTAATACTTCGAAGGGTCCGATGAACCTAGAGGAAAGCTTCCTCCCCTTGTCGAACCTCCGCTGCCCACTCCGAGGGGAGACCTTCAAGAACACGTGGTCCCCAACCTCAAACTCCAAGGTCCTCCTCCTGGTATCAGCATACGACTTCTTTCGGTCCTGGGCCGCCTTCATCCTTTCCCGTATAAGCTGAACCTTCTCTGTTGTGTTCTGCACCACCTTCGGGCCAAGGATGCATGCCTCTCCTACTTCGGCCCAACATATAGGTGAACGGCATAGACTCCCATAGAGGTCTTAAAATTGAGCCATTCCAATGGTAGAGTGATAGATATTATATTAAGCGAACTCTACCAGGAGCAGGTGTCGCACGCATGATCCTCCTGAGTCCAGAACAAATGCCCGTAGCATATCCTCCACGGTCTGGATGGTGCAATCTATTTGTCCATATGTCTGGGGATGGAAAGTAGTGCTAAGGGGTAACTGGGTTCCAAATGCATGCTGAAATCCTCTCCATACTCACGAGATAAATCGTACATCCCTATCCGAGACTATAGACTTCAGAACTCCATGCAGCCGCACCACCTCATCCACGTACTTTCGTGCCAAAGCGTCCACAGTACTCGACTCCCCGATCGTCAGAAAGTGAGCCGATTTCGTCAACTTTTTCACTACCACCCAGATGGCATCGTATCCCCCTTGGGCCTTGGGTAGTACCATGACGAAATCCATCAAGATGTCATCCCACTTTTACTCAGGGACATCTAGGGGATGTAGTAGGCAGCCCGGAACTCGGTGATCAGCCATCACTTGCTTACACACTAAGCACTTGGCCACAAACTCTTCCACTGCTCGCTTAACCCCAGGCCACCAGAACTACCTCTTCAGTCATTGGTACATCTTGGAAACTCCTGGGTGTACCGCTAGGGGTGCATTGTGGAACTCACTAAGAACCTTGTCGCGCATCACTCCTGGAACAAACAACCTTTTCTGGAAAAGCATCCGGTTTTGACCATCCTCTGTACATCCTTCCAGAGCATTGCCCGGTTCAACTCGGAAACGCATCACTTCGCACTCCGGGTCTACACACTAAGACTCCTCCACTCGTCGAAACAGAGATGAATGCACTATCATCTGATATAGGAAGCCTCTACCACTCTCTATCTTTGCATCCAGGTGTAAGTCAACCAACTCCTTCATTGCCTTCAAGGCGTCCGCCGACTCTCGGACCGCATCCTTCTGCGTCTTCCTACTCAAGGCATCGACCACTACATTTCCCTTTCCCTCAGTATAAGAGATTTCAAATTCGTAATCCTGGAGGAACTCCACCCATATCAACTGTCGAAAGTTTATGTCCCACTTGGAGAAGATATATCTCAAGATTTTGTGATCTGTGAAGTCCACAAAGCATTCCCCGATGAGGTAGTGCCGCCATAACTTTAGCGCAAAAACGACCACTGCAAGCTCCAGGTCATGGGTGGCGTAATTACGCTCATGGGAACGCAGCTGCCTGGACCCAAAAGAGATCATCCCTTGTCTCTACATCAACACGTATCCCAGGCCCGGTCCTGAAGCATCACATAACACCTCATAAGCCACCCCTTCTTTGGGTAATCTCAGCACTGGGGAATTAACCAACTTCTCTTTCAGATAGCTGATGGCTGACTGGCACTGCTCACTCCATACGAATGCCTGGTCCTTCTTGGTCGGAGTCGTCAAAGGGGCCGCAACTCGGGAGAAGTTGGGTATGAACCCCCGATATTAACCTGCCATCGCAAGGAAACTACAGACCTCTGCCACATTCTTGGGTGCTTCCCAAGAAACAACTTCCTCAACTTTTGATAGGTCCACCGCTACCCACTGCTCGGACACCATGTGCCCGAGGATGTGCACTTCTCATGTCCAGAACTTGCATTTTGAAAACTTCCCATAGAGCTGGTGCTGTCGGAGGACCTCCAAAACGGTCCTTAGGTGCTCTACATGGTCCTCTTCTGACCTCGAATAGATCAGGATATCGTCGATTAACACAACCACGAACTGATCCTGGTACTCCCGGAAGATGGAGTTCATAAGCCCCATGAACACAACTGGGGCATTCGTAACACCGAAGGGCATGACTACGAACTCGAAGTGTCCATGCATGCACCTGAATGATGTCTTTGGGATGTCGCTCTCTTTCACACTCACCTTGTTGTACCTAGAACACATGTCGATCTTCGAGAACCATCCTGCCCCTTTCAGCTAGTCGAAAAGATCATCTATCCTTGGAAGAGGGTAGTGATTCTTGATCGTCACGTGATTCATCCTCTTGTAGTCTATGCAAAACCGAAGACCACTATCTTCATTCTTTGTAAACAAGACCGTAGCACCCAACAGTGACACACTCAGATGTACATAACCCCTCTTCATCAGATCGTCAATCTGTATCCACAACTCCCATAGCACCGAATGTGCCATCCGGTAAGGATCCATCGAGATTGGATGAGTGCCAGGCTGCAGGTCTATCCTAAACTCAATATCATGTCGAGGGGGTAGATTCGTCACCTCCTCAAGAAAGATGTACATAAACTCGCAGACGATCTCTAGCACTTCCACCATTTCAGCATCTACTGATTCCACAATCAGCACGGTTAACAGGGAGAGGAGAGGTTCCTCTCTCCTGTTTCCCTTCGGACTGCTCCACTCACCGGTGAAGGTACGACGCCGGTTGTCTAAGTCTGAGAACACCACCCTTCTTCGAAAACGGTCGATCATGGCGCACACAGAAAATAGCCAGTCAATGCCTAGGATGAAATCGTATGGCTGAATCTGTAGCAGAAGAAGATCCCTAAATGACTAATGTGGCCCTAACATCAGTCTACATCCCCGAAAAACGAACAAAAAGTCGGTCTGACCTCCGACTGGTGTGCTCAACACCAGGGGCACTGGAAGTCTATCGGCATCTAGACCCAAGAAACAGGCTAGACTGGGTGCAACAAAGGAGTGTGAAGCTCCGGTATCGAACAAAGAATAAGAAAGAGTGCTAAACAGACTGATCGTGAGTCGAACAACCTCTGGCCCAGCCAGAACTGCTACCTCTACGGCGTGCAACTATCTATGCCCACCTCCCCTGCCCCTTGGATGTCGGCCACCTCCCCGACCATGCCCTGGTCGAGGTCCATGTGGAGCACCCTGAGGTCGGCCTCCTCCTCCTACGTCTGTCCTCGGAGGAGTGGGAGCTCGCTGTCCCTGCTGCTGCGAATGGAAAGGTCTGGCTAGATGCTGCTGTTGGGGTAGGTGCTGGGGATGACTGCCACTGCTGTACTACACCCGGTCGGGGAACTGACTCCGGAGATGCCCATGGCTCTCACAGATGAATCACCACGGTCCCGGGCCCGTAGGAAAAGGGCGAGGGCTGGGGGATCGAAACTGAAACTGATGCGGCCTACTCGCTACGGGTTGGATCCTAGAGGGTCCTGACGCTGGAGGCCTGGTGCCGACGGCCTTCCCATTTGATGGTCCCAGCTGGATCCCCTCTCACGACACTTCTCCTTGAACATGCATCCTCTACACCACTTCGGCCTTCTTCTGGACCTCCAAGTACGTCGGCAGGGTAAAGGGGGTAACAACATACTGGAGGGGGGGTCTGATTTCCTCCTCTAAATGTCTCGCCCGAGACTCCTCATCGGGAAAGAGGTCCAAAAAAATGAAGGAGGTCCTTGAACTTGATCCCCAGCTCCCTAATGGACTTACTCCCCTACTGGAGGGAGAGTAGTTCCTGCCTATTTTCTGCCTTCATCGTCGAGGAGAGGAATTCTGCCTGGAACTCCCTCTAGAAATCCTCCCAAGCCACCTCAAACTCTCTCCTCTCCCCCAGGTAAAGCGTCCACCACTGACGCGCCGCTCCCCACATTTGGATGACGACCAATGGTACCCAGTACTCGTTCGGACCCGAATTAGGCCAAAAGCTATAAGTAGCTCCTCTAGCCAGCCTTCCATCTTCATGTCGGAGGTGCTGCCCTCATAATTATCGAGGGCCTGTCGCTGGAAGGCTCGAAGAGTCTTCTGCCACTGGTCGTCCTCTTCCTCTCGATCAGCTCTCTGCCGATCGACAAAGTAGTATTCGAGGCCTCGATCGTCAGTACCACACATTGTCGCCTTCCAGGTGCCATACCTACAAGGTAAACAAGGAATACCTAAGCCCATGTAGTGAAGAATATTGTTCTTAAAACTTCTTAAAATTTAATTTATTCTTAATCCCCAAGACATCCCAGAAACACAAGAACACAATTCATTTATGATGCATGTACCTTTCCTAGGGTCTCTACCCTGCAATCAGTGTGGCCTCACTTGGTCGTTCGGTAGGTCCAGAGTCCTTGCATCGGATCACAGGGGGCCTAAAATCCCATGTCCTAGCCGGTCTTCCCTGGCCTAATTCATGAGCCAAGGTCACCCAACACTGTTTCCTTACCATCCCATGCAATCCTCGATGTGCCTAACTCCAGACTCCATCCTATCTGTCAACCATCAACTCTGATACAATTCTATAATGACCTGCCTTCACCAAAAAGAGGGAAGGGTCAGCAGATTGCCAGGACCTTCCTCCTTTAAGTTGAAGGGGAGATAATGACCCCTGAGACCCACCTTCAATAGGTCCCGGAGTGGCGACTGGCACCAAGGGTATAGAAATTTCCCACAAATGTAAGGCATTACTCCTTTTTGTTTTATAAGATCGAGAGATGAGATGATGAAACTCAACAATACCAAGGTAAAAGAAAAGTAAAACCAAGAGAAATAAACCATTAACACATGAATGTTCTAAAAGTAAATCCACAAAGTACAAAGGGCGACTACAAAGGTAAGTACCGAAGAAGAAAAAAAACAGCAACTGCAACTGCTCCAAAGGTCCGAGCTAGTATGGTCCTGCTCGATCCCTGAAGTCCTCCGGGAAACCTGAAAGCAGTTTTATATATGTAGGGTGAGCATACAAGTACACTCAGTAGAGAAAACCAAATACTCTCGTGCACAAGTGGGGGAATGTACTAATGTCCCGTGAGAAAAGGAGTAAACCAAACTCCAATCAAGGTAAACTATCCACCCCAGGCCTCACCAAGGAACACTCCCAAAATAATGCAAGTCAAGTAATATATATAATCAGATCACATCAATGTTTGGGTACCTCGTGACACTTTCCCACTGGTTATTGAGACATCCTTCACATCAGACAAATCCCTCCATTCTCACCGCAGTCCCACTACCACACCCGCCCACACACACCTGGGCCACAACCACATGCAGTCCCACTACCGAATCCCACCCACACACACCTGGGCCACGCCTATCACATGTATTTACGCCTTCAAACAACTAGGCCATAACAACCATAACCACGCCCGAATACACCTGGGTTAAAGGATCCACTACCACACCCGAAGACACCGGGGCCTCATCTCGAAGACACTTGGGAAACCACTTTTCGCACACACCTGGCCAACCACCACACTACCACGGCCGAAGGTTCTTGGGCTAATAATGGACCTCTAGACATCACAGCCTACCCGAAGATACTTGGGCTATTCGGGAAAGGGAGGAGAAAAGGTGCTAATAACCAGCCACTAAGAATAGTGTTGGGAAAAACACCACCCCCCATGAAATTTTGGTGTTCGACACTAGGTGCTCAACTTGGGTGGGGAGCGAATAAGAAATAAAAAGCTACAAGTATATATATAGGTAACAAGCACTCACCCAAGCTAGGTTTTTCTTCAGAAAACCTACAGATCACAACAGCACTCAAGTCCATGTCACGACTCACGCTAAAAAACCATTTTTCCCCTTTCATATTTCACGTTTAGTAATAATGTTTATGTTTAATCACTACTTGGAAACTAGTAGGTATAGGTATAAGTCCAGGAAAGTAAACAGTCAAACATCAACCAAAACGCCCACACCCGGTTATCATCAATAGAGGATTCCACCACAATTTTTGATATAAACAAGTATCCACCCGATCTTAAAACTCACAACCACCGAATCCACACCAACAGGATATCTCATCCCCAAATGTCACACAATCACAGAGGTTATAAAAGAACAGGGGATCCCATCCCCTACCATATCTCGAGCAATCGAATCGTAAAATAAAACCACCAAAACACTGCCACCAACACTAAGCAAGGCCAAGCCTGTATTTTCAGATTTAAAAGATTTTACACGTTCCATGATTTCAATTCCATTTTGACTAGGTTTAGCAAAGAAGGGATTGATCATGGTGCTTTCAATTCATTCATCCGGGTATGCGGGATTAACCAATTCACTTTTCACAGCAGGAGTTTTCAACCACAAACAAGCCATTTAAAACATCAGCATGGGTTCATTAGTGCACAAACAATGACAACCAACAGCCTCGATTTTTAGGAGGCATAAGCCAACACAACTAAGCAAGTTGGTCTTAAAAGAAACAACATAAAAATATAAGACAACATCAACGATCATATCCCCCCCCCCATTTCTTTATTTATAGAATCCGTTCATTATCTTTATTAGGTCTGGTTGATCCAATTATATAGAACAAAAGCACGCCCACCCTGAAGGATACACTAAAAGAGAGAGACGAAGGAGAAATTCCATACCTATTGGATCAACAATCTATGCTGAGGCCGGGGGAGGAAGTTCACGGATAGCGATTAAGCTCGCCTGAACGAAAATCGTGTCGTCTATCAATACATAGGATGGGCGCGTAACTCTACGGATAACGATGCACCTGATGCACCATAAGCTGTTTGTGAAAAGCCACGATTGAGGAAAGGAGAAACCACGAATAACCCTTAGTTTATAAGAGCCGCGGACGTTTGAGGTGAGAACGTGTAACCGCGTAAGGCGCGGGGGTCGTGGGTTGACCACAAGGCTGGGTAGTTACACACGGAGGTCCCTCAGGATTTTTAGGAATTAATTATGGGCATTAAATTTTTTTAAAAGGAGTAAAAGAATTAATTTATGTCGAAACTTACGTTACGGGAGCAGAAAAGTCAGGTACTGGATGAAGAACGAATGTCTCGGTGAGGGGACACGATGTCCCCTCACGATGCCACCTTCACGGTGCCACCCTCACGGTGCCACCGTCACAGTTCCATTGTCACGGTGTCACCTTCACGGTGCCACTATTTTGGTGGAACCTCACTTTGGAAAAGTAATGGGCCAGGAGGGTCCGGGCCATTACACAAATATTGAATAATAAATATATATTATCATTGTCGGATCCGACGATATTTTAATAGGTGGATAGTTATGAATCACGGTTTAAAACATGAATGAATTTATTTTTCAGATTGACAAGATAAAGACAAGAAATCTTGTAGGAAAACCTAAAAATTAGAAGGTGTTTAGTACATATTGGGTATTTTCAAAATATTTTTTCCATGGATGATTGATATTGAATATGAAAATATAGGTATACACCTTGTTATCTCATAATAATGGGGTTGATGTTGATGAATTGAATTTATCAGTTCAAATAATGAAATCAATTTTATTTTTTTATAGAAGTTTCTCAATGAATATTATTGTAAAACCAATTATGTATGTACAATTTATTCAAAAAAATAATTATTAGAGAATAATTTAAAATATAAAAACTAATAATAATTCTTATATGAAATGATGATAATATTTTTTGGGTAAATAAGGATTTAAATGGATTTAATAAATATCCATCTGCATTGTATGCATGGATAGACACATGTCTAATAAATAGAGAGGTTAAAAAAGGGTGATTTGATCAGAATAACAATATAAAAATAAATCATTAATAGTAGTCGACTATAATATAAAAAATAAAATTAAACACATTCATATAATTAGTTATTTATTCAAGTTATCTTTAGAATATGTTTGTATTAAATGACTACAAACATATATCAACTCTAGTATCTATGGAATATAAACCTGAGAAATATATGGTTAATATGGTCATGGATTTAACATTGTTTATAGGACTTATCAGGTTTATTTTATATCTCATAGATACATGGCCCATTATCTTTAATTAAATATTTTTTTACAAAAACATTTATTGTATTTTCATGTAGAAGAATTAAAATTTTATTAATAGAATAATGAGGTACATTATGATAATATTAAATTATGAGATTTCTTCAAAGAAGAAGTTGATTGATATTTGGAATCCTACTATTATGTAGACAAAGTTATATATATAATGGATCAAAAAGTCCATGAATTTTTAAGGATTATTCATTGAATGAAATTATTTTTTGATGGACCTATATAAATGTAGAAAAGTGAATCTCTAAATTTAGTGGATCCTAGGTACATTTATGTCAATAAATATTATATATATATTACAAAGATGAATTATAAGATTGAATGACTTGGATAAGTGGTTGAAACCCAATTTCTTCTTACATGAGAGAAAAAAATTTATATATATTCAAAAGAGAAATTAGTATACTATCAAATCAAATAATAGATAAAAATCATCATTACATTATAATGTATAATTTTGAAAAAAATAATTCAATACAAGATTTTGTTAGTTCTCAATGACATGTGGAGGATCATTTAAAAAATATATCGAGTGGACATGTATTCAAGATTCATTGATTGAAACACAAATTTCAAACAATTCCTCAAATAAATAATGATTGGAAAATATCACACTCTATAATGCAATATTTTATTTCTTACGGTTGATTATAATGATAAGGGTGTTTGAAAACACTAAATGAAATTGTATATTCATCATAATTAAGAAGAAGAAGTGATTTGGAGTTTTTATATTTTTCTGATAAAAGATGGTATGATCTATTTATTGATGCTTTATTTAGTGGGGAATGATAAAAAAATCTAGAATTAATTTTATAAATTTTAATTTTTTTTAATTCACTAGAGTTTGACACATGTTTCCATAATGAATTTATTAATGTCAATTTGTTATACTATGAAAAATTAGAGTGTATAAATGATAGTATTGTTATTTAATGTCTATGACTATTTGTTTATATAAAATTGGAATATGGTTATGTACTTAGGAATTACTTGAAAAAAGCTTACGACTGATGGAACCATTTGATTTCAAACACTTTTTTATTCGATTAAAGCCAGAATGAATTGGTTTTGTTAAATTTTGAGAGGTGGAGAAGTTTGATTAAGTATTAAATGTGGGGTTTGATGAATTATATATCATACTGGTGTAAGAATGTGGGCCATTCAATGAAGGAACTATGAATGATGTATGCCTGAAAAGGTAATTGGAATGACACACTAACTCAATAAGAATCTCACCATAATGTGGGGTCTAATGTCATTTTTAGTAACTCATGAGAATTTTATGTTTACCTATTTTTTATGATCAAAATCATCACTCAACCAATTATTCATCATGTTATAAATAATTTTATATGTCATGATAGATGATGGTTTAGTTGTATTTATTCAATCCACAATGGGAAAACTAAGAATATATTTGTCATTAGGTTTCGAGAAATACATGGCACCACACTATTAAAGATTGTTCATCAAATATATTTATAGTTGGGTTCTAGAGGGATATTAATAACATCATAAAAAATTATAATTTAAAATGAACAACTTAGGGGATATATATAATAAAAATTTTAAAAAATTATGAAGAAAAATTCTTGTAGTGATAAGAATGTGTTCTGGAAAATTACAAATAAGAGATAATAATAATTTTAAAAATGTTTTGTTTTAAAAAATCCTAAATATAATCTTCAAACTACCAAACATGAAAGTATGGATATCCGCTATATTAAATCCTTTTACAGGTTCATAACAAACCAAACCAATAAAAAAGGTAGAATAGTCCTAGAAACACGTTTTTAAAAGATACACACATTCCCATAAATTCTAAATAATATTTTGAAATATGTGATTTGTAGTCAATTCATGATTAAGCTATGAAAATATTTTATGATGAATACAATGAACCAATAGATTCATATTAATTCTGGTATAACAATGGTTGATTCTTCTACATTAAAAATAAGTCTACATAAAAATATACTAAATAAAAGAACTCTAATTGAACATGTTTAAGAGGAAATGTTTTTGTAGTAATGTGATCCTCAACCATTCAACATATCATACTAATGTTGGATGGAATATTCAAAATGAATCATCATTCAAGTTTTTGATTATTTTATCTTCTTATCCTTGAGAAAATTATATTTATATTAAGATCATGTAATGTAATATTAATCATCCTTTTATTAACACTACATTGACATTATCTTCCAGGCGACCTCTAATTGCTAATTCGATAGAAAAATACATAAAATTCAACTATAATATTCACATAGATAAATCAAAAAAATTTAAATAGTTGAAAACAATATATAAAATAATTCAAATAATAACAGAATGAATTTATTACTATAAATTTATCCATAATCATTGACACTAATAAAATTACATAAAATCATAGAAATTTTTCTGCCATCATTATCCTGTAAATTAATAAATGCATCCAAATTAAAAAACCCCCTCAAAAGAGAAACAATAAATAAATAATATTTTAATTAAATAAATTAAATTTTGAATTTGAAATCTTAAAATAATCCATGAAATATAACAAAAACTTCCTATAAGTTCTAAAAATTAAAATTTTATGGATGCATTATAGTTTTTATAGAAAACAACAGCATGTACATTGCTATTGTCATTTAAAATTCATTAAATAATATAACAATTAAATTATTCTAAGCCTTATTATGGTGTGGTATAGTCCATCTTAGTTTAAACTGAATAATTCTCCATTTAATAAAATTATTACATGTAAATGTGTATCATAAAATACCTAGAAATATTTTTTTACACTTCCAGATACATGATATATTTCAACTCATATAAGATAAATAATAATATTCTAGTAAAAAAATTTCATTTTCCCATCAATATTAACATGTTATTTTCATTAAATATAATAATCAATATAATTTCTTTTTATTAAATATAGAATGTAATGAAAATTTTCAATCTCAAGTGCCGACTTTAATATATATTAACATAAAAATCATCAAATATAATATAAATATTATATATGTTATTTATAATACATAAAATGTTTGAATGTAGAAAAAACAATATATTATATTATACACTTTGGAAAATATCAATTTATAGTAAAGAATAATAATAAGTTGTTTGATATAATATTATATAAGAGGATTGCGTAACTTCAATTTATATATAATTAACCAACGTATCCAAAATTTCATTTATTTTTATTAAATATATGGCTAATATGAGGCGTAACCAGAATAAATTAGTATAATTCTTAAATCTTCCTACATCTAATTATTTTCAATGATTTTACATTATATGTAATAAAATTTCCTCACAAACATTGGAAAAAAACTATCAATACATTATAAAATTGTTTTATATTTTGGGAATTAATAATTTTTCAAACACAATCAAATTTCAAATCCTTAAAATCATTGATGATATATAAAATAGATAAAAATATGAAATTTAAAATAAATCTATAGCACGGAATTATAAGACTAATAAAATAATCAAAATAAAACAAAAAAATAATAATAAAAAATTATTAAGAAAAATAATAAAATAAAAATAACTTTAAGATACAGATTAGTTATTAATTTATTTCTTCTAAAAATAAAAAATAAAAAAGATGATAAATTATAAAATAATGTGAGGTTATAAAATAATCCTAAAGATAATATATGCTAAAAGTATTGAAAGATTCAATACATGTCGTTGAATATATTTATGGATTTAATTATCAAAACATATTATTTATATTAGAAGGAAACCAGTGAACATTCTCCCCACTTTTTGTAAGTACAAAACTGAATGTCATGGACATAATTATTTTCCTCCATTTTCAAAATATTTATTTAGAACAAAAATAAACTACATATAAAAAAGTAATTATTCATGTCATGTAAAAATAATAATAAATATTAAACATATCATATTCATAAACCCTAAAATATAAAATTATTCATCACCCATTATATTTAAAACTAAAAAAAATAGATAATCAAAATTTGGATGAACAAAATACAAAATAATATATTGAAAACATTACCTAAAAAACACTAAAAAAACCACACTAAATAACATACAAAAATATGAACTGAAATAAGAACATGTTAAGAGGACTATAACTCCCCCTAAACTCATTCATAATGAAACGATTTACAAATATAAAAGAAAATTATAATTATTGTAATAGTTACCACGTAATCAAAACATTATTTTATCTTCAATATTTTTTAATGTGAGATCATTTATAAAATCCTCCTATATAATAATATAAATATTTATAAGGATCTAGAAAACATGTTATTATTATTAAACCTATTTTATATTAGATTTTTATATAATTATAAATTAATTAATAATGTAATAATCCTCCTATAAACTATATATTCACATATTAAAAACATACATACCATCAATATGAAATAAATGGGTAATAAACATATTCATTATAGAAAAAATATAAAAAACAACAAATGGTATACATGTTATGCAGTTATAATATTTTTATGTGGATTTAAAACTATCTTATGTCTAATGGATTAATATATGAGACTTTTAGAACCAATTTTTCAAAATCGTTATTCATTTAAACAATAAAAGTAGTTCTATAAAATAATTCATTCTTCAAATGACTGTATTGAATATATATTATTGAATAATCACTAGAACAATGACCTAAAGAAAGACATTTACCAAAATTAAAAAAATAAATAAAAATTGTTTTCCATTTTGAAAATATGTTTATGTTAATCTGAGGCATTCTTTCATTAAAACCAGCATAGGTCCTATTAATTCCTCTTCTAGATACCAGTTTCAATATCAGAAATTATTCAATCCATTAACTTCCATTACCATGTAGTGAAATGGATCCTCTTATATGGGATATCATGTTTGCTTCATTACATTTACACATTGTTAATGGAATTCAATCAAGAAGAATAGAATAGTTTGTCATTCTTGGTAAACTAGATTTTAACATGGGTACCATATTACATTAAAAAGATAAAATTACAACTTATTTTTTTCATGATTAACAATATTCCCTCAAGATTACTTTTAATTTCAATCATAGTACACTTAGTTTATTTCTTTTGAAATTAAAAAAATAATGGTGATCTAAAATAACCATTAAATGTTTAGAAAAATAGATTATACAATGAATTAACAAATAATAATCAATATGTAAATGTAAATATAAGACAAAAAATCCATTTAGTAAATAATATGTCAATCGTAATTAAATAAGAAATAAAAAACGTGAATGCTAAAATACAGAGAACCAATTCTATTTCTTCAATAAGCATATATTGAAATACTCCCATATATAATATCCCTAGAAAGATATCATTGATAATATGATAAGGAAAAATAATTATATAAATTTAAATAATAAAAAAATCAATTTGATCTACAAATTAAGAATGAAATACATCTAAAGATAATATCATTAGGAAAATATAATGTATAACAATAAAAAGTTCAGAAGGATGGAATTTTGTTATTAATGAACTCCATTATCTTATAAATCCTGATAAATCTACTTGTAGTTCATTGGAAATAAATTTTAAAACCACTAGTAAAATGTTGTTTCTTTATATCATACTTATTCTCAAAATTATATTTTTAATGCATTGAATTCATTATGATTCATGTTACCACCTGTCACTATATGTCTATAGAATACCTCAAATTTAAAATAATTGACTCAATTCAATTAAATCATGCTTTATCAGGAAATATTTATTTGGATTTTTGAATATGAAGTTATCCATATTTTCATTAATAACATTATATATTGCAAACCATATGTACAAATTATAAAAATTATGAGAAATAAACATATCGATGATACATAATATGTGTATTAGGAGTGAATTTAATATCCATGGGAATGTAAATTATTTAAGAGAAATTTAGTGACAAAAAAATGAATGAAGAAAGTGTGTTAAATTACTTTTATTATTCAATATGATTGTAAACCATAAATAGGGAATATAAGAATATTATAAAACCAGAATATACCCATCGAAGTAAGAATAAATATATGTTTCTTAGATTATAGTAATTCTAAAAGGGGTCATTAAATTTTTTTCATGAAAATTTCATATTCATTTTAAAAATCAATTTTTAAAATTTAAAGTTTTATTATTTTTTGAAAATATGTTTCTATGAATATAATAATTAAAGAATAAAATTATGCTTCATAATATTTGTGTGGTCAGGATGATAGCAAATTTCATTAAATTATTACATGTTAAATAAAACGATTCCCAATTTTTTTGATAAAATCCAAATGGGAATTTTTTAAAAATAATCATGATTAATAAATTAAATAAATTAAAAATTATAATTTTGAAAACAAATATTTTATTAATTATTTTTAAAAATATTAAATTAGTTTTGAAAATAATTTTACTAAATATTTTTCGGGATGAAAACAAAATTTATAATTATGAGAGAAATGAAATATGATTTTTTAAATAACATTCCCACAATAATTTTATGTACCAAAGTGTAATAAAATGGTATTATTACATGAAAATATGATGACTAACCACAATAGAATAAAAATAAATGGATTTATATGAAAATGGTTAAATAATATACTTCAATTGGAATTCGAGAATAAACAATCTCGATTATAATGAAAATGTGAAATAAATGATTACAAAGATCATAACAAAAAAGTGAGGATTAGTCAATGATTTTTTATTATAATAAACTATAAATATATATTAATAATCATAAGCACAACCTATATAAATAAAAAACATCACAAATAATAATAGAATATCAAATATGAATTAAAACTAATGTAGCACACTAAAAATAAATTGAGTTATGAAATTCATTACCACTTGTAACTATTAAGTCAAATCCCCTTTGATGTAATCATTAAAATTTAATCAAACAGTCGCTTTAATTACTAATTAATAATTGTATTATTTTTAATGTAAGATTATAAAGACCATACAAAATAAATTTTGTGCATAAAATTACAATATGATTCATTGAAGGGAAATTTATGCAATGCTTCATACCTAACATCTCATTTCATGGGAACATGCTTCAACCTCATGTATAAATTTTTTAAATTTTTATTGAACATATAATAGAACCTTTTTAATATAAATAATATTTTATTAGATTCTTTTAAATAATATTATCCCCCTTTTATTAATAATATTTAATTATTTTCATTACTTTAGGTGTTAATTTCTTTATTTTATCATCCATGATTTTCAAGGTATGTTTTGATGATTTTGTATATTATATAAGAACAAAATATCTATAATAATAATCATGGAATAATTATTATATTTTCAATGAATTTATAAATTTAATATTAATTGTGAATGAAGGATTTTGTGAAATAATGTATGTTATGATCATGGAGACAGTAAGTCATACGTATGCAAGAGTAACTTTTCCATTTTTCAATGGTCATTATGTAAACGTGATTAGTGATATTTAACATATAAATAATTATAATAATATCATTTATAAAGTTTTATAATTCATTTTTATGTATATATATCATCAATGTTGTTTGGTGATGAAAATATCATGATATCACATTTTAACGATAGTAGTGCAGACATTCACCAACAATATTACCATATTTGAGTGATTTAAAAAGTAAGAAAAAAATGATCTATTATCTTTTAACAATGATAAATATTTCATTAGTGTAATTTTTATTTCATTTATATAATATATATTAATTAAATGTATATTTATTATCTTCCATGTAATGTTTTGGTGAAAATTTAATCATATTTCCTAGGGAGGCAGTAGTCCACCGTACACACAAGCGACGTTATCGTATCCCTTATAGAATGAACAGTATATATATATATATCTGAAATAATGAATAAATAGGTATAAAATATAAATAAAAACACACATATATATATATATATTATCCGTCCTCATAACCAACCGGGAATGGTGGTGATGGAAAAATGAATGACATTAGTCTATGGGGTGGCAGTCTATCGTACACTTGGATGGTGATTTAATAACTTCTTTTCTATATTTTATAATAGTTTTTGGTCATTTATTCTCATAAATATGTATACATTCATCGATTATAATGATTATATTATATCATCATGGTTTAATAAGTTTTTTAGAATGTATATTTATAAAAAAGCGCTTGATAAAGAAAATTACATCTTCATTTGGAATCCTCCTCACATTTGAACAAAAACCCATACAAGGATAGATTTCATCTCATAGTAATTATTATATTATTGTATTATGTATATTGATATGTCATTTTTTTAGGTATTATCATAACCAATGGTATTTGAATTTTTTAAGAGGTTATTAGAGGCTATGACCTTTTTTATGTGAGATGAGTGGCACACTAGTGATTTTTGAAAAGAAAATGGTATGATAATATTTTAAAATTACAAAAGGGTAAAAAAGAAAATTATTGGGACATAGAAATTATAGTGTAAAAATATTTCCAATATAAATATTTTGTACATTTTTTTGATTATATTATTTATTATCATTTCTATTTAAACAATTCTGAATCATTTTAATCCATAATCACTGTAAATAATTTATAATCTTTTAACTATTAATCATTTAGTTTTTCTTCTATAAATATCCAATTCATCACTAACTCAAAGAAATAGATATCAAAAAATTAATGTTTTCTTCCTAAAGAACAATAATATAAATTTCATTAATAAAAAAATCCATACAAGAGTGATAGTTAATTCCATGTTTTGCTAACTATTATTTGAATAAAATATAGTTAGAACATGATATTCAATATAATAACTTATTCTCAAAACATAAATAGTAACCCCAGTAGTTCATAATTATTAATTTTTATTTAAATAATTTAACTTAAAAAATTATTACATCATTCAGGTGAGTGGTATGTGTTAAACTTCTATCATTCATCATTTTTCGGTTCATGCGTTATGGCCATTCTAGAAGAGATGTGTTTTCATGAAACATGTTGTTTGTACTTTTTCCAAAACTATATTAATATACATCCAATTGAAATACCAAATTGTGGTGCATTACAATTACTTCAACCTAATAATTAGATAAACCCTAAATGTTAAAAATGTTTTTAATCTTATTTATCTAAAATGTAATGTATTTATTCGTCAGATATATTATCCTCTTTTAATAATGTACTCATAAAATGGGTATTATTTCCATAAATTTCCCCAAAAAATATGTACTATTTTTTGACTACCATCATATAAAACAAATAATTGAGTTTTTAATACATCAATCACAGTATCAATATAAAAATCATAATCCTGTGATGGTATTGATAACTTTAAAGATAATGAATACACATATTCATATACTTTTTTTCAAAATATTCATATGTTTTAAAATTATTATAATCAAAATACAATAGGTGGAATACAAAAAATGAATAATTATTCAATCCCTTGACATAAATACATCATCCATTATTTTACCATATAGTTCAATACATGTTATATTTGTATACTTTTAGAATAAATAATTGACTCATAAATTTCTAGGTTACCCAAATTTAAGATATTCTCTTATAAATGGATACACTAAATTAGATTTGTTTCCATATATATCAATATTCAATTTTAATAATAATTGATATTCATTATTCCTTTGATTTTCAAATATAATAAAATATCCTATTCCATTGTGACACATTTCTGGGATTCTCTATCTATATTTCTAATATGATTGAAATGTATCAAACATTTATCCATTTTATGAACCACTTGAGTTCTTAAAAAACAACATTAATCGCATATTTGATGATTCCATGAGTTGGTTAATTTATAAATTGGTAATCATATTTTGGGATAACGGATTATGATTAATCACAACATATTTAGGTCCATTCATCACCCCATTTTGTTATTATATTCACCTCCTTGTATTTTATATTAAATGTTAACATGATTACTTGTGGTTACAACCCCTGACTAAAACCAAAAAGCCTAGTGTGAGAAAGAATAACCGTAGTTGGAATACAACAGAATCATTTATTGGATTTCTGAATCATGTAAAATAATTTTAGTTTATGATACATTATGATTAAAATAGTTCATTCCCCAGAATCATCTATATAGAAGCATCATAATTGTTTTAATTAATATTTTAATTATCCTAATAATATAAAAAAAAATTTACAAAAATAGGATGTAGTGAGGCTCTTTACCATTTACAAGGTGTTGATCATGTCAATCCTAATTCATCATTTTCATTATTATTACTCATTAATACATAAATTCAATAACAACAACCACTTGTAGCATCTACAATGGTATGTGGTTCTAGGAAAACCCATAAAATCTCTTCCTTATAAAAAGAATAGGATCATCTTCATTTCATTTCATAAAAATATATTATAGGGTTATTTTACATAATCAATTATTTTATAAATCTATTACTGAAGGTTTCTACTAAAGATCAACTGATAACAACTATAAAAATCAAAAATACATTATCATGGATATTTCTTCCTCATTAATAAATTGGAACAAGATACAAGGAATATAATATTGAATATGTGAAAAGTTTAGTAGTCTTCGAAAAATAGATATAAATATGAGTCCAATATTACATTTCAAAAGAAAACTTTCAACATAATTTTTCAATTTCATGGGAAATATTATTCCCTCAAGTATATTCATTCACATAAATCATAGTACACATCATGTAATATTGGAGAAAAGAAAAAACATTATTTTCCTATCAAATAAACAGTAATGGTGATGTTCAATGAAAGCTGTTAGGAATCCATAAAGAGGAATGAATATATAAAGGTATATTTCTATTAAATGAATCAACTAAATAAATTAAATGAGTATCATAATTAGATAATGAATAATTAATAGGAAATTATAAATAACATATAATTTACAATTTAATCAAAAAAACAATGAAATGAATCCATAGATAATTTATTTTCTAAAATATCATTGTTAATATGATAATTTATATTCAATATAGAATGGAAAATAACTATAATAGAACATTTAATCATTAAATAATGAATTAAATTAATCCATAGATACTACTATTTTACAATCCAATATGATAATAATATCATAATCCTTAGTGAATGAAATTCATAATTGTTTTATGTCATTATCTCGTGAAAAATCTTATTTCTACTATCACGACCTCTCACAATATGGTTTAAAAATATATGAAAACCTCATTTAATGCCACCTTAAGGATACTCCTTATGTGGAAATTGATGCATTACATGGATATATAATTCTAGCTTTCACCAATAATTGCATGTCCAATGAATTCATCAAATAACGAATAATCTATTAAATTCATTAAAAATGTTCCTTAACATTAAAATTAGTATAGAGTAATGAATAAAAATATATCAATATTTAAAAATATAAATAAATAAAACTAAATATAGAAAACCATATGTAGAATTTATATATATTTAATGTAATAAAAATATACATAATAATTTTTTGGATATTTAGGGTAAATTTAATGTCCACTAGAAGGTGTTAAATTCAAGTTAATGTTAATGAACTAAAAAATTAATCTAAATGTGACTGTCAATCATTTTGGTGTTCAAAATGTTCATAAAACATATAATAAAATATTAAGTAGAGTATATTTCAAACATATACCCATTGGAGTACTAAAAATTTGTTTTTTCATTGATTAATATGAATTAGATAATTATACTTTTAAAAACACTATTTGGGAAATTATACTTTTTAAAGATAAATTTTTAATAACAAAATATTTCAAAATACAATGAAAATAAATATTCTATAAAAATAATTTGAAACATATAAATGAATTAAAAAAATAGTTGGGGGGGACATGTTGACTGTAAATCATTTTCATGTTGTATACATTAAAATAACGATTCCTTTCACTTTTTTTGTTAAAATCTAAAATCGAATTGTTTGAAAAAATGACATGAAAGTCCAAACTTATCATAATTAAATTATTAAAAATTGTACAAAAATGTTCAATAAAAATTATTTAGGTAGTTTTTTAAAATAAGTACATCATATTTAGAAATCATGTTTTTTGGATGTATACAGATTCCGAATCAATGAGATAAAAGAAATATATATTTTTTAAAACGTTATCTCAGTCATTTTAATAAAAAAATATTTTAAAAATAGATCCATTACATGAAAAGATCATTGATAACCATAATATAAAATAATTAAATGGGTTAACTAAGATTTTTTAATATATATTAGTTCATCATAAATTCATTAATCAACAATTATATTGGAATGAGATTTTAAATAAGCCATTACAATGATCATAACATTGATGTCTAAATTAATAAAATAATAAATTATCTATATCAACTGTAAATTCACATAATGTTTTATAAAAACAACATATTATAATCAAAATTAAATTCACAACAAATCATTTAATATCAATGTCAATAAATATGTAATGTAAAATAATGAAAATTAATTGAGTTATGTAATTATTTTTGACATGGTAACTCTTCAGTAAAATCATATTAGATCTATGAATTCGAAATTAAACTCCAAATAACATTTTTTACTAAAAAACTATTTTTATTAAATACAAAATTGAATGTATATAAACCATATAAAATAATGTTGGCACATTGAATTTCAATATTACAAAATAATATAAAATTTAGATGAGGTCCCTTATCTCATGATTGCTTTTTGATTCACATTATTAAACATTTGATATATTGGTTTAAAACATTTAATTAAATTATATTATCAAAATTAATATTAATAATAACATATTTGGTCATTTTATAACATATTATCGACCATTTTTTAATAATATTTCATTAATTTCTTTATTCCAGGGGATAATTTCATGTTTTAATATTGTTTCTTTATCATTATAGATCATGTTCTTCTATATTTTAAAAAGATAAATCATATCCAAAATCATAATAATAACATAACAATAATATTTAAAAAATATTTATACTTATAACACCAATCATGAAAGGTGGTTTTAAAAAATGATGTATGTTAAAATCTTGGAGACTACACGCAAATGTACACGGGAGTAACATTTCTTTTTATCAACTATATTTATTGAAATTTCTTATGTAATATGGTATCATAAATGAATTATAACAATATAATAAATGACATATTATTTCTGTATATATAGGTATATATATTTCATCCATGTTTTGTGGAGATGCAAATATAGTCACATCATATTATGAAAGTTGTTTCCCATATGTACACAACTGATGTTATCATTTTTTAGTTATTTAAAAGTTATGAATGAAAGTGATATATAATATTTTCAGAAATATATATTTCACATATATCATAATTATTTCATTTATATCACATATATTAAAGAAATTTATCCTTATTACCTTGCATGTAAAGCGTTAATAAAAAATGAATCACGTCGCTTAATGATTTGGTTGTCTTCCCTAACACGAGCAATATTATTATATCCACATTGGAATGATATTTTGAATAATTTATATATTATGTAATTAATAAATTTTTATAATTATGAAATAAATATCACATATATATATACATATATATTAGATACATCATTGTACCAAACCATGACACGTGGTAATGGAAAAAATAATGACATTGGTTTGTGAGGTGGTAGTATTATATTCACAAGATTGATCATTTTGTAATCCATTTGATAAAATTTCATATGGTTTTAGATAATAAACTAATAATAAATAAATAAAATTATATAAATAATTGTGATGAATTATATCATTAGGTTTTATAATAATTGATATATGTTCATGAAGGAATAAAAAAATGACCATCAAAGAACGTTTTCAATTGTTTGAGTAACCTCATTAGGTATATTAGAAAAGACTTCATAGGATGCATTTATGAAAAATATATTCACTATAGGTTGTTAATAATCTATTTTTAATGTTATTTGTCAAATTAATATCTTTAAAATTTTATTTGATTTTGTGATAATGAGTGGAGAGTGGGTGGCCCTTATAATTATAGTGACGGGAATCTTGTAATATAATAAGAGGAAATGGTGTACCGAAATATTTTACATATAAAAAGATTAAAAAATAATTTTTTTTAGATATATGGAAATTATAGGGTCCAAATATGTCCATATAAAATATGTATCATTTTTTTCTAGGTCTTTTTGACACTTATCATTTTAGTTTACCCCCCCCCACCAAAATTAATTTTTTTTACCAAAACCATTTCAAAAAATTAATTTTTTTTCAATAATAATTATTGTCAAATATTAAATTTTCCCATTAATATAAAAAAAAAAATTTCAATTCCAAATATTTTACCAATTTTCAATGTTATATTCTAATATTGGTAAAATTTTAATATAAAATTAACCTCCCATATGCAATGAGAAGGCGTGTTTTAAAATTGAAAATGTTAAAAAAAATTACATAGTTTTAATATCAACATTATATATTAAAATTATTAAAATAACACTTTTTTAATAAATATATAATTTTACGAATCATTATTTAAATATATTAAAAAATAAGATAAATATTTAAATAATTTACTAAAAAATAAATTTTGTATCATCTCGGCCCGAGTGCAACAAACCAGTGCTTCGAACCAATCAGTGAGATGACCTCAAGCATGAATATGTCTGTATCAAAGGATAAGAACTAGAATCCATGATCTAATATGAGTAATGGAGGTAATATACCCTCTATCACTAGTCTAATACATCATCATAATTAAATTTTAAATATAAAAATAAAATAAAACAATGAACATTAAAAATATCATATAATAAAAAAAAAGATATAAAATATCAAAACATGACTAGAAAATATTCCACATAAATATAAGATTCATGTGTATAAAACCAAAAACAATAAGACACCAATGAATCCCAAAGACGGTCCTGAACCATGTATAATATTTTCAACCATGCTCCATCCCAACTCAACAATCCATTTAAGGGCCTTTTCTATTAACCTATATTGAAACAACAATGCTTTAGGTACCGATTGGGATGCATGAGTATGGAATGTGTAAAAATTAGTATTCCACCACCAATATTGTCTAAAGAAATATCCATAAACATAATTTTGTATGTAGTCATATAAAAAATAAATTACAATTCATAAGTAAATAGTTATAAATTCATCAATTAATATTTACTTAACCACATCAACCCCTATGTTCCCTCAGATGAAAATTACTGAAACCTTAATTTTTCATATGTACAAAGTGTAAAATATTACTAAGATATAATATATTTCAAAATTCCATTGTTACAATTATTTAGTTCAAACATCAATTCCCATGTCACCATTTACCGGTTACACAATAGAATAACCATGATCACATTCATTAATTCACATTAAATGACCATGTTAACATTGAATCCAAAAAGATTAGAATTATGATGTTTTTTATAATTAAATAATAACTATGTGACCATATTAACAATTATTACAAAACATTTGAATGACTATGTTCCCATTTATTAATTAAAAACTAATTACACATGTTTCCATTCATGACAATTTTTATTCAACTAATAATTACCATAATTAAATCCATTGTCAATTCAATAATAATTTTAATAGATAATTCACATTAGTTGAGAAGAAAATTTAATAATCAAATAAATACAACTAATTAATTCCACTTTTAATTATGTATGTTTTACCCACTAATTAATCAATGAATTAACTAATAAAAACCCACAGCTAAAGATCTTATTATCATTTCTACAATTATTTATCTCGACACTCAATTTAAATACCTCATAAATAAATAATAAATTAATTTTTTCCAATAAATATCTCATTATCTAATGATTAATTCTATAAATAAATTTTTTCAAATCTATAATTACCAAAATCACTCATTCACATCTCCTCAATTAATCCATTTAACAATGTAATTAAATTATATAACTATGGAAATTTATTAATATATACTAGTAATACTAATATATATTTATGAAAATTTAATAATGGCTATGTGAGATGAATTATAAGCCACATACCCCAATTAAATGTAAAATGATCATCCTATTGGAGACCACAATATTTAATATCCATATGATGTAGAATGGGATTTCGTTTTGAAAACCTATATCAACATCAAATAAATCAATATAAAAAATAAATATCTGACTAATATATATATATATAATAAATCATATTGATCAAAAATATTAGATATATATCTAATCCTTTAAGGAAGAAAAAATATAAATTCAAGAATAGGAAAAAAAGATATTGAATTGGAAAACAATAGAATAGATTACTCTTTTCGGGAGGGGTTCATATATATGATCTGGGTTTTTAATTATGAATAATGGATACCTATGAGTCATGGAATCTATCCATTGGGATAAAAAATTATTATTTTGGAACAACGGTCAAATGACATGAATTTTTAATTAAAAATGGTTTTGAAATAAAATATTAAGACAAATTTTTTTTGCGGAATTATTTCCCACACATTGTTTTCTGGGAATGGTCATGTTGTTTCCCCTAAAAATGCACCTAAAAATGAAACTATTTTATTACTCCTAATATTTTGTGGGGTTTGATGAACAATGTGTCAACCATGAAAATCTCCACTGTCCATGCTTGTTTGATTTGTTAAGCTAGGGTGCACAGTTTACCCTAACCAAGTCGAAACCATGAACAATCTAATTTCTTCCATTTATTTGAAAAATTCAATCCAACACCCAACAATATAAAAACCAAATTAAATTTACTCAGTACTAAACAAAAGTGTTCCTATAAAAATCTTGAAACAACTCAAAAAAAGTTTGGATATAGCAGTCTCCCAACCTTATAACCTCCAATCCTCACGATTTACTCCAACGAATCTTTATGATTCTGATTAAAAAATATCAATCCACTAATCCCTCATGAATTTAACCCATTCCAGCATTTCTTTACACAAATACTTATTTTTCCAAAACACATGAATTATTGGTGTGTTAATTCCCCACAAAACCTTCTCATTATGATCCAACACACTTATTAGATGCCTCTAAAAGCTGGGATCTATCTCATACCCAACATCATTCCTTTGATCACATGAAACTGATTGGGGCGACACCTATATTATTGTGAAACATGTAAAATATATTCAATACCACTATATTTTTCTGGAATATCAAATTGGTATGCAACGTTCTGATTCCCTCCACAACCTTAAATGGTTCAACATACATGGGAACCCAAAATCACGGTCTTTATATCCTATGGTTACCCAACCTATGAGATTCCCAATGGAATACATTATCTTCCTTATTAAACTCATGGGGTCTTTGATGCCTCTCAAAGTATTACTTTTTCCACACTGATCTGTAGAAATATATTTCTGAATTTTTTCTACCTCTTCTGACGACTACCATACGAAACTCGGTCCCTACAACTCAAACTCACCCGACATGATTCAACATAAAGGTGATCATCATGGCCTACCATAATGTTACTTTTATGGTTCCATATATACCAAATATTCAAAAATATGGTTTTATGAAAACATTACTAAATCCATGTACTTATCCCAAGATCCACTGAAGTCTAGAACACAGTATCACAACATATCCTTAAGAACCTGTATAGTATTTTCCGGCTGCAAATATGTCTATGGGTGTAAAACTGTATTCTAAAAAAACTCAATACCAAGAAACTTTTATAAGAGCTACCATAAGATATATTCAAATGGGACATCATGACATGAAAGAATAGTCAATATGTAATGACCTGAAATTATACACTTCCTTTATTTATAGATCTTTTTTTCCTAATAACTTTTTATTATGTTTTACAATAGAACAACATAAAATCACCTCAAACACAGATTTTAGTCCTCAATAAGTGATATTATGAATATAAAAAATTAATGTATATGGAATAATGATCAATTCTAATAAATAGATTTATTAAAATTCACCTTTTTAAATTTAAAAGATAAAATAATTTTACTTTTTTTATTTCAAAATTTTCATTATTCCATTTCATAATTCATTTTATATCCATTGTTATTTTTACTAACCCAAGATTTATATATTTAGAAATCAAATTGCTCATAAATATATAATTATTATTCTTAAATAAAAATTATTTTTTAATTCCAAATATCAAAATATATCTTGGTTTATTTTTAAGTAGTTGTCTAAGAAGTTATAATTTTTTTGATTAATAGTGTTTAATTTGATGAATTTTTTTTTCGAAAAGTATTTAATTAATATTGTATTGTTGACGAATATTTTTTTATGAATAGTGTCTTATTTATTAATAAATTATAAAATAACATATTTTGTGAATTGATTTTCCAAAATTTAACATACATGGTTGTATCAGGGTGAAAATTGTGGTTCAAAAAGATCAAAATAATTTTTTTGGTGATTAGAAATATAACCCTTAAGAATTGTATTTTTATCCTTATTAATATTAATAAAAACTAATAAATAGTAAATCAGCCAAAAAAATTGACACTTCACCCATGGCTGTTTAAATACAATTTATACATCATAAATGTGAAATAATTATCATCGTATAAGTATTTGTATTTTTTTATGTCATGAATATATTAATTATTATTTTATTATTAACTTAATAATTTAAAATGAAAATGTGTTTTCATAAAATGTAATCATAAATTTTTACTTTCTTTTCTTATGGTAGTAAGTTAATTGTATGGGAACATGATTTTTTCTAAAAATGTTATAAAACGAGTAATAGTTTATGATATGTTTTTTAAAATAAAATATGATTTTATTTAATAATTAATTTAAAATATTTTGAAAATTATTTTCAAAAAATTGATTTTATTTTTAAATTTATAGCATCGATATTAGGTTTGGGTGAATTTATGATATTTTTATAAAATGATTTGTTTTTGCGTGAATAGAAAAAATATAGTTCTGAGTTTCGGTATGATTAATGACATTATTAATGATTTAATCATTAATTAATAATTTTGTTCGACTTTTGAATAGAAATATATGTTATCTGGTATCCCATGTAGCCAATACCATGGGAAAATTCCATGGTCAAGAGCATGGTTTTTCAAATACCACTAATGAGGTGTCCCGTGGAAATTAATAAAAAATTCCCTCACATTTTCTATAAATACAAATCCATTACCTCAATCATTTCATTATATATTCCTACTCAACGAAGATCTTGAATTTTTAACTTTCAAGGAGCCCTCCCAAAGTGCCCTCAAGCCCCCCAAGGTCCAAACATTCGAGTTTTTGAAGTTTTCCTTCAAGGTTAGGGAGCCATTCACCCACCTCTTTTATGTCATTACTTCTATTATGTTATTTTATTTCCTTATTACTATCCATTTCATTTCAAATTGATGTGCTACCATTTCTTCTCTCATCAAATGAATTTCTATATTTTTAATTGACGATCTTAGGATGCAGAATTTACGTAAACAAAATCGCATTTTCACTTATGTTTCACATTTTCTTTTCAGGTCGTATGTCATTCAAATATACATAGAATGATATTATTTAAATTTTATTATGTCCTCATACTATATTATGAGTTATTTATTAGTGGTTGATCCTTGTCGCCTTTCTTATAAATGTTTTCTAAAACCACGTTATATAGCATGTATGATGTAGAAATTTCATCTCAAAATCTCTTTGTATTTTTGTCAACAAATTCTATTATTTTATTTATATGAATATAAAAACCCATTTATTTTATAGGGGTATTTATAAATAACTCAAAATAATATATTTTGTTCCTATAATTTAAAACATGAAACCCGCATTCCTTTTACAGTTGTTATAAATGACATAACTATCGTGTTTTTTAAGAACTTTTAAAAGGTCGTGATTTTGAAATGAATCCCATTTATTATATTATTTTGAGGTTATTTATGAAATTCTTGAATATGATATATGTGGGTCAAATGTGAATAATGGAATATGAAGGTTAGGCCTTGATAGTGATCCATTTCATTTGGTAATGAATTTAATCTCTAGATTTGATATGATTCATGATACCTTGGAGAAAAATAGTTGTAATTTTTATGACACCATGGGGATGAACGTTGTTGACATTTTCATTAATGTCTAAATTAAATGTTTTATCCCCATATTCATGTTATGATTCATGTTTTTTTTAATTATGATAATTTTAATGAACCTTTTTCACCCAGATAAGGGAAGGGAAAACATATTTCTAGACCCATCATTCCTCGTGTTGAAGGAGATATAATGACCCCCGAGACCCCCCATTCTATAGGCCCTAGAGTGCTGACTAGCACCAAGGGTATAGAATCACACCTAATATGGAGGGAGTTACACTTTCAATTAAGTAGTATTGAGAGATAAGATATAATATCCCAACAAGCACTAGAACTAGAACTAAATGTAAATCCATAACAATTCATTCCCATATTCATGTTCCAAAATTAAGTGCTATGAGGCTCAACAAAACTCTACTGGGAAGTACAAAAAAAGAAGCAGCAACAACAGTCTCGTTGTTTGAGAAAATAGGATCAGAAAAGGCCCTTGAAATCCTTATGGAAATTTGAAAGTAGATTTATATACGTAGGGTTAGTATATAGGTATACATAATAGGGAAAACCAATGGCTCGCGTGCACATGTGGGGAGTAATTCTATTGCCCTGTGAGAAAGTATATTCCCAAATCACCTAGAATGGAAATCTATAAAACCAAACCTTTTTAAGGCAGACTCCAAAAATAACGCATGTCATGTAATGTAATAGTAATAACCCATCAATGTGTGGGTAACCCGCACCACATTCCCACTGGTTATTGACGACATCCTACGCATCATACCTCCCCCTCCATTCTCACCGTGATCCAACTTCTATACCCCTCCTTCACACACCTAGGATACCACAACCGCACATCCTACCCACAAACACAGGGGCCACAATATCCACACATAACCACAGCGAGAGAAACATGGGGCATGAAAACTGCTGCCATGCTCGACGACACTTGTGATCTAATAACTACTGCCATGCCTAAAGAAACTTGGGCCCCATCCCAAAGACACTTGAGAAAAAACATTCACACACACACCTGGTCTAACAACCAAAAATCACTCTGACCAGATAATATTTTACTATTTTTTACCTCAGGCCATCACAACCTTCCCAATGAATCATGGGATACTTATGAAAGGGAATTGAAACAGATCTAATAACCAGCCACTGATAAGAGTGTTTGGAAAAACACCCCCCATGAAATAGGGTGTTTGGCACGAAGTGATCTCCTTGGGTGGGGTGAGAATAAGACACATTAAAACTAAATTATACATATATGTAAACAATCACTATTCTAGACCTACGTGTTCCAAAACCAGCCCATACACAGACACCAATTTTTTCATTCATTCATAATAAGCAGTGTGACCAAAACCAAGTCACGAATCATTTTAGGAAAACAATTCCCCATTGAACTCGTTCTTTTTTTAACATTTAATTGATTATGTTTAAATAATTCATCACTATTAAGAAACTAATTGGCATAGCCACATCCCAAAGAAAGAAAAACATTGTGAAGAACCAAATTAAGAATTCACACCTGGTTCTCTTGTAAAGTCACAACAACAAAAGTAATATGTGAGATCCCTCGATGAACTAGAACCAAACCATGCCCCAACATACTACCCCACACGACATTGGATCCACAAACCAACAACTGCCCAATTGGAGATCCCACCCCCATCCATGTCACCCCACAAGATTCAAGCATAATAAACATACACATCAATAGAATATAGAAAGGTAGTGTTTTATATTTAAAACACAATTCCATTAGCTTTGTCTATCTGTTGGTTAAATGGTGTGACCATACAAGGATTATTATTCATTGGGAATCCATCTAATCAACTGATTTTATGTGATTTACTAGATTACATGTTAAAAACATTCTACCGTAGATTTATCCAGAAAATAGAGGATTATTAGTGTGAAAGATATGACCACTAACGACCATGATTTTAAGTGTAAATAAGCCCATATAATTAAAAACATATAGTCAATGATAAATGAGTACAAAAAAAACATCTAACACACCTGTTTCATTTTTTAAAAACAATTTATTATATTCGTTATGGTTTGGTTTCATAAATCCCTAAAGAAACATCACCATACCCTCCTCACATAGAGATGATGGAGAACCCATATGTGGATGATCAACGATCGAGGTTTTTCTCCAGGCTCCAAGAACTGTGGATGCATGACTTTTAGGGGAAGATCTCTGAAGAGTGGAAGAGAGTTTATGAAAAGTAGCAGCATAGGTGCACCACTATCCTCAAGAAGTGTGACTCAAAACGAACCAAGGAAAGGAAGGGGATATGCCAAAAAAAGCAGGTTTTTTCATGTGATAAAAGGCATGATCCTATAGTTACATGATATGAATTTAGAACAGTATTTCTGGTGGATCATAGTTTCCTCAGGTGGCTGGACTATTACACAAGATTGAATTAATTGTTTTTAATAATACTCATCGAAGAGGTGTCCATAATAGTTGTGCGCTGAATGAATTTATTTTTATAGTCTGGAAAATGAGTCTGTTGAGTGTCTCCCCACTCTTACGGTATTTAAAACTTTATTTATGGGTTAAAAATGTCTTTAAACCAATTTATAAAGGTTAAAAGACTTACAATGGGTGTTTCATGAAACTGGGAAATGAAAACTGCAACGTCCTCCCCCATGGTACTGAACGGGTTCACACCAATCAGTGAATCACTAATCGATATCAATGATGGGTGACACCATAGTGACATCCAGCCACTCACACACTGCCCTCGAGATCAGGACATACTAATGGGGTTTAGGGAATCCCAAACACAATAAAATTTGAAATGTAATGGACCAAGGGTTTCCACGAAATTACATTAGATACCTCTTAAACTATTATCATTATCGATAATAAAAACTAAACCCTATCTAATGTGAGAGTTCAGAAAAACCACTTGAAAAGATACCTCTCATGACCGCAACACCCTGTAAATTTGGGATCACCTTTCCCTCATGTGACCACACAACATAAAATGTCACATTGTCCAGTTTTATGGATTATGGTGTCCTTTACCCCTTGTCAGGATACTATTTTCACTAGTTGGCACTAAATTTCTTGAAAGAGTTTAATCACATCCACAATAATGCTTCTCTATTAGGTATTAGGACCTCAATTTTCCACATTTAGGAATCTTCGCACAAATACAGGGAAAAAGGAAAAAAAATACATTTCATTGTCAACAATGTCAACCACAACATTACCAAAAAAACAGAAAAATACTCATGAAATGTTTGTGTATTTGGGCGTGCTTATATACCTCCCATCCCCAGGCACTATCCTCGAGGACACTATTCTTCCACAACACACGAACCAAGGGAAAGGTTCATCCATGAAGCACCTTCTCATAACGATCCTCTATCCTCACTAGTTTCTCTATTAATGTTGTGTAATACTCTATATCCTTCTTTCCCCTATCAATAAAGCAAGAATAGTCATGTAGATATCGATGAATCTGAGACACATGGAAGATGATGTGCAACCATAGTAGTGGCGGTGGTAGTGAAAGTTGATAAGCCACATATCCAACCCATCGCTACACCTCCAATGGTACGATGAACCTGGGTGAAAGCTAACCCCCCTGCCAAACCTATGTTTCCCATGCTGAGGGGAGACAGTCATGAACATGTGGTCCCAAACCATGAATTCCAAGGGACTCCTCTTATGATCGACATATGACTTATGCTGGTCATGAGTAACCTTTATCCCCATCCATATGAGCCGGACATTCTCTATGGTCCTCTACACCACCATTGGGCCAAGAACACATGTATCCCTGACATCTACCCATCACATGGGTGAGCGATAGGGACTCCCATAAAAATCGTCAAATGAATCCAATGCAATGGTAGAGTGATAGCAATTTTTGTTGGAATACTCTTCCAGTGGAAAATATCATACCCAGGATCCCCCAATGTCCCAAACACATGTATGTAGCATATCATCCAATGTTTAGATTTTCCTCTCTAACATACCATCTATATTGGGGTGGAATGCATTGATGAGGCACAGTTGGGTGCCAAAAGCATGTTGCAATCCTCTCAAGACCCGTGAGGTAAACCGAGTATCCCAATCTAAGACTATGGACCTCATAACTCCATGTAACCACACCACCTCATCAACATACTTTTCTGTTAAGGCATCCACCACACTCAAATCCTTGATTGTCAATACGTGAGATGATTTCATTCGTCGGTCTACTATTACACAAATAACACCACAACATCCATGATCACTGAGTAGTCCTGTAATGAAATCCATCGACATGTCATCCCACTTTCACTAGGGGACATGTAAATGTTTTAAAAGTCATCTTGAGACGTGGTGTTCATGCTTTACTTACTGAAACATCAAACACTTTCCCACAATCTCTGGCACTACCTATTTCACCCCGGGCCACCAAAACTGACCCCTAAATCCTTGGTATAACTTGGAAATTCATGGTTGTACTACCAGGGGTGAGTTTTAAAACTCACCATGAACTCTCTTGTGTATTTCCATTGAGACGAACAATTTCCCCATAAATAGATTCTGATTATGGCAATAATCCGATGATCCATCTGAAGCATTACCCTGGTTAACACGGTCACACATAACATCAGCTTCTTAGTCCCCCCACTGAGTCTCCTCAACATTCTCTAATAGAGAGGAATGAACTGTTACCTGGAAGAGATATCCTCTTCCACCCTCCACAAATTAATCTAGGTGTAGGACAACCAACTCCTCCATCGTCTTCTAACCATCTACTGATTCTCAAACCACAACCTTATGAGAATTCCTAATCAAGGAATCATCAACCATGTTCTACATTCCTAAGGTTTAGTAAATGTCGAAGATTTATTCTTGACAAAACCCCAACCACATCTATTGTCGCACGTTTAGTTCATTTTGAGAGAAGACATAAATCAAGCACGTCTGATCCGTGACGACTTCAAAGTGCTCTCCGATGTGGAGTTGCCTCTTCAGCTTTAGTGGGAACACAAACGTTGTGAGATCCATGTCGTAGGTGGAATAGTTACGCTCATGGGGACATAATTTCCTTGATCCATAAGAGATCACCCCCTGTTGTTGCATCAACACTTTCCCCCAACCCTGGCCTGAGGAATCATAGAACACCTCAAGCATCACCAATTCTTCTGAAAACATCAAAAATGGGACGAAAAACAACTTCACCATTAGATAGTTGAATGATTCCTGACACTACTCACTCCACATGAAGGCTTGGTCCATTCTAGTCAAAGCTATCAATGGAACTGCAACTTGAGTGATTTCGGGAACGAACCTCCGATAAAATCCCGCCAGACCCAGGAAAATACGAACCTCCATCACATTATTGGGTTCCTTCCAAGAAACAACTGCTTCAACCTATGATGGATCCACTATTATATCCATCTTAGATACCACGTGTCCAAGGAAGTGCTCCTCTTGTGTCCAAAACATGCATTAGGAAACTTCCTGTAGAGATGGTACTATCAAAGGACCCCTAAAGGAATTCTCAGATGCTCGGTGTGATCCTCCTCTAATCTTGAGTATATCATCATGTTGTCAATAAACATGACCACAAACCGGTCTAGATATTCCGGGACGATGGATTACATGAGTCCCATGAACATAGCTGGTTCATTCGTAATGCCGAACGACATGAATACAAACACAAACTGCCCATATCTACATTTGATGGAAATTATTGAGATGTCACCCTCTTTCACCCTCATCTAGTGATATCCTAACCGCAGTTCAGTGTTGGTGATCCATACTGCCCCCATCAACAAATCAAAAAGGAAGTCTATCCTTGGGAGAGGGTAACGATTATTGACGGTTACCTGACTCAATCTCGGGTAGTCTATGCACAACCTGATACAACAAACTTCATTCTTCACAAACAAGAATGTTGCACCCCATGGTGATGCGCTTGGTCAATCAAAACCCTTATTCATTATATCGTCAATCTGAATCCATAACTCTTGAACTTCAGAAGGTGTCATCCAATAGGGGACCATTTAAATCGAACATGTAATGGGTTGGAAGTCTATCCCTAACTCAACATCACGTAGAGGTGGTAGAGTAACCACCTCATTAGAAAAAAAGTCCATGAACTCACTAAATATCCATGTGACTTCCACCATCTATGTATTTACTAACTCCACTAATATCACAAGAAATTAGTAAATGAGGGGCTCCACTCGCCTACTGCATCCCTGACAACACTTCTCACCAACAAATGTAACACGTCGGCCGCCCATATCTGAAAACATGCCCCTTCTTCGGATGTAGTTGATAATGAAACACTCATAGAACAACGAGTTGATTCCTAGAATGACATTGTACAACTATATATGCGGCCAAATAAGGTCCCCACTGGAATGATGTGCTCTCAAAAACATTCTACAACCTCGGAAAATATAAGACTAGATTGTCTGAACATCAACTAATATACTCAAAAATAGGGGTACAGTAAGTATCACTGCATCCAGACCCATGAAATGGGTAGACTATTTTAAAAAAAGGAGTGTGAAGCACTTCAATCAAACAAGTCACAGACAATAGTACTAAACATGTTGATCATAACTCAAACAACATCTGGACATGCGGAAACTACTGCCCCTGCAATGTGGAACTGCCCAATCCCATCTCTTCTACCCAAGATTTTCATACACCCCTCTAACCACAGCATTGTCGAGGTCCTTGAGTATCACCCTGGGGACAGCCTCCTCCTACAACGTCTACTCTCAGGGGATAGGGAGCTCATTGTTCCTGCAACTGGTGTTGAAAGGGGATGCCCGGAAACACTTATTTCTTATATGGGCTTCTAACCATCCCACCCCCACTATATTCCATTCGTTCTTTGAAATGATTCCAAAGATGACCACGAATGCCACAGATGATGCATTTCAGTTATGTGCATGAAAGGAAGGTGTGAGGACAAGAAATAGGAACTGGAACTGCAGGGGCCTACTCTTCAATATCTGAAACCAGGAAGGCCCTGATGTTGGAGGTTTGCTATAGATGTTCTTCGCCTTTGATGTTCCCAACTAGATCCCCTTTCTTGGTACTCCTCCAAGAGTGACCATCCTCTCCACCACTTCATACTTATTCTTGTCCTCCAAATAGGGTGGTAGGGTGATGTGAGTAATAGTATACTGAGGAGAGAATTAGAGTGACTCTTCTAAACATCTCGCCCAATACTCACCATCAAGAATGTGGTATGGAGAAAAGAAAAGGGGATCCTTGACTTGATCCCCAACTCCATACTGACCGCATCCATTCAGGGAGGGAGATTAACTCCTACATGTTCTCCGCCTTCATCATAGATAAGTGGAATTATGCCCAGAACTCACTTTATAATTCTATACATGAATCATCATCCACCCATTTCTCCCCAAGATAAATCATCCCCCACTAATGAACATCTCCCCGTATCTGGATTATAGTAAGAGGAATGAAATACACTTTCATAGCCAAAATCATGCTGAAACATATCACGAGCTCCTCGAGCTAACTCTATGTATCCATATCTGATATATTTCCCTCATACTTCTAGAGGGTCTGCCGCTAAAAGCCCTGAAGTGTCCTCTTCCACTAGTCGTCCTCCTCCTCTTAATCAGACCTTCATTGATCATCCAAATCATCCTCTTAGGCCTCTATTTACGACACTACCCATGGTCATCATCTAGGTGCCATAACTTCATGGAAAACAATGAATTCCTATTCCAGAGTAGCGTAAAATATTTATTTTCATTTTTTCTAAGAATTTTTATTTATTTAAATCCCCAAAATAAACAAGAGATATAAGAACATAATTCATTATGATAGATGTACCATTTGTTGGGTCTGTACCCTGAAATCATTGCAGCCATACTTGGCCGTTTCATAAGTCTATAGTCCTTGCATCAGATCATATAGGGAAATAAAATCTGGTGACCTAGCGAGTCTTCCCTATCCTATTTTATGTGACAAGGTTCCAAACACTTTTTTCCTATCATCCCATTCAATCCACACTGTTCAAAACTCAATAATCCATCTTATTACTCAACATCGCCTTTGATACCAATCTGTCACGAGCCTATATTTCTGTGATGAGGGATGCGATAATAGATTTCCCAACCCTTACATCATCATGTTGTACCTGAGATAATGACCCCTGAGACCACCTTCAATATTCCCCAAAATGGCGACTAGAACCATGGATCTATAATCACATATAATATGGAAGGAATTCCCCTTTCTATTCAGTAGGGTCAAGAGACAAGATAGAAAATCCCAAACAACACCAGAACTAGAAGTAAAAGTAAATCCACAGATATTCATTCCCATATGCATGATCCAATAATAAGTGATATCGGGTATAAGAAAACTCTAAAGGGATGCACCAAAAGAATTGAAAATCAGCAACGTCAATGGTCCCGATGTCTGATCAAAATTTGTCACCTATGGTCCTCAAAATCCAACAGGAAACATGAAAGAAATTTTATATACATAGGTTGAGTATATTGGTATACTCAGTATCGAAAACCAATGGCTCTCATGCTCATGTGGGGAGGCATTCTAATGCCCCATGAGAAAAGTGATATCTAAAGAACATAATAAGAAAAACTATCCCCCCAATCTAACTAAAGAACATTCCCTAAATAATGCAAGTCAAGTAAAGTAATAGTAACAACACATTGATGACTGGGTAACCAACAACACATTACCAAAGGTTATTGATGAAATCCGATAAATCATACCTCCCCCGCATTTCTCACCGCAGTATCATTGCCATTCCCCGACCACACACATGTGGGAAACCACATACACACATGCCGCCCAGACATACCAAGGCCACAAAAATCACATGTAACCACGCCCGCTGAATCCTTGGCCAATAAATGTACTAACATTCCCAATGATACCTAGGCCCGATCAATGACCTCCCTGCTCGAAGACACCGAGCCCTCATCCCAATGACACTTGGAAAACAATCCGCCCACACACACCTAGGTCAACCAAAAAAACACACTCTTCCCGATGAATCATGGGATATAATGGACCATAGGTCATCACAGACTGCCCGATTATCATGGCCTACTCAGGAAAGTGAGCAGAAAAAGAGCTAATAACAGCCACTCATAAGAGTGTTGAGAAACTCACCCTCCCCCATGAAATGGGGTGTTCATCACGAAGTGATAAAATTGGGTGGGTCGCGAATAAGAAACAAAGGATCTAAATAAAAAATATAGGTAAACAAGAACTCTTCCCAAAATAAGGGTTCCAAAACCAGCCCATACCCAATCACCCTTATTATTAGTCATTCATAAGAACCACCACAACCACAACATGGTCATAAGTCATTCCCGAAAAACAATTCACCATTTAACTAATTATTGTTTTCATATTCATGTGATTCCATTTAATAAATTCTTCACTATCATGAAACTAACAATAATAACTACAAGACAAGGAAAAAAACACAGCCAAGCACCAAATTAAGCATTCACACCCGTTTCTCTTATAAGGTCACTACAAAAGACGAGATCCATGAGATCCCTCAAAGTACTGGAACCAACCCAAGATCGAACATAAACCCCACATGGCATAGATACAGAAACCAACAACTAAAAAATAGATGGTCCCCCCCTATCCATTTCACCCCACAAAAATCAGGCAGAATAACCATACACATCACCATAATATAGAAATTTTTCAGGTTTAAACAAACCATTCCTTTAGTTAAGTTTTTCTGTTGGTTAACTGAGGTGACCACACAAGGATTATTATTCATTGGGAATCCATTTATTCAAATGAGATTACATGATTAAATAGTTTCCATGAATCAACCATTCAATCAATGAATTATCCTGAAAACAGAGGTTTAATAGTGAGTATGGAAGGACCACTGACGAAAATGATCTTCAGTAGACATAAGCCCATTAAATTAACAACATATAATAAAATATAAAAGAGTATTGTGGTATCATAGAACACACCCCTTAATTATTTAAAACCATTTATTATCATTGTTAATTCTTGATTTCATACATCCCCAAAAAAACATCATCATACCCACCCCGGATGATATAGACTAAATAGTGATGATGTAAAAAACCTACACGGATGATCAAAGATCATTTTTTTTCACCACACGCCATGAGCTAGGGATGCGCATCATGCATGGGAAGAACTCCATGTACTCTTCGAGTGAGTAGGAAGGGTACCAGCATAGGCGTACCACTGGGCTCGAGAAGGGGGACTCTAAATGCCCCAAAGATATAAAAAAAGGCTATCCAAGAAAAAGAATGAATTTTAGTGTGATAAAAGGAAATATCCTACAATTATGAGATAGCAATTTTGAAAATCTTTAAAGGTGGATATTGCTTTCACTATGCGGTTGGACGGTTACACATGACAGAAATAATTGTTATTCAATAATTCTCATCAATGAGGTGGCCATAACAGTTGTACGTTAAAGGGATTTCACTTAATGATATAAAAACGTGCCTGTTGAGAGTCTTCCCACTATTAGGTGATTTAAAACATTATTTACAGGGCTATAAATGGATTTTAACCACTTTACAAACCTTAAAATACTTAAAAGTGGTGTTACGGGAAACTGGGGAAGGAAAACACCGACACCCTCCCACATGGCACCGATTAGGTGTGGCGCCAATCACTGACTCCCTAGTCAGGGACTCACAGATCAGTGACACACCGATAGGCATTACAATGATTGGTGACACACCAATCGATGCCACCGATGGGTGACACCATGATGACATCCAGCCACCGACACTCAACACTCTGGATCCGGACATACTGATGGGATCCAAGGCATCCCAAACAGCATAAATTGGAAATGTAATGGACCAGGAGGGTCAAGGACATTACAATATTCATCTACATCCATTTCTCATGTCATTATATATTTCACCATGTTCTTATTGATATCATTAGTAAACTAATTCCCATACATTTCTTATTAGTCCTTCTACTCACCCTTTCCATTAACGTATGTCTCCAGGTTAAGTGATTCAGTAATTGTACTTCAGATGAATCTTTGATTAATCCTTACAAATGTATTTCAATAATTTTTACTGTTTCCATTTATATTTTTCCTAATTTACAATACACTATAATTTAATGATCCTCTATTTTTAAAATATAATTAAATGTTATGTACTAAAACGTATGATGCCATATTTGGTATCAAAGGATAATATAGTTATTTATGGAAATTAGGATATGAACACATTTGGAAGAACCCCATAGAAATGATTAATTATAGGAAAACTTCCTGGTATTTTTCTGAAAGATTACGTAAGTTGTTTACGAACAAATTAAATATTGTATGGTTATGAACATGTAGATATAGCATTGTCACAGATGTACCTAGCAGTGAAAACATCAACATGGAGTTTCAGGCATGACCTGGGGTATCATTGTACATGACAATGGGCCTTGATGTACTTCTGGTTTGACACTCCCGGGGGATGTGATTAGTTAATTACAAAATTTTTATGAATCATTATGAAGGATTTATAGAGAAATGTAATTGTTGTTAAAGAATAATAATTTTTAAGACATGAAATCACATTATAATTTTATTATTCCAAGTAGTAAAAAAATTCTAAGAAGTGAAATTTTTGAGGACACAATTTATTTATATTGGGAAGAATGTACCTACCTGAAAATATATACATCTTTTATTTATAGATCTTCTTTCTCCTAATAACTTTTTATTATAATTTACAAAAATATCACATCAAATTTTTTTGGACCCAAATTATAGTTTTTAAAAAATATATAATTTTCATAACTAAGTATGGTATATGGAACAATGCAAATTTTTATTAAGTAGTATTATTAAAACACCACTTTTTAATGTTTTAATAAAATTAAAATTTACTTTTTTATATCATAAATTTCACTCTGCAATTTCAATTTTCATTTTCTATCCTCTATTATTTTTAATAACAAATTATTTTTATATTTAAAAGTAAAATTAATCATACTTGTATAGTTGTTATGGTTAAACTAAAATCCTTTCTGAATTCCAAATATCATAATTTATATAGGGTGAATTTCTAGTAGTTTTCTAATAAGTTTAAATATGTCGATAAATAGTAATTTATTTGATGAATAATAATTTTTTTTGAATAGTATTAAAAGAATAGTTTTTTCTTGATTAATTTTATATGAAGAATATTATTTTCTTGATGAATAGTGAAAAAATATTTTATTATTAAACTTTTTCAAAGAAATGATTTTGAAAAATTTGACACACCTGGTTTAATGAGGTTGAGAAATTTTGTTCAATAAGATCAAAATGATTTTTTTGGTGAATAGTATCTTAACCCTTTTGAATAGTAATTTTACTCTTATTAATAGTAATGAATAGTAAATCATCCAAAAAAATATAATCCTCACCCATGAATGTATATATACAATTTAGACTTCCTAAAATGAAAAAATGATCATCGTATATGTATTGGTAAATTTGTATGCCATAAATATTTTAATAACAATTTCATGATTAATTTAAAAATTTAAAAAGGATATTTATTTTTATAAAATGTAATAATAAATTTATACTTTATTTTATTATGGTTATAATTTAATTTTATTAGGCAATGATTAATTTCTCATGGTGTTATAAAATGATTTATAGTTTTAGAGTAGTTTTTCTTAAATAAATTATGATTTTATTTAAAATTTTAATTTAAATTATTTTGAAAATTATTTTCAACAAACATATATCATTTTTTAATTTAGAGAATCTATATTAGGATAGGGTGAATATATATGATTTTTATAAAATGTTTTGTATTTCATTGAGTAGTAAAAAAACACATACGAGTTTCGGTTTGATCAATGAATTCATTTTCTATTTAATCATGATGTTATAATTCAAATAGAATTATGAATAGTATGGTATTTTATGAGGTGTCCTGTGTGGAAAATACCATGGGAAAATACCTTGATCAATCCCATGATTTTGGAAATACAACTAATGAGGTGTCCCTTAGAACTTAATAAAATATTCCCTCACAATGATAAGGTCTTCTAACTCCCAAGGATGTCTCCCAAGGTTTCTTAATCCCTTCAAGGTCCCCTCCATTGATTTTTTAAAGTTACTCTTCAAGGAAAAGGATCTTTTCACCCTCCCCTTTTATGTCATCACTTCTTTAATGTTATGTCTTCTAGTTTCAATCTTTATATATTAGGGTATGTTCTTTATATACTTATTACTATCCATTTCTTTTCCCATTGATGAGTGACCATTTCCTCTCTAATCAACTAATTTTCTGAAGTTTTAATTGTTGTCGTTAAGCTACCAAATTTTTATAAAAGAAATCACATCTTCCATTTTCATTCATGTTTCGTTTTCACGTGGTATGTCATTCAAATATCCATAAAATTATCTTATTTAAATTTTATTATATCCCTATACTAAATTATGTGTTCTTAATGAGTTGTTTATCCTTTTACCCTCTCTTTTAAATGTTTTCTAAAACCATATTATATAGTAATTAGGCTGCATAAATTTCATCTCAAAATATCTCTCTTTTTTATAAAGAAAAATTCTACTAATTTATGTATACAAATAACCAAACCAATTTATTTTCTAGGGGTATACATAAATACATAAAAATGATATATTTTATTCTAGATTGATATACATGAAACACTCATTCTTTATCAATGGGATATAAAAGACATAAAGAACATGTTGTTTATGCATTTTTGAATCATCACGATTTTAAAATGAAACCAATTTAATATAATATTTTCGGTAAATTTATTAACTGATTGTTTATGATCTATGTGCCACACATTAAAATAAATAAATATTAATGGTAGTCCCTTATTGGGATAAATTTCATTGCGTAAGGAATTTAATCTCTATAGATTACAATTTTCACGATATCTTAGTGAATAACCTTTGTAAATTTTATGACACATTGGAGATGAACCTTGGTGATTTGTTCCTGAATGACTAAATTAAATGTTTTATAAACATATCATATTATGATTCATTTATTTTCTTTATGATATTAATCTAATTGAATTTCTCAGGTATTTATGTTTTTCATCATGTTCTTATTGATATTATATGTAAACTGATTCCATTTATTTCATTACTTGGACTTTTGTAGACCCTTTTCAATGATGATTATCTCTAGGTTATGAGATGATGTAATTGGACATAGGATGAAAAACGTATAATTCTATACAACTTTACTATACTAATGTTTAATTATTTATTTTATATTATTTCATATTTCCAAGACACTATACTTTAAAGATCCTCTACTGGTAAAATGTAATGAAAATCTATGTAATAAAAGGTAGGATTCCATACTATTCCACCCCTACAGATGGAATATATATTGATTATACAATGTTTTCAACTGATCCATAGAGAACATATCATATAGAGGAATGAAATGTGATACATTCATTATTCAATCCACAATCACCATAATTTCCTTATTCTTACCCGGAATACAATGTAGAACAACATGGTCTAATGTAATTTCTTCCCTCTTCCATTTTGAAATCGGAAATGGTTGTAGCCATCATCTTGGCCGTTGATTCTCCACCCTAACCTGGTGAAAAGAGTAACATCTTTTCATGAATCATTATATATCTGTTTTCATGATCTCTCACTAAAACTATAACTGTATCTCATGGAATATTATTTTCACAGTTGGTTTTCCTCCCGCTTTGAGGAATGAAAAAACACATTATCTCTTATTTCATGCTTTTAGGTAAAAATATATAATTTTTTAAATAGATGATATCATCTTCATATATGATCATATCTAAAGGATACCCAAACCATCGATGTGTTCCCTAAAGGTCAATCATTCTATATCCTAACAATGTATGTTTTTGATCCTTCTCAAAAGTGTATACTCTATAGATGGTGACAGGAGAATCATCAGTTCCTAAATCTCTTGAACCAAGACATGTATTTCATCAAAAAATGTCATCATCTTACACTCGGTACTATATACATGATTCACTTGAGTCCATGTTTTCCTGCTCAAAGAATCAATAACATTTATCCCGTTTCCGGTTAAATATTCTACATAAAAATTGATTGAACATTTATACTCAACCCATATCCACTAAAATATATTCATGTCTCACTATAAATAGAGGCACTTTATCCCCTTGTGATTAGTATGGACAATAATGTTTTCCCAAAATATAGTTCCACCCATATTTTGACACATAATCCCCTATAGTAAAGACATGGTCTTGTAGAGGGTAGTTCTGGTCATGAGGCCACAACATTCGAGACACATACAACATAGCTAAATCTCCTAGCATTAATACAAGACCAATTACAATACTAAATCTTTCAAAATACACTATGTACTCCTCACCTGGCCCAATTAGTATCAAAATTTATTTCATATACAAAAACATAATTAGTTCATTGATTGCTTCCTCACAAGATTATGACTATTCAAAATTTATCCCTTTTTTCATCATGTCCTAAAAAGGCACAACAAAATTATAAAATTCCTAGATGATAATTTTTTATTACACAGAAAATCCAAATTATATATATATATTTATCATGTTCTTGGGATTCTCCAAATAAAACACTAAACGAACCAATTCCCGATCTACCGACAAGACTTCCTCTGAAATGATGTAACCCAATAAGTGAAGCTAATACTTCCAAAACTGGGACATAGATATATTGTCATATAATCAAGTTTCAATTTGTGTACATAGTATGATGAAAAGATATTGGGAATGATTTTCAAGAGTCATAGAGGAATCCAAGATGTCATCAATGAATACTGCTACAAACTAATCCATGTACAAATGGATGATATTTTATATCATGTCTATAAACATTGTTGGTGAATTTGTTAACAAAAAGAACATTATAAAAAACTCATATAGGTCATACCAACATTTGAATGCAGTCCTCAAGATATGAGTTATACAAAATATAACATTATGATACCAAGATACCAATTCAATTTTTGAGAATATAAAATCTCTTCTCAAATAGCCAAATAGATCATTGATATGTGGAAAAGTATATCGTTTATTCACATTAATACAGTTCAACTACTTTTAATTCACACATAGGTAAAAATGTATGTTATTCTTCATTACAAACAACATTGGTGAGAAAGGTGCATATGTACACATATAGATAAATCCCTTATCCTTTAATCTCCTCCAGCTGAGTCTTGAGATATTGATTCTCTTTCATTACCATTATACATAGTAGAATATAATCTTCTTCATCCCATTTCATGAACTCAATGTTGAATTCTATGTCTCTATCAACATTAATCTATGTGATGTATTACATAAATATATACTAAAACTAGTCCATTATATATAGATGTGCAATCGATAATACACCTCCACCATACCGAAATAGACTAGAAACCTGGGTTGTGAGTTCACCCAGTTGTTGTATAATTGGCCCTGATCATCCTACAATGAAATACCACTCTCCATGGGGAATATATATTTCACCATTAGGATAAATCAATGTTAATATCCTTCGGTGAAAATAAATGTGGGGTTGGTATATAACGAGTTAGGCCAGACTCGTTATTAAGACGAGGTCTAAAATTTCATCAATATAGAGATCCCATATAAAACGTTACAGTCTAACATTATGAGAAAAAAATTTGAATAAATATACCTCTTCTAACCATACACCCAATGTTGTGGTTATAGTCACAACCCATCTCAAAAAATCCACTTCTAAGAATAATCTATTAAACTTTGTTTCTTATATGAAGGAATGAGAGGAGGAAATATCAAAAATGAAATCGATAATGTAGAGGATATAAGAATAGTACCTTTGACTGTTAATGTTTCATCCTCACCATCGACATGAATGGGTTGTACTATATGCAATAATCATGATCCTCTTATCGGTGATGAACTACTACTTTTCTATGATACCCTACTATACCGATAAATTCACTATTTCGGTAAATCTAATCATCCACTAACTCTACCTCCTTGGTTAGTGGAACTCTATATTCCATACTGTTATGGTTAAAAAGGTCCCCTTCTTCCACTCTGATTTTTCCTAGCTACACCTTCACTTCCCATATATCATTGGGTCATGAAGGACAAATGTATGTATCACATATTTTACTAAGTTCCTAAATCAACTAGTGGTCATGGGAACTGTCTTTATAAGCGACACGACCTACCACACTGGGGACATATCACCAGAGAAAGATCATTTTCAACTTATACACGTTCTAGGGTATTCTATTTCCCAATACACTGGAAGATGTGGTTATAGCGATGCATCATACTCTGGAAATCCATACATCCTGTTAATCCAACCGAAAATACCATTCCATCATTTGAATCCTCCTTTAGGTTTCCATGAGCTAGGAGATCCAGTTCGACCACTACAATCGACATCATTAATGGAAAATGATTATCCTTGGATTTAATAACACATTTAAGACCATCGTGAAAATGTATCATCATATTTTTCTCATCCCCCCACTAATTCTTGGGAATAGAGCCACCATTATATAAATCTACCATCATAGTTCATCAAAAAAATACTCCCTTGAGTCAGCCTCATGAATTAAATAGCTCCCCCATGCCTCAACATCTCTGGATAATAATACTCCAAGAAAATATCTAATATTACCTCACATAACACACCACCAACCTTTCAAGTTCGTGAATTATTGTAGCACCAAAGCTTCACTGATCCTCCTTGCATGTAATTCTCAATCATGGCATATTCTCTAAAAAATTCTCCACATGGTCATGTATCGTATATATGGACTCAAACCCTAACTCATCTCTATTAGTTCTACACTATATAGTAAAATAATGCGGTTGAGGCAATTGTAAATACCATTTCAGTTCATACATACTCTTTACAACCTACCCTGTGACTCTTCCCATAAATTACATTAACTGATAAAAGTTCTCTTCAACCTTCTCTCCTACTTTCTCACATGGAAGGATCGATGTGCCATTTTTCATCACTAGAGGATGATTCCTATCTATGTCACTTGGTTATCCTCTCAACAAGCATCCTAAAAGAGGAAAACATTTTATATATCCAAACATTTACCTTAGGATACAATTCACAAAACCCATATGTTTACATAATATAGACTCACAACATTCCACAACAAGTCTTTTCAAAAAACCTCCCCACATGACCAAAAAACGAGCCACTACCACTTACCTCACTATCTGACACATATATATTAGAGAATTAAGGAAAATACATTATCATCACCCATGTTTATCATTTAGACACCCCTTAATTATCATATGAAAACAATTTTTTATATTTCAAAATATAATGTTAGGATGAATATTGATTTTAATTTCCAATGAATAGAAAAATGATCAATCTCAAAAACATATGCAGAACCAATTTTCTATTTGTGACAAAAATGATTCATGTTACACTGACCATGAGTTCCTATAATGATTCATGTTAACTCATTTCTTATTCCATTTTGGTCCATGAATCTGATATTAGAAAATCTCAACAGTAATTTTCACAGCACAAAAATAGTGCCTCACCTGAGGTGATATAAAATTTAAGTATAATAGAAGGAAAAAATAACAAAAATCCCACCATAGGTACATGGGTTTTCTCCATTCATAGAATAGATACACCCATAAAAAATCTCATATCTAATGCATGACTCTTTCTAGTATCCTTCCTATATTTCCCAAAATGTAATCCAAAAATAAAAAATATACGAAAAATCCTCAGATACAACTATGTAACCTCCATGACAAGGTGCCATAAATTTATTCCTTGAACCAGTCAGTAAAAAGTCCTAAAATGAACATCTATATATGGTAGATTCTTCTGAATAACATCTACTATCTAATATCAATCATGGGGAGACTATACCATCTATTAACTGTGTAGTACACCGATGGAAATAAATATTCAATAGCAGAATAAAATATAACCATGAAAATTTTCAATATATCATGATCAATAAAACATGAAATGAAATATCATAACTGATGATTAAAATATTCTGGGTAAATTTATGTTTCAATAATCTAAAATTCAACATAAAATAATGTCCCTAACGACATCTCTAATAGGATGCGAACCATATCAGGTTCACCCATCCATCTCCAACCCATCTCAACCATCTATTTCAGGGAATTTTCCATTAACATATGTGGATAAAACAATGTCTATATGGATACTTATCAAGAAGCATGAGTATGGGGTGGTCAAAACATAGTAATCCACCACCAAAGTCATCTAAAAAATATGCATTCAATTAATAGTTTATGAGATGTTATAATGAAAATATTTATAATTCATATGTAAACAGTTTTTAAAATATCAATTAAGTTGTATTTAGCCACATAAACCTAAATTTTCACATTGTCACCCATATCTCAATTTTTTTATGTTTTATTTAATATTCAATGTTTTTTATCTTCTAAAACAAAAAATAAAATGCATGTTATTTAAATAATGTTCATTTATAAAAATTGCTAATTTTAAGGTAGGGGTCTCAACCCGATTATTTTATTATGAGTTATACATTTCAATATAATGAATTGATATATTTTTATAATTTTACCATGTGTTTGGATGTTTTATTATGAATCTGTTCAAAAGATATATATAGTTTATAAATCATAGTGCTTCGTGGTTTAACAGTTCTAGGCAGTAAATACTTATTTAAATGAATTTATTAAAAAATATAATTGACAATATATAATATCTTTAATCAAACTAAAAAAATTAACATTCATATTCATAATGTATTTACATTAATATAAATCCAAAAGGTCCATGAAAATCATAAATAATAATCATTTACCATGTAGGATATAAAAAATAAGGTATGTATATTGTTGAAAGAGATAAGTAATAAGAATGATTTAATTTTACTAAATTATATTAAAATAATATAAACAGATAAATTTATATTAATTAATTATACATATTAGGGAGGCTATAAACTATTATATAATTATTGGAACAAAGTAATATAAGATAAAACTATCTCCTCGTTAAATGAAATCATCCATTTTTTATGAACGTCTATGATTTTGATATCAGGGAATCCTTGGGATAAGATTCTCATAAATAGAGTTTAAGGGATTTGGTTGAATGTATATATATCTTTTAGAAATTGGAAAAAAAAATTAGTGGCTGTGAATGGAAATTAAAAGTGTGTACTTATATGTAATTAATGATATTTGTTTAGAATAATTTTTTTAAAAATATTTAATTATAGAAGTAAAACTCAAAATAATGGTTTTATATTGCATTATCAGTATAATTTTAGTCATTTCTTTGTTCCAGGGTCATTAATTAATATTATATTACATATTATATTATTATTCCATTAATATATATTAAATATATCATATTTAATTTATTACCTTTTCTTAAAGAAACACAAAAAACCATATCGACATATTTTTTACCTTGATTAAATACATGAAAGTAATTAAAAACAATTATTAATTTTATGATATATAATTTCTAAATAAAATTCTTAATATGAAAAACTCAATTTTAATATGCGAGTTATATCCAAAACATTATAATTATTACTCACTATATTAAAAAATAATTTTCAATCTTATCTTAATATATTTTATTTATATAAATCTAATTTATTTTTATAATGGATAATTATCATTTAAAATGTCTTCATGTTGATTACATTTATCAGTTACAAAAAAATAAATGATTTATACCAATAAGTCATATCTCAAAGATTTAAATGATTAATATTGTATGCCAAATTTTCATGTCAACTTTTATAGTCTTATATATATCCCTCAAAACATACACATTTATCATAGTATATATATCAAATTTATCTATTTATATTGAAATGATTGTGTCTCATTAATAATATTTTACTTTCAATATACAATGATTATTACAAATATGATATTTAAGAGAGTCCATGAGTTATATGATATCTAAATTATAGGCACAAAATTTTAAAATTTTCAACTATAATTTTATAATTTTTAAAAAAATTAAAATTTTATCATAATAAATATTTTTAATTTTTTTATGTGGTGTATATTATTTATTTATGCTATATTTTAGGTTTTCTAAATATTTACCTTTTAGATATTTTTCATCTGGTAATTTAATTTACAACCTTATAGGATAAAATATAAAAATACTTTTATTTCATTAAATCATATACAGATCAGGTCTGAGACACACACACACATACACACATTCTATATAACTACACAAAAAGTGATTTATTTTGTTTTTTATAATTTTTTATTTTGGATTTGTGTCATTTAATGGTTATTACACATATTATAATTCCTTCATTTATTGTTCCACCTAATGTTTCATTAAATGAGAAGAAACAAAAAAAATAAATTCTTTATATAGAGAAGTTGGATTCCTCGTGTACATGATTTAAATTTACTATAATACAGGTCAAGATATCAGAACTCTGACATGATAAATTATTTCAAAAGGGGTAAATGAACCTTAAACATTGACTTAACTTAATTCCAAACAACATACTTATCTGTAAAATTAATATTTAAATGAAAATATTTACCATAAAATATAAATCTATATATCTCCATCAATTATTCACATCAATATTTTATAAAATATATTTATTTTTATGGTAGTAATAAATATATTGAACCTTATTTTTCATTTCATTTTAAAGTATATGTAATAATATCATTCTAGATAATTCTTTTTTTCAATACTATTATGTTATATATCTCTTTTCAAGCTCTATGTTCGTAAGTGAAATTATTTTTTAATGATAAATTGATAAAATGAAATATTGGAAATACCGACATATAACATTTACAGAATAAGATATAAGAATGTATTAAAGTGTCTGAATGGCCTGTTCAATTAAAATATATTCTAATGGATGGTCAACCATTCTAATGCTAAACAATGTATTGAGTTCATATTAAAGAAATTTTTTGGACTTATATGTGAACAATGCGATAGTGATCATATATAATCAATGGTGGTTCCAAATTAAACATTAAAAATTCATTATTATATATCATAAAAATTGTATTTATCTTTAAATATTCTACAATAATGATGGATTGTCATATATTTTAAGTCAATCTACCTCAAATATGTTTCCATTCATTTAATTGGATATTTTTTAATGACCTGTAATAAATCCATATTTATTTCCCCCTTTACCATTTGTTATATTAAATTTATTGATCATACTTTTCAGTTTTAATAGTTTACCATACCTTTATGGAATAAAATTCTCTATGATGTAAATTTTAAAATATATTCATTAATATTTTTTAATATAAGTGATCAGTAATGTCATTATAACTTTTTAAAAATACATTTAACTATATTGTATAACTAGTCTTAACATTATTTCTTTATATAGAATCACCCATCAAAACTATCAATAGATAGTAAAACTCATTTATTTCACATCTAAATGGTATTTGTGTAAAAAAATAACAAAATAAAAAAAATAATATCATTTCACATCCATTGATAATATTTCTACCCAATAATTCTCCCTTTATAAACCATCATACAATGATCAATAAATAACACTACAAAAATATTCTATCGGGGTCATAGATTTATATCTAGTATGTCTCAATCCCATAGTCATGGTTGAAAAATTAATATGTACTCAATTCATTATTTTTCATTTATATAATGGAACTATTAGTGATAAAAGGTGAAAAATAATATTGTGGAAATATATTTATCAAAATTTTGTGTATCGTCAATATCCAATAAACTATTATATTAGATTTATACAAAAAAATCTCATATAGTTCATCTACATCATTAAAAGAAAATAGTGGGTCAGAAGACCATAACAACAAAATATTTTTAATTAAACACAAATATAAGTCAATATGTGTGAATGAATGTATACATAGAAGTACAACATCCCCATTACTATCCACCAGTCATTGGACTGCATCATATACCAATGTATAAGAGTAATGAACTCAATCACATGTCTGAATTGTTCATTTATCTTTTAATAACCCAAAACATCCAACATATAAATCTACAATTTCTCCATATATTTCCACACTTATTTAAATATCTATGAACATTGATAATAAGTAACAACTTTATTTCAATTATTCAAAAATTAGAATCTTTATAATATTAATTTGAATATCTATTACATATCATCACATCAAATGGTCCTTATTTTTCTAAATTATATTAATAGTTTTCCTCATAATTATATAATTTATCTATGAACCCATATCTAAATTAATTCACTGTCTAAAATATCAATTTCTTGTTACGATCATACTACACACATGTAAAATTAAAAAAATCCGTTATTAAAAAATTTTCCATAATAAGGAGACAACAAAATTCACTATAATATTATATAACATTATTGAGATAATTATTTTTTATTTTGTTGTTTAAAACCTTCATAACTAATATTAGATTGATATAATTCAGCCACATAATAGAAATAAATTTTCATTAATATATAAAAATTTATTCTCACATTAATCATCATTATTATGCTGACACCAACATATTTCTTCCAAAAAATTAAATTATGATGTCTTAATAAATAATAACATAATTTAAGTTCATATATTATATCATTTTAAATCTATTTTATAATATCATAATTTTTTTGATATGGTTAAAAGTATTTTTTAAATCATTCTTATATAAAAATGGTAATCACATTAATATAATTCAATTATAATTCAATTATGTTTTTATGTAATTAATATAATATTATAAAATTTATTAATTATTTAATTATTTTAAATAATCATTTCAAATATATTTAATTGTAATTTTGATGTTTATAATATTCAAGATAATTTATTGATTTTAATCATGACATACTCCATATGATTAAAATAATATCATTCTATATATATTTACAACTAAAATAACCCCAAGAAATTCATTTATATAAAATTCATAAATATTCCCTATAGAAAGATATATAAATATTTTAATAATATTAACTACCATTATTAACACAATTATATATTCTTATTGTTATAAAATATTTTATGTCATTAAATCATTATTATTTAATATTATTTACCTCAATATATTTACAACACTTACATAACAACTTCTCAAAGGCCAGTATAAAAAAAATCAACACAATCTCATGAACCAATTTATTGAAAAATATGCAAAATTTTCAAAAAATTTTATAATGATCTATATAATGCCCTATATGGTAATTATGGTAAAAATAGTATTTTGAATATTTTTACATGTTAATATATTTCCCAGATTTTACCTTATATCACATTAAACTTCATGTAATTTTGAGGTTATGCAAATAATTTCACATCCCGACATGGATATCATGTCTATACAAGTTCTGAGATGATATGTAGCCATTAAAAATGGATTTACCTATCCCCAGAGGTTGGAAACAAGAACCCGAGTGTGAATATCTAATTTAGGGAATGTTTTCCCCCATTGGAAAAATATAAATGTCACGTATACAAAGAAAAAGGAATCATCATGTGGAAACTAAAATAAATATCAATTATAACTAGAGTGAAACAATGTTAGGGGTAAAACTCTAAAAAATATAAATTACCAAATGGAATATGTCCAAAGAAACTATAATCGAAATTCAAAACCAACTCCAAATGATATGTGGGAAAATACCATGCTACTCACCACTATCACCCCATACCTAACTAACATGAACCTTACCTCCACACTATAACAACACTCGTTTAACTACACCAAAATACATTACAATTTCTAAAAAAATAAGAATGGGAGTATTTGTTCTGAGATAAAAAGGATCAGTAGGATCTCACCCTGTTTTTATGTATCTAGTTACAGTATAACTATAAAATTATAATCTTTTTGTTGATAAAAATTCATGACATTTAAAAGAATTTATTTTTTCTCAAATACATGTTAAATAAATCCTGAATTTCAAAAATTTGAAAACATGGAAGTTAAGAATATTAAATGAATATCACATTTATAAATACAATTAATCCATGTAAAAAAATTTCAATACAAAGAGAATGTTTGAATAGAATAATAATCATTCCATAATGAAATACTACTATACATTTATTTCCATTGAACATAGTCTTATGAATCATTGGAACACCCCCTGAGTGACCAAACCAAAATGTCAATACCATGTTCACAGAATAGCAAGCCTAGGGAGCAGAAGAAAAACCCATGAGTGATCCTATCAAAAATAAAATGGATGATATCACTATTTTAAACCATTAACCTAATTATCAGTGGTTTCCCATTTTATTCATTTTCCAAGTCAATTCATCATATCCCTACATTTAAAAAAATTTCATAATTTCATTTCATAATTCATTAATAAACTATTTTTCTACCAGATTAATTGGAATGTCATATTTCTTCAAAACCCCATTTACAAACATAAAACCAGATCAATAAATCACGAATAAATATTATTAAAACAATTAAACAAAATAATACTAATTAACAATTCACATAAAATAGGCTTGAGATAGAACTGTCCACCTCAGATCATGTCCCACATAGAAATGCAATGATATCCCTAAAAATTTGTAGGAATATAGAATAACAAAAGGAGGCCCAATGAATGGTTCACAGTTCTTATTATAATATTACACAATATTATGGGTCAGATGATATTTTTAGACTATTATACCTCGAAAACCACACACATCGCACCATGAAAAAAGAAAGGATTAGACCCTAGAATAAGATTACATGATAGATAAAAAAGAATCATAAAAGAATCATTATTATATAATTTACTGACCCATGAATGTATCCCAATGCCAGAACCGAGGCAAATCAAAATGAAGAAGCATATATATTTATATATATATATATATTGCATACTGAGAGAAACATAACACAACCAATAATGAGATCAACCACTGGAGAAGGTGAAGCCAAAAATGATTAATCCTCAAAATACACTAGGAAGAGTGTAGGGTATGAATATGGGTGAAAAAAGCATTCAGATAATGATCTAGTCCTGAAATTCATAAAACATATAGGGAAAAAATTATTTATAGTGTAAACTATCGTCATGTCGTGTAAATATATCATGAATCATGTACTGTAAAAAAAGTCTCTATGATTTTAAAAATTATTAAGTAGTGTATTTGTGATATAAATACAATTTTTACATTGTAAATGGATTTATGACACAAACCAATTTTTTGGATTGTTCCACACAACCCATTTACACTATAAATAAACCATTGGTGTCATAAATGTTCCATACTGGTTTTTCTAGTAAGGGATCTGCAAAAAAATTAACAAAAACATTTCTAATTCCATCCAAACATGAAAAAATCACTTAAAAATCATATAGGGTGTTCAATTTATACAAGATGTTAAAATATCACTACAATTGGAAATTCTATTCATGGACCGTCATGTATAAGATAGATGCTCCAAAAATAGGTGACGCCACTACTCTATCACTAATGAGTCATGATCCCATGTCATGATAGACTTTTATTTATGTCGTTTGAACACTCCCAATAATAGAATAGAAATCGTGAACAATATTTTTTCATTATCTCTATCAGAGTCTCCAAAATTGACACATTTGGATCCAAGTAAATATAGTTATATGTTATATTGTGGGAGTGATTTGGATGATATATAATGGGTCAAGATACATGAAAAACATCATGAATAACTTTTAACTAATCCATGGATGGTATACAATATCTATTATTCGAAAGTCATTCAATGACTTCAAATACTCCAACTTATCATAGAGGAAGTTTCCCTTATTTCTAACATCGATGGTTATCAAATTGATGAGAAACATTCATGAACTTACACTCACTAAAGAAATTCTTCAATTGATGGTTTTGATGACCCAAATATGTTTTCTACTGACTCCTAACTATAACCAGTCACTAATTTATATCATGAATCATCTATATCATATCTTGAATGAGGCCTAGTCCAATACAAGAGACATCCCTAACCTCTTCCCTAAAAAGTGGTGAAATATAAGAGAGACCACCCAAGGCCTCGCTGCACACAACTCTGACAATGAGCAAAGAATATTGTTTTAAGAAAACTCAACTAGTCTGAGATGAATATCTCATGATCCACCAAAATCCATGAAACAATGACACATTATAAAACCAATGATCAGAAAAACACATTATGTCTGACCATATAGCAAGTGTTGATCATTTTTACACTATGTGAATTGATTCCATATCACCTCTAACATATTCTTATATAAAAAAAGTAAATTATAGACCCTTATTTATAACGATTTCATAGATAACCCCATGTAACATCATGATCTCCTTTATATAGAAAAATATGAAATCATTAATCATAGTAGTGTCATATTTTGGAATAAAATTAGAACACTTTTAAACGGATAAGACACTACCCATATAACAATTTTCCCACTTTGAGGTTGTGCTAGCCTATTAATGAAATCCATGTACACCTCGTCCCATTTCCATACTATAACTTGAAAAGTCTAGGGAAAACCAGAAGGATTCTAGGCCCTATATTATTTTATTATTAGGGGTAACGGTGGGGAAAAATCAACAATTACATTCATTACATCTAGACAAAGAAATGAAGACTCATGTCATTACAAATATAGAATTTTCCTAAACAAAGTTCCAAAAATAACTATGACACTCAAACAAAATTACTATTTCCATAAATAACAAAATGACAAACTAAATGTTGAGGAAGATGATAATATCATAAATAAGAGAAACTAGAAATTGTATCCCCATAATAAAAACCTTCCTTGATTCCAATTAACTCCTCATTATCATTATTAATCTATAGAATAAAATAACCGAGAAATTATAAAAATTAAAAAAAATGTAATTATTCATGAATCATCCTTCTTAGAATCTATGATCCACTAATCAAAGATACAGATATGTTTCCACACATCCTTTAATTCCATGATATTTTGTGGTGGATAATTTCAACTATGAGTATCTATGATGATATTTACCATTCCAATGGTGAGGAAAAGGAAACAAATCAATCATCATAAGGTACTACACCCACTGCCTCTATCCTTGATTCATGTTATTCTATGAAATGATATAAGTAAGGATCTTTTGGTTAATTTTTTTTTCAATCTCTCCCAAAAATGCTAATGTCACCAACTATTTATCAATTTCATAATAATATAAAAATACAAATCCTATAATGGGAAATAATTCTCATTATTCTAAACATTTCTTGGTGTATATTCATCCACATTATCATCTTACAAATTTACATAACCTAGTCCAGCACATGAATCCCCATAGTATCCCACATACCCTATACTAGGACAATGTATGATCAAAATAGATGATAATGGATGAATCCACATAAAAACATCAAAATAATTTTAACAATTATCATCTCTTTTTACCAACACCCCTAGAAGGTAATATACTTTAATGGTGAATCTATATTTGATAAATTCATGGCATAATTTTGATAGTATCAAGTATGTCCCAAGAAACTCTGAATCTCACTGACATTTCATGGATTCTCTCATGAAAATACAACATTATCCTTATAAGGATCTATTTTTAATCAATAAATTTAATTAAAATGTCTTGAGAACATCACTTTGTGAATATATAAACTACATTTCATGATATTTTAATAAATATGATGGGTTATCAATATTTCAAAAACATGATTCAAATGGTGGATGTGCTCAATTTTTTATTATAAAATAAATATGATGAGTTTTCAATATTTCAAAAACATGATTCATATGGTGGATGTGCTCACTTTTTTATTATAAAATAAACCATGATACAATCAATGAACACTATGAAAAAGGTATATAAATACTAATTTAATATTAGGTTCATCAAATACCTAAATATTGTTGGAGGTTTATTTAAAAATGAAATAAATTTACATTCAAAGTGGTCATACTTTATCTTAAAATCAGCCTTCGGTATATCATACTTCCAAACGATGAGTTGATGATATCCCAACTAATGATCAATCTCAAAAAACCACTCCCCTCATTATATAATCAAACAGACCATTCAAATTGGAAATATGGTTCTAATTATTAACTATCACCCAAATAATCAAAAGATAGTGTAAAGAAAAAAGTGAACCATTATCCTCGTTAGAAATTACCTCCATGGATAGCCAAATCATAAACATGGCCGAACAAACCCATTTTCTATCATGTTTTACAACGTAATTTTGATATTCTTGATTATATATGGTGATATAATAATAGATGGTATCATGATTTGTTGTGTTCCTTGAATCAGATCAACCATAAAATCTACCTCCATAACTAGTGTAAGACTAAAGAAGTCATCGAGGAAGACGTCAGGGGAGTCACAAATTACTATGGAAAGATCACCAAAAGGGGAAACATGGTATGTCTATATTAAAATAGTAGAAAAATATATATCAACTCTTGTAGGAGATGACTTTTATGACAACACCTGAGCTCCCACTCCCACTGGAAAAACCAAGAGCTCCCATCATTTGTATCTAATGAGACATTATAATGAAAACAATAAATCACACCATGATAAGATCCAAGCTAATAAATCCTCATCATGATGTAAAATTAATACATATTATTGAGGGGAAAATCCATGTGTAACTCTTTCTCACATGTAGATAGAGGAATAATTATTCAATAAATCCTCTTATCTCCCATATCTCTCTGTGGTGTCTCTAGCTCCTAAACAATGTACGTGAGATCTATTTACTTATTTAATACATCAATAAAAATGGTTGAAACAAATTAGTGAGAGATACTATAGTATAGAAAAGCATTTGTAATATATGATTCAAAATAATGTAACTCTCACTATTTATATCCTCATGTAAACCACCTCCAAAATATCATCTAATGCATGAAACTATACACTCATAATGAATCTTTTTAGAGTACTATTATATTTATTGAATCTGAATCTACTGGAGAGGGCTTTGAAATTAATTATACCTGGAAATAAAGAGGGGTAGAAATATCCAAGAATTTACTTTGAATATTTCTACATGAGAAAAAACTAGTACACATATTTTGGGGTATGAATGAATAACAATTTTTGTGCCCAACAATTACACACTAGTAGAAATATATGAGAAAAATTATGGATGATGTAGTCAATAAAGATAAAACCCACTACAAAGAACAATCCCCACCACTCTTTTGACGATCACACCACTTAACTGGACTTCCTTATATGCCACTAAAGCCTCCATGAGGTTGATGAAAACCAAGAGTATACTCAATATTTTTTTCATGTTAATCTCTTCCATCATATCCCTATAAACTATTTTTTATAAGATAAAAACCATAGCCTTTAAACCATTGATTGGATATGTGATTTTAAAATCTAAAAATTCATCAGATCTTTTAGGTTATATTTTTTACTTCATATTAAGAAAAATGAATAGAAAAAAAATTAATTTTTCTATTCTAACTTTAAAATATCATAATGATACAAATAAAAGAACTATGTAGACGTCAACATTATTATAGACTTTGGAAAGAAGTGATGAATCAAGAGTGTCTTAAATCCTTCAAATTTAATACCATATACTTATATACATGTACCAAAAAATCCAACCACAGCATACTAAGACCCTCAAGACTATATATTGGGAAATTCTCCAAGAGATCAACAGTTGTATCTAGTAATTCAATTGCAAGGATAATATTTTCCTTCAATTCCTCTACATAATAGTGATCTATCATACAATTAATGGATAAGATATTCCCATATAAGAAATCTCATGATTGATTTCTTTGTAGTGGATAGGTTCTAAGATCATGGAAATTTTTATTATAAGGCATAAACTAACCAATTTATTGCCTCTATAAAATACTAATCCAAAGGGTGATATCTAAAAATCCATATAAATATTGATTGTTTTCATAAGGGCATTCCATAAAATCTCTAAAACCAATCCCTAAGGTGTTGACAATCTTGTTGCCCTTATAAAATCATAATGGGATTGAAGAAAACATTTATCTATTTCTAAATTCTCTTTTCCCAACCTATATTACCTCACAATCTATGTTCTATCTTGAAATGAAGAACGATACAATGTGTGATTCTGATTGCCATGAACTAGAGATAATCACTATGTCATCACAAAAAAATTGAGGGAACAATAAATATAGTACTAAAATAAGATACTGGGAATATAAAAATAGTTGAATAAAATAACATTAGAAAACTAAAATAATTATATGTAAGAGACATAGTTAATAAATGGAAGCGATATATCTCTGAATCAATAGTTAGAAACCCAATGCTACAGGTCTAATAAACCCTGAAAGGAAAAAAAATAGATTCGCTTAGTGATAAGTTGGAAACTACAGAAAATATTACCACTACCTATCCTAAATATGATAACATAATAATATACCATTCATGTGGTATAATATCATTTCCTACATCAAAATAATTATCATAGTCTATAAATCGTTGATGTGATGTGTAGTTAGTGAGATGAACATGCTCCATGTGGTCAATACCAAGTATTCAGTGTCATGTCTCCGTATAAAAATCACATTAAGTAAATTTTCTGGATAAATTGTCATAATATGTAGTTTAATAGTTTCTATTTCTAAATCATTTGATTTAAATCTCCATTGTCAAAAATTCTAAAACTCTTTATGTAAAATATTTCAATTAACTTCACAGTTATCAATATAGGTAATCAAATCCCGAAATATAAAAACAATAGAATATGTAAAACTCACTAAGGATCATAATTGGACGTGATATCAGACTAATCATACCACAATAAATTATTAGTGTGTTTTCATAACCATGAAACTCAATCCTCTGATGATTATGAACAACTATGAGTAAATCACTCGTTAATGAAAATACTATTTCCCTTGAAAGTATTCCTTGGGGGTACTAAAATTTCACATGAGTGAACCTTTTGATAATAAAATGGAGGATGGGATTAATATAAATCATCCACATGATGACCGTTGTATTCTCTTGTTTCATCTTTCTTAAATGATTTAATAAAATCCATTCTTTGAAACTTATTTCATAAATGTATTTTAGATTGATTTAAAAATGTATTTTATTCTATGAAAACATACAGAAAATATATTTTCTCTAAAAAAAATTTCACACTAATGCAGACTAATAAATCATTCAAATAAATTTTTAAAATAATTCATTAACATTGGAGAAATAAAATATTCTCATAACAATGAATGGAGATGAAACCACCAAAAAAACATAAGTATCCCCCAAAAAGTGATGGATGAAAAAAACTATATTCTGTTATGAAAAAATAGAGGCCCTATGAATTGTTCCCATTTCATAGAATCATTTTACAAAACAATAGAGATCTGCTGATATATTTGGTAATCCATACCATTAGAACTATAAATTAATCCCCATGAAAAATGAAATGGGTAGTTCCATAAAAGAAGAGTGAAAAAAAATCTATACATATCAACCAAAAATAAAAACCACATGACTATTCAATCCTTGAAGGAAGACCAATGCTAAAAAAACAACTAATGGAAATGAATAATTCAGAATGTCTCTTACCTAGATAGAGGTAGCGTAACCACCACGTAAATTAAGAATTGAAAAATGTGATCTAAGAGAAATAGTGCCCCCCAATATTTAGTTGATGATTATATTGACCAATGATTGGGGAAATTTTTTTAATGAATTTATATTTAGGAATTATGTCCATAAAACATACTGGGTATAAATGTTTTATAATGTAAACCATGTATTTACATCATAAATCACCCATGAAAAATGTACATCAAAAAACAAATCACCATGGTAAGAAAATATCATAGTGAAATATTTATGACATAATAATATGTTTTATGGTGTAAATGGTTTTTCATAGAAAAATAAATTCATGGAATGTTCTCCATGAACAATTTATGATGTAAGTTAACCATTTACACCGTAAATGTGCAGAATCAGCAGTCACATTCCATGCCCTACTAATATACTCGCAAAACATTCTATATTTCATATGAACCTGAGAATGACACTCTTAGTTAAAAAATTGGGTGTACCTTTTATCATGGATGTAACATAGATGGCCCATGAAACAATCATATTATCCATGTCACGCCCCCATAATGCTCACCAATTAATATTTGATCTAAATAAATAACTTATTAAACTTACAAAATCATTCTTCCCGTGTCATGCACCGCAACAAAATAGTTCTCAATTGATCACACTATCAATATGGCCTCATATCACACCACATCAATTATAGGAGACGATTTTCCCACAATACCAATATAATTAAGGTTTTAATGACCATAAATCAACATCCACTCAGTTTAAAATCTTGTCACATTGACACCATTAACCTATATGTGTGGCCTAAATCATACATAGTTATTATTAAATTTATATTTCAAATATATAAATGTATATATGTTCATCATAAGAATTATGAAATATAATTTCATTTATATATCATCCAATTAGGCCACAAATAATTAGATACGAAGTGAAAATTGAATAATATTATCTCTTCTGTAACATTGGATCTGAATGTCAGATCATAAATTTTTAGGTTACATTTAAATTTTCTTAATATAATCAACACAATAATAGATCATTTGAAACATGGTTATTCATTGATTTATTTTATTCAAAATATTATATTAAAATCATTACAATTTAATTTGAAAATGTCTCACAATCTGAAAAAATCAAATTGAAAAATCAATTTAATTATTATTAAATGGGTAAATATAACAAAAATATGTAATAATTTATTCATGAATTTCTTATATTAGCCTGAAAATCATGGAGTGAATTTTTGGATATTGAAAAATCTCTTTAATAGAAAACAAAATCATTAACTCAAATTGATTTCCTTAATATTTCGTTCTATTTTAATTATTTAATCATGATTTATGTGAATTTGAAAATATAATTCATTCATTAAGTAAAAAGATAATAATATTAATAATTTTTTTATAACATTACCAATGGTTATTTCTGGAACAAATAATCATAAATATTTTTACATCATGTCCTTATACATAGATTAATCCTTTATATTAGATTATGGCCTCTTTGTTTTGAAAAATCGAAAGCCATGATTATAGGTAAAACTATTATAAGGATAATATATTTATATATATATTGTAGGATATATTTTATTATTTAAAAATAATATTTATTTGTTTTAGATTTTAATATAACCCCCAAACATTATAATAATTTCAAAAAAAGTTCAACGAATATGAATAAATCATCCCAAATGAATAACACCATTCCAAATTTAATGAAGATGAATTTTTATCAATAAGACCCTATATTAATAAAAAAACTAGATTATTTTTTCTTTTTATTTCAAAAATAAACATTTTATATGAAAAAAATGTTGTGTTTAGCTATTTAACTGTTTGGCCATATTATGTTAAATTGAGTGATAATAAATTCAAAGAGAAATCAAGTAAATTTTAACAGAAATATATATATATGATTATTAATATTCTAAAGTAGAAAAAAATGTTACATTATCAGAAAAATTAAAAAATTTCACCCTGAAAAATAAAATAATCCATAAAACATCTAATTATTACATATATTAAATTAATGGTTATCCAAAATGAAGACAACATTAATTATATTTCTCAACTAATAATTGATATGTGAAAAATGGAAAAGTATATTCCTAAAATACAATATCAATTATTTCATAAATTATATATCTCATAATTATTATCACAAAACAAGAATCAAGAAGAATGATATCAAGGATATGAATAATATCCAATAGCAAGGAACACAAAAACTATTATACAATACTCTCTTGTCATTGAGAAGTAACCTTTTTTACCTACGTACCAAGGATAACACTACATAACATTTATAGTGATATAAATATATATGATAATTACTAATATATAAATAAACATAATATCCAAAACATCATAATAAAATTATTAACAACTAGAGAACATATAATCGATATATTTATAATTTTTATATCTAAAAATATAATAATTACTAAAAAAATTTACCTGCTAAATTTCACCATTAATTTTTTAAGAGGTCATCATAATCACCAATGTTAGTAAGAAATATTAGGATTTATCAAAGAATATTTAACCAAGTTGAATCCCTATATAATTTTATTATCAATATATAACAACTATAATCAACTATATAAAAAATAAACATAGCTTCCCAAAAAACTACAGGAAAAGTCATCTAGAAAAATGTATCCACAACAAATAGAAATCCTAAATTTGTTACGAACATAGTAAACAAAAATTTAATTTCCATGAGATGATATATATGGGTAAAAATATTTTAATATTAACATTAAATAAATAATTAAATCATTCCACCTCTCTTGTAGTTACAACGTTTGAGGATAATGATTTAAATAAAACATGTTATATCATAAATACTTACATATTAATTTATTAATTTTTATATTGTAATGTTGGATGATGATTCAATAATAGCAATATATATTCCATGGTTGGCTATAAATTATGTCATATCATAGGTGAACTGATTAATAATATAATCATAGACATAAATGTCAAATATTTCACAACATATACTATTCAACATTTAAAGAAATGATTATAAAATATATTATCACCTTATATAGTAAAAGATAAAAAAATAAACCTTATCACATATCCACTATTCATTACTAATATTTATAGAATAATATCATTTAATCATGATTGTCATCCCTATATTAATCACCGGTTTTACTAGATTATGATTATTGGTCAAAAATATTTTTATTACTCAATGATAGATACATATCCTTATGAATTCAATTTTAAAGTCACCAAGTAATCATTATGAACATAAAATAATTCTTCATATTCCAAAATAAGAAAACACAAATCATATCATTCCCCAACATTCAAACCAATACATAAAAAAATTAAATCTCCATAATTTCATCTATTATAACTCTCTATAGAAATTAATTATCACTCAAAATGAAACATCATGATTTTATGAACACCCATGAAAATACTTCATTTTATTATCCAATATTCAATTATAATGGATATTTCTCAGGGGGTTTCATATTTGATGATAACACCATTCCTTATATAACCATTATGTTAAATTTTTAATAAATTATTAATGACCCATACCACCAAATATGGGTTTTGTGTTATAGTCTATACGAATAATCTTATCAGTTTTCTATTCTAGGAATAATATAAATTTTTTCAAAATTATTTTTATAGTAAATAGAATAAAATAATTTCATAACACCACCCCTATAAACCACCCCATTGATAAAATATTAATAATATATATCATTTACTCAACCCAAATGATATGTTGTATATTAAATCATCACAAAAATATTTTCAAAAAACATTTATCCAGGGAAACGAGTCATGAAGGCGCATATCATTAATAAAATTATAACCATAGAACAAATTATTTTTTTATTTTTACAATAACTATATAATAACATATTAAATGATAGTTCAATACATAAACAAAATTATGATAAAACAAACCAATTTTGTGTCCCTAACTAGATAATGTGAAAAAAAATCATTTCATAACATCTCTATAAGAAAATAATTTGAATCTATTAAGAACAAGAAAATATCATTGAACTAAACATTTCACATAAATTTATATATCATTATCATGGAAAAATCAATTATACAAGTCAACCATTTTAATTGAACTACATGTTACCAAATAACTTTTTAATGACATAAATTGTAATGACTATTATAAGACTCAGATATACTCCTCCTCGCAAAATTCTTGTCATTTTCATAATGATTTAGTCTCCTAAAATTTTCATCATTATTGGTAAATATAATGTTATTCTAAAATGATATATCACATCCTAATTATCCACATTTATCATTCTTATCATATAAAAAGTATTTTAACCATATCATAAAATTAGCTTTAAATTCATGAAATAATAATAACATCACATGACTATATATTATAAATCCAAATATTCAAGAATAGAAAATAAATAGATTACAAAATGTATATAAATATTTTTTCTATATAAATTGAATTAGTATTGTTAGAAATTTTACTATCTTAGTATGTTTGTGTATACTAAGAATCCTCCACTTTGAGGTCATAGGAGAGAACCATAACATCATATAATATTTCATTTTTATATATTTTTACGGTAACAACCTATTTGACCATTAGAGGACTTTGAGATGTATTTTTTTAAAAAGAAATTATATAAATATGTGGTGATATAAGAGTTTTGCGATAAGAATAAATTAACATTAGAATGGTTTAAATATTTTTTGAGTGATTAGAATGAATGAATATGAATCTCTAAATGAAATGGATGATTAAATAATACATTTTATTAAGATTAACAGTTTTTCTTATTGATTTCACAATATTTATTATTGATTTCTTCCATTATAGGGAAAATATTGAATAATTATACTAGAATGTTATATTCTTATATTAATCATTTTATATTAAAATTATGGATTTTTTATGATCCTAAAATGATAATTATTTGACCCTTATTTTAATTTCATGTTTATTATATATTTATAAGTTTAAGGAATCAAAATAATAGATAATGATTTTTGTAACACCACAACCCCAGTTACACAGAGTTGGTGGATTATTACATAAAATTGGCATGATCACAAAAGATCAAGTCTCAAAAGAATGATTAGTTTAGTTTCCTTGGAAACACTAGATACATTAATAAGTCATACATTACATACTAAAGAGAAAAAATGAAACAAAATAGTCTACATAGTCCACACTCATATCCCCTCAGACTATCATTGCAGATTAGCCATAAAATACTTCTTCACATCCTGGAAAAAATAAAACATAGAAAGGGGTGAGATTATATGCTCATTATTTGTCACGACCCACCCTCGGGGCCCGTGCCGTGACTACCCCAAACCCGCCTTCCATAGGCCAGGGGATGGCGACTAGAACCAAGGCGTAAATCCCGGTAATAAGGGAAGGCATTGCCTTTGTAAAGTAAACAAGCACCACAGAGTAAGCAAGCGGAAAAGTAAACACTAAGTAAAAACAGAGTACAACTGAAAGTGCGGAAAATTAAATGGGCCAGTATACAAACCCAAACTGAAAGTAAAGTACAACTCGAAAGGGAAAACAACAACTGTAAAGTAAAAGCCGCTACACCGAGTTGTCCACTGGAAATCCCACCTGAAGGGTGGGTACAGATAGCTCCACTGCTCCTCGGGTTCCGCCGTCCGCTCCGAGCACGTCTCGCCCAGTGGTCAACCTCTTGGTACCGTTTTTCTTAGCAAGCCACAACTACGATCAACGCTGTTCGTCATCTCCCACCAACACAATTTAGTGCGGGAATAGCCCGTGCAGGGGTGAGTATAAGCTACACAGTAGGGACCCCGAGACCCCTGAAGGTCTCCCAAAATCCACAAAGGATAAACCACAAAGGAAAGATACAATCACGAAGTAACAACCGACACCGCTTAGATATGTGCCCATACATATACCTAAGTCATCAATTCCAATACTCTCCAACCTCCGAGCCAAGTACAACTCAGTACACATAGGAAAGTATACGTATTCCACACAGGAAAACAAAACGAAATCCACACAGGATAGCACAACACCATCCACACAGGAAAGTAACTAGATTCACCTCACACAGGTATACATCATCGATAAGGTGAAAGAGATGATCATACATAGATACTGAATCATCTAAGCTAGGACCCACATAGGATACAAGACCAATTGTATTCATCGATTCATCTATACTGGGACCCATATAGGATACAAGACCAGTATTGAATCATCTAAGCTGGGACCCACATAGGATAAAAAACCAGCACAGCTAGGACCCACATAGGATACAAGACCAACTGTCTTCATCGATTCATCTATACTGGGACCCACATAGGATACAAGACCAGTATTGAATCATCTAAGCTGGGACCCACATAGGATACAAGACCAGCATATCTAGGACCCACATAGGATACATTACTCCCAACTTAGGGCTTTACTACCCCGTAATGATACATCAAAAACTAGGGAAACAAATGAGGGTACTGAGCACGCATCTGAGCCTCCCGCTCCCATGTGCTCTCCTGGAGGTTCCCGTGCTGCCATCTGATGCGCACAATAGGAATCGTTCGCCCACGTAGGACCCTCTCCTGTCGATCCTCTATCTCCACCGGGACCTCCGTAAATGTCTCCCCATCGTCAACGTCAAGATCCCCATGGTCAATGATGTGCATCCGGTCATGCACGTATCTCCTCAGCTGAGACACGTGGAAGATTTCGTGCACCCGGTGCAACTGAGGTGGTAGAGCTAGGCGATAAGCCACCTCGTCAATCCTGCTGAGGAACTAGATACGTCTTTTGTACTTCTAGGTCCTTGTGGCTATTATGTAGAATCTTTGTATTATGAGCTGCAATAATAAAAGACGCATACCTTTGTGATGTTTTCATTCCCGTCCTTGTTTGTGTTGTTACTAAGAGGTTCCAGTTTTGACTGTTGACTTGACCCTCACTTGTGAGACATCTACTGGAGGTGACCCAGTTACCACACACTGAAGTGGACAGTGTGAATCAACCCTTGGAGAAAAGAGTAACGGTTGGATCTCTTGGTAGTAGCGTCGAGGCCTTACGATGTCATCCTTGGTATGGATTAGTATCATCCATGTCAGGATTGACTGTATTAGTAAAAGAACGTGGTTCATCCAAGGGATGAGACCGGATTTCTCTTAATCGGAAAAGAAGAAATCATAGCAGCTTTTGTGGGACCAGAGGTGGTCCAGGCCACGACAGAGAAGGTCCAGGTCATCCAGGAGCGGATGAGGACAACTCAGAGCCGGCATAAGTCATAGGCTGACTGGAGGCGGGGGCCACTAGAGTTCGAGGATGGCGACCACATCTTCTTACGGGTCTCACCTCGACATGGTATACAGAGATTTGGCCGAGGCGGCAAGTTATCTCCGTGCTTCATCGGACCCTTCCAGGTCCTCAGCAGGATTGGCGAGGTGGCTTATCGCCTGGCTCTACCACCTCAGTTCCACCAGGTGCACGGCGTCTACCACCTGTTGCTCATCTGTAGGACGAGTCGGGCAGTCTCGAGCCATGTGACCTTGCCCGCCGTATGCGTAGCAATGCCTGCCCCTCGTGTATATTCCTCTCATTCGTGTGCCCCGCACAACCGAATCTTCATTCAGTGTCTTCCCATCTGATGGTCTGGACCATTTGGACTTCTGCATTACCTGTCTACTGCCAACTACAGAAGACCCTGCTACGGGCCGTCCTGCGGAGGGCCCTATCACTGGAGCCTGCTCGGCGAGAAAACATTCCACTAGAAGATCTCTCTCCAACACCTCTGCCTGTGTCGGAATGTTGAGGGAGATCATCAAAGCCCTGATCTCATGCCTCAGTCCTGCTTGAAGATAAGGGCCTGGAAGAACGGGTCTCGTACCATATCAGTGGAGTAGCGCGAGAGATCAGTAAATCTCGCCGAGTACTGGGCTACTGTCATGCTGCCATGCCGCATCTGAAGAAGCTACTGGATACACACCGCACGAAGGGTGGCTGGGGCAAACACCGAGCGACAAGGCCTTGGTGTAGGGCCCTTTTTCAGCAGTGGCACCGACGGTATCTCTACCCGCCGAGCCACCGATGCTTCCAGCATCAGCCGCTGACGATGCACGTCGCCTTGGAGCTCTGCACGAGTTCCAGCGCTAACGACCTCCTAGGTTCTGTGGGGAGACGGACCCCCAGGCAGCAGAGGACTGGCTGGAGGCAGTGGAACGAGTTTTTAGGCTAGTGAGGACATCTGCAGACCTCATGGTGATCCACGCTGCGAGCCTACTACACGCAGCAGCGGGCCGATGGTGGAGCTTGATGCTCCAGGTGCACGATAAGGCATCTCTACTTTTGACGGACTTCGAGAGACTCTTCCGCTCGGAGTTCGTCCCAGCCACCCTTCGTGCGGTGCGTATCCAGGAGCTTCTTCAGCTGCGGCAGGGCAGCATGACATTAGCCCAGTACTCAGTGAGATTTACTGATCTCTCGCACTACTCCACAAATATGGTACGAGACTCGTTCTTCCTGGCCCGGACCTTCGAGCAGGGACTGAGGCATGAGATCAGGGCTTCGATGATCTCCCTCAATATTCCGACGTATGTAGAGGTTTTGGAGAGAGCCCTTCTAGTGGAAAGTTTTCTCGCCGGGCAGGCTCCAGTGACAGGGCCCTCCGCAGGACGGCCCGTAGCAGGGTCTTCTGTAGTTGGCAGCAGACATGTGACGCAGGGGTCCAAACGGTCCAAACCATTAGATGTGCAGACACTGAATGAATATTCGGTTGTGCGGGGCACACAAAGGAGAGCCAGCTACACGAGGGGCAGTCATTGCTACGCATGCGGCGGGCAAGGTCACATGGCTCGGGACTGCCCGACTCGTCCTACAGATGAGCAACAAGTGGTAGAAGGACCTCCCAGACAGAGGTTCGGCCATGGATGTCCGCAGAGTGCAAGCGGACGAGGCAGAGGAGCCGACCAAGCAGAAGATGGTGGGCAACACTTCGAGGAGTTTCCACCACCACCACTAGAAGGTCAGCCCCGACCGCAGGGAGTTGGTGGACATGGGAGAGCTCAGCTTCAGGCAGTTGAGGCCTTCGATCATGGAGCTCTGGGAGCAAATGGACAGGAGCGGAACTAGTGGATACGTCTTTTGTACTTATATTTCCTTGTTGCTATCGTGTAGCGTCTTTGTATGATGATCTGTAATAATAAAAGATGCATTCCTTTGTGATGTTTTCATTCCTGTCATCGTTTGTGTTGTTACTAAGAGGTTCTAGTTTTGATTGTTGACTTGACCCTCACTTGTGAGACATCTAATGGAGGATACCCAGTTACCAGACACTGAAGCCGACAGTGTGACTCAACCATTGGAGGCAAGAGTAATGGTTGGATCTCCTGGTAGTAGCGTCGAGGCCTTACGACATCATCCATGGTATGGATTAGTATCATCCATGTCAGGATTGACTGTATTAGTCAAAGAACGTGGTTCATCCAAGAGATGAGACCAGATTTCACTTAATCGGCAAAGAACAAATCATAGCAGCTTTTGTGGGACCAGAGGTGGTCCAGGCCATGACAGAGAAGGTCCAGGTCATCCAGGACCGGATGAGGACATCTCAGAGCCGGAAGAAGTTATACGCTGACAGGAGGCAGAGGCCACTAGAGTTCGAGGATGGCGACCACATCTTTTTGCGGGTCTCACCTTGACATGGTATACAAAGATTTGTCCGAGGCGGCAAGTTATCTCCGCGCTTCATCGGGCCCTTCCAGGTCCTCAGCAGGATTGGTGAGGTGGCTTATCGCATGACTCTACCACCTCAGTTGCACCGGGTGCACGACGTCTTCCACGTGTCTCAGCTGAGGAGATACGTGCACGACCGGACGCACATCATTGACCATGGGGAGCTTGACGTTGACGATGGGGAAACTTTTATGGAGGTCCTTGTGGAGATAGAGTATCGACAGGAGAGGGTCCTACGTGGGTGATCGATTCCTCTTGTGCGCATCAGATGGCAGCATGGGAACCTCCAGGAGAGCACATGGGAGCGGGAGGCTTAGATGCGTTCTCAGTACCCTCATTTGTTTCCCTACTTTTTGATGTATCTTTACGGGGACGTAAAGCCCTGAGGTGGGAGTAATGTAAAGACCCATAAAATTCAAGGGAAATTTTTTCTTAATTTTCTTTGGAATTTTAAAAGAGCGTGGTTTCTGACGGAACCAGATTCTGAGGCCCGACATGTCCAGAATCAATTTCCGAAGTTTGGCTTGGGTACGTTCAGTGAACGAACGAGCGGGAATTTCTATCTTTTGCTCCGGTGCTCGGAATTGAAATCTGAGGACACCGATGAACTCACAGCGCCGATATTCTCTTAAGGAGACCTTTTTTCGAGGTTGCGTTTTATGCGGAATGAAAGTTAGTTTTTGGAAAAATTATAAGAAGTTAAATAAAAATGTGGAAACACTTTTTTTTAACTTGTTGGTTAACTTCTCCCAAAGGGAGTTAGGGGTGGGACCCACACCCACTTAACCTCCCTTGAGAGGATTAAGTGTGGTGGGGCCCACACGAACCCTAACTCTTCACCTTTTTTAAAAAAAACTCCCTTAAAATCCTCTTTTAATGAACTTGACAACTTGGGTTATTAAATGGGTTGAGTTGTTTACTTTCAAACCATTGAATTTAAAAATGGTTTGGTTGTGTAAATAAAATAAGACTTTAGCTTATTTTATTTTGGTTATAATTCTCTTTCCACCTTGAGAGAATTTGGAGCTTTCTTCTTATTCTTCAAACTCAATGAAGAACGCAAAGAACGTCGTTCTTCAACGAAGATCCTCTCCGTCAAAGAACTCGGTCCTTCCGCAACGCCGTATCCGCGACGCGACGTTTTTCTTCCACGTCATCTCTTCTACGACGGTTTACCGTGACGAAATCTCCGTCAAAGAACTTCTAATCCTCGCTTCACGACGTCGATGTCCTTTTTCCGCGGTGCCGACCACCGCGACGCTCGTCTTCTGCTGGTCGTTGACGATCATCGTTCTTGAAACCGAAGTAGGGGTTTGTTGTTGTTTAATTTATTTATTCTCGTTCTTGGTTCTAGCATGAAAATCTTGAGGATAAATGATTATGTGCTATCAACTAACGAGAGGGGGGTCGGACCGCACAAACACGGACGAAACCCCCTCCTTTGTTCTTGAATGTTTCTTGCGGATGAAACGTGATGGCGTGGTGCCGTCACACCACACAGATATCATTCGAAAAATATTGTACGGCGCCATCACGCCGAGCCGTGGAATGATTTATCATGAACGCGATGCTGTCGCTCCGCGTCGAAGGAAACAAAAGGCGCCACGGCCGGAGCGGGGCCACGGCGGAGGGGCGCGGTGCCATCGCACCGCGCCGGACGGCGAAGGCCGCGACCGGTTTCGGGCCGCGTTGGAACGAGGAGACCGGCGGCCAGCCGTGCCACCGGTGTCGGAAGCCGGAAAGGGGACCGGCCTCGCCGGTCCCGTTGAGGAAGAACCGGCCGGCCAGGTCGGGCCGGCCATAAGGGAGGAAAAACCTGGGGAAATTAATTCCCCCGAGCAGCCAAAATGGACCCCCATTAAGAGGGGGGGGGGTTCACAAAGGGAGGCAGGCGGCCCCCCCGTTTTTCTCAAAGGCAGGGCCCCCACGTGAGGGGGCCGTTTGATCCGAGGTGCGGCATCCAGCCGCGCCGCCAGCAGAGGAAGGCGGGGGCTTTTCCCCCCGTGCGTGGCACCCGAGCGGCGCCCTAGCCGCGCCACCGCGCCGGGCCGGGTCGGCCCGGACCCAGACCCCCGTTTTCGAATCGACTTCGGTCTTTTGCCCATAACATGAGCTACAGACCTCCGATTTACGAACCGTCAGCGGTAATGCTATCCTTGGATCGAGAAGGTCTTTTCGGTATATCGCACTCAAGGTTTCGAAATAATTTGATTTTGGCCGGGTTGGTTCGTACACGAAACCAACCGGGCCCTCGGAGCGGAAACACTCATATCTTGAGCTACGGACGTCCGATTGACGTGTCGTCAGCTTTGTTGAGTTCCTATTAGTGAGACAGATCTTTTGGCATACTTCGCCCGAGGTTTGGACGCAGGTGGAGTACGATCGGGTTGGTTTTTCCTTAAAAACCAACTGGGCCCCTAGGACGAAAAAGTCAATAACTCTCAAACCGGGCGTCCGATTGACACGCCGTCTGTTACGTTGAGTTCCTATTGGCGATATAGAACATTTGGATACATAAACTCTGGACTTTGTGATATTTGATGTATCAGCCTCTCGACTCGTGGAGTGGACCCTCCCGAACGAGCTTGCTGTGTGCGAGAACCCTAGTGCTGGCTGCGACTACTACTGTGACGACGACGATTGTGGAGGGATCCTCAGTGGACTGCGACGATGAAGACAGCTGGTCTTGTATCCTATGTGGGTCCGAGCTGTGCTGGTCTTGTATCCTATGTGGGTCCCAGCATAGATGATTCAATACTGGTCTTGTATCCTATGTGGGTCCCAGTAAAGATGAATCGATGAAGAAAGTTGGTCTTGTATCCTATGTGGGTCCTAGCTGTGCTGGTTTTGTATCATATGTGGGTCCCAACATAGATGATTCAATACTGGTCTTGTATCCTATGTGGGTCCTAGTATAGATGAATCGATGAAGACAGTCAGTCTTGTATCCTATGTGGGTCCCAGCTTAGATGATTCAGTATCTATGTCTGATCATCTCTTTCACCTTATCGATGATGTATACCTGTGTGAGCTGAATCCGGTTGCTTTCCTGTGTGGATTGTGTTGTGCTATCCTGTGTGGATTTCGTTTTGCATTCCTTTGTGGAATACGTATACTTTCCTGTGTGGAATGAGTTGTACTTGGGCTCGGAGGTTGGAGCGTATTAGAATTAATGACTTAGGTATATGTATGGGCATATACCTAAGCTGTGTCGGTTGTTACTTCGTGATTGTATCTTTACATTGTGGTTTATCCTTTGTTGATTTTGGGAGACCTTCAGGGGTCTCGGGGTCCCTACTGAGTAGCTTATACTCACCCTTACACGGGCTATGCCCGCACTACGTTGTGTTCGTTGCAGACGATGGACAGAGTTGATCGTAGTTGAGGCTTTCTGAGCAGGACGGTACCAGGAGGTGGACCACTGGGCGAGACGTGCTCGAAGCGGATGGCGGAACCCGAGGAGCAGTGGAGCTATCTGTACCCACCCTTCATGTGGGATTTCCAGTGGACAACTCGGTGTAGCGGCTTTTACTTTTTCATTTGCTGTTTTCCCTTTCGAGTTGTACTTTACTTTCAGTTTGGGTTTGTATACTGGTCCATTTACTTTTCCTCACTTTCAATTGTACTCTGTTTTTACTTAGTGTTTACTTTTCTGCTTGCTTACATTGTGGTGCTTGTTTACTTTACAAAGGCAATGCCTTCCCTTATTACCAGGATTTACGCCTTGGTGCTGGTCGCCAGCCCCTGGCCTATGGAAGGCGGGTTTGGGGTAGTCACGGCACAGGCCCCGAGGGCGGGTCGTGACATTAATAATAACAATATAATTGAAACTTTCATAAATAAGATTAAACATTTAAGGAAATGTATAACTAAAACAAAAGCCTTTTAAACACAATATTCTTCATAATATATCAGAAATAAAATTATATAATCCATTTACTTATTGACATGGATATTCTACTATTCGAATAATCACATGCAATATCAATAACAACATTCATAATGATGGAATTTATAGTGCCAGACTATCATAACCACATAGTCAAGGCCTTGTTCCAAGACTGCAGATTAGATTTTGTCAAGGCCTTGTGCCAAGACAGTAGTTTGTCTCATGAGACCTACTGATGCATCGAGGAGCTATAACAGGCTCCACCCATCATATAAAAAGTCCAATGCATTCCTAATGTTAATAGATTTAAACATAACATAAAAATTCATATTAAAACATGAATACCAAATGTCAATACATTCCCCATAAACCATGAATGGTATAAAAATAACACATCCACAGTCAAAAATATCACAAAACCATCAATACAATATCAATGTTTTGTATATTATTAAATCAACTTAAAATAAGCTTTAAATCCATCAAAGGATATTGACAAAGATGAAATCAAAACTATTTGAGAGAAATATATCATTTTTTTAAAATCATTTAAAAGTCATATAATTATAAAAGAAAACATTTAATTTGAAAATATTCTTATATTCTTGTAAGGGAAGCTTCGGCGATTTTATAACGGTGGAAAATAGTCAAACCCACCTTATATATTAAAAAAATACATTCTTACCTTAATTTTGTCGAAAAGGTAAAAAAGGACCTTGTTTGGAAAATGATGAAAATATTTCTTTATAAATATCTTATAAAAATTAAAACTAGGGTATAAATTACTTTAACCCATAGTATATAAAATAGTAAGAATGTTTTGAAATATATTTTTAATAAACTTGTATGTGGAGGATAAAGAGGTCCCATTAGATAATTATGTATAAATAACCTCGGATAATAAAGAGATTATGAAATAAACCCTAACCGTGTACTTTTTCTTGGTAGATGGTTGGTTAACCACATGTATAATAGTATAATAATTTTTATTAAATTATAAAAGAATCATACATATAAATATGATATCACATATGAACATTTAATATTTCTTTGTTAATAATATTTTAGTATTATAGTCGTTTTAGGTGTTCACTTACTCGTTTTATTTTATTTTTTTAGTTACATAAGACGTATATGTTATCCATAGGTTGTATCCTATTCATATACAAAATGATATCAAGTCCTTGAACATTATTTTTAATCATCCAATGAAAATTAGTCTTGAATGGATACGATGGGAAATGAATCTTATCACATTCGTGGAGACTGTAGTCTGTACGTACGCACGAGCGACAATATCCTTCTTTTGATATTAAAATAATATATAATTGGATGGTGCATTATATATACAGAATCAATATCATGTTATATTTATTATTTACATGAATTACACATCATTATTATACCCATCCAAATACTAATGTATTGAATAACAATTACACCATGACGTGGAGACGTTAAGCCGTACGTCCGCACGTATAGTGACATGTCATTCAAGGGATGGATAGAATAATGAATTTGGTTGTACCATATTTTTAATAACATCACAGTATATAGAAGTCATTGTAGTAATTATCTTATAATGTAGAAAAAAAAGAAAAAGTAAGTGGAATAAGAAAGGAACTTGGAAGTGGTGGTAAGATTTTTACCTCTTCTTTGGGTCCTTCCTTTTGATATTATCAAAAGGATGGATTTTTAACTAATGGAAGTCCTCTAAGAATAAGAGATGGATGTTGATAGGATATTTGGGGAGTTTTTGGCCAAACCAAAATGATATGAAGGTATGAATTTAAGAGAAGGGGGAGTTCCCTTTTATATGAAGGGTGAGGGGCACCTTAGGAAAAACATAAAATATTATTTTATAATAAATTTATATAAGGATTATAATGGCTCCAAAGTGATTTATTTCGTGGATAAGGTCAGTATAAGTCGAAATATATTCAACCAATTGATTTTAGACTAGTTTTTGTCACTATATTAACCTTACCATTTATATTTAAATCTTTGTATAATAGATTAACATTTACTACGTGTCTTTGTATTTTTATATTATATGGTTAATAAACATACTATAACAAGACATGAGAACCCCAAGTGGTTAATTATTAATATATATAACATTATATGTGTCCTTTGGCAGAACCTTAGACTTTTAGGAATTGAATATCAATTAATAATATAATATTTCTTTTTAATTACTCCTTTATGTCAATTTTGACATTATTTAATAATTGATTTTTGTTAAAGTTCTATCAATATAATTAATTCTATATAAATACATTTAATCAATCAAAACATGTCATATTAAACTATAAAATTAGATTAATTCATAAAACGTCTCAAATTACATTTTTTTGGATATTTATAATATCATTTATGTTAATATTTCATTAATTAGGTAATTACTCCATCACCCTAGTGTCTTAAATAAATTAAATTATTTAATGTCTAAAAATTATTAATAAAATACCATTATGTATAAAGTATTTTTATATTTCTAATTAATATTTATAATCAAATTTTTCTTATGTATAACCATAATTAAAAATGTTTTAGTTATTAATCTTTTATTTTAACTCTTTTAACTATTCTTTGAATTAAATAATAATAAATGTCCTAATCTAATCCATGCAGGCCAATGATGTTCATATTTTATTCCTAATGTTGATTTTGGTCGAATACTACTTATCCAATAGAATTAGAACATGTGTTCGGGTAATAATAATATCATTTTTACCCCTAATTACACTATTCACATTTAACCGTTGTAAATAAAAGTAAAAGGTTACTATTCACAAAAAAAAATTTATCCTATTGAACCACATTTTACTCCTTGATATTAACCACGACTCTCAGATTTTCAAAATTCCACTCATAGAAGTGGTAATAATAATTTTTATGTGAATTTGAAAATTCGCCTAGGTGATGGGTAAAAGACGGTGAAAAGATCAATAAAATGTTGATATATCTATAATTATTATAAACTAACTCCAAGGAATTATATTGAACATATATAGGTATTATGTATCTATTTTTACCTAAAATAAATTTAAATAAAATAAATAATTAAAAAAATTCGGTTATAAACTATAACTCATTGTTTTTTCAGTATTCATCAAAAATTGAATGTTTCCAAAAAAATACTAGAAATTCACCCTAGTCTATTTCTGATATTCCGAATCCAAAAATGAAGTCCATTTTGAAAGATAAAATATATAAAAATTTTATTATTGGGTATTACTATTCATAATGGCGAGATGATTGATTGTGGTGTGTCTTAGAACGCAAAATTGTGTACAACACACACTACTGTATTATTCAAAGAGAAGTGTACCGTGGATTCTTGTGCGGTTACACTCTCCCCTTCTTCAAATATTTTTGTCCTCAAAATTTCTAGAATATTACTGAATAAAAAGACTCATATGGTTCTTCATCATAAGTTCCTATGGTTCCCATGTTACCTCTTCCATCTTATGGTTTCTCTATCGAAATTTTACTAAACGAGTCGTCCGGTATCTCAACACTTGTTATATGGTATCAAGAATCCTAATGGGATCTTCACAATAAGATAGATCAGGTTCCAGTTCTACTTCATCATAGGTGAGTACATGCGTTGGGTCAGGCATGTATTTTCTCAATAGTGATACGTGGAACACATCTTGAACTTGGGAGATATTTAGCGGCATTGCCCAATGGTAAGTTACAGCCCCAGTTTGTTCTATAATTTCGAAAGGTCTGATGTACCTGGGACACAATTTACCATTATTATAAAAATGTATAACTCCCTTCCATGTAGATACCGTCATGAAAAAATAATCTTCTACTTGAAATTCTAAATCCTCTATTCGATTAATGGAATATCCCTTCTGCATACTTTGAGCTATTTTGATGTGGTTTTGGATTACCTTTTTCTTTTACATTGTTTCCTTCACCAGTTCTGGGCTGACATGTTTTCTTTCACCAATATAATCCCAACAGGTTTCTGTGCGACAACTCTTTCTGTATAACACTTCATATGGTGCCATCTGAATAATTGAATGGATGATATTGTTATAAGAAAATTACACTCGATGTAAATTCTGATCCCACATACACTGAAAGTAATGTGACAATGACCTCAACATGTCTTCTAAGGATTGAATAGTCCATTCTGATTGTCCATTAGTTAGGGGGTGGTAAGCAGTGCTCCAGCTAATTTCAGTGTCTAGGGATTTCTAAATACTTTTCCAGATTCTTGAAGTAAATCATTTATCACGATCAAAAACCATTGATATGGGGACTCCATGAAGTCTCAAAAATTCATTAATATATAGTCTTAATAGATGTTCAGGTTTTAAATCCTCCCGTATAGCAAGAAAGTGTGCTGACTTGGTAAGACGATCAATAATGAACCATATTGCATCCTTCCTTCTAGGCGTCTTTGGTAGTCCCATGTCAAAGTCCATCGTGATATTATCCTATTTCCACTCTGGTATGGGAAATGGTGGCATGACTCCTCTGGGCAGTTTCCTTCCATCATTCACTTGTTGAAAAACCATACATCTTGACACAAAATCCGTAATATCTCTCTTTATGTTTTCCCACCAAAAATGTTCCTTCAAATCATTATACATTTTGGTGCTCCCATTGTGTATAGAGATATTTGAACTATGAGCATCATCATACAATTCAATTTTTAGATTAGGTATATTGGAAACAAAAAGTCTCTTCCCAAATTTCAAAATTCCATCTTCATATACAATGTCACTCAATCTCTAATCATTCATGGCTTTAATATTTTTTTGAAACTCTTTATCATCGGTCTGAGAAGATGTTATCCTTTCTAGTAAAGATGGTTTTGCAGACATTTGAAAAAGCATTGATGTTTCACCTTCCATGGATATTCCCATATCTATATTTACTAGATCCAGGTATATAGGATCCCTTTAAACTCTCATATTATTCAAAATTCCATGATCATTTCTACTCAATTCATTTTCCACCTTATTTTCCTTCCTTGGGTGATAGTGTATCATGCAATCATAATCCTTGAGTAGTTCAATCCATCGCCTTTGCCTCATGTTGAGTTCTTTCTGTGAGAAAATGAACTTCAAACTATTGTGAACTGTATATATCTCACAATTTTCACCATAGTGATAATGTCTACATATCCTCAAAGGAAAGATCATAGCAGCTATCTCAAGATCATTACTAGGATAGTTTTTCTGTTGAATTTTCAACTGTCGTGATGCATATGAAATAACTCTATCATTCTGCATAAGGACACAACAATGTCGTTTCTTTGATGCATCACTATAAATAACGAACCAATCATTCCATGATGGTAGAGTCAATATATGAGTATTGACTAATCTCCTCTTTAGTTCTTCAATGAATTCTTCACAATCCATTTTCCAAACAAATTTAAACCCTTTACGCGTGAGCTTCGTTAAAGGGTTTTTCAATCAGGCAAAATTATGGACGAAACGTCTATAATAACCTGCTAGACCAATGAAAATGTGTACCTCAGTTATACTCGTTGGTGGTGGAAATTCATGGATTGTCGTGGACTTAAAAGGATCAATATAGATTATATCCTTGTAGATAATATTTCCATGAAAAGAAATATCATGATTCCAGAATTCACACTTGAAAAACTTCCCATATAATTCATGTCTTCTCAGAGTCTTCAATATAATGCGCAAGTGAGTTTCATGATCTTCATTTCTTTTGGAGTATACCAAAATATCATCAATAAATACCACTTCTATGTCATCATGATATTCCATGAAAACACTATTCATTATATCCATGAAAACAGAGGGTTCATTAGTAAACCCAAAAGGAATTACTGTAAACTCGTAATGCCTGCACCTAGTTCGAAATACTATCTTTGGAATGTATTCCTTTTTCTCACACAACTGATGATTTCGATATCGAAGTTCAATCTTTTAAAAGTATTGAGCTCCATGCAGTTGGTCATAAAAATCAACAATGTGAGGTAGGAGATACTTGTTCTTTATTGTTATAGCATTGATTTCCCTATAGTCGATACTTAACCTCATAGATCCATCTTTCATTCTATCAAAAAGGACAAGGGCTCCCCATGGAGAAACACTAGGGTGAATAAATCCCTTATTTCTCAATTCCTCTAGTTGTTTATTTAGTTCCACTAATTCCACATTGGCCATTTTATAAGGGGTCTTAGATATGTGCCTTGAACCATGAATTAAATCAATGAAAAACTCAATTTCTCATTTTGGAGGATGTCTAAGTAAATCTTCCAGAAACACATCTACGTATTCATTCACAATTGTTAAATCCTCTATTTGAACATTCCTTTCCTCGCCCATATTATTTCATTCTCTTCACCCCCATAGTTGTATTTAGTTGAGCTACTGGGGGTAGATCTAAATAAGAATCAAGTGGTGACGATTCTGCTGTAAAGGTAAGGTGTTCCTTATCATCATCATCAAAAATCGTAACCTCCTTCTTTATACAATAAATCTTCTCATCATGGTCTGACAACCATCCCATACCGAGGATTATATCAAACTGAATCATAGGTATGATTATTAGATCAGCAGATAAAGAACATTTTTATGTTCTAATGGAAAAATATTTTCAAAACACTATTACAATGATACTTCCCTTAGGAGTTCTTACTAAAAACTACCTTTTTAAATCAAATTATAAATATATAATTTTCATAGAAAACTGGGAATATATGAAACAATGCGATGATCCAGAATCAAATAATGCCTTCGCTAAACTTGAGGTAACCATTAAATTACCTGCCACCACGTCTTTCGGAGATTCTACCTTTGGAGTATGGATAACACAATCTTGGCCTTTATCCCTTGGCCATTTCTGAGGTATTTTTCCCTGACACATTGGAAATTCATTTGAATAATGTCCCATCTCACTGCAATTGTAGCATTGAACATTTATAGCTTCTTTATTCCCCTTACAATCACGAGCTTGGTGGACTTTTTCACCACAAATGTGACAGAATCCCATTCCCTTCAAGAAATTACCATGGTTTTTCTTCCCAAATTTACTATAGGATGGATATTCAATTTTTCCCTTCTTGCCCTTATTTCCATTTCTGGTGTGGTGAAAATATCTCTTCTTCTCTTTCTTTACTTTAAAGTCGTAAGACATAGAGAATTACTTTTATGTCTTGATAGCATAAGAGACAATATCTTTGAGTGACATGAATGATTTTGAGACTAATTCTCAACAGAGAAATTGTTTTAAACCATCAAGTAAATGATCAATCATACTTTTTGTATTATGTATATATTCTGCAGCATGCCTTGATAACCTTGTAATGTCAGACTCATACTTTGCAACATTCTCATCCTCCATTTTCCTCATACTCGGAAATTGTCTTTCCTTATCCTCTCAATGTTCATGTGGAAAGTATTTCTCTAAGAAAATATCTTTAAACTCCATCCATTCTATATTTGATACTTCATCATCTTCATTAGTGTTTTGAATCAATGACCACCATTGATCAATATCTCCAGTGAGGCAGTAAACTGCCATGACATCTTTTTCTCTTTCGCTACTCCCCATGGAATGGAATATTTTCTCTAAGGAATTTATCCATTACTTATCTACTAGTGGATTTGTACCCCCATTGAATGTTTGTTTTTGTTGCCTCATAATGAAATATAACATTGATCCTCCACGCAATGGATTGGGGTGCTCCATATGGGTAACATTATTATTCATAAACTGAGTGAGTTTTCCCTATATGGTGATAAGCTGATCATCATCAGTTGTATCACCGGCTCCACTGTAATTATATAGAGTAGTAGATAAATCCATACATGGATTGCGTGAATTGATAAGGTTTCCATTCCATCCACTAAGATCCATTTCTAAAAAATGTCATAAAATTGATTAGTTTATGAATCACAAAACATAAATCCAAACTTGTAAAAAAATTAACATAAATTGAATAGTTTAGGGATATAATCCATATTCATAAAAAAATTTCTCCGAGGAAGTATATACTCTCAAAACCTTCATAATGGTTTGTAATTAAAATGATAAATATCCTAAGCATATCCCCATGGAGTGTCGAAACCGAGAGTGCAGCATGGCCCATTGTCATGCATCAGTTCTCGTTTGAGCCTAAGTCAAAGAGGCGTTTCCAGGTTTTACCCCTAGGTACATCTATTCCATAGCCACCTCTACTTTCTTCTTCCATACTGGGATGTATTGCTCGTAAAACTCCCAAAATCTCTATAATACCAAAATTCTAGGAAGTTTTTCTATACTACTCCCCAATGTTCATCTTAGGTCTATGTGCTCTAATAAGATTTTATCTAAATCTAGCTTCAAAGGTTTGTACTAAACATCCTCTAATACCAACTGTAACACCCAGACCCCAGTTACCCAGAGACGGTGCATTATTACCTAACATTGGCATGATCACAAAATATCATGTCTCGATAGACCAATTATTTTAGTATCTTGGGAAACACTAGATATATTCATAAGTCTTAAATTTCATCATAATGTGAAAAATTAAAAGAACATAGTCTCCATATTACACACTTATATCCCCTCAGACTATCATTGTTGGTCAGTCATAAAATACATCTTCACATCCTGGTAAAACTAAAACATAGAAAAGGGTGATCTTAGATGCTCAGTAAGGATAACAATATAGCGGAAACTTTATTAAATAAGCTTAAACATTTAAGGCAATGTATAACTAAAACAAAATACTTCAAAACATGAAATTCAGCATAATATGCCATAAATAAAATGAAATAATTCCATTTACTTATTCAATTGATATTCCACTAGTCGAATAATTACATGGAATATCAATAACCACTTTCATAATGATGGAATTCATAATCCCATACTATCATAACCACATATTCATGGCCTTATGCCAAGACTAAAAATAAGATTTTTCCAAGGCCTTGTGAAAAGACACTAGTTTGTCTCATGAGCCCTACTGATGCATCGAGGAGCTATAGCGGGCTCTACCTTTCACTTACTATGTCCAATGCATTCCTCATATGAACAGGTTTAATCATAAAATAAACATTCATACAAAAACTAGCATATGAAATGTCAATACTTTCTTCATAAACAATTAATTGTATAAAAATAACACCTCCACAGTCAATCATATCACAATAAAATCAATACAATATGGAAGTTTTGTATCATAATAAATCAACTTAAAAAAATCTTAAAATCCATCAATGGATGTTGACCTATATGAAATCAAAACTATTTGACAGAAATATCTCTTATTTTTATATTATTTAAAAGTCGCATAATTATAAAAGTAAACATTTACTTTGAAAATATTCATACTATCTTGTAATGGAAGATTTTTTTATTTTTTATTGGTGGAAAATAGTCGCAATAGCCATATAAGTTAATCAAAAAACATTCATGCCTTAATTTTGTCGAAAAGGATAAAAAGGACCTTGTTTGGAAAATGACGAAAAGATTCCTTCATAAATATCTTATAAAAAGTCAAAAAAATGTATAAATGCCATTAACCCATAGTCTATAAAATATTAATAATGTTTTAAAATTCATTTTTAAGATGAGAGGTTGTGGATGATAAAGAGGCCCTAGTAGATAATTATGTATAAACAATCTCGGATAATGAAGAGATTGTGAAATAAACTCTTACATTGTAATTTTCCTAGGTAGAGTGTAGTTTAACCTCTTGTATAATAGTTAAATAATTCTTATTAAATTATACATGAATCATATACATAAATATGATATCATATATGAACTTTTAATATTTCTTTGTTAATAATATTTTAGTATTATCGTCGTTTCGGGTGTTCACTTACTCATTTTATTTTATATGATTTGTTATATAAGCCGTGTTTGTTATAAATAGGCTGTTTCCTATTCATATACAAAATTATATGAAGTCTATAAAATTAGTTTTAATCATCAAATGAAAATTATTCTTGAATGGATACTATGGGGAATTAATCTTATCATGTTCATGGAGATGGTAGTCCATACGTATGTACGAGCGAAATTATCATTCTTTTGATATTAAAATAATACATAATTGGTTATAGTATCATATATGAAGAATAATTATCATGTTATATTTATTATTTAAAAGAATTAAACATCATTATTATAACCATCCAAATAATAATGTATTGAATAACAATTACACCACAACGTGGAGATGGTAAGCCGTGCGTACGCACATATGTTGACATGTCATTCAAAGGATGAATAGAATAATGAATTTTTTTGAACCATATTTATAATAAAATCATAGTATATAGCATATATTGGAGTTTTTATCTTATAATGGAAACAAAAAAAAGAAAAAGGATGTGGTGGAAGAAAGGAACCAAATAGAGGTGGTGAGATTTTTACCTCTTCTTTGAGTTCTTGCTTTCGATTTGATCAAAATGGAACATTAAGTTGGATTTCTTACTATAGTAAGACCTGAAGGATGAATTGAATTATGTTTTTAGAATATTTTCGCATGGTATCGCCAAAAAAATGCTTTTCTGTTATGAATTTTAGAAAAGGGGGTGTTCCCATTTATAAGAGGATTGAGGGGAAACTTAGGAAAATCATAAAAATCATTTTATATTAAATTCATATTCGGTTAATAATGGATCAATAGTGACTTATTTTGAGGATATGGTGGGGATGGGTCGAAATCCTTTCCTCAAATATATTTTAGACAGGTTTGGTTCATTATACTAACCTTGTCATTTTTATTTAACTATTAGTTAAATAGTTTAACATTTACCATGTCTCTTTGTGTTTTTATATTATATGGTTATTAAACATACTATAACAAGCCAAGAGAACCCAATGTAGTTAATTAATATTATATATATCCTTCTCTAAGTCAATTGTCCAACCATAGGTTTTAGGAATAGAATATCAATTAATAATATAATATTTTTTTAAATACTCCTTTAAGTCTATTTTGACACTATTTAATAATTTATTTTTTTTAAAGTTCTAACAACTTTATTAATTCTAACTAAATACATTTAATAAATCATAACATGAAATATTAACCTATAAAATTAGTGAAATTCAAAAAAAGTCTCAAATTAGTTTTATTTGGATATTTATAATATCAATTATTTTAATATTTCATTAATTCAGTAATTAATGCATCACCATTGTGTCATAAATAAATTAAAATATTTAATGTCTAAAATTTTTAAATAAAATACAATTATGTAGGAAATCTTTTTATATTTCTAATTATTATTTATAATCGAATTTATCTTATGTATAACCTTATAATAAAAATGTTTTATTTATTAAACATTGATTTAAACCCTTTTAACCATTCTTTGAATTAAATAACAATAAATGACCTCACCTAATCCAAGTGGAACAAATATATTCATATTTTATTCATAATATAGATTTTGGTCGAATTATACTTATAAAATAGAATTATGGCATGTTTTAGGGTAATAATAAAATCATTTTTACCCTTAATTACCCTATTCAAATTTAACTGTGGTAAGTAAAAGTAAAATTTATTATTCACAAAAAATTATTTTTATCTTATTGAACCACATTTTACATCATTATATTAACCTTGCCTCTTGAATTTTAGAAATTCCACCCACAGAAGCGGTAAATTTATGTTTTATGTGAATTTTTGAATTCTCTTAGGAGATGGGTAAAAGACGTGGAAAAGTTCAATAAAATTTTTATATATCTAAAATTATTATAAACCGACTCCAATGAATTACATTGAACATATATAGATATTATGTGTCTATTTTGACTGAAAATAAATGTACTTAAAATAAATAATTATAAAAATTCGGTTTTAAACTATAACTCACTGTTTTTGTAGTATTCATCAAAAATTGAATGTTTTCAGAAAAATACAAAATATTCGGCCTAGGATAATTTTGATATTCCTAATCCCAAAATGGTGTCTATTTTGAAAGAGAAAATTTATATAATTTAAAAAATTGGGTATTACTATTCATAACGGCTAGTTTGATTGGTTGTGTTGTGTGTTAGAACATGAAGATGTTCAAAACACACGCTACTATATTATTCAAAGAGAAGCATACCGCGGAAACTTGATGTGTTACAATTTTGATGTGCATACAAAAGATGATCATATAGATACATAGTTTGGTGAAGAACAATACATGTTTTGTCAAGATATAATATTTCAAAATAATATGGATATATAACAATGATGATGAAGAATAAATATATTTGAGATATTATTTGTATAATTTTATCAACATAGTAAGATTCCTTTCAACAACTTGTGGTACGGTAATTTCATTAAATCACACTAATATGATTATATTTCATTTTATAGTTATAGAAATTTATAATATGTATTAAGATATTTTTCAAATTCCATAAAAAAATTATATGAATTTAAATTTTTTATGATTATTTGAAATAATTATCGATTAATTTTTTAAAGTTAGTGATTATATATAATGTATGTTCTTTTCAAATATTAAACATGATTTTTTTTATATGATAGAAAATATAATAATGTTATTTAATTTTTTTTTCAACTTAATGTTTCTAAGAGTATTTAAATATGATTTTAGAGAGGTGAAATTGATTTATAGATGTTTTCAGTTGTAGGATTATGAAAATTGGGAAAAGTATTGGAAGTGTATGAGTGAGTTACTGTTGAGTAAGAATAATGGATTATTGTGATAGAGTACCTAGTGTGTAATATTAAATATAAATCATTATCCCAAAATAAGAATAAGTGTATCGTGAATATTTCAATGTGGAACAAATATTAAACTCATATTATAGAACATTTTCTTATGGAAACATAATATTAAGGAGAACAATTTCACTACACATGAATAAGGTGAATTATTTTGATTGAAAACTGAGTCATGATTGAGTAAAATAATAGTAATTTAGAGCTATGTGAGTGTGATATAGTGTTTTGTAAGATTTCATATAAGAATTCAGTGGTTCTCTAATAGACAATTATTCCCATCTAATATTTACTCCAATGTTGTGTCAGACTATCCTGCTGTATGAAATGACCATGAATGATTTATCTACCAACCTCTACAATATAAAATAAATTACCTAGTGAATTAAATGATGTAAAATATAAAATTATTGTCTCTTATTGAAAATTGAAATATCATATGATTTTGGTCAATCCATAATTCAATAAAAGATTGTTGATGAGAATTTGATGAAGAGTTTGTTCCATTAGATGAAGATTCATGTTGTAATGATTTTATATGTTGTAATAATTTTTTTGTTAAAAAGGTGGTGGGTTTGGATGAATTTTAGAGTAATGGAAGAGATAATAATGATGATTTATTTAATGAAAATTATCTTGGGATGGTTTATAAATATTATTAGAAGAGGTTATGTGTATAAAATATTTTTTTTTTCATATTTTAGATTTCTAATACATTATTATTACATGATATTTTACCAATTAGAGAAATATAAAGCCTAAATATTGTAATAATCATTTTAATGAATATTAAATTTTTTTAAAAAAATATCATATTAAAATTATAAATAATAAATTTATTGGATTTGAAATAGATGTCTTGGTACCTATAATAAAAAATTAGGAGAAGTGGATTAGTGACAATTATGATACCAATAAGGATAAGTAGTCCCCAATGATGTGTTTTTATTTAATAATATATGTATAAAGGGTTTCAAATATCTAATTTTTTTATGATACCATACCTTGGTCATTGATGATATAGAATAATGTGAGGTGATAGTGATAATTATTTTTACTCTATATACTGAAAATCAGACATGTCGATGAAGTTATTATATGAAAAAGTTGTTTCGTATCTGAAACACCTCGACCCCAAAAGCCCATATCCAGTGCATTATTTTAATACATCCGCATGATATAAGGAAACATGTCCCGATAAACTGATTAGTTTAGTAGCCTTTAAAGTACTATATGCATTCCGATGTTTTACATTAAATCATGAAATAAAAACATCAACAACATTTAGTCCCCTTTTGAACACAATTATATCCTTATCTTATCCATGTAGGTCAACCATAAAATACTTCTTCACATATTGGGAAAAATAAAACATAGAAAGGGGTGAGCTCAAATTCTCAGTAAGGATAAAAATATAACAGGAACATTCATAAAAATCAAAGACATTTATGTAAATGTATAAGACTAAAACAAAATCCGTTTAATCATAACCTTCATCATAATATGGTAAAGATAAAATAAAATAATTTCATTTACAGATTCACATGGATATTATACTATTCAAATAATAACATGAAATATCAATAGAATTTCCATAATGATGGAATGCATAATTTCAGACTTCATAACCTCATAGTTAGGGCCTAATGTCGAAACTACAAATAAGATTTAATAAAGGCCTTGTGACAAGACACTAGTTTTTCTCATGAGACCTATCGATGCATCAAGGAGCTATGGTGGGTGGCACCCTTCAATTACTATGTCCAATGCATTCCTCGTATAAAAAGGTTTAAACATAACATAAACATTTGTATTAAAACAAGCATGAGAAATGTTAATACATTATCCATAAAACATGAATGTTATAAAAATAAAACATCCACAATCAAACATATCACAGAACCTTTAATATAATATTGAAGATTAATATCACAATAAATCAATCTGGATCACGAATAATATCCCATAAAGGATGTTGACATAGTTGAAAATGATCAGAAAAAATCATTGAGAAAAATACTCATTTTTACTGAAATCATATAAAAGTAAAATAATTTATAAAGGATGTATTTTGAAATAATTTTTTTAATAAAAGTGTCACATACCACTTTGAAACATTTGAATTCAATTAAAATTTTAAAACATTGATGTCCATTTAAATAAATACTTCAATCCATTTTCAAATCATGGACATTAATATGGAAGGTTTAGAAGAATTATTATTTAAAACATTTAAATTGATGATTTAGTAAAAAGTCCCTTAAAAATACTCCCTTTGAAAATTAGTTTACATAACATGGTCATGGAAAATAAATATGACCTCGTAGATTTGTAAAAACAACCTCGGATAATAATGAGATTGTAGAATTAACATGTACCTTGCACTTTCCATTGGTAGAGTATACATTTAACCTTATGTATAATGACCATAGTATGGTATTAAATTATACCAGAAACATATGCAGATTTATTATATTATACATGATTCATTTACAACTTTATACTACCCATTTAATAATGACTTCAATGTTAAATTAACATTTTAGGTAAAATTCACTTTTTTATTGTACTAATTTTAACTTGTTATTCTTGATCTTATCATCTATATCAGGATTTATATACATACATAATATAACACATGATTAATATGTCATATATATTTATAATACAAATATTTATAGTAGATAGATATATGAAATGTAATGCACCATTTATGAAGATTGTAGGTCGTACGTACGCATAAACGTTGTTTCCATTTTCATATCTTATTAAATAGAAGTATGTGGATAAGATATAGGTAAGTACATAAATATATATATATATATATCAATTGATTAAAATTATTATGAGATATATAACATACTTATTAATAATATATATTTTTATAATCATCGTTGAATGGTGAATGTGGAAATGAATCTCATCACGTCGTGGAGACGGTAATCCGTATGTATGCACGAGTGAAAATATCATTATATTGATGGTGTAATAGTATTTAATTTTATATAATATCATATATAATGAATAATTAACTTGTTATATTTATTATTTATATCAGTTATTCTCATTATTATACCCATCCAAATAATTAAGTGTATGGATAACAAAGTACACCATGACGTGGACACGGTAAATATAAGTCCTCGACCTTAAACATTACTTAATCATGAATTAAATAAAAACATCACATAGAGGAAATTTTCAGGTTTCGTGTTTTAGTGAATTTGGACATAACTATTACAACTCAAAAGATTACCTATTAGACACTTCTAGTAAGTTTCCATAAAATAATAAAAAAACTCTTCAAAAGAAACATTTCTAGTTCCATGTTTTAGATAGCATGTATTCCCTTGAACCCATCCATGACCCTATTCATATTTATGTCCTGTGGAAAACATTTCAAAAACATGGGATGAGCATAAAAATCCCAGTAAAAGATACACAGAGAAGGAAAACTGTTAGTTTTTTAAAACAACAAGTAAACCTTGATTACTTTACCGAAGTAATATTTTCACCTTTATGACGTAATAAAAACTATTCACAGAATAAAAGACCATTACATACCCTTTTGTAACCAAAATATTACCATAAAACCCATATAAATAACACATAACATATAATGGTAACATGGGACAAAAACATACTTAAATGGAATAACCATATGGTCAAATTCCACTCATACATAATGGAATAGCCATACGACCAACTTCCATACCCAATGCATTGGATGTTCTAACGTAACCACCTGTCCTGGTATTCACGGCACCACCCATCATATGGTTTATCACGTAACCACCCGTAAAATGTCCAAGTACCATCATTACACATAAAATATTGAAAATATTATCATTTCAAATAAAACATTTCATTTTCAATCACAATAAGTAATTCCAAGATATTGAATTAATCAATCCATTTTCAAAAACCATTTAAAAGAGATTTTTGAATCAAAGTGTCCCATACCACTTTGAAGCTTTTAATGGAATTATAATTTTAAAACACTAATGTCCATATAAATAAATACTGAAAACCATTTTGAAAACATGGACATTAAAGATAAATATTTAGAATAATAAATCATTAAAACATTTAAAACGATATTTTTGTTAAATAGTTTAAAAAAATGAGAGACTCTTCAATACAAAAAATTACGGAATAACATTTAATCAGAACTTTATAATGTCATGATAATAAAGGGATTCATGATATAATATGTCAAAGGATAGTATAAACACCATGGAAGAGTTAATTGGTGCCTAACAACAATGAAGTCTCAATGGAAATTTAAATTCAGAAGAAATCTATTATAAGGATGGTATCCATAAATTAAGGATAAATCAATCAAATAATTATGTGTGAGAAATATAAATACAGAAAATATAAGTGGATATTTAGTGTGAAAAAATAATAGGTCATTCACACATATTCATAGGATTACATGTTCAATAAGTACATGTTGAAACCAAAGAAATCAAAATTGGGTTATGATGTTCCCCTGTAAAAAAATTTGACAACCTAACGGCCTCACTTCAAAATTCAGAAAATTAGTCGATGAGAAAGTGAATGGTATCTCATCACGATAAACATTACATAAATAAGGATATATAATAACATATCCCAACATAATAAGATGTAAATTAAAAGACATAACAAAAGAAGTGTTTTAAATAGAGGAGGGTGAAAGGTTCCCTTACCAACTTGGGTAATTTTCGAAACGTACACCCCATGGAAGAAGGGACATTCAATGAAGATGTAAATACCCATAAATGAAATTATAGTACAAAAATTGTATAATAATGGGAATTACATACACCACTCAAAGTAAATAGTGGAAAAGGTAGCATAAATGTCATGGGAATAAAAGTGAGATGAAAAATCCCCTACGAAAACTTGGCCGCCTCACAGCGCCGCTTAAAACATCAAAAATAGATTAATGAGATCAAATAGGGTATCTCATCATATTAAAATAATATTTACAGTAATATTAATATAATATAACATACCAATCCTATGAAATTTTATCTTAACATAAATGACATAAAAGAGTGTACTTAAAAAGAAACAGAGGGGTAGGATCCCTTACGAAAATTCGGCAGCCTAACGGCGCCACTCAAAACATCTAAAATGGATTGGTGAGAAAAAATAGGGTCTCTAATCATATAAACATAAAATTTACAGTAGTAGTAATATAAAATAACAACCCAATCATATGAAAGACAAGATTAAAAGAAATGACATAAAAGAGTGTACATAAAAAGAAAGAGAGTGGTAGGATCCCTTACCTCGGGTCCGACTTGACTCGATCGTTCTTTAACATCCTGAATAATAAACTTGAGTTAATTTATACTTTCTTAAGAACTTTTTTCAAGTTCATTTTACCTTTTATATCACTTATTACCATGTTATAAACATTATTTAATCATTTAAGTTAATAATGTTTGTTTTGTCGATATTTGGTTCTTAAGTCGAAAGTTGTCTTCTTACAATTACATGTTGTTCGTGTGGTCAGAGGATCATTATATCTAGATTGATATTCATGATTTGGATATCATATATATCATATATATCCAGAATATACATGTATTTATAATATTACATAATCATTTAGAGGTAAGAAATGAAATGCACCATTCATGGAGACAGTAAGCCGTACGTACGCATGAACACTACATTCATTTCTTTTTCAAATTAATGGAATTAAAAATATTTGAAATATATATATATATATTATAATTACAGTATAATATATATGTTATATAGGTCACATATGTTCATTGATTTCATCCTTTATTCATTCCATGTATTTCATGAACGAGTCACATCACATGAGGGGGCGGTAGTCCACACTTCCTCGTATGAAATTATCGCATTTGCACAACATGAAAAGCATAAAGGAATGATTCAAATATAAAATTAAGAAGAATTTATAAAACATAAATACCATATAAATCATATATAAAATATTGTGACATCATAATGTCGACCATGATAGGTGTTAAGAGAAGATTGAACAATCATCGTTTCGTGAGGCAGAAATTCGCCATCCAGAGAAACAGTATGTTCTTTAACCATTAGATGAAGGTGTGTGTAAGTGTAGCTCAAATAATTCACAGAAAAACATCCTAGTATATTGAAGATACTGGTGTTGTTATTAAAATGAATAAAAAGTTTTTAGAGGGTTGGTGAAGCAAAATAAAACAAAAGAACACAAAGGAAGACATTACCTTTAAATCGAGTAACTCTTTTTGATTTGAGCTCAATGGATTCCTTGGAAAGGGGTATGCCCAAATGTGAGGAATCAATGATGAAGAGAGGGATGTGGAGAGATTAAATGGGAAAGGTTTGGCCTAGCCAAAGTCTTTAGTGGTGTGTGAAAGTTGGTACAGGTGGAGGCCTTTTATAAGAGAAGAGGACGGGCACTCTTGGAAAGATATAAAATATTACTTTATTATAAAAGGATTTTCGGTTTTAAAAGGTCCCAAAAGGATATATTTCTAGGATAAGGTGATAATGTTTCTAAATACACACGTACAATAGGTTTGTGACAAGTGTAAGACTTATATTTCACCCTGTATTGGCATTTTATTTAAATCCTTCATTTATGAGGTAAACATTGCATCATCACTGTGTCATAAATAAATAAATTTATTTAATATCTAAAAATTATAAAAAAAATATCATGATGTATGAAATATTTTGGGATTTGTAATGAATATTTATAGTAAAAGATATTACTTGTATATCCCCATCTAAAAATTGTTTTAGTAAAACAACACATGTTTGTAACATTTTAACTTCAAATTTAAATAAAAAGGTATTAATGTCATTTTCCTACCAAAGTGGCTCCATGGGGTCCCCAAGATGACCCATGGATTGTCTTGGTCGGATATGACACACCCAATGAGGGTAGTACATGTGTCTAGGTAATTGTATATGATTAAAACATTATTTTTACCTTAAATTACACTAATTACCTCTAATCGCGAATAATAAACTTAAAAGTTACTATTAACCAAAAAATTATTTTAATCCCATTGAACCACATTTTACTTCTTAATGAAAACCATGTATGTCGGATTTTTTGAAATACAAATCACAGAAGTGGTAAGGTTTCATTTAAACGAAAAATCATTTTTTTTAGTACCACTTAGTGGTTTCACTATTCATCAAAAATTGACGTTTTTCAGAAAATTACCAAAAATTCACCCCAGTATATATTTGAAATTCCAAATTAAAAAATGATTTATATTTTGAAAAATTAGAAACATAAATGTTACATTAATTAATTTAATAATTAATTCCCGCTGTCGGAGAAAATAACGTGTTTTTATGAAACAATAAGTATCAACATATTGATAGTAGTTTATGTCCAATATCAAGATGAAATTAATTCCAACGAGCCCTATTGGATTAAATGGTAAAAATATATTCTCGTTTATATTTGAAACCAATTAAAAAGATAATCTAATCATATAAATAAATTAGATTAAAAAGAGGTTTTGAATTAAAATACAACATTTTTCACTATTCATTAAAAAATTAACATTATCGGAAAAATACCAAAAATATACAAAATGTAAATTTTGATGTCCTGATTCTAAAGAAGAATTGTATTTTTTAAAATATAACACATTAAATTGTCAAAAAGTGGATTTAAAAGTGGTTCGTCATCAAAAGGCAGTTAATCGACCTTTTAAAGCATATTAGAATGTTTTCGCTTAAAATTGGATTTATTCGCATTTTTAATCCTCTAACATTTATTATAAAAAGTAAAAATATATGAAAAACATATATAATCATTTTGTAGTTAGTTATGTTCATTCCGGCCATTACAACAGTTAGGCGTTAACTACAATTTAAAATAATATTATTTTATTATTATATTGAAACGTAAGATTCCAAATAAATTCGTTGTTACGTATTGGGTAGGCCATCGAGCATAGAATCCCATTTAAAGTTATATTAATATTTTATTCACAAATATGGATAAATGTGAAAATTTCATATTCAATAGTTACCTGGGGTGTTACATCCTTCCCCCCTTTTGGGAATTGCATCCCCGCAATTTTAAAATTGGGCTTGGAAACGTCATTGGAAATCCCACATCGGAACAAGAGTTAGTAAAACTATCACATTAAAATAAAGAAAGAGAAGTACAAAGGTCACCCGAGTTAACCCATACTAGGATTACACGTATGAAAAATTGGATATGGAGGAGAAAAAAAAGGGTTATGTCCTGATGGAGAGTGATAGAAAACATGTTTAGGAGAAACATAACCATAATAAAATCACTAACTTGTGGTGGGTTAAACGATATTCGATTCCCCAGTAGGAAAAGTTAACAGACAACATTTTTTTATGTTACTCTTCATTGAGGAGTTTATTTCTGAGCTTAACTAAATAAAAATGAATCATACTTATGTGTCACGTAGACTTTCAACATTTACTAGATTCCTTAATCAAACTCATATTTTCTCCAAAAGACGGGTTTTTAGGAAGACTTGTTCGCATTAAGAGTACCATAATAAACTCCTTGAGAATCACCTAATCCAAAAATAGGACTATATATTTCCCATGTCTTTAGACAAAATCCAAAACCAAAAATGTTAGTATGAGATCAGATAATCCACAAAATTATAATCCTTTATAAAAAGAAAATCTATTCTTAATCTCCTTTATTTGTCCAAAAAAAACCCAAAGTTCAACGAAGACCATTCGATAAACAATTGTTCCATGTTATTCTTCAATGTAAACCAAACTAAGATTGAATCCCAAATATTTGATGGATTTAATAACATAGTCTTCCAAGGTACAAATTAAATTTTATCTCCAAATAACATCAGTTGCTCTTAAATTCTTATATTTAAAAGTAATTAACCTAATCACATATCCTCAATGATAGGTTAATCATTTCCATAGATAACCCAAAATAAACTTACTCTTGATTCGTAAAATCATCTAAATAAAAATAATTAGTCAAACTAACTAGGTACTTCACATAGTCCAGTGGTAGGCAATAAATACCAGTCGCACTTTGATTATGGGTTCGATTCCCGCAGCTTTGTCTGACGCGACGGGTTTTCACATGGTCTGCGTGTTGTCCATTTTCCAAAACAGTATAATTCCTAAAAGATTCCCCAAAACGAGATAAAATCATCAAAAATAATCATAACATAATTTATCCTCAATTTTTTTCTCATGCCTTTCACTTTCCATCATAACATATAGTAACCCATAATTACCTAAAAAGTAAGGATCTTATAAAGCCAAATGGTTCATTATAACTATGTCCACAAAAGAAAAAATAACTATTCCTTGAATAAAATTTTCATATATCGAATATCAGGGTTACACATACTATAAAAAGTCTTCTAATGTAACCCTATCAACAAAAGAGACTTAATACACTTAATAATACCACTATAACTCTTGAAGCCCTTATATTTTGACTTCTTACTCATTCAACATTATTCATGATACATTAATCATTTCATTCCAAATTATTCTGAAATACTTCTTTCCTAAAAACAAAATCATGAATAATATCCCAAGATTTCAAAATAGGAAAGTAAAAGTTAAGAAATAATCCATACCTTTGATTGGTCATTGTCAGTTTCTTCATCCTCAATCGAAATGACATTAGGTATTGGAAAAAGAATAATTTTACGATCTTGGTTATCCCATTCCCGAAACTTCTTAAAAGGAAATGTGTTTTCATAATGACCATGCACACCACATTTAAAATATTCAATTGATCCCTCGGAAAGAACTTAATTCCCTTTCCTCGAGTCAGCTGCATGATTCCTCTTTCCAGGGCAGGTTCATACTTTATGACCTTCATTTCCACATCAATTGAATATTTCTGTCCCTTTGAAACATTTTCCTAGGTGTTTCTTTCCACATCATTGACACATAGGTTATTGAACACACTTACCTTTTTGATTATTACATGTAGTTATGTACAGATTTGCATATTTGATGCCTTATAGAAATCACCAAGGTTTAGGTGGTCAATAATGACTCCAGATAGTAGGTTGACGATAAACACAAGGGTTCTCATTGCAGCTCCCATATCATTCAGTTGCTCGCTCAGAAAACTGTCACAGTTTCCTTCACATCCACTGTTACTTTGTTTCCTACTAGATCCATCCATTTACTAAAACCAAAAAGGTTAGTGTGAGTATATCATCAAAACCATCATGTACTAATGAGGTAGATAAACACTAAGATATACTTACTCATTCACGTTATCTAAAAATAGGAATCTTTCTAAAATCCTAACCATTATGGTAATTTCACATATGCTTAGAGAATACCCCAACCTCTAAAGTTAACTAAACCAACCTCTGATACCAACTATAAGTCCCTGACCTTAAACATTACTTAATCATGAATTAAATGAATAATTCACATAGATGATATTTTTATGTTTGGAGTTTTAGATAATTAGGTCATAACTATTACAACTCAAATGATTACATAGTATACACTTCTACTATGATTCCATAAAATAATAAAAAAACTCTTAAAAAGAAACATGTCTAGTTCCATGTTTTAGATAACATGTATTTCCTTGAACATATATTTGACCCTATTCATATTTAAGTCATGTGGAAAAAATTTCAAAAACATGGGATGAGCATAAAAATCCTAGTAAAGGATACACAAAGAAGGAAAACTATTAGTTTTTTTCAAAACAACAAGTAAACCATGAATACTTTACCAAAGTAATACTTTTCACCTTTATGATGTAGAAAAAACTATTCACGGAATCAAATACCATTACTTACACTTTTGTGACCAAAAGATTACCATAAAACCCATATAAAGAACACATAACATATAAAGGTAACTTGGGACCTAAACATACTTAAATGGAATAACCATATGGTTAAATTCCACTCATACATAATGTAATAGCCATACGGCCAACATCCATACCCAATGCATTGGAGGTTATAACGTAACCACCGGTCCTGGTAATCATGGAACCACTAGTCATATGGTTTATCACGTAACCACCCGTAAAATGTCCAAGTACCATCATTACACATAAAATATTGAAAATATAATCATTTCAAATACAAAATTTCATTTTCAATCACAATAAGTAATTCCAAGATATTGAATTAATCAATCCATTTTCAAAAACCATTTAAAAGATATTTTTGAATCAAAGTGTCCCAAACCACTTTGAAGCTTTTAATGGAATTATAATTTTAAAACATTAATTTCCATATAAATAAATAATAAAACCCATTTTGAAAACATGGAAATTAACGATAATGATTTAGAATAATAAATCTTTAAAACATTTAAAAAAATATTTTTGTTAAAGTGTTTTTAACAAAATGAGAGTCTCTTCAATACAAAAAATTGCGGAATAAGATTTAATCAGAACTTTATAATATCATGATAATAAAGGCATTCATGATATAATATGTTAAAGGACAGTATATAGACCATGTAAGAGTGAATTGGTCCATAACTTCAATGAAGTCTCAATGGAAATGTAAATTGAGATGTAATCCATTATAAGGATGGTATCCTTAAATTAAGGATAAATCTATCAAATAATTATGTTTGAGAAATATAAATACACCAATATAATTAGATATTAAGTGTGAAACAATCAGAGGAAATTTACACATATTCATAGGATTACATTTTCAATAAGTACAAGTTGAACCCCAAAAAATAGAAATTGGGGTAAGACGTTCCCTTGTAAAAAAAATTCGACAGCTTAACGACATCACTTCAAAATTCAGAAAATTAGTCAGTTAGAGAATGAATGGTATCTCATAACTATAAACTTTACATCAATAAGGATATATAAGAACATATCCCATCATAATAAGATGTAAATTAAAAGACATAACAAAAGAAGTCATTTAAAAAGAGGAGGGTGAAAAGGTCCCTTACCGACTTGGGTAATTTTCGAAATGTACACCCCTGGGAAGAAGGGTCGTACATTGAAGATGTAAATAACCATAAATGAGATTATACTACACAAATTGTATAATAATTGGTTGTACATACACCACTAAAAGGAAACAATGGAAAACGTAGAATAAATGTCACGAGAATAAAAGTGAAATCACCTATGAAAACTCGGCCGCCTAACATCGTCACTTAAAACTTCAAAAATGGATTGGTGAGATCATATAGGGTATATCATCATATTAAAATAATATTTATAGTAAGAGTAATATAAAATAACATCCCAATCATAAGAAATATGAGCTTAAAAGAAATGACATAAAAGAGTGTACTTAAAAAGAAAGAGAGGGGTATGATCCCTTATGAAAATCTGGCAGCTTAACGGGGCCACTCAAAACATCCAAAATGGATTGGTGAGAGAAAATAGGGTCTATCATCATATGAACATAAAACTTAATGTAGGAGTAATATAAAATAACATCCCAATCATAAGAAATATGAGCTTAAAAGAAATGACATAAAAGAGTGTACATAAAAAGAAAGAGAGGGGTATGATTGCTTACCTCGGGTCCGACTTGACTCGATCGTTATTTAACGTCCTGAATAATAAACTTGAGTTAATTTATAATTTCATAAGAAAATTTTTCAAGTTAATTATTCCTTTTATATCACTTATTGCCATGTCAGAAAAATTATGTAATCAATTAAGTTAATAATGTTTGTTTTGTCGATATTTGGTTCTTAAGTCGAAAGTGGACTTCTTACAATTACATATTGTTCGTGTGGTCAAAGGTTGATTATATCCAGAATGTTATTCATGATTTGTATATCATATATATCATATATATCCAGAATATACATTTATTTATAATATTACATAATCATTTAGAGGAATGAAATGAAATTCACTGTTCATGGAGACGGTAAGCCATGCGTACGCATGAACGCTACTTTCATTTATTTGTCTTATTAATGGAATTAAAAATAATTGAGAGATATATATAATATAATTACAGTATAATATATATTTTATATAGGTCACATATGTTTATTAATTTCATACTTTATACATTACATGTATTGCATGAACGATTCACATCGCTTGAGGGGGCGGTAGTCCACACTTCCTCGTGTGAAATTATCGCATTTTCACAACATGAAAAGCATAAAGGCATGATTTAAATATAAAATTCAGAAGCATATAGAAAACATAAATACAGTATAAATAATATATAAAATATAGTGACATCATAATATCCACCATGAAAGGTGTTATGAGAAGATTGAACAATAATCGTTTCGTGAGGCAGAAATTCACTATCCACAGAAACAGTATGTTCTTTAACCATTTGATGAAGGTGTCTATAAGTGTAGCTCGAATAATACACATAGAAACATCTTAGTATATTGAAGATACTGGTGTTGTTACAAAAAATAGGATTAAAAAGAGTTTAGAGGTTTGGAGAAGCAAAATAAAACAAAAGAACACAAGGGAAGACATTACCTTTAAATCGAGTAACTCTTTTTGATTTGAGCTCAATGGATTCCTTGGAAATGATTCTTCCCAAAGGTGAGGCTTAAATGATGAATATAGGTATTTGGAGAGATGATATGGGCAAGGTTTAGCCGAGCCAAAGGCTTGAGAGGTGTGTGAAAGGTGGTAGAGGTGGGGGCCTTTTATAAGAGGAGAGGAGGGGAACTCTTGGAAAGTTATAACATATTACTTTATTATTAAATGATTTTCGGATTTCAAATGTCCCAAGAGGATATATTTCGAGGATAAGGTGATAAGGATTCGAAATCCACTCATACAATATGTTTGTGACTAGTTTAAGACTTAGAGTTTACCCTATATTCTCATTTTATTTAAATCGTTCATTTATGAGGTAAATACTGCATCATCACGGTGTCATAAATAAATTAATTTATTTAATATCTAAAAATTATAAAAAAATATCATGATTTAGGAAACAGTTTTATATTTATAATGAATATTTATAGTAAAAAATATGACTTGTATAACCCCATCTAAATTTTTTTTTATTAAAACAACACATGTCTGTGACATTTTAACTTTAAATTTAAATAAAAAGGTATTAATGTAATTTTCCTACCAAAGTGGATCCATGGGATCCCCAAGTTGACCCATGGATTGTCTTGGTCGGCCATGACACATCCAATGAGGGTAGGACATGTGTCTAGGTCATTTAATATTATTAAAACATTATTTTTACCTTAAATTACATTAATTACCTCTAATCGCGATTAATAAAATTAAAAGTTATTATTCACCAAAAAATTATTTTAATCCCATTGAACCAAATTGTACTTATTAATGAAAAACATGTATGTATGATTTTTTTAAATTCAAATCACAGAGGTGGTAAAGTTTCATTTAAACGAAAAATCAGTTTTTTAAGTACCACTTAGTGGTTTCACTATTCATAAAAAATCGATGTTTTCCAGAAAATTTCCAAAAAATCACCCTAGGCTATAGTTGATATTCCAAATTAAAAAATGATGTCTATTTTACAAAATTAAAAATATATAAGTTACATTAGTAAATTTAATAATTAATTCCCACTTTCAGAGAAAATAGCGTGTTTTTATGAAACAATAAGTATCAAAAGATTGACACTTGTTTAAGTCCAATTTCAAGATTAAATTAATTCAACATCCACTATTGGATTAAATGGTAAAAATAGATTCTAATTTAACTTTGAAACAAATTCAAAAGATACCCTATTCATATAAATAAATTAGATTAAAAAGAGGTTTTGAATTAAAATATAACATTTTTCACTATTCATTAAAAAATGAACATTATCGGAAAAATTCAAAAAATTTACACAATGTAAATTTTGATGTCCTGATTCTATAGAAGAATTTTATTTTGTCAAATATAACACGTAAAATTGTCAAAAAGTGGATTTAAAAGAGGTTCGTCATCAAAATGCGGTTAATCGACCTTTTATGGAATATTAGAATGTTTTGGCTTAAAATTGGATTCATTTGCATTTTTAATCCTCTAACATTTATTGTAAAAAGAAAAATTATTTTCCAAACATATATAATCATTTTGTAGGTAGTTCTGTTCATTCTCGGCATTACAACGGCTAGGCGTTAACTATAATTTAAAATATTATTATTTTATTATTAGAGAGCAACATAAGATTCCAAAGAAACTCATTGTTGCTTATTGGTTACGCCATCTAGCATAGAATTCCCTTTAAAGTTATATTAAATTTTTTTTCACAAATATGGATAAATGTGAAAATGTCATATTCTTTATTTACATGGTGTGTTACAGTAAACCCTATGCAAGCACACATGGTGACATTATCATTCATATGATGGATAGAATAAATAAAATGGTTTTACCGTATTTATAATAAATTCAGAGTATGTAGAAGGTATTGGAGTTATTATTTTGGTATGGAAATAACAAAGAAAGAAGAAGTGGAAGAAGAAAATGACTTGAAAGGGGGTGGTGAAATTATTATCACTTCTTCGGGTGTTTCCTTTTGAGTTGATCAAAATGAATCTTTAGGATGGAATTATGATAAAATTAATGAATCTAGTTTTATGTCAGTGAATATGGGAGGATATTTTGGAATTTTTTTGCCAATCCAAATAGCATTGGAGGTGTGATTTTGGGAGAAGGGGAAGTTTCTTTTTATAAGCGGGGTGAGGGTCACTTTAGGAAATGATTAAAATATTAATTTATTATACAATCATATTCGGTTTATAATGTCTCCAAATGAATACATTTAGATCCATATGTGGTTTTGGGTTGAAATAATCTCAACCAATAGGTTTTAGAGAATTCTAGGATACCATTTTAACCTAATAATTTATATATAACTCTTAGTTAAATAATTTAACTTTTACCGAGTTTTGTAGTATTCTTACACGATATGGTTAATACAATTACTCAAAACATCCCAGATAACAGAAAGCGGTTCATTAATGGAATATATAATATAATTTAATCCACCATATATTTTTAGGAGTATTATATCAACCAATAATACAATGTATGATTTAAAAATTAATTTATGTCAATTTTGACTCAATTTAGTATTTGGTTTTTGGGAAAGTCATAACAACCTTATCAATTAGAAATATTATATATTCAACCCTAAGTTGTAATATTAACTTATAAAATTATTTTAATTCATAGAAGTCTCAATTTACTTTTATTTGGATATTTATTATATTAATTATTTTAATATTTTATTAATAAGGTAATTACTACATCATAATTTTGACATAATAAATTAAATTATTTAATGTCTAAAAATTATAAATAAAATTAAATTTTTTAGAAACAATTTTATTTTTATAATGATCATTTATTATAGAATTTATCATATATGTAACCCCATATTGGAAATGGTTTAGTTATTAAACGTTGAATTTAACACTTTTAACTATTCATTAAATAAAATAAATATAAATGTCATAATCTAATCCCAATAGACCTAAAAATTCATATTTTATTAATATGGTTGATTTTGGTCGAATTAAACTTATCCTATATAATTAGGAAATGTGTTAGAGTAATTATAATATCATTTTTACCCTTAATTACCCTTTTTTATCGTGGTAAATAAAAGTCAAAAGTTACTATTGATAAAAACTTATTTTCAACTTATTGAACCACATTTTACTTATTGATGTCAACTGTGTACCTTGAGGGTTTGCAATTCAACTCACAGAAGTGGTAAAATTATGTTTTATGCAAATTTTCTAACGTGTCTCGAAGGTGTATAAAAGAGGTTAAAAAGTTCAATAAAATTATATACATATCAATTTATTATACAATGACTCCAATAAATTAAATTGAACTTATATTGGTATTATATATCCAATTTGATCTAAAATAAATTTAAATAAAAAAAATAATTGTATAAATAAAATGTCAGTTTTAAATAATAAGTCAGTGTTTTTCAATATTAGTCAAAAATTGAATGTTTTTTTTTTAAATACCAAAAAAAACATAAGATAATATTTATATTCGGAAATAAAAAATTAAATATATTTTACCATATTCAAAACATAGAATTTTAATTTAATAATTTAAAATTAATTCCCTTTATCAAAACCAAGAAGTGGGATTTTAAATATTAAAAACTATCAATAAATTGACATATGTTTATATCAAAATTAAATTTGAAATTACTTATAATGATCTACATTGTATTAAATGATAAAAATTTAATATTATTATAATTCCAAACCATGTAAATGTATAATTTAAAACTGTAAATTATTTTGATTAAATAAGTTGTTTTCAATTAAAATTTATTATTTTTCACTATTCACAAAAATATGGAAGTTATCAGAAAAACACCAATAATTTATAAAAACTATATTATTATGTCTAAATTTAATGAAGTAGTTTATTTTTTATATTGAATATATAAAATTGTAAATTATTGTTTTCCAAAAATGTTTCCCATTAAAAGGTGGTAAAATTGCATTTTCTGCAAAAATACGTCATTTATATGAAAAATTAAATTTTTTATTATATTATGTCTGAGAAAAACATAATATGAATGTTAAAATTATATGGAGTATATAAAATTCAAAATGCTGTTAATACTATTTTAAATTGTTTTTTGAACAGATGGTTTGGTAAGTCGTGGTGCGCTTGAACTCGTTGTTGCGTGTAACACATGTTATTGAATTATTTTGAATAGATAACATTCTATGAAATATTTGGATGTTACTTTCTCCCCTACATTAATAAATTGAATCATTACAATTTGGAATTTTTCTTTGAAAATGTTAAAAATAGAAAAAATACCTTGGTGGAAAACACAATCAGAAATTGGTTTAATAAAATTTAATCTTAATAAGAGGGAAAAGGAAATGAAAAACCTACCACCAAATTATGATCTCTATTAGGAGAACATTGGTGACAATTAGAGACACATAATTTGAGAAAAATGTAAATATTTATAAGGAGTTATTTATTTCATCAATCACAAAAAAGTGTGAAATTGAGGCCCTCAATGGCATCAATCTAAGATGATGTAAAATATTATCGGTTTAATAAAAATAAGATATTAGGATAACACATTTTTGGTTTTAAGATCCCTTATCTAAATTTTAAGAATTAATTCATTCATGGAATAATAGAATATTTCTATATATATATTTGTACATGAAAATTATAGTTTCATCCTTCAACTAATTCCTACCACAAACTCATCTTTCACCCAAAAAGATAATAGAATTCAAAAATATTCAATTTATCCTAATTGTATAGGGCTCCAAAAATAATTAATTTATAATTTATTTTTCAGAATATTTAAAAAAACTACATTATACAAAACAGGACCTCACGTAGGCCAGTGATAGGTGATGCACCCTTATCGCCCTTCTGTAGCATGTTCAAGTCTCACGGCCTTGCCATAGATGACGGGTTCTCGCCCGACCTCTGGGTTGTCATTTTTCTAAAAATCCTAAAATAATAATAAGAATTGTTTTGAACTTAAGAATAATATCCAATGTCAAACATAATCTATTCCAACCATTATTCTTATCCAAAATACATATGTCCAAACAAATAGACCAAAATTTATAAGGAATGTAAACACAATGAAGATCTTTTTTCCCACGTATTAACATGTGAATATCATCATCGTGTATTATTTTAAAACAAGGTAACACCATGTATTTCCATAAAACCATATTGATTACATTAATTCTCCCCTATTATTTATAGAATACTAAATATACTCCTTACAAATAATTAATTAGTTTCAATGTAGTCAATAATATAAAATATAATTTATCCAAATCAATAATATCTTATTCCAAAATCACTACCTCAGTATCAGAACAATATTAAGGTTTATCATTATTTCAACCATGTATTTTTCAAATACTTTAACATTCAATTTTGTATCTTCTTATTACCATATAATCACAATTCCTCAATGAAATAGTACTGCATTAAATTCCTTATTTATTTCCTAGATTCATATAACCAGTACATCGTTGATACAACACTCAAAATGAAATAATTCTTTAATAACAACATAAGAACACTTATCATTCCTTTTCATCTGGGGTAATATCATAACATGATTATTATGCAATATCATCATTTTTGATATACTCTCATGATTTGGAAATTTATTCACATAGTGTCCCAACTCCATGAAAATGAAGCATTGTACATTTGAAGCCTTTTTCTTAACCTTGCAATCACGTACTAAGTGTCCTTTTTCGCCAAACATATAAAAAACTCTCATTCCATTAAAGAATTTACCATAGTGATTCTTTCCAAAGTTATCACATATGTTAAAATAAATGATTCCCTTATTCCCTTCATATATCTTTCTCTCTACCATCCTTTTCGTCTATAGATTCCCTTCAAAACCATAGGACTCATAAAATTAATTACTATTCATAATTACTCATTAGGCCATTTTTTGATAAGATGTTAACATGTGGAAAACTATTTCCATTATAAATGATGGATTAATTCCATGAAATATATGATCCTTCTTACCCTCTGGATCATTCATATTTGATGGAGTTCGCATTCCCTCAACTAGGCGCCATTTCTAAACCATGGAATACAGTATGTTAGTTTTTGAATCTCAATGCATAATACCAATCCTGTAAAAAAACCAACGTAATTTGAACATATTATTCATATAATATATAATCATAAAATTTTTTCTTTGATTATTTATTTACTCCTAAATCTTTCATAATGGCTTGTAATGAAAATTTGAACTATCGTAAGATTATCCCCCAAGAGTTTCGTAACTAAGAGTGCAGCAAGGCCCGTTGTCATGTACCAGGATACCCCGAGTCAATCCCGGAACTCCTTGTCAGTGTTTTCACTCCTTGGTACATTTGTACTAGAGGCACCTCTACCCACTCGTATCTATATAGGGATGTATTTCTTGGAAAATTAACAAAATCTCTACATTACAATTTTTTTGATGTTTTTATATACTAATCATCAAAGTCAATCTTAGAGAAATATTCGATAATTAGAATTTTTTAATATCTAGTTTCTATGGAATGTACTAATATTCGTCTAATACCAACTATAATGGCCCGACCCCTAAATATCGGAGTCGGTTCATTATTTTAATACATTGGTATGATACAAGGAATCATTTTCCAAATGACCGAGCAGTTTAGTTGCTTTGGATGTACTTAAAACATTCAAAAGTCTAACATTACATCATGAAAAAAATTTGTCCCCTTTAGAACACACTTATATCCTTATCCTATCCCTACAGGTCAGCCATACAATACTTCTTCACATCCTGGAAAAAATGAAACATAGAAATAGGTGAGCTCAGATTATCAGTAAGGATAAAAATATATTGAAAAAATTCATAAATAAGAATAAACATTTAAGGAAATGTATAGGACTAAAACAAAATCCTTTTAAACATAAACATCAGAATAATATGGAAATTATAAAATCAAATAATGTCATTTTCTTATTCATATGGATATTCTACTAGTAAAATAATCAAATTCAATATCAATAGCTAATTTCATAATGATGTAATGTGTAATGCCAGACTTCATAACAACAGAGGCATGGCCTTGTGCGAAGGCTAAAAATATGAATTTGTCAAGGCCATGTGACAAGACAATTTTTTTCCTAATGAGACATAACAATGATTCGAGGAGATATAGCAGGCTCCACTAATCACTTACTAAGTCCAATGCCTTCCTCATATAAAAATTTTTAAACTTATCATAAACACTCGTTTTAAAACTTGCATGAAAAATGATAATAAATTATCCATAAACCATAAATGGTATAAAAATAACACATCCACAGTCATACATATCACAAAAACATCAATAAAATATGGAATATTTGTATCATAGTAAATCAACCTCGATATTGAATAATATCCCATAACGAATGTTGACATAGTTTAAAATGATTAGTAACAATAATTGAGAGAAATATCTATTTTTCATGAAATCATTTAATATTCATTTAATTTATAAATAAATTAATTTAAATAATAGCATTGAATATAAATTTCCCATACTACATTGAATTTTTTTAAATTAATTAACATTTTACGACTTTCATTTCAATATAAATAAATCCTTCAACCCATTTTGAAAACATTGACATTAATAGGAAAAGTTTAAACTAATAAATCATTAAAACATTTAAAATTATGTTTTAGTAAAAAATTCACATAAAAAGAATCCCTTTGAAAACGAATGGTGGAACATTTACGAGAATAATAAATATTTCCCAATAAATACTTATGTAAAAACAACCCCAGATAATAATGATATTGTTGAACTAACCCCTACCTTGAACATCCCATTAGTTAAGGGTACATTTAACCTCTGATATAATGACCATAATATGTTATTAAATTATAATAGAACCATATTCATATTTATTATATCATTCGTGATTCATTAATGACTTTATACTACCCATTTTAAAATGATTTCCATGTAAAATTAATATTTCGTGTAATAATCGCTTTCTTTATCGTACATGGTTTAACTTGTTATTCTGATCATATCATTTAGGTCATGATTGATATACTTCATGAATATTACAATTGATTTATATATGTTATTTATTTAGAATATAGATATGTAGAGTAGATAGATATATGAAATTTAAAACCACATTTATGGAGACGGTAGGTCGAACGTACACATAAAGGCTGTTTCCGTTTTCATATCGTATTGAATGGAAGTTAGTGAATAAGATATATGTATACACACACACACACACATATATATATATATATTCAGTATAATTATTATTTAATATATTAAATAATTATTATTAATATATATTTTTATAATCATCATTGAATGTTGAATATGGAAATGAATATCACCGCGTCGTGGAGACGGTAATCCGTACGTACGCATAAGAGACAATATCATTATATTGATGCTGAAAGAGTTTGTAATTTGATATTAAATCATATATAAAGAATAAATAACATGTTATATTTATTATTTCAGTTATACTCATTATTATACCAATCCAAATAATGAAGTGTTTGATGAAAAAACTACCCCATGAGTTGGATACGGTAAACTGAACATACGTATGCATTGTGACATTATCATTCATATGATGGATAGAATAAAAAAATATGGTTGTAAAATATTTATAACAACATCAAAATATTTAGAAGGTAATGTTGTTATTATTTTTCTATGGAAACAACAAAGAAATAGGAAGTGGAAGAAAAAACTAACATGAATGAAGGTGGGGAAATTATTATCTCTTCTTCTGGTGTTTCCATTTGAGTTGATCAATAGGGCTCCATAGTTTGGCTTTCTGATCAATGTATGGACTATAAGATGATTTTAGGTATGTTGGGATGATATTTTGGTAGGGTTATTCTGAATCACATTACATGCACATAGTTAGGAAAACCATTTAGCCAAACCATTTTCCACATAAAAAAGGTATTTTACTATTTTTTTCTTCCAAAACCTATTTTGATATCAAACAAATTTATCCCCCATTCGACCCCATCCAGCGTGGGTAGAAAAATAGAAGCCTTCTCTTCTTCTATTTGTGTTTCATATTTGATCCTTAGGCTTTTGGAGTTCTTTTGGGTGTGAATCTAAAAAAAAGAATTATTCATCATTTCATCCCAATTTTTATATAATAAGGCTCATTGGATATGTTCTCTCCTTTAGAATCCTAAAACATCACATTTCTGGTGGATTCTGAATCGTCTCTTTGAATTTTTTTGAGTTAGAATAATTGATTATGATTAAGTTGGCTGCTTCAAACAAACATGTTGTAGGTGGACTTAAACATATTTCCAATATTATAGATGTGTTATACGTGTATATATTTTTGGTAATTCACATCCTTTATATATTTCAATGAAATTTTTTAATGAAAATATGTTGGTCTTTATTATGAGGCGGGAGACCATTCAAAAACACTATTAGATTCATTGATGATGTGAGAATGATGCTAGGTATTCACTAGAGCTATGTTGAACCCTTTATAAGGGTAAAATAAGTTCATAAATTTCAATTTATGGAAATTATTTTGGTTATTGGGAAATAATTATAAATTTGAATGTGGATTGGAGTTAAGATTAAATTAATGTTTTTTTTAATATTTTTGTGATATTTGTAGGATTCCATTGAAATGTTTAAAATAATTTTATTTGGATTAAGATCAGGGCATGGAATTCATTGATGGAATACTGTTCCTTGATAATGGGTAATTTTCTAAAATGGAGGTGTTGACCTAATGGGATTTGGAAAATTGGGGTTTATTATTAAATATCAAATATTAATTTAAAATGGGGATTTGATACCCCTTTTTTAGAAAATTTGATAATGACTGTTTTGAATAGATGGAAATATATACCAAATACTCATGGAATGTTACACTTTTTTCAAAGTTTAAGTCTTCTATTTTAAAATGTGGTTTCAATGTTATTATAAAGGACTATATTATTTTTATGATATCATGGATTGTGAAATAATATTTATATTTACTATTGTCTACATGTAAATATGACAGAATGGTGAGTTTTCTATCATGTTAATTGATAAAAGATATATGGTATGTAATGGTATGATGGTTAAATGGGGCCATGTGTTTAAATGTTAAATGTGTTAAATAGATTAAAAATCATGTTCACATGGCATAGTGGAATGTTATATCGGTGGCATATTATAACAGATTTTACTATCATGGGTTGGTCTAGACTAATGCTCTATAACCCACTGATGAATTTTATGTGTTCGTATATTAGAGTGAGGCTCTATTCTCCAAACATATGGATTATGTATCCTCAGTTTTAGGTCAGGCTCTTCTAATTATCATGGCCCACATATGTTGTCTTTGATAATATTGATGAACTGAGACTCTATGCTATTAAAGTTTGCATGATTTAGGATGAAATAATAAGGATTTCTGCTCCAAAATTTATAGAAATGGTTTGATTACCAGACCAAGGGATTAGGGTATGTTTATGAATTTTTTGGTTGGTCAGGACACCATCATGAAAAAATACTGCGAAACCCATTTTATTTTATGGCTTCATATCCCAGCATTATTAGATCTTTATTTTTTTATGTCAACACCATTGTTTCTACAAGTTAATAATGGATAATTAACAATATTTTATACTAGAATAATTATTTCATTAGTTTCCTTGATTATTTATATCACCATGATTATCTACATATATGATTATAATGGTTGGATATTTCGTCAAACATTATTGGTTGTGGGCTACTCAGTTATACTCACACAATTCTTTAGATGCCATGGAAGATTGGTACCAGAGTAGAAGATAATTGTATTAGTGTACATGATCATGATAGGAACCTAGTTCTGGGATGTGCATGAGGTGTTGGGTTGGAGCATGAGATTATAAGACTGTGTTTTGACTGGGGGCCGATATTGGGATCTTTTTTTAATTTTGGTATTTTAATCTTTTTTTTCTGACGACCTAAAATGTAGTGTATAAATAATATTGGTACATTATGTTTCACTTTTTTATTGATGTTTTGAAAATATTTATATTTTGATGTAATGTTTCTTTGGGTGTATATTTTTTTATATTACTATAAATATAGGGTATACTATCTCCAATGTACATTTTTTATATAGAAAATAGATGCTGGAATACTCTGAAATATGAGGATGCATGCTTGAGTTCAAGTGGGTTCCAAATCCGGGCCCCGGTTATAGTGGCTAATTGGTTATGGATGTAACAATATTGTATTATATCTAGTGTGATTTTTCATATAATTTTTTCATCATATACATGAGAGTAATATCATTATGGGGCTTGGTTGTGTGTTCATTATAGGGTCATATATCCCTATAAATGAGTGAAACGCATATTTATTTGGTTGGGAATTTATGTTTTATTTTGTTCTCTTATAGTGGGTTGATAAATCCACCATGATTGGTTCACTAGGATGTGGTTTTATTGATTTTTTAAATTTTTTCTCGTGGAATGGTATAGAAAGAGACAGTGTTTAGGTTCCTGAATTAGGCTAGGATCGTTTGATTGATAGTTCATCCATATTGTGCATATGATTGATTTTTGAACTCAAAATCAAATTTCTGAATTTTGGAAATGGTGGTCAAATATTGTTTTGTTAACCAATTTTTTTTAAATATAAAATTCATGAAATAAAATTTTCGTTGAAATTTTAGGTTAATTGAATGGGTTTTTATTGTGTAAATATTTGAACTTATAATGTTAATGTTTTTGAAATGTTTATCCTGTAGATTTAAAAAAGTAACTTCTAATTATTAATGTAAAATAAAAAAATTTGTGACGTTTAGGGTAGTTATTATGGATGTACCTAGTGTTGTGTTTTAACCCCGTTTATGGGTGGGTTTTTTAGTGAGGCCACCCTAGTTTGAGACCTTTGTTATGCATCTTGAGGATGTATTAGTTTTTCATGTATGGTTAGAGGGTTTGTATCATGTTGTACAATTGATAAGGATATGAACTTTGGGTTGTTATATTTCTCCTTGTTAATTTTTATGGTATCCCTTTGGTGTTGTGATCATTTAGGAATGTATCTAGATTTAATAATGGGTGTCTTAGTTCTGGAACAACTAGCGATGGATGTGGTTTTATGGTTGTGTCTACCCTTTCGATCTAAGACCTTTCATGTTCTGTTTTAGACAATTGAGTTAGATTTTGTCTCATGGTGTAGATATGTGATTGTGAGTACCAATGTTGTGGGACATAGAGTAACTTGTTTATTGATATATAAGATGAACATTGTTAGAAATAGAGAATGTATTTTATCCCATGAGTAATGATTTTTTTAGGTTTGATGTTTATGGTTTATAGAGATATCCAGTGGCCTTTTCTAGGCAATACACTAGTTTCGGTAGTTGGTAACGATTGTCCTTTTTGGAAAAACCATGGGAGGGGATAGCCGAGTTGTCAACATATGTAGGTGTATAAGGCATTGGTGGATGTTTTAGACATTGATAATGGTTCACATAGAGTGTCTCCTAGTGATGGTATGGAAGAGCGGTCTATGTGGGAATGTTAATTTGTTTTTTGTAGATGAAAAAAAAGTTGTGTTTATGAGTGTATAGTCTTGTAGAATCATTAGTATATCAATGGAGGTTGGACCAATGTTTTAGGCACCTTGTTATAAGAAGCATCGGTTTTTAGTTTAGATTTGGGATTAATTAACTATGGGTTCCATTGAAATTTTGGTAATATATCTTCGTTTTGACTTGATTTATATCTTATGGAAGAACATGAATGATTGTCTATAGTTCTGTGGTAGGTTTCCATGGGCATGATCATTCAGGTTCCGGAAACAACAATGTCAACAACGTCTACTAAAGAAGATAGTGTTGGTTTCAGATTGACACGTAATGGTAGAAAAAATCATGGAAGAATTATTTTAATATGAATTAACACCTAAAGAATGATATGGTCACATAAATTGTTTATTTATATGAAATTGTGGGTTTTTTGAAGGGTATATTTAGAATACCTCAAGCCATATGAAGATAATAGACCAAAAGGATGGTTTAGTTATGTATGTATGTGATGTGACTACCTTCAATGATTAATGAATTGTGTGATCTAGATTCATTTTCAATGTGTGGTCCCTTAAATTTCATACAAATCGAGGTCATTAATGAAGTGCAGATGTGGGCACATATAGGGAAGACATGGTGTTGTTTTGGTATGGGCGAACATATGGTTAGGGATAATAAGCTATTATTTTCTTTCAACGAAATTTGGAGGCCTGGTTATGTGAGAGAACATTTGTTTTTTGATCAAAGTGCATGATTTTTTCTTGTTTCTATTGGAGAGATCATACGTAGTGCTGGAATAACTAGAGTTAGGTAATTGAAGTATGGAAAAAGAAAATATTGGGACACAGCTACTTGGAAAAGTGTTGTGAAGTGGGGAAAATATTTTGATGGAATGCCCTTTTATAGTGGTGGACATGTATGGATGAGATGATTGTGGGTATAGAATCCCGATACATTCGGTAGATTATGGTATCCCTACATTGGTTGTGTCAATGAGATAGGATTACTTGTTATGGTAGTTTTGAAAGAGTTCTTAGCATTCTAATAGTCAGTAATGAACATGTTCAATATCTTGATATCATAATGGGTACTCTGAGAGAGATATTAAAATTCTCGTAGGTACCAGAATGTGAAATATTTTGATAAGGATCCTCATGGAGATTACACTCATGGATAAATTTTTTTTTGAGATCTATAGTTGTTGGGAAACCATCGAAATGTTACTGGTGAGGTCCTCAGGGTGAACATGATGTTGATGAATGTGGAGATTTTTGTTCTCAAAATACAGAAATGGGTAGTTGGTGATGATGTTTTGATGAGCTAGTGGAATATAGATGTAAATTAGCATGTTTTGGGGTTCATATTGGAAATTTGGGGAAGGATTTATTAAATTTCATTTCATTAGGAATATGGTGAAAACAACACTGCTATAGTGGGGATGGATATGTGAGTCATAGATGTGAGGATATGACCATGGAGTATATAGTTTGACATTGGGGTGCCAATAAAAAAACAGGTAAGATTCATGTTTCAGTTCATTTTGGAAGGAAAGTAGGGCTATGAATGTGGTATTAAATCTATTCGAGTGATAGTGTTCAGCTTGGGTTAATTTTAAAAGGAATCAGATTGGATGCATTATAGATGTGTTGATAGGTGCTATAGAGAATGCCAATTTTTTATGGACCAGCAGATGCTATGATGGTAAAGTTTCACTGAATGTTGGGAGTGGACATAGGTTTGTGTTTGTGGATGAGGATGATATTATTTAATTGATAAGGCAACATGTCTAAGAAAATTGTAAATGTGTCGAAAATGTATGTTGGGCATCAATAGAGTGAGTCGTTTGGGGATGGACATACTCATTTGGGTAAAAAAAGAATGGATGTGTTTTGTTGTATACTTGGTTCGATTAATGTTTAGGATGATAAGTGAAATTTAGTAATATAAATGGGAAATGAGGAAGAGTCAAGATATCCTTAGTTGAGTTTTGGATTATGGAGGTGTGTCCATTCTATTAGGTTTCGATAGTAATGATGGATGGCAATGTTTAATTGTGTTCTTATTGATATTAAGGATTTGTGGGTTGGGAAACATGTTGGTTATGTTGTAGAAGTTTAGTTGAGGTTCATTTGGAGTTATTTCAATGATGGAGGTGAAAAATACTATAAGATATTTGTTTTGAGAACAAAATAATATTGGGAAGAAACATAGGGGATGACTCTATAGTTAATGAAGTGATAAGTGTTACATGTTTAAAGGTATTGGGTAAAAATTGTCTTGGTGTGTTGGTTATAGTGATGGGAATTGGATCTCGTATTTACTTTTATTGTAACATGATATGAATTCTCTCCATTTTATATAATTTGGATGCTTGGATGTGTAACGGGGTTGTGGATCATGAGTTATAGACATACATTGGTCTGGGTGTGTGGTTGAAAAATCATGTGTTTCTTCAGGTGATGTAGAGCATGGTACAACATCGTAATTTTTATAATAGTGCAATATGGTACACAATTATATAGACCATGGATTTTTGATAGGATCAGGGAGATTTGGTGGTGATATAATCTTTAAAGATGGTATGATTATATGTACAATGTTTCTTTATGTCTCATTTTAGACAATTTGGATTTGGCTTCCTTAGTATATTATTATGGATATGTTGAGTTTGATATTTTTGTGTCATTTTAGGACCATATGGGTTCTAGTGGTGGATCATAGTTGGAATATTATTTGGGGTAAGGTTATTTCATAGGTCTCAGTTTAATATCAAAATGATTTTTTTGGGATAAATTTTTTAAGATGTATGTTTATTAGTGCCCCTCATGGCCAAACCTTTTATTGTGGAGGACTGCTGATGGTTGGGAATACAGCATGAAGATGTGTCATTATCTACTGGGGGAGATTTTACAATCTCATCGCTATTATATATTAAATCCCATATTAATTTGTTTGTAGTTTATTGAATTTCTTCGGTCAATTTGACAGGTCTTGATGGAGTTATAGAAGTTTGAGTAATGAAAAAGAAAAAAAGTGGTAAAATCTATGCTAAGAGCATTGGCAAGGAATGGTAAAATGAATCCATTCACTATAACTATGCATCCAGTAGACGGTGGTGTACCTAGTTTAGGAAGCCACATGGGGTGTCCGAGGAGATAGTGTGACTTGAATACCAACAAGGACAGTGGTGATGTCATAATCACTGTATGATTTTTAGAAATATGAGCATGGAATTACCAACCGTGTTGCTCCGTTTTATCATGGAAATAGGGAAACACAAGGTTCACATATCATTTGGAAAATCGTGTGGCCAAACCATGCACCACATAAACAGTGGATTTTTACTATTTTTTACTCCCAAAAATATTTATTTATTTCCCAATTTTCAATATCATTAGAACCCTTTTAGTCAAGGTGATGAATGAGAAACCCCATCCCCCTCTATTGGTTCTTCTCTATCAATCATTAGTAACTAGGTGTGTTGTATACTGTGAATCAATGCACTAGGAAATCCTTAAACTACTTTTGCTTCCATTTTCTTGAAGTGGCCTTATTGTTTGTTTTTTCTACCCATAATTCAAAAAATAACATTATTATAGTAGATTATATGTTGTGGACTTGAAGACTGTTTTGGATCAAATAAAGGGATATGATTAAGTAATAGGTTTCCAATGGGCATTAATTTTGTGGTCTTACAAATTATTCCCATAATCAGGATGTGTTAAACATATATTTAGTTTTCCTAATTCATTTTCATTCATTGATTTAATGTCATTGGTTATGGAATGTAATTTAGGACTTATATTGAGGTGTGAGACCATTCGCGGATGTCATTTTGTTATTTGATGATGTGAGATATAACATAATACTACATCTAGGGTATACTAGAAATGAAAATGGTAAAATTTGTTTGTAAAAGATGGGTTATGGTAATTAGGAATTTGAGTGTGTTCTATTTGTTAATTTGTGTGTACGATATAGTTTATGGGTTAATTGAAATATTCTATGCCAATATTTGTATAATTCATAAGAGGCCTCTGAAATGGAAAACGATGACGTGTTTTGGATCATGATATAGTCATGGATTTAGATAATAGAATATGGTTCAATGAAATTAGGTAGTTTATCTAAAATTATGATTTTGATAACAAGGGATATAAAAAGGGGGTTTTCTTACTAGATTTCAAGTAATGATTTTAAATGGGAATGTTGTCCCCCTTTGGTGAAAAAATATTATTGAATGTTGTCAATGGATGTAAATTGAAATAAAATCCTCAGAGCATGTTTTAGTATTTCAAATATAAAGACAAATTATTAAATTGTGTTTTCAATTTGATTTTAAATGAGTATTTTTATTTATCAATTATCATGGATTGTGAAATGAAATTGATTTTATCTTTTGTCTGGTTGTAAATATGGAATAATGTGGAATTTGGTATAATGTGAATGTGTTGGATGAGATATGTTTTTAATCTTATATTATGTTAAATGGGACATGGAATGTATTTTCTAATTGTGATACATGTTTAATGAATAACGCAGTCATGGCATAGTGGTTTGTTGAATGATAGGGGTATTGGAATGAGGCTCTTCATCCACATGGAATGAAATAATGATGTTATATACCCCACTAATGAATTGACCGAGTTAGGATGTCGAATGATGGTTATATGCCCCTAAAATAGGGTATAAAGTTCATATTTTTTAGATTTGGAATGATTGGTTCCCCTTGTACACCTATGTATTTATAGTTGAGGATATCAGACATAATATTTATGCTAGTAATGTTGACATGGTTTCAGATTTCATGATGATGGTATATTTAACCGAACGTATGGACAAGGATTGATTATCGAACTATGGATCAGGTGTATGTTTGTAAATTGTTTTCTGTGTAATAACCCATAATTTATAAAAGTGTGTGTAACCCATTTTATGCAATGTATTAGGCTCCTAGCATGATTAGAGATAGATTTTTATATTCTTACACATTGTGGAACCTAAAAGATAATAATGGATAATTAAAAATTATTTAAGTGTGAATCATGATTTCCTTTTATGTTTTCTACATTTATTGTAGTGTGATTATCATCATACAATATTTTAACGACTAGTAATTTATTTAGACATCATTAGTGGTTGACTAATAAGTTGGACTCACACCCTTCTCAAGCATCTATGGTACTTGGGTAGGCAAGAATATGTTATATATTTTCTATTAATGGTTCAAGATAGGGACCATGTGCTTGGTTGTTCATGCAGTTATGGGATAAAGCATTGGATGTTAGGATTGCGTTAGGAAGAATAATGGGTAGTATGTAATTTTTGATTGCATAAAAGTCATTTTATGTATGACGACAAGATATGTTGGGTACACATATCATGGGTACATTTTGTTTCACTTGGATTGTTCTTGGATTTAATACATGTTTTTGATGTTGTACTATTTCCTTATCATTATATTATTCTTATTGTGCATTTACGTTAACTATAGCGTATTGTTTCCTCATTGTACCTTCGTAGACCAGTGCTTCTAGTTGGTAGCCTCTAGAATACAAGGAGGCATGCCTGAGGTCATGTGTCGACACATCATAGGGAACCAATTATAATGTCTATTGGGTCATAGATGTTATAATATTCATTTTTATATCATCATTTCTTCTAAAATAATAAACTACCAATAACTCAAATACAAAACTCAATTCATCTGTAATGTATACGAAACGTCTATACACAAATCATGACTCATTAATATCTTACACATATTATTATGATCAAAATAAAATTAATATGTATTTATTGTTCACCACATATCCCCCATTGATCATCAATCTTCAAAAAAATTGAATAATTGTCATTGCAATAAATCCATAAAGAATAATAATTATTATTGAACAATTAATATTATGAATAATTATAATTCATTATCGTATTCCTATTAATATTGGATTAATTCCTTATTTAAATTTTTTTAAATTTATTATTATCTCTCATTATAATCAATTTCTTCATAGTCTCTTATCATTATTATTATTTTTTATCCATTATATTCACAAAAACATGATTTATTTTTAATTTATCATTTTATATTATAAAATAAATAATAGACATCGACTTAAAATATTTGATCATTACATGGTAGTCAAATATTAATTAAATAATTCTAAAAAATATGAGTTTATTTTCTATATAAAGTCATAATAATTTTTTATATATGAATGAGATACAAAAAAACAAATAATAAATTAACACAAACCATTGTACTTCCATTTCAATATGATATATTTAGTCATAGCTAAACATATATCAATCATTTATCATTTAACCACAATATAGCCTATAAAAAATAGGATACCACAACATTGCATATTTGAATATTTAAAAATTATCCATGTGTTAATTATGAATAATAAATTTACTCAACCTATATTTTTATACAAGAATCAAATTGTGAAAATTCAAAAAAAACTATCACCATTTATATGGGGAAAATAGGTATTGTCTTGTCAAATCCCTGAAAATGCAATAATCAATGATAATTTTCATATTATATTGCATAATTTAATTTGGATATAATAACTATATCATTTATATTATAAAAAGAAAATGAATAATAGGGAAATACTCTATGTTATTTTCAACCATTACTATATCATACTTCCTAAAGAGTTTACTTATGAATTAAAACTAATTACACCTTTAAAGACACCAAAAATTTTATATTCCTCATATAATTGAAGGAATATTCAATAAAAAATTATATTTTATATTTATCCACATATTTATAATTATTATAAAGATTTAGAACATTACTAATTGAGTGTAGCCATTAATGAATCCCAAAATTTCCCAATGAATCTTCCTTATCGTTGTAGAGAGAAATGTACTTCCAATAATATACTTAACAATTTATATTTACGATATTAAATTGATGAATCATTCAATATAAAAATAGATTATCATGAAAATATGAATGATATATTATTTATCCAATAGAACCAAGTCATTTTGAGAATGATCATGGTTTCAACACCATCATATGTGAAAAGAGAAATATACACTTCACCAAATCCTAAATTACTTGTCACGACTCGTCTGCCAGTTCCAATGTCATGACTACCCCAAGCCCACCATTAAAAGGAAAAGGGTTGGAAACTAGCACTTGAATGGCATATCCCAAAAAGGAAAGCCATTACATTAAAACGTGTACAAAAAAAAATTATTCAAACGACCAAAGAAATCAAAAAAGTAGAACTCTGATAGTAAATGCGAGAACCGAAAGTTAAATGGTACAGTATACAAACCCAGCTGAAAAAAGGTACAGAAAAAATGAAAAACATCTCCATATGTAATTTTACAAGGATCCTACCTGATGGATAGTTACAACTAGTCACTGTGGCTCTACACATCAATCAGTCACCTCCATACACGATCTCATCTGGGATCTCAAATCTCTGTAAATGTTGTCCATAGTCTACACAAGACAGAACAAGGTGCGGGCGAAGCCCAAGCAGGGTTAGTATAACAATATCTAGTAGGGACCCCATGACCCATTATGTTCTCCCAGAATTCCATAAGGAAAACCCAAAAAAAATTATCTCAATCAAAGCACAAAGTAAAAGACAGATCACCCAATTATATAACTTATAGAAAAAAGAATAACGATGATAATCATAATGATAAATCATCTTATTATATGGATATGATACAATACTAAACCACAATGAAGTCATTCTATTTTTTGAACCACATATGGTCGTATGTCACCGATCCACAAAGTGTCGTATGTCATCGATCCATACTGGGTCATAAGTCACTGATCCATGATGGGCTGCTCTAATGCTGGTCCTCGTCGGGTCATGCTTTTTCTAATCCATACAAGGCCGTAAGTCTATGATCCACATAGGTTTGTAGTATTTTGATCCATGATGGGCCACTCTATTTCTACTCCATATCATTTCATGCTGCTACTCAACTAAATAGGTTCATAATTTACTGATGCCGATCTACAAAGGGTGGCTCTCCACTTGAAAGACAGCCACATGATTCTCGCACTCAGTTCACTTGAATTTCGTAAATTTTTCTTCTCAAGCCATCATTCGGACCACATATTCCACTAACTCCCATGAATAAGTAACATTAAGAACATACATATAATAAGGGTTCCAGTGTAATAGAAAATATATCAATTGGACACCCGTTCTGTACGTTAAAATCATTTTTGTACCGAGGGATCGATTAGATTTGAGTTGGTCCAACCCGGCCATACTCCAAGATTATCCAAAACCCAAGTGAATTATCTATAGAGAAATACCAAGTAAAAAGGGTTTGGGTTCCATAGACAGTTAGTCAAACCAACACCATGTTTAGATTTTATGGCTCTCGAAGAGAAATTGGGTCACATTGGGTCTCAGGCTGGTCCGACTCGGTTGGACCAACCCGACCCTCCCATCTAGGCCTTCCCACCTGGTCTGGGCAGCCCCACCTAGTCTTGGCCAACTTACCCAGTCGGGGTTGACCCGACCCAGTTCGAGCCACCCCGACCTGTCCAGGCCACCCCGACCCTGTCCCGGCCGACCCGACATGGTCTCGGCCACCCCGACCTTGTCTGGGACGCCCCACCCAACTTAGTTCGGGTTAACCCATCTTAGTCCAGGCCTCCCCATCCCAACATTGTAGACAGGTCCTGGTCCTGTTTGGCTGTGAGCTCTGCCAGTTGTGTCGTGGGATGAGCTCGTCCCACTCGGTGGAGCACAGCCCACCGGTTGGGAACGAGGTCTACTCCCCTCTCAAATAGACACAGTCTACCTAGGTTCACAAACCATTAGCGCAAGGATGGATCCACCCCTCAAGCTTATCAGTCTAGGGAGGGACCTGCGAATGTTGGTCCGCCAACCCCACAGACAGAGCCTCAACACCTCATTCGTGGCACGCTGCAACAATGTGCCTCCTGTCTTCAATGCAGACAGTGTTGGACGACTTCCCCATGTCCGCCCGGACGCCTGCGGGCACCGTCACCATCTCTATGTCAGCGTTCTGTGGTGCTTCTACGCCGATAGTGCTTCCTAGGGACACTAGTAATGTTCCGTTGGTTGGTTTTGTTCTTTTCTAAGCCTGTGAATCTCTTAGGATGCCGGATTCACTGTTTGGACCTTGACATTGCATTTCCAACATGTTTCCTAGTCACCCATGAATAACACATCAAAACTGACATCTACGGAGGGTTCGTGCGTTGTTTGGATTGGCCTAGGCCCTCATTGTTATCTTTTTTATGATTTGGAATGTATGATAATCATTAAAACCACATAACGAAAACCTACATAAACCATCCAAAAATTCAACCAAATAAAAGATCAACCAGTTAGTCTGATGATCTATGTTGATAATATTGTTCAAGAATGAGGTATGCTGAATTGAGAAACACTTATAATGATTAATTCCCACACCATTATATTGCTGGAATATATTGTGGAAGATTAATAAGAGATGTATGTGTTTTCATTCGTTGTTTATCATCCTCCGGATCAATTCCTCAACATGCATCTTCAAAACATCATTCTTCATTGGAGGAAGATGTCTTCGACATTTCTTCATAGGTTCCTCTCGTCATTTCGAAAAAATCATGCCCATGATTTCATTAAATAATTTAATTTACCACCATGTAGGTTAATTATTATGATTGATTAATGTATCCTAATTAATGAACCTATTAATCCACTGTCCTTGTGGTTACACAATGAGAAGATAAATTCATTAAATGTATCTTATTAAATGACTGATGTTACTCTATGGTCTCTCCATCTGTCACTCAATGGTAGTAAGAGAATAAAATAACTCAAGAGTTAATTTTTTCTTTTTTTAAAAAGCCCAAAATTTTTCTTTCTCATCAAACCCTTTCCGATCATAGTTAATCATCACCTTTGAGAATCCGGGTGCTGTGAATACTATGGTGCTCTGGGATTTTCAATCAGAGAAGCAATTTAAAATATAGAAAATCCAACCCATATGTTTATCAAACGTTCATTAAAAATGTTCAAAAATCCATTCTGGGAACTCTGAGGCTCCGAATCACGTGCAATCAGTTTTTGTAGTCATGTAATGAATAAATATCAATAAAAAATCATTTTGAATTTCTAGGTCATTACATTCTCCCATATTAAGTATTTACATCCCTAAAAGCCACAACAAATGCTCAGGAACCAAAATGGTGATACGGAGCATGAATCATGGCCTCCCGCTCCTATGTACTATCCTAGAGGTTTATGTTCTTCAACTAAACACGCAGTAGAGGATTCAACTGCCCCTGTAGGTCCCGCTCCTGTTGAAACTCTCTCTCCAATGTGAACTCTATGAATTTCACTCCATCATCAATGTCCAACTCGCCCAGTCGATGATGTGTGATGTATCATGCATGTATATCCGCAATTGGGAATAATTGAAAACATTGTCAACCCAATTCATCATTGGGGGAAGATCTAGCTAGTATTACACCTCTCTTACTCAACTGAAAATCTGGAACGTTCTAATGAACCTTGGAGATAGCTTTCCACCCCGGGCGAGTCTCTGAAAACCTCATCATGGTGAGACCCATAGGAAGACATGGTCTCCCTCCTCTAACTCCAAGGGTCTCTATCATATGTAATCATATGAATTCTTTCTACTATGTGTAGTTTTTATCCACTCATGGATGATCTGAACCTTCTCAGTTGTAACTCGTGTCAACTCTGCTCCCATAAGTGATGAATCCCCAAGGTTTTCTCAACATAATGATGATCTGAAAGGTCTTCCTTACAAGGCCTCAAATGAGTCCATGCCGATTGAGGAGTGATGTATGTTTTGATATGATAACCCTACCAATGTCATGTTATCCTCCAAACAATGGACAAAATGAAGGATGCATGCACTGATCATGTCATCAAGCGTCTATACGGTATGCTCCATCTAACCATCTGTCTGAGGAAATAATACAGTGCCCAAATGTAGATTTGTCTGGAATTCCACCTACATTCCCTTCCATAATCGGGATGTAAAATGATAGTCATGATCGGATATGATCATCGATGGGACACCATGATTCCATTAAATCTCCTCTACATAGTGGCTTCTCAAGCCCTCTACTGATCCCAACTCTTGGATGTGTAGGAAGTGATCCGACATTGTGAGTTGGTGAATGATCACCCAAATGGATTCATGTCCCATAGATGTACATGGAGGCCCTATCAAGAAGTAAGTGGAGATTCCACCCCACATCCATTCTGGAACCCCATGTGGATGTGCTAATACTGCTGGAACATGATGTTTTTCATTCACTTAGTGACTTGTGAAGCATCGGGAAACAGACTATGCCACTACTTTCATTATCCCTAGACACAAGTACTGACTCCAGAGGACCTAATACACTTTTTCTGTAAGAGGATGTACTTCCAAAGGGGAGGCGTGGAACTCCCTCAAAACCTCCACTCGTAGCGTCACTGGTACCATGGAGCATCCATTAAAAAATATGATGTACTTACCACATTTAAAAATAATTCAAGAGACTATCATTAGGATATCTAAGAACATCTGGTCTAGAAATCATGGTCCCTAATGTTTAGTCTCCCTGACTACAAGAGGGAGTGGGGGAGTGACTGACATATATGGAAGGTAATCAGCTCCATCACTATATACAAAGGGTGACTACAACGTGACAATATACTCTGTCCGCTCACTGAACAACTCTAAACCTAACCTCCTCCTATGTGTGTCTGCCACAACGTTCACCTTTCTAGGAGTGTAGACCATCTCAATGACATAGTCCTAGAATAAATCCAACCATTGTCACAATCTCTAGTTTATGTCCTTCTATGATATGATATACATGATTATATTGCGATCAGAGTAGACATTAAACTATTCACCCATCAGTTTGCGTCACCACATCGTCAAGGAAATTTCCACTACTGCTAATTCCATGGCATTGTTCTTGTATTTGTACTCATATTTTCAATATCTATTGTGTGATATAGGAAATCAACACTTTATCCTACATCATAACACATCCTAGTCTGGTATCTGATGCATCACATTAGACAACATACACAATTCCCCTGCTTATAGCCTCTAGATGGGGGCACTCGTTAGTCTCCAACTCAGCTAATGGAAACTCTGTTGGCATCTCTCTATCCTTAAAAAGGATTTCCAATTCATTAAAAATTATACAAGGGTTTTGGTACAATCGAAAAGATAGTTACTAATTTCATGTAGTACCCAACCAATCCAAAAAAAACTCTTCTCCTCAATCACAGTCCTGGGTGGTTCCTGAGAAAGAAATGCCTCTATATTCACTTGGTCCACTGCAACTCCATCCTCTAAGATAATGTTTCCTTGAAAGTGGACCTCTAGTATCCAGAACTGGAACATAGAGAGCTTAACATAAAACAGGTTCTCTCGGAGTGTATCTAGAAATATCGGTAGATGAGTTACGTGCTCCTCCTCTGATGCTGAGTACATCCTGATGTCTTCAAGGAAGACCACAATGAAATGATCAAGGTAAGGATTGATGATCCTATTCATTATTACCATAAACACATATGCCGCATTGGTCACACCAAAATGCATTACCAGGAACACAATGTGGCCTTACCGAAATCTAATGTCCATCTTCGGTACATCATCATCTTGTAGCCTAAGCTGGTGATAGCATGATCTAAGGTCTATCATTGAAAACTACAATGATCCATTCAGCTAATCAAAGAGATCATAAATCCTTGGGAGTTGATACTAGTTCAATATTTTCACCTATTTCAGTTGCTGATAGTCCACACAAAGACTGAAACTCCCATGTGCCTTCTTGATGAAAAAATTGGGGCCGCCCATGTCGAAACACTGGGACTTATGAAACCATTCCCCAAACAAGACCTTAAGTTATACCCTCAACTCAAAATAATCCCCAAGGGCCATCTGATATGATGGTTTATATATCATTGTTTTCTCGAGGTACATGTCGATGTTGATATATACCTCTATGTGAGGTGGTATTCTCGAAACATCCTCAGTAATGACATCAACATACCAGTCCACCACTACATGATTTCTCAAACTTCTCTCATCAACAACACTGAGGGTAAGGCTATCAAACTAATGAGTGATTGGATACACCCTCATTAGATAAAAGCCATCCTAACATGTAATGGTTCCCTTTCATTCTAGTGAAGTAAAAATGGACCCATCCTCTCTGACACACTACATCGTGCCCCAAAAATAGTCAATCTGAGCGTGGGCCGTATATAACTAGTACATAAACAATATGACGTCGTAAGGACTCAATGCTGCTACTAAGAGATAACTACTAAATATCTTTCCTCCTAGTGTAAGATCCCACTTACAGAACTAGCATGTAATCATCAAATCCTCTCACGTATGAGTATCTAAATGTGAGGATCGAACCAATAGTCCCCAAGGTCAGGGTGGATAGCCTCAGGGTAGTGGCGGTAGAACCTCATATCACTGTCCACCGCCTACTGCACGACTAACTCCTCTACAACATATACTGCCCTACTGACCTACCTTGCCAAATCTCTTCTACAACCTTGGTGGTACCTCAACTGTCTTCTAATAGTCTATACGATAGGTCGGGCAACAACGAACTACGTGACCATGCCCGCTGCACGAGTTGCATAGTCGGCTACTCTGTTAACTATATATATCTTTTGATCTATGCACCTCCCACCCTACATCCCGGGGTCATCCACTAGACGTTATGTCCCTCTTGGGCCTCATCATCTTATTCATATGGGATACTGAAGATTTATTGGCAACGTTTCATCCGGTGGTGGATCTCACTGTCAGTGACTACTCAGCTATGAATCTCTCTACCAGATGCACTCTCTCTAGAACTCCAGCCTACATCAGTATGTAAATCAATATCATGGCTGCAATAATATTACATTGGTGACCCTACTCAAAGGTCCAGTTCTTGAAGAAATTCGAACATACCATGTTGGGGAAGTAGAAGTCGAGGTCAATAAATCTCACTAAGTACTCGGCTACTGTCAGGATTACCTAATGTATGTGTAAGAGATTTTGAATACATAGAGGGTATAGAGTCTCTCAATAAAAATCCAACATCAAGAGTCTCTCTATGTCCATAAATTTGAGTATTACAAAATTGTGTAACTGGAACGTCAGGCTCCACTATCTCAATGATGTTCCCTGAAAGAGGCTAGTATCTCGGATCACCATCTCGTCTACTAGTGTCTTGACCAAATGGACAACTCATTCCATAACATCCAGCCAGTCCCCAACTCCCTGTGGATCCATATCACCTCAAAAACTCAGAGGCCTCTACTACTAGAACTCGTTGTGCATGTTATGTCAGCATGAAAAGTCTAATAGAAGTGCTGGGGAACCCCACTTCCCAATGAGTAGTGGTGCATCTAGTACACCACCTGAAGATACCATCATTGTACGTGGGCCCTTCACCGTTGTCCCATCACTCGGTGGGCCATCATCAGGATTTCTCACTAGAATCCAAGATGGATGTCATGGCGGAGGAATATTTTAAGGAAACAAAAAAATCATGGTTAAAATGTTATACCCTGTGAACTGACTCAAAAGAGATAAAAAAAATTCAAAATCACATGTTATCAGTGTTTTTTTGCACCAAGTAAAAAAAAGAATTCAGGGTCATAATGTATGGATATGTCGGCTGTCGCACAAAAAATGGACTCACCAAACTAAAAAATCTAATCAAATTTTTCAACACTATTGCCACATGAAAAAGATTATAGTATTGGGTCTCTTTTAGAACTGACTACTTTGATACCACTTTGACACGAGCCATGCCCTGGGTCCCTTGCCGTGACAAGCCCAGTCCCATCTTACAAAGGCTAGAGGTTGGAGATTAGCACCAGAATGGAATATCCCAAAAAGGGAATGCATTTCCTTAAAAACTGTACATAAAAAAATTAGGAACAGGAGAAAAGTAGACCACAAAGTTGAACCGGTGATAGTAAAAGTGAATACCGAAAATTAAATATGCTCGTATACAAGCCTAACTGAAAATAAGGTACAACATAAAGAAAAAGCAACTCTAGAGGTCATTCTCCATGGAACCAACCTAATGGGTAGGTACAACTCATCACTATGTATCTCCACATCAATCTGTCACCTCCGTACACTATCTAGTCCTGGCTCCCAAATCATGATCAATATTGTTCGTCATCTGCACAGGAGACAACAAGGTGCGGGAAAACCCAGTGTTGGGGTGAGTATAAAAATACATATTAGGGACCTCGAAACCCAATAAGGTCTCCCAGAATACCATAGGTATAAACCCAAAATTATGATTGCAATCACAAAGAAAAAAGTAAAATATAGATCATGCCAGGTATATAACATAAATAACCTAAGTAATGATGATTAGTCGTATTGCTAAATCATCTTATTCCATTGAGTAGTTCCACAAATTAACAAGGAAGAAATATTTCTTTTTCTGATCCACAAAGGGTTGTAATTCACCGATCCACAATGGGTCATAATATGTCATTCGACAAAGGGTCGTATGCCACAAATCCGCAATGGGCTGCTCTAAGGGTAGTCATCATTGGGACGCACTACTACTGATCTATAAGGGGTCATAAGTTTTCGATCCACACATGGGTCGTAAGTTACAGATCAATGATGGGGATCTCTATTGATGGTATTCACTTGGGAATGCTACTGGGATCCACACATGGTCATAAGTCACTGATGCTGATCCACAAAGGGTTACTCCCCACTTAACTCAACCATAAGATTCCCGTACTCTGTCAAATTGAGTTCCGTTGATGTTTACGATAATCCATAATTTGTAACACACTTCCACTAAATCCAAAAAAAATCTAACCCAAAGAACCTCTATGACATAAGAGTTCCAACGTAGTAGATAATGATTCAATCAGACGTCTGATCTTTATGTTATAAGAAATTTAGTACTAAGGGACTGGTTGGATTCATGTTCTATCCAACTCAGCCATAATATAATAGTTATAAAATTTTAGGTGAGGTATCTCAAAAGGGCATAATCATTATAAGGGTTCTGGAGCCATAGATGTTTCATCAAACTGACATCCTGTTTTGATGTTTTGGTTCTTTATGAAAAACATCAAGAAATTGGGTCTTTGTCAGATACAACTTAGTCAGAAAGGCTAGAATAACCTGATCCGACACAAACCAACACATGATGACCCGACTGAACCCGTTTTAAATAGTCCTAACTCATTGGGCCCAGCACAAATTGGTTGGGCCCATCACAGTCTGCTAGGGCTAGAGGCTTGGCCCGTTGGGAAACGGGACCGGCCTGACCCACCCGGAGGGGAGCGAACCACTAGGAAATAGAACCATCCTCACCCATAGGCTGGGCACAGGGACATCCCCCCATTTAAACGGTCACAGTCTGTTAGGATTCTCCAACTAAAGACACAAGTCTGGCACTGCCCCTCCAGCTGACTGGCCTAGGGTGGGACCTGCGGAAGCGGGTCTGTCAATACTGTGAACGAAGCTGCGACACCTCTTATGCCGTGTGCTCAATGGAACACCTCCCGTCTTCAACGTGGAAGGTGATGGTCATCCACCACCTTTCTGCTGATGTGCCTATGGGGTCCGCCATCATCTTATGGCTGGTGAGATCCGACTGCTGCCGCAGGTCACCGACACCGCCCCGCCAAAGGGTTCATGTCGAATATAATTCTGCAGTTCACCGGTGAAGCTCTACTGTTACGATAGCTTTCCTATCTATTCCTATGAGTCTCCTAGGATTCTGCCTCCACATCGTGGCCCTATATTTTTCCTTTCTTCTATGTTTCTCGGTCTCTCATGAAGAACACATCAATCCCGATAACAACGGAGGGTCCTGGACTTGTTCAGATCATCCTGTGCCATCTGTAATAGCGTTTTAATCATCGGGAAAGTATAATTATCATTATAATACCATAATGAAAACCCCACATCAAACTCTCGATAAATATAGAGAATCACAGATCAAACCATTATTCTAATGATCCACATTCATCATATTGTTCAACAACGAGGTATGATGAATATTTAAACACATAGAATGATTAATTCTCATACCTTGATATTGTATGAATCTCTTGGAGATGAAGAAGAAGATGATCCGTGCGCATTTTCATTTGTCATTCGTTGACCTCTTGATCTATTACTTAGTGGGAATCATCAAAACATCTTTCATTGTTAGAGGATGATGTCTACAACATTTTGTCAGAGGTTCCTCTCATATTTTCTCAAAAAAAATTCCCATTGTTTGATTAAATAATGAAATTATCCCCCCATGTTGGTTAATTATTTTGATATATTTATGAATCCTAATTAATGAACTTATTAATAAACAAGAGTTGTTGTTACACAGAGAGTGGTTCAAGTCATTAAATATCACTCATTTAATTCTCGACGTTACCCTGTGGTCCGACCATCCATCACTGAATAGTGGGAAGAGAATAAAATATCCCAAGAGTTATTTTATTATCATTTTTTGAAATGCACAAGAAATAAATTTTTAGTCTAACCCCTGTCTGTTGAAGTTATGCTTGGCTTAAGCGAATCCCATTGCAACAAAATCAACGGTTCTCTCATATTTTCAATCCAAGAGGTAGTTTAAAAGTTATAAAATCTCACACACATGTTTACAGAACATAGATAAAAAAGATCAAAAATCTATTCTGGGCTATCCGGGCCTTGAAATCACTCGCCGTCAATTTTCGTATGTCGTAATAATTGCCTATAATTAAAAACATTATATGTAATTTTGGAGTATTTACATGTTTCAATAAATAAATAAAACTTGGTTTTATCTTTAATCAATATTCTTTCTTTATTAATATCCTATGATACTCCAATTTTATCTACCCTATTCATAAATTATGTTAAAGTTAAATGTTTCATAACATTCATTAATTTCTGATAAAGCTAATTAGAACAAATAACAATTTTTAATCTCAATATATTATTTTAATATATTATGAAATGAAAAAATAATTTTCAATAACATCAACTCATTTCTCAATTATTCATTCTAATGTGACTTCAATTTTGATGAAAAATATTATTCCAACATATAATTTTATATAATATTATAAAAAAATATCTTATTTAACAATTTATGGTATATCACAAACACTTCTCCCCTTATAGGTATCCTACTTATAGGATAAATGATCAATATCTTCTTAATATACTTAATGATGTAATCTTCAGAAATTATTCTTAAAAAAATAAACCCCTAAAGAAAACCAAGGTATTATGTTAGAAAATATAGATAACATTGTCATAATGAATTAATGTTACAAACATAGAATGTGATACATATAAATTATTATCATCAATATTTTTATAAAACATTTTATATTAAAAAATCATTTGATTTATATTAAAAATGAATCTTATTTTCAAATTGTTTTTAACACATTAAAAAATTAATTATCATGTTTTTCAGAAAAAATGAATATATTTGAGTAATATTAAAAACTACATCAAAAATTTATAATGTTAATATCTAACTACCATTTTTTAAAATATATAAAAAAATTCAAAGAAATTTGTATTTCTAAATAGATTCAATATCGTTTAATAGTTTACCCATATTAAGAGGAATCCAAAATTTTGTATATCCTCCATTAATATATTTATCTAATGTAATACTCATCCAAGATCAACTTTTTAGAATTATTTTTCTCTAATAATTTTATCCAAAATGTATTGTTTCTATAGTGGAGCATTTGCATTTATTTTATTGACCTTTTTATTTTGATGATAAAAAATGAAAATATATAATAAGAAAATATTATTCATAATAATGTGTAATGATAGACCATAATGGTACAATTACTTATTTGATTCTAATTTTCATATTAAGAAAATTCTATATGAGATATTTGATATTTGAATATAATATATTATTAAATCTATAAGGAAATTTTCTTCTTAACTTTTAGACTACAATTATTTTCATGTAATCATTAATAAATATCCATACATTATTTATTTATACTATGTGGTGATTTCCTTCCAACTGTTTTTTTTCCAAATATGGTACATTATTGGACAACAATGCCAATATATGAGAATGAGATTCCAAATATTTTCTTAATTATTTTTAATTTTTTTTTAATAATTATTGGATTGTTATGGATGTGGAATGAGGTTTCATTTCCTTATAAACATTTATTTGTTCTATATGGGTATCCTATTAAGGATATATATTGTATTAAAATAACATGAATGTTAAATCATGAATCATACCAGAAAAATCAACCTAGATTCACGAATTAGGAATTATATATACGGATGGAATAAAACAATTTAATGACTAGATGTTTTTGTATAAAAATAAATTCAGATACATAGTTGCACCAATTAAATTTTTAAAAACATCAAATATGTGAAATAATATATTAAAATAGAAAAAAAAAATATTATTTATTCTTGAGTGGATTATTTGTGAATCTAATACAATTTAATTGTGGTTATAAATAGAAACAATGAATATATAATAATATATTCCCTTATCTCTTGGATGCAATGGTTGTTGGAATCAATTATCATCAAGGAATGTTAGTTTTGTTCATTGTATATAATATTTGATTAATTTCATGAAGTTAAATCATTACAGTATATATGGTGTATTATTTATATAAATATATTTCATTGATCAAGTTTATTTTTTGTAGGATTTGATTGATCTAAAAACAAACTCATAGCGTGAATTAATATTTAAATTCACAATGTCTATTCTATGAAAAAAATCTATTGATTTATAATTTAGAAATATAATAAGTTGAATATTATTATTTTATCATAAATAATTTCTAAATGTAGAACATCCATTCACAGATTAGAAAGGATGATTTATGACATTCACTCCTCATAATGAGTATTAAAACCATAGAATTTAGTGGCAGATTTTCAATTTCAAAATAAAGTTTCCTACTTTGTAATTATTCACAAATTGAGAATGATAATGAAATGGAAATTTAGACAATCATTATGTCGATGGAGTGTGTAGTCATTAACTAATTCAAATTATGTATAAAGTCTAATTAATGATAATATATTATGTTTTGAATGCTAAATTGTTTTTCTAGATATTTTTTCTTAATATGATAAATGATACAACTATTTTTTCATATGTACACATTCTGTATTCTTATTATTCTTGTTGAAACACCACTACCCCGCTCTCTAAATTTTTTAAAAAATAGACTATATTAAATTATCTCCCTATATCAAATTTTCTGCGTGAGTCATACCATAATAAATCTATACACTTTTATTCATAGCCCAAACATGACCTTATCTTCTTATCCATCAATTTATTTTCACCCATGGTCCATCTGATAGCAATTATTTTCCACGTGCATATATTTTGATAAATGTGATAAACACATTTTAACTATTAAATCAAAACATCAAAAAATTAGGAAAACTAATTAAATCATTATCCTCTTCCAAACATTTATTTAATATCAACTATAGTTGATATATTATTTAAATATGTGAAAATAGAAATTATGATGTCTATTATTACATATCACATGAAAAATGTCAGTGACTAACACAAAATCATCGAACAAAATTTATATAAACATTAAAAGTCATTCTTCAGAGTTAAATTTTAACCAAATCATTGTTTCTCATATCCTAATCATGCAGTTTATAGTCTCCCATCTAATGTCAATACAAAAGTACAATTTGATTTAATCATGAAACATACCTTTGGGAACTTCTTACATTTATATATTTTGAATTTCTATTCATTTATTTGCCAAAAATTAATACACAATTATACTATGAATTGTATTCCATTTTCATGTATATTTCAATCACTTTTTTTCTTTTGTAATTACACACATCAATTAATAATTTTACAACCTTTTCATTTTAATCAGTTCAAATACATAGGGACGAAAAGTCCATTTTAACATCACAATTCAAACAATATTGATTTTCTTTCTTCTTTCATAAATTATTTTTCATTCCCTTTATCCAATTAATGCTATAAAACCATAATCTCTATTATTTATAGGGTTGATGTGGTTAAAAAAATAAAACACATTATGTGGGTAGAACAATAATATTATATAGTTTTATTCTAATCGTTTACTCATTTTAAAAACTAACCATTCATATAGCTCATACATTACATAATTTCTGTCAATATATTTTTGTAATATCAAATTCATTAGGCCCATCAATAACCTATTTTTTAATTAATATGTATTTTCTATCCCACCATAGTATTTCATTAACAACACCATATAAATAAAAACATCAATGAATAATTAATAATATACGAGTATTAAAACTATTTGGAAATACAAGATTATACTCATAAAAATGATATATAATTCAATCAAATACATATTCACACAATGATACTAATTATTTAAAAAATAGTGATGGAAAAATTATTAAAAATCCATAGATTATTTCTTCCTAAAATCTATATTATCGCAAAATGTTATTTCATAGGAATTTTATTATATATTCCAAGTATTTTCATTAACTACAGTAAGTATTGGATCTTGGAAACATATTCTTCATACTAAAAACCGAAAAATATACAATATTATACTTATATATACATGAATTATTTCATTAATATTTTCACACAAAAATAATCATTTTTTTGAATAAGTCTCACTAACATTAATGTCCCCCAAAATAGTCTCCCCCATTATAGTAAATATATAACCAGAATTTGATATAGGTTACTAGTTTCCACATTGATAAAATAAAAATAATTCTATGGGATGGTTATGGATATACGTGGATGAGCATCCAACTGGGATGATTCTGTGCGGGATTTGAGTTTATCAGACATGGCTCCCTAAAAAATCAATGAGAAGGGGTTGGGTTTGTTGTAGGTTCTACAAGATTACAATAAACCTATGGAAATAATTTGATCTGGTGTCTTCCATATTATCATGGGTCATGTATTTAATAAAAATCACATAAAAATAATTAAATTCATGTGTGAGGACCCACTGGGTACATGGGACCAGTCATGTCTGTGGTGAGGGACGATATGCAGGATGAATGCCATGACATGTCGGGGTCCTTCCAGCGCTTAAGGGGACACGTTAGTGTCCATTCCAATGTTTTAATTGGTCTTTATGGTCAACACATGTATTCCTTTATGCTACTAAATAATAAATTAATATAGAATAAATATCCAATGTCATTCACTTCTTATAATACACATCACTAATATGTATTGTTTTTCAATGAACAATGAATTAACTCTATTATACATGTCAATTCCAGATTCAAATGATTTTTATCCCATTTTTATAATTTATGTTTTAAATAATTATATGTTTTTAACACATAAATATACTTTTACAAACATGTGAAACATCATATTCATTAGTCATTTTACATACTATTATTTATATAATAATATTACAATCAAAGGAGTTTTCACCTTCATGAACAATTTATTTAGTTAGAATCTTCACAATATTTTGGAATTTTTATCATTAGATAATAGTTTAGTATCCCTAAATATATATTAATATACAATATTATCCTCATTAATGTAAAAAATAAGGCATTATGAAACAAAAAAATCATTAAAAAATAGGTTTCTATAATGAATAATGAGGGTTATACATATATTATTCCCCATTTTTCCATCCTTTAAGCATACCAAAGTTGAGTTTCTAACCACACTAACATAAAATAGATTACATATTACTCATATGAAAATTTTTCAGAACATGTCTACAAATTATTGTTTTCTCTAATATTTCTTCCTTCATTAGTATAAATTCATTACGGTCAATGTAAATTTAAATACTCGATGTAAATTATACTTATATCTATTAGTAAAAAATGTGTTCATGTTCTTCATATTTATGTCACAAATTTCAACAAGAGAAAATACTATGATTTTGAGCCACTCTTCATTCACAATTGTCACAAAGACACCTTTTTCCGTCATAAATTATATGGAAAATATTTTATCTCCAAACATGGGTGATTAAAACTGACTTTTCATTTTCATTGAATGCTCTATTTATGTGGATTGAACACAAGTTAAAAAAATAAAACATAAAATTTATTTTATCATATAATAAATAATTTTAATGATCCTATTCACACTTAAATGATCGATAAATATTCTTTGACAGACATCAAAAAATTATAATGTTGGTCATAGATTTTATTCAAATTGTTAGATAGGGAATTTTGTTTTCTTGTTTCACATATGTATTTTAGGAGACCTTTTGGATATATATTCTATTAGTTATATGTAATGACTTAAACATGTATTATAAAATGATTATAAGAGATTAATTATTTACTTCATTGATTCGTCTTCTTATTTTCATATGTTCATAACCACAAAACATAGACAATATCCATAAAATAATTAATCTTACTAAAAATAGAATTTTTTATATCACTTGAACCATATTTTTAATATATTTTTCATGTTTTAATTCAATAATTAAGTAAAAAAAGTATAGGATGCACTGAAATTATTTATTAATTTCTTATACATTTAAAAAAATTAACCCTTACTAGTTGTAGAATACTTTCCTTCACATTTAGAATTTTGAAACATAATATATTACTAACCATATTCATGTTCCAAAATGATGATTAGAAATATCTTCTCAAATTTATTTCATTATTATTATCCATAAAAAACCAAGTAAATATTTACTAATTTATTTTTATTCTTAGACATTATTCATTTATTTTTTTGTATTCATTAGTTTTAACAACCTCTACCATGATTATCCTTTTACATAATATTAATACCAAATAATTAAACTTCCACAAGTCAATTTACATCTCAAATCACATCATCTTTTACTTTGGTTATTCATTATATTTATAAATTTTTATTATATATCCATTTCCCTTTAATATTTTCTTTTTTAAAATCAAAAAATATCTTTAATCACATAACATCATTCGTTAATGTTAATAATATTTGAAGAAATGATAAAATCAACTATACTAAAGGTATGAGTGTGTTTCACCATGATGTTTCTTTCAATCATGATTCTTTAGTTTTGAGATGCATTCAGTTACCTTGCTCATTCACTTAAAGACCTTTAAAATATCATTTTCTTCTTAATTTTCACTTTCATTTCCACCTCATGAATTATTATTATTTATTTTTTCAATAAAATAATTCTCGTAATACTCACATAATAAATTAGCTAAAATGTATTTTTTTTACAATTCTATTTCTGATATTTTTAATATAATTTTCCATCCTTTTTTATATTAGATAATTTATTCCCCTTAAAATTATAATAATTCCCTTTTATAAATGAAATATATATTATTATATTTAATAAATACCCCATTATTTTTTTGATATGATGATTTTATTCATCTATTATGATTTAACAGTTTGGTAATGTCTTCTATCAACAAGAGTTGATTAAAATATGAATCATTCAAAAAAATATTATTATAGACTATAAAGAAATTTTGTTTCATGATTTTTATTGAAAATTTTAGATTTATATATATATATATCTATATGTTCATTATATTTACATCATTGTTTTGTAATTGAAAATGATTATTAGAATGACTCGAAAAAATATTTAGAGTACTGTATAAAAATAGCCTATTGGGGTTGATGTATGAAACCCACAAACTCATGTGTTATTATATTAAAGTTCAAAAGGATTAAGAATTGGGTTTTCTAACTTATTTTGATAATGAATGCTTTTTAGTATTCCATCATAGTTTCAGTCAACACATTGATATTTTTTTATATAAAAAAAATAATTTAACATATTAGTGAATAAAATGTTTAAAACACACACACATCCGAATACAGAATAGGATGAACTATCACCATCTATTACCAATTGTATACCCCTCTCCAAAATTCCAATTTTACCTCATACAACAGAATACATCAAAAAAATAATGTTTTATTATATGTAAAATGCACTTATAAACATGGAAAAAAACTTTCCTATATTGCACCTCATTATTTCAAGCATCTCACCATTATTTAAGAATAAATGTTAATTTGGTGCATAATTATAAGATTTCTTGATTTATGGAACATAAAGACAAATCATGTTGTGGAAAAAGATAATATTACTCCATAAATTATATCTTATATATTCTACTTATAAATTATACATTGGGACTGGATGGGATATATATTTTCAATTAAGTGGTGGAAGAGCCTTATAAATTCATAGTGTGTGTTGTTTGAATGGTTTGACAATTTTTGGAAAGTTTAGTATCTATGTAACCAAATTATTAAGTCCACTAGTTTTACATGAATATTCCAAAATAGTTCATAGTTTACATATAAATATTTTTAGATGGATAAATATGTTCATAGTGGAGTAGTAAATGAACTCTCAATTAGTTAACACCTATATTAGTGGTTATGGTTAGTGGTGAACATTTTTAATATTTTGGGTAGAGATTATAGTAATTATTAGTGTCCTAAAAACACCATGTATAGGGGTAAAATGAATGTGATGTTTTCTTATTAAATTAAAATTTCTCTTGAGATATATTAATTTAATAATTTATTAGTTATGTCTCTACCAATAAACATTTTATATCTTCTAAATGAAACCAAAATTAATAATCATTAGGATTATATTGTATATTTTATTCCTTTAAATCCAATATATATTTAATCATGGTAGCATTTATATTATTTTCTAGGTGAATAGTCATGATTAAAAAATTATATTTCATATTTTAAGTGGATTTATATGTATTTACTATTCAAGCATACTGAATGTTATGTAATTGGGTGAGGCTTGGAAGCCTTGATAGCACTAGAAATTGACTGTCAGAGTTGTTGGTAACTATTAGAACATCTTGATTAGATCCTTATGACCCATAATATGTTTTTTAGTACATAGTTAATCATAAATGGGTGAATTCCTTATTTTTTTGTGTATTAGAATATAAATTATAAAATTTATGGGTTATTTATTTGTTTATCTAGTTTGGGTGAGATGTGATTGAATTTAATTTCATGATTTTTTAATTATATAAGGGTGATAGATGAGGGTTGATTCTGTGAAATGATCATGGCCTTGACATATTTTTTCATGGAATATATTTTATTATCCTAAATCAATTGATGCAAAATAAAATTTCGGAAATCCTTGTGAATATACTATGACTATGAGTTATATGAATTTATGTGTCATGTTATACTTCTTAATATATCATTATTTTATGATATCATGTTCTTTGAAATGTATTGTAAAACTTTTTAGATGCATAAAAATTTTAAGAACCCATATTTTATTATATAATCTTGCATTCTCATTCATATTATAGACTTTGGTGTGGTATCATTATTATTGTACATCCTAGATTCTATTTGATTCTAGGAAACCCTATATTTTGACATATTCCCAAATAACTATTCCTAAATATTTTAAGGCTATAATTATATTTTGTAAATACATATATCATTACATAATTTAGGTAATATTATGTTTTGATTTTCACAAATTTGATCACATACATAGGATTGGATATGTTATGAATTCCCCAATGTTTCTTGTATCTCTATATGGTTTGTTATGTCGTGGACATTACATTTTTGTTTTCTATATGAATGTACTACATAGATATGTCACACAATTATCTCATCCAAGTATAAAACAGAAATGATATATCAACACTAGAAAAATAATATTGGATTTGGTTTTAGAGTTGTTTGGGTAACACATAACAACTTAGTATGATTTATTATGCATAGAATGATACAACTTTTTTATATTCATGTATATATAAATACATTAGATATTATGGATATTATAAAGGTCATCATTGTTGGTGGTCTAATAAGTGTTATTCTCAAATCCTACATATTCCCTATATTAAACAAATATACTTTATTCCTATTTAGTAAAATATGATACATGTTGAATAGATGATTAGGATCGAGTTCATTGATATATTTTATGGACATGTCAATGATGTGATACAGTTTTTCAAATACGTATCCTTTTGTGTAATTTTATTCCATTACATTTAAAAAAAATTTGTCTAATAGTAATTCATTTCAATATATTAATATGTTATATAATGGGTTGATTTTAATATAAAAAATGTTATATATTTTATTTTACATTTTTCTATAAGAAATAAATTTCTTTATAATCTAATAATCATAATTAAGTGGTTTAATGAATTTATTATGTATTTTGTTTTGATATACAATGATTAAACGTTCCCAAATGCTGATAATATATTCAAAATGGTATTATATAGTATCTGGAATATAGATACGTGTGCTCGATTTCAGTTATCCCTCTATATATAACGAAATATTATGGTGGGCCCTTACAATGTATTAAGGACGGATATTGGAGCCTTTTATCAGTTGAATTACTGTTATGAACATGGTACATTGACATAGAAATTATGATAAAATTATATCTATGGTGGATCAGAAGTCAATAACACTTGTGTTTGGGATGTTTAATTTATTAGACTTATGGTGTTTATTTATTGATATTCAATATTTTAGATGAAATGTTTATTCATGCATGATATTTTAGATTTCATTTAATTATATACAATTTTTAACATTCTTAGGATATCATGTGCGTAATAGTTCAAGAATAATAATAATAATTTATCTGCACATTATAATTTTATGAATATATGTGAATTCAATGATATTTTTTAAAAATTGTAAGAATTTATGAAAATGATTTTAAATACATAATAGTATTCGAATTTGATTCTAGTTGACAAAAATATCAAAAATATGTTGTTTTGTGTCATTTTAAATTATTTTTTGTGGATTACCAAACAAAATTGATGTTTGTGGGTTTTTACTTTATTTATAAGAGGCATAGATATTTTATTGATGTATGTATGGTAAATAAAGAGCCTATAGTTGGTAGATATTTGGATTTACATCCTATATATGTCCTAAGTAAGGAATGGTATGCCAGTGGTATAAATTGGTAATCCCATGGGATATTTTTACTATTCATAGAAACTTTAGTGTGATGTATCATCGATTGTGTTTCCTTGGGATAGGGAAAACAAAACTCACTATAATCAAAGTCAATATGTTCACTAGGATGGTTTAAGGTGATTTCCTACTATTTTTTGTTCGTGGTTAATTGGTAAGAAGAAATTTGGTTATCATTTATCATTGATTAAAGTGAGTAAAAATGAATATCTAATTAAAGATAACTAAAAATCACATATAATTAATTGGAATCCAAAGGGCTATTTTCCATTCTTATTATTATGGTATTTTTGAGTAAGGTTGAATGCATATTTCTTTTTTTTTGTAATAGTGAAATATTGGGATTTTGATGTCTAATTTAAATTTATTAACAGTTGTGTTACATCTAGTTGGAATTATATATGGGAATAATGATATTATATGATTAGGTTTGATCAAAACTCCTTATATGAGAATCAATCTGCGATATGATATAATACTTTTTTGGGTTTGATATAAGGTGGATGTGTCTTTTAAGAAAAGTATGTTCTGAGTATTTGGTTCCTTTTACTAGAGATGTATGAATTAAAAAATGATGTATTTAAAACCCATTCATGAATTTTAAAAGTATGATTAAATAAATTTTATTATCACATTGGTTTGAAATGAATTAAAAAAATGGTCGAAAAATGCTCAGTTTCAATCTTTGTGAATTGGAACACGGATGAAGTTACATGTGTGGCTTGTTATTTCTAAATTTTATAATGTTTTTCAAGAATGGTGTAATTATAATAAGTTAATGTTAAACGATGATTATTTACAAATATCAATATTCATTCCATATGTTAAAATATTTTATTCTCGGAGTTATTTCATCAAGATAAGTTCCAATGATTTATGGGGCTTTAAAGGAAAACGGTGCCAACAATGGATTATGTCATCATGTATGAAATTTTTATCTACACATTATCCTTGATGATAAATAGGTAAAAGAAGAAATATTATTTTGATAAGGGAATTAGATAACTCTTTTGAGTGTGGGAAGTCACATATTTCTGGGAAATATATTTATGAATTGTTGAAAAGTAATTAATTATCAATGTTTTGGGTATTAAATACAAGATCTATTAGGGACTAGGATAATATCATGTAATCAGTGGAGGGTGTGTCATGAGAACCACTTTGTCTGTGATAGATTCAGTTAGGAAAATAGTTTACGACCGTTATATCTAAAAAGAAACTATACCATCAAATATTACATATATATTAAAATAAGTTTTATTAACCGTATTTTTATACTTGAACAATTGAAGTGGCATTCCTATAGCCGGATGGGAAAATCATTACAATATCTCATTCTAAATAAGTCAACAAGATCATGGAGTTTTTATTATGATAGGTTTCTTTCATTATCAAGTTATACCATTAATGTTCAATAAATAGATGATGTTAAGGTTTGTTTTATTTTCATTTAAAATGTTTTAATTAACTTAGTAGTGTAATGTTTAAGGAAACTATTTGAATTTGATTATGAGATATGTTAAAAGAGATGTTTCAATCCATTTTTATGAATAGGTATTTCTATAGTATAAAAAGGGATGTGTACATTTTTTTCCTATTTAGTGATTTATAAAATCATTGTGTAGGGATCAACATATAGAAAAAAAAAATATATCCCATGAAATAGTTAGGTAATAGTTAATGTTGTAACATTCATAAGTATAAAAACTAATCGAAGAATGACTGTGATTTATAATAAATTTTGGAATGAATATGGAATGGTTCATATTTGGATAATAGAAGATTCCTTACTTAAGGATTTATTTGAGGTTGTATAAAAGTTACGGTGGTTGTATGTCAATAAGTGGATATGATTTGTAGAATGGAAAAAGTATCAATTGGGTATTGAAAAATAACTATATTTAAGAAACAACTGATACAATTCATACATAATTTGGTGTTTTTAAAAGGAGTAAATTTTTGTTAAATCCTTAAAATAACAGTAGACATATATAGAGGAATTTTTGGGGTGTTATTACTACAGAAATCATTTTTCAATATTGACTGAATGAGAAGTAATTTGAAATTCAGTTCAACATTTGAAAAGTGGAAAGGCATTATATTTTTATGGATGAAATGAGAGTTCTTATATCATGATTGATTTTTATTAACGAAAATAAACTACATAGTTTGGAGTTTTCAATGACTCCAATCATTGTGAGTCATTGTATATTGGAATCAAGTTGAAAATATAAGTATTTAGAGACAAATGGACATTTGAATATGGTTTTTGAATAATTATCATGTCTTATAGGGATTTGGGATCATAAAAATAATGTTCTCAATGTCTAATTATGTGTAAAAATGTCAAAAAGAAAACAAATGGTAGAATTTTTACCATCCGGGTAGGGGGTTTGAAATATAAAGCCTACATGCCCTTAGTTTCTATCCATATATGAATATACAGACTATATAGTGGTGTTGCACAATAATCCTATCCAGCATAGTTATAATATAAATGTGAATGATTTCATATAAGTAATTATTAAAATTATTTAATAATTTAATCCAAAAAATAACCCTTTTCATCCATACTATTTCAACCCTAAACCCATTTTCCCCCATTTATAATAGGCCTCCCAAGATAATTATCAAGCCCTTAGTACGTTTTTGTCACTCGACTGATATATCTACTGATGTATGAGTCTCCTCACATAAAATAACTATTGAAAATCATCTATATACCCGTAGATCTATACTAATTATTTTATAGAACATTATGTGTATGTTATCCCTATACAAAAGGTTTGAATAAATTGTTCATATACTTTATCCCTATAATAATTTTTTTTGAAACACATGGTAGAGGTACTCTATAATAATAATCATACAAATCCATTAATTTATGGTTTCACTATATAAATTTCGTGTGACACCACACCCCCTTCTATGCCTAATTTTGGATTCCCCTATGACATGTTTTTCCCTTCATATTTATTCCCTTCAATATTCATCAAGTATTAAACATTTTAGGAAAACTTATAGATGGAATCATCAATGTATGTTGTTTCCCTCTACCATCGCAAATATTTTGTTCTCATATATCATCATTTTCATTGTCAATATTACAATAGTATCCAGAGGATTAATGTTTGAAAAGATTCATTTGTGGTTCATTACATTTTGAGTTTATAAAAATCAACTAAGTAATTTTTGTATCGTCATTTAATAATACGACAAATAATTTTATTCCCTTTTTTTGGGTGCTCATGTATACCTATAGTGGTTTTCGTAACTATAACTTATTAAATTAAACTAATTAATGTTTTCCATGACATAAAATTGTGTTTATTTTTTGATGAAATAGTGATAAATGTATCATGAGTTTACATTAGTGATAATGTGATAATTTGTGTAGTTGGGGTTTAGATTAGTGGTAATCACCCCTTAATTGTACATGAAAAATGGGGGTTCAAAACCCATTGGGTGCAGGTGGTTTAGTAGTAATGTAGTGAACTGTAGCAGTGGTGCCACTATAGCAACAACGAGCACTGTAGCGGTGGCAGGTCACTGTAGCGGTGTCCGAGTACTATAGCAGTGGCGTGTACTATGCAGTACTATTGCAGCACGGGTACTGTAGCATTACTATTCACAGAATGGGCTTTGGAAAAAATGGGCCTACGGGCCATGTAATGGGCTAAATGCCCACTGGGCCTTCAGGCTATATAATGGGTGTCCCTCTACCCAGTTAAAGAGTTCATTGCTTTACTTTAATAATAAATGAGGCTTCAGCCCCAACCTTTTAAAAAAATGTGATAATTTGAGGGTTTTACATAAGATATATTAATCCAATTATTTTACTAGTATTTTTCATAAGATTCCTGAAAAAATTTAAATTTATTAAGAAATACTAATTGCATAAATATACAAATGATTTGCGAGAAACTATAAATAATTTTATTTTATTTTGACACCCTTATAATATTAATTCATTATGATAAAACTACTACAAAGCTGTATATTTATAATGATTAGAGGTTATTTAAACAGCTATGAAATGTGGATTGAAACACAATTCCCAATGTTTTTTTATTTAATAATTTTTAATGTTTATAGTTTTTTAGTTTTAAAATTTTAAAATTTATGGTTTTTTATTATATATAAATATCTATTTTTTTAACCACATATCTCTCGATTGACTTTACTACTCCAACATGATCTATCTATTATGACTAAATAGACACTAATATATATATATATATAAATATATTAATATATATATTTATTTTTTATTTTTTATTTATTGTCAATTTTTATATATTTTTTATAATGCTTATAAAAATATGAATAATTTGAACATTGAATAAGTAATAAATACAATATAAATATGAAACGATAATTAATATATAGTATATAAATAAAAAATAAATATTAAAAACATTAATCTTAAAAAAAATAAGATAAATAATAGACACAAAATTTATAATAAATAAATTATTACTCAATAAATTATTATTAGTTATTATAATAATATAATAGCTCATAATAATAAGTAATAAATATGATATTAATAATAATTAATTAATTAATAAATGATAAATAAATAAATAAATAATAATAGATAAATAAAAAATACAAAACATAAACAAATAATATATGATTACATAATGAATAATGAATTAATGTATTATAAATAATAGATAATATATAATGAATGAACAGAAGATAAATTGTATATAATCAACAAAAAATAAATAAATAAATAAATAATAAATAAATAATATATAAAAATATATATTATACAACAAATAGATATATTGGTATAAATATATATATATATATATATATATATATTAAAATACATATAAATATATTGAAATATATAAAAATAAAAAATATATATATAAATATCAAAAAAAATATATTTTCATATAACTATATATAAATATATATAAATATAAATAAAATAAAATTATATTTATAATGTATAAACATATCTAATATGTAAATTATTATGTGTACAATAAAATGAGAAGCACAAAAACAAAACTATAGACTAGAAGGATCTATTGTAGTCCCTTATGGATAACCATCCGACCAACCACTTTATTACAAAATGTTTCTTGAAAGATATAAGTGTTTTAAATCCAATTATATGGAATAAGATACTTGTATATATTTATGGTGGAAGTGGGTCTTCCTTTTTCATACATTAGTCTGCCTACCTCAGCGTACCTATATCATCCTACATACATCATCGTGCCTCTACTAGACTACCACAATATCATACTACACACCGACCTATGTCACATCCTTACTAAATAAATTAATGGAATATAAAAATATAAAAAATTAATACAATTATTTTTGAAATTAAATATGGATGTCGAGAAATTATTCAAAAAATAAGGCTTCCAAACTAAAAACAATGTTTTGGAGGCCTTTAGTTCTTTTCTGACAATGAAATAATACAGATCATAGTTCCCTCAATTTTGATGACATATAAATAATTTTAGTATTATATTTTTTATTTGTTGATGCTCAAAAAGTTAGGTTGGTGAAATGTTATGGATGATTAAATTTTCATTTTAATTTCAAATAACTCTGAGAATAATAACATATATTTTATTTTGAATGAGTACCAAATTACGTATTTATTTTATTATATTTTAATTATACATTTCATGGAGTATAAATGGGAACCCGGATCAACATATTTGGCCAAAGGTTCATTATGTCATTATAACTAAATTAAATATAAAAATTATTATAATGACCAATATTAGATTAGTTTTTATATAATTGATATAATACGAAATTAACATATTTTAATATATCATATATTATTAATAATGGTTCAATTGAAAAGTTTTTTCTTAACAATCATTTATTATTTTTCAAAATCCATAAAAATAAGAAACTTCTCATAAAATTTAATAAAGTCGCCCTAAGATAATTTTGAAATTATGAGTTGAAAATTTAAGGTTATTTTGAAAAATAAAATTTATAAAAGTGTCAAAATATAGATTTAAAATAGGTTAATTATTATAAGGATATAAAACAAGATATTTCTTGTCATATAAGATAAATCAGTGTTGTGTGTAGGGTATGATTAACATGATATTGAATATAATGTAAGATAGAATGAATATTTATTCTAAAATAATGATATTTTAAAGTCATGATGTGTAACATTCTCCCCCAAATTAAAATGTGACTTGTCAATTTAAACATCATCTCTATAATCTAGGTAATGATATATATAAAAATTAATTTTGTTTGAGATCACAACATCATAAATAGGGCTAATAAAACATATTTTTAATAAGAGGGAATTTTAAATGTGATGTTCACCACAAAACTAAGATTTCAAATTGGGGAATGTTATTAAAAACATGGTCAAGGAAAAATTAAACTACCAAATTATAATGCAGAGTAATGGAGAACATGTTCAGATGAAATTTTATGACCATAATGTAATAAATCATATCTTTGAAAAAAGGGCATTTATATCATAAAAATGATGATAATATGAAAATTGTTTTTTGAATACATGTTTCCTTGAGTATAGAAATTATTTTATTCAGTAGTAATATATGTAAATACACATTTATATTTCATAAATACATTATAATCATTTGATTGTGCCTTTAACTATTTCAACATCATTTAATATCACATGTTTTAACAGTTAGTGATGTAATGTAGTAATATATAATACCTCATACAATGATAAACACAACCTTTTCAGAATTGGTCATGCATTCCAAAAAAATATGATCCAACACATTTAAAAATATTTTATCTAAATTTCTAAAAGAAACAAATTATTCATCCAAACCTCATAATGTAACTTTTTTACCATAACACACCAAATATATAAACACCTTTATAATGTATTCTATTAGAATATTGTATCATATTGAATGAGAAAAAAACATATTAAAACTTTCATGATTCTTAATTACATGAGTAAAACACATGTTATGTGATATATTACTTGAATTAAAATGTTTTAAACCCCATCAATAATCTAAATATCAACATTGTCAAATAATCAGTATCCAATTCCAAGATAGTATGTAATATATAATCTTCTTATCCTTATAAATCATCAATTTATTCCATGTTCATTATCTCATTATAAGAATCTTTTTATATGATATTTTTTCTCAACGACGTGTTTTTAAAAAATGATCAAATTCATATTGAAACAATATTATTCTTTATCAGAACTGATCAACAGAAGCTTTTAAATTGTTGATTAATATGTAATATATTAAAATCCCTATATATTTTATAATTCTCATAAACAGTACCATACATATAAAATACAAAAATTCCATAATTGTTTAATCCAAATTGATTAATATTAATCATTCCACATCAACAGAGGTACATTATATTTTTGGACCATGATCCATTAGCCTCTTTTGTGGTTTATTCCTATGACCCATGAGACATTGATTTGCATAGTGTCCTACCTCATTGTTGTCAAATAATTTATCAATTGCAATAATTGTTTTATCCTTGATTTAAAATGTATAGTTTCATATGTCTCTAAACTTTTAGAAACCTAAAATTACATTTAATCAAGGACTAGTGTGATAATTTCCAAAATTATTACATATGGATATAATACTTTCCCATTTTCCCTGTATTTATCTTTTCCCAATTTTTCTCATGTTCTAATGCTTCCCTTTGAAGCAATTTTACTTAGATAATTATATCATTTTTTCATTACAAAATTATACATTTTCTTCAAAAGACGATAATTCATGGGAGACTAATTCACTTATAAATATTACATGAATACCATAAATATATGATCCTTCTTACACATTATTTATGGTGCATTGGTGAGGATCACATTACTCTTTTTAGACACTAAATCTAAATGACGACATGCACTAGGTTATATCATATCATTAGGTAAAATAATGCATACCCCAAAAATATCAAAATACATAATATAAATTGATATATTTTATGTGAATCTAATTTTATAATAAAAACTTTTTTTTTGGGATTTTATTCAATACTTATCATGAGTTAATATATTAGTATTATGTTACCATAATAATATTTTAAAAATATAGTTTCCACTATTTCTATGAAATATCATTTAATACATACTGTAATTCCCAAACCCCAAAATACCAAATATGGTCTATAGTTTTATAAAATATGCACGACTATAGGTAATCAAATCCTGATGGATTGAACATTTTTATTGTTTTATAAAACCATATTATATATATGATACCAATAATACATTGGGAAAATAAAATAAACCATAGCCTAAGTAAACATTACACATCCATGAAAGTCATTCAAAGGACTCATTTTCACATCTTTGGGAAATGAAAAATAATAAGGGTGATCACAAAGTGGATTAAGTAATAAATTGATGATAATAAATTAACATGTAATGGGAGATAAATTAAAACCCATGTGATTTAACCAATAAACTAAAAATTAAATGCACCCTTATATTTTATCAAATTAAAAAAATAACGTATAAAAACAATGGTAACTAAAATATATATGAAATAAATTAGTATTTATTTGATTTGATTTCAGACGAAAATGAAAAACTATACAATCAAGACCATCACAAGGTGTTTTAAAAAAAATAGGTGGAAACCCATTTAATGTTGATAACATATCTATCTCATGAGACCTATTGATGTATCGAGTTGATATATAAATTCTGGACCCATCTATAATTTAATTTCCCAAATATTCCATATATCAACTAATTAATTTAATCAATAAATTTTATTACTTATCAAATATCATTATTGAATAAAATATATATGTTTATCAATAATTAATTAGTTAATAAAATATCATTAAAACTATACACTATATATAAAAATGGTATATAGTTTATGAAATAATTATAACCATCCCATAAATTTTTGTATTAGAGTGATCTCAAATGTAAAACTTTCATAATTATGTTCTTGTTTGATGAGAATGTTAACAATAAAAATGAAAGTGAGATTATAATGATAATTTTTTCCGCTTCGTAATTATCATGTCAAAAAACATTTGACGAGATAATTCCATGTTAAACATAAAATAAAAACAATTATTATATAATCATGATATTAAAACCCAGTGTTCCAGTATATACACCACTGTAAGGTTAATTTGTTCATAACAAAAAATATGTCAAAATGAACTGAATATTTAGATGACATAAAATACATGGTGCCTGAATTTTCATGTGTATTTAAAATCATAATAAAATAATTTTTTTAAATAATATCCATCATTAAAAACTTTATTTTTTTATTTTTAAATGTAATAAACATATAAAAATTTTATAAACATCAAATGAAACAATTATGTTTACACAGTGTGTTTTGACCAAATTCAGTTCAAGTGCTCAAAACGACTTTGGTTGGTCGACATGGTCAAATGAGTCATTAAATAAAAATCTAAATAATAATATTCATGTAATAAATTTCATATGGTTTTATTAGTTGTAATTTTTAAACTAACTATGAAATATGTTATGAAAATTGATCCACTATTACAATCATAGAGATTTTAGATCATATATACACATGTGTAATGATTCCATATTTCAATGATTGTTATTAAAATATGTTATGTATCATTATATGATTATTTAATGATAAATATATAATAAATACCATGTTATTTAATCATATATAAATTTATGTATAATTCATGTGATTTTTTTGTAATATCCTTGCATTAAAGAGCTGATAGTCCACACGTCCACAAATGATGTTATCACTTTTTTGTGAAATATTTAAAAATTAAAATTATATAATATATATTATGTAATATAATTATGCAATGAATATAATATATCTGTCATTTATTCTTGATAATTTTAATTAAACCCTTTCATAATATAGTCCATGTAATCTGTGAATATATCAAATCATATTGCAGAGGAGGTAATCCACACATCCACAAATTATGTCATCATATTTACACCAAATGAAACTCATTAAGAAATTTTGTTATAAAAATTAATTGATTATAAAAATAATCATAAAAATCATATACAAATATATTGTTCATAATAATTCCAAAAAATGATATGTGGTCAAGGAAAAATGAATATGATCATTTCTTGAGAAGTTAGTTCACATTAAAAATATGTTATGTTTGTAACAAATTTCATTGAAGTGTGTATTGGTGTATGTATAATCCTTAACATAAAAACTTTTTGGAATATTTTTTATAATTATTTTATTATATTTTCATGGAATTAGTGGAGATTTAATGAATTTGGAATAAATAAATCAAAACTAATCATTGAAATATGCTACTTCTTTTTTATGTATCTCAATATTGATTATATAAAAAGTATTCCTTCATTTGTTTTATACATCATATTAGGATTCTATTTTGAGGGGATGGTTTTTTAATAATATTTGGGAATATTTTGTATTCTCCATAGGTTCGTAAGAGGTTTGAGGAAGCGAACGAGTGAAATATTTTTTTAGTGGAGGGGTAATGAAATTTTTTAAATAGAAAATGGTATACATTATTGGGTGACATCCCTAAAATGTCACGAACCAACCCGGGTCGACCCCATACCGGTCACCTGAGTCGGTCTACAGCGTGGCCCGAGAGGTGTTCCCGATCCTCCTGGTCTGGCGACAAGCACCAGGGCATCGCAGAGTACACATGGGAACGATTTTTCCCAATAAAAATTTACTAAGAAGAAGAAATAAATAAAAGATAATAAAATAAAACATCCAAAAACATAACTAACCTGACCACGAATCAAACTCCGCGTGACCCCGAGAGTCAATCGTCAAACTACAACCAACTCTCGTCCACGGCAAGCAAGCTGGAGTCAATCCTGCAACAGAAACTAAAAACAAGAAAACACTATAGGCATGAGTATTAAAACTCAGTAGGCTAGCCCGAAAAATCTATTCCCAAAGCACTACCAATAAAAGATGAATTTACCAACTTCAGGTTTGAACTACATCATAGAAAATACGGGTTTTTACACACACACACACTTTGCCTTTTGAAAACAAGTAACAGTCTGTTGCCCTTTTTAATTTCGAACAAGTTTAATGTTGAGAGAATCATTTTAATTTCATTTTTAATCATTTTGTGAACAATTTTAAAAAAATCCAAACTTTAGTTGTTAGTCAAAAGGAAAATCACACAAAGCACACCCTAAAGGCAATGGGAAAAAGTGGAACACAAGGGGCGGCATCCAAACTCAACCTCTTAATCACCTGCCACATAAAATAGTCACTAAAAGAGACATGGGTCGAACCTAGGAGATCATGAACAAACCAGAACGTACTATACATGTGACTCTTCCTGAAGGCATGCCCTAACTTGATGATGTCATAATGCCAAAATGCTCGGTATAGCCCTACCTGGCCTAACCGAGGGGCCCATTCCCCTAGAGGCTCCAACCACACTAAGGGCCACTAGCCAGTGCGTAATCTAAACTAGTGCAGCAATCGTTCTTAGAGAATTCACTCACTATGCCCGGTTCCCATGTCAACACGTATAATCATCAGGGTTGAGTCAACAATGTAAAACTAGACACGATGTACAAGCATCACATACTCAGCTCACCTAATCAACAAACGCAAAACATCACTCCAAATATACATTTCAAAACATTAATTTCATTAAAAGTACCAAACGGCCCTCATGTAATTATTCAATACCAAATCAATTCCAAAAGAAGGATCAGTCGTCATCACATTTAAAACCAGAAAACACATTTAAAATCTCATTTAGGTAAACCAAATCACCATTTTAATTCTAAAGCGCAAACATAAGGGCCAAATGGTTATTTTCAATATTGCGCAACAACTAATCATGAAAAAGCTTTCGGTACAATGCAATGAAAGAAGCAGTTCCAATTCCAGCAATATAACTACTCTAAAAATAATATTTTAATACTACTTCCAATTTGATGAAAATTTAATATATGACAAGAAATAAGTAAATTCTAAATTCAAAGGCAAGTTCAGTGGGATCCTACCTCAACTCAATACCCAATCACAACGACGCGACACACCTCGCACTAGCGAACAAGAAACACATGTTGACGGTTCCGATATCACGGGATTACCTCTTCAGCGCGCTACAAAAAATGTAAAACATTTAAAAACACATAAACACTGAATTAATATAACTCTTATGAATAAAAAATGAAAAACCATCCCGACGCGTTTTCAAAACATAATTTGCAGCATCTGCATTATTTACTAAACCACCTCAATGTTTATAAAACGATTCCAAAGAATAACATATAGAAAACCACTCTCCACACACACGCGTCATTTTGAGACAATTCGCACACCAAACTACCCCCAAAACAAAATCTTCACCTCATTTCTAAGTCAGGAAATCATTAAAACATTATATAGAACAATTATAAGTGACAATGGGAGACTTTCATATCAAGAACACGCCCAGAGTCATCTTCAACAATCAAACGCACACCATAACACTATTTAAACCCAAACGCACACCCAAAATCTTAAACCAAGATTTCTATTTCAAAATTAATTTAATAAATCATTGACATAGTTTTTAAAACATTTCAAATGAATAGAAAAAGGTATTGTATCAAGATTTATATAATTTTATTTCGTGCAAAGTGCTCTCTAAAAATTACTCACATATCACTTTCTTCAAAACTACTTTCAAAACATACTTTGCACCACTTTCATAATTTCATAAATGTGTTCCATAATTTATAAAAAAGTTCCTAAAATCATCATTTTTCATAATACAATTCATTTCCATTTTTTTCACACCAAAGCCCCTTTTTTCAAAACAAACGAAAAACACATCACTGATAAACCCATGTCAAAACTACCCCCATTTTCCAATAAAACTTATTACAAACATATATGAACGCTACATAACCATTTATCATGATGAAAAATTCTTTTCTAAATGTAAATACAATTTCATCAACCACGCATGTCAAAACATTTCAAAAAAAACATTCTGCATCACGCCCGCACCACACAATTAATCCATAGAACTCATTTAAATAATCAAACATGCAAATAAAAACTCATACACTAACGTAAAAGCATGGAACTAACTCAATTGACGATAAATCTCCCGAAATTGGGGTAAAGCACCATTCGCACCTCAATCGCTTGAGCGGAAGACTAAAATCAACCTATAATATTAATGTAGAACCAACAATTTGACATTACCCCTAAAAGTTGAAACCCTTAATCTAGGGTTTGTGGTAAACTAAAACCCCTGAATTAAAAACAAGGGTTACCTGAGGGAGGGTGCTACTGGGGAGGCTCGACCGAAGGAGCAGGGCGGGGCGAAGTGAGGTTGCTGGGTCGCCTGCTCGGTTGGAGGTGGAGCACGTGGTGGGAAGCCGGCGGGACGGAGGGAGGTCGGCAGCTGGAGTCGGAGGAGGTGCGGCGGCTGGTGGCTAGGAAAGGAGGGCGTGCGGGAGAGGAGAGGGCCGGCAGGGGCGGCTGGGACCGGCGGCTGCAGGAGGCGGGCCGAGAGAGTCCGGCGAGGCGGTCCGACGACGGGGAGAGGGAAGGTGGTGGCGGCCGGCAACTGGGGAGGGTGGCGGTGGTAGGCCGGCGACGGGGAGAGCAGGGGGGCCGGGTCGCGCACAACGAGGGAAGGGGAGGGGCGGCCTGCGCGCGACAAGAGAGGGGGAGAGCGTAGGGTTAGAGGAGAGGAAAAGAAAGAGAGGAAGGAAAAGGAGGAGGGAAAATAAGAAAAAAAGAAAAGAAAAGAAAAGAATATGAAAAATGAGAATAAAAGAAAAGGAAAAATAAAATTAAAACAAAACAAAATAATTTAATTTAACTTAATAATAATAATAATAAATTTGTTAATTAATTATAATGGAAATAGTAATTATAAATATACATACACATATTTACATATATCTAAACATATATAAAACATGTGAACATATATATAAACCGATATAAATATATATATATATATAAACATACATAAAAATATTGATAATAATAATATTAATAATTATTGTTATATTATAATTACAAACATATATACATATATATATGTATAAACATATATATATATAAACCCACATGAACAAATTTATAAACAAACATATATGAACATACATGACATATTATAAACATATATGCATATATATACTCATATGCATAAACACATTTACGCATAAACATATAATGTTGAAAAATATATATTTATCAGCATACGTGTATATATACACATATAAACATACATATATGCACATTACGTTAAAAATAATGATAATAATAATAATAATAACAATAATAATAATAATTTATAAACATATATACCCATATACATACACATATATAATCATATATATATGTATGTATATATATATAAATATTAATCCACTCAACGAGCGAATTTAATAACGTTAAAACTAAATGACCGCCGGGTACTTGCGCACTGCACGGTGCCCAAGAAGACTGCAAACGGGATACGCGTCACAACCGTATGGTGTTCACCCACTATTCCAAACCATAAACTCATACAAACATTAAAATTTTAGACCGGGACTCGCCCGAACACATGCAAAATCTCCCGACGCTAAGATAAATAAAGTAAATAAAATAAATAAATAAAATCAATTGTGACAATTCTCCCCACCATAAAGCTTTCCTCCCCCGAAAAGCCATAACAAGATCAAAACCCCAAACGAAAGCTGACATTACTATAAATTTTAATAAATATCTAAAGAACGAAAACAAAGAGATTCTGAAACACTCCAAAAAAGGGTAGCGATAAACCAAAAGAACTCATATAATATGAACGAATTACCCGCTAAGTGTCACCCGCCCCCAAAAGTGTGACCACCTCCAGTTGATCGCTTCAAAGTACAATGAACATTAACAATATTAGATCCAGGCCCAACATAAACCCACCTTAACACCATTCAACAGAACTCAACCAATTCTCCATCTTCAATTCAACCTTAAAACACAACATCCGGAACCACGCCAACAAAAAACACGGCGACTATTTTGAAACCAACAAACAGGTCAAAACCACATCCAACGCGTATCTCTTAAAACCTTACTCCAATATGACACTGGAACTCTCACACAGCAACTCCTTACCAAAAGAAGAAAAAATAGAGTTTTTTGGTTCCATATAAGACCAAACACAACCCAACCAAAACCTAGAACAAAACTGGGAGATTGACACGGGAAGTCCGAATGGACTCCCCACCATAAGAAACAAGCTAAATCGAATTTGGAGAGACCCGTGACAGTTATTTCCACCACAAGTGTCAAGTCAGTTCCCGGAATAGGACCAGAACTCCATCACTTGAGACAAAATTCATGATCACAAGAATTTTCAACATGTGGAGGTCGAATGGACTCCCCACCATAAAGCTTTCGAGAAGAGAAGAATAGGAGGACCTCTCAGCATTATAACCAGCCATCACTGCCCACGGGTGGGAGGGGGGCCCTGTCCAACACACCACCACCACCCGGAAAGCATAAAGCGAGCAACTCTTAATAAATGAGAGCAACGACATGACCAGGCAGTTATTACACATAAACTAGGCATAATGAGGAAAATGATTCCCACTACACACACTTACTGAGAACAACACCCTGTCCCAAGACTTCACCTTTCGTTGGAGTTCCCCCGACTATGCGCTAGCTTCACTCCGAGGCCTATGGCTGGAGCTCTGATGAATGAAGCATCTTCCGGATTCGTAGTCAGGTTTATGAAACCCCAAAAGCATGACACAAGAACCAGAATTTTTAACAATCACACATCCATAAGATAAATGGTTTAAAAGTGTTCAGCCACAACCATTCTTTCAACTGAAAGAAAGGAACACCAGAAAACAGTACAGGTAACGACTACTACATCCAAGAAACATTACAAGAAGAAAACATCAAGCTCATCCACCAACATCTCCCTACTCCTGCTGATGGGCTGATGTGACTTTCGACAATCCAGTTCTGGCTTTAGCGCGCTTCTTGGAAACACCTCAGCAAAATATCTTCAAGTGACCTAGATGTCCACCGGTGTGGCAGGGTCTTGGAGCACATGGACATGTCGGCCTTTTTTGACCCTACCTACCACACTGGTGACAGATCACAACATTGCGTTGTGAAGAAGATTAATGAATGTCTAAAGGCCTCTTTATTCCTCTACCAGCACCACCAGCATCAGGTCACTTTTTACTCTTCTTACTAGTATCATCTGAAATGCTTCCCAAAACTAGAGGATTCGCCACCTCAAGTCCTTCTACTAGATTAGCTTCAGCAAGAAAGGCTTGCTCGACAACATCCGAGAAGGTGGTTAGGTTGAGATCTTCCACTCTCGATCGCAGATCAGGTCGGAGTCTAGACTCAAATTGTCGAGCCTTCCTGGGATCATTCGCAACTAACCACTGATCATACGGAACTAGGTCTACAAAATGTCGATCGAACTCCATTATCGATTCAAAGACCTGCTGGAGACAACACAACTCCATCCTCTTCCTCAGCTTTGTCAACTCAGAGAAGTGTTGTTGGATGAACGATGACTTGAAAAACTCCCATGTCAAATCTTTCCCAGGCTTGTTCCGAGACATGGACTTCCACCATTTCCAGGTTGGACCTTCATGAATGAAGGTAGCCAACTTCACGTTTAATGACTCAGGTAGACCAATGGAACATAACTTCCTCTAAATCTTCTGCAACCACTGCACTACCTCAAGAGGCCCTGCTTTTCCATAAAAGAGAGGAGAGTTCAACTTCCGGAACTCCAAAACATAATCGATGGGCAGACCAACTGGAGGATTAACTAAGGATGCACCACCTGAAGCTGCACATTGAGCATCCATCGAGCCTTCGTGGTGGCGAACACTACGGATCAAAGAAATGAGGAACTTGATCAAAACATAATTAATACCATTTGAAATTCAACATTACTCAATGAGTTTCAAAATGAAGGAAAAACCCATTCACTAAAGGGATAACTAGAAATGATGGATGAATCGACCATATAGTTGGTGGCAATACGTTAGCCATACCACTGTCACTAAGAGCATTGTAGGGTAAAGTCTCCGGCTCCACATAGCTTTCCAGGCCCTGCGAGCACACATAGCTACTTTCCCAACTCCCTTTTCATTTCCCAACATAAAAAAAATCCAAAAGACCCAAAAGACACTACCGACCTAGACATCTCATAGTAACTTGAGGTTCAGAATGAGCAAGAGTTCATGACGTCCTTCTCGTTCCTACACCACGAGTCTGAGCAACTTTACTCCCTTTACCATGACAACTCCAAATAGCAATGGGCGCTCTGAAAAACAAGGTCTTCTCAGGATCCAACCTCCTCTGATACCATTTTGTCACAAACCAACCCGGGTCGACCCCGAACCGGTCACCCAAGTCGGTCTGCGGCATGGCCCGAGAGGCGTTCCTGATCCTCTTGGGCTGGCGACATGCCCCAGGGCTTCACATAGTACACATGGGAACGATTTCGCCTAATAAAAATTTACTATGAAGCAGAAATAAATAAATGATAATAAAATAAAACATCCAAAAACATAACTAACCTGACCACGAATCAAACTCCTCGTTACCCCGAGAGTCGATCGTCAAACTACAACCAACTCTCGTCCACGACAAGCAAGGTCGAGTCAATCCTGCAACAGAAACTAAAAACAAGAAAACACTATAGGCGTGAGTATTAAAACACTGTAGGCTAGCCCGATAAATCTTTTCCCAAAGAACTACCAATAAAAGATGAATTTACCAACTTCATGTTTGAACTACATCATAGAAAATACCGGTTTTCACACACACACACTTTCCATTTTAAAAACAAGTAACAGTCCCTTGCCCTTTTTGATTTAGAACTAGTTTAATGTTGAAAGAAACAAGTGAATTGCATTTTTAATCATTTTGTGAACAATTTAAAAAAACCAAACATTAGATGTTAGTCAAAAGGAGAATCACACACAACACACCCTATGGGAAATGGGAAAAAGTGGCACACAAGGGGCGGCATCCAAACTCGACCTCTTAATCGCCTGCCACAAAAAATAGAAACTAAAAGAGACATGTGTCGAACCTAGGAGATCGTGAACAAACCAGAACGTACAATACATTTGACTCATCCTGAAGGCATGCCCTAACACGATGATTTCATAACTCCAAAACGCTCGGTATAGCCCTACCTGTAATAACTGAGGTGCCCAATCCCCTAGCGGCTCCAACCACACTAAGGGCCACTAGCCAGTGCATAATCTAAACTAGTGCAACAATCGTTCTTATAGAATTCACTCACTATGCCAGGATCCCATGTCAACACGTATAATCATCAGGGCTGAGTCAACAATGTAAAACTAGACACGATGCACAAGCATCAATACTCATCTCACCTAATCAACAAACACAAAAGATCACTCCAAAGAGACTTTTCAAAAACATTAATTTCATTAAAAGTACCAAATGGGCCACATGTACTTATTCAATACCAAATCAATTCCAAAAGAAGGATCAGACGTCGTGACATTTAAAACCAGAAAACACATTTAAAATCTCAATTAGTTAAACCAAGTCACCATTTTAATTCTGAAGCGCAAACATAAGGGCCAAATGGGCATTTTCACTATTGCGCAACAACTAATAATGAAAAATATTTCGGTACAATGCAATGAAAGAAGCAGTTCCAATTCCAACAATATAACTACTCTAAAAATAATATTTTAATAGTACTTCCAATTTGACGAAAATTTAATAAATGACAAGAAATAAGTAAATTCTAAATTCAATGGAAAGTGCGGTGGGAACCTACCTCAACTCACTACCCAATCACAACGACACGACACGCCTCGCACTAGCAAACAAGAAACACATGTCGACAGTTCCGATATCACGGGATTACCTCGCCAGGGTGCTACAACAAAAGTAAAACATTTAAAAACACAGAAAAACTGAATTAAAATAACTATAATGAATAAACAATGAAAACCCATCCCGATGCGTTTTCAAAACATAATTTACAGCATCCACATTATTTACTAAACTGCCTCAATGTTTATAATACGATTCCAAAGAATAACTTATAGAAAACCACTCTTCACACACACGCGTCATTTTGAGACAATTCGCACACCAAAGTACCCCCAAAACATAATCTTCACCTCATTTCTAAGCCCAAAAATCATTAAAACATTTTACAAATCAATTATAAGTGACAATGGGAGACTTTCATATCAAGAACACGCCCAGAGACAACTTCAACAATCAAACGCACACCAAAACACTATTTAATTCCAAACACAGACCCAAACTCTTAAACCAAGATTGTATTTCAAAATTAATTTAATAAACCATTGACATAGTTATTAAAACATTTCAAACGAACAAAAAAAGGTATTAGATCAAGATTTATATAATTTTATTTTGTGAAAAGTGCTCTCTAAAAATTACTCACATATTACATTCTTCAAAACTACTATCAAAACATACTTTGCACCACTTTCACAATTTCATAAACTTGTTCCATAATTTATAAAACAGTTCCAAAAATCATCATTATACATAATACTATCCATTTCCATTTTTTTCACACCTAAGACCCTTTTTACAAAACAAACGAAAAACACATCACTGATAAACCCATGTCAAAACTACCCCAATTTTCCAATTAAACTTATTACAAACATATATGCACGCTACATAACCATTTATCATGAAGAAAAATTCGTTTCTAAAATTAAATACAATTTCATCACCCACGCATGTCAAAACATTTCTAAAAAAACATTCTGCATCACACCCGCAGCACGCAATTAATCCATAGAACTCATTTAAATAATCAAACAAGAAAATCCAAACTCATACACTAACGTAAAAGCATGGAACTAACTCAATTGACAATAAATCACCCAAAATTGGGGTGAAGCGCCATTTGCACCCCAATCGCTTGGGCAGAAGACTAAAATCAACCTATAATATCAATGTAAAACCAGAAATTGGACATTACCCCTAAAAGTTGAACCCCTAAATCTAAGGTTTGGGGTAAACGAAAACCCCTAAATTAAAAACAAGGGTTACCTGAGGGAGGGACACTTCCGGAGGAGGGCGCGACCGGAGGAGGGTGCTGCTGGGGCGCCTCGGCCGAAGGAGCAGGGTGGGGCAAAGGGAGGCTGGTGGGTCGCCTGCTCGGTTGGAGGTGGAGCACGCGGTGGGAAGCCGGCTGGACGGTGGGAGGTCGGCAGCTGGAGTCGGAGGAGGTGCGGAGGCCGGCGGCTGGGAAAGGAGGGGGTGAGGGAGAGGAGAGGGCCGACATGGGCGGTTGGGACCGGCGGCTGCAGGAGGCAGGCCGAGAGATTCCGGCGAGGCGGTCCGGCGGCAGGGAGAGGGAAGGCGGTGGCATCCGACAACTGGGGAGGGTGGCGGTGGCAGGCCGGCGACGGGGAGAGAAGGGGGGCCGGGTCGCGCACAGCGAGGGAAGGGGAGGGGCGGCATGCGCGCGACAAGGGAGGGGTAGAGCGTAGAGTTAAAGGAGAGGAAAAGAAAGAGATGAAGGAAAAGGAGGAGGGAAAAAAGAATAAAAAAAATGAATAAGAAAAATAAGAATAAAAGAAAAGGAAAAATAAAATTAAAACAAAACAAAACAAAATAATTTAACTTAATATTAATACTAATATTAAATTTGTTAATTAATTATAATGGCAATAGTTATTATAAATATGAAAACACATATTTACATATATCTAAACATATATAAAACATGTGAACGTATATATAAACCTATATAAATATATATATATAAACATACATAAACATATTGATAATAATAATATTAATAATTATTATTATTATTATAATTACAAACATATATACATATATATATGTATAAACATATATATATAAACCCACATGAACAAAATTATATACATACATATATGAACATACATGACATATTATAAACATGTATGCATATATATACTCATATGCATAAACAAATTTACGCATAAACATATAATGTTAAGAAATATATATTTATCAGCATACGTGTATATATACACATATAAACATACATATATGCACATTACGTTAAAATAATAATAATAATAACAATAACAATAATAATAATAATGTATAAACATATATACCCATATACATACACGTATATAATCATATATATATGTGTGTATATATATATATAAATATTAATCCACTCAACGAGCGAATTTAATAATGTTAAAACTAAATGACCGCGGGGTACGCGCGCACTACACGGTGCCCAAGAGGGCTGCAAACGGGCTACGCGTCACAACCGTATGGTTTTCCCGTACTATTCCAAACCATAAACTCATCCAATCATTGAAATTTTAGACCGGGACTCGCCCGCACACATGCAAAATCACACGACGCTAAGATAAAAAAAGTAAATAAAATAAATAAATAAAAATAGGTGTGTGATTGTAACATCCCCAAATGATAATGTGTTAAATGACTAAATGATATGACTCATGTCAACAAGGTGCACCTTCCTTTTCAGGATCCTGTTTGATTAGAACTCCACAGTTAAGCGTGCTTGGCCTGGAGTAGTGGTGAGGATGGGTGACCTCATGAGAAGTTTTTCAGGGTGTGTGTGAGTGAGGACAAAGCACACTGAAAAGAACAAAGTGTTAGCCTATGGGGACTGTCATTAGTCAGATGACCCGTTCGGGCACGTGGGTGGACCTTGGGGTGGGCCCCACGTGTCTGCGGGGGAAACTAGTGGTACCTGGTTGGCCAGGACCCAATGACCATGTTAAAGCGGGGTGGATGTGTTGTCACCGGGACCTAGTTGTCACATTTGGTATCAAAGGAGGAACCTAGCCTTAAGTGCGGTGCACTGTCTGGGTTGAGATTTAGGGCCCACAACGAGGGCGTTGTACTCTAAAGGGGGGTGATTGTAACATCCCCAAATGATAAAGGGTTAAATGACTTAATGATATGACTAATGTCAACAAGGTTCACCTTCCTTTTCGGGAGTCTGTCTGATTAGAACCTCACAGTTAAGCGTGCTTGGCCTGGAGTAGTGATGAGGATGGGTGACCTCCTAGGAAGTTTTTCAGGGTGTGTGTGAGTGAGGAAAAATCAAACTGGAAAGGATAATGTGTTGGCATGTGGGGACTGTCATTAGTCAGATGACCCGTTCGGACACGTGGGTGGACCCTGGGGTGGGCCCCACGTGTCTACGGGGGCAACTGGTGGTACCTGGTGGGCCAGGACCCGACGACCATGTTAAAGCGGGGTGGTTGTGCTGTCACCGGGACCCAGTTGTCACATAAACTCATGTTTATTAAAATTATAAAAAAACTGAGTAAATTAAATTTTATTTTCAATTATAATATCAACCGCACTACTATAAGTTAATTTTTATAATTTTATTTCTTTTTAAAAGTTTCCTTATGTTTTTTGTAACACCCCAGGTAAATACATAATTTGACATTTTGACATTTATCCATACTTGTGAATAAAGTATTAATATTAATTTAAAAGAGACGCTATCCTCGATGGCTTAACCAATACGCAATAACGAGTTTCTTGGGAATCTTACGTTCCACTCTAATAATAATATAATATTTCTTTAAACGGTAGTTAATGCCTAGCCATTGTAATGGCGGGAATGAACAGAACTAACTACTAAATGATTATATATGTTTGTCAAATAATATTACTCTTTACAATAAATGTTAGAGGATTAAAAATGTGAATGAATCCAATTTTAAGCGTAAACATTCTAAAATTCGTTAAAAGGTCGATTAACCGCATTTTGATGGCGAACCTCTTATAAATCCAATTTTTGAAAATTTTATGTGTTATATTTGACAAAATAAAATTCTTCTTTATAATTGGGACTTCAAAATTTACTTTGTCTAAATTTTTGGTATTTTTCCAATAAGGTTCTTTTTTTAATGACTAGTGAAAACTGTTGTATTTTAATTCAAAAACGTTTTTAAATATAATTTATTTATATGATTATATTATCTTTTGAATTGTTTTTAAAGTGAAATTAGAATAAATTTTTACCATTTAATCTAATAGTGGTCGTTGGATTTAATTTCACTTTGAAATTGGACTTAAACTAGTGTCAATCTTTTGATATATATTGTTTCATAAAAACACGCAATTTGTCATGACAGCTGGAATTAATTATTAAATTAATTTATGTAACATATATGGTTTCAATTTTGTAAAGTAGACATTATTTTTGAATTCGGAATATCAAATATATCTTTGGGTGAAGTTTTGGTATTTTTCTGAAAAACATCAATTTTTGATGAATAGTGAAACCACTAAGTGGTACATAAAAGTTGATTTTTCATTTAAATGAAACATTACCACTTCTGTGTTTCGAATTTCAAAAAATCCGACATCCATGGTTTTAATTAAGATTTAAAATGTGGTTCAATGGGATTAAAATAATATTTTGGTGAATAATAACTTTTATGTTTTTAATCGCGATTAGAGGTAATTAGTGTAATTTAAGGTAAAAATAATGATTTAATAATATGAAATGAACTTGACACATGTCCTACCATTATTGGATGTTCCATGGCCGACCAAGACAATCCATGGGTCAACGTGGGGACCCCATGGAGCCACATTGGTTGGAAAATGACATTAATACCTTTTTATATAATGTTAAAATTATAATGTCACAAACATGTGTTGTTTTAATAAAACAATTTTTACATGGAGTTATAGAAGTCATATTTTTGACTATAAATATAAATTAGAAAGATAAAAAGTTTTTAGAAATCATGATATTTTTTTTTTATAATTTTTATAAATTAAATAAATTGATATATTTTTGACACCGTGATGATGCAGTGATTACCTCATAAGTGAACGATTTAATTAAAATGAAAATATAATGTAAAATCTAATTCTTACACTTGTGAAAAACCTATTGGATGTGTGTATTTCAAACTATTGTCACCTTATCTTCGAAATATATAATTTTCGGACCTTTAAAACCCGAAAATCATTTTATAATAATGTAATATTTTATAACATTCCAAGTGTCCCCCTCTTCTCCTATTATAAAAGGCCCCCACCTCTACCACCTTACCCACACCTCTCAAGCATTTTTCTCGTCCAACCCCTGCCCATTTCATCTCTCCACATACATATCTTCATCATTGAAGCCTCACATTGGGAATAATCCTTTCCAAGGAAGTCATTGAGCTTAAATCAACGAGAGTTACCCGTTTTAAAGGTAGTGTTTTCTCTTGTGTTCTTATGTTTTATTTTACTTCTCCAACCCCCTAAACTCAATTTATTATTTTATTTTGTAAAAACACCAGTATCTTCAATATACAATTATGTTGTTATGTGAATTATTCGAGCTACACTTACACACACCTTCGTCTAATGGTTAAAGAATATACTGTTTCTGTGGTTGGCGATTTTTGCCTCACGAAATGATGATTGTTCAATATTCTTTTAACACCATTAAAAGTGGACATTATGATGTCAATGTATTTTATATATAATATATATGGTATTTATGTTTACTATATGATTCTTTATTTTATATTTAAAACACACCTTTATTCATTTCATGTTGTGCAAATGCGATAATTTCATATGAGGAAGTGTGGACTACCGCCCCCTCAAGTGATGTGACTCATTAATGTAATACATGGAATGTATAAAGAATGATATTAATGAACATATGTGACCTATATAACATATATATTATAATTTAATTATAATATATATATATATATCTCAAATATTTTAAATTCCATTAATATGACAAAAAAATGAAAGTAGAGTTCATGCATACGTACGACCTACCGTCTCCATGAATGGTACTATTGATTTTTTATCTCCAATTGTTATAGAATAGTATAAAATGAATATTTACTAGAAATATATGATATTTTAATCATTAATACTATTCTGTAAATGATTTACTTATAACTACATGGGCAATCATTTTCAAACAAGTTCATTTTTTTACTCATGTACCAAACATCGGCAAAAACATATGATATGAACAAACATTATTAAACAATTATTATAACATTATAATATGTGATATTAACTGAATAATAATCCTTAAAGTAGGTCCTTAAGTAATTATTAATTTTCCAAAGTTTATTATTCAGGAATATAATGAAACGAACAAGACAAGTTGGACTTGAGGTAAGGGATCCTACCTCTATCTTTATTCTTAAGTACTCTTTTTTATGTAACATACATTAAGTACCTCTTTATTATGTTAAGGGATGTTATTTTATATTCCTATTATTGTAAATTTTAATTTTATATGATTAGAGACCCTATTTGATCTCATCAATACATTTTTGGATGTTTTATGTGGCGTCGTTAGGGTGCCGAATTTTCATAAGGGGATTTTCATCTCACTTTTTATTCCCGTGAGATTCATGCTACATTAGACACTATTTCATTTTTTGTTGTCTATGTACTGACAATTATCTTAATATTTTTTTAATACACTCTCATTTATGGCTATCTACATCTTCAATGTATGACCCTTCTTTCATGGGGTGTATGTTTCGAAAGTTGCCCAAATCGGTAAGGGAACCTTTCACACTCCTCTTTTAAAATGACTTATTTTGTTATGTCTGTTAATTTACATCATTCTTTGTTGGGATATGTTCTTATATATCCTTATTGATGTAAATTTTATGTCCAAGTGTTGAGATACCTTTTTCTCTCTAATCAACTAATTTTATGAATTTTAACGTGACGTCGTTAGGCTGTCAAATTTTACCAAGGGAACTTCTTAACCCAATTTCGATTTCTTTGGGTGCAACATATAGTTATTTAATATGTCATCAATGAATATGTGTGAATGACCTTTTATTGTTTTACACTTAATATCCACTTATATTGGATGTATTTATATTTTTCACACATAATTATGAGATTGATTTATCTTTATTTTACGGATACATTCTTTATAAGGGATTTCACATCATTTTAAATTTTTTTTGAGACTTCAATGTTGTTATGCACCAATTCACTCTTATATGGTCTATATACTATCCCTTGGAATATTATATCATGAATCCATTTATTCTCATGATATTATAAAGTATGGAATAAATGTTATTCCTCAATTATGTTATTCAAGTGTCTCTCATTTTGTTAAAAACCATGTAACTAAAATATCGTTTTAAATGTTTTAATGATTTATTCTTATAAATATTTCTCATTAACATCCATTTCATCAAAATGGTTTTAAGGATTTAATTATATGGATATAAATGGATTAAAATATTAAAAAAATTCAAAGTGTTATGGGACACTTTGATTCAGAAATCACTTTATTAAATGTTTTAAATGGTTTTGAATGTGGTTTTTAGAATGGAATCATTGTATTAAAATGTTATATTGTTATTGTAATGTGGGAATGTTATCTTTCCTTTATGATTAAGTTATGTGCTATGATTATGTTATGGATCATGGGAATTTTTTATGAATATTGGTGGTTCTGTGATAAACTAAGGGCGGGTGAGCCCGATATAGCTCTCCAATGCAATGGGTAACGCGAAGGAGTTAAACGTTAAGGTTTCTCCGATGATATTCAGGGAATATACTGTGATGGGTATTCCAAACGTAACCTAGAGGGTTACTCCCTACGTAATAATGTTATGAATTCCTCAAGTTACCTTTATGCCTTATGATTTCTATGATTTATTTGTGATTTGATGAGGTATATTAAAATGCTTATGTTTTTTGAGTAAAGTATGATTTCATACATGGACTAATGTTTTCTTTTCATACATTTATATCCCTTACTGGGCTTTTTATGATCATCCCAAGTTTTGGAAATGTTTTTCACAGGTCAAGGGAAAGGAGCATGATATGATGATAGTGTCAAGGATGTGTCAATAAAGAAACCATGTTTTATTTTAAATATGTCTCCATTGATGGGAAAAAACCAATTCAATCTTTTATGTAACCACTTTGTTTAAATGTGGAATTTAATTCTTTATTTATGATCTAATTCTCTAAAACTCTAAACCTGAAAAGATCCTCAATGTGAATTATTCATTTAATTCTACATTAAGTAAGGTTTAAGGCTGGGGCCTTATAATTGCTATCAGAGGTCGGTTTAGACAACTTTAGGGATTATGAGTTTTTGTTAGACACATGATTAGTCCCTATTTCTATTATTTTAGTTAAATCCTTGTTTTATAACTTTTTTCTGGTCAAGTAATTTCATTTACGAATGGAAGGAGAAGGATATCAAACGACATTCCTATCTCTTCCTGATGACATGCTTGCAATAATTATTGCAAAGTCATGTTCGAATGATTGTGAAACATTTTCTAGTATACAACTCACTTGCAAGCAGTTTTTTGAGATATCAAAAACCACCACTATACCTAGTTATCATTGTGGATCATGGGTTTTATTTAGAAAAATACTATTTTCACAATATTCTAATATTTTCAAGAAAGGTAAATATTATCAAGGTATTTTCTAATATTTTACCTTATCACAAGAATTTGAAGCATATTATGATTTTTAAAATGGTGCTTAGGAAGGAGACCCTTGCACAACCTATTTATATTTGCTTTTAAAATATAGTCTCTCAGCACATACTTATGGTATTTTAAAAGGACAAATACTAGAAAGTTTCAACTCAAATTCTGTCCGACTATTTTATAGAAATCATGTTTTATCAGATGTTTTGGAATTATATGTCATACATGATTATTTTCCAAAACTGTTTTTCTGTGAACAACCATATGACCCATGTTGTACAAGGTGTATTTGGATGGAGGAATCAAATGATTTTGAAAGATCTCTAAATCATTGTTGTAATTCATGGGACTTCTACCTACGTGAGCAAGATGACGATGAAACTGAGTGGACGCCATGATGATGGTATGATGTTATTCATTTTGGGAATCGTTATATTTTATCTTATGGTGGTGAAATAAGATATCAATAATTAAGATGTTCAGATAATAATGAATTTGGATGAAAATTAGAGGTATAAGGAAACTATTCAGGTTAAAACATGTTAGGGTTGTTTTTTTAGTTTTATAAAAAGGACAAAACGCAGACCGTGTGACAACCCGTCACGTCAGACAAAGCTGCGGGAATCAAACCCACAACCAAAAGTGCGATTGGTATTTATCGCCTACCACTAGACTACGTGAAGTCCTTGGTTAGTATGACTTATTCTTTTTAGTTAGATAATTTTATGGATTAAGAGTAAGTTGATTTTGGGTTATCTATCGAAATTTTTAACCTATCATGGAGGATATGTGATTAGGTTCATCAATTTTAAATATGAGACTTTAAGAGCAACTGATGTTATTTGTAGATAAGTGTTAAGTTGTACCTTGGAAGACTATGTGATTAAATCCTTCAAATATTTGGGTTTCAATATTAGTTTGGTTTACTTTGACGAATTTTATGGACAAATTTTTTATTGAATGGTCTTTGTTGAACTTTGGGTATTGTTTGACAAATTTTGGAGATTAAGAATAGATTTTTTATCCTTTATGGGTATTATCTGATCTCATACTATCCTTTTAGGTTTTAGTTTTGGTTAAGGTCTAAATACATTGGTAGTATATAGTTCTCTTTTTTGGATTAGGTGATTCTCAAGTAGTTGATTATAGCTCTCTTAATGTAACCAAGTCTTTATAAATACTCATCATTTTGGGAAAGTACGAGTTTGTGTAGGAAATCTAGTAAAATTTGAAAGTCAACATGACAAGTAAGTATGTTTCCTTAAAATCAAAAATAAATTCCTCAATGAAAAGTAACTTAAAACAAAAATTTTGTCTATTAACTTTTCCTACAGGGGAATAGAATAAAGTTTAACCCACTACATGTATGGGATTTTCTTGTGGTTATCTTTATCTTAAACATGTTTTCTGTCACTCTCCCTCAGAACACGACCCTTTGTTTTTTCCTCCATATCAATGTTTTCCTACATGGAATCCTAGTATGGGTTAACTAGGGTGACCTTTTTACTTCTCTTTATTTATTATAATGAGATTGTTTTACTGACTCTTATTCCAATGTGGGATTTTCAATGATGTTTCCAAGCAAAATTTTTAAATTTCGAGGAAGTAATTCTGAATATGGGGGAAGGATGTAACACCCCAAGTAAATAAAGAATATGAAATTTTCACATTTATCTATATTTGTTAATAAAATAATAATATTACTTTAAAGGTGACACTATGCTCGATGGCTTACCCAATACACAACAACGAGTTTTTGGGAATCTTACATTGCACTCTAATAATATTATAATATTATTTTAAATGGTAGTTAATGCCTAGCAGTTGTAATGGAGGGAATGAATCGAACTAATTAAAAAACGATTATATATGTTTTTCAAATATTTTTACTCTTTAAAATAAATGTTAGAAGATTAGAAATGAAAATAAATCCAGTTTTAAGCGTAAACATTCTAATATTCTTTAATAGGTCGATTAACCGCCTTTTGATAGAGAACCACTTTTAAATCCACATTTTAAAAATATTATGTGTTATATTTGACAAAATAAAATTCTTCTTTAGAATCAGGACATCAAAATTTACGTTGTCTAAATTTTTGGTATTTTTCCGATAAGGTTCATTTTCTAATGAATAGTGAAAAATGTTGTATTTTAATTCAAAACCTCTTTTTAATCTAATTTATTTATATGATTATATTATACTTTGAATTGTTTGTAAAATGAAATTAGAATATATTTTTACCATTTCATCCAATATTGGTGGTTGGAATATATTTCACTTTGAAATTGGACTTGAACCAGTGGCAATCTTTTGATATATATTGTTTCAAAAATACACGCTATTTGTCATGACAATGGGAATTAATTATAAAATTAATTAACGTATCTTATATGATTTCAATTTATTAAAATAGACATCATTTTTGAATTCAGAATATAAAATATATATTAGGGTGAAGTTTTGGTATTTTTCTGAAAAACATCAATTTTTGATGAATAGTGAAACCACTAAGTGGTACTTAAAAAACTGATTTTTCGTTTAAATGAAACTTTACCACTTCTGTGTTTCGAATTTCAAAAAATCTGACATACATGGTTGTCATTAGGATGTAAAATTTAGTTCAATGGGATTAAAATAATTTTTCTGTTAATAGCAACTTTAATGTTTTTAATCGTGATAAGAGGTAATTAGCGTAATTTAAGGTATAAATATTGTCTTAATAATATGAAATGAACTTGAGAAATGTCCTACCCTTATTGGATGTGTCATGGGAGACCCATAAAATCCATGGGTCAACTTGGGTATCCCATGGAGCCACTTTGGTTGTAAAATAACATTAATATCTTTTTATTTAAAGTTAAAATTATAATGTCACAAACATGTGCTGTTTTACAAAAAAAAATTTTACATGGGGTTATATAAGTCATATTTCTTACAATAAATATTCATTTTAAATATAAAAAAATTTCCATAATCATGATATTTTTTTTATAATTTTTAGACATTAAATAAATTAATTTATTTATGACAACGTGATGATGCAGTGATTACTTCATAAATGAACGATTTAAATAAAATAATATGATAATGTAAAATCTAAGACCTAAACTTGTCAAAAACCTATTGGATGTGTGTATTTCGAACTACCGTCACCTTATCCTAGAAATATATAATTTTGGGACCTTTTAAAATCCGATAATCATTTTATAATAAAGTAATATTTTATAACTTTCCAAGAGTACCCCTCTTCTCCTCTTATAAAAGGCCCCCACCACTACCACCTCACACACACCTCTCAATCCTTTGTCTCGGCCAACCCCTTCCCATTTCATCTCTCCAAATCCCTCTCTTCATCATTGAAGCCAATCATTGGTCATAATCCTTTCCAAGGAATCCTTTGAGCTTAAATCAAAGAGAGTTACCCGTTTTAAAGGTAGTGTTTTCTCTTGTGTTCTTATGTTTTATTTTGATTATCCAACCCCATAATATAATTTTATTCTTTTATTTTGTAAAAACACCAGTATATTAAATATACTATGATGTTTTTATGTGGATTATTCGATCTACACTTACACACACCTTCTTCTAATGGTTAAAGAACATACTGTTTCTGTGGTTGGTGATTTTTGCCTCACGAAACGATGATTGTTCAATATTCTTTTAACACTTTTAAAGGTGGCCATTATGATGACACTGTATTTTATATATGATATATATGGTATTTATGTTTAATATATTCTTTTTTATTATATATTTAAAACATACCTTTATTCTTTTCATGTTGTCAAAATGCGATAATTTCATATGAGTAAGTGTGGACTACCACCCCCTCAAGTGATGTGACTCGTTAATGCAATACATGGAATGTATAAAGAATGAAATTAATGAACATATGTAACCTATATAACATATATATTATAATGTAATTATAATATATATATATATATATCTCTCTTTTATTTTTAATTCCATTAATATGACAAAAAAATGAAATTAGAGTTCATGCGTACGTACGACCTTCCGTCTCCATGAACGGTTCTTTTCATTTTTTATCTCCAAATGTTATGGAATAGTATAAAATGAATATTTACTGTATATATATGATATTTTAATCATTAATACTATTCTGTAAATGATTTACATATAACTACATGGGAAATCATTTTGAAACAAGTTCATTTTTTACTCATGTACCAAACATCGACAAAAACATATGATATGAACAAACATTATTAAAAGATTATTATAACATTACAATATGTGACATGAACTGAATAATAATCTTCAAAAGAGTTCCTTAAGAAATTATAAATTGACCAAATTTTATTATTCAGGAATATAAAGAAATGAATAAAACAAGTGGGACTTGAGGTAAGGTATCCTACCTCTATCTTTCTTTTTAAGTACTCTTTTTTATGTAACATACTTTAAGCTCCTATTTCATATGTTAAGGGATGTTATTTTATATTCCTCTTTCTGTAAATTTTACTTCAATATTCTGAGAGACCCTATTTTATCTCATCAATACATTTTTGGAAGTTTTATGTGGCGATGTTAGGCTGCCGAATTTTCATAAGGGGATTTTCATCTCACGTTTTATTCCCGTGATATTCATGCTACATTGGCCACTATTTCGTTTTTTGTGGAGTATGTACTGCCCATTATCTTAATATTTGTGTGATACACTCTAATTTATTGGTATTTACATATTCAATGTATGACCCTTCTTTCATGGGGTGTACATTTCAAAAGTTTCCCAAATCGGTAAGGGAACATTTCACACTCATCTTTTAAAAAGACTTATTTTGTTATGTCTTTTAATTTACATCTTTTTATGTTGGGACAAGTTCTTCTATATCCTTATTGATGTAAATTTTATGTCCAAGTGTTGAGATACCTTTTTCTCTCTCATAAACTAATTTTATGAATTTTAAAGTGACGTCGATAGGCTGTCAAATTTTACCAAGGGAACTTCTTAACCCAATTTTGATTTCTATGAGTTCAACATATAGTTATTGAATATGTCATACTTGAATATGTGTGAATGACCTTTTATGGTTTTACACTTAATATCCACTTATATTGGGTGTATTTATATTTGTCACACATAATTATGAGATTGATTTATCTTTATTTTAAGGATACATTCTTTACAAGGGATTTCATCTCATTTTACATTTCTATTGAGACTTCATTGTTGTTATGCACCAATTCACTCTTACATGATGTATATACTATCCCTTGTAGTATTATATCATGAATAAATTTATTTTCATGATATTATAAAGTTCAGATTAAAAGTTATTCCTCAATTACGGTATTCAAGTGTCTCTCATTTTGTTAAAAACCCTTTAACTAAAATATCATTTTAAATGTTTTAATGATTTATTCATATAAATATTTCTCATTAATATCCATGTTTTCATAATGGTTTTGAGGATTTAATTATATGGATATTAAAGGATTAAAACATTAAAAATTTCACAGTGGTATGGGACACATTGATTCAAAAATCAATTTATTAAATGTTTTAAATGGTTTTGAATATGGTTTTTAGAAGGGATTCATTATCTTAAAATGTTATATTGTTATTGTAATGTGGGAATGTTATCTTTACTTTATTCTTAAGTTATGTGCTATGTTTATGTTATGGTTTTTGGGCATTGTTTATGAAGACAGGTGGTTCCGTGATAAACTAAGGGCGGGTGAGCCCGATATATCTCTCCAAAGCATTGGGTAACGCAAAGGAGTTAAACGTTAAGGTTTATCCGAAGAGATTTATGGCATATACTATGATGGGTATTCCAAATGTAACCAAGAGAGATACTCCCTACGTAAGAATGTTATTAATTACACAAGTTACCTTTATGCCTTATTATTTCTTTGATTTAAAGGTGATTTGATGAGGTATGTTAAAATGTTTATGTTTTATGAGTAAAGTATGATTTCATACATGGACTAATGTTTTCTTTTAAAACTTTTATATCCCTTAATGAGATTTTTATACTCATCCCATGTTTTTGAAATGTTTTTGACAGGTCGAGGGAAAGGTGCATGATATGATGATAGTGTCAAGGATGTGTCAAGAACGAAACCAATTTTTATTTTAAATATGTCTTCGTTGATGGGAAAAACCAATACTATCTTTTATGTAACCACTTTTTTTAAATGTGGAATGTAATTCATGATTTATGATCTAATTATCTAAAACTCTAATCCTGAAAAGATTTTCAATGTGAATTATTCATTTAATTCAACATTAAGTAAGTTTTAAGGCTGGGGCCTTATATTTTTATTTTTGGTTTTTCATTTAGGTAACTACTTTTCCAAGCAAATAATTTAACTATTACTAAAACAAGTTAATTTAACATGAAAATACATTTCTTTAACCCTGACTGTGCTAACCGAGTTTTTACTATCTATAGGTGAATATATTAATTATAAGAGATCTATTAGTACATGAATGGATAATATTTTTTAATTATTAAGACTTAAGTATATCTTGGGTGAATATATAATTTTTAATAAAATTAAATCATTTAATAAAATATTACTTATTTTAAAATAACATTAATATTAATTTTTTACATTATTTATATAATTTTAATTTCAATAAATAAACGAAAACATGGCGATTAAAATATATTAATTTCATAGATTTTTAACATGATAAATTTTTCTAGAAAATAATTGAACCCAAAAATTCATTAAATATATATTTTAGTTACTATTTTTATAAAAAAATTATTTAATTATTATCTAAAAAATCGATTTTTTAATGTTTGTTAAGAATTAATGTAAATATATCATCTATAAAAATTAATAACAAATTACCATTAAAAAAAATTCATTTATCATTACAAAAAAATTATATAACTAAAAATATGTAGCTTCTTACATACACTAAATATTTATAAATGATAATGGTAAGGAAGGTTCATGTTTTTTTCATTTTAATTACTAAACATATTACATGGTTCACTTTAAAGAATATATGTCCCACTAACCGATAATAGCTTTTAATATGATAAAATATGGTCTAAAAATGTCAAGAAAATGGACTTTAGACTAGTTTCTAAGTGATTTTGGACTTTATGTTTATTGTTTAGTCACTTATGAAGATTAATTTTTCCATAATATCGTCAATTAATTTTAATAACTTTTAGTAATCAATTTTTTTTTAAAAATAATGTTGATCCTAATAGAATATAAGTATTAAAATGAATAAAGTCGTGTATTTAAATTTTTAGCAATTCAGCTCACATAAGTGTTAAATTTACATTAAAATATAAACCCGTAGATATTTTAAGAACTACAATTTTTAAAGTGTAATTGTTCAAAAGATCATTAAGTGTTTATATATACTTTATTTAGTAGAATAATTAAAATGACATAATTGGGTTAACAAATTTGTAATGTAAGTATTGTTACAGTAAAACAAATATCATATTTAATTTAACGTCAATAATTATCTAAATGAAAAGGTAGTTTTCGACTAAAATCTAGTATTTTACAATATTCATCAAAAATTAAATATACTCAATAAAAATAAAATAAATTCACCCTATGATAAATTTGACATTATGGGTTCCCAAATGATGTCAATTTTTAAAAATAAGATTTTCAAAATTTCAAAATTTAGTATTTAAATTTGTCCTCCATCAAAAGGTGGTAAAACTCAGTCATTCTTGTAATACACGATAACTCAATTTTGTTATTAGAGTATGGTTAAAATTGGGTCAAATATAATGAAATCTAGAAATAAATAATTTTTTTTATAAAATCAAAATAATGTAAATTCATCACATGATACATGTACACCTCATGTTTAACTCTTTACAAACCCAGATTTTCACTTAGGCATAGGTCCATTAAATTATTGTCTAACTACTTATCATATTTCATTTATGGATACCTTTTTAGTTTTTAATGGTCCCATGGTTGTTCTAGACTTGTTCGGATCATTGACCACATATTTTTGAGGAAGATGGCCTAGTAGCAAGATTGGCATACAATTGGTGCACAATTTTCCTGGCCATGATGATTGTGTTTTTGTGGACAGATCCAACTCGCATTGTTGGTTCACATCCAGGCAACAAAACCATAAATGTGTACCTTCTTCATTGTTAATTGTTCATGATTTGCCCAGCATTTTTCGAACCCTGAATACAAGCCATGCACAAGCTATTTTTAAGTGTAAATTGTCATTTTCCTTTAATGATCTTATTAGATACCTCCATCACCCATAATCCATGAACCAGTGAAATTAACCTCTTTTTCTCTCATATTTCGGATTTTTTGAGACAGAAGTTAGGAATTAGGAGAAATCCGTCTTCCAGGATCCGTTCGAACTTTTGTTCACCACGTTGGAAGAAAAATAGCAAGTACTCGAGTCTGATTATTACTTTCTTATTATCTCTTTATCTTGATCGAGTTATCTTGGTATAAACATTTTCTCAATTTATTAGTTCTACATCAATTTGATCCAAATAAAGGAGCCATACTTGAGGAGGAGATATGTACAATCCTTAGGTGGGTGGTCTATAAGTCATCCCTCGTGTTAGTTGATTTTTTGTGGTGCCCACCAATTTTCATTAGGTGTTGTGAATAGAATTTCTAGGAATTTCTTATAATTATTAGAACCATGTAGACATGATATTCCCATATAAGTGATTTATAGTTGTTTGTTATTACTATAACTCTATTCACCCCATGAAGGATGTAATGCCATTATTGTCGTATTAGTGTTTTGATATATTTGAGCCACCATTCGGGGGTTCCTAGGATTGACCATCCTAAGAGAAAGAGTTTCTAATTTAAATTTCATGATTCATATTATAAATTTCATAATGAAAAGTTCCATGTATTCTCACCATATGACTTGCCTAAGGTATGTGATTCAGTTTGACGATAATATGTGAAATGTGAATCAATAAGTATAATAAGTACATGAATTGTACTTAAATTAAAATTTAAGGACCGTTTATATCCTTTGAACCTATAACGACATTAATGGAAGGTAGGAAAATTTTTCATTAACATGGAATATTCATTATGTGTATTAAATGAATGGTACCATTCTTTTAGGCCTTCTCCCACAATATAAAGGAAATACATGAACCATATGACTAGATAAAAATTTTGCATGCCACTTTAGCTTATCACTCTAACAAAAGGAATTTAATGTTCCAAATGAAATATTATATGACTTAAATATCAAATAAGTGTTCCATGACTCAGATCACCTCATATTCTGATCAGAGAATTCCATAACCACTTGGGATCTCCATTCCAATTCAAGGCTATGGATTTTATAGATTTAGACCAACCTAGATCTTGATCTTTTTCTATTGATATTATTCATGGTATGAAAACATATGATCCCATACATATTATCAATTGAATCCTCAGTTACACTCCATGAATCTAGAATTCAAAAGTCGGTGCCATGGATAAACACCATCTGGACCGGTCATTTCAATATCATTTTTTACCTTAGATGAACTCCATGGACTTATTAGGCATCTCATTATTGAATCCCAAGAATATGATCATTGTATTACACTAATACCACATACCATGAAATATTTATTTTGAATTTGATACCCATGATTTCAAAGCAACCTTTGTTATTACCTTAGGACATCACTGTTAAATATCATTAAAGGATTCCTTATTACATCGTAGAATTTTTAGTGTTAGTAACTTGTGACATATTTAATAAAAGTCACATTCAAATAATAAATTTTTTACATGTTCAAAAACCATCCAATGGATGAAAAGGTACATGTGAATTTTTTTATAGTGTACTTATCTACATTATATATGCATTCTTTCACAATGATACTTTTCAATTATACATGTTGGATGTTATAAACAACATTGGCAATGACCCACTGATATATTTCTCACACACTCTACAGGCATATTTTGGTACGCAAAGTAGGTTAATTGGTTTTTTGTGTTGAAAATGGGATGTATATGGCTTTATGAACATGACTCCATTTTATTTTGGATGGGTATTGATAAAAGATTATCGAAATGGAGATCGTGTTGCATGTGATAGTCATTTACTTCCATTAATCATTTGTTGAACATGTAATGTATACTATCTTGTATCTATGTTTTACAGTTTTCTAATGACATGATATATCTTCAGTGGGTTAATGCTATTCTAGTTATTTCAGTTATTTTTATCATTATACCTCTTTTCCAATGTTGCTTATATTTACATATATTTTTTCTATTAATTTACTTTTTTATACATTCATTTAATGTGATACACAGTGGTAATTATGGAATAGTATACCCATAGTCACAAACTAGTACCTCATTTCTTGTAGACATCCTTTATTGTTCGTGGGTATATTCTATGCCATGTGCCCCACCAGGCTCGTGTCACCCATTAAGTGGAATTCAGGTTCATAACATCACAATTTGGAATAGTATGATGTTTATTTATAGCTGTATTTTTTGGTGAAAATAGATTAGAGATTAGGAATGTTGGGGAAATGGTCATAAGTCATTCTTGGGTGCTGCGAACCAATGTTCATGGTAAAAACTATGTTTCCTATATTACAATCTTTGTTATTATTTTTCCTATTACAGTTGATATTATTTCTCCATTGGATGATGCACATGATGTGTGGTGTTATAGATTATTACCCTGCCTAAGGATTTTTTCTCCCTGGACTTGATGATATGAGGGAAATAAATAATGGTACAGGGATCATTGTATAAACCTATAATTCTCATGTCTTGCAAATTTCCAGGATATATATGTTCATTTTACTATTTTTCTTTGTTTGATATTCCATTGATTGTTAAGTGATGTAGTTATAGTTATCTTATATTTGTATTACTATTGGAGGGGATTGAGTGATTGCATGCCTCAATTCACGAGGTGTGTGAGTCCTCAGGGGTTGGTTTGAGTAATTTAATGAGTTGATACATTATCCTACAAATAATGGGGTTTCATTTCTGGTGATACATGTATAGACTCAAATTCACTATAAATGGATATCGATTATAAAGTGAATACTCAATTCTAAAATGAATTTTTTGACCATCCTTATCGCACCATTCAATGAAAATGATTGTTAAAAGATTGAACCTAATAAATAAAGGTAAAATAAAATGAATCCTATATTTGAGCACTTACTGATACATGGCCATATAAGTGGGTGGTTTTCTTAGTATAACATGGGTAGTGAGTTGTCTAACATGCCGCTTTTGAAATGATGTTATTTTTAAGACTAAGGATTATGTAAGGCACACGTTTATCATTTTTAAACCTATTATACTATGACATCCTCATATTGTAGGATGGGAGGGCGGCTATTACCATACCCTAGACGTGTTGGGCCTTAAACTGTCATTATTACCTCTCCATGTTCAACTTCATGCACCACCTGTTCATGTCTAACAGTCCTCAGGATTCAGAATCTATCCAATAAGGCTTCCTATCTATTATTCCTCATTTGGAGATGATTCTAGAGAAGAGGGTAAACTATTACATGCAGATACTTTAGGATTCACCAAATAAATGGTGGGGTGTGATTACCCAAGATAGTTTTCATCAGGTTATGTTCTAGGATTATTTATAGATATCCTTCTATGATTAGTTCATTCCATAGACACAAAGAGCTGTTATATCTAGATAGTTCATACATATCAAAAAAAGTTCTTTGTCTGTTGTATATTATGTAGCATGTTTCACGGAGTTTCATATCATTTCACAACATATATTTGGTTATTATCTTTATCATGCTACATTTTTTGAGGATGGGATCTAGTGCACCATTATTACTTAAGTGAATTTATTTCACCTGGATAATTTTTCTGTGATAGTGAATCAGACTCTTTTCTATGAGTTTAACCTATAGGATAGAAATAATAACTAGAATAAAAAAACCAATGACACATCAAGACAATAGTTATAAAAATGGCAAGAGATTATATGTTGAGTACTCTAATCAGTGCAGTGAAAACCAGAGTTCACATTTAAAAATCTCTAAAGTCTATCCTTATTTTGTATGATGGGGGAATTTCAAGACTTATTGTGATAGATACCCACTTCAGTGTCGAGCTTGTGACCGTATAGGGAATCATCATCGTCTCTCTATGACATTTCCACAACCATTGAATGGAAGAGGATCATCACCATATCCATGTTCAAGAGCGAGTTATATTATGCCATGTGAGGCGAGGAGTTGGAATAGCAACAACATAATAGGATGACGAAGTGGTCATGGTCGTGGAAGCCAAACCCTCGATCACTAGTGGCACTAACAGAGCAGTTATGATTTTTGTAGTCTAGCTGTTGCATACGACCATGGATCATACCAGTTTCACGCACTATTCTAACACATGATGATCAAGATACAAGATAATCTACAGTATGGCATACTTTTCTGGTGGCATATCCTATTGTATCTTCTTTATTTGATATAGGTTATTAAAATTATTTAATCTCTATATCTATCATCAAGCGTCTCAAGAAAATATATACAACATTACTTTGGTGAAATGAATCATTATAACGTATTTCACTTTCAAACATAAGGAATACTCTAGTGAATGTATTATCCCCCTAAGGTAGGAATTTTCCCTTTATTATAGATCACCTTTTATCGTGAGATTACTATCATTGATTTCATTATTCGAATTGACTGGTTGGTTCACTATTATGTTTCTATAGACTGCTATCACTAAAAGGAATGTTTTCATCACCATATTGTAGCGGCCATCTATATAAGTGTGGGAAGGATGTCTATGCTGGTATAGAAGGACCAGAGTATCATGGGATAGGTGGATTCACATCCATGATTAAAAATCACTTCATGGAGGATAAATATTTATGAGAAGATGATTTCTATCCATTAGTCGATCATTCTAGGGATGTATTTCCCAATGATTTTTCATACCTACATCCTCATAAACAAGTAGATTTTAAAATATAGCTTCTTTCAGGAGTAGCACTAGCATCCATTCCTCCAAAAAAGATGGAACCAATATTGATTTAGGATCTTAGGTAGATGGTAGAGGATTTAGAGGGAGATCGTGTTATATGTCCCAATAAATCTCCTTGGGGTTCACCTTTGATTTTCTCCAACAAGGAAGAAGGATTGATATGTCTATATTTGGATTATTGGTAGTTGAACCAGCTTATGATCATGAACCGGTACCCACTTCCTCAAATATATAATATAATTTTCCATCTTCAAGGAGATAATGTATTGTCTAATATCAAACTAATATTAGGTTATTGTCAGCTGTGAGTAAGACCATCAGACATACTACATATTGATTTCTATAGTAGTTATGACCTGTATGAGTACCTTTTTATGCCATTCGATCTTATGAAGTCACCCACCGTTTTGAGGGCTATAGTGAATACGGTTTTCTACCCCTATTTGGATTGTTTTTCTCATGACATTGTGGATTAAATCCTTGAATAATCATGCACTCATCATGACCAAGCCATTCATCTTCACAACGTTCTGAGTACATTTAGAGACTATGAGATTCAAACCAAAAAATTTAATCTCCACTTTTGGATCAAAAAATTTTACTTCTAGTGTCATATTATCTCAGAATTTAGCATATGTGCTGACCCTAAAAAGTTTAGTGATGTAATTTCCTTAGAGTATCCCAAGAATGTTTCTAATATCCATAGATTATTAGGTCTATATAGATATTACATGCATTTCATATAAGACATTCCCACCTTAATTCATCTTTTACTAGTCCTACAAATATGGGTTTCATGTTTCAATGGTTATAATCATGTGAGAAGGACTTTTAGAAGATGAAATAGTGGATGGAAAAAGCACCTATTCTAATATTCATGGATCTAGGAATATATTATACTATATTTTTTGATGCATCATGCATCGGCCTAGGAATAGTGATAATGTAGGTTGAAAAGGTTTTTGTATATGGATCTCAATAGTTTTGGAGTCATGAGAGAACCTACTGATTAATGACATTGACCAGGCATCTGTTATCCATCCCTTACATTTCTAGAGACAATATATTTTCAGTGACTGCTTTGTGTGGTACACAGACCACTAGGGACTAAAATATATAGTATCAAAGCATGAAAATATCCTCATTCATCATAGAAGGATTAAATATCAACATCCCATTCATTTTTAGTATGACAATATGCAGGGGAAGGGAAAAGTACTTTCAAATATGATGGGTTGGAAATCTCAAACACATCATGTTTGGGAAACTATTTATGAATGAAATTTAATGGATGTCTTCTCTAAGATTCGTATAGAGAGTCATGAAAATCATTAGTGGTGTTACATATCATCATTAACAGCTTCCTCTTACCTCCTTAGGATGGAAAAGAGTAGGAAAATTTTAGATCATGGATGCTTGGTTCTCTGTGAGGGTATATCAGGAGATAACCTGCCTTTAGATTTTTCAACGGAAATAGATGACGTACTATGTCTATGTGGATGTATCAACATTACTATAACTATGAGATAGGAGTTGATGAAAGATTACCATGCCTTCCAGTGTGTTGATCATCTATGAATATCCACGATGTATCGAAATATGTGAAGCTAGTATTGCTGGCCATAGATGAAATGTCAGATTGTAGGCTTTACCACTAGGTGCTTCACCTGTCAGTAGGTGACGACAGTGCACCAGAAACCATTAGTTTTATTATATACACATCCAGTCCTAGATTGGAAATGGGCATATTTTACATGGAAATATTATTCGGGTTACCTAGGTCACAAAGATGTAGATAATTTGTACGGGTTTTCATTGAGAGATTGCAAAAACTAATTTCTATTTAAGATAAATTCTTAGTTTAGGAGCTGGGAAAATTTTATGTTCATGAAATCTTATGGCTACAAAGGGTTCCACATAAAATCATTTTAGATAGGTTTGATCATTTCATGTATTATTTTTTTTAGGTATAATAAAAGCCTATGTGATCAAAGGTTCTTTTATGACAAAAATTACCCTCCGACCAATATACAATCATAACAGACAATACTGGTTCTAGAGGATATGCTTCCATCACATGTCCTTGATTTCATAGGTTCTTGGGGGAAATATATACCTCTCCTATAGTTTTCCTATAATAAAAACTTTTAAGAAACAATTCATATAGAACCTTTTGAGGCCGCATATTTTTGGTTGTGGCATTCACACTTTAGTTGGCTAGAAGAAGCTGAGGGATCCCAAATAGGTCCACATCTATTTCAGGATGCATCATAACTGGTTCAACTCATCTGGATGAATATGACTACTGCTCATTCAAGAAATAAATATCATTTATCTACATTTATTCCCTCTAGATATTGAGGTCGGGGATCATTTATTTATTAGTTATCTCCTAGGGTAGGGAATATATAGTAAAGAATATTGGGAATTTTGTCTACACTGTATGTAGGCTTTTTTTAAATTATTGAGATATTCGGGTTGGTAGACTATTAGTTTCTACTACCATAGAGATATTCATCCATGAAGGACATCATCCACATCTCAAAAATTTTACAGTATGATGCCAACCCATTTCATATCATCGATCCTATGGAAATTGGTGTAGATGTCAATGTTACTTTTGAGGAGTATCTATTAATCATCGTTGAATAGGGAACGATGGATTTCTAATGCCGGTATGTCCCTCTAGTATGTGTGTTATTGAAGCAATTTTGGGTATCAGATGTGAATTGGGAATGTGACGACAACATAAGAGCTTAGTGGCCAGAATTGTTTGCATACAGTGTTCATACCCCATTGTAAGGTGAGATTAGGGATGAGTTCTATTATGATGGGTAGACTGTAAGAACCAATTTTTTCACCCAGGTATGTATCCTTTTAATTTTTTTATATTTACTTATCATCGAAATTTATTGGATGAAATTTATTTTTTAAGGGACAAAAGGATTTTTTGTATCTTGTTCAAAGCCCAAAAAACATCTTTTGGTGGAAACTGGCCAAGTCGAATGGTTGTCGATGTGTTTACCTAAACATAAAGATAGTGTTTTTCTAGATATAGCCACCTCTCATGGTTGGCACATGGTCATTTAGACTAACTATTAATGTTCCCCTTCTTCCTAGGTATCCATTGATTGTTTGAAAATGTTTTTTCAAACTCTGAGGACTAATCATACACATGCTACTTTTCTAGGTAAATTTCTTGTTCTTCCTGTAGTGGACCAATTAGATCCCTCCTTTATCCCTAATATGTGAAAAAAATTGTTAACATATTTCCACTACTTTTTCAAATTTTTGAAGATTTATTTTTGGAATAACATGATCTACGAATTTCAGGTTCTAATCGATCCTTCATTCATCATGTCGGATGCACAATGGTATGTACTAATTTTTGTTTAAGCCTTTCATCTTCTCTCTTTATCTTGAATGAGTTATCTAGGTATGAGTGTTTTTCTATTTTTCATAGATCTAATCTGATCTGACCTAAATCAAGTTCCAATACTAGAGGATGAGATTTATACATGCCTTAGGATGATGTTCTATAACACATCTTTCATGTTTGTTGATTTTGGATTTATCATGGGGCCCCGATGATTTTATAGGTTTCCATTAATAAAATTTATATTACATGATAATACTCATTTGAACCATATGTTTATGATATTTCCATATATATGATTAATTAATGTAATTTATTCCAACAAATCTATTAATCCCATGTTGGATTTCATGTCATAATTTTTGAATTTTTGTTTTGATACATTTGGTCCACTATTCAGGTGTGCCTTAGGTAGACCTTCCTAAGGGTATGCGTTTCAATATTTAATGGATTGATTTATACAGTGAATTTCATAGTGGAATGTACCATGTATTCTCACCACATGACCTACCTAAGGTATGTGATTCATTTTGTTAATAAAAATTCAAATGTCAATGGGCATGTATACTAAGTATATGAATTCTCATTAAATGTAAATGAATAGTAGGGTGAGTATCCGTAGCACCCCAAACCACATTAATGGTATGTCTCAGACAGAACCATAAATATGGAATATTCTTTAAACTGATTAAATTATTTTTTGCATGCTAATTGGCCAAGATACAAAAATGAAAGGCATGGATGGAATCAAATATCTTCATTAAAAGGTTTCATTCTACATGAGTTTATCACAGTAATTAAGGGAAAGGCATGATACAAATGCAATATTACATGACTTCAGTACAAAATAATATTGTCTGGACTTGATCTCGCAACTTATTCTATTCTGAAGATTCTATTAGCACTTTGGAACCCCTTTATGATTCAAGGATTCAGCATGCTTAGGATGAGACCCTCGTAGCTATCGATCCTTGTATATTAATTGGTTTCCAAATATGACACCATAGGATCCCTTGCATATTATAATAGTATTCCTCAAAATAAACTCATTTGATCAACCATTGACATGTAGGATCCATGGTCAAATCCCTTCGGGTCGTGTCATTGTGTAACCTTGTTTTACATTGGATGAATTTCATGGACTCAATGGGAATCTCCTTACAGAGTTACATAGACTATGTAACATTTATTAAACTCTTAAACCATGTTGGGATAAAGTTATTACTAAATTGGTGACCCTTGATATATATGTGTCCTTGGAAATTACCTTTGGAATTCACTATTAATTGACAGTATAGGTTTCCTTGGTACATCATAGATCCTATTCTATTATTAACAGGTCACATATTTATAAACTGGTAATAACCAAATAATAAATTGTTTTCACGTTCATACACATTCCAAGGGCTGATGTATGTACTTTTTATTTTAGATACATTTTACAAATTTATATTATATATGAATTCTCTCTCACTATTACATTTTCATTAGATATGCTGAATAATATAAAAACTATTTTTGGTGGCCCACATAGATTTATCTCAAACCCTCTCTGGGTGACATTTGGTATCCGGAGATGATTTCATGGTTTTAAGTGTTAACAAAATGAAGCATATAGATTCAAACACTATATGTATTTCATTTTACGATGGATAATTATAGTAGATGAATGAGTTCAATCTCTAGATGATTAGGATAGTAATTTATTTCATTTATAATTTTTTTGGAACATGATATTCATGATGTCTTGTATCCATATTTCAATTTTTCTAGTGACATATCATATCCTTAGTTTTAATACTTATTCCAATTGTTTTAGTTATTGTTACCATTGTCTTTATTTCGATATTTGGATTCTATTTACTTATACTTTTTACTCCATTAACCTTTGTATATACATTCATATATTGTGCTACAAATTGGTAATGAGGGCATTGTATCCACATGGACAAGACCTAGGACCTCTCTTATAGTTGGTACCCTTTGGCGTTCATAGAGATGATCATGAGGCCATGTGGCCCACTAGGATCTGGGCACCCTTTATGTGGTATCCGAGAATGGGACATAAATTACTATATTTGGTACACATGTTCTTCCAATAAATATTATGTCATAGTAAAAGTGGTTAGGCTTTGTATCATCCTTAATTATAGTTTATCGACATATTTCATCTATTTATATATAATCAAACTAGTAAAAAACCAAAATATTGATATAAAAATGATCACTATATAATTTGGTTACCCAATAATAATTTATGATATTCCCATTGAACTTTTGAATATATATAGAATAACATTTTTACTAGGACAATAATTGGAGGAAGACATGAACTTTGATAATCTTTATATTAATTTGATGTCACCATAGTAAGATCCTGGGGTTTTCTTTGAGGATGGAGAACATTTATTTGTTCAAAAAAATATTTTTCCTAATATAAATCCTTGAGGTTTTTAGGGGAATTTTGAGGATGTTGGGGGCCTTTTATATCATTAAGGGCTTTTTTTTGGAAAATATAATTTCGCCACATGGTTAGTGGAAACTATGCATCTCGTGCTACATGGTATGAAAAAACTATGCAAGGTGGTCCATGCCTCTATCAAGAGCATGTTGTGAGTACTCCAATAATCTTGCGTCATTCTATATTTTTCTCGGTATCAATTATAGAATTTATTCTGACCAAATATTTTTTATTTCCTATATTTTATTCCATCGTGGATTTTAATTCTAATCTAGAACACATAGATGCTCGATATTGGATGAGCTCCCTAATATATACCTATGATAGGTGATCTATATAAATTACCATGGAGTTTTATGTTTTACCAGATGTATTATCATTGTTCCACACACCTGACTTTCTAATGATTGTCACGATTGTAATTAAATATTTAATCTATGGAATTGGGACATTTTTTGTGTCCACTTTTACCTTTTATATTGTTGGAGGATATTTCCTCAATAAAAGACACCAATTGGTTGTACCTTTGAATATTTTCGATTTTATACCCCCATTGATTAATGTGAGCTCACCTTTCTATAGGGAGTCTGTTCAAAATATCTCATAATTAAATTGAGATGTTAATTAATGTTTATGCTTACATTATATTCATTTAAAAGTTTTCTATTGATTTAATTGTTTATATGAAAAAATTTCATTTGATCTTGATGAAGTAATTGAATGTAGTTTTTTATTGAATGATTCATGAATGTACACGAACAATAAAAAAATGTAGTGAAATTCTAGGAACAAATCCCTGGATTCTGATTCCATAGATTCCATTGACATTTCCCCCAGAGATCATGTTTTCAGTAGGGGATTCCTTGGACCTATATAATATTGTATCTTAATTTATTAGGATACTTGGGCCTTACTAGCCCTATGATCTGGATTTCTTAGACTCACAATAGAGACAATGTAAATAAATTATACATAGACTCTAACCAGTTCATTATAAATTTACATCCCTATTCCCCTCAGACTCGTCCCATTTGTCATAGAATTCATTACCTTGGATGTATCCCATCATGGTCTGAAAATTTTTATTACACAGAATTTCCATATTTTATGTTTCAATTTTAATATATGACATGGACGTGTTGGTAATATTGAAATAGATAATATGGTGTGCCCATGGTGATTTTTTACATGGGATTGGAATGCGAGGTCGTGTTGGATAATTTTCTATGTTTATAAATTTCCCATGTATGGGTATATGATAATAGTTGTAACACTAGAAAACTATCAAATAGGTATATTTATGCTTTTATAATTTCTCGTGTTTTTGCAGGATTTTATATTGATTGTTAGGATAATTTTTATCCAAGATAGTACCACTTTAATTTCATGACATTACTTTCTATAAATTATAAATTTGATATATTATGCACAAGTATTTTATTTTAGAATGACTTGAATTTTTATTGAAACTATTTTGGGTGGCCTGATGAGTGTTATCTCATAAACAGTCTAAGTCACTATTGGTTATATAGACCAATGTCATGGATGAAGGAATGAATATGGCAAAGCACCCATAGTACGATGCTTTATTAGTCTTTTTATTATGATAAGGGGAGTATAGGACTCAGATAGGCTCGTGATGCTATCTAGAGAAGGATTCTATTTTCGTTTTGGTATTTTTATACATGTATGGAAATGGATGAGTTTATAACAATTTTATTAATTTAAAGACATAAAATAACATATCATTTGTTATATAAGATTTCTCATTTCATTGTATATTTATTATTGTTTTCTAGATGATCATCTCATATTCATTTATTTATTTTCTTGTGATATTATTCAATATGATTTCTTCTGGTATGGTAAAATAGTAAATGAGGGAATAGACTCCATGTAGTCACACAAGATGTTATCTCTTCTATTTGGTAGCCTTTGGGTTATGGGGAGGCACATTGAAGCCATGTGACCCACCATTTTGGGGAACTATTTAGTGGAATCCTTGTTGGGATGATATAATGTATTATCATGGAGTTCTCATATCAAGTTGACTTACTTTTATGAGAAAATAGATTTATATTATGATTTTATTGGAATTTGATAATGATTTTTTCATAGGAGTAGAAAACCCATGTACAATAAAATGATAAATTCCCTAAATGGAAATAATTTTTTCTATATTTTTCCTATTATAGTTGATTTGATTCCACCATTGGATGATACAATTGAATTTTGAGGTTATTATTGTTATTATTGGTGATTTTATTTCATCATGCCCGGATAAGATGAAGTATTTCAATTTCATTCAAAATTTTAGGTACCTATAAGAAATAACATGCAATAAAAAAAACAATTCCATATCGTATTCATTACTGAACTGTATGGAATTGTGATATGTTCCTTGTATGATAAATTTGTAATCCTACAATTTGTAATGCATGGAATTGATAATTTTAGATGGTAATTAGACTATCAATCATAACCTAAATAGTGTTTACATGCATAGGCTAGTGTAGAAAACTTAATAAGTCAACCACGACATGTTATCTCATGAACCATTAGACCCATTGACTTCAATGTGTCCTAGTATGGATTATGTGGACGACATATTTTAGTTCATGAGGTGTATGAGCCTTTATGAATCAGATGTGATGACCCATTTGGTTTGACCATTTGAAGGGAAATGGGATAAAAATATGAATACTAATGATATTGATGTTGTGAAAATAGATTACTCAGCCTTGAAAATGATTTTGAGTGCAAAGAATTTACTGTCTCCAGTGATGTTTATGACTATTTAATATTAAAAATTACTAGATTGATAAGTAGGAAGAGGGGTATGAAATGTTTAATCGAAGGTTTTGAATTGTCCTACAATTTTAAAAATTATCCTAATTTTATCTATATTATATGACGTGTGTGTTTCACATTGTAGTTATTTGACACCATGATAACATCTAGTTTTATGCTCGATCAGTTGATAAAACCATTAATTGTAAGAAGTGGGACATGGGTTCCCATTAGATCCTCCTGTTGTTCTATTTGAGGAAATAACAAATTTACCTGACAATGTTTCTAAGTATTAGTTTTTTGAGTGAATTTAACATTGTATTCCATCTTAATTGGGAGCATGGAAACCATCATCTTCTATAGAATAGTGGACACATGCATTCCATCTTTTTCATCCACCAATATTTTTAGGGGATGAATGCCCATAGGATACATTCTTGTTTCTTGAGATGAATGTTCTACCTTTCTTCATCTGGATAAACCTCCTAAGAGAATATTTTAGCTCACAACATTTATGCAACACAGTGCAATGAATCACTACTAGGATGTTTTTATCCTGGCTGATACAATTTGAGGTATGGTTTTCAGGGTATTCTATTCCATGTTTTATAATTAACTCTTTCCTTTTTCGTTGAGAATTGGAAGTACATTATAGTTTCAGAATTTAGAGTAGTGTGTGATGAGTGTTACATTTTGTTCTGCAGTCTTTATATAAATTCAATTCTTTTCATTAACATACCATGTGGATGAGCTATTGAGTACGAGGTGTTTTAAGGTAGGTATTATAATTTCATTTAAATCCTAGTTCAATATGTTATGGTTGAATACTATTTATGATATTCTGAGTTAGGATCTTATTACTAAGAAAATTTTGACGGTAGATGGGGGCATAGATAATAGAAATTTAGACTCTCGAACAAGAGTTTCATCATACGGTGTTAGGAAGAACATTTTTTAGGATTCTTATGGGGGATCTACGAGAAAAGTTGATAATTCATGTAGTAAAATTTTTATTCATCATTTTCACAGATTGGGTTATATGAGGAATCATTGAAACTGAGACCGAGTCGAGTTCCAAGGAGTCTACATGATAGAAAAAATACATAATTTTTTTAGGGCCATTAATTTTTCATTTTTCGGAAGAGGATTGAATCTGACTCCCTTATCAATAGCAGGATTTATTGTTCAATGCTAGAATAAGAGATGGCGTAGTAATATTTTCATAGCCTTAGGTGGTAGTCATTTCTATGTAAGCTAGGAACCAGTTTTACATTAACAATAAAGTCGGCTATGACTAGTGAGTTTTTTTATAGTAAGAGAATCCATTCCACGTATATTGTATATATCATAAGCCTGAGGAGCTAATCGTAATGTCAAAAATGGTGAGAGGTATGATTATAGTAGGATGTATTGTGTTATATGATTTTTTATGTAGGTTCTTATCCTGATTTTATATATTCATCTTTTGTGGAAGTACATGGGCTTGTTTATGAATTTTATGATGGTGTTATATCCTTGTACACTTCATTTTGAATATGAATGAGTGGTGTGTGCTAGTGTAGCGAGTCCCCGCTTGGTTTTTTGGGTCTTAGTTTGTATGAATGTTTTTCATCGAAATGATAGGGTTTGACCACATACTCTTGATAGACTAGGTAGTTTCTTATCAGGAATATATTGGCCATTATCCATGAAGGGTGAGATTTAAATCACAAGATAGTAGAGATATTATTTACAAGTGGGAATGTGAAGTTTAGTCGATCCAATCTAGTCCAAATCATTATTGTATGGGTGGGATAATTCCCTTTATTGCAAGATTATAATTGGATGATTATTAAATGAGTCAAGAAAACTTCCCACTAATGGTGGTATATTTTAGGTATTTTTTACTATATTTAATTTCTATATTACCTATAAAAAGTACGGTGGATTTCTTTGTTGAGTTAGTTATATGAATTTGATGGGTATTTATTTCCCCTTATTTAATGGATACTACATAGATGTAGGAAATCAAGTGACAGCTAGAGGAGTTGGAGGAGAAGCGGTTCATATGACATAATAATTCTCAATGGGAATCCCATGATATTTTTTTTAAAAGGGTGGATTATAACCTCAGTTTTAGTGTATATTATAATAAATTTAACCAGCTGATAGTTAAGAACTTGTAACCATTGACATGGATATATGACTTATTCTACTAGATCCAAAGATCAGGAGTTTTCTTGAAAATTTATATTAGATTTGGTTATCACTATGTGGGTGCTTGAACTGCCTCCATACCTCATATATCTTTTCATATCCCATATGATCAAAATGAGTATATGATTATGCTATTTGGTTTCATTAATGAAATAGATGTTTTAGGGCACATATTACAAATTTATCCCACCATTACTTGTTTTCATTTTTAATTGTATTCATGGACAATATTGTGGTTTATTCTCACAATCAACATGACCATGACATACATTTTGAGATCATTCTGGATATACATAGAAAAAATTATTTAGATTCTATGATCCTAATGTTGAAATTTTGGTTTGATGAAGTTCACCTCAGGGTCATAAAATCTGATAGACCAGAGTATCAATTAACCTAGAGTAGGTGAGCACTGTATTTTCCTGGGAAAATCCTATGAATTCATTTCAGATAGTATTTTTCTGGAGAATGATGGTTACTACAAGAATTTAACCGATGACTTATAAAATTTATTAACAGCTCATGTGGGATTGAAAATGTGGGGATGATGTTTCTGTAGTCAGAAAACTACGATATGGAATTTCAAGAGATGATGGGAAAAATGACTTAACCACTAGTCGTGATTCTTCTGGATTAGAGTAAGAGATATACTGTGTATTGTGATGCATCATGTATCATGATTAGAGAATTTTTTATGTAGGATTAATGAGTTATGGTTAACTTGTCTAGTCATTTGAGGCCACACAAGAGGAATTACCTGATACACATTTTGAAGATAGACTATGAGGTACATGCCATTGATTGTTAGAGGAAATACTTACTGGGAGAGTATTTCTTAGTGCACATAGATTTGAAGAGAATCAATTATATATTAACATAGTGTGGTCTAAATTTAAGATAGTTTTGGTGGGATGAGTAAATACAGTCATTTGAATTCATGCTTTCCCATATGCCTAATAACGAAAATTCATTGGCAGATGAACTATGTACAAAGAATCATATTTAGGGTGTTCTAGACACTATTACCTTGTGGGGGTACATGGTTTTGTTTTTTGAGATGCACTTGGAGATGGAGGATAGTACTGGGATGATATTTCTCTCATCTTTAGTAGTGATTTCTACTATTCTGTATAGTGTGAAGATGGGATTGCTATGTAAAATATAAGTTCTAGAACAATGGGATAGTGTCACATGTAAGGACCAAACTCCTAGTTTGACCATGGATGCGTATGAAATTATTTGGATCCATGGTTGTTTTTGCATTAGATCAGACACATGCAAGGAGGTATTTTTAGAGTTTCATTCCATAATTTTTTTATTACATCCTGGTGTTTCCAAGAAGCATCATGATTTTCATCTCAATTATTCGTGGTAATGAATGAAATGATAGGTAGTTATTTGTTACATGATTTTCTCCACCATTCAGCAGGTGAAGTAATTAAAACATCAATAAGTTGGGATTTAACAGCAGCAACCCATCCCTTATTAGAAATGCAAATTTATTGCATTGGATTTCATGAATTCGATTCAATTTTTATTCCATGGTAATGATGTTTAATGAGTTTTAATGGATAGGATTAGAGAGGTTTCTCAATTCCTACCTATTAGTGAGGAATTTTAAGTGGATTAGCTTTTGGGTTTTAATATACATGATAAAATATAGTATTAATGGGTTCTTCATATAGAGGTATCAAATAGGGAAGCTTGGTTTACAAACCATTTATAGAATTTATTTTAGAAGGAATTGGGTAAACAGGTTCTCCTACGAACATAATAACTCCCCCTCACTGATTTCCAGTTAAAATGCTTGATTCTGAAGATTGAGATAATTGATAGGGAAATATTCCCTGATTTAGGTGGTTCTTGGGAGAGCAATAATCCAATATTTTTGTAATATAACAGTTATAATTATAAGGAGACTGTTAATATAGAACCATATGAGGATTTGTATGGTATACCATGTTTATCACCCCTATGCTGGTTATAGGTTGGTGATGTAAATTTATTGGGAATTTTATCATTCAGGATAATTAAGATCATGTCCAACTGATTAAAATGATTATGGATATTACATAGTCTGTATATAAATAATAGGTCAAACATCTTCAATGAATTATAGAGATCATGGTCAGTGATTATGTATTGTTACATTCCCACTAAGGAATTGACATATATGTATAAGGAGACATGGTACAATTTCACAATGATATTTCATTTCATTTGAAATTCTGGAAGGATTCAGGCATGAAGCGTGTCTATTGATGTTGAATCATAGGTATTGGTCCATGAACGATGTCTCCTAGGTAACCCTGTTGCAACATTATATTCAGAATAATATAAAACATTACAACTGGATGAGGTTGATCAATATGTTGATTCATCTTCTTAGGATCATCATATGCATATTGTTAATAAGAGAATGACGGTTTTTTATGGACATTTATTTACTCTAGTATGGGTGTTATGGAACCATCATCGTTTGCATGATAATACTAGGAAGAGGGAGTCCAACGTATGTGATTAGTGGATAGAGTTATTCTCTTGGATTTCTTTGCCTCCCTTATATGGGAGATTTATTCATAAATTTCTTGGAGGGGAGATTGTATGATCCTGGGTTTTCATATTAGGAACAAATTATTTTCAAATAAAATAATTTGTTTACTTAATGTACATCCTTGATGGTTTCAATATATTTTTGAGGGATTCTAGGGCCTGTTAAAATCCCATAGGATTGGTTTTTGAAAATGTTTTATTTCTCACACATTTAGTGGAGAAAATACGATCCAACCACACATTTTGATAAAACAATGTGAGGAAGTATCAATCCCTCTCAAGAGCTTGGTGGTTTGAGGAAATCAGGTGGAAAGGGGACAAACCCATCGAAAAACAACTATTATTTTTAGTAGAGGTGATGGGAATATTTTACACACAAATATTAAAATAATTTACATGATACCATGTGGGGTCCACCTTAATATGTGGTAGGGTGCATGTCTGGAATATAATTTTTCATGCCATGTGGCAAAACATTGAGATTATATAATTATCAGAGAAATTTCTATATCCCATTTAAAGTTTTGGAAAAAATAAACCCATATCATATTTTCTTTTGGGTGGAGCTCCATATTAATCCAAATCATAGGATTTTGTAACATTTCTCTATCCATACCCGGATTCAGGTAGTGTTTGTCTCATTAGATCCATTCAAGTTAGTACTACAATAATCTTATGTTGTTATTTGTTTTTTATGTTCTTAGTTTAACTATTTCAATTCAAGATAATATGCAATATTTCATTGATTTTCAACCATTATTAAGTTTTCATCTTCTATTGACATAAATAGAGCTTGATACTGGGAGAGTTTTGCACTAGAGTCCTATTTAAGGTACTATATACCTCATCCCTTTTGGTTTTACATTTTTATGTACTATTTATATTGGGTTTCATGCCATTAATTTCAGAAATACACTGGAAATTAATTAAATGTTTTTAACTAAATGAATTTGGACATGTTTAGGTTTCCACATTCACCATTGATATTGGAGGAGGTTGTTTCCCCTAACAATGCCACCCATTAGGTGTGCCATTTCTTCATCCGTATTTTATACCACTATATTCTATGTGCGTGAGATTTACATTATAGGTGGATCCTTTTTAACTAAATTGGGATTGAATTGTTATGTATGGATAACATTATACCTCCATTCCATATAATATGATATGGTTGAATGATTTTTTTATTTGAAAAATCATTAAATGAATTTGATGAACACATGGAATATAATTGATTATGAAATTATTAATGAAATATGATGATGAATTGTAATGATATATTATGCCTTGGATGATCTCATTGAATCCTAATTCCATAGAATCCATGGATGTTTCCAACATGGCCTTTGATTATGCTAGTGGATTCTTTGGAAATTTTCACCCCATGGATCAAGTTTTTATATGATAACATGGGCCTATCAACCATTAGTATAGTTATTTTTGGGAAAATCATTGAACATGGTCTACTGACATGCTCCAAGGACTCCAAATTGGTCCTTACAGTGTTTCCACCAAGATTCTTCTAGGACTCGACATGGACTTTATTTCCTTCTATACATCCAATCAACTACTTCTTCGCTAGAAACCATTTATTACATGATATGGCTATAGAGAATTTTAACATTTGATTATATGGAATAGAAGTATTGGGAATATAACGCTATATTATATGGAACATACATGGTAGTTTTTTACATTATATTACACAACTAGAAATTTTTAGTTATTTTATTATGTCTCCAGTTAGACCTTGTGAAGGTATATTTTAGCAGTTGGTAGACTAGATAGTTATCACAATTCATTATTTTTTAATTTAACATTGCCCATATTTATGGGATCATGAATATTATTTGTATAAATCCTTATTAGGATATAAATTAACAATCTACTTTCATAACATTACATACTAAACAATATATTTATGATATATCGAACACTTATTTTTTTATAGCGCACAGACTAGAGATGTTACTTACATTGTTTTTGGTGGAATAATTAGTGTTAAATGAAACTGTGTTCAATTCATTGTTGGGTATGTAGAAATACTTCATGGATGTATGTATATATTAGGACATGTTACGAAAACTCGATTCTTCATTCTTCCACGCTTGGATTCCCGAGATCACAAGAGCGAGCATAGATTGTGATGATATCTAGATATAGTTTGTTTTTTGTCTATTTGGTATTTTGATACATGTATTTACATGTATTCTTTTATACCTAATTTACTTCATTAAAGATACATGAAAAGGCATATCATTTTTTATATGAGATCACATTCTGCATTGATTGTTTTTTATATTCTTCGAGTTATTTATCTATTTTTTTTATTTAATATTTATATGGATCAGTATTATTACTACAATTATGATACATTTGAACATGATGGGATAGTCTCCCCATTCAAACATCCTAGGACCTCAATACTAGTCAAAATCCTTTTTTGTCTGGGGAGGTGATCATGAGGTCATGTGACACACAGACATGGGGTACTATTATTGTCATTCGAGTCGTAACATTACAACCTTAATGATTGAGCATTTATAGATGATGAAAAATTAATCAAACCATCATCCTAGGTACTATCCTATATCTCTCTCGGTTATCATTTCTCGGTTTCTCTATAATATCTATAGACTACTTCTCACACATTTATAGCTCATCATTTAAAAAAATTGAAATCCTAAAATTACAAAATCATAGGGAACATAATTTTACATATTAGTATTATAAAAAATATAATAAAAAATCATTTCATAAAATTCACTAGGATAATCCCATTTAGTTATGTTGATGTTTAAGCCCCAAATCTCTCATAATATTCTCCAATTTATTATATTTATTTATATAGTTAAATACCTCTTCCACACATATAGATTATCAATAATATAGTCTAAAATAATTATAAAACTTTCATAAGAGTTGATTGATATTTATAATTAATCCAAAATAATATATATTTTAGTTTCCATGATTTCATATCATTATTGACTTTTAATAAAAATTGACGCTCAACCTTCTTAAACATTTATGAACACAAAAACAATTCTTAAAAATTTTAATTTGATCAAAATTATATCCATTTTAAATGTAGTTCAAAAAAATTTACAATAAAATGAAGATGGTTTTCACCATAATATCATCACAACATCATAAAAATGATGTTACTAATTAAATATAAAGATATTTTCAAAAATGAATAATGATATTAAAAAAATATCAGTTTATTCAAATTGACCAGATTGAGACAATAATGAAATTTTTGTATAAATAACCATTGATAAAATCTCTAACGAAATTGTATGACTCGATCCTTAGATGTGATATTTTACAATTTCAAAAATAGATTTAGAAAAAACAAAATTATATAAATCAAATATTTATCTTCTAAATGACATTGTTTCTATTTACAAATCTTCACAAATGCTTTGATTACATATACATATTTATTATTTACCCTTTCAAAGGTAATTGAATCTTTTGATTATCTTAATTTGAAGTCATATTGCCCATTAATAGCCATTCATAACTCTCATATACCTTTACATCCATCTGGTTCCTTCAAAACCACCTTTAAAAAATGTTAAAACCATATTTACATTTCCATTTGATTTAGGAGTTTACCATGACGTAGTTCTAGTAAATATTTCATTAAAATTACAGTTTACCAAATAAATATTACATATCACAAAAAATTATTATGTGAACATATGAAAATGAATGAACATTTAAACTACGAAGAATTAGGATGAACTTATCAATTACATGTTATAATTGAATTAATATGTGTTGATTAATTATTAACATCAACTAAATACACTAAAAAAAATCCACTTCATATTGAGTTCAAAATAAATCAATAACATATTAATAAATCACACAAACATTGTATGAACTACCAGACCAAATGACTAACCGCATGGCTACATGAAAAATCACAAGACCCACTAAGCGTTTTCTTGTGCAAATAAAAAATATATATAATTTCCATTATAACATAATAATTTCATCACAATAATTATGATCTATCTCTAATAAACTAAATAAATTATAATAATCCTCAGTGATATGATGTCATGGAATTCATGAAAAAATAAAAAAAGTAAAATTAGTATAAAAAGTTTCAAAAAAATAAAAGGTACTTCAATCTAGACCTTCATATATATTTTAGTAGCATTACTCAATTCATTAAATGTATTTCAGGAGAGGTGAGAAACACATCCGCATTCAATAGAATAACATCCTCATGAATGATCACATATTAGAACTATATTATAAAAAAAACTTGGTAAGGTTGTTCTTTTAGGTGATTATATCCCATTATGTTGAGAAATTTTGTCCATATGATATTGATGCACTCTCCCTAAATTCATTCTACAAAGATCCCCTTCCAAAATCACCCCAAATCATAATTATCCACATATTAAGCCGGAATGATAGTGATCAATCCTCCTTAAATAGTGATTTATATTATCATTTTTCATAGGGTCTAGACAAAATTTATCCCCCATTTTCATCATTGTTCAATGAATAATTGGAATACTCTATGTACATCATTAAGAATGAGAAGATGGCTGAGCATACAATTTCATCAAAAGCACATCATCTCAGTCTCCTAGAATTTCATTTGTACAAATTTCATCAATATTATCCTCATTGTATGTATAATAATTTTTTATATAACCAATATATATGCTATAATATATAAAATAATAATTGATATCAATATGTTTAGATGTTGTGTGATTCACATAATTCATTGAAAGAAATAAAAAATTCATATTATCATAAGTAAATTTTAATGATTTCTGAGCTAAAAATATTAATTCATCATTATTGACTTTAATAAATGAAATTTTTGAGTACACATGTTTTTTTATGATCTACCAAGCCTCATATTTTCTCAAAACCAATTACTACTTCTTTTTGTTGTTTGAGATAAAAAAATGGTCCTAAGGAAGTAGGCTCCAAATGATGTTGACATCATATCTATGATATATTCAACTCATACTACATGATATATTACATTTTATATACATTTATATAATATGTTATTGTTGATTATTCCCTCTAATATATCTTAGACTCTTATAAGCTACTAAAATAATCTCTTCATTGGCATCAATATAAAATATATAACAAAATTAACAAGAAATATTCTAAAAATTCTAGATGTGGAATGGTATATAGTTATAAAAATAATTAATAATAATTTGTTTAAATTGGAAATATTTCCAATATCATATTTTATCAATATTTATCTAGAAACTATGGAGTCAAATCCTCATTTCAGACCTTCATTCAATACTATATCAAAAATCTTTTGTCAAATTTTTCCTAAGACATAAAAATATAATAAACTCCCTCGAAATTGTAATACCAAGACATAAGTAATCTTTCCCAACAAATAGATCTTACAATTATTAATATTTTTCATTAAAATTCATTCACAAAGTTAATTCGTTTGACTTGTAAATATTATATGGTCTATTCATTCACAAATAATTTTTTTTCAACTTTACGTTTTCTAAATTATAGATTTGTCAATCATCCATATACATTGGATATATAGGTAAAAAGATAATATATCATACCATGTTGTTATTTCTTTAACCTCGAAATGATACATCCTTATTCTAGGGGAGTAAACCCCTCATACTTCTCAAAACAAATACTCATGCTCTACACCAAGGAAAGATGAATTCACATTATTATGGTAAAATAAAATGTAATTAAGATAACTATTAGTGTTGATTCATGATATATTCCATCCTTTCAACTAGTGAATATGATTCTTCATTTTCTAGGAATTATATTTGATAGTATTCATTGAAAAACTTTTGGGGGGTTTTCCATAACCCCATTCTATTCTAATTGGGTTTGTTTATATAAACTCTCAGGGATCATATATATTTTGGTATTTATAGAAATGAAATATGATCTGATTTTTAGATATATTATATTTATTTCAGTAAATAAATCTTCTAAAAAAACAACATTATATGTTCAATATCCAATGAGACTGATTTTGGTTCAAATAGTCTAATTAGAGTTGTATGGTTCATATATGTTTTCTTTTTTCTAGTCGGAACAATTATATCTTAATTACCAATTATGTATTCAATATTATCATGAATTTACCCCTCATATGAAACATTATTTTAATATTATTAACATAATAAATATTATATATCTAATATATATAAACAACATTAAAATTCTATGTATTTTATTCTTTTATTGTTGGATGGATTTTTACATTACGATCAATATTATCCATTGAAACCCCATATATTATAATATATTAACCATATGCCATAAAATAGTTATATAGAATATTTACATCCCAAAAGGAAATTAGATTATGAAACAATTATTTCAAATACTTTAATATTCTTCCACTAAAGGGTAAACCATGAAAATGTGTAATCTTCATTTCATAAAATTTATATAAATTTATGTCCACGATAATTATAAAATATGGGCTTCTAAATAAGTTGCATTATTTATATGTATTTTTTAATTGGAACAACATACCATATTTATTTTTATCACAGGTCACATTAACCCTATATATTGAATATAAATATTTATACATAAAACACCTTTTCAAATAATATAGAGATATTATCCTACGAAAAATTTTCCTCCCCATTAAAACTAAGCTTATATATTTTTCTCCAATAAAACTATTTTTATTGTTGAGTTTGGGGTGAAATAAACGGATTTCCAATAGAAATATTTTCTTGATAATTTTTAAATTATTTTCTAATAAATTCCATTTCATTATTTTTACGTTTCATTAAAACATAAACAACCATCTCATTATATACATTTATCAATAGTTTTTATTTGTAAATTGAATCCAAAATTTTTATATGAACATTAATATTTAAATATTAATGTTATAATAAATAAATCTTATAAAATACATGTCACCACGGATTGTAATATTTATCATGGGATCATATAGATAGGAAAGAATGTATTCAAGTTGTCTTGATAATGTATGTCGACAATTTTTTTGTTGATTGCACCATCATCAAATTTTGGTTTGTTTAAAATGTTTCATTTGTTTCAATTTAATGTTGGATATGGTATATATCCATGTAATAGTTTATGATTTCAATTATACAAATTTTTTTAGGATTCTATGTCCCATGCTCTAAAAAATAATTTTCTTTATTATTTATCTTGTAGTATGTGCTAATTTGACCACTAATTTAGAATGGATTTCCTATTTTTCTATATCTGATTTTGATGACCCTTCCTTATTTATAATTTTTATAAAATGTTAAATTTTCATGAATGGAACAACATTATATTCATCATACAATTATTTTTCATTCAAGAGATTGTGATTTAGACGTTACACCGATTTAATAACAATGAAATTATGTGTGATTACATAAATATCACCTAATCCAACTCCTTTAATTATAATAGAATTATAATTATTAATGTCAACTATAATTACATCATATCCGTTTAATTTTTTTAGAATTTTTACATCAACTAAAATGTTTGTGTATTAGACAATGAAATGATAAATAGATTTACTCTATTATTTAAATTCAAACCAATCTCAGTAATTATATATTTATCTATTTGAATTGATTTTAATTTTACTTCTAATTTATCATTATAATAATGAAATCAAATAAAATATTTCATGGATTTTCAATAAATATGACCTTTTTGTTCAATAATTTGAAATAATTCATCAAATAATTGAAAAAAAATTCAATGGTATGAAAAATTCTTACCTAAAGTAAGTACCTTTACTCTATAAATATCACATCCCATACACATAATTAAACCCTATTATCTAAATTATAAATCCCCTAATATCCTAAAAATATAAAAACCACTAAAATGTTATACAATTTAATGAATTTATAATACTACTCAATATTCTATAACCATTATTCAAAAAAATTGTACAATACGATTCTCTAATATTTTACCATTTAGTGAATCACAGGTTTAAACCCCCAAGATGATGAAATATCATTTATTTAATCAATTTTATTTAAATTTAACATTACCTGATATTCCATTATTATTTCAAGGAAACATAACTACTAATAATTCTAATATTATCTTAGTCCTTAATAAAATTATTTAATTATTCAAAAAAAAATATTTGGGAATTTCCATTAGTACACATCACATTATTCTATCTGTATAAAATAATGATCAACCTTGTTCAAAAATTATGAACAACAATTTTCTTCACTAAATACATAAAAATATCCAAATTATCATCCAATCAAAATATATCTATATAAAATCACATTAAAATCATGATTGTTTTACATAATAAAAACAAATAATAATTGTAATGACATTGCTTATTTAAGATATTGTAATTCATAAAGACTAGATAATGATAAAAGATTTAAAACAAGATCTAAATTTGAATATATGAGAAAATTAAACATATTTTAATATAAAACACTATTTTTTACTCTCTCATGTAACAACATGGATAAAATATTATATTTTTTGTTTTAAACTTTTAATAATATATTGAGAAATATTACAATTCATGAAATATCAAAAAATTAATCTTTTAACTGTATGTTTATCTATTCCTAGTTTTAAAAATGTTTGGATTAATATTATGTAGATATAGGTCACACGTAAAAAAGTAATATAAGCATGGGGTTACTATTATTTGGGAAAATGTAACCTAAAATATCCATTGAATCCTACAAAATACTTTTTTACATGTCACATGGAATAAAGAATACATATACAATAAGTTTAGAAAATCTCAATATAGGCTTGGCAATTAAACGATCACCTTGATGTTGCTCTAAGAAAATAATCATTACCTTTTTGTTGGATATTAATGACGTTGAAATCGCACCATAGATAATTTACAGTGCTTATAAAACTAATTGAATATTTTTAATGAATGATCACATGAAGGACCTATCAACCACACATTATAATCAAACAATTGTGTATAGATTAATTATTCCCATAAACTGGCCACAAGTTGAATCCAATAAAACACATGAAGAGTTCAAGAAAATATAGTCAAATTTTAGTAAAATGTATGAACCTTTGATTATCCTCACACCCAATTGAATATTCATAAAAACTCCTGATAAACCAAATTAAAATTATATGAACTACTAGTCAAATATATAGATTAATTATATAATTTTCACGTAAAAAAATAATTTCAAATCAATAAAATCCTCCTACAATTAACTTAAAACGTCCCAAAAGCCTCAAAAAACATCTTTCAAGGGCATTATACATGTTGAAAAATTTAAAAAAAGAATAAAAAATGTTAAAAAACCTTATAGTACATCATGAAATTATAATGCCAACCATTTTACATGGAAATATTTTTTATATTTGAAATTTTAAATATGTTATATTTGTTATAGAGGAAGGATTTAATTCCATCCAAAATATTTTATAGGTTTTAAGAACATTTTATTTTTCATTATTCCCCTTTATATTGTCTTGTATAATTAGGGGAGGAAACTATCCAACCCCGTAATAATATTTTACAATATACTAATTAATGTCATTGGAACTCGGCATAAATATTTATTTATAATCTTGGGTGTCGTAATTATAAATGATGGATGTGGTATTCTTTTTATTCATGATTTTTATATTAAAATGTAACTATATTTTTCGACCAATATATATGTGTGATTGTATATATGTATTCGACATTTCATTCATAACCACATTTGTGTTGGAATTTTGATTCACGCTCACCCCCATGGGAATATCATTCTCCACAAATATATTTTATGAATATGTATACTAGTAAGGTATTTTTCTTGATAATTGATATTTATTCAAAGATATAGGGTGGAGTATGATATATTACTAGTTGTAGTACCATGTCTATTTATTTTGGGGGTTTTCATTTAAACCATTTAGGATAATTTTTTAAAATAATCCCTATAAGCAATCATTTATATGATTTATTTTTCAAGAAAATTATAGTAATCGTTCATTTTTATAGCATATTATGTATTTTTTAGTTATATCATTGAAATTTAATGTGCATATTTTGTAATTATATGTGATTATGTTTTAATATTATTACTTCCTCTATTCTTTATATTTATTTTATTATTAAGGTATAGTCTATACCTGGTTACATTAGACACCCAATTATTCTAAAAATCCTAAATCATACAGTGAACTATAATTTAGGTAGTGTGGTTCTACCTAACTTGTTATTGTTATGGATTGATAGGTTGGGGAGTTATTAACATCTTATTATGACATTATAATGTATTATTTACTAGTTGGTTAGGGTAGTTAGAGGAAATACATGGTTGAAACTAGGGCTAGAACTTATTATTGGACATCCTTAACAATGATAAATGAAATGTTTTTGTTTCATGTTATGATATTTGTTTAATTTCATGTTTTTGTTTAGTTTTTTTATCAAATATGATATATTGTGTCATTTATTTATATTTCACGGTACTCTTATCCAATTTTTGTTTGATTTATGAGCTCTTAAATAATCATTGACATAGAGGATCTACATTATATTCATACACATATATGTGATTCAAGATCATATTAGGCTATGATGTTTGGTTTTTTAAATTCACATCAACAGTTACATGTTTTTCATTATTAACACCTGATAATTGTTATTTCTATTTAAGTGTATTTATACATTTCCCATGTGTGTGTAGGAAGGGATTTGGAGGTCCTATTTTTTGAGAAACTTATATCAAAAGTAGTCTTCTTAATGTTTACGGTTGCAATTCCTACTAATACATATCATAATATTAGATATATTGAAATGTGATACACTTTTTCTGACTAATGTGTTTAAAATTTATTGGATATGACACTATAAATACCTCTGATTGACAGACATGCCATTAGGGATGAGAATAACCTACATTAAATTGAATCAATTCATTTTATTTTTTTTATTGTGACTTTGGATGGGATGCTTTGATGGATTAAGAGTTATATTTCATACTCTAGGACAAGTATGTATCCTCGATTTGAGTCCTATACATTATGGATCCTAGATTAATTCCATATGTATAATCTACCACATTTAATGGGTGAGGGTAGATTGATCGAAAATTAATTTCTTATTAAAGGATGGGTGACACCCCCATCAAAAGCACATCTGAACATTCACGTTGGTATGAAGTGATTATGTCTAAGGGCATCCCGCCAGACCATATCCTAACAATCCTGAGGATGTAAACCTACACTGGAATAGAGAATAAGCGGCTCCTCTTCACTTCCTGCTCGAGCAAGGGAATCTGCATAAAAATTATCTTTTCTATAAAAACGATGAACCTTGCACCCAAAATTTATTTAATTTACAGAACTTCTGATAAGAAATATCAGATTCCATGGAGGATCTTCTTTCCCTTGGATGGACCATACCAGAATCTCATTAATGGGTGAGGGTTGACCATATGTATTATAGAACAATATAAGTTACTCTATGGGTAATTTTGATTAGATATAAACACCCCAAAAAGGAGGTTGAGGTTTGTTTCATATATATTATGAGGATTAGCTAAATACTATATGGATGTACTAGTAATAGATGATCAGTATCTATGATTATCTAATTAGGATTGTCGTGTATGTTTTATGATCATATATTCTCCATGTTATTATTGATAGATATGTATTGAGTGGTTAAAAATATCACCAAAAGTAAAATAATATACATTAATTATAATGCATATTTTTTGGACTTTTCTAACATAGATTTTTGAATGAGATGACACATTTACAGTTACATTATTTTAGGGTAGTTGATATGTATAGTTCAAGATCATGTAAATTTTTTTCTAGTCAACTTTTTAGGGTTTTTAAATCATTATCTCATGTCATAGAGAATCATGATTGGGGTTTGAGACTCATGTAAAAGTACTTTCTCTATTGGAACCAATATTTGGTGATAAATTAGTAGAAATAATTTGATTGAATTTTCATAATAGTGGGTTGATGGAATGGGAATTAGTGGACACATTTCATATATTCCCCTCAAGGAAGATATTGTATCAAGTGTTACTAGGGTCTATAGAATAGTCTAATGTGATATTAGTGCCATGAATAGATTCTAAAGTACTATTATTGGTGTATGAAGGAACAACAATAGTGTTATTATTGAGTGGTCCATGCTTTACTATTGGTAAAAATTATGTTTAGGAATAAGTCTCTAGAATAGGGTATGGATCATTTCACTATTGTACATGTTTGGTTTCCTCTATGATATCTATACATAGTGGATTCCATGGATGATACAAATGGTTGGGGTAAAAGGGATATGCTTATAATAGTAGTCAGTGTCCTATATGAAATGGAAGAGGCTCAGTCTCAGTATAAATTCTCCACATTTGGATAATTCCTTCTAACCTTTGGGAGGGTTTGATGACCATTCATGTTATAAATTTTCTACCTATAATATAACTTGTTTTTTATTGTCGTATCAAAATCATATTTAGTTTTGGGATCATGTTTTTGTCTTTAAATATCAATATGGTTTAGGACCATTAAAACACCATAAAGAAAGAATTTGGCTGGTTTTTAGAGGTTTGTATGATTGACTATCTAAATTAGTGATAATGAGAGTGTCTAGTATTATTTATTGGATATTTGTTGGTTTTAGGTGATCATTATGATATATTTATATTCTTTTTATCAGTTTCATTTTTATTTATATTGTCTACGGGTATCATTAATGCCAGACAATTGTGGTTGTTATACCTATGATAGATATTGTGTATCATAAAAGGGATATTATTATCATAACCATTGATATATTGGGATATTTAAATTTATTCTTGGAAGTGTTTCATTATGGTGTAAGGAGGAGATGAATATTATAACTATTCAGTCTCTTTTTTCATGTTCTAATTCATATACCCCAAAAAAATTTCTGAATTCCACTAAGTACAATGGTCGAATTTATATCTGATCTAGTAGGTTTTTTGGAGACTATAGATATTCATCCATACAGGATAGTCCCTCATAACATAATATTATTATGGTTACATTAGAGGACATTTAGGTGAAGGGATACATTTTCCCTACCAAATTTCATTAGGTGATCTAATTGAATTTTAATATAATGGTGACGGTATTCGATATTAAGAGTATAAAATATGAAAACATAGCAGGGTTGAATTGTAATATTTAGAAATTAAACATATATTATTACCATCCTCATTAATCAAAATCATTAGAGAATTATTTTTAATGAAATTTTTTGTAAATAGAGTTAGAAATAGATTATGAGAAATCATATAAAAGATTTTATATATGAGGTGAAAAAATTAAAACATATAAAAATAAGTAAAAGAATGTAATACATGATTTTAAAATGTATATATGAAAATATGTTGAACCATTATATGAATATGTATAAGAGTTGACCTCTTGTGTTTAAGACTTCACCAATCCCAACATAATGTAGCCAAAACATAACCAATCGTTAGGATTATCATATAATCCATGGTATATCTCAAATAGAATGATTGAATAATTTTATTTCTCTACCACTATAAAACCTTGATCTTGCTAATCATACTAACTAATGTATCTCTACCTTAGGTATAACTCAATCTACATACGAAGTCCAACAAAATTAAAGAGTAGATCCTATAAAATTTACAACATAAATAAAAAAAATAGAAGACATAAGATAAAAAATCAAATTTTGAAAAAGGTAGAAAACCCAATATAAATATATTACAAACATTTCATTGGTATCTTTATATCATTAATCATCATATCCTTCACCACTAAAGATGATGATATATATATATAACTGATCTATAATGGTTGATTTTTGTATTTTCTGGGAGTAGTTTCAACTGCATCAGATGTCAGGTCCACATCATAGGTTCGACATAGCTTCTCCATCAGATGGATGTTATGATCTTCACCACAAAATTCCATACAAAATTCTTTCTTCTAGCATTTTAACTCATCACTTGAAGAACTGCATAATTATTCATCCATTACACTTGAAAAATGTGTATTCGGTAGACATAAATATCACCATATTATGAATTTTGTATGGTGTACTTTTCATTACTTCATCATCATAAATTCATATTACTTCATCGAATGGGATATTAAAACATTATATATGATGAATTCATATTCATTTATCCTATTTGAATTCAACATGTTTCTCTGGTATACCATATGAATATTTTTATGATAAAACAAATATTATATATCAACAAATACAATACTACAACCTCTAAAAACTTTTTAAAATTTTGGAATTTCTTTTATAAATATATATATTGTTTAATTGTATATTTTTATTTCACAAGTATTTTTGTAATAAGATCATTTGACACATAATATAGTGGCATGAAAAAATGTGTAGATTATAAATGGTTGAGAAAAGTTATGATTAGTAACTAATATCCCCCTCCCCATATCATTGACTTATATTATAATTTCAATAGTTCCATGTAATTACCATGATTTAATTTAGATGAAGATGGTATTGGATGTGATTACATTAGTATTTCTTTCACTGATATATTTTAGAATAATATCTTACATGTATTAAATTATTAGGATATTTTTATTATTTAATGTGAAAGTAGGGTTTATGTACCAAAATAATAGGCCCTTTTATCTATATAAGTACCCATTCAAGGGGTTTATGATATTTTTAATACTAGTAGTTGTGGGAGGATCATGCTCAACATATGTTGGTAGTTTTTTTTCATAATGAGTAAAAATTGAGAAGAATTAATTTTCACAAAATTTTGTTTTTCATTCAAAGAAGTTTTATTTTGTTGGAATATTAGATTAAATGATATTATATGAGTAGAACATATGATTATAAAGCACTCAAATTTCTGGGAGTGACTCAAATATTTTTTTGTATTAGTAGTTTCATTGGTTTGGATTTATACAATAAGATATTTATATAGTAGTTTTCATGATTAGTGGTTTTGACGATTCCTCTACCCTTTAATGGGAGGACATTTTATTATTTATATCCTTATGAGGGAGTCTTATAGAATATGAATATATATTATATGATATAATGAATCTTGATATTACATAAGTCATTAAATGAGTATACATGATGATGGAATGCATTAGGCATTATTTTTATAATAGTGACAATGAAGGATGGGTAATAAGTCGGCTTGGCTACCAAGAAGTTACATACTAATGATTAGAGATACATAAATTATGATTTATATTTATATGTGGAAAATTTATTACTAAGATATTATCATCATTATATTTTCGGGGCGTGGAATGTGATCTATTCTAACCGTAAGAGACTCAAGTGTTTTTTTTGTAGTGTGACCAAAACCTTCAAGAGAGAATGTGGTTCGATTATAACCAATTAGTCAACTTCAAGAAGTCATGTCACCCTAAAATAATTAGTAATTAGAAATATTAATTAATTAATAATTCTTTATATATGTTTTTTATGAGGCTAGTTGTGATAAGAATATGATGAGCCTCTTTACAAAGAATCATCTCATCCTATTTGTGTATCAAGGTGTGGATGTCATTAAATATTACATTATTACCTATTTATTTCTTGAGAAGTTATATGAGTGTCATTAATATGATTATTTTTTTTGAGTTATGGTATATATGGTGGGGGATTATAACTAGAATGGATCCTAGATAATGATCAGATACTTTATGTGTGATTTTGATTTGGGGTTCCTTTGAGTTTCTTTGAGGAATTTATATTTTTTTCACTAGACATCAAATGGTTTAGTCATTACGAGATGGAATATATATTTCAAACAACATATATGATGTATTTTTTATAATGATTAAATTAGTGCTACGATAGGGATCATTGCATATAGAATCACCTAAATGTAGGTGAAATCCCAACACTAAAGAAATGTATATATATTATAGACACTACCAATTTTATAACATAAATGTTTTTATGATAAAACACATTTCATAATGAGATTATCAAGGACACTATAATGTAGTGGTATGGTATAGGTTATATTTGATATATTGAACATTGTGGATCAGTTGTTATAGATCCAGGATATAGTAACTATGTTTATGAGTTTGGTAGGTAGTCTATTTTTAAATAATACATCTTAGTATTTTTCATAGGAGTACAATATCTGTAAATTATGAACAAATTACTTATCAATTTTGGATGTGATAAAATGATCCATTATATACTCTTTCTAATTTGAGTATATCATTCAATTTTTAGACTACTGAGTGTTTAGAGTATACTATTCATATTCTTGGGGTCATGCTACATTCAAGTATAAAATATTTTTTATTTCATAGGGGATTCATATTATTGTTTCAGTGTTCCACTTAAAAAGTAGTTACCATGAATTTAATTAAATGGAACTTTTAATACCCATTAATAAGTCCATTTCAATTATCATTACCATGGATAGAAGAAAATGTGTATTTAATTAACACTCTATGTATCTTGTATTGTATGTAAAAGAATATTCAATTCATCATGTTAAAAATATAAACTTATCATATTTGATAGAGAATATATGCATACTTTTGATTCTATACCTTGGAGTTTTATTGGGATGATAGAGTATTTTTGAGAGTATGAACTCATTTTTTACATAAAAGGACTTGGAGGTATGAGAATTTACATCCAAGGATTATTAGATCATTGTATTTTTTTGAGCATATCGGTAGAATAACATATAGTATACATCATCCTCATAATTACTGGGTTTTGAATGACATATTCCATATTTCATAAAATAAAATATATCATCCCATCCCTTCTCTTATAATACTCTTCGATTATATCTAGTTTTATGTTGATATGTCATGCCTCGATAAACTAGTTCGTATAGTTGACCATACCAATAGAGTACATATAATAAAGATAATATTGTTTGTATATATATTATGTAATAATAGGTGTATCCCAATGTATAAAATGGTTTGAGATGATCTTATATGAGCACCATGTTATATTATTGTTTTAGGAATACTATGTTACAAATATTATGGGATTTTTTTCAAATGGTGGGGAGATTTATAATGAAACTCATATGTCATGTTACATAAATATTTTTAAAATATCATAATATTTGTGTATTTTTTAGACTTGGTGCCACCAAATGTGTTCTTAGAGGTTGAAGATTAGTATTGATTGAGTTGGGAATGATTTCGAAAACTAAAATAGGGAGTAAAATGGAATAGAGTTATGTGTGACCGGGGACTGAGTATTTGGTGGATACTAGAAATGTGGGTGGGATAAAAAATCTTCACTAACCTCCCAGTGACTAACGTCGTGTGATTATTATATTTATTTTAATTTTAAATACATGTTTTATAAATAGATCATATTATAGTGAATAAAAACTATAAAATAATTTACAATGATGTATATTTTTTAAAAATAATTAATGTTATTTATAAGCACCATAAAATAAGAAATAAATTTAATCATTTTTTAAAAAACAAATCAATTTTTTCAATTTAAATGATTAATTTTTTATACAATATGATGTATTTCTTACTATGTACACATATAAAAATTTATAATAATTTTATAGTCAATATTTTATATGAACCTATAGGTAATATATTAAAAAACTAATCATTTGTGGTTTGGAATTATTTGATAAATAAAAATTCTCAATGTAATATAACTATTATTGTAAATTATAAATATTATTTTAAATGAAATATTAGGTTTAAATGAATATAATGATAATTTAATCATAATAATTTAAATGTTATATGTGACATAAAAACTCTAGATCTTTATAGCAAAATAATTGTTACTATTTTAGTTAAAATATTATATTGAAATAAATAAATATATAATTATATTTTAAACATAGTACAAGAAATATAAAAAATATTATATATAAATTAATAATATGAAATGAATGTATGTGATATTTTTATAAGATAGTTATTTTTAATATTAAATACTAATTTAAATGAAAAATGTTAGTCATACTTGTAGTGCAATTTTTACTATTAATATAATGCAAATTAAAAAATACCATAAAAATATATATATGAAATGTAATATATTCAATATAAATGATGTAATATTACAGGTATAAGAAATATAACAATAAAATAATATATGATCTAAACAAATTACAATTTGTAAACAGAAAATAATTACCTGATTATGAGTGTTCTAATATTTTTAGGGTAAATATATTCAAGTGTGTTTTTAGCAACGTAAATGTTATATTTAGTGGGAAAAATATGGGCCTTTCATTTAGGAATAATGAGAGATCAAGCTAACAACATAGGGTAGTTAATAAATCATCGATCTAAAGGCATTGGGCCATTGGTTTTTTGTGGGCACATGGGGTATTGTGATGATTACATAAGGAAAGTCATGGGAATGCATATCAGTCATTATGTAAGAAAACAGTGGAGGACAGCCTCACTAGGGATCATTATGATAATAAAAGGGAAACATCATGCCCTGTCAAATTTTATCCAGGATTTATAAGATTTTTTATTGAATATGTTGGATCGTTGGACACACTTATAGTTGAATGTGTTATATTATCTTATATGGATTGTTCATTCGATCTAAAACATGTGTGTGATATTTTTTAATGATATATTAGATCCGTATTTCCATCCTCCGCCATGCCCACCATAATGAAATAAATCCCTCAAACATATCATCACTATCTATCATAAAATAAACCATTTTAATAATAGATATTAATATATATAATAATTTTTATATAAATTTTTATATCAATGGATTTAACAAAATACCATATCCATTATATTATTCCTTTACTCTATAATTTTATCATCATAATATAAAAATACACAAAGAAAATGAAAACCCATTTAAATGATTCAAATTTTTTAATGTGGGTTAGGAATGGGTAGAATGATGTTTATTACACCTAAATAATTCATTAATCTTCCATCATCATCCTACACCAGCATTTTTACTACACCTAATATCAATGGGAAAGATAAATATATTAGGGATTGATGTATTAGGACCATCATGTAATTATGAAATAATTAAAATGAAATTATAATAGGAACCAAAGGAAATGAGTTTCATGCTACTATAATGAAATTATTGTGTAATTTTAATTAGGCAACAAATGTATATTTATTTTACCACACATAGTAACGATATAAAACTCATTAAAGGAGAATATATAGGGTTATATAAATTAATACCCTATGAAAATGAATATATATGTAAAGGATGAGATATAATAGTTGTGTAAAAAAATACTCATGTATAAATTTATTCACCCAAATTTATTCTCAGTCACTTATAACAAATCTTTTTAAAAACTACATAATAAAATAATATAGTGGATTCAATGAGGATGGGTTATAAAAATGGATTAGTTCTACATCAGGCGTTCAATTCTTAGTTCCCTTCACCAAAATACATGTTTTTACCCTTGTTTTAGTGAGAAAGATATGTAGTGATGAATAAAAATATTCGTTGGGGAATATTTATGGAGGTATAGGTTCTATTTTTAATTAATATAAAATAATAATATATGAGAATTTTTTTTAAAAAAAATATTTGTTTCAAAATATTCAATTATTCATTTTTTTTCTAAAAAACAAAAATATGTTTTCCAATGGTAATTTGAAAATTGAACATCTTATAAAGTATAAAATGTTTTAAAACTAAATTTCTTTAAATGTGACAAAATAAAATTCATTTTAAGGGAATATATTTTTAAATAAAATATTATTTTATATTTTCCAAAACCTAATTATAAGGTAGATAATTTAAAAAATATATATTTCTAGGATTCCATTAAAACTCTATTTTTATACTACATTTGGGAACAAAACAATAATTAATTATATTTTATTTTCCATTTTATTAATTTAATATATTCATAATTAATATTTCTTGATTAATAGGATATTCTTTATAAACTCCCACAGTCACATTTTTTTACTAAAGCCGAATTACTTTTAATTTTTTTTTCAATATTAATCATATTTTTTTCACAATAGTCATACATGTTTTAATGTATTGCATGGATAATTATATTTTTTCCCAACATATTCATCCATGTACATTAATAACATTAAATCAATTAATATTTATATTATTATATTTAAGGATTTATTTAAAATTATTTTCCATTAATAATCAATTGCATTAGATCAACACCGTTTTATTTAATTTCTTTTAAAAACTGTTAATTTGGTTAATAAAAATATTTATGTGGAGTTTGTTAACCATTTTTTTTAAATAAATGTTCTTTCCTCTTGGAAATTTTTTAAAACTATTTTTGAGAATTATAAATGAATTTTTTTTATAATATTGATGATAATTGAAAGATAATAAAAATGCATTACTAATATTTTGGAACGTAGGAAATAAAATTAAATATTGGAGATGGGGAGTGAACCGAGACATTGTTTATAAAGTGAAGGGTGGGGCATATTTAGTCCTTCAATGTTTTAGGTGGCCAATGAGATTTATTTATAGCATACTGAATATGATTGGATTTTATTTTAAAAACTTATTTTTATATTTATTAAAATTACTAAATGATATTTAATTATGGTTCTATTGATTTTATAAATTTTTAAATATTTTTTAATAAAGGATCCATTTTTTTCTATAGTCTTTCCTAGTGAAATTTTTTAAAATAATTATTTTTTAATATATTCTATTTTAAAAAAATATTTTATTTTAAATGATATTTTTTATTTCATTATTAAAATAAATTATTTTTTTCATAAAAATGAACTTTATAGATGTTTTAATGATTTAAAAAAGAAGGGATTTCTCTATTGTTTTTAAGAGACCCTCACGAGGCTTATATACTCACCCCAATTAAATTATATATAGAGATTATTGGTGAATTTGATATATTAATGAGTTAGGTCTTAATTATGTGGTTTAGGATGAGTGAATCTATAATTGTATTAAAAGAGTATATATTATTTGGAAAAAAAAACTTTTTGATGAAAAATAATTATTATTTGATATAGTAGAGTATCATATTCTATGAATAAATATATAGAAAATTATCTTGGGAATTTTGTTGGTCAATAATAAATAATTTTATTGTAATATTTAATGACAATATTGGTTTCTTCATCTGGTATCAATAAATTTATATAAAAATATAAATTCATAGAAATGGACTTCGTAGTGCGGGTATAAGGAACCACACTTTTTTTCAAATTATGGACTAGAAATCATATGAGATTACGATGATATATGTTGAGGACTATTTAATGGAGTTAAAAATTATATTATGAGTCTTTTGTGATTAGATATTAAATTTATTTCTAACATTACAGTTATACAGAAATTAGAGAAACCTTGTGTTCGAAGGGAGAATTATTTCAACCATATCGGATTTTTCTGTATAATATTTATGAATAATTTGGGTTCACATTTAAATAAAAAAATATCAGAGAGTATTTCATTTTAATTTTTCTACAAATACTAAATTATAATTAAAAAACTATGAGTAGTCATATTTTAATAAAGATTCAATATTTTTATTTAGAAGTAAAATTTATCATTTCAATGAAAATTAAAATTATGTTGTTGTATGTTATTTAACAAAAGAATATTTAACATACCTTGATTTTTGAATACAGAATTATTTTTCAATAAATGGTTATTAAATAATTTATCTGATGATTAATAAAATCTATACGATAAATTAGGATAAATTGTGACCTATAAAGTGAAATAATTTTCTCTATAAACATCATAGTTTACAGAATTTTTTTAAAAATTTATTACTCTAACATTATTTTTATTTATGGGGTTAAAATTTCATTAAATGTGATTTTTTTATTAATAAGATCACATTTTAGATGATATATTTTTTAATCTAAATATTATATCATGTTTTGTGTAATGGGTTAATTAATTTAATGTATATTTATTTTCAATCAATAGGTAAATATACATTCCTATAGTAATATATCATTTAATGGGAAATATAAATATTACACTCGTAGAAATGTTAATTTAAAATGAATATGAATATTGAAGAATTATATTAATTGAAAATTATTATATTTAAGTATCATTTTAGATTTATATTAAAATAATATTTATTATTACATATTAAATGTTCAATTGAATGAAATAAATATATATTTAATATATTATAAAAAATATAAATAATATGGCATATAATTTAATTGTTTGAAATGAATCAATGTATGATTCTCGTAAGGGAATTATATATAATATTTTTAATATTTTTAAATGTAATTCTTAATTCTATTATTAGTGAAATAATAATTAGTAATATAATGAAATTATAAATTAATATTAAAGTATATAATAAATTGAATATATTCAGTATGTTTATATGATTATTTTTAATATGGATAATATATAAGAAAAAAAATATATGATAGAAATGAAGAATAATTTTTATAGAAAATAAAGAAAAAATTACTTGATTCAACGTTTTATAATATTTTTTGGTTAATATATATAAGATTTTAGAAAAGATGATTTTATACTTAGTGTAATAAAAATTGGGCCATCCAACCTTGTATGTATATCATATCAATCAATCTAATTAGAGAAATCATTTTATCAGTGAATCAATGGAATAGAGTCATTGGATGTTGATGATAACATGTGGTTACAAATAGTCTACATATGGTAATGAATGGGCGAACATGTGGTAGATTTTGTATGGAAGATGTGGGGGTTATCATTCATGAGTGTTATTCATGTGAATATTGGGAGCCTTCCAGCCACATCAAATTTTATTTGGGGTTGTTATGTCATCTTTGGTTTAATTTATGATTGTCTATTGAAAAAAGAGTTCACTGATAAATCAATTCAATGTGGAACATCTAAGACCATTAATGAATTATTTGAGATCATTTTAATTGAAATTTTACATTCACATCATATTTTTACACCTTACATGCCATAGAAAAATAAAATCCACCAACAAATCATTTCCTTCAGGATTCCACTCATCACTACTACTAAATCTGAATAAGATATTAATTAATAAATAAATATAAATCAGCATTTAGTGATTAAAAAATATGGTAGTAATTATTTTATTTCTTCTTGAAACACTTTTATAAGTAAATAAATACACACACACAGATATATATATATATATATATATATATCATCTCTATAGAGATTCTCATAGTGGATTCGTAAAGTGATTGGTAGATTATGAAATAATATGATAATGTTCACAAGGAAAAAACAATACCTAAAGCCTATATCATGACCCCTCTCCAATATAGATATGACCCTGAATATCAAAAACACATTCACACATAACTCTATAGAGATATATATTGGTATAATATATAAGTATTTATATGTTACATCACACAATTAGGATATGTGTAAAGTTAATAGGGTATGAGTATAGGTTAATGAATTACTGTGTTATGAAAACACATCTTAGAGTAAAGGTATACGTATAAATATTATAGAAAATACCATTCATGAATAGAGGAATATTACACACATTTTTCTCCGACACTGATATCATTTATATATAAAAAATGTGTTGAAAAATAATATCGATGATATAGTGATTTTGGCATATAAAAATAAACTCTTTCCCCCTCGATTGTTCACTACATTGTTACCTTCACCAAAACAATAATTTTTTCACTTGTTGCGCGGATAGAGATGGATGTAGTTATAATTAAGTGTGAGGGTTTGAGATAAAATTGGGCCGAATATATTCAACAATGACCGGATTTGATAACTTCTGGTAAGAATACATGTTATAAAAACAATTTTATTAATTTATCCATATTTTCTTGTATTTTTCAAGTAAAAAACTTTTCTTTTAATTGTTTTTTTAAATCGATGTTCTCAACAATGGTATATTTATTGATTTTTTTTTTAAATTTTTCATTATAAAACACATTTTTCTAATAAAATGATCCAAAATAATCCAATTTTCAGTGTCTCCAAAACATGCTTGTAATAGAACTGTATTAAAATCATATTCTATTTTTAGGATTCTAAACCAAAATAACATTTTCTACTACATTTTAGAAAATAATACATTCTTATATGTGGCTATTTTCAACGATTTAATTTTAGGATATTCAAAATTATAATTTCATGTTTAAAAGGATTTACATCCTAAAAACCCACTCCTGTAATTTCTAATTAATCAGGCTTTAATAAAAAGACAATTTTTCTTCATGAATCATAATTTTCTTCATCATCATTTATAATTAAAAATATGCCATGCTAAAGACCATTTTTTATTTAAAAATTCATCTATGAACCATAATTACATCGACAACCACTCTCATAATGTGAATAAATTTTAGGATATTTAATATGAACTTTTCCTGGACATTATAATTTTATTATAATGAAAATCATAATTTATTTTTTGAAAAAAAAAATATTTAAAAAAATAATTGAATTTTATAAAAAATATTTTAATAGTAAATTTTCTATAATCATGAAAATTATCATAATCACTGATTTTGAAAATTTAAAAAAAATTATTCTTGGTTATATTAATTAAAATTGAATGCTACAAATAATTTTCTGTTAAAATTTCACAGTTGGGAAATGTAAATAAATATGATGTATGGTTAGTAAATCCAAAACTCAAAGGAAAATATATAAAATTCCATGGGTGGGCCATATATATCAATTCAATGATCTATGTGGTCTCATTTTTTACCTTTATATTACTTAATAGTATTATATTTTGTATTAATGAAAATATTGTGTTATTTTTGAACTGTAAAATTTGGTATTTTTTGAAGTGGATTCATATTTTTACAAAATTTTATGAATATTGAAATTTGGTGAATGAAATATTTTTTATTTTATGAATTCTCTGAAAAAATTTCAATTGAAATATTTTTATGAAATATTTTATATAAACTTTTATTTCATTTTAGTTGTTTAATTTTAAATTCATGGATTAATATTATTGTTTTTTCTTCAAATAAATCATGTTTAAGTTTTTTTACATCAATGAAAACTTGTATCTCATTTTTTTGTAAAAATGATTAAAAATATTGTGTGGTAACAACATGTTGAAAATTTATTCCATCTAGATTATTGGTGTACACAAGAAATTAAGGGTTTATGTCTCAATTAAGTGATTTATCTTATGTTAATAATGAATTCTGTTATAATTGTTTGTTATGTTTTAAAAATAGACAGTTATAATGAAATAGAATGTGTTTTTTTTGTGTAATTTAATTTCTAATTCACTAAAAATATAGACCACAAATGATATTGGGAATGTAGTAACACAATAATAGTTAAGGATGTTTTGATATTTAATCTTAATTTGGTTCAGTTTATTTGGTATGAAATCGATTATATAAAACATATATAGTTATTTCATCACAAAACTTCGGGGTGATGGTCAAGGGTACGACACAATGGACCAATTCTAGGTACCTAGTTTGGTACAGGTTATCTTCTTATTCGGAACTTTGTAACCAATGGATCCCTTTATGGGTGTTTGAAATCATTTATTCAAATAAAAATATTTAATGTGGAATATTATAAAATAAAACACCCCCTAAATATTTTACCCTAACAACATGTCCCCCTATATTTTTTTTGAGTGATCCCCTCATCTCTAATACTGATTCTTCTTTATTTGTGACTAGATTAAAACATATTCTTTCATTTAGGATCTATATTAGTATGAATATTTATATAATTCAATCCATTCGAGATTTTTCTCAAACATTCTTCTCTATTTTCATCGAAATCGTAATTTATGGGGTTATTCCAATTTTTTTATTTTATCTAATAAGAATGTTTACATCTTATATATTTTTATTGGTTGTTTGTTATAAAGATGAGGAAGGTGGTCCCTCATATTTTTTTTAGAATATATTTGTCTCAGGTATGTTATGGAATATAGGTACATTTTTTCAAATGTTAACGTTCCAATATGGAACCATGATTTTATAATTCTTGTATAATGTGTATGGTTATGTACTTAATGAGTATCTTAGATGTTTAATTTTTTTTTTCATCATCTTCAATAGACATGTTTTTAATGTAGGTGTTTTGGGAATGATGTATGGGAATCAGTGAGTTGAATTGTTGGTTATATTAAATTGTAGTGGAATATTGAATGTTCCCAGAAGTATTACCTTATCGAGGAATTATAAAAAAATTTGAATTTTGGTTTAGGTTTATCACGTAGTGGAATAGAATATTTTCGAAGGGGTTATATGTATTGATAACCAAACTAATCTATATTGTATTATGATGTTCTGTGGAATGCCAAACATTACGGTAGCCTTGTGTGAATGATTAAATGAATTGTTTTCATATGTGTTAGGTAACGGTTTATGGAATTTTATGATGACTCATCCCTCTTTTCTTCTATTATATTATTTTTATTAGAGGTGGATGATATAATTAAAGAGTTATTTGAGATATTTATGGTTGAAGAAACCTCATAAATATGAATTGACAACATAAAATATGAAATATACCCAATAATACATGATAGATATTTTATTGATAAAATACTAATGGATGATGTTATTTTGGACTCACTGTTATAACATATTATGTTTTCTTTACCTAACATTAATACTTGAGGCATGTTAGGATATATTTCATTAGAGATTTTGTTAATGAATATTAGATGATTTCATGTTGTATTTATTGAAATCATGTTCAAGAATGAGTTATAATCACTTTCTATTTGTTTGGAGTGTCATAAAATAAGATGAATGCGGTTTTCCTATAGTTAATACATAATGATTCGAATGAGATGATCATGTCACAACATGTTCATGTTAATCTCTTGAAGTAAATAATTTACCTTACATGAGAAGGGATCATTAATGAGTTATTCCTACATAATAATTATTTAATGACATGTGAGAGGTATTTTTACATGAATTATTACGTTTTATAATGATTACAGAGATTGGAGAAGATCAAATCTGACATGACATGCTATATTGTGGAATCAATCTCATGCTAGAGAGAAATAAATCTATTATGAGAAGACCTATATTGTTATTGATTTTATTTCTCCAAAATGATGTATTTTATGAGTTATATGGATCTAAAAACATTATGATGATGTACAAAAGAATATAAATATCAATGTGGGATTGAGTGTCAAGTGGTGATTGTGTCTTGAGGAAATGATTGATTCCGCAAGGGGAAGTTATGTAATAAAAGCAACAATTTAGTGCGAAGAACCACTCCAATACTTCAAAGGACATTTTTGAGGTTTTGTTTGTTTTTTAAATTTGTATCATTCCATATAATAAGGCATAAATTATGTATGAGTGGTTCTGACTATATGATATTGGTGGATTTTTTGTTTTGGATGAATTTGAGGTTTCATGCTGCAATTGATGGATTACATTAAAAGTATTGTTAATAATATTTTTAGATAAAATATTATAATTAGAATTTAAATTTTCATATAATTAAGTTATATGGATTATTACATATTTAGGAGATTAACACCATAATACATTTCTAGTATATTAATAAATGTTACCCCTCCCGATAAATAGAAAGTGTGATTAAAAAACAATACAGCTTCGTATTCAAGGAAGATTCCAATAAGTATTTATAAATATTATAAGGATTACAAAATGGAATCACCATAAGTAAAAATTTCAATGGTACTATTGGTATATTAATAATATAACATTCCTTTTACTTCCCTAATTATTTAATTTTTATTCAAGAAAATACTCCATTTATTTTCTTAATAATTCTATAAAAATATGGTAAATGTTTACTAATATCATTAAAATAGTTCAAGAAGGATTTTCATCATATTAATATGGGAGAGTGGAAATTATAATGAACTATTGTGTCTATTTATGTTGTTTATATCTTAGTCGCACATCATCATATCATAAAAAATACAATATTCACATTATCTTTTAATTTAAATAAAATAGTAAGAAATTGAGAGTTGGTGCTTTTTGAAAAACTGAATAACCTTCCCATAGTTGGTTACTCAATAACCTATTCCAATCATGATATATCAATGTATGAAAGAAAATGGATCCAGGTTTTATTCCAATCCATACATGATTGAATTTAATTTTTCATATATTTAATTAATTAAATACATAAACTCAATGAATATCGTTGACATATTAATAGCTTCTATGTTTATGTTTTATGGGATTTTATAATCTAAATGATATGGAGTTATGAATATGATAAAAAAATAATCTTTAACTTATCATAGATGATCTTGAAATCATTGTGAATGGAATTTATTTTTCTATAAATTGGATGGAATATTATTTTCATGATAATAATATTATCATTGTCAGTGAGATATCACACAATGTGTTACTCTAAAAATCATCAAAGAATGATTTTACATGTATTATTTCAATGATTAGGGAGATGAAAATCTAGATAAAACGTTATGATATCCATAAAGGAATCAAGAAGGATAATGATTCATGGTTATGAGACTCCTACGATTAGCTAAGATATATCCAGATAAGAAAAAAATCGATTAATTAATTCATTATTTTGGAAAGAAATATTATTATATCTATTCAAATAAATGGGGTAAATCAAGATTACTATACCCTCATAATGATTATAATGAAAATCCAATCAGTTAAATTAAAAAATTGAATTGTTTCCCTTTGGTCAAGACATTAATGAGTGGACTATCTACAAAATAAATACCATTTTGATCACCCACAAGATGAAATAGGGTAATTATTAAATGAAAATCTAAATATAGGGAAAGAGACCACATTAAATGTGTTAAAAGTACCAAATCTTGTTGAGTTAACGAAGAATATTTAAGATAAACTGGTGTCTAAAATGTTTTAATTGAAATTTATGAACATATATCTATATTTTCAATAGGAATTTTCCAAGGAAAAGGGAAATATAGAGGAATGCTACAATTTCAGTGAATCAATTTTGGAAACATTTTTCACATTTTAGTAATTTTACAAAAAATATTTGTAGAAAAATTCAAGGATGATCATTCTAGAAGATCATCAAGGAATATCAATATTGAAATCATTCATAATAATAGATGATATGAAAATAAAATATCTAAAAAAATATAGAAACAAGTATTCTTATAACATAATTCCACATATTATGATGATAATGGTGAATAATAATAATAAATACTATGGAATTAGTAGAATACAATCATCATGGAAATAAAAAAACCCTCTTTATATTGCTTGAGTGAAGAAAAATATGATTGAAATAGTGAAAAGGATAAATGAACTGAAGAAAAAAATTAAAATATATTTACTTAAGGATATGGAATATGGTTTTATTGAATGAAAATAAAAAACATTGATTGGAATATAATGGATTAAATGAGGATGGTGATTCATTTAAAAATAACCTGAAGGCATCAGGATAAATAAATTTAAGTGAACGAAAATATGTTCAAAATAAAAATAGGATATATCAATATTATTCCTAAATCATGAAATAAAATTATGGATGTTACCACAACAAAGCTGCATTCCATGAATTATGAGGTAAATAAACTGTGTAAAAACAATTTAGATTAATGAATTTCAAGTTGAATTGAAAAATATTGAAGTGAAAAAAATTATATGAAAGGTATTTTAAAGCATTAAACCATCAAAAGAAAGTATTGATTCTACTTTGAAGCACAATTTTTATACAATGATACCAAGAATATTTTATTTATACATATATAATTTCAATTCCTATAATGAAAATATGGATAATGGAATGAATAAGGTGATTTATTCTCATTAATATAAGGATAAACATTCTACCATTCTTAAAGAATATATCTAAATATTTCAATAGAAAATTGTTATAGAAGGACACAAAATGATTGATCAATAATATGGGAAATATCATGACAAAATTAAATTCTCCCAATAACCAGAATAATGACTAAATGTTCACAAAAAATTAAAAGTGAAAATAACAGGTAGGTTTTTATTAACTAATATTTTTTTTGGGTGATTCAAATTTGAAGGAATATGTTAGATTTATAGATTATACATGTATAAATCATACATGTTCTCTTAGAATACCTAAATCATATTGTGGGTTTAAATCAAGAAGAAATCAAACTGAAATTCATAATTTCTAAAAAAGAAAACATCCAAAAGGGAAGGTACAATTGTAAAATTAATTTTATTCTCTTCAGGAGACTTAGTGGTGGTATAATAATCCCAAAAACACAGCTACAAATTTTTTTACCATGCTAAAAGAAATATTAATAATAAATAGAACTCCAAAACTATTATGATCTAAATTAATAAAGTGTGTTCTATTGTTTTAACTGATGATTATAAAAATGAATAATGAGTAGAAAAATAGAAACATGATACTATTTTCTTATCACACATTACCTGAATGAAAAAACATATTGAAATATTTATAGTAGTATGATTGTGGATCTACTACTTATTGAGACTATGGATCACTAAATGTTAAAGGAGTTCTATACAATAATTTTGGAAATATGATATACCTATGTATTATAATTATTGTTTTATTGAATAATAATATAATTAGAATCTCATTGTGTATTTATAATGAAAATTAGGTGATCATATGAAAGAAAGAATGAATTATAAATAAATTTATGTATTCCTCCAGCATATTGAACAAGAACCAATCCAATTGAATTAGAAAAAAGAAATATTTAAAAACATACAAGTTTTATGATCATGAAATAAGAAATTCAACATTATCATAGAATACATATCCATTTGAGAAAAATGAATATGGATAATCATATCGTTAATGATGTTTTGAGACATAATCCTACAGTTCATTTTCAAATACACAACACACATACCACTAGTCACATGGGAAATATGGTCTATGTGAGTCTTATAAATATTGATATAGAAACCAATAAACCTATTGATTTAGTTTACAACGATGTGTGTAGTATGATAATAATGCATTAAACCAATGGAGATAATTATTTCATGAATTTAGTTAAATACATAATCGTATGAATTATATACATTTTATAAAAATTAAATATCAAGATAATTAAATATATAATAGCTTTTGGTGGATTTATGTGAATCATACAGCTAATTCCATAAAAACATTTTGATTATACAATGGATCCTAATATTATATTGAAGAGTTAAAGGAATATCACCAGAATTATAGGATAAGATATGAATATGACTCGTGATACATCCCTTAATGAAATAAAATTATTGATAAGAAGAACCAATTATTGGTGGACATGTGAAAAATAATTCTTTTACAGCAGACCAGTTTATATTTCATTTAGTGACAGATTGTAATAACAATGTCCAAAACTATGAATCATTGATTACGTTGAACTAATTATATAAAAATATAATAAATGTTTTATTTTAAAAGTATGTTTTTCATGGAGAACGTTAATGTAATTGGTCTCATAATTAATGACAATTAATAGTACAAATTTGGAGAAAATAAATGAGAGGGTAGATGATGGAATATTTCATCACTACACATTAGATAAAGAAGATATTAGTTCAATAATGAAATCAAATGATTATTATATAAAAACTTGATTTGATTATTTTGGAAAATAAAAACTCCACATAAAAATCCAATTATAATGAAGATAACCATAATCCAATCCATAACTGAATAATTAATAAGTGTAAGAGATTGTAGATATATGAGATGATATTCAAATTTTTCATGATTATTCAATAAATTCAAGAGAAATTGATGACTTAAATAGATCAATGGATAATTATTTAATACATTGAAATCATATTCATCACGAAAATATTGATGGAGATAGTAGAAAATTATTTTAAACAAAAATTATCATGACAATTAATAATCATAAAAGATTTTTATTCAAGATGATCCACAATGTGTTTTTAAATCTAAATCGTATAAGAATTTTGATTTCATTAATGGATGAATATTTCACCCAAATAAAAAATAGGTTTAAACCCATAGTATTTATTTTTATGTTTCCCATTAAAAAATTTTTATTTATGAATTTTTTTTGTTTTACCAATGAGAGTGAGTTTAAACAAACCAGAGTATAAAAATTAAACAGTATTATTAAATTTGATATTTATTGACAATATGATGTATGATTCATATGGATTGGAAGTAATAAATTTTGAAAAATTATTATTTTCACATTTATAAAGTGAAGTCATTTGTTATAAAATATATTTAAATAAAAATAAAATAATTTGACGGTAAAAAGTAGATTTTTTTTTTCGTTTAAAAACTATTTTTATGTAAACAATGTGTTTTTATCTTAATGAATTGTAATTATAAATATAGATTATTTATTTTAGCCAAAATGTTGATATTATTTTTAGAATAATACTCTAACATTACTCCAATGGTTTTACAAGGAATGTAATATTAATACATAACATTATATCATTATAATTATTTTTTCTCAAATATATTTTCAATAAATTCTATAATATTATTGGAAAATTATTTTATTTCACTTATAGTAATTGAATATGTAAAAATAGTTTATATATTTACAATAGATATTTCAAAATATTATAATGAGCCCAATTTCAATTTTGGCCTTTCAGAATAGTAAATGAGGAAAATTTTCATTAATACAGTAATGCTTGAAAGTGTTTTCATGGGGTTAATCTAAGGAGATAAAGACTAAATTAAACTAATAACATTCTTAAATATTATTGCGTATCTGAATTTGGAACCACCTATATCATATCTTATAATTTTCATTTCATTGGATCTTCTTACACTTCAATATGAATTTGTTATATTTTAATTCATTATGTATTCATAAGAGTGGCAGTCACCAAACATATGAAATAGAGTATTATATCCTATATTCTCCACATGACCCAAGCTATTTATCTATATAAAGATACAAAAATATAATCTAAAAATATATTTTCCCCTAATCTGATGTATTTTCCCTAAATTGCCATCTAAAATGGGTTAAGGTTGTTTTTAATGGAGAATACCCCAAGAATAGGTATATGTTCTTACCGCTGTTGTTTTTTTATTTTTAATTAAAACTCCAACATATTTTTTATAAAAATATTAACATGATGGTATCTATATATTTACTACAATGATTTTTAAGGGTAATTATATATTCATTTTCTATCCCTTTCACATCTGTTGATAAATGATAATGTCGCTCATTCATACGTTTAAGCTATCACCTCTATGAAGTAGTTTGAAACATATTTCATTTTCAATTTACATGAATGGTTGTAAGGATATATTTGTTTAATATATATTATTTTGATGAAATTATTATGACTCTATTATGTTGAATTATTATTATTATTTCTTTTGTTACAATCATGATAATATTAAAACATCTATTGTTCGTACATACAATCTATAATATCTATAAAGAGATGTCATTAAAATATGTTCATAATTTTTTATGAATTGTTTTAAAAGGTTATATATTGAATACATATTGAACTTATGTCATGATTATGATTCTTGACATTTAAAATTATTTTCCATGGTGCATGGGCTGATACCATCAAATCAAAACATGAATGGAAAACATAGTTGTTTTCATCTGAATGTTCATTTTAATTAAAAACTATAAATAAGAGGTCAATTATAAATTATTATTGAATGTAAAAATGTAATCAATATATTTATGTTGTTATCAAAAATTTAAAATTTTAATATATATTTATTGAACACGGTGGTCGATTGATTATAAAGCATGATGAATCATGATATAATTTTTATGTTAAAATATAATTTCATATCAAGACTAATTATGCAAAATTTAAATGGAGGGAATTAATATTGATCTTATCGTATAATTAAAATTTTTTATCCCCTATTTACTTCTATAATTTTTGAGTATTATAACAATTGTATATATTATTTTAATTAAAATTATATATTAAAATGATTTCAAAAATTCTTTCTAAAATTAATCATTATTATATGATCTTTCTCTTCTTTTCCCATCAAAATGTTTCATGAATATTTCAATTAGTAATTAATTTATGGTGAAAAAATATTTTTAAAAACAATTTATTTGTTATAAATGATTAACATAAATCTATTCAAATATTTAAAAATGAAACACTTTTTACTTTTTACTCAAATTCAGAAAGGTAATTATATTTTAACAAAAACTAAATGAATATCTTTCTGTGTGATTAGTTCCATTAATTTCATTTATTCATAATTTATTGGTATATATGGTTATTTTCAAATAAATTTTTTTATTAGTGTTATATTAATGTTTCTATTATTAAATGATATTGAAATAAATGGATAGTTTTATTATTTTCAAATAAATGTTCAAATGGTCGTTTAATTTAGTTTTTGTCAATTTCCATATTCATTTATTATTTTTATGCTTCATAAGTGATATGATATTATGAAAAAATAAAAATTATTTATCTATTTGGATTATAATGAGGATTATTTGTGTACAATTATATGAAACATTTTTATTTTCCATGGGTTTCTTATGTTATGAAGAAACAATGAAATGCTTCTAAAACTGGTTCTCATTGCACTAGTTACACTATAACTAAATGGGAACTATTATTATAATTGTGTCCCACACATATTTATCATTCCATTTTGTTGAGGGTGGTACTTTAGTTATATATAAATCAAATACATTTGTTAATGATTTATATTTTATTAAATAATATTGAGTAGAATGTGGGTGAAATCATTTTAGTACGACACGTCATCAATTTTGATAGTCTTGTTAGTAAACATTGGATATGGAAATTATGGAATATGTAGTAAAACCGATCGATTTGATACTATTGACAGTGATACATGATTAAGGGAATATTTTTCCTTTTATTTTATATATTTTTATAACCTATAACTAATTCTTATAAAATGTTCATGTAGATCATGATTTTTTATCGATGATAACACACTCTTATGATTTATTGATTTATTATGAAAAATAGGTATTCCATTAAAAATTATTAAAGATATTTGAAAAATTAGGTATGACATTCATAAGTTATTATCAAGTTATAAAAACCTAATTTTTATTAAATTATAAATTCTGATCATTGATTGGTATCTAATTTGTTTTCTATCACTCATCAAATGAGATCAATCTATAATATGCCAAACATTTTTTGAGATGACTCGTGTAACAATAAAGGTATATTTTTTCCTTTTTCTGAGCACACATTGTTTGGGTTTTACAATGGGGTGAGTTTGGGTAAAAATTGTTCAAATATGAAAGAATGAGAGTAATACATAGGTGGCTGACTATTTTTCCAAATAGTTTACCTTGGTACAGACAAACATGAATCCCTGGATATAGGGGAATTTCATAGTTGGAGAACAGTTTTCCAAATAGTGTTCCCAATTCAAAGTATCATTCTCCATTATAAAAGAGACACAAATTCTAAGAAAATGGCTATGAAAATTTGTGTGCCCCTTCCAGCAAATCGTACATGGACTTTTAGATTAGCAGAATATTATAATTTTAACAACATCAACCCCAATATTAACTCTTAATCAATACACATTTGACAAATGAATTTTTAAATATTTCGGAACAATCCTGATGGATTCCAAGCCTTCCCATCCTATATTCTTCTTTATTGGAAGCCCAAATCGATGATCTACACATCTCCCAATAAGTGAATCCTATCCCACATGGTTTTACATTCCTATTACGCACCACTTTCATTCAATAAAGGGTTGTTCATAATTTTTTGATAATGATGATCAGGTTTTGGTTATCTAGATCCACCATTATGGATCTAATTCTGAAGGATTTTGATTTGTTCAATTTTGATTTGGGATTTTTTATTTGGATCACCTTCCACATCTCTGGGAGACTCATAATTTGGGTATTTCCCTTGGGAGATCTATCCTCAATTAATTATAGTAGATGGAATATAAATCAAATCCCAATTAATTTATTTCATTTATGTGTATGTAATTGTATAATATAAATTAGTTGTTTGGAAATTGATTCTATGATTACATTAATTATTTAGTGAATTAATATATTAATGAAAAATGTGAAATTTCGGATGTCAGAATTATAGATTATGAATAATGGATTTCAGATTTAATGATGAGGTAATTGGGGGTGTTAAATTGATTCAATAATTTTTTAAATAATTTTAGGATATGAGAGTGCTGAATTAAATGATTGATTAGTTGATTAATTTCTGCGACGATAATAGGACTAAGAGGATTAGTTAGATATTGAAAAAATTTATAGTATTGAGATAATTAAAATTTTTTTTATTTAAGAAAAATAATTGAGATGATAAATTATTTTTTATGTCATTTAATGGGATTGTGTTGATTAATTAATTATTGATATAATTAATTAGCTTTATAGGATTAACTAATTTTTGTGTTAATTAATGGCATTGAGTTGATTAATTAATTATTTATAAAATTAAAATAAATTAGGGGACTAATTAATTGTTGAGTTAATTATTGATAATGATATGAATAATTAATTTTTGAGTCATTTTATGGGCTTGAGATTATTAATTAATTATTGAATTAATTAATTTCCATGAATTGATTAATTTTTGTTGCATTATCTAATGAAGTAATGATTCTATAAAATTAAATGAATTTGAGCATTGAGATCTAGAATTAAAAGAATGGAATTCTGATTTATGATAATGAGAGATATAATGGTAATAATGGAATTCTAATTCATGAAATCATGGGAGGATGTCAATACTCTATCATAGGACAACGTAGGTATTGATGTTTAGATGACCAGAGGAACTTGAAGTGTTTTGTGGTTAAACAAAGAATAATTTTATATTAGAACAAATATATAATTACCCTTTGATAATATTTTATAAAACAATTGAATACACTTGTTAAGGATTGTATATTATTTTAAGATTCATTTTTGTTGGCCTAATGTATTGTACCAACACCCTAAATGGGATTCAAGATAAGTATTTAAATATATTTCATGGATATATGATAGGATAAGAGAAAAGTTCCTATGTTAGATGATCTAGTTGGGGAGGAGAATGGAAGAGTGAACTAGATGTGGTTTGGGACCCAATTAAGTGTTGTTAGTGGATTTACTTTTGGGTCGGTGTTTTTACATATGTAAAGTAATTTAACATTACTTACCTATCATTTAGTTTGATATTTTATTTCCATTTTCATTCATCGTGTTATATTTGCATCTTTATGGTTATGGATTATATTTTGATATTGGTAATTTTTATTCCTCTTGTGTTTCATTGTGATGTAGATGTTGTATTCTCCCTATGGATGATATTATACCACATCCTACTATTAGAAGACTTGACCATATGGAGAGGGATTCTTGAGGTCCCATAGTGGACCGACTTGGAGAAATAGTATGAGGAACCAAAATCAAGATATTATAATTTGGTATTAGAGCCCAATAATGATTTATTATCTTTTTATTTATACTATTTGGGTAATGTGGTAGAAGAATAAGAATATATGGGTCTTTTTTATGATCTCATTCATGATAGTAGCTTACCCATGTATGGGGGAGAACTACAGTACCCAGGGTGGGATTGTTGTTATTTATGGTTGATGTTACAGTTGAATATTATTTCACAATGGATAATCCCCTAGTTTTACGATTTGACTATAATTGTTTCATTGGTTTGTTGAGGTTTTAAACATGGCCTAATAATTCATCAGATTTGAGTAAGAATGAATCATTCTATAACCAAGTTAATATTTTACTACATGCATCAATTAGGTTTTCCTGAAAATGGGTTATGGAGTATGTTGTTGAACAAGATATTTTTCATGTTTATTGAGAAATTAAATTGAAAATGATGCCAAAAAGGAAATTGAAAATGATAAAATAATGCAATATGTTACTAATTTATTATCTATATGAGAAAAAAAATTGTGTTATCCTCAGTTAACCCTCACCAGGATTTAGTTTTTTTCATGGAAGTGATAGTACCGTAGATTTGACTAGGATACAATTTTTTTGAAATGGCTTCTTGTGTCTTTTTTTACATTTCCAATAAATACGATTATATTGAAATTAATATCATAATGATTTTGTTTGGATTGAAGAGTTTTTCTCCGTGATAATTACTGATGAGAGGATGATAGGAGGAAATATCTTGAGATGATCCTCAAGTGGTAGAACCTGAGGTACTGATATTTTTGGGTGAGGAAGTTGGAGAGAAGTTCTTATAGAACATTTCGTGGTTCATGTAATTCATCGAGAGAGACCCAGGGGTTAGTGAAGTGATTTGTTGACATGAAAAGGGAGTTTCCATTGCATTACCCTCAGACTTTTTCCAAATAGGGTGGAGAAAGTGGAGATGAGTTTTGGATTATGTTTATCGAGATTATACAGAACACATAGAGACCCCTATAGAGAAGAGGGTAGAAAGGATGCATATATGCTACGAGGTTCAAAGAAGTGCTGGTAGGATTTCCAGGCTCTTACTATATAGACTAATGTAATGTTACGGAGGAAATTTTTATATATGATTCTGGAGAACATATATTAAGTGAAGATGAGGTAGGAGAGAGTAAATGAGTACATGATATTGAATCAGAGGAGTATTTCTACGATGGACTGTATAGTACACATCATACAATTTATATGCTTTAATCCAATGTTGGTAGCATATGTGGATACTTCGAAAAATGATTTCGGTAAGGATTTAAGTGTTATATTATGTCTTAGATGAATATATTCAGGCATGATATGATTTAGAAGTGGTGATTCAGGATTTCATAGTAAAGGTTAACATGACATACACTTTTATTATATAACACATGGTTACGGGAGGATAACAAGGAGGTATATATTTTTAGAGCATGAAGAATATTTTTGATAACTTTTTGAAGATCAATGGAAATCATAGTGTTCATGTGGAATTTTAAGTTACAAAATACCTTTATCTAGTAATTTTCCACCAGTTCGGTATGCTAGGGTAATGTTGTAGATATTTTCCCTAACCACCAGTTGAGTGATGACAATGCATAAAGATGGTAAATCAGTAGATATTCAGCATGAACCCACAATAGAGTAGAAACGATGGGAAAACAATAAATAATTTGAGTTCAGTAAAGGAATTTTCTACAATATATCAGGTTGGTAGTTAGAGTTGTATTGAACCATTCAGTATTGGTAGTGGATGTGTTACTTTTGGGAAAGAGTGTTTATATTATTAGAGAGGTACAAATCCAGGGACTCACTATACATCGAAAAAATATGGATATGAATGTTTAATGTGTTTTAGACTACACTTGTGTATAGAGTTCCCAAAACATTCATGGTTATAAGTAATATTCTCATAGAATCTACAATATCTAGTTCCTTATTAAATATTTTTACCTATCATTCCATTACTTCTAAAAAACATGTGGTTGGATTGAGATTTGCGGGGGGAGTCTGCAATTAGGTGTTGATGGTAGATACCCAACCAGGATTGTGGACTATATAAATCTTCTTATTCAATTGATGTTCTCTTGATGTTGGAAAGATTATTTTTTTATTGAATCAATATATAAAAGACATATCTTGTTTTTTCCTAAATATTTGTATGCATTAGTTACTAGACTACCAAGGATGTATTTATTATTCCATTGGATAGTGACCTTTAAATTTCCTATGGAGGAAAACTATATTATATGACGAACATGGGATATCTCATAAGAAATAGAAGTTCCAACTACTCAAAAATTGGGAGAGCTCGTAACTGAGGTTTCTAGTCTATTGATGGATAATGACGGTGTAAATCATGATGTTGTATTTTTTTAGTGGACCAGCTTAATGAAATATTTCTTGAATACTTATCATGTCTTCTATTGGAGTCAGATATTTAAATTACTGTTGATATCATTTTTAGAAATGAATCAATTTCCTTTCCACCATAAAAAATAATTTTGGAAAAGCATTATGTGGTCAAGACATAACTGTATTATTTGATGGAAAAGTGGTTTTTAATCCAAGCACATCGTTTTGGGGATAAAATATATTTTTTTCAGAAAAGAGTGAATGGAATTGTCACTTGGGTATTAATTAACAAATGATTAAATGAATGTATGTCCAGAACTAGTATCCTCTTCCGCGAATCAATAATATTCTTATCTTTTTGAAACTATATTGTATATATCAGTAGATTAAATTTATATCATGTTATCATAAATTGAGAGTTATTCCTTATAATATATCACAACCTATATTCAGATATATTTTTATAACTATTTGATTTCATCAAAATGCCATTTGGTTTGCGAATGAACCAATAATTTTTTTGGACATGATGAATAAGATATTCAATCCATACCCATATTAGTTTGTTGTTGTGTTTTTTGATGAAATATTTGTGTACTCCAAGTCTAATGATGATCATGCCCATCGTATTGAAATCAACCAATGTACACTAATATGATATCAAATATATCCCAATATATCAATCTGTCAATTATACATTGATCAGGTATACTAATTAGGTCACATTTTCCCATAGGATGGTGTTTTGGGGATCAATATAAGGTTCGTGATGTTTTTTATTTGTAGAATCCATTTAATCTATTTGATTTACATTGCTTTAATTTATTGGATAGATATTATTTTAGTTTCATAGAGTAATTTTCTCATTTAGTAAAACTACATTTATGGATGTACAAAAGGGGATAAATCATGATTATTTAAAAACATGTGATATTTCTTTCCATGATTTGAAGAATTTCTAGATATCATTACTAATATTCATCCTACATAAGGTATGTGATGTGACAATCGTGTATTGGGATGCTTATAAGATAGGTCTTGGAGCTATGTTGATGCATGGAGATCGAGTTGTAACATATGGGTCATGGTAGTTGAGGCCAAATTTATGGATGTACACTATTTGTGACATTGAATTGGCCACAATGATTAATTCATTGATGTTTTTTGTTTAATTATCATGTAGGAGAGACGTTTATGGTGTTTTATGATCAAATGATCATAACTTATATCATATCATATAAGGAAAAAAATATATGATAGTGGATATGGGTTGATTATAAGATGTAATTCAATTTTTGGATAGCATATACACTTGGGTAAGGGACCATGTAATTAATTACTTATGTAGAAAAACTCAGACTGATGTTATCCAATAGTTTATTGATAAGTGGAGTATGGTGATTATACTACATAAGATTAATATGGTGGTTCAAGAAGTAAATATTCGATTAATCTTTTATCATTAATAGTAGAATCTATAATTTTAAGATAGATCATGGATAGGTAGTGTGAAGATCCCACATGTTTAACTTTTACAGAAATATTTCATGGTCTTGAGGAACCATTAGACTGGTTTCAGGATAAGGATAAGATAATATATGTAAAAAATCATGTTTTTGTGTCTATAATCGCGTGGGATGGTCTAATAAAAGAATTTCACACCATGAGTGGGTGATGCATCTTAGTGTGGAAAACATGTACCATTACCTACGATGGCAGTCTTTGTGTTCTATCATGAAAAAGATTATACTAGGTTTAGTGATACAATGAAACGCCTATCATCATTTGAAGGATAAGCATCAATGAACAAGTGGCTTAATATAACTTTTTCCCATTCTATAATCAATGTTGGATGACATTACCATGGAACTTATTGTAAATATTAAGAGGATTTCTTTGAAAGAAGAAGTTTTATGGGTGATTGTAGAATGTTTCAAAGATATAGAACATTAATATTCTAAAATTGAGACCTTATTAGTGGTGAATTTGGAAGAGTTTTATATTAGAGTGATGGTATGTCTGCATGGGGTACCACGAACTATAATTTCATATCATGACACATTTTTTATATCTCAAGTCTCGTAGTGTTTATAGAAGAAACATGGTACACATGTTTTACTGAGATTGACATTTCACCGATAGAACAATTCGAAAACATAGCATAACATAATAGTTCTTAAGGATATTCATCAGGTGTGATTCAGAGGTTTCGATTGATCATTGTCGAAGAACATTGATATGGTGGAGTTATACCATAAAGACTTTTATTGTGAATCTATATAGATGGGATATTATGAGGCTCATTATGGTTTTACCTTCAAATTACTCATGTTCTAGATGGAGGCACGTGGGTTTGAGTTGATGCGACATAGTCTCATAATGCATAAATTAACCAATGACAAGTTTATATAGAAATGTATGGATATGGATCATAATAGGATGAATTCATATACTACAAAATGTTTATGAACCTTATTGTTTATAGAGGGTGATCATGTATTCCTATGGTTGTCTCTTAGATTGGGGCACTACATGATATGTAGAAATGAAATGTTGGTGGAAAGGATCATTGGACCATTTGAGGTTGTGGGGAGATTTAGGTCAGTGGTGTACCAGTTGGCTCTTCTATAAACTAAAAGTTCTATACATTCATTTTTTCATTTGTCAAAAATTTTATGATATTACCCCTACCAATATCATTTTATCGATGTGGTTGATGTTGATATTGATATATATTCCTCCATTAAATAGCATCTGATACATGTGGTGGATTTTAGTGAAAATGTGTTTCGTGGAAATACCATGTTGATAGTTAACATATTATTGTAGCATGAAGGTGTGAAGGAGGAGACCAGGTAGAGACATGTAGATGTAATTTCTCAATTTACAGATCATATTCACTCTGAATCTTATTGATTCTTGTGTGTAATACTCGAGGGAGAGTGGTTATAAGGGTCGGAGATTATAGGAACCCAACCTTTTTTGGAGATGAATTGCGATTTATCACAGGAATTGTTTTATTTTTTAAAGCATACATGGTTTGAGATTAACATGGTGTTCTTTTTGGTGAAAATTTATAAATATTGAAAAAAGGATGGTAGTGCAAATATTGAACATAGGTTTCCCTAACGGTGTGCCCTAGGACAGCAAACTGTGAAACTATACAGAGCGGGATTTCACTGTTGGAAAATAGTGTGTCAAAATCTGTGCCATATTGAGTAAATTTTCACCCATTTAAAATATTCACATTATTTAAGCATATGGTTATAGAAAAATGTTCCCCCTCTCAAACAAACCATGTGATAATTTCTAATTCAAAATAAAATTATCTTTTAATTACCCAAAACCCCATATTATCTTATATTTATAGGTCATTTTACCATATTTTTTTAATGATTGTCGAGCCTCCCAACAAGATTCAAATCATTCCCAACCTCTATTAATCATGATTAAAATTTTAGATCAACGATATACACCTCTCTTTATAATTGAATCCTTTCCATCTTGGTTTCAAACTCTTATTCCTATATTCTTGAATTAATGATGAATTTGTTATTCATATTTTGATTATATTTAGATCCGGTATTTTGGATCATGATCTATGAATTTGGATTTAGTTATATATTTAATGTGCCTTTATCTTTTCAATCAAGATTTATGGGTTTATAATGATAATGTGTTTTATATCATGCCGCAAATATTCCAGGGATTTCCATTAGGTGATTTTTCTTCAAAAATTGAGGTAGGTGGTCTATAAATAAAATCCCATTGTTTGGGTAAAAATTAAGTGTGTATACATTTTAAATTTCTCTTATATGATTTTGAATTTAGACATTTACTGAATTAGTTAATTTTTAGAATTAATTAATTATGGAACAATGTGAAATTAGGGATGTCTAAATTATAAATTATGAATCATTATTTATTGAATTGACGGTGAGGTAATTGGAGTTGTTGTACTGAATAATTAATTGTTAAAATAATTATAGGATATGTGATTTTTTAATTAAATGATTGATTAAATAATTAATTATTGAAATAATTAATGGGATTTATAATATTAATTTATTATTGATTTATTCAATAGAATTTAGATAATTAATTAAATTTGGACGTAATTAATAGAATATAGAGGATTGATTAATTAATGAATTAATTAATGGAATTGGGATGATTAATTAGTTTTTGGGATAATTAATCGAATTTATAGGATTAGTTAATTATTGACCTAATAATGGAATTGATTTAATTAATTAATTGTTGTATTAATTATTAGTATTGATAGGATATGTTAATTGTTGATTCAATTAATTGTATGGATATGATTAACTAATTGTTTAGATAATTTCATAGATTGGGATGATTAATTAATAGGAGAGTTAATTATTACGAGTGATATGACTAATAGACTAATGAATTAATTATTGAAAATTTTAATAATAAAAATGTAATTCATATGATGGTTGAGATATCTACTTGTAACAATAAAATTAAAATATATGACATTACAAACAAAATTTTAACAGTGGATTCTAAGGTGTGCTATATGATGGGGTTGTTTATCCTCTTGTGTGGGTTGAATTAGCTATTGAGGATTGGGTATCCTCGGTAACCTAATGCATTTACGTAGTCAAATATAGAATAACTTGAAAATATTATAACTACTTATTTATCTACTGGGGTTATATATTTATACAACTATGTATATATTTGTTGACGAAATAGTTTTTAGTGATTTTTTGTTGTAGCCTGTTGAGTAATAGTCACACCCTACTTGGGATACCTGATCAATACCCAAATATATTCCATATTTTTAGTACATGATAAAGGAAAAGTTTCCCATGATGGATGGATGTGGTAGGGTAGAGCATGGATGAAAGTGTATGATCTATTTTTTAACCTACATGGGAGTTGATAGTGTATTTGATTTTGAGTCTCCATTTCGAAAAATGGCATGTACATTTGAATGGAATATCTATCATTTCACTAAAATTAATATTTATATTTTTATACATCATGTCGTATTGGCATACATTTGGATATGGATATGTATTTGTTTAGTGTTTAATTATTTTATGCTTGTTTTTCACTCTAACAAAGAAGGTATAGTCTTCCCATGGATAATATTAGAACCACAATGCTAGTGGGAAGAATCTGTTGTTTGTGAAGGTGATCTCGAGGTCACATAGAAGACTATATTTTGGCACCGGTGTGTGGAACACATATCTGGATATTACATTCTACTTATTATTTTTTCCTTCTAATTATTATGAAAAAATGTTTTATATAGTCTATGTCTAGTTACAAAACTGTGAAAGAATAACATTATAGTATATGTTCAAGATCATTCATTAAATAATGATATTATGAAATTGGTCTATAATGACACTACAATGTTAAAATACGTTGGTGTGTGTTTTTAGGATATATACTGAATATTAAACTAAATTGTGAAATATTTAAATTTGTAATTTATCGGCCTCCTCGTTGGGTATCAAAGTATGGTTTAATAATTTTTTGGATACTATGATTATTAAAAAAAAATTAAAATAACTAAATAAGTATAATATTTGGATAATATCATGACGATTATGTATTGTGGATATAATATAGTCTCATAAAAATTGAATCCATGAATCTGTAATGGTAAATGGTTGTGGTTTGTTTAATAGAACCACTTTGGTGTAATCAACCTTAAATGGATGGTTGGGTATCAACTAGATTTTCATTTTCTATTAGACGGTTATTTGTAATCATAAAATACTAGTTTTACACTCATGTGAGATATTCATTGGTTAATTCAAATTTTCCATATGAAAAATTATTTTGTTTGAGAGCATAGAATAATTTATAATTTCTTATGTGGAATAGTGATATGATATAAAGATAAGATTCTATCGGATGAAATATGGATTGATAATTATAAATATAAAATGATTTAATTTTCTTGTCATATGATTTTTAAATATAATTATTAAGATTTTATACTCTCACTATTTTTTTATATGGATTATATGTCTTTAAAAAATTTAATTATGTAAAAAACAAATGTAACATCCAATGAAATAACCATATTAATGGAAAAATAAATGAACTGGGATTTTGGATGTGAATTCATTGGGATATTATCACACAAGTAAAACAATATATTTATTTTAAGAGGAATTATTTAGAACATCTAATTGATCTAAGGAATGAAAATATCAATGTTGAGTCTTTTATATGATTATAGCTACCCAACATCAGGTTTTCCTTTGATCTAATTATTACTGAGTAATGGATCGTTAATATGAAAAATTTTATATTTTAATTCTAATTCGTGAAACATGTGATTGTTATTGAAGATGTGTATCCATTGGAAGGTAAATTTGGTTAGTGATAGACTCATATTAATAAAACATGGAAAGTGGAACAAATTGACTCTATTACATGGGATTAGATTAAGAAGTAATTTCCCAAAAACTATTTTCCATGAACAAATCAGAAGAAATTGGAAATGTAAATTTATAGAACTAAATCCAAAGGATAGAGAATTCATCAGTAATAATTATGGACATTTGACATGAAATTCAAAGTATGTTTATAGTTTTATAAATGACCCTGGAAGAAATTGTGATATGTACATCAATAGTTTACTAAAATGTATCCAAAAGTAATTATATATAAATTACACTGAATGTTATAAAGAAATATTTTTATGTGCTCCTGGACTAGGAATGGATATTGGATACAGTCATCAGTACCATGGTTTTCAGTACGGCATGGTAAATATGAAATTTTGAGCGAATTATAACAATAACCCACATGGTGGAAGGAAAATAAATCATTCTTCATTCCAGATGTTTGTAGGGAGGAAAAATTAAAATTTAACTATCAGTGTGGGTAAATAGTTTACATGTGTAGAAGAACACCAACAAGAAAAACAATTTTTTATTATCCTTAAGAGGCTAGTCAGTTAGATGAGTAGAAAAAATCTCAATAGAATGCACTACCCACACTATAACTTTATATTTATAAAGACTATAGATATTACAACAATCAATTGCTTAATTTGAGGTGTAATGATAAAAATGGGTCTTATAATACTCATAATCCAATAGACAAAGTGAATTTTTATATAATTACAATTGATAAAATGGATCATGATAATGAATCAATGAAAGGTAAAATTAGAATGGAGTCAATAATTGAAAATATTTTATTTATTTTATCTCTAACAACAATTTTATAATTGATTAATTTTTTAATTACTTCACATCACCACTTAGAATATTATATATTTAATTATTGGTGAACTATTCTACTGGTATGATTATCTAATCTTATGTTTATAACTCTATTAAGATAATACACTGTTGGAATTGTATTCTTATATGTATTTTAATTATACCCCCAATTGAATTCATTTGATTCCAAAGGTTTAGATATAATTAAATTTATATTTAATCAATTTATGTAGATAAGAACTAACATTTGTTATTCTGAATCAACATATGATCATCTCCCAATGAGAGGAAGAATTTGAATATCAGATGATTTTTTTTTCTTCTTGGTTCTTACTACAGATTCATGAGATATAATTGTGATAAATAGTTAGGGTTAATCTCAATATTAATGGTATTACTATTTTCTGGGAATATGATGAATTCTATCTAGAAAGATTTCATATCTTTCCCCCATAACATGATCCAGAGTTTCCAAAAAAACTCATAAATAGTGCTTCACCATTTTCAAATACAATATGAATAATGCAGGTGATTGAGTTGATGGAATTTTAGAAGAAACTATTGGATAAAATTGATTGTAATGTTCTGGACCACATTGGTCCATTACTTTGTAAAAATGTGGTGTTGGAGGTGTTTTCGGAGGTTAGTGAGACTTGGTGTGCGTTTGGATGGACTTTTAAGGAAATCTAAAGGGTTATAGCCTTCACACAGAAGGGGAATGGTTTACCTAAACCGTGCGGCCAAACTGTGCAATGCTGGTCTTGGAGGCAGTGGCTAACGCACGATTAGCGCACATGTTGTCTAACCGTGCAGACTAACCGTTCGAGGAGTGGTTTTCGAGGCAGAAGCTAATGCATAGTTAGCACATAGTTTGTTAAACTGTGCGGACTAACCATGAGGGAACTTAAATTTTGGATCCTAAAATTGTGGATCTAACTCATTTTGACTTTAATCACCTCGTTTAAGCCTCTAATTAGCCATAACATGGGATTACCTTCCATGGGTGGTATTAGAACCTATCCCAAGCATTTTGGAGGAAATCCAGAGGCTTCCCTTGGAAATTCGGAGCCGGTTTCTTGAGGAATGTGGTCGTTCCTTCTTTTTTTTCTTAGATCTACTTAGATACACTCCTCCCTTTCTCTCGGATTCGTGGATCTACGCCTGTTATGGGTAGATCTAAGTGTGGGGATGTCGTTTATGATGTGTTTTGGTCTTGGTTGTGCTAGGAGAGTAGTTATAAGGATGATTCATGGAGAATCAACCCGGTTTCATGGGTGTTCATCGACCGTTGTGGTTTTCCTCAAAATCCTATGAGGTAGGGGATTCATTGCTTCTCTTCTGTATGTGAAATGATATCGATGGCATATTGAATCCCACTGTATTATAATGGAATTTACCTAATAAATGTATTTGAACCGGATAACTATGTTTTATTGATCGTTTGTTATTTCCTCTTGTTTACAAGATAGTGTAATATATATTCCATGATTATTAAGCATGTTGTTATTGATGAAATTAATAGAGAATGTAAAGCCAGAATTAATTGATAATTGGTTGGCTAAATATAAAGAGGCATGAAAAAAGACATGGTTCTTGTTGTAATTTGATATTGATCAAATCCGGCATAATAATCTTGTTTAATCTTCAGTGATAGCTTACTGAATTCGTTCATGATGTTGGAACCAACGAATTGTAATTGTATTTCATGATGGATTAAATAACAAGATTGAATTCCATGATGGGTTCTCAGTTACCCACTGGTTGTGAATTAGGGATAAAAGCCCATTTGATGTGGTGTTGTTTTCCTACTGATTGTGTTGTGATGTGACCCTATAGGGGTTTTGTGATATGTGAAGGTACGAAGGGCTTGTGGATGTGGCAGCGGATGATGCCTGGAGTGGTAAGATGCACCGGTTTATGAATATGGGTGTCAGGGAGGACACTAGGGTTGATGGAATCAGATGGATGTGGTTGTTAGATGATGGGTCTTTTCTTTGGTTGTTTATCTGCTTTACATTTCCCCACTGCTCAAGGCATCTAGTCTCGCTTACCCTTCTACTAAAGGAGGCAAAGACATGCATGGTTTGCCTCATGATTATCGTGTTTAGCCTCTCAAATGAGAATGGGTCTATGCTCTTGCGATAGGCGGAAAAGACTCGATGGGTAGTACGTCTACTCACTGTGTTGATCCCCCTTTTTTTAGAAGCATAGGTTTCTTTTATAGAATGCCTGGGAATATGGGAAAGTAATTCTGTAATGAATTTTTTAATAATTGATATTAACCCATGGGGTTGGAGTTTGATGAAACTTAATGATGAGGTTGAGAACTATTAAGGGATATTTGTTTTTGTATGTGATGTTAATGGAACATAATGTGGAATTGTTCTTGGTTAACTAATGTTCGAATAATTAATTAATATATAGCGAAATTTATAAAAAGTGGATGAAGTAATCTAATAAAGCCCTTTAAATGGTTGTGTGTTTATAGGATTCCTAGTCTTATAAGTGGAAGCCCAGAGTCCGAAAGACGTTATCTGCAGTGGTGTCTAAGAATAGGTTATGCCCATAGTGTGGTTGTGAGTTATAATACTTTATATAATTTTTGTGTTTCTATAAGCTAATCCACCCTGTCAATAAGGGAAAATGAAACCCCAGGGATTTTGATCCCTGGGAGGTGTTTTCCCCATCATTCCAATGGGAGGATGAATGGCTTACTATCCCTATGGCCCCGCTCTCTTCTCTTGGTAGATACTTGTTCCATTAGGAACAATGGTTAGTTTTCCCCATATATGTGTGTAGAGGTATGTAATGGCTTGTGGTTATTCACAGACATATATTCTGGATATAGTATCCTATGGACTACTATTGTTGTAACGTTTATAGGTTGTGATGGAATGAGGATCCTTACCCAGTGTATGGGCTGTAATGGCTTGAGATAATATACCTGACATATGATACATGTTATGCGAGCAGTGGTGGCTCCCGAAAACTACCTGGTTACTTTTGGTTTGAGGATGGTGTGGTTCTTAGCCCAGGGGTATGCAGGCAATCCGTTTTGGTGCACGTGGTGTAGATTGTAGAGCCTAGCCCATGTTTAAACGGGCAAGCCATTGGAGAGAGATGCACTGGATGTATGTTTTTGGGGAAAAGTGGCAAACCAGTGGGGAAGTAGTAGTGGGGTACCCTTGATATTCATTACTATAAGATATATTATTTTATGCGTTACTTGGTGAAAGTGGTCATGGTGAAGTTGGGAACATAGTATACCTGTTTAGGTGATGAGTTAGTTTCACTATTGTTAACGGTCTTTACCATGCATTATTTACTTTTGCACAAGAGGCATTGGGGAGGATCATACTGAGTATACTGTTATACTCAACCTAAGTTTATATAAATTGTTTTTCAGGTCACTTGGAGCAGGTTGGAGATCAGGCTGGTTACTACTATCTTGTTGGTGTAGGAGCTGTTCGGGCATGTGGCCACTACAGTTTTTCCTTTCTTTTGTTTAATTGTAGGTTCCCTTTTCGGTTTTATTACTTTTGCAAGGCATTTCATATATGTACTTTGGGTTATTTTATATTTCGGTTCTGATATGGAGTTGGATGGTGTCTATCTTATCTCTCTCTTCTGCATGTGTTCTCTAGAGGGTAATGCCTCCCATGGGTGTGCTTATTATACCCTCGGTGCTAGTCGCCAACCTGGGGCCTACTAGAGGCGGGACTCTGGGGTCATTATCTCCCTTTTCAAATAGCCGACCCAGGAGGGGTACACATTGTAAAAAGGGAGTCATGAAAGAGTGGTATCAGAGTTCAGGTTGAGGGATGTGATGGGGTTTGGAGTTAGGCAGAGGCGAGGCTTCATGGGTTGGTAGGGAAACAATGTCATTCATATTTAGAAAGTGAGGTAAACACTGGATACAGGCTGAGACATAGGCATTTAGGGCCCCCTGTGATCTGTTGTACGGACCTTTATATTTACAATGGCTACTAAACAGGGTGATACTGGCTGCAAGGTAGAGACCTAAAAAAGGATCATGCATCATTCTTCTTTGTGCCTATTTTCGAATTGGTAGACCTTTGGAAAGGTTAACCTAAAATTAATGAAAGAAAAAATTTAATTAATTAATGTTAAGTCTTCTATATTCCAGGATTATGAGCTCTAATTGTTGATTATTTAGCAGGTTTGGCTCCAGGTCGACATCCTCGTCAGGGTTGTGTAGAAGATGTCCAGCAGGCTATTCCAGCAGGTCGCCACAGGGGAGAGGTTGAAGATGAAGACACATGGAAGAAGACACTTCGAGAGTTTCAGCGCTAGAGTCTGAAGTAGTATGAGGGCTTTGTTTCAGATGCAGTCACAGAAGACTTGTTGGAGGAGGTCAAGATAGGGTTCAGTTCGATCTATGATCAGATGGAGCATTGGGTGTCCTTAGCTATGATGATGTTGTAGGGAGCAGCAAAGAAGTGGTGGTTCTTGTTAATCGTGGATCGTGAGGAGTCAACGTTCTCATTGGAGGAGTTCCAAGATAATTTCAGAGTAGATTTATATTCCTCAATTTCAATGGTGTCCAGTCACTAGGAGCTTAATACCCTTATAAAAGGGAGCTCCACCGTTCGAGAGTTTGGAATCCATTTCTGGAACCTTTTACAGTATGCTTCGGATTTGTTACTTGATGAGGAGGGCAGGGAGAGGAATTTCGAGGAGGCTTTGCATCTAGAGATCCAGCTCTAGGTCGCCCCATTTATGCTGAAGACATACATCAATGTGCTGGCGAGGGAATAGGTTGTTGAGAGGACTTTGGCCAGGACCAGATCATCATGATAGGGGAATCGGCATGATTCCTCACGAAGCAAGGCTTTAGTATGAGGTTCCCAGTTTTTAGGACATAAGAGTTTCTTTTCAGCCGGAGGTAGGTCCCAGCCCTTCACACCTCATTTCTCTGGAGGCAGAAACTCTCTGGCCTATTCCAAGGGATCAGGTGTGTCATGACCCGCCTTCAACTAAAGGAGGCATGGAACAGTAGATTTCCAAACCCTTCCATAAGTGGATGGATAGATAATGACCCCTGAGTCCCACCTCCTGTAGGCCCCGGAGTTGAGACTAGCACCAAGGGTATAACATTTTCACAATATGGGAGGCATTATTCTTTTTAGTTAACCATTATTGGGAGAAAGAATGAGTCAACACCAAACACCACCAAGTATAGAAAACTCAAGGTAAAAACCAAACTACATGCATGTTTTAATAATAAAACTTAACAATGTACAATGACTCCAAAGTACAATACCCTACATGAATGGAAAAAGGCTAAGAAGAATCCAACAGCGACCAACAAAAACTCCAACGTTCACACTAGTAAGGTCCCATATGGCCTCTAAATCCCTCCCTGAAACCTGAAAGTAAACGTAGGGTGAGCCTACAAAGTATACTCAGTAGGAAAACCCAATGATCTCGTGCACATGTGGATAGACTTTCTAAAGTCCCGTGAGAAGCAGATGAAACATCTATCATGGAATCCATCCATCCCACCTCACCGGCCACAATCACCAAATAACACAAGCAGTAAGATAATAGTAATGAACAAAGAATTTGGTTACCCTGGACCACTATTTCCCCCACTAGCCAGATGCTCATCCCTAAGGTCAAACGTCCAAACGCTTCCACACTCTTCCTTTACGCACACACATGGGCCTCAAAACCATCCACATCCCTACCCGCACACACCTAGTCCTCACAACAAAAACATCCCTGCCCGCACACACCTGGGCCTCATACCAAAGAAACCTGGGAAAATGAACCATAACCAGAACCCATGCCCGAAAACACCTGGACCTCATCCTGAAGATTCTTGGGAAAACTACCTTCCTAAAGAGTCCTCGGCTAACAACACAACAAACGAAACCTACCCAAAGAGCCTTGGGTGGAATGTCACCTCCATCCATCACATCCTAAGGAAGAGGGAGCAGTAAGGAGAGTAACTAGGTGAAACACCCATCCCCATGAGATGGGGTGTCCATGAATAACATCCCAATGTCGTTGGGGTGTGACTAAACACAAAACATACAATTACACATATATACCAACACACAGCCCAACTTATGGCTCCTCAAACAGATACAAGAAGGTGCCCAAGAAATGCTGCCTCAGAAAAGAGGCACACAACATATAGTTACCAGTTTCCCTATTCAAGTTATCATTTCATAACAGTTTAGTGTGAGTTAAACCCTTCACTACTTGGCAACTAACAGGCACAACCACAAATAAAACAACAATTAAATAAGGAAGGAGAACTATTGGGAAATTTAAGCATTCACACTCTGTTCTCTTGTCATGTTACAACAACTAGGGATTAAGTGAGATCCATAGAAGTACTGAAAAAAAAAAACCTCGAGACATAGCCACATGTCCACAAAAATCAATGAACCAACAGTTTCTCAACAACAAATTATCCCACCCGAAATCGTGTCACAACAGAGCAACCACACAGCCTTAGATTCACAACCAACAAAAGTATAACAACATGGGATCCCATCCCCACCCACATCATCCCATAAATCTAAGCCTGTGAAAGAAAACAACGAAACCACTACCACCAACACAAGGCAGTCCCTTGCAGTTATTTTCAGATGTAAAATATTTAACACACTCCATGTTTTCAATTCCACAGGGCCTTAACCGGAGTTATCACAGAAAAGGGTTGATCCTGGTGCTTTGAATTTATTTAACCGAGTATACATATCTAACCAATTCCATGTTATGATTATTTAAACATCCAGGGGAACCGAGGACTAGTAGTGAATAGAGAAATGCCACCAACATCCATGATTTTTAGTGATCAAAGGCCCATATAATTCAGAACACAAATCAACATAAAAGAGTATAGCAGAACATCGATCACACCCCCCTTCCTTCTTTAGAGGTCCATGCATTATCTTCATTATGTTTCGTTTCATCAATTTCCACAGATACAAAAGCATACCCACCCCGCATGATGCACATAATGGAGAGATGATGGAGAAAATACCTACTTGATTGACCAAGGATTGACGTTAAGTCCTCGCATGGAAACTGGAAATCAGTAGCAGGAACTCCACAGAACGGGATCAGGGAAAACTTCGCGGGGGTACAACTCATCCGGAGGAAGGGTATTCCGAGCACAGGGTGATAGAGAAAAAGAAACATGGGGATAAGATAAGCCTTTATTTTATAAAGGTTGAGATAAAACATCCCTGGGACAGTTAAGATATAGAGAAAAACTCAAAACCGTGTAAGAAGAGGGATCGTGTGTTGACCACGCCGCTCGGCCACCCGACACGTCCAACATAAATGGTCATTGCCCTTCTGGGAGATAAAAACTGGCGCACACCTCCTCAACCAATGAAGAACTCCTCATAGGATGCGTTAGAGGTGTTTCTGAAAATTCAGTTAAAGGCATGACCAAAACACATGGTTTTCCATTTAAGGAGGGTACCTCAATAAGAATTTAATTAAACACCATTAATGGGCTTCAAAACATGCTTAAAAGGGTCAAAAAATGGTTTACAAACCAATTCGCGCAGAAGGGATGCACTACTAGAAAACCCATGGAGGTCACGAGTAGGCGAGGTCTATCAGTAGACTATGATACCGGTTGGCTGTGGCTACCGGTAGGTCAGGGCTACCGGTAGGCCGAGGCTACCGGTAGGCCACACTACCGGTAGCCCGAGGGTGCCGGTAGTCCGAGCAACTGATAGGCCAAATGGACCGGTAGGTCGAGCCCACCATTAGGCTGAGGCCACCGGTAGGTTGAGGCGAGCGGTAGGCTGAGCATACCAGTAGGCCGAGGCCACCGGTAGGCCGAGGCCACCGGTACGCCGAGCTACCGGTAGGCCGAGGACACTGTTAGGTGTCTTAAGCTTCACCGAGAAGCAGGGATGGCCTTCCAGACCCCCTAGAACAAACCAAACAATAGATTTTCACCATGTAACAGACCCCAAAACCCCATTCCATTACATCATATACTTCTCAAACTATTCTCATCCCCGAGAATATAAGAACAAACTAGAAAGTAGAAATGTGGAGTCCAAACAACCACCCTATAGAGATACTTCTCAGGGGAAAACCCTTGAGTTGTTCGAATGCTCAAACAGATCCTCCTACATCATGGAATACTCCCCTAAGAGTTATCAACCAAAAATATCCACAACCAGCACAAAGATCACATTGTCCAACACATGATTTAGGTAGTGCCTTCCTACATGTTAGGATATTATCCGCTTTGGGTGGCACTGACTCACCCGCACGCGTTTAATCACATCCACATTAATGCACATTGATTAGAAGTCAGGTTTTCCCACCATCACACATTCGGACACAAAATGAGAAGAACAATAATTTCATATATTAAAGCACAAGGAGAAACATCTCAACAAAGCTCAGTACAAAAACAACATGGAAGTCAAAACAGATCTGGGTACTAGACGCATAACTGGTCCACCCGCTCCCAAGTTCTCTCCTCCAGGCCACCATTCCTCCACAACACACGAACCAAGGGGATGGTTCGTCCATGAAGCACTTTTTTTACGATCATCGATCTTGATTGGTGGTTCTATGAAGGTCGCATCATTTTCGACATCTAATGCTCTCCAATCAATGACTTGGGTGTCGTCGTATAGATATCGACGAAGCTAGGAAACATGAATGACATTGTGAAATTTATCCAACTGAGGCGGCAATGCCAGCTAATACACCACCTCACCGACTCATCTGAGCACCTCGAAAGGTCCGATGAACCTAGGGGAGAGCTTACTCATCTTACCAAACCTGTACTGCCCACGTCGCTGGAAAACCTTCAAGAACACATGATTTCCAAACTCGAACTCCAAGGGCCTCCTCCTATGATCGATATAAGACTTCTGCCGGTCCTGGGCTGCCTTCATCCTCTCATGTACAAGCTGATCCTTCTTAGTGGTGCCCTGCAACACTTATGGCCCAAGAACAGCCGGTTCCCCAATCTCCGTCCAAAAAACGGGTGAACGACACAACCTTCCATACAAGGCCTCAAACGGTGTCATTCTAATTGTGGAGTAAAAGCTACTGTTATAATCAAACTCTACCAGATGAAAGTGTCATACCAATGATCCTCCAAAATCAAGAACACATGCCCGCAACATGTCTTCCAACGTCTAGAACAATCATTCTATTTTCCCATCTGTCTAAAGGTGGAAAGCAGTGCTAATGCATAGCTGGGTGCCAAAGGGATGGTGCAATCCCCTCCGGACATGTGAGGTATACCGCGTGTCTCGATCAGAGACAATAGATCTTGGAATCTTGTGCTACCACACCACCTCATCGACATACCTCTGGGCAAAGGTGCTCACCGGGATCGACTCCTTAATCTCCAAGAAGTGTGCAGATTTTTTCATCTGATCCACCACTATCCAGATGACATCATAGCCTCCCTGAGCCCTGGGTAGCCATGTGATGAAGTCTATCAAGATGTCATCCCACTTCCACTCAGGAACATCTAAAGGATGTACAAACCCTCCAGGAAAACAGTGTTTAACTTTCACATGATGACACACTAGGCACTTAGCCACATACTCTACCACTGCCCGATTTACTCTGGGCCACCAAAACTGTCCCCTTAGGCCTTGGCACATCATTGAGACCCCACGATTTAACATAAATTCCAATCCATGGAACTCACAGAGACCACCTTTACGCATAATCTCCGGAACAAAAAGCCTTCCACAGAAAAGCATCTGATGCTGACCATCCTCCGACCATCCCCTAGGAGCTTTTCCCTAATAAACACAATCTAACATCACTTCCACCTCTGAGTCCCCCCACTATGACTCTTCCACCTGCACCACTAACAAGGAAACTACAGTCATCTGAAATAGACATCCTATTCCACCTTCCACCCATGCATCCAAAATTCAAGGCTGCTAACTCTTCCATCACTCTCATAGAATCTGTAAATTCTTGAACTACTTCATTATGTGATTTCAAGCTCAGGGCATCAGAAAAAACATTAACCTTTCCCTCAATATAAGAGATATCAAAGACTTAGTCTTATAAGAACTCAACCCATCTCCCTTGCCGAAAGTTCAGATCCCAAAGGGAAATGACATAACACAAGCTCTTGTGAACTTAGAATACCACAAAGCGCTCTCCGATGAGATAATTTCGCCACATCTTCAAGGAGAACACCACATCCGAAAGCTTCAAATCATTGGTGGCATAGTTACATTCATGAGGACATAACTGCCTAGACCCATAAATTATCACTCCTCGCTGCTGCATCAGCACACATCCCAATCCATGGCCAGAAGCCTCAGAGAACACTTCAAGCAACACCCCTTTCTCTGGTCATCTGAGTACTGGAGCACTAACTAGCTTCTCCTTTAGGTAGCCAAAAGTTGTCTAGCACTGGTCACTCCACACGAAGGCCTGGTACTTCATAGTCAATGCTGTAAATGGAGTTGAAACTCGAGAGAAGTCAGGCACAAACCTCCGGTAATAGCCTTCCAATCCCAGGAAACTACAAACATCTTCCACATTCTTGGGTGCTTCCAATGAAACAAATGCCTCAAACTTCAACGGTTATACTGATATTACCTTCTAAGACACTATGTGTCAATGGAAATGTACTTCTCGCATTATGAACTTGTACTTATACAGTTTTCCATAATGATGGTGGTGTCAACGGACTCCCAATACTTCCCTAAGATGCTCAACATTCTCTTCCTATGATCTTGAGTAGATAAGGATGTCGTTGATGAACACCACAAAAAACTGGTCTAGAAACTCTTGCAAGACAAAATTGATGAGGTTCATGAACATAGCTGGTGTGTTTGTAATGCCAAACAACATGACCACAAACTCAAAGTGGCCATATCTGCACCTGAAATCCATCTTTGAGGTATCACCTTCCTTCACTCTCAACTGGTGGTATTCAAACCACAAATCGATCATAGAGAACCAACCTGCTCCCCTCAGCTAGTCGAAAAGATTTTCTATCCTCAGGAGGGGTAACGATTCTGGACTGTCACCTGATTCAACATCAGGTAGTCTATGCGTAGTCGTAGACTACCATCTTCCTTCATTACGAAAAAAACGGGAGCACCCCATGGTGACATGCTGGGTCGAACAAATCCCATCTCCATCAGATCGTCAATCTGAATCTGCAACTCCCACAACTTAGAAGGTGTGATCCGATAATGAGCCATCGAGATCGGGCGGTCACCAGGCCCTAAGTCCTTCCCAAACTAAATGTCACATTGAGGGGGTATAGTCATAACCTCATCGGGAAAGACATCAGGGAATTCACTTACGACCTATGGTGTAACACCCCGAGATTTTATGAAAAATATTCATTTAATTTCATTGATGCCTTTTGTTTTATGCTACAACAAGATTTCCTTGCGCTATACGCAACACCGTATTAGCTTTCAATATACACAACACTATTCTTGGATCACGTTACATACAATTTTGTTAGTAGTTATTCTAAGAAACATTGAGTGTGTGTATATATATATATTCAATGTATAAATGAAATATGGTTGGATTATATTATATGAAACAACAGAAGAGTCTTTCACAACATGCAACCCTGACTTGGCTTGCATTACACGCAATCACGACCTTCCTCGATAGCGCGTGTTGTACGTAATACCGGGTTTCACTAAACAACGATATATGGTTATAATATTATCATGAACTCGCCATTATGAATAGTATTAAATAAATTTTGAATTTTATAACATTATTATTCGTCTTACACATTTTCTAGAACATGGTAAGAGATCAAAATAAATTTTTCGTGTAAAATATGTATTTTAAAAAATTACAGTTTTCACGCCTTTTGATGACGCACCGACCTTAAATCTTGTTTATGACATGTATATATGTTCAATTTGACAAAATAAAATTCTACTTTGGAATAAGGATATAAAAAATTAATTTGGAAATTTTTTTCATATTATTCTGATAAATTTCATATTTTAATGAATAGTAAAAAACATGCTATATTTTAAATTAAAACAACTTTTTCCTTCGCAATAATTTATATGGTTAGATTATATTTTTAATTGGTTTTAAAGTGTAATTAGAATGTATTTTTATCATTTAATCCAATGATTTTCATTGGAATAAATTTCAAATTAAAATTGGATATAAACAAGTATCAATCTTTTGATTGTTTTTGTTTCTTAAAAACACGCTATTTGTTTTGATAACGGGAATTAAATTTAAAATTAATTAATTCCACTTATATTTTATGGATTTGGAACAATATACATCAATTTTGAATTCAGAATATCAAATAATTCTTCGGCTGAATTTTTGGTATTTTTCTAAAAAACTACAATTTTCGATGAATAGTAAAACCACATAGTGGTAGTTAAAAAACCGACTTTTATTTTAATTTAAATCAAATTTTACTACTTCTGTGAATTGAATTACAAAAATATGAGAGACATGGTTAATATTAAGGACTAAAATTTTGTTCACTGAGATGAAAATAATTTTTGGTGAATAGTAACTTTTTACTTTTATTTACCACGGTTAAAAGTAAATAGGATAATTAAGGGTACAAATGATATTATTATTACACTAACACATGTCCTAATTCTATTGGATAAGTTTAATTCGACCAAAAACAACCTTATGAATAAAATATGACCATTTAGGCCCACTTGGATTAGATTAGGACATTTAATATTAACTTATTTAAAGAAGGGTTAAAATAGTTAAAATCAAATTTTAATAAGTAAATCATTTTTAATATACGATTATACATAAGATAAATTAGAATATAAATATTCATTAGAAATATTAGAATATTTCCTACATAATTTAAATTTAATTTTAATTTTTAAACATTAAATAATTTAATTTATTTATGACACAATGATGATCCAGTAATTATCTTATTAATGAAATATTGACATAATTGATGTTATAAATACCCAAATAAATGTTATTTGAGAATTTTTATTAATTTAACTTATTCTCTAGGTTAATATGACATATTAGTCTTGATTTAATTAACTGTTTTGAACTAATAATTCTGTTATGATTTTCACAAAAATCAATTACCAAATAGTGTCAAAATTTACATAAAATAGTTTTTTAAAAAATATATTATATTATTAATTGTTAATTTATTCTAAAAAATATAAGGTTCAGAAAAATGACTTAGATAAGGTTATATATATTAATAATAAACAACTTGGGGTTCTTTTGGATTTTAATAGTAAGTTTATTATCCTTATAATGTAAGCAAACAAGAAGACACGGTAAAAGTAAAATTATTTAACTTAAGGTTAAATCTAAATAATAAGGTTAAAATAAAAACCTAAACCTATCTAAATTCTATTTGATGAGAGTTTTTAGACCCATATCCACATTAACTTCTAAATAAATAAATTTGGAGCTATTAAAAACCGAATATGACTTTATAATAAAATAATATTTTTAGTTTTTCCAAAGGTTCCCCTCTCCTCCCTTATAAAAGGGCACCTCCTCCCTCTCGTCCTCACACAACATTGAGCCATAATGATCAGCCAAACCCTAAAAAATTTTATTCTAATCTTCCATAGAAAAATTATATAGGTTCTGGTCTTCTTCAAAGACCAATTTTAGTGCCCTATGAAGTGGTCTCAAAGAGGCGCTTCAAAGAAGAGGCAATGTCTGTTACCGATTCTTTCAATGTTATTTCTTCATCGACTTCTTCTTCTTTAGTTTTTTCACTATAAAGTAATAAAATATGTATAACCCAAATACTGATATGTTATTATAATTATGAAACAAACCTATTTCCCCATCTATCTATCCTATAGAAAATGAATCATCACGCGTGCGTACTTACGGAATACCGTCTCCACGCCGTGGTGAAATCTGTTTTTTCCACCAACACCTTACATGGATGGGTATAATGGTGTAAAGAATAACTATATATTTTTATTATAAAATCATACTAATTCTGATATATTATACCATCCACTCCAATTCTATTCAATAATTATGGGAACGATATCATCGCTCGTGCATACGTACGGACTACTGTCTCCACGACGCGATGAGATTCATTCTCCATGTTAACAATACATGAATGATAATAATGTTTATATAATGAATAATAATATAATATATGAAATTATAATGCTACTGGATTTATGTATATGTATATGTATGTCATCTATTTAGTTTCATTCAATTAAATAAGGAAACAAAAACAGCGTTCATGCGTACGTACGGCCTACCATCTCCATGAATGGTGTATTAAATTCCATTTAAATAATCTATAATATATAAATTTATATATTGAATATATATTATATATAAATAATGTTTTACATTCTTGAATTAAATATATCGGGATATATGTAATAATATCAAGAACTACAAGTCCAAACATGTACGATAAATAAAACAATTTTACCCAAAACGATGCTTTAACATGGAACTTACAAAAGAAAGGGTAATATAAAGTCATAAGTGAACCATATTTGATATCAAAATAATGAATATGAATCTATAATAATTCAATGAAATTATTTAAGTCATCATACATGAGGTTTGGAAACATACGAAGCATATCAGACCTATGGTAAGGGATAACTTTTTCAATATCATTTTTATCTGAGATTGTTTATTTGTAAGTATTTACTAGGGTTATATTTATCATCCATGTCCTAGTTTTATAAATATTTTTTCATGTATGTTTAATTTCCTTTTTACCCATATTTGACTTTTACTACATGGTATGTGTGGAATCTTTCTTTTATGAGGTACTTTTTGACTTCTCTTCCAAAAGTACGAGAAGAATGTTTTTTTTAACGTTTACGGGATGGAATGATTTTTACGGTTTTATAAAGCCTTATTTTCATGAAGCTTCCAACAAAAGATTTCATGACTATTTTCAACAAAATATTTTTCTTTTAAAATTTCATGAATTTTTTTGAAAAGAGAAAGATTTTGAAGAAAAAAGGATATTTTCCTCAAGAATTCATTTCAAGTGTTTTATCAGAACCATTTTCATCAAAGATGACATTATTTAACATGTGTATGTTTCAAGTATCATGTATTTATGATTTACATGGTTTCACTTTTCTAATGATGAAATGATATCCAAATTTTTTGAATGGATTACGTTACGATGGAATTATGTTTATGAAACCCATTTTATTGTGGTGTTATGATGAATGATTTATGTTTATATTGTGGCACACGAAAGAATGATTTCAATATGAGATGGGTGGTGCCCATATCTCCCCCGAATGTATTGGGTAATGATTTATATCTCATGAGATAGACATGGATGGAACGAAAAGTAAAAACGGTTTAGTAATACAGGACTAAAACGAGTAGTGAACTCGATCAGAAAGGGACATTGTCCACTAAGATGGTCTTGGCAGCAATGTCTTGGCTATAATGGAAATAATATCATGTGATTATTGGTTTCCACAATTACATGTTTTATTTCCATGATAATTTATCATGATTAATGTTTTTTCATGATCTATGCCTTACGTACTACCATGTTTTATGTCATTGCTCAAGATTTTGATGATTAGATTTTATGCTCATGTTTTTTTACATTCAAATATCTAAGGATTGTTGTATGTTCTCTATGATTACCCTTACTGAGCATTTGAGGTCACCCCTTTTATGTTTTCTTTTCCCCAGGATATAAAGAAAGGTTTTAGGTAAGAAAAAAAGGGGAAGATCTTTATGGGAGATGTTGAAGATCTTTCACCACGATTAGAAGATTATATTCCGAGTTTCCAAAGACACTAAACTATTACGGTCCTTGTGTGTCTGTTTTTTGTTATGTATTTATTATTACGCTAATGTAATGTAATATCCATGTACGTCAAGATTTGTGTCTCTACAGTTGGTATCAGAGGAATGGTTTAGTCAACCATTGAAACTAGGATGCGAGAACTTTAGTGAGATCCCTAGAGATATTTCTAAGGTATGTCTAGGGATATACCTAAGGTTAAGTATAAGTATTGGTTATAGTCCTAGAATTACGGTAACGATCATAGAATTAAACCTATGATGTTTGATATTGAAGGTACTCCCCCTTTATTATGTTGTTTTTTCTAGCATGATTTTTTCCTCTCACACTATTCATTTTGGGTTTTAGACGATGGCTGGATCCCGAAGGAACCGTGTTGATCAATGTAATTGACAATGAAATGATTGTCCACCTGAACAAACAAATTTTATGAGAGATGGAGTGAAAAATCTTATTTCTATACTTACACAAGATATGAATCATTTTGTACGTCCAAGTGAGCAGAGAAGGGAACAATATTCTATTGAGTCCATCATGATCCAACGTCCACCTTCTTTCAGTGGGTCTTCTGATCTAGTTGTTTCTGAAAAATGGATCATCACCACTGAAAAGATATTTTCAGTTCTTCAATGTTCTGAACATGATAATGTCATCTCAGTAGTATATCGTTTGGTAGGTGAAGCTGATCAATGGTGGAATCTTATCAAGAATACGAGGCCAAGAGATGAAATTGAGTCCATGTAATGGGATGAGTTCAAGAACTTATTTATCAATAAGTACTTCCCTAGTATTCTTTTAAAAATGATGGAGAAGGAGTTACATGAACTAAATAAAAATGATGAAGAATCATTTGGTGCATACGAACCGAATTTTACAAGTCTTGCAAGGTATGCATCTGGGTTTTATCATCTAGGCTGATATTAAAGTTGGACGGTTATTTAGTGGCTTAAAACCAAATCTTTGAAGTGCATTAGCTATAAGAGACTTCAGTAGATATGAATAAATTGTGTGTTTTGCTATCAAGGTAGAAATGGAAGTTGGTGTTACATATCCATCTCATGGTTTTGACAAGAAACAAATGATGGAGTTCAAGGAAAAATATCAGAATAATGGTGAAATGAAGATGAATATTTACTTATGCTCAATGTTTGGAAAGAAGCATGGTGGAGATTGCCTTAAAGGGACTAGAAAATGTTTTAAGTGTGGAAAAGAAGGTCATCGAGCTGCTGAGTGTTGATGTAATGGAAAAAGGGTTACTAATTATGTGAATAAATAAAATACTACAGAGAACCCACAACCAACACTTCAATGATTCAAGTGCAAGGAAATGGGGCATTATGCAAATAGATGCCCTAATCCAAGGGTTAGTGATGATCGACATGAGCAACAACTTAAGGAAAAGGACAAAGGGATGTAACATCAGATCACTCTTGGCGATGTTGAATATGACAACGATGTGGTGGAATGATTAAGTGTTTATGTAACGGGATTCCAAAATAATGTTGTATATAGTATCGTGGAATATTGTAATATTTATGTATTGGTCTATTGTGGTTTTCAATAATTTTATTGTACCGGTAACCATGGAAAGTGATTGAGATTTGTTTGGAAAAAGATGATATGTGCATAATGAAGGGATAAGGAGAAAATGAAATGTTTGACAGTATTCATGAGCTCATTACTAATATAAGGAAATAGTTATATCATGGTTTGAGTATATAGAATTTTGGGGGTTTGGTATGTGGAAAGAGTTAACTTTTGACAGCATTCATGTTTTCACTAAGATTCAATGGGTATTCATTTTTCAAGAGAATACATGATTTAGTCCTTCGAATTTTTGGAATTTGACCAAAAGGACATATCTTATGATATATGGGTATCAACAATGGTATTAACATTCTTGCTATATGAAATCTTTGGTAATCGTTTTCAGTATAATATTAGAGTGGACTGCAGAATTTTAGATAAGCCTAATGATTGGAATGGATTATGTTGGACATAAGTTAGTATTATATTTTTAGAAAAAAAAGAGGACAAACTACAGAATGGGTGACAACTCGTCACGTCGGACAAGGCTGTGGGAATCGAACCCACAACCGAAGTGCGACATGCCTTTATTTCCTACCACTGGCCTACAAGAAGTCCATGTTTAGTAGGAACTAATTTTATTATATTAAGAATTATTATATATGAAGTATAAGTCCATTTTAGGAACCATATATTATTATTATCACTATAAGTATACTTATGTATATTTGATAACTTTTGCTAACCTTTTTTTTGAAACAGATGGAATGACCCATCATTCTATCACATGATCTGTTAATTCTTCACGAAAAACAAATTCAACTTCATTTATTTAAGAGATGAAATAGAAATTGTTCAAAGCACAAACAACAATGATATTGTACCAAAATCAAGAAAGAATTTCTTCTAATTAAAAATTTTCAACTTTAGGGAAATGATATTGAAAACCAAAAATGTTTTCTTAGTGCTCTTATATTTGATGAATCAGATGGTACCTTAGATCATAAAAAATTTATGGCTTTGTGATTGATGGATTTTTCATATCCATGTTCTCTACCACTCTCAATCTGAACATGATGGTTAGATTTTTCTTCCATATCCATATTTTTACCTATGTCCTCCTATATGGAAACCCAGTTCTGAGTTTCTTTGGGTAATCGTTACATTTCATACATTAGTTTTTAAAATTAAGTTTTAGCATTCCTTTTTACGATGTGGATTTCTATAAATAGTAAACGATTTATAACCCAGACGAATTTCCACGGCGAAATTCATTTTAAGGGGGGTAGAATATAACACCACTAGATTTTATGAAAAATATTCTTTTAATTTCATTGATGTCTTCTGTTGTAATCTACAACAAGATTTCCTTGCGCTATACGCAACACTGTATGAGCTTGCAGTATACACAACACTATTCTTGGATCATTTTACACAATATTTTGATAGTAGATATTCAACAAAACATTGAGTGTATATATATATTTAATGTATCAATGAAATATGGTTTGATTCTATTATAATAAACAATGGAGGAGTCTTGCACAACACACAACCCTGACATGGCTTGCATTACACGCAATCACGACCCTCCTCGATAGCGTGTGTTGTACACAATACCAGGTTTCACTAAACAACGATATATGGTAATAATATTATCACTAACATGCTGTTATGAATATTATTTACTATATTAGGAATTTTATAACATTATTATTCATCTTATACATTTTCTAGAACATGGTAAGAGATCAAGATAAATATTTCGTGTAAAATATGTATTTTTCAAAAATTGTAGTTTTCCCGCCTTTTGATGACGCACCCACATTAAATCTTGTTTTTAAATGTCTATAAGTTCAATTTGAAAAAATAATATTCCTATTTGGAATCAGGATATAAAAATTTATATTGGATAAATTTTTCATATCATTCTGATAACTTTCATATTTTAATGAATTGTAAAAACACGCTATATTTTAATTAAAAAAAACTTTTTTTCATTGAAATAATTTCTATGGTTAAAGTATATTTTTAATTGTTTTTAATGTGTAATTAGAATATATTTTTATCATTTAATCCAATTTTGTTCATTGGAATTAATGTCACTTTGAAATTGGATATAAACAAGTATCAATCTTTTGATTGTTTTTGTTTCTTAAAAACACTCTATTTGTTTTGATAACGGAAATTAAATTTAAAATTTATTAATGCCACATTTATGTTATGAATTTGAAAAAATAGATATCAATTTTTAATTCAGAATATCAAATAATTCGTAGGCTGAATTTATTGTATTTTTATGAATAACTTCAATTTTCGATGAATAGTGAAACCACTTAGTGGTAGTTTAAAAACTGACTTTTTTTAAATTTAAATTAAATTTTACCACATCTGTGAATTGAATTTCAAAAATCTGAGAGACATGGTTAATATCAAGGATTAAAATGTGGTTCACAGAGATGAAAATAATTTTTGGTGAATAGTAACTTTTTACTTTTATTTACCACGTTTAAAAGTAAATAGGATAATTAAGCGTAAAAATGATATTATTATTAACCTAAAACATGTCCTAATTATATTGGATAAGTTTAATTTGACCAAAAATAACCTTATGAATAACATATGACGATTTAGGCCCACTTGGATTAGATTAGGACATTTAATATTAATTTATTTTAAAAAAGGGTTAAAATAGTTAAAATCAATGTTTAATAAGTAAATCATTTTTAATATAGGGTTATACACAAGAAAAATTTTACTAGAAATATTAATTATAAAGATAGAAAATATTTACTACATAATGGTAATTTATTTATAATTTTTAGACATTAAATAATATAATTTATTTATGACACAAAGTTGATGCAGTAACTATCTTATTAATGAAATATTGACATAATTAATGTTAAAAATACCAAAATAAATGTAATATGAGACTTTTTATGAATTTCACTAATTTTATAGGTTAATATTACATGTTAGTATTGATTTAATTAGCTTATTTGGAAATATTCATTCTGTTATTATTTTCACAAAAATCAATTACAAAATAGTGTCAAAATTGACATAAAATAGTTTTTAAAAAAATATTATATTATTAAGTGTTATTTTATTCCTAAAAATATAAGGTTCAGCCAAATTACATTGATATGGTTATATAAATTAATAATAAACAATTTGGGGTTCTTTTGGATTGTTATAGTATGTTTATTAACTTTATAGTGTAAGAAAACAAGAAGTCACGGTAAAAGTAAAATTCTTTAACTTAAGGTTCAATCTAAATGATAAGGTTATAATTGAAAACTAAACTTGTCTAAATTATATTGTATGAGATTATTTCGACCCATCCCCACATTATCTTCAAAATAAATCAATTTTTAGCTATTAAAAATTGAATATGGCATTATAATAAAATAATATTTTTTGTTTTTCCAATGGTGCCCCTCTCCTCCCTTATAAAAGGGCACCTCCTACCTCTCTTCCCCACACCAATTTGAGCCTTCATGATCGGCCAACTCCTGAAATATTCTCTTCTAAACTTCCATAGAAACATCCTAGAGGTTCTGGTATTCTTCAAAGACCAATTTTAGTGCCTTAAGAAGAGGTTTTAAAGAGGCGCTTCAAAGAAGATGTAATGTATGTTACCTATTCATGCAACATTATTTTCTTCTTCAACTTATTCTTATTCAGATGTTTCATTATGAAGTAATAACATCAGTATAACTCATATACTGATATGTTATTATAATTATGAAACAAAACTATTTCACCATCTATCCATCCTACGGAAAACAAAATTACCACTCGTGCGTACGTACGGAATACCGTCTCCACGCCGTGGTGAAATCTATTTTTGAACCAACACCTTACATGGATGGGTATAATGGTGTAAATAATAACTATATATGGTTATTATAAGATCATACTGATTCTGATATATTATACCATCCACTCCAATTCTATTCAATAATTATGGGAATGATATCATCGCTCGTGCGTTCGTACAGACTACAGTCTCCACGACGCGATGACATTCATTATCCATGTTAACCATACATGAATGATCATAATGTTTATATAATGAATAATAATGAAATATATGAAATAATAATTCTACTGGATTTATTTATATCTATATTTATGTCATCTATTTAGTTTCATTCAATTAAATAAGGAAATGAAAACAACGTTCATGCGTACGTACGGCCTACCGCCTCCATGAACGGTGTATTTCATTCCATTTAAACGATCTATCATATATATATGTATATACTGAATATATATTATATATAAATCATTTTTTTCATTTTGGAATTAAATAAATCAGGATATAAGTAATAATATCAAGTACAACTAGTCCAAACACGTACGATAAATAAAACAATTTTACCCAAAACGATGCTTTAACATTGAACATACAAATGAATGGGTAATATAAAGTCATAAGTGAACCATTTATGATATCAAAACAATTAATATGATTCTATAATAAGTCAATGAAATTATTTAAATCATTATACAGGAGGTTTGGAAACGTACGAAGCATATCAGACCTATGGTAAAGGATAACTTTTACAATCTCGTTTTTATTCGAGATTGTTTATTCGTAAGTATTTACTAGGATTATATTTATCATCCATGTCCTTGTTTTATAAAAATTTTTCACATATGTTTAATGTCCTTTTTACCCATATTTTACCTTTACTACATGGTATATATGGAATCTTTCTTTTATGAGGTTCTTTTTGACTTTTCTGACAAAAGTATGAGAAGAATGTTTTTTTAACATATACAACATGAAAAGATTATTACAGTTTAATAAAACCTTATTTTTATGAAGCTTCCTCCAAAACATTTCATGAATATTTTAAACAAAATCAGTTTCTTTTAAAATTGCATGAAATTTTGTCAATAGAAAATGATTTTGAAGAAAAAATGATATTTTCCTCAAGAATTCATTTCAAGTGTTTTATCAAAACCATTTTCATCTATGATGACATTATTTAAAAGGTGTATGTTTCAAGAATCATGTCTCTATGATTTACATGGTTTCACTTTTGTAATTATGAAATGGTATCCAAATATTTTGTATGGATTACGTTATGATGGAATGAAGTTTTTGAAACCCATTTTATTCTTGGGTTATGATGAATGATTTATGTTTATATTGTGGCACACAAAATAATGATTTCAATATGAGATGGGTGGGACCTATATCTCCCTCAAATACATTGGGTAATGATTTATATCTCATGATATATACAAGGATGGAATAGAAATTTAATCTGGTTCAGTAATACATGACTGGAACGAGGAGTGAAATCGATTCAAAAAGGGAATTTGTCCACTAAGATGGTATTGGCAGCAATGCCTTGGCTAATATGGAAATCATATCATGTGCTTAAGTGTTTCCACAATTACATGTTTTATTCCCATGATAATTTATCATGATTGATGTTTCTTCCTGATCAATGCCTTACGTACTTCCATGTTTTATGTCACTTCTCAAGATTTTGATGTTTAGATTTTATGCTCATGTTTTTTTTACATTCAAATGTCTAAGAATTGTTTTATGTTCTCTATGCTTACCCTTAATGAGAATTTTAGATCACCCCTTTTATGTTTTCTTTTTCCCAAGATATAAAGAAATGTTTTAGGTAAGAAAAAATGGGAAGATTTTTATGGGAGATGTTGAAGATCTTTCACCACGATTGGAAGATTATATTCCATGTTTGCAAAGAACGTAAACTATTACGGTCCTTGTGTTTCTTTTTTGTTATGTATTAATTATTCCAAAAATGTAATGTAATTTACATTTATGTCAAGCTTTGGGTATCTACATATGGGACATCCATCATTCATGTGTCCATCGACTCCACTGACACCACGTTCAACCTTGAAAGGAGTGGCTCCACCTGTTCACTCCCCACCTGATAACTCCGCTCCCCAAAAAAATCCACACGTCGTCCATCATTGTTGGAGAATTAAATCCTTCTTCGATAGAAGTAGATGATGGAATGCACAGAGAATAACCAGCAGATGCCTATAATGACATCATATTGCTGCATCTGTAATGAAAGAAGGTATCCACCAGACTGATGTTGTCCAAACATTCGGCCACATCCCTTGAAAAAGTAAGATATGTTGGTCTATCCCCCAACTGGTGTTCTCAACACGAAGGGCCAACAAGTCTCCCGGCATCCAAACCCATAGTATTTGCTAATTTGGGCATAACAAAGGAGTTTGAAGCTCCCGAATCAAACAAGTTAGAAACAAGAGTGGTGAATAAACAGATCATACCACAAACGTCCTCGGGTCCCGCCGGAGCAACTAACTCTACCGCGTGAAACTGTCAACGCCCAACTCCTCTGACTCACTTGTGTCGACCACCTCCCCGACCATGTCCTAGTCGAGGTCCTTGAGGAGCAACCTGATGTCGGTCTCCTCCCGCAAGGTCGTCCCTCGGAGGTCCAGGGGCCTACTCCTGATGCTGAAAATACCTCACCGACAAAGGATGCTGCTGAGGTGGGTGTTGAAACTGCCCACCTCCACCATGTGGATCTCGAGTCGGACACCTTCTCTGGACGTGGCTGAAAACTCCACAAGGGAAACACTTCAGTCCTTGCCCTGTTGAAAATGGGTGAGGTCTAAAAGCTCGGGACTAGAACTGATGATGCCTAAACCATGCTTGTCGAATCCTGAAAGGCCCTCTGGCTGGAGACCTGCTGCTGACTGTATTCCCCTTTGATTAACTCAGATGGTTCCCATCTTGTGGTGTGCCTCCCTTCGAGTGCATCCTATCTACTATCTCGGCCTTCTTCTGAACTGCTAGGTATGTCAGAAGAGTGAATGGAGTGACAGAGTACTGATGAGAATGAAGGAGTGCCTCCTCTAACTATCTTGCCTGAGACTCCTCATCCGGAAAGAGATCCAGGGCAAGGCATAAGAGATCTTTGAACTTGATCACCAGCTCCCTCACTGACATGATCCCCTGTTGAAGGGAGAGCAACTCCTGTCTCTTCTCATCCTTTGCTATAGAAGAGACGAACTACTCACAAAATTCCTTCTCGAAACTGGACCATGAAACCTTTTCCACTGTCTTCTCAACTAGGAAAATCATCCTCCACTGACCTGCTTCTCTTCTCAGCTGACTGACGGCCAACGTAACCCATTACTCCCTCAGAGCACGGATCAAAGAGAAGGCGATGTCTATCTCCTTGAGTCATCTGTTCGTTATTGAGTTATAAACGATGTCGTCGTACTTATCGAGGGTTTTTCACTTGAAGGAGTGCAGAGTCCTCTACCACAGGTCGTCCTCTTCATCTCGGTCAACCCTCTGGAGGTCAACTTCCTCAATCCGCTGGTCCTCAACCGCCTGAGTGGCTCGTGGATAACGTTCAGGTGCCATAGTTGCAAGGTAAACCAAGAATGCCTAGGCCCGAGTAGCAAGGAAATTATTATTATCAATATTAAATTTTTCTCCCCAAGGAGCCCCAAATCAATTAAAAACACAATTAGTATGATGCGTGTACCTTCCCTAGGGTATCTCCCCGCAATAAATGTAGTCTCAATTGGTCGTTTGATAGGCTCGGAGTCCTTCCATTGGATCACAGGGTGCCCTAAAATCCCATGTACTAGCTGGTCCTCCCTAGTCTATTTCACGAACAAAGATCACCTAACATTGCTTCCCTACCATCCCATGCCATATTAACTGTGCCTAACTCCAGACTCCATCCTAACCCTCAATCTTGCCTTTGATACCATTCTTTCATGACCCGCCTTCACTGAAAGGAGGTAAGGGACAGTGGATTTCCTTTCCCTTCCTTCATTAAGTTGAAGAAGAGATAATGACCCCTGAGTCCCGCCTCTAGTAGGCCCCGGAGTGGTGAATAGCACTAAGGGTATAACATTTTCACAATATGGGAGGAATTACCCTTTTTAGTTAACCTAGATTGGGAGAAAGAATGAGTAAACACCAAACAACACCAAGTATAGAAAACTCAAGGTAAAACCCAAACTACATTCACGTTTTAATAATAAAACTAAATAATGTACAAGGACTCTAATGTACAATACCCAACAGGAAAGGAAAAAGGCTAATCAGAATCCAAGAATGACCAACATAAACTCCAACATCTAGACTATTAAGGTCCCGCGTGGCCTCCATAGCCCTCCTAAGAACATGAGTGTAAACATAGGGTGCGCATACAATGTATATTAAGTAGGAAAACCTAATGCACTCGTGCCCAAGTGGGGAGACATCCTAAGGTCTCGTGAGAAGAATAAGAAACATCTATCAAAGAATCTATCCATCCCACCTCACCGGCCATGCTCACCAAATAACACAAGTAGTGAGATAATATTAAAGAAAAAAGAATTTGGGTACCCCGCACCACTATTTCCCCCACTAGCTAGCTACTCATCCTTAATGGAAAACGTCCTGACGCTACCACGCTCTTCCTGCCCACACACACTTGGGCCTCACAACCATCTGCATCCTTGCCTGCACACACTCGGGCCTCACAACCACAACATTCATGCCCGTACACACCTGGGACTCATCCAAATGACACCTGGGAAAACGAACCATAACTAGAACCCCATCAAGAAAACACCAGGGCCTCATCCCTAAGGTCCTTGGGAAAACCACATTCCCAAAGAGTTCGGGGCTAACAACACACCAAACTAAACCTACCTGAAGAGCCTTGTGTGTAAGGTCGCCTCCATCTATCACAGCCTAAGGAAGAGTGAGACGAAAGGAGGGTAACTAGGGGGAACACCATTCCCCATGAAATGGGGTGTCCAAAACTAAGTTCCTAACGTTGGAGGGGTGAGACTAAATAGAAAACATATAGTTACACATATATACCCACACACAGCCCAACCTATGGCTCCTCAAACAGATACATGCAGGTTCCCAAGCACTGCTGCCTTAGAAAACAGGCACACAACAAATAGTTCCCAGTTTCGCTATTCAAGTTATCATTTCATAACAATTCAGGGTGAGTTTATCCCTTCACAAATGGGAAAATAACCATCACAACCACAGAAGAAACAACAATTAAAGCAGGAAGGAAAACATTCGGGGAATTTATGCATTCACACCTGGTTCTCATGTAATGTCACAAAAACTAGGGATCAATTGAGATCCTAAGAAGTACTGGAAACAAAACAAACCACGAGACACAGCCCCAGTTTCCCAAAAATCCAGGAGCCAACAGTTTCTCAATAATAGAGGATCCCATCCGATTTGTGTCACAACAGAGCAACCACACAGCCTTAGATTCCTAACCAGTGAAAGTATAACAACAGGGGATCCCATCCCCACCCACATCACCCCATAAATCAAAGCCCATGAATGAAAACAGCCAAACCACTACCACCAACACAAGGCAGTCCCTTGAAGGTATTTTCAGATTTAAAATATTTAACACACTCCATGGTTTCAATTCCGCTAGGCTTTAACTGATGTTATCACATAAAAGGGTTGATCCCAGTGTTTTAAATTTATTTAACCGAGTATACACAATTATCCAATTCAATTTTATGTTTATTTATACATCCAGTGGAACTGAGGTTCATTAGTGCACAAAGAAAGACCACCAAAGACCATGACATTCAGTGAGCATAGGCCCGTATAATTCACAACCCATATCAACATAAAAGAGTATATCAAAACATCAATCACACCCCCCTTCCTTCTTTAAGGGTCTGTTACTTATCGTTATTAAGATTGGTTTCAGAAATTTCCACAAAGAAAAAAGCATACCCACCTCACAAGGTGCACAGAATGGAGAGATGAAGGACAACATCCCTACATGACTGGTCAAGGATAGACGTTAAGTCATCGTGTGGAAACCGGAAATTAGTAGCAGGAACTCCACAGAACGGGATCGCGGAAAACATCGCAGGGGTACAACTCGTCTGGAGGAAGGGTTTTCCGAGTGCTGGGTGATAGAGAAAAAGAAACCTAGGGAGAAGAGAATCCTTTAGGTTATAAAGGATGAGATATAGCATCCTGTGGACAGTTAAGATATTGGAAAAAACTCAAAACTGCGGAAGAAGCGGGATCATGTGTTGACCACATGGCTGAGCCACCCCACACATCCAACATAAAAGGTACCTACCCTCTGGGACAGTTAAATATGACGCACACCTCCTTAACCAATGAAATAATTCTCACAGGATGCAGTAGAGGCATTTCTGAAAACATGTTTAAAGCCATGACCAAAATGCATGGTTTGCCATTTAAGGAGGGTACCTAAACAATCATTTAATGAAACAACATTAATGGGTGTTATAAAAGACTTTAAGGGGTAAATATATGGTTTACAAACCAATTCTCACAAGAAGGAGGCGCTACTAGAAATCCCGTGGAGGTCACCAGTAGGCTAGGTCTACGGGTAGACAAACTACTGGTAGGCTGAGGCCACCGGTAGGCTGAGCGACCGGTAGGCCGAGGATACCTGTAGGCCGAGGAGACCGGTAGGCCGAGGCCACCGTCAGGAGTCTTAAGCTTCACTGAGAAGCTGGGATGGCCTTCCAGACAATCCCGAACACCCCAAACATCGGATTTTCACAATGTAATGGACCTTAAATTCCTGATCCATTACAAGGGGCTTGTTTTTCTTGTGATGGTTATGGTCATCAATAGCGAGAGTGATCGACCTTTCTGAGTAGTAATCGTGCACCATGTGTTATGCTCCAGGTTCCTCTGTTGAGGCAGTTTCCCCCAAGGCATCATCAACCAGTTGCACTAGATTTAGATCAGCAAAGGACAGATGTGGCTAGCAGAGGACTTCCCATTGACGCTCCCCATCCTCCGAGAGCAGAGTACGGCCATGGTGTTGGTCGTCATCAGGGTCTGGGAGGCCATGGAGGAGGTGGTGGTCAGCTTCAGGCTCTATCCCTTCCAGCACCAGACGAGCCAGCCGTTGTTCGAGGGACCCTTTTCTTGTTTTCTACCTTGGTGTATTCCTTTATTTATTTAGGAGCGACACACTCTTTCATATCACCTACACGTGTCCATTCTCTAGGACATTAGGTGGAGAGGCTTTCAGTGCCCTATGCAGGTTGGAGGTCGAGCTAGCTTGTTTGATGGTTGTAGATACTGTGAGCTAGTGTTGGGGCAACACCGCTCTTGGGGATATTTCCTATGTTTACAGATACAACCATATGATGTCATCCTTGGCATGGATTGGTTGTATTTAGTCCAGTCTAACATATATTGATTCAGGAAAATGGTCATTTTCATTGGTGCGGATGGAGAGAATGTGGTGTTTGTTGGTGAGCAAGAACCTCTGATGGGTTATAGGCGCATTTCAACCTTATCATCCATGGAGGCTGAGATGATGTTGATTTCTTCAATGGTTCAGAAGTTGGCGTTTCCTTGGGTCGTAGAGGAGTAACCTGATGTCTTTTCAGAAGAGTTTGTTGCCTTACCCCCTCAACGAGATATTGAGTTAAGAATCGAACTATAGCCAGGAGCGCCTCCTATCTCTATGTATCCATATAGGATGACCCCTTCTATGTTACAAGAGCTGCGTATACAACATGATGGTCTGTTACAATGTGGTTTTGTTTGGCCAAGTGTTTCACAATGGGGTTCACTAGTATTGTTCGTGAAGAAGGCCGACTGCAGTTTGCCGTTGTGTGTCGATTATCATCGCTTAATCAAAGTGACAATAATGAATCGCTATCCTATTCCACGAATTGATGACTTATTTGATCAACTGAATGGTTAAAGTTGGTTCTTAAAGATCAACTTGTGGTTAGGATATCATCAGATGCGTGTGAAGGATGAGGATATCCTGAAGACTGTTTTCTGTTGTCGTCATGGGCATTGTGAGTTCGTTGTAATTCTGTTTGGTGTGTCGACTGCTCCAACTGTGCTCATGGTTTTGATGAATACTATTTTATGTGAGTTCTTGGACATGTTCATGGTAGTTTTCATCGATGAAATCCTTTTTTAGTCCACATCTGAAGAGGATCATGTAGAGAATCTATGAGCCATTTTGGGAGTTCTTCATTGACATCAGCTGGTCGAGAAGTTGTCGAACTTTGAGTTTTGGGCTCGAGATGTCCATTTCATGGGGCATGTTGTGTCCCAATAGGGAGTAGATATAGATCCATCAAATAATTAAGTAGTTGTGTCTTGGGCATCCCATATTACAGTTTCAGAGGTGCGAAGTTTCCTTGGTCTCACATGCTACTAGAGGAGGTTTGTAACCAATTTCCACCTAGTTGCGTCTCCTCTGATAGCATTGTTCAAGAAAGATCAGGCTTTCATATGGACCGACCAATGTCATGTAGATTTTGAGTATCTGAAAGAGATGTTTGTAACTTCTCCAGTACTTTGTCTTCCAGTTGAGGGAGTTCAGTTCGATGTTTTTTGTAATGCTTCACATCTGAGGATAGGCTATGTTCTCATGCAGCAGAGGTCAGTTGTTTCTTATGGGCCTTGACAGTTGCGTCCCCATGAATTCAACTATTCCACCCATGAACATGAGTTTGCAGCCATTATTTTTTCTATATGTTTGTGGAGGCATTAACTCATTGGTGAACGCTATGTGGTTTTCACTAATCATAAGAGTTTGAGGTATGTTTTCTCCCAGCGTGACTTGAACTTAAGACAACATTGGTGGATGGAGTTCTTATAGGAATATGAATTCGAAATATCGTATACACCTAGAAAAGAGAGTGTTGTAGGTGATTCACTAAGCCGAAAGTCACATAGTGAAGTTGTTCGTTAATCTGGTGATTCATGGAGTGTAATGTAAGAACTGTTAGCATTACATCTTGATATGGTAGATGTCAAAGGTTGAGATTGTCTTTTTCAGATGATGGTGCAGTCATCCCTGATGAAGAAGTTGGAAGGGTCCCAATTGTGGGATCATGAGGTTGAGGTTTGGAGAGACCGAGTTGTTTGTGGTGAGAACCTTGATGGTTGGTCTGAGGATTAACAACATAGAGTGTTGTATCATAGAAGGGTTTTTTTCCCTTGGTAATGTGTGATACGGTCCTCAGAGAGTTCCATGGATCTCCATTAGCAGTGCATCCTTGTGTAACAAATATGTACCGATCCTTGATGAGTCAGTTTGGCTGGCATGGGCTAAAGCATGTGGTTGCGGAGGTTGTGTCTCGATGTTTTCTCTTCCAGAAGGTGAAGGTTGAACACCATGTTCCGGGTGATCTTCTCCTGCCATTATAGATTCCTCGGTGAAAATGGGAGGACATCTCAATGGACATTGTAACAGGTTTACCTCAAGCTCCGAGAAGACATGATGCTATTTGGGTGGTGGTGGGTCGTTTAACGAAATCATCCCACATTATATCAATCAAGGACTCGTTCATAGTGGTTGTTTTAATGAGGCATTATCTGGAGGTGGTGGTGAGACCTCATGGAGTCCTTAGGATGATCATTTCTGATCGAGATCCTCGTTTTACCTCCAGGGTGTGGAGAGGTCTCCATCATTCGTTTGGTTCTCAACTATTCTTTATAACAACTTTTCAACCCCAAACAGATTGTCAGACAGAGCGAACCATCCAGAGTCTTGAAGAGATGTTTCACTCTTGTATTCTTGATTTTGGAGGTTCATGAATGAGGCACTTACCCTTGGTGGAGTTCGCTTAAAATAAAAGTTTTCACTCAACCATCGGTATGGCGCTGTTTGAAGCCTTGTATGGTCAGACTTTCCATTCTCCATTGTGATGGACTGGGGTCGGAGAGTCAATAATTTGCGGACCGGAACTAGTGAATAATACAACAGAGATGGTTCAGGTGATTCGTGAGAGGATGAAGGCAGCACGAGATCGTCAGAAATCATATGCCAATCAAAGAAGGAGACTCTTAGTGTTTAATGTTGGGGATAATTTGTTTCTGAAGATGACTCACCATCGTGGGTAGTGAAAGTTTGATGTGGAAGTAAGCATTCTCCCCATTTTTTGGTCCTTTCAAGGTGTTAACTCGTGTTGGAGCTGTGGCGTATCAAGTAGAACATCTCCCTCATATGAGAGAAATACATGATGTTTTCTATGTATAGAAACTACGTCGTTATCTTCATGAAGACTCCCACGTCATCGATTGGGGAGTGATTGATGTTGATGATGATACCACCTTTGAGAATCTACCTATAGAGATCCAAGACCACAGGGAGAAGGTGTTTCGTGGGCGTTCAATCCCATTAGTTCGTGTCTTGTGGCGACACGGTGGCATGTAGGAGAGTATCTGCGAACGTGAATCACAGATACGTGATCTGTACCCTGAGTTGTTTTATGTTTAACTCTTTCTATATATCATTGTAACTGATATGGTTGTGGGAATTTCATGTTTATGAGATGGAAACCTTTGTTTCTTTGGTGTATTTCTCTCCTTTGAGAGGTATCTCGGTGGGTTATTGTTCAGACCCTGTTTCGTTTTCTCTTTAGGTGGGTTTTGGAATCTTGAGGATGAGAATGTTTTGAGAGGTATCTGATGTAATGGCCTGGACCTCTTCGGTCCATTCCTTTGTAAAAATTTATGATGGAGGTGTTACGGGAGGTCAAGGCGACTTCAGGTGAGATTGGATTGACTTTTAAGGAAATATAAAGGGTTATGGTCTTCGCACTGGAGGCACACGGTTTGCCAAAAATGTGTGGCCAAACCATTCAAGGCTAGTCTTAGAGGCAAGGGATAATGCACGGTTAGTGGATGGTTTGTCTAATCGTGTGGAATAACCGTGTGTGAAGTGGTTGTCGAGGCAGAAGCGACGCACGGTTATCGCACGGTTTGTTAAACCGTGTGGACTAACCATGTGGGCACATAATGTTAGATCCTAATATTTTGGATCTAACTCGTTTTTCCTTTAGTCACCTTGTTTAATCCCCTAATCTTCCATAACTCGGAATTACCTTCCCCGGGATGTAGAAGAACCTCTCCCAAGTGTTTTGGAGGTGATCTGGAGGCCTCCCTTGGAAAATCAGAGCCGGTTTCTTGAGTTATATGGTCACTCCTACTTGTTTTTCTTAGATCTACATAGATCTACTCCCCCCCTTCTCTTGGTTTCTTGGATCTACGCCCGTTATGGGTAGAACTAAGTGTGGGTATGTCAGTTATGATTATTTTTGGTCATGTTTGTGTTAGGAGATGTGATCTAAAGAGGATTCATGGAGAATCAACCATGTTTCTTTAGCGTTCATCCACCGTGGTGGTCTTCTTCAAAAACCTTTGAGGTAGGGGATTCATTGCTTCTCTTTTATATGTGTAACATTATCGATAGCATGTTGAATCCCACTAGATGATAATGGAATTGGCCTAATAAAAATATTTGAACCAGATAAAGAAATTGCATTGATCATTTTTTATTGCATCTTGTTTACTAGATAATGTAATATATATGCCTTTCTTGTTAAGCATGTTGTTAATGAGGAAATTGATAAAGAAAGTAAAGCTGGAATTAATTGATAATTGGTTGGATAAATATAAAGAGGCATGAAGACATACCTCGTTCTTATTGTAAATTGATATTGATCATATTTGGAATAGTAATCATGTTTAATCTTCGGTGATAGCTTGCTGAATTGGTTAATGATGTTGGAACCAACGAATTGAATTTTTTAATTCAAGATGGATTAAATAACATGATTGAATTCCATGAAGGGTTCAGAGTTACCGTCTAGTTGTGAATTACGGCTAAAATCCCATTTGATGTGGTTTTGTTTTCCTACTACTTGTGTTGTGATGTGACCCTAGAGGGGTGTTGTGATATGTGGAGGCACGGAGGCCTTGTGGATGTGGTAGCGAATGACGCCAGGAGTGGTAAGATACATCAGTTTATGCATGCGTGTCTTAGGGAGGACGCCAGGGAGGATGGAATTGGATGGATGTGGTTGTTGGATTCTTGGTGTTTTGTTTTGTTTTTTATCTGTATTACTTTTCCCTGCTTCTCAAGGAAGATGGTATTTTTTACCCTTCTATCGAAGGAGGCAAAGACACGCGAGGTATGCCATATGCTTTTTGTGTTTATCCTATAAAGGGGGAATGGGTCTACACTCTTTGCTATAGGCAAGAAAGACTCGACGGGTAGTACATCTACTCACCATGTAGAGCCCCCTTGTTTTTAGTAGGATAGGATGATTTTCTAGAATGATTGGGAATATGAGAAAGTAATTCTGTATTGAGTGTTTGAATAAATGATGTTAACCCATGGGGTTAGAGTTTGATGAAACTTAATGATAAGTTTGAGAAATTTTAAGGGACAATGGTTTTTGGATGTGATGTTAATGAAAATTAATGTGGAATTATTCTTGGATTATTAATGTTCGAAGAATTAATTAATGTACAATGAAATTTATAAAAAGGGGATGAAGTATTCTAATAAATCCCTTTAAATTTTTGTGTGATTATAGGATTCCTAGTCATAGAAGTGGCAGCCTGGAGTCCGAGAGACCATAGCTGTAGTCGTGTCTAATACATTGTTATTCCCATAGTGTGGTTGTGAGTTATAATATTTTCTATAATTTTTGTGTTTCTATATGCTACTCCACCATTTCAATAAGTAAAACTGACACCCTAGGTATTCTGAGCCCTGTGGGGTGTTTTTTCCAACATTTTGGAGGGGGGATGAATGGATGAATACCCCCTTTGACTCCGCTCTCTTCTCTTGGTAGATACTAGTGCAATTAGTCACAACGGTTAGCATTCCCCATATATGTGTGTAGAGGGCTGTAATGGCTTCTGGTTATTCATACACATATAATCTGGATATATTATCCTATGGACTACTATAGGTGTACCGTGTATAGGCTTTGATGTCTTGAGGATCCTTACTCGGTGTATGGGTTGTAATGGCTTGAGGTATAATACCTAACGTATGATACACATTATGCGAGTTGTGGTGGATCCCGAAAACTACCTTGTTACTTTCGGTTTGAGGATGGGGTGGTGCGTAGCCCATGTGTCTATGGGCAAGCCTTTGTGGTGCACGTGGTGCAAATTGTGGAGCTTAGCCCAAGTTTATATGGGAAATCCTTTTGAGAGATATTCAGATGACATATGTCATTGGGGAAAAGCGGAAAACCAGTGGGGAAGTAGTAGCAGGGTACCCTCGATATTCTTTACTATACGATATATTCTTGTATGTGTTACTTGGTGAGTGTAGCCATGGTGAGGTTGGGATAATAGTATACCTATTTAGGAGACGAGTTAGTTTCACAGTGTTCATTGTGCTTTAGCATTATTTCATTAATTTTTCACGAGTGTCTTCGGGGAGGATCCTACTGAGTATATTGTTATACTAACCCTACGTTTATATAAACTGTTTTTCATGTCACTTAGATCAGGTTGGAGATCAGGCTTGTTACTACGAGCTTGTGGGTGCAGGAGTTGTTTGGGCTTGTGGTCGCTGCAGTTTTTCCTTTCTTTTGGGTAATTGTTGTATCCCTGTTTCGGTTGTAGTACTTTTGCATGGAATTTCATATATGTACTAGGGGTGATTTTATATTTCGGTTCTAATTTGGAGTTGGTTGGTTTCTATCTTTTCTCTCTCTTCCACATGTGTTCTCTAGAGGGTATTGCCTCCCATTTGTGTGGTTATTATACCCTCGGCGCTAGTCGCCAACCCAGGTCCTACTAGAGGCGGGACTCAGGGGTCATTATCTTCCTTTTCACATTGCTGGACCAGGAGGGGTACACATTGTGGGGAGGGGGTCGTGACATTGATAATGGTTTCATATACCTTATTGTGTCACAATAGGATGAAGTAATTATTTTTATTAATAAGTTTTATGAGTAAATGCATCATTTTATTGATTATCAACAGTATAAATAGACCACAATCATGGAAAATTATCCACTACACTAAATTTATGACTATTTTGGTCGATTTTTCCGAGATTAATACATTGACGAAATTGATCTTTAGTATGGATATCATAAATTTAGGGTCAATAATGAGGATATACATAAGACCACATTTTCTATGAGGTATGTTCATTAATAATTTATAGAGATTCCATTTGTACTTATCAATTCAATTGTTTTCTTACAATATATAAAGAATTGAGTGCTAAAAGATTACTTTTAACAGTTTGTGGTTATCTTTATAAAAGATATTCTTATAAATTATATGTGATATGAATAAAATAATGATCATTGGATGATTTCTTAAAAAACACCAATGAAGGAGAATATGTATGATGAGTTTATAATGTTTGAATGTTTTCTACAGAAATTATCTTTAATGGTTCATATAATCTACAGTGAAGGTACATGAGAGGATCCATAAAAAATTAAATATATTGAGAAATGTCACACAATGGCAATTGTGTCTGTGACTATAGTGTTCATATATTGGCGGGATACTATCAATGAATTATAAGATATTTTCAATTATATATTATACAATAAATAAGTTGACCTGGTAAGGACCCATGTTTTTTAGACATATGAATGTGAGGGAAATTTCGTGGTTCACCAAAAATGTTTGGTTAGTGAAACTATTCTCAAACTACCCTGTAGTAGTGAAGGATTTATGATATTTTTTACGCATAAAAATAGTAATTGTGATGATTCATCATGTAGAATGATACAGTAATAGCATATTCCAGTTTCTAAATTAGAATTTCCAAACAAAATTTCGTGAATCAAGATTTCGACTAGGGAGTGGTTATTTTTTCATTGAAAATATAATGGAATTGTATTTTGGGGAATATTGTCATATATATATGTGTCATAATATTTTGAATTATATAATACTATATATATATTGGAATATAATACAAAAGATATGGTTGGAGTTGATTATGGGTTATGACTAACCAATTTATTACCTCAATGTGAATGAGAACAATGTGACTAATACTCTATTATGAAATCATCATGCTAGATTTTCCACAATAATGGTTGAATGATAACCAATAGTTAATGATTTTTATATAATTTATTTTGAAATTAAGAGGAAATGGGGAATGTTATATCTTTATTGGAAGAATATTTTAAAAACAAAAAATGTTATGATTAATGATTTTAAGGAGGAAGAAATGGAACCAAAAAAGAAGGCTAGGAATGTTATTATCATAAAAAAATATTGTGATGTTTGAGAAAGATTATTCATTAACAATGTTTCCCTTTAATAGTAAATTTGAAAATTTTTTGTTGGATAAATCATATAACTCTTCCTTATCTATCCAAAATGGAACTAAATATATATATATATATATATGAAATAGATTTAATTGTGTAAAAACATGAAAATAGTTATTATATAGTATATAACATGATTCCTGGAATGATATAATTTTAAGGCTAGGTGAAAGAAGAATATGGGGATGTCATTAAAATTTCCAATACCTATATATAAATAAGAAAACATCACTCTATATTTCATCATCAATGTCCAAAAAAATTAATGTACATAACGTAATTTGTAATGGATTCAATCAACATATGAAGCCAACATATTTTTTTACAATCAGATAATGTTTCTCCCTTTGTAAAATTTTTGTGATAAACATTTAATAAGTATTAATTGTTCAGTGATTAGAAAAATTTGTTACATCTTCATCAGTTCTGAGGATGACCTCAATATTCTGGAGAAGTCTTAAAAAATATGGGAATTTGGATGTATTATTTAGAAATATATATTAGCCTCATACAGGTGGTAACTTATTAAGGTATATTAAAAACCTAGAAGATATATTGATAGAATAGTCTATGGACTATTGAGGTAGTTTGGATCAACACCTTTCCCTGGTGGAGTATTAATATAATAATTTCCTTTAATAATTAATTCAAATGGGAGTTTATGATTCCTTGTATGGAAGGGTATATAGAACAAGAATGCAATGTGATAATTTTGGAGAATGAAGGATATATTTGATTTATCATTTTAAGGAAATGGAATAAAAGGCTATATCCATATAGTAGAACATATTTGTAGCTCAATGTTGATAAAGGATTTATAATGATTACTGTATTTGAGATCTAGACTATGATGTTAGGGAAAGTACATTCATATGAATATGTCCTTAAACAAAAAATATTAGGGTTAAAAATGGCAATTATTAGGCCAATATTTATCATTAACTAAAATTTAGATTATATTATCTTGTTATTTTGTTTTTATTACTACAACCAAATATTTCTAAAAATCACTATAATTACAGGAGATTTCAGTATATATTTCCATAAATTAATTCAAACATGTTTGATTTTTTTCTCTTCCTGAAACATAAAATCAAAATGAAAATGTGATATTTTTTCCATTAAAACCTATTTGTTGAATTTGTAGTTGTGAATATGAAAAACTAAAATATGATATATATTAATATATATTTAAATACAAAGGTTGTTTTATATAAATTATATAACTCATTAATGGTTTTATGAATATATAATTTTATGTTTTATGTGAATTTTTTTTTAAAATATTATATATTATTAATTATGTGTGATTTTAAAAATTATATAATATTTATTGATAAATTCTATATATATTTTTGTTTTAATGAAAAAGTAAAAAGAAAAAATATTATTTAGAGATGTTATTTCCCTATCAAAACATGTTTCATTATTTTTTTATTTCTAATCAGCAACATAATGACTATATTATATAAATTTTATTTTATATATACTAATCATATTCGGATTTAAATTTAAATTATTAGTTTAGGAATAATTTATGGTTATTTTATGAAAAAATTTATGTTTATCGAATGACGGTAAAATGTCATTTTTATAAATAACATGATTTTTATTGAATTATAAGTATAAAAATGTGAATAAAAAATTAATTATTTTTTTTAAATTAAAAAATATTTATTTCATATCTATATTCATGAATTATAAAATGATGAAATTAATATAAAACACTTTATTTTAAATTTTATAACATAATTGTTTTTTCAAAAAATATGAGCATTATACGTATACAATTTTAAAATTATTATTTATCACATATAGCGGTTGAATATAATAACAAATAATCAATTATTATATTTTTCATTGGAAAATGTTTTTGGGATTAATTATTTTATTTTTCAATAATAAAATTTATTAGATGATTAGTGGCAAAATATTGTTTTACGAAAACAGTCGTTTTTATTTCCTTATCAGAATACGAGTGACAATTAAAATATTATAAAATCATCTTTATGAAATATTTATTAATGGTAAAATTTTAAGCATTTTAAATATCTTTTTATCTTCCAAAAATTATGTTACATATGTATATTTTATTTATAATTAAAAATATTTTTTGTCATTTCATATAAATAAGTGTTATATTCCTAAATTATGTTTTTTATAAAGTTTAAATCCACATAATATTTATTTTTTCATAATAAATTATTTTCCTTCTGAAGAAAAATATTTGAAAATATTATCTCACACATAAATTTTATGTTTAAATAAATATTTTTGAAACTATTTTTACGTGATATGTCTGCTAATAATAAGATTATTTTCTATTTAATAATAATGTTTTTGAATTATATAAAATTATCATTTTCAAATTATTAAATAATATATATTTGAATTTTATAAATTGAAATTATATTCCAATGGAGAATGTGGAGTTACCATGTTATGGGTAAATTAGTTTAAAAGTTGTTGAACATAGTGAAAACATTTATTAATGTCAAAATAAATGGTTGATATTGTCTATTTTTGGATTTCCAAATATTACATCTATACACACAATATTATTGGCAATTATTTCTACATATGTCTTTGAATAATGTAGAGATATTATTGAAAAATATTGATCTTTTTAGAAAATAAATATTCAACACTTCTAACAGGATATCATATCCTCCCCATTTTCAGTATTTATTAAATCCCAAGTTCGAAAAAACGTCTTCTCAAAATATCTAGTCAAATACCTCCCCATTCCATCATATCATGGTTCCCAAAAAAATTCCATTATATCTTTACTTAATTATTAACCTTCCAATTGTGTGGTAATTCTCACATCCCAACATATATAGCTATTTAAATCTTATAAACCCCTCAAATTCCTTCTTTACAACATTTTATTATAACAATATAATTTACACTACATTTATGTTTTATTATCCTAATGTAATATTCATTTTATACCTTCCTCTAAAATCATTGAGAACAAAAAAAATGTCATCAAACGTGTGTGGAAACTACCTCTTCGATGGAGGGAATTCATTATTTTACATGACCACTGAAGAATGTTTACTTTTAATAAAATACTTTTGGAAAAAATTATAATTTTAAAATTTTTCTAAATCTATAGTGATAGTATATCAATAATTCAATGTAATGGAAATAATAAATAATTATTCTAACTTTAACAAACTTAAAATAACATATCAATGAACCATTGTTAACGTGGATCTATTTTGGGATAACCATTGATAATATATATGTATAATTATAATGGAATAATAAATGATAAAAGCCACCAAAATAATTTATATCATTTTTTTATTTTACAATAACAGTGAACATGATCAATTAATTAAACTATTACAAATTAATAAAATAAAAACTCATAGTAAAATTATTATGAAAAATTTATTTCAAACAATATATATATAATATTTAGACCATATAATATTTAATATTTATGAACACTAATTTTTTGAATTTATTATATAATCATTTTTGGATTATTTAAGAAGTGTAGTGAAAGTGTAGAGCTCATTTATTCATGATGTACAGTTTTCAATGAAAAGAATCCTTATTGGAGACAGATGTTCTTGTATGAAACTAATTTAATTTAATAGAATTTTATACTCTAAACAAGATATATAAAATCATTAATTATATATATTTATTGAACATTATATTTCACTTCATTCATAGTATCTCTCAATTTTTTTTATAGTTTATCTTATGTCGTAAGGGTTTCTATCACAATCCACCTCCATTGAAGAATTAAATTATGCCATTAATAATTAATAATTTTTATGGTGTACCTATATCCCCCATTAATTTTTATATCATACATTATAGTGAAACAATGAAAATGGTCCTAAATTTATTCTCATCCTTTCTATAGGAAGTGATTAATCTTTTCTCTAAAATATAATGTAACTCAATATGTTAAATTGAGTTATAATGGGTATCCTCGAGTTTCAAAATTCATTCCAAATGCCATTCAATATTCGAATATTTATATATCACTTATAATTGAAATTTTAATTTTTTATTACTTCTAAATATTCACGAAATTTAAATTATATTAAGAATAATTCTCATCCTCAGAAATGATTATTTCTCCTCATAGTCCATAATTCAAAATCATATAATATTCAATATTATCATTTTAAAACCTACATAAAAATTATCCCATGTGAACATCATATTTACCTTATACTATTTTTAAATGAAATTTTAACTTTTTTGTAATGGAGTTTCAATAATGTTGTGTTGGAATTTAAAATTAAATTATAATCTAAACCACTTCCATGACATGTAAACTACACATTATATTTCTTTTTATCCATTTTAAGGAATACTTTTCTCATGAATTTCTTCATTTAGAGAATTTTGGTAAAATATTAATGATATAGGTTTAATGAAGAGTTATATAAGATGAACTGAAAGTATTATAGTGTAACAATATGGTATTATTATGTTACAATTCGTTAGGGTAAACATCCCTGTAAATTTCTAGGATACATATCATATGTTGATATATTTTAATCGCTGAGGTAATCCAATTTTTATTTTTGTAATGTCTATAACTTGAAAGAACCACGATAACAATAGGTGTCTGGGGTTATGAATTTATATTTAAAATTATTAATCAATTTAATTGTGAGTTTCATTGATTAATTACAATGATTATTCTGAATCCACTATCTTGAAATATAATTAAGCATGTGAATATGCATTAAATTATGACCCCACCAAGAAAAAGACGTATCAAGTCATATAGGAAATTCATTGATGATAATAATGGGGGGAAAATATTCAACATATTACATCTCCATAATGTAGGATGAAGAATCAATGGAATTGACTAAAGGGGAATAAAATATTATTTATATGTGGAAAAGGTGGGCATCAAGAACCGATCTATTAATAGAATCATATGCATATAATGAAGGATTATAATGTTATACCCATGGATTGACTACTGATTCAATGTTTCAGATATGGTAAAATTAATAATAAATAAAATAAATGAACCAATAAATGTGTTTAAGTAGAATACAGACATTGAAAAAAACATATATCATGCGATATATTTAAAAATGCAATGATCGATACTGAGGCATATAATGTTCTCATACACTGATTTATTTGTCGTTGTATGTCATGTAAAATTTCACATTATATGTGTCGAGATATAATTTATTAAATTTGGGAGTATAATTATTATATGCATTGCATATGAAAATTTATCATGGTTTTTGGTAAATTTGTAGCTTATAGTTTATACCTTCTTCACTTAAAAGGATTATATTTCAAATGTATTTGATATATTTACCAAGTGACCATATCAAATTAGGTGATGTAAAATATTACTTATTATACTAAATAAACACATGATCAACTTCTAGTTAATGGATAATTATGATCTCTAAATATAAATTTATCCCATCGTATGAGATCTATATATATGAGAATTAAATTTATTTATGGGAGGGATGTAACAACATATGATTTTAATATATTTTTTCATGAGTAATTTTTAATAGGTTTGATAACATTCTCTGCAGATAGTAACCAAACAAAACAAAACCATTTTTTTAAAAACATTTAAACATATACGTTTTATTAGTCTTTTCGAGTAGGTGTAACAAAATTATGATATATATATATTTATACATATTTGTGTGTGTGTCTATGTGCGCGTGTGTTTATATAATAATTATTTTACATTAAATTTCATAATTCATTATTTTTTAAGAATCTATCATTTTATGTTTCATACATTATATTATCGAAAACTGAGAATATAATTTCTTAATTACAATTTTAAAAATATATACTTTTTAGTGATTAATTCTATATTTCTAGTGTTTTATAAAAATTAATAATAACAAAAATTAATAATTTAAATTTAATATTAATTTAAAAAAAGTTATAATTGTATTTTTCTATTTTAAATAAATGTTAAAATAATAAATTCTGGAAAATAAATTTGAAAAAACATAAATATTGGAATTATAATTTAAATATTAGTTTATGATCAATTTCAGTCATTTTATAAAAATGTGGATTATTTGGATAAAAGTAAAAATTCCACTTTTATATATAACGTGACTACTATGTCTTCATTAGTAGTTATCTATAAATTATAATTTCATGAAATAAATTTATAATACAAAACATATATTTTATTAGTTCATTTATAATTTTAGAAATATTATTTTAGTTTATAATCCCATATTTCACATTTTTGATCATATGATAGAATTTTCAAAAAGATTAATTTAAAAATTTATAAATGAATTACTTTAAAATTTATTTCCATCCACTAAATAAGATGACTGCAATAAAATTACTTCCATTTTTAAATCTCCATTTTTTAATGAAATATCTATTAATGTTTTGAATTTTTATAAAAAAAATTATTCTAAATTATATAGTGAATAACTCATATTTTTCATCCAGTACATCATCTTCTATTATCATATCCTAATATATGTGAGTATTATAATTATATAAAACCAAATAATAGATGAAATATTCATTTACATAATAATTATATTTATTTTAAATAAAATTTTTAATCAATTAATTTATGTGAATCAAATGAATTATTTTAATCCTATGATAAAAATTATTTTAGCAATTTTATTTCATTAAATATTAATTTGAGAGAATTTGGTTCTCTGATGATTTTAATGGAAAATCATATTAGTCTTATTGTAAATAAATTTTTTTCCTTCGTAATAAATTACATTTATATTATTACCACACACATAAAGTTTATGTCAAAATTGTCATTTCTCCAGGATGGTATTCATGTGTTATGTTTTCTAAAATAGAAATAAATTTCTATAACACATAAAAGTATTATTTTATAAATTTACTTATATATTTAATATTTTCATGTTAAACTTTTAAAATAAATTCTATTATATTTTTTTCTTATAAAATTAATATCATAGTCTGAATGGTCTGTTACCATAGTAAAATAATTTGGGTATGTATTTTCAATATAGTGAAAATGGATAAAAACATTATACAAACACGATTAATATATGATGGTGGAGGGAGGATTGAATATATGTATCCAAAAATTGTTATTATAAATATTTAGAGACTTTTTTAATGAATATTTTCATTATATCATTATATGATTTTTTGATTTTAGAAATGTTCTGTATTAATAATTTATAAATAGAGTCTACTTACTCTAATTTTATCTATACATTACAAACACATGGATCATTAAAATCTTTCTTAAATACACTATTCAAGAAATTTAAAATGTGGTCTCACTAGAAGTATAATCTAATGAGGTTTAATGAGTAATCCTTGGGAGAACATCCATGGGAGATATAATAATTGCAATCTAACATCTCAAGCTCATTTCTTATTATACAAATATTAAATAGCCTATACTCATGCCATTGTAATTAATAATTTTCTATATTCTTAAGTATTATTGTATAAATTGAAATTTCATTTTATACCTCCCTCAAATATCATTTAAAAAAACAAAAACATTTTCTTGGGTATGTGTGTACTACCTTCTCCTTGAATGTCAAGTTTTTTCCATGGCCTGCTAACATAGTTGACTTTATAACATTTCTTCATTGTGTAAACTTTTCATTTGTAAATATTTTAGTATTTATTTGTGACAATATATAACATTAAATAATAAATAAAAATAACAAAATCTTATAAAAAATTTAGTTTCTAAAAATGGCCTTATCAACGAATCTGTTATATTTTGGTTCTATTATTAGATTATATTTGAAACTTTATATGTTTTATCCTAATGGAAAAAAATTAACTGAAAATAAAAATTTCTATAGATGATGAATTTATTTTAATTCACATCTATCTAAGGAAAAAAACTAAATGTTTTATGATTAAATTAATCAAACAACCCTGTGTAGTAAACATAAGTGAAACATATGATAAAAATGTAGCAAGCCTAATATGAGTGACCTATATAGGGTTTCATATTTTTACAATATCACTTGATGTAATTAATTTTAACCCAAATGATGGAGTTTTGTATTATCTTTTATGAACCAATTATATTCACCATTTCCATTTTACATTGGAAATATAAATTAACTATACAAAATATGGCATTCTTGATATTATTCATAACATCATTATTTATATATAGTGGAAGTGAAACTCAATAAAATAGTGAGATTGGATACTCCGTGAGGGTTTTATATATTGACATCTGTCATAAGTAAATATGTATTAATTAATTTTTTATGGTAAAATCTGAAAACAAATACCATTTAATCAATAAAATGGGTATAAAATTAATCCATTGATAATATAAATGTATATTTATATTGGTTAATAATTTTGGCTTAATTATTAGTGAAGGAAATAATTAATAGTGGGAAACAATATTTTAGACATCATGATATATCTATTCTTATGAACTTATTCTATGAAAATTTAATGAAGGGGTAGGCATACACCAATTACTCATTTAATACTAGCATAAAGATTAGTCTCATGAGACCTATCAATATTTAGATGAGATATATAACTCAGGGCCCCAACCATAACTTCATTTCTAATGTATTCCTCATATATGGAATGGTCTATTTAATTCATGAACAATATTCCTTTTAAAAAAATATCCATAATGATTAAATAATATAGATTAATAATAATTCCCCAGTTAATCAAATTGTATTCTATGTGATGGATCATCTCTATAAATTTTATAATATTTAGGAAATAATAATATAATTGAATTTAATAATATGGATATTTATTGGTAATGTAAGATTAAAAAATATACAGAAAATGAAATCTTTAATGGAATGTTAATTAAAACAAAATAACAAAAGATAATAGATGAAATATAATTAATTAATAATATAGGTTTTAAAAAAATCATCCCTTTCAAAAAATATAAGGAAATTATAAAATAAAAATTCATGAATTTTTTTGTTGATTTTTTTATTGAATATGATATTGTTATAAAAATTTTAGGATGGTGATATGTTTTGTTTACACCATATTAGTTATAAAATACATTCCTATTATCTTTTGTATAAAATGATGAAATGACCATGTTTATGAGACAATTAAAAATATTCCTTAAATACCATGTAAATAAGTCAAGTAAATCATAAAATATCTTTTATAAATACATGATTAAAAAAATTAATATTTGGGAAATAGTTTTTAAAACTATGTATATGGTAGAAAATTGTATCTGATCGAGGAGATAAATTAGATCATATTTTATTTCATGCACTACTCGTGAAACATTAACAAGAATTGAATCACTAAAATTAATGGATGAATATATATTATTTTTAAATATCTAAATGGTGATATTTATACAGTACATAAAAGTAAATAGTTTCATATTACCAAATATGTCTCCATGGAGTAGAAAATGAGAATAATTAACTACCTCAAGTTTCTCATTAGTTGAACATGCTTTAAACTACATTATAATAGATATAAAATTATTATAATATGTAATAGAACTATATAAAAATATTTAAGGTCATATATGTTTGATTTGTAACAATGTACAATACATTGTTAATAGTTTTATTGATTATCATTATTTCGAGTGTAATTTTTCATTATTCAAATTCGTCTTGATTCGAACATTATTTTACTTATACTCTTACAATGTATAAATTATTTTAATAATGATATTCAATTATGATGTAAGATATATTATCATTTTATGGATATTTATACTAATCCATAAAATATGGATATATTATAAAAAAATTACATTATTCATGGTGATAGTAGGTCGTATTACACAAGAGTGTTATTTTCACTTTTCAACGGATGGTATAAAGAAATGGTGGCTATTTATTTTATGTTAAAGGTGTATTATTATATCTTATATATATATATATATATCATATATATTAAATATATAATTCTTTATTACCATCCATTGAAAATGTAAATGAAAACGGATCACATTGCACAATCGAGACGGTACTTGGCATGCATGCAGAAGCAAGGTTATCGTTTTCCAATGCATTGGAAGTTAAGAATGTATTCATGAAACTGTAGTTATATAATCATATTTATTTAATAATATCATATATAATCATTATTTCCATATTTATATCCATCTATGTGATTTTTTAATGACTAATGAATTACCCTACTATATAGAGAATATAAGCCTTTCTTACGCATGAGTGATATTCTCAAATTTCATAGGATTGAAATGCGAAGAAATATGGTTATAAGATATTAATAATAACATACCATCATATACATTATATGAGATTTATTTTTTTACTATAGGTACAACACATTAATAGGACGCAGAAGAATAAATAAATATAAAAGACTCGATAATGATGATTACCTCTTCTTAAGTAGACATCCATTAACTGTATTGTTATGGTAGATATGGAATGCCTTTTTGAATTACCATAACCTATTTAATTTGGATAAATTTGTTAATAATATTAATGTCTAGTATTTTTTGTGCTATATAGATAAATTTTGGATAAATATGTGAAAAAGTTATGTCTTCTTATAATTCGGTGGATGGTCATTATTGGAATTTCATAGTGAATTAAATTAATAAAAAATATGATTCATTCATGAATAGAAAAAAATTATATACTTGAAATATAGGACGTGTATAATTCAACATTTTTCATAAAGAAAATATTTTATGAGATATAGTTATGATTTCTCCCTTATCATTTATTTTTAACACCATCTTAATCCTTTTCATAATTAATGTAGTATTAATGTTTTATATCCATTAACTGTTAATAATTTTACTATAAAATTCTGATATAATCATTAATTAACCATATATTATTTTGAAAACCTTATAAAATACATTTATATGAATATATTTTTTTATAAATTTTAATCTACTTTAAAAATATAATTTCTTACAAAATAGAATTATTGTCATTTATAACAATATTAATTTAATTAGACATTAAATACATGAAGAACAAAAGGGGATTATAATATATTATTTTAATAATACCCTTATATGTCATATTGATCATTATTATTTTTTAGACAAACAAATGCATCCAAATTACATCTATTTTAGTACTTTTAAAACATTTATTTTATTTTTCTCTTAATTAAATATACATTATGTTGGTGTGTGCTATATTTTCTGGTAATTATATCACCACTAAAAATTAGTTAACATATATACCATGTTAAAATATAATTTATATTTAATATCAATATTTATAAAAAAATTCATATTTTTATCATTATTAAAATAATCTAATAATAATAAAACAAATAGAATGGAATTTTGGATATTTATTTGAATAAAATGATATAAAGGAGAAAAACCATACCAAATGAAAAAAAGGAATATATAATAGTTTTGGATGATTATGGACAAGATATTTTCAATAAAGTATATTAATTCAAATGTTAGGTTCATTTTTGTTTCCTTATAATTTGATTTTTAACCACAATTACCTGATTAAACATTTAAAGTGGTAATGCAAATAAAAATGGTCACTATTCACGTTGTGAAAAAAATAGAGGGATATACATAAAAAATAATTAACCAATAATTAAAAATTGTGAATAAATTTTTCAAAAATCAATTCAATTAATTTTATGAATTTTAGTTAAAATAAAATAAACAAAACATAGGAAAATATATTTTTTAGAAAAATTTCTTTATGTATATAAATGTTTTTATAATATATTCATATATATTATTAAATAAAAGTAGAATAATTGTATTATCAATTATATTATATAAATAATGTTACTTGTAAAAACATCAAAATAATTTACAACATAAAAAATACATGAAAAAAATTGATATATTCAATAAAATTCGGTACTTTTCACCAATCAGTGGAAAATAATTATTTTCAAATAAATATATAAAATTTACCATAGTATAATATTAATATTATGATTTTATAACATTAATTTTATTTCAAAAATTATATTTTATTAAATTTAAAATAATTCATTATGTTATCTTCTACTAAAAATCAGTATAATTCATTTTCATAGAAAGAAAAAATTTGAATAATAAAATAACATTACTAAAAATAATCTATTAATTCCATAAATTATAACAAATAAATTATTATTTAATATGAACATTATATATATTTAATAATTTTTTGATATTTGTGCCCTATAATTCAATGGAATGCTTATAACCATCATATTTAAATAATCATATTTCATGGATTGCTTAAGCTAGTTGTTTCATGTTTTAATGCTTGCAGACATACTGTTCTTTTGAAAGAATAAATATTTATAATATTAAATTGGAAAATTTAATATATAGTAATAATCAAATTAATTAAGTATTAAAAACTATCTTGGTTATATATTTGTTGAAATTAATTTTTTCACAATGTTATATAAAAGTATTGTTCACATAAATTCTTCAGGTAAGGGTTCTTTCTTAGAATTTCCCACATTGGAGAACAAATTTCTATACGAAGCTAATTTCATTTAAATGGTTTGTATATTTCTTATTGGATATATAATATTATTAATTATCTTTATTTTTAGAATTTTAACTTCAACATCAATATTTCCCTCCTTCATGGGTTTTTATTAAAATGATTTGTAAATCATATGGGATTTTATATTAACCATCAATCATTGATGAATTATTTTATTTTTTAATGAATATAAATTTTTAAGATGTAGCTAAATCCCCTTTGATTATTAATTTAATTAATTATTTTTGAATAATGAAAATTAATTTAAATTTATGATCTTATATTTTATGGAAATGATTTATTTATTCCCAAAATATGTATGTTATTTATAATTCAAAATGTTAACATGAATTATAATGTTTATCATTCGTGTTTTCCTTTCATTCCATATGGAATACCCAGTTTATGTCATTATATAGTCATTTTAATTAAAATTATCATTATTTTTTAGATTTGACTAATTATTAATAATGCATCAATGCTAAGAACAATTAACATCATCATAAAATATAGTTTCTTTACCTTGTCCTTAATTTAACATCATTCCTATGATCATTTATTAAATTTCAATCTAACATAAGTGAATATCATTAAAAAATTATATTTACCTTCTATTCTTTTTACAATAATGTATTATTTTTATTTTTATGATTTTTTCTTTCAATAATGATGTTGTAAAACATAATATTAAGGTATCCATTGACCTTCATAATTACATCATAGTCACACATTATATTTAATTTTTTATATTTATCCAATATTCATCTCATTAACATATTCTATTTTTACATATATGTAAATTATATATAAAACTAATTCAATTTACATTTCATTACTAATATTATAAAATATGTTAGTTCCCATTCAAGTTTCAAAATTTTAGTGAAACTTATTTAATGAAATACTACAATTATTTATCTCATATCAAGAATCACCCACACAAAATTTTTACAGACCATGATTGGATTTTATAAAACATATTTTTTTATAGAGAAAAATGATGGATCAGAGATGATTTAATAGAAAAATTAAACATATCTCATTCATTAAAAAATTTATAATTCTTTCACAATTCATCAACCAAGTGGGGTTTTTATTATTTTTTGTCTTAAATCCTTATCATGAATATTCTAAAATGGAACTCCACATTAAAGAACAAAATTCATTTTTTAGTTATGAATATCCAAAATTTTTAATTACTTCTTATCCTAAAAATCCATATGATTGAGAGATTATTTACTACATAAATTACAATTATGAAACCCGCATCCATCTAATGGGTTTGATCCTAATTACTATTTATATATAGTTTCTTCATTTGGCACACATATGTGTTATTTTAATTTTGTGATATGTGTGTTAAAATTATATAGCCCGCTTATAAATTTGGTAAAACGTTATATCTTATGAGATATTATATATTGGATTAGGTATTGACCTTAATCCACTATAAGACCTTTTCACTCATTATAGTTCCTTGAAAGCTACCCTAATAACACAATGTTATTAATTAGGTCATCCCCACATAATATATCCCTCAAATTTTTTGGGTAAATATTTTTATCTTATAAGAATATATACTTGTTATTAGGGAATGATGTAATTCAATTTGGGTACATAGTCCAATATGTTTATGAAAATGGATAGTGCTCTCAATCCATCCTTGTACATTGTCTACTTTATGACTATTGTTTTGGTAGTGAAACTTTAATTATGTTGTTCATTTTATATCATATATTGCTTCAACATATTCCAATATTCCATGATCTTGTGATATAATTTACATATTCCATGTATCCGTGCATAAATTTATTTTATTTAACATAGTATATTATGACTCTTGGATCTCATGTAATTATTTATTGGTATCTGTATTCCTTTATTAAAATTTCTAGAACATACATTTTATTATGAATTTTCTCAAGGGTATCTTATATATTTCCAAAAGATCATTTGATGATAGGAAAATAATGTGGAATTTTTTAAAAAATAATTTTTTTATTCTTATGATGACAAATCAATGTATTAAATCTTTTATTGAAACTAGGTCTCTCAATATTCAATTTAAATTTGTTGGAAACATAAATGAATAAACCAAAAATAATATGTTTTTATGGTGTTAAAAGATACATTCATTATCTATTATACTGATCTCTCCCGATGTAGTACATACAAATATTATTAAATTTACATTACTCATAGATCATACTAGTAGGTAATTTTTTATCTTATAAATATTTACTGATAGAGATTATAGATTAAGGATAGAAAGTGATGTGAAACATGACATATAAGTAGGTAAATGTATTTTGGTGACATCCTATATTTAAGGAATCTATATGGGATCCTAATGATGTGAGGATGTAGAAGTGTTGTCAAAAATTTTAAATCATAGTGATGGAATTTCAAAGGAAAAAATTAATATAATGGTGGTACAATGAAATGCCCATATATTTTACGATATATTTTTATTAATTTTTTTACATGATTCTATTTATACCTTTAAATAAACCCTAAAATCTGACTAAATCACAATATTATAGTGAAATATTATTTTTAAATAAAAATGTTAATGAATTGAAACTAGATTTTATTATATAAGTAAGACCAATTTAATTATGATGAATTATTTATTTACTGTTCTATAAAATTTATAATTAGGATTCATTTCATTATAAATAAAAATAATATCACTTCAAAGTAAAAATAGATATTTTTAATAAAATGTTTTTATTTTTTCAATATAATTTTATATAAATAAATTATATTAATTTATGAAAAATATTAATTAAATATATAAAAATTATTTTCATTATAATATATTAATATTAATCTAATTCTTTTAATTTTAATGTGTTATGAATTAATGTAGTTTTATAATAAAATATATTTTTAACAGTTTTCATTTATTTTTTTGCACATATTTTTAAATTAATTCATACCACATATAGAAATTGAGTCTAATAAAATGGACTATATATTATTAATTTTAATTTTCAAATGTTAATGTTATGAATTTCATTATTGATCATTATAAATAAATTTCAGGGAATGTAATCATTACTATGGTAAATGTTAAAATAATTAACAGGGTTTCACTAGAGAGATAAGGGTAATAATAAGCTAAAAATATTCTAAATATTTTTTGTTATGTGGATTTATACTCACAATGATATTATCATAAATTTATTTTTATTCCATCTACTTTAACATTAATATTAATTTATAATATTTTAATGTTTTTAGTATTTAAAATTGTTTCCCTCCCATCAATTATAATTTGGAACCTTTAATACTCTCTTATCCACATCACTTGATCCGTTATTCAAAACCACGATACAAACAAATGCAATATCACAATTTTTTTTTGGAATTTAGTTTTTGTAATTATGAAAAGATCCATCCAAGAAGCATTGAATTTCATTTAAAATGAGGATACCTGAAGTAGAGTTGTCTTCTCATACACATCTTTTTCATGTCTCAATCTCATCAAAACAAAATATAATTTTTAAAGCCCATATTAACATGGATGAATTTGTATATTTCCTATATAGATATTTTTTCTTAATTATATATAGATTTTAAATTTCATTCCCATGTGTTGGGAAATTATAATGTTTCTCATGCATATGAGTGGACTACCATGTCTATGAAGTGATTTGATTTGTTATTAATTCCCTCATTACATGGATATTAGTAAGGTGTAATTTAATGAATATATGTGAAAATCATGATATTTTTATGATTCATTATATTTGAATCGATATTTAATTTTTTTTTTCATTCGATAAATCTAAAAGGATAAACAACACTTATGAGTACATACGATGTACTATCTCCCTAAGCTGATGTAACTTATTTTTCATCCTGAATTTTTATGAATGGTTATAAGTGCTTATATAATGAATAAATAATATAGATATGATAGGATTAATATTATTGGTAGGATTAAATCGTCATAAAGGTGAATGTATTGGAACAATCGAACTAAGGAATGTGTGTAAAAGAATATATTTTTAACCTGAATGATCAATTTAATGAAGAATTATTATTATAAGGATAATTTAAAATTATTAAGGAATAAAATATTTTAATTAATATATAAACATGGTACCTAGATATTTTAAAAAATTATATATTTTTTATATAAGAGTTTTTTATATGTGTAATGCATGTTGTGAGTTGGGGTATGGGTTTACATAACAATCTCAATTTTTTTGGGATTTTCTATGAAATATTTCTGTTGAGAGAAATTATATAGTTCTTATCTTCTAACCCCATTATATTTTCTTTTACTCTAATTTTTCATTGAATTCTAAAAAATCACAGATTAAAATTTTTAAATAAAAGATTAATATTTTTATAACTTTATCCATCCATATTTCTCATCCATGTTCGAGTTATATAATATTTTTAATGATATTTTTTTTCTATAATTTAATGTTTTTGAAATACTATTATTCATAAAATTGAAATTAATTAGAAGTTATTAATTAAATCCTTTTCAAAATTCATAAATTTGACTAACTTTTGACTTTTTAAATGATGTTAAATGATTGTTCCATAATAACATATATGTAATTAATGGAATTAAACCCCATCATAACCATGTTTTTCATTAAATAGTACATTAAAAACATACATGGGTATTTTCAATGAAAATACATTGCTAATTATTTAGGGAATTTATATTTATTAAATATTATAAAATAAAATAATTTGTAACTATATTAAGTATAATCTCTATGTTATATTTTAAATATATTTTTTCATATATGTTCATAACCAGTGAGGATTTGTTATGATTCACTTGGTATATGATCTTATAATAATATCCATTTTATTTATTATTATATATTATGATGACGATGACTTTAATATGATTATATGAAACCCATTTCTTTTCAATTGGTTAATTATGTTATGATTAAATGTTTATGAAACCATTTATTTTCCACATGTTTTTGGTAGTGTAAAGGAAAATATTTTTATGACTGTGCGGAAATCTTATATATGATATTAATTCTATTTTGGGTGGGCCCAATACTATATATCCCTACGATTCATTATAGAATATTAGATATCCCTTGAGATAATATGGAATAAATTGGGAGTGGACCATGTTAAGTATGGGTCATTGTCCATTTTGATGGTCTTAGAAGTGGTCCATCACCAATAATATGATATAATTGTTAATACGCATTGTACAAAATGATAGTATTTTTAGTAATAATTTACTATCATTTGGAATTTATATTTTAATTTGTATCTACAAAAAAATGTCATTATATAAAAATATATTATAATGTGGTATGATTGATTATTAGTGATTCGAAAATTTTATGAATTTTTTGGTTTTTATGAAAAATCCTTATTTTATTATTCATGATTTCCAATCATAAAATTATTGGGAATAGATTTCAGAAGTTATGATCATGATATCGAACCCGTGTGATTATATTATTCTTACCAATGATAATTGATTGATATCTCCCATGTTTACCCTTGTTGAGTATTTGAGATAGGCATTTATTATATATTACATTCCCCATGTATTGATGGAATTTATTCTTGAGGGGATCACAAATACAGTTATCTTATGAGAATAATTTTTTGGGTATATGTTTAATTTCCTCTAGGAAATTATTCCATCACATATTATTCTCATAATTCATTAAACCTTTTTCATTATAGAGGCTATAATTTTATGAGATATACTAAATAAAAAGTTAATATAATGTCATATAATTTATATAATACATATTTCAACTGAATAATGTAACTATTTAATTTTTTTAATATTCCAAAAATACATAACAAAGACAAAGTGGGTTTTTCAAAATAATAAAAATTATAAAGGTGTATTAGCATTTCATAAATGGATACATTTTTAAAATTTTATAATCAAATTTATGGTATTGATTTGGGTGATGGTTTTTATCCAATAAAAATGTATGATTCAATTTAAATCAATATTTTCATTTTTATTTAAGGAACAATAATTTTTTAAAATTTAAGTAAATTCACTATTCTGTAATGAAAAACATAATGAATATGTCTCTATCAAATGAATTGTAAGGGATTTTTTATGATGGTTTTGAAACTAAATAATGAAATATGAAGAATGATTTATATAATATTAAATAATAAACATAAGTATGGTATTAAAATATTAATAATATATTTATGAACATAAAATTGATAAAATAAAATATAAATTCAATTCCCTATGACAGAGGGTAAAATAGGAAATCTTAATTATGATTTTATCTTCCGATGAAATAATTATTTATTTAAATAAGAATTTTGAGGTGTTTTTAAGAAAATGTTAAATAACATGAAAATATTCATAGAGTCAATAATTGTTATTTTTTGGGGTCTAGAAAAGAGAATATAGTAGATTTTTTTATAATAAATTTAATAAAATTATTCTAGTGTGATTTTAAAAAAATATGAATTGCTAAATACATAGAATATTCCACTTTTATTGCACATGTGTGTATGTTTTGAAATTATGATAATTATGGAGTGTGAATGAAATTGGATTCCAAAGGTTTATTTGAAGCATATTTTTTTAAGACCAAGAATTGCATTATTGTTACATTGTTATATTATTCCAAAGAAACATAATAGAATAACATCTTATATATGACAATTTATCATTAACTAAATAAAAGGATACAAGGATTTTGTCATGAAGGTTGAAAAAGAATCCACAAATATTTATATATTCAACAATAATTATTAGGTAGGAGATGTTGGATATGAAAATTCATCTTCAGTAGGTTCATTCATAATGATGAGAAGATTTGATGAATATACATACAAGAAGTAGAATTATGTTACACTTACCTACATAGAAATTGAGTATATTTCATATTCATAAATAATAGGAAAAATTGCATGGTTGAAGCCTCAAATAAAATAAATTTGGATTAATGTTTCATTACAATATGTTATATAGTTTAATAAAATATGTGATATCAATTTTTTAGTGATTAAGGTGAAATATGAAATGTTATATTTCAATAAGTAACACTTGATCAATGAAAACGAGTAACGTTGATTTATTTCATTGGATTATTTTTCAAAAAAAATATAATTTTTTTGATAACATTATGAATTACAATTATTAGTATTCCATTCATCACATCAGAGTCATTATAGGTGTTTATTCTTCCCCAAATATATTTTCGTCTCTCATAAATTGATTTCAATATTCATTACTTTTTTTATAAAAATTGGTAGAATAAAAAAGTTGATCATATTATATTATGGGCACTATGTTTCTATGATGGTAATCATCAAGGATATAGGGACCCATGAAGTCATCCAAATTATAAAGATTGTTGGTGCATGAAGATGATTTAATATGAAGAACCCACATGTAGATGATGTTTCTCACAAGAAAACATGGGTTGGTGATCCCATTGAGAGATTAATGACTGAATTACCCTCTTAGATATGAATTAAAAATGGGCTGTTTAGTTATTCCAATTGATGCATTTATAAATTTGAATATATATAACATGTAGGGATTGTGTTCTCCCATAATCACATTATAAACTATCATATGGTGTTAAAGTGACGATAATATATTAGTTATATTATTACATGTTTATTAAGTAAATAAATTCACATGTTTGTGATAATTTCATGTTCTATGTATTGGAAACATTCTATTAGTTTTGAATGAATCACATTATAGTAGAGCGGGGAAATATATAAATGAATTGAATGGAATTCTATAAAAAATACAAAGTCACTATATGTATAAAATGTTCTTTTCAAAGAGTGTTTATGTTAATATTTTGAAATATATTATCTACAAGATGCTATAATCAAACATTCATGATTAATCCCTACATCAGAATAACTTATTCTCATATGATATATATATTTTTTGGAAGATATTGTAAAATCCATGATAATATTTATTATATAATGAGTCAATATGAAAAGATAAGGTATATTTTGGGGTAAATATTACATCAGAGAACTATTAACATAAATTTAGTAACATCATTCAATAGAATTGTTTTGTACACAAAAATATTACATCAAGGGTATTATTTGGATTAAAATGGGATTATTATATTTCCTTCAAATTATTAATATAAAAACTAGATCTACTGTTGAATGGTGATTTTACTATTAGACAATAGTTCATAGAATAATGGTTAAATTTATGAATTATATTGCAATACACTAAGATTAACCGACCAAATAACCACATGAAATATTGGTTTAATGTAATTTTAGTTATGGAGTTATTTATCATACAATGTCATACGGAACTAAATACATCACAATGTGTTTAATCCATGGAGAAAAGATGGGTTTTTTTGTTTTGGAAGACCGAAATATTCCAACCATTAATAATTGATCCCACTAAAATTCTGGTAAAATATGTAATGACATACTCCACGATCCTTGGATTTTGAAATTCCATATCAATTGAATATAATGATTATTGTAGAGCCAAGGGATTCAAGTAAAAATGAATGTTTACCTATTTTTATGTAGAGAACCTCCCAGAGAAAGAATATTTTTCATGGAACAAATAGATATCCCCTATTATTGGATTATTTAAATAGGATTTAGTATTATATATCGAAGAATATAAATGGTCAAAAAAATCCAAATTAATGATCATTAATATCTATTAGAGGAGGATATAATTTTCCAGGTTAGAAATTCACTTTATTTTTATAGTAGAGATTTAATAAAATAATATTTCACCTTTCCATACCCCCTATAAAATTAATTTTCACATGGGTATGGAAATCAAAACCTCTATGACCCTTGGATTGGCCACCTGATTATAACAGTGAGTGTACCTTGTAGTAAAACCAATTTGTTACTGTTGGTTCATTCTCATTCAATATGTCATTATAATGTCACCACAACATAGATAATTACTCTCTAAAATGTTAATAGAATAACCTTGAAAATAAGTGAGGGTTTGTGTTTTTAGTGACCATTGATTAACCCTCATCACCTTTCAATGGGGGCACACTCTCCCCTTGGCCTATCTATAATTCCGGAAAAGACCATTCTGAATATGTATCATATGTTTATAATTAAAAAACTATTTTATTATTATATGGGATTTGGTGTAATACAAAAAATGTTAAACTTTTCCATTGGTAGGGTATAATTAAATCCATTTATTTTTGGTTTATATGGGTTTTGTATACATCCAAGCATGATTAAATCGGTTTTTTTGATTCATTTCAATTCAAACTATGATAATTTATTTAATTTTTTTTTTGAATAATGAAAAAATGTGGTTTTTATGCTTTCTATAATTGTAATTATTTAATAAAAGTGTTAGGATGTGTATAATGGAAATAATTTTCATATTATTATATGGGTTTTGTTTAATTTCATCCATTTTCATTTTGGGTATCAATAATGGTTTTAATGTTAATCATATTCCATGAAATATCACATATTGGGAATATTTTCAAATATTTTATACATGTTATGGCTATTCGGTGCATTTTTTTAAATTCATATCTTAATTGATATAAGGTGGATATATTTCCAATAATTTCCATTAGGATATTGATTTGACAATAAGGTTTTAATTTTATGTTTAATATTAATATTCTATTATGTGTTGGTAAAAATTTACCTTACCACTGGTTAAAGATGTTATGGTCGATCCTTGGTGCCTTATTTATAACATGTGGATTAAATAGTATATTTAATATTGATATTTATGTTAGTATGTCACATCATAAATACTCTTATATATATTTTTTATTTAATTTGGGACACTATTGGGGGGTCCCTTCAAATTTTTACATGAAACATCCATAAGATTCATAGCTCCCATGCAGATTTCATGAATAATAATGCTAGTATGCGAAATGGATTTAATTTTTATAGTCATATTCGGATGTGAGGTAGAGAATAATTAATTATTTAGTGGAGCCTCATTTCTGATTATTTTTCAATTTTATACATGTTTGTTTTGCATTTTTGATTATTCAATATATTATTATCCCAATTTGAGGTGTTTCTTGGTATATGTGTATTTGTGAAATTATGGATGCCTCATATTTTACTTATAGTTTGTGATGTGTTTTCATATGGTTTGATAATTTTTTTCTAAATAAACATCCCAAAATTATTCTATTCTCATCTCTTTAAATAATGATTTGTTTTTGTTATTTAATCTTACCCAGAATTCCAAACTAAATTGAACAATTCCATATTATATTAAGGAATAATATTGACATAAAATATATATTAAAATTTATTTAAATAGAAAATAATTTTAGGAAACTAGATAGAGAATTTTTATGAACCAAATAAAAAATAATAGGAATAAAGTATTAACAATAGTAATTATAATAAAAAAATATAGAAAGAATTCAAAAAATTAGAAATACAATAACTAATATGGGTTAAATAATTATGGAATATAATGAATAGTATTAGTGATGTGTGAAATAATATATATATATATATGAACTAAATCTGACTATCATATGGTTGTTAACAATTGATGATTTTTAGGAATATATATATCCTTTGGGCATATAAATTCAATTGGAGATATGTTGATTAAATTTATAAATTATATTACTAATGGAAATAAAATTTCACTCTAAACTATAGTAATTATATTATTTTTCTATTATAACATACTCATTAATATTGTAACATCTCCAACCTAGAATCCACTAAAATCATGCCTAACCAGTGTCGATACCTGACCATAAAAATGTCACCTAGTACACCAAAGGCATCTAACTTGCAGTGAGGGTATTAAAGAACACATGAGAATATTATACATAATTTAGTATAGTATTCCACATCTGATACAATTGAGAAATAAGGAAATAGTAAACCATAAACTAAAAAACATGAATGAGTAACCATTTACCAAAATCGGGTACAACCTATAATCAGATAGTATATATTCTATGTCATGACATAGATTATCATGTGTCAGAAGAACCGAAATATAAGAAAATGAATCCCAAAAAGTTAGACCAGACACCAAGTCTATATTTTCACCTATGCACATCCCAAGACAAACTCAAAAATCTATCATAGGTCTATTTCCATTATATGTACCTACACCAATTAAATATGTGTCGGTACACAATGGCATCCAAAAGAGGTTGTGAATAAAGCATTATAGGACACCAACAATTGAATATACTAAATATCCACTATAAATATATATTACTTGAATTTATGAAATAAATATCATGGTTAACCAAAGACAACATAGTTTCCATTAATCAGAAATAATCAATTTATCAATTTTAATTATTTAATTTATTTCATCATTTATCCCATGGGATAGGAATTTACAACATTTATTCAACAGCCTAATATAGTAAAATACTATTCATACTAAAAAATAAACCAATTCTAATATCCTATTAAGGAAATAAATACATTAAAAATTAAAATATTGTTAACATGGAGCCTTTGTCTTGGTAGTTTCATCAAATACATCCAATTGGGTCATAGTTCATCCGTCCTTGTTTCAAGCTCGTGTATTCTGTGGTGGTGCTTAGAGCCATATTCTAACAGAAACAATGGGTTTTGATCCTCATGTCCAATACTCCATTACTATTAATACATTTTCACATGACTATATATCTATTAAAAAAATATAATTTATCAAAACCCATTCGCAATCAATACACATAAAATTTCTAATTCACTTTTCATTCAACTCAGAAATCATTATTAATCCTTAACCCAGTAGCACATTTACCATATAATTAATATATTCTATTAATACCTTATCCAATTTCATACCATAACTGGTCCATAATATTAAAATATTCCCATAAATTAATCCATTTACAATATATAATCAATTCACATGAATTAGACTATTTACACAATTCTATTATGAAATCATGAGTTATTTGACAAATAAACATCATTTCTTTATTCCCTTTTCACATGTTTTCAATCAATCCATTATGTAATTTAAAATAACTACACACAAAGATAATTAATTTATATTTTTAATTTGAACCTACAATTCAACAAATTCATCATTTGATCTATTTAAATACAAGTTAACATTAGGATTTACAATACAATATTCCGTGGTTGGGAATATTGGCACTCTCCATCGGTGACCATATAGGGTCTAATCAATCTCAATTCATCCCATTGGGATCATGAGGGTTCTAAATCATTATTTATCTGGACATTTATCCAATTCCTACTAATAAAAACCATTGATCCTCTAGAAAGAATAAATATCACAATATCACATGCCCATATCGATAACAAAACGATGGTATATTACTTTTAGAAATCGAACCTAGAATAAATTATTGAACACTAACATAATCCTTTTTTAGAGGTGTATTCAAGCACCCTTTGAAGACATAAATTAAGAGATTCCATAAAAAGAGGTTCCTAGGGATTTGGAAGAAGAATAATGAAACTGTGATCTCAAATCCATAAATGGGAAGAAAGGGAGGAGTTACACTTAAGTGAATCATCAATCTGCAACCAACAACAATATAAATGGGTGAAAATTGATAATGATTGATCATTGTGACGATTTGGTGGTTTAGGTTCATCACTATGGATTTTGGAGGAATTAATGTGAAAAATATCAGTTGAAGAACCGAAAATCATAAGTGTAAAATGGAATATATATATTTTATAAGGGGCACATGGTTTGGCTACCTTGTTTGAAAAACTATGTGCTAACTTTTCACTATCCATTCTCTGATAGGTTTGAAGTTACACAGTTACCTGGGCCATCTATACAGTTTGGAAAGACATGTTCCACCACTATAGAATAACTATATCCATGTCCACATAGTTTGGATTTCTTCCTTTCATGGTTTTTTTAAGCATGTGACCCTCCTCCTGGATAACATTGTTTTGGTGGACTGTTTTTCTGCTATGCACCAACCTTGAAACATTCAATGGATAGAATGTTTCCCTCTCATTTTTTCCTTGATCACCCTTAACACTCCTCAAACATATCACACACTTAGAAAACATTCCATTAACCATAATTAAGAGACTTAAACATAAATTTATATAGTGACATATCTCAATGAAGTCAATGATCTTAAAATATCCACACCGAATAATGACTCATCATAGAACCATACTCACAAGTATTAATTAACCCTAAATAAAAGTGATTTAGCCAAACATATTGTATATCTCATTCCCTATCTGAGGTTTCATCCTGAACATCACTGTGGAACCATAAAAATCCATACAAATGAAATTTATTTCTATGAATGGTTTTCTAATTATGTTCCACAATAAAAAAATTATTCTCATCAAAGGAAGCTGCAGTCTCATGATCAGCATCCTCAAGATCAATCATGTGAGGTGGGTTAGGATGATGCTGCATGAGTTGTGACACATCAATAACACCATCCATACCACAATACCGCTATGGAAATCCAGTTGTTACACCACTATTCTAATCCTCTCCACAATATCAATGGATCCAAACCACCGTGTTGCCAACATTCACTACATTCGAATTAATGGTTGACCCTACCATGGAGACGCCCATATAAACACATTATCACCAACTTTAAAATCACGAGGTATATTATACCGATCCACATATGACTTTTTCCAACTCTGATCTGTTATCATACATTTCAGGATTAATAGGACAAGCTCTGACATATCATGCATGACACTCAGTCCCAACAATACTAATACATTATCTTCCATCTAGTATAATGGTTAACAAATATTTCCTACCATACAATACCTCATGGGGAACTATCTAAACCATACACTGGTAACTATTTATGTTAGAAAACTATAAAAATTCTAGTTTCATTTCGTATTGTGCAATAAAATTTTGTAGAAAATCCCTTCACTTGTCCTATAGTACTTGAATATTATGTTATGACTTCCAATAAATCTATGGGTGGATAGCCACACTCAAAAACACCTATATACCACCCCCATAAATAATCTCTTATAGAAGCGTGACATGACGTACATATCAAGATCATAAAATATTGAATATTGTACCCCATTCAATTAAACTTCCTCTTGAACACACAACTCACCCTACTGTTCTATATTGAATAAATCTCATATATGTTGGAAAGGCACAAACATTGTTACACAATCTACATCTACCCAAATAGAGTCATTATTCTTTGGAGTCCATAGATTGAATACGGAAAAATAAATCTTCACATTATCCCATTAACATTCTGGAATAAGAACGGGATGTAATAAAACACCCTATAACTGATCCTCGACTTTTACCTAGTTACATGTTTAACATCATTCCAAGAATCATGCAACCTCTTTCTTAATACATGGACACCAATAACTCCAACTACAATCGTGATAAATTATAGTATAAAAATGATTCACTTCCCAATTTGAGGTAGGAAATTTACGTATCAACTATTTATATATAATCATTGGAATGACCACCCATCGACAAACATAATTGATCGCATCATATACAGTGGTATGACTAGAAGGTGACTTCCCACCATTAAAACCATCCCTCAAATCCATACACTCAAGATCCTCATATTTTATTTCATTAATACACATTGGATAAGCAGAATAAACATCCAAGGAGTTTGTGGTAATATTACATTGGACATCATATTCTTGATGATTCATATCATAAATAAATCATTGTATTCCCCTCAAAACATGATTCTTGAACAGCTTGATTTTTTGTCTTGTAACTCAATGAATCTTGCAACACTATTTCCATTTTCTTGTGTGTAATATGTCTCCATGTTAAATGATTTCATCTTCTCAACCCTTCCTCATTGTTAAATATTCAAATCATGATGATATAATTTGAACATCATGATTTTATTATTTGTATACACCATCAATCATTCTTCCAACAAGTAAATCCACAAACAAATTAAAGAATAAACTACCTCAGCCAACTCAAAATCATGTATTGGGTTATTTAATTCACGAGCCCTTAAATGATGACACCCATATGCAACAACCTTATACTTATACATAAAAACTACACCAATATCATCAACAAATTAATAAAAAAATAATATAAACTCGATACTGAGATTGGGAAGAATCATTACAATATCTATATGTAGTTTCTTCTTCAAATCCTGAAAATCATTATCAAATACATTGACCACTCAATAATGATGTTTTTCATGGTCATGATAGAAAGTGGTATTGCCAAATGGGAAAAGTCATAAATGAGAAATCATTAATAGCCAGCCAATGATAGAAAAAAATTATAACAAAAACATTTTTGGGGTTTTTCTCATGAAACAGATTCATGCCCATTCTCTAGGTCCCCTAACACGCCTTCATATGAGATGATGTGACCCTAGAAATTCACATTGTAAATATAATATAAAAATGGTTTCATTTAATATATCCCATTCTCTATAGTGTATTCAAAATGAAGTCATGCTATTGGGAATGCTTATCACGTGTCTTAGAGTAAACCAGGATGTCATCAACAAATAAAAAAAGGTACTAGTCTAGGTAAGGGTGAAATATTCAGTTCATCGAGACCATAAACACTTATATAACATTAATAAACCCAAAATCCATGCCAAAAAACCCATACAACCCATTAATCATCATAAATTTATTAGTGTTATATCAAATGGTCGAACACTCACACAGTGTCATCATGATATCAAATTAATCATAACTAACACTAAATTATCTCTCTTTAATTCAAAAATATAGTCAATTTTTTTATGAGTGTATCTGTTCTTTACAATAATCTCTTTTAGATATATATAATTGATACATAACTCTAATGATTTGTCTTCCATTAGGAGAGAAACATGAAATTCCTATTTTAATGTTCTTGGGTGAATAAACCTTTTTTCTACAATTCCATCAATTGAGTTTTTAGTTCTGCGATTTTGTCATATCCAATTGTATATGGAAGAGAGGAAATTAGGTTTTCTCATTGTACTAATTATTTCGTGAAATAATAATCCCTCTTAGGTGGCTGCCCCAAGAAATCATTAGCAAACAAAACATGAAACTAGTCTACCACAAAAGGAATGAAATGCATCCCTACATCCCCAATATCATGCATATGACTCACCATCTCAGTTGTTAGTTCACCCAAATACTGAATAACTCATCATGTATGGCATTATAATATACCCCATTCCGCATGGAGAACATACATACTCCCCTCCTAGGATGTGAATGTAACCCTATGGTTATAATAATCAATATAGTAATTGAACAACAGTAACTGATCATTCCCCAAAATTATATTGAAGACTGATATATCTTTTACAAACATGTCCTATTGAAACTAGTACCAACCAACCATGAGGGAACACCCCTTACATTATTGGATATGTTCCACCCAAACCCCAAATGGTGCGTCAATTTGCATATATCCACATATATGTTGAACTGTTAGGAAACAATCCCCAATATGATGCAGATATAAAAGGATGTGAGGCACCAATATCAAAAAATTCACTAGAATGTATGGAATTTACAAGAATAATAACTCAATAATTTTATGGTCTAGCCATACCTCCTCTAGGTTTTTGTTGAAATATAGGAATATTACCTTCCAATATGCCATTGGCTTGGGTTTGAGTTCCTTCTACTCCAATACCCTATTGGTATGTGAACTCTCTTCCAATGGTACTACGTTCTCTTCCACTATCTACATTGTTGGTAGAGCTCTAAAAACATTCCTAATATGGGGTATCTAACCCTCTCCCTATACTCGGAATAAGACCTAATCATCAATAATTTCTTGACTATAAATGGTTCCCATTTACTGTCTATAGGTATCCTTTATCATCCACACCCTCAACACTCAACATGTGGTCATGGGTAGTGTATATGAATGGGCACTGACAAACCACATTGATTGAAAAACACCATGTTACAACCATGAGAGGATAGTCAACTATTTAGACGACTCTAATCAATCCCATAATAATGATGTAAACTCAAATGATGAATCTTTCCCTCTGAAGACACACCAAAAGACCATCCAACTCGAAAAAAACCACTTCCTCTAGCCGCCCATAAGTTCACAATAAAAATAAAGTCATGTTCACCACATCTTCAATACCATTTAAGATAAACATTTTCAAATGTGACTTCATCACATGTATAAGCCCTTCCTGAAAACCCATTTCGTAACATCATCATCCTCTAATAATGTTGGTAAAAATAATTACAAATACGTGAAATGGAACATGTAATCCATTAATACATTAGTTCCCTATGTCAACCACAAGAAATATATAGCCCAATACTGTCTCAATGTCTTTATATATATATATATTTCTGTTCCAAGAATGTTTTCCAGAAGTCCAACCATAACATACCATCAACCCGTTGAGTTTCAACACAGATATCCGTGTACCTCTTCATCAGTCCCCACATAATACATGACTCCAAATTGACTCTCTTCTACACAATAATATGTTTGTGATCCAAAAAACATCTATATTCACTCTATATAGAACAATGCATCCACAGGTAAAACCTTTCCAAAAAAATGGATGGTTTCGCAACATAAATTCTAAGGATAGATCAAACATACGTTGCATGAAACACCCTGAGCATTATTCCACCATCTTCATAAAATGATAATATTTCTCATTGAAATGTTCTTCTATATTATTTCCTGTAACAACCAGAATCTCCTTCTCCACTACAAGAGGATAATTCTCAATGATGTTCTCCTATATCCTAACTATAATATAATTTTTTTTGGGATATTCCTATAAATCAAATAATGATTCATATAATAAATGAAAAAAATCATTCCCAATTTACATAATGTAAAGCTCTTCACTATACATAAACAACCCAACTCACATATACAATCAAAAAATACACCCTCACACTTATATCACTGCACTGAAACATCGCTATTGGGGATCATGTATATCATGGGTAATCCACCATAAATAATAAAAAAATAACTCATTATACAAGTTTTTTAAAACATTTCCTCACATACTATATAAATCATCCATATTAGAAAAATTTTCAATTTAAAACTTTGTTAAAAAAATATGTTAACTCATTATAAAAAATTATAATGTACAATTATTTAACTATGTCATATCATTCATTCTTTTATACCCATTTGTATAATTTAATTTGGAGACCATTTTCTAAAGATTTTCTAGAAACTAAAATGAACCCTACCCTTCTTCACATGATAACTCATCTAGTGTGTGCCTATCATGATCCATATCACATATATACCATGTCCCTTATCATAATGTAGTAATAAAAAATATTGTTTCATTCCATACCTTAGAATAATTTATTAAAGTATTCAAATCACAAAATAATTTCATTGCCCAATGGAGAAATATCTATGAACCATAACATCACTCATTATAAACAACAATCCATACCAATTTTACATTGGATTTTAATTGTATATGGGTTATCTATTCAGACGAGATAACTCATTTCCATGTGAAATGTCATCCTAATCTATCGTATTACATCCACAAATAATAAGACCATATAAATTAACATCTTTAATACCTCATTTTGACACCAACAACCAAGAACACACTAATATAATGGGTTGAGCCAAGTTGCTTCATGACATCTAGTGCACCTCCATATATGATAGATGCTTCCAACTAGTATTATGGGTCTAAAGAAAAATTTGGGAAAACTATAACATGTTTATTAGAGTAACCCACAAGTGATAAAAATTATAAATTAAAAAATAATCATCAATTAATCATATATTATAATTAGTAACCATTTCCCAAAACTAGGAAAAAACCACAAACAAATAGTAAATATGTTATGTCATGACATTCTTTATCAAGTGCTTTAAAATCAAAAAATAAATATAGATATAAAAATACCAAAAATGATTCGCGACTTTATGTATTTATTCTCATCCATTCACATCCAAATCCCAACTCATCCATCTGGGATAGGGACTATTCCATTTTCATTACATGTTACAATGATATTGGCTATGGTGCCCAGTGATAACATGAGTAGGGTATGAGTACAACTCATTAGATCCCCACTAATGGTGTTGAGTATCCACTAAATGAGGCTAATATTCATTTTGTATATATATAATATTCATGTACCTTATTAAACACCATTTTAGTGCATTTTACACTTTTAATATCATTTCACATTATGAATGCAATTCCTTCTTAAAATGAACTATTATGTGGTACATTTTTTAACATCATTTAATGCACCCAATGTTCTTGATTTTATTTTTATATTTAATTTTTATGTTTCCAATTATATTGGTAATAATTCATACATGTGGAGTGTTGGAATATTCACATAGGATGACCATCAAAATTGGATTTAATTCAAACAATTTTGGAGAAGGAATATTAGCCATTATCCCATAGATGAGAATGTGGGGCCCAACATACAAGCCCAATAAAGGCCAAATGTCGAGGTATTATATATTAAATATATAGAAACAAATCATTCTTCTTGATATAGTGCTAATTCAACCTCTATGATGGCAATTACGGCGGCCCAAATAAAATATCAAAATTTGGGCCTGAATCTACTACCCAGAATCTTATCCCACTAAATCGGCCATAACTCCCGATTAACAACTCCAAATGGGCCCACCATTTATAGGCGGTTAGGAGACATCTGGATATCCATTGTCTTCTTCTATATCTCACTATAATTTGGAAAACTAGAAAGTCATTTTGAAGATCTTATTCGGTAGTTGCATCTGGCTTCCAGCTCAGGTCAAGAGTGGAAAAGTCCATGTTCCACGGGCTTTCCACTGCCCTAAGCCTACCATAATCAAGTAGTATTACATTCATTATTGGAGGCTCGTCAAAAGGTTCACAATATTCTCTATTTTAGGTAGTGGCACTGGATCATTTAATCATCCATGGAGCATTTGTTTCATGGTAATATTATTATGATGGTTTGGCTTTGTAACGTTCTTCTTTATAATTTATGTTATCCGAATCACCATAGTTCTTAATAAAATTTCATCATTTCCTCTTATTTTTATTATTATTATAACTTTGATATCGTTTCCTTAATTCCTGAATTTATTAACACCATACCTTTTGATATTCTTCACACAACGGTGGAGTGATTGATTTCTTTTCATTGTTTTTTACTTCTCCTTTTTCTCCCTCATGAGTCTACTTTCCGCTTCCATTGAAACCATAGAATAAATGGAGGGATAACTCTTTTATGGGTAGGTCCAAGGGAGTATAAAGGGGCTAGTTTGGAGTTATTTCACACTCCATTAATTTATAATAACTTCTTTTAATTGAGATTTGTATTTGATGATTTTAAAACTTCTTCATCCTTGTTGAATTTTACAGCCACATACTTCTGGTGATAATACAAACCATTATCTTGGAGTACTCATAAATTTTGTCCTCCACGTGTATAGTGGATTAGTATAATGGGTTTTTGGTATAAAATAATTAAGTTCTAATGTTTTTTGATCCCCTTAAATGAACTCATCACAAATATAAGAAACTGGAAACATTGATGAAATGGAATGAATCTAATCCACCCCTAGTGATAACCTAGGATCAACACATTATTTTAATTTGAATTGACTTATGTATATTAAAAATAACTTAAACCCATATAATATAAACACATTTAGGCCAATTCAAATCTAACATTATTCCGTAGAATGTACGTGTATGTAGGTTACTTCTTAGGTCTCTGAAGATTCAAAAACTCAAGATAAACTACAAGGAACATTCTAACTTCATCTCTTGGATGAATTTGAGTGTGAATAAAATGTTTGCACCATTGCTAGGGACTTAAGTAAGTTATATTAGACACTATCATCATTTTTTCATCTCACTTCTCTATCCTCACCACTCACTCCTATTGAAGGAAATTTTGAACAAATCCAATCATGGGGAACCTCTCCCTACTTTGGATACTCCACACCAGTTATGATGTACAATGACCATACTATTTTATATTGGTGGGACAATAAAAAAATGATATAGCCACTATTTTTTAAATTCTATTATTCACAAAATATTCCATCCTATAATGATTTCGAATCCTAATAAGGACAATCAGAACATCCTCCTATTGAGTTTCACCAACTCAATTATCCTTCTAGAATAGACGATCTTTTTCAACCCCTTATCCACCATAATCCACATACATTACATAAAAAACAATGTCAAAAATGGAAATAAGGAATTTTCTGGTTTCATCACTGAGATTAGAACTACAAAACCATGAGATTATATCCCATCCTGATCATTGATAGAAGAATACTTTCTCCAACAAACAACTCATGATTTTATTGAAGAACCGTCCTTTGTATTTGGTATAGATAAAGATGATAAAGGTAATTATGAAGGGTCTTTAAATCCAGAGGAAATTTATTTTTTGGATTCAAAGGAGGAAAATTTGATATCATGGATTGAGTCTCATGAATATAACTCCATTGATGATTTTTAAAAAACACCAATCTATGAACCATTAAGATAAATCACAAACTTTGAGTCCATAACCATTCTTCAGACTGATCATTCCAATTTGGTAGTTTAATATTCAATTAAAAAGGAACCAATTATGTTGAGAAAAGTTTAAAACTATACTGAGTTTGATTCAAAGTGAAAACCTATGTCTGAATTTATTATCCAAACCGAGCTCAAAATTTGTGTTCCTTCTTCCTCTATCAAGTATCCCTTCATAGTGTATAACCATGAAATTTTTTATGGAATTAATTCTTCTGTTGAATCCAAAAAATTTGGACTGATAATTGATTTCTTATGAAACACTATAGATGAAACTAGATAAACAATTTTTGATATTCCTTTGATTTTACCACTCATTTTAAAACATAGGTTTGTGCTTGAAAAAACTTATAAACATGGATTCAATAACAACCTATTGGAATTGGTGATACATATGGTCTTTAAAATATTTAATGTTGGAATTGGGTAAGTTAGGGGTATTCTTTTCGAGCTAATGATGTTAAACAATGATCTGCATGGTAGGCAACCCATGGTTTTCATGTTTCAAATCATTTTGTTCTTTAGTCAACATTATATTTTAAATAGGATTAATGATTCATTTTGATATCTAAAAATTTAAAAAAAATATATACTATTTTTATGTTCTTCTATTATGAGTAAATATGGATATGAAAGGGGATCACCATATTCATTCGTGTAACGTGGTGTGATCCTTGGTTAATACCTTAACCAGAAATTTAAAAAGAAGAAAATGTATCATCAGTTTATTTTATTATATTTCTAATTGTTTGAAGGTTAAAATACAAATTCCAAAAAATAAATAAAAATATAATAATAATAATAAAGGGACACGTTGTATGTCGTGGGTCCAACCCCATCACAACTAGTGAAGCCGCGGGGAATTGATCCCATGACTGAAGGGAGACAGGGGCATACACATACCACTGAACTACGACCTATTGTAATTTCTTATTCTATAATTTATATATATATATACTTATATTTTACTTTGTTTTTAGTAATATATATATATATATATTTTGTTTTTTATCCTTTTTCGACGAGGGAACTCTACAAGTGACATGGATATAAAAATACTAAATTGGAGTAGTAAGAATTTCAACTTCAAACACCAAGTGACTTCATTCCATGATCCATATTTTGAATTTCATTTTTGAACTCACCATCTAAGACTCTACCCCATTCTAAATTCTATTTTCATCAACCAATGGGGACAGTGTTATGTTAATTGGGGGGAGATTAAATAAAAAGGATTTTGTGTGAAAAAAAATTGATTTGAAAAAATGTGTGCCTTAATTGAAAGAAAATTTTCATTAACCTTGAACATTATAATACACATTGTATACTTTGAAACTTAATATGAAATAAATTAGAATTCCATGATTCCGATTTTAATCCATGTATATTTCATGAGCATATATTTTGGAGAGTGTGGTTGTTTAATGTGATATTTAATTTTTATAATTACATCCAAATAAAAAATGAATCACAACACACTTCTTTTGGATGGTGGGATATTAGTTTCAGTTCATGGTGTCCCCAAAATAAATAGAATAGGTTTGGTGATCATTTTAGTTTTAATCTGATTATTTCATAAAAAAATTAAAAAAACAATAAATCTGCCCATAGAGAAATGAAATGATCTAATCTGTGGCTTTTGGAACTTTGGGAACGTGACTACATAGTTCTCAGGCCCAAAGTTAGTAATTTTATCTTTATTTTTCATAATTTGAATTTGTTTTTGACTAAGTTAACTCGTGATTATTCCCAAGCATGTGGGATTCAATTGGTACCCTGAAATATTTGACCATGGGATTCATCGGAAAATTCCCGCTATAGGGGTTGACTCTTTTGAGTTAAATTTATATTAACATGGAAAAATTGCAAAAATTTAAAAAAACAAAATAAATAAAATAAAGAAATATGAATAATCATCTTAATATTGCAATATGATTCCATATAGCACTAAAAACATTTCCCTCTTTAACAAAGGAATGGTCTTGGGATTGAGATCTTCTTATGAAACTATCTTGTATTAAAATAATTTAATGTGTTTCATAATTGTTTTGTATATGGGTTTTTTATGATAATTTTTTATTGAAATGTTTTTGGAAAATGGGACTCAAATTTCACATTGTTGAGATATATTTTGCTCGGGACAAGAAAAAATCACGTTTGGGGTCTAATTATCCACTAAATAAGGAAAATATTTATTGTTAATATATATAAAAATCATGGTTGTTTTTATTCATAAACACCAATTTAGTGCATTTTACACTTTGAACACCATTTTATATTATTATTATTGTAATTCCTTCTTAAAATTCAATATTAGATGGTACATTTTTGGACATCATTTTAAGTACCCAATGATCTTTATTTTATTTTATTATTTAATTTTATTATATATAATTATATTGGGAACAATTTATACTTGTGGAGTGTCAAAAGATTCACATTGGAAGGCCACAAAAATGAAATTTAATGAAAACAATTCTCGAGAAGGAAGAATGGAAACCAACCCACTAAGGAGAATGTGGCGCCAAACATACAAGCCCAATGAATCCCAATGTTCATTGGATTATATAATACATATAGAGAAACAAATCATATTTCATGGAATAGTGCTAATTTGGCTTCCAATATAGCAATTAAGGAGGCCCAAATAAAATATCATAATCCAGTCCAGAATTGATGGCCCATAATGTTATCCCACTAAATCGAACAGAACACCAGATTAACAATTCCAAATGGGCCCAACATTTAAAGGAGGATAAGATTCCTATGGAGCTCCATTTTCTTTTTATGTGGCCCACTCTAATTCGACAATCTAGAAGTTCATTTAGATGCATTTGTTCGGTTGTTGAAAGATGGATTCCACATCAGGTCATGACTGGGAAAGTCCAAGTTCAATAATCTTTCCACCACCCTAGGCCTACCATAATCAAGTGGGATGAATTTCATTATTGGAGTATCAACCCAAGGCTCCCTAAATTCATATTTAAGGCAGTGGTGTTGGAGTATATAAGCATTATTGGATCATTGTTTTCATTTGTACATTATTATGTCGATTAGGTTTTGTAACTTTCTACCTTCTCATGTAAGTTGTTCGAATCACTATAGTTATTAATAAAATTTCTTCGTTAAATATTATTCTATTTTTCTCCGAATCACTTTGATAAATATGACTTAAGGAGTGAATTTATTCACACTATACCTAGTGATATTCTTCACACAATGGTGGAATGATTGCTTTCTTTTCATTGTTTTTTTCATTATCATTTTCCTCCATCATGAGTCTACTTTCCACTTCCATTGAAACCATATAATCAATAGGGGGCTACCTATTTTAGGGGTTGATCCAATTGAGTATGAGGGGGCTGGAATATATGTTATTTCTCACTCCATTGATGTATAGTCACTTCTTTTAATCTATATTTCTATTTGATGATTTTAAAACATCTTGGTCCTTGTTGAATTTTAAGGCCACATACTACAAGTGCTAATACAAACATTTACCTTTGAGTTCTAATGAAAATTGTCCTCCATGTGCATAGGTGATTAGTATTATGGTCTGATGGTATAAAATTAGTAAGTGATGAAGTTCTTTGTTCTCCTTAAATGAACTCATCTCAAATATAAGAAATTGAAATAATAGATGAAAAGGAATGCATCTAATCCGCCCATTGTGATAACATAGGATCGACTAATTATTTTATTTTGAATTCAAATGATTACATTAGAATTCACTTAAACCCATATAATATCAATCCATGTAGTCCACATGATATCCAACAACAGTCCATAGAATGTACGTGTCTGTAGGTTATTTCATAAGACTCTAAGGATTCGACAACCCAAGCTAAACTACAAGGGCCGTTCTACCTTTATCTCTTGGGTAAATTTTTGAGTGAATCTGGTGTCTAAAAAATATCCAGTATAAATAGATAGTTCATAGATGTATTAAATAAATAATAATGTAAATAAATGATAACTCGGGTGACAGTAATCAAAAGTATTCAATTTAACTGGTTTCACTAAGTCGGTATCATCTCTTGTTCCATGGGTTAGGTATTTACATAATTTAAACAAGATCATATGCGTGTCATATACTACTAATATATGAAATTAATTCACGAGACATATCTCACTATGCTAAAAATTACATTAGAAAACATAATATATATAACATAGAGCCTTGGTCGAGGTAGATTCATGAAATGTAACTGTTTGGGACTAGATCATCAGTCCCCCTCTCTAACCCACACATTGTGGGGTGGGGATTAGAGACTTAGAATAACTAGAAATATCATCCAAGATATTCATGTTTAATATCTAACTACTAACAATCCATTTGAACATTCTTATTTATCTATAAACCATATATACATTATCATAAAACCTAATCAAAAAATACATATAACAGTTACAATTTACATTTCATTCATCGTGAATCATCATTTATTATTAACCCATTAACTAATTGACCAATTAATTATCATAGCCCATTTAACCCATTCCCATTTTCATACCTTATCCTAGTTTATATATAAAAAAATTAATATTTATTACCCCATTCCACATGGTTTGTCATTTCATATGCAATATCCAATTAATTTAATTCTATTTCAAACTAATAAGTTATTTGACCCAATAAATTTATCCCTTCTAACCATTTTTCACATATTTATGATAAATGTCTAATGTCATTTACAATAAATAGACACAACTACCATTGGTGACCCTTTATATTTTCAACCAATATATAAAAACATTTATCATGGGCTTAATTTCAATACAAATTAAGTTTATGATTAAAATCACAACTTTCAATGTCCATGAATTGTAGAACACCCCATTAGTGGCCATAAAAGGTATACTCAACCTCAATGCATCCCACAGTGTTCATGGAGGGTCCAATTTATTTGTGATCCATTCATTTTAAAAATTACTACTTAAGGAATAAACTGAAAATCAAGAAGGATATAACATAGAAACAAGACAGTCAAAAATGGGCAATAAAAATGATAGATATGACTTGTAGACCACCTACATTGAATTTGAAGAAAAACTATCTCTTAATTCATTATTTATATCTGGATTCAATCACCCATTATAGCCCCCACATATGATCTATTGAAGAAATAGGGTTTTAGGTATTAGGATGATGATTAAAAGAACCACAATCCCCAATTAAAAAATTAAAACCACTGGAAGTGTTAGACATACATAAAACATTGATTCATAACCAACGACACACCAAATAACCACAAAATGAAGTTGATAACCACTCTAGAAGACTGGAGGGTTGAAGTTCATCATTTTGGATAGAGTAGGATGAAATTAGATTTAAATCAGGATAGGAACGTAAAATATTTAGGGTGAAATTTTAAATGTCCAATTTTTTAATAGGGATCACAGTTTGGCCGCTCAGTTCGAAAAATCATCCACCAACCATGAACAAAAATTTATACGAGAGGGGATGAAGTCACACAGTTACTTGGGGATTCATAATGTTTTGAAAAATCATTCTCCAATAGTGTGGAATGAATCATCCCATGTCAGCATGGTTTGTAATTCCCCCTTGATTAGTTTGGTTTAATTGTGTATCCCTCCACTTGGCTAGCATGGTTTGGGAAAATCATTTTTTCAATGCATCTATTAACCACACAACATTCAATTTATGACCATTTTTTTATCTCCTTCATGTCCTGGACCCCCAAAACATCCCAAACCCCCAAAACAACCTCGAAACACTGTAGTCACCAAATAAAAAGTTAACTAACAATAATTTAGTGACATAAAACATTAATCAGGGTTGTATCTCCACTACGCATGGTATCTTATTAATATAATGTGTATAAATAATCAAAATATAAAATTTAGGTAGGAATGATGAATTTATATAATCAATTAGTATAAGTATTCATTAATAATATAATTTTTCTATGATTAGAAATGATATAGAGTAACTATGGTTTTACTATAAATAATCTAAATATTATTAGAAACAAGTATAACTTCAGTGATGTTATTTGTAGTATAAGTTCATGCTTAGAAAAAAAGTATGAGATTCATACTAGTTTTGTAATTGAACATAACTAAAAATATTTCATATAACACCCTTAAGGATATTTTATATATTTTCTATGTTATTATAGGAATAAATTATTATAAATTATAGTGTAATTATTTTTTAAATAAATATATATTTAAAAAATCTTATTAGACTTATAATATTAAATACTAAAATTTATTTTAAATATTATAATTATTTAAAATAAATTTATTTATAAAATTAAAATAATGATTTTCATAAAAATGTTGACATCAAATTCAATGAATTGATAGAACAGAAATAACAATTTTTATAAAATTTGTAATAAAATGATTTCAACATAAAACAAGATATTTCTTAGAGAAACATTTTTTTTTCTAAAATGACATTAATAAATTAAATATTTCATTATTACAATACTATAGTATTTTTGTGAAATTATCATATCATTTTTATTAAAATTACTACTAAATAATAAGAATATTAAAAACTAGATAAAAGGGTATTTTAACCTAAGAAAATTTTACCAATTTTAAATTATTATTTTCAAATTATTCATTTTACATTATAGATGATTAATTTATTAAAATATTATCCATGTTTGGAATCACATTATTAAAATTATTCAATGGGAAAAATTCGTGAATTATTTATCAAAATAGTAAAATGTGGTATCAAATAGTGGAATATATTAAATCTAACATACTATTTTTGTATACATGACCAAATTTTACCCTTGGATTAATAGTTTAATTAAAAATATATATTAAATGTTTTCTAATTATTAGAAGACTATGAGGTGTTGATGACCACTTTTTAAAGGTAAAATTAAAATATTCAATTCTATGTTTCAAATATTCCACTCAGTGCACCAATAGATGTCTACCAAATAATCTAATCATAAACATTATTTATAGTTCATCTACCTAAGACCCCTATACAAATATATAATTAATTTCCCTATATATAAAATATATCATGTTCTATAGATTTAATTCACAAGGTGAGGGAACATATTCATCATTTTGAATCCGTTCATTAAGAGATTATTCTAGACATCAACCTATATGTTATCTTACCAATAATTATTTATCATTATCTTTATATGAAACCTATTTTAAAATTTAATTTAATGTGTTTTATAAAATTTTATTAAATTCTTTAGACTTATTAATAATACAAATTTTAATACTAAAATAACACATTCATTCTTATTCATATATTATTACATGTTCTGGTTTGGGTTAGTTTTAACAACTTACATGAATGCTATTATAAAATATTCATCATGGATGATTATAAAATCAAAAATAATCATAATATTTGTTAATAATGTAAAATTATGTATTTTTAATTATATAATATTTTTACACCAAAGTATATTCCAGAATAATATTAATTCTTTTTAAATAATTAATATTCACCAAAATAGAATTTATAACTCTTTATTGTGAAAAATCACAAAAAAAAATACATGAAACAATACTTGAACTACATAAATAAATAAAAATAATTTACAAAATCTCTATGAGAAATATGGAGGTCAAATGTAAAGGATCAAGGAGATTGAAAAAAAATCAATTTACAAAAGAATTTGTTGAATAAATAGAATAATTAACACCTGAATAAAAATTCAAATAATGAATGGTTGATAAATATTTAATAGTATATACTAGATTAATGAGCCTAATTAAAATATAAATTGTTTAATTTTAAATGATAAAAATAAATCTAAATTTATAGTGTAGAAATTAATAAATCACTCCTCAAAGGAAAAATCTCATGTATGTGTTTTATTGGCTCAATATTCATTCATTAGGCCATTAAAATTGATCATTGACATTTTTTTATGATATATTTTTTCCATATTAAATCTAATATTTTAAATTCATTTTATTTATAAATAAACTTCATTTCTGATTTTAAAATTTTATTCATATATTTATTTCATCCATCATAAAAATATAGTTTTTTATGAATAATTAATATCATTTATATTTGGTATTTCTCTACCCTTCCCGTGTTATTTATTATAAAACAATATATTATTATTTCATAAATTTAATATGTTTTATCGTCTACACCATTTATATATATCATTATATTGTTTTATAAATAAATTTTTATATCTTTCACTCATGTGGGCAATTTTTAAAACCATTACAACGCATAAAACACTTATTTTCAATTTTGAAAGAATTTATGTCATTCTCTCAATATTTATTGAATGATACCAATATTTAATATCAATGACACATTTTTTTATTCTTATGTATTAAATAATTTCTTGAATTATTTTTACCCTTTTAAATTGATTTTATTACTGATTTATAAAATTAATTTTCACAAAAATTATAGAAAAACAAAAAGTTTCATATTTTAATGAAATTTCCTCCATTTTTCTATCTATAAAATATATGTCCATAATTAACTCAGTTATGTTTCATGTTTAAAAAAATTAATAATTTTATGAAATGTTTGTTTTGGATTATAAATTTTTCATAAACACTCTTAAATTGTTAAATATTTTTTATTATGTGATTCATTTTGAAAAAATTATGAATCATATTTTTAGTTCATGAGGTTTATGTGATATTACATGTTATTTTCTCTTGTGGAATATAAATTTACAGATCATCATTATGTGGTTATTATGAAATATTTTCTTATATCCCTCCAATTAATTATTAAAACATTATATATTATAAAATTATTATGGGTCTTAGTTTGTTATCATAATTCATAATTTCAATGAATGTATTGGTGATTAATTTTCACATATGTTTGGATTTTTTATGCTAATAATTGTTTCCTAGTAATGATTTATAACATAATATCTCATGATTATTCTTATAGTCTCACAATAATTACATTGAATACTTAATTCTATAATTTAGTTTCACTTATGGTTCAATATTCTTATGATTTATAAAATAATTGTGTTCTCATGTCTCATATCACTTCTAGTGTGTCCATGATCATATTATTAAAATCATTTAACATATTTCCAATTACTATCTTCTATTTATATTATATAAAAGTACTTTCTCCCTCACTCATAATGTTTTCTCCTTCATTATGAATTTGAGCTCACCCCTCTCATATATATTTACCTTTTCAATTGGTCATAAGGTATGGTGTTATATATAATATGTCAAAAGAGAAATCATGCATGGATAGTTTTATTGTAAATTTTAATTATTTATGTTGTAATAGAATAGTGTATAGCTAGTCTCCAAAGACACAAAATCATTTGATTAGAGGAATTTGATTTAAGTTTTTATGTAATATATGATAATGTGAAATGATATAAAATATATGAATTTCCTACCAGGTTAATGTTATAATGTATGTATTTTTATTTTCATTGAGGTGATATTTTTTTCCTTTATCACACCATTATTTAGTTTTATTTTACCTATAGGTTATAATATCCCCACATTGTCTTAAAACCCTCTACATTATTCAGAAAACATTGGAATAAGGGGTGATGTGTTTGTGGTTATATGGTGCCACTAGATTGGTCATTTTTTATGTATATTGTGTAGGTTTGTTAGAACAATTAATACAATTGGTGATATCTTATGTGAAAAGTTACAAATATACCATTAAGGTATTTAAGGCAGAGAATGGGAGGAAAATATGAGTTTCAGACACCAACAACAGCTTCTCTGAAAAATTAATTGTTACCTTAAAATATGTTATAGTCATTGATCATAACCTTAATATTAAACAATAATTGACCAAATCCACATTTACTGAATCACCTCATGTCATTAATTCAATCACAACTAATAGAAAACAAGAAGAAATATAATGTAGGTGAATATGAAATAACTTCCATCTTTTTAACAGACCTATTTTCTAGCTAAATAACATAAATTTTAAATTCATATCGCATTCCTTAATTAAGTGAATATAATATTTATCTTCAATCAAAATCCCTCTCCCCGCATAATAAAATCATCAAATCATCATTTTTTTGTCCCATAATAATATCTTATATATTCCAAACATTCTCAAGTACTATATATCTATTTAATTACAGTTTTTTTAAATCAAATCCAACAATGTCATGTTAAAATATCTAAATTAATTTCACCTGTCTCTATAATATAAACCTATAATTAGTTTAATGATAATAATATAATACAAATAACAAACCCTTGATAAAAATTAATATCCCACTATTATAACAATACTTGAAATTTCATATAGTTAGATACTGAAAATAATTATAATGGTAGACCCTTAATTATGTGATAACCATATTTTAATAAATGAATTTAATATTGTCCCCTATAAAGTTAATTAAACATGAAAATAAAGGAAATGATAATAATAATTCCCACCATAATAGTTTATGTCCCTTAAAAGACACTATATTTCATATACTTTATAAGATTTTATAACTTCTATCTCATGGGAAAGCCTCTCTCCCATGTTTTCTATTGAATCTATACATGTTACTATAACACATAATCAAATGTAATCAAAATTCTTGTCATGATATTTTATAATAATTTATTAATCCACTATAAAAATTAAATAATCGTCATGTGTATTTCTAAATCAAAATATTCTAATTAAATAAAATAATGTTTGTCCTTCGGTAAATGATTAATTTTGAAACATGAATCACATAATGTTTTCAAATTTACATTAATACAAAATCTACTAGATCACTCACGTATCCATTTACAAATTTTTTTTAATAGACACACTTAATAAAGAGAAACTGTTATTCATCAATTTATATCCCAATTATGAAAAAACACTCATAATGAATCAATCACCAAATCAAATATCTAATGATCATCATCAATAGTCAACTTAAGACTTTTAATAATCATGATATTTTTTCAATATGTCTCTAGTTATATAAATATATTCCATCATTTATGACTGAAAACAATGTCACAATAGGTACCTCTATCCCAAAACCACTGAATATTGAGTTGATCAAAAGGACCATCCCTACGGTTATTTGAAAATATATATCCAAAATGATTCCTTATTGATCACATATTCCACTAAAGGAATATGATCCTGACATGATTTAAAAAATATGGAATGTAAAGAAAAATCATTTCAAACATTATATTTTTTTATGTTTATATTTTCCATATCTCAAATTATATAATTATGTACTCATAATCAATTGAGTAAGAATCACCATTTATAATCTTCTATAAAAACAAAATTTATTCAAAGGATACATATCTGATTCATTAGGTAATAAAATAATTTTACATTCTTAAATTCCTTCATAAAATTTACTGAATTATTTTACTAAATAAATATAAATAATTAATAAATATAAAATTTAAATTGTCTAATTTTAATCACACAGATAGATCCATCCATATATAATGTCATCATTAAAGATACTACAAAATCTATCGTATTGTTTTTCTACATCAATGTCATTACTTGAAAATGTTTCAAAAAAATTTGAAATGCCACAATTTCATAATCTTTATTTGTTTATATGTTAGATATTATGATATAAAATCCATTAAATATTTATTTATTCATACCCAAATGAGTTATTATTTGACAACATGATGCATCATTGATACTCTCAGATAATACACATAACAAGAGTTACAAAATATTCTTAATTTTTCCATCAAAATGAAGGAAAACCATTTTATCTTAGAAATAGGGAATTAAATTCCATGTTAGAGACTTCATATCCAATAGTATTTATAATATTTAAGTAATAGATATTCTTTATAAATTATATAATTGTTGTTTATCCCCCTTTTATCAAATTCCAATGTTATATAGGTAAATATAAAATGGTATATTATTTTATAGTCACATTCATCGTTGTCCTCTAAATTTGTAATGTCTCTGAGGACCGTCAACCACCAATATATGTTCTATTAATTTACAACTTGTTCTATTATATTAATATCATCATCTACCCATAACACATACCTAGATTGTAATAAATTTAAATGTTCATTGAATTATTATATTCATAAAAATTATTATCCATAGGTTTATATCACTCTAGGTAATATCATGATAAAAAAATTCAAGATACATAAACTCTATGAGCCTATTTCCAAATAGTTAACACCTTCAATTGAAAAATAAAAGAGAATATAATTCATGAACCAAATCATGTGACAGATATTTCTTCTCAATGTGTAATAATTTTCTAAATCCATTCAAAACATTATTTTATAATAATATAAGTAAACATACCAAATCTTTATTCATTATATCACAATATAATATATACATTTTACATTTATTAAAAATGAAAAATCAAAGTATAATTCAAAAATTTATTAAAAATATCTAAATATTTCATTTATTTATCACACCATATTAAAATCCCATATACCTATGTTAATTACTTGAACAGTGAGGATAATTTTAATAAATCTTTAATACACCACATGAAATACCCATTAAATCAAATATAACATTAAATTATTAAAAAAATCATAATCAAGAGACGGTTACCTATTTCCCCTAAAATTAGTAAATAAAAACACCATTCGATGACACAAAATATCCTATAATCATTACCACTTAAATAAAAATCATGTATCATGATATATTTTTACATTATTTCTATTTACATAACATATCTAAAATAATCTATAAATGGATTCTATAATCATAATTTAAATTTCAATAAATATAGATATATTTTATTATATCAAGGATATAAATATAGAGAAATATTTTTAACACCCACTGGAATTTCTATAATCAAATAATTTTTTTACCTACTCTAAATGGACTTTATTGGAATCTACTCGTAATTAAGCATTAACTATAGACACAATAATTTCATGTTAATCCTCAAAAAACAACTAAAATACATTCAAGATTTTGTAAATGATTATCATTACATTGTACATTTGACTTTTACACTTTCACATTGTTTATATTTTATGTGATTTATATAACCACAACAATCATCTATCATTCATAGAAAATAGAACTAATGCAATCGTTGTGTTCACACTTCTTTCAACATGTTAATTTCAACAAAAATCATCCAATAGATCCATCATTTTTCAAAATACATTAATTTAAAATGTATGTAATGTAAAATATATTAGTATTGTTCATGGTAACATGTAAATATAGAACATAATATCATTCTCTGGTTTTGTCCTTTAAAATATAATGAATATATGTTGGAAATATCCACTTCCAAAACAAGTCGTGTTTCATCAATTTTTTTTTCAAGAATTAGACATAGAATTTCTCTATATAATGTTCAAAGGAATCTAAATAAATTCTTTAATAAACATTCATAAATGTGCAAAACTCACTACAAATTATGTACACTCTAAATATTTATGATAAAGGAATATCCATGATTATAGATATTAAAGTGATCCTTGAAACAGAGCATCAAATTTATTATAATTGAGAGGTCTTGAATTATCATGTGTAGTACTAGAATGAATTTAAATTGGTTTTTTACCATTAATCTTATATGTGATTATATCTTCTTTGAATAAAACATCATTTACATATATAAATTCAACTATTCATCCACCCAAGAAGATATATATGAATTAGATAAAACTATAAAAAATATTATTTATCTTATCAAAAAATTTACCACATATTTTCATATTGAAAAACTCATATTAGTTTATAATATGTTCGATATAATAATATTATCATTTTTCTTCTATTGCATTCCATTTTTTGGTTACTATTTACCATCTCTTATGAACTAGTTCAATTTTACCCCAATGCCTCTATAAAATGATAAATCTCATTGTCTAATAAAAAATTACACTAATATATTTACTATATAACTGACTCATGTGAGTAATATAAATAAAATGAATAAATTTTTTATTTTTATTAGGACAATACCACTTCAGAAACGTAGTGCTACAATAATTATAACACCGAAAATATCACGTCCCATAATATAAATATAAGCGTAAGTATTTCCTCTAAAAACCACCTTGATTGAAGATATACTATTTTATTATTGAAAGGAATAAAAACATTCAAACTGCTAATATCCATCCTATATACAATTTCTATATCCACATTATTGAAAATTGGTGCATAAATTGGGTGGATTAATTTTATAGTATTTGACCAAATTTAAAATTGATGATACATATAAAATCTTATAACCTAAATAATATCATACGTAAAAAATATTTTAAATAAATACAATTTTCTGAAACTAGATTTCTAATATTGAACTATTGTGTTTAAATTCTATAATTATAGAAACTATTTATATTTCAAACTATTCAAATTTTTTGAGTGATATTACTAACTAGATAAATTATTAAATCCAACTCATAAAGGACCATCATGAATATTTTACTCCATATATATATATCACACAACATATTAACTAGTTCTTATAAAATTGTATAAACAAAATCAATAATTAATGTATTAGGAATTTTATACAATTAATAGATTCAATTGATTTGTTCCAACAAATACATAGCTTCGTGAAATCATGCTTCTTAGTGCATATAGTTTATTTTTCTAAACCAAAATAATAAAATATTATTGATAATAGAATTCGTAATTTATTCCTCCTCCAAGGGCCAAAATTTATTTGTTTTATAAATTCAAGTGTTCATAAATACACTCATCATTTTTTCAGTTTGCTCATGAATAAACTCTATGTGACATATAATTTCTACCTTTTCTCAAAATCGAAAATTATATTATGGAATATCTAAAATAATTATATACTCATATAAAATATGTTATAAAAAATTACAAATATAATGTTACATCAATATATTTGTGTACATATTAAAATATTTACAATTCTACACATTCTTAGTTTAGTCCTCATATAAATTAATAACAATAAATTATGAACCTTTTCTTTTTTAATGTATTTTTTAAAAAAATATTTTATTTAATTCTAAAAATACTTTCTATTGATGGGATCTTTTTCAAAATTCCCATGAAAATTTTTTGTTGAGTCGATACATTCAACATTATTTATTTATGTTTTCTTAATTAAAAAATCTGTAATTGTTTATTTTATCCGTATTAAAATATGATAAAATATGATATTATTATTTCAATATTTTATTGATTGTAGAATAAAATAATAATATTTTATTTCTCCATTATTATTTGAGAATTATTTATCTTATTATTTATTTAATTCATCATTACTATTTATTCTGATTTTTAATCAAAATATGATTAATATTCTATGTATAAATTTTTTACTATGGAATGATCCTTAAAGATTTTATAATTCAACCTAACATAGTTTGAAATCCTATTTTCATAGTATAGTGATCCTTCTGATGTTATAAATCATCCTTAAAAATTACAAATTTAAATATTATTACAACATAATTTAATTTTTATTATAAAAATAAATTAACTTTTAAAAAAATAGATTCTTGGGTAAAAGAAACATTTTGATGGAATTTGATCTTTATAAAAACCATCATAATTTTCAAAAAGATCTTTTCATTAGAAAATTTTATTTACAATGATATTGATCCTAATACACACAATTATTCTTGAATTTAGATGATCTTTACAATGAAATGATCCTTTAAAAAATTATCCTTTTTTAAAAAATAATATTAATTATTCGTATTTATTTTTCAAGAAAAACAATTTAAATTTTTTTATTTGTTTTTATAACATTTACAAATTTTATTTTAAATACATAATTTATTTTTATTATGGATTTAATTTTATATTTTTTTTATTTCACATGATTATGTTAAATATAAATATAGTAAAAAGACTAAGATATTGGTGTATTAAAATATTTTATTTCATTATATATCATTTATTTTTTTAAAATGAATATATATCCATGTTTTGTATGAAATAAATACTATCAATGAATTTAATAACCCAATTCACATGATATATGATTTTAAAGAATTTATATAGGATTATAATGGTTTTAATGATGAATTATACATTATTATTATATATTATTAAAGGTGATGATTTTTTATATAGTATATAACTTGATTATATTTTTATTCAATGTATTATATATTTCTAATATGATTCTGAACTCTAAATCATTGACTATTTTTATAAATCTTATCTATAGTTCTCAAGTTTGATCATTCAAATTCTATAAAAGGCTAATAAGAACATTCCATCACCAATATTTTTATTCCCATATTCATGTGGTACATTGTTTTTTATAAGAGTTTCTTGAACTATGTTGTACACATATATGGTTTATACCAGTCATAAAATAAAATGATTATATCTACCGACAAAGAAAATATTTTTTTCAAAGTTTATGATTTCTCATATAAAAAATTATGTGTTTATAGATTATTATATTGGACACATTGGTTTTAAATAATCATTCATAAAATGATGATTTAGGTTGAGGTCTGCTATTTTATAATGTTTTTTATAATAATATATCCATTTAAATGGTTTGTTTTGTGGTACTCTTGCTTCTATATTTTTTTTGTATACGACTATTGAAAGGACACTATCGATAGTGTTTGTTTTTTTGTATAGGTTGGAGGGTAATGATTTTATGAATGATCATTTTGATCCAAAATAGTATAATATTTATTTTCTCTTTCATAATGTTATTCTAATAACAACATTCAAAAATAAATTGAATCTTTTGATAATTTTTATATTTTTATATATCTCAATATAATGTATTTATCTATATATTTTTACAAACATTAATTTTTAAGAAGGGAAATTAATACCCAATCTTCTGGTCACTTTAGGTGAGACGATACAATATCTATCAAAAATTGTTATTTTTTTTATAATTATTTTTTTTTCTACATGATCATATATATTATGTTAATTAATATGTTTAATATGTTTTAACATGAGAATGAAAAAATTCGATTTCGTTATGATAATTAAGTGGTTTAACATTTCAATCCTTAGATAAAAATTCATTTCTATTGTCGTGATTATGGTTTTTAAAATGAAAAATATATTTATTTTTTATGAATATATGTATTGAATACTGGCAATCATGGAATGAACATAAAAATTATAATAAGATGATATTTATATTTTTTAGTTAAAATGACTCTAAAAAATATTTTTTGAATACAATGTTATGAAATGTATGAATTTTATATTTATTAGAAATATTTATATTCAAATTAAATTTTTTAATGCAACTTATAAAAATTAGAGGAATTTTATTTTCATTAATCATAGGGAAAAAAAATTTAGCGTACAAAGTTAGATGATTAAATGAAATAATTTCAATATTTTATGCTTTTTGGACATGAAAAATTTAGTGAAATGTATAACAAGTTTACTATGGTTGGAACCATCTTGTGATATCATTGAGAAACCATGAATAATAAATTTGTAACTATAATAATTCTTAATTATAACTGAAACAAATATAATGTAATGAATGATTCTATCAATGATATATGTGAATTTTTTTAGTGTTCAATAGATCATCTTATTAGATCACTACATCAATATGATCTTTATTTAATGTTTAATAATAATTATGTTGATGGAAACTTTAGTTAACTAATTTCTGGAGTACTGCGCATGTATCTAATAAAAAATATTATGTTTTTTATGTAATCCATGTTTTTTGAAGGACAATTATTTCAATAAAAAATAAGTGTTAATATAGACTTATTAAGGAAAATATATTTGACAATAATAAGTAGATGAATAATTATAATAATAGTTTTAAATGGATAGCTAATTCAATTATTATTATATTGTTATACATGAATAAGGGAAAACCTAAAAATGAGTCTCAAAGGATGAAAAAATTAAAATAATAGAAGATGGAAAAATTGAAAATGGACAAGTTTCTCTCAAATAGATGTATTTATATAAATTACTAAATCTCGTGTATGAATATATAAGTGAAAAAAACATGTAGTATATTATTTCATTGTAATTTTTATATCTCTTCCCGATAATAATCATTTTTATGTTAATAACATGAATATTATACAAAATATAAAATTATTTTTTATTGGGTGTCATGGAAAAAAAATAAGTTTCTTTGAAATTGAATGTTATTTTGACTTTGGAAATTATTAAAATATAATTGGAGGGTTTAATGATATTCTTTGAGAAATTTCATGATTAAGTATGAAAATTTTCTTACTTGTATAAAATATTAATGGAAAATAAAATGAATGATACTAATGAAAAAGAATAGTTTTCCTATTATTTTTGGACTGTTAAATAATTTCTATAAATAAATATTTATAAGAAAAAGAATAACCACATGTAAATAGATTTTATCAAAAAAATAGTTGGATACGAATAAGGGAAAATTAATTTTTTATATGATTATTATTTTTAAAAAGAGTAATTGGAATAATTGATTGAAATATTCCTATTTATATACTTAAGATTAAATTTATGATGATTTTGATTTCATTTGAAGATATATTAGTAGAACAAAACTAAAATTAAGTTGTTGAATAAGAAAATACTTAAATTCACTATTGGATTCTAGACTTTTTATTAGTTTATAAAACTTTAGAAAATGTCTAAATCAAAAACTATATGAAATTTTATTATTATAACTGTAAATTAAAATATATATAATTAATATTTTCTAATGGAAAAAAACAAACGTATTTATTCTATTATTTATTTTATATACGGTTTTTTTCATTATTCAACTAAAAAAATTAATGTATCTTCAATCGTTATCTCACAAATGAAATTTTTTGTAGGTTTTTTTTAGAGTTAAACTGACTAATAAATATGCAACATTGGGTCAAAATGGTTCATTATTAAATATTGTAATACCTAATATAGTATAGATATCCATGTAATTATATTTATTGTTGAATACATTCTCAACATTTATATTTTTTATATTCGTTATTTAAGAATGAACTAAAATGTACTTTTTTGGCCAGTATACTTCTGAAATCTATTCAAATTAAAATTAGAAAAGTATATTAGTAATTTTTTTTTCTAATTTTATGTCTTTTAATATAATTTTATAATTAAATTGATATTTTAAAATAATAATGACTTTATAGCTTTTAAATCCTTACACGTGATGATTTATCACTATTCTATACAACATCACATTTTCCATTTATGTTCATAAGATTTTTTATTCAAGAGATTAATCTAAAATAACGGTGAACATTCATTTATTAGTTAATTTATTTTCTAAAAATATGTATTTAAAAATTATTTATTTAAGGTGTGTTATTTTGTTTATATATTTTTAAAAATGTGTTTCATGCATGTTGAAAACTACATTATATTTAAATTGTTCACAATCATGATAATGAAATTTCATTTTTGTCTTTTTGTTTAAATATTTGGTATTTTACTAAGCTATTATTTATTATCCGAGCTAGTGAGATATAACACATATTTTTTTAAGATATAATTTCTATTAAATTATTATGGGAAATATGTATTATATTAAGTGTATTTTATTTGGGAGAAAATTTTAAAAGGGGATATATTTTCAATAAATAATTTCATTTTAAAATAAGGGGAAGTGATATTTAATTTACTATTTAATATTTTAAATTATTAGTAAGTAATAAATTTTGTGTTTATATTTTATCTTCAATTTTTTAAATTTATATAAATGTGGGAGACTATTAAGTGTCTCCTTGAAACGTTATTTTTTAAATTTTTTATAATTATAAATTCCCCCATTATATATTTTATTAACATTAAATGACATAAGAATAAATAATTATATTATTTTTAGATTATAATATTATAAAATAGAAGAATGTTTTTTAAATTTTTATTCAATAATTATTCATTATATTATTATATATTTAATTGATATTTATGTTTTCTTTTTTTATTAGAATAAATTATACATAGTATTATATACATATATATTCTACAAATTAATAATCTTTATGGTTTTCCAAATTTATCCTTACTTAATGGAAAATTATATTTTGGCCATAAATTTACCCATATGAAACTATAAATCACCCATATAATATTGAAAAATATATTTTTATAATGTGTATAAATTTATTTTAATTTATAACAAATATACATGTATACATAAAAACTGTTTCTTTTGTAGAACATTCATTGCAAATGAATATTTCCATTATGGAAAATAGTTATCCTTATAAAAAAGGAATAAATATTAAAAATTTATTTTTATGAAGATATATACCGTTGTTAAAACATTTATAATGGTAACATGATCTTTTCTTTTAACTGATACCTCTGGAAAATTTGATCCTTGCATAAAAAATTATCTTTCTGTTTTGTGCATTAGATTTTTTAAAAATATATATTTTTAAATTATTAGGATTTTTCTCTATGATGTTATTTATGATCATTATCTATAAATATTGGAATTACAATATTGGGTAAATTTTAATGGTTGAATTTATCACAAGACTATAGAAAATATATACATAATTTAAAAACTGATTTAGTAAAGTATTAATTAACTATTTTATTGTTTAAATATTTTATTATTGGAATGATAATATGTGTATATGTTTTTTATGATTAAACATTTATCAAATTAATTATATAATTCTATATTTTCAAAATTTATTATTTAAATTTATTAAGGGAATATCGTGAACTTTAAATAGAGAAATATTAATTATTTTCTATATTAAATTGGTGAGGAATCCAATATACAAGATATAAAATGACCCTATTTTTATTCAATGTACTATATAGTTTAACTAATGTATTTTTGCAGAATAGTTACACTATCCAAACTTTAGCATTCAATTTAAATAATATACCCATGGAGACCATTCATGTGGAAACATTTCTATTCACAACATCTAGTATGTTCATTATATTTATTTTTATTCTTTCTTTGGACTATAGTGTGTGAATATATAGAGTATAACCCCCATTTAATAGACAAAATAGTTATTTACACCAAAAAATTGTTGTAATTTGTTATGGAAAAAATTAAATTAGAAATATCTATGTTTGAGAAGATATTATAGAAAAAAATGTTCTATTTATATCAGTATAAAATAATAAGGATGGTTTAGGGATACAATTTTAAAAATACCTAGGTCAGATTTGACCCCTTTGAATGATTGGGTTATTAACACTCTAATATTTTAATTATTAATTTTTGATAAAACCATTAATAGTCCTTTGTTTATTGTGGACATCTATTCCACTATGTTAAAATATAAATGGTAATGGTTTGATTTTTGGATCTGAACAACTATAAAATTATCAATTTAATATTAAATTTAATATGATTACACTATTCACACTTTCATTGTACATCATATTAAATGTAAAATTGTTATATCTTATTCCACCAAATTTGGTAATATAAGTTGATTAACTCTTATTTTCAATATTGAAAATTCACACCTCCCCCTATTTTGTTATTCATCACAATACATGGCTCATATATGTATATAATATTAGTAAATGAATGTATTGTGGAATGAAATATCTTCCTATATTAAATACTCCTATGGGAAGGAATATACATGACACAATCACTTCGAAGAGAGCCACCTATTACTTTTTATAATCAAAATCCCAAACCATTAATATTTTTCAATAACATGGTTAATTATGACTTATTTGGATCCTCAATGGTTCCAACTATTATAATATTCATCCACAATTTAATTCCAGGTAATTAGATTCCTTAACAAAACTCATATAAAATTTTATAATAACTATACTCAAATACGTATAACCCATTACCCAATTCAGAAGACATCATGTTCTCATATTCAATCTATTTTATGATAATTCTCTAAAATAGTTCAAATAAACACTATATAGTTATCGGCGAATGAATTTTTATTTAATAAGTTAAATTAATATAAGTAAATTAGACATAAAATTTATTTAAAAAGACAAAATAAAAAATAAATTTAAAAACAATCAATATACAAATCAATGCATTGAATAATTTTTAAAAAAATAATACACACAAAAACCTATGAAGATGATTGACAGAGGTTCATATAGAATAAATAATCTAAATAAATAAAAAACATTAGTACTCTTTCACAATCGCTCATTGATCATAAAACCATTAATTCAAAATATATTATAAATGAAGGATTTCCCTCTCATATATCAAAAGAAAAAACTACATGTTCAACATGATGTGTGAGTAGGGGTTTGTAACACATTAATGTTTATGATTTACCCCAAATCACAAACATAAATTCCCATATATTAAAGATTCTAAAAAATGTAATAAATTTCATTTTTGTAAATTTTTTGGCTAATAATTAAATTATATATATGTTAAATAAGACCAATAATACAATTTCAATCATGATATAATTATGAATATGGATTTATAAAATTTAATTCACAATGAGGAATATCAAAATGTAATTAATAGTTAAATCATTTAAAAAAATGTACGTTGATAAATGTGAATCCTCGTTGAATTTTCACCCACCATGATTATTCAACGAGTGTAATGCCCCGAACCCAGTTTCCAAGAGTCAGTGCATTATTACATAACTTTAAAATGATTACAATGAATCACGTCCCGAAGGACTGATCGGTTTATCAGTCTTGGAAACACTAGATACATTCATAAAGTTTACATTATATCATAAAATGAAAACTTCAACAACATAGTCTCCATTGTCCACAGTCATACTATCCCTGTAGGTCATTCATAAATTACTTCATGGAATGCTGGGAAAAATAAAACATAGAAAGGGGTGAGCTCAGAATCTCATTAAGGATAACAATATAGTGGAAACATTCATAAATAAACATAAACATTTAAGGTAATGTATAACTAAAACAAAAGCCTTTTAAATTAAAACTTCACCATAATATGGAAAAGATAAAATGAAATAAATCCATTTATTTATTCAAATGGATATTCTACTAGTCTAATAATCACATGCAATATCAATAACCACATTCATAATGATGGAATGCATAATACTGGACTATCATCACCACGTAGCCAAGGCCTCATGCCAAGACTACAAATAATATTTTTGTCAAGGCCTCGTGCCAAGACACTAGTTTGTCTCATTAGACATACCGATGCATCGAGGAGATATAGCGGGCTCCACCCATCACTTAATAAGTCCAATGAATTCCTCATATGAATAGGTTTAAACATAACATAAATATTCATATTAAAACTAGCATAGGAAATGTCAATACATTCTCCATAAACCGTGAATGGTATAAAAAATAACACATCCACAGTAAAACATATCACAAAACTTCAATACAATATAGAAGTTTTGTATCATAATGAATCAACTTTAAATAAGCGTAAAATCTTTCAAAGGATGTTGACATAGTTGAAAATGATGAGTAAAACGTTTTGAGAGAAATATCATTTTATTAAAATCATTTAAAATTCACACATTTATAAAGGAAATTATTTAAAAGATTTTTTTGAATAAAAGTGTGCCATACCACTTTGATACTTTTGAAAATAATTATCATTTCAAAACATTCAAGTTCCATATAAATAAATCCTTAAAATCATTTTGAATACATGGACATTAATTTAAAATATTTAGAAAATAAATCATTAAAACATTTATAATTATATCTTCATAAATAGTACCTTTAAAAATCCATAATATATTCATTTTAAAAACATTTTTATAAAAAATGGACAAGGATGTTAAAAATTTCCCAGTAACTACTTACACATAAACAATCTCGGTTAATAATGACATTGAGGAATTAACCCTTAACAGTTGGGTAACATATGAAACATACACCCCATGAAAGAGGTATCATACAATGAATATGTAAATACACATAAATTAAAGTGTATTACCCAAATAATACAATTATGGGTAGTACATACACCACACAAATGGTAATAGTGGTAATATGGCAAGAATCTCATGGGAATAAGGAGTGAGATGAAAACCCCTTACCTTGTACTTTTCCTTGGACGAGGGTAGGTTAAGATATTTTATAATTGGTAAATAATTGTTATTAAATTATACAAGAATCATATAAATAAATACAATATCATATATGATCTTTTAATATTACCTTGTTAATAATATTTTTTTATTATCGTCGTTTCTAGTGTTAAATTACTCGTTTTCTTTTATATGTTTTGTTACATAAGACGTTTTTGTTATAGATAGGTGGTATCTTATCCATATCTAGAATTATATAAAGTCCTTGAAAATTATTTTTAATTATCACATGATAATTATACTTAAATGGATAAGATGGGGAATAAATCTTATCGCGTTCATGGAGACGGTAATCCGTACGTACGCACGAACGCTACATCCATTTCATTTTTCATTTTAAAAGGAATAAAAACAAAATGATACATAGGTATAAAATTATTCCAGTATAATATAATATCTTATATATGTTACTTATGTTCATTAACACCATCCTTTATATGTTCCATGTATGGTATGAAGGGGTCATATCACTTTGAGGGGGCGGTAGTCCGCACTTCCTCAAATGAAATTATCGTATATATATACAACATGAAACGAATTATGGTACGATATAAAATTTTATTTTTCACGACCCGTCCTCGGGGCTCATGTCGTGACTACCCCATGCCCGCCTTTCATAGGCCAGGGGCTGGCGACTAGCACCAAAGGCATAAATCCCGATATCTGGGAAGGAATTTCCTTTATAAAAGTAAACAAAACACCACAGAGTACAAGAGGAAGTAAACACTAAGTACAAAAGAAGTGCAGCAAAAGAAAAAGGGCAAGAATACAAACCCAACTGAAATGTACAACTACAACTGAACGAAAGTACAACAGAAAATACCTACAGCTGGAAGAATAGAAACAGCTCCTGGGTCATCCACCTCGGATTCTACATGAATGGTAGGTACAGATAGCACAACTCATGGATCGTCCACCAAGGATCCTACCTGAAGGGTAGGTACAAATAGCCTCCACAATGCTCCCACCCGTTAACCTCCTACGAATGTATTCTCGTCATGAATTCCACCTCTGGATACTGACTCGTCGTGAGAACCACCTCTGGGTACCGTCTAGTCCTCAAACACTCGGCCTCTGTCAGCGCTGCCCATCGTCTGCAACCAACACAACGAGGTGTGGGCATAGCCCGTGTAGGGGTGAGTATAACGATACTCAGTAGGGACCCTGAGACCCTCATGGTCTCACTAAATCCAACAAACATAACCACAAAGAATGATCTCAACAGATAACCCCTACTTAGGTATATACCCATACATATACCTAAGTTATCAAGTAACTCATCTCAATCACGAGGAAACACAATGATTATGAAATCAATTGATAACCACTACCCACGTATATGCCCATACATATACCTAAGTTATCTAGTGACCCATCTCAATCATGAGGAAAACACAAGATCATAGACTCAGCTCAAACCAGGATTTTCATTATCGAAACCGTAACTACTGAAGAGCCCCATCTCTGGAGTGTACAGTGGTCCTCTCACGACTCCAAGGTACTGCTCACTAACCTAAGACTACTGAGGTACTCCTCCTATCGAGTAGCACGGGTCAGCCACCCAAACACAGTAGTGCTTCCTGTCGGGGTATTCCACCCAAACACAGTAGTGCAAAACCCCTAATATCATGCAGAGGTACTCACCAGACGAGTACCGCGGTTCTACATTGTCACATAGTAGTGCTCCATCCTCCATGGGTCTACACCCAAACAAAGTAGTGCTCCGTCCACTGGGCTAGTCGATTCACTCCAAGTCGAGTTGTTTAAGCAGTTGTCAGGTCTCAGCCAGCTACACGGTCTTCAATATCCCACAAAGTAGTATCTCAAAGGACCGCCTCATCATAGGGGTCTCAACTCAACATATGACGCGTCAATCAGACGCCTGGTGTTTGAGTTATTAGCATTTTCGTCCCAGGGGCCCAGTTGGTTTCGTAAGCGAACCAACCCAGCTGTATCTCAACTGTATCTCGAACTCTCATAGGGTATACTCAAAGGGACCGTTTCTCAGCATGATCGCCAACGCAGCTGACAGTTCGTCAAACGGACGTCCAATCTAAAAGTTATCAGATGTTCCGTTCTAGGGGCCCGGTTTGATTTTAGGTACAATCAAACCCGGACATTATCCAACTACAACCAAAACTCATGAGAAGTATGCCAAAAGTTTCACCTCATCAATAGGAATCCATCAAAGTTGACGACACATCAATCGGATGTCCGAAGCTCAAGATATAAGCGTTTCTGCTCTGAGGGCCCGGTTGGTTTCGAGTTCAAACCAACACGGTCATACTTCAAATGAAAATGTAATTAAACCGGTCAAACCATTGCGATCCATACGGAAAAACAAACAACATGGACTACCAATTTGTCCAAAACGTATAGCTAGTGAAAAAGTTTCATTTCACCGCAACATGCGCGAACCGGGCCTCGTGGGGCCTGCGCCACGACCTCGACTTAAATATCCAAAATTGGTCTCGAAACATCCGTCTTAATTCTAGGGTTGCAACCTCATAGATGGTTCGACATTCCGACCTCGTTTGAGAGCGATATGTTCGATACAACATCCCATAATAATAATATTATTATTATTCGGTGTTCCATGGGTCCGAGCCATGAACCAGAATTTAGTATTCAACCTTAGACTTGAATCGACCGTATTGATGTCAAGATTACATTGCCACTGACGGCAATCCAATCGGACGCCACACGCATGAGTTATGGAGGGTCGAAGATTTAATAATATTAATAAATCTATTATTTTTCGAGAACTTCAGGTACCCGATACAAAAACCCGAAAAAGATATCCAATATTGGACTCATAAATTTTTTCTTGGGGTCAGGGTCACACTGCCGCTGACGGTTCGGGAAACCGAGGTCGCACGAGGAAGATACCGTCAAAATACAGTTTTCCCAACGAAAACAATAATAACATTATTATATGATTATTATTTTTAATTTAATTTAATTCCTTAAATTATACCATCCAATATCCACACACCCACAATCCCCATGCGCCTCACTAATAGGCGCCACCCTTGCTTTTATAATTTTTATTATTATCTCTATCTAATTTTATTATTATTATTTATATCTCCTTATCATTTCTCTCTCTAATTAACTCCTCCCTTCACGATTCTGTTCTCCAATTTAGTACCCCAACTCCACCCTTTATCTGCACGGCCAGAACCGCCACCGCCGTCGCCTGGCCCCCCGTCCGCTCGCCACACCACCTTCCATTACCACACACCCGACCCCATACCGCCGCACGTCAAGAACTAGTTGGCGGTGGGTCGGGACTTGTTCGTAGTCTGTACCCACCGCGTTAGTAGTTCGAATAAACACCCAACAGAATATTCTTCCATCATCAAGGGAAATAATCACGTAAACTTAAATAAACAAAAACCACCTACCTCGAAATTGATGTGGCACGTCGTCGAGTCCCGGAAGACGGACGTCATGGTAGTCGGGCATCGGGGAAGAACGGTGTCGTCCCATCAACATTGGAGGAAGATTTGTTGACGTAACCGACACTTTCTCGCGGCGGTGTCTTCTCTTTTAACATAGAGGGAAAAATCAGTTTGGAGAATGAAATGCTTCCGGTTCTTCGAGTCATGGAGCGTTCTTCACGTTCTTCGTGGAAAAACTCTCCGTTACAATATCTCCAACGTGCTCCCAACACTGTAAGTACCAAAACTAAATAATAGCATAAGCTATTATTTTATTCACCCATGACCTAACATTTCTATCAAATTCAAATTAATTCAAAGAGACTATTGAATTAATTATGGCATTTGAGTTGGCAACTTTAATGGAAGGGAGATGAAAAGGCTCCACATAATTAATGGGAGGTGTTGTCAAAATAAATAAAGGGAGTGTTAAAGGGGTTTTTAAGGGAGGTGAAGGGTTAGGACTCATGTGGGTCCCAACACACAAATATCCTCCCATGGGAGGTTATGAGGGGTGTGGGCCCCACCCATAACTTCTCCTTTGAGGATATAACCACCCAAATAAATAAAATGGTGCACAACCATTTTATTTATTTATTTTTACAAATCCCCTAAAATTAACTTTCATCCCTCATAAAACACAACTGCGGTAAAGGTCACCTTAAGTGAATACCGGCGTTGCGAGTTCATCGGTGTCCTCATATTTCAATTCCGAGCACCGGTTCAAAAGTTAAAATATTCCGAACGTGTGTTTACTGAACGTACCCGAAAAAAGTTTGTAAAATTAATATCAGTCACCCTCGACCCACTGCGGTCAAGGTTAGGCTCTTCCTAGGTGAAAGACGCCCCAACGAACCCAACAGTACTCTCGGATTTTCAATCCGATTTACAGTTTATAAGTTATGAATTTTCCAATAAAATAATTGTCATTTAATTATTTTATTTATGGTCAAAAGCTATCTTTTTCTGGTGGCTCGCGACGGCCATAGTTAGTATCTAGTTAAATAAATCATGCCCTCACGAGTTCAGCGGTGGTTTCAGATTTTGAATCTGAGCTACCGTTTGTGATTTATAAGAATTTGAAAAATAAAATAATTTATTTAATTAATTTATTTACGGATAAGTCATTTTGGGATTTCTCATAAGAGGCCCGTGTCCACTAAAATTAAGTCGCGCCTAGGATAATCCCACTATCCAGAGCGCAACGGTGCCCTCAGATTTTCGATCCGAGCAAATGTTCAAAAGATACTCCACTTTTTCAGGAAAACTGCTTACGCACGTTAATTTAAGCATAACAAAACTTCGGAAAATTATTCCGGGCACACCGGGCCTCAGAATCAGGTGTCGTCTGAAACCGTGCACTCACAAAATTCCAAAGAAATTAAGAAAAAAGATTCCTTGAAATTTCCGGGTCTTTATGGTTTTACAGATGCTTATATATAAAATAAATATCATAAATATCATATTTAATTATAGTTCCATGATAATGGAAACCATGAAAGGTGGTAGGAGATAATTGAACAATCATCGATTCGTGAGGCGTTCAGTTGCCATCCATAGAAACATTATGTTCTTCAATGATTAGATGGATGTGTGTGTAAGTGTAGTTCTAATAATTTTAATAAAAATATCCTAGTATGTTTAGGATACAGTTTTTTTTACAAATTAATATAATAAGGGGAGTTTAGGGGTTGGAGAAGTAAAATAAAAAAAAGAAGCTAAGAGAAATCATTACATTTAATTTGGGTAACTCCCTTTCGTTTGAACCAAATAGGACACTTGAAGTGCCTTATGACTAAGGAAAGGCTTCTAAGAGGAGGAGAGGGATGTATGGAGCTTAACTGGGCAGAGTTTGGACAAACCAAAAGGCTTGAGAGGTCTAAGGAATTGGTTAGAAGTGGTGTCTTTTTATAAGGGGGAGGAGGGGCTCTTTAGGAAAATCTAGAAATATTATTTTATAAAAAATTCATATTCAGGTTATAATGGCTGAAATTTTATTATTTAAATGTTAAGGTGGGTATGCGTCGAAAACAACTCAACCAATATAATTTAGACTGGTTTGGGTCGTTATATTAACCTTATCTTTTAATTTTAAATCTTATTTAATTAGTTTGACACTTACCATGTCACTTTGTATATTTATATTATATATTTTATAAAATTACTATATACCCCCAAGTGACCTCCAAAAGGTCCATTAATGATACACCTATCATGATATAAGTCTCTTGGTTGATCCTTAGATTTTTAGGAATATAATATAAATTAATAATATAATATTTGTTTTAAAAACTCATTTAGGTCAATTTTGACACTACTGAATAATTGATTTTTGTTAAAGTCCTAACGACTTTATTAATTCAAACCAAATTAATTTAAGAAATCCTATCATGTCATATTAACCAATAAACTTCATGTATGTCATCAAAACTTTCAAATTAAATTTATTTTAACATTTATAATATCAATTATTTGATTCTTTCATTAATAAGGAAAATATTGCAACATTATTGTGACATATATATTTTTACTTTTTCAATATCTAAAAATTATAAATAAAATACCATTATATAGTAAATATTTTTACCTTTCTAATTAATATTTATAATAAATAATATAACATATATAACCCTATATAAAAATTGTTTTTCTAAAAGATGTAAGCTTTTGTCATTTTTGTATTCACTTTAACTTAATTAATATAAAGTGTCCCTATCACCTACAAGTGGCTCCATGGGGTCCCAAAATCGCCCCAAAGATGCCCATGGTCGGCCATGTATCCGCCAATAATGTTAATACACGTTTTATGTTAATTTATTATTATTATAATATTATTTGTTAACCCTTATTTACCATATTTTACCTTTAACCATGATAAATAAAATATTTACCGAATTAATTATTCAAAATGTCTAAAAAAAGATACCTATTTACACAATTTGGAAATAATGATTCCAAATATGGAATAAATTTTTTGAAATTCAAAACACAGAAGTTGCAGAAATTAATTTAAAATAAATTCCCGCTGTGAAAACAAAAAGCGTGTTTTTATGATATAATAACTATCAAAAGATTGAAACTTCTTCATGTCCTGTTTAATTGTGAAATTATGTCCAATGACCAACATTGTATTAAATGGTAAAAAATTATTCTAAATATACTTTAATACCACTCAAATTCCTAATTTATCACTATTAATTATTTTGATTAAAATATTTATTTTTAATTAAAATTTATTAATTTTCACTATTCATCAAAAGATAAATTTATCCAAAAAGTACCAAAATTTCACCTTAGTCTAAATTCGATATGCCTAATCCAAAAATTATGCCCATTTTGAGAGATAAAATTTATAAAATTTCAAAAAGTAGGTATTACTATTCATAACGGATAGTTTGATTGGTTGTAGTGTGTGTTGGAACTCGAAGTTGCGTACAACACACGATGCAATATTAGTCAAAGAGAAGCGTATAATGGAAGCTTGGGGTGTTACATTGTAAATTTTTGATGTCCCCATTCTAACGAATAAATTTATTTAGTCAAATTGAATATATAAATGTTTAAAATATTGGATTTAAAAGGGTTCACTATTAAAATTTGGTAAAAGTGCATTTTTTAAAATTACTTCTTTTGTCTGGAAAAATGAATTTATTCTTACATTATGGCTAAGATACTAATAATATGGATTTTAAAATTATAAGGATTATGTAATGCTCAAAATTTATGTAATACTATTCATAATCTCTTTTTAACGGCTTGTTTGGTAAGTCATGGTGCGCTTGAACTCAGTGTTGCGTGTAGTGCAAGTTATTGAATTATTTTGAAGAAGTAACACACTAGGAAATATTTGGGAATTACATTCTTCCCTCCTTCAATAAATTACGTCCTCGCAATTTGATATTGGTTTTCAAAAATAAAGGTTGAAAGTAGAAAATATCTTTGTGGGAAAACCCACATCGGAAATTTGGTTACTAAAATTTAGTCTTAATAAGAAGAAAAAAGAAATGAAAGGGTCACCACGAAATTATGATATTGATTAGGAGAACATTTCTGTAAATTAGAGAAATATAATTGGAAGAAAAAAAATATTTAGAGGTAGTGATTGAGGTCATCAATCACAAACATGTTTAAAATTGAGTTCCTTAAATTCATCAATCTATGAGGACCTAAAATACCATCGGTTCAACAAAACATAAGTTATTAGGATAACACATTTTTTCTTTTATTATTCATCAATAAAGTATAAGAATTAATTTCATTATAGAATAAGAGGAGAATAAAAATTTATTCTTGACATGTATAGTTCCATCATTTAACTAATTTCAACCACAAACTCATCTTTCGCTCTAAAAGAAAATAGAACTTAAAAAATATATTCTATTTTTCCTATTCTTTTCGGGTTAAAAAAATGAATTTATAATTCATCTACTAGAACTTATTAAAATAAACTACATTAGTTAATCCAGGACATCTCGTGGGCCAGTGGAAGGTGATACACCCTTGTCACCCTTTGGTTGTGAATTCAAGTATTGCGGCCTTGCCGGTCGCGATGGGTTGTCGCCCAACCTCCGGGCTGTCCTTTTATGGAAATATAAAATTAATCTCAAACTACAATTATCCAAAATACTTCTATCCAAACTCACAGTCCAAAATTTATAAGGAAGGTAACCACAATGAAGAACCTTTTTTACACATAAAAACATGTGAACACCTTCATCATGTATTCTTTTAAAACACTACAACTTCCTAAATTACCATAAAACCTTATTGATTACATTACTCATCCCTTATTGCTTATGGAATAATGGATATACTCCTTCCATCCAAAAATGTTGTAAACTACAACAATGATGGGAATAGAAATCATTAATCAGATTCAAGGTAGTGAATAATATCCAATAAAGTTTATTCAAATCAACCATCTCTTATTCCAAAATCACTGCCTCATTATCAGAACCATATTATGTTTTATCTTTCTTTCAACCATATATTTTCCAAAAATTTAACCTGCTATTGAGACACTTTTCTTGGTTCCACACACACTCACGTCCTTAATGAAATAGTACTTCAGTTTATTACTTATATACTCCAAAATTATTATCACCATTACATTGTTGATAAAACACTCAAACGATATAATTCTCTAATAACAACATAATAACTATAGTCATTCCTACTAATCTATGGTAGTATCATAACTTGTTTATTATCCAATAGCATCATTTGGGGAATACTCTGAGGATTTGTACATTGGTTCACGTTGTGCCCCAACTCCTTGCGGATGAAGCATTGTACATTTGAAATCTTTTTCTTACCCTTGCAGTCACGTACATAGTGTCCTTTTTCTCCACACTTATAACAAACTCCCATTCCTTTTAGGAAAGTTCCAGAGTGTTTCCTCCCACAGTTATCACATATGATAAAATTATTCTTTTCCCTCTTCCGTTTATCCATCTTTCTCTCTTCCATCATTTTCTTCTCTTTCTTCCCTTCAAAGCCTTAAGACTCAGTATACTCTTTAATTATCTTATCAACACATGATACTATTTCTTCATTTGATGATAATACGTGGGAGACTATTTCCATTTTAAATGATGGAATAATACCATTAAATATATGATCCTTCTTATTATTTGGATCATACGTATTACTGGAGTTCACATTCCTTCTACTGGGAACCATTTCTATACAATAGCATAAACTAGGTCAGTTTATGAATTGCAATGAATAGTTCCAATCTTATAAAATACCTAACGCAAATTGAACAGATTATGGATATAATCCATAATCATAAAAATGTTTTCTTTGAGTAAGTATATACTCATGATCCCTTAATAATGGTTTGTAATGAAAATGAGAATTATCCTAAGAATATCCCCCAGGAGTGTCATAACCAAGAGTGCAGTAAGGCCCGTTTCGTGCACCAGTTCCCATTTGATTCGAGCTAAAAGCGGGTTTTTCGGGTTTTACCCCTAGTTACATCTGTTCCAGAGCAGCCTCTACCTGCTCGTATCTAGATAGGGATTTCATTCTCGGAAAACTCACAAAATCATTAAAATTCCAAATTTTTAGGAAGTTCTTCTATACTAATTCTCAATGTCAGTCTTAGAGATATGTTCTCTAATCAGAGTTTATCTAAATCTAGTTTCAAGGTTACTGCTAAACATCCTCTGATACCAACTGTAATGCCCGGACCCTAGTTGTCCAGAGTCGGTGCATTATTACATAACATTGGCATGATTACATGAAATCACGTCCCGAAGGACCGATCAGTTTAGCAGTCTTGGAAACACTGGATACATTCATAAATATACATTATATCATAAAATGAAAACTTCAACAAAATATTCTCCATAGTACACACTCATAATATCCCTGCAGGTCATTCATAAATTACTTCTTGGAATCTTGGGAAAAATAAAACATAGAAAGGGGTGAGCTCAGATACTCAGTAAAGATTACAATATAGCGGAAACATTTATTAATAAACATAAAAATTTGAGGCAATGTATAACTAAAACAAAATCCTTTTAAATTAGTAATTCAGCATAATATGTGAAAGATAATATGAAATAATTCCATTTAATTATTCACATGGATATTCTACTAGTCGAATAATCACATGCTATATCAATAACCACTTTCATAATGAAAGAATGCATAAATCCAGACTATCATCACCACTTAGCCAAGCCCTCGTGCCAAGACTACAAATAAGATTTTTTTCAATGCCACGTGGCAAGATTCTATTATGTCAAATGAGACCTACCGATGCATCGAGGAGCTATTGCGGGCTACACCTGTCACTTACTAAGCCCAATGCATTCCTCATATGAACAAGTTTAAACATAACATAAACATTCTTATAAAAAATAGCATACGAAATGTAAATACTTTATCCATAAAACATGAATGGTATAAAAAAATTACACATCCATAGTCAAACATATCACAAAAACTTCAATACAATATGGAAAATTGGTATCATAATGAATCAACTTCAAATAAGCTTAAAATACTTCAAAGGATGTTGACATAGATGAAAATGATGAGTAAAACGTTTTGAGGGAAATATCCTTTTTGTAAATTCATTTAAAAGTCACACATTTATAAAGGAAGTAATTTAAAAGAGGTTTTTGAATCATAGTGTCCCATGCAACTTTGATACTTTTGAAAAGAATTATCATTTCAAAACATTCATGTCTATATAAATAAATCCTTAAAGTCATTTTGAAAACATTGAAATTAATTTAAATGATTTAGAAAGATAAATATTAAAAAAAATTAAAATGATGATCTTCATAAATATTACCTTTCAAAAATCCATAAAATATTCATTTTGAAATCATTTTTATGAAAAATCGAAAATGTGGATAAAAATGTCCCAGTAAATACTTACACATAAACAATCTAGGATAATAATGAGATTGAGGAATTAACCCTTGCCAATTGGGTAACATACGAAACTTACACCCCAAGAAACAGGTATCATACATTGAATATGAAAATACACATAAGTTAAAGTGTATTACACAAAGAATACAATTATGGGCAATACATACACCACACAAAAGGTAATAGTGGTAATATTGCACGAATCTCATAGGAATAAGGAGTGAGATGAAAACACATTACCTTGTACTTTTCCTTGGTCGAGGGTAGGTTAAAATCATGTTTAATAGTTAAATCATTATTATTAAATTATACAAGAATCATATACTTATATACAATATCATATATGATCTTTTAATATTACATTGTTAATAATATTTTAGTATAATCGTCGTTTCGAGTGTTAACTTACTCATTTTCTTTTATATGTTTTGTTACATAAGATGTTTTTTTTATGGATATGTTATATATTATTCATATCCAAAATGATATCAAGTCCTTTATTATTATTTTTAATCATCAAATGAGAATTATTCTTTAATGGATACGATGTGGAATGAATCTCATCACGTTCGTGGAGTCTTTAATCTGTACGTACGCATGAACGCTACTTCCATTTCATTTTTCATATTAAAAGGAATCAAAACCAAATGATACTGTAAAGACACGTAAATTTCATGGAATTTTTTTTCTTAATTTTCTTTGAAATTGTATATGAACGCAGTTTCTGATGGTACCTGATTCCGAGGATCGGTGTGCCCGAAATCATTTTCTGAAGTTTGGCTCGTGTACGTTCAGTGAATGAACGAGCGGGTTTTTTTAACATTTGAACCGGTACTCAGAATCAAATTCTGAGAGAACCGATGGAATTGCAGTGCTAGTATTTTCTTAGAAACTCCTCTTCCGTAGTTACGTTTTCTCAGGTGTGGTTTTTAATTTTTGGGGTTATGTTAAGAAATAAAATAAATTGTGCGACAAATTTATTTTTATTTCAATTAAAGCCACTTGAACGCCACTTAAAGATTCTTAAGCTGAGTTGATGCGGATAGGGTGAAATTCAAAATATCCTACCCTCTTGGTAGGATATTTGTGAGGTGGGGCCCACACGATCCCCACCGTTTATTTTCCGCTAAGTAACGCAACCGCGAAAACCCCTTTTAAATGAAAGTAAACTGGGGCATTTCATAAACAATTAAACTCTCCTATTAACTGGGAGGTTTATTCGTTGAAATTAATTCTGTGAATTAATGGGTTGTTACTTAGTTTGTTTTTCGTTTGTTGGCATGTAATAAAATAACACCAACATTTTTCTTCTTGAGTGTTGTTCGTTGAGAGGATTTGACAGAAACCTTAATTCCTTCATCCTCCTTCACAAAGAACGTGAAGAACGCGAAGAACGCGAAGAAAACCGGCCTCCAACGAAGGGAGATGAAGAACACCGAGCCCTCGGAGATCGATGACGTGACTCCAAGTACCGCGACACCGACGATTCTTCTCCCGTGACGTTCTTCTGCAACGTTCCTTCATCCGCGAAAAATCTTTGATCATCCGTTGAGTTGAGACATTGCGGACCTTTTAATTCATTGTGGTTTATAATAACAACATGGATTTAATTATTATAATTAAATCTGTATGTTCTTGATCCTCAGAGTTCATCGATGCAATGCCGTATACCGCGATGACGCGACGCCCTTCCGCGACGCGACGATCCTCTTCTCCCGCGACGATCAATTCCGCGAAGAACGCATGTTCGACGACTTTGACGAGGTAGGGGTTTGATTCTTAAAAATATTTGTGATTTATACCCGCGACAATTGTTAAACTATTTTTCTGTATAATTTTTTTAAAAAACCGATAACGCGGTGGGTGCGGACTAACGAACAAGTCCGAACCCACCACACTTTTTCGTTCTTGGTGTGCGAAACGGTGGACGATGACAAATGGGGCCACAAAGGCGATTTGAGGGCCTGATAGTGAAGAATGGGACCCGAGAGGAGCTACAGCGTAGACAAAAGTGGAATCGGAAAACCGGAGCAACTCCGGTGGCCTGCAGAATCCACCGGCGGCGCGGGTGCCGGCGCGGCGGCGCCGGCAGCCGGAGGCGGCGGCGCCCCGGCGCTCCGCCGGATGGAGCCGTCGCGGATGAAGCCGCGGCGGCGGCGACCGACCAGACCCGCGCCCGCACGGGTCCTGCGACACACGGGACGCGGCAAAGCCGTGTCCGCTGACCAAGCGCGGCCCCACGTGGGGCTGCGACACCTCATCCTGTGGGGGCAGCGCACCCCGTGGTTCCTCCGCTCGGCCGCTCGGCCGGGCCGAGCCAGACCGACCCGCCAGGCCGGGTCGCGCCGAGGCCGGGCCAGGCCGCCGGCCCTGTCCGGGTCGCACCCAACCAGGTCGGACCGGGATCTGGGTCGGGTCGACCCAGTTCGTGCTTACCTGGGGGGGGGGGGGGGTCGTGTAGGTCCGGGCCCAGACCCCCTGTTTCCTGACCTTTCCAGTATTTTTCTCATAACTTGAGCTACGAGCCTCTGAACGACGCGTCGTCAGCAGAAATGCAATCCTTGGATCGAGACAGTCATTTCGGTATATCACACTCAAAGTTTCTGAATACTTTGGGTTCGGCCGGGTTGGTTCGTACACGTAACCAACCGGGCCCTCGGAGCAGAAACACTTATATCTTGAGCTTCGGACGTCCGATTGACGTGCCGTCGACTTAGTTGATTTCCTATAGGTGAGACGGATCTTTTGGATTACTCCACCCGAGGTTTGGACGTAGGTAGAGTACAGTCAGGTTGGTTTTTCCTTAAAACCCAACTGGGCCCCTAGGACGAAAAATCCAATAACTCTTAGACCGGGCATACGATTGACGCGCCGTCTGCGACGTTGAGTTCCTGTTGACGATACAGAACTTTTGGATACATCAACTCTGGACTATGTGTCAGTTGATGTATCAGCCTCTCGGATCGTGGAGCGGACCCTCCCGAATGAGATTGCTGTGTGTGGGAATCCTAGAGCTGGCTGCGACTGCTACTGTGACGACAACGACTATGCAGAGATCCTCAGTGGATTCGACGGTGACGACTACAGCACTCAGCGATCCTTTGAGGGTCAGTGCTACCAATCCTGTGTGGGTCCGATCCTTTGTGGGTCAGCACTCAGCGGTCCTATGTGCGCCAGTGCCTACAGTTCCTCTGTGGGCCCGATCCTATGTGGGTCTTTGCGGGGGTTAGTTACCTATCAATCAATGTGGGCCAGATCCTTTGTGGGTCATTGCGGGGGTTAGTACCTATCGATCCTTTGTGGGTCCGATGACTTTGATGGATCAATGATAATCTCTATCGTCATTTGAAGAAGTATACCTGTGTGAGCTAAATCCTGTTTTTTCTTTCCTTTGTGGATTTTTTTGTGCTATCCTGTGTGGATTTACGTTTTTCTTTCCACTTTGGATTGTGCAATCCTATGTTGATTTATGTTTTTCATTACTTTGTGGATTGTTCTATCCTGTGTGGATTTAAGTATTGCTTTCCTCTGTGGTATGGGATGTACTTGGGCTCGGATGTTGGAGCCGAACGAGAATTGATGACTTAGGTATATGTATGGGCATATACCTAAGCAGTGTCGGGTGTTACTTTGTGATTTTATATATACTTTGTGGATTCTGGGAGACCTTCGGTGGTCTTGGGGTCCCTACTGAGTAGGTTATACTCACCCCTGCATGGGCTATGCCCGCACTACGTTGTGTTGGTTGCAGACGACAGACAACGCTGACCGTGGTGGAGGCTTGTGGAGTAGGACGGTACCTGGAGGTGGACCACTGGGTGGGACGTACTCGGAGCGGTCAGCTAGACCCGAGGAGCAGTGGAGGCTATATGTACCCACCCTTCAGGTGGGACATCTAGTAGACGGCTCGACGTTTCGGCTTTACTTTTAAGTTGTTGTTTTTCCCCTTTCAGTTGTACTTTACAGTTGGACTTGTATTTCCGGACCCCTTTACTTTTCCGCACTTACTATTGTACCAGTTTTGACTTAGTGTTTACTTCTTCAGCTTTCATACTCTGTGGTGCTTGTTTACTTTACAAAGACAATGCCTTCCCTTTTTACCGGGATTTACGCCTTGGTTCTAGTCGCCAGCCCCTGGCCTTTTGAAGGTGGGATTGGGGTAGTCACGGCACGGGCCCCGAGGACGGGTCGTGACAAATTGGTATCAGAGGAGTTCAGTTCTACTGCAGCCTCTGATCTTTCTTCTATGTAATGCAATAGTGTTGACAGTATTATGGGTGGTTATCAGTCCAGGGAGTCCAGATTTGGTGCGGAAGCCGACGTATCCATACACTAGGACCCTGACTTCTAATTTCCGACTTAATGCATGAAAACATTGATTGCATGTGTGTTTCATGTTTTCTTCGTGATTACTTGTTTCAGCTCACCAGGTATATTGTTCTGACCATGGCGCACATGTTTCCATTTCAGAATGGCCCCACGATGGCAGCCGGCTAGGGTTCTGAGATTTGTACATGACGACAGCCCACCAAGCGACGAGGCCTCGGTACAGGGCTCTTTAATAGTAGAGGCACCGGCGGTACCTCTACCCACCGAGCCACCGATGCTTCCAGCCCCAGCTGCTGACGATGCACATCGCCTTAGTGCACTACATGAGTTCTAGCGCCAGTGACCGGCCAGGTTCCGCGGGGAGAAGGACCCCCAGGCAGCCGAGGACTGGCTGGAGGCAGTGGTACGAGTTTTCAGGCTAGTGAGGACACCAGAAGACCTCATAGTGATCCTCACAGCGAGCCTACTGCACGCAGCAGCGTAACGATGGTGGAGCTTGATGCTCCAGGTGCACGATGAGGCATCATTTCTCTGGACGGACTTTGAGATCCTCTTCCGCTCAGAGTTCTTCCCGGCCACTCTCCGTGCGGTGCGCATCCAGGTGCTTCTTCAGTTGCGGCAGGGCAGCATGACGGTCTCCCAATACTCGGTGAGATTTACTGATCTCTCACGCTACAAGACATACATGGTACGAGACCCGTTCTTCCGGGCCCGAACCTTTGAGTGGGGATTGAGACATGATATCCGGGCATCACTGATCTCTATCAGCATTCCGAATCAGGAAGAAATACTGGAGCGAGCCCTTTTGATCGAGAGCTTTCTTGCAGAGACTTATCCAGTGGTGAGACCTACCGCGGGGTGGCACGTAGAAGAGTCTTCCGCAGTAGGCAGTCGACGAATGACTCGGGGGTCCAGGAAGACCAGACCCTCACGCAGACGACCCTAGGAAACTGGCTCAGCAATGCGGGGCACACAGCGTGGAGCCAGTCTTTCGTGAGATAGGCAGTGCTACACATGCGGCGGGCAGGGTCACATGGCTCGTGACTGCCTGACCCACCATGCTGAGGAGCAGCAGACGGTTGAGGGGCCACCTAGGAAAAGGCAGAGGGTCGACCGTGGCAATCCGCAGGGAGGAGGCGGATGAGGCAGAGGAGCTGGCCGAGCAGCAGGGGGTGGGTGACGCTTTGAGGCTCTACCACCACCAGCACCAGGAGGTCCACCCCGACCACAGGGAGCTGGCGGGCAGAGACAGGCACAGCTCCAGGCAGCGGAGGCCTATGACCACGGCGTGCCCGAGATGATTCGAGGTACGATTTGTGTCTATTCCACCCTTTCTGCAGTTCTTATAGACACAATAGCGAGTCACTATTTTATAGTTGTTTCCCTTGTTCGGAGCTCGGAGATTTCGACAGAGGCGTTGGCTCTATCCTTACGGCTAGAGACTCCTACGGGAGCAGACACGACGATTACGCACTGGTGCCGGCAGTGTGAGATTACTCTAGGAGGTGAGATCTTCGGCTAGGATCTTCATGTAGCGGCGTCGAGGCCTTACGACGTCATCTTGGGCATGGATTGGTTGTCTACATTCCATGCACAGATTAACTGTATTAGGTGCCAGGTGCGATTTGTACGCATCGACGGGGATAGGTCCACCTTCACTGGCGAGAAGGGAGCCTTCGCAGCACAGGATGGACTTCCACAGAGGACAGGACAACCCATCACTCATCAGTTGGCTAGCCTCATCCTTGGAGCAGTTGATGTGTGGTGTCCTGGTTTTCCTGCAGTGGTGGATCAGTACGCATACGTCTTTTCCGACGCTGTTCCAGGGCTACCTCCTCGCGGAGAGTTAGAATTTTATATTGACGTGTACCCCGAGACAACCCAGATATCGACTCCAGTATATCGGATGGCCCCCGCCGAGCATCGAGAGTTACGGGTACAGTTGGAGGACTTGCAGGGAAAGGGGTTCATCTGACCCAGTGTTTCTCCCTGGGCTTCCCCGATTTTGTTCTCCAAGAAGGCGGACGAGAGCTTGCGACTTTGTGTCATCTATCGTCACGTGAACCAGGTGATAGTGAGGAAAAAGTATCCGCTACTGAGGATTGATGACCTCTTCGATCAGCTCACGGGAGCACGGTGGTTCTCAATGATAGACCTCAGGTCAGGCTATCATCAGCTCAGAGTTCGAGATGAGGACGTGCAGAAGACGACATTCAGATGTCGGTATGGCCACTATGAGTTCGTGGTTATGCCTTTCTGCATAACCAATTCTCCATCACTGTTCATGGATCTCATGAACAAGATCTTTCAGCCATACCTCGATCGATTTTTCGTGGTCTTCATCGACGACATTTTGATTTACTCGACGACTGAGGAGGAGCACGCCTACCACTTACAGGTTGTATTAGACACACTCCGAGAGAACCAGCTTTATGGAAAGCTCTCGAAGTGTCAGTTATGGATATGCGAGGTCCACTTCTTTAGATATGTACTCTCTGAGGTGGGAGTTGCAGTGGATCTTGTGAATATCGAGGTAGTGCTAGCTTGGGAGCCACCCAAGAGAGTGACGGCGATGCGGAGTTTCTTGGGACTAGCTGGATACTACCGGAGATTCGTGCCAGACTTCTCCAGAGTTGTGGCACCACTCTTAGCTTTGACGAAGAAGGGGAGACCCTTTGAGTGGTTAGACAGATGTCAGCAGAGCTTCCAAGAGCTGAGACCGAGATTGACAAGCACACCTATCTTGAGGTTTCCTGAGGAGGGAGTAGGGTACGTAGTCTACTGCGATGCATCAGGGACCGGACTCGGATGTTTCCTGATGCAGGAGAGGGCAGTGATTGCCTATGGATCACGTCAGTTGAGGCCGCATGAGTAGAACTACGCTACTCATGACCTGGAGTTTGTAGAAGTGGCCTTCACTCTGATGACATAACGACACTATCTGATGGGGGAGCGCATTACAGAATTTTCTGACCATCAGAGTATCAGATACATCTTCTCTTATAAGGATATGAACCTGAGACAACAGCGATGGCTCGAGTTCCTCCAAGACAATTACTTTGAGATAGTATATACTCCTGGGAAGGGAAACGTAGTAGCCGATGCTCTCAGCAGGAGGACGGGCATTCAACTACTTGAGGAGGCGACAGAGTAGCTTGCCCCTTTGCAGATATCCTTCATGGATATAGATGGAGCAGCCTTCCTTCAGTCTCTCATATTCACCCCTCCACTACTACTGCGGGTCATAGAGTCACAACGTGGGGACACTGACTGTGAGACGCGGCGTGCACAGATATCCTCAGGACACGCACCTGATGGATTCTCCTTTGGAACAGAGCACGACATCCTTTTCAGATGACGTACCTTGGTACCAGTTGCTTTACGAGAGGAGGTGTTGAGAGAGTTTCACACTTCTCATTTGGAGGTACATCCTGGAGTGGAGAAGATGTACCAGGATCTCAGACGACAGCACTGGTGGCCAGGCATGAAGAAGGTTGTGGCGGAGTTTGTTTCTTGATGCCTCAGCTGCCAGCAGGTGAAGGCTCTGCACCAGGTACCAATAGTCTTGGTACATCCCGTGTAGGTCCCGGAGTGGATGTGGGACGAGATATCTATGGACTTTGTGACTGGACTTCCATGCACATCCAGAGGTCACGACTCCATTTAGGTGATTGTCGACCGACTCCCCAAGTCAGCTCACTTATTACCCATAAGAGAGCAGGGCTCAGTGGAGAGCTTGGGGCGTCTCTGCATTCAGGAGATTGTATGGCTTCACGGTGTTCTATCATCTATCGTCTCCGATAGAGATGCTCACTTTACTTCCCGGCTTTGGAAGGGGTTGCAAGAGGCGTTCGGGATGCAGCTACGTCTGGGCACCGCCTTTCACCCTCAAACGGATGGTCAGACAGAGAGAACCATTCAGACTCTCGAGGACACGCTTCGCGCATGTGTCCTCGACTTTTGTCGCATCTGGGAGGACCACCTACGCTTGGTGAGTTTGCGTACAACAGCATTTACCACTCCACCATCAAGATGGCACCTTACGAGGCGTTGTACGACAGACGTTGTAGATATCCATTGTGTTGGACAGACCATAGGGAGTCAGCACTTGTGGGACCAGAGATGGTCCAGGCCACGACATAGAAGGTCCAGGTCATCTAGGAGTGGATGAGGACAGCTCAGAGCCGAAAGAAGTCTTATGCTGACCAGATGTGGAGGCCATTAGAGTTCGAGGATGGCGACCACGTCTTCTTGCGTGTCTAACCTCGATGTGGATTGCAGAGATTTGGAAGAGGCAGCAAGTTGTCTCCACGCTTCATCGGACCATTAAAAATCCTCATCAGAATTGGCGAGGTGGTTTATCGCCCTGCTCTACCACCTCAGTTGCACCGGGTGCACGACGTCTTCCACATATCACGGCTGAGGAGATCTGTGCTTGACCCGACACACATCATTGACCATGGGGAGCTAGACGTTGATGATGGGGAGACTTTTGCTGAGGTCCCGATGGAGATCGGGGATTGACAGGAGCAAGTTCTACGTGGACGATCGATTCCTCTTGTGCACATCAGATGGAAGCACGGGATCCTCCAGGAGAACTCATGGGTGCGGGAGGCTCATATAAGTGATTAGTACCCACATTTGTTTCCCTAGATTTTTATGTATCTTTACGGGGACGTAAATCCCTGAGGTGGGAGTGATGTAAAGAACCGTAAATTTCAAGGGAATTTTTTTCTTAATTTTATTTGGGTTTTTTACATGAATACAGTTTTTGACGGCACCTGATTCCGAGGCCCGGTGTACCCGGAATCATTTTCCGAAGTATGGCTCGGGAACGTTCAGTGAACGAACGAGCGGGTTTTTTTACTTTTTAACTGGTGCTCGGAATCAAATTCTGAGGGCAACGATGGAATCGCATCGCCGGTATTTTCTTAGAAACGCCTCTTCCAGAGTTGCATTTGCTCGGTTGTGGTTTTTAATTTTTTGGGTTAAGTTATGAAATATAACAAAAGTGTGCGAGAACATTATTATTTTTTCACTTAAAGCCACTTGAAAGCCATTTAATGCTTTTTAAGATGAGTTGATGCGGATAGGGTGCAATTCAAAATATCATTCCCTCTTGGTAGTATTTTTTTGAGGTGGGGCCCGCACGAGCTGCACCGTTTCTTTTCTGCTAAGTAACACACCCGCGAAAACCCCTTTTAAATGAAAGTCAAGTAGGGCATTTCTTAAACAATTAAACGCTCCTATTAATTGGGCAGTTTATTCATTGAAAATAATTCTGTTAATTAATGGGCTATTAAATAGTTTGTTTTTAGATTGTTGGCATGTAATAAAATAAGACGAACATTTTTTTTCTTGAGTGTTGTTCGTTGAGAGGATTTGACAGAAACCTTAAGTCCTTCATCCTGCTTCGCGATGAACGCGAAGAATGCGAAGAACACTGGCCTCCAACGAAGGGAAAAGAAGAACACCGAGCCCTCGGAGATCGACGTCGCGACGCCAATTACCGCGACGTCGATGATTCTTCTCCCGCGATGTTCTTCTGCGACGTTTTTTCATCCGCGATAAATCTTCGATCATCCGTTGAGGTGAGATATTGAGGACCTTTTAATTATTTGTGGTTTATAACAACAACATAGATTTAATTGTTAAAATTAAATCTGTATGTTCTTGATCCTTGGAGTTCGTCGACGCGACGCCGTATACCATGACGACGCGACGCCCTTCCGCGACACAACGATCCTCTTCTCCCGCGACGATCAATTCTGCAAAGAACGCACGTTCGACGACTTAGACGAGTTAGGGGTTTGATTCTCAAAAATCATTATGATTTATACCCGTGACGTTTGTTATGGTTTTGTTGTGTAATTTTTTTTTAAAAAAAACCATTAACGCGGTGGGTGCGGACTAACGAACAAGTCTTAACCCACCACACTTTTTTGTTCTTGGTGCGTGAAATGGAGGACGATGAAAAATGGGGCCGCAATGGCGATTTGACGGCCAGGTAGTGAAGAATGGGACCTGGGAGGAGTTACGACGCAGATGGAAGTGGAATCGGTCCACCGGAGCAACTCCGGTGGCCTGCGGAATCCCCCTACGGCGCGGGTCGTCGGAGTGGCGTCGTCGGCGGCCGGAGGCGGTGGCGCCCCGGCGTGCCGCCGGATGGAATCGTCGTGGCTGAAGGCGTGGCGGCGGCGGCCAACCAGACCCGCGCCCGTGCGGGTCCGGTGACACACGGGACGCGGCAAAGCCGCATCCGCTGACAAAGTGCGGCCCCACGCGGGGCCGCAGCACCTCATCCCACGGGGGCAGCGCGCCCCGCGGTTCCTCCGCTCGGCCACGCGGTCGGGCCGAGCCGGACCAACCCGCCTGGCCGGGTCGTGCCCAGGCCTGGCCGGGCCGGGTCGCGCCCAACCGGGTTGGACCCAGATCTGGGACGGGTCGACCCGGGGGGGGGGGGGGGGTCGGGCCGTGTAGGTCCGGGCCCAAACCCCCTATTTTTGATCCTTTCCGGTATTTTGATCATAACATGAGAAACGGGCCTCCGAATGATGCGCCGTCAGTGGAGATACGATCCTTGGATCGAGACGGTCGTTTCGGTATATCACACTCAAGGTTTCAGAATACTTTGGGTTTGGCCGGGTTGGTTCGTACACGAAACCAACCGGGCCCTCGGAGCGGAAACGCTCATATCTTGAACTTCGGACGTCTGATTGACGTGTCTTCGACTTTGTTGATTTCCTCTAGATGAGACGGATCATTTGGATTACTTGGCCCGAGATTTGGACACAGGTGTAGTACGGTCGGGTTGGTTTTTCCTTAAAAACCAATTGGCCCCTAGGACGAAAAAGCCGATAACTCTAAGACCGGGCGTCTGATTGACGCGCCATCTGCGACGTTGAGTTCTTGTTGACGAAAAAAAACTTTTGGATACATTAACTATGGGCTATGTGTCAGTTGATCTATCAGCCTCTCGCCTCGTGGAGCGGACCCTCCCGAACGAGCTTGCTGTGTGCAGGAACCATAGAGCTGGCTGCGACTGCTACTGTGACGATGACGACTGTACAGAGATCCTTAGTGGATTCGATGGCGATGACTACAACACTCAACAATCCTTTGTGTGTCATTGCTACCGATCCTGTGTGGGTCAGCGCTCAACGGTCCTGTGTGGGCCAGCGCCTACAGGTCCTGTGTGGGCCCGATCCTGTGTGGGACTTTGCAGGGGTTAGTTACCTAACGATCCTTTGTGGGTAAGATCCTTTGTGGGTCATTGCAGAGGTTAGTACCTATCGATCCATTGTGGGTACGACTTAGATGCATCAGTGATCATCTCTATCATCATTTGAAGAAATATACATGTGTGAGCTGAATCCTGTTTTTGCTTTCCTTCGTGGATTGTGTGGTGCTATCCTGTGTGAATTTACGTTTTTCTTTCCAATTTGGATTATGCTATCCTTTGTGGATTTACGTTTTTCTTTCCTTTGTGGATTGTGATATCTTGTGTGGATTTATGTATTGATTTCCTATGTGTACTGGGTTGTACTGGGCTCGGATGTTGGAGCCGAACGAGAATTGGTAACTTAGGTATATGTATGGTCTTATACCTAAGCAGTGTCAGATGTTACTTAGTGATTTTATCTATCCTTTGTGGATTCTGGGAGACCTTCAGTGGTCTCGGGGTCCTTACTGAGTAGTTTATACTCACCACTGCACGGGCTATGCCCTCACTACGTTGTGTTGGTTGCAGACGACGGACATCCATGACCGTGGTGGGGGCATGCAGAGCAGGACGGTACCTGGAGGTGGACCACTGGGTGGGACATACTCGGAGTGGTCGGCTGGACCCGAGGGGTAGTGGAGGCTATCTATACCCACCCTTCAGGTGGGACTTCCAGTGGACGGCTCGACGTTGCGGCTTTACTTTTCAGTTGTTGTTTTCCCCTTTCAGTTGTACTTTACAGTTGGACTTGTATTTCCGGCCCCCTTTACTTTTCCGTACTTACTGTTGTACCAGTTTTTACTTAGTGTTTAATTCTTCCGCTAGCATACTCTGTGGTGCATGTTTACATTACAAAGGCAATGGCTTCCCTTTTTTCCGGGATTTACGCCTTAGTGCTAGTCGCCAGCCCCTGGCCTTTGGATGGTGGGCTTGGGGTAGTCACAGCACGGGCCCCGAGGATGGTTCGTGACAAAATTATAGTTATATAATTATTCCTGTATAATAAAATATCTTATATTTTTTACTTATGTTCATTAACATCGTCCTTTATACTTCCATGTATGGTATGAACGAGTCATATCACTTTGAGGGGGTGGTAGTTTGCACTTCCCCAAATGAAATTATCGTATATATATAAAACATGAAATGAATAATGGTATGATATAAAATGGAATTTCAGAAGCTTATATATAAAATAAATATATTTAATATCATATTTAATTATAGTGTCATCATAATGGCCACCATGAGAGGTGGTAGGAGATAATTGAACAATAATCGCTTCGTGAGGTGTTTGGTTTCCATCCACAGAAACATTATGTTCTTCACCGATTAGATGGATGTGTGTATAAGTGTTGTTATAATACTTCTAATAACAATATCCGAGTATATTTAGTATACTGGGATTTTTACAAAATAAAATATTTATAAGATTTTAGGGGTTGGAGATGTAAAATTAAAAAAAAGAAGCTAAGAGAAATCATTACCATTAATTTGGGTAACTCCCTTTGGTTTGAACCAAAAAGTACTCTTGAAGATCCATCTGCCTAAAGTACGGGTTTTATGAAGAGGATAGGGATGTAGGGAGATTAATTGGGAAGATTTTGTACGATAAAAAAGGCTTGAGAGGTGTGAGGAATTATTTATAAGTTGTGTCCTTTTATATGGGAGAGGAGGGGCTCTTTAGGAAAATATAGAAATATTATTTTATAATAAATTCATATTCGGTTTCTAATGGCTCCAAAGTTGATTATTTAAATTTTAAGGTGGGGATGGGTCAAAAACCAAACAACCAATATAATTTAGACAGGTTTGTGTCATTATATTAACATTATCTTTTAGTTTTAACTCTAAGTTTATTAGTTTGACACTTACCATGTCACTTTCTATCTTTATATTATATAGTTAATAAACATACTATATACCTCCACACTACCACCAAGTGGTTCATTAATGATACACCTATCATGATACAAGTCTTTTGGCCGATCCTTAGATTTTTAGGAATAGAATATAAATTAATAATATAATATTTTCATTAAAAACTCATTTATGTCAATTTTGACACTACTCAATAATTGATTTTTGTTAAAGTCATAATAACTTTATTAATTTGAAAAAAATAAATTTTAGAATTCATAACACGTCATATTAACCAATAAAATTTTTTCATGTCATCATAACATTCAAATTACATTTATTTTAACATTTATGATTTCAAGTATTTGATTCTTTCATTAATAATGAAAATACTGCATCATTAGTGTGTCATATATATTCTTACATTTTCAATATCTAAAAATTATAAATAAAATACCATTATGTAGTAAATTTTTTTACCTTTCTAATGAATATTTATAATAAAAAATAAAACATATATAACCAAATATAATTTTTTTTTTCTAAAAGATATAAGCTTATGTCATTTTTGTATTCACTTTAAATTCATTAATATAAAGTGCCCCTATCACCTACAAGTGGCTCCATTGGGTCCCAAAATCGACCCAACGATGACCATGGTTGGCCATGTATCCACCAATAAGGTTATGACTCGTTTTAGGGTAATTTATTATTATAATAATATTATTTTTTAACCATTATTTACTGAATTTACCCTTTAACCATGGTAAATAAAATATTTACCAAAATAATTATTCAAAATTACTAAAAATTAAAGATACCTATTTACAAAATTTGGAAATCTTCATTCCATATATGAAATCCATTTTTCGAGATTCAAAACACATAAGTGGTAGAGATTAATTTAAAATTAATTCCCGATGTCAAAACAAAAAGCGTGTTTTTAAGATATAATAACTATAAAAAGATTGACACTTGTTCATGTCCTGTTTAATTGTGAAATTATGTTCAATGACCAAAATTGTATTAAATTGTAACAATATATTCTAAATATACTTTAATACCACTACAATTCATAATTTATCATTGTTAATTATTTTGATTAAAAAAGTTGTTTTTAATTAAAATTTATTAATTTTCACCATTCATCAAAATATAAATTTATCCGAAAAGTACCAAACATTCACATTAGGATTAATTCGATATGCCTAATAAAAAAATGAAGCCCATTTTTAGAGCTGAAATTTATAAAATTTTAAAAAGTAGCTATTACTATTTATAACGGCTAGTTTTATTGGTTGTAGTGTGTGTTAGAACTCGATGTTACGTACAACACACGCTGCTGTATTATTAAAAGAGAACCATAACGTGGATGCTTGGGGTGTTAAATTGTAAATTTTTTATGTCCCCATTCTAACTAATAAATTTATTTATTCAAATTTAATATATAAATGTTTAAAATATTGGATTTAAAAGGGTTCACTATTAAAAGTTGGTAAAAGTACATTTTTTTTTAAAATTACTTCTGTTGTCTAGAAAAATGAATTTGTTCTAAAATTATGTCTAAGAAACTAATAATATAGATTATAAAATTATGAGGATTATATAATGTTCAATATTTAGTTATAACTATTCATAAAATCTTTTGAACGGCTTGTTTGGTAAGTCATGGTGCGCTTGAACTCGGTGTTGTGTGTAGTGCAAGTTATTGAATTATTTTGAATAAGTGACACACTATAAAATATTGGGGTGTCACAAAGAGTATCTATTGAACCCAATGATGGTGTGTCAGACAATACTATTATCATTCCAAAATACATATAGAACCTCGGTGAAAATTCCTTACAATCGGTTAAGAAAATAAATATATTTTTTCTAAATGTATTTTCAATATAAAATTCACTTAATAAAAATGTCAAAAATTATAATTCCCATTAATTATAAAAATATAATTTTTCATAAATCAACTTTCGTTATTTTTTAACTGAAAAATAATTATTTTGATTTTAAATTCATATTAACCATTTATCAATAATCTATATAAAGCATCATTCCTCATGTCAATTTTAGAAAATTATTTAATAAATACATATATAAATGTTAAGTAAATAAAATGTCATTAATCCAAATATATAGAATCATAACAACCTAATAATGTAATTGGATCCACATGACTTATATATGTTCATACAAAATATCCACATTTTTGTAATCCAATGCCTTGAATGGAATATTCCACTAATTCCATCTATCAAAATTATCCATAAACGAGATCACATAAAATAAATTAATTAAACTTCCAATTATGGGTGATTGGAAATGCACATGTATATTTGGTATAAACTCACTTTTATAGTGATAGTTCCCACTATATTTTGGAATATAATCCCCTATTTGTGTGAATTTAAATAATAATACAAAAATGTTCAAGTAATTTTCATTCCACCAATCTAGTTGTTATGACTATGTGTCATAAGTCCTAAAATCCCATATAATGTACTTTTAGAGATAAAATATCTAAAATAATGGTTTTTATTATTATGGTTATTTTATATTACAAATTATTATTGTACCTATTACTCATATATAATCTTAAAAAAAATCATGAAAATCCATCAATATTTCATACATACATCAATCCTCCAATCAAAATATGAAAAGACATACATCTCTACTTTGTGATAGTGTATAGAGAGATAAAATTAGAGAAAATGATGTGATTTCCCTCTTTATAAAAACAATATTCCTCTATTGTATACCATAATTTATCCCTGAACATCATTCTTCACAATTTTTTCAAATATCATAATGTATCCCCAGTCACATTTCCTCCCCCTATCTATCTATAACATAATATGATTGGGAAATCATTGTTATTCAATCTATTCTCCCTTAATAACATTTAAATTTTCAACACATTCTCATATCCTAAAACACCTATAGTATAACTCCATTTAAAAATAAATTCAACTTGGGTAAAACAAACCTACCATTTAATTTCACAAGTCTCCATAATATTCGTAATCTTCACAATCTTATGGTGATAAAATAATACCCCCAAAATTCCCTATATCAAAAATAATATTACTCTATCGAATAAATGCGCAAAATATAACATAATTGAATTAAAAAAATATGTGTAAGAATAATTATATTTTTCATTGACATTTTAATTTAATTAATACATTTCTATTTATATCTATATTTATTAATTATACATAACAAATTTTCATAGTTGTAAAATGTATATGGAATGTTTGGAAGAAAATATATACAAATTTTATTAACTATTAAAAAAATGAAATATAATTTTAGTGATAGTATTAGAGGTGACCACTGTCAATATTTATAATTTTAATAAGAATAACCAACTGATAAGTAAACAAAACAATTTACATTAAATCATCAAAAATAAAAAAAATCGGAAATTAATAACATAGAAATTAAGGTTTATATGAAATATAAAGTTATATTTTTTAAAAAATAGAGAAATAAAATCAATATAGTCGACATTTAAGAGAATTTAACAATACATTTTTTAGGTCAATAATTATGAACCAATAATTAGAATGATTCAAAAATTTATATTAATTTCCATCAACACAAAATCATGAATTAATTTGAAATTTTATGTAGAAAATACATATAATTCATTCCAAATAATATTTCATTAAGAGTTGAAATTTTAGTGATGAAATATTTTGGCCTGTAGGGATCCTTTCTGAGTGATTCCACTAGAATGGGTGAATTATGTTATGAGACACATGTTCATTCTGACAACATAAAGAAAAATAAAAACTAAAAAAGTATATCATGACCTCATCATTAATAGGGTTTCTCTTATGTTCCTCATTACAATATTATATAATTATAATAATGATTATATTTAATATAATCAAATTTTATCAGTGATTAATTTTCCTAAATACACAAATAAATTTCTTTTAAAAATTAATTAAAGTTGTTTTGGTGGTTGATTTTGGAAACATTAGTCTATGCCTAGGGTTATTACAGATATAATTATTTTAGGTTATTTAACCCCCTAAACCAGTGCCAATCAATTCATTATCTCTATTATTCATTACATGAGAAGGGATAATAGATTTACAAATAAACAAGTTTATGACTGCATTGACATGGTATTGTACCAACTATGAATAACTACTTATTGGTAATTATAGTTATCTTTCACATATGAAATGTGAAATCCTATATAACATAATCTTTATTTTCACCATAATAATTAATTGTATCTTCATTGAATATATTCATTCTTTTGAAATGTCTTCGATGAATGAAAATTAAAACTTCTTATTTTTCACTTATTGTGAATGTCCAACTGTCAAATTCATTTAATATAAGTATAAATTTGTGTGTCCATGTAAATACATATTGGATAAGAAATTCAATTGAGTTATTTCATGAAATATGATTCTCAACCCAAAAAATGGAAAAATATTATGTTCACATAATTTAGTGATTCACACATGTAACTTTTGGAACATAATGCTTCTCCTTACAATATTTCAAAATGTTCTATTTTATGAAATATTTAATTGAATAACCATAACATAAGAACATAGTAAATTTTTTTATGTTAACATCCATTACATAATAATATATATCACACCCCATAACCTATAATATTAGTGTATTTGGAGATTAAATATACAAATCATAATAATATTAAATTGTTTTTTGAGTATTTCTCATATATAATCATTATAAATGTAACCAGAAAAAAATTATGACATATAATAATCCTCTTCATTACCTATGGAGGTGAAATATTAAATAATGTGAGGTAAAAATATCAGTATTATTAAACACAAAAGATAATAAAAGATAATAAGTGATCCTAATATTAATATATCTTTATTAGAACATAATCAAGGTGCATAAACATAACATCACAAAGTCAATTTTAATAAAACATAGATCATCAATGCTGAGTCTTGAATTAAATAATTTTCAATAACACAGTACATTATCCATTGGAGTGAAAAAATTGGTCAATAATTATGAACCATGAAAACCACAGATATGAATATTTGATAGTGAGGTTGTGGGAAAAATAATTTGAAATATACATAAGCATAGAAAATAACTTCTTATTTTGATTCTCACTGCTATATAAATTATATCATTGTTGATTTAATCTCATAGGGGATCGAGTACACTTTGTATCCCCATAAAAATAATTTACAAAGTCGTATACTGTATTGTTTCAACTGAATATTCCATTAAATTTTATATCCGGGGAGATGTATCATTACCTAATTCATTTGACAAATATAAAAAATTACAAGAATACATTATTTATTGAAACCCCGTTTATATTTCTTCTACATAGACATGAAATCATTCAAAACATAATCATATCATAATTAACCCATGAGAAGGAATCATGTTCCACAAAAACAGTCAAAGTAAAATATCATAATTCATCCATATATAGATGTTTTATGGAATTATTATTAGATATCCCCATTGAATCCTAAAAACCATTAAAAGATATTTATATAGTTTAAAAATTTGTTATTAATGGGATATAAAATTTCATTGTATAATATGAATAAATATGTTTTACTATTTGATAACATTTATTTTATAGTGATATTATTTATAAAATATATTTTATAGAAAAAAAATTTAATGATATTTAGAAGAAAAATTAAAAAAAACAAAGGATGGATCTATAAAAAATAATTAAAATAATTAAATAAAGTGATCAACAATAAAATATTAATAATGAATCTTCTCAATCATTTTTATATTATATGAAAGGCTATAAAAAATTATATTTTTAATAATTGAGCTTGGCATATGGAAATAAATGAAATCATATAAAATTCATGGATATGGAGTGAAAATACTTCCAAATGAAAGGAATAAATAAAGTTATCTCCACATACAAGAATCATTGTAGTTGATTTATGAACCAATTGGTAGTGAATTTTTATGATTATATGTGAACCCTTGAAATAATTATTGAAGAAGAATATAACTGTGTTTCTAAATAGAACGAATGTAAAATTTTCATCAAATTAGAAATTCATCCATGGAGATAATATATATATACATAATAGATTAGAACATGTCTCCTAAGATTGATTTCTGATTAGTCCAATATACTCTAATTCCTTGTATGAAAAATTTTTATTCATTATTCCCATGTATAAAAACCATATTAACCATTATTTTTCATAAAAATTTAATTTAAATGTCGGTATTACCTATTGTTTTATTATTAAAATATATATCGATTAATTTTTTTTCATATTTTTAATGTATGATCTAGATTAAAAATTTGTTTCCTTTAACTATAGACATGTTTAAATAACCTCCAAAATTTTCAGGATGTCTTAATATTATTTGTGAAATTTTTCATCAGTCCCAAGGTAATTATTTGTTATTTATGGAATAATATCATAAGGAACACTTAAAAATGATCATTTTGATGTTCATTGAATAGAAAAAGGTATTTAATTTATTAATGAAGATAATTTATAGAAAAAAATAAATCCTTTCACAATTATTTCATTTTTATTTTATTTATTTATTGATTTTTATTATTTATGTTCTATGTTTTTATGGAGTATAATTCATAAGGTTTTGAATAACCATGTTAAACTATTTCATTTTGGGTCTACTATTTAAAGATAGATTTTACAAGGTTTAATAAACCATGTGTACAATCCATGAAATTTTCCTATTATTTCTATATAAGGACTAATGAATAGTGCATGGTTTGGGAAATCAGGGGGAAACTGTGTGATGTACATAACCAAAAATTGTATTTAAATTCACAAATTTACATAATTGAATTAAGAACTCAATATGTTTATCCTTCTCCCACTAATCTATCTTGTGAAACCCTGTCCCATGTGGGACCCTATGTAAGGTTCCCCCCTCACCCAATCTAATCTCATGAAGTATCTATATGATTTTAAGAAAATCCCCTAGAGGATAGTGTTTTCTCTTTCCCTCCCTATTCTTTCTCTTTTATTATTCATGTTTTCTTAGGTTCCATCATTATTCATATATAAGGACAATATCTTGGTGGTTTTTTATCAAAATTAATTTGTTTTTAGTGTCTATGGATTACATATTCAAAATGGTATGTTACTATCTATGTTTTTGAGAGTTTATCATCATTATTATAAGTTCTATGTTAGAATTTACATTATTTTATTTTTCATTACAAACAATAAGGCACTTGAGCTTTAATAATGATATTTTCAATAAATTATTCTAGTTTTTTTTAATTATAAATATATCAGGTTATAATTATGGATTATATGTTCGATCAAAAAAGGGTTTTCCAAGACATTAAATGCATTTGTAATTAAATAAAAAAGATACATTTGTAAAGTGTTTTTTACGAATACTATGAAACTTTTTATAGAATTTTTGGTATTTTGAATAATTATAGTTACATAATACTGGGTGTGAGATGGTTCTTGAATTAAATTGTTACATAAATGGATTATTTATACATTTTATGGTTATCTGTTTAACTTGGGTTCTTGTATATCAAAATCTAATTTGATGCGTATCTCTTAAATTAATTCATTTAGATAACATAAGATTGTTTATATGTGTGTGTGTGTGTTTGAATGTAACATATATTTACACTCATGTATTTGTATATATATATATATATATATATGTTAATATCTATATATAAATTTATTTTAATATGTATATATATATTATATTGAATGTCTTTATTCAAAACTAGCTTCATAAATTTGTCTCTTGTTATCAAAAATTATTTTAACATGATTTAAATATTTTTTTCTTAAATTGTTCCCTGGGGCCCATTTGAATTTTTACGGGATTAATTAATCTCAATGGCTTTCAAATGGCCCTAAAATAATGGAATCCAACCCCAAAATTAGTTACATGAATCAACTATATTTTCCCAATATAAAACGTTTTAATATTTAAAAAAATTGAGATGGGAAAGGATTTGATGTTAATTTCTATTCACCTTGGGAGTTTAGTATTTATATAATAAAAATATATTACATAATATATCAAAGTGGAAAAAAATTTATAGAATAATGGATTATCCAAAAATAAATACTTGGATTGTTAAATGGAATATGTCGCTAAAACCAAACATGTGTTTACCCAGGGTGTAAAATTTTTTTGTTGGTATTCTTTGTTTTTTTCAATCATAATAACAAATTCCACATTGGGATTTTTTTTTGAATTAATTTATTTAATTTATAATTCTTCTAATATATTTTATCTCCTAGAAAATCTCTATTACAGTGTGGGTATAGAAAAATCCTAATGTTTCCCACATAACTCTATATATTTATGGAGAGGGATATTGAAGAGATAATTGGCAGGTTATGATGGGATCATAGATCAATGATCATAATACCTTGGGGAATTTCTTCATAAATATATTTATTTAATCTAATGAATGATAATGAAGAAAATAATTCTTTGTTGTTGTTTGATATGATTTTGATGTAGGATGTTTTATTTCAGTGGTTTAATCCCCATTCATAATTTCACATTACTGAACATGAATTATTTCAATTATGAAATATTTCATGGATTGTTTTTATTGGATATCATTTATTACATTTAAAACTAGATATTAATTTTTTCGGAGTATTTATTCATCATTTTTTGGATTCACCGCCATCAAATGAATGCCAAAATGAACAAGGTCCAATGTTAATTTATCACTTTTTTATTTTCTATATCAATTCGGTATATATTCATCATTGTTATTGTGTTTGGACATTGAATCAACTGTAATTGGGAACAAATCATTGTGTGATCAATCATGGACATAATGAACCTCTATCATATGTTTTTTTGGTATGATGTCGGGATAAAGGAATAATGGCATAGATACAGGCTTGATGATGGTGAATAAGAATTAATTTTAATGAGGTTGTTTGGTTGAGTGCTTTTAGATTGAAATGATATGTGATTCATTATCCCTGTATTATTAATATATATCCACTTATAATTATATAGGCTTCATAAAACATGAACTAGTCCTTATGGGTGAGAATCAAATCTATAGTTTTGGTATATGCAATATGAGAGGATCTGTAGGAAGATAAGATGTTTCTAGGAAAATCTGATTTTCACAGCGTGTAGTTTGGAGGAACAAATGATGCGTCTTCATATTCCATGGATGATATGGTGTAATTATATTGATAAATATCAAACAAATATCTAAAAAATCTACACTGAATATGATAAATTTATTGCAGAAAATATCAGTGAACCATACGTTAAAAATTCATTGGTCGTATTACAAACACCAAAACACAAGAAACACCAAACTTAGTGGGACATGTCACGTATCCATTTTATATTTTAGGTACTTATTCATAGAAAGAATATTTCTCTTGTTTCCCTTTTTATATTTTCATTATCAAGGTTCTTCTAGTCCCTTTTCCTATCCCTAAGATCATAAAATGTGGTATTCCATCATAATAACATGATATGAGATCACATCTATGTTAAAATTCTTAATTGAGTCCTATATCCATCAATATGGGTCGATGTATGATACTATATCATTATTACCCAACACAGTACTAGTATCGTGTTTCCAAAATACATGTAATGTGATTTAATCAGTGTTTCTTACAATATATTGGGATATATATCCATGTAGTCCCTGGATTGGATCCCCCACTCGTGAATCAACATCTTATGAGTTCTAATGCATACTTCACTATAGAATGTTATAATGACTATTTCCTATCGGATGAGAACAATGTGTGATAAAAACAACATGTATGTGGGTTCTTGTGGGAGATTGTAACCTTAGAGTACCAAAAATAACCATTAGGTTGTTATTGAGGAACAACCATGCCTTCATACTAATTTTATTCCCCATGATTTTTTTGTTATCTTATATATTCCACATTATTATAACATTAAAATGAATCCCTATTTCATTATTTTTTGTTTCGTGAGTTTAGTATGTCCAAATGGGTATTTTTATACCCACCCATATATGGGCTCTGCTAATTTTTGTCATGTTTTATTTTAACGATTGAAACATTTAATGATATTATAGGTGGATCAAAATATGGGGGGTTTAGTTTTTCTTGATGCACAATAGAAGGTTATAAGAGATGTATTTTGATATAAGTTTTCAATTGATTATCATGTTGGGCTCATTTTATTGTTATATAGGGATTTTATTTGAATAATTTTAATTTCTCATAATCATCCATGTATTATGATGTGGGATTAATTGTTATAAATCATTTTTTAATATCATTTGTTTATCATTCTACATTATTCTAGTATATATTGATGTGTGCATGTGTAATGGTATTTTAGGATATTACCCCCCATGCTTGTGATATAATTAGTACGTGTGATTCACCATCCCATAGCATACTATAGGGTAGAATAGGGTGTCCAATATAGCATACCACATTCTAGTTGGGCCATATTAAATCAGGTCAAAAAAATAATGTTGTCAAAATTGGTATTCTAATGATTTTTTTGATATTTTCTCCCTGTGAGGATATGTTTTGTAACTATGGGTATATTTTTAAAATATCTAAATTTTGGTTCTATGACAAAAAAACATTGTTATGGTGTGGTAGCCAACATGTCCTTTCACCAAGAATAGAATAAGCTTATTTTTTACTCATTACATGTAAGAACTGCTTGTAGGTAAAATTTTGATACATGTGTCATATTACATTGGTTTGTTGTAACCATGTCCAATTTGAGTTAGCAGTTGACATATGAACTTTGACTTTGGTGACTCATGATAATTCAGGACACCTCCATAATAAAAAACTCATAGGGTCCCACAATTGGATCATGATGATGATCCTAATATTGAATATGACTCATCTCAAATTCTTTTGCTGTATGATTTTCATTTTTGTTTATTTTCATTATCACCTCCTTCTATCAAGTAAATCAATGTTTTTAAATTACCAATTCATGATTTGTGCATCTTGAGTATGATTCTTGATTTTAAGAGAAAGAAACTACTCATGTTTTGGGGTGACATAGATCCCTATGTAGAAAATGGCTAGTACTATATAGCATCAAGGGACATTACTATAAGATCCGTTTAGAATAAATAATTTACAAATATCTTGAAAACCAAAAAATACTGAATTTTTTTAACACCCCAACAACTGCTTTAAACAAAATAATAAATATTAACATATTTAACATTCTATTAAATTATTACACTCTTACAAAATTTATTATGTAAATTTATATGTTATATATACAAAAAAATATTTTTTCACTCATCCAATAAATTGTATTAGGTATAAGATAAGATTAAACATAATTTTACACTTTCAAATAAATATTTTTATAAATTTAGTCATACCACAATTTAATGGGGCATCAATTATAATTCAAATATTTTTAAGACTTCATAAATTTAAATGAAAAAAATTAAAAAAATGTTTTAAAATAACATAAAAAAATTAAGGTAAATATTTGTAATTTTTTCACATGTTTCATTTTTTAATGAATATTTAAAAAATTAAGAATTTAAATTCAAAATATCATTGTCAAAAAAATTATAGATATGGATAGATTATATTTGAGATTTTTTAAAATATTAATTTTTGATATTTTTATAATTAATACAATTTTTGATATTGGAACAAATTTCATGTTGAAATTCTTTATAAAAAAATAGAAATCTTTTGAATAGTTTTACTTTAAACAACATTTTGTAGTTCTGTCGGTTGGATTTAATTAAAATTAACTTCTTCCACTTTTTTATTTGAAATTTAAAAAATGGTTTCCATATTTCTAATAAAATATATTATAATATCTAATTTTTTAATCAATTTTGTTTTTAAATAAACATTATTGAAATGGTTAAAATTAATTTCAACGAATAAGAGAATGATTAGCTTACCAAAGGACTAAACCATAATCATAAGGTGGAAAATAACCTATATAATTTTCCAGAACCCATTCCATGAAAATATTTTGACCATATCATACATTTTCTATGTCTTTTACAATTACTAGGGCCACATTAACTGAAAAAATAATTTGTGGATTTTCCATTCCAAAAATATCATGGAATTCCACTCCACCTCCACAATAAAAATATTCCAACAACTCAAACTTCCTAACACAAAATGTGTATTTTTACTAAAATATTATCATATATGCTCGTTGAATCCCTCTCCTTAAAATAAATTGCTACATTTTGGAATAAATCAATCCAAGAAACCCATTTTGGTGAAACCCAAAATGAGTTACCGATGGAAGTGGTAACCTCCTTCCTCAAGAAATTATTTTATTTAAATATTCCATCCCTAAATTTTTATTATTCCAATATTAAATAATAACATAATTTTATTACATATTATGATATATTTTATATTATGTTTTTATATACACTTACACACCCTTCCATTTAATGGATAATTATATTTTTTTGAGACAAGAAGAGACATGAATTAGTCACCCAATTCATGCCCCTAAGAATTTTATTAAATAAAAAGAGTTACAATGCATGTTCAATGTTCAATGAGTCTACACCATATCAAAATTGAAAAGATACATGATGGTGTTTCAATAATGATCGATCAAATGATCACAAAGATGTAAATAGGTATAAACCGTTCCTTCAACCAAAAGATCATCTCCTCCAGGAGGAATTTCAACTTTAAGAGGGATTCATCCAAGTTGTCTTGATCAAATCACTCGAGCACCTCCACCAAAATAAGAAATCCATGGAGACTCTATGCAATTAAACTCCGAGTAAGAAATCCATCCAGAAAAATTGCATCATCATCTAGAAATCCCCAGTACCTCAAAATATGAAGCAACAAAATCCATGAAAGGAGACATGCATGAATGACAATGATATTAAATATTAAGGGAGAAAAAAAACACTGCAGCACTGAAAAAAAATTAGAGAGTGTGTTGGGGATATTTCATCGAAATATTGTTAAAAAATTGGCACATGATGTCGAGATAAATATCCACCGAGATTTCACCATTTCCGAGCCTTTGATATGCTATTTCAACAGTCTAGTCCAAGTCTTCCTTTAGATTCTCTTCATGAGGTGAAATATGAACAACCTTAAGCTGGTAAGGTGAATCTGAATCAATTTCTAGGGAAGAGTAAAAAGTGACATCAGTCTGATCAACCTCACCTTCCACTGTTTTAATCATAGTGTTGTCCTTTTGGGAAACATCGATTGCTCTTGTCACAATAGTTCGTTCAAGGTTGGAGTAGTCCCTTCGTTTACTTGTTTTTTTGGGACTGGGAGTGAGGAATCCATCAGCATCCAACATTTTTTTTTACCTTTTCTAGAGCCGGAATTTATGAAGTCCTCCTCAATTTGAGTGGCTTTATCTTCAGACTCCAGAAAGGGTGTGCAAGAAGGCTATGCATGGCATGATTTTAGTAATCGATCAACCATTTGTTTTTTACAAAACAATGATTTTTTTAGTACTTACCACCAATCATGATGAGATTGATGATGAAAATTCTATTTAGATATTTTCTATATCAAATTATTAATATATGTGTACTTAAGTGGTTATTTTATAACATATACATTTATATATTCCATTTTTTTTAAATATGATAACATCGTTTGTGGAGGTGTGGAGTATCGCCTCCCGAAAGAGATGAGAATCAATCACACTATACACCGAACATATATAAGATGGTGTTAATAAATGATTGTTACATATATGAAATAAATAGATAATTTAATATAAATATATACATATATATTTACATTTCATTTTTTAATACAAATAAATAAATTGAAGTTTCCTTTATGCGTATGCAAACCTAACATCTCCATGAATAGTGCACTTTATTTCTTATATCAAAATATTATAGATTATTATAAATAAATAGAAAATTTATATATTAATGATAATAGTATCATTTTTTACATTCTCTATACATTTATATTATTATATATGTATTATTTATGACAAATAACAAGTCAAAACATAATCGGAAAACACAGAAATCAACATGTGAAATAGTGAAAACAAGGAATGATTGTAAACAAAAAAGAAATAAGTCATTTTATGAATTTATTATTTGATGTAATTAATATTATTATGGATTACATATAAGTCCGTTACAAATATTAATACATTATACATGAGATTATATAACACAAAAAAGAACTATAATGTAAGATACTTTGAACTTAATTTTTATATCTGTGAGACAAATATAATATTCATCATTTAAATATTTTGTGTGGGGTATCTACAGACCATTATGATGTATTATATAATGATTCATTATGTTCTCATGGGTTTTATGGTCTTTCTTTTAATTATCTCGTCCAGTAGGTTTTGACTTGAAAATTTCCAAGTGGTAAAAGTTACCATTGCAAAATTACATTATTTTATGACTATTAACTTTCTCTTGAAACAATAACATCCTTATGATAAATTTTATGGTACATAAAATTTTTCAAAAATATCAATATTCTCTTTTAATGGTAATTATTTATTCCCAAACAGCATTCCATTTATCCAAATGTTGTTCACATTGAAAATTATTTGATTAACATAGAAATATGGAGCAATAAATATCTTTTATTCAATAAAAATATTTGTTAAGGATGATTTTTCATAAATTAATTAAATATTTCAAAATATGAGGAATTATTTGGAATTTAAGATATTTTTTGGTTTTTGTTATAGTTATCTTCTTGATGTATCAATACTCTCATGCAACAAATTTTTTTGGCCATATTTGTTTGGTTTTTAGCCCAAATTAAAAATTGTATTATGAAAGGTATGGGAAATAATGGTACTATGTACCTGGGAGACATGGAATGAAATAATTAATAATTTCCCTCATTAAGACTCATTTTTTAGTTATCAATAATATTTTTTCTTTGAAATATCTATGAATGTTTTTTATTATCAATTTATTTATTAAATGGAACATGTTCATGTTTCCTAACATTCCATATTGAATTTGATTATATACATATTTGAATAGAATGTGTTTTCAGTTGTTTAAATTTATGTGTTAATTATAATAATAATTTTTTATTTTATATTACTTTATATATGTTTATTTAGAATTTGATCTTACCCTTATTTTATTTCCATTCCCATGGTTATGAATAAAAAATATTTGAATAAGATCGCACCATTAATTTGATTCCTTTCACCTAGTTATGAAGATGAAATATTTTAATTAGCTATCAATGATGCATCTTGTTTTATTTAATTATGTATAATGTTTGGTTTTCTATTTCCAAATGTAATATATGTATCATATATGTAATTCCATTTTCCAAAACTAATAAACTATTAGTTAATGTGGGATTGGAATATAGTGTCTATACCAATATAATAAAATAATGAACTTGCTTCAGAATTCTAGGGTCTAGGCATCATATCTAGTACCAGAGCATGTTTATGAAAAACCATATAAATTAGATTTTGAAAATTTCAATTTGGGAACACAACCCAATGAGACAGAATCCTAAAAAAATTCCAACCACAACTAACTAATACAATGTGTAAATTGCAACCACAACTAACTCATACAACCAAAAATAAGTAAAACAATGTGGAAATTGCATGAAATTAATATGGACTTTGTAAAAAGACTACCAAAGACCCAATGGGCGAATGATGCAATATGGGGTTTACGAAAATGTCATTTTGACTGACTAATTAACCATATGTATTTATGGACCTAATGAACATAGAATATAATGAATTTATTCATTATTTTGTTTTGGGATACATTTATTATATTTGGGTGTATTCTATAACCAATGGAAACCTTTAGAATCACATTTGAATCATACTTAATACTTATATAAAGAAAGAGTTATATTGGAAATTTAGTAAATTCGATTTCTAGAATCAACATGTTTATTTTTAGGGATGAAATTTCACTATGTATGGAATATTAATTGATTCTGCAAAGATAAAGGTAGTCAGAGAGATTGATATACCAAAAAAGAAAACTAAGGTATTTGGTTTCATTGGTTTAGCAAGTGACTATTAGTGATTCATTCAGAATTTTTCCTAATTTTCTAAACCATTATCCGAGAATACACCTACAGGGGTTATATAGGTTTAGATAAAGTACTAAATATAATTCATTCATAGAATATGTGTAATTTTATTCATTGATCTGATTTTGAATCTACATTCTAGAAGTGATCGATTTTTCATATATAGTAATGCAATAATGAAGGGACATGGTTTTTTCCAAATTCAACTGATAAATTTATTTCATTTGAATAAATAAAAATTAAGACTCGTGACCAGAAATATCCAACCACAGATCTTGACTTGGGTGTTTTAATCTTATTAATGTAATTTTTTTCCCATTATAACTATGGGGAATGATGTGATACGTACATGAATAATAAAATCTTAAAATACACCCTCTCAAAGAAATATCACAACATGAGACAATGATATTGGCTCGGGTAGTTGACGAATTATGATTACATGATACACCACTATCTTGGGTAACAATCCAAGGTAGTATAATAATTAAGAATAAAATAACATGGAATTAAAAAAAATTGAGTATTGATAAGGATCCTATGATTAATGATATAATAAATATGGATATCAGAATTTCTATGTATGGGGAGAAATAAAAAATTTCTGAAATTATTGAAATATCATCAGTACTACAGAAGATAAATAATTTTCAATATAACGATGATTAAATTCAGAAAAAAATTATATTTATGAACCATGAAATATTGGGAGACACTTTTTTGAAATATAGTGTTCTAAAATTTTGAAACATAATATGTTTTTTATCTATACCATATAAAAAAAATCAAGTTTCTGAAAGATGCTCATAGCTAAATGTTTTACATACTCCATGCTATCTCAAAAATGTATTGGGACTTGAAATTTCATTTTTGGTCGGACAACATGAAGTGGAAAATTATCGATTGTGTGTCCAGATGATAGGTTAGTCAAAAATTGAAATATGTGATACAAAAGCCTAAAAAATTCCAACCACAACTAACTAATATAATGTGGAAATTGCATGAAATTAATATGGACTTTGTCAAAATACTGCCAATGAACCAATGGTCGAATGATGCAATATGGGGTTTCAATGATCTTCTAACAAAATATACACATTCCCTTGATATAATATAACACATACCACTTGATAACATCACAAGGATCTATATTAATAACATAACACAAATTTTTGTTGCCCATCTATCGATTATTTCTAATCGAGATCCCCTTAATACAACAATATTAGAGAAAAGTCTTAAGAAGGATCTAGAAAATGATCATTATTTTAGCCGCACAAATCAACCATAAGGATATGGTAGTATGAAAGAATAATTCAAGTAAGGGAGGTCATGTTGAGTTCTATATAACATGGATTTCAAGGTATGTATGATCGGTACCTACCTTTGGTATATTTTTCCAAATAATAAATGTTCCCATTCAAGTATTTGAACCGTTAAATATGAAGCATTATCTTGAAGGTGATGTCACACTCAAAAATGATGGGATGAAGGTAGTGAAAGGAAACACATAGTACAAAAACAATTCAAATATATCATGAAAATGTTAAAGTCTATTTAGGCTGTTATCAAAGTATCTCAATTTTGGTAAAAGAGTTATGTCAATAATCAGATGAATGATTTAGAGTTCCAAGTGGGAGATTATATATTCTCGAATGTATCACTATGTAAGGGTGTTATAAGGTTCGATAAGAAATGGAAAATGAGTCCTAGGTACATTAGAACTTTTTATATTCTAGAAAAGGGTTAGAGTTGTTTCTTTTCATTTGGTGATTCTACATAATCTCTCAAATGAATATTATGTGTTCCATATATCTCTACAAAGAAAACACAATCCAGACCCAATAGATGTGCATATATCATATAAAATAGAGTTAAAACATGGACCCTCATATGGTGAAGAACAATTCTGAATTCATTATACTAAGGCGAAATTATTGATGAATTGTATGACTAGTCTAGTAAAACTTCTTTGTAGAATTCGCAAAATATATTAAGAAAAATGGTAACTAGAGGATTCCATGGGGAGGAATTACCCACATTTTTTTCTAATGTAATACCGATAAAATTTTTAGGGAAAATTATTTTATAGGAGGGAAGAATGTTTCACCTCATAAAATTTCTATATCTTCCTTTTAAAACAAATATGTTTTTGATAACCTCCAAAAAAATCAATACTGGCTTAGATTTCAATGCAATCAAGAGCCGGTAAGAAAACCTAGTATAGTAACGTTTTGTATAGTTGATTTTATTATAACATTATTGGATTAGTTAAATATTAAAATATATATGTTGTATAACCTATAAAATATTTTTACAATTTGTCAATATATTTTATTATCAATAAGATAAGAATAAATTCTATTTTTTTACATTGAAACCTGTATTTTTATAAAATCGCGGTTTCCTCATTATAATGAAGTAAATATTTTAATTCAAATTGATGGACCATTTATAAATTTAATATGACAAAATTTAAAAATTAAATGGAAGCATCAATATATGGTTAGTGTGAATTTTTGGTCTTTTCTGTGAATTTTTACTGTTTTATAAATAATGAAAAATACTTAATTTTAATTCAAAACATCTTTTTTCAGGTAAATTTATTATTAAGATAAATAATATAATGTATTTTATTTATGAATAATTATATAAATTTTACATATATTATTCCATGTAAGGTCATCAGAACCAATTTTACATTGAAATTGGAATTAAAACAACAGAATGTTTTTAAACAAATTTTCATTATAACCCCTATTTATGTCCCTCATGTGGCATTATATTTTAAAATTTATCATTGAAATATATTTTATGAATTTGAAAAAATTGATTCCATATTTATTAATACATTAATTTATAAAATATAATAATTAAAACAGAATTTTTGAAAGAAAAAAATATATTAGTAATTGTGATTAAAATTAATTACCGTGATTTAGATAAAAAAATAGCTTAAGAGGACTAAACCTTAATAATAAGGAAAAAAATAACCTAAAAACATTCCTAATATCAATTAGATGGAAATATTTAGATCATAAAATCCTTCTAATTTAATATTTACAATTATCAGATCCACATGGAAGGGAAAAAATGTGGGTGTAATTCCCATTCCAAAAATTTACAAGAATGTGACTCCTCCTCCACAATAAAAATGCACACATCCCTCCCACATCCTAACACCATTAAAAAAAATTTTATTTCCTAAAAACTACATAAAAAATCTCCCAAAATACCTCCCTCAAATATATAAGACAAACTTTTGACAAAATCTATCAATGTATTCCCTTTGGTGAAAACTAAAAGGATTTACTCAAAAAGGTAACATTTTCCCTCAAGATTTTCTTTTTATTGACATTCCCTACCCCATAATAAATTATTATTCCATAATTAAATAATATATATATTATAATATTTATATACTTATATAATTTTATATTACATGATGGACCTATACTTATTAACACATCCATCTAATTGGTAATGAACATACAATTTATGTGTATGTCGAACAACCGCCCCACTAAGAGATAATTGTTCATTATTTATTTACCACCCGTCATGGTTGGAATTATGATGGACATAGTGATTTTATATCTTATATATTATAATTCTAATGGATTTATATTTATTCAATTATTGTATAAAACAAGATTTTATACATTCTATATTGTGTAAATACGATAACATTGATTGTGAATGTGTGGACTTCCACCTCATTAAAGCTATATTATCCCTTCAAAATATACCTGCAACACATAAAGGAAGGTTTTAATAGAACTCTTTAACTCATATAAAATATATATTATAATTGAATTATATATATCATATATATCATTTATGTTTTAATTTGTTTAATATGGAAGAATAAATTGATGCAGCATGCATGAGTATGTATGTATTACCGTCCCCTTGAATGGTTAATTTCATTTATTATCTCATAACCTGATTGATTATAATAAATAAATATATACAATACATATATGATAATTAAATAATATTATAAATTCCATATATTATGAAATCGTTATATATGTAAGAATTGATACACGTACCATATCTAAACGTACTTCAAAAAATAGGCAATGAACTCCTGAAAGAGATAAAATAATGAATGATGTTTTAAAAAATTGTAAAATTTTTTTATCATATTTTAATATAAAATATATTGAATATTATTATGTTTATTATATAATGTAGTAACATATTTTAAATGACTATACATTTGGTTAATGACCACCTAGTAAAAATGAATGATTATGTAAGGGATTTTCATCTCACTTTTATCATCTTTGAGATAAATGTCAAAATCATCACATAGTTATTTTTTGAAGTGTATAATCATCCCATTATGATATTTTATTTATTTAATAATTTTATTATCATTATAATTATGGTCTCACATTGAATTATATCTTCTAAGGGGTTTTGATTTGAAAATTCCCAATTGGAAGAAGTTATCTTTGCAATATCACTTTCTTTTGTGGTTGTTTACATTACCTTGAAACAATAAAATACATATTATAATTTTTATGTGACACCAAATTTATATTATATATCCATATTCTCAATCAATGTTTATTATTATTACCTAAACAATATATCATTTATACAAATGTTGTTCAGTTTGTTAGTTATTTGATTAATTAGGAATTATTGATAAATATTTATCCTTTTTCAATACCAATATTAGGATATAGTCCATTGATAACAAATTAAATCAATTACTCAATATTTGAGTAATTCTATTGATAGGTTCAGAATGGCTGGGTGATGGTTATATTTAACCGCTTGATGCATCATTATTCCCATGAGACAAACTAGTTTGCAAAATTAGTTTGTTTTTTACGTGATATGCAAAACAATCATGTGAAATATAATCACTATAAATATACAACATAAATAGAAAACATAGAATAAATTAATTAATAATTTCCTTCATTTGAACTCAGTTGGTACTTATCCATGATATTTTTTCATTATCATTTCTATGAATGAAATATTTTCTCCATTTATATATTATATTTCATGTGTTCTAGTTTCATACCATTCCATATTGATTTTCATCATCTAGTTATTTGTATGGGATGTGTTATATGTTACATACGATGGAATGATGATTATTCTCATCAATTCATATTTTCATCCCCTTTACATACCATTATTAATCAATTTACCTCACCCATATTATGGTTCATTTCTCCGTTTATAAATAATAAATTAATGAATATGATTTCAAGGATGTAGTTTATTTCCTTTCATTATGTATCGTGTTTTAATTTCAATCTCCCAATGTATTATTAGAATAATGTATGTAATATTTATTTCCCAAAATACAAAATTATTTGGCCCCTTTAATTTTTTGCTTCTATCTATTCCAATTTAATAAAATAATTCACCATCTTCTAGATTTGTGGTCAGGGCATTAAAATCGCGGAATTATGATTATTTTTTCACTGTGATTGGTCTTTTCCATGTAAAATTACAGTTCTAGTGGTAAGCCTTATTTATAGCCTAGATGGGAGATAGTTTAATAGTTGATGCTGAAACATGATGAGGATTCTATCTATTGGATAGGGTTGAACCTCATCTTCTATAATAGTTTTATCAAATTACAAGGAGTTCATATATAGAATAATCTAGTGATCATGTAGGAAAACATGTCCTTCAAAAAATATGAATTAAGGTTAACTACCATCAGATTTTACTCCATGGATACATATTATTAAGTGTATTTTTTCTCAAGAACAATTGATTATATCATTCCATGAGATATCTAAAATGTAATTGTATCTATTTTATTCACTTATTATTATTGGGTGTTGTAGTGTTACATGGATATATAGATAATTTTGGTGGATTAGTAGTCAATGGATAACTTTTTGAATCCTTCACCATATAGATGTGACATAAGTAACTATGTGTCAATGGTAAACTAAGGGATCTATGATTGTGGGGTTTATTGGGAGGATGTCATAGGAAAAGGGGTTAATATATTTTTCATCCCATGTAGATTCATGTCATTAAATATAATGGATGTGATATTAATGTTGTGGGTGAGGCTATAACGCAATGGATATCTCAACCCACTATGATGAAGACACAAGCATGGTCAGGCTACCACCATGGAAAATGAAGTGTCTTGTTCTAGAAATTTTGAGTAGAGGAGTATGTGAAAATGGAGTTAGGAGTGTAGCCATAAGTGTATTAAGTTATTATCCATTTCCTCCACCTCCACCCCCTTGAGTTCTATGTGAGTAAAAATGAGTATTTGGGTAGGGATGTAGATATTTAAAAGTGGTATTGTATTATGAACCAAAGGCTCTATATATTATATGAGGTAAAATATGTGTCTTATCTATATGTGGATTCTATTTTAATAAATATAGAGACACGTCACACCTATCTTATTACATCCCTATTTTTAAACCTGTAGATTCTATAGAACCATTATCTTCAACATTTCTCTCAAGGGACTCATGTTGAGGGGTGTCATTTGATTGCACACCTCAACGGAAATTGTTATATAGCCTTTAGAGGATATATATTCAAATTGGATAACTGTATAGATTTAATTTGGAATTATGACATCATTTTATGTAAGGATTGGCTCCATGAATTCCATGAATTGTTTAAATGTTTCATGTTGAGGATGTAATACTTAATGACTGATGGGATGATATTATACATCTTCAATGAGTTTGAATAATAGGGAAAAAATGATGGGTTCTTGTGAAGGAGTTTGTTTCCAATTCACAATAGTTAACTAATATGATGCATAGAGAAGAAATTTTTTTTTGAGTTTAGGGTCCTATAGTGGGGAGGAATATGAGGACATCTTCCTTGAAAAAGTTCCATGATTTCCTCCGCATTAGGTTATAGGATTTTATATAGACTAAACCAGGGTACTACCCTTATATCTATGTCATTACATCGAGAGGCCCCCACTATGTTGTAGGAGATAGAATTTTAGTTGAATGAATTGTAGCGGAAAGGGTTTGATAGACCTAGCATCTCCCCCTAGTTAGTCCTAATGTTGTTCTCAAGGATGATGAATGTTATATTGATTTTTTTCATATAATCTGAACACTAGGACTAAATGAATATCATGAATAAATACCCACATATGTGATTCAATGGCTTTTATAACCATCCGGACGGTGTGATTGGGTAGTTGAAGACCATGCTCAGAGAGTGTTATCACCAGCTCCGATTTTGAGATTATGATATATAGAAAATAGAATTTATGGGGTCCTATTTCAATTTGAATAATTGGTTATTATATTATGTCTGAAAATTTACACTATAGTGTTATTGTGACTCATAAAACAGATCATTCAGACCATTTTAGACTAATTATTAGTTGGCTTTGTAGGTGACATCCTCATATATTTTGCAGCATAGTTGTAGAATCTGATATTTTTTATGATGGTTTTGGTTATAGTCTCGGTCATCCATCACTATAAAATTCTCTCAAAGTGATATTTATTTATTTATGAGGTACACTACCTAGGAATTTTTTCCCATAAGAGGAACTTTCGGTGAACATAGAAAACAATTAGGTATTTCAAAATTTGAATCAACCCAAAAACATCATGGTTTGTTTAGAATATATATGGGATTGAATATTATTTTTAGAGTTTTATTCATTATTTCTCTAGAGTAAGGGAATCTATGACTACCTTGACCTAAAAGTATATCCTTTTTATTTTTAGAGAGAAGGTATAATAGGATTTTCAAGATCCATAGTAGAGGATGATATGTTTCCCATCGTGAGACTTCCTCAATAGCATGTTGAGATTATGGTGTTCTATGATGCCTCCATAGAGAGTCAGGGATGAATTCTGATGCATTATATGGTGTTTATTTCTTATGGTTATCAATAGTTCGGACCACATGTATATTATAATGAAACCCATGACATGGATAATGGAATATGAAATTAGGACAATATATTCTCCCATGAAATAGAATATGGTTAAAGATTCATTTAGTATGAAATAATATTCATATTTATTGAATGAGGGGTAAATGAAGTTTTCCTCATTGTTGTTGTCCATTTTGGACAATGGAAGTGAAACATACCTCCAGTTGTGGGTTATTACACCTCTTCTTTTTCAATGTGTCATGGAGGCACAACTTGATGATTTTGATTGTGAGGTCTTGTATTATAAGGTATCCACTGAATATAGTATAGATATATTCTATGATGGTGAGAAAAATGTTATCCATATATAATGTAAGATGAAATTAATATATGGGATATTAAAGGATGTATTGATGGAGTTTCAAAAATAATTATTATTGTTACATATGATACTCAAGAATATGTACCAGGAACATCTATATCATTTCTGGTGTTCATGGATGAGATAGAGTTTATCTGTATTTTTCTCTCAATTCCCACATGTAATAATGTGATGGTTAGTCCTCATGTACTAGTAGGTATTTTCCAACTGCTTGAGGTGAAATAGTAGTTTTGGGATGGCATCTCTTCAGATTTTGTGATGGGACTTCCAAAATCACATAGAAGCCATGATTATAGATTGGCTCAGTATGTCACCCCACTTCTTATCCATCCATGAGAAAAGTTTAGTGGAGTGTTTGGGATTCATGTACAATAATGGTATATTCTGTATTAATTTAACTTTCAATTTTTTTTCCCAAATCATGATTCATACTTAATGTCTAGATTTTTTATATGATTATGGGTGGAGTTATAGAATATATTTTGGTTGGTCATGTTGTTCCACCCCATATAAAGGAAATATATTCTAATCATGGAGTTCATGTTGTAAGATTTAATGACAGATGATGGCTACAGATGATTGGATCACCAATCCTCAGTCTAGTTTTAATATTCAAACAAATATCACTCCACAAATAGTATGGAACCATTCGTGGCCTTATACGAGATATATTGAAGGTCTTTAATATGCTTGAAGGTGCTAGGTGGGTCAATTCTAATTGGTCGAAAGATGGTTCGACCAATTATACAAATGGTATAGATCATCTAGGATAACCTAATGACTATGAATTATTATAATAATTCTTCTGTATATTCATTATAGATTCCCTTATGTTCTGAAGAAGGAGGCCATTTTTTATGGTCTCACATCAATGTGGACTATGATTATGTGGATAGTGTGGAAAGTTATCACTATGTTACATTTTCCCATTCTAAACTCTACACATTATTGGTGAGGTGGAGCACCACATATCCATAACAATGTAGTTAGATTGTATGAACAATGTTTTATATGTGTGACAACTTAGTAGATTCCGGAACGATCCTCCAGAATTCATTGATTAGGGTGATCTAAGAATTTTTAATATATATTCTTACCTAAATTACATTGTTTTCATCATGGATTTGATGGACATGATCCCCCTTGGGTGAGTGATTCCCTTAGTGTATTTTCATTGTCAGCATGATAGTTGTCAGGAGTGAACAAAGGTGTCAGATAACTAGATTTCATCTTAATACAAACATTTTTTCATAGGAATTTACATTTAATGAAAAAAATCCATAATGGTGGGGAGAAGGTATCGAGTATATTTTTTATATGTACACCATTTAAATTTCCTATAATAATATAAACAATTTGAATGAACTTAGCAAGGTATTTCATTCTATAGGGAAACATTGTATTCATATATGAAAAATAATGAATATAAATACCCTGAATGTGCAGGTTTTCAAAAATAAATGAATATATCTCAAAATAGTGTATCATATGGGAATCCAAGACCCAAATTTAAACTATAATGTTTGTTTTTCCCTAATAGTGACATAATGTTTTTACTCATTGAGAATTTGTTTCATTTTTTGTCCAAAAAAACATTTCTAAAAATAAATAAATTGCATGTATTATTTAATTAATTACAAAATAATTGTTCTAACCCATCCATCATATATTTAAGAATTAATATATCTTAATTCTGGGGTATGCTACATAACCCTAGATATCAGATGAGAGTTTAATTGAGGATTACATTAGTGGATGTTTTTGGCATCCTTGATAGACGAGAATAATAGAATGGGGATTATCGTCATCAATAGTGTTCTAGAATCCTGTTAACAACAATGATGTAAAATTTTGCTTAATCATAATTTGATTTCATATTGAGGTAAGCAATTTGATTTTGTTGGTTAACACCATGTTCATTATTTATCTTTAATGAACAAGAATTAATTAATTTAAAATAAATCCACAAATTATAATTATAATTTTTTCATGTATTATTTTTTTTTCTGAGAATTATGTATTTGATTTGACCTGTACATTCATTACCATTATCTATATTCCCCTAAAATAAAAAAAATATATTTTTTCGAATCATTTTTGTGTTTATTTATTTTCTTCATCTGTTTAATTGAGTTTTCATCATTAATATTCCATTTCACTAATGATTCAACTATACTGGTGAACCAATCATTATGTGATAATTATTTATCATAATGAATCATTATTGCGAGTTCAAATTTTCAATAAATGGTATCACATTTGAGTGAAAATTATGACCGAGATATGAAAATGGTTTGTTGATTTTTTTTCAGGACACAGACTATGGGGGTTCTTCAAGAGGGTGATAACAAGTTATTTTTCATAATATGATGGATGTTATATATCCACTGATAATAAAAATTACATGCTCAACTAAAATTCATTCATTATGAGTGACCTTATGGGATTCAGTAGAGGATGGAAGTATAGAGGATACTCATGAATACCATGTTTTTCTTTTAATTTATGATATATATGGTATAGATTTTACAAGAAAAAGATATTTTGACCACCATCTTGGTCGGTATGTGTTTATTCATGAATTTAAATATAACATAGGGGTTTGAATTTTCTACATGTTTGGAAATACATGTTGTTAAATCTAGTGTGAATCCTAAGTAATATGAATATTAACCAAGATAACATATATAGGAATGACTAGAGTGTGTTGGAATGATACAGAATTCAATGACACACATGTATGTAGTATCTGACATAGTGGTATATGTCGTGAGTACCTTGTACACATCAATTAACCATTATATGGAATATTAGAGCACTTATTTCCCTCAATCTTATTTTATTATATATGTTGGTGTGTTTTTTTGTGTGTCTTCCCATTGCATATCCCTAGAATAGTACATTATATTATCATCTTCTAATTATATAACAAGTTATACCCTCTATCTTAATGTTTTTGATAAAATCATGTATCCATATATATGGACTTGGGAGTGATACTCTATCAGTAATCCAGAAGATGGGTCAGGTATCCAATTTCTGGCATCCAATGTGTGTGATCCCAATCATAATAGCTTACCTATGATTGGGATAGGTATCCCCCAATTGATATTATAATTGTTTCCTACCAATGTGTTGACATTTTATGAGTTACATATCATACTTCAATATTGAAATACCATATTATTATAACCTCCTAAATGATCACCCTCATTGTTAACAGGAGATGAGGAGTGTGTCCTATTGGACGAACATAAACATGGTGCCTCTAATAAAATTCATGTGATTCATGTGGGTCCAAACATCAAATTTAGGATTTGTGTCATCCATTAAGTTATATGGGTTATCCTGTTTATTCTAATTATTTTTCATATTGAGATATTTACCACTTTTATTATTTTTGTATGTTGGTTTTGGTGTTTCATAATTTCCTCGACTATACTCTCACAAACATAGCCTCAGACCACACATGTCATGTCCCATGCAAATGACATGAATTTTTATGTGGTTCTAGCAAAACTAGGATCAAGTGGAGATTATATGGTCTTGATTGACCATAAGTTTTTTTATGAGTTTAATATTGATAATATTCCCCTATTAATTAAAATTATGGAATCTTTTTATATTTTCTATGATCTTTTATTTAGTCCTTTTTCATTTTTTATACTAATTCGAAAACATTATTGTTACAATACATATTATATATACAATTATTTTGGTATTTATATGACTTTTTTTACTAGTATATAGTGATGTGCCCATATATATAGGTGATTTTGGCTATGTCTTCCCTCATGTGTGATATTACTACATTTCCCTAGTTTCTAGACATTTCCCTGTAGAAGGCATGATTGGGGTGTCACACATGGCTTACTATCAACTCAGAAGGCCCAAATAGTTTGAGTCGTGACATTACTATATTTAAATATTATTGAATCGTTTGAATAATGAAATCAATTTTTTGAAATATGTACACTCCACATGTAATTCATAAATTTTATTGGTTTCATAGGGTTGTTTCTAGAAATGAAAATTATAGGGATGTAATATAATTGAAAATGTCTGACATATGCCGATTATAAATCAATGTGTTTTTACAAATGATACCTGACCTCCACCTTATTATAATCATGGAATCCTTGGAATTTTATTGCTAGATGAGATATGTATATAATATAATCAGGATTAGATATTATATGTATAATATGTTATAGAAGCTATATGAGAGTAGCACTCGTGAGGATAATTGATATCATATCATTGGTTGTAGATATAAGAATGTATTATTTGATATAAGGTTGGATCCAACCCTAATAAAACTATATACTCTATTTTTGGATTTCAAATAATTTCATATAACTACATATGCAACATATCTTAATACTTACTTTCACATTACTTTATTAATAATCCTGACTTTTATTTATTAGGTACTATACTTATGTTCTGTCTTGGTTATATTCATCTTCATCATTATTATATTTTTTCTTTCATTAGGTTGGTGTAACTTTTTATTATTATTTTTTTTAAACATGGTTATGTATTGAAATGTGGATTTATCAAAAATCCTACATAAGAATGAATATTTGAAATGGGTTATCAATGAGGATTTAAAAATAACTGTTCTTTAAAATAATATATAAATTTTTTATTGTAAATATATTATTTTAAAACTATCATATATGGGTCGTTTGGGAATGGAAATTCATGCAATATCTAGTGCATTCCTTTGGGGATATTCGTGATAAAACCCTACATACACCACCATGTGTCTATATACCTTGTCGAATATCATGGTTTGGGTTATACTTATGAGTAGTGACACATATTGGATTCTACATCCAAGATGCAATTGGAGGGGGTTCATGGATTGTGTTTAATGATTAAACATGGGTCACATTGAATATGTTGTTTGTGTTGTTTTTTTTTATTTTTTCTACCTTGTTAGTTTTTAATAAATCATCCATCCCTAATTCTATTTCTTTCTTTAATGGGTGGATCACTATATATGTGGGGACTGTGTAAAGGATTATACTAGCTATTTCATTATATGGAGTTGGAGGTAATTTGGTGAATTTATTATATATTCTTAATGATTAATTTTATTTTACATGACTTATATGGAACATGATAGCAAAATTTGTAAGTATCATGCTCAAATATAATTAACATATCATTTCTTTTATAATTTTACTTATTCATGAGAAAAAATTCTAAATGTGTATTATATAATTTACTAGTGTTTTTTCACACCCAATATAGACCAGGAACACCCATAGTTTCTTATCATAGGATTAAATAGATATTCTATGGTTAGATTCCCTTGGTTGGGTAATTTATTTTTATTTATGATCTTTTAACATTTGGGTATTTTTTTAAAATGGAAATAGGATTGTTTGAACTCATCAGGTATGTCCTGGATGGGTTTCAAGTCACGATAACCAATGACTCTACATTAGTAACATTGGGATGTTTGGTTTTTTAAGAAAAAGATAATTTTGTAGATTTTTTTTGATAGAATTTGATTTCAATTGATATTATGTTGATTTATTTAAGGATTTAATATTTTTCGTTTATAAAAAATCTAGTAATGGTGGTGTAACATTGTGAGATATAATGGCTTAGAAAGACATGATGAGAATAAGTGAACTATTTAGTATGACATTCACATGTATTATCATTATTATAACATTATATTCTAAACGATGAGACTAATTCATGAATATCCACTTGTTCCTCATTTAGAATTTTTGTTAGGTGGTGTCATTTCTTGGTTTTTTATTGGAATTTGAAAAAAAATTGTTATTTTAAAATAGGATAAATGATATGTGGGTTTATAAAAAAAATTAATTTTATGTTATGAAGTTTTTCTAATGTGTATCCTTTGTGATTTGAAAAGAATTTTTTAATAATTAAAAGGTTATTTTTATCTCATAATGTGTTTTCAAATATGTGTAAACCCTATTTGGAGTTTGGAAAAAATTTAAAAATGGGCCATGATGTTTATATGGAAAAATTATTTCTTGAATGAATTTGGTAGATGTTCTTGAGGATGGTAATGACGTTTCAAGGTGTCTTTTATTAACGGAAAATAGTTTTGAGATATTTTAATTTGATATTTATGTTTTTATGGAAAAATATGGTTTTAATTTATATTTTTAAATGGATTATTCATTTTTTATTGCTATATGATTTATATTGGTGTTATTATGTTTATGTTTAAGAAATTAGAATTATTTAGGATTATGTGTCAATTTATTTCAATTATCCCACAGTCATTTTAATGATAAACATTGATGCATATTAGTAAGACCTACTCTGGGTGCTTCGATAGTTTGGATGGTGTACTTTCAGAGGTTTTATGAATGAGAATGGAATATGGAATAGTCTCTTTCTGTGTTGACTTCATATAGACTAGACTAGATAAAAAAATTAATGTGATATGTGTTTGAGAAGTTATCTTATGTATTATATTGATAATACATCACTGGATGTACTTTATTAGGAAAATCCATTGCATTTGTAGTTAATAATGTTTTCTAATTAATTTAGTTCATGTTTTTTGTAATTTCATTTCCTTTGACTATTTGTGTATAGGAAAACATGGGCTGGTGTTTAGGGTAACTGTTTTCAGAACTGTGCTAGGTTATGTTGTTGGATTACCTAAAGGTATATTTTATTGTATCATGTTCCTAGGATTACCCCACTAGATCCTATCTGAGAATATTTTTCTCATATTAATGAATTATTCCATTTGAGGCATTTCCAATTGTTTTCTGTTGTTATTTTTCTCTATCAATCATGGATTTTTTACTTGAAGTCACACACCATCAGGGTCTTTTCTTCATGTATGATTGTTGGGGTTTATCTGGTGTGATTTATTTGAGCTATGATTAAGTTATTAATAGTTTTGATTATCACTTCATCATAATTAATGAAATATTCTTCCCAATTGTAATAAAATATAGTTCGTGAAATATAATTTAATCGATTATTGAATTTTTTATTTTCATGCATTTTTTAATTATTAATGAGATACTAGACATTTTTTGTAGAATCTATATATAACATAAATATAGAAATGGTGGGGTATATACTATATAGCTCTAAAATATTTTTTCTAACTTGAATTTTTCTGAGGGTTGGTTGAAAGAACAATGATGGGAGGCCATTCCATGTTGGGTTATCTTTTTTCTAGTGGTAGTACTCATGGTAATTTGTATTTAATATTAGGTTCCCTGATTTATGTGAATTAATAATAATTTTAGGTTTTAGTAACATGAATCAAATTTTCATGGTGTTCCTTGGATTTTAGAATTGGGTCATCATTGATAGGACATTGCAATGATCATTATGGTCTACGATGGATTTCTGAGGGAAGAAAAATTTATTATAAGGATTGTTTTCATACCCTAAAAAATTATCTCATTATTATTATATATATTTATTGATTTTTTGGGAGTTTAAAGACATATTATTTAAAAAATTAATTATATTATTAATTTTCTTATTTCCTCACAATTAGAGCATTGTTAGTGAAATAACATGTAGAAATCATTCATTTTGGGTTTTCAATTTATTGTTTAATATTAATTAGTTAGTTCATGTTATATTTAATCGAGTGGTCCAGCCATATGAGTCCCCTAATGCATTCAGTGATGGATACAATGTTCGTACATGATTTAGTAATCTATATTTATGTTGTGTGTTTCACTCACCATTTAAAAAATATAAAATCTCTAAAACAATATTACGAAAAATAAGAATTCATTTGGATTCTCTTTCTTCCCATCCTATCTTATATGGTTATATAGTCCACGGGGTCCACACATGTGCCTCTCACCCTCAAGTCTTCTTTTCCACACAATGTATTCTTGTGATTTTAAGACGAATATCTCTAATATAGGGTTTCTCGTCCCCCTTTTCATATTCTTCTTTCCTTCATCTAATTTTATTATCTTTCCTCACTACTTGCACCCTAGGTCATCCCATAAATAGAACATCCTTTTGATTTCTTATGGTTTTAATTCAAATATAATGAAAATTCCAATTAGAATTATCCTCTCCTGATTTTAGGAGGGTTTTCATCATTTCAGTAATTTCCTAGTTAGAAATTCCATTGTATTATTTCATAACATTCTATGAGGTGGATTATCTTTATTAAATTAATTTAATTACAGTATTTATAATTTTTGAATAAACAATTTAAATATATAATATATATTGGTTATAGGTTTAACCGAAAAGTAATATTCCATGGCATTTAATTATTATATCAATCTATAAAAATTAAATGTACTATAATTGTGATCAAAATTGAATAAGATTTATTTTAAAGGGTTTTTGGGTGTTACTAATAAATATGAGATCCGTCTATTTTTTTATGAGTTGGTTCTTGAATTAAATGGATGTATACATGGATTTTTTATACATAAAACATTTAGTAATTTAACGTGGGTTCATCTATCATGATGTTTTATTTGATTTAGTTATCTCCATTTTTTTCTTAATAATTCTTTATGAGTTTTTATATATATAAATTTGATATATACATATCTATATATATAAATATGTTTACATATAGATGTGTATATATAGATATATGTATGTTTTATAAAGTGCCTATATTTTAAAACTGGTATCTTAATATTTTCTGTTGGATTAAAATTTCTTACATTAAATATGTTATAAATATTTTTTCCTATAGTGTGCCATGATGTCAACTTTTGATATTAAGAAAATCTATTGGAACATTCCATTCAATTTTTTAATATAAATAATAGAATAAAAGCATTTCTTAATAAATTTCAAACAGAATTAACACTTGAGGCATGATTGTATCATTGAGATTATTTTTACGAAATTTGTGCACTCCCCAGAGAATACAGCTTCTATATTGATTACATTAGTGTGTTTTTTATGTCAAAGTGTAGGGATGTCTATTGAGAAGAAATTTTTATCATATATTTATTCTTAAATGAAGTGTTATTATAAAGTCTTCCTTAACTCTTGTTATTAATGACATGGGATTCTAGGAATCATAGTGAGGGATGATTAATATTTACTAACGGGTAATGATTACAAATGTTAATTAATATATAGTATTTGATTCTATGATGGGATGCCACCGATTATGTAATTAGGTATTAGATTAATGGTTATAGACTTATGAATACTTTATTTTGACAAAATATAACACCAACTATTGTACATCAAGGGTATCCATTAAGAATGATTAAGAACTTTTGATGACTAAATATTATATATTTGTTATAAATTATGATAATTGTATATTCATTTTCATTATTAATTATATTTATCACATCCTATCATAATTTTCTTAGTTACATCTATTCTACTTCTGATTGGTTTTGTTTGTGCATTCATGTGGTTGGTGATATTTGTTATCATTATTTTTTCCTCATTAATATTTTTTATAATTCGGATCATATAAAATTTTTAACTTATTAATAATTGATTAAAATGGGATTTCAATATTTATTTTAAGAATAATGAGTTTTTTATAAAAATTATAAAATTCTAATTTTGAATAGTAAATTTTCATACTATATATTTTGGGTTGTTTTGAGAAGTGAAATTAATTAAATCCCTACTTCATATATATAAGCATAATTATGAACATAAATTATTTACTCTACTATGATGATGTAGATAGTATGGATTTTCATGTTTCATGTTATCTTTTTTTAAGAAATCCTTATCTTGTAAAAATATTTATGGCTTATCATGAAGAAAATTATACTTTATTTGGTTCAAGATAGAACATGAGTTGCTTGGGATAACTTATTTGGGTATGTTAATTTTATTACATTCATAGTAGTTTAATTCAAATAGGCCACCCCATGTTTTCATTCATTGTCTAACTAGTGGTGAAATATTTATGGGAAATTTGGGTGATGGATCTCAAAGGATATTTCAATAGTAGGAGATCAATGTGAGGCCAGGGGAGATTTTATATTATTATTGCTTAATTTTATTAGAATTATCTAATTATTTATTGGTCTTTATCATATGAGGGTACTTGTGAGAATTTTATTATAATCCTATATTTACATAATATTATTTATTCATGAAATTTCATTACCAATGAGTATTATCTCATTCCATATATATTTTCACCACCCCAGAAGGATTTATAACACCCATCATGCCAAATCATCAGACGGATTGGTAGTCTAATTTATGGACATTCTTGGTTGGTTCAGGAAAATCAACCTTCCAAAAGTATAAAATGTTCATAAATTAATATTTTTTTAAACACATTTATAGTATTTTAATTTTATAGTTTATTAATTATGTAAACATTAAACCATCATTCATATATTTTTTTAATTAGAAAACAACTACAATACATTATAATGACAAAATGAGTTAGAACATGTTATTATATATTAGTAATATAACTTTTGGATATTCTTATTTTCATATAAAAAAATAACGTGGAAACATAATTTTTGAAGAGGTTCATGATGAAGATAAAGAAGAATTATTGTGGTGATGATATCGTTAATGTTATGGAGATTAAAATTTTTTATAATGCCTCTTAGAAATGAGTGGTTCCAACTCCATCTACCAAAGGGATCCCAAGTATGGGTGTGGGTCATTAAGGTTGTACTTTTGTTTTTATTGAATTGGAAACTAAAGTAATTTTGTTTGATAATATGAGATAGTACAAGAACACTTATAGGTGATATTGAGTGTAATTTTACAATTTACTCATGCCTTAATATGTAAGGAATTATTATTAACATGAAAAGTTGATCATAAGAGAAAACAATAATGTAACCATGTTGAGACAATGTAAATAATAACCTCATAAATTATATATTGATAATTTTAAAGTTATGTAAAGCGTATACCAATATAATTTTTTTGACATAATTTTTCCATTACCGTTATAAATATCATTTTCCTTGGTTTCTTAGTATTATAGGTAATCCATATTGAGAAAATTTTTAAAAAAAATCGTGATTACAAATTCGGAATCTGTTTAATCTAATTCAATTTATTAATATAAAAAAACTAAATTTTATGCAAAACCATGACATATAAATATATAACTAATTTAATAGATAAATGACATTTTAACATTAAGTTATCCAGGTTTTCTTAAATATTAATTACTAAATTGATTTGTTTTAGTATATTACATTAAATATCAAAAAAATTACTTTAGTGAAACATAGTAATTAATCTTTTTTATTTACTATAAAAAATATACAAGACTTAGACAAAACACTTCTTTAAAAATTATAACTTTTAACATTAAATTATTGTAATTGTGTCATATTAAATGTAATTATTCATCTTATAACAGCTCAATTTTATATATCCATTAGTATTATATTATTTTTATTATTTTTTAATTACTTTTAGACATTATTTAACAATAGTAATAGTAATATAAAAATGAGAATTAATATTTTTATAAAAAATCATTTAAATTAATTATAGTGTCATTATTTCATTTCAGACTAATTTTTCTATAATTCAATCATATAAATTTAAATTTTTTACTAATAATAATATAACATTAATGTATTTGTGGAATTCATGTATATCCATTAACCATATTTCCAACAGCCATGTATCCAATGATCATATGTCAAAAAAACATGTAACAAATTACCATATGTAACTATCATATTAAATTCTTATATGTAACCTTACATACATCTATAAATTCATTTATATTATTATCATATTTAGATTTCAATATCTGTAATATAAATCATATTTTTCAATTATTTTTATAGTTCACATCATCAATACGATGTTCTTGGGAGATCTTAAAAGTGGTAATTTTGACTTTATTGTAATTTTTTTTATATTGATTCAATCCTTTTTTAATTTACTAATTATGATATATTTAGTTTTTGAGAAATGTATTTAATTTTTATTTTAATATTCTAAAATAAATATAAATCGTTATTTTAGTTTAGTATTTTGTGTATCACAAGATATTGAACAAAAATGTTCATTTAAAAGGAATTATATAACAAAAATGTCGCGTGTTACCATATCAGAGTGTTTTACACCATATAAATCATACTCATACAATTATATTTATTTTTCCATATAAATTATTTTTTAGATATTTTGTATTTACAAGAAAAAAATTACAATTCATTGGTTGTAAAATCATTCATTCATATAGGTATGTATTAGATAAGCTTTAAGCACATGTCACGACCCGTACCAGTGGGGCCAGCTCTGTGACTCCCCAGGCCCGCCTCCAAAAGGCCAGGGGCTGGTGACTAGCACCGAATATGCATGTCAATATCATGGGAGGCATTGTCTATGTACATTTACACACATCCACATCTCAATGCCCAGAAACGCTGAAATGTAAAACACTAAGGAACAAAAATGCATGCATACAACTAAACCCAACCAATAGAGTATGATGAAAGGTAGAGTACTATAAAAGTAAAATGGGCCAGAATACAAGCCCACCAAAAGCAAGAGTCTGAAAAACTGCAAAGTACAACTTATAAGCACAAAGGTACTGAGACTGCTGCTCGTAGCCGTAGGAATGCCTCGGCCTGTAGGGAACTCAGAAAGCTCAAACCTGTCCTGGTCTGCCCTGGACTCTGTCAAAAGGTTGCTCGTCTGCACAAGACACCAGATTTGCAGGCAAAGCCCATGAAGGGGTGAGTATAACAATACTCAGTAGAGGACCCTGATAACCACAAAGCAATACAAAGTAAAAGTACATTCAGCTATGCACAGTATATGTTTACATACCATATAAAACAAACTATATATACTCAAAACCCAGACCCGTGGTCTAGAGACAAGTCCTGTAACTACATACACCCTCAAGGGATTCCGTTCGAAGATTCTGTGATGCGATCGTTCTGGGAGAACACACTCCACGAGTCTTATAGTTCTGATGATGGCCGCCCGGGAAGTGATATTCATCGGGAACCATCACAAGAGATAGCTACACTAATTATGGGAGACACACTCCTAAGTGGGAACGATTTCAATACACAGATGAGGATCACTGCCAGGGCCATGGCGGATACTGCGAATCATCTGGAATTCACCTGCTAGGTAGACTATCAATTCCTGGTAATGCTGGTCACGCCGATGCCTGACTCTACCTAGGGTCTGGAATGGATAGAGGATCTCGATCCAGGCCTGTTGGATGGATGCCTGACTCTATCACAGAAAAGTCCTGCTGAAGGGATCATAATCTTGCATGAGGGAATGATGCTTGACCTTCAGGGGAACAAGAAGAAGGGGCACTAACCCAAACGAAATATGTTCAAGGCACGGTGAACAAATGGACCAAGACGTTCTCCAAATAGTATACGGTGTGTAGAAATGATACAAGCCGTGTTGTCCGACCCCAGGTACTGCTCGTGTACAACGGCCCGTGTCATGAGGCTGGTCCTGTATAAAAACATATTACACAGCATGTAGTACGGAGTATACGCCATGTCTGGGTAACTGGGGTTGGCTTTGTGTACTCTGGCCATGAGCCCGTACACGGTCACCAACCCATGTACTCCAACCCTTGTGATCTGCACACAGGGTGACTGACGTTGTTTACCTCACCCGGCCAGGTGATGGAGTACACCATCGTGTACTCCATCCCATGTCCGTGTATCCCTGGGATACACGCCGAGCTACACGTCGCTGCCTCTGCTGATTTATACACGCCGTTCCACTTGAAGCCGTGTAGACCATCCCCTGTCTGAGTACTACCCAGAGTACATGTCGAGCATCGGGGAAGGTCCAACACATTGTGTGAATGGGGTCACATGCCGTGTGATCCTTCTCTAACCCAGAAACCCTAGCCACCACCATCAGAACTACATGACGTGATCTTCGGAAGTACACGCTGTGTATTATGGAAATTTCCAGAAATAGAACTCTTCGCCAGCACACCACCCATGCTACTCTGATCATCAATCCGACCGTCCGATCGCCACAAAACGTCCAGGTTCTAGTCGCCCAGACCCCACGAAGCTGCTTCCATCGCTTTCGGGCCTCCTATCAGCTCTGAAAATGTGTTCTGGTCTTCCCGCATGAAGAATGCTCGAATAATTCTCTTTCTGATCTGGTCTGATTCTTCGTCCTCCATCGTCTCTGCATCTCCACAAGGTCGTTTCAATGTCGAACCATCGTTTTGGGATCATTGCGTTGCAGAACAGATGCGCAATGATCCATTCTTCGTCTCCCCTCGAAGAACACGAAGAACGCACGTGGAAAAAGGAGGAATAAAACCAAATAACAAAATTTAAAATGAACCTCCACCATCATTCGTCACGACGTTGATCCACTCAGGTTAATGGTATTAAAACGGAGTAGAGGTCAACATGAATAAAAATCATTGATTATTTCCCCCAAAATCATCGCAAAGAAAACCCTCCCATAAGAACGTACGAATCCGCAGATCAACTTGTTCGTGGTTGATCCATGTTTTTCATTTAACCTCTAAAATGGGGAAAAGAAATTGAAATAACAAACCCCTACTTTTTGAAAGGATTGATCGTTGACGAAGGTGTCACGATGTCATTGTCGTCATGATCCTTCATCGTCGGCACATCGATCCTCGATCTCTATCTGTCATCGTTCTTCACCGAGAATTCTCTCTAATGCCTTGCGGATTCTGCAGAGATTCCTCTCAAATGTTTCAAATGATCAAGAATTTCATAACCCCTTAAAAGGGGAATCATGTTGTCATTTAATTACGCGGAAGTATTAATGACATTGAATTTCAATTTTGAAGTTATTATGAAGCTTTATAAATTTAAGAAACAGTTGCGCCATCGCCAGGCTGCAGCAGATGTTTCCTTAAATGAAATAAAATAAACTGGTTAATTAATTATATTTTATTTTACTTAAAACGTCAGAAAATTAAATTTTTCCCTCGACCCGCGCCGGTCAAGGTTAGCCTCATTATTAGCTAAAGTCGTCAATCTAGACACAATGGTGCACTCATATTTTTAATCTGGGCATCCGTTTGGGGATTGACATAACCGCGCACAAGTGCCGACTCACTTATCTAAAAAAAGTTGAAACCACCATTCCAGGCTCACTGGACCTCAGAATGATGTGACGTATTCACACCCGGTCTCGAAATAATTCCATATAATACTTAAAATAATAATAAATGGAAAATATGAGACATTACATTCTCCCCACCTTGGGGATTTACGCCCCAGAAAATCCAAAACAAAGGCTACTCAAAAAGATGTGGGTACTGGGCACGGATCTGGGCCTCCCACTCCCACGTGATTTCCTGAAGATTCCCATTTTTCCACCGAACGCACACTATGGGAATCAATCACCCATGAAGGATCCTCTACTACTGATCCTCGATCTCCACCGGGCACTCAGCAAGGGTCACTCCATCCTCGATGTCCAGCACACCCCAGTCGATGTCGTTCAATGGGTCATGCACATACCTCCTCAGCTACGACACGTGGAAGACATCTTGTACCCAATGCAACTGTGGCTGTAGAGCTAGGTGGTACGCCGCCTCTCCATCTCTGCCCAGGATCAAGAAAGGTCCGATGAACCTCAGAGATAGCTTTCCGCCTAGACCAAATCTCTGCAACCCTCGTCGAGGTGAGACCCGAAGGAAGACGTGGTCTCCCTCTTCGAACTCTAGAGGTCTCCGTCGCCTGTCAGAAAAAGACTTCTGCCAGCTCTGTGCAATCTTCATCTGCTCCCAGATGATCTACACCTTCTCTGTTGTAGCTCAAACTAACTATGTTCCCATTAGTTCTTACTCTTCGGGGCCGGTCCAGCAAAGCGGTGACCGGCAGGGTCTCTCGTATAAGGCCTCGAATGGTGTCATACATATGGTGGAATGGTATCTGTTGTTGTACGCAAACTCTACCAGTGGTAGGTGTTCCTCCCAGCTGCGACCCAAGTCCAAGATACAGGCCCGCAACATATCCTCCAGAACCTTAATGGGCCTCTCCGTCTGACCATCTGACTGGGGATGAAATGTTGTGCTCAAGTGCAGCTGAGTCCCAAAAGCCTCCTAAAATCCATTCCACAACCGGGATGTGAATCAGGCGTCTCGGTCTGAGACTATAGTCGAGGGGACATCATGATGCCAAACTATCTCTTGTATGTAGAGGCATCCCAAGCTCTCAACATAAATATGCTCCTTGATAGCTAGGAAGTGGTCTGACTTGGTGAGTCGGTCAACGATCACCCAGATGGAATCGTGCCCCTTAGACGTATGTGGTAAGCCCATCACGAAGTCCATAAATATTCCATCCCACTTCCACTCTGGAACTTCCAGGGGGTGAGCTGACCCTGTTGGAACCTGGTGCTTAGCCATCACATGTTGGCATGTGATGCATCGAGATACGAACTCGGCCACTACCTTCTTCATGCATTACCACCAGAACTAACGTAGGAGGTCCTGGTACATCTTTGCCACTCTGGGATGTACCGCCGAAGGGGATTTATGGAACTCCCTCAGGACCTCCTCCTGCAACGCCACTGGTACAACAGTGTGTCCTCCAAAAAGAAGTACATTCTCCCCACCTTGCGAATATCGATCAGGAGCATGTCATGTGGATAACTGAGCACGTAAGGTCACACAGTCGACATCCACAAGTTGTGCCTCCCTAACTCGCTGTAAGAGTGGAGGGGTGACAACCATCGACTGTAGGTAAGTTGTATCCTCTCCATCCATGAAGGATAACTGTAACATGCCTAATTATTGTGTCACCTCACTCAACAGCTGTGAGATGGACCTTCTGCTAAGAGCATCTGCTACCTTGTTCCCCTTCCCAATAGTATAGATGATCTCGATATCATACTCCTGGAGGAACTCTAGCCAATACCTCTGCCTCAGATTCAGATCCATCTGTGAGAAGATGTACCTGAGCCTCTTGTGGTCAGAGAATACAATGAACCGCTCACCCATAAGGTAGTGTCGCCACATCTTAAATGCGAAGAATACCGCTGCTAAATCGAGATCATGGGTCGCATGGTTATTATCATGAGGCATAAGATGGCATGAACCATAAGAAATCAACACGTTCCTCTGAATCATGACACAGCCGAGCCCGGTCCCTGATGTGTCATAGAAAACTATGTACTTAACACCCTCCTCTGGCAATCTCATGACTGGGGTACTCGTCAAACTCTATCATAGCTGCTGAAAAGCCTGATGGCACTTTTCTGTCCACACAAAGGGTTTCCCCTTTCTAATGAAGCCCGTCATCGGTGCTGATATCTGGGAGAAATCAGGTATGAATCTCCGGTAATATCCTGCCAACCCAAGGAAGCTTCGCACCTCTGTCACGCTCCGAGTTGGCTCCCATGGTAATACAGCCTCCACCTTGGCTAGGTCCATAGCTACACCATCTTCTCAGATGAAATGTCCCAGAAAGTGGACCTCCCGAATCCAGAACAGACACTTTGAGAGCTTCCCATAAAGCTGGTGCTCCCGAATTACATCCAGAACCATCCGCATGTGTCTCGCGTGCTCCTCCTCTGACGCCGAATACACAAGGATGTCGTCGATGAAGACTACTACGAACCGGTCCATGTACAACTGGAAGATCTGTTTCATCAAGCCCATGAACACTATGGGGGCATTCTTCACACCAAAGGGCATCACCAAGTACTCATAGTGACCGTAGAGACATCTGAAAGCCGTCTTTGGTATATCCTCATCCCGCACTCAGAGCTGGTGATAGCCTGATTGAAGATCAACCTTCGAGAACCACTGTTCCCCTCTAAGCTGATCGAAGAGATCATCAATTCTCGGCAGTGGATACTTGTTCTTCACCATCACCTAGTTCAGGCATCGAAAATCCACACACAACCTCAGACTCCCATCTGCCATCTTGGAAAACCATACTGGAGCCACCCAATGTGAGACACTGGGTCTTACGAAACCCATACTCGGAAAATACGCCAGTTACACCCTGAGCTCGCGAAGCTATGCAGGAGCCATACGATAAGATGATGAGGAAATAAGTGTCGTCCCGGGGTGTAAGTCCATGCAAAAGTCAATTTCCCGGCCGGGAGGTAACCCTAGAACATCTTCCGGAAAGACGTCCTCATACTCCGCCACCACTGTTGGGAACAGAGAGCTCACAACATCTATTGATCCGAGGGTAAGTCTAGCCAACTCATGAGTGATCAGATGCCCCCTCATATGCATGAGCCCATGTTGTGCTTCCTAGGTATCATTTTCTTAAACAAAGGAAAACCTTGTTCCATCACGGCGGACACACCACACTCTTCGCCTAAAATAGTCAATTTGAGCATGGGACAACGATAACCAATCCATTCTATGAATGACTTTATAAGGCCTCGACGCTAACACCAAGAGGTTCCAACCGAAACTCTCACCTCCAAGGGTAAGATCACACTGTCTGCAGAGGTGTTTGATCATCGAGTCTCCTCTCGTAAGTGTCTCCAAGCGTAAGGATCAAGTCAATGGTTCTACCGGAATATCGAGGTTTTGTACAAGACATGTGGATATAAGGGAATGACTAGAACCTGTGTCTATGAGTATGACATCTAAGGTAGAAAAGACACAGATCGTACCTCAAATCATCTCTGGAGCCCCTGGGTCGTATGCCTCGACTGCATGCAGTTGTCCCCATCTCTATCCCCCAGCTCCCGGAGACTGGTGCAGACCTCCTGGGGGTGGTGGTGGAAGTAAGTCGAAGAGTCTTCCACCACCTGCAGCTCTCCCTGCTCCTCTGCCACATCCGCCGCCTAGCGAATCTGCCTGCTCCATTCTATGCATATTACTCGGTGGTCCATCGACCACTTCCCTGTCAGAAGCTTGACGTGTCGGGTAATCTCTAGCGAGATTCCCCCTACCATCGCATGCATAACATCGCATCTCCTTAGGCTGACTGGATCTAGCCTGAGAGCGATGGACTATTGATCCCTTGTCCTGGGTCCTTCTATGATGTCTCCCACATCCAGATCCATGTGCCTGACATTGGCTCCCTGCTGTTGGTGTCTCTGCACCTGTCTGCCTGATACTGACTGCCGGCGGCTGTCTCTGCTTTTCCAAGAAGCTCTCGATCACCAAGGCTTGCTCGAGAACTCCAACATAAGTTGAAATGCATAGAGGCATGACACTAGAACAGATGTCATGTCGTAGACCTCGCTCGAAGGTCCAAGATTTGAAGTACTTATCTCTAACCGTATACATCAAGTACCTGGCGAGGTTGTTGAACCTCTATGAATAGTCATCCACCGTCATACTACCATGCTGTAGTGGAAGAAGCTCCTGGATGTGCACATATCTCACCGTAACCAGAGAGAACTCCTCCCTGAAGAGTCACTCAAACTCTGGACACGAAAGAGTCTCCTCATAATGAGTCTACATGGTTAGACTCCACCATCGTCCCAAGAAACCCTGATGAAGGCTCGCTCCTAGGACCACCATCTGGTCTGCCGGTGTCCTCACTAGATGAAAAAATCTGGTCACCGCCTCAAGCTAGTCCTTAGCCACCTGAGGGTCAGGCTCGCCTCAGATCGTGAGGGGTCTCTCTCTCTGAAACTCATGGAGTGCGATAAGCCTACGCTCCTCACTGGTCGGTACTGCAGGAACCGCTGGCTGCTCCACTAGAGGTATAGTTGGTGCACCACCTGGTGGCAACTCCTAGGTTGTTGGTCCCTGTATCGAAGCCTCTTCACTAAGGGGGTCATCCTAGTGATCGTGCTGCTGAATCCTAGTAGGTACACGTCTCAGAGGCCTCATGTAAAGAAACAAGATGTGTCATGGTCAATGAGTATATCTGGATAGTCGACACCAAGGATATGGAAGACACAAACCATTCATATATGATGCATGTACCTTTCTATTTCCCCGTAACCAGTGTTTTCGTGAACCGGGTCGAAAAGCATGTTATAAGAGTCCTGGTGTATGGATACGTCGACCGCCGCACCAACACTGGAGTCTCTGGCATAAAATCCGAACCCGAAATACTCACCACTGTTTCCCCCAACCAAACTCACATAATCTTGGTCCTAAGGTAGAACCAACCTGGCTCTGATACAACTCTGTCACCACCCATCCCAGTGGGGCCCACGCCGTGACTCCCCAAGCCTTCCTCTAATAGGCCTGTGGCTGGTGACTAGCACCGAGTAGGCATGTCACTAACATGGGAGGCATTGCCTGAGTACCTGTACACACACACACATCTCCAAGACCACAAATTCAGAAATCTAAAGCACAAAGGAAAAAAAATGCATGCATACAACTAAACCCAACCAATAGAGTGCGACGGAAGTTAGAGTACTGTGAAATTAAACTAGGCCATAATACAAGCCCACCAAAAGCAAGAGTCTGAAAAACTGCAAAGTCCAACCTGTAAGCACAATGGTAGCGAGAATGCCGCTCATAGCCGTAGGAACGCCTCAGACTGTAGGGAACTCAGAAAGCATTGTCATGTCCTGGTCCGCCCTGGACTCTGTCAAAAGGCTTCTTGTCAGCACAAGACACTAGATGTGCGGGCAAAGCCCATGGAGGGGTGAGTATAACAATACTCAGTATAGGACCCCGAAAACCACAAAGCAATACAAAGTAAAAGTACAGTAAGCTATGCATAGTATATGTTTACAGAAAATATAAAACAATCCAGATTTACTAAAAAACCATACCCGTGGTCTAGAGACAAGTCACGCAACCGCATACCCCCGCAAGGGATTCCATTCAATGATTTCGTGATGCACTCATTCCGGAAGAACACACTCCACGAGTCTTATAGCTCTGATGACGTCTGTCCAGGAAATGCTATTCGTCGGGAACCGTCGCGAGAGATAACTACACACATTATTGTAGACACACTCCTGAGTGGGAAAGATTTCGATAAACAGATGAGGATCACTACCAGGTCCATTGAGGATACCGCGACTCATCTGGAATTCACCTGCTAGGTAGAGGATCAACGCCCGCTAAAGTTGGTCACGAAGATTCCTAACTCTACCTAGGGTCTGGAATGGATAGAGGATCTCGATATGGGCCTCAAGGATGGATGCCTAACTCTATCACAGAAAAGTCCTGCTGAAGGGATCATAATCCTACGTGAGAGAATGATGCCTGACCTTCAGGGGAACAAGAAGAAGTAGAATTATACCAATCATAAGATGTTCAAGGCACGGTGAACAAAAGGACCAATACATTCTCCACAAATCACACGGAATGTTGAAATGATACACGTTGTGTCGTTCGACCCTGGGTACTGCCCATGTACAACGGCCCATGTCATGAGGCTGGTCGTGTAGAAAAACATGGTACACAACATGTAGTATTGAGTACACGCCGTGTCTGGGTAACTGGGGTTGGCTCTGTGTACTCTGGACATGAGCTCGTACACGGTCACAAACTCGTGTACTCCAACTCTTGCGAACCGAACACGGGATGGACAATGCTGTTTACCTCACCTGGCCGGGTGATGGAGTACACGGTCATGTACTCCATCCCGTTTCCACGTATCCTTGTGATACACGTCGAGCTCCGCATAGCCGCCTCTGCCGAGCTATACATGTCGTGCCGCCTGAAGTCATGTAGACCATCCCGTGTCCGAGTACTATCCAAAGAACACGCCGAGCTTCAGGGAAGGTCCAACACACTGTGTGACCGAGGTCACATGCTGTGTGATCCTTCTCTGACCCTGAAACCCTAGTCACCCCCGTCAGAACTACATGGCATGTTCTTCGGAAGTACACATCGTGTATTATTTAAATTTCTAGAAATGGCGCCCTTCACCAGCGCGCCACCCATGTTTCTCTGATCATCAATCTGGCCATCTGATTGCCACAAAACATCCAGGTTCAGGTCGCCCTGACCCCACGATGCTGCTTCAGTCACTTTCGGGCATCTGATCGGCTCCGAAAACATGGTATGTTCTTCCCGCATGAGAACTCTCAAAGAATTCTCTTTCCGATCCGGTCCAATTCATCATCCACCATCATCTCTGCACCTCCACAAGGTCATTGCGGTGTCAAACCTTCGTTTTGGGATCGTTGCATTGCAGAACAGATGCGCAACGATAAGTTTTTCATCACCTCGCGAAGAACGTGAAGAACGCGCGGGGAAAAAGGAGGAAGAAAACCAAATAACAAAATGAGGAACAAACCTCTTCCATCGTTCGTCACAGCGTTGATCCACTCCCTTTAATAGGATTTAAACGGAGCAGAGATCAACATGAATAAAAATCATGGATTATTTCCCCCTAAATCATCCCAAAGAAAACCATCCCATAAGAACGTATGAATCCGTAGATCAACTTTTCCTTGATTGATCCGCGTTCATCATTTAAACTCTAAAACGGGGAAAAATTGAAATAACAAGGCCCTACTTTTTTAAAGGATCGATCGTTGAAGAAGGTGTCGCGCTGTCGTTGTCATCGAGATACTTCAACATCAACACAACGATCCTCGATCTTCATCTGTCGTCTTTGTCGCCGAGAATTCTCTCTATCGCCTTACGGATTCGACAGAGATTCCTCTCAAGTGTTTCCAACGATCAACAATTGATTAACCCCTTAAAAAGGGAAACATGTTGTCATTTAATTACGCATCAGAATTAATGACGTTGACTTTCCATTTTGAAGTAATTATGACGCATCATTAATTTAAGAAACGGTTGTGTCGTTGCCACACTACTGCGGATGATTTCTTAAATGAAATAAAATAAACTGGTTAACTTATTTTATTTTATTTTACTTAAAACATCAGAAAATTAAATTTTTCCCTCGACCCACACCAGTCAAGTTTAGCCTCATTCATAGGTAATGTCGTCGTCCCGGACGCAACAGTGCGCTCAGATTTTTAATCTGGGAATCCGTTGGGAAACTGCCACAACCACACACAAGTGCCGACTCACTTAACTAAAAAAAGTTCAAACCACCATTCCGGGATCACTGGACCTCAGAATGATGTGCCTTCCTCATGCCGGGTCTTGAAATAAATCCATGTAATATTTAAAAAAATAATAAATGGAAAATACAAGATATTACAGCACATAACACTTGTTCTTGAAACCTTGATACACATAGAACATTCCTTTCTCTAATTTAAATGTTTTTACATAAGTATAATTTTTTGTGAGTTCAAACATTCAATTTCATAAATATTTATTACTTTTTATTAATATTTCTCTGAGAACATATTGAACGAAATCATAAACTTATATATCCCCTCAATCATGAATTTAATATGTTATTCTAAATATATGACCATTTTGATGGATTCTCACAACATATAACATTCTATACTATCTTTAATCACAAAACAATTATTCATATTCTTCCATTTACTGATTTCTTGGTATAGTATATCACATAATGAGGGACATAGTCAAATATGGTTCACATGTATCCATGAAATATCCCTAGTCATTATATCTTTATAACCCCCATATTTTAGATCAAGCTAACACTAGATACAATTTCCTTTAAACATGATTCATAATTACGAACTCTAATGGGACATCCAATGCCTCCAAAAATAACATGGTGAGTAAAAAACTATCATACTCCAACACCCCATATATGTGAATAAAATAATTCTAACTCCTAGGAAACCCAATTATTACATTTTATGTTAATAATCTACCCATTGGGTTTTATTTTAAATATTATCATGAATAAAAGTATGATCCAAATTATCATTTGGGATGGGAAGAGTTATTAATTCGTGATTCGTCCTACTCTCCATTTGATATAAAATCCCAAATAAATTCCCCAATATTAATGAAAATTTTAAAATCATTGAAAAATACGTACACTTATTTGACAAGAGAGAACAATATCCTTTATAATATCTCTCTCTATATAAATTTATTCCAAGAGATTAAATTATCTTAACATATTTATAATATGTATTATGTTTTAGAAAGAATAAAATTATACCACTTATAACATATATTAATTCTGTGAAATAGTTATCTTTTATCTATGATATACATATGTATATTTGATATATATTAAATTTGAAACACTATTCATGTTCATTTCATTGATTTTATTTCCTTAAATTATAATATTTTCTGAATTTAATTGTATTTGAATTTTCAGAGATTATTGAGCTTAAATGTAAAAATTTATTAATTATGTAATTTTATTTTCTTTTATCACTATGATATTTCAGACAAAAAAATTCCAATATTGACCAAAAAATTTTATTTCATTTTTTAGTCTTCAATTTTCACTACAATCCTTTTATCTCAATTGCACTATGTTCTTAATCAAAATATTATGAGCCCAAATAAATATCAAACATATAACATATTTTGAGTTTATAGATTTCGCTACACCTGAATAAATGAAGTATATTTTAGGATGAATGACAAATAATGATTTGATTATAGTTTACAATATTAGAGGACGCTAATACCCACAAGAAAATTAATTTTTTTTATGAAATTAATTAATTATATATTTTTATCCCTGAGGTAAATATTAGGATGAAGAAGATATTTTTGGGCCAGAAAAACTACTCTATAATTATTAGAAAATAAATTTTTATAAACATTATATATATATATCAACATTATAGAAGAAAAAAGTGCAATATCCATCCATTTTCTTATAAAAGAATTCTTAAAAAAATGGTAAGAAATTATTTGGGAAAATATTTTCAACATTTTCCAAATAAATTTTTTCCATATATTATATTGAAATGATCTTCTTATTTTATGGGTATATTTTTATATTATATTATACTATAATAGTATATTATATTTTCAATATATATTAGTTTAGATTTCTTCCTCCCATCTCAATTGTATTCATTTTACTTTTTTATTATTCCAATGTAACGCTATAATACTCAAATGTTTGAATAAATAATCCTTAGATTATCCTTGAGAGAGTTTTTATTGGTACTCTTGAATTATTTTTATTTTGTTTTAAATATATATTTTATGTTTTTAATTATGTATTTGGAGTAATTATGGGTCATGTGATGATTTTACATCATTACAAGATAGTACTCGCTATATTAATATATTCCGTAACAAGCATCAATTCCCAACCAGATCATTTCACGAAAATCATATGGTAGTGTTCAGTTAGTTTTATAGTTGAAACAACATACAATTTATTTGTGTATTTGAAGTTGTCACACTATGGATTGAGGTCTGATACTAATTCCTTACTATTTGAAGATGATTCATTTTGTGTTCATAATTGATCTCATGAGCACAAAAAGTTTCACACTCAATGTTGGGTATATTAGTTAGAATACAATGTGATGAACTAAAAAATATAATTAAAAAAACTAATTGGTAAATATGGATTTGGATATTTTAACCCTATGGAAATTATCATTATTTATAATATGTAATTAGTTTTCCCTGTCTTATTTTTTTATCACACATTTCACCACTCTCAAATGATACATATTTTTATTTTTAATAGCGAGTTCTTGATTAATAATTCTCTATAGATGATACAATCTTGGTCAATCCATGTTTTAAATTATGTAAAAATCATAAATTTTTTTATGTGTAATTGAAAATGGCCATAAAAATTGGGACCACATCCAAGATTCATAGTTCTCTTCACCAAATATATTTATTTATAATTTTTAAAATAAAATTATTGCAATCATTTAAGAGAAAAATAACATTGCATGATGTATTACAATTGAAATTATGATAAATATACTATCTAATTTCATGTGCCACAAGAATAATAAGATCACAATAATGGAGAATCATATATTTAAATACATAGAGTGAAAGTAAAAAAATAAAAATGGAAAAATCAACAATTTCATATATATATATATATATATAACTAATGATAAAAAAATATAGAATGAACTGAATAAAGTGGAAAAACATACAATGAGTATTATTTCATGTTATTTACTCTACAGGGTACATGGAAAGTACCCTATTTCATTAGATTTTAATATTTGTTAAAGTGGTTATGGATGTCTGAATTATGACCCGGTCCAACAATCAACTAGTATTCCATGTATATGGCCATTAGTCATCCTTAAAAACATGGATTATATATGTGTATTCAATATATAAATAAACAATATATATATAAATATTAATATATGTATATATATAGCTACTAGTAAAATATTATTTCCAATATTGAGCTGATGTAGATAGAGTCAGGCAGGTGTCCGATTGGATCATGAGCCGACCTATGTTATTATTTTAGTACAATTTGTTGATTCATAATACGAGAAAATTACATCAATTATATTACTTGTAATGGATTGGTATATACACTATAGGTGATAACCTAATGATATTTATATCTCACACCCTAATAAGGCTTCCATTACACTGGGGTACTCGAAGAGACCTTATCTATGTTAGATCATGTACAATTGCTTGAGCTATAATTCTAGTATATGGGAGTTAAAAGCTGAAAATTGATCTGGTTGTTGATATAATTAGGGAGATATTCATTGTGAAGTTATTATTTTATTATATTGTAATGGTTATTTTAATCCTTACTGCTTGTATTTGTAGTATCATCCTTCCTAACTGCATGTTGTAAATTGGTGTAGGACACTTTTATATTCAATTCATATAACATTTATATTCCATTTATTTATCATATCTTTATACAACATCAATGGATGCATGATATTTTTAAACTAATAATGCACTATTCTAATCATATTTGAGGGTATAGTGTCACCATTATAACCTTTTGAGACCTTATCTAGTACTTGGAACCCTTTGGCATATGTGGAGGAATGCTCGAGGCCATTTGAACCACTAGTTCAGCCACCGTTTTAGTTGTCAGATAGGTTAAGATGTTATAAGGTGCTATTAGAGAGTTATTTTTCCTCTCTCATTCAATTTGGGGTTGGTAGATATGAGACTTGGAATGTGTTTGTGCATGTTAAATATATATGGTTGGGACTAATCACACATCCCATGGGGAAAAGTACAAGTAGTTAGGGATGAGAATTGTTCATGTTTTTTGTGGTTAGTGATGATTATTTTTTCACCTAGAGTGATTGCTGTACTTTTCATTGAATATTAATTTATGTAAGTAACAATATTTTTCCCTTATCCACATATAGCATGGATGTAACATGACATTCATCCTTATTGGAACATAGGGAATTCACATGCCTTACATATTCAATGTCATGTAAATTCATTTATAGGGGTTGTTTCTGAATTAGATTGAGTTCCTTTAGAGTTATTTCACTAATTTGTTTTCATTAGCATGCCTGTTTATATAACATTATTGTCTGTTTTTTTCAGGTTAGTAGGATTTCATGATAATATGTGCCATGTCACCTATTTTTATTACTTTCTATTATATTTGTAGAATTTTACAATGTGTTTTATAACTATAATAAAAAAAATTTCGGTTTTTATGAATTTATAGATGGTTTTCTAGGGTAAATAATTTGTTGAGATTAAACATGAACCTATTTTCAATTATAAGGATTTTGGGTACCTTGAAATTAGGAAATGTTAACCAAAATACTCAAACCATTATTTGATCTTGTATATACATCAAGACCAATATTTAAATGAATATGATGCATATTTTCAAATTCTATTAGGTATGGTTTTGAAAATGGGAGCCAAATTCCAAATTATAAACTATATGGGCACATTATATGTTTCAAGATAGACACACTTGTAACAATACCATTATATAAGGACATGAAATCTTTATTGAATTCCTATAAATTAAAAGGAATGCATGAGTTAAAATGATAATGTGAATTATTTTTGGTTAAATGGGAGCTAAAATATGGTATATAATGTGTATTGGCTCTTTACATTATGGGGTATGAAACCCATACATTTATTCCTTGTATATAGTAATATTATTATTTTAAATCGTTATGAATGTGACTATTGTTTTAATTTGGAACTCAAATTTGTGGTTAACTAGCTAAATGTGCAACTGGACACTATGTAGGTTAGTTGGGTAATGTTTATTTTGAGATGAACCATGTTAGTGTTTGTAATATAATAATTATGAAACTGTTATTCAGTTGCATTCAAAATAATCCAGGTTTTTTCAATCAGTCCCTCATAGGTCACCATATTAGTGAAATAGGAATTTATATGATATATTTCAAAATTTATGATGGGATGTTACTTAAATGGATAATGTTTAAAAAAAGTAACATGATAAGAATTTCTTTCAATTCCTCATTGTCTTGTATTAAATAATTTAATTGTTTAAAATGTTGAATGTCAATAAATGAATTGAATTGAAAATGTAATCTTTAGAGGTTTCTTATTTTAAACCCCGGTGTTAGGGTAGATTATACATTACATTGAGATTCCTTGGTATTGAACCATATGTTTTTTCTATTGGCCTCTTCCACAGTTTTAGAAATGTCTTAAATTGTATGATCTTGAGCCTAGTGACATTCAATTTTTTTTGATGTGGTCATAGTATCAATGCTTATACTATTATAAGGTGTTATCTCGTGGTAGGTAACACACCCTATTCTTGAATAAATTTATGAATCCAATGATTTATTGTAATTCCCTACCCTAGTAACCTAGAGTTAGTGTATTATTTTAATACATTGGCATGATTACTAGGAATCATGTCCAGAAGGACCAATCATTTTAGTAGTCTTGAAAAATAGATTATATTCAAGAATGTTACATTACATTATAAACGGAAAAACAACAAAAAAATTTCTTCATTGACCACATTAATATACATTGGACTATCCCTGAATGTCAGTCATAACATACTACTTTGCATCCTTGGAAAAATAATACATAGAAAGTGGTGATCTCCGATGCTCAGTAAAGATAAAAATATAGTGGAAACTTTCATAAATAATAATATACATTTAAGGAAATGTATAAGACTAAAACACAATACATTTAAACATAAAATTATGCATAATATGGCCACAATAAATCAAATAATTCCATTTACTAATTCCCATGGATTTTCTACTAGTAGAATAATCCCATGAAATATCAAATAGCCAATTTCATAATGATGGATTGCATAATGCAAGACTTCATAACCCCAAATTCATGTCCTTGTGCAATGACTACAAATAATATTTTTTCATGGCCATGGGCTAAAACACTAGTTTTCATTTTGAGACCTACCGATGCATCAAGAAGCTATAGAGCGCTCCTCCCATCACATACTAATTCCAATGCATTCCCCATATGAAAATGTTTAAACATAACATAAACATTCGTATTAAAACTAGAGTATGAAATGTCAATAGTTTATCTAAAAACCATGAATGGTATAAAAATAACACATCCACAGTCAAACATATCACAAACCCTTGAATAATGTATGAACAATCTGTATCATAATATATCAACCTCAATCATGAATAATATCATGTAAAGGATGTTGTTATAGTTGAAAATGATCGGTAAAAAATCTTTGAGAAAAAAGTCCCTTTTTCAGGAAAACATTTAAAATTATCACTATTTATCAAGAAGCTATTTAAAATAGATTTTGGAATCAATGTGTCTCATACCACATTAAAAATTTTAAATGGAAATCTAATTTTAAAACATTAATTTCCATATAAATATAAAAAGAAAACCATTTTTAAAACATGGACATTAATGATAATGATTTAAAAGAATAATGTTTTAAAACATTTTAATTGATATTTTAGTTAGAGATATTAACCAAATGAGAGACGTATGAATTAAAATAATTGAGGTAATTAAAATATTTAAATATCATGAGAATAATGGGATTAATTATATACTATGTCAAATTATAGAGTATACACCAAATAAAAGTGAATTGGCGCATAACAACAATGAAGTCTCAATGGAATGTAAGTGGAGATGAATTATTTTATATAAACCATATCATTAGGTTAAGGATAAATAAATGAACTAATTATGTGAGAAATATATAAATACACTCAATATTAATGGATATTTAGTGTAAATAAATCAGAGGAAATTCACACATATTCTTGTAAAAACAACGCCAATGACTTGAATGTTTAACTCAATGAAATGAAATTCAGTTAAAATTACTCTTATCATGTTTATATCAAGGACTTGAGAATTTATCAATGGATTTATTATGAGTATTAAGTGTATATCCATATAAATTGGAGTGAAAATTACTACATAATTAAATAAATAGTTATTTCACACATAAACATGGAGTAATGTAATCAATGAAGTTTGCGTAAAACTAAATGAGTAGAAATTGGAATTTGAAATTCCACTACCGATTTGGTAACATACGAAACCTAGACCCCATCTAATAAAGATCATAAAATGATGATTTAAATACCCATAATGTAAATTATATTATGCCAAAAATACCTTAATGGTTAGTATATACACCACACGAAAGGTAATTTTAGGAAATATAGCATGAATCTCAAGAGAATAAAAGGGAGATGAAAACAACTAACATTTTACTTTTCCATAGACGAAGTTATGTTAAAATATTGTATAATAGTTAAATAATTGTTATTAAAGTATAAAATAAATACATACATAAATATGATATCATATCTGATATTGTAATATTGCATTGTTCGTAATAGTATAGTAGTAGCATTTTATCGGGTGTTAATGGATTAGTTTTCGTTTATATGTTTTGTTACACAAGTCATGTTAGTTATGGATAGGATGTATTTTAATCATATATAAAATGATAATAAGTTTTTTAATATTATTATTAATCATCAAATGAAAATTATTCTTGAATGTTTCTGACGAAGAATGACATCTCATTGTGTTGTGGAGACGGTAAGCCATACGCACACACATATGGTGACTTGGTCATTTATAGGATGGATAGAATAACGAATATGGTTGTAAAATATTTATAATAACATCATAGTGTGTAGGAGGTACTGGAGTTATTATTTAGGAATGGAAACAACAATAAAATTGGAGGTAGAAGAAGAAAAGAACTTGAAAGAGGGTGGTGAAATTATTACCTCTTCTTCTGGTGTTTTATTTTGAGTTGATCAAAAGAGCTCCATAGGTTGGATTTATGATCAATGTAAGGACTCTAGGTTGATGTGACAGATATTTTATGGATATTTGGGCAGATTTTGGCCAAGCCAAATGGCTTTGGAGTAGTGATTTTGAGAGAATGGGAAGTGCCCTTTTTTAAGAGGGGTGAGGGGGGACTTTAGGAAAAACATTAATTATTATTTTTTAATAATATCACTTTCCATTTATAATGGCTCCAAAATAATTTATTTCGAGACTAAGGTGGTTGTGGGTCAATAAAATATAAACCAATAGGGTTTATATAGGTTTAGGTCACCATATTTACCTTACTTTTATATTTAAGTCGAAGTTAAATAGTTTTACATTTACCATGTATCTTTTTATTTTTATTTTATATGGAAGATAAACATACTATAACAAGCCAATAGAAACCCAAGATGGTCATAGTTATAATATATAACCTTATATATGTCCTTTGGCCGAACCTTAGATTTTTATGAATATTATATCAATTAATAATATAGTATTTGTTTTAAAAACTCAATTATGTCAATTTTGACACTATTTAGTATTTGATTTTTTTGAAAACAATAAAATCATTTTCACTTCAAATAAAATTTATTTAATCAATCCTATCATGTAATATTATAATATAAAATTAGTTTAATTTATCAAAATCCTCAATTTACATTTATTTGGTTATTTATAATATAAATTATTTTAATATTTCATAAATTAGTTAATTACTACATCCTCGTTGTGTCATTAATAAATTAAATTATTTAAAGCGTAAAAATAATAAATAATATACCATTATGTAGTAAATAATTTTATCTATATAATTAATATTTTTAATCAAATTAATATTTTGTGTAACATTAATTAAAAATGGTTTAGTAATTAAACAGTGAATATAACACTTTTAACTCTTCTTTAAATAAAATAATAGTAAATGTCATAATCTAAACTATGTGGACAAAATAGGATCATATTTTATTCAAAAGTTTTTTTCTAGTTGAATTAAACTTATGTAATAGAATTACGACAAGTGTTAGGGTAATTATTATATCCTTTTTACCCTTTAATTACCATATTTACTTTTAACCGTGTAAAATGAAAGTCAAAAGTTAATGTTCAAAAAAATAAAATTTCATCGTATTGAATCACATTTTATTTACTGATGTTAATTTTTCCTCTTGTATTTTTAAATCTCAACTCAAAGAATTTGTAAAATTATGTTTTATGCTAATTTTCCAATTCTCTTTGAAGGTTGTTTAAAGATGGTAAAAAGTTAAATAAAATTTTATATATCTAAACATACAATAAAATGACTCCAATGAATTAAATGGAACATATATAGGCATTATGTCTCCATTTTTACATAAAATAAATTTAAATAAAATATATTATTAATTTTAAAAAAAGTCGGTTTTGAACAATAACGTCGTGTTTTTCACTATTCATAAAAAATTGAATGTTTTCATAAAAATACCAAAAATACACCCTAAGTTAATTTTGATATTATAAATTTAAAAATGAATTCTATTTTACCAAATTTAAAACATATAAGTTGCATTAATTAATTTATAATTAATTCCTATTGTCAAATCCAAAACGTGGGTTTTCAAAAAATATAAACTATCAAAATATTGACATTTGTTTATGTCAAATTTAAATGTGAAATTACATATAATGAACTATATAGTATTAAATGATAAAAATATAATCTAATTATACATAATAACTATTCAAATGTATAATTTAACACAATAAATTATTTCGATTAAAAAATTTGTATTCAATTAATTTTTTTAATTTTTCACTATTCATCAAAATTTGAAAGTTATCAGAAAAGTACCAAAAATTCATCGAACCAAAATTATTATTTCCAGATTGTAATGAAGAATTTATATTCATTAAATTGAGTATATAAAATTTTAAAATATTTGTTTTAAAACGGATTTATTAGTAAATAGGCGGTATAATAGCATTTTTGGAAAAAAAATATCTTTTATCTGTAAAATTGGATTTCTCATTATATTATATCTAAGAAACACAAAATATGAATTACAAAATTATATGAGGTATATAAAATTCATAATTAAGTTAATAATATTCATAACCACTTATTGAACGACAATTGTTTTAAGTCGTGGGGTGCTAAAACTTGGTGTTGCGTGTGACGCTAGTTATTGAATTTCTTGGAAGATATAATGTACAATGAAATATTGGGTAGTTAAATTCTCCCCTCCTTCAATAAATTGCATCATCAATATTTGGAATTTTATCTTGAGAACTTCATTGAATATCCCTCATTAAAAAATGATTCAATAAGACAATCACTTAAAAAGGAAGAAAGAGAAGTACAATGGTCACTTGAGATAACCCATAATCGGATTCCATGTAGGAAAACATGGATATGGAAGATAATTTATATGTAACGTTCTGATGGAGAGTGATTGAAAACATAACCAAGAGGAAGTTATCAATAAGAAAAACAGAAACAGGTGATGGAAAAAATGGTCATTTGTTTCCTAATAGGAAAACTAAACCGATAATGTTTTTGTTTTAATTACCATTCCATAAATTTTTGGAATTTATTTATAAGATTCAATAAGAACATAACAAGATATACTTACATTTTAAGTAAAGTTTCATCCATTAATACTTTTCAACCTCTTACTCATATTTCTCTTCCAAACGATTAGTATTCAATATGACTTGGTCACACCTGAAGCACTAGAATCAAATTCTACAGTATCACATGATCCACAAATGATAAAATATATATTTACCTAGTCATTGGAGATTAACCAAAACCAAAATGCTTAGTACAAGATCAGATAACCACCAAAAAGGATAATCTTTTTGAAAAAGAAATATTAATCTTAATTTCTAAAATTAAACCAACAGTATACAATGTTCAATAAATACCATTCAATAATTTTTTTCCTTCAATACTTTAATATAATTCAAACTAATATTGAAACCCAAAACATAACAGAATTTGATTACATAGACTTCCACGTTATATTTTATCTCCATATAACATCCAATACTCATAAAGTCAAATAATTAATAGTAATTAACATAATCCCATATTCTCTATGATAGGTTAATAATTTCCATAAATAACACAAATTGTTATAAATACACAATAAAAGCATAGATAATTACCCAACAATACTCCACAAATGAAATCCCCTAGTATTCTATATTCCATATGCATATAGTGTTCCCAACAGAGTGAACGTCATCCAAAATAAAATTTATCCCTTAATCAACAAATATTTTTCTTATTCACAGGATATCCATTGGATAAGACATTAGATCCCCAATAAAAATATTATTGACCAATAAAATCATTTAACTAAAAAAAATTAGTCTCACTTTCCCAGGACTTCACATAGTCCAGTCCTTAGTGATAAATCCAAATCACACTCTAGATGTGGGTTTGATTCCCACAGCATAGTCCGATGTGACGGGTTTTCACATTGTATCTGTGTTCTCCTTTTTAAAAACTATATTTTATAACATTCCCAACATGAGATAATTTATTCAAAATAACCATAAAAATTTTCACCACAAATGTTATCTCAAATCTCGCATTTTCATCCAAAATTAATAATTAATTGTAATTGAATCAAATTCAAGGATCGTATAAACACAAATTGTTATTTATAACTATATCAAAAATAGAAAAGAAAATTATTCCTAAAATAGCATTTTCACATAAAAACTGTAGGGTTACACATACAAGAGAAAAGACCAACAATGTAATCCCATCAACAAAGATCACTAATACATTTAAACATTTCTCCATCCATTTAGTTCCACATAGGTTCTTACATGACAAAGTTGTTATCCAATTGTATATGGAATTCAATCAGGTAATGCATAGGTCCCCTACATTTATGGAATTGACTGTAAATGGATTTTTGGATCACTTTTATTATTTCTTCTACATTACTCTTCATTTTTCATGTGAAATTATTTAGTTTATGTCCTTATTTCCTAAAAATAAAGCATTTAATTGTTCAATTAAGACACTTTCCTAGGTGTATACTTCCACATTTCCTACATGATTGAAATTGAGATCTCTTTTCTCTATGGTTTCCACTACTGTAGCCCCTATCCTTCACCACCTTTCTCTTCTTTGTTGAGTTTGGGAGTTGTTAAATATATATGTTATAGATCTTATTTTTGGAAAACTAATTCATCTTGAACATGATATATATAACACCTATCAAAATTCCATTTCAATGCTCATTTTCACCACAGTGACCACCTTGTACATCATGTTCAATGTTACTATGACTTCTATGGAATCCAGCCATTGACTAACACAATTCCGCATAGTTTGAGTAATAAAATAATTTATAGAATATCATAACACCTAATTTTCAATATAAAACACCTTAGGATTATCCAAGGTCATTTATTCACATTTTATATTAAATTACATTAAATCGGTTTTTAAAGAAAATGTGAATTATCCTAATCGTATCCCCCGAAAGTGTTGTAACCAAGAGTGCAACAATGCCCATTGTCTTGTACCAGTATTCCCCAGGTCAAACCCGAAACTCCTTATCGGAGTTTTCATTCCTAGGTACACCTGTTCCAGAGCCACCTTTACCTTCTCGTATCAATATAGGGATGTATTTCTTGGAAAACCCATATAATATTTACATTACGAATTTTTTCGATGTTCTTCTATACTAATCCTCAAGGTCTATCTTAGGGTAGTGTTTTATAATCCGAGTTTATTCTAAATATATCTTCCAAAGTTTGTACTAAACATCCTCTAATAGGAACTGTAACAAACCGGCCCTAGTTACCTGGATTCGATGCATTATTTGAATACATTCGCATGATTACAAGGATTCATGTCCCAAAGGATTGGCCAGTTTACCTATCATGTAAAATAGATTACATACCAGAACGTTTCATTACATTGTAAAATGAAAAACAACACAAACATTTTCACCGTTAACCACATTAATAGCCCTTATAATATTCATACATGTCAGTCATAAAATAATATTTTTTATCCTGCGAAAAATAAAACATATAAAGGTGTGAGATTAGATACTCAGTAAGGATAAAATAGAGTGGAAACATTCATAAATAAAATAAAACATTTACAGAAATGTATAAGACTAAAACATAATCCTTTTAAACATAAAATTCTGCCTAATATGGAAAATATAAATCAAATAATTCCATTTACTTATTCTAATGGATATTATACTTGTCGAATAATCACATGCAGTATCAAATAGCCAATTTTATAATGATGGAATGCATAATTGAAGACTTCATAACCACTATGAAAAGGTCTTATGCTAAGACTACAAATAATATTTTGTAAAGGCCTTAAGCCATGACACTAGTTTGTCTCATGAGACCTACAAATGCGTCAAGGGGAAATAGCAGGCTCCACCAGTCACTTACTATGTCCAATGTATTCCCCATATGAAAAAGATTAAACATTACATAAAAATTCGTATTAAAACTAGCATATGAATTTTCAAAACATTAAACATAAACCATGAATTTTATACAAATAAAACATCCACAGTCAAACTTATCACAAAAACTTCAATAAAGTATGAAATATTGGTATCATAATAAATAAAATTCGATCAAGAATAATATAATGTAATGGATGTTGAAAAAGATGAAAATGATCAATAAAAATCATTGAGAGAAGTATCTCATTTTCATGAAAACATTTTAAAGTATCACTATATATCAAGAAGCAGTTTAAAATAGATTTCATGAATCAGAGTGTCCCATAAAACATTGAAACATTTAAAAGGATTTTAAATTTTTAAACATTAATTTCCATATAAATAAATCCTTAAATCCAGTTTTAAAACATGGATATTAATGAGAATGATTTAGAAGAATAAAATATTAAATCATATAAAATAATTTTTTAGTTAGAGTTAGTAACCAGATGAGAGACCCTTAAATACAAATAATCTTTGTAATAAAAACATTTTAATATAATGTTAATAAAGGGATTCTTGATATACTATGTAAAAGTAGAGTATATACATCAAATAAATGTGAATTGGAGCATAACAACAAAGATGACACAATGGAATGTATTATGAGATGAATTCATTTATAATAATGGTATCCTTGGGTTAAGGATAAATAATTGACATAACATTGTGTGAAAATATATAAATACACTCAATATGATTGGATATTCAGTGTTAATCAATAAGAGGACATTAACACATATTCTTGTAAAAACAGCACAAATGACATGGATGTTTATCTCAATGAATAGAAATTGAGTTAAAAGTACTCTTATCAAGTTTATATTGATGAATTCAGAATTTATTAATGGAGTGATTATGTGTATCAAAAGTATATACACACAAAGGGGAGTGTAAATTACTACTTATGTAAATAAATAGTGATTTCACACAAAATATTTGAGTAAAGTAATCAATGGTGATTGTGTAAAACAGAATGAGTTGAAATTGAAATTTGAAATTCCATTACCAATTTGGTAACTTATGAAACAAAAACCCCATGAAATATGGATCATCCAATGATTATGTAAATACTGAAAACATAAATTATATTACACAAAAAATACAATCATCGACAGTATGTACACCATAAAAATGGTAATATAGATAAATATATAATGAATCTCACGAAAATAAAAGTGAGTTGAAAACCCCTTACCTTGAACTTTTTATTATACAAGGGTATGATAACATCAATTATAATAGTTAAATAATTGTAATTAAATTATAAAATAACCACATAAATAAATATGATATCATATACGATCTTCTAATATTTCAGTGTTAATAATATTTTAGTAGTAGCATTCTTTCAAGTGTTAACTGATTCATTTTCCATTATATGTTTTATTAATTATGTCATGTTTTTTTATGGATAAACTGTAGGTGATTCATATAATGAATGATATAAAGTCTTTAAAATTTATTTTTAGTCATAAAATAAATTATTCTTTAATGGTTATGATGGGTAATGACATCTTCTTGTGTCGTAGAGACGGTATGTTGTACGTAAGCACGTATAGTGACATAGTCATTTATAAGATGGATAGAATAAAGAATATGGTTGTAACATATTTATAATAATGTCATAGTATTCCGGAGGTACTGGAGTTATTATTTTTCTATCGAAATAACAAGGAAAGTGGAGGTTTAAGAAGAAGAGAACTTGAAAGAGGGTGGTGAAATTATTACCTCTTCATCGGGTGTTTCCTTTTGAGTTGATCAAAAGGGCTCTATAGGTTAGATTTCTGATCAAAGTAATGACTCTAGATTGTTGTGAGTGATTTTGGAAGGATATTTGTGCCGGGATGGCCAAGACCAATGACTTTGGAGGAGTGATTTTGTGAGAAGGAGAAGTCCCATTTTAGAACAGGGGTGAGGGGAAGATTAGGAAAAGCTTGAAATATTATTTTATAATAAAATCATTTTCGGTTTATAATGGATAAAAATGACTTATTTAGACACTATGGTGGATATTGGTTGTAAACATATCATAAAATATGTTTTAGATAAGTTTATTTCACCATATTTACCTTATCTTATATATTTTTCTCTTAGTTAAATAGTTTAACATTTACTACGCCTCTTTGTATTTTTATATTATATGGTCAATAAACATACTATAAAAATATAATAAAACCTTAAATTGTTCATTATTAATATATATAAGCTTATCTATTTCCATTAGATGAACGTTATATTTTTATGAATATTATATCAACAAATAATATATTATTTGGTTTAAAAATTCAATAATATCAGTTTTGACTCTATTTATTATTTAATTATTTTAAAATTCATAAACACATTATAAATTTGAATAAAATTCATTAAATCATCCCAAACATGTCATATTAACCTATAAAATTAGTGTAATTCATCCAAAGTCTAAATTTTCATTTATTTGGATATTTATAATATCAATGATTTTAATATTTTATTAATAAGGAAATTACTCTACAATCATTGTGTGAATAATAAAATAAATTATTTAATTTCTAAAAATTATAAATAAAATACCATTATGTAGGAAATTGTATTAGCTTTATAATTAATATTTATTGTTGAATTTTTCTTATGATTATCCCAAAATTAATAATTGTTTATTTATTAAACATTGAATTTAACACTTTTAAGTCTTATTTAAATAAAATAATAATAAATGTCATAATCTAATCCAAGTGGACAAAATAGGATTAAGTTTTATTCCAAAGGATGTTTTTGGTTGAATTAAACTTATCCAATAGAATGAAGGCATGGGTTAGGGTAGTTATAATATCATTTTTACCCTTTAATTACACTATTTACTTTTTATCCTGGTAAATAAGTCTAAAGTTACTATTCACCAAAAATTATTTTCATCTTATTGAAAAATAAATTACTTAAGGATTTTAACCATGTCTATTAGGTTTTTTAATTTGAACTCATAGATGTGGTAAAGTTATGTTTTATGGAAATTTCCAAATACTCCTAGAAGGGGGTAAAAGACAATAAAAGGTTCAATAAAATTTTATAAATCTAAACATATTATAAACTATTTGGGATGAAAAGTAGGACCCGAATAGGGTGTGAGATTAATCAAATTAGGCAATCACCATAAGATTTGTGCCCTACTGTATGTGAGAAATATAACAAATGTAATGGAAATTAATGCAGCAGAGAAATAGATGTACACCAAAGTAAAAATCCTACAAATCTCTATTCACATGTATTTATTAATTTAATAAAATAATTTAATTATCAACCAAAGATTCTAGAAAACAGCTCTATATTCTCAAGGCACAGCAAGTAACACAACATGTATCTCAATATACTATCTAAATAACAAGCAGTACAAACCCAAGATTGTTCTTTGGCTTGGTGGACTAATCACAAAAAACCAAAATAATAATAATACCGACTCTCTTGGGTGATTCTACTAGAATAACCCTCATGTAAAATAATCATACAAGGCACATACACTCTGGGAAGCTCTCACTTTCAATTCCCCTATGGTCATGCAACGACAACTACAGAATCTTGAGGAAACACTTAAGATTAATTCCTCATGTGATCTCGATACATAAATTAACTAAGGACACTCTTTGGAATCACAAATTCCAATTTCTGTAGGTCTTGTGTACAAAACTAATTTATAAAAGACTCTCTATGGAAGCCCTTAATCGTCAATTCCCCCTTTAGTCTACCGCACCAGGTTCACACAGCACTGAGCAGTCCATTCATGCATAATCGACTATCAGGAGCCCTATTAAAGTTCAAAAACTACTTGGATAATAGCTACAATTCATCAAAAGCATATAAAAAATAGGCAATACATTCAATCATCTATAATAAGCCAGATAAACAATGCTACAAGGTTTGCTTCACATGAAACCTAAGCCAAACAGTGATAAACAACCAAAGTAAGGGAAATCACCCCTGGGTGATCCTCAAACATGCAACCAAGCATATATTACTATCAATTAACCTCATGAAAACAAGAAATATAAGGCTATTAAATAATTGAATCAAAATCCCTATCCTGGGATACCCGATACATGGGTATCCAGCACTTTTGGCACAAAAACTCCATGACATTCAACGTAGGTCCACAAACCACCTACCTTGATTCTAGGAGATCGATATAAGTGAACCATGACGATTTATTCTCCATAGAAAGTCGAAGATCTAAGAAAACATCCAAAAATCTCAACACATGATATCTTGAAAACGAAAAGGAATCATTAAACAAGGCTCAAGCAGAAGAGAGAGCTTACCGAGGTGATCCCAACCTAATTAAAGGCAGATTAAATAGAGATCGTACGATAGCTCGGGGGCTCAGAGAAAGATCATGTCCATAAGGGAGCTCCCGACCAAATGAAACCTATAAGAAGGTCGTTCTGGCGATTAGGCGCAACCCCGGTGCGTTTAGTGAAAAAAACACATGATGTGTACTTCTAGTGTAAATGGCGTGTACTCTGTTTTTCCGTACTCCACATTAAGCGGCCTCCACATCAGCCCTACACACTGTGTGTGTGGCCCGTACATGGTCATCACACAGATTCGAGCAGCAAATGAGTACACGGCGTGTACTCTGATAGTACACGACGTGTACTTATGAAATTTCCAGAAAACTCCTTTTTTCTCAAAAATGACCAGTATGGAAAAAGATACCTGAAACGAAGATCAGGGTTCTTATAAACATACCCCCTTAAATAAATTTTCCACTGACTTTCCCTAGTACGGTGTTGAAGAATAAACCCTGAACAGATCCGACCACTGCGATCGTACATCGGCCTCCTGCTCCAATGTCTCGTCCTGCACTCGCTCGTGCTACCATATCACCCACACAAGAGGAAGATACCGATCACGGAGAACATTCATACTGTGATCGAAAATCCTGATGGGATGATCCTCAAATGACTAATCCACTTCAAGGTCAACCTCCTTTGGATTAAAGACCTGAGAAGAGTCTGAAAAGTAATGTATGAGCTGGGAAACATGGGAGACGTCTCGCATAGCCTGGTACCTCTGAGGTGACTGCAAGCGATAGGGAACCGGCCCAACACTCTCCAACACCTAAAACGACCCAATGTACAGCGGTGAAATATTACCATGTATCTGGATCATCTTATGTCCCAAACACGGTGTGACATGTAGGAAAACCTGATCCTCGACCTCGAACTCCAGAGGTCGTGTCTGCTGATCAGCCTAAGACTTTTGTCGAGATTGTCTTGTATCCATCCCTTTCTTAATCAACTCTATCTTCTCTAAGGTCTCCTGAACAATATGAGGCACCAACAAAGCTGCCTCTCCGGCATCCAGCCAGCATAAAGGTGATCGACATGGCCTACCGTACAATTCCTTGTAAGGTTCCATATGAATATTTTCCTAAACATCGTTGTTGTAGGAAAATGCCACAAGTGGGATATGCTTATACCAAGAACTGCCAAATTCCAAAATGCAATCTTAGAGCATATCCACAGGCACCTGGATCGTACGCTCGAACTGGCCATTATTCTGGGGATGGTAGGCTGTACTCAAAAGTACCTGTGTACCTAAATCCCTATTTATCCCCTTCTATAACCAATAAGTAAAGAACATATCCCAATATGAAATGATAGTACTCAGAACCCCATGCAAGCACACAATCTCACAGATGTACAACCATACAAGCTCATCGACACTGAATGTTTCCTTTATGAGAAAGAAGTGATCAACCTTTGTGATCCTATCAATGATAACCCATACTGTGTCGTTCCCTCTCGACGATCTCAATAACCCTATAATGAAGTTCATCGCGACATCATTCCACTTCCACTCACGAATGGGTAACTACAGAAAAAGTCCTTCTGGCCCATGCTATCACGACCCGTCACGATGGGGCCCGAGCCGCAACTCCCCAAATCCTCCTCCAATATTCTAGGGGTTGGTGGCTAGCACTGAGTAGGCATGATACTAACATGGGAGGCATTTCCTATAAACCTGTACACACGCACACACATCTCCAAACCCACAAAGCTGAAAAGTAAAACTAATAAAAGGAATATATGCAAACATATACTAAAACCCAACCACAAAGTACGACAGGAAAGTAAAGTACAAGGAAGTAAAACCCTGGGCCAAGAGTACAAGCCCACCAAAAAGAAAGTTTGTAACAAAGTCCAACCTAGAAAGAAAAGTGTTGGAACTGCATTCTATAGCCGTAGGAAAACACCTCTACCCGTCTAATCTCACTGAGTGTCGTCCGGTCCTAGAATCCCGTCAAAGGCTCGCTCGTCTGCACAAGACACGACATGTGTGGGAAAATCCCGTGCAGGGTTGAGTATTACAATACCTAGAATGACACCCCGAAAAAAACAAAAGAAAATAAAAAAAAGGAAAATACCATAAAGAAATATACAATCAGATCTACACAGTATATGTATATGGAACATATAACAAGAATATACAGATATACTCATACACAAACGACCTTCGCGAAACAACCACTAGGATCCAGCTCGAAGATTCCACTACGCATACAATCGAGAGAACACACTCCTAGGTCTGAAGAGAGAGATACTAAGTACTCATTCCGAGAGAATACAATCCAAAATTACCTTGGGAAAAAGATGATCAGATGAGGATCACATCCAAGTCATGGGGTGATTCTGACAACTCAGTCTGAGCTAATCTGCTAAGCAGAGGATCGGCGCCCGGGTAATGATGGTCACGTCGATACCAAGAACTCTACCTAGGGTGCCAATAATGAATGGAGGATCCGGCTCTAGGTCGCACAGAGGGGATTCCTACAAATCTATTCAGAGAGTTCTACTGAAGGTATCATACTGCATGAAAGAGTAGATTCCAAAACCTTTAAGGGATTTCCAAGGGTACGAACCCTAATAACAAGTCCAAGTCATAGAAGGCAAGTGGCTTAATCCGTGAATAAAAAGTTACACGGTGTGAAGTATCGTTACAGGCTGTGTTCCTTCACCCCTGGTACTGCCCATGTAAACGGAACGTGTCCTTCATTCAGGCCATGAAAAACCAAACTACACGACGTGTAGAAACGTACATGTTGTGTTCCTTGACTCTGGGTGCTTCTCGTGTAAATGGACCATTTCCTTCGGCTTGAATGGATAGAAAACAACTACACGATGTGTAGGAGAATTCACACGCTGTGTTCGAGCCCTTGAGCTCGCTCCGTGTAGGCTGGCCATGTGCCCGTACATGGTATATGCCTGTGTTCGTGCCTCCTGTCTGTGTACCAGTACAAGGGGTACCCCATGTATCTGGACGGGTCTGCCCAGGTAGGGGTATACATGTTGTGTCCATGGATGTGTACCTTGCACATGTCCGTGTACTCCCGGAGTACACGACGGGTAACCCTTCCGGAGAGCACATGCTGTGTAGCCCATACTACACGGTGTATAGTCGGGAAAAATTCCAGAAACCACGTCTTCCTCCGTGCGCCTCGGCCGATCTTCCAGATCTCGATTCTGTCATTCGTTCGCCACGAAACTCCAGATAATGGGTCGCCTAGTCTCTGTGATGCTGAATCCGTGGGTTTCTGGCCTTCAATCGGCTCCAATATATGATTCTAGCCATCCGAGTGGAAATTATCTAGAGAACGATTTCTTCTGATCTGTCTGTAGAAACCGTCGTCGCACCTCCGCACGACCGTTGTGGTGTGGATCCTTCAACTTGGGATCATTGTGTCGCAGAACAGACACGCAATGATCCGTTGTTCATCAACCCGCGAAGAATGCGAATATCGCGAAGAACGCTCACGAAGAATGTGAGAATTTGGGGAAGAACTCACAACAAATCGAGAGGGATGTACCTTGTTCGATTTTAGCATCGATGTTGGTTCTTCACCATTAGAATGTTGAACGAAACCAAACAAATAACAAGAACCAAATCCCCAAAAATCCGCACAAAATCCCATCCCGCAAGAATGATCGATCTGCGGGATAATCTGTTCGTGGATTAGTCCGTGTTCGTCATGGAAGTCAAAAATGGGGAAGAATTAAAATCACAACAACATCCTACCCAGATTCACTGCATTTTCCGGTGAAGATCCTCTCGCCGCATCGTCGTCGCCGTCGAAATCCATCAAGAACGTCACCGCCACCGCGTTGGGGTTTTCCTTCAGAGCAACCAAGGGTTTCCAGGGTTATGGGGTTTCTAACCTTGGACCCTGGTGAAAGCCTCTATTTAAAGAGGAGAGAAAAAAATTTAAATGATCTTGCTTCAGAAATAAATTTTTTTTGTTAAATATTTTATTATTGTTGCGTCCCAAAAACCAGATTTCACCACCGACCCGTCCCGTCCGAAGTTAGGCCTTGCCTAAGGTAAAATCACTATTCTGAATGCAACCGTGCCCACAGATTCTTGATCTGAGCACCCGTTCGGGAGTTATTCCACTTTTTCAGGAAAACCGCACACATGCGTAAATTAATTATTAAATTAAATTCAACCATATGTTCCGGGCTCACTAGGCCTCGGAACTGCACGTCGTCTCAGATCCAAGTCTCGAAATAATTTTCATATAATATTATAATAATACATGGAAAAAATCTAGGACATTACATCACACCCACCTTAGGGATTTTACATCCCCGGAAATCCAAAACAAGTGCTACACAAAAATACGTGGTTACTGTACACGAATCTGAGCCTCCCGCTCCCACGGGCTCTCCTGGAAATCCTCGTGCTGCCACCACACACGCACCAAGAGAATAGCTCGTCCATGAAGGATCTTCTCCTGCTGATCCTCGATCTCCACTGGGTACTCAGAAAAGGTAACTCCTTCGTCGATGTCCAGCTCGCCTCAGTCGATGACGTGGGATAGACCATGCACGTACCTTCGTAGCTGTGAAAAATGGAAGACGTTGTGTACCCAGTCCATTTGAGGAGGTAGAGCCAAGTGATATGACACCTCACCAACTCCACTCAAAATCAGAAAAGGGCCAACGAACCTCAGAGATAACTTCCCTCCTCGGCCAAATCCCCGCAATCCCGATTATGGTGAGACCCGTAAGAACACATGGTCTCCTTCCTCGAACTCCAAAGGCATCTGCCTCTGGTCAGCATAAGACTTTTTCCGACTCGGTGTAGTCTTCATCCACTCCTAGATGACCTCCACTTTCTCTATAGTAGCTCTCACCCTTTTTGGTCCCATGAGTGCAGACTCTCCTGGGTCAGTCCAGCAAAGTGGCAACCTGCATGGTAACCCATATAGAGCCTCGAATGGTGCCATACCAAAAGTGGAATGATAACTGTTGTTATATGAAAATTCCACCAATGGTAGGTGATCCTCCCAGCTATGACCAAAGTCAAGAATGCAAGCTCATAGCATATCTTCCAAGACCTGGATGGTCCACTATGTCTGACCATCCGTCTGGGGATGAAATACAGTGCTCAAGCGTAACTCAGTCCCAAAATCTTCCTGCAATCCCTTCCACAACCGGGATGTGAAATGATCATCACAATCTGGGACTATCGTGGATGGTACTCCATGAATTTGAACTATCTCATGCATGTAGTGGGGTCCCATGATCCTTACTGAACTCTTCTCCCATATGGCTAAGAAGTGGGCCGACTTGGTGAGTCGATCAACGATCACACAGATGGAATCATCTCCCCTAGACTTACGTGGTAAACCCATCACAAAGTCCATTGATATTCCATCCCACATCCACTCTGGAACATCAAGGGTACGATTCAAACATGTTGGAACCTGGTGCTCAGCCTTTACTTGCTGACACGTATGGCACTGAGAAACAAACTCTACCAAAATCTTCCTCATTCCTAGCCACCATAACTGACGTTAGAGGTCCTGGTACATCTTTTCCACACCTGGATGCACCGCCAATGGGGATGTATGGAACTCCCTCAGAACCTCCTACTGCAACATCACTGGTACTACCGTGCATCCTCTGAAAAGGACAATGTGCTCTCTACCTTCTGAATATCCATCAACAAAATCACATGTGGATATCTGAGTACGTAGAGTCTCATAGCTATCATCCTCGCACTCTACTTCCCTGACTCGATGTAAGAGTGGAGGGGTAACAACCATCGACTGAAGGTAATCTCCCTCATCTCCATACACGAAGGACAACTGCAAAGAGGTCGAATGCCTTGATGCCTCATCCAGCAACTGTGAACTGGATTTCCTACTGAGAGCATATGCCACCACGTTCCCCTTCCCAGGAGTATAAACGATCTCAAAGTTGTAATCCTGGAGTAACTCAGTCCATCGCCTCTATCTCAAATGTCACGACCTATCCTCGGGGACCGTGCCGTGACTACCCCAAGCCCGCCTTCCATAGGCCAGGGGCTGGCGACTAGAACCAAGGCGTAAAATTCCTGATAAGAAGGGAATTCATTTCCGTTGTAAAGTAAACAAACACCACAGAGAAAAAAGAAGTAGTAAACACTAAATAAAAACTGGTACAACAGTAAGTGCGGAAAAGTATGTGGGCCAGTATACAAACCCAAACAGAAAGTAAGTACAATTGGAAAGGGAAAATAGCAACTGAAAAGTAAAGCCGCAACACCGAGCTGTCCACTGGAAATCCCACCTGAAGGGTGGGTACAGATAGCCTCCTCGGCTCCTCAGATCTAGCCAACCGATCCGAGTACGTCCCAACCAGTGATCCACCTCTAGGTATCATCCTGCTCCGCATGCCTCAACCACGATCAGCGCTGTCCGTCGTCTGCAACCAACACAACGTAGTGCAGGTATAGCCCGTGCAGGGGTGAGTATAAGCTACTCAGTTGGGACCCCGAGGCCATCGAAGGTCTCCCAAAATCCACAAATGATAATCCACAAAGGAAAGATGCAATCATGAAGTAACATCAAACACTGCATAGGTATATACCCATACATATACCTAAGTCATCAATTCTTGTTCGGCTCCAACATTCGAGCCCAAGTACAAACCAGTCCACACAGGAAAGAAAAATGTAAATCCACACAGGATAGCTCAACACAATCCACACAGGAGAGAAAAACAGGATTCACCTCACACAAGTATACTTTTTCGTCTGACGATAGATATGATCAGATATAACCACTGATTCATCTAAGACGTAGGACCCACAAAGGATCGATAGTTACTAACCACTGCAATGACCCACATAGGATCTGACCCACAAAGGATCGATAGGTAACTAACCCACGCAAAGTCCCACACAGGATCGGACCCACACAGGATATGTAGGCGCTGGCTAACACAGAACCGCTGAGCGCTGACCCACACATGATCGGACCCACACAGGATCGGTAGCACTATTCCACGTAGGATCACTGAGTGTTGTAGTCGTTGGCGTCGAATCCACTGAGGATCTCTGTACAGTCTTCGTCGTCGTCACAGTCGCAAACGCAACCAGCACTAGGGTTCCCGCACACAACAAGCTCGTTCGGGAGGGTCCGCTCCACGAGCCAAGAGGCTGATACATCAACTGACACATAGTACAGATTTTATGTATCCCAAACATCTGTATCGTCAACAGGAACTCAACGTCGTAGACGGCGCGTCAATCGGACGCCCGGTCTGAGAGTTATTGGATTTTTCATCCGAGGGGCCTGGTTGGTTTTTAAGGCAAAACCACCCCGACCATATTCCACCTACGTCCAAACCTCGGGCGGAGTATGCCAAAAGATTCGTCTCACTAAGAGGAATCCAATAAAGTCAACATCACGTCAATCGGACGTCCGGAGCTTAAGATATGAGTGTCACTCCGAGGCCTGGGTTGGTTTCGTGTACAAACCAACCCGGCCGAACCCAAAGTATTCCGATACCTTGAGCGTAATATACCGAAACGACCGTCTCAATCCAAGGATCGCATCTCAACTGACGGTGCATCGATCGGAGGCCCGTAGTACATGTTATGGTCATCCGACTGGAAAATATTTGGTATTAAGGGGTTCGAGCCCGGTTCGACCCGGCCCGATACCCACAGGGTCAGCCCGAACCAGGTCGACCCGATCCGGGTCGAGGTCCGGCCCGCTTGGGCGTGGCCCGACCCGGCCTGGGCGTAGTGTGGCCAGCGCGCTGGCCTGGCGCTCGGCCAAACGGACGAGTCGTTTGGTGTGGGGGCGCCTGGCCCCCAGGTTGTAACTGCGGCCCCTCTTAATGGGGGCCGCTCAGCTGGCCGGCCGGGGGTTTGAACACCCGGGGTTTTCTCTTATCTGGTCGGCACGCCCCGGCCGGCCGGTTTCTGCCTTCACGGGACCGGCGACGGCCGGTCCCCCCTGCTCTGACGCCGGCAAACCGGAACCGGCTGACGATCTCCTTGCTCCGCCGTGGCCCGGAACCGGCAGCGGCCTTGATTCGTCCGGTGCGGTGCGACGTCGCTGCACCCCTCTACCGCGGACCTGCTCTAGCCTCAGTGTTTTTTTGATTCTCTGGCTCTGCATTATGACGCCGCGACTTGGATCAATTTCACGGTGTGGCACGACGGCTCCACACAATCCATGCCGCATGATTCAGCGTGGTGCGACGGCACCACGCCATTTCGTTCCAACCCCATTAGAAACAACATCAAAAATGGAGGAGGGTCAGCCGTGTTTTGCGGTCCGGACCCCACTCGGTAGTCGTTAGAAAATGGTCGTATTTTGATGAAGAACTACAAGTTAGTATTCACGAAATATAAATAAAATAAACCCATACCTCGTGTGAGCTTGAACGGAGGTTGGTCGAACGAGGATTCGTCACAGGAAGATACGTCGCAGAAGGAGAGGTTGCGGAAGGAGACGTCCCGGATGGAGACGTCGCAGAAGAAGATGTCGCGGAATAACCATTGTGGTATATGGGGTCGCGTAGTCAGTCTCTGAGGACACTGCGTTCTTTGACAGAGTTTGATGCATTCTTCGCATTCTTCGTGTTCTTCGACGAAGAAGACGAAGAACTTCTAGCTTCCCTTAGCTTTTCTCCCCAAACCACTCAAGAAAAAAATACCCAAACAAAATAAGCACCACCCTTATTTTATTAACTCAACAAAGCTTTTTAAATTCAAACATCCACAGTTAACTCACTTAATTAATAACATAAGTAGTCAAAAATCAATGGTGAGTTGAGGGGGGTTAAAGAATATCAATGGGTGGGGTTTGTGTGGGCCCCACCACCCTCATAACCTCCCTTGGGAAGTTGGGTAGTCACCCAACTTCCACACAAAGCCTTAAATCACTTAATGAAAATAAAAATTGTAGTTTAATTATAAATTAAACTTCAACAATTTTTATCATTTCCTCTCGTGAAAACGCAACTCCAGAAATGGCGTTTATAAGCAATTATCGGTGCTACGGTTCCATCGGTGCCCCCAGAATTCGATTCAGAGCACCAGTTCAAAAGATAGAAATTCCCGCTCGTTCATTCACTAAACGTTCCCGAGCAAAACTTCAGATAGAAATTCCAGGCACACCAGCCCTCGGAATCAGGTGCAGTCAGAAACTGCGTTCATGTAAAATCCAAAATAAAATTAACAAAAAAAATTCTTGAATTTTACGGGTCTTTACATTACTCCCTCCTCAGGGCCTTATGTCCCCGTAAAGATACATCATAAGCTAAGGAAACAAATGTGGGTACTAAGCACGCATCTGAGCCTCCCACTCCCACGTGCTCTCCTGGAGATTCTCGTGCTGCCATCTGATGCGCACTAGAGGAATTGACCTTCCAAGTCGGACCCACTCATGTTGAACCTTGATCTCCACTGGGACCTCCGTAAATGTCTCCCCATCATCAACATCTATCTCCCCATGGTCGATGATATGTGTCGAGTCGTGCACGTATCTCCTCAGCTGAGATATGTGGAAGACATCATGCACCCGGTGCAACTGAGGGGGTAGAGGCAGGCGATAATCCACCTCGCCAATCCTGCTGAGGAACTGGAATGGTCTGATGAAGCATGGAGACAAATTGCTGCCTCAGCCAAATATTTGTAATCCACGTCGAGGTGAGACCCGCAAGAAGACGTGGTCGCCATCCTCGAACTCCAGTGGCCTCTGTGTCCAGCCAGCATAAGACTTCTGCCGGCTCTAAGCAGTCCTCATCCACTCCTGGATGATCTGGACCTACTCTTCCGTGGCCTGGACCATCTCCGGTCCCACAAATGTTGTTCCCTAGGGTCTGACCAGCACAACGGTGATCTGCAAGGTCGGCCGTATAACGCCTTGTGTGGTTCCATCCCGATGGTGGAGTGGTAGCTATTGTTGTACGCGAACTCTACCAAGGGTAGGTTGTCCTACCAGTTATGACCAGAGTCGGGGACACATGCATGAAGCATTTTCTCGAGAGTCTGTATGGTCCACTCCATCTGACCATCTGTCTGAGGGTGAAAGGCAGTTCTCAGACGTAGCTGCGTCCCGAACGCCTCCTGTAACCCCTTCCAAAGTTGGGAAGTAAAGCGTGCATCTCGATCGGAGACGATAGATGACGGTACACCATGTAGTCGTACAATCTCTTGAATGTAGAGACGTCCCAAGCTCTCCACTGAGCCCTGCTCTCTGATTGGTAAGAAGTGAGCCTACTTGGTGAGTCAGTCGACAATCGCCCAAATGGAGTCGTGACCTCTTGAAGTGCGTGAAAGTCCAGTCACGATGTCCATAGATATGTCGTCCCACTTCCACTCCGGGACCTCCAAGGGCTGTACCAAGACTGCTGGTACCTGGTGCTCTACCTTCACCTGCTGGCAGGTGAGGCATTGAGAAACGAACTCTGCTACATCCTTCTTCATGCCCAGCCACCAGTGCTGTCGTCTAAGATCCCGGTACATCTTCGCCACTCTAGGATGCACCGCCAAAGGGGAAGTGTGAATCTCTCTTAGCACCTACTCTCGCAAAGAAACTGGTACCAATGTGTGTCATCTGAAAAGGACTTCGTTATCTCCTCCTAAGGAGAAACCATCAGGTGCATGTCCTGAGGATATCTGCGCACGCCGCGTCTCACAGTCGGTATCCCCATGCTGTGCCTCTCCGACCCGCTGCAGAAGTGGAGGTGTGACTGTGAGAGATTAAAGGAAGGATGCCCCATCTCTATCCACGAAGGATATATTCAAAGATTCTAGATTTGTTTTCTCCTCCTCAAGTAGCTGAATGGCCGTCCTCCTGCTGAGAGCATCGGCTACATCGTTTTCTTTCTGAGGAGTATAGAATATCTTAAAGTCATAGTCCTGGAGGAACTCAAGCCATTGTCGTTGTCTCAGATTTAGGTACTTTTGAGGGAAGATGTACCTGAGACTCTGATGGTCAGAAAAGACATTAAAGCGCTCGCCCATCAGGTAGTGTCGCCATGTCTTCAGAGTGAAGACCACTACTGCTAACTCCAGGTCATGAGTAGCGTAGTTCTGCTCCTACGGACTCAACTGTCGTGATCCATAGGCAATCACGACTCGATCCTACATCAGGACACATCCGAGTCTGATCCGTGATGCATCGCAGTAGACTATGTACCCTACTCCCTCCTCAGGAAACCTCAAGATAGGTGTGCTGGTCAATCTCGGTCTCAGCTCCTGGATGCATTGCTGACATCTGTCTGACCACACAGAGGGTTTCCCCTTCTTCGTCAAATATGAGAGTGGTTCTGCAACTCTGGAGAAGTCTAGCACGAATCTCCAGTAATATCCAGCTAGTCCCATGAAACACCACACCTCCGTCATGCTCATGGGTGGCTCCCAAGCTAGCACAACCTCGATCTTCGCAGGATCCACTACAACTACCACCTCAAAGATGACGTGTCCCAAGAAGTGGACCTCGCATATCCAAAATTGACACTTAGAGAGCTTACCATAAAGCTGGTGCTCTTGGAGTGTGTCTAGTACAACCCATAAGTGGTAGGCGTGCTCCTCCTCAGTCATCGAGTAGATCAAAATGTCTTCAAAGAAGACCACGACAAATCGATCGAGGTATGGCTGAAAGATCCTTTTCATGAGGGCCATGAAAACTAATGGAGCATTGTATACGCCGAATGGCATGACCAAGAACTCCTAGTGGCCATACCGACACATGAAGGCCATCTTTTGCACATCCTCATCCCGAACACTGAGATGATGATAGCCTGACCTGAGGTCTATCATTGAGAACCATCATGATCCCTTGAGCTGATCAAAGAGGTCATCAATCCTCGGTAGCAGATACCTGTTCCTCACTATCACCTGGTTCAGGTGACGATAGTCGACATAAAGTCATAAGCTCTCGTTCGCCTTCTTGCCGAACAATATTGGGGAAGCCCAGGGTGAAACACTAGGTCGGATGAATCTCTTGCCCTGCAAGTCCTCCAACTATACCCGTAGCTCTTGAAGCTCAGAGGGGGCCATCCAATATGCTATAGTCGATATCAGGGCTGTCTCGGGGTACATGTCAATATAAAAGTTTACCTCACTGCGAGGAGGTAGCTGTGGGACGTCATCAGAAAAGAGGTCTGCATAATGATCAACCATTGCAGGAAAACTATGACTCCACATGTCAATTTCTTCTAGGATGGGGCTAGCCAACTGATGAGTGATGGGCCGTCCTCTCCTCTACGAGAGTCCATATTGTGCTGCAAAGGCTCCCTTCTCGCCGATGAAGGTGAACCTGCTCCCATCAGTGCGTACATGTCGCACCATGTGCCTAATACAGTCAATCTGTGCATGGACTGTAGACAGCCAATCCATGAACAAGATGACATCGTAAGGCCTCGATGCCACTACAAGAAGATCCCATCCAAAGATCATTCCTCCTAGAGTAAGCTCACACTACTGGCACCAGTGCGTAATCGTCGAGTCTTCTCCCGTAGGAGTCTCTAGCCGTAAGGATCTAGCCAACGGCTCTGTCGGAATCTCCGAGCTCCAAACAAGGGAAGCAGCTATGAAAGAGTGACTCATTCCTGTGTCTATAAGAACTGCAGTAAAGGTGGAATAGACACAGATATTACCTCGAATCATCTAGGGCGCGCTGTGGTCTTAGGCCTCTGCTGCCTGGAGCTATGACTGTCTCTTCCCGCCAGCTCTCTGTGGCTGGGGTGGACCTCCTGGTGGTGGTTGTGGTAGGGAATCAAAGTGTCGCCCACCACTTCCTAGTCGGCCAAATCCTCTACCTAGTCTGCCTTCTCCCTATGGACCACACCATTTGACCCTCTTCCTCTTCCTAGGTGGCCCCTCAACCGTCTGCTGCTCCTCGGCACGGCGGGTCGGGCAGTCCTGAGCCATGTGGCCTTGCCCGCCGCATTAGTAGCACTGCCTGCCGCATGAAAGACTGGCTCCATGCTGTGTGCCCCGCACTGCTGAGCCAGTGTCCTGAGGTTGTCTGCCTGAGGGTCTGGTCTGCCTGGACCCATGATTCATCCGTCGACTGCCAGTTGTAGAAGACTCTGCTACCTGCCGCCCTGCAGTGGTTCTCGGCGCTGATGAAGGCTCAGCAAGAAAGCTCTCGACCAAAAGGTCTTGTTCCAGTCCTCCTGCCTGGTTCGGAATGCTGAGGGAGATCATCGATGCCCTGATCTAGTGCCTCAATCCCTGCTCAATGGTCCGGGCCTAGAAGAATGGATCACGTACCATGTATGTCGAGTAGCGTGAGAGATCAGTAAATCTCGCCGAGTACTGGCCGACCGTCATGCTGCCCTGCCGCAGCTGTAGTAGCTCCTGGATGCACACCGCACGGAGGGTGGCAGGGATGAACTTTGAGCGGAAGAGGCTGTAAAAGTCCGTCCAGAGGAGAGATTCCTCATCGTGCACCTGGAGCATCATGTTACACCATCTGCCTGCTGCCGTGTGCAGTAGGCTCCCTGTGAGGATCACCATGAGGTCTACTGGTGTCCTCACTAACCTGAAAACTCATACCACTACCTCCAGCCAATCCTCTGCTGCCTAGGGGTCCGTCTCCCCGCAGAACCTGGGCAGTTGCTGGCACTGAAACTCGTGCAGTGCACTAAGGCGACGCGCATTGTCAGCGGCTGGGGCTAGTAGCATCGGTGGCTCGGCGTGTAGAGTTACCACCGGTGCCTCTGATGTCAAAGGGCCCTATACCGAGGCCTCGTCGCTCGGTGGGTTGTCGTCACACACAACTCTCGGAACCTTAGCTGGCTGCCATTGTGGGGCCATCCTGAAAAGAAACATGTGTGCCACAATCAAAACAGTATTCCTGGTGAGCTGACACAAAGTAATCAGAATGAAAACTTGAATCACACATGCAATCAATGTCTCTATGCATTAAGTCAGAAATCAGAAGTCAGGGTCCCGGTCTACGGATACGTCGGCCGCCGCACCAATATTGGACTCCCTGGACTGATAACCACACCCAATACACTTAAAACTATTACATCACATAGAAGAATGATCAGAGTCCAAAGTTCTTCGATAGAACCAACCTCCCTCTGATACCAATTTGTCACGACCCGTCCTCGGGGCCTGTGTTGTGACAACCCCAAGCCCGACTTCTATAGGCCAGGGGCTGGCGACTAGCACCAAGGCGTAAAATTCCCGAAAAAAAGGGAAGGAATTTCCTTTTTAAAGTAAAAAAACCCCACAGAGCAAGAAAGAAGTAGTAAACACTAAGTAAAAGCTGGTACAACAGTAAGTGAGGAAAAGTATGTGGGTCAGTATACAAACCCAAACTGAAAGTAAAGTACAACTATAAAAGGAAAACAACAACTGAAAAGTATAGCCACAATGCCGAGCTGTCCACTGGAAATCCCACATGAAGGGTGGGTACAGATATCCTCCTCTACTCCTCGGGTCCAGTCAACTGCTCCGAGTACGTCCCACCCAGTGGTCCACCTCCAGGTACCGTCCTACTCCATAAGCCTCAACCACGATCAGTGCTGTCTGTCGTCTGCAACCAAGACAACGTAGTGCAGGCATAGCCCATGCAGGGCTGAGTATAAGCTATTGAGTAGGGACCCCGAGACCCCCGAAGGTCTACCAAAATCCAGAAAGGATAATCCACAATGGAAATATGCAATCACGAAGTAACATTCGACACTTCTTAGGTATATACCAATACATATACCTAAGTCATCAATTCTTATTCGGCTCCAACATCCGAGCCCATGTAAAAACCATTCCACATAGGAAAGCAAAACGTAAATCCACACATGATAGCTCAACAAAATCCACATTGGAAAGCAAAATAGGATTCACCTCACACAGGTATACTTCTTCGTATACCGATAGAGATGATCTGATATAACCACTGATTCATCTAAGCGGTCAGACCCACAAAGGATCGATAGATACTAACCCCCGCAATGACCCTAATAGGATATGACCCACAAAGGATCGATAGGTAACTAACCCCCGCAAAGACCCACACAGGATCGAACCCACACAGGATCTGTAAGCGCTGGCTCACACAGAACCGCTGAGCACTGACCCACATAGGATCGGACCCACACAGGATCTGTAGCACTGATCCACGTAGGATCGCTGAGTGTTGTAGTTTTCATCGTCGAATCCACTGAGGGTCTCTGTACAGTCGTCGTCATCATCGTCACAGTCCCAAACGCAGCCAACACAAGGGTTCCTGCAGACAGCAAGCTCGTTCGGGAGGGTCCGCTCCACGGACCGAGAGGCTAATACATCAACCGAAACATAGTCCGTAGTTGATGTATCCAAAAGTTTCGTATCGACAACAGGAACTAAATGTCGCAGACAGCGCATCAATCGGATGCCCGGTCTGAGAGTTATCGGCTTTTTCGTCCTAGGGGCCCAGTTGGTTTTTAAGGAAAAACCAACCTGACTATACTCCACATGCATCCAAACCTCGGGTGGAGTAAGCCAAAAGATCCGTCTCATTAAGTGGAATCCATCAAAGTCGACGACACGTCAATCAGACGTCCAGAGCTTATGATATGTGTGTTTCCGCTCCGAGGGCCTGGTTGGTTTCGTGTACGAACCAACCCAGCCGAACCCAAAGTTTTCTGAAACCTTGAGCGCGATATACCGAAATGACAGTCTCGATCCAAGGATCACATTTCAACTGACAGTGAGTCGATCGGAGGCCCGTAGAACATGTTATGGGTGTCCGACCGGAAATGATTCGGTATTAAGCGGTTCGGGCCCGGTCCGACCCGGACCGATACCCCCAGGGTCGGCACGAACCGGGTCGACCCGAAACGGGTCTAGGTCCGGCCTACATCGGCGCGGCCCAGCGCGGCCGGCATGGCCCGGCCTGGCCCGCGCGGCGTGGGGCGACCCGGCCTGGCGGACCGGCCGGGCAGCCAACACAGCCTGGGCACAGCACGCCCAACGTGCTGGCCAGGCGCTCGTCCAAATAGCCGAGCCGATTGGACTGGGGGGAGCCTTCTCCCTAGGTTGTAACTGCGACCTCCTTAATGGGGGCCCCTCAACTGGCCGATCGGGGGTCTGAACCCCTGGCTTTTCTCCTCTCCGGTCGGCCCGCCCCGGCTGGCCAATTTCTGCCTCCACGGGACGGGTGCCGGTCGGTCCCCCCGGCTCCGATGCCAGTGGCCCGGAACCAGCCGTCGGTCTCCTTGCTCCGTCGCGGCCCAGAACCGGCCGCGACCTTGATTCGTCCGGTGCGGCGCGATGGCGTCGCACCCCTCCGCCCAGGCCCCGCTTCGGCGGCGGTTTTTTTGCAGTTCTCCGGCACGGCGCGACGGCGCCGCGACTTGGTTCAATTTCACGGCGTGACGCAACGACGCCACGCATTCCTTGTCGCACGATTCCGCGTAGTGCAACGGCACCAAGCCATTTCGTTCCAACCACATTAGAAACATCATCAAAAATGGAGGAGGGTCGGCCGTGTTTGTGCGGTCCGGACCCCTCTCGTTAGTCGATAGCAAATGGTTGTATTTTATCGAAGAACGACAAGGTAGTATTCATGAAAAATAAATAAAATAAACCCCTACCTCGTGCGAGCTTTTACGGAGGTTCTTCGAACAATGATTCGGTGCGGGAAGAGATGTCGTGGAAGGAGACGTTGCGGAAGGAGATGTCGTGAAAGAGGACGTCGCGGAAGAAGACGTCGTGGAAGAACCGTCGCGGTATACGGCGTCGCGTAGTCAGTCTCCGAGGACTCACCATTCTTCAACGGAGCTCGATGCGTTCTTTGCGTTATTCGTGTTCTTCGATGAAGAAGATGAAGAACTTCACTCATCCCTTAGTTTTTCTCCCCAAACCTCTCAAGAAACAAATCCCCAGATAAAATAAGCACCACCCTTATTTTATTAACTCAACAATGCTTTTGAAATTCAAACATCCACATTTAACTCACATAATTAATAACATATGTTGTCAATAATTAATGGTGAGTTGAGGGGAGTTGAAAATATGAAGGGGTGGGGTTTGTGTGGGACCCACCACCCTCATAACCTCCCTTGGGATGTTGGTTAGTTACCCAACATCAACCCAAAGCCTTAAACCACTTAAAGAAAATAAAAATTGTAGTTTAATTATAAATTAAAATTCCACAATTTTTATCATCTTGTCTCATGCAAACGCAACTCCGGAAATGGCGTTCATAAGCATGTATCGGCGCTACGGTTCCATCGGTGCCATCGGAATTTGATTCCGAGCACCAGTTCAAAAGTTATAAATTCCCACTTGTTCGTTCACTGAACGTTCCCGAGCTAAACTTCGGATAGAAATTACGGGCACACCAGGACTCAGAATCAAGTGCCGTCAGAAATTGCGTTCATGTAAAATCCCAAAGAAAATTAATAAAAAAAATTCCTTGAATTTTAAGGGTCATTACCTCAAATTCATAACCTTATGAGAAATGATATATCTGAGACTCTTGTGATCAGAGTAGACGGTAAACAGTTCGCCCATCTGGTAGGGCCGCCACATCTTCAATGCGAAGACTACAGCTGCAAACTCAAGATCATGTGTCGCGTAGTTATGCTCATGTGGTCTCAACTGACGTGAGACATAGGCAAGCATCGCTTGCCTCTACATCAGGATACAACCAAGCCTGATTCCTGATGCGTCATAGAACACTACTTACTCGACACCCTCCTTTGGTAATATCAAGATCGGGGAGCTCGTCAGACTCTGTCTCAACTACTGGAAAGCCTGCTGGAAATTCCCGGTCCACACGAAAGGCTGTCCCTTTCGGGTCAAAGCTGTCATGGGTGCTGTGATCGTGGAGAAATCATGGATGAATCTCCGATAGTAGCCTGCCAACCCAAGGAAGCTCCGCACCTCTGTCACACTCTGGGGTGGCTCTCATGCTATCACTGCCTTCAACTTTGCTGGGTGCACTGCTATACCATCCGCTAAGATAACATGCCCCAAAAAGTGGACCTCATGTGACCAGAACTGACACTTCCAGAGTTTACCATACAACTGGTTCTCTCGGAGTGTGTCCAGAACCATCCTTAGGTGTCTCACGTGCTCCTCCTCGGACACAAAGTACACAAGGATGACATTGATGAAGACCACTACAAACATGTCTAGATAGGGCTAAAAGATATGGTTCATGAGTCCCATGAACACTTCTGTGGAGTTCCTCACACTGAAGGGAATCACCAAGTACTCATAGTGACCGTAGAGACATTGAAATCCGTCTTCGGTATATCCGCATCCCGTACTCGCAATTGGTGATAGACTGATTGTAGATAAACCTCCTATAACCATCGTGCCCCTCTTAACTGGTCGAAGATGTCATCGATCCTCGGTAGTGGATACTAGTTCTTCATGATCACCTGATTCAAGAGTCGGTATCTCATGCACGTAGAGGCGTCCCAAGATCTCTACTGAACACTTCTCCCGTATGGCTAGGAAGTGGGCCTACTTAGTGAGTCAATCAACGATCACCCAGATGGAATCATCTCCCCTAGACGAACGCGGTAAACCTGTGACGAAGTCCATGGATATTCTGTCCCACTTCCACTCTGGAAGCTCAAGTGGATGAGTCAAACATGTTGTAACCTGGTGGTCATCCTTTACTTCCTGACAAGTATATCACCGAGAAACAAACTATGCCACAAACTTCTTCATTCCTTTCCACTAGAACTGACATCAGAGGTCGTGGAACATCTTTGCCAAATCTGGATTCACTGCCAAAGGGGATGTATATAACTCCCTCAGAACCTCATCCCGCAACAACACTGGTATTACCGTGCATCCTCTGAAAAAGACAACATGCTCTCCACCTTCTGAATATCTATCAGCAACATCACAAGTGGATATCTGAGCACGTAGAGTCTCCAAGCTAGCATCGTCACGCTCTCCTTCCATGACTCGCTGTAAGAGTGGAGTGGTAACAACCATGGACTGAAGGTAAGCTCCCTCATCTCCATCCACAAAGGAAAACTTCAAAGAGGCCAACTACCTTGACGCCTCATCCAGCAACTGTGAACTGGATATCTTACTGAGAGTATATGCCACCATGTTCCCCTTACCAGGAGTATAAATGATCTTAAAGTCGTAATCCTGGAGGAACTCAAGTCATCGCCTCTGTCTCAAATTCAGATCCATCTGAGAAAAGATATATCTGATACTATTGAGATCAGATTAGACGGTAAACCTTTAGCCCATCAGGAAGTTCTACAACATATTTAATGCGACGACTACAGCAGAAAACTCATGATCATGGGTCGCGTAGTTATGCTCGTGTGGTCTCAACTGATGTGGGACATAGGAAATCACCACTTGCCTCTGCATCAGGACACATCCAAGCCCGGTTGCTGATGCGTCGCAGAACACTAAGTACTCGACACCCTCCTGCGGTAATCTCAAGATCAGGGATCTCGTCAGACTCTGTCTCAACTGCTAGAAAGCATGCTGGCATTTCTCGGTCCACACGAAAGGTTGTCCCTTTCGGGTCAAATATGTCATTGGTGCTGCAATCCTGGAGAAATAATGGATGAATCTACGATAGTAACCTCCCAACCCAAGGAAACTATGCACCTCAGTCACGCTCTGGGGTGGCTCTCATGCTAGCACTGCCTCCACCTTTGTTGGGTGCACTGCTATACTATCTGCTAAGATAACGTTCCCCAAAAAGTGGACCTCATGTGACCAGAACTGACACTTCGAGTGTTTCCCGTACACTAGTGCTCTCAGAGTGTGTCCAGAACCATCCTTTGGTGTCTCGCATGCTCCTCCTCAGACGCAGAGTACTCAAGGATAACATTGATGAAGACCACTACAAACCGGTCTAGATAGGTTGGAAAGATCCGGTTCATGAGTCCCATGAACACTTCCGGGGCGTTCATCACACCGAAGGGAATCACCACGTACTCATAGTGACCATAGCGACATCTGAAAGCCGTCTTCGGTATATCCTCTTCCCGTACGCACAACTAGTGATAGCCTAATTGTAGATCAACCTTCGAGAACCATTGTGCCACTCTTAACTAGTTGAAGCAGTTATCGATCCTTGGTAGTGGATACTGGTTCTTCACGGTCACCTGATACAGTCGCCAGTAATCCACACATAGCCTCAAGCTCATGTCCGCCTTCTTGGCAAACAACACTGCGACCGCCCAGGGTGAAACGCTGGGTCTCACAATTCCCTTCTTATGCAAGTCATCCAGCTGCATCCTCAGCTCAAGAAGCTCTACAGGAAACATCCGATAAGCCGATGCTAATATCGGAGTCATCCCGGGTTGCAACTCAAAGTAGAAATCTATCTCCAGATAGGGAGGTAGCCCTGGGAAATCCTCCGGAAAGACGTTCTCATACTCATCCACCACTGCTGGAAACCGGAAGCTCGTAACATCTATCACTCAAAGGGATAGGCAATCCAACTAATGTGAAATTGGTTGTGCCCTCCTATGCACGAGTCCATCCTGCGCTGCCTGGGTCTCTCATTCACCGAAAAAAGTGAACCTCGTTCCACCACTGCGGACACACCGCACCCTTCACCTAAAACAATCAATCGGGGCATGATCAGTGAATAGCCAATACATACCACGAATGGCATCATAAGCCCTCTACTCAACCACCAAGAGGTTCCCACTGAAACTCTCGCCTCCAAGGGTCAGGTCACACTGCCTGCTACGTTGTGTGAACTATGAATCTTCTCCAGTCGGTGTTTCTAAGCGTAAGGGCCGAGTCAACAACTCAAATGAAATCTCAAGGTCTCGAAAAAGATAAGAATACAGAAAGGAATGAATAGAACCTGTGTCTATCAATACAACATCCAAAGTAGAAAAGACACAGATAGTACCTCTAATCATTCCAGGAGTACCTTGGTCATAAGCCTCTGCTGCCTGCAGCTGCCCCTGCCTCTATCCACCAGATCCCTGAGCCTGTGGTGGACCTTATGTGGGTGATAATGGTAAAGGGTCGAAATGCTGACCAACTCCACCTGCTCTCCCCGCTCCTCTGCCACATCTTCCGCCTCACGGATCTGCCTGCTCCAAACGTTGCCTCTGCCTCGGTGGTACATCCACTGCTCCCGTGTCAGTAGCACAACAGGTCAGACAATGTCGAACGAGATGTAGCCTACCGTCACATGAGTAACATTTCCTCTATCGAGGATGGATGGAAGCACCCTGTGAACCCTGTACGACTGATACCCTGTCCTGAGATCTCCTCTTGAAACGTCTCCCACTCTTGGGTCCCTGACGTTGGCTCCTTACAGCCGAGGACTATGCTCTAGCTCGCCCACTCCTGACAAGTGTCGGCTGTCCCTGCTCCTCCAGGAATCTCTCGACCACCAAATCCCGCTCCAGCACCCCAACATATGTAGGAATGCTCATAGGTATAATGACAGTTCAGATATCTCTTCAAAAACCCCGCTCAAAAGTTTGAGATCTGAAGTACTGATCTCTGACCATATCTATCGAGTACTCAAGAGGTCGTTAAACCTCGACGAATAGTCAGCCACAATCATGGGTCCCTACTGGAGCTGAAGAAGCTCATGTATACGTACTGATCTCAGGGTAACTGGTGAAAACTCCTCTTCGAAGAGATTCTCAAACTCTGACCAGGCAAGAGCCGCCTCGTCGTGAGTCTAGATGACCAAACTCCACCATCGCCCAGCCGAGCCATGCAGAAGGCTCGATGCCAGGATCACCATCTGGTCTGCTGGTGTCCTGACCAAACAGACGACTCTGGCCACCAACTCAAGCCAGTCCTATACTTCTGGAGGGTTAGGCTCACCTCAAAACCTGAGGGGTCTCTGTCTCTGAAACTTATGGAGTTCGCTCAGCCTGTACTTCTTCTCCACTGGTACAGTGGGCTCTAAACACTGCCCCATAGGTGTTGGAATAACTGGCATGCCACCTGGTGGTAGAACTGGGGGATCTGGTCCCTGTATCAATTCCTCTTCACGGAGGGGGTCATCCTCGTGATCGAGATGTTGGATCCTAGCGGGTATGCATCACGGAGGCATCCTGTTTAAGAAACAAGATGTATCACATTCAGTGAGTATATCTGGAGAGCTGACTCAATAAGGACATGGAAACCACAACCCATTCCGATATGATGCATGTACCATTATTTTACCCCATTCAACTAGTGTTTTAATGTTCTGAGTCGAAAAGCATGTTATCATAGCCCTGGTGTATGGATACGTTGGCCGACGCACCAACACTGGGGTCCTTGGCCTGAGAGCCGAACTCGAAACACTTAACACTGCTGCCCCAAACCAACTCACAGACTCTTGGTCCTATGGTAGAACTGACCACCTCTAATACCAATGTCTCACGACCCGTCCCGATGGGGCCCGAGCCGCAACTCCCCAAGCCCACCTATAATAGGCCAGGGGTTGGTGACTAGCACCGAGTAGGCATGCTACTATCATGGGAGTCATTGCCTATAAACCTGTACACACACACATATCCAAACCCAAAAAGATGAAATTTAAGACTAATAAAAGGAATAGATGCATGTATATACTAAAACCCAACCACAGAGTACGACTGGAAATTAATGTACAAGGAAGTAAAACCCTAGTCCAAATGTACAATCCCACCAAAAAGAAATTTTGTAACAATATCCAACCTGGAAATAAAAGTGCTGGAACTACAGTCTCTAGCCGTAGGAACACACCTCCTCCCGTCTGATCTCACCGAGTACCGTCCGGTCCTGGTCCGCCTAGAATCCTCTCAAAGGCTCGCTCGTCTTCATAAGACACGACATGTGTGGGAAAAGCTCGTTTAGGGGTGAGGATTACAATACCCTGTAGGACACCCCGAAAACCACAAATGAAATACAACAATGGAAAATACCACAAGGAAAGGTACAGTCAGCTCTACACAGTATATGTCTACGGAACATATAACTAGAATATCCAGATATACTCATACACAAACGACCTTCACGAAACTGCCACTAGGATATAGCTTGAAGATTCCACTAAGAATACCATCAGGAGAACACAATCCTAGGTCTGAACTGAGAGATACGAATTACTCATTCCCGGAGAACACAACCCACAAGTACCTTCGGAATAAGATGCTCAGATGAGGATCACAGCAATGTCATGGAGTGATTCTGACAACTCAGTCTGATCTAATCCGCTATGAAAAGGATCAGCGCCTGGGTAATGTTAGACACGCAGATACCAAGAACTCTACCTAGGGTTCTAGGAATGAATAGAGGATCCATCTCTAGGTCTCACAGAGGGGATTAAAACAACTCTATTCTGAGAGTTCTGCTGAATGGATCATACTGCACAAAAGAGTTGATAACAGAACCTTCAAGGGATTTCCAAGGGTACAACCCTATGAACTAGTCCAAGTCACAAAAGGCAAGTGGCTTAAGAAATGAAGAAAAAGATACATGGCATGTATTATGGTTACACACTGTGTTCCTTGACCTCGGGTACTGCCCGTGTAAATGGCCCATGTCCTTCAATCAAGCCATGGAAAACCAAACTACATGGTGTGTAGAAAAATACAATCCATGTTCCCTAACTCTGGGTGCTGCCCATGTAAACATCCTATGTCCTTTGGATTTTCTGGAAAGAAAAAAACTACACGACGTGTAGGAGAATTCACACGCTGTGTTTGAGTGCCTGGGCTCACTCAGTGTACGCTGGCCAAGTGCCCGTACACGGTCTCTGCCCTTGTACGTGCCGCATGTCTATGTACCTGTACATGGGGTACCCCGTGTATCTGGCCAGGTCTAGTCGGGGAGTGGTATAGATGGCGTGGCCATGGCCGTGTACCCTGACCATGTCTGTGTACTCCCGGATTACATTCCGGGTAACCCTTCTGACGAACACACGCCGTGGAGCCCATACTACACGGTGTGTAGTCGGGAAATATTCTAGAAACCGCGTCTTCCTCCGCGTGCCTCAGCTGTTTTTTTGGATCTCGATTCTGTCATCTATTTGCTACGAAACTCCAGATACTAGGTCAACTCATCTCCGTGAAGCCGAATGCGTGGGTTTCAGGCAGTAAATTGGCTCCAAAATCCAATTCTGCCCATCCGAGCGGAAATCGTCAGAAGAACGATTTCTTTTGATCCGCTTTGATCCTTCTGCTGAAACCGTCTTCACACCCTCGCAAGACCGCTGCGGTGTTGATCCTTAATCTTGGGATTGTTGCATCACAAAACGGACATGCAACGATCCGTTGTTCATCTCCCCACGATGAACGCGAAGAACGCTCATGTAGAACGCGAGAATTTGGGGAAGAATACACAACAAATCGAGAGGGATGAACCTCGATCGATGTTCATGTCGATCATGGTTCGTTAGTGTTAGAAGGATGAACGAAACCAAACAAAAAACAAGAATCAAACCCCAAAAATCCCCGCAAAAGTCCATCCCGCAAGAACGATTGATCCGCGGGCTAATCTGTTCCTGGATTAGTCCACGATCAGCATAGAAATCAAAAACGAGGATGAATTAAAATCACAACAACATCCTACCTGGATTCGCTGCATTTTCTAGCGAAGATTTGCCCTCCGCGTCGTCATCGCCATCGAAATCCGTCAAGAACGTCGTTTCCACCGCGTTGGGGGTTTCCTCTAGAGCTGCCAAGGGTTTTCAGGGTTATGGGGTTTGGAACCCTGGACCCTGGCGCAAGCCTCTATTTAAGGAGGAGAGAAAAAAATGATTTAAAAGATCTCGCTTGAGAAATAAAATATTTTTGTTAAATATTTTATTACTGTTGCATCCCAAAAACCATATTTCACCACCGACCCGTGCCGTCCAAAGTTAGGCCATGATTAAGGTAAAATCGCTGTTCTGAATGCAACGATGCCCTCAGATTTCTGATTCGAGAAAATATTCTGGAGTTATTCCACTTTTTCAGGAAAATCGCACGCACGTGTAAATTAATTATTAAATTAAATTCAACCATTTGTTCCAGGGTCACTCGGCCTCGGAACTGCACGCCTTCTCAGAGCTTGGTCTCGAAATAATTCCCATATAATATTAAAATAATACATGTAAAAAATCCGGGACATTACAGCTGGTGTTATGCCTTCATCTGCTGACAAGTTGAACATCTCATGACAAAACCAGCCACATCTCTTTTCATACCAGGCCACTAGTACTGGCAGTGTAGATCATGATACATCTTGGTGATTCCGGGATGAACTGCCCAGATGGAGGAATGAAAGTCTCGCATCAGCTTCTTGCGTATATCTGCTGGCACCCATATGCGTCCCCGGAAACACAAGAACTCATCCTCGCCAACGGTCCATCCATGAAGAGGCTCCCCTCCTGACACGCTTTCTCGTAGGACTAGGCCTTCAGAATATGGTAGTTCCTTCATTAGAACTCGTTCAAGAGGAGTAGAGGTAACATCTACATAAGATATAAAAGTCAGCCCCTGCCTGTCGTGCACCTCTAAATGCATTTTAGAGAACATAGCCATAAGCTGCCACTCACTGCTGGCCTCCTGAACTGCCTGTATCTGACTTCTCCTTCTCAGTGCATCAGCCACTGCATTGCCTTTCCCAGGCATAGATGAAAGATCAATGTTGAGGGACTAGAGATACTCGACCCACCTCCGATTTCTTAGATTCAGGTCACGCTGTGTGAAGATGTACTTGAGAATCTTGTGGTGAGTATATACAACAAAATGATCTCCGAGAAGGTAGTTCCTCCAAAAATGAAAATCATGAACAACTGTATCCAACTCCATGTCGTGCGTATGAAAATTATTCTCATGTGGACTCAACTGCCGAGATCCATACGCAACAACACAATCCTCTTGCATAAGCACTGCTCCTAGCCCGATGCCAGATGGATCACAGAAAACTGTGTAACTCCTGCACGACTCTGGAAAAACTAGGATCAGTGATGGAGTCAACCTCCCATTTATCCCCTGAAAGGATTAATCACAGGCTTCTAACCAAAAAACATTACCCCCTTCTTAGTCAAGCCAATCAACAGCGCTTCTAAGCATGAGAAGTCTTGTATAAACCGCATGTAGTAACCATCCAGCCACAAGACTCTCCGTACCTCAAAGAAATTCATTGGCTGCTCCCGGGTAACTGCTGCTCTCACCTTCCTTAGGTCTACTGATACCTCTGTCTCTTAGATGACATGAGCTAGGAAGTGGATCTTGTCCATCCAAAAGTCACACATTGAGAGATTATCATACAACTAATGCTTCCTTAGTGTACTCAAAATGATCTCAATATGGGTTTCATGGTTGTGTCGAGTTAGAGAGTACACCAAGATGTCATCCATGAAAACCACCCTGAAGGAATCCAAATAAGGATGGAACACTCTATTCATCAGTGACAGGAAGTCTTTGGGCGTGTTTGTGAGACCGAACGACATAACCAAGTACACATACAGACCATACCTACTCCGGAAGACTGTAAGGGGTATATCAAATGGTCTGACATTCAACTTATGATATCCGGATCTCAAGTCGATCTTCAAGAATACTCTGGATCCTTGAAGCTAATCGAAGAGATCATCGATCCAAGGTAAGGGATATAGGTTATTGACCATCAACTAGTTCAACTTCCGATAATCCACACAAATCATAAGGGTACCATCTTCCTTCGTTGCAAAAAGGATAGGCGAACCCCAAAGAGAACTACTGGGTTGGATGAAACCCTTTTCCTAGAACTCGTCCAATTACTTCTTGAGCTCCTTCAACTCAGGTTTATCAATCCTATAAGGAGGATTTGACACAAGTGCCACTCCTAGCATAATCTCAATAGAGAATTCTTCCTCATACTCTGAAGGTAAACCTGAAAAGTCCTCTAGAAAGACATATCTGAAATGATCCACCACTGGATGAATGTCTAACCGTGAAGTCCCCTAGACATCCAGATAAAGACAAGAAAACTGGGTCGTAACCCCTCCTAGCCTATGTTGCTCTGGTCTAGCTCCACCCACCTAGACATCCCACTCACCTCTATGAAGAAAGGACCAACTGTCTACTGATACGAAAATCACCCTTTGGCGATAGCAATCGACGACTTCCTGGAAGGGAACCAACCAGTCTATCCCGATAATGACATCGTAGCATGTCACCTCTAGGACATAGAGGGCCCATAGGAAGTAACACCTAGAAACCATTAGAGAGAATTCTTTGCATTGACGTATGCTAGATGTCCTCGTTCCCAAGGGCATGTCGAGAGTCAACATGTCATCAGATGAAAATGCATAGAGCCCAAGGCTCTCCAAGACAACAACATAGATAAAGCTATGAAAAGCACCAGTATCGAAAAGTGATGAAGATAAAACTGAGGCTACTAAGATCGTATCTCGAACTATAGAGGGTCTGAGATCCTGCTTCTGATGAATCTTCTCTACAAAAATAGTCTAGCCTATACCACAGCCCTCTGTGGCAACCTGAAAAACATAAGATGCTCCTACCTGAGCCTGACCACTACTTCCATGGACTCTACCCTGAATAGGACGATGTGTAGAACTCCAGCCCCCAGTCTCCTGTGGAACTGGTAAACCTACTCCTGAATGTGGGGTTGAAAATGATCCTCTTTCACTAGCTGCTGGAAGGGGATCCTTGCAGAAACTCTGTAGGTGACCCATCTTTCTTCAAGATCGGCACTCCAATGGGTCTCTCAGGAACTGTGTATTCTTATTCCCACTCATCCCACACTGAAAACACACCACTCGGGTACTAGAAGGGAGATATTGTCATCCAGATGAAATATCTCACTTCCTCGGGTCACCTCAGGTAGACTCTCTGTGGAACTTCCTACTACCTGTCTGAAAAGAATCAGCCGTGCATGTTGAACCGCCCTGGTCCACAGATCCAGTCTCCCTCAGGTTCCTTTTCGTGATCAGCGTCTGGTTGAATACCATAGTAATATAAGTCATTTAGAAGGCATTCACTTGTTATCTGATCATTGGGTTGAGACCCTCCTCAAACATCCTTGACAAGAACAACTCCTCATTACCTAGAATGGGAGAGAAATGTTGTAACTCTATGAAAATGGATGAATACTCCATAACTAAAAGTGTACCCTGATACAGGATCAGGAACTCCCTAGCTCTGTCAACCCTCCGCATCGCTTGGTATATGTTTTCATAGAACGTATGCTGGAAATCATCACAAGCCATAGTCCGTTGGTGCCCTGGCTGAGAAACTATGTCCCACCAACTTTTTGAGGAGTCTCAAAAGATGTAATTAGTGAGCCTCACCCTCCTGTCTGGTGGTGTCTCGATTTGGTCGAAGATGGATAACATGGCTTCAAGCCATGACTCTGCAACCTGTGGTCCTCCATCCCCTTTGAAGGTGGGAGGATGCTGCTATTGAAAAACCCATGTCAGCTCTACCATAGTCGGGGTAGGATGCTGAACTCCTTGGAAGGTCTCCAGGAATCTCATGAAACCCTCTCTGATCTGAGAGTCGACACCAGTGTCTGGAATCACTACAGGATCCATTTCTGGAATGATAGGTGGAACTACTGGTAGTCCATGAACGATCACATCAGGCATACGATCACTGCCTGGTTCTTTTCGTACAACGGGAGTATGTCTTGGTTCCATAGCTCTGAAAGATCAAACACACCTTCAATAACGACAAACACAGTTTCAAAATAATAGAGTAAAATGGAACAGGAGGGAAAACCCTTTAAAATAGGAAAAAACCATGACTACACGGTGTGTAGTATAGATACAAGGCGTGTTTCCAAAAAATTTACCCAGGGTGTATACCTTGGCCATACATGGCTGTGTAAACAACCCAACTACACAGAGTGTATTGTCCCTTTTCTCCCTCCTTGGTTACTCCTAAACGACTAAGTCACACAGACTGTCCCAACTGAAGACTACACGACTTGGTGAAGAAGACACGGCGTGCACTAGACATACCTTACCTGGCCCGTGTTTTTAGCGACACGGCCTGACACACGGTCAACACTACACGACGTGTTCCCAAGGGACACTGTGAGAACTGGAATGAAAACCACAACCTATGTTGTTCATTACACGGCTAGCTACACGACTGACCCTTACACGGTGTGTTCCGAACAGACACAACATGTGCTGGAGAAGATTACACTAACCCGTGTTGTTCGTGACACCGTCGGGTTCCTAGAACAAGACTACATGGTGTGTTAATACCAAACACAGTGTGTACTACCAGAGGTTTCCTGACCCGTGTTGTTAGAGAAATAGACGGCTACACAATTTACCACTGCACTGTGTGTACATACCGGACACGACGTGTTCCTAAAGACCCTTTCACAGCCCCGTGTCCTTTTCCACACGGTTAGTGACACGGCCAAAAACTACACAGCGTGTATTTATAAAGTACACGCCATCTATTCTGGGTTTTTCTAGACAGTAGCCTCAGAACTTCACCAGAGCCCAGAAAACACAAAAAACAAAGGTTAAGGTTCCAAATTCCGATTTTTGGGGGCCCATACTCCCCGCGAATCAAATATTGGCATCATAACAATGCATATAACAAGAAACTATATAAAAAACTCACGACCCACCAAATTCCAATCCTCAAGGGATCAAAACACCTATAAGACAAAATTTTGGTGTCTGTGATAAAGAATATCTAAACAACTGATACCATATCCACATAGAATGTATTTTAAAACAGAAGATATCACAACGACATGCATTGTGTATCAAAAATTCTATCACAACAACATGAAATCTCTAATGAAACCGCGATGGCATGTAAAAATTCATGGCATGTGATTTTCTAACATTTGCATATATGATGCATGAGATGGCATACCCTCATCTCATCGGGTTGCAACAATATAGAAATGAAATCATATAAACAGTAACAACACAAACCAAGTGCATCACCCAACAGTGAAATCAATTAAACTGTAACATTTGCAAAACTCGAATATTACAAAATTCATGGAAATCTAGCATTTTCCCTATACACAAGGTCTAGAATGCCCGGTCATAGCTATTTACCATCTACCTATTCTGTCCTATCCCTATATAATGTTAACAAACATTAAGTCAAATAGAAAAGGAAGAAACTCCTCTGATTCCACATTGTAACGACCCGAATCCGGCACCACTAAACTGGTGCCCATTGCCCGGTTCACCACATGACCTCAAGCTCATTTTCCGAAACTCCAGAGGCTGCTGACTAGCAGCGAGGGCCTTGGTAATTTATTGGGGAAACTATGCCCTCATTTGGTATGGTATACAAGGGAAAAGAAATAACAGTCAATAGCGAAAGCAGTAAACGAAATACAACAACTGAAACCAAATAGCAAAAGCAATGAATATATATAGTAATGATGAAAATGATGCAGTAGGTAGAAGTATCTAAGTAAAAAAGCAATCACAACCATTTGTTGAAATAAAACTGAAAACAAAGTACTAAAAGTAAAAGAAACTCCAGATGCATCGCAAGACTATGCTCGGTCCAATGCTCTTTAGCTCCAACCAGTAATCATGTACCTGAAGTAGAATGGACACAATCCCTATCCACACCATCGCCCATATAACCTGTTTGGGCTGAAAAGAAGGACCCAAACAGGATGTGAGACTAATCCCAGTAGGCAATCACTACAACATATGTGCCCTTCTGTCAGTGAGAAATATAGCAAATGAAAAGGAAATAAAGGTAGCAGAGAAGCAGAGGTACACCAAAGTAACAATCCTAAAAATCTCTATTCACATTTATTTATTAATTTAATACAATCATTTAATTATCAACCAAGGATTCTAGAAAACAACTCTATATTCTCAAGGCACAACAAGTAACACAACTGGTATCACAAAAGACTACCTAAATAACTAGCAGTACAAACCCAATCTTGATCTTTGGCATGGTGGACTCTTCACAGACAACCAATAAAATAATAATATTGAATCTTAGTGTGGCTCTTACTGGAATTCCCCTCTAGTCAAATAATCATACAAGGAACAGACACTCTTGGATGCTCTCACCGTCAATTCCCCTATGGTCTTGCAATGATAGCTACAGACTCTCTAAGGAAGCACTTACATCTAATTCCTCTTGTGTTATCGATACGTGCGTAAACTAAGGACACTCATGGGAATAAAAAAGACCAATTCCTATAGGTCCTGCGTACGAAACTAATTAATAACATACTCTCTAGGGAATCCCATAATTGTCAATTCCCTCTTTAGTCTACCACAACAGGTTCACACATCCCTGATCAATCTAGTCGTGTGTAATTGACTGTCAGCAGCCCTATGTAAGTTCAAAAACTACTTGGATAATAGCTAAAATTCATCAAAAGTATATAAAAAGCTGGAAATACATGCAATCATCTATAAAAATTTAGAAAACAATTCTATAAGGTTTTCCTCACAGGAAACCTATGCCAAAGGACGATAAATAGCCAAAGCAAGGGAAATAACCCATGAGTGATCCTCGAACATGACACCAAGAATATATTACTATCAATTAACCTCAAGAAAACAATCATTCTAAGGAAAATAAATAATGGAATCAAAATACCTAACCCGGGATACCCGATTCATGTGTATCCGGCACTTTTGGCACAAAAACTAAAAGACATTCAACGTAGGGAAACAAACAACCTACCTCAATGCTAGGAGATTGATATAAGTGAACCACGATGATTTATTCTCCTTAGAACGTCAATGATATGAGAAAATTCCCAAAACGATCAACCCATGGTAACTTGAGAACAAAGATGAATCCTGAAACAAGGATAAATCAGAAGAGAGACCTTATAGAGGCGATCCTAGTGCAATCAACGGTGGCTGAAATAGAGATCGGACGGCAGCTCGGGGGCTCAGAGAATGATCACAAGTGTAGGGAATCTCTCGGCCGAACAAAACCTAGAAGAAAGTAGTTCTGTCGATTAGTAGTTCCCCCTGTGCGTTTAGTGAAAAAAATAAAATACATGGTGTGTAATTATAGGGTACACGACATGTACTCTGTTTTTCCGCACTCTGTTTTAAGCGGCCTCCACATCACCCCTACACTCCGTGTGTGTGGCCCGGACAAGGTCAGTAAACGGCTTCAAGCGGCAAATGAGTGCACGGCGTGTACTTTGAAAGTACAGGGCGTGTACTTCAAAAATTTCCAGAAAACACTTTTTATCTAAAAAACGACTAGAAAGGAAATACATACCTGAAACGAAGATCCGGGTTATTATACAGGGATGATGAAAAAAACTAAAATCACTCATTGATTAACATTACCTATTCGGAAGATATCCTTTACATGTTTTCACCAAAACAACAACAGTAGTGGAATATATATAAAACATAAATCATATTTGATTAGTGTGTGGATGTTGGTGTGTTTTTATGTTGGTATTGGATAATAAAAAATGGATTTATTTTTTGAATAATATAGGAGAGGTGGTGGCCTTTTATAAGTGAGGTGAGTGGAACACATGTAGTTTTTAAAATTAAAAATGTTTAGCCACATTTTTTACATTAAAAAAGGATATAATATAGATTATTATAGATCCTTATACATAATATGGACCAAAGATCAGTAAAAATATATTATTTATTTTTTATTATGTCATTTTATCACATAAATTTTCAATTTAATCCTTAGTAAACTGATTTTTACCTTAACTATAGTAATTGATTTTTACTATTTTCAATACACATTTTTATAATAAAATTATGTTGACTATATTAAATAAATTAATTTTTTTTATTTAAAACATGGAATATGTTTTTTCAAATTCAATCATCAAATGTGGTAATATTTCATTTAAAATTATCATAGAAAATGTGATGGGAAAGCATGTTTTCAAAGAGATAATGTTTAAAAGTTTACAATAACATTATTGTCAAGTATTAGTTTGAAATTAAATAAAATAATATAAATTATATAAATAGATATAAAATTTAACTAATTTTACATTAAAATAAATTTAATATATATTTATTATATATTTAATTTAAACTATGTGGTATTTTTCCATTAAAATTTGGTATTTTTCAAAATTCATCAAAAACTAATTTTTTAGAAAGAAATAAAAATAACTCTAATTTCATATTTATATTAATATTTCAAACGTGATGTTTATTTATTCAAATAAATATTTTAATGATTTTAAAAAATAAGTTATAAAATTACTGTAAAAAATGCTATAAATTGAGTTTTTAGAAAAATATACGGTTTATGCATAAATTTGGATTTATTCTTTTCTCATGTCTATAAAAAAATTATAGTGCATGTTAATATTTGAACCTTATATTTAATGATAAAATTTAATTAAAAAAATTTAATTAATGATATTTTCTATTTTATACATATAAAACACACTTGTGTGCCAAAAAAAATTGTTTTTGGAAAAATATTTCATTTTATATTTAAAATGTTATTATTTTAGTTTCTTATTTATTGGTAAAAAAATCATTATATATACATGTTTGAACCAATTTTTCAAAATTCATTTATTCCAATTCATTCCCTTAATTATAATGGGTAAGTGATGACTATCACATTAATTATTATTATTTTAATAATAGGTTATATTGTGTTTAAACATGATACAGAGTATAATGCATGTTAATCTTAAATATTCGTGTCCCACGAGATAAAATAAGTGTTGCATGTAAGAAAAAATATCAAAAAGATTAAATTTTAATAATTCACAAAATATAGTTACGTAACATTATACCCCACTTAAAATAATTTTTTCCCTTCAAATTCTTCACCTTTTTTCAAAAAACTAAGGATACACATGCCTTATTACTTATTCAAGTTCACAGATAGTTTCTTCTAGATAGTAGGTTTTCAACAAAACATCATGAATATCCAACCATTTTTTCCTCATAAGAATGAATTTTCTCTTATTGTTTGATATATAGTATTAGTATATCTTAATGGTCAGTTATTTACTTTCTTCAGAGATATACATGGAATGCATCATGGATGTGAAAGTGGCATGGTTGAAGCATCAAGAGATAAGCTATGTTCCCAACAAGATTCATAATTTCATTAATACTACTATACCAAGATCGAAGTTTTCTAGTCATTCATCCATGGATGAATCCATAGAATAACCTTATCACCAAATTTAAATTCAATATCTCCTTAATTATTATCAAAATAAGGTTTTTTTTCAATTATTTGTGATCTTTAAATTTTTCGTATATATCTAATATTCTCTTACATCACATAACATTTCTCATATCCGAAAAGCCTTATTCATAAAATTCATTCCAGCACATTGGACATCAACACATATTTTCATAAATTATTTCCTAAGGATAAATATGAATTCTAGAGTGGAATCTATTATTGTAGAAAACATAACCTAGTGGAAGGTGTTTATACTAACCACCTTTAACATTCAGATGACGTGATTATAAAAAATCCTTTAGAGGTTTAATTGTTCTATCCAAATGACCATCTGTCTAAGGTTGATACATAGTTTGGAATCTCAACTCTATATCGAGAGCTTTCAATAGACTAAAAAAACACAATGGTCAACTTGGTATCCAAATTTTAATCAATTCAATTTAGAACCCTATGAATTCATACCACATGCTTTATCTATATTCTATAAATTAGATCTCTGGATAAATTTGCTCTGATATTAATGAACTACATTGACTTCATTTGATGATCAAGAGTAGCCCATAATTACCTAAATTTCAATGGAAATAAAAACCATAAAAGTAACCAGTACCATTTATTATTTTTCCAATATTTGTAAATTATTTGAAACAAAATTTTCCTTTTCCCTAAAAAATTTACAAAAAATGGGTTTTATTCCCCTCAATGTATATTAAAATATCATTGATTTTGATAAAATCCCATCATGTAAATCCTATAATGGTTTTGTCACTGAATATCAACATATGATCAACCATAGGCCTAAAAACTCATAATGGTACCCATAAATATTATTCTAATCTTTCCTCAAGACAAAATTTCTTCTAAAATAAAAATCACCATTTATTACATAAAAAAATCATATCTTATACTAAATAATTTCAACCGGAATCTTGGGTTTTTCATTTTATGAGTAAAATATCAAACACAATCTCATTATTTTAAAATCTATGTATAGGGATAAAAAAATGGTCAAAACTAATGGATGAAAAATAATATTCTCATAAAGCATATTAATGCAAAATCAAACATGAAATTTATAATTAGAGAGTGGAGGATAATTATTTCCTAATTATTATAACTAACTTCCTCCGCAAGGATTGCATAATCTTTTCATTTGTCCTTTTTATTTAGAGGTTTTTGTGCATTATCATGAACATAATCCCTTGGATTGGGGGATCTATTTTAATAATGCCTAAACTGTTTTATAGTCGAAACATAGGAGTGTAGGTGGTGCATTAGTTTATATCCACTTCTCTTCCATTTCATTAACCAGACCATTAATGGTATTTTCAAACTCTTGAAATTTTTGAACTTCCATTTTACATTTGGAACACCTCTTAGTATTATTATATTTATTACTTGAATGATTCATTCCATATATCTTTCGTGTATATAGGTTAAATTCCCTTCTACCATTTGTGTTTTCATGAGACTTTATCCTTCTTTTCTAATATAAACCATAAAAGTGGTTGGATTTTCAAATTTCCATTTCCACCTTCATTTTACATCTTATGTGTTCTTCATATATATTGACGTATCTTATATTCAAGTACATTAGAATAATTTTTTGGGACACCAAACAATCGATCCATTTTTCTTTCAAGGATTATGAATAATCCAGAAATGTACCTTACATGTCTTGTAAAATTATTTTCATTGTTACCAATAAGTTCATCAACCTTTTTATTAATTTCAAGTAATTACTTCCCAATAATTTTTCATAGAATAAAAGGGAAGTAAATACTGAAAAATATACCCTTAAATTCCTCCCCTTATATATATTATATATCTTCATGGTCCATCATATTCCTAAAAATATTCCTCCCCTATACTATTTCACCTTCCAAATGATAAACTACCTAAATGAATTAATCATGTCCTAAACACTAAGGAATAGAGAATATCATTTTAGTGGTACTGATACATTTTTCATAAACAAGTTGATCATTAGGAAAAAATAAAAAAGGTAACTTTTACCCATAAATGACATAACTAAAAGATGTTGTATCTTTTTATAACATGAAATTTCAACATGATTCATAGCTTGAGTTAGTTTTTTCATCATATGAATAAAATATTTCATTTCAACTCCTATAATGATTCATTACATCGGAGTAAATTCATTAAATTAACTGTTCCATTCCACATTAACATGGTTTTTTATATCAATTTAGTAAAACATGAAATTATAGTGTGACAAACACAAATCATAATAAAAACCGATATAATTAAAAAAGTATTACATATAGTATGTCTAAACCACGAAAAAATATTTTCAATATATGACACATTATGTTTATCCAAGGTCATTAATAAAAAAAATCTATTAAAATACATCATGTTAGTTTGTATTAATTTTATGAATTTCCAAAGTATATCCGAAGGGAATATCTAAACCTGTGTACTTAGAGGGTCATTATATTGAACGAGGTGATGATCAAGTCCATCTCATTTTACCTTTTCATAGTTATTACCTATAGTTAACAATATGCTATAGTTGCATCTACCTACAGTATCCAGATAGGGTTGTAATTTCTTTGATACCACTCACTCTATACATTACCAAAATACCATGACAACTAACTATACATTGACTAATCATTAGACATATCCTTAGAAATATGCATTGTCAAATACTAATATATATCACAATGAATATGACTAAATATTCATCATTCTACATTCCAAAGGTTAACTAATACTATCCTTTTATACCAACTATAAATACCTAGGGATATACAACATGGATATTGTATATTTTTAGAGTAATATTAATAAAATTACAGAAACACACACCTGAGGACCATAATATTTTAGTTCCCATGTAAAATTTGAACAGAAACTTATTTGTGGAAATATCATCAACTTTTCCCACAATGGTCTTCCAATTTTGTGATCTTCATAAACATACACTACCAAAAACATATAATCATAACATGAAGAAAGAAAACCTAAAAAGGGTGATATCATATTCTCAGAATTGATAAACAGATGATATGACTATCTATGTTCATAAGAAACCATATGTTACACATATAGGTACGTGAAAATTATAATAACATATAATTTCCTCACCGAACTTTTTATATTAAAAAAAATTAGTCATGGAATAATGATTGGAATGTCATAACACATAAATCAGAATGGAATAAAATATAATTATCCATAAGGGAATAAAATTAGAATAACTCATTTATTTATGGTTTACACATAATAATAGAACATACTGGTTCAAGTATACCAAAAACGAAATTCATAACATAATAAGATTGTGAAAAATAATTTTGTTCCATATTTTTCATTCTTTGGATAATGAATGTTATACACAAATTTTTGGGCATTGGATAACTACTTAAGTACCATCTATGATCATAAAACAATTATCATTACATAATGCATTAGAGTTAGATATTGGTCCCACCTATCACATAATAAAACACTTACATTTGTGGTCTATAAGATCATATAAAATTATACCCATCTTTACAAATGAAATTAAATGGGTTTCAAAAACATTTCCACTTATTATAACTACAAGAAAAGATACATGTTTCTTATTCATTTCATCATATCATAACACCTGAAAAAATAAGCGAGTTTCACGAAAAAAATTATCTTAGTATAAACTATGGAATAGAAGAATGTTTCAAAAACACATGTTAATCATAGGCCATTAAGAGATTGAATAATAATGAAATTCCGGATTTGATTCCCCAACAAAAAAAGTTAAATCAAGGGATTTCATCTTAGATAAAAATTATTTTGATGATAAATCACATGGAATATTTCATTGTGAAGATAAAATCTCATTGAAAATAAATTTTAAAAAATACAATAAATTTCAAAATCCATTTATTTGAAAATATCAATAAAATTTTATAGAGGATGAATTAAAAATCCCTTACAAAATTTATTATCGGGAATATCAATTTTTTCATTGTGAAAACTATTTTTAAAATAGATAAATCATTCAAATTCAATTTCACATCGAAATTATTTATTATAACTTTTAAATTTCTGGGATATTAATATAAATAATTTCATCGAAATGTAAAATTAATAATTTCAAATGGTATCATAATATCAGTGAGTGGTCATTACAGTTGGAAAAATAGTTCATCTCGTGCATGTTAAAAATAAAAATTTTTATCATGTTCATTAAAAATTAAATTGGAATGGTATGGAAAAAAATAATAAACATTCCTATCAAAAAAATTACAAAATAAAACATATGTAATTTTTTTTGAATAAATCATTTAATAAATTTTAAAACTTATCTTGATTTCATTTTTATAATCCATATCTTTGTAAAAAAATGGGGTTTCGACAGAAAATTTGATTTCTCATAAAGAATTATATTTTGAATTATTGAGTAAACATAGAGCAGAAATAAATTGTAAAATTTATTCTAGTGGAATAGAAATAGGATATAAAATTCACAATATTCTTATGATATGTAATATATGATTTTACCATAAAAACATAATGATACACAATACTGATAAATGATTATATTATAATTTAATGTTTTTCTGCATTAGAATCCATGAAATGTAAAAACAATGAAGAAATTTAACTATATGAATTGTAAAATATGATGAGGATAAATTAATTCATGATATTACAGGTCAAGTTTTTTTTATTCATCTTGTACAAAATTTTACGTTTATATCATAATCATATGTCTCAATGATGGAAAATTGATATAGAAATAACATAACTATTTGGTATCTTTTGAAACATAAACCCCATAGAAGAGAGATAGTAAAGTGATATTTAAATAAAAAAATAATTTTAATTATAAAAATTATAAAATACATTAATGGTAATTATATACACCACATAAAATAATCTTGTGTTGAAAAAGTAATGTGTCTCACATAGAAATAAAAGTGAGATGGAAATCCTTTATCTTAAGCCTTGAAATTAATAATACACATTTGAAACGATTTTTGATCAAATATAAGTATATTATAAATATATTATAGAAAAATACTCATTATATATGTGATTTAGTTATGTCATATTGTCACCCATTAGTTAACAATTCCATGTTAAGGTCATGTTTCATTTAATAACCGCTTTATTTTTCTTTTATATTTTCATTTTTTATTTTCTATCCTCTTATATTGAGCAGGGTTCCATTATCTATAGAAGAATAATTATGGAATAATTATAGTCTTTATAAACCAATTATACTTTTATTAACAATGATGATAGACATATTTGATAAATGAATTACCTTACGATGAAGATTATGACATGTAATATATACGCATGAGTAACATTTAATTTATTAAGGATAATTTTTGAAAAGATTTAAGTAATTTTTTAATTTTTACATAATGGTAATAATATCATATATACCATTTTAAATTTTTAAATATACATATACCAATCATCCATATGGTGTGGTAATGAAAATATAGAGCCACATTGCTTCGTTATGTTGGTACTCCACCCATTCATGAACAACATTATCTTTTTCCAGTGAGTGAAATGGTAGTAAATAAAATGATATAATTATTTTCTTATTGATAAACATTTCATTAATATAATATTTATTTTATGAATATCAGCTATATTTTTTTACTTTATCTTTTTTGACATCCACGTAATGTGTTAGTGGAAACGAATCACATCACTTCACATGACATTAGTCCACCAAACATAGGATTAATTTTATTATATCCCATATCGAATGGGAATAAAAAATAAATATTTTAAATAATAATAAATAGGAATAATTTTATTATAAATTATATATATTTATATACTTAATATCCAACATCATTCCCAATAATGAGATGTGTTAATGGAAAAAAAGAATGATATCGGTTCATGAGGTGGTACTCCAACACACACAGAAATTAAGACTTCCTAACCCATGTAATGCATATAGATATGGTTGTAGTTAATAAAAATAACATAATGATATATTAATATATTTTATATCTTTAATTAATTTTGTTAGTGTTTTATAACTTGAATTTATGGAGTTTGAGGATGAAATAACACAAACTTTCTTTTTGAAGACTGTAGCCTCTCCATAGGGTATCCCTCATTGGATTACACTAAAATCCATAATATGATGGATTTCTATAAATAAATAATATGGATATGATGATACTGTAGAATTTTTTATGTTTTATTGTTATGTCTTAGAAGAACCAATTTTTTTAATGTGTGAAAAGAGAGGATATGCACTGGCCTTTTAAAAGTGATATGAGTGGCACACTTGTAATTTTCGAAAAGAGAAGGAATTCCAAAATTTTATTAAAGAAAATTGATGAAAATGAATTATTATTGAGATTTATACAATATATATTATTTATATGGGAAAAAATTTCTATACAATATTTTATGTCATCTTAATCCTTATCATTTAAATTTAATCCCATGTATACCCTTTTTTTACGTTAACCGTTTTAATCATTTTTTACTATTTTATCTGTTAATTTTGGTTAAAAAAATATTTTATAATTTTAGATAATATAAATTTTCCTGATTAAACATTATTAATCCAATTTTTAAATTCAATTCACTTTAGTGGAACTATTTGATTTCATATTGTTTTAATATATAGGATAAGACAACGGGTTTTCCAAGAAAAACTCTTTAAACATTTTAAAATTTATCATTAAAAATTTAAGAATTAAAGTTCTAAAAGTATGATTAAATATATTAATGTAAGTGTAGTTGAAATTATATTACTTTAAATTAAACTATAAAAAATATTTTAACATTAAAAATAATTTAATCGAAAATAATATTTTCAATTAAAATTCAGTATTTTTAACCTTTAATCAAACAATTATCGTTTAAAAAATATTTCAAAATATCCATATATGATTAGAATGATATTATGATTTATAATGTAAAATTTATTTTAAAAAATTACAACTTTTTTCAAAAAATTAGTTTTAATATATATTCATTAAAATGAAATAGAATTGCTTTTTTGAAATAATTTTAACTATGAAATTTGATTTATTCTTGACCCATGTCTATAAAACACATAATATTAATGTTGAACGTTATTTTTAATATAATGTATTTAAATTTAAAAAACTAAGTCAAAAATACTTATTTTATTAATTTTATGATGTAAAACACACTATCACACATAAAAATAGTTTATTAGAAAAATAATTTATTTTTTTCAAAGGTTTTTTTTCTAATTAATTAGTTACTAAATAATCCATTATATAAATATTTGTAAATCATATTTTCATAACTTAGTTACACCAATACATTCCTATTATTCTGACAGCTATGTGGTGATTTTCATATTACATTATAATATTTTTATAATAATTCATGTTTCGTTTGATCTAAATATCGCTTGTAATGAAACATAAACTCAATTATGTGTGTAAAAAAATCGAGAATCAGTTGTCATTTTAATGAAAATTGTAGAAAATACTAAATATTTAAAATCAGAAAATAATATTGTGTTACAAGGTGGATTCCTTTATGGTGTTCTTGTGGTGTATTATATATTATATGTATTTTGATTTCATAAGTTTCCTCATCCATGTAATTAGGGAATGTAACAGCTAATTGACTCAAGGATGTTGTTTTTTTCCAAAATATATGTTTGAATGTATTATATGACTGAGTACCACATCTATCCACACTCACATCACTTGATAGTATTATGTGCTGGTATACACAGTGGTTAACATTACCAAACATGTGTGTAAATGCATATAATGTATTTTTTATGTTTTTACATAGATGTATCTCTAAGTATAATATAATAAATATTATTATAAGTATGAAATTTGTTTATTGTGTTATATTTATGTTTAATACATTAAATATGATCTATGGTGGATCTTGGAAAATAACCAGTTACTATCAAGATATGTGATGAAATGATGTGATGTATGAGGTGCATTGTATGTGGTGAGATGAATTGATGAATGAGTTGCATGTCATAATAAATTTTCCCATTTTTTTAAATTTATATTGCTTTTTTTGATATATGTATCTTGGCAAGGGATGTTAATGAAGAGTTAGAGCCCAATGTGGAAGTGGTAGTATGGAACCTTCTTTTGGCATTACATTATATTTTATCTTTTATGTGATATATGGTTATAATTAGTTGTGGAAGGGCTGGGAAATTACAATACCCATTTCGTGACAATTTAGTTTCACTTTCTATTCACTAGGGTTTATCATACATTCCATATTTGTTTCACGAGATTGTATAGGAAGGATCCAATAATGTAGACATTTTATTCTCACCCAACATATATTTAATCTATTTCTTGGTCAAAAAGTGGAAGTTTCATGATCATGTTGGATAAATCTAGATGATGTAATGTTCATGAGTTGTTTGGGCATTATGGTTACCACTAAGATAATCTGTTGAATCTTTTAGTTCCATTACTATTATTGTATTAGATTTATAAAATTCAATGTATGTATTTTTATAACATTTAATTCAATATTAAGAATTATTTTATGGGTGTTTCTTTCTTATTACTCATCTTCTCATATCTTACAGGATAATGCATCCCATTTTTCTTTATGTTATACCCTCAATGTATTTCTCAAACTCCTGACTTATTGGAGGTAGGTATCCAGAATCATATTCTCTATTGTCCTACTTCTGGCCTAGAAGGGGTATCTCTTGGGGATGGGGTCCTGAGCCCTCCAGAAATCATTCTGTAGATTCCAGTAGATCATAAGGATAACCCTTTACATCCATCATCTATAAAATGTAATATTAAATCAGAAAATTTAATAAAATGGGAATGAGACAACATGTAAATAATAATTATTTAGATAAAACATGGATTAATGATCCAAATAAACATCAAATATGGAAAACTATTAAATATATTAAAAAAATTGTTTAATTTGATTAATATTCTATAATGGATAATGTTTCCATGATAAATCTATATAAAACTAATCCATAATCAAATAAAAAATAAAATTTCCTAAAAAACAACTTTAATAAAAATAAAAACCCCAAATCCAAAAAACAAATCACAGAACATGTCAAAGTTTTTTTTCAAGCCAACTATTAAATCATTGATCAATAAAATTTTATTAACATAACAAAATAGTTCATTAACAATACAAAGAAATAATTTAAAAAATATAATTCAAATCAAGATACATTTTGTAAACAATAAATATATAATTTTCTGATTAAAGAAATTCACATAAATTATTAAAAATAATTACTATTTATGAAAACATACTGAAATAATAAATATTATTGGATCAAACATGTTAAACATGTTTCGGAACATTCCAATACATATTGTAAATTAAAATAAATCTCACATATATTTATTCTGGCCACCAAAATACTAAAAAATGTGTATACATGCAAATTTATGAACCCAACATACAATACTAAATTACAAATTACTCATAAAACAAAATCTTCAAATCATTAGTTAATACCCAAATGGGTTTCATAAATTATTTCAATGACATATATATACATTTAAAGAACGAAGAATAATATTGTCTTAATTTAAGTCACTTGATGCCTAAATAGTAAATTTAAAGGAATTATTTTATAAGATACTGAATCTATTAAATAATACCAAAAATAACACATAGCATTTCATCTAATAATTTAGTTCAAAAACCAAATCCTAAAAAATTAAATTATGAATAAATTATCAAGGATTGAGTTTAGAATATTACTTTGCAGGATTTGTAATGACACATGTTTTTTAGACATAAAATTGTAATATATCTACTGATATGTATGATGTAATATAAAATATAAATCAAACATATAATATTATAAAACATACATATGTTTATTATATTATCCTAAAACATTACATATGAATTCTGAAGATAACCTCTTATATTGAAAATATAACAATGTGAAAATAGACACATGCAATTAACTATACAAGAATATGAAATTATATTGTATTTTAGTCTCCTATAAATATCATAGTAACAAAATAACATTAAATATAATACAACCCAATAAAAACAATGATATTTTAAAAATTAAATAAAATGAACATTCATACAATTTTAGTGAATTAATTATGATGTAGAAAAGAGGTAATAATAATAATTATTTTACTCATTTAACAGTAGGTGACATTTGTAATTAATAACTGAAAATTAAAATATTATTTATTAAGAGAAAAAATTGAATTATTAATGGAGCATTATTGATTGATATAATTTAATTGATATTAAAACTGGTATTAACATTTTTCATGTTTATAACTAATTTTAAAACTCTTATCAATATGGTTTTTTATTATTTATATGTTAATCATATGTAATACATTGGAATTTTAAGTCAATTATATATTAACAAATATTAAAAAAATTATTAATTTAAATTAATATATTTTCTATAATAAAATATTTGGGGTTTATTGTTATAATAAGAACAGATGTTAAAATTAAAATTTCACAGCATTCTAATGGTGCATAAATTCTTTCATAGTTTACAATTCCAATTCTTATCTTCACATCTATAAATTTGGCCCACCAAGGTTGAAAATTTTCTAACTTGATCTTTTAATTTTTATTCTACTTTTTTATACACTCATTATCATCTCTTCGTTCATTATTTCAATGACTCAACATTCAATCATTACTCCATTAAATATATTTTCTATGGTATTTATAATTATTAAATAATCTTTTTTATGATTTTTTTACTTCATAGATAATTTTTTTAACTATTTTCTCATTAGAATGAACATGAATTAATTAGATTAAGTTGAAATAAATAATATTTTGTATGATATTTAAAAAGTGAATTAAGAAATGACTCAATATTTTTTCTTTATTATGTAACATAATATCACATAATGATATTTATATATAGACTAAACCTCAACAATTGTGTTAAAATAACTTGTTTCTATAATTTTATTAGTCCTCTTTAATATTTTATGTTCCAAATGAGTTATCAAAATTAATTTTATGAAAAAATTACATTTGATTTCTGTTATTTTGATCACCTATTTAAAATTCATACAATAACATCTATTATATAAATAATTAACATTATATGTCACTTTTGGAAATGATTATCAAAATAAAAGTTTTCAAATGTTCTTTATACCTTGGTTATTTTGATAAATGACATCTAAAGTGATATATAATGTCAATTGTTTGTGAACCCAATGTTATAGGTGACGTAAGAAATTTTTTATCAAAATAATTAATGTTGAAATATTCAATATAAATATAAATTAATCAAATCTACCTTGGTTTATTTAATAAATGTTATTTTTTTACAATTTCTATGATATATATGTCGAATTAAGAACTGGTGTTTAAATAGAAAAACTTCATTTTAAAAATAGGTTGGTCCACTTATGATTAGACTGAGGTGAAAAGTAAAATTCCTAAAATTTATGTCTACAATTTAGAAAAATATATATTAAATTTATTTAAAATAACCTATCAAATTATAAAAACTAAATAAAAAATAAAGATATATTTTATTCTGTTTTCTAGTCCGAAATAGTATGGGGTGAAGGCCAGGGTGACCCATGAAAACTAAATGAACAATAATATAAATGGGTAAATAGTACATTAGGAGGTTGTGTAAGGTTAGTATACATGTCCTCACCAATATTGCATTCATGAAAATACAAAAGGGATTAAAACAAGTGAATATATAAAAAATAACAATGATCTAAAACCACCTACAAAAATAGTGCATCATCAACCATATTATCTTCCATGTAGGTTTATTTAGTTAATGTATTTATCCCATTTATTTTATCCCAACAGTTGTCAAAATAAAATTTGAGCCACCATGGGACTATGTAAAATTGTTTCTCAACTACGTTCATAGTAGTCATGGAGTCACATTATATAAATATTCTATTTGATTTTATGTTTGATGCATACCCAACCACATGTATGGAATACTAACGATCATCCTCCAAATTGATAAATTAGATTTGACATAATTTAAATATATCATTGACAAATCCATGATATTACTTGAGGATATCCTTATATTCATTAATATTGGATTCTCCAAAGTCATCTCACTTAAAATTCATCGTAATACAAGAACAGATATGTTTTTACTATCTCACATATTTTTATTGTGTAGATTTCTAGGGAATTTATTGAACATTGAAAATATTAAAAAAAATATACAATAACATTAATAAATTTATCCACAATAAGTATTATTATCTTCTGTGAAACATGAATATATTTAGTAATAGATACATATATCTCCCAACACATTATCATCATCTCATCAAATGATATGGTGTTATTTTCCTTCCATATGTAATGAATGGTAGCTTCCACAGAAACATGAATCATGATATGTATAATTTAGATCATGGAAAAATCAATTATGTACTGCAAACCCATGTTCACATATTATCCCTAATTAAAATCAAATGAGGACTTCTTATTTTTGAATTCTTGAATTGATTTATCAATTTCACATTTAAAAATAGGTGAATACACATTTCAAGGATTTTCAAACAATATAGGGAGGATAAAGTGATTTAATATCCAAAAATAGTTAGACAGTTGATCGTAATATATATTTTATTCTATATTTTTAAAAGAGAATAAATTTTCTTAAGGTTGTGATTTTCACTCATTCTAGTATCCAACTAAAAGGAAATGTGGATGGTCTAAAATCTAAGAGATAGACAATATTTTGAACATTTCATAGCTCAAAATAGTATCCTCGATGTATGATTTTTAGACTACTTGTTATTGTGGGGTAAAAATCAAGAATGGTAAAATGAGAATTTAAAGAAAAATAGATCAATTTTATTTATATCCTATAGTTAATATCCTCCTTCTAAAAATAATAAGTGAATAAATTAGATTGAGAAATCTCTAAAGACTCCCCAACCAAAATATATTTACTGTTACAAGATCACATGGTGCACATTTCCCCCTCTCAAGATGCTTGAAAGAAGACCCTAAGTATCATCATGTGTTGTGGTCATCTTGTAATAATTATATTTCTGAAGTCTCTTTGATTGGTTTTCATAACATTCTCAAAATAATAAAAGGGAACTTGCACAACTGGGATAAGAACAATCCTTCTCAGTTTCAGGTCATACATTGTTTTAATGATGAGATTGAATAGCTTCGGTCTGGGGTAACAGATTGCTGGTTTGATGATGTTTTCTGAAATTTTGTAGGCCTTAGTAACTAGTTTTGTAAAATACTTCTGGAATAGGAGTGAATTGGTAGAGAGAAATCAAGGGTGACATGACTAAATTACTTAATAACAACATTCTTATAGACTAGCATCAAATAGTTTAAAATATTTGACGTTCCAATCTGTTTTCATTATGATAGATTAGTCACTGATGATCTCAAAATTTTTGGAAGTATGGTTTCATCTCATTTCACTCCTTAGCTGAGGATGCTAATACTGATATTAAAGACCCTACCGAAGTCGACATGTTGAAATTTTTTATGTTAATCCTCATTTTATTTCCCATCAAATGGTTAGTTTTTTTTGAATATTCAATATAATTAGGAAATATGAGGGGTAATTTCTGACATAAATTCTGCTGGTACTCCAAGCCCAGATGGCTTATCTAGGTCCTTTAACACTGGTTCCTACAAAATTATTAAGATAGAACTGGTGGCCATCATCCATGAAAATTTTTGGGGAATGAGTTTACATAGAGTGGAATCTTCCACCATGTTAATAGATATTATAATGGATAAATAACATTCTTAACTGAAAAAATCAGAACTATCATCCTGTGAGACTTCCCTAGAAGATACTTGTTGTTCTGATCATCATAGGGTTAGCAGTACACAACCATAGTTGGATTTCGGATAAACAACATGACATCATTCTTGGGAGATACACAACCATAGCATGGGCCAGGGAGATGGTCGGTCAAATTAATAACAAATTCTCAAGGTCTAATATCTCTATACATCATGATATGGACAAGTCTTATAAGCATATTAAATTTATATTCATCATTATAGTCATTATATTCATGGGATTCCATAAGTGGTTGATTTATATTTTCTTTAAAATCATTTGAACTCCATGGTTTTTGTGACCTATTCATGGAATGAATAATGATTCATTAAATATGCTTGACGGTTAAGGATAGGGGTCCCCTATCCCCATGGTTTTTTATTCTGATCTAACTATATATTGATAAAATATCAGAATAAGTGTAGTTGTGTCAGCTGGGTATATTCATTCTAGTGTTGCACCATCACCAGTGTTACTTCTCACCTCATTTCTATGGATGGCCTCCTTATTTTCACCAATGAAAATTGGCAGTCTATTCTAGAGATGAACTAGATACATGATTTTTATATTATATTTAGTTGATAATATATTTATTGGTAAAATAGAAGTTTCAAAATCTCATCGTTATGTTCATATGGATGGGGAAATAAAATTTAATAGAATCATAGGGTCCCGGGTGGAATTTTAGCATTATTTACTTAGGGGTCCCAATATCACTGGTTATGATTCTTATTCACCACTTCGATGGTATTTTTGTAATGGTATCTTCCCATATTCTCCAAATGGAAAACTATTTTCTCTCAATTAGAGGGTGTATCACATTAGTTAATAGTTTTTTATCCAAAATTTTTATACAATTTTTTTCTACAAATGTTCCCTTCATTTTAATTCAAATCATTAAGAATATTTTCAGTGAACAACATTTGGGATGCTCTGGTAGAAGGAAGGTATCATTGGGACTCAAGGAACATATTTCCCTAAGATGTTGACAATGCATTTATCAATCTCATATGTGTTTTAGGCACCATGAATATCTTTTAGGATATGGTGGCATGGGATGTGATGGTATATAAATACCAATAGAAATGTAAACCAAAAAATAATATGTTCCCAATTTTGATATTACAAAAGTATGTAGATCCTCAATTTGATATATCACCAGGGGAGACTTCCTTAATATCCTTTATCATTTGTATTTGATCATGGGGGATGGATCGATCAACTTATAGAGTGAATATAGGGTCTAGAATAGATTTGGTTTCACTAGTTTTCTGATGATAGATATCACCTTCTTACATATGATAAAATTCACCACCAACATTAAATATGATATGATCCACCAATAATGGGATATCTTATGTGGTATTTAAAACTCCACTAAACTAGACAGACTCATCATTTTTGTCACCTCGTTGGGTTTGATCTCTTCTAGTGTGTATTGTATTTTTTTCAGTGGAATTCAACAATAATGAATTGGGTGGTTTTCGTTGGTGTTACGGAATCCCATCCATGTTAAACATCCTTATCTAACACATATATAACCATGAACTCTCAAATGTTGATGGATTTTATAAAAATGGTCTTTTATGGATTCCATGTGCTCCTATTTTCGTATCCCTGAGAAATAAAAGACCTCCAATATTTACTTTTAAGGTGGCAGGGATTCTGTGATCTGGAATGAACATATAACTTTTCTAGGAAAGATGAAAATTGACTTTATTGAAATCCATTTCTCCTTATCATGTTTCATAGAATGGATGAGAATTCACATGAGTGCATGGAACGTTTGATGTTGTTTTTATACTAATGTTGTCACTTATAGCATTCTCTAAAAAAATCCAAGCATGATGGTGTCTTTTTTTCTTTGGAAATTTTTGAGTATAATTCGTGATATTTGTCCATGTATTTTTCCCCTATGTCAAGCATTGTGAGCTTTTCCCATCACTGATTTTTCTCATTGATGGTAGGATTCTAGGTCACAGGGCTCTCATACCCCATCTCCAAGGTAAATGGGTTATATTGGTTCCTCAAGAAAGAGTAATGAAATTGAATATTTATGGCATAAGCATGTATGATTTTCTGTGGGGAGGAGGGTTGGTCGATGATGAAAATAGAGTTGTTAAGTTTGAGTTTATTATCTAGAATTGTAAAGGAGGATCCCTGAAGAGATAGTTCTCTACCATGTTCAAAGGGTTGGAATTGTGTCATTATCTTCGTATTACTCTAAATCATGAGTAATGTAACATCTCAATCATAATAAAACAACATCTAAGGATTTGTATATATCCCTTGGGTTGTCACATATAAATTAAAAAATGCAAGGATTTGATCACTAGAAGCATCAATTTCACGACCCGCCATTACCAAGATGATAGACAGAACAAAACCTGTTAGAACCTTCCTTCTTTAACGTGAAGGTGAGATAGTGACCCATGAGTGCCACTTTCAATAGGCCCCGTAGTGGTCACTAGAACCAAGGGAATTGAATCACACAAAATAAATATGGCATTACCTTTTGGACGGAAAAATTTCAGGAGAAAAGATTGTAGATCTCAAACAACTCCAAAAGATGAATGTAAAAGTAGGGACAAAATCCACTACCATATGAATGTCTAATAAAATAAACTCATACAAGTAAAATAAAATTCTATTTAAATGTAAAAAAATTAAATAAACGCATCAATGACCACTCTTGATTCCCAAGCTAGTATGGTCTATTATAGTCCTTAATGTCCTCTTGGAATCATGAATGATGTTTTATATACGTAGGGTGAGAATACATGAATACTCATTCAAAAAAACCAAAATCTATAATGAAAAACTGAGGAAGCACTCTAATGCCCCGTGAGAAAGTAGAGGTAACCAAAACACCAATAGATAGAACTATCCACCTAGACTCACCAAAGCACACTCTCAAAATAACTCAAGTTAGGTAGAGTATTAGTTATAGAACAACAATATTTTGGTACCTTGTACTGCATTCCTACTGGTTATTTAAGGCATTTAACGTGTCAGACCTCTCCCCTAGTTCCACTACAGTATCACTACAACTCTAACAAAAAACTTGTGGGACACCAACACACATCCATCCCACAGATGCCTAGGCCACTACCACACATAAGCTCGCTCAAAAACTCCCTGACCAAAACAACCACATGTAACCACACACACAAACACCTAGGTAAAAATAACTTTCACCATGCCCGAAGACCCTTGGGCCTCATCCTGAAGACTCTTGGGAGTTACCTTCCTACACACACCTAATCCAACCACCACAAAAAACCATGCCTGATGTATAATGGACCTCACTGAACATGAGGTAGTCATATAATTCCTGAGGAATGTTGGTCTACATGAGAGTGGGAACTGAAAGGAACTAGTAATCATCTTCTCATAATAATGTAGGGAAAACACGAACCCTGTAAAATGGGTGTTTTCGGCATGATGTACCAAACATGGGTGGGAAGTGTATAGGAATCAAAAGAAAAAAATATTATACATATAGATAATCAAGAACTCATTCCAACACAAGGTTTCTGAAATAGACAACGAGGCCATATACATCCACACTAGTTGATAACCCTGCATGCACAAATTCCCCATAACCACAACCAGAACACAACGCATTCATGGAAAAAAATCACCCATTTACACATTCACCTTTTCACATTCTAGTGATTCTATTTGAAATATTCCTCCATTACTGGGTAACTGACAGAATAACCATACCCAAAAACCGTTACTGACCGAAAAAAGGCCTTGCACGAATTTAAGCATTCAAAAATTATTCTCTTGAAAAGAAAAATGAACAATAGGAATCAATGAGATCCCATTAATCACTAGAACCAAACCAAGCCCCAATATACTGTCACCACCCGACCACATATTTTCAACCCAACATGCTCCCAAAGGGATATTCCTTTCCATTTATACCACCCCACAATTCATCATCAAGTTAAACATACATATCATTATAATAGATCAAGGATTATTAGAAAAGTAGACAACAACATTCATTGAGATCATTACTTCAATTTGGTTAACCAAAGTGATCACATGTGTTCTTTTATTCAGTGGGAATCCATTTACTCAGCCAAGATTATGTGATTAAATAGTTTACATTTAGATCCATGTAAACACATGAATTTATAGAAAAAAAATCTTTATTAGTACACAAGAAGGACTTCCAACAACCACAATTTTCAGTAGACATATGACCATTTAATTCACTACAAAAATATAAAGGTAAAACACAAAAAACATCATCAACATTCCCACCCTATTATTGTCTAATAGTATATTTATTATCTTTGTTAATGTTTTGTTTCACCTATGCCTAGTGGGAAACATTATCACACACACCCTACATGATGCACATTAAGAAGAGATTAAGGAAGAACCCCTACTAGGATGGTCAATGATTGAATTTTCCTCTAGACACCCAGATCAAGAGATGTGTGATTTGTAGAGGAAGAACTCTGAGGACTCCAAGGCTAAGCAAGAAGGACTCCTTCATGGGTACATGATTTGTTTCTTGAATGATGTATCAAGGATCAATAAGTGAAACTAAAAGGAATAGAACAAAGTCATGTATTACATCACAACAACACACAATGAAAGCACTTGATCAAAACATAAAATAGATCTGGATTTTGGGCATGTATTTGTGTTTCCCGTTCCAAAGTACTCTCCTTGAGGCCACTATTCCTCAAAAACACATGAACCATGGGAATGGTCTAACAAAAAAGTAATTTCTCCTCACGATCCTTGATGTTACTGGTCTCTCCTTGAACATCGCATCATTATCGATATCCATATATCCCCAATATAGGATGTGAGAGTCATTGTGTAGATACCAAAAGAGAATAACCACATGGAAGATGTCGTGGAACCTCTATAGTGATGGTTGTAGCTCCAGCTGATATGCCACTTCACCAACTCCTCACAACACCTCGAAGGGCCCGACGATCCAGGGGGAATGCTTACTCTCTCAACTAATCATCCACCTCCCAAGCCGAAGGGAGACCATTAATTACACGGGGGCCCCTACATAGAACTCAAAGGGTCACCTATGATCGATATATGATTTCTGCCAGTCCTAATCCACCTTCATCCTCTCATGCTCATGCTGACCCTTTTTTTTATGTTATGACCACTTCTGTGACAAGAACACCTGCCTCCCCAACATCAGTCTAGCACACGGGTGAACGACACGACCGCACATACCAGGCTTCAAGCGGTACCATGCTATTCTTAGTGTGAAATATATTATTGTATGAAAATTATACTAAGTGAAAAGTTTGTTCCCATGATCCCTTGACATCCGTAACACATGTTGTTATAATATCCTCTAATGATTGGATGGTCCGATCTATCATCCCATCCATATGAGGGAGGAATGTAGTGCTAAATAATCAACTACGTTCCACTCCATAATCGACAAGAAGTGAGCTGATTTCATCAACAAATCCACCACTAACCAGATTACATCATATCCTCCCTCATCTCTGGGAATTCCTATGACGAAATCCATCAGGACATAATCCCACTTCTACTCGAGAGCACCTAAGGGTTGAAATAGACAGCCTGAAACATGGTTCTCTTCCTTCACCAACTAACACATGAGGAACTTTTCTTTAAACTCCTCCACTTCCCACGTCACCCTAATTGAAAAAAACTGACCCCTCAAGAAAGACACATCATGGAAACTTTTGGTTTCACCAAAATGGGTGAGTTATGAAAATCTCCAAGAACACTCTCACTCATTGCCAACAAGACAAATAGCTTTCCATGAAATTAAATCTATTTCTAATCATCATCTGGACAACCTTACAGTGCATCTCCTTGGTTAACACAATCACGCAACTCATCAACCTTTATGTCTCCCCACTGAGACTCCTCCACTTTCTAGACCAAGGATGACTGCATTTTCATTTAAAAAAGTCATCCCCTACCATGTTCCACCCTTCAATCTAGGTGCAAGGAATCCCACTCCCCTATTTCATTCCATGCAACTACTGACTCCAAACCACATCCTTATAATACTTACTAATTAAGGCATCATCCACCAAATTCCCATTTATAATGGTTTAGGAGATCTCGAAGACGTAGTCCTGATGAAACTCCACAAACCTCCACTGCCACAAGTTCAGGTCTCACAGGGAGAAGGCACACCTCATGCTCCAGTGATATGAGAAAACTAAATATCTTTCCCCAATTAGGTAATTATATCACAATTTAAATGTGAACACAAACTCTGCATGCTATAGTTTTTGGGTGGCATTGTTATGTTCATGAGGGAATATCTTCCTAGACCCATAAGTGATCACTCCCTACTTCTGCATCATCACACACCCCAAGCCATAACCTGAAGCATCACATAACACATCAATCATTAACCCATCATCCAAAAACACCGGCACTGGGGTACTGACTAGTTTATAGATCTGGTAACTGAATGTTTCATGGCACTACTAACTCTAAAAAATTCATTATTTTTTCTAGGACAAGGATTTCAATGGCCTTGTAACTCGAGAGAAATTTGGAACAAACTTATGTTAGTAACCTTCCAAACTCACGAAATTAAAAAACGTTTCAATGATCTTGGGTGTTTTTCATGAAGAAACTTATTCATCCTATGATGGGTCCACTATAATTCCCTTCTGGGACACTATGTGTCCAAGGTAGTGCACCTCTTGTGTCCAAAACCTGCACATGGACAACTTTCCATAGATCTGGTGGTGTTGGAGGACCACTAAGACTATCCACAGGTTCTCACCAAGATCATCCTCTGATCATGAGATCATTAGGATGTCATCGATGAATTGGACAACAAAATGCCTAGATATTTGGGGAAAATGGAGTTCATGAGTACCATGAACATGGTTGGTGCATTCATAATACTGAATGACATGACCATGAACTCAAATTAATCATATCATCAATAGAAATAAGTCTTTGATATGTCACCGTACTTCACCATCAACTAGATATATCCCCACAACAGATCGATCTTAGATGAAAACCCTACTCCCTTCAACTTGTCAAAAAGGGTGTCAATACTAGAGAGGGGTTAATAGTTCTTGATTTTTACTTGATTCGGCTTTTGATAGTCTATAAATAACCTAATACCACAATCTTCTTTATTCGCGAACAAGACTGGAGCTCCCAATGGTGACACACTCGGTCAGATAAAACCCTTCTTCATTTGGTCATCATCTGTAATACATAACTCACGTAACTCAAAGGGATTTATCTAATAAGGAGCCATCAAAATCAGACAGGGACTGGTTTGTAACTCTATCCCAAACTCAACATCACATATAGTAGGTAGTGTAAACATCTCCTTAGGGAATACCTTCATGAACTCACTGATGAACCCCAGAACTCTCACCATCTCGGTGTCTACTGATTCAACTTTCAACTCAGCTAGCACAGAAAGAAGGGGCTACACACATCGGCGTCCCTCTCGGTAACCTCGATCGTTGACAATAGATAAATGCTAACTTCCTATATCTGAGAACACAAACACTCCCGGGAAGCATTAGATAAAAATGTGCAAAGAAAATAGAATGATAATTCGAAGGATGACATCTTACAGTTTCATTTGATGAAGAAAGAGATCCCCTCTAGACGGATGTGGTCCTATCATCAATCCACATCGGTGAAAAATATCAAATAGACATGTCTGATCTCCAACTAGCGTACTTAGCACCAGGGGTATGAAGAATCATTCTACATCAAGGCCCATGTAATGGGCTAGACCGGGTGTAAAAATGAGTGAGAATCTCCTGGATCAAACAAGGATCATGTAAGAGTACCAAACAAGATGATGATACCTTGACCAACCTATGGCCCTTCAAGAACATTTACCTATGTAGTGTGAAACATCCCACGCCTATATCCTCTTCCTCCCAACTATCTATTGACTTTCCAGCGATGCCCTGGTTGAGGACCCTATGGAGAAACCTGAGGTCAGCCTCCATCGACATGTTCTACACTCAGCGGATTGTGAGCTTGCTGCCCCTATTGCATTTTCTACATCAATGGTATGGCTGGAAACTGCAACTACTGAGGTTGGATCTGAACCTTCCCACCTCAAGTATATAGAACTCAGTTTGAGTACTGATTCCTTTGATTCCCATGGAAACCACAGATAAAGAACCGCATTCCTAGTCTCACAGAGAAGGGAAATGTCCATGATGTCCGGATTGGAACTGCTAGGTCCTACTCCCTACCAGCAGACACCTGGACAGCCCTAATGTTTGAGGCCTACAACTAACGACCTTCATCATTGATGAGATAAACAAGATCCACTCATGTGGAAAACCTAGGACAATGTTTATAATCATTACAACTTTATCCTTCTTCTGAAACTCTATGTACGTCGCTAGAGTAATGGGAGTGACCACATACTTCAAGGGATGGTCAGAGCTCCTCCACTAAACATCTCACCAGAGAAACCTCATCTGAAAAGTGGTTTGGAGAAAAACAAAGGAGAACCTTGTAATTGTTCCCAAACTCCATCACTGGTATACTCCCCTAATTGAGGAGTAACTCTTTCCTCATATCGGGCTTCATCGTAGAAGAAAGGAATAACACCCAGAACTCATTCTCTACGTTTTTCCATAAAACCTCAGTATATACCCTCTCTATCTAAGGAATAGTGTCCACCACTGACACATTTCACTCCTCATATGTTAGAATTCCAATAGAACCCAATAATCTCTTAGAGCACGAGTCATGGTAAAGGTGATCTCCAGCTCATCAAGTCAGCACTCTATCTCCAGGTCGGAAAAAACATCCCTCGTACATCCCTAGGGTCTGCCACAAGAAGTAACGTAGAGACTTCTTCCAAATTTCATCCTCTCCATCTTGTTCGATCCTCCTATGATCAACATGATCAGTCTCTCAAGCCTTGATCTACCACACTAATCATGGACATATGTTGGGTTTCATAGCTGCATTGTAAATAAGGTATGCCTAAGCCCGAGTACTGTATATGTTTCATTTAAAATTTTTCATAATCATTTTATGTATTTTAAAACAAAAACACACCAATAACACAAAATTAAAAAAGACATTATGATGAATGTACCATTGATATGGACTCTACCCACCAATAAGTGTAGCCTCTCTTAGTCGTCCAGTAGGTCTCGAGTCCTTGCATCAGACCACAGGGGACCTAAAATACGGCTTTATAGTTAGCCTTGTATGGACTTTTTAACACATCAAGATTTCCAAACACTATTTCGCTACCATCCCATGAAATACTCAATGTTCCTAACACCAAACTCCATCCTATCGCTAAACCATATGCTTTGATACCATTCTGTCATGACCAGCCTTCACTAAGATGAGGGAAGGGTCAAAAAATTGAAAAGTCTTCCATATTCATGATGAATAAGATATAATGACCCCTAAGTCCCTCCTTAAATCGGCCCCAGAGAGGTGACTTGCAACAATGGTATAGAATCACATGTAATATGGAAGGCATTACCCTTTTTATGAAACATGATTTAGAGATAAGATGGTAGATCATAAAGAACTCCAAAACTAAAAGATAAAGTAAATCCAAAATTCATTCCCATATGCATGTCCAAAAAAATAAGCTGATACAAGTAAATGATAATTCAAGAGAATAGTATGAAAAAAAAGATAAGAAGCCAGGATGACTCCTGACTCCCGAGTTAGTACGGTCCATCATTGTCCACAATGTCTTCCTAGGAACATGAAAGAAGATTTATATACATAGTGTGAGTATATAGTTATAATCAATAGGGAAAAACAAAATCTCTCATTCACAAGTGAGGGGGCACTATAATTCCCTCTGACAAAGTAGAGGTAACCAAAACACCATGCAAGGAAACTGTCCAGCCAACCTCACCAAAGCACACTCCCCAAATAATTCAAAATGAGGTAGATTAAATGTTAAAGAACATCGATATTTGGGTAACCCAAATCTCATTCCCACTAGTTATTTAAGACATCCTACGGCACAAACCTCTCCTAAAAGTTATACTCCAATCCCAATACCTCCCCAAAAAACAACCTTGTGGGCCACCATGATGCATCCCGCCTATAGACACCTAGGCCACTACCACACTTAACCATGCCAGCAAACACTTGGTCCAAAAAAAACCTATGTAACCACACCCGTAAACACATGGGTCAGAATAACCACCGCCACACCTTAATACACATGGGCCTTATCCCGATGAAACTTCGGAAAAAACATACCCACACACACATGGGCCATCCACCACAACAAAACATACCCAATTATTCTTGGGGCACACTTAACCTTAGGCTAGCATAGCCTACTCGATGAATCTTGAGATACCTGGGATAGGGATAAAAAAACCTAGTAACCAGCCACTCTTATGAATGTTGGTAAAACACCCTCCCTCTTGAAATGGGGGTGTTAAACATGATGTTATTAACATTAGTAGGGCGTTTATATGAAACAATAGAACTAAGCATTATAAATATAGATAATCAAGAATCATCCCTACCTTAGGGTTCCTGGATAGACGACCATCCCATACACAACCACTCTCACTGATATCCCCACATGCAAAAATTCACCACAGCCACAACTAGAACACTAAAAAATCTTGGGAAACAGTTCCTCCATTGTACATGCTTTCATTTTCTTCTTCAAGTGATTCTATTTAAATAATTCCTCTACTATTCAGCAATGATCATGCATAAATAGAAAATGAAACAAATATTTATGAAAAATGTACAATCACAATTTTAAGCATTATCACATGGTTCTCTTGTAAAGTCACAACAAAAAAAGGTATTTTATTGATACCTTGATGTACTCAAACTAATCCAAGCCCCAACATAGCAGCTCCACCCGTACTCAAATTCAGAAACCCATAATCTCTCAATTGGAGATTCCATTCCCCCCCCCCATGTCACCCCACAAGGCATCTACTATGTAACTTAAAAATCCACCATAATAGAGAGAACATTTTATAAAATTTATCCAACACCATTCATTAATTTTCATGCTTCCATTTGGTTAACTGAGGTGATCACAAAAGTGATTTTATTCATTGTACATCCATTTAATCAACCATGATTACATGATTAACCTATTTCTATGTTATATCCAGGAAAATAAAATATATCAATGAATAATAGAGCATTGTTACTGTGCAAGAAGGAAAACCAATGATTATCAGTGGAAATAATCCCATACATTTCACAACATAATGAGGAAGGTAAAACACAGAAAACATCATCAAATTTCACACCCATTTATTCATTAATAGAAATTTTATTATGTTTGTTAATGTTTCATTTTAGCTAAATCCAATGGGAAATATTATCACACCCTCCCTGCATGATGCACAGTAATGTGAGATGATGGAAGAACCCCTACATGAAATATCAACGATAAATGTTTTATACTCACACCAAGAATTGGGGACGCACGATTTGAAGATGATGAACTCTGAGGCCTCCAAGGATGAGAATGATGTGCACAAACATGGGCACACGATTCACCTTGAATGGAAGTCTCCAGTCACACTAAGGGAAACAAAAAGGAAACCGAAGTGTCGATCTCATCTTAATAAAATGCAAGATCCTAAAACCATAGATATGATTTTGATGTACATAAATTTCATGTCCTCGATTGAACACATGGTAATTTATTTAAACACATTGGGATTAATTATGTTTTTATAATTATCCTCAGATATGGTGGATAAATGGTTGTGTGATAATATATTTCCTTTAAAATGAGATAAAACACGTAATACGGAAAAAATGTAAAACCCGTAAATGGATTAAAACTGAGGAAAATTTTTACATGATTTGGTAAATCAATAGTCACCTAACTATTGGGTGTTTAAAACATCTTTTTGTGGAATTAAATAGATTTTAAAGGGGTAATAAAACACTTTTACATCTAAAGATACATTTTTGGGAAAAAATTGGAGGATCTTGGAAAAACTCAAAATGAATCACCATTTGGAGAATCACTACCACCTTGGACAGTCTCCCTGGCACTGTCACCTTGTCACCATCTCCCCAGAACTGCTCCATTGTAGGATCACCCTATTGCATTAACCCTAGCTCCATCGCCCTATCACCATTGCCCTCGCACCGTCGTCCGAGCACCATCTTCCAGTCACCATCGTCCTCACACCATCACCCTGACACCGTCTCCCTGACACTGTCCCCATGGCTCCATTTGCATCACAATATTTCCATGGAGCCATCGCCCTAGCACCATCACCCTGGCACCATTACCGATAGGTGATATGGATAACCCATAGGTCCCATCGACACTCGTCAGTGAAACTGATGCTAATCATTCCCACCAATGCACATTAGTGCCACTGACACCCATTGGTGCCTATAACGCCCATTGGTGCCCTCGACGCCCATCAGTTCCACCAATGCTGATTGGGGCCACTACCTGCTTGACCCGGATTTTGAAAAACTACTTAATGAGTCACCGATGGTCCCCTGGTTTCCCCAGTCACTAGAAATATTGCAATTCAAGGGACTAAGAGATCCCCTTCAATTAAAATAAATCTAACATAGACATGGGGAGAAGGAAACATGCTCCCTATCTTCTCATATTCCAATTATACTATTGAGAACCCTTGAATCATCTTTAATTTTATTTTATATCTTACTCTCAAGGGTGTTAATAATTTTATAGTCGAATCCCCGGGACGTCATTATTATATACCCATATGAATTTTTTTTGTCCTTCAACCACAATAAATTCAATAAAACATTCCTAACATTAGTTGTATTTATATAAGGCACATTCTTGATATAAAATTATATAATTAAATGCAGAGTGGTGTTTAGAACCTCCTCATCATACTCGATTTCTTGTGACAGATTTCAGTGCTACTGAAACAAATTATATAGATCTTAAGAATAAATTATATTGGGATGCTATATGATACATGATAAAGTTGTTCAAGGGAATAAATGATTGAAATATGGATGAGTTCTATCATAATAAATGTAATTTACGAAATAATAGATGAAATCTAGTCGGTAGTCTACATATTTAACCTATAGTTACTGGTATGATCCCATTTGATCAATGGTTTCAGATACTGATGGTTTTACCTCATTTTTGGAAACATTTTATTTGGTATCTAGAAAATATTTCCAATATAAATCTAAGAAGTTATCCATTCTATTATGAAATCTATGGATATAACTATGTTTTGGAGGCAATGCCAAAATAAATTGGAAATTACAGCATCATTAAAGAACATTTATTCCATTATTCATTGTCCATCAATGTTATCCATCTTGACACACCTATTCTAAGGAGCTATTTTTGTTTTATTTCACTAAATAGTGATCATTGAAATAAATTTTTTGATTTTTAATATAATTAAATTTAAAAAGTATCAATTCCATCTACATATTTATATAAGGAATAAAACAATATAGATGAAATAAAATATTTCACAATGAAAATATATCTGAATGGAAAAATGGATTTACCATTACAACTAGAAAGTAGAAGAGATATAATAGAGGTATACCATCCATGTATGAAACCATTACTATTATAGAAAAGATTGTGAGACCATGATAATTGATGTGTTTCACCCATGAATGACATTAATGGAGTTATCTATAATATTTACCACACCTGCCGTGTATGCTTCAGAATAGAAACAATGGAAGGAATCCATGAATATGGGTATTATTATACCATAAAGGAAAAGAAAGGAGAAGGTGGCCAATGCTTATAGATCTTGTGATCCTCTATGCGACCTATAGTCATGTTACCATAATAAGGTCATGTGATGTAACTAGGTGCATAATATAGCCTTCATAAGGTCCCATGAAGGCCCCTTTGAATTGTCATTTTTTTACAATGGATCCTCAGAAAACCAATGGATATGAAATGACTAACAGGTATATTACCCTAGGACAAATGTTTCTAAACAATTTCCAACTCACAATCCAACTAAGTTTCCTCCGAATATATTAAATAATATATCCAAATGGTGAAGACCCTTGGATATCTAAAATATTATGCGACTCGTTGTCGAAAATGTGAATGGTTTTCCTCAGCAACATTGTAATAGACTCATGAGATACAAAACCTAGTTTAGAATAAATCAAGGGAAATAAAAAAGTAAGATGGTGGGATATACTTGTTGTTAGAAAAGTCATGTGACACACCACTGGTGGCCTGCAAGGAACTGCGAGGCATCAGGGACATCCTTGCCTCATCTTTAAAAATCACATCTGCTTTTCCTCCACAATGGATGATGTTCCACGGGTATGTGCAACCTACATAATTCTTCCCCATTAGCTCACCAAGGATAATTAAATAGTTCTTTCGACAGTTCAGTCATATATCCACATTAGCTTTATTGGTTACGTAATGCATCAAAAATTGGAAGATTAATTATATTATACATTACTCACGTAATTTCCCATGAACCTCCAACTTTGGATAATAAAACTATTGAAAAAATTCATGAGGAGGAGGAAGCCTCTTCTGATCCTAAAACACTTCTGATGTGTTAATAATGTCTATAGTGGGAACTCGTAAGACTCAGAGGAAAGATGCTCTGATGTCATATATACCCCCCCGACAAGCCATCCCTACCTCACGAAATGTGCCAGGAAAGTTATTGGGAAACTCATGAATGCCTTTCAATTGGCGCCTTGATCACACTAATTCCTTTGGACATGTGAATAAGATATATAATATAAATATACATGAACTAATAATTTAAAAATTGTAACATTAATTGGAAATAATACAATAATGGAGTAATTTTTGAGAGGGACTCATGATCAATGAAAATTTGGAGACGCCATCAGAGAGATCCAAAAATGTGGATAATGAAAAAATGTGGTGCTAGAACACATCACCAACTCTAGCATGGAATCACACATTATACTTTGAGAGAAATAGAAAAACAAATCGGGGGATAGGCCTTTAAATCCCCCACCCCATTATGAAAAATTTATGGCTACTAATAGTAACAGTGAATATGAATGGTTTGGTTTTTCAAAAAGAAGTGCATCAGCACACCCATGCACCAAATCAGATTTCATAGAGTGGACGATCATCCAACTGGATAGACTTATACCTATTAATATGCTAATTAGTAGTCATAGAGATCATTAACCATCCATAATGAACAAATAATGATCATTCATATATAACATGAAAGACATATGGAAATATCTATGAAGAACATACCAAACATTTTCCTATCACATGAGACTCAAATAAGTCGACAAAGAAAAAATATAAGGAATTAGCAATATAAAGGATAGAAAATATATTTAATGAGGAATACATAAGTAGAAAACATGTTTATTGACCATCATGTGCTTTGCGTAAACTATCCAAGACTAGTGATATCAACATGACATGCCTTCCAGATCTCTCAATGCTTCATCAACATGCTATTTGGGTCATGGAAATTACTATAGACATGTTAGAGAAAGTCACACCATCCCCCTAGTCATGCCACATTAGTCTCATCTATCCTTTTGGTTCCACCACCACAAAACGGCGCTATGGAAGCACCTCCTACTATCACCTCTAAAAAGAATGTGCTAATAAGGGTGTGGGAGAGCTTTATGAGTTCTAGTTAAAAGCGATTATAATTGTTTTTAATATTAATTTATATAGAATTATTATATTTATATTCAAAAATAATTTTTAATTTTATACATTAAATAAAAAACGCATGTTTATAATAAAAATATAATTTTTAATAATTTAAAAATAATATATATAATGTTTCTAAAAAATGATTTCAAAAAATAAAATTATTCATATATAATGAAATAACTATAAGATTATAATAAAAATCAATATATAATAAATATATTTATCTGAACTATTAGATTTATAATATTTTTTATACTAAGTATATTTACTATATCTATTTTACTTATAACTAATATACATAAATACTTTATATATATATATATATATATTTATATTATAATTGTTAAATATATATATATTTCCTATGAATTTGGTCCATAATATATTTATCAGGCATGCATATAAGCTATGTATCATCATAAATGTAAATTTATACATTACATCATTTTAATTAATCATGATCTCCATTAATGGATACTTTTTAATAATTTATATTTTACTAGGCATTTAAATAATTCTCGTGACCCAAATATATAGTTATGTTGTAAAAATTTCTTATAATATTACATTAAATATATTTAAATAATAAATATATTTATTTTATTTATAATTATTAAATTTTAAAAATTTATAAATATTTCTTAAATATATTTAATGGTAATGTTAATTATAACAATATTTATATATTTTTATAATTACAAAATTACAAAAAATACATATATTATAACTCTATATATATATATTTATAACTATATATATATATATATATTTATAAAGATATTTATTCATAGTTATAATTATAATGATAAATATATACATTATTATCAATAAAAAAATTAAAATAAATATATTTATTATTCTATTTATATATTTATAAATATATAACTTAATAAATATATTTATAAATATATAAAAATACATATAAATAAAAAGATATATTTATAATTATAATAAATAATAAATGTAGTTAAATTTATATAATTTAAATACTATAATTAATATATTAATTTTATATATATTTATAAATTTTTAATATATTATATAAAATTTTATAATTATTTAAATATATATTTAAATATATATGTATATTTATAATTACAACTACAAATAAATATTTATTAATTATAATTGGTAATCAAAAATAAATAAAACATTATTTATCAGTTATAAATTCTTTTAAATAATTATTACTTTATATTTTCTTTTATTTTCATATATAATGTTGTATATCATTATATAAATATATTTATAAATATATATAAATATTGATAAATAAATAAAAATATTTATATTTATATGTATAAATAAATAAAAATATATAAAAATAATTATAAAAATATCAAAAAATATTTTTAAATATAAAAAATTTAGAAATTTTAATTAATAATAATTTTATAATTATTTAAATAAATATATATATTTATAATTATAATTATAATTATAAATATATTCATATAAATAATTATATAACTAAATAAATATAGTTATATATATCTTTAATATTGTAAATTAATATAATTAATTTATATATTTTATATAATGGTAAGATTATATATATAAAAAATATTTTTATTATAAATTTATAATTATATAAATTATAATTTTATAAATATAAATATATATATTTTTTAGTTATAATTATAAATAAAAAAATATATGTTTATCATAAATATAAATTGATAAATATATATAATAATATAAATAAATTTTTATTTTATTCCATTATAAGCGCTATAAATATTACACTGATAAATGTTAGATTGATTATCACATTCTATTTTATCACTCATTAAACATACATTTATTATTTCTTTTTTTTCTAGCACTGATAACTGTATCACCAGATTTTACAATGAAACCCTAACTTTCTCCTCCTTCCTCGCAACCCTAAACTCTTAGGGAAGACGATCACTACCACCACAACCTTCTCTACTAACGAATCCTCCACCAGTAGGAATCCCTCCATCATGAACCCACCTTCTCTACATGCCTCTCCCCCACCTCTCTCCTCTCCAGCGTTGTGCACCTTTCCTCTTCCGCACTCTTATCCTTCACTAGAGGACACTTTTGTCGCGCACCTCTCCTACACCGCGAATACTGCCACTATACGCCACTCCTCCGCCGCACACCTCTCCTTAGACATGAAACCCTCTACAATGATCCTCGACCACGTGAGTCTCCTATTCTATGTGCCTCTCCCCTACAACATAGTCACATATACTGCGCAAGTCACCATACCTCGATGTTGAGTTTTTCCTTCTTTCACACCCGCTTCCCCTTGTTATTTCCCAAAAATTTAGTATTGTGATGCAGTTTCACTTGATTTTCATGTTTACATATTATTTTGATTATATTAGGGTGAAGAATAGGTTGATCCACTTTTCAAGTGGTGTGGTTGTCACATGTTGTCATCCTACTTTTCCCTACAGTACACGAACGAGGTGAAAAAGTTCAGAGGTAGGAATTCTCCTTAGTTTTTCATTTTTTTTGTATCATGTTTGAGGGATATACTCTTTCATTAGTATTGTTTGCAGTTTCACCACACTAATTTATGACAATAACTAGATAAATAATTACAAAGGGGAAGGTTTTTTTGCATGTTATTACATATTCATGTTGATAGTTATGCTGTAAATTGTACAAGATAAACACCCTTCTTAGAATCATGGATATTATTGGTCCTTGTTTGCGCAATAAATGATTTTAATTTTGGTTGGTAACTATTGAACATTTGAATATGGAAATTATTAATTTCAAAATACTGGGATAGTGAATTAATTCACCCATGATGATACATATTATGCGACAACCCCTGAATTAACAAATGGAATATAATAAGGGGTGCTTTGTAAAATCTGAATGTGTATTTGTTTTGTCTTTATAGTGTTGTAGTTATGGGAACAGTTGTGTGTTGTGATACTTAGGTTGATACATCCTTTATAGGTACCTATCATAGATTTTCTTTATGTATTTTATAAAATGTTTTAGACTATATTAGGACCTGATGTTTCTAACATCATGAATGTGTTTTAGAGAGGTAAGAATTCTCTTGAGACTTATAATGATATTGTCAGCACTATGAATCTCAAGGTTATTGATATGAGTTTAATTAATGATTTTAGAGTAATATGTCTGAGAAATATATTTTATAATGTCTTTTGATGATTTTAGAAAATAGACTATAGAAAATCATACATTCTATTTGATTATTACCATAGATCTTTTCTTATATTGATGAGTTATGTGATACTATTGTCTCCATGATGTAGTCATTAAGCATGAAATCAATTTGTAATGTGAATCCTTACTCATTTTATGGATTAATTAAATCAGAAAAGAGTCTCCAAAATATAGGCTCATTTATTATATATGATGTATATAGAAAAATATTCTATAGATGTAGTAATTTTGAATGATATGACTTTTGGAAGTGAATGGTGAAATGAAAAGTAGTCCAAAATTTATGAATAATAGTTTTGGTTTAATAAATATGTGTTTTTTAATGGTGACCTATTATTGTCTTTTACTCATTGTATTTAGAACATGTTTATTGAATGTACGATTCATTCATTAAAAATGTAATATTTACGTTAACTATTCATCAAATGTGAATTGATATAGTTAGTCATGATACAGTTGTTGGAAAGTCCACATGTTCAATGGTGAGACTTCAATAAAATTATTTATTTCAAGTAAAATGGATGAGCTACTAATACATACTATTATAAAGTGGCACAACATGTATAAGAAACATTTCCACGAGGTGTTTTGGAAAGGTCATTAAAAAGACAATGAAATGCACAAGAATCATTGGAACATTAAATGATAAATTTAATACCACGATTTTGTTAGGGGTACACTTCTATTACCTCATAGTCAACTGGGAATCCTCTATATTAGAAACGCTAAGAAGGCATTAACCAATAATGTGGTAATTATGCTTTTTTAGATGTTCATGATAGATCTTTCTAGGATATTTATGAGAGATAGAAGGAAAATCAAATCTTAAACATAAATGAGATGGGTAATGACTCTAGCTAATTTTGTGATGTATCAGGAGTAAGGTTTTGAATAGTTCTATTCCATGATGGTCATGTGGTTTCTTATGGGTACAAGAAGACTTCATTGGTCATGAGAGTGTAACTGAAATCCTCGACGATTATAGGTTCTGATGAGTAGTTGTAAATGTATACAAGAGGTATGTTCTCATGTTTTTTTCTAAACGATCATATATTTTTTTAATTATTAATAAAGACATTTCACATTTTTTAAATTCATAGATATGAAAAAATTTGAAGGGATATTTCCATTATAAAATGATCAAAATCATTTGGCCTCACATCACCTCAACATATGATGATAAAATCGAACCCAACAAAAAGGATGAATTAGCTGTAGGTTTGATCAAATAATTTGAAAGAAAAATTTTGAATGACATACTGTATTTGATACCAACGATGTAGGGGTAAGAGTCTACAATTTAATCATATCTTATTTATTTTTATTTATTTCATTACTTATTCTTTTTTGTGTTTTTAGGAAGCATTAAATTCAAATTGTAGTAAATATTAGTACTTCATAGATTTATTTCTTGGATTCGTTGCATGGATATACAACACATCATCCAAACATCATGACGTTTTGAAATTTTTATTACATTATGTCAAATATTTTATAAATAAACATAAAGTTATATAATTTATATTATATTTTAATTAGGATATTATTATGATAGGTCGGTGAATCTCTATCATCTAAAAAAAGGAATGATTCTAGTGGAAATGGATAAGGAAGAAAAAAGTACTAAGACGGGATAAATATCATGGTATATATAATAAGATCTCACAATCCAAATCACATTTAAAAATAAATAAATTACTCTCCTAAAAATTTATAATAAGTCCAAAACTATCCAAGGTAATAGAATGCAGTTATTATGTTTGTAAATATATCAGAGATATTGTATTCTAGGAAAAAACTACCATCCCTATTGAGGTATTTTTTATGTTAATTACTATTTCATTAAAAATAATTATCAATGCATTTTGTATTTATATTTTTCCATCTTGACTATGATTATCCAAATGACTCATATTCACAAGACAATATAAATGCTCTTAGAAACGAAATAGAAACTTACCTTATGAATGAATTTACAAAAATAGCTTGATGATGTGACTTCTATACGCATTGTATGAATTTCTAATGATAATATCACCTTCTAACATCTTTATACTCATTTTATACTTATATGATCATTGATATCACCATTTATTACAAAAATTGAATGTATATCATCACCCCTTTTTATGTTTCATATCATTTGGTTATTATGAATGGTTCTAAATATGAGGTCCAAGAAGGCTGATACAACTTCTATAGTCTCTTTTTATTTAAAATTGACATTAATTTAAGTAAAAAAAAATATTGACATACTGAGATCTAAGAACACACATTAGGATTTTTTGGATTTCTCAACAAAATGACCCATTAGTAATTATTGATATTTAGGGATAAAACAAACCTCAATAGGATGCAAATTATGGATGGTAATACTAAAAGGTAATCCCTTTATTTAAAATGGATATTAATCATAGTAAAAACAAACAATCGACATACTGAAAATATAGAAAATGCATTTTGATAGTTTAGATAACATTGTAAAATTATCCATGAATCATTCTCGATGTGTATAAGTAAACGGCACCTCAATATAATGCATGGTGTGGCCGTTACGACCCAAGGTGTCTCTTTTTATATAACATTTACATTAATTTATGTAAAAACAACATGTGACATACTGAAAACTAAGCAAACACATTTATATTATTTTTATATTTTTGTAAAATGGCATATTAGTAATTTTTGACATGTAGGGATCTTTCGAATTGCAATATGATCCATGGTGCAGCTGGTACAATTCAATGTGTCCCCTTTTATTTAAAATTTACATTAATTTAAGTACAAATAACATGTGATGTATATAAAATCAAAAATATTCATACATATTGTTTTTCTATTATAGGAAAAAGAACCACGAGTCATTTGTGACATTTATGAGTAAAATTAACCTCAATTATATGCACAATATGGCCGTTAAAACTCAATGTGTCTCTTTTTATTTGAAATTATAATTAATTTAAGTGAAAAAAACAAGTTACATTTTGAAAACTGAGAAAACACATTCATATTGTTTTGATAATTTAGGATAACGATATGTTAGTAATTTTTTATGTGTAGGGATTAGTTTCACCTTAATATGATGCATGGTGTATTCCATACAACACAAAATGTCTCATTTTTTTAAAAATTGGCATTAATTTATGTAAAAACAGATAATGACATACATAAAACCAAGAAAACCTTTTCATTTTGTTTTTATATTTTATTAAAATTATCCATGAGTCATTTTGGTGTTTATGAGTCCAACAAACCTTAACTAAATGCATGGTGTGGTCTTTACCTCTCAATGTATCTCTTTTTATTTAAAATTTACATTAATTTAAGTAAAAACAAAATTGTGAAATATTCCAAACCAAGAAAACACATTCATATTGTTTTTATATATTATGAAAATTATCTATTAGTCATTTATAATTAGTAGAGATTAGATTCACCTCCACACGATGCATGGGGTGGAGAGTAAAACTAAATGTATCTATTTTTAATTAAAATAAACATTAATTTTATTAAAAATATAAAATGATATAATAAAAACTAATAAAATGAAATAAAATAACATTTATTCAATATGATAATGATTCATGAGTCACTTATGATGTTTATGATTCATCCACTCGCAATCCAATGCATGATGTTCCCAATATGACTAGATGTGTCCGTTATCTGTTCAAAATTGACATTTTAGTTCAAAATGTGTCACAGCCAAAAAGCCAAAAAACCCATTTCTGTTGTCATTATAATTTTAGGATGTGACTAATAAGTCATTTTCAATGTGAGTTAAAGGGTTTCATATGAATTCAGTGCACTATTTGGCCGGTATGACTCAAAATTGCAATTTATAGTTTGAAAGGACATTTTAGTAAAAAAACACAACAAACATGCTAAAAACTGATGAATCACACTCAGATTGTTTTGATAAATTAGGAAAACAATACATTAATACTTTTTTATAGTTTGGAATCAGATAGACCTCATTACAATGGAAATTGTGTCTAGTATAAATCAAAATATTAATTATTTAAAATTGGAATAAATTTTAGTAAATGAAATAGTGACATACTCAAAATTGATAAAAACAAATTCATATATTTTTTTATATATTTTTTGTAAATGGTACATAACTCATTTTTATTTGGTAGGATTCAACCCCACCTCATTAGGATACACGATGTGACCATTGTTACTCCAAATATGTCATTTTTATTAAATATTGATATTTTATTAAGGTTTCTATAATATTAATGTTTACATTATTTCATTATAGTATTTCTATAATCGTATATTTTTCATATATTGGTGGAATATTTTTCATGGGATGATTTTATTTTTTTCATCAACTGATACTATGAGTTGATATTTTTAAGAGGGAATCATGGGCCTCAAATGAATAAATATTAAATTTTTTTAATGTTTGTTGTAAAATAATAAATGTAATTATAAAAAAATTGACACTTAAATGATAATGTGTATTTGTTTATATACCATGGGTTGATAGTTATTTATTCCTAATTTAAACTAAATATATATTGTAGGTCTGCTTCTTGAGTGCTATTTAAATTACGGTTTTCTAAAATTACAGTTATTTGGGTGTGTGGTATTTAAATTGCTAGTTCGGTGTGCCGTTATATAAACATGACAATATAGGCAGGTATCACATTATCAGTACTATTTTTATCACTGATAATGTCCACCATTATGAGAATTATAAATCTCATAATTTTATCCTTTATCAGCACTAAAAAAACACAAATAAAGGAGGTTCTTTATCACAACATTTTTAAGCACGATTATAGGACCCCCTTTATTTGCAATGTGATTAAGAGTTATTTTTAGCGATGTTAAATGACATTTTTGGTAATGGTTAAAGGTCAAATATTTAGTAGTGGTAAGTCATATGAGCGTTGTGATGTCCTTCATATACAATTCATGACTCATATATCATCGACCTCTCATGTCATCCAAGTCTCACAATTGTATCTAGGGATGTCATATAGAAGTCATGACACCCTTTGGGAAAATCAGCTAAGACTCACGATTCCCTCCAGAAAAGTGGGTTTGTCTATTGATTCCCTCAAAATCAATCATCCATGACATGTGACGCCATCTGACACATTTTTTATTGACTCCCACGACACCCTTCATATGTTTCATCCTTCTTTAGATAATGAAACATTGGAAATACAACATGATCATGAGACACCGTCTAGACAAGTAAGCCTTGACCATTTTACATGCATCAGGTATGAAACGTATATTGTGTTATGTCCATTAAAAAGACTATAAATATCATTTAGTTTATTTGGATATGACAAGAAGATACTCTCCTACATATTTGGAAGAGCATACTATTAGCATGTTTTAGATGGATATGTGGGCAAGATCAATAAGGAAACATTAGTGTCTAAAAATGAATCATCAGAATTATGGGGACATTGATTCCCAATATAACCAGGATACATACGACACCTCTTAGTGGTTCAAGCTATATATTAGTTATCCAGGGCATTGATAATGTTTAATCCCTAATCTATGGAACTACAGTGTCTCGGATTCTAGGCATAACTATGATATGTAAGAATCCACCGAGAGGTTAGTGCTCTATATTAATCACCCAGGGAAGTCATAGTGTGTAGGCCTCGATCAAGGGAACAGTGGAGTCTCTGATTCCTATAAAAATCTGGATTCATTGGACACCTCTTAGAGGTGTGTACACCATATTAATCATCGTGGTCAACCTCAGAATGTATGACCTGATCAACAATGCTCTGAGAATATTGATTATTCCATAATCAAGATACATATGATGACCTTATAAGGCCTGATCAACATACTAAACATCACAAGGGATGTGCCCATTTGTGTTTCCCTCACCTACCAACCAATTACATTGATTATTTTCTATCCGATGTTTCCCACACTGATCATATTTCTCTACATATTATGGAGAGTCAATAGTCCTATATTCATATTATGAGTCTCCATTCGCAAGGGAAACAAAATTATGTAGTCCCAAAAATTTATAAATACATATTCACTTCATCATAATGGAATATACCTTGGGACCAGTCTCATAGAAAATATTGAACAATCAAAACACTGATTCATTGGATTATCACAAAACATCTGACACCATCCAAAGGCCAGAGCTCAAATAAATGCTCACTTTTATGTAAGCCTTATTTCAATTAAATTTAAACCATTGGGACCCATTCATTAATATCATATGAACATTATACCTCATACATATATATAATGATAAATAAACTCTACTATGATGTCTCTGCTTCTTTCCATAACTACAATACGTATAATGTCTCTCTAATGCATGTTCTCGATAATAAATCCAATTAGAGATGTTCTAGCATGTAAGTCCAAAAACATGCACAATGAAAAATGATAATTTCATACCCCATTTTTCTAACACTGAATATATATCATGTTGGAATAGGGAACTGCAAAAATCATTTCATTATCACCATAATTATCAACAATGACAAAGGAAAAATCAATGTATAACTCCCAAAATAGTGAACTCTAAAAACACCGATTATTTCCATAATCGAGACACATTGGATGTCCCTATAAGATTCTATATTGAACACTTTGTGTCATAGAGCACCTATTTTTGTAATTTATATAAAACATTAAACATGACAGGTCGAATGAACTATGTGGGTTTTGATTCCTACAATAGTGCGAATATGTTGGATTCCTCAAAATGGATAAATCCCCTTCTTAAAATATTAACCACATCATTCCATGGATGCATATACATAATCTCATAGTTATATGACTTCAACACAGAATTAACCATTCATTGAAGAAACGGTATGAAGATCCACATATACATATAGGTGAATTCACTAAAAGGATCCAAGTAATTTTCCCTTGTTTTAAAATTAAAAAACCATCATTTTACAGGTTAACATATCTTGTACTAAGATTAGGTATAGATTAATGAATATATCATTAATAAATATGATAGTCCCATTTTTTAAAATAATTCCCCAAAATTTTGTGTTGTGACCGACCTCCCATACTATCAAACAATGTGAGTATCCAAGAGTTATTTGGCTTGAGAACACATATAACTGTCTGTATTCAGAAAATATGTCTATACCAGGCTACGAATGATGGTACTATGAGGCATTTCCATTAGGTGAGATAAAAATAGATTGACTTTCATGATTGTACACAATACCCCCTCCACAAACACACAATCGACCATTGTGACAAACCGCACCCACATCGATTAGTTTTCAACACCTCACCTATAATCCTAATGAAAAAAATAATTAACCCTTCAGGAAGATATCTAACATCAAAATAATTGGTTTAGTTTATGCCAGTCCTTTTTTTCTAGACCAAAAAAAAATTTTGAACCCAACATGAAGAATTATAATATATAAATAATTTAGTAATAACTAGTTGATCCATTTTATTTTCACTATATACACAAAATAAAATTAACATGCTCGGTTTGAATCTCACAAACGATAATATTATTAAATAGCCATGGGTTAGGACTCTTTTATTTTCATAAACTATAAAAAAATCCATATTACATGCATGTTCTTATATATGGTCCCCTGTAATTATGGATGTGATAAAATAAGTATATCCTTGATTTAATAAGCCCAAGTGAGCAGAATAGGTGAATTGGGAAGAAAATAAAAATTCTGTTATCTATGAATATCTGATTGATCATATTAGGGCGATGATATTGGTCTAATAGTTTACCTTGATATTTATAATCTACTCAATAGTATATATATATCAATATCTTCATTCAAAAAAATGAATTTATCATCATGAATTTTCTCTGGTAAATCATTTGTGGCATCAACCCCCTTGGGTAAAAATTGATCTCACATAATAAAAAACTATACAGTAATGTGGTGATCATAATGGTCTCAGAGTACAGGTAATGTGGTACAATCCTGACTATGAAAGATTCTTGTGAGTTTTTCCAACCACATCAATTATCCTATCCACATCAACCAGGAAAAGATGTGGCTAAGCCAGTAGCCCTTGTCTCTATAACCAAATGCTTTAGGAGTTTATCTATGGAGTTTTCCAACTGGAACAATCAAAATTTGATGAAGTTGGATTACTAAGAAAAATATAAGACCCTTTCAGTTCATTTTCCATTAAGGAAGTATCCATTCAACCATATTCACTAACACCATCCCATTGGTTCCCTCTTGTCTCTTGCTGAGGGTACCACCTAGCATGCTTCCACATCTAATACTCATACACTCGAAACAATGAAGGATAATAGGAGGATAAATTCTTCAGGTACCCATTATTGGGCTTATATCCCAACTCTTGATGCAGAAGTCAGCTGTCAAATTATGACATGATCATGTGAGTAGGCTCATATTTCATTCATACACTGACCAAGTAATTTTAAATGTCCCCGTAATAGAGATGAGATAAACACATAATTCTACCTATATTCATGAATCCCATTAGCATATTCTGATGGAATTAGGCAGATAAATGTGGGTGAATATTCCCAAATCAATTAAATACATTTGTGACTATATAATGTAGACGGATAATGTGTTATCTTATACCCATGCACACACATTTATAAAATCTAAATATATTTGAGAAAAATTTGATGACCTCTATAGAAATATAATAGAACTATTTTATATAAATGGACATGTGCATATACTTATCTCTATAGACATGGAAAATCAAAACTATGATCATGGAACAAAAGTGATAGTTCTAGAGAAAGAGAACATGTTTTCTCCAATACTGGAGGATTATCAACAAATTATGATATAGGATGAGGTGTCAGACTGGGAACATACTCCCATAATACATGGGGATCACTTGGAGAGAGTGGGAAAATACTTTTGATAGGGTCACATGACCATTTAAGAATTCTAAAGTTATATTCCAAAGCCCCATGATCGGGATCATATCACCATTTTTACTAGTGCTCACCAGGTTTGAGGGGAACAAGACATGGGAAAGAGTCATATTCTTTTCAACGAAGTCCAGCTACATACTCCAAATTCCTAGGAATAGGTATTTATCCATGCTCTCGACAATGGTTATCTTGTGATAATGGAACATGCTTGGGGACATGATCATATTCTTTTCAAAGAATTATCCTTTAATATTTTAGTAGATCAAATAATCTAGGTGGATATTCCATCTTACACCATTAAAATACAATGACAGAATCATTCCATGGAAATAGAGGAGGCTCATATCCCTTCACCCATTTTTGAGTTCATTGTACATATTCTGATGAGGGATTAATATTCCAACCATACTCGTATTTTTATTCCAGCTGGGGCAAAACATGTGAGAGAAGAACATTCCTCGAGGTAGGATCATAATATTTCGAAGAAGGATCAGTTTTAAATTTGAATGGATCAGGATCAGGAACAAACATTCATATTGAAAAAGGGTCACCATGCTTGAATGGAACATTCCTCTCCACGATCCAATATTCCCATCCATAATGAGATATCCCATCAGTTTATTCTAGTAAATTCCAAGCATTCAGATAATACCACTACAAGATCAAGAAGATATATCATGTTTTGACAACGGTCCTATAGTAATCCCATATCCCTACTAAATTTTAAAACTCAATTTGGAATATTCTGACTATAATAAAAAACATGTCCTATATTTCAAATATGCACAATTACAGTGTCCTTGAGGGCATTGGGGAGACATTCTCAACACCTTGAGTGTCTATAAACTATTACATAAAAGAAAAAGAAGATGATTTTCATTACCATGGTAGTCATCCTCATGGAAGCATGGAGTTGGATCACTTGGAATCTACTCCTGACATCCACTAGGGTCAACCCCCCCCCCCATTGTGATATCTCCCCGGACATGGGAATCCTTCATCTTCCAAAACATTGTGTTATGGATATGTGTATCAAACTCCAATGACATTGTATTGTGAGATTCCAAAGATATCAAGGTCAACTAAATTTAGTTACCTATTAATTTCCAACAATATTGGGCACTGGCTTGCAAGTGACCATAAGATCCATATTCTATGTTTTGTCAGGATCAATGCATCTATGTATGATTTCGATGAAGTAAACATTGACATATAGAAAAATTTATATAGAAATATCATCCCTATCATGTTATGTCCCCATGATACACCTAATAATGATATCCCAGAAGAGCTAGAAAATCAGTGCATGTGTCATCTATGATTGATTATTTTGGATAGTCATCATAGAATGAAGGATGGACATATCCCTTATCCAGTAAATGAGGATAAACATTATAAAATAAATATACTCTCTTTTCGGCTGGACTAGGCCACCATATAAATGGATATAGATCAAAAATGTGAAAAGAATAGTGAAAATATGACATGCACTAGAAACCATTACATCATGACACTTTTTTAGCTGAACATTGATGACACTCCATGAATCCATATTTGAGGATGAGAAATTTATTGAGTGTTACACATTTTCTCCACCCTAAAATAATATAACTAATCATATTAGACGACATACAATGTTTTTTTTGGTGAAATTAAGGGAACAAGTAAAACATGGGCTAGTTGGTCACTACAAAAAAATTCTTCTGCTTCAACAATGCCAATACATCATGAAAATATGGCGTTGATATCCAAAAAAACATCATATTATGCCCCTAAATGTAATAATTGTTCATTTAGGACATAGATAATAATGTCATGACCATAAATACCACTTCTCATAAAGAATGGTTATCATCATAGGTTGTCTCCAAACCTAACACCCATGTGATAATATCTGCATCGCATCAAACAAGTTATGGTAGTAGCTTCCATAATATTCAAAGATTAAAGAACTCAATCCCATTATTCTAGATGAATATCTACCACCGCCTCCTCTCGTCAAATTTGTAAATCCCAAGAGGATTTAGAACATATCCATGGTAGTTGCATGAAAACCCCATCCCAATGGGATAGAAAATCTTATATCTCAATAACCATAACATGGTTCATCATCCCCTAAGAGAGTCATGGGATAATCATTGGAGACTCTAGTTCAATCCCACCCTACTAGGCCCATTGAATTTATATCTGCATGTACATCATCGTAATCATAAGATCCGCAATAGATTTTATTAAATCCTCAACAATGAGACCAATAATTTTCAATTATGTCCATAGATAACCCCCACCCCGTAGAGAAGGGTGAATTTTCATCCTCATCAACACTACAAATAGAAGTAGACTTCTCCAGGTTCGTAAGAAAATGGTTAGTTTCCCACCTATTCCCCCAAACATAAGACAATTTTCAACTATTCTGGGCTCAAATAGTAACCTGATCGAGAAACTCCCTCAGAGTCATTTTTCATTGTCAATGATGGTTGGGGAATATAAGAAAGGCGATAAAACCCCATGCAGTCACACACCAAAATGGACCAATATAAACTCGAGTTAAAATTAAAACCCTAATTAATGAAGTGCATAATCATCCAATTTCATTAAAATTAATGGAACAAACACCATTTCCAGGATATCCACCATGAATTCCATCACTATCAACATAAAATAAATTGAACAATACAGAAATATAAAGGGTCCCAACAAATAAAAAAATACCCCATGAGGTGGGTGATTTTGATTTCCCAACAAAGATTACAAGCACTTAGAACTCAAGAAGGCTCATAAATCTGATTCCTCTAAATAATATGCTTCCACCACTTCGGCCAACTCTATCAAAGAAAAAGTTAATGGTGTGACTACATCCCAATATCCATCCATAAGAGTTGAGATTTCATACATGGAAGAAAAATTATCAAAATATGGGAGTGAAATACATACTCTATGGAAAATAGACGAGGAGCTAATCTAAGAAAATATTCCCTCTGGGAATCTTCATTATGCTAATAAAGATATCCCCCCCATTGTTGATCCTCTAGAATGTGTGGTATCTGACCTTCATATTGGATCAAGATATAGACAACTAGTATACATAAATGAGGGGAAATTAATTTAACATGCCTTCATATCATTAAGAATCTATACCTTTTTAGAGTGATCATTCAGTCTTATGATGAGTCAATAATCAGTAGGGGTGAATTTGGGGACACATCATCAACCCCCACCTACTCCCATTTGATGGGATATGGCACATAAAATAGTCCCCCTATAGCTTTTTAAAACATTAGCTCCCTGGAAACTGAAATTGAAGCCATGGAAGGAAGACACCGTCATTTCTATATTAGGAGGAAGACATATATTGAATGGATGGATGATACTCCACATCCATCAAACAATACCAATCCTCCCTTCTCTAACTTTGAATATGTAGGTGACCTAGAACAATAACTCACAAACCCGATCTCATGATATGGGATGAAAATGGGACATCATGATCAACATTAGGTAGTTTAGATGAGGTGATTTATATAGACTATGTTTGGGTTAGAATTTTTATACTATAATATTCTGCGAACAAGATCCACATTAGGATACGAAGACCTTCAATGTCAGTTCTTTTATTATTTCAGCACCACATTCTATAGAATGAGAATTATTGACCTAAAAACTGAAAACAATGTGATAACTATGGATTGGTAAAATAATAGAAATATGGAAATGATTAACATATTATATCAGTATACCTAATATATACGATAAACGTGTGGAAATTTGTTCTAAAAATATCTGTATAGAGTTGTAGACACCACTAATTCCCAAAAAAAATAGAGGGGCTTCTATGAGTTAACTAAAATTGAATATCCTCTTGATGAGGATATTTATTGAACTAAAACAAAACATGACTCATGCCTACATCACAGAGAATATTTCCATGAAAATTCAAAGCTAAAATTATCACTCTCATGCTCTGGGTGGTGCACATCCAACCACATAAGCAGGCTCCAAACCACGTTGTACCTTCTATCGAGTGACGTCAAACAAATAATAAACCACTTCAATAATCATAGGGAAATAAAAGTCATATTATATTTCATTAATAGATAAAAACTATACACCTTCTAAAATTAATACGTCCCTGGAAATTTATTGGAATCCATGCAGAATGGACTTCTCTAGTTTCCACATCCTAGGTATCCTGATGAGGTCAATGACACCCACCATCCTGAGTACATCCCTTAACATAGAAGGCTAGTTAATACTATCTAATAATACTTTATATTAAAATAATTCCATCATTGAATGGTCAATTTTGTATAGGGTGCATTAGAAAACTCCAGATAGTAGGTGAAATGAATTACCATTTTCCGAACAGAGAATAATATAGATGGATAAATTTTTTTCTAGGAATTTGAATAATATGTACAGCAGGATGACTCAATAAAAAATGAACAATAGAAAACCTATGAAATAGATAATATAAGTGCGTCCCATAGGTGGGAGTGATCACCAGATGTGTGATGAAATAGAAGAAGAAGAATCATATTCTACTCCAACACAAGCCCTGACTCTTGAATATTTCTTCCCTACAACATCTGATGAATTGGCATAGATACACCAAACACGATCCTCATAGGAAGAAGACCTCGTTATTAGTTATATCCACATGATGCACTTACCAAAACCCTTCTACGATGATGATTATTCATCCGAATATGAATTTCCTTACATTATTGTTGAATATGAGGTTACATGAGACAAAAAATGATACAAGGGACATACTAGATGTTGTTAGACCCAATATTCCATTCATATCCCCATGGTGGTAAAATATGAATCTATGAATATTAATAAAGTGCTTTATTTTTTCCAAACTAATACATGGAGATTCCCCATTTACCTCCAGCCGACCCATGCATCCAATTGCCTTTCATGGCCGTTTATCATGGGATCAATCTGGTAAACACAAGAAAGGATGAAGGAAAAACAATCAGAACCATAGGAAGATATATTACATCAACATCTACAACATTACCATGATTGTCCATCCCAAATGACTCAACTATTAAGTTGTGTGTCATGAAGTAACTCCACATTAGGGAGTGTCGACCTCTGACTCAAAAGTACGAAATTATGAAAATAATTGTGATGGCCCAATCCAAGATATCGATCCTTGATGGGATCCATAATTGAAAATTAAATATGAATAAACTCGATGAAGCACTCCAGAGCCTAGCGATGTCTAGGATAGAAGTATCTACAATAGATTTTTATCAAGTGGAAATCTTGCAATCAGAATACAATGTCTCCCTATCTTTTACAAACAACGATATGTAATATATCATCCAAGGACACTGAAGGCCACTATATATCTCAAGAAGAATTAGAATTTTTAATATCTAATGTTCTCCTATTGATAATGGTTTTATGTTCAATATCATCTTAGTTCGAACCATATGATGTTTTGGATATAGTGAAGGGGACCCATCTTCCACAAATCAAACCATTCAAGGTTATGATAAGAGTGAATAAATACTATTTTGGGATATCAAAATTGGAACCTAGTTTATGAAAGTTGTGCCTTATTTGGATTTTTAGGGTTATCCAACTAGACATGGAATATAATATCTAACTTTTAATAGCCTTTCCCCATATCCACTTGGATGTACCGTGAACATTACATCAATGTCTCATGTAACTAATCAGTGGATGAGTAGGGAGACTAAATGTTGAAAAGGACCCCTTCATGACATGCAAAGCCATATTTGTTGAAACAAGTTTCTATAAAAAGGGTTGGAAGGAACCAATAGTGGATGAGGAAATATTAGTTGAAACTCATAATGGATTGGGGGTGACACTTATAAATTCCTTGAGAATTATTTAAAACAACTATGTACATTCCATAATGTTGGTCGATGTAATAGATCTAGTCCCATATTTTTAAGATCCTTATGTCCAAAGTGACAGTGTAAAAGACAATCATCTCTGACATCTCTCTATGATTACTCAAATAGAAGGGTATGATTGTGTCTCTTATCATGGAACCCTAACCATAATAGTGAAGGAGAAGACCCCAAATATCCATCATCACCTGAAAATGTATCCACAGACTACGAGATGTAACAATAGGATGATGGCCTTAGGAATTCCTATACCTTAATAGAGGGAGGGGTCTACACCACTATAGATGAGTTTCCTAAGATAAAAATGGGAATAGATAAATACATATGGCCTAATCTGGTTAGTACCTAAATTCCCCTTGATTTGTAAGGGATCTACATTTCATTTATGACGCATCGTAGATATTGTTCTCTTACTCATAATGTTTTCCCAATATCATATTCATGACTCACCCTTTTGGGTTATGTCTTACATATCACACAATCCAACTACATAGGTTGACCTAGAATCCCAAATATTTAACCCTCAATTGATATTAATTCTATAAATATTCCATGAGCCTTGGAGTGGAGAGGAGATCAGATTTGTGTGGAAATATTATTGATGCATAGTAGACTCAATGCACCAACTAAAGGTATCACCCCGTGCAATAAATGAACTTCAATCCTTATGATCCCTAGAAACCCAATGATAGAACCTATAACCTTAGTTTGTTTTAGGTCATCCCTGGAATGTATCTACCATATTCTATGATCATCAATAGTAAGGTATGATCTAAAAGACCAGAGAATATAGTACAAGTAGGTCCCAGTTAAAAGACCATAAACTACAATACCTTATGTTTGGCATAAAATACCCTAAAATATAGTATGTCAAGGTCCGATTTAAATGTCCCTAAACTATAGTACATGAAAGATCATGATTAAATACCATTGGAATAATATATAATGTTCTAATCTAATAGAGTATAAACTACATAACATCATTTAATGAGCTAATATACAATAATCTATAGCACGAAAATTATATAGATTGAAAAAGATTCTAAGGCCCGGTACATGTACTAAGAACAATAATGTAACTCTAACCAAACCAATTGTATTTAGTAAATGTTAGAGCACTCTCCCCCATGGGATATGAATCCTACCAAATCAGTCCTTTCAAAATTAACGTTATTGAATTGAACTAGAATATATACATTAGTATTGAATCTTCAGTCGGGGATAATTCAAGAGTACATATCCAAAGGAATGTGTTATGATATAAATATTATAATCCAAACTTATATTTTTATGTGGTATTACATATATGATGGGAAGAATTCAGGATTGTCAAAATTTATGATAAAAAAATATCATGGACATCATGAAGATTATACTATATAGTAATTTTGAATGTTCAAAAGATTTATTCATTCATAGTAAATAAACAACACGTGTAATCTCACCATTTTTGAGTCTCTACAAAGATTCATATAAAATAGAAATCACAATAGGGGTATAACTATGATTAATGTTGACTGACATCAATGTAAAGGTCATCAAAATTATCTATGGATGGGTTTATTAAATAGTAGAGCTCTACCCTCCACGCATCTTTAACTACTGCATAGGGAATAAGATTATCGACAAAATCCATTAACTCCTCAATCCAATTTCAGGTAGTTTCCAAGGAATATGATTATGTTGAAACAACAAACCTATGATGAGCTATAAATTATTCAAATATCTATATCTATGTATTCCAATAATCCATTTGATACTACGATATGAAAATCAACTGAAAATTTTTATCTAATGCCTCAAATATCTCCCTCATATTCCTAGTAAGATGAGCCACATCTACAAGATCGAGAAAAACCCTTTCACTCAAGGCCAAATTATCCAATTGACAAAAAATTCATTCATACATTCCGATAGAGGATATAGGTCTAATCCACATGCCACCAAAGTCATGAAATAACTGGTTAAGGCTTTCCCCTTGGTCATGGAATTATTCTAGGGTGGTATCAATGATCGAGGTACTAATCTATTTCCAGATCAACCTACTTTTCTCATGATCCTCTACGACCGACACAGTAGGAATGTAGGAGGATTAATACCTTTTTATACCAATGAAAAATTGAGAAGAATAATTATATGACCTTTTATTAATTAAAATATCATCCATAGCCTATAGTGGAGGATTAATTACCTCAATAGAGTCTATTTCACAATCAATATAGTCATCACTAGAACGAGGAAAATTTCATGGCCTCTCACCCATATAATTGATAAAATCCATTTTTTCAACTAATAAATGTGTTAGGAGGAAAATGGAATATCCACATGATGATCCATCTGGATTATCACACCTCTTGGATATACCACTACTCTTTCATGGGAATAATCTTGAGTAAAGTGTGTAGAATACTCAGTAGATAACATTAGGATAGCCTTCTGAGTATCGTTACTTGGTAAAATCAACCAAAATTATTGGATGAATACAAGATGTCTCTCCCCTCATAAGTCGGCAATTATATGTGGGTAGACCCTTTGAGTTCATCCAAACTATTGAGAGAATTTAAAGGGTGTATAATGTTCTCAAATAACCCGCTCATCCACCCTGGCTATGAGAACCCCATCCTAGAAACATATAATATATGACCATTCATCAATGGAACCATTAAATTATAAAAAATAGATGCATATGGTTCACATAAAAGAGCGAATGAGATGATTTCTGACAGGATCAGTGCATCATTATCCTTGGCGTTGCATGGAGACGTGGCCCCAACCTTTAATAAAATGAATAGTCTGATACGGGATGAGGTATTGGGGATCCTAGTGGTGTTTTATTATTTATAATAATGAATTTTCTCCCCTATGTCACCTAATAGAAAAATGGAGAGTGCCGATGATCATGTAAGGGGTGAATTTTTTTTAATATGACCCAATAGTTGGTAAAGGACTGCAAGGGATGGATCTACAAAATTGTGGAGTCATCATTCTTCATGTCACACTGTAATCACAAATGTACTAATTGGATCCCTAATAACGTGTCCAAAATAACAAAAAAATCCCATTTCGAAACATGGATATAAATCCTTCCAACTTATGTTTTATAGATTTCATTGAATTTACTCAGTATCCCCCTGTGGTATAATCCCCAGCTTTCATGATAGCCCAATACGAGCTAGTGTGAGCGCAAATTTGTTGATAAGTGAACTGATGATGACAAATAACTAATGCCTTGACTCAACAATAACAAAATAAAATATTGATCCAATAATTGAATGAAATTTAAAAATTTGTTATCATATCTTTCATTAAATTGACTTTTATGATAATATAAATCTCTCTTTCTAAAACTAGAGTGTTCATGGGATCATACTAGAAATACATAGCATGATGGATTTCATTATACATTTATGCATGTGGGGGAATACTGCCCATTTGGTGTATTCCATGTAAGTTGATTCCTACTTCACCATGGGACAAATATACAGGGTTGGTTCTGGGTCACAAATGATAGATAATATCTCAGGTAAATTAGGGATGACGGTAAATGATGATCTGGAAAATCCACATAGCTTCATAAATATAAACTATGTATAACGAATCATAAAATTATATGAATCATTCAAAAATTCATAATGGAAATAAAAAATAATTTGATAAATTTAATCCATGATGGAGATCCAACTTAATACTGCATCCCATTCAAGGACTGTTTACATAGGGTGAAAATACAATCGAATAGTTCTGAGTAATGGGATGATGAGAAAAGTAGAACCATATGGACCTAATAGGGTGTTTTATATTATATAATATATCCCATGGGTTTTAGATGTTATCAGTTTATTTTACAAAAAACCATCTGTTGGATATAGTTGATAGAATCCAACACCCAACTAAATAAATGTTTAGAATCAAGAGGAGGAACGGTAGAATCATCCAGCAAACCTAAACCATACAAACAGATCAATTGATAGATGTGATATTCCTAAAAATAATATGGTATTAATCTATTTAGAATCCTAATTATCAGAAAACAGATCATAATGAGGTTTGGGGTTATGATTTCACGAATCAATGGGCCTTTGATTGGCACCCAGCAGTGGATGATCGATGGGAACTAGAAGCCATAAGAACAAGAGTATGTTACAATCTATTAACCAAGATAATATAACATCATGTCAAAAGTAGAAGACATAATAAACTAGTATCATAATGCAAATTTAATGATTCAACATGATATTTTTCAACCACAGAACATTTTCATGAGTAGACTAAAACCCACAGGTCTTACGGGACACATAATCCAATATGGCTTCACCCAATCACATTTACTCTTAGAGATTTATGTTCATGTTTCCAGAACATTGTCACCAAATGTAGATAAAAAAAAATTGATTGATCAAAGCAACGATCCATATGGAACCACAATGGAAATCACAACCCTTGTGTTTAATGTTCATAATGATATTGAAATATGGTTCATGAGCAATTTGAGCAACCGCATGATCAAGAGTGGTCTTGCGGAGCAGTCCTCATAGAAGAGAATTGCAATCATTGATCACAAACATGTCTCAAAATAAATACTTATAAGAGTTTCAGGAAATAGAGGGTACATGATAAGGGAATGAAGAGGGGGCTCTAAAGAAGCAGTGGTTGGTGAAGTGAATTTTCCTCAATCCCCATATATATAGGAAATTTTCCATAATACCAAAAATTTCATGGAAGACCAAACATCTCTTAATACCATGATTCATGACACTGACAAAGTCACAGTAAAGATTTTTCATTATTCAAAATTGATCCATTGACTTTGTGGATTTCGATCATTCGGGTGGGGAATTTATTTATAAAATCCAAATGAGCATCAAAAAATAAATTGTTAAGGAATGAATGATTATGAGTATTATTTTACCAAAAAATTATTAGAAGGATAATGTAGAAAAAACTTGAGGATCATGCGATCCTTCAAATGTTTTTTGATCATGTTACTGGTATAGGGTCATTAAAAGGAACTGAGGGTAGAAACTAGCCTATAGTAGGTTCTATGGAGCCCCCTTTGAGAAACCATTCCTCCATCCAAAATGTTCATTATAAAAAAAATGGATTCACAATGGCAGTCTGGTAAGCTCCCACAGGTTACACAGTTTGTTAGTAGTAAGAATAATAATATTCAACTAAAAAACATTGAAAAATGGAAGATGATATCCAAAATATGGAGGCCCCATGAGGATGAAATGCTCACGATAAGAATTACCGATGCATAAAATAGAATTACTCATAAACATTAAAAAATACCAATGAAAAACCCAATCCATTGTAGAATAAATACATGTAAATAAAAAAAGGACAATGAAACTACATACGGTGGTAAAATACATGTGACCCATCTCAAATAGCACACAAGGAACTACGATACCCAATTGACATTCCAACCTTATATACAAAAGTTCTCCATCTTGTCTGCCTCGGTGTGTGAAGTCCCTCAATTGTGTCTAAGAAACATCACACATAACCATATTCTCAATAAGGACAACTGAATGGATTTTTTCATGCAATTCTAATGAATCTCCAAATGAACATTATTGGTCACATGATGCAACACAAAGCGGTAGAGTAATTTTCATATACATTACTCATGTAATTTATCTTGACCACCAAACATTGGAGAAATTTTTTTTAAAAAAACTAGGGAGAAGGTAGAAGCCTCTTTCTATCATAAAATGATTATGATGTATAAATAAGCCCTCCGTGTGATCCATCTTGACTCTTGGAGTATCAATCCTGATGTCGAGGTGACCCCATAAAATTCATTCTTTTCCCACATAATTTCCTAGAGGAGGAATCATGTATCATAAAAATTCCTTTAATAATTTTCCTTGATATCGAAATATCTTTTAGGCATGTAAATATGAAAATAATATTTCTTTTTCCATGACTTCAATATTCCAAAAATTCATTGTTAATTGGAAATAATTGTATAATGGAGATTCTGATGAGAGGGACTCATGGTCACTAAAAATCAAGGGACGCCATTGGAGTGATCCATAGTACTGGCTCGCAAAGTCGCATAGTTCCAGAACCATTCACCAACACCAACCTGGATTTGCGGATGATACGCAGTGAAAACCGGAAATCAAACATGGGGGAAAGACCTATAACACTCCCACTCCCTCATGAAAAAATTCACAGTTACATATCAAGACCAAGAGGATGAATGGACATATTTTTTTTATCCAGGGGAATCTGCACACCCAAGTACCATTGAGGATATCTCAGAGTGTATGATCTCCAAACCGACATGAATATTATCTTGTAATATACTTACATATAGCTGGAGCGATTATGTGACATGCATAAATCTCATTTTTTGATCTTTGCTTGATCACACGATGGACTTATGTAATTTTGGGTGAAGAATATACCACACGTCTTCCATATCATATGAGACTCAAAATAAATTGACCCTTAATAAATATAATGTATATAAAGATGATTAAAGGTGGATAATTAAGCAGACAACATGTTATCATATGCCCATTAACATCATGTGAACCATCAAAGACACACAAGAACACTATGAAATGCTGTCCAAAACATGCAATTATCTTTCAATATGCAATTTGGGTCATGAGAAATATTCTGGACATCTTAAGGAATGACCCACACCCCACCCCCGGGAACATTAATTTAGTCTCACTAAGCCATTTAGGTTATTCTATTAATCCTTGATATGTCCACCAAATATATATCATGATTCATATAATGGATACCACTCATGTCAGTCATGGATCATAGATGTATACATATATATCAACTAGATCTCTTTAAGACCTATAAGAAGTTAACTGAGACATCTAATGCATTCCATCCAGGTTGGCTAGGTGTCACGATGTCTTCCCGGAGTGTCAAACTATACATGTGATACCATCTGTGATATGTCGTATTGACTCTCATGACACCTTCTATTTTTTCTAGCTGACTCATGTGAATGAAATAAGGGTATTTCATCTAGATAATGAGACACCCTCTAGAAATGTCAAATTTGATCATGCGAAAACCGTCAGATATGCCATTTAGATTATGTGAAGTCATTAATATAGAGAAAATGTATAATATGGTTTTATTAGGATATTCTAAGAATATACTCTCATAAATATTTTGATCAGAAGATAAATAGTGTGTTCTAGGTAGAAACGTAGGTCTGATAAATAGGGAAACCACATTGTGTATGCCTCAATCAGGGGAACTATGGAAACATTGAATATTTATATATCCATGATACATAGGACAACCACTAGAGTTTCTGTAACACCCCAAAATTTTAGGAGAAATATTACGCTTACTTTTATTGTTGGCTTGGGTTGTATGCTACACCAAGATTAGCTTGTGCAATACGCAACACCGTATTAGCTTGCAGTATACGTAACACTATTATTGGATTGCATTACTCAAAATTTCAAGTACATTTGACAGAATTTAACAATAAATATATATTTTTTTCATTAAAAAAATATATTATTTTATACGCAATACCATATGAATCTTTTATACAACACAGACTTGTATTGCGTTTCACGCAAAAGCTACCTTCTTCGATGGCTTGCGTTGTACCAAATACCGAGTTTCACTAAACAACAATATAATATTATAATATTGTTATGAACTAGAATTTATTAATAGTATTAACCAAATTTTGAATTTTATAACATTATCATCCATCTTTTTTATTTTCAATAACATGGTTTGATAACTAAATTAATTTTTCGGATAAAAGATGTATTTTTTAAAAAATGATGTTTTGTCACCTTTTGATGGCACACCATTTTTAAAGCACATTCTGGATGAGTTTATAATTTAATTTTTCAAATTAAACTTCTTATTTTGAATCAAAATAAATTTTTTTTGCGATGGTTGAATTTTCGACATTATTGTGATAGCCTCCATATTTGGATGAATTGTAAAAATATGCTAAATTTTAATTACAAACAAAATTTTTCGTCGAGATAATTTATATGGTTAAATTATAATATTAAATGGTTTTAAAGTATAAATAGAATATATTTTTACCATTTAATTAAATTTATGTCCTTAGAATTAATTTTACATTGAATTCATTGGTACAAACATTTCAATCTTTTTCAATGTTTTAAATTTTAAAACCCATTTTCTCAGCAACATGATGAATTTTAAATTAATTACTACAACTTATGTGATTTAAATTTTGAAAAATATATTCCATATTATGAATCATTAGGTCCAAATTACGTTAATTGGCATCTTTTATTTTTGGCAATAATGAATAATAACTACGGAAAATTTTATTTACCATAGTTATAGATAAGTTGGGTAATTATGGGTAAAAAATATATTATAAAGTTAATCTAACACTTGTATTATTTTAATTGGATGATTACATTTGAACCTAAAATATACGTGGGTTGAATTTTTATCTATTGAAACAGACTTGGATGAGATTAATACATTTAATTTATTTTATTTAAAGGATAGTTAAATATTTCTCACTAAAACTTTAATAATTAAATTATTTTTAAAATAAGGTTAAACAGAATATAAACTAAATTATAAATAATCATTTTAATTCTAAAACGTTATTATTTATAATGGTAATTTATTTGTAATTTTTACGAAATATATAATTACCTTAATAGCTTTTACATTAATGATGCAGAAATAATTTATTCAATGAAAAATCAACAATATAGTTTTTATTAAAATAATACTACACCAAAAAATGCCCAGAAACCTGACCAAAATATATTGGTAGAGTATATATACACAATAATATTCTATTTTCTGACTTTTGGATCATTTGGAGCCTTATAAAATAGATTATGACATTTATATTATTTTATTTTAAATGATGTCAAAGTAGTCACCTTCAAAATTTAATAAACATATCATTTTAAAAGTAGGGGGTCTTAGAAGATAGATTCGACTAAAAGTATTCATATGAAATAAATTTTATTTATCTTCATCATAGAATTATATTATTAATTTTTATGAATCATATTATTATATTAAATAATTATACAAAAAATGTTGTATTAATTATTTTGTTAAGAGAAATATCAAATAAATGGTTTTAAAAATTTTAAATTAAATAATATATGAAATAATTAATGTTATACACGAATTCTCTAGAATCATATGACATATTAGGGATCTATTAAATAATTCGGTTTGACTCTATAATCTGGTTTAATTTTATTTAAATTCAAATAAATGAATAGTGTCAACATTAACCCTATTGATATTTTATATAATTAACATATCAGTAAATTGTTTAAAAATATAAAAAATAGTTAAAAAATTGAAATTGATATGGTCTAAAATTTCATATAGTATCCAATTGTGGAAAATTTACAACACATATGTAAGTATTTATAATAATTTTAAATTTACAATATTATTACCATAAATAAAATTAAATACATTAAATAAGAATAAATCAAAATGATAAGGTTTAAAATAAAATCAAAACATGTCTAAATTTGATTGGTTGATGATATTACAAGCCTATCATATCTCATATTTTAATTTGAGTCACTTTGGACGTTTTTATGTGGGGTTTGAGTTTATTATAAATTAATATTATGGAGGATTCCAAAAGTGACTCTCTACTCTCTTATAAAAGGGCACATGTTCCCTCTTCTATTCACTCCATTTTGAGCTTTAAAACTCTACCAAACCCTGTCAATTTCCATATCAACTTATCTTGAAACATAATATCGGCCCTGGTATTATTTAAAGGCAATCATTAGTGCCATATGTGGAGGTTTATAAGAGGCGCGTCAAAAAAGAGCCAATATCCTTTACCGATTCATTCTAATTTATTTCTTCTTCTACCTCCTATATATGATTATTTTCACATAAAGTAATAACTCCAGTATCACATTTATACTGATATATTATTATGAATATGAAACAGCCATATTTCACCTTCTATCTTTCCTACAAAAAATGAAATCACCGCGCGTGCGTACGTAGGACTTACCGTCTCTACGGTGTAGTTTAATTTGTTTTTCCACCACCATCATACATGGATGGAAATAATGGTGTAAATAATAACAATACAAGATTATTATAACATGATACTAACTATTATATATTATATCATCCACTCCAATTCCATTCAACAATTATGGGAATGATATCATCGCTCGTGCGTAAATATGGATTATCGTCTCCACGATGCGTGGAGATTAAATCTCCAGGTTAACAACTAAAGAATGATTATAAAGTATATATAATAAATAATCATTAAATATATGAAATAATAATTCAACACGATATATATATTTATATGTCATTAACTCTCATTTTAATAAATAAAGAAACGAAAATGGCATTCATGCGTACGTACGGGCTACCGTCTCCATGAACAGTGTATTTCAATCCATTTATATTTATATATTAAATATTCATGATATATAAATCATGTTTTAAATTATGGACGTTATTAATCAAGATATAAGTAATCATATTAAAAATTACAAGTCAAAACAAGTAAGATAAATGAACCAATTTTACCAAAACGCTGCTTTAACAGGGAATTGACAAATGAACGAGAAATATAAAGTCGTTAGTGACTCATATATGTATCATAAATATTATTGTGGTTCTGTTACAAGTTTAAAATATTTTTTAACAACACTATATATGAGTTTCAGACACATATGGACGAAATTGGACCTAAGGTATGGGGAATCTTTTCCAATCTCATTTCTATCCGTGATTTTTTATTGGTAAGTATTTTTACTAGGGTTATATTTATCATCAATGTCCATGTTATAAAAACAACTGTTTTCCTAATGTTTTTACTTTTCTTACATGTATTTTTAATGACATTTTTTTACATCTTTTTGACTTTTAATATGTGGTATGGATGAAATCATTCCTCTTATTACCATACGAGGTATGTTTTGACATTTTTGAAAAAATTACGAGGAGAATGTTTTTTTAAATTATACAGCATGAATGGATTTTTACAACTTTATAATTCCTTATTTCCATGAAACTTCCTCTACAATATATCATGATTATTTTTAGAAAAAAATTGTTTAAAATTGCAAAATATTTTGAGAATAGCAGATGATTTGGAAGAAGAAAGGATATTTTCCTCATGAATACATTTCAAGTGTTTTATCAAAAATATTTTCCATCTAGGATGACATTCATTAATATGGGTATTTTTATGTATAATTCTCTATTTATAAATGTTTTTATATTGTTTATGATTAAATAATATCCATTTATTTTATATTGATTATGTTATGATGGGGTAATGTTTATGATGCTCATATTATACATTGGATTATGATGAATGATTTATATTTAATTTTTGGAACACATAAGAATGATTTCATTATCAGATGGGTTGGAACTATATATCACACTAATTCATTGGGTAATTATTTATATCTCATGATATAGAAATGGTTGGAACGATAATTTAATCTGGTTCAATGATACAGGGCTGGAATGAGGAGTGAACCTGGTTCAGAAATGGTCTTTGTCCGCTATGATGGTATTGGAACTAAGCCTCAACTAATATTAAATTATTTTCTATGCTTATGTGTGTATGACACAATACATCATGTCTTATTTTAGGATTATTGCGATTACATTTAACCGCTATGATTAATCCCATAAAATGATATTATGATATCTTTTGAAGGATAATATTTTGAAATTAATATGATATGATTGATATTTCTTTTTATTACCATTACTGTGCATTTGAGCACACCCTTTTTATGTTTTTTTATAGTATATAATGAAAGGTTTTACGTAAGTAAAAAAAGGGGAAGATCATTATGGGATATGTTGATGATCTTTCGCCATGATTAGAATATTTTTTTCCGAGTTTCCGAAGATGCTAAACTAAAATGGTCTTTGGGTGTTTGTTTTTTCTATGTATAAAGTATTCCGAAAATATAATGTAATTTCCATGTATGCAACGAATTGGTTCTATACTATTGGTATTAGAGAAAAGGATTGGTTATCCTTTGGAAACAAGGATGCTAAAACTATAGTGAGATCCCTATAGATATACTTATGGTATTTCTAGGGATGTCTATAAGGTTAAATATAAGTATTGGTTACAAGAATAGAATTATGATAACAATCCTGAATAACCAAGGATTAAACCTTAGACATTAGAGATTGAATGTAATACCCCTTGATTATGTTGTTTTCCTAGTATGAGTTTTTCCTCTCATTCTATTATTTTTGGGTTTTATAAAATGGCAGGAAACATGAGGATTCATGTTAATGGGGAATGTGGTGGACAATGGAATGAAATTCTTCATGATCCACCAAATGAAATGGTATTTGGAAGTCCATTCATAGTTATTATGCCTAATTAGAAATATCATACTATGATCAATAATATCAACTTTGGTCAGTTTCCTGACTCATCTAATAAGAGAAATATAGAGTTTCATGATGATCAAAGAGGAACGAATGTTTAATTTCACTCATATAAATTATGTGGGTACATGCATCAAAGAGAATGATTCAAAGGAATTAGAAGATGAGTTGGGTGTGGAAAATAAGGACACAAATCCAATAATTGAATATGAAAAGGATAATTTAACACAATGGAAAAGGATATCAATATTTTTATTCCATAAACAACGGTTAAATTTTTTAAATGTGGAATGTATGGGAATTATGAAAATCGATTCCCTAAGGTGAAATATCATGTGGAGAATCAGTACGGTCGTATGGGTAGAATTTATGTTGCTGATGATGCAGAGACTACAAATGATATATGAGATGAAAGAAGTGTTGAGGAATAACATGATGAAACACAGTCAATGGATTAAGAAGGTAGTGGAATGATTGAATGTTTATCAAGAGTAATATTATATAGGTAATTTAATGAAACTATTGAATAAAGAAACATCTAAGGATTGTTAAATTATTGTTTTTTTCGACATTATTTGAATGTATATGTTGAATGGTACCGGTAACCATGAAAGGTTATTCAGATTTTTTTGGAAAGTAGATGATATGCACATAATGAAGGGATAAGAGGATAATGATATGTTTGATAGTATTAATGACCAAATGACTGGTATAACCACAATGAGATATCATGGTTTGAGTATATTAATTTTTTTGGTATATTGGTATGTGGAAAGAGTTATATTTTGACAAAATTCAAGTGTTCACAAAGGATTTATGGTAACTCATGTTTCAAGAGAATATATGATTAAGGTATTATCATGTTTGGAATGTGACCAACAAGATATATCTCGTGATATTGGGGGGGGGGGGTAAATGATGGTATTTACATGCTCAGTAGATAACCTCACTTGTAATCATTTTCATTATAATATGTGATTGGATAGAAGTATTTTTGATAAGCATAATTTCTTTAATGGATTTTGTTGTACATCAGATAGTATTGTTTAAGGATTAATCTATTTTCTAGAATTGTATAGTTTTAGAAAAAGGTCAATGTGCAAGATGGGCGACAACCCGTCACAACAGACAAGGTTGTTATAGTCAAACCCACAACCGGATTGAGAAAGGCCTTTATTGCCTACCACTGGCATACAAGAAGTCCCTGGTTAGTAAGAATTAGTTTTATTTTATTAATCGGTATGATAGATATTGTATAAGTCCATTTTTGTAATCATATACGGTAAATCTCACCATATATGGACTTATGTATATTTAATATTTTGGTCTATCCTTTTAGTGATAAAGATAGATTGAATGACCCATCATTCTATTGCCTGAACTGCGAACACTTCATGAATGAAAAATTCAACTTCATTTCATTAAATAAGAGATGATGTGGAAATTGTTCAAGGATTTACCAATGATGATATTACTGTGAAATCAAGTCAGTATTTATCCTTATGAAAAAATTATTCAACTTTAGGGAAATGATCTTGAAAACCAAAAACGTTGTCCTAGTACCCTCATATCCAATGAATCAGATGGGACCTTAGATCATAAAAAATTCATGGATTTGTGGTTATTGGCTTTTTTAGAGCCATGTTCTCTGCAACTCTCCATCAGAACATTATGTTTACATTTCTCTCCCATATCCCAGATTTCAACTATGTTGTCTTATGTGGAAACATGGTGATGATTTAATTTTTATAACCATTATATTTCTTAAATTTTTTTTAAAATTTATTTGTAGTAATCCCTTTTAAGATGTGGGTTTCTTTGAAATAAACATTCATGTATTAAACCATTTATAACCCTAACCAATTTCGAGGACGAAATTCATTTTAAGTTGGTTAAAATGTAACCCCCAAAAATTTTATAAGAATAATTAATTTTAATTTTATTGATGTCTTATGTTGTATGCTACACCATGATTAGCTTGCGCTATACACAATACCATATTAGCTTGCAATATACACAACACTATTATTGGCTTGATTTACGCACAATTTCATGTTATTTTGATAGAAATCAACACTGAATATAGATATTGTTCAACGAAAAATAATTATATTATGCTATATGCGTCACTAAAGGAATATTTCATGCAACACTGACATGGCCTGTGTTACACACAAAAGCGACCTTCCTCGATGGCATGCTTGGTACGCAATACAAAGTTTCACTAAACAACAAATATATAATTATAATATTGTTATGAAATAGCTGTTGTGAATAATAATAACAACATTTTGAATTATATATCATTATAATTCATTATAAATATTTTCTAGAACATGGTATGAAAATAAAATTATTTTTTCTACTAAAAGAAGTATTTTTAAATAATGCAGTTGTGTCACCTTTTGATGGCGCACCAATTATAAATCTAATTTTTGACAAGTTTATAAGTTCAACATGAAAATGTAAAATTTTATTTGGAATTATAATATAATAATTTATGTTGGATAGATTTTTGACAATATTCCGATAAATTTCATATATAGATGAATAGTTAAAATACGATAAATTTTAATTAAAAACAACATTTTTCATTTAGATAATTTATATGGTTAAATTATAAAATTTAATAGATTTAAAGTATAAATAGATTATATTTATACCATTTAATATAATTTATTTAATTATCATTTATTATACATTTAATTCATATGTAAAAACATTTCATTCTTTTTCAATATTTAAAATTTTAAAACACGTTTTCTCTACAACAAGATTAATTTTAAATTAGATAATGTAACTTCTGTGTTTTGAATTTGGAAAAATGGATTCGATATTTTGAATCTGTTGGTCCATATTATGATAATATAATACTTTTCTTTTTTTCCATTATGAATATTAAGAATCATAATTTTTTTTAGCATAGTTAAAGGGAAATCGAGAAATAAATGGTAAAAATAATATTATAAAATTACCCTATCACTTGTCTTAATATAATTGGATGATTATATTTAGTCTTAAACTATAATTGGGTTAAAATGGTATCTAATTTAACACACTTGGCTGTGATTAATACCTTAAAGTTATTTTATTTAAGGGAATGTGAAATATGTCTCACTCAAACTACAATAATTAAATTATTTTTCATATAAGGTTAAATATAATATAATTTAGATTATAAATACTGATTTTAAAGATAATTGTTTTTCGTTATAATGGTTTTTTATTTGTAATATTTAAGAAATATATAATTTCTTAATAGCTTATACATTAATGATGCATATATTATTTATTTAGTGAAAAATCAATAAAATTGTTATTATTAAAATAATACTACACATCAAAAGGCCCAAACACTTGACCAAAACATATTGGTTGAGTATATATACAGCATAGGCATTTTATTGACTACTTGTGGATCATTTGGATCCTTATAAAATATATTATGACATTTATATTATTTTATTTTAAAAAATGTCAATGTTGTCACCTTCATAATTTTATAAACATAACATTTTAAATGTTGGGTTTTTAGAAGATAAATTTGACTAAAAGAATTATTATGAAATATATTGGATTTAACATCATCATAGTATTTTATTTTTAATTTTTATGACACAGATAACAATATTAAATAATTATCAAAAAATGTTGAAGTAATTATTTTATTATGATAAATATCAATAAATGGTTTTATTAATATTAAAATAAAAATTATATGAAATAATTAATGTGCTCCACTAATATTCTTGATGCATAAAACATGATAAGAATCAGTTAAATGTTTTTTTTGACTCTATCAACTATTTGTATTTTATTTAAATTCATATAATTGAATAGCCTCAAAATTGACACTATTGATATTTTATAAAAATATCATATTATTAAATTATTAAAAAATCAGAAAAATATTTAACAAATAAAAAATGAAATTTATATGGTCGATAATTTTCTAGTGTATCCAATTATGTACAATTCACAACACATAAGTAAATATTTTTAACTATTTAATATTTATAATATTATTACCTAAAATAAAATTAAATCGACTAAATACGTATAAATTAAAATGATTAGGTTTAAAATAAAATAAGAACATGTCTAAATTTGACTGGTTGATGAGTTACAACCCTTTATTATCTTATATTCTAATTTGAGTCACATTGGATGTTTTTATGTGGGGTTTGAGTTTATTATAAATTAATATATTAGAGGATTCCATAAGTGTCTCTCTACTCTCTTATAAAAGGGCACCTCCTCCCTCTTCTATTCATGCCCTTTTTAGCTTCAAACTTGTTCAATCACTTAAAATTTACCTTCTCAAGTTATCAAGAAACATTTTATAGGTCTTCGTCTTCTTCATAAGACAAAATTAGTTCCCTAAGAGGAGGTTTAGAAGAGGGGCGTCAAAAAAGAGGTAATATCCTTTACAGATTCTTTCAAACCTATTTCTTCATATACATATTCTATATGATTTTTTTAATTATTATTAATAATTGTAGTATAACTTGTATAATGATATGTTATTATAAATATGAAACTACCATTTTCACCTTCTATCCATCCAATGAAGTGGGAAATCACCGCACGTGCGTACCTATGGCATACCGTCTCCACGCCGTTGTGTAATATATTTTCCACCACCACCATAATTCAATGGGTATAATGGTGGAAATAATAACAATATATTATTATTATAACATGATACTAACTATAAGATATTATATCATCCATTCCAATTTCATTCAATAATCATGGGAATGATATCATCGCTCTAGCGTAAATACGGATTACCGTCTCCACGACGCGATGAGATTCATTTCGCATGTTAACCATTCAAAAATAATTATAATGTATATATAATAAATAATCATGAAATATATGATATTTTAAATATAGTGGATATATATATATATATTTAATTTACATCCATTTAATTTAATATGGAAACGAACACATCGTTCTGGCGTACGTATGACCTACCGTCTCCATGAACGGTGTATTTCAATCCATTTATCGATAGATTATATATATTTATATATTGAAAATATTGGTTATGTAAATAACATTTTATGTTCTTGATGTAATTAATAATGATATATGTAATCATATAGAAAATAACAAGTCAAATCAAGTACGATAAATGAAACAATTTTACCCAAAACGCTGCTTTAACATGGAATTAACAAATGAACAGGAAATATAAAGTCATTAATGAATCATATATGATATCATAAATATTATTATGGTTATGTAACAAGTTTATAAAAATTTTAACCCCACTATATAGGAGTTTCAGACAGGTATGGACGAAATTGGACCTATGATAAAGGGTAAGTTAGCCAATCTCATTTATATCCGAGATTGTTTATTCCTATGTATTTATTGGGGTTATATTTATCATTATTGTCCATTTTTTATATAAAAATGTTTTCATAAATGTTTTAATATTATTATATGTATGGTTAAATACCTTTTTACCTCTTTTTTACTTTTACTATGTGGAATGGAAGGAATATTTCATTTGTTTACCATACGAGGTACTTTTTGATTTTTCCATCAAAAGTATGAGGAGAATTTTTTTTAACTTATACAGCATGAATATATTTTTATAGTTTCATAACACCTTATTTACATTAATATTCCTCTACAAGATTTCATGATTATTTAAAAAGAATTACCAATTGCAAAATTTTTTGAAAAAAAAAGATAATTTTGAAGAAAAAAGGATATTTTCCTCAAGAATTCATTTCAAGTGGTTTATCAAAAATATTTTCCATCTAAGATGACATTAATTTATATGGGTTTGTTTTATGTATAATTTCCCTATTATATACATGTTTTTATTTTTTTATGAAAAACTGATATCCATTTATTGTATATGGATTATGATATGATGGGATGAAATTTATGAAACCCATTTTATACATTGGGTTATGATAAATGATATATGTTTATTTTTTGGAACATTAATGAATTATTTCATTATGATATGGGTGGAACCTATGTATACCTCCAATGTATTGAGTAATGATTTATATCTTAAGAGATAGAATAGTTGAAATGAAAATTTAATCTGGTTCATTGGTAGAGGGATGGAACGAGGAGTGAACTCATTTCAGTAATGGACTTTGTCCGCTATGACGGTCATGGAAGTTAGCCTCAACTAATATGAAATTATTTTATGTGCTTATGTGTGTATGCCACAATGTTTCATGTCTTATGTTATTATTTTTGAGATTACATTTAACTTTTATTATTTATCCCCTGACATGATATTATAATCTCTTTTGTAGGAAAAGATTATAAAATAAATATGATATGATTGATATTTCCTTTTGTTAAACTTATTGGGAATTTGAGCTCACACTTTTTATGTTTTATTTTCCCCGTGACATAAATAATGTTTTTTGGTAATAAAACAAAAGGGGAAGATCTTTATGGAAGATGTTGAATATATTTCACCATGATTAGAATATTTTGTTCTGAGATTCCAAGGACACTAAACTAATACCATATTTGGGTGTTTGTTTATGTTATGTATTATGTATTCCGAAACATAATTTAATTTCCAAGAATGTCATGCTTTGGTATGTTATAGTATCGAGATCTATATTAATCATTTAAGGAATCCTCAGTGTGTTTTCCCTGATAATGATAACTATACTGAATATAATTCTTTTCATAAACAGAATACATCTGATACCTCCTAGATATTTGAACTCCATCTTAATAATCAATATAAACCATAGTGTGTAATACCAGATCAAAATAACTATGATGACTATGATTCCTATCATGGACACTATACATAGGACATCTCCCAGAGGGTTGAGATATATATTACTCTTCTAATGTAACCTCAGAGTATATTCTATTATCATGTGATCCATGAGAACTCTAACTCATTCCATTATATGGATATATAGGATACCTTTATATAGACTAATATCCCAACTAAAAATTTCAAGGGTGTCCCTAATATATATGTATCTCAACTACCATGAAAATCAAATTGACCATTTCTATCCCTTGTTTCTCACACTGAGAATCTCTTCGGTGGTCTTAGGGAGTATCAGTAGTCATATCATTTGCATCATCAGTCCCCACTATCAAGGGAAAAATATGTATGCAATCTCCCTCATATGGGATAACACATTCTCCTAAATAATAAGTGAATATACCTTGAGAATAGTCCCAAAGGCATGATTTAACTATGAAAACTCTTATTTATATAGTAACTAGGATATGTTGGATCCCATCTTATGGAATAATCTAAAATAATCATCCATTTAGATTTAAGCCTTATTTCAATGGTGTTTAATCCATAAGGACCTAATCATTCTTATGGTATGATCACTTTACATATTCCACCTGCAGAAAAAGAATTAAATTGAACTATGATTACTCCGATTCCAAACATAATTAGGATACATAATACATCTCTTTGAGGCCAGATCTCTATAATTAATCATCACAAGGAGGTTCCATCATTTATGTACCACATAATGATAAATAAAAAATTACAATATCTACCATTAATTTCTCACACATCTCATAGATCATGAGGGATTAGTGAACTAATATAATTGTATCATCTACAGCAGGAGTCGCTCTAATTACAAGGGAAACCATAATATATAATCCCCGAATAAATGATCTATGACAACTCTTATTCATTTCGTAATCCAGATTCGTAGGATGTACCTCCAGGACGCAAGGGTGAACACCTAGTGTCCTAGAGCACCTATATATGTCCTTCTGCAAGGCGTTGAACTACACCAGTCCAAAGAACATCATCAGTTATGATTGTATCAACAAATTTAGATGGGTTTTTCCAAAATAATTTAATAATAAATAATATATTAAAAGAACTATACCCCATTATTATTAAAACACCCTACATTTTCAAATTTATCATTACATATAAAAATATACATTTTTTAAAATATATACACCAATCCCACTATAAAATTTAATAGCCATGTACTTAGACCCCTAATGTGAAAATGAATTCCCTCCTCTAAAGTCTTTATGCTTATTCTAATGAAGGCCACTATAGGTTTGAGTGTAGGGTATCATACCCTCACTTTTCATTGTAATTATACTCTTATATTACATGATATAAATAATCAACAAAATTTAAATTTGAATCATAATCATTGATTTAAATTTAGTTCTTTATAAATATAAAATATTTTTTTTCACTTCATATTTTTTAAACACATCTAAAAACATCATTTCTGCTAGTATAGTTTTACGATACCAATGTGATAGATAATGATTTATTTTTCACTTATTCCATTCATATATATTATTTAAAAAACGTTTTTATGAATTATTATTCAATAATTATTAAAAAATAACATTTACTGGTTTCTAGATTTACAAATTAGTCATGGTTGTTATGATATTAAATTTAAAAAATCATTGTAATTTTGAACCTTAAAAAACTTGCTTTCCAAAGATGATTATTATAATTTTTAACTAAGTACTATTTTAATGGAATAAATGATTTATATAATGATATAAAATATATAAATTGAACATTATTGATATTTTATTACCATTGAATAGTTTCCTTTATCCACTAATATTAAATCATTGTTGATTTGGAACTATGAACTAAAAAAACATTTATTTAGTAAAAGAAAATTATATTTATTTTATAAGAAATTAAAAATGATAGTATGTTGATTTTAATGAACTAAATATAAGGGAAAATTTATTTTAATTATTAATTAATAAATTTATCTTATGTATTAAAAATAATGGATGAGATTCTATATTAATTTAGGACATTACGAAATGGTTTTTTTCTATTCATGCATGTTCTAGAAGATTTTTCCTCTAGAAACAAAAATCTTTTTGTACTATTATTTATAAATTTATAACATTATTAAATAATTCAATATATGAATCCTATTTCATGAATTTACTCATCATATTCATGAATTTATTTTACCACATTTATTTGTTCCATGTGTCAAACCATACGAAGCATATAATGGAAGAATGATAGTTTCTTCCTATTTTGCATAAATTATTCTTATGTTAATCCCTCTCTTTAACTCCTTTATTCAGGGGGTAATATATTTTAATATATTAATATTTTTACCTTTATGTATCTTATATGAAATATTACCTCCTATTATGAGTACCTGCATGACATTCCATAGAACTAATAACATTAAAACCATTTGTAACCCATTTTATTCTCATGGGTTTATTTCTTGTCTATACATGGTGTATTTTTTTCAATGTGGTCCCTATTTCTTGATGTATTATCATTTGAAGGTGTTCCCTTGAAATATGTATTCCCTTAATCATTTGGTTAATGATTTCATCTAATGATATACTACGTATGATGCATGGGTAGTGATGCTAGCATGTTGTGCTATGTCATCTTGGTTGTGAGCCTATCCTTATGACATGGTCAATGCTTTTGAACAAATTATATTATTCTAATCATTATCATATTATTATTACATATCATAAAATATTTCATGTATTTATGTGATTGTTTATAATCCTTCCTTTTTATTTAATTCATGTTATGATTATTTTTTCTCTTGTTATATCATCCAATGTTATATAATTTTACACCATTATAATGATTTATTTCTGACCAATTCATTTATTGTTGTCCATAGTATAACCCCATGCTATGATATGAATCTATGGTGCTTTGGGATAATGTTATGAATATAGAAATAAAATTTTATCTATTTAATTTATAGCACTTCTATGATTTTCCATATTTCCAAAATACACTTGACATCTTGAATTCTAGCATCATTATATGGATATTAATATTAATAATGATGTAATATTATATTAATGATATGTGGGTATTTATAAGATGTGAAATAATACTAAGGATTTTCACATTCCATGTGACTATCATCATCTAGAATATATAAATAACTAGGATCTATAATATTTATTATCCTTGGTATTCATGTATTTCAAATTATATTAAATTTATTGACACTACAAAAACAATGAATAAGTAATAGAATTCTAAATATAAAAATAGAAATAAAATAACGTATATGAATGGAAAAAATAATAACCTAGTAAATTATGAGTTTTGTTATAAAATATGTTATCTGATACGTTTTTGAATTAACGGAATGATAAGGGATATATATAATTATGAAATTAATACATTTAAATTAAAAAAACACTTATATATTTGTAATTATTATAATGTGAAATTAGCAGCAACTGAATTTTATTTTTTTTTCATTTTCATTACTCTAATTTTTATTTATATCCATTTCTAGGAGTACATATAAATTTGAATCCACACATATATGTTGTATTGTTGAATTATTTTTAAATAAAAATTGTTGATTATTTTATCGTTTACAGCATTGAATATCACAAAATACTAATTCGGATTCATCACCCAATATCACACAATTCCATATGCTTTAAGTGTAGAAAACAGTCAACCCATTACGATCATTATCGTCAATATAATGAAACATTTTCTTCTATATATGCATTGTTAATAGAGAATGAAAAATATTCTCACTAGTATCCATCAAGTGAAAGAATTCACTAGATGTTAAATTTGATAAATCATCCTTTAAACTATTATGAATTTTAACAATCTTTAATATGAATAAGATAAAAAAAATTAACAAGATAGTTTAACTTGATTATATAAAATATATTTATATATTATTCATTCTACATGATTATAAATATACATTTAGTTATTGTTTTTAGGACATCATGATGACCAATTGTATTATATTTCTGGCCATAAATATGGTAGGCATTGAATCATCATGACCAAACTAGAGGACCACAAGCCTAAAAAATAAAATCATTTATCATCTCATCTTGAATATAAACAATCCTGATCTTTATGTGAGTATATAAGCAATTAATTTTGGCATAGAAAAAATAAAAAAAAACATTAATAATATGAATATTAATATATACATACATGATGGGTGAACAAAGTGAAAAAATCAATAGTAATTTTTATTGTAATTTTCAAATTAATTTTCAGCTGAATAGTATATATAAAACATTACTTCCATATAAAATTATTAATAAATATATCTACAAAATTTCTATTTATTATAAAATAGATATATGCATATAGTATCCATAAAAAAATACGTGTAAATTTTTTCAATTTTTAACTCGTCTCCATGAAGTTGAAAAAAATCATATGTTTATTTATAATCAAAATTGTTAGAGATTTAATAAACATGTAAAAAATAATTAAATCTTCTGCCTATTCTATAATAATGAATTTTACATGATTCCATACACTCTTCGATTATGTATCCTAAAAAAATTAATCCTTTTGATTGATATTTATTTATCACATTGGATATTAAATCACCTATGTACATGTTGAAAGAAATATAAGAAACTGATTAATATTTTACATACATCTTTTTAAAAATTTAAATCATCAATTCAAGTAAAAATATATACAAATATCTCTCTCAATATAATAAATCCACTAAAAATTTCCTCCTCTAACATGTTTATATTCCTTAGACAAATATTTTTTAGAGGAATTACAAAAGATTAAAATAATGAGGGAATAACATCTCCAAATAATAGAATGTAGAATTCATGTTTGGATTTTTGTCAAAATCAGATGGATTTAGTGTTTTCATACATTTTATTCCAAGGAAGGTGAAAATATCAACTATAATTTTAGTTATTCTTCATGTCAAAATTTATATAATTCCATGGGAAATAACTCCTCTATCAAAATATGTGTGCCTATACTTTTTAATACACACAATTGTTGATGTTTTAGGTCAACTCATCATGAAATTGTGCATCAACATCCATCAAGTACATTTATATTCATTAAAATTAATAGTTATACTATTTTCATTATTTTTAATTACAGAATGTGTTTTAAGATAATAAATATTCATATTTTATCACAAATCATGCTTTATCAATGTTACGTACAAGTCCTTAATTCCATTACAATGATCCTAAAAAATTACCCTACTCTTTATTAAATGTAAAAAGATACATATACTTTCATCTTAGTAATAATCATCTAAATATTAAGATATATCAGGTTATACAAAAAAAAATTTGTTTGAAATATATATCATTTTATTCCACTATAGTTTCTATATGATCTTCTAGTTTCACCACATGTCATTTAACACTTCCTTAAAATAATTAAATTCACCACAATTCAACAATAGCATTATGTAATTGCAGAAAAATTCTAATCAACATAACACCTTCATTGACTTGATCAATTATATTTTCCCATTAAATTGTTTCTTCATAAAACTATAAATATAAGATTCATCTAGAAACCAGAAATGACACATGAAGAACCATTTTATACATTAATGTAGTAGTTGTGTTTCAAAATCAATATTAAAAGTTCGAAAATAGAAAATAGTAATAATGTTATAAGAAGAAAATTTTCCTAGTAATGGAATGACACCAAATTTCCACATTAAAGAATTATGCATTATAATTGTTTTTCTCATTTATGCATCTTATGTTTCTATTTCATTATTAAATAATAATTTCATTTAATTTATTAAATTATAATTGTTTATATTAATTAAAATTATAGAAATATTAATTAAAATAATAATCCATTAAATAATGAAATAATTAGGATTAAAAGCTGTCTATGGTGGTATATTGTAATGCATGTGAATAAGTAATCGTATGATAAAATAGGTACATAAAAGTCTAAAATGGATAATACCATCAAAAACTAATACCAAATATATAATTATTGGATATAATGAAATATATTAATTAACTAATGATACATCTTCCATGATGTTGATTTTTCATATGTTTTATCCGATCATCATTATTACATTAAAATTTGTTCCATTTCAATAAATTTATAGTTTTATTTGACATGAATAATCTTTGAATGTTTTGATTCATTTGAATATAACATTATAACTTCATGATAATTTTTTATTTTGTTTCATCATGTTGTTACAGTAATTTTTTTACTATCAACTAAACTCCTTTATTTCAATCTTATTGTATAGTATCTTATGCATTCTAATTTATAGAATTCTACTCCCTAATAAAGCTAGAAATAATGAGGTCATGGATGAATTATTTTTATAATCAAGACAATGTTCATTGGTGATGTTATTTTTCTCATATAATAATGCGTGGATTTTATCATCACTAAACGCATCAGTAAGAAAATAGGAATTCAATGACACTGATATATTGATAATTATATAGCCACTATACATGGTATCAAATTACTTGAAAATACTGAATCAAATTCTTAACACATACCCCATATAATTATTTATATCATAAATAATTTCATAGAACAAACATCTTTGTTTTGGAAATCAATCTATCACATGGGTGTTTTTAATTAATTAATTTAATTATTTTATTCATTATTTTTATGTTTTGATAGTTAGGGTTGAGAAAATGAAATATATGGAAAATATGTTGGGTCAAATTGTTGGACCAACCATAGTGATAACTATTAATCCATATTTTATAGAAGGAGAAGGAATTTTTCATTTTCAACTTCAAAATTTCAACTTGATTTAAGAAATAATGTGGACAGGTCGGAAACAATGTAATATTATTTGGAGATTTTTTTAAGGCTGAAACTTTATCATAAACTCGTGCTCAAATTTTCTAGCATGTATTGTTTTCAAAAAATAAAAAAAGAACCATATTCCCTAACCAATTTTTGTATAAATATCATATAATTTCCCCAATTTCATGACCTTTAATGCTAAGATCTATGGATACTTCCTGGTCATTTCTCAATGGGTGATTTATCTGGATTTTAGTGGAGTTTTTCAAAGTAAATATTAAAAGATTATTATGTTTATCCATACATCAACTTCTAGTTCCATGTTAATATTTAATCCTATAATTTCCATGTCCTGACTTCATATAGTGGATGATTTAGTCTCTATATATAGGTTAATGAGTGATTTCTCTATGTTTATTGAGTTATAAGGACCACATTTTTCCAATTCATACATTTTTTATAAATGACTACAAGTTTACATTACATTTATGATAGATTTCTCTATATAATTATCCATTCCTTGGATTTCATTTAGTTGTTGTATTTATTGTTATTTTAATTATTATGTTATGTTTAAAATTATTTAATGAGGATTGTTCCATTAATATCCTTTTCTATTGTTATCTATTTTTTTTGAAATTCTATGTTTTCCACTTGGTCATTACATCCAAAACATATTTATTGAAATGGGGCGTTTGATAAAATGTTTTAAACATCTTTTAGATTCAAAGTGGGTAGTAATATTGGTTTTTTATGGAGGAATAATTTTTTATTTATACATCCTTGATTTAAAGTTGTTATTATTTTTAAAGGCTTTCAAATTGTTGATATTGTAACTGTTATGAGACTTCTCTTGTATTTGTTATATTTGGGTGATCGTAAGGTAGTTTGGTAACTAATATGGGTGTTTCTATTACAAAATTTTAACAATAGACAATGGCCATCAGTGGTGATTCTTCATTAAACGATGGAATTTTATATATTTTTATTTTTTACTTAAACTATATAGTGTTCCATGAGTGTGTTAAATTAACCATTAAACATAAAATTTAGATCCCATGTGGTGGGAATTGTGCAATGTTGTGATAGGAAAACATTTCATGGTTTCTTTCTTTATGTGGATATCATGATGATGGTTATAGAATATTTCCTTGATTAAATTTTTTTGTTTCCATGATATTTGTTTTTATTTTAGAAGATCAATTTTCTAAATAATGTTGAAGGGATTTGTAAAATGATTTCTAATCCTCATTTGTTTTGAAAAAATGGATACTTCAAAATTGACAATTGAAACTAAAAAAATTATTTGAAATATAATGAAATTTTATAAATCCTTGATGGTATAATTTTCATATTCTTCCACAAAACATACATATTCCATCATGTATATGAAAAAGTTATTACTCATGAAGCAGGTAATAGTAAATTAGTCATATATTCTGTAAGCACATCCTAATTCCTCCATTATCCATCATGGGTTGGGATAGTGGTAGATACAAGTCATAATGTTGTTGCAATGTGCAGAGATATGGGGATCATCTATAGATGACATTGGATTTCGATTATATATCATCCATGTTTGACTTAATGTTAATTTTTTAACCTATTATGTATAGTTGTATATTAGATTTTATTTAAATTGATGTTGGATATTGAATTATTATTCTATGTTATAATGTACTCAGATTGGATGTTGTTTTTTACTATTTGAGTATATTTTTATGTACAATGATTTCTAATATTTCGATACATCTGTAAGATTTCATTTTGGAATCCATGTGGTGATTTATTGGATTCTAAAAGAATTAGTTTCAATACCCTGGTATTTATCACTATCTCATGGTGATCTAAATAAATCATCAATATTTGAGGAGATCCAGGTCAATGTGACGTGTTAGCTCAACCCAACACATTTTATTAGAAAACTGGTATCAATGTCCTCACGTTATTTGGGCTGTGTGGCTGTATGTGGTTAAACCAACTGAACATGAGTGGCGAGTCTAGGGATATTCATAGGCATCTCTTCTTCATACAAAACTCGGAGTTACAATGAGTGATTGGATGAATTTTAATGATTAAGGATTCATTCTAGAGAATTTTGATATAGTTTACTTCTAATATGTATATTAGGGTGAACCAATGAGTTTTTTTTGTGAATAATTGAGTTGGATTTAAATCATAAAATATAATATTGAAGACATATTTTCATATAATATATCACTATTATAGAGTGTTGTTTGGTAAGTCAATCACACCATTTTATATGGAATTATATTGTGGTATATGTAGACCTAATAATTGATAGTGTGTGGCATTAATGTAGGATTAGTGGCCTCACGTACTTCTTTAAGGGGGTTCCTAAGACATTCTAGGTGTTGAAAGTGGAATAAGGGAGATTCTCCTAACACCCACTACATCCCTAGTGTATATTTTATTTATTTATTTTAATATTTTATTAATATAATAATTGTTATAAGTGTTGGTGAGTGAAAATATGAATAATTGATAAAATGTGTCAGGGAACAAGGATCGAACATGGTGAATTCTAATCCGACACCGAAGCCTTTTTGAAGGGGGGTGTTGATGTTATTTTTATAATTAAACAAAATGTGTCACTATCGAGTAAAACCATATTGGATCGTTTTGGGGATTGGGGTACGGTGAGTGGCTAGTGAATAGTTTTCTAAATTATGTTGCCAACCAATTTATGTAAAAATGTATAATTTCCCATAAACCACTATTGAATCTATGTCTAACTGTCCCACCTTTTCCCTTGTTGTGTGACCTAACTTCCTCTAAATCAAGTATTCGTCCACCGCATTTGTCAATTAGTGTCTTCAATCCATTTTAGATGGGTTATTAAAGGTAAAATCCCAATTCCTTCTGTATATCTCTAATACATATCCCATAGTTATTTTTTATTCTTTTATTCCCTTGTTTTCGTACCCTAACTTGCTGTAGAGGTTGATTCCATGTATAAAGATGGATTTCTAAGAGATTAATCTTAGTTTTTAGGCTCATGATTTTCCCCATTTTCCCATTAATATGGATTTTAAAAAATATTATCAATTTAAATTGACTTTCAGAAAGGTTTCATTATTTAATATATGTTTCTTTTAGAATACTTTTAGTGTTGGTATTTTATATAATTTTAATTAATATTTTAGGATTAGAAAATATGATTGAGGATTCCCATAATATTTTCATTTATTAGTATATGATATGTTCGAGAAAATATGTTGGTTCCAATTTTTCCATACTTTAAAAATAGGTTTATGATAATGGGGTTCTTTATAAATGTTTTAATGTGTATTTTCATTTTCATTTTTTTAAACGGTGGTTTTCAATGTGTACTTTTTTCATTGATATGTCATTAAATTTTAAGCCTTTGGGATATAGCATATCTTGATCATTATTAATGAGGATATTTATATGACATGGATTATATATTCTACATATAAGATACTTTGGGGTGTTTTGGGTAACATGGATGGGATTTTATCGAGCTAAGATTGTACACAAGAAAAGTTCATTTCCAGTGAGACTATAAAAGATATCAGAATATGGATTATTCTACATGTTTACCTATACCAAAATTTATTCATTGATCCAATGTAATATATCATTACCCATATATAATATAGAACATGATTCTCGCATGGTGTATGTTTTTATTTTTTGGTATATAATAAGAATTTTATCAATATTTAATTATATGGATATTCTGGTGATGGGTGAGCCATATTAATAATAGAAAATTTTATTGTTTCTTTATGAATGTATATTTTATAAAATGGATTATCATTATAAATAATTTTGATTTGTAAAATTAGGTTTACTCCTCATTTTGGTGGTGCCTCATAATACACGTGCCATCCATCGTAGTTTGAGAATATTGGTTACCATGGTATAATAGAATATTGATTTTTCATGAAATTATGATGCCCTCTCGTGGGTTATTTGGATTTTAGTTATATATCCTCATAGTTTACATTACTTATCATTTTTTACATGCATTATGTGATATTTTAACTGAATTTAGTTTTAAATTTACGAAGATATCTTAGATATTCAGTTATTGACCAGGATTCACTATACTATCTTTTGATGTTTGTTTTTATTAGTTTTATTTATATTATATTTCTTGTATGTTTGACGTATATATATGTTACATAAATCACACATGATTAATTTTTAATCATTAGTTATTTTCACAATCCTATGGATATTAGGAAAAAACATCATGCCTTATAGAAAGTTCGGTCTGTTGATATCTTAATTCAACCTTCATCAGATTGTTGATTTTTTGTAGATTCTTTTTGAGTAATAATAACATTATGGAGATCAAATAATGTTTAATTTACTATATTATAACCATATTAATTGTATTAATATAGTAAAATACATCATATATCTTATTTAAATCTAAATTATCCCATATAAGATCACATTCTTCATTCTGATAGCATGGTCCCTAATTTGATTTTCCATTATAGTAAATTATCCATGAAATAAATATACAAATAATATATGAGATTATTTCAATATGAAGTGCTTTTATAATTCATTTCTATTCGCCATCGAGCGTGTACCCTACTGGTGTAGACTCATACATGGAATCCTAAAGACCAATGACCAAATTCAGGCAGAGAAGAATTTTTGGTACTGTAGAAGGACACTGTAGTAGTGGTTGCACTATATTAGAGGATGCAATATAGCAGGTATCGTAGAAGCGATGGTACTGTAGCATCGTGGGTTCTGTAGCATTACTATTCACCGAGGGGTCCTTTTGGCCCAAAAATGGGCTTTAAAGCCTTGTATTCAGGCCACATGGCCTTGGGAATTTGGGCTATGTAGTGGGTTTCCCTCTACCCAGTATAAAGAGGTCATTAATTTAATAATAAATTGAGGCTTCTGCTCCAAACATTAGGAAAAAATTCATTTCTATTAAACTATTTCCTATGTTGAAAATTAATATATGTACATTTTATAATACAATCCACTGATTAATTCTTAATTCCATAATTTAAATATTACTATAGACTGTTGCATACCATGTTGTGTTTAGGAATAAAATAATTCATATTTTATACATATGTATTAGATTATCACTCTTTACCCGATACATATTAACGAAATGTATTAATGTTCAATCAATTATGAATATTAAATTCATAAAATCATTTTGAAAATAAACATAACATTGGTAAAATAATATATATATATATATATATTCATATAATTATTCACATAGAAAATTCATTATTCTATAGTAAGAATCGATTAAAAATTCCATCTTATATGATCCAAAAATATAAAAAAAATCTTAGTATAGTCATATTTTTATTTATCCATTTTCTTTTATTAAAATTTCCTCTATTATTATTAAATTCCACACTTACTATAAAATAAAAAACATCTAATGATTTTATGGGATTAAAAAATGTGATGCTTCTAGATCCAATCATTTTATTTTTCAATAGATAATAGATAAACAATGTAAAATGGATTCAACACCTAGTAAAAATAATTTCTTCAAACACCAAATTATAAATTCTATTATCAAAAAACATATTGAAGTATAAATATAACACTCATAAATTATAATAAAAATTATAAAAAAATAAAAATTTGTAGTTATGATTATAAAAAATCTCATATAAAAAAAATTTATAAGAAAACTAAATTGATATGTTTTAAAAATAAATACGATTACATTTTTTGGAAAATCATATATAAAATGTGTGAACATTATATTGGCAACACATATTGAAAAAATAATTCCATGAATCATAAAATTAATTATTATTTTATAAATATATATTTTTTCATTATCATGAAAAAAACATTATGGTTGAGTGGGAACCCAACTGAATATTATGTAGAAGAAATGAAATTAAACTATAAATGCAAATAAAAAAAAATTCTATAAAAAAATTTATTTTGGAACCATCCACCATAAGTAAACTCTATTTTATCGATAACTCCATCCCATCTTAGTAATATTTAATTATATCCCATATGTAGTATTCCATATTGTCTTATATCATGAAAAATGATTACACACTAATATTACATTCATTGACAAAAATCAATTTTCAATCATGGTTATTGAAAAATGTTGATTATTCCTTATAAATTTAAATTCAATGATCACATAAATACATTTGGATGAAATCCTTTGGGGAAGCTATAATTGAATACTTTTCTTCCAACATATCCTCCTTGGAGTGAATCAATAATCAAGGTAGTTATCATTTCCCCTTTACCATCAATCTCTGTTACATTTCACCCTTTTTATATAAGTTTATGTTGATTTCTCATATTAATAAAACAAGTTTGTGGGACCTATTTTAGTATGGACTACATCTTTTTTAATTAGGTTTAGGATATTTGGTTCTTATACTATATATAATAAGAATCTCTATATTAGATGATTAAATATATTTCCTTATATTAACTTTTTTATAGGATTATGATTTCTTATGTAATTATTTATCCATGAATCACCTTTTCAAGGATATTTTAATGGCACCATTGAAATTAAATACTTACTCACAAGTCAAGTGTCTATTAATTTGGATAAATTATAGTAATACTTCTTATATATATATTTCCAAATTGTTAATTGGATAGTAATGTGAATCAAGTCCACTTTTGTTTTTCAAGTTCTCCATGTTTGAATAATAATATTTTACCATTTCACCAACTACATAGTAAATGTAGTTTAATGATGGATATGTAGCCCTTGAATATCATCAGTACACTAATTAAATTATTTAATTTGGTAATTATTCTCAAGATTGATATGTGGGAACTTACCACTATTTTCTTCTCTCTTTAATTTTATAATTTATAGTTATATCCCAAATAATAATTGGTAATCAAAGCTTGATCCCCCAACACATTAAAATATTTCTATATTGAGACTTATGATGAATACTCATAGACACGAGTTAAAACACTCATGTATGGAGGTAAATCATGAAATAGATTCATATTTCCTTCCCATTTAACTTTCATTATCAACATTGAGATCATTTGAAAATTTTTTTTGAGACCAGTAGGACCTGATCGTAAAACAATTCCAAGGAAAACAAAAAATCATGAACACTTATACTTTGGGATAAGTAAAAGAAACAAAACACTCACATATGATTCTAATGACCTTGTAACAACATCATTTATTATTGGGAGAAGGATAAAAAAACATAAATCCACAACTATCTTTGAGGATAATTTCAATAAAACAATGGTAAAATATTTAATAATTGGCTGGTATGCACTAAAAGCATCGACGGAATTGTTTTGAGAATATACATTTGGAATTATAGCATTGAAATCAGTACTAGTGACATATTAGATTATATTCTGTATCATTGGACAATATAGATAATGTAGTTGATAGTAGGCTATTCAATTATAGTGGGGAATAATTCAAGGTAGGAATAAAAGATAATTGGATTTTTTAGTAAAATTTCATTACCTATTTGAACACAAGTAGGAACCAACCATGATCCTTGAAATTTTTATATTTTATGGGATTTGAAATAGAAGAGACATCCTCAGGAAACATACACATAAATCGTATCTTACTGTATCTCACTTCATATAAAAATCATATTCAAATTTATAAATTGTGAAATGATATATGGTGAAGCCTCATATATAATAGGACCATGAAATGTCCATTTATTTATAGTCACATAATTTTTTATCTCTGAGAGTCCCAATGACTGATGATTGTGTGATCAATTAATCAAAAATAAGAAAATAAACATATGTCAATAGAGTTGACTGACTGTTCATGATAACAAAAATCATCCACCAGGGTATGATTTAGTGTGGTCATTGACTATATGAATGATTGAGGAAAAAACATAAGCCTTGAGAATATGTTATGAAGTGGTGAGACATCAGGTAAAATCCCATTTTTTGCGAATTATGGGAGATAATCAAGAATATATAAGAGTATGGAGAGGAAATGTTGAGTCTTAAAGGGTGCGTTGAACCATACCTACACCTTCAGGGGGGACTGACTGACATTGGGACTATCATTAATGAGGATAGAAATTACATATCTTAATAGAGGGATACGAGTTCTATCCATATGATTAAATATTTTCATTAAAAATATATAATTATTTTGATAATATACATCAAAAAATATCCATAATATGATGAAAACCTCCAATAGATAGTAAAATAGTGCAACATGAGTGAAAAATCTATATATTTTCTCATGACCCTTATAAATAATTTCATATCCACTAATAGTGAAAGAAAAAATATTATAATTTTATTCTAATTTACACTCAAAACAATTATATCTATATAGTAAAAAAATTAAAACATTAATGAATAAAATTTAGGTGAACAAGTGTTGGGAGGTGGGAAGAAAAATGATTTCATTGTAATGATGTTCATTTATGTAGGGATATTTTACAGGTTGTCTAGAGGAAGGTAGTGAGTGTTCTGATAGAATCATGTGTTAATGCATGAAGTGAAATATCCTGGGGAGGTTGAATCATTTAATGGAGATGAAACATTAAAAGAGGGAGGCATCTTTATGGTTTTTTAAAAAATATTAGACGTTTACAAATGACATCATTTATGTTTGATTTGTAGATAAGATTTGGAAAAAACCATCCTGAAATGTTTATTATTTTTTAATTTCAAATATAGAATAATTTTTATAAAACATCAAAAAAAATTTCAAATTATTTTATTACAATTTTAGGAACAATTGGTAAAACTATTTCTAAAAATTACTATAATTTAATCGATTTATTATAATGTGGTTTTTATGGGATAAATATATGAATTTGTCACTGACATTACTTCCCCCTTCGCCACCTACTACTCAATTAACCAAAAATAGGAAAAAAAATACATTGAAATAAATTCAAAATAAATCTATAAAAAAAATTAAACCTCTCCATAAACCACCCAAGTCATTATAAATTTAATTTTATAATATAATTGAAATTTTAAATCATTACATACTTGTTAAGTAGTATAATTATTTTCACATGAACAACCTCCTAATGTAACCTCATTTTTATTGTATTTATTAGTGAAACACCAAACAATGAAAATACTGAAAATATTTTTTGGCTAAAAAATTGTCTCATTATTAAAAAATTATAGATTATTGGATTCAATGTTGTTTCTTGTCTTATGGAATATCAATTAAAATTAATGTGTCTTAGTTACACTTTTAAATCATTTTAATTTTCTATATTGTATAAATAAAAAATATAAAAAAAATATTATATTTTACACATTATTTTACATTGGAATGTAATGAAAAATTAAATACTATAAAATTATTAGAATTTCATTTATAAAATCATAACTAAATTTTCTGTTCCATGAGTCATGTTAAGAAGTCAGTAGTGTACTTTTTCGTTCATTTTACAGAAATATAAGAACAAACAAAAACATTTAGGGGAAATGAGATTGAAAAAGAACATAGCTTTATTTCTATCAAAAAATTAATAACATTTATATAAATTAAAATTAACAATATTTTTAATTGATTTTAAATATCTGAATATTATTATTCAATAATCATAGAGGGATCATGTAATGTATCATATCATGTGTACAAACTGACTACTTTCCATACTCACTTTTTCTCTAATGAGATAAAACATATCTTCAAATGTGTGGAATAAATTATATTTATCATATAAAATATATTTATTAATTGAGATAAATCAATATTACTTGCATTTAATGTTAAATTAAATGGAAATTATAAAATATAAAACTCATAAATATGAACAAATGTACCACAAACATAATATAACTATTATTTATTAAATATCATTAATAAGTATAAGTAAATAAAAAAATAAAAAAAATTAATAATATTTTTTGTCACTTGGTTAGAAAATAAATATTGAAATTATTTTAACATTTATTGTTTTTTAAATTATTTTCTGTTATTAATCAATTTTTTGATTTTTCATATTCTCTAACATTTAAAACTCGACAACCCACGAGTACAAACCTAGATAACTATGCATCCTAGTACAATGGTACTTTTCACTACTGGGAAACATCTTTTATAATTTTGTGCCCTCTTAGGAGTAACCATGCTCCCCATTAAAAGAGGATCACATTTTAGGCACATGGTTAAGGAAAATTTCTTTCCACTGTATTGAAAACTATGCGTGAGAATTGTTTTAGCATGGAAATTAATTATTAAATTTCCCAAACCTCTTAACTAACTCAAATTTGACCCTCTTTAGTTCCTAGGACTTATTTTATGAGTATGGATCTCTTTGTAGAGATTCAAAGCCTTTTTGACCTCTATTATTTTCAATTCAAATCTTGGGCCCTAAGATCTTAGGCCCTCCTCAAAGGTGGACTATGTACTATTGTATTTTTATCCCACCTTCGTTCTTCTATCCTTATTTTGTTGTTATGTTTTCCAATAATTACCTCGATCTAGATATATATTTGATAAATCATGGTATTTTATTGTGTAACTATTTCTAGATCACAGTGGTCTTGAATTTTTAAATATTTATTTAGGGTTACAGATATTGATCATTTTCTATGTCATTAGGAAAATAATTTTTTGAGGATTATCATTGTCTAATATCATTAACTGAATGAGGTAGGTGGTCTATCATTCAAATCCCATAGTATTTATTTAATTTATCTATATTAAATTGATGGATTCATATTAGATATTTATCAATTGTGTTCCTGATTTAAATTTTTTATTTCTGAAAATTGATTAATTGGGGATATTTGAATTTGGGATTTTGGGTAATGGGGATTTGGAGATAATTAATTTTAGAATTATTTAGAAGATATATATATATGATGATTAGATATAATTAATTGATGAATTAATTATGAGGTATTGATATTTTTAATTTATGTAATTAACTGTCACTTTAGTTATGGGATTTTGAGTTGAGGGATTAGATTAATTAATTGATTGGTAAATTAATGGTTTCTGTGTGCTTAATTAATATGCTAAAAAATTAAGGGGGTTTATGTAATTAGTTAATTTATGAGTTAAATATAGTAATGATTTTATTTACTTATTTATTAAATTAGTAATTCGATTGAGGTGAATAATTAAATTTTTATATAATTATGTGATGAAAGTTAACATAGTTATTTTGTTTCAAATTAATGTATTAGTACATGGTCATTATAATGTGTATGGTTATAATGGTAACATGATTCTTTAGTTGTGAATTAAATATTTATCACATGGATATTCTAATTTATATTTTCTGAATGATAACACAATCATTAAGTTGTGAATTGATGAATAGGAATACTGTCAATCTATTCTATAATATTTAAATAAAAACATGGGAATTTATGTATAAATTAAATAATAGTAATATTGGAATTTTGAGATATAATATCACTTGGTAATAATTTATTCTCTAACATGATCTGATGTAAGGATTGAGGTATGGGTGTCTGTGGAATCCTAGAGGTTGATGTGGTAAAAGAATAATTAATTGATAATATAAAAAAATTACCTATGAAATGTAATTATTTATTAATAAAATAAAATACACATAATTTATACTAGATATTGTATCCGATTTCATTGATGGTGGTCAACTGTGTAGCACTCACACCCAACCAGAGATGGATAATAAGTACTAGAATAGAAATTGTGTTTTATCGACAGGTTAAAAAAAATAAACTAATTAATATGGCTAAGTTGTCCCGGAGCATTGATGAGGGAACTAGACGTGATTCGGGACCCGAATAGGAATTATCAGTGTCTTTACATTTGTGTTTGAATTTTAGAAAGTAGAATTGTTTAGTACTTTATTATCTTTAGTTAATTCTTGTTTTGGTTCTCATGTTCTATTTTTATTATTCGTGATTATATGTTATTATAATAGTTTTATTTTATTTTCCCTAGTGTATTAATCTAATAATAAATGGTATTGTCTCCCTGTGATTGATATATCATACCCTCAATGTCATTCTGCAACCTCTAGTGTGTGAGGATGAATTATTGAGGTTTTTGAATGACCATTTCCAGGCCCCAATCTGTGGCACCCAGACCAAGATGTTACATAGTAATATCGACGAGATATATTCTTTTTTTATTACTATATAGTGAAAGATAGATATGATATCCAGAAGTGTCTAGTCATTGATATGAGAACATGAATGGATTTAGCTATTTAATTTTATGGGGAAACCCTAGTTACCACAGAAAGAAGTTTTTTATTAAATTGTTATATTATTGCTGAATATTAATTCACCTTGGGTGATGCACTTTTTATGTGGTGTGATTAATGGTTATTAAATATTTTTTGTGTTGATTCCTTGCTTCGCATGGAATGAGAGTTGATACTTTATGTGTTTTTCTTTATAGTTATGGATGTTATGACATGAATAAATTTAGGGAGACATGGGAAAATGGTTTATGGGTGATTTGTTGAACTTGAATAGTTCATCCTTTATTATGAAATTGAAATCAAAATGGTTTCTAGTATGAAATTGAGAACAATTTAAAATGGGTGAATTTTAGAATAAATAGTTTTCTGAATAAGAAACAAGAATAATTATTATTTGTTTTTGGTTAATAAAGACCTATGTGTATGATGATTAGGGAGAGTGATAACACCTCAGTTTTTGACCATCAGTCGAGGGATTGTGAAAAGAATTTTTTTTATTGATGTTTCCCTAATATGTAAACATATTGGTTTGTGAACTATGTCATATGGTGTGTGTTTAGAATTTTGGATAGAATACCTGTAATATTATACATGTTGAGAGGCTGATTTTATGAGATGTCTATGAATGATCCTCAAGTTATTAAACCTAAGGCACCAAACATGCTGGTCGGGGAAGAAGAAGAGATTTTTTGAGATAACATTTCTCATTTCATGAAATTCATGGGAACATACCCAAGATGGGATATAAAATGTTTGTTTGATAAGAAGATGGAGTTCCAATTGATTCACTCTCAAACTTTTACTTCATCTAGTGGTCCTAAGGGAGCTGAGTTATGGGTTGAGTCCATAGGGAATATAATTGACCACCTTTGTACTCATGTACTAATGAGGGCCATGTTGGCTTGATTCCTACTTTTAGGATCAGTGATACAAATGTGGGATGCTCATGAATGAATGATAGGTAATGATTTTTGATTATGGATGAAATATTTGGAGATGTTCTTGGATAAATTCTTTCTAGAGACATTGTGGTTGGAGAGAGCTGCTGACATCATGAGTTAAACCCATTGGATTATGTCAAAGATGGACTATGCATGTTGTTTTATATATTTCCGATTTAGGTTACCAATATTATTTGGGGATAAGATAACAATGATGGGATATTTTCAAACAGGTATTAAAAGTGAGATTATATCTCATGATAATCATTCTCAATTAATGAATTTTTCTAGGGTGGTTAATAGTACTCTAAACTAAGGGAAGATGAAGGAGGCTTCCAGTACAGTATAGGTAGTTCCAATTGGATGATTAAGAGGTTCAGATTTCAAAAGTAGGAAGCGTCACTAAGGAAAAATCCACCAGGGATGTTGGGAATATAACACCAATACATAGGGATCAGCGGCACATGACCTTTCTTGAGTGTTCTGTCCCCGGTGTGGTAGGTCAGGTCACTACAAGAGATAGATTCACAAACCACTAGTATAACAAAATTATTTTAGCAATATGGGACATATAAAGATGTCAGATATGTACCAGGGATAGGAAGGTAGTTGGGGTACATCAAAGATAAAAAATAAATGTTTATGAAGAAAATCATCTGTATCATATCCAAATAGAAGATGGAGTTCTACTCGATGAGGATATAGATGTAGTTGATGTTTAGATTTGGAGTAAGTGAACTGATATCAGTGTATTACTGTATCATAAGAGAGTCAAACTGTATCATAGGGACGGGGATTAGTATTGGTGTATGAGGTAGAACATACTTTTCTGGGTAGCGACACTTAACCATTGGTTGTGTGAGGTAAAATTCTTGTAGCATTTACATTAGCTAGTTCTTTATTTGATATTTGTTCATTTCATTAAATTATAACTGAAATACATTTGAATTGTCTTATACTAGTGGAGATGATTGTGTGTGTTTCCATGATTATAGATACAAAGTTGGGATTACATTCCAGAAATATCAATTTATGAAAAGGGTGTCATCTTGAAGTTCGTGAGTAACATTTTATTTGGGATTTATATATATTATAAATGTTAGGCTTAGACTGAATTCCAGGTATGGACTAGCTAGTAACATACCATTCACAAATTTATTGTCATCAATGGAGTATAAATTTTACCACTCCTATGGGTGAAAAATATATTCACCCTAGAGAGTGGGATTAATAAGTAGGCCTAGAATGGATAATTACTCAAAAACTATGATAAATCCTAGAGAAAGTTGGTAGTATTTTACTAGATAATAGAGGTGTAGAGTAGGATGTTATTCTACCGATGGTGGAATGGTTTTCAGGATGTCTTTCTAGAATACTTATCAGGTTTTCCACCTATGAACGATGTGAAATTCTCTATTGAACTCATGTCAGGGGAAATGACAATTTCTATTCCACCATAAATAATGTCACAAGAATATATTCATGAGCTCAAAAATCAACAATAGAAGATTGAGGATAAGAGATTTATCCATCCACGTTCCTTTCCATGGGGTACACTTACTTTTTTTCAATGAATAATAATTAGAGATTGTGATTTTGTATTGATTAAAAATAGTTAAACTAGATGACTATGAAGAAAATGTATCATATTCCACATATTCATTAAATATTTGACCAGTTAAGAGGATATTGTGTATTCTCAAATATTTACATGAGATTAGTGTATCATCATCTAGGAATTCAGACATCTGATATACCAATGACTAATTTCAATAGCATGTATGACCTATATAATTTCATTGTAATATCATTTGGTTTGATGAATTCACATGCATTGGCTATGGACATTATGAAAAGAATCATTCATTCGTACTTATATTAGTATCGTGTAGTATTTTTTTTAAAATATTAGTGTACTCCAAGACTTATGGTAATAATTTCCAAATCTCTTCATAGTCCAAATAACACCGAGATAACATAGGATATAAGCCAAGATATCTATGTCCCAGTTTTGGATCAACCAGGTTCACTTTTTAGGTAACATCATCTCAAATGAATGTATTTTAGGGGAACTAGAGAAAGTTTAGGTAGTGTATTCTTGAGAGTAGGCCAAGAATATTATAGAAATCTATAGGATTTTTTTATTTGCATGATATAAATTATTATTCATCTTGGAATTTCTTCAATTGGATTTTTCCCTTTCATGATTTACCAAAAAGGGGATAAAGTTTGAATGGGAGGAATCTTGTTAGGATGAATTCAAAGAGATAAATAAATATATGACAATATCAATAGTCTTGATCTTTCCAGACCTAGGTTAGGATTACATTGTGTATTTTTATGCTTATGGGATTGGACATAGAGATGTGTTAATATAATGGTAATACATTTTAGTGTATGGGTCTTAGAGGATGAGGCATCGTAAAAAGAACAACCATATGCATTGACTAAAGTCTTATGTAGTGGTTTATCTCTTAAAATTTATTTACAACTATATTTTTGGGAGAAATGAAAAGAGTGTATAATAATCCCAAGAGATTAAAGTACATATATTCCTAGAAATACTTGAATCTTCGATAGTAGAGTTGGGTTATTTATAAGAAAGGATTATATTTTGATTTGGAATATACACTAAAAAATGGGAACCATGTTGATGATGATTTTTCCAGGAATAATCAGACTTAGGATGTTCAGGATTCTAGTAATCAGTGGTAGATAATGAATTTAAACTCTAATATGCACATTAATGTTCAGGAAAGTTATTACTATCTCACTCTGGTATCAGTTTTAGTGGAGTCAACACTTTTGGGACTTACCCAGTACTTAGAGTATAAGGATCCTAAATTTTTTTCCTTAATGGAAATCATTAAAGATGGGGATCCAACTTCTGATTAGAGTATTGTGGAGGATGAGATCATCTATGTCCAGAATAGGATTATTGTTCTTATGAGTATGTGGTAGGTTCTCATGCATTATTTTCGTTCCTCTAAATGGGTGGTACTGATAGATGTGAAAAAATAAATGCTAACATATGAAGATTGTTTTGGTGGGTGGGAATGAAAATGTGGATATAGGGGTTCATGTCCAATTGCTACACCTATTAGCAGGTGAAGGTATACAATCAACAACTATAAAAATTGGTTCATAAATTCCACATTATAGAATAAGAGTTGGATAATTTCCCCAGGGACCTTATTGTGGGTGTGCCAAAGATGACTCAGATGAATAATGCTATTTTGGTGATTTGGGGATTTACTGAACAAATTAGCACATTAATTTCATATACAAGAGACACTATAAATGGAAAATATGGGTGTTTGTAATGTTCATGTGATAGTACATCTGCATGGGATTCCACATACTATTGTTTCAGACTGTGATTCGAATTTTTCATCATGATTCTTATAGGGATTACCATAGGATCTTGGTATATAGGTTTTTTTGATTGTGGATTTCCACCAGCATATATATGGGAATTTAGAACGAAATAAAAAGGAACATGAGGATATGCTATGAGAATTTGATATAGACTCCTGTGGATATTGGTATTAACACTAGTGCCGAAAATGTTATTTACATCACCATTTTTTACGTCGGTTATATATAACCGACGTGAGAATCTATGAAATGTGTTTTTTTACGTCGGTTATATTATAACCGACGTAAAAAATGCGTTGAGTATCTTTTTAACGTCGGTTATTTTAATAACAGATGTTACTAATCGTGCGTGTTCGGTTTTTACGTCGGTTATAAATTAACCGACATTAAAAATCAAAGCGAGGGGGTTTTTTACGTCGGTTATTTGCTAACCGACATAAAAAACAAGATATCTAGGCATTTTTTACATCGATTATGAAATAACCGACGTAAAAAACCAAAGAGTGGGGGGTTTTTTACGTCAGTTATATTATAACCGACGTATAAAATGAGTTATCTACGGGTTTTTTTACATCGGTTATAAAATAAATGACATATAAAACCCCCCACACTTTACGTCGGCTATATAATACACGACATAAAAAACACCTAGATATATCGTTTTTTATGTAGGTTATCAAATAACCGACGTAAAAAACCAAAGCGTGGGGTTTTTTTTACGTCGGTTATTTTATAAACGACGTAAAAAATGAGATATCTAGGCGTTTTTTACGTCGGTTTATAAATAACCGATATTATAAATTTAAAAATAATTTATAAGGTCAGTTATTATATAACCGACTTTATAAAACATTTAACAAATTAAAGCCCCATGGACTGTCATTTACAATTTTTTGATCGACAGTCCGCCGACTCGTCTCTCTCGCGCAGTAAACCCTAATCGGCTAGTCGATCGACCTGCGTTAAACTAATTTTGGATTCATCGTTTATCATCTTTACTCTCCTAAGATCTATCATCTCAACTCTCAACACTCAAGTATGCCTTCCACTAATTTATTTCGTTTGTTTTTATCCTGGATAGTCTATATTTTTGTTTTGAAATTTTTTTGTTTAAACTAGGTTAGATTCTTCCATTTCGAACACTATTACATCTTTTTGAATATCTTTGGCACCAGACATTCATTTTTATCTTTAGTTTCTAGTTTTTTTATTTCTTTATAAAACAAATTTTGATATATTACCTTGCATTTAATGACTCAAAATATTCCTATGTTGGAAACATATTTGGGGTTATTTATGTAAGGACTATGGCGTGATTAATGAAAGATTTGGAATATTTCCTGATTTGAGCGGTTTGAATTTCATTATCAAAAAAAAATTTGAGGTATGGTTGATTCATCCATTCCTTTTATCCTATATTTCATTTAATGCTCAGGTTCATCTAATAATTTTCTAGTTAGATAACTAATAATGTTTATGTGATTTGATAATTAAAAGAAATTATCATCATATAGAGTGAATCATCCTTGTTGAGTGTCTCATCATAGAATAGGAATCAATCATCCATATTGATGATGTCATTTTTTTAGAAAACAAAAACCATTAATGTAAACCATTTATCATTCATTAATTGAACCAAAATAAATATTTACACTTTATTTATAATGGAACATAATAAAGTAAACATTTATCATTCACCCTCATAGAGTCTAATAAATCTATGATAAACCATTTGTTTTATTTAATGGAAACAAATTCACTTTTACCCACTTTTTATTTTTAGAAGACACTAAACACCATTATAATTTCACCCTTCTGGGAAGTATTAAAAATCATTATATCCCTTTAAAAAATCTAAATTTCATAGAAATATAATGAATCAATTTTGTCTTATAAGACTCTACTATAGATAATTATACCATTTTTTATATTATTAGTTATGATAAAATCTATCATAACATCATTAAAATATGTTTATAAAAATGGGAATATCGTGATTCTCTAGATATTAGTTGAGAATAATGATAATGTTTTTTATTAATGATAATATAGACATGGGTAATTTCACAAAAATATGTGAACTTGAATAATGAATGTTACTTATATGTATTTCACAAGTTTTTTTGATTTTATGTCACAAAACTAGTTGATGATCGAATACAACAAATAATTGCACCTCTAACCAAAGTGAAACTAGTGTATTGTTCGATTTTAGAAATTCAGGATTCAATCAATGAGATTTTAATTTATTTATTGCTTAGAGTTTCTGAATCAAGATACTAGATTCTATTTCAAATGGGTATTTGTTTGTTTTTTTTGATGTTTCATGATTTTATTTGATGTAGGTTTTTCTTTTTCATGGATTACTTCATAAAGTGGTCTTAGTTAATTTGATTTTGTGTTTCCTTTGACACCATCCCCCCTCAATGACTATGATATCTCATTTCCAGTTTTTTTCTAATTGTTCTCTCATACACCTTTTGGATTTGACGGTTGATTACAAACATATTTATTCAAATATTTAAGCTGGATTATATTCATTTTTTAGGATTATATTTCTGTTTTATGCCACTTTATTTATTATTCTATCTAATACTAAGACCCTTTCTAGTAAGAAAAATTTCATAAGAAATATGATTGGAGTCTTCATCATATTTCATGAAACGTTTTTAATAATGTCATGTTTTAAAAAAAATGTTATATCAATGATGTGGAAACGGGTGGTGTCCGGGGGGTGTCCAAGGGGGTGGGTGGGTGTGAGTGGTTGTCCACGAGGGTGGGGGCCTGTCCAGAGGGTTTTGGGGGTTGTCCAGGGGGGTGTGGGGCTGTCCAGAGGGTTGGGGGTGTCTAGGGGGTGTTAAAGGGGTAGGGGTGGGGGTGTTGTCCAGGAGGGGTGGGGGTGCTATCTAGAGGGGTGGGGGGCTGTCCGGAGGGTTGGGGGTGTCCAGGGGTGTTCCATGGGGGTGGGTGGGTGTGGGGGGCTGTCCAAGGGGGTGGGGGCCTGTCCATAGGGTTTTGGGGGTTGTCCGGGCGGTGGGGGTGTTTCTCAGGTTTACTCCATTTTCTCCAATTTTCTATCAACTATGTAGGCGACATAGTTTTCATTGATTTAATGAAATTTAAAACTGTTATATCTAACTATATTTTGTTTAAAAAATAATATTTAAGAATATTTTCTTAAATACAAATAGATTTGTCTTATATTTTAAATTGTTTTACATTTAAATTATGATTTTTTTTCTTATGAAAATATATTTGTCTTAAATTAAAAATATATATATTTTGTTGATATTTTTTATAGTTAATAATGAGTCGAAGTTGGATTACGACACATCAAATGAGCAATGAATTTGAGGAAGGTATTGATTCCTTTTTGGAATTTTCATTACGAAATGTTCCAAGTAGTGACATTTTTTGCTGTACATGCCTGCAATGTTTGAATATGAAGAAGTTAAAAAGTAGAGAGATAAAAGATCATCTGATTTGTCATGGTTTTAATCCGAGTTACAACACATCGATTTGGCATGGTGAAACTGGACAGAATGTAACTGATGATGATGATTCACAAGATTGTAACTCCAATGGAATTGATGAAATGATTCGTGATATTGTAGCATAAAAAATTGAGATAGAACCGAATATTGCGCGTCTATATGGTGATGCTGAAAACCCATTATATACTGGTTTTACAGATTTTACGGTTTTTTCAGCGGTGTTATGATTGATTAACCTGAAGGCAAAACATGGATGGAGTGACAGATGTTTTACAGAGCTGCTACAATTGATGAAAGACATTCTTCAAAAAGATAACGATCTTCCAGATTCTCATTAAAAAGACATGAAAATAATATGCCCGATGGGATTGGGATAAAAGAAAATACATGCATGTCTGAATGACTGCATTATATATAGGATGGAATATGAATTTCTATCAGAGTGTCTTAAATGTGAAACATCACGGTATATGGTGAACGAAAAATCACAGGCTGGTGTAGAGATTACCAAGCTCCCTTCAAAGTTATTTTTGTATCTTCATATAATTAATCATTTCAAATGTTTATTTGCTAATTCACATGATGCAAAAAGGTTAAGATAACATACTGACGAGCGGGTATGTGATGGAAAAATATTTCCACCAGCTGATTGTCCACAATGGAAGAAAATTGATGGGCAGTATTCTACATTTGGAAATGAAATTAGAAATCTCAGACTAGGGTTGTGCACAGATGGAATGAATCCATACTGAACCCTCAGTAGCACACATATTTCATGGCCTGTTTTATTGTTAATTTACAACCTCTCTCTTGAAGTTTGAATGAAGCAAAAATATTTCATGTTGAGTATAATGATCTCTGGTCCAAAGCAACCCGGTAATGATATAGATGTTTATTTTTCACCATAGATTGATGATTTGAAACTGTTATGGGATGATGGTATTAGGGTGTATGATTCTTATAAAATGGAATATTTTGAACTGCATGCAGTGAATCTGTTCACTATAAATGACTTCCCAGTATATGGAAATTTGTCTGGATACAGTGTTAAAGGGCATAAAGCATGTCCAATTTGTGAACAACAGACGTCATATTGTCAATTGCATCATGGGAGGAAAACAGTGTACATGGGTCATCAAAAGTTTTTTCCTATGGAACACCCTTATAGAACACTAAAAAAGGCATTCAATGGCTCACAAGAATTTGATGCAGCTCCAAAACCATTATCCCCTGATCTATATTTTGAAAGGGTGAAAAACCTTGATGTGACATTGGGAATGACACAGAAATCTGGTAATGATAGACATATTTGGATGAAAAGGTCAATTTTTTTGAGCTACCATATTGGAGGTATCATGATGTTCAACATAATATTGATTTCATGCACGTGGAGAAGAATATATGTGATTCTTTGATTGGAACATTGTTAGATATTAAAGGAAAGAAAAAATTTGGGTTTAATGGAATATTAGACTTATTATCAAAGGGAATAAATTTTGATATAGCTCCACTCCTAAAGGAAGATGAACATTTCTTCCCCCAGATTGTCATACATTATCGAAGGGGGAGAAAATTATCTTCTGTCATTGTCTTCATGATACCAATGTGCCTCAAGGTTATTCTTATATTGTAAATTTTTTGGTCTCATTTAAGGACTTGAAGTTGATAGGTATGAAATCACATTATTGTCACGTCATGATGCAACAAATTCTACCAGTTGCATTGCATTGAATATTTCCCATTCGTGTCTGATAGACTATAATGAAGTTGTGTTATTTGTTCAATTCAATTTGTGACAAGGCGATTGATGTGAATTCTTTGAAAATTTTGGAAAAGGATGCAATTTTTATACTTTTTCAATTGGAAATGTATTTTTCTCCAACTTTTTTTGATGTAATTGTGCATTTAATGATTCATCTGGTTTGACAAATAAAGCATTGCGGACCTGTATAACTTCATTGGTTGTATCATTTTGAAAGGTATATGAAAATATTTAAGGGGTATGTTAAAAATCTATATCGAACTGAAGCCTCCATTATTGAAAAGTATATTTATGAGTAGGTAGCATAGTTTTGTATAAGATACTTGGCTGCGGCGCAACACATAGGTTTGCCTCCATCTCGCCATGAACGAGATAATTATCAGGGAAAGGGGATTCGCGGCTTGAAAGTCAAATCATTGTCAGCTGAACAGATGAATAAGTTAGAATCATACATCTTGAATAACATAGCTGATTCTCAACCGTACATCACATTGCATATTAATGATTTGAAACAATATCATCTAAAGAAGAAAGAAATGTGTATTTTTAATGAGAAGAACAAAATATTTTTGTCATGGATTAAAAAGACTTTGCTTGGTTGATCAGATGTATCAGAGACAATAAAATGGATAGTGGGTGGTCCATGTTTAAATGTGATAACATGGTCTGTTTATGACATTAATGGTTATAAATTTCATACGAAAGATCAGGAAAATAGAAGTGCGGTTCAGAATAGTGGTGTATTGGTGTTTGCAGAAGAAATGCATTTTTCGAGTGCTAAGGACAAAAACCCAATTTATGCATCAAGTGCATATTATGGAGTGATTGTAGACATATGGTAGGTTGATTACATTAAAATTAAAGTTTTCATTTCTAACTGTAAATGGTTTAACGGTAAAAACATTGCCAGACACGATAAATTTGGAATGACACTTGTTAATCTGAATAGATTAGAAGACACAGCTGATTCTTTTATAATGGAAACACAAGCAAAACTAATTTTCTATGTAGTAGATCAATCAGATATGCAGTGGGTTGTTGTTTTACGAGGGAAAAAACAATATGTTGGTGAGGATGAAATTGATGAATATGCGGATTTATATGAGATCCCTACATCCATGGAAGGATTAACAGAACATAATGATGATCATGTTGAAGACATAGTTTGTGCCATAAGAAACAATCCCGGCGAAGGAATTTGGGAAAACAATCCATTAGTACATTCCTAAAATTACAGGTATCATATGTTTATTTCTTGTTTACATTTATTTTTTCCATAAATGTTAGATATTGTAAGTTTTTTATTTATTAAAACATGTTTTAAAACAATATAAGTATATGTTAATGTTTGTTTTAAGTCTGTTTAGTTTACTTTATCATGTTTATAACCATTACATGAATTATATATCTATTATTTTTGTTCACTGACAATTACTTTAGCATGTTTACCATGTTTACTAGGTTTACCATTTTTACCATGTTTACCATCTTGACCATCTTGACCATCTTTACTATCATTACCATTGTTTAACATGCTTACCATATTACCAATGTTTACTATTATGTAACTTAGTACACTTTTCTATTTTCCGATTATAGTAGTATTAAAATATTTTAAATTGTATATTTGTGAACTATCGTTTGTCTTTTTGATTTGAAAGATATTGACAGATCATTCAGATGATGAACCACATGATTCTGGAGAGGAGAATATTGCTGGTCATACCTCTGGGGATGAACATTCACATGCTCCTATTACGACAAAGAGTTCAATGGTTGGTAAACTTGGGTGCACACGTTTACCAAAATTATCACTTCCCCGTACGCACGATCAGAGGAAAGTCATTGAGTTTGATGATGATGATATTCCTAGAGGTCCGAATGCAAAATATTTTAAGTGTTTTGTAACAACTCAGGCTAAGAGCAAAGAATGAATTCTGTATGATGATTGGAGAAGTGTGGATAAAGCGATTATCTCTCAGTTGTGGGAGACGATTTTTGTAAGATCTTTTGTCATTGTTTGACTATTCTTTTAATGTTTCTAGTATATATAATATGTTTAACCTCTTCTTTATCAGATGACATTTTATATTCCTGACACTGGAGGAGTCAGGAAGAAACGATTATCATTGACTTCCTGGAGATGGAGGGATTTCAAATAAACCCTCTCATCTGATTGCATTTATGGTCATAAGAGTCATGAAAATCCTTGCCGTATATATCCTTTTATAGATGAAGACACATGGAGACAATTTTTTGAAAGTAGAAGAAAAGATTCATTTCTGGTAACGGAAATGTAAACTTTTATAAACTTTCTTATATAAATGATTTTATTTATGTTTTGTTAATGATTTATTATTCTTAAATTACAACAAACAAGGAAAGCTCATCAGGATATCCAATCTAAAAATTTATACCTTCATAGTTTATCTCGGGGAGGCTATGAATTATTGGAAGAACAAATAATGGCGGAAAAATTTCAACAACTAAGAGCTGAGTCTTCAAGCTCTAGAGAGGTGGCCCCTCCATCCCCTCCATCTAGACATGAAAAATGGAAGAGAGCTCGGAATGGAAAAAAGGGCAATATCTTTCAGAAGAATTGAGAATCGTAGCTGAGAGGATTGTAAGATATCTATTGTATTTATTTAAGTTAACTATTTTCTTCTTATAATTTCAATCAGTACAGAAATGTTCAATTAATTAATACAGGACTCTCTTTAGGAGAAGAGTTTAGAGGGGACATTTATAGCTACAGGGAGGGAATATATTTTATTTGCAGCATTGGGAAGGCCCGAACATCCCGGTCGTGTAAGAGGATATCCGGCAGGTGTATCGGTAAGAAAAGTGTTGCCCCATTCTTTAACTTCTAACATTGAGGGGGTTTATAAAAAAATATAATCCTTGGAGGCTGAATATCATAATATTAATGCAACGATGGAGGACAAGATTAGAGAGTCGGTGCAGTCTATGTTTGCAGAAATTCAAAGACAATTTCAAACTACAGCTCCCACTCCTCCACCTCCCCCTGTAGACACAATTATTTATCCTCCACCTCCTCTTGTAGCTCCCACTCTTCCACCTCATCCTGCGGACCCCATTTTTTATCCTACGCCTCTGCTGTAGCTTCCTACTTAGTGCGAGTGGTATGTTGATGATTATCAACATCATATAGTAGCATATGGTTTGGTATATTGTATAGGAGATACAGTTAATCATCAACAATTAGAGGTAGAGAATCAAAGGGTCACCGTATAGGATATTATAGATAGATCAGCTAGGGTACCATTACCTACAGATGAGGTGGCGACAGTTGGACAAAGTGTCGACCATTTTTTAATTTGGCCATCTAGACTTCTTCGACACATTACCATAGAGGTATGATTGATATATCTTTTATTTTATTTTTTTATTAATGGTGTTTTACCATTTGAAAACTAAACTATTTTTCAATTTTTTTACAGGAATACTTCAAAGGTAAATAAATACTGTATAGACAACAACAAAGAAAAATGGATATGACATTAGATATAAATTCAAATGGTCTTGACAGATTGTCAAGATATTCACATTTGTTGTCGGGTTATTATGAGTTTCCAATGGATGCTCATGTTTGTGGACGTGAAATAAGAGTGGGTATTATAAAAACTGATATCATGGAGCTTGTTACTGGAGATAAGTTGGGCATCAACGTGGTGAATTTTTTTTCCATGTAAGTCTTAACACCTTTTCCCTGCGTTATATTTATTAAAAATATATACTTATTTATGATTTGTATTAGGTATATTTATAAAATTTGTGAGAGGAATGAGCTGACAGAAGTATATGGATTCATGGACCCGCATTTGATTTCCCCTAAAGCATGTGCATTGAATGAGGAACAAAGAATGGTTTATATTTCTGAAAGATTTGAAAATAATTTAATCACACAATGTTGGATGATTCTTTTTTGTGAGAGGTATGGAAATCATTTATCTCAAAGAGATAATTATCTTTTACCATAAAAAACCACTAACGTAAAATTTCCTTTTATCAGTGATCATTGGATGTTAGGGGTTTCTTGCCCAAGGGAGAAAACCCTTTATTGGATTTTCTCTATCCATGGTGATGTGCGGGAATGTTTTAAGAATATATTGGAAATGTATGTTTCAATTTCTCATTATTTTTATAAATTATAATGAATTTAAAATTTACCCCATTCGTATTATTTTCTAAGATTTCATGGGCCTACTTTCGAAAAAACACAATGAAAAGAAATGCAAATATCAAATATGTAAATGCAAAGGAAAATATCCATTTATAATTTGTACTTTTTGATTTATTACATAAAAATAATATATTGAATTTACACTCATTCAAACAGAATTTTCATGAACAACAAGGCCTCATCGAATGCAGATATTATATGTTAAAATTTATGTATGATATAATAACAACTGGGAAAGTTGTGAATTTTGACCTGGTATGATTTCCTCTTAAACATTTCCATAATATTTCAATTTGAATTATTCATTATACACGTTAACTACTTTCTTTTTCAGATTTATATTTTTGCTGACCCTAAACCCAATACTGCTGAAGACATCAAACACTTACAAGTGGAGTGGTCAAATTATTTTACAGGTTTGATTGAATTTTAGTTGTTTGTAATGTAAAATGTAATATTTAATATTGTGATTTTAATTGTGTATTTTGTAGTTGTTTAGGTTGGTTTTTTTTTAAAGTTGACAGTGTATGTTTTGAATGTTATATAAGTGAATGTTTAATTTTTCTCTGCTTCTTGTTTTGGTTTACGTATGAAGGTTTTTCTGGTATGGATTTGGGTCTATGGGGGAGGGGTTCGAAGGGTGTGGGGGTGTGTTCAGAGGGGTTGGGGGTGTCCATCGGTCTGGGAGGGCTATTCGGTGGAGAGGGGGGGGACAGTCCAGGGGGGTGCCAGGTCTATCTAGGGGTGTGGGAAAGCGGTCCAGGGGTGTGGGAGTGCTATCCATGGGTGGGGGGGGTATACATGAGGGTGGGGGGATGTCCAGGGGTATTTGGGGCTGTCCAGGGGTGTGGTGGGGGCTATCAAGTGGGGTGAGGGGGAGAGGGGGTGCTGTTCAGTCGGGTGGGGGGTTATCGAGGGGTGTTTGGGGCTGTCCGAGGGTCGGGAGGCAGTCCAGGAGTGTGGTGGGGTCTCCAATGGGGTGGGGGAGGGATGTAAAAGGGTTATACATGAGGGTGGGAGCTCCAATGGGGTGGGGGAGGGCTGTCCAGGGGGTATAAATGAGGGTGAGGGCTCCAACGAGGTGGGGGAGGGATTTCCATGGGGTATACATGAGGGTGGGGGCTGTCTAGGGGGTATTTTTTATATGTTATCAATGTAAATGCTTAATTTTGATCTACTACTGTTTTTGTGGTACGATTTCTTGATTTGTTGTCCAGTTGATTCTGGTGGGGAGCAGATTACTGCATTTATTTTTTTTAAATAAATTGGGTTTATCACGGAGGTTATTTAATAATCGACATGATAAAAGGCATGGGAAATGGTTTATCACGTCGATTATTTAATAACCAACCTGATAAAAGGCCTGGAAAATGGTTTATCACGTCGGTTATTTAATAACCGACGTGATAAAAGGCCTAGAAAATGGTTTATCACGTCGGTTATTTAATAACCAACGTGATAAACCCCCTCCCTCGGTTTTTCACGTCAGTTATTTAATAACTGACGTGATAAACCCCCTCCACCTAGTTTATCACGACAGTTTTATAATAACTGACGTGATAAACCCCCCTCACCCCGGTTTATCACGGTGGTTATATAATAACCGACGTGATAAACCCCCCTCACCCTGGTTTATCACGGCGGTTATATAATAACCAATGTGATAAACCCATCGCCCCCGGTTTATCACGTCGGTTGTTTAATAACTGTTGTGATAAACCCCCGGCCCCCCGTTTTATCACGTTGGTTATTTAATAACCGAAGTGATAGACCATTTCCCCGTTCTTTTATAACGCCAGTTTTTTAATAACCGACATGATAAACCATTTTCCAGGACATTTATCACATCAGTTGTTAAAGAACCGATGTGATAAACCCTTCCCATTTTATTTATCACGTCGGTTCTAAAATAACCGACGTCATAAACATCGCGATTTTTTGTTTTTGACCTTGGTTTTTAAATAACCGACTTCCAAAACATTATTTATAACGTCACCCATATTAATGTCGGCTAGAAACCGACAAAAAAAAAAGAAAAATAACCGATGTAAAAAACGTTTTCTGCACTAGTGTAAAAATTGAATTTAGTGAATTTATACTATACTAATTGTTTTTAGGAAACTATAAAGATGGTAACATATGTGGAACATTTTGATAAGCTATACAGATTGACATTATGCTAGATTTAGGAAGGCGAGTCTTAGTTTTTGGGACCAAGACTCATGTAGGATACCTTAGATTAGGTATAGATGATTCAAAAAAATGTGGTTGTGGATAAAAGTAGAAAAAAATCATAATATGACATGATTTGAGGACCATTATAGGTTAAATAGGCTGATTGTGTATTCCTTCACCTATTATATAGGTTGGGTCACTACACGATATGGTGACATGGCATGTTGGCACTTAGGTTCATTCGACCATTTAAGGTGGAGAAGGGAATCCTACTGATTGCATGCCGATTTTCTCTTCCATAGAAATATAGTAATATTCATGATTTTCACAGTGTTTCACAACTAGTGTAATATCACCTCATCCCTTTTTATGTGATCAACAAGGATGATGTTGACCTCGAGAAAGATGTGTCCTTTGAGAAGAATTTTATACGTGTGTTGGATTATAGTGAGAAATATTTGTGGGGGATAGAATGTATCGATAATTCATGTATTATGGTATCAAAAACATGTTTAGGAGGAAACATTATAAAATGAAAGAAAATGAGTATCATTGGCCAGATCATTTTTACTGGAAATAGTGGAGATGATTGAGAGTATAACACAAGGACAAGATGTTATAATATTGTGAGATTGAATGATTGCAACATTTTCCAGAGATTTCTTGGGATTGATTTCATGTATACTATTATTTAGTATTGAGTACATTTATTTTTAGTTATACCTTGGGGTTTATTTGTGTGAATATTTATAAAAATGGAACAAAATAGGGTAGTTCCTGGTTGGCACATGGTTTGGGAAAGCCCTACAATATAGCCCAACAAACCTTGAAACCTTGGACAGTGGGTGTTTTTATAATTGGAACATAGTTTTTCTAATCATTCACCCTATTGGGAGTAACTATGCACCACATTAGAATTGGTGCACCATTTAGGTCCATGGTTAGGGAAAATCATGCACCCCGTCCCATCCATCATTTCATGAGTAATGTTTTAGCATCAAAATTAGTTTTTTAATTACCTGTACCACCTGATTGAAACCAATTAAATTCCCATTTAACCATATTCTATATTTCATGATTTTTGGGCTCTTGGGAATGATTTTAGGCATTCCTAAGATCCATTATTCCAGATTTAAAGCCCCTATTGAAGATCTTTGTCCCTCCTGACATGTGGATCTTATCCCATTGGTTTTTCATTCCTCATTCCTTATTCTCTCCTTCATTTACTAGTAATTTTTCTTCGTTTTTCTAGATCTAGTTCAAGAATTTATTGATCAATATCTATAATTTTGGGCTTATATTTAGATCAAATAGATCATGAATTGTTTAATCTTGATCTACAGTTATATATCTGGATCTTGTCCTATGAAATTACTCTAATGAGTTTTTTGGGATTTTTATTTGGTGATCGATCATCAATGTATTGAGATCAGTGATCCATCATTCAAATATCAAATTTATTATTTAATTTGAGTGTATATAATATTATTATATCTAATATATATTATGAAATTTTGATATTGATTTAAATTAGTAAAATAGTTAAATTTATTAATTTAGGAGATGTGAATTATGGACTATATTAAACATTGATGTAGTGATAATTAATTGTATAACTAGTTATAATATATAGATATGTTTATTTTAGATGATTTATTTATTAATTAATTTTCAGGTATTTTGATTGATAATTGACATTATTAATTAGGATATTACAAATTGGATTTTGAGTTGAGGGTTTTGATTTATTAATTTAGGGGTTAGTTAATGCGTTATATGTACTTAATTAGTTATGGAATTAATTAATAATATTTATGTAATTTGTTAATTAAATATTTATCTAATATAATTCTTTTATTGAACTAACTTTTTAATTGGTAATGGGATTGATTTGGATAATAACATTTTTAATTATTTATGTGATGAATGGAAACATATAAATTTAGATATGAATTAATGAATGTGATCGTGGTCAATATAATGTGTATGGTATGAATATTAACATGGTAATTTAGTAGTGAATTAATTAATAGTAATATAGTCATTCTAATGTATGTATTATAAATAGTAACATGGTTACTTAGTTTTGAATAAATGAATGGGAACATTGTTATTCTATTTCTAATGTCTGAATATTAATATGGGATTCATGTGGGAATTAAATAATGTTAACAATGAAATTTTCAGATATATTATAATTTGAGAATACATTGGGCGCTAGCATGAGCTGATATAGGGATTGAGGTACAGGTGACTACATGAACATAGGGGTTGACTTTGTTAAATAAAAATTAATTGATAATGTGGTCCTTGTTTACTTATGCATTTTCATTAGTTCTTTGTAAAACTATATAGAATTTTTTGTTACTGTATATCTTTGTAGATTCCATTGGTGGTGGAAAAATGTGTTGTTCTCACACCATACTCAGTATAAATTATTTGTCACAAATATACATTCTTTTTGAAGACAGGAAAAGGGAAAAGGCCTTGATTTTGATTGATGTGTTGGTATGGATCAAGTAATAAGGAACAAGATGTGGTTGGGGTCCCAATTGGGAGTAGTCAGTAACAATCATTTTTAGTTTTCATTTTAGAGAGTGTTTTATTACTTTATCATGGAATTGATAATGGATTTAGATTATTAATGTAATTCTAGTTTTGGTTATCATGTGATATTGGTATTCATCATTGTCATATGTTATTATATTATTTTTATTTTATTTCATGTGGTGTATTAATATGATAAATAGTGTATAGTCTATCCATTATCGATATATCATACCCCTTATACATGTGGGAATCCTATTCTATATAGGGAGGCTCTATTAAGGTCATGTGACCCACTAGTTTGGAGAATGGAGTTGTGGTCCACAGTCCAAGACATTATAATGGTACTTGAACTTCCTTCAGTTGGCGATGTTGGGTGACCAGGTGGTAGTTTTGTTTTTGAACGATGGTTAGGGGCTATGATGATGTGGTGTGCATTATGGATGGCGGTGGATCACGTGTATGATTGATGTGGGATAGTAATATAGGATAATCTTATACGATGGTGGTTTATGGGAAGAGTGTGGAGCCTTTCTCAAATTTCATATCTCTATAAGATTACTCATGCCCGTGATCTATTAAATTTGTCCATGTTTGTGGGACTAGAAATTTGATTGGGTCATAAACGTTTTTATGATCATTAGAGATTATCTTATTACATTTTTATGGTGGTGTAGCTATGTGCAGGTACTATTTGTGGGAGAACATTGATAGAAATAAGTGTATGCTAATACCTATCATTCAGCCATTTTTCTATGTTTGGGAAAGATGGTTACCCTTTTATTGACTCTATATGGTGTTTTCAATTTGTTTTTTTAAATAAAATGGTCGATGGTTCATTTTTCATATCATAGACGTTGATGGGGTTATGAATCAATAGATATATAGGTGTGTTGGAAATTATTGTGTTTCCCTCATTCCACTTTTTTTGGTTTCAAGGGTCCTCTGCATCATTGTGGATGTCATGTACGATGAAATTCTTTGTGGGGGGGGGGGGGTAAATCTTTTTCAATTATTGAATTCACTTTTTTTTTTCAATCATGATGGAAATAAGATTTTTTATGTTTCCTATATTTTCATTTTCATCTATCTAGAACGTCCCAACCATCATAAACTTCAATTCATATTCTTTAAAGAAATTTTCATCTATATATAATGTGTTCCCTAACATCCCATTTTCCGAAACAGGTCTATTTTATCGTTCAATCAATGGTTATTGAGCCTCATTATTTTTAAAAAAATATACAATAATATTGATAAATGTTAATTTCATAACATTTTATTATTTAGTAATATATTGAGTAAAATAATAACTTTTAATATATATATATATTTAATAATGTGTATTTATTTAGGTATTCATATAAAAATTATCAATATTTCGTAATCAAATTTTAATTAAAATATTAGGGAATTTTTGTAGTGTTAATATTCATAAAAAAGTGATTTATAATTAGAAATTATGTTTCTAAAAAATTATTTTTTATATATTTGTTTAATTGAGATCATGATGAAATAAAAAAACCAAATAAAAAACTGAAGAGATGAGATAATTTGAATGAAGAATAAAAGGAAAAATAAATAAACTATTAATAACACACTTAAATCCCATTAAATATATAATACATGATTTTAATATTGATAACATAACTACATCAAAATGAATCCTACATCCGAAGGTTATCCCCAAGTAATGGATTTTTTTTAAAATCATATTAAAGAACCATACTCACTCCCATTATATAGTTCTTTCTATATACAATAAATTAATAAAGATGAAAGAATTTAGTTTTCAATGAGTAATTTTTCATTTCAAGCCAAATCATTCAATGAATTGATGAACTATTAATATATATGTCCTTCAAAAAAATAATGGATCCTCTTGACTCCCATGTGTTTCACTAACCCTTTGTTGGTACATAACATTATACAATATACATTAAAATGAATTTCTTCATAAATAATGTAATGGTTGAACACATCAACAATACGTAATATTCAATTTACACAATTAAATACAACATTTAATATTTTATAAGTGGAATTCATAATTTTATATATGTAATGAAGTAATATACATGCGATATCATAAAATATTTAGTATCTTATACATGTTAAACTATGTGATACATCATATATCTCATAATAATACACATATCAGATTATGTGGTATTGACTATTTAACACCATTTAATATTGGATTTGATAATTTTATAATATCATTATATAAATTTTACAAAATCATAATAGGTTTCATTTATATCTATTAAAAATTTCTAAATTGATATGAAAACTTTTTTAGAGAAACCATCAAACAATGTATGTCATTTTGAATAGAAAATTTATACATAAAATTGATATTATATAATATTATATGTGACCATATGGGCCTTAATAGAAATGAAAATTATTATGTATTCTCAATTTATGACCATAATTAAGGAGTGACCTATTAAAAAATTCAATGTTACTCAAGCTATATAGATAATTTCAAAAGAGTCAATCAAACACGTGTATCATTATAGAAGCTTTTACACCCATCATATCTCTATATATCTCATGATAACTCTTATAATTATTTTATCCATGACATTTTCTAGAGCCATGACATGGGGAATATTTCAATCTTGTATAAATAAACTAATATATTCAATATTTTAAAAATAAAAATAATAAAATATATTAATACAACACATGTAATTAAATAAATCATATATGAATACCTCATGTTATATGAAAAATAATTAATGTTAAAGTTGTTTTTATAAGGAAATTGAGGGAATATGTGTTATACCCATCCAAAAATATGAAATATCTTATTTTGGTTATGAGAGTAACAATAAATAATCAATAATGTACCCAACCACCACTATATTTTATTATCATGGGGATGGAATGAGATATAAATAAAATTATTTTCTAAAAATTAGGGTGTATTGTAAACCTTAGGTATTAGGGATCAATATTATGTGCACACCCCACATATACTAATTATATATATTTATTAAAAAACATGTAGTATGATTAAAATTGATGTGTCAATTGTAAAAGAAATAATTTTTCTTAATGAGTGGGATATATATTTGAAAATATACCATAATAAAACTATGTTATCATATTATTTCAACACATGGCATTTCATGAAGATCATTGAATAATAATATCACAAATAATTTATCTATGGAGTTATTTATTATTTTACACTCATGTAATAATTTCAACAAAAAAAAAATTATAATGATGAAATTTCAATCTATATTAAATAATGATAAATTATGTAATCTGAATCATTTTATCCTATGAAATGATGTTTTCACTAATAATAAAACAAATACATTAGATTTATTCCCTGATATATCTATCATGTAAGTAATTTACATGACCAAATTTTTTCTACATTACAATGTTTTGATGGATATATTATATTATTTTTTTATCTACTAGAATACTCACTAAATATCTACATGAAATAATTTACATATTGAGATTTTACATTAAGAGAATGTTTTTGGTAATTTGTTTTGATCAAGGTGTCATATACTATATGATATCTAAATTTTTAACAAAACGTAGATAGGTTGTTGCTGAGATGCAAAGAAAACACAAATTTTGGTAATGATGTTTTTACTCTAGACAACATATTTTCAAATATATAATACAATGATGAACAAATATTCTGTTAATTAATCTACCATTATTGGCTACATATAACAATTATAGATTATAAACCTTTTATTGAGGTGGATGTCAAATTTAAATTGATATCAAATAATCATATTTATCAATTTAGAATCAAAGATCAATAAAACATTTACATTGAGATCTTATACATATCCAATGGAGAAGAATACATCCTTTTTCCTTATCAAGTTAAAAAATATTTTATGAGAAAAAGAAAAATATATCATACCAGATTTGATTGGTATTGAATAATTATAACCAAATTATAATAGGCATTATAAAATTAACACAACATGAGATAAATGACTAATATTATTTCTAAAGAATAAATATTCTCATTCATATATTTATTTTTGTCAATATTAAATGTTAACTAAGCCTTCATAAGGTTTACACAATCAAATATAGGAATAAATACCTTCTTAAAATAGTCTATGATAAACTATTTTATAACATTACAAATATTTTTTCCTTTTTAAAATAATAAACCACTTTGATTTGTCACTATAGTTTATCATACTCTTGATGTTGTTTACCTCACCCATGTATTCTATTTAGAAACAATTTCTTAATGATTTGTTTTCAAAAAATAATATGTTGAAATAATTATAATTAGTGTTATATAATCTATAATCAATTATATAAATTTAATAGATTTTAAACTAAACAACTGCAATATAAATGATTCATCTCTAGTTGTGAGAAAACTATACTATATGATTACAACACCAAAATGAGTTTCCAAACACTAATAATATTAATTCAATTTTTAAATAGAAAGTTTTAGCATACATACCTTATAAAACAATTTTGGATTCACAAAACTATAATTTTTTATCATACACATATCCTTTATATGATTTTCATAATGAAAAGTTATTTTGGAATCCATATAGTATATCTTATAATCTTAATTATTCCATATTAAAATAAAAATATGAACTGAATTTATTAAAATTATTATTGAGAAGGTTTCTTTATAATTATGAATCTATTTTTTTTTATAAAATTGGACTATTAATTATAAATTATAGGCAAGAATCTAACCATCAATACTAATTTTTTTGAAATACCACTTATACACAATGTGTATTTCCTCTTTTAAAGGATTAATTAAATTAAAATATCAATTATGGTGAAGAATTCCATTTTAAATTTAATTTTGTCAAACCATTACATGAAATTATAACTCTAGATTACTATGTGGCATGTTGTGGGATTATATTACATGATATTAAATTATATATAATTAACCAATGAAATCCATATCTCTTCAGTTACTATAGAATCCAACAATATATATGGGTTTGTTCTGATACTTGATACAAATTAGATTCCACAATCAATTATAAAACCATATCATTGTGCATCAGAAAAATTATTTTTATTTATTATTTGTATAAAAATATTAGATAAAATAATATTATCATGTACATACCATTGATACCCCCAATATAGGTCAGGATAGACACCCATAACTTGCCTCCAAGGGTTCTCGAGATCTAGATTATATGAAAAGCATAACTAGGCTTTAGAGAATAATATATTGAGAATGATTTACTCAATGATTCAATTGAAATCAAAAAATACACCTATAAATATAGAAAGAACTTCTTTTACATAATAGTACCATGTCATGGAAAATATTCTTTTTAACATAAAAAATTAACCAAGAAATTAATAAAATATAATAATATATAACATTGTAATATGTTGAAAGAAAAATAATACAGACCCTCACAAAAATCAAACTAAATTTAGAAATGAGATAAAATTTGGAAATTATGGAATAAGTTTGAAGTGACATAGTTCACCCCAATAGGATACATCAAATAAAAACGATCAAACATTATACTCAATCATCTATATTTTTCATGAAATTGACTAAATTTCCATGTATCCTCCAAAACACTGAATCTATAAATGATAATAACATATTATTATTCGTAATTGAATGTACATAAAATAACATTTATGGTAATGATAATAATTTTTCAATATTAGTCCTCCATATAACCTTTACAAATAATTTAAAATCAAATAGAATTTTCTCATTCATTAAATAAATATGTGAATAAGGTTTTTATATTTGTTTTTTCATAAATAGTAAATTTCATTCCATTTGAAACAATTTTTTTGAATACATTTATTATTTATAATTAAAATCGTTATTCATTCCATTTAATGAAGTGACAATTTAAATTTATTAAAAATATATTTTAGATATATATTTTGAATAAATAAATGTGCGTGATCATAAAATAAGAAACATGGTAAAATATTTTGAATATATATATTTACACACACTGAATTATAAAACATTTTCATGGGAACCTATGAGAAATATTTACATTACAAATAAAATATAAAAAAGGTAAATAAAACACTAATCAACCTGATCTGACATCTAGTAATACCCTTCATGGGATAACTAAAGGGTAAATTCCATAAGAATAGAAAAATTTATACAGCAAGACACTAGTCGGTGTAAAATTCTAAACTAGTGTAGTATGTGTTCATATATATCCCTCTTAACTACCCAAAAATTCATATTACATATAAATTCACATTAGTAAATAATTTATTAAAAAATAATAATACTATATTCATTTCATTAAATAAATAAATTCTACACACCTCTAGACAAGCTCTAAAAATACAACCCATTTTTTCATGAAGAAAAAATAGTTTATATAAATCATCCAATGTAGGTATGAATCCATTAAAAATTATTTTGCATCAAATTCATATAAAACCAATGGGATTTATCCATGGTATTATAATTTTTTAAAATGGAACACATAATACTATTGCAAAAATTATTTTAAATTCCATTTTATAAAATAATCATTATATCCTTTCTGAAATCCCAAAAAATATTTTAAATTATTTCAATCACTTATGGAGACATAAATATCCCTTATAAAAATATAATAAAACCTTTCATTTTGAAAAAAAATATCACTTTAGGGAATTTTAGAAATCACTACATCACTACTCTAATTTATGAATCTTTTTAAACATCTATTTAGTCATTTATACAGGCACATAGTGTGTATTTGTTTCATAAATATATCAATGCCTAAAAATGAAATGTATAATCACTTTGTTATATATGGAATTTAAAGAAAATAATATTTATTTGGAAAAAATTATTATAAATTCTAAATATTTTTTATATAACTCTCCTAGAATTATCTAAAATATGTTAAAAAAATTATATATTTAGATCTAACGTTCAAGCATTAAGGAACCTACCTTCAACCATGTCACTTTCACATAATGTTGTGTTTTACCAAATGAATGAGATTAATGGATGTAATGAAATATAAATTAATCCCTAAAAATTGTGAGTTTCTCATTAAAAACACATATTACATTATATATTCATCTCCACAATCCCATTAAGATAATAATAAGGTAGAAGAAGGTTTAAAGAATGTGGAAAATGAGTACAATAATGGATTATCTTAGTGAACTGACCATAATATTTGAGAAATTTGTTTGAATCATCCATGGATTAGGGGGAATCCAAAGGGTATGGGTGTCCCTAGTTATATGATTTTGGTGAAGGGAGTAATGGGAAAAATTGTTCAATCTATAGGAGGGTATTTTAGGAAAAACCAAAAAATTAAACACATAGAAAAAAAGAATGGTTTGGAAGTAAAAAATTTCCAAAATATGCACTAGTAATGTGCCCCTCAGTGGGTTAAACTAGGATCAATACTTGTTGGGATTCATATTTGGTTGGAAAATGTTCCAAAATTGTGAAACCAAGATTTTAAAATTATACACATTTCCATATTTGTCAAAAACTTTATACTAGAAAAATTTTAATCGTGTGAAAAGAACAAACATATTTTTTTAAAAAAAATAATGAGTAAATAGTAAATTATACTTAAAAATAAATAATAAAATATACAATATAAAAAAAGTTAATTAATGTTCCTATTTTTATAATTCTTCCCACTATGAAATATTCATTCCCCCAAAATGCCCAATAAAATTGGTTGATCAATGAGGGGAATGAAATTATTTATTCTCACTAAAGGAAAAACTCAAAAGGTCAAGAGATAGAATCCAACTAATATTTGTATCAGTAACCTAATAATGTATATTAAATCTGAATATATCTTCAACATCCAATAGTCATGAATATGAGAAATACAATTAATATCCAAACCAAATAATATATGGGTTTCAGATAGAAAGATCATGATTTTATGAAAGAGAATCAAGAAATCCTTAATTCATCGGTTATGATTCACAAAATAAAGGAACATCAATACTAGTTGATCAAACATCTAGGAAATGGAAACTAACTCAACCAAATGTTTTTCCATGGGTGGGATTAGTCAATGGGAGAATAAAAATATTTATTAAAACCAAAAAACTTCATTGTCACCCTCATGATAAAAAAATCACTTAGGACCATGGAGAACCAGAAATTCACATGACGTTGTTAGGTCATATTCCCCATTATTTTAGTGAATGAAACATATCCGTGTAAAAATATTCACCTTTCATGGTCATCCCACCGTAAAAGAGGCTCCTCTCAAGATAAATCTCTCAATGCTCAAAACACTTATATAATTTCTCTAAATATATTCCAACATCACCAAGTTAAAACTTGTAAATGAGTTAAAAAAAGTTGATTCCATTACCATCAACATTAAATATTAAAAATATTAAATTATATAGTTCATATGTTAAAAAAGGAAGAATAATACGTCATGAACATTTTAAATTCCTTACATCAACCAAATTTTCTACAGGTTGATCATGGGAATCATTCAAATAAGTAGATCTATATATAGTATAATTCTGTGAATCAACTTGACAAAAAACGTTGATATTTATTTAACAGACATTATAATGATAAACAAATTGGAGTATTCGAACATGAAATTTAATTATTTTCATATATCCCATATTAATAGAACACTAGGGTGGTGTTTACATATGATTTCATATACATAAGAAAATTTGACATTTAATACCACATATTTCCCAATCAGACTAGATGCACTTCCTCTTTCCTCAATTAGAGCTTAATACACTAACCCCTATAATAAGGGAATCATTAACCATATATCGAATTATATGTATACCATCAAAAAATATGACAACCTACATCACTACTTATTTATAATTATCATGTCCATTTTTTGAAAACACCATCAATAAATCTAGATTTATACCTCTCTTAAAATTTCAAGCCTTCATGTAATCATACTTGGCCATATTTGGATGATATTAAACTAGTATTATTAATTGGTGAGCGTACACCAACATTAGTTATTCACCCTTCTGAAGGAAAACTATTTCCATAGAGATTGATATCTTTATGGATTCAGGAATGTACGAATATATAAATTAGGTATTGGGACCATCAATTGAATGCCCATTTTATGGATTATTCAAGGTAATGGACTTCGACTACATCCAAATATATCCCCCTTGAATAAAAGTTAGATATATTTGTTTTAGAGACAAAGGAATCTCAATTTATGCAAATATATAGTCAATACTCTTCATCTAAATATAAAAATCCCAATAATCTTATTTACCATGGAAATATGAATGATTTAAATTTGAGAACCATTGAATTTGATCTTGATACTATGATAAATGATTAATACCGCTACTCTATATGGGTAAAGTGGATAAGAAATGTGACCATCATCTGTCTCGATCAACAAAAAGGGAATAGACCTATAGAACCACTCATAAACTCCTCGCAATAATCTATTTAAAATATTTTCATATACTCTTATACAATATACAAAAATTTAATTAAAAGAAGTTTAAAAAATTTAATATCCATTAATTTTAGGAAAACATAAATACAAAAACCATATATAATCCACATAGTTACTATACATATATATTATGAAATGTTTCCTATGATAAGAAGATAAATAAGAGAACTCTATGAGGAAACCATTTTTTATATTCTCAAATTTAAAAACATTCCATGTAATTTTTAAAGAAAAGTACATTTAAAAAAAAATTCAATACAAATTTAAAACTTGTATAAAATTATTTTTTATTTACAAAATCCTAATATTGTTTGAAAAAAATTTCAAAATATTTTCTAATAGATTCAAATCAACCATTATAAATAAAACAACATGAAATCCACTTAATATCAATTCAATTCCTCAAGAAAAAAAATATTTACAACATATAAAAAAACTTCATCATAAACCCTTATCATAACATAGATTTAAGACTACAAATTTCATAAATCATATCTTAATTATATATTTATCATAAGGAATATCATTTAACCCAAATAAAAAATCAACGGTGGTCAAATCATAAATTACAAATGGATAAGGAATTGTATACGTTTTTGTTTGGATGGAATAGAGAACCATAAAAAAACCATGTGATTGTATTTAGATAGATACCAAAAAAAGTTTTAGGGAATTAGAATAGTTTTCCATACCAATTGATCTAACAATGATTCATTGGTTATCTTTCCATTTTCAGTACTGAATTAGGAAGTCATTGAAACAACTCTGACAATTCTGAATACCAAAAAAAATACAATAATAAATAATTTAAATATTAATACATAAATAAAAATAATTAGATAAATTAAATATGCATCCCAAATATACCAATTATCTCATGTTTCATCACAATAAGGTAGTGATTAAGCACCATCCCGTGTTTCATCTCTTGTGTTCTGATGGAGCCATCTGATGTATACCAGACACTCCCTAAATGAGAACTAATATATTACTCTATTTTATCAGGAACGAACCTAGAAAACCCATGTTATCAGTCCCTGAACCAGGACTAAGACATATATCAATGGGAAACTAGGAACATAAGGGAAAATCCATTATAAGGATAATATAATATCATTATGGAAATATGAATATCAGATAAAAAATAATCTTTACCAACACCCAGTATTACACAACCTAGTCTAACAAAGGTATAGATCATATAATAATGGAAAAAATCCAAACTTTAGGCCACTAGTCGGTGCATACTACTGAAATAGTGCATGTGTTCCGAGATTTCCCAACATAATACCTATATATTCCCGTGATTTCAAAATTATGGTTATTATACTAACATTTACATGATAATAATTATAATTAATCATAGTAATAAAGGGAAAACTCATCCATTCCTAAGAAAACCATACATATAAAAACCACTATTTACCATCAAGAATAAATAAATATACATATAAACTCCCCAATATTAATATATAAAAAATATTCATAATTTTAAATCAATTTCATATAACATGAAGGGTAATTTACAGAGGGGTATCATAATAGAAAATCCACTTTATATGAAATACATGCCATGCCATTGAATACCATTTTAAAAAATAAAAATTCCTGATTTTTTAAAACAATATACTTAAGTTTCATAAATTACTGGAATCACCAAAAGAGAACCAAAATACATTATTTGAAATCCATGAAGACTTTTGATTTCAAAAAATACTTTATAACTCAGAATGGAATGGATAAAATCATAGATTTAATTTATGAAATTTCATTTAATATCTGATAAATAATTTTTACAAACTCATTTTGTGAGTGTGTTTCCAAAATATATTTATACTATGAAATGAAGGGTTGAATAAATTCACTTTCTGAACACTTTTATGAAAATAATATTTATTTATAAATAAAAATTAAATATACTGAATATTTTTTTTAATTTTTAAAATATTTCATAAAATATAAAACAATTATTCCTTTAGATTTAAAATTCAATCATGGATCATAAAATTGAAACACTTGTATTTTCACAAAATATTAGGTTATCCCACCTCAAAAATAACAACAGTGGTCTCAAAATCTATCAAAAATTCTAAAAATAGATGTCCAAAATTAAAAATAAATTTATCAATAACCCCAGGTCTCAAGTATACATAAATGAATTAATAATGGAGATGAATGATGAACAAAATAAGAAAAAATTATAAAAATGATTACCTTAAGAATCTAATTTCAATATTGAATAACTCAATTAAAATTTATCATAGTGGAGGGGAAAACCAACCATTATAGGTGAATATAGTCTTGTGGGTTATCTATGTATGTAAATGGTAAGTGGTTAAATTCATAGGGGGGTTGTATAAGAAATTATTAAAACTATTCATCAGGACAATATTCATGGTTTGAACACATGTTTTTTGAAACAACGTGCCATCCATGTGCCCCTCCCTGGGTCAACCCTAGAAAATTTATGGTTTGGTCACATGGTTGGGAATAATGTGCTCTGAGTAAATGACACCCCTATGTTAATGTATAAATCCCTCAGGCACAACCACCACATAGATCTTATTATCCATGCACTAATAATGAGATTGAAAAAAAATTAAAAATCAAGCTGATACATATAATATTATAAAAAAAAATCCAATTTGAAATATTATGATACACTTAATCATAAAACTCCCATATCCTTATGAACTAAATATTTGTTTATCTCCCCCAATGATATATCGAATTGTGAATTCAAAATTATCATAGATCGATTGTTGTTAGTTGTAATAGTTTCAGATTATACATTATAAATACAAAAGGATATAGGAAGACCATATTAACTCCTATAAATAAAACCATGAATACATTTCATAAATTAAACTGTTAGATACACCATTCCAATATATTGAACCAATAATATTTAAGGGTGGTATATTATAAAATCTATTAATTGATAAATACAAACTTGAATCAATTGTAACCCACCAACACCTAATAAAGGTAATTTTACTCTCTTTATATGTTTATTCTATAATTAAATTTTTAGTTCCATTAAAATATCTAACATTTTAAACTTTTATTTTTTTATAAAAGAAATTTTATAGTAACTAAAATCATCAGTAAATATATTGTATTAATGATAACCATTACTATCTTATGTTTTCATTAGACTATTAGAATATATAATTATGAATCTCTATTTCACATAATATCATTAAAACAATCATTTAAGTAATTATTTTAGAGTTTTAAATAAAAAAATATATTTCCATATATCATGTAATTAAAAACAAAATAATAATAAATTTCATCATTATAATGTTTTTAAATTTCTCTATTATATACATTTCTAAATTGATAATTCTATAAGAAACAAGTGCTGAAATCATTGAATTTTCCATATTATTTTAAATTTTTAGACTATATCATCTATATAAAGAATGTAAAAACCATTTAACACATTTCAAATTCTATATAAATTTCATTTCTTATATACAGATTATTTTTAGTTCTTAATAAAAGATGAAAAAATTAATTTTCCCTATTTTAAATAGAATGAAAATTTATATTTATACATAAAACAGAAAAATGGTGTTATAATTAAATATTCACTAAATTGGGTAGATGTAGACATAAATATATACATTCAATCTAGTGTGTGTTCTACAAAAAATATATAACAAACATTATTGAAAATTAAAAAAATTTAATTTTGAAAATTTAATTTTATCATTTTGGTGATTGTCATATATTGCATTATAAATTTACATCCAAATAATTTTTTAATCTATAACATGTGTCTAATAAAAATGATTCAAAATTAAAAAAATATTGATTTTTAAAAATATTAAGTTCATTAGGCTCCTTATACTTCTGTTTATATCCAAAAAAAATAATCTCATGATTCAATAAGAAATAATTTTGTTACATAGAAATCTAAAATATATTTTAATGACAATAATTTTTTGGTTAGAATGTATTTTTTCTATATAAAATATATTTTTACAGTGATTAGCATATTATTCAACATTATCAAATAAGGATATTTTTAATATTCACTATCACTAAAATGAAAAACCCTAAAACCATACCCAATAAATGGATATGATCCATATTACACTATTAATTTAAATAAATTTTTTTGTATATAATCATACAAATTTTGGAATATAATAAATAAAAATTTATTATATAGAACTATTATACATCTATGTAGAAAAATAAATTCACATTTTTATTAAAGGAATCATCCGAAATTATTCCATACAAGTATCAAACATAAATATATAACGAACGAAGTGATACCTAAAACGAATTGTTTGATATAGTAACAAAACATTAAGGATAAACCATTAACTATATGTTTTTCATAAGATAATTAAAAAGAACCTAACACTTAGTGTCACTTGTACAAACTGATTGATGTCATACTACTGTTTAGTTTAGAAGTAATCTAAATCATCGTTATTTTCATGGGTAATAAATTATCTTGTTGATCAAGTGAATATTGATGATTTATATATCAATATTTGAATAAGAAAAATCCAATAGAATTATATTATTTATTTATGGATGTGTAATTGTTAAATGAAATATCTCAATATCAATATTTTGATATTAATTTTTTGTAAACAAATAAATATTGCTAAAACTTATGTGGTACATATTGTTTCTTTATATAAGAAATTTGTTCCACTATTATTTAGTGTCTGATGATGTTTGGAATAATTTTAGAGGTTATTATACAATTTTTGGTGGATCTTGGTGTTCATTGGGATGGTTGTTCAGATTAGTAAATTTGGATTAAAAAATTGAAAAAGTAACCCTTATTAATGGTTTCAATTTTTAAAATGTTTGGATCTAAAAATTTTTAATGTGACAAATATCCATGATGCATTATGTCTTTTTATAGAAATTGTAAAAATCAAAATGTAATTAAACATAATAAATATTAAATATATTTATATTTTAGTATACACTATTTGATAATGTGGAAAATTAGTTATTTTTCTTGTAATACATAATATTTTTTTATGATTTGGTGAAAAAATATAAATATAAATAAAACATGAATGATTAAATATTCACCATATATTATTCTGTCTAAGAGAAAACAATTATAAATTTTTTTTGATCGTAATATTGATAAGTAAAATTATTAATTTGAGTAATATTATATTTTTAACTAGTAAAAAATTTATTAAATGAAAATATATTTGTCTAAGATAACATAAAATATATCTAAATATTATCAAGGAATTTTAGGAGTTTTATTTCTTAATGATAAGATAGTTACAGGGTTAGATATCTCAATATCATATAAACAGAAAGTTATAGATCCATGTGTGAAAATTAACTATGATTTTAAATACGATAATGTAGAATCTATTTTTACATAGATTATATATCATGAAAGGAGATTGGGAATCATGATATTGATGAATAAGGGCAATAAAGTAAAGATCATAGTCTTTCCATGAATTAGTCCATGGATTAATAAATGGTTTTTGTAATGATCACATCATGTTGAGAATTACATGTTTGGGACAGAAAGAATTAAGGATTCAATGATTATTTCAAGCTATGATTAGAATCTAGGATTAATATTATCTACATTATTTTTTTAAAATACATTGCATTGGGATTCATGGAATATTATAGAATAAATATTTTTCTCCATGAAAAATGTAGTCATAAAGCAATTATATATTATTTTAACTATACAGTTAGAGGAACTTGTTTATAGTTAAACATGGTATCAAGTCATGTGTTGATTAATTGGAATGTTACAAATACTAAAGAAGTCACATGATATGTTTATAAAATTTTCATAGTTATTAAATGAAAATGTAATTCAAAATTTCAAATTTAAATTTCAATTTAAAATAATATAAAATCATTCTTTCTTGCTAGATAAAATATGAAAAATCTGTATTACATTCACGTAGATTGTATCATAGCCAATAATCCATGATATTATTTATTATATAAAAGATAATAATTTTATTCTATTACAGTACATAGAAATTGTGGAAAAGTGTTCTTAAAAAAGTGTATGTAGAATAAGTAAATGAAAATGATTACACATAACGAATGTGTCTATGATCAACACAACAGATATGATTATTGTGGAAGAAAAATGTAAAACAACTTTTATAATGTGAATAAAGGTGGGGATTTTATGAAATTATTCATATATAATTATGTCATTGGATTAAGGATTAATACTACATCATCATAATATAATATACTAGTGAAACTATTTGTGATACGACATTTTTTATCTGATTATATCATTAATAAAGAATATAACATACTTTTATGTATAAGCTATATTGATTCTAGGGATATATATGATATATTGTTATTTAGGACCATTACAAAAATTAAATACTAATTTTTAGTAGATACCCTTATACATATATTGACCTTTTTTGATTAGTCACTCTATTAATAAGAATTAAGTAGTGAGATTTCAATCTCTATCCTATGATGGAGTTTGATTTCACAAGAATTAATAAATGGGAAAAATAGTATACAACTCACTGTTTCACCCCACCCCTTACCCATCATAGATTCTCACTATGACTAGTTCCATCACATTTGGTAAAAAAGTATTTTATGTTTCTTATAAATATTGAGATGTTTTATGTTAGGTGTTGTGAATGTACATTGACCCAATTTGTATATTGAGTTTATATAAATTATTTAAATTAAGAATGTTGAACTATTTGTTGGAAAATTTTATCTCATATATTTTATTTTTAATGGGGCATACATTATTTAGTTATGCATATCAGAATTCCATTTTTTTAGAGGAATAATTTGTATATTATAAAGATATAGATGAAGTTTAATGGTAATATATAGAATTGATTATTAATCCGAAATTTGAAAAGAACATGTCTATCAGCTGAGGAGGTATATAAATAGGAAAAAGAAAACTCCATGGTATCTCACATTTAATGTTTTTTAATTGTGGGTGTGTTTATCATTATATTAATAAATCTACAAAGCAATAAGATGATGAATGTAGAGATCAATAGGATTCCTCTTATGACATTTTGAGAAATAATTAATAGAATTCAATAAGGGTGATGTTTTGGATAATGAGTTGACAAAATAACTCCTTTTAAAAAAAGATTTATTTACCTAAATTAAACATCATCTTCTGTATGTGGGGTTATTTTTTCCTCATGTGGTAAATTAAATAATACAATCATTATATTATTTGGGGTTAAGGATTAAATTTTTGAATATGACTCGAATAATGAAGAGTTTTTATAAAAAAATAGTGAAGAATTATGTGAATTTTAAATATAATTCACATTGAAGAAGTAATTAATGAAATTAATTTCCAATGTGTTTGATTATGATAAATAAAATATAAGATTTAATAGTGAATTCAATAGAGTAAAATTGTCTATAGATAATTTATTTATTTAAAGATGAGTTTCACCTATGATCTGGGGAATTAAAAATAGATACACAATTTCTTAAAAAAAATTAAGAATAGTTGAGACATAGTTCTAGTTCATTGGGGAAATATATTTATTCTCTCAAAGTGTGTTGTAGAGATAAATAATAATATATCAAAAACTTGTGGATTTTTTTTTTTGAATTCAAAGCATGAAGTGAGAGTTTCCCCAAGATAATAAAAGAGTGTATTGATTTAAGTAAAACATTTATATTGTCCTATCAAATTTAAATCTCATTCAATGATTCATAAAGATCATTGAATTTATATATAAATTGTTTAATCCCAATCTATGTATAGAATATAATGTTTATTATACAAGAAAAATACAATTGACAACATATTTTATTCTGTAAAGTTTTAATTATTAATAAAATTGTATAATGGGTGTGAATATCCAAATTCAGTAATAATATAAAAAATGATGTGGAATATGTAGAGAGTATAAATATTTTTTATTTTATCATCTTTTGTTAATGAAAAATTTAAAATTGAAGAATTTTATAGAGGATTCATTTTTAGAATGAATATAAGTTAAGGAAGAATATTTACCATTAATAGACATGTTTGATTTCGAATTGGATATGGGAATGATTTGAAATTGTGATGGATCAAAAGAACCAAAATTTAGTCCATGAAAAGTGATATTTTTTACAAAGTTAGTTGGTTTCAACTATTTCCAACATAATAAATTATAGAAGTTAGTTATTAAAAAAAGTGTTATGTTAACGAATTGATTTGATGGATTGAATAAAGGGAAAAAATATGTGAATAGAAAAATTAATATAACTAAATATTTTCCCCTGATCCTACCATTTAAATAGATTTAAATACAATATAAAAAATATTTCATTATTGAAAAATAAAACACAAAATGTTGAAGTAAAATATTCTTCACAATGGAAACCAAGAGGTTTTCATGAAGTTTTTGGTAATATTTTCACTCAGTAGGGGGAAGAAAAAAAGACTAAAAATTTCACTCTGAAAGAGAGAGATTAATATGAATATATCATAAAATGGTAAAATATGAAGACGTATAACGTTTTTGACAACGTTGCTAAAATTATGATAATAAATGAGTAAAGAGAAACAATGTGACACCTTAAGATTTCAAAGGAGGGACATCATAATAGATATTGAAAATAAAATTAAACACTATTATTAGATGATATTATAACAACTAAAGACGATAAAATATATATTTTTTAAATAAATTATTTCTATTTTATCTCTTTCATGGTATCCAAAATTGGAATTGAATGAAACATGGTACATTATTAAAATATAATTACTTAAACATGACAATTTTTACCTCTCTACTAAGATGGTGTTTATGACTAGTAATAGATAAATTATGAATATTTATATGTTACAAAAATGTATAAAATAAATTCAATAGTTATATGTTGATTTGGAATAAATAAAGAAACATTTTAAATTCAAATAATTTTTTTCTATAACCATGTATCTTTCTGAAACGCAGATTAGTCACACATTGTTCATATTATTTAAAATTTATTTTTAACTTAATTTGAAAATTTATTTGTAAAAAACAACACTTTTTAAATTTACCAGTCAAAATTATCTTCAGATTTATTTTTGTGAGCTTTTTGTAACTACTAATTTCTTATGATTCATTAAAAATATTTATTTTTATTGAAAATATTCCTTAATTTAAAATATTTAAAATTTTATTTATATATTAAATATTGTAGTTAATTTTGGTTCTATTATAATAAAATTTAACTAGTTTTTATCATTTAAATCATTTTCATATTGGTTTTTAAATTAAGAAAATTATCTGCTTTTGAGAATTTTCACATTGGAAAACCACTCTTTCATCATGTCTGTTGTTTAACTATAAATTAAATTCTACCACATCTGTGAATTAAATTTTTACTAATAGAATCCATATCTATAATCATCATTATTTATTTTATCAAATTAGACCATATTTATTGTTTTTACATTATGGAGTAATGTGAAAAATAAATGTTTTTTACATTGGTTAAGGTAAAAAATCGACATGTTGGTTGTTAAACTATAAAGAAAAATGTTAAATATAAAACTAAACTATTCAACCATCCATTTTTTTCATGTCCCCTACTTATAAAAAGCCAACCCATATCCTCCATTATTCACACATAAAATAACCACTAGGTCATAAAATACCCACCCTATTACCTTTTTTAGATACCACCATATTTATTAAATTCATTGTTGTGTTTATAAATCCCACCTACAATATCTGGAGTCTTAAACATAAATGGGATCTCTAAAAAAGAGGTAAAATTATTAATTTTTAATATTTTTTTTATTTCTTCTTCCACCTTTTTAATAAATTATTCAACTCTGATAATATAATTACACTAGTATATCTTATATTCTATGATGTTATTATGTCAATGTAACAACCCGTATCCTTCTCCATATTCATAAAATGGGAAATGAAACCGATGATCGTGTGTATAGCGGAATACAACCACAGGAACTGACAAAATTAATTTTCAATTACCACCATTAAATGCTTCCTATAATTATGGATTTAAGATATTCATATGTTAATTATAAAATTATTGTAAAAATATAATTATTATATAAAATATCTTCCAACTCTCCATTTTTGGTGAATACGATAGTGTAACTCGTTTTTTCAGAGGGCTATCGCCTCACGAAGATATGTTATTCATTTTTCATTTTTCCTTACATGAAATATAATTTAGTTAATTTTAATGAATATATTCGATATTTATAATCTAAAAAATCCTATATAAATATAATATCACAAATAACATCATAAAATCAAATCCATTGGAAAATAATTTCATTTCCACATTGTATGTGTGGACTAATCCCTCGATATAGAAATGTGAATATTTATTTATTTATTTAAAATTGAATGGTAATAATGATTCACGTGACTGATATAAATTATATATATGGAATAATAAATATTCTGGATGGATTCTTTGATATCTATTTTAATTTTATTCCATCCATTTCGGAAAGTGGAAACAACATTAATGTGTATGTACTGTATACCGTCTCCTTGGATAGTGCAATCCACATTATACATCTAAAAATAATTTAATACTATAATTATTTAAAAATTTAATATATATGTTAATTTTATCATCTTTTTCATTATAGATATTATTTAACCACAATAAAAATAAAATGACCAATATTATGGAAATAAAACAAACACAAAAAAATGAATAAATTATCACATAAAATAGTGATTTTTACAAATAATTTTTTATTAAAAGGTGTAAAAGGACTATATATAAATAATAAATGGTATTATATATATTAATATGGATATTTTATATATTTATAATAAAACTATATTTATTATACGAGTTTTTTTTGGACACATAAGATTGAAGTTGAAGCCGTGGTAAGGGTTCTCATCTCAATTTTACTTTCAAGGGACATATGGTATATTCAGCGCTCATTTTTTAAGGTATATTCAAGAACCCATTAGATTTTTTTTCATTAATATATTTATCTTAAATGTATATATAGTTATATTTTATTTTATTTCTTTTATAGGTCTTGCGATTGAGAAGGTACTTAAGTGGTAAAAGATTATTTCACAATCTCATTATTATTCAGGATTATTATTTTTTTGTTTCAAATGGTGAATTATATGATATTTATATATTAATATATATATATATATATATATATTATTCTCATATAGATATTAATGAACTATTTTAAGTAACTATATAATTTTCCACTCATTGTACATAAATTTTAAAGAAACTCTTTCTAATAAAATCTGATATTATTTCTCTCTTCTGTCCAAAATCCTTTTTCATAAAAATCTATGATTTATAAAAATGTTTTCTAGATATTTTTTATTATTTTAATATAAATATATTATATAAATTTTTATGTATTTTTTTAAATAATCTAATATTCAAGGCATTTTCAAAAGAGATTTGGTTTGGATATTAAATAAATTTTAATGGAACCATTGCATAAAAATGTACAACATGAATAAAAATTATCACCATTTGGGCCAATAATTGATTTAAATATTATTTTAAAATATTTCATTGTTTCCTTTTAAATAAATATATTTACCTACTTTATTGTGAACACTTTTTTGAAAGTTATTTTAAATGTACATATGTTATATTCCTCAATTACGTTTTGATGAATTTTTTCTTTATTTATATTCATTGATGGAACCAACCATATATTGTTCATAAGATCCAATAGGTATATGTTGTATTTACATCATCCATAATATTTATTTTTATTGTTTATGATTTTTTTTGACTATGGATGTACAATTTTTTTTTATTCAAATACATTATTCTAGATGCTTTATGATTATGTTTATTTGATTTAATCACTATGAACATTTCATATTATACTTCTTTAAAATGAATGATCATGTTAAATATGTTTCAATTACTTCATAAGGGGAATTCATTGCATTTAGTATGTGATGCATGTGGTCAATTATAGATAGTCCCTTAGTGAATCGACAAGTCTCATTAGTAAAAAAATTTGCTTAAATTAGGCATGTCTCTTCCGAATGATAAAACCTATATAATAAAAGGTCTTGATAATATAAATTATATGTCTATAATTATGAATTGAATCATTATGTGATCAATTTTTAATGTTAATATAATTATATTTTATTTATAACATCCATGGATAATTTTCATGCTCACATGTGTATTTATATGGTTTTATTTTATTATTATTTATTTCTAACATATTATTACTAGTTTATTGGTTAAATTGAACGTGTTTCATTAACTAGCAATTTCATATTTACTATGATTAATAATATACGAAATCTTCTTCTATAATGTTACCCCTATGGTGCATCTTAGATACTCCTTTATTGTTTATTTTTTTCCTCAGAATACCATGAAGTATTTGTTGATTGATTATAAAGGATAAATTATGATGAATACTGGAATTCAAAATTTAAAGACAATGTGTAATTAAACATTTTAAACATGAATTTTATTATCAATTATGTATCTAGTCATCCAAAACTACTAAACAATTTCATCTTTCGAGATGTGATTCCTTGTGTTTGTTAGCTATATAATAAAGGAAAATTCATCTCTAATCTGTTGGAGTCAGGGTCATTAAAATTTATGTAACGACCTGGGTATTTATAGAATATTACATTTTAATATCTATTATTAATTAAAAATATAATATTCATATTATTTTAAAGAGGACACTTTTTTTAATACTATACTCAACACCAAACAATGAGTTTCTTTGAAATATTATGTTTCACATAACATTGAGATATACCAAAAATTAATATGATAATAATATTACTTGAAATTGTAGTTAATGCATAGATGTTGTATTTCTGGGAATGAAAATAACTAATTTCATTATGATTACATATGTTAGTTAAATGTATTGACATTTATCGAATAAAATTTATAGGCTTAAAATAATAATGAATCTGAATTAATGCATGAAATACTCTATTTTTTAAGGTTGGTTTACCAGCATTTTATAATGTCCTGATTTCGAAAGTCGCTCGGAGATGCAATGTACATGGTTGGTCAAATGGACTCCAGATAATTTCCTCAAATTCTAGAGGTAGCTGAAAAGCATCGAGGGCCTTGTGTGTGATACTGGGGAAACTGTGCCCTCATTTTAAGAGTAACACAGCAGAAGTAAGTAGATAACAATAATATAAGCAGTATTAATACCATTCAAAAGTAAATAGTGTAATAATAAAGTTAGAACAACTGGAAGTCATATATAAATGATGCAAGATACATATGTCTATGAAGAAAACAAACAAGTTAAAATATAGTAGTACACTAGTACACTATGTACAAAAGAAAAAAAAGAATCAACTCCTCAGGATCGCTATACATAGCTTGGTCCCTTGCTCAATAGATCCACAGCAATAAAGTACCCTAAGTAGAAGGCCACATACCATTATCTATACCTACATCAATATATTCTATTTAGGCCCAAAAGAATATCCCAAATAGGGTTTGTGACTAAATCCCAATAGGAAACCACCAAGTGATCTGTGCTTAACAGTCTGTGAATATATATGCCAGGAAATAAACAAAATTAGCAGTAAACATGGAAGTACTCAATAGTAAACAATACACAGTTTCAATGCATTCAGTTATATATATAAAGCAAAAACATATCAAAGAATTTATCCCTTTATTTAGTACATATATTTTAACCCCTCTAGTTCAACCAAACAAGAAAAGCATGCAGCTAAACAAAAATGGTAACCCTATGGAAAGTACTCACAGCCCAAACCCTCTGGTTCATCTACCCAAGGAAAGCAACCATATAGACAGTACACTCTGTTTAACCATTCTTGTTCAGCATAAGCATACACTCTCTGAGGAATCACTCATATTCAATTCCTCTAATAGTCTCGTATCCATATCTAATGGCGTTCTAGGGAAGAACATATGTAAAATTCCCGATGAGGCCCGTTTCGAGAACTACATAAACTATGAGGAAGAACATACGTGAATTCCCCCTATGGTCTCGCCATGTAATAGTAAAACATACACTCTGGAGAATCCCTTATATCCATTCTCCATATGGTCAACTACACTAGTTTACACGTCCCTATGTATGTCAAGGAAGCATAGAAATGTGTATCAGCCAAAGGGAACCTCATGAACTACATGGAAATTAGTCTACATCATATCAGCAGAAAAGATAAACAAATCACTCCATCCCACAATACAATTCATGGGAAAAACAACATGGTAGCCTAACAAGCTAAGCATGACCAAACTGTTAATATAGGGCATGAATGGGAAAACACTTCCAATCATACTAATTAACCCTATTCACATTTAATAAACCTCTACTCATGAATACAATCATATTAAGCAATTACCATGGTTAAAACCGTAAACATTCGATACACCGATCGAGGGTATTGGGTACTTTTTGTCATAAAATTCAATGACTATCAATGGAAAGTCACAAACCACATACCTCAGTGTTGCAAGATCATTATACGTTAACCTCAAGCCTTGAATCTCCAATGAAAACTATATATCTACAAAAATTTATAAAACATTAAACCTAGGACAACTCCATAATGGGAAGGAATCAGGAAACGAAGCTCTAGCTGAAGGAAGACCATACTGAGGCGATCCACACTCAATCAATGGTGATCAATTCCGAGAACAGATTCTCAATCGGGGGCTCAGATAAGGATCACAGTCATTCGAATGCTCTCAGATGAACCAGACCAAGAAAGAGGGATTTCTACCAAATATATGTGACCCCGGCCTGTTTAATGAAAAAAATGAAAGTACATAGTGTTTACATCAGAAGTACATGGCGTTTATTTTCCATTACCGAACCCCACATTAGGCGGTCTCTAGGTCACCACACAGGGCCATTACATTGCTTTGACATGGCCAGCACTCGACTACCCTGGTAACCTAGTACACAGAATGCACTCATAAAGTACATGATGTGTACATCAATTTTTTTAGAAAACCCTATTTTCCTCAAAAACACCAAAAAATTTAAATCATACCAGAAAAAAATATACGGGTTCATAAAAACATCACCATTTAAAAAAAATTCCCCGAATTTCCCTAGCATGGTGGCGTAGAAGAAGAATCCCCGAATAGCTCCTGCCACATAGCTCATATATAGGCACTCCTCTCCCATGTATCATCTTGTAGTTTCCTGTGATGCCATTGAACTCATTCCAGAGGAACATACAGGCCATGGTGAACCTTTGTACTTCGATCAACAATCCGGATAGGATGCCTCACGAATGATGCATCCACCTCCAACTTTACTTCCTCAGGATGCAAAGAATGGGACAGGTCTGAGAAGTTACATCGAAGCTGAAAACCATGGAAAACGTCGTGCATAGCCCGTTATCCCTGAGGTAACTGCAACCAATATGAAACTAGACCAACTCTCCCTAATACCTCAAATCGCCCAACATACCTCAGTGATAGCTTACCATGTCAGTTAATCCTCCAGTGTCCCATCCTCAGTGTGACACGCAGGAAAACCTAATCTCTGACCTTTAACTCCATATGATGTATCTGTCGATCAGCGTAAGACTTGTGACATGAATATAAAATAGTCATCCTCTTCAAAATCAACCCTATATGCTCTTTGGTCTCTTAAATAAGACAATGTTTGAGCATATCTACCTATCATGCCTCAATCCAACACAAAGGTGATCATCATGGACTACTGTACAAATACAAATATGGTGCCATCTGAACAGATGCTTGAATAATATTATTGTAGACAAACTCCACAAGAGTTATATGCTTCTACCAAGAACCTCCAAAATCCAGAATGCATGTCCGAAGCATGTCCTCAAGAACCCTGAATCATACACTCATACTGGCCATCTGTCTGGGGATGGTAAGTTGTACTCCAATGTTCAAGTAGACCCAAGACTTTATCTAGTCCCTACCAGACCCGAGAACTAATGAAATTGTCTCTATCGAAAACAAAGGAGTGAGGAACCCCATGTAGAAGTAAAATCTTTTGGATGTAAAACATTCACAACTGATCAATGTTGATGGTCTCCTTCATCGGAATGAAGGGAGAAAACTTTGTTATTATTTCAATGAAAACACATAAATCACCATTACCTAGTGGAAACCTTAGTAAACCTGTCATGAAATCCATCACGACATCATTCCACTTCCACTTGAGAATGGGTAAATGCTGTAAAAGACCCATGGGTTGCAGATGCTATGGCTTCACCTGCTGACTGGTGGAATACATCCGAACGAAACTAGCAACATCTATCTTTATACATATCCGCCAATACTAACGGTGTAGATCACGATGAATTTTGGTGACACTATGATGAACTGCCCAAACTGAGGAATGAATGTCCCGCATCAACTCCTCACGTATGTCTGCTGACACCCATACATGCCCCTGGAAACCAATATATCACCCCTGCCTATGGTTCATACAAGAATATGGTCCTCTTATAAAACTATCTCCCATAGGACCAGGCCATCATAATTTGATAGATTCCTCATTTTTATTCGATCCTGAAAAGTAGAGGTAACAACTACAGAAGAATGAGACGTCTGCCCATGTCTATCGTTCACCTCCAAATGCATCTTATATAATAGAGACTTATGGTTCCACTCACTGTTGTCCATTTAAACTTCCTGTATATGAGTCATCATACTTAGCGCATCAGCCACTAAGTTTCATTACACAGGTGTAAAGAAAATCTCAACATCAAAAGACTGAAGGTACTCAACCCACCTTCGCTGTCTCAAATTTAGATCACGCTGAGCGAAGATATTCTTTAGAATCTTTTGGTCGGTGAGAACCATAATATGCACTCCTAGATGATAATGTATCCAATAGAATAATTCATGAACAACTTCTTCCAACTCAATATCATTCGTCGGCTAATTCCTCTTATGTGACCTCAACTGCCAAGACCCGTATGCGATGACTCCTTATCCGGGAATAAGCACTACTCCCAGCCTGATACCTGAAGCATCAAAAATAAAAAATGAATCTCTTGACCACCTCTGGAAATACTTGTATCAATGTAGATGTAATCTTCTCTTCTAGCTCTTGAATGGATGAGTCATAAGAATCTGACCACATGTACTTCTCACCCTTATTAGTCAGGCTCATTAGTGGAACTGCTATGCATGAAAAGTCCTATATAAAATATCTGTAATTACTAGCTAGCCTGACAAAACTCCGTACCTCAAATACATTATTTTTCTGATCCCAGGAAATTAATTGTCTCACTTTTTATTGGTCTACTGATACACTTTCCTCTGAGATAAAATGACCCAAGAAGGGAATTTTGTCTATACCAAAGTGGCATTTTGATATCCTATCATATAACTGATGGTCTCTCAGTGTACTCAAAATGATCTCAAGATGGGTAGCATGGTCGTGTCGAGTGAGAGAGTACACTAAGATACCATCCACGAAGACTACCAAAAAGGAATCCATGTATGGATGGAACAATCGGTTCATCGGTTCCATGAAAAGTACATGTGTGTTCGTCAAACCAAACAACATAACTAAATATGCGTATAGACCATACCTACTCCCAAAGGCTATAATTGGTATATCAAATGGTCTATCACGCATCTTTTGATAACTATATATCAAGTCAATCTTTGAGAACACTCGAGATCCTCGATTTAGATAAATGATATCATCATTTCTCAGCATCAAATATCTATTCTTGACCGTCCATTGGTTCATGATATGATAATCCACACATAGTCTGAGGGTACCATCCGCCTTCTTCGCAATCAGGATTGGCGAACCCCCCGGAGAAGTACAAGGTCAGACGAAACCCTTTTCCTATAACTTCTACAACTACTTCTTGAGAACTTGTAACAATGGTGTAGCCATCCTATAAGGAGGAATGGACACCGATGTTGGTCCAGGAACAAGCGCAACAGAAATGTCTCCCTCTCACTATGGAGGAAAAACTAATAAGTCTTCTGGAAAGACGTCCCTGAAATGATCCACCAATGGAGGAATGTATATATGTGAATTCCCATAGTAATCTTGATATAGTCTAGAAATATGGGTTGTTACACCTCCCAACCCATGATTCTCATGTCCCGCTCTACTCATCTAGACATATCATTCACCCTTATGAATAAACTATTCACCTTATGGTGATGTGATACTCACCCTACGACGATTTCAATCAACAATAGCCTGGAAGGTAAATAACTAGTCCATTTTGAGAATGACGTCATAGCCTATCATCTCCAAGACCTAGAGGTCGAATGAGAAGTGACACCCACTGAACTCAAGAGGACACTCCATGAACTTACGTATAGTAGCCGTTATTGTCCCCAATGGAGCATCTAGCGTCAATATATTAGCAGACAAAATGACTCAGATCCCCAGGCTCTCCGCAATAGAAACTGATATAAACCTATATGGAGTTGTCACGAACCAACCAAGGTCTTCCTGAGTTCCCAAGAACTCAATTATCTGGTTCATTCTATTCAACCATTCTTTTTCCCTCTATGTCTTTGAATCACCCCTAAATATGGGTGGATTTTTCTTTTGAAACTGAAACCCATGATCAACATGCCTGGTTTCTTCCACTTTGTTTCCACATTCCACAACTTGGAATGCTTTCACAATACATTTCACTAGCTTCTGGTTCACCTGAGGTTCAGGTGAGACCATGTTCTAATCAACCACTGCCGGTTAGTCTATAAGACAGGTACCCAGTGACATTTCTATAAACAGAAAACATAAAACAATGTGTCTCACTTTCATAGACATCATAAAATCCCATTTCAATTTGCATTACACAACACTATCACAATGAGGCTTTTCACCTTTCCATATTTCCCATGTTTCACCATTTACAAAACCAAACAATTCTCAAAGTACCAAATTTATTCACATTTCAATTTCACATATTTGTAAAACCATTTCCCAATTAAGACCTAAAAAATTATACCCAATGAAATATGCATCCTAGTGGGAAGTCATTTCTACCACGCATTCCATGCTCATCTCATTGACTACACACATGACAATGAGATATCCAATGCCTATAAGTGTTTCCAAAACACCTATGTACCCAACTCCATGGTAACTTGACGTTCAACATAAGAGGGTTAGCCACCTCCTTTTATGCTTTGAATTCCATGTTCCAATATTCCGACGCCTTTCTACAATCCTAACTCAAGGAATATACAACAAATATTTCTAACAAAAAAACCAATGATCAACACCAATGATCAAACAAATGCTCTTAGTTGAAAGCTAAGGACCGAACAAATTGATACCACTTGTAACTCCTTGCCCCTACATCATTTGTACGAGGAGATGGTGAGGGATACATGGCCTTATACGACCAAAGGCTGGCAATAAATGCCAATGGCTCATGATAAAATTGGGGAATGATTTTCCCTTAAGACAAAGCCAACCAAAAATCCATTAACAACAACTATATGATGCATGAAAATAAATCATTCCAACATGAATTCCAAAAAGAAAACCATGTTGATTCACCATACAACCCAAAACCAAAGAAAAAACACAATATCAGAGTATTATAGGGAAGACCAAACAACAAAGAACAACATTCTATGATACCACCACAACTCTCCACCAAGTTCCAAGCTCCAATCTCCACCAAGAGATCACAATACACCTTTAAAGGTGGATTATGCCTTAGAATTTCCCACGTCATAGTACACAACATCTGCAAAGACACCAACGTGTCAAAGAAGGGGGTGAGTACTAAAACACAATAGGTTTTCCCCAAATGACTTCCCTACACATGCCACTAAGATAAAACCGTTAAAACATTTATACAGAGCAGTTTATATAAAATAATAACAAGTCCAACCATTTCTATAAGCCATCATACCCTTAAAAATCCATCTCACCTAAACCAAGAAACAAAGGGAAAGCTAAACAAACCTGCCACAAGGAATTTCATCATTCACACACTAGCACAAAAATTTTCAACTTCCAAAGAAATCCACAACAAAGCAACCATAACAGTAGAGCTTATGTCCAACCCGTTCACCCACTCACACCAAGTGGCACATCCCATCCACTTAACATTTCATGGTTGCCCTTCTGTCCACCATACATACCCTTTTTATAGTGGGACATCTCACCACTTCCACAAAACATTAAAATCAATCCAAACCAAGAATATAACCCTCCTCGGTCACAAAAACATGCAATGAACAAATTTCATTGCATATCAATCCACTACAATAAATCACCCATTTATTGAAAATCATTTTCCATGCTGAACCAAATTTCAATAAAACAACCCCTTTATTGAAAACATTTTTCAATAAATCATTTTTCACAAATCAACCATAGAATCCCATTTTAAAATCTCCATTTTAAAACCCACAACAAAAGCATTTCACCATAAAACCCTATTTTCCCCAAAAATCCCAAAATGGATTTCCAACAAATATTGCATATCAAAACACAATTAATTTCAATCCCACTAAACTAATTGTAACCAAAAACTATTATCTCAAACCAAGTGGAGTCGAGAGAAAATCCAACTACCATCATGGTTCTTGAGAAATACACCCACAAGCAAATCATACCTGAAATCCGGCGAACACACCACCAAAACCTATCTAGATCCATTTACCTAGAATTAGAAAGCCTTAAAATAAACATCCAAGGAATACACAACACTATATCAACACACAAATGGTGTAGATCTAGAAAACCGAAAGAAAGGGATATGTAGATCTAGAGGAATGCACAAAGAAACCAAGAGGAGAGACTTACTCGGGAGAAAGAACCTTCAATCTGCTAAGAAACCTCTTCAAAAAGCTTCCCCAAAGAGTGTCAGAGCACCGTAAACCTTTGTTAACCCTAAATCCCGAGTGAGGCTCAACTGAGAGGATGTATGGAGAGTTTTAGGTCACGTTTGAGGGAGCCTAGATTTAAAAGCCCCTACATTATTTGGTCACAGGGTTAGCCCGCATGGTTTTTCAAATCGTGTGCTAACCGTGCACAGGATGCTGCCTCGAGATCAAGAATTTATATGGTTTCCTCGCACGGTTAAGAAAATCGTGTGCCAGCCGTGCGAAGCCTGCTGTCTCCCCCTGCATGGTTTCCTATATAATTCGCACGGTTTCTACTAACTGTGCTCAAACCGTGCTCCCTATTAAAATACTCCAAACTCATTCAAAACAATTAAAAACTCTCCAAACCTCTTCACAAATCAACCCATGCCCTTTAGACACATAAAAATTCAAAAACAAAGTCCACATACCTCAAACTGGTGGTTCTACATCCCACATATCAAACCTGAGCACCAAAAATAATAATAATGCAGACGGGGCCTGCACAATAACATCATCACATTATAATAATAATCCCATAGGGTTCACTCCATAATAATGTCTTTGACATATACTATAAAAAAATTGAGCGCCAAAAATTATGCACCATAAGAATCAAATAAAAAATAATCTCTCACATGGATTAGCATAAAAATCATCATGAAATAATGGGGATAAACAATGGAGATATCAACATCACATCAGAAATTGACAACATAGCCTTCATTTTTATGATATAGAATACCAATAATTTTGGAAATAGATTTTCAAAACTCTGTTTAATTCAACAAAAATAAAAAAATGAAGCATAAATACAATGAAACATAACCAAATATGTTAAGTGATTCTTTATTTTATTTTATAAAAATTACAACAGTACATTTAAAATAGGTAACCCATTAATTACCAAAGGGTACCCATAATGAAAAAACTCATTGGAATGAAGCCTTCACAATTTAGTTTATTTCATAATGAAAACCCTCTTTGGTTTTATGTCAAACACATATAATGCATAAACTACCTATTTCAAAAAGAAACCATAGATAAAGTTGATTAAAATATTTTTCTAAAGGAAAATAACCATTCAATCATGGAAATCATAGAAAATACTAACTATATATCTTATAGAACCATAATTTATATCAACAACTTGTTTAAATCATTAATAAGTCTTGGTAGTCATAAATAAAATAAAATTATTCGATAACACCTTCCTCATGTGGTGGAATCATATTGCCTTTGACAAAAACCAAAAAAGACTTGTACAAGATATCACAACCATTACAATAAAAAATCTATAATTTATCAAGACCATAGGATGGAAAATCATCCAAACATGGAATATAGGGATAAAGGGGATTGGTAAAGGAAGGAAACTAATGAAGTAGGGTAAGGGAAGCACCACCATTCATCCTGGGTGATGAATACCCAAGAAACCACCCTGAAATCAACATAGATGAGCTTTGGAGAAGAATAATATCTATTGAAGGTGTTTATTTTGGGGAAAATAGAGTGGGGTGGTGAAGGGATGATGTCCCACATAAAATATGTATAATGGAATAAATACCCTAATTTGTGTGAATTTTATGTTGTACTCACATGGTTAATCAATCTATGTAGTAACACTACAAATACCCACTATTATGTGTTGTTTGAGATGTGAAAATAGGGCAATCAATTACATTAACCATTCTCTAACATTAACATATTGAGAAAACCACTTCAAGAGGCTATTAACAAAGGCTCAACGCCTAAATTATCCATAAGAATTTACAATGGGGCTTGAACTTTTTTTCCAAACCTAACCCTTTTAGCCTAAAAACCCAATACTCTCTAGTCTATACCAATAAAAAATAACAGAAAATAAATTTTAAACTAGGGGAATCATATAGTAACCACTAAGTCCATTTATACCCCCATTAAATCTTGATTCATTATGGAATGAAAAATAATAACTGTGAAACCCCATTAATAAAGTGTGATTTGATGGACGTTGAACCACTAGATAGGTCCCCATGAAGAAACTATAAAGGAAATAAGATTCTATAAAACAAAACCAACATGTTCACAAGGATACCATTATTGTACATGAAAAATAAAACAATGATATCTAGTATAAGATCACAACATAAATGGAAATTGGTCATGGGTCATGAAACCATTTAAAAATAATTTAAATGGTGTAACAAAATTGAACACCTCCTTCGAAAACCTCCACTATGGGCAATGTAACACCCAAATATTTTTAAATTAAATCCATCATATTCGATAGGGTGAATAACATGAATCATAATGAAAATAAGGGAATATAAGAAAATAAGTATTTATGAAATATATATATATTAAAATAAATTCAACCTCTTTAATAACGTGAAAGGGATGAAACATTGGGTTTGGATGAAATGCCATACTCTATTAAAATAATAATATATTTAATTTAATATTATATATTATATAATAAATTGGTATGTATGAATAGAAGTAAATAAATTGTTTTTTTATGTATTACACATTTATCAATTAAATTTTATAGTTATCGTTTGATTTGAAATAATATAAGAATGATTTTATAGATAAATAAATGTTTTCTGAAAAAATATAATTTTCGGAAAGTTGAATTAATTGTGCATCATGAAAAAATTTAAAATTTATTTTTAGCAATATTTTAATATTTATTTGAATAAATAAAAATAATTTTTGAAACAAACATATAAAAATAATATTATTGATACATTTATTGTTTTTATTAAATGTTTTATTTTTTATGAATTTTTAGAAATATTGAATTTCAATTGAAAATATAATTTTTATTTAAATTATTTACGAAGATTAATTATATTATAAATTGGTTTTAATTAAACATTAGTTAAATTATATATATATATATATATATATATATTCGTCCAATTTAGGTCATTAGATTCATTTTATTATTGAATTTAGATATATATGTTTTTTGAACTAATGGGAATTTTCACATTTAAAACTCATTTTTCATCTCATCTGTGGGATAAAATTTAAATTGAAATTTGAAAATTATATGAATGTGATTTAGAAAAATTCATTCCAAAATTTTAATAAGAATAATTTATATCATCTAATTATATCAACATAATTTTTTACCAAAATAAATATGTAATGAATTTAATATTATTAGCTATAGTTACGGTAATGATAGATGTACTGTGGTACTAAACTAAAATGATAAGAGTTAAAATTACCTAAAAATTTGGAAAAAATATATTCTATGGATAAATATAGACCCTATCTTTTCTATGTATCGATCATACTCCATTTTTTTCCCTTTTCGTGAAAAAAATGAAGTTATTTCTTTTACTTTTCAAAAATTAAAATTGTTACAATCACCACATCGATAAAAGGCTAGCCACATACTATCTTATTCACTCCTTCAAACCATTTTGATTTGATAATGTCTATAAAAATAACTTCTTAACATACATACCATCACCATAGATTCATTTTTTGGAGATAAATCCTTTCATGGAATACATTAGTTATAAACAAAAAGAGGTGGTCTGAGAAGAGGTAAAATTCAAAACTATGCCTTTTTATTTTATTTCTTCCTCTACCTAATAAAATTATTTTTAAATAACTATGTTATTATAACCTAAGTATAATCTATATAATTCATTATTTTTATGTTAAGGGGATGAACTAAAACCATCTCCACTCCTATCAAATTGGTTTAAAAATCATAATTCATGTGTTTTGTGGACGACTGCCCCATTATCTGATTGAATATATTTTCCATTACCAAGTCTCATTGTTTCTTATAGTGGTTGATATAATGTATATATTATATATTTATATAATAATTGTATCACTGGTTTAATTATATCTTATATACATTTTTTACATTCTATTGCATATGGTGTATGATAACGTTGCTTGTACGTACAACGAACATCCCCATCATAATGAGATGTGACTCATCATTCATAGATGATTTTTTTTGGATAATGAAAATGATAATTTTAGATAATACATGTTATATTCAAAATATAAAATATTATTTTATTTATGAAACTTAACTATGATCAAAAATAAATATTTTTTATTCTAAAATAAGAATACCTCATTTTCTTTTTTACATTTTCACTCACTGAATGATGATAATTTTATTCATGTACATTTGGACATCCACCTTATCATTTTGATTCCACTCTCTTTTCATCACCCCATGTTTAATATATATATATATATATATTAATATAAATTATATATTATTAATATATTATTATCATTTAATAATGATAAAACATTAATTACATGTTTTTCATAATGATGGTTGAAAAATGGAAACTTTACCCATTTGTATATACGTCCAACCATATCCATCATTGTAAAATAAATAATTTTTTAAAAACATCATTGAAGATTGGTTTTAATATTATACGTTATTTTCAAATTTGATAATAATTTCATGTTTATTATTATTAATATTATTAAATAATTACCACATTGACCATATTCAACCTATGAAAGTCATTTTTCACACTTGAGAAAAATATCATAGAAACATATGATGTAAATTTAATTGTTTAATTATTCATATAAAAGAATATAATAATTGATATAAATGAATTAGTATAATTTAAAATGTTCTTTTTAATGAAAATATTTAACTGAGTATTATTATTCAGGATGAGATAGAACATGCATAACGATTCAGTCTCAACGTGGGAGTTCCTCACCTCACTATTAATTTTGTGAGACATATGGCTTATTCACCACTTTTTTTACTATTTTTGTTGTATATACTCCCCTTTATTCAAATTATATAATTATTTAATTTATATTCATTTTATTTAAAATTTCAATAAAATATATTTAATAATGGGTCTTATGATTCAAATGTTAATGAAGTTGTATGGGTTTATATCACAATCTCATCATTAATTGGGATTGTTTTTGTTATGTCACACATGGGGGATTATATTATATTTCTATATTAAAATATATCTAATTTATTCTACTATGATTATTCATGACCTATTTTAATTAATGGTTCCACATTACAACTATTTAGTACTTAAATTTTTAAAAAAGAGTTTTTAATAAAATAAATAATCAATTATCTCACTGTATTGAAATAATTTTTAAAACAATCATAATTTTTCAAAAATAATCCAAAATTATTTTTAAAAATTTCAAAACGTCATTATAAAGATATTTTTTCACATTTATACTTCTTATAAAAGAGTTTTCAATGAATTTTATGATCGTATTATAAACAATTCAAATTTGTAATTTACTAAAATTGTGAATGGAATTTTTATTATAACGCATCTGTAATGAAAAAAAATATTAACCCGGAATACCAATAAATTTTTATAAATTATTTTACCAATTCTAAAATGTAATTTTTTAATAAAAAGTTTTTTAAAAATTATATCCAATCCTTTATATTTAAAATTATTTTATATTTAAAAAATGATAATTTCCAAAGAACATTTTTATATTTATTTTTAGGGTATTTCTACGCATAAAATCATCATCCTTTAATTAAGATTATTAACCACTACTGATAAATTGTATTGATAGCATTTTCTATCCTTGTATAGATGTTCTTTGATCAGTTTGATTGGGGATGTAAAATTTTAATACCATTAACTATATAACTCTAGATTATTTTTTATTATGTCAATTGAGAAAGGATGGTATTAAAAAAAATTAATATACTTTATAAATATGGATGTTCATGTTGATTTTGTTTCACTCTTCACATAAAAAATATGTGTGAATTTTTATAGGATTGGGGAGACTCGTATATCCCCTCTATGAATCAATATGTCTCATGAAATAATATAGGTTTGTTTAGGATAAGCACATACCCTTTTTTATAATTATATTAGTACGGTGCCTCAATGATATTATAGTTTTTGGAATATGGTCCAAATAGTATGTTTTATAGTTCTTGACATTACACATTCTATCATTATGAATTTAGTTATTGATATTCCATATGATCATTTTATTATTTAGAGTATTAATGGTTAATTATCAAAGTAATATCATTATTTATAATAAATTTATCTAAGGATCATTTATTCAAGACATATTATTCTCTAGTTATTCATTAAATAGAATGTGTTTCATTAATTGACATTTCCATATTGATTATGTATTATTTATTGATAGCTTCCATTGTATTCGCATCCTTACTATTCATCTGAGCTCACCCATTTTTTATGTATTATTTTCCACAAGATATATGAAAGTGTTTTCTGATTGATATGCAGGGATACAGTAATGAGAATACTGGGAATTTGAAATATAAATCATTGTGTATTTTAATTTTTAAAATATACTGTAAATTTCAATTATGTATATATTTTATCAAGACTAAATTAACAATTCATTACTCCAAGATGTGATTCCTTGCAAAATATTCAAATTTAATAAGGTTTCGACTAGGTCTGGGATATGTGGTCAAGGGTTCTACCCTTGATATCAGAGGATGTTCAGTAGAAACCATGAAAACTAGATTTATGAATTGATATATCTGGGAATATATCATGTGACATCCCAGACCAAGATTAAACTACAGGCTCCCTGAGACAAGTTGGTCACATGGACTCTAGTCCATCTCCCGGAAAACTAGAGTCGTCTGACTAGATGGGAGGGTCCATGGGATGTCCATGTAGAAAATATACACTCATCACTAGAGTGTAGAACACCAGATCTATACAAAAGGATTAGTAAATAAAGGAATAATATTAATAAATAACAGTCAAAAAAATAATCAGACTGAATAATAAATAGTAGGAACCACTGACCAAAATATAAAAATGTTGATTATACATTGCATATATGTAGAATAAAGAGAAAAATGGAAACCCATAAGGAAAAAAATTCAAATAAAATGTAGAAAGGTGGATTTTAAAAAAACATTAAAAACATATTGAGATCATGCTCGATCCTCTCCTTCTAGTTTCATCCTATGTAAGAAATAAATCACCTGTCTAAACTGACACACATCACTTTTTCAAGTCCTACATAAAATTACTTTGTCTAGGTAGCAATGGTATCTTGGACAATGTGTGAGATAAATATATGCATCCCACCACAAATGTTTTCTATACCATCATATATGTGTAATATAGACTAAAACATTGTGAAAGACTACATATATAAAAGTAATGAAGTATAGTAATGTAAAACTAAAGTACCTACTTCATCCATAATCATGTGTTTGATCATGTAACCAGTAAATTTATTACACGTGTTCCGATTTATATGTATATTCCATGTGTTCAAATACCATCACTATCATCCTATCATGATAATTATTGTAGAGGTTCCATGATGTAACAAGGAAGCAATGATTCTATTTATTATGAAGATTTTCCTAGGTCATAACCAATGCATAATAGGCCTCAAATGTCACCAACATTGTAGTATATTCATGAAAAATAATAACTAATAGTGTAATCCATAGAGTTTCAACCAAAACACATTTCACAATAGTGTGATCTAACCAATTCCATGAAATAAATCTAGTGTAAAATGAGATGAAAAATGTCTTCGACCATGGAAGTAAACAAGACACCTAAGATCCATATAATCCTTGATGGAACCATGGAATTTATCCATAGAATCCTATAATTTTAAAGAAAGGATACTATGGTATCATATTTGACATCCAATGATATAATATGATAGGGTATCAAGGTATGTCACAAATAATGAAACCAACATCCTTGAATCAAAATGGATTCCTTGAGTAGAATAGGAGTTATCATGCGAATCAGAAATCTAACTTGATTTTGACAATTCCAATAATGATTTAATTGTTCATATACAATTCAGAACCTTATATTTATTTATTTTATTTAATTAATCCTTGTTACAGTCATATCATTTAATAATTTCATTTAAATCATTCATTTCTATTTAGTAGTGTTTAAATGCCAAGGGGAATGAAATCATTTTATTTATTTCATATATATTTTAATTGTTCTTTCATTTACCAATAATAACATGACATGGTTGGGCCAAGGATGTGGAACCACATGAAATTAATTTAATGTAAACTAGGAAAAGTCATATATATACATGCTGAATTCCAATTTAAAATTTAACATTTGATTAACCATGTTTATGATCGTTATGTATGTGTTTTACATGATTAGAATTAATGGTAATTTTATTGATGAACTCAAAAATATATTTTTATTTAATTTTATGCAGGATTAGCGTCGAAAAGAAAATTAAAATAAATGATGAACATTTTGCAGATGCCAAAGACAACCTCAAAAGTTAAAAAATGGAAACACCCTACATGGGCAAAAGATCATATCGATGTAACCACCAATTATGAATAACATATATGTAATCTGTCTTATAACATGGTTCTAACGACTACATTAATGGTATATAATTTTGATATATGATTCCTGATTAAATAAGCACACCCACCTGAAAATTTTATAAATGATAGTACTTGAGCACTGAGTTATAGTCCCCCAACCTTTAACACATATGACCCTCATAATCCAGTATCAACATATAATTCAGCTATTATTAGAATATATCTAAAAAATAAATAAATTCACTTAAAATATATCATATGAGAATGTATCTAAATTGTTTCATTTATAGGAATTGGAATGTTTAAATAATAAAAATGATTCTACATATTACTAGGGAGGATCTAACGAGATGAATGATGATCTAATTAGATAGTGTACATACACATGATGTCAGAGACTAGAATATACAGTAATTGGAGACTAAATGGTATAGAAGAGGGTTCTATGATCATTGGAAATAAAAGATAAAAGGAGACATGTGTTTAACATTTCATTAATATAATCATGGTAAATATAAAAAAAATAACCCTTCGTATAGTTTATCCACATAGTTTGTTCAAACCGTGTGCAAACCATGCACTAAAACCTATATAAATGGGAAAATTACATGTTTATTTCTCCCAGTTAGTGTGCATGGCTTGAATAACAATGTGAAAACTATGAAAAATTACAATATCAAAAATTGCAGACATTCTCACGTGGTTTTGTGGGCCATTTCTCATGGATAGGTCAAACTGTGTTCCCTAATATACCTCGATTTTTATCCTCATATGTTAAGATATAAAAATTGTTCATTCCTAGCATGGTTGATTCTAACCATGTAACATGCCTTTTTCTCCCAAAAAAGAAGGGTTTTGGGCCTTGAACCAGCCATGTCACCCCTGTGTAATTTCGTAACTCCTTAAGAAACCATATTATGTTAAAATATATAACTAGAAAAAAATGTAACGGATCCAAACCTATGTAAAAAATTGGGTTATTATAGTCTTCCACCATCAATGTAACTCACCCACAACTTCACATTCCAAGGGCGGTGAAATAATTTATTGTTACAACTCTGGCCACGAGGTATGTACATTGTCCTCCCTCTCACAAGTATCATCATATAAATGGTAATTCATCCATAACACCCATACTAGTGGCCATAAAGGCCGTAATGATCCTATTATCTCTGATCAATTATTTGTATTTGATAATCCTCAAACATATCTTTGACATCCAGCTCAACATCCTTAGAATCAAATGTTTATGTTGATTGGACATGATATCAGTGAATTTGGGATACATAGAATATACCATGTATGAAACAGTACATATGAGGATATAAAAACTGATAGGTTACTGGCCTATGTCTATCCATAATCTCAAATGGATCAAAAATGTGTAGGAATATCTTATCTTACCTCTATATCCATCTATTCCCTTGATTTGGTGATACACATAGGAAAACATGATCCCCAACCATAAACTCTAGACGTTATTGATGGTTATTGGAATAATGTTTTTTCTAAATTGAGGCGTATTCATATTCTTCCTCATCAGCTAAACATATTCTGAATCTCCTATATTATAGAAGGACCATGTAGGGCTACCTCTCATTACTCTATCCAGAATAGGGGTGAATGCACAACCTACATTATATGGCATCAAATGATCCATCTAAATCATCTCCTGAAACATATTATTATATAATAAATCAATGAAGGGGATATTCTTCTCCCAATAACCATTGAAATCAATAAATCATGCTCCTAGCATGTATTCCAAATCATATATCATATATTCCGACAATCCATTGGTCTCAGGGTGAATGGTTATGACTAGAAGCACTTGTGTACCCATAGAATTATATAACCACTTATAGAACCATTGTGTAAAACATTTTTCATTATATGAAAAGTTAGTATGAGGGACCTGATGTAGCAGTATTATCACAAAGACATATAACCTTCCTAGATCATCAACTAAAACAGTCTCTTATATTTGATGGAAGTTGTTAATTTCATCATTCGGTTAATAACTAACCATACAACATTACTAATCGTGGGATACCTAGGTAATCTTACTACAATGTGCATGGAAAAATCATCCCATTTCCATTCATGGACTATAAACAGTTGTAACAATCTACTAATTCTATAGTTCTCCTCCTTCACCTGCTTATTTGTGGATCACTTGGGATTCAAGCCTACTATATGATGTTTCATCCAATGCCACCAATACTAGCATCACATGTCTCGATACATTTTGGGGGTCTTTGTATAAACACTCCACATAGAAGCATTGGACTCCCACATAAACAATTATATCATATCTATAGGAATCTAGACATGCCACTTTATATGCAGGATTCAATATTTATCCTCAAAAATATCATGGGGAAGGATATATCCTATAATAAACTCACGGAGATCTATTCCCTCATTATTGGAAAATTTCCTCCTCATCACCTTCTCATGGAAGGAAAAGGTAACTATCATGGCTAAGATATTGGATTTCTTGTTAATATTATGAAACATCATATCCATATCAAATATAATGTTCATTAATTTTAATTATTCACTTCCTTCCCATATGGCTTCTTCTGGAGTTTTTTAGCTCAGTGTGTCAGCTACTATATTGCCTTCTTTACGTGTATTGGCATGGTAAATGTTGATTGAATGAATATATTCAACCCATATTTTCTCTATGAGATACAAGTCACACTGTATAAATATTTATTTTAGGTTCATATAGTTTGTATACATGATAATGTTATCACCCAAAAGTTAATGCCTCCAACAACTTAGGGCATGAAAAACATCTGATTGCTCAAGATTGGGCATCATGTAGTTTCTCACATGAGTTCTCAACTTGTGAGATTGGTATAAAACAACTACATCCTCATAAATAAGAAAACTCCCATGATTTTTTTTATCCATCACCGAACATAGTATAACATTTACCATGACATGGAAGAATAATAATTTCTGCCGAGACTGGCCACCGATTTATCTTTTGAAAGGATTTCTTAAACTTTTCTAACTATAGGAACTTGACACCCTTCATTGTAAGAATAATAATATGTGAATAATTGAATGAAAAATCATTTATGAAACAGATGTAATATATGTATAGCCCAATAAACATCATATATCAGGAATGTTATTGGGATAATCCTAGTAAACTGATGCATTAAACTTATCTAGGTCAACATAGTATCCTTATTCTATGATAATATAAAAAAATAAGTAAACTCTTTGAATTACCTACTATCATGTAGAATTCTTGGAATAAAGTTGGTTCTCTATTAGTGTACTCAAAATGATCTCTATATGCTTTTCATGGTATTTATTGGCATAAGATTACGCCAAGATTTCATCCATAATGACCACAACAAAAGAATCATGATAGGGGTGAAATCCCATATTCATCAGAACCATGAATATGGTAGGATCTTATGTGATACAAAATGTCATAAGAACGTACTCATATATACCATACCTTCTATTCAAAATTTTATTAGGTTTGTCTAATTAACTAACTACCAGATTATGATAGCCAGATAACATGTTGATCCAAAAAAATACCATAGGTCCTTGGAGAGAGTCAAATATATTATCCATTTGAGGACATAGTACAAGTTATTGGCCATAATCAAGTTAAACCATCTGTAATTCATGTATAGATAAAGTTTCCCATCCACCTTCAATGAGAATGCAACTAGAAAACCCCATTATAAAGTACCAGGCTATATGAATCCTTTGGTATCTATATATTCTAACAACTTTCTGAGATAAATAATTTTAGTGGGTTCTATCCTATATGGAGGAATGAACATTGAAGTTTCTCCTAGATTAAGCTCAATATTAAACTCTACAGATCTCTTGGGAGGTAAGAAAATAACCTTTGGGAAATACGTAACTAAAACAATATACTACTACATGGAAATAAGCCAGATATACAACCTAATTATATATTAAGATATAGGAAATCATGGTGATCAATCAACCTAGACAGCGATTCATTGTTCCTACTATACTAGCATTGACATCCCACTCATCCTTCGGTAGATAACTACTAACATCTGGTGATGTGAACAATACCCTGATACAATTTTTATCTACAAAGGTGTGATATTGAACCAACCAATCCATCTCGATAATGACACTGATTCACATCATCTCGATATCAAATAGGTCCCACATGAAAGGGTTACATTCTACCATAAGTGGATTGTCCCTATTTTAATGTATTCCCTGTAATTGTACTCCCAACACTATATCCAGGGTCATCACACCACAATATTACAATATTTATAGACTGAGATTTGAAAATATATATAAGGAGTGGAAATAGTGTGATGAACCTTTATCAAATAATGTAGATATTATATTGGATGCTATTAGAATAATAACATTTGTTATAGATGGTCTTACAAGATGATCCTCGAGTATCGACTGTAGTGCATGAAAATGGCCTGATCCATGACCTTATGTAACATATGGAATAAAAAAATAAATACTACTATAATGGATATTTTGGTAATAAGGAATTTGGGTCACATACTCACGACCTCATCCTCACCTTGTACTATCAGTACAACTACAACTCACTATCTGACACGATGTAAAAGAACCCACTCTTAAGGGTGGATATTTTACAGATCCACCTCTAATAAAAGCTGATGGAATGGTACATAATAATATTGGAATGTGCTCATATGGACAAATGCTCAACACTTCAGAGGTTTTCTATCACACCCAGATTCAGGTTCATCAATTGTCCACACCGGCGACACTCCATTGAGATACAAGCATGTGTACTATGCCTTCCACCTCACATATGGAAAACCTAGATAGATTTTTTATATAGTGGGATGAACTAATATACTATCAAAGACCACCCATCGGTTTTTATTCATTGAGAAGATCTTGATTGACTATCTCGGAAAAGTTAGGTAGTTGAAAGACATTCACATGAGTACGAATTGAATACCCGATCTCATCCTCGAATAGTCTAGCACACGAAAGGTCATCACCATCTAAAAGAGGTGAATTTTTCTTCAACTCATTAAAATTATCTGAATATTCCATAACTAATATATATATCCACTCAGGATGCATGAACACTCTATATCTGTCATCTATCATTATCTATTGATTGATGTACTCATATAAGACAGTTAAAAATTCATCCCACACCATGTCTTGATGGTGACCGACCTGGTCAATTACATCCCATCAGTTCCTATTTGAATATTTCATCATGTATGTAAAATTATTAACACTCCACTTTGGAGGAATATCCAATGATAAGGTGACCTCATGTGAAGACTCTACAAAAATTCGACCATTGTACCCTAATAATATAGAATGATGATTCATTAGGAACTAATTGGTTAAATCAGCCACCATAGGTGTCGGAAATATAACACCATGCATAGACTATAACATCCGTAGAAAACTATATCAAAATTTATCTTCAGTTGCCAGATCTTGTGTAGTAGGTGGTGACTCATGTGTAAATCCTAGAGGTATGACTTGAAACTCAGGGACAACCACTTCAGGAGAATGGTCATCACCACCCTCCAGGAACACGACACGAGGACCTCATGGAAACATTAGTCAACATGTTACAAGAAAACGACATAGAAAACTATTAAAAAATATAGATAGAAACACTATTATAAGATGAACATAATTAAGGGATCACTATACATGGTATACTATCCCATCTACCCACATTTAAGTCCATGTATTGTTATGTTCTCATGTATTAGTTGTAGGGATTCTAGTTGATGAATGTTCAATAGCACCATGCCTCATCCTCTACTAGAAACCATTTTATTCATATTATATTTAATTTCTAATTTCACTAATTTACATTTCATAAACATGATAAGGTGGTATATGGAAATTCAATCATTTCTTTTTTACAATCATTTTTTCCTCCAATAGTTTTCATTTTCTTATAAATTATATCGAATTTCATTTAAAATGGATATCCATTTATAAGTGAGTCAGGGTAGATACAACTTATCACTAAAAAACGACACCCATTTGATTTTAATCTAATGGATTGACTCACTATAATACTAATTCCAAAAAACGAGTCCACATAACACCTCATGAGATAAAACCGACAATAAATCAATCATAGCCAATATCAATTTAATTTTATCGATACAAACAAGGCTTATTCAATAAGCACATATATATAATGTAAATAAATGATTGAGATACACCTATATGGCATGAAAATTTTCATGAAATGTTAATTCTATATGCTTATAATGATGCATGTATCAATGTTCCTTTCCCTCATTTCGTTGGTACATGGTTGAAATGTAATCCATAATAAAAATACATAAAATATCAAAAAACACATAGCATGTTGATCAACAAATGTGGAAATTATATAATTACTAATTGGAATAAATTAACAAAAAATAATATTTCAGGAAACTAAACATTTTCCCCAACCATGGTTTTGTGCCACCAAAACATGAATTATACCAAAGTTCAAATAATTTAAAATCTCTTGAATATTTTCTCATTAGTGAAGAATGAAATAATCTATATGATACCACATTGTGATGTCATAAACAAGAATTCTGCAAAATCTTCCTCTGGCCCAGTTGGCCACATGGCCTCAAGTGCATGTCCCAATATGCTAGAGGATATAGACTACAAATGAGGGACTAGGGTGTGTCCATTGGGAGACTATTCCCTCTTTTCCATATTTTATCATTTTATATCAATAATAATTTTATTGTAAAGATAAAATTTAAATAAATAATTATAACCCACAATAGTTGAAGAATGATTAATAAATAGTAGGAATAATTATTGAAAATATAAAAAAATTAGTTTACATGAAATGTTTCTATAATGATGGAACAAATAGAAAACAATTATCATGAAAGAATTCTATAAAAATGTAGAAAAAGGGATTCTAAAAACCCCCACTTAATACTAAGATAAATCTATATGATATTCTACAAGTTTTATCCTATAAAACCTTGAAATCGAGGGTCTGATGAAGAAAACACCCCTTTTTGAAATCCTAAAAATATATAGTCTATCATGGAACTAGTGGCTGCCTAGATAGGGTGTGAGATAAATCTTAGTAGTCCCCCACTAATGATGTATTTATCATTATTTCTTTGTAATATAAAAATAAATAGTGTGTGAGGATGCATATATAATATTAAATTATAAGAGTAGTGTAAATACCCATGTACCTACATTAGCCCTCGACTAGTGTCTGAACATGTATCCATTTAATTTATTAAATATTTCAGTTTTATATAAGTAGTCCTTGTAAGGTAATACCAGCACATACATCCTGATTTGGTAATAGTAGTATAGTATAAAGATATAACATGGAAACCATGATGATATTTCAAATGGATATGTTCCAAGGTAATAACCAAGGAATCCTTGACCTCATGTTTCACCAACTCAGTTTGTAACAATATCTTCGCTAATGGATATGATTGTAATCCAAGCATTATTTTCAAAGGAATTGCGTTATAGTGTGATCTATCCAAGTCAAGGGAATAAATCTAATGTAAAAATAGTTATATATTGCCTAGGCCCAAGGATGTTATTAAGGAAACTAATGTATCTAGAATCCATACTAGATCCAAGGAGTGTTACCAAGGAATCCATTAATAGTATAAGTGGTATCCTATTATTTCATACCAAACATTCACTAATAGTTGAAGATCAGGTTCCATGAAGGGACTCCCCTATTGCAAGTGACATTCATTAATTAAAATTGCATACATGAGTTCTCATGGAATCCCCTTACGAATCCAAAATCCAACTCATGTCTGATAACACTTAAAATGATATTGATGTGTATATAACATTACTAACCTTATATTTAAATAATTTATAAAATTAATCATTGTAATAGTAATACCATTTAATATGTTTAATTTCTTTAATTCATTCCATTAATTAGTGTGACAATATTATGGTGCATGCAACAATTTAAGTCATTTCACATTTAATTACATGGCTCTCTCCATTTCCTTTCATAACAAAACTTGGATGGGATATGGAAGAAAACAATGCATAGTCCATTTAATGTAAACTGGGCCAAGTCATATATACACATGGTACATACCAGTTTACTTTTTATCATTGATTAATATATTTGATGTTGTTACCTTATATTTGTCATGTCATTAGCATACATGGTAAATTACAAAATCAACTCAAAATTAAATGGTCATTAAATTTTGTGAGGGGCTTCCATAAGAAGGGTCATGTCAATGTACACCCAAATGATGGAATAGACACACATAAAAAAATTAAAAGGCATAAACTAAAGAAAGAACCTACATGGGGGAGAAGACATTAAGAATGTAACTAAAAATGATTAAAACAAATTTGGTATGGGTAATAGAAAGTGGTTCTAATGTCAAAAGGCAAGGAATAAAAACTAGGCAGTCGACTCCTAATAAAATTTTTGTACCCACAAAGAAACATAAAAAATGGTAGAACATGAGGAGTGAGTTAAAGACCACATACCTCAAACTTGTATGAATCTCCACATCCAATATCAGCAACAACATTTTCATGTTTTGGAAAAGATCCGAAGAACAAATAAATTCCATGAAAATAGGGCATACAAAAGTTCTTTTAAATAATATTATTGACAAAAACAATAAAACGAGTGATAAAAAATGAATAGATATCTTACAAGTGAATATCCAATGAGATAAATGGAGATCAAATTTAACATCACGGTGAAAACTGATCTAAACCATGGAAAATACCATTAAATGATCTCAAAAGGGAGATAATAGGGTAAACATTATGCTGGAAGTCCAAAGGGAGAAGAAATAAGTTTTTGAACAATTTTTTGATGTAAAATATGTATATTATTCAAAAATAAATGTTCACAAGGTGTGTCCACATGGTTTGGAAAAACCATGTACATACCATGAATGAAAATCTACAGAAGGAATCAAAACACACAATTATTTCCCATGGATTGACTAACCATTCAAAAACCATGTGAGAATCCACTGTTAAAATTGCATACATTATCAAATGTCGTGTGGCCCATTTCAAAATTATTGCCCAATCACTGCACCATCCTCCTACTCATAATCAAACCTCACATAATATTACCTAGCAGGGTGGCCTACATTTGAAGGATAATTCCTACTATGAAATGGGCCATTTCACTTAGGCATTTGGGATAAATGCTCTGAATAATCCCCATTCACCCATGAGACATTCAATAACTCGTTAGGTGTCCATATAAGATCCAAAATAAATAATTCAATATAAATTTAAAGGATCTATACTAAAGTGAAAACTGGGTTCTTACATAACACTATGATTTTATATGAGTAAATATATATCAGAACATGATATGGTTTTGGTAAGGAATATATTTCATTGGAATTCTTATTGGGATTGAACCGATCATTACCTAGTACATGATAATTGGCATTACTACACAAATCGTTTGACGCTATAATTTCCTGGTGCATGAAAATGGGCCTTAATATACCCCTAGTTTGACCCTCCTATAGGATATGATTACAATAATTCAATTTTTATTACAAACCATTAAAAGGGATTTAAAAATAATGAAATTCCAAAAGAAACCATGTTTATGATTATGAAATTATATATGCAGTAATGTTATGAATTTCTATTAATTATTTTAGTATTTCTATGATTATAAAGTATGTTTATTAATTATATGATCTAATCAAGTGTATGAATGTTTTTATAAATGGTCTCATTTTTAAGGAATGACAACCACATCAATTGACATGATCCATAGAGTATGAATTATTGTTTATTTGATGGAATTAATCCAATTTTTCGAAGGAAAATACCCTCCCAAATATTCTCACTGTATGAGGACATTGTATCATATACTAACTGGATAGAGAAAATTTTTTATAATTATTAAGGGACTTAAATGATGTACTATAAGAAGATAATGAATTTGAAAAATACCGATATAGGTAAAAAGGGAAAAAATAGATTTCCACACATCTGATATTTTTTTTAAAGAAACAACTGAGTACGTTATTAAAAGGAATATAAATTTTCAATAATTGTGGAGGTAAAGAATACCATTTCATTGATCTCAAGGGAATGAAAATGGTTTCCAATGTTTATTAATTTATATTTTAATATATGGGAAACTATAAAAACTAATTCCCCAGGTGACAATGGAATACACCACAAGAGAAGCTAACAGATCATGGCCATGCTTAATATAGTATAATAGAAAAAGTGGAATGATTACTATGCTTGTATTTAGACTCAAGAATTATTTCATTTTAGTATTTTATCAATTATATCGCCATTATGATATTTATAAAATGATTATGGAATGTAGTGTAGAAACTTCTAATTAAGTATTTAAAAGGGTATGTTGAATGGTACATATGGACAATAGAATTGTTTCGGTGGAACGTTGATCTTCTTAGATTAAACATTATTGAAGGATAAGTAAATAGTTACATGACAATGATGTTGGGATAATTATTTTATGATAAAGAGTGGATTGATATGAATAAGATAAATTAGATCATACATGCTACCATGGTACATATCAATTATTTTTTATAATGTGTTTTATGCTATCATTGATGGAGTTAATAACATTTTTGAATATAGTAAATAAATATAGTAATTCCTGATTTGTATTTAATTATTATGATAAAATTTATACTGTTTGGGGGATTAATTATATGATAATTTTTAAATTTTAGAGAAATTTTATCTAAATTTTTGGCTCTTAATATTTAGGTAGGTTAATTAAGTTAACCATTTACAATATTGATTAAGATGAAATTAAGATGAGGTTTTAGATATTACTTTATTACGTCACCATATGAATATTTATGCATATTGTATATCATGTAATAAGTCATTTTTCTGAGTAATAAATTTATATCTCACGAATTAATTATCAATCTATTATGGGTCATATGATCTTTAAAAATTGAATTTTAGTGATTTAGTAATTTAAGAAATTAATTTTTGGATATTCTTTTATTGGAGTATGTAATGAATTTAAATTTTATCAATGAAATAAAAGGCAGAAATTTTGATTTTGTAATATAAACATATCAATTATTTATATTTAATTGTATCCTGAGATCGTAAAAATATAAAAACATCACAAAAATTATTTTGAAATTTTTTTCTTTTACCATCATTTTTATGATATAAATGTACATTTTCAAACCATTATGGTTTATGGTTTTTTTAATTGACGGTCACAAGATCTTTTACATTAATAAGATCAATTTCCTTTATCACTATCTATAATTATTTATGCTTTTCTTCTAATTCCACATCTTCATTCCCACTAATTTTATCCTACATATAAATATAGTTATGTGATATTACAAATAAAATTTTTACCCCCTTTATCAATTATAATTAGTATTTTTAATTAATCCTTTTCATGATGTTGAATTTAATGATGGGTATTTTTAAATGAGAAACACATTATTACCATAGTCATGATGATATTGCAAGGACATAATTTATTTTATGGGGTTGAATGTAACACCCTGAGATTTTAAAATAAAAAGATAATATTTAATAGCATGTTAGACATGAAACACAAAGAGTATATTGGAATATAAAATACTAAGGCCTTAAAAAACATTTATTTTCATAAAAAAATCACCATCATCCATAACTTGTAATTCATGTAATGCCCGGTTTGAACCAAACAACATACACTCTTACTTTTTTTTTATTTATACATTTCCACTATACTGTCACTGTTAAATTTTCATGTATAAATATTAATAACTAAATTATAAAAAAAATTAGTTATAAATTTTTTTTAAAATAAAATATTGGTCTATAAATTATTTATAAATAAATCAAGAATCATTTAAAAGAGAATGAAATGTTTTTGGAAAACTGGATTTTGTTGAAAGGTGGATTAGTTGTGCATCATGAACATAATTTAAATTTAATAAATTTCAATTTTAGAATATTTATTTTTAAAAATAAATATAATTTTGTATATAATAATATCAAAATTTTAATAATTTCTATTTTTGTTATTTTTCGTAGTATTGGTTTTAATGAATTGTGGAAAATATTGAATTTTAATTAAAACTACCTTTTAATTTATTTTTTTAAAAATGGTATATTAATTTTTAATTTTTTTAAAGTAAAAGTAGTTTAATAATATGCCTTTTAACCTAATTAATGTTATTGGAATCATTTTTATATAAAAATATTATATAAAAATAATGTACATTTATGAACATTTTCTCTATGACCACCTGATTTCCCTTCACGTCTCTCGTATTGATTTAAATTAAATTTCATGCACATAAGTGATAGGGATTTTTTAAAATGGATTCAAATTTATAATTAGACTAATTTATATTATCTCATAACATCACCTTAATTTCTTATCATAGTAAATAATGAAAATAGTAAAAAAAAATTATTTTCATTAGTGCAAAAAATATAATCAATAGGGGTTAAACTAAAATGAATAGAGATAAAATAATATAAAAAAGTATAAAATCATTATTATTTATATATTTAGACCCTATAATTTATTAGTCTCAATGCTATTCAAATTTTTACACTTTTACCATGTATAAAACATTGATACACCACTTCCTTTCCAAAAAACTATAACTGTACCACTCACCTGCCCAAAAAATGGTCACATATATAATCATTAATTCACACATTCTAACCAATATGGTTAGAAATAAAAATCCAAAAAACATAAAAAATTATATCACATTATCATATTTTTTTATTAGAAATCCATTCTATAAATACCTTAGGTATAATCCAAAAGAGGTGATATAAGAAGAGTTAATATTCTTTACTATGTATTTTTATTTTTCGTTCCCTACATCCTAAAATTATAATTAATCTATTTTGAGATAAAAATATCATTATGTTACATTTATTGAGATTTTTTTGTGTTGAGTTAATTTCATAAAAACATCACCATTCTATCAAATGTGTAATGTAATTCTCATTCTTATGTATGATAGACTACCACCATATGAACTGATGACATTCATTTTTCCATTTCTTCTTCTAATGGTTTGATATGATGATGGATGTAAAGTATATATATTATATTAATAACATAATTTTACCATTATATACAATATATATATATATCTCTATTTTTTTACTTTTCTATCTATATGGGATATGATAGTGTCACTCGTGTGTATGAAGGACTACCGCCTCATGAAGTGATGTGATTCTTTTTCACTATGGTATTATCTGAAAGTTAATGATGACAAATTTAATGAATATATAATATAAAAAAATAATTATGGTATTAATGAAATATATATCATTCTAAACTGTGAATAATTCATTTTGAATTTATTATTTTAGTCGGTGAAAAATGAAAAGGTCATTCATGTTTGTGTGGACTACCGCCTTCATGAAGCAATGGTAATATCTTTTTCATCACTACATGGATGATATATATATAATTATATTTACAGAAATAATATGGTATTTATGATATTATGAACATTATTATAGAATATTTATTATTTTCTTCGATCATATAATGATTATTTAAAATCGGAAACAATACCCATGTGTATGTAAGACCTACTGTTTCCAGTATTTTATCATTATTTATATCTCAAAACCATATTTCATGATTTTTTTAAAAGTATAATTGATGCATAAATATGATAATTAGGAATTTATTAGTTTTATTATTATGTTTAAATAATACCTATTTGTCCATATTCAACCTTCTACTGTCATTATTGACCTAAGAAATATATCATTGAATCATTTAAGGCAAACATAATAAATTATGTAATAATATATTAAATGAATGTAAGTTATTTATATATAATAGAATACATGAATATTATTAATAATTATGTAAATAATCAGCATAATTTAATTTCTTAGGAATATAAAGAATATATGTAATGATTGAGACTCATGGTAGGGGTTTCTCAAATCAGTTATACATACATGAGACATACACCATATTCACTATTTGTTTCATTTATATTGGGTATATATTTCTATTTATTTATGTTATGGTAGTAATTATTTTATCATCATTGTATTTAATTTCACATTTTGGTTCATTTACTTAAGGTTTTTGTTATTCAAAATCTACTATTGCGGTGATGATTTATTTCACAATCTTATCATTATTCAGGATTGTTTTTGTTTAAGTTTCCTTTGGAAGGAATTATTTTCTATATATATATATATATTAAACTTTTCTAATTGATGTATTACTTTATTTACCCATTAAATATTTATTATAGTTTTAAATGAATATAATTAGCATTGTCAAAACAATACATGTTTTGATTTTACAAAAAAAATGAAAAGAATAGTTGTTTTAACTTGTATAACCTGAACAAAATTTTTCACTACTATGGAAAATAAATGTTTTGAAAATTATTTTACCTTTTTTAATTGTTTTTTATAAAATAGTATTTTTTCAATTTTATATGAACTTGTAATTATTAAAAAAATAACTAGAAAAGTTTTTTCCACTAAAATGTGTTAAAATAGCATTTTTGGTATTATACTGATCAATGGAATCTACCGTTTATAAAACCTATGATATATTGGGGTTATAATGTATTTATATTATCTTTATAATATATTTGGATAGTTTAGGATAAATTTACATATTATTAACAATTTTATTACCACTCAAAATATTAAATGTGATGGCTTATGAATATGTTTATTGTATTTGGAAAGTATTAACATTTAATGTTTTCATTTTTCAATAGGATTTCTTATGTTTATTTTGTTTCACAACATTCATAAGAATAATGTGTTTGAATTTTTATGAGATGGTTGGGGACCACTATATCCCCTTATAGAATCAATAGGTCTAATGAGATAATCTTTATTAGGTTTTGGATGAGGCTTAACCATTATTGTAGTTGTGTTTGAACAAGGCCTTGACAGTATTAGCTGTCTTGGTAAATAGAATAATTAGTATTAGATGTATTGTAAAATTCTATTAATGTAATATATTAGATGTCCATTGATATAAATTCTATCATTAAGAATTTAGTTATTGTTATTCCATGTGGTTATTCAGCTAGATATATTAATGTTGGTTGTGTTTCAAAATCATGTGATTGTTTATATGGAATAATTTGGTCATTATTTGTTTATTCAACATTATGGTAATGATGTTGATAAAATATAATTTTTTTCTAGTAAAATCAATTATATTTTAATTATTACTTATTTATTCATAGCATATGTTGTTTCCTTAACCATATCGAGCATCCAATAACACACATTTCTTATGTTTTGTTTTTCCCAAAATAACATGATGTGTTTTGTGATTGGTATGTAGGGATACTCTAAGGGTAGTAACATCAGTCTTTAATAAAAATTATTTCATTATTTTATATTTTAAAATGTAATTTGAATATCATGTATGAATAATCATTACCAATACTACTAAACTATTTGGTTTTTCAGGATGTGATTCCATGTATCTTATGTTAATGTAATAAAGAATCAACTAACTCTAGGCTATTGGGGTCATGGGTTGTAAATGGTATATCTACAAATACCTCTATATAACACATTCAAATAAGAACTCACTTCCTCAATGGAAAACCTACCTCGAGAAACTCAACACCCAATTTGTCGTGTAATAAACAAGATTATCAATCACCTCCACAAGGGTTAGAATTAATAGAATTCTAGGAAAATAGATAAAATAAAACCATGACCTAGGTTACCATACTATATAGGTTAACTATTACATCATGATAGAAAACTATACCATGTAAAACCAGAAAAAACTATCACTATCTAGTGGTCAATGACCCAAATGAAACATCCATCCTAATTTCCAATGTACAAACCCAATGGTATCTTATCCCAAAATTAAAAGGAACTTGACCTTAAAACTAGATTGGGAATATGAAAACAGGAAATTATTGAAAATAATTCAACTAAAAAAATCCATGATATTTGGCACAAACACTCCAGACATCTCATAACCAGAAAGGTAAGAAGAGTAATAAAAAGAATTAAAAATACAAAACAGACAAAACAATTTCAGAAAACAGTCATAATTTGATTAAATAACCAAAATATTTAAAATTACATTTTCAATACATAATCCACTTTTATGACCTCGAAAATTGGTATTTTCAAAAAACACTACATAAGAAATAAATTATCATTACTTACTCATTCCAATGGTTTCCAAAAAAAGACAAAGAACTACACCTTTATTTCCAAAAACAACTTTCCAAATAATTCATATATCCAAATTAAAATTTTAATTAAAACACAAATCACCCATTATATTTAAGAAAATACCAAATTTCCCAAATTCATTGTTTTATGTCCCACTTAAATCAATTATTTTAAAACCTAGATCTTGAAATCTGTTTATGAAAATATCTTTCAAATTATCTTTGAAAAAACCCAAATATGAAAAATTTCAAATACCAATGATTTTTTCTTTGAGACCATTAATGGGAATCAAACACACCTTTTAAAATTTCATAAAATGACCCAGTCTGTTTCAAAACATATTAAAATGTCACACAATTGAATGACCTACAAATAAATTTCTATTGAAAACAACTCATTTCATTTGATTTATTTACCAAAACATGTTAATAACCCATTTAATATGACATGTCCACTTTTTTGTAAAGCATTAAAATTTAACAGTACTGTTCATTCCATGTATCAATTGAAAATATATTTGGAATCCGTGTTTTATGGGAAACATTTTCAGATTGAAAGCATTTTAAATACACAATTTATCAAACATTCAATGTATAAACCATAAAAATATGTAATTTTAAAAAAAATAATTTTATCAAAGAATGCTATCTAGAAAAAGAGACCTCAGATCCATATAAAAAAATACTGGGAACAAAACATTTTCTTCTATAAATCCATTTCCAGGAGTCGGTTATCAAACAATAAAAGACATAAGACAACCACCCAAGCACATTAAAATAATAAGAAACCTCTTTGCAAAGGGTACCACGTAAAACACCACTTCAAAACATATTGTGAAATAAAATTTCAATTCACATTGAAATATTATTTGGGGTCCAATATTTTCCTACCAATTTTCTAACAACCTCAACCTATTATCGATACCCATTAGTTTCAAAATACATTTAACTAATGGGTAACCACCATTATATTTAATATCACCACATAAATTATAACATAAAGCGAAATCTCACACAACATTAAGAAATTATTTCATAACTACTCATTAAAAAACCTCATCTCAAGAAAAACACTTTGATAGACCAATTAGTAAAACAACAACTTCATAAAATAACATAATTTAGAAAATTACAATATTTACTATAAAAAGATCGACTCAATACCTTTTTCATTTCCTAGATTCTTGAAAAAACAGATGGTTTTCAATCTACCATGGAGTGTTTGTGAAAAAATTAATCATCATTCGTTTTTGAAAACTAGTTTTTAACCGTAGAGAAAATCCCCAAAGGGAAAAACAAACCATCAATGAAAAAACCTCAGAAAACCACATTTGAATATACCGTACGGTAGAAAAATAGTAATTAAACCTCCCATATATGATATTATTCCATTTTTATACTCTAATGGGTCCATTCATGAAATAATGTCTAAAGACCTAGGGGAAATATAATTGTGCTTGGTTTAGTCACATGAGACGGTATGTTATGCCTCAATTTTTCAATAGGAACTTTCAAGGTTTGGAAAACCATATCTCATTACGACAATATGGTTTACCATAAAATTCTTGTAAACTTTTCCATCACAGTTCATTCAAAATTTTCATCTTAAAAAAACTCATGTAATCCTTAGTATACTCAATAGTCATTTTTTAATCAACTCAAAATATAAAAAATCATTTAAAATCTAAATATAAACAAAATATCAAGACTCAAGTTAGATGCACAATTAGAAACTTGAAATTTAGTGCCATATTGAGTTTTATATTTCAAATCAACACACTCCACCCAATACCTAATAATGATCATATTTTCTAAAACACCCAAACACACCCCGAATAACATAGAGGGATTATATAGAACCAATTCCCAATTTCAGGAAAACTGGATCCTTTGATTAAATTCTATAATTAACCATCCTCGGTTATCCTTTAATTATATTTATGAATGGGACCTCTACATACCCAAGGAGATTCTCAAATCCACATGGGATGGCAAAAAGGGTTAGGGGTATTGTCACAACCATTAGGTGTGGTTTTATACTCAATGAACCAAATTAAAACATCCATATATTCAGTACTAGTAAAAAATAAAAGACATATGCCTTGATACATCTCATAGAAATAAAAAAATAATTCGATATAAAAAACAATAATAGAATCTAAAACAATTTTATGAATTTATAAACTGATAGAAATCATTACCCAACTAGTTCCACTAATCCAATTTTCAGACCACAAATTTTTTTTGAGTCACTGTTCGGCACCATAATTCGTACATCACCTCCATCCCAAGGAATATGGGACCAAATCTTACCTAAAATAAATAATCTAGAAGAACAAACATAATACGTGAATACTAAATAAAATGAAAAATATGTATATAATGTGTGATCTTAATATAAAAATATTCCACCTTGATTCTAATTCATTCATTTTTAAAACAATATCAGCTCACAATTTTGGAAATTGTCCGAAAAATATGTTATCATTTTCCATTAAATAAGGTAGCATGAAAAAAAGAATGGTACATAAACATTCTTAAATAAACACGTTCAGAAACAAGAAATGGTAATTGTTTTCTGAAAAAATATATTTCAAAGTCCTATCAATTTCACATCAAATGTACCACAATATTGAAAAATAAATTCACTTATAGTTTAAAATAATTCAAAAGAATGCCAACCAATAAAGAGACTCTAAAATCAATTTCTCATATTCCTTAAAAACCAATTAACACTCTTTTACAATGGTATAGACGGAACCATTTTAAAAATTAATAAAACATAATTATATCAGTATATAAATTAAGCCGATAAATGGATAGAATAAAACTTTTCAACAACATAACTATGACACCCAAGGATCAATGCATTAGAAAAGTCCATAAAATAATAAACATCACACATTCCAATATATATAAATAAAGGAATAATATATTATACATGTCATGAATCAAAACCATAATGACTCAAGGTACAATACATGAATTTAAAAATGGGAACTAACATTAGGCAAGTCGATAGTCACCCATCCATCCATGAAATCATTATACGTTGTCTACTAATTGAAAAACCACACATCCAACTATTAGATATTACCAAGGGTTGTCAAACTTGTAGAAAACTTCAAATATCAGTGATATATATCTATAAATCCCACTTATTATCCCCAATATCCATTTAAAATAATAAAATAGGTGGTCCACTTAGAAGAAAATCATCACCGAAAAATAAGAAATCCATATTTCGAACACCACAATAATGAACATATATAATATTTAACTACCCATAAATATATACTAAAAATTAATTTCCATAAGAATCACATCACAAATAATCTATCACATGGATAAAAACCCCATTAACAAGAACCAAGGGGGATCAACAATAGTACAATCGAAATCACATCACAACATACATAACAAGCCTATAATTTTATCATATAAAATAAATATACATTTGGTAATCACTTTTTAAAAAACTTTTAAATTCATACCCAATTCCAAAAATAAAACATAAACACTATTAAGAACATATAAGTAAGTCAAGGTAAACTGTGTTTTCAATTATAAAAATAATTCCACCACTTCAAATATAATGGTAACCGATTAAGCAAAAATTAGATCCCACTACGAAACAGAAAATCAGAATATTTCATAAATAATATAGTTTTTTATTATAACACCCTAATTTATCATTTTATCTAACATTTAGAGTCCTTAAGACACCAACATTAATCCAAATTTCACATCATAAGATAGTAAACCCATTCTTTGCAATGGAAATGAACCAATCAGGAATGTAAAGACATTAACAATAAAAAGTCCATATCATTTACATCATTACATTAAATCAAAACCACATATAGATAATTATGAAATCAGGGAACTCTCAATTAAAAGGAAAATAATTGGAAACATCACCCTTATGATGTAGAATCATTTCAAGTTTGATGAAACCCACCTTAAATAGTCCTTAATTATAGATCACAACAATTGGAAAATGAATTCTCCAATTTATCACAACCCTATTAATTAAAATTAGTCAAAAATAAAAAATAGTGTTATATGTAAAGGGGAAAAATGTTGATACCCAAATGAAGAAGATAATGGGGACCACTACCTTTCAAATTGGGTGTCTAATCACACAGAAACCCCCATAAAATCACCATGGACAAGATTTAGAGTTGTGTATGCTCAATGGAATGTGTTAAATTTGGGGAAATAGTGTGGAAATTACAAGGTAATAATCATTTATTATTAATTAGGATAAATGGAAAATTAGCAACCCACATTGGGTAGGATTCATGGATTACTTAAAGGGTTACGAAAAATGTGCAGTAACCATGTAGATACCAATAATTTTGAGCTGAACATTTTCTATTGTTAGTTTAATCATTCACCAACGTTGTGGAATAGATAAATACACTACAAAATGATTCATGTAAAAAATTTATTTTTCCTTAACTATTCTACTTATAAAATATCCCCAAACATAAAAATATTCAGCCCAAAACACAAGGGGATAAACTGACCAGTTATTTCCCCCACTTAAAAGTGACACTAGGGGTGACATAAAATAATATATATAGGCCCATAATAGTGCCCAAATAATGTCTCTAATCAATAAAATATGGTAATAATCATTAAGGGCATAAAATAAAACAAGATGTGAATGATTTCCCCATCTATATATAAATAATGATGTTTCAAGAAATTACTGATAATTGTGAATGGTGAGTCCATAAATTGGTCTTCAAAACAAATGGGGTAATGGTTTTCAAATATGACGTCCACTATATAATTATTAAAAAAGGTTTATTAAAAATCATCCCAATCTTTAAAAAATACACTATTTGGGAATACATAATGAGAATATTAGAAAAATTTATCATAAAAATTTGTATTATAAGGTTGATACAAACAATATAAAGAGAATTATTAAAATCCAAAGTATGAATACCTTATCACCACATAGCCAATTGTCACCTCTATATCCCAAAATGAGAATCAACTCATACACTAACTCCTACCATCAATATGATATCATAACATTTATACCTATACATATATATAAGATTTTTATACACACAAGGTGTGAATGTAGGGTGTGAGGTACACATCCCTAGTATTATTTTCCTAATGAGTCTATAAAACTAATTTTGTAATAAATTTCATGAATTTGATATTGGAATAAATAAATAATATATTTTTATCAAGAAATGGTGTGTAATTAAAATAAATAAAATTCCTTTACCATTTCAAAATAAATGGATCTTATTTCATCACATACCCTTAAATTTTATAAATTTTATAATAGAAAAACGTTTAATTTATAGGAGCCTTTCACTCAGATATTATTTAAATAAATAAAATTTTATCATTCATTATAAATGTTTGGGATGTTTCAAAAATTAAAATCCATTGTAAAATGATATGAGGAGAAAACTAATCCCTGGAAAGGAATGAAAAACTAAAAAAACCAATGAAAAAAACAATTGTGAAATAAACTAACTAAAATATTAATAACAATATATTTAGATAACATATATAAATAAAAACTTACATGAGATATAATTAGAATATAGAGAAACTGATATAATACTAGTATATGAAAAAAATAAAAGTTATTAAATAAATAAAATATGTAAAATGAAATTCAAATTATACACATTATGGTAAATTCATTAATATCTAGTCATAAAAAATTGTTGTAGGACAATATAATATTTATATAAAGGGAATGTTTGTAAAAAATTATATGTGTTAAAATATATGGAGCCAGGAAAACTATTTAGAGGATCCACATGTTTGCAAGGGACGGATAAACTAGGTCTATATAAGGACAAAAAAAGTATATGAATAATTTTATTGTTATGTTACCATAATTCCCTAATGTGAACTCATGTATATTATGTCAAAAATGTCAAACATTTGTCATAGTTACCACGCACTATCATTCTCAAATGTTATTAAAATATTAAAAATGTGTATTATAGACATATATTACCACACACTGTCATATGAACTTGTTGTGTAGGACTAATGTGGTATCTAATAGACATGGATAACAAAATAGTATCTAGAATCCTTGTTTGAAATAGAATACATGTGAGAGATATTATCATGTTCCACACTAGGTAGGTCAAAATAAATATCCACAATCCATTATGATTTATACACCAACACACAGTCATGTTATGGAGGAGTTGAGATATATATAAGGATTCCCATTAGGTTTTTACTAAATATAATTTTTCAGATATTAAAAATAATAAATAAAAATTAACATAATATATCTCAATTCTATGTGTTCTCAAAAATAAAAAAAACCTCTTACATAAAACTCTTAATAGTCTTTTATATTTTATCCTCAAATTGAATACATTAATACATATATAAAAACCACATTTGTGGAAATTATTTATTAGAAATATCAATTAAAGGACAAGTGACAAAGTAATATATAATACTTCAACATATATCATATTTTAAATTTGTACAAGGCATAATTCAACTATATTCAATGTATCATAAATAGAAATGAATATGTGAATTACTAAAAATGAAATAAAATTGATTGTTAATGTTCTATAATGTGGAACAAATATACCGAAAACCCATAATATTTTTTAAAACAACCACAAATTCCGGATATATTTCATTTATAACCATTTTGATAACATTTTTGATTTTAAAATTATTATTTATTCTCCAGTTTCCCTTTTAAAACACAATATATATTATTAAACATTAACCTTCCGACATAAAAATTATGCTAGAGGTATGGTCCTATTATCCAATCAATAAAACATATTTGTAAACATTGAAATGTGTCAAAACATTAATTTGGTTCAATAACATTAGTAATAGTATCAAATGTTGAAATATTTTCATGAAACTGGGTTTTAGAAAATTCAAACACTACATGAATTGTTTTATAAATGGAATTTCCTTAAATTTAGCCTCAAATGGATGAAATCAATCCACCTTTTGCAACGATCCGAAAATTACATCATCAAGAGAGAATCTCCATTTCTAGATTGTCATGATACAAATGTTTGATATAACCTAGATAAATTCATGGCTTTAACAACAACTATGGGAAGATAAATTAGAAACAAATAAAAGATATGTTAAACAAGAAAATTTATGAAGAAGAAATATTAAATATACAATAATAAATAATAAATAAACCAATGAAATGGAACCTTTAATCCATTGGACCAATGGGAAATAAAAAGATATGGTTTCTATTAGCTAAGATGTATGGGAATGGAAAAGCCAAGACCCATCATGGGGTTTAAAAATTCTAAGGGAATAATTGAAAAAAAAGAATTCAGGTAACCATTAGGGTTTTGATGCCCATTTTATTAATCTTTTAACAGACCATTAGAGAGGAACTGGACCACTATGGAATCTTTTTGTGGTTTTATATCATGTTTTACCAAATTGAGTGATAACAGTAATAGACACTAGATGGAATATCACCCTATGCATGATTAGTCTACTTTTTTTCCCTTAATCATGAATTCACCATAAATTTTCACTCATAAATATGTTAAGGCTTTAGGGATACATCTAAATATTTTACAAACATGTAAAAACTATAGATAAAATCACCCTCTATATATGGTGAGATCATACTATTCACCACAACTAAGGAGTAAACATACTCCAACACTACTTAAAAAAATAAACATTGATATTTATGAAATAAGTTTCCCTACGCCTATGTTATCTTAGATACTATGTTATCCAAAATATGTCAAATTATGTTTACAATTTTTTACTATGGAATCTTTAGCTGCCAAATATTCTATTATGAGTTAGTGTGAGTTTCATAGAAGACCAACTCCCTAAATATATGTGATTTATTTGGGTTTTAAAATAGTGATTTAATAGAATTTATATTAGTCAAGTGGATGAGTGTTCAATAATATCACTACATTTAAGAGAAAATTATTTACATCATTGGGGATATATTATAGATTTAAATCATATATCATGAATCCTTATGATCTAACAGTATTTAATAGTTACCCATGTACAATTAATATATTTGGAAACCTCATTTATTTGAAAATTATTATATATCATTGGGTCTACAAGAATGTCAACATTTTTATGTATTAGAGGTTCTCAACATATGGTTATATATATATGATTGTGTGTGTGTATTTATTTGTACTAAAATATATATATATATATATATATATATTATTACCTCTTTATGTTAATTTTATTATTTAATTATGCTACTTTTATTTTAAAACCACATTGATTGACAATCTAAATCTTTTAACCATACAGGTTGTCTGTGAGTGTTCCTGGTGTTGGGATATGTCCCATATGAAGGGATTATTATATATAACTGGGGAATGAATTATATTCCATATTATTTTTTTATCTTAATATGACAAATCATAACTTCAATAATCATTTTATAATGACAAACATCATGCATTTTATTTTCATGAAACCATAAAATATTCTATTAAATTTAAAGTCGTATGAGGTGCACATTTAGGTGAAAGGTTCCGATAAATTCATGATGTGGGGATTATGAATGAGAATCCCTTTCCTATTTGTTTAAAGTGGAATATGAACATATCAATATGGATTTATTTAACGTATAATACTTCTCTTACTGGTATGTGGTCAGTTTTTCTATTGGGGATATGGGCCACACATATGTTCGTATGGAATATCTCCCATATAAAGAGTATATAGTGATTAACTGGAGGGAATATAGGCATAAAAGTGGGGGATGATTTCATTAATAATATAACCTAATCAATTTGTTAATTTTTATCATATGGATATATACCATCGAGTGGGATATAACCTCATATAGAATATATCATAAGGTGTGTGGTTCAATGAGGAATGTGGGCCTTGTGAATTGACATCCAAGATAAAGGAAATTGTATGTGAAATAGAATGGTGTTAGTGTCCTCATAAATATTATTTCTTCATCGTGATGGATAATGAAATTTAATGATTCTTGGTTTGAACTCGGGTTGGTGGCCAAGGTATATTGGTTAATAGAAATCAAATCCCATGTTGTTCATAATGTATAGTTTAATTTCATGTGATGGGACATAACCAAGAAGTTTAATATCAACTGGTAATGATATCTTCATGTATTTTTACATCAAGAAAATTGTCTATGTGTTTCATGAAATATGATACAATGAATATTTAGTGGGTATAATTAATGGGTTTCCCTTTATATATACTTCTATACAAATAAGTACCAGTAAAAGTTAATTCTCATAAGATGGAGACCTATGAAAATGAGTTGGGGATTGTGCCCTTGATTGTTTCATTGATATGTACTCCTCTAGTTATATATACATTTTAATTATATTTCATAGACGTTATGTCCCCATGAACATGATTTAGGGATTGTGTGTCGGGGGATGGCTAATGCGTTCCTGGAAAATTATGTGTACGAGGGTGGATTCCCTTGATAAGTCATTGATTGGGGCTTACACCAAGGCGATGACCTAAAATAATTTATGGGAATTGGGAGAGAATGACTGTGGATTATAAGTAGATTATTACAAGAATTATGTGGGAAATCATATCTCATTGATCTGTCCCAGTGATGAAATTAGAAATGGGAACATGGTAATGGAATACAACTAGGAAATGGCCCATTACCCCATGAAACATTAATTGGAATACGGAACCATGATGACCTTGTTGGGATAGGAGGGGACCCTCTATATTACATATGATATGTTACAACATTATTAATTTAATTCTTTATTTTGATAACCCTAAAGATTCTACCTATTTGGTAGGACAATTATCATATAACATTGTGAGAATTTCGAATATATTTTTCTCTAAATAAATACTTATTTCGAAAAATTATTTCACATGAAACAGTAAACTAAAAATTCCAAACAAAATATTATAATAAAATTATGAAGATAATTAAATTAATGAATAACTAAAATAAAATATTTTTTTTGATCAATTAGAAATGATTTAAAAATATGGTTAGGAAAAAATAATGGTTTATAATGGGTTTTTTCAATAAAAGTTCTTTTAGGTGATATTTATATCAAATGAAAGATTTATAAACATTAGAAATGGAATTTATTAAATTTATGTTCAATTTTTAATTAATCATTTCAAAATTATCAATTGGTAATTTTCTGTTGTTTTTCTATAATAGTTGATTTTTAGTGAATAGTAACCAATTCCAACAATCACTAGTACTATCACTTTTATGACCATAATATAATAAAAAAATTGGATGAAAATTTATAGAAACCAATTTTCAAAAAAATATTACTATTATATAGAATAAATCATTTAAAAATACTGTTTTTAATTTATAAAAGTCAGGCTAAACAGTTTGAATATTTTCATGTAATGTTACTCTAAAACAATTTTTATTCAAAAACATTTAAAAAATAATTTTTTTAACATCCTGAAACTGAATATAAAAAATGGATTTCAAATTTTAAATTAAAAAATTGATATTATTTAATTTTATCATTTTTTATGGAGAAATTTATGACTAATAAAATTAAACATAATGATCATGGTGATTGGAAAAGGGTTATTTTTATAGAATTATTTTATTAATGAAATGTTATTTTAAAATAATAAATTTAATTTTTTTATTTTATATAAATAACTTTATATGATGTTTACATAGGTATAAAAGCATATTACAAATATTATTAATTTTTATTAATGTCACATTATTTTATGAACTCATACTGGTAGAAACACCATTGTTTCTAAAAAACTTTTCTTTATATATTAACCAATTTATTATAAAATGAAGTTTAATTATATTTATAAATTCAATTATATTTTATGGTGAGTAAAACATTTTTCATAACAAAAAAAGGAAATTTTTGTTACCTATTATTTTTAATAATATCTGAATTACTTATCTAAAAACTAATTACAAAGGTAAAAATCAAAATTGTAAAATGTTGAAACCATTTGTAAAATACCTAAAAAATAATTCAAACATATGTGAAAATAAATGGAAGTGGGTTTTTTGGCCTTATATCATCCCAACATTATTTATTTACCACTATTTGGGCCTTTTACACCAGTATATCGCCATGCCATCATTGAAAAAGTAATAGATATTTAGAAAACTCATTTTCTTCACTTATAGAATGATATCACTTCCACCTCATTTATCCACCCATTATAAATCCTTATATTAAAAAATATATCCTACACTATTATAAATGCAATATAAATGTATCATATGTAATTAACTTTTCAATAGACCATGCTAATATGCCTTAAGGTGTGGCTTAAGGAAGAACTTCCAAAGGGAAAAATAATGCACTTAACTGTGTTGTCTTGATTCTTTTCGTATTCCACCCAAAAAAAATATTTATATGTATTAATTTATGAAAAAATATTATTATTTAAATTCAAAATATTTTAATATTAATGGAATACCATTTATGGACTTCCTCTGATACCATTTGAAAAATTAACATGTCAACATACATAAATGAGGAATTTCACCTCCAAAAATGGCATGATTTATTTTCCAACGCCTCCATTCAATATTGCTTATAATTATATATTTATAGGATAATTGTTTTAATAATACCATTCTTTATTTTCATATATTAAATAATAATTCTCGATTTTACTTTTCATCAATGTAAAATGAATGTGTCTCCCATGAGTATATATTGACAACTGTCTCCCCAAAAGTTAAATATTTCATTTTTCACTTAAATATTTCTGTCTGAATATAAATATATTATAACATGATTAACCACCTTGACCTCATATAAATAATATCATTATTCATTTCAAATATTGATATTATTCCCATATAATTGATGTAGCCAGTGTATCATATAGGTTAATTGGGGGGGGGGGTTAATCAGTGAACACTAGTTTTTACCAATTGTTTTCTTTTATATAACCCATTTTAATAAATACCTCTACAACTATTATAGTGAATTTATCTTCCCTGTTAACAAACACAAATATATGACATGAAACATAGAATGTAAATAACTGTCAGTGTAAAATATTTTTACAAAGACCTCCCATAATGTGGTTCACTACACCCTTGCTATGTATTGGATGGTTTGAAACATATATTCTCCACTATTAATTAAATTGAAAATCAAAAGTTGGTTAGTCTGGTATCACCCTGAATCAATTTTGGGTTAATATAAACCATATGAAAAATTATTCTAGTATCCCTCTTGTGTTATTAAAAGAAGAATCCCACCAGTATCATTTATAATAGAATTCCACCAGTGTTTCCCAAACACAACATAAACAAATTGAGAAAGATGACAAGATATTCAGGCTTCCACTGCATCCGAAAACTATTCTTCCTCTTTTATACAATAAAATAAATTTATTCATCACTTTATCACTTAAAGTAAAATATTTTTACTACAACTAAATATAATTAATAAATCTTTGTGATTTTCATTTCAACATAATATTATGAATTAATATAAGTTATCAGTTCCATATTTACTCACTAAAATATTATAATTAACAACTAACAATTTACCTATACTCTTTAAATTGACATAAAATATAATTAAATTTTGAAAATCTAAAAAAATCAATTCACATTTATCATGAAAAGTATATTTCATGTTCCTAATGAATATAAAGATTAAATGCAAGGCCTTCATTATTTTTAATCATCATTTAATGTTCCTGAGAATACACATTGTTAATATACTTGTCTTGATTTTAGTGGATTTGTTCACATACAAAAAAAATCAATTACAAATTATTACACCTCGTATTAATGTCATTTTATATGCATATAATCTTATTTTCTGCGAATATCATGAATAACATTCTCATTGGAATTTTTTCCATATATTTATATTTTTTAATGTATCATGAAAATATTACTCCCTACTTAAATTTGTATTATTTTCTTACACATTCAAAACTATTCACAGAGGTTTCCTCCAAACACACTGCCTTATATAAATAATAAGATTAATTTCATATAGTTTTTGAAAATTATGTTCATGTACCCACTCATATTCGTGCATTTACAATATGTATATTTTTTATTGTTTTATTCTTGATAAAACACCCTAAATTACTGTCAGATGTTGATGTATGAAACTCTACTATGATCATAGACACACTATCTAATATCCTATTTGAACTACATTATATCAATGAATAATAAAAAGCCTTCTCAAACAAGTCACAAAAACTAAATATGATTAAATTCTCTGTGTGAAAGATACTATGTGATACACTATCTTCACTCAAGATGGAGAACATGTTGATTAATCTTCCAATTACTTGGTAAAAAATTGACTTTTTCATTATTTTATATTTATTGAACACATTTTTTCAAACTAGATAATCACACAATATCAGGATTTTGGGATGGTTTCCCAATACATGTTCTTTATGAAACAAACAAGTGTGCAAAGAACATTTCATCTTCTCAAAAACATCATTGTGTAAGAACTAGCTTCTCAAATCTTCCTCCTCGCCAAAAAATGTATTACAATCCTCTATTTCACATTCATGATTGTTCATATACTCTCAAATGATATTTAAATGGAATACATCAAATGAGCCATGAGCTAGTTATTTATAGTAAAGCATCCACTGAGTCAAAATGTTTTAGAATAAAAAAGACACACCTAACCAAAGGTGCACTGTAAAAATAACAAATATCCATATGATTCATCAACTCTTGTGACACTACATTACATCGTGATCCATCAAAATTTTATGAAAATATCATAATTTAAAATCATTACAAGGATTCAATGTGATCTTTTTTTCATATGAAAATTAATTTTCATGTTATTATGATCATCCTCAAATTGTTATAATCCTTGAATGATGATATTAAGGATTAGATTGAGCTTTGATAGACCTCACATGGTGATCCCCATCATGAAAAGGTGCACTAAGTAGAAGTATGGAGAAGAAAAATTACTTGTATATGAAGTAATGAATATGAAATTTTGATTGAGAATATCACACAGTATTCAATTCTTCTGATCTCTTAGAAAACAGTCAATGGCCAAAATAAATTGTTTGAGTGAATGGATAGTTCAACATAATTTTGAGAAATCTAACATTAAAACCTCCTTGATGTCATGAATCCTTTATAATACACATCATGGGAACTATATTTCATACATTGTTGCCGAGTACTCTCGATAAAACTGGAACCACTTATATACCCGGTGAACTGTTAACTCAATTGTTTCTAGGATTTTTATATAAAATGAAATATTATCTTCATAAGAATTAGGCCAAACTATGAAATACTATTCTCAAAATAACATCATGTTATTTTAAAAAATATAATATAATATTTTTATTTGAACTCATTAATTCATCAAACATTTGACAATCATTTATACATGATAATAAAAACAATGCATGTCTCCAATTTTAGGAATTTCCTAAATTTATTGATTACTTATCAGTATCATGTATATCATATTCTATTCAATGATTTTTAATAAAAATGTGAATTATCCAAATTCAATTGTCACATGTTCTGGTTCATATGAACAATTCTAAAATTATCACATTTATTTGTTTCTTAACCAAATGAATCATCATCATGTTAGAATAACCTATCCATTATAGAGAAAATCAATGTTAGAAGCTACAAATATCAAATAATGTCACATTTACTTTTTAATGTAACATTCATGTTTTATCAAATAAAGATATTGTAAACAATTACATATGAAATATTACTATCAATAAATTTGTGATCTTCAATCACCCCTTTGGGTTTGCTGTCAATACCCATTTCACATTCAATTTCATTATACTCTTATCCTACTTACGTGATAATAAAACAAAATATATAATAATGGGAATGGATTCATGTTGCTTAATTGTATAACCACTGAACATATTTTCTACTATCATTCAATATCTTTGTTTGATAACGAATCCCACTTTATAGAAATAAAATTGATCTCCTTTAGAAAAGTAAATAATCTCATTTCTTAAAGTAACGAGTCATTAATTAATTATCTACAAGTCTACATGGGATAAAACATTGTCAAAATAGGAATGATATATCCTAAAATAGAATCCTTAAATATATATTTCAGAATGAGATTCCATCACTAAAACATTCAATCATATGTTTTTCAAATAATACATAGATAATATTCTATATTCATCTAGCTAAATAGATTAAAATTATTGTAGTACAAGAATGTATTTTCCCTTAATCAATCCATTGTATGTTTTTTATCCATATATCAGTTCACGCTCATCTGATTCAAAATTTATATTCATATAGATATAGAAGAACATATCGATTTAATGAAAATATTTAATTTCCATAATTTAAATCATCAAATAAACCCCTTACCCAAACATCAAATATTCAATGATTCTAATTGAGATAATCATCTCTGTTTTTTGTTCTACTTGTATCCCCTAGAGGGATGAGGTTTCTCCATGTTCCTCATCATTACTAACATTCATAAGGAATGATATCCAAGAACAATTTTAATTTTAATTATAATGATGATCTCCAAGACATCTGCTTCCTGAATATTATAAAATATCAAATCAATCATATCTATTGGAATCCACCAGAATATACACCTCACCTTCAATTCCCTTTTGAAATGAAACCAACACAAAAATATATAAGTGAATAAGGTTTTTATTCTATTATTTTCAGTTAGATAAATAGAGATGATATGTATCTCTCATCCACGAAATGAATTTCAATTTTGCTAAAAATTCATAAAAACATAACATTATTAACCCTTCTTTGACATTCCAAATTTTATCATTTATGGTTGGTATGGACACCTTGATTTATCATCTTTAATCATATATTCAATAGGTTTATTCACATTATTACTTAATGTGCATTCATTTTTCTATTCCAACACCAACATTTTATCCAATTCCAACTACTAGTAACATTTGAATAAACATTCTTTTGTTATATAATAATATTTATTATTGTTTATACACTCTTTTATATTATTATTTTATGATGAATATATCATTGGTGCATCTCCATTATTCATCACAAGTTCTTTTATATTAAGTAACCATGTCCTAAATTTATCATCAATAAGCCCCAAATTTTTTTTCCTTCCACAAAAATCTCTAGGAATGATATGATTATACATTTTTGACAACCTCACATGAAATTTGAGTTTTTCTTCTTGATTTACATGCACCAAATCAGTCAGCTCATTTCTTTCTGAGTTTTATTTCATTTTCTTCTTCATAATATGTCTACTAGGATTGGTTTCTATGACCAATTTAAAAATATACATGATATGAACTTCCATAGTTGAAGTATCTCATCATTGTTGGAAAACTCATATCATCATTTTTCGTAGGTGTACCTTGGTACATTGTTTTATAAACATTTCTCTCTTTTTTGTACCCCTATGAATAATTTATCTTTTCTTTTACTTACATCAAAATTTTTTGTGTATTTTAATCATATTATATTTTTTATTGCGTAATTTTTGTACATACCATCACTCATTATAAATGTTCTGACTTCTGTTGAAGTAATCCCAGTTGCTTCCAAGACAATCATACATATTCTTGATAGAAAAATTCTTCTTCATATGTAGATGATATATTATTTTTGTACTACATATCATCACATCAGATATAGTCCCCTGATGATATGTCCATCTGTAATTATCATGTATTGATATATTATGCGTACAGTCTGTATCTCAATGCACAAATATCTACCAACGCCAACAATAACCAACAAATATTGATTTTTTATTCTGTGTTATATCAGGGATAATATTGATATTCTGTTGATTTTGGATAATATGATTATTCATATAGGCTCTTTGTGGGGAGTAATAATTCACACACTTCCTCAAGTCCTCATTTTATTATATGGTCAATTTAACATTATTGTTTTTAGCCACATTTTAACAGAATTCCTAGTAAAAAATTTACTTTAAGATGAAGTACTATTAGAAAAAATAGAATCTTATAGATAAATTTTTTCAAGATTCAATGATATTATAGAATATTAATCTTTAGATAATATAAAAATCTTCTAGAAAAAATTGAATGAATATTTTCAGTAGTAAGACACTTATCTGAATTATATTTTCAACTTTTCTAACCTCTTTATATTTTGAAGATTTATTATAAATGTTATAATGTTTTCTAAACATGACCTCTTCCTATAGATATTTAATATTTATAAAAATATTATGATCATCAAGTGATTTCTCTTATCTTTATAATATTTTTGGGGAGTCATTGTTTGGTATTGCTTCATATATTTCAAATTGGCTATCATTTCTAGATAATTCATGTTGAGAATGTTTTTATAATATATAATGATATCATTTATTCTTCCCATTGACATTAAAGTTTTTAAAAATAATCATCATTCAATTGATTTTTCATCAGTACATATTTTTTCAAATATTTTGATTGTCTTTTATTATCTCTTGATGGACATCATTAACATTCACATATGTTTTGTGTATTTTTCCAATGCATTAATCAATTCGTTATTAACATTTTAAGTCACAATCTTCTAAAAATTATTACTTTGTAATTCATCATTAATCAATGTGAATTTTTCATTAATGTCTAATATAGGGTGTTATTTTTATTCTTCTTTTAGGATTAATGTATCATACATGTATTTTATTTCCAACTGAGAATAAATATTATATGTGGTAGAATTATAATCTTACTCAACTATAAGAATAATCCCAGTAAGGACCTTATCTATAACATCTTTCTCAGAAACATTTTATTCCAATTGTTCTTCATCACATGAGAGATTTTAATTATAATGTGATATTGTTTCTTCTTTGGAATCACTAATTTGTGAGAGATGTTTAAAAATTTGAAAAATATTTTTACAAAGATTGCTTCATATACTTATCTTCCTTCTTGTGTTGTGACTTTTCATTATATTGTCCCTTGGAAAATAATATATTAAAGTACAAAAATTAGTAGGAACATTATTTAGATAATGTGAGATTTATGAAAAATAATCCCATAGGGAATAAAAAAATTATTGTTCATCACCAATTGAACAATTATTATCCAAAAGATATTTAGGAACTAGTTTAACAGCTACTATTGTTAGGATACCATTCTAACTATATCCAATTATTGATGAATTCCATTTTTTCATCAAATTATTTTTTGAATTTGTTTCCTCATTTTTCTGTACATTATTCATGGTTTTTTCAGAAAACTTCTTTTTGAAACTGACAGAGATAGGAAAATATTTCTCTATGTGATAAAACATTTAGACTTATGAAAATTAAAATCTTCACGTCATAGAATTATAATACATGCAACTGAGAAAATAAGATATATCCAATCAGAGGTGTAACTTATCCTATTATAACATAATTTAATTACCTCATGGATAATTTAGGCACATTATGATATGGGTGAATCAACATAGAAAATTTTTTACCAATTGTTTTTCCTTTATCTTATCCCATGTAGTTCAATCCTCCTTACTTATTAGAGGTACCAGGTCATCCCTATTAACAAACACAAATATACCACATGTAAGACAAATAATAAATGATACTCAAGAATTATTGTTTTATCATGGTTGTCTCATGATGTGGGTGACTATGTTAATTACGTGTTTGAGATGATCTATGATACAAATTATCTACTATGAATCAATCCCCAGTTCAAAGTGGGTTGGTCAAGTATCACCCAGAAACCATAGTGGGTAGGTATAAGCATTTTCCAAAATTATATTGGCATAAAAACTGGGTTCTTTATAATATAATACCACTATTATTATTTATATTTGAATCCCACTAGTTCTTCAAAAACATAACATAAACATAATGGGAAAGATCACCAGATATTCAAGATACCACTGCAAAACAAAACATATCGTCCACTTTCAGCTAAAGAAATAAACTAATTTTGAACGTGCACACTTCAACTGAAACAATTTGACTGCCACTGAATTTAATCCACAACACCGAATGCTTCTCAATTCAGTATACTCTTCTAAATTAGTAGATTTTATCACTTCCACCATAACTCACTACAATATCCTATGGAACAATTGAAAAATTATAAATAGAATTTATGTTAAATTATAATATAGCGATCCAGGTTAAATATTAAAATTTCAATTCAAACATATCATGAAATATATATTGCATTATTATCATGCATGTAAAAATTCAATACACCGTCTTCTTTATTTTTTCATTTATTAGTTCAGGTGACTGAGAATACACACTATGAATACACTTCTATTATTGTAGTGTTTTTTTACAAGCGCAAAAACAATTATTTTAGAAATTAGAACACCTCGTATGTATTAGAAATTGTATTAACATCATATTCTTACTTTAATATATCATGCATAACATTCTTTTTGGAGTTAAATAAATATATTTATTCTGTTTAATTTATCGTAAAAATATTACTGACATCAAAAATTTGTATTATGTACTGGAACTTTTAAAACACTTCACACATGTATCCATCAAACAAACTGACATAACTATATACATAGAATAATTTCATAACAGTTTTGAAAACTGGGTGCATGTACTGAATCATGTTCAAGCATTCATAATGAGTATTTTTGGGGATTTATTTGTTCTTGGGAATAGGACCCAAATGGGTTTTTTATATTGATCCACAAAACTATAATACAAACATATATTGATTTTCTACAATCCATTGAATAACACAATATCTAAAAGAGAGAAATAATTCATCTTTGAAAATTCACAAAAACCATGTACGATTCTATTATCTTCGCAAAATATTCACTATGATACACAGTCATAATGTCAGAATGAGAATATGTGGATTATTTGTTTTATTTCATGGAATAAATGGGTGTTTTCAGTAGTTCACGATACATCAAAATTATTTTCCAAATCTATACAATCACACATAAAAATATGATTCTTCTTGAATGGTCTCATAAAAGAATTAATTTTCAAAAATGACACCTGTGAAAATAATGGGTTGTATTATCCAAATCATCTTCATGTAATCACAACATTTGTGGATCTTTTTCCTTGCAAAACAAATGTATTTTTCCCCTCATATTCTCCCTCAATATATTAAATATACACTCAGATGAGCGATAAAATAGATACATCAAATGACCCATTCCTATGGATAATATATCCTATAATCCACCAACTCAAACCATTAGTTAATAAAAAATACACACCTCAGTAAAGGGGATCATCCAAAATCATAAAAATTCATTCAATTCAATATCTTATGCGACACTGTCTTGAATCAAAAAACATCATTGTATTAAAATAATGTCATAATTTATCCTCACTACAATCCTTCAATTTATTATACTTTTTCACATGAAAATGTTATTTCATGTTACTACCATAATCACTTAATTTTAAACACGTTTGGATGTTAATAATAAGGATAGGATAGACCTTTGGTCGATGTCACATGGATATCACCATAAAAAAATAGTGAACTCGATGGATTGCTGTAGAAGATGAATTATATTGATATGATCAAACCCCCATGAAAATTTGATCTAGAATATCGTATGAAATTCATTTATTTTGAGCTCAGCAAATACTATTGACATCCGAGATAAACTTTTTGAGCGATAAGTAGGTTTTGGTTCATTTAAAGAAATCCCACACCAAAAATTATTTGATATGTCAACTCCATTATAATACACAAAACCTAAACCAAATTCTAGAAATGGTTTCCGGGTTCTCTTAAAACAAGCTGGTACATCTGCATTCATGTCCCCCTATCTGATGTCATTTCTCCCAATAGAGGATGCACCCATGGGTCTACATGCACCAATATTACTGGAATACTCTTAGATTAATTTTTTATAGGGAATATATATATATAACTATTATATTAATACTAATCAATCCAAACTTACTATCTAATATTCGTCTCTAAATAATTATAATCCAATTTTCAAGAACATTTTGTTTTCATTTTTTATCTTCTGAATTAATAAAACTTTTGATAATAAATCATCAAGTATATTAAAATAATTATACATACATACATTTCTCAATATCTTCATATTATTGATTTAATACTAGTATCATCAGTATAATATTCCTCTAAAAATGTAGAAAACTGTATGCATCTCTTAATGAAATTGGATAATGGTATGGTCAACAAGAAAAACAATAAAATTATAACATTTTTTTATTTCTTCATTTAAAGAAACTACTTAAAATTAAAATTAAAATTCACATTTATAAAGATAATATGGAAGTATATCCAAATTAATTAAATGTCGCATTGAATTTTTTATGACACATTTACATGTTATCAAACAACTGTATTGACAGTATTTACAATATAAATATTACATGAAATAATTTTTGGTTTTTCAGAAATCCCCTTTATAATGATATTATCCTAAATGTTATAGCATATTCTTGTTTAGAATTATTTATCAACCAACATGAAAAATGAAATAAGTATATATCATGGGTAACTAATTATAAAAAAATAGAATTTATATTTAATAATAAAAAAAATAATGATTTTTTTGGTTTTGTAGTTGTTATAGTAAAATATAAAATGTCATTAAGATACCACACCACATTTTTTAAAATTAATAAAACAATATCATCACTAACCCCAAAATTATGAATAATAACTACGTTCTTTTTGAATGATTATTGGATGATGATAAATCTGTATAAAAAATATATTCTATTACATATAAAGATATTGGAATATTTAATTTCAAATATATAAAGAACAACTGTCACCATCATTATAAAACATGTAATCGAATCTAATAACATTTATTGATGAAGATAAACTATAACTAAATAATATATTTGTGATAAATGATTAGAAAAGTTTTTTCATAAAAAGGATTCATAAATGATAAGTTTATAAAATATGTTATTATTATTGTTTTTTGTTATACATTTGGAAATTGAACATTTGGAAAAGCGGTAATGAAATTACATGTAATTGGTATATATTATTAATTCCAAGAGACATGTTTGATATTGTATACCATGATGAATTTTAAAAACACAAATCACTACATTATTAACTTCAAATATAATTCCTAAATTTCATTTAAAGACATTTTGATTTCCATCTCATGATATCCCAATAATTTTATTTTGAATTTAAATTTACCATTAAAATATTTATTTTTGAAACTCTATTTTTCTTTAATGAGATAAAATGAGTATTCACAAATTATTTTACCTTTTTAGTGTATATATTTTCCATTGAATAATTTTATCATAGTTTTTATACTATATAGAGGATTTAAAGATCTATATCTTGTACATAATTTCATAGGATTTAATTTTAATGATAATAATGATGTAATTTGGTCCCCATGTTCTGATATAAAATAATGGATATCGGGGAACCCTATCCCCTCGGGGATGTTCTCCTCTTCTCGGTGATGATGGTGCTGATGGTGGCCCCTCCCCCCATGGTGGGGGAGGGGAATTGTCGTTAAACGATAAAGGATGGTTCTTCCGACCCTTCACCAATCAAGACTACCTCCCTTTATTCCAGAAAGTTACCCTTTGTCCAAAGGTTTCAGATATTCTCGATGGCATCCCTATCCTTCAGCTCTCGACTTTTGAGTTTGAAAAAACCTCAGCCCTCTTGAATCACACTCTATTTTCTTGTTTTAAGCATATGAAACCATTCAATCGATTCATTCGACTGGTTCGTCTTTGGTCTATTGGACCTTTAAGAAAGAGAGGTGGTTGGATTGCTCGATAGACACCATATCATGATTCGCTTCGAATCAGAGGTAGATCTTATCAAGAAATGGTCGAGGGAACCTCACAGCTTCAACGTATATCATTTCTTCCTCATACGGTAGTCTTTTGATTTTTATATGAATCGTGATTCTCCTGCTGCGGCGGTCTGGGTAAGTCCTCCAAATCATTCTTTACCTTTTCAGAATCCTTCAGTGATTCGTATGATAGGGAACCTCGTAGGATGATTTCGGTGTTCAGATAGCCGAACGGAGGTCGTGTGCCACCCGGTGAACCCTTGGATATGTATTGAAGTGGATTCTTCTCGTGTGTTGTTTGATTATGTATAGATTACTATTGGAGAAGAGTACAGGTGGATGCAGCGGGTGATTTATGAGAATTGGATTGGTTTTTTTCCATTGTTAAAGTGTTTGGGTCATATTGTGGAGGCTTTCCGCAGGAGAGACACTATTCCATCGATGGATGATAGTCACAAGGCGAAGCAGGTTATGGCAAGGAAGGGGGAGGCTACACTGGGTGAGAATCTGGAGGTTGTTGTGGAAGATGTCCTTGTAAAGAAGGCTTCGAGGTCCAAAACTGGGGGCTTTATTGAGGCGAGCCCTTTGGTTAAGAAACTAAAGAAGGATGCTCATAAGTTGGAGATTATAAATGTTCACACTTATGAAGCTCCAAAAGATATGACAACATAAATTAACTCGATGGTGGAGGATGTTTTCAACAGGTTATGGCAGGATTTGGAAGGATCATCTAATCCCTCGTCTCAGACGCAGTCTGGTTCGGGTTATAAAGAGGTTTGTTTGAAGTAGAGCTTAGAGAGGGAGAACACGGTAAAGGAACACAAAGTATAGAGACATGTGTATACATTGGGCATGTCTTGTTTGATCAGTTCTGGGGGTTCTAGAGAATTAGACCCCTCAATGAGACCCTTCCTCACCCTTACCAATAGATTTGAGGGCCCTTCAGATGTTTTTTTAAGAATTATTGGAGTATGGTCCTATGCTCGGTGGTGATGCAGAAGAGGCTAGTGCTAGAGGGTAGGATACAGGAAGGTTGAGGCATGAGGACATCTCTATGACCGAAGAAGAGGATGATACATTGGTTGGGTATCTTGCATCAATTGATAATAAAACACCAGTTACTAGGAGGGAGAATACTTCAGATTGCAAGGTTAATATCCCAAGGAGTAAAGAAAACTAATATGGGGGAAATAAGGAAAATATGAGTGGTACAACATTCCTATCATATAGTGATATTGTAAAAAGTGGGACTTGAAAGCTGACTGAGTGTGAAGGACCTCTTTCTGCTCCCCTAGGAAGACGAACAAGGAAAGACTACTCTTACCTTCTATGACCGATGTGTACTAGATCTTCCCTTAAACAGGACAAATGTGTGATTCATTCCTTCAAAAAATATAGCTTGATCAAGAACCCTTTACCAGTGAAACCTTTAAGGGATCATACAGGGAACTTTGAGTGATGTAATTACTTCTTGAGGTGTCATAAATCGGCCTCTGAGTGGGAATCTGCTATGGCAGAAGGGGTGTCTTCTGTGGGATGCAGAGATGATTATGAGTATATTGATATATAGTTCTGTGGTGTGCTGTATGATTTGTGGTAGGTTTGATTTTGGTCATTTGTGGAATTTTCAGTTGTGATCTGGTTTGTGAGGGGGTTTTGTGTTTTATCACTTTTTCTAAAAGTTTTTGGAAATAAAAATAATAATTTTCAGTCAAATAATAATGATGTACAATATTTTTTATTCAAACTATCATTAATTGTTATATAATGTTTCATATTGATATAATTCAATATATGATTTGTTTTTTCCACACACATATATATTATTGATCTTTATCTCTCTTTCCCTATCTCAGTTTTGGTAAAAATAAATTTTTGACCCCATTATTCCCCACCCATGAATTTTTTCCTCTTTGAATTATAATGTTGTTAAAAATAATTCTCATATTTCCCATGTAAGAACATTATCATCCATAAATATTTTTTATTTTCCCACCATTACCGTCCATTATATATAGAAACATGTTTTTTGGTTATCTATAGTGTAATTAATATTTACATTTTAATATTTAAAAAATTATTCTTTCATAACTATTTTTACAATGAAGGATTTTAACCATGGTATTTGTAAATAATCTAAAGGATTTCAATTAATGATCATATGTTTTATTTTGTAATCCCAATTTCTTCAAATGATACATTACATATTTTTTAAGGCTCTATTAATAGTTATTTTTCATCAGATTAAATGTTTCCCATATTTTTCATTTCATCTTCTTAAATATTAAAATTTAATATAACCTAGAACATGGTATTTGTCAACAATGGGTATTATGTTTAAAAAAACACTATCGTGGTTTGTCTTAATGTATTAGAACTCTTCATCAAAAATACTCCATTACATGTTTTAAAATTGTTTTCCATAAGAGTTTAACTCTTTGAGATTTTAAAATGAAAATAAAATAATATTATATTTTTCAATGTAAAAAAATTAATTTAAAAAGAAATTCAATATTTTAAATGGTTTTTTAATTGATTTTTTTTAATCAATAATTATTCAATTCTTTATTTTATTATAAAAAAACTTTTTTGAATGTATATTTCCTTCATATTTTTTTTGAAAACTATATTTTCATTGTAATGGGTAATTTTTATAATAATTTTCCAAGCATAATGGATTTCTTTCCAGATAAAATATTTTTAAGGAGTTTTCATGATTTTCAAATGGGGTTATTTTGTCATACTTTTCAAAGTTATTTATGAAATAATACTAAATGGTTTATATATATATATATATATATATATATAATTTTTTGTTCCTTAACATAGACATAAAATAAATTATTAGAAACCATACATTATTTTTAGCTAGATGTATTTTGACCTATTATATGAATTTCATTATGAAAACAATGTATTTTCCACGGGTTCACTTAGTGATGATTAAAATAAGAATGATTGTTTTGATGTGATACCCATATGTATAAATGGATTATTGTTGGGGTCCTCTACAGAAATACAATTCATTGGTTGAGTTTTATATTTTATTAAACTTATAATGTGTGGAACTATATTTATTTTTACACAATATATTGTGTGACCCTTCTTGGATTACACTGACACGTTAATGGGTGAATCATCATGGAATACATTCACAACATAAAGGTCGGGACTTCTTAGATGAAACCAGATGTATAAAATGTATTCCTTATTTGATAATGATCGTTTTACAATGGTTGATCCTATTTGGATTGTGTTCAAAACAAAAAGTTTGACCCTTCATGAATTAAACTAACAACATAATGGTTGATCCTTCCTTGATTACACTCAGGTAAAAATGGGTGATACTTTTTTGATTAGGATCACAAAACAAAGGGTGATATTTCTAAGATTGCACTAAAAACATAAAGGGAGATTCTAATTGGATAATGAAGGAAAAATAATGGGGGAGCCTACTTGGATTACATTCACAAAAAATAGAGATCTGTTTTGGGATTATTGTCACAATATAATAGTAAATAATTCTATCACTATGCTCCCAACATGAATGGTGGTATTTATTATATAATGCTCACAATATAATTGGATACCCTTATTTGATATTATAATACTATTATTTTTCCATGTGAGTGTGTTTTTTATATATTTCCTTATTATGATATGTTTCCAACAAATCCCATATTTTTGTACAACTATGATTTCTCTCTATGGATCATTTTAGTATCTCATACCATTATTCAATAGTACATGTTTATTCATTTGAGATTATAAATCCTTATATCATGAATTATGGATGAAAAATATTATTAGATGATATTTTTAATAATATATTTCTCTCCAAATCACCACTTTTCATTGGAATATGATATAAACCATGATGATATATAGATTATTTTTTCCATTTAACATTTGAGCATACCTCTTACATTTGTCTCAATTTCATAGGTTATGAAGATGAATATATCTTTTCATAATTTTATAAGGGTTTCTAGTATTTATCGTTTACGGTTAAATGTTAACAAGTTTCACAGAATAAGGTTATTATGTTGCTAATCCTTAAAGAAAACTAATCCTTATATTCTTCGGATTGAGTGATTATCATGAGACATAATGGTTAACTAATGAAAATAATCTAAAATAAATTTACTAATATATTAGATCATCTAACTTTGTATGAATATTTTGGATAAATGAAATTGTATTGAGTACGTAATCAGGGAGTGCGGGTCTGGGGTGCCTCAGTTGGTATTTGTGTAGGCTTTAAAAATTGTGGTTTATTATTTCATATATTTTTGCGGATTATGATAACATAATTTTTTTGATATATATATGGATAAATTTCATTAGAATATAAAATATTAAATTTTTATATGGTTTTGAGTATTTAGTTTTCGTATAAATAACATCCCTACAAGGATACCATAATTCGGATGTGATTGTGTTGTAGATGGACCTAGTGGTAATCCCACTAAAAGAGTTTGATAATTATCATCATGATTTTCAATCAATGCATGATGGGTGGGACTAATAATATACACATGGAGAGACACTACTAGAGAATACTATTTTACTAATTCAAATTCTATATATGAACTTTTATGAATATTTATAATATAATAGAATGTGAGGATATTTAGTTTCAGTTGAAAATAAAAAGATGAAAAAGAAAAAATTATGTTAAATTGAATGATTTAAAGGATGATCCAGTTCTATCATAGTTCAAATGACTGTATAAATTTTTTAAATAAATGTGTCATTATAAAATAAATAATTAGATTGATTTATCATAAGATCATTTATTAAAATATTATAAAATAAGAACATAACCATTTTGGATTTATAATAAGGTTGAATAAAATATCATCAAAATGAATATGTTAATGTTATGTCACTATAAATTCATATGACCAACTAACAAAGCATATTTAGTACTAATTTTTGCGGTAATGGAAAAATATTGTTGTATTCCTATTATCCATTAAATGATTTATCTACTAGTATTTATGATTTGTAAATTTCATCAGAGTAAAAAAATAAATTATTTCTCAAAGATCTATTTTATCTATTTATAAGTAATTGATAATTAATATATTGTGGATGTAATATATTTTAGGGAGTAGAATACAATGCCCTAAAATTGTGGAATATATATTTCTCTAAATGATTACATTCTTTGATAACTTTTTTCTGAAAAAACATAAAAAATCACACATGACATGTTAGAGAAATATTATTAAGAAAGTATAAAAATAATAAATTAACTTTGATATAAAAATATGTTAATCAATTACACATGAATATGAAATAAAATTGATAACACATAATGTTTTAAAATAAATATTATAAATATAATTACATTACATTGAATTTTAATTGAATAATTATATTTTAAAATTTAAAATTATAATTTTTAAAAAAATTAACATATTTTTAGAATTAATATTGTTTAAATTAAAATATGGTGAAATTTTTAGATTTTTCTAAACTATTAAATTATTATATTAATTATAAAAAATAGATTTTTCAAACAGTATCACTTTTATGATATTATCACAATAAAATATTGAATTAAATGTTAATGAAAATTTTCTAAAAAAGACCATATATTTACACATTAGAATAATTAATTTTAAAAAAATATATCACCTTTATAAAATCCATGTTTAACATTTTTTGGGATTTAAGTATTATATTACTCTAAATTTTTTATTACAAATAATAAAAAAATTAATAAGTTGTATAATTTAAATGAATGAAATGGATAGTAGTATGTAATATGTTCAAATAAATTTTAGGACACAACATTTTGATTAAAGATGTGAATGTTATTGGCCTTAATAGAATAGTTATTTTACAAGAATTTAATAATAAGGTTTTCCTAATTTGGATCTAATTAATTATATTGATTTTTTCATTATAATAAATTTGATATAATTTTAAAAAAAATTATAAAAATATGTTATAACTTTTTAAATTGTTAATTAATTTCATTTATGATTAAGAATATTTAATGGTAGAAATAACAATTTTCCCACAAAATATATTTTCTATATGGTAAATATTTTAATTTCAATGTTTATATAATATTTTTTTGAAATTAAATTTGATTATGTGTACGATAATATTATGTTCATAAAATCATTACTTTGGATTTTTTTATTATTCCATTAACAAAATTTAAATTAATCAGGTAAAAAATAATTACCAAGATAAAAAAAATTAGTAAAATTTAAAATACTAGTGGTAAAACATTCAATAAATGTCTAAAATGGTCTAAACATTAATGTTATGTGATTTATAGAGAATAGATATGTTAATAATTCTATATTTTCTACTCTTTCACCACTGGTCCATGAATTGTGTAATGTCATCATTGAAAAAGTAGTGTTCATATACTACAATTCCATTTTATTCACATATAAAATGATATCTCTTATCCCAAATTTGTCTAACCATTGCAAAGACTTATCTCAAACACAAATCTAACACAATCTATTATAATCTCTCTACCCTCAACCTATTGTATTTTACATATTAAAATACCCAGATAATAAACATTATGTTGTCCCACATGGGAGATCATCTGAAGGGAAAGGTAAAGTTTGGAACTGAACTCTCTTAATTTTTTTAGACGCATAACCTCTCTATTTTATTACATCGACAAAATTTATGATATACTATAATAATTAATATTTTTTAATTTCTGTATACTAATGTTATATCTACTATTTAACTTCCACTATAACCATTTGAATAATTAAGACGTTGTCATCCGTATGTTCAAAATACCACCTCTTTGAATGGGGTGCTTTTAGGTTCATCACTTCCTTAAATATATGGTCTTAATAGTATATTTAAAGGTATATTATTATATTCAGAACATTATTATGATTTTTATATTATAAAATATTACATAACCTCCAACCAATCTATGGATAATAAATGTGTGTTCAATACTTATGTGCAGACTGATGCCTCCACAAAAGTGACATATATTGTTTTCTGATATATTATAATTTTTTCAAAATAGATATATTATAAAATTATTATCCACATGAAAAATTATAAATAATTTAATTATAAAAGCTAAATAACTATATTATTCCTATGTAATATCTTTTTTAACCATACTCTGCAGAATAATATTGTTTGTTATTTTTTGGTTTCTTTAACCACCACTATAATCATTTCTATATATATTTTTTCATGTGTAAATAAAGAAAAAATAATTCTGATTATGTTGATGATGAATTGTTTGATAAATATATTTTTTGACTTTGTATTGGAAACAGTAATATCAAACATGTTATTAAGATGACACCAATAAATTATGAAAATTACCAATAATTTTTTTTAAAAACATCAATGTCAAAAATCATATTTAAAATACATATTATATGAAGTTATGACATAAAAACTTATAAAATATTTGTTATCGTATATATAATGATATTATAGTGATTATATTTTATTCTATAGATAAGAATCAATATTTAAATTATGAAACTAGTAATAAAAGATACTAACAATTGATGGTGAATATAAAATATATCTAACTAGTATATTTAAAATAAATTATTAGAAATAATGTATTTAAAATGTTTATAGGTATTAAAATATTAATGAAATATTTTATGATGATATATTTTATAAGATTTTATAGATTATTCTGATTATTATTATATTTGTTTAAGATTAATTGTCTGTATTTTTAATTCTAGGAGACATGTTTGATATAACAAATTTTTTTCATTTTATATAGTGAATTCACTTCCATATTACCTTTTAAATAATTAATCTATTTCATTTAATCACATCTTAATATATATTTCATGATATAAATCTTATGTTATTTTGGTTCTTATGTCCCCATAAAAGATGAGTTTATACATCTCAATTTTACATTATTGAGATATAGAGAACATTGACCACTTTTTCATTTTTGTTGTGTGTGTATGTTATATTTTTTTATCATGCCATTTCATACATTATTATAAATTTAAAAATATATTCCATGTTAATCAATTAATTGGTTTGCAATATGAAATATAACAATAATGTAATGTTTCTTTCAACTCATGCCCCCTTTCACTAAGTGATAATGATTCATATGGATCTTCTTTCATATAGTTTCTGTTTCTCCCATGCTATGATTTGATATTGATAATTATAATTATATTTATTTAAAATGATAGTTTAGATTCAAATATTACACATTGATAAATTTATTCTCTATAAAATATTGAAATTGTTAACCATAATTATCATCCTTCCCATGTAATCTCATATCTTCCATATCCATGTTTTGTATTAATAGAAATGTTCTCTTTTATATTTGAAATCATAATGGTCTATTATACCATTTGGCCATCATATTTACAATCTATATTGTTCAAAATAATGTTTTATTAACCATTTTATGATCTACTCTTTCAAAAAATGTGTTTTGAATTATTCAAAAGGTCTTCCTTCCATGATCATATGTTTCGTCATCCACTAATCATACCATATAAGAAAATTGATATATTTTTCATGGATATATTCTGCGGGATAAATTTTAATGTTTATGTTTCCCAATGAAAAGAAATTCAAATTTTTTAAATTTATATATAATGTGGCCTATAACATTGTTTTTTACAACTATGGTGAAAATGTTCTCTAAAAAAGTTACCACTTCTATATCCCAATGACAATTATTATCTTTAAAGCTAATGCTATTAGTCATAAAATGGATTTTCAAATGTTTTTTTCACTATTTATTACTTTTAATAGGAAAATAATTTTTCTTATATATTTTTCATAATAGTGTTATTATTTATAAAAGGAATATAGATTAAAAATGGATTTAAAAGGAAAATGTATAGAAAATAATAATTCTATAATGGATTCATGTTTTATGAAAGAATTTCATTAAAAATATTTCTATTTAAAAAAATAATTGACAAAATCATGCTTAGTTTAAAAGATTAATATTAATAAAATTTACCATGTTTAATGAATTTTATTTTATAAAATCTATTTTTTAGGAGTTTGTATGAATTTAAAAAGAAATATATAATAATATTTTCATATAGATTTATCTAAAAAAATAGAAGGTTTTTTACACATATTATAATATCCTTTTATATTCCATGCATGAAACATGTGATATGTTCTTATTATACCATCCACCATTTGTCTCGGGATATATTATAATAGGATATGTGAATGTATTAATGAAACCATTTATTTTTAGTTGGTTAATTAAGTGACGATTGAAATATAAATAAATTATTTCATCTACAATACATAGTCAGATATGGTTGATGTTTGGGGTTTTATATATCATTATAATTAATTGTTACGGTTTTATGTCGTTGAAGATAATTTTTTGTGGACATACATTGATTATTTGGCAACATAAAGAGTAGGACTACTTGGATTATACTCACAAAATAAAGGGATATCCATCATTAATTAATCTCAAAACATAAAGGGTGAGGCTTCATGGATTATGATCACAATAAAAATTATGATAATTCTGGAATATGACTATAATAGAATGTGTGAGCCTTCTTGGTTAATTCTCATAAAATATAGGGTGAGATTTATTTGATTTCACATATTGTATAATCGGTGATCCTTATTCGATTACACTAACAAGGTAATGGGAGAACCTTATTGGAATGTTATCTTAATATAATGGTGATCATTCTTTGATTTCTATCACAAAATAATTTTTGAGCCTTCTTTTTCTCACTCACAACATAAAGTTATATCTTCCTTCAATTACCATAACAACATAATGTGATAACCTTATTGGACTACACTCACTACATAATAGGAGACACTTCTTCGATTATGCCAACTAAAAGAAGGTTGGGCCATCATGGATAATATAAAAATATAAATGTTGGTCCTTCTTGGATATGATATCGTAATGATTATTCCATTTGATAGTGTATTATTCTATTTTTATTTATCATTCTATATTTCCATGACATTTCATATTTTAATATACCCATGGTAATGTTCAATGATTCATTTTATTATATCACACTCATACTCTATGGTATATGTTTTCTAATTTCATATTACAATTACTTATATAATGAATTATAGACAAATTTTATCCCATAATATTTTTTATATAATATTTCAACATTATTCATGTTTTCTAAAATACTTATGATTATACCCTTGATAAATTATTCATGATTTTTTGCTCTTATGGTGGATTTGATCTCACCCATTTATCATTTTTTATACCCCATTTTATAAAGATGAATATTACTTATTAGAATATTAGAAGGGATTCCAGGGTTGCACATTTATGAAAAAATTAACATAAGTATTATAGAATATGTTACATATATAGTCAATGACAGTAAATGTTACATTATTGGAATTTGGAAAATACAGTGTGATGAAATATTTAAATTATTTGAATTAGGTAAAATTAATTAATGTTTAGGTAATATCATATAACATTTTATCAAATATTGTGTTTAAAAAAGTGTTCTTAGGTCTAGATCTTGTATTGTGGATATGGGGTGACTCAATTTGTATCATGGATGTTTTTATATATTCATTGGTATTGTTTTAGTTATTTTTTGGGTATTAAAAGAAAATTATATTACTGAAAACACTATGTATATGTCTATGTATAAGATAAATCCAAATATATTGGTAATGTTTTTATTATGTGGTTTTCAATAAAATTACCTCTCCTTCCATATTATTGTATGTGGATATGTCTATAAACATATTCACCTAAGATCTATATCCATTGAAAAGTATATTAATGTATCAATTTCATCTTAACTCATTTCATGATAAGTGTGCCAAAAATGGAACACCACGCTAGACACATTAGGAGGAATATGATTTTGATTATCCATATTTATTTCATAAAACATTATCAAGGATTTAAAATATTTGGAATTGTAGATGATATAAGATAGAAACACAAATTGATATATGGCCATGGAAAATTTAGGTGAAATTAATGGAGTAATAGTTTGATATAATAATTTCATATTATAAATGAAAATATCATTGGATAAAATGAATGTTTCATTGTAGAAAACATCTAATGAATATGTTATCAAATGGTCAATTAGTCTATTTTTATTAGATGTAATCATAACCATTATTGATTTATTAATTTGAATAAAATAGTATAATGAAACTAAATTTATAAAAATACATCCCTAGAAACATATATAACCAACCAAAGAATCATATTTGGTATAAAATATTTAGTGAAAAGAATAATATCAATGCATTCCCATGATGTTATAACAGATGAGTCTCTCATTTTCTAATATTGTGAACATCAAATCCTAGTAAAGAATATATCATGATTTTCCAAGGATCAGTTAGCTTTATTAATTAGTATGTAATAAATAAAATTGCGAGGAAAAAAATTATTTAACGGAGGAATGTAATACCCTGAGATTTCAAGAATATATTTTTATCTAAATTAATATTATGTTTAATAACTTATTTCCCATGAAACTGAATACTAAAATCAAACATGAAATATAATATTAATGTAATTAAAATATATTTTTAATAATAAATCCACTATTAAATTAAAATATAATAATCAATTTAGTGATCTATACAAAATAATATTATGATCACTTAATGGTTTAACATGAAATCTTTCAATTAAAGTAATTTTTTTTTATTTTCATTCAACCGATAATTTTTTAAAATTTATACTTATGATATATAAAAAAAATCAAATTTTATTTAAATTTTTAAAAATATTATTACAAAAAATGTTTTATATTTTTATAATATATTTTATTTGTTGTTTAATTGTAAAAAATGACTCATTTTTCTATTATCACTACTTTTATATCATCAACATAATTCATTAATGAAATAAATGTTTTAAAAATGTTTTTTATGTATAACATATATATATATAATGTATAATTAATCATTTAAAAATATTATTTTCAATATATTAATCCCATGATTTATGTTTTGGAGTCATGTGTATTAATTTACTCTATTAGGAATTTAATTAAAATATAATTAGAAATAAACTTTCCAAATTTATAGAAATAAAGTTAAAAATGAATTTATTATTTTGTATAATAATTTTCATATTATTTTATATGTTTCAATTCATTTTTATCCATAATATTATTATTTATAAGATTAATGTTAACAACCACAAATATGGTGAAAATGTTATTTCCAAAGAAATGTTTTATTAAGGATGTGTAATTTTTATCTAATGAAATAAATAGAAATATTTTATATAATTAATAATTATAATATTTTTACACCTGTATAAAAATATACTTTCACTATTTTAATTTGTAAATAATTTAACTAAATATTAAGAATACATAATCGTTAAAACAACACGTTTTCTATAAAAAAATTCTTTATTTTAAATGTTTTAGTTTTAAATATGATGTTATATTAGTAAGAATATGATCTAGATTCTATGGATATAAAAATTTTAATTATAAAATAAATATATTGTTTTTATCTTTTATTTTTAATTAGATAAAAATTACTTGGGTATAAACTAGTTACCAATGTAAAAATATAAATTAATAAAATGTAAAACTCTACTAGGAAATTTTTTTAACTTTGATAAAAAATTATATAAAGTGTATATTTAAGGATTTACTATCCTTATATCATCTTTAAACTCATTATTAGAGACTTTTGGATCCATTAACCCTTTAAATTAGTCATTTCTTTACTTAAATGTTAATAAGTATTTTCAAAAATTCTAGTTTGTTCCCTTATAAAATGATATCAACTAAACCATATTTATCCACTAATTAAAAATTCTCCTATCCAATAAATATATTTATTCGTCTCTTAAATAACCACTAAACATGTCCAAAAAGTCACTAATTTTTTTATATACCCAGCTAAGGATCCATAATGTGTTTCCCAAGGGAGAACATTCATTGAGATAAATTACTCACCAAACGAAGCACACCTAATTGTTTGTAATTCTACCCTCTAAAAAAATTAATATCCCGAACACTGTGGTTAAATTTGTATTATAAATATTCATAAAAATTATTTTACTATTATCTATTTTCTATCTTCATTCAAAATCATTTAATGAATAAAGAGGTCGTCTAATGTATGGGTGGAATACCACCTCCTGGAAAAATGTTCTTGATTTTTCCTCACATCATTAAATATATAGTTCTAAAATAATATATTCTGTATTTATAAAATTTTTATAGAATTTGTAATGTTTTTGTATTATAAATCATTATTTATCTTCAACTTAATTCATTAAAAAAACATGGTTCCACGACATGTGTGAAAAATATAACCTCTATGAATGTGACATATTTCATTTTTCACTCGATTACTTTATTATGTATGAAAATATATTATAAACTATTTAAACACCATTAAAATATATATAATATATTCTTATGATTCCGAAATTATAATATTATTCCAATGTAATCAATTTCACAATCGTACTCACAAGTTGATAAAAATTTCATCTTTTTTGGGAATGTTTAACCATCAACATCAAAAATGTTTTCAATTTAAATTGTTGGTAAAAAATAAAATAATTAGTAGTTTTTCGTATAATAATAAGTATTTTTTGTATTGGTGTTGTAATTATTATATTAATCATGTATTCACGATACCACCATTTATATGTGAAATTTAACAAAATATTATCATCACTGATTTCTTCTTTATGAATTATAACCAAAATACATATGAAATAAAAGTAGATAATTATATATAACTAAAAAATTATATTCCAGTACATGTAGGGATATTATAATGGTAATATTAGAATCTATAAAAAATATTCCACATTTCCATTATAAAACAATTAAGTGATGCAAGTAACATCAAATGATGATAATAATATATAACTAACAAATAGATTTTTAAAAAATGATTATATATCATATTTTAAACTGTTATTATTATAAATAAGTTTCGTATTATTTTTACTAATATAGTTTCTTATGTTATATAAACTCCTAAAAACTGTAATTGAATAAAGATATAAGGTAAGGGTTAATTTTTTGAGTTTTCTCTTTCAGGAGATATATTTGATATGAATCCTATATTTTCTTTTATCTAATTACTTCACTTACCTATTTACTTTCATAATAATGAATATCATTTATTTAATTATATTTTAATTTCTATTTCATGGTATCCCTCGTATTTCCTTTTGATTGATACAATACCATTACTGTAAAAAAATTTCATATCAATTTTGTTTCATTGAGATATGATTTGTATCGACTTTTTATTTCTAATTTGAGTGGTATATATTGGAAAAGCATTTAATTTAATATTATATTTCAGAAAATCAAATCGAATTTATAATCCATATAACAAATAACGTTCATGGGTTTTCAAATAGAAATATAATGATTTTATAAGGTTTTTTAACTCAAATCCCAATACCTTGAGTAATAATGATTCATAATAGAATTATTACATTTTAAGTTCAGTTTTGTCCTCAGTATGATTTTATATTTAAATTTTATTTATCACTGTTTAAAATAAATCTTTTCATTAAAATATTCCTTATCAATAAATTCTTTCCCTATAAAATTATTTAAAAAAACTATCATCAGTCCCATGTAAGCTCATTTTCATTCATATCCATGATTTTTATTGCAGCCAATGGTATTCTTAATTATGTGTGATCTTATTTAGACAACATGTTTCTATTATCCTTTTTTCAAATGTAATTTTTTTATCCCTTTACAATAAGTGGGTTTTCATCAAAGGTCATTTCAAATATTTAAAATTTTATACATTCATGGTCTTGTTTTTAATTACTATACACATTTTATATAAAAAACCAATATATATTTTTCAAATCATTATTACAGGATAATATTTTGAAAAGATAATTTTTTAATGTATTCACCATACCATTTAAAAAATGAATATTGAATATGACCCCTAACATTGAGATTTAGGAATTATGTGAAATTATATATAAAAAACTCTTATGTCTTCTCTTGTTGTGTGAACACTCTTCAATATAGAGGTTCATTTAAATGTTATTAAATTGTTTTAAAAAAATTTATCTTTCAATGGTCTTGAAAATAAATGGAAAAATTATTTTATTTTTTTAGGGTAAAGGTTTTAATTTTAATGTAATTATTGATTTTAAAAATGATTAAATTTGATTGTGTTTGTATGAAATAATTCTTCATTGTTTTAATGTATTCTCAAAGAATGTTTATGAAAATGTATTTTATTTATAAAAATAATTTTTTTGGGTTTAATTGGTAATTTTGTTAAAAAATTTCTTTGACCAAATTATAATATTTTTAAAATTATATTTACATATAGTTACCAATAATTTCAAGAAGTTATATTTTTTCATCTTACTCAAAGTGATCTATCCAATAATTTAATTTTTTTTCATATATATAAATGTCTATTGACCTTTCTTAGGATACACTTGTGATATAGGTTAATTAAGTGATGTTTAAAAAATGAATGTTTAGTTTAAATTTCTACAATTAGAATAATATGATTTATTGTTTGTATCGTATATATCCCTCAAGTTCATTAGTTAAAATATTATATATATAGAGATATTGAAATGTGGACTTGAATAGATTTGATCACAACATAAAATTTAGCAGTTATAGGATTATGGTCACAACATAAAGGGTGATCTATTTGGATTTTGATAAGAAAATAAAGGACATGTCTTCTTAGATTACCCTTGAAATATAAACAGTAAGACTGCTTGTATTACCCTCCACAGTAATTTGGTGATCCTTTCAAGACTATAAAAAACATATTAGTTTATAATTACTATATAATTCTCACAACATAATGGTTGAGAAATCATGGATTTTTCATAAATCATAAAGGGTGATATTTCTTGGATTATACTCACAACATAAATATTGAGCCCTCAAATATTAATCTCACAAAATAAATGTGTTATATTTCATGGATTAAATTCATATATTAAAGGGTGATAATTATTGAAATTCAAAAATGAAATTATGGATGATCCTTTCTATGTTTCACTTACAACATAAAATGTAGGGAATATTTGATGTACTCATAATATGATGATTCCATGTTTTTGTTTTTTAGGCCTTATTAACTTTTTATGCTATTTTCCCTGAAATGTCATATTTTTATACGCATATGATTATTCTTATTGGTTAATGATATTATATAACAAAATTATTTAATTGAATACTATTGATCATTTGAGAATATATTTCCGACTATCATGACATATAAATAAAATTTATTTTTCAATGTTATTTTTAGTATTATATTTCTCTCACGCTCACGTTTTCTCTTATAAATATGATCTAAACCTTTATGACATGTTTATGGGTTTTTTCACCTACTGTGTTTTGGATTTCATTTTTAATTATTTAACATCCCCTAGGTTATGAAGGTGAATTTAAATTATAATATATACAAAATTCAATCTATTATATCTCATTAATAATGAAATGTTCAAAAATATTACTGGTAATGTTACTTATATTCCTGATACTAAAAGATACTAAACCTTATGTACGTGGGATTATGTGATTACTATGAGATATAATGATTACCATATGGAAATGATGAATAATAATGTTATGGTTATCTTGATTATATTACATTGATTCAAATATTGTATTTTAAAAAAAGTGTTTTTACAACTAAGTATTGTAGTGTAGATATGAGATAGCATATATTAATACCCCCTTTTCAATTAATGCAATAATCATATGGTATTATTCTATTGTTCATGATCTAATAATGTATGTTGGGTGGTAATAGATAACATCTCTATTTTTTTTCCTTTTACAGTTCAAAGCATAGAAATGATAAAAGGTATTTCAAAAAGATGTACGCTGGTTATACAATCTGATGGACTGTGGGAAAAAAATTCAATCTCCAACTTATTTTAAGGATTATTTATAAATATTATATATATTAACCAAATAATATATGCATAATCATATAGGAGGAGAAACATAGACTCTATAAAGGACGTCGATTTCTGTGTCAAGCTCACAAGAGGGACCCACTCATAGGTTACGAGCGTCAGAGGGACCGACCAATGGGGTAGGCTCATAAACAACGGTTTTGAGGTAGGTAGGCATGTCAAGGGTAGATATTTATTGATATATTATAAATAATGAATTTCTATCTTGCATTCTAATAAAGGAATAATTCAATATTAGGGCATTCCCATTATCATCTTAGAGGAAACAATATATGGTCTGTCTATGGGGGAGAATCATTAGCTAATATAATTTTTGGAGAGTTTATAGAGGATAGTGGAAGATTCATTAGAGTCTCATGAATTAATCACATGAAAAGTGAGCACATGAAAATACCATCATAGAAATTATGTATTATATAATGTTTTTTTTCAGGGTTTTACTAATGGGATACTATGACGCCTTATTCCAAAAAAGTTTCACCTACATATTCATTTTCACTATTTATGTTTATATCTCTATCTATCCCTATAAACATGAGTTTTCATGAAATTTAAACCCTGTTATATATAGGTCAAGGTTAGAAACATGAGTTTCTAAAACATACATTCATATAAGAGGTTGTAAACAACAAATGAAATCATTTGAAATAGATCAACTCATGTAGTGTAAATACATGAGGGGTACCAATTCAATTCGTGCATTATTGATTAAAATTTTGGTGACTATATTTCTGGAGATAGTTCAACTTTTATATTGCACCTGAAAGTACCTCTATGTGGTTATGGATCATCTGTAGATGGTTCTTCAATCATGTCATGCTCATTGGGCTCATTACATAGATACTATAAGATTTATGAAGTTTAATATATGTTTTCCTCATTATAACTTTTTACAATACTCTAAGAATGTTCCTATGCGGTGTATATGGAATCCACCATCTATTATATAGTAAATATCTTATACCACAATGGTTTGAAGTGTTTAGGTATGTTGGTGTTTTAATGGGTAGTTAAAAAGTCTATGGGTGCTAACAAATTCCCCCCAAAAGAATGGTGTTTGATAGAAATGAATAGAGGTAAATTCCAAATATTAAATAGAAGGTAAATTCATTGGCTCATAGTTCACTTGGGAGGTACATGGACTTTTTGAATTATTTTATGATCTATGTAGAGGGAGGGTTGGATCCTAAAAGGTCATGGATAATATTTTAAATAGGTTATAACCCCCCCCCCACCTCCATTTAATTTTCATATTTATCTTCTCTAATTTAGAATAATTAAATTTCTCAAATGATGAGTCACATAACAAAATTTTCCATGAGAAAAAATATCCTCTACAAACTATGCAAGAATAGCCATGTGTTTGTGTGGTCATTGCACTATCCACTCATTTACAATTATTTATTAGATCATCAAAGTGATTGTTCTATTATTCATCTGATGACTAGCTTTACATCACATTTTCCCATTGATAACATGCCATTTTCCTCATAACTATTTATCTTTTATGAAAATATAGTAGAAATTATCATACACTTTAATTTTTTATAAATTGATGAATATATTATTTTCTTTCATTGAAGATAAATTACTAGCACTGAAATGTGAATTTCCATTACTAGGAATTAAAAAAATAACCCTATGTTTTTTTTGACTCATTATAATTAATCAATTAATAACATGTTTGCATCGTTGCTTCTGTTTTTTCCAACATCTAATTGCATACCAATATATAACATTGAGAATGAATTTGAGCCTCTATCCGTATATCTACTTATAATATCCCATAAATATGGTTTATATATTCTTAGAGTTATATATAGGTGAATATATATGTCAAGGTATTGTTTTTCTAATAGTCTCATTAACGGATCTCATATTGATTGATCATATCCATGTAAACCTAAAATGATCATGTCCAAAATGAATATTCAGTTTCTCAAAATATATCATATATCTTCACCATTTCTTTTAATAATCCCAACACAAGATATCCCATAACGTTGTATTATCATATAAGATGTATCATTTATGAAAACAGTCTTGGGACTTTTGGGTTCACAAAACTTCTATTAATTTCACCTTATATATATGATATGTTGGTTTATATAATGGATCTCCAAGTTAGTAATATAAAAGAAAATTGAGCTTCACTTATTGATTTTGAGTGACTCGTTTATTGGTACTAACACCATTTATTTATATAAAATCAAGGAAGTTTTCATTTAATATGATATTCATCAATTGGATGGAATCTATATCCTTGGAATAATTTAATACATATTTCTCCTTACAACCAATTTTTCAACAAACATGGAGAAAACTCCTAGTTTATGAGTTTCTTATTGATATAAGTAGAAAATGCATAGGTAAAGGCCTCAAATTCTATATCCATTGTATATTTTGGTATGTGGTTAAATATATTCATCCATCAAAATAGACAAAGGGTATGATAAAGGTGTTCGAAGAGCTACCCCACCCAGAAATCAAGGGACATTAGGGGTTCTTAATAGCAAACATAGATGCGAGTTAAAAAACCTCAATGGGTTATTTCTTCTATTCAATAATAAACCAAATAATTTAAATGGATGTATTATAAACTATGTACCAATGTGAGTGGAAGTTTTCTAATCTAGCTTCTAACATAGGTGTTCGGGTTGATACCCATGTAATAGCAGTGAAACTAATGAAAATTCAACTAGTTAATATGGTATTTTTATTTCTTGCTTGGATCTACCATATATAAGGCCTAGTAAAACAGATGTTGACCCCATATCATTGGAATTTTAAAACTCATCCAGGACTGAATTGATTAATAATGGTCAGGTTGTTTTAGTAATCATGTGTGGTATGGTCGGTTTAGGATTGATTGGGTTGGGTTGGGTTGGGTTGGGTCAATGGTTGAAATTTTTTTACCCAACACAACCATATGTATATATATATAAAATAATAACCAAAATTTAATATTTATTGAAAAAAATTTAATAAAAAGTAATTATTAATATATAATTAATTGGTAATAATTTATAATTTTTCATCATAATTATTTATAATTTAAAAAAATAAATAAAAAATAATAATAGATATTAATAATAAATAATAAATAATACTAATATATAAAATACATATAAAAATGTAAATTTGTTTTTAAATTATATTTATTTTATATTTATGTTTTATTTAAATTATGTATACATTATATAACATTATACTATTTTATATTCACATTATATAGTGTTTTATCTATGTTATATAACATTTTATTTATGGAAATATGACATTATATAATATAAATATACAATTATGTTTTGGTTACATAATGATTTATTTTAATTATACAATGTTTTAAAATATTACACGTATCTATTATAAATGTTTTATTTATCTATCATTTTTAGTTTGAATGATTATTTAGGTTATATGTTTAGTGAATAATTTTATTCTTTATCTATTATAATTTAATATTTTCTAACCTATCCTAGATAATTTGATCCAACGTGACTTGACGCAGTCCAAGTTGGGACATTTCAGGTCAATGTAAAAAAAGGATTGGACTCGACCCATCCATAAATTGCCACTTTTTGCTATGTTGGGTATAATATCCCATAAAACACAACCCCAACCAACTCATGGACACCCCTATCTTATTAAATTAGTGGTTCATTTCAATTCATCTGTGGATAGACGTTAGATTATTTCCATTATTAAGAATACCAGTAGTACATCACAATCTGTATGTCCAAATAAAATAAATAGATACTTAATGTTTTTGGAATTTTTTGATGTATTTATTGGTTCATATGGTTTCCAACATGGTATGAACTCATTCGTGTTTCAATTTTTCCCCTAGAAAAGACCTTCTATAAAATAGTAAATATTTGTTGTGTTATCTTCGAATAGTTGTCCACAACTGTTTCATTTTATGATTAGACCACAGAGGAACATATGGATGAGTTTATGATTATGGGATCCTATTACCCTAAAAAATCCACATGATAGTTCCGATACGTATACATCATATCCAATTATCTTTTCACCGTAGTCAGTAGTGAGTGAAATTTGACTGACATCCTTAAAATTGTTAATATACATGTTTGAGAGGGAATAAATTTTATTGATATACATTCAACTATTGTCATTTGAATATAAAAATCATGTAATTAAAATGAGGTATTGGATGAACATTACCATGATGAGTTTATGAGTGAACTTGTCTGATGAGTGATAAACCACGTTTCCACACAGACTCTATTACTCAAAATACTCATGAAGAATATCATTTTAAGGGGGATTAATGTAGTTATGAACTCAAATCAATATAGGGAATAATATTTTTCAGATTCCATTCTCAATGGGCATGCTTTGGAAGTAGTGCCACTTACCAAGGCTATTACTACACCATTAACATCTTTCACGAAATGTCAATATAAATTATCCCACTAGTGGAAACCATATCTATTGAACATATCATAAAATTTATTGAAGAATTAGTAACTTCTGGTTCCTTAGAACCTATCTCACATACTAGATTTAGTTATTTAATTGCAGACATGATTCAGATGTATATTCCTCTGGCACTAGGAAACTAGTTTTTAGATCCTAAGACTATAACTAATGAAAAGGCTATGATAAGATAATTGTAATTACCTAAAGGGTATTAGAGTGAAGTATATCATAAGATGTTAGAGTATCATTATATTAAATTCCTAATAAATTTAAATAGTTGTTAATTATTATGTCTCACTTCCTAATGAAATCTGAAGGTCTCAACCTTACGGGTCATGTGTTATGATCTTCTATATTAAATTTGATATAATGTAATTTATACGATTAAACCATTTTAAATAAATATAATTTAAGGTTTATCATACCAACAGTTTGGGTGAATGAGTAATTTAAATTGGACATGGTTGGTTTTTATATAGTTCACCACTATGTTCTAGTGCAATGTGTTTGTGATCAATACTCTATCAATGCAACAAATCAATAAAATCTCAATTGTCATAAATTGGATATAGGATAGGTCACTAAATGATTGGGTTAACATCATTATAATGTTTAAGTCTAAATAAATATCACCCATGGCTCAATAAAATATTAATAACCCACTTCTCCTCCAATTAGTGTGTTGGGTAGTTTTCTTCATAGTTTATAGACATTTATTTCCCATTAACAACATCACTTCCATTGATATAATCCTTAAATGTTTGTGGATTATATGTTGACCACTTCTTGGATGCTTATTCAGAAGCTATGAAGGACTCATTATCACATTACATTCACCTTTCTTGATAATTTCTGTAATTTTTTTTCTATCTGTGCAACTTTCTTCATTTTCATAAATTATTTATTCTTTAAGTATTTCACAAGTTCCCTCTAATTTTCTAGCACCTCAAATGGAACAATATTTTTATTCTTAAATAAATTTGTATATATCATTGTGTTATTTATACATATTTCCTAATTTTTCCTTTAAATATCCCTCTTAATCGTGTATTCTATCATCCAAAAAATAGCCACTTATCAAATAATTATAGGTCCAAAAAACCATCCAATAACATTCTTATGATTTCCTCTATAGTTTTAGTCAAACTAAAAAATATTTTTGGAATTATTTCCATCCCCTTATAGTGTGGATTAAATCAAATTTAATTGATTTTAGTAACACATTAATCTCCCATTTATTCTTGATTTATTATTTCTTGAAATTCAACACCCATGTTAATTGAATCATTAAATAACCATAAAATCATTATATGATTCAACATCTTCAATATCATTGTGTACACCAAAAAAAACCTACAAAAATTGCTTGATTCAAAACAAAAGGATTTGGCCAACAATCCTCTAGGAAGAAACCAATTAATAATCATAACATTAATGATATTTTTCCATATGTTGTTAAACTATAATTTCTTCTTCTGATGTCCAAACAATGAACTACCATAATGGGAATGACCATACCAATTTAGGCATCAAGATTTCTCATAGATGGATATTCAATTCATAACATTATGAGACACACCCAAAACCATATAAAAATGATACAGATATGTTCTTAAATGACTTATTTTAATTTATCAAATGAAGGATTTATTCAAAATGCTTTTGGGTAAATTATTTCACAAAAGTGAATCCCCAATTCAATACTCGATATTTTAGAGAATACTATTAACCATTAGACATTTTGAATGAAACATGCCCACGAATGTAGTATGTTCCTCTTTCCAAGGACACATTTATCATAAAAACATTATGTATTCATTAGGGATGAACCTATTGATCATTGTCACTGAAAAACGTATAATGAGGATTCAATATTCTACTACGGTGAGCAATAACTCCGCCATCGGGACCACTATAGTGTGGTCATTTCAAGGTTTCCAGTTTGGGTACCGCCCAAACATAGTCACATGTGTTGGGGAATTAAATCCACATCCCTTATCCAATATTATCTAAAATCGTCATTGGTCACTATCTAGACTATATAGGATCCCTGTAGAATTTAATCACATATCTAGATTTATTATGTAAATTTTACATTGGTGCGATATATTTTAACACCAATAACCACCTTAAATGAATTTTTTGGAATAAAATAGACTTAATTTCTACAAATGAAACTTTTTTACAATATAAATTCTAGTAAAAACCACTCTTTGTCATCAAATCCATGAAAACCCATTATTAATAAAAAAATAAACCATTTTTATTTAATTGAAAGGATGAAAGCACAATTCTCTTTCAAAGTTATTCCATTATTTTCAATTCGATGAAAAGGTTAATTACCCTCCTCATTTAAAATATAAAAATAATTTGAACGTGATCATAAATTAATATTGACTTATCTCAGCTTATGGGTGGATAGATTGTCTCCATCTTGATAGATAGGGATATTCAATTTCAATATATACGGTGCATTTAATGATAGTGTGGGATAATTCATATCATTTACCTCTCTTATTATGATAATTCTCAATTATCCTTTAAAATGACCCTTATATGGATTAACAAGAAGATTTAAAATCATTTTTGAATTCAATTTTCTTATTAGTCTACCGAGTTCCAGAATCTCTTTTCTGGTTTAGCTACCCCTTATTAATAGACTCATTGAGTGAATTTACTACATGGAACGTGAAATGTGAACAAATCATCCAAGCCTACTAAAATTGGGATTTAATTAGGTTACATGATTTGTTGAAAACAACACCAAGGTTATCCATGTACCTCATGAATATAATAAACAAATATTAAAGTATGTATTTTCATTTAAAAAAAATTTGACCTCAATCACACTCACAATAAAATTATGTATAAAAACTATATACTTTTATTAGGATCATAACACATGATTTTTCAAATGATACCATTTTTATAAAATTAAAAAATGATACCACTTCATCTCTGATATTTTTTATATCTTCATAGGCATTCATAATTTATGATACATTTTAATAACCATTAAATTTTTATAATAAATTTACGGCCAGTCTTCAACTATTGATAAAAATATATAGTAATCAATTTTTCAGAAACCACTTATTTAGAATTATTCATTCATATTATTAATATTTTCCACCCATTATTTCACGGAATATGATAAAAAATTTTAAAAAAATTATATAAATATGAAATTTAAGTGTGTATTCCTATCTTCTATTGACATGAGTCATTATTTACACCACGTACTACATATATATCATATAATATTTCAGTTTCAAAACATACTATATCAAGTAAATATAAAACATTATTCAAAATTCCCATTAATTATACACATATTCACAAATAATTAGTAATATTAAAGAAAAGGGAGGATAAGTGTGCCTCCAAATTACTCATTCTTGAGAAAAGAGATGGTTAGGATGGATGATCCCTTTATTTTCAATCATTTCATTTCACATTTAATTATTATTAAAGAAATACCATCATCTCTTTAAATTCATCATTATCATCTATACAGGTTAGACCCCTCAACCACTTTCCAAAATATCTTTAATGTGTGTTCCACTCACACATTTCTATTCATGGTTGTGAGTATTTAAATAATTTGATAAGGCTGTCACATAACTTTTTAAATATTCACAATTGAGAACACTATTTAATACATTGCATCATTAGGGGATCTCCCCTCCGACATCATTAACTATTGAAGAACACTGACATAAATATTTGACTATTTATTTTTAGTGATATTTGTAGGACCACATAATAATACATATTCCACGATGGACATGATTTACTTCATAAAATCCATAATATACTATAGTATATACTCCATTGTTTTTCTTCAAACATTCTTACAAAATGTACAAATATTGAATTCCATTTCTAGATTTTCCTTCTTTTTGTCGAAGATTGATGGTGTGTATATATTGATTTTGAATATTGGGCCCCTTTTAATTTAGGGTCATTATTATTCACAAGAACATTTAACTATAGTCTATATTAACCTCAATTTTACTTATTTATATTATATCCATTTTTTTCATTGGAGTGTAGTGTCTTCTTATGGAATCATTTCTATTCGATGCATTTTTTCCATTGCAGTACCATTCCATGTGACTGAGTTTAGAAGAAATAAACACCTCATCCTTGATAATTTATAACTTATTCGTTTATTCATTGAATAAAGTATTAGAATAATTGGATTTCAACTTTAATTTTAAGGATTTAAGGATATCAATAATGTAATAATAATTTTTCCAAATCATCCGTAGATGTATCATTTTGGTGCCTCCTTATTTTTAGGATCAAATCTTATAATTTTTTCGATGAACTCAAATTTATTTATAAAATTAATATATTTATTTCTTCATACGGTATAATATGATGTAGGATGAATTTGTATCATCTCATTTGAGTTTTATATCCACTAATTTACTTCTATGAACTTATCAAATTTCTTCATCAATATTTAATCCATTTCATTCAATCTTAAACTAGTATACATTCAATATTTTATTCTCCCCACAATATATGGATTGAGAGGCATGATTTTTCCGTTAAAATCATCCTCTTTGGCCATTTTCCATAATTTTTATTTCTAAATCACAATAATCATGTCACATTATTATATCATATTTAATAACAATTTCATTATAATAAAATTAGTGGACACATTTCTTATTTTTTCTATTATTGTCCATGGTAATATCTTAAATTGTTGTATAACAAACTACACCAAAAAATTTCTATTATTTTTCATTTTCATTTAACATTTGGAAACACTCTATGAAATTTTATTTACACAACTTTGATTGAAAAAATGGTGTTGTTTATACGTCACTAGAATCATATCACCTCTTCATATTCCAGTGTGTGTATAATTCTTTCTTACACTTTCCTTCACCAAACTAGAGTTAGAAATATATATATATAGTTAGATTATATTAACTCATTTTAGGAGCTAATCATCTATTGTTATTTCATTATGTAAATATCTTTATTTCATTTTGATATATTTTAATTATCAATTATTTTTTCTATTTTAATGGAATCTTCAAAATACATCCTTATTTAACGAGAGAAAATAATAAGAGAAAACTCTTTTTGAAATCATTTTAATGAGAATCTATTAATGAAATTTTTATTGAGGTATTAATATCAAAATTAATTTCATCTATCGAAATTATAATTCCTTATAATGTCCATAAAACAATATCATTTATCAAAAACTCTTTAAAATCTCCATGTGAATCTTCTGTGATGGACAATGAAATTATTTTCAACTTTTGGAGTGAATGTAGATAGTATATATGACACATTTTGTATGTTTTACATGGTTTAACAACACAAGATAGAATAATAAGAATATAAAAAATTGTATCTTAATGAAATAAATCACAAAAACAACACTTATCATTAATTGGGTTCATGATATGTCACACCTCACCCGAGATCACGACTAAAAAATGTCCATGGTAAACTCACAATAGCCAAAGTCTCAATTTATCACTACTCTATGAAGGTTTCAAAATAATGTATATAAATTTAGGTCTCATCAAAATCATCACATTAATTTCATCTATGAAATTATGTAGATTACCTTTTATCTATAATTGGTTGTTTCTTCATAATTTATGAACTCCTTTTCATCACACCAAGTTCTGCATTCTATATCATGATTGGAAGTTCGTATATTTTTTCCAAAATATCATTTATTCATCATAGAATTTGAATCTTCAAGGATTAAACAAGATCCATATCCATATTCAGTGCCTCATATAAATCACATATCCTTTTCATTGAAAAAAAAACATAGATATGGAACCATGTGCTCTGTTTAAAATTAATTCATCATTATATTAATCTCCATATATATAAAGGTTCTAAAAATCAAATTAATTATCCACCTATCACACTATTATGGGTTATGAAAACCTTCCCAAAACTAATCTATAAATTATCAATGATTTAAACCAGACATATAGTCAGAACATAACAACTTAAGGGATCCATTTTTCTCTCTGTGCAACATGGAATACATATTTTTTATTCCATATAAGAAATTAAGAAATATACCTTTGATTCATTCTTGAATCATGAACTAATTTTGAGTCCCATGGTTTTTATTTCATTAAAGAAACATTCACATGTAATTTAATTCATAATCATCAATACTAGCATGTTATATATTGAAACGCCCACCAAAATGGACTTCTTTAGGACACCATGGTGTCTCTATGTATTTCCTAAAAACACACCCTTTGAAACACCATTCTCTACTATTTTTTCCCATTTTAAATTCATTATATAACTCTCATGTATGTTTATTCATAATTAAAACTACAAATTAGGGAACCCACATGTCCATTTTAGGATCTCCATATCTGATAGGTGAATCCTTAACATGTAATGGCCAGTAAAACAGACAATATCTAATCACTATGGGGGAAATGTATTCTATTGTGACATATATAGATTTATTCTATCATGGAATGATCTATACTAGTTTTAGGTAGATAATTTCTAAAATAATCAATATCAATTGAAAACTACATGCACAATAGTGAGCTAACATTACACTGAACGTTTTTAATGGAACATGGATACTAATCATGAAATAATCTTTTTCTTTGTATGTTTTTATTCAAATAAAATATATTGGTCCTAAAATTTTATATCCAATTGTTGAATGTCAAAAATATTCCCAAAACAAGGCATGGAAATTTTTCTATAATGAACCATAACTCCATGAAGGGAAACACTATGAAATATTATTTTCCAACATTCCCATTTTGGGAACCTCCATCATAAAATTACATCTATAATAGTTCTGAATACACGTTCCATTCTCTACGATTCTTCCAATTGTAATTTATATCGTTTTTTAACCATTTAAGGTATATTAAGAATACCATCTCATTTTTGGTTTTAATCTATTTTTACCTACCTTGGTGATAATTCATTTTTACACTATAGACTACCTTCAATCATATGTAATTTAATTACCCACTTCTTTTCATTGAATTCTTATTTTCAAAACCATTGAATTTATTCAACAAAATATTTCTTATAAACAAAAAAACCACAAAACCTTTTGTGTATAAATAATCGGTTTGGAAAAAATTTCCAAGACCTTTTCAAGGAGACTCAACTAGCGTAGTTGGAAAACTAAGAAAAATTCCATCCATTATCTTTTATATATCTTGGGTGTGGGTGGGTTCATCTTCTAGAAACATCATTCTCGCAAAAAATATGTCTTAATTTTTTGAGAATAACATGTGCTCCAAAAGAATGTAATTCAATTTTTGTTCTAAAAATATTCAAATGGTATCTATGGATGGTTTAATAATGGGGTTGGGTCACCTTACTACTAATTAATCAAATCTTCTTGACTGGATGACTATCCATACAATAATTCTTTGTAAATACAATTCTAATGTTTTGAGGGTAAAAGGTATTTTTTTAGGAGTGACTATAGAAAATGAATTCTTCTAAAGAATAAATTAGAACACATCCACCTATATTGAGAAAGTAAATCCACTATTTAGAGAATAAGTATTTTAATGGGAGTGTTTCCTATAATCCAAAAAAATTTACCCTAGAAATGTAGATTATTTTTTGAACTCATGTAATCATATCTTATTATAACATTTTTTATTAGTCATTTTATATTTTCAATAATAAATTATTATTATAAATATATTTCAGTATTCAATAAATATGTATAATTGATTATAACTTTGAATCAAAATAAAAAAATTTAGAATGAAATTTCAAGATATCCTAAAAACATTGGAAAATTAAAATTTTAAATGGATGAATCCAATAATACTCAAAATAAATTTATTAAAAAATTATTTCCTCTTAAATGATACTCAATGATTAGTATAGAAAAATATTGCCTCATGGTAAACAAGAATTGGTCCATTTGAATAAGGATTATTTACTCATAGGTGTGCATCAAAATAGTTATAGGCTTAGATGACATCTTTTTATGAGCATATTAGTCCATTAAGATGTGTATGGTTTATTTATGGGAAAGGATCGTGGGTAGTTATAGAAATATATTCTAGAATTGTACACTAGATTTGGTTTATCTTAATGTGGATGGGATGAATCATAGTGATGATTACAAAGAAAGTTAAATTTGGAATGATGATTATAGATTTCATGTGGGGTTTATCACCATAAATTTATATAAACATTCAATCATCTCAAATTTTGGAATTGATATTTTATAAGAATTGTCTAATTTTTTCCAAGCCTAGGGACTTCATGAGTATTATTTTTATTTTTATAATTCAATATAGTGTATATGATAAGATTTGAATGTTTTTTTTTCAGTATACCTAACATTCTTATAATCCTCATATGGGGAGACCTAATCGAAATATTCCTAGATTATTATTATGCTTCACCTTAGGGGTATTTAAAATAATATGTGTTATGCCATTCTAGTTTTAAATTCCTAATTTTTCCTAGATCATGAATACTACATTCCTAGTGAGTGGAGACTTGAATTTGTTCTATAACACCTTTTATAGGTTTTCATCCTTGTGAATTTTTTATCTATTTCCTTGTGTACTTTTATGTCATTCATGATTTAACATTATTATATATGATTAAGGACTATAAAGATAACCAAATACAATTGATAATGTCGTATTAGAAACATAGGCGAAGAAACCCCAAAATGAATATAGATTATAATGTCACAAATGAAGCTTATCTCATGGAATAGTGCTTGTATTTTATGTTGATAATCCTTGGACTATAAATTTATGGAGATTTTGGTCCAATATATTTGTCTAAATATTATACTATTTTATGTTGTAATAACTTTGGCCAAAATTAACAAGGATGAAAATATATGTTGAAAGGAGTAACAAAGAACAGACAAGAAGGGAGAGTCTATTTCACATATAGAATACCTTATGAATATTTTTATTTAGTTTATAATCATGATTCATGAACTATCATGTCCTATATTTTCGATTTAGGTGATGAGGAACAATAAGAAATAAAAAAAAGATATTGTATCAATTCATTTTTGGTGAGCACAATGCATGTATGTGTAATGTTTACATAATAAAATACACTATAATAGTCGTATTAGGAGTTGGGTTTATCATTAATTTTTTTTGGAATTAGGGATGATGATATGTGACATATATGTCGGGAAAGGCCAATAACCATATTTGAATGATGGTTTCTACTACAATATCATTAGGGTGTAATGAGATTTGAGGAATATTTTATGAGGATAAAAATCATCTTTTTTTTAACAAACCATATTTCAGGAAAGTGTATAGATCCTTATTGCAACAATATATTCCTAACCATACATTGGATACCCTTGATGCTAGATGAATGTGATTACTCTATCCACGGAAGGATTATGGGGATTCATCAATCTGTGAAATAAAATAATTTTTTATGGAATTGTAGGTATTCGAATAGGGGTGTTGAACTCTAAATTTTTTCAAAATATGAATTAAAATCGGTATTAGTTTATATAGATATGAAAATAAGTTTTCCAAAATTTTTCCTAGAGTTGTGTGTCTAGAACTCATGGATTGTGTTTTTATATGTCCATATGATGTGCACCACAAACATTTCAATATGTATGAATTTATTTTCTACGAAATTTGGGAATGTAGAAATCATTATGTGTAGAGACTTTTACTTTACATAGATCACCCTTTACAAGATATTATCTGAACAAGATTTATATATAATCCCATGGTAGTTTTATGTTTTGTGATTTGGACCATTGAAGAAAAATTTTAATTTCATCCATCTTTGACTAATAATGTTAATATTTTCTTGTCAACTAATTTTAATTAATACCATACATGAATGAGTGGATTATTACATGCATGGTATGTCATTGGTAAGGGTGCATGTAGTTTAAGGTCATTGATATGAGAGCATTGATAGATAGAGTTCAAGGTAATATAAATTTGACCATCTGTTGTTGAGTTTTTGTTCATCTAAAATTATCCACACATTCATCAAGATTGTTCACATTATGGTATGGAAAAATTTGACCCTATGGGAATTAGATCCCAATATCACAAGCATATTTCATGTCAATGGGTGCAGGAAACATAAATTTTATGTCCATTACAGTTGGACCAAAATAGGGTTATATAAAGGTTCTAGAGAGAGTAATATAAAATCTCACTTAAATTTGGATTCCAATTATAATATAAACTATCTCATGGGTGATTGAACATTGTTTAAGTTCATAGTGCCTAATCCAAAATATTATAAAAAATTATGAATTTATAACTGAATTGGGTTTCAAGAGCTAGAATAACTTGAACACTTTTTGGATAGGGTATGATTATGTTGAGAAACGTGAATTGAGGAATTTGTATGGTATTTTATTTTATAGGGTATGAAAGAATGGGATGACTATTGAGCCCATTCTAATTAGGGGTTACACAAGGATATTATCTTGGAATATGAGAATTAGAGGTCCTTTTTCATATATGATAAACCATCATCTAATTGAAACACCATATTAGGGGGATTCTTGGATGATGTATAATGTGACATGTATACATAACAAAAAAATGTTTACATTTAAGGAAATATTAACCTTTCACTCATAGCCATGAAAGGTTGATGGGGATCAGATACACTATAGAACATTTAGTTTTAATATGTTAATAGATATCCAAAAGAGAGACCTTGTATAAGTATGTGGTTTAGTCAAGATCTTATGGTCTAGGAATCTATATATATCTTAAAATAAAAAAGAATAAAACAAAATGTTTAAATATGAATATCATGAACTCCCACATGGAATTATCACTCATGAGCATTAAATTAGTCATATTAAATAGGTTTTTCTATGAAAATTATGTTTTTATAGGATAAAAATTATTTCATATAGTTTAATCATCAAGATATAAGAACATAGTCTTCATTTATTTTAATTTCATGTAATAAGGACATGGATGTCATACAATATTACATCATATGAAAAGGACATTGGAATTATTTATTTTAACATGGTGTGATAAGGACTTGGGTGTCATATAGTTTTAAATCATACAATAAGGATAACACAACATTGTCTAATTTTTAGCTCAGTATGTGATGGAAAATAAGATGAAACTTATAAATTGGTTGAAATTTTATCTTCTCATAGGTTTTGGGAAAACAAAAATATATTTCAAACCGTTTATATTTTTTCTTAATGAAGACTATTTACACAAATGTTAGATGGGTAGCTAAAACCTAGAGGAATTCATTTTGATGCGTTCAGGTTTAAATAGAACATGAGGTTGAGCCTAGGATAGAGTATCTATGTATCACTGCAAATCTAAAAAGAATATTAATCAAATAAAACCTAGTTATTATGACTCTTATATACATAAAATGATCAATATCGAAGGGAAAACAGGGTAGTGGTCTTTCCACATCCACATCTAATTATATGAAACTCAATGTGAATGAAGGGAAACCTAATTATAACGAACAATACTAATGAAGTTTTAATTTAACCTTTTTCATATAAACAAATATGTGAAATTCAATATCGAAGGACACTACAATGATTTGTTTCACCACCCATTCCAGAGGGTCCTGGGTGGTGACTTCCCCAAGCCTACCTCTAATAGGACAGGTGATAACAAGTAGAATTGAGTAGGAATATCCCAATAACGGGATGCAATTTCTTATGTACATGTTCACACACTCAAACACATCAACATGAACAAAATTCTAAGATGTAAAAATGATAACTTAAAAATGCATACATATGTTATGATACGAACGACAGAATAAGATGGTAAAAAGTTGTAATGTAAATAAGTCTAGAAGAAAGGTATCAAAAAAATTAGTCTGAAATAGTGATTTCACATGTTCTTGAAACTCATTCGCACAAAACCTTAAATAAATTTTAGTTGTAGAATATTTGATTGAAGCATTAATAGCACTCATCATATAACTGAGAATTCTACAACAACATGTTCCTAGGCCCCCAAGAACCTCGTGAATGTTTCGACCGTCTGTAGCAAAAACGAAACATGCAGTCATAGACTATGTAGGGGTTAGGAAAATAATACTTTATTGGACACCCCAAAACAACAAAGGAATAACACTAATAAATATGTGATGTATACCACAATTAAATACACAAATTACACCATTATGAAACTAATGGTATACCCAAAAGGAAACTCATGACTTACTGTTATCTCACACAAGAATATGTTTAATGCACAAAAGAAGGATTATCAATCGTAGTCCATATAACACCAAAATCTGACAACACATGAAGCGTCGATTACACATGTAGTGTCATAAATAGAATTAAAATTGATAACAAATTGAGTATTGAGTATTAATGTATCACACAAGTTACAAATCCACCATGTCATGTAGTCACCAAGTGACACAGTCACCAAGTAATAGCCAACCACAAGATTCCTCTCATAGAGGTCATATACTGGGAGAGAATAATTATCATGAAAGATGTTTATCAGAGATCATTCACAAGGAATCACTTATATTATCTCAAAAAGACCATATCCATTAAATGGTCTAAATATATTAAATGACATGGAAAACAAAAATAGAGGTTGAATGATATGGTCATTTTTTGTATTTCTGTCTGACCAGAGTCTAGTCTGGTCTTCTATGACCTGAACTGCTCTAGTATAATATAACCTGAACCAGCCCGAACTACTAAACCTAATCGACCAAGCTTGTGGGGCCACTGGGTACCTCCCTCCTGGCCACCAGAGTTGTCCATCCACTCTTGTTCATCCCACTTCTGGAGGGAATGTTGCTCCACCAGATGAGGCCCGCACTGGTCGTCCCCTAGCCAACGAGTAATTCCCTGACCACGTGACACACCCCTATGTCACTATGTCAATGAAGCACCCTGCCACATTTCACATGGAAAACGTCCTCATCTACATGACATGTGGCCTCACCGCCACTGGTTACCCTGGTGTGACATCGATCTACATCCCATCTCGCTAAGGCAGCCTCATGTTGTAGCTCCTAGTCACCACCCAGGGCCTCTATCTCTATGATCTCCCATGTAGCCTCGCAAGGATTGTGTCATGATTCCTCTATAGTCCACCATGTCGGTGGCCCATCATTGCCTCGTGATCACCCTGGACTAGCCCTTCCAGCCACATAAAGCCCTCGATGCTAGTCGTTCCACTATTGACCTCACATACACTACAACATTGTGCATCCATATATTTTTTCACTATTGGATCCTACCATGCTTCCACAATGTGGTGAAATCCTTTATTCCGGGATCACTGTTCTGTGGATTGGGGGCACAAATGTTTATCGTTTAGGTATGGGTTTCAATGGAGAATAATTGAATCAGAATTCCATAGATATAGGAAGAGATAGATCAAATAGATACACAATGAACATATCTTGTCCTTGATAATGTTATAATTGATACATTATTGTAAGAAGGATTTATGAAGAACAAAAACAATTAATAATAATTTTCTATCTCACTCTTTGAACCCCACAACAATTATCCACCATGCATCAATTGTCAAAAAACATATCAATATGTTATTTGGTTGTTATACATTTTTCATTGAATCCTAGAGAGTTAGTGGAAATAAGAAATAGAATAAAATCATACCTCATGGTTGGAATTATTATTGAGGAAGAGTGGAGGTCTGTATTGTTATTGATCCTTGATCTGTTGACGTTCTTCATTATTAATCAGGGTGGTTTATGTCTCTTGCCTAAAATGAATTTCATGGTTATAATGATGACACTAAATATCTCTTACATGTTATAATATAAAGATAAACCTCCACTGCATTATCACACAACAATATATCAAATAAACATGATTCATTTGATTTAATTTAAAGTCTGAAAACTATTTTTCACTATCAAATTGTGTCGGTTGATGTTAGGACATGAATAATGTATAATCACTACTTTGAATGCAATGGTACGCTAATATTTCAGATCTGGTTCCAGTTTCGGAGTTATCCCAATTTTTTAGAAGACATGCCCACACACTATATTAAATCAATTAATATTTTTTCAATGAACTGCTCAGTGCACACCGTGCCTTAGAATCAAATTCTATTCCGGCGCCTTGTCTCATAATTTCCCCAATTAATTTGTAAATATTAAACCGAAAAAAATCAGAGTCATTACATTCTCCCCAGTTAATGGATTTACTTCCCCAAAAGCCAAAATAAGGGCTAATCAACCAAATGATGAGGTTACATAGCATTAATCTAAGATTTCCACTCTAATGTACTCTCATATAAATTATCATGCTTCCAAAAAATGCACACTAGAGTAATTGATCTCTCATGAAGGATCCTTTCTCATATATCCACAATTTCCACTGTTAATCTGAAACATTATCTACACAGAAAATGTCCAACTCACCCTAGTCTATGACATGTGTTGGATAATGAAAATACCCCCAGATGTGATAGGTGGAAGACATCATGCACCTTCTACAACTTTCAAGGTAGAGTTAGGAAGAATGACACTTCATCAACTCTACATAGAATATGAAAAACAGATGATGTGTCTCAGAGATAGCTTCCTGCCCGGGCCAAGTCTCAACAATCCCTGTCGATTTGAGACCCAAAGGAACACATTTTATCCCTCCTTAGAATTTTAGGTCTTGTGTATCCTATTAGAATAAGACTTCTAATTACTCTATGTATTCTTTTATATGAACATTGTTGACCTGGTCCTTTACTTTAGTTTCCTACACCAACTCTTTCCCCGTGAGAGCCGACTCTCGTGGGTCTATCCAACAAGTGGCGGTCTGTAGGGACATCCATACATGGCCTCATATGGTACCATAACTATGGTTAGTGGTATCTATAATTGTATTATAAACTAGTAATTGTAGGTAAACCTCCAATCTACGATAATGATCTTGTATTAAATCATGTACCATGTCCTCTAGAACATGTATGGTCCACTCTGTCTGGAATTCTATCAGTGGATGGAATGTTGTGCTCAAGTAAAACTGAGTCCCAAATTCCACCTAAAATCATATCCAAAATTAGGATGGAATGACTACATCAAAATCCATGATTCTCATTTATGGGACTCTATGGAGTCGAACTATCTCATTCAAATAAATTAATATCATAATCTCTACTGATCTCTTCTCTCGAATCAATATAAAGTGGAACAACATGGTGAGTTATTCAAAGATCACCTAGATGTTATCGTGTCCCATGTACATACATGGTAAAATATTCATGAAGTCCATAAATATATCATCCCACATCCAATATGGCACCACTTGTGGTTGTGTCAATCCCAAGGGTACCTAGGGCTCAGCCTTCACCTAATGGAATGTGAGACATTAATAAATGAACTCTTCCACTACCTTCATCATCCGTATTCACCAGAACTGATGTCGGAGGTCCTAGAACAAATTCACCACACCTGGATGTACTTCCATAGGGGATGAATCGAAGTACCTCATCTCCTCATCCAAAAACTTTAGTAGTAATAATGTTCTTATTTATAATAAAATAATGTGCCTTATGGATATCTGACCGCATAAATTCTCACAATCAATATCACTAAACATAGCATCCCTGACTCACTGTAAGAGTGGAGGGGTAAAAACCATTGGTAGGGTGTATGATGATCTATCTCTATCCACAGAGGATATCTGCAATGCGTCAAATTACATTGAATCCTCGCTTAGCAATTGCAAGCTGGATTTCCTCTTTGAGAATCTTCCATAACATTCCCCTTCCAAGGAGCATAAAAATGTCAAAGTAATAGTCCAAAAGGAACTCTAGTGATCATCACATTCTATAGTTAAATGTTTTCTATGAGAATATTTACATGAGTCTTATTTGGTCAGAGTTGACAATAAACTGCTCGTCCATAAGGTAGTGTCGAGACATCTTCAATGTGGTGACTACCACTACAAACACTAGGTCATGGGTCACATAGTTCTGGTCAAGTGGTCTCTACTATTGTGAACCATAGAAAGTCACTTATTTCACGTACATATTGAAAAAACCAAGACCAGTACCTAATTCATAGTATTAGACTACATAATCAACCATCTACTATAGAAATATCAAGATATGAATACTCATCAATCTCCTCCTCAATAGCTAAAAACTATCCTAGAAATTCTCTTTCCACAATATTGGTTTCCCCTTTCACAACAAATATTTCAAATATGTTGATACAATGGAAAATTTAGGAACAAATCTATGATAGTTCCTAGCCATCTTATGGAAACTTTATACCATGGTAACACACATTGGTGGATGTCAAGGAATCACCGCCTATATATTCGTAGGATCCTTTACATCTACAGCTATTGAAAAGGCATGTCCTTGATTGTGGACCTCTCATATCTAGAACTATCACGTTGATAGAATACTATAAAGAAGGTTCTCTCGAAAAATGTATAAGGACACCCTCATGTTTATTGTGTTCCCCTCCCCGTACACTGAGTACAAATGGATTTCATCAATGAAGAACATGGTGAATATGCCTATATTGGGCTACAAGATCCAATTCACAAGTCACATAATCACGTCTGAGGAATTATTCAATACAAAAAAATCAACATGTAATCATTGGTCAAATACTAACACCTGAATGTAGTCTTTTGGATTTTCAAATCCCATACTCAAAGATAGTGATAGCTACATCCAAGGTCTATCTTCATAATCGCCTCACTCCCTTCAGTTAATTGAAGAGGTCATCAATCCTTGCTAGTGGTAAACAGGTCCATACATAGAATGATGTCTTACGGACTTGATGAAAAAACCAATATATCCCAACAGAAAATCGTACCCCTAGAGTAAGGGTAAAATATCATCATCAGTGTGTGATCATCGAATCTCCCCCGTAGGAGACTCTACGCATAGGGATCGAGCTAACAGTTCAACCATAATAACTATGTTACAATCATGGGTCATAGAAAAATATAATGAATGAAACCTATGTCAATAAAAAATATAGATAAGGAAAAAATACACAGTTCATCCCTCTAATCATCACAGGATCCTTGGGATCATAATCCACTAACCCTTGATGATGGACTCATCCATGTCCACCAGCTCCTTAAGACCGTGGTGGACCACCTTGGGGAGGCTGTGGTATTACCTTGATACTCCGCCCAACTCATATTGTCCGACCTACTATAATTTAATTCATTTCACTCTACATAACACCCTTTTAGAATCCCCTCCATCGTCTCATTGGTCCGTCAACCATTACATATCCGTTGTATGATAGGTCAGGCAATCTCTAGCCAAATTCCCTGAACCACAAAAAGAGTAACAAAGCCTTCCCTTCAACTAACTCACTCTACCATAGGATCACCACACTTTTAATCTTGTGTTATGGGGTCATACAATTTTTTTCTTGTCCCACTTGGGTTTCATATGTCTAAGGGAAGCAACTTATGGCTAAAGACTCAAATATCTGGTGCCTGCTAGTAGCTCACACTAATGGAATGTGCACTGCCACAACGATCTCCATAGGTAGAGCTCACTCTAGTACCCTATAAATATGTTACAATGATAAGGTATATTATCGATTCTCTAGTCTCCTAGTTTAGTCATAACATGAAGGTCTGATTCAGGAATAATGGGTCCCCCACCATATCTGTGAAGTAGCATAGAAGATCTGTAAATCTTGATGAGTAATCTGAAAATGTATGACTACCCCGATGAAAATGAAGGATATTATTTATTTGATCTATGTGAACCATCACCACAAAGAAATACTCCATTAAGATGATCTCATCCTCTAACCAAATGAGAGAAATATCTTCATGCATCTCGATCATTAATCTCCACCATCACCCCACTGAGCCCTGAGAAATGCATGTGGCTATAACTTAAGTATGGTTGGAAGGCGTCCTCACAATGAAGAAGTCGGTTGTAACTTCCTCCAACCAATCCTTTGCTACATGTGAGTCTATCTCACCCAAAAACCATGGATATCACAACCTCAGGAACTCATGAAAATCAATCTTACTATATGAATCCTCTACTGGTTATACCATAAGAACCCATTGTTCGATCTATGGGGGTTTCACAGGTACACTGAATGGATGTTCCATCATTGATATATGTCCTTGTATTGATGAATCATACCCAGGAAGATCATCCTCATGATCACACATTATTATCCTAGCTGTTTTTATGCAAAGAGATATCATAAATAATATCAAAATGAACCATGGTATATAATTTAGAACTGGTGATATTAATCAACAAAGACAAGAGAACACACCAAAATCCTATATGATTATTTTACCATTAATTTTCCTAAAACAACTGTTCTCATGAAAATATTCAAAAAGATTAATTTTGATTCCTAGTGTATGAATAATTCACCTTCATACAAACACTAGATTCCATGGATTAAAATCTAAACTAGAGAAAAATTAATATGTTTCCCCATTCAAACACCAAAAACTCTTGGTCCTTATGTAGAACCAAAACATTTAATACCACTATTTCATGACCCATCCTTGAGGAGACCATTCAGTGAATATGCCATTCTTGCATTTGATAGTCCAAGGGATGGAAACTACTTCCGAGTAGACAAATACCTAAAATATGAGCCATTTTCCTATGTACATGTACACACACACACACACACATCTCAAATCCCAAAATGATGAAATGTAAAAAAAGTAAACAATTCATTCATACACTTAAAAACAACTATACAGTATAACAATAAGATGTTGGAAGGGAAACAACACCAGAATAGAAGCCCCCAAATGAATGTGTCTACAATATTGAATGCACAAGTTCCTGAAACTCATCCATAGAGAACCCTACATGAATGTTATCTGTGTAGAAGATATATGAAGCCATATGACCACACCTTGTCTATCTGAGTACTCTAAGAACCACCTAGTTATGGTCACCCTATAAATCCTTCAAATAATCAATCGTCTTCATAAGACTCGACACATGCAGGTAGAGCCCATGTAGGGGTGATTAAAATAATACTTATTAGCACACCCAGAAACCACAATGGTCTTCCATATATAAGTACATTAAGTATAAAAAATATTAATAAAGTATACCATGAATAAATACATGGTATACTAAAAAGTAAACTCTTTATGTACACTCTTATAACATTGGTATAAGTCTAAAGAACAAAATTAGGATTATTATTCATAGTCCAAAGAACACCTAGATTCTCTATCACATGGAGTGTTGATAACAAACGGAGTGTCACGAACACATAGAGTGTCGAGAACACATAGTGTTTCCATAAAAAATGAATTTTTGATAATAAATTGATTGTAGATAACACATGAAGTGTCAATAACATATGGAGATTCAATGATTCATGCATTCATCAATTCCCCAATCCACTATGTCATGTAGTCACCAAGTCACATTGTGACCATGTCATAGCTAGCTGTAGGATTCCGCTCATAGAGAACATGTAATGGGATAAACTAAAACTCAAGTCAAAAGGTTATTGGATAACATTTTCTATTACTCTAAAAGAGTATCTCCAAAGTACAGTCTATTTATATGTGTCCCAACGACACAAATAAATCGTCTAAAGGACACCAATTTTTAACGATATGACAATTTTTTAAAAAGTTCTGACCTAGGTCTAGACTATGTCCAACCAAGACAAGTCTGATCTGGATTGGTCATAACCAACCCATACCACTAGGCCTTCTCGACATAACCTGTTGGGTAGATGGGACGGAAATGCTACCCGAAAATAGTAGCCCATCCCACTACATGTGCGTCAATTTCTCTATCGGACAAGACCCACCCTGTTCATATCCCCATTTTCACATGGTCCACCCCGACCATGTGGCTCTACCCATGTTTCTCGGTCCATGTGATGTCCTTACCCATTTTAGGAAGTTGGACAGCCTCCCATGTATGCCCTATATCATCCACCTCCTTGGGATCCCATGTGGTCCAACCGTGACTATGTCCTATTGATGTCCTTGGCCACCCATCTATTGACCCTCCCCACACCTCACATTCCACCTAAACCGGCCCCACCTGCCGTGTCCTTCCTTGTCCTCTGAGTGCCCCACCGATAGCCTACCTTATATCACAACCTAGTACCTCCATATCTATTTCCACATTTGAATGATACCACAATTCCATCACACATCCTATATTCCATAGAGGGGTCAAATATTTAGATCTCAGTTTTTTTCTCTAGTGATCTATGGTGTAACAAATGATCTTTTGCATTGGGGTTTCTAGGATGAAGAACACTTGAAAAATTGAAATATTTTGCTGGGGAGATAAAGCACTCAGATTCCAAATGAATGGAACATATAATTTTTTGTGTTGGCCATCATCCATTCATTTTATTAGGTTTATCTAAGAAGAACATAAATTATTCACAAAGATTTATTTCCCCATTTTAAACCCAATAATTATTATCCATCCAAAATGAATGGTCAAACTGCAGATCAACATGTTCATTGGTTGGTTTGCATTTGTTGTCAGAACTAAGAGATATAGAGGAAATCAAAAATATATCAACATCTTAATGCATAGATGGATCTATAATTGACGAAGAAAATTGGCCTTTGTTATCAATGATCTTGGATCATCTGATTTTTTTTATCATTTGACGGAGCGGTTTATAGTCTCATTGCACCTAAAGAATTATGAGGTTTTGATGATAACTACAAATATCTATGAAAAGTTTTATTAAATTTGGAAATTGATGATCGATTTTCATGTAATGCTAAATAAAATTTTCTTGATTAATTTTATTTTTATTAATGTCATAAAAATAATTTTTATAGCAGACACAAACCAGTCAATGTTAGGCCCCACCTACAGTAAATTTAATAAGCAGAATGCAATTGTTCACATATTTTTTTTTGGTTCCACATTTTGTTTTTATTCACCTTATTTAGGAAATAATAATAGGAGAACTACTAAAATAGTAAACATTTTTCAATAATTTTCTCAAGGAACAATGGGACATGGAATCACTCACCATCTCACCACATAGTCTACGATTTTTTTTAATTAATTTTGAAAAATAAATCATAAGAATATCCAAGAAATTACAATTTTTATCAATACTAGAAGAGAATAATTATTGTTGATAGAATTTTAGAATCGGCCTAGGATCAGAGATCCATATTTCAATACATATCCATTAATATTATGATTCAATAATAATGTAGTTATTTAAAGGATTTTTTTTATTCTAGTATGAAGTCTATTGATGATGAACCCAATGTGAAAAAAAATTACATGATAGAAGAGGGAATATAAAGGAAGTTGAAATATATGGATTTGTCCATGGAATTAAATTTCAACATCATTAAATATAATATAAATTCATGTTTGAATAAAAACAACATTCATGTAAAATGCGATTTTTTATTGAATATATATCAATGAACTATGAAGAACGTACATGAATCACTCTCTCATGAAAAGTAGATGGTCACACAAACTAAAATCCTTAACCATTTTCAGGATCCATGAGTGGAAGATATAATGTCATGTAGATTAAAATCCTATGGATATTACCACATTTATTTCATTTTAATATGTATAATCTCAATAATTATAATCTCGGGGATTCACCGGGTCCCCTAAGATCACGTGAGTCATTATTTTTTTGATTAAAAATAGACAATTTCTATAGTATTTGAATCGCATGGGAGTTCATTATAGTCAAAATATATGGATTTTTTAATATTAAGTAAATTAATAAATATTTACAATTATTATTTCTCTTTTATGAATAATTTGTTATGATTTATGAAAATTAATGGATTATCTAATTATAGAAAATATTTGGGTAACTATATATCTTTTAAAACAATGTAGTCAAACCAAAAATACATCCTATAATATAATAAATGTATTACCTCAATATTGATACGTAGAAGTTGTAAGATACACAATGATGTTTTCTAAAAAGAACATGTCAAAAACCTAATTATATAAAATATATTAGTATTTAAATAAATTTAATTTCATTGATAGTATAATTTTTATGAAAATCATCCTTTAAATGAACATCAATATTCTATTAAAATAAATTTTTTTAATTTGGTACATATTTGATAGTCATTGGAATAGTGTTTATGAATAGAACTTACTATGTTATAAAATATTATTTTTCAACATATATATAATGAATTCATTTGTTATCAAATTGTTCAAAACGAAAACAAAAGCATATAAATCTAAATAGAGTTATTTTCTCAAATACTTTATTCAATGAATAATGTGTTTTATTTTAATAATATTATATAATATCTTCAGATGAATTATTTTGAGGAAATTTATAAATTATACATTTAACAAAATATTTTAATCTTCATGTAATATTTTTTTACTAGTCATGTAATATTAATAAATTTAATTTTGAAATTAAATAAATTTTCCTAAAAATGGATATCATTATGCTTTGGGGGTTATTTTAAAATAAAACTCTTTCAATTATAAAACTTTTATCAGGAACAATGGAATCAATATTTTTAAAATAATAATTACTATAATTTAATATTTCCAACATAACGTTTGGTCGTAATGAGTAGTAAAAACATTAGAAAACTTAAACCAGATTTTGTTATAGAGGGTTTATAGGGTGATAAACTAATAGATTATTATTAAAATATAATATTTTTAAAATTTATAATATGATGTAATTTAAACATAAAATTTCATATATATTAATATATTGAGTTTTTATCCATTTTTATTGATTATGAAATCATATTATTTTAATATTTTAATAAATTGTAAGTGTGACCTCTTCTAGCCTTATAAAACTATAATACATATCATCTCTACCTCAATCATAATTTCATTATAATTAAACCAAGACTGACATTAATTATTTACTAATAATTCAATACAGTAGATTAGGCATCTAGTGGCGGTTTTCAGAAACTGCCGCCTAATACGGCATCACCAATCTTTTCAAGGCAGTTATTTTCGTTTAGCGGTGGTTTTAGGGAAGTATCGTAGCTACCTCATTTCACGGCGGTTTTAGCATTGGTTATAAACGCTGTAAATAAATTCATATCCAGGACTGTAAAACCGCCGCTAAATCCAGAAGAACCGCCGCGAGATGAGGCTTCCACGGTGCGACTATATAGCGGGGGTTATAACCGCCGCTAAAAGTATATTATATTTTACCTTTAGTGGCAGTTTTAAGCATTTAGTTACGGTTTAAAACACCACTAAATAGCCGCCAACTTTCATTTAGCGGCGGTTTAAACCGCCGCTAAAAAGTTTCCCAGAAAAAAAAATTACCTGATTCTGCTGCCCCAGAGCCTAAAAACCAAACCAAAACACATATAACAAAGACAGAATGTATAATATGACTCATAATGAAATATTACATTCAAGAAAAATTGGGCTCCTTGCAGAGGCTGGTATGAAAAATCAACACCCAAAATGGATAGTACCATCGTAAGGGAGAGACCAACGAAAAACTGTCTCCCCACCATATATTGTTTATTAAATTATCATGAAATCATCATCCTAATAACGACTCTACTAGATAGACACAAATAGAGATGATGATAACTAAAATCTTGTAAGAATCATACCAGGAACATACTCTATTATGAAGGTAAAACATAGAATAGATCCACATAAGGTTCTAGTCATATGATTCCATAGTAGCCTGTGATGGAACTCCACATCTAAGAGTGTCTTAAACTATATTCCTCTTCCCCGAGGTGTAAGAAATGTCGAATTCCGACATATAAAGGCATTACAATAAATTATTTTCCTACATATGAACCCAAAGAAGAAAAATTCTAGAGGAATAAAATAAAACCACAAACACCTTTCCAAGGTCAGGTATGATCAGAGTTGGATCTGATGACAAGAGTAATTTTAGATCATCAAAATAAGACAAACACAATAAATAACATATTTATTTAACCCCTTTACATGTAATTACTGTCAAAGGTGAATCTACATTGATAAATCTGTGATGAACTATCATTAGTGTAATATAAGGCCAAAGAAGCTTCAAATATCAATTATTTAACATGGATCTCCCCATGAAAAAAATAGATTCCCCTTCTTATGATAAGCTGGATATTCATGATCAAAAATAACATGTACCAGAAACTCCAATTCATGGACCCATAAACTATATTTCAAAATAATTTCATAAAAATGGACACTCATCGAGATATCTAGAATCATATTCTAATGCTACTCATATTTATCATAATATTAATTTTCTAATCCCATACTCATGACCATCCATTTAAAAAATGTTCCCCGCTGATAGTACATATACTCATCCTTAACATGGTATTCAGAACATGGCCTCCCAGGCGCCACCAGTTGTCCCATAGATAGGTGGTACCGTACATGAGGCCTACCCACATGAATAGATGGATCATCAAACTAATAAATATCCATACAATCCAACATATGTCACTTCAATTGTTGTTTTTTCTCACTTTCACACACCTAGGGAATCTTCCAAGGAAGCCACTCATCCCAACCACTGCTCGAGGACAATGAAACATAAATGTGGATTTATAATTAGATTGCATCTAAAAAGTAAAGTTAACTCATATTAATAACCATGAATATAAAATATAGGTTCTAATAATTGTACAAAAACCTATCCTTAACATGGTATTAAGGTCCTTGATTGCAATGAATAAACATTTTCCCCGCAGACATAAGGTCCCCTACCTGGGGTCCACTAACCTATAAGCCCACCACCAGAAATATATCACATAGCCTACAATTCTTCAAACCTTCTAACCTATAAGCCCACAACAAGAAAACTTAAAAAAATGAAACATTTATCCCCTACACCACATAACATTGTAATTTAAAACATTTAGTCCAATGTAAAGACTTCAAATAACATCTAAAGATTTCATCCCTAAATATATCACATTAGGAATGGAAATAAATTTAAATATCATATTATAGTGCACATTTTATTCAGTAAATGTTCATTCCCTATCAAATTTTATATTTGATCTTTTTTTTCTAGTATTAGATTCATTAAAATCAAAGGAAGATGTCCCAAGAGCCATAGAAATATGTTTGTGTGTAATAAGGTTATTTCCATACTAGGGAAAATTTGTAACCTTTAGTTTAATTTAAGGTAACTAAAAAATTATCATATTATTTAATATAGCATTTATAAAAACTCAGAATTTTTTTCACAACATTGAGGTATATGGGTATACTCAAGGAAGTATATATAAATCACAATGACCAAAATTCATAGATAACCAATTGGAAAATCTCAAACCATACTGACAATATAGTGGTAGATATAAAATATATTTCAAACCCCAAAAAATTTATAAAAATTTAGAACAAGGTTTAACAATCATTTGTGTCCAAGGGCACAATCATTGATGAATATTCTAAAAATAATGCATCAATGGTTAACATAAAGCAACCAAATCATCATTGGTTCACTATGAAAATGATGTATAAATTATATTTTTATATAGAATCCATTAACCAACTGTATGTCACTCTATCTTATGCCCATGTATTAGCTACACTTGATTTAATGAATAAGTAGCATATATTATTGAAAAATGAATTCATTGAAGAAGATTTCTAATAGTTTCTATTAGTTCAGAATAAATTCAGTATATATGTTAGTCAGGGGAAATGAATATGACATGAAAAAATTCAGTATTTCAAGTTTCAATGATTTTATAAAAATAGTGGTTATTGAAAATAGAAAACACATACCTGAGTAGAAGAAATACTACAAGATTGTTGTAACTTACCCAGTTTTAGTGTTCCAAGCAACTCCAAATTTACCTCCATTGTGTCATCATGTAAATAAAATGATATACCATGAACTACAACAGAACTTCACATGATCAAATGATCTACAAAATAATTTTACAGGATCAACAGAAGTGCACATGATCAAAATACTGGGAACTACACATGATAAAAATATTGGGAACTATAAATCATCAACATAACATAGATCTTATGGTCATCATGTAAAAGAGAAATGCATATCTAAGAATGGAATAGTAAATTATATCCACTATATCATCATCTAAATCAAATGATCTACAATAGTACTGCACATGATCATCATAGACATCAAATAGATGGTCATGTGAGTGTAGGAATTGATGTAAACATGATGAACATCATAGAAAAATAGTTTTATTTATTATTTCTGTTGGTTGGGATGTTTTAGTGTTAACATGAATTCACATTAGAGAGAGTGAGAATAGTCTATTAGATTTAATTAACCACCAATATCTATATTTTTTGACGAACCATCATGTCAATACTCTTTAACTCAAACCTGTAGTATTCGTTGGTTAATCGCAAGGATTGAGTGACTTGATGAATCTATAATACAATGGTAACATGAATATTATCAAAATGTGGACTATGTTTTGTTAAAAATTACAACTGAAAAAGTAAAAAACTATAGCTATTCTTGCATCTTCCAATTCTGATTTTTCAGATTTTGGATGCAAAATTCATGAGCATTCGAATGATTATCACAGATGTTCATCAACAAATGTTTCAGATTGATATCCATTTTTGCTTCACAAATGTTTTGTTTTTCTTCAAATTGTTGTGGACATATAAGGATGGATATATTTTCAGTAGGTAATGAAAAAACAGTTGCTTCAAAATACCAAAATATCAGACATAAATATTATTTATAAGTGGTAGGAATATGCACAAAACAGTAGCTTCAGAAAACACCTACCTTTTGAGATACATGCTCCAATACATAGCAAAAATTAGTTTTCCAGATATTGGAAGAGAAAACTGAAACAGCCAGTGAAAAGGTGTAACAGAATACTATGAATGTACTGAAAAACAATGGAGTATCATACTTCTTATCATTAATTTGGCCAATAGAAAAGATGGAAAATGGTCAGAAAGAGAACAGAACATATGGTGGAACATAGGACTGCCATATAGAAGCAAAAATGCAGACAAAAAGAAGTCCATTTCATTGAAATACCCAAACTAAATTCAATGATCTCCTCTTAAAGTATCCAAAATTAAGAATTATATCAACTGAATAGAAAATGGAAATCCATACCAGAATAAACCTTTGACAGTGCAGGAGTTTCCAAAAGTTCGATGTTCATCCTTACTGAAAATATAAGGGCATCAATTCCAAAGGAATCTCATAAAGAGGATGATTGAGGTATATTGTGTACCTAATAAAGAGTAGTAACCAACTCAAAATGACAAACCTTCTGAAGAGATAAAATGGAGTTTTAAGTCAATAACAGTTTAAACATATATACAGTTAAAACACGTATACATTTTCTTCACACATAATTGGGAAGATATATAATTCACATATTCACCAATAACTGGCTCAATATAATTAAAGTGAATAGAAACACAGAATAGTTAATGGAAGATTATGTTAATCATGTTTCTATAATTGTGATTTCAGGTCAGCAAGACTGGAAAATGGATCATAGATAAACAACGAAAATGTACTCGAACACATATAGAAAAGGAATACAATATAAAATGCGCACAGAATTATTATATGGTCTTTCATTAACACATATACATATGGAGAATGAAATGTTTTATTCCACATATGTATGGTATTATACCATACAGTTAACATGAATACAAAGATCAAACAAATATGCCATATTTAATGTTAACTGAAGGGGTGAGACATAATGAAACCTAGTCAAGAGATATTATAACATGTTAATTCAGACTAAAAGTGGTATAATGTCACTATATTGAGTTTTTCAGAGATGAAAAAATTGGAAATATAAGATAACATACTGCAGGGGTGAAGATAGATATCATACATTGGATAGTATTTCATGACCAAAATGTCATTCGAGGTGTCCATGGGTTTTTCAGTGATCCATATGATGTTATGCTGGAGGTCATATTTCAGTTTTGCAAGCAGATGAGAAATGAACAAAAAATTACAAAAGTATCAACTACCTCATACGAATTTAATGAAACAGAAATTCTATTGTAATGAATTTGCATACTGAATTCCAAAACATTTATGCTGAAATTACCTGGAAGTAGATGACTGTCGGAACAGAGGTTCACTTCCCATCTTTACGACATAATACAGGTAGTCATTACATATTCATATCGTCTTAATCACAATATCTCGTAAAACAATTAGAAAAAAGTGAAACCACACAGTAAACATTTAATGATGAATACATGGTGAGAAAATGTGATTCTATGCAAAACGTCCATACAAGGAACCTACATTATCCTTGGAAAACCAAATAATGAACATATAGCCCAATTTTTAACAACGTCTACTATGAGTAATAAAAACTTAAAATAAAGCATTACATTGTCTACCATTAAAAACCTCCACTATTATCGTATTCCACAATGAGTAACGACCAAAATAACGACAAATAATTTAGAAATGAAAACTGATACAAAAGCGTAATTCATGAAGTATGTCGAGCATGTCATGAAAACCATCCGGCATTATAATTGCCCTGCATGAATATCATCTAACATGTTAATTTTATAATAAACCTGAAGATAATTCATATAGAAACATTCTGCATGATAAATTTCAAATACAACAATATTCAGATCATTGTGTATTGCACTTAAATATGGAAATCAAATGAATGAAAACCAATTAAACAACCACTAAGTATTCTTACATAGAAAGTAGAGAAAGAAATATTAATCTAATTATAACAAAATTATTAAATTTATATAAATCTAATAACTAACTGTTTTCCTGAAAACAAAAAATAAAAACAGAATACATGTTTTGTATTTCAACAAAACTATCTGAAATAGAACACATGTTTTGTTATATATAAATAAGAACATCAATAATAAAAAAACATGTAACATTTCAACTATCGATATAAAAATAGAAATATATTTTCAATTGAAAAGACAACCAAAAAACAAAAGTTTACTTCAACAATAAAATATCACACATAATCAATAGAAACTTAACAATGTGTGGAATTACCTATGTGGGGGTATTAAATATTTTGGTAACACCATGTGGGTCTGTCAACAATGGAATAGTTTAATAATATCCAGCAGAATGAGACTTCACCAACTGCAAAATATTATTCATCATAATGAAAAAAAAGTTAAGTAATGAAGATAACGTGTGGATTGATGTTCCAATTCAAGAATTAATAGTGTTGTGAAAACACATATGAAAATACAAATCACATCCCACCTATAAGTTGTAATAATCTCCTTTGATTTTTCCAAAGATTATTACCGAAATGAAAGAAAACATAAAATCATTTATTATATTAAATAATAGAATACCAATTTTAAAACAAAATAAATAATATTAATATAAGTAAATTTTAAAATACAAATGACTGGTACATCCATTATAATGTAATAGAAGTAACATAATTGATAGAATTGGGAAACTAACCAATAACGAAACATGTTAGCCTAACGGTTTCTTAAATAAATAGCCATAAGGAATTTGAACAATTATAATAATCAGAAATATCAATTCCTATCCTTACAATAAATGTTCTATATCGGAGGAAAAACATTAGAAGTGTTAGATGTAATAGGTTGTGATAGAACCCAAAAACAGAATCTCAATCAATTTCACAAAAGAATGGATTTTAGGGATCATTCCCATGGATCTATTACTCTAGCAGAATCCTAAATTTCTCTATCAATGAAACCTTGAATTGATTATCATTCATTTGAATAGTTTGAGCTGAATTTCATAGTACAAAACATCTCCCTCATCATTGATATAGGGATTGTTTTTAAATCTTCTAAATAAATATTTAAGCATCTACCTTTTGATGGATCATTGTTTTTTGGGGTCCATGTTTTTGATCCAACCATAGCCATGAGCAAGCATTGCGAGTCCCCTCCTGAAGATATGTCCAATGATGTTCAAACTCTAATGAAACCAAGAAAGGAGTTGTGGGTTAACCTTGAGTCATGAACATTTATAATATTTATAACCACTCTATTGAGTTTCATAATCTTAGACCCACATACACACACACCTCCCCCCAGCACCAACACCCCCTCTCCCCCCTGCTGCAGCCCCCCTATCAACTTATAACATCCAAATAATTGTACACGTGGATGCTGGAAATTCCAGAATTAGTAGATATAGTAGATGATAAAAACAAGAAGTAATCCATATCATCAATTGTTAATCAATAAGATTCAACACATAATAGATGATAAAAACAAGAAATCAAGACATAAAAAGAAACATCAGAAATCAAACAATTTATTCCTAAATGATGTATATCGCACTCGAGAAATCAGACATACAACTACTCAATAGTCTAATCGAACAATTTATTCCTAAATGATGTATATCACACTTGAGAAATCAATAATTAAAAAGAAACATCAGAAATTAATAAAATGCATAAAAGGAAAATGAGAAATCAAGGAAATTTTAGGACATGAAAATGTGTGGTGGCAACTATGTGCCACAAATGTTGCATATACAAACCAACTGTTTTCATATTAAAAATCAACAATACAACTACTCAGGGTCTGATGATGCATCATCACCCTCTCCACCTTCATCTCCGCTTTGTGATGTCACCTGTAAGAACATTATAGTGAAAATTAAATATGATTGCATATTTATATTAAAACATTAATCCAATGAAAGTTAGAAAACTAAATGATTTTGATGTTTTGTGATTTACCTGCATACCACCAGTCGATGCACTACCACCAGGGGCATATCTGCTCATCTGCTGACATATTTCAATCAACTCTTTCTGCAATGCTGATAACTGATCCCTCTGCTGGTGAACTGTGCTTCGTAAAGAAACAATCTCTCTCTTATCATCTCCGAGTATGGGCTGACTAAAGTCAGGAGTAGATGCAACTGCTATCCCCGATGGCCTGCTAAAAATCTCAGATGGTACGGGTCCCAAACCCATCCCGCGCACTCTCCCAGCATGATTCTTCCCAAGGACCTGAGCAATTGGGTCATTCTTGGAGACTGAGTAGGACTGCGTAGGATTGGCATCCCATAGATCTTTAATTTTTACCTATAAATCAAATATCCAAATATATTAACATAGTAAAAACTAATAATAAGTTATGATGATGAAAAATTGACTTCATACCCCAGCTTCTTTAGCAGGCTCGTTAACAAAACTTCCATATGATTTCTTATGAACATCCAACCATAGTTCAGTCTTGGATTCATCATGCCCTATACTCTGTGACTGCATTAAACAAAGATAAATCAACAATTCAATATATTAAACAGATTATATTGTCTTATAAATATTTAAACTAATTAAAAGATTACCAATGTCGTTCAGCTTCTAGAAATACTTTTTGAGCCTGCAATGTGCGGGATGACTTGATTTGCCCGGTTTGATGCATTTTGTCCTAAAAGATCCTGAAATAAATAAAATCAAATTTAATATTGATGTATTGAATGTCACGTCCTTTTCATATACATGTATAAATGTAAAATTAGGATCGTATAAAAATATATATGTTAATGCCATCTGCTTCTGATCACGATGTCTATCAACAAACACTTTAAACTTCTCTTTTGGTACCCCACTGGGTAGCTTCCCATACATTTGTTGCATGGTCAATGAAGTATCGTTGACATCACACCATAATCACCATTTGAAATCTTTCCACTTCTTACCTAGATTTTTCAAAGTCCACTTCCGTGCTATCACATCAGCAACGGTAAAGTGGAAGAACATCTATATACAAAAAATCATTTTGAACATATTAGTAACATGACATTCAATTGAACCATAATGTAATAAATTTACATTTATTTGAGAATCAAACAATTCATTTTTCCAACATGAAGTCATATGTCTCTAATCGTCATATGAAATTGGAAGGGAAATGGGCTCCGCTGCAAGCTGGCCTAGAATCTGGCCATGTAACCCTGCGGCATCATCCGTAGGGACCCCGTAAGAATCAAATGGCACAACAATCTTCTCGCCATTCAGATTCCAAACATCTGAAATTTTTATATTTTTCATCACGGTTGCATTTTTTTCATCTTCAATGAGAAAACAATTAGTATAAACAAAATGCAATAAATTTATTTAATTAAAATTTGTACCTATGATAGTGACACTCCAGTGTGTCCAGGATGAACTGGGAGGGGCACGACGCTGCCCCACTGCTGAGCCTTCTGAAAGGGGAGTCAGCAACTCACCCTCTAATAGGACATCCATGGAAGGTGTGAGAGATGGTGCAGGGGGGGATGGTGTAGGGGTGTCGCCACCTGGCATCTCATATGTCGTGGGGAGGGAGACAAATGGATCGCCATCTGTCGCGGAACTAAATGAAACGATATAGCTTTTCTTCCTTGGCATTCTGTCATTTAATCAAATAAAATTAAGTTCAGAATATATATTTTAAAAAAAATTATGCAGAAAAAAAATTAAAAATGATAATAGATGCCCAGTACTGACGAAAAAAAATATATAACAATGATAATGAAGAGTGAAGAAATGAAACAAGTGGTTTTTGAATAAATAAAAAATTGTACATACAATCATTTTCTCCTTCAATCATGTCGGTTTCCTGCTCCATTGCTTCATCCACTGCATTCATCCTTGCTAGACTAATATTTTCAATATCATGATCGACAAATAATTCTACTTCCTGTTGCTGATTAAATTCAATTTCAGAGGTCAAATTTTCCACTTCATCACCCATATCATACAAATCTCATTGTATTACATGAGAAACTACACTCCACCCTTCATCAACAACATCATTCACATAATATACCATTTTTTCTTGCGATGCTAAGATATATGGATCATGCAGTTCACGATCACCAACATCCATCAAGGGAGAGAAGTTCACAGAAGTAAATTGAAAGGAATCGCTTTTAACATCTCTGATAATATCGACCCATTTGAATTTGAATAAAACAACCGAAAAATGTCCATGGTAGTTTATTTCAATAATATCATACAGCTTTCCATAGTATTCCACTTCAGCAAATGTAAATATACCACTATTCTGTGTATTCAAACCCACTTCTCGATCGACTGTACGAAATCTAAAGCCATTCACATTATAAGCGTCGAACATTTTAACTTCTTTTAGAGGACCTCTGGCAAGAAACTTCAAATATTTTGACACCTGTGCTCGAGTATCAGTATTCAAGATCTGAAAAAAGGAATATAAATTATTAGATTCAAAAAATATATATGTCAAACTAATATTCGTATTTATTGTAATATTTATGAACTCACACATCGTGAAAACCATTCTACAAGAAATTTATTAACAGCTTTCGTTATATCATTCTCATTTCGTGTAAGGCCTCTCATTCATCTCTTTGTTTGTATCCTCAACTCTTCAATAAATGGATCTGCAATGTCACTATTCAGCAGCACATATCTATGTGCCTGTAAGAATTCCAATTCAGTCAGTGTCACATTTGAGGTCCTCCCAACTGATCGGCCAATAGCAGGAAATATTTTTGATTTCTGATGTATTTCAGATTGAGTCGATGTGTTGTCAACACGTCTAACTCGATTAAATCTTGTCTCAATATCATCCAAGTATTGAGAACAAAAGGTAATACACTCCTCAGCCAAATAGCATTCAACAATTAAGCCTTCTAGTTGAGATTTATTTCTCACGTATGATTTCCAATGTCCAAGATATATGTGAAATAAAATAAACATAATTATGCATTTAATTAAGTACAAAAAATTGTTCACATAACTGGAAAACATACAAATAAAGTTCCTCTCAATTGGATACATCCATCGATAATGAACGGGGCCTCACAATTTAGCTTCCTCAACCAAATGTACAGTTAATTGCATCATTACAGTAAAAAGGGACGGAGGAAAGACCATCTTCACAGCGCAAAGGGTCAATACAAACCTCTTCTGGAGGTTGTCAAGCTGAAATGGATGTGGAAATTTCGCACATAATTGTCTGAAAAATGTGAAGAACTACAGTACAACAACAGTAATTGTTTCAGGTAACAATGTACGCAATGCCAATGGTAGTAACTGTTGTAACAAAATATGTGAATCATGACTTTTCAATCCATGTAACATACGATTCTTCAAGTCAACACACCTCGAGATGTTACTTGAATACCCATCAGATACCTTGAAATTATTTAACATTCGATGGAATCTATATTTATCCCTATTTTTCATTCCAAAAATTGCCGGAGGATACTTTTCATTCTCATCTGGACAGAGATCGCATTTTATGTTCATTGCATGTAAGTCTTTGCGAGCATTGAGGTTATTCTTCGACATTCCATGCTCATTAAGCAATGTGAAAATCAAATTGTCCCAGACATTCTTCTCAGAATGCTTCACATCAAGATTATTCCACAACAAATTAAATTCCCAATACGGAATTTTGATGAATATACTTTTTTTCTTCCATTGTTGTGTTCCGGTTTCGATTGACGATGCACTTCGGACCCGTTTTCCGCTATCATTCAAATGATGAACCTTCCCAAAATCTGTTTCAACATTTTCAAGCTGTTTCAATATTTCAAAACCATTTAACAACTTTGGAGGTGGTCTACGATTAATGGAACAATTAAATTTTGATTTGTTCAGCCGAAATATATGTGATGGATCGAGAAATCTTGGATGACACAAGAAGAACCATTTTCTACTATGAGGTAGTTGTTTGGCCTCAAAATCAAAGTTACAAATGGGACAAGCCAAACCTGTGTAAGTGTTCCAACCAGATAAATTCCCAAGCCCAGGGAATTCACTAATGGTCCACATTAAAGCAGCATGCATTGTGAACATTGTTTTAGAAGAAGCATCAAATGTCTCAACACTGTTGCTCCATAACTCCTACAATTCATAAATCAAAGGCTGCAAGTATACATCAATATCATTTCCAGGAATTCGTTTTCCAAAAATAATCATCTAATGGATAATAGATTTTTGTTGCATACACATCCACGAAGGAAAATTGTAAGGGATCAAAACAACTGGCCAAATGTTATAATTGGTACTCAAAGTCCCAAATGGGTTGAATCCATTGGCAGCCAATCCCAATCGAACATTCCTAGGATCAACTGAGAAATCGAGATGTAATGAATCAAATGTTTTCCATGATTGAGAATCTCGTGGATGTATCATTAACCCATCATTGTTATTATCTATAGAATGCCACTTCATGTGTTCGGCGGTTTTCGATGACATGAATAATCGTTGCAATCGGGGCTTCAAAGGAAAGTAACGCAAAACCATTGCAGGTGTGTGCCTTTTCTTCTTCTTATCCATGAAATTATGTTCATTCAGACTTCCAACATCACTCTTTGTCTGCCATCTAGAAGAATAACATTTCTTGCAATTTTGTCTACTTGAATCCTCTCCCCAATAAAGCATACAATCATTGGGACACGCGTGTATTTTTGTATAATTCAGACCAAGCTTTTTAACAACTTTTTTCATTTCATAAAAAGATTTTGGGATTTTTGATTCAGGAAATGCATCACATATCAATTCCAATATCATGGAAATTGCCTTATTTGTAATTCCACATAGACATTTGATGTGATACAACTTCAGCAGAAATGAAAGTTTTGAATATTTCAAACACCCACAATACAACTCTTGATTTCCATCATCAACTAAATCATGAAACACATTTTTCTCAGTGAAGTTTTCTCTTACATTTGGCTCCACAGAATCAAGAGGAGGATCCAATGATATGTGACAATCTTGATCTGCCTGTGTTGCAGTCTCAAAAACATCACTTGTCACGTTCTAATATGTAGCACCCTCTTCTGGTTGTTCTGGTATGTTTTGATGCTGATCGTGGTGCCTTGCAGTGCCGAATTCATCATTCATTAGGTTTTTCATTTCATTCTCCATTTTCGACAAACTTGGGACCTCATTCTGCGGATTAACAATGGTGCTCAATATTTCTGTAATGTTCAATTCTCCATGCCAAATGCAACACAAATATTGATCCGGTAATTTCTTCAGTATTAAATGTTCATAAACCTCATCTCTCTTCAACCATGTTCTAAATTTACATTTAGTACATGGACATTTTATTCTCCCTTCAACGGATCGATTAGAAATTGAAAAATCTAAAAACTCATTCAAACCCTTAACATACTGAGGTGTGTTCCTCGGTAATATGATCCAACTTTTATCCATGTATATCACTATGTACCTACACAATAATAAGAAAAATTAAAACACATAGTTACTACTAAATAGAGAAAGAGATTCATATATACGATAGTATAAGATTACAAAAACATATTATAATAAAGATGATCCCCTGAGTTAGATATAAACCCTTAGTGTTTGCGATAGGGGATGTTTCTTTGGTAAAGAGAAACAGTGTGCTAACAACGCGGTAGCTACTTTACCATGAAAACCAAAACACATTGTTAATTTGGAATAACCCCAACCTACGTTCTCTATAGAGTCTTCATATAAAACTCTAATATCGAATAAATCTATTATAAATAATTTGTACTTTATATTTTCATTATTTATTTGTGAAATATTTAAATCTAATCCAATAGAATATCATTTAAATGATGCTAAAAATATTTTGAGATATTAAAAATGAACTATTTTCCTTTATCTAATTTTTTCAAAACCCTCTAATTTTAATTAAAATTTATATTTGGATACATATTTTGTTCGGTGTAGACTGAATAGAAAGATAATGTCAGGAACCAGTAAAATTCTTGCTAAATCCTTAGTATCATGATATAGTAATGGAAAACACATTATATAACTATCTAACATACATAAACAAGAACATAACATAATTAATGAAGTATTATGATTATCAAAATGGTTTCTTTTAGAATGATATCAAAATTAAATATGCATAATAGTATTATTTAGATAATTTAATTTTTTCGAATTAGATTTTATGACTGTAACATCCCATGCTGGGTGACACTAAATAGGTCCCTCGAGCCAATTATCCATAAGGCCATTTGTGTGCTTCCCTGTACTCCATACATTGACGACTAGACGCGAGGGTGTAAATGTGATACATTGGGGATATTATACCCTTATATTAGAGTATCTAATGATGAAATGAAAGGAGATCATCCATAGATGTAATAAACCAATTAAAGAAGTAGTAAAAATTGAAATATGCATGATACAATAACAAATGAAAATATTTAAAAGCATGAACAACCATGTCATACATATAACACCAGTCATCCACATGGACGAACATATAAGTTGGAGTACATAAAGGGAAATGAAATTAAATACAAATCTACAATAATATATCTATGGAATATAACCTATACGGTCTCCACATACATATCTGAGCCATCCATTCAATAACTCTAGGTCAGCACCTTATCTTGGTCTTTCAATCAAGCAAACTTCTTCTCGAGTAACATAGTGAAATCGATTCCCAAGTAGGTTGTGATTAAAATACTTAGTAGGGAACCGCCAATACAGCCCAACACATATCCATTAATATATAGTTTATGTATATATGAAAAACCCATTAAAATTTCAGTAATACTAGTAATATCTTCTAGAATTAAGATAAAATAAAAACTCATATAATGTATGGTCAAGGAATGTGATCAGTCTAGCTGAGACAAAACTAGAAATGAATAAATAAAATAAATAAAGTGAAACCACAATAAACCCCGGGCTTCGTGATCCTATTCAGTGAGCTACTATGGAATTATAAATATATATTTATATTTATATGTAGGAAAATATATATATTCCGATAAATGTATATGTATACACATAAACATGTATACATATGATTTTGGTGAAAAATGTAATGAAACAATATGAGCATATTCTTGGGTCTGTAATCATTATTTTGTGGATGTCCTTAGAAAAGGGTGTTGAGCTAGATGTCATACCAATCAAACCATTCATAATTAGTGAATCCTCAAGTCTATAATCCTTATTGACAAAACCATCTCCATTCAGTGCCATAAATATGTTTGAGCAAGTCATATCACTATAGGGTAATACACGTCTTATAACTATCTTCCCCTATACTCTCCCCCAATAACTATAATTTTGGATGATGTATATTAATGGAAAATCCTATTAAGAAAATATTGTCCGATTTCTACGACCTAGGCCATGATCCATATCCTATCATTATATTGGAACATAGATGAACACTAATGGGATATCCCTATTGTGATATATAAATGGAATTCTATTCAAACACAAGTACATTCTCAGAATCTATTCATAATAACGATCAATATACACATCATCAAGAAGTAAATCTATGATATATAGTAATGTTTCATCCACTCAACACTAAAGAGTATCCTCAGAATCACTCAAGTAGAGCATAATTATCTATTGATTATATGTCACATCAATGGTGATGTTCACCATGTCCACCACCTCAATCATGTAATTGATCAAGGAGAGGGCAATTTACCACTTTCCTAAGGAGAGAGTAATCAATCGCGATTTCCAATCAATGATGTGGATTTCCATGTCCAACATTATGTCTATGTGACATATCATGGATATCATAATAATCCCAATCACTCAAGAGAGCATAATCATCCATGAGCATTAAATCACATGGTATGTTATGCCAAATCATCATAATCAATTATCTCAAGATCCAGATTAAAAAATGTATGATTTGGTATCCCAATATTATAAAAATCAAATAAAATTTCTTAGAAGCCAGACCCCAAAATGTACATATGGGATTCCAAAATATATGAGTAAAAGGGAAACTAAATCGGTTCTTATGAAGCACATTTGGGAAACTTAAAGTGGGTCTTATCAAGCCAGGTTCATATTCCATAATCTAGGAAGTGACTCTTGTAATCATCAATACGTCTTTGGTAAAAGGTGAAAGCAGAAACAAAATCATGACGGTGGTAAGACATCTAAACCCACCACTACATCCAACACTATGTCCAATACTTTCCATCAATAAAAATGGTACAATTCCTAATCTACTAAATAAGGACGTTGAGAATAATTTTTATATTCTTAACCCACATAGATGAGCCTCATACATCCTAATTCACCATACTTGTCATCACCATCGGCTAATCAATAATTTTAAAGGATTATGAAGCTGGAATAGTAAATACACATTGGTATGATTAATCTGTAAGATCAATGAGATCAAAAATCACATGTTGAGGGAAATCTACCAAAACATGTCACTTCAAGAAACAATAATATAAAAAAACTAATATCAAAACAAGTAAAAAATTAGAAATCAAACCCTAGGGTATGTATAGGTCACTGGGGAAGCCGGGTCGCCGGGGTCGCGGGGTCACAGGGTCATCGGGGATGCAGGGGGCCGGGGTCGCTGAGGTCGCGGGATCGACGGGGAAGCAGGGTCGCCAGTGTTGCGGGGTCGCCGGTGTCGCCGGTGTCACGGGGGGCCAGGGTCGCCGGGAAAGCGGGGGGCCGGGGGAGTGCGGGTGAGAATGAGAGTCGGGGTGGGGTAACGGTCGGGGCCATTTAAGAAAAAAATTGTTTGGCGGCGGTTTATTATAAACCGCCGTGAAACCTTTTTAAAAAAAGGTTTAGCGGAGGTTATAGGAACCGCCGCTACAAAACCGCCGCTAAATGGAAGTTTTGTTGTGGTGATTCTCCCTATTTCTTATAGGTAGTATTTTGATCATAAACAATACTTCTAGGTCATAAGGGTAAATCCTAATGAGGTTTCTAAATGAAGTGGTATAGCTCATAACAACATAATTTTAATTTTATTTACAATTCCACCTAATGTAAATATATAGTATCCATTATAAAATAATTTTTTTTGTTTTAAATATAATGATTTTTTATGATCATGGATGAACAATTATCCACCTTCATTCCATCAAATTGGAAATAAAGGCATTTCTTGTACGTATGTATTCACTATACCACCAAGTATTGATATGATATATTTTCCGTCACCAACATTAATGGTTTGTTATTATGATATAATTCATGAATATTTATATATATATATATATATATCTTATATTAATGAAATAATTACTTTTATATTTTATTATTATATCTTATATACATGTGTATTTGACTAGTTGTTGGAAAATTATAATGTCGCTCATTAGTATGTGTGGACTAAAACCTCTTTAAATCAACAAGATTATTTTTTCATAAAATTTTCCTTTATCTATAATTATTAATGTATATATTATTAATAATTACTATAATTAATACTTTTATATGGATTTATACATGATTTAATAAATACCATGGTGTGTGTATGAGAACCAATGAATTGAAACGTGAATGGAAAATGAATATGTTTTCACAAAAATGATAATATTAATGATGAAATTTTTGATATAATGATAATTAGACTATATAAATGAGTGGAAATAGTAATTTATTTATTTATAATACTTTATAATATGTTTATAATAATTTTATATTTATTAAATTGGATATTTTAATGTCTATGATACAATATTGGACTTGAGATATGATAGTTATATTATAATTACATTTCTAATGAAGATTTTCTATGATAAATTTTTATTATGGGATATTATATCGATATTAAACTTTTAAAACTATTTATTTTCATCTATTCTTGTCATTATTGTAATGTTTATATATTAATACCCTATTTATATATTTTATGCTTAAAATTATTTTGAATATTTTCTTAAAAAAATTGAATTTATTTCCTCTTTTATGGATGAATCTTTTCTCTCATGTCAATACTTTTCAAAAAAATATGAACGTTCTTACCTATACATGAGTTTCTTTTAAAATTACATTGTATGTACCTTTTACTTTATTGAAAAATATTTAAAAATGATACTTTGTATTGTTTTTTAAAGGAAGTCATTTTTAACAATATACTAATGTGTGAATGGAATGTTTTATTGTAATGTATATGAAATTAATAAATTTTTCTTTCATAAACACTATTATTTTCATTCAATATTACATGAAAATATTTCTTGTATATTTTCAATGAAAAATATATTCTCAAATTTCCCGTAATTATAAGAAAAAATATTATAAAATATTATTTTTTCATAATTTTTTATACAAATTTATGAATATTATTTTAAAAGTATTTTTCATCATTGTTAAAATTCTTTTAGAATTTATATGATTTACTGGGGATATGATCTTGTGACACCGTACACAATATTTATCTATATTAATTATAATTCAGATTATTTAAGGATGATTTTTTGAATACCATTTCATTCTTATGAGTTAATTATGTTAATATAAAACCATTAGAATACTCATTTATCTTCCATGGGTTATTCTATGATGAAATGATGAAAACCATATAAAACCCATTTAAGTTCCACTATTTATATGATTAATATATGATGAATGGTTTAAGTTCTTTTGGATGATATATATTAGGATTCATTATATGATAAGTGGTATAATAATTATATATCACTCTAGTGAATCTATTAAATATTGATATATCATTACATAATAAAAACTAGAATGTAGAGTGTACCTTGTTTGGTATGGTTCTTTATCCAATATGATAGTCTTGGGAGGAAATCCTGGGTAAATAACTGATTGAATGGAGAGTTAATCTAGTCTAATATGATACTCATGTAAGTGAACATTGATTAAGTAATTTATTTTCTAGGCTTATGTGTATGAAGAAAACATATTTGTTATTATTATTATATGTTTTCACAGAACTTGATTGATTATTGATGATTCCAAAAACTTATGACATAGGTATTTTGGGATGATAAAGCCTAATTCAATGATATTCCATTAATGATATTTGAATTATGGGGTGTGATTATAGAAAGTTAGGATCATTTTCTAAAACCATTATGATTAATATATGAACAAATAGGATTATTGGTTAATATCTCCTACCTTTACCCCTGTTGATAATTGGAGTTCTCCCTTTAGTATGCATCCTCTCCCTGAGTAACGAAATAAGGTTTTAAGTATGGGATTTTATAGAAGTATACTATCTGATAATATTTTTATGGTATATATTTAATATCATTAATGGAATAATATGATTGTGTATTTAAACATAGTTTACCTTTAATATTCTAGGGTGTGTATTGCTATGAAATTAATTTAATATTCATGTTGAATAATGTGATCTATATGTATGAAAATCCTTTCAAGCATTAGTTGGTATCATATAATGGTTTATTTAATATTTGGATCTTATAATTTGTTAAATTTTTTGGAAACCATGGGGAAAAATACTTGAATATGATAACATCTAGAATCCTTCATAAAGTAGAGATTATATGTTATTTCTATAAAATACATCCTTGTCCAAATAATGGAATGTGGTTTCAGTTTTTTTTCAAATTATCTTAGGATTAATAACTCACAATGGGGTGGATTGGGGAATAAATTTATCATCATAAGATCATGATAATATGACCAAAGACTACACAGCTAGCCAGATACTACCAGGTGAAATGGTACATTAATTCCCATTTAAATTATAAACAATTATGAAGGATTTTAAATGGTATAAACCATGAATGGCCTAGTTCAAACCTATGTATTAATATATTAGAAAGAAGAGGTTGTTTTTTATAAATCCTATCAATTATTTTTCATGATTAGATGTTTACTAAATATTATTATTATTTCTCACACTATGATTTTGGGTCAATATAAATGGTAGGAAATAAAAGGAATTATATTAATGATTATTGTGATAGGAAATTCAATTAAAATTATAATGTGTAAAAAATAAAATGGTAATTATAGGTAGAAAAACTCACTAAATCTCTTAGGATATGAACAATAATATGAGACATGTTTATCATCCAAAGCTATAATGGAAGAAACAAATCACTACTGATTAATTTAAGAAAAAACTTAAAACATTCTTTAGTGTTTCTTCTGATCCAATAATAACTGATAAATGGACCAGTGGTATAGAAATTATATTTTCTATTCTTGGGGTTTTGAAACAAGGATAATTTTTCCAGGTTTTATATCCTTTTGAAGGTAAAGATGATCAATGGTAGTGTCTTATCAATAATATAATGAATGATGATAAAAGGGGCTCTATAACATGATATGTGATAATGATTATGAAATTCAATATGTATTTTCCATGAAATATTCAATAAATGTAATTGAAATTTATTTTACTAAAAAATAAGAATTATGAATATGATATTACCAATGAGTAATTGTTAAAAAATCATGTAAGGTATGATATTTGTTTTATAATTAATCCTAAAATTACATTTGTATACATCATTACTGGATTGATAGAAATTAACTGAAATTATTTAACAATAATATGCATTGGGAGATATTAATAAATCATTTGATGTTCTCTCATTATGAAAACAATTTTTCGATTATATCAATGTTTTCAGGATTTATTGGGATAAAAAGAGAAATAATGAATTTATAGTAAATAATAAAAATAAGGAGAATGGATGAAAAAATTTATTTTCCTTAATTTTTTAATTGATTAAGGTGGATTGAATCAAATTTAATTATAGTATGTAGAGAATTTATTAACTATGAAAATTAATTCCTTCGAAAAAAATTATGTTGAAGAGATGTCAAGAGGTTAGTTAATGAATGAAATGGTGAAAAATATCATATGAATGTTCCATAGACACATAGATTCTATAACCGAAAAGAGTATAGACATTACACAAATATATTCAAAATTATAATGGTTAATGTTGATAATCATTTTCAGTAACTTGTTTTCCTCAATGACAAAGGGAATCCCCATACAATCATAAATGCAGATGTGGGTTATGATTATGATGTGTTTAAAGATACACTTAAAATCTATTATATAAATGAGAATTTATTATTTTATTATGGATGCACTCTCATTTTTATACATTATCAATTTAATAAGGGTATAATATCACCACCTCGATGATTATATGCCGAGTTATTTGTAAAAAATTTAATGGAATGTTGATCATATCTGACATCAATAACACTTCTCTAATATGAGTTTGAATGAATGTACTTCTTGAAAATATTTTTATTATCTCTTTCGTTGAATATTTTGGGATTTTGGGCCTTGATTGACACTCCATGTCACGTTTTGTGGATGGTATGTAAAATTTGATATATTGAATCAACCTATGACTATATTTTAGTGTAATGATAAATATGAACATCTCGTTTCATGTTAATTCTATTTTAAGGGTATTTTTACCTATTCGTATGTGGTATTTATCTCAAATGTTTTTGTAGAAACTCATCATTAAAGTTATTTATACTATATAGATTTAGGATAATGTATTTACTGAATACAATCTCATTATTCAATTAAATCGTGACATTGAGTTTTTAAAAGTACCTATACCTTGTGATACACCAATTTCAATGAATACACGAAGAATCGATCAGGTTTATTAAATGGATTTTATGAAAAAACATCTAAAGAATATTTATAAAATATTTATATTCCATTGTGAATCAAAACAAGGTGAACCTATTGTTTTTTATATGAATAAATATGGTTCAATGTGTCTATTCATTATTTTCATATAACTAAACAACAATACTATCAATAAAAAGTATCCTCTACAATATATTGATGGATTTCTTTGACAACTAAATGGAGCTCAATACCATGACAATATTGACCTTCATTTGCGATATTGTCGACTCAGGTTAAAGAATCATGATATATCAATGATATAATTTATTATAGGGAATTTTCAATATGAAATTACAGTGATTCCATTTGGACATACTAATTCCCATGTTATGTTTACATAACTAAGAAATAGACTCTTTAGAAATTACCCTTATTAGTTTCTAGTATTCGTTTCAGTATTTGTTCTTATATGTTTGAAGAGAAAAGAAGATAATTACGAAAATTTGGGGATTGTACTAAAAGACCAATAGAATAATAAATTGTTGTCAGTAATTAAAACATGTGAATTTTTACAACATAAAGTCACATTTATGATTCATATAATCTCACATCAGATTATATTATTGGATCCATTTAAATATATATGTTATTAAACAATTTCCCAAACCAACCATGGTAACAAAAATCCATGGTTTTCGCTGGTTTTATGGATAATAATAATTTTTAAGAGAAATTTATAATGTATATGTAAAACAATTACATAAATTACGTAGAGGGGAGATTTTTTCATTGTAATGAAATGTGTGAGGTAAAAATAAATGAGATAAAAAGATGTTCTGTTAGAGCATCGATACATACACAATGCTATATTGAAAATAGGTTTTTGGCCTTTTTTATTCGTTAAAGAACGAATTGGGATGCATTATCAAAAAAAATTAAATGGTTATATATAATACCATACACCAATTATAAATTATTGATCAAAATTATCTAACTACTAATTTTGAGCAGGATGTAATAAATTTTACTCTAAAAATATGGAGCTACTTACTTTTTGGTGAACTGTGTGATGTAAATACTAATCATAAAATCCTGAATTATATATTCAGAAAGAAATTTTTTAATAATTTATGAGGGAAATTATTGTAATTTATTAATTATTATGATTTCAAAATTCATTACAATCTTTGGATGGAATATAAGGTGGATTATGCTTTAGAATGAAAAAAAAGGATTGTTTATCCATGATTAGTATTGAAGGATATACATTAATTCTGAATTCATATATGATTGATATTGAAATCATTCAAAATGGGTACATATCATATCATTCTTAAATAAATGTTCATACATCTATCCATTTGTGGTATAATGAGGTATTAAAGGGGGAGATGAAACTATAGAAGAAGGTTAGAAATATTCCTATGATCAACCATGATTGTGACAGAATCATAAGATTCATTAACAGTGTATGTGTCCCATCAATACCATACATGAATAATGATATATTGGATGATTGTCAATGGTCATCATTCTGTATTCAGCCAAAATGTATGATGATGTATAGTGTTCTGAAACATTATATATGGTTGGATAACATGAAAAAGGATATCATTTAGTATTCATTTCATTTCATCATTATATGAATGGTAAAAGACAATATATATAATTATGAGGGGATGTTACTAATATTACTCTTACCATAATGGAATATATAAAAGATTATCTTGGATTTCATCATCAGTATCCCCCAAAAATTAACAATGAGAAAAACTATTTGGATTTTAGTCTACCACCGTATGAGATCATCAAATTTCATTACATTAGATAATATATATACCATGATTGTATTTCATTGATATACATTATAGTTGTGGTAAGATTTTATGGAGTACCACATTATATCATATCATATCGTGATATGAACATTTCCTCAATGTTGTGGAAATGTGTTCGTAGTATCTAGATATATAGTTGAGTAACATTATTACATATCATACATAGATCTCTAGTAATTCATAGAATACCATTCAATCACTAGTAAGAATGTTGAGTTAGTTTTTACTAATTTCATATTTTGTTGGGATCAACACCTTCCTTTAGATTTGTTTTTTGAAAAAAATATAATTTACTGAAGGATTAAAGTGAATCCTTATGAAGCCCACTGTGGTAGGAGGTTTAGAACTATAATGTGATGAGATGATGTTAGATAAATAATGCTAATAGTCATGATATAGATAAAAAAAATGGCATAGGATGATAGATCCATTCAACAACACATCAATACAACTCAGAGTTGATATAAAATTTATGTTGACATTGATATATTAGATATAAAATTTAGAGTTTGTGATAATGTATTCATGAAAATATATCTTTGGAATAATGTAAAAAGATTTAGAAATAAGGGTTATTTGAAACCTAGAAAAAACTATCACTTTTATATAATTTATCATATGAGGATAGTTTCATATTACTTTTCATATCCGCTAAATCAATATATGGTTCATGGTGTATTCTATGATGACCTTTAATTTTATCTTTTACATTTACTTTCATATAATTATTTATTAATGACCATTCATCACATATAGAAAACATGAAGAAAAATTATTCTCATAGTTTCTTAATTAAAATAGTGGTATTTATTGAAATTAATGATGATAAACTAATATAATTGAAACATTATTGTTGGATAATAATTTTACCATTAGGAATAGTAATGTAACCATTATAATAGTAACCTCAGCAATGAAAATCTTAATAAAATTTTGGTATCTTATAATTTAATATAATCTATATTAATATCTTAGTATATGAAAATAAATATTTTAAAAAGAATAATTCAGTGTTAGTATTTTTGTGAAACATAATTGATTATTTAAATTTTTAAAATTCATATTATTATTTTAATGAATGTTTATTTTTAGAAAATTAATTTATAAATTAATGTTTAGTTTTCATAAAATTAAATAATAATTTTAGGATACAATAAATAATTTTTCATAGTGTCATAAAATCAGATATGATATTGAAATCAAAAGTTTTCAAATAAATGTTGATTTTAATTAAAAATTAAATTTACCATATATAGAAAATTATTCTAATAAAATTGTTTCAATTTTTTAATTCTACACATTAAGAAATTGTTATGTATATTTTTTTCTCATAATATTTATTTTTTTAATATTGAAATGTTTTAATTTATGGTATATGTCTTTTTTCAAAAAAATACATGAATTTTTGTGTCATGTATCACGTAAGATACAATTAGATACAAATAAGAATGGCTAGTTACTGCACTAAGTCACTTGAATCAACCGTATTGATAGACTTGGAGAAAATAATAGTGAAATGAATAAAATAGTCGAACACCCCATATCCTTACACAATAAATTCCACCATCCCCACCTCTTCTCCCCACACATCATATGATTTTTATATTACTTTTCTTCTTCTTGTATATCATAAAAACCACTTCCCAAAATTCATAACTTTTTGGTATCACCAAAGAACCATTTCAAAGGGCCTTATTGAGGTTCTCAAGGAGACGAACCTTAAGAAGTAAAACCCACCTATTTCCCTTTTGATTTTGTAAATTTATTATACTTCCATCACCTTCCATATAAAAATTATCATGATAAGTAATATATATATATATATATATATATATATATATTATTTTAATTATTTTAATGGAACATAAATTATCAAATATCTTCCCATATCCTTGTGTTTTAAAAAGGAAAACATATCATGGGATGTGTTGATTCACCATCTTCATTCACGATGACTATTCATTTTTCATTGCCTCCTTTATGTATTTTCATGAAAATATTTTTATGGTCAAACAATATTATTATATGTGTATGAAAAAATATTTCATATTTTTTGAATCATTGTAATATCAAATTATTAAATAAACTGATCAAATTCTTGATGGTACAAAAAACCGCCAAAATAATTTTTTTTATTAATCAACGTTTTTTCTTATGAATAATTTTCATTTAAAAATTAAATTTATATATGGGAATAAAATAATTTATTGAAATATATAATTCCATATCATTCAAATTTTATTGTTTTTATTCCACATGACATGATCTTTCATAATTATACACAAGTGAACATACCATGAAACCATTAAACAAACTCTCCCAAGACAAAAAAAATAAACCCTATAAGTAAATGAAATAGACATAAATGAACTGAATAAAATTTTAATAAAATAAATAAACATATAATTGGTTATTAATTAAATAATTAATGGATTTTATTTCATTATCCATGAGATTTATTGAATGTGTAGAAAACTTTTGGACGTATGGTATGGGACTCTGTCAAAACCCCCATTTTTTCTTTTGGGTTACACTATCTCTATATTAATCTTAATATAATTCTTAATTACCATTTTTAATACTCCAAAATTATATTTATATGTCCCAATATATATTCTTAGATCAATTCACCATTCTTTCAAGGGGAAATACATGTTAAATAAGCTTCCCTTTTTCAATTCATTATGATATGAAATACCATTTAAACGAAACTACGAAATTTCATACCCATTTAAATTATAATCCATTATTTGTTTTAATTCATCATTCGTTTTACAAAATCAAAAATTTTATCATTAAAAAATATCACGGAACACTTCTACTTTTATTCAAACAAACATGTATTCTTCCAATTAAAAGCCTCTTTAAATTTTTTCACTAAAACACTACTAAAGTCGATTATTTATGAAGATTCATTAACACTGTTTCTACATGTAATCACATTAATTTCCTTCAATTTGTCATGATATATTAAAAATATAACTTATTAATTTCCATTAATTACATATTTCCATAATTTATTGTCCACCATCTAGATAAATACTTTGGTTATACCATATGAAACGATTATGATGCCCATTTTGTTTCCATGGGTAAAACTTTTATATATTATTTGTATATGAATATTTGTATTTCACTCATATAAATGAAAAATTTATGACAGATGTGACATGATAGCAATCCAATGTATTTTGTAATGTTTTTTCTCTTGATAAATCATGTTGGGATATGGAGTAATGTTGATTTTATTATAGGTTTTTTCCACAATCCGATATAGTGTTGGAGGTTATCCTTAACTCATTTTTATTCCATGATATATGTTTCTATCACATTGTATTATATCTTTTATTACATTATATCATGTTATATATATTTTTCTTCTATGTGATTATTCATTTTCCATTCCATATTAGGTCATCATGTTATACCATTTAACCAATGTTCTATGATTTATTTCTATTTGAATTCTATTACTATGATTTTTAGCTCATCCATTTTGTATTTGGGTACTTCATGTTATCCTATAAATATGTAATATCTTAATGGATGTTTTGATATCTTCATGAATGCCTAAAATAAATATGTTTTATTATGTTTCAATTTTGATTGTTTTATGTAACTTATCTCCTAAAGATACTAGAAATTGCGATCCTTGGTTTGTATTTTTTTAATTATCCTTACAATGATTAAATAATATGTTTAAAATTATAGGGTATCGATAGTCTCTGTTAAAGAACATTATAGTATTTTTTCGATATTAGGACTATAAAACATTTTCATATTTCTAGGGAAAAAAATCTATCACCATGGATAACATTGATTGAAAATGAAGGAATTACAATATAAGAAATAATTTCAATTTAACTATTTATACATTATAGGTTAAATGTTTACTTTTTATATGCTTAGTATTTAAGCCCCATCCCCTTAATGAAAAGTTCATAGTTAATGGAAGGAAATATGATAACATATTCAAAATGATAATGTTATAGGTAATGTAGTGATTGTGATTATAAAATGCCAAATATTTTGGAAATGAGAGATCAAAACATCATAAAAGTACTTTATCAACTCGATATTGATATGAATAAAAACATGAATTATGTGAAACACCCCCTTTCTCTGAATAGAGAGAACGATTGGGTAGGATCGATTATCTGAAAATGGCCTCACTGTATTTTGGATCTTTGGAACCCATAATCATATAATAATGGATTTCCTCCACTATGATGATATTCAAAATCCTTCATTAATAATAAAAAAATATGCACTTGTGATATGTCATTTATATGGGGAATCTAATCAGTTGAGGTCACTAATAAAAAACAAAAATTTTTAGGAGGAAATTGATTTTATAAAATGGGATGATTTCATGAAAATATTTTTCAAAAAATATTTTCACAATCTATCAATCTTGGGATGAAAATGTACTTCCTTTGAGTGAATAAAAACGGAGATAATCTTATTGATGAATACGATACAAACATTTCAAGGCTTTCATTGTAACACCCTAGGTAAATAAAGAATATGAAATTTTCATATTTATCCATATTTGTGAATAAAATATTAATATTACATTAAAGGGGATGCTATGCCTGATGGCGTACTCAATACGCAACAACGAGTTTCTTGGGAATCTTACGTTGCACTCTAATAATAAAATAATATTATTTTAAATGGTAGTTAACGCCTAGCTGTTGTAATGGAGGGAATGAATAGAACTAACTGAAAAATGATTATATATGTTTGTCAAATATATTTACTCTTTACAATAAATTTTAGAGGATTAAAAATGAGAATCAATCTAATTTTAAGCGTAAACATTCTAATATTATTTAAAAGGTCGATTAACCGCCTTTTGATGGCGAACCTATTTTAAATCCACATTTTGAAAATTTTATGTGTTATATTTGAAAAATTAAAATTCTTCTTTATAATCGGGACATAAAAATTTACTTTGTGTAAATTTTTGGTATTTTTCCAAAAAATATCAATTTTTAATGAATAGGGTAAAATGATGTTTTTTAATTCAAAACCCCTTTTTAATCTAATTTATTTATATGATTTGATTATCTTTTCAATTGGTTTTAAAGCGAAATTAGAAGGATTCGAGCTACACTTACACACAACTACATCTAATGGTTAAAAAAATACTGTTTCTGTGGATGTCGAATTTCTGCCTCACGAAACGATGATTGTTCAAAATTCTTCTAACACCATAAAAGGTGGCCATTAAGATGACACTATATTTATATATGATATATAATATGTTTATGTTTTACTTAATCTTCTGTATTTTTCATTTATGTCATACCTTTATGGCTTCCATTATGGTTAAATGTGATATCTACATTTTAGGAAGTGTGGACTATCGCCCCCTCAAAGTGATTTAATTCGTTAATACCATATGTGGTACGTATAATGGATATATATTTAATGATATTATATATGATAACATACTAGAATTAAAATACTATTATGTATCATTATGTTTTAATTCCATTAAATATGAAATAGAAATGGAAGTACTGTTTATGCGTACGTACGACTTACCGTCTCCATGAACGGTACATTTCATTTCTTATCTCAAAATGTTATGTACTATTATAGGTACATATATATAATGGATATATATGTAATATATCACATATAAATTATGGCTATAATTCTGGAATTATAACATATATATCTCTCTCATTTTGTTTTTATTCCATTAATATGACAAAAAAATGAAAGTAGCTGTCATGTGTATGCATGACCTACTGTTGCATGAACGGTGCTTTTAATTATTATATACAATGCTATGGAATAGTATAAAATGAATATATACTGTATATATATGTTATCTATAATATCAATACAATTCTGGATATGATGTAACTATAGCTACATGGAAAATTATTTTCCAACAAGTTCAATTTTTGACTCATGTACCAAACATCGAAAAAAACGTCTGATATGAACTCATATTATTAACCAATTATTATAACATTATAATATGTGATTTTAACTGAATAATAATATTTAAAGGAGTTCCTTAAGAAATTATAAATTGACCAAAGTTAATTATTCAGGAATATAAAGAAACGAACAAGAATTTCGGCTTCCTCTACAAGCCATACCTTATTTTTAAAAGAAAAATAAATACCATTTTTTACTCTTCTTTTATTTTGGTATTGAAAATGGTTTTCATAATGTTTTTATTATATAAATGTGTTTTATTGATAGCTTGTGATTGAAATGTGGAAATGTTATGATTCCTTTATGCATGTTTTATGTGATACGATTATGTTATGGTTCTTGGGAATTATTATGAAGACGGGTGGTTCCGTCATAAACTAAGGGTGGGTGAGCCCGATATATCTCTCCAATGCATTGGGTAACACGAAGGAGTGAAACATTAAGGTTTCTCCAAAGATATTTAGGGAATATACTTTGGTGGGTATTCCAAATGTAACCAAGAGGGTTACTCCCTACGTAAGAATGTTATGAATGCCTCATGTTACCTTTATGTCTTATGATTTCTATGATTTATTCATGATTTTATGAGGTATGTTAAAGTGCTTATGTTATATGGGTAAATTATGATTTCATTCTTATGTAAACATGTACTCATGTTTCTTTTCGATATTTTTTATAACCCTTACTGAGCTTTTTATGCTCATCCCATGTTTTTTTGAAATGTTTTTGACAGGTCAAGGGAAATGTTAATTATATGATGATAGTGTCAAGGAAGTGTCAAGAAAGAATCCATGTTTTATTTAAAATATGTTTTCGTTGATGAAAAAAATACTATATTTATGTATCCACTTTTTTCAAATGTGGAATGTAATGCACGTTATATGATCTAATTCTATAAAACTCTAAACCTGAAAAGATCCTCAATCTTTAATCTTGTAATAACTCAAGATTAAGTAATGTTTAAGGCTGGGGCCATATAGTTGGTATCAAAGAGAGGTTTAGATAACTTTAGAGGTTAGGGTATCCTCTAAGCATATGTGTCATTACCAAAATGGTTAGGATTTAAAAAAGAGTCCTAGTTTTAGATAAAGTGTATGAGTAAGTATATCTTAGTGGTTATCTTCCTCATTAGTACATGATGGTTTTGTTGATATACTCACACAGAAATTTCTCTTTTTAGTGAATGGATGGATCTAGCAGTCACCAAAGAGACAACGGGTTGGAAGGAAACTGTGGTGGTTCTCTGATTAAGATACAAGATAAAATGAGGGATTCAATGGGGAAACTCGTGGTTGTTCTAATCCAACTATCAAGGAGTCATGATCAACCACGTGAACCTTGGTATGATCTGTAATGCATCATGTACGAGACGACCAAACGATGTGGATGTTCAGGTAATAATTATAACGGTAACCATTAGAGTTTATATGATCCTTACTTTTGAGGTAATTATGGGTTACTATATGTTATGATGGAAGTGAAAGGCATGAGATAAAATTGAGGTTAAATTAGGTTATGGTTATTTTTGATGATTTTATCTCTTTTTGGGGAATTATTTGAGAATTATATAGTTTGGAAAAAGGACAACACACAGACTGTGTGATAACCCGTCACGTCGGACAAAGCTACGGGAATCGAACCCACAACCAAAGTGCGAATGGTATTTATCGCCTACCACTGGACTATGTGAAGTCCCTGGTTAGTTTGATTGATTCTTTTTAGTTAGATGATTTTAGGAATCAAGATTAAGTTTATTTTGGGTTATCTATGGAAATGATTAACCTATCATCGAGGATATGTGATTAGGTTATTTACTTTTCAATATGAGAATTTAAGAGCAACTGATGTTATTTGGAGATAAAAGTTAATTTGTACCTTGGAAGACTATGTGGCTAAATCCTTCAAATATTTGGGTTTCAATCTTAGTTTGGTATAATTTATAGTATTTTATGGGAAATTTGTTTATTGAATGGTCTTTGTTGAACTTTGGGTATTGTTTGATAAATTTTGGAGATTAAGAATAGATTTGTTTTTTAAAGGGATTATCCTTTTGGGTATTATCTAATTTTGTACTAACCTTATTGGTTTCTGGATTTGTTTTTTGTCTAATGATATGGGAAATATATAGTTCTCTTTAGTGGATTATGTGATTCTCTAAAAGTTGAATATAGTACTCTTAATGTGAACAAGTCTTCCTAAATACTTGTATTTTAGAGAAAATATGAGTTTGTGTAATGATTCTAATAAAAGTTGAAAGTCAACATGATAAGTAATTATGTATCCTTATGAATAAATTCTCCAATAAAAAGTAACTTAAAACAAAAATGTTGTCTATTAAATTTTCTTACTGAGGAATCGAATACCGTTTAACCCATCACAGGTTTGTGATTTTCTTATTGTTAACTTTCTCCTAAACATGTTTACTATAACTCTCCATCAGAACATGACCCTGTGTTTTTTTCCTCCATTTCCATATTTTTATACATGTAATCCTAGTAAGGGTTATCTCGGGTGACCATTGTACTTATCTTTCTTTATTTTAAAGTGACTGTTTTAATGACTCTTGTTCCGATGTGGTATTTTCAATGAAGTTTCCAAGACCAATTTTAAAAATTGAGAGGATGCAATTCCCAAAAGGGGGGAAGGATGTAACACCCCAGGTAAATAATTAATATGACATTTTCATATTTATCCATATTTTTTAATAAAATATTAATATTATTTTAAAGTGGACGCTATGCTCGATGGCGTACCCAATACGCAACAACGAGTTTCCTGGAAATCTTACGTTGCACTCTAATAATAAAATAATATTATTTTGAATGGTAGATAACGCCTTGACGTTGTAATGGAGGGAATGAACAAAACTAAATAAAAAATGATTATATATGTTTTTCAAATATTTTTACACTTTACATGAAATGTTAGAGGATTAAAAATGCGAATGAATCCAATTTTATGCGTAAACATTCTAATATTCTTTAAAAGGTCGATTAACTGCCTATTGATGGCGAACCTCTTTTAAATCCACTTTTTGACAATTTTATCTGTTATATTTGACAAAATAAAATTCTCCTTTAGAATCGGGACACCAAAATTTATTTTCTGTAAATTTTTGTTAATTTTCCGAAAAAGTTCAATTTTTAATGAATAGTAAAAAATGTTGTATTTTCATTCAAAACCTCTTTTTAATCTAACTTATTTATATGATTAGATTATCTTTTGAATTGTTTTTAAATTGAAATTAGAATATATTTTTACCTTTTAATCCAATAGTGGTCGTTGGAATTAATTTCACTTTGAAATTGGACTTAAACTACTGTCAATATTTTGATACTTATTGTTCCATAAAAGAACGCTATTTGCTCTGACAGCGGTAATTAATTATTAAATTATTTAATACAACATATATGATTTTAATTTTTTAATATAGACATCATTTTTTAATTCAGAATATCAAATATAGCTTAGGGTGAATTTTTGGTAATTTTTTGAAAAACATATATTTTTTATGAATAGTGAAACCACTAAGTGGTACTTATAAAAACTGATTTTCCGTTTAAATGAAATTTTTCCCTATTTTTGTTTTTAATTTCAAAAATCCGACATACATGGTTGTCATTAAGAAGTAAAATGTGGTTCAATGGGATTAAAATAATATTTTGGTGAATAGTAACCTATTACGTTTTTTATCGCGATTAGAGGTAATTAGTGTATTTTATGGTAAGAATAATGTTTTAATAAAATTAAATGACCTATAAACATGTACAACTCTCATTGTATGTGTCATGGCCGACCAAAAAAATCCATGGGTAAACTTGGGGACCCCATGGAGAAACTTTGGTGGGAAAATGACATAATTATCTTTTTATTTAATGTTAAAATTAAAATGTCACAAACTTGAGTTGTTTAACTAAAACAATTTTTACATGGGGTTATACAAGTCATCATTTTGACTATAAATAGTAAATGGAAATATAAAAAAATTTCCTACATCATATTATTTTTTTAATAATTTTTAGACATTAAATAAATTAAATTATTTATGACTTCATGATGATGCAGTGATGACCTCATTATATAACGATTTAAATAAAATGGAAAGAAAATGTAAAATCTATGACCTAAACATGTCCAAAACCTATTATATGGGATTATTTAGAACCCTTATCACCTTATCCTAGAAACACATTATTGTGGGACCATTAAAATCCGAAACTAATTCTAAAATAAAGTAACATTTCTTTACATTCCAAGAGTGCCCCTCCTCTCCTCTTATAAAAGGTCCCCACCTCTACCTCTTTACCCACACTTCCAAAGCCTTTGGATTGGACAAAACCTGCCCATTTTGTCTCTCCACATCCCTATATAACTCTTTGAAGCCTAACATTGGGCAGAAGTCTTCCCAAGGATGCCTTTGAGCTCAATTCAAAGGGAGTTACCTGATTTTAAGGTAATGTCTTCACTTGTGTCCTTTTGTTTTATGTTTCTTCTCCAACCACCTAAACTCTTTTTATTCATTTATTTTATAAAAAATAAAGTATTATAAATATACTAAAATGTTTATATAAGAAGGATTCGAGCTACACTTACACACAACTACATCTAATGGTTAAAAAAAATACTGTTTCTGTGGATGTCGAATTTCTGCCTCACGAAACGATGATTTTTCAAAATTCTTCTAACACCTTAAAAGGTGGCCATTAAGATGACACTATATTTATATATGATATATAATATGTTTATGTTTTACTTAATCTTCTGTATTTTTCATTTATTTCATACCTTTATGGCTTCCATTATGGGTAAATGTGATATATACATTTAAGGAAGTGCGGACTACCACCCCCTCAAAGTGATTTAATTCGTTAATACCATATGTGGTACATATAAAGGATATATATTTAATGATATTATATATGATAACATACTGGAATTAAAATACTATTATTTATCATTATGTTTTAATTCCATTAAATATGAAATAGAAATGGAAGTAGTGTTCATGCGTACGTACGGCTTACTGTCTCAATGAACGGTACATTTCATTTCTTATCTCAAAATGTTATGTACTATTATAAGTACATATATATAATGGATATATATGTAATATATTAAATTTAGATTATGGATATAATTATGTAATTATAACATATATATATCACTCTCATTCTGTTTTAATTCCATTAATATGACAAAAAAATGAAAGTAGCGTTCATGCGTACGTACAACCTACTGTCTCCAATAACGATGCTTATAATTATTATCTCCAAATGCTATGTAATAGTATAAAATGAATATATACTGGATATATATGATATTTAAAACATAAATACTATTCTGGATATGATGTACCTATAACTAAATGGAAAATTATTTTCCAACAAGTTCCATTTTTGACTCATGTACCAAACATCGACAAAAACATCTTATATGAACTCATATTATTAACCAATTATTATAACATTATAATATGTGATATGAACTGAATAATAATATTTAAAGTATGTCCTTAGGAAATTATAAATTGACCAATGTTTATTATTCAAAAATATAAAGAAACGAACAAGACAAGTCGGACCCGAGGTAAGGGATCCTACTCCTCTCTTTCTTTTTAAGTACACTCTTTTATGTAATTCCTTTTAAAGGCCATCTTTATTGTTATTGGGATGTTATTTTATATTCCTCTTTCTGTAAACATTAGGTTAATATGATGAGAGACCCTATTTTATCTCATCAATCAATTTTCGGAAGTTTTAAGTGGCGTCGTTAGGCTGCCGAGTTTTCATAAGGGATTTTTTATCTCACTTTTATAACCAAGAGATTTATTCTACATTTGCCACAATTTCCTTTGTGTGGTGTATGAACTTCCCATTATTTTACTCATTGTGTAATATACTTTCATTTATGAGTATTTACATCAATGTTGTATTGTCATTCTTTCACGAGGTGTATGTTTCGAAAGATACCGATGTCGGTAAGGGAACCTTTCACCCTCCTCTTTTTAAAAGAATTATTTTGTTATGTCTTTTAATTAACATACTATTATTTTTGGGATATGTTCTTTTATATCCTTATTGATTTAAATTTTATTTTTGTGTGATGAGATACCCTTTTTATCTCTCATCAACTCATTTTCTGAAATTTGTAGTGACGCCATTAGGCTGTCAAATTTTTCCACAGGAACTTCTTAACCCAAATTTGATTCTTTGGGATAAACTTGTAGTCCTTGAATATTTTGTTTTATGAATATGTTTGAATAACCTATGATTGTTTTACACTTAATATCCACTTATATTTCATGTAATCATTTGTCACACATAATTATGTAATTGATTCATCCTTAATCCAAGGATATTGCCTTTGTATTGGACTTTGTCTCAATCTACTTTAATTAAGGCATACTTTGTTTTATACACAACCTTATATTATACGGTGTATAAACCCCTTTTACTTTTACGTTTATTCAAAAGGAATAATTTTTTATACGAAGCGTTTACTAAAGGACAAAAGGGAATGTTTTTTCGTATGTATGCGGCGACAACAACTTCTCTGCCGCTGTGACCATTATTTGAATATCGACTTCCTCTACATGCCATACATTCTTTTTAAAAGAAAAATAAATACCATGTTTTACTCTTCTTTTATTTTGGTATTGATAATGGTTTTCATAATATTTTTATTATATCAATGTGTTGTATTGATATCTTGTGATTGAAATGTGGAAATGTTATGTTTCCTTTATGCATGTTTTATGTGATACGATTATGTTATGGTTCTTGGGAATTATTATGAAGACGGGTGGTTCCGTGATAAAATATGGGTGGGTGAGCCCGATATAGCTCTCCAATGCATTGGGTAATGTGAATGATTGAAACATTAAGGTGTCTCGGAAGAGATTTAGGGGATATACTATGGTGGGTATTCTAAACGTAACCAAGAGGGTTACACCCTACGTAAGAATGTTATGAATTCCTCAAGTTACCTTTATGTCTTAAGATTTCTATGATTTATTCATGATTTTATGAGGTATGTTAAAGTGATTATGATTTATGGGTAAAGTATGATTTCATTATTATGTATACATGTACTCATGTTTCCTTTCCATATTTTCTGTAACCCTTATTGAGATTTTTATGCTCATCCCAAGTTTTTTTGAAATGTTTTTCACAGGTCAAGGGAAAGGTACTTGATATGATGATAGTGTCAAGGAAATGTCAAGAAAGAATCCATGTTTTATTTTAAATATGTTTTCGTTGATGGAAAAAAAGAATACTATCTTTATGTAACCACTCTGTTAAAATGTGGAATGTAATGAATGTTTTATGATCTAATTCTCTAAAACTCTAAACCTAAAAAGATCCTCAATGTGTAATCTTGTAATAACTCAAGATTAAGTAAGGTTTATGTCTGGGGCCATATATTCATGATACACATCTGGATTTATCTTGAACATCATAATAAGTTGCATCAATTGTTGACTAGACTAATGCATAGTATATAAAATGTGTTAGCCATAAGAGACATTGATATATGTGTGATGATTTTCCATTGTGACCTTAAGGTTGAAATATATAATACAATATCACATTGGTCTCATGGTACTAGAGATAAAAAGTGTAAAATAGTGTTTAACATGGGTGTATTATCAGAGAAATCCCATGATTGAATAAAAACCCATCATCCCATTTTTCAAAATTGTGGGAAGAAGCATATTAGGTAATAGATAAGAGGAACCATAATATGAATAAAAAATAGAAAATAGTTGCATATATCTAATAACAACTGAATGGATTTAACTAATCCCATTATCATGGAGGAAAAAAGGAAGGTTTAGAAAAATCTCATCATGTAGTGTACTGTTTCAAAATCAAGGAATATGGGAATTTTATATACCAATGCCATAAAAATGGATGATAGATATAATAAAAAGAAATCTCCATGGAAAAATCTAATGGAATATGATATCACTATTATTGAGGTGGATTCAAAAAATAATGTTTTGACATATATTTTGTTTTTTCACAAAAGAATAGAGAATGTAATTTTTGATTCTAGTTAATTGAATTCCTTCACATATTGCTTGTTTATTATAACTAGTTAAAACCCGCATCGAAATATGATGATTGTGTTATCTCTAAGAATAATAAATCGATAAATTACTTCATCAAAAGTATATAACTCTTCCATTGTTAATGATTTTGGATTTAACCTCTCAAAATTATTATAATACTTTATATAGTGATGTTTGATTATTTATTGTTCATTGATTGGTTATCATTAAATAAATATGAAATAATATTTTTAGAAAGGGAGATCTACATTCCCATCATGGGTAATCCACAAAAATGTGTAAGAATGTGCATGAATCTACTTTAGAATCCTCATCTAAACTATGAATATTATTCACTTATAATTAATAATGACTTTCTAAATTATAGAACCCCTAGTTTCAATTAAAATACCCTTTATTTATACTTTTAATTTTTTTTATGTTTATGGGTGATTTTTAAGAGAGTTTGGAGAAATTTTGAAGTGTTTTTTGGATTTTCAATAGGTTCATAGTTTCTGAATACTATTCAATGCCTATATAAAACCATTCACCATGAATAAAGGTCCCAAGGGATGGTACATGGGATTCAAACGGTATTTCCAAACCATGCGAAATCCTAGAAGGAACCTTTCATTATATGATACTGTTATTTAGAGAGGTTAGAACACTGTTTGGAAACCATGTGAGCCTATTCTGCATGGTCCAACAATATTGTTAGTAGCATGGACAATGTTAGCCCATGGTTTTCCATAACATGTGACTAATTGTGCACATGATAAATGTGAGATCCTAAAATTATGAATCTCGCATGTTTTTTCATTTATAAACCTTGTTTGTTCTCTTATGTAACCCTAACTAAATATTATATCTTCCCAATTCTCATCAATGTTTCTCCCATATATCCAAAGTTTATATGAAGTCCATTGCGATTGGCAGCCAATTCCTCATGATAAGTGATAATTTTTTCTCATTCATGGCTAATTTTCTTAGGTTATCATCTCTGTCACTCTCGTTTTCATTGATCACTGTCTATTGTGGAGTGGAAAATGTATTTTATTCCAAATATATTGAGTTTTTTTATTTTTAATGACATGGGAATATATATAAAGTTGGTTCATAGATATTTAACCCCATTACTTATAAATGTTTCAAGTCATTATTCCTTTGGATCATAAATAATATAGTAGTTGGATTAAATATTGACTCCTCTATATATAATATTAGCAGTTCATTTAATTTTTTTAAAATTTATTTTTATCCTTCTATGTAATTTTTATTCCAAACCCCACTTTAGTGATGGTTTTTGGAGACATGAAAATTACGTGTTTTTTTAAGAATTGCATTGGTTCTTGATTTAAAAAAAGTTGATTTAAAAATGTGGTCTTTCTGGAAATTTTGTAAACAGAATAATCATAAATGATATCAACAAAAATTATTGTTTTATATAAATTAATTATAATGGTGGATGGTTTCAACTAAATAATGGTTTTATTTAAATAATTGAAATGATTGTTTTATCATTGGTTTGGAATAATGGTAGTGTATTTTCATGTGTATTCAAAATGGTTATGGTTAAAGAGTCTCCCCATCATTAATGTTATTGATATGGGTCAAGGATCACCACCATTAAACTGGATCATTATTTAATGCCTTATGGAATGGAATATTCACAACTCAAGAGTAAGGATAGGTACTAGTTTCCATGCATGGTTGGATGTTTGAATACACGAATTGGAATGTTTATTCCAACAAATATTTTGTAAAATTATTTTAGATCATTTATTGGTTGCTTTCCATAGAACATGATGTATTTTGGATGAAACAAATCATTTCCCATTGATTATATTTTTATAAAAACTATTTTAGAAATTGGCTATGTAAGCTAATTTACATAAATATTTATAACATGACTTACCCTAGAGGTGTGGGTATGGAAGTCATAAATGGAAATCTACTGATTTTTATTACTCACCTATTATTTTGAATATTGGTGGTTTTGATGATTTTTTTAACCGATAAAAGGGAAAAAGTAATGTATCAGACATATTTAGTAGTAATTCATGATTCTTGGTATTTTAGTGGAGTTGGGGAATAGATCATGTCTTTATTTTGGGGATTTTTTCGTTGTCACATGTTCTAATAGATTTTCCATCAACCGTGTACTTTGATATTTAAGTCTTTTTTTGTGAAACTTGGTTTTAGGTTTGATTTGATATAAATGAAATGGATGAGTTTAAATTTATTGGTTAATTAATTAAATAGAATTTATTTTTTTGGGCATGTCTTGGTTGTTGTTTTATTTTTATGACGAAGAATGTTTCCCAAATGTATTGATACCCTCCAGAATTTATTTCCCTCATTTTAAAACATGTGGATGCCTTTTTATCCTGAGTATATGTTCCGTAATGACAAAATCCATTTATAAGGGGAGGGAAGTTCAATGTGGTATCAGTTTTGTTCAGTAAAAAAATTCTATTTAAAGCAAGTGATATCATCTTGATCATTTTTTTGTAAAAGGTGGTTTTTAACTACTAATTGGTTCTCAGTCATGGAGTTCAATTTATACAGGTTCGTTACTTGTGATGGGATCATATAATATACTTGGATTTTAGATACATTATATGTGGAAAATAAAAATATGTAACTTTACTTTTTAGACTGAACGTTATGTGACTATGTAGTTGGGTGAGTATGTGTTTTATAGACACTAATAAGAATTGTAATCTCATTGTCATGTGTTTGGAAAATATGATGTAAATTACATGCATTAGAGGAATCAATTCCATCTAGGATTTCATTTTTCATTTTGTAAAATGATATATATAGTGAACGTATTCTTTTAAACCTATAATTACATTATTTTAGGCATAATTAAATATCAAATTACAGGCTAGGTATCATATTGTCTGGTGTCTTTGAAGAAGACATACATAAAATTAAAAATGTGGGAGTCAAATTTTTTTCCATCAATTATATTCTCCTAACATCCTTTGAGACCATACATCTTCACAGGATAACATGGTGATAACATGAAAAAAGGGATGTGCTAAAAATAACAGCATGCAAATAAATATTAAAATAAAGAATAAAACATGGGTTAGAAGGTATAACATAATTATATAAAAAGGAATGGATCATGATTGAACATAAAAAATCCTAATATATAAGATATGGTACCATATACTTATTGAATCATTGTAATTTGGATGCAACATAAAATAAGAATTTATCATGAGTTAATGATCATTGAACAAAGAGGTGCATAAGTCAAGGATAACCACCATGATCGTTTCACATGGAGAACAAGTCACGGAAATCCTCATAGATTATTTCACATAACATGTCATGTGAATAAATATTACCTAGTGTATTTGAATTCTATATAGGAAAAACTATTATAAAATTTTTGGGAATATGATTTCCACATAAATAATCATACAGAATCTGTCAAATAGTAACATAATGGGTTCCCATGGAATGTATTGGGTATCATAATCATATAAAATCATAATTAATGGGAGTATCATAAAAGAATCTATGATATTAAAGAATTAAAAAATTATTGTAAATTAATAAATGAGAATATTAATATATCATGATTATTTATTTCAAAAGTATGTGATAACATGTATGACAAGTATTTAAGAAACATTGTAAAAAAATCATTTTATTGTGATGGAAGGAAAATATTAATGGGAATATAAAGAATCAAATGGAATAATATTTTACATAAAAACAGAAGTGGAAGAAATAATTTTTTCATAATAAAAAGATTGATTTTAGAAAAAAAATAATGGGTCAGTAAAATATATTATAGAGTTCAAATGAAATTGGTTATGAAATAAGAAAGTTCAACTAAATAAAGCTTGTTCAACGAGAGGGATTTTGTTGGGAACCATTTAATAATATTTACATCGAAAAAAGAAGGATGATTGGATATTTTTACATAAATTTAGAACATATAAACATAATTAAGAATAATAATGTTAAAAAATAAGCATTTAATTTGGGTAAAATGATAGAAAGTGTAACCTAAAAAATGGAGGTTCAGGTAGGTTCCCTTACCTTATGTCTGAAGGTTTTCATAACCTAATCTCATTCTCTTTGATTATAAAAAAATATTAATTAATATATAATTATAGAACCTTTTATTTTTTTATTTCTTATAAATTTTCTATGTTTATTTATTTTCTTTTTGACGGGTTAGGAGATACAATTTCTTCGTTTGGGAGCAGTGTATTCTTTGGTTTTCATGATTTCATCACTTGTCTAAAAGTATGAAATGTCATATATATTGGGTGTAATCATCTAGAAATGAAAATATAAGTTTTTAATGATCTTTTATATAATTAATTGGAATTATATTTAGTTTAGAGTTATTGACTCATGATGGATTATTACATAAATAGTTATAGATAATCGTTTTGGTTTATTTTTGTGGTTTTTAATCACATTGAACTCATTTTGTTTTGTAAATAAATATCATATGTAATATATGATTCAATAAAATTAAATAGGATATTATTAATAAATTATTATCTGGTCAACCATAAAAATGGTTTCACTACCAGCATTTTAGACGGTAAAATTAAATGAAGACTATGACATCCTTTAATGTGATAAATTAACACATCAATAATGATGTTTTCATTTTTAGTATAACAATAGGGTGAAAGGGAGATGATTATGAATTATTAGATAATCTGAAAAAATTTCAATTATATGTATGATAATGGAGTTATCATATCATTTGGATGACGGGAGGTGAGGAACGAGGAAAATAAAGTTACATGAAAATAAATTAAAAGAATAGAAGTTGGTTTTACCTCTTGATTCCTTCTTCTTGAGAACCTCATAATGGGATTGGTTTCAGGACATTTTAAATTTGAAAATATCAAGAGATGTGAGGGAATTTCTTGGGAGAAGAGTTTAGTAGTTCTTGGAAATCTCTCATGGTGTTAGACGTTTTAGGAGAAGAGTTGTGGAGGGGTGATGTTTATAGTGGAGGGGATGAGGGTGTTTTCTCATTTTTTATTTTATTTGTTCATTATTTTTCGTAGGGAATGAAATATTATTGATTCGTTAGACATAATATAGTAATATGTTCATGTGAGTAAGGAACAATGGTTCTTATATAATTAATTACTCATATTATATTTCATTTCACTTATAACTTTTATATATCATATATTACCCAATTTTAGTGTTCACAGATATTAGTGTATTTTAGAAAAATCATTAAATATCTTCCTTACCAATTTTCAAGGTGTAGAATTATAAATTGAACTCTGTTTTATGATAATAATTTTCTATGCATGAGAAATTAAATATTTAATGAAAATCATCTACTACTTGGAAAATGAAATGTTTAAAATTAAAAAAACTTTTCTAACACTTTTAAAAATTAATTTTGGAATCATAAAATTATGTATTAAAAATAAGATATCAAAATATTACTTTAAGAATAAATTTTATGCTAAAAAATTTTCATTCATGTTATCAATTTAATTAACAAAATTAAATTAACATTTATGACCTATAAAAATACCAACACATAATTATTAATTTTTAAAATATGTAGTTATATAAAATATGATACATTAAATCATATTTCCACTTATTATATAGATATATATTATTTATAATTCCATTGGAGAGGTTTCAATTAAATTGTCGGGTATACTCTTCAAATGGGTCACATTACTAATCCAAATGTCAATTTACTATTTCATCAGTATAGTATCCTTAATATATTGGAATACATATTATTTAATTCAATAATAATTTATAAATGTTTTATTGTGTTAACTATGTGTTTATACCGTATGACATAACTATAAGAAGGTAATTTTTATTGAATTTTTTTAGTCATTTCAATCATCCCAAAATATAAAAATTTATCCCCACAATATCATTTTACACTCCATGATAGAAACAGGTATGGCTACACTTCTTCATTGCCTCCACCAGTTCCCATGTTTCCTCTTATAACATATTGTTCTTCTATATTACTTTTACCAGGTGAGTAGTATTATCATGTAGAACATTTTAACTATAATTCATGTCCTTCATTTCATGCTCCTCATATGAGATGACATTATCCAACTGTACCACCTATAACATATGTATATGTGAGGGATCTGGTATGTACATCCTCAATAAGGATATGTAGAATACAAATTGTACTTGAGACACTGTTTCTAGATGTGATAGTAAAAGGGACACAACTCCGATGTTATCAAGGATCACGAAGTGGCCTATATACTTGGGACAATGGTTCTCTTTCTTCATTAATCTCATGACAATATTCCATGTACACACGCAGCGGAATACCATCTATCCAATGATTAAATAGATGTCCCATTGACTATTTTTATATAGATTTTTGATTGAGATTGAAATGTCTTGATTTACATGTGAATAGTTTTCACCGTCCCCACCATTTCATCAACCACTTCTAGACATAACATATTTCTTCAAGGACATTATCTTATCATGTCGATGTTCTGCATATTTCCCCAAAAACAGCTTCATATGGAGCCATTCCAATCTTGTGTGGAAACTATTATGGTTAATCATCTCAAATAGAAGAAGATATTGGTCGTATATACATTTGAAGTCTATAGAACACGGTCTCGATATTTATTCTAGTGTATGAATAGTTCACTCAGATTGAAAAATAGATTGATGTTGATGGGTTGTAATGTAGTTTATCTCAATTCATAGAGCATGTTGGAGTCTATTCCAGAACTTCGATGTGAATCTATGATCCTAGCCCGATACAGTCGATTGTGGAACTCCATGAATCCTTACCACTTAATTTATATATATTTATTAACTTTGATCACTTTATATGTCTTCCCGAATTTTGATAAGGTGAGAATTCTATGTAAGATTAACGAAAATAACTCATATACCATTATTCTGATTTGATGTCTTTGGAAGTCCATTAACAATTCCAATGTTTTTTTTAAATTTACATGTTGGTATGTGAAATTAATGGATCAACACATTTATCATTTTCCTTTAATCATTCATTTGATGACATGCCAGGAACATTGATGTATATTCAGAAATATACTTATTCAAATTTTCCCACCAATAGTTCTCTTGGAGATCTTGATACATCTTTGTTCTCCATGGTTGAATAGATAATGTTGAGCTTTGTGCATCCTTTAGAAGCACTTTCCTTATCCCTGGATTATATGGAACACATACTCATAACCTAAATATTATGACTCCATCCTCACCAATAATTAACTCTATGGATTTCCCATTCTTCATAGCTTCCACATTTTTCTAAATTTCCAGATCCTTTATTTGAGAACCATTTTCTCAATAAGGGATGTTTTAACAATCATTTGAAAAAGGATTGATGATTTTCCTATTTTATTGATTCCCATGAACACCATTTGTAATTCTATGTAGATTTGAACCATCTCAATTCTTATAAATTATAATGAACCAAGTTTATTTCTATATAATGAAAAATCCACGTTATTTTCCATAGTAGGGTGGTAGCGGATTGCGGAATAACAATACTTGATGATCTAAAAAAATATTCACTGGGGATTATTAAGCTACTCCATTGTGAATAAATAGTTGAGACAGTTGGAAAAAATATATATCTAAATATTCTGTCATATAGATAATTCCCATATATATTCAATGAAAAATCACAGCTACCAACCCCAAATCATGCATGAAATATTTCACCTCATGGATTTTAAAATTCATTAGGGCGTAGGTTATCACATTATCATTATGCATCAATGCATAGAAAATCACATTTTTGAACAATCTATATACTCCAAAAAAAATTATCCACATGTCAAAAGTGTGAGTATTGGTTTAGTGATAAGCCTCTTATTGAGCTCCATCAGGATATCCTTACATTCATGAGTCTAGAAAAATTCACTACCATCCATTATATATTGGTTATTGGTTTTCAAATTCTTGATAATTTCTTCAAAAATCATTGGTATTACCCACCTAGACAATGAAAACTAAGGATCCTTCTTATATTTGATAGACTGAGCCACTATTCATTTTTCTTTTTCCGTGAATGTTCCATATTCATTACTTTATTGGTTATAAAATTACAGAATAATGATAATTAATCCATATATAACTCACATTTACATTAAATTGAATATATATTATTCCTATGTAAAGACATTAGCACAATATTCAAATGATCCTCATGTTCTTCTTTACTCATTGAGTATATCATAATATCATCAATTAGGACTACCACATAGTTTCCATGGTAATATCTAAATAATATGTTCATTATTTATAGAAATATTTTAGGAGAATTTTTTATTCCAAAGAGAACCAATATGAGTTTATATATTCTATACCTTTTTCGAAAGATAGTCATGGGAATATATTCCTTCATCGTCATTAGTTGGTGATATCGATACAAAAGTCCGCCTTAGATGAATAACTGGACCCACAAAGGTGATTGATCAAGACACTTTTCCATGGAAGGGGATACATGTTATTTGTAATGAATTATTTATTTTTATGATAGTCGGCGAATAGGTGCATTGATCCATCATTCTTTTTGACAAAGACGACTTATGCACCAAATAGGGAAGCACTCGGGAATAAAAAAACCATTTCATGATTCTCTTGTAATATCTTATCCAACTCTTCCTACTCTAATGAGTCCATTATATAAGGTGTCTATGATATATTCAGAGATCCAAGAATAAAAAAATTAGGAACTCGACCACTCAATCATGTGGAATATCAAGATATTATTTAGGCATTATTGAAGTGAAATATTTCATAATGGGTATATCTTTGAGTATGACCATCTACCCTGTCTAAATCAGTTGATAATGATATGATTACTCATATGGTATTAATATTCACATATGATATGATGTTTCTAAAAGAGTATCATCTTTCTCTTAACACTTGTAAGGAATTGTATGATGCTTCATTATGTGAAGAGTGATCTCCCAATCCCAATAGTTGATGTTGGATTTGTATAAATATAGCCTATCCACAACAAATATATTAAGAAACTCTACCAAAGGTAGTATGAAAATATTTTCATGGACTTTTAGTCCACTAAATTTATTTAGGGAGGAGTTAAGTACATTGGATAAAATAATTTCCCATGTTGATGTTCTCACAGAAAACTCAACCCCAAAATATGGAGGTGGTGTTTTAATATTCACAATAAACTTGCAAGATATGAAAAAATCATAGAACCAGAATAAAATACTAAATTAACTATTTTTGAATGAATAACCAACATACATTTCACCAAATTATTATTAGGATCTACCTCAGTAGTAGGGATAACATATTCCCTCCCTTTTTTTGTTGGAGGTTTTTAATTATTTCCTCTAACATCCCTAGGAATTTGGATTATGTTTGAAACATTCCCATGTAACTTGCAGTTGAAACATTTCACTATAGGATATGTGTCGATATAAATCTTTCAATATTCTACCACATTTGTGTAATTATTCATATACATTCATATGTTCTTATCCAGATTCCGAATTTTCCTACATTTGTAGAATATCCATGTTGCCTTTAGACATTTCCTGGGAGTCTTCCTCACAAATTTGTGATACGTGGGATATTTAGTGTTCTATACTTCTAGGGATTTATTTGTTGATCCAAACATATTAGAATTCATTTTATACTTTTTTTCACCAATTATACATGACCATTGAGAGTGTGAAATCTCTATTTCTACATATGGGGAAGAACAAACAATATCCTCATAAATGCTGACGTCTTGATTTGTAAATTCTTTTTTGCAGATTTTTCATAAGATCTCTAAATTAGTGATCCACCTTTCTTTAGGTGTTTATGAAAAAATCATAGGCATATCATTCAATACTTGTAAAGAGTGCTTCATAAACCAAGGTAAACTCACCTTCCTTATGCTTATGTACGAGGAGCTCTCTTTATAACTATACATGGAGGGTTTGGGGAAATAATTATTGAAAATGATTTCTTGAATTCATCATAGTCCATGGAATCAATTTCCTCATTATACATTTTATTTTTTATCACTTCCCAATAGTGGTCATCTTCCCCATCAAAATGATAGAAAAAACTAGACCTTTCTCTTCTTCTGAGCACTAGAGTACATGAAATATATTTTCTATGGAGTAAATCCACTATTTGACGAGGATTGGATTAGACTATATAATAAACCTAGGAGGCCTCTTCAACATGAATGATTCGATTGAAACATTCTCACTCATTCTAGAAAGAGGGAATTACACACAATTCAATGTTATTATTCATAACATGATCCAACTGAACAAGTACTTTCATAGTGTTTTGAGAACTCACTCACATCATTTTTGTTATATCACTTGGTAAATCATCACATTTCTAACCAATATTATTGTTGTTATATGTTATTCTATTCCAATCAATTGTATACGAAATATATTGTGCCATTAGTGGGACTTTAATACACATCCAATAAAAAGAAAAAAGAAAATTATAAACATAAAATGATAAACTCTAAATGTAAAAGTATACCCTAACATGTAATTCCCTATGTTTCAATACAGGTTATCCCTGATCTATTTATTTAATTTTTTATTAAGGGAATTTTTTCCTATAATAATTTTTCCTAATGAATTTATTAATTTACCAATGAATATTCCCTTAGAGTGTAAAACTAGGGGAGCAGTAAGGCATGTTATCTTATACCAGGTTACGCTAGGTCTGGTCTAGAACAAGATGTCAGAGTTTTCACTCTTAGGTTCATATATTCAAGAATCATGTCCATTTGTAGTATCTAAATAAGGAATTTTTATTTATAATCTAATTACTCTATACTTATCAAAACATAGGAAATTATTTCATAGACTAGGTCTTATCCATAAGGATATTCCAAAACTGTTATATCCCAAATCCGAAAAAATTACTAGACCATACTATGATATCAAATTTAGAGAACATAGTCTTTTAGACATATCATTACATTATTATTATCATAATCGAAAATTAAATTAAAAATCAAGTATTGTAATGTATAGTGTCATAAATGACTAGGTATATAAAACTAAAAACAAGGGACAAAAAAGATTTATTTATTTATCTTCCACAGTGAGATCTTAAATTCATTTGATACCATAAATCTTCATCTGATTAGCATGGGATAACACAATTAAAGGGATGGTCTAAATCCCAGTATGGGAATGAAAATTAAAATAAATCCAAACACATGGTTTATAAGGTATAACATAATGTTATAAAAAGGAATGATACATGATTAAACATAAAAAATCCAAACATATAGAATATCAGACCCTATGATCATGGAATCATAGTTATTTGGAAGAAAAATATAATAAAAATTCATAACAATTCAGGGATCATTGTATATACATGAGAACGAGTCATGGATAATCACCATTTTTGTTCTAGATGGAGTACAAGTCAAGGATAAACACCAAGACCATTTCACATAACCAATTATGAGACTAAACATTACCCAATGCATTAGAGAACTATCTGGGAGCCACATCATAACATGTTCATGAATAAATTTTCAATATAATGAATCAATAATATTAATAAAACATAATCATATAGGTTACCCCTGAAAAGAATTTGGCAACATAATTATGTCAAAAGAATAATGAATGGGTTTATCATAAATTTCATCGTAATTGAAAGGAATTAAATCATACAGGGAAATTAACAATGGATAAATAGTGATAGATCATAATTAGTGATCATAAACTATTGTGAAAACAAGTAAGAATATTATTTATGAAACTAGAATATTAAAATTTTTATCTGTTTTTCATGGAAAATATTAATGAGAATTTAAAGTAGAAAATGGAATAACCTTTTGAATAAAACCATATGTGAACCAATAATTATTTCATAAAAATATTAATTTTTATAGAAAAACTAACCATATAGTAAAATATATTTTTAATGCACATGATAATGACTATGAATTCATGAAGTTCCCTTAAATCGAGCTTGCTTATCTGGAATTATTGTGTAGGAAACATTTTAGAAAATGTAAATCACCCAAAAAGAAGGTTGAATGGATCTTGATACATGATTTTGCAACCTATTCAAATAATTTCTTATATTTATATAATAATAAAAGATAATTTCAGCTAGGTAAAAGGGCTAATGTGTAACCTGAAACAAAAATGAATGATCAGGTAGAATCACTGACCATATGTATAAAGGTTTTCATCACCTAATCATAATTCCATAGAAGATAAAATTAGATTAATTAGTTAATAATTAAAGAACCTTTTATATACATACAATATTTATTATAATTTTATTAGGTTCCATTATATAATTGTTTATGGGTTAAGATATTACATTAAATCATTTTGGATCATAGGTTACCTTGGATTCATTATCATTTTTCTTGTATACATGTATTATAAGTCGTATAAACTCGGGGTAGTTATCCAAAATTAAAGATATATGTTATTAATAAAATTATAGAGGTTTAAAAATTGATATATTTCATTCGGGATTATTTCATGATGTAGAATCATTATATATATATTTAATGATAACTGGTTGGGTTTATTTTGGTGGTTTTATATCACAACAAAATCAATTTTTTGTTAAATTTATATCATGTGTAAAGAGTTATTTAAGAACAACAGATAATAAATAATAAATATATTATAATCATTTTTAATGATAAAAATAGTTTCCTGACCTTCTTGTAACATGATAATGGTATTTGAAAACATCATATTCTATGATTGGGATGAATTAACACATCATGTATAATGTTTTCATTTATAGTAATTATATAATGTTATTTCTAACAAGTGGTTCATACATATTCCATTACTCAATGAATAGGGTATTTAGCTCATAATGTACATACACCATAAATTACCTTGTTTTACTATTCACAAATAATCCATGTATTTAAGATGAATTCCAAAAATTCACCCGAATGATATTCCAAAAATGTATATTTCAAAAATGAACTGCATTTTATTAAATTAATTTTCTAAGTATGATAAATTTAATTTTTACATAAAACAATCTTTTAAATAGAAAATAAACATTTCAAAATTATAACTACTTTTCTAACTCATTGAAAAAAAATTTAAAATCTTATAAATCTACATCATAATCGTAAGATATAAAACTATTAATTTAAAATTAATTATATTAAAAAAATCAATTATCTAATAAATAAAAAAATTAATTAAATATTTATTACTTATAAAATTACAATCACTTGAGTAATATTTTTAAAAATAATTATTTATATATTATATAATATAATTATATCATATTGTCTCATATAATGTGGATATTTTTTATTTATACTATCATTGGAGAGGTTACTATTTGATTGGCTATATTACTATTAATAATGGTCACATTAATTTTCTAAAGGTCATGTTACTATTTAATAAGTATCAGTTCCTTATTTTCTCTAAATACTTCTTATATTCTTCATTCATTATTTATAATGCCTATATTCTGTTCTCTTTGTGTTTATAACATGTCACATAATTATAATATTAAAATTTATATTGGGAAAGCATTGGGTTTTTATGAATTAGGTCTTGGTGAAATGTATTGATTTTTGAAGGATGATGAATTTTCGTCAAATGAATGATTTTATAAAATATCATGATTACGATATATTTAAAATCATTTAATTATAAAAATATGGTTAGATTTTCCATAATTTGATAAATGTTGAATAGGTTGATTCTATAAGGCGCTGTTTTTATATAATTATATGGTAAACCTTGAAATTATATGATATCAGTTACTATAGAGTGTGACATATGTATTTTTTTGTGTTTCTAGAAAATGGAACTCGGTAGGTTTTTTATAATCCAACGAAATGAATTTTCATAGAATATAGAATCACCTAAGCCATAGTTGATCTAAAATCTTGTTTAGTGTGTATTCTGATATTTTCATTCCATGGATAGTGGAAACTAGAGGGATGATCCAAGACAATTGAATCATTCCATATAATTACTGAAGAAGAAACAACCAATATTCTAGGGTAACTATGAACTAGAGAAAGAATAGGTTTTTCTAAACAATATGAATCAAATATTTTCATTCATTAGAATGCTATCAAATATGAAATTCATGTTGGAGAAATATATCATGCAGGATCATTCATGCCAGTGGTGGGATCTAGATATACTATCTAATGTGGATCAAGGCCTTGATTGAGAGGGTATTGATAAATTTTTCAACAAAATATTCTTCCCTCACACATTAAATATTCAATAAAATATGTATTTTTTCATCCTATGGTAGGGAATTATTTCTCTTACAGATTATGTGTATAAAATCATGAATTTTCTATGCTTTTCACCAAATTTTTCTACTTGTGCAACACTAAAGGAACACTTCATCGATTTGAGGATGGGATAAGATATTTTCTTGAAGGTTCTTATGAGTTTTATTATAGACTACACATAGATGGTAATTAGTTTAATAATATATAAAAGTGAAATCATACGATTTATGGAAGGATTAATCTTGTTTATAACCATGAAAAATAATGGTAACTCTAAGGTTGGGGGGAAACAGAATAGGGGATCCTATTTCCATGGTCGAATCATGAATCATAATCAAACATCCAGGTTGATGAATCTTACTCCAAAACCAAAGATACAACTTTTATGTATTCAATTTGGATATCTTGGCCAGAGAAAGAGACAATGTATGACACCACCTAGAAAATTTCACAATTGTAATCAGATTGGTCATCTTCAGCACTATTTTCGTAGTTCTACATGGTCATGTGCATTGGACATTTATCAATTATCACATTAATTGTATGATTTAATGGGTAAATAGAAGAAAAATAAATATATTCATCAAAATAGAGTTATCCATTGTTGATTCTAGGGATTCCATGATTCATCCGGCAGTGTGGTCTCAACATGGGAAGAAATAACACTGTTTTGCAATAAATAAATTATATGGTGAGGAAAATGTTATTGTGGATGATGAGAAGGGACCATAAATGTTGTGATAATTCATCTGAATTATGTCATTATTAATGTTTTTTAATATGGGTGCATCCCATTCAGGTATTTCTTCTCATGATATTGATTCAATTACGTTAAATAAAGAGATGGTTCCTTCTATGATAAATCATCAAACTCCTCTTGGAAAAGGAGAATGTTGAGCCTTTATGTGTAGAATATGTTCTATAATCATTGATATATCCAATCTAAATTGAATTTAGCTATAGTCGTGAGGGATCATGTATGATATAATAATTGTTATGGATTTGTTGAAAACGTTCAAGGCTCATATAAACTATTATACGAGAATGGTCTATTTTACGATGGACAATGTCATCGAGTAACTATTTTGAGGAGACTATTGTGTAATGGAGGGGGTAATTTCTTTTATAGAACTAGATGTTTGATTGATATCATACAATTTGGTATCATTTTCCTTGTCATCGATGGAAGAAATTGAGTGTAATAGTTTTTCAATAGTGGTCTCTCAGTTTTAGGATTTTTTTCATTAAAACATTTCCTGGTTACCATATATAAGGGTAGTGGATTTTATGAATAATATATTTTTTAGGGACTAGTCATATATTCCTTCTATCTTATAGTGTTTATCCAACTAAGTTGATAGAGTTGTATGTTCAATTTAAAGATCTATAAAGCAATGCTTCCTTTTCCAAATCACGTCTCTATGGGTAGCACCAATCTTATTTTTAAAAAAATTATGGAACTATAAATTTTTTTAGATTATATATATAATGTAATTATTATGATAAATAAAATATATCCAAATCAAAAAATTAATTATTTTTTAAGAATTATATGGGAAATTAGTGCTTCGCTAACTATGAATTTTGATAAGGATATCACCAATTGAGAGATCATAAGAAGGATATTCTAAAGAAAACATTCAGAGTCGATATCGAAATTATGAATCATATAATTTAGAGATATATGGATTCTTTCTTCGTATTGTTTTGAGAGGAAATTTTTTTATTTTCAATGAGAAGTGTTGGTCATGATAAAAACATGACGAAAAAGTTGAAAATATTGATGGATCATCATTTTTATGTCAAATTATGAAAGTTATAATTTTTGAAACAATTGGTATGTTTTACTTCCAACATAATTCCTAAATTATATGTTCCTATTGATCTAGAAATGATCAAGGCTATGATATCTTGGAAACCGCTGAAGAACATCTTTGAGAAAGACAATATTCTTGGTTTAAGTAGTTATTACGGATGCTTTGAGAGTGATGTTTCTTGAATAGATAAACATATGAGTGATTTTACCAGGTATACTATTCTATTTTAATCGAATGACTAATTCCAAATGTAATTTAACGAATTTAAGCATTGCTATACATTTGTACCGATCTTGATTTTATTACAATTAAGAAAAGGATATGTGGTGTATTGTGATGCTTAAGGATTGGGGTTAGGGTGTGTTCTTATGAAAGGATATCATATTGTTGCATATACATCATGGAAATTATCAGTTCCTGATAATAACAACACAATGCATGATATGGAGTAAGAATTCGTAGTCCATGCTTTGAAGATATGGTGTCGTTACCACTGTAGTGGGAAATATATTATTTTTACAGATAATAAGAGCTTCAAACATGTTTTCCTAAAAAGTGATTTGAATATAAGGAAAATAATAATGATGTAGTGTCTCCAATTGATATATATTCAATTGATGTATACCCTGAGTACAAGAAATATGGTTGAAGATGTATTATGAAAACATTCATCAGCTATGTTGGTTAAAAATGAATCGGATGAGTGGTAGTTGATGTTAGTCCAAACTGAAATTCACATAGAATGTAAATATAGACGTTATCTTACTATTTTATTCCATGTTTCAGTGTGTCCATATTTGTTAAGGATCTTTTAAGAGGAACAAATTTCAGTTTTTGAATGTGTTGCGATGAGTAAAAAAATCAATGGGTGGAAGACCATTGAGGGATGGAATATGGGTTAGAGTTCGATGTTGTACTTCAAAAATCATATTGTCATACCTATGAATTATTAGGAAAAATTTATTCCTTCACAACACCACTCAATATGGATGTTTAATCAATGAATACATAAGATGTATAAGGAATTTAATGCATAGTTCTTGTGGGTCAAAATGAAAAGAGGAGTGGTTGAGTTAGTTTGAAGATTCATTATTTATCAGTAGGTTATTGATTAAGATCAGTGACTAGCAGGCATGTTGCAGTCATTACCTATTCCAGTGTGGAAATAGGACTGGTATATATATATTTTTATTAATAGTAATGCCATTAATTGTTAGAAAACATGATTCTATATGGGTGATATTGGATCTACTCACAATGATTTCCCAATTATATCGAATTCATGAACCTCATACGGTGTATGATTGGTTCAAAATATATATCAAAGAAGTTGTAAATAAAAATGGATTATTGATTTGGATCATATCAGATACATATCCAAGGTTCACATCTCATTTATAGATATCCTTGAAGAAATTCCATTTGATTGAATTGAAAATGAGGATCTAATATCATCTTCAAATGGATAGCCAATTTTAATGGATGACTCAATATTTGGAAGACATGTTGTAGGGTTGTGTAATTCATTTTTGTGGCTCATGGTAAGATAAAATACCATTAGTGGAGTTATCATATATTAATATCTATTAGGTCTCGATACATACTGCTCATTTTGAATCATTGTTTGGGATTCCATATCGCAAACCACTTTTTTTTGTGGAAAAAGGAATGAATTAACGAGTTGGGAAGATCCTTGTATTTGAAAAAATAATCAAAATTTATTTGATTAAGAATAGAATGGAGATATATCAATGTATTTATAAATCATTTGAAAATCATCATCAATGACCCTGTTCATTCTCTATGAGTTATTTTTTATTCATGAGGATCTCTCCATGTCTTGTGCTGTGAAGTTTTGGGATGTAAGGAAACTTATCTACTAGAGACATAAGATCTTTTGAGTTACGAGTATAAGTTGGTGATATGACTTATCAGTTGGATTTAATGCCATAGTTTAGTGCAGTGCATGTCGTGTTCAAAGTGTCTCAGTTAAGAAATTATCATCCTAATCCAGACCATGTGATTTTATGGGATAACATTGACCTACAACTATATACATCATTGATGAACAAGCCATTTTAGATTGTGGATAGGCAAGAGAATGTTTTACATGGAAAATGTTTCAGAAAAATGTTGGTTTTATAGGAACATTGTTAGATCTAGGATGAGACATGGGAATGTGAGAAGGAAATCAAAGATCAATGGAAATAACTCTTTAATATTTAAAATGTTTTTATACTTTTTGATGATGGAATGACTAATGGTGTGGAGTATGTATCACCCTAGATTTCATGTTTGTAACCCTTTTATTATGTCTTTAAAATTGTAAAGAATATATGAGAGATATGAGATATTTTGGATAACATTTGTATTGTTTTAGGGATTTTATATTGGTCCATGGCATGGGAAAACTACGCAACACCTACAAGAAAATATGTAAAATGGATCAAGAGACAATTGGAAGATTCACAGGCAATGCACAGTTTGTCCAAACCATGTGGAATCCTCAGAGAACCATTTTTTACTATGGGATTTGGAATAGTTGGCACACTATTTGGAACCCTATTGATCCAAACATGTTAGGTTCAACCATAGAGGTCGTATTTTTCACATGGATAACACAAAATTTGCAAAATCATGTGACTTACCTTGCAAGAGTAAAAAGTGAGTTAAAAAATGTGGTATCACACATACTTTTCCTCTAACTACCTCATTTTTTACCCATGCATCCATAACTAAAAATTCTCTTTTCCCAAATGTTGATGAAGCATCTCCCAAAAATTTATATTAGATTCTAAGTCTTCCACTGATGGTTTGAAGAAATATCCTCATGGTATGTCATGAATGTTGGTTATTTGGGGTGCTTTTTTCTTCTATCCACTTCTTTATGTGTGAATTATTTATTAGATTACTATTCTTTAAGGAAATATATAATATATTTTAATACAAATATGTTGCCTCTCCCCCTTTTTAATGATAAATAAATATATATAATGTGGTTTTTTAGATATTTAACCCATTTTCATGGAGGTTTTGGCTTCCTTCATCATTTTCATCGTAAAAACTGCGGTTGGTGGAATCACCCATGACTCCTCTATTAGGAATATGAATCTGTATTTCAAAAATGGTAATTTTTTATAAAATTTATTATTATGTTTTTTTCTAATGATTTATAAAAATCCTCATGAGTGAGATTTTTTAGAAACATTGAAATTGGGTGTATTTGTTGAATGTGATTTGCTTATTTATTTCAAAATGATAATTTTAAATTTGGGATTTCTTATAAATGTGGAAAATGATTTATTAAAAATGTTCTAATAAAAGATATGGTTTTATTGAAATGAATTTGAAAGGTCAATTGTTATTAATAAAATAATGGTTTTAATGAAATGATTCAAATGATTATTCTGGCCTTGGATATGCATAATTATTGCATTTGTTCAGGTTAATTCTGGTAGATACGGGCAAGGATAATTTTTAATATTTAGTGGAATTGATAAGGGCCTGGGTTATCCCCTATAAAATTGGTTCATTATGTGATGTATTTGTGAGAATGGGACTCATAACTCATTATTATATGGAGTTATAGGATTTCATACCTGGATGAATGTGTGGATAAATAAAATAGAATAGATATTTTCAAAAAAAATTGTTCAAAAGATTTTAGATATTATATGGTTTAATTCATTGTAACAAGTAGTTTTTTTTGATAATGTTGCTTCATTTTACTTCCTTATTTTTTATATAAACTATTTTAGAAATTGGTTTATATAAAATATTTTTATATCAATATTTCTAACATGTTTTATCCTAGTGGTGTGTGTGGGAAAGTAATTGGGGATAATCTATAGAGTTTCATTTCCAACCCCTACTTGGGAACATTGGTGATATGAAAATATTTTTCTACTAGTAAATGGGAGAGGATAAAGTGTCACTTATCAATAGTAGTTCTTAGAGATACAAGGGATATTGGGTTTGTTGGAGCATGAATTATATGGTTCTCTGGAAATTATTTAGTTATCTTGGTATTTAATATTTTTCCATTTACTCTGTAATTTGATATTCTAGTCTTTTTCTATGGCAGTTTTTTTAGTTGGGTTTTGTTATAAATTAAATGGTTCTATTTTCTTTTATTGTTTCATGCATCAAATAGTGTTTCATTGGTTTTGGTGTGTTTTTGTTGTTGTTTTATATTTAATGGGAAAATCTTCCCGACATGTGTTGAATCCCTTCAACATTTATTTTTAGCCTTTGGTACCTTGAGAATGAAAATTAAGTGCATGTATAATTTCCTACTTGAGTGAATAAAACTAGAATGGGAGAGTCATTACATTAAATGATTAGTAAAAATGAGTTAATCATTATCAAATACATGCCCATTTTTAAGGGATATACTATTGTGCTCCCCAGATAATTTTTTGGAGTTCCCCCTTCCAATATGTTGACTTAACAATTGATCTTTTTCTTAGATCATTTCCTATATCAAAGACTATTTATTAAATTTCCACTATTATTATAGAATACCTAATGAAGTGGTTTCAAGACAATTTGGAAAATGGTTTCATATGCCCAAATGCTTCATTGTGTGGTGAAACAGTTCACTTTGTCAAATATAAAAATGGGTCAAAGAACCTCTATATTGATTATCATGCTCTCAAAAAATCATGATAAAGAACATGAATCACATTCCATGGATAGATAACATGTTATATCGATTATGAGGGGCCAAATATTTCTCTATATTGGACATTTAGGCAGGATATCCTAAATTTATGTTGATAAAGGAAGAAATTACCTAGACTACCATTCAAACATGGTATGGACACTATGTGTTCCCAGTGATTCCCTCCAAACTCACTAATTCCCCAACAATTTTTGTGAGAATAATGAATAGTGTCTTTATATATTAACTCCATAAAATTTTGGAAGTCTTTACTGATAATATTCTAATATAATCCCACAGAATGGATAATTGAAAGATGAATTTTAATAAAATGAAAACGTCCTTGAGAATGGAGAAGATCTTTGAGAAGTATACTATATGTGATTTCTGTATAGAGTAATTAACATTCTTGGTGAATGCAATTAGATGTGAAGGAATATAGATGAACCATTCCCAAAAAAGTAAATTAAAGAGTGGTCTAGATCAACATCTTTATATGAGATCCATAGTTTCCCTGGTATATCATTGTATTATTGATGATTATTGTAGAACTTACCATAGATGTACAACCCACTCACCAAGATGACCCATATGTGAGTAATGTTTATATGAACTAGTGAATGTTAATACTTCATTAAGGAGATTAAAATAGGATTATCACATCACCAGTACTCACACTCATGAAACATGGGAAACTATTTTGGTATATTTTGATTTTTCATAAAAGGTCTTTAGATATGTACAGATGGAAAATTACAATGTTCAATCATACCACTCATTGAAGATGAAATTTTAGGTGAAAATATATACAATGAATGATATGAAGTTGTTCACTATGATAATCATGTTGAAAACCTAGCAGATTTATATCTATGGGGAGGAGTATGAGATATATAATAATCACAATAGCCTTAAATATATATTCACATATAATGGGATTAATATGTTCCAATGATGGTGATTATAGCTCATCCAAAAATTATTATTGCTCAATCCATAGACATCATGGTAATGAAAATATAATGATGGATGCTCTATGTGGATAGGATCTTGTAATATTTTCAGTGATAATAATTGTGATTTATAAAATCTATTTAATAACACTACAGATGGACATGGGTTTCATCAGGGAAGGAAAATAATGAATACTTTCTGAAAATATTTATCAAGAGTTCCTTATAAATAAAATATAAGGTTCTTAAATAAGTGATCATAAAATTAAAAAAATGGTGGAAAATTTATAAAGTGGAAAATATTCAATGATCAAAATTGATGATGAAGGATTCATATGATTTGTGTCATGATTAATTGTAACATTTAATCTAGTGATAAATAAAGAGATTCTAGATAATTCCCAAAGCTTAACTATCTCCATACTTTCAGGAAGCACCAATATGTATAAAAAACCTTGTGAGCAATATTGGTTGGACAATAAGAAGAAGAAGGTCCTAGAATGTACATTTTCATGAGGAATCCAAACCCATTTACAATAACATATCACATTATATGAATTATAGAGGATTTTTCACATGATAAACATGCATGTATATATAGAAAACCAGTGGTGATGCTACATGGAGTAAAAGTATCGTTTGTATCATATTGAAACATGAGATTTACCACCATGTTTTAGAAAAATATACAACATGTTCTATTCCCCGAGATGAACTATAATATCGCTAATCATCCTAATAAAGATCGCTAATCTAAATTGACTATTCAAAAAGTATAAAACATGCCGATATTATTTTTTATAGAAATTAATGGAGGATGTGAAAAAACTACATCATTTTGTGTTCTCATATAATTATAGTTACCACTAAAGAATACAAATTGATCTATATAAATACATTTATGTGAAAATTGGTTGTTAACAATCATTATTGGTTGATGTCGATGAATGGATGTTTTTGGGACATGAAATTGTTGAAGAAATGGTAAAAATATAAAAACAATTCCATATCTTATTCAGTCTTCTCAATGTTCACAGAGGAACTAGGATGAAAATCATCAACGGTATGTGGTTTCTATATTTAGAGATATGGTATTCCTATTCATATATTTATATAATTGGATTATAATATTTGGGATATAAGTAATGATGATTCTTAGTTACATTATCCATATCATGATTCTTGATCCTTTAAGAGATGTGGCCTATAAAAATGTATTTTCACCTATCATATCTTATTTAAATGATGCATTCCACATATCACACATGAAAATTTACGTACTAGATCCCACACAAGTACTGACGTTATATTTGGTATAGTTGGGAAATGATGTATCTTGTGAGGTGTAGCTGATGATGATCATGGATCAACAAAATAAGGTTCTAAATAATTAGAACAGTCACCTGCTGATCATACTATGGAAGAACCACAAATATGAAGATGAAACCTAAGAAACATAAGAAGTGATGAATGAGTAGTACCCTAACCTATTTTCACCTTAGTATTTTAAATGAAATTTATAGTGTAAAATTTCATATAGGGGGAAGAATTTAATGAACCAAAATTTTATCATCGAAATTTACCTTCATATTTTTTTTAATAAATCTCATACACCACATAGATATCCTAATAAAAAAAATTCTCATAAATGAATTATTAAAAAAGTAGTATTTATAGAAATTATGGAACCTATACTAATGTAACATTAACTTGAACATTAAAATTGATATGTGATCGTCATGAATAGAAATATTTCCATTATAATATTAACCTTACATATGAATATTTCAATAAAATATTTCCATCTTATAAATTAAAATATGATATATTTCATCATGGAATAAGTAAATAGTTGTTTTAAAATGATAAATTAATTTTTGGTGCTTTGTGAAATGTAATTCTTTATTTATAATTTTTGAAATAATATAATGATTTTAAAGAAAATTTATTTCAATAAAATTTATTATTAAATTAATATTTCTTCATTATAATTATAAGATAATTTTATGACTCCAGCATTAATTTTTCAAAGTGTCATAAAATTGATTATAATATTAAAATCGATATTTCCTAACTAAATGTTAATTTTAATTAAAAATTAAATTTATCTTATTTCTATAATTTTTTAACAAAATGTCTTTAATTATTTAAATCACCAAATCAAAAATTTATTTTGAAAAATTTTAGGGCTTTTTCTAAAATAGATAAAAAAAATTAATAGTTAAATACGATAATTTATGGTATTTAATATTCTATTCAAAATAAATGCCTTTTTGTGTCATAAATGATATAATAAGTTATTATGTGGAACTATTATGCACTATATACTATACTTAATCATAATAATCATGTCTATTGAAATTCTTGAGCAAAAATAAAAAAAAAAGAATAAAATACTAAAAAAAATCCATTTCATCCCACTATAAATAGAACCCCCCACCACCTCATCTCCTCGCACCACAAATGATTTGGATCATACTAATATTATTCTCAAATTTTACACTAAAACTTTTTCAAATGTTCAGGTATTGGTGTTTCCATGAAAAGTCAATTCCCATGTGGCTTTATGAGTTTCCCAAGAAGAAGTCACTAAAGAGGTAAAACTCCCCCTTCATCTTTTAATATATTTTCATTTCCATTACTTCCACCACCTCCCCGATCCAATATAAAATGATAAATACATAATCATATATATAATATAATTTCATTTTTACATTAAATTACATAATCAAATCTATTCTCCTATAATTTTGAATTACAAATGAAAACATCATCCAAGAGTAGTCAGTTCACCACCTTCGTCGATGATGTGTTTTCAGTATTCATTACCTCTATCAGGGATGGTCATAAAATTTTTTTTTGGATAAAGAATAAGTTAATATATTTCATTCGTCTTATTTAATAGTCTATTGGTAGTATATAAACAAACTATAAAATATAAAGATACTAATTCGTGATGGTCATAAAAACCCCCAGAGTAAACTATTCTTTTTTAATCTATGTTTTCTCTATTGATACATCATACTTTTAAAAATGATATATGGGACAAGTTAAATTTATATTAATAAAATAATATAATATCATTCCTTTTATGTAGTTTTTAATCTATTTGAATGAAATATTCATATTTATACACAAGGGACCCGACCATGAAACTATGAAACAAACACCCAAAAAATGAAAAAATTGAACACTATATGTCAAAAAATGGCTATAAAATCGCATAATAAATTTTTAATAAATCAAATACATTTTTAATAGTTTTTGAAATAATTAATTAATGGATATAATTTTTTTATACTTCTCAATATGTTACTGTAAAGATCATTTTCCAACGTAAGGAAATTGATTCCCTCTAAACCCCCATATCCATCAGGTTACATATTCTATCTTATTACCCTAATGTAATTATTAATCTAACTTATTTACTCATCCAAAATACTGTTAGGGTGTCCCTAAACTATGTACCTAGATCAATTATTCATTATTTTATGAGAAAATTCATGATTTATAATGTTTCCATTCCAATCCCTTCCAATATGGAAGTTCCATTAATGGGAAATTCCTAATTTCATGCACATTTTCATTTACACTCAGTTTTTTTAATACAAATTTATTTTACTAAAATCATTCATTTTATCATGAAATTTTGTCTTGGTTCATTCTTTGATTTATACAAAAAATATATTATTTTTCCTTATTTATGGTCTCTTTATAATTTTTTTATAAACTGCTCAAAATTGGTTCATTTCTAAGGTTTCTTAAACACTCTTTTTACATGTTTTATCATAATTTTGACAACATTTGTCATGATCTACACCTATATTACCTTATTAATTACCATGTATAAATTAAATCCATAATTTCTTATACACAATTATGATATGATATTTGGTTAGGCCTTATGGAATAATTATGATTCTCATATCCTTTTCAGGGGTAACCCATATGTGTATTATTTATGTATAATTATTTATATACCACACATATTCATGGATAGGTTATAATGGGTGGACCTAAATAGCACTCCATTGCATTAGTTAATGTTTATTCACATGAGAAGTCCTGTGCGGATTTGATGTGAATATGATTCTCTTTAAAGACATTTACACCATGTGATATAGTTTTGGACTATAGCCTTAACTCATGTATAGTTTTGTTATATGTAGTTTTCGCATTACAATGCTTCCATGATTACATTATATCATGTTCTATATGTTATTTTTACATTTTTTATTTATGTTCCACAACTTTTTATGTCATCATGTTATTATTTATATCCCATGTGATTTGATTTATTTCTACATTTATCCCACAACTAGTATTTTTAGCTCATCCCTTTTATCAAGGTATTCCTTTTGTTATTCTATGCTGATGTATGAGAAGAATTGATGTTAGGATATCGTTATAGATTATTAATATCAATATCTGTTATTTTATTTCAAAATTTTCATTTTTATATACCAAATCTTCCAATGACAGAATATAGTATGACACTTCATTTTATTTAATTGTAAAAAAAATCTTACAATCATGTAATTATATGTGTTAATGAAAGAAGTTGATATATGTTCTATGTATCTATCTTGAGAAAGTACTCACATGATATTCATATGAATTTTATTTAGGGGTCATATAGTTAGATCACACTCAATCTAATGAATAAAAACTAGTGTATATTAAAGACATAAGTGGTAAGATATTGTAAAACAAGACCACTCACGTAGTCAAAGATTTGTGATGAAATAATAAATTTGAGTAAGATACATGAGAACTAGACAATTTGATGAGAAAATTGTTTTTTATGTTATTTGAATTAGGGTAATGGTAATTTTATGTAGAAATATTTATAAGGGGGTATAATTTCACACCATGATATTTTTTGATATTTTTCTATTAACAGAATTCAATTTCATTAGTAGCATTCTTTTTAGGAAACACTCGGTGTAAGTAAACCCTATTATAAAATTAAAATAATATTATTTAATGTGATCATTATCTCCCATATTATGGATTTTAGGTATTAATATAACTAAATATATAATGATAAATTATTATTTTCCCTATTATAAAATTATTTTATTTTTTTTTAAATATTAAAAAAATGAGAATATAAACATATTTTAATAAATAGAGATACTTTCATGAAAATCATCTTTCTGTACATAATGTGATATTATCTTATGAATTAAATTAATCTATTATTAGGAATGTTTTTAATGAAATTTATAGATAATATTATCAATAAAATTATTTATACATTATATATTATATTGTACTAATAATAGAATTAGAGTAAATCTAATTTTATACGAAAAATGAATTTATATACATATGTTTTTGGTTTCATTTTGAAAACTAATTTTAATATAAATTTCTAAAACATATATAAATTAAAATAATTTAATGCACTCCAAATTTTGAATCAACATAATTAATATAATTTAATAAGGTAAACATTATTTTTGTTCATAATTACTAGTAAATACAACATTTTTTTTCCATATTCGGGTTAAAAATAGTTTACAGGGGGTTAACCTAACAAATAAGGAAAAAAATTATAAAAAAAACTAGAAATATATATATATATATTGGTTGATTTTATTTCAACCTTATCAATCATATATTTGAATATTAACAATTTTTATCCACTTTACTTGACTAATGGATTATATTAATTCCATCACTTAAAAATTTTGATGTGTTCCCTCACCCACCATTCTAAAAAGATTTTATATATGATATATTTTTAAAACATAATGAAACCTCTAAATAATTGAAAACCATATCTAATACCTTCTTAACAACCATCAAAACATAATATATTTCTTTTTTAATTAAAAAACATTTTTTCAAGTCTTAATGTTGAAGCCAAAGGATGTTTCCTAATGAAGCTGCTGAACTCATAACTGAATTGTTTCAATTTTATAATTTCATGTACCTTATATGAATATATATTATATAAATTTTCATATAATTAATTATATTAAATACAATAAATTTATATTATGATGATGGATCTACCATTTTCCACATCTTTTCCATCAAATGGGAAATACAACGGTCGCTCGTTCATAAGTGTCAACAACATCTTCCAAATAGTAATAAGATTATTTTTCATCTCTACCAGTTTTGTATTATTATTATGATGTAATTATGGTTTACATGTTATATTTATGATAAAATTATTCTTTTTTAATTATAATGTATTTTTTATATTCTTATACATCCATTCCTTGTATAAAACGGAGATTTTTTCACCTGAATGTTCATTTTAATTAAGAAATTGATTAAAAATTATCATTGGAAATTATAATGGAATTATACATAGTATTTAATGTATAAATATGGTTTTGGTATATATGTATTATAAATATATATCTAATACACCAAATATAGTAATGCATGTGAAGACATATGAGACTTGAGGTATTGAGTTTATGTTATAATATAATTTCAATTAGCGATTTTATATACCAAGATTCAATTAGGGTAAATATATGGATATTTTCAATAAAACCCAAATAATTTTATTATCATTTGGTTATTCTCCTAATTTTTATCTATTACTACTATATTCCTCTATTTGGTACTAAAAATGATCATGTGAATCCATTTGATTAATTGTTGACCACATATTGTCATTGGTTGAAAAAAATCGTCAATGGGGATAATTTTTTATATTGAATTATGATATTTCATACATATAAATGAATTTTCTTTAAAACATAATTTCAACTACAATTTTATTATTTTATAATAATTTAAAATTATTAATTCAAAAAATATGAAGAAATCCTTTTGTATTTAGAGAAAAGTATCAAATGAATTTTTTATTTTAATATATACGACCTGAATTGATTTTAACAATATGATGAATTTTTTTTTATTTTAATATTCCTTAAAAAATTCCCTTGGTTGTTTTAACAGAAGTATAAAATCAATATTATTTGAATTTATAGTTAAATGATATCAATGTAATGGGATATTTTTTAATGTTAGTACAGAACGATTCGAATGTTCGTTTAAGTGTATTTTTCATCTATACCAAGATCATTAATTGATTATTATGTTTCATTGGGGAAATAAACTTATAAAAAAATAAAATTTTTCTTTATATTCTATATGAACATGATGATTTAATTATGATTTTCTGAAAACTATTTACATACCATTGGTTAAATAATTTATAATAAAACCATTATGAAACAGATTTCATTTACATGGGTTATGATATGATAAAATAATGAATGTTTTATAAAAACATATTTCCTTTCAATGGGATATGATATGATGATATGAAGAATGTATTGTGATCTTGTTGAACCAATATGTATGGTTTTCATTATATTATTGGTCAATATAGTATTATATATCCCTCCAAGACATAAGGTATATATGTATTTCTAATATATAATAACAACTATGATATTTAGTGAACGAACATCATTTAGGAAATGCTTCAACTATGACATTCTTGGGAGTAAACCTTGACAATAGAAAAGATTGAATAGTGAGTGAACTTGATCCACTACGATTTTCATCAATGTGACCCTCGACTAAGGAACTGATTTATTATGTTCATGCCTGTTACAAAAACATATTTATTATTCTTATGATGTGCTATCATGGATCATTATTAATTAATTATTATTACATAAACATATGAAATATGTCTTATTTAATGAAAAATCCTTATGCCGTAATTTATGATTTATAATCTTTGGCTGGTTGGGTATGATTATTGTATGTTTTGATCATGTTCTTATTCCATTATGATTATATTATTATAATTTTCTATTATTGATTGATATCTCTTATATATATAATTACTGAGAATCTGACCTCTCCACTTATTATGATTAATTCCCTCAGGTTTTGAATCATTTTTTTGTATGGTGTGTCTATGAAGTGTATAATGTGAGAATATTAATGTTTGAATATTTTGACAAACATCCATTGAATAAGATAATTATGCTTCTAGTATCAAAATAGACTAAACCATTATAGATCTAGGCAAATTACTATTCAGGATGTATTAATGATTCATGTAAAATGATGTAAAATATATGTATGGAATGCATATAAAACATCAAATATAGCTCACATTTAACATATAAAACCATACATGGTAGGACACTCTATGAAGTTCATGGATTTTATTATTTGATGGAATTTATAAAATTTTAATGTCATATTACTAGTACAAAAGGTGTTACTTTTTTCATTCTTTTTTTATGATTCGGTGGTGATATATATTATGTCTCCCACAATGATCTGAATCTCATATAGTGAATGGCCATCATGATAGATCAGTATGAGTAGTTTAATTTATATAAGGGTTGAATCAACATTAGTCCGTTTGATTGAATTCATCAAAGAATCAACATTAAGATATTTAAGGACATATATAATAAATTCATGATAGCATATAGTTTAATTCAATGATTATATGATTGAGGTGTCATATATATTAGTGTCTCAATATGAGGATAATTACTATACAGTTTAACTTCATATGATCAGTATCTATTTTATCTTTTATATCATGAACCACGGATGATGTCATTTTATTTTGAAACTTTTTATATGTACATTTTCAGTATGTATGTTAATATCTTACACCTTAGAAATTCTCCACACTGTTTAATAATATGTGGTAGAAAAGTTATTTATTTAATTTATCATCTTGAATTGATAATGTAACAAACCAACATAAATTTTATCCAACATATTTCATCAAAAACATTTCATTTTTGGGAGGTGTGACATTATCCCCATTATTCCTGACCATAGAGTACCCTCCATTGAAATAGGTCTTCTGTATGATGTAACAACCCTCCCATTTTGTTGTGAATTTAAAATATTCATTTGAAGTATCGTTATAGTGTTTAGTACTATTTCTAGTTCCCATAAAATGAATGTGAATAGGTTCTATATTTTAGTGATGGATCTTACAACATTAATCTAATAGAATTATAGGTTGTTTAGAGTGCACATACTTTTAAATTTTATTCACTCCAACACGTCGAGACATTTTACGAATTTTTTATCTTTAAATACTTAGATGTAAGTGGTGATGTAATGTGATTGTAATTGGGGATCAATTGGTAAACCATAATATGACCTATAAATAAGAGATTATGGGTAACTATTTTGTTATTATGGGAAATAGTGTGGTAGGGTCAAAATGAATGTAGATGTTTTTATAACAATGAATTATTTTCCTTCTTTTCAAATTTCTATAGGATTTTTGAATATGTCCTATAGAAATAATATCTCTTCCCATTTCCTATTTAATAACAGTAATATTGATGGTTAAACTAGATATTTTATTCCTGAAAATCCTTTAAAACATAGAGGATGTGGAATATATGTTGTTTTCAATAAATATTGTACTGTGGAAACCATATTTGGTCAAGATGTTCAACTTCCTGAATTTGATAATTGATTTTTTCCTAAAATCAAAGTCAGGTATAGCCTTAACCCATTTATAATATAATTATTGAAATATATATACCTGAAATTTCTATATATAAATTATATATATGAACCCATTATATAAATTACACGTATATAAAATAAAGAATAATATAAAGTGGTTTGAAAAAAATTTAGAGGATAATGAATAAAGATAGAATATATCTTGCGGTAATCAATCACCATGGTGAACTCTATGTATTCATGCATCATTTATGGGCTATAGTACCCAAACCTATTGAATTTATTGTAGATATAGGGTCCTTACTATTATGTTGCACATGAACCTATGTGGACATCCTACAAAAATGTGAGTCTCTCCTAATTCAAACAAATCTTTATAGAACCCCATTAAATCCTCATTTATAGAGATTATTTTTGAATTTAGTATGTCAGAAATGATAAATTTAATTGTATGATGCTTAATTTTATCTCTTATGTCTTGATTATGACAAAAAATTCCATTATTGACACAATATTTTATGGGAGGAATCAATACATCTATGGAAACTATCTGTGGGATACAGGCTTACAATATCGGGGTGTAGCATTGATTTTAATGATTTCACCCATTAAATAGCCAATTAATGAGGATACTATAAAAATATGTTAATTTAAGACAGTCATGGAATGCACATTCTTTCTATTTACCAACATAATTGAATGTGTTATTATAGGAATTCTACGAACATGTAATGTGAGACAGTATTGGTTCTTAGGGGAATCCAATCCTTATAACTCATAAATAATCAAGAAAAGGAATCAAGCGTTCATTTAAAATAGTTTAATCACAATTAATAATAGTTATTTTCATTTTATATACTCCCTTGATTAATATGTGGGTTATTCGTATTTTGAGATCTAGTTCAATACCTATAAATAAGGCATGGTATTCTACAATGTTGTTTGGGTAGCCTTATAAAAGATTGATTGAAAATGGATGAACCTCATTTTCTAGGGAGAAATAAATGATTCCGATGATGGATTTTTAAGCTCCCGACATTCTATTATTATAAAAATTGGTATTAATTAGGTTACATAAAAATATATCTCCCATATCTGGGGAGTATCCTATATGTATAATAATTCTTCATGATGTAATTTTGTGTTTACAAATAAAGGATGAACTGTGATGAAAAATAATAGTTTTTTTCTTTTATATTCAATATAAGGATCAAACTAAATGTTAAAAATTAATTTGATAGCCACCCTCAATGTCATATATTTGATTATTTTTATATTAATGATTATGTACATCTGTTGGTTTATATGACAATCATGTGAATGTCTTAATGCTTCAATTAGTTCATAGCTTCTACATAAAAAATATTAGCACTTCAAAATTGTTCCTTTTGTTAGAGTAATGAGTCCATATATATTTCACGGTTCCTATCCAATAGTAAATACTATTTTTATTTACAACATTTTTTCCCTACCCAATAAGTGATCCACGTGATCACTACAGAGTCTCCACATACTATATCTGGATTTCCTTAAATGGATGAAATTTGTATTGTTGGGAACAAGCGGTATTGCTTGATATTAGTTAAATCATCCTAATATTATTTTTCACATCTATAGGTGACTCTATTTTCATATATTATTTAAATAGTATAAACATACCTACAAGGTTCACCATGATGCATATTGTATAATGAAGTTCATATGATATCCCTATAAATGCTTTAGGATATTGAGGTGGAATACTAAATATTTCCTTCTTATTCATTGGTTGACATCAATGTCATTATTTTTTACTAAAAATATAAAAAAAATATCCTACAATAACCCTGAAATCTAACATCCATGAATTCATTTTCAATTTTTTTCTTCAATGGTATTTTAAAACTGTTTCATGTTTTTCAAAATGATCACAATAATACTAGAATTTCACCACAACATTTAATAATATAATATCAATATCCACCCCATTATGGTATTTATTATTTTGTGCAAGAAGTGTTTATATGTGTCACCATTATTTTTGAAAACAAAATAACTCACCATATAAGAAAACTCCCCACTGATTGTTCTGAAAAAATTTATTCTTCATCGTCAATGGCCATTCTAATCAATTAAAAACCAAAATATATTTTCTTAATGGATAGGGCTTGGAACCTAGTAGTTGCATCAATTAGTAACTCTATGATTGAAATTAGTAAATTATCCCTTGGGAAATTCTGATTGAAAACCATAAGTACACGGTAACCTATGTTATCCCATTCATATTTTTAATGGGAGTGATTTTGGTAATCCACGTGGGATAGAAGTCCTCCAGAATGAGATTGGATTTAATAATTTTTTAAACATCGTCCTCTAACATAGAAATATACTTAGAAAACAATATACCATTTTCCTTTTAGTTTCCATAGTGGTCCTATGGGAAACCTAGATTTCATGTTTCCCCAGTAGGTTCCAAGATAGGAATATCTATATTGTTCTAAAAAATGCATCTTTATGTTTTCTTAGGAATGATGTGTATCTACAATACTCAAATTGATGAGCTGAAGAAACTAATAAATTTAGTTCTAGGATCATCATACATTATATAAAATTACATCTTGTTTCTCACCAGTAGTGAAGGAGACACCATCATCAAATATTTTAGTGGAATCTCTATGATCATCCTTAGCCTCCCTCTTAGCCTCGATTTCCAGATAATCAGTAATGAGATGCGCGAGGGAGGGGGTGGTGGAAATCCTTAGATTGTAATGTTTGTTTTTATCCTAATTTAATACTCTATTGGGGATATAATTTTGTATCCAATAAGATTTCTATTTAAAAAAATAAAAAAAATTAAATCCTAAAAATTTCATAAATTCATGTAGTTGTAAAATATTAGGATTACATAATCATATCTTTTTAAAATATTTTCAATATAATGATAACTACTCTATTAAAAAAACTTGAAAAAAATTAACGTTTGACAAAATATACACATATCACACACTTTATATAAATCACTAATTTGAGTTTACCAATAGATTATATGTTTATATATATATATTTATTAAACTAAATATGGGTTAACAATAATTGAATAAAAAAATGATAAAATAAATAAATAAATTACAACAACTAAATAATAATGGATGTTAAAAAGGAGTTCAATATAAATATATGACCAAATCACTCCACTTGGGAGTCACCCACTACCAAGAAATTTGTTAGAAAAAAAATCATTCGAAACATAGATGTGATTTTAAAATGCACAAAAAGCTATATAGGTGATAAACTTATTTTTATGTTATATGTGGTATAAAAACACAAAAAAATCACACATTACCTCTTATGAAGATGATCACTGGAACAAAAATGCACATAATAAAGAGATATTGTTTCATGAATATTATTGATTAGTGTAAGAGAGTGTGTTTTACAAATTAACTTGGTAAAACAAAAACCTATTTCGAATGTAAATCATATTTAGAAAGATAAAGTGATTTTAGATGAGAATATTAATTACCAATCAATATAAATAACATCATTTTTTGGTTTCTATCAACTTTTATTTGAATGAAGATCATAGTTGTTATTTAGAAATCATAGAAAACATGGGGTTATTGAAGAATTGAATTGCCTTCTACTAATTTTTTATAAAATTTATAGGTTATACCAATCACATTAGTCTCAAAATTTATATATTATCCACTATATCGGACTTTTATTCTATATACATGCTTTTTCAACACTCCTATAAATGCATTGGGAAGCCTTTATTGAATTAATAGTGCTCTAGGTCATATTATCCATTGATGTATAATATTCGAAAACTCATGATCCTTATACAATAAAATATATCTCCATAAGTATGCCCCGGTCTTTAAGACAGATGTGGAGATATTTAGAATTTTTTTTCTTAAACCTATGGTATTTTTTATTTTATTAAAATCATAAGCTATCTCTTTTGGAATTAATTTTGAATTTCATTTTGTATATTTACTGTGGATCCGTAGTAGTAGCTTTACTATGGGTAGATTTTCTGATAGAAGCATTAATTATTTTACGTAACTGGATGTAGCTCCTGTGAATGACATATTTATGAGTCCTAGAACTACTCTTCCAGTCTAATTTCTCTAGTTGTATGTCTTATTTCAAAAATATATATTTAAAGGTAGTATTATCTTCCACTAGAAGTACCACTATTGAACTAGTGGTAGATTATTTTGATGGATGATCAGTGATGTGAATGTATGCCATGGTAGCATTTCTCAATGGTAGCTCTATTGTACTAAATCTTGGATAGATGAACTAAGGATATCAGTGTATACATGTAGAATGGATAAATGATAGCACAATCATATTATAGCTCATAGAGGTCACATAAGTTAACTAGAGTTAACTTCTTGAACTAACGATAGTTTGGAATTGTCTAATAGTTTATCTAATGGTATGATGAATGACAGTTCAAGAATCGAACAAATTTACATATTTTTTCCTCAATAATATTTTCTAAGATAAAAATTTAATTTTTAATAATAGAAAATATGAATTTGAATCCCTAAATTAATTCCATGATAAAAAATCTCCCACTTTTTCATGATCACAAATCCAGACATTTATAACCATATATAAATCGAATTTTATAGGTAAATAACATATACATATAAATATTCTAATTAACATTTCAAGAAGATATGAGACTTACTTAGCTAGAAAATCATGTCATACAAGTAAATATCATTTAAATACATACCATAATTTCCAAGTAAATATACATATGATATTAACATTTCATTAAATTAATCCACATTGTTGTATTATCAAAAAGGTAAATATAACAAGAAATGAAATAAATACTGAAACCGAGGGAGTAATAAAAAAATTATTATGATTATATATTAGTTCCAACATATTACAAAAATTTATTATACAAAAAAATCCCTATCAAATTTTGGATCCAAATATGAATCACATTCATGGTAACAAGTTGTAAGATCCATGGGATCCAATCCATTACCCTATAAATGTGGGAAAGAGGTTGTAGTGGGAGGTGTTGGATATACATGTTATATGAATCGTATGGGCCAAAAATGTTGGATGACATCAATAAGAGTGAATACAAAAGGATGAAGGTAATGTATAGAGGCCAGATGAGGTTATTTATAAGGTTTGGAAGTGAATCCTGGTTGGGGAATGACTTTAGATACTATAACTATTGTTCTTAATGTTTTATGAAATGGTTTCAACATACCAAAAAAATATTTAATCACCCTACCACCATGATCTTTTTCATTCACGAATATAAACATTTATTTTATGAAAATCATGATTATGGGAGACATGGTATTTATTCGGGTCACTTTATCCCTGAAGGCACTTCACATATAATTCATTCTAATGATTTTATCCAAAAAAGGGAATCATTAAAATGTTTGGAATATATACTCAATATGTAATACATAATATCTTTAGTGATAGTATCTCTATAACTCATTGCATTGTTTAATATTCTCTAACCAATTAACAATTATTATCACCTATTTATTTGAGCTGATGATGTTAATCACAGTGAGATGAATAAAAACCATCCATCAAAGTATGAAACTGTTAACTGCGTATAGAAACAACAAAAAAGAATTCTCTAATTTAGGAGAAGGATTTGGTGGAGCTCTGATAATAGAATCTCTATGTGTAGAAAGAGACTCAAAAATATCTAAATGAATTATTTCCCTCCTGGTAAAATTGGAAATCATGTCCTCTATAGTCCTCTGGACGAAATCCATCTTCTCCACTAGCATATTATTCTCAATATAATGTTGTTATATATTTGATAACATCTATGAAAAAAAGTGACTAATAAACAAGTGGACTATTATCATTTTTAAATTTTCATAATGATCATTCACCAAATATATGGAAGGTATAATTATCCCACTAAGAACATCTAAAAAATAACCTTAAATTTATTCAGGTCATATATCAAAAGATACCTATAATGGGGATTTAGTGATGGATATTCTCACTTTCTACCTTGGTTACCATTTCTACATATAACTTTTTAACATGGATGCAATTTGATAGAACAAGGAAAATCATGATATTCAGAAATGTTTACTCAAAAAGTATATTTACTAATAACACATATTATATATAAATTAAATTGATAATTTCATATTTCTAGAATGAATTTGACATATATTGACAAGTGGGATCAAAATTACATAGCTCTTTGATGCATTGATAGGTCTCATAAGATAAATTAGATAGCCAATTTAAATTGATTTTCGGCTTATATCTACCCATTTATTAATCATTCTTAGCACAAGGATTTTATGGTTAATATACCATAATGTTTGATATGAAGATGTGCAATATTATTTATTACCTACATTGAGGATTTATTTATTATTATTGATGATATTAATACATTGATATTATCAAGGTATTCATTTCGTAACCAAGTTATTGATTAAATGTCATGAGATTTCTATTATTTATCAGGTCTTATTTATTACTCCATATTTTGTCCTAATAACATCTATAGTCTGAAACCTCTCCGAACATATGATCTCACCATTTATTAGTCTTAATTTTACAATGAAATGTATAAGGATATTATGAATAATATCATAGATGAAATCTTTTTTCTTATTTATTGTATTTAATATTTCCAATTTAATATGGGAATCATAAATATATCTTATTCTTCAATACTAACATTCAAATTGACCATTTAGAATGAGATCCCTTATATCTTAAACCTATGTAATAATGTACACACTAGCTCTAAGTTACTATAGTCGTGGCTTCTATAGTAGTTTCCAGAGAATGTTTAGCAAAATCCCTATAAAATATATTTTATATGAACATATATAACATGAGAATTATGATAATCTCATATATAGTATTTGAGAACATATATAATTAGAGGTATTATTATTCCCTATCTCAATATTCATGATGATTATGTTAAAACTCAATTTGTCCCAATATTCTCTAATGGTGCCTAATATATAAATGTGAATCAATACCAGTAGTTGCTGTAGGGATTGTACTACTAATCTAACTAATACAATAGCTATTGGAACTGAGTAGATCACAGTCATATTATGTAGATCAACTCAGGATATGATGAATAATATCAATAATATTAATCTGTCTATTATTCTATATTGTGATTCACCAATTTTGGGATGTTTCATGTAAAATAAGACTCAATGTTTTAATGGAACTAAAAATATATTAGTGGTTGAATAACTGATTAAGTATCTCAAAAAATTATTCCTAGTTTTCAGATGTAATGAAACTGAAAAGGTTATTCTCGTAGTTTATTATTTAAGACGAAGTATTAAGAATGGAATTAATTGAACCAAAAAAACGAAGGTGTTGAAGAAATAATGGAATAAATTATTTTAAATGTAATATTCATTAAAAAATACATCGCCTGAATATAGTGAGATAAAATTGAGAGGAAGATACATGATTTAGTGTTTAAGGAAGGGAAATATATGGAATATTATCAAGATAATATTATAAGATCATCTGGGAATACTCGTGTATACATTTATATTCTAGAATGAATGATTGACCATTTCATTGATGGGATTTAGTAGAGTCGTTGAAGGAAACAATATTCTAATATGTTATTATTCATTAATGATATAGTATCATGTGCCATTAATATAAATAAATAATTTCAGAGATCCTATATTATCATGGGAAATCATGGAAAAGAGATGTTATATTATAATTTTTAAAAATGGAACACATCATTGAATATGAAGATAATAAATCAATTTACAACTTATAAATTGTTTTAAAATAAATATCCTGTAAAATCATCGAACGTCATGAATGTTTGTTACATGAATAAGTGTAATTTTAATATAAGAAATATTTGTATGAAAATGAATAAAACCACTATTATCTTTGATTCAACTATAAAGAGATAGGAAATTATTCAAATATGACCCCTGACATCAAGATATCCTACCATAGAATATGGAATGAGGAGGAGGAAAAGAATTTGGATTTACAATAGTTGATTTTAATGTTCAAAGAAATTTAGTAAATGTTACACATATAATTTAATCCAAAATTTAAATATTTTATTTGATTCAGGTTACACCCAATCTTTTTTACTGAATAATTTTATAAATGTATAAATTATCTACCACAAACATTAGAAGTTGAGTTTGAAATGAAAAATCCTTGTGGTAGGATGATCACATATCTGGTCTATATATCCTCTCTAAGAGAAGATTCTGGGAATTGCTTCCCTACAAATCATGTTATTCTTCCTATTGATTTATTTTATGTAATTTTTTTTCAATTATTTAATCTTATAGTATAATGATTTTATCAATTATTGAGGCGGGATCTTACATTCTATATTTTTAATCAACTAGAAAAATTATTTCAGAATGAGGATGATCCTTAACTCACAATGGATGTTACTTATATTATATTGTTTTTACAATATATTAATGCGGGATATTTATCACAAATGGTTGGGGAGAAACTCAACATTTGTGATATTCCTACTATATTGGAGTTTGTTATAGTATGTTCAAATCAATTTCCTTGTCTTCCACCATATTGTGAATATGATTTTTAATATTACTCATAGCTGGTGCTACACCTTTTTAATAGAGTCCATATAGAATTACCCCAATTGGGTTTCTTGAACTAAATAAAAAAACTCTATTAAAATATCGATAATGGACTCATTTGGCTTAGTGCATCACAATATGGTGAACCAATTCATTTGGTTAAAAAAAATACAATTCAATGCATCATTACATTGACTACCGAAAACATAAAAAAATAAATGTTAAGAATATGTATCCCCAACTCTATATAGATTTTCAATATGATCAATTATGAGGAGCTTAATTTTTTTAAAGATCGAAAGATGATCTTGATATCACAATCTAAGGACCGTTATTGAGTATATACCAAACACAACCTTCCATATGATGTATCTTATCATCAAATTTAAGATAATTCAATTTGGACATTCATCTTCTCCTACTTTGTGCATGTATTTAATTAATAAAGGCATTATGGATTACCTTGGTCAATATGTGGTATTATTTATATATTATATTATTATATATTTGAATCTATTTTAATAGAATCATGAATATTATATTATTTTTCAAAATACCTTGACTGTGGAAAAGTTGTATGTTAAATATTCAAAGTGTGACTTTATTCTTATGAAATTTTCATTCTTAGTTGAAATAATTTCATGTGAGGGTATATCAGTGGATCATTAAAAGATGAATGTTATTGAAAAATTTCTTCATACAAACACAATAATTGATATCCAAATTTTATATTTTATGGTTCGATATTATCTTATTATTTTGAGAAATTTATCATGAATCTCTAATCCACTCACTATATTAACCCTGAAGGGATCCCATTTCTTATGGATAGATGAATGTGAATCAAATTTCTAGGAACAGAACAGATGTTTGGTTAGTGAGCCTATGATTACACTACCCTAATGTGGATAAGGGTTTGTGATACATTGTTATGCATCAATATGTATCATTAAATGGTGAAAACTCATGCCTTTTCAGTGTTTAATATTCATCAAAACAATTACTAGTCACATGATTTAGAGTTAGTAGTGGTAATTCTTGCATTCAAGATTTATAGGCATTATTTGAATGGTGAAAGATGTGATATATATATATATATGTTGATCATAAAAGTATAAATTATATATTTCCATAAAACGAGTTGAATATGTGATAGATAATATGGATATACCTGATCAACAATTATGATTATTCAATGCATTACATCCCTAAAAAATAAACAAGGTGGTTGCTACTCCCAACCAGAAATACCATGAATGTTTTTCATTTATGAGAATTGAAAGAGGTCCAAATTTTTTTGATGTTATAATTTTCGATATTAAAATCTTGGGGAAATGAGTTTGATCATATCTTTATCATAAAAATGTTCAACCATCCATCTATTAGATGATTAATAAGGAACATAAAGAACACAAGAAATTATTGAAGAAGGCGAGGTATTCTATTTAGTTCATCCATGATTATACTAAAGTGATTTGGATTAGAAACTATTTATGTGTTCCAGAAGTACCAGATTGGAAGAAGTATATATTTCATTAATAATAGATTTCATCATTAAATATTCATATTAGAGGTATGAATATGTATAGAGATTTTATTGGGAATTTCCGGTGGTGTAAAATAAAAAGGGATATTATAGAAAATATATCATCATGTCTAGTGTATTAATAATTTAAGGCTAATATATAGAAGTCAAATAGTATTTTATAATCATTTTCAATAACATATTTGAAAAGCGAAAACATTACCATTGATTTAATCATAGGATTCACAAAAAAATATGAAGGGTATTTTGTATGTTGGGTTGTAGTCAATAACATTAACAAATCACTAAATTTTATCATTATTTGAGAAGAATTACCTCTTGATCAGATCAGCCTATTATAAATTAATGATGTCTTTAAATTTAGTGGAGTATCACTCTTTATATTATCTGATTGCGATCTAAGTCTTAGAATGAAGTTCTAAATATCCTTTTTTAGATAGTATATCATTTGTAATGTTTCAATAATCTTTTCCATCCTGATATAGATGGTTAGTCTAAGAGGAATAACAAAACTCTAGAAGATATTTTTAATTATTTATATATGTATTTCAAATGATGGTTGGGATGAAAACCTTTTGCAGGTGGAATTTTATTATAAAAATAACCATCAAAATAGTGCTTAAATTACTCCATAGGAATACCTATATAAATGTAAGTGAATAACACCAATGTATTGGGGAAAATGTATATAAATAATCCTATTAATAGTTTATCTAGTTGAAGAAATGTAATATAATGTTAGATATAGTCAACAACATTTAACGGTTTCACAATATTGAAAAAAATTCATTGATGGATATCATCGGCCGTATATAGAGTGTGAGGATAGTGAAAATATAATCCATTGAATAAATCCATAGAGAAATGGTATGATATTTGAAAAAAAATTGAAATGTGATCCCTAGATATATATTAACTTTAAAAATTATTGACTGTATTGATGTGATCGGTTATCACATAGCGCTTCACTGAATTTATATCAGGTTTACGATGTGTTCCATTTATTTCTCATGAGGATGTACATAACTGATCCTTTACTCTCACTGAACATGAGGGTCATATGGTTGGATCAAAATAAATAATATTAGCAACACCTAGTTGATATTACGGATAATATAGATAAATTTCAATGAAATAAGAAAACTCACATGGTCAATGTTTTGTGCGGAAATTTAAAATTTGAGTAACATTCATGGGACATGAGGATGTGATGAGGAAAAGGTATCCTCAGTTTTTTGAGTCAGAGTGATGTAATATCATTTTAGTACATTCTATAAGGGGGTATAATGTTGAGATCCAATATTTTAGGATATTTTTATTTTTAAATAAATCTAATATTTCTTTATATCTTTCTTTACATGAAACCCAATGTCAGAATGAACCATTATATATTATTTTGTTCGAAACAAGACATTAACATTAGAACTACATATTTAAATAAAAAAACTAGTAAAATATATATGAAAATTTAATACTAAATAAAAATGTATTTATCAATTCATTAAAAATATATCATCCAATATTATATTGATGTTCTTCTATGATTCAAATATATGTTTTCCAAAATAATAATTATTGATTTTTTAGTAAATATTATAAATAATTTATTATTATATTATAAATATTAATAACATAAAAATGATATTATTTTTTATTCATCATATTAAAAGAATCATTTGATGAATTTTTTAAAATTTCTATAAAAGATAGAATTTTTTAATGAATAGTTAAAAAATTAGATTTTTTCTTCAAAAAAATTAATATTTTCAATTACTTATAGTAGTACTCTATTTTAATTTATTTTTAATATTTAATTAATCCATTTTCATTAAACATAATACATTAAATTCTATTTTAATCAATATTATTTAATAATTTGGTGTAAAAACATTTTATACCTAAAATATTTTTTTCTAAAAAAGTGTTTTTCATTATGTTTCACAAGATTAATAATAAATTAATATAAATTAATTATAAGAATTAAATTTCTCAATTTTTTTTATATTTGTTATAATAAGATATAATTCTTGTACTCATTCATTTTTATATATTTTAAATAGTAACCTTGGTAAAATTAATCTCTTCATTAAAGGGTAAATAAGGAATTATGGTTAAAATTAATGTTGTAACGCATTAAAAATATATCAACAAACTGAATTTATATACTTTTGTGAGTTTATTTCATCCATAATAATACATACATAGAAAATATTACTTTTAATATTTATCATTGATGTTGTCCATTATAATATTTCAGTAGAGGATGTAGCTATAAATGTCTAAGTCTTACTTTTAAAATATTTAAATTTTTAAATGTTATAATGATAGGTCATGATCAGTTCTTAATTTTTTATTCCAATTATTATTAAATTTTTTAACATGGTAACTTATTTTAAAAATTTTGTGATTAAATATTTCTCATCAATTCACATGGAACCCAAATATAATTCTTGTGTATGTTATAGGAAAATCGGGTAAATGGGTTTATAAAAAATAATAAACAATTTACTAAGATATATTGCCCCAAAAAACATATAGATAAATATAATGTATTATAGTTTTTAAATTTTTTAAATTTGAAATCATTTGTTGTCAGGTTATTTTCAATGAAAAAATAAATGAATACTTCAAAAAATGTCTATAGAGATATATTTTAACTAATAATATTTTATTAAATAATAAAAATTTATAAAAATATGATTTTAATAAAATTGAATGTTATATGGTTTAAACCATCAAATGTGGTTTAGTTACATTCCATTGATTCCATTATTATAGTAGTATTTCCCCTTAATGTGTAAAAAACATTGATATTAAAATTATTTTCAAAAGGGATGACTATGTGTTAAAACTGAATGATATGTGTTAAAACATAATCGAAACTTATCTAAATTATATTTTATAAATTTATTTCAAATAAAAATAATGTTATATTGTAATTATATAAATATTTATCAAATTTTAGATGTGATATTATATATATATTAAAAAATCTATAAAATTCAATGAATGTCCCTCTCATCACATATAAAATGACATCACATCTTTTTTTAATTACACCTATTGGAAAAATCTATATCAACCAAACCCTTAACATGTATCTTATAAACATCTCTATATATTAGTTATATGTTTTTTATTTCTATGGTACTATTCTCATGGTCCATCATAAGTGATCTAATGGAAGTCTACTAAAGAAATGGAAATTTTCTTTACCAACTCTTTAAAGTTTTTTCTTATTCAACGTTTTCTAAATGTATTTAACCTATAAAAATTATAAATAAATAATAATAAATATTCTTATATTTTATTATCATGTTACACCCATATTTAATCACTTTTCCATCTTATAAAAATATAAATCATCTCTATTGTGCACTATTGTATTACTCTCTTCACATAAGAGTGTAATTTTTTTCATTACCATTTTAAATAGATTTTTATAAATATATAACTAATAAATATATATAATATTTATGAAATAATTATAATCTGTAATTTTATAACAACCTAAGTACCTTATTAACCTCCAATTCATTGGAAAACGATAATCTCACTTGTGTGTATGCAGATACAACATCCTCAATGAAGCGATGTGATCCGTTTTTTACACATTGAATAGATTTTATTAAAGGAAGGGGCAAAGCCCATAGAATAAATAAAAATAAAGTATAATGGAAGTGAAAGGATTCAGTTATAATGATCCACTTCCCATATCAATGAAATTACAGACCATGTTTTTTCCTAATCTTAGATCCATCCATTTTCCCATTCTCTCGAAGGTCATTCAAATTTATACTTTGTTCTCACCCGCAACCCCATCTTCTAGTGTAGCTCTATTTTAATATTTTTCCTATTGGAGGAGGAATTATATGTCTTTGTCATCAGATTTATATTCAATAAATGGTTTCAAATCATCCTTTGGAGAAACCCAGTCCAACCGTCCACCCCCTACAACGACATCTTGGATGACAACCTCGCTTCTATGTTTTAGTTTGTTGTCAAGAGTCATCCAGTAAATCCTTTCCCGAGTCAAAGTCGTCACACACATAGAACATTTTAACCTTATTGAAATTAATAACATTGTCCCTCATAGTGTCAACTACTAGATCTCTGTGGGACAACACATCCACAAACATTTACATTATCCTCATGAAGGGGGGGGGGGCACACCACCATGAGCAGTGCTTTGGGGTAAAAACACCATATCCAAAAGGGAGGGACAATATTTTTTGACTCCTCCATCATCAATAAAATGTGTAGACAACTCCATTTTGTAGGATTCGAACTCATCACTTTTCACAACAATGGAGTGAACAACATAATTCTGGATGATGTCCTTCGAATTTTTTGGAACAACCAATTTAAAACCATCGTGTTCAATTATCATTTTCATACTTTTTCTCTTAGAGATGATAGAAAGTTCCTACCTCAAATCAAAATACACCCCTTCTTGACCTTTTTCCTCAAGCTCTAAATTTTTCTTATCTTCCTCCAAGTCAATGCATGTCTACGAAGTAGATTTAACAACCCCTGCTTCATTGTTCTGTTCTCTTCCATGATCACATGGAGGTTTATTGAAAACCTCATTCCCTTGTAAAAGAGTTGTGACATAACTATTTTTCTATTTGTGTGAGAAGATAATAGACCAGGGATTATTGGACCCCCATTACATGTCCCTTGTTTGACAATATCTGCAAAAGAGGTATTCCCAACTTTCTAAGTTTTATCAGTATTGATTTTGCGCCGATATTATTGTTTTTCCATCATGGGTTCACGCCATCTTGTTCTTTCGGCATCAATCAATCTGCACATATTATTAATATGCCCATATTTCATGAAAATAGTTCATTGTGAATTCTTCTGAAAACATGCAGAGGAGTGGCCCATTCTAAAATAGCAAGAGTAAAAATCTCACAACCATTCCAACTATATTTTTAGTTCTAGTTTGAATTCCCCAACAGTCAAAAAAATTGTATCAATCAGATCCTCTGAGATATCAATCTCAACCAGTGCTCTGGCAAAGTGACCATACCATGCTCTATCAGTTTCTTTATCCTTTTTGATCAGTCTTCCAATAACAGCGACACCACCTCATATAATTTAAGGGTTCTAGAATAACTATTTTAGTCCAGTGATCTGAATCCATGCTTGAAAAATGTTATTCCATGAGAAGTGTGGATAAGAGTGAGGATCCAATCCTTGTAGAGAGAGGTAACCGGGATTCAAGTGAGTTTTTCCAAAGCCCCAAGACACTAATTTTTGTTCTTCCAATGAGAATACATCATGAAACATTCCCTTACCTATGGAAATTTTTCTCCATTATTCAGACCACCAGTGATGCTGAAGCCAGATCTTGATGACTTCAAACTTCAATGGAGCTTTGTTCCACAACACTAAGAGTCTAACCAGTAGCGAATGCCAACATATCTCGAGACGGTATTCTAGCAATTTATGATTGTCCTCCACAAAAGCAACCAACCCCTTAGAGTGATTCTTTTACGCAACGATTCCAAATTTTAGTCGGCGAAGAGTATTTTAAAGGATTTAGGTTTTGAAGAACTCACATTGTTCATCGCTTCATTCCAAGGGAAGATGATCAAATGTATTTCATTTCCAAAGTTATCCATTTTATTCATAGTGGGGATGAAGACATCCCTCAGATCAAAATAGCAGTCATGATCGACCATGGATAAGGGATTCATAAAAATTCTTCATCATGTCGCTAGGGAGGGATCCCCATTTTACATCCTTATTAATTTATATTCACATTGAATTGATTATAATTAAAACATATTTAATAAATATGTATGATATGTATGATATATTAATGATAATTAAAGGGTTAATTATTATTTACGATCCATTTATTCCCTCATTCAAAATGTGAAAACATCGTTCATGTGTATATACGACCCACCCACTCAATGAATAATGAAATTAATTTTTTATCACTATATTTTATGGATGAATATATATATATAAATAATATATTTGTTATTTTTATCATGAATGAAATTGTAGATATTATTTTACCATGAGAATTATGAAAGGACAGAAAACACTAAATCAAGACATAGATGACAAAATAACTACTTAACACAAACAATAATGAAAATATTAAAAGATTATTTACAAAATTATGACACGATATTATAAATGTAAAATAATAAATATCATAAATATTTTAATTATTATTTTATTTCATTATAGTAAATATACATTTATAATAAATGAGGTTAAAATGACTTACCTAGGGTGTCAAACGTGAGATAATTGATTTTGTCTCAATATTCCACACTATTAAGACATATTAGGTATTATGAACCTATTTAATTATGTATGGTGTATGTACAACCACATTGATGTATTTTACATGAATACTTATTTATTAAGGTTTATTAATTATTCAATTCGTGTTTTTTGATTAAGGGATTATAATTTAAATGTTACCAAATAGATGAGAATTTATTTTGTAGCCTCATTTTTTTGTTCTTGAATATTTTTATAATTATAGTATTTTTATTGTTTTTAATAAAAAAAATCTATTCTCATGTAATCAATATATTTAAGGAGATTCCATATTTTATTCCTAATTTTACTCTCTTGGTAACGTGAATCAAGCGCAATAATATTTTAACTTAATGTTGATTTGATTTAACTTTTTGATCATATATATTATTATTCATTTCCCAACATTATGAAAATTAGTTTAAAAAAGTAAATTTTGTTTAATTAAAATATTAATCGTAGAAATTTAATATTATCCTTGGATTTTTAAAAGTTTTTAAGATAAAATTTCATATTAAAACCTAAATGGTTTATTATATACTTTCTTCATTAATAGTTTGAATAAATGTTTCTTTTTAACGTATATAGTGTTTAAAAATTTCCCCAACACCATAACTTTTTAATGTTATTTATCATATTTTACACCTTTTATATGGTTTTAAAAAAGAAAACATCGTAATTATTTATAATTTAAATGTTCTACTTCATTTTTAATTAATTATCTAATGGATGTAATGTTATTACAAAAACTATCATTGTGAGTAATTTATTATTATCTATTATATCCAATTGGTTTTTGTTCATTAAATTCATCTCAAACCATTCACATTATTATGATTGTTTTTCATTTGATACTAAATTTATCTTAAATATCTATATTATTTTTTTCATGGATATCATTTTTACATAAACTATAAACTATATCTACAAATATTGTTTTACAATGACATTTATTTCATCGACTAGGGATAATGTTAAATTTTTTAATCTTATTCAATATGGATATTATTTTATATAGAATATTATTTTTTAAATAAATATTTCATTCAATATATGTGGTATTATTTTTAAATACATAGATGGGGTGGGAAAAAAATTATGTATCCCATCGACCCATTGACAAGTGTCACTGGAAAATTTGTTGGCCAAATTAAATTTGGTTTTAGCATAAACCATTCGATTGATTAAACTATTTGGAAGAACACTTTTTCATTAATGATACCATGATTTCTAAAATCATTGTATTAAATGTTTCTAGTGTCATTAATTTGGAGTTTAGTTATTATTATCCATGATATTACAATATTAATATTATCCATAGATTAATTTCATGATCATGTTAATGATTAAAGGGAATTGTTTGGTTATTTACTATACTGTATTAGTTTTTCCGTTTGTATTAATGATATCTTCTATTGTTTGTAAAACTTACTGAGCATTTGAGCTCTCATATTAATTGGTTTCCATTCTCCAAGATATAAATAAGGATATTAATAATATCAATTTTGTAATGATCTTTCTCATAATATGTATTTTATATTTCCAATTTAATATGGAAATCATGTATGTTTCTAGTTCTTCAATAAAACAAAACCAATCTATTCATTATAATGATATCCATTGTATCTTATTCTATGTTTATATATTATACACCTTATTTGGCCTTCTGGGTTAGGGGTCTCTATAATTATTTTCCTAATGATTTATATCAATAGAACTATCCATTTAGTATATTTTAACCAATATTGGATCATGGATTCTCTGATCACCATGATGTTATGAACTCAACATCACATCTTCTACATCATCACATTTTTTTCTATCAAAAAAATTCTAGAAACCACAATATTCATCATACATTGATCTTCCCTTTTTATGGAGTTATATGATACTTATTTTCACATCAATCATCTATTACACATCAATCTAGGTGTCTATTTTTTTATGATTAATGATGATGTCTTGTATTTTAGAAATTAATTCATATTCAACATATTCGAAATCTATAATTTTTATTTTTCATCTTGATAAACTTCAATGGTTTCCTATGTGTTAATGTTTTTCACTAGCATCTTAAAATACATACATTAAAAAATCCATATGATGATGCAATATGTTCATATATGGATATTTATTTATATCTAGAATCTTTCTCAAAAATTAAACTATTGTATTAGCTTTATGCTCAATAGAAGCATTATTTTTGGGACATTAAAGACTTATAATTACTATAATTAGATATATGATTGATGCATTTGTAAATTTTTTTGTACAAATAAAAGCATTAAAATGATGTTATATGTTCGAAAAATAATAATTTACATCAACAAAATTTTTATTGAGAGTAAATTAATCTATTCTAGTAGGAATCATCATACACTCAAGACCTATCCATATCATTAAAAACTCTAAAATTCAATCGTCTAAGAAATTCATTATATACATTTCTTCTTCTTTATAAAATGTTCTAATAATCATTTTACTACGTAAAATAATTTTTGGAATTATTTTAAAAATAATAAATTCCTTTCATCTAAGCTACAGGGTCTCGCAACATATAGTCTACTCAAATAAGAGTATATTAGAAATTATAACTCCTAGCTCATGTGTGGATCCTATGAAATCATTATCATGCCATGTTAACTCAAATCATCAATCATATAAGAGTGTATAATCCCTGATTATCATTGATTATAGAATCCAGTAAAAATTTTACAACTCATATTGTTCCCCCATTTTATATAGACTCATCACTACATAGATGTTCCCATCAGGATCATCATAGGCCAAATAAGCTTCCAATTAACTAATATAAGATTGCGATCATTCTAAAAATTAACTTAAAGAATTGAATAAAAAATATTTCTATCGACTAATATAATGGTTTTACAAAATGGATTTGTCTATAATGATATATAATGGAAACCATATCAACCTCCTTCTTAGCATAATATTTTGGATGAATCTTCTTTAATCATATTTCCCAAACACCAATCATGGGGAGAACCTAAATACAAATATACCCCAAACCATGGAATGCATAAATACTTACATAATGGATGGACACTCTTATAAATTACCAAAATCATCAACATTTCATAATTACATTGAAAATTAAAACATGAATAATTAATAAACATTCATCTATTTATTAATAGAAACATCAATATCCCCCTTTAAATTTTTTTCCAATTATAAATTTACATTAATATTCACTTCCATTCATATCCCATTAAATAATCATGAATATATATGGAAATATGTTCTTCTCCTTATAAATGTAACAATCAATTTTATCTCTTTTAATTATCATTGTGGGTATCCAAGATGGATTCCAAAAACGGTAATATTTTTCTCCCTAATCATGTTTCATACCACTAGAGATATGACAACACATAAGAGATTATGGAACATGAGTTTCAGGAAAAAAAAAATTGAGAAATATTGGAATTATCTTCTCCAATGTGAGATTCAATCATATTATCTCCTCGGGTCTTCTAATGATATATTTTAGAAAAAGGGATTAATTTTCATACAGAAATATAAAATTTAAAATATAGAATCCAATTGTTGATTACAAATACAAATATTGTTTGTGAAAAATAAATCATTCACACAAAATGGCATATCATTTTTTAATTATACAATATATCTTTTTTTCCTTGAGATAATGAATTCAACATAAATATTTTATTTCATGTTTCATGTAATATAATAAAATAGTATCAGTATAGAATCGAAAAAATTGGCCATCACATAATATTTATCTTGGAATTTTTCCGTCATAAAATCATAAACTTTTCAATCTAGGATACCCATTTGTAGAAGAAACGAGAGGAATCTTAAAAAAAGGTTTTTCACAATTTCATACTAGTTATATATTTGATACATTGGTAGTATCCCATACAGATATTCAGATTCACATTAGTATATTATAGATACTTCATCACATCTATCAATGATTTCAAGTGTCACATCATTACAGTGGTCAGATATACAACCACTAATAAATAAAATATATACTAGATAAAGTAAATATGGCATAGTGATTTCAAACATAAATCATCAATTTTCATTAAATCTATCCATAATTATTGATTTTAATAAAATATTAATTATCTAGTATATTAGATTCTTTTTTTAACTTCTCCTTAATTGGAACATCTCATATATATTCCCCTTTAATCCACCGATGTTAACGTACTATCATATTGATTAGGATTTAATGTGAATCTCTAAAAATATACTTACCTGGAGCAGGTGGGTTCAGAGAGGCATCTTAACCCACCAAATTATGATCATTTTCCCTCCATGATTTTTTTGATTTTATGTCTATTCACCTTTGGTAATAATGTCATCTCTCCCTTTTATTGTCTAATTATTCTCATTAGAAACAATTTTATAATTAGATGTCATATTTTCCATCCCTTTGATATTAAATAAAATTTATTATTGATCTTGTTCCATAATACATCTGATAGAACTATGTCCAATGTTATTTATCCATCCACACATATCTATATCATATTTGAATTTTACATTCTTAATTTATTTATCAAATTCTTCACTAGGAGTTTCAACCACAAATCCAATCCTAAAACCACTCACTTTGATGGATTATTTTTTTGGGTTCTGATATCTCCCATTTTTATTTTTAATCATGGCCATCAATTATTGTTCCATGATGAGGCATCTCATTTCGTATTATAGTTATCATTTCAAATACATTTAAATCGTCCTCATATATCATTTTTTCATCTTGGGAGTGTGTTTTTCATATTCCCTCATCAAAAAATTTCAATACACGACCCATTTACATTCCATCTTCTCTTATTTCCCAAATTGAGGTTGTTTTCATTGATTTTAAGTAAATATATTCATACCGGGTATTATTTACCCATTACCCATCATATAAAGACTATCTAGGATACAAATCTCTAATAAATTTATCATCCCATCGTATTTTTTCTTCAATGAAATATTCTTCCATTTCGGTGATGATTGATTCACTAGAATTATTTTTTTTCTAAAATATATATCCTCCCACCATTAATTTAGGAATTCTATTATTTCCAAATACTAGAATATTGCAGTATAACTCCATATCTCTATTTTTATACTCTACTATTAACATCAACTTCTAATTAATTTAATTATTTTAACCTTAGGTTCATTAAATACATCATGGAATTCATGTTTTTTGCCATATAATAACATATTTTTTAAAAAAATTAATGGAATTGTGCCTCTAGGAAATACCCAATTCCATCCTTGAAATTTTAGTGAAAGAAAAAGAAATTCCTTCCATATATAAACATTATTTTTATTTTTTCTAACACATCATTAAATTCTAGAGTTAGTGCATTCCACTTTATCTTACTTTGGGTCGCCGTTTACAATACCTAGATATAGAGGCATCTCTATATGATATAAATATATGTATCCATAATTTTTATCCCACATTTATTCATGAATCAATATATTTTTTTCAAACACCTTTTAACCTTTATTGTTTGGAAGGCCTATATTTTCCAACTTCAATATTTTTTTAATTAACTTCCCACTCATGGGGACTTCATGTTGATTTTGTTCTTTTTATCCTACAATTAACTCATCATTCCTTCCCTATCATTTTGATAATTTATTTCTCATTAAGAAATATTTTAAATATTGAATTAATTAAATAAACTCTTTCATTACGAATTGTATTATATTTTTCATTATCCTTTACAATAATTAAGAGATAGTTTCATCTACAAACATATTTTTCTAATGAATCATCCATAACACCATATTAATTTATTAATTGTGATTTTAATCAAATTTTTCCTTGATAAAATTTAACATATATTTAACATCCTCAATATATACGATTTTTGATACGTTTTAATATGTTAGTAAAAATTTGAATTTTTTCTAAATTCTCCAGTTTTCTCACATATTTCATCGCTTTTATTTTCCGTTACATTTTTTACTAGGGGGTACTTTTTATCACTATCACTGAGTAAACTCTCTAATATACATCTTTTAGTGGTGATATAGAATTATTCTTATCCAGATCTTATTTAATTATCTCAAATCCACATTTTATTAGGATTTATTGGGAGATAACATGGGTTTCCCTAATAATGATTCTGGTTCCTGGAGGACTATAGACAACTAATATGGGAGGGGTTAATCAATTTTCACATCAAATATCTTTTTTCTTTTTTTAATTAAATCTTCTAGAATTATTTTCTCTCAATCGGCTCAATTTTATGTTACAAAGACTCACATGGGTAATGTACTAAATATAGTCACAAGACCATAATTATTTTTAAAATGTCTAGTTATATGACCTAACATTTCACAAGATTGGTTATGATCCCCAATAAAGTATTATATGATATATCAAATATCATTATATTACAATTTGAGTATGATTACCACACAATAAACTTATCTGTGTCCTATTGATATAATCTTGACCAGAGTCACACCAGCTGATTTGATTATGCATATCATGACTTCCCTTTCCAACATCCCACTATAATTCATCAACATATTCCCATATTAGTCATTTAGTGTCATGGTGGTATTCTTATATACCCAAATTCTCACATGTTTTGTGGATTTATACCATGTAAACACAAGTTTTAATTTAATAAAACTCAATATAAGTGGATGAAATTAATTATAAGGATATATTAACAATCAAAAACGATAAATCCTTTAACATAATAGTGAAATCATTTAATTTCATAAATTATGCAAGAAAAACTAATAAATTTGTCCCTAAATATAAATGTATTCGTAGGTCTTATTAAAAACTAATTAATGGTGCTTCTCATAATATTTTCATGCACATAATCCAAACATTATTATTCCATGTTTTTATATACATGATACAAAGATTATTATTATTTTATATAAATATACTGTAAATACAACAAGTAGATTATTAATTACATTGATTTTATGCCTCATAATAGGTTATACAAGTTTTCCGTTGTTTATTTTTCACCATAACATATGTGAGATTCTTTTTTTTCTTATTCAAGATAATATCTTCTTTGATAGTGATAGAATGTATATTCTCTTAGAAAGAATCACAGTTCTAGCATAATAATCTATATTTTCACATTGATCTTGTCATTTCCTCACATTCCTAGGAATCTTCAATAATTTAACATGCTATTTCAAAATACTATAAATTATATATTTAGAATTAACAAAATTCTCCAATGTTAATATTCTTTTATAAAATACCAATTATATGATTCTATGTAATCTTGTGATGATTTTTTCAACTCTTGATTTATTCCAAAAATACACCTAATAATGTATATTATTTATGATATAGATACCAAAATATCAATAGAAAATATCTTTATAAGTAATGGCTTTATCTTTTCAAAATCACCAAACAAAATCCACACCTAAAATCCATCTATTTTATCAAAAATACATAGGAATCAAATCTGTTGTTTGGAAGTTATGTTTACTTTTGGAGATTCATGTAATTGGAAATTATTTTTATTTTTCATGATTTTATAATGTTCATTGAATTATATATTATGTAATTATAAACACTTGAACAAACACGAATCAATTCTTTTTGTAAATGGAAAACAATAACTCATCCTTTAATCATTCTTCACCTTTATTTATCAGAAAATTCCAATGAAATTATTTTCTTTTCAATAATTATATGTTGTTGACAAAAATATTAATATTATACAAACAATATCAAATGATTGATTATTATAGAACAAATATGTAATAAAATAAAAATAAAATCTTCAACATCATTATATTTGTATTTTCAGAGAATTAATTAATTTAAAAATAAATATATTTAAATTTAAATTGATCATCCCCTTGCATGGAGAAAGATTAGCACTAATTTCTCCTCACTATTATATAAAATACAATTATAGATGTTTATGATTTTTATACGATGAACAATTAGATCATTCATCATCCTAAATTTGTTCAAATTCATGATATTCAAAATCCAGAATTTTGATTATTCATCGTGTAGAACATTGAATTTTTTCTAAGTGTTGACGTCTTATGAAGGGGTATTCTATGGATTCCATTCCCCAAGTATTATAATGAAGCATTATATTCATATATGGGAATTTATTTATTTTTATTATAATGTGAAGCTGGTTTCCTAGATTTATTATTTTATAATATCACTAGAATACAAAAAGTATCGTATTGAGATTCTCCAGGTGAAGATGAAAGCAAACAAAGAAGAGATTTACCTAGATCAACAAATGTTTTTTAAAGCAAACGTTTGAAATACAAGTTTATAGAAATCTAGAACTGATTTTGATGAATGTTCTAAAAATGAGAAACCTTATATGGTTTAAAAATAAATTCCTTCAAAGAGTGGTTGGAATAAGTGAATTATTTCTGAAAATAACAATTAAGGGAGGGTCATATATATCACCATGACAAAAAATTTGGGAAATTCTGATGCCTTAAAGTAACATGAGTCTAAAAATTGATTAGAAAGTATCTGGATATAAGATGATTTAAAATACTTCCTATTCTAATTAAGTTAAAATGAATAAGAAAAATCTAACTATTAATGAGAATGTTTGTGGCTCAAATTAGAAGGGGAAGGAAGTGGTTGACAGATTTTATCACAATTCATATCGTAATGGATTTTTCAATGGTAAATACTCATTATATGGATATTGATGGAACTGTGGGGGATAAAGAAATATATAAAATATGTTTTTATTCAATCAATAACATTTCAATTATCCACCAGTTATTAATGATAGAGTTTTAGGGGGAATCAATATACTTAATAAATTAAAAAAATAGAATGTTTTTTAAAGAATATTGAGAAAGAAAAAGTAGTTATTGAAAATTGTTTCCATCCCAAGGAATCTATTTTTGAGAGATATGATCATCCTGGAAACGTTGAAAAAGGTTTTCTTGTTTTATTACCATCAGAACAAAAGATTTTTAATTATTAGAAGCTGAAGGCGAAGAATGAATTAAAATGAAACTAATCTATTATTGTTAAAAATACATGGAATTCCACCCAAGGAAGAAACTATTGATACATGATAGTGTTTATTCCTTTCATAAGACAAGAGACATAAAATTTTTGGGGGATGTGAAGGTTTTTAAAGAAGGAATTGTGACCTTTTTCATAGATGAATCATTGAAAATCAAAGGTGTTGGGTCATTCATCATTGGAAGACAAAAGATAAAATCCATGAATATGTTGTATGTGGATGGGATGAAATAAATTTATTTAAGTTTATCAAAATTTCGTGATTAGGGTAAAAATTTAACTATAGGATTGATGGGTTTGTTGTGAAGATTGAATAAAATGGGAATATTGTTACAATAGGAAGATGCAACATGGGAATATATTTCAGTTTAGTGATTCACAACTCTCTTGTTATATGAGCATCATAGAAGAGAATCAGTATGGGAATAAAAGGCTTAGACACATGTGTTAGAAAGATATGAGAAAATAAGTAAAATATTTTGTGTTTGTGACATTATTGATAAAACAAGAAGAAGATATTGATGTTTCTATATCTAGAAGAAAGGAATTTTTAAATATGTTGTTCACAAGAATGTTTATATTTGTTCAATATTGCCACTAGAGATGGTAAATTCTGATATATCTGTCCTAATAAGATAAAAATCAACAAATGGTTACATGTAATTCATTTCCTTCATTGATGATTTTATTCGCATTACATGTGTCATGAATTTAAAAAATCAATCAATTTTTTAAAATGTTTAATATTTTCAAAATAGGTGCAGAAAAAGAATACGAGTATTTAGTGAAGAAGTTGTGAATAAATAATAGTAGTGGATATAGAAGTGAATATATTTTAGTCTAATATGTGAATCATGAATTCATAATGAGTTTAGTTCCCCATAAACTATCTAAAAAAATGGTGTAGCTCAATGAAAGAACAAAAGCATAGTGGAAATGGGAATAAAGTAGTTACTTGACCATGTCCTTTCTCATTACATATGGAGGAAATCCATGTGTTCAACATCTTATATTTATAATCGTTGATTTTATAGGCCTAAATGAAGATTGAATCTATATAAATAGTTTTATAGAAAAACTACATGATTAGAAAATCATCAATTAATTCGGGTGTCCTTGAATTATAACGAAGAAAGGTGGGAACTGTGTAATGTTTGACTATAAATGTGAAGATAGAATTTTCATAGTATATGATCTAAAATGAAATTATAATTATGATTAAATAATGATAAAAATAATTAAAAATTTAGATAATGCCTATGTAATTTGATGAAGAAGTAAATAATATCCTACATAGGTTGAAAAAGAAGGTTGTGGAAGTTGAAGAGAACAATTCAGATAAGGATACAAACAATTATAATTATTCTTAAGAAGAAGAAATATACTCATCTATTTCCATTTTTGGGAAATATTTCCAAAAATCTCAACCAAGTATTAAAAACAATTGTAATCTTATAATATAATTGATGATTAAAATAAAAATGATCGAACGAGTAGAACAACAAATTTTGTTCCACATTCTTCTCTATATTGAAAATTCGAATTGAATGATGTCAATGAAGAATTTGAGAATCCTAAATGGGTTTAGTCGATGAATGATTAATTGAATTAGATCAAAAATAACAATACATAGATCATGTACCCAATCCTAAAAACAAAAATATCCTTGTAACAAAATGGGTTTTCTAAAACAAGATGAATGAAGAAGGTGTTGTTATAAGAAACAAAACAATATTATTTTTTGAAGGGTATTCACAGACAGAAGGAATAGATATTGATGAAATCATTTCTTGAGTGTCAAGATTGGAAATATTTAGAATATTTCTTTATATTATTTCTCAATGAGGTCACAAGATCATTCAAATGGATGTTAAATATTTATTCCGGAATGGTGATCTTAAAGAATAGGTTCATATTGAAAAAATTGGTACAGATTTTATTCAAAAAACGTGAATGTTATGAATGTATATTTATGGAGGCCTTATATGGATTAAATAGGATATAAGGGAATGGTATTCCAAATTTGATATCTGATAAAGGAAGGCGAGTTTTGAGAAAAATTTATTGGATAAAAATATATATTGTACAGAAACTCAATGGAATTCCTTCATTATAATTGTTTTCATTGATGATATTGTTATTGTTAGGAATGATTAATGAGGTTTCGAATGACTATAGAAGAATTTAATAAGGTATTTGAAATGTCTGTGGTGGGATAAATTAAATAATTTTTCTGAAGAAAATATTTCAAAAGGATAAATAAATTTTTCTTTCTCATGAAATTTATTATAAGAAACATCTCAAGAGGATCATAAAAGAAAATAGAAACCCAATTTCCACAACCTTTTCAGTGGAATGCAAGTTGATTAATGATGGAGAAGGGAAATAAGTTGATTCTATAGGGTATTAGAAGTTGTTTGTATGTCAATTTTATTTATATACCACAATACCTGACATTTTTTTATGTTGTAACATTATGTCAATGATTTCAGGGTCCACCAAAAAATCATACATAAATTTTGGAAAATGAATTCTCATATATATCATAGACATAATATAATTCCAAATCAGGTATTTAAACGCTGATGGTATTGTTTTTAGGTATTTTGATAAATATTAGGCATGAAATGTTGATGATATAATATCCAAATCTGGTGGACTATTTATGAAAGTATATAATTGTGTTAGATGGAATTCAATGAAATAGAATTCAGTAACTCTAAATATGTATAAAGCTGAGTATGTATTTTCCACTGAACCCACTACTCAGCTTTTTTTGATGAAAAATTAGAAGATTTACTTATTGAAGTGAATTTACCCTTCCTCATAGGGTCTTATAATCAAATAACAATCAATCTCGCATTTAATCTAGTTAAAAGTGATCATTCAAGACATATTAATAAAAAAAAGTATTTTATCAATGATCATATGAAGAACAATGAATGGAAGATGATATATGTTCCAGTATTCGAACAATTGGATAACATTTTAACAATACCATTAGCGAAGAAATCAGTATAAATATTTAGGTTGAACATTGGTGTCCAACCTCAATATCATCATCATTTAGGTATGTGTTCATATCATCTCTCTCATATTACCTTTGGATTGTTTTTTGAGTGGGGGGGGGGGGGGGTTTATTCATAATTGAATAATTTTGAATGTAATATAGTGGGAGTTGCGGGTAATATAAGAATTCAATATTTTTTCATGAGTGAATTATTATAAATATTTGTTTGAGTGGTTATATGAAATTATTGGATTGTATTCCATGAAGGATGAATAAGATATGATGGATAAAAAAGAATTTTGTCTTCATAATAACAACTTTTAGACATCATGGTTTTGCAGTCAATGATTCTTGTTTCAACAATGAGTTAACTCAAGTAGGCTTAAAATTATATATATGTAATCCATTTTTTGAGGATACAACATTCATTGATTTAAAAAAATGCAGATTAAAAAAATATTGAGTGGGAGATTATTAGGACTAAGCTGGTGATGAACATGATGGTGTTCATGTGTTGTCTTATTTTGTCAATAATGTTTAGTGAATAAACGACGAAAACATATCAATTAACATTTTTATGGTACAAATCATATTATGATTTTCATTCCAAAAGAATCAGACTCATTTTTTTATGATAATCAGACTCGATGTGAAATTAAAACAATATGAGAAGAATTTTTTTTGGAGGAATGGTTTTGATTTGACTCGCAAATAGTATAGAATGATAGTGAATATATATTTGTTAATGTAAATGGTCATCATCATCATTCTATATATGATTATATAATAGCATTTTTATTATGAAACATCAGAGTCTCTGTGACTACGTTCAATTAATTTTGATGAATCTTTGACAATTTTTATTTATTATAAATCATATGATAATTGTAGAACATTTTATTAATGTTTTATTAAATAATGATTGGTTAAATGAGATGTAGTTAATTATTATTTTTATTGATCAGACCTAGAAAGAATTATTGAATAGATTCTGTTTATTTAACAGATAGTGCCTAATGAAAATATGGTGTCGAGTGAAGAGGTGGTGCCATTATAATGTAGCATTTGATTTTCCATCAGACGTTCTATAAAATTATTTGTTCCTATGATTTTATAACATAGAATCAAGAGGAGGATTATCATATCCATTATGATCATAAATAGAATGATCATATGCAGACCAATTTCACATAGAAAATATTGTACTTGGTGAGAGAGGAAAAGAATAAATCGAGAATGATTGGAATGATGAGATACATTACATTTAATGTATTACGATGCTGAAACAATTATTAAATTAATTTAAATTAATTAAAGAAGTCATGATACAAGAACATGACTTTGAATGATGGTTTAAGTGGGTCATGGGAAAATATGAGTAGAATGAGATCAAAAATGTTGTCAACCATTTCAAAAGTCTTAAATTACATTGTTGGTTTCTAACTATTTCTAGAGAAGAGAATAGGTTATAGTTTTTAATATCATGTTGTTCAATAGTAAAAAAGAAAAGTATATTTAAAAATATATTTTCAAGGATGAGTTCTATATTCAAATGAAATATTTTGATTTATATCATTTCAGAAAATCGTACTCATAAACTTAGAATGGTATCCATTTATCTGTATATTTGTTTTCAATTGGTAATGCAATTTTCTGTGAAGAAATTGAGTTTTGTTCATCTTACACATGTGTGGACATCATACTGACAATTGAAATTAATATCCGAACAATGAGTGAATGTTATAATACAATCTATATGCTTTGAGAATAGTTGACAATGTGAAAATGAATCCCAATATTTCAAGGGAAATTTAAATTTGGGATTATTTTTTCCAGTATAAAATAATTTTAAGATTCCCACAAAATTTCACAAGGTTCACCTATAAAAGAGGAAGGGTACACTGTAATTTTCAGATAATGAATCATTATTCAATGAAATAGGGAGAGAATCTCCATGTTTTTAGTGAGAGAATGAATTACTCATACCGATAGTTTTTTGAAGTGGTTTTGATGAAGAATTGAAAGAACATGCAAGATCAAAACATGGTATTAGGTTGATAATTGTACTCAGGTTTTGTCAAACTCATCAGATAATTGTATTCGGCTTATCAATTGTATTCAACTAACCATTGTATGAGGCTAAACTAATCATCTTTATTACTTCCATATTGGGTTTCTCGGACTAAGGAAGAATCGTATTGGGTTTTAACATACTCAGTAATTAATGTGGGGCCAATTCATTTATGTTTTATTATACTATTTAATCATACCGAAATTGTGGTATCATGGAGAATCTTACTCGGATGAATAAGTCTCGAAAACTGGACAGAGTTTTCATAACAATGTCTAAGAGTTTCTTACTTTTTTCTATGATATAGAATTGATGATTTTTTTAAAATTTAGTAAATATATTTAATTTTAAATAATCATAAGTAAGATGAGTTGTTATAAAATCATTTGAATTACCCAATTTGTGCTATGAGGGTGAAAACACACTTATGGATTGTTTACAATGTGCTAAATTTAACAACCCAAACATTACTTTTGAAAATTCCTCTTGATCTAATTTAATGTCTTATTATGTAAAATGGTTATATAAGAAATATTCACTTTCTTGGATTTATGTTTTTTGATTTAAAAATACCTTTACAAATTTTCATCATTTCTAATATATCTATTTGACAATTATGACATTATTGGTATAAATATTGGGTTATAACAAATCCAATTTACTCAGAGAAAGGATGTGATGGCTTCATCCAGTAGAATTGGTCCATACGAAGTCCATTAGTTGGAGCTCTAAAAGGAGGTAGATTCACTAATCATTGATCCAGAACAAGCCTATTCATATCTTCAACATATTAATCTTGAATCAAATAACCTACTATAGAAGTGGATGTTAATATATATTACCACCCGGGAAATGTTATTGGAGCCACCCAAAGAGTCGTTCACCAACACAAACCTTACCATTATGTCATATGTGGCTGTTAAAAGGGTTTATGAAACAAGACCATGTCACAATGAATATATGAATTAATTTTTTATATAACAAGAAATATACATTAATTTTATTATTGTTACATTTTAAATGGTTTTAAGGCACAAATAGTAATTTTTGGAAAATATTTAAAATCTATGAATAACTAAATTTTAATAAATTAAGTTAATTTTTAATGAAACTTTATTTAAATAAAAATTTATTACTAAATTACGATATATTAAATATAAGTAATCCAATATTTTTATGAATGCAATTATAATTTTTATTATGGTTTGAAAGATGTTTTTTGTTAAAACCCTTGAATTTTCAGTAAACGTTGGTTTTTATTTTCAAGGTACAAATTCACATATTTATAAAAATATTTGGATAAAATAAATATTATATTTGGATTTAGGGCATCAAAAATATCTAATGGTTAATTTTACATAATTTTATAAGACATTAATACTGTTGGATAAAAATTATGTAACACATAAATGTGTATTGTGTTTTATGAAATCACAAAGTCCCAATAGTGATGTAAAAAAATACAGAAGAAGGTATATTTTTCCAATATATTTTTTACCTTTTAAATAATTATATTTTAGAATTTTTTTTGATTAATTTTACAATCCCTTAGTGGACCCTCCAAGACTTATAAGAAATTTTTACATTGTAAAATGATTTCCTTGAGAGTGTTAATGACCTCCACAAAAGAACGCCAAATATTTTATTATTTTCAGTAATTGGCCATATAAAATAATTTCGTGTAGTCCCCTTTATAAAAAACCATGGGCAAAAACAATGTATTGGGTTGTGGTTTTGACAATTTTAATGTGGTGTTACCGAAACCTAAATAATTAAGAATTCCTTTTCATTTCCAATATAAACATGCTCTATCTACCATTCCTCTTCACTAAAAACCTTTTGGGCTTTGACTATCTTCTGACCACCTCTCTATAAACCCCCCACCCAAGGTTCCCCCATCTCCCCATAATCCTCTCTCAATACTCTCACAAGCATTAGGGATCACAGTTCCTAGTTAGGGATTTCTTCCATTCATTGTTACTATCAATTTATATATGTGGATATACCATTAAATTATTTATTAAAAACGTTGGGAAATGATTTTGAACCTTACCCATTCATCCACATTATGTTTCAATGATGATAAGTACATTTCTCTACCATTAATTCCTCGCATGTACACCCATTAGTAAGTAGAAATTCCATATTTGATTTCTCTCTCCTCATTTACATTCAATAAATTTTTTTATTATGCTTCTAAATTTCATTAAATATGTGGTTATATTATGTTCCATGACCCCCTTACTGATCATTTCATGTATAAATGATGAGAGACCTCTTTCTATCTTATCAACCCATTTTTGGATTTTTATTTGACATCATTTTTCTACTAAAGTTACAACAAACTTTCCATGCCAAAATCATAGTGTTTGTGAATAACATACCCATTACACTATCAAGGGTATTAAAATTTATGAACATTTACTTGTTGATCTAGGACATACGTTTATTTATTCCACATCTCATATTCTTGTAATAAATTATGACGTTTAATGAATACATGTTTTATGATCGATGTGGCACATTTATGCATAAAATGAAATGATTATGATGGGTGGGCCCTGATACCACTCCAATGCATTGCGTAAATATTAGTATCATAATACATCTTTTGTGGTAAGGGTTTATCCATACTCCAATTTTAATGATCCTTTGATCATGATAATATAATGTTTAATATTTTTTCCACATTTCCATGTTATGATAGTCATGCTATATCATGCCTTTCTGTACATGTTACACATGTGCTCCATTTATATTCATGTTGCCTAAAATGTACTATATTTTTCTTGTTAACCTTGTTTACTCCCTTACTGGGCTTTATATATCACCCTTTTAATAGGCATGTCCACTTTTTATCACATGGAATTCTATGTATTAAATAATATTGTTTTCATTTAAATGAAGTTTTCAATAATTATGTTGTATTTTATGTTATAAGAAGTTATGTAATGTTCATAATCCCTATAGACACCACAACTATCGATCTATATTGTTTAATTAAGTGAATGTTTATGTAATAAATCATTATTTTTTGTGTAATAAAGAGCATGGTTTTTATCGTTGTAATCAAAGGATATGTTTAATAATATTTGGGATTAGGATTTAGAAACCCTAGTTATTGACATATGGATAAGACTAAGTATAATAATAACTATCCTAAATTTTGGTGAGTAAATAGTTATTCTATTATTAAGAAAATACAACCATGTATTTACATGAACATGTAGAGATGGCTCTGTTATATATGTATCTAGCGTAAACCGAGAAAATAATGAATTGAAATAGACATGAACAAGAATTGGTTCATGAAAATGGGCCACGTTGATCTCTTGGTCACGACACACCTAAGAGTTATGATATGGTAAATTCATAAGCTTCGTATGAACTATTATTAATGAAATTAAAAAAAATACATACGAATATATATTGGGATTTTGATAATGGATAACATAGATTAAATCCTATAAATTCATATGTTAAGGAAATAAATGTAATTTATAAGTAATCCATTTTTTATTAGGATTCCCCTTTATCTGTTACTAAAAAATTTATTTTTATTTCAGCCAATGGCCGGTAAAGGGAGGACATGGGGTAACAACAGATGTAGAGATCCATGTAATGACTATTCTAATGAGATGCTCAAATCGATGGGAGTGGGAATCGAAAACATTGTAATGATACTCTCTCAATTAACTCAACTTTTAAATTGAAACATGGGTTGAGAGGAAATTTCAAACCCCCTATGAAAGAAAAAGTCTTGATCGATAGCTTAAAATGACCAAGGCCTCTTACATTGAACGGATCATATGATCCCTCATTGGTTGAACAATGGATCAACTCCATTTATAAGATATTCTCAGAACATTAATGTTCTGGAAAAGATAAGGTTCTTATATATTTCTATCGTATGTAAGGTTAAGATGTTAAATTGTGGACATGGGAAAAAATAAAAATCATGAGGAAGTGATCAAGGCATTGGAATGGATGAAATTCCAGAAACTATTTTTTGATAAACACTATTCCTCATACCATTTGACTTAATATTGAAAGGGTATTCCTTTCCCTCAAACAAAAAGATGACAAATCCAGTAGTGCGTACGAGGCATGCTTCACAAGGCTTTCATGATATGCCTCTGGCTTTGTCATTACCCATGAATGAAAAGTTGAAAACATCATTTTTTGGATAAAACCTAGCATACGGGAAGCCCTAGCAATCCCTGATTTTGATAGCTATGATGAAATTTTCTTATATAGCCTCAAAGTCAATATATGAATCAGATAATATCAGGGGTATCATATGGATAAGAAGAAGAAGGTCAATTTTAATTATGGAGGTCCAATTGATAAATCTAAGGGTCCAATGAAATTACATCTCCCATCTTGCCAATGGTACAGAAATAAGCACCCAATAAATTGCATGAAGGGGGAGATTAAATGCATTAGGTGTGGAAGAGAAGGGAACCAGGCCATTATTTTCTGACATGAAAAACCCTTTGTTGTTAAAATGGAGAAGAATTCTCCATTGGACCCTCAACTCATTGTTCATTGCATCAACTGTAAAAAACCATGGAACATTAAAAACCATTTCCCTATGCCAATGGTATTCGAAGTAAACCAAAAACCTATACAGTACCAATAGAGATATCTTTCCATCACTAATACAGAATTAATCCCAGAAGTGGTGAAAGGTTCACTTGTTATTCATTTAATATTAGTGAACATACTTTCTTATTCTAGTTCAATGGATTCTTTTATATCGAGGAAATTTAGTAGAACATTCCAAACACCACCACATATCAATAATGTGATGATGTAAATGAGAACGGAAAATGGGGTAATCATTGAATCCCATGAATATAACTCATCCCTTATCAAAATTTGTTTATTGAAAATCCTGGTGAACCTCGTCACACTTCCTATAGTGGAATTTGATGCAATTCATGGAATGGACTGCCTTTCCTTATATAGATCCAACATAAACTCCCATTATATGGAAATCACTATCCATATGGAAAATCAACCGTGATTCAGTACAAGTACAAGGAGGAGGATAAATCTTATTCAGTACCACGATTCTTTGTTTGGATATTACTACACATGGAGCAAGTGTATCATGCATAGTTGATTGAGTGTATGAAAGCAACCATCCTTGAAGACATTCATATTGAATAGATATTAGATGAAGTGTTTACCAAGGAATTTTCTAGTCAACCTCCAATAAGAGTTGTTGAATTATGAATTGACCTTATACTTGTCACTTTTTTAATATCAATTACTCTATATAGAATGGCTATTGCAGAGTTTTTGGAGCTAATGAAATATCTACAGGAGAAAATGGATAATGTTTTTATACTCCTATGTGCGTCACAGAGGGGTGTACCAATTCATTTCATCAAAAAAAATATGGGTCAATGTGACTTTGTATTCATTATCGTGAGCTCAAAAAAATCATGATAAATAACTGTTAAACTCAAAAAATAATTGTTGCCTATTTTGTTCAGCTACAGGGAGCACAATACATCGCCCTGGTGGATTTGAGGTCGTGATATTACCATGTAATTTTGAATAAGGTGGATGTCCCCAAGACTGCCATTCATACAAGTTATGGACAATATGAAATCATAATAATGCCTTTAAAACTCACTAATTCTCATCAAATCATCATGTATTTGAATAATACATTCTTTAAATATTACCTCAAAATGTTTTTTTATTATTTATATAAGCTATTATAATAAAATTCAATCCCAAGTAAGAGAATTAAGAGCATCTAAGCACTGTACTTGAGACACTGCGAAAGGAGAAGCTCTATGAAATGTACAACAAGTTTGAGTTATGGTTGAAGGAAGTAGCATTCATGGGTCATATCATCATTAGTAATATGATATATATGGATCACTATAAGTTAGCTATAACTGAGGGATGGCTAAGGCCAAAATTATGGACAGATATCTAGAGCATCCAGGGGTATGTTGGATATTATCACTATATATTGAGGTTTTTTTCATGATTGTCCAACCCTATTACCAAGCCATCACGAAAGGGAGTCAAGTTTTAATAGTGTTATGAATACGAAGATAGAATCAAGGAGTTGAAAATGAGGCTTATCATTTTGCCTATGGTAACACTAGCCATATGTGGAGAACATTTTATCATATTCAGTGATGCATCAAAAAAGGGAATGGTCTATGTGAAGATGAAAAATTACAATGTCATTGATTATACTTCAAGGAAATTGAATTTTCATGATCCAAACTATCCCTCACATGATCTGGAGTTGGCAGCAGTAATATTTTCATTGAAAATTAGGTGGCTCTACCTATTTGGGGAGAAGTGTAAAAAATATACAAATCACAAAAACGTCATGTTTATATTCACACAAGTAGTGTTGAACATTCACTAATGATGATGGTTAGAGCTGATCAGAGACTATGACATCTCAATCCATTACCACCCTAGGAAATAAAACAAGTTAGAATATGGTATATGTTGAAAGGACCCAAAAATTTTATCATTTCTGAGAAATGAGAAGAATCAATTATCCTTATGATTAAAGAAGATTGACTTGAGAATCATAAATAGGGAAATAATATCAATCATTTCACAAATTAATTCTCAACTATATATTTAGGAATTGTCAAATAATGATAAATAGAATGATCTTTTAATTCATTAGAATGTGAGAAATATCATAAATTGGAAATCCCAAGAGATCAATATTAATGAACAAAGAATTATGAGATTTATGAAAAGATTATGTTTCCCATCATGTCTGGAGTTAATGAAAGAATGTTTTGATGATGCACATAGTTTAAATTTCCCCATTCACCTATGATACAAAATGATGTATCATGAAATACAAGAGAATTATTGGAGGGATAAAATGAAAAAGGAGATCAATGAGTATACATAAAAGTGCACGGTATGTCAGAAAGTGAAGGCTCAAAGGCATAAGTCTAATGGGATGATGCAACCATTACCCATACAAACATGGAATTGGTAGAACATCACCATGGACTTTGTCACCAGACATCAGAATACATCCAAAAGTAATAGGTCAATCTAGGTTTTTGTGGATCATCTTAAAAATAATTCACACATCATTGCAATTCAAGAGGATTTCTCAATAGATCAATTGGCATAGATATACATCAGAGAAGTGGAAAGTCTTTTTCGAGTGCCACTGTCGATTTTATCTGATCGAGATCCATGATTCACCTATATTTTATAGAAGAGTCTCCAACATGCATTGAATACTTAGTTGAATATCAGTACGACTTACCATCCTCAATCTGATGGCTAATTTTACTGGATTGTATAATCACATGAGGACATATTGAGTGCATGCTCAATGTCCATCAAAGGAGGTTGAAATCTACATCTTCCTCTCGGTGATTTCTATTACAATAACAATTTCAACTCAAGAATCCAAATGGATCCATATAAAGAACATTATAGGATGAGGTTCATAATCACGTCATGTTAGGATGAAGTTGGGGAGTGAAAACTCGTAGGTCCTAAAATGGTAGAAGGAATGGTAGATAAAGTTAGGACCATCAAGAAGCACATTAAAGCTTAATAGAGTTGAAAAAATATCCATGATTTAAATCATGGATGAGACCTAGAGTTTGATGTTGGAGACATTGTATTTTTCCTCATATCACTATGTAATATAGTAATAATATTTTGGAAGAAGGGAAGCCTTATTCAAAGGAACATATTCCCTTTTTGGTTCCTTGACCACATTGGAGCAATGGCCAATCCACTAGAACTCCCACTGATCCTATCTCAAGTACACGATGTATTTCATGAATCACTCTTGAAGAAGTACATTCAAGACACATTCAATGTACTCAATATAGGGGTGGTTCTATTTGGGATTGACATCACTTATGAATAGATACTGGTGAAGAATGAATATAATAAGGAAACAATTATACGATATAAGTCAATTCCCCTCATAAAGGTGTTGTGGAGAATTGATAAGGTTAAAGATGCAACGTGGGAATCAGTGGAAGTGATGAACTAGAGTTACACTCATCTTTTTTAGTTTTGGATAAAGAAATTTCAAGGGATAAATTTCATAATGGGGGAAAATTTTATTGACCAAATAATATATTTAAAAATACCAATTGATCTAATTAAATGTATTATTATGTTAAATTTATATATAAGGCCTATGAACATCCTTGGTTTTATGATTTTTTATTTTAAAATACCATTAATTTTTTTTTACCATTGCTGATATAATCGTTTTATAGCGATCAAATGATTAAATACATGGATTCAACAAATCCAATTTACACAGATAAGAAAGAGATGGACTCATCTAGTATAATTACACCTTGAAAGCCCATTTTTTGGAGCTCGGAAATGAGGTAGTTTCATTGAGTGTTTCTCCTGACCATGCCCATGTTGAGCTTTAACATGATATTCTTGATCAGAAACACCTATGGGAGAAGTGGAAGTTAATATATATTACCACCTGAGCGATGTTATCTGGGCTACAAGAAGAGTCTTCCACCATCACACACCTTACCCATAGGTCGTAGGTGAGTGTTATAAGGGTGTTTTTAACAAGACCCTAGAACTATAATTATTTCCATTAATTTTGTAATGATTAATGAATATACATACATTTTATTATTTTTACATTGTAAATGGTTTTTAAAGCACAAATAGATTTTTTTACAAAAAAATTAAATTCAGTTATGAAATATATTTTGATTATTTAATGTATATTTGAATTTATTATCACATTAATAAATTATTATTACTAAATAACACTTTTTTAAATAAAAATTTACATGAATTTTTTTTGAATACAATTGTAGTTTTTAAAGGTTGGGAATCCTTTTTTGTCAAAAAAAGCTGAATTTATGATAAAAGTCAATTTTTTATATACAAATAAAAATACCTAGAAAATTAATTATACAAACAGAATATTATTTGTTGATTCATGAGGTCTAAATTATTTAATAGTGAATTTTTCATAATTTTATGAACTAGTCAAATTTTTAGGTAAAAATTAAGTCGCGTTAAAATATATTATGTGTATCATTACATCATTATAACCAAATAGTGATGTTATAAAATACTATAAAATATTTATATTAGGCCAATGCATGTTTTAAAATTAAAATAATGCCATTTTATATTTTTTTGATTTATTTTTCAATTTTTTAGTCGACCCTCCATGATTTATAAATCATTTTAACATTTTAAAATTATTTCCCTTAGATTGTGACTCCACTCTATGTAAGAATGCATAATATTTTATTATTTTTGGAAATTGTCCGTATAAAATAATTTTTTCCACTACCCTTTGGAAAAAAACATGGGAAAACATCCTGGATTGGTTTGTGGTTTTGATTAGTTGAATGTGTAATGTAAAAAAAGTAAATAACAAATAATTTCCTCAATATTCCCATATAAACCCAATCCATCGGTCCTTCCTCTTCAATAAAAACATTTTTATCTCTACCAACATCTTCCATCATCTCTCTATAATCCTCCAAAGGTGCTGCATTCTCCCTAGAATCATCTTTTAATCCTCTCCCAATCCTTTTAGATGACACTTCCATGTAAGGGATTTCTTCCTTTCTTATTTTTGTCAAAATTTTATTATATTGTTATACCCTTTAATTTTAAATTAAAAATGGTGTGGTATGATTTCACACCTCACACAAACAACCCTAAATAACTTTGAATGATAATAGACCCCTTTTACTCTCATTAATTCCTCACATGAACATCTTTTAATATGCCAAAATTCTGTAAGGGTTTTTTCTCTCCTCATTTACATATCATAAATTGTTTTATATTATGAATATAAATTCCATTAAATATGTGGTGATATTATGTTCTATAACCCCCATACAACCCATTTCATGTAGTAATGATGAGATACACATTTCTCTCTCATCAACTGATTTTACATTTTCTATTTGAAATCGTTATGCTGCAGAAGTTACACAAATATTTCAATGCCAAAAACATTGTGTAAGTGAATACCATACCCATTTCATTATCAAGGGTATTCACCTTTATAAACATATAATTGTTGATATAAAACATAAATTTATTTATTCCACATCTACTATTCATGGAATAAATCATTATTTTTCATGAATCCATGTTGTATGATCTATATGGAACACTTATGCTTGAAATTAAATAATAATGAAGGATGCACCCTGATAACACCACAATGCCTTGGGAAATGATAAATATCATGATATGTCAAGTGTAATGGGCGTTTACTCGTGATAATTCATGGGAAATGAGTCTTTACTCATGCTCCATGTGCAATGAGCCTTGTCTCAGGCTAATATCATGTTAAATGTTGTTGACACATTTTTATGTTAAGGTAGTCATGATATATCATGCCTTTAAGTTGAAATTTGTCTTCTATTTTATTGATTCATTTATTACCTCACTTGTACATTATTCTTCATGTTATACATTTTTTACTCCCTTAATGGTCATTATAGCTCCCACTTTTCTAATGCATCGCCTCTGGTTATCCCATGCAATGATATGTACGAAGGAATGTAGTGGTCATGTGAAAAACGTTTTCAAAAAAATGTTGTATTTTATGTTTTATGTTGTTAGGTGATGTCCCAAATCCCCAATGAAATTATACCTCATGATCCTCATAGTTTTCATATGTTTACGTTTACATAATAAATCATCTAAATGTGTGTCACAAAGATTTGGGTTTTATAAAAATGAGTAGTAAAGATATATCTTACTCATTGTAATCCAATGATTGGTTTTTAGTGAATTGTATTCTATTGAATCATTACCAAGCCATACAAAGGACATATCTTTTCATATTTAATAGTGAACCTTTTAAATCATTGTGTTCATGTGGGTGTGTATAGTAGTACTTTTCAGCATGGAATATTGATATTTAACATGAGTCGAAGTTTAATTCCATTAAAAATAAATATTAAATAAAAAGGTGTATCAGATATTCACCTCCTTCCCCTCTTAGTGACACAAATACACTGACTAGGAACATTTCAATTTAGTCGAATACAACATTAATGATGGAACCCAATCAAAACTCTACCATCTAATGAATAAACGAAACAGATCTATCAAAGACACTAAATCTACACGAAGTCAAAACTTATTATCAATATTTCATTAATATTTCGGTTTGTAGTTTTCAAATTGATGCTATCTTTTTTGTGGAGATATTATTGTGGTGGGGAAAAATTGTTTTATTTTTCTCTAAATCAATATATCATCTATTGGATGTTGGAAACCATGGGTGTATTGGTTTTACAATATATAATGTTTTTCTACCTATGAGATAAATAAACATGATTTTATATAAAAACTTATCTTAAGTACCTTGAATAATAAACTTATGGAAATATAAATATAAACAATTTCATATATAAATAACAAATTAAAAATCCGCTTTATGGGTTAAAACAATATGAAAGAGAATGGTCTTCCTATATTTATGAGCACATCATGAATATGGGTTTCATAATATGTTATGAAGATAGTAATATATATCTAATGAATACGAAAACCACATCACAAATTTTGACTATGTATGATGATGAATTTTTTTTCTAGTAATGAATAGAATATGTGTGAATAATTCTAAATATAAAAGTGAAATTTTTTGAGATCTATTATCTTGGGGGTTGGATTTTTCTTGGTATTGAATGTTGCTCAAAAATGTGATCATATTATAATCTCATAAGAAAGATATAAAAATTAGTTATATAATGGTTTTAATATCAATTGATCAATAATATTTTCTACACTAACTCTTTAATGTAAAATGTTGATTAATTAGTATGATGGTATTTGTGTAAATGGAATATAATTCAAAATATAGATTGGTGATTTTGTTTATTTGATTACCTGACGGACAAATATTTTCAATATTCCTGTTTATAATTGAAAAGGTAAATATAATATTATGGAGTGTCATATATTGGAAATAAATAAAATTTTTACATACATTCAAGGAATATCTTTTTCTGTAATATTTTATGTGAAGGATCAAAATATTAGAATATAAGGATAACGTGATGCTTTGTAGATTAGAAACATAGTTGATAGAAAGTGAAAATCTAGATAATCATTATACCATATTGGAAGATCTTTTGTCAGAAAATTCCTAGAATCATTCATCTATCACATTAACTTCCACTAAGAATGAATATATTATTGTATCTTAGTAAGATTCAAATATGATCTAGATGAAAACACATCTTGAAGGAACTGTTGTTGTAACCGAATAACCACCAACTATTAGTGGTGAAAATAAAATTCCATATTTTTATGAAAATATAGAAAAATACTCATGATCTATGTTCATTAATATCTGATATCATTCCATAAATGGGAATATTGATGAAAGAATCTTTATGTAGATATTTTCTCTTATAAGGAGAAAATTGATGATATTCTTACAAAACCACATCATACGGAGTATTTTAATAATTTGAGAGAGAAAATGGATGTTCATACCATTCCAAAATAATAATTATATATTTTATGTTTCCTCATATATTCAAATTGTACATTTATTTCAAAAAAATGGGTTGATATCAACTATATGGAAACGATCCATCTTATTTTTGAAAATATTTTCTACGTTTATTGATATCTATTATGGTAAAATTAATCACAAAAATTTTGTACACCTATATAAATTCATTATATGTGTCTCATATTATTTAGTGGATTAATACTTTTTATGATGTTGGGAAGAACCTCTGTATAAACACAATTTATCATTATAATCATTATAGAGAATAAAAAATCATATTTAAATTACATTGAATATATTAATTGGGAGAAGATGTAAAATGTAATTCAAACTGATGTATATTTTATTTGTACAAAAAAAGTATACATAAAAGAAGATCATAGAATCTATTTTTCAATACATGGTTGGTTTTTAATCTTTTTTGACTTTTGTAATGAGTAACACATTTTTTTGGAAGATGTTTCAGGTATGATTTATGAATTTATCTTGTTTTCAGTTGAATGATTTTTTTATTATGTTAGTAGAATACTATTGAAGTAATATAAGAAGTATTAATGTGTTGTATATGATTAGAAATTTATTGTAGTATTAATTGAATATTTATAGGTATCCCAAAATTATTTAATGTGTCTCAATATTCTTCAGATGTGCTGAATATGTTCTGGAATATTTTGACATGTTATGAAATTGTGTCGTCAAAAATTTGGTAATGTAATTCTCTGCATAAGGGTAATTAAAGACCAGTATAAAAAATCCTAAGGTTAAGGGCTATATATGATACATCTAGAATGTGAGAATTTAAAATTGAAAAATTTATACCATTATTAAGAGTAATATGTTAGTTTCCAATTTAAATTTGTGGAAGTGGTAATACATATGAGTCATTATGAAGGAAGTGATCTATAATTTTGGAAAAGTACATGAACATAAGATACAATTATATAAAATTTAAAATTATCCAACATATTCAAAATTTGATCTTATTGGATGTTACGAAGGAATTTAAAAAGTATAATTTCATTTAGTTAATTTGAATTTCTAAAAGGATAATTTAGAAGAAGTATTAAAATATAATTATTCTTATATAGTTCTACAGTTTAAAAATAACACAGAAGGGGGATTAAATTATTAATCATGTCAGGATTTTTTAGGGTTAAAGAAAAAGATTTAGTAATTCCATGAATAAGTGAACTATGAAATGATGCTTTCTTAGAAATAATTCCCAACCATATTTGGATCTTATATTTGAGATGCAACCAGACCATGGGAATAAGAGCCACACCATTGCGATAATGTAATGAGAAGATCTATAGTTTCCTTCAATGCTATTTGGTGAAGAATATATCATCGTAGAGAATTACTCGTTGTGTCTATTTCATGGATTATGGGCTCTATCATGAAAATAGATATAATATCTTGTAATATTTTTACTATATATTCAACGATGTTTTCATTAAATCATATAATCAAGCATACATCATGAGGAAGTCTGTCATGGATGTGATAGTTTCATTGTATGAATTTTAGTGTAGATGTCTATATTAATGTCCAAATGGTTTTATGGAATGATATATCCACACTCATTATTGAAATCACATTATAGTTAAAATTATTTTAAATAATTTTTATAGATTGAAATATTAGAGATATTAGAAATTTTATACAGTAAGTGTTTTCTTGTTAAATATATTAAAACAATATATAATATAATTTTTCATTATAAAAAGATTTTAATAAAGGAGAAAAACATATTTGGCAAAGGTGAATACAATTTGATGAAATATTGGGCATTGAGAACAACTCATATATAATTTCTTTTTGTGAATAGATTTATAGAAATTATCCCATATGTGCTTCATTCTTTCTCGATTGATTAATTTTATAAAAAATTTCGTATTTCATCAATTTTTCAAGTCTACTTCATATTTTATTTGTATCATTTTAAAGGACATTACCTTTCTTTTTTTATCTTCTTGAAAATAAAAGGAGTGATTTGTGTGTATTGGATACCACCATACATTGGGAATATAGTCATATATCATATTGGTGAACCATGTTAACAAACATTATAAGATATTTTTTTATTTTCTAACTATTGAGGGATTACGTGAGGTGTTAAAAATAAGATAGAGAGTAATAATAATATTTATGAAAAATGATAACATGGATTCGCATACATATTGGTGTTATTTATTACCTATTTGATTTCATCATGTCACTAAACCCATTAGAGGTTTTGAGAAATATCTCCCACTTTCATGAATAACCTATCTTCAGATTTTTCTTTGAACCAATATTATATTAATTGTGTACTAAATTAGAAATATTATAATTATTATCACATGAGAAAATTTCAGAAATACCATAGGGATTGGGGTTCCACAAACACCCTATTCAAGCCAATGGGATTGTCAAACATAGATATCTGATTATTTCCCCTTAAATAAATCATTGAGTTATTATTTTATCCCAATAGATGTGAATTTGTGTTTTATAGGCACATAGTCCAAATATATTATCCTATTTTCAACATTATCCATGATGAAATGGCACCAGTTTTCAAGGTTATTTAAACTAGAGTGGAATATGTGATTTTCATTAGGGGTGATTTCACTTTAATGTCCTAAATTTGTTTATCTTACTGACATCACTTAAACTAAAATATATTCAAGTTGAAACATCAACCAAAATAGTTAAATGAAATTATGAGGGGCTTCAATATATCCATCTTCTAAGGTTCTCATTAATTTACTATATTGTTTCTTACTAATCCTAGATATTCTAAATCCTTAGAGATAGAATGAAACACTAAATATAAGGGGTTCTATTGTATGTCTAATTGAGAAATTATGTACTCGTATCTCCCAATAACCCAATCTATGATGTCACATTAAAATGAAAAATTACATACACCAAAACATTGATATAATATATTATTCTCTTCAATACTAAATGGTGGTTATCCTTCGGATTACATTACTACGCAATCTATTCATAATGTGATAACACAATGTTGCGTATAATAATAATTAACTATTGATGTTTCTTAGTGACCTATTTTTATTGAATGACATTTATCTCATTTCTAATATCATCCCAGGAAAAATTTATCCATTTAAAAACTGGTATTTTTTATTAAACCCCATACTACTTTTAGAGTTTGAATCGAGGGGGAATTAGAAATTTTTTTGTGGAGTAAGTGTTTTCAAATGAACCAGAATTTAGGGATCAGTTTTACGATTTTTTATATCCTAAGGGATGAATTTTGGATATAGAAGAAGTCTTGATAAGTATGAAAATTTATTTTGAGTAATGTATATGGTGGCTTGGTTTTTTGTCTATCCACCAGCAAGCCAGTGTCCTATCTTTTGGTCTGGATAGATAGATGGATACACCGCCTAATAAATTTTCTTGTTACTGCTATAAAGAGGCCCATATTGTGGTAAAAAAGAAACATTTTCCATAATGGGTAATACTGTGGAATCCCCCTTCTACCTTGTTTGTGCGCATTTTTGGACCCCCTTTTCTGCTGCCTTTTTCCACCCTGTTGGTTTATGGGGTATTGGAGATGATTTCCAATGATTCAGGGTTTTTATCCTCATATGTCATCATCCCTTCATTCATAATATGATCTCTTAATTGTTAGGGTTAGGGTATTACTCCACTGTATAATGGTGTAATCATTCCTATATTATGGGGATTTAATGAATCCTATCTTGAAGATGTATTCACAAAACATATTCTCATAATCTTGTTTTGTATCAGTGTGGTATGTCATATACATGAATTTTATATAGTTTTATCACAAAACATAATAAAATTCAACTATCTATTAACATCACTTGTTTGGTATTTTTTTCTACATCGAGCTTGAGGGTATGTGATTATACTTGAATGTTTGGTGACATATTGTGATTTTGCAATCACCGAGATTGAATTTAGACATTATCCCTATATTGATTATGTTGGGTAAATTAGTTAATAATGTCAAAATGATTACTGGGCTCCTTGGAAGGGGTAAGGGACTCGATAGGATGGAAAATATAGTTAAATCATGGAATGACATGGTAGACATTGTCAAATCTATCAAGTCATGTGGTTGAAGGAAAATTGATTCAAAAAATTGAGGTGGCCTTGCATAACTCCCCTATGGTTTAATGAATTCTTTTAATGTTTTATTTTTTCTATGGCCTCACCCAGAGGGAATTCACCTATTTTCATTATTATTTCATTTTTTATTTGATTGTGATAATTTCTTAACATAAAATGAGTTCCCTTAAATGAGAAAAGTGTGAATGATGTTAGGGATCCAGTGCACTAGATGACGCCTCAAATATTGAAAGTTGGGACCTTATAAAAAATTTATTTGAGGAACCTGAACATTATTTGTCGGTGAAACCTTTTTGATATTAACTGAATGAATGAGTTGGATATAATATATGATCTCAAAGAGATATATGATTAGATGAGAGTGTTTTACGAGGATGTTAAGCTAGATAATATGCCATGTAAAATTTTATGAGGCTTTAATATCATTTGGATAGTGAAATTATAGTGTGGTATTCTTTACCCACTATGATTGGGTGACAATGATCGGTAGTCTAAGAGGAGAGTTAGGGGTTATCATTAGGCACCCAATGGAGTTGATGAACATAGTTAGAGATTTTTCATTATTCATTTTTGGTAGTAGTAATGGGATTTCACCTAGGATCTTGGGTATTATTATTTTATATTTTGTTCTTGGGGTGAAAAAATTAAAATTTTAATGGTAATTATATTATTATAAACGGAAGACACAGAATTGGGAGGTAAAGAATAATCCCTACAAGGAGGTCATAAATACTCCCTAAGGGGAGGTCATGATGACTCTAATTCGGGAGGTCATGAAAATAATGAAAACTACCTAAGTAGGGATTCCTATGATTATATAGTTAGGGATTCTATTGATTTCTAGATAGTATTATTTGTTCAATTTAGTGGATAATGATTAACCTTGTTCTATCTAATAGGGATTTGGGGGTCTTTGATGGGTATGGTTATGTCTCCCACACATCTGGGTTTATTCTACTGGGAATCATTGTATAATGGGATCAATAATTCCCCTATATTTCTTTTTCAATATGATGAATTCCTAAAGTTGTTATAATTTATACTACAGTGGATGACTCCCCTAGATATTTATAAATGTATATCGGGGTAAAAGTCCTCTATGTTTTTTTGGGTGGAATAATATTCATAATGTGTTCAGTGACACCCCAAAACTAGCTAAATATGGAATGTTTGATCATGTATATTATTAATATGATTGAAAATGAATATTTCATATGTCCAGGGATTGTGTTGAGTTGCAATGGTTATCATCTTTAACAAATGTGCAAAGAGACATTTGTTAATGGGTGAAGTAGGTATATCTATCCTTGGGTGTCACCACATGATCTAATGGATGATAATGTTATTTATTTATTGTTCTATTGTAAATTTATTTATTCTAACCCAATCACAAGAACATATCTGTTTATTTAATTTCTATTTGTGAGACCAATTTGTTGGTTCCCTATTAATTTATGTAATCGCACACCACTCAGATGAACATTGAACATGGTTAATCGAGTATCCCTCACATGTTTTAAGAATTTCTTGTAAAGAGACCTAGTGATTTTTATTGTTGTTAATGATATCTTTTAATAAGATATTGTTCAAGATGAGGTATGATTAATAGTTTTAGTGGAACCTTAATTTCATTTCGTTTGTATATTATTTATATGTGATCAGCCATGAGGGGTATTCTTCAGGTTTTCTTGTATGTTTCCTTTTCATTGTTATAGATTGTTTATGTTATTTGTTTCATATTTGGTTGATTAAAATGATGTATGGTTATTTAATTATTATTTTTACACTATTATGTGGGTATTGTAACCTCATGCTACTACTTTAGACCTCCACTACTAGTTAGTATTACCTGAAAATGTGGGGGCGTGACTGAGGTAATGTTGCACCACCAGTTTGTTTACTTGTCATAGCGGGTCAGGTTGAGATGATTTAATGTTGTATCACATGTGTTTTTCTCTAAATATATATGATAAGGAATCCATGAGATAACAAAATGTGTTAGAGCCTATTGTAGATATCGAGTTAGTGCATTATGAACACTTTTTCGGGAAGGATGTATATGGTATTAGGCTATTGTGATTTTTTAGTGTTTTCTACTATACTTATAGAATTTAAGGTCATTTAATATATATGAATATTTATTTCATGATTATATTTTTATTTTATTCTTAGATTGTAGAGGAATGCAGTGTCTCATGCATAACAAACATGTAGTACTCAAATCACATATATGCGTTTTGTGTGGGATTTCACTAATGATGAGGTTCATCTAATCAAAGTGTAAAAAATAACAAAAACTTTTCCCTGTGTAACATATTTGTGGACCAATACATGAATATCCCTTTGAAATAATATCATTTTTTGTTAATAACAGTTTGTAAGAAGATATATGTGTGTGTTTATATTGTTATTGTGACAATTGTAAAATAGGTCAGTAGATTTGGAAACATGTGCCTTTGTTTCCATGATATGACAAAAATATTTCAACAATTAAAAGAGAGGACATGGAAAATGTTGATTAATTTTTTAGAATATATGTGAATGTTGGGAATGAAATAATTGGATTTTAATTTTAAAGAAAATTAAAATTCCAACCAATAATCCATGGATTTAGGTGCATTACTTATATGGTGGACACTAGGATCAGTCATAGCTAATGGAAAATATATAGAGGCTGAATGAATGTATAGGGTTCCCATAATTATGTTCAAGGAAATTCAAAGCCACCTAGCGGTGCAACACAAAGATGATAGAGAATGTTAAAACGAGATAGTTCAATTGATAACTATTTTTGAGTGCATCATGAGAACATTGCTATAAAAGGGAGAAATAAAAGAAGTGATTTATTAGTTTCTAAACAAGATAGAGAATATCTATTCATCCATATTTAATTGTATTCATTAAACTAATGGCATCAAATCAATTTTATTTGGGACATTTGATCGACCATGCTATGTCATATTTTATCTCTTCCACATGAAGAGTTTTGTTCATTGAGTTTCATCATGTACCAATGTCCCGAATGATCTATCCTATTCATTAAATAACTATTTGATCAATCTTATGATTCAAAAATGATTGAATCATCATGAAATATTTTTTATATTATTTAATTAAGATCAATCTAAGTAGAATTGTTGTGAAGAAAAATCCATATTTATAATTATGGTTATTTCTTTTGATGCACGACCTGAGGTAGTGAGTGAGAGATATAATACAATAAATGTCTATCCATGATTATTAGAGCATTGATTTAGTGGAATTATTCAATAAGTTCAACTCAAGGAGTTCATGTTCTTTATGATATTATCATATAATTGATGGAGGACTTTGAGAGGGAAATAGATCAAACTAAGATCTTGGTATTCACAAAAGATTTTCTTTCATTTTTTTTCTGTCTAGACATCCACAATCCAAGATGTGGTTTTCATTTAAAAAAACCAATGTCTACATTCACACATTGTTTTTGTAAAGGGTAAATACAACCTTCTTCAAAAATTCTATGACTTATTTAATGTCCCTTGGGTTCGAAAGATGAATTATTCATGTTCCTATGAATGAGGTGTTATGTGAAGTATAATTGCATCACAATATATTCATACATGAAGAGAAGCAATTATATTTGTGTACAAAAATTGCACATTGATACTTCAAAAAATGGAAGATACACCCATATAGGATCATGCAAAAGAATATGTTAATATGACATGACAACATGATATTTTTATGTTGGGAAGATGAGAATTGGATATATTAAGGTTTCATAGACGAGGTTCATGATTTATAAAATATGTAAGCATTGAGAAATTATAATACTAATAAAAATATACATGAGGTGATATATTTTTGAAAGAACATGTGAATGTGTAGCTGATCCATAATGTTCAATTATAGGCAGTGTGTGTATTTTCATGCATATGAAATTATTAATGTACATGTAATAAAACATTCATAAAAAAGTGTTTATAAAACCATGAATTTTTTACACATTGATAAAAAATTATAAATCCATGAATTTTTTCATGAATGATGTTTTCAAATAAGTACATACAAATTAAATTTCATAATTAGTCTGATTTGATTTAAGACTAAATACATAATAGAATTTCAATATGTATTTTGGAATGAATTAGTATCAATGTTTGCAGTATTTAATGAGGTAGAGTCTTTAATAGAATAAATAATTCTTTCTTAACAATTTTTTCACTAAGTCAACTGATTATATATGTTGAACAAAATTTATTTGATCATGACCAGAATTAGTGAATATAAACTTGAATTTGTATGTTAGCCAGTGTGACCCATCAAGATGGTGGGGTACGATCATCTAAATTTATCTCTACAATGTATTGATTTATCTGATGATGAGGGATATATTTAGTGGTTCTAAATAGTTCCTATAATATTGCGAATGGGGGTGGGGGTGGGTATAAGAAATACATGTGAAGAAGCATTATAAAAAGGGTATATCCAACTATTGAGGTATTATAAAAGATGTGGGTGTAACTAACATATCATGGGGGGGTTCTAACTATTTACCTAGGTTTTCTCTATTTGTTATAACAAATAATCCATTTTTGACATTCAACGATCATAGAAAAGATAGTGTCTTTATACCAAACATTTAATTCCAAATTTTTTGTTATTTATTAATTTTTATTTCTTGTAGCATTAGGATGAGTGAACAGAATTAGATATTATGACAGTAATCAGTCACATATGATGAATCACTTGTAAATGAATTTATATAAATAGATTACAACTGATTCAACCCCTAATCAGCAATAAAAAACTGATCCTTGGATACTAAAATTAATATCAGAGAATAAAAATCTTTGTAGATCCAAAACAATATTTTGAGAAATATAGAATTTGAATTCAGTAAAAAGCCAAATATTTCAATATTTTGATTGTATGAACAATGATAGCTGGAGGAATAGGTTGCTTATTTACATTCTATCTCCTGGCCTTGAAGTCACAGATGCATCAACGTAGGGATTCTATCATATTTATGAGGATTTTTTTATGAATCATGATTAAAACAGAAAATAAATATTTTGATAGTAAGGCTCAGAATTCAGTCCATATGGATATATCATAAAAGTTATACACTAATGTGATGTGTATCCAAATAGGAAATGACATTTGAGATAAACTAAGATAGAGTTATAACGGAAATATTAAATTCACTGATTCGGAAATGGAAATCTAGGAGTAATTTTTAATGACATCCGAATATTTTATGATGAATGTACTGATGACTACATTCTAGATTTAAATGAGATTTTCATTAATATCAGTGGTTTTGATGAGATTCTAGATGATTATAAAATTGTGACGAAGCTTGTGTGTAAATTTTCAGATAGATTCAACTCATTTATTTAATCTCTATAAGAGAGATAATATCTATAATTTTATGAAATTCATAACACTCTCATATCATATGAAATGATAAATGATCCAACATTCAACAAAAATGAATGAGATTATATTCCCTTTCATGTGATGAAAAAAGGTAAAACTGTAATCAATGTTGACCTAGAATCAAGTGATTTTGAAAATGAGTAACTTGAACTAGAGATTAGCTAAATTAAAGAATATTTCACAATAATGTTTAAGAGGGGATTATTGAATGAGAATGTACAAAAACCACAGATGTTTTTGAACTATCATCAGAGTGGTAATTTTGCTGCTAACAAACCATGGAAGATGTATGATCAAATTGACCCAGTTGATGAGTATAAAGAGTCCCATAAAAATAATTCTATAAATCAAACTATTAGGTTTACTTCAAATATGATAAATGTGACTAATTGACAAACCGTTTAATTCCATTATCATCCACGGACTTCGAAGTTGGATGAATTGCTATGAATGATATGTACTTTATGAGAAATATAAAAAATATAGAATCATTTGACGCTGATAAAGGTTTTGAGTGAACTGAATTATCTTATATGTTCAAATAAAATTTGGAATCTTATTTCATATAATACATGAAGCTCAATAATGAAATGTGAAAACTACAGGTTGAACATGAATATATCCCCATTGAGAATAATGTATTCATTATGAAAGTCGAGGTAAATCATAAAAAAACATGAGAACATGATATGAATATCGTTCAAATATATTAAAATAAGAAAAAAATATTTGAAAGAAGGATCTTGAAAAGTAAGAATAATATATTGATAATGATAATAAGAATGGTTGAAAATAACTTAATTTGAAATGATGGCGATTTTTATTGAATATATACTTATAAGGAATGAATAGAAATTGTCTACGATAGAATATTTGAGCCTTATAGCTCAACGTGAGTTAAATAAGATGAAATAATTCTTAAAACATGTTTTTATCTTAATGGTTAATCATCAAGACTATTGATAATATGAACCATAGAAAAATGATTCTTTCATAATGAAGGAATATTAATGTACATTTTGGTATTTCTAACAGTAAAGGTCCAAAATAGAAGACTATATTTAAATTGAGTAGATGATAAAAAATTATAAAATATCTTACACCAAGGAAGTGCAGTTTAATTCATACATATGGTTTCCTCCCAAGAAGATACATCAATAATCTATAAAGAATAAATGACGTCACTATTATAATGATGAATACTATCAGTCTGGTTGAGTAAAGTATAAATAATATTGCTGGTGTTATGGATTTTTTGTTTATAATATTAATTCATACATGTATAACATTACTCTACCAAGAAAAAGGCATGAATCTTGGGAGAGAAATACTACAAAAATTAGATTAGATTATTAGGAATACTGTCATGTGGACAAGAAATAATCTAAACATTCAATGAATAAAATATTTAAATTTTTTAATGAATTTTGCGGTTGGTGTGGTTTATAATTACAAAAAACTAATAATTATAGATTTGGTGTTTCTTGAGAGATTCAATACAATTAAATTGATATGATATGTGAGATACTAATGAAATCCATTATAAATGTTCTTTTTTTATTATGAACCAATTTGATGATATAAGAATATTTTAAAAGAAAAATAAAAAAGTGGATATTATTTAATAATTTATTGATGGTGAGGATTCATCTACAAATGATAACATCAATATTATGAATTGTGAAAAGTGAGAATAATCTGGGCATGGAACAAAAAATTTAAAGTATCTCCTAATATCCCAAGAGGTGAAGATGAACCCATCCAAATCCAATTTTAAAAGAAAAAATTAGAAATCAAGGATTAGAGGAAACTATTATCCTTAGTTCTATTTCTATGGGACAAGCAGTTCCCTCCTTATTCCCTTATATAAATTTTTAATAACATACTAGGAATTGAAACAGATGGACACATGCCTTCCGGATGAGCATATATGATTTGAAAATGTAAAACATTCATTATTTTGTGAAAATGATGATAAATCTATAGTTTTTTATATTAATATTAATGGAAAAACTATTATTATAAGAGATATTCTATTTATCAAAAACTAGGAAGCTATATGTTTTTTCACATAAATATTAATATTTTCTCGTTGAGATGTGTGTATAAAATATATAAACAATTATTCTCAAATATACCCTATAATTATGTAGTTATAAAATGTTTGATAATGGTATCACATTAAAAAAAATTATTGACTTGTGTCTTATGTGACATTGAACTTTTTTTTACAATAGGATTTCCCAATTATAAATAGAGTAGATTAACTAACAGCTCGTTTCATTTGATGAGTGTGATTTTTTTCGTTGAGAAGATGTAAGTGTGGGTGAGAAGTTGGTTGTAGTAATAAATCCTAAATACAAAATTTTATTCATTTCCCATAACGAGTTTAATACAAATAAAACATATTGGAATATAAGTATTGAAGAAAAATATGAGGGGGAGGGGTGGATGTTCCCTTTGAATGAACATATTTTTTTGTAAATTAGTGTTTTGGAGAATATATCAAATTTTATAGAGATGTTTATTATTAGTATTTATGAATTGGTTATTAATTATGAATAATGTTTCTTTGGGATTTTTAAAGAATATAATATTTTCAATAGTTAAAAAATAGGCCATTGAAAATGGGTTTTAGTTTTTATGAGTACATGAAAATGATGGCATTAAAATATTTGGAAATTAATGAAAAAAATGGTTGGATAACTAACAAGACATTAGATATATCTATACCACTTCTGAGGTGGGAACAAAGATCAACCTCAACAACCAACCAACACATATATATTGATTCCATGCATTATACCACCATTAGATTTTTTGAAATATATGTTTTCACATTATTTTAATAATTTTTCCAATTTCCAATTCAAGAAATACTAAAAATAATTTATTTTATATTAAATCACTATGTTTGAAATGATTTATCTTAGAAAATATGTTAATTTTGGACTATATCGAACATAAATTTTATAATTATCTACATAGAACACCAAGGAGAGAATGTGTTCCACGGGACAATGATTTTCCTCGATGTCTTCTGTAAAACCCAATATTGTTTTTTACAAATAATGATATATAATAAATATGGTATATAATTTAACCTATAAAAATAATTAGTAGTTATGAAAATGGTCAACTATCTTATGAAAATATATTATTTACATTAATATAAAATGAATTCATCAGTTATAGATTAAGTAGAAATGAATATGAAAATAGATTAAATATAAAGTAAAATATTGTTATTTTTATTCACAACAAGTTGTATAGCCCTAATAAATCAAGATAATTACAATTTTTTATTGTTATTAATTATGTATAGATATTATATTTATTTAATAAAATATTGATGATATTCATCCAATAGATTTTATAGGCTTATGATAAAAAGAAAATCCAATAATATGCATAATGTCATATAAATTTATTAAGGAATTTTTACAACCTTTTAATGGACAACTTATATTAAATCCAAGCTTTGGAACTTTTATGTGTTATATATGTCAAAAATAAACATCATCTTTTAAATAGAATTAGAAAAATCAGTTAACATAATTTTTTGTTAATTTTCTGTGATGTTTCTATTTTTTATGTGTTATGAAAATTCATGAAATTGAATTCAAAAATAATTTTCAATATGATTTATTTATCGGGATAAATTATATCTTAAATATATTTATTATTTAATTATTTAATATTTTTATCAATTAATCTAATTTACGTCGTTGGAATCAATTTTAATTTTAAATTTACTTTAATAATATAGAAAACTTTTGGATGTTTTTACGTTAAATTTTTTTGTCATCCAATCTACATTAATAAATTTAAATTATTTTTTTTCATTTATATGATTTAAATTTGGTAAAATTATTTCATTATTCAGAATAATAATAATTTATAACATATCATAAGTTCAACTTAGTATTTGACAAAAAATACTAGTGACTATAATTAGAAATATTTTGAACAATTAAGGTGAAATTGTGTTTAATAAGTGACTAAACCTAATAATTAAGGGACCAAATGACATTAAAACATGTAAAACATATATTATATGTATATATTTAGATTATAATATCCATTTTATTTAAATTTTATCATTACGGGAGCCATTTCCCATTGAAAAAACGTGTTTGTAATTCCCTTTCCCAAAAATTTACAAGAGTTCCACTCCTCCTCCACTATGAAATATAATCTTATACTCTTAGTTCCTCAAACATCTTATGATACTTTTTATCAATGGGGATATGAAAAAAATATACTAAACATCCCTCCATTAATCCTATAATCCACCCATTGTTATTAATGAAATCTAAAGAATCACGTTGGGTCAAACTAAAAGGAGTTACCAGAATAAGAGGTAATATTATTCATATTGTTCTTTTATATTATTTCCATTATCCACAACAGAAAAATTACATATTTAATGTTTATAAAAAAAATATCATAAAAATACTATGATTTTTCATTCTAGGGTTTCTAACAACACTTACACAAACATCCACCTAATTGTTAATGAACATACTATTTACATGTATGGCGAACAATCTTCTCACGAAACGATGAAATCCTATTTTTTCATTTAATGCCTATCAGGGTTGACATTGTGATGGAAACAACGTTTATATATTTTATTTATTTTATTTATTATTTTTTATGATTTTATAATTATTTTATAACACATATCGTTATACTTTCTTTTTGGTGTGTAAATATGATACTTTCGGTTGGCGAAGTGTGGACTATTTACCCCTTAATGTGATGTGATTCGTTTACATACAACATGGAAAGAATATAGAATGAGTTTAGTAATATTATATGATATATATTATATAATAATAATACTGGAATAATTATATACATACAAATATATCATTTACTCTCATTCATTCAATATGAGAATTAAACGGAAACACCATCCATGCGTACATTTGGCCTACTATCTCCAGGAATTATGAATTCCAATTAATAATTATATATTAAATTTATTTTTATTTCAAAAAATATTATATATATATTATATATATTTCATCTTTTAATTTCTTGAAAGCCTTATATAATTATAAGGACCATGGATATAAAAAATTAAGACACATCCTGAAAAATATAGCAGATATTAACCGAAGTGAAAGAATAACATTAAATAGTTAACAAGAAGAATGTATAATGAAATAATAAAACCATATGTGATATTAGATATTAGAAAATGGTTATTTTAATGATTTATAATAAATATAAATTTATTATACATGATATTTGAATGTGTAAAGTTAGAGTAAAGACAAAATGTAAGGGAATTTCACCTCACTAATTATTTACATAAGATAAATGATTTATTTACCAACCAATCCTTTTTTGTGGTACAATGAAGTGATGAATTAAATTATTATTATAATTAAATTTATGGTTATTTAAAAATCCATTTTATTATTTTTCATTCATGGGTTTTATGTTTCAAATGTTACAAAATCGATAATTTAATATTGTCTCGATTTTCCTTCTTTGAGAAAGATGACATGTTATGAAACTATATTTTTCCATGAGGAATATATAATATCTTAAAAATTTATATCATGAACATCCTTATTTTCCTAATATTTTATTTTTCATTTTATTTCATCTTCTTAAATCGGGATTTTGGTTCAATTTAATGAAGTGGTATCTGTTTATTGAAAAAATCATATCATTTTTTTGAGAGTGTTATAATCATCCTTCCGTTAATAAAATAATATGAACAATCTCTCAAATAACAATCCGGAATTTATTTATTCTAAACTAATTCAGAATATATTTGTTTATCAGTACCATTTTTCACTCTTTAGTACATAATATAGTTATGATATTGTTTTTATGAATTCCCAACTCTACCCTCTATTCGGTCAGATTGTTGTTGTAATTAGAACAATGTTTTCTATAAGAATTTTCAAGATTTTTTATTATTTGTTTAGTATAATCCAAGAAAATGTCTTAATTTGTTCAATTATATTTTATTAGTTATCATAAATTTTTTTTTAAAATTTTTTACAATATTTCAGTATATGTTTTCAATATTTTTTCAATGACATTGTTTTCATTGTGTGTTCATGATTTCATTAAATTTTTTCAATTTTTTCTAAAAAATGTTTTTAAAAAGGGTTTAAATTATATTTCATACCTTTTGATGGAATTTTTTTTCAAATTATTTCAATCCATCATTCATTGTTTTCAATGTATTATCATTGAAAATGGTTTTTAAAAAGGTTTTATGTTTAAAAAGTCTGTTCAAATAAGAAAGGAAATATTTTTTATGAAATTTGTTTAAAATATATCTTAAAATTACATTCTATATTAGACTATATCAGTAATTTTTACTCATTCCAATATCAGAAATGGTCTAAAGGCTCGATTCATAACTTTATCTAAATGTTTTCTATTTTGATGGCCTAACTTTTATGAAAACCTATTTCTCTTTCAAGAATTATATGTTTTCAAACCCCATTCCTCTTCAACATGTTATATGATTATAAAACCTATTAATCATCAATGGGTTATTATTCTATAATTTTTTATGAAAAAACATATTTTAAAAGGTTATAATAAGATAAAATTATTATGAAACCTATATATTTTCCATAGGTTATGATATGATTAAATGCCTATGACTACCATTATAGTTCATGGTTATGATATGATCTGTTTTTATAGTTCATAATATTATGAATGGTTTTACATCTAGTGGAACATGTTTTTATGATTTCATTATGAGATGGGTGATACCTATATGTTCCTTCAATATATTGGGTAATTATAAGTTCTATACATGATCAAATGGAACAAATTTTGTATAACACTCCCAAAAATATTATGGTATATGGCTTGTTTCCCGGGTATCAACGTAAGATGGTTTGTGAGTTTTTGTCAAAGCCCAAGAAACAAGAATTTTTTTGGGATGTATCCCAATCCAGAATGTATGAGGGTATATGGGTTGTAGTCCAAACCCAATAATGGTACACATGTCTTAGCCATTTTCAAACATGTTGTTAAGGTCATTGTAAGTTTACTTGATGAATGATTTTATATGTTTATATGTATTCCAAGAATCTGATGACTTATTCTTATGTAATTATTTCATGGATTATGATCATTATTTTATTTATTTTCGCCTATAATAAAAATCAAATCATTATTCCATGAATCTTGTTTATGATGTTTGATATGCATGGTATGATCTTCTAAGGTTATTATCACATTTTCACACTCTAGTTCTCATGTATATGGTTACATGTCTTCCTTGTTCACCCTTATTAGGCATATGATCTATCAACCTTTTATTTTTCCTTCCCCATTTTATGGGGATATGTATTATGTAAGATATGTATGAGAAGTATTCTATTCATGGAGAACCTAGTGTGAGATAACATAGTTTTCTTATATCATAGTGTCTATGTTTTCAATTTTTCAAAGGAAGTGAACTAATATGGTCTTTGGGTTTTTGATTTTATAATTTATCAAGTATTTAATACAATTTATGTCATGTATATGTACATTAATAATATGTTCATATAGTTGGTATCACAGAAAAGGGGTTTTATCAGTTTTAAACTTGGATGAGAATATATTTGTGATGTCCATAGATGTAAACCTAAGGATATGTCTAGGGATGTCACTAAGGATAAGTATAAGGATTAGATAATGTTTAGGAAAATTCTCTAGAATACTGGTAAATGATCGAGTGAGTAGTATTATGTGAAAAAATCATTGCCTGGTGACTATATGTTGATTTGGATTAGGCACATATATACATAGGGTTAAAAACTATGAAAAGGTGTGTCGAGCATGACTCGGTGTAACCTGGTACACAACAATGTTCCTAGATTCACACTAGGTTTAACACTCCTAGTGTATATTTTTGTACATATCAAAAATCATTATGATCCATGAATAAGGATTTGAATATAATAATATTATGAATAGCATAAGATAAACCTAAGGGGTCACATATGAAGATATAGGTGTCATGATTTAGATATGTTATAAGTACTTTTTCATGATTATGTTGTTTCGTTCTATTATATGTGTTTATTGCACTTTGGTTTCTCTAATTAATGGTGATGAATAGAAAGAATAGTTTCATCATTGAATGTTTTAGATTTGAATTTGTGGGGATTCTGTGAATTTATTTCCTTAGTAGAACTCTCATAATGTGTATTAGAAAAGATATAAGAGTATTGGATCTTCTTACAGAGATAAAGATACCACAAACAACATGTGAATGGTTTGTGATGTTCTTCCAAAACTTATTTAACTAAACATAATATGAATAATTATATATAGCTTTAAGAACCTTAATATATGATTCATATCCCATAATCATAGAATGAAGTATTAAGGGATAAGTTGATTAAGCATGACTAATGGTTTAAGAATAATTTTAGATGAATAATGTATTGATGTATTGGAATTAAAATATTATGTTATATGAATCCAGAAATATATATGTATTCTTATTATAAGTTTTCATTACAGATTAAAAATGATATGATGAATGGTGACATCACAGAAAAGTAAAAAAATTTCTTAAGGGAATTTAACCTTAAATTAATTTTGGACATTGAGATAGTGATCCTTGGATAATGATAAGTTTAATAAGAATAATTAAATTTCATGGTAATGAATACCCTAGAATTAATTATTCAAAAAGAGGAATATGTCATCAATGATACAGTTTAAAATTTCTTGGATTTAAAGAATATATCTAGAAATCATTGGAATAAAAAATTATGCATGTCTTCCTAAAAATATTTATGGTAATTCTTGTTATTACCATGTTTCAAAGGAATATAGGATGTTTATATTCATAATTTTTGGAATGTGTCAACCAAAATAATCAATTTGATAAACAGGGGATAGTTTTTAATATGATTTTGGGTATTTATTTATGAATAATTAAATTTTAATCATTCAAAAGGGTTATAAGGTCAACCATTTATGGAGTGTTTAAGTTAATATTTAGACTATTTTTGTATGATTTATTTGTTATGTACCTACATGAGAAAATATGAATTTTGGATAACCTGATCTAAAAACATTTTGTTGATGATAACTGATTACAAAAGGGATGCACTATCTTGGATGTCTTGATCTCTTATTAATTTAGGATAAAAAATTTACTATTATTATTGGAGAAATATGTAATGTGGATAATGTAATAACAAAGGGTGAGGTTGACCTAAAATCATGAAATTATATCATTTCATGCGAATTATTTTGCTTTAAGAAAAAAATCATGAAATATAATGTTGTGAAAATACATTAAATTTATTGAACTATTGGCCTTTTAAATCATCAACGATTTATTAAAATGAGGCCCTCAAAATTTATTTAATCATTCACATTTTTATAATTGATGACCTCAATCTCTCCAAAAAAATATTTACACATTCCACCAAGTCCATGTGTTCACTACCCACCAACATTCACATACGTGGAAACCTTGCTATGTGATATTTTGGGTAACCATTATGTTTTAAACATTCCATTTTAATGGAAGGTTTAGTGTTAATTTTTTATGAAGTTTTCTATGAATGAATTATTTAATTATTCATCCTATTATAAACAAGAAAAATGTTGAGGGTTAAATTATATTTATGGGGGGGGGGGGTATAGTGTAACTCCAATGATTTTGTTGAATACATTTTTTCAAATTAATTGAACCTGTTTTATATTTTTATGTTCATGAAACTCTAAATATTTTATATGTTTATATTAAAGAACTATGTTTGAATTTCATTATTAAAAAAATGTAAATAATAGGCTAAAATTAGAATAAATATTACTTTCTTCTACATATAACAATGAAGAAAACGTGTTTTACATGTAAAAATAAATTTCCTCGATGCCTCATGTAACATGCCAGACCAAGCATTTCTGAATAATGATATATTATAAATAAATTATTTATTAAACCCTATGAATATAATTATTATTTTGGATAAGGGATAATTAACATATGAAAATATATGGTTTACACAAATATTAAATGAAATCATTGGTTACAAATTAATTAGAAATGAATATGAAAACAGATAGAATATAAAAATGAATATTATTACCATTATGACAACAAATCTATTTTAACCTAATAAATTATGTTAATTAAAAATAGTGAGTGGTATTAAAATGGTATATATATATATATTATATTCAATAAAATATATTTGTCTTTATATAATATATTTTATAGGTTTAAGATAAAAAACCCTATTTTATGCATAAAATATTATATTTTTTCAAAGGCATCATTAAAACCTTATAATGGAGAACCTATTTTATAAAAAAAAATTAGATATTTATTAGATTATATATATCAAAATAAAAATCTCCATTTCCATAAAAACAAAAAAAGTAGGTGAGTGAAAATGTTTTTTATTTTTTGTGATGTTTCATTTTATATTGACTAGTGGAAAAAATGGAATTTAATTCAACACTCATATTTCATCATTTTTTTATTCGGTTAATCTATCTTTAGAAATGATTTTAATGAATAATTAGATCATATATTTACTAATTATTCCTATTTATATCATTGAAATCAATTTAACATTTAAATATACAGCAAAAACACTACAAAGGTGTGGAGTATTTAATTTTAAAAATCTCTTTGTCATCCAATATATGGGATTTAATGTTAATTAATTTAATCCACATATATGATTGGAATTTGGTAAAATGGATTAAATATTTTAAATAGTAGTTATATATAATTTATAATAATTTCAAGATAGTATTTACCAAAATAATAGTGAAAGTAATTAGAATAAATTACAACGATTAAGTTGAAATTATGACTGACAAGGGACTAATAATTAATCATAAGGGTCCAAACGACCTAGAAACTATTCCAAAATCCATTTTATGGAAATATATCAAAAATATAATCCATTTTATTGATATTCACAATACGTGGTAAAAATGTTGGAGGAATTCCCTTTCCCAAAATTTAAAGGAGAGCCACGCCTCCACTATAATAGGCCTCCTCTCCTCCCACTTCCTCAGAACTCTAAAACCACATTATATCGAACAATATATAAAACATTGCTCAAAAAAATCAAATACCTAATTATTTAAACATACCATTTAGAAGAAATCAATATAAAGAAGCATTGTTATTCAAAATAGAAGGTGTTACCAGAATAAGAGGTAACATTCATTCTCAAGTTCTTTTATGTAATTTCCATTCTCCACCCCTAAACTATACTTATTACATGATTAAAAAAACAATAATAAATATAGTAGTATGTTTTTTTGATAATTAATAGACGTACACTTACATAATCATCCTTTTTAAGGGTAACAGACATATTGTTTAAATGTATGGCGAACTACTTCCTCACAAAATTACAATTGTCATTTTTTTCATTTACCACCTCTATAGGTGGTAATTGTAATTGAAAATATGATTATATATGTTATATATTATAATTAATTTTTATTTATTAATTTTTAATTCATTTATATCACATACTACTATAAATTCCAATTTTCTATATTATAATTTTATTTGTTGAAATTTGACTAACAGCCCCTCAAAGTGATGTGATTCGTTCACACACTATATAGAATGTATTCTGGATGGGTTTAGTAAAAATATATGATATATATTATATAATAATAATTCATTAATAATGATATATATATAAATAAAAATTTTTCATTTTCTATTTTTCTTTCATTAAGAAAATTAAATGAAAACATCATTCATGCATACGTACGGCCTACTATCTCCATGAACGGTGTGCTCCATTTCATAATTATATATTCTATATATTATAATAAAATAAGATAATGATTAAAATTGATATTTATATCATGATATAAATTCTAGAAATAATGATATAATTATAAGGAACACATATATAATAAATTATGTCACATGAGAATAAACAAAGTTGATATTACCTAAACTGAAACCCTAACAAAGAATAATTTACAAGAGTTTAATAAAAATTCATAATAATTACATATATATTTTTGGATATAATAAAATAGTTATGTGATATAAGTAAAATATATTTAAATTTATTATTTAAGAGGTATGAATGTGTATGATGACAGTCGATAAATAAGGTATGGTAATTTCATATTAGTTTTTATTTCCATGAGGTACATTCTTTATTAATAAATCATTTATTTTGATTTGTACTGCCCATGGATGAATTATATGATTCATAAAATTAAATTAATAATTATTTAAAGATCATTATTATTTTATTTATTTCATGGTTTTTATGTTTCAAAAGAAAACAAATCGATAAATTAATTATGTCTCTATTTTCCTTATTTGAGACACATTCCATGTTATGCATATATATTTTTCCATGATGTGCATATACACCCTTTAAAATGACATATAATTAATCAACATATTTTTAATATATTTCATTCATCCGGTGTTTTAATTTTTATAATTTGGGATTATGGTTCAAAGTTATATGGTGGTATAATTTTATTGAAACATTCTAATCGCTTTTCATGATTTTTAATGATCATGTTCGTTTGATGAAATATTTTGATCCAATTTTCAAAGAACACTCTGGTATTATATTAGACACTAGTTATTCAGGATATATTCATGTATTGGTTCAATTCTTCTACTATTTTTTAATATAGTTAATAATTTTTTTATGAAATCATAACTTTAACCCCTCTTCTGATGGAAATCTTGGTTCATTCAAACAATTTTTCTGAATATTTTTTCAATATTTATTTATATTTTTTATTATTTTCCAGGAATGGGTTTTCAATTTTGTTAATTTTCATTTATATATTATCTTGGAAAATTATTTGTGAATTTTTTTTCAATCTTTCATTATAAGTGTTACGTCCACTATGTCAAATACCTTTATAGGGGTCTAGTGAATCAGGGTTTTGCATATTAAAACTACTACATGTTAGGATCATGTTCCATATTTTAATAAAACAAAATTTTCAATATTTCCCATTATATTTATGAACATAAATGAAATAATTCACTGGAAATCGGGATTTTTCTTGTTTCACCCTCACTGGTCTATGTTCAAGAAGTATACAATAATGATGTGATGATGTATGAACTCTATTAATGCTCCTACCAAATTAAAATGTTTGCGCTTGATATTTTATGCCTAGGCTCACTTCATCTTCATGATTTAAGTTTATCTCACTGCATTCCAAAGGGTCACTCCGAATGTCTCTTCCTCCAGATTACTATTGGTGGGATGTATCACTATCTTCATCTTCTTTGATCGCTACTCTTGGAAGGGATAAATAAAAAATTTATTGACTTTTAAGTCCCTTAATATTCATGGAACCATGTATCCTCACTTGTATATGAATTATCATTTAAATTCCCTTTTTCACATGTCTATGAATTCCACTATTGAACAAACTATTCGGTTTTAGGAAATTTCTTTTATGATCTATTTCTGTCTGTACAAAAATCATCTACTTCTTCTGTGAACTATATTGAGAATATTTTATATAGACCAATTATTTTTCATACTCCCTAGACATCCAGTACCACGTACCACCTTCGTTTACTTTATCTACTAACCACCTCCACATAAATTTTCTATGTACTACCTATATGTATCACTTCTGCATACCAGACACCCTTCCTCTATGGTCTACCCCTTTCACAGACTGCTTCTCCTCCATAAACCATATTTTATTCATATATAGTCCCTTATTAATAAATTATCACTACAATTATGAATTTTATTTCATCCATAGACTAAAACTATTTATGTGTACCATCTCTTATCCATTTATAACATCTTTCTCTTCCATGTACCACATCCTTTGGGGGATATTGTTCCCTATAAATAATTTTGGTGGAACTTCTTCTTCATGAACTACATCAACCATTAGGGAATTATTCATGAAGAATGTCATTTGGACTTCACCATATTCCTAGAGTAAAGATGTTTTCTTATTAAAATCACATTATGTAAAGTTGGTATTATCAATCCTTATATAAGAAAATATATCCTCAAAATCCAATAATCCTATATAAACTAAATCATCGATGCGGTATTGCCTTCATTGCATAAAAATTCGTTCATGACCCATTCTTCCATACGCAGTGTGTGTACTTACAATATTCCCACATGATGGAAAAAAATATATCACACTTTTTCAAAAGATTCCTGTAGTGGATTCTCAAATAATTTCATTATTTCCATGAACAAAAACAACCCTTCATACAAAACTCCTTCCGCATACCACATGACTTCGCCACAAACCATATTTTCTTCGTGAGCAATATTGCTACATGGTATGCACCACTTTCCTATGAAAATACATTCTTTTCCCAATTCCCATATCCATTCCATGTACCCACATTTCCTATCTATAAACCATATTTTTTGGTCCATGTACTGTTCAGTCTTATGCAGAAATACATCCATTGGAATAATTGAACTGATGATTATGAGGCCCAAAAGATTGGTAAACACAGAGAAAATGTGTCACCTTAAAAAAAAGATTTGAAAAACACAAAACATGCTCACTAATGGTCATATGGATTTGTCAAAAAACACACACCCACTCCAAACATAACAAGAGGACATCATGTGGTATTTTTTCCTACAATATCTCTTTTTTTTATTTTTGACAACACATTCATAATTTGATATGTCATTAAATATTCTTCCATATTTTTCGATCATTTTATTTTTTAATTATAAAATTTATCAAGGATTTACTCAACACATACTCTAAGACCACGTGATCTATGGTCAGATTGATAAACAAGAGTCTAATAAATTGTTCATAAATGAATAACTCTATTCCATACAAACAGCACTCCTTTACATTAATCATGAAACTTAGCTTCCCTAATTTGTATCCTTTGATCGATCAAATTTTTCATTGTTAGATTTAGAACTCCCAATACAACACAACTCCCCCAAATATCTTAAATTTCTTATATATCATTGATCCACCTATAAAATTCAACCTCAGTCTTCACCTATACATTTTCTTCATTTAATATAAAAAGTTCTCCCCTTTGTCAATGGACCCCAAGGCCATTCCTATATAGTCTGAAATTGGGTAAAAAATATAGATTATTAACCTATGTATAAAACACACCATACCATGTGGATGTTGTGGGGGTTCCTCATCCACACTATTTTATATGTGGGTAGTTGACTGAACTGCTAGATCTAGTCGATTCCTTTAAAATGATTCATTGGGTATTCCATTTTTTCGAATATCTGCAACATGTTGATTTATATGCACATTCTCTAACATCATAATCCCTTGTTCCATCTTCTCATTGATGATAACATACATTATTCAAATGTTCTTTGTCGTTGAGTGATGGAATGGATTTTTTCTATGATTTATATAATATTAATTATCGCTATGGATTCTGATTGGAGGCTTCACATCCAACCCCCATACCTTCAAGATATAGTTTCATCCATAATATATGTGTACATGCTTGCGTTACCACAATATAATTATCTTATTTGATGATCAATGAAATGGAATAATGTTTCGGTATGATATATGATAATAAAAATCAACCAATATAGTAATCACATCCTAACATTGATTTCATTTCATCTGTTGAATCTCCTCAATTTGAATTTTTTTATCCTAATAGCTCAAGCGAAGCTTTTTCAGTATACCTTAAACTAGAATACATAGGTCCCTTGACACACTGATGTATTCAATTAATAAAAAACATGTGACATTCCATGAGATTAATATGATATCTCACTTCTTGGCATGTGAAAAATCAATTTTAGGTCCTGTCGCATTCAGTTACAACAAACTTCCAATAATCACCCAGTATTCTGTGACAATGACCACTTTACCTTTTTCATCAATTTATATTTTCCTCTAGGTAGCTAAAAAATTATTCATACTCTTTGAATTATCCATTCCAAATCACCACAAAAATGCGTTGGGATATTTATATTGAGAAAAAAATGAGTCATTCTAAACTTTTGTTACATGTAGACCAAGAAAAAAATCAGTTCACTAATCATTGACATTTCAATCACCATCATCCTTGGATTACATTCATGGGTGAAATATGTATTTTAATCTTCTCCAACATGCTAATAATTAAGCTTCTTCAAAAAATAATATATCCTTTAATACCACGCACTATGTTTGTGCTTCAAACATGATAAATCCTTCTTCAGATAACAAACATTGGTCTCATCTCCATTTTTAATTTCCGACATGACATCAGACTGGAATACTTTGAAAATTCATTAAACAGCTATATACAAAAATAATATGATTTCATCTAGTCTTTCAATAGGTTAAAATTTTTCATCCACATCATCCCCTTCTATCTGGGAGTAACATTTTCACTCTAGTAGTGCTTTGTTTTGAATCACCGCACATCTTCATTAAATTTCCTTTGAAAAATACATTTATTTACAATGACATTCTTCTTAGTTGGTCTATATACAATTTACCATGTTTTATTTTTCTCAATTTGTTCATGTAGACCATTCATTTCTTGAACCCATATTTCATCTCCAGTATCTTTACAAATTTTATTTGGGTCATCCTTTGATATTTAGGATGCTTTCTAAAGAGTGTTTATCCTCCATTTTGGTATTGGCATTGTCTGATCACCAATTATGATTGGTTTATCAATTATAGATCTCTTTTTTGGACTCTATGTAGATACTGATTTATCCTCACCTTCTAATCATTTGAGTCTTCTTCTGAATCTACCTCTAGAATTAGAGAATCCCCATATGATCTTATTTCATTATCACTATTCTTTTTAGAATGATCATGTTTTTTGTGAAGATTCATTCATTATACTATATGGTAACATCATGGATTTCAATAATCATTCATACCAACTTTTTGAAAAATTCATATTCTCTTATTTTCATTGAGTATCCATGAAATATCCCTTCATATCCATAAGATTCATACTTCATGTGTTTCTCCATATTGAAAATGAAACACTTACTTTAGAAGATTCCAAATCACTACAATGATGGATTGCTTCCATAACATATCACATTAGTAGTCATCACTTCTTTTAGACATAGATAAGCTCAATTTGAAGTCTATAATGTTTTCATCACGTTTTTTTTCAAAATATCTCTGAAAGGGATTTATTAATGAGAATTTTCATAACCTTGTTGTTGACAGTCCAATTTCATTTCTTAACTGCTCCATTCTATTATGAATTTATTATATCTGAAACATGATTCTTTTCCCCATGTATTTCTAGATAATAATTTACATGTTAATTCATGAATTAGACTCCATTATCAGTTGAAATCATCTATATTGTTTGACCCAACATCTTCTCAAATTCCATTTTATATGATTTAGGAAACTAAATACATCATCTTCCAAGATGATTATTGAAACACATTCCATTCTAATATAATCAATAATGATGAGAATATAATATCTCCCCCCATCATGAGTTGTAGGTGAAATATTTCCCCACAAATCAATATGAACCTACTGATGAAATATTTTAACAATTTCAATTTATCCATATATGTATTTCAAATAATGTTCCCTTGTTGGTAGGAATCACATGAATATATATGATCACGTGATAATCTATGTAGATCACAAGAAACATCAAATTTCACCATATTTTCCATGGTTGTTCTGATCACGTGTCCAATAAGTTTATTCCACAATATATTTTCTCTTACTTGGAAAAAAGGAACAAATATTCTTATCCACTGATAATGTATAGATTCTCTTTTATATGCATTACCAGTAATAAAAAAGCACCATCATTATCCTAGATGGAATATAATTTGATGAAAAATATTACGGAATGTCTTGTGTCACACAATTGAATTACACTTAATGTATTGTAACTAAGTCCTTCAACAACCAAGACATCTATATGTCTCATATATCTCCCCCAAAAACAGATTTCTAAGAGGCAATAATTTACAACCCTTCATCATTATCATATATTATTGTACCATCATTAACATACCTAATTCCCATCACTATATCCTGGATTCCTATTACATGGGAGGTGTATCCACTATAAATGATCAATATCCCAGTGTGATATTATGCATCTAATACATTTTCTACACCACTTTCTACTCAGATAATTTCATTTTGATCCATTTATCTGACTCAATAAATTGTAAGGATTTACATACACAATATTCAACTGAATATGATAGACCAATATCATCTTACAGTTCTGCAAATCAATTTTCTATTTTCAGCTTAGTTGATGATACATTTGTCTGCTATGTATAACAAACCTCATCCTATTTCAGAGATTTACACATTATTTTTGATGAAGAATATAATTTCACATGTCTAAATCCTCCAAACATGTAATGGTGACAAGAAAATGATGACCTTGAATGTTGATATCTATATAACTACCCATGTTGGTCTTGTTCCCTTCATTATAACTTTTCTATGGATCAATCATTTTGTTCTTGTCCCTTGTTGTCGTAAAAATAGAATCTTATATAGGAAACATTGTTATGTAGAAATAATACACCTCTGGTTATCAAATGGGTTATCCAAATTTTAATATCCTGCTTCATACCCAAATCAATTATCAATCATGAAGTAGGTTCTTGTGGTCTGACATAAACTATTACTGCATTCTGTTTTTAATTAACCCATATACCTACCTTTTTATTTGAATTTGACGATTACTCAGGTTTAGTTGGAAAATAATTTTGTTCATTCCCATTATCAATTATCTATGTTATCTATTTTTACAATAATGTTTTCTGGGTCAACAATTTCTCTTGATACTTAACACTTATTCATAACCAACGACCTCCTCTTCATGCACATTGATATGTTTGATTTGATCTTTTTTAGTTTCAGTAAATCTATAGATCTCCCTTTTCTATTCATGAATTTTGATTTTGTATTCAACAGTCAATTATGGTTTTTTGGAATTTAAGACATAAATTTATGAATTTATTCATTTTGCTCACACATCTCTTCTTACTTTTGCTACACATAGTTTGGGGCATCACGAACCACTTTGTTTGATTTCATTTTTTAGGCTCCCCAAAAAAATATTTCTTCAAGAGAATCTTCTAATACATCCTGATTGTAAACACTTATTTCAACTTATTATTATTAATTTTATATTTATTTTATTGCTAAATAATTTCTAACAACTAGACCTGATGCATCTACCTTATGATCACTAAAATCCTCCAACTCTTCTACCAAAGATTCTTATGAACATTCACATTATTTTGAAAGGAGATTTTTTGAAATAAAATCATCATAGGATATCTCCTACCTTTCTCATTGGATGAATACTTATTTTGTGTAATTTCATTATATTCTACATATTCATCTTCAAACATTTTAGAACTCTTAACAATGAAATTCATAATCGTTCCTCATCAAAACCATGAAAGTGGAAGTTTATTGTGGAATTTCTCTCATCTATTTTTCATGTATGAAGATAGAAATGACATGACCTCGTCCAAACTATCTTTCTATTGACTATCAACAAATGAGAGATTATTCATGGCTCTGAGTTAAATTTTTTTGACTTCCCCAATTCCACTGCATCGTCATCATCATTTTTCATTTGATATTCTATAAGGGTATTGTGCATGTTGTCAAGTGTGATCTATTTTTGATATTTTTCATCTAATACAAACAATTTCTGATTTAATCGAGGTGGATGTTTCCTCAATACACACTTCACAATGTTTATATCTGCAATTAATTCTCTAAGACCATGCATGTCTTCCAAAACAACAATTACCCGATAAAATAATTCATAAACATACTTGTTGTGTTCATTCTGAGAACCAAATACATTACCCATATAAACTTCAACATTTCTTCTCTCAATTTGGAGCATCCGTCCTAAATAATTTCATGATTTTTCTAACATATCATGTGATGATTTACATTAAATCACCATGATATAAATTATATTTTATAAGGATCCCCCTAGAGCATTCATCCATATAAAATTGGTATCCAATTATCTTCTTTCAACATCTGATAAGGCACCACTATTGATATAAGATGATATTCAATTCATGGATGCTATAAAACCTCTATTTTTATTGATCATATGTAGTACTTAATCAGATTCATACATAGTTTGACATTGTTTCAATCAGATATTGGAATTAGTTTTTGATTGAACACCTCCATTTAATATATTGGGAGAGAACCATGTCATTTAGCCCAATTATCTGATAAAAATTGTTATGTCCACTAGGTCAAATACCCTTAAAGAGGGGTGTATTGGAAATATGATAGATAAATACTAAAACCCTTTTGGATATTTCATTGTCATTAAAAAAACTTTTATATCATTATAAAGTAGCTATATTTAATAGAAATGATGTTGTGCATATGACGCAGTGATTTTACATTGTCCACCCTCATTGGGCTACTTCTAAGTAGCATATAAAGACGATGTACTGATGTACCAAAACTACAGAAACCCACATCAAAAATAAAATGTTTGGGCTAGATCAACTATGATTAGGCTAACTACAGTTATAATATTTTGAGTTTTCTAACTGAACTCCCTATTTTCACTCCTTGTGTCTCTTCCTCTAGCTCACTGACCATTTGGAGGAGCATTGTCTTCCTCTTCCTTCACTCACATCTCTTGGAACAGATACACACACAGTATATGGACTTGTAGGTCTCATTATTTTAATTAAATAAGACATTCAAAATAGTATATGGATTCTATGATGAACCACCTTTTTCAAACATAGATGAATTCCATTTTTCTTCATACTGTTATGTTAGAAGAAATTGATTCCACAAACCATATAAGTCCATTCATGAACCACCTACATCATTCACAAACTATGTATCACATTTTCTATGAAGACCACTATTTCCACATACACCCTCCTATATATCTACCAGATACCACCTCTATGTACTACCTCTTTAAACCACTTATGAATTACGCTTCTACGCACCACCTTTGTGTACCAATTTCACATAATGAACTCCCATCCCTAATAGAAATCCTCTTTTGCAGATAGCTTCTCCTCCACAAACCATCAATCCATCATGTATTTCCCCTACTTCCCAGACTGTATCCACATCTCTGAACATTCTCTCATCTCTGAAATACCTATAATTCTATAGACCTTCTCTTCTCTGCATACTAGGTGTTCCACTTGCATGTAATGTAGCATCCTCCTCTGTGTTCTATGTCTGGTTTAGGCTATAGTTTCCAACAAAACATTTAGTGGTATTTATATCATGAAAACCACTTCACCCTATGCGGAATTCTGCCTTGAAAACCTCTTCTAGATTTAACTGAATTCCCCAGGAAATGATATTATCATATGAACATTGATCAATATTATGATTGTATTATAACTCATTATATAGGAAAATAGATCACATAAATCCTCAAATTTGAGATTACCCTATTCTTCAATGTGGTACATCCTTCATCTTTTACAACATCTCCTGTGAACCATTCTTCCCTACACAGTCTATGTATTAACTTTCTTCCTTCACACTGGACCATATAACCATCTAGTTATTGTCAATTATTCCATTCATGGATTCTCAAAACAATGCCTCATTTCTGGGAATGAAAATCCACCCCATATACCACAACCCTTTAGCATACCAAAGGACAACACTATGAATCATACTCTATATGTGAATTGTTCTCATATGATGTCATTACCTCATGCAACATGACTCCTTTATACTATTCAATCCCTTTATCCATTTCATATAAAAGAATTCACAGTTAATTACTTTTGCATCAGAGTCCATAAACTCTCGATTTTGAGCCAAATAATTTAGCAAACACTAGAATATTGTGCCACTTTAAACACCTTCTTTGAGATACACCAACCATACTCATTCACGATCATATGGATTAGTCAACAAACACAATCACACAAAAACATACTAAGGGAACATGTTGAGGTATTTTTCACAACAATATTTCTGAAAAGTGTTCATATTGAAATGGTTTTCAAAAAAAATTTCAATCCTTATTTATATGTTTTCAAATTATTTTCAACAAAAATGTTTTGAATGGGGTTTTAATTGTATTTTATATGTTTTCAATAAAAATAATTTTCAATATGATTTATGGAGTCCATTATATGATTTAATAGTATTATCAATTAAAATAGTTTATCAAATGATTTTTTGTATTAATAATATAATTCATTCAATAATCAATATTTTTCAAAATATTTTTTTTAAAATATATCTGAAAATTTATTTTCCATTTAAGAATAAATCCATTAATATTACTCATTCCTAACTAGGATATGATCAAATGGATACATTTATATTCTTTCTATGAATGTTTTTTATGGAATGAAAATTTTTCAAACCTATTTATCTTTAATGGGATACATATTTATGGAACCCATTCCTCTTACACATGTTAGATGCGTATAAATTTTTTTCTTTTCAATGGGTATTTCCATGATAAATTCTTTTGAAACTTGATTACTTTCCTATGATATTATTGGATGAAATTATTATGAAACCTATATATTCTCAGTAGGTAATAATATGACCAAATTTTTATGACAGCCATTTCCATTCATGAGTTATGATATGATATAATTTCATGGGTCGTGATATAGTGAATGTTTTATTGTATTGTGGAAGATGTAAGTATGATTTCATTTTGAGATGGGTGGGAACTATATCTACCTCTAATTTATTTGGTACTATTAAGTTGTATTTGAGATCAAATTGTACATTAGATATATCCCATGCCAAAAAAATTAGTAGTTACAAAGGGTGTAGCCCAAGCCTAAAAGTAAGAGGGTAGACTAGTTATTTCGATAGATCATAAAATAGAATGTAAATGGGTTACATCCGAACCATGAAAGTAAGAGGGTACACTCATAATAGGCCAATCCCAAAAACAATCTGGTACCCATGTCTTACCCCAAGCCTATAATTTTGTGAAGGTATTGGTAGGTATCCTTGATGTATTGTTTTATATGTTTATGTTTATTACACAAATCAAATATCTTATACCTAAGTTATTATTTTACGGAATATGTTCATAATTTTCATATTATTCATGTATTATAAACATCCATGTAAAGAACTGTAATTACCATGTAATATATTTAAAATAAATTGGAATATTACATGTCCGCGAAAATGAAGGCACATGATTCTGAGGTTCGGAGTGCCTGGGATGAATTTATGAAATATTTATCAGGTATGTTCAGTAAACGTGCTAGTGGGTTTTTGTAACTTTTGAAAAGGTGCTGAGAATTGAATTTTGAGGACACCGTTGAACTAGAATTGCCGATATTCTCATAAGGGGGTATTCACCTTGACCGCAGTTGATCGAGGGTGAAAGTTAATTTTTGGGTTTTTCATGGAAATAAAAAAATAAAATAATCACACATTTTATTTTATTTTTTATAATGACCGAGATGTGGATGTATGGAAGTGTGGACCACTAGAACCTAACTTCTTATGAGAGGTTATGGTTGTGGGGATCACCTGAGACTAACCTCCCATGACAGGTTATAGTGGTGGGGAACACCATAGGCCTAAACCTCTTGAAATTCTATCTTAATGTGGGAGAATCCTCTCAAGTCCCTCATTAATATGGAGGACCGTCTAGAGCTTCCTCCAAATTAATTATTCCATGCACCACATTAAATTGTACCAAACCTCCCCCACCAAATTATGTCAAGTTATGTTATTAATTAACCCAATTTGAAATTATTCCTACAATTAAATTGGCAGAAACATATCACATTTTGGGTACTTGAAATTTTTAGTTGAATTGGCAGAAAGTAGCTCTTGGGAGAAATCTCTCCAATGAAGAACACATTCTTCCCTGATGAATGCTCTCACTGACGAAGAATTCCATCGAATACAATGAACCAACAAACGAGCCTGGAATCAGATGCATGTGGCACGCACGACGAATGTCGATATCTTATACTTCCTCTAATGTGGGATGTATTATTCTTCAATTAATCAGTGTATGTACTTACTTCTCGCGCCATCATCAACCAACAATCTGAGGTAGGGGTTTAATTTATTTATGATTATTTTTCCCATCTTCAGCCATTTTTAAAACAAATAACTAAAATGATTTATTTTGCGGGCTGGGAACAATCATTGCAGGATGATAGGAAATGACATTCAATTTTTATTTTCATGATGAGCTGCTTGAAACCACTATAACGCGGTGTGTGCGGGCGAAAAAAACATACCCCGACCCCTCCACCATTCATCGTGAAGAGTGTACCCTTCATAATGGAAGAAGATAACCATGATGATGTAAAATAGAGCGTGTTTTCTGGACACTGTGAATACACGAGAATGGTGGTCGACAGCACCGTCAGCAGAGATGTAGGCGACGGTGCACTAGCGCCTCCCTGCGGCCCCCGCCACCGCCCCGCGGCCTCCTCTCTGAAAGTAGGCCACACAGCCGTCAGTGGATCTACAACACCCCGAGGCCTGACCACCGCCTCAAGGCTGTACCTCCGCCCCGATGCCAAACCACTGTCCCACAGTCAGGCCACACTCTCGAGGGTAGACCACCGCCCCAAGGCCCGAACACCTCCCTGCGATCGGACCGCCTGCCCGCGACGGACTGCCGCCGTGTGGCCGGATTGCTTCCCCACTACCGGACCACCGTCCTATGGACAGACCGTTTTGCATGGTAGGACCGTTGCCCCGTTGTCTCACGTAGTCCTTTTCTGATCCACCCAGGGCTGAGCTGAGCTGCCCCATGCCCTCGTGGCACCCCTCGGACGAGCCGCCCATACAGCACCCCTCGGCTTAGATGCCCTTACACCACCCTCGCAGCCCACACAGTCTGGGCCAAACCCAGCGGGTCAGACCAGGTCGACCCGAACTGGGTCGGTCAAGGCTGGGTCTGGCCAAGTATGTCTGTCTGGGTCGGACCGGACCTCGGCCCACTATGACCCATTTATGATCCTTCAGCCATATCATTGGCACCATCCGTCCATTTTATGAACCGTTAGAGGCGCAAAAAATCATTGAGTGAGACAGTCCTTTTTAGTTATCCACACTACAGTTTTGTATAATTATGGGGTACAGCCAGGTAGGATCGAGCATGAATCCAACTGGACCCCCGGAACTAAAAGGATAATAACTCACAGACCGTGCGTCAGACTGACGTGCCGTCTGTTGCGTTGAGACCCTTATGACATGGAGGACCTTTGATATACTTTTCATGGGACTTCGAGGATATTGATGTTTTGAATAGTATCTTGGGAAGAATATCTCCCTAGCGCGATATGTTCCGTACCCAATGACTCGCTGAGACTTGATGACAACTGACCATTTCGACTCAGAGCTACTTGATAGGCCCAATGGGGAGCACCATGGTGACGGGGTAGACCCCAGGCGGGGAGCACCATGGTGACGCAGCAAACTCACAATGGGGAGTTCCTTGGTGACACGACATACCCACAATACTCGACAGTAGGAGTACCACAATTGTCAAGGTTAGTGGGAAGAACATATTTGCGACGCGGCAGGACCACGGTACTAGATAGAGGATGAGTTCTCCAGCAGCTGAGGTGTTCGACGTTGTGACTCAGAATGTTAATTGATACTACACCTAGAATAAATCCTGGTGTGAGATGAGCCATTACCTCTGTGATTATCTTCATTATTTTGATAGATTACTTGATAACTTAGTTACATGAATGGGAATATACCTATGTAAAGTTATCTATTGATTTCAAACTTTGTGATTTATCATTTCTGGAGTTTTTGATTCCTTGAGGGTCCTATGGTACCTACTGAATATCGTTATACTCACCCCTACATGAGATATGCCCACACATTGTTGTGTTATATGCAGATGACAAACATTGCTTTCTGAATCTGAGAGTACCAGGACTGGACGGTTCCTGGAGTGGGACTATATGGCATGTCGGTATGCAGAGTAGATAGACAATGGTGGAATTCTAAGGAGGTGATCTGTACCTACCATTCAGTTTCGAACCTGGAGGACAACCCAGTAGTTGTCTTTCTATTTCTTCAGTTGAATTTTATTTCAGCTGTACTTGTATTTTCTAGTTGGGTTTGTATTCTATCACCTTTTTACTTACTGTACTCACTTTTTTACTATATAGTTTCCTTGTATTCGTATCTTGGAGTGTTCTAGGTTACACGAGTTTGCAGGTTATAATGGAAATGCCTTCCCAGTTTTAGGTAATACACCTTTGGTGCTAGTCTTCATCCCCTAGCCTATGGAAGGCGTGCATGGGGTAGTCACGGCACGGGCCCCCGTGATGGGTCATGACAAATTGGTATCAGAGGGGGGTAAGTTCTACCATAGAACATAGGACTATGATCTTTGTTTTAACAGCAATAATGTCAACTGTAGTGAGTGCGGTTATTAGTTTAGGGAATCTATTTTCGGTGTGTAGTCTGAAATATCCATACACTAGGACACTGACTTCTTATTTCAAACTCATTTCATTAAAGCACATATTGTGTGTGTGTTTACAAGATTTTCTTTGTTAACTCATTACGTCAAATCACCAGGTATAACATTTTGATCATGTCAGCTCACCATGTATAAATTATTGACTATGGGACACCTGTATTTTTAAGGATACCTCTACGCAGACAACCATCTACGGTATCGAGAGATGTATGCAATGATAGCCCACAGAGCGATGAGTCCTTGGTGCATGTCCCTCTTACGGTAGAGGCACTAGTAGAGGCACCAGTGGTACCATTCCCCATTGGGCCACTGATGCTACTATCCCCATCAAGAGACGGTGCACACCGCATGAGTGTGTTTCATGAGTTCCATCACTAGAGGACACCCATCTTCCAGGTAGAGACGGTCCCACATGTGGCTGAGGATTTTCTGGAGGCTGTGGTGAGAGTTTTTCGACTGGTAGGGACACCATCCACTCTCATAGTGATCCTTGCCACTAGCCTTCTAAAGGAAGTTGTGGGAAGATGGTGGATCATGATGTTCCATGTACACGATGAGGTGACACTACTATGGGATAACGTCGAGAGCCTATTTCAAGTAGATTTTGTCCCACCGACTCTTCTCGCAGTGCACATACATGAGCTTTTTCATCTGTAGTAGGGTAGCAATATTGTAGATCAGTACTCAGTGAGGTTCATTGAACTCCCTTTCTACTCTATAGATATGATGCGGGACCCAGTCTTAAGTTCATGGACCATCGAGCAGGGGCTTGGGTGGGAGATCAGGGCTATGATGAACTCACTCAGCATCCTGACGTAGGTGGGGGTGTTAGAGAGAGCCCTCTTGGTAATGATTTTTCTTGCTGAGCAGTCACCAGCAGCGTGACCCACTACCAGTCATCACGTAGCGGGGTCTTCTACAGCTGGTATCAGACAAATGTCACAGAGGTCCAAGAGGACCAAACCTATAGGTGGACGACCATAAGATTCAGATTCTGTTTTGAGGGTCACCCGAGGCAGAGATAGTCATGCCTGGAGCAGACAGTGTTTCACATGCTATAGGCAAGGTCACAAAGCTCATGACTGTCTGACCCACTGTACGGATAATCAGTAGACGGTTGAAGGACCACCCAAACAAAGACAGAGGATTGACCAAGGAGTTTCATAGGATGCAGGCAGACATGGCAGAGGAGTTGGTCGTGCAGTTGGAGGTGGATGATGTTTCAAGATGTTACGGCCACCACCACCAGGAGGCCCACCCAGATCATAGGAAGTAGGTGCATAGGGGAGAGCTCAGCTCCATGATGTTGATTCTTACGATCACAGCGCTCCAGATATGATACGGGGTATGATATGTGTCTATTCCATCTTAGCTGCAGTACTTATAGACACATGTTATAGTCATTCTTTCATTTCCAATGTTCTTTTTTAGAGTACAGAGATTCCGACAGAGCTATTGGATAGATCTATATGGATAGAGACTCCTATGAGAGTAGATTTGATGAATACGAACTGGTGCTGGTAGTGCGATCTTACTCTAGGAGGCGAGAGCTTTGGCTAGGATCTGCTAGTAGTGGCGTCGAGGCCTTACGACGCCATCTCGGGTATGGACTGGTTATCTACAGTCCATTCTCAGAGAGACTGTATTAGGCACATGGTGTGGTTTGACTAGACAGATGGGACCAGGTTTACCTTCAAAGGTGAGAATGGAGACTTTTTAGCACAGGATGGACTTACTTGGAGAAGAGTGCATCTGATCACTCATCAGTTGGATAGCCTTACCATTGGAACAATTGATGTAGAGAGTCTGATCTATCCTGTAGTGGTGGACCAGTATGGGGATGTTTTCCCTAATGATGTTCTAGGTCTACCTCCTCACAGAGAGGTGGACATTTACATTGACATGTACCTTGGGATGACACCATTATCAACAACAGTGTATTAGATGACTCTTGTGGAGCTTTGTGGGATACAGGTACAGCAAGAAGACATGCAGGGGTAGGGATTCATCCAACCCAGTGATTCTCCTTGGGCAGGCCTGATTTTTTTTTCTAGAAGTAGGATGGGATTTTGTGACATTGTGTTGACTATCGATGACTAACCCAAGTGACTGTGATGAACAAGTACCCACTTCTGAGGATTGATGACCTCTTTGATCTACTGAAGGGAGCACAGTGGTTCTCAAAGAAATTCCTCATATTAGTTTATCACTAGCTTAGATTTTGAGATGAGGATTTGCAGATGATGGATTTCATATGTTGGTAAGACCACTATAAGTTCATGGTTATTCCATTCAGTGTGACCAACGCTCTATTAGTGTTCGTGGGACTCATGAACAGGATATTTCAACCATACCTTGATTGCATATGGTTCTCAATAGGTGAGAAAACATGAATAGAACTACGCTACCCATGACCTGGAGTTAGCATCAGCGGTCTTCGGCTTGAATATGTGGCCGCACTAACTGATGGGAGAACAATTTACACTGAACCCTGATCACTACAGTCTCAGGTAAATCTTCCCTCAGAATGACCTAAACCTGAGACAGCGACGTTGGCATGAGTTCATTTAAAACTATGACCTTGAGATAGTCTATACTATTGGGAAGAGGAATGTTGTTGAAGATGTACTCATTAAGAGGTCTAGTATAAAGCTGCTACATGAGGTAATAGATTATTTTCATGCATTAGAGATATCCATTGTGGATAAAGATGGAGGTGATTTCATTCATACTCTTACAGTATGTCCCACACTTCATTAGCGAGTTAGGGAGGCGCAACGCGGGGATTCTGATTATGAAGAACGACGTGCTCTGATATCCACATGACATTCACATGATGGATTTTCTGAAGGTGGGGTGCACGTTACCCTATTTAGAAGAAGTAACATGTTACAAGTGTCACTTTAGGAGAATGTTTTGAAATAGTTTCACACATTCCCTCAAGGGGTACATCCAGGAGTGGAGACGATGTACCAGGATCTCTGACAATATCACTGGTGGACGAGAATGAAGAAAGTTGTATCAAAGTTTGTTTCTCAGTGCCTCACTTGTTAGTAAGTGCAGGCGGAGCATCAGGTACTATAAGGCATGGTTCATCCCTTAGAGTTCTCAGGGTGTAAGTGTGATGGGATATACCTGGACTTCGTGACATGATATCCACAAACATCCATGAGTCATGACTCTATTTGGGTGATCCTTTACTGACTCACCATGTCGGCCCACTTCCTACCGATCAGAGAGAAGGGTTTAGTAGAGAGCATGGGACACCTCTATGGGCAGGATATTGTGTGGCTACATAGAGTACCTGCAACAAATTTCTCCGATCGTGATGCAGGTTTTACATTACGGCTATGGAAGGGGTTGTTGAAGGCTTTCGGGACGCAGCTTCATTTGAGCAAAGAATTCTATCCTTAGCCGGTTTGTCAGACTAAGCAGACCATTCAAACTGTTGAGGACATGTTGCATTCTTGTGTCCTTGACTTCGGTCACAGCTAGGAGGATCACTTGCCCTTGGTGGAATTTTCCTACAACAACAACTATCACTCCACCATTTGGATCTCACCTTTTGAGTCGTTATATGAGTGACCTTGTAGATCAGCATTGTGTTGGACTGCCCTAGTGGATTCAGCACTAGTGGGACTGAAAATTGTATGGGAAACCATAGAGAATGTGCAGATAATCCAGGAGAGGATGAAGATTGCAATTAGCAAGCAGAAGTCGTATGCTGATTGGAGATAAAGACCTATAGAGTTCGAGGATGGTGACAACTAATTTTAATGGGTCTCATCTCGATGAGGGTTATGGAGATTTGGATGAGGCGGCAAGTTATCTCCGAGATTCATTGGACCTTTTCAGGTCCTCAGTAGAGTTGGCGAGGTGGCATACCTCTTATCACTTCCACCTCAATTGCACCAGGTGTACAAAGACTTCCATGTATCCCAACTAAAAAGATTCGTGCATGACCCTTCTCACATCATCGACTATTGCGAGCTAGACGTCTTTGATGGTGTGACTTTTACGGAGGTTCCAGTATATATTGATGATTGACAGAAGAAGATCCTTCATGGATGGTTGATACCTCTAGTGCGCATTTTCTAGTATCATTGGATCCTCCAGAAAAACACATGGGAACGAGAGGATCAGATGGGTTCTCAGTACACCCACTTGTTTACCAAGATAGAGTTGTGGCATATGGGGATCTAAAGCCCTGAGGTGGGGATAATGTAATGTCCCAGAATTTCCATGTATATATTTTATAAATTAATGGAAATTTTACGAGTCCACGAAAATTGACGGCACATGATTCTAAAGGCCGGAGTTCCCAGAATGAATTTATGAAGTTTTTTATCATGTACGTTTAGTAAACATTGAAGAAATTTTTGGCAACTTTTGAACTGATGCTCGGAATTGAAATAAAAAGACACAATTGAACTTGCAGCACTGATATTCTCATAAGGGGACCTTAACCTCGGCTATAGTTGATCAAGGATGAATGTTATTTTTTTGGTTTTTCGTGGAAATAATCAAATAAAATAATAACATATTTTATTTTATTTGTTGTAACCACTCACTTTGTGGATGTTGAGAAGTGGGGACCACAAGACCCTAACCTCCCTTGAGAGGTTATGGTGTTGGGGATCACCTGATCTTAACCACCCATGAGAGGTTATGGTGGTAGGGACCACCATAGTCCTAAACCACTAGAACTCCTCTCTTAATTGGGGAGAAACCTATCAACTCCCTCATAAATGTGGCAGAGTCTCTTGAGATTCCAACACATTAATTATGTCTATGCACCACATTATATTGTTCCAACCCTACCCAAATTAATTATGCTAACTTATGAGATTAATTTACCAAATTCGAAATTGTGCCAACAATTAAACTGTTGAAAACATATTACAATTTGGTTACATGGAATTTTTGGTTGAATTGGGAGAAAGGAACTCTTGGGAGAATGCTCTACAATGAAGAATGTGTTATTCCATGAAGAACATGTTTATCCACGAAGAAATCACTCACCGAAGAAGAATTCCTTCAACTACGAAGAACTAATGAATGTGCCTGGAATTGGAGGCATGTGGCGGGTGCGACAAACACAAATATCTTAGACTTCCTCCGATTTGGGATGAATTCTTCTATGAAGAATCGACTTTTTTATTTCTTTCTCGCACCAACATCAAAAATGAACCTCATGTATTTATTTATATTTGTATGATTTTTTCCAAAGTTCTTCCATTTTTTAAAAATAAATGCGGATGATTTCTTTTGTGGATTGGAAACAATCATTGCGCGAGGATTGGATTTTACATTCAATCTTATTGTTTTTGATAAGCCTCTTGTTACCACTATAACATGTAGGGTGCGGTCCAAACAAACATTGCCCGACTCTTGCTTCATTATTCTTGAATGTTGTACCCTTCATGAAGGAAGAAGATGACCTTGTTGAGGGAAACCAGAAGGTGATTTTTGGATCATGAGGGGACACGAGAACGACGGTCGGGAAAACAATTAAGAGAATGGGAAAGGATAGCCACTGGGTGGGGTGATAGAGGACAATTTTGGAATAGGGTGGTGCTAGTGGTAACTAATTTTTGGGGGTAGTGAGAGAGATTATTTATAAAAATGAGCACTGAACACATTTGAATTTAATTATGGGAAACATTAATGAGGACCACCATTAATAAAAATTTAATGAAACTCATAAAAAGAAGACTAACATATCTATTGTATTTGGGTTATTGGATTATCCTTTATGTATCAAATTTAACCTTGCCACAAAAGTATTTCTGTTCATCGAGTTTTTTCAGGAAACTAAGAGCTAAAAGATCCATCCTAATAATTAAGGAACTATTTTATCATTTATATTATTAAAAAATGGTCAAATTATCTTGAAACTTTTTTTCATGATTTAATAAATATAAATAAGATGGTAATCAATGGGAATAAAAACTTATATTAAATTTGATGGTTATTTCATGGGATATGTGCCCTGAGGTTGTGAGCGCATTATCTGATGAAATTGATTTATGTATGTGATTATTGTATAATTGGGTCATCAAATATTTTTCTGTAAATACATCATGAAGAGTTAAGTTTGTGTACAATCTTATCTCATAATAAATATAGAAGTCAAATAGAGAAATAGAACAAATGAAGAGATCTATATTCAAAAATCTATTTCTTTTTCTTGTTTTGTGAGTATATATACCTCCATTATCACATGGTGTGGTTTTCATATTGATGATCCAATATCTATTTTCATATTTTGTTTTTGTGGAGGTGACCAAGAATCCACATAAACGATTATGTAAATAAGATAGTGGTTATAGTGTTTAAGTGATGAAGTATTTTTGTTCTTTCTAAGGATGTGTTATGAGTTGTATAGTATAATCACAAGTTATTCACAAATGATGATAAAATATTTTGTAAAACTATTGTATAGTGATATAGTAGAAACTCTTTCATAAAACTACTGTATAGTGAAGAGGAGCATTGGACCTATCAGGTTTTTGTGGACGAGGTCGATGATTTATGAAGAAATCATGCATGAGGATAATATGCTTACAAAGTGGAATATTTATTGGTTTTTATATTTTTTAAAGAACTTGGAAATGTAAAATTTAACCAATCACTAATGTATGGGACGTGTCTGTGTTTCAATGTTGATGAAATAATACATGGACATAAAATAAAACATGAATAAGAAAAATAATTTAGAATAATTTTCATTTGTTGTACATGCATTAATAATGATACACCCATGTATTTTATTTAATTAATAATTGATGCATTAATTTAAATGAACTATACATTTCATAATATGTGTTATCGTATTTGATAATAAATTTTGAAACGAATAGAAATCAATATTTATAAAGGAATTCATATATATGATTCAAAATTCAATTAGTTATGGTCATCAGAGGAAGAAAAAATTAATTCATGGGAAGTGTTCCACTATAGTTGCTAATTATTTACAATAATTAGAATTTATTTGAGAACGTGATGCATTAGTGGAAAGGTACATGAACTTTTTCATGATCAAGAAAGATCTAGAAAGAACAGGAAGAATGATCATATAATGTTATTTCTATTGTGGATTGAACCATATGATGTTGGAGGCTATATCAAGGTGGTATAAACAATTTTATGAAGATTTTAATCAGGGTGTGATGTCTATCCAATAAAAATAAAGAATGTTTCTTTGGTCTTAAAAATATTTGTTGAAGGATTATTGGAGTTGGGGGTAACCATATTTTAATTGGGGTTATATGTAGTTACTGGTGTAATCATATTTTTTGTAGTGGATAATCTCTATTATGGATCTATCGAACATGAAAAGAATTATGTATTTGTTATGAACCTTTTTAATCCATATCTTCTATTTTTTATTTTTTATTATTGATTTCTGTGTGAGGATATGAATAAAAAATGAGGGTCAAAGACATTAATCAGTCAAAGTGGTTGAATCAAATTTAAAAGATTTTTTTAAAATAGTTTACCACTGAATCACCCCCTCTTAGTGGTACCTAAACTATTCTTGGAAACTACTCTAATCGGATGTACTAACATATATATGAGCCCTTTTATTATGATTGTTCATTTGAATCTTTGGTCAAATTATTATTAATGGAGATGAGGATAAAAATGTATTTCTATTCTAATAGAATGTGATTTGGTCCTTGTAGGTCAGCCTAGGAATTAGATACCCTACTGATAGAGCCTTTTTGTGTTATTAATCTAAAGGAATGAATATTTAAAGTGTTAGTTGAAATCAATATGGTGGATGCCCCTACATATCTAATTAAAAATGATCTTTACTAAAATGGTGACCCAGTTTCCCTTGATACAGATCATTTAGGATGATGTTGTTGGTAATGGAAATGATAAATAATGTGATCATTATTCTCTTGATGAATTTCATTTATGTGGATGACCAATCAAAATCATTTCCATAGAAGTGAAATGGTGTTATCAAGGGATTCCATATTAAATTTTTCAGTACTATAGTGTGGGTATTTGGGATGTTTGGATGATGTTGTTTTTTAAGATTAGAGCATCGATGACATCTCATGAAGTGTAATATTCTGTGATACCTAACCTATTGGATAGATGGGAGATCTAGAGAACCATTAGACGAAAATTAGAGAAATAGGGACTTCGTAACATGTAAAATGTTATGGTGACCTATCAGAGGGGTTGTACTATGTATAATATTGTATTAAGTGTAGAAAGTGAAAGTACGTTCTTATATTAGGATCGATGCATAAAAGGTACTATCAAGGATATTGTTCTTCCATGGAGATGACTCAGCTTCTTGAGGATAACTACCTTTATTGATATTAATTTTTTTTATATATTGTTAGTTTTGTATAGAAATACCCATTCAAGGTCCCAACCCTATTTTTATAGATTCTCATAGCAATCTATGAGATCACGGGTAGATTCGTAGATTTTGGGGTGAGTCTAATGTGATAGGTGATCATTTGATTGACTTTAGCATGATTGATGTTCCCAATGACGATGTATTTTTTTAATGATTATTATGGTCCTCATTTCATGTGAATCTGAAGAGTGTGGAATGTATGGATTAGAATTCATTATTTAGTGACAAAACATTTTAAGGTATTTTTGTGGAGTTTTACTAAGGAAGCTGAATTGTGGTGAATACACTATTTTCCATTTGAGGGAATGAGAATTACCAAAAATTGACATTCTATATTTTTTTGTGATATATTCCTAGGTCAATAACGAGAATGTAGTTGATGTTTCACCATTCTTCTTAGGTGATAACATCATTGGAAACAATAGTCACTATGTTCATTAATGGATGGGGTGTGAACCACTATGGTTTTGATTCTCTCTCAGGGAAAAGATGATAGTGATACTCCTAGGGTGATATGAACCTCATTGTAGAGGTATCATTGAAGTAGAAATCAATTATTATATGATAATTTGGAATTATGATATTATTGGGAGAGTGGATCTTGATCTAGAAAAAATCCATGTAGAACACTAGGGGTGAATATCGAGGATATCTTAGATGGAGTCTGAGATATGAAATCAAACACAAAATGATGTAGTGATGTTTTTTGTTTGTGTTAGGGTTTAAATGCATTATGTTTCACAATTGATAACATCAACGATCTTAGTTTATTGATGAATCCATTGTTGAATTTTATTGAGATCTGGTCATGGGCTTTTCTGTGCATGTTCGATCAATCCCAGAAGGCATTTGGGATTTAAGGAATTGTGAAAAGGTTTTTTAATGTAATGTCAGTAGATTAGGATGATCATTCTGAGGAAATTCATCTTATGATTGATTTATATTGCCTCTTGAGGGGAATTAGTTTGGGAAAAATAATAACGACATCATGTATGTTATTTTTGACACGAATGGTATGTTTCTAGTATTAGACATGGCTTATCTAGGAATGAATTGTGGGTCTAGGATCATTTCATAGAAAATTAATAATCATTTATTGTTTCAATGAATTAGGAAATGATAATTTCTACCAGACTTCTATTGAAACTTATACATGTGTTTGGGTTTTGTGAGTTGGGGACTATTTTGAGTGACTCGATGGATAACTGTAATGTTGTCTTGAATATCAAATTTATATGTTGAAAATAACCCTAATAAGGATTTATATATTATGGATTGAGATCTATATTGGATACCATCATACTAATGTTCATTTAGTTAATGATGAAACCGTGGGTGTCTTGCGATTGATGAGCATAATAAGGAAATTTCTTCTTATTCCCTGATAAAGACAAGGGTTGGAACATGATTTAATGGATTAAGTACCTTAGCATAGGACATATTAATGTAATCTGTATTTAGTGTTTATAGGTAGAATAATAATATTAATATATGAATTAATAACCAAATAAGTTCAGTATAAGATTTTGGATAACCTTGGAGGCTTCTTGATGATGATAAGAGTTATGTTGGGGGGTTGTAAAACCCTGTATCAATTTTGGTGTATGAAATCAATGGAGAATTTGTAATTTTATTTTGTTGGAGGATTTTATTGAGGATATTATCTTTATTATATGATTTTTATCATCATATGGGCGGTATTTGGGATAGGGAATATTCTAATTAGGTAGTCAGGTGTAGCAAGAGAACACCAGTGGGAGGCCGATAGTGGTGACCAAAATCTATCGACATTGTCTAATAGGTGGCCCTTAATGGGTAAAAAATAATAAAATTCACCCAAAAAATTTAAATGTGTTATCCCAATCCTGATTTTGTGTACATTGTTTGATACCCTCTCCTCCACAATTTTTATTCCATTTCTACCATTGTTTATGGGTATTTTTATGGTGATTTCCAACTATTGAGGGTATTCTTACTCTTTAATAATCATCAATTTCTTTCTATTACATTATTTACTAATATCAAATTATCTAGTTTAGGGTTATTGGAATAATCCACTGGATCATTGTAGAATAATCCAATTATTATGAGGATTTCAGGAAACATAGCTTTTTGATGTCGTAAGACTATGTTCACTCATCATCACATTTTGTTTCAGTGAGTAATGTAATCCCATATAAATTAAGAAAAAATTTCATTAATTTAATTGTAATTAGACTTCATAATGATATAATTTATTTTATATTTTTAACATATTTTTCCAAGTGTATGTTAATTGCATCCCTGGTGTTGATTCCCACACTGTTTTGGAAGTAAGAGCATAATGTGAGAATTACATAATTATGTATATTTTGATTAAACCATTTAAATTAATTGTAACTAGTGATATAATAATTTGGGACCCTTAATATGAGGTAATTCCAAATATAGATGTATAAGCTCATTCATGGCCTATAAAAACTTGGTGGCATTTAGAAAATTCTATTGATCTACATGGGTGAATAAAATTATATTCTAAAGAGGTATGAGTTATTTTATACCAGCTATATTGTTTTATAACATTGTTAGCTGTTTGCTTGTAATGTGGACTCAACACCATTTTTGTTTTCCTGATTGAGTTTTATAAATTAATTCTCATTCATATGTGAAAATTACTTAATATAAAATTAATGACTCAGACTGAGAAAAGAGTCATTGTCCTTAGGGACATGTGGAACTACATATGCCTCAATAATCGATGGTCGACACCTTCCCTATAGAATCATGACTTGAGACACCTGACCTAGTTTGAGATGTATTACTTGTATATATGTAAATATAAAATGTAGTGTCTAGAGTATGTGATCCTCTAGAGGCCTCTATACATAATATAACGTTCATCAATGATGATTCTACAGTCATTGTTACATGTGGACCATTGTAATGTTTTATAGACTTTGGGATAGTAAAATTAATGTGGGAATATTCTTTCCCCAATATGACATTTTATCCTAGTTGGGTAGACCTTGAAAATACATAATGGTTCTTGATGGGTCCCCTAATGAGTTTATGACCCTAATGATAGTGTGTTCATTATTCTTCTAACATACCCAATATGGAAATTTCCCAAAGATACTATGATTAGATGTTATTATATTTTTTTCTTCTTGTGAGAAAAATGAAAATTACAATGGTAAATAAATTATAATAAATGGAAACCACCAACATGGGTAATCATTTTTACATTCATTGCGCTGTTCCTAAATACATTCAATGGGGATATTGTGAATACATCCTATGGGAATGTCATGAATACTTCTACAGTGAATCCATTAAAGCTCTATAAGGGGAGGTCCTAAAAACTCATTTAAGGATGGTTGTGATATTGAAATAATCACCTACCTAGGAGGTATGTTATACAACTAGTTTGAATTATATTTATTTAGACTTTGTGTTATTGGTTTTAGGTATATGATTTTTTTGTTTCCTGATGCTTGTCATTGGGGGCTTGTAGGGCCATCATTTGCCATGGTATAGTCTCAAGCACTTTTAAGGATCTACTTTGAACGATAATTATCTACTGGGATGAAGTATTAATTGTGTTTTTATTCTTTTATAGTTTATTCTCTTTTTTACACTATATATCATTGAATATGAGTCCCCAGGTCATAACAATTTTTTATTTGGGTGAAATACTCCCGATTCATTACGTTGTTGGCAGAGTCATCACGATAAAATCATGGAAACCTTAACACTAGCCAATGTAGGTATGGTAAATCAGGTATTTGGAATGAAGGATCGATGATGATTATTTTTTACTCCCATGGGGTGGGATTACTTAAAATGGTTTTCCTGATTACCCAACATGCTCGGAGACGTATACAATTGTTTGAAGCATATATATCGAGCATTGGGTGTAACCATAAAAACATAGGGATGAATTTTTTTTACTTAGTATGCTTTAATTTAATAATTTATTCACTCTGAGCATGTCACATCCACATATCACTACAATTCCTATCTATGTATATGAATGTATTTGGTGTTCCCTACTATATAATATACTCATTCAATTCATGGTTTCCATTTAAACTAGAGTATCCCTAACATGTTGAATGGAATGGTTGGTAAAAGTGTATGTGATTTATATTATCATGATATATAGCTCATATTGTTCTAGAAATTAAAATAATTCATGAATTAAATTTATATTGTAACCATTTATTTTATTTCTTTTGTATATTTTTTGTATATGATTTGGGATGTGGGTGATTGTTCTTGTATTCTTCAATGTATACATATCATTCTATTATAGAATGTTCATTTTATATATTATTTATACATTGTATAATTTTTATGATTCATTGATATTTATTTATTATTTCTTAATTTTATTAGGGGGTATATTCTCCCTTTCATACTATATTAGACCATCATTGTTTGTTTATAGTCTACTGTTAATAGTGAATTGTGCTTGAGGACAACTACTGCCAATGATCTAGTTAATACTCACAGTGAGCAGAGATGGGATGTTACATTGACATTACATTGGAATCCACCATTACATATGTTTTAGAAAAAATATTATATTAATTACAAATGATATAAATTTTGCATGCCTTGTATGACCTGTAATCCAAGGAATAATGTGTAATATATAATCATAGAAATTTCAAACTCGAACACCAATTATTTTAAAATTTTATTACACTGTAAATTTTATAATGCACCAAATAGGATTTCATCATCATATATGTGAAACCTATTTTTTGATAACTATTAAATATTATATATAGGTTATGGTCAAATATTCCATTTAGGATGTAGATATATTTCAATTATTAATCATGTATAGGCTACCATGATTATGGTTATTTTTTGTTCCATACAATGTCTTCTTCAACTATAAAACTTTGATCTCATCTTCATGAACAAAAAAATCATAAATTTAATCAATGACATCTTATTATCAAGTAATCCATTTAGAAATAATTATTTTATTTCCATTTATAATACTTGAATCATCATTTCATAAATACTTTAAAGAATAATCAAATTGTATCCAAAATATACTCAAGGGATAATTTATAAGATATACCGATTTCATCAATATGTGAGTATCCCTTAGACATTAGTCATAACTTTTTAAAATTACCATACCATCATCATTTAATTTTTGTGGAAAGTAAATTTTTCTTCAATGTAATTATTATAATGAAACCTAAATAAATTTCACCATAATATTCATGTACATATTGTGTATCTTTCCATGAATATATTAGACCCAATTATCATATTTAGAAAAGTCCAAAAAAAACATAAACTCTACTTGAAATAGGTGTGATTTTTTTAGTGTAATTATTCAACTCAATTTCAGTACTCCTATTTATTAAATGATGATATTATTCTCCCAATTTTTGATCATATTTTTTGGATTTTATGAAACAATTATCCTACAACAATTTTTATCATCATCAATGTATTCTTTAAAATATGTATTATCATTACTGATCCTCTCGATCTTCACAACTCTTCTTTAATCACTTCTATAACTAGGTCACTATTATGCGTTATATTATTTTCAATTTACACAAAATTGATGTCTGAGATTTCAAAAATCATTCCATTATATTAATTGAAACACATAAATTTATTAATTTTAGATGAGTAAGAAAATAAAAATCCCATCATATACATGATACACAAAACAATTATCCTTTTTAGAATAAATCACTCACTACAAAATATTAAAAGGTATTATATCATTTTATTCTTTCCATAATATATCATGGATGGTGTCTTTTATTCACTTAGAAATAATAAATCTCTATTATAAATATTGTTAAATGTCCAAAATTTATCCTTTAAAAACATCTTTGGTGAATCTTTTTAAATAAGAATAATTCAATCGATCTTGTTTATGATCCAATTTTTACACTCAACTAGACAATTTTATTGATTCCTAGGTGAAGATACATAGTTTTCTAGACCTTTCTTCTTGAGAAAATCATTCACATGTATATTGGTATACTCTATGTTATTATATGTCAATAATATTATATTTAACATCTCAATAATCTTCTTAATATTCCATCAATAATATGATACACAACTAAAGACCATGAAATAGTGTGTGATGTTTATTATCCATTTCATCATCCTATAATCATCAATGAACAACACACAATAACTCTACTCAATAATTGATCATGGTGACATCAGTGCATAGAAATCTACATGAACCTATTATATAATCCTTTTTGGATTCTTGTATTTTACCTTATATGTCATCCATATAATATTCCATATTTTATATACATTATATATGTATATATGATCACATTTTATTACAAGGATACCATAATCTTGATTATTCATTGCCAAATATTATATGGTCTATTATCTAAAGTGATAATTCCTTTCAGGGTGGAATATATTTTCTTATTACTTGTATTGAAATTTAATCTTATCTTCTCCACTAATGTGGCATGGAATCCCCTTAGAGAGTATCACATTTATAACAATGGTATCTTCCATCTCATTTTTAATAAAAATTCTTCTTGGTGAATATCACATTATTTACCAAGTACCGCAACTTAATATCACATAGAATGATGTGACTATAACCCCAAAACACCATGGAATCCTCACATAATATATATTATCTCCCATATTTTCATTTTTCTAATACAATAATTTTACAGTCTTTATCATTCCAAAATCACAAGACACATTTTATTCATATGTGATTCCCATGTCAAGATCCTTGTATCCCTCCATATGATAAATGTGGCCTCGATCTTATATCCTGAAATAAACATCATATAATTATTTTATATAATATATAAATATAATTACTTCTCGACTAATTTATTTTTGATCAATAAATTTTTATTCAAAAAATGAAGATTCATATATACAATCCCTTCTTAATATGATAGAACAAGTTCATCTTAAAAATTAGAAAATCTATTTTATATTTTTAGCCCTCGTAATTGTTCTTGAGTTATAGATAATGACTACTTTGGGTAATTATTGTAATATTCAAATAAATCATATTTTATAAACAATTGAAAAAAATCATTCCCACCACACTAGAAATTGGGACCTTCAGAAAATACCAATAATGTCAGATTCTTCATAGCTAGTTTTATTGTTCTTCTTACCTTTACTAAATCCTTGCTACAAAATTAACATTAATTAAATGTCACATGTAACACCCCATGTTTTTATAGACATTTATTTTTGAATAAATTAATTTTATTTTGTGTATTTCATTTAACGGTAAAATATGTAATGATTTTTTTATATTTTATAATATGGAAGTCTTTTTCAACAAGAATCATTGACATGGCCGGTGTTATAAGAATCATTGAATTTCTATGATACATCATTTTATTATTATAATGTTTAAAATGATATAGTTACAAATTCTTCATTAGAGATACTAATATTAATTTAATATAATTGTCGCGAACCAGGCCGGATCGTCATCCAACTTGGCACCCGACCCGGTCCGCGACATGGCCCGAAGGGCGTTCCCGATCCCCACGGGCTATCAACTAGTGCCGGGCATCAAACCAAACATGTTGGGAACAGTTTGGCCCATGACAAAGATAAATAAGCATAAACTGAACGAGAAGATAAATAAAGGAAAACAAACTGAATGATGTGGCAGCAGAAAAAGGAATAAACAATGAAACATGACATACCTCAGGTGACCCCGTGGATCACCACGGTACGACAACCACACTCGCTCCCAAGAGGGATCCAAGGCTGAAACCTGCAACTGAAAAGTTAAGTAGGCATGAGCACCTAGATGCTCAGTAGGAAATCCAAAATATAACAACGTCTTATGCCTCCGCCATTATTAAGAAATCCATGTATGCTAGTTTGAAAGTATGATATAATAAAATAATGTTTTCCCTTCTATTAAAATTAATGTAATGAGTTTGCATTTTCAAATAATTAATTCCACTCTTACTACATTTTCAAAATAGGTTTCAAGCATGCATTAACATTTCCAAATGAAAAGAAACCAATTTGAAATAAAATGTGATTTTTACAAAGAATACATCAGGTATGAAACAAATGAAAAGGAAGTTACATCACAAGCAGCATGTTACAAATGAGAACTATGGGTAATCCCAATAGGAATCTAGAACAAGTGGGAACGTAAAGACCTCATACCTCAGTGAAACGTGGCTTAGAAGACCACGACCCTCAGAAAATGTGGCTTAGAAGGCCACGACCCTCAGAAAACGTGGCTTAGAAGACCACGACCCTCAGAAATTCACATTTCTAGTTAGTGTTGTTGCGTCAATCCTACTAGAAAAACCGGGACGAACCCCTGCCGTGTCATCTAGCGTACTAGTCCTGGTCACCCACCTAGATACCCGGGTTTCCCATTATGATCTATTTCAAATGGTGGTGAGTTTTCTTTATCAATCAATCAAACAAGTACATTACACATTCTTTATCTAAAACTCATTCAACCTTTCTCCACTTCACTCCCTACTTAAGTACATTCCCCCACTTTACATCACACAATAATGCACAAGCCTTCGCACTAGGCACATATCACAAACCACTCATAAACACTTGCACTACATTTTATTTTAATATTAAGGGGAATAAATAAAAAAGGGTTTTTCTATTTTCGCAATCCAAATCATAAAGTGCCAAACGGGCCTCAATAGAGGTTTTTATATTTCATAAAACATTCTTAAGATGTCAAGCATGCGTAATTACATAAAGGGAACATTTTTTTACAATCGACCAACCAAAAGGCCAAACACCTTCAGAAGTACACCTTACCAATTCAAAACCACTTAAGAAAACAATTTTTCAAGAAAAGTCACTTATGACCAACGGCTTTGAAATACATTACAATTTCCAAAACAAGGGCATAATAATTTCTAGCAACTGCAAACAGATTCCATAACATGTGTATATAGCATAATGTACAACATATTTTTAATGCAATCAAGAAATTTCAAATTTCAAATTAAAAGCATAGGCATAGGGGACCTACCTCAAAATTGTCGCTATCTGACAAAGGCCACTCGAATTGACACTTGGCACACACACACACATGCATTTATACATATTTATATATATACACCCCTAGCTGCATTGCACATATTCCCCACGTCATGAGGGAATATGTGCAAAGACGGCATATATATGTACATGCCTTACCCTATGCATGTACATGGAGGATTACTCGACACGCGCGGCCCCAACTCACTACACATATAATTTAATAAAACAAATAAATACATAAAAAATCTATAAAACATTTTCAGAAAAACTCATCACATTAATGCACCTAGATAAAACAAGTTACGATGCACCCCAAGAACCATCATTTACACACATGGATACCATTTTCAGACAATACACAGACCAAAAGAACTCCAAAACACAATTTTCACCTGCTTTACAACTTAACAAATCATTAAAACATTTTATGAAACAATTATAAATATCAATATGAGACTTTTTTATAAATAACGCCCCAAGGCCAACTTCAACAACCAAGCGCACATTGAAACCATACCAAAATAGTAACTGCAGTCTTTCTACACTTTGATAAACCAACAATACATTTTATAAAATATTGATAAAAAGCTTGACAAGGGTTTTCAAATAAAACACATCATATATCATATTAAGATACCACCTTGAAATCAATTGTATAATAAATTGTCTTAAAACTATTTTTGCACCACATAAATAATTAAATAAATTAATGAAACACTTACTATAACATTTTCAAAGTGTGATTCAATGTTTTACCACAAAACTACACCAAAACGCACTTGATCTCACATAAAAATTCCACTTTAAAACCGAACAAACAACACAACCATACCAAAACATGTTTCTCCATTACACTAAACTATTTAAAGTTTTAAATTCAAAAGCGCACAATTCAACAATCCAAAATAACACATTTTTCGTTCAAACCACATTATTAATACACCTGCACATTAATTTCTTTCGAAATCATTTTGCACATTCCAAGCAAGGCCTGATACTCTTTTCAAGAAACACTACAATATGATACACATGTCACAAATCAATTTATTTGAAAGAAAAATTCATTTATAACAAAACCACATATTAAATTATTACCGAGACATACTTTTCACACGTAAAATAATTAATTTAGAATTTCCATGAATTCCCACAACATAATCCATATGAAAACATAAACAATTTTAAAAGAAAACTCAATTCCATCACACATGCATGTCAAAATTTCATAGAACACAATTCGAACCACCCAAAATAATTAATGAACATGATAAATAAATTAATCCAGACAAAACCTTCATCAAACAACATTAATAAATGAAATCACTTACCATTGGTGTCGAAAGCCATAAATTTTGAAGCGAAGCACCAATCACGCAACAAAGGCATCACAAACAACACCAATTAACCCTAAATCATGAAATCGAACATACACAAAACAAAGAAATCAAACACCAAAATAAAATGAAATCAAACCCTTGATAAGAGGGAAAAAAAAGAAAAAGGGGGTATCGACGTCGGGCGGCCGACTGTGGTAGGGGAGGCCGGAAGGGAGGAGGGACGTTGACGGCGGCTCGGTCTTGGCCCGGAGGGGTTGTGTCGTGTGGGTTTGAGAGGGGGAAGCTGGGAGAAGATATCGCGGGAGGGGAGATCAGAGAGGGGCCGCCGTTGAGAAGGGGGATTAGCCGGAAGAAGAGCAGGAGGGGCGAGATGGCCGTCCGGAGTCACAGCCTGGCCGAAGCGGGAGACGGCCAGGGCTCCGGGTGCGCACAGGCGAACAAGGGGGGGGCTCGCGGCGGGGTAAGGGTAATGGGGGGGGGGAAGTAGCGTTTGAGATAAAAATAAATAAATAAATAAATAAATGAAATTATTATAATAATAATAATAATAATAATAGTAAAAGAGATAAATAAAATAGAAGAAAAGAAAGAAGAAGAAAAAAAGAGTGCAAAATAAATAAAAATATTAACAAGTAATAATGAACATAATAATAATTTTAACGAACTCTAATAATAATAATAATATTGTTCATAACGTAATAATAATTATAATAAACATGATAATGTTAATAAAAATAATTACCCTAATTAAAATTATTAAAATACATCGTTAAACTCATTTTATTTATCTCTCTTGAACATAGGGCAGGCCGCACAGTGACCAGGGAAAAGCCGCACAGCTTTGAAAACGCCCTGCCCATGCAGCAGATGTTGTCAAGGGAAAAGCACTCATTCGTCAACAAAATGAAAAACTTTAGAATAGGCTTGATCTGAAGCTCGATACAAAATTTCAATGTATCATAAAATAAAAAAATAATATTAATTTAAAAGTTTTGGTCTAACAATTCTCCCCACCACAAAAACTTTCTGACCCTAGAAAGTCGCCCATCCGAACGAGGAATCAAACTCGAGTTAGAAACTGGACTAGACCCACGAAACACGAACTCGGTGTGACTTTTAATTCCACCAGTCACACCCGACCCACTCTGAGGGAAACTAAAAAAAGAAGAACCATCAGGAAACGAGGAGGGTTCTTCCCACCACAAGAACCAGACTAGCACAACCGACATTAAGACTCTTAGCATGAAGACACTATTGAACTGCTAACTTCATCCATGAGGGAACCACTACATATAACAATCCTTGAAAAACGCACAACAAGATTCATGGTGAGACTCCCCACCATTTAAGAACTGACTAGCTTAAACCAACCAATATAAACTGACATGATAACTTCCAACCCAAACCAGAAACCACTGCGACATGAGAAAACCCACAAAAGAATTCTACCAAAAAAAACTATCTTTACTAAGACTCATCATTTCCACAAGAGGGGAGCATGTCCAAAACAAGCATGTACTAAAACAAAAACGGTCACATTTGAGGAGGCGCAACTACTGGAATTTACAAAAAGATGAGATCACCAAACCTTCTTACCACCACAGTGGGATATTCAAAGAACAAAGACTGCAATGAGAAAAGAGAATTTTGTGCCTATTATAGAAAAACAGAACATTCAAGGGATAGGACGCTTGAACCGAGAAATTTAAACCGTCCCTATTTTCTCACTGGAGACAAATGTTAGACCAATGTGACCCACAACCAACGATTTCTGAATGCGTGAACGGCTTCACTCCGAGACCATTGGTTGGAGTTCTGATGTCTTGAATCATCTGATGCCCCGCAGTTAGGAGCTGACATTCTCCTGTTGAGACCCCTTCTGATGAATCCGCTAGCAGAACCTCTCTATGTTTCCCAAACAGCCACAACGACATCAAGTCTTCAATGGATGACGATAAGGAGACCTAAAGTACCCAAACCGGCCACACAAGAAGCGAACAAGAGAGTGGCTCGACTAATAGAAGATGGAATTGATAAGAAAAATTTTCATAGATGGTTTCCTCCAGTTCTCTCTCACAGAATGGGGAACCATCCCAAACACCAAAGGGAATCGGTCCTTAAACAGTAGACGAAGAACCCACAAAAGAGAAACTTTAACTGATTCTGCATCGTTATCTTTAGAGAAAAGGAAACCAACATCTTGAGATTCCCAACATAGGCCTCCACTATTCTTTGGCCTTTCTGGACACTCATGAGCCTTGTCGCTTCCCTTACCTTCACTTCTACAAATATAAACCACCAAACGAGAGTGGTCCTAAAAACCTTCCAAGTCATACCATCATGCAACGACACTAGGTTTATCTCCTCCACCAATCCCAAGTTGCACCTTCAAACAGACCTGAACCAACTCAGACCCTCTTAGCTTTAGGAGTTCCCAATAACCTGAAAACACCAACGACTTCACCAATCTAGTTCTCTACCTTCATTAGATCATGATCACCATGGAATATGAACAACAACCGAAAATAATTCAATTCCACCACCCCGCTAAGAGTCTGGGTAGAACCAACAACTAGAAGAGACTCACTAGAAACTTCTGGGACTTTTCTGGGCAGCATACTCAAAAAAAAGAGGCACAAATTTGAATCAAAACTCATCACAAATCAAAATTCAATACCACAATAACAAACAAAAACTGAAACTCAAATCACTATTCCAACCACAATTCAGTATGTCAAAACAAAGAACTCACGAAAAGGAATACCCAACACGAAAAGAGAACGCTAAACAATTTATTGCTCACTTTTCTAAACATTTGAAAAAAACCATTTTGAAAACTATTTTTCAGCAAACGAAACAACTTAAATATCCACCATTGGTATCCCATGAAGTCTCGCACATACATATCCAGTGTGAGCTCAAGCACCCATCCACTCGCATCACCAATTCCTCTACTTTCCACATGCACACCTCAATGTATGTGATAACTCATAGGAATACCAAGGGTCAATTTAGGACACTTCTCACTTTCAAAACAGATCATTCAACATAAAGCATAAATTCCCAACCAATTTGAAAAAATAACTTATCATCAAAGCAATACATTTCCAATTTCAAAAACATTTTCCAATTCACATTCCAAAAAGTGTTACTGAGATTCCAAAACAACTTCCAAAACACCTCCCATTTTCCCTTTTGAAACCACACATTTGTAAAAAGAAAACAATTTCCATTTCAAGACCAATTTTCCACTCTAACACCACATTCCCATTTGAAACCACCTTCAAAAAAATCCATTTCCATTTTTAAGATCTAATCACATCAACCAACATGATGCTCAAACACAACACACATCAAAATTTACAAAAATAAAGGACTAGTGGCTATGCTAACCCGGTAACATGGCTTAGCAGACCATGCTCCGAGCGGGCATCCACCGCAGGAAATATCTTGAACCGTGCACTCGGGCTGTACATGGGTCGCTACTCCATGCAAGTCCGCCGCGTAACACTGGCTCACTTCCTTGGTCATCCCTCATCCACACATACCAATCCAAAGAAGAAAATTCAAATCCCGGACTACCCCTGGAAACTCGAGTCTCGGGACGGTCATGGGTTCATGACAACCTTCCCACACCTACCTCTCTAGTCCTGACACACCTAATCACCAAGCTACATGACACCCCAAATAACAAGGGCACCTCTGATACCATTTTTTCACGAACCAGGCCGGATCTTCATCCGACTCGGCACCCGACCCGGTCCGCGACATGGCCTGAAGGGCGTTCCCGATCCCCACGGGCTGGCAACTAGTGTCGGGCCTCAAAACAAACCAGTTGGGAACAGTTTGGCCCGTGACAAAGATATATATGAATAAACTGAACAAGAAAATAAATAATATAAAACAAACTGAATGACGTGGCAGAAGAAAAAGGAATAAACAAAGAAACGTGACATACCTTAGGTGACCCTGTGGATCACCACGGTACGATAACCACACTCACTCCCAAGAGGGATCCAAGACTGATACCTGCAACTGAAAAGTAAAGTAGTCATGAGCACCTAGATGCTCAGTAGGAAAGCCAAAATATAACAACGACCTATGCCTCCGCCTTTATTAATAAATCCAAGTATTCCAGTTTAAAAATACGATATAATAAAATAATGTTTTCCCTTCTTTTCAAATTCAAGTAATGAGTTTGCATTTTCAAATAAAGCATTCCACTCTTACTACATTTTAAAAATAGGTTCCAAGCATGCATTAACATTTCAAAATGAAAAGAAACCAGTTTGAAATAAAATGTGATTTTTACAAACAAGACATCAGGTATGAATCAACTGAAAAAGAAGTTACATCACAAGCATCATGTTACAAATGAGCACTATGGGTAATCCCTATAGGCAGCTAGAACAAGTGAGTACCTAAAGACCTTGTACCTCAGTGAAACGTGGAATAGAAGACCACGACCCTCAGAAAACATGTCTTAGAAGGCCACAACCCCCCAGAAAACGTGGCATAGAAGACCACGACCCTCATAAATTCACATGTTTAGTTAGTGTTGTTGCGTCAATCCTGCTAGACAAACCGGGACGAACCCATGCTGTGTCATCTAGCGTACTAGTCGTGGTCACCCACCTAGATACCCAGGTTTCCCATTATTCTCTATTTCAAATAGTGCTGAGTTTTCTTTATCAAGCAATCAAAAAATTACATTACACTTTCTTTATCTAAAACTCATTCAACCTTTCACCACCGCACTCCCTACTTAAGTACATTACCCCTCTTTACATCACACAATCACGCACAAGCCTTTGCACTAGGAACATATCAGAAACCACTCATAAACACTTGCACTACATTTTATTTTCAAATTTTGGGGAATGAAAAAAAAATGGTTTTCTATTTTCGCAAACCAAATCATAAAGTGCCAAACAGGCCTCAATAAAGGTTTTTCTATTTCATAAAACATTCATAAGATGAAAAGCATGCGTAATTACATAAAGGGAACATTTTTTTACAATCAACTGGCCAAAAGGACAAAAACCTTCGGAAGTACACCTTACCAATTCAAAACCACTTATGAAATCAATTTTTCAGGAAAATTCTCTTAAGACCAACGACTTTGAAATACAATTAAATTTCCAAAACAAGGTCATAATAGTTTCTAGCAACTGCATACAGATTCCATAGCATGTTTACATAGAATAATGTATAAAATATTTTTAAACCAATCAAGCAATTTCGAATATCAAATTAAAAGCATATGCATAGGGGACCTACCTCAAACTTGTCGATATTTGACAAAGGCCACTCGAACCGACACTTGGAACACACACGCACATGCATTTATACATATATATATATATACACCCTAGTTGCATTGCACATTTTCCCCACGTCATGAGGGAATATGTGAAAATAGGGCATATATATGTACATGCCTTACCCTATGCATGTACATGTAGGATTCCTCGACACGCGCGTCCCCAACGAACTACACATATAATTTAATAAAACAAATAAACACATAAACAATCTATAAAACATTTCAGAAAAACACATCACATTAACGCACCCAGATAAAACAAGATACGATTCACCCCAAGAACCATCGTTTACACACATGGATACCATTTTGAGACAATACACACACCAAAATAACTCCAAAACACAATCTGCACCTCCTTTACAACTTAACAAATCATTAAAAAAATTTATGAAACAATTATAAATAACAATATGAGACTTTTTTATCAAGAGTGCACCCAAAGACAAATTCAACAACCAAACACACATTGAAACCATACCAAAACACTAAGTGCAGTCTTTCTATACTTTGATAAACCAACAATACATTTTATAAAATAATGATAAGAATCATGACATGGGTTTTCAAATAAAACACAACATACCTCATATTAAGATACAACCATGAAATCAAATGTATAATAAATTGTCTTAAAACTATTTTTCCACCACATAAACAATTAAATAAATTAAATAAACACATAAGATAACATTTTCAAAGTGTGCTTCAATTTTCTACCACAAAACTACACCAAAACGCACTTGATCTCACATAAAAATTCCACTTTAAAACCGAACACAAAACACAACCATACCAAAACATGTTTTTCCATTCCACTAAACTATTTAAAGTTTTAAATTTAAAAGAGCACATTTCAACAAGCCAAAATAACACATTTTTCTTTCAAACCACATTTTTAATACACCTGCTCCTTAATTTCTTTAGAAAACATTTCGCACATTCCAAGAAAGTCCTGATACTCTTATCAAGAAACACTAAAATATGATACGCATGACACAAAACAATTTATTTGAAATAAAAATTCATTTCTAACACAACCACATATTAAATTATTATTGAGACATACTTTTCACACGTAAAATAATTAATTGATAATTTCCAAGAATTTCCACAACATAACCCATATGAAAAGATAAACAATTATAAATGAAAACTCAATTCCATCACACATGCATGTAAAAATATTCATAGAACACAATTCGCACCACCCAAAATAATTAAAGAACAAGCTAAATTAATTAATCCAGACAAAACCTTCATCAAGCAACATTAATAAATGGAATCACTTACCATTGGTGTTGAAAGCCCTAAATTTTGAAGCGAAGCACCAATCGCGCCCCAAACACATCACAAACAACACCAATTAACCATAAATCAAGAAATACAACACACAAAAAAACAAAGAAATAAAACTCCAAAATAAAATGAAATCAAACCCTTGCTAAGAGGAAAAAAAGAAAAAGGGGGGTACCAACGTCCGGCGGCCGACGGTGCGAGGCGAGGCCGAAAGGGAGGAGGGACGTCGGCGGCGGCTCGGTCTCGGCCCGGAGGGGTTGTGTCATGTGGGTTTGAGAGGGGGAAGCTGGGAGAGGAGATCGCGGAGAGGGGAGCTCAGAGAGGGGGCCGCTATGGAGAAGGGGGCTCGGCCGGAAGAAGAGCAGGAGGGGCGAGATGGTCGGCCGGAGTCGCGGTGTGGCCGAAGCAGGAGACGACCTGGGCTCCGGGTGCACACAGGCGAACCAGGGGGGGCTCGCGACAGGGTAAGGGTAATGGGGGGGGGAAGTAGGGTTTGAGATAAATTAAAATAAATAAATAAATGAAAATCTAATAATAATTATTATTATTATTGTAATAAAAGAAATTAATAAAATAGAAGAAAAGAAAGAAGAAGAAAAAAGAATGCAAAATAAATAAAAATATTAAGAAGTAATAATGAACATAATAATAATTTTAACGAACTCTAATAATAATAATAATAATATTGTTCATAACATAATAATAATTATAATAAACATGATAATGTTAATAAAAATAATTACCCTAATTAAAATTATTAACATACATAGTTAAAATCATGTTATTTATCTCTCTTGAACATAGGGCAGGCCGCACGGTGACCAGGGCAAATCCGCACAGCTTTGAAAGTGTCCTGCCCATGCACCGGATATTGTCAAGGTCAAAGCACTCATTTGTCAACAAAATGAAAAACATTAAAACAGGCTTGATCCACAGCTCGATAGAAAATTTCAATGTCTCATAAAATATTAAAATAATATTATTTTAAAAGTTCGGGTGTGACAATAATATTTTTGAAATATTATTTTTAATGGTATTATAAAAATTAAATATATTAACTATAAAAAATATATTTTTTAGTAAAGTCAATATATGTATGAAAACACTTATTTCTCAAATGAATTGATTTTTTCAGTATTTAAACAATAAAAAAAATTAGACATATTTAGAAATTAAATTTTATTAAATAATCTTTTTTTTAATTCTTTCTGTCAAAATCTTCTTTGAGTGAATTTATGGCACTTTTCTAGAAAGAAACAATTTTTGAGGAATACTAAAAATACTGAATTTTAATTCAAAACTATTGTTTCATGTTTTTTTAATATTATTAATTTTTATTTTAAATATGATTTCAATTAATAAAAGATAAATTAAACCTAAATTAATCATTTCTATGCCGTGTTAATAAATTCCACTTGTGAATTGGTTACAAATACATTTTTAGCCTCTAAGAGTTTTGGATTAAAACCCCGTTCTCGCGACACTACTGCAGGATTAAAATTAAATAAATTTTCTACCACTTATGTCAATATATTTTTTAATAATAGATTCATCATGTTGAATAATAATAATTAATAATTACTAATATTGTCATATTATTTATTTTAAAGACATTTTATTGAAGGTAATTTTAATTAATTATAGCGAATAAGGTAAAAACCATATTACACATTAGTTAAGCATTTATTTAAGGGGCCAAATGACATATACACGTGTCAAAAAGTCATTTTATGGAAATATATAGTACAATTTTTCTATTGTATCAAAAACATTCAATTTTTTTGTGTCACATGATGTTTAATAGAGACCACTCAATGGTGTTTTCTTGTTTATAATTTCATGAATCCCACTCCTCCCCCATCATGAAAGGGAACTCACCCCCATATCTTATTTACACTAGTGATGAAAATTTCACATCAAAATCCCATATAAATCGCCTTAAAACATACCTATCTCAATCCTTTATTTTTATTTTTTGGTATAAATCCAACCAGTGAATACATTTGTTGCAAACTAAAAGGAGTTACCCAAAAAAAAGGTAACATCCATACACAAGTTTTTGTTTTGTTTTCATTATAAAACTCTTCAAATATTCATATTATATTATTATATAAAATCCAATTTATCCAAAATATTATGATATTCATTTATATTAGGTTTTCAACCTATACTCACACACACATTCATCCAATCAAATATATCATCATTCGTTTGTACGATATACTACCACCTTACGAACTGATATCACTTGTTCTCACATTTCCACATTTCATAGTCAGAAATAATTTGGGAATTTCTATTTTAATATTATATAAATTATATTTATGATTTATTTTTTGTGATTTAATTATTATATGAAACATAACGTAATGATTACCTTTTTTATGTATTACAATAACTTCATTTGTTTATGTGTGGACTACAGCCTCCTAAAATTGATGTGATTCATTAATAATTTACTTTGAATTTTATAAGGATGGGTTTAGCTAACATATATGATATATATGGAAAAATAATGATTTTTAGTTATATAATAAGTATCATTTACTTAGTTTCATTCAATTCGACATGAAAATTAAAATACAATTCATCTGTATGAAGGATCACCTTTTTCCATGAATAATGTATTTCATTTTCAATTTATATATTTTATATATTATTTTTAATAAAATTATAACAAATATATATATACTGTTTATTTAATTTATATCATTCTTGATATAATTAATTCATTAAATAAGAAACAAGGAAAAATATATATGAAAATAAAACACATGTAGAAAACAATGCAGTTATTACCTAAAACATAAGACTAACAAGGAATTGTAAATAAAGGGAATAAAAGGTCCTATGAAAATCATATAATGTATTATATAAGGAAATTTGGTTCAATTATGGATATGTAACTAATACATTTTTATTATAAAATGGTTTTTACAGAGTATGAAGAGAGTCCATGCATAAGGTAAGTGGATTTCTAGTCTCACATTTATTTCTGTAATACTTATATCATATTCACCATTTGTTTTATTTTGGTGGTTTATATAATGAATATGATTGTATTATATTACAAATTTATGTATTTTTATGGTTGTTTTCATACACATTTTATTATATCTATTTTATGGTGTCTTACAGCTGAAATGATACCAAATCAGAAATGTAATTTTGTCATAATTTCTTGTCTTTGAGACACATGTTTCGTTATGCACCTATATTATTTTGTGATGTGTATATAATACAAATGTAAAATTAATATCATGAATATCCTTATTTGAAATATATTTTAGTCTCTATGTAATGTTTTTTCCTTACATGGGTTGTTTTATAAAAACATTACAATGTGGAATGAATTTATTGAAATATATCAACGTTTATTGGGATTATTTATTATTATGATTCCATTGAATAAATATTTTGATACATATATAATGAAAAGTAATTAATTTTTTTAACCTCTATTTTTTAGTAAAATAATTATTTATTAGAGTCATTTTTCGGTTATTGTTATGTAAGATGATTGGGAATCCTTATTAAATAAAATCAAATTTTATTTCACATTTCAGTGAGAAATATATTTACTCAAGAACCTTGTATTCTAAAAATGTTTCATAATTTTTTTGAATTATATTATAATATTTATTTCAAGGAAACAAAATTTCAAAAAATTTCAATCTGCGCTATATGTTTTCAAATTTATAATCGATGACAGACTTTCAAAAATGTATCCATTATTCCATTATATGTTTTAAATGATATTTTAAAAGGAAAATGTTTTCAGAATGGTTTTCTGTTTTAAGACACTATTTCTAAATTATAAATCATATATTAATCATGAAACGTTTTTCAAACATCATTCAAAATTATTTTTCATATAAGATTTCATCCATTGGTGTCACTCATGTATTTATAGGGAAATGATCCAAATTTTATATTCGTATTATTTCTCTAAATAGTTTGGGTTAAAATGGAATGATATTTATAAAAGATATTACTTTTTCCTGGATTTTATGATTATGAAATCCAAATATTTTCACTATTTATGCACTGATGAAATAATTTTTAAAAATATCCATTTCCACATTAAATGATATGTTTACATGTTTATGATACCCATTATGTTTCATATGTTATGATATGATAAATCTGTTTGATATAATGGAACACATATATATGATATTACTATGATATGGGTGGGACCTATATTTACCTCTAATTAATTTGGTAAATATGTGTATATCATGTGATAGATATGTCTAGAATAGTATGTGAACTCAGTTCAATAATGGACCTTTTCCACTAATATTTTAATTGTAGAGAACCACAAATACCATGATTTCTTGGGGAGTGAATCGATTCAACTGAGATTGCATTATTATTACTCCTTGAATGCTATTGAAATCATTTTATATGTTTATGTGTCCTCCAAAACTCCATGTATTATTCGTATATTAAACATTATTGTCTTATTCTCCTGATTACCTTCTGCTTCATGTTTTATGAACTTCTAATATTAATGGCACGATTCATTTTTATGATCACTGGTATGAAGGGGATGTTCTTATTATGTAATGATCACGTTTTCATACCCCTATGATAATTTTTATGATTACATATCTTCTTTTCTTACACTTTCTAAGCACCTTAGACCACAAATTATTATGTTTCCATTCCTTGGGTTATGATGATATATATTATTTATTTTGTTTATAAAAATGTTGTTATACATGAGGAACCTAGTGGTAGATAATGTATCACACCTTTTTAACATTGTTTATATTTCTATATTTCTAAAGGTAGTAAAATAATATGGTATATTGGCATATTTTGGAATAATATATAATGTTTTCTATAAAAATGGTATAATGTTAATTTGTGTTTAACATGAGACTCTATAGTTGGTATAATAGAAAAATAATGGGTGTCCTTTTGAAATAAGGATGGTAGAACCCTAGTGAGATCGCTAAGAAAAATTTAATATGGATTTGTCGATGATTGAATCCAAGTATTGGAGAATGGAATGGAGTTTTGGAAGATGATAATATGAGCTGTTTCCTATAAATACATCTATGTATGGATGCCGATATTGTATGTGCCTATGGGACACATTTTCATTGGTGTAATAACACTAAAAATATTTCATTTATCTAGATTTGATCGGTATCTAGTCCATGATAACGGGCCACGTTGCATAGCTAGTTTAACACTCGTGAGGGATATGATTTTGGAAATCACCAAAATTACACAAACTATCATGACAAAATTAAATATAATTTTTCAATTAATAACTTATTATAAACATAATATTTCATATATTAAATATGGTGTCAGAATTTAGGCATTATATAGGTGGTTTTTTTATTAAGTTTTTCCCCATTATGGTTAATGTTTCTTTGTCCAATATTTCTTTTTAGTGATTGAATTTAACCCTAAGGAACCACGTCAATGGTGTGTGTGACGGAAAAAGAAAATAATCTTCTCCTAAGCATACAAATTATATAAGAGATGGAAAAAATTATATATTTTATATCCTTACCTATCTTTCTCAATCCATGAATCCGGATGGAAATCCAAATGAGAAAATGTGGGAACAAAATTATATTGGTTCCTTCTTGAGGAAACATCTACCTTATTTATAAGGCTATTCTATTTCAATTGTACCTAAAAAATAGGCCACTACCCCTGAAAATATATTCATCATTATTAAATGTTTTGAAAATAAGTAAGTCATTGATGTATATCATGTATAAAGTGAAGCATACCAGTTGTGTAATCTAATTAAAAATATAAGGACCAATGATGAAATTGGATCCATAGATTTAGAAGAGATCAAGAACATATTTTTCAATAGTTACATTCCCATTATTCTTATTTCAAATATGTAGAAATAGTCCGTTTATATAAAAAAGGAATAAATAAAATCTTGTATCCAATGAGGCTAATTTCACAAGAGTATTCTGGTACACTATGGGTATTATCATCCAATATGAAAGTAAATTTGTTGGTTTGTTTAGTGTCATAAAGAAAAGTATAAAAATTAGATTTTTCATAAATTAAAATAGTAGAAATTAAGATATATTTCATTGTGAAATCAAGGATGAAATGGTGTTTGTAGTTACTTATCAATCTAATATTTTCGATAAGAAATGGAATATTCAGTTGAATGGAAATCCTAAAACAAATAGAGGAAAGAATACAAGATCTCCATTATTTTCTATGTGTGGGAAGAATCATAGGGAAATTTTTATATGGGGTATAATAATTTTTTCCACTGTCAAGGTAATTGTGAATTTGATTTCCATGGTGATTTGATAATGTTATATAAAAATATGAATGGAGAGGAAGCTACACAGATTTCACCTCAACTACTACTATTCTATATGTGTACATAGAATTGAAATCATGCTAACTAGTTCCCAAACTATTAGGATAATAATGTTGACTGATGTCAGGAACCTCTTATGCTAATGGAATAGATGATATCTCATGTGGACATTGTATCTAATGATGGGTGTGATAATGATGTGGTAAAAGGCATACATAGAAATCAATATATAACCACTAATGTCTGATTTGTTTCTGGATCTTCCTTCTCATTCATATCTAATGGAATATCTAAGGGTATTAGGATTATACAAAAAAATTGGATGTATATTTAGATGTGAAAACCCCTAATGTTATGATGATTGCAACTTATGTGTATGATTCCACTTTTTTAGACCTTGTCGGAACATACTGGTAATTACAAATGTCTTTCTTCCACTAGTTCAATTTTACATCATATCAAAAAACTATTTTATTTCTATACATAAATCTCAGATCAATTTTTGGTTAAGGGATGTTATTTAAGTATTTCAAACAAAACAATTTCCATCTATTAATTTGATGAAAAGTATGAAATTACTTTGGATATTATATCCAATATAGGGGAATTAATTCAAAATTAGATATTGTTTTTATCTCAAATGATTGGGGAAAAATTGTGATCGGTGATATGCATATTTTTCATGAATTTTTGGATATATTTTCAAAAATATTTTCAAATCCCTATACCAAAACAGGATGATGAATTTTCAATAGAACACATACCTAGTTCCAAATCAATTTGAATGTCTTGATATATAATGAACCTAATTGAATTGTTTTAAATGAAGAATAACCCAAAATGATGCTTTTATAAGGGATCAATTCTGCCAAGTGGATCACCATGGGATGCAGTTGTTATTTTTATGAAATATAATGTTTGATCAATGCGAATGTACATTGATTATTTCGAGTTGAACCAGATCACAATCATAAAAAAGTATCCCCTTTCCCGTATTGATTATTTTTTTGATCAACTGCATGGATCTTAGTAATTATCCAATTTTTACCTTAATTCTTGGTGTCATTAATTATGGACCAAGGAGTATATACCCAAAATGAAATTATATACATTTTATAGACACTATGAATACATTCTGAGGCACTTGGGTCATACAAATTCAGTTTCTATCTTCAATGTTTTGAAGAATAAACTCTATACATATTATCTTCATCATTTTATTGTAGTCATAATGGATGATATTGTTATATTTTCAACTAGAAATGAAGAAAATAATGGAAACTAATGAATTTTAAAGAATACCCTATAGAATGGGAGAATTAATGTAAAATTTACAATGTGTGGGTTTTGGATTCAAAAGGATACGTTTTTTGGTCATATAATCTGAATTGACGGTATACTAGTAGATCAATGAAAGACCTAGGTTATTGAATGCTTTCATATAATAACCAAGGTGACTAAGATCTATAGTATTCGTGTTCTAAAAATATATTATCAATGGTTTGTGGATAATTTCATTAGACATTGGAATCATTTAAAGTTGTTATATCAAAAGGGTGCCATATTCTTATGGACATATGAATGTAAGGAAAATTTCTTGGAAATGCAGATATGGTTAGTTAGGGGACCTATTCTTATATCAATTTACAGTTCAGATTGGTCAGTAATATATAGTTATACGTACAAGAAGGGATTGGGATGTGTTATTATGAGTGATAACATGGTTATAACCAATTCCTCATTAGAAAAATTACATAGCTGATGATTTGTATATTGTTGTTGTATATTTTTCATTATAGATATTGAGGAATAATATTTACAGAGAAAATATATATATATATATATATATATATATATCATAAAAGGTGGAAATATATATTCATATGGAAGGAGTTTAACATTCTCCCATGAAACCAGATAGTGGTGGTAAAGGTTTATGATTTCTTAATTCAATATCACCCTCATAAAGAGAACATGTTTGATGATGAATTGAGTTGAATGGATCATTATAAAACTTCCTTGATGTGGATAAAAAAATAACTATTATTTCTAGATATATAACGGAGGGGCCTAAAAATATTGATCTAATGGAAAAAATCTAATAATTATCAATTGAATATTCAAGCCCCTATTCTAGTTAATGTTAAAGTGGAACATAAGGAATATAGAGATATAAAATATAATTTTAATTGTCCATGAGTTTTAACTTTATTAGGACAGAATGTAAATGTTCAGGTACAATGTATATGTTATGTCCATTATGGGTTTGAAGAAGGATATATTAGAGGATGCTCATGTTACTTTATTTTCCCATCATCCTAGAAGATCAAAAATTTATTTATATTAGAATTAATAATTTTTTTGGATATCATAAAGAGGGATATCTCAGAGTTTGTATATTGGTACATTGTATTCTAGTTGGTATGTTTGGGAAGACCAAATTATAAGGTGGTGTTACATTCATTACCTATACATGATTGGAAAGGGGATAAAACTGTTATATGTTTTTGTCATTATACTCCCCAAAACATATATGTTGTTTACTACAATATTGGTGGTAGGATATCACCATACTATGTTAGCACAAATCATTCCTATTAGATAATACGTCTCCCTAGACTATCTTTATAGTGTATAAACTAAGTGCTTGGTTTTCATGGAGTAAAAAATTCCATTTATATGATCCGGATTCAAGGATTACATCAACTTTCGAGAAAATTCATTAAAAAGATAATTAATTGGTATTATGTTTCATCAAGGAATATCATCATCAAATCTATGGTTGTTATGAATGAAAATTTCAAACCCTATAGGATATTGTATGATATAATTTTATTGATTTTGATGGTTATTGGGATCAACAAATTCCCCTAGTTTGGATAAATTAAAAAAATATCTTTCACACAAATATTTGGATGGCTCTGTATGATGTCATGTATAATTCGATATTTATAGCTACAATTTTCAGGGATGATGGTAGTGAATGATGGATACTGGGAGCTAATATCTCTAATGAAATGACATTGATGATTAGAACCATTCAAAATCATATCATGAAAACTCATATATTGAAATAAATTATGTTAATAATCATTGGTGTGATTCTCAATTTGAATATGGAATGAATGTTTTTCTAATTAGTTTCCACTGTTAGAATGTTGTGATTTTAGGAAATAAAGGGAAACTAATACCTATGTATATTGGACCCTTCGAAACTCTTGATCGTATCGAGATGATAGCATATTTCATGATGCATCCTCCAATTGACTCTAAAATACATGATGTAATTCTTCCATATCATTAGATGAATTAGATTCTTGACCATTCAATTATACTAATCTCATAGGTCAAACCACTGGAGAATCATATATCATTCGAGGAACAACTAGTTGAAATTTTCAACTGTATAGATAATGTTATATGAACCAAGACCACTCACATTATACAAGTTTTATAGAGAAATCACTAGTCTTAAGAGCCTATGTTTGAAATTTTAGATGTGATTAGAAAAAATGTTGCTCATTTTTTGTATCAAATTGACATATTTCTAGCGAGTCATTAATTTTACGGGGGGTGGGGGGTGGGGGTAGAATGTAACACCCCAAATTTTTTTGAACCATTTTTCAGACAAATTAATTTTCTTTGATTTATTTCACTAAACACATAACCAAGTTTATCATTACTTATATTTTTCACCTATAAAATCTTGTGCTACACTCAATATCAACTTCACTCATGTTATATAATACACTGAGTTTTTATAAAACAACATTTTAAAATTATAATAATTTAAATGATATAGTTATAAATTTTCCATTAAATATTGTAATATGAATAATAATGACTAATTTTTAAATTATATTTTCAATTTTTTTATAAAAAAATATTTTGATTATAATGAATATTTTTTTTGAATGGTTTTATATTTTTGAAAATACTATTTTCACAAATGTATTGAGTTTTGTGTCTTTCTATGAACAATAATAAATTTAATTTTAGAAACTTTTTGGATTTTAATTTGATAACATAAAAAAATTATTCAGGATGTCAAAATTATCTTACAATCCTTTTTTGTTGTTTTTATGAAAATCATAAATTTTGGATTACTAGTGAAAAATAATGAATCATAATTGAAAAATAAAAATTTATTCTAAATTATCTATGTTGTAGATTTTTAATTTTATATGTGTTAATATTTTATTTTATAAATTATAAATCAATTGATATAATGTGGCACATTTTATCAAATATCAATGAAAATTGGATATAAAAATATTTAAAACATTTTTTCATTTTTTCATAAAAAACACAAATTCACAACGTGTTTGTTTGATTAATTTTGAATTAATTTCATAATTTTTAGTTATTATAATATGGAAAATATATAATATATTTTGAATCAATATAATTTATAATTTCTGATAAGTTAAACAAATTTTTTTTCCCAAAATATATGTGAAATTAATTAAAATTAATTACAACGATTTCAGAGAAAAGGATTACTTTGTAGTTAAACATTAATTTATGGAGCCAAATAGCCTAGAAACATGTAACAAAGGCATTTCCTGGTAATATTTCAACAATTTCAACTCATATAATTATTATGGACAATTATAGGAGGATCATGACATAAGGGAGTCCACACAATAATGTTTTTTCCTTTTTATATTTACAAAAATGTACCTCCTCATCCACTATAAAAAAGAATCTCACCCCCTCCCACACACAAACAATCTTCTTAACTCCTATAATTACATTTTTATCACTCATCCAAAAATCACTCACATAATCATATGATGATTCATTAGGTGGATATCCAACCATGGAATCCCGTTGATGCAAACCAAAAGGAGTTTCCTAAAGAAGATGTGGCATCCTTCCATAATCTATTTTGTTTTTATTTTCACTATACACCCATTGAATCATCTTATTCAAAAAAAAATTAAGAAAAAATTATACACAATATAATATGGTGTGGTTATGTAATGCTTTTAACCTATACCCAAAAAAATTTCAATCAAATGGAGTCCACAATCATTTTTCATTTGTATATTGGACTATTTCCTCTCAAACAAATGTCACTTATTCTTTCATTTCCACCTTTTACGGATCAATCTAATTATGGATATTCAGTTTTTTTATTTTATATATTAAATTTATGATTTATTTATTCTTCTGTAATTTTTAAATTACAAATACCTTCATTATTTCCAAATTTTGAGTTATGGTAACTTCATTTTTTGATGTGGGGAATACTGCACCCTCAAAGCGATTTTATTCATTCACACATCACATGTAATTTATTATGTATGGGTTTATTAAAAATATATGATATATATGAATTAATAATTATAGTATAATTATAATATATTTTTCATTTACATTATTTATTTCAATATAAATGAGAATGGAAACAGTCTTCTTGCGTATGTACGACATACCGTATCCATTTAAAGTGTATATCATTTTAAATTTAAATATTTTATATATTGTAATGATTAAAATTATACATAATATATATGATTTTAATGTGATATTTATCATTATGGAAATTATTAAATCATCATATACTTATGTTTTCAGAAAATAAAACTAATAAAAACACTTGTGAAAAACAAGGTTCTTATTACCCGAAACACGACATGAACTTGAAAATATTATTAAACAGGTAATAGAAGGTCCTAATAAAATCATATGTGGTATTATATAAATGAATATGTATTTTTGATATATGAAAACTCAAATTGTATTTAATATATAGATGGTCTCAATGATTTCCAAAAGAGTCTAGCCATAATGTAAGGGGATTTCTAGTCACAATATTTTTTATGAAACTTATGTCATATTAAAAACTAATTTTTTTGTGGTGTGTATATATCCAATGAATTTAATATATAATTATTATATTTATGTTTATTTTTATTTTTATTATCTCTATTTCATAGTGTTTGAAAATTCTGATGCTACCATACGAGTAAGGTAGTTTTGTCTCTGTTTTCCTTCTTTGAGACACGTGTTCTGTTATGCACCTATATACTTTTAAAATGTGAATAAACGACCATTTCACATTAGATATCATGAATATCCATCCATTAATGGTATCATAGGCTATACATAATGAAACTTTTTTACAATCATATTTTTATTCAATGTCATTAATGTTGATAGAACTTATGGAAATAATATTATCATTTATCAAGATTATTTAAGATTTTGATTCCATTTAATAAATAATACTATAAATCTCCCAAGAAAACTCAATAATATTTTATAACTTCTTATTCATGATATATTAATTTTTTACTACATATTTCGACTCTTGATTACTTAGGGTAATTGAGAATAAAATTCAAACAAAATTTGACTATATTTCTCTCTTCAATCATATATCAATTTCATTCAGAAAAAATGTTTTCAAAAAATAATTCTAAATATAAATTAATATAGTTTTCAAATAAAAACTATTTCATTTATTATAAATTTTTTATTGCATGGTTTAAATATTATTTTAGATTATAATTTCTATAATAAAATTTTCAATTATTTATTTTTTTGTTTTGAAATCTATTCTGAATGAATTTTTCTAAAAAAGAGTTTTATGTTTTAAAAATTATTTTTCAAAGAATAAATTCTAGTTCGTTAATGAAATTTTTCTATTAGATAATTCCTAATATTTTTCTGTCTAATAGGACATCCATCTGTGTTACTCTTGTCTTTATGGGGAAATTTTTCAATGGTTCAATCCATATTTTTTCTTTTAATGGTTTATGTTTTGGTCCATGATGTTTACAAAATCCATTTTTATTTGACGGGTTATATGGTCTTGATAACATATTAATTTTAAATTCCATTTTTGAAAATACTATGAAACATATCAATTTTTCTTAGGTTATGATAAAATATGATATTTATAATACCAGTTTTATTTCAGGGTTTATTATTTGGTGCATGGTTTTGATATAGTAGAACACATATCTATTCATTCATTTGGAGATTTTTGGGACCCATATGTCCCCCCAATCCATTGGGTAATTATTTATATCTCATGAGATAGACATGGCCAGAACTGGGAGTGACCACATTTTAGTGAAATACATTATCCACTATGTTGGTCATGGAATCAAACTAATGCCACCGAGATGTTCTGGGGAGTCATCCCATTCCACTAATATAGAGTTTTCATTTTGTATGAACTACAATGGAAATAATTTTACAATTTTTTATTTCTTCAACAATCCATGTATTATTCTTATTCTATTCTATCATAGATTATGATATTGATTCTGTTATAAGTCATGTATTATGGATTCCCATTATTATTCCATTAATTAATTTTATGATATTTAAAATGGAGTATATGATATTCAAATGCTATAATCATTTCCTCATACCATTATGCTCATTTTTTATTATATATCACCTTTTTTTAACCGTATTAAGAATTTGAGATCACACTTTTTTATGTTTATATTACCATGTTTATAAATATATGTATTATGTTTGATGTGTCTAATAAGGGTATTATTCATGTATAACCTAGTGAGATATAATGTAACTCTTTTATGTTCCAGTGATTATGTTTCTATTATTCCAAATGTACAAAACTATTACAGACTTTGGGCATCTGTTTTTGTAATGTATTAATTATTCCACAAAAATCATGTAATGATAATGTATGTTATGCGAGGGACAATATATACCATTTTTCCAAAATAATGATTCATGGTTTATGTTCTAATCATTTCTGTATTTGGTACAACACCAACGGTTTTTACATTTATTTTTTTTGTTATGATTATGTGTCACACCTAGATCATCTTTTAAATTTAGAGAATACACTTCTGGGATGGCATTAATTAACACATCCATTTACTTTTGATTATTCCACACTCTCTCCATTTCACTATAATATTTCCATTTATTATATTGAAAATCCTATTTTTTTTTCTAAATTTCCTTGCTTCTACTATATATCTGTAAATCACCAATTTGAACTCATTTACTGATTTTATATTTAGAGTTAAGAGTCACTCACTATATTTTATTTTAAACAATAATCCAATGAATTATCTATAATATATCATTGATATTATTAACTCTAAATTTCGCTATTTTTTCCAGACAATCAATAAACTAGTTCCAAATTTCACTTTGGAGTTTGTAATCAAGGTCCTTCTCTGAGGTTTTAGGCATTTCCGACATGAATATTTAAATTTTTTCATTTGAAACTGACATATATTATTTTTACTACTATGTATAGTGTTTGGAATTAAGTACCACGCCATTGTATTTCACTATCATACATATATTATCATATATATCAACAACTAAATCCTTTAAGTCTACATTAACAACAAATCTTCTTTCCACTTCCCATTTTATATTATTTATCTTACATGTGAATTAACTACTATATCCAGATTAAAAAAAATTGAGGTATTTTTAGTCATTAATTTATTCTAATTTTTTTATTAAAAATCATTATATATTTATGAATGTATATTATTATTTTGGAAGAATTGGTTCATAGTAATCCAACCATATGACATGTTCTTTGAATAAATCTTTATGGGAATGTTAGTATAGTAATATTATTTTTTAATCGTCATATCAAATTTTTTCATCAAGGATCCCAAAAATTCCACATCGAATGATCCGTCATTGAAGTTTCCAATTATTGGTTCATTTCCCCACTTTTCTATTTACTAAAAGGAATTACATAACATCATTAAACTCTTCATCCACTTTATCATCCCCGAAGGAAATATTGTTTTATTTCCATTAATTACACACATGTATATATCTCATTTCTAAAAATCTCATTTTCATTATTTCTCATATTATGGGAAACAAGAGCCCTATCAGATCATTGTAAAAAAACATTTTTTGACCTTTCTTTTAAAACATCCAACATTTGGACTACATTGAAGTGGAAATCTACATAATAAAAGATTTATGGTCTTTCTATCATTCAGTGTTTATCCAATCCAATTTATATACTCCTAAATTACATTTACCAATGAAAAGATGGAAATAATATATTCACTTCGATTAATCCAAAAATACTCTTATATGATCAATCGAACTTGAAAGTCTTCTTTATAGACATCTGAGCCCCCTTTATTGATTAAAAATACCTTTTCATACATGAAATTTGAGAATTTACCCAACATCACCTTTATATAGTCACTACAATCCAAATACCCACTAATGAATAACCCCCATAGCATCAACATCCCACACTTTTGGGATCACTCATTGATAAGTCCCCACTAACTATAGAGAAATAATTAAAATAAATTAAACTAAGAGAAACAGAAATTCACAATGATAAAAAATATGACCCTATAAGATTATTCAAAAATTTAAGGTTATTGGTATCGAAAATTATAATTACTTTCTTGATTTTCTATTACCATGACTCCCACATACTGGATATATCAACTAATTTAATCTATTAGATTTCAGAAAATGTCGTTACCTCAATAAGTATAAATACATTGAGAGTGTGGAGAGGTGAATCGAGTTATTCCATGGATCACACAATGGTTATGTATAGATATATTGAAATCACTAAGAACACTTGTTGTTTATAATGTTTAGAGTGGAATCATTTTCCATCCTAAAATAAAACCATTCACTTTATGAAATAATTACCCTGTTACCATTTGAAAACTCAATTATCTCTTAAATTAACTGAACTCTCTTTTACATTATATGACTTATTATAAGTGATGAATAAAATTTTTCAACAAAAAAATCTGTATTTCCGGATTCACTTATTTAAGGTCACTAAAGATATGATTTGTACATAACATTTGTTTTCACAATTTAGGTTATCAAAACTTCTCATTTATGTAATTTCCATTCCCTACACACTTATTTGTACTATAAATTCTCTCATGTAAGGAATATATTCATTTAATATATATGATAAAATAGATATCATAACACATATTCATGTATTCCTCTCATATTAATTATGGGATTAGTAACCTATTAATATAAAAAAACTAATTGTTCATGAAACCATTTGTGCACCAACAAAACATGTGGACTTTGTTCATAAAGTTCACCAACATTGTGAAAATATCTTCTATGGGAATGTCTACTTCGTACAACTGTCTCCCCGACTAGGGTGATAATTTTTTTTCAACCAAAACTGGAATGAATATTCTCCATCAAATTAAACTCCTTTAGAGCCTTCCATTAAGAAATCCCCATGGTCTTCTCAACATTGTATATATTTTTAAAATGTTTTGTAACTGAAACCCAAAATATAACGCACATCATCATGAGGTATTTTCTCTATAAATATTTATTTCAATTAGGGTGATCATAGTGTGACGATGTTTTGTTCTTAGTCGATTAATAAATTAATTACTTGGTAATTTTGTTACAAGATGTTTGAAATAATAGTGTAAAAAAAATCCACTATATATTTGGAAATTTAATTTCCACGGTTTATATATTAATAGGCTCTACCTGAAATTTGTATTTACTTGATAATTAACCTTTTAAAGGTTATACATATAGAGATTTTTTATAGTAAACTGTATTTCAGTGATTAATGGACATGTCCCATTTATTATGTTTATTTAGATGAGATAATTAGTTTTTTCCTAAACTAAACATGGTTTTTGTAGATTTATGATATTTAAATAAAGGAAGGGTAACCCTTTACCTCTTTGGTGTACCTCACCCTTGGTTATGTGGAATGGAACATGAAATGGAGGTAATCTGAAATATAAATAGATTTTTCATTAAAAAATAATTGTATAAAATTTGATTCTATTAAAATATAATAATATAGTCTTTATTTTGAGTTGATTATAATAATTTTATATGAATTATTGTACACTATTAGAGGTTATTATTCATTATTATTTATCATGTAGTTATTGTTTTAAAATATATCAAATTTCATTTAACTATTACGTATGGGTTAGGCATATTTTATAAAATGGGAACATAGATTTGTTTTTAAAAATTATTTTTTTTTATGAATGATTCAATATTTCATTTATTCTATTAGTTATGAGTGTTTTATAGAATACATGAGTATTTATTGGCATAAAATGGCCTTAATATTTTTTTTTGATAATGGTGGATATGGTAGTATATGGGTTGGGTTAAAGTCCCCTACCATTGTTTACACATTTCCCTTTCAAAAGTGATGTGAAAAATGGTTCTATAACTTTTTTTCACTTTATCCTTTCCCAGGGAAAGGGTATTATGATACTCTATCTATTTCGGTTATCCCACTTTATTATCTATGACTTAAATGGGTATAATTGAGTTTGTATCATAAAATAATGCTGGTATAGTTGTTTCCAACCACATTTAGTGAGAACATGGTAAATAACACTATGAATTTATGTTTTTTTATCGATATAAGTAAAATATGAATGATTTTTTATAGTTTTTTATTCATTAACTTCTTTTATACATATATAATATATCATATAAAAAAATACACGATCATTTATATATGATGGATTATTTATGGTATTTTATTAGTGCTAACCTACATCGTTATGTACATTGAACATGCATATGAAACATGGTTCATATATAGTCTCAATCAGGGGATTTAAGGTATAAATAGATATGTGTGGATAAATACATTAATTTTTATTATATTAGGGTAATTTAAATTATTATATTATTAGTCATTAGCATATAGAGTATTTCTGACCGATTTTGGTAGGTGGGAAGTGCGGTACATCACGATGTGATTTGAATTTTATTGATTAGGTCATATCCATAATTTATATTTTTTAATTAGATCATTGTATTTTTATTAATGGTTATTTATTTTTTTATTTTATGCCTAAAACATTCATATTATTATATTTATATTTTAGTACAATAGGTACTCATAAACCAATAAGTTTTCTATTTTCTCTTAGGAATTGTATGATATACAAATCGGTTATTATGGATTAAAGGAAAAAATTTTACATATAATTTAAATTTCATTAACAGAGGGAAAATAATCCATTAAAGATAAATCTGTACCTTTAGATCTAGTCACCATTCATTGGTGATGGAGGTTTAAGATTGAGGTATGGATAGTGAAAACTAGTCTGATGGATGGCCCGAGTAAATATATTACATGTGGTTTTAAAGTGGATATTGGGTTTTAATGGGATTTTATTAATAGGAAACAGTAAATTTTGAGACATGATAAGTAACCCAAAAATATATTTCATCCACTTATTAATCATGGAAAAAATATTTACTATGTATATATTGGATTGAAGATTTATTTTTCAATGGGATTTTCATTGGAGTATCTCGAGTACCAAATCATGGTACTTTGGATGATTTATAATGATAAAAAATGAGCCAGTTTTTCAAATTCTAATACATTATACTCAACATATAGGTTCACATGACATGTAAATTATTATTTTTTCCTAGTAAATTATACTTTTAAAATTATTTTTTAAAACATGTAATAATTATTTTTGGGAAAATAAAAATCCAATTATGGTTTAATTGATTAACAATTTAATAATAAATTAAATAGTGTTTTCTGAAATAGTTTATTACTATAATTTTATATAACTAAAGACAATCAGGGATAATATTTTGTAGAAATTTTTTTAAAAGGCCTTTTAAAATAATAAAAAGGTTTTTGATTAATTAACATTTCTATAAGTAATAAATAATTTTTTTTGATTTATATCTTCTATTTTTGTATTAATTAATATGTCACAATCGTAATGTTTTTAATGGATCTTATCCCATATGTGGGATGTTTTTTAGAAATCCATATGAACTTCATCTTTATGGTTTAAATGAAAAAAAACCATTTCTTTTGAGATATATCATAGGTAGGTGAGTGTTTTTCTATTATTCTAGATGGGTACTAGACGGTGATCATTGATATTGGTTAGGATTTGATAAATATGAGTGTCATATCTTTATTTTATGTGAATTCATTTCATTTACATGCTTCAAATTCACACTAAAAGAGAGACCCCTCATTGTCACCTTCAGTGGAAGATTATATGTATAAACTTTCTCATGTGATCACCTTGGTAATCATTGTGATATCAAGTCCACGATTATAGAATTTATATTCCACAGTACCTCTGAACAATATTAATCTTATTCTTGTCCTTCACCAATCATCATACCCATTATATGGGATTAAGTTCCATGTTATATAGTTGAGTAATGTAGATATGCATTCCTCGATGTCATGCCCTAATTTTTCACCTCATTGTTTCTGGATGTTCATGTTGTTCCTTCTTACAATTATTTTTTTGGACAAAAATTTTTCCTAGGATAAATATTAAATTTTTTCAAAAGTCTTTTGAGAATATCAAAAATAAATAAAGTGTAACATTAAATAATAGAATAATAAATGGGGACATAGATTTCAGTTTAGAAAACACTTTGAATTTAGAGGAAAAAAACAATGGGGAAACTCTATTAATGTGCACTATGAATGAGTGAATAAAAATATCCCATTAATGATGAGACACAAAATAAAAAATATTTTGTTGAACACAATGTTAAAATTCAGACTTGATAAACCTTCATTACCTATAGGATAATGGTTCTAATATAAGATATCACCCTTGAGTGATTAAATAAAACATGTGGTGTAATTGAAAAACCGTATTGCAGAAACAAATATTTCCACCAATCGATGCTTCCCACACCCCAAATAAGAATCCCATGTAACTATTTCATGATACTTGGTGACATGCACTATATTCATAATGCATAACTATTTACATTTTATATAACCTCATGTATTCTTCATGCCTTGTCTAGATAATGAGATATTAAATATCTCTAAATAATCTAAGGGTGCTGATATATATAGAAAAAGGAATCATTTGAATTTTCCAACATAATCGTCATATCTGAATAAATACCCATGAGATGTGGGATTACCGCAGAAATATCGCCCCTTTCCCAATAAAAGTGTTATATTTAATAACAAAAACTTAATTTAAAAGATAAATCAGTTGGAAAAACAATAACTACATAACTCCACAAAAAATATGACACTACTATTCTACATCTATGATGGAAACTAGAATAATTATCCTAAAAAAGAAATCAAAATTCATAAAATTTCTTCATTCATTAATTATCATTCCAATAATATAGTCAGTAGTATTTGGATCTCCATAACTGTGATCACAACATAATTTGGAGTAATTGTACCAAGTAAATTCTCCCTCTACTCAACATCCTATGAGATGTCTCAAACTCTCACCACATCACCATAATTTTGATTTTAGTTCAATTTTCACTTTTCGAAATCATTGAAGAAAAAAATAATTTTAAGAGATGATAGACATAACCCGACTTTCTTTGGATTATAAACATTCATCATCTTATTTCAATGTTTATTGGACTCATGCTTCATGATCATGTTTTCAAAAAATCTTATGAATCCATCTTCAAAGCTAATGTCATCACATCACTGTAATCCTTTACATCCATCTGATAAATTTTGTCATCAACATTTTCTCATGCATAAGACATCAATCCTCTTGAAAAGGACCATCTTATATTATTAAGAAACACTTTAATCGATCAATATTGGGAGTACATGTAAATAAAAAATTATTGAATAAACCTAGATCATGTCTCACATCTTTCAATGTTATCATATTACACGTATTCCTAGTAATAAAAATATCCCCAACACTGATGATGTTAGATGAATATATGCTACCCATATTTAAATACCAAAAACATATTCATTATATGAAGAAATACCTATTCAATGTAATATGAAATAATGACACTCAATCAACCAACCATTTTGTAATATCACATGCTTAGAACCAGGTTAAAATTACCAATGTTTTTAAATTTATTTTTTTCGGTTAATCAACGAGTCGTTCTTTTTAAAACCAGCTCCGAAATTTTATTCCAAGTGTTGAATCACTTAATGGTAGAATTTTTTTCGGATATGAAATATTTTTTGAGGTAAAGGGGAAGGTGAATGGGTGACACACGATTTTTCTAACCATGCGGCCCAATCATGCGAGAAGGGTGGACGAGGAAGTACCTAATGCACAGTTAGCGTACAGTATGTCAAACCGTGCAAACTAACCATTTGGGGAATTAAACGAGATCCTTAAATTATGGATCTCGCTCGGTTTTTCCATTAGATGGATTGTTTTTTTTCTTAAGTGTCCATAACTCGGGGTTTTGCTTCTCCTTAGGTCAGATAATGTTGTCCCATCATTTTAGAGGCGATTTGAAGGCTTCTCTTGATGAATCTAAGCTTATTTCATGAGATATGAAGATTTTCTTCTTTATTCTTGTTCAGTTTCTTTGATCTTCATAGATCTACATCTTCTCTTCTCATGGTTTCATATATCTATGCCCATTATAGGTAAATCTATATTTGTTGATGATATGTATGATGTGTTTTGTTCTTAGTCTAGCTAGGTTAAGCGATCTAAGGTGGGTTCTTGAAAAATCAACCTGTTTCTCTCGAGTTTTCTTTGTTTGTTGTGGTTTCCATAAAAACCTGAGGTAGGGTCCCAAATCATTAATACATTATATGAGATTTTGAGCTCCAATTGTTAAATTGAGAATGTGAGTTTGATTGATTATGATATATCGATGCATGGTGCTTTTGATGAAATAAATAATGCCACCAACATGAGATAAATGAGGACTTGAAAATGTGTTGATTTTAATCATGGGTTGCTATTTTAGTTTAATTGATATGATAAAAAATTTAATTATTTGAATGGTAAGAATGAGTAATAATCTAATAAATTGTATAATTAATTATCAAATCATGAGTTATAATGAGGTTGTGTGTTTTAATGATTATTGGGAATATTGAATATTTGACATGTTCGGATGATAATTTGGAAACTGGTAATAATTAATTGATTGTTTAATTATTACATGATAAATGTTAAATGGTTAAATAATTGGTTATTGGTTAAAGGGACATGATTTAATTAATTAATGGTTGAATTAATTAATTTGGAAACATTATGTTAAGATTATGTATTGATTTCTTGTTATGATTGTTGGCCAGGAGTACCTTTTGATGCGTTTTTGTTTTCCATGCCATAAGTTTTATTGGATAGAGTATTTTAGAGGTATGATATATATTTTGAAATTTTCACTAAATATATTGTCATTGTTCATCATAATTTGATATGATTTTGGTGTGCTTCTAGATTGTTTCAGTTCAGGATGAACCATTGTTTGAATGGACTGATTCAAACTTGTTAAATAATTTGTATAATTAAGTGCTGAGTTAATTATTCAGTTGGCTTGCTAAGAATATTTAATTGTTAATTAATTATTAATTAATGAGATGTCGAATAGTTAATTATTTGTTGACATATCTGATGAGGGATTTAGGTTTTCAATTAATTGTTGAATTAATTAAGGAATTGTATTTGTGGTGTTAGACATGGTGTTATACACCAATGATAAATATATATGTTTGATTGATGAATTAGTTGTGAGATAGGTACTGATGCTCCAAATACTCACAGGGTGTCAGACAAGATGATCTACACCAATGATAGATGTATATGTATGATTGATAAATGGGTTGTGAGATAGGGATTGATGCTCCAGATACTCACAGTGTGCTAGACATGACGTTCTACACCCATCTTGCAAGAAAATATTGTTTTATGGGTCAGGGAATGATGCTCCAAATACCCATGGGTTTTGAGACATAAACAGATGTTCTGAATACTCACGATCGTTCTTGACATGATGTTCTACACCCATTAATTAACAATGGACTGTGGGTCTAATTTTTCGTGCATGAAATAAGTTAATGGTTAATGAAGGATGTTGTGACATGATGTTTTTTGAATTTATTATGATAATGGGTTCAAGAATATTAATGAATTGGGTGAACCCCAGTTAGTGGACGAACAGATGAGTGAATCACTATTTTTAGTGGATGGTCATAGACATAATATATGAAAGGCTAAATTGAATATATTATTATGTGTTATCCATGCCAAAGAACAAGCATGGATTCAGTCGTTAATTTAATTACATATATGGTCTTTAGAGACATCTTTGGTTAGAGACTTATACAAGGGATGTCGAGCATAGGCCAAATCTCAAGAATTTCATAATAAAATTTGATTAATTGGTAAATGGTAAATGATTATGAAATGATTTTTGAGTATGCATGTCAAATGAATTGTGCAGGTTCAGGCACCTGTTGAGGGATGAAGCAGGTACTTGAGTATATAGTTACATTGTACTACATACATTATTGTATGCATGACTTCACATGTTTTAAATTATTTATTAAATTTCTGGATTTGGGGTAACACTGGTAGTGACGACCTACTAATATTTATATCTCACACCCTACTCGGGCATCCATTTCACTAGGTACACATGTAGATTCTATTTGGTTGTAGTACTATGTTGTTTTCATTTACTTGGGAGTTAAGAGAAGAGGACCGAGCGGAGGCTTGGGATGATCGAGGAGATCGCCCTTGGGGATTTGATTCATTATTTATTTATTTCTACATTGGAATATAAATCATTTTTTTGTTTATTGTTTTATACAGTTGTTACTTTATCATGTCATGCATGCATCTGTAGTATAATTTGGTGTTGGCCACTTTTATAAAATGAGTTTAATTTTCATTCATCTTTTTTCAATTTATGAGTTACTACTTCCTCTATTGTTTGTTATTCACATCGATATACCACTTCGCAACTCTGAAAAGATGGTATAGTCTCCACAATGACTATACATCGACCCTCACAGGTAGTCGGCAGCCTCTGCCATACGGGTAGACATACTTGAGGTAATCTGGCGACCGGTCAGGACACTGGATTAGTGGTGACCCAGTTCGGGACGTTACAAAGTGGTATCATAGACAGGGTTAGGTTTCTTCATTTTCCTTTGTCTTACAGTTTTGTGGTTGGTAGAGATGAGACTAGGAATGTGTCAGCACTTGGGTTAATAGTCATGCTTGGGACTGATCACCTCATATACGGGAAATGACCAAGTGGCCATGGATGGGAGTTGATGTTTTTACAATTAGAAGATACAGTTGATATGATTTCATCTTGAGTGACTGGTGTATTTTTTGATGTTTAATGATTATTACAATTTTGAAAAGAACAATTTTTTGGCCTGATATGGCAAGGATGTTTCATATGTGCATCATCATAGGCACATAGATATTTTCATGTCATGCATATAACATTACATGTAGTTGAATTAGTAGGATTCCTACTAATTTGGATTGTCTTCATTGGGTACAATGTCATGTTTGATTTTCTTTAGCATGCCTCTTTAGATAGAATGTTTTGGGGATAGATTTAAAATACTTGAGTGATTATAATATGTAGTGCCCTGGTTATTAGAATGTTTTTTTTGTAGCATGCTTCTGTGTTGTAAAATTTTGTTCTGTTACTGCATATGGTAACATGTTAGAGAAGTTTTGATATTTGAAAGAGGTTTTTGAAGATAAAATGTTAAATAAATGTTTATTATGTTAAATGGGATCCAAAATCCAGCGATAAACGGTATGGGCACCATATCGATTAGTAGGTGGCCACCCATATAATTTGGACAGTTAGGTTGATCATGTTATTTTTGTAATTGATATTTGTATTGATTAATCAGAGAAAATTTTCAATCCATGATGTGTATGGGTGCTTCATGAATTGGGAAATGATGACTCATTTTAAATGTGAGGTCTTTATGCCTTGTGAAATGCTTTTAAATGGGAAATATGTTTATTGTTGATATGAAATCATGTGTCTAGAATCCAAAATGCAACTTGACCCAAGTAGGTCATTTGGGGAGTGTTTTTATGGGATGACCCAGTATAGGGTTAACACTTTATCTATGTAAGGGGCTAACCTGCGGTCAGTAGCGCCCTTATAACATAAATGCCTTTCTAGCACTATGGAATTTCTTACTCTTTTGGTGTTTTTTAGTGGCGGTGTCCCATGTAGGACATCATGTTTTATATGAAACCCTTTTTTTAAATGGGTGGTGATGTGTTTCTTGACCTTATTGTGGGCTTAAGCATTGAGTAATGATCTTTTTCAGCTGGTTAGACATGCCTGGGTCATGGTCGGCTTCATTGATGGTCGTTTGACCATTTCTTCGTAGTAATGGATGACTGGTTATAGCATCATCTAGAAAAATGGTCATATGAGGCCAAATGAATCCATAATAAGAATTTTTATACTGTTGAATAGGGTTTCGGGTCAACTCCATGTAGAGTTCCTTGAGCGTTAATGAATCAATTTCATTTCAAAACAAGGAATGGTTTTTGAATGAAGGAGGTGTTTTGACACGCCGAACATGTTGTTAATATAGTGCATTAAGAGCTGATATTTTCTTATACTTTATGAAAAATACAATGGTGGGTATTTCCATATTGCTCTCAATGAATGCGTTGGAAGTTGATGCTGAGCTTTTAGAACAGAGTTGTCCGGTAATGGTTTGACTGATCTTCTTCATGACATTATATTTCTCTTAGTGCGCTCTTCTGGACATGACGAGCATGCCCCGTATCTTGAACTCATCATAGAGACGTGAAGATAGCGTCAGTATTTTGCCACGCTACAGTCTTAATTTTGTTGTGCCTAGGGAGTAGTTGTTATCTGGGTAGTATGCGAGATGCGTTGTTTCTTTGGGATAATTCCTTTTTCGTGTTTGGGCACAGTTGTTATTAATATATCCTTGCGATTTCTTCACATGGAAAATTTACCAGATGATGGGTAAGGGCTTCGTTATATTGGCAGATGGTTTTGGAATAGTTTTAATGGCATGTCGTCAGATAAAATAGAATGTGTCTTTTGGGTCCGTGATGTCATTGAGTGAAGCATGAAAAACAAGTTCCATTATTTGATCGAGGTTCATAATTTTACCTTGACAAAGTCCTTCTAATGACCTAACATATAAGATCTACTTAAAGGTTTGAGATTTCGAGTAATATTCGGATGTAGTTAAAAATGCTTATCCATCAGGTTTTGTAAGAGTTAAAGGTGAGTTTGGCATTAGGAACACAACACGTCACATCTAACGATATTAAATGACCTTGGTAGGTCAGCTATTTTAGTATTGGTTCCCGATGGATTTTTGGGGACAAGATGTTTTTAAGGTGGGTATAATGTAGGATCTTGTGTTTTGAACCGTGTAAAAATTACAAATTTTTTTAAATTTCTTTTTTGGTTTATCCATGGGTCGTTCCTTTTAATCCGATCTCTAGAATTTTATTCTGACTGTTGGATCACCTAAAGATGGTGTTTTTTCAAACTTTTATATATGTTTTTAGGTAAAGGGGATGTCGCACGGGCGGTTCATGTTTTGTCTAACTGTGCGGCCAAACCGTGCATAGTAGGTCTTGGAGGCAGTAGATTCTGCAAGGGCGGCACACAGTTTTTCTAACCGTGCTGCAAAACCATGTGAGAATTGTGGCCGAGGTAGTACCAAACACATGGTTAGCCCATGGTTTTTCAAACCGGGCAAACTAACTGTGCGGGCACTTAAACAAGATCATTAAATTGTGGATCTCAAATTTTTTTTTCATTAAATGGATCGTTTCTCCTCCTAAGCAGCCATAACTCGAAATTTTGCTTCTCTGTTGGCCAGTGAAGGTTCTACCATTGTTCTATAGGTGATCTGAAGGCTTCTCTTGGTGAATCAAAGCCGGTTTCTTGAGGTAGGTAGATGTTCTTCTTCGTTCTTATTCGGTTTCTAAGATCTGCTTAGATCAACATATCCTCTTCTCATGGTATCCAGTATCTACACCTTTCATGGGTAAATCTATGTGTGTGGATGACAGGTATGATAATTTTTTTTCTTGGTCTTGCTAAGAGAATTGATCTAAGGCTGGTTCTTGAATAATCAACTTATTTCTCTTGAGAATTCTTCGTTCATTGTGGTTTTCGTCAAAACCCGAGGCAGGGTCCCAAATATTTAACACTATATATGAGAATTTGAGATCTTTTTGATAAATTTAGAATGTTAGTTTCCTTGATTATGATATGTTGATGCATGATTCTTTTTATGTTATTATATAATTCCACCCACATGAGATAAATGAGGACTTGAACATGTTTTGATTTTATGAATTGGTTTTTATTTTAGATAAAGTGATATGATTAAACAAATGAATGATATGAATATGAAGAATGACTAATAGGACAATTAATTTTAGAATTAATTATCAATTCATGAGTTGGAATGAGTTTGTGTCCTTTAGTGATTATTGGGAATATTGAATATTTTATATGTTCAGAAGATAATTTGAAAACTTTTGATAATTAATGGATGAATTATTTATTACATTTTAAATGGTAAATGGATAACTAATTGATGATTGAAAAAATATATATGATTTAATTAATTAATTTTTGAATTAATTAATTTTCAAATATTAAATTAAGATTTTTTATTGATTGTTTGTTATGATTTTTGTCCAAGATTACCTTTTCACGCGTTTTAGTTTTCTTGGCCTTATATTGTCATGGATGGAGTTGTTTAGAGATATGATATGTTGTTATATAAGGTCACTAAATATCTTGGCTTTATTCAGCATGTTTTGAGATGATTATGGTGTGCTTGTAGATTGTTAAATTCCTAGACGAACCATTGTTTGAATGGACAGTTTCAGAACTGTGAATGAAATTTGATAATTAAGTGTTGAATTAATTATTCTGTTGGCTTGCTAAGAATAATTAAATGTAAATTAATTATTAATTAATGAGATTATGAATGGTTAATTATTTGATGAATTATCTGAAGAGTGATCTATGTTGTTAATTAATTGGTTAATTAATTAACGGATTGGTTTTGTGGTGTTAGACATGGTATTCTACAGCAATGAAAAATATATATGTTTGATTGATGAATGGGTTGAGAGATAGGGACTGATTCTCCAAATAATCAAAAGGTGTTAGACATAATGTTCTACAGCAATGAAATATGTATATGAGTTATTTATAAATGGGTTGTGATACAGGGGCTGATGCTCCTAATAATCAAAAGGTTCTAGACAAGGCATTCTACACACAGATTGCAAGAAAATATTCATTTATGGGTCAGGGACTGATGCTCCAAATCCCTATGGGTTTTGAGACATGGACTGATGGTCTGAATAATCAAAATGGTTCTAGACATGATTTTCTACACCCAAAAATTAACATTGGATTGTGGGTACAATTGTTCAAGCATGAAATGAGTTAATGGTTAATGAAGGATGTTGTGACATGATGTTTTGTGAATTGATTATGAGAAAGGGTTCAAGAATAATAATGAATTGGGTGAACCACTATTTTTGGATGGACCTAGAAGTGAATCACTAATTTTAGTGGACAGGCTTACACATAATATGTGAAAGATTAAATTGAATAACTTATGATGCATTATCCAATCCAAAGAACAGGATTAGATTCGGTCGTTACTTTGATTACTTAGATGTTCTTTAGAGACATATTTGGTGAGTGACTTATACAGTGGATGACGGCCATATGCCGAATCTTAAGACATTCATAATAATATTTGAGTAATTTATAATTGGAAAATGATTATGTAATGATTGAGGAGTATGCATGACTAATGAATGGTGGAGGTTCAGACCCCACCTGAGGGCTGAAGCAGGTAATTGAGTATATAGTTAATTTGTACTGCTTACATTATTTTCTTCATGCCTTCACGTGTTTTAAATTATTTTTTAAATGTCTAGATTTTGGGTAAACACCGGTGGTCCCGACCTATTGATATTTGTATCTCACACCCGACTCGGTCCGTCATTGCACATGGTACCCATGTAGATTCTATTTGGTTTGAGGACTATGTTGTTTTCATTTACATGGGAGTTAGGAGCAGAGGAACGAGCAGAGGCTCAGGATGCTCGAGGAGATCGCCATTGGGGCTCTGAGTATTTATTTATTTATTTCTGCATTGGAATTTAATGAATGATGTTTTGTTCAAAGATATCTACTTTTGTATCTTTAGCATGTCATGCATGCTTCTGTTGTATAATTTGACATTGGTGACTTTTATAAAATGAGTTTTATTTTCCTTCTGCAGTTTTTCATTTATGAGTTACGGCATCCGCTATTGTTTTTTATCCAAACTGATATACCGATATGAAACTATGACAAGAGGTTATTGTCTCCCCACTGACTATCCTTAGACCCTCTCTATTAGTTGGATGCTTATGGAATATGGGGAGAAACAATTGAGGTCATGTGGTGACCGGTCCGGCCACCAGATTAGTGGTGACATTGGTTGGGACGTTACACATTTGGTGTATAGATCATACCAATGATAGTTAATTTAATCTAAATGTAAATCACCCTCATCCTTTATAAAATATAAACTGGTATCTTCATAATCAGTGTCATATTAATTCTTTCCCCCCATAATAGTTTTCAATTCATAGTAGTTTATCGACACATGACCCTCATAATTGAAAAATGAATCATTTTCCGTTTTTTCTTTTCTTATATTGACTTTTAGGATTATCGTGTCCCTCATCCAAAGTCAAAATAACACTATTACCAAAATTATCACAATAATTAGTTTTCACCAAGTCTCTATCATCAAAAATAATTATATCACATAATCAAGATTTAGTGTGTCTTTCCTGAATTGTAATGAGGCAATGAGACTATTATAAAAATAAATAAAAGAATCAAAATGAACAAAAAATTGACTTTATCATCCATTTCGACAGGTACCCCAATAAAATTATTATCAATCATGACATAAAATGAAGAAAACTTTGAAAAATGTTTTGTGAACTCATATATATGTTATCATAAATCACTATTATTTATCATTCTCAAATTATACTATATTTTTTCAAATATAAATGATTTTTAGGTATTTTTATTTATACTTTCTTCCGATCATAACTCTAATCTCCATGATATCCATCAGAATCATCACTTCCCATGGAATATTAATAGCAAAATATTTTGGGGTAATTGTTGTTACCAACTATATCATATCATGACAATCACCATCTCTTTCCATCTTGGGTTTTTTATTTTTTGATGAACCCCTTCATTTTCTTCTCATGGAAAAAATATATATAACTCTTTTCTTTGCTAGTGTAAATTTTTAACACATTAAATAGTTAAATATATGCATAAATCCTCTAGGGTGAATCACCCATAATTATTTATCTAGAAAAAATTAATGCACTGATTTGTTATGAATAATTTGATAAGAAGTGGATCATATCGATGATGATTATTAAATTACTACAAAAGGCTTTTCAGAATCCAAAATATTAATGATCTTTAAAATCAAATTGTATTATAATAAAAGGGAACAAATGTTTCAATGTATAAAATTACTCAAATGTGTGGGATTAAAAAACTATAGGTTAACTCCTTGAATATCCACTATGAAATTAACATTAAAAAATACAATAATATCACAAAATTTTAATTTCATATATAGTGTAGAAAAAAATGTATCAAAATATGTTCCTTGGTATGCCACCATCACCTCTCTATTAATAGTATCATGAAAATATGTCACCTTTCATAGATTCAAGATGAAAATATGGAATAATTGAAATTCCTCAATTCAAAACTTGATAATATCAATTCTCACTGCTTCCTGTGACCTAAAATGTTTCCCCCATATCATCTATAAGACACGTGACATATTTTAACCTCTTATTGAGGAGACATCACTTCCTTTTTATATAAAATGATATGTTCCCAAAATTTATTCAATTTTTTTTATAAATATCATTAAAAAAACCCGTCATGTAGTTATAATCTGAATATGTAATAATTTATTTTTTTGATACATTGTATTCCTATCATAATAAAACGCCCATTTTATATGGACTGAATGCCATTAATAAACCCCTTTTCTCCATGAAGAGATATCTTACCTTTATCATTTTTAGTTAATCATCTCTGAAGAATCATTGATCAGTAGACTGATACTAATACTTTATATGTAAGATATTTAATCTCAAAAATGATATGACATTTTGTCATTTATCCCCATGTTCGGATCACATTTTCTTTATCTGCTGATTTTTTATCTTTTCCAATGATTCGTGATCTTATACATTTTTTTATCCCAATATTAAAATGAAAATCATTTTTCATTCATTTATTCGTCGATACTATCATCATATGTGCATGAGTGAGGGAATCATTCATTTGGTATTTAAGAATTTTTTTTATTCCCTTGGTCCCATGATGGGAAAAAAGATTGAGATTCAACATCATTCATAGTGTGGATTCATCTTCTAGGGATGCCATTATCATTACAAAATCCCATGATTCAAAGGGAATTGGAATCATATTTAAAATTATCATTCATGGAGATGGATTTGCACTATATATGGTAAATACAACTATTTCTTAAATATATGTGGAGATGGATTTATCATTTCTTCATTGAGATTATATTTTTTCTTTATTATGGCTCAAACAGATCCTTTTGTAAAAATATTTATTACTCTATTCTAAATTAATTTCCCTCACACAATCATCATTATGGAGATACACTCTAATAGTGTATTCATTGGAGTCAATTGAATCCTTAATTTTATTAATATGAGTCTCTTTTAGTTCCTTACTTGTGGTAGGATCCCTTTCCCCTCAAAAATAAAGACATACCTCTTCCAATTGATGATTTGACATCAAGACCTCCCCTGGATGATGATATAGGAAATAACTAGCACCAATCGAGGGTCTCTTCTCAGTCAAATCCGTTGTAATATTCATAAACATAGAAAACAATTCAAAATAAAATAGAAATGGGATCCATGTTTTTAAATTTCAAAATGCTCCTCACCAATGTTATCCCTTCATATATTTCAATGAAGTATCAACCACCATTACAAAATGTTTCTTATTTGAAATCCCATTATATTGAGTTGGATTCTAGCTTATGTGATTCATTATCAATAACCTCAAATGTTGTTATTATTTCTTTTTTAAATAAAAATACCATGAGGTAAACTAGTGGCATGGATTACATTTATTTTAATTATTTCTTATCAGATAAGGTGCTCCATTGGCTTCTCCCCAATTTCACTACCAATGAATCTTCTATGGTACATCATGATGGTGAGGTGATAAATTCCTAATGTCCACCATTATCCCCCATGATCATGGAACTATAAGATATGTTGGTTCTATTAGAAGAAAAAAATTGTTATCAAGTTACCTTATACGCTATTTATTTATTTTTTTATGGATTGAAATGATCTATGACATAAAGAAGTAAATAAATGAATAAGAATAATCCCCTCCAATTTGGGGGGAATGAAAAAACAGACCATGTATAAATTACTACTGGGTTATTTTTTCCTCTTACAACTATAGATACAAACGTATCAGAACATGATCTTGTATTGTAGATATGACTACCTTTTTGATATTTTATTTTTTGCTCACTAGTTTCTTGAACAAAATTTAATATTTATAAAAAATTATTACTTGAATTATTATTTTTTTGAGTTCTATTGTTGAAAAAATATTGGTGAAATATATCAAAAAATAATCATTCCTTCCATGTATAGAGAACCACATTGTTGAAAACTAAAATAATGGTCATATGTAGATGTTTTGGAATAAATTAGATTCGGCTGAGTTATTTAAAACTTTTTCAAAAAAAAAATATTTTGGTTAGTGAATCATCAGTCAGTATTTTCATGTTCATTATTTATTCATATTACTGTAGGAGAAGGAACATATTATGGAATAAATTTTCTTCAATCAACCCCATTTTCAATGCATGGTTTCTAGGATGAATATTTACTAAAATACATAGTCAATATTGATATAAATGTGTTGGGAACTTACTTGACAAATGATATGGATGATATTTAATGTTACATAGCTTATAGTTATCACATGGACCTAGTCTTTAGTAGATAGTGGTTTATATGGTGCAATTAAAATAGAGGAAGTGGCTCAATATAGAGTTGGTTGGATAGGTTCTTGGCTTATTTATATGCAATTTTAAACTTATCATTAACATATATATATATATACCATTCTGATTGTTCATTTTCTAATTAATCTCTATTTTTTATTTATTCCCAATGTTATCTATCCTATATCCATGGATTCAATTTTATCAAAGGATAGATGAAGAAATAGACATTCAATTATTTAATTTACAACTCCTAGAATTCTCCCATATTAGGGCATGTGTTGCAATTATTCTAGAAAACAAATTTACATGATGAAGAAATATTGTTATAGATGAATATCTAACTATCATGGAACAATCTATGAAATATATTAAGGTTTGGATCAGTCGGAATGGTATATGGATTAAGGAAAAATTAGATGATGATATTTTCATGATTGGTATAAGATAATGTCCACACTTGAATGAAATATGGTTCATGAATGAGACATAGGAATGTGATGAATCAAGCATCTACTAGGATAAGTAAGGTTTTTATAAAATAATTTGTTCACATAAAATCTACAGGTAAAATGTGTTCATGGGTTAGCTAATCTTGCAACTTAATGATGTCCCTCCAGCTGTGATGTTCAGATCATTGGACCATGTGAGGCCTTCTATTTCATGGATATCATAGCAGATCCATGTAATGAAGTGAGAGAGGTATACACCAAAAAATAAAATTAATATTTTTTTTTATAAATGATCACATTTGGAGGAATATTGTGACAATGATTATTTTAATTACAACCTAAAGGAGGAAGAAAACCATATTGTTGTGCAATGATTCAAAGCTAAAAATGCCTCATCCCTAGATGGTTTCTAGGTATCCTTATATATTTTCGATTTTTTACATCATTAAATACATGATATAGGTTATTCAAGATTATTTAGTTGGGGTTCCAAATCCTTGAATCACCGAATCAATAGTTCTTATTCACATTCCAAGGTGAACCACCCTAGAATCTTAGATGAATTACAACTCATGTGATAGTGTAATTAATAAAAATGATTGAAACAATAATAATTCGTGATCATAACCCTACATAGTTCTAGAAGGTAGGGTGGAATACCAGGAAAGTAAATCAGAGGAGAGCCTTTGACTATTTATTAATTAAAAGAAAACCAGTAAGCCAGTACACCAGGGTGACGTCATAAATATTGATTCAAATTAGTCTGACCCAACACCACCCCCATGATATATTTTATCTTCTACAGTAGCCGATTCCCATTCCGAGCTGTCATAATGTCGCAGGATCTTGGCTTAATTCCTTCTACGGTTTAACTTCTCCAAAGAGAGAAATCCCTTAGAAGACCGCGCAGCCCACACTTCCCCACCAATGGCAGACAAGGTAGCCATTGGCTTTGGAAGATAAGAATAGTCCCTCCTCGGCCTTCTTCATGGTGGGGCAGTCATCACTTCCTCATTCCCAGGCTCCTTACTGTTCTCACCCCGGACAACATCGTTGTAGGAAGCCCGGACCATTCCACCTTCAATTTCTTCATCACTCTCAAGACAATCCCCCCACTTTCCAGAAATGTGTACTGCACGGTAGCCTTCCTCCATCCCCTTTTCCTGTTGAGGTTGAGTGTTAGAGTCATGTATGTCAAGACACTGTGGATTATCCACAAACTCACAGCCAACATTTGTCCTCTGTTCCACAAGAGAACCGTCCACAACAGCCTCCTCCTGCCCTTGTATTGATCCAAGAATGTCACGAGGACCCACAAAGCCTTGCTCCTCCAAGATTTTTTCACCCACAGACACAGGTCCCTCACAATCCAGCACTATTTCATCCATCACCAAACCAACAAAGCGGTTGCTGAGCTCCAGATCATCTCGCTGCTTGCAAGACCGGGGCAGCAGTGCAGTTGTAAGCTCCATCTGCACACCATTCCCAGCTTCAACCTGTTGTGCAGACCTGAAATCATCAATTGACTCCTTCTCTATCGCCTCTTCCACAGCCCATGCGTTAATGGTGACAGCATCCTCCAAGGCAGCACCCTTTAAAGTTTGGCCAGCACTATCAGAACCCCTGCACAGAATCTCCTGAGCACCCTCTAGGGAGGCCACATTCTCCCTAGAATTAACCGGATGGACACCATCAGTCTCAACCAAAGTCCTTGACTCAAGTCCAAGATCACATTTAAGTCTGTCAAACACTTGAATAACTGATGGGTTCAAAGGCTCCTGCACTGTCTTCAGACCACTTGCCGTGCCCGACACATCATCACACTGAGCTTGCAATAACCCCTTTATTGTAAGTCCATCAGATTGCGCTTCACACCGCTGGCCTTCAGAACACACAGAGTCTAGTTGATCCCCCTGCCCAGTTGAAGGTTTAGATTTGAAAAATACAGCCACTTCCCCTTCCACTAGTCCGTCCTTCAGAGTCCACTGAGTCGAACTCATAGCAGCATGCACCCCGCTCCCATCCCCCCTGTGTCCAATCGTCCTCTGGGGATAACCATCCAGCCCTCCCCAACGGAAAACCTCCTCCAGTTGTCCGAACCGTTTCCACCTCACACAAAACTTCATCCATGACTCAAAAACAACCGCTTGCATCCATCTAAACTCTTGCTCGTCTGTAATCCAGATACAGCGCACAGGAGTTCATGCAACATCAACCTAAACACATTTGTGTGGGCAATCCGTGTGATACACATACTCCTTATGTTGATCAGCACAACGAAATCGCCCTATCATATTACCAATTGCACAAAGAATCGCCGGATTTTGAAAAGAAAGGGGAAGACCAGGAAGACTCACCCATGTAGCAACTGAAGACGGATCACGCTGCATATGGAATTCGAAACCCCAATGGAAGAGAAAGAAAGAATAATCACTGCACCTTCTGGGAGCTCTGGCCCAAGAAATAATCAAATCGTCCTTGGATCCAAACCAAACCATAATATGTCGTCGAACGAGTAACCCAACTACCAGATGTTCATGAAGTCCCCAAGACTCGAATATGGCATGGGAAAACGCTTCAACCGACGGTCGATGAGGACGAAAGCGGGCCACCAGGGTAAACTTGCACAAGTCCACAGCACAGATTAACTCCGTCGGGAGCAGATACAACTGAGGTGACTCCCGAAAAAGAGCAGAAACCTTTGGGGATATGGAGATTTTCGGAAAAGGAGAGTAAGAATCAGGGGCTTCCTCCCCATGGGACATCGAACGCGAAACTCCCCCCTCCAAAAGGGAGGGGGGAGATGATCCCCGCGGCATAGATCTAGGTCATCAGAGTGGTAGGAAGCGGGTGGAAGCAGCCATCTCATAGTGCAATTAATACAAAAAGGTGATAACAGTGATTCAAAATAAGATAATTCCAATTTAATTACCCACTTAATTATCTAATGAACATTATAGGTTATCAATGGTATGTGAACAAAGGGTGTACTGGTTTGGATCAATAAATGTTACATTAATTTTTAAAGGATAGTGGTAAGATCCAATTTCATAATCATGATTGACATGGAGAATTATTTTGATAGATTGAAATGGTATTCAACCATAAAATTAAATAGGCATTGTGACAGATAACAATGTTACTAACCCCATTTATTTTTCTACTTATATTCACCTTGATTAACAATATTACTTGTGTGTGATAAATATTGGTATTTTAAAATAGGTTCGTAGATTTAAACAAGGATACCCTCTCTCTCAATTACTATTTATTGTGGATTTGGATGTGTTTGGTAGGATATAAAACACTAACATTATAAGTGGTATGGTTAACGCATTCGAGGAACAATATGGATTTTCAAGAACATCAAGATTATTCATTATAGATGAAATGATTTTCTACATTAATGATAAAAGAAAATCAATTCAAAAATTCAATGAGATTTTAATAGTGAACAATAGAAAAATATTCAATTTCCTATATGACAGAAGTAGAAGTTTCTATATTCCATGAAAATGTTCAAGAATAAAATCCAAAGACATCGAAGATAGGTTATGTGCTTTTATTTAAAAAATAAGAATAAAATATTAGGGATATTCTTTTTGGAAGTAGTGATTTTTCATCCAAGAAATTAAAGGTAACCCAAATAGAATTATGGGAATAATAATAAACCAGATCATTCAGTTTATATCATTCGATATCAGGATCACAAAATCAATAGTTTAATTAATTCCACCTCATTAGATGGATTTTTAGTCATCTAGATCCCAAATTCGTCATTAGAATAATCAAGATCATCCTGAGGATTTTCATTTGGGAAAATGAATAGTAGGGTAGAGATAAATGAGTTCATATTGAAATATGGATTTGACTTTTTGGATGGGATAAATTAAGCTTAAATGATTTGATGGGACCATAAAGTGTGTTATAGTGAATCTCAAAAATAATTATTTTTATATATAATATCTTTTGAAAAGTTTCATTTTTAAAAATAATGTGACTTCTAATATTTACTACCATAATCATGATATTATGGTATCCCACCTCTAGAATAGTCAATGAAAATACATTTCATTTAAGAATGATAATTCAAAATAGATCATTGACATGTGTGAAATCCATTTTTGGAAAGATAAATAGAATGGAAGTATCCCATTTTTTCATGAGTGTCCAATTCCAAACATTAGTTTCAGTCAAACATGATTTCCCCTTGTGTTCTTGGATAATATTTTGGAGTTGGATAGAAGGCTCATTCACACCATCATTATTTTTTCTTATTATCTAAATGTGTGAAGATTCACTCTCTCTCCTTATATATAGTACATCAAATCTTCTTTTCACAGTCTCATCCACAATAACAATAGTGAAGATGGTCGGGCTAACTAATTAAGTGGAAAACATATTCACGCCATGATGATCATTCCAATTTGGAATATTAAAAAACTCATTGTACATGTAGATGATTTAGTGAATATGAATGGTATCATACTAGTTTTGAAATGTGAGTGTTCTGTGAGTAAAATTAGAGAATCTGTTTTTTACACGTTTTACAAAGGGGTGTGGGATCACTGTATATTATTTCATATTGGTTGATTCCCAGAAGTTGAGGATAAATTCCACTCAATATGTCATATTTTTGAATTTATTTTCAGGCCAACTCTAGCTATGTAATCCCACATTTTTATTACATAAAATTTCATTACATATTACTAACATAGAGCCCATAAAAGGTTTGTGTCTTCAAAATAATGTGCATAATACATGTGAAAATAAAACATTCATCTTCTACACATGAAATGATTTTTCAAGGTTCATCCTCATTACATTTTTTGAATCTAATAACATAGCGACATACATCAATGGAAATGGTGACCATAATGACTATTAATGGTAAATAAGGGAAACAATTTACTTGTGATCATTAGAAATATAAATAACAACAGGATAAAATACTTAAAGGCATTTGAAAGAGGTATATAATAAAAACAACATGAATAATAAAATTTAAATGTCTCTTGAAAATTTAATTGGTTCATTAATTTGAATATCACCATGGTTTTTCACTAATGCATAAATAAATTCCATGGTTGTTCACCACAGTATAATAAAACGTATCAACTATAGAGATTAAATTCATTCCCTAAGGAATTAGAGATATACAATGGTGAACCATTATTATGTATTAGTTAATGTGATCCACATATATCTTATAAAATTATTAATTAATAAGTTGTGTAGAATATGATAAACGGGATTCATTTCAAAATCACAGTCTTTAAAAAATTACATAAAAACAATATATTATTTTAATTTTTAACCAATTGAAACCAACGGTGGGATTCCTTTATGTTTATCGGGAAAATAAACATATAATTTCTATATTTGTGTGAATATTATTGGAGAAAACATAGGTTTCATCATTAATAAAATAACATAATTTATTAATAATATGGGAGAAAATATGAGACGAAAATCTGATAACTTAACAGTTATGAAACACAGTTTTAGAAAACATTAAAAAGGTAGGGAAAAATGGTATCCTATTCATTAATGAATCGTAATATATTATATTTATAGATTGATATGGATGGAAAATCGTGGTATCGATATTTTAAAATGATAACATGTAAAAAAGGAGGCATGAAAAGAAAAGACAAGTAAAGAGTTCCCTTACCTTGTTGATCAAATCCTAAAACATGAAGATCAGAACCATGGGGGCTTGATGACACCGTATTTGGACTCCATTAGAGGTAATAATTTAATATAATCTAGCATAATGAATTATGAATGAAATAAAATGGAATAATGGGTTGTTATTTATATCAAAAGTGAGAGATTCTTTTATTAATTTATAAGAAAACCTTTGAAATTGAATGTTCAAACCCATCTATTATTTCATGGTATTTTCCTATGTTATTAGACACATGGGACACATATTAAGTAATTATAACACATAATATTCAACCATAATTTTATATTAAGCATAATATAATTTTGAAAATTCTATGATGTCATTAATTTTAATGAATAAATCCAACTAGATTTTTATTATTCAAGAAAAGTAAATTATTTTATAAAATTCTCATAAATAAATATTATCCTTATATATATATATTATGAATTATAAAATGAAATTTAGTTTATCATAAAAATTCATTAAATATGATAAAATATGTTTTTAACTCTAGGAATTCTTATTTTTTAAAATATAATAATGGATAGAAAATGCGTAGAGAAATGCATTGTAAACATTTCGACAATTAAGAAAATATATTTTATCATTTGTAATATAATTTCAGTTTTATGAATAATATATTTCAGTATAGTAAAAATTATTAATAAAACCATTGTTTAATATAGTAATTTATGACTCACTTTGTAGTAAAAATTTTTCATGATAAGTCCACTAATCCAACTATATTTCAGTAATAAATTAGAAATATTCTGAAAACTTAAATGATGAAATAAATATTTTAATATTAAAAAGGTATTACAATTTTTGTGATTAAGGAATTGAAACATACCCCCCTATAACCCATTTATATTACCAAATGGTAAATTGCGTGATGGTGATAGACTCTTGGGGTTGCTCAGATAACATCACCTCAAAGGTAACCTCCACTAACATGAATATCACCCGTATTCAATTTCATTAATGCTTAAAATGTTTAATATCAGCATGACCTTGGTCAAGAGTGATGCCCAGTCATGCTACCTCATTCCCAAATGCTATCATTTGGGATTTTTACGGAACCATTATACAGTATGAGGCTATAAAAATTTATTTCTCCATTAATTTACCATTATCATTTCTATTTTATATTCCAATTATAAGATTAAAATTATTATTACGTGTATTATTTTCAATGGTCATTGAAAAATGGTCACAATTGACCAATGGTCGAAACCCAATAGTCACATATCAATTATACATAGTTTTTTATTAAAGGTATATAGTTTTATTTTTGTGTAATAATATAACACACATTTTAGGAAATAGATATACTTAAAAATGAATAGGTCATTATATTATTCCCCAATAAGATATTTCAACCCAAAAATTTTAACTCGTTATCTCAATTGAGAAAATGTATGGGTAATACTACCTCATTATTTTAATGGTTAAAAAATTTATTCATCATACATTTGGTTCCTGTATAACATATTGATTATGTGGTTATTGTTGTGTCTACGATATTCTTCTCTATAGTTGAATACCTTCACTGGCTACTCCTCATGAGAGTGATCATCTTCCAATTGTACCAACTCCATATTCTTTACGTGTGAAGGGTCATGTATTTACATCCTTAACATAGATATGTGGAAGAAATCATGAAGCTGAGATATATTTTGTGTAAACGCTAGTCTATAGGCCATTAATCTTATAAGATCATGGATTTCATAGAGAAGAATGTACTAGTGGATACGATTCTCATTCTTCCAAAATAACATGACTCAATTCCATGGTGAAATTATAAAGAAGACATTGTCGCAAACATGAAACTACAAGTCCCTTCAACAATAGTCATCATAGAAATTTTTTCATAAATGAGTACCCTTAATGTGCTGTTGGTTGAAATGAACATTTTCTATCATCTATTGCACAAGATTCAGACCATATAGTGTTCTCTCATGAGCTATATCCCCACAAGTATGATTTCTACATTTAATCCCATATATAACATCATAATGAGCCATTTAAATACTCAAATTGTAGTTGTTGTTTTTTGATAAATCAACTAATGAGAGATGCTGATCCCATACACCTTTAACATCCATTGATCCAACTCTCAACATTTCTGTGATTATCTGAATAGTTCATTCTAATTATAAATTCACTTTAGGGTTATTGAACCTATTGAAATTCAATTTAGTGCTCCAAGCATGTAGAATAATTCTCCCAAATATTTCTGTGAACCTAGGATCCTGATCAGATACTAAAGAAAGTGGAACTACATGTAGCCATTCCACTTCCTTCACTTATATCATGCCATGTTTTTAAAGAGAGAAATCTTCTTGGATAAATATAAATTGTTCAGCCTTTGGGAGATGGTCCAGTATAACCCATATAACATTATTCACATTAGAAGTTCTCAAGAAAAAAGTGATTAAATATAAACTAAAATTACCGACATCCATGCGTGTATGGTTAGTGGTTGTGAAACCCCTTTAGGAATTTGTTTCTCATCCTTCACTTGTTGACACTATAGGCACAGCGTAGTGTTTTGAGTAATCTCCCATTTCATATTATCCCAAAAATAATGATCACGAATTTCCCTATACATATTTATGCTTCTAGAATGTATATTTAAGGTAGGGATGTGAGATTCATCCATCATATCCTTATTTATTTTTGAAATAGTTATAACACATATCATTGTATGAAATTTTAGTAAACCTTCTTGATCATTATTGAACTCAGTAAACTTCCCAGCCATCAAAATATCAATATTATTATACAAAGAAGGATCGTATCATAAATATATCTTGATCTTCAATTGTTATGATGACTGAGACATTATTTTTGAAGGAGTTGATGAAGTCCCTTCCCTTAAAATTCTAATGTCCAGTTGTAATAGGTCTAGGATAATAGGATCTCATATAATCCTTATCATTTCGATTACTAAAAGGTCATTCCTACATAATACATAAATGACATAGTTTACTCTTCCGAGGTGATATTGAATTGAACAATTATAATCCATAAGAAGTTATATCCGACTATTCTATAAGATTTTCAATATTTTTTGTGTGAAATATTAATTTAAATATTTATGGTCTGTCAATATATCAAATTTCTCCAGATAAAGATAGTGCCACTTTATCTTCATGAAAAAAAAAACAACAGCTAGCTCTATATCAGGCATAGGATAATTCTTCATGTGACATTTTTACAATCAATGTGAATATTAAATAACCTTGTAATTTTTTATGAGGATTCAAACAATCCCTTTCAGGGATGCATCATAAAAAATATTGAATCCTTTTCCGATAGAGGGTATATTTAACTTGGTTTTTTTACTAATCTCTTCTACAACTCTTGGAATCATTATCAACAAACCATTATCGGGATGAACTTGAACCATTTTTTATTTAACATAGGTATTGGATTTGAAATTCATTAATGAATTTCACAAACCTCATATAATATCCCAATAATGCAACGAAACTATGAATCTTAGTTATTCTTGTTTGATGAAGCCACACCTCCACGACCTTTTTTTAGGTAGGGTATACAGAGATTCCATCATTGGTTGTAATGTTCGACAAGAAAGAAAACTGTTGTAACCAGAACTGACACTTGTTGATCATTACAAATAACATATCCTTATAGTTTTTAGTTTCATCCTATGATAATCCTCAAACCCCTCACGACAATTAGAAAATATCAAAATATCATCAATAAAAGAAAGATAAAAGTTATCAATTATTATTTAAAGAATTTATTCTTCCAGACCATAAAAATAGATGGAAAATTTATCAATATAAATTGATTATCCCCATGAGGTTTTTCAAATAAATAAAAAAGTATAATTGAGCCCCATGAGGAAGGTCAAATAAATCAACAATTATTTGAAAATGGTACTTATTTATGTATGATCTGGTTCTGTTATCTATAATCAATGCATAACTACATTGATCAACCCTTCTTCATTACAAATATAATAGGTTATCTTCATGTATTGACACTTGTATAGTTAAATCCCTTCTTTATAAGTTCTTGGATTTTCTCTTTTAATTCATATCGATACGTATTTTACATTCTATATGGGGTTTTTTTATCAACGTGGAACCTGGCCAAAGATCAATGGAGAAGCCTAAATATATTTATAGGGGTTGTAAATGTAACTCCTCATAGAATACATCAATGTATTTTTGAATTATGGGGACATTCTCCAATCATACACTTTCATTTCATTCTTCATATTCACTTACCATCTTCATAAAGATGGTTACAGGTAGTATATTCAGACAAATATTTGTTCAAGATATCTCTCATTCCAAAACCACTATATGTTTTCAATTCAAGACATGTATGATTTACTTACATATTAATATAATGTTAGATTTATACAATGAGAGATTCTATGTCACAATTATAATGTTGAATTCCAACAAGGTAATGACTACTATATTTTCAATGAGATTATTATTTAAAATGTGAATACTATATATTATAAACATTGTTGGTTATTGGATAATATATCCTTGAGTATTAAAAGAAAAATATACATATTTAAATTCAATGATTGATTCTATATTCATTACAAACATGGGGGAAATAATGAAATTCATATAACCATAATAAAGAAATGTAATTTCTAAAATTAAGAGAAGAATAATACTACATGCCAACATATCATTTATATCTTCATCATCTTCCATTGTGATATAAAAATCTCGATATTTCACCCCAATAAGATACCAAAGTCGATGGTGATTCCCCTCTACAACCTCAAATTTGGATAGTGATTGGATTAGTACCAGACCTATCAATATATGAAGCATTAGACATCTGGTATGGTCTCCCCCATCTACCCCTTTGTCATTTTTGATGAGATTTTGAGCCTTTACATCCCAAGATAGTTCCGAGAGATATACACCTCTCATACACCCTTGTAACACTTCCTACTCCAGTGAAGTGGTAACCGTAAATTTTTCTTCCCACATTTGATACATTTGGAATTTTTCTATTTTATTCCCCCATTCACTTGATAAAATTTCATCCATGGTTTAGGCCCTAGATATCTCCTCCTTTCATTCAATTTGGATGAACACTTCATCTCAGTGAACTCTAGTTCAACCTTAATATCCCTCTGTACAATTTATAAAATGCTTTCAAAGTATTCTATGATAACATTCTTACATTGATGAGGTTTTACTACATGTATAATCTATCAAACTACCCATTAGGACCCCTAAAAAATATAATGGTATAGTAAGAATGTCTTGGGATGTTTATTTCATAGAATTCAACAAATTCAATCTCCCTCTTATTCAGTTCAAATAACTCCTTCTCAATTTTCATTCTCATCAAACGAAGGAAATAATTATTCAAAAAGATCCCCCTATACTTTTACCACTACATAACTTCAATTTCACCTCTCAGCCTCATGTTTTTATCACTTCTGAACACTAATCAGCTTCTTCAGTTGAACAGTACCCATATAGATTGACTTTCTCTTTTTCAGAATAACAATTTATAGAAAATATCTTTTCTGTAGGGCTTATTTAATGAGCCACAATCAATAAGTTAGTAGATTGACTAAACAGTAGTGGCTATTGATGCATAATGGTATCAATGGAAGTTGGTTCCCTTCACATTTAAACTTCTCTCTCATGTTGATTCACGATGATTCCAAATACATGAGTTACTTGAATCATCATTCTCATGAAATTTTCAATTTTGGCATCCATTGGGGGGTTTTCAGTGAATGGTCTATTGTGATAACAATTTACATGGTCCATCCTATTTCCCACCATATTCAAAAAGAAGATAAATATAGTGATAAATTTGTTTTTTTCCTAATACGATAACTAAAAACTATTTTAATATCTTAAAAATTCGTCCATAAATATTTTATTCATTAATAAAAATTACATTTTCTATAAATCCATCTAAATTTTAAAAAAATTTATTGTGATTAACAAAACATATATCCATAGATTTTCAAACGAGGATTTAATTAAGGGTAATTGTTGTGCATTAGTTCACATTTTAATCTAGTTAAATGTATTTATAGTTTGTTTTACTCTAAGATATATTGGTGTGAATGCGACAAACTCTTGGTCATATCCAAACATGGATTTCATTGTACAGAAACCAGTTACATAATATTTCCCCAAAATAATAGGCTATATAACACTATTTAAACATTTCCCAAATTGTATTCACAAAATTTCCAAATAGAATTTTACAAAAATAACTAAACCATCACTTTATACAAACTATAACATCCCTCCTTTTTATTACAAAACTTTTCATTACATTATACAATAAGAGGATCTTTATAATTTTAGAGTCTTAGAAATAAAGTAGAAAATAAATGAAAACTTATAACATTATTTTATTCGTCATGAGAGGCTTCTTAAAGGATCATCCAATTTAAATTTATTGAATCTTGTTACTTGGGTAAATACATCAATGGAAAGGGATAGAATAAGGCCCTGTATGGGAAAATAATGGAAATAATTTACCTTTATTCTTGATATATATCAATAAGAACATGATCAAATATTTAAAGGTTTGACGAAAGTGTGTATAATAATAATAACATGAATTATATCCTAGAAACTTGTCTATAACATTTAATTGAGTAAATAAATATCATAACACCACAGTTTATCATTTATTAGTCATTTTAATTACAAATTTTATTCACTAAGGTATCGGAAAACATATCATGTCTAGATATTAAATTATTTACCCCAAGAATTTTTTTTCTATGAGGGTTCATGATTCATATGTATTACTTAAAATGAACCTCATTGATCTTAATAAAAAATCTCATAAATAATTTTTGGGGATTAAAATATATCGGTTTAATTTCAAAATAATGGTTTTTTAGAATTTACATAAAAACTAGACGGTTTTGTAAATTTCATCCCACAGAAAATGTAGGTGGAATCAATTTATTTTAATCCCAGAAATAAATATAATGTGTTAAATAAATGTGGATAAACAAGTATAATAATGTTTGTTGAGTATTGAAAAAATAAAATAAAATAATTTCCTAATAAAAAGTGAGAAATCATGAGATGAAAATTCGGTAGCATAATGGGTATGGATCATGATTTTACAAAAAATTAAAAAGAGAGGGTATAAGGGTCTCCTATTAATAAATAAATCATAATGTAGTAAATTTATTTAATAAAATGGATGTATAAATATGGTATGTATCTCTGAATGACATACCACATAAAAAGTGAACATGAACTGAAATGAGAAGTTGAGGGTTCCCTTACATTGAAGAGTGACTCATAAATCTCAATGATCCGGAACATTGGGGATTTATGAAACCTTGAGATTACACATTGGGGGTAATCATAACTGATATTTATAGAAAATCAATTTGGAATAATATGATATAAAAAATGGGTGGATATTTTTATTAAAAGTGAGGGATTTTTTTCTATTAATTTTCGAGGACACCTTAGTAGTTGTATTAGAAAAACCATGGTTTTCACCATTGTATTTGCCCATGGTATTGGAAAATTGGAACATCTATTCATATATATCTACACATTCCATTATAACATAATTATATCTTAATAATTACATCAATATGACATAGCTATGATGTCATTAATCATAATGAACAATAAGAAAATATTTTTACTATTCATAACAAAATAAGGTATTTTATAAAATTATCATAAATTCACCCCAACCTATTATATATATTATGATTTAAAAAAAGTAATATATTTTATCATAATAACTATATAAGTATGATTAATTTATATTTTTTCTCTAATAATACATAATTAAAAAAATAGAGGATAGAAAATGCATTTTAAAATTTTCAACACTTAACAAATAAATTTATTTTATCAATTTTAATTATATTAAACTGTTATGATAATATTATTTAATTGAAATAATGATTATTAATAAAATATTAATTTATTATATTAATTTATAACTCTAATTTAATTAAAATGTTTACCTATTAAATCAATTTATCAAATTCCATTTCAATTTTTAAGCAAAACTCTTCATAATAAGTTGTTGATGAAATAAAAAATTTATTGAAGAAAAGGGATTAGAATTAAAGTGACTAATTCATTAGTGAAAATCCGCATATAACTAACAAATATTACTTAAGGGTATGGTGTTGGATGGTGATAATCATTTTGGGGGCTCAAATAACATCACCTGAGTGGTAATCTCAACTAACTTGATCTTCTCCTGTATGCAATTTCATTCAGGAATATCATGTTGTTGTTCAGCTGGGTCATTGTAGGGAGAAAATCCAAATGATTATACATCTTCCCAAAACTCTAAAAAATTGGCATTAAATGGAATTAATTTACTAGATGAGGACATGAACTATTTATTCTACATTAATTATCTGCTATCATTTCTATTTAATATGCCAATTATATTTTTTGAATTATTGATAAGTGTCTTTCTTCCAACTATCATATAATGGCTATAATTGACCTATGGTCATATATCAATCAAAACCCAAAGGTCAAATTTCAATTATATACATTAAGTTATAAATATGAAATATATTTTTTTAAGTAATATTGTAACACACTTTTCTAAGAAATAAATATCAATAAAAAAGTTATTCTCATTACACTAGAGATTCATTATATTTTCATTTTAGGTTAAATATATTTTTTTCCAATTTCAAGGGGATATTGGATATCCATAATGATTCCAGCCAAAAATATATCAAACCATTAGAATGAGGTAATAAAACATGGTATTAGTCCACTATTCTAGTTATATTTTTAATATTCAGGAGTCGGGTTATCCCATATTTCAATAAGAGACACCTTCCCTCCATACTCTTTCGAATTCTATCATGACTAAGGATGAACCGGAAATTAGGTGTGTAAGAAAACACCTATTCATTTCCACATTATCAACATTAATTTTTCTAGTGGTCATGTCATCATGCATTGAGGTGGTAAATTTTTTGATTATTGGAGGTCTATTATTTTGACCTTCTCAGCTTACTATACAAATGGTAAGTATCTCATTATTAAATCATGTGCCTTATTTACAAACTTCAATATATGTTATTCAAATAATATTTTACTATTTTTGATTTTAGATCATTCAATTTTACCTTTTCAATATCTATAGTGGATCCTCCCTTAACACTAGATCATAAGACACACAATAATACCTCGTAGATGCTTAACAAATCAAAGAGTGGTGTATCTTCACAACATGAGTGAGGGGAATTATGTGGATGACAATATAGCTTTTATATAAGTTTAATAGGATGTGTTAAATGTGTGTCCAAGTGTTGGATATGTACCTAGGGATTGTGAGGACTTTATTTTTGGTGAATCTCATGGGCTTCATCACTTCCATCCCAATTACGTTGTATTTTATATTCCCTTTTACCCATACCATAATCTTTACAAATTATAATATTTTAAATTTATTTCATATTGGTTTGGATATTGGTTATTATCCCATATGTTATAGTAGTATGATGATGCATATGATTTTAGGATATTCATTGGTTTTTATTCTAGTCCTATGGTCTACCTTGGGTGTAAATGTATTGAAATCAAGGATTATTAATTTTATTAATAGATATTGTGTAATGATGTAAACCTCTTACATGGTTAACCATGTTCATCAGGTGTCAATTCATAGTATTTATATGATAATAATAATTATGATATAATCTAACATAAATCCAATCTAATATTAATAATTATTTTTTTGATGGAATTTTATTGACCATTTTAAATTGTGTTGTAATAATTTTTGACCATAGGTTTGTGAAAAATGGATGATATTGGGTGATGTGAGTTTCTAATCCATTAATTATAGTATAGGAGAGGATATGGTATGGTGTTTTGGGTAATCACTAATATCATTTCTTTTCTTATTTAACTCTTTACAATGATTTTGACCTCCGAAATTGAAATTTGAATTCAGACTATCCAACTCAATTTTCAATATATTGGTACTCCATGAATTAAAAAGCGACCATGAATATCATTAACTAAAATGGTTGAACATAGATGTCGTGGATGACCTAGGATATGAAATTTTATTTTGAAATATCAACGTAGATAAATTTTCATTTTTCATATATATAGTGTTATTTTAATATAAAATATATATATATATATATAATTTAATTTGACACACCATCGAAAATTTTATATGGACATACTGGTACAATTATATGTTCCCTTATGTTTATTCAATTTTAGAAATAAAATTTTAAAATTATAGGTATATTTCTAGGACTCATGTTTTTGGAAAATCTTTTAAAAGAAATGCAGGTATTGTGTGATAGTCAGATATGTGTGAATCCATTGGAAGATGTATTATTTGTGAACATTATGGTAAATAGTGTGTCCAAACTATAAATCCTCCTTATAAATGTGTATTTTTATATTTTGTTTGTTTTTTAATTGAACTTTTAGCAATTAACATCCCTATATAAAATGGGTTATTCAAGAGGATTCTATAACCGAACATGATTGTTTCTCAGTGATCCATGGTGAATTTTCTCATTGTTCATTAATGTTAACTGCCATTTTTCATTTTCATCCTCTAATCTTCTCCCTTATTCCATTTATTAATTTTTATCACTATACACTAATCATGATGGATACAGTGAAAAAATATCCTGATTAGGGTTATTCTAATAATATTTTGTTGATATTTAATGTATTTAGGTTGTTTCCTTCCATGATGTTCTATCGTCCAATAATGTCTTATCGATTTCTTGAACCCATGTTTGGTGTTTTTATATATATATATTTATTTATAATTACATTTGATTCTTTTGTTTTGAATACTTCAATATCCTCTATAATATCCATATATGTGACATGATTACTGAAAAAATTATCTTTTCTCACAGTTTTTTAATTTGATAATATAAAGAGATGTTCTCAGGTTTCCAATATTTACTCATGAAGAACTAGTCTTCATACACTACATGTGATTTTAAAAATGATTATATGACACTTTCTAATAACGACTTCAGTATTTGAGGTGTTTGGGGTTTATAAACAATTTCAATGATGGCCACCTCAAGATTTCAAGGAATATATTTCAACAGAGTGGTTCATTTCTAAATCATTAATATGTTGTTGAGCCTCATAATTCACTTAATATGTTTTAGATATATTTACGTATTGTTATAATTTCTAATATTTTCTATGATATATTGATTATATTTGATTTTTAATGTTTTTTAATGGTTTTTATAACCTTAATTTATATACATTAATTAAATTTATTTATGTTGACAATTATAAACAAGGTCTTTTGAGATATAAATAACACCTTAATTATGGAGACCCCGTTATGTGATGTTTTATGGGATCATCGAATTGTTAAAATGGGAAATTTTTTTATTTGGACTCAATATTCATTAGTTTTATTTTAATGAAATAGTTTCAGTAGTTGAATAATGATATTTATTTTATGTTAATTCATTTTATTGATGATGTAAGTTATTTTAATTTTAATCCATATCTAAATTAAATGGGTTGTCAACCGATCCTTGTGTATATATTTTAGAGATAGACATATTGTTTTTATGCCAGTTATTATTATTCACCAACTACTATACTCTAGTATATGATATATTATATCTATGATGAATGCCCCTTAGTTATTATAGTTACAGTAAACTAGAGCTATTTTCTAGGAATATGGAGATATTATGAAATATGGTTTTACTCAAATATGTCATGGAATCTCATTATAACATAGTGTGTCTTCCATGATATTCTTTGTATTATACAATTTAATAATATAATTAATTTTGATTAATCATGATGTTTTATATTTTCATAATAGAACCTTGATATATTATTGAGGATTATTTATTTACATATAGTGTGGATTATTACATTATATTGAATAATAGAGTCATGCTATTTTATTTATACAATTTATGTATAGAATTATTATTTTTTGATTATATATTTACAATATTTTTTGTTAATTTTTATTCCGATTACACATTCAATAATATTTTAAACGTTTTCAGTTACAGGATTAAAAGGAGAAGCTTATTCACAGTTTACATTTCTTAAAAAAATTAATTTATATAATGTGACAAATAGTTTTAAAATGTTTTTTGGATTCAAAATTAAATATTGACATGAATTTAGAATGATAATTCTTAATGATAGAGAATTTTTTTATTTTCCTTATAAATAAAACTATCTTCTAATTTTAGAGAAAACATTATTAGATGAAATGTATTCTAAATGGAATTACAAAAATTACTCGGTGATATCCTACATGACCTGTTTAACTCAGAACCCACATAAAAAAATTAAATGTATCTATCTATGATGCCTTTTTTGGGTATTTAGGGTATAATATTATATTTTATTATTGTATTTATTGACCAAATTGATTGGTGAGTTGAGATATAGATGTTACATCATGTCACATAATGGTGATTGTAGTGGCCCAGGTCTTTGGGTTTGTCTTGGGATGATCATATATCTTATATTCCCCACAACGATGAATTATGGTCTTTATTTTTCATCATTAATTGTTATATATCCCCATTATTGTACATTATAATTAATTTGAGTATGGATGTTCATGGAGGTTTTTATTTGTTTATTTCACTATATATTCAAATCATTATATTTTATTTTATATACTTTTACAACCATTGGATACCTTATTCAAGATGCTCAGTAAGCGTACATTATTTGTTTTTCTATCTTTTGAGGGTGAAATAATTCATCGTTATATTTATGTTATCTCATTGTACCAATTTATAACATCGGGGTTATTATGAATGATCCTGAAGTATTGTGGAATGTCATCGTAGGTGATGTGGATGAGTGAACTATATTGGTTCATTAAAAACTTAAGTATATTAATCTTAATATATAGGGAATTTTAGTAGCAAAAATGTAGTCTCGTTAGAAATGGATAGGTAAATCAAGAGTAGCCTCCTTATCAAAACCATTTGTGATGAAACTTTAGTTTCAAAGGGTTGTTAGTAACTATGTATTGAATTTATATTTTTTCAATTTTTTTGTAAATGATTTTCTAAAATTATTGTGTTTTTTATCTATGATGTGATCATTATTGTTTTTATAAATTCTTTTGGGTTTTCAGGTGTAAATGAAATGTGATCCAAAATGCCTGAGGTTGGTATAATATATAAAATTATTTGATGACTATGCATATAGTTTTGAAGCCTTTTATGTGGTTGTTTCATGGTTGTTAAATGTTTTTCCCATCCAACTGATCAGACTTTATGTAGTAATGAAACCCATTAAATTGTTAAATTTGGCCCCCTTATATTTCCATATTGTTTTAAAATTTGTTCTCACTTGTTTTTAATGAATCATAGAGAGTCTTGTGATGAGTTATTGATATTTGGTTTAATTGTATGTGATATTTCATGTTTTGATGCAGGGGTTTATGAAATAATAGTTGTTTTCCATTAAATATGGTGATTTACTAAAATAAATTCCAAATAAATATTATTCTTAAAAAAGATTTCAACGGAAAAATTCCAAATTTTATAAATATTATAAAACTTTTTAAAAAAATTTCATGAATATGATATAATTTAAATATGGGATGCCATAATAAAGGGAATTTTTGTTTACAACCACTTTGAAAAAGGCTATTTCTTAGATTTAAAACTAGTGTAAATGTTTTTAAATCATTTGTGGAGGAATTATGATAAAATTAATTTACTATTCTATTTATTAAAACAAGGTATTTAATTTTTTGACATACATATGATTTTATTAATAAAATATTATTATTAAAACAATGAAAATTGGTGTAAAATTGATGTTTTTATTATACTGTATGAAAAGGATTAATATTTCATTGTTTCCTTATGTTGTTATTTAATAATACACATAAATTTCATATTTTACAGATAATTAACACATATTTAGTTTCTAAACATGTTTTAGAGTATAAATTTACAATGAATTAAATATAATTTTTTAATTGATTATATTTATATAAAATTAATTTGGAATAAGAATGAATTTTTTTAGTGGTGAAATTTTTATTTTAATAATTTCAATATATCATTTTTTAAAATATAGAAAGTACTATATCATAATCATGATAATTTTTTCTTATGTGTGTGTAATTATTTCATATATATTGATCTTATATAAAATATATAAGTAATATTTTTTATGTTTGATGAAATTATCTTATATATCAATAAAACCTGGAATTATGGTCAATAAATTCTTATTATATATTGTGTTTAGTTTTAAATTTTTAAAAAATATTATTTATCATAGATAGTGAGTTTTATGGTTGATGAAAAGAAAACTTCCATGTCACGCAAGAATAAGGGAAATGGTTGAAGGCTCACGTGTGATTATAATAGTGTAATTTTAATGAGTGAGATTAACTAGTGTACCCATACTCCAAATGAAATTAAATTCAAGATGAATCATACTAACACATATGTATTCTAAGGATACCAATGAATAAAATTGTAAATAAAAATGATATATAAAAATTGAAAAACACTATGAATGATTTAATTATATCCATATATAAATAATTTAGGATCTTCATAGGATATATTTTATTATCCTCAAAGCCCCATATTTTTAAAAATAATTACAATGTATAATGAAATATTGATGAAAAGTCATAATCACTAATCCATATACGGTGAAACTATTATGAATTAGTGAATGAGCTGATTTTCTATATTAATAGAAATATGAATTGCTATAAAACTGATAGAAATCAATTTTGAAGGATTATAAATATAAATAAATTTTATTTGGAATCTATTTATAAATACATGGGATTCACTACATGTGTTCCATTATTGTAAAAAATATATCAATATTTAATTGTTCAAAAACATGTATACCTCTATGAATAAAAAAGAAAATTGTAAAAATATGATTGTGAAGGATTAAAAGAATGAATAATTCATGGATTATATAGATATTTCTTATTAGAAAAATATAGATTCTCTATATGTTGAAGAATATTTTGTGTGAAAAATATTCTCATTTAGAATTACCCTTTTGTGTGACAAGAGTTATTAAATATCCTTACTCCTATCTATTTAAACATTTTATCTTATCCTTTATAAGGGATTCCCAATTTGCAACCTCGACAACAACCTTATTAGTATATTATTGCTTTTCTACATTATATTTATTAATAAAATACTCTTTTATTTTAGTAAAATGTAATTTGATATATATATATATATATGTTCTAGTATTTCTCATGTTTTCTTCACTATGATCATAATGATGGAGTACTAACCCATTTAGAGAGTCCTAATGGAGGCACTGAATGTGTTAAAAAGTACACATATATTATTTTATAATTTTATAATTCAATTTTATGTAGGATAGTTGTTTGGTAAAATGGTGTTGTGGTTACAATCAATGATCTTGAAGTCCTCTCTAAGAAATATTTCATCCTGTTCTCAATGTTCCATCTCTATCTTCTCATATATAAACATTATCAAAATGGAGTTGGTTGGGTTGGAAGATAAAAAAATGATAAATGAAGCTAGGTTTATGGTGGCATCACATTCTTTATTGAGGTATAATAATTATTATTTATTATTGGAGGAAGTGAGGTTTTATGTGATTAGTAAATATTTATATGTTCACTAAATTTAACATCCTATGTTTTGGATTGTAATCTACCAGTTATGGGATATATTATTGAATTTAATTCATTAAAAATGTAAAATTAAGGATCTATATAGATACATATCAGATTGATCCTATTTATTTCTAATATAGATTTTGTTTCCCTTGTTACTTAAATTATATGTTTTCATACATATATCAAACCCTATCATCCTTAATATATTTTATCAATAATAGGAACACAAAAATAAATGATGTGATAATAATTGTAACATTTTGATAATACAAACACATTGATAGAATGAGACTGATTTTTGATACTATGCTACATACCAAGAAGAATTATAAATATATTTTTATCCCTCCATGATAGGTGCATCAAAATATGGAATCGTTTCCAAGGATCTAATTTAACCATTCATCATTTTATACCATTGAGAAAATTTTTTATAAATATAATATGTATAAAATTATATCCATGAATAAGGATAATAGTGAAAAATATCATACATTGAAACAATACTATAAAGTTAAATAAAAATAATTTTATGTTGACTTATGTGCCCAATTCGATGTGATTAAGGATAAGATCTGGGAGATATGAAAAAATGTACATTAATTGATGAGTATCTTTGTTAACCCAATGGAAAATAGGCCTAGGATTTAAAGATAAATCAATTGAGGGAACAATTCTCCCCACACATTTTCAATTTGATAGAATCTATAGTAGTAGGAAAATAACAATTAAAAACATACTATCAGATCTATGTCTAAACTTTCAACAAGAGATCACTATTACAAACTATCCTACTAAGATGATATTGGTAGATTAATAAATCACGGATACATAGTAGGGTGGAATTATATATGGTAACATATAACATGAAACACACATGTTTGAAGATGATATTTCAAAACCACATTAATTCTCTTATTCCTTTGAAGTAGATGCCACTGAGGTAGGGATATTTTATGAGAAATTAGATGAAATTAAATACTAGTCTCCAACTATAATAATATCGACATTAATGGCCCGACGTCCTTAAATTTTTTTTGATAATACCCATTTTAATGGTTTAAGGGAAACATCTAATTTTCTAGTACGATTAAAGACAAATTACATGACCTAAATGACTTAGAAAATTTTTTCCCAAACTGACTAAATGGAAATTCTCCTCGACAACATATAACATGATGTCTGATCTCCACCTTCACAAGGCGGGTGGGATAGTTATCAAGTGAATACATTTATATTCTTGGTACTGATGGCACTGCAATACAATATTATTATTTGGATTCTTATTATCTCTTCTCTAGTGAATTCACCTTCCCTAATCCTCATTTGGAAACTTTTTTCCTTTGAAATCATCAAACTTTCATTTTCATTTCATGGGTCCAAAAGGCCATAATGTGGCATGAAATTCATGATGTGGCCTGAAGCGCTGGAGGTGGCACAAAATCCATAGTATCTTAAAGGCATTGGGTATTCTGATTCCTTTTATGGACTCGAGGAAAAAAAAGGTGAATAGTTTAGGATATTATAGTATCGTAAAATAATTTCTATAGTAATTTGATAATATCCTGACAATATGACTCTGCCTAAATTTCATATGTGGTCTCATTTATGCACTTGAATAGTCATCTTTAACTGGGATGAATCACATGTGCACCAACTAAAAAAATACCACTATATGTGGTATTGAGTAAAGAAAAAGAGTTAGTAGTATATATTGTATGGGTAGATATTTTTGTATGAAACTAATCTCTATCATATTTAATTGAAATTTATATTATGACTAAATCCCACTCTTTTGAGATTATAGACTTTGATATGTTATAGATAACAGTATAGATTTAATAATATGAAGAAGATTCATTTGTAGCGGAACACAAGAATAACCTTAAAGATATTCATCATTAATTTATATGGGATGATTGGATGATGGCATTGTATATGGAAACAAATATAGAAGTTGACATGATTGAAGGGGAATATTTTATTATTAATTCATCTTTTTATAATTCTATTGAATATGAGATATTTACTAACTCCTACTATAAAATAATTTATGGAACATCAATGGGGTTGGGGTTGAAGGGGGAATCCATAAATTCATTATTAAAAGTAAATAAGGAGGAGTCCGTGTATATTTTTATGCCCCCACTATACATGTTCTGTCACATTTCTAAAATGTAATATCCAAAGTACTCTATCCAATGGATCCTATTCTCCATGTTTATTTACATAATCACTAAAAGGAAATATATGTGGTGATTAAAATCATGTAAGAATAATACCATTTTTAGTTGGTATAATATCTATAAATTATTTAGTAGGGGATGTTGAAACATATTACCCACTTAGGGAATCAAAAGAATTTTTTTTACCAATCTATTAATTTTTTTTAAATAAATTTAACATGCTTTGTTTATTTTTATTTCATGGTTTTCATAAGGTGGAACATAATTTCAAAAATCACTCAACTAAATACTAAATGAAAAACCGTTTTGTTTCTCCATCTAATTATACTAATTTTCAAAATTATTAACATTTCTAATTCATGTATGAATAATTAAATTTAAATTTTGTGACGTGTTAATCTATTTGAAGAGGTTTTCAGTGAATTTTATATATTTTTATTCTAAAAATAAATTTCCATTAAAGGAATATCCATTATAAAATTTTACCGTTGAAATAATCATGAGAATTTTTAGTTTATTTTTTAGAATAATAGAATTTAAATTATAATTAATAAGATACATTTTTTCTTTGACTATTATTTTCATTATTTTTATGTTTTTTTACCTATTTTCAACATCAGAAAGTAATGTTTATTTTTCTTCTCATCCTAATAGTTATCATATACCATTTTGAAATTTTCATGATAATATCGTCAGTAATTGAGAAAAAAATTCTATCTTTTTAGAAAATTTTGAAGGCTCGCATATGATTATAACAGAGTAATTATTTCTAAGTGATATTAAATAGGGTAACCATACTGAACATAAAATTAAATCCTAGAATCATCATATTAAATCATTAGTTTTCTAGTGATACTAATGATTAAAATGGAAAATAGAATGGTTATATCATAATTTAAAAAAAATGATTTAATTTTATCTATATATGAATAATATGATATCATCAAACGCTACACGATATTAACATTGAATCCACATAATATTAAATAATGTTAAAGAGGATTATGAAATTTTAATTTCACCTCATAAAAAACTAATATTGTTGCTGTGCAACAATTTTGAATTAGTGAAGTAGTTGATTTCCCATATTAACAGGACCCTGAATTACTATAAAAATTCTATGAATTAACTTTCAAGGATTTTAAATATACAAAAATACCATTTTGTGTCTATTTATAATTCTAGGGGATTCTTGTATTGTGTATAATTATTTTCAAAGAATACTTCTTTATAAAAATATTGACTACATGAATTGAACTGATATTGAAGATTGTGATGATTTAAAAGAATGAATAATTCATGAATTATGAAAATATTTTTATTCAATAAAAAATAAGATTCTATTTAAGTGAAGTAATTATTATGTGAAAAATATTCTCACTTTCAATTACCCATACGTACAAAAACATCTTAAAAGTTCTGTATTCATATCGATTAAATATTTTGAACATCTATTTAAGAATGGATTACCATTTTTCAACCTCAACATCATCATTATTAGTAATTTATGGTTTTTGAAATATATTTATTCATAAATTTCTTCTTTATATTAGTAAATTGTATTTTCTCTCCCCCATTTTATATATTCTTGTATTTCTCTAATCATGATTATCTATTTCCATAATGATGGATTACAAACCCAATTAGTTAATCCCACGGGAGGCACTCCAGGTGTTAAAAATTATCCATATATTATATTTTTATTTTTTTCATTATATTTCATGTTGGATAATGGGTTGTAATAGAGATAGTGTAGTGATAACCAACTATATTAAAGGCCACTCTAGCTTTATTCTACCCTCTATTCAATGTTCCATTTTTCTTCTCTTATAGATACCATCTTCTTATGGGTTTTTCTTGGTTAAAATCTAAAAATATGATCAATGAACATAAGTCTATGGGGGAATCAAATTCTCAATTGATCTATAATAATTATTCATTAGTATTGGAGGAGGTCATGTTTTATGTGATTATGAAATTTTTAATGGTGCATAAAATATTACATAGAATGTTCTGTATTGTAATCCACCTATGATTGGATGTATTATTGAATTTAATTTAAGAAACAAAAAAAATTGAGGGGCCCATGTAGATACATATTGGAATGGTCTTATTTATTAATAATATTGACCTGCTATCCCTTGTTATTTAAATTACATGTAATCCAACCAAATATCAAACCAAAAAATAGTTAATTTTTCAATAACTTTTAGTAACAAAAACAAATTAAAAATACATTAATAGTGAATGATTAATAAAAAATGATAATTGAAATAATTAGAATGAGTTTAGATAAAATTCATTATAGCTTGAATAAATATAAATTAAAAGTGTATGCCAATATGATAGGTGTATAAAAATATTGAATGATTTCCAAGGATCCATGTTAACCATTCACTGTTTCATTCCATTTATAAATATTTCTTTCTTTTATAAAACATTATCAATAATATTATATCCATGATTAATTTATAAGGTTAAAAATAATATACCTTGAATCAATTCTCTAAAGTTGAAGAAAAAGAAATTTATGATGACTAAAGATCCCAATTACAAGTGATTAAGGATATTATGTGGGAGACATGGGAACAAATAACATTATTTATGTGTATCATTATGAATATAATGAAAAATAGATCAATGAACAAGATATAAATCATGTGGAGGAATAATTCTCCACAATATTTATCTATATTGTGGAAACTAAGGTAGTTGACAAATAATAATTAGAAAAAGCCACTATTAGATTGGTATCTATAATTTCCATAGGAGATCACTATTACAAACTGTCCTACTGAGATGAAAATGATATAATAATAACTCTATGATACATATTAGTGTTACAATATATAAGGTATCATGTAACATGAATCATGAATATTTTCTGAAGATATATCAAAACCATTATTTATATATTTTCCCTTGATGAAAATGCCACTGATGTTGTAATATTTTATATGACATTGGAGGAAATTAAATAAGTATCTATACATATAACAATCCCAACTAGACTTGCTTGAAGGCCAAAATTTTCCATTTATTTTTGATAATAGACCTATTATGTTTTGAAGGGAAACACATTCATGACCCATAGTCGTAAAAACACATTTATTGAACTAAAAGAGTTATGGGAATATTCCCAAATAGACTACATTGAACGGACACTCCCCAACATATATCTTGATGTCATCTCTCCACCATCACAAGGATGGTCAGGTAGCTGTTGGGTAAAAATTTTCATAGGCCCTATTATGGGTTGAAGGGAAACATCTTGTTCTATTTAAATATGCCTAGATGCATCTACATTTCAATGTTTATGAAGGCCTAAATGTGTCCTGAAATTATTGAGGTAGCACAAAGGCCATGAGGTTTCCTGACATCCTTATTGGCCCGGTGGACTTGGGTGGCTCAAAGGTCTTGAAGGACACGAGTACCAAACCGGTGAATTGTTCAAGATGTTAGAGTAACGAACATTATCTTTTACAGTAGGACTATATTAATCCAAAAATTTTCCTTTACAATTATTTGATCTCAGGTCAACAGGATGAACTTAAAGAGTCCACACTAACTGAGATGAATATCTTGTGCACCAGCATTATTAATACAAATACATGGGGTATTGAGTAATAATGAAGAGTTGCTAGTAGATTTGGTATGAGTAGATATTTTTTCCCGTAGTCATATTTTTCATGTTTTATACAAATTGATTTGAGGACTAACTCTAACTATTTAGAGATTATTGATTTGGTGACCATTAAAATATCACTATATATTGAAGAATATAATGAATGTAAACTTACTATGGAACACATGTAGCACCCCTAAAGATAAAAAAACATTTCATTAAATGAGATGAATTGATGGTGGCCCATTATATTGAAACAAATATAGAAGTGGACATGATTACAGGGAAGGATTTCAATATTAATTCATTATGTTATAATTATATTAAAAATGAGATATTTATTAACAAAAAATCTAATATTATTGATGGAACAGTAATGGGGATGCTGTTGAAGGAGGAATCCATAAAATCATAATTTAAAGTATATATGGAAGACTTCATGTACATTTTTATATCGCCGCTGTACAAGTATCATCTCATTAGTAAAATGACATATCCAAAGTACTCTATCCAATATAACATATTAATCTACTCTATTTGGATGATCAATAAATGGTAAAATATGTGTTGGATCAGATCATGAAATAAAAACCCAACTTATTAGTGGTTATATAAGATTGAAATTATTTAGTTGGGGTAGTAGAATCCTATTAAATACTTAGGGGTTCAAACCACATGTTTTTACATATCTCATTATGTTTAGTTTTTTAAATAAATTTTACATTATTTTTAAATTATTGTTTTTTCCTTTTTATATTGAGGAAAATAATAACATAACACTATCCACTACATCTTAAATAAATCTGGGATTTATTTTTCCAAATAATTATAATTATTTCCAAAATTATTCTGATTTCCACTTCATGTATGGATAATAAAAACTAATTATGGGGAAGCATTGAGATATTAGAAGTTTTTATCTATTTATTATTTATTATTGTTATTATTTAATTTTTTATGTCTAAATTATTATCTATTATAAATTTTCACCATTGGATTAATCGTGATAAATTTTTCTTGATTTTTTTGAATAGTATATTTTAAATGATTGATGATATGAAACATATTTCCTCATTATAGATATTCAATTTTATATGATTTTGACCAATATTGTATATAAAATTATGAACTACATTATCATTCTCACCATGTCAGTAATTCTAAACCATTATGCAATTTTCTCAATAATACCCTCATTTGTTGAGGGAAATTTTTAATGAGTGTTAGTATTAAAATATTTTATTTTTTATTTCTTAATTCCTTGGAGTTCGTGAAATGATTTGGATATGATTGAATAACTTTTTTGGACACAAAACATGTTTTACCTTCAGTACGAATCTTGTATTTGATTGAATAAGATTTTAATTTATTTTATATATTGAATTTATATGGAATAATTTTAGATAGATTTATTTTTGAAATAGTAAACCTGTATAAGTTAATATTAAAAATTTTAATATTTGGAAAAGTAATAAATACTGGGGTTTAAAATGTTAACTTACTTATGGTCGATTATTTATGACATATTAGTTTTTTATGTTATGTATCGATATTATTCATAATGTTTGAAGAAGTTATCGTAGTTACTTATAATACCCATAATTGTTTCTGACCCATGATTCATACTTATCGAGTCAATATTGAAATTTCATGAAGTGCATGTATTTCTTAAAATGGTTAGTTTCACAATCATTGAGAAGATAAATGATTAGTTTTGTATAGATAATGGAATTTATTAAGGGCCACAAAAGATTAAAATGGAGTAGTTGTTACTGTGTGAGATTATTCAGTCCAACTATATCAAATGATAGAATATATATAAGTTATTCTAGAATAACATGATTTTTCTATTCCTTTAGATGAATTAAATTTGGAAAATAATGGTTGTGTTAGAACAAACATAAGTTACAAATGATTTAAATATAGTTTCACTAGAATATATTGATTTTTTCAATGGCTATATAACATTAAAATAAAAATAATGTAAGATTAATTTTAATTATAGAGTACTATAACAAATTCATCAAAACTCAAAAAAGAGTGGAGGTAGTTGTGGAGTAGTAGTTTTGAACCAGTAAATTAGATGAATGATCACACTCACAACAACATAAATCAGTATTAAATGTGATAATATATCTTTTTAATGTTTATATGTATTAACTAATATCATTTGGAATCTATTTATCCTATAATATGTGAGACCTAACTATATCAGAAAAAAACACTTCTATAGTTATCACACAATTAACTCTCAAGAGATCCTTTATTCATATGTATATATATATATTTTTACAATATGAATATTATAATTTTATTTTGAAAAAAATACCAATTATTAATTCATTATTATGATCCTACCATAATATTAAATATTCATCTTTCACAAAAAAATTCATTTGAGACGAATTGTATAAATAACATTTAATTTAAAACCACAAATCTAAACAAATGGCTACTATGTCATTATAAAATTGAATTAAAAACCATTAATTTAATAAATTATATGTTTTACTATTTTAAATCATCATTTTAAAAAATTATTTGAACATATAAATATTATTAAAAACATTTTTAGATCTAATTAATGTGTTAAATTAATAAAAAAACAATTTCCCATTTTCAATTTATGTTAAGTATTTTCATGTTTAGATTCTATTTGGGATTTACTTGAAATTCCCATACATATTATTTATTGTATAATAAATCAATTTAATGAATTAAAAATTGTATCTAAGTTAATTTTATCTCACATATACATTTAATTCATTGAATGTAAATTTTCTAAAATTATTTTTTACGTGTTTAACTGTTTTTATTAAAATTTCAACATTTCACACATTTTCAAATTTTATTTGATAAAATTATTTTAAATGTTTAATTTATAAGCACGAAATTAGTAAAAATAGTTGATAATAATTATTTTCACTAAAATTGATTACTATGATTACACATTAATTTCTATGATAAAAGTTAATGATGGTACAATTTATTATGTTAAAAAAATCCTAAAATTTTATAATCTATATAAATGATTTTTTGTTTTTTATTTCAACCCAAAATCAATATAACATCATATTTTCTTTCTTTTATGAATATATTCATCAATTAATATTAAAATTTCATGATTAAAATGTTTTTTTTACTCTGAAAACTACCAATTCCTTAAAATATAATAGTGTAAAAGTTCCACCACTTCAGGACTCACATAAAAAAATATTCCCCAATAAATATCTGAAAATATTATCCTAAATTAACTATATATCATATTAAAAATTTTCTGGTCACCATTATAATCATAATTCCTTCCATTATATGGGTAATATCAAGGAAAATTCAGGTCCCTAATGTGAGTATTATCAACTACATAGTTTATATTTGTAATTATATTCAATAAAATTTATTATAGTCCCGCTAATATATTTATATAAGAAAAATTTATATTATTTAATTTTACTACATTATGTGAATTTTCATTATCTATTAGTCAATCTCATCCATTAAGAAAAACTAAATCATTGTTCATCCGTACTTATAGTCAACCGCCACCATAGGGAAAAAATTATGTTCCTCTACCACATATATTTTTGGTTCTTATAATGGATTTAGTGAGTAAATAATTTTTTATGATAAAACTAATTTAATGGTGTTAATAATTATAGGTCATATTAATGATATGATCAATAAATGAAAATTGTTAATTGAGTCGATTAAAATAAACATGGTAAGTAGAAAATTTATTATTCAAATTATATAATATTTTAATATTAATTAATTATTATAATGATTAATTTATAATTTTAAAATATCACCCAAATAAATAGTAAATATTATTATTATTATTATTATTCTGGTATAATATTTTTAAATTAAAACTAACTCATAAACATTCATTAAATCCTAGTTTGTTTATATTTGGGTCAGTAGAACCACCTATAAGAACAATAATATAAATTTTTATCTGGAATGACTATGTGAACATTTCTAATGGTATAGTATAATATAAATGTTTTCATAATTCTTATTTTTCATTATAGAGATGTCAAAGAAATATTTAATCAGTCAACTAATATAACACCTTCTGATATAGAAGAATCACTAGAAAAAACGTTTTTTCATATTAAAGGATAAAGACTAAAAATAAAAAAATAATTTCATGAATATTACATTATTATAAAAAATAACTAATAGTAACATTAAAATATATATTAATGGTTTAATTTGTAATAAATTATTGCACGCAAAACTATTGTGAAAATATATAAAAGGAGAAAAACTATAAAAATCAAATATGGAACTTGGTAGAATTCATATAGAGAATGAATAATTCAATGAAATATATATGAAAAATGATATGGGTAAGATTAGTAATTATACTATGAGTCTATATTTTTTTGGTATAGAAGAATTTAATTTACAATCATGGTTATTAGGAAAAGTGTAATGTTTTTTTCCTCTCAAAATCTTCTCTTTGGGATTTTTTTTTGTATTATGAAAATAATATTCTTTTATTGGGGAATATAATGTATTTTCAATATTTTATAGCCTAAAATGAACTTACTAATGTTATTGTATGATCAATTTTAATCCCTCTTTTTAATGAGTTTTAATTTTTTAAATTGTACCCAAGCTATAAGTGGGTTTTTTGTTTAATTTTTCCTTCATTGGGACTCATGATATATTCACAACCAATTTTGTTTTCATGGATGAATTAATTTACATTACTAACCTTTTTTAATAATACTCATGAAATTTATTTTATTTATATGCCTATATTATTCACCCTCCCCTATATTCTTTTGATTTTGGATGTTTCCAAAAATATTGTGAACCATAACATTTTTCATGGGGGGAAAATGACCCATGTTTTTTGAATTAAAAGTATTTATATTTTATTAGAAAAAATTTCCATTTATGAATACCTTATTTTGGATGTGTCTATGAATCATATGAACTGAGGTGCAATCACCCTAAAAATAGTGTGTTATGAATTGACTCAACCATGACTCTAATACACGGCCATTGGGCCCAAGACTGCACACTTGGCTAGACACACCTATGAAATTTTCTAGGGAGTATTCATAAACTCTTAATTAACTATGAGGAAATATTTAGCCTACTATTTTCATGGAATCCTAATAATGAAAACTTTAGAACCCAAGTAATTTCATACAAAGATTACATAGTTCATTGATATTACCCATTCCCATATATTTCGTTGATAAGTTTACTTATTATTACATTGATTACACTTAATATATTCTAAATTGATTATGGTATGTTTTCCTAGACATCCACGTTATTCTATTGAATATGGAAGTATTTTTTCTATATATCACAATATATAGAAATGAATGTTTTTATTTAACTGTTTGTTCCTTATGTAATGGTATGAATTATCTTGAAGACTGTTATGGAGAATTTATTATACATGATTAGTTAAAGTGTGATGCCTATAATTATATATCCTTTCAATGCATCAAAAATTACCACGAGACTAAACAACTTGTGTTTTTTATTACTCATCTCCCCATGTTAGTACAGTTTTTAAATAAGGCTTTGAAAACATGTTTTGATGTCCAACATTAATATTTATATTAGTATCAGATCAATGATTTTTTTCCCTTATTCAATTTAAAATATTGGATTAATAGAGACAATAGTTTTAGTGGATTATTACTTCTTGTTTATTATTTATTCATTCCATGTAACTTATTCCATGTTTTTGTTAGGATTTCATCTATGGTATGATACTCCTTACTAAGCATCTAAGCTCAACCATGTTTATTTTTCTTTTTCCCTATAAAACTGATAGGATAAATGTTTGTAATTTATAATAATATTATTGAAGGGATTATTATGATATCATAATGTGTTCATGATATAACATAAGTTTTTGAATTTTATTTATCTATTTATATTGAATTACTAGGCTACTATTCTTTTAAATCCTACAAGAATATTTCATTATAAACCATAAATCTATGTTTTATGGAGTGTAAAATATTACATTTTGTATCTAATAATGTTTAGTTGGAAACATAGGGAATATATATAGATAACCCATATTAAATATGACAACTAAAATGCAATCCCCTTATGATTTCTATATAATAAACTATAAAACATAATCGAAATTGTATTTTACCATTCGATACTATGAAGAAATTAATGTGTATGACTGGGTATAAAGATAAAAACTAATGGGAGTAATGATAAATGTACCAAAAACCAATTTCAATGAACGTATATTCACCTTGAACATGTAAACAAATCTATATTTGTGGAAATTTATATCAAAACAATATTTTCGGATTTTACATATGTAATGGAAAGTAATATGGTTTTTATAGAGAAACATGATGATATTAAATATGGTTTAACTATGTCGGACCACCACATGTGAAAAAAAACCTCCAACATTCAGTGTAACTAATAATCCATTAGTTAATTAAATATGGAATAACTCCCTAGAGAACATCATTATTCCATTGATATGTAGTGAAAATAAAAACTCCACATTGGAAATTGATCATCTAAATGGATGTGTATTCTAGTAATTGTCAATAAGTTTTAAAAACTAAACAGTATGATGGTATAAAGTTCATGGAATGGGTGATTTTTTGGAAGAATTAGTTGAAAAAACATTCCTCATGAGAAAATATAAAAAATAGAAATGAAGATACTAATTTGAAGACACAAGGATGGGGAAATTATTTCAAGTATGAGGCTAACTTTAGAAGGTTATATATGCCTGATTAAGAATATGTATATAACCTTAAAAGAATAATTGTTTTATTTTTTTTATTGTAAAAAATTATATCCATTTATGGGTATTGGTCTCTCAGTCTTTTTCATCATATGGGGATATAGTCTCAATAACCATTGAGAAAAAAAATGATTTCTCCAGTATGTATTTATTTAAGGGAATTATTTTGAAGAAGAGTGTAACTAACCAACATGGGAAGAAAAATAAAACAATGGGGATGAAAAGAAGGACGATTTTTCCCACATGTAAAAACAATGTGGAGAAAAACCATGGGGATAACATGAAGGGATCATGAGTTTTCTACAAGTGGAATGAAAAATTCCATATGAATTCATACTCAAGTTATAATACATTTGTATCTCTTGCTTTAAATATATGCATATGGTCAATTATGTGAAACAATACCCTAAAAATGAATGGAATTTACCTTAAAAAAATAAAAAGGAGCAAGTCCATGGTTATTTGACTAATATAAGTAAATTTGAATTTTATAATAACATAGTGGTAGATACTTTGATCATATCCTCAATGATTACAAATTTTTTATTTGATTCAATAACATAAAACTATTATATAGAAAATCAATGTATTCTAAAATCATTAGATACTTACATATCTACATAGTATGTGATTTATCAATTATTACATTCATTATAAATCTTACTTCAACAAATATGTGTTAGAAAACATCTATTAGGATGCATGGGTTCACCCTATATTAAATCATGATTATTATACTTACATTTTAAATTGATACTGTTCTTGGAATGGATTGAATAAAAATTTATTACGAAAACATTCGAAGAGAAATATATCATTTTTCATTAATCTGAGGTGTAATATCATATCTCTAGTGGGAAAACATAGTCATATAAATCATGCCATTATACACCCACTAATCTATCATTAATTAAATTATTGGAATAATGTATGTTTAAGAATTACATATGGATTAGGAAGACATCTTAGAATAGAGGATGTACATGCGCTATTAAAATTTATTTATGATTCTTTAGATTAATTACCTATTCATCCACCAGAGAATGGTGTTGTGTATCTAATGAATAAATTTTGGATTCACAACCCATATCTAAAACACCCATTGAATGGAACTAGTAGATTTTGAGGACCTAAAGAAATAGTTATAGTAGTTTTTTATCATGGGATTATATACCCTAGTGTTTCACTCAAGAGAGCCCATATTTTATTCATAAAATAGAAGGATATGTCATTGAGATTATGCATATATTATATCGAGATAAATTCCATTAATATAATGAAAAAATTTGATTTACCTTGAATTCATTACTTATTTGATAAAATTCAAGGAAGAAAGAATATTTCATATATTAATAGTTTCATTTATATTCATCAGTTAAGGGTAAAAAACGATGATATATTGAATAAGACAATTTGAAAATTGTTTTGTAATTATTATTTTATGGTAATGGATTTTGGATTCATTTATGAAAAAAATTCTGCTACAAATATAATGAATAGCGTGTACATGGAATATCTTGATAAATATGTAGTGGTATTGATTGATAATATTTTTATATAATCAATGGTATATAAATATATGACAAGAAATTTTGAAATAATTTTGGTAATCTTAATAAAAACTAATTTTATTGGAAATATAGTAAGAGTAAATTTTGGATTAATGTTGTTTCTATTCAATGAAGTGTAGTCTATAGGTATGGCATATCTATTGAATACAAAAAAAGTTGGGAAATATTGGGGTATACTGAATAAAAATATTGATATATGATTTTTCCTATGTTTAGAATATCACTATTGGTAGTTCATTTTACATTTTACCCATTGGAAAACTCATTGACCATGTTAACACATAAATTGGATATATTTATATGTTCTATAAAATTTGAGGAATGTTTTTATGATATGAATAAGAGAATTGTTAATGAACTATTATTAAATTTATCATCAATAAAGGAATGATTTTTAATATATAGTGATGTGTCAATGAAAGAACATGGTTGTGTTCATATGATGAACGATACAGTGATTTCCTATACATCAAGGTATTTGAATGAACATAATTATCAAAATCATAAACATGATTAGTAATCCATAATCATTTATTTGATATTATAGAGACTTTACCACTATTATCACAAGTGGTTACGCTATAATAGGTATATATTTTCCCTATTTTTGGATTCTCTCAACATTTGTGTGCATTTGGATCCTTTTTGGATATAGAGAACATATTAGATAAAATATCCTAATGTATGTAATGTATGTAAGGAAACGAATATTGTAGGAGGTATAGAGTATTGGTTTTTCATTTTAAATATTTTCATTAATCGTGGTGATGTTGCGATACGAATTAGGGATGGCCCGAGTAGCATTTGGGGCCAGTTCGAAGCCCATATGTTGGGAAAATGGCATGCAGGCTGGGCTAGATGATTATAGGGAACTATGTATCCAAGTCCACACACTTTAATAAAACTGTGCGATAGTATAATTGTCCACATAAACGTCCACACTTTTTATATAAAACTGAGCTGACCATGTGCCTAGTCAGTAAATATGCAGTTGAATGGTTGTAGAGACATTATGTACGTTATGCACATAGTTCTGTAAACTATTCATATAAACCATATGCAGTGGTTTTTGGAGAAAAAATTCCATTTTACACCACTTAACCTTGAGTTACTTTCCCTTTTCTCTTTTCTCCTATGGAATGAACCTCCCTCGTTCCTCTTCATGAATCACTAACCCTCCTCCCACATGGATCCTTGATAACTCCTCCGTCATGTGGCTGATCATCAGTCCTTCAATGGCAATGGATCCCCTATGTTAAGCCACCCTAGTCTCCATACTCACTCCTTTGTTCTTTTTTCCATATATTATGATCTTTTTTAGCCACATATAACCTATTTTCACTGCATTAGTCTAAAACTCATATCACATCAAAACTAATTTGAATCAATTGTTATTATCAAGTGTGGTTTTGTATATGTTCCCAAGGTAGGTGGTCACTATGTTTTCTATTTGAATTTTGGACATTTGATATTTATTCAATCACGTAGTGTCCATCCATTTCCAAGATCCACTATTTTACCGATTCCTGCATGTCTAATAGACCATAGTGTGACAACTTATGTTAATTGAATCATTTTCTGGGTTTTCGATATCACCCATGAAATTTTTTGAAACCCTAGTTGTGTGCCGACAAAATTGAGTATTTAAGGCTAATTTCCTATTAAGAATGAATTGTTTTTTATCTCCTAACATGGTATAAAATTGAATTGGTGAATATTTCATGTGTATTTCATGTATACAATGGTTTCTCGATGGTATTTACACCCTCTTGAATTTGAATTATCCAAATGGGAATGTGAGTATATTTTTTTGAAACATTTTCCTTTGTCACTTTTCCTTAAAATAGTTTTCCTTGTTATAAAAATATGTTGTTGTTTTTGTATGTTTGTTAGGAAGAGATGGGTTGACACTTAATTGTGATTTAACCATATTGGAAGGGTATCATGGAATGTCTTGGACATCCCTTTATTTCACATTATTATAAAAACCTTATATTAAATTATATAATATGGTTTTCTTATGTTATATAATGGATGGGTATGACACAAAAATGCAAATAAGACATGAAATAAATATATTGTAGGGATGAATTCTTACCCCACACCAGTTATGATATATATGCATGGGTGGGAGGCACTCTTACACAAACACAGTTATAATATAATTATATTGGTGGAGGGCATGCATACCCTACACAAGTAGAAATAACTATATTAATGTGTGAAATGGAGGCATTCTTACCCCATGATTGATGTAATATATATGGATGTGGGAAATTATTATCCTATACTGACTTATTATACATGTATGGGTGGTAGGAATTTCTACCCCACACCAACTATGGTATATATGCACAGCCAGGAGGCATGGTTACCCTTATTAGTTATAATATATACAAACATATAAACATATGGTGACTGGGTCAAACTTACCAGCTTTGAGTTGATGTTGGTAGACCCTCCATGTATCTATTAGTAACATGTGTGGGAGATTATTTTTTTATTCTTCATTTTTTTCTTACCCATTCTTATTTAACATGGTTTACGTATGTGTTCCTACTCACATTACATGTAAGAACTCTTACTGGTGAACTATTGAGTTTTTTTGTTTCACAATGTTCAACAGACTACTTTAGCACTAGATAAGACTATTTTTCTATAGGTATTGATAGGGGTACAAACCACTCATCATGTTTTTTATTCTTATTCCTTAGTTGGAGCATCGGAGTAGATGATTAGGCATAGCCTCGAGATACTATAGAGTAGCATTTGGATTTTTTTTCCTCTTATTTAAATTTAATTTAGCATTAATTTTTCATGTTCTTATTTCAATTTGGATACTAACATTACATGCATCCATGTTTATATTAAACACTACCTTTGACGACATGATATATTATTTTGTCATTCTATCTTCTATTGTATCCTCTCGTGCTTCTGATGTTCAATGTATTTATCTGATTGGTTGTGCTTCTACTAATTTTTATTTATATTACATTATGTTATCTACTCTAACATGTGGGTATAGTCCCAATAATGTTCTACCTACATACCCACACTCCTTTTCGGTAACTCGTGGCTTATGGTGAGATGTGCCAGGGATCGTGTAGCCAACCTGGCTTCGGGAATGAATTATGTGGCATCCATGTCTAGGACATCACAAAGGGGTACGCTAGGGGATTTTCCTTTCATGATTAACTATTTTGTGACAACAGCTTATAAATTTTTAAGGAAGAGGGAGTAGTTATAAATTGTTCACGGGCATCATGAAACTATATATGAGGTAAGGACCAAGATTCCTTATTTACAGTTGTTGATGATTCTGCTATTACGATTTGTATCATTGCACCAATGGTTTCTTCACATGTATCCTGATTTTATTGATATTAATATAATTGGAATTATGATTTCATGGCTCGACCCAATGATATTTGGGTTAGGTATTAGAACATGCATCATGATAAGACCAATATTAATCGAGCATGAATTTTTACATGTTATGTTTAAAATATTTATCTCGCATTTCATGTTTCATATTTTTGTTCCATTATATAAAAATAATTATATAATTGGGGTGAAATTTATTGAAGGATTGGATAAAACAATGGTGTGAGTTTAGTGGGTTCCACTCTCAGACACATAGGTCCTATTGGCACTTATGGATTAGAAAATAGAATTCTATCTAGCTCACCCATTTGAAAAATGTTATAATCACAAATATAAGAACCTTTTTGATGAATAAGGAATTAAATTGTGTGTCATGTATGGTTCATAAGGTGTATGGTCCCTTACGAGAAAATATATGATATATCATTGGATTAAATTGATTTAAATTATTTAAATGCTCTAATCAGAACACATTAAAATTTGAAATAGTTTATAACCATTGAAAATCCATATTGAACATGCATATCCTATAAGGATGACCCGAATATGTCATTGCTAGTGGGTGTTTTTTAGATTCTATGACATATCATACTATGTTCTGCCATCCAATCCTATGTTTTGAAGTTGGAAAAGATGTGTGTATATTTCTTAGGGAAGGATTTAATACCTATCATGTTTTCTTGAAATAAATATACTAAATTACTTTATTTAATTCTGAGGAGTTCATTTGGAATTTTATTATTATGCCTCCATGATTTCCTCATGTTGTAAATAATAATGGTTAAGATTTCCATATTCCTGAGGTTGCATTCCTTTAGCCACCAGACAATCGTCCAGTCAATCCACAAAATGGGTCCTCCTCCTATACATGAGTTATGAGTTATTTCCTTGTTTGGAGAGGTATTCGTTCATATCATGTATGGTATACATGGTGGTGTGAGACATGCCCAGAGCAATGTTGAGTTGACTCATGAGTTTTAGCACCAGCATCCTCCATCCTTTTGGGAGATGATAGTCGAAAAATTGTGGAATCATGGATCGAGGCAATCCTATCTATCTTAGAGCACCATGAGGAGCCTTCAGTGTGGAGGTTCAACCAACGTACTTATGTATTCTAAAATTCATCCGTAATTATTTGGAATCCAACACACTGAAAGGCCTACATATATTGATGGTTTGGGACGACTTCAATTCTATCATTTATAACTACTTCTTTCCCAAGCCTGTAAGGGCTGATCAAGATAGAATCTTCATTATTCGGCAGTAGGGGACAAGGTCAGGTATGCATTACTCATCCCGTTTCACTGAGCTATAATGTTTCACTCTTTCTCTAGATTCTTTTGATCTAATGGAAGCCATCAAAATTTCAGATGTGTGGTGATACACCATATGATCTATAGTCTATGTTTAGGATCACGAAAATTTTAGAAATAGTCAATGAGGCCCTAAATATTGAATGAAATTTGAGGGATTATGTTTGTGAAATCAATGTTATTTTAGAATATAAGGATTTAAATGGATCTAATTCTATAAAAAAATTCTTCATTAAGGAATCTCATGTTGGATGTTGTGGTCATGATCTTTTTGTTGTAGTTTTTCTATCTAGCACCGGTGTTGAGAACTAGGGAACGTCAATAGGCAGTTCATGTAGAGTCCAAATGAATACATAGTTTTTTGAAGGATATCCCATATCTATCGTTTCTATAAGACATTTCCACCATCACCGAGAGATAAGGGATCTACACATACTCCCCATTTGGGAGTGGGGTCAGTAGGATCATGATAGTCAGGAAGCTAGAATACTACTATTTGATTAGGATGTGGTGGTGGTTGAGGAAGATCTAACAAGGCATATGATTATTAGCACCAACATTGTGATCCTTTAAAAGAATATCAGGCAGTGACTCATGTTCATGGTACCGGCCAATTAGATGTAGTCTGGACAATGCCGAACGAGAAATGCATTAGACTATATACTATACGAGGTATTCTTATAGTATCCACCACATTGTTGTCTTCATTATTTTATATAGTAACATCTCACTTATTCATATCTAAGGGATTCACTAAGTGTATGAGCGTTGAAATTGAATTCTATAATGGCATTATGATCCTAGACACACTTAGGTACCTGGCCAGATGTGTAGGATCGAAATAACGATGTAGATGCTCAATATACAAGAGGGGGGTGAATTGTATAATTTAAAAATTCCTTTGGAACATTTAAAGTTTGTTACAAAAAACAATGTTTTCCTTAAGCAAAAGAAAGGGCTTAGTTTAAAAAAGTTAAACTAAGAAAATTCACAACACCTCTAATATCAAATGAAAACTTGGAAAGAGATTCCGAACGTAGGTTCCGGAAATATGATTCCGGAAAATGAAACTTAACAAAAGATTACAATATGAGATTCTACCTTAAAGCGTATAGAATCTAAATGAAACAGAGTACAAGTAAGGAAGTATAAGAAAGTTATAATTTTCTTATAATACAAAATGCAGCGGAATATAAACACATAGTAGAACTACAAGTAACAAGATATAAGTCTTTTAACCCAAAGAGAAGGGTATCCAACAACCTTGGATAAAGGGTCCCTTTATTTATACATTCAAGCAAGTATGTCTTTCCCACACCAGTGTAAGCCCTCGATACGAAGATCGGAGTGTCTCTATCTTGCAATCCCCACAAGCCCTCAACTTCAAGGTTGTTGGCAACCTCTGTCTTCCTCAGCAAGGAAGCCCTTAACTTCATTGTGTTGGAAACCTCTATCTTCCTATTCCCGGAATTCCTCGAATGTAATCACCAACATTCGAAGTCGCACGAAGCTTTGAGAGTTAATAAGAGCCTCTCTATCTAGAAATCACTTCAAAAGCATGTATACACAATGTCAAAAATCATTGTTGTGTCTTATGAGCTCTTTCAAATGAGCTCTTATTTATAGGTAAGGTCGGATCCTTCTCCCACGGTTATATTTTCCTTAAATATCGGAGGGACCTGTACATGTGTCACTTAGACAATGGTTAGGTTATAACAAAATAGACGACATCGTTTTATAACAAAACAGGTGTAACAGAATGTACGACATCGTTTTAATTCTAACTCAAAAGTCTGGAATGAATGCTTCAGAGTTAAGGTTCGGAGTGTAAGGAAAATAATAAAGAATAGACAAAATATAATGGCATAAACAAAATGAATGTTCGGAGTCTAACCAAAATAATTTTCGGAGTCTGAATAAATTCAGAATGTATAAAACAAAGATAATCAGATTCTATATAATAAGAGAATTCGGAATGAGTGTTCGGAATGGGAGTTGGTCATTAGAATTCGTAGTGAGAATTCCTCATCAGAATTCGTAATGGTAATTCGTCATCGATCTTCATAAGAATTCGTATCCTGAATCTAGATTAAAACTGTATCTGGAATTTGGAATGAAACTTTATAATAGTTCTCATTCTGGATTTCGGAGTGAAACTTTATCACATTTCTTATCCAGAATCCGGATCCTCAAACAGAATACTTTATATCAAAGTTTCAAAAAAATCCGAGAAAACAGAAATGAATCTGAATTTTATACCTAGGAAAAATATGAATGAAAATATGATAAGAAAAATTTTTCTTACAAAAGCGATTTTCCTTATAAAAGCAATTTTCCTTATAAAAGTAATTTTCCTTATAAAAGAAATTTTCCTTATAAATTAAATTTTCCTTATAAAAGAAAGTTTTCTTAGAAAAGCGATTTTCTTAAAGATAATGTGTTTGTTATTTTCAAAACATGAAGAAATGGAAAAGTCATAAGGAAAACCTTATTGACTCAACAATCTCCCCCTTTTTGGAAAGCATAAACATCCTTACGAAAAAGAAATTCTAAGAAGAAATAAAAACATTAAGGCTTATCTCCCTTTGCTTTAAGGAATTTGATGAATACGACTAACCCCCCCTTAGGATTTGAAATACTAAGGATCGTATTCTAGTTGTCCGTAGTGACATTTTATTACAAATAACAAAGTCTTCTTTAATAAAGAACTCTCCCTTAGATAGACTCTTATTAGATTTCTTTTTCCTTAAGGATCATTTCCTTCTCCCCCTTTGATAAACTCTTATTATAGTTCTTCTTTTTCTTTAGGATCTTTTCCTTCTCCCCCATTGTTATTTTCAAAAAGAAATCGAGGTAATTGAAAAAAACAAAGTACCTGAAAAAAAATTGGTAATAACAACAAAATAAACGAGAAGCACAATTTTAATTAGATTTGAAATGTCGTCAACAAAGAAAACTAGATTCAACAAAAAGATCGGATTTAGTTATTTCGGATCTTTTTCCTTCGAAATGAGCCCCTTAAGAATAGACTTGACCTTCTTCAGTTCTTTATGATCTTCTTCAGCTTTCTTCTCTAAGACAACTATTCTTGCAGATTGAGATTCAATCATTTCTTCCTGGGCTTTCAGATTTTCTTCCTGAGCTTTGATCTTTTCTTCCTGGGCCTTCATCTTCTATTCAAACTCAATCCGATGATCCCTTTCAAACATCCAGTTTTGAGAAACGGAATTCAGCTTCCCATTCAGATCTATGACTTCTTGAATCCGGATGTTCTTTTCATCTATGAGCTTCTCTTCAAAGGATGAAGTCAGGTCATTTATCATCCTGTCCTCAGTCTCAAAGGCATATTTAAACATTGTCTTGAAATTCTTCGAATAGCCTCATTTCTTTTACAGTCTTCTTCGACCACTTTGTCATCCTCTTGCAAGATTTTCTATGAGCTTCGTAGCCAAAAAAACGTTTTGAACTAAGACTCTATTTCAACAAACTTGTCCATAACCATAGATACGGTGTCTGTTTTCTGATTTAAATCATGATGGAGCATCTGGCATCTTGTGTCAATACTTGAGTAGGTCGGAATGGTTCCCACCAACTTCTTTAAAGACTGAACAACAAAGTCATTCCCCAACGAGGATGACTCCGAATCTGAAACTTTTCTTAGAGAATTTTCTTCCTGAATAAGCTCCAACTTCATTTTAGACGAATCACCATATTGTCTTTTCTTGCTAGCCACTGATTTCGGAGTCTCAACAAGGAGTTTCTTTCCCTTGTCTTTTTTCGGAATCAATTCTTGTTCAGGAGTTTTCTGCTCTCTAGTAGACACTTGAATAACATCATCAACTACTTTTTGAACAAAATCTTCCGCATTCTTATCCTTCTCTGGAGTTACTTACTTAGAGGATTCAGCCTCCGAAGTTCGGAGTGACAGGTGTTCCGAAGGCGACCCCTTATAATCATCTACTTCTTTCACTAAATCTCATGTTTCACCACTTCCTTCAGAAACTACTTCTTCCTCTTCCACTTGTTGAATCTTCTCGAGTTTCTTAACATGTCAGTTGTAATCTCTTCCGGAAAATCAAGGTTTCTTCCTGGAGTATCAGGTAGAGATTCCAAGGAGAAAGATCTCGGAACTGGAATGCTTTCGGATACTATTTCATTAAATTTTAACAAATCTTGGACTGCCTCAGCTTCTGTCATCTTCTTCTCGAGCTTCTTTTCCTTTACTTGTTTTTCAAGCTCATCAGCAGTTCTCTCCTTCAAGGCCTTAGCCTCCGCAGGGTCCAATCCGAACTGCGGATCCCCTTCTTTCCTTTTCTCTTTATCTGCTCTCCACTACGCAACAACCTCATCAGGAAAGTCCTTCTTCTTCTTTGTTTTGGGAGGTGCGGTTTGAACTTCATTAGATTTAGGATCCTGTACCTCAGCTGCAACTTCTTTCAACTTTCTTTTCCTTACTGGCTTAGATGATTCCGGTTCAGCAGCCTTCAGACCCGCTTCTTCTTGTTTAGGTAAGTCGAATAACTCACCAGTCTCCTTGTTGAAAGCCACATCCATCCTCTTAAGGGTATCATCACTGACCAACAAAGTTTTGCAAACCCTTGGCATAGATCTGCAAGCATCCTTGAAAGAATCAAGGAACCGAACTATCAACTTTGATAAAATTGATGGGTACATTACGATCTGGGCTCTAAGATTTCCTTTCTTAATATTTTCAATTGTTATAAGAATGTGCCTCATGAAGTTAAACTTCCTTATATTTATCAGGAAATCTAAGATATAGATCTCACTCTTCTTCAGGATGTCTTTATCACCTTTCCTCGGTACGATAAGACCTTATACCCACAACTCTAAAATCAAGAAATTTGTAGGCAAACTAGCAATCTTCGGAGCTTTTTCTTCTGAGAGTCTGGGAGTTTTCAAGGCTTTCTCCGTGTTGAAGCTACCCTTAGAATCTGGAAACACATGAGATATGAACTCCGCTTCTCCTTCATAGGTCAGCCCTACCAAGCTTGCTGCCTTGGTATTAGAAAGATTATAAGTCTTTCCATAAAACTTAAAATAAAATTTCTCCCTATTATCTTCCTGAAAGTAGGAAACTGTTTCATAGAACTCAACAAGTAACTCCGAAAAAACATCGTCTTGATTCCCCAGTTTGGACACAGCAATATTTTCCCACCCATTCAACTTAATGTTCTTCTAAATAAGAGAATCATAGTTTTTTAATAAATCCAGATGAACCAAACTTTCTATGTAAACTAACCATTGTGAAATAGGCTTAGAGGATGACATTTCTCGAGAAGCTAACTCCACAGACATTAGGATCTGATGACCTCTAAGAAGTTCGGAACAGAGAAATCTGAAGTTCGGAACGGCCTTAAATCAGATAGGCGGAGCTTCGGGATGCTGGAGCATGAAATCGATGTGGGACAAGTATTTGGTTCCCCTTTATATAGGCAATGAAATGACAGTTCAACTTCCTCGGTTGATCGAACGATTGTGATATGCTGAGATCATATCTGACGGTTGAAAACGAATTCTCAAGAAAACATGAATCCGATCTTTTTGAGGTTTTTATTAAAACAAGGAATTAAGAAAAACTATAATCTGAAAACAAAATACAAGAAAATCCCAGCAAGTAAAATGTGACTACGAAAACTTGAGTAATGTAATCATACCATTCGGATTGGCTTAGGAGGATTATTCGTAATGGGTAATATAAAAATGACTACGATAAAATCTTTATTATGAAAACACAAAGTTCGAAAAGACATTACTACGGAAAACAAACTCAGTACGAAATACCCATTACGGAAGACTCATTACGGAAAACTCATTAAGAAAAACAAACATAGTAAGGAAAAACTTATTACAAAAAATTCATTACAATATTTTGAAAACGAAAAACTTATTATGAAAGATTCGGTACGAAAATCCCGTTATGAAAATACCAGTACGAAAATATCCATTCCGGATGTTTTCAATACGAACACTTCCATTCCAGAAGTATTTTGTATGAAAGTATCCATTCTGTAAAATTGTAGTTACAGAAATTCCATTCTATAAATCTTCGTTCCGAAATGTTTGAAAACAATCTTTGAAAAACACTGTTATTCTATCAAACAAATGTTCTCCCCCGATGAAAATGAGTTTATTGCTGTAAGGAGAATTTTTCAACAGAAAGTTAATTAAGAAATGTTACCTTACAGTTATCATTCCTATATTCTGTTTAATATATTCAAATCTATCATAAGGAAAAGATTTTGTGAAAATATCAGCAAGTTGATCTTGTGTTCCGATAAACTGAAGAATAATATCTCCTTTAAGTGTGTGATCCCTAAGAAAGTGATGCCTAATATCTATGTGTTTTGCACAAGAGTGATGTGAAGGGATCTTACTGAGGGAAATTTCACTTGTGTTATCACACAAAATTTGAGTTTTAGTAAAACTCAAGCCATAGTATGTGAGTGTGTGTTGAATCCACAACACTTGATCACAACAACATCCAGCTGCAACATATTCAGCTTCAGCAGTGGAGAGTGCTACAGAATGTTGATTCTTGCAGGACCAAGAAACTAATGAATCTCCTATGAAATGAAAAGTTCCAGATGTACTTTCTCTACCCTTTCTACATCCACCAAAGTAGGCATCAGAAATGCTTTTTTAGGATAAAATCATTTCCAGAAGTATAAAATAATCCTAGATCCATGGTTCCCTTAAGGTAGCATGAAATTATTTTTACTGCCTTTAGGTGAGATTCCATAGGATTGGATTGATATCTTGCACATAAGTATACTGAGAACATTAAGTCTGGTCGACTAGCTGTTATGTAAAGTAAAATTCCTATCATTCCTCTAAAAGATGTATGATCTACTAGTTTCCCAGCTTCATCAAGATCTAAAGAATTTGAGGTACCAATAGGAGTACATAAACTCTTAGTGTTGTCATAACCATAATTTTTATGAAGATCTTTAATAAACTTATGTTGAGATATGTAAGTCCCTTCTGGTTTTTGAGAAAATTGAAAACCGAGGAAAAATGTTAACTCGCCCATCATACTCATTTCAAACTCAGATTTCATTAGACTTTCAAAAGAGTCGGTTAAAGATTGTTGTGTTGAACCAAATATGATATCATCAACATAAATTTGAACAATCAAAACATTTTTCTTTTCTTTCATTATAAAATGAGTTGGATCTGCATTTCCCTTAACATAGTTATTTTGAAGTAAGAATCCAGTGAGTCTATCATACCATGCTCGTGGGGCTTGTTCAAAACCATATAGAGCTTTCGTAAGTCTAAAAACATGATCAGGATGTTTTGTGTCTTCAAATCCAGGAGGTTGTTCAACAAAAACATCCTCTTCAACATAACTGTTAAGAAAAGAACATTTCACAACCATTTGGAAAAGTTTGAAATTAAAGAATGCTGCAAAGACAAGTAGAATACGAATTGATCCAAGTCTAGCTACTGGAGCGTAGTTTTCTTCATAGCCTATTCCCTCTTGTTGATTATAGCCTTTAGCAACAAGTCTATATTTATTTCTTACTATGATTCCATTTTCATCACTTTTATTTCTGAAAACCCATTTGACTCCAATAACAGATGTTTCCTTAGGTCTTTCAACCAAGGTCCAGACTTTATTCCTTTCGAATTCATTTAGTTCATCTTGAATAGCTTTAATCCAATCATCATCACCTAAAGCTTAATCAGTTCTTTTAGGTTCTAATTGGGAATGAAATGATAGATGTTCTACTTCATTTCATAAGGAACTTCTAGTACTTACAGGTTGATTTACATCACCAATGATACTATCACTGAGATGATTCTTAAGAAACACTTGATTTGGGTTTTGTAAAACCTGTTCATCAACAAAGGGTAGAAAGTCTTCTGGGGTAAATGTTTCGGAAGTATCTTCTAGAACATTATCCTTATCAGAAGGTTCTTCTATAAAAGGTTGATAATTAGTTTTTGAAAACACATCTGAGGAAGTAGGTTGGGATGGTTTAAAAACAAAAGGATCTGACTCATCAAATTTTACATATACCGGTTCTTCAACAGTGCAAGTATTTTTATTAAAAACACTATAAGCCTTAGAGGTTGTGGAATATCCTAAAAAAATATCTTTATCAGATTTTGGTGATAATTTATGTAAGTTATCTTTAGTATTCAAAATAAATACTTTGCAACCAAAAACCGTGAAGTAGGGCAGTCCTGGTTTTCTACCATTCCATAACTCATAAGGAGTTTTATTAAGAAAAGGTCTAATCAAAACTCGATTTAAAGTATAGAAAGCAGTACATACAGCTTCAACCCAGAAATTTCTTGCAATAGAATATTCCCTCAACATGGTTCTAGTTATTTCTTGAAGAATTCTATTTCTTCTTTCAACTACAACATTTTGTTGAGGAGTTCTAGGTGCTGAAATATTGTCAGTAATACCTTTTTTATTACAAAAACTTTCAAAATCAGAATTTTGAAATTCTCCTCCATGATCACTATGAATAGTTTTCAATGGAAGGTTTTTCTCATTTTTAACTTGAGCTCTAAAACTTTTGAAATATGAAAAAGCTTCAAACTTCTTTTCTAGAAAATAGGCCCAAGTAAACCTACTGTAATCATAAACTAGAACAAACACATAGTATTTGCCTCCAATACTTCCAGTTTGTGTTGGACCAAAAAGATCCATGTGCACTAACTATAATGCATCGGTTGTTGAGACTTAATCAATTGATTAAAAACTAGATTTATGTTTCTTTCCATATTGACAAGGATCACAAACATTAGAAGAATTAAATCTAAGCTCTAGTAGATCCTTAACTAGTTTCTTCATAGAGAGTTTACATAGGTTTCTACAATTACAGTGTCCTAGTCTTCTATTCCATAACCAGGAATGATCTTCGATTGCACTTAGGAAAGGTAAATATTTACTCTTGAGGTCTTATAGGTTCATTGTGTAGACATTCTCTTGCCTATTGGATCCGAGAATAAATTCTTCCTTGGAGTTGTGAACTAAACACATATCATTCCTAAAATTCACAAGGTAATCTTCATCACATAACTGACTTATGCTAATGAGGTTGTGCATAAGACCCTTAACAAAAAGAACATTTGAAATTAATGTTTTACCAGGAAAAACAATATTACCAATACCAATAATCTCACCCTTAGCATTACCTCCGAAAGTTACCTTTCCTCCTTTCGTTTTGATAATCTTTTAAAAATAGCTTTTGTTACCAGTCATGTGCCGGGAACATCCACTATCCATGTACCATGTATTGTTGCTGGTACTCTCTTTATTTTCCTGAAATCAAGAAGAAAATTAGACTTTCGGAATCCAAATTTGTTTGGATCTGAGATTTTCAGATAATAAAATTTTAGGTACCCACATCTTCTTAAGGAAATAAGATTTGTGAAAACCTAAAGATTGGGTTTGGTTTATGGAACAATCCTTTGCCCATTGACCACCACATTGACACTTGGTACAAAATGGGGCACTTTGAGGAACAAAATAATTGTTACTGAAAATTGGTTTTGGATGGGTATAACCAAATCCGGATTTATTTCTTAAAGGTCTTATTTGGGAATACATTTTATCAAAATTTTCCTTACCATGGGTAAAGTTTGATAAACACTTCTTTAAGGAAAAAATTTTGGACATGAGTTTTATAACCAAGTTTTTATCCTCAAAATCATTAGTTTAAGAACTAGAGTTAGGCTCAGAAACATTTTTATTAGAAATTACTTTTTCTAAATCTTTAGAAAGTTTGTTCTTCTCAGAACATACTTCCTCAATATTTTTTGAAATACTTTCAAAATCAGCGTTTTTCCTATCAAGATCATTAGAAAGATCTGATATCTCTTTCGTAAGAATTGAATTCCTAGAGTTTGCCTTATCAAGTTTCTTATTGACTTTGGAATTCTCAATCTCAAGAAGTTCAGCAAACCTAGAGACTTATTCATAAGTAGGTAAAGTATTTTATTCATCAGAAGAAGATTCTTCATCAGATTAGTTATAATACTTACCATCATTGGAATTTAAAGAAACATTGGTCACTGATTCACCATTTCGTACCTTAGCCATAAAACAATGATTATAAATAGGTAATCTGGCTATAAGACCAAGATTCTTCTGTCCTGAAGATTCATAATCAGAAGATTCATTTGAAGCGTCACCACCACTGGCACTCCAGGTGTCATTAGCTTTCAGAACCTTTTTAGCATTTGCTTTATAATATTTCTTTTTGTTCTTGTCTGAATGTCTTTCTTCCCTTTCTATCTTTTTAGCAAAGGGAAATCTGGTCTAATATGTCCAGCTCTCTTGCATTCATAACAAGTAACTTGTCCATCTTTATTATCTTTCCTTTCCTTTTTCTTATACTTGGATTGAAAATTTCTCTGGCCAGCTATCTTGTTCATCCTACGAGCAAGATTTGCTAACTCATTTTCTGATAATTCACTCTCACTAGATTCGGACTGGAAAATAACTTTCTTAGACTTGGATCGGGTTACTCTCTCAAGAGTCTTAGCTTTCATCTGATTTGATGTTGTTGTAAAAGCAATTGTACCATTTCCATTTTTCTTTTTGATGTTGTCAGCATCTCTCTTCATTCTGGTTTCATGTTGGATAAGAGTTCCAAATAACTCGTCAAGAGAAATATGAGTCACTTTCATGTTCTCATCTATAGAAGTTCTCTTGGATTACCACTCATTGGGCATGATATCAATTATCTTATCCACAAGAGCTTCATCATCTATACATTTGTCTCCCATAGACTGTAGAATATTTATGATAGTCATAAATCTCTGTTTTTCTTTACAGATTGGTTCACCATAAGGAAAATTTAATCCATGATATTCAGATCTAAGCATAGCTCTCATCGACTCAATCACCTTAGAAGTTCCAAAGTGTATAACTTCTAACTTCTTCCAGATACAGTTAGCTGCTTCACATGAAGAAATTTGGCTATATATATTTCTAGTCATTGAACACAGTAAAGTATTGCGTACCTTATATTTGAGTTTATATTCTTGCTTTTCTTGGTTAGTGAAAGTTATGACATCCTTGTCAGGAATTTTATACTCACCAGTAAGCATAACAATGTTGTCTACTCCAGTATTGATAACAAAAGTCTTCATGCGATCTCTCCAGTACTAATAATCATTAACATCAAAGATTGGTGGTTTTGTAGGATTCCTATTAGCTATTGAACCAACATAAATTCTTGCCATACTAAAAATATCCTTCGATACACATACTTGTTAGTAGAAAAGATTTGTAATAACAATGTTCAGACATGGATTTTTCGGAATGGGAATGTTCGGAATGGAAAAGTGTGCAAGAAAAACTTATTCTTAAGTATAAGTATATTAGAGACCTCGTCTGATACCAATTGTAGGATCGAAATAATGATTTAGATGCTCAATATACAAGAGGGGGGTGAATTGTATACTTTAAAAATTCCTTTGGAACCTTTATAGTTAGTTACGAATAACTATGTTTTCCTTAAGCAAATGAAAGGGCTTAGTTTAACAAAGTTAAACAAAGCAAATTCACAACACCTCTAATATCAAATGAAAAATTGGAAGGAGATTCCGAACGTAGGTTACAGAAATATGATTCTGGAAAATGAAACTTAACAAAAGATTACAATATGAGATTCTACCTTAAAGCGTATAGAATCTTAATGAAACAGAGTACAAGTAAGGAAGTATAAGAAAGTTATACTTTCCTTATAATACAAAATGCAGCGGAATATAAACACGTTGTAGAACTACATGTAACAAGATATAAGTCTTTTAAACAAAAGAGAAGGGTTTAAACAACCTCGGATAAAGGGTCCCTTTATTTATACTTTAAAACAATTCTGTCTTACCCACACCAGGGTAAGACCTCGATACAAAGATCAGAGTGTCTCTGTCTTGCTATCCCCGCAAGCCCTCAACTTCAAGGTAGTTGGCAACCTCTGTCTTCCTCGGCAAGGAAGCCCTCAACATCAAGGTTTTGGAAACCTCTTCCTTCCTATCCCCAGAAGTACTCGAATGTAATCACCAACATTCAGAGTCGTACGAATCTTTGAGAGTTAATAAGAGACTCTCTCTCAAGAAATCACTTCAACAGCATGTATACACTATGTCAAAAATCGTTGTTCTGTATTATGAGCTCTTTCAAATGAGCTCCTATTTATAGGTAAGGTCAGCTCCTTCTCCAACGGTCATATTTTCCTTAAAGATCGGAGGGACCTATACACGTGTCACATAGACAACGGTTATATTATAACAAAATATACAACATCATTTTATAACAAAACAAGTGTAACAGAATGTACGACATCATTTTAATTCTAACTCAAAAGTCCGGAATGAAAGCATCAGAGTTAAGGTTCGGAGTGTATGGAAAACAATAAAGAGTAGTCAAAATATAAAGGCATAAGTAAAATGAAAGTTCAGAGTCTAACTAAAATAATTTTAGGAGTCTGAATAAATTCAGAGTTTATAAAACAAAGATAATCAGATTTTGTTTCATAAGAGAATTCAGAATGAGAGTTTGGAATGGGAGTTGGTCATTAGAATTCGTAGTGATAATTCCTCATCAGAATTCGTAATGGGAATTCGTCATCGAAATTCATAAGAATTATTATCCTGAATCTGGATTAAAACTGTATCCGGAATTCGGAATGAAACTTTATCACAGTTCTCATTCTGGATTTTGGAGGGAAACTTTATCACAGTTCTTATCCAGAATCTGGATCCTCAAACATTATAATTTATATCATTGTTTCAAACAAATCTGAAAAAACAGAAATGAATCTGAATTTTATACTTTGGAAAAATATGAATGAAAATATGATATGAAATATTTTTCTTACAAAAGTGATTTTCCATATAAAAGAAATTTTCCTTATAAAAGAAAATTTCCTTATAAAAGTAATTTTCCTTATAAAATCAATTTTCCTAATAAACGAAATTTTCATTATAAAAGCAATTTTTCTTATAAAAGAAATTTTCTTAAAGATAAGGGGTTTGTGCTTTTCAAAACAAGAAGGAATGGAAAAGTCATATGGAAAACCTTATTGACTCAACAAGATGGTGTTCACCATTGTCAGAATTTCCCCTTTTAGATGGGTGGTTACCTTTATGTATGGAAGATGTATATTATTTACATGATAGGTTTCTTTGTAATCATTGAAATGGACTAGATACGTCCCTAAAAATGTTGTATTGATTGATATGATAGATGGACTATATTTACATCCCCGTATGGGGTTATGCACATACATAAGGGAGAATGGGATATCTATGAGACACGAGCACAACTCGATCAAAATAGAAAGGGTAGTTTTTTGAAACATGTCACCAGTCATTACCATGATAGGCATGGGTTACAACTATTCGTCATTGATCATATAGTTGTGTGTTTTAGAGATGATCTCTCTGGAGAATTCTTTATTTTTCCTCCAGTGAAAGAGGTAGAGATTACTCTTGATCCTTTTCAAAGAGAAGCACTTTTTACCATTCATCCATTTAGGTTGCAACCTAAATAGATTATTGAGCACAATACTAATTTGATAGATCTAGGTGTGAAACACATTATACCCCCACCACTTCTCTATGGTGTTAACCTATACACTTTTACAAGAAGGTGGATGGTAGCCTTAGGTATTGTGTAAATTTCCATCATCTAAATCAGCATAAATTTATGAATTGACATCCTTTTCCTAGAATATACATCCTTTTTTTATCTCTGAGGATATAGGTTTTTCACTGTGATATATTTGAGGTCGTGATTTTAGCAGGTGTTTATCAAGATATCAGACATAAATAACACAAATTGTAGGAAATTGTATGTTCTATATGAGTACCTATTTATGTCATTTCGGCTCATAATTCCAACTGATATCTTCATGAATAAAACAAATCGGGTCCTCCTCCCTTATCAGGGCCCTATTTATGGTTGTCTTCATTGATGATATCATAGTTTATACATGTTCCATTCACACCCACACAAACCATCTTGAGACTGTTCTAAATATTATATGAAAGAATTAAATCTTTGCTAAGATAATTTAAATCCACTTATGGATCAAAAAAATCTACATGTTCAGTCATATCATCTCGGGGTCAGGAGTATTAATTGACCCATAGAATGTCAGGGATGCAATTTAATGGGATAATTCCAAGAATTTCATTTATATTTTTAGTTTCATAGGGAATTTCAGATATTATAGAAGTTCCATTTAGGATTATTCTTGCCTTATAGTGCCTCTTATAGTTTGATGACAAATGGTGTGAAATTAAAATGGTTTGAATCTTGTGAAACAACTTTTTAACAAATGAAGGGAATATATACATCAGTGCAGATATGTATTCTTCTAGATCTGTACATGGAATATACCATTTACTATGATGCATCACGTATTAGATATGGGACTGTTCTGATTCTAGGTGAATGGGTTCTTTCAAATGGATCTCACCCGTTGAGTCCTCCCGACTAGAATTACCCAGTGCATAACATCAAGATCATTGTTGTTGTATATTTGACATGCTAGCGTAGACAATATCATTTAGGATACAATTTCATGGTGTTCATGGAATAAAAAATCCCAAATACATCTTCACACTATAGGATCAGAATCTAAGGTAGTTTAGGTGGGTGGAGTACATGAATGTTTTTAATTAGAACATTACCAAACTCTAAGGAATGGGAATTCAGTATCCCAGGATCTGATTTGGATAAATTTGGCACATACAATTGATGAATCATGTGAAGAATGGTTGCTTATATCCTTCTTATAGGAGATGTGCAATTATATTCAAGAGAAACATTGATATAAAATTCATTCATCTTTATTGGTGACTTCTACCCATTTTGAATGAGTATGGATGAAACACTTACCTAATCCTGAAGGCCTTGTCCTGCGGGAATTTTCTTGGAATGAAGATAACATTTTTTGTCGGGTGGTTGAGGGGGATGATATGATTTTTTGTTCAGTAATGTATGGGACCCAAAAGACAATGGAGAGTAGAATATGAGGTATTTTCATGACTCGGTGTGGGTAATTCACCCTGGTGTCACCAATATGTATCGTGATCTTAGAGTTTCCATATTATTGGCCCATCATAAAATGTGAGATTTCGGATTCTATCACACTATGTTCAACCATTCAGTAGGTGAAGGCATAACATCGGCATCTGGAATTTCCTCTTCAGCCATTATCCATTCCTATGATGAAATTGTATGATGTTTATATGGAACTTATAACCGGTCTACCCAGATCAACTCATTGCAACACGTGGTGTGAATTTTTTTCCGTCTGAATAAGGTCACGCACTTCCTTCCGGTGTGAGAGAACTTTTGGGAACATGATCTAGAAAAAATATATGTAAATTATGTGGTATGAATTCATAGAGCACAACAATCTATAATTTCTGGTAGATGGTATTTTCCCATGTCATAGTTCTATAAGGGGTTACAGAAGGAATGGGGTATATATGTACATTTTAGCGTGACCTATCACCCACATATTTATGGACAGATCAAGTATACAATAAATTTTGTTGATGATATGCTCTGTGTATTCTTAAATTTTTGGATTATTTGGATAATCAAATTCCCCTCAACAATTTTTATTATAACAACATTTTCCATGCTATTATTTGGATGTATCTCTATAAAACCTTGTATCATAGACCTTGATGCTAACCTCATTTGTGGTAAGAGAAAGTGGAAGAAAATTTACATGGGCCTCGTCATGTGAAAGAGACTATAGACTAGGTCTAGATAGCAATGAAGTGAATGTCGACTACTCAGTCCATATAGTAGTCTTATGCCAACAGATGTCAAAAACCACTTGAGTTTGAGGTCGAGACTAGGTGTTTGTGAAGGAATCTCCTATATTAGGTAATGTATGTATTCAGAAAGATTTTAATCTGTAACTAATGTATGTTTGACCCTTCAAGATTTTGAAGCTAATCATACCATTGCCTTACCAGTTATAACATCCATAGAGATTCTCATCCATTCATGTTATTGTCCATGTATGTTAGATTCACCAAAATTATCCATACCCATCTCATGTGTTTCAGTTTGATGAGGTTGATTTTGATATGTATGCTTCTTGAATGGAGAATCTTGCATGTATTGTTTATTAGATCGCGAGGGCACATTGAGGAAGGTTCATTCATCTTGTACGGGTGATATGGAAGCATATGCGAGTATAGGATGTGACCTAGGAGTACAAAGATTGTAAATGATCTCAGTATCTAGAATTTATTTTTCACATTTACCCTATACCCATAGAAGGAAAACTCAAGGATGAGTTATGATTAGGATAGGAGGATATAACCGTCGTACATTTAAACAATGTATGGATTGTTGGTTTATCATTTTAAATAATTTATTTAATCTTTTTAATGGTATTATATATTCATGGAATGGATCGAGGAGTGTCCAAGGATATTTTGGGGCCTGGTGGTAAGGAATGTGGGCTGTAGGCTGGGCCACACAATTGGAGGAAGATGTGTGGATGTAGAAAGGGGCACCTGCATGTCCACACGAGTTATTTGGAACCGTCTAGATTGTGCAAAAGGTAGTGCAGCCTATTGTAGAAATGTTGGAGATACCACACACACGATTTGTGAACAATTTTGTAAAAATTGTTTATAAATCCTTCATAGTGGTTTCTGGCAATCAATTACAATTTTCCCCACTTAACCATAAGTTATTTTTTCTGGTTTATCCTCCCAACTACAAGCATAACTTCCGTCCTCCCACCCTTTGAATCTCAATCCCTGCTCCTCCTTTGATACTTGATAAAATCTCTATCTAGTGTCTAATATCCATTCAGTCAGTGATAATGGATCTATTGGAGCAAGTCTCCATTGTCTCTCTACTCATATCTATATTCTTCTTTCCTTGTATTTTAATTTTTGGTTTTAGGGCCATATTCCTTATTTTTTGGTAATTGGACTTAAATATAGATATCATTCAAACTTATTTCAATTTGAGTTTGATATCAAGAGATGATTAATCTATGCCCCTATGGTTGGTGGTCACATATTTTATCATTTGTGTTATAGCTGCTTCTTATTTATTCTGTGTTACCATGGGTCAGCCTTTATTGATATCCTTATTTGTGTTTATTCCTACATGTCTAATTTTTCCTTGTGTGATTCCATTTGTTATTTGAATAATGTTTATGTATTTCAATACCAACCGTGCACTTTATGGAACCCATTTGGTTTGCTAACCAAAATGGAAATTTATGGAATATTTCCCAATAAGACAGAATCGGATTCATACCTCCCAAAATGTTTTAAATTTTATTAAAAAATTTAACCATATTTATTTAATGTATAACTAGGTGCCTCAATGGTGTTTAATCTCCTTTAATTGTAATTTTAAAAAAATGAATGTGAGTGTTTTACATTGAAACATTGGCCTTGAAATGGGTTTTTGTGGATATAATAATTGGGTGGTCAGATTTATAGGTTGGTTAGGATAATATGGGTTGATCATTAATGTCAACTTGGTTTTAATGGAATGTTTTTAATAGACAACATGAAATTCCACCTATCCACATCAGTATAAAAGAATTATATGAAATTATATAAGATGGTTTTTCATTATGTTATTTGATTGTGATAGGTATGAAAATAATATTCTTATGATTCAAGATATAAATTTTTTGGAGGGATGCATTCTTAACCCATGCCAGTTACTATATTAATTTATGGTTTGGAGGCATTCCTACCCCATAAAATTTATGATATAAATGTATGGGTGGGAGGCATGCTTACTCCATGCTAGTTGAAATCACTATATAAATGTGGGTACAAGGGCATTCTTACCCCATGAAATATGTAATCAACATGGATGGGAGGTATTATTTCCGCATGAATGTTTTTTATACTTGTATGGGTGAGATTTATTCTTACCCCACATTAGATATGGTATATATGTATGGATGGGAGCCATGCTCACATAATTCAGTAATGATATATATATATATATATATATATATTTAGTGACTTGTTTTGGCATACCATATTTGAGATAAATTGAATAGACCTACTAGGTATCCTTTAAAAACCTGAGTGAGAAGGTAATTTTTTATTCTCCTTTTATACATATCTATTTTTATTACAAAAAATTTACTTATGAGTTCCTACTAGAATTATACGTAAACCCCAATAGTGGTGTCATACTGAGATGTTCATCTCACACCCTACTTGGGACTCCTTCGGCACCCAGGAAGACTATTTTCCTATAAGAATCAAGATGGTTAAACACTACTCTTCTGACTACTTATTCTTATTTCTAATTTCGAGATTAAGAGTAGAGTATTGTGCTTAGGATTGAGATGTTGTATATATTATTTTTTATTTTTTCTCTATTGTTCTTCTCTTTTAACATGCTCATTGCATGGACATATTTTCCTTTTTGGAATAGCATTAATTCAACCATTTTTGTATTAGACACCACCTATGGTTCTTTGACATATTGTTTAGTAATCCAGTATTCCTCTATATCTCCCTATACATATGTTGTTCATGATTTTATCTGACTGGTTATGCTTCCACTAATAGATATTTTGGTTGTATTCTGATGTGTAGTCACACGTGGGGGTGTATTTTCCTTGGTGTTTCATCCTTCAAAACCCCCATACTAGTCGACAACCCTTGGATTATGGGGAGACGTTCTAGATTTCATGTGGCCAACTAGGATCAGGGAATGAGTTATGTGGTAGCTGGGTTGGGATGTCACGATGTACTTTTATTTAAATCAATGGTTTATAGGTATAAATGTGTCAAATTATTAATAGGACTTATTTTTTGGTTTAGTTAATCCTAGGTGATTTTATATTTTTTCTATATAATATGTATACTAAATAAATTCATATCACAAATTTGTTAATGAAATTTAATTTTTGAATGGGAATATTCACTAACACATGTAGTGAGTAAAATGTTTATAGGATATAAAATCTCTTCATGTCTTGATATTTTTAGGACTTATTTTGAATATGAGGAAACAAATTTTTTAGTATTAGGTGTAAATCTTGATATTCACATTTTTAAAGTGGATTACACTATGATTGGATTTGTACTATTGGTTTTTTCTATACTATATATATCATTCTTTTCATTTGACATGAAGGTTTCTCCTGCAATATATATGACCTCTCATTTATTTTTTGGATATCTATTTTTAATGGATCACATAATTATACATTTTACCCTCATTTGTCATCCACTACTTCTTCCAGGGTAGGTTATATTTTTGATACTTCATTGTTGTTGAGAATGACATCACCATTACACAATTTTTGTTGATTTTTTACCTTTTGGTGATGTTATACTTGGTCCATTCTAGATTAGTTGTGTAGTTTTCACCTAATGTATGACCCTAATGTTGTTGGTGTTGTGGAATGCAATTTCCTTGAGGTATGTTTTATCTATATTCTATTATTATTAATTCTTTGTCAAATGGATTTTAAGATGTGATAATTAGTTCTAGGGCCTCTGGTTTTGTCGTCGAATTCTTTATTTTTTGGTGTATTTCATTAGGGATGTGTGCCACTCAAGTTTATGTAGGTGGTTTCATATCAATGCCATGTTATATGAGCCTTGATGTATTTTGATTTACAAATTATTTTATAAATAAAAAAGAATGATTGACTAATTGATTTTTTTTTGTGAAAAATGGGTATTTGAAAAAATGTGGTTTCCACCTTCTTCTGGTAAAGGAAATTATTATTTTTAATGTGTTGTGAAATGTATTAGTGAAATGGATTTCAATGCATGGGTTTAGGAAATGATTTAGAAAATTTAGTACCTAGGATGATTTGGATACATTGGGGTAAGGTTTAGTTAAAGGCCTCATCCATTGATTCTTTTATTGGTTCACCCTTGGGGAATTCCATTTCTCCCTAGAACGATTTTTTTGGGACGCATTAGAACTATTGGGAGTTTCACATGCCAGGTTTATCCATTTCTATATTCATTTGATGAATACATCTAGATGTTGATTGGAACAATTACATATATATGGGTATGAGTATTATAGATATCGTGAATTTTAATGATTCTTTTCATGATGTTACATGTGCTATTCGATTGTACTCTTTTGGATATGAATTGATATGTGGTGAATGATTTGAACTACTTCGATATATTTGATATACATTAACACTATATTAATTTGAGTATTTAGAACTATGGAAAATGTAATTTTCTACCATTATTTCGATATAAACAGTCTTTCATTGATTATCATTACACTTTTTATTTAAAGGGAGAATAAATAAATTTTTGGTACATAGACTTATTATAGAACACCTATGTGGGGACATATGGATCAAATTTAACTCACACTGAAAACACCCCTTTGACAGTTCGTAGACCTGGTCAAATATTTAGATAATACATAAGGAAGTTTCCACTATGAGTTAAGAAGTTTTCAGTGAGTTGTGATTGGGTGGTTAGAGGTGAAATAGTGGGCGTTTTCCCATCATATCACAAGGAGTTGATAATTATCATTTTGGTTTCCCCTTTGTAGTAAAACTCTTACCTTGTTGTTTTTTAGATACTTTTGAGTTGTATCATTTCCAATGTCTTCTCAAAATAATGGAATATATATTTATTCATGTATTCACTTCCACTATTACTCTCTAATTTGTATATATGTTCCATATTGTCTGATTTAGGATTAGAACATTTATTCAATTTGTTTTTGTTTATTTTATAATTTTCACTATCTTCATGGGATTGGGAACAATCTTAATATATGTGATGAGTTGTTTCAGGTGTTTTTCTATAATAGTATTCTAGTCGGTTTATCATATATTTGTATTGGATGATGGTTAGGATTATTCTTGAGGAGTTGGTATAAAATAGATATGATTTTGGTGTCTTGAAAGGTAGGTTTTATTTAGTGACATTCCATACATTTAAATTAAAAGGCTCTGGTAAACAAAATATATTGGGATGTGTGTCCCTTATTTTTTGTTTGTGACATTAATCTCTGTTTTTTCTTATGGTTTTCTAGTTCTAATTGAGGTTTTTCGAGTTTTCTGATCATTTATTATTTTTTAGAGTGTATTGGTATGCTTCATGTGTATCTTATATGGGTTCCATAGGAAGCGGTAGTGGATGATTCTCAAGGGACACTTCCTTTAGATGAAAATATAATAGAAACTATCTTGCATTTAGTTTGTTCCATGGTCCTAAATTTACATCAAGTCCAGAATAAAATTGTTGTGGTACAACTTGGAAGTAGAAGTAAAAGGGATCAATTTAGGAATTTCATTTAGGATAAATCACCACCATTTATGCATATGAATGAGTACTAATTGGTCTAATGCATTCTATAAAAGATTTAATAAATATTTTACTTCCTAGATACACTTGTGAATATCAAGGCGGGGTTCATGTCGTATAGACATGAATGTCCCAACAATTGATTTTGGAATTACATGGTATAAGAAGATTGGAAAAGTAACATATATTATAAGGGTATCAATACCCTCTTCCTCAAGGAGTTCGTTCTAGAGTACCTGATTGTGGAAATATCTTGGGAGTTCCTCTCATTGTTGTATGTATAGAGATATGTGGAATCATATGTCAATTGGCTCACAGAGGTGGTTCATTTTTTATAGTGGAAGTAAAAAGAGATGTTTTGAAAGATCATAAGTACCTTCATGGTTTTTGATAGGATATAATAATATTGCTATTCATGATAAAGGTTAATCTTTTTATGGAAATGTTTGAAATGCCCATGGTGGAAGTGATGGATATGACATGCACGGTTTCCTCTTATCTCACTTATCTTCAACAAATTAGAATCTTTTATGGAATTCATCTAAATAAGAGGAAGTAGAATGATCATTAAATGGGTAGTGGAGGGAGTTCCTTGATGTGGGATTCCTTTTCCTCATCATTTATATAAATTATTGTTCCCCTGGAATACTATCAGTGTGTTAATGTGAGGAACACCCCTTGTTCTTGTACGATGAATTCAAAAATTATCAATGTTCATTGAAAAATAATCAATAAGAAAATGTTCTATGAGAAAATTTATACTTCCAATTATATTTTGGGATAATTATATCCCATGGTCACCAAGGAATATTTTGATTCTTCAATGAATATAGGCCTCTATCCATATGCCTTATGAGTGAAGAACCTTCTTAGAGTGGATGTGTTTCATGAGAAGGTTGAAATAGGTCTAGAGATAGTTAGAAGTACCATATTTATTGTGTCATCTGTGTTGAATGATTTATTTGATACCAAGGAATCCCTATCATTTATTTCATCCCATTTTTTTATGTTCTAAAACATCCAAAATAACTTATGTACTTTATATTGGAGTTAGAAACACCACTTGGAAAGATGATAGAGTACGTGATTTGGGGTCCTTTTTCAATATAAATAATTGATGTAGGGTTTGTCTGATATTTTAATTTTCTACATATAGATATAATTGATATCATAAAGATGATAGATTTGTTTATCATTCATCATGTTGATGTTGGATGATATCATCGAAATTTCTCATTCTAGGTTGTTGATAGATGCTCTCTACTATTTTAGGGAATGTGGGATCCTAGGTCTGGTCATGCAAGACCTCTCCTCTTAGGTATCACAATTTTGTTATCTAATGCTACAGTTGTTCATGGGGATGTTTCTTCTCATATTGATCATTCAACAGTTATGAAGAACATTTATAAAAATTTCCCAAGTGACTTATTTTTTCTTTCTCTAGAGTTGGATGTAGTGTTCGTGATTGGTCTATTTCTGAGAATAAAGACTATCTTAATACCCACTTCTCATATGAAACTATTGGATCTGAAATTATTAAATATTAATTAGGATGATCAAATGGTGAATGGGTTAGTTTTCCCCAGTTTTTCACCTTGGGTAGAACTAATACTCTTTTCTAAGAAGGTTGAGAATAGACTTTAATTTTCAATGAAATTTATGATCATGAATTGGGTGTTTGTTATATATAATTATCATTTTTCCAATGTGGCTAATTTTTTTGATCATTTAAAGGAGGAAAATTAATTTTCAAATATCAATATTTGGTTGGGTTGTTAAGAGATTAGGGTTTGATATTCTTATATAATTAAGATGATTTTCAAGAGACTGTGTGACAATTATGGAAATAATGTGATGCCTATTGGTCTAACTAATACTCCTACAATATTTATGGCTATGATGAATCATATATTCCATCAGTATATCAACACTTCTATGGTAGTGTTCAATGATGATATTTTGATTAATTTAACATATATCCATGATCATAGAACAATCTTTTACTTCTTTTGGAAATCGAAAGGAGACATCATTTATATGGAATTATTTTCATATGATTCTTTTAGACACAGGAAGGGATGTACATGGGGAACATGATTTCCTAGTGTTACTTATTCGTTGATTCTGATAAGGATAATGATTTTCTTTCAGGGGAGGATCCATAGAATATCATTTAGATTCATATATTCCATGGTCATGATGGATTGTATGCGTGGTTAATCTAGTATTTCTTACCATTTCACATCAGATTTGTCTTCTCATACTAAGAAAGTTGTAAAAATTTCATGGGATAAAAAATATTATGCTTCGAGAACTATATTTTGGGACCACTGGTTTTTACCAAGCTTCATGTACAATTATTTTCATTTTTCATACAAGCATATCCCTTAAAACCAAGGTTCTCCCCTTGAAAATTTTTACAATCTCCACTCCAACTATATCACATTATTCTATTACTAATATTCACTACGGTTATGATACGTCTCTCTTGGAAATCGATATTTTGACTTCCTTATTTTCATTGATCGTATAATCATTTTTTAACTTAATTTCCATATCTATTTTTCTTATAGTGATATAGTTCATGATCCATTAAAGATCTATTAGATGATCATATGCTTGAGTTTAACCCTTGATTTATTTTTGGAGTTCTGTCTATGTTACTTGATGTAAGAATCTTTTATATTAGATGTTGTTGAATTTAGTTCTCAAATTGATTCTACATTATTGAAATAAATATCGGGCCTCTATTATTATGTCTTAATTCCTTCATTATTGATGGATTATATTTTGAAATTTCATGAATCGTGTTGAGGTAGGGGTTCTTTGTCTATAATGAGTTGGCTGGATCTTGATAGTTATGAAATAATCGATTTTTTTATAAATTAAATGGAATTATTGATTGATTCATTTATGTATGTGTTCATAAATGGGTTTTTGAGAAAATATTTTTTCCATTGATTTGGTAAAAGAAAATTGTTATTTCAATGAATTTGGAAATGGTTTTATGAAATGATTTTCAATTTATGGTTTTATGATTTTTTTTTTGAAAATTTAGCACATGGGAATCATTGGTAACATAGGTCGAAACTATTATAACAGGGTTCATTCAATAACATTATAGGTATATCACTTATTCGGTGTTACTCTTCTACCCAAAAAACTATTTTAGTGAATTTTTAGACCCTTTGGGAAGTTCCAATGATGGGTTTTTTTCTCTAATTTCTAGTCTAATGCATGCTATTGTCTTTGTATGTGTATAGTTATTCATGCTAGCTTCACCTATTTTGTTATATGGATTTAATTTGCCTATGATTTTTGTTTGTACACTTTTTTTTGAAATGATATGTTTTTCATTCATTGAAATAATTTTATATAAGTGATATCTTTTAAAACAATTTTACATGTATTATATAAACATGTGGAAAAATGAAATGTTTTACAGTGATTTTGATATTTATTTCTCTAATTAACATGTATTTTTCATCACATTTTGTCCATGTTCATCAATATGTACAATGACTTATTACAGAGCACATGGGTGGGATCCTAAAGAGCCTATTTACCTGACCTCATGTGAAACCCGTTCGTGTTGTGTCCACCTAGTTATGTATTTGGATGCACAAAAATGAAAGGTTTAGTATTGAGTAGATGTGATTTCAGTTAGTTTTGTCTTGTTTGCAGATGGTCATATGGTGGTAGATTCCCCATACTATCTCATGGAGTAGTTTATTCTCACATTGTATCCTTCCTTTGATATTGGAATCATACATTTGAATATCTTTACATACTGTTTAGTTTTATAATATTTAACATCTTCATTCTGTAATGGAATATAAATTTATTCTTATTTATCATCCATTTATTAACATTCTTATGTATATATATTCCCAATTTTCTACATTATGTTGGGTGAAATAACCCCCTCTAGTTTCTTTGATGCATGGGTGCAAGTTCCAAACTCATGTGGATCAAAAAATAACCTTCGAGTATGTGAAGGGTCGTGTCAGGTATTAGTTTGTGAGGGTATCTGGGTATGTTCTTCATATCTATAATAATATACATGATATATATATATACAAACATGTACCCACTGATCTTAATGTATATATTCTCCTAGAAGTAAGTTTATATGAGGAAATCAAGATGGTTGTAATTACTCAATGACTATGACTGCTTGATATAGTACCACCATCTGAAGATAAATTAGGTGTATGGGAGTGAGTATAGAGTTTTTACCCTAATAAAAATTTACAAGGATCCAATATATTAAGATATAGTAAACATAGATATGAATATTTTTAGTTAAGTGGAGACATCATTTATTTTCCATGAAAATTCAAAATCCACGTTACTAGAAAAGATAATATTGTTTATCGAGGATGATGAGGACCTCTATAGGAATATAAATGTAGTAAATAATGGTAAATTTATAGACAACTACTATAGGTAATGAGTGTTGAATATTGGAGGTATTTTATGTGTTCAATCCATAAAGAATGTGAAGAGGTAATTTCTATTTGAATTATGTAGATAAAATTTTTCAATACCTCATAGTAGCGTAAAGAGGTACATAGATATAATAGAAACTTTTTATGCTATCTATGATGTGTGAAATGGATATCTAAAAGTTTTAATTCATTGAATTCCTCTATTTATGGGATAAAATATATTATTCTAAAGTCATCATTTAACATATTCCTTTACCAATTCAGAAGTGGGATAGTATTAAAATTAAAATTTTCACTCAACTCTAAAAGAATCCATTGATGTAAGATGATATATGGGTCATAGATGATCATCTTACTATGTATTATAATTTAATTTTTATTATATAATATCTACCCCTTGACACTTTTACCAAATCAATAGAAAATTAAATTTTAAAGATTCATGGTGGACCATTATCGATTTTAACTAGTCATAACCTTCAGTACACACTGAAATTATGGAAGTCATTAAAAGTATCCCGATATTTAGATAATGTTAAACACAACCTATTATCCCAAGATTAATTGGATGTATCAAGGGGATAACCATATATTATAATACATGCTAATATCATCTTCTCTAAACTTCCAGGGTATATGGGATAATTATCTACCATTGGTGAAATTTTCAAAAAGTAACAACAATTATCAAAACATCCATATTGAGCTATAAAAAGCATTGTATAGGAGGAGGTGTCATACTTTATCCAATTAAGAAGAATTTATGGAAATAAAGATTATTTTAATATATATTGTAGAGAGATTACTAATAATATTAAAACTATTATGAATCATATAAAATAATGAATAATTAAAATGATATATGATAATAATCATACTAAATAAATGGAACCTCGAGTTGGGAATCATGTATTATTAATGGTTTTATGATATACATATAGAGACCCGCATTTTTCTTAAATTTCTATTACATTATTTTGATGGTAAAAAACATAAATTCAATACAAAAATAGGATCCAATGGTTTAGAATCATGATTAATCATAGACAATACATGAATTATAAAAAATAAAACATAAATATTTTTCTATTTTTTTCTTCTCTAGCTTCTTATTGAACCTTGAGTTCCCATTACTACATGTTATCATTTGACGATATACCTCAAAAAGCGGTGAGATATAAGTTAAATAATATGGTAGATAAGAAAATGAAACAATATAAAATGGGGTGAGTATTAACATAACATCATAATTATAACAGTAGAATGAGATCATAATCACGAGAGGATGTCATTAATATATGTTTTTGAATGTGTCAATGCATAATAATGAAACATCATGACATTGTGGTTAACTATCACACATAATTGTGAAAAATTATAGCATCATGATCATGCATATATCAATTTTCAACATGATATGCATCACATTAATCTATTCATTGGAGCGCTATATAATTTACTGTGCATCCATCACCTCATAACAATTACATTGTGCTATATAATTCCTAGTACACCCAGACATCATAACATTTACATTATCATTCATGCCACATAGAACATATATCAATATTGAACATAAAATAAACCAATTAATTGAAAGTGATTCATTTAAAAATAATTTACATATAATATTTGTATTCCAAAGTGAATGATTGATTATCATACTTGAATCATCAACCTTGAGTGAAGATGACACAATCTCAAAAGGTTAAATGTGTGTTTTTTCAAATAATATTACTACTACAAATAATTTTTTTTCAAAAAATCAGGTATATTCCATGTATATCCCAAAATATGTAAGATAATTATTAAAAAATTATATTTAATGAATATCCATACTAAATATTTCATTAAATAGGGAAACAATAATGAATCAGAGTTGGATTTGATGATTCCCCTTACCTGCTGTCTAAATGATTTCTTTAATTTAATGTAATTTATAATATCATTGTATTTTTTAATTAAAAATTAACTATCCTATTATATAGGAAATTTATTCGTTATAGTTTTACTACATTTATTTATGTTCCTTTGTATTAGTTATAGAGATTAATTTCATCGTTCATGAGTGTTCGTTTTCATAGTTTTCATGATCGGCTTGTTTGTATACATGAATGGAAGGTCAGTTAAAAATCGGATGAAAATAAAAAATTGTTATTATATGATATAAATTATTATAAATATATTTAAATTATCATAAAGAGGATTTTTTTATACCATGAGGATAATTCATTAGCTAAAAGGTAATTATGGTCATTTTAGGTTTAATTTGGCAGTTTTTCAAACACAACGAACTTGTTTAGTTTTATCATTTAGTATTATCAGTATAAGTTATTTCCAAAAAATAAAAAGTCATATAAAATTAAATTTAGAATATTTTTTAAAAAATATTATTGTCTTATTATCATCATTGATTGTTTTTATGAATAATAAAGTGCATGGGCCATGATATCCGTAAATTGACACATCACGAGCGACAATTTTGTTTTTAAAATAAAATATGGAGATTGAAGAGTTTAATGTAGGACCATCCATTAACATGGTATATTTACATTATATGTAAGTTGATATATTTTTAATTCCATTTGGAAGTATTTTGGTGAGGATAGAATAAGGATCAATTGGAAATTGAAAGTAAATTAAAAGAAAAAGAGAGTGTAACTACCTCTTGAATTATCCTATTGAGATCCTCCTCCTGGAACCAAGGATGGTATTTCGATGAAACCAATATCTCCCATAAACAAGCAAGGGTATATTGATGATTATTGGGTATAACATGATCAAGGATCATAGATTTAGTGGTACGAGGGGTGGTATTTATAGTGGTGGAGAGGGGTGGTCTCAAATTATTTAATTAATTATTTTATTGTTTTTCTCAAGACAAGTAAGAGTGTTTATTATTGAGAAGAAATATAATAATTAATATATGTGAATAATAACCTATGGTTCTTATATCATTGATGAGTAAATGTTTATTCTATTAAGATAATAATGCACATATGTCGTAAATTTATGTAATTCACTATTCTCCCAAAATTCAAGTAATTCAAAAAATTCTAAAAAATTCACTCTTTGAACTTTTAATGTGTAGAATTACAAAAGTTACTCCATTTTATAAAATAATTTTATTTATAGGAGTAATTTAATTTTTGAATAAAATTAATATATTCATGGAAAATATAGATTTTAATATTATAATTTATTTTGAAAAAATAAATAAGGTCTCATTAAATTATCATAAAATCATAAGGCATCAAAATAATAAATATTGAATTCATTTTATGGAAATAAATTTTATTTTGAATTATAAAATATTCATTATATTTTAATTAAATATTAATGACTTATAAAAATACAAACATTTAATAAATTATTTTTAAAATTTTTATTGACCTATAACATGATATTATAATATAAAATACTCACTTTTAAGATACCAAAATATTATTTATACATTCTGGGTAATTAAACTATTAATTTTGCATGTTTTCTATTCACAAGGGTCTAATTACTGTTACTAATGTTAGGGTACTATTTCATAAATATTTCTTCCTTAACTTTTATAAATACTTCTAATTTCTATATATCATCATTTATAATGTCTTTATTATGATATCTAAGTAATTTTATGTTATTTATACGATGTTAAATTATTATAATAAGGGAGAAGTTACTTTTATTGATGTTTTGTTAATTACATTCTTCCCCCCTTTTGAAATTTCACCCACAAAATTTTGTTTTACATAAACAGTTTAGGGGTCTTTTCGTTCATCCCCTCCTTTGGTTCCCAAGTTGCATCTTCATAGTTATTGTTCTCCCACAACTCTGAGAAAAGGATGGTTATCGTATTTCATAGAACCTTATCACTCTGTTTTAGAATATTTATGGGTTTATTCTTATAAGAGAGATCATCAACTAGCTATACCACCTATGTGTTCAATGCATGTGATGAATCTGGTATTTATATATTTAGGAGTGATACGTGGAAGAAATCATGAACATGTGATGTATTTAGTGGAAATTTATGATGATAGGTTGTATAACCTATTAGATCATGGATCTAAAGTGATTCAATATACATTGGTATTAGATTATTTTTCTATTCATGAAACATTATTCTCTTCAACGGTGATATTTAAACTGTTACTTTATAATCAATGTCGAACTCCAGTCCCCTCGAAGGTTTTCAACATAGATATATTTCTGACTCTGAAATGTTTTGATATGTTTCTGGATGACTTGAACAATCTATGACATATCGTGCACCAGATCATGTCCACGTGTATTTCATTTTCCATCTTCATCCCGATTGGATGAGGTTATACATATCTTCTGATACATAGATTCATATGTAGCCTTCTTAGTACTCGAGTGGATTCTATTTTCATATTATAAATCAACCAATGGGTGATGTTGATCCCATCCACCTTTGAATTATAAATTTCATGATATTAGAATATCATTATGTATTTGAATAGTACTTTAGGATAGGCCATTAGTTTAGGGGTTCTTGGCCCTGATGAAATTAAATTCATGACTCGAAGCTTATTGAAGACCCCTCCAGAATTTAGATGTGAACCTAGGATATGGAATAGAAACATTCAAGAGTGGATCATCATGTAGACTCGCCACATAGTTCACATTTATTTTTTTATGTTTTTCAAGAGAGAGATCATCCCATATATAAATTATGTGGGTATTATTTTTGATTCGGTCCACGACAACTAATATAACATTATTTCCATAGGATGACTGTGGGATCCCCATGACAAAGTCCATTATGACATTTTCCCGTTTTCACATGGGTACAGTCAATGGTTGCAACATTTCTTTTCACTTATATCGCTTAACATTAACATTATGACATATCATTGAAACTCTCGGTATATCTTGGTAATCCTAGGAAGGATAGAGAATGTTGAGGTATCTGCATTGTCCAATATTTCCTTATTTATCCCAGGTGATGAAGCCACAGAATGAAATATTCCAAACTGAATCACACTACAATCATTGATATGAAAATCCTACAGATTCACTTATATTATAGAGTTAAACTTAATTTTTAACTTCTTATTATCCCATTATGGCTCTTTAATCATATTTTTCATAGACATTTGGGAAATAATTTGGTCAAGGAACGATGTATTATCTGCATTTATGATTTACAAATCCATCCATTGCATATCCTTAATGATAGGGTATTTCTTAATTTATAACAAGGATATATTATTATGTTCATTCTTTCATAGAGAATCAGATACCTTGGCCGATATCCAGAGGTGATAGTGAAAAAAGAAATCATAGTTATTGATTTTCTATAACCATCTACATTGATGAATATTGAGATCCTTTTCTGTTAATATAAACATTATGATCGTGTGATTGGTATATATTAAACTATAATCACCATAGTGGTAGTACTGCCATATTTTCATAGAATAAAAAATTGTTTTGTTCTCAAGATCATGTTTCGAGTAGTTCAACACATGGAGCATAAATGATCATGAGGTTTAGGATATCAAATTATCATTTTTAATGAGCACAAAACCTAATGATTTTTTGGATGAATAACAATATATCTAGAAGAATTATTCACATGTAAGTAATTTTAGTACAGGTGTACTGATAATCAATCTCATTAGCTCCTTGAAGCTTTCCTATCAATTTTCTACATAGGCACACATTATCCCATTCCTTTTTAGCATTTCTATTTGGCATGAAAAATGTGAGGAATTTCTCACAAATGTTGATATTAGCATACTATTCAATGAAAACTAAGGATTTATATGAAACTAGATAGTCTATTATATTCATCAATAACCATTGTTTTTATGGGTCTAATTAAATTCCATTGCATGAAATAACATGTCCCAATAATGTGACATGTTGCATCCAAAAGTTACACTTTCTGAACATGGAATACAACTTCTCTGATTGTCAATGTCCCTAACACAAGACTTAGGTGTTTTTCATGTTCCTCTTTTCTCATGGAGTCATTGATAATATCATCAATAAAAAATACCAAATAATTTATTAATTAATCTCTAAATACAATATTCATAAAATACCCCAATAATACAAGGGTATTAGTAAGTCTTGTGGGAATCACCAGATACTCATAGTACCCATACCTTGTACAGAAGCCAGTCTTCTAAATATCATCTTTCATAGCCTTTTTCAAAATATATCAAAGTTTATGATCGAATATTTAAATGTATTGAGCTCATCTCAACTTATCAAACAAGTCATCAATATATCAGAGGGGATATTTTTTGGTGATCATTTTGAGTTCTGGAGAATCGGTACACAACCTCAATGGTCCAACATTCCTCTTGACAAAGAGCACTGGTGCACCTATAAGTGATGCACTCAAGTGTATGATCCATTTTTCGAAATTCATTTTTTGATGGTTCAATAGATCCCCTTTTTCTATAGGAGGATTATTATAAGGACACATTGAGATATTATTAGATCCATGTATGATTTATATTAAGAACTCTACATCTTGATCCGAGGGAATTTTAGGTTACACTTTTAGAAATACATCACTATATTCCATATTGATGGGATTTTTCCCAAGGTTGATAACTTGCATTTACAAAACCATTTGGTTAAATTTGGATTCCATATATGGAATAAACACCCACACCGTTGAAGTATTTTCAAAAGTGATTTGTGATCCTCATTGCATTTTCAGTGGATCATGGAATGGTTTGGAATATGAAAAGATATTTCTTTTCCTTATAGTTTATATTTTCTCTATATAAGGATAGCCAATAAATCCCCATTATTTAGTCAAATTCCACCAAGGGTGGTTTTATGAGATTTAATTGAAGTGAGTTCCCACATACACAAATATGAGAAGAGTCCAACACTTGGGTTGCAATGATTTCAACACTAGTTTTTTTTATAGATGTTATTATTTCAAGGTTTCACTGCTTCATATCAATAGTTCTACAAAGCATACAAGATAAAACAGAATGCGTAGAACAAGAACCGAATAATAATTTTATCGTCCTTGAGTGACTAGTATGTATACCTTGTACGACTTCATTTTCTCCCTCAACTTCAATAGCAGTGTTGGAATAAACCATACCATTATTTTTTTTTCATTAGTGGATGATGGAGATTTTTACCCTCAATAAATTGAGGTTTATTACAAGGTCATGGACAATGCTCTGTCTTCATATAGATTTAGTATTGGAACATTTTTGGTTCACTCCTTTTTCTACCACATTATCTATAATTCCATGACCCCAGTTACCCAAAGTCGTTGTATTATTACATATCATTGGCATGACCACAAAATATCAAGTCTTGAAAGATCGATTAGTTCATTACCCTTGGAAACAATAGATACATTCTGAAAGTTTACATTAAATCATAAAGTGAAAACTACAACAACATCTTGTCTCCACACTCATATCACTATATACTATCCCTACATGGTCATTTATAAAATACTTATTCACATCCTGGGAAAAATAAAACATAGAAATTGGTGAGCTCAGATGCCCATAAAGGACAACAATTTAGCGAAAACATTCATAAATAAGCATATACATTTAAGGATATGTAAAACTAAGACAAAGGCCTATTAAACATAAAATTTAGTGTAATATTGCATAAATAAAATGAAATACTGACATTTACATATTCACATGGATATTCTACTTGTCGAATAATCACATGCAATATCAATAACCACTTTCATAATGATGGAATGCATAATACCGGACTATCATAACCACATATTCAAGGCTTTGTGCCAAGGCTACAAATAAATTTTTTTCAAGGCCTTGTGCCAAGACACTAGTTTTTCTAATGAGACCTACTAAAGCATTGAGGAGCTATAGAGGGCTCCACCTGTCACATACTAAGTCTAATTCATTCCTCATATGAACATGTTTAAACATAACATAAACATTTGTATTTAAACTAGCATATGAAATGTCAATACTTTATCCATAAACCATGAATGTTTTAAAAATAACACATCCACAGTCAAAATTAACACAATAACTTCAATAAAATATGGGAGTTTTTATCATAACAAATCAACTTCAAATAAGCTCAAAATCCATCAATGGATGTTGATATATATGAAATCAAAACTATTAGAGAGAACTATCTCTTTTTTTGAAATCATTTAAAAGTCACATAATTATAAAATATAGAATTTACTTTAAAAATATTCTTATATTATTTCATGGTAATCTTAGATGATTTTATAATGGAGTAAAATAGCCACACCAACCATATAAGTTAAAAAATACATTCTTACATTAATTATGTAGAAAAGGTTAAAAAGGAACTTGTTTGGAAAACGACAGAAATATTCCTTCATTAACATCTTATGAAAAGTCAAACAAGGGTATAAATGACATTAAACCATATTCTATAAAATATTAATAATGTTTTCAAATAAATTTTTAAGAATCATGTATGTGGATGATAAAGAGGTCCCAAAAGATAATTACGTATAAACAACCTCGGATAATAAAGAGATTCCGAAATAAACACTTACCTTGTCCGTTTCCTTAGTTATGGGTAGGATAAACTCCAGTATAATGGTTAAATAATTGTTATTGAATTATTAAATAATAATAAACAATATTATGATAAAATATATGATCTTTTATCACTGCTTTGTTAATAATATCTTAGTATTATCATCGTTTCTGGTGTTAACTTACTCGTTTTCTTTTATATGTTTTGTTACATAAGCCATGTTTGTTATCGATTATTTGTATAATATTCATATCCAAAATTATATTAAGTCTTTAAAAATTATTTGTAACCCTAAAATGAAACTTATTCTTTAATTGATGCGATGGGGAATGAATCTAATCGTGTGCGTGGAGAGGGTAGTCCATACGTACGCCCGAGAAACAATATCATTATTTTGAAATTAACACAATATATAATTGGATGTTATATCATATATAAATAAGAAATATAATATAATATTTATTATTTACATCAATTACACATCATTATCATACCCATACAAATAATAATGTTTTGAATAACAGTTACACCATGACGTGGAGACGGTTATCCATACGTACACATGTATGGTTACATGACATTCAGAGGATGGATAGAATACTGAATATGGTTGTGCCATATTTATAATAACATAACAATATATAAAAGATTCTGGATTAATTATTTTACAATTGAAATAACAATGAAATAAGATGTTGATGAAGAAAGGACCATGAAAGAGGGTGGTGAAAACATTACCTATTCTTCGGGTTCTTCCTTTTGATTCCATCAAAAGGGCTCCATAGGTTGGATTTTTGATCCAACTAATGCCTCTAGGTTGAATTTAGGTAGGTTTATAGAATATTTTTGAAATTGTTGGCCGAGAAAAAAGGCTTTTAATTTGTGAATTAGAGAGAAGGGGGAGTGCGCTTTTATAAGAAGGGTGAGGGGCCCCTTTGGAAAAGCTAGAAATATTATTTTATAATAAATACATATTAGGTTTATAATGTCGCAAAAGTGGATTATTTAAAGGTACAGGTGGGTATAGGTCGAAAAACACTCATAAAATCGGTTTTAGAAAGGGTTGGGTCACTATATTAACATTATCTTTTTTATTAAACTGTTATAAAAATAGTTTGACATTTACCATGTCTCATTGTATTTTTATATTATATAGTTAATAGAAAGACTTTATACTTCTTAGAGACCCCCAAGTGGTCCATTAATGATAAACCTATTAATATTTTAGTCCTTTGGCCGAATCTTAGATTTTTAGGAATTGAATATCAATTGATAATATAATATTTTTTTGAAAACTCTTTTATGCCAATTTTTACAGTATTTGGTATTTTGTTTTTTCTAAATTTATAACAGCATTATTACATCAAACCCAATTAATTTAATCAACCCTGACATGTCATAATATCATATAAAATTTGTATAATTTATTAAAAGTCTCATATTATATTTATTTGGATATTTATAATATCAAATTTTTGGATATTTCACTTATATTGTAATTACTGCATCATTATTATGTCATAAATAAATTAAATTATTTAATGTCTAAAAATTATAAATAACATAAAATTAGGTATGAAATATTTTTATATTTATAATTAATATTTATAATCTAATTTATCGTATATATAACCCTATATTAATAAATAATTTTATTAAACATTGATTTTAACTCTTTTAACTCTTCTTTGAATTAAATATTAATAAATGTCCTAATCTAATCCATGTGGAGCAAAGTGATTCATATATTATACCTAAGGTTGTTTTTGGTAGAATTATACATATCCAATAGAATTAGTACATGTGTTAGTGTAATAATAATATCATTTTTACCCTTAATTACCCTATTTACTTTTATCTATGTTAAATAAAAGTAAAAGGGTACTATTCACCATAAATTATTTTTATCTTATTTAACAACATTTTACTCCTTGATATTAATCGTGTCTCTGGGATTTTCAAAATTACACTCACAAAAGTGGTAAAATAATGTTTTATGTGAATTTTTAAAATCCCCTAGGAGATGGGTAAAAGATAGTAAAAAGTTCAATAAAATTTTTATATAACTAAAATTATTATAAACTGACTCCAATGAATTAAATTGAACTTATATAGGTATTACGTATCTATTTTGACCTAAAATAAATTCAAATAAAATTAATAATTATTTAAATAAAAATTCGAATGTAAACTATAACTCAGTGTTTTTTTCACTATTCATAAAAAATTGACGTTTTTCAGATAAATACCAAAAAACCACCCTAGGATAATTTCAATATTCTGAATCCTTAAATGAATTCCATTTTGAATGATAAAATGTATTAAATATCAAAAAGTGGGTATTAATATTCATTACGGCTAGTATGATTGGTTGCGGTGTGTGTTAGAACTCGAAGTTGTGTGAAACACACGCTACTGTATTATTCAATGATAAGTGTAACGTGGAAGCAAGGGGTGTTACATTATCCCCACTTTGAAATAATGTCATCATCAAAATTTCATGAATACTACCACGTGGAAAGACTTGGATGGTTCTTCATCATATGTTCCTCGGTTTCCCATGTTGCCTCTTCCATCTAATGGTTTCCTCGTAGAACTTTTACCATACTAGTCATCTGGTTTCTCAACACTTGTTCTCTCATATCAAAAATCTGGATAGGCTCCTCACAATAAGACAGATCGGGTTCCAGTTCTAATTCCTCAAAGTTGAGTACATGCATTGGGTCATGAATGTATTTTCTCAACAATGATTCATGGAACACATCGTGACATTTTGAGATACTTAGAGGCATTTCCAAATAGTAAGCTACATCCCCAATTCATTCTATAATTTCGAATGGTCTGATGTAACTGGGACTCTATTTTCTCTTCTTGTCGAAACGTATAACACTATTCCATAAAGATAACTTAATGAAAACATGATCTCCTACCTGAAATTAAAAATTCTTCATTCAGTTTTCAGCATAGCTCTTTTTCCTACTTTGAGCTGCTTTGATGTGGTTTTGGATTACCTTCACCTTTTCCATCGTTTCCTCCTCCAATTCTGTGTCTATGAGTTTTCTTTCACCATCATCATACCAACAGGTTGGTGTGCGCCATCTCTTTCCATATAACGCTTCATATGGTGCCATCTGAATACTTTAATGGAAGCAATTATTATAATAAAATTATACTAGAGGTAGATATTGATCCCACAAACCTTGAAAGTCAAGTTAGCATGACCTCAACATGTCTTCTAAGGTTCGAATAGTCCATTCTGATTGTCCATCAGTATGGGGGTGGTATGCAGTGCTCAAACAATGTTCAGTATCCAGGTATTTCTGTAGACTTTTCCAGAATCATGATGTAAAATGGGGATCACGATACGAAAACATTGAAAGGGGTACTCCATGAAGTCTCACAACTTCATTAAAATATAGTTTTTCTAGATGTTCGAGTGGCAAATCATCCATTATAGCAAGAAAATGTGCTGACTTGGTAATATGATCAATAATGACCTATATTGAATCATTATTTCCCATAGTCATTGGTAGTCCCATGACAAAGTCCATCATTATATTAAACAATTTCCACTTAGGTATGGGAAGAGGATTCATGACTCTTCCAGGATGTTGGCTTCCAACTTTCTCTTGTTGACAAACCATACATCATGACACAAAATCAGAAATATCCCTCTTTATGTTGTACAACGAAAAATGTTCCTTCAAATATATATACATTTTGGTTATCCCAGGGATTATCGAGAAATTGGAACTATGAGAATCACCCAAAATTTCCTTTTTAGATCAGGTATATCGAGAGAACAATGTCTCTTCTCAAATTTCAAAATTCCATCATCATACACAAATTCGCTAAATCTCCCATCATTCATAGCATTAATCTTCTTTTGAAATTATTCATCATCGGTCTGAGAAGTCTTAATCCTTTCTAGTAAAGATGGTTTGACAACAATTTGAAAAAGTATCAATGTTTCACCTTCCTTGGTTATTCCCATATCCAACATTACAAGATCCATTAAAATTGGATCCCTCTCAACTCTCATTTTGTTTAAAACTCCATGTTCATTGCTGCTCAAAGCATATCCCACCTTATTTTCCTTCCCAGGGAGGTAGTGTATCATGCAATCATAATCCATTAGAAGTTTAATCCATATTTTTTGCCTCATGATGAGTTCTTTCTGTGAGAAAATATACTTCGAACTCTTGTTATCAGTATAAATCTCACATTTCTCACCATATTGATAGTGTCTCCAAATATTAAAACAATGATTTCAGGTGATAACTCAAGATTGTGAGTATGATAGTTTTGCTCATGAATTTATAGTTGTCTTGATGCATAGGCAATAAATCTATCATTCTGTATCAGGAAAAAACCAAATCCTTTCATTGATGCATCACTATAAATAAAAAACATGTCATTTCCCAATGGTAGATTCAGAATAGGAGCATTGACTAATCTTCTCTTCAATTATTCAAAACATTATTCACACTCTTTTTCCCAAACAAATTTAACTCCTTTACATGTTAGCTTTGTTAATGGGTTATCCAATCTGGCGAAATTCTAGAAGAAACATCGATAATAACATGCTAACACAATAAAATGGCGTACCTCAGTTATACTCTTTGGTGATGTCCCTTCTTGGATTTCCCTTTTCTTAGAAGGATCAACATAAATTCCATCTTTATAGAAAATATTTCCATGAAAATAAATCTCCTGAAGCCATAATTCACACTTGTTAAACTTCCCATATAATTCATGTCTTCTCATAGTGTTCAAGATAATGCAAATGTGATTTTCATGATCTTCATAGCTTTTGGAATATACCAATATATTATCAATATATACCACCAAAAAATCATCATGATATTCCTTGAGAACACAGTTCATTAGGTCCAAGAAAATATAGGGTGCATTAGTCATCCTAAAATGCATTACTGTAAACTCGTATTGCCCGTACCTGGTTCAAAATGATGTCTTCGGAATGTCATCATTCTTCACACACAACTGAAGGAATCCAGATCAAAGGACAATCATTGAAAATTATTGAGATCAATGAAGTTGGCCAAATAAATCATCAATGCGAGGTAGGGGATACATGTTCTTTATTGTTATAGAATTTATCTCCCTATAGTCGATACATAAACACTTAGATCTATCTTAATTCTTAACAAAAAGGACATGGGCTCCCCATGGAGAAACACTAGGGCCAATAAATACCTTATTAATTAATTCCCCTAGTTGTTTCATTAGTTCCACTAATTCAAAAGTGGACATTCTATAAGGGTGCTTCAATATGGACCTTGATCCAATAATTAATTCAATAGAAATCTCCATTTCTCTTTCTGGAGGATGTCCATGTAAATATTCCTGAAACAAATTTACATAGTCATTAACAATAGGTACATCCTCTATTTGAACATTCCTTTCCATACCCATAGTTATTTAATTCTATTCCTCCCAAATAATGTAATATAGTTGATCTATTGGGGGTGAATGTAGAGACCCGAAGCCTGACGTACATGGAAATTACATTACATTTTCGGAATACTTAGTACATAACAAAAACACACACACATGGATCGTAATAGTTTAGTGTCTTTGGAAACTCGGAACGTAATCTTCTAATCGTGGTGAAATATCTTCAACATCTCCTATAAAGATCTTCCTTTTTTTACCTAAAACCTTTCTTTATATCCTGGGGAAAAGAAAACATAAAAGGGTGAGCTCAAATTCTCAGTAAGGTTAAACAAAATAAATATCAATCACATCATATACATAAGCACATAACTTTTGGAAATCTTAACCTGCAAAAGAGATCATAATTTCATAACATGGGGTAAATCATGGCAGTGAAATGTAATCACAATAATCATAACCTAAAACATGAATCTATGTGGCATTCACACATAATCATAGAGAATCATTTCTTGTTAGTCAAGACTCATTGCCAAGACTATCTTAGTGGACAAAGTCCCTTTCTGAACCGAGTAACCCTCATTTCAGTCCTGTTTCACTGAACCGGTATAACCTACCGTTCCATCCCTGTCTATCTCATGAGATATAAAATCTTTACCCAATGCATTGGAGGGAGATATAGGTCCCATCCATCTCATAATGATACCGTTCTTATGTGTGCCACAAAATCATAAATCATACATCATTGCATAACCCATGTAATAAAAATGGGATTCTTAAACAACATGACATCATAAAACAATTCATATAAGATAAAGGAATTCATAAAAATATTTCCATCACAACATGATCAAATCAATGTAATAATAGGGATAAAAAACAGAACCCTTTTATTATCTTAGATGGAAAATAATTTTGATAAAATACCTGAACTTCATTCTTGAGGAAAATATCATTTCTACTTCAAAAACATTTTTCCTTTCATAACATGTCATACGACTTTAAAACAAAAGAAGATGATTAAAAATAAACTTGAAAACTTGTAATGGAAGCTTCTTGCAAATAATGTTTTAAAAATCCATTCATGCCTATAAGTTAAAAAAAACATTCTTCGTACTTTTGTCAGAAAAGTCAAAAAGTACCTCGTACGAAAAACGACAAATGATTTCTTTCATACATATTACTAAAAACTCACCGAAGGGTAAAAATGGATTTAAACAATTGTAGGTGGATGGAAATAATATTACATATTGATTAAAACATGGATGTGGATGATAAAATACACCCCAGTAAATACTTACGAATAAACAATCTCAGATAAAAATGAGATTGTGATATTTCCCTTACCTTAGGTCCGATTTGCTTTGTACGTGTCCGAAGCTCCTGTATAATGGTTTAAATAATGTTATTGACTTATTCCAGAATCATACATATTGATATGATATCATATATGGTTCACTTATGACATTATATTACTAGTTCTTTTGTAACTTCCATGTTAAAGAAGCGTTTTGGGTAAAATTGTTTTATTTATCGTAGGTGTTTTGACTTGTTGTTCTTGACATTATTATTACTTATATCATGATTTACTTACATCCAGAATATAAAACATGATTTATATATCATATATATTCAGTATATATATATAGAAAGATAAATGAAATGAAAAACACCGCTCATGGAGACGGTAGTCCGTACGTACGCATGAGCGCTGTTTTACTTTCCTTATTGTCTTGAAATGGAAGTAAGTAGATGACATACATATATATATATATATACATAAATCCAGTAGCTCTATAATGTCATATATTTCATTATTATTTCTTATATATACTTTATAATCATTCTTAAATGGTTAACATGGAGAATGAATCTCATCGCGTCGTGGAGACGGTATTCCGTACGTACGCACGAGCGATGATATCATTTCCATAAATATTGAACTGAATTGGAGTGGATTATACAATATATCAGAATCAATATGATGTTATAATAACTATGTATATTTATTCTTTACACCATTATACCCATCCATGTAAGGTGGTGGTGGAAAATAGATTACACCACGGCGTGGAGACGGTATTCCGTACGTACGCACGCGCGGTGATTTCTTTTTCCGTAGGATGGATAGATGGTGAAATAGGGTTGTTTCATACTTATAATAACATATCAGTATATGAGTGATACTGATGTTATTACTTCATAGTGAAACAACCTAAGTAGAAGAAGTGGAAGAAGAAATAAAGATGAAAGAATTGGTAACGGTAATTACCTCTTCTTTGAAGAGCCTCTTTGAGACCTCCTCTTAGGGCACTAAAATTGGTCTTTTAGGAAGACCAGAACCTCTAAGATGTTTCTAGGGAAGTGGAGAAGAGATTTTGGCAGGGGTTGGCCGAGCATGAGTGCTCAAATTGGTGTGAGGGGGAGGGGGAGGAGATGTCCTTTTATAAGGGAGGAGAGGGGCACCTTAGGAATATCTCAAAATATTATTTTATATTAAAGTCAAAATCTGTTTATAATGGTTCCAAAGGGTCTTATTTCGAAGCTAAAGTGGGGAAGGGTCTAAATCCTATCATACAATAAGATTTAGACATGTTTAGGGTATTATTTTAACCTTATCAATTCGATTTAACTCTAAGTTAAATAATTTAACTTTTACCGTGTCTTTTTGTTTTCTTTCACTATATGGTTAATACACTTACTATAACATGACAAACGAACCCTAAATTTTTTATTATTAATATATGTATCCTTATCTAAGTCATTTGGCCGAACCTTAGATTTTTAGGAATAAAATAACAATTAATAATATAATATTTGATTTAAAAACTATTTTGTGTCAATTTTGACACTATTTGATATATGATTTTTGTGAAAGTCATAAAAGAATTATATGTTCGAACCAAGTTGATTAAAGCAACACTAATATATCATAGTAACCTATAAAATTAGTGGAATTCATAAAAAGTCTCAAATTACATTCATTTGAGTATTTATAACATCAATTATGTTAATATTTCCTTAAAAGGGTAATTACTGCATCATCGTTGTGTCATAAATAAATTAATTTATTTAAAGTCTAAAAATTATAAATAAAATATCATTATATAGGAAATCTTTTTAGATTTATAATGAATATTTATAGTCGAATGTATCTTATGTATAACCCCATATTAAATATGTTTTAGTGAATAAACTTTGATTTTAACTCTTTTAACTCTTCTTTGAATTAAATAATAATAAATGTCCTAATCTAATCCAAGTGGGCCTAAATAGTCATATTATATTCATAAGGTTGTTTTTGGCCGAATTACACTTATCTAATAGAATTAGAACATGTGTTAGGGTAATAGTAATTTCATATTTACCCTTAGTTACCCTATTTACTATTAACCGTGGTAAAAAAAAGTAAAAAGTTACTATTCACCAAAAATTATTTTCATCTCATTGAACCACATTTTAGTCCTTGATATTAACCGTGTCTGTCGGATTTTCGAAATTCCATTCACAGAAGTGGTAAAATTAAGTTTTATGCAAAATTCAGTTTTTAACCTACCACTTAGTAGTTTCACTATTCATCAAAAATTGATGTTTTTCAGAACAATGCCAAAATTTCATCCTAAGCTATATTTCATATTCCGAATTCAAAAATGAAGTCTATTTTACCATAATAATAACATAGATGTTGCATTAATTAATTAAATCCCGCTGTTAAAACAAATAGCGTGTTTTTAAGAAACAATATCTATCAAAAGATTGACACTTGTTTATGTCTGGTTTAAATGTGAAATTACATCCAATGACCAACATTGTATTAAATTGTAAAAATATATTCTAAATATATTTTAAAAACACTTAAATTAATGTTTTATCACTATTAATTATTTCGATTAAAAAAAGTTGTTTTTAATTATAATTTAGTAATTTTAACTATTCATCAGAATATGAAAGTTATCTGAAAAGTACCAAAATTTCACCTTAGGATAAATTCGATACTCCGAATCCAAAAATGAAGTTCATTTTGAAAAATAAGATTTACAGAATTTCAAAAAGTGGTTATTACTATTCATAATGGCTAGTTTAAATAATATTTCAATAGCATATCGTTGTTTAGTGAAACTCGGTATTGCGTATTACACACGCTATCGATGAAGGTTGTGATTGCGTGTAATGCAAGGCAAGTCAAGGATGTGTGTTGTGCAAGCTCCTTTTGGTGTAGCGTACAACCCAAGACATTAATAAAATTAAAAAGAATATTTTTTTATAAAATCTTGGGCTGTTACATTCTACCCCCCTTAAAATGAATTTCGCCCTCGAAATTCATCAGGGTTATAAATGGTTTACTATTTGAAAGATTCTTTTAAAGAAACCCACATCGTAAAAAGGAATATCAAAACCAATATTTAAAAACAAAAGTATGAAACGTAACGATTACCCAAATAAACTAATCACTGGGTTTCCACATAGGTGAAAATATGGATATGGAAGAGAAATCTAACCATCATGTTCTGATGGAGAGTGGTAGAGAACATGGCTATGGAAAGGCCAGTAATCACAAATCCATAGAGTTGTGATGATATAAGGTACCATCTGAATCATCAGGTATAAGATCACTAGGACAACATTTTTGGTTTTCAAGATCATTTCCCTAAAGTTGAAAAATTTGAATTAGAATAAATACTTACTTTGTTTTGGTACAATCTCACTATTGTTCGTGCCTTGAACAATTTCCACTTCATCTCTTAAATAAATGAAGTTGAATTTTTTATTTTTGAAGTGTTAGCAGATCATGTGATAGAATGATGGGTCATTCCATCTGTCTCAAACAAAAGGTTAGCAAAAATTATATGCATAAGTCAATATATAGTGAGATTAATCATATATGGTTCCTAAAATGGACTTATACTTCATATATCATACTGCTTAATATTATAAAACTAGTTTCTACTAAACATGGACTTCCTGTAGGCCAGTGGTAGGCGATAAAGGCCAGTTGCACTTCGGTTGTGGGTTCGATTCCCACAGCCTTGTCTGAAGCGATGGGTTTTCGCCCGTCCTGCAGGTTGTCCTTTTTCTAAAACTATATTACTATAACATCCCATCAATAATATAAAAAAAACAATACTAACTTATGTCCAACATAATCCATTCCAATCTTTAGGCTTATCCATAATAATGCAGTCGACTCTCATAATATAGTGAAAACGATTACCATAGATTTAACACCATCGTCGATCCCCATATATCATAAGATATGTTTTGTTGGTCACATTCCAAACATTCAAAGTCCTTAATCGTTTATTCTCTTGAATACCTTAGTGAAAACATGAATGCAGTTAAAAGTTAACACTTTCCACATACCAAAATCCTCAAAATTCTATATACTCACACCATGATATCACTTAGTCCTTATATCAATCATGAGCTCATGAATACTGTTAAACATTTCATTTTCACATTTTCCCTTCCTTATGCGCATAATACCTCAATCACTTTGAATACCACATTAGACCAATACATAAATATTCCAATATTCCATGATACAACATTATTTTTGAATCCCATTACATAAACAATTAATCATTCCACCACATCGTTGTCATATTCAACATTGCCAATAGTGATCACATGTGACTTCCCTTTGTCCTTTGCCTTAAGCGGTTGCTCATGTCGATCATCACTAACCCTTGGATTAGGGCATTTATTAGCATAATGCCCCATCTCCTTGCAGTTGAAACATTGAAGTGTTGGTTGTGTGTTCTCTGCAGTGTTTGCTTTATTCACTTCATTAGAATCCCTTTTTCCATTACATCGACACTCAGCTGCTCGATGACCTTCTTTTCCACACTTAAAACATTTTCTAGTCCCTTTAAGACAATCTCCACCATGCTTCTTTCCAAACATTGTGCATAAGGAAACATTCATCTTCTTTTCACCATTATTCTGAGATTTCCCCTTGAACTCCATCTTTCGTTTCTTGTCAAAACCATGACATGGATATGTAACACCAACTTCCATTTCTACCTTGATAGCACAACGCACAATTTCTTCATAGCTACTGAAGTCTCTTATAGATAATGCCCTTCGAAGACTGGGTTTTAAGCCACTGAAAAATCGATCAACTTTACTTTCAGGTTGGGTGATAATGCCAGATGCATACCTTGCAAGTCTTGTAAAATTCGCTTCGTATATACCAACAGATTCATCATCCTTTTGCTTTAGTTCAAGAAAATCCTTCTCCATCTTCGTTCTAATAATAAGAGGGAAGTACTTACTGAAAAACAAGTTCTTGAACTCGTCCCATTCCATGGAATCAATTTCATCTCTTTGCCTCGTATTCTTGATAAGATTCCACCATTGATCAGCTTCACCTTCCAAACGATATACTGCTAAGATGACTTTATCATGTTCAGAACATTGAAGAACTGAAAATATATTTTCAGTAGTACTAATCCATTGTTCAGCAACTAATGGATCAGTAGACCCACTGAAAGAAGGCGGACGCTGCCTCATGAAGGATTCAACAGAATGTTGCTCCTTCCTTTGCTCGTTTGGAAGTCCTGCATGATTCATAGCTTGAGAAAGTTGTGTTAGCATGGCTACAAGATTTTGCATTCCATCTCCCATATCGTTTGGTTGCTCAGGGGGAAAATCATTGCATTGTCCATTGCATTGATCAACATGGTTCCTTCGGGTTCCAACCATCGTCTAAAACCCCAAAAGAATAGTGTGAGAGGCAAAAATCATGCTAGGGAAAACAACATAATAAAGGGGTAGTACCCTCAATATCTAACATCTTAGGTTAAATTCTAAGAACGTTAGAGCAATTCTAGGACTATAACCTATACGTATACTTAACCTTAGAGACATCCCTAGACATACCTTAGAAATATCTCTAGGGATCTCACTAACGTTTTCGCATCCTAGTTTCCAAAGGTTGACTAAACCTTTCCTTTGATACCAACTGTAGAGACCCGAAGCCTGACGTACATGGACATTACATTACATTTTCGGAATACATAGTACATAACAAAAACACACACACAAGGATCGTAATAGTTTAGTGTCTTTGGAAACTCGGAACGTAATCTTCTAATCGTGGTGAAAGATCTTCAACATCTCCTATAAAGATCTTCCTTTTTTTTACCTAAAACCTTTCTTTATATCCTGGGGAAAAGAAAACATAAAAGGGTGAGCTCAAATGCTCAGTAAGGGTAAACAAAATAAATATCAATCACATCATATACATAAGCACATAACTTTTGGAAATCTTAACCTGCAAAAGAGATCATAATTTCATAACATGGGGTAAATCATGGCAGTGAAATGTAATCACAATAATCATAACCTAAAACATGAATCTCTGTGGCATTCACAAATAATCATAGAGAATCATTTCTTGTTAGTCAAGACTCATTGCCAAGACTATCTTAGTGGACAAAGTCCCTTTCTGAATCTAGTAACCCTCGTTTCAGTCCTGTTTCACTGAACCGGTATAACCTACCGTTCCAGCCCTATCTATCTCATGAGATATAAAATCTTTACCCAATGAATTGGAGGGAGATATAGGTCCCACCCATCTCATAATGATACCATTCTAATGTGTGCCACAAAATCATAAATCATACACCATTGCATAACCCATGTAATAAAAATGGGATTCTTAAACAACATGACATCATAAAACAATTCATTTAAGATAAAGGAATTCATAAAAATATTTCCATCACAACATGATCAAATCAATGTAATAATAGGGATAAAAAACAGAACCCTTTTATTATCTTAGATGGAAAATAATTTTGATAAAATACTTGAACTTCATTCTTGAGGAAAATATCCTTTATACTTCAAAAACATTTTTCCTTTCATAACATGTCATACGACTTTAAAACAAAAGAAGATGATTAAAAATAAACTTGAAAACTTGTAAAAGAAGCTTCTTGGAAATAAGTTTTTAAAAATCCATTCATTCCATATAAGTTAAAAAAAACATTCTTCGTACTTTTGTCAGAAAAGTCAAAAAGTACCTCGTACGAAAAACGACAAAAGATTCCTTTCATACATATTACTAAAAACTCACCGAAGGGTAAAAATGGACTTAAACAATTTTAGGTTGATGGAAATAATATTACATATTGATGAAACATGGATGTGGATGATAAAATACACCCCAGTAAATACTTACGAATAAACAATCTCGGATAAAAATGAGATTGTGATATTTCCCTTACCTTAGGTCCGATTTGCTTTGTACGTGTCCGAAGCTCCTGTATAATGGTTTAAATAATGTTATTGACTTATTCCAGAATCATACATATTGATATGATATCATATATGGTTCACTTATGACATTATATTACCAATTCTTTTGTAAATTCCATGTTAAAGAAGCGTTTTGGGTAAAATTGTTTTATTTATCGTAGGTGTTTTGACTTGTTGTTCTTGACATTATTATTACTTATATCATGATTTACTTACATCCAGAATATAAAACATGATTTATATATCATATATATTCAGTATATATATATATATATAGATAAATGAAATGAAAAACACCGCTCATGGAGACGGTAGTCCGTACGTACGCATGAGCGCTGTTTTACTTTCCTTATTGTCTTGAAATGGAAGTAAGTAGATGACATAAATATATATATATATATATACATAAATCCAGTAGCCTTATAATGTCATATATTTCATTATTATTTCTTATATATACTTTATAATCATTCTTAAATGGTTAACATGGAGAATGAATCTCATCGTGTCGTGGAGACGGTATTCCGTACGTACGCACGAGCGATGATATCATTTCCATAAATATTGAACTGAATTGGAGTGGATTATACAATATATCAGAATCAATATGATGTTATAATAACTATGTATAGTTATTCTTTACACCATTATACCCATCCATGTAAGGTGGTGGTGGAAAATAGATTACACCACGGCGTGGAGACGGTATTCCGTACGTACGCACGGGCGGTGATTTCTTTTTCCGTAGGATGGATAGATAGTGAAATAGGGTTGTTTCATACTTATAATAACATATCAGTATATGAGTGATACTGATGTTATTACTTCATAGTGAAACAACCTAAGAAGAAGAAGTGGAATAAGAAATAAAGATGAAAGAATTGGTAACGGTAATTACCTCTTCTTTGAAACGCCTCTTTGAGACCTCCTCTTAGGGCACTAAAATTGGTCTTTGAGGAAGACCAGAACCTATAGGATGTTTCTAGGGAAGTGGAGAAGATATTTTGGCAGGGGTTGGCCGAGCTTGAGTGCTCAAATTGGTGTGAGGAGGAGGGGGAGGAGGTGTCCTTTTATAAGGGAGGAGAGGGGCACCTTAGGAATATCTCAAAATATTATTTTATATTAAAGTCAAAATCGGTTTATAATGGTTCCAAAGGGTCTTATTTCGAAGCTAAAGTGTGGAAGGGTCGAAATACTATCAACCAATAAGATTTAGACATGTTTAGGGTATTATTTTAACCTTATCAATTCGATTTAACTCTAAGTTAAATAATTTAACTTTTACCGTGTCTTTTTGTTTTCTTTCACTATATGGTTAATACACTTACTATAACATGCCAAACGAACCCTAAATTGTTTATTATTAATATATATATCCTTATCTAAGTCATTTGGCCGAACCTTAGATTTTTAGGAATAAAATAACAATTAATAATATAATATTTTATTTAAAAACTATTTTGTGTCAATTTTGACACTATTTGATATATGATTTTTGTGAAAGTCATAACAGAATTATATGTTCGAACCAAGTTTATTAAATCAACACTAATATATCATAGTAACCTAGAAAATTAGTTTAATTCATAAAAAGTCTCAAATTACATTCATTTGAGTATTTATAACATCAATTATGTTAATATTTACTTAAAAGGGTAATTACTGCATCATCGTTGTGTCATAAATAAATTAATTTATTTAAAGTCTAAAAATTATAAATAAAATATAATTATATAAGAAATCTTTTTATCTTTCTAATGAATATTTATAGTCTAATTTATCTTATGTATAACCTCATATTAAAAATGTTTTAGTGAATAAACTTTGATTTTAACTCTTTTAACTCTTCTTTGAATTAAATAATAATAAATGTCCTAATCTAATCCAAGTGGGCCTAAATGGTCATATTATATTCATAAGGTTGTTTTTGGCCGAATTACACTTATCCAATAGAATTAGGACATGTGTTAGGGTAATAGTAATTTCATATTTACCCTTAGTTACCCTATTTACTATTAACTGTGGTAAAAAAAAGTAAAAAGTTACTATTCACCAAAAATTATTTTCATCTCATTGAACCACATTTTAGTCCTTGATATTAACCATGTCTGTCGGATTTTCGAAATTCCATTCACAGAAGTGGTAAAATTAAGTTTTATGCAAAATTCAGTTTTTAACCTACCACTTAGTAGTTTCACTATTCATCAAAAATTGATGTTTTTCAGAACAATGCCAAAATTTCATCCTAAGCTATATTTCATATTCCGAATTCAAAAATGAAGTCTATTTTACCATATTAATTACATAGATGTTTCATTAATTAATTAAATCCCGCTATTAAAACAAATAGCATGTTTTTAAGAAACAATATCTATCAAAAGATTGACACTTGTTTATGTCTGGTTTAATTGTGAAATTACATCCAATGACCAACATTGTATTAAATTGTAAAAATATATTCTAAATATATTTTAAAACCACTCAAATTAATGTTTTATCACTATTAATTATTTCGATTAAAAAAAGTTGTTTTTAATTATAATTTAGTAATTTTAACTATTCATCAGAATATGAATGTTATCTGAAAAGTACCAAAATTTCACCTTAGGATAAATTCGATACTCCGAATCCAAAAATGAAGTTCATTTTGAAAAATAAGATTTACAGAATTTCAGAAAGTGGTTATTACTATTCATAACGGCTAGTTTAAATAATATTTCAATAGCATATCGTTGTTTAGTGAAACTCGGTATTGCGTATTACACACGCTATCGAGGAAGGTCGCGATTGTGTGTAATGCAAGGCAAGTCAAGGATGCGTGTTGTGCAAGCTCCTTTTGGTGTAGCGTACAACCCATGACATTAATAAAATTAAAAAGAATATTTTTTTATAAAATCTTGGGCTGTTACTTTCTACCCCCCTTAAAATGAATTTCGCCCTCGAAATTCGTCAGGGTTATAAATGGTTTACTATTCGAAAGTTTCTTTAAAAGAAACCCACATCGTAAAAAGGAATATCAAAACCAATATTTAAAAACAAAAGTATGAAACGTAACGATTACCCAAATAAACTAATCACTGGGTTTCCACATAGGTGAAAATATGGATAAGGAAGAGAAATCTAACCATCATGTTCTGATGGAGAGTGGTAGAGAACATGGCTATGGAAAAGCCAGTAATCACAAATCCATAGAGTTGTGATGATATAAGGTACCATCTGATTCATCAGGTATAAGATCACTAGGACAACATTTTTGGTTTTCAAGATCATTTCCCTAAAGTTGAAAAATTTTGAATTAGAATAAATACTTACTTTATTTTGGTACAATCTCACTGGTGTTCGTTCCTTGAACAATTTCCACTTCATCTCTTAAATAAATGAAGTTGAATTTGTTATTTTTGAAGTGTTAGCAGATCATGTGATAGAATGATGGGTCAGTCCATCTGTCTCAAACAAAAGGTTAGCAAAAATTATATGCATAAGTCAATCTATAGTGAGATTAATCATATATGGTTCCTAAAATGGGCTTATACTTCATATATCATACTGCTTAATATAATAAAACTAGTTTCTACTAAACAGGGACTTCCTGTAGGCCAGTGGTAGGCGATAAAGGCCAGTCGCACTTCGGTTGTGGGTTCGATTCCCACAGCCTTGTCCAAAGCGATGTGCTGTCGCCCGTCCTGCAGGTTGTCCTTTTTCTAAAACTATATTACTTTAACATCACATCAATAATATCAAAAAAAAACAAACAATACTAACTTATGTCCAACATAATCCATTCTAATCTTTAGGCTTATCCATAATAATGCAGTCGACTCTCATAATATAGGGAAAACGATTACCATAGATTTAACACCATCGTCGATCCCCATATATCATAAGATATATTTTGTTGGTCACATTCCAAACATTCAAAGTCCTTAATCGTTTATTCTCTTGAATACCTTAGTGAAAACATGAATGCAGTTAAAAGTTAACACTTTCCACATACCAAAATCCTCAAAATTCTATATACTCACACCATGATATCACTTAGTCCTTATATCAATCATGAGCTCATGAATACTGTTAAACATTTCATTTTCTCATTTTCCCTTCCTTATGCGCATAATATCTCAATCACTTTGAATACCACATTAGACCAATACATAAATATTCCAATATTCCATGATACAACATTATTTTGGAATCCCATTACATAAACACTTAATCATTCCACCACATCGTTGTCATATTCAACATTGCCAATAGTGATCGCATGTGACTTCCCTTTGTCCTTTGCCTTAAGCGGTTGCTCATGTCGATCATCACTAACCCTTGGATTAGGGCATTTATTAGCATAATGCCCCATCTCCTTGTAGTTGAAACATTGAAGTGTTGGTTGTGTGTTCTCTGCAGTGTTTGCTTTATTCATTTCATTAGAATCCCTTTTTCCATTACTTCGACACTCAGCTGCTCGATGACCTTCTTTTCCACACTTAAAAACATTTTCTAGTCCCTTTAAGACAATTTCCACCATGCTTCTTTCCACACTTTGTGCATAAGGAAACATTCATCTTCTTTTCACCATTATTCTGAGATTTCTCCTTGAACTCCATCTTTCGTTTCTTGTCAAAACCATGAGATGGATATGTAACACCAACTTCCATTTCTACCTTGATAGCACAACGCACAATTTCTTCATAGCTACTGAAGTCTCTTATAGCTAATGCCCTTCGAAGACTTGGTTTTAAGCCACTGAAAAATCGATCAACTTTACTTTCAGGTTGGATGATAATGCCAGATGCATACCTTGCAAGTCTTGTAAAATTCGCTTCGTATATACCAACAGATTCATCATCCTTTTGCTTTAGTTCAAGAAACTCCTTCTCCATCTTCGTTCGAAGAATACGAGGGAAGTACTTACTGAAAAACAAGTTCTTGAACTCGTCCCATTCCATGGAATCAATTTGATCTCTTTGCCGCGTATTCTTGATAAGATTCCACCATTGATCAGCTTCACCTTCCAAACGATATAATGCTAAGATGACTTTATCATGTTCAGAACATTGAAGAACTGAAAATATCTTTTCAGTAGTACTAATCCATTGTTCATCAACTAATGGATCAGTAGACCCACTGAAAGAAGGCGGACGCTGCCTCATGAAGGATTCAACAGAATGTTGCTCCTTCCTTTTCTCATTTGGAAGTCATGCATGATTCATAGCTTGAGAATGTTGTGTGAGCATGGCTACAAGATTTTGCATTCCATCTCCCATATCGTTTGGTTGCTCAGTGGGAAAATCATTGCATTGTCCATTGCATTGATCAACACGGTTCCTTCGGGTTCCAGCCATCGTCTAAAACCCCAAAAGAATAGTGTGAGAGGCAAAAATCATGCTAGGGAAAACAACATAATAAAGGGGTAGTACCCTCAATATCTAACATCTTAGGTTAAATTCTAAGATCGTTAGAGCAATTCTAGGACTATAACCTATACATATACTTAACCTTAGAGACATCCCTAGACATACCTTAGAAATATCTCTAGGGATCTCACTAACGTTTTCGCATCCTAGTTTCCAATGTTTGACTAAACCTTTCCTTTGATACCAACTATAGAGACCCGAAGCCTGACGTACATGGACATTACATTACATTTGCGGAATACTTATTACATAACAAAAACACACACACAAGGATCGTAATAGTTTAGTGTCTTTGTCAACTCGGAACTTAATCTTCTAATCGTGGTGAAAGATCTTCAACATATCCTATAAAGATCTTCCTTTTTTTTACCTAAAACCTTTCTTTATATCCTGCGGAAAAGAAAACATAAAAGGGTGAGCTCAAATGCTCAGTAAGGGTAAACAAAATAAATATCAATCACATCATATACATAAGCATATAACTTTTGGAAATCTTAACCTGCAAAAGAGATCATAATTTCATAACATGGGGTAAATCATGGCAGTGAAATGTAATCACAATAATCATAACCTAAAATATGAATCTTTGTGGCATTCACACATAATCATAGAGAATAATTTCTTGTTAGTCAAGACTCATTGCCAAGACTATCTTAGTGGACAAAGTCCCTTTCTGAATCGAGTAACCCTCGTTTCAGTCCTGTTTCACTAAACCGGTATAACCTACCGTTCCAGCCCTTTCTATCTCATGAGATATAAAATCTTTACCCAATGCATTGGAGGGAGATACAGGTCCCACCCATCTCATAATGATACCATTCTTATGTGTGCCACAAAATCATAAATCATACATCATTGCATAACCCATGTAATAAAAATGGGATTCTTAAACAACATGACATCATAAAATAAATCATATAAGATAAAGGAATTCATAAAAATATTTCCATCACAACATGATCAAATCAATTTAATAATAGGGATAAAAAACAGAACCCTTTTATTATCTTAGATGGAAAATAATTTTGATAAAATACTTGAACTTCATTCTTGAGGAAAATATCCTTTCTACTTCAAAAACATTTTTCCTTTCATAACATGTCATACGACTTTAAAACAAAAGAAGATGATTAAAAATAAACTTGAAAACTTGTAAAGGAAGCTTCTTGGAAATAATTTTTTAAAAATCCATTCATGCCATATAAGTTAAAAAAACATTCTTCGTACTTTTGTCGGAAAAGTCAAAAAGTGCCTCGTACGAAAAACGACAAAAGATTCCTTTCATACATATTACTAAAAACTCACCGAAGGGTAAAAATGGATTTAAAAAATTGTAGGTGGATGGAAATAATATTACATATTGATGAAACATGGATGTGGATGATAAAATACACCCCAGTAAATACTTACTAATAAACAATCTCGGATAAAAATGAGATTGTGATATTTCCCTTACCTTAGGTCCGATTTGCATTGTACGTGTCCGAAGCTCCTGTATAATGGTTTAAATAATGTTATTGACTTATTCCAGAATCATATATATTGATATGATATCATATATGGTTCACTTATGACATTATATTACCCGTTCTTTTGTAAATTCCATGTTAAAGAAGTGTTTTGGGTAAAATTGTTTTATTTATCGTAGGTGTTTTGACTTATTGTTCTTGACATTATTATTACTTATATCATGATTTACTTACATCCAGAATATAAAACATGATTTATATATCATATATATTCAGTATATATATATATAGATAGATAAATGAAATGAAAAACACCGCTCTTGGAGACGGTAGTCCGTACGTACGCATGAGCGCTGTTTTACTTTCCTTATTGTCTTGAAATGGAAGTAAGTAGATGACATACATACATATATATATATATACATAAATCCAGTAGCTTTATAATGTCATATATTTCATTATTATTTCTTATATATACTTTATAATCATTCTTAAATGGTTAACATGGAGAATGAATCTCATCGCGTCGTGGAGACGGTATTCCGTACGTACGCACGAGCGATGATATCATTTCCATAAATATTGAACTGAATTGGAGTGGATTATACAATATATCAGAATCAATATGATGTTATAATAACTATGTATAGTTATTCTTTACACCATTATACCCATCCATGTAAGGTGGTGGTGGAAAATAGATTACACCACGGCGTGGAGACGGTATTCCGTACATACGCACGCGCGATGATTTCTTTTTCCGTAGGATGGATACATGGCGAAATAGGGTCATTTCATACTTATAATAACATATCAGTATATTAGTGATACTGATGTTATTACTTCATAGTGAAACAACCTAATAAGAAGAAGTGGAAGAAGAAATAAAGATGAAAGAATTGGTAACGGTAATTACCTCTTCTTTGAAGCGCCTCTTTGAGACCTCCTCTTAGGGCACTAAAATTGGTCTTTGAGGAAGACAAGAACCTCTAGGATGTTTCTAGGGAAGTGGAGAAGAGATTTTGGCAGGGTTTGGCCGAGCATGAGTGCTCAAATTGGTGTGAGGAGGAGGGGGAGGAGGTGTCCTTTTATAAGGGAGGAGAGGGGCACCTTAGGAATATCTCAAAATAATATTTTATATTAAAGTCAAAATAGGTTTATAATGGTTCCAAAGGGTCTTATTTCGAAGCTAAAGCGGGGAAGGGTCGAAATCCTATCAACCAATAAGATTTAGACAAGTTTAGGGTATTATTTTAACCTTATCAATTCGATTTAACTCTAAGTTAAATAATTTATCTTTTACCGTGTCTTTTTGTTTTCTTTCACTATATGGTTAATACACTTACTATAACATGCCAAACGAACCCTAAATTGTTTATTATTAATATATATATCCTTATCTAAGTCATTTGGCCGAACCTTTGATTTTTAGGAATAAAATAACAATTAATAATATAATATTTGATTTAAAAACTATTTTGTGTCAATTTTGACACTATTTGATATATGATTTTTGTGAAAGTCATAACAGAATTATATGTTCGAACCAAGTTGATTAAAACAACACTAATATATCATAGTAACCTAGAAAATTAGTGGAATTCATAAAAAGTCTCAAATTACATTCATTTGAGTATTTATAACATCAATTATGTTAATATTTCTTTAAAAGGGTAATTACTACATCATCGTTGTGTCATAAATAAATTAATTTATTTAAAGTATATAAATTATAAATAAAATATCATTATATAGGAAATATTTTTAGCTTTATAATGAATATTTATAGTCGAATTTATCTTATGTATATCCCCATATTAAAAATGTTTTAGTGAATAAACTTTGATTTAAACTCTTTTAACTCTTCTTTGAATTAAATAATAATAAATGTCCTAATCTAATCCAAGTGGGACTAAATGGTCATATTATATTCATAAGGATGTTTTTGGCCGAATTACACTTATCAAATAGAATTAGGACATGTGATAGGGTAATAGTAATTTCATATTTACCCTTAGTTACCCTATTTACTATTAACCGTGGTAAAAAAAAGTAAAAAGTTACTATTCACCAAAAATTATTTTCATCTCATTGAACGACATTTTAGTCCTTGATATTAACCGTGTCTGTCGGATTTTCGAAATTCCATTCACAGAAGTGGTAAAATTAAGTTTTATGCAAAATTCAGTTTTTAACCTACCACTTAGTAGTTTCACTATTCATCAAAAATTGATGTTTTTCAGAACAATGACAAAATTTCATCCAAAGCTATATTTCATATTCTGAATTCAAAAATCAAGTCTATTTTACCATATTCATAAAATAGTTTTAGCATTAATTAATTAAATCCCGCTGTTAAAACAAATAGCGTGTTTTTAAGAAACAATATCTATCAAAAGATTGACACTTGTTTATGTCTGGTTTAAATGTGAAATTACATCCAATGACCAACATTGTATTAAATTGTAAAAATATATTCTAAATATATTTTAAAACCACTCAAATTAATGTTTTATCACTATTAATTATTTTGATTAAAAAAGTTGTTTTTAATTATAATTTAGTAATTTTCACTATTCATCAGAATATGAAAGTTATCTGAAAAGTACCAAAATTTCACCTTAGGATAAATTCGATACTCCGAATCCAAAAATGAAGTTCATTTTGAAAAATAAGATTTACAGAATTTCAAAAGGTGGTTATTACTATTCATAACGGCTAGTTTAAATAATATTTTAATAGCATATCGTTGTTTAGTGAAACTCGGTATTGCGTATTACACACGCTATCGAGGAAGGTCGCGATTGAGTGTAATGAAAGGCAAGTCAAGGATGCGTGTTGTGCAAGCTCCTTTTGGTGTAGCGTACAACCCAAGACATTAATAAAATTAAAAAGAATATTTTTTTATAAAATCTTGGGCTGTTATAGTGAATCTAGATAAGAATTTGGTGTTGACGATTCTGATCTAATGACAAGGTGTTCCTTATCATCATCATAACAGATTGTAACCTCTTTCTTCTTTCAATAAATCTTCACCTTATTGTATGAATGTTAATCCATTCCAATTAGTATATCATATTCAATCATAGGTATGACGATGATATCAACGGATAATGAACATTTATGTGCTCTAATGGGGACTGATTCACAAAACATTGTTTCAATGATACTTCCCTTAGGATTTTTAACTGACAACTCCCTTGTTAGATCAATTTAGAAATATATAATTTTCATCGAAAACTGGGATGATATGAAATAATGTGATGAAACAGAAACAAATAATGCATTTTCTAAACTTGAGGAAACCTTTAAAATACCTTCCACGGCTTCTTTCAAAGCTTCTACCTCAGTAGTAGTGATAACATAAGCTTGGCCTTGATCCTATGGCTTTTTCTGAGGTACATTTCCCTGACGCTTAGGAAGTTCATTTTCATAATGTCCTTTATCCCTTCAATTTTAGCAGTGAACATCAATAGATTTTTTCTTCCCCTTGTAATCATGAGATTGGTGGCCTTTTTCACCACACTTGTAACAGACTCCCATTCCCTTCAAACAAGTACCAGGGTAATTATTCCAAAATATATTGTAATATGGATATTCAACTTTTCCCTTCATCCCCTTATTTCCATTCCTAGAGTGATCTGCAGATCTCTTCTTCTCTTCCTTTGCTTTAAAGACATAAGACTTAGAGAATTCTTTTTCTATCCTGATAGCACATGAGACAATATCATCGTACAATGATAAGGATTATGAGACTAATGCTTGATGGAGAAACAGTTTTAACCCAATAAATAAATGATCAATCATTCTTCTTTGGATACATATATAATGTTCAGCATGCCTCGCTAACCTTGTAATTTTAGCCTCATACTTTGCGACATTCTCATCCACCTTTTTCCTCAAACTCAGAAATTGCCTTCCTATATATGCTCGATGTTCTAGATAAAATTATTTTTCTATGAAATGCTCTTTGAACTCCCTCAATTCTATATTTGATACTTCATCATCTTCCTTCGTGTTTTGAATCAATGACCACCATTGATCAGCATCGCCAGTGAGGCGGTAAACTGCCATGATAACTTTTTTTTTCACTACTCCCCAAGGCATGGAATATTTTATCTACAGTAATTATCTATTGCTCAGCTACCAATGGATTTTGTAATCCGATTGAATGTTGGTGGTTGTTTCTTCATGAAGTTATCTAACATTAATCCTCCATTTGTGGATTAGGGTGCTTCATATGGGTAAGGTTAGTATTCATAACCTAAGTGAGTTGTCCCAGTATGTTGATTAACTAATCAGCCCAAGTTGAATCACCAGCTCCACTATAATTTTATTGAGTATGAGAGAAATCCCTACATGGTGTGCGTGCATTGATACAGTTTCCATTCCTCCCACTAGATGCCATTTCTAAACAATGGAATATGAAAGATCAATTTATGAATCAAAATACATAATTCCATACTTGTAAAACACCTAACATAAATTGAACTATTTATGGATATAATCCATAATCATAAAAAAATGTTTTCTTTGAGAAATTATATAATCATAAACCCTTCATAATGGTTTTTATAGAAAATTATAATTATCCTAAGAATATCCCCTGGGAGTTTCATATCCAAGAGTGCGTCAAGGCCCATTGTCATGCACCATTTCTCGTTCGAGTCTTGCTCAAAGCAGTGTTTTCAGGTTTTTTCCCTAGGTACATCTGTTCCACAGCCACCTCTACCTGCTCGTATCCAAACAGGGATGTATTTCTAGGAAAACTCACAAACTCTCTATAATACAAAAATTATAGGACGTTCATCTATAACAATCCTCAAAGTCTATCTTAGGTCTATGTGCTATAATCATATTTTATCTAAATCTAGCATCAAAGGTTTGTACTAAACATCCCCTGATACCAACTGTAATGCCCCGACCCCAGTTACCCAGAGTTGGTGCATTATTACATAACATTGGAATGATCACAAAAGATCTTGTCTCGAAAGGCCGATTAGTTTAGTAGCCTTGGAAATAGTTGATACATTTATAAATTTTACATTACATTATAAAGTGAAAACTACAACAACATCTTGTCTCTATACTCATACCGCTTTATACTATCCCTCCAGGTAATTCATAAAATAATTCTTCACATCCTGGAAAAAATAAAACACAGAAAGGGGTTTTATCAGATGGCTAGTAAGGATAACAATTTAGCAGAAACTTTTATAAATAAGAAAAAACATTTAAGGCAATGTATAACTAAAACAAAGGCCTATTAAACATAAAATTCAGCATTATAAGGGAAAAATAAAATGAAATAATTCCTTTTAATTATTCACATGGATATTCTACTAGATGAATAATCACATGAAATATCTATAACGACATTCATAATGATGGAATGCATAATTCCAGACTATCATAACCACATAGTCAAGGCCTTGTGCCAAGACTACAAATAATATTTTGTCAAGGCCTTGTGCAAAGAGACTATTTTGACTCATGATACCTACCGATACATCGAGGGGTTATAGAGGGCTCCACCCTTCACATACTAAGTATAATTCATTCCTCATATGAATATGTTTACATATAACATAAACATTCGTATTAAAACTAGAATACGAAATGTCAATACTTTATCCATAAACCATGAATAGTATAAAAATAAAACATCCACAGTAAAAAAATCACAATACCTTAAAAAAATATAGATGTTTTGTATCATAAAAAATCAACATCAAATAAACATAAAATCCTCAAAAGATGTTGACATAGATGAAATCAAAACTATTTGAGAGAAATATCTCTTTTTTGAAAACATTTAAAAGTCACATAATTATAAAATAAAATATTACATTGAAACTATTATTATAATATTGTAAGGGAAGATTCAAAGATTTTATAATGGAAGAAAATAGCTGCACCTACCGTATATGTTAAAAACGTCATTCTTACCTTAATTTTGTCGAAAAGGTTAAAAAGGACCTTGTTTGGAAAACGACGGAAATATTCCTTTATAAACATCTTATGAAAAGAAAAAAAGGTATAAATGACTTTAAACCATAGTATATGATATAGTAATAATGTTTTGAAATACATTTTTAATAATCATGGATGTGGTTGAAAAAGATGTCCTAGTAGATAATTACGTATAAACAACCTCAAATAATGAAGAGATTGTGAAATAAACCCTTACCTTATACTTTTCATTAATTGAGGGTTGGTTGAACTCCTGTATAATGTTGAAATAATTGTTATTAAATTATAAAAGAATTATATACATTAATATGATATCATATATGATCTTTTATCATTGCTTTGTTAATAATATCTTAGTATTATCGTCGTTTCGGGTGTTAACTTACTCATTTTCTTTTATAGATCTTTTTACATAAGCCGTGTTTTTTTTGGATAGGTTGTATCTTATTCATATCCATAATTATATTAAGTCTTTAAACATTATTTTTAACCATCAAATGAAAATTATTCTTGATTGGATACGATGGGGAATTAATCTCATCACGTTCGTGGAGAGGGTATTCTGTACGTACGCATGAGTGACAATATCATTCTTTTTATTTTAAAATAATATATAACTAGATAGTATATCATATATACAGAATCATTATCATTTCATATTTATTATTTAAATCAATTAATCATCATTATCATACCCATCCAAATACTAATGTTTAGAATAACAATTACACCACGAAGTTGAGACGGTAAGCCGTGCATACGCACATATGGTGACATGTCATTAAAAGGATGGATAGACTACTGAATATGGTTGTACTATATTTTTAATAAAATCACAGTATATAGAAGATAATGGGTTTATTATGTTATAATGGAAATAACAATGAAAGAAGAAGTTTAATAATAAAGGAACTTGAAAGAGGGAGGTGAAAACATTACCTCTTCTTCGGGTTCTTCCTTTTGATTCGATCAAAAGGGCTCCGTTTGTTGGATTTATGATCAAAATAAGTCCTCTAGAATGAATTGAGGGATGTTCATGGAATATTTAGGCATGTTTTGGCAGATCCAAATGGCATTAAAGGTGTGAATTATAGAGAAGGGTGACTGCCTTTTTATAAGAGGGGTGAGGGGCACCTTCAGAAAAGCAAGAAATATTATTTTATAATAAATTAATATTCAGTTTGTAATAGATCCATAATAGATTATTTAAATTTTAAGGTGGGGATAGATTTAAAACAACTCAATATATATGTTTTTGATAGGTTTGGGTCAATATATTAACATTATATTTTTGATTTAACTATTAGTTAAATATTTTTACATTTACCATGTCTCTTTGTATTTTTATATTATATACTTAATAAATATACTATATTCTTACAAGATCCCACCAAATGGTCCATTAATGATACACATATCATTATATAAGTACTTTTTCTGATCCTTATATTTTTAGGAATTGAATATCAATTAATAATATAATATATTTTTTAAAACTCTTTTTTGTCAATTTTGACACTATTTGGTATATTGTTTTTTCTAAATTCATAAAAACATGATTACATCGAAACCTATTCATTTAAAAAACTATAACATGTCATATTAACCTATAAAATTCTTGGAATTTATTACAAGTCTACAATTATATTTATTTAGGTATTATAATATCACTTATTTTAATATTTCTCTAATAAGGTTATTACTGCACCATCATTGTGTCATAAATAAATTAAATTATTTAATGTCTAAAAATTATAAATAATATATTACTATGTAAGAAATATTATTATCTTTCTAATTAATATTAATATTTTATTTTTTATTTATTATATTCTAATATTAAAAATGTTTTATTTATTAAACATTGATTTGAACTCTTTTAACTCTACTTTGAATTAAATAACAATAAATGTTCTAATCTAGTCCAAATAGACCAAAGAGGTTTATATTTTATTTCTAAGGTTGTTTTTGGTCTAATAATACTTATCCAATAGGATTAGGACATCTTTTAGGGTAATAATAATATCATTTTTACCATTTATTACCCTATTTACGTTTAACTGTAGTAAATATAAAAAAAAGTTACTATTCACAGAAAAAAATTTATCTTATTGAACCACATTTTACTCCCCGAAGGGTTTCAAAAAAATAAAAAAAAATAACCCTAGGATAATTTCGATATTCTAAATCCAAAAATGAATTCAATTTTAAATGATAAAATGTATAATATTTCAAAAAGTGGGTATTACTATTCATAACGGCTAGATGGTTGGTTGTGGTGTGTGTTAGAACTCAACGTTTCGTACAACAAACGCTACTGTATAATTCAAAGAGAAGAATACCGTCCAATAATGGGGTGTTACATTATCCTACTACCTCATGTAGATTCGAAATTTATTATCCTGGTGGCCTTATCTCCCACACATGATGCATTTCAGGTCCCTTTGAGAGAGTTCACATGGTGCTTCTTCCCACATTATTGAGATGTAGGTGGGTGAGATTTCATTCCACCATTATCATGACATCCTCAAGCTTTAATCTTAATCATTAATTTCTTATCACCATATCCATGGGACAATTCACCATACTCCATCAATAATTTGAGAGCTCATCGAAAAATTTCTTTATACCTCCCAAATTCTTGAACTGTGTGAGCCTTACAAAGGCATGGTTTTAATCCACTAAAGAATATATAAATATTTCATATCATTTTTTGTAACAAAACCCAATTTTAACTATTCATTTCATGTGGAATTTTCATTGTAATACATGAATGTTTCTTTATTCTTTTTCTATGTATCTATGAATTATCTCTCTATAAATGTATAAATAGTACGAGGGAAATACCTGGTTTCGAAAATTATCCTAAAATCTCCCCCTACATCTCTTCAATATCTTCCCATGTATTTGTATTCTTAATCAAATCACACAATGACTGGTCTCTCCATGTAGATGATAAAAAATGATATTAACCTCCCATATCTTAGGGTATCGAAGAACAAAAAAGATATTTTCCATCGAGTTGTGCCAATATTTTGTAACTAGTGGAAAAGAAGATCTAATAAATGTTTGTGGTCATTGATGCATATTACACTCAATATCTAGATTATCCCTCTTGGGTGAAGTACGACGTTCTACATCATCCAGGTCACTATTCATAACCTAAGATAGCTGTGTAAGAATCGCTAGGAAATATTGAACTACACCACCAAAAGCATTGGGGTTGTCATTTATGATATCACTATATTTTCCCTCAAATGGATTGCTAGAATAGTTAGAACCAAACATAAGTTAATAAATCATGAATAAATAATACATTCCTTTGTTCATTTAAGACTAAAGACGTATCTTGTGGGATTCATATGTTTATATTTTTCTATAATAAATCATCTTGGGAGATGACGTATGCATAGTCTCATACATACGGATTACACTAAGGTTATCTTATACAAATTTTGAAATAACTAAACTATCTTCCAATACAACCTATAGTGACCATACCTTTACTTACATTACTATTACATCATTTTAATGATAGGAAACATAAAATCAATACCAAAAGAGGATTAAAAGTTTTATTGTGTTTGGAAAACATGGACCATAAATTCATTTTACAAATTAATACTAATTTTTTTAATTCCTTATTGTCTAGCTTCTTATTTTATCTCATGTTCTCCTAAGTACATGTAATCACTAGAGGATATACCTCAAATGGGGTGAGATAAAATCATAGTTAAAGTATATATAAGAAAAAAAACAATATAATAAGGGGTGATTATAAACATAAAATCATCATCATAACATAATCATGGTCTCATAAAAATGAAGGGAAATCATTAATATAAGGATTAGATTGTGGAAATGAAAATGATGAAACATCATGTGATAGTGGTGAACTACCACACATAGTCGTGAGAATGGATGGCATCATGATCACACATATTTAACTTTTCCTCATATGATTTTTCAAATTATCCAATGAAGTTTAGTGTCATATAAATCTTGGTGCTCACGTGATATGGTAAAATTTACATAGGGAAATTTATTCTGGCAGCAACCGTCATATTATGACATTTAGATTATATTGCATGCCACATAGAACATATATAAATCAAGAGCATATAATAAAACATGTAAATTAATGGGATTAATAAAATAATAATACATTAATAATATTTTTTTTCTCAAAATAATGATTGAGTAATATCTTTGAATCATAAACCATTACCGAAGAGGAAACAATCTGGAGAAGTAAACAGTATTTTTATAAAGAAATGTCCTTTTCGAAATAATTTTTTATGTAAAAACACAATTAGAAATAATTTATTTCCAAAAAATTTATTATAATGATGAATAAATGATATTTGATGAACATCTATACTAAAAATGGGTTGAGATGAGGAATACCCAATAAATTAGAGTTGTATTTGAAAATTCCCCTTACCTTGGGTCCGAACTCATTCTTCATTTTAATGTCATCTATAATCAGATTTCACTCATTAATTATAATTTTAAAAACGTTTTATAAATGGATTTTATTCATTAATGTTTTAATAAGTTCATTTATGTGACTTTTGAGGAGTTATAGAGTTTTATTTCATCGTTCAGGAGTGTTCGTTTTCATAGTTTCCCAGTTCAGTTAGTTTGTATACATTAATGGATATTCAGTTAAAACTAGGATGGTCATCCAAAACATTTATTACATGTTATTAATTATCCTAAATAACATAAAATGATTTTACAATGGATTTGGAATTATACCATGAGTATTATTCATTAGATTGATGTTTTTTATGGTCGTTTTATGTTAATTTTTATGTTTTTCGAACACAATGAACTCATTTTGTCTTATCATTTATTATTATGAGTATATGTTACATCCTAAAAATAAAAAGGATTATTAAATTAACATTAAAATATATTTTAATCCATTTAATGGTTCCATTGACATTATTTAAGGTCTTCATCAAAAATGAAATTCCATCACCCACGTTTTAGGAAAATTGACACACCACAATAAACAATTTATTTTTTTAGATAAAAGAGGTAGAGTGAAGAGTTTATGGATGGATAATAATTTTACATGATATAAATAAAATATATGTATTTTAATGGAGTTTTGATTCAATTTGAATTTGATATAGGTGAGGGGAAAATAAGAAAATAATTGCAATTGAAAAGAAAATTATGGAAAAAAGAAAGAGGATTTACCGCTGAATTCTCCTATTGAGATCCTCCTCAAGGCACCTAGGATAGTTTATTGATGAGGAAAAGATCCTATTCATGTAGGATGTGTATTGGATGTAATTTGTGCATGTCTCAAAGCATTATATATGTATGGAGAATAGGGTGTGAGGGGTGTTATTTATTGTGGAGGATAGGGGGTTTACCATTATTTAATTCATTACATTATTGTTTCACTGTAGAAAAGAAATAGTGTTGGTTATTGAAACATAATACAGTAATTATATATTTTTACTTTGAACAAAAGGTTCATACATAATCTATGACTCAATAAATAGTGTGTTTATCTTATATTGTACATATACCGTAAATTACCGTTTCTCACTATTCACCAAATATTCAAGAAATTCATAAAAGTCGCAAAATTTCAACCTAACCATTTATAAATGTTTATAATTCATAAATGAACTTCATTTTATTAGAATAATTTTCTTAATATTAGTAATTATATGTTTTATTAAATTCATCATTTACTTTGAGAATAAAAATTTTATTATTATAACTGATTTTGTAACACTCTAAAAAACATCATATGGTCTCATAATTTTTTTTAAAATCCAATGATGTCAAAATATTAATATATAAGTTAATTTTATGAAAAGAAAATTTATTTTTAATTTTTAATTAATCATAAAATTGTAATTAATTATTTATGATTTACAAAAAATCCAAAATTCAATTATTAATTTTTAAAATAGAAACTTTCTTATTGTGTGATATAATTATATAATATTTTCAATTATAAGATAAAAAAATTTATTTATACATTCATGGGTGAGTCTCTAATTAATTTGGTCAGTTTAATATTCATAAGCTTATTATTACATTTCCAAAGGTTAATTTACTATTTCATCAGTATTGTTCCTTTAATAACAAGAAATACTTTTAATTTCATTAGTTATTGATTTATAGTGTTTTTATTATAGACTATATGTAATTATAAGTGATATATAATATTTGAAATTTCTATAATAATGGAGAAATTCCTTTTATCAAATTTTGGGTCATTACATATTTCCCCTTTTAATATTTTACAGACGATTTTTTTTAAATAAGAATTTGAGGGTTCTTCTTTTTCATCTCCTCCTCTGGATCCCTTTTTGATTCATTGGACTTATGGCTCATCCAAAAAACTTTGACAATGAGGGTTGTCTTGTGGAATAGAACATTATATCTCTAGTCCTGAATATTTACTTGTTCCTCCTCATAAGAGATATCATCTTCCATCTATAATACCTCTGAGTAAAATAAATGTGGGGGATCTATTATGTACTTCCTTAGGAGAGATATTTAAAGAAAATCATTTACTTGAGCACTATTTTTTTGATGTTAAAGATGATAGGCGACAAAACCTATGAGATCAAGGATCTCAAAAGAGGAAATGTACTTTGGCATTGCTTCCATTTCATTCCAAACAGCATGACTCTCTTGTAGGGTGATATTTGAAGGATGAAATTATCTTTAACGTCAAACTCCATGTCCATTTGAGGGGTTTCAACATAGATCATTTTCTGACTCTAGTAAGCATTGATATATGGGTGGAAAACATGAACCTTATATATAATCTCTTTCATAATATCTGGTCCAAGTAACTTTCTTTCACCAACTCCATCTCAACAGGTTAGAGTTCTACATTACTTTTCCTAAAGAGCCTCATTTTGGGCGATCTGAATACTTGAGTTTATATTATTATAATATGTGAACTCATCCACTGGGAGATTCTAAACTCATCATCATTTGAAATAAAAATATGAGGCTCTTAGTAAATATTTTATCATATGAATAATCATTTTAGATTGGAAATCAATTTTGGGGTGATAAACCATGTTGGATATTATTTCATTACACAATTAAAATTGAATACCCCTTTAGAATTTAGATGTGAACATGGGATATCGATTAGAGAAAATCTAGATTTGACCTCTGTGAAGCCTCACTAATTCTGTAAAACATATCTTTACATGTTTTTTGAGTGAGAGATATTCATGAATAAAAATAAAGTGGCATGTTTTGATGAGTTGGTCCACCACATCCCATATCTTATTTTTTTCATTTTGATGACATCGAGAGACTGATGATAATTTCTACAGTGACATATTATCATTTCAACATGGTTATAGTCAATGGTTACATAATTCCTTTGGAATTCAATCACTGATATTTATCTTGATGGAATATCATTCTACTAGATCTGTAGTTAGCAATATCCTTCTTCAAGTTGTCCAACCAAAAGTGTTCATGTTGAATAGGATACATATTCTCAATCCCAGGATGGATAAATAATTTTGAGATATCTGTATTGTCTAATTTCTCCTTATTTTTCATAGGCGACGAACGCACAAAATGCCTTGTCTCCAACTGAATAACACCACCATAATCGATATGAATAACATATAGATTCCCATCCTTTTATAAATTTTCATTTATTTGTAACTGCAGATTATCCCATTATGCCTCTTTAATCTCTTTTTGGAAATTTGGTTGTGTAACACCCTGAGCTTCCACGATACGCCTCTTTTTCAATAATGCAATAGCTTCCATTGTACGCAAGTTCATGTTCTAAAACCTCGCGACTAATCAAAGTAGTCATTATGAATAGTAATAACCACATTTTAAAATTAATGAAATTTTATATTTCAAAATGGACTTCATTTTTGTATTCGTAATATCGAAATTATCCTAAGTTGAATTTTTTCTAATTTTCTGAGAACTTCAAATTTATTATGAATATTGAAAAATACATAAAAACAACTTTTTTAATAAAAATAATTTATAGTGATAAATTATACTATTTAGTGGTTTTAAAGTATAATTAGAATATATTTTTACCATTTTATCTAATGGTTTTCATTATAATTAATTTCACTTTGAAATTAGACATAAACAATTGTCCATCTTTTGATATATATTGTTTCTTAAAAACACGCTATTTGTTGTGACAGCGGGAATTAATTATAAAATTAATCAATGCAACTTATATGTTTGGAATTTTGTAAAATAGACATCATTTTTGAATTCAGAATATCAATTATATCTTAGGGTGAAATTTTTGCATTGTTCTGAAAAACATCAATTTTTGATGAATAGAAAAACCACTAAGTGGTAGTTAAAAAACTAATTTTTCGTTTAAATGAAACATTACAACTTCTGTTATTTTAATTTCAAAAATCCAACATACATGGTTTTCATTAGGAAGTAAAATTTTGTCCAATTGGATTAAATTATTTTTTGGTGAATAGTAACTTTTAAGTTTAATTAATCGTGATTAAAGGTAATTAGTGAAATTTAATGTAAAAATGATATTATAAAAATATGAAAATACCTTTACACTTGTACTACCCCTATTGGATGTGTCATGGACAACCAAGACAATCAATGGGCCAACATGGGGACCCCAAGGAGCCACTTTATTAGGAAAATGACATAAATAACATTTATTTAAAGTGAAAGTAAAAAAGTCAAAAGCATAAGTTCTTTTACTAAAACAATTTTTAAATGGGGTTATAAAAGTCATATTTTTTACTATAAATATTAATTAGAAAGCTAAAGAGATTTATTACATCTTTATTTTTTTTAATTTTTAACATTAAATAAGTTAAATTATTTATGACACCATGATGATGCATCGATTACCTCATTAATTAACGATTTAAATAAAATTAAAAGATAATGTAAAATACAAGGCTTAAACTTGTCCAAAGCCTATTTTATGAGAATATTTCAAACCCTTATCACCCAAGCCTTGAATTATATAAGTTTGTGACCTTTAGAATCCGAAAAGCATTGTATAATAAAATAACATTTCATTACTTTCCAAAAGTTCCCCTCCTATCCACTTATAAAAGGCCCCCACCAATCCCACCTTATTCACACATTCAAGCCATTTGGCTCGGCCAACCTCTGCCCAAATATTCTCCCAACTTCCCTATATTACTCCTAGAAGCCTCACTTTGGGAATAATTCTTCACAAGGAATCCTTTGGCTCAAATAAAAAAAGAGTTACCTGTTTTAAAGGTAGTGTTTAATCTTGTGTTCTTATGTTTTATTTTGCTTCTCCAACCCCTTAAATCTTTCTATTCACTTATTTTGTTACAAAACCAGTATCCTAAATATACTAGGATGTTTTTATAAGAAGGATTCGAGCTACACTTACACACACTTACATCTAATGGTTAAATAACATAATGTTTCTGTGGATGGCGAATTTCTGCCTCACGAAACGATGATTGTTCAACACTCATATAACACCTTCAAAGGTGGACATTAAGATGTCACTATATTTATATATGATACATAATATGTTTATGTTTTACTTAATATTATTTGTTTTTCATTTATTTCATACCGTTATTATTTCCATTATGGGTAAACACGATAATTTCATTTTAGGAAGTGCGGACTACCGCCCCCTCAAAGCGATTTGAACCGTTAATGCCATATGTGAGATGTATAAAGGATGCTGTAAATGGTATTATAAATTATATTATATTGGGATTATATTTCACCTTTATATCAATATTATTTCATTCCTTTAAATACAAAATAGAAATTAAATTAGCGTTCATGAGTACGTACGGCTTACCGTCTCCATGAACGGTGCATTTCATTTCTTACCTCTAAATGTTATGTAATAATATAAATGCATTTATATACTGGATATATAGAATATATATGATATCCACATCATGAATATAATTCTGTATATAATGGATATTTTACCACATGAACAATGTGTAATTATAAGATGATTATTATTGACTCACGTACCTAAGATCGAAAAAACAACCATTATAAACATAAGTAAATACATAATGTTCATGACATGGTAATAAGTGATATAAAAGGAATAATGAACTTGAAAAATGTTCTTAAGAAGGTAGATATTAACTCTAGTTTATTATTCAGGAGGTTAAAGAGTGGTTGAGTCCTGTCGGACCCAAGGTAAGGGAACTTCTTAACCCAACATCCATGTTTTTGGTTAATCTCCTACTTTCAAATTTTGTCAAGATATTATTATTTCCTACCTTTTATTTTAACATTATTATGTGTACTAATAGTGAATACACATAATAGATATATTTTATAAAAAAAATTGATCTTTTTAAGGGACTTCATCTCAATCACCATTCATTGAGGCATATTTGGTTTTATACACAACTTTCCTTTATACGGTGTATAAACCCCTTTGACTTTTACGTTTATTCAAAAGGAATCTTTCTATACGAAGTGTTTTACTAAACGAAAAAAAGGAATGTTTTTCTCGTCGTACGTATGCGGCGACAATGACTTCTCTGCCTCTATGGCCATTGTTTGGGTTTCGGCTTCCTCAACAAGCCATAACATTTTTTTAATGAAAAATAAATACAAAGTTTTAACAGTCATTTATTTTGGTATTGAAAATGGTTTTGAAAGTGTTTTTATTATATCAATGTTTTGTATTGATATCTTGTGATTAAAATTTTGAAATGTTATGTTTTCTTTTATGCATGTTTATGTGATACGTTTATGTTATGGTTTATGATATGTTTAAACCTATTCGTATGATGAATGCATTGGACATAATAAGTGACAGGTGGAGCCCTCTACAGCTCCTCGATGCATCGGTAGGTCTCATGAGACAAACTAGTTTCTTGGCATGAGGCCTTGACAAAATCTAATTTGTAGTCTTGGCACGAGGCCTTGTCTACGTGGTTATGATAGTCTGGCATTATGCATTCCATCATTATGAAAGTTGTTAATGATATTGCATGTGATTATTCGACCAGTAGAATATCCATGTGAAGAAGTAAATGGCATTATCTCATTTTTCGTTTTCCATATTATGTTGAAGTTCACGTTTAAAAGTCTTTTGTTTTAGTTATACATTGCGTTAAATGTTTATGTTTACTGATGAAAGATTATGCTTTATTGTTATCCTTACTGAGCATCTGAGCTCACCCCTTTCAATGTTTTAATTTTCCCAGGATGTGAATAAGAATATTATGAATGACCTGTAGGGATAATATAAGGGGATATGAAGAGAAGATGTTGTAATTTTGTTTTACTTTATGATGTAATGTAAGACTTATGAATGTATCTAGTGTTTCAAAGGCTACTAAACTAATCGGTCTTTCGAGACATTATCTTTTGTGATCATGCCAATGTTACGAAGTAATGCACCAACTCTGGGTAACTGGAGTCGGGGCGTTACAGTTGGTATCAGAGGCAGTTTAGTACTATCCTTGGAAGCTAGATTTATATAAAATCTGATTATAGCACATAGCCAAAAGATAGACTTTGAGGATTAGTATAGAAGAACTTCCTAGAATTTTGGTATTATAGAGATGTTGTGAGTTTTCCGAGCAATAAATCCCTATCTGGATACGACCAGGTAGTGGCGGCTCTGGCACAGATGTACCTCGGGGTAAAACCCGAAAACACCACTTTGAGCTAGACTCGAATGGGAACTGGTGCACGATAACGGGCCTTGTTTCACTCTTGGTTATGACACTCCCGAGGGATATGCTTAGGATAATTCTCATTTTCGTTACAAACCACTATGAAGGGTTATGAGTATATACTTCTCAAAGAAAACATTTTTATGGATTATATCCATAAATAGTTCAATTTATGTTAAGTATTTTACAATTATGGAATTATGTATTTTGATTCATAAACTAATCTAGTTTATGCCATTGTTTAGAAATGGAACCTAGTGGAAGGAATGGAAACCGTATCAATGAACGCACTCCATGTAGGGATTTCCCTCCTGCTGAAGATAATTATTATGGAGGCGGAGATACAACTGGTGCTGATCAACTTATTACCATACTGGGACAACTCACTCAGGTTATGAATAATAACCTTACTTGTACAGAGCACCCCGATCCGTAATGTGGAGGATCAATGTTAGACTTCTTCATGAGGCAACAAACTCCAACATTTAATGGGGGAACAAATCCATTAGTAGATGAGTAATGGATAAACTCTTTAGAGAAAATATTCCATGCCTTTTGGAGTAGCAAAAGGGAGAAGGTTGTCATGGAGGTCTACCGCCTCACTGGAGATGTCGATCAATGGTGGTTGCTGATTCAATATATAAAGGAAGATGATGAATTATCAATTATGGAATGTCGAGAGTTCAAATATCTTTTCTTAGAAAAATACTTTCTTTGTGACCATCGAGCAGATATGGAAAGGAAATTTCTGAGTCTGAGATAAAAGGAGGATGAGAGTGTCGCAAAGTATGAGGCCAACATTACAAGGTTAGCGAGGTATGATGCAGATTATATAATAACCCATGAATTAAGATTGATCTTTTCCTTGATGGGTTAAAACCATTTCTCTGTCTAGAATTCTTCTCACAAACCTTCTCGTCATACGAAGATATTGTCTCGTGTGCTATCAAGACGGAAATGGAATTATCTATGTCTTATGACAGCAAAGTAAAGCAAGAGAAGAAGAGAATGTTGGGACAAGAGACGGATAACGGGAAAAAGGGAAAGAAGGATTTTACATTATGCGATAATTGTGGGAAGTATCACCTCGGTACATGCCTGAAAGGAATGAGAGTTTATTACAAATGTGGAGAAAAAGGTTACCCGTGATTGCAAGGGAATGAAAGAGGATATCAATGTTGAATGATACAATTGTAGGGAAATGGGTAATTATGCAAGTGAATGACCTAAGCGTCAGGAAAACTTACCTCAGAAAAGGCCAAGGGATCAAGGACAATTTTATGTTGTTACTACAGTTGAAGTGGAATAATTAATGTATTGGTGCTTTTGGACTCAAGGATTATATTCTGGTTATAAGAATAATGTGTTATATATAACGATTTTATTGCAGTACTTGTTGGTTTGATTAAGGATTTAACATGATGAAGGTAATCATATTTTTAGTATGTGAAAATAAGAGAAACATTACTTTGTTTGGGGAATCTGATGTCACAATTGATTTTGGAATTTAGAGACCTTTTAGAGAAAGTCTGGACAGAGGTATTTTGGATAACTATAAAGGTTGGAATGGATTAAGTGGAACCTTGGATAGTATTTTTTAATGTTAAAAAATTTCTAAAGATTATTTTTGGAATATTATAATACTATAGTTTTAGGAAAAGGAAAACCTGTAGGTTGGGGGATAACCCATCACATCAGACAAAGCTGCAGGAATCGAACCCACAACCATAGTGCGACAGGCCTTTATTACCTACCACCAGCCTACAGGAAGTACCAGGTTATTACAAAATAGTTTTACTAATCTAAATGGTATGTGTTAATATTTGGAACCTTATACAATTAGGATAAATAGAATATTTTTGAGTTCTATTACCTTTTATAGTGATGGATGGGTTTGTGGTAAAAATTTATTAAAGAATGTAAGTCTACATGACAAGGATGTATATTCCCTTACGTTCTTAGTAAATCTCCTAAATAAATTCCTCAACATTATAAAAGGTAACTTAAAACAAAAACGTTGTTGGTTAACTTTTCCAACTGCGGATTCAACGACCGTTTAACCAATCACAAGTTTGTATTTTTTTTATGGTTAAGTTTCTCCTAATCCAGTTTTCTTCAACTTTCCATTAGACGTTGATGGTTTGTTTTTCTTCCATATCCATATTGTCATAGAATCCTAGTATGGGAAATCTCGGGTGACCTTTGTACTTATCTTTCTTTCTTTTAATGTTATATTCTTATTAACCCTATTCCCGATGTGGGTTTTCCATAAAGGTATTTTCTATTTTCAGCCTTTTATTTTCAATGAAAAATTTCAAATTGCGAGGATGCAATTTATTGAAGGAGGGTAGAATGTAACACCCCGAGCTTCCACGATACACATCTCTTTGAATAATGCAATAGCTTGCATTGTACGCAAGTTCAAGTTCTAAAACCCCGCGACTAATCAAAGTAGCCGTTATGAATAGTAAAAACCAATTTTTAAAATTATAGAAATTTTATATTTCAAAATGGACTTCATTTTTGTATTCGTAATATCGAAATTATCCTAAGTTGAAGTTTTTGTAATTTTCTGAGAACTTCCAATTTTTTATGAATAGTGAAAAATACTTAAAATCAACTTTTTTAATCAAAATAATTTATAATGATAAATTATACTATTTAGTGGTTTTAAAGTATAAAAAGAATATATTTTTTCCATTTTATACAATGGTTATCATTATAATTAATTTCACTTTGAAATTAGATATAAACAATTGTCAATCTTTTGATATATATTGTTTCTTAAAAACACGCTATTTGTTGTGACAGCGGGAATTAATTATAAAATTAATTAATGTAACTTATATGTTTGGAATTTTGTAAAATAGAAATAATTTTTGAATTCGGAATATCAATTATAGGTGAAATTTTGGCATTGTTCTGAAAAACTTCAATTTTTGATTAATAGTGAAACCACTAAGTGGTAGTTAAAAAACTGATTTTTTCGTTTAAATGAAACATTACCACTTCTGTGATTTGAATTTCAAATATCCGACATACCTGGTATTCATTAGGAATTAAAATGTGGTCCAAAGGGATTAAAATAATTATTTGGTGAATAGTAACTTTTGAGATTAATTAATCGCAATTAAAGGTAATTAGTGAAATTTAAGGTAAAAATGATATTATAAAAATATGAAAATACCTTTAAACTTTTCCTAACCCTATTTTATGTGTCATGGACGACCAATACAATCCATGGGGCAACTTTGGGACCCCATGGAGCTACTTTGGTAGGAAAATTACATAAATAACTTTTATTTAATGTTAAATTAAAAATGTCACAAACGTAAGTTGTTTTACTAAAAAAAATTTAAATGGGGACATAAAAGTCATATTTTTTTACTATAAATATTCATTATAAATATAAAATGATTTCCTACATCATGATATTTGTTTTATAATTTTTAGACATTAAATAAATTTAATTATTTATGACACCATGATGATGCAGCGATTACCTCATTAATTAACGATTTAAATAAAATGAAAAGATAATGTAACATCCATGGCTTACACTTGTCCAAAGCTTATTGTATGAAAATATATTGAACCCTGATCACCTTAACCTCTAATTATATATAATTTGGGACCTTTAGAATCATAAAAGCATTGTATAATAAAATAACATTTCATTATTTTCCAAAAGTGCCCCTCCTCTCCACTTATAAAAGGCCCCCACCACTCCCACCTTATTCACACTTTCAAGCCATTTGGATCGGCCAAACTCTGACCAAATACTCTCCCAAATTCCCTCTCTTACTCCTAGATGCCTCACTTTGGGAAGAATTATTCCCAAGGAATCCTTTGGCTCAAATCAAATAAGAGTTACTCATTTTAAAGGTAGTGTTTTCTCTTGTGTTCTTATGTTTAATTTTGCTTCTCCAACCCCCTAAACTCTTTTTATTCACTTCTTTTGTAACAAAACCAGTATCCTATATATACTAGGATGTTTTTATAAGAAGTATTCTAGCTACACCTACACACGCGTACATCTAATGGTTAAAGAACATACTATTTCAGTGGATGGCGAGGTTCTGCCTCACGAAATGATGATTGTTCAACAATCATATAACACCTTCAAAGGTGGACATTAAGATGTAAATATATTTATATATGATACATAATATTTTTATGTTTTACATAATATTATTTATTATTCATTTATTTCATACCTTTATGATTTCCATTATGGGTAAACACAATAATTTCATTTTAGAAAGTGTGGACTATCGCCCCCTCAAAGTGATTTGAATCGTTAATGCCATATGTGGGATGTATAAAGGATGAAGTAAATTGTATTATAAATTATATTATAATGTGATTATATTTCACCTTTATATCATTATTATTTCATTCCATTAAATACGAAATAGTAATGAAAGTAGCGTTCATGCGTACGTATGGCTTACCGTCTCCATGAACGGTGCATTTCATTTCTTAACTCTAAATGATATGTAATAATATAAATGCATATATATACTGGATATATAGAATATATATGATATCCAAATCATGAATATAATTCTGTATATAATGTATATTTTACCACATGAACAAAGTGTAATTATAAGAAGTTTATTTTTGACTCAAGTACCTAAGATCGACAAAACGACCGTTATAAAGTTAAATAATTACATAATGTTCATGACACGGTAATATGTGATATAGAAGGAATGATGAAATTTAAAAAGTTTATTAAGAAGGTAGAGATTAACTCTAGTTTATTATTCAATAGGTTAAAGAGCGGTCGAGTCACGTCGGACACGAGGTAAGGGAACTTCTTAACGCAATTTACATTCTTTGTGTTAATATCCTACTTTCAAATTATGTCAAGATATTAATATGTCCTACCTTGTATTTTTACTTTGTTATGTGTACTTATAGTTAATTCACATAATAGATCTATTTTATATAAAAAATTGATCTTTTTAAGGGACTTCATCTCAATCACCATTCATTGAGGCATATTTGGTTTTATACACAACTTTCCTTTATACGGTGTATAAACCCCTTGTACTTTACGTTTATTCAAAATGAATCTTTTTATATAAAGTGTTTTACTAAACGACAAAAAATAATGTTTTTCTTTTCATATGTATGCGGTGACAATGACTTCTTCGCCGCCATGGCCATTATTTGGGTTTAGGCTTCCTCAACAAGACATAACATTTTTTTTAATGAAAAATAAATAAAAAGATTTAACTTTATTTTATTTTGGTATTGAAAATGGTTTTGAAAGTTTTTTTATTATATCAATGTTTTGTATTGATATCTTGTGATTGAAATGTGGAAATGTTATGTTTCCTTTATGCATGTTTTATATGATACGATTATGTTATGGTTTATGATATGTTTAAACCTATTCATATGAGAAATGCATTGGACTTAATAATTGAAGGGTGGAGCCCGCTAAAGCTCCTCGATGCATCAGTAGGTCTCATGAGACAAACTAGTGTATTGGCACGAGGCCTTGACAAAGTCTTATTTGTAGTCTTGGCACGAGGCCTTGGCTACATGGTTATGATAGTCTGGCATTGTGCATTCCATCATTATGAAAGTGGTTATTGATATTTTATGTGATTATTCAACCAGTAGAATATCCATGTTAAGAAGTAAATGAAATTATCTCATTTTACTTGTGCCATATTATGTTGATGTTCAAGTTTAAAATGCTTTTATTTTAGTTATACATTGCCTTAAATGTTTATGTTTATTGATTAAAGCTTCCACTATATTGTTTTCCTTACTGAGCATCTGAGCTCACCCCTTTCAATGTTTTAATTTTTCCAGGATGTGAAGAAGTATATTATGAATGACCTGCAGGGATAATATAAGGGGATATGAAGAGAATATGTTGTAGTTTTGTTTTAATTTATGATGTAATGTAAGACGTATGAATGTATCTAGTGTTTCCAAGGCTACTAAACTAATCGGTCTTTCGAGACTTGATCTTTTGGGATCATGTCAATGTTACGATGTAACGCACCGACTCTGGGTAACTGGGGTCGGGGCGTTACAGGTTTGGAAATAATTTCAAAAAGATATGATGTATTCCCTACCGTTATGATTTCCAAATTATTTCATTGAATTTACATGAATATAGGTAATTTCCCAATATATTCCATTGATAGAGTAGTAAGTTATTTTTTGTGTAGTGGATTAGCTACCTTGTACCCATTACTAAGGTGATAGTGAATTGACAAATCGTTGTGTTTTGTTAGATCTAACCATATTCTTTGATACATGTAAATCACCTTTTGTGTTAAAATGTACCTTCTGATCTTGTTCGTGGTATATATATTTCTCTTCTCACCATAGATGTAGTTCTTCCATAATTTCAAGGAAAACATTGTTGCTTCTAGATACAGATCATGCATTACTTAGTTCTACTCATCTATATTTAACGTCCATGATGTGCAGATTTTCACATTATCATTTTTAATGAGTACAAATCCCAACCCATTATTGGAATCATTAGTATATAAAACAAAAAACTCACCACCTTTCAGTAATGTGATTATAGGTTCAATGATAAGCTTTCTATTTAGCTCTTTCATGTTTTCCTCACATTCTTCCATATAGACACACATTATCTCTTTCCATGTTAACATAGATAACATTCTATAAACTCTTGAAAATTTTCTAACAATATGTAGATAGTACCCAACTAATAAAAGAAAATTTTGGATTTATTTGACACTACAGGGTCCGATCCATTCCTCAATTTCCCTTGTTTTTAAAGGCCCATATAAATTCCCTCACTTGTGATATCATGTCCCAATAATGTGGCATGACAGATCCATAAGTCACACTTACTGAACATAGAATAAATCATATCATTCCAAAATGTCTCCAACAAAAGCCATATATGTTCTTCATGTTCCTCTTTACTTTTTTATAATATTATAATATATTTGAAAAAAACTACAAAAAAATTCCGATGTAATTTCTACAGAAAATATTGATCAAATCCTTGACGATTTTTGGGTAATTATTATTTCTGAAGAGAATCACAAGAAACACAAAGTGGTCATTCCATGTATGGATGGTATCATTGAAAATATCGTCCTTATCCACCTTTAGCTAACGATATATTGAATGAATATATATTATTTATTTGTATTGAGCTCCTCGCATGTCGTCAAACAAGTCATCATTACTTTAGAAATGATAGTTGATCTTTATGGGGACCTTGTTTAATAATCAATAATAAGTACAAAATCACACTGATCCATTATTATTATTAAAAATAATCTTAAGATCACCCCAGGGAAATCTAATAGAGAGTATGAACCCTTTTTCAAAATACTTTTATAGCTATTTCTATAAATCCTCTAGTTCGATAGGAGGCATCAAAAAGGGAACTATGTGATAAGAGTAGCTCTCTGTATGATTTATTCTGAGAAATCTATCACACGTTCTGGTGGAATCCTATGTTACTCATCTAGAAATAAATCACCATATTCCCTTACGATGGAAATTTCACTAATGTTGATAAATTACATTGACTCAACCATTTGGGAGAGGATAGCTTGTTCATAGGTAATAAACGCCCACATCGTTGAAGGATTCAGAAATGGATATTTTGGATCTTCGACACATTTGTATAGGAGTATTAAAAGCATTGAATGTTGAAAAGATATTTCCTTTTATCAAAAATTTTCATGTACTATTTATAACAAAATCAAAACTATCCCTATTTTATAGTCGACTTGCACTATGGAAGGTATTTTGGGATTTTCTAGTACAATATTACAACATTCTCCAATAAGAGATGTGCCCAAATAATGGGTTACATGATTGAACAACATTGTGTTGTTAGTAATATCTCAAATTCAAGGTATCAAGGATTCAAATCAATAGATATAGATAAATTTATTTATATAAATAAATGCAATGAACCAAAATCAAATATGACTTTTTCCATTATTGAGAGATTAAAAAGTATACCTTGTAAAACAAAATTTTATCACTCCACTTCATCAGTATTATTGGCATAAGTGTTATCTTCCTATATTGTAATTGTTCTATGATGATGTTATTTACCATCAAGAACTCATGGTTTAGAGAATTGGAATACATAGTTCCCTTGCTTCCAATATTTGTAGCATTGTACCATTGGTGGTGCACTTCTTTCCTCAACAACATTATCAATCATCTTCATGTATTTTTGAAAATATGGAGTTTGGTGGACTTATCTCCCACAATTTTATAATTTTCCTTTCCCATTGAGGGAGATCCCAGGATGATTCTTCTAATATTTTTATGATGATGGTGGTTTTTTCCTGTCCACCTTTCTCATGAGATCCTCAAGCTTGACACTCTATCATTTGATTCTCATCACCCTAACCATGGAACCATTCTTATAAACCCATATCTACATTGATATAATATCATAAAATTTATTCATAAATCCCAATATCGTTAATTTAAATAACTTTTCAAGGGAGTTGTTTTAAAATACTAGATAATCTATCAATTTTTATATATTTTTTGACAACGAAACACGAAGTGTACCATGAAATACTTGTGAAATTTTCATCGTAATAATTAATATATTTTCCTTAATTTTTCTTCAGCTATATGAATTTTCTCTCCATAATATTTTATATATTTCAAAGTAAATAATTGTTAATAAATATTATAATAATGTCTTCCCCCCACCACAACATCAATTTTTTACCTCGGCTTGGTGTTCTTAATCAAATATTATAATTGATCAACTAATCCATCTAGATGATAAATAATTATATTATCCTTTTCTATATTAGAAATGTAATGAATAGACAAGATTTTTACCATCATTTTGACCCACTTTTCTGCAACTAGTGGTTCTAAAGATCTACAAAACATTGGTGGTTGATTCCATATAAAACACTTCTATGCCAGTTTCTCCCACATTGGTGATATATGTCATTCCACATTATTAAGGATATTGTTCATAACCTGATACAGGTGGGTAATCATCACCATGAAATTTTGAACTCCACCTCACAAAGCATTAGGGGTGTCATTCGGGTAATCAATTCATTATATCTCAGATATTTTTTCTGCATAGTTTCTCATGGTTCCCTCCATTTTCAAAAATATAAAATCATAGAACAAGAAATAACTCCACATGTCATGAAAAAATAGTACATTCCATGGTTAATTTATATAAAAAGAATATCTTCTAGGAAGTATATGTTTATAATTTTATTAAATAAATCTTCTAGTGTGCTTAATTATACATAGTCTCATTATAAGAGATTCACTAAGGTTATCTAATATGAATTCCAAAATTAATTAAACTGTACTTTGATACCAACAATAGCTACCCTTGATTTTATTACATTAATTCTACATCATTTTAATGATAAATAACATAAAATAATTTCAAAAAAGGATCCAAATGTATTGTATCTTAGTAAAACTTGGACCATTCATTTATTTTAAAAAACTAATTTTTTTTATAAAATTCATTGTTCTCTAGCTTATTATTTTCTCTCAACCTCTTCTTAGTACACGTAATTAGGTGAGGATATACCTAATAATGGGTGAGGTAAATTACCAATAAGTTGATATATAATAAAAAATAATAATGATGGATTAATATAAATATAACATCATCATCATCATGATAGTTCCTTGGGATTATAATCATTTGGGGAAGTCATTAATATAAGGTGTGGATTGTGGTAATGCATAAAAATGAAACATCATGTCTTAGTTTTCCATTATAACACAAAATTGTGGAAAAAATAACACCAATTTCACATGTATATATATTTTCTTCATGAGAGTAATCCCATTACCAATGAATTGTAATGATATTTAATTACGGTTTCAATAATAACATCATAACATTTACAATTCAATATATAATTCATGGCAGACTAGTCACATCATAACATTTACATTATCATGCAGGAAATGTTGAACATATATAAATCGTGAATAAAAAATATCCCATGGAATAGAAAGGTTTTAATATGAAAAAAACACTTTCTTAAACTTTTGGTTCCCAAATGATAAATGGAATAACATCCTTGAATCTTCAACATTGAGTGACAAAGAAAAAATCTCGAGAACTAAAACGAGTATTTTTGAAAGAATAGTTATTTTTTAAATAATTATAATAGTCATAATATAATGTAGAAATAATGTATAACCAATAAATGAAATATAATTATTATGTAATTATATTTAATGAATATCAATATTGAAAATGGGGTGGAAGAGGGAAAACACAAATACAAAGAGTTAGTTTTGAGAATTCCCCTTACCTAGTGTCTGAACATTATATTCACATTAATGTAGTATATAATCATAATAGATTCATTAATACAGAACTAAAAAAACATTAATACATGATTGGTATTCACTAATGTTCTATTATGGTCATTTATTGTGGTCTGGATGAGTTATAGAGTTTAATTTCATCATTCAGGGTGCCCATTTTCATAGTTTTCATGATCAGTTTATTTGTATACATATATTCTAGTTCATTTAAAAGGAGGAAGAACATTCATTGTTATTATTATTTGTAATTAATGATACTACCTATGAAAAAATTACCCTAAAACTTATTTTGTTATATTCAATGAGTATTATTCTTTTGATAAATGTTAATGATGATTGTTTAAAGATTATTTTTGCGTATCTTCAATCACAATGAACACGTTTTGTTTTATCATTTAGTATTAGGAATATAAATTATTTCCAGAACATAAAAAGGGCCATAACATAAAAACTAAAATCATTTTAATAAATTTAATGGTCTTATTAACATCCATGATGGTGTTTTTAAAAATGAATGGGCTTCACCTACAAAGACGGTAAAATGACATATCACGGGCGAGAATTTCATTTTTATTATTGAAGACGTAGAGGGAAAAGTTTAATGACTTATATTCTATTAAGATGATATAAATCTAGTATATGTAAGTTTATGGTTTTATCATGCAATTTGGATATTGTAAGGTGATTAGGTAATATAATAAGAAATTAAATTGAAATGAAATTGAAAGAAAAAATAGAGAGGATTTACAACATGAATTATCCTCTTGAGATCCTCCACAATGAACCAAGGCTTTGTCTTTTGAGGATTCCATGATCTATTAGATTTGGGGTATGTACTATGTATTATTATTAGGAATAATTTTTTTAATTCTTATTGTTTTATTGGAGTGAGGAGATGATGGTGTTAGTTGTTTCATTTATAGTGGAGTAGAGGGTTGTTTTCTCATTATTTAATTAATTAGTTTATTTTTTTGAATAATTTTGTGGTTGATTTTTGAGACTAAATATAGTAATAAGATAATTTGAAATCAAACAAATGGTTATTATTTAAGAGAGAGTCAATGAATAGTGTATTTAACTTATAATTTATATATGCCGTAAATTATTGTATGAGTTCTATGAATCTTGGTATGGGACATCACAATGTATTTTTATTTAAATCAATGTAGTATAGGTATAAATGTGTCAAATTAAAAATAGTAAATTATTTAGGGTTCAAGTTAACCTCATGGATTTTCTAATTTTCTATATATTATTTCTACTAAATACATTTTCATCATTAAATTTTTAATGATGATGATTTTTATAGGGATGATTAACTTACAATTTTAATGGGAAAAATGTTTATGAGCTATCAAATCTCTTCATATCTTGATATTTTTTAGGAAATATTTTTAACCTGAAGAAAAACAATTTTTATTAGTGTCTTTTAAATCATTAAATTCAAATTGTGAAAAGGGATTACCCCATGAATGGTTTCGGGCTATTGGTTTTTATAAAAATACACACAACATTCTTTTCATTCAATATGAAGGGTTCTCATTCAAAATATAGGATCTATCATTGATTTTATGGATATATGATTTTTAATGGACGACATAATTCTAAAATTGACCATAATTTTTCTAACACTTCTTCTCTCTAGGATGGTGATCTTTTTTATTCTTCATTATTGTTGATAATGACGTCACCATAACACTATTTTTGATGATTTTGTGAAATTATGGTGATGTTATTATTTGACCATTCTAGATTAGATGGGTGATTTTTTCCTAAAATATGATCCTCATGTTGGTGGTGGTGTTGCACGAATTTTTTTCAGTTATGTGATATTTATCCTCTATTTTTATTACTTATATGTTAAATGGATTCTACGTAGTGATAATCGGTTCTAAGCCCTCAGGTTTTGTCATAAAATTATTTAATCTTCGGTGTATTCTATTATGGTTGTGTTCCAATCATGTAAAGGTGAGTAGTTCAATTTCAATGCCATATATTGTATTAATAAATTGTTTGATAAATAAATTAGAATTATTGACTGATTGATATTTTATTTGAAAAATTCTATTTTTGAAAAAATTTGGTTTCCCCTTGTTATGGTAAAAGAAAATATTATTTTCAAAGTGTTGGGAATGTTATTAGTGAAATATATTTCAATGAATCTTTTGAGGAGATTGTATGGAATATGTAGTATCTAGAATTATTTGGATACCTTGGTGTATGATTTAGTAAAATGCATCATCCATTAATACATTTAGTTGGTCACCCATGGGGAATTCCATTTCTCCCTAGAACCATTATTCTTTGGAGTCTTTAGAACTAATTGGAGGTTCACCATCCAAGGTGTTTCGTTTCACTATTCATTTTATGCATACATCTAGAAAATTGATAGGTACTATTTTCAATGTTTGGGTATGAGTATTATAGATATCATGAATTTTGGTTATTCTTTCCATGATGATACATTTTCATTAGATTTTTACTATTATGGATATGAAATGATATGGGGTTAGTGGTTTGAAATAGTTTCATATATATGATATAAATTAAATTTTTTTTATTTTTTTTATTTAACACTATGGAAAATGGAATTTGTTTCCATTCATTTGATATAAAATCTATTTCATTAATTATCATTACTTGTTTTATTTAATGGTGAGAATGAATAAGTTATTTGAACATAGACTTATTATGTATCACATAAGATATGTAATACTATGACGATTTAGCCCACATGCTACACACCCCATTGGATGTGTGTAAAACTAGTTAAATATTTAGATAATATAAAAGGCAGGGTTCTACTATGACTCAAAAGGTTTCCAGTCAGTTGTGTTTGGGTAGATAGATGTGAAATAGTGGGTGTTTTCCCATTTTATCACAAAGAGTTGATAATTATCATTTTTGTTTAATATGTGTATTTGAACTCATAACTTGGTGTTTGTTTAGATACTATTGAGTTTTATCATTTCTAATGTCTACTATAAATTGCGGGATATATATTTATCCATGTTTAATTTTCCAATACTACTTTATTCTATGTATATATGATCCATGCTGTCTGATTTAGGTTGGGATAAATTATTCCTTTCCTTATTTTGTCAATTATTAGGTTATTTTCAGTAGTATCTGGGGATTGGGAACCCCCTTAATGTATGTGACGAGTTTGGTCAGGTGTTTTTCATGATGGTTTTCCCGATGGTTTATCATAGTTTGGTATTAGATGATGATTATTCATAGTCTTGAAGAGTTTTTATATGATAGATATTATTTTTGGGACTTGAGAGGTAGGTTTTGTTTAGTGAAATTAAAACTATTTCCATGTAAATACTCATGTAACGATGATATATTGGGATTTATGTTACTTATTTGTAGTTCTTGACCTTAATCTCGGTTTTTATTTTGGTTTTCTAGTTTGAATTGTGGTTTTTCAAGATTATTATCAAGGGACACTGCCTTTATATGAAAATATTATAGAGACTATGATTCATTTAGTTTGTCCCATGGTCCAAAATTCACCAAATGTCCAAAAAATATTGTAGGTACGACTAGGATCTTCAAGTGAAAGGTATCAATTTAGGGTGTTCTAACATGAGGACCACCATCAATTTATGGTGATGAATTAGTAATAAATGGTATTAGAAATACTATAATTGATTTAATAGATCGTATACTTCAAAGATACACCTGTTAATATCATAGTTAGTTGGATTATTCCTACAATCGAGGTTCCGAGAAATAGATTTAGGAATTTCAAGGTATTTTATTACAAGAAAAGAATCTTATAATATAAGGGTATCAATAGACTCTTCTTACATGTGTTCTTTTTAGTGTCATAAATGGTGGAAATATATTGTTTGTTCCTCTAATTGTTGTATGGATAAAGATATGTATCATCATATGCCAATTTGTTCGCAGAGCAGGTTCATTTTTATATAGTGGTAGCGAAGAGTGAAATTTTGAAAGAATATAAGTACCTTCATGGTTTGTGATAGGATATAATATAACATCTATTCATGCTAAAAATTTATATTTATACTGAGATGTTAGAAAAGACAATGGTGGAAGAGATGGATATGATTGTCATGGTTGGATCTTATATCACGTATCTTTAATCCATTGGAAACATTTACAGAATGCATGTGAAGTAGAGGAAGTTGAATGATCATCGGATGGGCAGTGGAGGGGGTTCCTAGGAGTGGGATTCCTTTTCCCCCTCAGTTATTGCTAGTATTATTCATATGACATACTATCAGAGTGATAATGTGTCGCACACCCCACATTCTTGTAGGATGCTTTCAAATATTTTCAATGTTCATTGCCTCTTAAACCATTATAAAATGTTATATTAGGAAATTTATACTTCAAATTGTATTTTGGGATCACTAAATCCAAAGGTATCTGAGGAATTGTCCAATTCTTCAAACAATAGAGGCCTCTATCCACATACCTTAAGAGTGAAGCTCCTTCGCAGAGTGGATGTGTTTCTTGTGAAGGTTGACACCAGTCATGTGATATTGAGAAGAACCATAATTATTGCACCTTATGTATTGAATGATATAATTGATAACAGTAAATCCCAATCATTTATTTCTTCCCATTTTTTATGTTCTTAAACTTCTAACATGACTAATGTACTTTATTTTGGAGTTAGCAACACCTTTTGTGAAGAAGAAAGAGTAAGGGATTTGTGATATTTTTTCACAATATATTACTGATGTAGAGTTGTTCTAATATATTCTATTTCTCCAAAAAAAATATTTGATATCATCATGATGAGGATTGTCGATAAGTAATCATGTTGTGGTTGACTATTATCATCAACAAGTCTTGTTTCATGTTGTTGATGAATGCTCTCTAATATTTTATGGAGAGTGGGATCTAATATATGGTCATACAAGACCTTTCCTCCTAGGTATCAGGCGTTTTTTATCTACTATTACAGTTGATCCTAAGGTTATTTCTTCTCCAATAGATCATCTAATGGTTCTTAAGAAGATTGATATAATTTTCCCAAATTACTTCTTTTTTCTTCCTCTAGAGAGGGATGTAAAGTTCCTTATTGGATTAGATATGGGAATACATCCAATCTCAATATCCTCTTATTATATGGAACTAGTGGATCTGAAACAAATCAATATAAAGATGAATGAAAATATTGTGAAATGGTTAATTTTGCCCAGTGGTTCACCATGTGTAGCCCTAATACTCTTTTTGAAGATGGTTGACAGTACAAATTGATTTTGTGTGGAATATCAGATCTTGAATTTTGTGGTAGATATGAATAAGTATCATTTTCCCCATGTGGATAATTTTTTTGTCCATTAATGGGAGGAAAATTCTTATCAAAGATCATTATTTGGTTCAGATATCATTATTTTATGGTTTGATATTATGTAATAATGAAGATGATTTCCAAGAGCATGTGTGACCATTATAAAAATAATGTGATAACATTTGGTCTAACTAATACTCCTATGGTTTTTGAAGATATGATGAATCATATTTTCCATCTTTATATCAACACGTTTTTGATAGTTTTCTATAATGATATTTTGGTTTATTTGACATCTATGCCTGATCATAAGAACCGTCTTTGTCTTGTATTGGACATCCAAAGTAATCATCATTTATATGGAAATATTTTAAAATGTTTCTTTTGGATCCAACAAGTAATTTATGTGGGGAACATGATTTATATGTGTATTTCATTAGTTGATCCTGATTAGGATAATGATGTGATTTTAAGGTAGGATCCCTAGAACATCATTGAGATTCAATTATTCCATTGTATAGGTGGTTAATCTATGTGTTCTTACCGTTTTAAATCACAATTTTCTGATCATTCTAGAATAGTGTAGAAACTCACATGGGATAATGAAATTTCATGATTCATGCACTATTTTGGGATGCATGCTTATGTTGGATGATCATGTTTTGACCAATGGATTTCATCATCTTTGGGCACATGAGAAGAATGAAAACACCCATTATTTGGTGGTTTTCATGGATATTCATGAACATAAATGTTTAAAACATGATCACTTTGGAGAGGGGATAATAGTCATTTTGGCCCATGTGAGTTTTAGATATTTTTTTTATTAGAAATAAATTAATAGAAAAAACTGAATGTGTGGGGAATACCTTCATATATTTGAAATTCACATCACTTGTACCCCAGAAAGAAGGAATGTTCTGCTGATTCTCTTAGTTGGAATGTGGAATTGTGATCTGTATTGAATCAAAGGATGAGTGAAGGCTTATTGGACTCTTCACTTAGTTTTATATAGATACCTAGGATGATATATATGTTATGGTTCTAACAAGATTTCAGTTATCATAATCACTCCATGAGTCTATTCCTATGGGGTAAGTATAAAGCTAATGACTTCACTAGAATTTGAGAAACCCTTTTATGGTGGGGAGACTGATTCTGGTTTTTCTTTCTCTTTAGATAACATTATCATATTTAGTGTTAATTTCATCATCCATGTATTTATGGAGAGATACATTTTGTTTGAATTTATTAGTTAACATTTGTCCTTCAATTAAGGATTTGTATCGATGTGTTATGGAAATGGAAATGATATGGGTGGTCGGGTATGAATAGAATCATTTAAGATTATGTGTCCCATTATTACAGCTTCTAAGAGATAATGGAACATCATATAATACCTTCTTGCTAGATCAATCCTCTTATGGTACCATTTTTTGAAATTTGAAGAGTTTTCCATGGACTTTATTGTTGGATTACTATTTACTTCTAAAGGGATGAATTATATATATGTGGTTATTTACCATTTGATGTTGTCATGCCATTTCATTTTGATCATGGTCCACAGTATAGATTAATATCTACTAAATATTTATGTGATGGTGTTTTTCAGGATACATGGGGTTCCCTATCCTACTGTTTCATACTAAGATCCTATATTTACCTCATATATGTTTAAGAGTCTTCAAGTAATGGATAATATGGTATAGTTGAGTAAAACATACCATTTATATATATATGGGAAAAAAGATTGTGTTATTTGTATTTTAGGGGTTATGATACACACCTACATCTTGGATTCTCTTGGATCTTGGTATAACCATTCAGAACTGGTTGGATTTTCTTATAATAATTTTTACCAATATTTGATCATAATGTATCTCTTAATTGCTTTTTATGGTCACCCATGCACATCAAATAAATTATGGGAATTTTTTGTCAAGGTCACACTTCTGGTATGATGTCTATTTCCGTATATTTAAATGTTGATTTAGTATATACGTCCGATTTTTTTATAGATTCTATTCAGAATAGATCATATGTGTATCATCGATTTTCCACTTTAGATGTTTTCATCACAAAAATAGTTTTATTGATTTTTCTCCTTAGATGGATCACCCACATTTTCTAAAATAGGGAATTTTATATTTGAGATATGGTTTACCATTTGATGTGACATAGTTTCTTGGGAAGGTAGACTATCGGTAGGAATTACAAACAAAGTTGATATAAATTCATGATGTTTTCACATATCTCATATTAGTGTATATCATGTTGATCCATCACATATTTTGAGTTGTGAATATATTGAGTTAGATAAAAACATTCATATTGTATAAAATCAAGTGGATATTGGTGACTCTTAGGTGAAAGTATTTTACAAGGATTTTATCCATTTAATAAGAGTGTTGTGGTGGCATAGATCTTATTCACATGAGGCTTGGGAGTATAAAACATAAATGAGGGAGTAGTTTCCTCTCCTCATTCTGAACCACTATTCTTCCACATTACATCCTAGAGATTGAAATTTATATGGTGGGGATATTGTGACATCCTCTTTCATTATTTTAGGTCCATATGGCCTCTATTCATTCTTCCATATTCTTGTGGGTGCATTTCAAAACATTTAAGGAAATATAGTGTTTGTTTGAGAAAATGAACTAATGTATCAGAATATGTGTTTTTTTAATTAATGTAGTCTAGGTATAAATTTTTCAAATGATTAAGGGTATTTCCTTGGGGCATGAATTTACATAGTGGATTTTTTTAATTTTTTCTACAAAATCTTCATGAAATAAATTTTCCCACTGTGAATTGGATACATGATGCGAATTTCTAATAAAAATGATACATGATATTGTTATGCGAATGAAATTTTTACATTAATGAAAAAACACCATATCAAGAGATGGTTGGGATTGGTATTTTTTAATCAAATTCATTTCATTTTTTTGGTGTATCATGAAAATCATTAACTTCATATTGGGAATAGGGTTCACGTCATGATGTTTTTAGGACCATTTATTTATAAAAAGTTTCATGTCTGATTCTTTTCATTTCGTATTCAATATTCTCCAAAAAACCTAGTTTCTCTCATATAAATTTTTTAGGATATCCACTCCAACTAAGTCAAATTAATCTATTAATAATATTAATTGTCATTATGCTAAATCTCTCTTAAAAGTGGTATTACTTCTTCATTATTTGCATTGATCATAGAGGCATTGTTGAACTGGATTTTTATATCCATCATTATTATAGTTATACAGTTCTTGATCCATTAAATATCTATTTGGTGATAATCTCGTTGAGATTATCCCTTGAATTTATTTTTGTGTTCTGTTTATGTTCCTTGATGTAATCATCATTTATCTTAGATGTTTTCAATTTTACTGGTCAAATTGATTCTATGTTATTGAAATAAATTATATGCACTCCTTTATTGTGTCTTATTTCCTTCCCTTTTGATTGATTATATTTTGAGATTTCATGACTTGATTTGGGATTGGTGGTTCATTGTCTATAATGTTTTGTATGGACCTTGATTTTTATGAAATAATAAATTTTTTAAAAAATAAAATGGAAGGACCAATTGATATTTTTTTGTGTGTGCATAAATGGGTTTTTGAGAATATATTTGTTTCCCTTGTTTTTGTAAAATAAAAATGGTAATTTCAAATAATTGTGAAATATATTTATGAAATGTTTTTTAATATATGTTTTTATGAAATGTTTTGGATAATGTATCAAATTGGATGCACTGGTTAAATAGGTCTAAAATGAATTAATAGGCTTCATCCATTAACACTATTGGATGTTCACTTATGGGGTGTTCTTATTCTCCCCATCAAAATTATTTTAGTGAATTTTTAGACCCTTTGTAAGGTTCAGAAGGCTGGTTGCTTCTCTAATTTCTATTCTGATGCATGATATTTCCTATGTATGTGAACAATTATTCAAGCTAGACTGAAATATTGTGATCTATGGAATGAATTTAACTATTTTTTCAGTTTTACAGTTTTCAATTTGATATGATATTTGATTCACGCATTGAAATAATTTTATATATGTGATACCTTTTGAAACAATTTTACTTGGATTATTTGGACTTGTTGAAAAAGGAAATGTTTTACAATGCTTTTGATATAATTGTTTTTCTAGAATTCTCATGCATTATTTTATTCATATTTTATCATGTTTATAATGATGTAAAATATAAGTATTATAAATCACCTCAGTGGGATCCTAAGGAGATTATTTATATGATATCATGTTCAACCATTATGTGGTGTGAACACCTTGTTATGTATTTTGATGCATAGAAATTAATGGTTTGGTATTGAGGACATGGGGATTCTTTTAGTTTTGTCTTGTTTGATGATGGTCATATGGTGGTATATTTTTCATAATATATAATGGATTTTTTATTCCCACATTGATTCATTCCTTTATATTAGACTCATACATTTAAATTTCTTTACATTCTTTTTAGTTTTATAATTTTGAATATCTTTATTCTGGTATGGATTATAAAATTTGTCCTACTTATAATCGATTTATTAACTTTTATATATATATATATTACACATTTTTCACATTATGTTGATTAAAATCACTCCCTATGGTTTTTATTGATACATGTGTGTGAGTTACCAACTCATAGGGATCAAAAACTTTACTTCAAGTATGTAAAGGGTCGTGTCAGGTATCTATTTCTGAGTGTATCTGGGTCAATTATTCATATCTATTATAGAACACATGATATATAAATACACACATTTACCCAATGTTATTAAGTTATATATTCTCCTAGATGTAAATTTATTACATTCAATGATGATGGTTGTGACTACTCAAATACTATGATTGATTGATACAGTAAAATTATGGTAATGATAATGAGTTGGATGGGAGTGATTATAGAGTTTTGACCATGATTAGTATTTACAAGGATCCAACATATAGAGATATAGTAATTTTTTATATGAATATTTCTAGGTAAGTGGAGACATGATTTATTTTCCTTGAAATTTCTATACAATCATTACTAGAAAATATAAAAATTATTCTCTAGGATGATGAGGTCCTATAGAAGAATATTAACGTATTAAATGATGGAAAATTTAAATATACCATCTATAATGATGGATTGTCAAATATTTGTGGTATTTTATGTGTTTCGTCCATAAAAAATCTAAAGAGGTAATTTCTAGATGAATTATGGGGATCAAATGTTTTATTACACCATAGTAGCATAAAGAGGTAGATGGAATTAAGATAAATTCATAGTGGGATCAATGATTTGTGAACTGGCTTACTGTGGGATTGAATTAATAATATTCTAGTTGGTAAGGGAAATAATATAATATCGTAATGTTAATATTTATCCTATTATATTACCCATATAGATGTGGGATAGTTTTTCAATTAAATGGTTCACTAGACTCCAAAATAATCCCGTGACGTAAGATGATATATGGGTCATAATTGATCATCTTACTAAGTATTCTATTTTAATTTAGATAAGATAATATCTACCCCTTGAGACATTTACCAACTAAATAGTAATGAACTTTCAATGGTTCATGGGGCACTATTGTCGATTTCATCTAGTATTATCCTTCAGTTCATATTGATATTTTTTAAGTGTCATTAAAAGGATCCCAACATTTTGATAAAGATAAACACAACCTGACATCCCAAGACTAATGCGAATTCTAAAGGGGATAACCATATACTATAAAACATGATATGATCATTTTATATTAACTTATAGGGTATATGGTATTAGTGAATACCATTGGTGGAATTTAGAAAAAACAGCATCTATATTAACATTTATATTGATCCATACAAATCATTGTATGGGGGGAGGTGTTATAATATAACCAATTAAAAAGAATTTATGGAAATATCATTTTTTTACCAAATCTTGTAGACAGATTACTATTAACATAGAAACTATTAATGATTATAATAAATCATCCCAAAGTATAGAAAATAGTGATGATGATAATCCTAGGAAATTAATGGAATCTCCAGTTTGGAATCATGTATTATTAATGATTTTATGATGTACATATAGTGACACACATTTTTCATTTTTCAAACACTACTATAACATAATTTTAATGGTAAGAACATAAAACCATGAAAAAACAGGATCCATAGGTTTAATATCATGGAAAAACATGGACCACCGATTAATTTTACAAAATAAAACATAATATATTTATAATTCATTCTTCTTTAGCTTCTTATTGGCCATCGAGTTCTCCTTACTACAAGTAATAACCTGAGGATATTCATCAAAAAGGGATGAGATAAAAGTATAATAATATTTAGATAAAAACATGAAACAATATAAAATTGGGTGAGTATAAACGTAACATTATCATTATAACAGAATCATGGGATCATTATCATGAGAGGATGTTGTTAATATATGTTTTGGAATGTGGTAATGCATAACAAAGAATGGTCATGTCTTAGTGTCCCAATACCAAACGTAGTTGCTAGTAAAATATAGAATCACGATGATTAATATATATATTTTACCCATGATATTAATCAAATTAATCAATTAATTGGTGCTCTATATAATTCAGGGTTCACCTGTCACATCATAACATTTACATTGTTCTATATAATTTTGGGTGCACCCGCACATCATAACATTTACATTATCATGCATGCCACATAGAACATATATAAATATAAAACACAATATAAACCACTTAATGGAAATTGTGTTATGTAATAAGAATACACTAATTATATTTTTATTACAAAATTAATTATTAAATATCATACATGAATCATGAACCATGAGTGCAGAGGACACAATGTATAGAAGTAAAATAAATGTTTTTTCAAAGAAGACTACTTTTGCAAATCATTGTTTATGTCAAAAACACAAGTAGATTACATGTATATTCCAAAAGGTTAGATGATAATGAATAAATTATATTTAATGAATATAAATACTAAATATTGAGTGAAATAGGGAATCCAAAAAGAAACTGTGTTGGATTTGACAATTCCCCTTACCTTCTCTCTAAATACAATCTTCAATTTAATGTCATGTATAATAACAACAAATTATTTAATTAACAAATAAATATACATTTATAAATGAAATATATTAATTATAGTTTTAGCAAGTTAATTATTTTTCTTTGGATGACTTATAGAGAAAAAATTTTTAATTTGGGAGTGTGTTTTCATAGTTTTCACGATCATTTCATTTGTATACATGAATTTAAGTCCAGTTAAAAAGAGGATGAAATCCAAAATGGTTATTATAAATTATAAATTATTTATAATGTATCTGATTTATCATACAAAGTATTTTATTATATACCATGATAATGATTAATTTTATAAAATATAGTGAAGATCGTTTTTGGTTAATTTTGGCGGTTTTTCAAACAAAACAATCTTTTTTAGTTTTATCATTTGGAACTATGAGTATAAGTTATTTAGAAAACATAAAAATAGATATAAAATTAAATTTAAAATCTTGTTTGAAAAAAAATTTATGGTCTTATTGTCGTATTTGAATATTTTTATTAAAAATGGAAGTGCATTGGCCACAATATCCATAAATTAACACATCATGAGAGATGATTTAATTTTTAGGATAAAAGAGTGAGAGAGAGGATTTTAATGTTGGATCAAAAATTAATATGATATATTTCTAGTATATGTATGTTACAAGAGTTTTCAATGCATTTGGATAATTATTTGTGAGGATAAAATAGGAAATTAAAGGAAATTGAAAGTAAATTAAAATATAACGAGTGGGGAATTACATCATTAATTATCATATTGAGATCCACCATATGGAACCTAAGATGGTATAATGATGAACATGAGAAACCACAAATAGGGTAGGCTATATTAATGACTATTGGGATGAATTATATCAATGATTATAGAAATAGTGGTGTGAGGGGTGGTAATTATAGTGTAGAGGGGTGTTATAACATTATTTAATTCAATAGTTTATTGTTTTTCTCAAGACAAGTCAAAGTGTTTATTCATTAGAAGAAATACAGTAATTATATCTTCTGAATTCTAACCGATGGTTCTTAAATCATTGATTTCGCAATTAATAGTGTATTTATATTATAATGTCCATATGCCGTAAAGTTTTGTATTTCAGTAATCACCCAAAAATCAAGTAATTCAGAAAAATATCAAAAATATATTATAACAATTTGTCAATGAATTGAAATAAAAAATTACTCCATTTTATTAAATAGTTTTTTAATATGTGTAATTTAAATTTTAATTAAAATATTTAATTACATGGAAAATATATATTTTAATATTATAAAAGATTTTGTTACACTTTAAAAAATTACATATTGCCTCATAAAATTATGGAAGAACGCTTCTTTTGAATTGTTAAATTATACATAATATTGTAATTAATTATTTATTCCTTATAAAAATAGCATTATTTAATTAATAATTTTTCCAATATTTAATGACCTATATTTATATCAATTTTTTACTTATATGAACCAAAAATATTATTTATACATTCATTGGTGATACTATTATTCATTTGGATGCGTTACAATTCATAAGGTTCATATTATTTCTCCTATAGTTAGGATAATATTTAAAAAGTATTTGTTCCTTAACATGTATAAATAATTCTAATTTCATTTTTCCTCAAATATAATGATTGTATTATGATATCTATGTAATTTTATTTGATTTATATTATGTTAAATTACAATATGATGGGATTTGTTCCTTTGATAAAAGATTGGGTCATTACATTGTTCTCCCCTATTGAAATTTCACCATAAAATGTTTTTGTTTACATAAATAGTTCAGTGTTCTTCTCCTACATTCCATAATCCAGTTCCCAAGTTGAATCATCATTTTTATGGTTCTTCCAAAACACTTTGAAAATTGGGGATTTCTTGTTTCATAGAAGCATATCTCTCTGGTCCATAATCTCAATGTGTTTCTCCTCATAAGAGAGATCAACTACTAGTTTCACCACCTATGAGTTCAATACATGTGAGGGATCTGGTATTTAAATTATCAGGAACAATATGTGGAATAAATCATAAACATGTGATGTATTTGGTGGAAATTAATGATGATAGGTTATATAACCTATTATATCACATATCCTAAAGTGGTCAATGTACATTGGGCTTTGATTCCCTCTCTATCCAAACTACATTACTCTCTTCTATGGTGATATTTGAAGTGAGACTCTATCATCAATGTCAAACTCCAATTCAATTTGAAGGTTGCCAACATAGATCTATTTCTGACTCAACGAATCATCGATATGTTGTTGGATGGATCGATCTATCTCTGTAATCTGTTTCACCAAATCATTTCCAAGTATCATTTTTTTCCAACTTTATCCCACTAGGATAGAGTTATACATCACTTATCATATAAAGCATCAGATGGATCCATCTTAATACTCGAGTGGATTATAATTTCTTATTAGAAATCATCCAAAGGGATTTGCTGATCTCATCTCCCTTTGAATTATAGAGATCATGATATTAGAATATCATTGAGTATAGGAATAGTCTTTTGAATTGGCCATTAGTTGAGGGGTGATAGGCCATGATGATATTTATTTTAGGATTCAAATTTGGTTATAGAACCCTCCAGAAATTCGATGTGAATCTAGTATCCTGATTAGTGAAAATCGAGAGTGGACATTCATGTAGTCTCCCCACTTCCTTCACATTTATTTTTTCATGTTTGTCAAGAGTGAGATCTTCCCATATATAAAAATCATTGGTAGTATTTGTGAGTCATTCCAGCACAACCAATTTAACATTATTTCCATTGGATGACATTGGGAGACCCATGACAATGTCCATTTTGATATTTTCCAATATCCATAGAGGTACAGTCAGTGGCTGAATCATTATTTTGGACTTATATCCCTCGACTTTAACTTGCAGATATATAATTGAAAATCATGTTATATATTTTTACATTTGGGAAGGATAGAAAATTTTGAGGTATGAGCATTGTCCAATAGATCCATCTTTATCCTAGGTGATGATGCCACCCAAATAATTCTTCCAATCAAAATCACACCATCGTCGTCAATACGAAAATCATTCATATTCCATTCCATTAGGTAATTCTACATATTTTTAAATTCATATTATACCATTGTGCCTCTTTAATCATCTTTTGGATAGACGGTGGGAAAATAATTTGGTCAATGAATGATTTATTCTTGCATGTTAGGATTTCCAAGTCCATCCATTTCATATCCATGAAGATTGTGTCATTCTCAATGTACATCGTAGATATAGAAGCATTTCATTTCTTTCTTATATAATTAGCTTCTTTGTCTGACATCCTAAGGTGATAATGATTAGAGAAATCATAGATATTGATTTTCTATAACCATCTCATTTGATGCATGTTGAGATCCTATTGTGTTATTATATACTTTAGGCTATTTTGATTAGTATATATAACACTCTTCTAACCATTTAGGTTTCACCGCATAATTTTCAATGGAAAAATCACAGTTTATCTCTCCAGATCATGATTCAGGTAGTTCAACTCATGAAGCATAAACTACCGGGAGGCATAGTCGATCACATTATAACTTTTAATGAGCAAATAGCCCATGACGTTCTTGAAAAAATCAATATATATCTCAACATATTATTCACATGCCAATAATTTTAGTACATGTGTAATGATAAGCCTTCTCTTTAGCTACTTGAATAATTCCGGGAATTTTTCTACCCTGACTCATTTTATCACATTCCTTGTTAACATAGTTAGTGGGCTTAAAACTCCTGATAAATTTCCCACAAAATTGTGTTATTAACATTCTATGCCCTGAAAACTATGGATTACTATGACACAAGGGGGTATTGTATGTTTATCGATAACCTTTTAATGAGGGGACAACATATAATAACTCATATGTAATAACATGTCCCAGTAATGTGACATGTTGCATACAAATGTCATAGTTTCTAAACTTGGCATATAACCTTCAAATCATCAATGACGCTAGAAAAAGCCTTAGATGTTTTTCATGTTCCTCATTACTTTTGGAGTTGATGACAATATCATCGATAAACAATACCATAAATTTATTGAGGTAATCTACCAATACAATATTCATCAATTCCACAAATATTGATGTGGTGTTATTATGTCTTAAGGTAATCACATGATACTCATAGTACCAATAACTTTTATAATACCCAGTCTTCTAAATATCATCATTCATCACCATTATCTCATGATTTCCAGACTGAAGATCCACTATTTCGATGTATTGAGCTCATCTCAAATGATCAAAAAATTCATCAATCCTTCATAAATGATACTTGTTATTTTTGTTAATCTTTTTGAGTTACCTATAGTTGAAACATAAGATCATTGGTCCAACATTACACTTGAGAAAGAGCATTGGTGCACCACTAGGTGATTCACTAGGGAACATGAGACATTTTTTAAAAATCTATTTCTGATGCTTATTTAAATCACCTTGTTCAATAGGAGGAGTATTATAGGGACACATGTAGATAATATTAGCTCCATTTATGAATTCAATTCAGAACTCTACCTCTCATTATGATGGAATTCTAGATTACTCATCGAGAAATACAACATTATATTCAATAATGATGGAAAAATCCCCAAGGTTGATAACTTCCTTTTACTCAACCATTTTTAAGTGGTTAGCTTCCTCATAGGGAATCAACACCCACACAATTAAAGGATTTTCAAAATAGATTTCCAATCTTCATTGTATTTGTAGCAGAGTATGGATTGGTCTGGAATATGAAAATTTATTTCCTTCTTAGACAGATTATTTGTGATCTATATAACAAGATCCCGTCAAGCCCCAGTATTAAGTCAAATTACACCGAAGGAAATATTAAGAGATTCATTGGAAGAGACTTCCCACATACACGAATAGATGAATTGTCCAAAACTTGATTTTAAATGATTTCACCACTAAGTGTTTTTACGGATATCTATATTTCAATGTTTCGCAGCTTCAGATCAATAGTTCCAAAAAACATATACGATAAAACAGAATTCCAAGAACTATAATAAAATAACACATTTTTCATACTAGAGTGTCCAATAAATATACCTTGTATGAATTCATTTTCTCACTCAAATTAAATAGTACTGATGGAATAATCCTTACCTTTATCCTTTGGCATTGGTGGTTGATGACATTTTTTACACTCAATAAATTGGGGTTTAGTACACTCTCATGCATAATGATATTTCTCCCTATAGTTGTAGTATTGGAACTTGGGCGGTCCTCTTCTTTTTCCTCCATCTTATCCTACAAACTCATGTAGTTTTGACATTCATTACCCCGGTGGCCGTATCTCCCACACTTGATGCATTTCAGGTCTCTTTGAGAGAGTTCCCATAGATCTTCTTCACACATTATTGAGATGTGGGTGGATGATTTTTCTTTCCACATTTATCCTGAGATCCCCTTTCTTTAAACTCAATCTATCATTTATTATCACAATATATATGGAGGAATTCTATATACTCCATCTCTTCATTGAGAGATCATCGAGCAATTTCTTTATTACATCCAATGTCTTCTCCTGTAAGAGATTTACAAAGGTGTAGTTTAAATCCAATTAATAATATAATAATTTTTATATCATTATTGGTAAAAATACTCAATTTTTAAATTTAATTTCTTGTGAAATATTCTTCTTAATACATGAATGATTATACATCTTTTTGTAATATCTTTATGAATTATCACTCTATCTTTGTATGAAGAGTTCGAAGGAAATACAAGGTATTGATAATTATACTAAAATCTTCCCCCTACATCTCGTCAATATATTCCCTTGAATTGTTTTCATAGTCAAATCCCACAACTGATCAGCCTCTCCATATGGATGATAAACAATGAGATTCACCTTATCTATCTTAAATTAGCGAAGAACATATAAGATATTCTCTATCATCTTGAACCACTACTTCATAACTATTAGATCATAACATCCAGCAAATGTTGGTGGTCATTACCCAATAAAACACTCGAAATCTATATTCCCCATAACGGTGAAGTACATCAATCCACATTATTACTGTCATTATTCAGAACCGAAGACAATTGGGTATGAGTCGCCTTGAAATTTTGAACTCCACCACAAAAATCATTAGGTATGTCATTCCGGATATCAATACATTTTCCCTTAAATGGGTTATTGTACATGTTTCACTTTTTCCCCACCATTATTTAAAATAGAATAGGTTAGAAAATACATAAGTCCACACATTATAAATAAGTAATACATTCTATTGATCATGTAAGACTGTAGGAATATATTTTGGCATTCCAATGTTTATAAATTTATATAATAAATCATATTTGGTGATAACATATAAATATTCTCATAATTAAGATTTAATCTATGGATATCTGATAAAAATTTCCAAATAAACTAAATTGTCCTCTAATACATCCTACTGTGACCGTACCATTTCTTAAATTACTATTAAATAATTTTAATCATAGACCACATAAAATCATAACAAATAATGGATTCAATGGTTTAGTATCTTTGGAAATAATTGAAAATACATATTTTTTAACAAATAAAAAAATTATTTAATACCTTCTTCTATTGCATCTTATTTTCCATCATGTTCTCCTTATTACAAGTAATCAACCAAGGATATACCTCAAAAAACGGATTTGCTAAAAGCCATGTAAGAGGATATATAAGAAAAAGAAACAATATATAATGTCGTGAATATAAATATTAAATAACTATCATAACAGAATCATGGATTCATAATCAAGATAATAATTCATTAATATAATGATTAGATTGTGTAAATGAAAATTATGAAACCCATGTGATAGTTGTGAACTACCACAGGTAGTAATGAAAATGGATGGTATCATTTTCACACATATTTCACATTTCTTAATGTTATTAGTAACATTATATAATTTTGGGTTCTCACGTCAAATCATAACATTTACATTGTGCTATATAATTCTAGTCGCAGCCGTCATATCATAATAATTACATTATTTTACATGACTCATAAAACATATATAAATCATGAACATACAATTAACCATGTAAATTAATGGGTTAAATATAATAATAATAATTTAATAATATTTTGGTTCTCAAATTAATGATTAAATAACATCGTTGAGTCATCTACAATTAGTTAATAAAAAACAATCATGAGAAGGAAAAGGTGTGTTTTTTGATAGAAGAGTCCTTTTAGAAATCATTGGGTTCATATAAAACTCAAATTAGAAACCATTTATATCCAAAAAAGGTAATATAATGATGGGGAAATTATATTTAATGAATATATATACTAAAAATGGAGTGAAATATGGAGTCCCCAATAAAAGTGAGTTGGATTTTAGCATTCCCCTTAACTTGGGTCCAAAATCATTCTTCGCTTTATTGTCTGCAATAATAAGATAGTATTCATTAATTTAAAATTAAAAAACCTGTTATACATTGATTTTATTCATTATAGTATTATTATGTTCATTTATGGAATTTTTGATGAGTTATAGTGTTTATATTAATCATTCGGGTGTGTTCGTTTTCATAGTTTCCATGGTCGATTTGTTTGTATACGTGAATGGATTTTCGGTTAAAATGAAGATGATAATAAAAAACATTTTTTATATGTTATTGATTGTCCTGAATAATATTAAATGATCTTAAAATGGATTTGGTTATATTCAATGAAGATTATTCATTAGATATATGTTAATAATCATCGTTATAGGATAATATTGGCTGTTGTTTCAAAAACAATGAACTCATTTTGTTTTATAATTTATTATTATGAATATAAGTTATATCCAGAACATAAACAGGGTTATAAAATTTTCTTTAAATACAATTTTAATCATTTTAATTGTCATGTTATCATCATTGAAGGTCTTTATGGAAAATGAAGTGCATTTCCCTCATTGTCGGAAGATTGACATATCACAATCAACAGTTTCATTTTTATGATAAAAGAGGTAGAGTGAAGATTTTAATGATTAATAATAAATTAACATGATATAATTCAATTAAATTTAACGTGTTGGAGTTTTCAATTTTCATTTATGGAGGTGAGTATAGAATAATATAATAAATTAAATTGAAAGGAAATTAATTGAAAAAGAAAGAGAATTTACCTCTTGAATTCTCCCCTTGAGATCCTCCTCAATTCACCTAAGGATGGTATTTTGCTGAGAACAAGAGCCTACAGATGTGGGGTAGGGTATATGGAACTTTATTGGGTAGAATTTTTGCAAGTATAAAGGCTTGATCCATGTGAGGAGAAGAGGGTGTGAGGGGTGTTATTTATAGTGGAGGAGATTGGGGTTTCCACATTATTTAATTCATTACATTAGTGTTTCACTATAGAAAAAATATTGTTTATTCATGAGTCAAAATACATTAATTATATCTGTTTACATAGAAACAATGGTTCATACAACTTCAATGAATCAATTAATAGTGTATTTATCTTATAATGTATATATATATAGTAAATTATTGTATTTCACTATTCACAAAATATTCAATTATTTCAAAAAAATCCACAATATTCTCCATAACCAATTAGAAATGTGTATAATACAAATATGAACTCTATTTTATGAGAATAATATTTTTAATATTAGTAATTTAATGTTTCATTAAAATCATCATTTATATTGAGAATAAAGATTTTAATATTATAACTGATTTTGTAACACATTGACAAACTACATAAGGTCATATAAAATTATCTTAAAATAATAAGACATAAAAATATTAATTTATGAATACATTTTATGTAAATAATTTTTTTATTTAATTATTTAATTATTCCTAAAATTGTAATTAAATATTTATGACATATAAATATTCCAACATTCAATTAATAATTTTTGAAATATTTTATATCTTATATTGTGATATAATTATATCTTATTTTTACATATAGGTTTTAAAAGTTTTCTTTATAATTTCATTTGTTGAGTCTCTAATTCATTTGTTTGGTTTACTATTCATAAGGGTCATATTACAATTCCTATGGTCAAGTTACTATTTCATCTGTATTGGTTTATTAATATCAAGAAATACTTATAATTTCATTTTTCATTCATGTATAATGTTATTATTGTGGACACCAAGTAATTATCGGTTATTTATAATATTTTCAATTACTATAATAAAGAGGAAATTCCTTTTATTACATTCTTGGTCATTACATATTCCACCCTTTTGAAATTTCACCGACAATTTTTTTTACATATGCATGTGAGGGTTATTCTCCTTCATCACCTCCTCTGGTTCCCATATTTATTCTTCAGTCTTATGACTCCTCCAAAACACATTGACAAAGCGGGTTGTCTTGTTGCATAGAACATTATGTCTCTAGTCTAGAATATTTACTCATTGCTCCCCATAAGAGTGATCATCTTCCATCAATACCACCTATGAGTAAAATACATGTGAGGGATCTATTATGTACATCCTCAGGAGAGGTTCTTAAAACACATCATGAAAATTTGATATATTTGGTGGAAGTTAAAGACGATAGGTGACAAAACCTTTGATATAAAAGGATCTCCAAGGGGATAATGTACCCTGGCCTTAGATTCCCTTTCATTCCAAACAACATGAGTCTGAGGTATAGTGATATTCGAAGGAAGTCATTATCTTCAATATCGATGTACAAGTCCATATGATGGTTGTAAGAATAAACCATTATCCGAATCTAGTAAAATTAGATATATTTCTAGAAAACATGATAATTTTATATTATCTCTTTCCCAATACCTGATCCATGTAGCTTTCATTCACCAAATACATCCCAAATGGTTAGAGTTATACATAAGTTCTCAAAAATAGATTCATATTTTGTGACCAAATACTAAAGTGGATATTATTAGTATATGAGAGCTCAGGTGATGGGATATTCTGAACTCACCCCCCCTTTCAATTATAAATATGAAGATCGTAGTATATATTTGTGAATATGATTAATAATTTTGGATTGGAATCCACATTAGGAGTGATAAACCATGTTGATCGTTATTTAATTGCTCAATGCCAATTAAAGATCCCTCGAGAATTTAGATGTGAACCTGGGATTATGATCATAGATAATATAGTGTAGACCTCTATGCAGTATTACCAATTCCATAAAATCTATTTTTCCATGTTTTACATGGGATACATATTCCTAAATAGCTGTATAGTGGGATGTTTTTTGGAGTTGTTCCACCACATCCCATATCACATTTTTTCCTTTGGATGACTTCAGAAGTCTCCTAACAATGTCAATAGTGACATTTTATCATTTCTGCATGGGCATATTCAATGGTTATATCATTACATTGGAATTATATCACTCAAAATCAAGTTGTAGACATATCATGCACCTTGATAAACATTCATCAATATCGTTATTCTTAATTTCCCATTAAAATTGTTCTTGAAGATCAGGGTACATATTGGTACTCTCGTGATGGATAAGGAATTTTGAGCTATGTGCTTTGTCGAATAGCTCCTTTATTATCAAAGGGAATAATTCTACAAAAATTCATTTTCCCATTGTAATAACACAACAATAATCGAAATGAAAATCATATAGATTACCTTTTTAATGAATTCTTCTTTAGTTGTAACTACATATTTTCCCATTGTGCATTTTTAATCACTTTTTGGTTAGATGGTTGGGAAATCATTTTGTAGAAATATGATGTATTACCTAATATTATGATTTCCAAATCCATCCATTGAATATCCATGATGATAGGTCATTTCACAATCTATACCATTGAAATAATAACATTTTCATTCTTCATAGGGCGTCAACTACTTTGTTCCCCTTACCGAGATGATAGTGAATAGATAAATTGTAGTGTTTATTTACCTATAACCATCTAAATTGATATATATCAAGATTATTTTGTGTTCAAATATACCTTAAGATATTATTCTCAGTATAACTATTTCTTTTCTCACCATAGATGTAGTGATTCCATGTTTTCAAGGAAAAAATCATAGTTGTTAGATCCAGATCATGTGTTGGATAGTACTACTCATGGATATGTAACTTCCATGAGGTGAAGCCTATAAAATTATCATTTTCAGGAGTACACCACCCAACCAATTCATGGAATAATAACTATATATAAAAAAGTTCTCCAATTTTCAGTAATTTTATTAGAGGTGTAATGATAAACCTTCTGTTTAACTCCTTCATGCTTTTGTCTGATTCTTTCTTTTAGACACAGATTATCTATTTCCTTGTTAACATAGTCAGAATGCTTTACAATCGTCAGAAATTTCTCAAAATATTTATATAGTACCCTACTAATCCAAAAAACAATTGGAGTTTTGTGACACATGAGTGTTTGATCCATTTTTTAATCACCCTTGTTTTTAGTGGTCTAGATAAATTCACTCACATATGATCTCATGTCCCAGGAATGTGACTGGTCGTATCCAAAAGTCACACTTTCTGAAAATGGAATAAACATATACTTCCACAATGTCTCCAATAAAAACCTTATATGTTTTATTATGTTCCCCCAAAATTTTTATGTTTATGAAAATATCATTGATAAACACTACTGAAAATATTTTGATGTAATTTCTAAAGACAATATTCACAAATCCATGAAACTTTATGGGGAATTAGCATGTATGAAGAGAATAGAAAAAACTCATACTTCCCATACCATGTATTTATGGATTTATTCAAAATATAACCCTTCTACAATTTATCAAATGATATCTAGAATGATGATTTACTATTTAGTTGTATTTAACGCCTCACACCTGGTTAAACAAGACAAAATTCCTTGAGAAATTTTAATTTTTCTGTAGGGTGATCTTGTTAAATTATCAACAATAGATACAAAACCGCATTGATCCATTATTATTATTTACCATTAGAATGGGAATACCCCTGGGTAATTCAATAGATTGCATGAACCATTTTTTAAAATACCTTTTTTGCAGTTTTTTAATTCGTCTAGTTCAAAAGGAGGAATCCAATAGAAAAACATTGAGTTAGTAGTAGCTCCATGGATTATTTCTACTGAGAAATCGACCACATGATCTGGTGGGAGTCCAGGTTACTCATCTATAAATAAATCACTATATTTATTGATGATGTAAATTTCCCCAATGTTGGTAAATTACATTGACTCAACCATTTGGGAGAGGCTAGCTTCATGGCAGGGAATCAACACCCACACCATTAAAGGATTTTCAAATTGATATTAATTATCATCCTCTCATTATAAGAGGATAATGGAAAGGCTTCAAAGATGAATATATATTTTTTTCTTGACATTTAATATTATATATATATATAAAGTGCCAATACATCCCCATTAAGGGTAGAATTACACAAAGAGAAGTATTTTGGGATTCAAAAGAAGAATCTTCCCACATATGCCTATCTAGGAAGTGTGCAAAAAAATAGGATACGATGATTTAAAAAATGTTTTATTAGTGATATATTTGTATCAAGTTTTTATAGATTCTATTAAATATTTATATATTAATTTAATGATAAAATTAAATGTGTTGAACAAGAATAAAATAATACTTTTTTCATTCAGGAGTCACTATGAAGTATAGCTTGTACGACTTCATTTTTTCACTCTACTTCAATAGTAGTGTCACCCCAATAAGTCCCTTAATCCTTGGTCATTGGTGTATGTTGAAGATATTTACCCTCATGAACTCAAGGATTAGATAACCTGAATTCATAGTTTCCATTCTTCTTATAGATGTAGCGTTGGACTATTGGTGGTTCTCTCTATTCCTCCACCACATAATCTTACTAACTCGTGTCTTTTTGAATATCAAGAGTTATGTGGCATTCTATCCCACACATGAATAATTTTCCTATCCCTTTGGGGGAGTTCCCATGATTCTTTTTCACATATTTTTGAGATAATGGTGGTTTAGTTTTCTTTTCACGTTTCTCATTAGTACCTCATGTTTGATACTCTATATTTTTTTTATAACCATAGACGTGGAACCATTTTACAAAACCCAAATCTACTTTGAGGGAATATAGTAATGTTTATTAATAACTCCAAAAGTATATAATTGAAATAGCCTTTCAAATGTGAGTATTTATACTAATAGACAATCTATCAATTTTTCCATCTTTTTTTTATAACAAAACCGAAAGTGTACCTTGAAAGACGTGCCGGATTTTCTTCATAAGACATAATATATTTCCCTTCATATTTATTTTTATCTATAAATTATCTCTCCATTATTTTATGAATATTTCAAGGGACATAGTGGTTATGAATCATTATCTTAATATCTTCCCCCTCCATCATATCAATTTTTTTTACCTCAGGATGGTGTTCATAATCAAATCCTAAAATTTATCAACTACTCCATCTTGATGATAAATAAGTATAACCACTTTTTCTATAATAGAAATGTGATTATTGGAAATGATATTCACCATCGAGTTTACCAACATTTCCTCAACAGGTGGTTTGAATTATCCACTAAACATTGGTTGTTATTGCTATATAAAACACTCCATATCTAGTTTTTCCCACATTTGTGATGTAGGTCATTCAAAATTATTGAGGTTTTTGTTCAAAATATGAGATAGATAGACAATCATCACAATAAAATTTTGAACTCCACTTCTCAAATAATTAAGGATGTCATTTGGTAAATCAATTCATTATCCCTAAATATTTTTTTTCCTAGTTTATCTTGGTTCCCACAATTTTCATTAATTGAAATGGTTAGAACCAAACATAACTTCGCATGTCATGAATAAATAATATATTCTTTGGTTCATTTATGTAAAAGGAATATCTTGTAAAATCCATATATTTATAATTTTATAAAATAAAAATTAATGGATTCATTCTTATACATAGTCTCATAATAATGGTTTCACTAAGGATATATAATCCGAATACCAAAATTAACAAAATTGTACTCTGATATCAACTATAGTGGCCCTTGTTTTTATTACATTTATGTTACATCTTTTTAGTGATAAAATGCCTAATATAATTAAAAAAGGGGATCCAAATTTAAATTATTTTGGGAAAACTATGACCATTCATTAAATTTAAAATGAAATGAATAAAAGTTTATTAAATTCCTTAATCCATAGCTTTTAATTTCCCCTCATCTTCTCCTTAGTACAAGTAATCCGATAAGGATATACCTAAAAAGGGGTGGCTAAAATCCAAATAAGGGGATATATTAGAAGAATAAACAATATAACAATGGTTGAATATAAACATAACAACATAATCATCATGATTTTAGCATGGGATCATAATCATCAGGGGAATTAATTAATACAAGGGTTGGAATGTGGTAATGAATAAAAATAAAAAACCATTTCTTAGTGTTCAATTACAACACATAGTTGTGAACAAGGATAACTTAATGTTCACATGTATATATATTTTACCCATGAGATTAATAAAATTATCCAATTAATTTTACTGATAAATAATTCAATATTCACTCATCACATAATATAATTTACATTGTGATATATAATTCCTGGCGCACTAGTCACTTCATAACATTTACACTATCATGCATGAAACATAGAACATATATAAATATTTATTATAAAATAAAAAATGTAAGGGAATGGTTTTAATATCACCACAATAAATTCCTAAACATTGGGTTCCCAAATTAAAAAGGGAATACAATCCTAGAATTGTCCACATTGAGTGAAGAAGAAAACATATCAAGAACGAAAACGAGTTTTTTTGAAAGGAGATTTATTGTAGAAAACATTATATTTTTCATAAAATATAGTAGAAAATATTTATATCATAGATTGGAAATATAATTATTATTAAATTATATTAAATGAATATCCATATTGAAAATCGGGTGAATGGGGGAAAACCCAAATAAAGTGACTTAGTTTTGAGAATTCCTCTTACCTTGTGTATAAACATGTTATTCCCATTAATGCCCTATATAATCACAATAAATTCATTAATAGACAATTAAAAAACATTTTATACAATATTTTGAAACATTATTGTTTTATTATGATCATTTATTTCCCTTTGTATGAGTTATAGTGTATAATTTCTTCGTTCATAAGTGTTAATTATCATAGTTTTCATGATCAGTTTATTTGTTTACATTTATGCATGTTCATTTAAAATAAGGATGAAGATTAATATTTGTCATTGTATGTTATTAATGATAATAAATAAGAAAAAATTATCTTACAACGGATTTGGTTATATACTATGAGGATGATTCATTAGATAAATGCTAATGACGACTGTTATAGGTTAATTTTGGCATTTTTTCAATCACAACGAACTCATTTTTTTATCATTTAGTATTATGTTTGTATCTTATTTCTATTACCTAAAATTTTTAATAAAATACACATTAAAATATTTTTTTAATCTATTAATTGTTCTTATTAACTTCTATGATGGTGTTTATGGAAAATGAAAGAGCTTCACCAACATCTTCTATATATTGACATACCACAGACGGCAATTTCATTTTTATGATAAAAGAAATAGAGGGTGGAGTTTAATGTTGTATCATCCACGAACATTATATATTCTTATTGTATATATGTTAATGGTTTTATAATTCCATTTGGATGTAGTTAGGTTATTAGATAATAAGAAAAGAAATGAAATAGAAAGGAAATTAATAGAAAAATAGAGAGGATTTACATCTTGAATTATCCTCTTGAGATCCAATTCAAGGTACATAGGATTGGTGTTTTGATGAGACCAAGACCACATGGATGTGGGGGAGGGGATATGGAAGATTATTGGGTAGAATTTGGGAAATTTTCAATGCTTTTGTGGTGTTGGGAGAATATGGTTTGAGTGTTGATATTTATAGTGGAGGAGAGGGAGGTTTTCTCATTATTTAATTCATTAGTTTAATGTTTTTTTGAATACAAGAATATGTGTTGATTGTTGAGACTAAATAACGTAATTAGACCATGTGATTTCAAAAAAGTGATTATTATATAAGCTATGAATAAATGAATAGTATATTTAGCTTATAATGTATATATCCCATAAATTAGTGTATTTCATTATTCACAAATAAACATGTAATTCCTAAAAATATCAAAATACACCTTTACATTTTTTAAACTAATAAAATTAAAAAATTAACTCCATTTTAGGAAAGTAATTTTATAAATATGAGTAAATTATTTTTTAATCAAAATTATCATTTAAATTGTAAATATAGATTTTAAAACATAAATAATTTTGTAACACATTGTAAAATTACATAAGGTATCATAAAATTATGTTAATATTATTGGACACCAAAATAATAATTTCTGAATAAATTTTTGGAAAGTCAATTCTCGTTAAATTATTAAATTAATAGTAAAATTTCAAATAAATATTTTGGACTAATATAAATAACAATACATAATTAAATTTTTTTAAAATATTAACATACTTATACTATGATATAATTATATCATCTTTCGGGAATAAGGGTTGAAAACATTATTTATACATTCATGGGTGATCCTTCAATTCAATTGGTCAGTTTACTATTCATATGGTTCGTATTAATAATCATTTGGTTGGGTTACTATTTCATCAGTATTATTTTTTTAACATATGAAAATACTTCATATTAAATTAATTCATTATTTATAATGTTTTTATTATTGTATATTATTGATTTTATGGGGTTTATACTATCTGAAATTTATTTAAAGAAGGAAAAAATACATTGATAAATGATTGGATCATTATATATGGAATTTTTAATATTTGGTAATGTAGGCGATGTTATGAAATAAGTACATCAATCCTTTTGAAATTATTTATATAATTGGAGGTTTATCTTATTTATTTTATATGCTTCTAAATCATTAAAATTTTTATGATGTATTACTTGTTTCATTAATGAGGAAGTGATCTAATAAACATTATAACCCATGCAGTAATACTGTGGAATCATGACTTGACTTATAATGAAGAGTTTTCTAGATTCTTGAAACCAAATATCATTTATTTCAAAATTAAGAAAACTCGATTTCTGAAAGTCCATTTAAAAAATCAAAATGTATAAGTGGAAACCTAGGAACCTAAATAAGAAATGAATAAGAGATAAAAAATTTCATTCAATTCTTTATTCATACACTAATATTGGGGATAATGTAATTTATTTTGGGAAAACATATTTCTTATGACCCTAATTTAGCATGTAAACAACATATGAAGATCTATTACACAATGTAAACTCTAAAGATCAATATTAACTTGTATATTTACATTTTTAATTTCAAATTGTTTTAACTTGGTTTAAATAATTAAAATATATATTTTAATTTATCATAAATGTAATATAATAGATGATATTTTGGATTTATTTCCAAAAATATTGATCTTTAAGTGAATAGTTCAAATAAATTTTTTGTAAAAAATGGAAATGTAATGACATTGAGAGAAATTAATCATAAAATATACCTAACAACTCATTTAGGTTTAAAAAAAAGTTATTTTAAAATAAAATTATTCCATTAAATTTTTTTATTAAATTATAAATCCAATGTCTAGTATTATTATAATTCATTAATATATTAAAAATGGTATTTGTCATTTCATAAAATAAGGTATTTTCATGGTGATATTTGAAATTGGATTTCCATGATATCCTTATACAATTTTTTTTATAATAATTAAATTTATGCCATTATAATTAGAATCCAATTAATTTTTTCATATATTAAAAATTATTGTTTCTTAATGTTATTTTTTATAGACCATTTTTACACCATTAAGAATGTTTTTCTTAAAATTAATATATGAGAACATTTTAAATTTAATTTGATAAAAAAATTAAAATTATTAATCCAAATAATCATAAAAGTTAAAATTTTTATTGGTTATTTTTTTCATTAAAATATAATATTGTTTAAAATATCACAAGTTTAAATGTAAATTATGAAACAAGATAAATTGTTAAGACCAAAATCTGTAAAATACACAATGTTATATAAAAGGATTGTATGCCTTTTTTTATATCCAAACTCTCTATACCATTTTCATATTTAAATTTAATGGGTAATGTCCCTTGAATAGTGAAATTATATTGTTTAAAATGTAACGTTATTCCACAATCTTCCATTTATTTCACACATAAGGGGGTACCACTTCCCCAACATAAATAATCACCTATACCTAGAATTTATTATTTTATCACCTGAAATTATATTCTCTTATAATAGTAAAAATATTTAATGTACTACCATTAGTTATCTTAAAGCCTTAATTTCTAAGAAGAACACAAAGGAAAGCTCAAATCCACAACACGAGTATTATAAATCAAGTACATTTTATTTATAATTATATTAATTTAAATTTATGTAGACATGATAATATATGAATATATGAATAATTTATATACATAAATGTTATTATATATCTATATTTATCATTTTATATTCATATATTCCATCTATTTAGAAAAGAAAATTGTTGTTCGTATGTACGTTGATACTACTAACACCATGAATAACTAAATTAAATTTTCAAATAAACACAACATTAATGGCTTCTAGAATATATTTAATGAATAAATATGATTTTTATTATGTAATTATTATTTTTACATGAAAAATTACTTTAAAATTTAATGATATGATCAATAACTGATTATCATTAAATAAATTGTTTAAAACAATCGTGCTAAGAGGAAAATATTTTATTCAACATTTTTTATATTTTTCTATCGATTATTGAAACATCTAATTATTTTATACATATAATATATCACTATAAATAACACAATATTTTATAATTATTATTCTGTTACAATGATATTACAATAAATCCACATCATAATAATTTATTAAATGGGGCTTTGTTCAAATATTGGTCAATTTAACCACCTACTTGAACAATACTAAGAATTTGTATTATGATTGAAACATAGAACATAATTACTGGTATAATATAATATAAATATAAATAAAATTATTTTTTATTATAGAGATGTTATATCAATATATTATTCAACAAATTGGATAACACCATTTGATCGATAAGACTCACAAAAACCTTATTGTCAACAATTTTATCTCCAAGGATAAAGACTAAAATAATCATAAAAGTGCTTTTCAACATAGAAAATAATTATTAAAAATAACTAATAGTATTATTAATATCCTATTAATGATTAAATTTAGAAGAATAATGTATAAATACACCACCATTATTAAACAATTACAAATGGTAAAATTTATAATCACCCAAAGTGGAAAATAGATAAAATTATTTTAGAAAATGACTATTCAAGAAGAATATAAATGATAATTGAAATGATAAAAATTAATAAATAAGTGATTATGATATTTATTCTTAATAAAATTTGTTTAATGTATGTTCATGTAATGTAGGACATCCGGAAATGATTTTCGTCTCAAATTCATCTCTTTCAAACATGTTTGGTATTATGAACCTAATTTCCTTAATGTGGTGTATATGAAAACCATTAAAGATGTCATATCAAGAAATAAATAAATATATGTAATTTTACAGTCAATATTTATCTCTCTATTTAAAAATAATTTGATTGAATTTCTTCCCTATCCATAAGCGGGGTTTTTGTATCAAAATTATAATTATTCGAGAATCATGTTATATTCACCACCTAGTTAATATATTTAATTGTATAAATTTCCATGGAATAAATTTTATCTAATTAATTATGATGTTTTGGGGATATACAAGTCTATATTTATCCCTCTCATACAGTCATTTGATTTAAATGTTACCAAAACCATTTTAAAAATCAATCATTTCCATAGTAAAAAAAATTATATCATTTTGTAATGTAAATGTTTTTGTGTTTTCCTAGAAAATGGATATCAGTTAAGAAAAATGATTGTTAATGTGGTTTTGGCATAGTTTCACCTAGAGGTAATCAGCCGAAAAAATTTTTGTTGTGAATTGACTCAATTATCACACCGATGCATGATGAGTGTCCTACGATTATACCAATTAGTATATAATCTTGAGGGATATGATTTGGAATATTTACATGAAAATACAACAATATTATAAAATAACACCCTATTTGATAGAATATATGACATGAATCGCCGAACCTAAATGAATCAAAAAATATAATTTTTTAATATTTACAGTTATAACCTAGCTGTTTAATTTTTTCTTCAGAATAGGATTAAACTCATTATGAAAAATATATAATAATCCCACTGAAAAAATGTATAGAGTAATTATTTTGAAATAATTATACACTTTTTCAATGTCATTTTATTGTTAACAAATTTTACATCAATAACATCGATTTTTAATAAAAAAAATTCAAATAATATTACATCAAATTACATTATAACATATTAACTTTAAATGAGTAAAATAATATCATTTTTAAAATCATCAAATCCAAATTATTTTTGGGTGATATTTTCTAATTTATTTCCAGAATGAATTATTATTACATTAAATAGTAAAAAATATCATATTTTAAAAAAACTATCATTTATTTTTAATAAATAATGTAATTTAAACAGGTTATAATATTCAGTATTTTACATATGAAAAATTTATAATATAAAAATATAACTAATTTTTCATTAATTAATAATTTAAATTATATGAATATAAATCAATTCTTATGCTAAAATAAATTTATCATAAAATTTCATTTAATTGCATATTTATTTTCAATGAAAATTATTTAAAATAACACATAATAATGAATTACTAAAATGAAAAGTTAATGTTATATATCACAATATATGAATTTAATTTCATATAATGAACATTACTACTCATAGTGTTAATGTAAAAGAATACTTTCCATGAAGTTGTATTTTCTATATAAACATCTTGTCGTTTAAATTTTTTAATTTAATTTTAAATTAAATAATTCAAATATTATAAATTGAATCATGATTAATGAATTCTATATTAAGAATCATGATTCCCAATTCAGTGAAATATTTTCTTTTTAGTTTTTGTCTTTAATAATAACAACAATAATAAATAATTATAACTATAGTATAGGTAAATCGGTTAATTAATGGTAAATATAATATGATAAGGACAAAAAACCACAACAATACCATTATTTATCATATTAGAAGAGTGGAATTCTAAAATTTTCATATATAATTTTTAAATGTGGATAATTTGTGAAATATATCATTGATTTTTACCATTATAATAATTAAGTAAAAGATAATGTAAAAAATGTCACTTTTATTATTTTAATAACTATATTTTTATGTGGAAAAGATAAAGTCAAATTATATTACATAATAAATGGTTATATAATAGATAAATAGTTTCTTATTTTCATAATATATTTTTAATTTTTTTGGATTGAATAATCACTTCAGTTGTGCATATAATGTCGATACAATATTAACTCAACTAATAGAAAATTAAAATAACTATTTTTAAAATATTAAAAGAAATATATTATGAATTAATTTTTATGTTCCGAAAAATTTGGTAATTTTCTATTTGAGTGGTGTCAATTTATTATATCCAAATTCCACAATTTTTATATTTATTAAATATGAATTAAATTAATAGTGTCAAAAATGACATTAATGTGTTCTTATAGTATGTAATATTTTATTAAATGATTAATCATTCATAAAAATCATATATTCCACCCACATATATATATATATATGTTTAAAATTATCAATAATGACCAATTTATGGACAAATTTTCATTTCATACTTATTATATTGGTACCTTAATGATTAAAAACAACATCATCAAATAAATTTTCAAAAATATTTATTACCTACTAAAACAAAGATATAATGAAAAAACCTAAGTGTATAATGTACAAATATTAACTGAAGATATTCACTCAACCCTAAAGAATTATTTATTTTACTTAATATCAGTTTTCATACCTAATAACATGAATTTTTATTTATATTAATTTAATTATATAAGAAATTCCATGAAATCCCTTCTATTATTATAAAAGGGCACCCTCTCTCAACTTCTATTCACACTTCAAGAACAATTTGGGTTGGAAAATACCAAAATAATATATTTATAACATAACTCCTCACGTTTTAAAGGGGTTATTTTCTAAATAATACCATCCTTATAGGGATGACGGTGTAATGAAAAAAGATATTTTATAAATAAGGGGTATAGATTTTAAGAGAATGTTTTAGATTATTTCATTTTCCAAATCCTTAAAATATTTCAAATATTTTCTAGAAAAAAACACACAGGTATCTACCATGTACTTGGGTATTATCATATTATTTTAATTATCCTATATTGAAATCCTTCTTACTGTAAATAGGAAAAAATCAATGATCATTTGTACGGCGAACTACTGCCGCACAGACCAATGTAATTCACTTTCCATCACCACTTGTCAAGAATGGTTATAGTAGGGTATTTAATACTTATATAATATAATAATGAAATATTTATAATTTAAATATTAAAATATATTTTCTACATTCTCACATTTATATTATTTTTAAAATGATAACATCATTCATGCGTACATATCGTCTACCGCATCCATGATACGATGCTATTCATTTTCAATCACCAAATCACATGGACAATATATATATGTCTCTATAGTGAAATAATTTTCTATTTATTATATAATTTTAAATTATTATATAATACTTATAATGATACAATCATGATCATTGTAAAATGGAAAGGATACTCATGTGTGTGTATAACATACAGTCTCAGTGATTGCAATGTAGTTTTTATTCAATAAAATTTCTCAATGGTTTGTTTTAAAAATAAAAATTATTTAAAATTATGATAATTAGTTAATTTTTATTATTCTTGATATGATGGAATAATGAACACTTTCACCATAGAAAACCTACTAATTTTATTTTAGACATCTAAACCGTATATCATCAAAATAATCAAAGTGAAATTAATTGATAATGTAATGTTATATTAGAAATTAATAAATACAATAAAATGAGAAATAAACATTAAAAGGTATATTAAACATGTAAATAATTAATATAATTTTATTATTTTGGGTGATAAAAAACATAGTTGATGAGTCATACATTATTTAAGGGATTCTATCTCAACTGTCATTCATTGATGTATATTTTAAGGTTGTGACCAATTTTATTTTATATCAGGTATATACTAAGAATTTAAAAATTATGCCATTAATACCTCTTGTATAATGGTATTTTTATTTTCAATAAAATGTATTCAAAATGTGGAGATTTTACTAGAATGTTATAATCCTTAAGGGGTTTTTAACTCAATTTACCTTCATTGGGTTATACTTCTACGCCAGTTAATATGTTTTCCCAATATTATGTGTGGAATTAACATTAATTTTATATAATTTTTTGTCACCTTATTTTTTATTTAATTAAATTTATGATACATAATCACTTCACTTATTAATTCTCATTATGATGGTATGATCTATGAAAGGGTTTCCCATCTAACTTTTTTTTCAATGAGACATTTTTGTTTTCATCACATTATTCATTAAAGAGGAATATATACATCCCAATTGAATTGATATATCATTATTCCATTTATATTGATTTTAATTAAATATTCATTTGATGTTATTTATATCATTGGGATTGTTATTCAATGGTGACCAAATCAATATGAGTTAATTTCAAAATCTCATCATTATATTGATTTTTTATGTCTAGTTATTATTGTAGGAATTATGTGATACCTCTATATTGTTCAAAATATATTTTATTCATATCTAGTTATTTATAAGGATTTTAATTTTAACTTTCATTATCCTCTTTGAATAACTAAAGAGTTTCGAAGAATGTTATTATGGAAATGTTTTTTTATTCTTTTTCAAAGAATTTTCCCCTTTCCTGTATGTATTTTGATTAAAATATTTTAAAATAATTATTATACTATTTTAATATGATTTATTAAATATATTTCAACAAAAATTTAATTTTTACACAATTGATGAAATATTAAATTCTTTTAAATTTTTGTTTTACTTGAAATGTGATGGGAATCATTTTTTAATTCACTCAACATGAAAAACATTTAACGACTCCATAGACTCTCGATTATTGAAACCATAATGTATAATTTTCTGTGATTTTTATAAATATTTTTCTCTATGATATAATATAAATTTTGATTATTTTAATAAGATTTTCCTTATATATATTTTTAATGTTTTTTATGGTATTTATATTTATCATGATAGTGACCATTTATTTTACATATAATCCACATGGAAAGTTGTGAGATGATTACATCCTAATTATTTATCTATAGGGTTTTTTGATAATTTTGACTCAGAAAAATTTAACTCATTTTATAATGTTTTTTCAGTAATACTGTTTATATCTGTTATGTATTAATTTTTTGTTCTACCCTTTAATACGATGAATGAATTTTACTTATTTATTTGTTGGGGGACCTCTATTTCCCCTTGATACATCAATAACTCTCATGAGTTAAACTAGATTGGGTTTTTTGTTGAAGACTTACCAATTTATATAAGATGAATTGGCCTGTTACCTTGATAATATGCTTATTGTCAACAACATTATACATTCTGATATTCTGAAAATAGTAATTGATGACCATGTGTTTGTTAGAATAGTTATGATATCCCATGATAATTTTAAAGATCATGTTATTATTTAAAAGACGTTATTTTATTTCCATTCACACCTCCATTATTATTCCTAATTTTGATGTTATTGATTATGTGTCATCTGTTTTATGATATTTACTATTAGATATTTATCATTCCCTATTTAAACATGTTATATTATACTATACATAACCATTATAGATAATATAATTTCAATGATATTTTTTTTCTCTTCCATGATATATGAGATGGAATTACTGAATGAGTTAAAGGATATTAAATTTATACAGTTGATATGTTTTTTAATTTTTTTAAAAACTCTTATGTGTTATTTATGTGTGTATATTTTTTTACCATGTCTAATAAAATATTTTTTTCTATGGGATTTTATTCCTCTTATCTTTTTCCAATGTTATCATGTTACCATCAGTTCTTTACTAACTTTCTTGGTGTCATTATAGTTTTTATTATAGAATATTTGAACAAACCTTATGAATTGGATTTTTTAGAACATATTTTAGGAAACTAACCCAATGAATGAATTTTCGGAGAATTCTACGCATAGGATAACGTTATAATTTTTTAGTAATGTACATATTATACAATCTAACTTTCAATACCTCTTATTTTGGATAGTACAAGTGGAAATGGTTTTCAAACATAAAAATTCAGAGGTAATAACATAAAAGGAGTTGTTTAATATATATCATCATCATCCTGGTACATGGTTAGTGAACCCTTATTCTACACCTAGATTGACACTCCAGAAGAATAAAATTGAGTTAATTTACATTTTATATTTGATCTGTTATGATTAATCAAAAAATGGAACCTATGGAAATATGATATTATACAATGATATTTGATAAACCTAAAGTTAATTGGGATGATAATTGTATGGTTGATCATATATTTAATTGAATATACACACATTTTAGATTATATGTGATGGAAATTTAACACGACTAATGTTATTTTGGGAGACAATTATGGTAATAAAACCACTAATTCATTATATGTTTTATTGAAAATGTAAATTGAAAATAAAGTGTTTTATTTAATGGACATTTGTTTAATGTTATTTTTAACCATTATGGATTATATTATATTTAATGATTATGAAATTATAAGTTATTAATATTTTGGATCATATTTTTTGTCATATAGATTACCATTGTATTGTACATTTTAGTGATAATTATTGTTAATTTTTAGGGTTTCAATCATATTTTTTATATTATTATAAGAATTATATTATTATTGTTTTAGAAATAGGACAACTTGTGTATATGGAAAAAACATCACAATTGATAATTCTATATTTCTTCATCCCACAATCGATTGTTACAAAAGTTGAAATGCCTACCGTTATCCTATATAATGTATTGGTTAGTAGAGAAATGTTTTTAATTAAATGGTTTTATGGAATGATACTAAGAGGACATTTATAAAAACAATATAGTATAATTTTGTTTGGTGAATAATGATATTTCGGGATATGTTTTATTGGTTTATGGTAAATATAAAAATTAGGTTCAACATAAAATATTTTTTTTGAAGAACACTAATATGTTTTGGATGTTTTAATAGATGGATATGAGATAAACATTAAGGTAAAAATATTCATTAATATGGATATTATTGTGGTTTTTATTGTATATAGGGTTATATATTTAATGAATGATATTTGTTAAACTTTTGGGTTATTGTATAATTTTAGAGGTTAATGTATATTTCATTATATGAATGTTTATTCATATTGAGATCATTGTGCAAAAAATTTTGGTTTGGGTTAATGTATAACTATATGATGAATAACATGTTATAATTTTATGGAATTATGTGACCCATTACATATGGATTTTAATTCTTCCTAAAAAATTCATCTTGAATACAAAATGTTATAGAAAATTATGATAACTTGGTGTAAATTGATTAAAGGATTAATTATATTTTTCATGTCAGTATATTTACTTTTTTTCATATCCAACATGGTAATGTAAATAATAACTCTACGAAAAGGATCTAGAACCAAATATTCAATTTAAACACCATCATTTCCAATGAATCAAGGGGCCTTTACATATCATAGAATTATGGTCTTTTGTTCGTTAAAAATATCCAAACCATATTCTCTCTCACTATATATTAGTCATTGGGAATTAGTTTTCTTATATATACACATATATTAACTCACTAATAATGTAATCATATTTGAAAATAATATTTTTGGGTTATTCCAGACAATAATCATACAACACTTTCACTCATTTGAAGGGAATTATTTATTAACCCTTTTTATGATGTGGGTTTTTAAAAAAGGAATTAATAAAATGTCAAATAATTAATTATAGATATAATGTTAAAATTTCAAAGACAATTATATTAATGGGTGTAGAATGTAACACCTTGATATTTAAAAAAACATTATGGTCGATAGCATATAATACACGCACCATTGATCCAAAAAAAAAACACAATATTTTATTATTTAAATGTTACAATTATAACCTATCCAATGAATTGGTGAGTATAAATAGTAGTAAACATATTTTGAAAGATATATAATTTTACCACTAAATAAAAATGTTTAGAATATTTCTTTAAAAATAAACACTCAATTATTTGTGATGACATTTTATTCTAAAAATTTATTTCTTAAAAAATTATTTTTATTTACTTTTACTGGAAATTATTATAATAAATATCTATAACATTTGAAAACATATATAATAAAATAGTATCATAATATATTTCATTATATCAATATTATTTTATTTTTTATTTTTCAAAATCATTTCTGAAATCTTTGGTTGTTCATTGCTGGGTGAAAATATCTTTTTTGGTTGGTCTTGGGTTTTTTAATTATTAATTCAAGTAATTTAAAAATATTATTATTTTTTATACATGAAATTAAAATAGATTTTATGTAAAATAATTAAATTAATTTCATATGAATCATTATATTCCTTATTTTCTATATTATTTTTTTTCCGAATTATTTTTTTATTTAAATTTTTTTTAAGTGAATTACTATTCTTTCATTTTAATTAACTAATATAACCCGTAATTAAGAATTATTGAAATTAAATTTATATTTTCTACACATATATATTACTTTATATTAATATATTGAATATTACTAGTCATACACTTAATGCAAAATCATCTTTTCCATGATTAATTCATTTTCTTGAAAAAACAAAATTTCATAGTATTTTGTGAGATTAATTTGAAATTAAATTATTACACAAATATAAATTTAATATTGAAAAATTTAATACAGATATGATATTAGGACGTACAAATTTGTAATATAGTTCCCCTTTATTTTTTTCCTTATTAATATTAACGTTTGACAATAATTCATCACCATGCTCAGGTTAAATCATATAAATAAGGTAAAAATTAATATGATAAAAAATAAAACATAACCATAAAACATACCTTTATCTTTTTTTATATCTTTACTTCATCCATTTACAAACATTTGTTTTAATAATAAGGAAACTTGGTTCCATATTTTTTTTATTTTGACCTTTAAAATAATTAGAAAAAGTATATAGTTAACAATGTAACGTTAATTCTTTTAATTACAATATTATATTGTGTAAAGTATAAAAAAACATAAAATCCATCCTTAATTTTTATTTAAAATATAAATAATATTTTATCATGATATTTTAGTTTTTATTTTTTTAGATTCAATAATGTCTTTATGTTTTTATGCTACATACAGACAACATTAATTTAATTAATATGAAGATAAAACAAAGAATTTTATATATATTAAAAGAAATATAATATGAAATAATTATTTTTTTCCAAAAAAAAATTTGATTCAAAATATATATATTATATATATTTTTATTAATTATACCTGAATTACATTTTCATAATGTTTATTTCACACTTAAATTAAATGAATATTGTCAAAATTAAGTGTAATGTAAATTTATAGTAAAGAGTATTTTATTTTTTGATTAAAAAATCCAAAAAGTAATATCATATTGAAATTTATTTTTATATGATTAGATATATAAACTATGGTCAAATTATGAACCAAACATCCTTTTATATTAAATATACTTACCCGTAACTAATAAAAACATTATATTGTATTAAAGGTTAAATAGCATAAATAGAGGTCAAAAAATTGATAAGTGAAAAAACCTAATCAAAACTTTTCCAAATTATATTACATGATATTATTTTTATCCATACACATCCTAGGATTTAATTATATCAAATTGGATACATTTCATCCTGAAAAATAATTTATATTAATTTAATACATTATGAAATTCTTAGAATGATCTTCCCCAACATATGAATGGCACACCCATCCTATTTTACTCACACATCATGTTCAATTTGGTTCATCTATGACCTACCAAAATCCCTTAATGATATCCATACCCACATTCTGGTGGTATATTTTTGGGTAAATACAATACTAATTGGGATTAAGGTTTAAATCAATGGACAATATCCAAAGAGGATGTATATTTTTTTACTAAATATTTTAGTTTTATTTATACTTACTCCTATTTAAAATATTTTTCAATATAAAACACATAACATTAATACACATTAATTCATGATTTATTACAAAAGGATACACATAGTATAACCCGATTATATCTTTATTAATAGTTTAATTGTTAAAATAACTACATGAAATAATGACCTAAAAAAGAAATACAACATCATTAATTGAAAACATTTAAACTTCCCTTAATATTCAATGGATCTTATAAAACTACATAGGATACCATGGAATGTACATAAGAAATGGTTGATATGTATATCATAGTAACAGATTAATAAATGTATACAATATAAATTATGGACACATGTGAGAGAAGAGGAATATTAATGTAACGTATGATGGATAGTAATGATAGTATTAAAAATTGAGGCATGAGATAAAATGATAGAAAAATAGAAAAATTGGAATGTGGAAACCACATGAAACATGACACTATAAAAAAAATTCAATGATAAATTCCAAGACAACATAACAATGTTTGATTAAAATAACCTCCTATTAACCATTCATGAAATTTCATGATATTAAAACATTACACAATGAATTAATGGGATATATAATTCTAGGCCAACCTATCAGAATTCTTATCTTCAACATGAATAACTGTTCCATATAGATCATTCCACATAGTAACATACTTCATAAAAATTAATAAAATTACTAATGAGTGTGGGATACATAAATTGGAGCTCTCAATAAATTAATTATAATTACATATAGGCTAATACAATTGAGTGGAAATAAGAATGGGTATTTGTTTCACACATTTTTAGCATGGAAATTCATAGGGGTATTATAGCATTATAATGGGGGGGAAAGAGGATTAATGGGAGGGGTAAATTATATTTAAGAGGCTATCTCATCACATGGACACCATTACGATAATATGATTCATTTTTAAAAACATATTGAACCTGGATACTTGGGAATCTAAAAAAATAAGATATAGAAATATCGTAAATAAAGAGGATAATGAGAGGATCCCTTATCAAGAGAAGACAACTGTAAAATAATGAGATGTGATTATATATATCATAGTTGATCTATTTTAAGAATATAGATAAGTAATGTGAGATTAATTTTGTGAGTCAATGGTTTTGAGTGAATTGATATTTCTTTTGGATGGGTCTATATATAAAATGTTATGACAATTCATTATAAATTTCGTATCATAGGTTTTAGAGTGTATATTATATTATAATAAGAACAAAAAATAGTTCCATAGTATTTTCGAATGTTTTCAACCAATGTGGAATGATTTTAATTATTTTATAACTCGAATAATTGAAACAATTAAAATAATAACCATTGTAATGTGGATGTGAATCATGTTTATATTTAATCAAATTTTAAAACATTAAATATAATATATGTCTTGAATGGATTCAATGAGGGTATATAAATTTAATTAAATAACCGCAAAAATTATTTTAAAGGGAAAATATATTTTTGGTTGATTATACCATTTATTATATATATTATATTGCTTTTATATTCATTATAACGTTATAATAACCAAAATATATTTATATTGTATTTAATTTTCTCTATAAAATATGACACTCCATAAATTCCAAAAAATTGACATTAGATATTATTTGATGTTATAATTAAAAACTGATGTCTATATTATCCAAATAAATATCTAAGTATGATGATTTATCGGTTTAAATTAAATATCCATATTTATTGAAAAAAATAGTTTTTTGACAAAACTATTATATGACCCTTGTAAAATTATTGTTCAATTAATCAAATTAAATTATAATTTATATTGAATAAATATTATATAGTGATAATATGGTATTAATAATACATGAATTTTGAAGAAAATAAATCATTTAAAATAGTTTCTTAAACGAAACTATTCATTTCCAAAAAATACAATATGTGTTTCACAATTTCAAAATCTAATTTTAAACAAACATGTTATTTAATAATTTAAAATTTTAGTTTATAAAAGGGATACATATAATAATTTTTAATAATAAAATGTACAAATCAATACTATTAGGGGAATGATAAAAATATCGTTATTAAACCAGGGAATTACCTAATTGTTAGACACAAGTTGGTGTGATTTTAATGGGGTTATTCAGTAGACATGGTTTGGGATGTGAACTTAATGTGACAAAAAATTTCCCATAAATATTTATATACAATTTTTTGTTGTTGGATCATGATTTGGTATTGGATATGGGAAAGTCACAGTGATGTTATCTCCCTCATATGATCTAACAAATTGTCTATGTATGGTTGGATCGTAATGGTTGAGTCCATCACCTCTTTCTTCTGTACCATTTAAAATATATTATAATCCAGAATATACTAATGTAAATTCTCATTATATAAATACTATATTATCATTTATTATTATTCTTTATGGTCTCAATGTTAATATAACATATAAAAATGAAAAATAACATAAGTAATTTAATGTGTTTTTTAAAACTAAATTACTTGGTAACGAGTCTAATCATTCAAAAGGGGTTTAATTTATAAATGTTTTGGTTGTTATATTATTTCCACCAATAGAAATTTCAATAACTGAAATTTTAATTTTATACAATTAAATATGTGAGGGTACTTCTGTTTGATAACCTCCTCCTATTACCATGGTGTTTCCTCAATCATATGGTTCCTCCATAACAAATTGACCTGGTGAGGGTTCTTCGTTCATAAAACATTTTCCCTATGAGATAAGATATTCACTGAATACTCAATGTGTAAATGATAATTGTCCAATGGTTCAACCTATGGATTTAGTACATTAATGGGGTATAGATTAAACTTCTCCCAGAGGTATACCTGGAACACATCATGTACATGATATAAGTTAGGTGGTAGTGAAATTTGATATTCTATTTATCCATTGAAATTTGGGTTCTCAAAGGGGATGAACTATATTGGAATAATATTTTCCTTCTTCCCAAACACATTTACATTATACTATGGTTATATACCAAGGAACATATTATCTCTAAACTAAATCACCATGTATCATCGATGATTATATTCATACCTTTTATAATGAATTTTTGCAGATTTCCTAAGTTATAGAATTATTTGATCCTCGTATTTAACCTCTTGGATAATGTCAATTTGCAACAATTTATGCTTTCCAACAACATCCCAAAATATAGGAGTCTTCCACTTCATCCCATATAAGTCCCCATAAGAATCCATTTGAACGTTAGAATGATAATTTTATTATATAATATAAAATATAGGAGAAAGTGCTTGTCAAAACATCCATGGAAACATATTGAACATGATCTCAGTGTATCATCCAAATTCATAATTGTATTTTCAGATTGACTATCAGTCAATGTATGATAAAAAGTGTTGGAGCTTAGTTCAGTATCGAATGCTTGATTAATTCATGTCTAAAACCTTGATATAAACTTCATACCATGATTTGATATAATATATTATGGATCATCATAGTGTCTTACAACTTCCCTTAGGAATTTTTATTCGAGTTTTTCAATATATAAATATTTCATTACAAAAATGAATTCAGCTGACTTGGTACGGTGACCAACTACCACCCATGGGACGTTATTTCCCTTTTTTCCCCTAGGTGTCCTATGATGGAATCATTGGTTATCTTCTCCCATTTCCATAATCTTATAATAAATGATTTCGACGTACAATTAGACTTATGTCAATCAACATTGACTTGTTAACATAAAAATTACTGAGATATAAACTCTAAAATCACCCCATTCATGTTATCCATAATAATGTTTTTTTAAATTCTTTATTCATATTATTTATCCTCTTATGAATAGAAAATAACAATATATATTCATCACCAAGAACAGACCTATTAAGTTATGGTTTTGATGTTACAAATATCTAGGTTCTGAACATTATAACTTTAACTTTAGAAAAGACGAACTATAGAATATTCACAACCATCATTTGAAGCAACCCATTATATATTCGGGACTCCATGATCCTCTCAGGTATAGATGGAAAAGTAGTTATATGAGTAAGGTATGATTAATATAATTTTATAATTTTCATGTCCATCATTATTAGGTCCAAGAATATTGGATGATTTATAATCATCATCCTAGATAAGGATGTGGGATACTTTCATCTCAAAGAATCTACCATTTTGGGCACCTTACGAGGAATGTATTGGATTAAACCATAATAATTAATAATTAGATCTAACCACCATAATTGAAATATATTAATACCATGTTATGTAGATATATAAGTGATTCTTTTATGGTTTTCTATATTTCACACTAATCTCAATAGAGATATTGTCAAAAAAATAACCAATGGGATGATCAATACTGGAAATTAGATATATTGAATTATGTATTTCAACTCATGGATCATTAATTAGTGTGATAAATAGGCTATAATGTTTTCATTTTTCATGAGTAAACAACCCAACTACATATTGGTTGTATTACTATATATCAAAAATCATCAACTATTGGCGGGAAATGTTAGCACTTGTGAATTGAATAACCTATTCATTATCTCTTTGAATAATTCTTCAAATTAATTAGTATTGGAAAATGTGACTCCCATTGGAGTAATCATGGTTACTGTGTATGAAATTTATTAGATTATTCAAACAAACCAATGATAGTACCCAAATAATATATGAAAACTAAGGATTTTCATAAAATATGTTTTTATGTTCCATCCTTTTATTGTCGTTTCTTTTAAAGGATCCACATATTACCCTTTTTTGATGATAACATGGATAAAGAATGTTACATGATCTCACCTAAAAATCATTTATTATACATTTCATTATTATTCCTTCTATAGGTCATCACTATTAGAATTAAATTCTATTTATGTTCCTTATTTTATTGGAGTAGAAATGAATATCATCTATAAAGAATATAATACTTCTTTCTTGGAAATCCATAAATACTCTATTCATCACATCTGTGAGGATTTATGAAGAATTTGGGAGTCCTCATGGGAGCACCATGAACTCATTTTCCCCATATATTATAGATAAATGTTTCTTGGGATATCCTCCTTCTTCATAATCACTTGATAAAACCATGATATGTGATTCACTATGGAGAAGTATCGGTATTCTAATAGTTTATTCTAAAAGTCATATATCAATAAAATAATAAAATTTCCTTTATCTTAATCTTTTGGATATCACCGAAATCAATATAGAGGTGAGTCGACCCACCCTTACTCTTAACAAATGGACAGGCACACCCCATGGTGAAGCAATAGGTCATATAAACAATTTATCCATATTCTTAAGTGTGTCTTCATGTCCTCATGTTCTAAAAGAACCATTCAAAATGGATTCGTAGATATTTATAACACTTTGTGTATGATCTGGATGTAGTACTCAATATAACATATAATAATAAGACTATACAATTATCGAGAAAACATGTTCGGGTATTATATAACAATGGGAATGACATCAAATATGATCTTTTATTTAGTCAAAATAATTTAAGATTCATAGGATTTCTCAATATGAAATAATATCCATTCATGATATTTTGGAACTAGATATGATTCATCATCCTCTTTGAAATTTCATAGAAATGGAGGGTGATTTTCAATACTGTGGGTGATTCCCATATTTTGGAAATTTATTTTTATATTATAAAGTAATTAGAATCATTTTTCGATTAGAATTGAATTCCACTAAGGGGACTATCATGGTTTTTCTCATGAAATTTATCACACATATTTGGATAGGGGTGAGTTATATGATTGGGATAAAACAATTTATGCCTTATTCAACCTCACAAATAAATCAACATCAATTATTTGTGGTAGTGTATGAATAGTTATACTAAAATAAAATGATATGAAATAATGAAAATATGTATTATTAAAAAGTAAAAACTCTATTCTTGAATTAATAATTAGTATACATTTCACAAAATTTTTATCAGGATCCTCCTCAGTAGTTTAGATTTAATAATATCTTATATTATCTATATGCCTTGGATATTCTTTCCATTACTTTTCATCGATAACCCTTAGATTATTATATTGTTATAGATAATATCCTTATTTTTTGTTGTTGAATGATTGTAAAATATGATATAGTTTAACTATAGAATCACTTTTTTGCCACATTAGTGGGATTCTCCAATCAAAAATTATAAGATAGGATTCCTTCATTCCTACACCAAAATCATTTTCTCTTCCACAAAAAAAAATTCCTAGGCTTTTTATTCCATGAATTTTGAATTGTGGGATGAAAGAAATTGTAAAAACATTCGACTTAATTGTCATACTAGTGGAATTAAAATCTGATTTCTTCTTCATATCACTTCAGAATATAAGGATTCAAAAATCCAAATTTTGGATTTTAGGGAACATCAACAAATTTCATTATGGTGGAGAATTTTGTGAATGTATAAGGCTATTTATAGACTATGACTTTTTTTACTATATAACTATTAAAATATACTTTTTGAGGAAATTACAATGATAGAGGCATATCATGAATGTCTTGTGATGTTTTATTTATAATAAATGATGGATTCATTGTCTCATTTCTTGTTTCTAAATGAATCCCTTTACATTTTTATTTAGGGATTGTTAGGAATGAACATTTTTTAAAGAATATTTTCAGAATTCGTCCGGCATTGTTGTTTCAATAAACTCCATGGGATTCGTATTTCTTACTCAATTCCATCATTAAACATCTTCACTGTATATTAGATAAATATCATGCATGAAATTATTTTTCTTAGATTATTAATGGAAGAATAATATTTTTTATTGTAGTTGATCCATTTCTCATATGATTAATGAATCCAAATATCCAATGAATGTTATGGTACATTATCACATAATGGACTGAATTTGAAATTTCTATTTCTTATGGAGAATAGGTACCTACTCCAGATTTCTGATTCTGTTTAAAACATATGTTATTGGATAATGTACTATCCAAATGTTCACAATTCTATATCCCAATAGGTTTTACATCTCATTTTATTATTCATCACATTTTCCCTCTTATTTATTGTTGTCTCATTTTCTCGTAAATTTGAACATTGGAAAAAGTAAAAGGAATACTATGGATGATTATTTTTAAATATTAAATCATAGAAAACGGAAACAATAAACATTGATCTGATACCTCATAATTTAATTTCAATTTTTAAAATATGAATATCTGGTTTAAATTTTATGTTATCCAAGATATATTTTCTAACATTAAATCATATAAAAATTTTTGTTCCATTAATAATTGGTTAGTAAGGTTAATTAATTTTTTATGAAGCATATAAAATGGTTATTTATAACTACATGCATATAAGTTCATGTCCTCATGTGTCAGGTGGTGATCGAGTACAGTTCTGAGTGACAGTTTTTGGATTATTACCCCTTGGTAACTATGTACTATAAAAACAATAACTTGTAGTGTATAGAAAGGGTTATGATATCAAGGAAACCAATTAATCTATAAATTAACCAAAATTATGTTTGTTTTCCTATTATTATTCTGTTACTTATGTATTTCACTATATTTTTCTAATCACAATCCCAAAAATTATTAGTCGTTCCTCAAATACTGACTATGAATACACATAACATTAATACACCTTAATTCAGGATTTATTACATAAATATACACCTATTAAAAAGATAAAATATCATGAGGCCTAGTGTATTTGGTAAATTATGTAAATAAAATAACAACATTCAATATAAATTAAAAATAATTAATTAAAAAAACTGAAACATGCCTTTATTATCCTTGGACCCTCTAAAACTGCATTTGTTAACCCACTGGACATATATATGAATGGAGTGAGTTAGAAATACTATTAAGGGATTAAGAAAATAATAGAAAAAGTTAATGTAGTAAATGTGATCCAAGATTAATATAAAGGTAACATAACACGTATGCGAGTTATAATATAGAAGAATGTTTCATGATAAAACATGATCACAAAAAGGCAACATGAGAATGTGGAAACAACATAAAACATAGAATTGTAAACATAATCCATATATAACCACCCTAGAAAATAGAATAGTGAAGTTAGGATATCATCACATTAACTATACACATAAAATCATGTGATTTAAAAATTCCCCAAAAATGGAGGGTTGTATAATTCACCACCCACACGTCATATTAATATCATGTACTTGCATAAATGTTCTACATAGATATTTTCACATAGGAACACATCTTATCACATTTAATACAATGACTAAAGAGTGAGGTATAAATACATGGTTTTAACATATAAATGAATTATAGACACATCTAGTTTAATTCCCTTGATTGAAAATGTGGATGGGTATTAACTACACAAATGTTTTTCATTTGTGATTTCAAGACAATTACAATAGTATAACAGGGGTGATTAAATGTTTTATTTTCGTGGTTAATGAGATATAAGGGGTATATAATCATGTTGGAGTCATTTAGAATTTATAGTGGTTTTTATAAGACATGTACTAACTCGAATAATTTTGAATGAGAAGGTATAACATAAATAATGTTCTTGAATAAATAGGTGGATATGGTCCATTAACATTAGAGCATGCTCCTAAAAACAAGATAGGGGATTATTAAAAATTATGGAACCTTGGGAGGTATATACTAACGTAATGTATTGATAATTTTTTATAAGTTGTTTTGATTTATGATTAATGGGTGTTTCGATGGGTATATATAAAAAAGGGTGGAGAATGCCTTTATAATTTCAAAATGTAGGTTTTGGCTTATATATGATAAATTCATAAAAAGCACAAGATATAACAATGTTTTTTTAGATTTTTTTCCTAAATATTAGGGGATATCATTATTTATTAATTACAATAACATAAAATATTTAAATAACAACATAGGTGAGGTTGATATGAGTCATATTTATAAAAATATTATTATAAATCCTTAAAATATAATATATGGTTTGGTGGATTCATCAAGGGTTTGGAAAATTAATAAAACAAAATAAAAACACATTTTTTTATAATGGATATATATTTTTTGTCTAGTTTTCCTTTTATGTCATATAATGCATAATATTTGAAATATTATTATGTTATAACCTACACCATATTTTTATATTGTATTTAATTTTCTATAAAAATTTGAATGTCTCCAAATATAATTAAAACAAAAATCATTTGATACTTTATACACATAGATTCCAAAAGTAATTTATATTTTATCCAAATAATTCAATTTGTATTTTAATTTACAAATTTTGATAAAACAAAAATTTATGGAAAAATATTTGTTTTTTGACTATAATAGTTTTTTTATAATTATACATATTATTTTCAACATCATAAAATTATTTAAAAAAATATATTTAAAAAATATTACTTAATTTTAATATTTTAGTAAAATATAAATTATTTCAAAATATATTTACTTTATTGAAAATATATATATTTTTTATTTAAACTATATAATTTCTAAAAATATAACTTTTGTTTTTCTATATAAAAATAGAATTTGTATCCGGCTCATTATTTATTTATTTAAAATGGTATTAAAATGAATAAATATAATCATTATTAAAAATTAATTGTAAAAATTGACACTGTCATATTCTAGATAAAAATAACTTTATTTCCCTTAATTAATTTCCTATGTGTAAGATATTAGATGGTGAGATATTATTAGGTGTGTTTGACATACATGGTATATATTTTGATATTGATGAGATTGAACTTCTCAGGTAAATGGTTTAATTCATGCTTCAGTTGTTGATTTTCATCTTGTTCATGGTAGAGGTAAAATACATGTGTTTTTAACTCCCTTTGGAGATCCAATACATGGGCTCTATATAGTATGATCTTTCTAGACAAGGCAATATCTTCTACAGTCTATGTCAATTGAAATATATCACAACCCTTGATATGATAATATTACTTCTCCCTACAATATATATGATATTATCAATGCTTTGGATTTATATTTGTATTTTAAATGATATAAATTATATTATTCAAAAATAACTAAAATAACTATGTGTGTCTTCTATAACTAAATTACTGGATATGGATTTAATAATTCAGAAAGGGTTATTCCTTTATAAATTAAGGCTGTTATAATATACCATGCTAATATAAAAAACAGTTAAATCATCCATATTGTGAATTTTTTTAAATTTAATTGAATTACATATATCCATCACCATTATCTATAAAATGTGAATGAAAATCATCGTTCATGTTACAGATGGATACCACCCCAAAAAATGATATAATTATTTTTCCATCACCACCAATAATGTTTTTTATATTAATTTATTTAATGTTTATATATGATATTAATTAAATTTTAATTATTTATAACATATAATATATCATCATATTTCTCAACATCTAATCTATTGAAAAATGGTAATGTCATCCATGTGTGTGAGTAGACTATAACATCCGCGAAGTGATGTTATGGGTTATCCCTTAAAAAATCACATGGAACATAAAAATATCCCAATTTAAATAAATAATATGGTGTTTATTCTATAGTCATAATTCTTGAAAGACAAAATAATACATAGATTCATTCCTTCAGGATCATTAAAAAAAATGCTACTCTTGAGTACATACTACATATGGTCTCCATGATTGTATCATTGTTCATCATTTATAATCATTTTTCATGGAATGTTTCCAATGTATACTTGATGTATAAAAAGATAATTATTGCATTATTATTGTTCAATATAATATTTAATAATTACCACTTTTACCATTGTCAACAGACTGAGTCTCTTTGGACATATGAACCAAATATCATCAAAATGTTTAAAAGGAACGTATTTGATTTATGTAATAAAATATAAAATTGTAATAAATAAACTAAAATATTTAATAAAATTAAAAACTATTCTCAATCAATTAAATAATTAACATAAATTTATTTTGAACGAAGATAAGGAATGTAAATGATGTGTTGAACCTGAGGTAGGGGATAACTTCTCAATTTCCTTCCATTTAGGAATATTTTAATATAATGCACCAATTAATATTATATGTTCTGTATATTACTCTTTTAAATTTTATATTATGAATCCTTGAAAAATTCTTCAATTTTATGTTTCAATGAAAATTATTTAATACATGGTTATTGAAATGAAAGTCACCATGTGGTATTAGGATTCTTATATCAATTGTTATTCCTTGGGTTATACTTCTAATTCATTAAGAAAAATCCCATGATAAATTTTTAAATTTATAGCGATTGTATTGAGTTCTATTTCCAATTAATTCATATATAAATAAATGTTTCACCTATAGTCACATCATTGAATAATTTTTACATTGATGATATGATGTTCGTAAGGGATTCTCATCACGAATTTGTTTAAAAGAGACATATATTGTCATCACCACATGCTTATATCATGTGGTACATAAAATATTATTTTGATATAATATATCAGAATTCCATTTTTATTAATGATATTAAAATATTCATTTTATGATATTTATTTCTTATGGATTATCATTCAATAGGTAACAATGCAGTAAGGGTTTTTTCACAATCTCAAAATTATTAAGATTATTTTAATTTATATTTTCATTTGGGGAATTATAAAATATTTCTATATTAGCAATAATATATTTTATTCATATATAATTATTTTTTTCAATTTTATATTTATCTTTCATTTCTATATTTTATAAAAATAGGAGATTGAAAGAATTTTTTTAAAAAAATTGACCTTGTTTATTATTCTGTTGGGAATCATTTTCCATATTTTCCATATTTTCATTCAAATATATCTAAAAAATGCCTTTAGTATATTGAAGTGATATTGCAAATATATTATTATTAATTTATTAATTTTTACAATGTATCTTAAATAGAATATTCTTATCATTTTGCTAATGAGGTAAATTATGAATTATTATTGAAAATGTGAAAGGAATCTTCATTTTAATATACATGTCATGAATTTAATTTACTACCATAAAAAGAATTTTTTATTTCAATTTTCACTTTAATGTTTCATTGATTCTATTCAATAAAATGTTTCTTACTAATACGATGTAATTTTTTTTTAAATTTTATTAATTCCTCCAAAAAATTTAATGATCTTTATTATGGTATTTATATTTCTCAATGAGGTTATTCATTTATTTTTATTTTACATCACTATTAATATAATGTAATTATACCATAATTATTAATTATAGGGATGGTTTATGATATGTATCACAAGGTAAATATGAATATTTGATATGATAGTTTTCCAAAATGAATGTTTATGATTATTATGTATTGATTTTTTATTCTAACAATTTGTATGATGAATGCATTGGACATTGGAAGTGATGATATTGATCTAATATCTCCCCTATATTTATTGGTATGTCTAATAAGAAAAACTAGTTTTGATATTGTGATAAGTCCATAACTGTTTTGTAAAATATCAGGGGTGGATGGATTCATATTATATTTATGATGTTTAGAATTTTGAATTTCATACTTATAATTAATTAACTGATATAAATGTGATTATTGTATTAGTTATTATATCCATGGATATGTTTCATGATTATGTGATTATTTATACGGAATCATTTTTATTCACACACATCTTCAATATTATTCTTCATGCCAAAGTAATTGATTAGATGACATGTGTGTTGAATTATTTACCATTAAAATTTGATAATATCTTATTAACTAAAGATATACTCTTATTTAGATATTCCATAATGAGTATCAAATCTCAACATAAATTTTTTCCTTTTCCAAAGTATATAAACAAGAAATCATTGAATTATTTCCCGGATGGATAATATTTACATTCACAATGTTTTGAAATTTATATTTTCATAATTATTGTGAGATTCATGTATGAAAATTGTTTACCAACACTAATAAAATATTGATTTATTTGGGATTTGATTACTTATATCTAGTACCTTTCTATCAAATTAACTTCTAGATATAGGCATTGAGGGTCAAAGTATTTACTCACATGCTCTTAATTTACCATGATAAATGATTTTTTTTACATTAACTTGAACTTCTACCAATGACAACTATTGATCCAAATTTTTATCAACCATGGATAACCCCACACATTAACTGTTCCCTCAAACATATAGTCACATTATTATGGAACTTCTTATTGTATTGATAATGCCCCATAAATTTTATATTGAATTTGAGATGTTCTCCGAGACAAATAATTGTTCAATTAGATTAAAAATTATTTTTTTCTGTATTTCTCTTTATATAGATAGTTTTTTACCTATAATTTTATTAGGAAATGATATTAATTTTCTTGATTAATCATTAGGTGAATGAATTGGAAATAATTAGTTGATGGGTGGGCCTAAAAATTAAATATCCCAAATATGAATCAATAGGTCTCATGAGAAAAAATAGGGTTTAGTGTATACAAATCCACATATCATTATAATGTATTTTCACAAGGCCCTGATGTCATTATTTAATGCCCAAAATTATTAATTCCATAAAAATGTGATCAATGATTTTTATTATCCATGTTTTCATTGATTGTCCTAGATATAACATTCCCCCTATTTTAGATGATTATGGATTCTTATTTTTATTTATTCATACAATATTAATTATCGGACATTTATTTTATGAAAATTTTATTTTTATTCTAATCATTAATGAACATTTGAGTTCACCCTTTTTAATTTAACTTTCCTTAGGAAACCAAATAAGTTAAAAATCAAGTAATTTTAAAGGATATGATTGATTGGACAATTATGATCTATCTTAGTGTTCATGTTGTACCTTTTTAATTCAAAATTATGGTATTCAGGTATAATTTTTTCTAAGAATAATATGTCATTGGATCTTATGAAAAATCTTCTAGTATGTTATAATAATTTAATATAACTAATATATATTTGATTTTATTTATCTGATATATTATAGATAATTACCTAGAGTTTTTTGGTATCTGGTATTCACTTATCTTGGAAAAAAATATATCATAATATATTTGGTGTACCATGTGTTTTTATCTAATAATGAATATAGAGTTCATTATTCAAATTTCATGGGGATTCGATGTAATGAAAGAGTCATTAGATATGAGAATCTTTTGAATTGGGAAAATAATGGAATCTATGTATGTCGAATATTCATTTTGGAAAAACACTTACCACATGTAATTATCCCCATGAATATATATAATTATCAGTGATCCATGAAGATGCTTATTTACATTATATAACTTCTCCATTATATGGGATTCATAGGTTACAACCTTACCTTTAATATTGACAGTTATTTTCGGTTTTAATTACTTTACAATCATTTTGAAATTTCTGTTTCCAATTTAGAAAATAAAAGTTTATTTTCACTTTCTATCCATTAGTCTATGATGTTATCCCACCATGAATCTCTAATTCCGTGATGATAGAGTAATAAAATATGGATTTAATCTCATGGGATGATCATATGGTTTTCCCATGTTCATATATATTATTTTTAATGTTTTTACCCACTTCAAGATATGTTAGTGGGATATAAAAGTTATCCTGTCACCCATATACAATCTAAAATATCCCATAATACATGTTCTATCATATAAGTTATTCTCTCCCTCTCAGTTATTATTGTTCAACATTCATATTAACTATTTGGTGGGGTTACAGGATAAAACTACATATGATGGATCTTGGTTTATGGTGGTAGAACATTAATGAATGAATTGTATTCACCATTATTTAATAATGGTATATGTGAGATTACGTGTTCATAATAGATCACTAAAATTGATGAAATACTATAATATTTGTTGAGAATTGTAATATATGTTTTATGGGAAGCATTATAAAATGATATTTAAAGAACTATCACAAACAATGACTATCATTTTTAGGTAAACTTATTATGGATTCTCTTTCATGATAATAATTATTTATTTATGACATTATTTAGATTACATGTCTTCACACCACATAAATTATTATTTTATATATTTTTGGAATCCAATATATATAATTATGTGATAATAATAGTGATTTATTGAAATATTGAACATTGAGAGAAGGACTATGAGTTCAAAAATGATGTTCCACTCTTATGAGAAATATAAATGTTATTTTGTACCAAATCACATCAGGTATGTAGCTTTTTAGAGTTCCTCTTCTTACTAGTTAATGATTTGGATTTAATCAATTAGTGAAGTACCCAAATGTGTGACTCATGTAATGACTTGACCTTACCTAGGACGTGAACCTAATTACCAGACCCATGGGTATCATCTAATACCTTGGTTTCCTTCATAACACACTACAAGATAATAACTACTATGGTTTATTATTAGACTAATAACTATTCTGATAGGCTGACACATTCACATTATATGTTTTTTGTCATCAATCACACACACTATGGGAAAAATCCTAGAATATTACCCATTATGATCACTAATATTGGCCAAGAAAACTAAACTATGGTGTTCTGATGAGGTAGGCTAGTGAAAATAAATGTTATCTTTGATTATATGGGTAATAACTTTTATAATTTTTATATATCATGTTTTCAAGGTTGATAAACTCTCCACATCATTAAAAATATACCCACAGTGTGTCCCGAAGCCTCAAACAGATTTTGTTTCTTTGTACTTCTAATTACATATTGTCTCTGATACAATTTTTCATGACCCATTCTTCTCCATGCTGTGAGCCTAGTCATAGTATCCCATGGGTCTCCTATAATACCATGGTTTCCTTCCCATCACAATATAATATATTAGTCATTGTTGTATATTATCAAACTAATGAAAATTAAAACATGTTAATGTAGGCTCTTTTTGTGTATTTTTTCCTCACTCACACATACCATGGAAAATTTTTAGAAGGTCACCCATCATGATCACTACTATAGTACATGAACTGATAACTATATTTTTTTAAATAGCTATGATCCTAAAAATAATTGTCCACCTAGTTATGTTTGGTAGTAACTGTTATCCTTTTTATTTCTCAGTTTTCATGGGGTGTTACAATTCAGTGGAAGAAGTGTGTTTCCACCCATGAAATATGAGTTTCTTCTATGAGGAATAAAATGAAAATTATGTCCAAATATCCTTAGAATATATAAAAATATAGATTGTTAGGATCCTAATTGTGTAACAATCCAAATTAAATTTTTTGTGTGTTGTCTGAAGTTGATATAAGATGAATAGATATGGATTGAGACTGATCAAAGAAGATTTGTGTGTGAAAATTCAGAGAAGATGTCGCAAAAATACTATAATATGAGTATAATATATGATTTTAATCCATAAATATGTGTTTATATATGATTATAAATATTCAAATAATTAAAATATTCTTTCTAGTAATACTTAAAATTATTTAAAGATGTATAGAGAAGCCTTATATCATATAGAATACCCTATGATGCAACATCGAGAAATATGGAATTATGAGATTCTCTTTAAATATCCAATTACTCAATGTATGTTCTTACCTACAATAGGATTTATTTCATGTCAAATTAAATACCTCATGAATTTATCATAATGATTTTAGGTGACCAAAAGGGTTTCAGTTCTCTACTATACTTGTATTGTATTTATGTATTTTCTGATATAAAATCATTCTCATATGGATTCACTACACATTGTATGGTTTTTATGTCTACATATAGTTAATAAAGTCATGTGAATAAGTCTTCTAGAGATAAATAAAATTCATTGGCAACAAGGGTATGTATTTAAAAAATAAATATCTACTTAATGCATGTATTTGATGTCCAAAGTATAAATTATCAACACATTAAAAATTTCATGTTTTATAGATGAAAAATTGAGTTTCTAGATTCAAAATTTATTGTAAATGAGAAATTTTGATATGATGAAATAGTTATTAGATAATTATGTTATCATAAATAACACACATATTATTGATTAATAATATCATGATAAAAATATGAGGTTTATATTCATCGTTTTAATGGGAATACCAAAGAATGAGAATGAAAGGGAGTTTCCAAAATCTAATAATTCTAATGAAATTGAATTTTACTAAATCTTATTCTATAATTTCAAGGTCTGGACAAAATAAATCCTATTAATTCCATAATTGAATATGATTATAGAGAATATTTAAATTTTTCTATCAGTTAATATATTTAATGATGAAGAATATGATCATACCCAATTTTTATGAAACTTTTTGATGAAGCCCCATAAAATCTTGTTTATTCGAAAAGTATAAGAATGGTCATTTTTAAATCAATATAAAATTAACATCGAAGTTTGAGATTAACATAAAAGTGCTTGAAATAACTTTATCAGTGGCTATTGACGGGTTCTATATTAAATAAAATAGATCTAAGAATTTTATCATGATAGAAATTGTTATTAATGGGATGAGCGGATTTCATTGTGTACATATTCAAGAGTAAAATTGACAAAAAATTTAATGGAAATTTTTATGTATATGAATTATTAACACATCATAGAATATGATTTCTATGTTACTATATAATTGTAATGATTTTGGAGTTGATTTTAGTGGAGATATTTTTGATATCATGAGGATAAATAATCCACTAATTATAAGGAATAAAATAATATTGTATTCTATCATGTTTCATACATTATGTGTATTTATTAAGGGTATTCACTGAATAATCCAAGAGAGGTAGATGAATCCTTGGAAAATTATGTGAATCAAAAAATGGTTATTTAATAATCATGAATTTCTAAAATCAATCCAAAAACTGTAAATTAATACCATTTTTTACATATAAATGAGTTATAAAATTAATTAAGCAATATATTCATGTGATTTGTTGAGAAGAATGTGTATCATAATAGTGAAAAGGTTGAATAAGTTTTTGTGGATGAATTTGAGTTCATTATCAATTTAGCTACAACAACCAGTTATCATAAAGAATAATAGGGCATCCATTTCATGTTCTAAAGAGAATATGTATAATATTTATCCATTATTTTTTATCCTAATGGATTTTTATGAAAAAAATATATTTTCGGTTCAGTTTCTATTGACATTTAATAAAATTAACTTAATGATATAGATTTTTCATAGGTTTAGTTTTAGTTGGTTTTTGTTAATGTTAATTTGAATGTAATATTCACTATGAGTTGAGGATGATTGTATAATAATATTTTTTTAGATCCATGGAGTTCATAAATACAATCTACTTTACAAATAGGATATAGAATGATAACCAATGGGAGATAAAGACTTTAGAAGTTGTTTAAGTACACCTTCACATGCGACATTTTGTTGATGTTTGTTACATGTATAATATTGATACCCATCATTCATTATATATTGGATGTAGTTTTAAAAATTATTCATGTCCACAAATTATAATTGGTGATCAGATTATAGTGGTGAATCTATAACCCATATAGTTATTACACAAAAAGGAGTAGGTATTCCACATTGAGGAAGAAATATATAAATATACCAGTGTTATTTTTCATTACTTCTTCTACATTGCAGAGTGGTTTCATGAATATTTTAGTAAAAAATATAACCATTTACTCAATAACATGAGAGATATGATAAAATAAAAAAGGTACATAGTTAGAATTAGAAATTTAAAATTTTAAAACACCGATTTAAACTAGATTAATTTGACTATTAGGTCTGTTTGAACTATCCACAATGAATATAAATTATTTTATTATTGGACAAAATGATTGAAATTTTGAAATATGTGTTTATTAGGGTTTATATTTTTTATTTATAGTATACATCCTATAATGTTCTCAATTAGTTATATGAGGTCTATTTCAAGAGATTATCATCATAGATGTATTTATCATATTCCATGTATAACCTTTCTAGTTATGGACAATACCCAAACTCTAAATAGGTTTGTGGAGATGAGTTCTTCTTCACTCATGGACCAAATATAGGACTCTTGGAATCAATTTATAAGTATATTATACGATGATCTACATTTTAATGAATAAATAGAAAAGATAATTATTGTTGATAAAATATGTTATTCTATGGAAATCTTGATTTCTTAAAATGGGTATTTTATATTCATGTTGGAAGGACCATGTTGGCAATGATGGATTTCAAATCTTCCTCTAAAGAAATATGATAATATATCATAGAAATTCTTTATGAAAATTATTATGTAGTATTATAGTACTAGAATGGTAAAATTGGAGAATTATGTGGAATTTATGAACTTACAATAGGGTGTGAAAAGAGTGATTATGTATGTTGAACGTTTCTAAAAGTTGGAATCATTATCCCCTAAGTTAATCATAAATGAATCCTTTAAATAATAGTTTTTAGAAAAGTTTATTCATCTAAATCTTATAATATTTTTTTATTTAATTCAAATAAACAACTTATTAGTAGTTGATAAGTCTATGATTATGGAATATAATATGATTGTGCCACCTTTGATGGATGAATCATCTATTCTAATGAGTGTGTGTAATGATACATAATGTTGAATGAAAATGAATCAATATATGCTTGACAAGATTCATTTATAATATGGGTTAAAATGTTCATTCTATTATCATTCCTCCAAAAACTAAACAGTACCTAGGTTTATTTTATTGTGGTAAAATGGGCCACTCTAACCCCTCATTCTTAAGAGTTCTAATGAACTGTAACTAGTGAGATTTTTTACTTCATCTAAAAAGGATTTATAAATTAAATATTCCAAATAATTAACAGTCCCATGAATAGATTGAGTGTTACTCTGTAACATCCCAAGTAATTAATGAATAATAGATATTTTTATCTATGTCTACTAATGAATTAGATAGTGTATTAGAGGCTTAAAATGAAAATAAATCCAATATTAAACATGGAATACACTAATATTTTTTAAAGGATTTTTTTACTTCCTTTTGATGGAAAAACATTTTTAAATATATATTTTGACAATTTTATAAGTTATGTTTTTCAAAATAAACATATTCTTTATGATTGGGACATCAAAATTTACTTTGTGTGAATATTTGGTATTTTTCTAACAATGTACATTTTTTAATGAATAGTGAAAAATTCTATATTTTACATCAAAACAGCTTTTTAATATACCTTATTTATATGACTAGATTATCTTATTAATTGTTTTTAATGTTAAATTAGAATATATTTTTACCATTTAATCCAATGTTGGTCATTAGGATTAATTTCACTTTGGAATTGGGCATAAACTAATTCCAAACATTTCATAGATATTGTTTCAAAAAACCCGCTATTTGTTTTGACAACATGAATTATTTTTAAATCAATTATTGTAATTTCTGTGTTTGGAATTTGGTAAAATGGATTACATATTTGGAATCATAAGTTCCAATTTATGTAATCAAGACTCTTTTGTTTTTTGGACATTATGAATAGTAACGACGGTAATTATCTTTAATTATCTTGATTAATGAGTAATCAGGTAGTTAAGAATAATAAAATGAAATCATAATAATACAAAAAGACCACAACATGTGTCCTAAGGCTACTAGTTGTCTCATGGCCGACCATGGGATTCCTTGTGCCAAACTTTGGGGGGCCCATGGAATCACTTTTGTGAGGAAGTGACTTTTTATCTTTTTATTTTTAAAGAATGTTAAATGTGACAAAGAATGTATCACCTAAGTAAAATATTTTTAATTTTGTCTATATAAATAATCCTTTGGAATATAAATATTAATTAGAAATCTAAAAATATTTCCTACATCATGATATTTTTTTATAATTTTTAGACATTAAATTTATTAAATTATTTTTGACATCATGATGATGCAACAATTACCACATTAATAAAGGATTTAAATAAAATGAAATGATATTGTTAAATCTATGGCCTACACATGTCCAAAACCTATTGGATGGGTGGATTTCGAACCCTTATAACCTTAACCTCGAATTATATCAATGTGGGACCTTTTGAATCCGAAAATCATTTTCAAATAAAGTAACATTTCTTTACTTTCCAAGAGTGCCCCTCCTCTCCTCTTATAAAAGGCCCCCACCTTTACCTCCTTACCCACACTCCCAAAGCCTTTGGCTCGGCAAAACCCTGCCCATTTTGTCTCTCTACATCCCTATATTACTCTTTGAAGCCTCAATATTGGAAGAAGTCTTCTCAAGGAAGCCTTTGAGCTCAAACCAAAGGGAGTTACCCGATTTTAAGGTAATGTCTTCACTTGAGTCCTTTGGTTTTATTTTGCTTCTCCAACCCCCTAAACTCTTTTTATTCATTTCTATTGTAACAAATCCAGTATCTTCATTATACTAGGATGTTTTTACAAGAAGGATTCGAGCTACACTTACACACACCTACATCTAATGGGTAAAGGACATACTCTTCCCGTGGATGGTGAATTTATGCCTCCCGAAATGATGATTGTTCAACATTCTTTTAACAGCTTCAAAGGTGAACATTAAGATGTCAATATATATATATAATATATAATATGTTTATGTTTTTCTTTAAGCTTCTGTATTTTTCATTTTGGTCATACCTTTATGGTTTCCATTATGGGTAAACACCATATCTTTATTTAAGGAAGTTCGGACTACCGCCCCCTCAAAGTGATTAGACTCGTTAAATACCATATGTGGGACGTATAAAGGATGGAACTATGATATTATATATGATATTATACTGGAATTATAATATACCTTTATATCATTATGATTCCATTATATAAAATACGAAATAGAAATGAAAGTAGCATTTATGCGTACGTAAGACTTTCCGTCTCCATGAATGGTGAATTTCATTTCATACCTCTAAATGATTATGTAATATTATAAATGCATGTATATACTGGATATATATTATATATACATCATGATTATAATTCTGGATATAATGAATACATGAACAACTTGTAATTATAAAGGGTTTATTTTTGACTCATGTACTAATGATCGTTAAAACGACCGTTATTAACTTAAATAATTACATAGTGTTCATGACATGGAACTAAGTGATATAAAAGAAATAATGAACTTGAAAAAGGTTCTTAAGCAAGTATAAATTATCTCAAGTTTATTATTTAGGACATTAAAGAACGATCGAGTCAAGTGGGACCCAAGGTATGGGGCTTCGTCTCAATCTCCTTTCATTGAGGCATATTTTGTTTTATACACAACCTTCTTTTATATGGTGTATAAAACCCTTTGAATTTTACATTTATTCAAAAGGAATATTTTTATACAAAGCGTTTACTAAATGAAAAAATGGAATGTTTTTGTCGTACGTATGCGGCGACAACGACTTCTCCGCCGCCGTGACCATTATTTGAGTTTTGGCTTCCTCTACAAGCCATACATTTTTTTTAAGAAAAATAAATACCATGTTTTACTTTTCTTTTCTTTTGGTATTGAAAATGGTTTTAATAATGTTTCTATATCAATGTGTTGTACTTATATCTTGTGATTGAAAGGTGGAAATGTTATGTTTCCATTATGAATGTTTTATGTGATACGATTATGTTGAGGTTCTTGGGAATTATTATGAAGACGGGTGGTTCTATGATAAACTAAGGGCTGGTTAGCCCGATATAGCTCTCCAATGCATTGGTTAACACGAAGGAGTGAAACATTAAGGTTTCTCCGAAGGGATTTAGGTAATATACTGTGATGGGTATTCCAAACGTAACCAAGAGGGTTACTCCCTACGTAAGAATGTTATGAATGCCTCATGTTACCTTTATGTCTTATGATTTCTATGATTTATTCAAGATTTGAGGAGGTATGTTAAAGTTCTTATGTTTTATGGGTAAAGTATGATTTCATTCTTATGTATATATGTACCCATGTTTCCTTTCCATATTTTTATATCCCTTACTAATATTTTTATGCTCATCCCATGTTTTTTTGTAATGTTTTTCACAGGTCAAGGGAAAGGTACATGATATGATGATAGTGTCAAGGAAGTTTCAAGAAAGAATCCATGTTTTATTTTAAATATGTTTCCATTGATGGGAAAGAAGAATACTATCTTTATGTAACCACATTGTTTATATGTGGAATGTAATGCAAGTTTTATGATCTAATTCTCTAAAACTCTAAACCCAAAATGATACTCAAGTTGTATTCTTGAATTATCTCAATATTAAGTAAGGTTTAAGGAAGGGGCCTTATAGTTGGTATCAAATGTCAGTTTAGATAACTTTAGGAGTCAGAATTCTATTAAATGATTATCCAAAAATATTTTTTTTGGTCAAATTGAAGTGATATAGTATTTTAAGATTACCATGTTGCTTCATATAAGACATTTTTGTTCAGAATGGTTTTCCGTAGAGGAAACAGGGAAGCAGTGCTAGGAAGGAATGAAAAAGGAAATAACCTTCCGAATCAGCATCCTGAGATGGTCGGAATTTGAACTGAACAGTTTGTTATAGTAATGGCGCAGTTGACTCAAGCGATAAATGGTGGTGGTATCCGTGCACGAGATCATCCAGATCAACCGCAGAGGAACATGTCAGTGGTGGAACATTTCATGAGGAAACATCCCCCATCATTCAGAGGATCATCTGACCCTGTTCTAGCTGAAGGGTGGATTAATGCACTAGAGAATATTTTCAATGTCATGGGGTGTTCAAAAAATCAAAAGTTTAGTCTTCTTATTTACCGTTTGGAGGGTGAAGCAGATCAGTGGTGGTCGATGGTTAAAAATATCAGGGATGTCGATGATATTGATGATCTTGAATGGGATGAATTCAAAAGTATGTTTCTTGAGAAGTACTTTCCTAAGGTTGTTTGACTTAGGATGGAAAAGCAATTCTTGTAATTGAGGCAAGAGGAAGGCTCAGTGGCTACCTATGATGAAAGGTTCAATCGATTGGCAAGGTATGCTCTAAATTTTATCTGAGACCTTGATAGTAAAATCAATCATTTTTACTCAGGATTAAAGCCAAAATATAGAAGGGAATTAGCTTCTTGTGAGTTTAAAAGTTATAAAAATCTTGATTGATGTGCTGAGAAGGTGGAAATGGAGTGTTCATATGATCAAGTGTTCTATAACAACCAGCAGAAGAAGAGACCAAGGTGGAAGGAGAAAGGGATGAATTCTTCAAAAAAGTCTGATGGTAAGAAATCTACATTTCCAGTTTGTGATGAATGTGGAAAAAGGAATCCTGGGGAATGTCTTCTGAATTCTGGAAAGTGCTACCGATGTGGTAAGATGGGACATAAGGCTCGTGATTGCACTGAAAAAGATCAAGGTGATGGTAAGACCAAATTTGATTTACAGTTAGTGAAATGTTTTAAGTGCAATGAGATGGGTCACTATTCAAACGAGTGTCCGACAAGGAGCTTGAGTGATGGGAAGCAGTTAGACTACAAGAAAAAAGGGGTGGTGAAATCCTTTGCAATTACTTCAGCAGATGTCGGGCCATCAAATGAAGTTGTATCAGGTACTTTGTTTGTTTTTTCAGATTATGCCAGTGTGTTGTTTGATTCGGGGTCTACATTTTCTTTCATCTCTGAAAACATTTCTAGTAAAATGGGATTACCATCTCAATAAATGACTCCTGAAATTTTGGTAAAAACACCTAAAGGAAATGTTGAGGCAAAAAGAATTTATAAGAATCTTCCTATCCATATCTGTGGAAAGAACCTACTTGAAAACCTTATTGTTTTACCTCTAGTAGAGTTTGATGTTATCCGGGGTATGGATTGGCTCTCTATTTACCATGCTAAGATTGACTGTAGAGCTAAAGAAATTTTCTTTCAGAAATACTTTCAGTTTGAGTACAAGAATGAACCCATACTATTGATAACTTATCACGAGGCCAAGAAACATGTAAAAGATGGAAATGAATGTTAGCTTGCACACATTGTGGAAAACAAGGGAACTGTTCAGATTAATGATGTGCCAATGGTAAATAAGTATCCTGATGTTTTTCCTGATGAGTTTCCTAGAATAATACCAGATCGGGAATTTGAGTTTACTGTTGACTTAGTTCGTGATGCTAAGACAATTTCAAAAACCCCTTATCGAATGGCTCAAATTGAACTTTTAGAGTTGAAGGAGAAATTGTAAGATTTATTAGAGAGAGGTTTCATTCGACCTATCACATCACCATGTGGTGCTCTTGTTTTATTTGTTAAAATGATATATGGTTCAAAGAGACTTTGCATTGGTTATAGAGCCTTGAATAACATCACTGTTAAGAACAAATATCCTTTGCCTCATTTCGATTATTTGTTTGATCAGCTCCAGGAAGCTCAGTATTTTCCAAAGATTGACCTGAGATCGGGGTACCATCATCTGAAGGTAAAGGAAGCGGATGTTCCAAAGACCATATTCTGTACAAGATATAGCCATTATGAATTTGTAGTAATGCCTTTTGGGCTAACCAATGCACCTGTTGTATTCATGGATTAATAAATATAATTTTCCATGAGTTCTTGGATAAGTTTGTGGTGGTTTTCATTGATGATATTTTGGTGTTTTATAAAAGTAAAGAGGAGCATGAAAGACATTTAAGGGTTATTTTGAAAATATTAAAAGTAAATAAACTATATGGAAAATTCAGCAAATTTGATTTTTGGTTGCAACAAATTTCTTTCCATGGTCACATTGTTTCTAAAGATGGGATAACTGTTGATCCTGCAAAAACAAAAGTTGTGGAAGACTGGCCAAGACCCACAAATGTAACTGAGATTCGTAGCTTCCTTGGTTTGGCAGGCTATTACCAAAGGTTTGTTAGAAATTTTTCACATTTATCTAGTCCAATGACTAAGCTAACTCGGAAGGGTGTTACGTTTATCTGGACAAAAGAATGTGAGGATTGTTTTCCGGAATTGAAAAGAAGATTGGTGAATGATCCAGTTTTGGCACTACCATTCAGGAATGGGGAGTTTGTTATCTACAGTGATGCTTCATTGAAAGGACATGGTTGTTTCCTAATGCATAATGATCAGGTAATTGCTTATGCTTCACGATAGTTGAAAACTCATGAGGTAAATTACCCTACACATGATTTGGAATTAGCTGATGTTGTTTTCTCTTTAAAAATTTGGAGGCATCATTTGTATGGAGTAAAGTGTGAAATATATACTGATCACAAAAGTTTAAAGTATATATTCACTCAGAAAGAGTTAAACATGAGACAAAGGATATGGATGGAATTAATCAAGTATTGTGATTTTACAATTCATTGCCATCCGGGAAAACCAAATAAAGGGGCTGATTCTTTGAGTCGAAGAAGTAATGCTTCATTAGAAATGTTGAGTTTGGAACGTGATCCTTTGGATAAGGATTTTATGAACTTTGGCATAGAAGTTTTTGGTGCAGGAAGTTATTCTGTATTGTTTCAGGTATCAGTGAGATCATCTCTATCAGATAGAATCAAGCAAGCACAGAAGCAAGACAGTGAGTTGCAGAAAAAGGTAGAGCTGGTTCAGAAAGGTATGTTGCATGTATTCAACATTGATAATGATTGTGTTTTGAGATTTGGGATGAGATTGTGTGTGAGTTGTGATTCACAGTTGAAGAGAGAGTTGTTACGGGATGCTCATAGGTCTCCGTTTTCAGTTCATCCTAGCAGTACTAAGATGTACAGAGATCTGCGGGAGTATTACTGGTGGGATGGAATGAATAGAGATATTTCTGATTTTATTGTGATGTTTTTGATATGTCAACAGGTTAAATCAGAGCGGCAGTTACCGAAAGGGATGCTTCAGCCTTTACCAATGCCAGAGTGGAAACGGGAGAATATATCCATAGAATTTGTTGTGAGATTACCAAAGACATCTCTAGGTAATAATGCAATCTGGGTTATTGTTGATCGCTTGACTAAATCGGCTAATTTCCTTAATATACGAGATACTTTTTCCCTAGATCAACTTTCACTTTTGTATCTTAAAGAGATAGTTAGGTTACATGGAGTTCCCCTCTCCGTTGTATCTGATCGTGATCCCATGTTTACTTCTAACTTTTGGAAAGGCCTTCTGTTGTCGTAGGGTACTGAATTAAATTTTAGTACAGCATTTCATCCACAATCAGATGGGCAGTCAGAACGAAAAATTCAGACCATGGAGGATATGTTTCGATCTTGTTCGAGGGATTATCAGGGAAGCTGGGACTAACATTTTTCTTTGGTTGAATTTTCATATAATAACAGTTTTCATTCCAACATACAGAGGGCACCATTTCAGGCATTATATGGGAAGTGGTGTCGAACTCCAGATTTCTGGGATGAAGTGGGTGAAAGGAAGTTCGTGGGACCATAATTGGTAGAAGAGTTGGCAAAAAAAATTCAGCTGATACAGAAACACATGAGAACAGCTCAGAGCAGGCAGAAGCGTTATGCGGACAACAGGAGGAACGATCTATATTTTGAGGTAGGTGATCATGTTTTTCTCAAAGTCTCACCATGGAAAAGTGTGATGAGATTTGGTAAGATAAGAAGGCTGAGTCCAAGGTTCATTGGACCATAAGAAATTCTAGAGAGAGTTGGATCAGTTTCATACCGGGTGTCTTTACCTCCGAGTTTATCTCAGGTACACAATGTTTTTCACGTTTCGATGTTGATAATGTATATGCATGATCCATCTCATGTTTTGAGTCTAGAGGTAGTTCAACTGGAAGAGAACCTATCTTATGAGGAACAACCGGTCTAGATTCTTGAACACAGGGAGAAGGTGTTACAAAATAAGGTGATAAATCGGGTAACGGTTTTGTGGAAAAACCACATGATGGAAGAGGCAACATGGGAATCTGAAAATGCAATGAGGGATTAGTACCCCCATTTATTCGATAAGTAAATAAATTGCAGGGATGAAATTTTCTAAATGAGGGAAGGATGTAACATCCCAAGTAAGTAATGATTATTAGATATTATTATCTATGTATATTAATGAATTATATAGTGTTTTAGAGTCTTAAAATAAAAATAAATCCAATCTTAAGCATGGAATACATTAATATTTTTTTAAAGGATTGTTTTACTGCCTTTTGATGGAAAACCATTTTTAAATACATCTTTTGAAAATTTTATAAGATATGTTTGTTAAAATAAACTTATTATTTATTATTGGGACATCAAATTTACTTTTTGTGAATTTATGGTATTTTTCTGACAATGTTCATTTTTTAATGAATAGTGAAAAATACCATATTTTACATCAAAACTACATTTTAATCTAATTTATTTATATGATTATATTATCTTTTGAATTGGTTTTAAAGTTAAATTAGAATATATTTTTACCATTTAATCCAATGGTGTTCATTAGGATTAATTTAACATTCAAATTGGGTATAAACTAATGCCAAACTTTTCATAGATATTGTTTAAAAAACCCACTATTTGTTTAGACAACGGGAATTATTTTTAAAACAATTATTGCAACTTCTGTGTTTGGAATTTGGTAAAATGGATTACATACTTGGAATCAGAAGGTCCAAATTATGTAATCAAGACTCTTTTGTTTTTGGAAATTATGAATAGTAATGACGGTAATTATCTTTAATTATCTTGATTAATGAGTAATCAGGTAGTTAAGGATAATAAAATGAAATCATAATAATACAAAAAGACCACAACATGTGTCCTAAGTCTACTGGTTGCCTCATGGACTACCATGGGATTACTTGTGCCAATCTTGGGGCCCCATGGAATAAGTTTTGTGAGGAAGTGACTTTTTATCTTTTTATTTTTAAAGAATGTTAAATGTGACAAAGAATGTATCACCGAAGTAAAATATTTTTAATTTTTTCTAAATAAATGATCTTTTGGACTATAAATATTCATTAGAAAGATAAAAAGATTTCCTACATCATTAAAGTTTTTTTATAATTTTTAGACATTTAATTTATTAAATTATTTATGACATCATGATGATGCAGTGATTACCTCATTAATAAATGATTTAAATAAAATGAAATGATAATGTGAAATCTATGACCTAAACATGTCCAAATCCTATTGGATGGGTGGATTTCGAAACCTTATCACCTTAATCTAGAATTATATCAAGGTGGGACCTTTTTAATGATAAATTATTTTTCAAATAAATTAACATTTCTTTACATTCCAAGAGTGCCCCTCCTCTCCTCTTATAAAAGGCACCCACCTCTACCTCCTTACCCACACTCCCAAAGCCTTTGGATTTGCCATCCCCCGCCCATTTTGTCTATAAACATCCCTCTCTTTAACCTTGAGGCCTCAATTTGGGCAGAAGTCTTCCCAAGGAAGCCTTTGAGCTCAAACCAAAGGGAGTTACCAGATTTTACGGTAATGTCTTCACTTGAGTCCTTTTGTTTTATTTTGCTTCTCCAACCCCCTAAACTCTTTTTATTAATTTGTTTTGTAACAAATACAGTATATTAAATATACTAGGATGTTTTTATAAGGCGGATTCGAGCTACAATTACACACACCTACATCTAATGGTTAAAGAACATACTGTTTCCGTGGATGGTGAATTTATGCCTTCCGAAACGATGATTGTTCAACATTCATTTATCACCTTCAAAGATGGTCATTATGATGTAAGCGTATTTATATATGATATATAATATGTTTATGTTTTCCTTAATCTTCTGTATTTTATATTTTGGTCATACCTTTATGGTTTCCATTATGGGTAAACGCGATATCTTCATTTAAGGAAGTGCGGACTACCGCCCCCTCAAAATGGTTTGATTCGTTAAATACCATATGTGGGACGTATAAAGGATGGAACTATGATATTATATATTATATTATACTGGATTTATAATATACCTTTATATCATTATGATTCCATTCTATAAAATACGAAATAGAAATGAAAGTAGCATTTATGCGTACGTACGGCTTACCGTCTCCATGAACGGTGCATTTCATTTCATAACTCTAAATGATTATGTAATATTATAAATGCATGTATATACTGGATATATATGATATATACATCATGATTATAATTATGGATATAATGGATACATGAACAAATTGTTATTATAAAGGGTATATTTTTTACTCAAGTACCAATGATCGTTAAAACGACCGTTATTAACTTACATAATTATATAGTGTTCATGACATGGAAATAAGTGATATAAAAGGAATAATGAACTTGAAAAAGGTTTTTAAGCAAGTAGAAATTAACTCAAGTTTATTATTCAGGACATTAAAGAACGATCGAGTCAAGTCGGACCCGAGGTATGGGACTTCATCTCAATCTCCTTTCATTGAGGCATATCTTGTTTTATACACAACTTTCATTTATATAGTGTATAAACCCCTTTGAATTTTACATTTATTCAAAAGGAATCTTTTTATATGAAGCGTTTACTAAATGAAAAAAGGGAATGTTTTTGTCATATGTATGCGGTGACAACGACTTCTCCGCCGCCGTGACCATTATTGAGTTTCGGCTTCCTCTACAAGCCATACCTTTTTTAAAAGAAAAATAAATACCATGTTTTACATTTCTTTTATTTTGGTATTGAAAATGGGTTTCATAATGTTTTTATATCAATGTTTTGTATTGATATCTTGGGATTGAAAGGTGGAAATGTTATTTTTTCTTTATGCATGTTTTATGTGATACGATTATGTTGAGGTTCTTCGGAATTATTATGAAGATGGGTGGTTCCGTGATAAACTATGGGCAGGTGAGCCCGATATAGCTCCCCAATGCATTGGGTAACACGAAGGAGTGAAACGTTAAGATTTGTCCGAAGAGATTTAGGGAATATAATGTGATGGGTATTCCAAATGTAACCAAGAGGCTTACTCCATATGTAAGAATGTTATGAATGCCTCAAGTTACCATTATGTCTTTTGATTTCTATGATTTATTCATGATTTGATGTGGTATGTTAAAGTGCTTATGTTTTATGGGTAAATTACGATTTCATTCTTATGTATATATGTACCCATGTTTCCTTTCCATATTTTTATATCCCTTACTGAGATTTTTATGCTCATCCCATGATTTTTTGAAATGTTTTTCACAGGTCAAGGGAAAGGTACATGATATGATGATAGTGTCAAGGAAGTGTAAAGAAAGAATCCATGTTTTATTTTAAATATGTTTCCATATATGGGAATGAATAATACTATATTTATGTAACCACTTTGTTTATATGTGGAATGCAATGCAAGTTTTATGATCTAATTCTCTAAAACTCTAATCCTGAAAAGATCCTCAAGGTGTATTCTTGAGTAATAGCAAGATTAAGTAAGTTTTAAGGCTGGGGCCTTATATACTATATGTCCTTTATAGGGATTACTGTAATAGCCAATGTGGAAATGATACATCACACGAACTAACCCACCACTAAGACCAAATGTCGTTTTATATCCATACAAGAAGGGAAAAAGTTCTGGGGATTTAATGGTAAATTAAAGGTAATGGTTATTCATAACCATAGTTAACATATATACAACGCTTAACAACTAAAAATAAAACATGGTTAGTCCATACATAGTGTTTACAAGAAAAAAATAAGTATGTAGAAGAAATTAATAGAGATAACATGGAATACGTGTGATATATATCCCCAAAAAATTAACATTAACATAAAAATAAATTATATACATAAAAATAACTCGTAAAAGTTAATTGAAAAAATAAATAAATCACAATAACTAATGTAGGAGTGTTCAAAATTAATGATCAATAATTGGTCAAATTGGATAACACATAATCATGAAACAAATAAATAAGCATTAGACACTACTTAAATTTATCTATATGATCCATAGTTTCACACCATATCCATAAATACTAAATATGAATTAAAAAATTATATCTAAATCAATATAAATTCCCAAGAACATATAATAGACATGGGAGTTTCATACATGCATGCAGATGTGAATATAGGTTGAGTTGAACATGCCCAGTCGAATTTCACCCAAGAATAATAAATTACTTTTCTAAATGATTTCATAAATTATAGTTTTATATAATTATTATATAAGGATTTAAAAATGTATATAACACCTAACAAAATCAAAAACAAAAATTTTGTAAACCAGAATAATACATTTTTAAAAAGAGTATATTTTTTTCTATCATAAATGATTTTTTTAATCCAAAGATGTAAACTAAAATTGGAATAAGTATTATTTCTTAAAAATCACCATTCTATCAACCATGTAATTTAATACACTACATATAAGAGATATTTTTTTAAAATAATAAATTGGTGGAATTTTATTCTTGTGAAACAAAACAATGTAATTTCATGTTATTTGAAACATTTCTTAAATATAATTTTAGTAAATTTATAAATTTTAAATACATTTTATATAAATATCACAAACAATTAATGTGAACCATCATACAATGGATTGTGATCCAACTTATTAGATATGATGTGAATTTTTACACTAAACAAATAACAAATGTCGAATGCATGTAAAATACACATTGTCAATCACCAAAGAAATATCACCAAAAACTAGATACACATCTTGTCCACTCACGAGGATTTAACACGAAATGATCATTGCCCTATTATCACTCAACACATAACCAGTTTTGTATGATTTTATATCGTTCTAATACTCCTTTAATACTAGATGATACACATCGTATATCTCAGTTTTTCCCATAATCCAACCCTGTTTCGATCTCTAGAAAATATAGGTGATAATCCCCAAAACAAAAGAAAATAATCATTGGTTGAATATCATCCAATATATTCTTCTTATCTAACTTGGGTTGCCATGATAAATCTCTCCAGAGAGGTAAGGAATTGAAAAATATATAAATTACATCACATGAATCTAGATGAATAAACAATAATCCTAATCTCACCTCTAATAGACTTTCATTAAATAACTTACCTTATCAAGGGTTCATCAGAAAATTTTATTAAAAACATACCCAAACAGTTTCAATATCCTTCATGATGAATAAGTAAATGCTATCTAAAAAAAGAGTGTACAACCATCAAATGAATTCATTTTATAAAGTTTCAACCATGTTATTAAGTCTAATATAAAAAACCATGTTATAATCTATAAATTAATACTAAACATGACACAATACATTGAAAAAAAATAATCCATTAAGAGTCACTTTAAACCCATGTAATCACATTAATTAAATAAAAAATTGAAATATTGATTACATTATTTTGAAATAAAAACATGGCTAAAACCCATAATTCATCACCAAAACCATTTTAAAATTGCATCAAAAAATTTATCAAATATAAATATCAAGAAATCAATTTAGTTCATAATAAATTAATTAAAACCCACTAAAAATATAATTTATAAAGTATTACATAATTAATTAATTTTATAACCCATAATTTTTATCATATATTCGTTTAACATGAATATATGGATCACATATAACATGAATCATTTCATGAAATGGGAAATAAATAAATTTTTTAGAATCAACTACCCAAATCATGAGGAACACACTCATATTATAGTGTAAATTCCCAATATATATAGAAATTTCCACTAAATTACCGAAAAATAAAATCCATGCATTTAGCCCTATATAAAAAATTAAGTTGACCAAAAAATTCATTACTGTTCCCAATGGATGTTAAACCAATTTGGACAAGAATAATATGGAAGAAGATAAAAATAAATGATGGAGTGACACATAAAAACCACCTAAATACAAGAAGAAGTGACCAAGATCCATATAAGAATATGAGAGGATACACCTTCAGTAATCTCATCCATTAAATGAATGGTATGTTATGGAAGGGGGGTGTATGGATGCTAAAATTAACAACGGTAAATAATGGAACATAAATTTTTGATGAATCTAGGTAACTTCCATGGTTAGGGAAATAATAAACCAGTCATAGAGGAGACATTGTGATGGAACCCCATGCCTTTCATGATTTGGCTTCATTGTCTATATTAACAATGTGCTTGTAATTTATCTCTATTTAGTGATCAAAAAATGTTGTACAATTTGGAAAAAATACGTCAATAATTTAGATTTCTTTAAAGGGATCACATTCCCTTATATTTTTGGTTACATGGTTATCATTAACCATTTTGTCACCATGTTACTAGACCTTATAATACAAATTTTGAGTTTTCAATCCTCCAAAATCCAAAAACATATTAAAATAATAATTTCATGGGGGTTTCAGAATTCCCACCAGCATGACACTTTCATAACCTATAATTCCTTTTAAAAATGTTTAAGAAACAAAACATCAAAAATCCTGAAGGCCAAAGTATAATATGTAAGAGGATTAGGGAAAAACACAAGTGGGTATAAAGAGAATAGATCACCACAAAAAATCTAAATCCTATAATTTCACAATGTTGATAATTAAATCCCCTCAAAAATGCCATTTTATAGTGAACTCACAACTAAAAAAAATATTCAATATATCTTAGAGAAATGTAATATGTCTCCCAACTATTTAGAAGTCAGAAAAACTGATGAGTCGAAAAAAAAACACCACAAATGAAAGGGATATCAACATAAGTAGATAATTCCATCAAAATAAATAAATGGAAACAACAATAATTTATCAACATAATTAAACATCCAATAAAATAATTTCGAATTCAATAGATGATATATATTTCAAAGAATACCAAATTACCATAACCAATTTCATTTTAATTATCATCCCATAAAGTCAGAATATTGTAAATCTATATATTTAAAAAATATGTTTCAATAATGAATCAACATGCGATATTACCATTTTTGATAAATAAATGGATGAATAAACTAGGGCTTATATCACCGAAGACCCTATAATGGTGGACAAAATGGTTTTCCAATCATGACATAATCTCATAAAATGTATAATATAAAGCCCAACCCTGACAAGTATAAAACTCATCACAATCACCCGAAGAAGCTCCTTAGGATAACCATGAGAAATTCGTACAAATAAAAGGATGAACACATGGAAATCATCACATATGAATCTCATATTGGATAACCAAACAAAGGATTGAGAATAACAAAAATAATCAAAACCACTATGATACCATGATTGAGGAAAAAATGGAAAATATACTAATAAACAAGTACTCTATACCTACACTGAATCTAAACTCATTTAGAATAATTACCCAAATAAGTAATTATCAATGTCTTTATTATATATAAGACTCCCTATCAACCACTTCCTAATGCAATATTATGTTAAATTCAATTAAATCTGATCCTAGATCCATATTAATAGAGAAAACCATAAGGAAAAAATGATAACATTAATAATCCTATAGAAGGACCTATATTTCATAAAATCCTTTAGGGGGGTGACCATTTCAATCATCATGAGTTTTGGGACCAATATATTCACTAATTTGTAAAAAAGAAGAATATCCAATTTGAAATCATGTAATTGTAACTGAAATACTAATTTACTAAATTATATCAAAATGATAAATTCATCACATCTAAAATGAAACTAAATAATATTTAGAGAGCATGATAAAATATGAATATAAATCCCATCATTCAGTAAACCACAAAAAATAAATCATACAACATAATATCCTGATTTCTCTATAAGGATTTTTTTAAAAAATTGACTACATTTTAAAACCATAATCATATTTGAAATATCAATCTCACTATAAAATCATAATGAAACCCTTTCATTAAATAAACTATATGAATTTAATCACTAAAACAAAACTTTTTATGATTCCAACATCCATTCAAAATAAATTATAAAAGAATTTAACATAAATTATAAAACACATTCCCTAATTTTCATAATTATATCATCTACACCAAAAAAAGCTCATGAAGGTCAATATTCTATACACATAAATTGTAATTCAATTTTTTGAGAAACAAAAACATTCCCTGAAATTTATTAATTTTATATGAACCACAAAAAATGGTTTTTAATAAGAATCCCTTCGGGATAATTAAAATTATTTTAGAATGAAAATATATTAAAATATATTATAAAACAGAAAAATATTTAATAAAATTCACTTTACAGACAAAATATAAATCTCTAATAGTTATATAATTGGAAACATTACTTTAGATAACCAATAACATCGACATTAATCATCATAAAAATAGCAGAAACCCATCTTTGATTTATATATAATGCTTGAGAATCACATTATGAGAAATAAAACACTAAAATTGTTTGAATTAAAAAAATCTAGGTAGATAGACAGATATAAATGGTTTGGATGAATGATTATTCATGCCTCGTTCCAACCACATGATTGCGTCTATGAATATAATAGAACCATACATTGTGCTTCGCATGTTTTTTATAGCCAATATGTGTTAACTACACAACCCTAGTTTTCAAATATTTTTACCCCATGATGCATAGAGATTCCCAATGTATTTTATATAACATAACGAATACCATTTTAGACTAAAATATTTCATTGGGAATTATGATAGAAAAATCAAGATCAATACTCAAATCTAGATTACCCCTGGAAACTCAAGTCTAACAATGAAAAAAGGTGGCTGGACACATAATCATTGCATACTCCCTTAATTATGATTCTTATATATACCTAATAATAGACATCCAAAATAATAAGATAGTAATTTAATAAAACTTTTTATGAAATATCTTGATATGAGAGGACACGTCACTCAAATTAACACAAAATAAGGACAAAATGGAATTCGAGATTCATATAGACTGGTATCTTGTGCCCGGGAATCAAGAAATAGTAATAGGAATAGTTTCTCCAAATATTAGGTAATAAATCTATAGAAGAGCCTAATTTAAAATTAAATATGCTGAATCTATACATTATATATATATATAAATGAAATAAGTAGTATTAACACAATTAAGAAAAAACATGGAATATGTATAAGATTTATCAAAACAATACTCACTTTTACATATACAAAATAAATGGTATAAATTACAAGAAATATCTTAACAAAAATGATATATATTAATATATCACAAAAAAACCTGAAATTAAAAAAGTTAAGGATTAATTACTAGATTGATTCGATAATACATTATCATACCAAATATAAATAATCAAGAGCCAACACTCTATGATTTCATTGTGATTAATGGACACTCACCATATGTTCAATGTCTAGAATACCTGATATATATAGGGAGATTTATCAAAACATGGGAACCTATATTATTCCTGAGAGATAGGTAAATAACACAAGGTGTATATATTGGGTTTGAGAAGAATAGGCCCAATAGGATTTTATGAAACTGTTTATGTAAATATTTTTATAAAAAAATCAAAACATCTACTTTTAAGGCATTTAGAATACATCGATTTATATATATATATAACATATATAAAATAAATATCATAAATAATAAATTATTATTTAAATAATGTAATGACTTTTTTAGAAAACAAAATGTATTTAAGATTTAAATTCATGATTAAATCCCAAGATGCAAGTGGTAATTTCTATTAAAATTATATCTTTTGAAATATTTATTTTATCAACTATAGAATGAAATAAACTATATAAGATATAAAAAAATTCTAAAAATTGTGGGCTGGAATTCCAAGCTTTTGAAATGAAAAAAACATTCTCCTTTGTGAAATAATATTCATCAATACCCCTCTTAAAAAAAATTTGAAAAAAAATCCACATTATAATGAAATAAGGCATATGATTAAATAGAAAAATCATAGTAATGATCATAATTAAAATTAAGAAAAATAATGATAATGGTGCCAAAATACCAATAAAACATATTGGGAATGCACATAAAGTATGTAATATTAATACGAAATATAATTTCAATAATAACTTAGAATACATCAAGGGTACTCTCTATGTTCTAAAATTATATAATACATAACCATTTATCACAAAACACTAATATAGATATTTTAACATATATATAATCTTAATATCACTTATATACTAGATAATACCTATAATCCATCCCCATTAGGCTACATAATTTATCCTACCATTCCTCTCTTCAAAAATTAGACCACAATACCCAAGACAGAGTAAAATTTTACTATTGTAACACTGATCCAGAATTTAATACTCTACTAATTATGGATCCCATGACATAAATATAGGTGTAACAGTGAAATAAAAAATTATATAATTATTAAAATATATATTATAATTTGTAAACAAGAAAGCATGTCTGGCATATACCACCATTAGATTAAATAATACCTTTGTTATTAATCGGGAACCACATAACAATATTCAAACCACAACTCTAAAAGGAGGAAAAATTACATAACAAGTCATAACAACAAGGAGATCATAACAAGGTTTTAAAACAATAAAATTTATATCTTTTTAATGATATAATTTATAAATTAAATATTAAATGGAAAACCATGTTATAAAAATTACTTGAAATCCAAAAAATGAATTCATTCGTGGAAAACAGAACTTCCCTCCTTTAGGATTCACGGTATAATCAATCACCCCATTTAATATAAAACAAAATCCTGATATATAGGTTACATACTTTAGAAATCATATCCTAAATAATAACCTTAATTTATCAACAATTATATTTGTAAAGATCAGAATTGGAATTATTTTTAAAATAATTTTCAGGAAAATATTTTAGTATTACATTAATCAATAAAAAATATATCGAAAGTATACAATATCAAGTATAGAAGACTATGAAAACAATTTATAACGCCTCATAGGCTTCACATATATGTTCAAATTCTTTAAATAAATAACCTAGAACATCAATCATTTTATGATTTGATAAATTAATTAATTTCATAAAAACAACTACCTTAATCAAGTAAACCCACTCACCATTGATGGTGATATCCAAAAAATATAAGGAAATAAACCCTATAAGACCTTATCAATAAAGCCTCTTGAATTTAACATTTGTGAACCCCAAATTGGGCAAACACAGTGATATGGTGTTCAAGAGGAATGAAAATCCAAGGTTAGTGGATGATGGGAGAAGAGGTCAGAGATAAAAGTGGTTCTACCTTGTGGGAACCACATATAACCAAAAATAGGTGGCCAATATTAATGGAAGATGATTGGAAAAGGTCCCTTAAACATTTTCACACATCATCTAAATATTCATTAGAACGAAAGAGGGCTAATAATATTATAATTAATGAGGGTAATTAATAAAAATTTAATTTATAATGAATATGGGTATGCCTAAAGCTTTGGGTATCCATAAACCAATTATGTGGTAGACATTATAATGGAACCCCATACCCCCAGTCAATATATCATAACTATATACCAATTGTGTATCTTTATCCATACATCAAACAATTCCCCATAAATATTTGTATTGGAATCCCATATTAAAACCATTAAAATAAAACTACAAGGCTCCCCCAACACACACATAGTTTGGGAGCATGATTAGCATTAAATATATTTTTAATATTTTCCACCCCTTCCACTGAAAATTATAAATTTATAATCGCCCAAATAACAAAAACATAATAAAATTCAATAAAAACCCATAATTTAAAAATATATATTAAAATAATTATATCGGTTCATCAAACATATTCCCAACATCCTAACATAATTTTGGTCTTTCCAGAGGCACAACTCTATTAATTAGTCTATTTTGGGATATAAAAATTTGGATGTTTCTCAAACATATTATATTGTTTATAAATAATTGTTGAAACTTATTTTTTTATATCCTTGATCATATTGTATTTCATAATGTTTGATTTCTCCATAGAGTATAATCACCCTTTTTTAGTTATTCATTTTTTGGGACATTTTTTTTCATTCTTCATTAACCTCTATGATCATAGGTTTCATTATGTTAGGTTGAAATCATTCCACATTAGTGTAATTTCATATGTTCAAATATATCACGTTAGATACATTTAACGGTTTGAATACATAAATTATGTATTATCGATTTTATAGAAATAATTTCGTTCTTTGAAATCTCTTATATGAGATAACTCACATACATGTCATAAGTATGTAACATGATATAAATCAGTAATTTTAGGGGAATGGGATGATAATGAGTTAATCAGTGGTAGTTTTTGTAATAAATTTCAATGAGTAAAAATCAATTTTCAATATTATTTTCAATATTATTTTACAATTTCTATCATTTCACCATTGAAACATCCATTAATTATCCATATAATTTGATTAAACATTAATTCTTAATGATTCCATGATCATGAATCGTTCAATAAATTATATATATATTGTTTGAAATATTTGATGATTAATTTTTATGACCATTAGGATTCGAATAAATCATATTGGAATCATGTAATAATTTTTTTCCTAACTCGATAATGTTTTTATAAATTATGTATCTTCGTGTATCAGAATAGATGAGGTGTAGATATGTTTTTTTATCATTGATAACTATTGAACATTTATTTTAATGGTATGTTCTCCTAGTATCCTAACATTTTATATTTCTATTTCCAACTTAATCCCTACGATGTAACACTAAATCCTTATTTATATAATATGGGTTTTATTCACCTCAGTATAGTGAACCAGGATCAACATTAATTGATATTACAATAATTATTTTTAATATTAAACACATTAAAATGGTAAAATATGTAGGAATATAATATTTTATTGTATTTGGAATCATAGAACTACATATTATACCATGGAGAAGTATCATAAATTATTTCCGGAAAGACCAACCCCTTCAGTACATCAACATAAAACATTATATAATAAAATGAGGAAATTATTCGTAATAAAGGGTCATATAAGATTTTCAGTATGGGTAAATATAAGACATAAGAAATAATATCAAGAACAAAAGGATAAGAAAACATTAAAATAACATTTGAATATCATACTCATCATATCAATGATCATATACATGATTTAGGACATAGATATCAAAAGATTATAATACATGATTCATAATGGAATAATGAATATAATACATGATATTTTAACATAATAATAAGACATAAAACATTTGTTATACACCAATGAATATAAAATAATTCACTAAAGTTAATTTTTATTTCCAAAACATATTAATGGACTTAACGGCAGACAACTCTAATGGTCAAGACATAGCACCATCCCCAATTTCATATCATTACTTGTAGTGTAATGCATTCACTCCCCAATCCTTATTAAAATTTAGGTTTCACTAGCAAGATAATATTAGTAGTCATGGTTTATTCCTAAGACCATATTATTTGTCATGGTTCACTCCCAATACCATCTTATCACATAATGTTATCTAATGAATCGAGTTCACTCCTCATTCCATCCATGTGTATCTCATTAGATATAAATCATTACCCTTTGAATTGTAGGGATATATAGGTCCAAAAAATTTAATTATAACATAACCAATACATGCCCAACAAGATAATAAAATGTTTACAATATTATCACCCATAAAAATAGATGGGTTTTATAAACATCGTAAACTATAAAATGAAAAGGGTATCCTGAAAATTTAAGCATAATCAATTGAAAGAGAAAATTGACATATTTATTTTATTAAATCATAATAAATGAAAAGAATCATGATTCATTAGCTTATAACCTAACAAATAGAATGTCATGTCATAGAAAACATGCCATCAGAACACAAAACATTCATAGATTGAATATAAAAGGTACCCATGTATTGTTTCCCTAGTATATCATAATCAACATCAAAGTATGATACCATAGATGGACTAGTTCTTTGAAATTTCACATGCTACATTTATAAATAAAGATACTAATTATTTAAAAATTACATTTTTGAACATAAAATATTTTCAAAATTTGTTTCATTGAAACCAATTTTATAAAATAATAATTTATCCTTATAAAATCCAAAAAAAACATTTCATGTGGAAATTATTCATTATTATTGGACTTTTTTAAAGATATAACCAATTAAAAACATGTTTCATTGAAAATAACAATGAAATATTATAGAGAAATACTTAAAACGTTTTTAAACATTTTTTAAATAACAACGTGAACTTATAATGTAATCCTCAAAACATATTGAAATACATTTCATTGAAAATAATTTTCAATAAATAAAAATGATTCATTGAATTTTTTTATAATATATTATTTTGAAAATAAAATTTGAACACATATAAAGGATTCCTAAAAACGTTTTCAAAAAATTTTATATAAAAATTAATTTGGAATCATTTAATGGATGCTTAAAAAAATATTTTTAAAACCATTTCTTTGAATAAAAATTAATAAAATTAAATTTAATCTTTAAATCATTTTGATAAAAATTCAATAGAAAATAACATTAAAACATGTAAATAAATATAGGAAAACCTTAATAAAACCATTTATATGAAAAATAATTTAAAAAATTAAAGTTTATACTGAAAAGGTTTGGGAAAATTTTCATTTTAAATTAAATTAAAAAAATGTAATCGAATCATTGAAGACATTTTTATAAAACAAGGTTTTGGGGGAATACATATTTGAAACCGAAAAGTAAAATAACGAAAGATATTAATAATAATTATTTCATACTTATCATATGTAATTGAGTGTTAAATATTTTAAAATTTCATTACTATATCATGAATAATCATAGGATAATAAAATTATTGAGAATCCTTTGGAGATAGATCGTTACCTGACATGTATCTCAAAAAAGTATAATGGAGACAAAATTACTATACCGATTCGGTAAATTTTGAATCTTAATCTCAATGGATGAATTATAATTAATTGTATATGTAAATAACCATAAATTTATGTATAATAATCAATTAATTCATTAATTTGTATTATATACACCACACCAATGAAATTGGTGATGAATATCGAATATGTCTCACAAAAATAAAATTGAGATAAGAAACCCCCACACTTATGTCTTGACTTTCTACATCCACGTTCAAAACCCATGTATTATAAATATATATATTTTTATAAATCTAACACCAAACCAAATTCATATATATAATAAATTTTATGATTATATTATGACATTATATTAATCTATCATTAAAATTTTCATTTTAATGTTATGTTGTATATAATATCTACATTTTTTTCGTATATGGTTGGACAATATATTCATGATCCTCAAACATATGTCATGATTTAATTATCTATATAATTTATAACATGATATAAATATAATATATCTTCATTATGAATGTATTTATAACAATATATAAATGATATAGATTTCAAATGGAACACATTGGTCATAGAGACAGTAGGTTGTACGTACTCATGAATGATGATTCCATTATATGGTTTTATTAAAAGATAAAAATTAAATGACAGATATGTATACATATAATTTTATTCCAATAGAAATAATAATTTGTTTATATCATATAAATATACTAAAATCATCCATTATTCATTCTCTGAAAAGTGGCAATGAATCACATCGAATTGATGAGGCGGTAGTCCCAACATCCAAAAAACGAAGATATCATATTCCTAGAAAATGGAAAGCGTGAAAATATGATATATATCACTATATAATAAGAAAAAATTCATCTGTAATACCATATTTATTATATAAAAATTTTATGTTCATAATAATTCAAAACAATGAAAGGTTGTAATGTAAAAACAAATGAAAACATTTCGTGAGGAGATAATATGCCACACACATGAAAGGAATATTCATTACCAATTTGATGAAATTGAGGGTATGTGTCTATAGAAACTATATAATTAAATTATATAATTATACTGAGTATTATTTGGTTATCACATTAGAATTTAATAATAATAATTGAAGAAGCGGATAATGAAAATAAAACAAAAGTACAGGTTGATGCATGTTTCCTCTTCTTTGTGAATCTCCATTTGGTTTTTAGAAAGGGGCTTCGTTAGATAGATGTTATCCCAATGTGATGTCTCTATGATGAAGTGAGAGTATTTGGGAGATTTTTTGGATAGGTTTTGAAGGATTTAATTTTCGTCATTGGTGCGAGTAAGGGGATGAGTGAATCACATTTTATACATAATGAATAGTGGAATTATTATAAATACTAAAATGCAGACATTATTGAGAGGTCTCCATTAAGTAATCTTCATAAAAAATTGATAATAGTCGATTATCATGGAATTATTATTATATAAACATCCAATAAACAAAATAATTTGTAGTTTTTTAAATTTTTTTCTACATTTTTGGTTTCTCCACTTTTATCATTTTGTTTTTTATTAATATAACTAATTTTAAACGATATGTAATATATACATTAAAAATAAATTAAATCTAGACTTATTTGAAATTATGACCCAAATAATTATAAATATTATATGATGTTTATAAAAAATAAATCCAATTTTTTTACAAATTATTTTTCAAACAAGAACGTTTATCGGGAAAAACACTACATTAACATGAATTATACTAACAGTGGGTTTTATATTTAAAGGTCATTATATTAAATATAGAAGATAAAATCGTGAATTAATATATCATATTTCATATTAAGTAAAATCTTTAAAAAATTGTAATATATAATTTTTCGAAACTTTTTAACGATTTAATATGATAATAATTATTGTAAATTATTAATAATGTCAATTATAATCGTATTTAAATAGTTTAAATATAAAAATATCAATACGAAGATGGAATTAAAATATAAAAATATAATACCAGGGAACATTATATATTCCTCTAAAAAATTTAAATACAACAAATAACTCAATTTAATTCACTGTTCATAAATTTAGTCAAATTTACTTGGGTTATTTATGACCTAAATAATTACAAAATTTAGATTTCCATAAGTAGTTAATATAAATAATGCATTTCATAAATTATAAATATAAATTAATATGATAAAAATAATTAATTTAGATTTCCAAATAATCTGTACAATAGAAATAATGTTGTTTTTTTCAATATCTCAAGGATTTATAAATATTAAATGTAAGGGAGGTTTCTTTTGGTCTTTTTTTCCTTTAATAACATATTATATATGAATGTTTCAAGGAATAATTTACAAATAAAAAATAATATTTTAAAAAAGTTGTTAAATCATCATTATATGTCCAAAATATGTTGTTTATAAATATAAAGTCATTTTTACACCTTATATTTAATGATTAAACATTAATTAAACATGTATTTAACTAAATAACTTTAATTTATTTATTTTCATTCAATAATACTTTTTTGAAAAACAATGATAACAATATTAGTCATTAAATATAATTATTATTTGTAATATGGAAAACATTTTTTCAAATTATAATTATAGAAGTGGCAGAAATTAATTTAATATTAATATTTTGGATTTGATGATGTGACATGTTTTTAAAGGGAAAAGGTTCAAAATATTGAACTTATTTTATGTCCAAAATCAAAATGAACATGGTTACTATGTACAAAATTGTATTAATTATTTTAAAATTTATCTAATTATATTTTTAAAGCAAATTAAAAATGAAATTTGAAATATAAATAAATTAGATCAAAAATAGTATCCAGTTAAAAGTTATTATTGGCCTCTATTCATCAAAAAATTATACTTCTCAGAAATATGTCATCATTTCACCCAATTTAATATTATATATTCCAATTTAATATATTAGTTTATTTTTTAAAAAAATTTTTTTTAAATTTCAAAAAAATAGTAATAAATGGGTTTTCAATTAATTAGGAAGTAATATTACCATTTATAATAATACAAATTCTTATTTATAAAATTTTAATTATTCTAATACTCTGACTATAAAAAATATTAGATGAGTGTCTGAAAACTTATTTAATATATAAAAAAAATTATTAAAAAAATACAATAATTTATTATGAATTTAACAATATAAAATGTGTTTGTGCATAGAATAATATTTTTCTTGGAAAAGTAATTTCATTATTTCTATATAGTTCTTAATTCCATGGATAATAAAAGTATTCATTTTACATATCATATTTTAAAATTTTTTATAATATTATTCATAACAACTATTCTAACGGATTGGTGGTCTCTATAATAATATTTTATAAATAATATGAATCATATACTGTTGTTTAATTAATACGCTCCCATACGTGTAACAAAATCTATCCAGGTAACTCGACATTGTGTGTAACTTAATCCAAAAATATTTTTGTGTTTACCATAACCTAATCTATGTGTTACATGTATAACTAATTTTACTTGATGTTTCATGAAAATAAAAAACCTACTTCTTTCATGTGACACAAAATATATTCATTTTCATGTAATGAAAATTATCAAAAAGACTAAATTAATTAAAAAATACATAATTCAAAAGGTGTTACACATGGTACCTATATTTATATATGGGTTTATTGGATAAGAAAATTGAATTTTGTTAGAATTATTTAACCCTAATGTTAATTTTATGCACACATAATTATTCTAATATATATTCACATTAGATTGATGTGTTTTAGAGTAAATTTTTTGAAAATTTATTTAGATTTGGTGGATGGATAGTTTACTAAATAATTTAGTTAAAATTTATGGGTTTAGGGAATTATAAATCACATAGTGGTGGAAAAGTTTTCCCAAGGGTAAAAAAACAGTGGGGCCAAGCAATATATCATACTACGAAAGTGGTATTTTTTTTATTTTTATGAGTATTTAATTTTAGTAATTTTTCATTTTGAATAGGATGTATCCTTGGATTCAAGGTCATTTTTTCATCCTTCCACAATGTTTTATCTTATAATTCACAATGGTTCTTCAATGTAACCACTAATTTTTATTATATTAATTTCAGTTTTACTTCTTTATTTATCTATTTAATATTTATTCTTCTATTTTCACATGTCATAATGTTAATAGTGGATCAATCCCTTGTATAAGAATTTTTTAGTTGTGGTTTTTTATGTATGGAATGAGGATACCATTTTCTTTCATTGCCTTTCATCCTCAATCGACAGTTTTCGAATTATATCAACCAAATACAGGTGTTTTTATGTAAACATTTTTATTGGATATGTGATTTGGTTCCAATGAATTATATAATTCATTTTCCTCATGATTATTCCTATATGTGATATTTGTTTGAAAAATAAAAAGGTAACATTTTATGTAGGGATTTCCATAGATGAAAAAGTAAATTTGAATGGTTTCTAATATTATTCTAAATGAACTAGTTTTTTTCACTCTATGTATTTTTAAAAATGATTAATTGAGACTTTTTTCTATTAATATATGTATTCAAGGTTACTTTTGGTTTAAAAATACTGTTAATTATGGTATCATGTGATTATAAAGATTTTTTTTCAAATAAGGGGTGTTTTTTATATGTAGAAGGTTATTTCTGATCATTTGTATTTAGTCAAAGTTCTTTTAATATTTCAGTATTTGTATTTATTATGTATCATTAAAATATTAATATATTTTTTTATTATTAATGTTTTTAAGGAATGTTTTATATTTATATTTTTATATGTGATCTACTAGTCTATTTAGAAAAAAACAATAAAAAGGGTTTGGAGACAAAAATGACACCCAAATTATTTATTTCCCATTATGTGATGTTTAATGTGTATAATAATGTTTTACAATGTAAAATATTTATCATTATAATTAATTATGGTTGATGATATTATATTAAAAGCTTATCAGAAGGTGAGGTATATGATTTATTTATATTTATTCATTATATTGATTATGGGAATTTTTAGTTAACATTATTAATCACCTCCATGAGTATTTTTTTCATGAGAACCCCTAGAATATAAGTTAGAGATTTAAATGTTTTTTATGATATCAATGATTCTACTCTTACTAGATTCCTTTAAAATATGATATGCTTGGCCTATAGAGTGTTCCACCAAGTGTGTCTATTTATTATAAAATGGGGTTTAAATGTAAATACATTGATAGATTGGAATATGATTCCAAAAAAGTACATATAGGATCTACAAATGAGAATCTATTGAGTTACCCATGTAATAATTAGTATTATATTAGTTTTTTTAATTAATTTTATTTGATATTGATGTTTTTTCATTACAAAATTACACATTTATTTAATATTTTGTTTATTTAATTAATAGATAGAAAATACAATCATATTTTATTTATAATAATAATTATGTTCAATTATATATACCATGAATTTCTATAGTTATTATTTATTTTTTTAAACATAATAATGTTCAATTTTTCATTGTTTCTGTTTACATTTTAACTATATCCATAATATTTTTTTTAAATGATAAAAGGGAGTTTTTATTCAATAGTAAACTATAATAAAATACATAAAAACTTTTCCATTTTATAAAGGGTTTTTTAATTATTATATTATTTTAAAAAGAACATTATAATGAATTAATAATGTCCTTTTAAATGTAAAATGCATATGTTATTTTTTTTAATTATTGAATTTATAAATTAAAACCATTTTCGTGTTGTATTCAAAACTATTGTAAATGAATATAATTGCAAAATTAATAAAAAAAACTATTTGGTGAAATATTATTAGTTATTTTTAGCTCGTACACTATACAGTCATCATTTTTATGTGGTTATTATTTTTTTTAATTGAAATTTTGTTTATGATGATTTTTTCGATAGTATGATTTTTGGACCACACTGGTTGATGCATTGAGATATATAAGTGATATCTGGTCATATGGACATGTTATGAACCATGTAGATCACTCTTCATAGACTTACCTCGAAACCTAGGTGGTGTTAGTGGATGATCCCGCTCCCCCTCTCAACACAAGGGCGAGACAATCCCCACCCTTAGAGTGAATCTGCATTGGATTTCATCCCTACTCAATCCCAGAATATATCCCATCATTTACTAGAATATTGATCAGCCATAAGGAGTCTGATATTTTCAAAGGGAGACCACATCTAACTATTTCTCATTCGGATTTGAAAGAGGCATCCTCTCTCCTGTGATAGAATTTAATCATGAGATTCATAAAATGACGCACCTAAGTGGATGAGTTCAATAGGTTTGTTTTTGGGATGTGTAACCTTCATGATCGAGCGACGATGGGGCTCTTGGATGGTCATTAATTCATGATTCACTTCACCTTAGGATAGTATTTGATCAAACTTGGTCTTCCGCACCTCGCAATCTCAACGAACTTCGGTTCTTTCTTCTTCGATGGAACCAGGACTTCCAAAAGAAACAGGGTTCTCCCACGATAGCCATATGGGACCGAATCCTAGAACATCCCATTCCATTCCAAAAACCCTCCATTATATGAATGTTTGGAAACATGGTATGTATATTTCTATTCTCGAACAATAAAACTAGATCGGCATGCCATCTGGTCAAACCCCTGGTATGTGTTGATGTTGATGACTCACATAAACTGGTCGATATTATAAGGATTTATGTTTGGGAAGAATTATGGTACAAGATTCCAGTAATCTATGAATTGTGGGTATGTTTTTGAAACACTTATATGATATTGGGGAATGAATTGGTAAACTGTAAGTGTGGATGTAGAAGAATGGTTGGTATGTTGAAGCATCGGGTGGCGAATTTTACACTAGTTTCTAAGGATTTGGCAACTAGAGGTGAGGCATGCCTTCAAAATAATGCAGGAAGGGATGATGGATATGGTATTGTGGATGAACTGGTACCTGAGAAAGTAGTGGTGGCACCTTCTAATACAATGGTCCCTAATTTTCTCAACAGAATGATGCATTATTTGGCAGGTCCTTCAAGGGACACATAGACTGCAGGGGATATTGACTTTTTATAATGGAATGTGAATGAGGGGAAGGAAACTAGAGGTGCCGATTCGTGTTCTAGGAATGGTTACAGTGATAAATAGCAGGCATATCCTATTAAAGAACAAAGAGAATATTCTAAAAAAGGATCTTCATTGGAGATGGAGGGGCAACAATGAACTGATTCTAGGAATCAATATGATCAGGAAGGGGTCACGAATGATACAAGCAAAATGATGGTTTCAGAGAACATATCTGAGGGTGGATGATGGATTGGGCTTAACAAGGGACCAGGCAAGGGCTAGTGGGACACTAGGTTGAAGAGAAGAGACATACCTAGGAGATAATATAGACCTACAATCATTTAGTAGGTCTGTAGGATTGACTCAAGATAAAAATATTGATAGTGAAGGTGAAATAATAGTTTTAATTTATATTAAAATTCTTTCTTTTAAAATATTTATTTTATCAAATAAGTAATGAAATACACTAAATAAAATATAAAAAAAATTAAAAAAATAGTTGGGTGCAATTACAATCATGTGAAATGAAAATAAACATTCTATTTACTAAAATAATATCCATAAATACACCTCTTAAAAATATTTTGAAAACAAAACCTCATTAAAATGAAAGAAGGCATAGGATTAAATGGAACAATCATAACAATGATAATAATTAAAATTAATAAAAACAATGGTAATGGTGCGACATTACTATTAAAACATAATGAGAATGCACATAAAGTATGCAATATAAATCCCAAATATAATGTTAATAATAACTTGGTTCACATTAAGGGTACTCTCTATGTTCTAAAATTATATAATACAATACCATTTATCACAACATGCGTATCTAGATATGTGAACATATATATATTCATAGTATCCCTTATATACTAGCTAATATCTATAATCCTTCACTATTATGCTATAGAATTTATCCCAGCATTCCTCTCTTAAATAATTTTTCCACAATCCCTATGATAGAGAACAATCTTACTATTGTAAAACTGATCCATAGTTTTATAATCAACTATCTATGGTTCCAAGGACATAACTGTAGGTGTAAGAGTGAAATAAAAATTCTATAATTATTTTTTTATATATTATAATTTATAAAAAATAAAACATATCTGTCATATAACACCATTAGAGTAAACAATAACTTTGTTGCTAATCAAGAACCACATAATAGTATTCAAACCACAACTCTAAAAAATAGAAAAACTACTAAACATTCATAACAACAAGGGGATCATAACAAGGTTTTAAAACAATAAAATTTATTTCTTTTAAAATGATATAGTTTATAAATTACATATTAAATGGAAAATTATGTAATAAAAATTATTTTGAATCTAAAAAATGAATTCATTCATTGAAAACGGAACTTCCCACCATTTGGATTCACATTAAAATCATTCAGCCTATTTATCTTAAAACAATCCCCGGAAATATTGGTTATAAACATTATAAATAATAACCTAAATAATATCCTTAAATTATCAACAAAACCATTTTAAAATATCATCATTGGAATAATTTTTAAAATAATTTTCATGAAAATATTTTAGAGCAATCTGAATTACTAAAAAATATATTTAAACGAAACAATATCACGTATAGAAGACTATGAAAACAATTTATAACCCCTCATATGTATCACATATACGTTCAATTTCATTAAATAAATAACCTAGAACATAAATCATTTTATGAATTGATAAATTAATTAATTTCATATAAACAACTACATTAATCAAGTAAACCCACTCACCTATGATAATGATATCTAAAAAAAATAGGGAAAAACCCCTATAAGACCTAATCAATAAATCCTCGTGACTTTAAAAATTGTAAACACAAAATTGGAAAAACATACTGATATGGTGTTCTAGAGGAATGAAAATCCAAGGGTAGTGGATGATGGGAGAACATGGGATAAATAAAGGAAGATTTACCTTATAAGAACCACCTATAACCAAGAAGAGGAGGCCAATATTAATGGAAGACAATGGGAGGAGGTCCCTTGAACTTTTTCACACATCATCTAAATATGCATTAGAATGAAGGAGGGATAATAATATTATAATTAATGAGGGTAAATATTAGAAAATTAATTTATAATGAATATGGGTATACCTCAAGGTTTGGGTATCCATGCACTATTTATGTTGCAGACATTGTGAAGGAACCCAATACCCCCAGTCAATATATCTTAACTATATACCAATTGTGTAGCTTTATCCATACATAGAATGATTACCCACCACTATATGTATTGGAAACCCATATTCCAAAAATGAAAATAAATCTAAAAGGCTCCCCCAACACACACACAGTTTGGGAGCATGATCATCATTAACTATGTTATTAATATGTTCCCCCATTTAACTGAAAATTGTACATTTCCAATCTTACAATTTAAAAAAACATAATAAAATTCACCAAAACCCCATAATTTATCATTATATATTAAAATAGTTATATTGTGTTGTCAAACATATTCCTAATATCCGAACATAAGTTCGATCTTGCATAAGGAACAACTATATTAATTAGTTTATTTGGGGATATGAATATTTGGATATTTCTATAATATATTATACTGTTTATAAATAATTGTTGACACTTATTTTTTTATATCATTGATCTTATAGTAATTCATAATGTTTGATTTATCCATAGGGTATATTCACCCTTTTTAGTTATTCATTTTTTTGGGACATTTTTTCATTTTTCATTAACCACCGTGATCAAAGGTTTCATTATTCTATGTTGAAATCGTTCCACATTAGTGTAATTTCATATGTTCTAATATATTTTTGTAGATACATTTCATGGTTTTAATACATAAATTAGGTTTTATCCATTTTATAGAGAGACTTTCATTCCTTGAAATCTCTTATATGAGATCACTCACCAAAATTTCATTAGTATATAACATGATATGAAACAATAATTTAAGGGGAATGGGATACGCATGAGTTAATTAGTGGTAGTTTCTGTAATAAATTTCAATGAGTAAAAATCCATTTTCAATATTCTTTTCCATTTTAGGTTACAATTTCTATCATTTCACCATTGAAACATCCATTAATTGTCCATATAATGTGATTAACTATTCATCCTTCTTGTTTTATTTATTATAAACCAAGACATAAAATATATAAATATATATTTGAATATTTGATGATTAATTTTGATTACCTTTAAGATCAGAATATATCATATTGGTATCATGCCATAATTTTTTTCCTCACTCGATAATGTTTTTTAAAATTATGTATCTTTGTGTATTAGAATAGATGAGGGTTAGATATGTTTATTTTTCATTATAGATAACTATTGAACATTTATTTTAATGGTATATTATCCTAGGATCCTATATTTTCATATTTACATTTCCAATATAATACCTATGAGGTAAAACTAAATCCATATTTATATAATATGGTTTTTATTCACCACAGTATAGTGAACTAGGAATAACATAAATTGATAATAAATTAATTATTTTTAAAATTGAACACATTAAAATTGTATATTTTCTAGGACTATAATATTTTTGTGTATTTGTAATGATATAAAAAAATATTCTATCCTGGAGAAGAAACATAATTTTTTTCCGGAAAGACAATCCCATTCAGTACATCAATATAAATCATTTATTAAAGAAATTAGGAAAGGAAATATAATAAAGGATGATCTAAAATTATCAGTATTGGAAAATATAGAAGATAAGAAATAATAACATGAACATAAGGATATGAGACCATTAAAATAACATTGTAATATCATACTCGTCATATCAATGATAATAATCATGATACATGGAATATATATTATAAGATTACAATACAAGAATCATAATGTAATAATGATAATAATACATGAGATTTTAAGATAATAATATGATATAAAACATGTCGTATAAACCAGTGAATATAAAATCATTTACTAAGTTAATTCTTATTTCCAAAACATATTAATGGACTTCATAGGAGACAACCCAACCTGGAGAGACACACCACCAACCCCAATTTAATATTATTCCTTTTAGATTAATGTGTTCACTCCCCAATCCATATTATAATTTAGTTTTCACTACCCAGATAATATTAGTAATCTTTGTTTACTCCCAAGATCATATTATTTGTCAAGGTTCACTCCCAATACCATCTTATCAAAAAATGTGCATTACCGAATCAAGTTCACTGCTCATTCCATCCATGTGTATCTCATTGGATATAAATCATTACCCATGAATTATAGTTATATATAGGTCCGAAAATCAAATAATGACATAACACATACATGACCTAAAAGATAATAAAATTTTTACCATATTACGACCCATAAAAATAGATGGTTTTCATAAACATCATAAACTATAAATTGAAAATTGTATCATAAAAATGGAATCATAATCTATGGAAACCAGAAACTTGTCATATGTATTTACTTAAATCATAACCTATGAAAAGAATAATGTTTCATAAGAATATAACAAGTCAAATAGAAAGGTGTTTCATAGAAATCATGCCATCAAAATACAAAACATTCATAGAATGAATATAAAAGGTACTCATGGATCATATCCCTAGTATATCATAAACATCATCAATGGATGAAACCATAAATGCACCAGGTCATTGAAATTTCACATGGTACATTTATAAAGGAAGATAATAATTATTTAAAATTTCCTTTTTGAAATATAATACATTTTCGAAATCAATTTCTTTGATACCAATTTTTTTAAATAATAATTGATACTTACAAAATCCAATAAAACATTTCATCAGGAAATTATTCATTATTATTAGATTTTTTTTAAGATATAACAAATTTAAAACACTTTTCACTGAAAATTTGAAATCCTCAAAACGGTTTTAAATATTTTTTTAAATAACAATGAGAAGTTATAAAGGGATCCTGAAAACATGATGAAATCCTTTTCATTTAAAATAAATTTCAATAAATAAAAATGATTCCTTGAATTTTATTTGATAATATATTATTTTGACAATAAAATTTGAACACATATAAAGGATTAATAAAAACGTTTTAAAAAAAATTATTTAATAATAAAATTGGAATCATATTATGGATGCTTAAAATATATTATTAAAACATTTTATTTGAAAAAAAATTAAAAAATAAAATGTAATATTTAATTTTTTTTGAAAACTACTTCATTGAAAATAACATTGAAACATAAAACAGAATATTGGAAAACATTAATAAAAATCTTTTATAATTCTTTTTAAAAAAATTAATCGAATATTTGAAGGAATTTTTATAAAACATGGATTTGGAGGAACACATATTTCGATGTAAAAAGTAAAACAACTGAAGATATTAATAATAATGATTTAATAATTATCTTAAGTAATATAGTGCCAATTTTTTTCAAATTTCATGAATAAATCCGGAATAACCATAGGATAAAGAAACGTAATGACAGTTCTTGAGGGACAGATCGTTACATGAGATGTATCTCAATGAATTATAATTGAGAGAAATTTACATTACCGATTCGGTAACTTTTGAATTTTAATCACAATGAATGAATGATAATAAAAAGGATATGTAAATAACTATAAATTTATGTATAATAATCAATGAATGCATTCATTAGTAGTATATACACTACACCATTGAAGTTGGTGATGAATATAGAATATGTCTCATAGAAATAAACATGAGATGGGAAACTCATACCCTTATGTCTTGAATTTCTACATCCACGTTGAAAACCCATGTATTATAAATATATGTTTTTTTATAAATATACCACCAAACCAATTTTATATATATATAATACACTATATGATAATATTATGATATTATATTAACCTTTCATTAAAAATTCCATTTTAATGTTATGTTGTATATAATATCTACATTGTATTACATATATGATTGGACAATATATTCTTGATCCTCATACATAGGTCATGATTTAATTATCTATACAATTTAAAACATGATATAAATATTATATATCTTAATTATGAAAATATTTATAAAATCTATAAATGATATAAATTTGAAATGGAACACATTGATCATAGAGACAGTAGGTCGTACGTACTAACGAATGAGGATTCCATTTTATGGTTGTATTAAGAGAAATAAATTAAATGATAGATATGTATATATATATTTTCATTCCAATAGAAATATTATTTCATATATATCATATAAATATTCTGAAAACATCCATAATTCATTCCCAGAAATGTGACAATACATCACATCGCATTGATGAGGCAATAGTCCTCATATCCAAAAAAAGAATATATCATATTTACAGAAAATAGAAAGCATGAACATATGTTATATATAATATTTTTAGAAGAAAAAATACATCATAAATACAATATATATTTTATAAAAATTCTAATTTCATAATAATTCACAACCAAGACAGGATGTAAAGAAAAAACAAATGACAACGTTTCGTGAGGATATAGTACGTCGTAGACATGAAAGGTAAGTTCATTAACCATTTGTTGAAAGTGAGGTCATTTGTCTATATTGACCATATAATTAAATCATAACATTATACTAAGGATTATTTGGTTATCATATTAGAATTTATTAATAATAAATAAGGAATTGGATAATGAAAATAAAACAAAAGTACATGTTGAAGGATGTTGCTTCTTATTTTTGTTACTCCATTTGGTTATCAGAAAGGATCTTCCTTAGTTGGATTTAATCCCAATTTTATAACTCTATGAATAAGTGAATGTAGCTGGGATATTATTTGGATAGGTTTTGGAGGATCCAATTTTCATCATATGTGTGACTAATGGGATGAGTGAATCAATTTTTATATATAATGAGGAGTGGAATTCATATAAATCTGAAAATGTAGACATTATTGAAGGGTCCCCCTTAACTAATGTTCATAAAAACATGGAAAATAGTGGATTAACAAGGAATTATTGTTTATATAAACATCCAATAAACAAAACAATTTGTAGTTTTTTAATTTTGTTTTCTACCTTGTAGGTTTATATACTTTTATCAATTGATTTTTATTAATATAACTAATTTCAAAACCTTTTTAATATATACATTATTAATAAATTAATGTGATACTTATTTGAAATTAGGAACCACATGATTATAAATATTATATAAGGTTTATAAAAAATAAATCCATATTTAAAAAAAAATTTCAAACAAGAACATATAACGGTTATACACAGTAGATTAGCATTATTTATACTAACAATGGGTTTTCTATTTAAAGTTAAATATATTAAATATATAAGATAAAATGGTACATTAATATATCATATTTTATATTTCATAAAATTTTAAAAAATAGTATTATATCATTTTTTGAAAAATTTTAATCATTTAATTAGATATCAATTATTATAAAGTAATAATAATGTCAATTTTAAAATTATTTACTTAGTTTAAATATAAAAATATAAAAAAAAATACGGAATTAAAATATATAAATTCAAAACAATGGAATATGATATATTAATTTAAAAAATTAAAATACAATAATTCACTCAATTTAATTAAATTTTCAAAACTTTTGTCAAATTTATTTCGGTTAATTATGAGATAAATAATTACCGCATTTTGCATTTCAAAAGTAGTTAATATAAATGATTCATTTCATAAAATTTAAATATAAATTAATATGATAAAAATAACTCATTTACGTTTCAAAATAATACGTACAATCGAAATAATGTTGTTATATTCTATATCTAGAGGATTTATAAATATTAAAGTTAAGGGAGGTTTCTATTGGACTTTTTTCCTTTAATAACAAATTATATAGGAAATTTTCAAGGAATAATTTAAAAAGAACAAATAATATTTTTTAAAAATGGTTACATCATCATTATATGTCCGAAATTTATTTTTTAAAACTATAGTGTCAATTTTACACATTATATTCAGGGATTGGACATTAGTAAAACACTTTTTTAACTAAATAACTTTAATTTATTTTAATTTAGATCAATAATATTTTTTTTAAAATTAATGGCAACCATATTAGTCATTAAATCTTTTTATTATAATGAATATGGAATTTATTTTTTCAAATTCTAATCATAGTAGTGGCAGAAATTAATTTAATATTAATCGTCTGGATGGGATGATGTGACATGTTATTAAAGGGAAAATGTCCAAATTTTTGAACTGATTTTATGTAAAATATCAAAATGAACATGGTTCTTATGAACTAAATTATATTAATTATTTTAAAATTTAACTAATTCTATTTTTAAACCAAATTAAGAATAAAATTTGATAATATAAATAAAGTACACTAAAAAATAGTTTCTTGTAAAAAGTAATCATTTGGCTATGTTCATCAAAAAAAAACATCTCAAAAAATTGTCCTCAATTAACCCAATTAATAATTATATATTTCAATTTAATATTTTAGTTTATTTATTCAAATAGTATTATAATAATTACAAAAAATGAGTTATAAAATGGGTTCTCTATTAAATAAGAAGTAAAATTACCCTTTATAATAATACATATTCTTATATATAAAAATGGAATTATTATTATATTATGACTATAAAATATATTAGATCAGTGACTAAAAAAGTGTTAATATATAAATAAAATTATCAAAAAAACAGATTAATTTATTTTTAATTTACTATTATAAAATTTGTTTGTGTGTTGAATAATATTTTTCTTGGAAAAGTAATTTCTATATTCTTATATAGTTATTAATTACATTGATAATCAAATGATTCATTTTATATATAATATTTTAAAATATTATTTACTATTATTCCTAACAACTATTCCAATGGATTGGTGGTCTCTGTAATAATATTGTAATAATAATATTAATTATATATTGATATTTAATTAATACGCTCTCATACGTGTAACATAATCCATCCAGGGAACTTGACATTGTCTGTAACTTAAGCCAAAAATAGTTTTGTCTTTACCATATCCTAATCTAAGTGTTCCATGTAGAACAAAATTTACTTGATGTTTCATGCAAATAAAAAACCAACTCCATTCTTGTAACAAAGAATATATTAATTTTAACGAAATGAAAATTATCAAAATGACTAAATAATTTAAAAAATTATATAAATTTCATGTTGTTACACATGGTTTCTATTTATATATATGGATTTATGGGATACAAAAATGGAATTATGTTAGAATTATTAAACCCTAATTTAAATTTTTTTAATACGTAATTATTCTAATATATATTCACTTTAGATTGATGTGTTTTAGAGTAAATTTATTGAAATATTTTTTACTTTTTGTGGATGGATATTTTACCAATGCATTTAGTTAAAATGTATGGGTTTAGGGAAGTCTAATTCACACAGTGGAAGAAACCATTTCCCAAGGTTTGGAAAAATGTGAGGCCAAAGAAAGTATCATATTACGATAGTGATATTTTTTTATTTTTATGAGTTTTTAATTTTAGACTTTTTCCATTTTGAATAGGATGACTGAGTGGCTTAATGGTCATGTCTTCCTCCTTCCACAATGTTTTATGGAAGAATTCACCGTGCTTCTTCAAGGTAACCACTAATTTTTCTTCTATTAATTTCATCTTGCCTTCTTTATTCATCTATTTAATATTTCATCTTCTATTTTCACTTATCATAATGTTAATAGTGGATTAATACATTGATAATGATTTTTATAATTGCGGTTTTTTTACATATGGCCTGAGGAGGCCATTTTCATTCCGGGCCTTTCATCATCAATCGACAGTTTGTGAATTATATCAACCAAATGCATGTGTTTTTTTTGTACACGTGTTTATTGGATATGTGATTTGGTTCTAATGAAATATATAATTCATTTCACTCAATATTATTCCTATATGTGATATTTTTTTGAAAAATATATTTCTAATATATTATAAAGTGATTTCTATAGATGAAAACGTATATTTGAATGGCTTCTAATATTATTCTCAATGAACTATTTTTTTTCACTCTATGTATTTTTTAAAATGTTTAATTGAAACTTTTCCAAATAATATCTTTATTCAAGGTTATTTTTTGTATAAAAATAATATTAATTCAGCTATCATTTGATTATAATGATTTTATTTCATATAAGGTGTGTTTTTTCTTTGAATAAGGTTATTTTTGATCATTTTTAATCAATAAACGTTCTTATAATATTTTAGTATTTGTTTTTATTATGTATTATTGAAATATTAATATATATTTTTATTATTAATATTTTTTCAAGGAATGTTTCATTTTTATATTTCTATATGTGAATTACTAGTCCATTTAAGAAAACCAAAAAAGGGTTTGGAGACAAAAATGACTCACCAATTGTTGACTCCCCATTATGTGATTCTTAATGTGTTTAATATTGTAATTAATTTTGGGGGAGAATATTTTATTAAAATATTATCAGAAGGTAAGGTATATGATTTATTTATATTGATTCTTTCTATTTATTATGCGAATTTTTTGGTGAACATTATTAATCAACTCCATCGGTATTTTATTCATGAGAACCCCTAGAATATAAGATATAGATTTATGTATTTTTTTATGATACCAGTTATTCTTTTATGACTGGATTCCTCAAAAATATGATATTCTCGGTCTATAGAGAGTGTCACCAAGTGTGTCTATTTTTTTGTAATAAGGGGTTTTTAAGTACATTAATATATTGGAATATGGTTCCAACCATGTACATTAAGGATTAACGCATTAAAAACTATTGAGTTTCCCATGAAATACTCAGTATTATTTTAGTTTTTCTGATTAAATTTATTTATATTGATGTTTTATATTTACAAAATTACACAATGATTCCTTATTTTGTTTAATTTATTTATAGATAAAATATACAATCATATTTTATTACTAATTATAATGATGTTCATTTATATATACCATGAATTTCAATAGTTATTATTTATTTTTTCCAACATCCAAATGTTCAATGTTTCTTTTGTTTTTGTTTACATTTCAACTAAATCCATAAAATGTATTCTGTTAAATGCAATTATGGTGTTTTTCATTCAATAATAAACTATATTAAAATAAGTAAAAACTATTCCATGTTATAAAGGGTTTTTTAATTATTATATTAATTTAAAAAGATCATTACAATGAATTAATAATTTATTTTTATTAGTAAAATGCATATGTTATTTTTTAAATTCTTTAATTTACTAATTAAAAAAAATATAGTTGTATTTAAAAATATAGTACATGAATTGAATTATAAGGGGAATGTCAATAACTATTTGATGAAAGATTATTAGTTATTTTTAGCTCTAACCCTCTACAGTCATCATTTTTTATGTAGTTATTATGTGTTTTTAATGATATTTTTTGTATGATATTTTTTTAATAGTAATATTTTTGGACTGAACTGGTGAATGCATTAAGATCAATAAGTGATATCTGGTCACATTGTCATGTTATGAACCATGTAGAGCACTTTTTACGGACAACCCTTGAATCCTACATGGCAGTAGTGGCTTATCTGACTCCCCCTCTCCCCATGAGGGTGAGACAATTACCACCCTCAGAGGGAATCCACATTGGATTTATTCCCTTCTCAAACTCAGACTATCTCACATCATTTTCCAGAATATAGATCGACCAAAAGGAGTATGATATTTTCAAAGGGCAACCACATCTCCCTCTTTGTCATTCGGTTTTCAATGAGGCCTCCTCTCCCCTCTAATGGACTTTAATCATGATATTCATGAACCGATGCCCCTTTGTGGATGAGTTCGACATGTTTGTTTTTGGGTTATGGATCCTTCAGGATCGTTCGACGGTGGGGCTCCTGGATGGTCATTACTTCATGATTCGATTCACCTTAGAACTGTATTTGATCAAATCTTGGTCTTTGGAACCTCGAAATCTCAAAGAACACTGATTCTTTCTTCTTCAATGGAACTAGGACATCCACAAGAAATAGGGTTCTCCCATGACAACCATCTGGGTACTAATCGCAGAACATCCCATTCCATTCCAAAACCCCTCCATTATATGCATGTTAGGATACTTGGTATGAATATTTCTCTTCTTAGACAGTAAAACTAGATTAATATGCCATCTGGTTAAACCCCGTGTATGTGTTGATGTTGATGTCTCAAATAAACTGGTCAATATTATTTGGATTTCTCTTGGTAAAATATTATGGTACAAGAATCTGGTAATCTATGAATCGTGGGTATGTTTTTCGAAGTCTTGTAATATGCTAGGGAACGATCAGGTGAACTGTAAGCATGGATGTAGAAGAAATGTCGGTATTTTGATGCATTAGGTGGTGGATTTTACTATAGTTTCTAAGGACGTGTCACCTAGGGATGAGGTCGGCCTTAAAAATAACGCTGGAAGCACTACTATATATGATATTACGGATGTTTCACTAGTACAGGAACCGGTAGTGGTGGAACCATCTAATATAATGGATTCATATTTTCTCAACAGACTAATGAATGATTTGGGAGGTCCTTTAAAGGACACATAGACTGCAGGGGCTATTGTTTGGGAGTAATGGGATGTCAAGGAGGAGAAGGAAATTAGTGGTCTGGATTTGTGTTCTAACAATGGTAATGGTGATAAATAGCAGGCATATGATATTAATGAACAAAGAGAGGATTCCAAACAAGGTTCTTATTTGGAGATGTAGGGGAAATAAAGAACTGATTCCAGGAATCAATATGATCGGTAAGGGGTCACGAACGATACATGAAAAATGTTGGTTTCAATGAACAAATTTGAGGGTGGAAGATGGATTGGCCTACAATGGGACCAGCGTAGGGGCTAGTGGGACGCTAGGTTGAAGGGAAGAGACATATTTAGGAGAAAAAAATAGACCTACAATCATTTAGCAGGTCTGGAGGATTGACTCAAGATCCAAAGATTTACAGTGAAGCTGAAATAATAGTTGTTATAAAGACTGATGTTTTCCCTATTTGGTAGAAAAGCATAGGGTGCACAAATTATGTTCACCGTCTAAAACCAATGGAGACCCGGTCAGGTAAAAAGATTAAATTCAGGGAGAAGGAATTAATGTTGATATCTACTGTTAACCTACAAGAGAATCATGAAGAAGTGATTTATGATGTTGTTGTGGATGGAGGGTGTAAAATGGGGGTGGATGAAGTAGCTATATCGAATCTAGTGGAACAACTTTTCCACTCTGATGAAGAAATGGTGGAGTAATTTCTCTACATAAATAGTACACAAAAAGTTGTAGACACGGTGATTAGAAGGCCTCTTCAAGTGGATTTAAATATTGAACAACTGGTATGGATTGACATGAAAGAACTTATAATGATAAGGGGTTTTAATAAAGTGAAGATAAGTACGTAAGATTACTCTCAATCATTAGGAAAGACTGCATATTTCAGTGAAGACTTCATCCTCAACGTACCATATCCTCAAGAGCATTCTATTTTCTGGAAGATATTTTGGGAGGAAACTCCTAATAGAATTAATTTCTGTTTCAATAACATTGGGATATCATTTGAGGGATTACATCCTGGTTTAACTAATGTGGTTTCTCAATTTTCCGTAAAGGTTTTTTATAATTAAAATTTTAATTTTCAATCACTTTTTTGTGTTTATAGTGGTTTTGATATTTAGGTTTTTCTAATAATTATGATCCATTAATCATTTAAGTCACCCCATATTTTGATTTTTCATTTGAATAATTATTTTAAATATATATATCCTTTAATATACACTATGTTTAGAATGATTTTTTATGTTCATGGTTGTTATTATTTATTTCCATCTATATTTATTTAAAATTGTATATATCATTTAACATGATGGTATAACCAATGTATAACTCATCCTATATTATAGGTAAGAATCTATTTTTTATTTTTTTTCATCCATTGAAGGTGAAATTGGTTACACTTGATTATGTCTAGTACCATAACACTAGTTTCATGATTAGGAACAATGGTAACATGCATCAATCATTATGGAGATTCTATATAGGTGGCATGGTATATTGACTGAATTGGGTGCATTATTATTTTTGGAAATTTTTTGGAACTATAATGGTTACTTTGATCAGTTTGAGATGTAGTTCATGGGTTTCAACTACCATTTTACTCATTATTTTCTTTAAAATATAAAAATTTATTAAATTAATTATTCTTTTAGAGTTCATTGATTATTTTTTTGAGTACATATATTACTATTTTTCCTTCCCCGTATTCGATCATTTTTATTTTATTAGATCCAGAGCTACCTAATATAGTTAATTTTTGATGCATTGGTTTTTATATGAGAAAATATATATCCATTGGAGAATGTTTGGATATTAATATTATATATTGTTAAATGGCATTGTTTTAGTTTTCAATCACATTATAGTTCATAGAATACTCTCAAAAGGACAAAAGTGGTTTAAATTAAATTTAAGAGAATTTATTTAAAGAGGACTAAACCACAACATAATGGATATTATTACATGATGAAGCTTGATACATAATAGTAAAAAAATAATTAAGTGGTGGTTAGTTATATCATAGTGTAATGTGTCACACTACAAAAGATATTTTATTTCCATAATAGAGACGATGCAAACAATTTGGTTCACATCTATTTCATCTGAATTGATTGATCATGTCACAATAGACTTTGTCCTTACATAGTTATTTTTTTCTATAGATAGTAATTTTAGGATGTATTGGTTATTAAGAAAGACCAATACAAAAATAATGTTCCATTAAAAATAAATTTTTCTTTGCTTATAAATGAAAATTATAAGAAAAATTTAATATAGTCCATCATGTTTCAAGGTGTCTGAAATTGATGAATATTTACATGTTCATGTTATGATTTTATATTAAATATAATTTTTTATAGATTATATTGATTCAAAATATACTTGGAAACACATATAAATAATAAATTCCATGCCACAATATGGGTTGTTAGAAGTTATATAGAACTTTAATCAGGATGGTCACACCAAGATTAAGTAGATTACAAAATATGTTCAAATGATTATAATTTTTGAATTTTTGGATTAATTTTTTACTTCAGTGGCTTCATTTCGAAGATTATGTACGGTTTGGATGGATAATCATGAGGTCACGAGGAACTAATTCCATGAAATCATATTTAAAAGGTATTATTATAGTGTAATGTAATGAAAAATGAAATATCTTATATGGATAATTGAAACATGTAGAATAGAGTGAGATACTTCAATGTAGTGGTATTTTTATAAAAGATTCAATGTAAACATAATATATTTTAAAGAATTGACAACACCATAACTATTTGGTGTTAATAAATTCCATTTAAAATTATATAATAATCCATTCTGTCAACGTTTCTATTATTCATTATCCCCTAATAGTGGGGGGAGGTATAAGAAGTAGTGTTGAACCTAGGTTCTATAGTGAACCACACATAAAAATTATATTAAAAATTGTGGATATTAATTTATGTATGTTTATAAATTATTTATTGATTTTCCATGTATATATCACTAGTAATGAACCATGTAAAATTGAAGACATCTCTTTTTTTAATGTGGATGTTGTTCTTCTATTCGTGAGACTGCCGAGTTTATAGATTTCTTCTTAACTAAAGAACATGATCCATCATACTTTGGAAAATAATTTACATTATAATTCACCCTAACAATTTTTTGTATTTCTGGGATTTTATGGTTATAAAATGTTGTATTATAGACATATGTTAGTCTTGGGGAATTTTATTAGTATGATTACTATCATTGAGAATGTGGTATATAAAAAATGTGCTATGTTTTTGGATGGGTGAAGCTATCATAATTTTAAGAAGATAATATTATTTAATTTATAAACTCTTATGTTACATTTTATCTCGTATAACATACATGATATAAATATAAGTAATTTTATTATATTATCAATTGCTTATGAATAAATATTTTTTTTTAAAAATTGATGAGAAGGGATAAAATTCATTGTCTTGGGTACAGTATACTTATATTTTTGTTAGGTTTATGAGTTTCATAGTTCGAAATTAAAAATTATATAATATATATAAAATATAAATATGTCACATAAAAACTAAATTTCGAAATGTTATGGGTTCAACTCAATAAATTTGAAAATTTGAAGATGAGTTTCTATAAAAATATTTATAGTTTATTCCACTGAATCAGAGTTGTATATTTATATATTCATTGATGTAGTGATTAAATGAATGTTACAGACAATAGGAAGAAACCGGTAATAATACATCCATCATTATATAATAAAAATATAACTACATTAGGAGAATGAAAACTTATATAATTATCTATTAATGAATTTTATTTTAAGGTGGTGCCTTCTAGAATTGTATTTTAAATCAGAAGTATTGAGCCACTAGTAAAAGGTGGTTGAATTCGTAGACAATGATACGATTGATATAATTTTACTTATAGGTTATGTTGATAATATAAAAGTGAACTAAAATAGGTTTTTAAAAAAGGACTCCTTTTTTATATTTCATCTATTGAAATATGTAGTACATTTTTTAGATATTTATAATGACGGTTGATTGAGAATATAAAAGTGAATACACGAAAATAGTATTTAATTATCTTCTCTAAATACAACATTTAATTAAAAAAATACACTTGGTCATGATTTTTAATGGAATATTTTAGTGATTAAAATATATGATGATTTTTGGACTATATTTGAATTATTTGAAAATGAATTCATAGTAGATTCGAATGACTGAATTATGGAAATAGATAAAAAAGGTCAAAATGAGATGAAATAAAGAAAAAATAGGAACATATTATAGATATTAAAGTAAAACATGAGGGTGAATAGGATGAATTTTATCTATACTATAGCCCAAATAAGAATATCAGTGGATTAATAAAATAATAATCATACTATTTTGAGAACACTGAAGGAAAAATCACAAATTTAAAAAAGGTTTAAAAAAAGAAACTCAAAAATCAATAGGATATATTTTCATGTTTAATTTTGATGAACAATATAACGTGATAAATAATCATAATTTATACATAAATGGAGTGGGTACAATCCTTTAATGATTATGTTTTTTGTCTAAAAAATAACTTGAACATGATATGACGTTAAACTATTAAAAGATTTTTTTTTTTGTTTTTATGATTTCAAATGAGGAACAAATAGAGAGATTATAATGAGAAATGATGAGTTTTTAAAATGTTTTGGATGCTTTATGACCCATTTACATGGGAATAGTTGAAATTTTTATGAAGAATAAAAAATGAATGTTGATATTTCAAATGTAAAGGAAAAATGGAAATAAAATTGTATAGATAGAGATCAATCATACAGTTTATATCAAATAACAATGAGTTATTTTATGGTTTTTATTGAGATAATGTGGTGAAAAAATATTACCCTTTATAAAATATTGATTATCTGGTTACCTATGCCAAATGATGTCAAAATACATTGAATATATGATCTAATTTATGCGATAATAACTTGGTAGTCAATGAATATGGATTTGATTAAATTCTACACCATAAAAAATAAAACATTTCTATACATATTTTTATTACTAATGTAACATTGAGTATTAATTAGTGGGTTGTAGAAAATAATAGAATGAAATTGTTTTTTATATAAGAATAAATTGAATAATGATATGGTCTCTAAACCCAATTAAATTATGAAATAAATTTCTCTTTTACAAGAAAAATAATATGATTATGTTTGTTATATTTAATATCATGTTTAGAGACCATAAAATGTATCAAATAAGTTGGAAATGTCAAGTAAGAAAAGGAGGAATAAGGAGAAATCAATCATCGATGATGTTGAGGTTAATGTATAAAATAATACAATTATATGGTTCCTTGATTATTATTTCTCACCATAGATGAATTGTATCATAAAATAATATATAATGTGAAATCTATGGTGATGTTATGGTTCGACACAAGAATTATGAAACCATAAACGTTATAGTTATTATAAATAAGAGCCTAGTAGATTATGAATTTAAAAATATAGAGGTTCCCTGTAAGTATGAATTTAAATAAAATCAATCAAACATAAATCAACTTTGTGGATATGGAATTGGGATGGTTGATTTATCAAAGGCAAGTTTAGAATTTTTTTGATTAAATGATAAATAATGAAAGAATTGTTTTTAAAAATTAAATAGAATGATATAACACAAGTCTTAACTATGAACAAAGATAAATTTTTACGTAATTAGTTGTTCAATCATATACATAAATAAATAATTGATAACTTATCAAATCTATAGGTTGTAAAAAATAAGATGGATCTTTTCCATAAAGCCTCATATATATGATATATATATATATTTATATAATTTTTATTATAAATTCTAGGAAAAGAATGATTTTCATGCATTATATGGAAGCTTATTTCATGCAGACATTGATTATTGTAGTGATTCATTCCCATGTCCCCACCACATATTAACAATTATGTAGGGGGATATTTTATAATTTGATTTTATTTAGAGGGGTTCCAATGGTATTTTATATTTTTTTCTGGACATAGTATTTATTTGTGTGTTACAATTCATTAATAAATGAGGAAACATACAAGGGTGGTCCGACAATGATTATATATATATATATCAAGGTTATGCGATGCTATCTTGGTGTGTATGATGATTCTTGTTCAATCCTCATTGAAACTAGATGATCTATATATTGTAACTTCATTACATGATGAAATTCTATCACATCATGGGGGATATAGAATCCCACACATGAAATGTGTGATTCATCTTGGCCAATAGAAAAATTACAGAGATGGAATGTCCATTAGATTCCATTTGAGATCATTATTTAACCATATGATGATTAAGAAGATGTTTTAATTCCTCTATGGTGTATTGTTGTAAATGACCAACCCGAGACAACTAAACAAGAAGCTCAATATGTTCAATCATAGTGGAGAGTTGAAAAAAATAAAATAAAGAATAAATCATGAATATAAAAAAATATACTTACAACGTGAGTACAATATAGAAAGAAAAAATATACCCACGATTCATATAATCTATAAAAAACCTGTTAAACTTGAATGTATTCCAATATAAGACCAACAAGATCCCATTTGACCAACAATCACCTCCAAAACATACAAAAATAAAGGAAATAATGAAAATACAATCCATCATGCTACCAGATGTCCGTCCCTTTACACGGGTCTTATAAAGCAATTTCTGAAATCATCCAATGGAAAAAGTTGGGCATGAGCATAAATCTGAGTAGGATAGTACCATATATTCTATATAATGACAAATATAAATAATGTTGATGTTATTTTCCTTGTTTTTATTATATATTATGGTTTATAATGAATTTTCATAAATCCATACCCATTTATAAATTATTTTCCTTAGGGTTTTAATTAAATTGTTTTATAACCAAAAATATATAAATATGAAAATTATACGTTCTAAAATAAGAACACGTAAACATACACCGTAAGGTAATAATGTAAACCCATATCAATGATATAACCCATCATTCAAAACCATATGATACAAACTCATATGGAAACATTTGAGTAATAATCCATGAAAAATTCATCATTTTATAAAGATCATTAATTTAAATTCAATTAATTTTTTGCCCCATTGTATTGGAATACATACAAGACATAAAAATTCATAATCCAATAGAAAATTGGTAACACACAATATTGATAACCACCAAAATCCATTGATATCAACAATATAACCCACAGTGTTACAACAAATAATTGGGTTAACTATGTTTTTTTTAGTACCCCCAAGTTTACCAATGTTCCATGTCTTTCAATATGAATTTGAAAACAATTATATAATAAAGGAACCGATGAAATGAGAAAAAAACATGCTATAATACTCCATTCTCATTACATGGGTCATGAAAAACAACATCAACAACCACCAATAATAAAAAGTAGGGTGTGAGTAAAAACCCCAATATTATACCACCACCGATTATATAAATATTTTCATATGAAGAATGAAACAATTTTATATTTTAGAAAAAAAATTTCTTAAAGATTTTTAATAATTACATTACCATTTGTAAATAAATTTTCATTGGGTTGGCATAAAAGTGATTCATATCCACAAATAAAATAAAAATAAAACTATAAATGATATAAAAATTATTCATATACATACACCATATGGTATGAGAGTAAAAACATATATACGAAATAACATATCATTGATAACCACGTGATACAATCACATGCGAACACATGTGAGAAACAATGCATAAACAAAATCCATTATATGATAAAAACCATAAATTTAATAGAACAACCTATTGGTCCCTAGAAATGGGTAATATTTAATAGAAATAAAATATCATAAACTAGGAATATGTTGGTATTATCCAATACTTGTCCTATCACGGACAATCTATATACAAAAAGTAACCCATAGTTATGACAGAAACACTAGGGTAACTTAGGTCTCTTTGCTGACACACCCACGTTTCCCAATGTCCCGTGCCTGTCAAAAACCATTTTAAAACCATGCTACAAATTTATAAAACACTTTCAAAAACAATATAATCCACTTTAGTTTAGGAACCCTCATATTTAAATCAAAACCACCATTCATGAGTTTAACAAAAACATAGTTCTCAAAATCAATTTTTAATGAAAACCCAATTTAAAAAACATTGACCTTTATAATAAATATCGTGAAAACAAAAATTACATTTAATAAATGAATACCCCACATGAATTTTATAATAAAGATCATAAATTCATCAAATTAACCAATTGTATAGAAACACCTAGCTCCAAAAAAATGGTGGATATAGCTAAATTAAAAAAATACTCGAGAATATTTGATTAGATCCACACTATCATATATCCTTATGAAATGATCATAACCCTACATCATACCCATTATATCCAATATCATATACTAATAGGTTTCCAACAATATTATAGGATAAGAGATATATTTTATATCTTTAAAAAGGAGGTGATACTGAATCAAAAACACAACATAACTTTATGTGATCTATTTATTATGAAGGAAAATCCACTATAATAAAAGGGGATTTACCTACAGAGCATTGGGGATGGAATGGGATGAGACAAATTGAAATTAGTTGGTGATTGGTCTTCTATATATTCATTTCACAAATGGTAAAACCCCAATTTTTATCAATTAAAAAAGGGTGATATTGTTTCCTTGGGTACGAAACATGGTAAAAATAATTCATAATATTAACTATGCACCCCCAATGTCCATTTTGTCTAGGGGGAATTTAATTACTATGGGGATTCATGGTTACTGAAAACTCTGATGAAACTTTGTGAAATTCCAATTAAATAGAAAAAAACGATACAAGGTTTAATGGTCTTGTTGAATGGTTTTTTAACCATATAAAAACATTGAAAACACCATTGCAACATTATATTGGAATACCACACGTTTATAAAATGGTTAAACTAACATTGTTCATTTCCAATTTCACTTAAAATACCTTGTTTTCACCCTTTGATCTCAGAAATATTCTGGACACCATATGATAAAAATAAGGGATCATGTAAGGGGATGTTATGACCAAGAGTTCATCATTATTATCCTAAAAATATGTGCATTATTTCCCCATAGATTACTGAATATCATGGGCCAAAAAATTGATAAGTCCGTTGTTTCATCACCACCAATTTCTCTCTCTGATATTTCATGGTTATCTTGTATTCACTTCCATAGTACCCAACCTAGGGGAATCATTTTACTACTATATACCTTATTTAGTTGATCCATATTCTGAAATATAATCTTAACAGTGGTGGTATGGAAAACAATATGAATATTCTCCAATTAAATTGCTGGGGAAAGATCCCGGTGATACCTCCTTATATGGTGACCATAATGGAAATCATGGATATAAGTCAAATGAGTTGTTAAGACCACTGGATATTCAAGCATTCTGAGTCACTCAAGAATCTCAAAGATTCCAAAAAAGTAGGTGCTACCCTACCTCGCTTATCCAACCAATAATGTCTCATGTGAGGTAAAAATATGAGAAAAATTCAAATCACAATTATCAAATTCTAGGAGAAGAAAAATGATGTTGCACGAATAAAATTTTAATAGATCATTACTATGAACAACCACATTTGAATCAATTAAACCTCTTCCATCATCTATTAATTGAGACTCATCCCAATCAAGGACCACTAACCCAAATATACCCATTAAAAAAGAGATATAAATTGACACCTATATAATTCATCAAAGGTAACCATGTTAATATAAGCCTAATATTTACTATTATAGTAAAAATTTACCACATGCCTATGATTTCTTCAATATCCATCACAATCAATTACACAGGCATGCATCATATCCTCATTATCTTGGATATATCACTTTTCATGTCCCTCTATCAGTGGATGATATGTTTATTTCAATTATATTAGGAAACCCCTCACATCCAACAAGCATTTCCAAAAAATAAATGTAAAACTCAGGTCCCTTTCCGATTCAACTGCATAGGTGGCCTCATAATGTCTCAAAATCTCATGGATGTAAATATTATATAGATGTTCCAATTTTCTACCACATTGAATGGTTAAAAACGTTTTAATTTTATAAGACGATAAATGATCAACCAAATCTCATCCTTCTATATAGAATTCTACAGTAAAACAATGATTAATTCTATGAGAATCTCATACCACATCCATACCAAAATGGTTAATTTTCATGATAATCTATCAAGACTCTCATATCCCACCATAATTTTCATTCAAGTGATACATAATGAATCATTTTTTTCAACCATCAACATTATTTATGGACACCAATAATGATGTTTAAATTAATTATACACACTAGTATCGACAATGTTTACATACTAAGATGTCCAATTTCCACTATCCAATAACTCCTCTAAAATATAAAATCCAAACAACCCACTGATTATGGAAACAGAAATCATAGTTATGAGGTATTTTACTAAATCATTGGAACTCATTGTCTATCACATTCTAGTGATTCAATTGATCATAATAAGACAATGTAACTTTTATAGAAAACAATAACACCTATCCACCAGTCACTTTCACTCCCATTATCATATCAATAATCATACACATCATATATGACACTTCTAAGACTGCATTCATAGATTGTTTCATTAATATTCTCCTCAATTAATCAGTATCCACATTCCTTTTACCAAAATTGTATGTAATATCAAAATCATAATTTTTAATATACACAACGGTGCATATTTATCAATAAATTCACATCCCTCTAAATGAAAATATATTTCAATCTCTTATGATCATAATAATTTTTAAGACACTCCCAAAAGAGACGGTGATGCCACATTTTGAGTGGATGCATGACTAATATAAACTCGTGATCAAGGGTAAGGTAGTTTATATCATGAAGAAGTAACTTTTGAGATCCATAGGATAGCAATTTTTTCCCCAACATTAAGATATATCCCAAACTCATACCAAATGAATTATAAAAAACATCATAACCTCAACCATGTTATGTTTGCAAAAAAAATATCTAAATTCATCCTCACCTTCATCTTCTCAAAATATAAAATACATTTTTCAATCCATTCAATCGTTATACCAATATGGGTTAAAGATGACATTGAATATGAAATCTTGGAAAAATAAAGAAGAAAGCACTTATAGTAACCTGCTGAACCTAAGATGATCAAGATCACAAACATGTTTCCGGGATACATTGTGTACATAATATAATGTATCATTTAAAAATTAAGAATTCAATTCCTCAAAGATATAAAATATCTCATAATTTTAAATTCTTGAATCAAAAAACCACATTTAGAAAGATTAACATATAGAGAAAGTTCATTCATGTTTTAATGAATGATATCCAAACAGTTCTATTGTTCCTACTCTTTCTTGGAGAAAAAAAATCATCCAGAACCACCAAAAAATATCTACAAGAATTGAGGCAGGATTTTGTTCATAAATTCCATAAATACAACAAGATTTTAAGTGAGACCAAATTTCATAACTAGAAACACGAGATGTCTATTCTAGATCCAAAAAACTATATTAAGAATATTCTATTCATGGGCTATCAACTGGTGGTTCCTTGATGGAAGGTAAAATTTTTGAATGCAACATGGCCCTCTAAGCTAGTAAAAGTGGTCATCAATCATTCAAAAATGATATTTGTTCTCAATATCCACACAATTCAACATTGGATAATTTATAAAAAATATGACACTATCATATACCTTATTATAAATAGTAATTAATGAATCGTAATGTAAAATTCGATGATGAATATATACATTTTCTTCAAAATTTGAAAGCTATTCACTAATTTCTACCAACTCAGTATGTTTCCTTCAATATGGTGGCATTGGAATGGGACATGTACTGTGGATTTGGTATGTAGAAAAATCAACCTCTCTCTATGCCTATAACCAAATGAAATCATCTTCTAATACATCAAGGTATGAACTCACTATTGTAAGAAGCAGTATTCCAAAATAAGGGTCAATGAAATCAAGAATCACCTCTAAAATATTGCAATAGATTACCCCTTGGATAAAGAAAAACATGCCCATCTCCATCTGATATAGAGTCACACTCACTATAAGAGATAATGGTGGCCCTATTAGAATGTAAAAATTAAACTTGATATAGAAAAAAGAGAAATATTCCATAACACCAATCACCTTTTCCATTTCAAGTATTTAGTAAAGGTTTTGAATATTGAGAACTCAAAATTCCAATGTCACCTCTTAGTCGTTTAACATCACCCCACTCATGGGACACTTGAAATAATGTTCGAAACACTTCCCCAGAGGAATGGAATGATCTAAATAGTAATACATAATTTCAAAACATTATCCCAATATGTCTAACAACATTGATATTATAAAATAATTATTAGCATCTATATACAAAAGAATTTAATTCCCTGTAATATGAAATAAATATCAAACCACTAATAGTAGTTGGCCCCACTTCATTTTCCTCTAACACATACTCCTTTTCGAAATTCCAAACAGTCATAGCTTCATGAACATCCTTCTTGGCCCAGGGATTTCTCCCACTACCCTTGGAGGCATTAGAATGACCTTTTTAACCCTTAGTGATAGTGAATCCCTACATAAAACCATGGATCATTATTTCATAAAAAATTATCGTTGAATAAAAATTTAAAATTTATGAAATGAATTAGTAGCCTCAGTATAGATTGGATTGGTATGAACATTCCGTCCAAACTAATTTCAAGAAAAACTATTAATGATAAATAAATCCCGTAAAACTTGTCCTAAAGGGAATTAAATAACCTTCTGCTTCATTTTTTATCTAGAAGTACCATATCTAGCCAATTAAATATTTTTAGATAATTATTCATAATAAAAATATTGTTTTCAACTACCATCATGTTGGTTTAAAGGCCCATGAAAATAAACATTGACCAAATATTTTTCCTCAGTCCCAAATAAAATGTATGTGTCTATGGGTACTAATTAACCATTATCATAAAATTACTTAATGTATGGTTGTAAATAAATTGTTAAATATTTATTTTAGTCACCATAAGAAATTAAATTTCACTTTTTTCATAAATGTTTTGAGGTTATACTAGTAATGTAATAATGTATCCTGTAAATGTATTTTAAAAATGACAATGAAAAATTTAATGATGGTTTATTAATGATGATTACTATGGATCCCAAAATAGTTTTAAGAAGGCAATATAGTTTGACATCATTAAATTTTATGTTATGAAATTAATATTGTTTAATATTTTCTAAGAGTTGAATGTTAGGAATAAGATTCTTAAACAACACTATTATTGAAAATCTATTACTATAGATTTTTTTCTCTCTAAAAATATAGATTGTGGGTTCTATAATATTGTCATATATTTATATGGGATGAGTTACATGTGATATAATGATTTTACAAAACCCCAGAATGGGTAGTATACCTAGAGATTATTTAATAGTTTATCATATGTGATATGATAAATATATAACTATATTGGGTTTGGATATTCATAAAAGTTTATTAAATATATAACATGTATAATATATGAATCAATGTTTGATTTAACATTAATTTACATTGGAATCATAAATACATATACACATAAACATTTTGATAATTGTACTTAAAATTGAATTCAATATATATGACATTAATTTAACCTTAATCGAGATTCTTTGTGGAGTGTTATAGTTTATGATTAAAAAATAACGTTACCATGGGTATTATTCTACAATAGATATGTACAATATGTTCATGATGAATGAAACATAAATATTATTCATTTTGTTTTTTGGATGAACCACTAAGTATACAAAAGTGACCTCCATTTAGTTTTCAATGGCATACTAAAGGTGGATGGATTATATTTGGGTCCCCACTAATTAATGTTATTGATATTCCTTTCATGATAACATTAATACAGTTATACCCTACTCACATAAGTCTACATGTTTACATATATGATAGAAGGGTGATTTGGTATGTTATTGATCTTTCCATCAGTTGGAGATTAAAAATGATGGGATTTTTCCTCTCATATGATGAATATGACATCTGAGATGACAATTGAGATCGATAGTAGATTGTGAATCTTACCATAGAATAGAAAAAATGGGGTGCATAACTATTTTGGTGAGATACACATGATGTGATTTTTTAAGAAAATGAATTATATGTGATGTATTAATTGATTAATTTAATTATATAATATATAAATCAATAATGTATGACTTTTCTACATGTAATGGACATGCTCGATGTTCAATTATCACTAAATGATTTTGGAAACAAAAAATTATGATCATTATCATTTTCATATAAAATAGACGATTAAATATATGTTTAAAGATACATGTATTTTCATATGAAATAGACTATTGAACATATGTCTACATGACTGTGTTTGTTTTCAATCATATAATAGGCAATGGGTCACATTTTTTGGATGACTGAATTTAAATCATTATTTACATAGAGATATAATCCAAACATGTTTGATAGTTAATAAAAAAATTATTGGTATTCACATGTTATTTCATATGATGTGATATTATGTAAAATAAATGATCGCTTTCTATAATTGTTTTTAAAGTCATAAAAATAATTTTATTGATATGATTTCACATGCTTCCAAATATGATATTAAAATAGTTGAAGTGGATGGTATGAAATTGAGGCTTTAAATCATGTGGTAGAGTGAAATAGTGAACAAACCATTGTTGATTAATATTTTTTTTATAGAATAAATGTGTGTAACATTATGTAGTATTATAAATTGACAACAGGTTGTGTAATTGAAAAAAATTAATGAAAATCCTTACATTAATCTAAAACAAAACAAATGAAAATTTAAAAATTTACACTCAGATAAATAATATGAAATAAAAAAAATAAGAAACAAGGGATCACCCTAATCTTCTAGAATAATCCCTCCCTTGAAAAATAGTAATGAAAATTTACATAGTATTAGTAAAAATAATAACCACATTAGAAAATGAAAATATAGAAAATTGGTGATATTGAAATTAATTATTAATAAAATAATTAATATGTATTGATAGGATGTAATATGCCCATTGTAATAGTATTATTACCATTAAAATAGTAACATAACCATTGAAAATTGTAAACTAACTATTGTAATAGTAATGTGACAGTTGGGTATATTAACATGACTATTGGAAAAAGAATATAACCTCAAAATAGAATAATATGATAATATTAATATTTATCCAGAATAATTTAATAATATATATATATATATATTATAAATCATGAAAATAAATATCCTTATTAAAAATTAAAAACATTTTTTATAAAAATTATTTTAATGTATTATACAAAAAATCAAAAAATATATTTTAAAAATTCAAATCAGCTATTGTTGAAAGGTTTATGATTTTTTTTTCAAATTGGCATGTTAAAAATAAATAGGGTATATTATTAGTAATTTTTAACATACATAAATTTGTAAAAAAATTGTTAAAATTTTGATTCTGAAATATAATATTTTTTATTACATAATGTTTATGCAATAATGACTTAATAAAATTTTAACTCATTATATGTAAAAAAATATTAATTTAAAAAGTTATATGAATCATTTAAAAATAAAAAATATAATTTTCACCCAATTAAATTATTTCCTAAAATATAATGTAAAATATGTTTTCAATAAAAATATTTTTTTCATTTTTTTCCATATTTAATTTTAATAAAATAATAACTTTATATTACAAATGGTTTATATGTTCTAAAATGATTAAATATTATTAATATATTATTCATACTTTCAAAAAATCATTATTATAAGGTTTACCTTGGATAAAATCTTTTATTAAAAAAGTAATTTAAAAAAAACCATTCTCCTAAAATATAAAAAACCCCACCCCTCCTTTGTAAAATCACTCATCACGTACTTAAAAATGAATAAACCATTCGAAAATATACACTCTTAAAACAAAAATAACACTTATGAATGTTATGCTGAAATGAAACTCAAATATTTCACGAAGTTTTGGGTTGTATAAAAGGAACTTCTATACGACATAGATAATTTCTTTTCATCCAATTATTTTATGTTCCTTTTCTAATATCGTACTATCCATCTATATTCTCATTAAAAAGTACATAAACCAATTATAGAATTTGGTATACATATCATGGTAATTTTAATATATTATACAATTTTTATTCTTAAAACAGGAACACATTATATATCACAAGCTTCCTCATTGGAAATTTTTTGTTAATTGACGTTTACCCACTAATGAGATAGTTACCAATTAATTACATATCACCAAACATATGGTTGGTTATAATAAAATACGTATAACATTTAAATTTATATTTATCAATAATTTATTAAATTATATTTAATTTTTCTTATGTATAAATGACTATCAACAATATATTGAAATAATAGAAAGATGATAAAATTGTAAAGAATACATGATATCAAAATGTATCCCATTTAAAAATTGGAATTTATAAATTGAAACCACTGATTATAATTTATATATAGTGACAAAAATTAAAAAAATTAAAATATTATTCAATGTCTTAATAAACCTATGTATAATGTTTGGGAAATAGAAAAGAGTTGAAATAATGATGTATTTAAGGTCTGGGAATTCCTTACTTCTTATTTTCAAGCACTTCATTTGTTGAATATTTTTTAAGTGTTTAAATTTTTTATATTCCACCACTTTTTATTATGCCATTAATTCCATACTATTTTTTCATTAAGGGGAGATGTTTATTCCCTATCATTTTACACTTTCCTTATCACATGTTTTATACCCTTCATGCAACCAAATTTATTTATATAATTTTTCTCTTCCACATGGAATGTTTTAATATTTTGTTATACCATGACAATATAATTATCTATGGGTGTTCACAAAGGTGAATTTATATATTATTGGTTTAGGTAGTTACATGTTCAAAACCTCCATTCACATTCCACGGGATAAAAGAATATGTAATGTTAATGTCATTAATCACATATATTGTCGATGATTTTATATGAAACCCATTCATCCTTTTATAAGTGTTATTGACGATTTTTTTGTGATATTTATGGAAAAAATAAATTAATGAATATGATTGGTGTTCCTTAAAATTTATCTAATGCATTGGGTAAATAATTAATGTCTAGATGTGACATGTTTTACGATGTCGTGGTGAATAACCTTGGTATTTATGATTTATGACACCATAGTGATATGATTACGAATGCACAAAGTTTATGGTTTAGACATATTGACATGTTAATTGTCATTTAATATTGATTATCATATCATATTATTCCTTGTGTATTATCCTTAATGACCATTCTTGTTCTGTCACCTCTTTTCTTCCCTTGTAGATATTTTTTCTCACCACATTATTTTTATGTCAGTTCCAATGATATGATATGTTGTATAAGTAAATTATAATGAACCAAATAAGATATATTTAAATTATATTTGGTAAAGGTTTTTTTTATTCATGAATTATGTGTCTAATAACCATTATACTGAACCTCAAAATATCCTCTATGTTATTTTGTGTTTTATCTTCTAATGAATGCTTTGTGTATTAAAATTGGTTGGATTTTATAGTTTGTATACAAACATGTATCAGTTATTTTTGGAAATTCTGTTTATAAAATAACAGAATGAACTATATAGATAAGTATAAATATATGAAATCATTTTGGATGTTTTTTGATGTATTAATTTAGTGGTTTCTGTGTAATAATATCATTATAGAGATACTACCCGTTGATGTGGATCATCCACGGTTTTACATAGAGTTAATAACCCCAAAAAGAGTGCATTGGGTTTTGAATCAATTCGTAGATGGAGTATGAAAATTAGACTGTATAAAAACATAGTTTTATACTCTCTAGGGATATATTTGGCTAGTCACATTGTTATTATGAACAATTATAAAGGTTATATGGAAAATTTTATGGTTATTATAGGAGATTGATTAATAACATCATTGATGATGTTGTTTTAGGATTTAAAATCCATTTAAAATTACAATCTAATTAAAATCAACTAGTTTCATAGAATGATATTATTATTTTAGGGAAATGCTGGGTAATTTTAGGAGGCACATAAATGATGTGTGCAATGGAAAATGAACAAAATGAATTCCTAATGTGACAAAATATGAAATAATAAAATTCATGAGGATTTTGGTTCAACTATTTTGGTTTATGAATAATGTATGAAATTATGTTATTTTTTAAATTTCATGTTTATGAGAAGAAAAATAATCTAAGACCATCATGAAATAATTAAAACCATCCTATATGGGATTAATTTATCCATTACTTTTTGAAAAAAAAATTCCTTTATAGAAATGATATTTTAAATACTCCCCTATTCAAATATGGTGAAAGTAACCTTTTCCCTATACCACATAGAAGAATAACCATATTAATAGTGTCGGAAAATAATGAACTTGATGAGAATAGGGAATATTTATTCCTTAGAGTGACAAGAGTTTATCAGAATATTTTCAAAAAAATATCTTCATATATTTGTGAACAAAAATGTATAAGGAATTCGTAGAACTAATGTATAAGGATAAATTATCAGTCGAAAGAATTGAAATGATATTTATAACAATTAATCGATACCCCTCTATCATTTATTATTTCTCCTTTAGGAATGATTGACATATTATTTTTTGAAATTAGAACCCATTTTTCGATGAATCTATAAAATTGGAACTATAAAATCATGAAGAGATAGTGAGGATTGAAATAAAGTATGAAATAGGGAATAGAGAGATGTGATTATTACATAGGGTAAATTAAATTAATGGAGAAATAGAGAAGACCCTAGGGAATAATTTTGATCATATAAGAGGAGGAACGAAACTCCAACTACACACATGAAAAATAGGAGAAGAAACATCCAGGAAAACAATTCTTAAAGGTAAAAAGAGTTAAAAAATTTGGAATATTTTTCTATATAGAGTCGATGTGTCATAATGAGGTGACTCCTCAAAATCATAATTCAAAAAAGGGATGATGGTTCAAGAAAAACCTGATGTTCAATGAATCATGTGTGGAAATATTTTACTCCATTAAAATCAATATTCAAATAATAATATAATGAATGGTGACCACTATTCTAATTAACATAGAATAATAGATGATGTTGTTTATTCACAATCACAATGGATGGATTAGAGGCTCCAAATGATTTGGTGGTAGGTATATAGTTTTTTCAATTAAATCAAAAAGAATTTTTTCCCTCTAGTTCTAAATATTTATTTATTTAAACAATGATTATGAATAATGGATATTCCAACAAAGAACTGATAAAAATTAGTTGTTAGCTAAAACTCAAATATTAATTATTGGAGCGTCAAAGGTGTACAGAAACACTTGTATGAGATTTTGTGGGGGGAAATCTTATTGAAAAATGTAGTAGCTATTCTCATGGTGTAATTTAATACTATACTATGGATAGACCAGATCCCCAAGTATAATGCTACGATCAAATGTTAATATATGGAAATTTATTTTGGTCCTAAATAGAAACCATATATTTATTTTTTAAGGGGAGATATCCCAACCTGATATATTTTTGAATAAAATCATTTAGAAGTACTTATTTTAAATTATTGATGAAAATAATAAGTAAATAGAATGAATAAATATAGAAAATTATATCTTATTTCTAAAATATATAAATGAATTTAATTAAGAGTTATGTTGACGACCCCATGACCGATGGGTAGAGTTATTTATTGAACTCATACCTGTATCCGATCCCATATTGATGCCCCCTTAATGTATGTAGTATATTGAGTTGGAGTAATTAAATAAAAAACTCCATGATATTCTGGAGAATGATTTTTTTAGCCATATCTGTCTCATTGAGGATCATATATTCAGTTTTTTAATAATATGTATGGATAAATGTGCATATTCCTTGATTACAGATATCATAATTTGATCATAATGATGAAAACAATAATTTTATAATGATTCATGACCTGTTTGACCAGCTTTATCCAGCTCATTTCTATGCCATGATTGACATCTGATAGGGGTATTATCAGTTAAGGATGAATAAATAAAATATTGAAAATATAAATTTATAAATAATATATGGGAATTATTAATTTTTTTTTATTCCCATCATCATCACTAATTTTTTTATTATATAAATGGATTTGATGAATATTGACTTTAAAGATTACCTTGATAAAAAATAATTTGACTTTATGGATTATATTTCTATATATATAAACTGTTTTGATGTGGATAAGGATAATATAAAGGAATTATTACAACCTATATAGAAGTACATCCTATTTTTTCAATTAAAAAAATGTGATTTCTGGTGATCTAATTTTTCATTCTTAGGCTAAATTTTTGCATGTTAGGTAATATCAATTGATCTTATAAATAAAAAGTTCATCGAAGTGTGGAAACATTATACTATTATAATTTAAATTCATATTTCATGGTTTTAGATATATCCTTCACAATTTTGGTGAAAATGATTCATGTTTTTTAATCCAATAACCTTGTTGACACAAAATGGAGTCATGTTTATCTTTATGAACAAAGGATAAGAAAGTTTCCATTAACTAAACTAATGGTTTTTAGTGAACTTGTGATAACCATAACCTCTAGAAGATAAGAATTTTTCATATATATTTATGTATAATTTAAATTAGATGCATTTGTACTCAATAAAAATGAAAAAGTAATTGATTAAGGATCATGGCTATTAGTGCCTAATGAATAGAGTTATTATACTAATGACATAGTTTTTTATGTAGTCATACTTTCTCTAAAGATATACAGATACATTTTTTATAGGAAAACATGTGATATCTACAAATACCACCAACGGTTGAAGTTTATATTCATATAGTTGAATCTTAACATGCATTAATGAATATGGATGGACCTATTCAAGGACAACAATATCTCTAGTCATATCTATCTCGAATGGGTGAATACGGTCATTAGTGCTCTTATAAAAAATATAATATTATACTATATCCAAGATGTTAATCGAGAAAGACCATATATAATTGGATGTGAAAATAAAGAAATAATGAATCTTAACAGCAAGGAATAAATCATATAATAACTAAATATTTTATAATCCATAATTCTAAGAGGAGATGAGGTATGCATAAATGGATGATCTAGAACTTTAATATAATGTGAAAAAATTAAAGTATATTGATATTCCCAATTTTCACATAGATGAAGACAGTGTCATTGGGTTTAGTTATTGAATATTTTGGCCTTAATTTCCTTAGATAATGAAATATTTTCTGGATAATTCAAATAGTTCATCATTCTCTTTCCATCATGGATGTACCAATATGTACTTTGATATTCGAGATAACATTTAGTGGGGAAAATGAATAAGGGAATCATTGGGGATACCACGTGGTCAATGGTATGTAGTCAAGTTAAAAAAGAGTGAAATATGACAAAGGGGATATCAAAATCATTTCAAATATGCCTAAGGTAACTAGATAAAAATACCGTGGATTTTGTCACTAGTCTCTCAAAAAAATCCAATGTAAAAAAATTATATGGGATATGATGGATAGACACACCATGATCTCCCACTTTTGTTGATATTTGTGATGATTAACCTCTAGAAGAACATTCCAATATATATGTAAATGATGTGGTGAGGTTGTTAAGAGAATTTTTTTCAAACATTTATAATCATGATCTAAGGTTAACTTTAAAATTTTGTAGAATTATTCTAAAAGATCTAAAAACTATGTTGAGTTTTTTAACATCCTATCACCCCAATGATAATCACCAATCTCCAAGGACCATTCAGATAGTCAGAGACAGTGAACGAACATACCCATTGGAATTTAATAGTGAATGACATTATCATATCGAATTGGTTGAGTTCTCATACAACAAAAAAATATCACTCTATTATTAAAATGTATCCATAAGAATATCTATATTAGATTTGATCAATACTTCCAATCTACTGGGATAATGTAATTTAATTAACTCTAATTGGACCCCATCTTGTGCAAGATATGAAAAAAATGGTTAAGGCCATATAATAATATATAAATGTATCTCATTGTCAAAAAAAATAGTTATGATAACATTCAAAAAAGGGACTTAAATTTTGATGTTGGAGATAAAATCATCCATTGAATATCACCATGGAAGAGAATCAAAATGTGTGGAATAAAAGGGATGATTACTCGTAGTTATATTACCCTATTTAAATCATCATTCACATATGGGTGGTGGACAATCATCTAGAACATCCACCAAACAAGGATCAAGATCATTATTATTCTAGGATTCAATCCTAATATTGTATATACCAAATCACTAACATGAACTGAATCTGGAGTTGATACAACAGGATATTGACATATATTTTGAGGATCAGCCAGTATATATCATGGAATTTACAGACAATGTTCTATTCAACAAGAAAAATCACCTTGTTAATGTGATATGGAGAAACCAAGAAATTAAAATGGAGATTTGGGAACTACTGGAAATAATGAAATAGAAGTACCCTCGACTATTATCTAATGAAAATTTTAGTTGAAACATCAAAGATGAAATTTTCAAATGGGGAATAATGTAAAGTCCTAAAAATTATTTGTTATATTTTTTATTGAATAAATTTGTGATATATTAAATAACATTACACACAGACAATTCATAATGAAATCAACAATAGTTTATGAAAATTGATACATTAGTTCTCTAAAAATAATTCAAATCATGAAGCATTATAATAGGAAAACAATTAAGTCTAAAATCTAAAATTTTAAATTTTGGAATACTTCAATTTTACGGACTCATCCCTCTCATCAATAATAGTAATGAAAAAAACAGAATATTATATAACCAATCTGAATCATAGAAAAATGAAATTATAGAATCATGATATCAATTTTATTGAATGATTAATAAAATAATTTAGATGTTTTTATAAGATGTAATATGACCATTTTTATTATAACATAGCCATTGATAATAGTAAATTTACTGTTGGAATAGTAAACTGACTAGTGGGAATATTAGTATTTCCATTGGAATTGTTATTTAACCTTAAAATAATAAAATTTTATATAAAAATAATTTATCATGATTAATTTAATAAAATATAAATATTTTACCTCCGTAAAATATTGCCATGATTTAAAAATATATCCAGTATTTTGTATAAAATAAATTTTAATATATTTCCCATGAAATCATAATTTTTAAAATAAATATTAAGTTTACCAATGAAGGAAAAATATTTCAGTTAAATATATTTCTTAATTGGAATTACCATTTCAAAATATTCCAATGTTGATTTTTTTGTAATTTTCTGAAATACATGATTTTTTATAGAAATAGTAAAAAATATATAGTTTTCAAAATATTAAATTCATTCTAAAATAATAATGATGAACTAATGATGTAATAATTCTTTAAATAGTTATTTAAGAAGAAAATTAATTTTTTTAGAAAAATGGATCATTATAAATCATTAAACATAATTTTCAAACCCATAAATATTTTCTAAAGTCTAATGTCAAAAGTTTTCCCATAAAATTACAATTTTTCATTTTTCCCACATTCATTTTAATAAACTAAAAAGTTCAGATTATAAAAGGGTTTAAAGTCCTAAATAAACTATATGTAATTCATATATGAATAAAAGTGTCAAAAATTCACTATTAAATGGTATTCCTTGGATATATATTTTTATTCAATATTATATTCGAAAAATACAACTACCCTAATGTATAAATAACCCAACCCCTTCCTTTTCTATAATAACTCCACTATCACATATTTGTTATAACAATATGCAAAAAATAACCTCCATTAATCACCTTATAATCCATAGGGATGTTCGAGAGTAATTAATATTCAACATGCAATGATGTTTACAGCCATAGAAATAGAACCTCTTTAAGAAAAGATGTAATGTCATTTCATCATTTTATTTAATTTTCCATTTATTGTTTAAAATAATCATTCTTATTTATAACTAAAATTATTTTAATTCAATTAAATAGTATAATAAAATTATCTTTTTAATATTTAAATAATATAAATTATTATTTTCTATATAATATTATATTTTTAAATCTCACACCACCAATTAAGAAAATGTCATGCTAACAGTTGATAATCCGCCAACGAAGACTTTTCCAATTAATTCCTTATAAACAACCTTATGGATTTTTATAATAATGTTTTATTATATATAATTGATTGAATATTTTTATTTTAAACATATATTAATAATTCTTCTTATTTATAAATAGCCTTAAATAAACTATTTAAATCAAATATATATGTGAAATTAATAACGAATGGATGACATCACAATGTTTCCCCTTTAACAATAGGAATTTATTAATTAAATAAAATTATATTAACTAAAAATATAGAAATTAATTTTAAAAAATAAATTTTCGGTTATGGTATTAATAATCCAAGGTCTAATATTAAGTACATGTATAAGAAATTAAATGAATTTGAATTTTAGGTAATGGATTTCTTTTATTCCACCTTTTCAAGAGCTGATTTTCTGTTGTGATTTAACAAGGTTTAATTAAATTATATTAATATCACTTTTCATTATACCATTACTTCCAAAATTGTATTTCATTAATGCAACATCTTATACCCTATCATTTTTACTGTTCCTTAATTCATGTTTTATTCTCATCATGCTGTTGAATTCATTTTTTGATTTTCTATATTTCACAAGAAAAATTATTTTGTTTTGAATAGATAAAACATTTCTTTATCCATGGGTTATATCCTAAAAATTTATATATTTTACTAATTGAGGGACATATTAATATGAAACCTACATTCCCTTCCCATGGTATAAAAAAATATGTACTTTTCAAATCATTAAGAATATATATTCTTACTAATTTTATATAGAAACTATTACATATTTTCAAAAGGTTATAATGAGATGTTTTATTTTGTTATTCAAGGAAGAAATAAATTAAAAAATAATTATTTTATTACCTTATTTAACTCTAATTCATTTTTTATAGAATAAATCTCGAGATATGGTATTATATGATACATTGGTGAATAACCTTGGTAATTATGATTTAGCACACCTTGGTATCAATACATAGTGATATGCATAAGATTGTAAAACTTTTATGTTGTATCCACACAACCATATTATAAAAAATTTACTTATGATAATTGTATCATTTTTTTCACATTTATTATCCATGACTATCATTCATGGTCCATTAACATTGTTTATTCCCATACTAATATTTATTCTCACCCCTTTATTTTGATTTTTCCCTTGTATATGAGATGTTGTAAAAGTTATATAGAGAGAACCTATGAAGTAAACATTATTTCATGGATGATACATAGGAAATGTATTAAATAATTTGATAAGTTCCAAATAATTATTACTATACTTGTTTAATACCCAAAAAGATAATACAAATTATAATCATAAATTCGATAAGTCTTGTGATCCATGTGTGAGAATAAATAAATTATTAAATTTCAATATGAAAAATAATAAAAGTGTATAAAATTTTGGGGCCTAATATATAAGGATGTGTGAAATATAATGACTTAACCTAAGACATTATTCTACTTATACATTGTCTTTATCATTGATAATAACTTTATAAGAGGTTGTATCATTTTCCCCCATTTCAATAAGGAATTCAAAGAGTGTATCAAATGTTTTTAGAGGCCCAAGGAAAATTAATATGAGAGAATAATTAATTTTTTTTATTGGACAATTGAATATAATTAAATCACATTGTAATATATAATTATTTTAGATACAATTCATTAATTTTGAAGTATCATCGGTGAATAAGTTACATAAAAATTGATTCATTGGGCGAAAAAACATATGATGAATAACACATCAGAAACTATACTAATTGAGAGTCTTATATCAATATCGTATTTTAAGGAAAAAAATTTATATTTTCCGTACATACAAGAAGAATATTTTCTATGTTCAATAAATAATACAACACCATATGACATACCACATATATTAATTCTGAAATTAAAAAACTAATGTTTATGTACGAGTAAGGGTTATTCTAAAAATGAAACTAGCATAAGTATAGAGATTTGACTGATCAAGAAATCTTATTAGGATACCCCGTAATTACAAAATAAAAAATTTTCTTTAATATATGATTGGAAAAATTTATGGAATGTTATGTTTTCATTTTTATTGAATAATATATATGAAATACATATTAAATTGATATTTAAATGAAACATTCAATGACGGCGATGATAACAATGAAAATTCATGAATCCCACACATTTCATCACAATATAAGAATTTTACATTAGAATTAATGGATTATGTGGCCCATTAAGATAGTGAAACATATTCATGGATAATATTAATAATATATAAGATATAAAATCCAATCATTAATGGTGAAATATATAGTCTAACACAAACTAGAATAACGAGGAGTGTCAAACACACTACAATATTATCTCATGTAGAGCCATAATTTTTTTATAACTAATTGACGTATGATCATTTGAAAATTCCATTATTAAATAGTTATAATAAATAGAATAAACAAATATTGGAGAATTTTAAGAAGTTGGTTGATAATAATATCATTATAACAAATTTATTTCTCAAAAAAAATATTTGATGAGAAGGGAAAAGTGATTCAAAACATGAAATTTTTTTGTGAAATAAATATTATAAAATTAATGAATATATTTGGAATATAATTTCACAACTATGGTGAGACATGAGTCACTGATACTCTTTTTGGATTTATAAATTTATAGTGCCTTGATGGTTTATCAAACGGATATCGTTATGGAATCATTAAATAGATAAATCAAAAAATAAGTATATATTAAGATATATAAAATTTTAAAAATTATATACAATTAACACAATTTATTTGGATGATTAAATTTTTTTTGTATTTAAACAAAAACTGGAATCTTAGTATGCTCAGTAAGATATCTTAATGGGGATGATAGTTTTTTGGAGTGTTAGTGTCTATTATAAACATTATGTGAATTCAACCATGGATAAGTAGTTTATTGTACTAATCAATTTCTATGATATCATTTTTATTATATGAAAAAATATTTATATGGAAGATATTTTTTGATTAATTTTATTACATTTAGAGATAAAAATGATTAGAGAGATATCTTATTATCGTAGATATAAGTGAATCCAAGGAAGGAATATACCTTCAATTTTAAATATAAATTTTCATGGGAGATCCTGTAGAATATCATGCCACAAGATTTCAAACAAATTTCACAAATATTTGAATTTGGATAAAAAACATGTAAGGAATTAATATGGATGATTAGTGGACCACCCATTATATCATAAAATGCAGGAGAGTTTTTTGAATATTATATAAGAAATAGTAGACATCATTTATTCTATATGTTTGGGTTACTAGTTCCACATTTGTCTGAAAGGGAATAGCCTCACTATTTTAAAGAGAATCATAAGGTATATTCATGTTACATTCATCTATAGTTTATTTTTTTTATAGTAAAGAAAATGAATTGAGTTCATATTCATATATGAAATGATCCAGATATTATATGGATAGATAATAGAGATGTGGTTGAGTATTCTTCTTTATATGTATGTGAATTTTTTGGCTGAGAATGTAGAAAGAGATAACATAATTTATTAGGAATGTTGGGGTGTACATTTAAACTATGACGACATGAACCCAAAATCATTGTATGTAGTAGAAACTAGAGGATCGGGGTATTGAAATGAATTATCCCACGGTGATTCAATTCGAAAATATGAGAATAAATTAATTGATTATGATCTAGATACAACACCACTATAAAAACCATATCATGACTAGTCAAACATTTTTATAGAAAATTAAGAGTAAGAAGTTGTACGGAAGAATAATTTTGGAATAAATTATAATTTTGTCAATATGCTAACAAAATATTTTGACAAATTGATATTTTTGATGAATTTATTAAAACAATTTATTCAAAAACCTCACTCATATTGAAAATGTTTAAAATGTTTAAACCATGAAATATGATTTAATTTTTAATATGTATAATCAATTTTTTGGTATGACCATAGCCCTTTTAATTTATTATTAAATAGGGATAAATTAGAGAAGTTATAAAATTAAGTGAATATATTTATAAATGTTGGAGATAAATATATATCAATATGTAGATTATAAAAGTGGATTCATCATTTGAGTGGGAGTTTCAAGTTATATAAGATAAGAGGATCTTGATATTATTTTGATAGGCTTTTAGTACTTATCATCACATAATGTTTAGAGTTATGTATTGTGAAGAGAATTATATCTTGATTACTCATATATAGTGTTGATATTCTTATAGGATCAGAGTGATGGAATACATATTTTATAATTTTTTTCATGTTTTTTAACAACGCATGTTTCCACAGTACGCTTCTCTTTGAATAATACAGTAGTGTGTGTCGTACGCAACTTCGAGTTCTAACACACCACAACCAATCATACTATCTGTTAGGAATATTAATACCCACTTTTTTAAATTACATATATTTTATCTTTTAAAATGGACTTCATTTTTGGATTTGGAATATCAAAATTATCCTATGGTGATTTTTTGGTTTTTTTCTAAAAACATTCAATTTTTAATGAATAGTGACAAAACACTGAGTTATAGTTTAAAACCGAATTTTTATTTGAATAATTTTTTATTTTATTAAAATTTATTTTATGTCGAAATAGATAAATAATACATATATATGTTCAATGTAATTCACTAAGTCAGTTTATAATAATTTTAGTTAGATAACAATTTTATTGAACTTTTAAACATCTTTTACCCATCTCCTAAGAGAATTTGCAAATTCATATAAAACATAATTTTACCGACTCTTCTAGGGAAATTTCTAAAATCTGAGAGACACGGTTAATATCATTGATTAAAAATATGGTTCGATAAGATAAATTTTTTTGGTGAATAGTAAATATTTACTTTTATTTACCACGATTAAAAGTAAATAGGATAATTAAATGTTTATTGAAATTATTATTACCCTAACACATGTCCTAATTTAATTGGATATGTATAATTAGACCAAAAAACATTAGGAATAAAATATGAACCTCTTTGGTCCACACGGATTAGATTTGGAGTTTTATTATTATTTAATTCAAAGAAGAGTTTAAAGAGTAAACAATCAAAGTTTAATAACTAAAACATTTTAATATAGGTATATACATAAGATTAATTCGATTATAAATATTCATTATAACTCTAAAACAATTTCCTACATAATGGTATTTTATTTATAAGTTTTAGACATTAAATAATTTAATTTATTAATAAAACAATTGTGATGATGTAATTATCTAATTTATAAAATATTAAAATAAATGATATTATAAATATCCAAATAAATGTAATTTTAGAATTTTTATGAATTGAAAACATTTTATATGTTAATATGACATGTTTTGATTGATTAAATGAATTTAGTTAGAATTAATAAATTTTTTAGAACTTTTAAAAAAGTCAATCATTAAATACTGTCAAAATTGACATAAATCTGTATATAAAACAAATATTATATTATAAATTGATATTATATTCCTAAAAATCTAAGGATCTTCCAAAGGACTTATGTAATTATTATTGTGTCATTAATTAACCTCTTGGGGTTCTCTTTGATATATAGTATGTTTATTAACCATATAATATAAAAAACAATGATAGATGGTAAATGTCAAACTATTTAGCTAAGAGTTAAATATAAATGATAATGTTAATATAGTGACCCAAAAATATCTAAAATATATTGGTATAAAGGATTTAGACTCCTTCCCACCTTAGACTAGAAATAAGTCACCTTATAGCCATTATAAACCGAATATTAATTTATTATAACTAATATTTTATTTTTTTCTTAAGGTGCCCCCACCCCACTTATGAAAAGGCACTCCCCCTTATCTCAAATTCATAACTTAAAAGCCTTTTGTTTCATCCAAACACTGCCCAAATATCCTATAAATTTCATTCACAGCATCCTATAGTCCTTCCTTTACTCATAAATCCAACTTAAGGAGCCCTTTTGACCAAATCCAAAGGAAGAACCTGATGAAGAGGTAAAAATCTCACCACCTCTTTCAAGTTCTTTTATTCTTCCACATTCTTTTTCTTTATTGATTCCATTATAATATAATAAATCTAGTATATTATATATAGTTTGGTGTTATTATAAATATGGTACGACCAAATTCATTATTATATCCATCTGTTGAATGACAAGTCTCCATACGTGTGTACGTACGACTTTCCGTCTCCACGTCGTGGTGTAATTGTTATTGAAAACATTATTATTTGGATGGGTATAAAAATTATGTTTAATTAATTTAAATAATAAATATAACATGATAGTGATACGGTATATATGATACAACATCCTATTATATATTATTTTAATATCAAAAGAATGATATTGTCGTTCGTGCGTACGTACGGACTACCGTCTCCATGAATGTGATATGATTCATTCCCCATCGTATCCATTCAAGAATAATTTTCATTTGATGATTAAAAATAATGTTTAAGGAATTAATATCATTCTGGATATGAATAGGGTACAACCTATCCATAACAAATAGGGATTATGTAACAAAACATATAAAAGAAAACGAGTAAATGAACACCCAAAACGACGATAATACGAAAATATTATTAACAAAGAAATATTAAAAGATCATATATGATATCATATTTAAGTATATGATTCTTTTATAATTTAATAAAAACGATTTAATGATTATATAGGAGGATAATATACTCTTGACAAAGGAAAATTACAAGGTAAGGGTTTATATCACAATGCCTTCATTATTCGTGGTTGTTTATACATAACTGTCTACTGGGACCTCTTTATCATCCACATCCATGTTTCTAAAAAATCTATTTCAATACATTATTAATATTTTATAGACTATGGGTTATTAATATTTATACTGTTTTTTGAATTTTTTATAAGATGATTATAACGGAATCATTCCATCGTTTTCCAAATAACGTCCTTTTTAATCTTTTGAAAAAATTAAGGTAAGATTGTCTTTATTAACTTATACAGTGGGTGAGGCTATTTTCCGCCATTATACAATCATTTAATCTTATAGTAAAAGATTATAAAAAGATTTTCAAAGTAAATGTTATCATTGATAATTATTTTATTTTTAAATTATTTCAAAAAAGGTGATATTTCTCTCAAACAGTTTTGATTTCATCTATGTCAGTATCCCTTGATGGATTTTAAGATTATATGAATTTGATTTACTATGATACAAAACCTCTATATTTTGTTTAAGGTTTTGTGATTTGTTTGACTGTGGATGTGTTATTTTTAAACCATTCATGGTTTATGGAGAAATTTTTGTCATTTCGTATGATTGTTTTTATATGAATGTTTATATTATGTTTAAAAACATTCGTATGAGGAATGCATTGGACAAAATAAGTGATGGGTGGAGCCCGCTATAGCTCCTCGATGCATCGGTTGGTCTCATGAGACAAACTATTGTCTTGGAACAAGGCCATGAAAAAAATTTATTTGTAGTCATGGCACAAGGCCTTGACTATGTGGTTATGGGAGTCTGCCATTATTCATTCCATCATTATGAAAGTTGTTATTGATATTGCTTGTGATTATTAGACTACTAGAATATCCATGTGAATAATTAAATGGTATTACTTCATTTTTTTCCAAATCATGTTGAATTTCATGTTTAAAAGGATTTTGTTTTAGTTATAAATTGAAATAAATGTTTATTCTTATTTATGTAAGTTTCAGATATATTGTTATCCTTATTGAGCATATGATCTCACCCCTTTCTATGTTTCATTTTTCCCAGGATTTGAAAAAGTATTTTACGACTGACCTGGAGGGATAGTCTGAGGGGATATTTGTGTGGAATATGGAGACTATGTGGTTTTAGTTTTACACTTATGATGTAATATAAGACTTATGAATTTATCTATTGTTTCCAAGGGTACTAAACTAATCTATCATTTGAGACTTAATCTCTTAGGATCATGTCAATTTAATGTAATAATGCACCGACTCTGGGTAACTAGGGTTGGGTTTTTACAGTTGGTATCAGAGAATGTTTTTTACAAACCTTGGAAGCTAGATTTAGATAAACTCTGATTAGGGTACATAGACCTACGATGGACTTTGAGTGTTAGTATAGAAGAACATCCTAGAATTTTGGTATTGTAGAGAATTTGTGAGTTTTATGAGCAATACATCCATGTCTAGATACAAGAAGGTAGAGGTGGATCTAGCACATATGTACCTAGGGTTAAAACCCGAAAACACCTCTTGGAGCTAGACTCGAACGGGAACTAGTGCACGACAACGGGCCTTGATGCACTCTTGGTTACGACAATCCCAGGGGATATGCTTAGGATCATTCTCATTTTATTTACAAACCATTATGAAGGGTTTATGAGAATATACTTCCTCAATGAAAACATTTTTATGTTTATGGATTATATCCATAAGTTATTCAATTTATGATTAGTGTTTTACATGTTTGGATTTATGTATTGCGATTCATAAACTAATCTTGTGTATGGATTTGTTTAGAAATGGCACCTTGTGGAAGTATTGGATACCGTATCAATGCACACAATCCATTTAGGTATTTCCTTAATGCTCATAATAATTATAGTGGAGCTGGTGATACAACTGGTGCTGATCATCTTATCACAATACAAGGAAAACTCACCCAGGTTTTGAATAATAACCTTACCCGTATGGAGCACCCCGATTCGAAGCATGGAGGTTCAATGTTAGATCACTTCATGAGGAAAAAAATTCCAATATTAGATTGGGGTAAAAATACACTAGTAGTTGAGGAATAGGTAAATTCCTTAGAGAAAATATCCCAAGCCTTGGGGTGTAGAGAAAGGGAAAAAGATGTCATAGAAGTTTAACACCTCAATGGAGATGTTAATCAATGGTGGTCATTGATTCAAAAGTCTAAGGAAGATGATGAAGTATCAAATATGGAAGTGAGGGATTTCAAAGATATTTTCATCGTAAAATACATTCCTCATGACAATCAAGCAGATATGGAAAGACAATTTCTGAGTCTGAGGAAAAAGGAGGATGAGAATGTTGAAATGTATGAGTCTAAGTTTATAGGGTTAGCAAGGCATGCTACAGATTATATATGTAACCCAATAAGTTGGATTGGTCGTTTCTTTGATGGGTTAAACAATTTATCTGTCGAGAATTAGTCTCACAATCCTTCTCTTCATACAAAGATATTGTCTCGTGTGCTATCAAGACAGAAAGGGAATTCTCTAAGACGTACGATTTTAAAGAAAATCAAGGGAATAAGAGATCTGTTGATCACTTCGGAAATGGAAATAATGGGAAGAAAGAAATGGTTGAATATCCATAATGTATTAAATATGGGAACAAACACCATGGTACATGCTTGATGGAAATGGGAGTCTGTTATAAGTGTGGTGAAAAAGGCCACAAAGCACATGATTTCAAGGGGAAGAAAGAATCTACTGATGTTTAATGCTACAATTGCAGGGATATGGGACATTATGAAAATGACTGTCCTAAGAGTCAGGGAAACTGACCTCATAAAAGGTCATGGGGTCAACGTCATGCTTATTTTATAACTACTTCTGAGGTAGAACCTCCGAAAGATGTGGTGGTAGGTAATTTAATGGTTTCCTCATGTTTAGCAGATGAATTATTTGATTTTGGATCATCGCATTGTTTCATATCTTCCTAGTTTGTTAAGAAAATTAGATATTTCCAATTTGATTTTACAAAGAAGTTGTCAGTTAAAATTCTTAATGGAAGTATCAACGCAACAATGTTTTGTGAATATATTCCCATTAGATCTTATTAATGTTCTTTATCTGCTGATCTCATCGTCATAACTATGATTGAGTTTGGTATAATCCTCACTATGGATTGGCTTTCAGACCATGATGTGAATATTTGTTGTAAGAAGAAGGATGATGCAATTTTTGATGATGATGATAAGGAACACCTTATCATTAGAGCAGAATTGTCACCACCTAATTCTTTTCTAGATCCCCTCCTAGTAGCTAAACTAAATTCAATTATTGGGGAGGAAGAGAATAAAATAACTGTCTGTGAGGAAAGGAAAATTCAAATAGAGGATGCACCTACTGTGAAATAATATGTTGATGTTTTTTCAAATGATTTACCTGTACATCCTCTAGAATGGGAAATTGAGTTTTCCATTTATTTAATTCCTCGATCAATGCTCATATAGAATACCCCTTATATAATGGAAACTTTGGAATTAGTGGGACTAAAGAAACAAATACATGAATTGAGTAATAAGTGATTTGTTCTCCCTAGTGTTTCTCCATGAGGAGCCCATGTTCTTTTTTCTAATATGTAATATAGATCTATGGGGTTGTGCATTGACTACAGGGAGATCAATGCTATAACAATAATGAACTAGTACCCCCTACCCCGCAGTGATGATTTAATTGACCAACTACATGGAGATCAATAATTTTCAAAGATTGACCTTCGATCTGGATTCCTTCGGTTGTGTGTGAATAAGGAAGGAATTCTGATGACAACATTTCGAACCAGGTACGGGCATTATGATTTTACTGTAATTCCTTCTGGGCTGAGTAATGCACCCTCTGTTTTCATGGATCTAATGAATAGAGTTTTCATGGAATATATTGATGACTTTTTAGTGGTATTTATTAATGATATATTGGTATACTACACAATCTAAGATGATCATGAAAATCACTTGCGCATTATTTTAATGACTCTGAGAAGACATGAATTACATGTGAAGTTTACCAAGTGTGAATTTTAGCTTAAAGAGACATCTTTTCTTGGACATATTGTCTCTATGGATGGATTCTCTGTTGATTCTTCTAAGATAAGGGCAATCCATGAATGTCCAGCACCAATGAGTATAAATGAGGTGCACAATTTTATAGGTTTAGCATGTTATTTTGGACGTTTCATCTAGAATATTGCCCGATTGGATTTCCCATTGACGAATCTCACACATAAAGGGGTTAAATTTATTAGAAAAAAAGAGTGTGAAAATTGCTTCGAAGAAGTAAAGATAATATTAGTCAATTATCCTATATTGAATCTACCATCAGGGAATTATGGGTTTTTTATTTATAGTGATTCTTCAAAGAAAGGACTTAGTTGTATCCTTATGCATAATGGTTGGGTTATTGCCTATGCATCACGACAGCTGAAAATTTATGAGCAAAACTATCCTACTCTTGATCTTGAGTTAGCTGCTGTAATCTTTTCTTTGAAGATATGGATACATTATCTCTGTGGTTAAAAAATGTGAGATATATATTGATCACAAGAGTATAAAATATAGTTTCTCATAGAAATAACTCAACATGAGGAAAAGGTGATGGCTTGAACTACTCAATGATTATAATTGCATGATACACTACCACCCTGAGAAGGAAAATAAGGTGGCAGATGCTTTGAGCAAAAAAGTTCATGGAGTTTTGAAAAAAATGAGAGTTGAAAGAGATCAAATTTTCATGGATCTTGTATTGTTGGATATGGGAATAAGCATGGAAAGTGAAACGTCAATGATTTTTCAAATGGTTGAAAAACATCATTACTGCAAATTATAAAGAGTTCTCAGACTGATGATGAAGATTTTAAAAAGATGATTAATGCTGTGAATGGTGAGAGATTGAGTGACTTTCTGTATGAAGATGGAATATTGAAATTTGGGAGGAGACATTGTCTTCCCTATATACCTGATCTAAAAAGGGAATTGTTGGATGATTCCCATTGTTCCACTTTATCTAAACACATGGGAGAACCAAAATGTATAGATATTTGAAGGAACATTTTTGGTGGGACAACATGAAGAGGAAGATTTATGATTTTGTGTCAAGATGTATTGTTTTTCAAGAAGTGAAAGCTGGAAGGCTACAGCCTGGAGGATTAATGCAAACTCTTCCTATACTGGGGTGGAAATGGGATAATATCACGATTGACTTTGTCATGGGACTAGAAAAGACTAATAGAAGGAACGATGCAATATGGGTCATTATTGATCGCTACACCAAGTCAGCTCATTTTTGTGATATAAGGGAAGATTTACCACTTGGATGTCTAGAAAGACTATATTTTAATGATTTTGTGAGACTTCATGGAGTACCCCTATCAATTTTTTCTGATCTTGATCGATGTTTTACATCAAGATTTTGAAAAAATCTTCAGAATGCCAAGGATAGTGAACATCATTTGAGCACTACCTACCACCCCCAAACTGATGGACAATCATAATAGACTATTCAAACCTTATAATACATATTAATATCATTATCACTTCAATTTCAAGGTATTTGGGATCAATATTTATCTCTGGTATAATTTTCATATACTAATTTCATCCATTCAAGTATTTGGATGACACCATATGAAGCGTTATATAGAAAGTGATGTCGCACACCAACCTGTTGGGATGATGTTGGTGAAAGAAAACTCGTAGGCCTAGAACTGGTGGAGGAAATGATGGAAAAGGTCAAGGTAATACAAAACCACATCAAAATCATCTCAATGTAGGCAGAAGAGCTATGTTGACAACCGAAAGAAGGATTTGGAATTTCAGGTTGAAGATCGTGTTTTATTGAAGGTAACTCCATGGATGAGAGATATAAATTTCTGTAAGAAAGGTAAATTAAGTCACAAGTACATAAGACCTTTCGAAATTCAAGAACGAATTGGGGTTTTATCTTACCTATTAGAAATTACACCAAGTCTCTCCAAAGGTCACGATGTGTTCCACGTATCACTGTTGAGAAAATACACGCCTGACCCAATGCATGTACTCGATTATGAGGATGTAGAACTAGAACCTAATCTATCTTGTTGTGAATATCCCATCGGGATTCATGATACCAGATAACAAGTGCTGAGAAACCGAATGACTTGTATAGTAAAAGTTATATGGAGAACCCATAAGATGGAAGAGACAATGTGGAAACCCATGGAACATATGATGAAAAACCACCTGAGTCTTTTCAGGTGGTAGTATTCTAGAAATTTCTAGGACAAAATTATTTGAAGGATGGGAGAATGTAACACCCCATTCTTGGATAGTACGATTCTCTTTGAATAATACAATAACGTGTGTTGTACGTAACTTCGAGATATAACACACCACAACCAATCAAACTAGCTGTTATGAATAGTAATAACCACATTTTGAAAGTATATAAATTTTATCTTTTAAAATGGACTTCATATTTGGATTTGGAATATCGAAATTAGCCTAGGATGAATTTATGGTATTTTTCTGATAACATTAAATTTTTGATGAATAGTGAAAAAACACGGAGTTATAGTCAAAAACTGAATTTTTATATATATAATTATTAGTTCTTTTTAAATTTATTTTATGTAAAAATAGATACATAATAAATATATATGTTCAATTTAATTCATTTGAGTCTGTTTATAATAATTTTGTATATATATAAACATTATTGAACTTTTCACTGTCTTTTACCCATCTCCTAAGAAAATTTACAAAATCCCATGAAACATAATTTTACCACTTTTGTGAGTGGAATTTTGAAAATATTTGAGACACGGTTAATATCAATTAGTAAAATTTGGTTAAATAAGATAAAAATAATTTTTGGTAAATAGTAACTTTTTACTTTTATTTACAACGGTTAAAAGTAAATAGGGTAATTAAGGGTAAAACTGATATTATTGTTACCCTAAAGCATTTCATAATTCTATGGGATAAGTATAATTAGAAAAAAACAACCTTAGGAATGAAATTTGAACCTATTTGGCCCACTTGGATTAGATTAGGGCATTTATTATTATTTAATTCAAATATGAGTTAAAAGAGATAAAATCAATGATTAATAACTAAAAAATTTTAATATAGGGTTATACATAAAATAAATACTATAATAACTATTCATTGGAAATCTAAAAATATTTCCTAATTAATGGTTTTTTATTTAAAATTTTTATACTTTAAATAATTTAATTTATTTATGATACAATGGTCATGCAGTAATTACCTAATTAATGATATATTAATATAATTGATATTATAAACATCCAAATATATGTAATTTGAAACTTTTTTTGAATTAAAATAATTTTATAGGTTAATATGAAATGTTTCAATTGATTAAATTAGTTTACTTCCAAATAATAATGTTGTTATACCTGTAAAAAATTTCAATTATTAAATAGTGTCAAAATTGAAATAATAGGAGTAATTTAAAAAACCATTATATTATTAATTGATATACTATTCCAAAAAATCTAAGGATCGGCCATAGGACATATTTAATGATATTTGTATCATTAATTAACCTGTTGGGGTTGTCTTGGATCTATATAGTATGTTTATAAACCATATAATAACAAAAAACAATGATATATGGTAAATGTCAAACTATTTAACTAAGAGTTAAATATAAATGATAAGGTTAATATAGTGACCCAAACCTGTCAAAAATATATTGGTTGAAAATATTTAGACCCATACCAACATTATCTTATAAATAAGTCACTTTTTTAGCCATTATAAACCGAATATAAATTTATTATAAAATAATTTTTTATGTTTTTTCGAAGGATACCCTCACCGCATTTATAAAAAGGAACTCCCCCTTCTCTCAAATTCATACCTTCAATGCCATTTGGTTCAGACAACCCCATCCCAAATATCCTCTCAACTTCCCTAACTTCATCCTAGAGCCCTTCCATTTTTCATAAATCCAACTTATGGAGCCCTTTTCATCAAATCAAAAGGAAGAACCCGGACAAGAGGTAAAAATCTCTCCACCTCTTTCAAGTTCCTTTCTTCTTCCACATTCTTTTTCCTTCTTGATTCCATTCTAAGATAATAAATATAATATATTATATATAGTGTGATGTTATTATAAATATTGTACAACAAAATTCATTATTCTATCCATCCCTTGATTTACATGTCTCCATATGTGCGTATGTACGGCTTACCGTCTCCACGTCGTGGTGTAATTGTTATTCAATACATTGTTATTTGGATGTGTATAATAATGATTTTTGATTCATGTAAATAATAAATATAACATTATAATGATTCTTTATATACTTACACCATACAATTATATATTATTTTATTATCAAAAGAATGATATTGTCGCTCATGCGTACGTACGGACTACCGTCTCCACGAACGCGATAAGATTCATTCCCCATCATATCCATTCATGACTAATTTTCATGTGATGATTAAAAATAATGTTTAAGGACTAGATACCAATCTGGATATGAATAATATACAACCTATGTATAACAAACAAAACTTCTGTTTTAAAATATATAAAATAAAATGAGCAAGTGAACACCCGAAATGATGAAAATACAAAAATATTTTTATTGAAGAAATATTAAAAGATATTATATGATGTCATATTTATGTATATAATTCATCTATTATTTAATAAAAATTATTTATCTATTATACTAGAGGTTAACCTACCCTCGACGAAGGAAAATTACAAGGTAAGGGTTTATTTCACAATCTCTTCATTATCCGAGGTTGTTTATACATAATTATCTATAGGGACCTATATATCATCCACATCAATGTTTCATAAATATGTATTTCAAAAAATTATTACTATTTTTTAGACTATGGTTTAAAGTAATTTATACCATTGTTTGACTTTTTATATGATTTTTGCAAAGGAATCATTCCATCATTTTCCAAACAATGTCCTTTTTAACCTTTGTGACAAAATTAAGGTAAGAATGTATTTTTTAGCATACACAGCGGGTACGGCTATTTTCCGCCATTATAAAATAACTGATACTTATCATTAAAGATTATAATAATATTTTCAAAGTAAATTTTTTCTTTTATAATTATTTTATTTCTTAAAAGATTTCAAAAAAGGAGATATTTCTCTCAAATAATTTTGATTTCATCTATGTCAACATCCTTTAATGGATTTTATGCTTATTTGAAGTTGATTTATTATTATAGAAAACATACATATTGTATTGAAGGTTTTGTGATATGTTTGACTGTGGATGTTTAACTTTTATACCATTCATGGTTTATCGAGAAAGTATTGACATTTCATATGATAGTTTTTATAAAAATTTCTATGTTATGTTTAAACATTTTCGTATGATGAATGCAATTGACCTAGTAAGTGATGGGTGATTCCCACTATTACTCCTCGATGCATCGGTAGGTATCATGAGACAAACTATTGTCCTGGAAAAAGGACATTCAAAAATCTTCTTTTTAGTCTCGGCACAAGGCCTTGACTATGTTGTTACGATAGTCTTGCATTATGCATTCTATCATTATGAAAGTGGTTATTGATATTTCATTTGATTATTCGACTATTAGTATATCCATTTGAATATGTAAATGGAATTAATTTATTTTATTTTTTCCATATTATGTTGATGTTCATGTCTAAAAGTATTTTTTTAGTTTTACATTACTTAAATGTTTATGCTTATTTATGAAAATTATTGCTATATTGTTATCCTTACTGAGCATCTGAGCTGACCCCTTTCTATGTTTTCTTTATCTCAGGATGTGAAAAGTATTTTATGACAGGCCTACAAGGATAGTCTAAGGGGATACGAGTGTGGACTATGGAGACTATGTTGATGTATTTTTTCAATTATGATGTAATGTAAGACTTCTAAATGTGTCTAGTGTTTCCAAGGACACTAAACTAATAGGTCTTTTGAGACCTAATATTTTATGATCATGAAGATGTTATGTAATAATGTACTGACTCTAGGTAACTTAGGTCGGGGTGTTACATGTTTTAATGATGAATTTAAAATAATTTAATTTGATTTAAATTATATTTCCAACAAATTCTAATGGGTAGATATGCTATCGTAACAAATGTTTTCTCACATAGATAATTTTTCATGACATTGTAGTTTATTTTATCAAATAATTGATCCATTCAATAAGGTTATTATAATGTTATTATAAAATATGGTGTGGTGTTGTGTTTTTTGCATTATCATTTGGGATTTAATTGAATTTAGGGAAGGGTGAATGTTGTCTAGAGTGATTTGATATGGATTCCATTTGGGATGAATATACCATAATATATTAGATGTTATCACTTCATGATAATTGATAAAAAATTGTAAAAAAATTAATATGTGGTAGATCATCATAATGTAGCAGTGTTTGTGATTCTATAAAGTTAATAAAATAATCGATATCTTGAAACAATTTTTTCTTCCAATGTCATACATGGAAGGATGGCTCCCACAATAATTGAAATTATATTCTTATAGTGATTTATTTGAAGTGCCATCAATTTCATGACTCATATAATTTAGTTAGAAACCATTCTTATAAGATAAGTGTTTTTAAAATTTTATGTATCTCTATTTACAGATGAAATAGTTTATATTTTCAGAAATAAATTCCTCACACTATATTTTAAGTCATATTTTTTATTATTTGGTATACCACACTATGATTCTCATGGAGATTTAAAATGGATCCCATCAAGATTTTATGGATATAAATTTGAATTAATATCAATAAAAAACAATATGTGTTAGGCTATAATATAGAGAAGTGGGTGGTCTCTCAAACCACAATTAGGGTATTTATATTACCAAGAAATTTATCATATATGTTTTTTAAAATTAAAATATTTTTTGAATTGCATGTGATAATATTTCATGCATACAGTTTCATTTAAAATTTATTTAATGGAATTAAAGACCAATAATCAGGTAAAATATTTCATATTCTAAGAGATTTAATTTCCAATGTAATTTGAAGATAGGATATAAATTTCATGGATAAAACAAATACATCTATTATTGATACATTTGGAAGTAAGAGTGAAAATGTCGTATAAATGATGTTTTTCTCAATATTCTGAGTTGATATTGTATATTGCAACACAGTGATGACATCCACATTTGTGTGTTAGTCATTTCAATTAATATTATTAAAATCGACTAAAATGTTGATATTTGTTGTATTATTTGTCCCTATGTAATGGGAGGAGAGATAAATAGATCAAATTTCCTTAGAATCAGAAGTGTTACCTTCGTAAACCATTTAATCAGAAATAATGTATAATTATTTAGTTATATTGACACATGATAAATTTTATATATTTTCATACTTCCATTAGGGTTGAACTAACTAAAAATATTTTTTTCACAATGCTTTATTTTTACACATGGGTGTTATTATCTTGTTCAAAATATTGATCTATTTGAAGGTTTATTTCCAATACAAGGAGAAGATCAACTGAACGTTGAAAAAGATTACACACCCTAATTTACCCTGACCTCATTGAACATGTTTGGCTCACTATGTTTGTTACATTAGAATAAATTTCTAGGGATTATATAAAATTATATACAAATTATTAATTTAGAAATCAAATCATAGTAAAAAAATAAGAGGAAGAATGAGATCATTAATTAGGATGTTTGAGGTTGACCATCCTGTAATGACCCCGAATTTTCAATAAGAAATTTTCATACATGTATATATTTGTTTATAAATAAGTCACATGTTCCTTATAACCAATATACACTATATTACTCCATTAATATAAAATAATTCATATGTAATATAAATATACTCTATAATATTATATAAATTATGACGGTACAATAAACATGAGTACAAAAAAAATTGAATTTAAAATTACTGTTCATTATAGTTTCATAGAATTATTATTGATAGAGAAAATCATGTAAGACTAAAACGAATATTTGAAATAATATTATATTTATTTCAATAAAATATAAATAATATTTAGATGAAATTATATGAATGTAGAATTATATAATTAAGTGGTATTTATTAGGCCTGGAAAATTATTCGACCATTGAAAATATAGAATTTAGAATTTTCACATAACCATTAAAGGATTGACCTATAAACATGAATATAAAAAAAATATGTTTACGGTATAAAAAATTTAGAAAATTGTTTACCACTAATTAAATTAATAATTTTAATAATCAAAATATAATGAAATATTATCTCAATCATTGTAACATAATATAGGTAAAAGTAGATTGTTTTTTAAAATGTGTTTTTATTTATTTAATATACATATATAAATAATAATTTATTATGTGAAAATGTATTTCTTTTTTGGAATTAAAATATAAAAAATTAAGGGTGATGTTTTTTAATTTTCATAACTAATAAATTATGGAAGTGAATGTTCAAATAAGGTAAAATATGATATTTTAAATTTATAGATTAATACATCGATAATTTAAAACTATATTATGTTATAATAAATTAAATATATATCACATGCATAAATAATGGTACATAGTCATAAGATTAAATAATATTCAAAATATTATGGAAAAATAACAATTTTAGATATATTTTATACAAAACAACACTCCACTCCACCTAAAAATACACCCCTCTTCTACTAATTTATCCTCAACCAAAAAAATTATTAATTTTTAAAATTGGTTCAATAATACCTCCAAAATATTCAATAAATATTTATTAAGCCATTTTATATTTAAAATATCAGTCTTTGATGCTATTGGTGTAGTTTAAAAGGGTTATTCCAATGAGTTGTAGTTAGTGTTAAATCATTAAAACCCTATTATTTTTATTATTAATTTATTCCATACCCTTTTAATCCTTTACATATAATAAAATTTCCGCACAGTATAAAAAGTTTTATAATTAATTAATTTTATTTATATAATCATATAATTCATAAGAAATCACTTCATAGTCATTTGTACCTTTCGTTCCATCAAATATAGTTTTAAATATATATATTGATGTTTCTATGAATTAAATTTTTATCAATATATGTATTGTTTTAAAATCATATTTCATGAATTAATATATTATTTATTAAATTATAAAAACAATAAATTAATAAATGGTTATTTTAATAATAATATTAAAAATTTACAATCATGCTCGATAAAATGTTTCAAAATAGATGTATCACTATGTGTTTTGTATGATACATCCATTTTGAACTATATTTGTAGATATGGAGAATATATGATATTTTAATGATTAAGATACCATAAGTTTACACTTCTATATAACATGGAACTATTTTATATTACCTTAACTATTACAAAAATTTTGAATCATATTTAGAGCAGTTGACTAAAAAACCATAGGTTATCAATATAAGAAACCAAAATCTATAAAATGAATATAATATGAAAAAAATAGATATTAAAATATTTAATATATATTATTAATATTATAAAAATTTTAATTATCTTATTTAATTCAAAAATATAAAATTTTAAGGGAGCATCTATGTTGAGTTAGGACCCAAGGAAGGGAACTCCCAAATAACCTTATGACTTTTCAGTCATGCTATCTATTTGATTATCACTATCTATATCACTATTATTCACATGTTATTGTATTATGATAATTATATATTTTTTATCTATATATATAGTCAAATTTCTATTATTATTTTTGGATATGAATGTTTCTTGAACGCCCTTCAAAACAATTCATAAAATAAATAGCTATAAAAATGATCTTTTCTATTCATTATTTCTTTTCATGTATCACTATTTTAAATGATTCTATCTTTTTTTATATTAAAAAATATTTATTAATTTAATGAAAATATAATGATTTATTCAATATATTTAGGAAAACACATGATCATATCTTCATTAATGTTTTTAAAAATTTATTGAATAATTGTTTAAGGACATCATTTATATAACAACATTTTTAAATTTTTATTTTGATTTTTGATTCACAAGAGATCTCTTTTGATAAATTGAAATCCTGATTTCAATTATGTATATCCTAAATTAGTTAATCCCTTCCATTCTTGGAAAATATTAGGATGTTTCATTTGGGTATTCTTTGAGATATGATTATGTAACTAATTTCTTTCATTCGTATTTCCATGCCCTTGAGAATTATGATTGAAATATTTTTTTATAAAAATATACTCACAAAATATTATGATTTTTTTGAGGGCCAAGAATTATATAATCCCCAAATAATATTGTAATTACTTTATATCTAATTATATCTGTATGAGGGGCCATGATATGGTTAGTTTTTCCATAATGTGTTCATGAGAATAATATGGTTTTCATTGTCAATAATTTTACAATTCCATAGAAGTGAGCATTGAAATTTTTATATAATAATTTACTATTTTAGTCCACGTTCTTATTATTTTCATGATACCATGTTCCTACACTGACATATATCTATATTTACTTATTTAAATGATACTATTTATGATGATCATATTTTATGATTATACATTATGATTATTATTACTAATCACATCTCACCCTCAAGTTTATCCTTAATATTCCCCTACTAGGATTTATATTCAACTATTTAACATTCATTTATATAATGAAGATATCATATTTTATGGTAAATGTTTAGTGCAATTTAAGAACCTACGATAAAAATTGAAAATAAGATATGTGGTTAATTTTTAGGTTTATTTATTAAATATATAATATCCCAAATACCTTAGAATGTATATTTATGTGTGTGAATTAATGAAAACTGTGTTAAAATAATGTATTTATATGATTATGATATATATTTGATAATATTAAGTACTATATAATGGTATAGTTAATTTTTTTGGATTTAGTTATTAATAATAAAAAAAAACACCCAAAATGGCCCAGATTTAAACCTCAAAAGTCATATATGTTGGTATATAATTGATTTACTCTTTTTTATATTTAATGTAATTTATTTTTACATCATATTATTATCATTTTCATAATTCTATATCTAAATATTATTTTTTATGAATAATACTAGGGGGAATCATATAAACATCCAATGTGATGGGTAGTGTAACAACTACCCAAATGGGATGCCAAATATGACGAGGGAAGGTTCGATGAACTTCCTGGTTGTACATCATCAGATAAATCATGTTATGAAAAATAATATTACATATGTGTATTAACCAAATATTCTCAATAAGAAATATATTTTTTGAGTTATTTATGAGATTAAGACCTACCAGGTTTGGGGGATCTTTCGACACCATAATCATGTAGAAGATGATAAATTCAATAAATAGTATAGTTTCTATAAAAAAATTATGAAATATATATAATGGAATTTTGGTTTTATATAATAGATGTGGATAATATGATTAATTTTTGGATATTATCGACAATATTGATCCTGAGGAAGACATCGACACAATGGAATGATAAAAATTACTTAAAATATTTTTTTGGAAACTAATTTTCTTATAAAAATTGTTCTAAAATAATGAAAGAATTTATAGGACTTAGTTAAATTGAGGGTGAATAAACTGGGTTGTATGTATGGACTTATCATTGTCATGGAGCCCTAAATGATCGTTGACTTCTTTTTTAATGGCATAAAATTAATAATTATTAATGATTTTTAAATTTTAGATATTTATACATTTGAGGAAAAAGTCGTATGATCATGACTATTGAGAAATTTATCATTGAATATAAATGGTTTGTTTGTTTGAATATAATTATAGAAGAATAATTTCTATCTCTTTAGGTTTAATAGATTTACCACATAGTTGTAACACTATTAAACAAACAACATTCCAAAAGTGTGAGAAGAAGAATGCTGGAAAATTAATTAATTAAATGTTGATATTCATTAAGTAGAAATAATGAAGGGAGTAATAAAAAATAATAATGATAAATGATAAATAATCCTATGAAAAGGTATGAGGAATATAATTTTATTCTTATACCCCACCAATTTGATTTAATGTTACAACAACTAGGTACTTGTACTAGTTGAAAGTATTTACATCAAATTGAGTTTCATAAAAGACAACTAATGTTCACATCCCCTAAATCCGTGGGAATGAAAAAGATATTGTGATATCGCTCTGATTGAGATGGATCATGAACATTATGTGGTTAATATTAGATTTTTTATTCATTTAATAATAAAAAGGTTTATATAAGAATTCCATTTGAAACAATTATTCATATCAAACATGTTCGGTAAAAAAATCCAGACACCACTACAAGACATAATGGATTAATTGTCTATGAAAACGAAAATTACTCTAATAATAACATCTTAAAAATATATATATTCCCCTATTAAAATATATTATACGTATATCCCTAAAAATCATATTATACTCGGATTGGTATAATTTGATTCTATACTGGTCCTATATGGATTTTCCATTTATAGTCAACTTCCAAGTGAGTGAAATAAATTGCAATCTGTAAAACCCTCATGTTATTATATAGAACTAAAAATATAAAAATTAAACTTATTTATAAACACCTTAAAAATAATTTATATTCTTTCTTTTTATAATTAATTTCTATCATAAATAATTGAGAATAAAAAATTGATGATTCATCAGGTTATTCCCATTTTAATGAAATCTAATGATGTATTCATGATATAGTTTATCATTATATCACATGATTTATTGAGTGCATAATATATATAAATTATACTAGGATCTCATCCTATACCAAAAAGTACCTACAAAATATCTCACATTGAATAGGAAGAGTTGATGAAGTAACCAAAAGATACCTTTTATAATAGTTTTATATGACCTAGTGTTTCTTTGTGGGATTCCATAGTCCACTATTTGAAGAGGATGACTAGTAAAATACATATTCTCATTGATTTTAATATGATTAAAAATATAATGATAAAGAATCATTATCCACAATAATAATGTTATGACTTTTTAAAGAAATAATAGTTAGATTAATGAATCTAAAAAATATTTCATTGACAAAGATATCATTAATTTAAGTCCGTGAAGGAGAAAATTTTGGATTATAACATTTATAAAATATAAAGATAATATGATATCGTATTGATGTCATTTATACTCATATATTATTTAGTAATCTTCATGGAAATTATGAATAATTTATTTACAGAATATCTTGACCAATTTATGATGATATTTACAAATTATATTCTCATAATCTCTAAAATCTAGGAAGGGGATGATGAGAATTTGAGTGTTATGAAAATTAAATTTGAAAAGGATAAGTTGTATGAATATTGTAGTATGTGTGAATTTTGGATAGAAAATGAAACAATTAGATGTAATGTTACAATGTGTAAGGGGATATATATTGACCCTTCAATGAAAAATGTTATATAAGGAATTCCTATAACAATATCTATAATAAAAACAAATAGTATATATGGATTATCTGAGAGATACAAATGGTTTTTGAGTTGTAACACATGACTAGTAATCCATTAACCAAATTAACCTTTAAATGATTAATTTTTTCAAGATTGAATATTGTGATAATTTATATTTAACTTGTTAAAAAAGACTAGTAAGTAGACCTATACTCACATCACTAGCAATATGAGAATTATCTATCTTATGTAGAGATTCATCATGAACGGGATTGGGTTGGGTACTCATAAAAATGAAAAAGAGATAGATTATTCCTCAGGATAGTCGAATGTGTAAGAGGGAAATTACCCAACACAGATTTGTTATTAGGATATAATAATTTTTTTGTTAAATATTTTTATTCATTATATCTATGGAGAATAATGAAATATATACTGATCATGATGTTATAAACAATATGTTCCCATAAATCGATATCAAAATAATATAATAATGATTTTTATAGTTGATCACATATTTTGACTTTTCAATACATTACTATCATGGAAATGTGAATCATGCTGTAGATTATATAAGTATAAAAAATACTAAAATATTATCCATGTTGAGGATTGAAATGGATAAAATATTATTATAAATACAAATGGTAAAATTCATAATCCTAAAAACTGTAGAAACATATTACACTGATCATATAATTTCTCAATGATTTATTTTAGACAATTTTAAGGATGCTATAATAGTTTTTTGAAGATATATTGAAGGTGAACATAATAGGAAAGGGGAATGCCTCAATGTTGAAAATGGATAAATAGGATGTTTTGAGATTTTTGACATGATTATATGTAAATAAAATCTTCATATAACATTTTTATTACATCATTAATATGTTAAAAACGTAACAGTAGTATGATCTATAATTGAATGGTTCAGCGTCTTGGAAAAATTATGGCATACAACATGAATACATATTACATTTAATGAATTATATAAAACAATTTAAATAGTCCTTAAAAAATATTTCATATTTTATTTCGTATATATAATTATAGAAGGACATAAATAAATAAAACAATTAGTTAAAATCAGAGTAAGGGGAGGAATAAGATGGAATAACATGATTCATGAATCAATATGAGTACATGGGTGATGATAAAAATCATTATCATATCATAGTCATATAATCATAATAATGAATATATAGAAAACATTTTAAGGAAACATAGAATGTGTATCATCCATAAAAATAAAATATCATTTCATGATTTTATAATCTCATGCCTAAAATGTGAACAAATCTAAAATCATGTTTATGAAAAACATATACATAATATTAATACATTTATAAAATATGAAACAAAAACTATCATCATGTTCATACATAATAGTCATCTGATGAGATTTATCACCTAAAAATGAATTAGAGGACTGTAATATTGTAGGATTATCTGTCACATTATAAAATTCACCTAACCAATCATACAATAATTATTGTGAACATTTTTCATTAATAAGTACCAAATAAACCCATGATAAAATATGGGGGTTTATAATGTTGTTGTATGGAATATATCAATCAATAAAATATGTATATTACATTTAAAATAAGTGAGATTTTTATGTTAGGAATTCATGGGATTCTTTGAGAAGTATATGATTATTATTATTTAAGAAAAAATAGTGAACCTGGGGAAAATGAATGTGGTACTTTGAGAATAAAAACATTATTATTAATAATAAGGGTGGATTAGAATTATTTCCAAAAAACATAGAACATATATATCCACTATAAAGAAAATTTTAAATTTTAATAAAAGGAACATAGAAGGGGTTTTTATAATAAATATAATATAATGATATAGAAAGGGAAGATAAATCCAATGGATAGAGTAATGTTTGAGAGTCCTCTTACATTATGTACGTTTTTCTCATCATGTTTAAGCCTACTATATATTAAAACTAGGTTTATTAAAACATTAATCTATATCTATATTATATTCATTCTATTTATTCTTTATTATTGACTTTCATTGGATTTTATTAATTAATATTTCATCAAAGAGAAAATGACCTGATGACATGTTTATTTTATTTTTATTATTTTCATTTTTATTTCATGAATTTGATTATTTGTTAATAATAAATATGTTAAATTAATTTCAGAAGAACAAAATTATATAAATTTAATTGTTTACATAATATATATGTGCTACAATAACAACTATTGATGGAAAATATTATCATGGAATTTATAGTAGAGTAATATAATTATTACCTTGTCAATACAATAATTAATTTACTTTATAAGTGTTTTCATACAGTCATGTGGGAGAATTGATAAATGAAAGGATAAAAGTGAGATAAAATTAAAATAATTATCTTTATTTATGAATATTACCCTTTTCTAAGCCATTAAATCCTTTAATTATTAGTGTTTTATGTATCTAGAAAATCAATAATGTTATAAAGGGTTTTAAAATTTTCTAATTAGAAATATATTTTCTAGTTTATTTACAATGTAAAACATATAATAGATATATTTTTTAAAGTATTATTTTAATTTCACATAAACTACATGTTTTTATAATATTTAACACCTTTAAAATTATTTTATTAGCTTGCACAAAATAATGGTTAAAAAATATAGACAATATTTTTTTGAATAATTTATATTTATTGATATTGTATATTAAATATTCATTTGTTAATTTTAATTAATTTTTTTCAATAATTAACTTCTAAAATAATAAATTTTAGGTTGAGAAACTGATTTTAATATTATTTAAGTTATTATTAAGTCGTTACTATTTCATAAAACATGTAGTATTTCAACAACTGAATTACTACTATTTAGCTAAAAATTCACGATTCCCAAAAAAATACCTAATAATAAAATTTGGTAAACTCAACATGATGATTCTAAAACATAAATACATTATATTGAAATAATTTCCTTTCATATGTAATTTAATTATTTGTTAAAAATTTTGGTTTTTCAAAATATGTTAAAATACAATTTATCAAAAATACACTCATATTTTCATTTGAGTTCTATTATTTAAATGTTGCTATAATATATAAATTGGTTTATTAATCCCCATAAATAATATTTTCAAGTAATTATCCTATTGTAATTTTTATGTTACTATTCTAAATGTCAATTTACTATTCCGAATGGCCATGTTATGATTTTTCTTAACATGGAACTATTTTTGTGAATCAAGCTACTATTCAAATAGTCATATCTCATTTACTCTTTTAATAAATAAATAATATTTAAATTATGAATTATATAATTAAATTTGTGTAAATCAATATTGTTTTTCTTAAATTTTTTTATTTTATTGCTAATTTTTTTTATTAATTGTTATTTATTAGTGTAATGATTGTTAGGGACCATAATTATATAAATTTCTATATTATAGTTATGTTATTTTTTCATTTTCTTATTATCAGGTTTAGAAAATTACAATTTTAAAGACTATATTGTTTGTCTATATAAAATGTTCCATGTATCTAAAATAAATTATAAATGGTTTTTATTAAGAAATTCCTATGTTTTGCACAATAATATATTCTTAAATATTGACAAATTCAGATTCTGATATCATATTACCCTATATAAAACTCTATGTTTGTAATATTTATTCATATACTAAGCTATGCATATAATAAGGTAATTTTGATTCATTAAATACTATGGTTCCCATATTTCATATTCTTACTTATAGGTTTTAAAAAGTACTTTGAAATGGAATGTTGTATTATTTCATAGAAATTTGTCTCCATTATAAAGTTTATTCACTAGTTAATTCTCATATGAGATATCATACTCTTGTTTTTCCACCATAATATATAATAATTATGTGGTATTAAGCATGATCTTCTATTAGAGAGATATGTAGAACAAATAATGTACATGTCCCATGTTATATGGACTCTTTAGTAGATATGAAACAACTCTTATGTAATGAAGGATATCAGAGGGGGTAATATACAAATGGTTGAGCTTTCCCAACATTCCATATTTAATGGATCTATTCTATTGTGATATTTTATATAACAAATCGTCTCCATATTCAAACTCTAAGTCTCTTGATCCATTATTATAATTTATTTTCTATCAAGTCTGAGAAGATTTATTGTGTTTTACAATTACCATAACCTTCCATATCAAATCCTATAAAATATATGTTTCAAGAGTATTTTATTCACCAAATTTACCCAGCATGATGGAGTTCTATATCTCTTTCCTTATATAGAATCATATAGTTTCATCTACATGCTAGAGTGGGAACAATTTCTATATAACAACTTATTTATGTGATGATATTGATCTAAACATACATTGATGCCCATAAGATATCTCTCATCATTTCTGCCAGTCCATGAATATTTTTTTTCTGTTCTATTAGTCTTGAGGTGATATAATATAATAAGTTTAGACTCAATATTAACAACATATTAAATAAACACTCAAAATATATAATTGAATCATGGATATTGATCAAATATGATCAGAATTGGTTTCCCGGGTAGCCACACTAATTTCATTATGTAAATAATGGAATGATTGTTGATTATAAAATATTATCAAATGGTAATGAAATGATCTAGATGGTGAGTCAATATACTATATGCCATATGGTGTAGTTTCCATTAGATTTATATAGAAGACATATAAAAAAGTTCCAGGAGATGTTATCCTAATTCAATATTTGAAGGAGTAATAATATCATCATAACCATAGATTTAATGTAATATTAAATAACATGAAATTATATGAATAACATTGAGGTTTACAAAAAAATATATTCATTCATGATGTCCCACCAAAAATAATCATTATGGCCTTAGTGTATTTTTTACATATATTGGGGATAGAAAAATATAACCCATCTACATCATCCAACAGATCTCCACTTATTATAGTTGATGATTGAACATTTAATCTACATCTAATTAAAATAAATAAATACTTTTTAGGTTGATTTCATAAAACCTCCCTTCTTTTATTACTCTCACATGCTTATGAACATCCAAATTATATCTTTTTTTCCCATTAATTTTCTATTATAGATGGTAAATATATCATTTGGTTAAGGTAGGATATCTTCCTTACATTTATGATTTCATGATTAATATTTCTCATTTACATGTGGATATTATCTTTCTAAATAACCATTATGTATATGGTAGTATTTTTTTCTACTAGTAACATCATCTTCCTCATTCTCTTTTCTAGAAAAGTATTGAATTAAGAAATCATTGTCCTTGATTAACTACAACTATTTCTCCCAAATTCCAAAACTATTTTATTGAAAAAATATATAGAAAACTATATATAAACACTCTAATTATCATTTCCTTATTCCCTTACGGTATAAAAAAATAAATCATCAAATTCTATATGGATCCCCCCAAATGAGGTATCTCTGAGAGTTTGGTAAACTTTACAAATATGTTTCGACATTCTTTTTTGAGATTATTTTTTCATGAATCTCCATATGGCCTCCTATTATTTTACATTTATGGTTCTATATTCATGGTAATAATATCATTTTTATACATTATTTATGATCGATTTCCCATTAGATCTCATCAAAAAAATTTATAACATATTACAATGTTGATATAACTATTTCATAATTCTCTCTTTTCTATCTCCTATTTGAGATTTTTTGTTCATAAACCCATTTGAAATTTCATGTAATAATCTTATGTGACATTATATTCATTATATTAAATTTTTTTATATATCATAGACTCGATATTAAAACCTCCCTACAATCAATCAATTTTTCACATATCAGTACTATTATGTCTTGAAGGTTGGGTAACAATAGACATGCACGGGGGTGAATAATCATCATTTTAAAAAGAAATCATATATATATATTTATATAAAAAAGTTAATGGTCCTAATATCAAACAATTCAATAGCACTGATAGAAGATAAGAAGTGGAAAATAAATTAAATATTGGAAAATTCAAACATAATAATTTAATAGTATCTCAAGTCTAAATGATCCAATATCAAAACATCATACACCAACAAAGTGTATAACACCAACTATGTTGTATCAAATTTAATGGAGAGTAAAATATTTTTACATACACATTTTTCACACATGAAATATTCACCAAACTCCCTTTTCTTGTAAGACTTTAGAAAAAAAATACCAATCCGTCTACTGGAGATAAAACAGAACAAGAATTGTTTAGTCTTGATCATAACATCATTTAATTTTTTGGATTATAGGTAACCCAATATATTTTGGTAGAAAAAATATCCCAGTATTTTATATGTGTGGAGATAAACTATAATTTAATACCCTATGATATAACCTATTCTATGATATGGGTGAAGAAAAACTCATTCATGGAAAAAATAAACAACATACCTTATAAGTAAAATCCAGTATTCTAAAGGGATTTAGTAATTATAATATTATAATGTGGAAAATAAAACTGTGAACACCATTTTAGGGTAATCTGATGCCATTTAAGATTCTATTATTATGGAAAATAAAACACAAATAGTTAAAACACAAGGAAATAAAAAATCAATTTAACCATGTAAATTAATTTTATTGAAGATATTGATGTTTATATTGCATAATATGCTATCTCTTCATGATATTAGAACAATAATGATTAGGAACCCTATGATTCACTTCTCCAAAAATAAAATGACGAAGGAATATGAACCACTTGAAAAATATAAAACAAGTAATAGTAAACCAAAGTTTTATCTATATTTATTCACTATATGCCATGGTATTTTGTATACAATATATAACTGAATAAATTATTCACTTCAAAATCCATGATTCTCCTTGATGAATTCAATCAACAAGATATTCATGTTGACGTAACATCAATAAAATTTTATATAATGTAGGAATGAAAATCAGGGTATACACCAAAAATATTTAAAACACTAAATAAATAATTAAAATATTAGTAAATGTATATATACAAGATTAAAATAAATTCTATAGTGTAATTCCATAACTCACAATTCTCATTCAAACATTTCTCTTGAAATAAATTTATACTCTTCATACTTATTTTCCTGAGATATTATTTTCCTACATTTTTTATAATGATGAGATAATTAATCCCGGTTTGGAGAATTTTTAGAAACACTCATCACCACTTCGTTGAATTTTATCCCATATGTGATTTTCACATATATCAATTTATGTAGAATAAAGATACTCATATCTAAATTTTAACACACATGTGAATCTATCTATGAAATTGATTCCCATGTAGCCAAATTAGAATTTTCAATGTAACATAGGCACATTAATGTAACTGAGTTTACATTAGAGAATTTATATTGAATATTTAATCTTAAAAAATTCAGTTAAATGAATTGAAATAAGTGAATTAAAATAGTTTTATTAAAACATGGGAATTCATATAGATAGATTCACCATGAAACAAATTTCTTCTCTTGGTTGACTACATATAAGTGGCCAATTTTCACCACATAGTGAATATTTATGTTTCTAATTACCACCATGTTTCCAATTTTCATCACATATTCAATTTTCACTACAAAATTGTAACTAATCACATAGATGAATTTTACATATCCAATATTTAAATTTATGTGAGTAGGGTATACCATTACAAAAATATTTATGAAACTTTATGTTTTACTATACAACCAAAAATAAATGATATCTAAAGGCCCTAAAGGAATTATTTATACTAGTAAATTAATAGAAATCATTTGTATCATGTTATGAACAATAATAACATGAAATTTGATGTCATTTTACAAAAATAAATATCAATGTTAATCAGCCCTTAAAAAATAAATGTATAAATTAATATATTATTCCTCTTATGAAACTATATACGAACCTTTTAGAACATTTTATTATAAATGAAAACATAAAATATAAATATATTTTAAGTCAAAAAATATCAAGGATAAACAATAATTAATCAATAATGTAGAATATAAAAATAATAAAAGATTTAATTGATATTTATATTGTAACGACCCGAAATTTTGAATAAATCTTGTTTCTGAATTTTATGTGTTATTTTTATTTTGTTTTTTATACTCAAAAAAAATGTATCATTTGATAACATGAGTATAATTAAAATGACACCATTGGGGTTTGACTGTTATATGACCATTGGTCAATATGACCCCTGAAACTAAATGTTTTGATTATTATATCTAAATACAAATAATCTTTGTTAATTATTATAGAATGAAGATTTGATGGCCTCACCCAGTAGTCTTGGACCGATCGAAGCCCGTCTAACAGAACTTGGGTAGGAGGTAACACCACTAGGATTTGCTCTGGACCAAACCCAAGCCGAACTTCATCATGTGAAGCTAGAACAGAATCGCCTTTGCGAGACGTTCAAACTGATAGAAATTACTACTCGTGCGATGTTAGCTGAGCCTCCCTCAGATTCTCTCACCTTAGCACACCTTACACTTAGGTCCTATGCTGGTGTTATTAGGGGCTATGTAAGGAGACCGTAATTGCCTTGTGTAATCCTTTGTTTTAAATAAAAATTTGGATTTATTCTTATGATGAAGTTTATGAATTTTAAAATGACTGGATAAATATAGTATGCGTATTTTTTATGAATTTTAGAAAAAGGATATTTTAAAAATGTTTATGTAAACCTTAAATAATTAAAAATGTGTAATGATATTCAAAAAATGGTCTGCTACAATTATTCTCAGTATGAAATTTAGAGTCTAATAAGATCAACTTAATTTTAGATGAATAGTAAATTATGAATAGTGATTTTATGATTAGGATTAGTAATGTGTCCAAATGGATTAGTAATCTCACTTAAAGAAAGTATTAATATAATCTGGGAACCTTGATTAAGTAATGTGATTCAATAAATTGGCTAAATAACGATTTCATAAATTATTATTCAAGTATAAGTTTTTTCGAGTGAATAGTGTTTTATAATTAAAAATTAAATTAAAAATATTTAAAAAATTATTTTTATAAAATGGATTTCATAATTGAACTCAGTTCACCGATATTATGTTATGGTAATTTTTGGGGTTTTTTCTGAAAAAAATGAATTTTCGTTGAATAGTGTATTTATTTAAAAAATAAATTAAGAATATTTAGAAAATTATTTTTATAAAATGGAGTTCATTTTTGAATTCAGAGCATTGATATTTGGTTATGGTGAAATTTTGGGATTATTCTGAGAAAGTTGAATTTTCGATGAATAATGAAAATACAGTTTTTAAGTTACGGGTGTTTAATGACATCATTAAATGATGTATTAAGTATGTAATCAATATGGTCGACTTATGAATAGTAAGATAAGGTATGAGGTGTCCCAAGTGGCCAATACCATGGGAATGCCCATGGTTTTTCCAAAACCACTAATGAGGTGTCCCTTGGCCATTAATGCCTTGTCCCCTCACTTTACCTATAAATACCAAGCCATCCTCTCATCCATTCGACTCCCCACTCCCCCCCAACGAATTTTGGGTCTCATTACCTCCCAAGGAGTCCTCCCAAGGTTCCCCCAGGACCTCAATGTCCCAACCATTGAGTTTTAAGAGTTACGTTTTAAGATAAGGGATCCGACCTCTCTTTCTTTTCAAGTAATCTATTTTATGTCATTTCTTCTATGCCCCATGTTCTTATGTAAGAGGATGTTCTTATATATTCATCATACTTCCCTTTTCATGTTAATATGATGACATAACCCTTCTTTCTCTCATCGATTCATTTTAAGAATGTTTAAGTGGAGCCGTTAGGCTGCAGAATTTTTAAGAGATTCTTTCACCATTCTCGTTTTCAAGTTCTATTTTCTTGTCAAGTCTTTCAAGTTCCTTTTTATTATGTTGGGGTATGATCTCTAAATTTATCATACTGATATTTTTTGATAATATGATTAGATACCCCATTTTATCTCTTCAATTTAGTATTTTGATGTTTTAAGTGGCGCCGTTAGGCTGTCGAATTTTTAAGTGGTTCTTCACCCTTCTCGTTTTGAAGTTCTACTTTCATGTCAATTCTTTGAAGTACCTTTTTGTTATGATGGGGTATGATACCTATATCTATCATACTGATATTTTATTACCATATGATGAGAGACCCCATTTGATCTCTTCAATTCATTATTTTTATGATTTAAGTGGCGATGTTAGGCTGCCGAATTTTTAAGTGGTTCTTCACCCTTCTCATTTTGACATTCTACTTTCATGTAAATTATTTCAAGTTCTTTTTTGTTATGTTGGGGTATGATCTCTATATCTATAATAATTATCTTTTATGGATATATGATGAGAGACCCCATTTTATCTCTTCAATTTAGTATTTTGATGTTTTAAGTGGCGCCGTTAGGCTACTAAATTTTTAAGTGGTTCTTCACCCTTCTAGTTTTGAAGATCTACTTTCATGGAAATCCTTTGAAGTTACTTTTTGTTATGTTGGGTTATTATCTCTATATCGATCATACTGATATTTTATGACCATATGATTAGAGACCCCATTTGATCTCTTCAATTCAGTTTTTTGACGTTTATGTGGCGTCGTTAGGCTGCTGAATTTTTAAGTGGTCCTTGCACCTTTATCTCTTTTCAAAGTTCTAATTCCATGTCAAATCTTGCAAGTTACTTTTTATTATGTTGGGGTATAATCTCTATATCTATCAAACCGATATTTTATGTTCATTTGATGAGAGACCCTATTTGATCTCATCAATTCATTTTTGGTTGAAGTTTATGTAACGCTGTTGGGCTGGCGAATTTTCATAAGAGAAATCTTATTTTTGTCATCCTATCATGTTCGTCATTTCATATGGTATATCTTTAAAATTTCATTACCACATTCTCAAATCCTTTATATTATGTCCCTCTACTATTTTATGGGTCATTTATGGGTTTTTGACCCATGTTCCCTCTCTTTTTAATGTTTTCTAAAACCCCGAAACATAGCCGTTATGATGCAGAATTTCCGTCTCAAATTGTCCCTCCCTTTTTCTAAAGTACTTTTATTTTATTAAGTGAATACTCAAAGATCATTCTACAAAATGGGTATTCACATATATACCAAAATTATTTATTTTAAATTATGGGATTTACATACATGAGACCCGCTCTCCCCTTCGGTGGGTTTAAAGTGACGTAAAGATCATGTCTTTAAAGCAGTTTTTAAAAAGTTATGATTATGAAATGAAACCAATTTCTTTTATGCTATATGGGTTGTTTATGAAATTATTAATGATGTTATATGTGGCTCACATTATAATAAAGACATTTCAAGGGTGCGCCCAGATAGCGCTCCAATGCATTGGGTAAAGACTTAATCTCTAGAGATGACTTTTTAGACTGATACCTTGGTGAATAACCTTGGTAATTTTTAATGACACCTTGGGGATGGACCTTGGTGAAATGAAATTATTTTCAATATTAAATGTTGTATCTACATCTTCAAGTTATGAAAAATTTTATTTTTATTATGATATGCCTCATGATTTTTTTTCTCAAGCCTTAATGTTCTTTACATGACCTTATTGAAGTATCTCAAGTTCACATGTAAAATGTTTCTCTTGTTTCCCTTACTAGGCCTTCTGCTCACCCATTCTTTTTATGTATGTCCCCAAGTTATGAGATGCAGTAATGAACCTAGGATGAACATGAGGAGAAGCCTTTAAAGTGTTTAAGAAGAATCTTTTATGTTTTCATGTTTAAATTTCCTTGTTTCCAAGACACTAAACCTTAAAGATCCTCGGTTTTGTAAAATGTAATGAAAGTTTAAGTGATAAAAATGCGGGATACTATAGTTGTTATCAAAGGATGGTTTAGTTATTTTTGGAAATTAGGATATGAAAACTCTAGGAATAAACCTATAGAAAAGTTTAAATATAGGAAATCATCCTGGTATTTTGGTGAGTATTGAGTAAGGGGATGCCAAGAAAATACATACCTAGCTGGATACGAGCAGGTAGAGGTGGATCTGGCACAGATGTATATAGGGGTAAAACCTGAAAACACCGCTTTGAGCTAGACTCGAATGGGAACTGGTAACGACAAAAGGCCTTGCTACACTCTTTGATATGACAATCCCAAGGGATATTCTTTGGTAAATTCATAAGCTTAGTATGAACCATTGTTAAAGGAACAAAGATAACATAAAATAAACATTCACATAAGAATATATGACCATGGATAACCTAGATGGGAACCTAGGGGATCACAAGTTAGGGTATACATTTCTTCTAAAAGTTATCCTTATATGTTTTCAGTTCCTTTTCATGATTATTGGCTAAGTACTTAAACCCCTAATTATGCTCTCTCTTCTTAGTTAATGGTGGGAAATGGAATAACATCTCCCAACAACCAATGTGTTAGGAAATGCGACGATTGTCGTATTAATATTACAGGGATGATTAGGGGATTAAAATATGATTATTATTTTGGAAGACGTTCACTATTTTGGGGACCCTATATGATCGAGGTAAATTGATTACTAAGGTATTTTCATTAAGGAGTAAGGTTGACTTATATTTTGAAGAATTGATGAATTTAAGGTGGACTTATAGTAATTTAGGTTACTTATGGGAATGATTAACCTATCTTGGGTAAAATATGTGTAGGTTAGATACTTTTGTTATAAGATGTTAGGAGTGGTTGATGTTGTTTGGAGATAAACAATGATGTTTATTTTGGAAGACTATGTTATCATATCCTTCTTATATTTGGGTTTCAATCTTAGTTTGGTTTATTTTGAGGAATTTTAAGGACTGTTATTTATGGAATGGACTATGATGAACTTTGGGTAGTACCATGGAACTTTGAAAATTTTAAAGTAGTTTCCATTCCTATGGGATTATTTATTTTTGAAGAGTTGTTTTACCTTACCCTTTTTGTTTTTTGGGATAATGTTTAATGATGGAAGAAATAGATAGTTAATCTTTTGTGGATTATGTGATTCTCTAGAAGATGATTCTTGTGTTTTGATGAGACCAAGTAGTTTTGAATGCTCATAGTTTGGAGAAAAGATTTGTTTTGGGTATAAACTTATTAAAGGATGAAACTATACATGGATATAGGTATATTTTCTTATGTTTTTGTTTTATGATGTAAATGAATTCCTCAAAATTATGAAAAGGAACGTAAAACAAAAGCGTTGTTGGTTTACGTTTCCTACTGGGTAATCAATGACCGTTTACACACATCATAAGTTTGGGATTTTCTTATGGTTAACATTGTCCTAATCATGTTTTCTATCACTCTCCCTCAGAACATGAACCTTCGTTTTCTCCTCCATGTCCATGTTTTCGTACATGGAATCCTAGTGTGGGCTAACTCGGGTGACCTTTGTACTTACCTTTTTTCTTTTAATGTAATAGTTTTACTGACACCTTTTCTGATGTGGGACATTCAATGAAATTTCAAAACCCAATTTTAAAAATTGTGATGACACAATTTCTTAAGGGGGGAAGATTGTAACGACCCTAAATTTTGAATAAATATTGTTTCCTAATTTTATGTGTTATTTTTATTTTGTTTTTTATACTCAACAAAAATGTTTCATTTGATAACATGAGTATAATAAAAATGAGACCATTGGTTTTTGAGTGTTATATGACCATTGGTCAATATGACCCCTGGAAACTAAAAGTTTTGATTATTGTCACTAAATACAAGTAATCTTGGTTAATTATTATACAAAGAATATTTGATGGCCTCACCCAGTAGTCTTGGACCAATCAAAGCCCATCTAACAGAACTTGGGAAGGAGGTAGCACCACTGGGCTTTGCTCTGGACCAAACCCAAGCCAAACATCATCGTGTGAAGCTAGAACAGAATCGACTTTGCGAGAAGTTCAAACTGATAGAAATTACGACTCGTGCGATGTTTGCTGAGCCTCCCTCAGATTCTCTCACCTTAGCACACCTTACACTTAGGTCCTATGCTGGTGTGATAAGGGGCTATGTATGGAGACCGTAACTGCCTTGTGTAATCCTTTGTTTTAAATAAAAATTGGGATTTCTTCTTATGATGATGTTTATGTATTTTCAAATGACCGGATAAATATAATATGCATATTTCTAATGAATTTTAGAAAAAAGATATTTTAAAAATGTTTATGTAAACCTTAAATAATTAAATATGTGCAATGATATTCAAAAAACAGTCTTCTACAATTATTATCAGTACGAAATTTAGAGTCTAATAAGATCAACTTAATTTTTGATGAATAGTAAATTTTGAATATTGATTTTATGATTAGGATTAGTAATGTGTCCAAATGGATTACTAATCTCACTTAAAGAAAGTATTAATATAATCTAGGCACCTTGATTAAGTAATGTGATTCAATAAAATGGTTAAATAACGATTTCATAAATTATTATTCAAGTATTAGTTTTTTCAAGTGAATAGTGTTTTTTAATTAAAAATTAAATTACAAATATTTATGAAATTATTTTTATAAAATGGATTTCATTTTTGAACTCAGAGCACCGATATTATGTTATGGTAATTTTTGGGGTTTTTTCTGAAAAAAATGAATTTTCGGTGAATAGTGTCTTTATTTAAAAAATAAATTTTAAATATTTAGAAAATTATTTTTATAAAATGGAGTTGATTTTTGAAATCAGAGCATTGATATTTGGTTAAGGTGAAATTTTGGGATTATTCTGAGAAAGTTGAATTTTTGATGAATAGTGAAAATACAGTTTTTAAGTTACGAGTGTTTAATGACATCATTAAATGATGAATTAAGTATGTAATAAATATGGTTGACTTATGAATAGTAAGATATAGTATGAGGTGTCCTAAGTGTCCAATAACATGGGAAAATACCAATGGCAAGCCCATGTTTTTTCCAAAACCACTAATGAGGTGTCCCTTGGCCATTAATGCCTTGTCCCCTCACATTCCCTATAAATACCAAGCCATACTCTCATCCATTTGACTCCACACTCTCCACAACGATGTTCTGGTCTCATTACCTCCCATGGAGTCCTCCCAAGGTGCCCCCAAGCCCTAATGGTCCCAACCTTTGAGTATTAAGAGTTACATTTTAAGGTAAGGGATCCGACCTCTCTTTCTTTTCAAGTAATCTCTTTTATGTCATTTCTTCTAAGCCCCATGTTCTTATGTTGGAGGATGTTCTTATATATTAATCTTAAATAACATTTCATGATCATATGATGCGATACCCCTTCTTTCTCTCATCGATTCATTTTAAGAATGATTAAGTGGCGCCGTTAGGCTGCCGAATTTTTAAGAGATTCTTTCACTATTCTCATTTTCAAGTTCTATTTTCTTGTCAAGTCTTTAAAGTTCCTTTTTATTATGTTGGTGTATGATCTCTAAATTTATCATAATGATATTTTATGATAATATGATTAGAGAACCCCTTTTATCTCTTCAATTCAGTATTTTTTTGTTTTAAGTGGCGCCGTTAGGCTGCCGAATTTTTAAATGGTTCTTCACCCTTCTCGTTTTGATGTTCTACTTTCATGTCAATTATTTCAAGTTCCTTTTTTTTGTTGGGTTATAATATATATATCTATCATACTGATCTTTTATTACCATATGATTAGAGACCCCATTTGATCTCTTAAATTCAGTATTTTGATGTTTTATGTGGCGTTGTTAGGCTGCCGAATTTTTAAGTGGTTCATCACCCTTCTCGTTTTGAAGTTCAACTTTCATGTCAATTATTTCAAGATCATTTTTGTTATTTTGGGGTATGATCTCTTTAAGTATCATACTGATCTTTTATTTCCATATTATGAGAGACCCAATTTGATCTCTTCAATTTAGTATTTTGATGTTTTATGTGGCGTCATTATGATACTGAATTTTTAAGTGGTTCTTCGCCCTTCTTTTTTTGAAGTTCTACTTTCATGTCAATTATTTCAAGTTCCTTTTTGTTATTTTGGGGTATGATCTCTATATCTATCATACTGATCTTTTATGACCATATGATGAGATACCCCATTTGATCTCTTCAATTCAGTATTTTGATGTTTAAGTGGCATCGTTAGGCTGCTGAATTTTTAAGTGGTCCTTGCACCTTTCTCCCTTTTCAAAGTTCTAATTCCATGTCAAGTCTTGCAAGTTACTTTTTATTATGTTGGGTTATGATCTCTATATATATCGTACTTATATTCTATGTTCATATGATTAGAGACCCTATTTGATCTCATCAATTCATTTTTGGTTGATGTTTATGTAATGCTGTTGGGGTGCCGAATTTTCATAAGAGAAATCTTATTTTTGTCTTCCTTTCACGTACTTCATTTCATATGTTATATCTTTCAAATTTCATTACCATGGTCTCAAATCCTTTATATTCTGTCCCTCTACTGTTTTATTGGTCATTTAAGAGTGTTTTACCCATGTCCTTTCTCTTTTAAATGTTTTCTAAAACCCTGAAACATAGCCGTTATGCTGTAGAATTTCTGTCTCAAAATGTCTCTCTCTTTTTCTAAAGTACTTTTATTTTATTAAGTGAATAAGCACATATCTTTCTTCAAAATGGGTATTCACATATATAAAAAAACGTTTTATTTTAAATTCTGGGATTTACATACATGAGACCTGCTCTCCCCATCCGTGGGTTTAAAGTGACGTAACGATCATGTCTTTAAAGCAGTTTTTAAAACGTTATGATTGTGAAATGAAACTCATTTCTTTTTTGCTATATGGGTTTTTTATGAAATGATTGATGATGTTATATGTGGCTCACATGATAAAAATGACATGTCAAGGGTGCGCCCAGATAGCGCTCCAATGCATTGGGTAAAGACTTAATCTCTAGAGATGTCTGTTTAGACTAATACCTTGGTGAATAACCTTGGTAATTTTTAATGACAACTTGGGGATGGACCTTGGTGAAACGAAATGATTTTAAATACAAAATGGTGTAGCTATGTCTTCAAGTTATGAAAAATTCTATTTTTATTATGATATGCCTCATGATTTTTTTTCTCATGCCATAATGTTCTTTTCATGACCTTATTGAAGTATCTCAAGTTCACATGTAAAATGTTTCTCTTGTTTACCTTACCGGGCCTTCTTCTCACCCTTTATTTTGATGCATGTCCCCAAGTTATGAGATGCAGTAATTAACCTAGGATGAACATGAGGAGAATCCTTTCATGTGTTTAAGAAGAATCTTTTATGTTCTCATGTTTAAAGTTCCTGGTTTCTAAGACACTAACCCTTAAAGATCCTCTGTTTTGTAAAATGTAATGAATGTTTATTTGAAAAAAAATGTGGGATGCTATATATATTAAATGAAATAATATAAATAAATCTTTGACATTAGGTAAATATAATGTGGATCATGGAGCCATGCAACATTATTACCATTTGACAAATAAAAAGAAAATTATAATATCCAAAACTCACCCCCAATTTGAAATTATCAAAAATTTAAACATTTAATAGAAAAAGTATCCCTCTAAAGTGATATTTTTTCTCCCCTTTTTTATCATGTTGTTACATTTCCTTAGTTTGATAGCCCAAAATTTACACTTCATTAATTTGAGAATTATTTAAAAACATATAAAATTTTATTTTATAAGAATATATTCAAGATAAAATTAAAATAATAAATAAAGAGATTTTATAAAATATACATATTTCTAGAGATGTGTCAAAGATACACAATAAATCATTTATTTGATTAATATTAGGTTTTAAATAGAGTGATTATTTTAAAATAATTTTTTTAGATTTATGAGAAACCCTTCATAAACGAACATTTTATAAAAAGTAAAGCTATCATTATTATGTATGAAAAAATATCTATGAAAATGTTCAATATAATATGAAATTTTTTATATAAATTAAAAATAGTAAAAACATTCATGTTTACTATATATTTCATGTAAATATGTTAATTTTGTTATATACGCACAATCAAAATTCCTCTAAGTTAGGGAATTAATTACGATTCTCCATGAGTGAAAAAAATAAAAATATTTTTATATGATAAAAATGTTATATGTACACATTTGGAAATTATTATTGTTTATGATAAATCCATTTAAAACATATTTTATTATTCATTATTTTTAATCAAAATAATATTTATAATAGATTTTATATATTGAATAGTACATATGTTATTCATGCATAACTGATTATATATAAAAATAATACACATAATCTATCCATTGATATTGCAATATATTCACTAAGTTGTGTATTTAACATTTCAACATGCCCACAAAAAAATAAAAACTAGATTCCAATGTGATAGAAATATACATTATATAAGAATAATTTCTAAGGAAAAATTTTAGAACAGAAATAATGTTTTGTCCCCATTAATTGATTCATTTAATATATCAATTAAAATAGTATCAATTAAACATGAAAATCTTCTACAAAATTCATGCTACCTTATCTTAAAATTTTTTACATCTTTATATATAAATTTTATTGTATATTATAATAAATGATGATGAAGCATTTTGAGTACAAAAATTTAACATAATAAATAATATTTCAAAATTTTACATATTTTTATTAATAAAATATTACAATTCACTCTAAATGACAACACAGTATAGATAAAAAAGATTAAAATATGAATTAATGTCTATAAATTGAATTTTAAAATTCAGTTGAATAATGTAATGTATTTACAAATGAAAAACAAATATATCTTACCTATTTATTTTAGATTCCTTCATTTAAAAAAATCAATAGTTATTTATTCTTATATTAATATTACAAAATTAATGTCTAAACATATTTGGTATTTAATGTTAAATTAATTTTTCGAAAAATACTTATAAAAAATTATGCATAATCAGTTTTAATAACTGAACTACTTGTGGTGATTTTCTAATTAATAACAACAGTATGTCACCCAAAATTTATTATCCCATTTCAAAATGACAATATCAAATCAGTTCAAGAAGAATTTTACTTGTATTAGTGAAATGTTTAAGAAAACATATTGTATTATTCACAATATCCATGAAACATGTCATAAAATATTCAATATATGTTTAATGTAATGAAATTTTAATAACATTTATGAAAAAAATTAGAAATAAAATAATTTATTGAAAGGCAATATTAAATAAAATGTTCAAGGGAATGAAAAACAAACATTATTTTACACATATTTATTGACTGAATAATAAGTAAAATGTTCTTGTACAAATTAGATTCCCAATATTATATTATCCAAAATTAAATATTAAATCTTATAATTCTCATGCCCAAATGCCAAGGATTAAACAATAATGGCTTGTATATTAGATGTGAAAATTATAAGTTAAATAGATATTACATGGGTATGATTAATGTATTAATTTAACCTGAATTATAATACATTTCTTTAGGTATCTAATTAGTATATGGTCTATATAGTTTTTTTTTCTAGAAATTAGATATAGACAAAAAATTATTTTGATGAACTAATGATTAAATGAAATTCATAGTACTATCATATGAATAGAAAAATATGAACCAAATTTAAAATAGTCATCTACATAAATTCAAAAGTCTTTTTATTTTACAAAATTTGATGTAAAAATAGTAAAAATAAAACAATGTAAACCAATTATATTCTCTTAATCATCACATTTATTGAAATAAGATAAATTACATTATTGGTTTTGGGGTAAAATAATTAAAAAAAATTATTTTCAAGAAACAATTTTCATTTATAACTATATTTAATTCAATATAAATATTTTCATTTTTAAAAAAATCAATATAAATCTAAATAATTTAATGTATCATTTTATATGTGATTCTAAGATTATCAGTTTATATCTCATTTCATTCTATAATCATTCTAATTAATTAATCAATATTCTCTAATTTAAGAGATAAATTATTTTTTCCTTTATTTTTTTCATATTTTCCTTTGAGTGAACTTTGTAGAAATGTAATTTATTTTATTTAATATTTATATGAATTTATCATTTCCTTTTATCATAACATGGCTCAACATTTCCTTAGATTATAGAATCCTGAGAATACAAACTAAAAAATTTGTTTTTAGTTGTATTTAAAACATATGTATTTTAATATTTATAGCATATCATAAAATATCACTATAAAAATAATATATATGTGAATAAGTTAATTTAGAATATTTTTATATCAATGAAACATTACCTTTGTAAATTGGACTTTTTTCCTTGTTTCATTTGCTTTTAGAATCACTCCATGTAATAAACCATCTTGGGTCAACCTAACATGTCACCCAAGAAGGCTCTATATAAGGTGGAGAGAAATGATGTAAACAAAACATGTATCACGTAAAACCATAAAGAGGTAATCCAACATTGTAAATTGTGTATTAAGTGTAATCACTTAAAAGACATACAACATCAAGCTGAATAAGCTAATCCTGTATTTTAAACATGAAAATCCATAACCCAAATTCCATATGAACATTCTCCTCCACCAAATTACCCACTAAAAAAAATGATATCCAAGATAAACTAGTCAACTTCTAGGTGTTGTTTACTTTAACTATGTCCTATAAGACTGCATCTACAAAATACATGAAGAAATAATTTAGGTGTGAGCATAATGCCAAATAGTATATCACCAATGAATCTATATGAATTATAATTCCATGGAAATGTTATTAATAAATAAAAAAACCTAGTTTATAAATAATTTTCTAAATATAAAATATTTATAAAATATCCCTTGGTTTTCATAAAATCTATAATATTCACACATGTATGGATTGTTAAAAATACATGATTGAATTCATGAATGTATAATAAAACCAGACCGTGGATAAACCATATGATATCAAAGTGAGAGACCTTCCATGAAATATAATATTGTGTGTACAATATTTAACAAAAAAATTAATTATAATATACTCTATCCTATGGGGATGCGACAAAGTCATAAAAAGAAAACCCTAAGACATAAATGATGTGTATCTAACCAATATCGAGTCATATCATAGTCTGTCAATATCAAACCTCTAGTGGTATTATACACTAAAGTGGCATTGGTCCATTTATCATTGCACCAAATGTTACCAATGTGATATTTTCCCCAAAAAACACTTTTAAGGCCATAATCACTATTTATAAATCATTTTCCTGAAAATTCTGTCACTTCTATTCTTGAAAGCCCAATTTTAATGTTAAATTCTGCATTGAGGAATTTCATTGAACACATGGTGTAGAATTTTTTTTAAAAGGAACCCCATTTAATAATATTATTTCAATGATGGAAATTTATCTTGATAACAAATATATAATTTTATTAAAACAATCCAAAAAAATTTGTAAGAAACCAAATCGATTTACATGATGGAGCCTTTTCATAGATACACCTGCTTATGAATGGTGGAAAACTAGTAGACTTCCAAAATAGATATTTCAAATGAGTATATATGTCCCAAAACATTAAAGATATATATATATAACATCATCCGACTAATATCAAATCAATTAAATCTCACAACCATATCCCAATCGGGTTCTTAAAAAACATGAAATGAAGATATTAGGCAAGGATCAAATAGGAGGAGAGGAAACTAGATAAAAAATACAACATACCTAGAATCGTTCCTTCATAGTTGAATTGAAACCATGAAATATCATAGTTCATAATCCTATATAGAAATCGGGATAGTTTGGTACGATCTAAATGAAAATTAATGGAGTTCGGATATAGATACATTGATGGTAAATTAAGTAAAATCATTCTTATTAGAGGATGAAATACCATTCATAGTTAGGATTTATACTGTGGAAAATTGATCACATAAAATTCATGGCCTATATCCCTTGAAAAATAAGGTTCATGGTTTCCTATATATTAGCCACATTGGTTAGTAAAAAATTCTCATGTTGCACGACACCCTTACAAACCACCCAGAGTGTCATATGGTTTCCTTAGGGATTCAAATGGTTTGAAAATCCATGCTCAAACAATATAAAATTCCACTTGAAGAAAAAATTATATTTACCACACATTCACTGCGTGGTTAATACTAACCACACTCTCAAATAATGTGCATCTATTATTTCCACAAAAAAATCAATTCTTTCCACCTCCAACTCCGAAAAACCTCTAGGACAACCCCATAGAAAAAACCCAAATTTAATTAAGGCATCCATGTGACCCAAATAAAATCACAATTATATCCAACCTAGAATATTTTTATCCATGAAAGTGATCAATATTTTTTACTCACATCAACAATAAAGACACTACTGTACCACTAACGATTCTCTCTCTCACATATCGTGGATGTCTCATTCGCACTACAATTGTACATGTACTAGGGGAATTAATTTTCCATCAATCATATAATCTCATAAATCCATAATTTGAACAATTTTTCCAAAAAATTTTAGTTTGAAAATAATTATTAACATCTCCCCATTTGATCGCATGATAATATTATGGTTCATACATCTTCTACTATAAAACATGAAACACATCATGAATCAATTTCAAATGAGACCACATTTCCAAATGACACAAAACCATTCGATGTAATTCAATGGTATGAATAAGTATAAACCCATAGTGGTAACGAACCTTGATTAATGAACATATGGTGGCCCAGGAATGGTGAAACTTGTAGAAAGACCAGATCACCAACCTCAAACTCTAGTAGTCGTAGATGATAGCCCGTATATGATTTGTTATTATTTTTTCTGATCAATTACTTCTAGATCAACTGTACATTTTTTATCAACATATAAATAATGATCAATCCATCTATGTACTAATCCCTCAACTTCTCCCAACACAATATAAGTCAACATGGGAACCCATAAAATAATTTATAGGGTTCCCCCGTAAAAGAATCCTAATAACCATTAATATATGGATATTTGACTAGAGGATGATTCATTTCCAATGAATCATAAAAAATTAAAAATGTTCATGAAAATAAATCACATAATAATGTTAGTAGCTTATTTTTCCTACCCATCAGTTAGAGGGTTATATATAGTGCATAATATTAATTGGGAACCCATCAACCATTTCAAGAATTACAAAAAATAGGATGTGAATTGAGGTCCCTTATTAGAAATAACATAACAGGAACCCCATGATATAAAATAACCTATCATATATAAAAATTATTATTCTTTTAAACCTTCTTCATCTCTGATAAATGGATGAAATGTGAGGATTTTATAATTCGATCATTGATAACACAAATCGTATCCTTCCCCCTGGGTTAATATGGTAAACCAAAAATTATATTCAAGATAATCTCAACACACATCCATATTCAAATATTATAATATTTTTAACAGAAAAATATATGTTTTGATTAGAATTAGTCCTATAAAAATTAAGGTGCTATAATAGAAAAAATATAATAGTCAATTTCATCCATGGGCAACAAAACCAATATATAATATTATAATACACTATGGAATTACTAGGATGTAAAGAACTATAATATTAGTCTCTACTATCCATAAATTAGTATCATATAGATAAATGAACAACAATCCTACCTTGGAAATATAATGATCTCTTGGGAGACTAAGACCAACCACATGTAGTCTCCCTACAATTTAGGGTTTCAATGTAGTGTTGAAAATCCCTGTGTGGAACATTCATTTGTCAAACCCTATCATTAAATGATGAACCAATTATAAATAGGAATAATAAAACCATTCCATAAGTTTCTTCCACTCCAAATATCATTTCATTAAAAAACTCACAAGAGATACTTCCTCTATTTACTCCTTTAATTCATGAGTCGAAAAGTTCTTTCTCAGTGAATATGAGATGACATTTCCTTTAATAAGAGTTTAAGAAATATCAAAATCAAACATATAAGGATACTCAGTCCAGTTTGTCACGAAAAAATTCATATCCCTCAGAGTAAAAATATTCTATAGACTCTTATGATCCAAAGATAATATATAATTTTTCCTAAAGGGATATGAGTGCCATGATATTAGAGTATGCATTAATTAATCCAAATCAAGTTCATGGGTATGATAGTTATTCTCATGATTACTTAACTGGAAATAACAATATACCACTATCTGATTTCCCTATTCCAGGAAGCATCTCGAACCAAAACCTATAGCATCATAGAAAGCATATTAATTCTAAAATTGTTCTTGAACAATAAAAACTAGAGATAAAGTAAAACACTTCTTTAAATCCTCAAAATATCATTAAAATTTTACATTACAGTCAATGTTATATTCATTTGTGGTTAAATACTTAATTAGAGATATAAGATTCCATAAAACATTAACTTCATTGATCTAGAATTCTCACATAGAATGTTCAACCTATAAGAGATGATATTTCAACATTCCAAGGATTATATGCAAAATACCCTTGTGTTCCTCCTTTGACTTGTAGTACCCCCCAAATATAATCCACTGCCATGACTATGAAATTTACCAATAACAGAAGAAATATTACATTCATCAATTTCAGAAATACTATAGCAGTACTGGTTAGACTTAATGGAATATCCAAAAACACAAAATATCTATACCATTTACAAAGTGTAATTTTTTATAAATCTTTTTCGTAGACTCTTAACTATTAGTACCCCAACCATATATCACTTCTTGATAATTAATTATCCCATCTAAAATGAATAAAGAGATAATTAATTCATGAGAAACAATTCTTATTCTTAATGTTCACATGATTCAACATTCTTAAATCAATTAAAATTATAATGATCTAGTATGAATTCATGGAAAATAAGATAATAGAATCCCATGGTTACACACTATGATGAATAAATACATTGGACTAACTATATTCTAGCTAAAAATTATGTTCCACTAATTCTAAAATTGTCGCCAAAAAAGGTCATATAGAATTCTGAATTATGATAAGGAGGAGCGCAATAGTGATTTAAGAGCCTTATATTATAAAATAATGACATTATATTCAATAGATTTTGTGGAATTCAACCTTGATCTTATAATTTCATCAGAATATATTTAATTAAAATAATTCTCTTGGAAAGTATGTGTTTCAAACACCATTGTGTTTAGATGCATGATAATATTATATAGAAATATTATTATTTAATTTTACCATTATAACCAATTAATTAAATTGGAAAGTATTAATATTAATAATTAAATTATTAGAAGTCATTTATTTATTAATATATAACTAAAATTCATTGGATTTCAATAGATTAGAAATGAATATAAAAGTCATTTGAAATTAAAAGAAATTTTTTTCTCTCTCCCACCCCCCCTCATAGGTGGATGGGGTTGCACGAGGAGTTAGGGTTTGGATAGTATATTGCTGAGATGATTCCTCTAATTTGTTTCTATCTTTTTAAGTGTTGTATAGAAACAACCAATTATGGTGAAATTTTTCTCTAATAAATTGTTTTTTTTTCACATTGTGTTTTTTATCTTAATAAAAAAAATGAATCATTCATGATGAAGCATTTTAATTAAATTTATATATTATATATTAAATAAATTGTCTCATCATCAGAAATTTCTTTTTCTATTTATGGAAATGAATAATTAAAATTTTATGCTAAAAAATTAGTTATTTTTCAAAAAATAGATTTCAACTAATTTTGGGAAATTATATTAAAATTATTTATCACTACTATATGAAATTTTATTTTCCAAAATTATATTAATTTTGTAAATCTCATTATCAAAATTATTTTAGTGTTATTTTTTTGATAATTTTAAAAATTAATTAATTTCTCGATGAATAGTGGAAAATAATTTTTTTTAAAATTTAAAACTATTTTCTTGATTAAATAATTAACAACTTATATTTCATATTTTTTTAAAATGTGAAAATATTTAGATTAAATTATATTTAATAAAATATTGGTTCTTTTATTCAAATATATGTACATTTATGATTTCAAAACTATTTATACTTTTCGAAATATTTCATTTAGAAATTTTTTTTGATACATATATAGGTTTAAAATTAAAATTTTTTATTCTAGTTATATGATTTAATTTTATAAAATGGATTAATTGTTTGTAATCATCACTAAATGAATCATATAATAAGTTGAAATTATTTTTTCTCATTATTAATAGTGAATATAGTAAAATATAATTATTGTAGTTAATATTTAAACAGGGTTTTCATGTAACATGTTGAAATGTTAAAACTAATTTCCAAAAAATATATTATTTGTATATTATAAATTTAAGGTAATATTTATGATCATTGGGTCCTTATTTTCTGGAAAGTCTAATTATTTATTTTCTTTATTGTATAATACACATGTAAATTAATATAATAAAACAATTTATTGTTGCGAAAAGTAAAATGGTAAAATAATGTAAACATAGAGGATTGGAAAAAAATATTAAAACTTGTGTTTATTATTTTGTTTTTATTGGTCAACCATACCATCTCTCCACTATATTATTTACCAATTTCAATGGCACATGGGGTGAGAGTTACTTCCCAATATTGAATAGTTATTTGTATTTTTAAAAATGTCAGTCCTCATCAATTATAAAAGGATACATACTCACCTTACATATTCACACGTACTATTCATTTTGGATAAAAAACCATACAAACTCTCCCCAACATAATTATTCATTTTGTATGTTTTTTTCATCAAAAAATAACAACCTAGAGGCCCCTAATAAGATATCCAAATGAGGTTTCCCTATGTGATGATATTTTTCTTCAGTAACATCTTTATTTTTATTCAATACCTTACCGAAATAATTATTTTTTGAATAATTATAAAAGTATTTAAAATTATTATAGGATAAATTTCATAGATAAATATAAAAAATGAAAATAGTATCCCTGGTGAATAATAAAATGCAAAAAATAACTAAACATCATGGTTAAGTATTAACTTCTTTAAATATTGTGTTTATTTTTTGGGTTTGGGGTTTATATACCATATACTACCTATAATACATTATTCTCCATTTTTTGTGGTACATAGAGTTAGATTGTCTACCCATTATTAAACAGTTTTGGGTATTTATAAAAAATGACACTCTTCTTCAATTATAAATGGATTCATCCTCCTATTAATTATTAATACATATTAATACATTTGGATAAATTAAAACCTTCAAAAATGTCTCAAATATTCATCTAAATTTTATTTAATTACTATTCATCATAAAAGAAAAATCTATTGTCCCATAATAAGTGATACAATGTGGGTTGTTCTATGAATCTGAAATTGTATTCACTATAAACTTCTTTTATTATTTTCACCTAACCAACATGATTCAGGTCTTAATAATTTTAAAATAAATAATAAACATATAACATGTAGTGATAGGTTATTGTTTCTATGAAATATCATATATAAATATCTTCTTATATCAAATGGTTAATGAAACTTGTTATGGTGTGTATGGAGAACTTACTCCTTGCTTACATATTCAATCCACCATCCATCACTGTCACTCAATAAAAGTTAAAATGATGTTTTTAAATTATATATATTATATATATAAAATAATTTTAATTAAGGAATTATAACATCACATATACCTTTTAACATTCCATTTTTTGGGAATATGATAATATGGTTTATGTGTACAACAGACACCCACCTCATGACGCAATGTGAATTTTTTCACATACATTTTACGTGGAAGTTAATACTGATATATTCAACATATATACGTGATATATATGACATAATAATGACTTTATTAATTTTATATATTAATCTTTATTCTATTTGGTCCATCATGTGAGGAAATGGAAAAAATTGGTCATATGTATGAAGGATATACCGTCTCCATAAATTGATTAATTCTTTCTCGATATCTAAATTTTATATATTACTTCTAAAACAAATAAAATGAAAATATATGATATTGATATCATGACTATCATTATTGATATTTTTTAGTGATGATTGGTTTTCAAGGTCCCATAATACCAAACCAATACATACAGGAAAAATGATATAGTTTTCAAATGGAAAAGTGTTATGAATAAAGAATTGTCAATAATTAGGTGATAAAAATTTATAATATACCCATATTTTTTACAATATATGTTATTATTTTTCTGTAATATATGAATTATAAGTCTATATATATTATATAGGTGGTTCAAAAATGTTCGAATGAAATTAGACAATTGATAACGTTTACTCATCTCACATTTACTTCCATGAGACATATTCCAAATTTAGCACCTATATATTTTATGTGGTCTATATAAAACCCTTTAATATGTTATAAAATTAATATATTTTTAATTATTCTATGGAATGTTTCATATAAATATATTTCTTTCATGGGGGTTATGATTCAAAATTTTCCAAAATGGTATGGGATTATTTATGAATATCATCATTATTTGGGACAATTTATGTTTTAATAATCACTGGGATGTAATATTTTGATACAATTCACCATTTCACTTTTGAAGGGTATTGATTGTGTTTAATTGTTGGGGAATGTATTAACACTCATTTTCCAATTTTATAATATGAATGCTTATGTTGATTATGATTATTTATTAGGGAAATTATTAACATATCGTATTCTAGTTTTTTATTATGAATATTAACATTGAACTGGTTCCACCCCATTCAAATGTTGAATAAATTGGTCATAGTATGTTTTGGATTGGGCTTACTATAAACCCTTGATGAATCGATAGGTATTATGATAGAAACTAGAATGGTTTTTGGATGAGGCCATATATGATTCTATAAGATTTCTCAACATGAGAACTTGATTTTATGGTTATGATTCCCATCATTTTTCGTTCTCTATTTATGCTATTAGTTTTTTAATTTCCTTACAATTATTCAAGTAGTTAGATTATATGTGGTTAGGGTTCAAAATCATGTGATTAATTTTATGGAATTATTCCATATTCATTTATTCATTTCAGGTTATGCTCAACTAATTGATTTCATTGATTTCATTTTAATAATTAACATTCCCATATCTGTTATGATTTGTTTATTCATTACATATTACTCTATAAATATAACAATACTTCACATTAGAAGTAGACAATTTCTTATGTTTTACTTTTCCCATGAATCCATTGACTGTTTTATGATTGATATACATGGATATTCGAATGATAATAATGTTTAACTGAATGAAAATACTATTTTTTATATTTTCAATTATTATATGATATTCAAGTAATTATTTAGTTTTCTAAGACTATTAAACTATTTGTTTCATCAATTTTACAATCATTGTATCTTATCTCAATATAATAAATTAACCATTATATTTGTTCTACTAGGTTGGGGGTATTTAGATGTGAAATTGACTTCTCTTCTTAGTAGTTACCATATAAACCATTAAAAAAGACCTAAAGGTACGAACATGATATTATTGGAATTATACTTATCATACGTGAGCCCAATTTGTCTAATAACATCTTTGATAATTGACATGATATTTTTTCTAAACACGATAAAACATGCCAAAATATCCCATATCTGGAATCTGATTCCCCCAGAAAGACTTGACAGACTGCATCAAAGGATAAAAAATCTGACATGATGATATCAATAGTCGGTTTTTTCCATAACACTAATCATAAAATCCATACCAGTAATAGGATTGGTTTTAGTAAGATTGAAGACTAAGAAATCCAATAGCATTTCAAAGTCAGTTATAGTCACTTGACACACGGGACATCCAAAACATTTTTAAAAACTCTTTCCCCAATGAATTAATATATCCAACAAGAATGAAATATTTTTTGAATAAAATCCCAACACCTAAATTTAAATTTCAAATTTAAATTAATTATTAAAAAATTTATTAAATAAAACTATTACCATTGAGAAATAAATGAAAAACATACCTCAAATAATAGTTGGTCTAACTTATGATTCCTCTAGAGTGTTAATTAAAATATAAATATTTCTAGTCATAGAAACACAGTGATCTTTTATAGTAGTATGCACATCACCCTTAGAAAGAGTGTGATACCCATACCCCTACAAACATATTAGTCAACATGAGAACCCTTGGTGAGTGTGGACCCAACCTTACTACATCTATACATCCTTCAAATGAAAAATATATGAAAGGGCTAGATTATCTATAATGATGAAAAGTCATGGGACCCTCTAAAAGATTGACTTTTTATGAATATAAAATCCTAAAAACATTAAATAACATTTTTACCATTGAATCCCTTAAAAACTATCCTGACTAAAACTGAGCACCATTACCATTACTTTTTTAGCAAGAAGATTCACATTGGGTAAAAACTATAATTACTCATCCCCTATCTAAGCTTTTATTCCCAGTTTTTTTTATTTTTTATAGCTTCTTTATCTACTACCTTCACGAAGGCTAGAAAATATAATAGAATCAACATTTACAGAATATCATCAAACAAATCCATCGTGAACATTCAATATTTAAGGTAATAATTGGTAACAAGTTTGGTTTCTAGGTGTACCAACTCGATGAAATATGTAGAAAACTCTAGAACTATATGCTTCCCTTTATCTAAGGTAAAAATTTAAATGTTCTTTACCACTCATAGGATTTCAAGATAACATTTTTAGTTGAATATTTTATTAAGGGAATTGCATGCCAGATCACCACATAACATAGGTTACATGATAGAGTCCAACCATATAATAATTGTTCCCTCAATCATTAATATAGAAATCCATACTAGATTAATATGTATTTTTCACAGAGTATATGATCGCTTCAAATTTTCAAATACTCTCATTTGTAAATAATGAGCCATGATCCACTTCTCAACTATAGTTTCTGACACCAACTTGACACAAATCCTAAATTGTGAGGAATACGAATTCAAACATAGACGGAACCACTATATGATTTTCATATGGAACATGTCTCTAATATTCGACATTCATTATTAGGAGATCTATTTTCAGACTCAATTTCTAACAACCAAAGACAATAATGAATAACATAAATGAAATTATTTATTTAATGATCAAATTCATGAATCGAAAAAAATATAAATAAAAAAAATAAATAACATATGGATTCCAAAAATGATGGGATAAAATTTTGAAATGGAATTTAGATATTTAAATAAACCCAAAATCTTGTTAATTTTAATGAACTTAAACACCATGTCACAACCTTTTCAAAAAAATCCATGATCAAATATTATAACCCGAGATCAGAGATGAATGTGAGTTGGTCTAGACACCTCCTGTAATTCCTACCAAAATTCTAGTGATCAAACTCTGTATCTACCATAAACCCTTAACAATCCCATGAATGATTAAAAACACTTCTAATAGGGTAGTATCTCTGAAACCATTTTTAATGAACCAACCTGGGTTAACCTGACACATCACTTGAGTTGGCCCACTACATGGTATAGAACGAAAAATAAACCATAACATGTATCATGTATAACTAAAAGGATGTAATAAAAATAGAGTATAAAATTTTAGATGTGTAAACATTCATGGAAAATAAAACATAAATCTTAAAGGGGTAAATCTATAATTAAAATAAGGTATTCCATATGCCAAAACTCAATGTTAAAATCTATCACCACCAAACTACCTCACTATAATGATGATTACTATTAAGGGTATTTTAATCACTACATGACTCTATTCCATTTACATACATACTTCAAAACCACATCTATAAATTAATAATCATAAAATTATGGATTGAGAACATTGATTAGTATGATTTAACTAATGATTAAATAAAAAGTATAATTACATGAAAATTTTAACATTGTGTATAAAAAAACAAATTTATTATGATTTTTTAAAATATGAATATTTTGTAAATAATTCATCGGTTTTCATAAAAGCCGTTGTATACGCATAAAAATGAAAAAAATAGGTACTTCATTGAAATCATGGATGTATAATTAAAACCATCCACTAATACACCATAATAAGATAAATAGAGCAAAAAAATTGGAATTTATATTCATATATAAAACCAAGAACAAATGAAAAATGAAAAGTATTTGGCTCTATCATATGGGAGAATGAACATGGATATATAAAATAACTATAAGTCGGAAATCACGTTAATCTTATAGATATTGTGTCCTACCAAAGTATTTTGATATAAAACCTCTATTGTTATCACACACTAATGTTGCATTCATCCATTTCCTAATACAGCCAAGGTTCCAAATTTTCATAGTTCATCGATTTTATTTTGAAAAATATAATCAATATTTATAATACATTTTCATAGATAATAATTTCCTCTTCTCTTCTTTAATATACCCTTTTGATGTAAAACTAACTATTGAGGCATTTCAACGTATACATAGTGTGCACAAATATGATTTAATAAATACTCCCATTAAAAAAATTATTATATGATTAAATCATCTTTGATATCAAATCCATAATTTTTTTAAAATTAGATGGGGTAATTTGTCCATAACATCATATAATCTTGGAATTTGAACCATTTTATAGAGACACCTACCACATGAATTGTGGTCAATTTGTGTCCTTTTAAATATGAGATTGGAATTGATTAAATAAGGACCTCATGAGACTAGAACCATATTAAGATTCATGAATTTATTATAAAAACCCTTATATATATGGTAAACAATTTTCTAATAGGGTTCCAATGAGATGAAAGTAGAAGATATATTGTTATGATAAAAAAATATGATGGAATCCAAAATAAAAATTACACTATACATTAAGAAGGTCAATCCAAAATAAAGTAAAGTTGTTATGAATACAAGGGGAAAACCCTCTATTAAATTGGATATGATTTAGTTTGAGAGAAATTAACATTAGGGGTGTCTGTACATAATAAAAATAAAGGGTAATTATGTAAAATAAAAAATATATATATTTGGAGCATGGTGCATAGTTAGGCCATATAGTTAGAAAAACCATGGGCCAACCATACATATCTTCTATATCTTAAAAAACAAGGCACATAATATAATAGAGACGATCCACTTAGTTTAGGAATACCATGATCAAGACGTGAGACACCCCTAGTCAACACCCATACATGTACCGAGTTTCCTTGGTAAGCATCAAGGTTCGATAAATGACTCTAAATAATGAAAAAATCTATTGGATCCTCATATAGTAACAATACATGGTTAATAGACGATAAATACAAACATTTTGACAATTCCATGCATCTGACATATTTCCTCATGAAAAATATGTTTTCAACCTTTGAAACCCAAAAATCCACTAAAATAAAACAACGAAAAAACCGAGCTCAAACTAATGAATACCTATGACCTTTATGGTCTCACATTTGATGGGGTCATGGATTTATTTTATTTATTTTTATCATTTTACTGAAAAAGAGAGTCAGAGAAATTTTTTATATATTCATTATTTGTTCACATATTAAAATTAATATTTGAACAATTTAAATTCAAACATGCATTACCTTGAGTGATCTCTAATTAAGTGAAATCGGGGTTTTCCATTACTTTGACCAGACACACCATTTTATTATGTCCAGAATTTCTAAAATTAAAATAATATTTCCCAGAATATAAATCTTCAAAGGTAGTTGATTCTTGATTTTTAAAAATTTCATGATTATTTCTGAATCTAAATTTTATTCCAAAAATATTTCATGATAAATTACCAAAATGAATATTCATGAAATTATAATTGAAATCATATTTAACATCATCTTCTCGTTTGAAATCATCTAGATTAGATTTATAAGAATTATATGATTTAATGCCAATTTCAAAAAATAGAATGTAAATACTCATTTCAAAATATTTTATCCATATCTTACACTGAGTATACTCACTACCATTGGAATGTGGAAGAAATATTGAATTTCATCATTTTTTAATCCTTATTCCAATAATCACTAAAAAAATATGTTTACCTTAGACTTGTTAAGGAATAGAATAAAAAAATTTAATAAATAAAATAAATAATAAAATGAATCATATTATATCGTAAAATATATTACCTATGATAAACAATGTGAGGTATCAAACATTGTGACAATGTATCATATCCTAAACATCTCATGCATTGATGGAAATTGATAGGTCCTAATGTGGTGATGACAATGGAGAACTATTGGGGGTAAATTTTCATGCAATTAATATTTTATTTGATTCTAAAATTTAAATAAAGAAAGGTAATGATCCAAATATTAAAAAATTCAATAATAAATGATATAAGAAATGAAAAGGAAAATAAAATTCATGAAAATAATATAAGAACTCAATTATTTTACTGTTGTTTAGATGAAAATGTTCCTATATATATTATTCAAACACTAAAACAATGCAGGGAACCCACTATATTATATTATTTTTGACGAAAAATAGATTTTACTAATGCCCAACTTTTTCATTCCTATAGAATTAACCTAATACCAATATCATTTATGGGTTTAGATAAAAACCCAGTCTTTTACATGAAACTATCTAACCTAGATTTTTATATGCTCAATCCCAACCACATTATTTTTAATTGTTTAGATGGAACCCAATATTTTTTGGGTGAAAAACTAACCCAATATTTTACAAGTGTAGACCCAACTTACTCTTTCAAATACTTGGTAATATCCTCTTATATGAAATGTTCAAAAGAGGAACACAATATAATAAAGGGGTATACTAAACCTATACTCTTATAGGTGTGGTCTCTTCCTATTTCATGTTATGGATTAACTAGAACCTGGTCGTATAAGGTGAAAGGCTAAAATTTTCTTCTAAAAGGATATACTTAATTGTGATGTGCCTTTTCTGGTGTAGTAAATACACTCACAAGACACATTATGTGTGGAAAAAGACAACACAAATAGATACAATATCTAGAAAGCATAAAACAATTCAACCGAGTAAAGGATTTTCAATGATGATGCCAGCATTTAGATCATGTAGTTTTCAATTATTTCATGATGTTTAAATTATGAATCCCTATAAAATAATAGTTTACATTAGAATGTATTGTAATGATGAATCACTAGGACTCAATTGAAAATTATATAACATGTAAGAGTAATGGATATTCACGTCTAGATTTCTTCTCAACATCTCATCTTATTTTTTTATAAAAATAATAAAGAACAATTATTTTCACTTCAAAGTTATTGATTATCCATCATAAATTCCATCAATTAAATATTCAATGAGAAATAGTTTTAAATTAAATTTTATATACTATAAAAATTAAAACAGTTCTATACACACAATAAAATAATTCTGACAATATATAGAAAATTAATTTAGAAATAAATTTATCCATAATTTTTTATATTCAAATCCATATATTACTCCCATTACTCATGAGAGACCGACTAATAATAGTAATGAATTATTATAATTTGAAAAATTATGTTTATATAGATCCATATTTTTTTGTTCTTATATTCCTAGAAAAATTATTCATATATATTTTAAATATTTTAGAGATAATTAATATATGCTTGAACTTCCTATGAATATTCTAATAAATAAACAATATAATAGAAATCTTTTAACATTTAATATTAATTTAAAGACCCTAAAATTTCAAGGGAATTTTTTTTTAATTTCTTTGGAATTGTACGTGTCCGTAGTTTATGACGACACCTAATTCCGATGCTCGTTCGGGCCCCACCTCACATTTATCTTCACAATTATCCTGGAATTTATCCTCACATTTATCCTCACAAGGGTAGTTAGGTTCCACCCCAACTCCCCGATGAGACACCGACGAATGAGAAGGGGTCGGTAGTGTGGTGCGGGCGCAAAAAACTACGTTGAATCCGACGACTTCCTCGCGTCAAATCCGACGAACGACATACATCACGTGGTATGGGTTGTCTTCATTGTTTATATTTTTTATATCTTTGATCTCCGTCAATGTATGTATTATTTTTATCATTGTAATGGTAGGATATTGGACAACACAAACATGGTCGATCCTCCTACCATTTTTTGTTGATCTTCGTTGTTGTTTGAAGAGAAGGTAGCGTGGTGCCGTTGCACCACGTGGGGGAAGAAGAGGACCGAAACCGGAGCGGGATGCAGAGAAGGTGTGCAGCGCCGTCGCGCCGCAACGGTGAGGCTGAATGGACCACGACCAGAGTGGGCCGCGACGGCGGTGTGCAGCGCCGTCGTGCCGCGCCGGAGAAGCCGAGGGAGGCCGCAAGCAGAGCGGGCCACAGAGGAGGAAAACGGTGCCTTCGCACCACACCGGAGAGAAAAGTCTTGGCATATGGAATTAGTGGACCATCATGGGCGGCCGGGCTCGGCTGACCGCCAGTTCTCCAGGAGGCGGGACCCCCATGGGTCCCCCAACATCTTACAATCGTCCAAACATTAAGGACGACCATTACCCAAAACATGGGTGGTGTGTAACCCCCACACCCCCCCTTTTGACCTTCCTAGTGCGGACCCCACTAGGGGGGCCACTATTTCTGAAATAAAGGGGGTCGTGCCCCCTTCACACCCCACTCAGCCGACGGACGAGCAGCGGCCGGCTTCTGAGTCGGGCCGCAGGCCGCGCCGGGTCGGGCCGCCCGCGCCAGGCCGGGCCTCCCGCACCGGGTCGGGCCGCCCGCGTCGGGCCAGGCCTCCCGCACCGGGCCGGGCAGGGCCTTTCGCACCGGGCCGGGCCGGGCTGCTCCAAACTAGGCCAGACCCTGACCAGGGTCGGGTCGACCCGGTTCGGGCCACCCTTGGGGGTATTGGGCTGGCTCAGGCAGGGCCTTAACCACCTATTTTCGGACTAGGTTGGTTCAAATGCCCATATCTTGGGCTACAGACCTCCGATCAACGCACTGTCAGTTTCTTAGGGATCCTTGGATCAAGTCGGTTGTTTATGTATATTACACTAAAGTTTTCGGCAATTTTTGGGTAAATCCAGGTTGGTTTGAACCCAAAACCAACAGGGCCCTCGGAGCGGAAATGCTTATAACTCGAGCTCTCGACGTCCGATTGACATGCCGTTGACTTTTGTTGGATTCCTTTTGATGAGACGGTTCATTAGGAATACTTCACCCGATGTTTGGACCCAGTTGGAGTATGTACAGGTTTGATTCGACCCAAAATCCAACCGGGCCCCTGGGATGGAAACGCTGATAACTCTCATACCAGACATATGTTTGGAAAACCTTCAGTGGCGTTGGTAATGTTGTTGGGAAATAGTCTCTTTTTGTATACCATATTAGAGTTCGGGGTAAAGTTGAGATACGGTCGGTTTGGTTCGTACACGAAACCAAACGGGCCCCTAGGATGAAAAGGCTAATAACTAACAGACCGGGCGTCCGATTGATGTGTCGTCTATTGCGTTAAGACCCCTATGACGAGGCGGTTCATTGAGATACTACTTCGTGGGACATTGTGACACTTAGAGTATCGACCAGTAGCTCATGGAGCGGATCCTCTCGGAGATGAGCATACAAAGTATGGTGACCTAGTAGCTGGATGAGACCTGATAACTTCTTGACCGATTCAATTCAGAGTGACATGTTTATCCTAGTAGGGAGCACTACTTTCTAAGGTGGTAGACCCATAGCGTAATAGAACTACATTGTGAGGTTGCAAACCCGCTGTACTCGTTAGGAGGATTACCTCTGTAGGCTATGAGGGGGAGCACTACTGTGTGAGGTGGTAGACCCATGGCGGGGAGCACTACATTGTGAGGTGGCAGACCAGTAGTACTCGATAGGAGGATTACCTCAGTAGTCTAAGGTTAGTGATTAGCACCTCATAGTCGTGAAAGGGCTACTGTACTCGACAGAGGAAGGGTTCTCCAGCAGTTGTGGTTTCGATATCATGAATAAAAATACTGGTTTGAGCTGAGTCAATGAACTTTGTGTTTGCCTCTTGATTGAGATGGGTTACTTGATTACATAGGTATATGTATGGGAATATACCTATGTAGTGGTTAACCGTTGATTTTATATTTGTGTGATACATCATGATTTAGATGGGTTACTTGATAACTTAGATATTAGTATGGGTTTATACCTAATTAAGGGTTATCTGTTGAGACTCTTCTTTGTAGTTATTCATGTTGGATTAGTGAGACCCTTAGGGTCTTGGGGTCTCTACTGAGTATTATTATATTCAACTCTGCATGGGTTATGCCCAAACCTCGTTGTGTTGGATGCAGACGATGTACAACGTTGTTAGAGATCGATATTACTAGGACTGGAAAGTACCTTGAGGTGGACCTCACAACGAGTCATTACCTAGAGGTGGACTTCACGACGAGTCGGTACATGGAGGGGGTTGAATGACGAGGGCGCTAAAGAGTCTAATAGTACATACCGTTTAGGTTGGATTCGTGGTGGACGGCCCAGGAGCTACTTATATCTTCCAGATTTTTGTCTTTTCTGTTGTACATTCATTCAGTTGTAGCTGTACTTTTAAGTTGTGTTTTAATTCTGACCCTTTTTCCTTTTAACACTTTCTTTTGTACTTTGTGTAATACTTCCTCCTGTACTCTGGTTGGATGTGTTTATGATTTATAAAGTAAATTCCTTCCAAGTTAACGGGATTTACGACTTAGGTGCTAGTCGTCGGCACTTGGCCTATGGAAGGCAGGCTTGGGGTAGTCATGGCATGGGCCCCGAGGACGGGTCGTGAAAAATTGGTATCAGAGGACATCGGTTCTACCGTAGAACATAGGACTCTGATATTTATTTTCTGTGAATAAATAGTGTTAAGGGTACTAAGTGTGGTCTTCAGTTCAGGGAGTTGATTACTAGTGCGGGCGGCTGACCAATCCATACACCAGGACCCTGACTTCTGATTTCTGAATAAGTGCATGAAAACACTGATTGCGTGTGTGTTTTCAAAAAAATTTAGTTATGTCAGCTCAAATCAAGTCAGCTCATCAGGTTTAATCATTTGACTGTGTCGCATCTGTTCATTCAGGATGCCTCCCCGCGGATGACCAGCTCAAGCCCTAAGAGTGTACGTACTGATAGGCCTCCGAGCGATGAGGCATCAGTACAAAGATCTAATCCAGTTGATGCACCAGTGAAGGCACCAACAGTACTACCTCCCATTGGGCCACCGATGCCACCATCCCCAGCAGCAGGCGAAACACAACGCTTGAGCGCGCTGCATGAGTTCCAGTGCCAGAGGATACCCAGGTTCCAGGGAGAGACGGACCCAAAGGCGACTGAGGATTGGGTGGAGGCTATGGTGAGAGTCTTCAAGATAGTAGGTACACCAGCTGACTTCATGGTGATTCTTACTGCCAGCCTTCATCGGGAAGTAGCAGGAAATTTGTGGAGCCTGATGCTCCAGATGCATGACGAGACACCAATTCTATGGGAAGACTTTGAGAGCCTATTCTAGGAAGATATTTTACAGGCCACCCTTTGAGAGGTGCGGATACAGTACATACTTCATCCGCAACAGGGTAGCATGAGTATAGCACAGTACACAACGAGGTTCACAGACCTCTCACGCTACTCTATAGACATGGTACGTGTCCCATTCTTCAGGGCCCAGACCATCGATCAGGGATTGAGGCACGAGATCAGAGCGTCGATGACACCTCTCAGGATCCCGGATTAGGCAGGGGTGTTGGAGCATGCCCTCTTAGTAGAGAGTTTACTTGCTAAGAGGACTCTAGTAGAGGGTCCGACCACTAGACGACTTGCATCAGAGTCTTCTACAGCTGGCAGTAGACAGACGACACAGAGGTCCAAGAGGGCCAGACCTACAGGTGGTCGACTGCACAACTCAGGATTGGTAGTGCGAGGAACCAGGGGTAGAGACATATCCAATCCTACCATGTTGTGTCACACATTTGGCAGATAGGGTCACATGTCTCGTGATTGTTTGACCCACCACTCGGATGATCAGCAGATAGAGGAATAACCTCTCTGGAAGAGGTAGATGTTCGATTGAGGCGGACCGCAAGGAGAAGGAGGCACATGCAGAGGAGTTGGCCGTGTAGATGGAGGTGGACGACGCTTCTAGGTGTTTCCACCACCAACACCCGGAGGACCACCCTGACCACAGGGAACATGTGGATATGGGAGAGCTCATCATCAGGCAGCTGAATCCTATGATAATGGAGCTCCGAAAGCAGTTGGACAGGAGCATATCTAGGCATGGAGACCCTTGGTCTTGCTGTTTTTATTATCCATGTTATTGCTATTGTGTTTGCTTTGTGTCTTGTACTATGAGTTAAGTAATAAAAGAAACCTTTCTTTGTGACGTTTACTTTCATGTCCTCTCTGTATTGTTGATACTAAGATGTTCCGGTTTAAAACTGTTGGCATGATTACCACATTCGATAAAACTACTAGAGGATAACCACTGACCAGACACTAATGCCAACAGTGTGACTCGACCCTTGGAGGTGAGAGTAATGGTTGGATCTCTTGGTATTAGCGTCGAGGACTTATGACTTTGTCCATGGAATGAAATAGTACCGTTCATGTCAGGATTGACAGTATTAGGCAAAGAACATGGTTTATCCAGAGGATGAGAACTGATTTCTGTTTTCGGTAGAGGAGAAATCTCAGTAGCTCTTGAAGAACGTAAACAATGATGGGTGGAGACGAGTTCATATAAATCGCTAGTCTCACCCATTGTTCATTGATGGAAAGGTTTACGTTTCTCTCCATGTCAAATAGTCTCAGGTATATCTACTCTCAAAAGGACATGAACCTGAGAGATCGATGATGGCTTGAATTCCTCCAGGACTATGACTTGGAGATAGATTATACACCTGGGGAGGGTAACGTTGTACCAGATGCTCTTAGTAGGAGATCGGGCATTCAACTATTAGGAGTGGCGAGACAGCAGCTGGCCACGATTCAGATATCTTTTGTGGATAGTGATGGAGTCAACACATATAGAACTGGAGATGGTTCAGGCTACTACGGAGAAGGTGCGGGTCATCCAGGAGTGGATGAAGACTAGACGGAGTAGACTGAATTCATATTCTAATAGGATACAAGAGCACTGGAGTTAGAAGGTGATGACCACGTCTTCTGATGGGCCTCACCTTGACGGGTTCATTGGAGATTGGACAAGGCATCAAGTAATCACCAAGGTTCAATGGACCTTCCAGGTCCCCATCAAAGTAGGAAAGGTGGCTTACCTCCTAGACATTACACATCAGATGCACCAGGTGCACGACGTCATTAATGTATCTCAACTGAGGAGATGTGTGTACGAACTATCCATCATCATCGACCACAGAGAGTTGGATATCGAGAACGGGTTGACATTCACGAGGTTCCAGTAGAATTTGACGACCGACATGAGTGGGTCCTACAGGGACGGTCGATTCCTCTTGTGCGCTGTAGTTGGCAGCCCAGGAACCTCCTGGTGAGCACATGGGAGTGGGAGGCTCTGATACGTGCTTGGTACCTCCTTTAGTTTCCCTAGTTTGTGTTGTAGCTTTACGGGGACATAAAGACCTGAGGTGAGAGTAATGTAAATACTCGGAAATTTGAAAGATAATTTTTTCTTAATTTTTTTCGAATATTACGAGTCTGCAGTTTCTGACAGCACCTGATTCTGAGACCCGATGTGCCTAGAATCAATTTATGAAGTTTGGCTCGGGTACGATCAGTGAACGAATGAGCGGGATATTCTATCTTTTGAACTGGTGCTCATAATTGAAATTTGAGGGCACAGATTAACTCAAAACACTGGTAATTGCTTATGGGGACCTTTCCCGTAACTGCGTTTGTGCGGGTGGGGATGTTAAAAATTGTGGATTAAATGAGGAATGAATAAAATTGTGAAAAAATTTTATTTTTTATGTCTAAGGTGTTTCTATCCTACATGGGAGAGTTGGGGTGGCATATAACTACCATTGTGAGGATAAATTTGAAGATAAATGTGAGGAAAAATGTGAGGAAAAATGTGAGGTGGGGCCCACACGAGCCCCATCCATTCACATTCACAAAACTCACTTTAACTGTCATAAAATCCCCCATTTAATTATGAAACTCATCCACTTCCTTATTAAATTATCCAACGTACATTTAATTAATTAAGAGGTTTTGTTTTTCACAATTTGAATGGCATGGAATGTTTAATTAAAATAATGTGGGAGCTTATTTTAATTTGGTTGGACTTGTGTTGGGAAAATCTTTTGGACAGAAAGCCCCAATACTTTGAAGAACTTCTTTCTCCCGCGAAGAATGACGTCTCTTCTTCAAAGAATGCATGGGTTCCATCTTCTCTGACGAGACACCGACAAATGAGAAGGTATCGGTATCGTGGTGTGGGTGCAACAAACTACGTTGATTCAGACGACATCCTCGTGTTAAATCCAACAAATGACAAACGTCACGAGGTAGGGGTTGTCTGCTTTGTTTAAATTTCGGATTATCTTTGTTCTCTGTCGATGTATGTCCGCATGTTATCGTCATAACAATAGGGGATCGGACCACAAAAACACGGCCGATTATCCTCCCATTTTTTGATGATCTTCGTTGTTGTCTGAAGAGAAGGCAGCGCGGTGGCGTTGCACCACGCGGGGAGGAAGAGGACCGCGGCCAGAGCGGGCAACATAGATGGTGTGTGGCACTATTGCGCCGTGCCGATGAGGCTGAAGGTACCGCAGTCATCGGGCCGCGGCGGTGGTGCGCGCCACCGTCGTGCCGCCCTATAGAAGCCAAGGGAGGCCGGGTCCAGAGCGGGTCGTGACGGAGGGGCGGGACCCCTATGGGTCCCGCGGCAGCTCACAACCAGCCGTCCATTAAGGCCGACCATTAACCAATACAGAGGGGTTGTGTAACCCCCCCCCTTTGAACTTACTAGGGTGGACCCCACCGGGGGCCACTTTTTACGAAACAATGACGGTCGTGCCACCTTCGCACCCCGCTCGGCCGACACCCGAGCCACGTCCGGCTTTTGAGTCGGGCCGTAGGCCGCGCAGGGTCGGGCCGCCCGCGCCAGGCCGGGCCTCCCGCGCTGAACCGTGCTGCCAGAGCCGGTTCGGGCCATGCCATCCGGGCCGGCCCACTCCCAACCGGTCCGGACCCGGACCCGTGTCGGGCCAACCTAGGGGGTATTGGGTTGGCTCAGGCCAGGCCTGAACTCCCTATTTTTGAACTAGGTTCGTTCAAACACCCATATCATGGGCTACAGACCTCCAATCGACGCACCGTCAGTTGTGTAGGGATACATGGACTGAGATCGCCGTTTCAGTATATTACACTCCAGATTTTGGCAAAGTTTTTGTATAGACTGGTTGGTTCGAACCCAAAACCAATTGGGCCCTAGGTGGAGAAACACTTATAACTCGATCTATGGACGTCTGATTGATGTAACTTTGACTTTGTGGGATTCATCTTGATGATACGGTTCTTTTAGTATACTTCATTAGAGGGTTGGAAGTAGTTGGAGTATGGCCAGGTTGGATTGTACCTAAAAATCAACAGGTCCCCTGGAACAGAAAAGCCGATAACATTCATACCAGACGTATGTTTGACGAACCGTCAGCGGCGTTGTTAATATCGTTGAGAAGAAGTCCCTTTGAGTATAACCTATGAGAGTTCCAGGTATGGTTGAGATATGGTTTGGTTAGTTCATACATGAAACAAACCGGGCCCCCAGGATGAAAAGGCTAATAATTCATAGATCGGGCGTCCGATTGACGCGTCTTCTGTTGCGTTGAGACCCCTATGACGAGGTGGGTCTTTGAGATAATACTACGTGGTACTTCGTGACACATGGAATTTCGACCAGTATCTCATGGAGAAGATCCTCCCGGAGACGAGCATACAGAGTACGGTGACCTAGTAGCTGGATGAGACGTGATTACTGCATGTCCGATTCAATTCAGAGTGAATTGTTTAGCCCAGTGGGGAGCACTACTTTGTGAGGTGGCGACCCATAGCGGAAGATAAATACATTGTGAGGTGGTAGACCTGCGGTACTCGACAGGAGGAGTACCTCTGTAGGGTTTGAGGGGGACCACTACTATGTGAGGTGGCAGACCCATTGCGGGGAGCACTATTTTGTGAGGTGGAAGACCCACAGTACTCGACAAGAGGAGTACCTCAGAAGTATAAGGTTATTGAGTAGTGCCTCAAAGTCACGACAGGGCTACTGTAATCGACAGGGGAGGGGTTCTACAGCCGTTGTAGTTTCGATATTGTGAATAAAAATCTTGGTTTAAGCTGAGTCAATGTACTTTGTGTTTACCTCTTAATTGAGATGTGTTACTTGATAACATAGGTATATGTATGGGCATATACCTAAGTAGTTGTTAACCGTTGATATTATATTTTTGTGACATCTCATGATTGATATGGGTTACTTGATAACTTATGTATAAGTATGGGCTTATACCTATGTAAGGGTTATCTGTTGAGACTCTTCGTTGTGGTTATTCTTGTTAGATTAGTGAGACCCTGAGGGTCTCAGGGTCCCTACTGAGTATCGTTATACTCACCCCTGCACGGGATATAACCGCACCTCATTGTGTTGGATGAAGATGATGGAAAACGCTATTAGAGATCCATAGTACTAGGACTGGACGTAACTCGGAGTTTGACCTCACGATGAGTCAGTACCCGGAGGGGGACTTTACGACGAGTCGGTACCCGGAGGGGGTTGACGGACGAGGGCGCTGAGGAGGCTATTTATATCAACCCTTTAGGTCGGATTTGAGGTGAATGACCTAGGAGATGCTTCTTTCTTCAATCTATTTTTCTTTTCTATTGTTCATTCGTTCAGTTGTAGCTGTACTTTTTAGTTGGGTTTGTATTCTGGCCCTTTTACATTTCAACACATTCTTTTGTACTTAGTGTACTAGTTCTGCTTGTACTCTAGTTAGATGTGTTTATGATTTATAAAGGCAATGACATCCCAGTTAATGGGATTTTTTCCTTAGGTTCTAGTAGCCATCCCCTGTCCTATAGAAAACAGGCTTGGGTTAGTCACGGCATGGGCCCCGAGGAGGGGTCATGACAATTAAAATATACATTCATAATAATGAGTATTAATTTTATTGGTACATTGTATAAAAATATATGAGTTTAGATATTTAAATTTCAACTGTTTTGAATATAGATATTTCATGTTCAAAATATTCAACATGAATATCCCTGGATCCTTAATCTCATGTGAATCTTATTTAATTATTTAAAAAAATTTCTAAAACAATATTTCATGTATTATGAATGATGATTTAATGATACTATAAAAAATAAAACATTAATAATATTCTTAATAAACATTAATAGAATATAATTATGTAATAATATGAATAATATAACATAATTCCATGTTTCGAAAATCGTATATAAACTCAAATAACCCCTAAGGGGAATTTGATCTCGTTGGTGATATTCACACATGTGAATTCAAGTATCCAAAAAACTGATCTATGTATATTATACCATGAAATTGAATATGCCTATATAGATAATGTTCCCATATCTATACTCACATAAGCGAATTCATGTAGTTTTATTCACATACTTGAATTTATGTAAGCGAATTAACATTGAAAAATTCACGTATGAATGTTAATGTAGTAATATTAAAGTAATTTAATTGACATAATATAATCAACCTCGAATAATTATAAGGGTGAATTCATGAAGTTCAATTCCCTACCTAGATAATTATCACCACATTGCCGATAATCACAATGTATCCAATTTTCTTAAAACTAATTTTGACCATGTAGAAAACTTCTACCACATAAGTGAAACTATTTGTATATCTAATTTTATGTATCCAATTTTAATATATACATAAGCAGGGTATATCTTTATAGAAATATGGTTCTACCTTTATTAGGTATAATTATATAATTTATACATGATATATAGGGTTCCAAAATGATATATTTATCCTCGGAACTCAATATGAACCATGTTAAACATTTTATGAATAATGAAAAGATATATTATAAAGATATTTCTAGAAATAGAAAAACAAGGTTAAGAATACTTTAATCAATACATGTTATCAACTAAATAAAATATATATCCATGTAAATAAATATGAAACTTCTGCCACATGTATTAATAAATCAAAACAAGTAATAGAAGGCATTATATGAAAATAAATATCATGGTTAAGAAGACATTAATCGATACATAGGATAATAATTATAATTATAGAATTCTAATATTATTATGTTTAAATAAATGGAATAAATTTTTATTTTTATTTAAAAAACAAAATATTGTTCATAGATCCACTCAACTATTACTATATGAAAATAGAGATTTAAGAAACAATGAATTTCATTTCAATTATTCTTTTACCCCATTAAATAACATTAGTAATATTTAAACATACCTTTAAAATAAAAGATTAATTACAAAGAGGTTTTTTAATAAAATTCAAATATTTATTTTTTTACACACTTTTTAAACTATTTTTAAAATCATCTCTCTCCCATGGTAGTTTTACACATCTTATATTCATGATAATGTTTTCCATTAATTTATTCCTTTTAAATATATTCATAAAAATTGTTTGAATTATTAAATATAACATTAATAATCAAATAAATTGTTTTTTAAAAATTCTAGTTTTAAATAATTGTAATAATTGTAAATATTTAAAAAATAATTATTCGTAATCATTTTAATTATTTATAATAATATTACCGAGAAAACTTATATGAATTATATCTATCTAATGAATTGTTAAACTCCCTTTATCATAGAATTATATGATCCATATAATTTGATACTCTTAGAGTTGACATTAATTTTATTGCATATAATATTAATTGGATTCATTACATTGGATTAGGTATAGAATTTGGGATTGAACATCCTCCAAAAGGAAGAGAAAGGGAATATAAATTTATTAATGGAATATTAAATGATACTATTATAATTGGAGGGAATATTAATAATAAAATAAAAATGAAAATTAAACTAAATTATATAAAACATTAATGTAAATATATTATAAGGGATGTTAGGGTATATGTAAAGCTTGTAAATACATAAGGTAAGGGTTTTATTTCTATATATTGTACCATTTATATTATTATTTATTTATTCTATGTATTTTTGTATATGAATTATATTCAAATTAGTAATGTTTAACATATTAATTTTTCAACATTTTTTCTGAATTTACGGACTCCTTTATTCCCTTATGAATTCAAATATCATATATTATGTTATTCCTAAAGCCCATTACTACACTTTTTTTTATCATTTTGGCCATATTACTTAAAACCAAAAATCCATGTCACATCTATTTAATATATTTGTAATAGTATTTCATTATCATATTTATGGTTTATTCTAGTTTTATTTTAGTGGTATATTAATATCTTGATGGGTACTTTATTTTTAATTCTTTTTGTCCAAATTGATAATGTTTATAAGGGAATATCTTCCAAATACAATCTTCCTCTACAAGTTTCTTATACATTAAATAAATTTCAATAAATGCATTAACATATTTTGAAATATTTTTATTCAAATAAGAATTTATAATCCCTTTTATACCCACTGGAAAATTATTTTGAATGTGACTCCTTACACTATTTTTATGAAAATGTCAATAAAAGATATAAAATATCTTTTGATGGTTATTTTTAAATTTCCCATTCTATTCTTATAAATATCCATTTTAAAATAATTTATTTAAATGTAAATATTAATTAATAAATATATTTCATATATTATTTTTATAGAAATATTGTATTTTCTCACTGCTTTGAAAATGATGTTTATTTATTTATTTAGATATTTCATAAAAAATAACAATTTTTTTTTAAATTTTAAATAATTTCATTTCTACCTTGAATATATTCTTCATCTATGTAAATAAAATTTTTTATTTCACACATTTGATCATTTCACATTTCACGTTTCATTGAATATTTTATTTCTCAAAAATGGATAATAAATCAATGTAGTCCTCTGATTCATAATCGACATTACAATATATATGTAGTGTATTGTAAACGAAGTCTATATGATACAAATGATCCATTAGTACCTTTTATTTCATTTTTAGATACTATACATAAATTATGCTTTCATCCATTTCAATTACACTTTTTTATTTTTTTATGCATCCTTCTTTTTCATGATGGTTGTTTACATTAATATCCATAGAATTAATTTAATTTCAAAATTCTTAACTTGATCATAATACATTTATTTTAAACAATTTAAATCCATTATACTATTAATATCTTATTTAATGGTTACATACCAATATAGATACATCTTTATATTCCTTTTTTATGTTAATGATACAATAAAGGTATGATTTCAATATATTCATGATTTTTTTTCATATCTATATGCCACACACAAATACATGGAATATTATGATAAGAGGTGGGGCTAGAGATATTTAACCCCCTAATTTATTTGGTAATGAATTATATTTAAATAGGTAATTATGAATTGTCCCATCAAGGATATATATCTATATAAGGATATGAAATTTTTTTGTGAGCCTTAAATTATGTTTATTATCTCATAGCGAGGAGCCTTGACATATGTTTCTAACATCTTTTAAGTGGTACTTTAATATTGTGAATGATGAGTTGTCTTATCTATGTGCCACATTCCTATTTCGGGAGGAAATGGATAACACTTAATGTAGTGTTAATAGTCCCTCTCAGGAGGTGTATCTCCCCATAGAGAGCTTCCATAGATATTTCAATTATTTTTTGATTATTATTTTATATATTTTATACCATGAAATATTATTATTCTCTCTTTATAATAGCCATAAACTCTCACACATAGATTAGCTTCTAAAATCATAATCATTTCATTTTTGGATTAGATATTTTTAAATGTTAACAAATTTATAAAAAAATAAACATAAAAAAACAAAATGAAATATTTTACAACTTAACTACTAATACAACTTTTAGTTTTATATTCTGATAGAATTAGAAAAATATATTACATAAAAAATGCTAATGATTTTAAGGGAGTATTTTTAACAATATACCCATCTTTTCACGAGGCAGTAGTACTCCAAACACAAGAATGGTGATTTAATTTATTATTGAAGGAAGAGGATATATATTTTGGTTATACAATTAAAATATAAAAATAACATCATATGAGAGAAATTTTTGGTTTTATATCAATAGAATTGAAGATGAGTTAATGGAGGTGAGAGAGGAAATAAATAGTAGCTAAGCAAGCTACATATTGTCCAAACATCCTCTTTAGGATAGAACACAAATTATTCTTAGGATATATTTTTTATAAAATATTTGGTCTAAGTGAGGTGTGAATGGTATTAGAGATGGTGTGGCATTTTATGAGTAAGTTGAATGGAACACTTTTAATTTTGGAAACTAAAAAATTATACCTTTGTTTTTCACATGCCAAAAGTATCCAAAATAGACCATTATTGAGGATTATAATCCTTAGGATCGAAAATTTTCCTAAAAATATACATTATAGAAGTATTTAGGTCACTTTAACACTTATATTTTTAGTTTACCCTATTTAAACTTGTTTTCATCTTAACTATGTTAAAATATATTTATTGTTTTCACTATTCATTTTTATAAAAAATATGATGAACTTTCTAGATAATATATATTATTCTAATTCCAGATACTGAATAATTTTTATCAAATCTAATTAATAAAACTATAGAAATTAATTTTTAATTAAACATGAAAACTCAATAAATAATCAATTTTTCATGATATGTTTTTTCAAGAAAAATATCATTTTATAAAAACTCTATATCTAGTAATAATATTTTTATTAATTTGAATTAATATTTGTGGATAAATATTATATAAATTAAATTTAAATTAATCATTATTTGGGGTTATTTTAATTCATTAAAATTTGGATACATAATGCGCTTTAAAAACATTTTTTAAAAAAAGAACCTCGTTCTATATACTCAAAAATAAAGGTATAGTAAAATTCAATATAAATTTTATTCAATAATAATTTATCATATTATATATATAAATAAATAATAATTATTTTAACATAAATAATATTCAAAACAAACATATAATTTTAAATTACAAAATTTTATTTAAATGAAATGGAATGTTTACAAAAAGCAATATTTTTACGATTCCATAAATATATATATTCTCATAATGATCACAATATTTAACCGTAAGATAATTTTTATATATTTTATTATAAAATTAAGATAATTTAATAAATTATTTATATAAAATATCTATAAATTAATAATGATACTTTCCCTCAAATATAAAAAAACCTTTTTTAAGAAATATTGATTTTTATGAATAAATTTAATTTACTAAATATTAATTAACTGTATACTGATAATATTTCAAAGGAAATTTAATTAATATGATATAAATATATATATATATATATATAATAAGTTATCAAATAATATTCATACCATCTAATATTATGATTATGTTACAATGGTCATATTCTGCAGGGGTCGTTTAAGATCCGAGATGTCTGTCAGATATGCTACCAAATATATTTTTCTTCGATTATAATATAAGGATGTCACCCTGTTGTCCTATAATAAATTCCAACAATTTAATAATCTTTTTATTTTAATAATTCCATTTCCCTTTCGATCATCTATATCTCTAATTTATGATTTAATGATAACTCATATTGGTATTTAAAACAAATGGTATACATATTTCTGAGCAGTTATGACCAATCCTTTTATATGTTTAATTATTTATAAAACTGATTATTAGTGGAAAAAATATTCTGATGAGACTATAAGGGATCTATCATGATATAATAATATAATTATATCAGTTGATGATGTAATATAAATATATATTCAAAACACATAGAAATTTAAATCTGGGGAGATTTTTTGGCATAATTTCAGGATCCATAAAAGTAGGAATGTTGAGTTCTTGATTAGATAGTGTGTGCCATAAGTAACAGTCGTTATTATGATAGAATATTTAATTAAATTTGGGAACTAGTATTGGGAATATTTGGTTATTAATCCTTCAATAAAGAACTAATAGATTTCTGTTATAATGTTAAGTATAACAAATATGACCACATATGATTGTCATTTCTAATGCATTTATGTAGTAACATATTATATAATTTTCATTGTATAGGTTTTATAAAACATTATTTCATAGTATCACGGTGCATTATATTTAAAGAAAGAATTAATAAAATTTTATGAATGAATAAATTTTTATGGTAATATTTATTAGTTGGGTGGATTATAAAATAACATACAACCAAGGAATATTCATAAAATATAATATTATTAAATTAAATCTGTATATTATAAATTAATTTCATTACTTTTTTAACATTATTAAAAAATAATATATATATATATATATATATATATATTGCATAATTATATTCCTTTAAAAAAATTTATTCAAATTTTTAATTCAATAATAATGTTACTTAATGAATAATAATTAATTATTAATTTTTTTTAAAAGAATCGTTTGTTGTGTTCATGATATCCCACACACATATAGTTTTGTATGATAAAAAAATAATTTTATTAATAGTTTATTTTAATAAAATCATTAATTTATAATTATTTCATAATAATATAATTATTAACAAAGTATAATACATATTTACATGGTAGCAATATTTTAACATACAAAAATTGAATGAAATTTAATATAGAATCTTATGGGAATAATATGATAAAATAATTGTTATTTAACAATTTTACACTAAAATAACATTTTAATTTGACATTTTCACTCACACAATAGTTTGCATAATTACTAAATTAATTTTATTACATTCTATGTAATGTTTTTTACATAATAGTTTTATCTTAAAACATTAAATAACATATTTTACACTACAAATAATATTAAAATGTATATATATTTTAAATTGAATATGCAATTAATCATATTTATATATCCAATTTATTATAATTTATTTAATATTATGATAATTTGTTTTTTGTACGTGAAAAATGGCTATTGACACCACATTGTAATCATGGTGTAAAATTTTCATTGCACTAAACATGTTTTTTTAAAATGAGTTGAAAAGTTCTATTACTCTCAATTATAAGATTTATTTTATAAAATTAATTTTATAAAATTTATAAATAAATAATTTATTAACAAATATAAAATTTAAAAATAATAAAAATCAAATGTACAATGAAACATTGAAAAATAAATAGTATTTAGTCAATATAAAATTATTTTACCATGTATTATATAAATTTTTTTAAATGTTTAATTTTTAACATTTTGATTTTGATTTTTAAAAAATTTAATGTATTTTTTTTATTATTAATATTTTATTATAGTCAAATCAATTTATTATATCATCATGCTCTAAATCTGAATCGATTTTATACAAAATAATTACATGAAATTTATTTTATTTATGGAATAAAATCATATATTTTAAAATAATTATCATTATTATTAAAAATATAAATAATTTTTCCAACCTAGGTAGTATTTCATTTATGTTAAAAAAAATTGATTCATTACATTTAATAAAATATTTTTATTATAATTTCTAATTTTAGATGTCCTTAAAATTGAAGAAACATCCAAATATTATTCTTAGATTTTTTATATTTATAGAAATAATCATCATTTATAGTATTTAATATAAATTATACAATAATTGGTGCATTATTCAAAAATAAACGTCCCTCTTGTATATATTAACCATATTTCTCTACCTCTTTCTTGGTTTTTCCAAAACATAGTCCTTTTCCAAATATCAACACAAATGTTTATATACACTATAATTTCAATCTTATTAATCAGCTGTTAATGGAAAAATCTTCTCATATGAATAATTAAGACTCCACCTCATAGTGTTATCTCAAAGAGAAAGGAATGGTTTCTAAATATCGTTATCCATTATTAGTTGATACTATTTCCCCATGTAAACATTTAATACTGCTATTATATTTCATTATATAATTATATTATGATTGTATTAATATCTTTTAGATCAATTAATGGAGGGATATATCATTTTCTCTCATCAAATGCTTTTTCATAACATGTTTCAATGTCAAAAATAATCGTATGTCAATTCCCTCCTTTGATTTACTATTTGAGAATAATTTTCTATAAAATAATTTAAACATATTTTCAATATGGTTAAATGATATTTTATTCATGTAATTAACAGCTTATATTCCCTATTTTTGACTACATATTACCAATTCAATCAAATCAACCCCTGTTTACAAGCCATTAGAATGTCAAAATACATATTTCAAAAACAATGACTATTAATATAAATTATCCATTTTTTACATTCAATAACATAATAAAAATTTGAAATTAATATAAAAAGTTTATTTTATCTATAAACTAATATTTTTAAATAACTAAAATATTTGTAAAATTTTTGGTCTATTAAACTATATTGAATAAAATACTCACTCATTTTACTTTTATCCCACATAAAACATTGAGGTTGTTTTATTCAATGATATAATTAATTTGTATTCATAAAATTATATTATTGGATATTATATAACAATAATATTAGTATTAATTAATTTTATGTTTTTTTAATGATAGAATTCGTTTTATAGTTATTATTTAGTTGGAAGAAATCAAAGTCATTTCCAATGTTTAACCAAATTTACCTATGTAGATTATATGATTTATAACTACATAATAATATATCTTACAAAAACTATTTTATGATGAAAGTGTCCATATATATAACTACTTTGATAGCTTTTAGAACCTTTTTTAGTTGTTATCTCTCAATATTATTACATCAAATCAAATAATGAGTTATGAGCTAAACAACCCAAAAAGGACTAATATAATATAAATTGATATCGTAAATAATATTAAATTGTTATTAAATAAATAAAGGAATCATCATAATTAAATAAATATTAAAAAATCCACGAATCAATTATCTAATTAATAAATATTCATTATAAAATATGTTAGAGGACATACAAATATATTCTAGACTTGAAGTAAAGGTTCTATTTCTTGTCTCAATTATTTTAAAGTATTATTTCAATATAAAATATCATATATTAGATGAATAAAACTTAATATCATGAATTTTCACCTAATTATTTTACATTAATTTCGAATGAATTGATTGTATCAGTTTTTCCATTCATTATTTATTGTCCACTATATTTTTTTGGAAGGGTTCATTACACCTAATTTTGATTCTTGTAGATATATTCTCTATTTAAATCCAAACCTCTCAATTCCTTTTTATATCATTATTATTTTATTTAGTTATATTATTTTGGATTTCTTATCCTTATATATTCATGGAATATTTTCTTCTTTAGGATTATGTTCATATCATTTAATCTAGTCAAATATGATAATGTATTTAAAATACCTGTTCTAAATATTATATTCCACTAAAATATTATTCTATTTTAAATTCAGTTCATTTATAGGATTATTTATTATTACATTTTATAATTATAAATAGAATTTTATATATATATATATCCCATTTTTTATTTTTTTTGAATGACATTCGGTACCATTATTTTGAAAATGTTAACAGAAGTTTACAGTTCTATTTTTAGGATTTCTACGTCATTTATTTCATTTTATTCTTTTCAATGTTTGTACTTTCAAAATTTTTATTTATATTCTGTATAAAAATAAATATTTATTTATAAAATAACTTTTATTCATTAAATAATACTTTTTACTTCAATCAATTTTGTAAAATTTATTTTCTGTTATTTATATCAGAATACATAAAAATAAACAAATATATTTAGTAAAACCTCTATAATATCATACAATACTATTTAAGACTCATCATATTTTTCAATAATAATAATTTTTATTAAGATTTATAATTTCCTCATGTTTTATTTACTTCTATTATTATTTAATTATAAACTAGTAAATTTTCAAAATAATCCTTTGATTTATTATATATACTCTTTTTTATATGAGGATGTAAAAGAAATATAAATAAGATAGATGATCCATTACACCTTATTATTTAATTTTTAATAAAAAACTGTGTAAATATAACCTTTATTTAAAATCCTTTCCATACTGAATACTCTATATTTACTTTTTTTATTAAGTGGCGTTCACCAAAGTAACCATACATTCAATTTTCTGGAGTAATTATGGACTAGACCATTTACCCTTTAATATTTATTATTTAATGAACTTATAATTAGTTATCTTATTTGAATGTTATTTATCTATATAATTACATATTTTTATATCCATATTATTTCAATTGTTAAATCAGGTTATGATTTTAATATATTTTTGATTGTATTCATATTCACTTTTCCATCATTTAAATGTTATATTATGGAAATGGATGAGCCCAAGGTCAAAAATCCCCTTAATAATTTGGGTAATGTATCATATATGAATAGATAATTATGAATGATAATTTTGTGGTTAAATTGACTAGTTATATTATGAATACTTATGGAAGATCCTTTACATATGTTTATGATGTCTTGGTGAGGAACCTTGACATATTTTTATGACATAAGTGTTCCCTCGTTTTTGCTTATAAATAATTGGTGGTGAGCCTTAACCTATGATTATAATGACATGTATATATGCCCTAATTTTTCATACATAGGTATTATATATTTTTATATATATATTCAACACATTTTAAAAATTCACATTTTATGACTGTAAATGTTAAGTGTCTTGGTAGACTATATGCATAATATTCTTATTTGATGAATGATCTTCAATATATCCAATAAATATATTTCTATTTAATAAAATTTAAAGGAATACCCTAATTCAACAAGTATTTATAACCTTGGGAAATGAATCATGAAAAATATAGATCCCATATGCTCAGTATGGGAAAATATATGATCTAACCATGAATGATCATAATAAGGCATATGATAAGTATACTGGTATGATATCATGAGCATAACATCCAAGGTTCATACTCATTCATTCAAAGATCATAAACCGAAGTCATGGAATAAAAAATTATAATTTAGATTACATGAATCATAAGAGTTTTAAATCATCATAAATCAATCACGAATAACAAAATCATGCCATTTAAGTGTGGAACCATCATAAGTATGTAAACCATTTGGTATATTATGTTTATCTAGAAATACCAGAAAATCGTAGTGGATGAAGAATCAGTACATGTTTTCCAAAACATAATAGATTAGGTATCATCACTTATATCCCATAGTTGATCATGAACACTAACTTGTTCCCCATTGTGGATCAAGAACATTGACCAATTTACAACAATGTATCAAGAAAAATATCTTGTTTCCCATAATTATCTCAAGAGATATAAACCCTACTCAATGAATTTTTGAAAGATATAGGTCCCACCCATCAAATAATAAAAATAATATATATGTGTTCCATAAGATTTGAATAAAATTAATCATATCCTAACCCATTTGATAAAATTTTTTTCATTATTATTACATCGTTGGATAATCTGTGGAAAAGTATAATGATTCATAAACATTTTAACAATTCATTATAGAATAACTCTTAGAAAATTAAGTGGATACATAATCATATTATAATTAGAAATATAAATTCACCAAATAAGTAATAAGTATTTTATCAAATGATCATATCTATTATAATTCCTATGTAACATTAAAAGATTTTATATTATATAGAATTTTTTTTAAAGATCACTTAGAACATTTCATTAGTAAAATATCCATTCCATTTTAAAAAAACATATTTAAAAAATTTAATCATATCACTGATATTAAAAAAATCTAAAATAACATTGGAATCTTATAAGAGATTCCTTAAATCATTGCTCTGTTAGGACAGTGGGAAATACCATTCAGGTTAAACACGTTAAAACAAAGACATTGTTCATTTTGTTGGAAAAATTTCAAAATATCGTGTTTAGATAACGAACACATGAATCCATCGAAACCATTTTTTATAAAGTAAAAAATTGTTTAAAATTTACATAATGATATTATGAGAATTTTAAAAATATTTTTGAAATATTTTTTTGAAAAATTGGAAATGGAATAAGGGAATTTTTTATTAAAGAATGTAATAAACATGAATATTCATAAAACCCTTATTTGGATCTCTAGGGTAATTAATGATAGAATAATGAAATGGAAACATTTATTTTCTAGAAATATCAAGAGTATAAGAAGAAACATGTGTTTCTTAATAAGAAATCCATAATATTTCATCATTAGAACATAATAATAAACAATATCAATAAACAATTAGACTATAGCATAATTTTATTTCAACATTTATAAATAATTAATTTTATGAACTGGGAATGAAATAATTTTATATTTATATATAAATATAAATAATTTTTTAAGAATAATAAAAAAATAAATTCATTGGAAATATATAAAACACATAAAATAAGAAACTGGTGAATATGGAATGTTTCTTTAAAAAATAAATGAGGGATGGAAATCACTTACATGATTTGGTATTTTTTGAATTATATCTCCATAAATTAATTAATTTAAATAAAATTTTGATTATCATGCGAATAATTAAAATTGTTGTATGAAATGTAAATGGAATTGTATAGAATACTCATAAAATTGTATTGTATCATAAAAAACATATATCCCAAATAATATAATTTTGGATAGAAATCTCAAAACCATTTAGAAATTCCTGATTGATAAAACTAATTCTAGAATAATATAAAATTAAATATAAAATATTTTCAATATAATTAAAATAATGATATAAAATGTCCAAGATTAATTATATAAATAATATAAAATAAATTAGGCCTGTAACCATATAATATGTCTTTATAAAGGAAAACTGAGACTAAATATAAAACCTGAAGTCAGGAAATTCATTGTACAAATTCAAACCACCTATATAATAAATATAGGAAAATTATATTTATATTAGTGAAAAAAATCACAGAAATCATACAACAAATTATTTACTTTATTTCTTCTATTATCCATTTATTAACAAATGTTTTTTCATATCACATTTAAGTTAATAATCCCTTTTCTTTTCATATATGTTTTTGGTTGGAATTTTCATTCATTTTACCTTGATCATTTTAAAATTATCTAAATAATTTTACTAATGTCATAAATACCATATGAATTCATTATATAAATATTTATTTCCATCCATAAAATTTATAGATAGAATGTGAATAACACTACTCTTTGAGATGGTAGGCAATACATATGTGTGAACGTTGATTCCATTTTATTGATTGATGGAACAAAAGTATTGTAATTAATATATAACAATTTAAAAATAATTTTAATTTAATAAGTATTCTATATATTAATTTAATTTGACATTATTATCAAACAGGTCAAAATAAAATGAAAAAATCACATCACTTCGTGGAGGTGGTTGTCCACATGTATCCAGAAATGACATTATAATTTTCAAATGGATTTGAAGGTAATAAGAAAGACATTATAATAACATAGGAATATAAATATATCATTTATATTATATATAAAAATTACAAAAATCATTACCTCATTTTATGAGTGGAGTTTAGTGTAACACCATGAGAATTTATGAAATATCTCTTCTTATATAATTTATTTCATGGATTATTTATGTTACATGAAACAATGAATTTATATGAATCGAAAAGAATTATTTAAATATTATGTTTTATTTATCACATAGCTATTGTATTGGAAATTATGAATTGAGATAATAAAATAATTTAAAATATATGGTCTATACATTTTCAAAATGAAGATATTAGTTATCAAATGATTAGAATTAAAAACCAAAACTATTTGAAAATGATAGTGATGTTTTATTTAAAAAAAATTATGGGCACAATGTATTATTATATTAAAAAATATTATCAATAAATTTTATTCAATGATTTTAGTTCGTTATATATTTTTTAATTTATTGTTTTTTTAATTAATAAAAATCTATACGTAGGATAATAATAAATACATTTATATTTTATAAAATATGGTTTTCTTGATATATTAGTTTTTTCAAATTTTTGCGTTTAAATTAAAATCAATTTTTTAAATATATAGGTATTTAATTAGATAAAAATAATTATATATTTATAATATGGAAGCTAAATTTTTTTAATTAGGCTCCATTTTTTTTGTCAATATGAATAGTAACTGTGGAAAATTTTATCATATCAGTAGAGGGTAAAATGGGTTAATGTAAGCTAAAGAAATGATAAATATATAATTATTCATCAAAATTCATATTGGATTAATTTTGTTCAAAAATATAGACCTTAGTTTGGAAAAATAATTTTTAAATAAAGCATATCCATAAAAAAGAATTATATATTATTTAAATCCAATAAAGTTACAAAATGTCACTCTCTCTGTTTTTAAATATGTCTTAAGTGTCTTCATTGAGATAAAAATACATTATTAAAAAAATAAATGAGTCTAATTTTATCTCAATCATTATATTTTTTTGATATAATGATTTTAATTTTTAATAATTATATAATGACCTCAATTTCGTATACAACACTGATGTGATATTTTTTTAATTAATAAAAACATTATAAAATGAAAATCATTATAATTTGAATGAGATAAAGTGACAGAAGATTTTTATAGATTTATATGAAATATTATAAAGGATTGATAGAATTATTTTCAAGCTATAAAATTTTCAATATGTATTTAATATTAAATGAAATTATTAGTGTCAAAATTTTCAATAATGATATTTTATTAAAATCAGTTTTTATTAAAGTAATTGAAAATAAATAAAATATTAAAATAACATAATGTTATTATGATATAGTCATTATGAAATATATTAATGATTTATTTCCAATTTTTTACATTTAAGTATATTCTGAAACCCATTAATATTTAATAATGTTTGCACTATATTTAAATTTAAAATAGATTAAAAATCATTAATGAAAATTATAAGGTTTAAAGTGGGAAATAAATTGTTTACCTTATGTTACATTATAGAATTAAAGCCCTGCCCAAAAAATATTACAATACCTTTCATTGATTATGTATTTAGTGTTATAATTAATTTATTACAATTTAATATTTAGAGTAACTCCAATAGTCCCCCTCACCTCAATTATAAAAGGTATCCACCATACTCAATTAATTACTCCACATTGAGCCTTATTGATCATCCCAAATATACCATTTTATATTTTAAACATACATAGAAACATTATAGTGGTTTTGGTATTTATATAATACCATCTATAAGCCCCTTAAGAGTAGATCTAAGGGAGTTCCATTAATGAAAAGGTAATCACCTTAACTGATCACTTTCAATTATACAATTATTAATCACCAATAAATATTTGTTATTTATCATAAATTAATAAATTCAATATCATAAATATTCAAAAATGTTATTATGGTTATGAAAACACTATTATAAACCTAAATTCATAGAAAATGAGAACTGAGAGTATCACTTGTGCGCATGTATGACTTAGCATTTCCACATAGGGATAAATTTCATTTTTCATCACCATAAATTATTGATGAATATTACAATTCATTAAATTTATATATATATTATTAATAAAATTATTAATGTTAATTAATTTTAATATAATATATAACTTATTACAATCCAATGATTTTGTAATTGATAATGTTTGTGCGTACGTGTGGGCTACCACCTCCATGAATCAAAGTGATTATTATTGAATTTATATATTAATTAGATTAAACTATTAATTATTTTTATGAATATATATGATATATATTACATATAAATTATTCTTCAAATGTTAATAATAATTTTTCTTTCTTTAATTCTATCTGTGGAAAAATGAAAACAACAATCATGAAAATATACAGCCTACTGTCACCGTGGATGGTGTAATTCATTTGTCTATATATAGATTTTATGGATGACTATAAATATGTATATAATAAATTTGTATGAAATATATATATTTACTAAAAAAATTTTGGGTGATTTGACCAAGATAAACAACCTTGGATTTGAACTGCAGCACTGAAATACATATGATTAATGAAACAATTTAGACCTAGAAATAACGAATATAACATGGAATTATTGATTAAAGGGGCTGTGAAATGTAATAATGGTATTATATATGATGTAATAAGTATGAAAAATATTATTTTATTTATTTATAGTAAAATTTAATTTTATTATACAATAGGGTATAGTTTTTATGCAAGGGGAACACAAGGTAAGGGTTTCTCGTCTCACATTTTATAAAAAATCACATTCTTTAGTGGATTTTCAATGAAGTGTCCATCTATGTTGAATAATTACTTTCTGTAACTACACTATTAAATTACCAAATGGAATATCTAGAATTTAATAACTAAAAACAGAATTATATTAATGGTAACAATTAATCAACATGAGTTGATCGTAGGTTATTAATAAGGGGCTATTTTGGATGTATTTATTTTCTTATAAAACATTAGACGACTAAATCAATATGCATCCCAATGATTAGGTTACTCCCCAAAATCATACAAATATATAATCATTACGCAACACAAATTCTATCAATAAATTCACAAATAGGTTCAGTTAAATGATCAATGGAATGAGTTATATTGTACTAGCACTTGAAATGTGTCATTTTTAATTATGGAAATGATGAAGAATAAAATAACACATCAAATTAATATACAAAATTAACAAATTAATTAAAAATTTTAATAAAAAATTTCATCTAACACATCTCATTATCTCTCAAATGGATCCAACTATAAAAATTTTATGTTCCCATTTCTTATATTCTCTCAAAGGAAGCGGGAAGTAGTGTTATAATGGTGAAATAGAATAAATAAAACAAATAAATAAATGCTAGTCCACAATGGAGTGAATTATTTCACAAAACATTTATGTGAATAAATTAAATATATCAATAAATGGTATAAATTTGATATTATTAAAAACATAATAATAAAATAAGTATACCTTTAATATTAAACTAATGCGTTTTAAAAATTACAATCGAAAAATGAATATGTTATTTATGAATAAAAGTGTAAAAATATAATAGAATGAATAAAAAATAAAAAACCCCTAATTCAATCACCATAATACAATAAATTAGAATTGTTTTTGTTATGGTAAATCCCCCCTAATTTAATCTCATTGTATTCAATTTTTATAGTAAATGTTTGGTGGTAAAAATTCCCAAGCAGAATTTTTATTTTTGACTAAAAAAATATATCACTAAATTCATTTCCCTTCATGATGTGATAATATTACATTGAATTTGATAAAATATTGGATATTTTCAATGGAAAATATATTATTTTATTTATAGAATAATATATTTAGAAATATCATCTCAATTGGATATTACATTAGAATGTTATGATGAAATTTTTGGGTTGGATTTATGGGCCTTGAAATCTGGCCTATAATATAATCATCAACATATAATCCATGGATCTCCTTGAAAACATTACTAATGTATTTCTCGTAGTTTAATGAAATGATAGTAATAAATTTATTTACATAAATGTAAATTTATATATGCATTGGTCAAGAATTATGGATTATAATTTAATTTGATGGTTATAAGTCCCATTAGGCTTTGATCATAAGTTTCATACATCAATGGAAAAAAATATCCTTCACCCATTGTGAATATTAAACATATACTAAAATAAAAAAATTTCCCAAAAAACTGGTCAATAATATCACAAAATATCATATTCAATGAATTAAAAAATTTAACCCAAATGTAGATTATTGATAGGCCCTAGAATATACACATTCTAAACATGAGTTTCTTTTTCATGAGAAATGAAGTTCAATTTATAAAAGGAACTAAAATTGGTGTTTAGAGACATTTAATGAAATAAATTTTGAAATATAACAAATGAATACTTTTCTATTTTAGTGTGTAATAACTACCTATTTTATATATCATATCATTAATCTTCTTTTCATCATGGTATTAAAAGTTTCATTTGAGGTTATTTAATTTATTGGTCATTGGATTCAAAAGATACCAAAATGGTAAGGGTTTTATTTTACAATCTTGTCAATATTTTATGATTGTTTACATTTATGTCTATATTTGGAGAATTATTTGATCTTTCTCTTAAAGATCCTCATTTTATAAAAATATTTTCAATAATGTATATTCTATTCTAATATGATTATTTATAGTCATTTATACCCATGTATAACTTTTTTCAAAACAGATTTAATGGAATATTATAGTCATTTTTCAAAATAGGCACATTATATCTTCTATGAAGAAGGTATGAATGGAATTATTCATAAATTATATGGAATAAATGAATTTTCCTAAATTCATTACTTATATTTTCATTGAGGCTTAAATTAAAAATCCAACTAGTTATTTTGAATGAATATGTTTACTTTTGTAATTGCGTAGTTGATTTAATAAAAGGAGTGATAAAACTTTAATGGTTATTTTACTTAAGAATTATTCGTAGTTAGGTTTAAAAATCATTTTCAATATATGATTAAATCCTTTGATGTTACTTATTATTCAATAGGTATGTTCTCTATGGATTCCATCCTTCTTATTTCATTATATGTTTTAATAATACGGTGATGAATTTTTATGAGACCCATTTCAATTGGATATGTTCTGATCAATTTTTTATGAAACCAATTTTTCATGGATTTTAATATGATGAATGTTTTTATTATTCTATTGGAATAATTTTTATTATTTTCATTATTTAATGGGTGGAAACATAATCTTTATCCAATGCATTGGTTATCTTATAATATAAATTATATATTTTTGGGAAACTAGTCGATGCTCTTGGTATGTTAGAGGAAAAAAGTATATGTTCATGATCCGTAATGGGAAATATATTTCAATTCCAAATATGATATAATTTGAAGTTAAATATGATATATTAAATGGTTCATATATATATATATGATTATGTGAAACATATTTATGCATGATCTTATAAATCATGATTGTGTTATGTTGTGTTCTTATTCTTATAATTTGTGTATTTTTTAAAATGATAATATTTTATTAGATAACATATGTTTATGATCATATCCATATTTGGTATGAACATTGTATGGTATGGTCTTGATCTCATATCCTTGTGATTATAATATTATTTCCTATGACAATAAAATTATATCTCCCACTTTGACCCTCACTGAGAATAAGAGCTCACTGTTTTCTTATGATTCCAATTCCCTAGATATGAAGAATGTTTTTAGTAGGGTATGAAAATGAAGGGTATAATGAGTGATGATATTTATGGGGGATATTGAAGATATTTCATAAAATAAAATGATTGAATATATAGTCTCTAATGATTTTTTATGGTTTTGGTGTAGATCAAATAGTTATGTGTTGAATATTCATTAAAATATATGTAATATTTATATATGATAAAATTAAGCACATTTATTCGGTAAATTATTAGAGACTAATTAAGAATTTGATATTATATATAAGAATCCATTGTATAAAATCTAGTGATAGTTTTATATATAGGATAATATAACAATGTTCATGTAATTATCACGAATAATATAGGAAAAACCTATGATATCATAGAAGAATGTGTCCTAATTTTTATATCTATAAATAATTTTTTAGAATTATGTGGTTTTATATTATTTATATTTCATCTCCCACTCTAATTTTTTTTTGTTTATTCAAATAATAGGTTCTAAAGGAAACTTTTTAGTACTAAATGTCTTTATAAATTCAGTGTTTTACTACCTGAGAAACCAAATGTTATAGGATAGGGAATAGAAAATATAGATTTTATTCTCTTTATACCTTAATAGAATATGAATCATGGTATGTCTATAAATTAACCATAATGGAAACAATATACTATTAAATATTTAATTTGGAAACATCCACCTTATATTAGTAGATCTTATAATCCACTATTGGTTATCTGATTGATCAACTATATTTAGAAAATATTTTTAGTTCTTTAGTTACTAGGTATGGGAAATGTTTTCTTAGAAGGCTATCATTTTTAGGGCGATGTCGATCAATGGGGCATTCATATAATGAATAAAGTGGAGGAGGAATAAATTTAAATCATCAAATGGGATGAGTATATGGGATATTCTTCAGTATGAAATTTAAAAATATTTTACATAAAAATATGGAGAATATGTTACTTGATATGAAGAAAAGAGATGATTAATTCATTGGTACATATGGGGAATATTTTACTAGTCATGAATGGTATGCCTCTAGATTAATTATCAGCCCTGAATGTAAAATGGATTTCTTTATTGTTTGATGAAAAAAAATTCTCTAATATGAATTATTATTATGAAGATCCAATATCTATGAATATAACAATTACTAAGACCTCCATGTAGAAATAAAATTTATGGATTCCAATCATTCAAATGGTTTTGATAAGAAAAGAATGGTCAAATCTCTAGAAAACTCAAATACAACACTTGTGGGATGAAATTCCATTTTTATACAATTCTTAAATTTTGAAAGAAACATCAAGGTATGTGTTTAAAAGGATCTTTGATGATCATTAAATGTGGAAAGGTGTGTTATAATGAAAATTAATATTGATAGATGATGAATAGCTTAATTATTACAATAGAGTAAAAGAAGAATAGAACTAATCCACCACCCATGGTATAATGGTTCAAATATATAGAATATTAGAATAATTCAAATTGGTTCTTGAATTATATGTTTGATAATTATTAGTGTCAACAACCCCTTAATCATTAATTCAAAGATAAATCTCCTATGATTACGACGGATGATGTGGGTTATGATAATGATATGGTGAAAGGTACACTTATCTTCTACTATATAACATCTAATGTTAAAGATTGAATCCAGATCAACATACAATTTTATTTTTAAATTATTTTCTTAGCGTATCTTTATATCTCCATAATTATTGGATGTCGTAGCTATGAAAATTAAAAATAGAACAAGGGTTGCTTCTCAAGAATATATTTCATCCTTGAAAGAATGTTGTGGGAATGTGCTTCCTAAAAAACTCCCAATTCTCACATAAGATGAATTTAATGTTATTATTTTCATTCATTGGATTCCTATATATGAATCCCATATTATGAATTGAGGAAGGGAAGTCACATTTCATATTTCTAATGAACCTATTGTCATTTTTTGATGAGAAGATGAATTTGTATTTTCCATCAAAATTTATTTCATATTGTCAGTCATAATTCATATTCATGAATGTTATCTATCTTATAAACATGGGTAGAAAATCAATATTAAGAATAAATATATTGTATATGATTTAGTTGATATCATTCCAAAATAATTTTTGGGTCTTCCTTCGATTCATAAAGTCGAGTTTTCAATATAACTCATACATCTTACTATGATTATATCAAAGACTGCATAATTAATAGACCCAATTGAGTTGTATAAATTTACGAATAAATTTTATGGGAAAATTTACATGGTATTAATTTGTCCATGTGTGTCACCATAGGGTTAACCTGTTCTGGTTTTTATGAAGAAAGTTGGATAAATGTGAAACTACACTGATTGTTGAGAATATAACAAGGTCGCTATCATGAATAATTATCTTGTATCCCATAATGATGACTAATTTGTAAAACTACATTATGAAAAATATTTTACAATGGTCATAAATCATTCTAGATATGATCAATTTATTTTCATAAAACATGATATACACATTGCTTTTTTCGTTATAAGGTATAGACCTAATGATTTTAGATTGATAGAATTTTTTTCTAAATAGTTAACATAATATATTCATTTATTTAATGAATTTATTCATTAGAGACAAACTTGATCAGATTTTTGTTTTATTTATTGATGATATTATAGCTCATTCAAATATTAATGAATATCATGAAGATATTTATAGGATATAGATGATGAACATAAGGAAGGTTTAGTTTCAATGAAAATTTACCAAATGTGATATTTCTATTCAAATGTTTTTATTCTTTGTTTTTAAAATCATAGTTGGTGGTATATTAGTATATATTTTAATGACAAAAGTTATTATAAAATTTAAATAACCAATCATGATAACAAAAATCTATATTTTTCTTGGGTTTTCATTTTATTTTTAAAATTTTCTGATATATTTATCATAATTATCTAATCCACTCACCATGTTAAATTATAAAGGAGTTATATTCATATGGCTAGACGAATTTGAAATTAATATCATGAAGCTAAAAATAATTTTTGTCAGTGAAATAGTGGTAACACTCAAATGTATTGAAGAATGGTGTGTTGTCTAATGTGATGTATCAATGAAGGGACATAAATGTTTTATCATCAAAATTTTTATGTTAAAAAATTATTCCTTATTCCAATTGAATTTTCATGAGAAAAATTAACCAATTCAATATTTTGAGTTATTTTTTGTATGTTTTCAATAAATAGATAGTGGAATTATTACTGTGGAGATATTTTCGAAATATATACATTACAGTCATGTTTAAATAGTATTTTCACAGAAAAATAGGTGGATAAGAACTAAAGAAGATGGTTGGAGTTGATTACCTATTTTTACTGCTCAATAAATTTAATCATTATTTATTTGAAAAAGTCGATATATTCATTGATTTAAAAGGTCTATACTCACATATCTATAATGAGGATCATAAAAGATATAATATTCAAGTATTTTCAACTGATATAAATGAAAATATTAAAGGAAGGGAATAAATATTACATTTTTGAAAATAATGTTTGACCATCTATCCATGTGATTATGAAGTTGGTTAAAAATGAATATATAATGATATAAAAGAATGCGACAAATTTGATTGAGGTAAACATTAATTGTGAGGGAATAATAATATCCACAAACTATTTCAGAATCTTTCCCAAAACAGATTTGAAGAAGGGTCTATTTGATAAGGATCATAGTTCATCATTCTGTGTTAATACAAGAGGAAATAATGTTTTATAGATAAATAAAATAGTATTTTAGAGGGGATGACATTAGCAGTGTTATTTAGGATTAAAATTCATGGTTCCATGTTTTCCATCATGTTAATACTATGTGTTATAAGTCTAAGGGGGTGTTATAACCCTTAATAATATCTTAATGGAAATGGGAAAACGAAATCACATATTTTCTCATCATAATCCTTAAAATAACTAAAGGCCATATTTCTATTGGGGTTTTAGATGTCCACCTTATAAAGATATAACAATTATTTAAAATTAATAATTATTTCACTCTTTCCCAGGTTTCTATTATATATACTAAGGAATTTGTAATGTTTCATGGAGTACCTAATTCCATTGTATCTGATCAGGATCTGATGTTTAAATAGAAGTTGATGAGAACTCTTTAGAAGACTCTACATATAGAGATAAATTTTTTATGACATATCATCATTATAGGGATGGAATTCATGAGATAACCATTCAAATAATAGAGAATATACTGAGATATTATTATATGGACTTAAAAGGTGTTTGGGATTAATACCTTCCTTTAGTTATGGTTTCATACAACAATATACTTTACAAAAGAATTAGTATGGATCCATACAAATACCACCACGAAATAAAGTGTATAACCCCAATTTTATTATATGAAGATAAATAAATATATACATTGAAACATGAGCTATCTGATTAAATTTCAAGTAATGTTCTGATTATTAATAAACACATCAAGGATGCATTGAAGAAATAGATGAATTTTACTAAAACTCAACGAATTGATTTTGAATTTTATTTTATAGATATTTTTTAACCAATTTCTCCATTAAAAGAGATTATAATATTTCTTATGAAAGAGAAGTAAATACCTTAATATATTGGACCCCTTTAGATTCATGATTGATTCGGGCTGATATGTTACAACTACGTGATTCCACTGAACCACTATGTAGTTCATTATGTATTTGATTATCTCTCATGATAATGAACATACACAGTCCTTCAAATGTAATTAAATCATTTTTTACCAAAATATCAAAATATATTGTATGATGTCTAACTGCTAAAAATATTACATCATAGAGATAATTTTCTAAATAACAAGACTACACACATGTTTAATGATATCTGGAGAAATAGGAAATTAGATGAAGCTACATGGGAACCTGGGGATGTAATGAAAAATAGATATCCACATTTTTTATAAGTGTGATGAATTATGATGTTAATGCTAATTTTTTTTGTGGTATAATTTCAAAACAAAATATTTTATGAAATAGATATCTCTAAATAAATTTATTTCTCTTATATCGTTGATTTCAAACAATAATGGGTTTTGGCAAGCCGGGTAAAATTATTAAAATATTATTTTCTTGTTGTCACCAAGACATTGCATTAGATGGAGTAAATAGTAATAACTAAATCTTAAAAATAATGATTTTGAACAATCAAAAAAACCATTAGTTATTAAATGATCATATTTAAAATAAAAAAAATATTTGAAACTAAAAGGGATTTTTTTTCTTCAATATTGGTTGTATGCCTATAATATATTTTTAAATTAATATATTAAATTAATCAATATTCATAAATGATTCTTATGATATTTAAATATTATTTTATTTATAAAATCATTTTGATATTTGATTGAATGTGATTTAAATATGTCAATATGTGGTGGTGGATGAAGTAACGATGCCTACATAATTATTCTAGATCAATCTAACAAAATTCCATGTCATTATTGGACAATCCAATTTTGATAAATATTAAGAATAATTGGTATTTTCCACAATAGAAAATAATTTTTCTATGAGTTTTCACATTATGAAATATTCTTACAAAATAATTCAATAAAATGAAAATACTAATTAGCATTAAGAAACTTTTTGATATAAAGTTGAATAGTTTTTCACTGGGAATATTATTTAAGGACCATATTACATTTATATGAGGTTTTATTTAAACATAAAAAATTATAAAGGTTTCTAAAAAATTGGTATCCAACCAAGAAATCCCATTTGGATAGCCATCAAGCATTCCTAGGGGGCCCTAGGGGTCAACCCATTCGGTAGAAACTACCATATAGGCCATATGGTAGATAAAGAGTGGGTGAGCCGTATATTGAACCACATGATCTCCTAAAAGTATTCAGGGCTCATATAATCTAGTATTCTCAGGCATAGTGCCCCCAGAGCTCATTCCCATAGGGAAACATAGTTTGGTCGTATGTAATTCATGGTTGAATCCTTGGATTGTGTGAAGGGTGACCCATAATGATCCTCCATAACTAGCCTTATTTTAGGGTAGTCACCATTTTTCTTATAAAACACATTGTATATGCAAGTTTAGTTTGATGAGGGATGTAAAGATGATGCCAATTGTCACATGTCATTTAAACGTCAGTATATCATACATTTTCTAATCTATGTAATATCATACATTCTTTTGATCATGCACTTCTCATAATTAAATCATGAATATACCTATTATCTCAAACCGTAACGAGTTGAGCCAACTATCGATGTTATATTGAGACAACTGAACATCCTCACTAATCATTAAAAAATTTTGAGAAAAAGTTTATCAAATTGAAACAAGGCATAGAAAATAATATTACATGCACACTAATTATTTTAAGGATAATCCATCATAAGATACACTCATATGGTATGAATGAAAATATAATCACCACTTAGTGATATATGGATCACATGATAGTAAGGTGAAACCAACTGAGGAAAAGATGTGTGGAATGATGGAATTTAGTAAATCATTGTTCCATTACATGATGATCATGGATCATGTGATAGTAGCATTACAACCTTCATTCATTTTTATGAATATCAATGACCAAAATAAGCATTTATCATGTAAAATACATTTTTGATTGATTTATTCAGATTTTCAAACAATATTTCATTTATGACATCAGAAGAAAATCATGTAAAAAGCTATGGTGTATTATGATGATATGAATCAATCATTTTATCAAATGATTTCATTGGTTGTGCTAAGTGAATCGAATTATTTTGGAATTAGATAGATCCCAAACTCCTCGCGAGCTTGACGGATTCCATGACATACCTTTGAAATAAGATATATGTTTATCAAAATTCTTATTTAAAGAAATCCATGACTAATAGTTCATGATACTGCGACATTGAGATAATAAGAGAAAAATAAATACATCTCAAATCAATAATAGAATGCTCATATGAACTCGATCACATGAATGAGAAATTGTGAACTACTCCAGTTTTAGGAATAATAGAATTAGTCACTCATGTTATCCTATGTACATGGATTATGTGAAGGAATGTAAAATAATTAATAGACACAACCTTCTTCATGTGAAAGAAACATGTGTGACATTCATGTGTTGTAAAATTTTTGATGAAAACCCACAAATACATCCAATGTATCAGGAGGTCCATCTAGAAAAGAACAGTAATGGTTCATATCCATGAAGGAATAAAAATCAATGGACAACCCTAGTCACACGAACTATTTATGAAATACTCATGGAAATCACCTCCTGTCATATTACTGTGACAACATCTTTGAGAAGAAACCCAAAAACAAAACAGTTTTTTCATGCCAAGGAACTCATGTATAATGCCTAATTCACTCAAATAACCACTTCTTTCCGTGAATAAATTTAATGTAATATATCCAATCATGTGAAGGAGGCTATGGATAGTGTCTTGTGATCTTGTGAAGCGTCTATTTTCTTATGTGAAGAGACATGTGGAGCCACATATTGATACCATGATGATAGTGAATAAATATTGATAGATCATGCACCTTACATGATTTAGTGATGAAAATAGGAACAAAATTATTTCATAAAACTCATGAAACTCAATACACGAAGTGAATGAATAAAAGTGAAGGATAAGTGCATACCCATTTGGGTGTGTACACGAGATACTTAAACGTAATGGTGCATAGTGAATGATAACATAAACATTTAAATTTTAACATTATTAATTGATTTACATAAAAGATAATACATAAAAACATAATAATAAAGGTCATAACAGAATGGTAAATAATTTTGGATAGAATTAAATTCATCCCTAAATAGTTAATAATTTGATAAAGAAGCTATGAATAATATCATAAGATCTTATTTATATGATAACAGTGTTTGTGATTTAATTAATCTACATTGATCTATAATTTTGAAAGATCATTATTTATTAAAATATTATTTAAGATGTTTTGTGCACCAATTTCACATAATAATTGAGATTAGGACATCATAATTAAAAGAAAACATAGTCCAATCATTTTCTCCACTCAAGAAGTTGTTCAAGTATAGGTGATCAAAAAATTATAAGCATGACAAGAAAGTAGTGAAATGATATTTGAATCGGTACATGAGAATGTGTGATCGAGAAAGCTTGTGCAGGAAGATCAATAGATAAACTAACAAGTGATCAATCCTTGAATAACATAGGAAGTCTCTCATATAGTATAACAAGTCACTTTTGGGAATTTAGCTGAATAATTATCTATTGATTATTCTAGGGTAGGATACTATGAATTATAATAACACTATGGGATGATGTATAATGAACCGCCAATGTAGATTTAAGAGATATAGAATGTGACTTCTTATAAACATTTTTAATTTATTATAATATTTTTGTAGAGAATTCCTATTTTTTAGAATAACCAAAAATTCATGGAGGAAGTATTTTTACTGAACCGTGTAAATATTATATGATATTATATTATTATAATTTAATCATTTGAAGTCATATTGTGAGATATCATTGAGTAGATCAAGATTCTTAACATGTTCAAGAGGTTGAATTAGAAAGAAATTATTTGGAAAAAGTAAAACAATGATTCACCATCACTCATTTTGGTTAATACAACATGGGTTAAAAACATTAAAAATTAATAAATCATTTTTATACTCATATGATAAAAATAAATATAGTTTTATGCTCAAAAATGATTTTTTTGTAAAAACATGTTTTTATCACATTTCACACACTTATATTAATGTTACTTCCGTCCAACTTTATTATTTAATTAGAAAAATTGAATAATAAATTTAGATTGACGTGATTAAAATTTGGCAATTATTCACCTTTGATTTTTAGAGATTATTAATAGTAACCGTAGTTAATATTATAACCATGGTAAAGGGAAAATTGGGTTAATATAGGTAAAATTTTTATGTTAAGAACATAATTAAAAATAATAATTATTATATGACAATTTATATTTTTTCTTTGACCCCATATATTTGAATTTTAATATTTTAATGGACACTTGCCCATGAAAGTGATGAATACATAATATAAATAAAATATTGCTAAATAATGCCACTCATTTGTTTTTAATATCATTTTTGATTCCAAATATGTAAGAAATAAATTTTAAGAATGATTTTAATTTTCTATTTAGAGGTTAATAAATTTATTTTCATGGTGATAATATATTCTTAATTTCAAATAATTATATATTGACCTTAATTGCTTATGTAACATTGGTGTAGTAATTTACCAATTAATAAATACATATCTTATGTTATTTTAAACATATTAATAGTGATATAATTTAAATTATCTAAATTTGCCAACAAATATTATTGATCTATATAAAATATTTTTTTGTTGTTAATTCTTTACATTCAAATTCTACCACTTTCATAACGTATTTAAGGTTAAATAAATTTAATAAAAAATGATATTCATGAAAATTTATCATAAGAATAATTTATTTAGTTACTTTAAGTTCCTAAAAAAATTGAAATAAGGAAATTTGGTTATTATATGGACGTAAACTTGATAAATATTCCATTTATGGTAAAAATTTATACTTATATGTAAATATTAAAACACATTAATATTAAAAAATTCATTATCATATTTGAAATTAAAAATGGGTACGTAAGGGTTAATTAAAATGTTATGGATTAAAATTAAACTGAAACTACTATAAATATTATTATATTATCATATAACCGAAATATCTCACCTTATATTTGATTATATTTATATTTTTTGGTATTTTGTTTGAGAATGAGTTTATTATACTCTAGTATTTTGAGAAATTTCACAAGTGTCGCCCCACTCAATTTTAAAAGGGAATCACCTCACTCACATAATTATACCACATTGATCATTATTACTATATCAAACACTCTAAAATTATATTATCCACTTTTGTATAAACAATATTGGAGATATGGTATTCTCAAAACAACAAATATATTTTCATTAATTGGATATTTATAAATAACACATTCCAAGAAGAGGTAATATTTTTTAACCGATGACTTTATTTTATAGACTTCCATACCCCCTCTAAATAATTTTTATATATCATTAAATAATAAATAAATTGTCCAAAATATTCATAAATTTTATTATTATTATGATAATTTCATTATACACCCATAATATTATCAATCTATAAGTGATGGTATCGCTCATTCGTACTTACAACTTACAGTCTCTAAGTAGAGATACAATTCATTTTTCCACAAAATAACTTATAAATTTATATATTATGATTAGTTTAATTCATATATATTATATTTATTAAAAAAATCATATGTGATTTTAATATAACATCTAACTTCTAAACATTAATCATTTAGGAACCCATAACTTCATTCATACATTCATGTGGACTACCACCTATATAATGCAATGTGATTAATTATTCCTTTATATTTTACTTGAATGGTAATGAGTTTACATTGGATGAGTAGATATGATATATATGACTTTGTAAATATTTTTTATAATTAATTTATAATTACATTTATTTGTTTAATCCGTAAAAAAATGAAAACATTATTCATGCATACTTAAGACTTACCATCACCATAAATTGTGTAATTATTCTCTGTATTTCAAATTTTTATGGATGACTCTAAATATTTATATAATGATAATATCTGATATATATATAGTTACAATTTTTTATAGGTCATGTAACTAAGATAAATTAATAAGGACCAGAACAATTGAACTGCAAAACACAAAATAAATTAAACAAGTGATACCTAAGTTTTAAGGGTTTTATTTCAAAATATTTTCAATATTCATGATTTTTTGAACATTCATTAGAATATAACTACTTAATTGGGTATACTATTCAAATTATACCAATTTTCTAGGGAGTATACTTAAAATAAATTCTTTATTCTAGATTTTAATGTCTAATAATCCATTGGGAGAATTATTTGACCCTTATATATAGTATCCATGTTTTCCATAAATGATTTAAATAATATTTTTAATTACATTTGATGATTTTAAATTTTCATTTTTACCCATGATTTTAATTTTATTAGTTTATTTGAATGGATTATTTTTTTACAAATGTTAAACTATATAAATTTTTCAACACAATTGTGGAAGGAAATTGTTTTTAAATTATAAGAGATGAATAAATTTTCACACCATCATGACTAAAAAATTCATTGAGACATAAAATTTATAAAATTTATTTTCAATGAAAATTTTTTCCTCAATAATTTAAAATATTGGTAAAAAATGTTTCCCCAAAATATAATGTTTATTTTCCTCAAAAATTATTCCAACTACTCTTTATAAATTATTTCCATCTAAAATAACATATGTTGATATTAATTATTCTTCAATAAGGGGACCAACCATAGGTACCATACTTATTAATTAACAATATGGATTTTGATTATGATTTAAAAAAATTATGAAACACATTTCCATGGGTTATTCTATGATTAAGTGTTTTTAAAACCCATATATTTTCAAGGTTTCTGATATGATGAATGTTTTATAATCATGTGGAAATCATATATATAATTTAAAATATTTGATATATGGGAAATTTATTCCACTCCAATTAATTGGATATATTATTGTATATCATGAAATTTTTTTGGGATAAAATCTCAAGTACATGATCAGTTGTGGGAAATAAGTTGATGTTCTTGATCCAGAACAAGAAGAAGATGCCAACGCTTGAGAAAATTCTCTTTGTAGTTATCATTGACAAATGAAATAGATTCTATATTTCTAATTATTTAAAACACATTAATGAAAATATATTATAGTACATCATTAATTTATTATGAATTAACATCTTTATCATTCTCTTCATTTTAAATGATATGGTCTTATCCTATTACTCATGTTTATAGTCTTTTTTTAGATTTGGTGTGATCATTGTATATTATGGGCATGATCTTACACAATTATTCTTATATTATGAGTTAATATGATCATAAATGTATAAATACCATGTTTACCCTTATTATTATTCTAATATTTCAATTTTATTATGTTTTTGTCCACTAGGTTATGAAGGAATGTTTAATTGGGTACACATATAAATCGTACTATGAGAGAAGATCAATATAGGAGATGTTGGAGTTCTTTAATAAAATAAAAATATTTTATATCTAGTCTCCAAATACAATAAACCTTTAAGATTATGAAATGGACGACATTTATGAATTGAATAATCTTATAAATATATGTAATATTCATGTATTAAATATATGGTATGTATAGAGATGGAAAATGAATTACATATGATCGTGAGGATGAAATCCTCCATACACACTATCTATTGATTTAGTTCCCAATTAATGAAAAGGGATATGTATATATGTTATGGAATAAATATAATCAATCTTTATTATATCATAGATACTTTTTTATACATCAATTTTTATGACTTGAATGAAGGTGGTAAAAGAAGAAATAAAAATGAAAAGCTCAGTCAAGATAATTACCTACACTTAGATCAACCACTTTTTGATATCTTATTAAGGTAACTACGGTGGGTCTTCTTACAATATTTTTTTCTCTATAGTGTGTACAAGTATATTATAGATAGATTATTGTATGTTTTGGCCGATCATAATGGATTATTAGGTGTGAATAAGTAAGGAGAGGTTGTGTCGTATTATAATTTAGAAGGAGTGACATTTTTATAAATACTCAATACTATTGAATAAATGGGACTCACTATAATCTCATATCCCTCAAATATTCATAAATAATACGTTTTTTGAAATATATGGTCACTAAACACATCTAATATATATATATATATGTTATAAACCTTTTTTTCCATAACCTCTATGTTTAATTATTTTTACCATTTTTCCACCATTATAACCAATTGATTATTTATTTACCTTAGTAATATATCCATTTGGACTAAAAATATAAGTGAATTAGTTTATATTTTTTTATAAAATTATTAAAAATATAATATAAAATCATTCAAATAAATGTATAATTTCTGATATACCATATTTTTAAGAGATGCACATGTAATGAGGGAACCCTAATTATAACTTTAATAGTAGTGATTAATATTTAAAATAATTACTATTCATTTTGACCAAAAAATAAATTTATCATGTATAATAATATAAATATTAATGATTAAATATATATATATTCTATTTTACCTAATTCAATTTATAGTGATAACTAATTTAATTTGAAACTGAACCTGTATACGTGAAGAAAAAACATATTTTAAAAGGGGAAATTTTAATAATTATAGATAATTTTCAAATATATAATTAAAATGAATTGGATTTCAATTGATAAAATTTTATTAATAATATTATAATTAATATAATATTAATACTAAACCCATTTAAAAAAAATTAAAACATTGTAAATAAGTTAAATGATATAGCAGTTTTCAATAAGAATCTGTTTATTTAAATATTCATTGGAAAATAAATCATTTCAGAAAATTTTAAAAAAATCACTTGATGAAAATTTTTACATTATTATTTTAGAAATCAAATTATTATTTTAATATATATGTTCTAAAAATTTCATAAAATTAATTTAATATAATTTTACACAGTGTGATGGAACTTCTTTTTATAAAAATACCTTTTTCATAATAAAAAATTGATTTATTATGAAACCAACAAAAATAAAAATCTTTGATGACTCATAAATAAATTTAATGAATTTAAATCACTAAAATTTATTTAAATTCATTTATCAGTAACAATTATTTTAATTTATAAATATAAAACACCTGTTTTTCATTGAACAATATTATTTATAAAATCATTTATTTATGTTCTGAATAATTATTATCATTTCAAATAAATTAATAATAAATAAACTAATTTTATTTTTGATTAAATTATTTATTTATCAAATTTTGTCTTGTAAAAATTATACCCACTAATATAATAGATATTTTATAATTGATAGGTTAAATAGTAACATTACAAGTATAATTATTATTGGTAAAACTTGTTGTTGAATGTAATAAAGGTTGTAAATGTAATTGTCTTCCAAATATGAATTTTTAATCATGGTTTTGATATTTTAAAATAACTTTTAGGAACACACGCATTGTTAAACGAGTCAATAAAATATTCATTTTAAAACAATGAAAAATTACTTATGAAGTGTATTTGGGATGATACATAACTAGGTTTAAAAATAAAATAACATTAGCGGGTGTGATAATACAATCACAAAACTAAAAACTAATGGAAAAATACTAATATAGATTACTATATATCATTTTCAGGACAAATAATACAACTAAAAATCCAAATATATGTGACGAGTTAAAATAAATTTGATTCATCCTAAATGAATGTAATTGGAAAACATGTTTTCTAGATCCATTCCCCAATGTTTAGGGAATTTTTACTTTCATGATAGGGAACCCAAGAAAGGTTACAGACATTATATATTTCAATTTCATAAGCACAATGTAATCCTTTTGTTTTATTTAATCAATTTATAGTTTATGTGAGGTCCCGCCAAGTCTCATTGGCTTGAGATTACAATGAGTCATTACTAGGCCATAAACGACATCCCCAAGATGCCAAATGATGGCAATAAATACTGGAGGGTCTCAAATAAAAGTTGGGGGAGGATTTACCCCTTAATAAGTAACCTATAATCCAACCAAGAATAACAGAACATTCACTATATGAAACATGAACAAAATAATGACCACTAAACAAATTCATTACGTCATACCATATCAAGTACACAACAGTGGAAGACCAAACTAGGCATCAAGGTAAAAAGTAGATGAAATACTCAAGGCTCTCATAAGACACCATGACTTCGGGCTACACAAGCTCCAAGCTCCACAACATCTCTCAAGAATCACCACGATCCAGTACCAATAAGTTGCATAATCTTTACCTGTGTCCCGAAATACAACATCTAAAATAGAACCAAATATTCGAAGCATGGGTGAGTATAAAAATCAATAGGTTTCCCCAGTGACTTCTCTACTAAAACCACAAGGATAGAAAGGTTGGAAACATTTATATAAAGAGTAGACTGTATAAAACATTTTCTCAAAAGCAGTTTATAACTAAATATTACCATGTTTCCATACAATTTATACCAAAATCATAGAAGTGCAATTGAAGACACGTTTTATAGAAAGCTATTTTTCCATAAAAATAACTAAACAAGGTTTAGAACCATTTGCACAAAATCTGCTATTTGGCATACCATCCATTTCACAAACCCAAGAAACCAACCATGCATGATATCTTATGACAGTTCCATAATCATGAGTAGTTTCCCATCGACCAACCAAGTTATATCAATTTAATTGTTTCCCATGTTCCATTACACCTTTGGCATTGATCACAAGGTCATATTTCAACCAAGCCTCAAATATATAGTTTCCATTGTGCCATTAAACATTTGGCATTGAGTAGAAGCTTATATTTCAACCAAGAATTGTACATGAAACAAGAAAAATACCACAATTTCCCATCAATCATTCCATAACACACATTCAATATAAAATCCTTTTTATTCAAAACCATTTCCCCGAAAACCATTTCAATGCCAATCCATTTCAATTCCAAACCATTTTAATAAAACTCTTATTTTATTGAAAAAAAATTACATCAAATTCATTTAAATCTTAAACCATTCAATAAAAAACACTTTTTATTGAAAACCCTTTTTTACTCCATCCCTTTACAATTTCAACAAATCCATAATATAAAATCAACATTTTAAATTCAATAATCCAAATCACTTTCACAACAATTCACCAAGATTTCACAATTTCACCAAAGCCATAAATCATCACTAAAAAGATTTATTCTATGTTTTTAACAATAAATTTCATTTATATAACCCAATTTGAATCTAATACAATCAATTAAAACAAGATGATTCGAGAGTGAAGCCTCCCACCTTAATGGTTTTTACAAAAACCACCATGGTTGAAGAACGCTCAAGAAACCCGTGTTGATTCTCCAAAAACCCACATTTGATCTCTTATCCTAGTAATACAAAGAAAAAATATAATCATATTTGGAATCAAAACAATTATATCTACCCATATAAAGCATATATCTATGAATCCAAGAGAAGAGGATAATTTGATCTAATTAGATCTAAGAAACTGATCAAGAACAAAGACGAACGATCACATACCTCAAAAATCTGGCTGCAAATTCACTAACAGAAGCCTTCAGATCGCCTCCAGAACGATGGGATAACCCTATTTGACATTTAGAGAAGCAAAATCCTATGTTAGGGCCACATAGGAGCTTAAACGAGGAACATAGAGGAAAAAATGAGCGAGATACACTTTTATAGGATCTCATTTATGTGGCCGCATGATTTTCACACAAGGTTAGACAAACCATGCGCTAACCATGCATTAGTCACTGCCTCGACAGACACTCCACACATGGTTTTCCCACACATTTAGACAAATATTGTGCCACCCGTGCAGAATCTACTATCTCAGGGTCCAACTATGCACTGTTTGGACACATAGTTTAGACAACCTGTGCACCGCCCATGCGACTTCCCCTTGGCCTCCATACATCATTTACAGTTCTCCCAACACTCCCATTCATCACCCTTAACATTAAAACCATGAAAATCATCATGAAAGGGTAACATACCAGGAACTGAGGGTAATAAATTCTCCCAACCATTGGTCTTTCCGTCTTGGGAATGTATTAAACCTTCACCCAACTGAAAGAGTTGCAAACACTACTCTTTAATTTCCTTCTAATGTTCCCAATTCTCTTCCTAAATCTGACCATGCTATTATAAAACCTACACTAGACCAATTCTTTTTCCCTGAAATTCATTCTCTTTCCTATCCAAAATATGTACTGGGATATGTAACAATGAAGCATCTTGCTCTAGGTCAACGTGATTCCATATGATCACATGGTCAAGATCTGGATTATAAATTTTCAACTGATTTACATGGGACACATTATGCACTGAACTAAACCATAGTGGTAATTCCAACTGATCTGCCACCTCTCCAAAAAATTACAGTATCTAAAAAGGGCCAATGTATCTAGGACATAACTCACCCTGCTTCCCGAAACGATGATGTCCAAGCCTGGGAGAGATCCTCAAAAAGACATGATCATCCAAAACGAACGACAATGGTCTTCGACGGTGATATGCATAAGAATTCTGATGACGCTGACCTACCTCCATTATTTTTCTAATCAAATGGATCTTCTATATTGTTTTTTGGACAAGGCATGGCCCAAATATTGATGTTTGACCCATTTAAACCCAACATAGTGTAGAATGACAAGGATGCCCATACAATGATCCAAACATAGACACATGTATCAAGTCTTGATAGCTGTTATTATATGAGAACTCCACTAAGGGTATATGCACCTCCCATGAGCCACAAAAACCATTTACAGAAGCCCGCATCATATCTTCCAAATTTTTTATCGTCCTATCAGATTGACCATCCATATGAGAATGATACGCCGTGATCATAGTCAATTGAGTTTCGGGGGCTAGCTGTTATGATTTCCAGAAATGAGATGTGAACCTTAGATCTCTATCTAAGACTATAAACACTGGTACACAATGACTCGTTACCACTTATCAGATATATTTTTTGAATGAATTTCAACCGTATCAGATTCAAAAATAGGGATGAAATGAGATATCTTTGTTGGATGATAAATTATCACCCAAATGGCATCGTGTTTCCAAACTTTTCTTGGAATACCTGAAAACAAATCCATAGATATCTGATCCCATTTCCAAACTAGGATAGGTAACGATTGTAACATATCAGTTGGTCTTTGATGATCTGCCTCAACCTGCTGAAAAGTTAATCACCGCGAGACGAACTCGACAACCTTCCTTTTCATGCCGCTCTACCAAAAGTGTGCCTTCAATGCCATATACATTTTCTATATACATGGGTGTACATACCATCTTGAATGTTGGTAAGCATGAAGGAGTTGATCCTGAAAAACCAAAGGCACAACCATTTGATTTCTAAAACAAAAAACCGAATCCCCATCAAGTTTCCAGCCATCAATGGTCTCCCCACAGTTGAGTTTTGATCTTATAGCCAGACATTATGCATCAGATTTTAGTGAATCTTTGAACAACTTTATTAAATCAGAATCAAGTGTAGCTGAAAAGAAAACAGCAACATAATCTCGTTCTTCACATCCCACATGCATGTCAACTAAGACTAACATAAACTGTCATTCATCTAAAGCTACTTTCTCTAACTGAGCATAAGAATTTCTGCTCAATGCATCCTCCACCAAATTCCCTTTTCATAGTGTGTACATCATGTCAAAGTCAAACATCTAGAGATACTCTAACTTTCTCTATTGCCTCAAATTCAAATCTCGCTGTGAGAAAACGTGTTTCAATATTTTTTGATCCATAAACACAATGAATTTCTCACCAAAGAGATAATGTCTCTATGTTTTCAATGAATGGATTACAGTAGCTAACTCCAAATCATGTGTTGGAAAATTATTCTCATGCACTCTCAACTACTTTGAACCATAAGAAACCACATGATCTCTTTGCATGAGAATGTATCCCAACCCTAATCCCGAAGCAACACAATACACCACGTACCCCTATAATGATTTTGTTTAAATCAAGATAGGTGATGATGTAAGAAACATATTCAGTTCCTTGAAGGACTTCTGACACTCTTCTATCCATATGAATGGATCATCCTTCTTTGTCAGAGCTATCATTGGTGAAGCTAGTAGTGAGAAATCATGCACAAGGCATCGATAGTAACTAGCTTGAACTATAAAACATCATATCTTAATCAAATTATTCTGTGGTATCCAAGAGATAAAGGATTCTATCTTTTTAGGATCAATAGAAACAGATTTCTCAGAAATGACATGGCCAATAAAACTTACATCATGTATACAAAAATCACACTTTGATAATTTTGCATACAAGAGATGATCTCTCAAGATTTGTAACACTGTTTCCAGGTGAACCTCATGTTAAATACTTGTCTTTGAATACACTAATATACCATCAACAAACACCACAAAAAAATCTAGATTTCTTTGAGATATCTGATTCATCAAAGCCATGAAGACCGCTAGTGAATTTGTTAGACCGAAAGGCATAACAACCTATTCGTAGTGGCCATATCTGCTTCTGAAAGCTGTCTTTGGAATATCCTCCTTCCGAACCAGTAATTGGTGATATCCTGATCACAAGTCAATCTTGGACAACCACTAAGATTTCCTTAATTGATCGAACAGATCATTGAATGCAGGAAGTGGATATCAATTAATTCTCATAACATGGTTAGGCATATGATAGTCAACACACAGCTGAAGAGTGTTATATGACTTCTTCAAAAACAACACCAGTGCTGCCCATGGAAAGTACATGATCGAATGAAACCCTTGTTTTCTAGCTCCTCTAACTGCACTTTCAATTCTTGTAACTATGTTGGTGTCATCCTATAAGATGGTAGGGAAATAGGGCTGCTCCTCGGAAAGAGATCAATTATAAAATTCACTACCCTAAGAGGTGGTAAGCCTAAAACGTTGTCGGGAATGACATTTGGAACGTGATCCAAAGTTGCTGGAAAACTGTTTTCCTCAATATCTTCCATTGATTCAAAAGTCAACAATGATAGTTGGTAAGAGATCCTTCCCACCCTTTGTGGAAACAATATCTTTGTACCTTGCTTTACCATCCTCTATCCTCTGATGATACGGTCATTGTCTTCCTCAGTTTTGAATCTAAAGGTTATACTATAACAGTCGATGTGAGCCTTTAATATTTTCAACCAATCCACACCCAGGATTACATCATAGGCATCTATGTCCCACATCGAGAAGTCTCAATTTTACTCAGCTCCATCAACAGTTACATCACATGATCTACACACAATGGAATGATGTTTTCATTCACCAAGAGGAGTTTTCAAATTCAAAATAGAAGGAATAATTTCAAGTTTTAAACATATAAAGTCAATAACATGAGAGGAAATGAAGGAATGAGATTCTTCATTATTACACAACACATGCACAAGGGTAAAATTAAAATGAATCATACCTCTCACTGTAGATGGTCCTCTTTGATCATCAGAAATCATCTGCTCTACACCATATAATTGCTTCGTTGCTGCACAGTTCTCCTTGTTTCCATGTTGAGATTTACCTGGTTGAGGAGTCATGGTATTTTGAGAATCACAATGGCTAGCTTTGTGATGCTGACGAGATAGACTCTGCTATCCACATCCTGTCGAATCGTATGATGCTTGTGATGCCTGGGTAGTGTCACGGGAACCCGACCACAGAGAATCTCTACAACAGATCTATAGATTCCCCAATATGCTTGAAATTTTGATATGCTCTAGGTTGCACCATACACTATCACTTTATGTCTTCAGTCAAACTATATTAAAAGAAACCTTCTTTGCTCTGGGGTCATGGAGGAAGGTACACTGATCCCACTGTTTGGTTCTGATGTGCACGCGCACCATGTAAATAGGTATCCCTTTTCTACTTGTTCCCAGTGGTTGAGTTCCCACCGTTTCCCATAGGTATCATCATTACTACTCCTATAGATCTCGAGATATCACGTTCAACAATAGGTGATCTATTCACCATCTCTGTATAATACACAATACATAGCACTGAAATCTTTGATCGAATCTCTTGCCTTAGCCCCAATTAGAAGATGTGTGCCTTCAACGATGCACTTGCCGCAACCTCTGGAGAAAAATAGACTAAATTCATGAATTTAGCCTCATACTCAATGATAGAGGGACTCCCCTATTTATGGTTGAAGATGCCCGTCATTTTCGGGATCTTGAACGTGTGAGGATAGAATAGTTTGGGGAACCATTCTTCAAAATCCTCTCATGTGAGGTCTTCACCCAATTTAGCCGCACCGCTAAATCCCACTATTGACATGAATGATACTCGAGCCTATATGTTGCCAACTTTATTTTCAGTTCAACTGGTGTGATGATGAAATAGAATATAAAATTCATCCTACGTATCCACACCTCCGCCTTTTCGGGTTCAGCATCACCCTGAATGTTTGGTCGATTATGCTCAATGAACTGGATGGTATGATCCCCCTGCAAGGGTTCATTCATTTGGTTCGACATATCCACATCATGAAAAGCATGGATAATACTCTGAACCAGATCTTGGTTCATACGTTGTTCAAGTGAAACCACATTCTCTGCAGCTTCATCGGGTTGGTTCTGATGATGCCTACCAGGTGCCATTTTCTAAACCAACAAAAACCTCTGTCAATATCACTCTCTAGTAACTGATGGCTTATCATTTCAAATTCTATCACATTATCTATCACAAAATTGTTTTCAAAACCAAAATATTCCCATGTTCAAAAATTTTTGATAAAATTCCCCATGCCTTTTGAAAATCAACCCATTTTCAAAATACACCAAAAACCCTATTTTGAAAATCTTTCACTTGAAAAAAATTTCTACATTATTCAAAATTTATCACCATACAAAAATTTCATTACTCTTTTATCATAATGAGGTATACAATCCTTGTGGGAATCCATTCCTCTTTAATGGATTTCATGCTCATCTCATTGGCCAAACCCATGACAATGAGATTTCACAACATTCGAGAAGTGTATCCAAAACACTTATATACCCAATTATATTGTAACATAAAGTTATGCATAAATGGGTTAGCTATGTAATTTTATGATATACATTTCATGTTTTAAAAATCCTACTCATGTCTTAGATTTCGACCTAATGAATAGTAAATAATGAATTTTAACTCCAAGACCAAGAACATCGATGACCACTTGTTTGGCGAGAACCAAACAAGATGATACCATTTGTAATGACCCACCAATTATCATTGGCTTGAGAGTAAAACGAGTCATTACTAAGCCTTAAGAGACATCCCCAAAATTCCAAAGGATGGCAACAAATGCCGAATGGTTTGAAATACAAGTTGGTGGTTGAATTACCCTTTACGAAAAAACCATAAACCAACAAAGCATAAAAACATTCACTATATGATGAATGAACAAAGGAATGACCACTAAACAACTTTATATCAAACCACATGAAGTATAGAACAATGGAAGAACAAACTAAGCATCCAGGTACATAGCTGATGAACAACTCAAGACTCTAAAAAGACACCACAACTTCGTGCTCCACAACCTCCAAGCTACACAGCATCTCCCAAGCCTCACCACGAGCCACTAAAATAAAATTATTTACCTTTACCGGTGTCCTGAAATACAAAATCTACAGAAGCATCAATGTGACAATGGAGGGGTGAGTATAAAACTCAGTAGGTTTTCAGAATGACATCCTTACCCACACCACTTGTATTGAAAGGTTAAAAAAATTTATATGAAGAAAATTTTATTTATAAAATTTTCCCAAAAGAAGTTTATAACTAAATATAAACATGTTTTCAAACTATTTATACTAGAAGAAGACAAGTGAAATTGAAACCATGTTTTCCATCAGGTTAGTTTTCTAGAAAAATAACTAAACATGCTTTAGAACAATTTTCACAAAATCCCATTTTTGGAATACCCAACAATTTCACAAACCCAAGCCACCAACCATGCATTCTATGTTATGGCAGTTCCATACTCATGAGTGGTTTCTCATCGATCTCCCAATTCATCACAAGATGACTGTTTTCCATGTTCCATTACACCTTTGGCACCGAGCACAAGGTCATATTTCAACCATGCCTTCTACATATAGTAAACATTGTTCCATTAAACATTTGGCATCGAGCACAAGGTCATATTTCAACCAAGCCTCATAAATGAAACATGATAACACACCATAAATTCCCATCAATCATGCCAAAATAATCTTTAAAAAAATCGTTTTTATTGAAAACGGTTTCCAACAAAACCATTTCAAGGCCAAACCATTTGAATTCCAACCCAATTCAATAAAACTCTTTTTTAATGAAACCCAATTCCATCAAAGTCATTTTAATCAAAAACCATTAAATAAAGCACCTGTTTTATTGAAACCCCATTTTTCATCAAACCATTTACAATTTCAGTAAATCCATAATCTAAATCAACATTTTAAATTCAAGAAGACCAAGTCACTTGCACAACAATTCACCATGATTTCAAAATTTCAACTAAGTCATAAATCATAACTAAAGAAGATTTAGTTTATGTCTTTCACAATCAATTTCATTAAAATAACACTATTTGAAACTACGAAAATCAATTCTAACCAGAGGAGTCGAGATTGAAACCTCATACCTCAATGGTTTTGATGAAAACCACAATGGTTGAAGAACGCTCAAGAAACCTAGGTCGATTCTCAAAAACCTAGCTGTTGATCTCTTCTTCTAGAAAGAACAAGACCAACCCTCATCATATTTGGCATCCACACATGTATATCAACCCATAACGGGCATAGATCTTAAGAATCCTAGAGAAGAGTAGAATTATATATAAGTAAATATATGAAACCAATCAAGAACAATGAGGAACGATAACATACCTCACGAATCAGGATTCCATTCGCCAAGATCAGCCTTCAGATCATCTCTGGAATGATGGGAGTACCCTCTTTGACCTTAGTAGAAGAAACATCCCATGTTAGGGATGATTAGGATATGAAACAAGGCACATAGTGCAAAAAATGAGTGACATCCACTTTTATAGGATCTCATTTAAGTGGTCGCACAGTTTTCTCGCACGGTTATTCAAATCATGCGTTAACCATGCATTATCCACTGCCTTGACAGAAACCCCACGCACGGTTTGTCCACATAGTTATAAAAACCATGAACTTTTCATGAGGAAGCTACATGGGCCAACTACGCACGGTTTGGATGCACAGTTTGGACCACCCGTGCGCCACCCGTGTGACTTCCCATTTGCCTCCAAACTTCATTTAATGTTCTCCTGACTCTCCTATTCCTAACCCTTGACATTAAAAAAATGAAAAGAATCATTAAACGGTATATTAAAAAAATCAGGGGTAAAACAATTTAGGTTTTAATCTAATAAATTATGACGATGCTTTTCATTCATGAAGAACTAATGGATCATAAGATTTATAAAATCATGGTAATTCAATACTTATATATCTTGTTGTCATCAGAACCATAATGGTAAGAAAATGTTATCCAATATGGATAAATCATTATTTAGTGAAATAGAAAATTAATGTCTAAAACATCATATATAGTTAAACTAAAACCATATAATAAATGGCTATCTTTAAGACCCTTCCAAAAATTTATAATAACAATTGAATCTGAAAATTTGAATGATTTGATCTCTCCTCCTTTAATTATCATCTTAATAGTTATCATCAAATAATTTTTTACAATTATAAATTCTATTAACAAGATGTGTAGACCCTAATTTTTTTAAAAAATAATTTCATGATAAAATTAGATATTCTTAAAAAAGGCGATTCTCCCTTTATTCTTTAAATAATATACTATCTTAAGAAAGAATAATTTCTATTCATTTTTAGAGTTCACCCTTGAACTGATAGAGAATCATATGATGGTTTATAATGTTTAAATTGATTAAATTATTCTAGAATATAATTTTTGTAAACTTTTCATGACATAGTATCACATAAAACACAAATAAATTATGTACAATAAGTTTTTTATATGTCTTATTCATGAAAACATCAACATGAAACTCCAAACAATAGATTAGAGGATATGTTGTTCATATGATTCAATTAGTATATTATGATTGTATAAATTTTTATTTACCATTGTATTTAGAGGTTTTCAGGGGTTATGGTCCTCACTATCCATTTTATTATATCATTAATTCACATAATTCACAAAAAAAATTCATTTATAGCACCATATTGGGTGTGGTGTATTCGATTCCACATTATCATCATTTTTATCATTGAATATTTTAAATTCATTAATTATATACTCTCTTATTTAATGGAACGTTTTACCATACATGAAACATATTATAGGTCCATCCAATATTTTTGGAATGTATGGGATTAGAATTCTTTCTTACCATCATGTGATATTCCACATGATATTTCATGAAGTTGTATCTTCCTTTTCTTATCACCAAAACCATAAAGAGTTCCTCTTTCATTTACACTTTCAGTTAACATCAATCAATTTCATTAAAGATTAAGAAGGCTCTTATAGATAATAAATATTAAATTCTTGATTTCAAAACAAAAATTATTCATTCGACTTTCATTTTTGGAATAATTTTTAACCAGAAGGATACCATACAAGTGTTGAAATATTTTTCTCATAGGTACAAATGGGGTTTTAATCCTTCTACTTGGAATAAAATAATTTTATCTATAATTTTCTATAAAAAAGGGATGTGCATAAAAAAATATCTACTTAAAATCATCTTATTCTATTGTTTTAATTTTATCGTATTCCATCCATATATTAATAATATTCAAAAATTAAATTCAGTCACATTCATAATGTTATAAAACATGGATAAATTTTCCATAGTTCGAGCACAGGATGACGAAAATTATTTTTTCCACTACATTTATCCAATTATCCAAAACAACTAGATCAAAATAACTATTAATTTTAGGAAAATGATTTGGAATAAATTATTCTATTTCATGTTTCCCCTTCCATGGAAAATCTGTAAGTTCAATATAAATTTTTTTATAACATATAACATAAGATATGTGAATAAGATTAGTCAAAAAATGTTTAATCCCATATTCTATTTAATTTTTTTACTCATGATGATGGTTATTGCATGAGTCAGTACTTTTATTGTTCAAATTATTCATTTGGGATACATTCATTAACTAAGTCCAAAACGCATAGTGTGAGATACAATATTCTTTGAGAATCCCCTCATAATCATGAAAAATATTTTATAAGATGTATAAATCAAAACAAATTCATTTAAATCTATTAATCATAAGGTAAAACGGTTATTTTTTGGGGTTAAATTAAGTTCAATTGCTTCACGATGGTTTGTAAAGAGTTCATGAATATGAAAATCATATCCCCCTAGAGTTTCAAATAGAGTGTATATAGAGGCATACTTTTATGTAATAAGTAATGATTAGGTCCAATACCTATACACATTTTGAGAGTTATTAACTAGAGGTACAACTATTCCAGAACTACTTCAATAATTATGATATAAATAGGGTTATAATTTATTTGAAATGATATTCTTTATACTCCACAAAAACATTAAGATATATTTCTTTTAATTAGACATATCCTTGAAGTTATCATTATTTTTTTATAATCCTTATACTGATTTATTGAAAAATCCATTTCATTGATACAAATTTTAATTACCCCATATTTCCATACCAAAAAATTTCATTTTTTAAATAAATATTCATTAAATTTAAAAAATATATGCCCGAGTATCATGAATGTTTGTTGTGTTTGGGGACATGTTATAAAATTTTCTTATTAAATTAAATTTGATCAAAATAACAAATAACAATCTTCCAATTTAGTAAACATAATAATAATACCCTATATAATCATTTATTCATTTCCAAGGGAAAGGACACATATTAATTGGACTGCTCAGATGTTTAGTATGGGAAAGCCTTGAAGAACTAAATCAATGATCATAAAAAACACAACACATCATAATGGTATAATATGATACAAATAACTTACATTATTTATACCAAATCTATCTATAATCATACACACGAGTCATTGAATAAAACATTATCATTTCCAATACATTCATGAAAAGAGTGAAATCGTCATAAATCAATCATAATCCATATGTTCATCTCATATATGTATGGAACCATCATATGTATATTAAATGGTTTATATTTAAATTATGACTAATAGTAAAATAAAATTTGAGTGGATCAAAAATCAATACATATTTAGTTTTAAATAAAGGACCTCTCATCGTCACCAATTTACAATAGTGGGCCAGAAACAATCACCTTTCCCCCATTGTTGGCCAAGTACATCAACTAGTTCCAATAGTAAATCATGCACATCAAATCATCTGCCAGAATTATATCATGAGATAAAACCTTAACCCAATGCATTGGTTTTAGATATAGGTCACACCCATCACCTTATAGAAATCATAGAAAAATATCTCATAGGATAATAAAACATTTAACATATTGTATCTTTTACGAAATAATTGGTTTTCATATTCATTTAATTATAACAAAACCCATGAAAAGGTAATTGGTTTTATTAACATTTCATTATGTAATCATACTATAACGCATGGAAGAGGAATGTGTTTCAAAAAAGCTGTTACATCAAATTCAAAAATACTCATGATAATGAATATGTCTGGTATCATTGGATCATACCCATACTAAATATAATTTAACATAAAAGTATGTATGTTATGACAGAAAATTATATTGAAACGTCACTTAGAACATTTCTTTAGAAAAATATAATTTCCATTCAGAAATCTATTCTTGAAATTATAAAAAATTACCATAAATTAATGATTTTTTTTTCAAAATATCATTATAAGATAATAGTGTAAAAATTTCATCATTGATCATTCATGATGGTGACAAATACCATTTATTTTGTTCACATTAAAATAAATATTCATGACGTGTTTGAAAAAAGTCAAAATGGGCTTATTCTGAAAATAACAATAATATCCCATTTAAAAATAATTAAAAAATTATATAAAGAATGAAAATATCTTTATTAAATCATTTTAAAACTATAAAAACGTTCCTTAAAACATTTTGAGAAAACATGGGGGTAGTAGAAACATGATATTCTATTGAAGAGTGAAATATTGTTGATTTTTCTAAAAACAACAACATTTCGTTAACATTAAAAATTAATGACAGATAAATAAAAATTAAACATGTATTATATAAATATATCCAAATAAAATGACAAAATGGGTTTACTAATAGGTATTCTATAATATTTTTTCATTGTAATCATAATCATAAACAACCCAATTTTGCTAATAGATTATACTATTAAAATATCACCACATTTGAACCTTTTGAATCCTAAGCCCCATGAATGAATTTAAGAAAGATGGATATGTAAATACAAATATGTTTCCAAATAATAATAATAAAATTAATTTCTAGATAATATATACACCACATAAAATAATCATGTGGTAAATATGAAAAGTTTCCCAGAAAATTGATTGTGTGTTAAAAATCACATTACTATTTTGGTAACTTTTATAATGAATGTACCATGAAATAATTAATTTGAATGAAATATTAAAGATAATTTTAATAGTTTAAATAATTATTTTAAATTTCAAATGAATCATATACATCTCATTATAGAAGACATATTCATAAAATAACAAATGCCACAAAGTAGAAAATTTGAGACAGAATTCACTTGCCATATTAGAAATATTTGAATTATGGGCCCCATTAATGTATACAACAAATGAAACATTAAATACCATGAAATTAAAGATTATAATGATATAAAACATCGGATGCGTAGTTTATACACCACATAGAATAAATTAGATTCATAACCATAAAATATGTCTCTATGATGGAAAACATTTAGACTAAATCATTTACCTCATTTGTTGAATTTCATTCTAAACATTTCAAAATGTAGTAAAATTTATATATTAATATTATATATATATTATATTTCCATAAAATTTTATATTATATATTATATTATTTACATATGACCTTTTATTTCCCGTTTATTGACAATTACTTGTTAAATTATTGATTCTAGTAAAGACTATTTCGTTTTTCAAGTATCCTTTGCTTGTTATTTCAGATCCTATTACATTGATACGTGTTACATAATATAAATAATATTATCCAAGATATAATTATAATATAAATTTACAATATACATATTTATAGTCATAAATAATGGTTGGATATTGAAAATGAATCTCACTACTCCTGGAGATGGTATGCCCTACAAACGCAAGAACATTATTTTCATTTTGTCAGCGGATGGATTGAAAGAAAGGTAAATAATATTTTCCATTTATATAATAATTATTATGTCTTATTAATTATATGTTTTCATTATAACTATAATTATATAAGTAATATGAAAATATTTTGAAAAACAAGACACATCCATTCATGGCAGTGTAGTCCGCACGTATGCATGGATGGTGTTATTGTTATCCAATGAATTAGAAGGTACTTAGTTGAATGTTATATTATAATTATACTAGTAAAAATATTTCATAAATATAATATATAAACATTTATAATATTGTTAACCCAGTCTATGATAGTCGGTGGAGGAAAATGAATTACATCGGTTCGTGAGGTAGTAGACTACCATACACACGATTGATGGTTTCATTTTCTATATGATGGAAGGATAGATAGATATAGGTTTTTTACATACACATATTGAAATCACAGTATATGGTAGATACAAGTGTTTTATATTTTAATTATTAAAACATTAATGAATGTGGTATGAGAATAAGTAAAAATAATGAGTTAGGTGACATCCCCTTTGTTTAGAATAACATCCTTTGGATATCTTATTAAGGACCCTGGGAAATGTATTTTGGGAATACCAGAAGCTATAGAATATGTAAAAGGATATATTGGATGGATATTGGTCAGGTTTTTATTCAAATGAATTATTAGTTTTGATTACATGCTTTTTGGTGGTGGCCTTTTATAATTTTGGAGGAATGACTTTTTTTGTAAATACACAAAAATATTCAAAAATTGGAAGTCTATCTCAACTTATGTGCATCAAAAATTGAAAAATAATGGATTTTATGGAAAATATGATCTATAACCCCCCCCCCCCATCACAATAAATAAACATTGTTTATACATTTTTCATTTACTACTATTTTTACATACTTTTACCTTTATACTTTTCACTACAGTCAATAGTTTTTTAATTATTTTTCTATGAAATATATCCTTTAATAAAAAATATAAAAGATAATTAAAAGGCAATTTTAATCCAATTATTAAAATGAAAAAATAAATTTAACAAAATACATTTTCTATATTTTTTAAATGTTTATTTTAACAAATGTGCATGCACAAAACACCATTTTACCATAACATTAAATAATAATGTTTTATGATTTAAAAAAATATTTAAGTCAAAAAATAAAATTCAACATGTTACAAAATATTTATTATTATATAAAATATTAATTCCATATTTAAATTTTTAATTTACATTAATTGGATAATTTAATTTAAATTAAAACTATATACGTAGCAGAAAATATATTCTCTAAATAGATAATTTTTATATTTATAGAATGTTTTAATACAAAAAAAATATTTCAATTAAATAAATTGTATTAATATAAAAATTATTTGACAATGTTTACATTTTATTCAATTTGAAATTGTAATATCTTTTTAAAAATACATTAAACAGTAAGACAATTTTTAATAAATATTTGTACTTTTAAATATTCATCAAAAAATTATTCATTTCAATAAATTATCATAAATATAATTTATGAAAAAAAAATTATTTATGAATTTAATAATTATGTTAAATTTTTTAATATATTTTTATGAAATAATTTTTAAAATATTTTTGGAGATCATTAAGAAAACCCACTTTCCAAAAATATATCTTCAATCATATTATTTGATTTATAATAAAACCATGCTTAATAAAAATACCAGATGGGTGATAAAACATTTGATTGAATATGAAAAATTTTAAATTTATTCAATTTCATTTACCAATAGTGTATAATATAATTAATTTTTATAATAATACTATATTTATATAAATATTGTTTTTTAAAAAACAAATTTTTTACATGAAAATGTTCTCTATTTTTATTTATAATTAATTTACAACAAATAAATTTATTTTCATCAGCTAAAAAATACATTTTTTATAATTACTATTAATTATTCATTCCATCCCATTTTATATCTGTTTTATTATATTCATGATTAAATAACAATTTTATTTGTATGTTTTTTTTAAAATATTGGTGTCGTGTGTAACACATGTGTTCGAGGAAATATTCCTTGATATTTTAAAATTTTCTTGGGGGGTTTGAAATTTGAAAATTATATCATTGAAAAACCACATCATGAAATGTTTTAATAAAACTTCTATATGAAATTAATTAAAATAAATTATGAATGTCATCAGGGATTACACATACCTATGTATCGAAATAGGAGATAATTACTGGGAAGTGAATTATGGGCGTGGGGGAGAAAATTTTATACCAAATAATAATCTAGAGTGATATAGAACATGTTCTAAGGAAATTAATCCACCAAAAACATATAAATATTCAATGATTTAAAAAGAAATTTATTAATAAAAAATGACAATAATGGGACTATGTTTTTTTAATCTTTAACCTTATCATAATTTTGGGGGAATTCATATTATCAACATTTAGAGAACGAGAAAATTTTATGGAATAATTGATTTAGATTTTATAATCAAAATGAAATAATTTAGTTATTCATGCATAAATTTCTACATTATCAATTACTTAATGATATGAGGATGAATGTTTTCATTCTTTAATCACTAACGGGTCATTGGAACCATAATATATATAAAATTCATTCCTTCTATCTCATGTAATTATCAAAACTAAAATGGTTAGATTAATATATTGAATATGAATAGATATTAATGTGATGAAAATGTACATTATTGTCTAAAAAAATCTACATTTTAGATAAAACCATACCTAAAACGGTAAACTTTATGACCCCCCAACTTATGTTAGACCAAAGGTGAATCAAAAATATTTAATTTATTTGACCACATATCCTTTCACCTTCAAAATTACAATTATATTAATGTAATTTTAATCCCTCATAAAGGATAATACAAATATATATTTATAAACTAATAATTTCTCAAAATAATTTCATGATAACTTTGTATATGCATTTGAAAGAGTATTTGACCATTTTTACTTAAATATTATCCAATATTAAGAAAAAACATTACCTTTTGATTCTTTGGTATACCCATGTACTGAAAGATGATCATAGGTTGGTTTAAAATATCAGATGTTATTTTATTATTATATAATCAATATAGAGGTATTTTATCAATGATTTGAAACAAGTCAAAATTCACTAAAGGATGATCAATAATATTTCCATTAGGTTTAGTAAGACAAACCCAAAAATGAAATTCCCCACAATTGACTGTAGAATTAATGTTCCCTAAATATATGAATTGACTTTAGTTATAATGATTTCATACTGTATCCATTTTTCCATTGTCTTGGGAGGTTTTGGGGGATTATTATCCAAATTATCCCTTGTATTATATAACTGATTTACACAATGTGAAAACTCATTCAATTTATAACACTAATGTTTGTTAGTTTTATTATATTGATACCTTTCTTCAATCATGTCATTAACTGTACTCATTATATTATTTTGATAGTCTTTTTCCCAATAATGACTTGTCCTTAAAACATTATATAATCTTGAATTAAATGAATAATTAACATTGAGGATCTTTTTAGGTCTAGAGTTATAGAGAACTAAGCCATAACTATTACATCACATCTCAAAAATTAGATGATAGACACTTCTACTCAATTTCAATTTTTTTCGTAAGATTAAAATTGTTGAAAAAAAGAGTTGCGTCTAGTACGATGTTTTTTGAAGCATGACTTTTCATTGATCCCATCCTTAACACTACTAATCTTTATGTCCTGTGAAAAAAATTTCAAAACTTTTTATAAGCATAAAAAGATCAAAATGGGTTATAAATCAAGGAAACAAAACATTAATTCACAATTAAATACCAAACATATCACTTTATCATACCTCATGAAATCATATTATTTATGAATAACACATATAAAATATAAATCCTAATGTTAACATGTGGAATCCATATCATACATACATTTTAGATATCATAGCTACGTAGGGAATTGCATTTGGAATACCCATCACTGTATACCCCCCAAATCTCTTAGGAGAAATATTCTCCTTTACCTCGATCATGTTACCCAATGCATTGGAGAGCTATCTCAAGCACACCACACTTGGTTTATCATGGAACATACAATATACTTAAAAATTTCAAATGACCATAACATATTCATAACATATAAAACAAACATAAAAGAAAGATTACATCTCTACATTTCAATCACAATATATCAATTAAATATATTGACATAAAAAATCCATTATAAAAACTATTTTGAATACCAAATTACATCAAAGAGTATATAGTATTTCTTTTCATTTTAAAAACATTATGACTTGTTATGGAATCCAAAGATCAAATAACATTCATGGTGGTGGAATGGTTATTGTCACTGCTTACATTAAAAATAAACATTCCTTTTTGTCTTTTAGTATAACGCTTCTTAGAAAAATTTTCCCTTTGAATGAATTGAAAAGTCAAAGGGGTTTATACATTGTGTAAAAGAAAGTCATGTATAAAACAAAATATGCCTCAAGGATAGTAGATTGAGACGAAGTCCCTATTAAATATTATTTGTTATATAAAATAGATCAACTTTGTGTATTCAATATAAGAACAAATAAAGAAAGTATAAATACATGATAAGATATAAGAATTCATTTCCCAGAAAATCAAAGAACAACATAAACAAGAAATATAAGATCAACCCAATGAATGGGAATTGGGTAAAGAAGTTCCCCTACCTCATTTCTTACTTGACTCATTAGTTCTTTAATCTCCTTTAAATAGTGTAACTCCTTTTGTTTTGAACCAAAAGAATATCATTATGTTCATTATTCCTATGGTAAGGCGTCTAAGAGGAGGAGAGGGATGAGAGAAGCTTAATTGGATAGAGATTGGAGGATCCAAGGGTCTTGCGATGTGTGAGTATTGGGTTAGAGTTGATGGCTTTTTATAGGGGGGTATTTTGGAATGTGTGAAAATATTAATTTATTATACAATGATTTTCGGATTCTAAAGATCCAAAAACATATTAAAGATGAATATAATATGGCTAATGGTCAAAATAAAATCATCCAACTAAAATTTGATATGTTTGGGATATTATTTTAATCTTTATAATTTTATTTATTTAAATTAATTATTAATGAGGTTAACACTCCCTCATTATTATGTCATAAATACATTTATTTATTTGATGTCTACAAATTAAAGATAAAATTCCATGATTTAGAAAATCATTTAAGATTTCCAAAGAATATTTATAGACAAAAATATAACTTATATAGCCGTATGTAAAAATTAATTTACAAAAATATATTTGTTTATGTCATTTTAGTCATTACCTAAAGTTAATTAAAATAAAATGTCATTATTACTCCCAGTTGGTTCCATGGGGTCCCAAAATCGACCCAATGATTCCCATTTTCAGATATGTATCATCCAATAGGATTAAGACACATGTTAGTGAAATTTCTTATTATTATAATAATATTGTGTACCTTTATATTCAATATTATTCTTTTAACCATGTTTAATAAAAATTTTACTATAGTAAATATTCTTATTTTATACAAATAAGAGTACCCTATTTACAAAATTTTGACATCCTAATTCCAAATATGTAATCAATTTTTCAAAATTCAAAAAATGGAAGTGGTAGATATTAATTTAAAATTAATTTCCTTTGTCAAAACCAAATTCCGGTATTTATGAAATAATAACTATAAAATGATTGAAACTTATTTATGTTCAATTTCAAATTGAAATTATATCATTGATAAAAAATAGTTTTAAAGGTAGAAATATAATCTAATTACAATTTAAAACCAATTAGAAATAAAATGTAACCATATAAATAAAATAGAGTAAATTGAATTTTTGAAATAAAATATTGTATTTATTACTATTCAAAAAAAATGAATTTTCTCATAAAAATACCAAAATATTACCCAAAGTGAATTTTGATGTCTCATTTCTAAATAAGAATGTTACATTTTCAAAATGAACTTATAAATGTGAATAAAACTATATTTAATGAGTGTTCTCCCTCAAAAGGCGATAAATATACCTTTTAAAGTAAATTATGAATAAAATTAGATTCATTCACATTTTAAGCCTCTAAATATTATTGTATAAATGTAAAAAAAATTAAAAATAATGTATAATAATATTTTTTTAGTTCTATTCATTCCCTCTAAAACAACAACTAGGGGTTAAATACCATTTCAAATAATAATATTGTATTATTATTGTGCAACGTACGATTTCAAAGAAACCCGTTGTTGCGTATTTGGTAAGCCATTGACCATAGTATCCCCTTTAAAGTAAAATTAATATTTAATTCACAAAATATTAATTAAGATAAAAATGTATTATTTCATTATTTACCTGGGTTTTTACATCCATCCCCAGTTTGAAAATTGTATCCTTGCAATTATAATCATTTTTCAAACAAATTGTGGTATTTATACCTCATAGCATTTTAAGATTACCATGTTGCCTATTCAACCAAATGGGTTTTCCAAAAAACATATTCTTAGTCATTTACCTTATTCCACAACACTTTTACTCTTCGGTCAAGAATCTGGACCGGTTTTTCATCGTAAGATATAATCTCTTCCAACAGAAATGCCTCAAGACATAAAACATGAGATGTATCTGGTATATACTTTCTCAACATAGAAACATGAGTAACATTTTGTACCTGAGATAATAAAAGAGATAAATCCACTCTATATGAAACTAATCCATCATTCTATAGTATTTAATAGGGTCCAATGAACCATAGACTCAACTATCTTTAGTTACCCAAACACATCACACTTTTCCAGGGAGATTCTTTGACAAAGACAAGGTCACCTACCTCAAAAGAAATATCCTTCCTTCAGTTATCTGCATAACTTTTCATCAAACTCGAGGATGTTGTCACATGATTCTGAATAAACTGGTCTTTTTCTGCCATCTCGTCTACCAATTCTTGTCCCATCTACTTCCTTTAACCTACTTCATACAACAAAGTTGGAGTTCAACACCGCATCCCATATAATCCCTCAAATGGAGCCATCTGTATACTGAAATGAAAACTTTTATTAGAGGAAAATTTATCAATGAAATATGTTGGTCCTGACATCCCTAATAATTCAATGTACATGCACATAGAATATCCTCCACGGTTGGAATTGTTTGTGATGCTTCCCATCTGATTGCGGATGAAAAGATGTAGTAAAATTTAATTCAGAACCTAATGACTTCTAATAGACTTTCTAAAAGATAAGAAGTAAAACTGGGATCATGATCAGATATAATGGAGAGGGGTACACCTTACAACATGACTATCACATAAACATACAACTGATAATGTTGATCAATAGATAATTTATCTCGAATAGGAAGGAAATGAGCAGATTTAGTCATTCGATCAACAATAAACCAGATTGTATTATTACCACAAGATGTCTTCGGTAATCCCACAAAAAATTCCATAGATATATTTTCCCATTTCCACTCTGGTATAGATAATCATTGAAGAATACCTTTCGGTAACTTCCCTTATGTTTTAACCTATGGAAAAGTCAAACACTTCATAGTAAAATAAAAAATTTATTTTTTCATTCCATCCCATCAGTAATACTCCTGAATATCTATGTACATCTTAGTACTGCATAGATGAACTGAAAACGAGGAACTATGAGATTCACATAACAACTCTTTATTCAACTGTGAATCACAAGAAACGCATAATCTCTTCCCAAACCTCAAAGAATAATCATTATTAATGACAAATTCAGGAAACATACCCTTCTGAACCAACTCTTCCTTTTTCTGCAACTCACTGTCTTCCTTCTGTTCTTGCATCATTCTGTCTAATAGAGATGATTTTACTATCACCCGAAACAAAATAGAATAATTCCCAAAACCAAAAACTTCTAAGACAAATTTCACCAAATCAAAAACAAAAGGATATCATTCCAAACATAACATGGTGAATAAAGAAATACTTTTTTTACTCAAAGAAACATCCACATTATTTTCTTTACCCGGATGGTAATGGAACATGCAATGAAAATCCATGATTAATTCAAACCATCTCTTATATCTCTTGTTAAATTCCTATTGAATGAATATATACATAATCTATTCTGGTTAGTATATATTTCAAAATTTACTCACTAGAAACGATGCCTCTAAATTATTAAAGAAAAATACAACAGAAGATAATTCCAAATCATGTGTAGTGTAATTTAACTCACAAGGTACCAACTGATGTGAATCATAAGAAATTACTTTATTATTCTGAATTATGACACAACCAAGTCCTTTCAATGAAGAATCATTATAAATAACAATCTAACCATTTTTGGAAGTTAGTTCCAAAACAAGAGCATTCACCAATATTTGTTTCAATTCTTGAAAATATTCTTCACATTATTTTGTCCAAAATAATTTTACTCCATTTAGAGTTAACATAGTCATTGTACTAGATTACCGTGAAACATTGTCAACAAACCTCTTGTTATAAGCTAAAAAACTGAGAAAACTACAAATCATTGTTATATTTGGGCATCTTGGCCATTCATCAACAACTTTTATTTTAGAAGGATCAACATTTATGCCACTTTTTGAAAGAATGTGATAATTGAATGAAATTTGATGTAACCAAAACTCACACTTACTAGATTTCCCAAATATTTTTTTTTTCTTTTAGGGTTTGCAAGCCAACCCTTAAATGATTTTAATTCTATTCTTTACTTTTAGAATAAACCAAAATATCATCAATGAACACATCCAAAATCTTATCCAAAAACACATGGAAAGTTATATTCATATGATCCATGAATACAATAGGTCCATTGGTTAAAACAAAAGACATAACTACAAATTAATAATGGCCATATCTTGTACGAAACACGGTATTTTAAATGTCTTCTTCCTTAAATTTTAACCTATCGTACCCCGACCTCTAGTCAATCTTCGAAAATACTGATCTCTCGGGATTTGACCAAACAAATCATCAATATGAGGAAAAGGAAGCATGTTTTTAATAGTGATGTTATCTAATTCTCTATAATCAATGAAAAGTCTCATTGATCCATCATTATTTTTAAAAGATAAGACAGAAGCACCCCATATTGATATGCTAGGTCTAATGAAAGATTTATTTAATAACTCCTGCAAATTTCCTCTTTAACTCTAAAATTTAAATTTGAGCTATTCGATAAGGGGGATTTGAAATTGGTATAGTATTATGAATTAGGTAAAGAGAAAATTCACCTACTCTATCATGTATACCACTAGGAAACTCGTATTTAAAAACATCATGGTACTCATTTACCAATGGAACATCAATAATTTGAGTTGTTCCTTTGTTTTCAACAATATGTGTATGTTAACATTGAATTCCATATTCTACTAGTTTTTCTACTCCCTTATATGTTATCAAAATTAAGGGTTCATCCTTGTACAGAAACTGAAAATATTTCTGAAAATAAACATCCTTTTCTATGAAGTCTATCGTAGCATGTTAAACAGAAATCTAATCCATAAAAAAATAACATCGAACTCTACTAGAGGAAAAACAATAATGTTTGAAGGTAGATTATTTCAACACATAATGAAAGGAATGTTATTATAATATATTTTTTTTAATTTCTCCCATGTGTTTTTACCTTATGTTCTGGATTCATATCATGATATGGAATTCCCAAATTCATAGAAAAATTATCCGAAATTAACGATTTTGTAGACTGCAAATCAAACAACAAATTAGAAAATTCAAAACAAACAAATAGTGTATTTGATACTACCTCATTTGATGACCCAACATCTACTAAACTAGTTGGAAATGAATTCACCACCCCTTTCTGCATGTAGCCTAGTTTCATTCCATCAGTTGAGTATTCTATTAGACACTCATTTTCATAATGACCCATTTCATTGAACATAAATCATTTTACTGATTGTAAATAAATTTTTTTTTCTTACTATTACCCGACAATTTTTAGTACAATTATGAGCATTATGTCCCATTTTACCGCATCGGAAGCACTTACAAAAATTTAAAATACATTCCTAGCATACTTTTTACAAAAATCATCACAAACTATAATCCTAAGATTCTTACCATCAGAAATTTTTGAAGTATTCATCCCTTTGGTATGCTCCCTCGACCTCTTATTCTATTCTTCATCAAAGAACACCTAATCATTGAAAAAATGAATTTCAACCTTCTCTATGAATCAAACAAGTATTTCATAACATTTGAGCTCACGAGAAGCCAAAGACCTTCAATTATTTGGCATTAATCTTGAGTAAAAATTATTTATTTTACTACCAAGATCTCGTATGAAATTTGGAGTACACATTTCCAGTTGAGTGAATTTATCTTCAAAGTAGCCATTGGGTCATCATCCTGCATAATTTTTTGGAATTGTTTTACGATCCAAATACCAACGACCATAAGAAAATATTTCTCAAAAAACATAGCTTTCAATTTTTCCCAATCAAGATCATCAATGTTCTCACAATCCATGATATTATTCACCATCGGCCACCACTGATATGCTTCACCATCAAAACGTTAAACAACGAGACAAACATTTTGATGTTATGAAGACCCCATAACAATAAAAATCTTCTCTAGTTCTTTAATACACCCATAAACTAGAACAGGGTCATATGATCCTTTTAAAGATGGGGGATATTACCTCATGAAATGCTCCACTACATCCATGTACCTCTCCGGTTGATCAATTTGATCGTGTGCATGGATACCACCACCATTTATATGATGATTCAACTATTCCATCACAACAAAAAACTATTCTGTTCCGATTCCAACCCTATCAGGTTGCTGATTTAGAAGGTTTTCTTCCTATTGATGTCTTCCCAACATAGCTGCCATGTTTCCTCCATGGAAAACTATTCTTATCATAGAAATATATTAGGTGAAGCAACATGGAAATATGAAAATGATATATCATTTCATTATTAATATAATGTAATTTATGGATATTAATTTAACAATAACCTAACTATTCAAGTTATCTATACCGAACTATGCTTCCAACTATGAAGATATGGCCATAAAAAATTACATAATCATGAATGATAATAATAAATCAAATTGAGGATCCTTTCAGGTTTAGTGTTTTATATTATTAGGCCATAACTATTACATCAGATCTCAAAAATTACATTATAGACTCTTCTACTCATTTTCCAATTTTTTATGAAATAGAAAATATTTAAAAAAAGAGTCATGTCTAGTCCCATGTTTTAGACAGTATGGCTTTTCCTTGATCCATCCTTCACCCTATTCAGCTTTATGGATTTTGAGAAGCATTTCAAAACATGGGATCAGCATAAAATGCTTATTAAGTGTTATAAAACAGAGAATGAAAAACATAGTTTTCCATTACATACCTAACATAAGCTCTTTAACATACCTCATGAAATCATAAGATTTTTGAATAACACATAGAAAACAAAAATAATAAATATAACGTGTGTCGTCAATAGAATACATACATTTTAGCTATCATAGATACATATGGAGTTACATTTGGAATACCGATCACAGTATATTCCATGTATCTCTTATGAGAATCATTCATGTATACCTAGTTCACTTTACCCAATACATTGGTGAGCTATCTTGGGCACAGCTACACTACGTTTATCATGGAACTGCCCATATATATTATAATGCCCTAGAACCATAACATATTCATAACACATAAAACCAACATAAAGGAATGATAACATTTCCACATTTCAATCACAATATATCATTTAAATATATTGAAATAACAAATCCATTATAAAATCCAATTTCATAACCAAAATAGGTAAAAGAGTATATGGTATTTAGTTTCCTTTTAAAAACATTATGACTTGTTATAGAATCCAAAGATGAAATAATACCTGCGGTGGGGAAAAGGTCGTTGTCACTGCTTACGTTAAAAAGAAACATTCGATTTTGTCATTTAGTAAAATGATTCACAGAAACAGATTCCCTTTGAATGAAATAAAAATTCAAATGGTTTTATATGCCTTATAAAATAAAGTGATGTATAATTCACAATATTCCTAAATGAAAGGTTATTGAGAGAAAGTCTCTTAGAAATATCATTTTGTAAATAAATTAGATCGATTATTTCTATTCAATATAAGCACACAAAAAAAGTATGAACACTTGATAAGGTATAAAAACTCATTTCTCACATAATCACAGAACAACATAGACATGAAGGAGAAGATCAACCCAATGAATGGAAATTGGGTTAAGAAGTTCCCTTACCTTGTGTCCAACTGGACTCATTCATTCATTAATTTGCTTTAAATCAGGTAACTCCATTTTATTTTAACCAAAAGTATTTCTTGAAGTGCCTTTTTCCAAAGGTAAGGCTTCTAAGAGAACAAGAGGGATATGGGGAGCTTAAATGTGTAGAGGAAGGACAAGAGAATAGGCTTGAGAGGTGTGAGTAATCATATAGAGGTGAGGTATTTTTATTAGGGGGAGGAGGGGCTCTTTAGGAAAGTGTCAAAATATTATTATATTATATTATAATTTTCTGTTTCTAATGGTCCAAAATATATTAATGTAGAAGATAAGTTGACTAATAGTCAGAATAAAATCATCCAATAAGAATTAGACATGTTTTGTATATTATTTTAATCATTATAATATTATTAATTTAAATCATTTATTAATGAGGTAAACAATGCATCATTATTATGTCCTAAATAATTTATTTATTTTATGTCTAAAAGCTATTAAAAAATTACCATGATTTCATAAATTGTTTTAGTTCTCTAAAAGTAATTTATAGTCTAAACTATAGATTATATAACCCTACAGAAATATTACTTTACTAAAACATATTTTCTATGTCTTTTTGACATTACATTAAGTTAATTAAAATAATGTTTCATTATCACTCAAAAGTGGCTCCATGGGGTCCCAAAATCAATTAAAAGACGCACATGGTTGGATATGTATCAACCAATAGGATTAATACCCATATTGGGATAATTTTATATTATTATTATAATATTTATTTAAACTTATTTACCATATTTACCATTTAACCATGGTATATAACATTTTTACTATAGTAAATATTCATTATGTCTAAAAATAAATGTTACATATTTACAAAATATAGACCTCATAATTATAAATATGGAATCAATTTCTCCAAATTCAAATAAATGATGTTGTTGAAATTAATTTAAATTTAATTCCCACTATTAATACATAAATGAGTGTTTTAATTAAATCATAACTATCAAAATTTTGATACTTATTTAAGTCCAATTTCAAAGTTCAATTACATCCAATAACCAAACATGGATTGAATAGTTAAAATTTAATATAACTACTCATTAATACTAATTAAAAAGGAAATATATCCATATAATTAAAATATATTAAACAAAGGTTTTGAATTAAAATACTATATTTTTCACCATTCGTCAAAAACATTTTTTTTCAGAAAAATACCAAAATTTTACCCAAAGTGATGTTTGATGGCCGAATTCTATAGAAGAATATTATTTTGTCAAATAGAACATATAAAAGTGTCCAGAACTAGATATTATGAGGTATTTACATCAAAACGTGATAAATCCTCTTTTTAATGTTAATTATGATTAAAATTAGATTAATTCACATTTTAAGACTGTAACTTTTAATAGATAAATGTAATTTTTTTTAACAAAGATGTAGATTCATATTATAGTTAGTTTATTTTATTCCTTCCAATACAATTTCTAGGCGTTAACATCCATTTAAAATAATAATATTATTTTATTATTTTGCAACGTAGTATTTAAAAAAACTTGGTGTTGCTTATCGGGTATGCCATTGAACATAGAATCCTATTTAATGGGAAATTAATATTTTATTCACAAAATATAAATTAATATGAAATTTTATTGTTTCTTTATTTACCTGGGATGTTACATTATCGATGGAGGGGTTTCCTATGTTTGAATAATCATTATGTCTCTTTTAGGAATTATCACAAGTCTTCTAACCAACATTTTTGGCTTGTAAGAGGTTGAAATTTTTTCTTCCCTCCTTGTGATATGAAGCTAATACTTCATGTGAATCCATATTCCTATTCTAATCACCAAAACTATGTGGTTTTTTAACTCCCATTTACACATTTAGTTAATATTTATTAATTTCATCATTGATTCTAATTCCCTTATTGATAATGTTTTTTAATGTTTTGTTTCAATTCACTATAAAATATGTCATATTTCCTATCAAGGATAAGGATTAACTAGAATCACATGTTTCAATTATTGTGAAAATTTAGCCAAGGATTTAAAAGGAATCATCAAACTTCTTCTTATTCTTATGGAATTACTTCTCCATTTTTTATATGAAATACAATGGATGTACTTACATAAATATATCGATACCGTTAAACTAATCACATTCCATAGTATCAATTTCATCTCCATTTCCTTTTATTCTTAACAATATTCCACCATTTATCTAATTATCCTTCTAGACGATAAATATCTATGTGTATTTCTTCATGGTTCATGAAATAAAGATTATAAAATATATTTTATATCACATTTATCCATTACCATGCAACTAGTGAATTTAAAGACCAATAAAATTATGGAGGCTGTAGTCCAATAAAATATTTATTGGCATGTAACTCCAATTTTTATAAATTGGTTGTTCAATGTGATATGAGTTAATTATTATAGAATGAGAGTGTTGAGTGAAAATAGTCAAAAAAAATATTGTATCACATATTTAAATACCATTGGTTTTTTATGAGTATGTTCATTTCATTGGTAATTACATTCGCTGATTGTACGAATCCTTTGGATTCCAATCACTAAATAAAATAAAAAAATTTACTATGATAAAAAATAATCATTTTAAAAAACCACATAACCATGAAAATTCATTCATAGGATGTTTAATTCATGAAACATTCTTCTTAATCTATGAATAAATAGCATTAACTGTTAATATTTATGGTCATCATTTATTAAATTATTCCATGAGATGGTATATAAATAGTTTTTTAATTTATAAAACATATCCCTCAAGAGTGTTAATTCTAGTTTGTAGTAATGATAATTATAGTGTCCCAAATATAGTGAGATTCAAATCACAATGTTCCAATTTTAGAGTTATGACCCCTGTGTACAAATGTTAAAGATCGGAATCCACTTGTAGTGCCCATAAATAGATGTAATTTCTTAGAATCTACTCACTCTATCCATAACCACAATTTTTGAATACATTCTCATAGATATAGTTATCCTTATATATATATATATATATATATCGGTAGATTATTATAACCCTAATCTCAATTAATTTAATAAAATTTTCTTAGGATACAAACTATATGAATCCCAATATTTCATAGATATATATTATAATTTTTTATCTGAATATTCAATACATTTAACAAATACACAACTGATGACCATAATGTATTAGTGTCATTGGTGACTAGATACACGATATTATAAATCTATAAAATATTTTTGAAATATCTAAAAAATTTATTACCATTTACTAATTATTGTAGACATTCTATAAAAAACACTTTCATTATATCTTGGGGAAAATAAACATAATAAAGGATGAGATCAGAAGCTCAGAAAAGGTAGACATGTAAGAAAAAAATCAATGATTATTAAAAAATAATATAATAATTTTGCTACGTGATATTGAAGATAACTTATAATATTAATACCCAACATATCAAACATTAAAAATGATACATGGAATGAAATTGTATAACTTCCAATACACGCAATATAAGTGTGAGAAATAATCATAAATTGATCATGAACCATATAGTAATGTCACATAAGTTTGGAATAATTATAAGTATATAAAAAATTCCATATGTTAGGTTTAACTAATAATACCATCAAATAATGTTCGATCAGGTATCCAAGACTATTTCATATTACATAATAGATTTTTCATCGTCACTTTTTTCTCATAGTGGATCATGAACATTGACATGTTTCCCGTAGTTGGTCAAGAACATTGTCTCGTTTCCCATAGGTGAGAAATAATTTGAGGTTGTTTCCCATACGTATGTCATATGATATAAATAATTACCCAATGAATATGAGGTTGACTTTAGTCCCACCTATCAAATAATAGAAATTATACACAAGCCTTCCACAACATCATGATGTAGTCATCATATCATAACCCATGAAAATGATTTATTTTCAAAATCATTCTTTCATTGCATAACATTTGGAAGTAAAATTGTCTTCATAAAGAAATCATCATTTAATAATAAAATATTCCATCGAAATGGAATGAGTTTTATTATCATCTAGACATAATAATCATAAATCATATAGAGAAATAATAAGGATTGAATCATCAGATAATGTCACTAGAAAATTTATTATAACATTAAATATAGCACAATTGTTTGAAAATGATTTAGAATGATCAATAGGATCATTTATTGAGTAAAATAACCTATAAATTTTGAAATTACAATGCTTAAATATAAACAATTATTATATATTAAAGAAATAAATATGTGAAAAGAACCCTGGAAACATGTATTGGAATCCTTAAATAATTTACCGGTTATTATGGTGGAAAATAACATTAATTCCATACATGTTAAAAAAAGACTCCTTTCACATTTTTAGAAAAAAAGTCAACAGATACTTGATCAAAATATAACAAGAATAATCCTTTTAAAACATTTTTTAAACAAGAAAACATTATTAAAATATCCTATGATGAATAAATGTATAATTGTAAAAAAAATCTTCAAACTATTTTTTATAAAACATTGATTTTGTGGTAAAGGTGTTTTTAGTCAATGAAATAACTAAATTCTATATTACAGTAAAAAAATTTTCCTTTATATATTGTACTTAATAAGACGAAAATTGATATAAAAAATATTTCTCAATAAATAAACATATTATAATAACATTTTTGTTTTTATTTAGAGTTATACTATAATATATCATCACTTATGGTTTTATTATAATAAATAAATATAATCAATGATATTGTAATAGAATCATTTTTACAATTATAGTTTCTTTTTAATAATAAGATGATTGAATGAATTAACAAAATATGTATATTTAAATACCAATAATTTTGATATAAATAATCATAAATTACATTAATGGGAAGTATATAAAACACATGAATTAATAAAGTGGTTAATATTAGTTGAGTCTCCGATAAATAAAAGAGTAATGAAAATCACTTATATACTTTGGTTACTTCTGAATTAGAATCTCCATGAATGAATTAATTTAAATGACACTTTATATATCATGAGATTAAATAAATTCATTATATAATATTTTAATGAGTATATATATTAAATAATTAAATAAACTTAGAGTATAACATAACATATATATCATGGTTGATGATTAGAGATAGAAATACCTTGTAACTTTTTAAACTATGGAAGCATAAGGCCCATTGAATATTAACAAAAAAATTAATATTAAATATAAATTAAAATATATATTCATTACATAACATGTAAATGGTGTATTATATACAAAAAATAAAATAAATAATGTCCATAACTATAAAATATGTATCATAATAGAAAAAATTGACCCTAAATACTTTACCTCCAGTGTTGACATTCATCGTATATGTTCAAAACTATAATAAAATAAATATATGTAGATTGTAAATTTATTATAGAAATATAATGGAATATAAAATATTAAAAAAATATTTAATTGTGACCTTTTATCATCTATTTATTATCAATTTCTTGTAAAAATCACATTTTGCGTAATTTCTTCTTTGTTCTCCATGTATTTTTTTTTATTTTATGTCCTTTTACGTTGATAATAGTTTCATCATATCCAAAATATTAGAAATTATATAAATACCATATATATTAATTAGGTAAATATTTATAGTCATCTAACAAATTTATAGAAATAATATGAATTATACAATTCATAGAGATGTTAGGCCTTACATACACATAAACATTGTTTCTATTTTCTCAATAGGTGTAATGAAAGGATGGTAATATATATATATATAGATTAATGAATAAATTGTATTTCATATATATCATATATATTCAGTTAATATATCATCCTTACTATTTATTTCAAAATTAAATGATAAATGATTTACATTGCTTCATAAAGGTAGTCCTCCAAACATTTGCTCGACTGACATTATCATTATCCAACCAATATGAAGTTGAAAAGGTAGATGTGATATTGAAATTTTAATTTTATATATAATTTTTTGATATTATATATAAAAAATAAATACAACATTATATCCAACCATTTGAGGAGATGATGTAAAATTAAACAGATCAGTTTGTGAGGCAGTAGTCCATAGTACACTTAATTGACAGTTTCATTTCACATTTTATGGAAGGGGGGATGGATATAGGTTATTAAGGAAATATAATAAATTTTATTATATGGTATACAATAGTTATATTATATTTTAATTATTATGGAATGATTTACTGTGTTGGGTAATTGGTAAAAAAGAAAGATCTTAGTGATGATAAATATCTTCGCATAGAATAACCTATATTAGATCACTTATTACAGACACTAAGGTAATTAATTTGGTAATAAAAATCATTGGAATGAGGAAAAGGATATTTTTTAAAAAAAATTTTGTTTTGGGTGACACAAATGTCATATTATGAGCAAATAAATAGGGGGAAGTGTAGATCATTTATAATTCTGTAGTGATGTTTTTTGAAATACTTAAAAATATTCAACATTTTGAAGCCTCTATAATTTAATGTACCTCCAAAACATATAAATAATGGATCAGAATGTATATATTTTTTATCCACACCTCCAATACATGGAAAGTCATATTTATTATACATTTTCTTCTATAAGCACTATGTTTTTTAATTTTCAAATTATAGTTTACAAGATAATCAGTGTATTTCCATTTATTTAGAAAGGTAATTTATCCAAAAGTATAACAATAAAAGATATTTATTAGATGATTTGGAACCATTAATTCAAAATATTAAATTACATTTATCAAAAAAAATTCTTATATGTGGGAAAAACTAATTTTAACATGGGATCATAAAAAATAGAAAACCATGTTTTAGCCATAAATGCATTAAATAATATTTATTATTCACAATATTCCTTATGAATAATTATTAAATTTATATTTTATCCAAATATTAATGATCTAGATTCAATATATTGAATCCATTTTATGTAAATAAATTAACATATGAGGAATAATTTAATTGTGAATCAAACTAGCAGATGTGATGGAAAAGTGGTTTTCCAAAGAGAAAACTTTTATACTTTATAAAATTCAAATGTCAAATACCAACATGAATTTGATTAAAATTAAAACAAATAGACTAATAATAATATAGTTTAATTTATATTATTTTTAATCATTTTGAAATATAAATAATCATTGAAAATACTTTCAATGATGAGAGATTTTTCAATAAAAATCATTATTTTTCACTATTAATCAAAAATATAATCTATTCAAGAAATTATAAAAAATTATCAATAAGATAATTATGAAATTATGATTTAAAAAATTTAATGAATTTTTTCAAATACATTTAATTTTTTTTATTTTTTTCTCAAATAAGTGGGAAGAGGGCAATAAAACAACTATCTAGAAAAATAACTTTTAAACATAAAACAAGATTTGTTTTTATCTGATGATCAAAAAAAATTTAGATGGATATTAAACATTTTATTGAATATATAATATATTTAAATTTAACTACAATAATTCACTAGCATTTAATAATATTTTTCATTAATTAAAACACATCGTGTGCATAAACAAATATAATATAATATATTTCTTTTACATTTAAATGATTTATTTTCTCTTCTATAAAATATATAAAAAATGAATTTTTTTTATTAATGATTGTATCATATATTTATAATAAATTACTTATCCCAATTAATTACCATTGATTTAAGGTTTAGTTTATATTTTTCATGGTTAAATAATAATATCAATTAAATATTTTAATTTTATAGAAGTAGATTTTTCAAATAATTTAAACTAGAGAATAAATTAAATTTAATTGAAAAAATATATATTTCATAAAATATAAAGGATTTACAACATCAATTATCTGTATGTCATATTCCTATCTTATATGGAGTACTTTTCAATTCGGGGTGGTGGTAAGAATCCATCCTAGTAGGTGTGTGCACCCATGGAGTGCCTTGATAAGTATATTCCATGATTTCAAGACCATTATTTTCATGATTTTATGTTATGGAATATGGTTATTTTCTCATGACACATGATAAATTCTTGTGATTTCATAATGTTATCAATTTTATCATTTTATTACTCGTATGTTCTTGTATTTTACTTGTTTATAAAATATTGTTAATTCCAAAATGTCTCCTTGCTATTGTGTTACCCCTTATTGAGAATTTGAGAACAGTAAATTCATATGATTCACTATTTCCTTTAATGATTAGATGTGGTAAATAGCGTTTGATAAAATTACAATGATTTTATTACGAAGGAATGATTAAATTATATAGGTATATGAAATGATATAATATAGGTTTTCAAAGGAAAAACCAATTTATTCTCGTAATGTTTTGTAATTTCAAGATACATATAAACTATATTTGTTTATAAGAAAGATCCTTATGTCTGGTTTTAGGGGAGATTCAGAATAACTCTATAGATTTTATCACATCAAGATACAATGTCCACATAATATTTAAAATGGAATATACAACATATTATGAACATTTATTTGATTATTACTATGATATATCATCCTCAGATAGATTGTCAGTTAAACAGGTCCATTGAATTGATCAATGTTAATCTTAGATCATTCCCTATGGACATTAACATATATGGGAATCAAAAACCTCATGTGGTTGTGTTATCAAAAATAAAATTTCAATCATCATTTTATATTTCTCTTTTTTAATTCATATATTGGAAGAATTGCATACCACCAATGTAATAGGATGAAGCTAAAGAGTATATTCTATTATGTGTGGAACAAGATGATTAAATGTGAGAAAAGGTCAAATTTATTCAATAACCCATAAAATTATTCAAAATTACTAATCTATTAACAGTAAAAACATTTAAGAGACTTAGAGATTTTTGTTAGAGATTAAGAGTTCCACTATATATCTCTATGTAAAATGGTGCTCATATTTGGGTTGATGGGAACAATATATCCTAATTATAATTTCCTTTTAGAGAAATTATACCATTTTGGAGTAGTTTTATATTGAATAACACTCCCAAAAATAATATCATTAATATATTATATATTCCACAGGATTATTTTTTTGGATGTAAAAACTAGACCCATCACATGTACTAAGTCCATATGTGGTGCAATTATAACAAGATCTCATTTATATGTAGATTCTAGTTAGGATCTTGGTTCATAATGAAAATTCTCTACACAAAATTACTATTCAAAGTGACAGTGTTCAATGGAAGACCAAAAAGTATTAATAGAAAACTTGGTATCCTACGGATGTAATGAAACCAAAGTACTCTCATATGTTTTCAGCATTTCGTATGATCTAAAATTTTTAGGGTGAAATTTATAAAGAGGTAGAATGTAATGACCATGAATTTTCTATATGAAATTAAATTCCATATATATATATCATTGTGAACATGGGTTTGTAAATGATTCCCATGTCTATAATAAAAAAAAATATAACCATTTAAATTCAATTCACAACTAGTATAAAATATTTTTTATTATTGGGTTATATCATCAATTCTTAAAATCCATCATTATAAAGGATTTTTAATTTTAGTTAATTTTTAACATATAAAAAATGAATTTTCCATTATCTTTAGTGTTGGGTAAAATTTTAAATGACACATAAAACTATGTTATAATGTCATATTTTATATAGGACCATATTTTTTTAACAAACATATTATTTGTTGTCAAATAAATTACACTTCTTCTGACACTTTTTCATTCTCCTGAACTCTAAGTCAGGATCATCAATCTCATTGTTCTGTATTTACCAATCCATTATTAATTACACTATCATTTCCATTACCATCAGTATCATCATCACTTTCTCTTTATTCTTTATCTAATATTGAATCTTCTCCCAAATATCAATTTTCAGTTTGAAACTATTATTCTATTTTATTTCCATATAAGGTTTTCTTAATTTGATTAATTTTTTTTGGATTGATGTTTTTAGGAATGGATTCTTTCACAGATACTATTCTATATAATTTTTTTGTTTTATTTTTTAGTTCTAATTATTATTTAAAATTAAGAATTTTTGAAATGATGAATGCATATTTTAATATTATGGTTTGAATATACGATTATTTGATGAATTAGGGTTATAAATTTCAATAATTGTCTAAGTAATGGGTGATTAAAGTGGGTTATATTCATGTATTATGGATAGATTTTTTATGAATATTGGATTATGTATTATTGATAATATATATTTAAGTAATCATGTTAATCATCAGATCATATTTTGATAAAATATATTTGTTGGATATTAATTATTCATGAAATAGCTGAATGATTGACAGCATTATAATATTACTAATATGGAGATAATTTTATTTTAATGCAAGATATATTATGAATAATTATAATTAATAGGTTTTCACTATGTTTGAACATTTTATTCATTTTACTATATTTTATTTTTTCGACTTAATTTTTTTTTTGAATACCATAAAATTTTTAAATTGACTCCTTTTATTTATTTTAATTATTATCTAATAAAAAAAATTATATTAGAATTAATTTAATAATATCAAATTTCTATGATAGTATTTTCATTTAAATTTCATTTGAATAGAATCTATATTCATTGATCCAAATGACAATTTTTTTACAACCACACTAGAATATAAATATTAATATATGTGTTAGAACGTTCATAATTTCATTTTTATGTTTTATAAACATAGTTTTTTCATTCTTTAATATTTTTTTTATATTATGATATTTAATTATTTACTTCTAATAAAATTGATATTGAATTATTAAATTATATAATAAAAATAAATAATTACATTGTTTTATTTATTTTTATCCATTTTAAATAAATGATAATTATTTTATACATGTGATGTCTTGTAATTTTCATCCATGGATTAAAACTAAATACATATAAATACATATTATAAAATATGAAATATTTTTCCTTCATTTTTTTGTTAAATATTTTATGTTTCTATTATATTGATATTTAAAAACTCAAATTTAGATTTATATTTCCAAATGTAAAATCATATATTCAATTAATGAATTATTTTATTTATAATAATTATTTGTTATTATATTACTTAACCATGATTAAGTGGTGAATATAAAGATGTTTTTCATGATTTTTTTGAAATTTTTAAATGATGTTCTAGAAAATGACCTATTGGTCTATCCATGCATGAAAATACTTAACTAGAAAATATTGAAAATAGTAGAAATAAATTATCACTTATATTTTAATGGATTTAATATTAGTTATTATCATAAAATATATAACGGTTAACTTTCGATGAATTAAAAATTTATAGATGAAGATGATTTTCAAGTTAATAAGTATGATAAATTGAAGAAATGATTTTTGATAAATTAGGATTACAAATATGATTGAGAATCTATATATTAATGTGGGAATACAACTGTATCATGGTTATATAAAATTAATGGTCCTATAGATGGTGTTATGATTGATTAACCTGGATTATAAAAATTAAAGGATTGGAAAGATTTTTATAGTGCTGTAGAATTTACTATATGGAAAAATACCGAAAGACATTGATCATCCACATTCATATAAAAAATTTTATTAAATTATTATGTTTGATGGTTTTGGAGTATATGGGGACACATGAATACCTAGAATAATGTGTGATATATTGTTAGGAATACTATGTTCTATCGTATATTCCTAAATGTGTGACATCAAAATATAGGTTCGAAGAAAAACCATAGGTTGATTTAACTATTATGATGAATTAAACAAAGGAAATATTGAATCTTCATGTATTCCATCATAAAAATAATTATCTAAAATTTAAAATAATAAAAAATTTATTGATAACATGAAGATTAATTAATATTTGATGAAAAAAAACAATCTAGCTGACTTTCAATAGAGGAAGAAAATTGATCAAAAGATTATAATATTCGGAAATAATGTTAGGGATCTCAAATATGGGTTTCCAAAGATGGAATTAATCAATATCCATACATTATTATAAAATCTAGTTCAATCCTTTTGTTATTGGTAATTTAAAACTCATATCCAATTTTTTATGTCATGGAAATATAACGTGACATGATTAATTATTTTATGACCAAAAAATCCAGGAGTGATATTCAATAATTCTTATGACTACTAATTAATGATTTGAATATTTTTTGTAAGTAAGGTACAACAGAGTATGATTATAATATAGTGGGCCAATTTAAAATTCATTAAAGTAATATGTTCTCTATAAATTAATTCCTAATAAAGGACAATTTTTATGGATACAGTGTTAAGGGTCATAATGTTTTTTGAAATTAGTGAATAACATGCATCATATTATCTACTAAAATTTTAAGCAAACTAATATATATATATATTTATATCATAAAATGTTTCTTTTTTTATTGATTAAACATATATATGATTAAAAATGGAATTCAATGTCTCAAATTAATTAGATATATGTCTAAAATGTTTTTTAACCGATTAGTATTTTGAGAGGGTGAAAATATTTATATCACATTTGGAAGGAAAACATTATGTATTAAATAATGTATACAAAAAAAATGATAAATAACTTTCAATATTCGATATTAGAAATATAATGAGTCCTAAAAAAATTTATGTCATGAATGTTGAGAGTAATATATTTGATTGTATTATTAGAATATTGTAAGATATTAAAGGGAAGTATATGGATTGGTTTAATGCAATATTTGAAGAACTCTATATGAGAATATATAAGGAGTTAGCTCGCACATGCAATGACTGATAAAAGTTACAAACTCTCCCTTTTAAAATGTTATAAAAGAGAGGGAATTTTTTTATTTATTTATCCCACCATGGTATCAACGTTCTATAGGTCAGTTAATAAAATTTCAAGTATGTTCTAGCACTAAAATACTTGATGACCATAGGTATGAAATCTAAATATTATCAAATCGTCTAACTATAGCTCATTCCTATTTTATTACATGGAATAATACCCATCTATCTCTGAATGATCAACATAAAGATGTGTTATTTTATCAACATAATTGGTATAAAAGTTATTGATTAAAATTAGTTGATGACCGTAGGTTTAAATTTTATTGTTCAAACTACTCATCTACTATGGTGAACATCTTTTTTCATATATACCTCTATATACTATTATTATTTTTGTGAAATTGTATTCATTTTCGGAAAGTAAAATTATTGATATGTGAAAATATAAACAAGGGGCATTTATTAATCTTTGATAACATAGTAGATGACTGAACATATATAGAATTTCATATTAATGTGTTAAAAACAATTTTTTCCAAATAAGAATGATATATGGATTCTGAATGACCAAAAAACAGATTTCACCATTACTTAAAAATACAATTCAGGGGAGATTGTATGCACCAAAAACGGTGATACAGATAGAGGGAAGATCTCGTTTAAACTGGATAACATGGTATGGCTTTCACATTAATGGTTATAAATTTTATTCTAAATATCATGGAAAAAGAATAGAAAATAAATATAATAATGTTTTGGTGTTATAATATGTAAATAGTTTTCTAGGTTCCCAAAAAAATACCATATTATCAATAGGAACATACTATAGATTTGTTGATTAAATATGGCAAATTGGTTGTATTTTTTTTTAGTTCCATCCTTTGACTACAACTGGGTTATCTGTAACAACTGTTTCAGACATGATGAATATGTTTTTACATTAGTTAAATTTAATAAACTGGAATATAATGTGCATCATTTTATCATAGAACATATAGAAAAAAATTATATATTCCAGATCCATATCATTTATTGTGTTAAGTAAGTTTACAAGGAAGAAATAGTATTTTGGTGATGAATAACGTGATGATGTTATTGTTTAATTTGATATACCTACTTCAAATGATATATTATCAGATAATATTTTAAGAATATCTATAGACATGGTTTTTTCTTTATGAAATTATCATGAGAAAAGGAATATAGGAAAACCCATTTATTAATTACCTAAGATTACATGTAACATATATTTATTTTTCATTTAAGAATATAACATTTATAAAATAATTGATATATTAGTTTTAAATTGTTTCAAAAAAACAAATTTTTTTAATAAATTCGATTAATTTTTTTTGAATACATTAGTTCTTTTCCATCATTTTAAATTAATCTACTTTTTATGTAGATATTGAATTTTTTAATTTTTTTACCTAAGATTCATTTTTATTTATCTATATCATTTTTTACTTCAAATTTTATATCATCGTTATTTTAACAATATTAACTATAAATATATATGATAAGGATTATTGTGTGTTGTTTTTTACAATGTATGTTAATAATTCTAACAAAATTTATAAAATGTTGTGTTATTTAATTATTAGTTTTTATCACTTTAAAAACATTATTCAAATATTTTATTTAAATATTAGTTATTATATTATATTATTTAATTTTTTATATTCATAATATATATAATTTAATCAATAAAAAATGTTGTTATCATTTTATTTAATTAATTTATCAAAAATCATGAATAGAATCTTTATTTCAGTTCACTTTATTTTGGATCATGTTTAATAATTTTCAATTAAATATATAATATTTTGATTATTATATTTCTGTATAATTTTTTTCATTTGATTTATAGGATAATTTCATATCAAATAGATAAGTAACTAATAGATTTATGAGAGGAATTGACACATACATTTATTGAGTATTATCCTCGTCCTTCAGCGTAGGAGTTATCTACATCCAAAGGAGAATATATTGGTTCTATGGTTGGTAAACGAGGTTGTACAAATTTACTGATATAATTATCTGGATTTATCTCTGAGTAGAAAATAAATGTCGAGTTTAAAGATAATGATTATATTAGGGGTATAATTTTAATAAAATAATGTCATTGAAAACTTGAGCCAATGTATAAATTTTTATTTGTATTCAGGAAAGTGTAAAAAAGATGAAATATCACATTTATGGGTCCAACTTTTTTAAACTCTTCTGTTATTATTTTACATATCCCAAGATGTTTTATATAATGTAGGTTTTTCCATTCTTATTAGATAGAATATGGTAAACATGACTATAACACCTTAATATTTTTTAGTCTTTAACATTTAAATTTAAAATTATTGATACCATACATTGTATGTAACACCAAACTTAAATGAATAATGATATAATATCAGATATTGACATAACAATTAGAATATTTATGTGGGCATTAGGAATACTAATCATAAAATCAGAATAATATCCTCACCTAGTAGAGTATAAATAAAATTATTTCATTTCATAAATTAAATTCTGATATATTTATATCATGGAATTAGTAAAAAAATACTTTAAAAAATTATAAATTAAGAGTCATTTTTTTATGAAATGTAAATGTTTAATAAAATTATATAATTAATTTAATAATATAAAAAAAATTTACACAGAAAGTAGATCTAATAATTAATATTTTTTTTCATTACAATACTAAGATTATTTTATTATATTTAAATAGGTATATTTTCAATAAAAGATTATAGTATTTAAAAATTAAATTTATATAATTTTCCTAATTTTTTCTATAAAATAGTTTCTATTATTTAAATCTTTAGATTTAAAATTTCGTAGCGTTTCTGTATTGGATTTTTCATAAATAGTTGAATTTTTGGTGAATATGGAAATATGGTAATTTAAAATATTTTACATTATAGATAAATAACTTAATTATTGAGTCAAAAATGATGTATAGAATAGGTAAGGACTAATTGGTTCAATATCACATTATCGTTTTACTGTATTAACTCATTAGAAAACACTATTGATAGTTTTGAGACAATATAATAATCTAATGAATAGAATAATAATCAAAACACCCCTCCCTTTCATTATAACCATCACCTCTTATCCTCACACCATATCAGATTTGGATCATAGTAATATTCTTCTAAAATCATATAGAAAACCAACTCCCATATTGTTGTCTTTCTTGAATCACAAAGATAAAATTTCCAATCAAATTATGGAGGTTCTCATGGAGATGACACCGATGAAGTAATAACATCCTTCATTCCCTTTTGATTTAATTTATTTTCTTATCCTCTCCTAACCCCTTCCAAAAGTGAATCATAACTCTAGTATCATATATATACAACAATTTTGTTTTACTCATGTAATATACATCATCAATTCTCTTCTCTTCTCTTTTTATTCAAAAGTAGAAAACATCACCCATGAACTGTCGACCCTCTACTTTTATGGGTGACATGTTTTCATTTTTATTTACCGTTTTCAATAATGGTAATGAAACCATTTTAATGTTTATAAAAATATTATAATATGTTAATTAAAATTTATTTAATTTTTTTTCATATTATATAATCAATTTATTAAATAAAACAATACTAGTTTGTGATACTCCTAATAAACGCCAAAATAAATTAAGGACTTTTCATCAACAATTCACCAATGAATTTTCCTCAAAACTTATAACCAAATTATATATGAGTTCCTAGAAACTTTTTTTATATAATCAATAACAAATAATTTCACTAGTTATTATGTTATTCCCATTTGATAGGAAATCCCATGTTTAATACTCAACTGAACTGTCCGTAAAACCACAAATAAAATTCTACAGTTACAAAATAATTAAACATTATAACTCATCAATATGGCCATAAATAAAATTTAAAAAATTATAATAAATAAAATATATTAAACATTGGTTCATAATTATATAATTGATTAATCTAATTTGATTGTGCATGGAATTAAGTACAAGTGAAAAACATTTTTAGACATTAAGAAAGGGTTTTCTCATCTCACCAATTTTTATGAGATATTTCTTATTCAAAAATTATTTCTTGTGTGTAATGTATGAATATTTACATTTGATATTTCATATCATGAATCTATTTATCTTCTTGTTATTCAATGTAACATATTTTTATCATCAACATTAAGGGGTAGAAGGTTTGAATATTTGAAAAATTGTAAGTGGATTCCCAAACCCAACTCCCTTTCATTGGGTAATACATCATTATTTCCATATACTAATGTGGATGTAAAATTAATATTCCAGATAATAATTTATTTTATTCCCATTTATTTTCTCAGATATACGTGTTTTCTACCTATTTCATTGATAAATATAATGATTAATTTATAATAACTCATTAATCCAAAGTAAAAATCGGTTTTATCGGATGGATATTACAATATTTTTATTAGAATATTTTTTATCTATTTCAAAACTACTTCTGGTTCTTATGAATAAGTCGTTTTGATTTATTATGATACCATAGAATATATATAATATAATTTTTTATAATCAATTTAATTGAGAATTTACTATCTGGATACCATTCTCCGTATTACTTTAGACAGTTTATTACTACAGATAATGAATGGGGAAATAGTTTATATTAAATTTGATAGTTTCAATATAAATGTATGTGTTGATTCTGTTTCACCTTTCACAAATGAGGAATTAAATGGGCTTAGTAAATGTTGGTGGGGTCCTGTTTATCTACGAGATGAATCGGTAGGTCTCATGTGACCAACAGGATTGAGTTATGGCTAATGACATACCCATTTATATTGAGTTCTCCCATAAGGATATGATTGTAAACACATGAATTCAAAAATAATTCCTTCCCTAAGAATGAGACTATTTATTGATAATAAATGTGATTATTTAACTATTATAAAAATATTTGTTATGAATCAAACTCTTGTGATTATTTATACCGAATTATCTGATCATATTTTATTCCTTCAATATTGTGCTAATGATTATGTTTTCATGTGTGTGGTATTTTTTATTCACCTACAATTATTCTTTATATTTATTTATCTTAACATCTTCTATATAGATTACCCTTACATAGAATCTAAGAACACCATTTTATTATATTTTTCCCCATGATTACAAGATATATATTATGGTTGAGTTGAAGTTAAAATCTTGGATAATAGGTATGTTTCAAATGGAGTTTATTTATTTTATATAATTTTAATTTGTAATGTAACATTTATTTATGTATCTTATTTTCCAATGATACTAAACTAATTTTTCATTTGGTATGTGATAACTTTTTCTTATTACCAATTTAATAAAGCTAGGAACCTACTCCTAGATGGTGGGGACGGGTCTATAAAGTTGGTATTAGAGAATGTTTTGTTATAAATTTTGAATATAGATTTAGTTTAACCTATTTATGGAAGAATATCCTGAAAGATAACTTCGAGAATATTACCAACGTATCCATTCTTAATTTTTTTATAAATGTTATAATTTTTGTTTTCCAATATATTTAAAATTTGTAAATCTAATTTATCATATGGAATTATTTAAAAATGGTTCATTTTGAATGGAATGGAATCAATGTAAATATAACTATTACATGAAAGTATTTTCCTCCAATACAAGATAATGATGATGGATATAGAGCTATAAATATATTTAAATGACATATAAAAATACTAGAACAACTGACCCAGGTTACGATAAATTACAATATTCACAGAGAGCATCTCAATCTATGATGTGGTGTAGAAATGTTATACCTCTTTATGTGAAAACAACCTCCATCATTAAATGAGACTACAAAACAATTTGTATATGAGTAACGGATATGTTATATACAATAGGTATTTATAACATTGATAATTAATGAAAGGATGAATGTTGTCATGGAAGTATATCATCTCTTGAGATATGTGAGAGAATGGTGGTCATTATTTCAAAACACAAAGGATGATGATGAAATATAAAATATTGAATGGAATGATTTTAGGGAAGGTTTCGTGGAAAAAAATTCCCTTCACAAACAAAAAATGGACATTGATAGACAACTCTGGAGCCTAGGACTGAATGATAATGAAAATGTTCCTATGTATGAATCCAAATTTAAAAGGACAATATGTCATGTTGTGGACAATATACGTAATCTAGGGAGAAAAATTAAAAATTTAATTGATGTTATAAATCCAATAAATCAATGTGAACTTGTCTCAAAAAAATTTCATAACATGAGGATACAAAATCATGTTCCACCAAGATTGAGAATTAATTTTTCAAGAGATATGGATTTGATTGGATGATATTAAATAATAGTGGTGATGAGTACTATGAAAATGTAAATTAGGTAAATTTAAAGAATGGAAGAATAGAATTTCCATCTTGAAATAAATGTGTAATGAAACATAAAGAAACAAGTCTATTGGGAATGGTAGTATTTTAAAAATGTGTAGAGAAAGGACAATATGACTATAATTGAAAGGGAATGAAATAAGTTAAAAATGTAAAATGTCTCAACTATAAGGAGATGTAAAATGTTTCACATGAATTTCATATATGTCAAGGGAATAATCCCCATAATAGGAAAAGGTAAAATTCTATTCTTATGTTGTCAAAGAAACTAAGGTTCATGTTTCTAATTATTTTTTGATAGGTACATTAATCATATTTTAAAATATAGAAATATCTTTATTTGATTGTGGATAATTTAATTCTTTTACATCTTATAAATTTTCTATAGAAATTATATATTTTCAATTCACCTTAAAATTATAATTTTTCAGTCAATACTCATACTAGAATCTTTATTGAAACAAATATGCATCAGGTAGTTCCTATTTTGAAACATATATGTACTCTAATTTATTATTTTATTATCATACATGTGGTTTATTTTTATATAATACCTGATATGGATTGGATTTCATGATATTAATATAAAAAATTCAAAGTTAATAAAATTATAAATCGTGATGGATATAATAAATTTCTTATCATTAGAGAGGTGTCTTCATCATCTAATTTATATTAGGATCTACCTCCAGAAGCTCTTCTAAATGATATTCTTGTAGAATAAGAGTAGATAATCTTACTGGATGAAAAATAACTCTTCAGATTATGTATGTTCCAAATTTACATGAATATATTTATTTATTTACAGCAGAATTATTTAGACATCATATAGAATAAGAAGTTGAGTTTTATATTGACTTATTCATTAGTGGAATATCTATATCAAATAATCCCAATAGAATGTCCATAGTTTAGTTAATATAGTTAATTAAACAACGTGAGGAATTGATGGAATTTTATTTATACACCATAGTGTTTCACCTTGGGAAGGTCTTGTTGTTTTTGTTAATTAGAAATATAGATCTATGAGACTATTCATTGACAATAGGGAGAGAAACACCATTATAACAATGAAAAAGTATAATTTTCTTGAATTGATGGATTATTTAAAAAACATCACAGAGCTCAGTATTCCTGAAATATTGATCATAATTATAGATATAATAAATTCTTTGTGAATATGGATGATATTCCAAAAACAAAATTTCAAACAAGTTATGGAAATTTTGAGATTATCATAATTCCATTTGGACTAAATAATGAACCATCATTATAAATAGTAATAATGATGAAGGTATTTAAGGAATAACAATATAATTTGTTATTATTTTTAACAATTATATGTTAGTGTATTCCCGAATATATAAACACCATGAGAACCACTTGTGAACTGTTCTGTAGACTTCATAAAGTGTTTATTTATATGTGATGTGTAGTATGTGTGAATTCTAACATCAAAGTTTATATTCTATTGACCATATTATCTCTGAGGATGGAATCATAGTTGATCCTTTGAAGTCAATGGTAGTACAAGAATGACCAACACCGATAAACTTAACTGAGGTATGTATTTTCATTATTTTAGAACATTATTATATATGTCTAATTTATGATTTTGTATTATTAAATAATTCATTTACCATGAATAAAATAAAAATGGGTTAGGTTTGTTTCTGTAAAAAATTTGAATAATGTTTTAAATAATTTAATTCGAGATTGCTAAATTCCCGAATCTTGAGTCTATCATTTCGAAATGTTTGATTTATGATTTATGTGATGCATCAAGGAAAAGGAAATGGTTGTGCCCTTGTAATTAATGATAGATTTATTACTTATGATTCATGTTAGTACATAATTCATGATTATAACTATCCAACTAATGATATTATTTTAGGAGCTATAGTATTTTCTTTATAAATTTGGAGACATTATCTTTATGGTGATATATGTGAGATATATACAGATCAAAAGAGTTTGAAATATATTCTCTTATATAAATAACATAACATGAGGAAAAGGTAATGGATCAAACTACACAAAATGATGGTTTTCTAATACACTACCAATCATTGAATGAATATAAGTCATAAGATACCATGAGCAAGAAGAATCAAGGACATCTAAAAAATGATTATTGAGAGGGATCATTTTTACATGGAACTAGAAAATATGGATATAATAATTATGAAAGTAGTTGAAAAAATACTATAACCTCAAAATGTTTCCAAAAAATTGTTATTTAAAGAATAAAAAGTTCTCATTCTGATGATGTGAATTTTGAAAAGTATATTAGACGTATAAATGATGGGAAATTTGAATACATCGTATATGAAGAAAGAATTTTGAAAATTATGAAGAGGATTTTTATTGTCTCAATACTCGACCTAAACAATGAACTATTTAATGAAGCTCGTTGATAAAATTGTCTTAGAGACCCATGATATCACAATGATGTATAGAGATTTAAAATAACTTTTTTGGTGGGATAATATAAAGCGGTAAATTGCTGATTATGAATCATGGTGTTATGTTTTTCAAAAAGGTGAATGTTGAATGCTAACATCCTAGAGGATTCATGCGACCTATACCGATTCATACATGGAAATGGGATGAAATTACATATAATTTTGGTACATGATTACCAAATAATCCATAAAATAATAGTATAATATGATTAGTTTTTGATCTACATAAAAAATTAATAAATTTCTCGCTATAAGGGAGGATTTTCCATGAGATAAATTTACAGAAATCTATGTTAATGAATCTATAAGTGTTCAAGGTGATCCTGTGTCAATTTTTTAAAATCAAAATCTCCATTTTACATCAAAATTATAGAATATTATTTAAAAGTATTTGGATAACGATATTTATTTGAGTATTATTTTCCTTCCTAAAACCAATGGATAGCCTGAATGGACTATGAAATATTTAGAAGACATGGTGATATCATTCTCCCAAGACATCAATTGTATGTGGGATCATTATTTATCATTTATATGATTTCATTATAATAACAGCTTCCAATAATGTATTCAAATAGAATAATATGATTCATTATAAATCCAGAGATGTCCAAATCCAATATGTTGGGATGAAGTTGGTGAAAGTAAGCTTCTAGGACAAAACCTTACGGAGGAAATAACATCAATGATAAGGACCATTCAAACCAATAAAAAATAATTTAAAAGTAGGAAAATGATTAATTCGAACAACGAAAGGAAATAATTATATTTTCCAGTGGGAGATCATGTTGTTTTGAAGGTGTCTCTTTGGATGGGTGTTACAATATTTGTAAATATAGGGAATCTATGAAACAAGTATATTTTTTATTTTCAAATTCAAGAATTAATTAGGGATTTTTAATACAGTTTAGAAATTCCACAAAGTCTCTCCAATTTTCAAGATGTTTTCCATATCTCATTATTATGGATGTACATGCCATATCAAATTCATGTTTTCGCTTCTGATGAAATAGAATTGGAACCATATTTATAATACAATGAACAATCAATGAACATTCTAGACACTAGATAATAAGTTTTTAGAAATCCTATTACTCAAATGGTAGTGTTACTCTATAGAAATCATAAAATTGAAGATGTGATGTGGGAACCAGGGGACATTTTGATGAAGAACTACCAAAATTAATATATGAGGTGACATTCTGGAAAATTTAAAGAATTATTTTAATGAATGTATAAGGCATCGCATATAGTTTTTATTATATGTCTTTTTTAACTTTAAATCATTATATATATTACATTTCATGAAACATGAGACTTAAATGAACCATGTTATACTATAAAAGATTAACATAACAGTTAGGAAACTATTATGACAATTAAAAACAGTAATATAGAAACTAAAATAATAACCTCACTTATGAGAGTATAAATAATACATAGGTATCTCATAAATCTCAATATGATATATTTATATCCTCAAATATGTAATTAATTTTTTAAAAATATAAATTATTTTTTTGGTTTTATTTGTGAAACATAAATTCTTATAAAAATATTATAAATAAAAAAATATTTTAACTAAAATCATATTATCATAAAATTGATTCATAAATTAATATTTTTTTTGAATTATAATTATAATATAAATTTATGAGACCATATTTAATTTTTCATAGTGTCAAAAATATGTTATAATATAAAAATTGATTTGAATCGACTAAATGAAGATTTTATTTAAAAATTAAAATGAACATATTTAAAAAAATTATTTTCATAAAATGGATTCTCTTTATTAAATCTACGTGTCTAGTAATGGTAACAGTTTATATTTTTATATTTCTAAAATACTTGTTTTTTTAAAAGTAAACTACGATAATTTACAATATTTATCACTATAGGTAAATAAATAAATTAATCAGTAATGGATGATGTATGGATGAGTTTAGATATTTTTTTTAGAAATCATATACTCTATTTACTATTTATATTCCGGGGCAGCTACACTATTGAATGTCTTGAGCCCAAATAAATAATAATGAATAAAATAATCAAAAAAAACATCATTCTCTTCCACTATAAATACTACATATTCTCATCACATCATAAAATTCATGAACCAAACTTATAGTCTACTAAATTACTCTTTCAAACCTCTTCTAAACATTATGTCCTTTATGGTCTTAGAAAAATACCATTTCAACATGCCTTAATGAGGTTATAAAGGAAACGACCCTCAGGAGGTAAAACCCTCCCACTTTCCGTTTTTATTTTGTTTTTTTCGTATCCTCTATTCAGCTCCCCATTACAAAATATAATGATAACATTAGTATCATATATATTATTTAATTTCAAAATTTTAATGGAATACCAATCGTTAATTATATTATCATACCATATAATTATAAAAAATAAAGCATCATATGTGAGGTGTTGACTCACCGCCTATGTGGATGAAGAGTTTTCATTTATAATTACCGTATTCAGGGATAGTAATAAAAATTATTTCATTGTCAAAAAATTATATAATACGTCTATTACAATATTTTAATTTTTTTACTAGTAAATAATAATAGTGTTGTGTAAAATGATACTATTTTGGGATGGTTGTAAAAATATCCAAAATAAATTAAGACATATTCATCAATATTTCATCTAATGAATAATCTAAAATAAAATATAAAAAATTATATATGATATCATATAAAATTATTTAAGATCATTAATACTAAATATTTTCTCTAATAGAACATTTATTCACATTTTACAAGAACAACATATTTTATACTCAACCTAACCGACCAGAAAACCAAGAAATGAATGGTCATAAAACATTGAAATTACACATTATAACTCAAAAACATATCCATAAATTTACTTAAATAAAAATATAATAAACCAAATATATGATTAATATGTTGTCAATTAAGTAATTAATTAATATAATATGATTATATGTGCCTTTAAATACATGTTCAGAACAGATTCATACATAATTTAACAGTTTTCTCATCTCACTTTAATTTTTTTATATTACTTATTCACCTTGTACTTCATTTATGTGGTGTATATATAATTCAAATTGATATATAATAATAATAATATTTTATTTTTTTGTATTAAATTTTTTCTTTCATGGCCAATAATTTTATCAGGTATACAGTTCAGTTGTTTGCAATGTGGTAAGTGGATTTTTGAACAATATTCCCTTTCATTAAGATAAACCACCTTCATTAAGGATTTTAGTGTGAATATTACTTTAAAATATCAAAAACATAATTTCATTCTTTTACCATTTATTATAGTGTATATAAATATTTCCAATATCTCTTTGTGAAAAATAAAATTAATTTTTGAAAATATATTAATTTTTCATATAAAAAAATGGAATTCATATTCTGAATATTTTAATGATTTTATTAGATTATTTTCATCTTTTTCAACAATATTTATTAGCTATTATGGTTAATATAGGATGATATATTAAGATTAAATCATCCATATTTTATTTTATGCCTTACAATAATTTTGACTGGGATATACTATATTGATACAAATATCCATATTAAATTGAATAATATATGATTATGTATACTGATTTATGTGATATTTTCAATTTCATATGATAGTTTCAATTTGAATTTATATGATGATTATTATTCACCCAATTCATATGAGGAATGCATTGAAGCTATTAAGTTTTGGGTGGGGATCGTTATGTCCCCTTGATGAATCAGTGTTTCTCATGAGACAAAACTAGATCAATTTTTTGCTGAGGCCTTACCCATTTTATGTAGACATAGTGGTCAAGGCCTTGATGGTATGTTATGATGACCTTAATTATGAATTCCCACATTTTGGAATTAGTTATTGGTAATCATGTGATTATTTGACTATTATAATATCCATGGTTATGTATCGTTCTAATTTTATTATTTAAATATAAATATTTTATCATCTTTTATTCATCCCATATTATGATTATGATTATAATTTAATGGAACGTATTACTAGTTACACGCTTTGACTTATTGTTTGTGTTTATTTTTGTTAGATAATGATTTAATTTTACCCCTATAATGATTCTGGGATTACACTATTATATTGTTTTATTTTCCCTAGAATGCCAATATTTATATTATGATTGACATACAATGATATTCACAGATAATAGTTGTGTTTTAGAAGTGTTGTTATGTTGTATTTCATTTCAGGTTGTATATTAACAATTATGTCGGTATCTTGTTTTCAAAATATGATTAACATTTCATTCCTTTGGGATGTGTTCACTTTTTCTATATACCAGTGGATCAATGTTGGGCACCAGCTCCAAGCTACTAGTTTCGATCTCTTTACACTAACAATAATGAAAATTGTGGTGAAATATTAATCTTTGGGTGTAATGAGATGGATGAATTTTAAATAATCCCCCATATCATTTTTTATTTTTCTCAAAAGGAGTAATAAATGTTTATTTGATATATATTATTTTCATATAGATGATACATATAAGTGGTTTATTAAAATTTGATGAAACAAATCATTATTGGTAATTGAAATGTTACATTGTATAATTTTTTATATAGGTGGTAATATTAAAAACATTTAACCTCATTATAATGATTCCAAGGTGGTTTCATTAGTAGATTCATTCAAAAAAACATGTACCTTCCTACATTTTCTCATTTTGGGAATAAATTATTATAATAAAAAATAATTGATGAATAATTTAAAAACAAATGAGATGGGTATTCAGGCCTGCAGAGAGGATATAACAGATTCCACTGAACCTGCATTAATGAATATAAGGGAGACTAAATGTGGAAAAAGTGATGAATTGTTACAAAATAATTGTGGTATATTTTTGAGAGGTTTCTATGGTGTTATTTACATTATTTGGAATCTTTATATATTATGGATCACTAATAAATTCACCAAACTTTATATATATGAGTCCCGTAAAAATAAGAGAGTTGAAGATACATTAATACATGATGGTATGAAGGAAATTTTAACTACTGATTTACTATAGCCACAACTCTTATGTCATAAAAAACGGATAAAGGATGGTGTATCTATATTAAAAGTGTTTTGTTGTTCTATAGATTCTTCAAAATTATGGTGTATGATAATGAATAGTATATATGATTTTGAAGCTAAATTTTAAAATAATGGTTAGATGACAGATTATAGGAATATATTTTTATTATTATTTATGTTTTTAGGGTTGAATATAAAGTTTTCGGTTACCGATACCACTCTTCCACTATTGTCTGCATATCCCACTCATCTACAATCTCTTTCAATTCCTACACCTCCTCCTCCCCAACATCAATTTTATGTGAATTGTGTTTTTATTATCCCCATTATCATATTGATTCTTATGGGATTATAAATTATTTTTGGATAATGTTCTTCCTCAACTAATAGAGATGAATTGTCTTATGTTCATAAAATAGTATATAATTGATAGATCAAAAATATTATTAATATCTATAGACAATGTCACTATAGTTGGAAAAATTATCAACCATTATTAGTTTTACTATGCATAAATGTCCAAGAAATTACAACTAAGGTATGGATATATTTTAACCATTATTTCATATTTCTTTCATATTAGATTTTAATTTTTTAATTTTTATTTTTATCTATATTTTTTATATGAATAATTTAAAGTTAAATACATTGTTTATAAAAAACAAGAACTATAATCTTCTTTGACTGTAAATTGTAAATCTTATGGACTCGATAGTTTATCTGCATTTGTATCTTGGTTCATTGATCATTATTAACTTGTAATGGAATCTAGAAACTATATATGTTAAGTGATAATGATAATTTGTAATATAAATATCATAGTGATTGTAATTAGAGATTTATTGGGAAAAACCACGATGAATGAATTTTCCATATATGTTGATTATCATATTTATTTCAGTTATTTTAATATAATGAAAATTAATAATATGTTTTATATTATATATCATTAATCAAATTTATTATGTATGATATGAAATTAGTATTTGTATTTTTTATCCTAAATCTGATTTCATCAATAAAAATGATAATAAATGATATAGAAATAAGATTATATATTGTTTAATGATTTAAAAATAATGCAATTTTTTATCTAGTTCATCATTGTCTATAAGTGTAAATAACATGTATTTCAAAAAGTTCTATTACCTTTTAATTTAATAACAGATCACATTATATATTTTTATATTTTTTTAAATTGGGTGTTTGTGTTTTTTCTACCAAAGTGAATTCAAATTAGTGTTTTTTATACATAATTGGTGACTTGTGAAAAATTTCCCTTTAACTATTTTTCATGCGTGTTTATTGATTTGAATATATTTTGATTATAATGAATTTTAATTTTATTTCATACATATCAATATTAAATACTGCCTGATACTACTTTAGTGATACAAAAAAGAATGATTACATAAAGTATCTATTATTTGTGAATAATGGGGTTCTTTCATTTTTAATTACAAAATTTTGGTTGCATGTACTTCAAATTTTGTTTTATAATGATTTTTTTTTGAAATATAAATAGCATCACTAAGGCTGAGTAATGAAATGTGGATATTATGTTTTAATATTTATAATTAAAATAATTTCCAATTGTACAATTAAAAAATTTAACTAGGTTTAACTTTATCAATAATTTTATTTTAGTTTTACATATATTTATATTGAAAATGAATTTTTAATTATTTCCATTTAATTTTTAGGCTTTTAATGGAAAAAAAATTAGTTGAAAAATATCTAAGTCACTTACAAGGATAATTGATGGATTATATCAGAGTTTTGAATATATTTTAGTATATTTGTAACATATATTTGAGTTTATAAATTAAAAATTGCAAAGTTGAATTGATTTGAATTTGTGTTGATGTTTTTTAGTTTAGGATCCACTAGTTTACCTTAGGGATATTGTAATGAAATTCTATTTCAAAAAATTTATTTTCACATCAGTTATTGTATAACACATATTAAATTGATTCTTTTTCTTGTGGGTTATTGTATAACTAAAATGAGAACTGTGTTTCCTTATACAGATTTTTAATAATCCAATATTACCCATTTAAAAAATAATTTGAAATATGGTTTTCCATGTTTGTTTGAATTAAAAGACATGAAAAACATATCTAAAAAATATGTTTAAATAATGTATCATGGTAATTGATGATAAAAAAATCAAACACTCTGATGTGGAAAATCCAATTTTTCACATGTGAATATAAAATATTATATATAAATTATAAATAATCTACATATATTTTTTTATTATAAATGGAATATGAAAAAAATAGAAAATAGAAAATTGATGTTTAAATTATAGTGTTGTTCAGTCTGTTAGAATTAACACCGATTCAAACAACGCTTAAAGAATGAAAAAATACTACTAGATATTTTCATTTTGTCTTACATGTAAAATTTTGTTGGGAAAAAATCCTTCAAGGCATCATTGAAGAATTTTTGAGGTGATTGAGTTTGTTGACAAAGTGGACATCTGAGTGGTGATTGTTGACAAAGCAAAACAATGAAATACTTTTTTAAAAAAAAGGGGATTTCATTATGGAATGTCAAGTTCAAGAGCTGAGGTCAATGATCCATTTTTGGTTCATGAATGTCTACAAAAGGAATCGATGATCTGGAGGTGGTACAAAAAGAACAGATACAATGTGGCGCTGGTTTCCAGTGCTTGCCAAATTTTTGGGCCTGAAAATCGACAAATGATGAAAAGTGTTTTTCACAAAGGGAATTGCGTGCCGAGGACTTGGAGTATATGAAACATGCGCGCCATATGTTTTTCAAGATCAGAAGATCAAAATATGGCAAATGAAACAGGTTTGTGCACGTTTGGGAGTTGAGTTGCGCAAGTTTCTAGGAGGACAGAAGACTTGCACGCCGAGACTGGGTCGCGCAGGTGACTTGCGCACCGTCGCACAGGGTGGCCAATTTGCCTATAAATATTGGAACACCCATCCTCATTCTTAACCAGAGTTCAACACTTTGAGAAATCAGATCTCTTGTCGTGCAGGTGTGGTGGACACGCAAGTGGTGTGTGGGTCGCGCAAGTGATGTTGCGCGCCAGTTGTTGAAGTTGTGCGCCAGTGTGAGAAGTTGTGCATCGGTTGACAGTTGCACGCCAATGTTGGTTTGGGCATAAAAGGAAGAGATTCGTGCAAGTTTGGAGTTGGGGAATATTGTTTCATGCAAGAGTCTGAGGTGGACTTGCGCGCCCATTGAGACTTGTGCGCCGATACTTGCGCGCCGAGATTGACTTGTGCGCCAAGTATGGTTTATTTCCAGTAGTGATTTTCGAGCTGCGTGGAAGATGGAAGTTTTCCTGATACCTTTGAAGCAAAGAGAGATTCATCTATGGGTGAAAATTGGACTTCAACAGAGAATATACTTACAGAGGAAGATGCATTCTTTCATGAAAATGAAGAGACCTACAGGTCTATAAACTGTGAGTGGATTCCTTCCAAGAGTAGTGAGCAAAGGAAGAGAAAGAAGGTGATCCTTTCCACCGATAGTGATCCAGAGAGGGAGAAACTGGGAGTGACCCTTGGGAAAGCAGTGAGGTGACCCTAAACTTGTAAAGGCAGTGATCCTGGGCATAGAACTGATCTAGCCCGAACCATTGTATCCACATCTAGTAATGAATAGTGGAATTAGGTACGACTGGAAACATGTCGGCGTATGATCCTTGGACGTAGCCCAGTGGGGGTGAACCAAGTAAAAATCTTTGGGTCTACATGCATACTTCCCTGCGTTGCATTTAAAGCATCATCATCAGATAAAGAAAAAAACAAGTGCTCATAATAAACACAGAAGTTAAAACGAAGTGACCCTTGTAATAAAGAGGTCAAGATCTAGTGGGGCATGATGAACTTTGAAAAAGAAAATCCATACCCTAATTCACCCCCCTCAAACTGTATATAGGCCCCTATTGTTCCTAACAATTGGTATGAGAGGGAAGGTTTTTTTTATCAGATTTGTTTTCTCTGACTTGGTATAGTTGATCTCTGTGGTCAAAGAATTAGTCTACTCTTATCTCGGTGTGCCATCGCAAATGGAAAAACATCAAATAAGAAGCATAAGTCAGGTGGGATTCCTCAGTGTGGAAGTGTGTATAGAGAAAGTGTGATTTAATTAAAATAATCAAACACATTATAGAAGGAAGGTCTGGATGAATCTGATAGGGAAAAGATTGATTCATTCAAGCACGATGCAGGAATGAGTGAGGTACATGAACATCAAAGAGATATTGAAACAAGTGATGAAGAAGTAGAAATAATTGAAGGAATAATAGATATGACAACTAAGTTAGAGGCTGCTCTTGAATATAAAGATGTTTGGAGAGCCAAAACAATGAAATCTAACAAATTTGATCACGATGCCAAACTCTATAAATAGCAATAGGAAGAAGAGAAGTCTGAGTTGATGGATAAAATTGAGAAACTCATGATATCATCACCAGAGAACTCAGAATCAGTTGGTGAGTATAAGATTAAGATTGAAGAACAGAAAAGGGAGATCGATGGCTTGAATAGAAAAGTAAAAGATCAAGTCAAGTCCATCGAAGAACATGATATTCCATGTGACATTGGAAACACCAATAAAATTAAATCTAAAGACATTCATATCCATGCACTGGAAACTGAGATCAACAAGATAAGAAGTTTGAATCAAAGACTTATTGATGGAGCTACAGAGCTAAAGAAAAAGAATGATTCTCAAGGTGAAGAACTTTAAAAGGTGGCTAAATTGAAGGGAAAACAAAAGGCTGTTGATTATGAAGAGAATCAACAGTCAGATGAAGTTCAAAATCATAAAGCTAGAAATGATGATCTATCAACATAGTTGTCTGCAAAAGTTAAAAATAATCAAAGGCTACAACAAGAGAATGCATGTTGTTCTGATTCTATTACTTAATAAAAATTGAAGGTAAAGCAGCAAAATGACATGGTTGATAAGCTGAAGCGTGAACTGGAAGATGAGATGAGTTCTGGAAAGAATCTCAGAAAAGAACTCAATTACCAACTTGAATCAAGGGATATGAAAATTAAAAAATTGGAAGAAGAACTAGAATCAGTGAATAAGGAAGTGGTGAAATCCAATGCTAGAGGAAAGCCTAAAATGAATGATGCTTCGCACTTGCTATTTGATTATCCCTCGGTAGGTGATGATGAAATGAAAATGAAATTTTATATATCTGAAAAGAGGCATGGAAAAATTTTCTCAGCTCAAAGAACATACAGTTTGGGAAAAACTGGTATTGGGTTTGATGAATCCCCTTTCTTTCATGACAGAAAGAGGTTTTTGAATAGTTCTAGAAGTGGATAAAAACATCTACGTGCTGGAGATAGGCCAAAGAGAACAATATCAAAAGGAAATGATGACATGTGCTACTTTTGTGGGATTCATGGCCACACATCAAGCTTCTGTTTAGAGGCTCTGAAATAAATCTCAGGCTTTGAAAATAGAAACTTTGATAAATTTGAGAATAAGAAGAAGCGTCATAAGAAATTCGAGTGAAGAGTCTCTTAGGGGATATCATTTATCTGATGCTATTACTGTGGAATAAAAGGACACACAATGCGTATGTGTCCGAAAGCTCAGAAGCTCAATGTCAGAGAAAGAACTCAAAATGCATCAACATCTCGACAGGGAAATGAAAAAATGAGGTATTCCTTTGATGGAAATTGTTCTGTATGTTCTATTTATGGGAACTTGGCAAGAAATTGCAGCAAGAAGAAAGCAAGAAAGTAAAATGGACTCGAAAGAATATTCTCAACCCCAGTGATGCATAATCAGAAATTCTACATAAACATATGTAATAAAACAATATAATAGGTTTTAAAAGTGTATATGGTGAGTCAAGACCCACAGAAAGGGAATTCCCAAACTCCATTCATCCTTTGGGTTATCCTCTCCCTCTCATATTATATATATATTTATATATTTCTTACTAACAAATTATTATTGAATTAATTATATATTTTTTTCCTGAATATATAAGTATTTTTTTTCTCATTTCTTATATGTGGTAATAATTTTTTCTCCAGATTCCATGGAAACTCTTCTATAATTCAAAGCTAATAAAAGGAATCTTTTATATTTATTTACCCTTATACATTATAAATTTTTTAAATTATTTTTATCTTATAAAGATTATTAAAATACATATTATAGTAGGTAAATGTATAATTGGTCATTTTTTTATTTCAAAACCCCTATGATATAATCTTTAAGAATTGGGTTTTACCCATTTCATGGAACATTTACTATGGATCCTTTTAATATACCAAATTTATTATAGATTATTTTGAATATTCATTAACATGATATCTATAGACATAAATATATTTTTATATTGAGCTATTAATATCTATAATAAATTGATCCCTTATTTTTATTGGTAATTTTTTTATACATCATTTTGTAATTATTTGAGACATGATTGAGTAACCCATTTATTTGTAATGGGGTTTTCATATTATTATATATTATATATAACTTAACTATATTTTCAAGGAGTATGAATGATATATTAGGATTTTTTGGGTTAGAACCAAACTATATATCCCCCCTATTGATTGGGTATTGTTTCACATTTCATAAGACCCATATAAATCGGCATGATATGGTTAGATTTGTTCATAATGCAAAGTATGGGAATACTGTAGCTCCATTTGTCCATAATTTTATGTTGTATTAGTTTTTAGACTTTATATAAACATAAAATTTAGTTTAGAATTATATTATGTATGATATCGTACTTAAAATTCAACATTGAGCATTAAGAAAAACGTGATATAATTAAATAAATATTATTATTTAAATGTGAAAATTATAAAATAGTTGTTATATTGTTGTTATGATTTGTAATAACCAAACAAAGGTAAATATTAATATTGGATTTATATAATTAAAATATATTTATTAATATTCTAAAATATATGTACTCAATTTTTATTAATGACATTTTATGATTTAAAAATATGTTTTCTTTAAGAGTTGTTTGTATTTTATTTTGTGGGCTGATATTATAAATAAATTATACCATTTTCAGAAATTATAAAATAGGTAATTATTATAATTTTAAAATTAGTGGTTCAATATAATTTTATCATGTAGTTTTGGTATTTTTTTCAAAAATGATATAATTTTTTGTAAACGGTGAAAAATAATGGTTTTATGAAATCTCCTTTTAATTTCATTAAATAAATTAACATTAATTTTCCATCTTATTATTGATTGGATTTAATTTAATATAAGTTATATTTTATAAACATAATCTACATATATATAAGTCTATATTATATTAGAAATGTTATATGTTCATTTTTTTCATAAAAACACTATTTTCTAAAAATGGTATTACATTGCATTTGATGAATTTATATTAAAATGTATTAATACAGTTCTAAAATTTTAATCATGAAAATATTGATTAAATATATGGAATAATTATTTTTAAATGTTTTAAATATGCCACTTTTATCTTTAGTCATTACTAATAAAAACTGTGGTAGATATTTTACACCTTGGTAAGGGTAAAATGAGTAAAATGACGTTAAAATAATGAGGAAGGGGCTATAAATCTCCCGATCACTCAAATTTGTCCTATTTTATGACTGTTGTTTTATAAAATAGTTCTTATATGTTAGAATATTTCAATTTATTTTTTGTTTATTTTGATTATAATATTAATATTTTTTTAGTAAAATGATAAATACAAAATGTCACTTTCGTGATTTGAATTTTGATTATATAACTACATAGGGTTTAAAAAATAATGAATGAATGCAAAACGTAATTTCAAAAATAAATAAATTATGCTAATTATATAATGTATTTTAATTTTTTTATATAATTACCTTACAAACTTTTTCCACGCTGATGCAATACCTATTCAAATAGTACAAAAATAAACGTAAGTGATTCTAAAATTAATCATATTAATATTTTTGGGAATAATTGAGGTGTTAATTAATTTTTTTAATTAATTAAAAAAATTAAAAATGATTTTGAATGTTTTTATCGTTCAATTATATTGTGGATTCAATGTCATTGATGTAAAAATAAATGAATTATAGCTAAAATGTACTTCACAGTGTTTTTTATTAAACAATAATTTATTAAATGATTGAAAAATATATAATATATAAATAGGACAAGTAAAATTATACATGGTATATAATTTTATTCATAGTCAAATTTTAATAAAATTTTCACCAAAAAAGTACATTTATGACCCTTAAATGATAAAAATGTGTTACCATGTGTATGGTTAAAAAAGGTTACGAATTAAGTTAATCAAAAAGAAAACTTCTAAAATGAAATGTAAATATGTATAAATTTTATTAATATAAGTTATTTATTATTTATCATGTCTTCATATCTAATTTATTTTTTTTGGTTCCACTAGACATGATTTTGATATATATAATATTCAAATATTTTAGGTGAATCGAAGTATGTCATTTTCCAAATTAATAAAAAAACACCTTGTCGTATCCTTTATTCACAATGTTTGATCACTATTTTTAAGAAAATAACATAACTAATAACTTCTTATATTACCTAACATCATCATTGATATTTTCATCTTCCCCAAATACCATCAAATGAATCACTAAGGTGTGCCCCAAAGGTGGTCACTCAGGAAGTGGTTATCGTCTTCCATAACTCTATCATATTTTATTATATCTTCTAATAATAATAATTATACATATCCCAAAATAAAAGTAATAATATAGTATAATAAATGTAATTATAATTTTATTATGATTATGGTAAAATCATTATCACCTATTTTAAACTAAATGTGAAATGAAATTAGTGCTCAAGAAAATGTATGGTCGATGACCTCCACGTTGAAATATTGTTCATTTTCCATCACTAAATGCATTAATTGGTTATTTTGATAAAATTGTTTTTTATATAAGATATTTATTACATAATTATGATTCTATTATATATCATATTATCTACCTTATTACATTATTATCTTTTAGAAAAAATATATTGTCAACCAGGCATAGATGTGGACTACCAACTCCACAAAGTGAATTGATTATATATTTCAATTATACATTAAATGGATGGTAATAAGTATTTATATAATTATAATATTGAAATTATGAAATATTAAGAAATCTATAAATGAGAATTATTATTTACATTTATTTAATTATTTCCATCAAAATGTGGAATCATCATTTGTGTGCTCATATGAATTATAATATCCATGAAGTGATGTAATTAATTTTTATCACACCTTTATGTGAATAGTTATAAAATTGTATATAATAATTAAATATAGTTATTATGACTTGATAAATATTTTTGATATAATGGAACCATGATTGATGTACAAGAATAATAATTACTGAATTGCAACTTGTAAGAAAAACTATATAGTATTCACTTGAAATAGTTAATTTAATAACGAATTGTCAACAAATTTATGAAGAGATGTTATAATTAAATAATATATGGTTTGATAATTATTAATATCGTTCTAAAAAGATTTATAATAAATATATATATTTTTACAATGGAGGTTCTAACCTATAATAAGTAAGACATGGCATGAGGTAAGTGTTTCTCATCTCACATTTATTTCTATGATAAATATTCCACGTTCAGGTAATGTTTATTTTATGTGGTGTATTTAATTAAAATGAATGAATTTTAGGATTATTTTTAGGAAAATAATTAGTAATTATATATCCATATATTGTTATATATTTTATATGGTCTTAATTTGGAGAACAATAATATGGAAAGGTTTATCTGCCTCATATTTATTTTTTTGATACATGTAACATATTGACCACTTGTTTCTTTTTTATGGTGTTAATATAACACAAGAATATATTTTATGATGATTTTCATGAAAATTAATAGGAAATAAAGACCATATATTTTACTATATTTCATGAGATTTTCATCTTGAGATTACCAAAGAGGTATGGGTTTCTCATCTCACATTTTTTTCTATGGGTCATTGCCCATATTCATCATTGGATTTTTCATGTGTTATATATAATTCCCATTTACATGATATATCGTGAATACCTTTACATTCAGGTTTCTTAATGTTTCATTTGAATTTTTTTATTTTAAGGGTTTTATGATTTAGAAGTTACAATATAGGTTTAGTATTTTATAACAATCTTATTTCCTTCCTATATTTTCGGTTTAAAATTTCTAATGAGAGATATTAAATTCATATTATAGTATAAAAACAATATATATTCTAATACTATAGTTATATAAATAATATTTATGCATTAGTGTTATTTTTTTAAATATGGTGACAATAATGTCCGAGAAAATGTTTTTAAATAAGGGATTTACATCATTCTTCTCGGGTATATTATATTTTTCTTCCATGTTTGTTCTCTTCAAAATAATTTTATATTAGTTTTTTCATATAAATTAAATGTTTTAAAAAAGAAACATTTATGAAATATATATTTATTTACAAATGAGAAATTTAATACTTTTAAATTAATATTTTATGATCAATTATATTAAGTTTCTATTGAAGGATAAAAATAATGTTATCCTTTAATATATATAGAATGAATATATTTTAACACTTTAATGAATGTTATTTTCATTATATAATTATTTAAAAAAAATTAATTTTTTATAAATTTTAAAAAAATTATAATATTTTGGTAGTTTTTAGACTTATTTTTTCCAAAAAAAAGGTATATTTTTATCTTTTTTTTTCAAGGAATGTTTATTATGATATTTTAAAGGTATTTTTCTATATGTTAACATTGTTTAGGGGTTATTGGTACTTGAAACAGATATAATCTTATAATACCATCCACTTTCTTTTCCAAGATGTCTTATTACAATCTGATACCCACACTATTGGATCCAATACAAAAAAACAAGTTTTCTATTTTTTTTAAAAAAAATCATTTATAAAAAATAATGTCTATTACAAAAAAAAACAATATGTTCTATCTAGTATTTGGATGAATACTTAAAAAAGTTATAGAATATCATAGTTTTGTAAAAAAAATGGAAAATTATCCGGTTTTAATTGAACTATCTCATTAAATGATATGAAATATCATTATATATTCTTTTGATCATGTAAAACATATATAAAATGTAATATCAGATTAAAATTTCCTAGTATGGGTTTTCAAAACATGGGTATAATATTTAGTTATAAATAATAGAAAATTCCATTTTTCAAAACAATTTTAAAAATATTAAATAAAATATATATTTTTCTGATAAATAAATATTCAAAATATAAGAATATGTTTTCCGAGTAAATATATAGGGAATTTCATTCAAAATAATTAAAATACAAATCAATTTTAAAAAAAATCCTTTATAATATAATTAATCGTCTAATAAATGGATTTTTCCATGAAAACATTAAAAATAATCATTAAATATAAAAATATTATTACAGAATATAATTATACATTGAAAACCAGCATAAATCTATGATGCAACAAATATTTTCAATTTTAGTAAAACATCCCCCAAAAGTTCATGGGTTCACTCCTCCATTCCTCATCATGACGTTTGATACCCATGTGTTGAAATTTTAAATTAATTGTTGTCTAAACCCCACATTTCCAATTAAAATTCCATTAAAATCTTGTATAAAACATATAATGAAAATTATTTAAAATATAAAATAAATAAACATTATCACAAGATTTATTTATGTAAAAATGCATTCTTTTCAGTAAAATTCACTCATTCAAAAGAAAAAATTTATAATTTTTTCTTGAAAATATCATTTAAAATTTGATTTTAAGAATACTTATTGAATGAAAAAGATAACAATAGTGTATAAACATTACAATAATCATGAATAGAATACAGAAATATCAAAGTAAAATTTGTACATTAATGTTTGACTATTACGCCCACCATAAAATTTTAAATTTAGAAAATAAAATATAAATATATTTAAAATGTAATAGATTTAATATTAAATCATATTATCCTATAAATAGGGTTTTATAAAAACTATTATGGTTGTATAAGATAAACATATTTTTCTAATAAAATATAGAAATTTCAATATTTTTTTTAGAGAAGTGTTTTGAAAATCATGTAAAAGGAGTTTTAAAATAAATCTCTTAAATGAAAGGTTCGTTAAAAATCTTTAATATAGAAGTTTAAATAAAAAATTACATTTCCATGATTATTAAAAAATATTTTTTTTCTTGTTGAGAAATAATATTTAATAGTCTATTTATCTCCCTTTCTCACTCCATAAAACATGAATGATTAGATCGGATTTTCATGGCCGAACATCATGAAACCTCTTTAGTAAGTATCCTTATATAGAAGCCCCATTAATATTTAACTATGTATATATTTATATTTTAGGTTTCCAATACATTTATTTTATATTTACTAATATATATATATATATATATTAACTAATTCATTTAATATATTTTCCGTGTACAACCACTGGAATAAATATTCAGAATGTAGGGAAGGCTGGACATTGTTTAGACCATAAAAAATATGATGTTACGGTGCAAGTTGTATTACCAAGAAGACGGTGAGTCTTAGTCAAAAAATATTTAATATTTATTAATATAGAAGTATATATTATCAGAATCCATTCCATGAAACAACCATTATAATTCTCCCAAAAATCCTCCCACAAGATATAAAGCTAAATTATTTTGTTTATATATATATATATATGACTGTATGTGTTGATGGAAAATAAATACATTATGACATACCAAGTACAACTTGTGTATACTTATGGAGAAATATGCAACCATAAAATCCAAACATAGTTATAGATGATATTAATGTTTTAAATGCGTTTTTACTAGTGCATATATAAATATATATTATCTGAATTTAATACTTTTTAGTGAGGCTTCTATGTTAATTTTTTTTAATGTAACATCATTGTAAGTGGTTTTGACCAGGCAATTGATATGGAGACTTGAAAATAACATGAAATTTAGGCTATAAATTCAACATCAGTTATCACATAAGATTGATGAGATATAAAAAAATATGATAGATTGTTGTAGGTTCCACTTTCAATTTCTAGTAGATTAAATCATATGAGCCTTTTTTAAAAGGAGGATGATAGTGCCATTACATTTTCCATTAGCTTGTGAGGAGTATAGTGTGTCCTTAAATATAAAGGAGAATAAAAGGAGGATAATAATGAGAGTTAATTAGTTAAATAAAATATTGAATGCAATCATTGAGAAGATCAAAATATCCTTATGGATTCGATCGAGTGGATTTAATATAAGTGAATGTTTTTAGCATGGTTTAATAGTACCCTTATTAAATGTCCCACATCACATTTATATTTGGTCAACTTATTTTAAAGATCATTACTGCATAATTTAGTAGTTCATTCCAAGGTATTGCTTGATCGACACCCACAACACACCACCCATAAGGCCACACAGGTCATGCCACCCCAATTTTTGGTCCATGATAACCAATTCACTTCTTGCGAAAAAACAATAGGTGTTATGCACCAATCAATTGAAACAACCCATAGATATGTGGGTGGACCAAATAACTCTTGTTTCTATATTAACATGCTCTAACTATGCATGGTTGAGTAAGCGATGCTAGTTTGTGTGGCTGACCAATTATGTTACACTATTTTGATTTATAATAATTTACTTAAAACAATTATAAAATGCATTAGTATAATATTTTTAGAATAGATATATATTTGTATCAACCTCTAATAACACTATTCTAATTATAATTAATTTAGTACTTCTATTATTCTAAAATTTTAATATTAAAATTTTAATACCACATGTAATAATTTCACAAAATATAACTAAAGATTAATAATTCCATATTTACTAAAAATAACCATTGAAATGATTTAAAATTTAACTAATGATTTTTAATATTTTTAATTTAATACAATATTAAAAAAAAGTAAAATATTTTCAATAAATATTTTATAAATATTTTATACATGTAAAAATTTAAAATTTTCATCTAGATATCGTGAAATTCTGTTCATTTTGATTTAATTATAACATTTTTTAAATGAGCAGATATTACATCTGTTTATAAATATCATTCATATACATATATTATTCCTTAAATATAACATATTTGTAACATATTTATAATCTATGTAATTCAATATTTTTTATATTGAAAATTTAATTGAATATAGAAAACCATTTAGTTTTATATAAAATAATACAAAAGATGGTATTAATTATGAAACAAACCATTAAATTAACATTTGTTAATGGACAAGAATATTATATTTTTATTTGGATATTATATGGTTTATGATGATAATTACATTATAATTATTGATAGAAAACCATTTCATCTTCACAGGTAATCATATTATAAAATGATGAATATTTATGAAACCAATTTTTTTCCATGAGTAATGCTATAATGAAATAGTCTAATATTTATGAAAAATTCTACTATTTAATGATTTTTTATATATAGAAAGGATGCATGTATATAAAACTTATTTCATTTCAAGGATTTTTATATGATGGATTAATGAATTTTTTATAATCAAATGGAACACATTTATATATTTTTAATTATGTGAAGGTTGCGCCCATAATTATATAGTCTTATAATTAATTGGGTAAACAGTGATATTTAATGGGATAATAAATGGTGTATTAGGGAATTAACCAAGTTTTGTAATGGAAATTATCTACAATGATGGTCTTGGGAGTGAACCTTCACTAAAGAAATGATGTAATGAGAAGTGAACCCAAACCACTACGATATCCTTGATAGTTTATCCGGTATAAGGAAATGACTTTGTTGGAATATATATAAAAAGATTAAATATTTATTATTCTTATTATACTTTCTCATGTATAATGATTTATTATTTATGATTCCATAATCATATGTCATATGTATTGTTTTAATATAACTTATGAAATGATTTATGATTTAAAATATTTTTCTATCTATTAAATAATTTCTCATGTTTTGAAATTGATCTCATACTGTTATGATTATTCTCACTTATTAACAGTAATTATTATATACAATTCTTAACCTTGCCAATAACATGATCTCATCCTTTATTAAATTTCCATTCACCCATTAAACAACGAATGTATTTATAATTGTCTATTGGGATATAATAAAATTAATAATAATTATATTAGTATAATTTTCAGTTATATTTATTGTTTTCTAATTTAATGTGAAAATAATATATGTATTAAAATTATAAATACAACTAAACTATAAATTCATTCTGGACGTGATATCATATATCTTGTTCCAATATATTAAGATAACCATAAAATTTATTTTACGAGAGTTAGGGTGTTATAATAATGACCTATTTTAAAGATTACATAGCTTATATTAGTTCCACATTCATATTAATCTCATCATTTTGATGTTCCATTGATCACATAAATTTTAAACCTTGTATCTAGGATATGATTTATGATCAGCCACTTTTATGATTCCAATTTTGATTATAGATTTATATGTTATCTCACACACATTTTAATCATGATTATTTTATTATTTTAATACATATATCACCCTTTTATTTAATGTTTATCCCTATGTTATCTCATGGGGTGGTAGAAAAATTGTGAAATCTTGGAGCATATGATTTTAATGGAAACAAGAGGATGTGATATACGTTTATGTCAGATTATTCTGTAGTTTTGCACCCAATTACACTAAGAATATATATATTTTCTATAATTTAAGGAAAATTATATCAAAAATGCTGTAATAATATTTTTATGAAATTTTCTCTATTATACATCCACTAATGTAGACATAAATCTTCTTAAGAAATTGTAATGTTTCCTTTGGAATACATCTAGTGATGATGTATGGGACACAGAAAAACATTATGGTATTAAGGGACTAATTTTACTAATTATTATATAAGGTCTCCAAAGTGGTTTTGTTAAGCACCATCATTCCATCTAATATATGGAATGCTGTGTGAAATGGGTTAACTAGTATTCTTGAGTATAATGTGTTATTGAAAATGAATAGGCATTTAGGGAAACTAGAAGCATCATCTACTTATGAAAAAATAGATAAGGACGATCCTAAAATAGAGATCACACCATCGATTGTCTAAAAACATAGTAATTATTATGAATGAGATATAATGAATATCACGGATATCATGTGAGTAAAACAATACTACTGGTTTTCATTGTGTTACATCAACTTAAAAACATGATATGGTGGGTATTTCATTTTGGATGAATGAATATATGATTTGATATTTCTGTGTAAAATAGTTGGAGTAAAAAATATTGCAATTTCTAAATAATAATGGATAAATGTATTATTTACCCTTAACATTACATAATAAATTTGTGATTCTATAATAATACCCATATATGAGTATTTTTTTCAACTATTTTCAACTTATAGTGAATTCTGTAACTGAAAAGTGTGAAATTTTAAAAAAAATTACTAAATAACATGATATTGAATATTACTTGAAACTGTTATTGTGTAATAAAGATTTATTTAATTTAGTAATTTCCTAAGGTATCATATTTTTTGCTATAATATGGGAATATTGATAAAACTAATAACATTTAATAACATTATATTGACACTAGGGATCAGTTCATGGGAAATTTTATGAGGTAGGGGAGTTAATGATAATGTGGGTTAAAACTCATTGTTATCATTGTACATTGTAAAGAAGTGAATTTAATATGAACAATATATATTTATACTAGTTGGATCTAATTTCATTTGTTTTACTATAATATAATGGTTTAGTAGTCATGTTTTTTTTATTATGATTTCTATGCTTTTTAATTTAGAGTGTTTATTTTCTTAAATAAGGTAGTTTCTAAGTGTGATATCTCTATGTCAAAAATAAATAGAGATTGATATTAAATATTAAATTCAAGTGGTTCATTTGAATAAAGAAAAATACTTGAGGTACTTCACAAGGATTATAAATCATGTAGTAAAGAGTTTGGTGATGAATTTTGTAAATAATTGTCACTAGAATAAAATTTAATCGATCTTATGATGCATCGAAACTAATTATTGTATTCATTTTGAATTAATGTTTTTAATTTAAAAAGTAAAATGTTCGATTTATTACTATTTTAACACATGTTTAGTGGTTTCTGTTGTATACTAATCGTTTGAGTAAACATAACATGGTTGATGGCTAGTAGAAATGTGATGTGGAGGCTCCATTATTACCCAGTGATAAGGAAAAAATGGTGGTGATCCATATATGTCCATTAATAAACTATTTGAGGGTATGTCATACCAGTGGGGTGTATTTGGCACTGAGTGGATGGGTATTAGGTCATAGATGGACCTATGTTTTTATCATTACATTATTGTTAAATAATTAAAATATTTAGTGATAAAAATAATCCCCCCATTTAGATATTCTAAAAACTAAACAGAAAGGGACTAAATCTCTCATTCTCACATTATACATATTATTCATTTATATTACATTAATATTTAACGATCCGTGACTGGAGATGATTTATTTTTTATGATTTTAATCACACAGACCCATTTCTATTAGATTTTATATAATTCCCAATTTTCAATCTCAAATCCCAAAATCTTGTATATTTTTAATTCTTTTTCAATTTCAAGTGAATGATAATAAATCAAACAATGAACTTTTCTGAGTCTACTCATGATTATGAAGGATGTAATTCCAGTGAATCTCTTTCAATTTATATATATTTTTATAAGTCTTGTTAATATGAGCTAATGTTAGTTGGTGTTTATGGATTTGGATTGATCTATTAGGAATTGTTATGTCATGTAAGGTTGGTTAAGTACCTGAACAAATAAAATATCCATACAAACTAAGGTGTTCATTGATATGATTTGGTTTTATCTGTTATTTTAATGTCTGATCAATGACAATTTTTGAAATTATAACCAATAATTAGATCCCCATATTTAGTTGTTCCATTTATAACCTTATGAGGATTGGTGGAGTAGTATTGGTCTTTTTATCAATTTTATCGATTAAAACATGGAAAATATTTATATTTGTAATTTTTTTTTATTCCAATAAATATTTAGTGGAATTATTAATTATCCTTAAGTGTATTAGTGAGGGAAAATTGATTTATGACCTTATTTTTTTCATCAGAGAAACCTTAGTGTTCGTCGTTTTACAGAACAAAAACATCAATAAAACATATATGGATTCTAATTTATTACATTGGAATAAGATACAATGGATCTATACATGAAGGACTAGCCAGTTTGGTAGTCTTGTAGAATTTGGAACATATATGATTCTGGTATAATATTAGAATTTTAAAATATATATTATCATAAAAATTCATATATCCTTTATAATATTCATAAAATCATTATTTATATCATGGGGAAAGGAAAACAATATAGGGTGAATATATATTCTTATTTAGAGACACATACTATATAAGCAATAATGATTAATTAAGGAGTAATCCATGTTGAGAGGTAAATAATTGAAAACACATTTTATTTATTCAATAAATATATCATAAACTACGTCCATAGATATTATTAAAACATTAATCTCAAGAATTATAATATCTGAATTCTAAAAGAAGGAAATGATAAATGTTTGATTCCGTGATCATAGATATCCTGATATCATTTCCATTAGGGAATTCTCTAATGATGGTTTAATCGATTGATATATATATATATATATATATATATATATTTAATACTTTATCCCAAATCACTAGTTTCATGAGGTATATAGATGCTTCAGGGGGGATATTTATAATTGGGTCCCACCAATTAATGAATCTCTAATGCATTCCTCATATATTTAATGATCATTATAGTACATAAAAAATAATCATTATCAATAAATATATGTATTGAGTTAAATATAAGGAATATCATGATTATCCTAGTCAATTGAAAAACTATTTTTTGTAAAAATGGAATATGGATTATAAACTAACAATATATTTCATTCAAATAATATGTACATTAAAGTGAAATGAAATTTCTAATTATTATTAAAAATTTAATGTTTCAAGATAATTTTAATGACAAAAAAATAAATAAAAGAAAAAATATGATCATTAATTCATATAAAATATAGATTTTGCAATAAAATAAATGACTTTAGAAAAATTTAGGAAATGAAACAAAAATATTTAATCAACATCATTAAATAAGCTCTTTTTGAAACTATTGAAAACATTTAGAATTAACATAATATTTTAAAATGTTTTTGGTGTTTGGAAAATCCCTTAAAAATTAATACATTAAAAAATAAACCTTCATTTGGCATTATAAAGAAGTGTTGAAATGAACATTTCAAAAAACATTTCACCTATTCAATTTATTAATTGTAAAAATTTTAGGATCACATAAATCTATCTTCATATATCATTTTGGAAACAAAAAATGACAGTTATAAAGAAATTCTAAAAATAAGGAGATAAAAGGAAACTATACACCAACAAAAAGGGAGATAAGATCCATTATTCATTTAGAATATATTTTCGTGATTGAAGTGAAAAAGAGAGGATTTTTTTTAAAAAAATAATCATAATAAATATACATTGTTTATTAAAAAATACATATTTTATGAAGGATATATTATAATAATCCTCTAGAAAAAAATGTATTCCCAAAAAATAAGAATGAAAAATAAAATCTCACATCTTCTATAAATTTAAAATTATAAATTTTTTATAGAATAAACATGAATTGAAAATTTAATAATGCTGAGTACATACATATTAATTTTTATTACATAAAATGGTTATTATATAAACTATTTATAAATACATAGGTTTATAATACCAATAAGTCTCAATATAGAGGAAATTGAGGCCCAAATCCTTACATATTGTTTGAATTTCTTTGTAGGGGATATAATGTAATATAAAATAAGTATTAATTTATTATAATAATATTTAATATTCATTTAAATAGTTATTTTAAATTATTTTATCCACTTATATCATTTTATCAAACATTCAGTAATAATTATTTATTAAAATCAACGTTTCATGGTTTAAATATTTCAGTTTCTAGTAGACGTTTGGATCAGTAGTTTAGGTTCTTCTGACTAGTTTATGGTTATATAATCTCGTAAATTTTAATTATCAAATAAATATATTTCATATTCATTCCATACCAAATTATATTCATCCATAATAGATATATAATGAAAAATAAATTACATCACTCTTAGAGATACTAGCACATACGTACACATGTACACTATTAAAACTTCTTAATGGTTTGAAAAAAACATTAAATAGTAATTCACCATTAATAAATAACTATTTTAATATATATCATACATATTTATTAAATTAATTCTTATTACCATCAATTTAATTTAGAAATCAAAATGAATTACATCATTTCATAAAGGTGGATGTCCACTCATATTCATGAGAAGCGTTTTCATTTTCTAATGGATTTTAATGTATTAAGTATATTCGGAATTATAATGAGTTAGAATAATTATATATTAAATATCATATATATTATTTTTTAAAAACAATATAAATGTCCATCTAAAGTGGTTATGAGAAATGAATTAATCCCCTATGTGGGGACAGATAATTGTGTTTAAGTGCAAGCGTTCTTTTCACATTTCATATGATCGAAAAGAGTTGGTAAATTGTTATAACATAATAATATAAACATATATTAAAATTTATTAAAAAATATTTATTATCTTATTATTAGTAAAATGGGATTGTTTAATATTAATAAAAACAATCTTTAAAGAGTTGGAAAATAAGATTACCTCTTATTTAGTATACTTCCATTAGATTAAATCATAAGGGCATTAGAATTGTCTTTCATGTTGAAAAAACAAGTAACTATGGCTAGGGATGTGGATAATAGAAATGGAATGTTTTTTTATATTTATGGCTCAAAGTGGTGTAAAAGAAAATGTGTAGAAGTGTATTTTATAGGTGATGGGTGGGACACTTTTTGAAATAAGTGAATTATTATAATGTTATACGTGTCTAACACATGTAAAATGGTTTGAAAACAAAGTATATTTTAATATAATGATTATATGATATTAATATAACCATCCAATTAATCTTGGAAATGTTTAGATATCATTTTATTCCATATCTAATTGATTAACCCCATGGTATACCAATTTTAACATTAATCATGGTAATAAAATTTTAAAAAATTAAGGGTTTTTTAAATCATTATATTTTGAAAGTTGGCTCATAAATATCCATGGGAATAAATTTTAGTCAAAATATTATAACCCATTCCATATTTATTTTTTTAATATTTTTAAACAATTTAATAAATTATTAGTTTCGTAAAATATCATTAATGTTGTTTAGGACACTATTCATTTAATTCAACATCCATGTCACCAATAAAAATATTATTTCAAATATATTTCATTTAAGAAAATATAATATTATATATCCATTTAGAAATTTCATGCAACATAATAATTCATTGAAATTTTATTAGTTTTATTATTTATAAATCAATATTTTCTTTCTTTGTTAATTGATGAAATATTGTATTGGCTTTGCATATGTGTGTATGGAAATTGTTCAATCACTGAAAATTTAAAATAAAACACAATGAAAAAACACATAATTAATATTTCTTATGAACATTTAAATGGCTATATTTACCAAATTGAATCCACCTAAATTAAAATATTGAATCTATTTTAACAAAAAATATATATATTTAGTTGGAATTAATTTAATTTATAAATACAAAATGCACTAAAAAGATGTTATTTAAAAAAAAATTATGTCACAAAATTTACTTATACCCAAATAGTTATAATTCTTTTTCAAAAAAACATTATTTAATTATTTATTACAAAATTAGGATAATTTAATTTTTATATTAACATAAAAATAATATTTAATAAAATTAAAATTAAAAATGTTATAAATATCTTTATTTTTTAAAATCCCTTAAAATAAATATAATCACAAAATTCCAACAATTAAATAATTAATAAATATTCACATGATTAATTAAAAATGAGATATTTTTAACATAATATTATTTCAATATTTTTAAAAATTTCTATTAAACGTGATTTTTTGTGGTAAAAAGACAATGATAAAATTTAATTGATGAGAAATATATCATAAAATTGCAAATTGTTACATTCTTCCACCATATAATAATTTAATACTTGAAATTCCGTTACTATAATATAGAAAAATGAGTATATATATGTCTCGTTATATCTACAAGTACCTATTTAGATTCGTTAATTTTATTATTTTTCTATAAAACCTTTACAAGATGACTGAACTTGTTTTTTTGCACTTTCTCTATACTATATAGAATCTATAAAAATTTTCTCTCATAAGAAATATATTTCAAGTGTGGTATGGAAATTTTGTTTAGTATGTGTGAAGGATCAGGTATACACTACCTCATGAGATATACATTGGACACATCATCAAATTTCTATATATTTGGTGGAAGCACTATGTAATAAAAAATTGTCGTGATACGCTCATGAAATTTGGAAGAATATATATATATATATATATCTCTCTTCATTAAATTCATTAAAAATTTCATAACATTAATCCTTGGAAATATATTTCTGAGTAACTTAACGCTAACCTCAAACCATAAATCTCATAAATCAATGTCATCATACCATTATTTGGCTATGTGCTTCCATTTTGTACTTTTGAATGCATTTGACATTCTCCGCCATTTTCTCAGGTAGATCAAGTCATAATAGCTTTGTTTCTATAACTACATCATATGACATTGGAGTTCTATAAATCATTCCATAGTTAACTCTCTCAACATGTAATTTGGTTATTAAATGGTCAGCTTAGACTATCCATCTGTTTGAGGATGATAATCAGTACTGAAACATAACATTATATCGATAGCCTAATGAAGGATTGTCTAAATCATTTAGGTAAAACATGGATCCCAATATTATTTGATTGGGAGGGGTACCGCATTAAGTATCCCAATTTAAAAAATGTATAATAGAGTTATTTGATCACTATATAAATCAACCATAATTGTGATAAAATTAATTAACCATTAATGACGATTGATTAAAAACCTCATAATATTATTCCATTTAGATGTTTGCGGGAGTCTAATGATGAAATCCATGGAATGTATTTCCATTATCATTATAGTTGGAAAATTTTTTAACATCTAATTATAATTATGTATCTTAGTTTAATATTGTTGGCATACAATGAATCATGTAATTTTATGACTCGGGATCCAATAAAATGGTTCCTTATGTCGATTATGCACAAATCATAATGTGGTCCTCTTTGTATGCTACATGATAATACCAATTAGTCAGTTATTAAGGTGTAATAGTGGGGAGGCTATGAAATCATATCAAGTATGAAATAATGAAATATTACCTTGAATACTCCATAACAATAAATGATCAGAGTGTGGATGTAGTAAATAAACAGATTAGTAAGAAAAGGGAATTGAGTAAGAGCACCAACAACCATGTCATATATATAGAGAAGATCACCCATTATGCCTATCAATTATACATGATTATATATTATAATATAATATAAAATTACATGGATCTATAGATTACTCTGACATGAACCTCATACCAGTTATCCATGACCTTGTTGAACTAGTCCATCCGGATCATAAGAATCCACCAGAGGAAATTCTCTTGATTAGACAACCCTAGGCCTTATCCATATCCACAATGTATCTATGCTCAAATTGAAATTATACATAATGTATACACATAGACTTAGGTTCAGGTTTAGGGATGATAAATAGATATAATTTGCCCTCCCCCAATGGGGAACCTATAAACATCTATCATTGGTTTATGCTCATGGAATATGCTCAACATAGTATAAATACAGTTGAAGAATATAATGGAAACAAACATCATAAAACAAGAAATTCCACAACCAATATAATGGTCAATGACGCCAATCATATAGAAAATTTTCAATCATTTATATAAGTATATAAGTATATATATTATTAGATATATTTATATATTTAAATATATATTCGTGTGTTTGTGTTTGTGTGTATTTATATATGTATGGATAAAATTATCATGATTAGAAAAAGGTCCATATTTGAACCTTGGTCTATAATCCTAGTCATCTAGAAATACAATGACTATGGAACAAATATAGATATATTTCATCTCAATAAATGTATAATTAATTCAATCCATATTTACATAATCCCAATCAATTATACATGTTTTAAACAGTTCTAGAAATTTCAATAAGAAACCTATGTCACCACAGGAGGATAAATGCCATGTCCCTAGGGTCACCCGGAGTCACCTCCAATCACTATAATGAAATATTCTAGGATACTAGTAGATATATTAAAGATATGAAATGTTTAAATTATATAATATTTTGGGATGGTATGTAAAATAGATATATATGTATAATGAAAAAAATTATAATATAATTTCATTTTCCATATGAGTCTATCTAGGGAATTCTTATATTTTAAAAAACATCACTCAAGGTGTATTATAAGTTCATTATACCAATGATTCCATCTAAAGAATTTTTACATGGATGTACAAGTATATCTAAAGAGTAAAACTGGTTCATCCAGCCTGTAATCCTATACAAGTCATTTTGAATTAAGAATCATATAGTCTCTCAATGAATTCCTAATCATATCTGACCTATTAAATCATCCAAGGAATTTATTATTAGGAATATAATTTTCACTCAAGGTGTAAAATAACTCAACTATCATATGATATCCTCCATGGAATTCCTACACATGAATCCAAGTGTCTCCCATGGAACAAAGAGATTTATTTATCCTATAATTCCATCCATGTAATTCTTACATGGAAACCAAATTACCACTCAAGGATTTAGATAATTCATGTGTTCAATCAGTTTGTCCAAGGTATTTTGACATTGGAAACCAAGTATCACTCCGGGAGTATTACAATCATGATCCAAAGATGTAGTTCTTAGTATCCAAATAATGTAATCAAATATATGGAACGAAAGTCAGATCCCAGGAAGTATATATTATATCCAAACAGTGTAATAAAATATAAGTCAATGAAATTGGATCCAATAAAAAATATCTAGATATCAAAATAATTTAATCAAATAGAAGGCTCTAAATTTGGATACCATGATGTATGTATGGGAATTATAATTATAAATAGAGTCAATTTATAGAAATAATAAGTAAATATTTTTATAACAATAATCAATCGCATTGCATAGGGCTCATCGACCTAGTACTAGGTTGTACCTCAAGAATTTATTGTGGAATCAATAATAATCATATAAAAATATGAATAATGAGTATAGGTGTCCAAATGAAAGATCCAATCACTACTAGAACAACCCCTCATGATTACATGTCTGGTTTGTGCTTAAAGGTGACAATCATGACCATCCCAACCCAACTCAAAATAATAGCATAGGGTGGGTCAAACAAAGGGGCACCCACTAGGCCCCTCATGTCAAACACCGACGAGGCATCCTACATGGGATCTTGGAGTATACACAAATGTAGAGGTGTTCCTTTTGGGAGCCTCCTATTCAAAATAAGTTGATGAATCTAACCCAGGATCTATGGAAATAGTAATCCAGTCGATGCATCCTATATAGGATCCTCTCATACAATATGAGTAGTGGTATCCAGCACTGAATTATAGGCATAAATATGTATGTAGAGGAATCAAACAGGGGAAACATATAAGATTAATTATAGGATTTTAACCCAGAAGGGATATTTTAATATTAAATATAGGTGGAGGTAACATAATTTGTATCCATGGAATGAAAAAATATAATGGTCTCATATTTCAGAATGGAACTTCACATAATGGATTCATCCTCAAAGGAAAATATATCTAAGTATTGATAAAGATAGATATCTGATTTCCCATCTCAATTCATTATTCAACATGAAGGATGTAACAAAATCATTTTATTGGATTATTCTCCTTACCATTATATTCTCTCACCCCCAAATGCTAATTAATAGTTTTAATATAAACCGAAGGGGTTCACCATGAAAATTTACATGGAACAACCATGAAAAATGGACAAACCATACATTAAATTCTGACTCAGTTGAATAAAATCACAGAAAACAAAAAATATGTATCAATCAATGAGTACATTGTGTGTATACTCAGGTACATGGTGTGTACTCTCACCTCTCCACCTCATCATATACTTCATCAGAAAATGTCATGTAAAATAATTTTATAAAATTTTTATATCATGTAAAAGGTTCTTACCCTAGATGGATTAACAATCCATGAACCACACATGGATTTGAAACGTGTTTTTTGCTAGTGATGTACTACTACATGGTGTGTTACCCCGATATGGTCTAGCCATATACACTATAGTGCAATGTTTCACTACACAGGTTGTTTGTGTAGGTTCTCGACTACAAGGACAAGCAACAAAACCTAATTTGGAATCCCAGTACATGGTGTTTACTTTAAAAAAATCATTACATCACAACAATAATAAAACAATACTTGTATTCTAAAACTACACACTATTTGATCAATATTTATGATAGTGAAACACTTACGAAAAACATAAAACCCAGATTTCCTCCAAAAAATATATATATCAACCCTCAATGGATCTTAATCTGTCCAAAAAACTCATAATTGTGGAATGAAGAAAATTAATAGGTATACATGACATAAAATTAAATGTAGTATACTATTGGGAGTATTTCACTGAATATTCCCCAATATATGGGATCCACAACTCTAATATCACAATATAGTATGTCTCAAGCTTCATGGCATCACCAACCTTCATCTCCCACTCTATATCACACACAACATATACATGCCCCATTTTCTCCCTATTTCATTTTAAGGTTTCATTTTATAGGGGTTGTATATATGAATCATTGTGAAGGGGAAAAAATAAAATAGGAAAAATTAATTGATGAAAATAAAATTGAAATAAAATTGTTTCGAACATGACAATGGTGCCCAACATGAGTTTATTACCTTAATTGTAAAATCCTCCCTTTATTGACTAGACATCATAAAAAATTTCATTAAGATTCTATATTAAGAACATCTCATCATATGAACATGTGTGAGTAAATTAATATTTAATTAATTAAATATTAATTATTGTTTATTCAATGAAAATTTGAAGAGGTCAAATTTCCAATTGACTTTTTCTATATATAAAAAAACATATTAGTGGACAAAAATATTTGTTACAATAATAAAATGAGATCCTAATCTATGGTAAAATATATATTTTACCCCTTACATACTTCTAATAATGAAAATACAAATTTACACTGAATTTCGCATTCTAAAAAATGGGTACTTACAATATCCCCATTATAAAACATATCATCCCTATGAAGAATTGGTGGTCAAAAAATATTATCTCATTCTGGGAATCTGCACAACTACATTTTCTTTATTATCCAATGACTAGTTTCATAGAATTGGAAACTCTTCCATACAAGGAATACGTTCGATTGTGGATGATTTAACATAACCCACTATAATAGTACCCTTATCATCGCTTCACGAAAATTCTCCTAGAACAAAGAGATTGTTGTTTAGTCCCTATAAAATGTATGACTTGTATCACTGCTCATGAATAAAATCAATTGGTTCCTTTACAAAACCATGAAATATATTAAAAAATCATCGTGAGTTATTGATAATCTCTATGTAATCTGGAAGATTTCTAGATTAAGGTAATGATCATCTCTCAATTAGGAGTTCAGTAATAAGACATAGATATTCATGTATAGGTATCTCAAAAACATGCTAATATAAAAATAGGGTAGACATTTATTTTACTAAATCCTAACACCACATTTTCTTATAATCTGTGTCCAGGTCCAATAATGGGTCAACTTCCTCAAAAAACTTTATTTATTTATCATTTATATTCTACCATGATGGTAAATTTTCCATTTAATCAAAACTACAAAAAATATTTTGCTATATAATTTCATTAAAACCACCAGTCATTGGCTTGAACATAGATGCTCACTAATTTGTAATTTATATAGTGTAAATCATTACTAATTCATACCATTAACACCAGACTCGTGTTCTTATTATTTTTCCATGACAAGGATAAGAGGATGTTTTTACATGGCATGTTATTTTCTGAAATCTATAGTCCCCTTTGAACTCCTCTTAAAAATCAAAAACCTGTCATATTAAATAATTTATTCCATATCCTCCAATCACTTGGATTCACTTTTCTAAAATTAATATTTCAAATCTGAAATGAATGGTTGGCTAGTTTGGGAAGCCTAATAGTCATACCCTTTGAATCAATTATCAATACAAAAGAACCCAATGTGCTTTACCTGGAACCAGAGGAATAAACCATCCAATATCTAAAAAACTGATCTGAAACAACACATCAGTCTCAAACGTGGTACAACCAAGATTATTTTTTAGATGGAATCCATAAACAAGGGTCATACCAACCTTTAGGTCTCCCATGATGAAGCTAAATTTCAACCAATATAAGTTTGAGTAAATATTATGTGTCTTGAGGTTTTCTTAATATACCAACCAATCAAGTCTCGTAACATGTGAATTAGTTTTTACAACCAAGATTAAAGGTCTTACCTTTGACCAAGGATAGAACACACAGTGCATCATCTTCTCACACATCCTGACAAATGGAATCTAATGTTCCCGTCAACCCTATCTATAGTGGTAAACGAAGAATTTACCAAAAAGGGTCAAAACTATTGGCATGGGATCACCTTCAAAGTATCATCCTTCTAGGGATCTAATTCTCACTATGATTCCTCATAAGGGACTTTTCCCTGAATTATTACAATAATAACATTTAAAATTCAACAAACTAATAATCATGGGGAATATTTTTACAATAATACATACTAGTGGTATAGTTCAAAAAAACAATTAGATATCATTCAAAATCAAACAAAGTTACTCAACCAGATCACTCTAAATGCAGATACAAACTACCAAACCTTGGCCTATAATATTCAAGAGTACATGAATGAAATAAAATCAACGATATTTGTCATATAATTAGAAAAAAAATTCATTTATGTTGAAATCCAGTCTCCTCTATAAATGAACACATAATATATGTTGTTTCAAAGAAATTAAATTACAAAATTGAAGTAAACACACCCTAAAAAGTTTCCCCCACATGGGAATCATTTTCCCTATCAACTTACTAGGGTCAGTACCCCTTCCATTCATCAGTATTGAGTCATCAGCCTTAATATAAAATGTATCACTATAGATCTATATGTCTTCGAGTCAGAATAAAATATGTATACCTATTGGCACAATTTATTTGAATGTAACCACGAACCGATATGAAAAGCTACAATTTGGGGAGTTAGTAAAACATTAAACAATTAATCTATGTCGTTATTAATAATGACACACTATTAATCCCACAAAATGTGAACCCTATATTCCAAATATTATGTATAATATGCATTTTTCATACTCCTTCCAAGTGATAAAATTATTTATTGGCCACTCCCTAATAGACCAAGATCCCTAAATTCTAAATAAATCATAAAATACATAAAACTTGTTCATCGCTCGTATAAAAATTCGTATAAAAAATGTTACATTAGTTATCTACTAAAACAATCCCATTTCGAAAACATATGGAATTTTTAGAATAATTGATGTTCTAGAAGGACATGTCCAATATCAATAACTAGTTTTGAATCATTACTAATATTAATATCTACAATATTTCAAATAGAAATACAACTGGAAAGGAATAGGATATGATCCCACTTTGAAATGTCATAACCTGGGATCCACTAAAACGGTTTCTCTAGCCGGTTCTTAAAAAGGCCTCATGCACACCTCCCCACTATGTCATTAAATCAAAATTAATCTCCCAATGAAAAATATAATATAAAGGATTAAATAAAATAAAGAAAAATAACATTACATCAATCTTGTTTTAAATATAAGTAGAACCCAGTAGTCGGTCTCCATGATCCTATCAAATTGCTCTATCTTGATCATATAAATACACACAAGAGACTTTACTCAATCATGAATCCATAGGCATCAACCTTATCCACCGTTTCATTTTTCCTCTTCATAAATATAGATATATGGCGTACATACACAATGAGGTGCACATAATTTTTAGTCAAATAAATCTCAGTAATCCACCACCAGTAGTGAGCCTATAATCAATTTTTATAAGTTCATGATCATGAAATATAATTATCATAGATGAGTCACATCCAAAAATGATAAATGAGAACAAACATCATAAAATATTTATGTCCATAACAGACCCTTTGGTCTCTCATCCCAATAATCTGGAAAAAGCAAAATCATTTATATTATTGTATACTTATATATATATATGTCCCCATATATATATATATATGTAGATGATAAATAACATGTTTATAAAAATGTCTACAACCGATCTATGGGTCAATAATCCCAATATTTTGTACATCCTATGACTTGGGAACCATTTTAGATGTATTAACAATAATCCCATGTATAATTAAGTCAATCCTGGGGTTCATAGTCATACGTGACAATTCCAACTTTGGACAGCACTAGAAAAATCCTTGAGCAAGAAATTTTGCAATAGGTTGATATATTTCCAAGACCTTTGTTCACTCGTACTCACCTAAAATCAAAATAATGTAGAATATATATAAATATTGTAAACCCAAAAGATATATAAGTTTTAATTTTTTTTAAATTGTAACCCATGGTACAAATCCAGAGACTCAATGTATTACTAATATCAAATATAAAATTAATTTTTCTTCATTACAAGTCCATACAAGGCATTACTTCATGAGAATCAAATCACCCCTATACATGTAATATATATTAATCAGACCTATGAATTCTTCCAAATAATTTTTAAATGGTAATAAATTTATAAAATAAGGAATAATATATATTTATCCATTCTATGAACCTATCGATCGAATTTAAATTTAGGAATCCAATGTTTTCTAAAGGCACACATAATCTCATCTAGACAATGACCCTATCCATGGAATTTTGTATAAGGATTGCATGTTCAACTCAAGGAATAAAATAACTAATATAACCATTGATCCCCTTTATGGAATTCCTACATTGTATCTATGTGCTTCCTATAACACAAAACCACTCATTTAACATATGAGTTGGTCTAAATAATTCCTACATGGGAATCCATGTCTTACTAATAGATTTATATAATAACCTCACTATATTAGTCCATCTAAGAAATTCATATTTGGGAATTCATGTATCACTCATGTAATTATATATGATGGTTCCGAAGAATATTTTCTAGGAATCCTAATACAATAATAAAATATAAGGCTTCGAATCCGAATCATGAGATGTACATCTGTGAATCCCAATAACGTAATCAAATAGAATGCTTTGAAGAAGAATCATGAGATGTTAATATGTGCATCCAAATAATGAATAAAATATATTTTTTAGAATAATGGCCACATGAATTATTTTTGGTTATCCAAATAATAATACATACCCAAATTCCAGATCCTTGGAAGTATATTTGGGAATCTCTATAAAATACCAAATTGCATCGGGCCCATCCACATACAGCCAGGAATCACCTCTAGAAATCACTACTTCATCAATAATTATCATGTGAAAATTCAAAAAAATATTTATGGAGTAGGGATTCCAAAATACAACACTAAAACCACAACCCCTAGAGCTTATATGTATAGAATGGGTTCTAAGGTAGCACCATCTTCCATCTCTACACAACACAACATACTCGAATGAGGTTGTTTAAACAATGGGGAACCCACTAGGTCTGACATGTCATAAATATAAATAATAATCCAAATAGGAATTTTAAATTCCACATATAAGTGAATGAATCGCTATTGGTATCCTCTAATTCCATGTAAGTGGAGGAATCTTGCATTGGATCCTCAGATATAATAAGCTAACAATGGTATTCTACATCAGATCATTTGACTGAACATGACAAGAGGCTTCATACATGGGATCTTTAGAAATAATAGGCAAGATGATGAATCCTATATGGGATCCTTGGAAGAGTATGTAATGTAATGAGTCCTACATGGGATCATCTAGGTCGAAACGTTTTCAATGTAACCCTACAATGGATACTTTAAAATATCATATCTATTGTACTATTAGGATATATGTGAATTTCTCTCAAGGGTGATATCCTCTAAGGAAATGAAAAATAGAAATCAGTTAACATTGATGTCTCATTTCCCACCAAATATCAAGGTATCACAATTCAGATATATCAAAAACTATTTATTGATGGATTTATCCCCCCATTATTTCTCATTGAACCCAAAATTCCAATTATGACCCCACCAATCACCACATGGGTTCCACAATCATGAATTTCATGGTAGAATACTCAAAATGGACTACTCATTTTTCCATTATGAATATTGGAAATTAAATCAAAAAAACCCATAAAAATGGTATCAAGGACGGTGTATCAAATGTTTATACCCTAGTACATAGTTTTTACCATCACATCTCTACATAGACTTGTACTTTAGAAAAAAAAGGTGCATATAACCCATGTGGAGAACATATATTACATAAAAAATCATGTACACAATATGGGTTACATATATTGTACTTAACAATGCATGGAAATTTGAATTTTATTTTCCTTGTACTTCAACAAGGTGTATACCCACAGAATTTTATTACATATATTCTACCTGACAATGTTACCTAATAGGGGCAGTTTGTCTAGGTGCTCTAAAACATTCCCAAGCACCAATACATGATTTATACTCATAGAACATGAAATGTGCATCTAAAAATTCTCCTTCTCAGAATAAGAAAAATAAACTATGTATTCTCCTAATATATGTTGTGTGATTGGGATTCCCAAATTGGATGCCCTTAAAAATGGCCTAAAATAATGGTTTTCTCCGATAAAGATATTGATCAGCCCTTAAGGGGTCCTATGATGTAAAAATAAGAGACATAAAATTAGAAATATGTAAATTTCGGGGGATTTAGGGAATAGATATAAAAATTTCATACCATTGGGAAAAATCAACTAGAACATTTACTATATCTGAGCACCCTTCTTGATGGATGATGATCCAGATTCACCAAAGCTATGTGGCAACACATCCCTTAGTATCCCTTTTATATGTCTCTTTTTCTATCTATGACACTAAATAAATTGTTTTCTCTATTGGTCACTTAATGGGGGAATCACACAGGGGGATTACAAGATAATAAAGGCAAAGGGGAAAAAAGAAATATGAAAAATAAAAAGGATGATTACAAAGAAATCAATAAAGGGGCTCATCGCAACCCTGATGCCAAATATTATTTTCTGCCTTACAAAAGAAATCCATATTATATCATAAATATGGGAGATACAATATCCATCCTATTCATCATTCAAAATTATTCATATAAAAAATATGTGAAAAGAAATTATTATTTAATTAATTTAATATTATATGTTTATTATTCATTGAATAATCAAATGACTCGAAAATCTACAAAAATCGTGTCATATTGTAAACATCATATTCTATGACTTAAAAGTTTAGAAATAAATATATGATAGCAGTTTCTTAGGGACAATTATCATTTTACCCCTTGCAAGCATTTAGAAAAAAATTTAAACATTCTTTTGATTTTCATAGTCTGTAAAATCATGGTTCCTTACACATCATGATAGATACTTGGGAAAAAAATTTACCCGAAAATAAATATTATTTTAGATATCTCTATATTATTTTAATTCTTGGATTAAAAAATAATGATGAACTATGAAATTCATCCAACATATCCCTCATAAACTCTAGTATTTTTTGGATAATTATTTGGTTCTTGAACCAAATCATTACAGCATGATCATGGTTTATCATTGAATCATTTATCACATTCATATATAATTACACTTATTCTTCCAATACATTCTTAATTTCATAATTGATTGATGATTGAAAATTACACTGAAAAAAGATAAGATATGGCTCCTTTCCTCATCATTTCAAGATCCAACTTCAATAAATAAATAAATATTGGGTATATTTTAATCAACATCATTTGAAATCAAGCTTTATATTTCTAAATCAGATAATTATCTCCATTTTTTACCTTCTCGGTGTGGTAATGTATTAATGTGTAATAGTATTTGATCAAATCCATCAATATTCAATGTTTATATTCAATTCAAACCATGTATATATACTGTTATATATTTTATGATTAGTATATATATATCAATCCTTTCACCATGAAAATAATTCCACCATATCTTCAATGACAAAAATTCAACTACTAAATTCGAATCATGACTCTACAAAAGTTTCTATGTAATTTTCAATTAGTGGGAGACGTATGATTTCACAAAATCATTTTTAAAAAGGGTTCATCCTAGAGCCTTCTTTAATTCATCACTATAGATCGCAATAAAATATCTCATATATGGTTGTGTAAGAATAGCCACACTTTGTATCCTTTTCATAAATTCTTTATAATTATCCATACATTCATCTATGCATATGAATATAAACCCATCCCAAGTCATCTTGATGATTTTTTAGAAAATCATGAAAAATCTATAAGAAAGCATCAGTAATATCCCACTAACAGAAGAAAAATATGGATCTCGGTTATCATTGTTGGCCTAGTATAAAACCTAATAGCTTTTTTTAAGGATCTAATAATATTAAAACAATTTTAATCATATGAACAAATAATAATAATTTTTATTTCAAAAATTCAATATTGGTAAATTTGGAATATAGATTCTTTATCCTTAGGGTCTTCTACATATTTATCATATTCTCCATTTACTCTTCCCTGGTAATTTATATATAAAAATTTCATCCATAAATATGACCACAAACCAATGAAGGTAATATCCGGGGATGATATTCAATATATCAATGAGGATTGTATTATGGTTCATAATCCCAATATAGAGTTAATAAAAATTAATAATGATAATGTATCATGAAAATGGTTTTCTTTGGTGAATCATTCTTTTTAAACCTTAAATAACGATATCCAGGTCAAATATAACTCTTGGAAAAATATTTAGAACCTTGTAATTAATAAAATAGTTAATTGATAACGGGTAGAGTATACTTATTCTTAATACTTTTTTAAAAGCACAATAATCAAAGTAAAGCCTCATTAACCAATTTTTGTTCCTTTTAAAATCAAGTACAAACAATGGTATTTACTAGGATGATTGAGTCCCCTATATTGTAACTTTTAGATTTTCTACCTCAATTAATGAAACATTATTAGGGAAATTATATTTTGTGTCTTTTAAATAGGTAGTGTTTCATGTTTGAGTTCAATTTATAACTAATCTTAAATATTCTGGGGAAGACTATTTAACTACTTTAGAAAGACATTAAAAACAGATATCAAGTAGTAATATCATCAATGTTGAGTTTCAACCTAACCAGTTGAGGCTAATATCCCTCATGAATAGGTATTAGTAAGAATTTGATGGAAGAAATGTTTTGTAAGATTTTAGTTTTATCCATTCACTAAAAGACAATCATAGGTTGATTTGGTATATCAAATCCAATTCCCTACCTAAACAATTGGAATGTTATTAATACAATTAGAGACAACCAATGACCATCTTTACATAATGTTATCTAGTGGTTGAATAAAAAATATTAGAAACATATTCCAAATAACATCAATCAGAGTTGTGTTATAGATATGATATTTTTTTGTCCTATGTTTATGTGTTTTTATTTTGATCTAATCATATTATAATTTTGGTGGTGATGTCAGACCATTATAAAAATATTCAAATATACTATTGTTTTTATAATCTAAATAAAATAAATTTCACTTCTAGAGTGGATGATAAGTGTAACTTTCACCATCTATATTTGGACGTTAACTACGACTGTAGTTAGTCCATGTGTTTTGACCTCTCCCCTTGGATTATACTATGGTATGTTTAATGGATGATTGGGGAAATAGTTTGAATATCTCCCCAATATTTTCAATTTAACAATCGGTTAGTAGTTTTTTTCTTTCATTGTCATATATTCATTATCAAGAGAGCCCTTATCTCTACGCATGAAACAAACTCCCATGTCCTTCAAGTATTTTTTAGTTTGATTCTTTTTAAAAAATTTACATGATGTAAATTTCATCATACCCATCTGATTCATTGATATGTTCAATTTTTCTTGGTGCTCAACCAACATAATTTTCTATTTCATTCTTTTGATGGTAAAATATTTATTAATTAATTAATACATTTTAATATCAGTTAATATTATATCATATTAGGATAAAAAAAGGTTTAAGGTACTAGTTCCCTTTATATGCTCTTCTTAATACTGTTAATTAAATGATAAATCTAGATTTTTAGAATACATATGTGGTCCAAATCATGCCTCGATAATCGTGTGAAGTTACCCACATTCTCTACATTAAATTATTCTTTCATTATCGTTAATGTTCGTAAACTAATCTCTATTCCAGCACGATGTTATTTGGGGAATTGTTTTTGAAATAAAATAAATTTAAATGTTCTCAATTACATTATTTATATATATTAAACATTTAAAGTTCTATATATAAATTTATATAATTTATTAACATCTCCTTTCAAAAAATACCCATCATGAATAATATTTTCATCAACATTACATCTCAAATTTATGAATATTTTAAGGGGATTATTCTATTTTTCTCATACTAATGTTTTAGTATCTCGATTAAAATATTGAGTATTATTTTTCATGATGTAATGAAATATTGGTAAATGAATCTATAAAACAAAAATTTTCTCCATATGGGAAAGGATATTAATTATATCCTATTTCAGAACACCTAATATGTCCCTGATCTTATAAGCACTAATATAAATTATATTATTACACTGAATAAAGAAATCCCAAAATTTTTGTGGGTGTTTATTCCCTTTCTTATGTTAGGTTCCATCATGAAATAATGGAACATGAAACTATATGTCATTATAATAATTAATATTGGGGATAAAAATAAAAATATATATAACGAAAGAATTTATAAAATACAACAAGGGTTTATTTTAATATCTTTGTTAGCTATTTTATATTAAAATAATGTACCATAGAAAATCCTTATAGCTAGTTATAGAAAACCCAACTATTATAACACAAAGAAGGTGTCTAATATATTACATTATCATAAGAAACCCATGGATCTCATCCTAATGTAATGATCAGTTCTCTAGTCTTGATCAATAATACAAATACATGATTAACATATTATATTGGAATCACAAAATACATTGTATAAGAAACATTATTCCAGCATTGGTATTATTCATGGAATACATTTTCACATATTTGGGAATAAAACACGAATAAAGGGTTATATAAGATGATTAGTTAGAGTTACATACAACATATTCTATCATGAGTAAATAAGTCATAATCAATATCAAATTGTAAATAACTAAAAATTCCTTCCATTTAACCAAAAAATTTAACATGAAATGAAACCATGGATAATATCAATATAGTAATCCCATGGATATTAATAACTGAATCCTAAATAAAGGAAGTAATTTATCTTGGATGTTATGATATATAAAATCTTGACTTATTTAGCATTCAATCCTGCAACTGATACATTTTAATTAATGTGTAAGTTTATAAGAAAACCAAATAAATATTTTTTCCTTCTAATTGTACTCATGAGAACAATTAATGCATCTAGGGTATATCAATAACAAGGGCCCCACAATATTTTCTTGTCCACAACATTATTCAATAATTTATTGATTAAATTAATTTATAAAAATTATTCCTTATAAAAACTCTTTCATATTGTGTAATGGATATGAAATATAATGATTTCCCCAATAAATAGTAAAACTATAAGTGTCGAAATGGGATAAATATTTATAAATTATTTTATCCATGATATTTATGATAAATTAAATGTAAAATGATTAAAAAAATTAACGTTTCAATTCATCATTAATTAAAAAAAATAAAAGGAGATAAAAGATAACTATTAATTTATTATAATATTGTTTTTCTAATAATATCAAATCATTTAATGAAATATATATAGTGGATGTATAATATTAAAATAATATTTCATTAAATAGTTTTTTAAACCATTGAAAACATTTATAAGAAGAAAAATATCATAAAATTTAAATCGTTGGAATAAAATTATTTATATTTTTATATGTTAAAAATAGACATTAATATTGTAAATTTAAAGGAATGTTGAAAATAAAGAATTCAAGAAAAGATTAGAATGTATTATTTAAAAGATTTTTAAAAAGCATGGATAATAAAAATTGACCATGATAAAATATTTGGGTAAATTAAAAGTACTTCTATATGATATTTTTAAAAAATGTTGATAGAGAGAAAACATTCTTGATCAAAAAGGGAGATAAGAATGGATTTTGTTCTAAATTTTTTCTATAATAATTTATATTAAAAAGAGAAAAATATTAGAATAAAACATATAAAATCCTTAAATATAGAAATTTAAATAGTAAATATCAATTTTATTAAGGAAGTATTATAATATTTTTTCAATGTAAATTAAATCAATCCTATAAAATAATATTGTGGTATATATTCATACATCCTGTGTGAGTTTATAATTATAACGCATTGAAAGATTAAATATGAATTTAAACATTAATAGTTACGAATAAATATTTAATCATATTAAATTCATTAATGGATAAGTATATAAACCACAAAAAAAATGAATAATTTTGTAGTATAATATAAGTCTTAGTGTGTGGAAAATTAATATGAAATCCATAACCTCAATTATTGACTTGCATCCTAAGTGATGTAATATCCAATATAAGAACCTACTATTTATTTAAATTCTATAAAATGGTAATTGAAATACTTATAATTTCATATATTAAAAAACTATAACATTTTGGGGACTATTTTCTTAATAATTACCTGTTAAAATCATCATTTCCATGTGCTATCTATTTCATTTTTCATGGCAGTTTTATTTCAGTAGATACAGTCTTTGGACATTCATTATGGTCACATCATTAATATAATTTTAATAATAATATAAATAGCTTATTTATTATTAATATACATATTTATATTCATCCCTAAAATGTATGGATATAATAATTAATTACATCGTTAATAGAGCTGGTAGACCGTGCGTATGCATGAACATTGTTTTCATTGTTCAGGGAATGGAAAACTGAAATTTAAATAAAAATTCACACTAAAAAACCTCTTTTATATAATTTATGAAATATATATTAAACTAATATTTTGTTATTACCATATATGTAATGAAGAAAAGGAATAACACATCACATTTTTCTTAGAGGTGGTAGTCCATACATATACAAGAGCAATGTTATCATTTTCCAGTGGATCTGATGATAATAATTTTTATATGATATTTAAATTTTGGAAGAGTAATTATTTAATAAATATCATATATATTAATTATTTCAAAATATATAACCGTCCATGTAACATGGTGATGATAAAAAATTACATGGCTATGTAGTTAAGAGAAGGAAAACATATAAAAAAGTGATGTTTTTTATTCTGTGGGATAAAAAATAGATGGAGAATGATTTTACCAAAATAAAAATTACATTCTTGAATATTTAATATAAAGTAAATATTTTTTTGGTTAGGTGAATTATACTTATTGGAAGTATAATAATTAATTTACTTGAAAGTGTAGGAAATTTTCATTACATCATCATCAGTAGACTTCCTTTAGACTCTTCTCAAGGACAATTCCAATTACCTTTTATGAATACTAGAACATATAATACATGGGTAGGGAATTTATAATATATTTTTAAGGGGTTTGTTGTAATATATGGATAAATTTGGTGTACATAAAATAGATAAGGTTGTCTTTTTATAGACGAGGATAAGGGCACTTTTAAAAATTCATGATATATTATAAAATAATATGTGAATTTCTCGTGTAAAATGATTTGAAAATAAATTAAATAAATATTAGATGAAGAATATGTTTTAAAATAATAAATAAATTAAATTTATATAGGATTATATATAATTTAAAATAGTATCCTTTTAATAAATCCTATAGTAAGCTGATTTCTTCTTTAGCTATCGTAATAGATTTTTGAATCTTGAAGGGACATAATTTTAATTATACGTTGAAAATTGGTTCAAAAATTGTCATAAGAAGATATTTTAGACCATATAATATCCCCCTTTTCTAATTTCATGATTAATAATTTATTTAAAGTAATTTAATAAAATTATATACTTATATAATATCAATAATACCATTTTTGAAACTATGCAATCTATTTTAACATGAAGACACCAAGACGAAGTATTATATAAAATATAATCTTTCAATTAATCCCTAATATTACATATCCATTTATAAAATTTTTATAACACAATAATTTATGAAAAAAATTACATCCAATATTATTCATATTATTTTTTTATTTTTTTTATCAATTGAATTTATATTGTGTCATTGTCATGTAATCATTTAAGTTAATTATTCAATGAATAAAACATGAATAAATTAATTAATTCATGTATCCAAATAAAATTTAACTATGAATATAATTATTTATCTTTATGAAAAAAATATTAGATTTATAATAGTCAGGAGAGTGATTTCTTTTATTCTTTTCATGAAGTAATATAACAGACGATATGAAAAATAAATGGAAACAGGTTTCCATATTTTTAGAACATGGATGAGAATTATTAAATATCTTCATCTAATAAGATAAATGATTGTTTTATAATAAATTTTAATCATTATCCCAGCAGTATAACCCAATTTTACCCATCTTACCCTTACGTTGGTGAAAAATGTCAACCAAGGTTAATATTCACATTGATAAAAAATAAAGGGGGAATATTTACCAAATATCATCCTCATTATTAAAAATATGGTATCCATTTTATCATGTTAAATTTATATCAGTAACTGAAAAAATATTAATGAACATAACATAATAGAAAATAATTTTTTTTGAGAAAATGTTCTTTTTAGTGAAAATATGAACTTATACCAAAATAAAGTATAATGATTGTCAAAATGAAATCAATTTTATTATTTTTAACTAAATGTGGATTTTAAAGAAATTAATAAAATTTAAATCATTATAAATATTATTTCAATTAAAATAAATAAATGTATTACAATGTTAATTACTTTTAACTATTCGATAAAAATCAATATTTTCATAAAAATCCAAAAAATTATACCAAGGATTAAATTTATATTATAAATGATAAAATGATATAATTTTTCAAAAAAATATATGCCCATTAGGATTAATATTATATTTAAACTCCATGTTTCATGTAAACCAATCTATTATTGAAATTATTTTAAAGATAAATATAGCGTGAAATCTTGGGATGTTATGAGTTTGGATTATGGTTGACTAATAAGTAGTATTTAATTAATTCGGATAGGAGAAGCATGAAATAGTATGTAATATACATTTCCATCATAGATAAATATCTTTAAATAAAATTATTTTATTCATTTTTTTCGGTGTCCTTGGATTCTATCCTTCTTATTATTTAATATTGGGAATCTGGTTGACATAAAATAGTATAGAAAACAAAAATTTCTTTATTAGTAACATTGATTTTCTTGAATTTTAATAATTAAAATTTTATTAAAATATGGTTTCCACCAATTTTCGTGATAGATAGTCATCAGAACAGGGATATGAATTCTCAATTTTTGATTGTATACCTTCGGTTATGTTTTGAAATGACATGAATAAAAGATAGAGTGTAGACACACACACACATACATATATGTATTTTAAAATTCTTTTTTATTAATTAATTTTTTAAAATTGTTAAAATATTTTTTTTTTGATTTTATTTTATGAATTTTTAATTCCATATTTTACTTACTAAATGGTAATTAGAAATTATTATTTAGTATGATATTGTTTTCTCTATAATGTAAACATATTTAATTTTTACTATTACACATGGGTTGTCCATATTTTAGAATTAGGAAAGTAGTTTTTCAATTTTTATGGATTTTTTATACAAGTATAGGTTATTTAATTTATTTTATTTGTTATTCATGATTTATAGATTTAGAAAGTTTAATATAAATTGTTTCATGATAGACATGTTTTTTCTGATACTGATTATACAGACCTATAATGTAGTTTTAAATATGAATTAATATTTTTCACACCATCCACTTCTCCATGGGATATGCTTAAATGTGAATTCAATTTAACTCACTTTCCCCTAATATATTGGAATGGAATTATGAATCCTTAACTCTTTTAAATAATTTGAGTTATGAGAAATGGTCAAAGAAGTAACAGGTGATTTCAATGTGCTACATGAAGCTGGTATAAGTTTTTTCCTGATTTTATGATCACATAAAAACCAATAAAAATAGATTACATATTATTTTACTTTAGTAATATCATATGAGGGTATCATTGTTATGTATTTTTTATAATACCATATAATGTTATATCACACATGAATATGTTTATCTAATACATTATAGTAGGGACACCATTGGTGATGAAAAAATAGGTCATGTACTCATAGATTACATACATATCTTCGTGAAATGAAAGTTTCACTTATGGAATATTTGGAGGAAGAAGGTATGTGAGGACAATTTTGTGGATACCCATTGTATTAGGATGATTTCAATTATTAGGCTAGGCCTCTATTAATACATTAAGTATAGGTTACTGAATTTTTCAACGGTATCATTGTCTTATATCACCATTCATTTTTTGTTTTAATATTTACATTCTATCAATAATTTATATTTTTAGATAGAACATCAATATTTTTTAATTTTTGTTATAGTTTTGAATATTTAATGAATAAATATTTAATGTACTATTAGGTCAATATATAAGAATTGAATGTACTCCGTATAATATTTTATGTCTTTTTATTTTTGGGAACCATATTATTTTTGAATGAACCATGACAGTTATTTAAAAAATTCCAAAATTGAATTTCAATGTCACTAAATATTAAAAATAATTCATGAATGATAAATATCATACATCAGTGTTATTCAGTTTCAATTTTTGATTGATGAATGAGACTGGGGTAATGAAGGCATAAACAAAGATGATTAATGATTAAAGTTGAGATTTTATATATTTATAAAATATTAAAAATTATTAAAGAGATATCTTAAAGATGCTACATAGGATAAGTCACAAATATAAAATAAAGGGAAATGCAATGATTCATCAATCAAATATCCTTTATATAAGAATATCACCCACAAAGTCACAAAATTAAACCTCCAATTCATATTCTCATTAACTTGTATAATTAAAAACATATTACAAATGTTCACATTATTAAAACATATTAATGATGTGTAAAACAAAAGTCAAAATTTATAAAATGTAACAATCCCCCTTTTAGTGCATATAGCTTTTTATATAGGTAATGTATTGTAAATAATATATATAATTTTACATTGTCTATCAATTTAATTGATTAGTAGATATTCTAACTCATCCTTTAATAAAATTTTATCCAAATATAGTGTGTCTATATGTATACTGTGAAATAAAATATATATTATTAAAATAAAACTTTAATTTCATCCAAAAATATATATATTACTAAAAATAGTCACAATACACCTTACTATAGATAGACTTCATAAAAAAAATAATGCAACCTATAATATATTAAACCCTTTCCACCGTCACTACTTAATACACCCAATTTTCTAGTCATTACACTTCACATAAAATATATTACTTATTTTTAAAAATGTATCAAATTAGATTACTAACTATACAATATATTTTTTTAAATGCCTTATTTAATCCAATATGTCACGACCCGTCCTCAGGGCCCGTACCGTGACTACCTCATGCCCGCCTTCCATAGGCCAGGGGATGGCGACTAGCACCAAGGCATAATTCCCGGTAAAAAGGGAAGGCATTGCCATTGTAAAGTAAACAAACACCATAGAGCAAGCAAGCAGAATTAAACACTAAGTAAAAACAGGGTACAATAGTAGGTGTGAAAAAGTAAGTGGGCCAGTATAAGAACCCAAACTGAACGTAATGTACAACTGGAAAGGGAAAACAACAACTGAAAGTATAGCCTCAATGTCGAGCCATACACTGGAAGTACCACCTGATAGGTGAGTACAGATAGCCTCCACAGCCCCTCAGGTCCAGTACTCCACTCTGAGTATGTCCCCCCAGTGGTCCACCTCTAGGTATCGTCCTGCTCCGCATGCCTCAACCACGATCAGCGCTGTCCGTCGTCTGCTTCCAACACAACGTAGTGCGGGCATAGCCCATGTAGGGGTGAGTATAAGCTACTCAGTAGGGACCCCGAGACCCCTGAAGGTCTCCCAAAATCCACAAAGGATAATCTACAAAGGAAAGATACAATCACAAACTTGCATCTAACACTACTTAGGTATATTCCCACACATATACCTAAGTCATCAATTCCAGTTCGGCTCCCACATCTGAGCACAAGTACAACCCAGTCCAAACAGGAAATCACAACCCAGTCCACACAGGAAAGAAAAAGGTAATCCACAAATGAAAGCAAGTCATGATTCATCTCACACAGGTATAATTTTTCGTATGATGATAGAGATGATCAGATATAGCCACTGATTCATCTGAGCCGTCGGACCCACAAAGGATCGATAGGAAATACCCCCCGCAACGACCCACAATGGATCTGACCCACACATGATCGATAGGTAACTAACCCCCACAGTGACCCACAAAGAAACTAACCCACACAAGATCAATAGGTAACTATCCCCCGAAATTACCCACAAAGGATCTGACCCACAGAGGATCTATAGGTAACTAACCCACGCAATGACCCATAAAGGATTTGCAACACAGAAGGACGATAGGAAACTATCCCCTGCAATGACCGTCAAAGGATCAGACCCACATAGGAACTGTAGGTGCTGGCCCACCCAAGACCGCTGAGTGCTGACCCACACAGGATCTTACCCACACAGGATCGGTATCACTAATCCACGTAGGATCGCTGGGTGTTTTAGTCGTCGCCGCCGAATCGACGGAGGATTTCTGCACAGCCGTCGTCGGAGTCACAGCTACCTCTAGGGTTCCCACACACAACAAGCTTGTTCGGGAGGGTCCGCTCCACGAGCCAAAATGCTGATACATCAACTGACACGTAGTCCGAAGTTGATGTATCCAAATGTTTCGTATCGTCAAGAGGAACTCAACGTCACAGATGGCGCGTTAATCGAACGCCCGGTCTGAGAGTTATTGGCTTTTTCTTCCCAGGGGCCCGGTTGGTTTTAATGGTAAAACCAACCCAACCATAGTCCAACTGCATCCAGACCTCGAGCAGATAAAGCCAAAAGGTCTATCTCACTATGAGGAATCCAAAAAAGTCGACTAGACGTCAATCGGATGTACGGAGCTCAAGTTATAAGTGTTTCTGCTCTGAGGGCCCGGTTGGTTTCATGTACAAACCAACCCGTCCGAACCCAAGTTACTCCAAAACCTTCAGTGTAATATACCTAAACGACCGTCTTGATCGAAGGATCTCTACCCAACTGACAGTGCTCTGATGCCAGCGGCATAGTCTCGGCCACTCGTTCCCCTGCTCCACCGCAGCCCGGAACCGGCCGCGGCCGTCGTCCGGCCAGTGCGACGCGACAGCGCCGCCCCCCTCCGCCGCGGCCCCGCTCCGGCCGCGGTGCTTTTGTGGTTCACCAGCGCAGCACGACAACGCCTCACCTCAGGTTCATCTTCAATGACGTCGTGTCTTTAGTTTGTCTTCAATGGCGCGGCGCGAATATGCTGTGCTTCTCTCCCTTTCCGTAACAATTCCCGCACAATGCTTTGTCACCGTGTTGCCTTGCTCATGCTGCAACATTATCAAACAACCAAATGGGAGAGGAGGGTCGGCCGTGTCTATGCAGTCCGACCCCCTCCCTTTTCTGCGGTAACAGGCGGATCCAATAAAAAAGAAGAAAGGCAACAAGGGAATTCACGAACAAAAATTATACCAAATCCCTACCTCATCGAATTCGATGAGCAAGGATTCGTCGCAGAAATAACCATCGCAGAAGAAGGCGTCGTGGGGGGAGGATCGTCGCGTCGTGGAAGGAGCATCGTGGAAGAAGCTTCATGGAAGGAGTGTCGCAGAAGAGGAAACGTCAGGTCGCATCGTCGATCTTTGAGGTTCCGACGTTCTTCGTCGGAGGTCGGCGCGTTCTACTCGTTCTTTGCGTTCTTCATCGAAGAACAAGGCCTTTCTCCCAATCCTCTCCACACAACAAGATAAAACAGAAATAAAATAAGAGTTGTCTTATTTTATTAACGCACTAGACAACATTTGAATTTCAAAAGAAATGAAACGAATAATTAATTTAGGAGATTAAAACCGCCCAATTAATTGGGGAGTTTAAAATCTAATTTAAACGTAAGAGTTGACTTCATTTAAAAGTGGGGTACAGGTGCGTTACTTAGAAGACAAGAAACGGTGTGGCTCATGTGGGCCCCACCTCACAAATATCCTTCCAAGAGGGTAGGATATTGTGGGTCCCGCATCATCCACTTAACTTAAGTTAAAATAAAATAAAAATCGGTTGTACCACTTTTATTTTATTTCTTAACATAACCCCAAAAATTAAAAAGCACACCTGAGAAGACGCAACAACATAAAAGATGTTTCTAAACAATTACTGGCGCTGTGATTCCATCAGTGCCCTCAGAATTTGATTCCGAGCACCGGTTCAAAGGTTAGAAAAACCCGCTCATTCGTTCAATGAACGTGCCCGAGCTAAACATCAGAAAATGATTTCGGGCACACCGGGCCTCTAAATCCGGTGGCATTAGAAACTCTGTTCTTGTAAAATTCCCAAAAACATTAATAAAAAAAATTCCTTGAATTTTTTCGGGTCTTTACATCAGTCCCACCTCAGGGCTTTACGTCCCTGTAAAGATTCATCATAAACTATGGAAACAGATTTGGGTAATGAGCACCCATCTGAGCCTCCTGCTCCAAAGTTCTCTCCTAGAGGTTCTCATGCTGCCATCTGATGCACACTAGAGGAATCGACCATCAACATAGGACCCACTCCTCTTAATCCTCAATCTCCATCGGGACCTCGGTAAAAGTCGCCTCATCATCAACATCTAGCTCCCCATGGTCAATGATATGTGTCGGGTCATGCACGTATCTCCTCAGCTGGGATACGTGGAAGACATCCTGGACCCAGTGCAACTGAGGTGGTAGAGCCAAGCGATAAGCCACCTTACCAATCCTACTGAGGTCCTAGAATGGTCCGATGAAGTGCGGAGATAACTTGCCGCCTCCGACAAATCTTTGTAAACCATGTCGAGGTGAGACCTGCAAGAAGACATGGTTTCCATCCTCGAACTCTAGTGGCCTCCGCCTCCTGTTAGCATAAGACTTCTTCCGCCTCTGAGCTATCCTCGTCTGCTCTTGGATGACCTGGACCTTCTCTGTCGTGGCCTGGACCATCTCCTGTCCCTCAAGTTCTGACTCCCCAGGGTCTGTCCATCACAGAGGATATACGCAAGGTCCAACGTATAACGCCTCGTATGGTCCATCCCGATGGGGGAGTGGTAGTTGTTGTTGTTGTACGCGAACTCCACCAAGGGTAGGTGGTCCTCCCAGCTTTGACAAAAGTCGAGGACAAATGCACGGAGCATGTCCTCGAGAGTCTGAATGGTCCTCTCCATCTGAGCATCCGTCTGAGGGTGAAAGGCGGTGCTCAGACGTAGCTACGTCCCAAACACCTCTTGCAACCCCTTCCAAAGACTTGAAGTAAAGAGAGCACCTCGATCGGAGATGATAGATGATGGAACACCATGAAGCCGTATAATCTCTTGAACTTAAGGTCGTCCCAATCTCTCTACCGAGCCCTGGTCTCTAATGGGTAAGAAGTGATCTGACTTGTTGAGTCAGTCAAAAATCACCCAAATGGAGTCGTGACCTCCGGAAGTGCATGGAAGTCCAGTCACGAAGTCCATAGATATTCAGTCCCACTTCCACTCCGGGACCACCAAGGGCTGTACTAAGCCTGCTGGTACCCGGTGCTCTGCCATTACCTGCTGGCAGGTGAGGCATCGAGAAACAAATTCTTCCACTACCTTATTCATACTCGTACACCATTACTGCCGTCTGAGATCCCAGTACATCTTTGCTACGCCAGGATTTACCTCCAAAGTGGAAGTTTGAAACTCTCTCAGCACCTCCTCCCATAAAGCAATGGGTACCAAGGTATGTCCTCTGAAAAGTATGGAATTCTCTCCTCCTACAGAGAAACCGTCAGGTTCCTGTCCTGAGGATATCTGTGCATGCCACGTCTCACCGTCAGCATCCCCATGTTTTGCCTCTCTGACCCACTGCAGTATTGGATGTGTGACTACGAGTGACTGAAGGAAGGCATCTCCATCTCTATCCACGAAGGATATCCGCAAAGCGGGTAGCTGCTATGTCGCCTCCCCAAGTAGCAGATTGCTCGTCCTCCTGTTGAGGGAATCAGCAACTACATTCCCCTTCCCATGAGTATAGACTATCTCAAAGTCATAGCCCTGGAGGAACTCGAGTCGTCGCCGCTGTCTCAGGTTCAGGTCCTTCTGAGATAAAATTTATCTAAGACTCTGATGGTCAGAATAGACTGTAAAGCGCTCTCCCATCAGATAGTGTCGCCACATCATCAGAGCGAAGACCACTGCTGCTAACTCCAGGTCATGGGTAGCGCAGTTCTGGTCATGCAGCCTAATGTGACTTGATCCATAGGTAATCAATGCCCGCTCCTGCATCAGGAAACATCCGAGTCTAGTCCCTGATGCATCGCAGTAGACTACGTACCATACTCCCTCCTCTGGCATCCTCACGATAGGTGCGCTGGTCAATCTCGGTCTCAGCTCCTGGAAGCTCTGCTGACATCTGTCTAACCACACAAAGGGTTTCCCCTTCTTCTTAAAAGTTGAGAGTGGTTCTGGAACTCTGGAGAAGTCTAGCACAAATCTGCGGTAGTATCCAGCTAGTCCCCATAAACTCCGAACCTCCGTCACGCTCCTAGGTGGCTCCGAAGCTAGAACTGACTCAATCATCGCAAGATCCACCACAACTCCCACCTCAAAGAGGACGTGTCCCAAAAAGTGGACCTCATGTATCCAGAACTAACACTTTGAGAGCGTTCCATAAAACTAGGGCTCTCGGAGTGTGTACAGTACAAGCCCCAAGTGGCATGCATGCTCCTCCTCAGTGGTCGAGTATATCAAAATTTCATCGATGAAGACCACGACAAATCGATCGAGGTATGGATGAAAGATCATGTTCATGAGGCCCATGGACACTTCTAGAGCATTGGTTATGCTGAATGGCATAACTAATAACTCATAGTGGCCATACCGACATCTGAAAGCCATCTTCTGCACGTCCTTGTCCCGAACTCTGAGCTGATGATAGCCTGACCTGAGGACTATCTTTTAGAACCATCGTGCTCCCTTGAGCTGATCAAAGAGGTCATCAATCCTCGGTAGAGGATACTTGTTCCTCACGGTCACATGTTTCAGGCGACGATAGTCAACACAAAGTCACAAGCTCCCGTCCGCCTTCATGGCGAACAATATCGGGGAAGCCCACGGTGAAACACTGGGTCAGATGAATCCTTTGCTCGGCAAGTCCTCCAACTATACCCGTAGATCTCAATTATCATAGGGGGACATCCAATATGCTTGAGTGGATAACGGGGTTGTCCTGGGGTACAGATCAATATAAAACTAAACCTCTCTGCGAGGAGGTAGTCCTAGAATGTTGTCGGGGAAGACGTCTGTATACTGATCCACCACTACAGGAAAACTAGGACTCCGCATGTCAACTACTCCTAGGATGAGGCTAGCCAACTGATGAGTGATGGGTTTTCCTCTCCTCCGTGGAAGTCCATCCTATTCTATGAAGGCTCTCTTATCGCCAGTGAAGGTGAACCTGCTCCTGTCGGTGCGTACACACCGCACCTTGCGCCTAATACAGTCAATCTGAGCATGGACTGTAGATAACCAATCCATGACCAAGATGATGTTGTAAAGCCTCGACGCCGCTACAGGAAGATCCCAGCCGAAGATCTCACCTCATAGAGTAAGCTCGCACTGCCGGCACCAGTGTGTAATCATAGAGTCTACTCTCGTAGGAGTCTCTAGCCGTAAGGACCGATCCAACGGCTCTGCCGGAATCTCCGAGCTCCGATCAAGGGCAGCAGCTATGAAAGAAAGACTCGCTCCTGTGTCTATCAGAACTGCATTAGGGGTGGAATAAACACTAGGAGTACCTTGAATCATCTCAGGTGCACCGTGGTCGTAGGCCTCTGCTACCTGGATCTGTGCCTGTATATGCCCGCCAGCTCCCTATGTTCGGGGTGGACCTCTTGGTGGTGGTGGTGGTGGATCCTCAAAGCGCCGCCCCACCTGCTGCTCGGCCAGCTCCTTTGCCTCGTCCGCTTGCTCCTTGCGGATCGCCATGGTCGACCCTCTGCCTCTGCCTTGGTGGCCCCTCAACCGTCTGCTGCTCCTCAGCACAGCGGGTCGGGTAGTCACGAGCCATGTATCCCTTCCCGCCAAATGCGTAGCACTATCTGCCTCACGAAAGACTGGCTACGCGCTGTGTGCCCCACACTGCTGAGCCAGTATCCTGAGGTCGTTTGCCTGAGGGTCTGGTCTGCCTGGACCCATGAGTCATATGTCGACTGCCTTCGGTAGAGGACTCTGCTACGTGCCGCCATGCGGTAGGTCTCGCTGCTGAAGCAGGCTCTACAAGGAAGCTCTCGATCAGAAGGGCTCTCGCTAGTACTCCTACCTATGTCGGAATGCTGAGGGAGATCAGTGATGCCCTGATCTTCTTACTCAATCCCTTCTCGAAGGTCTGGGCCTGGAAGAATGGGTCCTGTACCATGTCTGTCAAGTAGCATGACAGATCAGTAAATCTCGCAGAGTACTGGGCGACCGTCAAGCTGCCATGCCACAGCTTTAGAAGCTCCTTGATGCGCACCGCACAGAGGGTGGTTAGGACGAACTCTGAGCGAAAGAGGCTCTCAAAGTCCATCTAGAGGAGAGATACCTCATCGTGAACATGGAGCATCATGATCCACCATCTGCCTCATGCCGCGTGCAGTAGGCTCACTGCGAGGATCACCCTGAGGACTGCTAGTGTCCCCACTAACCTGAAAACCCGTACAACTGCCACCAGCCAATCCTCGACTGCCTGGGGGTCCGTCTCCCCACGGAACATGGGTGGTCGCTGGTGCTGATACTCGTGCAGTGCACTAAGGCGATGTGCATCGTCAGTGGCTGGGGTTGGTAGCATTGGTGGCTCGGCGGGGAGAGGTACCACCGGTGCCTCTGCTGTCAAAGGGCCCCGTACCTAGGCCTCATCGCTCGGTGGGCTGTCATCACGCACAAATCTCGAAACCCTCGCTGGCTGCCATCGTGGGGCCATCCTGAAAAGAAAAAGGTGTGCCACGGTCAAACAGTATACCTTGTGAGCTGACACGAAGTAATCACAAAGAAAACATGAAACACACATGCAATCAATTTTTTCGTTTATTAAGTCAGAAATCAGAAGTCATGGTCCTAGTGTACGGATACGTCGGTCACCTCATAAACACTTGACTCCCTGGACTGATTTCCACACTCAATACTCTTAACACTATTCCGTCACATAGAAAAAGATTAAAGTCCTGAGTTCTGTGGTAGCACTGAACTCCTCTAATAAAAATTTTTCACGACCCATCATCGGGGCTCGTGCCGTGACTACCCCATGCCCGCCTTCCATAGGCCAGGGGCTGGCGACTAGCACAAATGTGTAATTCCTGGTAAAAAGGGAAGGAATTTCGTTTGTAAAGTAAACAAACACCACAGTGAAAGAAAACAGAAGTAAACATTAAGTAAAAACTGGGTACAATAGTAGGTGTGGAAATGTAAGTGGGCCAGAATACAAACCCAAACTGAAAGTAAAGAACAACTAGAAAGGGAAAACAACAATTGAAAGTAAAGCCACAACGATGAGCCGTCCACTGGAAATCCTACCTAAAGGGTGAGTACAGATAGACTCCACAGCTCCTCGGGTCCAGCCGTCTGCTCCGAGTATGTCCCACCCAGTGGTCCAGCTCCAGGTATCATCCTGCTCCGCAAGCCTCAACCACAATCAGTGTTGTCCGTCGTCTACAACCAACACAACATGGTGCGGGCATAGACCGTGTATGGGTGAGTATAAGCTACTCAGTAGGGACCCTGAGACCCCCGAAGGTCTCCCAGAATCCACAAAGTATAATCCACAAAGCAAAGATACAATCAAGAAGTAACATCCGACACTACTTAGGTATATGCCCATACATATACCTATTTTATCAATTTCAGTTTGGCTCCAACATCCGAGCTCAAGTACAACCCAGTCCACAAAGGAAATCACAACCCAGTCCTCACAGGAATGAAAAACGTAATCCACAGAGGAATGCAAGTCAAGATTCAGCTCACACAGGTATACTTCTTCGTATGATGATAAATATTGATCAGATATAGCCACTGATTCATTTGAGCTGTCAGACCCACAAAGGTTCTGTAGGTATTAACCCCCGCAATGACCCACAAAGCATCTGACCCACACAGGATCAATAGGTAACTAACCCTCGCAATGACCCACAAAGGATCAGACCCACACATGATCGATAGATAACTAACCCCTAGAATGACCCACAATGGATCTGACCCACAATGAATCGATAGATAACTAACCCCCACAATGACCCACAAAGGATATAACCCGCACATGATTGATAGGTAACTAACCCCCGCAATGACCCACATAGGATCGGACCCACACAGGATCTGTAGGCGCTGGCCCACACAGGACCGCTAAGCCCTGACCCACACAGGATCTGAAACACAAATGATCTGTAGCACTTATCCACGTAGGATCGCTGAGTGATGTAGTCGTCGCCGCTAAATCTACTGAGGATTTCTGCACAGTCGTCATCGTAGTCACATCCAGCCCTAGGGTTCCTGCACACAGAAAGCTCGTTCAGGAGGATCCGCTCCACGAGCCGAAGGGCTGATACATCAACTGACACGTAGTCAGAAGTTGATGTATCCCATAGTTTATTATCGTCAATAGGAACTCAAAGTCATAGACGACGTATCAATCGGACATCCGGTCTGAGAGTTACTGGCTTTTCGTCCGAGGGCCCCGGTTGGTTTTTATGTTAAAACCAACCCGGCTGTACTCCAACTGCATCCAAACCTCGAACATAGTAAGCCAAAGGTCCTTCTCACCATGAGGAATCCAAAAAATTTGATGGCATGTCAATCAGACGTCTGGAGCTCAAGTTATAAGCGTTTCCGTTACGAACCAACCCGGCCGAACCCAAGGTACTCCGAAAACTTAAGTGTAATATACCAAAACGAACGTCTCGATCCAAGGATCGCTACGCAACTGAAGGTGCGTCTATCAAAGGCATGTACCTCATGTTATGGGAAACAGACCGAAAGAGGTTCTGTATTAGGGGGTTCGGGCCTGGTCCGACCTGGCCCGATACCCCCAGGGTCGGCCCGAATTGGGTCGACCCGAAACGGATAAGGGTCCGGCCCTCTTGGGAATGGCGCGGACCAGCTCGGTGGCCCGGCAAGGTATCCATGTGGCTCGGCCTAATGGCCGAGCCGTTCGGGATGTGGGGGGGGGGGATGCCCCCCGCTCGTTGTTACCGCAACCCCATAATGGGGGCCGCTCACATCCGGCCATCCGGGGGTTTCAAACCCCCGGATCTTCCACTCTCCGGCCGGCCCACTCCGGCCGGACAGCTTCTGCCACCACGGGAGCGGCAAGGCTGGTCCCCCTATTCTGATGTCGTCGGCCCGGAACCGGCCGACGTTTCCCCTGATCCAGCACGGCCCGGAACCGGTGGTGGCATTCGTCCGTCCGGCACGGCGTGATGGAGCCGCGACCCGCTCTGGTCGCGGTGCATTTGTTGTTCACAAGTGCGGCACGATGGCGCCGCGACTCAGGTTCTTCTTCAATGGAGCTGCATCTTTGGTTCATCTTCAACGGCATGACGCGAAGGCACTGCGCTTCTCCCCCTTTCCTTAACAATTCCCGAGAGGTGCTTCTACACCGCATTTCCTTGCTCGTGCCGCAAAAATATATAACAAACAAAAGGGAGAGGAGGGTCGGCCGTGTTTGTGCGGTCCAACCCCCTCCCATTATTTAGGCGGCTCCAATAAAAGAGAAGAAAGGCAACGAGAGAATTCATGATCAACAATTATAATAAATCCCTATCTCGTCAAATTCGATGAGCGAGGATTTGTCGCGGAAATAACCGTCGCGGAAGAAGGCGTTGTGGAGGGAGGATCGTCGCGTTGTGGAAGGAGTGTCACGGAAGTAGTGTCGTGGAATGAGCATCGCATAAGATGGAACATCACGTCGCACTATCAATCTTCGAGGATCCAGCGTTCTTCGTCGGATGTCGGTATGTTCTTCGCATTCTTCATCGAAGAAGAAGTATTTTCTCCCAATCCTCTCCATGAAACATGTTCCAACAGAAATAAAATAAGAATTCTCTTATTTTATTAACGCACAAGCCAAAGTTTTAATTTCAAAATAAACAAAATGAATAATTAATTAAGGAGTTTAAAACCGCCCAATTAATTGGGGCGTTTAAAATCCCTTTTAAATGTAAGAGTTGACTTCATTTAAAAGGGGGTGCAGGTGAGTTACTTAGAAGAAAATAAATGGTGGGGCTCGTGTGGGCCCCACCTCACAAATATCCTACTAAGAGGGTAGGATATTATGGGTCCCACATCATCCACTTAAATTAAGTTAAAATTAAATAAAAATTTGTTGTACCACTTTTATTTTATTTCTTAACATAACCCCCAAAAATTAAAAACCACACCCGAGAAAACGCAACTCTGGAAAATGTGTATATAAACAATTATTGGCGTTGTGATTCCATCGGTGCCCATGGAATTCGATTCCGACCACCAGTTCAAAAGATAGAAAACCCCGCTCGTTTATTCATTGAACGTACCCGAGATAAACTTCGGAAAATGATTCCGGGCACACCGGGTCTCGGAATCAGGTTCCCTCAGAAACTGTGTTCTTGTAAAATTCCCATGAAAATTATGCAAAAAATTTCCTTGAATTATTTCAGGTCTTTACATAAAAGACAAATATTGGTCGGACTAAGGTGTATTTTAAATGAGTATCATCAAATATAGGAATTAATACTTCAATTTCTCATACCCATCGATTTCATTTATTTATTCTTTAGAAATGCAGGAAACAATTTTCCTAACATAATATTTCATTGCATAATTAAACATTAAATTCAATTGTAATATGAATAATATCTTTATATAATTCATAAAAATATATTTCATACATGTTTATAAGATTAATTCTATAAAAGATGGTTTTAACCACCTATAATGACGATGTCATGAATTGAATAATGAATCCTTAAATGAAATGTTTTAAAAATGGGTTTCATTAAAAAATAAAATATTTATGATGTGATTACTATATTTTAATTCATAAGAGTAATTATATTAATTATATTAAATATAAAGAATGAAAATCATTTTAAAAACCAAAAAAAAATTGTATAAAGATGTGTTTCTTAATTAGATCTCATTTTTTATTATCTATTGAATTTATAGTGTATATAATTTCGAAATGTTAAATAAACCAACAAATTACACTTCCAGATATTATGTAAATATTTGGTAACACCTTTTGCCATTATCCATGCACAAATGTATCTTTGGAAAAGTTGACTAAAAAACTCTTAATGATCGACATCCGCTGAATAAAAAAAACATATCATATGAAAATAAATGGATTATAAAATATTAAATACACATTGATGGGGAACTGATAATTCAATTGATATATTTAATTAATCTTTTTAAGAGGTATGAAAAGCATCTTAGATGTTTCAGGATCCAATGTATGGGAACTCTCTAGCCACCTTTCTTCTTTTGGGTTATGGTCTCTCCGTCTTTTTTTATGTCCATTCTTTATATAATATTATTTTATGTTATGTCTACACACATATGATTCATTCATATATAAGTTTTTTATTTAAATTCTCTTCTATGGGTATATACATGTTTTTCCAATTCCATTTTATACTCATCAAAAAATCAACCATGATAAAAGTACACATTTCTATTTATTATTCCTTATCATGAATCACATTTTTAGTGGTTTTTAACTTTAGTTGTTTCTAAAAATAACCATTATTTTATAGAAAAAAACTACTTAATTTATTTTTTTAGAAATAAAATATTCTCTTATATTAAATATTTATTCTCTAACCATTTCATAAGACGTTGTTTAAGGATATAATTTATAAATTGATTTCATTATAATTTATTATGTCGTTTCATTAAATTGTGATATATCTTCTCGAAAAAAGATTGTTTATTCATCTAGGAAAATTTAAAATACATTAATACCTTATTTTCATTGAAAATTTATAGTATATATTTCAGTTATAATTTGAGACATGATTATGAAGTCCATTTCACTCTCATGGGTTTTCAAATGATGAATTTTTGTATAAGAATTAATTTTTTCAAAACACATATTCATGATATATTTTGTAATGGGTGGGACTATAATTTCACATACTATAATTTAATTCAAATTTATATATATTTCATGTTATAGTTATGTTTTGAAATGATGTAATTATCATTGTCGAAAATGTTATGCATAAGCCTGATTTTGTTAGAGTTGTCTATAATGTTATAATGACTTAGTGGCGAGCCATGATTTTTTTATGATTAAAAGATTTAAATTTCTTCTAAATTGTTATAATTTTCCTTATTATCATATTTACATGCATTCATATATATTATACCATTATTCCATCATATTATTTAATATTTCATGTTTTTAGGATAATATGTTATGATTTTTGATTCTTGTACTACATCACCATCACGATCATCCTGGTCATTCACATAATCTGACTTATAGATCACCCATTTATTTTATGTATGTCCCCGAGATATCTTATTATATTATATAATATAATTTATATCTAGGATCCAAACTTGAATAAATAAATAAATAAGGATGTATTACCTTTTTTATGTTGATTTATTATTTAGTTAATGTCATGATGAAATCATCTTTCTATTCTTTTAGGTTTAAATAATGGAAAACTGTGTTAAATGAGATTTATTAATATTATTATGAGATATAGGGAAATATTTAACCCCTGGAGTCCAAATAAACCTCATTAACCAATATTAATGTTCCCTTTAAAATACTTTATTTTATGATGGATTTCATATAAATAATTTGTTTTCTATGAATAATGAAATTAGGTTTATGTTTTTAAAATACATAGGAAGTGGATGTGGTAAAAACCATGAGGCCCTATCATATTGAGAAATACATGTTAAATTGGTTAACATGGTTATTATATTTGTAGATCAAGATTGTTAGTGTATAGGTGTTCATAAAAACACAATTCATTGTTTTCTTAGTAAGTGAGAGAAAAGATAATCATATAGTGTAAAGAACACCATAGATTTTATTAAAAATGATCATCGTTGTGAGTATGTTATGGTTATCATCATGGGTTTCATTTAAAATAATCATACTTGTGTAATGTAACATTTCAGTTTGGATTATTAATAATAGATGGTGAGTTGTGATTTGAGGTCTGAGGAATGAATAATTTGATTTTATTGGATAAAATTTAGTTGAATTCATGTAACCAAAATATCATTAAATTAAATATGTTAAATGGACATACAATATTCCTAATAATAGGAAAAATGATAAATTTTTTAATAATAAACTATATTTGAGTATTTTTCATTAATGATAAAATGAAATCAGTGTGTTAATTTGATGGAATGTATCTAATTTGATAATTGATTTACATAAAGAAAAGGATGAAAAATTTTATTTCCTGCATTAATGTTTAAATAAACATATACATGAGTGAGGATGTAACTTGGGTATCGAATTTAAATAGTGATTTAAAAAAATATTAGATAGGTGATGTCGACTAATATTTGTTATACATAGTGATTAGGTATGAAAGTTTATTTTGAGGTTGAGACGACATCATTAATTTGTGAAAGAATTCATTAGAATCTCGATTCATTGGAAACTAGTCTAATCAGTAGGAACTAGATAAAACTTATATATGATTTATTGTTCTGTATGTGTTCATCAAAAACAATATGAGTCTATAGTAAAGGTATTTATTTTAAAATTTGAACGATATATTTTTTAATTTATATTGGATGATTTCAGAAATAATGTAGTTTCTTTGTTTGATACATTTATGTATCTTGTATATTTAGAGAGATATTTTATATTTTATTTAATTGTGTGATATGAATCTTGTAAAATATTTTTTGTACCATATTGGTTTGATAAGTCATCTTCTTGGGAGTTCGTAATGGAGGTTTTCCATATAAGATGGTGGAAGAAATTTTTTTTGAGGTTGAGATATTTTTTAACTAATGAAATTATCTACTTCAATATCATTTTATGAATTATAATTCATTGTGATGGATTTTATGTGTTTGCCCATGAATATTCGTTGTTTTCTATACCTCATGTTTTTGCGAAGGAATAGTGGTATGTGGAATGTAGTAATGTGATACAGAGTCACATAAGGCACAAAATTATTTTGGAATAATGGGGATTATCCCCATTGGAACAATGAGCACTCAAAAAACCTTTTTTTATAAAACAATATTAATTTCATGATGGGTGGGAACTAAAAAATAACACACTATATAGAAGACTATAGTCCTCACCTTCTGGATAACACAAAACCAATATAAAAAAACAAAATTATCCCCCCACAACAAAAAATATAATATCTCAGTTGTGTAGATGTGGTTCAAGGAGGAGAAGTGTCAACACAACTAAAATTGAGTGTGACCTTGAAAAATGTGATTACATTATCTATATACCACCACACTAGATCCAATCCACATTATTTAACTTTTTAAGATTATTGTGCGTTCCTTCCCATCAATAATCCCATTGTCGATGGAATAGATCACCATCATCAATCTCTCTCTATGACCGAATTACCAAGAACCATTGAGCATTCTCTAAAATAGGACCAAAATTACACCGGTTAACATTTTCTAGAAAACTAGTATAAGAACACTAATTAAATTCTACATGATTATCATCAAAATACTAAACAAATATCAATCCAAAGAATATAAACAACAGAACCACCATCGTTTCTTAGAAGGAGTTGGAACAAAAAAAACTCACCTATAGAAAAGACATTATACGAAACCATCTTATCCATGGAGTAATAATCAAATAGACCAAAAATAAAATTTAATAATAATGATAGCATATCAAATAATTTTCATGTTGTCCACATCAAAAGAATTGAGAAGGAAACACCAAAAGGAGACATAACCAAAGATGAAAACTGACCATAAGGATTAATGTTTGATTAAAAAAAATTAATCACAATAATAAAGATGAATGTATGAACATTTAATGAACCATCCAACAAAATACCCCACACATTACAAACTCCCTAAACCCTAGGTAACCTTTTAGATAATGGATACATACCAATACGTACATGAGTTGAAAGGATCAACCCAAAGACATGAGGGGACCACCAAGGATGCCAAATGAAAATGAAAATAATATAAGTATCCTATATGATTATAATTATAAACTGGTAAATAAGTAGTTGTATGAAATAATTGATGAAAAATAGAGATGTAAGATAAGTAGGAAAAAAAGGATAATTAACTATATAAATGAACCCATGCGTAGATTTGATTTATGTTAATGTATAATTCATGATGAATTATAAATTCATTTGATGAAACTAAATAATAATAACTCTTTCATGATATAGGTGGAATTATATCGAAAAGAATTAAAGGAAGATAACCTCGGATGGAGTTTTAGGAAGAGATATATGGAAATCCTAGAGATCCTAAGATGGTGAAACATTTGATAACGAAATTGTCCCCATATTTAACAAATTCCCCCATCGGGTAATTGGTATATAGTTTAGGCGTATTAAGTATTCAATGGAGTGTCACTATATACATGTTGGTGGGGTACTAGGTACTTAGTGGACATAATAATTTGAAAAAAATTATTCAAATTAGTAATATGGTTATATAAAAAGGTGTTCCTAATTCTATGTTTTATTTGACTGAACAAATATGTTATAATCCTATCATCCTATATTTATCTCCCTCTTTATTATTCATCAATAAAAAATATTACATCTGAATTTAGTGATTTGATAGTGGATAAAACTTTTTTTGGTGATTATAATACATCATACTCGGTATCACTTAGTTTATTAGGTTATTTTATTGTTCCTTATCTCATGTCACTAGTTTTTGGTGTTTTCAAAACTTTTATGACCTCAAGTACCTATGAATAAATTAAATTATGATATTTTTGTATTCCAGTTTATTAATTATATATTTTATTCTTGGGAACGTCTATAAATTTATTTATCTTTTCATGTATAATGTGATTTTCATCTAAGGAATGTGGGTGTTTTGTGGCTTGGGATTTAACTGTTGGGGATTAGGTTGTCATGTAAGGTTGGTTGAGACCCTTTAAAATGAATATGGGATAACCAAATAAGATGTTCCCTGATATTATTGGATTTATTAATTTTTTTATCATGTTCAATAAATTATTATTACAAAACTGTAGGCCAGTTATGGGCACATCAACCAATGTTGTACATTATATATCCTTGTATGGTTTGATGTTGTTTCAATTACCATTACAATGAGTGTATTTGGTAACATAAAGTAAGGCTTTTATAGAAATTTTGTGTTTATCCCTATTTTTACATAAGGGTGACATTAGTGTGAGTGGTTTGTGTTTGGGGTTGAGAACCAATTAGTGTTTTTGTTGAAATAAAACATGGTAATAATGAATTTTTTTTAAAAATACACTTCCATCATAGATAAATATCTTTATATAGAAAGAATTATACATCCCCATTTTAGTCATAGTAACTTCATGTTCTTGAGAGCTAAAATGTTATTTGTTTTACCAACATGGATTTGTTCTGTAAAGGTCTAGAGTTAAATATAATTTCAATATCATTATGATAATGTGATTTAAGAAAAAATAATCATACATTTCATAAAGTAATCATTGTTTAAAAATATATTGATATCTGACTATCAATAGAGGGTGAACCCTTATTTCATTGTGATACCACGCCATAGATTATGTTGTTAGAGACCAAAAATGATGTGGTATATAGTTATAATTGTCTTAATCTTTTTAAAAATAATTACCTTAAACTGAATTATTTTGAAAATAATTAAATAAATTTATATATTTATTTGATTAGAAAAATTTTAAATGAAAATTTTTAAATGATAGTAACTTGTTAATACTATATATATAAATATTTATTATTTTTTTCAAACATATATTCATATGTTGTTTTCATTATAATTCTTGGGATGTCTATATTTTATAATGGGGAATGTATGACCTCATTTTAAATTGATTGCATATACATGTACAATATAAGAAATTTTTTAGATTTATTATGAATGTGTCATATATTTCATTATTAGGATTTACTTGAATAGGTACTTGAGTGATGGGTTTTAATTTTGTGGCTTATGGTTAAATTTAGGATAGGTGTAATTGTGCTCTGACATTTCTAATACATTCCTATTTCACATGGGACATGTTTAAAGGTTCACTAAATTTTATTTATGTCTCCTTCTTCAATGATATGTGTATTATTAAATAGTAACTTTTTTCTATTAGGTTCTAATAAATTATCAAAGTCAATAGAGTTGATTCTCAAGTGTCTCTCAAAAATGTTACTAAGGTTTCCGCCCAGGTTTGGTGATTGTAGGATCAAAGGAGTATATGTATAACTATAAAAGATGGTGTAATAGTCTCGGTAATTTTAATGTAAAACATATTCATATAATCATTAGTTATATTTGATATAATTATATTTATTATAAAAATATTACACAATTTTTCGTCCAAGAGGAAAATGCTTTATTTATAAACAAATTTGATTTTTATGCATGATATTTTTTTTCATAAAATAATTATTTTTCAATTATTTAAATTTTATATGAATAATGAAATATAATTTGTGAATTTACCATTACAAATATTCTTAAATCCTTTTTGAAATTTATGATTAGTTTTATTATTCGAGGAATAGTGTACGATAAATATTATTATTTAAAACTGAATTTTATTATAATATATTTATAAATTAAAATTATATTTATGATTAGTTTTAAAAGTTAATTAATTAAATTTTATTTAAAAATATATAATTATGTTTTATAAAATAATTTTTTTAGTTTAGTATAAAAACATTTTATACTTGAAAAAGAATTTTTCTAGAAAAATGTTTTTTGTGGAACAATTTTGTTTTAATTTAAAATAAAATTATTCAAAATATGTGTTTTGAATATTAAAAACAATATAATTTATCGGTTAAAATTTATTAAATATTTCCCTTTTATTTATTTCTATATGAACGATATCCTTAAATTTTTTGATACCATAGTAAAGTGTAAATCAAATTATTAATGTTAAAAATAAAATTATTAGTACTAAAAAATTGAAATTAAATATTTGTTAACATTATTATATGAGTCCCATTAATCCATACTAATAAAAAATTCAGTTATATGACATTTTATATTCATTTAGGTTTCATTGTGAAATTTAGATTATTTTATTTCAACAAAAGTCAAACATGTCCCAAACATGTTCACAATACCTTAAATATATTTAATATGGTTTTATCAAAAATATATTTTTGATGGTAAAAATTAGTCTATGTATAAAATATTATTATTCATCATGTTATTTTTCAATTTCATTAGTGGATAGAAGAAATATATTAAAAATTACACAACGCTCAAGAAGTAATTATTCAATTAATTGAAAAAAAAATATAAAACAAATTAAAAGTAATATCATTTATTATTATTAATGAAATAAAATAATTTAATATAACTAATATACAAGTTTGGTTTATGTTAATTATTTTTAAAATTATAATACTTATCTTCATTTTATTAAATTCAAATTATGAATAATTATAAAATTGATATTATTGAAATTTGATAATAAATAGTATTTAATGAAATGATATAAAATTCATAAAAATACTATATTCATCCACATGATTGGTATAAGGTTTATAATCTCATCTATGTTTATTTTTAGTAATTTTTCTATTTATAGCAACTATATTGATTATTTAATAGTAAAAAACTATGTTTTCATTAAAAGAGTTAAAGGGTAAATAAAGGGTTAAAACCAAATGATAAGGGTATTAATATAGTGAAAACTTATATAATTTTTAACATTTGTCCAAATATCATCCTAGAGTCTCTAAATTCATTCTATAGTACATTTTTTAGAATAATACCAACAATAGAATATTTAATTTGTTATTTAAATGGGACCTTCCCAAGAAGAGGTATAGTTTTTAACAAATGTTTTTGTTTTCTTTCTTCTTCCACCTCATTAAAATAATTATTAAACATGAATATATATTAAAAACATGTATTTTATATAATTAGTTATTTTTATGTTAATTATGAAACCTATATCCATCCTCTCTTCTATAAAATGGGAAACGAAGATGCCCTTCATCTGTACGGCTGACTGTCACCTTGGGAACTGATGAGACTATCATTCCATTACCATATAATAGGTTTAGTAATGATGATGATGTTAATTATTTTATATTATATTAATGAAATATCTATAATTCCTAATATTTATTATAACATTAAAATTATTATATTTCTATTTGATAAAAATTTATAATGTCGTCCATGCGTATGTGTTGACTAACACCTCTACAAGAAGAAGTCAAATGGTTTTTCATCACCACATAACATGTAGGCTATATATATCTACATTTAACTAATTTAAATGATCTTCGAGATATTATTACAATTTTATAAGTATAAAATGATACTTATATTAATTCTAAATCATCACTGAAAAATGGAATCAATAATCATACATATGTACGACCTAGCATCTCCATGATTGTAATGTTGTCCTTTTTTCATAACCATAATTCATGATTGGTTTGATAAATACAATTTAAAATTAAAAATTAGCATATTTGCTTTAATATCATTTTAAATATTATTTAATCAAGAACAAATTGACCATATCAAACCTACCAATGTAATTCTGGCAATATATGTTGAATATTATAAAAATTTATGACATGGACTAAAATGATTAAGTGGTTATATATAACATTGTAATATGTGATATAAAATTAATAACAAACCTGAAAATTTTCATCATAACGTAAATAATTATCAAATGTTTATTATTCATGATGATAAGGATTATACATGTTGGGTGAGACTCAAGGTTAAGGACACTCTTTCATAAATATTAATGAATACATTAAATCTCTATTTTTATTATATATACATATGATTATTTTTAAAAATGATTTAAATAAGGATTTCACAATTCATAAATAATTTTTAAATACATCTTTTCTTTTTTTTTTTAATTGTATGAAATTAATATTTTTTTGTTTCCCATGTGTGGTACTTTTTTACTTTTTCATGAAAAATATGGATGTAAATTTTTAACCTATATAACATTTAAAAATTTCCAATATTCAGGGATAATTTTTTCTTTTATGTTTCATTTAAAATATTAAATTACTCATTTCAAGTGAATTTTTTTCTTTATTATGTTTGTATTTTTAGATTCTATAATGTGATTTCAAAATGGAATGATTATTTTCTACAAAGTATGTTTTTATGATGTAAAGATTAATTTATTCTATTATGATTCTTGGTAATTTATTATAATGAATGGTGGTTCAATTATAAACAAATTATGGATGGTTCTACGATATCCATCTAATTCATTGGGTATGTTTATTTTAGAATTTGTCTGTAATGGTTATTATATGTGTATGTTTGATGGTTTTTTGAAGTATAATTGTCATGTTTATTTAAATTATATCCATGAGGGTTATTTCATGTGTAACTGTGATCATTAGACAATTATGAAATATCATAATATAACGATCTCCCAACATACCAAAATTATTTTTGTACTCTTGTTATGGTATTTATGGGAATCATGTGATATGAAGTGGGAATATAAATTGTGTGGTACATCGTACTGTTAAAAATTATAAAAATATTTAAAATTTATTATGAATTTTTCCTAATTTCAAAGAAACATTATGTGTTTTATTTTTTTTAGTTGGAATGATTTATGACAGTATTTTGGCAGAAAATATGAATTCATTAGAAATAAAAACGAAAAATTAGGATAAGAAAATTTTTTTGAAGGACGAATATTTTTATAACTGTTCATAGAATTATTGTTTATTTATTTCTTTTTTAGGTATATTAATTATCTTTTTTCACTCGTCCAATGGTTTGAGATTTCATTCATATGTATTTTGGATTGTTAAGGGAATGGAATAATTAATGTTGAAATTTATGATATTTTTCATTAAAACAAAATTTGGTTCATTTTTAATGTTTAATATTATTGGAAAATGGATAGTGATTATAAGTACTGACATTATATATATGGTTTTTTATGTAAGAGTTATTTCATAACTCTCTTAAAATATAGAGATAAAATAACTATGTAATTATAAGAAATTGAATTTTATTTTAAAGTCAAGTGCATTTTCAGTATTTAAGGTATAGTCCTTATAGTTGGTATTAAAGGAGTGGTTTTGATAAATAAAGAGTATAAGATAATATTAATAGAATATATCTAAATTATTTTAATTTATGGATCAGTTTAAGTGGTATAGAATTTGAGGATTAACATTATTCTTCATAATATCCATGTCTGTTCGAAATTGTTTTTAATAGAGGTAAAAAGAAAAAAATATATTAAGGAACTAAAGGGACAATAACCATCCGAATCAGCAAACCAAAATGGTTGGAATTGTAAATTAGAATTTTTGGAATTTAATAGGACAGTTGAGACAATCAATAAATAGTGGCGTAATCCATATGTGATAATAGCCATATCTACCTTCGAGAAATAATATGATAATGGAATACATTGTGAAGCAAAATTCTAATACATTCAGTGGATCATATGACATAGGGGTATCTGTAGGAAAATTTGAATCCCTAGAAATATATTATATTCCACGGGATGTTCGGATCAACAAGATGTAACCCTTGAGTTTATATTATTCAAGTTGAATCTGATTAATTATTGAAAATGTTTAATAATACTAGAGAAACTGAATATATTAATAACATTGATTTTATGTTATTTGAGAATATTTTCCATGAGAAGATATTTTCTAAAGATATTTTAAATTTGATAGAAAAACATTAATGAAATGAAGGTAAAATGAGGTTCATTTTGTGGCCTAATATGAAGAAAACATCACTTTATTGTGAAGGTACACTCTAAATTTCTTCAGGGATCTAGATAATAAATTCAATCATTTTTAATCAGGATTAAAGACAATATATCAAATGAAATTAGATTCCCTTGAATCTAAAATTTATTTGAACCATCTTAGATGTTCTGGGAAGTTATGTATTTCAAATTTTTTTATAATTTATTTAATGAAAAAGTGAAGAATAAAGTTGTATATTTTATGAAATAGTTAAAATTTAATAAGTGAAATTAATTTTTAGGAATTTTATGTTGAATGTTTTTGGAATGTCTGTTAAAACGAACTATGGAGAATGGCTTATCGAATTTGGGAAGATCACTCAATGTGGTAATTATGAGGTTATAAAAATTTATTACAATGAAAAATATCATGGTAGTGGTCAGTTCAATTTCAATATCTAGATAATAAAATTATTTAAATGTTGTGAGATGGGTTATTATACACATAATTTCCTGAAGAAAGACTCAATTGATGGAATGTAGCTAGACTCTATTCCAAATGTTTTGGTGAAATAATTTTCAACTAATTCAACAAATTATAGGAAATCAATTTATGTAGTATGAGTTATATTTCATGTTCATTCAGATTAAGCTAATATCCTATTGATTCATGGTCAACAAATTCATTCATTTCTATGGAAATTTATGTTAAATTAGTAATTCCTTCTCAAGAAATGGATTTAAAACATATAGTTAAAAGACATTCAGAAAGAAAAAAATAAATTATTAGAATATTCTTGTCATTTTATGCGGAATAAAATTAATTAAAACACTTTTTATATTTTACGAGTTTCTGTTTGATGATATTCTAGGAATGGATTCAGTTTATAAATACCTTGATAAGATAGATTATATATCTAAATTTTTTGTTGTTCATAATGAGTATTAGTTTTTATATTATAAGGAACACATTCCCTTGATATAGTATCAAGAGGTTAAGAAACAATTAAAATATGGAGTCAAAAGTTATGTTTACACCTTTTTTTAGAAAAAAGGAACTGTACTAATTAATGATTTTTTTACTAAAAGTATACTTGGATGATTTTAATGATGAGTTTTTTGGGTTTATACTTGATTGGGGATTTGTTTTTACTATTAAATTAGTTCTTGATTCTATAAAATTTCAAAACACCTTTATCCAAAGGATAAAGTAGAACATTTACACAGGGAAAGGATGTTATATGAGTTTTTAGAGAAATTTCGTATTCACCTTATCACATCACCATGAGGTTATCCTTTTTTATTTGTTAAAAATAAAGATAGTTCCTTGAATATTTTTAATGATTATAGAGATAGGAAGAAATTTCATTTCATAATATGTATACATTGGTTTAAAAAAATTACATGTATGATCAGATATATTGTAATCATATTTTTTTAAAGGATAACTTATTGTTAGTGTATTTGGGTTAAAAAAATTCCACTATTTAATTATTGGTGTTATCAATAGAGTATTCTATGAATATTTGGATATTTTTTTATTGTTTTCTTTAATGATTTCTTGTTCTACTGAATAATTTCTAAGGATCCTGAAAAACAACTTATGATTTTTTGGAAATTTGTCAATGAAAATATGTTATATGGGAATTTTAGAAAGTTAGAATTTGGGATACATCATATTTCTATCCTTGGAATAATTATATATATAGATTTCATAACAGTTTATCCTACCAAAAAATAACAGTTTTCATGAATGGTCAAGACCTCAAAATGTTACTATGTTTCATATTTTTCTTAGGTTAGTAGGCTATTTCGGGTATATTCTAAAAAACATTGCATAATTATGTAACATGTGGACTAAGTTAACTGAAAACGATGTTAAATTCATTTTAAAAAAAAGAATATAATGACTATTTCTTGGAACAAAAAACAATATTGTTGAAAGATGTAGATTTAGAATCTCTCTTGAGGATTGTAAATTTTATCATCTACAAAGACTCCTCTATAAAGTGACATGGATGTGTCTTGGGGTATAATTACTAGGTATGTTTTTATGAATCCTTGAAACTAAAACTATTGGATTAAAATTATCTAACACATGATCTTAAATTATCTACTGTGGTTTTTTCTTTTAATGTTTGGAGACATCATTTATATGTTTCCTTGTGTCAAATATATACAAACCAAAATATATTGAAGAATATATTCACTTAGAATAATTTGAATATGAGACATAATAGATGGATGAAATTGATAATGGAATATTATTGAACAATTCATTACTATATTATAAAACAAAAATGTAGCTTATTTTTTGAGATAGAAAAATAATCATTCATTAATCATGTTACATTTGGATCATGATCCATTTTCTAAAGATTTGATAAGTTTGTTATACAAAAACTTCTTCAATTATATTTTGTATTTCATTGTAGTCATCCCATCCAAAAATAATTACAAAATATTATATGGGATACTATGATCTAAAGGAAATGTTATAATGGATTAATAATCATTAGTTTCTTGAATTAAATATTTATTAATATTTAATTTTGAGATTTGGAAAGATATGATGTGTACCTTTTGATTCCTAGTTTAAGAGGGAGCTATTATCCAAAGCCTATATTTCTAAATTTTGCATTCATCCAGGAATCACTAATTTTTATAGAATCATTATAGATTATTATAGGTGGGATTGAATGGAAAATGATATTTCTCACTCTATTATGAAATTATTTAATATTCAATAGGATAAAGCATAATGGAAATAAAAAATGATATGCTTCATCCTTTTCCAGTTCCTCACTAGAAATGGGAATATATATCCCTGTATTTCATGGTGGGGTTACAGAAGAATTCCTTATGTAATAATGTAATTTGACTTACAGTCAATCGGTAGAATAAATCTTCACATTTCCTTCCCATTCGAGATACTTTATATATTGATAAACTTACTTATATATAAATCAAAGATATAGTTAAGTCACATGGAGTTCATCAATACATAGTATCTCACTATGATCCTAGTCTTACATTAAATTATTTTTAACGACATAAAAATTCATGGGTTATAAATTGATGCTAAAATTTTTTATTTTTCCAAGAATAGTGGAAAATGAAAAAAATTATTGAAACTTTATTTTCTTTTTAATATATTCGTAATTTAAAATTATAATTTGGATCATTTTTAAAATTTCACCAGTTTCATTATATTTTAAATGATCGAATTATGCTGATAAAAATATATTTTATACTTGAATTATTAAAAAATATATATATTTATAAAAGAAATTTATATGAAAAATAGTTTTTCGTTACATTTGTCATGTATAATTTTATAATAAATTATACCAAATCTATGTTGTGACATTTTGAAACTGGATTCCATATATGGAAGCATTATATACAAATTTAGATAATAAGTCCCTTTTGTGTAATTAAAATCACCTAGGTTGAGATTTTGAATCATATAATGAGATATATGATTTGGTATAATCACATTATATTTCAATATAGGTTCCATTAAATTTTTGTTTCTCATGGGGATAATAATTCTATTTATTATCACATGTAGTTTTTTCATAAATCATCTTATTTCCATCTATTGACTGAAAAAAATTTCTAGTGAAAATTTAATCATACTGAGAAAACCTATATTCAAAAATATCTATCATAGGATTCCTAAATCATAACACCTTCTTTTTAATATCTAACACAATAGGTTTATCCCAGGATACCGTTGGTTATCATCACATCAAATCTGTCTTGATGGTTCAATATTAAAATGTTATTTCACCCAATAATATCCCCCCTCGGAGTGTCAACCCTTGTTTGTGTTAAGGGAACCCTCGTCATGCACTGAAATTATAATTGTGATATACTCTACCAAATAATTTAAGGGTTATTATCCCTGGATCCTTCTGTAACAAAAAAGGATTTCTATAATACCTAAACAATGATTGTTTTTATTAAAACCACATGATTTTTAACTTACTAAAACATTATGGTATTATTCACTACTTAAAATTATCCCTAGGGATTTTACAAAAGATAATTATTCATAATAACCATCGATTATCTAATCCATGATCTTATACCAACTCTAGAGACTAAATGATTTTTGAAATAAATATAACATCATTTTGTAATAATACTAAATAGATAACATTACAATAAATGTGATAACAAGAATGGTTTTTTATATTTGGAAACTAGATACACAATTTTTTTATTTCATGAATGTAAATCCACATATCCTTAAAAGATCTACCCATGTTATACTCTTCTTAGACATACCCTATATAAAATATTCTTTTCATAGAACTAGAAAAGAAATAATATGAAAGGGTGAAATTATATCCTCATTATGTGTAAATGTGAGATATATAGATTGAATAATAATAACCAAGATTAATATAAGAATAAGGATATGATTTCCTCATTATGACATAAAACGTTTGTACCAAATATATCATGGATCAGAATCATGAGTCAATGAAATAAAATTTATCATTTCAAAAATAATGAATCATATGAATTATAAAAAATAAAAAATCCATCATGAACCATAATTTAAAATCACAATCATGTCATAGAAGTGAGGAACCTTCATAGACATATAGACCGATTTATATGAAAATGTTAAATACTATGACCATCGAATCCATGTAGATCATGACATGACAATTTTTTTCCATATAATAAAAAAATTATATATCACCACAATTCTCTCATAGTGGATTGGTAATCCCTAACATTTTACCATTTTAGATCGACAACACTAACTCTATTACTAAAAGAATCTCGTGAGATATAAATATTTAATCAATGTATTGAAGTGTAATGTAATTTTGGGACTAGTACTCACATAATTGAAACTATACATATTCAATCCACAATGTCATAAAATATCCTCTTCATTATCAAATCATGACCCATGATAAAGATATAAGTTTGTAAAAGGATATATCTATTCATCATATAATAATATGAGAAAATTGATATGTTTTATAAAAATATAATAATAATAATAACATATCATATAGAGAAATATTAATGATGGTTTCATTGTATTATAACCCTAGTAAAGTGTAAAATAAATCATAGGATGTCATCATATATGAAAAATTCCACTAAAATATTAGTTATTTGATTTTTGAGGAAAATAATATTTTTATTAATATATCACTTATTTAAAATATAACAATTTCCAAAATATTATATAGTTTTTAAAATGATCATTGGAAACATATAAATGAATAATAAAAACATTAAGTTATAATAATGGTTGGAAATTTCATTCGTTACATGTATGTTAAAAAAATATTCCTTTTTAAAAAATATTAAAACCCCAATGAAAATCATTCAGAAAACAAATAGGTGATTTTATTTTAACCACTTTGAAGAGAATAAGTCATGGATAAAACTGAACCGAATAAATTATTGTATGATATTAAAACATTAGTGAAAACTTTTTTGTTAAACATGGAAATAGAAAAAAACTGATTTTAAAACGAAAAATAAATATAGTCGGATCTCTTGGAAAATATTCGTTCATTCTCTTATGAAATTAATGAGAGGATAATGAATGAGAAATATATAATATCCAAAAACAATAAATGGATAAAAAAATTAATGGGACAACTTATAGTTAATTAAAAAATTTCATTTTTAGAAAAGTAATCATTAATATTTTTAAAACATTTAGATTTTAAAACAAATCCCTTACCTCATGTTCCACTTTCTTCAAAATATATCTAGACTCCTCCTTATAGAAAACATTATTTTTGATTTAATCCTAAGACTATTAGGATTAGTAATATAGAAATACCAAAAAACCTAAGCTCATAATTCCAAGACTACCCCTAGTCTAACTTATAGAAGTGATCCTAAAATCCTTATTTTTTTCATAATGTTTGAGCTAGCTATCTAATGAATATTAAACCCTAATATCATTATATATTCTAAATAAATAATTTTTTTAAGGAAAAAATTTATCCAAATTGATAGAATTATAAATCTATTTATGGATGAGTCAAAACTATCTCATACCACTATAAGTTGTATAAGTTCAGTGTTTTTTACCCTTGTCTCTTAGTTTTGACCCATGTTATCCCTTTTGAAAATTATCATAATATCAAATATTCTTACTATTTATGAATAAAGGAATTTACTATACAACTGAACATGACAAATAAATGGACCACAGTTGAATGTTTCATCAATATACCATAATTTTTCTTAATATATGATTTTTATAAATATTTAATCCACAATTAAGTTATTATTTATTATTAAATATTATTACGATCATTTTTTGAAATATATAAAGCCTTTTAATACAATATGTAACTAAGACAAGTAAAATGGATTGAAAATAACATTCATCAAGATAAAAGGAATATATATCCTAATATAATCAACCAATCAATTATTTTTGTGTTTTGATTTCATTTTAAACTTTATATTTTGGTTTAACCGCCTGGTTAACTAATTTTATCCTTAACCATGGTAATGACTTTTCAATATTAAATGTTTATATTATTAATCATAAGTTTAAATTTTTTTATAAATGGCCTAGGAATGGTAGTTTAGACCATTTTTCATGCTAATCATACAACTTTAATATTTTGTTCACTTTTTATAACATTAAATAAATTATGTTTAACTAAAAATACTATTAATATAAATTTAATTACTATTCATATAATTTGACTTTTAAACCCGCTAAAATAAATTTTATTTAGAATATAATGATTTAAAACATATATATTATGTTTAATATTTCATAAAATATAATGGTACCCTTTAAATCACAAAAACATATTAATTTTAGATGTTCTAAAATCATTTACATGAATTTATATTACATTCACAAGTGTAATGACATCATTTTGTATGAATTCAAGTCATTTATTTCATCACTAAAATCAAAAAATAAATTATTATAAAATAGATAAATTAATTATGTTCAATATATATTTATTTTAATTCAATATGTATATATAGTCACATATATGTCATGAAAAGTGATTTTGTATATAATTTTAACATTTTTAGCCTTTTGTAATCATTGAACAGTAATTTAGATAATAAAAATGTTTTATGACTAAAAAATTGATATATATTGATAAAAATATTCAATAATAATTCATATTTAATAACAATACAGAAAAGTTTTCATACATAGTAATTATGTTTTGAAGGATAAAATGTTTTTCTTTTCTAGTGTTGTGCAATAACTGCCTACGCATTAATGCATTCCTTTTGTGGGTAATGGACAAAAACCATTATATGTTTCCTACTGAATCACAGTGGCTTACCAGGGTCATCTATCATGAGGCTCCTTTCATTTTGGTTCACTTATTTCTTCTATATCATCTAAACTATATCTTCTTTTGTTTTTACTATCTAATAAAAGAAATAACATTATTTTTTGTGTTATTTATATGAAAATTCTAAACTATCATGCAATGAAAATTGAATTAGTAGATAAAGAATGAACATGGTTTTAGGGTTTAGTCTTAGGTTCAATAACTATTCTCTTTTATATGTTTTATTCTAGTTTGTTAACTCAAATATTAAATCTCATGTTTGAATCACTATTCTTTTCCAGAATAGAAATAGTTTGTGATGCATATCGTTGGGAAATATCATGAAATCAAGGACATTTGGCTCGCCCAAGCATACTAATCCTTTCTATCACAAATTTTGAATATATTTAATGGGAGATTCATGAAATCCTTGACCTTCCCTTGGGCCGTGTCTCAGGAATATACTCTCATTTCCTAGAGTATTATATAACAATGGTAAAGAGACAAATAGAGGAGAGAGAGATGGGGGAATAAGAATAAATAATTTTTAATTATTTTTAAAATAATAATAATAAGAATATTAATTAAAATAATTATTTTTCTTGTTAAGAAAATAATTTATTAAAATGGAGAGCGGGTTAAAATATAACTTCCTTAAAATAAGAATGTGATAATAAGAATTGTGATCACAATAGTAATAGTAGTATTAATAATACTTATATAATTAATATTAATATGAAAATAATTATAATAATACATATAATTAAAATATTATAATTTAGAAAAAAAGAATCATGGGATAGATGGAGAAGAAAAAATTAAGCGATTAATAAAACTATAATTTATATTACAATAGAAAATAAAACTACAAGAAAACTAAAATGAAAATAAAAAAATGTAATGAGGTGGGGAGAGTGGAGTAGTAGTGGCGCCCAACTATTGGTGAGATCCCCCCTTAGCTATGTTCACTAAGTTGATGATTCGGGAATGTGGTGAGGGACTCCAATTATAGTAAGAATTAGTCCACTGAAACATTTCACCTTTTAGCAAATTAAAGAGTTTCGATTCACTCATGTACGCCTTCATTAATGTTGTTTGACATGGTCTTGTATGTATCCTGTCAAAATTTAAACCCATTTGGCCACCTAATGTATGAGTTATGATTTTTTTATTGGAGACAAAGGTTCCTGGAAGATTCCATCAAAATAATAACATCCAATGGAAACCATACAGAATTGAAAACAACCAAAAATTAATTCTTGAGTTGTGGTTATCTGTCCATGTGCAATCCGATGTGTACGCACCAAAATTGATGGTGTATAGGATGGGATGTGGTTCTTTTACTATGGTGGGGTCTATGCTATCCTACCATAAAAATCATCAATATCATTGAATTTTGAGGCCTCTAGATTGTCTAATAAACTCCAGGACCAAAAGAAAAATATGAAAGAAATAAAATATTTATTCTAACATAAATAATAATAACCAAATTTAGAATTACCTATTTTTATATATAAACAAAATACCCTTTATGTAAAAATCTGTCAAAAATCCAAAATTAATCATGTTTCACAATTTATACCATTTTTTTTCTATAATTCAAAATAACCATAATTTAAAAAAACATTTAAATTCATGGGTTATATAATTTAAAAAAATTAAAACATATTCATTATATGATTAAAAATATGCACATAAATTTCCTCTATCAAATACCCCTAGACATAAACTATTGTATTCCTCAAGAAGAAAATCTTAAAATGAAAATCATAGGTCCCCAATGTTATCAATATTAACATTTAAAATAAATAATAAAAATATTCATTATTAAATCAGTAATTCAGAAATATGCATAAAATATCAAATTAATTACCATTTTTTCAAATAAACAATAAAATCATGTATTTTACTTTTTCCCATTGAAAAATGATTGAATATATCCATTCATTCATTAATGATCCTAAATTATTTATTATTTGACATGTAACATCATGATTTACCTCAATTTAGATTCTTTTCTCTCATCAATCATAAAAAAATTCATCTATTGTAACACTCATATCATATAAACATTCTCCCATGCCATAGGCTTGTAAATGAACTACTTTTTGTACTTTGTAAAGACAAAAGTCACATTAAATCATGAGGACTTGCAATAAAGGTTCAAATGACTATAAGGCTTAATGTTTATAGGATTATATTCATTAAAAACCCAGGATCAAGGATTAGGATTATCTATTATGTACAATGTACGATATAAAAAAGTCTATGGAAATTCTCCCCTTCAAATTAGCAACACTGACATCCCTAAAAATAAATTTAAATGTAATGATCTTATTATCATGATTAGTTATTTGTGCACCTTATGGAATATTTTTTCGGGTAATCATTTTCATTAATCAAATTTTATTATTAGATTAGACCTCACATCCTTCACCTGAACACATATTATCATAAGATCATCAGTCTCGAACATAGTGATTTCTGGTTTTCCCAAATCACCACAATTTTTTTTCATTTTATTAATTCCAAAGGGGAAAAAAATATATTAAAAAGATTGATACCATAACCTTTTCTATTTACAATAATATCAACCACACACTTATTCCTTATAATGTATATCATATCATCTTCCATGAATATCATTACCCCCACACTTTAACATTAAAATATCATTAAAATACTAAGAGAGGGGTAGGAATGAATAAAAAATTTCATGAAACATTGATCATCCAAAACAATGTCATTTATGGTCACTGTGAGATAAAAATAGGATTTATGTAATGGTGGTATTATAATATTAAATATATTTTAAAAGGATTACTCAATAATTTTAAATGTATTCTTCCAAAGTCATAACTTTGTCAAGTTTCAATACATGTTCTGGTCGGTTACATGTCCGATGATCAATCAAGATATATACTAAAGATTAATAGGAAGTATTTGGTAATGAAATATTATGTTAACAAGATATATGGTGTTTAGAAAATCACTCAAGGCATGATTATTAAAAATATCAATTCATGGGAATTTCATAAATTCAAAGAATGAAAAACAACTGGGACATATTATTTACAAGAATCTATTTGATCAAATAATTCACAAGCCCAAATTTAAATAACCATGCTTCACTTTAAAATTTTAATTCTCTATATTACTCATTAAATATCATTAACATTGAAATCTAAAATGTGGAATCATCGAATTCCATAAAATACTTATATTTGCTCGACTAGTAATGTAGATAATAAAGAACGTGTGGGTATGAAATTTTCACTTCAAATAAAAAAACATGATTTTGAAAAAAAATATGTTAGATGTTTAAAAGTAAAAAATACAAAGTGACCACTATTTTGAAATAAATATTCAGTATGATTCCAAATATTGGTGATTCCTTCTACAATCATGAACCTATAAAATATAACAACTCAATTATGATCAACTATCATGTAATTTATGCTAAAAAGATAGATTTAGGGGGTTGAATAATGTAAAACATCTATGTAATTCAATTTTAAAAAAAATCCAAGAATTAAAGTATACATAAATACTGGTACGATCCCCCAAGTGGGCCTTGAATTTGTACCACCTCTAGAGGGATGTACCAGTTGTTCTCTAAAATCTGATGGAGGATGAAGCTTCTTTGATTTGAACTACCACATGTGGTGTTTCCCAGCATGTGCATCATCCTTCTTGGTGAGGAATGATATATGGATTTAATACAGCACACCCCCCTCACAATGTTTTTATATTGTATGTTGTGGGTAGTATGGAATATAAATCATCATTATTCAAGGTTGGTACTTATGGAACCTCTTCATCCCAATTCAGTGGGTTCTCGGTGTATGTTGAATCAAAATAAAAATGAAAGATAATATTAGAGTGTAATTATATTTGAATAAAATGAAAAAATAAAGTATCAATATCAAATTATTATCTATAAAAGTTTGCATCTTTTGCATGGATTCCTAAGGATAATCCCTTTCCATTAACATATGAACTTCATTGAGAAAATATTCAATATGTCTAAAGAGATAAAAATGTTCCTCAGTAGGTGCACAACCATGTTATTCTTCATATTCCAAGGAAAAACAAATTTTGTCGATTTAGTATAATCAAAACCAGAAGGATTGATTTAGATTACTAAGTAAATAAAATTAGAACAGTTATAGTTAATTAATGGTTCTACTCCCTGATTAGGTTTAGCTTCAATATCTACCTTGGTGGTAAGTGCCTCATGGAGTAGACTCTCTAAGGATGAAGTCTAGTAGTCTGGATCCTCCATCTTAAATTTAAATTCTACCTATTTGGTTGTTTCCTTCATCAATGGGTCTGGATATTTTTCATTGTATGATATGTCATGGTCATGAAATTTAAAAAAAATTATAATGAATTTATCTAATCATTGTTCATCCCCTACTTGTATCTCATCTGCTACATCATTATCATTTTCAACACCAAGTTATAGCTACGACTCAAGTGTGGGTTTTTCCATTATGGAAAAAACATTATTGAACACTATTTTAGATTTTCTAATTATTTGCTCAATGATTTCTCTAATTTATTGGACTTACACCATTCTAAAATATTATTTATCTTTTTGATGATTCTCCACCTATGAGTAATTATTTAGTTCATAATATTCTAGATTTGAATACATCATTAATGTTTTTCTAGTGTTTTAATGAAAAGAAATATACCTATGATGTGAAAATTGAGAAATGTAAATATACTATTTATTAGCTCCTTATAAATGACCCCTGTTTTGATGCACGCCGAACTCTAGGCATAGAAAAACCATTAAATTTATTCTACTGAATCACAATGGCTGACCGGGGTGGTCTCTCTTGAGTTTCAATTTAATTTGGTTCACTTATTTCTTCTACATAACCTAAATTATCTATTTTTTTTATTATCTAATTAATGTGATAAAGATATTTTTCAGTTTTTTCTATATGAAAATTATATAATATCAAGCAATAAAACATAATGTGTTGATTAAGAACGAACATGGTTTTGGGTTAATTCTTAGGTTCAATTCTTGTTCACCATTATACGATTGGTTCTTGTTTGATAACTCAAACATGAACATTAAGGTATGAATATCTATTATTTACTAGAATAGAAATATTTTGAGATTCAACTTGTTATGGACTATCACCCAATAGAGGACATTCATGTCACCCTAGAATATTATTCTTGTCATTCAAAAATTGAGAAAAAATTTCAAGGGAAATTGAAGAACTCTTTGACCTCCCTCAGTGCCATGTTTCGGGGTTAGACTCTCATTTCCGAGAGTAAGAGTTCACAATATTAGAAAGAGAGAGAGTGAAAGAAATCAGAGATAAAGTGGGAGAATAAGAATAAAAAATTTACAATTATTATTAAAATAATAAAAAGAATATTATTTATTATTATTATTATTAAGAAAACACTTATTCAAAACAGAGAGAGGGAGAAAATAAAATAGTTTTGAAATAAAATGTGACAATAATAATTATGATAATAATGGTAATATAATTATTTATATTAATTATATAATTAATATTAATACATATAATATTTAAAATAATTTATATAATTAAAATAAAATAATTGTGAAAAAAGTAATTCTAAGATGTATAGAAAAACACAATTTCATGGGATAATAAAACTATAATTTAAAATAAAATTGATGATAAAACTAAAATAAACTAAAATAAAAATAAAATAAAAATAAGAAATGATAGTGGGAGAGGATAAATAGTTACTCTATATCATGGTGGGATCATTCCATGGCTATGAGCACAGAGATAATGATTTGGGAAAGAGGTGGGGGAATCGGTTTGTAGGCAGAATTCTTCCTCTTAAAATTTTCAATTTTGGTGTATTAAATACATGTTTCACATGTCAAACCATTAATTATTTTTTCCCTCATGTTTATGTATGTCTATACTCAAAATTTAAACTCATTTGGAAATACTTTATTTGAGTTTGGAATTTATTATTTATGTTTTTATTTTTTTATTTAACTTTTCTTTTTCTAGACGAAGCTTCAATCAAGATTCATTTAAATGTATAACATCCTATGGAAACCATAATGACATAAAAACTCCCTAAAATTAATTTTAGAGTTGCGCCTCTGTGTCATTGTTCTATATCAGGTGGAATAACTATAATTTAAGGTGTTTAGGCCTAGATGCGGTTCAGTTACAGTGTGGGATGGGGTCCACCATGTCCACCTAAAAAATTCATCATCATCATTTATTTTTTCTGTAATCTATATGCTCGAATGATACCCTTTACAATAGAAAAAGTTGAAGGAAATAAAATATGAATTATAACATAAAAAGAATCACTCAATTTGGAATTATATTTTTAATAAATTGAATGAATTACCTTGATGTATAGATCTGTCAAAAATCAATAATTAACCACTTTTCTCAATTTATACATTTTAAATTTTGTATTTCAAAATACCATTATAATTATAAAACATTTAAATATATGAGTATTATCATTTAAAAACATTGAAATATCATCAATATTTTATTAGCCATATGCTTGTAAATTTGATATGTCAGGTATAATAATTGATTTTCACATTTATCATGTAATAAATTGTAATTTTTATGTTTCAAATTATTTAATATAATATTAGCTTTAAATTAAATAAAATTAGTCCTTACGAAAGTTTCATAAAATTTTATATCATATTTATGTCTTGGAGTTACCATGAATATAAAATATTTTAATATTTTCTTATATTTTTCACCAAAAATTTAATTTCATAAAAAATATTCCAAAAATTTATCCTAGGATAAACATAACATTATTACATTTACATATAATTAATCAATTTTTATTCATATAAGTTCCATACTTCTTTTTTAATATAAAATTCTAAATACAAAGAAAATGTATTTTATATGAGTTGTAATCATTAAAATTAACAGAAAACAAAATAAGGTATTACAATGATTTAAATTTAATTAATTAGATAATATACAAAAAATTAATAATTAATTTATCTAGTTGAAAAAATTTAAGGGTATGATGGGGTTTTTTATTGAAAAGGAATGATAGTTTCACCAAAATAGACTGTAACATCCCAGGTAAATAAAGAATAATAAATTTTTATATTTATTAATATTTGAGAATTAAATATTAATTTTACTTTAAAGGGGTTGATATGTTCGATAACATACTTGATACGCAACGATAAGTTTCTTTGATAACTTACGTTGCACACTAGTAATATAATATTGTTATTTTAAATGGTAGTTAACACGTAGCCGTTGTATTGGTGGGAATTGATATAAGTAACTATAATATGATTATATATGTTTTTTAAATTTTTTACAATAAGAGATAAATGCTTAAAATACGCAAAGAATTCAATTTTACGCATTTATACACTAATTTTTAATAAAGGTTTACTTATCTCCTTTTGATGGTGAACTATCATTAAATATAGTTTTGATCACTCTTATACATTCCATTTGACCAACTATAACTTTTTCGGGACATCAAAATTTATTTTGTGTAAATTTTTGGTATTTTTCCGATAAAGATCATTTTTAATGAATAGTGAAAACTGTTATATTTTAATTCAAAACCTATTTTTAATCTAATTAATTTAGATGATTAAATTATCGTTTGAATTGGTTTTAAAGTTAAATCAGAATATATTTTTACCATTTAATCCAATATTGGTCGTTGGGATTAATTTCACTTTGAAATCGGACTTTAACTAATGTCAATCTTTTTTATACTTATTGTTTCATAAAAACACGATATTTGCTCTGACAACAGGAATTAATTATTAAATTAATTAATGTTACTTATATGTTTTGAATTTTTTAAAATAGACATCATTTTTGAATTCGGAATATCAAATATATCTTAGGGTGAATTTTTGATATTTTTATGAAAAACGTCATTTTTTGATGAATAGTGAAACCACTAAGTGGTATTTAAAAAACAAATTTTTCGTTTAAATAAAATTTTACCACCTTTTTGTTTTTAATTTCAAAAATACGATATAAATGGTTTTCATTATGAAGTAAAATTTAGTTCAATGGGATAAAAATAATTTTTTGGAGAATAGTAACTTTTAGGTTTATTAATCGCGATTAGAGATAATTAGTGTAGTTTAAGGTAAAAATAATGTTTTAATAATATGTAATGACCTAGAATCATTTTCTACCTTTATTGGATATTCCATGGCCGACCAAGACAATCTATGCTTCAACTTGGGGTCCCCATGGATCCACATTGGATGGAAAATAAAATTAATATCTTTTTATTTAATGTTAAAGTAAAAATGTCACAAACATGAGTTGTTTTACTAAAACAATTTTTAAATGGCGTTATACAAGTCAGATTTTTGAATATAAATATTAACTAGAAATATAATTAGATTTTATACATCATGATATTTTTTTATAATTTTTATACATTAAATAAATTAAATTATTTATGGCACCATGATGATGCAGTGATTACCTCATTATTTAACAATTTAAATAAAATGAAAATATAATGTAAAATCTAAGACCTACACATGTCAGAAACCTATTGTATGGGTATATTTTTAACCCTTATCTCCTTATCATCGAATTATATCAATGTGGGATCTTTTAAATCCGAAAATCAGTTTAAAATAAAGTAACATTTCTTTACATTCAGGAGTGACGCTCCTCTCCTCTTATAAAAGGCCCCCACCTCTACCCCCTTTCCCACACATCCAATTCCTTTGTATCAGCCAAAAACATCCCATTTTGTCTCTACAAATACCTCTATAACTTTTAGAAGCCTCACGTTCTGCAGAAGTCTTCCCAATGAAGCCTTTGATCTCAAATCTATGAGAGTTACCCGATTTTAAGGTAATGTCTTCACTTGTGTCCTTTTGTTTTATTTTGCTTCTCCAACCCCCTAAACTCTTTTCATTCATTTCATTTGTAACAAATCCATTATCTTAAATATGCTAGTATGTTGTTATAATATGATTTCGAGCTACACTTACACACACCTACATCTAATGGTTAAAGAACATATTGTTTCCGTGGATGGAGAATTTCTGCCTCACGAAACGATGATTGTTCAATATTCTTCCAACACCTTCAAAGGTGGCCATTAAGATGACACTATATTTATATATGATATATAATATATTTATGTATTCCTTAAGCTGCTATATTTTTTATTTATGTCACACCTTCATGGCTTCCATTATGGGTATACGCGATATCTTCATTTTAGGAAGTGCGGACTACCGCCCCCTCAAAGTGATTTGATTCGTTAATTCCATTTGTGGGACGTATAAAGGATGGATTTAATGTTATTATATATAATGTATGTTACGTATAAATGATGAATATAATTCTGGAACTAAAACATACATACCTCTCATTTAGTTTTAATTCCATTAATATGACAAAGAAATGACAGTAGCGTTCATGCGTACGTACGGCTTACCGTCTCCACGAACAGTGCATTTTATTTCTTAACTCTAAATGATTATGTAATATTATAAATAATTGTATATTCTGGATATATATTATATATATGATATCCAAATCATGAATATATTTCTAGATATAATGAACCATTTACCACACGAACAACATGTAATTGTAAGAAGTTCACTTTTGACTCAAGTACCAAATATTGACAAACGACCGTTATCAAATTAAATGACAACATAGTGTTCATAACATGGTAATAAGAGATATAAAAGGAATAATGAAATTGATAAAGTTTCTTAATCAAGTATAAATTAACTCAAGTTTATTATTCGGGACGTTAAAGAACGATCGAGTCAAGTCAGACCTGAGGTAAGGGACTTCATCTCAATCTCCTTTCATAGAGGCATATTTTTATTTTATACACCACTTTCATTAATACGGTGTATAAACCCCTTTAAATTTTATGTTTATTCAAAAGGAATCTTAATATAGGAAGCGTTTTACTAAATGACAAAAGGGGATGTTTTTGTCGTACGTATGCAGCGACCACGACTTCTCCGCAGCCACGAGTATTATTTGGTCTTTGGATTCCTCAACAAGCCGTATTGTTTTTAAAATGAAATATATACCATATACTCTTTTATGTATTTTAGTATTGAAAATGGTTTTTATAATGGATTTGTTATGTAAATATAATTATGTTATATATTGTAATCAAAGTGTGGAAATGTTTTCATTCCATTATATTTGTTTTATATTTTATGATTTTATATTTGTACAAGGACATTTGACGGGTGGTTACGTGATAAACCATATGACGGGTGGTGACGTGAATACCAGGACAAGTGGTTATGTTATAACCTCCAATTCATTGGGTATGGAACTCGGCTGTATGGCTATTCCATTAAGTGATATGTGTGGAAGTCGACCGTATGGTTATTCCATTTAAGTATGTTTATGTCCCAAGTAACCTTTATATGTTATGTGATATTTATATGGGTTTTATGGTAATATTTTGGTTACAAAAGGGTAAGTAATGATCTTCTATTCATTGATGATTTTTTAATACTTCATAAAGGTGAAAAGTATTACTTTGATAAAGTATAGATGGTTTACTTGTTGTTTTGATAAACTAATAGTTTTTATTCTTTGTGTATCCCATAATGAGATTTTTATGCTCACCCCAAGATTTTTTGAAATGTTTTTCACATGACATAATTTGGAATAGGGTCAAGGATGGGATCAAGGGAAAGTCATGCTATATAAAAATGGAACTAGACATGTTTCTTTTTAAGAGTTTTTTATTCTATGGAAACTTAGTAGAAGTGTCTAATTTGTAATCATTTGAGATTTAATAGATATGTTCTAATTCTCTAAAACTCTAAACCAGAAAAGATCCTTAATGTGAATTATTCATTTAATTCAATATTAAGTAAGGTTTAAGGCCGGGGCCTTATAGTTGGTACCAAAGGTCGGTTTCGACAACTTTAGGAGTTATTAAATTGTTAAATTATAATTTAATTTATGGTATGACTGGAACGATATAGCATTTAAAGATTACCATGTTGCTTCGCCTACGATATTTATGTGTTCAGAATGGTTTTCCATAGAGGAAACAACGAAGCTATTTTGGGACGACATCAGGAGGAAGACAACCTTCCAAATCAGCAACCTGAGATGGTCGGAATCAGAACTGAAAAGTTTGTTTCATTGATGGCACAGTTGACTCAGGATATAAATGGTAGTGGTATCCATGCATGAGATTAGTCAGATCAACCGCGTATGAACATGTCAGTGGTGGAACATTTCATGAGTCAACATCCCCCATCATTCAAAGGATCACCTGAGCATGTGCAAGCTGAAGGGTGGATTAAAGCACTGGAGAAGATTTTTTATGTCATGGGTTGTTCAGAACATGAAAAGGTTATTCTTGTTGTTTACAGTTTTGAAGGTGAAGCTGATCAGTGGTGGTCGAGGATGAAAAATATCAAGGATAATGATGAGATTGATGATCATCACTGGGACGAATTCAGAGGTATGATTCATGAGAAATATTTTCCTACGCTAGTTCGTCTTTGGATGGAAAACAAATTCCTAGAATTGAGGCAGGAGGATGACTCTGTGGCTTCTTATGAAGCAAAGCTCACTCGATTGGCAAAGTATGCTCTAAACATCATACGAGATCTTGATAGTAAAATAATACGTTTTTACTCAGGGGTATGGCCAACGTATTGAAGGACTTTAGCTTCTCGTGAGATAAAAAGTTATGAAAAACTTGTTCGATGTGCAGAGAAGGTTGAAATGGAGTTTTCTGACGATCATGTGTTCTTTGACAAATGAAATAATAAGAGGTCCAGTTGGCAGGCAAAGGGAAAGAATTCATCAAAGAAGCAAGGAGGTAAGAAAACCAAATATCCATCCTGTGATAAGTGTGTTAAAATGCATCCTGGAGAATTTTTATCCATGTCTGGAAAGTGCTTTCGGTGTGGTAAGTCAGGTAATATTGCTCGTAACTGTAAGGAAGATGATCTAGCAGGCAATGAAAAGTCAGGGGTAAGACGTTTTAAGTGTAATGAAATCGGTCATTATGAAAATGAGTGTCTAATGAAGAACTCAACTAAGGGAGAGAAACCAGACTACAAGTAGAAAGGGGTGGATAAATCCTTTGCAACCACTTCACCAGATATTGGGCCATCGAATGAAGTAGTATCAGGTACACTGTTTGTTTGTTCAGATTATGCCAATGTGTTGTTTGATTCAGGGTCTACAAATTCCTTCATTTCTGAGAATTTTTCTAGTAAATTGAAAATTCCATCTCAATATATGAATCCTGAACTTATGGTAAAAACACCCAGAGGGAACGTTGAGACAAAAAGGAATTATAAGAACCTTCCTATCCTTGTCTGCGGAAAGAATCTACCATCAAACCTTATTGTTTTGCCTCTAGTAGAGTTTGATGTTATTTTTGGCATGTATTGGCTTTCTTTTTTATCATGCTATGATTGACTGTAGAGCTAAAATTGTTTTTTTTTTTCAGAACGATTTTTAGTTTGTGTACAAGAATGAACCCGTGATTTTGATAACATATCAGGAAGTTGAGAAACTAGTAAAAGATGGAAATGAATTTTACCTTGCACATATTGTTGAAAATAAAGGAACATTTCAGATTAATGATATTCCAGTGGTAAATGAGTATCTTGATGTTTTTCCTGATGAGTTGTCTGGCATTATTTATGATCGGGAAGTTGAATTTACTGTTGACTTAGTTCTTGATTCTAAGACAATTTCAAAACCCCCTTATCGAATGGCTCAAGTTGAACTTTTAGAGTTAAAGAAGCAATTTAAAGAGTTATTTGATAAAGGTTTCATTCGACCTAGCACATCACCATGGGATGCTCATGTCTTGTTTGTTAAAAAGAAAGATGGCTCAATGAGACTTTGCATTGATTATAGGGCCTTAAATAACAGTACTATTAAGAACAAGTATCCTTTTCCTCATATCGATGATTTGATTGATCAGCTCTAGGGAGCTCCGTATTTTTCGAAGATTGACTTGAGGTCGGGGTACCATCAGTTGAAAGTAAAATAAGAAGACGTTTCGAAGACTATGTTCCGTACTAGATATGGCCATTATGAATATGTAGTTATGCCTTTTGGGTTAACCAATGCACCTACTGTATTCATGGATCTTATGAATAGAATTTTCCATGAGTTCTTGGATAAGTTTGTGGTTGTTTTCATTGATGATATTTTGGTGTTTTCTAAAACAAAATATGAGCATGAAATTCATTTAATGGTTATCTTGCAAAACTTAAAAGATAAGAAAATGTATGGAAAATCCAGCAAGTGTGAGTTTTTGTTACAACAAATTTCATTCCTGGGTCACATTGTTTCAAAAAATGGAATAACTGTTGATCCTTCTAAAACAAAAGTTGTTGAAGAATGGCCAAGACCCACAAATGTAACCGAGATCCGTAGTTTCTTTGTTTTGGCATGTTAATACTGATGGTTTGTTGAAACTTTTTCACGGTTATCTAGTCCAATGACTAAGGTAACTCGGAAGGGAGTTAAGTTTATCTTGACAAAAGAATATGATGATTGTTTTTAGGAGTTGAAAAGAAGATTGATGAATGCTCCAGGTTTGGAACTTCCTTCCAGGAATGGTGAGTTTGTTATCTGCAGTGATGCTTCATTGAAGGGACTTGGTTGTGTCCTTATGTAGAATGATCAGGTAATTGCATATGCTTCACATCAGTTGAAAACTCATGAGGCAAATTACCCTACAAATGACTTGAAATTATCTGATGTTGTTTTTACTCTAAAAATATGGAGGAATCATTTGTATGGAGTAAAGTGTGAAGTATATACTAATAAAAACAGTTTAAGGTACATATTCACTCAGAATGAATTGAACATGAGACGGAGGAGATACCTGGAATTAATCAAGGATTATGAGTGTACAATTCATTACCATCTGGGAAAAGCAAATAAAGTGGTTGATTCTTTGAGTCGAAAATGTAATGATTCATTAACCATGCTATATTTGGAACAATAACCTTTGGTTTTTGATTTGATGAACTTTTTCATAGAAGATGTTGGTGCAGGAAGTTATTCTATTTTGTTTCAGGTATCAGTGAGATCATCCCTATCAGACAGAATTAAGCAAGCACAGAGGGAAGACAATGAGTTGTAGAAAAAGGTAGAGCTGGTTCAGAAGGGTAAGTGGCCTGAATTCAACATTGATAATGATTGTGTTTTGAGGTTTGGGAAGAGGTTATGTGTCCTTTGTGATTCATAGTTGAAGAATGAATTGTTATGTGAGGCTCATAGTTCCCCATTTTCAGTTCATCCTGTAAGTACTAAGATGTACAAGGATATGCGGGAGTATTACTGGTGGGATTGAATGAAAAGAGATATTGTTGATTTTACTGTGAAGTGTTTGTATTTTCAGCAGGTTAAAGCAAAGTGGAAGTTAGCGAAATGATTGATTCAGCCTTTACCAGTGCCAGAGTTGAAATGGGAAAATATATCCATGGACTTTTTTGTGGGATTACCAAGGACATCTCAAGGTAATAATGCAATCTAGGTTATTGTTGATCGATTGACTAAATCTCATCATTTCCTTCCTATTCGAGATAATTTCTCTCTAGATCAACTTTCTCGATTGTATCTTAATGATATAGTCAGGTTACATGGAGTTCCCCTCTCTATTTTGTTCGATCGTGATCCCAGGTTTACTTCTAACTTTGGAAAGGCCTTCAGAAGTCATTGGGTACTGAATTAAATTTTAGTACAACTTTTCATCCGCTGTCAGATAGGAAGTAAGAACGAACAATTCAGACCTTGGATGATATGCTACGAGCTTTCTCTATGGATTATCAGGGAAGTTGGGACCAACATTTTTCTCTGGTTGAGTTTTCTTATAATAACAGTTTTCATTCCAGTATACATATGGCACCATTTGAGTCATTATATGGGAAGAGGTGTCGAACTCCAGCTTTTTGGGATGAAGTGGGTGAAAGGAAGCTGATGGGACCAGAATTGGAAGAAGAGAAGGTAGAAAAAGTTCAGTTGATTCATAAACACATGAGGCCAGATCAGAGCAGACAGAAAAGTTATGCAGATAACTGGAGGAAGGATCTGTCTTTTGAGGTAGGTGATCTTGTTTTTCTCAAGGTTTCACCATGGAAAAGTGTGATGCGATTTGGTAATAAAGGAATGTTGAGTCCAAGGTTCATTGGACCATATGAAATTATGGAGAGAGTTGGATCAGTTGCATACATAGTGGAATTACCTCCGAGTTTATCTCAGGTACAAAATGTTTTTCATGTTTCGATGTTGAGAAAGTATGTGCCAGATCCATCTCATCTTTTGAGCCCGGAGGTAGTTCAGTTGGAAGATAATCTCTCTTATGAAGAACATCCATTCCAGATTCTTGACCGAAGAGAGCAGGTGTTGCGAAATAAGGTAATTCGTCAGGTAAAGGTTTTGTGGAAAAACCATATGGTTGAAGAGGCAACGTGGGAATATGAAAATGCTATGAGGGATAAATACCCCCACATATTTTGATAAGTGAATAAAATTGTGAGGACGCAATTCCCAAAAGTGGGGAAGGATGTAACATCCCAGGTCAATAAAGATTAATAAATTTTCATATTTATTAATATTGTCGAATTATATATTAATTTTACTTTAAAGGGGCTGCTATGTTCGATAGCGTACTCGATACGCAACGATGAGTTTCTTTGAAAACTTACTTTAGACACTAATAATATAATAATATTATTTCAAATGGTAGTTAACACTTATCCATTTTATTGGAAGGAATGGATATAAATAACTAAAATAGGATTATATATATTTTTTCAATTTTTTACAATAAAATATAAAGGCTTAAAATACAGAAAGAATTCAATTTTAGGCATTTATACCCTAATTTTCACTAAAGGTTCACTTATCGCCTTTTGATGGCGAACCGTCATTAAATATAGTTTTTATCACTCTTATACATTCTATTTGAACAAATATAACATTTTCAGGACATCAAAATTTAATTTCGGTAAATTTTTGGTACTTTTCCGATAATGTTCATTTTTTAATGAATAGTGAAAATGATGTATTTTAATTCAAAAGCTCGTTTTAATCTAATTAATTTATATGATTAGATTATTGTTTGAATTGGTTTTAAAGTGAAATTAGAATATTTTTTACCATTTAATCCAATAGTGGTCGTTGGAATTAATTTCACTTTGAAATCGGACTTAAACTAGTGTCAATCTTTTGATACTTATTGTTTCATAAAAACACGCTATTTGTTATGACAGTGGGAATTAATTATTAAATTAATTATTGTAACTTATAAGTTTTGAATTTTTTATAATAGACCACATTTTTGAATTCGGAATATTAAATATAGCTTACGGTGAATTTTTGGTATTTTTCTGAAAAACTTCAATTTTTGATGAATAGTGAAACAACTAAGTTGTACTGAAAAAACTGATTTTTCATTTAAATGAAAATTTACAACTTTTTTGTTTTGAATTTCAAAAATCCAACATAAATGGTATTCATTAGGATTTAAATGTGGTTCAATTGGATTAAAATAATTTTTTTAGTGAATAGTAACTTTTAGGTTTATTAATCACGATTTGAGGTAATTAGTGTAGTTTAAGGTAAAAATAATGTTTTAATAATATGTAATGACATAGAAACATGTACTACCCTTATTGGATATATCATGACCGACCATGAAAATCCATGGGTCAACTTGGGGACCCCATGGAGCCACATTGGAAGGAAAATAACATTAATATCTTTTTATTTAATGTTAATGTTAAAATGTCACAAACATGTGTAGTTTTACTAAAATAATTTTTAAATGGGGTTATACAAGTCAGATATATGACTCTCAATATTCATTAGAAAGATAAAAAATTTCCTACATCAGGATATTTTTTTTAATTTTTATACATTATTTAAATTAAATTATCTATGGAACCATGATGATGCAGCGATTACCTCATTATTAAACGATTTTAAAAAAATTAAAATATAATGTAAAATATAAGACCTACACTTGTCAAAAACCTATTGTATGGGTGGATTTCGAACCCTTATCACCGTATACTTGAATTATATCAATGTGGGACCTTTTAAATCAGAAACCCATTTTAAAATAAAGTAACATTACTTTATGTTCCAAGAGTGCCCCTCCTCTCCTCTTATAAAAGGACGCCACCTATACAATCTTACCCACACTTCCAAAGCCTTTGGCTCGACCATACCCTGATCATATTGTTTCTCCACATACCTATATAACTCTTAGAAGCCTCACTTTGGGCCAAAGTCTTCCCAATGATGCCTTTGAGCTCAAATCTATGAGAGTTACCCGATTTTAAGGTAATCTCTTCTATTGTATCCTTTTGTTTTATTTTGCTTCTCCAACCCCCTAAACTATTTTTATTAATTTCTTTTGTAACAACTCCAGTATCGTAAGTATACTTGGATGTTTTTTTAAGAATATTTCGAGCTACACTTACACACACTTATATCTAATGCTTAAAAAACATTCTGTTTCCGTGGATGGTGAATTTCTGCCTCACGAAACGATGATTGTTCAATATTATTCCAACACCTTCAAAGGTGTCCATTAAGATGTCACTATATTTATATATGATATATAATATGTTTATTTCTTCCTTAAGGTTATTAATTTTTCATTTACGGCACTCCTTCATGGCTTCCATTAGTGGTATATGTGATATCTTCATTTCAGGAAGTGCGGACTACCGCCCCATCAAAGTTATTTGATTCGTTAATTCCATATGTGGGACATATAAAGAATGGATTTAAAGTTATTATATATGATGTATGTTACATATAAATGATGATTATAATTTTGGAAATAAAATTTACATACCTCTCATTTATTATTAATTCCATTAATATGATAAAGAAATGAAAGTAGCGTTCATGCATATGTACGGCTTATCGTCTCCATGAAGGGTTCATTTCATTTCTTACCTCTAAATTATGTAATATTATAAATACATTTATATACTGGATATATATGTTATATATGATATACAAATCATTAATATCATTCTGGATATAATGAACCTTTGACCACACGAACAACATGTAATTATAAGAAGTTCAACTTTGACTCAAGTACAAAATATCGGCAAACGACTGTTATCAACTTAAATGACTACGTACTATTCATAACATGGTAATAAGTGATATAAAAGGAATAATGAATTTGAAAAAGGTTCTTAATCAATTAGAAATTACCTCAAGATTATTATTCGGGACATTAAAGAACGATCGAGTCAAGTCAGACCCGAGGTAAGGGACTTTGTCTCAATCTCCTTTCATTGAGGAATATTTTTGTTTTATACACCACTTTCATTAATACGGTGTATAAACCCCTTTGACTTTTAAATTTATTCAAAAGGAATCTTTTTATATGAATCGTTTTACTAAACGACAAAAGGGAATGTTTTTGTCGTACGTATGTGGCGACAATGACTTCTCGGCCGCCGCGAGTATTATTTTGTCTTTGGCTTCCTAAACAAGCCGTAATGTTTTTAAAATGAAATAAATACCATATACTCTTTTATGCATTTTGGCATTGAAAATGGTTTTATAATGGATTTCTTATGTCATTATATTTATTTAATATATTTTGATCAAAGTGGAAATGTTTTCTTTCCATTATATTTGTTTTATGTTTTATGATTTTATATTGGTACTTGGACATTTGACGGCTGGTTACGTGATAAACCATATGACGGGTGGTGCCGTGAATACCAAGACGGGTGGTTACGTTATAACCTCCAATGCATTGGGTATGGAAGTCAGCCGTATGGCTATTCCATTAAGTTATATGTGTGGATGTCGACCGTATAGTTATTCCATTTAAGTATGTTTATGTCCCCAGTTACCTTTATATGTTATGTGATCTTTATATGGGTTTTATGGTAATATTTGGGTAACAAAAGGGTATGTAATGATCTTTTATTCAGTGAAGAGTTTTTTACTACTTCATAAAGGTGAAATGTATTACTTTGATAAAGTATACATGGTTTACTTGTTGTTTTGATAAACTTATAGTTTTCATTCTTTGTGTATCCCTTACTGAGCTTTTTATGCTCACCCCGTGTTTTTTTTTAAATGTTTTTCACAAGACTTAATGTGGAATAGGGTCAAGGATGGGATCAAGGGATTGTCATGCTATATAAAACATGGAACTAGACATGTTTCTTTTTAAGAGTTTTTTATTCTATGGAAACTTTGTAGAAGTTTCTGCTTTGTACTCTTTTGAGATGTAATAGTTATGTTCTAATTCTCTAAAACTCTAAACCTGAAAATACCCTTAATGTGAATTATTCATTTTATTCAATATTAAGTAATGTTTATGTACGAGGCCTTATATAGAGACTTTTCAATATTCTCTAACAAATCAATCTTTAATGAAAAATCCCTAAAATATCATGCTAAAATAATTTTTTATATTCTAAATCCAAAAAAAATACTCTTTATTTTGAACTAATTTGTTAAATTTTCTATAAATTAATTATAATATTCTATAAAAAAATTAATAAAATCCCTCTTTGGAAGAATACATATTTTTAAAAATAAATTTATTTTAATAAAAATTGAGTGCTTATTTCATATAAAATTATCAATTTATAATAAATCATGCAATATAAAAACGGATACAAATATATTCCAGCAATATTCATGCCTAAAAAACCGAAACGCTTAGTATAAGGTAGGATAATATGAAAATTTTAAACCATCGTGAGAATAAATAATACATTTTCCTCCATGATTTCTTAAATGTCACCAATGATTCATCTTAGACAACAACAAAAATAAAAAAACATTAATCCAAAATTACCTTAATAACATCCACATTAATGAATGATTTAACTAAAAATGGGATATCATAAATTTTTGTGTATTTTTCATAAATATTATTTGTATTTTTTCCAAAATAATATTTCTTGTTAAATCACATATGAAAACTAAATGTTATATATACCTCACCAAATGAATCATCTCGCAAAATATCATTAATCACCAGGATAAATTTCTATATAATATGTCAATATAGTTAACTTCCCCAAAATATCATTAATCAAATTTGTATACTAACCTAAATGTTAATACCTAGCTGGACCAAAAATATCACTGAAAATATCACCTTATCAATGTATCAGTTTTTCACCATCAAGATCATATACATCGAACTATGTGATGGAATATATTTTAAATAAATTTAAATCATATATTTACCAAAAGGGTTATTTAAAAATCAATAGAGTTTTAATTATAAAAAACATTAAATTTTTCAATTTACCTCAAAATCTAATCAAATAAATCCAAAAACGAAACATGCACTACTACAAAACAAGCAATTAACATTGCTGAAAAATTGTTCCTTTTATTGGTGCTTTATTTTTTTCATCGATAAAGGGTAATCATTACCAATTAATTTTTTGCAATAATAAAGGCCTCGAATAAAATTGAATAATTAAACAAATAAATATTCATAATGAGTAAATTCTGAAAAAATATATTAGTTGCTTTATTAATTAAATTAGAACTGATTAAAATGAAGAAATATAATATATATATATATATATACATATAAATTATGAATTATAATAAATATTTCATATTAGATATATAGATATCTAAATAAAATAAATAAAATAATTAAAAATAATAAATAATAATAATATGTAAACTAAGAAAAATATTTATCATTTTTTATTAAATAATTAATTAATAAAATGAATAAATTTAATATACATATATATATATATATATGTTATAAATATTAAAAAAAATTATATATTTATATAAAATGAATGAATTTTGATAATGAAAATTTAAAGAAAAATGAATAAATTATTCTAATTTAAAAAAGTTAAATATACATATATTACATAAATTTTAAACAATTTATTAATGAAATAATCATTTTTATAAAATAAAAAAATAATATATATATATATATATATATAATAATTATAAATAATGATTAAAAATATGTATTAATTATAAATATATAATACGACAAAAATTTATAATTTAGTAAATATTAATGTATTATTTATTTTTAATGGTTATTAAACGAAATTAATGACATGAATGCCTGATGGTTTTCTATATTTTCTATTATTTAAAATCACTTTTTATAGGCTGAGGGGGAAACATTAAATATTTTGTAGGTCATGATGCACTAAACCTGAATACATGGCCTTTATTGTCCCAATGAATTCCCCAAAGACCCGGGGGAAATTACACCACATGACCGACCAAACACAACATATATATATATATATTTATTGATCAAACACCAAACCTTAATAGGTTGTACAACTGGCATTGCCCCATGCATGCATGGTTTCTGGTCCCGATGGAATATGTCATATCCTCTCATTCATTCCCACTCCGGTATACCTGCATAGCTGGGAGTTGTATCACAAGCCCCATCTGAATCTACACCTCGTAGCGGAGTTAATTCCATTATATTTTAAATTTTCAAAAAACATTTGTAAATAAATATTTTGAAATAAATAATTTTAAAAATATGTATTTTTTATATTTATAAAAATATAAATTTAAAATTATAAATAATTAAATATTATTTTTAAAAAAAGTGTTTGTATAATTATAAATAAATAATTATGTATATTTAAATAATTATGAATTTATAATAAATTATTTTTAAATAATTAATTTCTTTACTACATTTATATTAATATATATTTATTTTTAAATATAAATGTTTATTAAATATATATATAAATATATAAATATATAAATAATTTTTAAAATATTTAAATAATTATAAATAAATACTTATATAGAGAAATTATTATAAAATAAGGATAAATATATTTAAATAGTGAATATATTTAATATATATAGATATTTATATTTATATTTATATTTATTAAATATATATATAAATAATTATATAAAAAATTTTAGGGATATAAATATATTTATAATTACAAAATTAAAATAAATATTGTTCAATAATTAATATATTTACTATATTAATATTTATATATATTTATTATGTATATATAATAATAAAAATATATAATGATATAATTGTATTTATAATTATTAATAAATAATTATGAATATATTTATAAATGTATATTAAATAGATTTATAAATATATTTTTACTATATTTATAAATTAATATATTTATTATTATAAATTAAAATAATAATTATTTAATTAAGTATTTATAAAATTAAAAATAATAAATTATATATATATAATTATAAATATATTTTAAATATATATATATATATATTAAATATATTTAATAAATATTTTATTTTTAATTATAATTTTAAGCCCTTTGTTGGTGATAATGTTTTAGAGTTGATAATGATGGATTTTATCATTGCTTCTATAGAATTGATAAATATAGGCCTAAATCAGTTAATTAATAATTTAGCAATGATAAATGTCACCCGACCCCTTTAATGAAATATAACTATGACTTTTTGGGTCACGATATCTAAATTGTCCCACGTAAGTCATCTGATGCCAGTGCGCCTCCACCATGAATCCATGTTTGAATCAAAGTTCAAATAATGACTTGATTGCTTCCAGGCATCGAATTGGAGGCTTAAACAAATAAAGTCTCAAACAAATCCATGTCTTAGATGAATATAAGACTTCTCCGATGAAATATCTACTTTTTTTTCGAATATTCAATGCAAGAATACATAGTATGTTATTTTCTATTACTCCTCCCTCGTTGATTTCCTGTTTGGGTTTCTTGTAAGGTGATTTTGACTGCAATGGTGGCATTATAGATATGTGAGCCTTTTATTTTTTAGGGTACAAATGATGTGTTGATTCCACTAAATGGTTGTCCGTATTTTACATTTATGAGGATGTATGGATCATTATGTTGGTGAGTAACTGACCATCTATGATGGACAAATATATGTTTATATGTTTGTGTTTAGGCATGAACATCATGATTTTATCACATAGAGAGTTAGGAATCAACTCTGTTCATTTAATCACATAGAGAGTTATGAATGTTTCTTGTGACCCATCCCCCATCTCTTTTTTTTCAAGACCTAGTCTATGTAGTATTCATCCAAAATGATCAACAGAACTCGTTATTTTAAGACTAATTCTCAAGATAGGTCAAGAAACATATATTCTTGTTAATAATAGATGGATGGTGAGTATCAAGCAACAAATTCTAATAAAAACATTTTAGGAAAAGAATCTTTTGAGGATGAAGGATGTCTATAAATTTCACCGATGGATTAATTTAGAAGATAACAACCACCATAATTGAGTACTTATTTTCATATATTATATTACTCATTTCCTTACAAATGTATGCATGATCAATTTTTTAAAATAATTTTGGTTTCAATAGTTTTGGAGTTCTTCTTGTTTGTAATATAGAATGCATATTCTCTTTATCAATTCCTATGTCCATTTTCATGCATTTGTTACTCAAGGAAAATTAAATTTGTCACTACTCGTGAGGAAAATGTCCTCTTCACATGATGATGTTACTAATTTTATGCAGGAATAGACTGTTGAAGCTTAAACTAAAGAATTATTATGGGATCAACAGTATGCTGATGAAAAAACAATAAAGACACAACATCATAGTGTTGAATAAAATTATCAATGTAATAACAATGTGTATAAAATATGTGGTTGGTTTGAATAAACATGACCAACTAGTCATCAACAATAAATAAATGTTCATTATTGTTCTGAGGGTTACAATGATGGTGAATGTGTTTATTTCTTTTGATCCCTGGTTTATGTCTAGTATCTACAAATGGAAACCCATTGGAATGGAATAACGGTAATGTTATGATATACTTTATCTATTTTATAGAAAAATTATATAGTGAAATGTTCGATTACAGTTCATTATTACTTTTAGAGTCACTTAATTTTAGAATATTTCCATATGACATTTGTCTTAATGTCCAATGTAGTATCCCATAGTGTCTTCTAGACTCATCTTACAATGTTATATCATACAGATGCTGAGGGGAATGTAAAGTCCCCACCCCAGCTAGATATGACCACATTATAAAGGTGGAATCACAAAATTATTCCATAATCCACTGGGATGAGAAATAATCAATGCTAATTAATATTTGATAATATAATATTTTAAATTATTTATTTTATCCAATTTGATTCAATATTTTTATTTTTTGAAACCACGAAATAGTGTTAAATATACAGAGTGTTCATCAAACCCAATGTACCCCTATCTCAAAGCAAGGATGGGGTATGCTTCATAAGATAAAAAAATAGTATTTATTTTAAATAAACTCTAAATTTTATATGTGAAATGATACAATAGTTTTTCCATTAATTATATGAAGACTTATGGATGAATATTTGAATCCACTTCAATTCCATGTCATATGCTATAGAAGGGGGATCAAATATATAAACATAGTAAACTAGTTGATGAAAACAAAAAATAAATATTGGAAACATATGTATGAATGAAATAATAAAAAATTTATTTTATTTATAACCATATTACATTAAAATATATATTTATTTTTATATTTTTTATATTGCCTAGAAATAAGAATCATTATTTACCAGACTAGAATAAAAAATACATTAAATTTCTTTGAAGGTGCTAGAATAATATGGTTGTTATAAATGAGTGGGTCTTTGAGTGTCTCCCTGAACATATTTCATGAACATAAAACCACATGATCATAAATATAGGATGTTTAATGTATTTTAAGCATAAATAGATGATTTTTATGATATTATTTTCTGGTATAGTTTGGTAGACCCATATATGAGAATAGAACAAATAAAATTGATGATGGAACAAAGATCTGCACATTACGAACCATATTAAACCACTATATTTGAGGCTAGTCATTCCCCTAAACCTCATAAATTTACCAATATAATCAATTTTGTAATTAATATTTATCGTAAATGTGAAATAAAAAATTAATGATAACATTATATTACTTAAATTCTATTGTGTATTGTTTTATGTGGTTTATTTTTTTCAACACCCCCACATAGCCTTATTGTGAGGGGTACAATTTAAAACTTCCTTATATTCTTGACACACTTGAATGAACTCCCAAAATATAATGGGAGAGTTGGAATTGTTAAATCTAGTGAGACAAATGATGTGTTGTTTATTCTAAATATTGATCTAGATATTTCAGTGGCCAATGATGCTACTCGGACATTCATTGCATGAATGTATAATCTTAAAAACACATGTTATGAATTTCATTAAAAAAAATAACTTTTTATATAAAAAACTATAATAGTTTTAGAAGAAATTTCAAATTAGAGGTATAATATTACTAATGGATAAATAGATGGGGAAATAGAAGGTTGGATTAGGACAATCTAGTGAATTTTCCATGAAATCAAAAAGAACTTTAGTGAGTACCTTCTCCCCACAATTATCATATTGACATTTTTTTATCACTACAACTTCATTAATAAACCATATTTAAAGATAAAAATATGATTTATATTACACAAAAAAATAATAATTATATAGATATTTAATGACATACTTAGTTGGTCTCTAGAGTCTAAATGAGATTCTCAAGCATGAGATGTTAGGAGCCTCAGTTCAGAATACATGAATAAGGTAAATTCTCTTATAACATAAGTCCAAATAGTGATCTAATATTTTATTTAAATTTAATCACTATTATAATTTTCTATAGGTTATTATATTAGTAGTAGAAAAAGGGACACTTGTGTGAAGCACTATTTAGGTACATTAATACCTATATAATTTCATTGGAAAATTGTACATTGGATAACAAAGAAATTGAAAAGAAAATAGACTAATACTCATTGAATTTGACCAAAAAACTACAAACGACCTACTATTATGTATTCCTAAAATGAAGAGGTAATATTATACCATATTATCAAATAAAATATTAAACAACCTAAATGATGAAGAAAAATATCACCATTTTTTATTTAATTAAATTTAAAACTCATTGACTTATATTGTTTTCATATATACAATTGGATATAAATTAACATTTTATAACATTACCCGTGATAATATTGTCGTTGAATAGTGATAACATGACAAGTAAAAATATAGGGTAATAAAAAATCCTTTTGGGGTGGACAAAGGAATTTATGGCCTCATCCAGTAGGATCATACCTTATAAATCCTATTTATCATAGATTATTGGGGAGATAATTTTTCTGGTATTTTCTCAAGACCATGCCCAAGATGAGATCCAACAACTTAAGAATGAAGGAAACCGTTTACATAAGAATTTCAAGCTCATGCAGATCACATCTAAAAACAAGTTCATCAAATAACCCCATGAAATCCCCACCATATTGCACCTTACTCTAAGGGAATATGATGTTTTAATAATGGAATATGTATCATGACCCTAGAAATAGTAATACGTAAATTAATTTTTAATGTCTATATTTCCAACCTATAATTGTTAATTTATATATAATTTTAAAATCAAAAATTTTATTATTGGATAATATTAAAATTAAATTGAGAAATATATTTTTATTAAATAATGGATTTTTTTGAAATAAGTAATATATTAATAAAATATATTTTCTAAATAACTACTATTGAATATATACGATCATCTAATTTTTATTATGTCAAATTTAATTTTTAGTAGGGTTCGAAAACTATTATTAATAATACCCCATAATTTTGAATAAATGTAAATTATTACAAAAAAATTAATATTAATATATTTATAATATTATTTTGATAAAATGGGCATCATTTTTTTAATAGGTATATTTATGTCATAAAATGTTGATATTTTTATAATTTTATTAGACTTTCATTTTTTCGGCAAAAATTAAATATAGTATAAATATGGGTTGTGTTTTTTCACAAAAAAATATCACAATAGTGATGTAATAAATAGTATAAATGTTATAATCGTCCAAATATATGTTTCTTCTTTAAAATAATGCTATTTAATATTTATTTTTTATTTTATAATGCCTTATTAAATCCTTGAAGACTTATAAAATATTTCAAAATTTGAACATCATTTATTCTAACATTTGACTCACCTCCACATAATCAAGGGAATTGTTTTATTATTATTTTGTTCTTGAACTATAAAATAATTTATTCCACAACCCTTTTCAATAAACCATTGGAAGAAACATTGTTTATTTTTTGTTTTCAATATTTTATTATGTAGTGTCTAAAAAAATAATAAAAAAATACCCCATATTTCCAATATAAAAACACCACACCACCCATTTCCCTTCCGTAAATCTCTTTTGAACTTGACCGAACTCGTTCCCCTACTCCCTAAATTATTCTTAAGGTTCCCCAAATCTCTAAATAAGACTCTCCAACACATTTTGGGTGACACATTCAAATAAAGGATTTCTCACTTCTCTTTTCCATTCAAGAACATCTTTTAAATTATGATTTTTGAATACCATTTTCATATATTGGTATATGATTTTAAATGATCCAAATACATTAAATTTTATTTATAAATGATGATATATTCCTTTAACTATCATTATTCACCCTTATAATCCTTTTTTACACCATTTACTATGCTGAAATTCTGTAAGGGGTTCTCTCTCTAGTCTTTGTATCAAGCCTTTCATTTATGTTATTCCTTTTTATTTCCATAAGATTAAGTTGGGATACATTTTTAACGATCTCACATACAATCCATTTTATTTTTAAATAATTTTATCCCCTTTCACAATCATGTATCCATCTTATTAACCCTAATTTATACACATTACAATACTAAAATTATTATTGAATATTCCACCCTCCTCTTTTATAAAGCATTTCTTTCATGTAATGTATTTTAATCTACTTTTTTATTATTTTGGAATATTTTATTAAATATACCTCTTACCGTACATTTTATTTATAAATTATGAGTGCTCCATTAACTATGGATTATTCCTATTGTGAACTATTATGTATACAAGTTACTATACCGAAATTCCATAAGGTATTTTTTCACTCATTTTTTATCATTTGCCTAATTTATTATATTCTATTTTTATTTACATTTTCATAATTTGGGATACATTATTACATATCCCCCTTAATTATTATTTTATTTTATCATGATAGGGCCCATTTTACTCTTAGTTAAACCTCTTACTAACCATTACAAACACCAGCTACCATGCCAAAATTTGGTAAGGGGTCTTTTGATTTCTCTTATTTCTTCTAGATCTTAATTATGTTTTTCCATATACTTCATATTAATTGTGTTAGGGACTTTCCATACATTTCCCTCTTATTATCCATTTTATGTATACATTATTTTAGACCCCCATCACTCTCATCAACGCATTTTATGAATTTCTACATGAGGTGGATATTCTGCCGTAATTTGCAACATGATTTTCAACACCAAAATCATTATGTGGTGAATATTATACCAATTTCTATATCAAGGGTATTCATCTTTATGAACATATAATTTTTTATTGGGAAATTAAATTTATGTATTAAAAATTCTTATACTGTTGAATATGTTTTTGTGTTTAATGAATCCATTTTATAGGATCAATGTGGTTTACATAGGCATGATAACAAAATGATTATAATGGTTTCACCCTGATATAGCTCCAATGCATTTGGTAATGGTTAGTATAATTATATTTCAAGTTTGGACTGTCAATCTACCTAATTATTTTATGGGTCATTTTCAATTATGGGTTATTGGATGATTTATAATTGATCTATTGATGATGTAATGTTTTATGTTGTTTCCACATTTTTCTATTTTATGATCATCATGCTATATCACAACTTATAATTCATGTTCCATTATTCCAAGTTGATATGCCTCTCCTAAAATGTATTATTATCCTCATGATATTCCATATTTATCCCTCTAATGGTGTTTATAGAACACTCATATCTAATGTATGTGCTCAGGATATCCCTTGATGTGTTATGTGCGATGGAATTTTCTGGTCACGTCAAATATGTTTTAAATAATGATGTTTGTTTTCATGTTTTATGTCATTATTTAATTTTCCTAATTTCCCAAATACACTAGAAATATCATTATTCTATGTTTTTTTATGTTTTTTTAATGTAAAAAATCAATTATGGTTGTTATACTTGGTATTAGAGGATAGGTTTAGATATTTTTGGTATTGTGTTTAGAAATCCCTAGTGAATAACCTTAAGGGTATAAATAATTGAAAAAACAAATCCCTTACTTTTGATAAGTATATAGTAAGTGGTTTTTCAGAATAATACATCCTTTTAAGGATTATACGAGTGTGTGTGGTTCTGGTACAGATGAACCTAGGATTAACCACTATGAGAAGGTGTTATGGGCCTGACTCGGGGTAACATGGAACACTAATGCAGGCATTACTATGCACCTAGATAGAAACTCAATGGGTATATGATTTGTAAAATTTATAAGATCAATAATATCAACTATTAAAGGGAATGAAAATAACCATAAAAATGTATTTTAGTAAACATATCATAGATATCATAAATTGAAACCTATAAATTCTTTTGTTAAGGAGAAAAATGTAATTTATAAGTTATCCCATTAATGTCATTGAATTCTCCATTACATGCATAATTTCAAGATACTCATACCATAGTCTATTAAGGTTGTATTAAATGATTAGAACCAGAATCAAATGTGTAAATGTAGGGTTGTAAGATATATTACAAGTATAGGGTGGTGACTCTATACTTTTGTCCATGCTATTGTTCTTAGACACTCATGTGATTAGGTACTCTAAGAGTTAAAGTAAGGCTACCATCATAGGTTCAAAATACATACATGGGGTTATACTCAATGTGTTATATATATCTATAACCAAAACCTAGTCACTGTATCTTAGGGACTATGAAAAAAGTACTCTCCACAATGAACATAGGGTAGTTACCATTTTTTATTAACTCTTGAATATGTCCCATGTATCACCCAAAAATCCACCACAACATTTTCTACCATGGTTCCTGATAAGGATTTAGATCTGGGGCCATCTGCCCCTGATTTTTCACTAGTTATTGTATTTTTGGTACCCAAACACTATAGGGATCCACCTATCCAATTGTGCTACTCCCATCAGCCCTCTATATCTATAATACATTGATTAAACACGTGAATCCCCCAATCTACCTTGATAAATCCTCAAATAACCATCATTTTCATCATTCACACGGCCGCCATGAATGTTGGTGTTCGATCGCACTCAAACCCATCCCATCAATGTTGACCTATAACCTCATGGGAAAATGAAGATGAATTCTACATAAAATGGAAATAAATTCACATAAACAATGTCGATGAGAATATTTTATTGAATCAATATATAAATTTTATCATAAATCGTGTAATGAAAAAATAAGAATAAAATGGTTCAAATAATTATTTTTCTTTAGTATTATTCATTGAAAAAACAATCATGGATTAAAGTAATATAGATGATTAAGTCAATGATTATTCATTAAATTTGGTCAAAATAATTAAATATTGTTCCCCAAAATTATTATATATTAATCATTAATGAATAGTGTGTTCTCTAATGATGAAGGTTGTCTGCTATGTTCATTTCTTTCCTCTCGATCCACACCAATCTGATCATCATCATCCACAAAATCCCTATCTGAAAATGATGAATTATCCTCATTCTCTCAAATCCTTTGAAGGTTATGAAACTAAAACTATTTATATACCTTTATAGTGTATATATAGATGCATGATTATGAAATTTAATTTAATTAATTTAAATAAATAATTTATTTATTTTAATAAATACACCCACCAAAGGCAGGCTTAAATGAAATATCTGATGCTGACTAACCTTAGGCTTTGCCAAGGGAAAAATCAATAATTCTTAATCAAAATGTAATTTGATTCTCTATTATAGGTATCAATCAATCATATAACTTAATAAAACCAAAATGATGCATTTTGTGCATTAAAATATATTATAATTTTTAATGAATGAATTTTGGTGACATGAGACACCAAATCACTGCCCCAAATATAAAGATAAATCTAGATATATATATATATAAGGTACAATATTAAAAATATTACTGTACTTACATTTACCCATATTTTATGGATTTGAACGTTAAAAATGAACAATCTATACAAGAAGGTTGGGGAACTGGGCATCTATCCTGATATCACTCTCCTAAGAGCTCTCTTATAAACTACCATGCTGCTAAAGCACATGAACCATGCGAATGGACCATCCATGCAGAATCCTAACCAATAGATCCTCGATTACCATTGGGTACTACATGATGTTTGATCTGTCCTTGATTTCAATATCAACCCAATCAATCACATGTGTAGGGTCATGCATGTATCTCCTCATCTTGGGCGCATGGAAGATTTGATGAACACATTTTAACCACGGGGGAAAGGATAGGTGGTACTAATCCTCTTCATCCCTCTATAAGATTTAGAACAACCCGATGAACTGTAGGGATAGCTGGAATCATTTGAAAAACATACACAATAATTATCATGGTGAGACTCATAAGAAAATAATGTTTCCTAGATCGAACTCCAATAGACTAGGATATTGATGTCTGTAATTATTTTTAATAATCTGTGTTTTTTCCATTGACTTTCCAATCACCTAAATATTCATCGACATTGTATGCACGATATATGGAATCATAGGATATTTCTAACCAATCTCAATCTAGAATAAGGGTGTCATTTAGATCCTAAAAATTGGGACTCGAAAGGATCCATGTAGATAGTATAGTGATAACTATTATTATAAAAAAAATATCAAATGAAAAGTGATACTACAAACATTAACCAAAGTAAAACTTTCATGTTATGATCATATAATGAATTATCTTTATCTACTTCTTAGATTTAGCATCTTCTATGGGGTGAAACAATGATCTCATCCACAACTATGTCCTGAAGCCCTCTTTTATTCCTCTATATAGTCATAACATGAACCAGGAATCACGTTCAGAGATCATAAAAAAGGGTACCCTAAGAATCTTGAAGATATTATGAATGTAAAACTACCCCATACCCTCAAATGAGCCCATTTATAAAAATTTATAAAAGTGAACTGAATTTTTTAGTCAGTAAATAATCACCAAGATGACATCATTTTTTATTTATATCCATGATAACCTTATCTTAATATATATATATATATATATGATACCCCACATCTACATTATAATATCAGGTTTGTATTTCAACCATTTCATGGTGTTTATCCTTCACTTATATATATTTTAGACACCAAGAGATGAAATCATCAACAGTCAACCACATTCTAGAAAATAAAAATTTCCACTAAATGACCTTATACATATTTACCACAACCAGTTTTGTAGCCAATGGGGTTGTGTGAACTCCCTAATAACCTCCTCTCACAATGTGACTGGAAACACCATCCATACCAAAAAAAGCATGATGTTCTCCTCTAATTTAGAAAACATGTCTGGTTTGTCTCATAAGGATATTTGCTTTCATATAAAATCACAGTCAAAATTTAAAAATATAGACTATATCACACATTTTAAAAGAGGAGGAGTCAAAACCATTGACTAAAGAAAAGCTGAACCACCCTCCTTCATCTATTTCTGTATCAAAAAATCCAAATACATAGACACTTCCTCCACCAGGTAGGTATGAGACTTCATGGTAATGTAATATACCACCATGATTCTGTTACTATAAGTATCATCTATATGAATGTTAAAGTCCTTCAAGAACATCATCTAGTGCCTTAGTATGATGTCATTTTCCATCAAAGTGATGACGTACCTGAGACTATATTCATCTATGTAAACAACAAAACGATTTCCCAGAAGTTAGTGAATCATTGTCCTCATAGTAATGACTAACACTTCCAACACATTTTCTATAATACACATAGCTCTACTCCCGGGTTATCACCTTCCTAGAACCATATGCGATATCTTCTTAATATTTCAACTAAAAGAAATCGAGCATAGCTGTAGAGGCATTAAAAAACACTGTGTTCTCAACACCATCAATGAATATTGTAAACATAGGATCATTGGTCAGCCGTAACCTTATCTTCCTAACACTTCTCATGTAGGTACATGGTTTCCATTTACACATCATTCTTCTTCAATGGGATTCAATATTGGATATGTTTTCCAAATACCTTTTGTGTTAATCATATATTCATAGAAATCACAACACCTCCATCATGATCTAGGGTGTATCCCAAGTAATTACTACATGATTATTCCCCTCGTCCACATCTAAACCATGCTAACATATGAAATTCCCAAAAAGGTGTATATGGTGGGTCCAAAAAATAAACATTGATACATTAATATAAATTTGGTCATCCAAAAGTTAGTCCATAACAATCCTCATGTGGGGATTCATCACACTGAATGAAATAATCGGGAACATATAGTGTTCATGGAGATAACATATTTCCATATTTTGAATATCATTCTTACATACCATCAACTGGTTGTTATCGTACATAATTTTCATCTTCTCTAAATAACTCTCTCATATGAACTATTCTAAGAGGGAATCCATATTCAGAAAGGGGAACTCGTTCTTGTTATTTCAAAATTTTGTAGTCAATAATGAAAGCAATGCCTTAATCTCAAATAAAATTTTTCACAAACATGGATATTGATTACTTGGGGGACACATTAGGTCTGATGAATAACATCCCTCAACGGTCATATATTCAAGAACCCAATTTTTATCAATAGAAATTCCATTATTATAATTATTTCATTTAATCACATTAAATCACAACACAATGAACATATAAGAACTATATGACAATTAAACCTAATATTTTCACTTCACTAATTTGAATATTGAATCTCTGACATACATGGTTGAAATAAGGAAGATGTTTGGAGTCCGATAAGACAATCATAATTTTTGGGAATATTAAACTACCATTATGAATAGTAATATGATACTTATGAATAAAAAATCATCCAAAAGATTAGTTACATCACCCTTTAGTGTATAAATAATATTTAAGCATATTTTAAGTCATAATATGACCATAGTAAGTGTATTTGTAAATATTTAGTCAAAAATAATTAATTACTATTAATTAATTCATTAAAAGAAATTTGTTTTTATAAAAGCTGTTCAAAAATTAACAAATTATATGTCTTCGCGTTTTAAGATAATTTTATAAGACCGTATGTAATTTTGGAAAGCATTATAAAGTTATTTATAGTTTAAAAATTTGTATCTTCCAATAAAAATAAAATTTTAATTAAAAATTAAATAAATCATAATTATTATTATTTTTTTGAAAATTAGATTTTATTTTTAGATTTTACACATTGAAAAATTTATTCTGAGAAATTTTGATATTTTTCTCAAATATGTGACTTTTTGATTAATAGTGAAATATGATAATTTACAAAATTAGTTAAATACAAAAATTACTTAGTTCGGGGTGATATTATGTGGATGTATGCACCATTGGTTATAACTTACATGTACTTATTAATATTTTTTGTCTTCAAATCATTAATATTTCTTGTCTTATAGAAAATTAATAAACTAATGAGTAAATGTTAATAAATCCCTCCCCTCCACTATAAAAACCACTCATACTCCCCACTTCTCTTTAGTCATCTCAATCCTCGTTCCTTCAATAAATTCTACCAATATATCTACCAAATATCTTAGCCCATGTCCATCATCCCATGGTCTACTCAAAAGAACCAAATACTCTTCCCATAAGAGACTCTAAATGATGAATATATCAAGATGTAAATTCATCCTTTATTTTCATTCATTTTATTTTCATGTTCATTTGTCCTCTTTTCTTTATAAACCTGTCATCATACAAATGGAATGAAAAACACTATAGCATACATGTATGTGAATTTTTTTATTCTATTGTTATAATTAATTATCATCACTCATTTCCCCTTATTTTATTATAAATAAATGGATACACTTTCCAAGATGTGTAGATTTATCACATTCAAGGATGAGGGGTTATCAATTTTTTTACCATATTCACATCTTTTCATGGAACAATTTTAATGGTTTAACTAGACAGTAAAATATATATTTTATATCATGTTAACTTCTGGAATCCTTTTTAAAAAATGATGTCAATCAATAATACCAAACAATATAATTATTAGAAAAATCATAAAATTAAAAAAATCGTTTATCCTAAATGTTTTATATATTGATTCAGCTTCACTTATAATAACCAAATGAATTTTATAACCATGAAATCATCTAGATGTTCCCTAATTTAATTTAACATAAATACTGAATAATAATTTTGATTTTATATATTTATCCTAACATGAATATATGTTTATTGATCATTAAAACAAAGGAAGAAAATGCTCCAAAACAATGAAATTGAACCTCTTAACTCATCTAAATGGACACAAAAGAACGTAATAAGATGATAATAAATCAATAAAATGTAGTGGATGTTATTGAATAAATAATTAATGAACATAATTTTACAATTATGTTCATTTTGACCATTTGAATAAGACTGTCAGACTTACGAAAAGGGACCATCTTCTCTCATTTATTCAAGATTCTCAACTATGTTTTGTCCATTTATGTGTAGTTCCTATAGATGGGGTATGATTTTTCACTTCCCCCATACTTACATGATGATTTTAAAAAATAATATAAACCCATTTCTCTCTCGTTAATCCCTCCTATGTAAAACTTGTACCATGCTAATATTCCGTAAGGGATTTTACCCGAACCTTCTAAATTCCTTCGGGGTTCTCTATCATTCTTTTCATCAAAATGAAGTTGTATTTTATTTTTAGTTAAAATTACTACATAATTTTTATATGATTTGAAATCATGTTTTAGGATCAACCCAACATTCTATTTCAGGTATTTCAATGTTTTTAAATGATTCTCTCCTCAATACATCCTAATAGTGAAACACGTTTTAATGGAAATTCCAAAATTTTAACACAATACCATGTAAACTATAGGATCAGTTTTACGAATCCATTGTATTTATAAAACCACTATTCCAATCATGAAAACCTTATTGGTTTACATATTTTTTTTATTTAAAATATTATACCTTTTTCTATATTAAATTATCGTTGATATTTTCATTAGACCAACTAAAAAGTTTTAATTTTAAGGTTTTTTAAATACTCTATTACATGTTATCACATAAATTTTGAATCCCTTATTATGATATAAACATATAATACTTGATGAATTTACTTGTTTTATCTAATTACTTTTTTCAGTGACACTTGTAGGATACACCGAATAAATTATGCATTATGGATTGATTATTAGACACAGTTTATCCCATGGGTAACCTTATGTATATGTATGATTGATAATGTATGATTGTTTATATGGAAATCATATTCCGGATTGTATTATGATGGGTGCTCTCAGAATATCACCAATGCATTGGGTAATGTTGAGTATCATGATATGTTATATGCAACAGTCTTGGCAATTGGCCTTGTATTGTGCTCCCATGTACAGCGGTCGTAGTGGTTACCCTTGACTAGTTATCCTATATGTCCAATGAGCCTTGAATCAACATAAATTTATGATTTATGTTTCTTCCACATTCCTATGATTAAATTTTTTTATGATCCAGTGTTTATATGTTATGATTCTCTATTCCATTTTATATCATTATTTCATGATCTCTAACCCATGTACTAAAGCTCGACTCTTAATTTTATTCCCTTACTAGGATTTTAGCCCATACCTTAGTTCATGTGATTCAAAGGGTACCCTATAAAGATATAATAGATCAATGGAAATTAGGAGATATTTATGAAGATTAAATAATGAATTGTTTATTAGTCCAAAGATTTATGTTTTTTGTACTTAGTTTTATAAGAAGGAGGACATTAGAATCCTTGGCAGGTAATATGATATTTTATTTCGATAAAAATCATTTATTTTTATTTGATAACTGATAGGTTCACCATAGTTGGTATCAGGGGATGGTATAATTATTTTTTTGGAGATTATGAATGGAGGCCTTTAGTAAGAACCATAAGGGTGGGATGATGTACAAGAAAACACCCCTAAATTATGGTATGTATATAGTAAGTGGATTAAAAAGAAATTATATCCATGTATAAATACAAATTGGAAGAGGTGGCTCTAACATAGATTTATCTAGTGGTAAAACCTGAAAACACCACTTTGATCTAGACTCGAATAGGAACTGGTACATAACAGCAGCCCTTGATGCACTCTTTGTGGGACACTCTTGGGGAAAATATTTATTAAATTTATGGTCTTATAATAAAAAAATTATTAAGGGAATCAAAAAATCTCATAAGAATATGAGTAATGAAATAGATACATGATATCATAAATTTAAACCTATTTAATATAATGTTATGTTATACATCTCATTTACATGTGTATCCTTTTATGATAAAAGGTTCCTTTTTATAGTCAATATTTATGTATTCAATCCCTAGAATTTTTCATTCTTTTGTTAGTTAATGGCAGAAAATAGAAGAACATGTTACAAGAATCAATGTGATAGGAAATTTTATGATTCCAAAATGATATTCCAAATATGATGGGAGTGGGTGCTCAAAATGTCATTATAGTACATTATTAGGTTGATCATGTTATGAATATTAATTTGAATCATGTATAACTCCCTCCTCCCCAAACTAAAGAAGATGTTTCCATAGAATCCTCCATGTCAAAAAGTACTCCCATGTTTAGAGGATCTTCCAATACCATCCTCATGGAAAAGTATATTAACTCCATTTAAAAGGTATTATAGGTCCTATTATGCTTAGAAAGAAGAGAATATTGTGCTGGTGGGATATCATTTTGATGGGGAAGCTTACCAGTTGTGGAAACTGGTCAAGAATACAATTCCCTATGGGGAAATTTATTCCATGGATTCAAAAGAATTCATGATAATTCCTTTCAATAAATTGTTTCCTCAAACCCTCTATCTCATGATGGAAGTATAATTCTTCAGAGTCTTATAGAAGTAAAATTAGTCAATTGGGTAATTTGAGGGAAAACATTCAAGCCATGCAAGGTACACCAATGGGTATTTCCAGAACACCTAATTCGTGGTAAATTACTTTAATAGAAGACTGAAGCTATGTCTACAAAAACAAATTGTGATTCTGGACTTCTAAAACTATGAGAATATTTTATTTTGTTCACTTATGGTTGAAATAGAGATCAGTTAATCTCATTGGTATTTTGGTCCAAGAAAAAAATTTGGAAAGTGGAATCATATATGGGAGGTTTAGCAAATAAATTCCCCGGGGGAATGAAGCCCGACCATCCCAAGTGTAAAAATTTGTTGGAAGAAGTATCCTATGAACTGTCTAAAGGGAACCCTGAATTTAATCAAATGTGAAAACATGGAAATATGGATAGAAACTACCAATGGGATATAATTAATTTCCCTAATTTAGAAGGATACAGGTGGGTTCAAATAAATCCTCATCCATTTGTGTAGTGTTACAACAACAAAGAACATGGGAATTATTTGAAAATTTTCCCTATGCTCTGGGTTGTCAGAGGAAATTAACAACATCCTCCCAGGTAACAAGAAGGGATTATGCTATCACTACTGATGTGGTGTAGGAGGAAATGATGTGGTGACTAGTAATATTGTTATTCATTCCATAATATTGAATGTAATATTAGATTATGGTTTTATGCATTATTTTTCTATCATTTATGATTAGTAAAACTATTCAAACACCACCTCAAAATTTGTAGGATATGTTTTCTAAGAGAACATAAAATAAGGAAATTATTGCATCCAAGGTTTATAACACCTCCTAGAATATGTTTTTAGACTGAACCTCCTAGAAAATCTTGTCAGAATCCCTTTTGTGTAGTTTCATGTTATCTTGGGCATGGATTCGATATCATTATACAAAGACAAAATCAACATTCGGGAAAGGGTGTTCAATATTCCCATACCAAAGCATGATCCAATTCATTATAAGTGTAAATAGGAAGATGATTCTCCAGTATAATCAGTTACTCAATTGAGGATATTAATTCTATGTGAGAATGAATTTCTAGCTCAAAATATTGAGGCAAAGGAGAGAATCATGTTTGAATTTTTTTCCCATATTTAGGTATTAAACAAATGTATTCCCTAAAGATTTTTTATATCTTCATCATGATCAAGAGGTTGTGTTCTCAAATGAAATTATTCCTGGATCCCTTCCAGTATCAATGAAACCTTATAGAATGGTCAACATAGAGCTAGATGAGCTAAATATGTACTTATAAGAATATCTGGAGAAGGGTTTTATATGCCTAATTGTATCACCGTGGGGTGTGCCAGTCATCTTCATCAAGAAGAATGATGGATCAATGCATATTGACATTGATTATCATGAGCTCAATAAATTCACGATAATGTACAACTATCCCCTACCATGGATAGATGTCCTTTTCAATCATCTCTATGGGAAATTTATTTATCAAAGGTGGACCTACGGTCGAGATATCACCAATTAAATATGGGGAAGGAAGGCATTCCAAAAAATTATTTTTGAATGAGTTATGGAAAATATGTGTTCATAGTTATTCCTTTTAGAATATCTATTGCTTAATAAATTTTAATGGTTTTAATGAATATTTTCTTTAGGGGTTACATTGACAAATTTGTGTTTTCCTTATATTGTTGATATTCCGATATTCTCCAAGAGTAAGGAGGAACTTCTGGAGCATTTTCATATTATACTAAATACTTTTCAATGCGATAATTTATATGAAAAGTTCAGTAAATGTGTGTTCTGGATAGTGGAAGTATCATTCATGGGGAATTATATTACTAGAAAATAGATATCTTTGGATACTTGCATGCAAAAGGAAATTAAAGAGTGGTCCAAGGAAAAATTCGTAACATTGATCCATATAATTATAGGTCTACCATGGTATTATGTATGATTTGTGAGGAAATTTTCATGAATGTCAAACCCATTTCCATGATGACCTAGAAGGGGGTGATGTTTGTCTGGACTCAAGAATGTGAAGGCTGCTTTATAGAGTTGAAAAATATGTGTATCACTACTCCAATACTCACACTCCCATCACCATGACAAGTCATTATAGTGTATAGTGATTCTTGAAATAAGGGTTTAGGTAGTGTATTAATTTAAAATGATAAATTGATAGCCCACACCTCAAGGAATCAGAAAATCCATAAGAAAAACTAACCTAAACATGATATGGAATTGGTTGTTGTTATCATTACATTAAAATCATGTGGCATTTTCTATGTGGGGAGATGTGTGAGATATATACTGATTAGAAGTGTCCAAAATATATATTCACATAAAAAGATATTAATATGAAACATATTATATGGATAGATCACTTCATGGATTATGACTACTCAATCCACTACCATTCCAGTAAGGAAAACCAGGTGGTGGATGCTCTATGTAGAAAGGATCATGCATCTTTATCAATGATGATAATTGAAAAGGATCCAATTTTATTACATTTCTAAAGGATGTGAATTTGAATCATTAAGGAATGAAAATAATCAATCTTCTCTCAAATTATTTCTCAACCATCCCTATTAGAGAACATAATCGATGATCAAAGAAAAGATGTATAAATTCCAAAAAGGGTGGAATCCATTAGAAATGGGAAATACTATGGGTTTAAAAATGAAAATGAAGAAGTAGTAAGATCTAGGACATTATTATGTGTACCATATTATCCATATATAAAGAAGTTTATTTTGAATAATGCACATAGCTCAATATTCTCAATTCACATAGGGAGAAGAAATATGTATCGAGATATCTGAGAGAGCTTTTGGTAAGGCAATATGAAGTAGGAGATTGATGAGTATACGTCAAAGTGAATTTAGGTAAATAAGTGAATAATGATTGATATAAGACTAATGGGATGATGAAACCACTACCCATACCAACATGGAAGTGGTAGAAAATCACCATAGGCTTTGTCCCTATACATCTAATGACATCCTGAACAAACAATACTATATGGATTATTGTGGATTGTCTTACAAAGATATATAACATTATCACAATTCTAGAAGACATATCAATGTATCAACTTGTGAAGATATATATATATATATATAAAATAAGTGGTAATGATTCATGGAGTACCAATATCTATTGATTCTGATTGAGATCATAGATTCAGCTCAATAATCTGGAAAAGTCTCGAACTTTTTATAAGAATTGTAATAAACTTCAATACATCATGCCACCCTAGAACTAGGGGAAAATCATAAAATTATATTCATAAAATGGATAATATGATGAGAGGACATTATATGGACTTAAAAATAGAATTGTGCTGAAATATTCCACTAGTTGAATTCTTTTACAAAAACAATTTCCACTACAGCATCGGAATGGAACCATGAAAAGACCTTTATGGGAAATGGTGCAAAACACCAGTGTGTTGGGATGTAATCTGTGAGTGTCAGCTTATTTTACCTATAATGGTCATTGAAATGGTGTAGAATTTTTATAACATTTATCATTACATCAAGGAAGCACAAATTTGATAAAATAGTTATGAATAAAATCGTCGACGAGACCTTGCTTTCAATGTTGGTGTCCTGGTATTTCTATGCATATTTTAGTGGAAGAAGGTCATGATGTTTGAGAAGAATGGAATATTAATTCATATGTACATCAACCCCTTTAATATTCTTGATTTTATATGGTTTTTGGAATATTGACTCCCACTTATACCTACCATGGACAAAGTACACGTTGTCTTCCATGTATCCTACATAAGGTAGTACATACCAGACATATCCCAAGAACACTCATCAGAGGTGGTATAATTATAGATTTATCATTCTTATGAGGAGAATCTATTGAAGATCATGGAAAATATAGATAATGTTCTACGTGACAATAATAATCATCTGGTAAAAGTTCTATGGAATAACCATAAGTATGAATTACTATGTGTCCTTTAAACATAATATTTTCACTTTTGTGGTTCGAATTTCAAAGAACTGACATACACAGTTGCGATCTATAAAATGATTGAAATCCGATATGAAAAACATAATTTTTGGAGAATAGTAACATACCCATATGAATAATAACCTAAAAATTTGAATAGTAATATGACCCGTATGAACATCACATCATCCAAATTATTAGTAACCACACCCTTGAATGTATAAATAAAATTTAGGCACCTTATAAGTGATAATATAACCATAGTAAAAGTATTGGTATTTTTGTAAGTCATAAATAATTAATTAATTAAAATAAAATTTATTTTCTTAAATTGTGTCCATAAATTAGAATTTTATGTCTTTTGGTTTTAAGAAATTTTTATAAGACCTTCTGTAATTTTGGAAAGAATTATAATATAACTTTATTATATTAAAATATGTACATTCCATGAAAATTATTATTTTAATTAAAAATTAATTTAATCATATTTTGAAAATTGGTTCAAATATATTTTTTTCATTTTTGGAATATGCAGATCAAAAAATGGATAGGCTGAATTTTTGGGCATTTTCTAAAAGACCTGAATTTTTTATTAATAATGAAATACAAATAATTTCAAAAAATTAGGTAAATACATTAATTATTGAGTAATGGGTGATGCTTTTCTAATTTCAGCACCTTTGTTGCAAACTCAATTGAACATATTACTATTTTTGTTTATTAGATCATTATTATTTCTTGTCTTATGGAAAAATAATAAACTAATGAATAAAATATTAAGAAAACCCACCTGCATCCACTATAAAAACTTCCCACACTCCCCTCTTCTCCATTATCCTATCAAGCATTTTTCACCCCCTAAATTCTTCCCAAGCCTCTATCAAGCCCATCCCTTACATCCATCATATCTTGTTATCAACAAAAGACCAAATCTTCTACCCTTAAGAGGATCTCAAGGAAGACCAAATCATGTGGTAGATTCCTCTTTTATTTTCATTGATTTTCCTTTCATGTTACTTTGTTCTCTTTTATTCACTAACCTCACCCCATCCAAATTGTATGAAAAATCTAGTGCAATAATATTTTTGGAATTCTGTTATCACAATGGGTTAATTTATTAAAATCCATACTTTTACCCTTCTTTTACATTAAATAAATGAAAACAGCATCCGAGATGTGTTACTTTATCACTTTCAAGGACGACGAGTTATTAATTTCAGTAATCATATTAAATTTCGGTCATGAAAGAATTGTTATATTTGTACCAGAATATTAAATATGTTTTTTTTAATTAATGTTCTAGAATCCTTTTTCACATATGATGTATTACAGTATTACATAACATGTTATTTATAATAAAAATTGAAATATTAATCAATGTGTTTTTCATTATTGTTTTATATAATTATCCATATTCACTCAAAATGACCAAATTCATTTTATGACCATGAAATCTTCGGGATGTTCACAAATTTTTTATAAATTTAATTAGGGACAACCATTTTCATCATACGTATTTACACCAACATGAATATAATTGAACTTATCATTAATACCCAGAATGAAAATGCTCCCAGATAATGAAATTGAACCTCTAAACTCATCAAATAGGATATGGATGAACTTAATAATGTAATAATTAATCAATTTTTTTTTGGATATTTTAGAATTATTAATTAATGATTCTATTTTGATTATTCATGTCATTACATTCAAACAAAGAACACCATCATACGTAAGATAAGGGATCCTCTCCTCCTCAAATTTACTCAAGAATCTTTTCTAGGTTATGTCCTTTTATGAGTAGTTATTAACTATGGGGTTTGGTTTTTCCCCTCCCCATACTTCCATCATGAAATATAAAAGAATATAAACCTATTTCTCGGTCATTAATCTATCCTTAGAATTCATGGACCATGCTGATATTCTGTAAGGGATTCTACACGACATCTTACATTCCTTCAGGTTTATCTACCATGAGTTGTGTTTGAATTAGGATGACATTCTGAAGGCATCATTTCGAACCAGGTACGGGCATTACAAGGTTACAGTAATGCCTTTTGGATTGACTAATGCACCCTCTGTATTCATGGATCTAATGAACAGAGTTTTCAAGGAATATCCCGATGCTTTTTTGGTGGAATTTATTGATCATATCTTCGTATATTCCAAAAGATACGAAGATCATGAAAATCACTTTCACATTATCCTGAAGACTCTGAGAAGACATGAATTATTAGGGAAGTTTAGAATGTGTGAATTCTGTCTTCAGGAGAGTTATTTTCTTGGAAATATTTTCTCTAAAGATGGAATCTCTGTTGAACCTTCTAAGACAAGAGAAATCCAAGAGTGGCCAGAACCAAAGAGTATAACGGAGGTAAGTAGTTTTGTTGGTTTATCTTGTTATTATCGATGTTTCGTCCAGAATTTTTCCCGATTGACTATCCCATTAACAAAGCACAAACGAAAAATAGTTAAATTTGTTTGGAAAATTTTTTGTAAATAATTTTTTGAAGAACTGAAGAGAATATTATTCAATGCTCCTATTTTGACTACCAATGGTAAATGATGGGTTTGTTATTTATAGTGATCCATCGAAGAAAGAACCTGGTTATGTCCTTATGTAGAATGATAGAGTTATTGCCTATGCATCACGACAGCTGAAAATTAATGGGAAAAACTATCCTACTCATGACCATGATTTAGCTACTATAATATTTTCTTTGAATATATTCATACATTACCTCTATGGTCAAAAATGTTAGATATACACCGATCACAATAGTTTGAAGTATATTTTATCATAGAGAGATTTCAACATGAGGCAAAGCTGATGGCATTAACTACTCATGGATTATGATTTCACTATACACTACCATACGGGGAAGGCAAATAAGGGGGAATATGCTTTGAGCAGAATATATCATGGAGTTTTTAACAATATGATAATTTAAAGGGATCATATTTTCATGGATCTAGTGATGATGGACATGGGAATAATCATGGAATGTGAAACATCAATGATTTTTCAAATTGTTGCCAAACAATATTTACATGAAAGGATTAAGTTCTCTTAGACTGATGATGAAGGGTTTCAAAATAAGATTAAAGCTGCGAATGATGGGAGATTGAGTGACTTTGTATGTGAAGATGAAATTTTGAATTTTAGGAAGAGACTTTGTGTTCCCGATATACCGGATCTAAAAATAGAATTGTTGGATGATTCTCATAGTTCCAATTTCACTATATACCCTAGGAGCACCAAAATGTATAGATATTTGATGGAACATTTTTGGTGGGACAAAAAAAGAGATAGATTGTTAATTTTGGGCTAATATGTATGGTTTTCCAACAACTGAAAGATGGAAGGCAACATCCTGGAGGAGTCATGCAACCTCATCCCATATTTGACTGGAAATGGAATAATATCACAATGGACTTTGTCATAGGACTACATAAGGCTCCTAGAAAGAATGATGTAATATTGTTCATTCTTGATCTTCTTACCAACTCAGCACATTTTCATGTTATAAAGGACAATTTTACACTTGAATGTCTAGCATGACTATATATTAATGAAGTTGTGAGACTTCATGGATTGCCCATATCAATTGTTTCAGATCGTGATCCTCGTTTTACGTCAAGATTCTGGAAAAGTCTTCAGAAAGCCCTGGATACTGAACTTCTTTTGAGAACTGCTTACCACCCCCAAACTAATAGAAAATCAGAATGGACTATTCAAACATTAAGTGACATATTGAGATCATGCTCACATTACATTCAAGGTATTTGGGATCAATATTTACCTCTGGTAGAATTTTCATATAACAATAGCTTCCATTCATGTATTTAGATAGAACCATATGAAGCATTATATGGAAAGAGATGTTGGACACCAACCTATTGGGATGAGTTTACTAAAAGAAAACTCATAGGCCTTGACATGGTGGAGGAAACGATGGAAAAGGTGAAGGTAATCCAAAACCACATCAAAGAAGCTCAAACTAGGCAGAAGAGCTATGCTGACAACCGATAGAAGGATTTGGAATTTCAGGTTAGAGATCATGTTTTCTTGAAGGTATCTCCATGTAAGGGTGTTATACACTTTGGTAAGAAGGGAAAATTGAGTCCTAGTTACATCAAATCGTTCGATATTCTAGAAGGAATTGGGGTTGTATTATACCATTTGGAAATGCTTCTAAGTCTCTCCAAAGATCATGATGTGTTCCATGTATCACTGTTGAGAAATACATCCCTGACCCAATTCAAGTACTCGCCTATGAGGAATTAGAACTATAACCTAATCTGTCTTATTGCGAAGAGCCTCTCAAGATTCTGGATACGAGAGAACAAGTTTTGAGAAACCTGGCAACTCATCTGGTAAAAGTTCTATGGAGAAACCATAAGATGGAAGAGGCAATGTGGGAACCCAAGGAACTTATGATGAAGAAGCACCCAAGTTTTTTCACACCGTGGTATTCTAGATATTTTTAGGATGAAAATATATGAAGGAGGGGAGAATGTAACGCCCCATGCTTCCACTATACGCTTCTCTTTGAATAATACAGTAGTGTGTGTTGTACGCAACTTCGAGTTCTAACACAAACCGCAACCAATCAAACTAGACATTATGAATAGTAATACCCACTTTTTTAAATTTTATACATTTTATCATTCAAAATGGACTTCATTTCTGGACTCGGAATATCGAAATTTGCCTATGGTGAATTTTTGGTATTTTTCTGAAAACCTTCAATTTTTGATGAATTGTGAAAAAAACACAGAGTTATAGTTTAAAACCGAATTTTTTTTAAATAATTAATTATTTCATTTAAATTTATTTTAGGTCAAAATAGATACATAATACCAATATAAGTATAATTTAATTCATAGAAGTCAGTTTATAATAATTATGTATATATTAAAATTTTATTGAACCTTTTCACCGTCTTTTACCCAACATCTAGGAGAATTCACAAATTTACATAAAACATAATTTTAGCGGTTCTGTGAGTAAAATTTCAAAACTCTGAGAGACATGATTAATATCAAGGAATAATATGTGGTTCAATAAGATAAAAATAAATTTTTGTGAATAGTAACTTTTAACTTTTATTTACCATGGTTAAAAGTAAATAGGGTAATTAAGGGTAAAAATTATATTATTACTACACTAACACATGTCCAGTTTCTATTGGAAAAGTAAAATTCGACCAAAAAAACCTAAGGAATAAAATATGAACCACTTTGGTCAACTTGGATTAGATTAGGAAATTTATTATTATTTATTTCAGAGAAGAGTTAAAAGAGTTAAAATCAATGTTTAATAACAAAAATATTTTTAATATAGGATTATACATAAGCTAAATTAGATTATAAATATTCATTATAAACCTAAAAATATTTCCTACATAATGGTATATTATTTTTTATTTTTAGACATTATATAATTTAATTTATCTATGACACAATGATGAGGCAGTTATTACCTTATTGGTGAAATATTAAAATAATTTATATTATAAATACCCAAAAAAATATAATTTTAGACATTTAATAAATTAAAACTATTTTATAGGTTAATATGACATAATAGGGTTGATAAAATTAATTAGGTTAGAAGTAATAATGCTTTTATAAATTTATAAAAAACAAAATACTAAATAGTGTCAAAATTGACATAAAAGAGTTTTTAAAACAAAAATTATATAATTAATTGATATTCAATTACTAAAAATCTAAGGTTCAGCCAAAGGACTTATATATTGATAGGTGTATGATTAATGGACCACTTGGGGGGGTTCTTTTATGTATATAGTATGTTTATTAACAATTTAATATAAAAATAAAAGTAGACATGTTAAATGTCAAACTATTTATCTAAGAAATAAGAAAAAAGATAACTTTAAAATATTGACCCAAACCTGCCTAAAACCTATTGGTTTAGTGGTTTTATACCTATCCCCAACAAAAAATTTAATGATTCAACTTTTTATCCATTATAAACCGAATACGTACTTATTATAAAATAATATTTCTAGCTTTTCAAAGGTACCCCTCACCCCTCTTATAAAAGGGCACTCCGCCTTGTCTCAAAATCACACCTTCAAATTCTTTGGTCTCAGCCAAACCATACCCAAATATTATCTAAACATCCCTAACTTCAACCTAGAGGCGTTAATTTGATCAGAAAGCCAACCTAAGGAGAAATTTTGATCAAATCCAAAGGAAGAACCCGAAGAAGATGTAATGTTTTCACCACCCTCTTTCAAGATCCATTCTTCTTCAACTTCTTAATTCTTGGTTATTTCCATTCTAAAATAATAAATCCAGTATCTTCTATATAATGTGATGTTATTATGAATATAGTACAACCATATTCAGTATTCTATCCATCCTTTGAATGACATGTCACCATATGTGCATGTGTACAGCTTACCGTCTCCACGTCATGGTGTAATTGTTATTCAAAACATTATTATTTGGATGGGTATGATAATGATGTTTAATTGATGTAAATAATAAATATAACATCATAATGGTTATTTATATATGATATACCATCCAATAAAAAATTATTTTAATATCAAAATAATGATATTGTCGCTCGTGCGTACGTACGGACTACCGTCTCCACAAACATGATGAGATTCTTTCCCCATCATATCCAAGAAAGACTCATTCTCATTTGATGATTAAAAATAATGTTTAAGAACTTGATATCATTCTGGATATGAATAAGATACAACCTATCCATAACAAACCCGACTTTTGTAACAAAACCTATAAAAGAAATTAGTAAGTTAACACCCGAAACGACGTTAATACTAAGATATTATTAACAATGCAATGTTAAAAGATTATATATGAAATCATATTAATATATATGATACTTGGTTAATTTAATAACAATTATTTAACAATTATATAGGGGGTTAACCTACCCTCAACTAAGGAAATGTACAAGGTAATGGTTTATTTCACAATCTATTCATTATCTGAGGTTGTTTATATGTAATTATCTACTGGGACCTCTTTATCATCCACATCCATGTTTCTTAAAAATGAATTTCAAAACATTATAACTATTTTATAGACTATGAGTTAAAATCATTATACACTTGTTTGAATTTTCATAATATTTTTCTAAATGAATCTTCCCGTCATTTTCCAAACAAGGTACTTTTTAACCTTTTCGACAAAGTTAAGGTAAGAATGTCTTTTTTAACTTATACGGTGGGTGCCGGTATTTTCCACCACTATAAAATCGTCGAAGTTTCCCTTACAAGCTTATAAAAATATTTTTGAAGTATATGTTTTATTTTATAATGATGTGACTTTTAATTGATTAAAAAAAAAGAGATTGTTCTCTCAAATATTTTTGATTTCCTCTTTGTAAACATCCTTTGATGGACTTTAAGATTATTTGAATTTGATTTATTATGATACAAAACTTCCATATTGTATTGATGGTTTTGTGATTTGTTTGACTATGGATGTGTTATTTTTATACCATTCATAGTTTATGGATATATTATTGACATTTAGTATGCTAGTTTTAATAAGAATGTTTATGTTATGTTTAAACCTGTTCATATGAGGAATGAATTGGTCTAAGTATGTGATGGGTTAAGCCCTTTATAGCTCCTCGATGCATCAGTAGGTCTCATGAGACAAACTAGTGTCTTGGAAAAATGCCTTGACAAAATCATTTTTGTAGTCTTGGAACAAGGCCTTGACTATGTGGTTATGATATTCTTACATTATGAATTCCATCATTATGAATGTGGTTATTGATATTGCATGTTATTATTCGACTAGTAGAATATCCAGGTGAATAACTAAATGGAATTATTTCATTTTATCTTTTCCATATTATACCGAATTTCATGTTTAAATGGCTTTTGTTTTAGTTATAAGTTTCATTAGATGTGTATGTATATTAATGAATGTTTCTGCTATATTGTCATCTATACTGAGCATCTGATCTCACCCCTTTCAATGTATTAATTTTTCCTAGTATGTGAATAAGTATTTTATGAATGACCTATAGGGAATGTATGTGGGGATATGAAGACAAGATGTTGTTATAGTTTTTTTCACATAATTATTTAATGTAAGAGTTATGAATATATCTAGTGTTTACAAGGCTACTATATTGATCAGTCTTTCAAGACTTTATATTTTGTGATCATGCAAATGTTATGTAATAATGCACCAACTCTGGGAAACTGGGGTCGGGTCGTTACAGCCTTGATAAACCATTGAAGGGAATCTAAATGAAGGATATATAAAATAATTAATGTGAAATATTTCATAATAAATTACTATGATTGATTTAGATTTCATTTTAACATAATGCAACTTGTAACATCCTTACATGGATTCCACTGAATCAATTCCCCAAGCCAGTTTAACACATAACCTCAATAACACCTCCCCTTATGCATGAGGCTGCTAACTAGAATAGGTTGTCTAATGTAGAACTATGAGAAGATTATAACCGCATATCAATGAGAACAAACAAAATTATGTTACCCAATATCATGCACAACATAGTATAGTAAATGACAAAATAAACTGAAAAGAAACATACTCTAAAACAGTAAAATACAGCAATGTATTGAAAAAAATCCATATATAAAACATAGATTATCCACTAGGCTGATCACATATAAAAAATTAATAAATTGAAATATTAATAAATCACTATTCTCTACCAAATTCAATCCTTGTATCATACATGATCTTATGTACCCTGTCAAACTACAACAACTCAATCATTAGAATCACATGATTAAACCACTCAATCATGTAATCTGGGACTTTTTTGTCCATAGTGCATATTTTCTCGACGTAATAGTATACACAATACATTCACAAACAATGATGTACATGTATGGGAGGAGGGAAATATATAATAGCAAGACAACACAAATGGTGAACCAATAGCCTTCTTCTATAAGGGGATGATCATGCATTATGCATAGTCTTTGAGAAAAAAATGAAATAAATATTATCAAGAACATAATCAATCATTGCGTCCATGAATCCAAATAACTATATCATCATTAAACATAACTACAGTATATCTAATCACATCTTGATTAATGTGCTTCCTAAAAAAAATTTGATTCCACAACTGTGGATGTTGTAACCAAACAACATGCATTTTTGTACTATCTCTTAATTTTTACCAAGAAACATATGTCTCAGATACTCATTTTGAGATAAATTAATACCAATAACCATAACATCAGTTCTACATATATCCCACATATAATAGATGATAGTAAATAAAGCTTCATTAATGAACCTAACTATGCATCACCATCTACGTTGGCCAGAATATTAATATGGCATGAGCCTATCATGGGAGAGCATAATTCGTGTATCCTTGTCTATATGTAATTCTATTTCATCACATTCCTAGAACCACAGTCTGAAATCTCAACAAAAATTGTGGATCTCCATTTCAACTATTCTAAATTATTTTTGAGGAATGCCTTTTCCACCAATCACATACATATATGTGCAAAAAAAAATTCACCATTGGTACAAATACAAAATTTAATATCATATGGGTGTAGAGAGTCATGCCTATGATACACAAACCCAAATGTAGAGAATCATGTTAGTCATATTGATCAATTAAAAAGGATATGTGTTGTCTAACTCCACTAACCTCAGATATGGAGTTTCAGGTCAAACATCTCAAATAATATACATAGAACATCATGTCCACTTCTCAAAACAAAATATGAGGAGCTGCATGTTAGACATTTGTACCTATACCAATGGAGTTTATTCATTCGACTAAATTAACACTAACATCTCATATAATATCAAAATATCCTTAAGAGATTAAAACATGACTTGATTATAAAAAATGAGAAACATAATATGGTATGGAAAAATATCCCCGAACATCAAGAACATCTCAAATCCATAGTATCATAAACCAGTTCATGTCCTAAAGGAACATACATAATAATTACCACAAAAACAAAAGTAGACTATCAGGGTTATACTATCAATAAAAAACCCAATTGACCTAATATGTCAATACCTAAATATATTTAGACCTCTTTTGTTCTTTAGAACTAGCACTCAAGTAGAGGAATACATCTGCCAATTCATGATAACAACCAAACTCTCAATCCAACGCACATCTCTAAAAGGTCATAAATCATACAAAGTACTCTATATAATTTCATTCCATCACATTCCTCAAAAGTAATTATTACCCATAAGGTATATATCCCCAAGAACTACCCATTTTCAAGTAACACTAGGTTTCCCAGTACTCCTCCCCCCATTATCAACCAACTCTTGTGGAAACCCAGTCATAATTACTATGGAATATCCCATTCAAACACCTATCGAGGGCACTAATGAAATACATCTACATCCTCCAATAATTAAAATTACCATCGTAGAAGTATCATCCCATTTCCCACCCCTAGAGATAATTGATCATTCATTCAACATGAAAACATCCTTTTCTTAACGTACTCACCACAAACCACCCATTATAATTTATCAAATATTTCCCAATGGCTCCATAGTCATGTTATACACACACAAAAACACTCAAAATGGACTTTTATTTTGTGAAATTATTAATCTAGGGAACAAAATCTGTAAAATCCTTCAAAATGGTAACAATGGGAACATATGTTGTGCCTACCCTCAGTACACAATATTTAATCCAAAATCAACCACCTTTACATGTATTTACACATTTCCTAGAACGCTATTTCTTTATCCAAATTCTCCTACATGGGAATGGATTAAATAGGGTCTGGTCATGTACTTCCAAACTACCATGTCACCCTTAAATGGGGTGTTTTCCCACATATCTAACCATGTGACCATGTCCCACTACATGTCATGTACTTTTATGACATTAAATTTAGTCTCAAAATTTTATCTATATATGTACATGGCTACATGTCCATGAACTACTACAAGGATTGTACGCTAATTACACAATGTGAAGTTCTGAAAGATATGCCTTCCATGAACATAGATACATGCCAAAATACCACTACATGATGTGTAATCTCAGTAAATTATTATTAATTTCTACAATTCTTCTTCCCAAAATGGGTAGAACATGTGGTTTGTGTTCAAAAACAAAACATTTTGTTGTCAGAATTTCGGAACAAGAAAACACTATAAACCTCCCCAAATCCACATTTTTTCCGATTAAGAATAGATTTACTCTATTGGGATATTAATAGTCATAGAAGATATATTAATCAAGATAACTGAATCTATGGGTATTGGAGAATAAATCTAAAATAAAAACTTACCTTATTATGAAAACAATGATGTTGTGGACCTAAATTGTAACACCCCAACCCCAATTACCCAGAGTCGGTGAATTACTACATAACATTGGCATGATCACAAAATATCAAATCTCGAAAGACTGATTAGTTTAGTAGCCTTGGAAACACTATATATATTCATAAGTCTTACATTATATCATAAAGTGAAAAAAAACTAAAACAAAATCTTGTCTTCATATCCCCTCATTCGTTCCATGTTGGCCATTCATAAAATACTTCTTCACATCCTAGGAAAAATTAAAACATTTAAAGGGGTGAGCTCACATGCTCAGTACGGATAACAATATAGTAGAATCTTTCAAAAATAAACATAAACATTTAGGGAAATTTATAACTAAAACAAAAGCCTTTTAACATGAAATTCAGCATAATATGGTAGAAATAAAATGACATAATTCCATTTACTTATTCAAATGGAAATCCTACTAGTATAATAATCACATTCAATATAAATGACCAGTTTCATAATGATGGAATGAATAATGTCAGACTATCATAACCACATAGTCAAGGACTTGTGCTAAGACTACAAATAAGATTTTTTCAAGGCCTTCTGCCAAGACACTGGTTTGTCTCACGAGACCTACCGATGCATCGAGGATCTATAGAAGGCTCCACCCATCACATATTAAGTTCAATGCATTCATCATATAACCAGGTTCAAACATATCATAAACATTCGTATTAAAACTAACATACGAAATGTCAATACGTTCTCCATAAACCATGAATAGAATAAAAATAACGCATCCACAGTCAATAATATCACAAATACATCAATACAATATGGAAGTTTTGTTTTATAATAAATCTACTTAAAATAAACATAAAATCCATCAAAAGATGTTGGCATAGATGAAATCAAAAATATTTGAGAGAAACATCTCTTTTTTTTAAATCATTTCAAAGTAACATAATTATAAAAGAGAAAATTTACTTTGAAAATATTCTTATAATCTTTTAAGGTAAGCTTCGATGATTTTATAATGGTGGAAAATAGACGCACATGCCATATAATTTAAAAAAAATACATTCGTACCTTAATTCTGTCAAAAAGGATAAAAAGGACATTGTTTGCAAAATGACGGAAGGATTCCTTTATAAACATCTAATAAAAATTATACAAGGGTATAAATGACTTTAACCTATAGTCTATAAAATAGTAAAAATAATTTGAAATACATTTTTACGAAACATGGATGTGGATGATAAAGAGGTCCTAGTAGATAATTACATATAAACAACCTCCGATAATGAAGAGATTGTAAAACAAACCCTTACCTTGTACTTTTCCTTAGTTGAGGTTAGGTTAACATCCTTTATAATGGTGAAATAATTGCTATTAAATTAAAAAATAATCGTTTACATTAATATGATATCATATATGATCTTTTAACATTGATTTGTTCTTAATATCTTAGTATTATCGTCGTTTCAGTTGTTAACTTACTTGTTTTCCTTTATATGTTTTGATAGATAAGTTGTGTTTGTTATTGATAGGTTGTATCTTATTCATATCCAGAATTATATCAAGTCCTTAAACATTGTTTGTAATCATCAAACTAGAATTAGACTTTCACGGATATGATGGGGAAAGAATCTCATCGTGTTCGTGGACACGGTAGTCCGTACGTAAGCACGACCGACAACATTATTCTTTTGATATTAAAATAATATATTATTGGATGGTATATTATATATACAGAATATTTATCATGTTATATTTTTTATTTACATAAATTACATATCATTATCATACCCATCCAAAAAAAATGTTTTGAATAACAATTACACCACGACGTGGAGAAGGTTAGTCGTACGTACACACGTATAGTGACATGTCATTCAAAGGATGGATAGAATACTGAATATGGTTGTACCATATTTATAATAACATAATAGTATATAGAATATATTTTAGTTGTTATTTTATAATGGAACTAACAATGAAAGAAGAAGTTGAAGTATAATGGAACTTGAAAGTGGGTGGTGAAAACATTACCTCTTCTTCAGGTTCTTCATTTTTATTCGATCAAAATAGATCCTTAGGGTGGATTTCTAATCAAAATAAGGCCTCCAAGATGAAGCGATAGAAGTTGAGAGTGTATTTTTTTAGGGGTTGTCAGATCCAAAAGGCTTTGAAGGTGTGAATTAGAGTGAAGGGGGACTGCCCTTTTATTAGAGGGGTGAGGGGCACCTTTGGAAAAGCTATAAATATTATTTTATAATAAATCCACATTCGGTTCAAAATGGATCCAAAGTGGATTATTTAAATTCTAAGGTGGGTATAGGTAGAAAACCACTCCACCAATATGTTTTAGAAAGATTTTCGTCACTATTTTTACTTTATCTTTTAGAGTTAACTCTTTGTAAAATAGTTTGACATTTACCATGTCTCTTTGTATTTTTACATTATATAGTTAATAAACATACTATATACTTCCAGGAGACCCACAAGTGATCCATTAATGTTAAAACTATCATTATATATGTCCTTTGGCTGATTCGTAGATTTTTAAGAATTGAATATCAATTGAAAATATAATATTTTTTTAAAAAACTCCTTTATGTCATTTTTGACACTATTTTGTATTTTGTTTTTTATAAATTTAGAACAACATTATTATTTCAATAAAAATTCATTTAATAAACCCTAACATGTCATAGTAACCTATAAAATTCTTTGAATATATGAAATTTCTCAAATTATATTTATTTTGATATTTATAATATCAATTATTTTAATATTTCACTAATAAGGTAATTATTTCATCATCATTGTGTCATAAATAAATTAAAGTATTTAATGTCCAAAAATTATAAATAATATACCATTATATATGAAATAATTTTATATTTCTAATTAATATTTATATTTGAATTTATCTTCTGTATATCCTTATATTAAAAATGTTTTAATTATTAAACATTTATTTTAACTCTTTTGACACTTCTTTGAATTAAATAATAATAAATGTTCTAATCTAATCAAAGTGGACCAAAGTGGTTCATATTTTATTCCTAAGGTTGTGTTTGGTCGAATTATACTTAGCCAATATTATTAGGACACGTGTTAGGGTAATAATAATATCATTTTTACCCTTATTTATCCTATTTACTTTTAACCGTGGTAAATAAAAGTAACGAGTTACTATTCACTAAAAAAATTTATCTTATTAAACCAAATAATACTCTTTGATATTAACTGTGTCTCTCAGAGTTTTGAAATTCCACTCATAGAAGTGGTAAAATTATGTTTTATGTGGATTTTCAAATTAACCTAGGAGATGGGTAAAAGACGGTAAAAGGTTCAATAAAATTTTTATATATCTAAAATTATTATAAACTGACTCGAATGAATTACATTGAAATTATATAGGTATTATGTATCTATTTTGACCTAAAATTAATTTAAATAAAATAAATAATTATTTAATTAAAAATTCAGTTTTAAACTATAACTCAATGTTTTTTCACTATTCGTCAAAAATTGAAGGTTTTCAGTAAAATATCAATAAGTTAGCCTCGTCTAATTTCGATATTCCGAATCAAAAAATGAAGTCCATTTCTAAAGATAAAATATATTAAATTTCAAAAAGTGGGTATTACTCTTCATAATGGTTAGTTTTATTGGTTATGGTGTGTGTTAGAACATGATGTTGCGTACAATACACACTACTGTATTATTAAAAGAGAAGTGTACCGTGGAAGCTTCGGGTGTTACATTCTCCCATAATTAAAATATTTTTTCCTAGAAATTTCTAGAATACTACTGCATGAAATGATTCAGGTGTTTCTTTATCATATATTCCTTGTGTTCCCACGTTTCTTCTTCCATCTTATGGTTTCTCTATAGAATGTTTTCCAGACGAGTCGTCCAGTTTCACAACACCTGTTATCTCGTTTCAAGAATCGTGAAAAGCTCTTCGCAATAAGATAGACTGGGTTCCAAGTCTAATTCCTCATAGGTGAGTACATGCATTGGGTCAGGCATTTATATTCTCAATAGTGATACGTGGAACACATCATGAACTTTGGATATACTTGGCGGCATTGTCAAACGGTAAGCTACAACCCCAATTTTTTCTATAATTTCGAATGGTTCGATGTACCTGGGACTCAATTTTCACTTCTTACCGAAATGTAAAACACACTTCCATGGAGTTACCTTCATGAAAAAATGATGTCCTACATGAAATTCCAAATCCTTCCTTCAGATGTCAGCATATCTCTTCTACCTACTTTGAGCTTCTTTGACATGGTTTTGGAATACCTTCACCTTTTCTGTCATTTCCTCCACCAATTCTGGGCCTATGAGTTTTCATTCACCAACATCATCCCAACAGGTTGGTGTGCGACATCTCTTTCCGTATAACGCTTCATATGGTGCCATCTGAATACTTAATTGGAAGCTATTGTTATAAGAAAATTCTACCAGAGGTAAATATTAATCCCACATACCTGGTATGTGATGTGAGCATGATCTCAATATGTATTCTAAGGTTTTAATAGTCCATTATGATTTTCCATCAGTTTGAGGGTGGTATGAAATGCTCAAACGATGTTCAGTAACTAGGGATTTCAGAAGACATCTCCAAAATCTTAACTTAAAACAGGGATCACAATCTGAAACAATTGATAGGGGTACTCCATGAACTCTCACAACTTCATTAATATACAATCATTCTAGACGTTCAAGTGGAAAATCTTCCCTTATAGTAATAAAATGTGATGACTAGGAAAGATGACAAAAAATGACCCATATTGCATCGTTCTTTCTAGGATTACTTGGTTGTCCGATGAAAAATTCCATCATAATATTATCACATTTACACTCAGGTATAGGAAGAGTTTTCATGACTCCTCCAAGTTGATTCCCTCATGATTTCACTTATGACAAACCATACATATTGACACAAAATAAAAAATCTCCAGCTTCATGTTGTCCCTCCAAAAATTTTCCATCAAATCTCGATATATATTGGTGCTCCCAGGGTGTATATGAAAATTTGGAACTATGAGCATCGTCCAAAAATTCCCTTTTTTGATCAGGTATATCAGGAACACAGAGTCTCTTCCCATATTTCAAAATTCCAACTTCACACAGAAAGTCACTCAACCTCCTATCATTCAAAACATTAATATTCTTTTGAAACTCTTCATCATTGGTCTGAGAACTCTTAATCCTTTCTATTTAAGATTGTTTTGAAACTATTTGAAAAAGCATTTATGTTTCACCTTCCATGGTTATTCCCATGTCCATATTCGCTATATCGATGAAAATAGGATCCCTTTCAATTCTCATATTGTTCAAAACTCCATGATATTTTCTTCTCAATGCATCTTCCACCTTATTTTCCGTCCCTGGGTGGTAGTGTATTGGGAAATCATAATCATTGTGTAGTTCAATTCATCGCCTTTGCCTAATGTTGAGTTATTTATGTGAGAAAATATACTTCAAACTCTTTTGATTGATATATATCTCAAATTTTTCACCATAGAGATAATGACTCCATATTTTAAATGTAAATATTACAACAGGTAACTCAAGATCAGGAGTAGGATAGTTTTACTCATGAATGTTCAACTGTCGTGATGCATAGGCAATAACTATATAAATCTGCATGGGGACACAACCAAGTCCTTTAATCGATGCATCACTATAAATAACAAACCAATAATTTCAAGATGATATATTAAAAATACGATCATTGTCAAATCATCTCTTCAGTTCTTCAAAACATTCTTCACACTCTTTTGTCTAAACAAATTTAACTCCATTACGTTTGACCTTTATTAATGGGTTAGCCAATCTGGAAAAATTCTGGAAGAAATGTCGATATTAAACTGTTAAACCAATAAAACTGCGTACTTAAGTTATACTCCATTGTGGTGGCCATTCTTGGATTGATCTTGTCATAGAAGGATCAATAGGGATTCAATATTTAGAGGCAATATGGCCAAGAAAAGAAATCTCCTGAATCTAGAACTCACACTTGCTAAACTTCCCATATAATTCAAGTCTTCTTAGAGTGTTCAAGATAATGTCAAGTGATTTTCATGATTTTCGTAGCTTTTGGAATATACCAAGATATCATCAATAAATAAAACCACAAAATCATCGAGATATTCCTTGAAAACTCTATTTATTATATCCATGAATACAGACGGTGCAGTAGTCAATCCAAAAGGCATTACTGTAAACTCTTAATGACCTTACCGGGTACGAAATGATGTCTTCAGAATGCATTCCCTCTTCAAACACATCTGATGGTATGTAGATCGAAGTTCAATCTTTGAAAATTATTGAGCTCCATGCAGCTGTTCAAATAAATCATCAATTCGAGGTAGGGGATACTTGTTCTTTATTTTTATAGCATTGATCTCCCTATAGTTGATACATAACCTCATAGATCCATCATTCATCATAAAAAAAAGGACACGGGCTCCCTATGGAAAAACACTAGGGAGAATAAATCCCTTAATACTCAATTCATCTAGTTCTTTATTTAGTTAAACTAATTCCATAGTGGCCATTTTATAAGGGGTCTTCGATATGGGCCTTGATCGAGGAATCAAACCAATGGAAAACTCAATTTCTCATTCTGGAGGATGTACAAGTAAATCTTCTAGAAACACAACAACATATTCTATCACAATAGGTACATCCTATATTTGATCATTAATTTCCTCACCCATAGTAATTACATTCTATCCCCCCCCCCCGATAATTGAATTTAGTTGACCTACTAGGGGTGGATCTAGATAAGAATTATGTGGTGACGATTCTGCTCTAAATATAAGGTGTTCTTTATCATCATCATCCAAAATCATAACCTCCTTTTTCTTACAATAAATATTCACATCCTGGTCTGAAAGACAATCCATACCGAGGATTATATCAAACTAAATCATAGGTATGATGATGAGATTAGCATATAAAGAACATTTATATACTCTAATGGGAATAGATTCACAAAACATTGTTGCGATGATACTTCCCTTAAGAGTTTTAACTGACAACTACCTTGTTAAATAAAATTTGAAATATCTAATTTTCTTAGAAAACTGGGATGTTAAGAAACAATGCGATGATCCAGAATCAAAACAAATCGTTGGATAAACTTGAGGAAACCATTAAATTACCTTCCACCACCTCTTTAGGAGCTTCTACCTCAGCTGTAGTGATAACATATTCTTGGCCTTGATCCCTTGGACTTCTGTGAGGTAATTTCCCCTGATACTTAGAAAATCCATTTCCATAATGTCTCATCTCACTACAATTGTAGCATTGAACATCGGTAGATTTTTTCCCCTTGTAATCACGAATGTGAAGGCCTTTTTCACTTCACTTTTAACAGACTCCCATTCGATTCAAGAAAGTACCGGGGTGTTTCTTCCCACATTTACTAATTAAAGGATATTAAACTTTTCCCTTCATCCACTTATTTTCATTTCCATAGTGATTAGCATATCTCTTCTTCTCTTTATTTTCTTTAAAGTCATAAGACTTAGAGAATTATTTTTCTGTCTTGATAGCACATGAGACAATATCATCATACGACGAGAAGGATTGTGAGACTAATGATCTATGGAGAAACAGTTTAACCCATCAAAGAAACAATCAATCTTACTTATTGGGATACTTATATAATTTGTATCATTCCTCACTAACCTTTAAAAGTTATCCTCATACTTTACGACATTCTCATCCTCTTTTTTCCCAGACTCAGTAATTGCTTTTCCATATAAGCTTGATGGTCAATAGGAAAGTATTTTTCAATTAAAATATCTTTAAACTCCCTCCATTACATATTTTATACTTCATGGTCTGCCTTTGTGTTTTGAATCAATGACCCCCATTGATCAGCAACTCCAGTGAGGCGGTAAACTGCTATGACAACATTTTCCCTTTCGCTACTCCCCAAGGCTTGGAATATTTTTTTTAAAGAACTTATCCATTTCTCAGCTACCAATGTATTTTTACTCCAATTTAATGTTGGTGGTTGTTTCCTCATGAAGAGATATAACATTGAACCTCCACGCTGTGGATCAGGGTGCTCCATACGGGTAATGTTATTATTTATAACTAGAGTGAGTTGTCCCAGTATGGTAATTAGCTGATCAGCACCAGATGCATCACCAGATCCACTATAATTATCTTGAGCAGGAGGGAAATCACTACATGGAGTGCATAAATTGATACGGTTTCATTCCTTCCACTAGGCTCCATTTCTAAAAATGGGCATAAACTAGATCTGTTTATGAATAAAAATACATATTTCTATACTTGTAAACAGTTAATAGAAATTGAACTATTTATTGATATAATCCATAATAATAAAAATGTTATTTTTGAGAATGTATATACTCATAAACCGTTCAAAATAGATTGTAAAGAAAATGAAAATTATCCTAATCATATCCCCTGGGAGTGTCGTAACCAAGAGTGCAGGAAGACACGTTATTGTGCACCAGTTCATGTTCGAGTCTAGCTCAAAGTGGTGTTTTTGGGTTTTACCCCAAGGTACATATGTGCCAGAGCCACCTCTACCTACTCATATCTAGACATTGATGTATTTCTCAGAAAACTCACAAAATCTCTATAATACCAAAATTCTAGGAAGTTCTTCTCTACTAATATTCAAAGTCTATCTTAGGGAAATCTGCTCTAATCAGAGTTTTTCTATATATATCTTCCATGGTTATTGTTAAACTTCCTCTGATACGAACTATAAAGCCCTGACCCCAGTTACCCATAGTCAGTGAATTATTACACAACATTGGCATGATCACAAAAGATCTTGTCTTGAAAGACTGATTAGTTTAGTAACCTTGGGAACACTAGATATATTCATAAGTCTTACATTACATCATAAACTGAAAATAACTACAAGAACATTTTTTCTTCATATCCCCTCATACATTCCCTGAATTTCATTCATAAAATACTTTCTTTACATCCTAGGAAAAATTAAATCACTGAAAGGGGTAAACATAGATGCTCAGTAAGGATAACAATATACGAGAAACATTCATAAATAAACATAAACATTTAAGGCAACGTATAACTAAAACAAAACTTTTTTAAACATGAACTTTCGCATAATATGGAAGAAATAAAATAAAATAATTCCATTTATTTATTCACATGGATATTCTAATAGTTGAATAATCACATGCAATATCAATAACCACATTCAGAATGATGGAATGCATAATTCCAGACTATCATAACCACATAGTCAAGGCCTTGTGACAACACTACAAATAAGATTTTGTAAATGCCTTGTGTCAAGACACTAGTTGGTCTCATGAGACCTACCGATGCATTGAGGAGCTATATAGAACTCCACCCGTCACTTATTAAGTCCAATTAATTTCTCATATGAACATGATTAAACATATCATAAACATTATTATTAAAACTAACATACAAAATGTCAATAATTTCCCCATAAACCATGAATGGTATAAAAATAACACATCCACAGTCAATAATATCACAAAACCTTCAATACAATATGGATGTTTTGTATCATAATAAATTAACATCAAATAAACATAAGATCCATCAAAGGATGTTGACATAGATGAAATCAAAACTATTTGAGAGAAATATCAATTTTTTTAAATCTTATAAAAGTCATATAATTATGAATGAAAAAAAGTTACTTTGTTAATATTCTTATAATATTGTAAGGTAATCATCAACAATTTTATAACATTAGAAAATATCCGCACACGACGTATATGTTAAAAAAAGACATTCTTACCTTAATTCTGTCGAAAGGGTTAAAAAGGACCTTGATTGGAAAACGACAGAAAGATTCCTTTTATAAACATCTTATAAAAAGTCAACAAGGGAATAAATAAATGTAACCCAGAGTCTGTAAAATAGTAAGAATTATTTGAGATACATTCATAAGAAACATGGATGTGGATGATAAAGAGGTCCCAGTAGATAATTACGTATAAACAACATCGGATAATGAAGAGATTGTGAAATAAACCCTTACCTTGTATTTTTCCTTAGTTGAGGGTAGGTTGACCTCATGTATAATGGTGAAATAATTGTTATTAAATTATACAATAATCATAAACATTTATATGATATCATATATGATCTTTTACTATTTATTTGTTAATAATATCTTAGCATTATCGTCGTTTCAGGTGTTAACTTACTCATTTTATTTTATACGTTTTTTTACTTAAGTAGTGTTTGTTATAGATAAGTTGTATCGTATTCATATCCAAAATGATATCAAGTCCTTAAAAATTATTATTAATAATCAAATGAGAATTACACTTGCATGGATACGATGGGGAATGAATCTCATCACGTTCGTGGAGACGATAGTGCGTACGTACGCACGACAGCCAATATCATTCTTTTGAAATTAAAATAATATATATTTTCATGGTATATCATATATAGAGATTCATTATCATGTTATATTTATTATTTACATCAATTACACATCATTATCATACCCATCCAAATAATAATGTTTTGAATAACAATTACAGCACGACATGGAGACAGTAAACCGTAAGTATGCATGTATGGTGACATGTCATTCAAAGGATGGATAGAATACTGAATATGGTTGTACCATATTTATAATAACATAAAATTATATATAATATTCTGTAGATATTATTTTATAATGGAAATAACAATGAAATAATAAGTTGAATAAGAAATGAACTTGAAAGAGTGTGGTGAAAACATTACCTCTTCATCAGGTTCTTCTTTTTGATTCGATCAAAAGGGCTCCATAGGTTGGCTTTATGATCAAACTAAGGCCTCTAGGATGACTTGAGGGAAGTTGAGAAACTATATGGGTAGGGTTTCTCCGATCCAAAAGGCATTGAAGGTGTGAATTTGAGAGAAGGGGTAGTTCCCTTTTATAAGCGGGGTGAGGGGACCTTTGGAAAAGCTAGAAATATTATTTTATAATAAATTAATATTCGGTTTCTAATTTATAAAAAGAGTATTATTTAAATTTCAAGGTGGGTATAGGTTGAAAACCACTCAACCAATTGGTTTGAGACAGGTTTGGGTCACTATGTTAACTTTAGCCTTTTTATTTTACTATTAGTTAAATAATTTGACATTTACCATGTCTCTTTGTATTTTTATATTATATAGTTAATAAACATATTATATAATTCCAAGATACCTTCAAGTGGTCTATTATTGATACACCTGTCATTATATAAGTCCTTTGGCCGATACATAAATTTTTAGGAATTGAATATCAATTAATTATATAATATTTGTTTTAAAAACTCTTTTTTGTCAATTTTTACACTATTTGGTATTTTGTTTTTTCTAAATTCATAAAAGAATTATTACTTAGAAAATAATTCATTTTATCAACCCTAACATGTCATATTAACCTATAAAATTAATGGAATTTAATAAAAGTCTCAAATTATATTAATCTGTGTATTTATAATATCAATTATTTTAATATTTCACTAATATAGGTAATTACTGCATCCTCATCGTGTCATAAATAAATTAAATTATTTAGTGTCTAAAAATTATAAATAATATACTGTTATTTAGGAAATCTTTTTATCTTTCCAATTAAATTTTTTATTCGAATTTATCATATTTAAAACCCAATATTAAAAATGTTTTAGTTATTAAACATTGATTTTTACTCTTTTAACTCTTCCATAATTAAATAATGAAAAATGTAATAATGTAATCCAAGTGGACCAATAGGTTCATATTTTGTTCCTAAGGTTGTATTTGGACTAATTATACATAGAAACTAGAATTAGGACATGTGTTAAGGTAATAATAATATCATTTTTACCCTTAATTTCCCTATTTACTTTTAACCGTGGTAAATAAAAGTAAAAACTTACTATTCATCAAAAATTATTTTTATCATATTGAACCACATTTAAATATTTGATATTAACCATGTCTCTTATATGTTTTAAATTCCACTCACAGAAGCATTAAAATTATGTTTTATGTGAATTTACAAATTCTTCTAGGAGATGGGTAAAATACAGTGAAAAATTCAATAGAATTTTTATATATCTAAAATTATTATAAACTGACCCCAATGAATTAAATTGAACATATATAGGAATTTTGAATCTAATTTTACATAAAATAAACATAAAAAATAAATAATTATTTAAATAAAAGTTCATTTTTAAAATATAACTCGGTGTTTTTTTACTATTCATGAAAAATTGATGGTATTTAGAAAAATACCAATAATTCAACCTAGGAAAATTCGGATATTCTGGATCCAGAAATGAAGTCCATTTTGATTGATAAAATGTATAAAATTTAAAAAATTGGGTATTACTATTCATAACGGCTAGTTTGATTGGATGTGGTATGTGTTAGAACTCAACGTTGCGTACAACACACGCTACTGTATTATTCAAAGAGAAGCGTATCATGGAAGCCGGGGGTGTTACATAAATCCACTACAAGAATCTATGTGGACATCGATGTGGTCTTGATCTCCTCTGTTGATGAATTCTACTGGAATCTCCTCTGCCTTCTCCACATTGTCTAGTAATCATATAAGGATTTTTCTCTCACCCTACTATGATTTTTAGTAATCTCCAATTTTGTGGATCTAAATAATTAAATAAATAAATAAACAATTTCCCTTTTCATACTCATCTTTAGCATTGAAAAATGAATTTGGTTTATTCCTCACTTATGTAAACCCTATAATTTTGGAATCAAACATGGTGATTAAATATTAATCTAACCATCCATTCAAAAGAAACATACCCTTTAAATCATTTTACTAATTTAATTTTTAATTAATTAAATTATATATATTTTGTCAACGCATGAACAGTTCATAATTCCACCAAATGTTTATCCAAGGGAAAATACACTATTATATATAAAATGAAGTGGACAGATATACTATTTGATATCATCTTCTATGGTATAATTACTATTTTAACTCTCATAATCATCTATAATAAAAAATCAACTTATTTTATCAAAGTCAAAATCGGGGAAACATAGGTATTTAAAAACTCACACCATGAAACTTCGCATACACGAGAAGTCGTAGTGGTCTTCCAACTATTCCTATCAAAACAACATAGTTATTATATCTTGATGAACATGTTGTGTTATAATGTTTTATCATAATCATGTTCATCTACATCACACCAAAATAATACCTATAAACCACAATGGTCAAGCCACCACTTTCAACCCACTACAAAAACCATAAAGACGCATGATTACATCCCTCCATCTAGATTTATCTCAAGATTGTCCATAATTATTCATCATTTTCATGGTTCTCCTCAGCATATAACTCAAACAACAACTAATTATTCCAAACCATGATGTTTACCACTATTGGTGTCACCTACCAAAACATGTACTTTATTGTACACTAACCTTCTTTATGTAGTTCCTACTGCATCCTAGACACTATCGACACAATGGTCAAATTATTGTAAATGATTTTGTAGAAAACACCATATTATTATCCTTATTTTCATATTATAATCGAACACAAAATCTAAAATTCTATCTCTATAAACTGTCAAACCTCCAAACTGGACATGACCATGTCACTCCCACTACAGTGAAAAAACGAAAGATAAAAAATCACCCATTATTATAATATGAGACTGAAAGCAATGGTATTAAATGATATCTATACTATCACAAGGACCTAACATACAAAACTCTGATGGTTCACTCCAACCATACTGTTTCAGACACACTGCTCCATGAGTGAAACCTCCCATGTGACCCTTATCAAAGCCATGAAACAGGAATATAGCATGGAGTAGAGATGATACAAACTTAGTGTGGTTTGCATGACGTCAATATATTGTGAATTATCATCTCTATAATAGGATAACACGATGATTTTATTGATGATTTCTTAGAAAAACTCATCCATTCCTGAATAATTTCATGTATATCTTCAGTTCCTATGGTCACCCTTCCCACAGGCCCCTCGTCACATCCCCACTAATTCCAATCCTTTTCAAGGTTTTTTGATCCATTTATGATAAACGTTTGGAAACATCATTAGCTCCAATTATAGATTCCAAACAATATATATTGTCAATAGTTCTCATCACCCTATGACCCCATTAACACTTACTTGTTTCAATATCTTGCATAACCTAAACACAAAAACAATTCAGAGTTAAATGAGTCATATCCCAAAAATAACTAAGATTACAAGCCCTAAATAACTACCTTTTAGAACCTCATATGATCTCTATATAGCTGATAACTCTAACAAAACTCCATTTTTATAAATAGATTGAACTTCTAAAATGATAAATATTCCCAGAATTACATAACAATTCCATGTCAAAATCATATTGGTTTATTGTCTTTGGAAACAAGGAAACATAAACAAAATTTTGTAAAAAGTCTGCATTATATCATGTGCATTTATTCATAAGTAAAAATCTTATTACATATAATTCATAATACCATTCTTCTTTTCAAAGGGAAAACATAATAAAAGTGTGAGATCATATGGTTAGTAAGTGAAAATGGATATATAAATAATTACGTAAAAAGGGTATAGTAATTTGAACACAACTTTTTAAAACTAGACCCTTTGAAACAATGATTTTAATCTCGAGTCGTTGAATAAATCAAAAAAAAATATATGATCTAAATTGGAAGGAATAACTGTGGCATAAGAGGTGGAATTGTTTGAAACAAATAGCAATATAAAATAATTTCATTATCAATAAATAATCATTTAGAAGACAATAATAGTGCAATGGATTCACTATATAAACCATTATGGTAGTCCAGGTTCACTCCAAGGTCTTTCATGGTGGACGATGTCAATTTCTGAACAAGTTCTGATTCCCATTATAGTATTATATAAACCTATTTCATGATATATGATATCATTACCTAATGCATTGGAGGGTGATATAGGTCCTAATCATAATACAATGAATACAACACATACATTTTCTACAATGATACAAATCATTCATCATATCATAACCCATTAGAAGAAATAGGTTTCATAAACATTTCATCATCGCATAACTCGTGGAAATGAAATTGGTTTCATAAATATCAATCCATAATAGAAAGAAAACAAACATAAAAAAGGAAAAGGATAAATTCCTTGATTAACATCCCCATTAATTGTATGTCGCATAAAATAATTTTATCTTAGATGTATAATAATTTTTATATTTCATTAAAAATAATTTATTTTTGAAAATATTCTTTTTGTTTTGAAAACATTTTTAAAAAAAATCGACACTATAAGAGTTAAAAAAATTAGTTGAAAAAATGGGTATGATTCTAATGGAATATTTTAGGCCCTTATGATGTAATTAATGTGTAAAATTATGCTCATGTCATAAAATTTTAACAAAGATTAATTTAATATTTTTGTCAGATACATCATAAAGAACATTATTTCGAAAATGATGTAATATAATTTCAAAAATAAAATTAATATATAAATCTGGAGATAAAATTTATATCTACAATTTTACGAAAATATTAAAAACATTTTCAAAAATAATTTTAGGAAACATGGATATGTATGAAAATAAGTGTTTTAAGTTAAATCATAGAATGGGTATTTTTTAAAATAAAATACCTTATAAATATAATCCCATTTATGTGATCATTATAGAAAGAAATCAATTATTTGTATTCACAATAAATCCAAATAAAAAAGTGAAAATTAAAAATAAGGTAAAAAAAATTCATCAAAAAACATAATCATAACTTGAAAAAATCAATGAAGAAGATGGTTTACCCAATGCATTGAAATTGGGTTAAGATTTCCTTTACCACTTTCTAATCAGTCGAATTGTATGACCCATAAATGTAAAATTTATAAAATAAAACATTTCATAAAATTAATATTGTATTATTAATTATATTATATATATATATATAAAGACATTATATACAAAAAAATAATTAAGAATTTGTGAATAAGATATATCTATCACAAATGAAAATGTGAGATGATAGACCCTTACCTCATGCATCCCTTCAGTTTTTCATACATAAAACACTTATATAAAATCTTATGTAATGTTATTAATTCAATAAATAAACTTACTTGTGTTTATAATACCTTTTATTATATTTTTATAAAATCATACCAACAATTTATTGTTAATATTATAACATCCCGGACCTGGGTTCCATGCAATGGGTGCCCCGAACCCGGTTCGCCACGTGACCTCAAGTGCATTTCCCCAAACTCCATAGGCTGCCAACTAGCAGCGAGGGCCCATGTCTAATAGTGGGGAAACTATGACCACATTTGTCAAAGTGTTGCACATCGGAATTTAAATAAAACATACAACAAAAAGCGGAAACAATAAACCATACACAACTGAAATAAACTACAGTAGTGGATATAACAAACAGTATATAAATGAAAATTCTACATGTTTCAAGTTCTAAGAAAACAACCAGAACATGTTATTCATCAATACAGTACAACAAAATATAGGGTACAACAAAACAAGAAAAGCAGCTGGTAGCGACATCGCGAGCTTAGGCTCAGTCCCATGCCCTTCAACTCCCTAGCAATAGTCAAGTACCTGTATAGGGACTCGTTCCCCTATCTACACCTACAGAAACGTAATTTGTTTGGCCCAAAAAGCATGGGCCAAATAGAGTGTGAGAAATATATCTATGTAGGCACCCACCAAAGGCTCCTACCCAAATGTGTGTAAGCATGCAACAATAGTGTGCAATAGTAAAATGTAATAATTTAAGAAGTACTAAAAGTGACTAACTTAACATTTAAATTTACATTTTATTATTAATTTAATTTATTTAATTTAGTAACATTCTTGTGCTCAACAGCACCAAGCCCTCAGGAAAACCAGAACCATGACCTCAGGATATAATAGTAACCACGCCCACAGGCTTTCCCTCTGACCATACAGAATCCAACGCACAATTATTTCCCTTAGGCGTAACAGAAATTTCCCTCAGGCGTAGGAAGTTTCACCCTCAGGCATAAAAGTCAATCCCACGGGAATGAAAGGTTTCCGTCAGGCGAAATTGAATGTCGCCCTCAGGCTAAATCATTCACGCCCTCAGGATAATCACAACAATTCCCTCCAGCTAAACAGGTAATCGGGCCATTCCCAACATGAAAAAAGTGGTAAACAAGTAATTCCTCTCAAGGAAATTCTACTATTACTACTTTAAAGACATACTGTCGGGTATCGTGGCCAAAAGGCTAAATAGTGAAACACACCCCTGGGGTGGTTCCAGATCCAAGAAATGATCCCAACCAGCATTTTATTATCAAAATTTAATCACCTATTCAATTCTAGGCATTAAATATTGAAATGGACACAGCCACACTTCACCCCAACATGAGTTTGTGGCACAAAAATGAACAAAAACGCACGTTAGTTGGAAATTTACACCAAGCCACCTACCTTATATGCCAAAGAACGTTATCCCCGAACGCCGACTCCCGAAACGACCAACAACGGTGTAGATCCGATGAAGAACAAAACCCAAACAAATGAAAATAACTCCTATTTGGAGAAGAATTGGTAAGAAACATCCAAGTAGGTGGAAGACCTTACCCGTGCGGTTCCAACGGGATCTTCTAAGGCGGAAACCGATTCCAAACAAACACCCGATAGATCTTCAAAGGTCTGGCCTCCTCCATTGGATAAAAATTAGATCAAGTGTCTCCTCTGCAAAATGAGGAGGATACTGCCTGTTTTAAGCCAAAAAAACAAAGTACATTGTGTGTACTTTTGAGTACACGGTGTGTAGTTATTTCATTTAACTGTTCATTTGGCGGCACCTCCACACTGTTCATCCATCGACATGAGTAAATGACATGTACTCCCGAGTACACGACGTGTACTGTCGCCCAGTTGGCGGCTGCTCCACCGCCTTACTGTTTAAGCCTGTCGACCGACTACACGGAGTGTAAGGTACCACTACACGGCGTGTAGTCGGTTCCTACACCCCTCATCACCGACAATGCTACACGCCCCGTGTACCCATTCTACACAGCCAAAAGTACACGGAGTGTGGAAAAGTACACGGCCTGTAGTTCCAAAATTTAGGATTTTTCCCCATTTTCCATATTTTCTCAAAAAAACATAAGGAAAAGGAAAAAAAAAGAAGAATGTACCTCAAAATAAGAACCAGTTTCTTACAAACATTCCCCCTTATAGCAATTCATCCCCGAATTTCACTTCCTTGGGTGGCAAAGATAAAGCTCAGAATAGCTCTAGCCACTGAGCACGTACGTTGGCCTCCTGCTCCCAGGTCTCGTCCTACACTCGACCATTCTTCCATAGCACCCGTATGAGAGGAACTGACTAGCCTCGGAGAACCATCATTCTTCTGTCAATGATATGAATTGGTTGCTCCTCAATGGACGGATCATGCTGAAGCTCAAACTCCTCAGGCTGAAAAATGTGATATGGGTCTGAATGATAGCGACGTAACTGAGACATGTGGAAGATTTCGTGCATGGCTCGATACCACTGTAGTAACTGCAACCGATATTCAACCAGCCCGAATCTCTCCAAAATCTCGTATGGTCCCACATACCTTGGTGAAATCTTACCCTGTCACCTGATTCGTTTGTGTCCCAGCCTTGGCGAAACACATAGACAAACCCAATCCCGGACCACAAACACCAAGGGTATTCTACAGTGATCAGCACAATACTTTTGATGAGACCGCGTGGTAGCCATTCGCTTCTGAATCAATTGGACCTGCTCAGATGTCTCCTGCACGAGTTGTGGCCCTAGTATAGCTGCCTCACCTACCTCTAACCAGCATAATAGTGATCGGAATGACCTACCATATAAATCCTCATATGGTGCCATATAAATAGTCGCCTAAATCTATTGTTATATGCAAACTCGACTAAAGGAATATGATTATCCCAAGAGCCCCCAATGTCTAGGACACATGCGTGCAGCATGTCCTCTAGCACCTGTGTACCCAGTGCCCTCTGAAAACTCTGCCAGAAACGGGACATAAAGAGGGAGTCCCTATCAAAAAACGATAGAATGAGGTACCCCATGAATACGTACAATCTCTCAGATATACAGTCTTCTGAGCTCGTCAAGACCTAAGGTCTCCTTTATCGGTAAGAAGTGAGATACCTTCGTGAGTCTATACACAACAACCCACATGGCGTCATTGCCTCAAGGTGACCTCGGAAAACCCATAACAAAATCCATCGTGATATCATCCCATTTCCAATCTGGAATGGGAAACTGTTGTAACAGCCCGGCTGGCCTCTGGTGCTCTGTCTTGACCTGCTGATAGGTGGAACACCGAGTAACAAAACCAGCTATATCTCTCTTCATACCCGGCCACCAGTACTGATGCCTCATGTCACGGTACATCTTGGTAACCCTAGGATTAACATCCCAAGCTGAATCATGAAACTCCAGCATCCTCTCCTCGCGTATTTCCCCTATAACCCATGCCCGTCCATGGAAACGCAAAACCTCATAATGGCTTATCGTCCAACTGGGAGGAGGTTCCTCACTTTCCACCGACTCCCATAGAACTAGGCCTTCGGAATCAAATAGCTGCCTCATCCTCACTCTGTCTAGGAGGGTAGAAGTCACAGATAAAGAAGAAAGATAAGTCTCCCCCAGACTGTCATACACCTCCAAATGCATCTCATAGAACAAAGCCATAATATCCCACTCACCACTGGCCTCCTGCACTGCCTATATCTGAGTCTTCCTGCTCAGTGCATCGACTACTGCATTACCTTTACCAGGTGTGTAGGAAACCTCAAAATTGAAGGACTGTAAGTACTCAACCCACCTTCTCTGCATCAGATTCAGGTCACGTTGAATAAAGATATACCTAAGGCTCTTTTGTTCAGTGAAAACCACAAAATGCTCTCCCAACAGATAATGTCTCCAACAACACAATGGATGCACAACTACAGCCAACTCGAGATCATGTGTTGGGTAATTCCTCTCCTTTGGAATCAATACCGAGACCCAAACACAACAAATCGGTCGCCCTGCATCATAACGTCTCCCAGCCCAATCCATGATGCATCACAGTAAACCGTATAGCTCATCCCCTTCATTGGGAGTATGAGGATCGGTGCTGATGTCAACCTTCCTTTTAGGTCCTAAAAAGCTTCCTCGCAAGCTTCTGACCAAACGAACATCACACCCTTCATAGTAACCATCCAGACCTAAGAAACTTTGTATATCAAAAATGTTCATAGGATACTCCAAGGAAACTACTTCTCTCACCTTCTCTGGGTCTACTGAAACTCCTACCTCTGAGATGATATGACCCAGGAAGTGAATCTGATCCCTCCAAAAGTGGCACATTGAGTGCTTAGCATATAGTCTATGCTCTCTTAGTGTACTCAATACGATCTCAAGATGGGTGGAATGGTCATGTCGAGTGTGAGAGTACACCAAGATGTCATCCATGAATACCACCACAAAATAATCATGATATGGACGGAACACACGATTCATCAGAGCCATGAAAACCATTTGCACGTTCGTGAGTCCAAACGACATAACCAAGTACTCGTATAGACCATATCTGCTCTGAAAAGCTATAAACAGAATATCCGATGGTCTCACACGCATCTGAAGATATCTGGATCTCAAGTCATTCTTTGAGAACACTCGTGCTCTATGAAGATGATCAAACAAATCATCTATCCTCAGAAAGGGATATCGGTACATAACCGTCAACTGGTTCAGCTTCCGATAATCCACGCAAAGTCTGAGGGTACCGTCTGCCTTTTTCGCAAAAAGGACCGGAGAACCCCAATGAGAAGTACTAGGTCGGATAAATCCCTTTGAATGTAACTCCTCTAACTGCCTCTTGTTCTCATGCAACCCAAGCATGGCCATCCTATAAGGAGTAATGGACACTGGTGCGACACCTGGAACAAGATCAATAGTGAAATTCACCTCACGCACCGGTGGTAGACCTGAAAAGTCGTCTGGGAAGACATCCCTAAAACGATCAACAACTGGAGGGAAATCCGTCTAACAAGTCCCCTGATCATCCAGATATAAGCTCGCTATCTGGGCTGTGACTCCACCTCTACCATTATGCTCTGGTCCAGCTCGACTCGCCTGAACATCCCATTCTCCCTTGTATAGAAATGCTCCGCCCTCTGGTGACGCGAAATTCAACCTGCGACAATAGCAGTCTACAAAGGCTCGAAGGGAAACCAACAAGTCCATCCCGAGAATGATGTCATAGATTATCATCTCCAAGACATAGAGGTCCCAAAACAAGTGACACCCTCCAACCTCAAGGGGGAACTCCTGACACTGACATACCTCAGCCATCCTAGTCCCTAACGGAGTGTCTAACATCATGATACCAGAAGAAGAAGAAACACATATCCTAAGGCTATCCACAACGGGCATAGATATGAAACTATGTGTAGAACCCGTATTGAAAAGTACTGATGATAAAACAGTTGTTACTAGAATAGTACCTCTGACTGTAGAAGGTCTGGGATCCTACTCCTGCTGGGTTTGTTTCACTGCATATTCCTGCCAAGTGCCGTGGCCCTGCGACACAGCCTGGATACCCTGAGATGTCCCACCCTACTGCCTCTATGATCCTAAGGTCTGGAAACCACGACCACGACCACCATCTCGGCATTCACGCCCTGACGTTTTCCAGTGTAGAGACCCGTATCTTGACATACATAGACATTACATTACTTTTGTGGAATACTTAGTACATAACAAAAACACACACACAAGAAACGTAATAGTTTAGTGTCTTTGGATACTCGGAATATAATCTTCTAATCGTGGTGAAATATCTTCAACATCTCCCATAAAGATCTTCCCTTTTTTTACCTAAAACCTTTATTTTTTATCCTGGGGAAAAGAAAACATAAATGGGTGAGCTCAAATGCTCATTAAGGGTAAAAAAAGAAATATCAATCACATCATATTCATAACATATTCAAAATCTTAACCTGCAAAAGAGAGAATAATTTCATAAAATGGGATAAATCATGGCAGTGAAATGTAATCACAATAATCATAACATAAAACATGAAACATTGTGGAATACACACATAATCATAGAGAATCAATTCTTGTTAGTCAAAACTCATTGCCAAGACTATCTTAGTGGAAAAAGTCCCTTTCTAAACAGAGTCACCCTCGCTTCAGTCCTGTTTCACTGAACCGGTATAACATACCGTTCCAGCCATGTCTATCACATGAGATATAAAATCTTTACCCAATGCAGTGGAGGGAGATATAGGTCCCCCCCATCTCATAATGAAATAATTCTTACTTGTGACACAAAATAATCATACATCCTTCATAATAACCCAATAAATAAAATAGGTTTCATAAACAACATCACATCATCACATAATCTATATAAAAGACATGGATATCATTTCATAATAAGAAAAGAGAAACCATGTAAATCATAGAGACATTATAATCGAAACATACACATATGAAAATAATGTCATCTTAGATAGAAAATGTTTTTGATAAAACACTTGAAATGAATTATTGAAGAAAATATCCTTTTTTCTTCAAAATCAATTTCTTTTCACAAAATGTCATGCAATTTTAAAAGAAAAGGATTTTGTTGAAAATAGTCATGAAATATTTTGGATGAAGATTCCTGATAATATGGTTTTATAAAACCGTAAAATTATTTTCATGCCGTATAAGTTAAAAAAGCATTCTTCTCGTACTATGGACAGAAAAGTCAAAATGTACCTCGTAAAGGAATGATTCCATACATACCAGGTAGTAAAAGTAAAAAATGGGTATAAAGGACTTTAAACATACATTAATACACTTTTATAAAACATGGAAATTGATGATAGCAATCACCCCAGTAATTACTTACGAATAAGCTATCTCGGATAAAAATGAGATTTGCAAAATTATCCCGTACTTTATGTCCGATATGTTTTGTACGTATCCGAACCTCCTGTATAATGATTTAAATAATGTCATTAACTTATTACAGAATCATATTCATTGTTATGATATCATATATGGTTCACTTATGACTATATATTACCCGTTCTTTTGTAAATTCCATGTAAAAGAAGCGTTTGGAGTAAAATCGTTTCAATTATCGTAGGTGTTTGGACTTGTTGTTATTGCCATTATTATTACTTATAGCATGATTTACTTAATTCCAGAAAATAAAACCAGATTTATATATCATATATATTCAGTATATATATAATAGATAGATAAATGAAATGAAACACACCGTTCATGGAGACGGTAGTCTGTACGTACGTATGAACGCTGTTTTCCTTTCCTTATTGTCTTGAATGGAAGTAAGTAGATGACATAAATATATATATTAATAAATCCATTAGATTTAACATGTCATATAATTCATTATTATTCATTATATATACTTCATAATCATTCTGGAATGGTTAACATGGATAATGAATCTCATCGCGTCGTGGAGACGGTATTCCGTACGTACGCACGAGCGATGATATCGTTCCCATGATCGTGGAATTGTATTGGAGTGTATGTATACTATTTCAGAATCAATATCACTTTATAATAATAATATATAGTTACTCATTACACCATTATGCCCATCCAATTAAGGTGGTGGCGGAAAATAGATTACCCCACGGCGTGGAGACGGTATTCCGTACGTACGCACGCGCGATGATTTCCTTTTTCCATAGGATGGATAGAAGGTTACTTAGAGTTGTTTAATATTTATAATAACATATCAGTATATATGAAATAATGATGTTATTACTTTATCATGAAACAACTAAATATGCAGAAGTTTAAGAAGAAAGAAATTGAAAAAGATCGGTAATGGATATTACCTCTTTTTGACGCGCCTTTTCTTAAACTCCACTTAAAGAACTAAGTATGGTCTTTGAAGAAGACTAGGACCACTAGGATGATACTAGAAAAGTGGAGAAGATGTTTTGGCAGGGGTTTTAAGAGCATGAATGCTCAAATTGGTGTGAGGAGGAGAGGGAGGAGGTGCCCTTTTATAAGGGAGGAGAGAGGCACCTTAGGAAAATCTCAAATTATTATTTTATATTAGGGTCAAATTCGGTTTATAATGGTTCCAAATGGTCTTATTTCGAAGATAAAGTGGGGATGGGTCGAAATCCTCTCATACAATAGGATTTAGACATGTTTAGGCTATTATTTTAACATTATCAATTAGATTTAACTGTAAGTTAAATAATTTAACTTTTACTGTGTCTTTTTGTTTTCTTACACTATATGGTTAATAAACATACTATATCACGACAAACTAAGCCCAAGTTGTTTATTATTAATATATATAATATTATATAAGTCATTTGGCCGAATTTTAGATTTTTTGGAATAATATAACAATTAATAATATAATATTTATTTTAAAAACTAATTTATGTCAATTTTGAAAGTATTTGGTACATCATTTTAATGAAATTCATTACAGAATGATAGGATCGAACCAAGTTACTTAAATCAACAATAACATGTCATATTAAACTATAAAATTAGTTTAAGTCATGAAAAGTCTCAAATTACATATATTTGGGCATTTATAACATCAATTATGTCAATATTTCATTAATAAGACAATTACTGCATCATCTTTGTGTCATAATAAATGATAATTATTTAATCCCTAAAAATTATAAATAAATTTTTATGATGTATATAATTGTATTAGAGTTCTGGAGACTATTAATGTTCTAAGTTTCATGATGTTTATCACTAGATTAAAATTATTATACATATAAGATTTAAGAAAGTGACATGTTGTCACATTCTTTGGTTTTAATAACAATTAAATTAATTTCATTGAAAAAATTTAATTAAATTAATCTAATCCGACCCTTAGGTGATATGGTTCGACTTTTAGTCATCCAATAGGATTTTTACATTTGTTAGGGTAATTTTAAAATATTATATTTACCCTTAATTACCCAATTTACCTTTAACTATGGTAAATAAAATTTACCGTAGTTACTATTCATAATTCCCAAAAATAAAAAGTAGATTATTAACATAATTTGGATCCAATGATTCCAAATATGGAATCCATTTTTCCAAATTCAATACAAAAATGTTGCATAAATTAAATTAAAATTAATCCCGTTGTCGAAAGAATACATGTTTTTCTTTAAAACATTGCAAAAGATTGAATTGATTTGACCTATGAATTCAAGGTAAAATCAATGCTAATGACATAAATTATATTGAATGGTAAAAATATATTATATTTATACTTTAAAACCATTCAATATTCTAATTTTACCACATAAGATATTACGACGAAAAAAGTTGTTTTTAATTAAAATATAGCGTGTTTTTACTATTCATTAAAATATGAAAGTTATCGGAAAAATATCAAAACATTATCTAATGTAAATTCATATATCCTGATTCAATAGAAGAATTTTATTTTGTCAAATTGAACTTATAAACATGTCAAAAACTATATTTAAAGTGGGTGCGCCATCAAAAGGTGGCAAAACTGCATTTCTTGAAAAATACTTATTTTACCCGAAAATTTTATTTTGTTCTTATACCATGTTCTAGAAATGTGTGAGAAGAATAATAATGTTATATAATTCAAAATTTATTTAACACTATTCGTAATGGCTAGTTCATAAAAATATTATAATAATATATCGTTGTTTACTAAAACCCAGTATTGCGTACAACACACACTATCGAGGAAGGTCGTGATTGCCTATAATGCAAGCCAAATCAGGGTTGCGTGTTGCAAAAGAATCATTCGTTGTATCGTATAACAGAATCCAACCCTATTTCATTTATACATTGAATATATATATATATACTCAATGTTGCGTAGAATAACTATTATCAAAATTGTGTGTAACACGATCCCAGAATAGTGTTCCGTATGTTGCAAGCTAATACGGTGTTGCGTATAGCCCAAGGTAATCATGGTGTAGCACAACACATTGATGAAATTAATAGAATATTTTTCATAAAATCTCGAGGTGTTACATTCTACCCCCCTTAAAATGAATTTCGCCCTCGAAATTCATCGGGGTTATAAATGGTTTACTACTCGAAAGTTTGTTTAATAGAAACCCACATCGTAAAATGGAATACCAAAACATGGATTTTAAAAAATAAAGTATGAAATGTCACAGTTACCCAAATTAACTCATCACGGGGTTTCCACGTAAGAGAACATAGGTGAAAATATGGATATATAAGAAAAATATAACCATCATGTTCTGATGGAGAGTGGTAGAAAACATGGCTATGAAAAAGCCAACAATCACAAAGCTATTGATTTGTGATGATCTAAGGTACAATCTGATTAATCGGATATAAGGGAACTAGGACAACATTTTTGTTTTTGAAGATCATTTCCCTAAAGTTGATGAATTAAAATAAATACTTGCATGATTTTGGTACAATCTCACTGTTGTTCGTGAATTGAACAATTTCCACTTCATCCCTTAAAGAAATGAAGTTGAATTTGTTATTCGTGATGTGTTGGCAGATCATGTGATAGAATGATGGGTCATTCTATCTCTTTCAAAAAAAAGGTTAGAAAAAGTTATAAGTCCATCTTATGGTTACATTAGTCGTATATGGTTCCAATAATGAACTTATACTTCATATATCACATCGCTTAATAAAATAAAACTAGTTTATACTAACCAAGGACTTCCTGTAGTCTAGTGGTAGGCGATGAAGGCCAGTCGCACTTCGGTTGTGGTTTCGATTCCCACAGCCTTGTCCGACGCGATGGGCTGTCACCCGTCCTGCATGTTGTCCTTTTTCTAAAACTACATTACTATATCATCCCATCAATAATATCAAAGAAATGTTCTATCCATAAACAATAATAACTTATGTCCAACATAATCCATTCCATTCTTTAGGCTTATCCGAAATACTTCGGTCCAATCTCATAGTATAGAGAAAATGATCACATGAATGCCATCATTTACCCCTCATATATCTTGTTCGTCACATTTGAGTCATGTGAATACCATAATCATGTAATCTCTTGAAAAATGAATACCCATTGAATCTTAGTAAAAACATGAGTACTGTCAAAAGTTAACGCATTCCACATACCAAAAACCCAAAATTCTATATACTCAAACCATGATATAACTATTTCTTTATATCAGTCATGAGCTCATGAATACTATCAAACATTTAGTTTTCTCCTTATCCGTTCATTATGTCCATATCATCTACATTCCAAAAATATCTGAATAATCTTTCATGGATACTGGTACCATTAATCATACACTTTCAAAACTAAATGAAAGACAACAGTGTAACAATCCTTAGATGTCACTTTATTCCATAGTACCATGAGATTACTTATACAACTTTACACATGATAAACATGTAATCATTCCACTTAATTCATAAATCATTGACCGAGCATCAACAATTAGTTCATCTCACATATCATTTGTAGTCTCTTCATCATCATCAACATAAATACTACCCATACGACTATACTGATTCTCTTCATGAGACTTTACCTTAGGGAATTGGTTTTCATAATGCCCGTAAATTCCACATTTAAAACATTTAACCATTGTTGATGTCGTAGAAATACCATTATCCTCATCCCTGGTGTTAACTGAACCTTTTCATTTTCACTTACTGGCTTTGTGTCCTTTATTTCCACACCCAAAGCATCTTCCAGTTCCTTTGAAACATTCTCTTTGATGCATCTTCCCACATTATTTACATAGGGGAAATTGAACTTTCATTCCTCTATGATCATCATGAAACTCCATCTTTCTATTATTAGATGAGTCAGGAAACTTATCAAATTTGAGTTTATTGATCATATTATGGGATTTCTGATTTGGCATAATAATGATGGTTGGACTTCCAAATCCCATTTAATTTGGTTTCTCATGAAGAATATCATTCCATTGTCCATAATATCCCCTATTATCACGAATCATCTTGTTTCCAGCCATTTTCTGAAACCCAAAATGAATAGTGTTAGAGGAAAAAATCATAATAAAGGGGGAGTAACTTCAATATCTAACATATTAGGTTAAATTCTATGATTGTTACCATAGTTCTAGGACTACATCCTATACGTATACTTATCCATAGGGACATCCCTAGACATACCTTAGAAATATCCATAGGGATCTCACTAATGTTATCGCATCCTAGTTTCCAAAGGTTGAATAAACCTTTCCTCTGATACCAACTGTAGAGACCCGTATCTTAATGTTCATAGACATTATATTACTTTTTCGGAATACTTAGTACATAACAAAAACACACTCACAAGTACCGTAATAGTTTAGTGTCTTTGGAAACTCGGAATATAATCTTCTAATCGTGGTGAAATATCTTCAACATCTCCCATAAAGATCATCCATTTTTTTACCTAAAACCTTTCTTTATATCCTGGGGAAAAGAAAACATAAGAGGGTGAGCTCAAATGATCAGTAAGGGTAAACAATAGAAATATCAATCACATCATATTCATAACATATTGTAAATCCTAACCTGCAAAAGAGAGCATAATTTCATAACATGGGATAAATCATGGCAGTGAAATGTAATCACAATAATCATAACATAAAACATTAAACTTTGTGGAATACACACATAATCATAGAGAATCATTTCTTGTTAGTAAAGACTCATTGCCACGACTATCTTAGTGGACAAAGTCCCTTTCTGAACCGAGTCACCATCGTTTCAGTCATGTTTCACTGAACCGGTATAACCTACCGTTACAGCCATGTCTATCTCATGAGATATAAAATCTTTACCCAATGCATTGGAGGGAGATATAGGTCCCACCCATCTCATAATGAAATCATTCTTACTTGTGCCACAAAATAAACATACATCATTCATAATAACCCAATAAATAAAATAGGTTTCATAAAAAACATCACATCATCACATAATCCATATAAAAGAAATGGATATCATTTCATAATAAGAAAATAAAAACCATGTAAATCATAGATAAATTATACTGGAAACATACACATATGAAAATAATGTCATCTTAGATAGAAAATGGTTTTGATAAAACACTTGAAATGAATTCTTTGGGAAAATATCCTTTTTTCTTCAAAATCATTTTCTTTTCACAAAATGTCATGCAATTTTAATAGAAAAGGATTTTGTTGAAAATATTCATGATATATTTTCGATTAATATTCATGAAAATATGGCTTTATAAAACCGTAAAAATCTTTTCATGCCGTATAAGTTAAAAAAACATTCTTCAAGTACTTTGGACGGAAAAGTCAAAAAGTACCTCGTAAAGGAATGATTTCATACATACCAGGTAGTAAAAGTCAAAAATGGGCAAAAAGGACTTTAAACATACATGATTAAACTTTTATAAAACATGGACATGGATGATAGCAATGACCCCAGTAATTACTTACGAATAAGCAATCTCAGATAAAAGTGAGATTTGAAAAATTATCCATTACCTTATGTCCAATATGCTTTTTACGTATCCGAAACTCCTGTATAATGATTTATATAATGTCATTAACTTATTATAGTATCATATTAATTGTTATGATATCATATATGGTTCACTTATGACTTTATATTACCCGTTCTTTTGTAAATTCCATGTTAAAGAAGCGTTTTGGGTAAAATCGTTTCATTTATTGTAGGTGTTTGGACTTGTTTTTCTTGACATTATTATTACTTATATCATTATTTACTTAATTCCAGAATATAAAACATGATTTATATATCATATATATTCAGTATATATATATATAATAGAAAGGTAATTGAAATGAAACACACCGTTCATGGAGACGGTAGTACGTACGTACGCATGAACGCTGTTTTCCTTTCCTTATTGTCTTGAATGGAAGTAAGTAGATGACATACATATATATATACATAAATCCAGTAGATTTACCATGTCATATATTTCATTATTATTCATTATATATACTTCATAATCATTCTGGAAGGGTTAACATGGATAATGAATCTCTTCGTGTCGTGGAGACGGTATTCCGTACGTACGCACGAGCGATGATATCGTTACCATGATCGTGGAATTGTATTGAATTGTATGTATACTACTTATGAATAAATATCACTTTATAATAATCATATATAGTTACTCATTACACCATTATACCCATCCAATTAAGGTGGTGGAGGAAAATAGATTACACCACGGCGTGGAGACGGTATTTCGTACGTACGCACGTGTGGTGATTTCCTTTTTGCGTAGGATGGATAGAAGGTTAATTAGAGTTGTTTCATATTTATAATAACATATCAGTATATAAGAAATACCTATGTTAATACTTTATCATGAAACAACTAAATAAGAAGAAGTTGATGAAGAAAGAAATTGAAAAAGATCGGTAATGGATATTACCTCTTTTTGACGCGCCTTTTCTTAACCTCCACTTAAAGAACAAAGGATGGTCGTTGAAGAATAACAGGACCTCTAGGATGATACTAGGGAAGTGGAGAAGAGATTTTTTCAGGGTTTGGCCGAGAATGAATGCTCAAATTGGTGTGAGTAGGAGAGGGAGGAGGTGCCCTTTTATAAGGGAGGAGAGGGGCACCTTAGAAAAATCTCAAAATATTATTTTATATTAAGGTCAAAATCGGTTTATAATGGTTCCAAAGGGTCTTATTTCAAAGATAAAGTGTGTATGGGTCAAAACCCTCTCATCCAATAGGATTTAGACAAGTTTAGGCTATTATTTTAACCTTATCAATTAGATTTAACTCTAAGTTAAATAATTTAACTTTTACCGTGTCTTTTTGTTTTCTTACACTATATGGTTAATAAACTTATTATATCAAGCCAATCGAACCCCAAGTTATTTATTATAAATATATATAATCTTATATAAGTCATTTTTCAGAACAATAGATTTTTAAGAATAAAATAACAATTAATAATATAATATTTGTTTTAAAAACTAATTTATTTCAATTTTGACAATATTTGGTACATGATTTTTATGAAATTCATAATAGAATGATAAGCTTAAACCAAGTTACTTAAATCAACAATAACATGTCATATTAACCTATAAAATTAGTGTAAGTAATAAAAAGTCTCAAATTACATTTATTTGGGCATTTATAACATCAATTATGTCAATATTTCATTAATAAGACAATTACTGCATCATCATTGTGTCATAATAAATGATAATTATTTAATCCCTAAAAATTATAAATAAATTCAAATTATGTAGATAATTGTATTATATTTCTGGATACTATTCATGTTCGATGTTTCATGAAGTTTATCACAAGATTAAAATTATTATACTTATAAGATTTATGAAAGTGACATGTTGTCACATTCTTTTGTTTTAATAATAATTAAATTATTTTCATTGAAAAAAATTAATTAAATGAATCTAATCTGACCCTTAGGTGATATGGAGCGAATATTAGTCATCCATTAGGATTTTGACATTTGTCAGGTAATTTTAAAATATTATATTTACCCTTAATTACCCGATTTACCTTTAACTATGGTAAATAAAATTTACCATAGTTACTATTCATAATTTCCAAAAATAAAAAGTAGCTTATTAACATAATTTGGATCCACTGATTCAAAATATCGAATCCATTTTTCCAAATTCAATACACAAAAGTTGAAGAAAGTAAATTAAAATTAATCCCGTTGTCGAAAGAAAACGGGTTTTTCTTTAAATCATTGCAAAAGATTGAATTGATTTAACCTACGAATTACAGGTAAAATCAATGCTAATGACATACATTATATTAAATGGTAAAAATATATTCTATTTATACTTTAAAACCATTTAATATTATAATTTAACCACATAAGATATTACGATGAAAAAAGTTGTTTTTAATTAAAATATACCGTGTTTTTACTATTCATTAAAATATGAAAGTTATCGGAAAAATATCAAAACGTTATCTAATGTAAATTTTTATATCCTAATTCAAAAGAAGAATTTATTTTGTCAAATTGAACTTATAAACATGTCAAAATCTAGATTTAAAGTGGGTGCGCCATCAAAAGGTGGAAAAAAAAGCATTTTTTGAAAACTAATTATTTTAACCGAAAAATTTATTTTGTTCTTATACCATGTTCTAGAAATGTGTAAGATGAATAATAATGTTATAAAATTAAAAATTTAGTTAACACTATTCATAACGGCTAGTTCATAACAATATTATAATAATATATCGTTGTTTAGTAAAACCCAGTATTGCGTACAACACACACTATCGAGGAAGGTCGCGATTGCGTGTAATGAAAGACAAATTAGGGTTGCGTGTTGCGCAAGAATCCTTCGTTGTTTCATATAACAGAATCCAACCATCTTTCATTTATACATTGAATATATATATATATATATATATATATATAATCAATGTTGCGTAGAATAACTATTATCAAAATTGTGTGTAAAACGATCCAAGAATAGTGTTGCGTATACTGCAAGCTAATACGGTTTTGCGTATAGCGCAAGGTAATCTTGGTGTATCACAAGACATTGATGAAATTAAAAGATTATTTTTCATAAAATCTCGGGGTGTTACATCCAGTTTCCTGACTCGTAAGAAGCCACTGGTCCTCCTCCCGCACGTGGAGTCTGCACAGAACCCATATCACTAGCCACAGGTAGAAACTCTCTACAAAGGCGCTGCAGATGACCCAGCTTTCCGCAAGCTCGGCACTCCACTGGGGCTCGTGGACACTTCGGCCTCTTTTTCCCCTCTCTGCCACACTAGTAGCACCTGATCGGGCCACCTGAAGAAGCTTCCTGGCTGGTACTGCAACCTTGAGAGAAGTCCATCTGTCTCTTCCTTTTGCCAGTAGAAATAGTACCAGTAACTGGTGCTGAACTAACCTGGCCCACACAACTAGATTCCCCCAGGTTCCTCTCCGAAATCAGCTCCTGGTTTACAATCGTGTTTACAATAGGCAACCTGAAAACATTCACCAGTGCTCGGATGTCATAACGAAGACCATACTCAAAATGCCTTGCTCTGAACGTCTCATCACCCACCAGAACAGGTGCAAAATAGTGAAGATTCGTAAAACAAGCATAATAGTCCATCACCGACATAGCGCCCTGTAGCAGATTCATGAACTCTCGAGCTCTATCTACCCTCAGCGTCTCGGGAAAGAAAAATTCATAGAAGACTACCTGAAAATCATCCCATGTCATGTCTCTGTGATGCTCTGACTGGGTGGTAACATCGTACCACCTCTTGGAAGAATCATGCAGCATATACGTTGCGATCTTGAACCTCCGCCCTGGAGGTGTCTCAAGATGCTAAAAAATAGTCTGCATTGATCCTAGCCAAGACTCCGCAGCCTTCGGTCCACCATCCCTTGAAAACGTAGGTGGATTCTGCTGCTGAAAGATACATGTCATCTCAGCCATAGATCTAGCATCCTGTGGTGCTCCCTAAAAGGTCTGCATGAACCGCATAAAGCCTTCATGGAACTGCGCCTCCGCCCCTGTGTCCGGTATAGCAGCTGGCGCCACATCTGGCTATGCTGGTTGATCAACTGGTAGCCCATGGCCCACCATCTCCAGAGTATAATCGCCACAGCTCTCCTGGCGAACAACTCCAAATCGTCTAGGTAGCATGACACTATAAGTTCAAAAGCACGCCTCAAATTCATGATTATTTAGACTGAAACGAAGGAACCAAAAATGACCAAGAGGAAGGAGGAATTTCATAAATTTCAAAACAAGACTACACGGCGTGTACACTGACTACATGACATGTACATGACTTCTCTTCCCCTACCCGGGTCCTTACACACGGCTACGCCACACGACTTCTGTCGAACGAAACTACAGGGCGTGTATACTATCTACACGGCGTGCACTGTGTTATTTCCCAAATGCTTGTGTCGTCTGTGACATGACTGAATACTCGACATGACACTACACGGCATGTTACACCCTCACACGGTGTGTACACCATCATGTTTCCCAGCCACAGGTCTAACTCCACACAGTCTGTCCTCGGACAAGACAACACGGTGTGTCCCACCGGTACACGGCGTGTTCCGGGAGAGGTGAAACTGACATGTGTTGTTAGTTACACGGCCGAGTCCCCAGGCTACAATACACGACGTGTTCATAATTTAATTGGCGTGTTCTGTATAGGAGTTCACCGTCCCATGTTGTTAGTTACACTGCCGGACTCCGGGTCACACAACCCGGTGTGTTCATCATTGACACGGAGTGTTCTGTACAGGAGTTCACCAACCCATGTTGTCAGTTACATGGCCGGACTCCAGGTCACACTACACAACGTGTACAACCGCTACACGACGTGTTTTTACCCAACCCATTCCTTACCCCATGTTTCCACCGACACAGTTTGTGACACGGAAAGATTTTATACGGCGTGTACTCAGGCTACATGGTGTGTACTCAAAAAGTTCATTTTTCTTTCCGAACAGAAGAGCATACACGACATGTATAAAAAAACTACAAGACATGTATATTGGGTTTCCTTTCAGTATTCCTCATGAACTTTCCCTGAACCTAGAAAATACTGAAACTAACACCTAAGTGTCAAATTCCGACACGTGGGGGCCCATACACCCAATGAATCAAAGTTTGACATCTTATATGTGTTATAACTAGTAAATAGTCAATGATCCACGAAATTCTGTTTAATGGGGGCCCATACTCTCCAAAAACCAAAGTTTGGCATCCATTATATAAACAATCTCAAACCAAAATACCATATCACAGTGCAGGTATTTATCAAGCAACTATCACAATAGCTTTCTTTATTATCACAACAACTATCAAAACAACATGAAAATCCAATGCACCTACATGGCATGGAAACTATGTAGGGCATGTGATATCTAGCATGTGCCTATATGATGCATGAGATAGAATACCCACAACTCATCGGGTTGCAACTAACTAGAACCCATTGATAAAATATAAACTGCACAATCTCAAAGTGCATCACCCAACGGTGAAAACATATCAGCCGTAAAATTGCCAAATCAAAAGAAATCAAAACACAAGGTAGACAGGCTTTTCATTGTATACGGGTTATCTATGCCCAGGAACAGCTTATTACCAACTACCGTTCCGTCATATCCCTGAATACAGCTCCCAATAGTAAGTCAAATAAAATAACCCCTTTGATACCACTTTGTAACATCTTGGAAACAGGTTCCATGAAACAGGTGCCCCGAACTTGGTTCTCCAGGCGACCTCAAGCGCATTTAGCCAAACGCAAGAGGCTACCGACTAGCAGCGAGGGCCCAAGTATGATAGTGGGGAATCTATGCCCTCATTTTTCAAAGTGTAACGCAGTGGAATTTAAATAAAACATACAACAAACAGTGGAAACAGTAAACCATACACAACTGAAATAAACTACAGCAGTGTATATAACCAAAAATATATAAATGTTGATGCTACATGTTTCAAGTTCTAAGAAAAGAGCCATAACATGTTATACATCAATACAGTACAACAAAATACAGGGAATAACAAAACAAGAAAAACAGATGGTAGCGGCATCGCGATCCTAGGCTCAATCCCATGCTCTCCTACTCCTCAGCAACAATCAAGTACATGTATAGGGACTCTTTCCCATGTATACACATGCAGAAACATAATCTATTTGGGCCGAAAAGCTTGGCCCAAATAGGGTGTGAGAAATATATCTCAGTAGGCACCCACCAAAGGCTCCTGCCAAACTGTATGTAAGCATGGAACAATAGTGTGAAATAGTAAAATGAAATAATTTAAGAACTACTAAAAGTAACTAACTTAAAAATTAAATTTACATTTTATTATTCATTTAATTTATTTAATTTAATTTAGTAACATTTGTGTGCTCAACAGCACCAAGCCCTCAACCCAACCCGAACCGTGCGCTCAGGATAATATAGCAACCACACCCTCAGGCTTTCCCTCAGGCCATACAGAATCCAACCTGTAGGTATTGCCCTCAGGCATTGGAATTGTCACCCTAAGTAATAGAAGTCAAGCCCTCAGGCATGAAAGGATTCCCTCAGATGAAATAGAACGTCACCCTTAGGCTAAAACAGTCACGCCCTCAGGCTACTCACAACAACGCCCTCTGGGTAAATAGGTAAACATGCCATGTCCAAAATCTAAAAAGCGATAAACAAGCAATTCCTCTCAAGTAAATTCTACGATTACTACTTTAAAGGCATACCGTCGTGTATCCTGGCCAAATGACTAAATAGTGAAACACACCCCTACTGTGAGAGGTCATTGGACCTCGCTGAGTATTGAGCTACAATCATGTTTCCCTGCTGTAGATGAAGATACTTTTGTATGCGGATAGTGAAAAGGATCATTTAGACAAACTCTTCCCGAAACAGGCTCTTGAAGTCTTCCCAGAGAAGTATCACCTCAACGTGAACCTAGAGCATAAAGCTCCACCATCTGCATGCTTCTGCCTGTAGAAGGCTAGAAGCAAGAATCCCCATGATTTTTTCTAGTTTCCCTACCAGTCGAAAAACTCTCACCATAGCCTCCAGCCAATCCTCAACCACCCGTGGGTCCATCTCTCCCCAGAACCTCAGTGGCCTTTGGGACTAGAACTCATGAAACCCGATCAAGAGGCATGCATCGTCTGCTACTGGGGCTGGTGGCATTGGTGGCCCAACGGGGAGAGGTACCGCTGGAGCCTCTATTGAAAGAGGGACATGCACCGAGGCCTCATCGCTAGGTGGGATATCTGTGCATATGACTCTCAAAAATCGGTCGGGCTGTCTGCGTGGGGGCATCCAGAAAAGAAACAGGTGCACTATGGTCAAAAGTTATACCTGGTGATCTGACATAATGAAAACTACTGAAAACACACATGCAATCAGTGTTTTCATTTACTGAGTCGGAAATCCGATGTCAGGGTCCAAATTTATGGATACATCGGCCGCTGCACCAACACTGCACTCCCTAAACTGAAAACCACACTCACTACCCTTAAAACTATTTCTAATTGAAGAGAAACATTAGAGTCTTATTTTTTCGGTAGAACTGAATCCTCTGATACCAATTTTTCATGAACCATCCCATGGGGCCCGTGTTGTGACTACCCCAAGACCGCATACCATAGGCTAGGGCTGGAGACTAGAAACAATGGTGTAATTCTCTAAAACAGGGAATGTGTTTCCTTTATAACCTATAAAAACACACACAATCAGGCACACAACTAACAAAACACCAAGTAAAATTTATAAAGAAAGAGTGCGGAAAGTAAAAGGGTCCAAGAATAAAATCCCAACTAGAAAGTACAAGTACAATAGTGATACAATACAACTGAAACATAAGGGTATAAAGATACTAGATAGTCCTCTAGGGTTCCTACCTGAAGGGCAGGTACCGATCGCCTTCTCATCATTCCACGTCCAGTCATCTCCTCTGCATACTGTCACGCTTAATGGTCCACCTATGGGTACCTTCCAGTCTGGGTACTCTCATCCTCAGTCAGCGTTGTCCATCGTCTATATCCAACACAGCAAGGTGTGGGAATAACCTATGCGTGGGTGAGTATAACGATACTCAGTAGGGACCCCGAGACCCTCACGGTCTCACAAAAATCCACCAAGGATAAACCACAAATCATTAAGTCAACAGATAAGCTTACATAGGTATATGCCGATTCATATACCTATGTTATTAACTAGTCCATATCAATCCTGATGAAAACACAGAAAAACTGAATTAGCTAAAATCGAGTTTTTATTCTAGGGGTAGTATCAAGTAACATCCCCAATCACATTGTCGAATCCTCAGATACTGGAGAACTCCCCATCTATCTAGTGTAGTGGGCCTTCCGCAACACCAAGATCGATTCTCACTAACCTTGGACTGCCGAGGAACTCCTTTTGTCGAGTATCATGGGTCTATCGTGTCGCACAGAGGTGCTCCCCACCGAGGGTCTGCCACATCACCTTGCATGGTCCCCCTCGTAGACTATTGTGGTACTCCTCTGGTTGAGTATCATGGGTCTGTCATGAAACCAAGGAGCTCCCCAATGTGGGTCTTCCACGACACCATGGCACTCCCTACTGAGCTAGTAGAGTCTCTTCGAGTCAAATGGTCAGTAGTCGTCAGGTCTCAGCCAGCAACTAGGCCTTCGCAGTAACCTCACTAGTCTCCGAGAGGATCCTCTCAATGAGATACTCGTCGATACTCCAACTATCACCTAGTCCCACAAAGATTTATCTCAATGGGCCACCAAGTCAAGGGGGTATCAACGCAATAAACGGTGTGTAAATCAGAGGCATGGTCTGTGATTTATTATCATTTTAGTCTCGGGGGCCCATTTGGATTCGTGCTCGATCGAACCTGACTATTCATCAACTATACCCAAAATAGCAGTACGGTATACTCACTGGTACCGTCTCACTCCATTATTTCCATCACCACTGGTAGTTCATCAAACAGACGTCTGGGGAGAAAAATATGGCCGATGGAGTGTAAAAAGGTCGTAGTGGGCTCGGGTCCGGTCTGATCGGGTCGGACTGACTCGGCCTAACCTAGCTTGGGTCGACATGGTTCGGGTAAACCTGTCACGACCCGCTGGGACCGGCCTAGTCCGCTTGGTTTGGCCCGACCCCCTAGGGCCAGCCTAGTAGGCTGTGAGGGGCCGCATATAGCCGTGAAAACATGGACCAGCCATGAGGTCACGGACCGGCCGCGTGTCAGGGTGAGGTAGGTTCGACCCTGAGGGAACTGCGTGGGAGGCTCGGCCTGGAGAGCACCGCGTGGGAAGCTTTACTCAAAGGTCACCATGAGTGAGGCTCGACCCGGTGGGCATGGCTGGTTTTACCCGGAGGGCTGCTGGGGCGCTGCTCTAGGTGGCTCAGCCCGTAGTTCGGGGTAGCGTGGAGGGGCTTAGTTCGGCTAGAGGGAGGCATGACCAGGGATAGTTCGGGCAAGAGGCTAGAGCAGCCGGGCAGCTCGACCGGCGGATGGCATGGCTAGGGTAGCTCGGCCGGGAGGTCGGGGTGGCCGGGGGCCGGTTCGACTGGGGGGTCGGGGCAGCCACGGTGCGGCGTGGCAGGGGCGCGACCAGGACGCGGTGCATCTTTGCCGGTATGGCCAGCGGCAACACGAGGCCAGTTCAGCCATAAGGCCAGGGCACCACGGGGGCGGCGTTGGTTGTCGAGGCCACGGGTGGCAGCGCTGTCGCCTTCCTCTATTTCGATGATTGCCGCAAATCAACATAAGGGTTACAGAGAGGACGAGCCATGTCATTTTGGCCATCACTCTCTGCATTAGAGCAGTAGCAAGCTGCACAACATAAAATAAGAATGAATAACACCAAAATCTTAAGCAATTATTATTCCAAAAACCTGTAAGAGGAAACATATGGGGATCAACTAGTTAGAATGTTGATATGTGTTCTTTATTATAGAAGATAAAATCATCAGTATATAAATCAATCACAATAATCCCTAACCTTGATCGTTGTTGGTTTGACGTTGGTGCGAGATGGCTGATGTCGATTCATTGTAGACAAACACGTCATTTGTTGGAGGAAGTCCTGAGGAAGAAGGTCGAATGGAGTCGATGTTCTTCTTCAGTGGAGCATTCTTCATATATGAACACGTTCTCCTTTTGATAGCATGATCCTCCATGTGTTGGGTGTCACGTCACTATACCAGCGCTTCATCGATTGGTGAAGCCATCCCAAATACTCCTCCCTAACTGCATATATATTGGAGAGGGGGGAAGTAGGTAATGATTATTTGAATTTATGAATGTTCATTTCTTAGGAATGTTCCTAAATTCCAACGATGCTTTTACATAATTTAAAAAGCAGTCAATCCAATCAACTCAGTTGGCACAATTAAAGTTTTTTGCATTGGAAAAATTAATGTGGAGTAAGTTCAAGAGGCTCCTCCACATTAATGAGGGAGTTGAGGTTTTTCTCCCAATACAAAGGGGGGGTTTCATGGGGGTTTAACCTGGGTGTTCCCCACCACCATAACCTCTCATGGGAGGTTAGGTTCCGGTGGTCCCCACCAATATAACCTCTAATGGGAGGTTATGGTTTGGTGGTCCCCAAAACCAAACTCCACATTGAGGTTTAATTATGGAAGACCCCACCTCCCCACACTCACATGGGTGTTGCAAATAAAAATGAAGTGTTTGCACAATTTTTTTATTACTTCACGTAAAACCCAAAAACTAATTTTCACTATTGAGCAACTGTCATCGAGGTAAATATCTCTTTAAGCGAATACTAGCACAACGAGTTCAACGGTGCCATTAGATTTTAATTCTGAGTAAGAGTTCAAATTTTATAAAAACCTGCTCGCACCATTACTGGACTTATGCCAAATAATGTTCATAAATTCATTCTGGGCACTCCGGGCCTCGGAATCACAGGACGTAAATTTTCATGGACTCGTAAAATTCCCATTTATTTTAAAAGAATAAATGAAAATTTTGGGACTTTACACACTATATTATGTATATGGAAGACCACATCTACCACACCATAAATACAACAATCCCTTTGAAAAACTTTTTCCCTTTTAATCACAACTATTATATATAGTTTGTGAAGACCCCACTCTTTTCTCATAATAATAAGAACTACCATATACCCTTACCATAATTTTCCACAACTTCCACCATTTTATATTGAGTATCAAACCTTCTTGAAACTCTATTCTACCCCACTATATAAATCAACTAATACCACCCTGATTTAGAATCCACCAATACAAGGCTCAAGATTTTAAGTATAGGGATAACCATTCCCCATTTATTAGTAAAAATACATTCAATAAAAAACCACCAAATATATCATACCTGTAAATATTTATAACATCATTAAAACTATACTAATACTTTCTCATATATAATTTTTCATTAATCTATATCACTATAAAAAACTTTCTTCATTATTGTCTATAATTACAACCATGTTTATGGGATAACACCACTCTATTTATTTTGCCTAATATAGAAAAATTAAACATTTGAAATAATAGGGAAAATTTTATATTATTCTATAACCGAAATTTCCTCAAAAATAACCACAGCTTTATCTCGTCAAAACTAGGATCCTCCACCATGTCAATAAATTATACACCCCAGTAGGTTACAAAAAATAAAGCCACATTTATAATTTTTTCTTAAACATAAGGAAATCCATATAATAATACACCCACTCTATAACACTCATATACATTTAGTATTGCCATACCAAACCTACCTACAATCAGTTCATCATCATCACATACATAAACATAACAATATGAAACTACACTTTAGTGATTTAATTAGTAAAAAAATAAAAATATTCTTTAGTAAATCATAATTCCACTAATATTTTATTTTAGAAAAAAATTAATAAGTATTTTTTAAAAAAATGAATAACCAAAACCATTCCATGAAAAACATTTTATAATCACAAATAATCATTAACATATCATTTTAACCTATATTCCTATAATTTATGTCTGAACTCTCACATCTACCAATCCAAATATAAGATAAGACCTGTTAATTCAGTATTCCATAACACTATTATTGAAATAAAACTCAATTATAACAAAGATAATTAATGAAATTATTCCCAACTGTCTAGAAATATTGACATCATCTTATGAGAGTATAGTTAATGAAAAAACCAAGAATCCACTTCAGGTTATGATCTTTACGGAATCTATCTACTACATCCAAAATATGTTGAAAAATATCAATAAAACAATTCTCTATTTTTAATTTATAATAATTTGTTTTGTATCTAATTATTCATATAACCTAAAGAGAACATCTGTATAAACCTGATACTATTCACTAGTTGCAATGGTTGGTTAAGACCATGTGGGGAGACTATTCCCTCAATATTATTGCATATATTAATAGTAAAAAAATCAATGTACATAAATTCGATTAATATCAGAGTATAATATGTGGATTTATAGTGAAAATTTGATTATAATAATAAAAAATCAACTTTATAACAATGTGTATAAGTAGGTTAGTGATTCTTAGAAGTGTAAGAAAACATAATGTTCTATTCATATTACCAATAAATAAAAATGGTTACCCAACAATATCCTTGTCCTCAACATGCACTAGCCTCCAAATAGTTTCTAAGCACCTACCACTCACACAATAATTCTTGGATATGTACGATATACTATTTGAAAATGATAATGTAATAACATCAAATAATTTATATGTGTATGGGGTGATATTAAATCTTAAAAATTCACCACATATGATTTTTCTGAAGAAAAAATGATATATATGAATGTTGTATACAATACATACATAACTACACCTATTATAGAATTATCCACTTGAGATATTTCCCAGACAAGAATATTATTCCTAACTCATATAGTGAATAAAAATTGAATGAATACTCTCATATATATGTATTTAATAAAAACTAAAAAAGTAATAATTACGATAAAAAACAATTGGGAGAATAGAATATAATAATATAACAATAAAACAATAGAGAAATTATCACCACCAATATATTTAATCAAGATATAGAATATTATATATACCTAGAAAAAGTTATATGATTGACGAATATGTTATTAAGAAAATATAATAGTGTATGAGTTAATATTTAATAATGTCTCAAAAAAGTAAAAATTTGAATAATTTATCATTATAACGATAGAAAATGAGAATTATTTATAACATATGAACATTGATCTCCCACTAATTAAATTAAATAAGGTGACAGGGATATAGACTATCAAAAAAAAATATTGAATAGGTTATCTCTAATAGTAATATGAGTATGGGTAAACTACGCATAACAAATCTGGAAATGATATAGGTGAACAGGTTATCACCTTCGATAAACAATGCATCACTATTTCTCATAATATTATGGTGAACGATCTATCACCAATATCACAATAGAACTGTGTACAATATTTCATCATTATTAATATTATTATGATTAATTCACTATCACCATATCCAATAATAATAATTTAAATATTATATCAACAAAAACATAATACTATGGTGAACTGGTTATCACCCTTGTTAAAAATACTACGGTGAATTAGCTACGACCATATATAATAATAGTAATGTATTCATATTATCATCGTTATTAAAATACAATGATAAATGGTTTTGACCCTCAGTAAAAATAAGATGGTTAACTGATTATCCCCATACTCAAAAATACGAAGGTGAAAAGGCTATATCCTTGTCTACAATAGAAAGGCGTATGGATAGTAACCATTTTCAACAACACTAAGGTGAATGGGTTATGACTACATCCATTAATACTAAGAAAAATAGGCTATCAACATGTATTATTATAATTATGGTGAATGGGACATCACTATTTTTGTGGATATAAAAAACCGCAATGTGGTGGATATTGAAAAGCAATTTTGGTTAATGGTGAAACTGAATAATTGAGGTGGTTTCTAGTACCAAAATCGTATCAAATAGGTTTGGACATGCTATGGTCCTTGTTGAGATCGAGGGACCAATATTTTTTGAATTAATTAATTATGGTGTGGTTTTACAGACAACTTCAAAATCAAAAAATGGATCCTATGATAAAAATGTAAAACATAAATATTTTAAATGGACACAATGTTTGATAGTTTATACAACACGCCATACTGTTCATTGATGAACCATGAAATATTGTTATTTTATGACAATTATAACATAACTCTTGAGTTGGAGGTTATGTATAGAAGTAATAAAACTATGAAATATATATAAAGGATATGATCAACTAAAATTTATTAATAAATGATTAGTAAATAAATAATCATTTTTTATTAAATCCATTTTATTCTTGAAAATATGTTTTCTTCCAATAAGTATTCCATTTTTTTATGTTTATGTTATACTTATTTTTTCAGAAAATTAAATAGGTCATGTTATATGAAAATAATATCGTTTTTATATAATAATATAAAAATAATATAAAGGTGAAATTTTAGTATTATTATAAAAACGTTTATTTTTCAATGAATAGGAGAGATTAATAATTTTTTTTGAAAAAATTAAATTTATATCAGGAATTTAAAAAGAAAAGGTGGTTTTTAAAATTTATAATTACTAAATTTCATTATAATATATTTTTATTAATAAAATTATTTGTATAGAATAAAAATTGTGGGTTTATTTTGTTATATAATCTTTTTAATATACAAATATGCATTTATCTGAAAACGATTTTTCATGGAGTTTTGTCTTTTTATCTTAAAGTATATTCAGAAAAATCTTCAAATTAAACCATAAAATAGATTCAATATTTTGAATCATTTTCTCTACATTTATTAAACATGTCCCATTTATTTTTTATAATTATGAATAATGAACAATAAATTTTTTATAATAATAGTAATGTTAAAATTGGTTGATTAGAGTAAAAACAAACTTGGAAAGGATTAAGATTCATCCCAAAACGTACCAGTATTTCATTTAATGACCCTGTTTTTTATATAATCTTCCAAAATTAATTATATAACATTTTCCCTATTTATCATGGATTTCTAGCATTACAATATTTAATTAAAAAATATGGACCAAAATGTCACTTTTCTTCTTTAAATATCTATAAGATTTTTTGATAGTTATAAAATCAAAATATTTCCAACACTAAACATTTATTTAAATTATGAATGAAATTTTTTATCATTTTAATATTTTATTATAAATGGTGGTGAAATATTTACCATAAATTATTATACAACACCAACATAGAGAATGTCCAAATTGTAAAAAAAATAAATAAAATGATTTTAAAAACTCTAAAAGTAATTTTTTAGATGTGTTAAATTGTCCCAATAATTATGAATATAGATATAACATATTATACTTGTTTTAAATTACTATATTTCAATTAAATTTTTTTCATGTTTTTTTTAGAGTCAACTTTTTTTGAACATTTCATAAAATTAAATTAGTAGTATTTTATGTTAAATATATTTTTTTAGATTTTTTGAAAATCATTGAAATATATAAATATAATAACAAGGTTGATTTATGGTATAAAATTTTATCTTTTTCCATTATTCATCCATATTTTAGACTTCCAAGTAATAATATTACATATTAATATTGAAAATTTCATTACCACAATTATGGTTATTATTGGATTACAAAATGGGTTAATGAAAGATATATGGTTTTAAAAGAAATCATAAGATGAAAAATGTGGGTTGGATATTTATATTAAGACCATTTATTACTTATATTTTAATTAATGTCATTTTTAACCATTTCATATGATTTTGATATAAATTATTTTATAATATTTTATGTATTTTCAAAATTGACATTGATGATATTTTATAATAACACATATTTATGAAATTATTAAAAATTCATAAAAATAGTATATTCATAAAATATAATGATATATAACTTAAAATATCATCCAAAATATATTTATGGTATACTATTACTTATAGGATAACATTTATGACCTCTAAATAATAAAAAACATTGAAATCATAGTAATTGTCAAAAGATTCAATAGAGGGTTAAAACTAATGGATAAGGGTGAAAACAGAACAAAAATTTGCCAATATTTTATTTTTTGTTATTATTTAAAATCATTACAATATTATTTTATTATTATGTAAATTTTGACCATTTTATATCGAATGATAATTTATACTAATTAAATTTTTTTTGTAACTTGAATAATGTCCCTCACTGCATTTATATAATGGCACCCACTCTCATCCAAGATTTCCTAATATGGGGTTTAGAGGAGGCCTATAGAAGAAGAGGTAATTTTCTTACAAAAACTCTATTAATTTTTTAAATCATATATATCCAATAAATATATAGTATTCATCAAGAAAAAATATATTTGGTGTATTAAAAATACTTAATTTTTATTATTATTATTAAGACACTAATATTTAACCACTATTCCATCCATTGAGAAGTGAGAGTATCAATCATGGGTATGTGTGGACTACCGCCTCCATAGTGTGATACAATTATTTTTCCACAACCATATTTCATAGCTGGATATTATGATGAAATTAATTTTTATATATTAGTTATATTATATAATTATGATTTTTTAATTTTATTATATTATCTACATTATTAACTTATAATCTGTTAGAAAATGATAATGTCACTCATGCATGCATTGGACTGCCACCTCCCTGAAGCAATGCAAGTCATCATTCATTTCTATGTCCATAGATGTAAATGAATGTTTTCTTAATTTACATAAATGATATATATGTTATAATAATTATTATATACATTTTAATTATTATTTATATTCTATCGTTCCATCCATCCAAAAGTGAAAACATCATTTATGCTTATGTACATCCTACCAACCAAATGAAAAATGAAATTTATTTTTCAGTGTTTTACGGTTGATTCTAAATATATATATAAATAATAAATATATAAATATATATGATATATATATATCATGATTAATATTATTGAGATGGTGGAACCATGATAAAATTATAACGACTTGGAAAATTGAACCAAAACATGCATGAAAAATGAAATAGTTACCTCACACAATAGTGATTTTAATAATAAATTCTTAATAACCGAGTGATAAAAAGTTAAAATTAAATCATATATAGTACGGTAAATATGTGTATTGTTATTTAATACATGTATTATAAACCTATACATATTATATAGTAGGTACCGACTTGTATGAATAAAGATGAGACTTAAGGAAAGGGATTCTTGTCAAAATTAAATTTGTGTCAAGATTATTTATGCTTGAATTTAAATTAAATGGTTTCATGTATGTTTAAAGTCATTTTTTACCCATTTTTGACTTTTACTACATGGTATGTAAGTAATATTTATTTTGTTTACAATACAAGATACTTTTTGACTTTTCCGGAAAAAGTACGAGAAAAATGTTTTTTTAACATATATGGCATGATCAAATTTTTACGGTTTATTACGGCCTTATTTTTATGAAGATAATTCTACTAGTTTTTATTATTATTTTCAAGAAAATCATTTTCTTTTAAAATTTGATGTCATTTTGAGAAAAGAAAATTATTTTGAAGAAGAAATGATATTTTCCTCAAGAATTCATTTCAAGTGTTTTATAAGAATTATTTTCCAACTAAGATTACATTATTAAGTAAGATTATGTTTCAAGTATAATGTATCTATAATTTATATGGTTTGATTTTTCATAAGATGTAATGATATCCATTTGTTTTATATGGATTATGTTATGATGGGATGATGTTTATGAAACCCATTTTATTCGTTCGGTTATTATGAATGAAGTATGTTTATTTTGTGGCACACAAAATAATGAATTCAAAATGGGATGGGTGGGACCTATATATCCCTCCAATACATTTGGTAATGATTTATATCTCATGAGATAGACATGGCTGTAATAGTAAGTTAATCTGATTCAATGATACATGACTGGAACGAGGAGTGAACTCGATTCAAAAAGAGACATTGTCCACTAAGATGGTCTTGGCAGCAATGCCTTGGCAACTATGGATATAATATCATGAGATTAATGGTTCTCTACAATTACATGTTTTATTTACATGCTATTTTATCATGACTTATGTTCCTTTATGATATATTCCTTACGTACTTCCTTGATTTATGTCTTTGCTCAAGATTTTGATGTTTAGATTTTATGTTCATGTTTTTTGATTCAAATGTTTATGGATTGTTTTATGTTATCTATTTTTCCCTTATTGAGCATTTGAGCTCACCATTTTTATGTTTTATTTTCACCAGGATATAAAGAATGTTTTTAGGTATGAAAACAAAAGGGGAAGATCTTTATGTAAGATGTTGAAGATCATTCACCATGATTAGAAGATTATTTTTCCGAGTTTCCATAGACAATAAAATATTAAGGTTCATGTGTGTTTTTTGTTATGTATTAATTATTCCACAAAAGTAATGTAACTTCCATGTAATTCAAGTTTGGGGTCTCTACATCGATGGTGTGAGCTGATCCTTGAGGTGATAGTTTCGGTTGGAACCTCTTGGTGGAAGCATCGAGGCCTTACGATGTTAGTTTTTGTATGGACTGGTCATCCCCTTTTCATGATCATATTGGCTATTTTAGGAAAAAAGGATTGGGTATATCTTCATCATTCTAATGGGGTTTTCATTGGTCGGTGAAGAAAATGGAATCCCAGGAAGCAAAGGATAAACTCATGCATAGTGGGTGTCCTCGATCGAATTGAGTTAGCTAGCCATACCCTATGGAAGTAGATATATTGATTTTTCAGTTCCCAAAAGTAGAGGCAGAGTGTAGGGATTTACCTTAAAAAGTGTTTTCCAGGGTTTAATCTCTATATTTGGAGGGACTTTAGTATCATTCTTCACCACTAGAAGACATCGATATATACAACAGTATATCAGAAGGCTATCATAGATCCTCACAAGAAGGGGGAATAAGTAGAGTACTTGTAGATAAAGGTCCAAGTAAGACCCTACGTTTGAGATTCTGTGTGGATGACTATCACATTAATCATGTGGATGTGGAGAATGAGTTCCCACTACCAAAGGGTTGATGGGAACATCTGTCATCCAAAAAATGGGTTTCCATTCATGTCGATGGAAAGGTTCTTGTAGTCTTTTCAGCATTTGTGAATTTGTTAATGGATAGATTCCCTTAGGGACTATGAGTTTGAGATAGTCTATACTCCTTGGTATGGGAACATGGTGGAAGACATGCTCAGTAGGATGTCTGGTTTACAACAATTGAGTTGAGAAACATATCATGTATCCACGATGTGGTTATCCTTTGCGGATGATGTTGGATTGGATTACCTTCATTCAATGACTATCACTCCCCCACTCTTGCAACAATTTAGGGAGGCATAATTTGTGGATGTTGACTACGAGGCTCCATGTGCTCAGTTATCCTTAGGAAAATATCCTAATAGATTTTTGATAGGTGGTAGAATGACATACTTTTTAGATGGTGCACCGTAGTACCCATGATGTTATGGGAAGAGGTGTTGAAGTATTTCCTGACATCCCCATTAGGGGTAAATTTGGGTGCGGAAAATATGTACCAGGACCACTGACATCAGTACTGGTGGCTGAGAGATGGATACTCTTGGAGTTCTAGGAAGAATATCATGTGTTATTTCAAGTCTCTCCCCGACAAGGATTGCAGATATCTGGCTGAGGTAGAAATCTATCTTCGAGGTTCATTAAACCTTTTCAGATCCAGAGAAGTTTTTGTGATGTGGCATACCACCTAGATCTTCCCCATATAAGAACCAGGTTCATTATGATTTCCATGTGTCACTGCTAAGGAGGTACCCGCCTGATCCATCACACTTCATTAACGAGGGAAAATTGTGCATTAACGAAGGGGCGATGTTTGCAGAGTTTGAAGTTTTGATAGAGGATCAATAAGAGTGGGTCTTGCAGAGGAAATCTATTATTCTAATGCATGTTTGGTGAAATCACATAAATCTCCAAGAGGGAACATGGGATCAGGAGGCATAGATTCGTGCTTCGTACCCCTATCTGTTTGTTTAGTATATCTTTTGGATTTTAGGGATGCAAATCCCTTAGGAGAGAAGAGTGTAATGTTCTAGAATCTTGGTGTTATTTTTTTATTTATATGGGACTATTTCGAGACTGCAAAATTTGACGGAACATGATTTTGAAGGTCGGAGTGCCCAGAATGATCCTTTGAAAAATGTTATGCTTCAAAAATCACTCATGGGAGGTTTTCATGATAAATTTCAATAACAATAAAATGGGTGCCTATATCAGATATCTATGTGAACTATTTCATTTTGAATGGTGGTTTTACCTTATGGGAAACTTAATTTTATTCAGTACATGCCTCCAATGAAAAAACATAAAAATGGAAGAACTGTAAATAAAATAATTAAATAAAATTAATTTTTTTTTAAATTCTTATAACTCATGAACGATGACTCAGATTAAAAATAATACATCACTGCTAAACTCATGAGGGTATACATTCCATAGACAGACCGTAATATCACTTTGTGTGGGCCAGCAGTGGAAGTTACTTTTTGGTCATGAATAAAACAATTATTTAACAATTATTTTATTTTAAATTCCTTATAACACCTAAAAAGTTACTAGGATTGAATATCTGAGAGTACCATTGAACATGAGGGGGAATGTTCCCATTAGGATAAGCCTAACCTCTAATAGAACGGGATGAGGGTGAATGTTAATTATATTGAAATTTTTTTAGATTATATTTAGTAAAATTGTGACTGAGATTTTCTATCATTCTATCCAGTGTTTGGATTAAAAATATGAGGGAAACATTAAATTTAGAATGTCTGGAGTCACCTTGAAATGAGTTAACTTCTTCCGGTTTGGGTCGAGTGAAAAAGTTATCTTTTTCGAAGTTTTAAAGAAAATTAATAAAAGAAATATTTCATTTCTATTTCCATCATTGAGTGGAGGACGATGACGTTGTGGGGGGAGTGACAAGGTGGGGAAGATGTGCATTATCAAGGCACATTAATGGCTCTTCAACCTAATGTATAATGACAATTTAAATATGTGTAATAGTGATGATGATTCTTTAATAATGAAGTATAACGAGGCGACATCTCTTCACAATGGAGACGCTGCGGCGTAATCCTATTTGTAGTTCGATGTGATGGGAAATAAGAATGAAAAATTTGTTGGATTATCTGGAGAAGTATTGAAGGACATCCACCCTAGTGAATAATGATGAGCGATGGAGGAATTTCATCATTTTAGACACTGTTTGATAAACAGAGGCCAGGAGCAATGTAAACGTTATTATACCTCGAGGAAGAATGTCATGACATTTCTTGTCATAATAGGTATGGGTTTTTTATTTTATGTTCTTCCCCATACATTTCTAAAAATGATGAACATGAATCTACCCACGGATAGGTTGATCCGATATTTTTGCGTTATTTGGGAGGGGTATTTTATTTTTGGGGTTTTATTTATTCAGGGTCCAAATCATGGCATGGAATTATGGAACGGAACCCCCCCCCCCTGAACCACCTCCATCATTAGACATCTAACGCGGAGTCCCGAGGTTGACCCAAAAAAATCTCGAGCACATCCACATGCGTGTTCATGGTGGAAATACACTCAAAATTACAAGAAGGAAGGTTTGTGATCCTAATGGTGAATAGGGTGCTCCCTGAAGGCCACATACATAGACGACTTGAAAATGGACCATCAGAATGCATATGGTGGCCTCTTAAACACCCTGTCAGCACACCGATGCTGTCGATGGATGTAGGGGTGGTAGCATCGGTGGCCTTACATAATGACCACGTGGAGGAGGTAACGGGCACCGGTAGTCCACATTTATTGGGAAGTCATAGATTTTCAGCCATAGTGGGGCACTAGAGGACGTGGATCCAGGGGACGTACAACATAGAGGGACGAATGGAGAAGTCAAGTTCCATTGATCGAGGCTGCAAGAAGGTCCATACACCTGTGGGGATAGGGGTGTTGGACATGTTATCTCATCTGTGTCCTGGCAGGTCGGCACCACCGGCCGCACCACATGACCGGTCCTTAGTAGGTGGGTCGATCCCCAAATAGGATAGACACGAACCCAGTGGGTCAAACCTACACCGTCGAGCTATACCTGCATAAATGGGCTAATACCATGGCCCAGTGTGGCACTTTCGAACCTAGAGGTCCTGAGTGGCACAATCATGTTGGACCCATGCTCTCTTTGGGGCGGGCCAGACTAAACCAGGTCATCAAGCAACTCATCGGGTTGTACCCTCGGCCACCGAGGTTGGGTCCAGTGCGGCCTATTGGACCTGAACCATTGGCCAGGCTAGACCATACCAACCTTCACCCTCCCAATGTCAGGTAATTATCATGTTAATTCACCATGGTATATGGGATCCTCAGGCTTTGATGGTTGGTTCAGTCTGACCGGGTTGGGCCGAGCCACGTCGCAACTGGTCCTCTTGTTACTAAAACACTAGTATCTGGCTAACAGCGCGTGTGATTGATGATCTGTTTGCGGTGTTGAGACACTCTCGACAAGGGGGATCCATTTCCATGAACTATGGAAACTTTCGTGATTGTATAAATGTGATGAAGGTATTGATGAGAGGTTCTCCCAAGTCCACTACATACAGAACCCTACGACTGGATTTGACCAGAATACTGCTGACTTTTTTCCCAGTAGGAAGAACCTCTCTATGACATGGAAGGTCCACAATGGGAAACAACTCTCGGTGGTTTTTTTGGCCCATGGTATGGGATTTGGATGAGAAAATAAATTGGCCTTGACTAGTGGTAAACACCTCCTTCTGACTTTGCAAGCCCACGGTACGCGACGGGGGAGGAGTACCTAAGCAAACCAAGGATAATGGGAAGCACCGCTTCGTGATGTGGAAGGCCCACTGTACTCCCTAGAGGAATATATCTCTAGCAGTCAAAGTGATCTATGACGTGACAGATGATGCTACTGTAAATACCATAGAGTATACCGCTGTGAGCTGTCTTGTGTTTCATACTTTACATTTGAAATTGTTGCGTGATCATTCCTTTTTGTTTTGGGGTACCTACGAAGTGGTATGTTAGTCACCTCTGCATGGTATTCTCCCACACATGTTGTGTCTGGTAAAGATGATTGATGTTTTGATAGAGGTTCTCAAGGATACATGAATTATGAACGCTTCAAAGGTGGACTTGGTGGCCAAGGACTAGGCAGGACCCCGCAGGACGTGGCGGACATGACATAGTCCTTAATCAACCATTAGCTTTTCTACTCTAATAATCAAGTGGGGATTTCTATGGATGGCCATCAGATAACCATTTTTGTTTTTTTTGGTTTTCATTTCATTATTTGGTTTGTATTCTTGCCCAATTACTTACAGGTATACTTGACCTCATCTTTGTTTTAGTGTTTCTCTTTTCCCCCTTTTAGTGGTGTGTTGGGATGTGATTAGACATGTGTGTGTACATGTATTCAAGATAATTCCTCCCACATGTAGGATGAGTCCTTCGGTGCTAGTCCACATGCCCTAGCCTTCGGGAGGTGGTCTTTGGGTTGTCATAACTTGGGCCCTGAGGGATGGGTCTCTAAGCATTTATCAGTTGAATCTATCTTATTTAGCTCATGTTTAAATATTTATGACTGAATATAATATTCAAGCTTTCATGGTCTGTATATACATCACCTTTGGATACATATAAATTATGCCTCCAAATTTTATAATAAAAATACATAGATGGTATTTCCAAATCATTATTGGGATAATTTAACTCATGAGGTTTATATTGTATTGAAGCATAATAAATTATCTTAATATTCAACATTATAACACAACCAAATCCCATCAATGAATAATTTGTTAGAGTTGGTGGCCTAGAACCAACTAATTTTTAATTTATTCATTAATAAATACCTTATCATATCTTTATTGTTCTTGTGCCTAACAATTCATGTGATAATGTCCTAAGGATAGTTGTTGCATTAAAGGGTCACAATGGATCCCTATTATGATGAGAACCCAGAAGTTCCATAACACTATTCTTGAATATATTTTATATGGTCAGATGTTGTTATTTGAGGTACACAAATAATACATGCCATTGGGGGTGAGGAATTATAACACTTTGAGGTACCTTCTCATGATGTGTATCCTTGGTAAAATACAAGGGGATATTATGAGAATCAAACCCTCCAGTAGAAAATCCACATTTCATAGGGTCATTGGATGTTCCTATTTGCGGACGTATGTATGGGTCCATAGACTTTAATATTATTAATAATAGTTATTAAAACTCACACATATAACTGAATTGATGAAAAATATGATGACACACTATTCACAACGAGGTAGGATACGTTGGGTGCATCATGAGTGATACAACATTAATAGATAACGTGAGAAAGAATTTGTAACTACTTTCCCATAACGAAAGTAGATATCTCTTTCCCTTTGGTAGAATTTATATAGCCTCAATAAATCCTTGGCCATTGTGGGTAATGGGAAATTTTAATTTTGGAATGTCAAATAAAGAATTATCAAGTAAATGCATTGATGGAACTAGCATGAAACTTGCATGATTCAAGATATCGTGACAAACGGGTTACATTACACGGTAAGCATTCGTAGGAGGTGACATTTCATTACATTGTTAACATCTTTCTCTATCGGTGATGTGGCATATTTCTAGATGTTAACCATAAAATTTATGAAGGCTCTGGAAAATTACATTGAGAAAGAATCCTAGAGGGTCACACACTAATTGTGTCCATATATCTCAGTTAAATATTAATTTATCAAGTTGATTAAATATTATTCTCGATTGTGGTATAATAATTATTTAGGGAAGCCTGATCAAATTTATTTAGACACTAGTAATTCTATAGAATATATAGTGGAAAAATTAATATATTTATTACTGAGTAATGTATTGATATTTATTATAGAAATAAATAACAATTATACAAAGTCTAATAAATATGGTGGAGGAAATAAATAGAGATGAAAAACATAAGTACTCACTGTGTATATTAATATAAACATCATGTATATTTTTCTAGGAATTTATGATAAATTATATTATTTATTTAATTGAATAATGTTAGGTGCAATTCATTGGAGGCATGTTAAGTAATAATAATTGTCAGTTGTTATTATTAGACATGGGGTATTGATAAAAATTAAATGAAATAACCAAATTTATTTTGGTAATTAATTCATTTTATTATTTTACATAATTAAAATATCAATTGTATAATTATCATTAGCCTAAACATTTTCAGTGGTTGTACACAATGGATTTGGAAAAGCTCTCATACTAAGAGATAATTATTTTTCACCAATAACTCTCTCAAGCTATGAGAGATAGATCGTCCTCCACCGGATCAAGGTGATTGAAGATGGACATCGCAAGAGAAGGCTCTTCCGCGGTAGCACCCAGATATCCCTTTAGTGACGTCCAGTGATACGTGTAGCACATGTGGATCAACACTAAAAGAATCCTACATTTGGATTCAATGACACAAAAACGGATCACATAAGATCCTGATCAGAATCATTAATGGAGAGAGAATTTTGTCAAGGTAATATCTGAATTTTAATTAAATTAATTAAAACCAACATATGCTGATCCTCTATATGGTCATGAACTCCCCTAATATTCTTCATTCTTCATTGTATTCAGAAGATATTATGTTTTATTATCATGACAGATCTCATTTTAAATGTCCTTAATGGCAAAAATTATAGTTGGGTACACCCAACAAGACACTTCTGTTGTGCCCCAAAACCTTCAAGTGGTATCAAAGCTATCATATCATTGATTATAATCATTTAGTTTTTAGTTGGTAATGTACTTATTTAATAATTTAGTTGTTTCAATTAATGTTAATCGTTCTATAAATTTAAATCTCGAGATCTTCTTCTCCTCTATCGTTTCTCGTTCACCTTATAGAAATTACTTTGTAATTACTTTTCTGAAAAATAAAGTAGAGGATCTTATCTGGAGGCTCCAAACATTGTTGGACTTACAACACCAGAAAACACGTCATATATTCAGCAGTAAACACCTTGTATTCTTGCTTCTATGCATTAGACTGGTCTTCCAAATCAGGTCATGTGTTGGATTATTTCTATCTAATAAATGAAACTGTTTATTGACGAGGAAAAGGTTGAACAAGGTTTCTAGATTACACAGTGCGTGGTCCACAGAACACGGTGTGTTGTCCCTTTGAGTTAGGCTCAGATCATGTACCTTGTGCATGGTTGTCCCAGCTGGAAACAGTGTAACATAGATTCTACAAGTTGTGTGTCCCACATAACATGTCGTGTAGTAAAAATACTTCTGATGTACAACTACACGCCATCTCCCCATCCTGTACGTTGTATGAGTGGTGAATAGATGTACACACCATGTATTCAGAACAAAAAGTTGAGTACTCATCCAAATTATGCAGGTTTATTAAAATATATTATTATATTATGAAAACCCATGAGATGGGTACCATAAGGTAGGAATAAAGCTGAGGTAGAACACATGGTTGGTATTTTATATATATTTATTAAATTGAACATCTGTGTAATTTCCATTTCTACTCATTGGGTATTAATGAATGAGAATTCACTAGGTTTCCTCCAGGGTAAAGGTTAAGTACAAAGATAATTTTAAATTCATCTATTTAGTTAAAATTATTATGGTTGAGAATCTCAAGAAAAATCAGAAAATGGTTTCTGATGAAATGATGGATTAATTAAATCTAATAAATTTATTCGAGCGTGATTTATTTTAAATAAGGATGATTGAAGAATTGAATGTTAATTTTTTTTTCATAAATATCGTTGTATGTATGGATGATCATGATCTGGACCAATAAATTTTTATGTGAATGGTTTCTTTTATTTTATTTATTTAAATTAAAATATTTGGCATGTGATCCATCTCGCCATTAATATATAGGGAATGTGTGCCCATGGTTTATTATATATAATATCATGTTTTACCTTTCAACAGTATGTGAAATAAAAGCATATGTAATGGATGGAGCTCCAAAGCTAGTGGAGGCGGCTCATGTTAGGATCCTAGGTGAAACCAATACAAGGAGATACAAAGGTAAACATCTAGAAAGTTGTAAACACGAACCCAAAAGGATAAAGGTGTATCTCCCCAAAGATGTGGGTTAGTTTATCAACCGCTAGATAAAATAACCAATTGAATAAGCTCATGATCATACCATTTATTTTATTTCTATCAGTTTCATTGTTTATTTAATGAGGTGGTGTGGTCATGATCCCATAATTAATGAATTAAACAGGCATGCAAGATAGAACACAAATAAGACCGACTTTTGCGTTAATAATATCTTAGAAATTTTTAATCACTTATGTATATCCCACTAAATATTAGAAATCATGTAATCAAAGATAATAAAATTCCAATTTACCTATATGGATAAAATCCCTCAATGAAAATATCAAGTTGGTATAGCCTTCAATAATCTTGGTTAGAATCAAACTATTGCTCAATGTGCTTGACCAACCCTAATTGGGGTGCTTTCAATTATTGTTGAATTATAATTCATGGTTCTAGATTGAATTGACTTGGTTTGCATCAATGTATGACTGCCATAGCTCGACTTGGTGTGACCAAGAGGTAAAGGATGAGGAATTCCAAAATAAAAGGATATTAGGATTGCGGAGTCCATTCAGTGGATAAAGGAGACGCGAGTTAATGAAGTTGGCATTTGGAATGCCTACCTAAAACCCTTAATGATTCTTAAACCACCCTTGTTAGGGTAATGAAAAGGGAAATATGGATCCTTTCCACTTTCATATTCAAGAAACAAAATATTCTAAAGTCATTGGTGAGAGCTATTGGATTTCTATAAAATAGTGGGAGATTAATAATTATTAATTTATTTATTTGTCTCTGTTTTATCAACGAAAATACTAAAAACATTCTCATGTTTATTTTTATAAATGAAAAGAAAAATGACATCAAACATATAATTTTCAACCATACTCGATATAGAAAACCTTCTCACTGTCATCAATTTCCATGAGTGAAAGAGGCGTTTACGCTCCATCATTCACCAAAAGAGGAAATTGTATGTTCTAGAAGTGCTTATTCGACTTGCACCTAGGAAAGAGGCTAGTGATGAGAAAAAATATATCTATATGAAACAAATTGATGATTCCACATATGTCATATGTTTCATGCTATCAGCCATGTCTAATGAGCTCTTGAAGAAACATGAAAACATGGATGTGTATATCCTGATGTCTCACCTAAAGGATCCCTATCAAGAGAAGGTGAGACTGGAGAGATATGAGATCTCAAATGATTTGTTCACAATTATTCTTGGAGTATCTGCACCAGATATGCCTCAGGTAGTCAATATTATAGGCTACATTTAATGCATAGACATCTTAGGTATTATGTTCCCAAATGAGTTGCGTACCGATCTCATCCAATCATCACTTCCCAATACGTTCTCTAGATTTATTTTCATCATTTACATGAGCAACAATGAGAATAGTATATCAGCTCTTCAATCCTTAATTTTCTAGGTAGATAAGGACATGGTACATTACAAAATCACATTCCTTATATTGAATTATAAAATAAAGTACAAGGAAAAGGGAAAAGGGGCTTATACACTATCTGAAGCCCCGAAGCATCGTCCCTCCGAAAAAAGGATAATCCAGAGGAATGTAAAGGAATAGAGGCTATGTGTTTTGTATGTGGAATGTAAGACCAATGGATGAGGAACTATACCCAAAAGTCTGGGGACACTAAAGGTGTGCATTTTATCGAGTGTAATCTTTTCATTTTTTCATGACCCCGTCCCACAAAAGATGCCCCTCCTGAGCTGGTGATGGTGAAAGGGAGATAGTGACCCCCGATTTCTGCCTCCAGTAGGCCTCGGGGTGAGGACTAGCACCAAGGGTATGAGTTTTCAAAAATATGGGAGTCATTAGCCTGTTAATTATTTACGATTGGGAAATAGGACAATTCAACCACCAAAAAGGGAAAGAAAAAGTGTATATAAATAAACCCAAACCATTCCCACATGAATGTTTAAATAGTTCTGAAACAAGGTACAAATAAAAGAAAGCTCAAAAGTACAATACCAAAAGAAACAAGTGTATAGAAACTACAACGACTCCAACTGTCCCGACTAGTAGGGTCCCGCACGACCCTGGTAGTCCTCCTGGAAACCTGAATGTAAACGTAGGGTAAGCATAAAAGTATAATCAGTAGGGAAAACTAAATCTCTCTTGCACAGGTGTGAAGACATCCTAATGTCCCGTGAGAACAACAGAAGAACCCTAGAAGAGAAATATATCCATCCAACCTCACTAGCCACACTCACAAAAACATAATCACAACAGGTAGTAGTATTCTATAAGAACAAGAGTAATGGGTACCCCACACCATTTCTCATTAGTTAGCTACTCTTCCTAATGGAGAACGTACTGACGTTTCCACACTCTCCCTGCCCGCTCACACCTGGGCCTCATCTGGAAGATTCTTGGGAAATAGTAAAAGCTGCCCGAAGAGTCTTGGGATAATACCACCCCAATCGAAACCTACCTAAAGGGTCTTAGGTGTATGGTCACCCCAAGGCATCACAACCTAGGGAAGAAGGAGTAAGAAGGAGCTAGTATCTAAGGGAAAACACCCTCTCCAATGAAATGGGAGTGTTCGAAACTATGTGCTCAACAAGGGTGGGGTGCGATAAAACACAAAAGATATAGATACATATATATACCAAACACTCATCCCAACCTATGGCTTCTAAATAATGAAACTGAGAATGTTCCTCGACACTGCTACCATGAAGCATGCATACAACAAACAACCCCAACCCTATTTTGGTTTTCATGTTTCAACGGAATTAGTTTATTAGTTCCTTAACTAATGGGAAACTATCCACAACTAACCACATCGATCGTTCGTAACAAATATCCCTTCCATCCACAAATCAATTTAAGAAAACACAAGTAACAAATCCAAGTCCTTCTTATTAACCAAACAAACCCATTGATTATTAATCTTGTTCCATTACCATGACCCACCATTCAATAACTCTTCCACTTTTTATTTATTATTCACAACCCATAGTCCATTCACATTCCAACCCATAGTCCATTCACATTCAATCCCATCCCTACTGCCCCGCTTCCAACCGCCAAAACCACAATCACACCGAAACCCATACAACATTATCCATTAAATACAAAATATCACAGCCTCGTTTCCCGTCACAGACATAGAATTCACACCAACCCACAACCAAACCAACCACAGCCCTGCTACTCACTCGATCCACAACAACCTATAAACACCCCCCCTTTCACATAAACAAATCCCATCACATGCCATGTATCCAAGCCAACACCCAAATGCTCATTATTCCGTTTTTTTTTCAACCTGGGTGATCACACAAGGGTTCCATATTTTAAATTATCCAACATTACGTGATTAACCAAATTTCCACATTCAGCAGAGTTTCCATCCATAAAAACTGTCTAGATAGATTGGGAGACATTTAATTGCACAAGCAAAGGCCCCGAACGAATGTGATTTTCTGTAGGCATGTGCCTATTCAATTTGCAACATAATATCACCGGATATAAAGATAAACATAACAACTTACACATCCACATTATTTAACCAGTTATTATCATCATTAATTGGTTCAATAGTTTCTCATGAAAACAAGAATATTCCCACCCCATATGATGCACAATTTAGAGAGATGAATGTAAGATCCCTACCTCAGCCGGTTCTGATCACAATTCTCCCCCGGATCAACTTTAGAAGACGTCCGTCGACGTCCGTAACTTCCGTCTAGTCCCAGTAAAACCTCATAGGGTGGATGTTGGATAGGAAAAGCCGAAGGAAGTACAATGGATCCATGCTCAGAACTTCCACCTCATCGTTACGATCTCGTGGCCGCTGACGGATCGTAAATCGGAGCCCGTAAGAAGAAGTTATGGAAGAAAATGAGCCTTCGAGTCTCTTGGGAGAGCTTTGCTTAGAAGAATGGGGAGGAGAGGGGTGAGTTGAAAAAGAGGAGGGGACCCCTCCTTTTATAGGAGAGAAAAAATAAATTACATGGCATGTACTTTATGGTACACGGCGTGTACTCGGCCATTTCACACAGTCACCACCTGGATTCCAACACGGCCTTCAACACGGAACGCGGCCGTTGATTGGTCAACACATGGTTTGAGGGTAACACGTACGCAAGGAGGGACTACACGGTGTGTAGTATTGGTTACACGACGTGTAATAATTTATTTCACAAGGCAAGGAAACAGCTCCAATACGGCACCCGACTGTTGACTGATCAACACACGGTTTGAGGTTAACACGTACGTGGGGAGGGAATACACGACTTGTATTATGGGTTACGTGGTGTGTACCAATTTTTTTCACATGGAAAGGAAACGACCTTCAACATGGGGTATACCCGGCAAGGTGGTACACAACATGTAGTATGGGGTACATGACGTGTACCCATTTATTTCACACAGCAAGGACACAATCTTTAACAGGGGGTATACCTGACAAGGTGGTACATAGCGTGTCCTCATACTACACGGCGTGTACTTGCAAAATTCTAGAAAGTGTGGTAAATGCCAATTTTACCCTCCAGAACACATTGTGACCTTCTTTTTGACAAACGAATGGGCTGTAGAGGTCCGGGACATTACATCAGATACCCCTTAAAACATTCTCATTCCAGAGAATTCAAAAACCAATCCATAGGAACCCAAAAAGATACCTCTAAGGGTTCTCGTTATAATAGGAACCCAACCAAAAACCCTAATCATAGGTGTTAGGAATTCCCTCTCCTATGTCAAGATAGTATCCGCTTTAGGCGGCACTGACTCGCCTGCACGAGATTAATCGCATCTTCATTATCACGTCTCGATTGAGGATTGGGCCTTCCCAATTCCATATATTAGGATTTTCCAACATGCACTACCCCAAACACTACACAACCAACACACTCCTCGAAGATGTGGTTTGGGAAAAAATTCCTTCTTATATGTCAACATATTATCCGCTTTAGCCGGCACTGACTCTCCCGCATGGGTTCAATCGCATCCTCATTAATGTTTCTCGATTAAGAGTCAGGTTTTTCCCTTTCCCCACACATTCATACATGCTAAAAAATTCCAGGGAATAAGGAAACAAAAGGAATCATAACCGAAAATCCAAGCATTCCATTTCAAAGGTACAGAGTATAACATCAAATCAAAGCTCAGAAGAACAACGGAAAACACAAGTCAAAACAACTCTGGGAACTGAGCGTGCATCTGGGCCTCCCGCTCCCAAGTGCTATCCTCAAGGCCGCCATGCCTCCACAACACATGAACCAATGGAATGGTTCATCCTTGAAGCACCTTCTCCATACGATCCTCGATTCTGACTCATCTTTCCTCAAAGCTCACATCATCTCCCATAACTAACTCTCCCCATTTGATAATGTGAGAGCCTTTGTGTAAGTACCAATAAATATGGGAGACATGGAAGACGTCATGAACCTACTCCAACTGAGGTGGCAGGGCCAGCTGAGTGCCACCTCGCCGACTTGCCTCAGCACCTCAAAAGGTCCGATGAACCTAGGTGAGATCTTTCTCCCTTTCCCAAACCTCCCCTGCCCCCGTCGAGGGGAAACCTTCTAGAAAACATGATCTCCCACCTCGAACACCAAGGGACTCCTCCGACAATCAACATAAGACTTCTGTCGGTCTTGAGATGCTTTCTTCCTCTCACATACAAGCTGGACATTCTCTATGGTGCTCTGCACTACCTCTAGCCCAAGAGCACCTGTCTCACCGACCTCTGCACATCAAATTATTGAACGACATGGTATCACATACAAATCCTCAAACGGTGCCATGAAAATAGTAGAGTGGAAGCTGTTGTTGTAGGAAAACTCTACTAAAGGCAAGTGTCGTACCCATGATCCTCCGAAATCTAGAACTCATGCTCGAAGCTTGTCCTCCAATGTCCGGATAGTTCGCTTTGTCTTCCCATCGGTCTGAGGGTGGAAAGTAGTGCTAAGTCGTAGAGGGGTGCCAAAAGCTTACTATAACACCCTCCAGACTCGTGAGGTAAACCGAGTATACCAATCTGAGATGATCGTCTTTGGAACTCCATGAAACTGAATAACCTCGTCTACGTACCTCTGTGCTAAGGTACTCACTGGGCCTGACTCCTTAATTGCTAAGAAGTGAGCTGATTTCGTCAGTCAATCCACCACTACCCAGATAGCATCATAACCACTCTGAGCTCTGGGTAGTCCAGTGACTAAGTCCATTGAGATTTTATCCCACATCCACTCGGGGACATCTAAAGGATGCAACAAACCACTAGTAACACAGTGTTCAGCCTTCACTTACTGACACACTAGGCATTTATCCACAAACTCTTCCACTACTCGTTTCACACCGGGCCACCAAAATTGTTCCCTCAGGCCTTAGTACATTTTTGAAACTCCTAGATGTACCTCCAAGGCTGAGCTATGGAACTCACGGTGAACTCCCTCACGCATTGTCTCCGGGACAAACATACTTCCATGAAAAACGAATTTGATATCGACTGTCCTTTGACCATCCTTATGAAGCGTTCCCCTGATCGATACGATCCCACATCACTTCCGCTGTTGAGTCCCCCCACTGAGACTCTTCCACTTACTGCAACAAGGAGGACTGCACTGTCATCTGAAACAAATAGCCTCTAACACCTTCTAACCCGGCATCCAAGTGCAAGGCAGCCAACTATCCCATTGCATTCCAACAATTAGAGGATTCCCGAACCACTTTCTTATATGACTTCCTACTCAGGGCATTGGTTACAACGTTTCCCTTACCTTCAGTGTAAGAGATCTCGAAGTCATAATCTTGGAAAAACTCGACCCATCTCTGCTTCCATAAGTTCAGGTCACGCTGGGAGAAGATATAACACAATCTCTTGTGATATGAGAAGACCATAAAGCGCTCCCCAAATAGGTAATGTCGCCACAACTTCAGTTTGAACACTACTGTTGCATTCTCTAGGTCCGGGGTGGCACAGTTATGCTCGTGAGGGCGTAACTATCTAGACCCATAACAGATCACTCCCTTCTTCTTCATCAGCACACACCCTAGACCAAGGCCAGAAGCAACACAAAACACCTCATACACAACCCTTCCTCTGGCAACATGAGTACGGGAGAACTGACCAACATCTCCTTTAGGTAGTTGAAAGCCTTCTGGCACTGCTCGCTCCATAGGAGGACCTCGTTCTTCCTAGTTAAAGTTGTCAATGGAGCAAAAAATCGAGAGAAGTCCGAAATGAACCTCCAATAGTAACCTTCTCACCCCTGGAAACTACGAACTTCTGCCATGCGCTTCGGTGCTGCCCAAGAAACAACTTCCTCCACCTTCAATAGGCCCACTTACACTCCATGATGAGACACTACATGCCAAAGGAATTGTACGTCTTGTGTCATGAACGTACACTTCGACAATTTCCCATAAAGAGGGTGGTGTTGAAGGACTTCCAAGACTTCCCTGAGATGCTCAACGTGCTCCTCCTCTGATATTGAGTAGATCAGGATGTCATCGATAAATAAAATGACAAACCGGTACAGAAACTCTTAGAAGACAACGTTCATAAGTCCCATGAACACAGCCGGTGCATTCGTAACTCCAAAAGGAATCACTACAAACTCCAACTGCCCATACCTGCACCTGAAAGCCGTCTTCAAGATGTCACTGTCCTTCACCTTTAGCTGATGATATCCAGATCGTAGATCAATCATAGAAACCCATCCATCTCCCCTCAGTTGGTCGAAGAGATCATCAATCCTAGGAAGGGGGTAACGGTTCTTGACCATTACCTGGTTCAACAATCGGTAGTCTATGCATAGCCTGAGACCACCATCTGCCTTATTCTCGAACAAAACTGGAGCACCACATGGAGATACGTTGGGTCGAACAAAACCCTTCGCCATCATATTGTCAATATGAATTCGTAACTCCCGCAAATCCGAAGGTTCCACCTGATAAGGGCCCATCAAAATCGGATGGTCACCATGCTGTAAGTCTATCCCGATCTCAACATCACGTCGGGGGGGGGGGGGGTAGAGTCACAACCTCAATGGAAAACATCGAGGAATTCCCCATAAACATCTGGGACATCCATCATCTCTGTATCAGCTGGAACCACTGATAGCCCGCCTAACAAGGAAAGGAGAGGCTCCACATGCCAGCTTCCCACTTAATACCTCCTCTCTCTAACGAAAGCTACATGTTTCCCACCCACGTTAGAGAATACGAACCTTTTTCTAATGCAGTAGATAATAGAACTAATGGAAAACAACCAATCAATGCCTAGGATGACATCATATGGCTTCATCTGTAACAGAAAAAGGTCCCCACTAGATCGATGTGGTCCTAACGTCATCCCACATACCCGGAAAACACATGATACGCTGGTCTGGCCTCCAACTGGTGTACTCAGCACCAGTGGTATAGAAAGTCTCTCTACGTCTAGTCCCATAGCATGGGCATAAACAGGTTCAAAAAAGATGTGAGAATCTCCCTAATCGAAAAAGGCAGAAACCAGAGTGTTGAACAAACAAATCGTACCTCACACCACCTCTAGTCCTGCCAGATCTCTCAACTCTGATGTGTGAAATTGACCATGACCAGCTCCACTGCCTCTCTAATGTCGTCCACCTCCCCGACCATGCCCTGGTCGAGGTCCTTGAGGAGAACCCTGAGGTTGGCCTCCTCCCGAAAAGTTTGCCCTCAGAGGAGCATGATCGTGCTGCTGCTGGAAGGGCCTCTCTAGCAACTGGTGCTGTTGAGGTGGGCGCTGAACATGCCCACCTCCACCGTACTGAGCTCGGGTCAGGCACCGAATCTAAATGTTCCTGAAACCTCCACAAGAAAAACACTTCAGTCCTGGGCTTGTGAAAAAGGGACGAGGAGCTGAAGATCTGAACTGGAACTGCTGGGGCCTACTCTCCACTGGCCTGAACCTGGATGGTCCCATCGCAGGATACCTACTGCTGACTGCCTTCTCCTTCAACGAACCTGGATGGATCCCCTGATGTGGTGCACCTCTATGCAAGTGCATCCTCTATACAACATTTTCCATCTTCTATACTTCCAAGTACGTCATATGGGTGAAGTGTGTGACATCATACTAGAGTGAAGGACGAAGCACCTCCTCCAAACGTCTCGCCCGAGACTCTTCATCTGGAAAGAGATCTGGATAAATGTGCCGGAGATCCTCGAACTTGATCCCAAACTCTCGTACTGACATACTTCCCTACTGAAGGGATAGTAACTCCAACCACTTATCTACCTTGATCATTGAAGAAATGAATTCCTCTTAGAATCCCTTCTCAATGTCATCCCACGAATCCTCTGCCTTTATCCTCTCTCTGAGGTATAGCATCCACCATTGTCGCGCCGCACCTCTCAGCTGACTGACTATTAGGGTAAACCAATACTCCCTCAGAGCACGAATCAAGGTAAATGAAATCCCTAGCTCCTCATGACACCCCTACGTATTCGTATTTGAAGTACTACCGTCGTAATTCTTGAGAGTTTTCCGCTGGAAAGAACGGAGAGTCTTCTGCCACTGGCTATCTTCCTCCTCTCGGTCTATCCTCAACTGATTGACTGCCTGAATCTGCTGCGCCTTGGCTGTATGAGCCACCCGAGGATGACATCTAGGTGCCATAGCTGTACGGAAAACAAAAATATCCTAATCCCAAGTAGTAAGGAAATTTCTCAACGTTTTATTTTATCATTTTTATTTCATTTTTTATCCCAGAACACCCAAATCAAGTAAAACACAATCATGATGATGCATGTACCCTCCCTAGGGTCTCTACCCTGCAATCAATGTAGTCTCACATGGTCATTTGGTAGGCTCAGAGTCCTTGCATCGGATCACGGGGGGCCCTAAAATCTTGTTTCCTAGCCGGTCTTCCCTGGAATATGTCATGCACCAAGATTAACCAACACTGTTTCCCTACCATCCCATGCAATCCTCATTGTTCCTTACTCCAGACTTCATCCTATCTCTCAACCATCCCCTCTGATACCATTCTGTCATGACCCCCTCCCACTAAAGATGCCCCTCCTTAGCTTGTGATGGTGAAAGGGAGATAATGACCCTCGAGTCCCGCCACCAGTATGCCCCGGGGTGGAAACTAGCACCAAGGGTATGTGTTTTCACAAATATGGGAGGCATTACCCTTTTTATTATTTTAGATCGGGAAATTGGACAAGTCAACGACCAAAAAGGAAAATAACAAGTGTACAACAACTCCAACTGTCCCGACTAGTAGGGTCCCGTACAACCCTGCTAGTCCTCCTGGAAACCTGAAAGTAAACATAGGGTGAGCATGCAAGTATAATCAGTAGGGAAACCTAAAGATCTCGTGCACAGGCTGGGAGACATCCTAATGTCCTGTGAGAACAACAGAAGAATCCTAGCAGGGAAATATTTCCACACAACCTCACTAGATACACTCACCAAAATATAATCACAACATGTAGTATTAGTATATAAGAACAAGAGTATTGGGTACCCCGCTCTATTTCCCATTAGTTAGATGCTCTTCCTAACGGAGAACATCCTGACGCTGCCACACTCTCCCCGCCAACAAACACATAGGCCTCACAACCACGTATCCCGCCCACACACACATGGGCCCCACAACCACGTATCCCTCTTGCACACACCTGGGCTTCACAACCATGTATCCCGCCCGCACACACCTGGGCCTCATCCTGAAGATTCTTGGGAAATAATAAAACATGCCCGAAGAGACTTGGCCTAAAACAACCCCAATCGAAACTGACCGGAAGGGTCTTAGTTGTAAGGTCGCCTCAAGCCATCACAGACTAGGGAAGAAGAATAAGGAAGGAGCTAGTAACTAAGGGAAAACACCCTCTCCCATGAAATGGGAGTGTTCGACACTAAGTGCTCAACATGGGTGGGGTGCGATAAAACAAAAAAGATACATATACATATATATATACCAAACACTCACCCCAACCTATGGATTTTAAATTGAGAAACTCAGCACATGCCTTGAAACTTCTACCATGAAGCATGCATACAACAAACAACCACAACCCCATTTAGGTTTTCATGTTTCCAGAGAATTAGTTTATTAGTTCCCTAACTACTAGAAATCTATCAACAACCAACCAAATAGATCGTTCGTAAAACATATCCCTGCCATCCACATATCATGTTCAGAAAAAACAAGAATCACAACAAAGTCCTTCTTATTAACCAACCAACCCCATTGATTATTAATCATGTTCCATTACCATCACCCGCCATTCATTAACTCTTCCACTTTTTATTTATTATTCATAACCCATAGTCCGTTCACATTCAAACCCATAGTCCGTTCACATTCAAGACCATACCTGCAGCCCCACTGCCAACCACCATAACCACAATCACACCGAAACCTGTACATCATTATCCCTTAAATGCTATTTATCGCAGCCCCGATGCCCGTCACTGACATAGCATTCACACCAACCCACAACCAAGCCAACCGCAACCCCGCTGCTCACCTGATCCACAACAACCTACAACACCCACCTTTCACAAAAAAAACCTCCATCACATGCCACATATCCATTCCAACACCCACATGTTCATTATTCCATTTTGATCAACCGGGGTGATCACACAAGGGTTCCAGATTTTAAATTATCCATCATTACATGATTAACCAAATTTCCACATTAAAAAAAGTTTCCATCCACAGAAACAGTCTAGAATGATTGGGCGACATTTAATTGTGCAAGAAAAGGCTCCCAACAACCGTGATTTTCAGTAGGCATATGGCTATTCAATTCACAACATAATCTCCTAGGATATAAAGATAAACACAACAACTTCCCCATCCCTATTCTTTAACCAGATATTATCATTGTTTAATATTTCAACTGTTTCTCATGAAAACAAGAGGATACCCACGCCATATGATGCAAAATTTAGAGAGACAAAGGTACGATCCCTACCTCCACAGGTTCTGATCACAATGCTCCACCAGATCAACATTAGAAGACGTCTGTCTGCATCCGTCACTTCCATCGAGTCCTAGAAAAACCTCCTCGGGTGAATGTTGGAAAGGAAAGTCCGAAGGAAGGACAAAAAATCCAATCTCAGATGTTCTACCTCGACGTTACTATCTCATGGCCGCTGAAGGATCATAAAACGGAGCTCGGACGAAGAAGTTATGGAAGAGAAAGACCCTACGAGTCTCTTGGGAGAGCTATTCTCGGAGGAATGGGGAGGAGAGGGGTGAGTTGAAATGGAGGAGGGGACCCCTCCTTTTATATGTGAGAAAAAAAGTACACGGCATGAAAATTATGGTACACAGCATGTACTTGTCCATTTCACATGATCACCACGCAGCTTCCAACACAGCCTTCAATGCAGAACGCGGCCGTTGACAGGTTAACACACGGTTCGAGGGTAATGCGTATGCGGGGAGGGACTCCACGACATGTAGTATTGGATACACTATGTGTACTCATTTATTTCACAGGGAAAGGACACAACTCCAACACGGCACATGACCATTGACTGGTCAACACACGGTTTGAGGGTAACGCATACGCGGGGAGGTAATACACGGTCTGTATTACGGGGTGCACGACGTGTATCCATTTATTTCACATAGCATGGACACGGACTTCAACACATGGTATACCCGGAAAGGTGGTACACGGCATGTAGTATGGGGTACACGGCATGTACCCATTTATTTCCCACGGCATGGACACAACCATCAACACGGGGTATACCCAGCAAGGTGGTACATGGTGTGTACTCATACTACACGGTGTGTACTTACAAAATTACGGAAAGTGTGGGGAAAGTACATTTTACCCTCCAGAACACTTCATGACCTTCTTTTTGTCAATGGAATGGGCCAGGGAGGTCCGGGCCCTTACACATTTCTACACATTGGGTAATAGATACAGATTTTGGGGATCACAACTGTATTCAAATACATGAACAATGTTGATTTAGAGAGATTCCCAGAGGAGAGAGGGATTATTGAGCTGCCAATGGACCGATGCTAGCAGCATTGGATATTTGTGATTTCCTTCTCTCATTTACAACTATAAGGATTGTGGTTTTACATAACTATTATTATGTTCGAAGTGTTACAAAAAACATAGTTTCTGTATCATATTTGGATATGGATGGATTTATTCTCAAGATTGGCAATAAGGGTTGCTTCATTTATGAGAACAATGTATATTATGGTATAGAGCATTTAAACATTGATTTTTATATATTTAATTATGAAAACCATGTATTGGAAATAAATAAAAAAACAAACACAAATGACTCATACATCACCCAGTTGTGGCATCACCGTCTTAGTGATGTAAATGAGAATCGCTTGACGAAGCTCTTCCAAGATGGTTATTTGGACTCTAATGATTTAAAACTACATGATAATATTTCATGATTGTTTACAAGGTAAAATGACCAATCTTCCTTTCAATTGAAATGCTGAAAGGGCTATAGAGCTTCTAGGATTGGTGCACATAGTTGTGTGTGGACCATTTCCAGTAGAATCTAGAGGTGGATATTCATACTTCATTGTATTTATAGATGATTTGAGAAGATATGGATATATCTACTTAATGAGCTATATGTCAAAATACTTAGTGAAAGTTATGGATTTAATGAATGAAGAAGAGAATCATCTTCGTATGAAGATAAAGAAGCTTCGATCGGATTGAGGTGGATATTATCTGAAACAATATCTCATTGATCTTCTACAAGAGTATGGGATTCTATCTCAGCTCACTCCTCCTTATTCACCATAGAGGAATGGTGTTAGTGAAAGGAAGAACCATACCTTGTTAGATATGGTGAGGTCGATGATTAGTCATGAAGATATTCTATTATCCTTTTGGGGATACGCATTACAAACATTATCATACACATCAAACCGAGTACCATCTAAGGTGAAAAATGTAATGCCATTCGAGTTATGGAATGGAAATAAATTTATTTTTTTTCACACACGTGTATGGGGATGTGAGGAATTTTTTATGGCCTTCTCAGGAAACACACTAGCACCTAGGGGCAAGAAGTGTATCTTTATAAGATATCCCGAGGAAATTAAAGGATATTACATATATAAAACATTATACAAGAAAGAGATTGTCTCTAAAAAAGATGTATTTCTTGATAAGGAGAAAATCATCAAAAGGATTTTAGGAGCAAGATTTACTTTGATGAAGCTGATGCTCTAGATACACTAGTGTTGGTATAGGAACAAGTTATACAGCTCCCCGAGGAAGAGGTTCCAGAAACAAAAGTACTGCGTAGAAGCTCAAGAGAGGTAAGGAAACTGGAGAAATTTGTTTTCCTCATAACTAAGGATGGTGAATAATTATTGATTGAAAATGATGAACCTCCATCTTACAAGTAAGTATTAGAATGTTCAGAAGTTGCAAAGATGGCTAGAAGCTATGAATTATAAGATTGATTCCATGTATCAGAGCCTAGTCTGGGTTCAGGTTGACGAGCCAGTTGATATAAATCCTATTGGATGAAAAATGGTATTCAAGAGAAAGCTTGACATGGAAGTCTAGTTTTCAATTATAATGCAATGCTAGTGGCTAAAGGATTCAGACAGTGTCAAGGAATTTACTATGATGAAACCTTTTTTCCATTTTCCATGTTTAAATCCATAAGAACCATACATTCCATAGTAGCATACAATGACTATGAGATTTGTAAAATGGATTTCAAAATAATATTTCGTAATGGGGACCTTTAGGCTGATATCTATATCCCACAACCAGAAGAGTTTATGACACTAGGTAAATCCAAACAGGTTTTCATGTTTCAGAAATCAATTTATGGATTAAAAAAATCATCCAGGTCATAGAAAATTGGATTTGGTGAAGCCATATAGGAATTTGGTTTCAATAAGAATGAATGTGAGCCATGTATTTATAAGTGGTTTAATGGGAATGTGGTCTTTATATTAGAAGTATATGTTGATGAAATATTACATATTGAAAATGATGTATCAGTCTTACAGTCAGTTAAGGACAGGTTGAACAAGTGTTTCTCCATGACGGACTTGGGTGAAGCAGCCTACATTATTGGGATCAAGATCAATCTTGATAGATCCAAGAGGATTCTTGGACTATGTTAGGGTATACACATTGACTATATAATAAATAGTTTTAGAATGGAATAATAAAAGAGGGGTTTTTTTCTAGTGTCCCAAGGCATACATCTTTATATGAAAATGTTTCATCATACACCAAAAAGAATGATAGATTGTGTAATATCACTTATGATTTGTCTATAGCATCCATTAAATATTCCTTCTCATGTACTAGACTAGATGTTGCCTATGCATTAATCTTGGTAGGAAGACATCAAGCAGATCCAAGAGAACAACATTGTACTTGTGTTAAGACTATACTTATATATCTGAGAAGAACTAAAGATATGTTCCTAGTGTATGGATGAGATGAGGAACTTTTCCTCAGAGGGTATGTTGATGTTGGTTTTTAGACATATGAGAATGACCAAATTTCGCAATCTGTATATGTTTTCTGTCATAATAGAGGTTCCATGAACTGGAAGAGACCAAAGCAATCAGTTTTCACAGATTCTATAGTGGAGTCCGAATATATTGAGACTTTTGATGTATCCAAGGAATCTTTCAGGATTTGGAATGTGTCAAGAAGCATGATTTGGTTCCTAGTAGAAAAGATCTTATCACATTGGATTGTGATAATAATGTAGCGGTGGCTCTTTTGAAATATCCAAGGTCACATCAATGAACAATTCACATGCTCTGAATGTATCATGTCTTCAGAGATTTCTTTCAAAGGGGTGATGTTGTAGTGAGCATAGTTTCCATTGAAGATAATGTGGTGGACCCCATGACTAAACGCCTAATTTAGTCGAATAATGAATATTATGTGAGAGATAGTGGGTAAATATTTTTTATCAGTTGGCTCAAGTCCAAGTGGTAGTCTGTTGGAGTTGGCGGCCAAGAACCAACTACTTTTTACATTATTCATTAATAAATACTTATCACATAATTATTCTTATTATATGTGACAATTCATGTGATTATGTATTAAGGATATCTGTTGCATTATAGGGTCGCAGTGGATCTGTACTATGTTGAGAACCAGGAAGGTCCATAATACTATTCATGAAAATATGTTCTATATTCAAATGATGTAATTTGAGGGAGACAAATAATACATGACATTGGGGGTGAGGACTCATAAATCATTAAGGCACCTTCTCATGGTTTCCGCCCTTGGTAATATCCAGGAGGATATTATGAGAACGAGACCTGCCAGAAGAAAATCCACATTTTATAGTGTCATTCGATATTCTTATCTATGGACATTGTATTGGTCCTTATACATTAAGATTATTATTAATGGGTATTAAAACTCACACAAATATATGTATTGACAAAAAGTGTGATGACACACTGTTTTTAGTGAGGTATGATATGTTGGGTGCGCCACGATTAATACTGCCTTAACAGATAATGCAAGAAAGGATTTCCCCCTTCTCTTACATAATGGAGGTATATATCTCAGGCCCTTGGTTGGAAGTTATATAGCCTATGTAAATCCATTGACTTGATGAGGAATGTGAAAGTTCCATTTTGGAATGTCAAAGAATGAATAATTGAGCACATTGATTGATGGAACTAGCGTGCAACCCACTTTATTCGAGATATCATGGTGAAGGGGTTAAATTACATAGTAAGCCTTCATAGGAGGTGACACATCGTTGTGGTGTAAAATTCTTTACTTATGGGTACCTTAGAATGTTGGTAGATGATAACCTTGGACTAGGAAGACTCTGCCTAATTCCACTGAGAAACAATCCAAGAGGGCCACACAGTGTGTGTGTCCAAGTATCTTAGTAAAATATTAATTTAACATGTTGATGAAGGATTATTCTCGATTCTTGTTTAATAATTATTTATGGATTCCTGATCATATTTATTTCGACACTATTTATTTGAGAGAAAATATTGTCAGCAAAATAATATATTTATTAGAGAGTAATGAAGTGATATTTAATTTACAAATAAATAGCCAATATTCATGTTCTAATAAATGTGGTGGAGGAAATAAAGACAATGGAAAAAACAAAAGTACACGCTATGTATATTAATATACACGCTGTGTATTTTTTCTATGAATTAATTGGAAATAATGTTATTAATTTAGTTAAATAATATTAGGTGTAATTTTCTAGGTGCATATTACATAATAATAATAGTCATCTGTTATTATTAGACATGGGGTATTACAAATAATTAAATAAAATGAATAAATTCTTTCGGGTAATTAATTCATTTTATTATTCTAATTAATTAAAATACCTATTATATAATTCTCATTATCCTATAAATATTTGGTGGTAGTGCACAATGGATTTGGAAAAGCTCTCAATCGAAGAGGTAATTATTTTCCCACCAAGAACCCCCTCAATCTACGAGAGAGAGATCCTCATCCATATGATCAAGGTGATCGATGGTGGACATCGCAAGTGACGCCCCTTCTATGATAGCACCCAAATATCCCATTAGTGACATCCAGAGATACGTGTAGCACATGTGGATCACCGCTATAGGAATTCTACACTTGAATACTATGTTGCAACAATAAATGACATAGGATCATGATCCGAATCATCAATAGAGAGATAATTCCATCAAGGTAATTATTAAATTTTAATTAAATTAATTATAACCAACATATGATGATCCTCTATATGGTTACGGGACTCCCATATTTTATTTTTTTCTTCTTTCTATTTTGAATATCTGGTGTTTTGTTATCATGACAGATCTCAGATTAAACGTCATTAACCACCAAAATTAAATATGGGTACACACACCAACATGCTTCTATGAGACCTAGAACCTACATAATCAATGTTGATGAAAATTTTACATTTCTAGAATGCATGGACAAAACTTGTGCGTTCACCAATATCTTATTCAGTTATTAAAAATAAGAATCCCATTCTTCTATCACAATAAATTTAAATAATGTTTTGTTTAACATACATAGTGGGCTATATAACCGTGCAATGTTTTCAACAAACTATTAGTAGAAACATTATAATCCAAAAAACTATGAATCATTTTAACATTTTTTGTTCATATACATTAATAGAAAACATTTACTAATGTAGAATCATTTTTTATTCCATTATTATTTGAAATCATCCTATGAAAATAAATCCATTGCAACCAAAAATCATATTTCCAATTTTTTTTGTATAACATATTTTTATTTAGTGTTTGAACTAAAATCATTAAATGTTTTTCATGATCCTCATAACTTTTAGAAAAGAACAAAATATCATCAATAAAAAGAAAAAAAATATTTCAAAATATTCACGGAATATTCTATTATTAAGATATATGAATAAAGAGGGACCATTTTTCAGACCAAAGGGCATAAAGACAAACTCAGAAAGACCATATCTAGTATTAAAATATGTTTTTGGGATTTCATTCTCCTTCACCATTGGCTGATTGTACCTAGATCTCAATTTAATCAGGGATAAAAATACATCTCCCTATAGTAGATCAAATAAGTCAATGATATAGTGAAAATGATACTTATTCTTAACAGTAATGTTATTCAATGATCTATAATCAATATAATATATCATGTAACTATCATTATTTTTAACGTACTATGATGGATCACCCCATACTGAGTTTCTATGATGAATGATGCCTTTATCAATAAACTCTTGCAATTGAATTTTCAATTCAAGAAGTTCCACATGAGCTATTTGATACTGGGTAATTGAAAATTCCATAGAACTAGGAACCAAGTGAATAAAAAGTCAACTTTCTAACCAAGTATAACACTGGGAAACTCATCATGAAACAACTCAAGGTATTTATTTACCATCGGATCATAATTAGTATGAAAATTTCTCTTATATTCAATAATATGAGCAATATAACATTCATTTCCATCTTTTATCATTTTCTCACCAACATGATATATAATCAATTTTATTTTTTCATTATTATTGAAAAACTAAATCTCATTATAAAAAAATTTCAATTTTCTCTCTAATAAATCATACCATGATATATAAAATTCTAATCCATACTCAGAATAACATCAAAATGTACTTAAGAAAAAACAACAAGTTTGGAAGGTAATGTCTTTCCACAAACAACAATATGAAGATTCTTATAATTATATTTTTCTATAATATTTCCCCTATTGGTTTTACTATAAGTCTCTATAGCATTTCTTGAGGTGAAATTTAAAATTTACCAAAAAAATGTCCTAATTAAAGGAACAAATAGACCCAATATAAAACAATAAATTAGAAAAATATAAGTAATCAAACGAAATACCTTGTACAACATAAATGGATGGCCCGATAACTAATCACATGGTCGCAAAAGATCTCACTACACCTTTCTTCTAATAATTTGGATTCATTCCATAATTTAAATCATTCATTGGAATGATATTTTCATAATGACCCATCTCACCAAAATTAAAACACGTTATAATTTTCTTATCATGATTAATCTTATTATCTTTTTGATTACTATATTTGGAAAAATTTCCAAACATACTACATAGAAATCACTTCTCAACTTTTATTTAGACATTCCCCATGGTTCTTTTTACCACTTTTTTCACAAACATAAAACTAGAAATTATAACATTAAAATTTCATTGATTTATTTTTACACAAGACATTCTATCAATAAATCCTCTTGAACAAGTTTTAAAAGTATACATAATCACCATAAAAATATATTTTTACCCTATAAGCTCATATTAAAATTTTCTCATAACATTTGAATTCATGGGAAGCCAATCCCATTCAATATCTTGGCTTTAATCCTATGTAAAAATGATTGATATGGTTCAACATAACGAATAAGATTTTGAACATCCTTCGGAAATCAGTTGATTTATTCTTCATACAAGGTAACTGAATCTTCCAACTTTTGATTTAAATCATGGACTTGGTTTTATATCCTATGCCGATCAGTATTTGCAAAATATTTTTCAAGGAATATATTATTAAATTCATCTCATTCCAAGGCATCAATCTCGTCACTATCCCTGATGTTATTTATCATTGACCTCCATAGCTTCACCTTCAAAATGATAAATGGAATGGAAACACTTTTGATTATATAATCACCACCAAATAATTAATATTAATTAAATATATTTAATCCAACCTTGAGCCACCACTATGTCAGAAGATCCAATGAAATCGTGAGGGTGTTGGCCTATAAAATGTTCCACTATTATAATGTTACATTGTAATAACACTGGATATTCACTTTCTTGAATTCCACCTCTGTTTATCTAATATATCATGTGATATATTAAAATAAAAAACTATTTTGTTCGAATTACAATTATTTCCAGATTCAGAATCGGAAAGATATCATTATCTTGATGCCTTCCTACATTATCTTCCCTATTTTTTTTGTGGAAAACCATTCTAAAAAAATTATTATATGAAGAATCATTGGAATATTTTAATTATATATCATATCAAATAAAATAATAAAATTATTAACGGAATTCTATTAAAAAATTCCAAACACCAAAATTTATTTTAACAGTTCTCTGTTACTAACTATAAGTACCCAATCATACATATTACATAATCTAGTAAATTACTTTATAAATCACTTCAATGCATTCCCATATAACTTTTCTATTTAGTGTTATTAAAAATAATTACATAATTAAAACATATAGACCCATAATCATTCAAAATGGATACTACTAAAAAATCATCCATTTTTTCATACTATAATTTGTAAAGAAAAATCATGAAAACTACTTAAGAAGAGTCTTCAAAACAGTAATATTACATTATCTTTTTCTATTACACATCCTCAATCCACATTATAAACATTTTAAATATTTGTATGAGAACAAAAATATTCGTAAGGGATATAAGAAAAAGGAGTGAAACTCTTAGTACATGAATTATTTTAAACATAGGAAATAATTTTCACAAAGCTATACTTCTCACCTAATAACTATCATGTAGTAACATTGTGAAAACATGAGATTTCCATAAAACATTTATAACATAATCAATACCGTAAAGGTAACTTATGAAATTACATACATAAAATTGTATCCATCGCAGAATCCATATTATTAGTAACCCTCATTGATACCTTTTACATTAACCCTCATAACTACCTTACAATATAACCCTCACGGCAACTATATGGTGTAACCATTGCGGTTACACTTAGAGAAACCATCTGCCTGACCTCCAACATAAACATACCCAATGAATTAGAGTGAGATATAGGTACTAACCTTCAACATAAATCTTATTGAAAAACTAGAACCAAATAATAAAATAATATTAACAATATCATATAAATCAGTCTGTTTGAAAAAAAAAACAAATTAAAAGATGACTTTTTAAAAGAAAATTCCACTAAAAATAAAATATATTTTATATGACAATTAACATAAATAGTTTAATATAAGTATATATTGTAAATACACATAATTAAACATAATATAGTTAAAATTAATTTCACAAATAAATTTAGTATTGAATAACCAATAATATATAAGGTCAACCCATATAATGGAAATATTGTCTAGAATTCCCTTACCTCAAGTTCATCTTACTTAAAAATTGATCGAACCTCCTTTATAATAGTTTGAAGACTGTTATTAATATTTTGTTGAACTGTAATAATATTTATAATTACTAATATAATATTATCATAACAACTTTACATCCATTTATTACTAATAATTGTTTTTTTATTGTTTCAGTTGCATTGATTTCAGGGTCTCCATGGTTGGTTTATTATAATTTTTTTTTGTCAGAAGGGAGAAAAAAATATAAAATTTAAATTAAATGTTATTATTGAACATAAATAATATAAAATGTTCTTACATGTAATTTTGGTTATTTGTAAGAAGTTTGAATCGTTAGATAAAACATAAGTGATGAACATTAGATTATTTTTGTTTTATTAATTAATATTATGTATAAAAATAGGTTTGAGAAACTAATATTACAAATAATATGTATAAAAAATATTATTTAACCATATTAATGGTTTTTGGATTTTATTTTATGGTCTTTATGGAAATTGATAACACATCGTCCAGGATGACGGTAAAATCGACACTTGAAAAAAGATGTTTTTATTTTAAGAATAAAAGTGATAAAAAATGAAGTGTGATGATGAATATTTACATAAATATTATAAAATTAAATTATATATAAGTTACATGAATTTCATTCCTTCTGGATATGATTAGGTTAATAGATATTAAGAAAATAAAAACAATTGAAAAGAAAATAAAGGAAAATTTAATGGGATTTTAACCTTATCAATTTTCTTTCCTATGAACCACCACAAGGACCTTGGTTTTGGTATTTTTGTGTGAATAAATGATAATGGATGTTTTAAAGAGACTCATAATGGGATATGGGAAGAAATTTAATAGTATACAAGGATTTGAGGTGTGATCGGAAGAGGTGGTGATGGGAGGTATATAGAGTGCAGGAAGGGACTGTTTTCTCATTATTATATTCATTAGTTTATTAATTTGACTCGTGAATATGAATCGTTTGGTAATTATCATCAAATATATTAAAATAATGAAGGAGTGTTTGATATTTTGGGCTTACATCATCCTGACATAATCTATTACTCAAATAAATCATGTATTTAGCTTAGATCATAAATTACCTTATTTTACTATTCACCAAAATTTCAAATATTTTAGAAAAAAATAAAAATTGCACATACAATTTTTTTTTGTTTAGAATAATAAAATTAAACGCCAATTTTTTAAAATAATTTTTTTAATATGATAATTTTTTAATATTAAAATGGTATTTTATTCAAAAAATTACCAGTTTTAAAACTGTAAATAATTTTATGAAACCATGAAAAAATAAAAAAAAAGTCGCATAAAATTATCTTTTAATTATAATAAAAAAAATATAAATATATGATTTTATTTTAGGAAAATATATTTTCTTTTAAATCATTATATTAGTTATAAAATTGTATCTTAATATTTAGGGCTTATAAAAATACCAATACTTAATTTTTCATTTCAAATACATTTATTTACACATTCTATGATATAAATATATTATTATTACTCTTATAAGATACATAAATTTTATTTATAATCTCATAGGTGAGGATACTGTTCCATTAGAAGGATTACTATTCCTAATGGTCATGTTACTATTCCAAAGGTAATGTTACTATTCTATCAGTATAAATTCATTAATGTCTATAAGTAACCATCATTTAATTGTACATTTATAATGTAGTTTTATATTTATTTCCTTAATGAAAAGAAATTATTTAATATGTACCGGGGTTCTTACAATGACAACTATTTTTGGGGGAAATATTTTTTAAAATCATATAAAGACTTTACTAAAAATAATGAACATATTATTCAATATATTTGATTTTCTAAAAAATATATTCATATTGCACTTCAAAATATGCTTATTCTCGTAAATTACACCAACTAAATGATAAGTTCATTAAAATATTAAATATTATGGTTTAATTAGACACACATATAAATTTATCACAAACTATTGAAAAATTAACATTATTTAAACTGAAATTTACAATAAAAGCTGAGAGTGTTACATTTTCCAACCATAATATGAAATAAACACATGAAATTTTATATATATGATACAAAAATTTGGGATATCTATATTTCATAACATCATCAATTTCCCATATAATATCTTTGGATTCATGATTCCTCCTTATAACTTTCACTATGTTAGTAGTCTTGATCCATTGAACATTATCTATACGATCTAAGATTTATACTAGTTGTTATTTTTAGAAAATATCATTATAAATTGTTACGACCATGGGTTTCTATAAATATTATGGATCATGAATGTACTTCCTCATGAGAGATACATGGAGCACATTGAGAACATGATAGAGGTTTAGTGGATTCTTCTACTTATAAGCTTCCACCCATACTGGATCAAGAGTCCCAAAGGGGCCAATATACAAAGGAATCAACTATACATTAATTTTTAATTTTATAACCTTCTTAAATTGAGAGATTCATAGAATTACCTTCTCAGAAACATTGAATTTTAGATTCCACTTATGATTGTAAGAATAAATTTTTCGTTGACTATGAGATGCCTTGATGTGATAATGAATGGTTCTAAATCTATCTAACATTTAATTATATAGATAAGGTATTATTAGTTTTATTTCTATAGATGTATCCTAATATATTAGAGTTATATACTTCTTTCCATGGAGGGATTTATAGGGAGACATATGAAATATTGAGTGAATGCTTTTTTGTGTGAAAACTAAACAATAAGAAGGTGTTAATATAAAACAACTATGAAATCCATATGACAGGACCATAATATATCTCCTAAGGTATAAACAGTTCTCTCAAACTGTCCATATTTCTGAGGATAAAAATATGTACTAAAACACAACTCTAGATCTTAATCTTAAAGAAGAGATTACTAGACCAACAACGTAAAAATAAGATACCAATCAAATTTAATAGAATATAATATTCTATGAAACCATACCATTTTCATGATTTATATGTTGTAACGCTGACCAAGATAAAAATATTCACTAATTTAAATTAACTGTATAGAATTTATAATGCATTGACTATGACCGAAATAGAATTATATACTTTAGTTGTTTTGGGATGTCAAAAAACAAAATAAATTATAATGTTTTCATGAATTTAAACCTACGGGGAGCCATGTGAAAGATCCCATGTGGTGATCTTGGGCTTTCCCTTTTAGGGTTACCTTCTATAGTTCCTCTTCGTCCATCCATTCTCACTTATTATGGCCTTGGGTATGTCACAGTTGGGGTTGGGTTTTGTGGTGGAGATGCAGTGTGGTGTTGACCAATCCACATTTTGTGGAATAGTTCAATGTCATTAAACCTCTACTAATAAATCAGGATTTTAGTTCTTCAGTCTTTCTCCCATGATGGACTCACATATTCTTCTCTAATGGGGCATCCTATTTTCTCATTCATGTTTGGTGGCGAATGGTTTTTTTGGGTCATACATAGAAAGTCATTGTTCTATTTTTGGGTCCATATGTGGTTGTAGGAGTTGATCACATAAAATCTTGGAGTCGATGATATCCCACTAATAGTGCCCTCGATTGACCTGCAACTCTAGAGTGCTGCAAATAAATATATCTGAATATGTCAGCCTCCATCATGGATCTTTTGTGGGTTTATATTTTTGTTGTTTTTTTGTTTTATTTGGTGTCGATCATTCGCATATTGGAGTTCTAGTTCGTTGTATTTTATCTCAGTGGTCTGTTGTGGAAGTCGGTTGTCTCGAGGAGCGATAACAGGATGTGGTACAATGGAGTTGTGGCTCGATTTGGCTGTTATGCTGATCTGTTGGTCTCTTCTAATGGCGATAGTGGTGGTTCCCAATGAATGTTGGTGTAGTGGTGTTGGTCCTTGATAAAGTTCCATGATGATGGTGTGGGATTTTTGGACAGTGGTGTGATGTCGATGGGCAAGGGTTGCTGTGTCTGGCCTGAGGTTGTTTTCTGGGTGAGATTTATGTGACGTTGTTTGGAGATATTCATGAATTTTTGGGTGTGTGGTTTTTTTGGTTGAGTTGTTCTTATATAGGTTTCATGGCCTAACCATTTTTTGTTTCTTAATTTGGGTGTTTTATTTTGGTATTTGGTTGGGTCTAGTCCAAGACTAGGTTCCCAGGCCATACAGCTTATAGATCTTCGTTGGTAGTGTTTGTTGGTTCTCACTTTATCTTAACGTGAATTTATTTTATAAAATCAAATAAAATTTTATTTTTCAATGGAAATTTATTTTTCATTACCATTATAGTTTGGTTAATGATTGTATCGTCCCCTCAAATGTCATCCCCTCAGTATTTAATTACTAACAAACCAGGAATAAATATACAAACACTTCAATATCTCTTTTCATTTATCCCTATCATAGATATCTTTTTATATCTCTATAAATATTTTTTATTCTTTGATTAATAGACAATGATGAACTATGAGATTCATCCAAAAAAATCATTCTCAAAATCTAGTATGAAGAAAACACATATAAGGTTCTTAAACCATATCATTACATCACTATCAAATAACTACTCATGAACATTTCTTCCATCTTCCGTAGTTCGATATCTTCATTCTATGCTTATTTAATCCTCACATTGATATATTATTGTATATTCATATAATAAAGATAATATGTATCCCCTTCCTTCAATATTTACTTATCAATCCATTGAATATTCTGTAATATTGGATATTTTTTTCATATATGGTTCCATCTGTTGGATATCTTTTTACCATTTTGATCGCATTCATTATTAATGTGTTGAGAAGTCATAATCATTAATCTATGCTAAAAATATTCACTTGTGATATTCATGTCTTTATATGTGAATAAATATATTAATATATTACTATCAATGTATATCGAACACTATTACATATAAAAATAATGCCTCCATATATTTAATAATATAATTACCACGGCTAACATCGAGTCATGTGTCGGGTACTATTTCTCTATAACCTTCAATTGTGATGAGGAATATGTAATCAATATTTCATTATGTATGAGGACACATCCCATTCCCTTATTCAATGAATATTTTTAGATCACAAACCATTTCCCACATTATGGCTAGGTAATAATAGGTTCATTGATTAACAAAATATTAATATCCTTCAAATTTTCCACATATTCATTCGTTTAAACGAACATTGATTGATTTCAATCTAACATAGTGAGTGGATTAGAAATCCATTGGAAATTATACAAAAAACATTGAAATAATTCAATGAAAATATGAAAACTATATATATCATTCATTGTAGCTGGTCTATGATAACTTTCAAAAACATCATTCTTTTTAGGATTCCCTAATTTAACCTCCCTTGATATTATATAACCCAAAAATGAATCCTTTTTAATCTATAATTCATACATGGTAAATTTTTCATACAACATATCATTTTGTAGGGTTCCCAATTCAATTTTTTATTGATCATCATGCTCTTGTTTTATCATTAAATATATAGTAGTATCATCCATAAAGAATATCAATAACTAATAATGGTAATATATAATGTAATTTTTCAAAAAATAAATGAATATAGGTGGGGAATTTGTAATTAAAAATTGAATTAGTATAATTTCATTGGGTTAATCCCTTTAACAAAAGGTTGTTGTAGTTATGTATCTCTTTTGACCCATAATTGATAGTATCCAGATACAAGATCAAACTTGAGAAGTTATGAGATCCTCATAATGGATTGAGAAATAATCAATATAGGAAATATGATAATTATAATATATTTTGATATTATTTTGTTCCTAATATTCATTGTAGAATCACACTGATCATTTTTTATTCATAAAAAAAGGTGTACCACATGATGTTGCGCTTTTCCAAATGAATATTTTATAAAGGTTTTCAATGATTATTTTCCCAAAATCCTACAAATAAATTAGGTCCATTCTATATAGAGACTTTGAAATATGTGTATCACTATGTTTATGTTTTTTTTAACATTCATCTTCTTCATTCGAAGGATGACTATGAATGTATTCTAAAAACATATCAAAAAATTCCAGTGTAGAAGGAATATCTACAGTACTGTGTTTCTCTCTAAGCATTTGATATAAAATCCACTTTTCCATTAGACAATAATATTATCCATTTCATATATTGATGAATGTAGGATGTCTAAAAATATCAAATTTGAAATATATTGATTAATAATTTAAGTGGGATCGATGTAACCAAAACCATTCTATGCCTACGATACCATAAAATTAATCTAGATGTAGAATAATGATATTTTATAGAACCACGTACCCATAATATCCAATAGAAGATGTACTATAGAACTGAGATAAAATCATCATACAATTTACGAGATTTAATAATAATTAATAATCTAGTATTTTATTATATAAATTTGAAATCATAGACACTTTTATGATATAAATAAATTCATATAACTATGTCCAATTATCATACTCTAACATTTGAACACGTTTTTCCCCACATAAACTACAATTAACTATCATATATCACATACTAAAATCAAAATGGTTAGCATGTCTATCAGGAATAATTAAGCATAGAGTTAAATATTATAATTATGAAAGTATTTCATATGAAATCTAATTCTTGACACATTCTTTTCAATCTTTGAAATGATTGTTTTAACATAGTTCTTTCACATTTTTTATCTATTCAAATGTTTCATAATGATTCATAAAAAGGTGGATGAATCCAACCATATCCCCTAGAAGTGTGAAACTAAGTTCATTATAGGGCCACACATATTTTACCCCAAAATAGAGGCTATGGTATACTAAACCTGTTTCTTTTAGGTTTATTACACCTGGATGCATCTATAAAAAACCAAGTTCACTTGTACTATCAAGATAATGATAATTTTCATGAAAACCACATAATATCTTCTCTAACAAGACATTATGATATTATCCTTACTTAGAATCCTACCCCAGGTTTTAATAAAAATTCTATAAAAATATTATATAATAATTGACTGAAATAGACTTTATTACCAACTCTAGGGTCATAAATATTTCATAAATCAATATTATGTCTCAGTCAATGAATGTTCATTATATTTTAAAAATACAAGCATAGTGACTGTAAAGGTTTACTGAAATTGGAGAATAGACTCAAAATATTTTTATCTCATGAAAGATCTTCAACATCTCCCAAATAGATCACCCCACATTGTACTATTATTATAAATTCCCTTCCTAAAACCTATCATCCTAATATGGGGAAAAGAATCATAAGAAAGCGTGTGATCTGATGAAATGTATGTGTAATAACGTAATATATCAATGATTAAATAAAAAAATGATCACACATGTATTATGACATGATCATTAAATTATAAATCCATACCCAAAATGTAGATCATAACCTGGAATCATCTAATAAATCATAGCTATTTAGAAGACATGAGTCATAAATTAATCCTAGAATATGATACTTGAGAATGAAAAATTGGGATAACACATAAGCTTGTGGCATAAATATAAGTATTTATTGTAATTTATTTAAAAAGGTATTATTTACAAGACAATCAATGTGTATTGAGTTCACCGAGGATTTGATAATATACATAGTAATGTTTCACTCTCAAGATTATCATAGTGGAATGATTCCATAACTAATGTATGTTCAATACCCATTCATATCCTTAATATCTCATGAGTTATCCATCCTTACCCAATGCATTGAATGTATATTGAATTCCAATCCCACCATTAAACTAATCATAATTCATCCATATGTGTTACATAATATCATAAATCATTCAACATATATCATAACTCCTAGAAAGTATATTGGATTCATAAGCATTCCAATGATTCCTCATAGAATAACCTATGGAAAATAAAAGGGTTTTCAGAAATATATCATCATCATAATCGTAATCCATCCAATGAAATAATAAAGTTCGTATTATTAGATTATATAATTATTAAATGATATATATTATCAAAATATGATATAAAATGAAATAAACATTAAAATATCACTTGGGATATTTATTGATGAAAATAACCAATTCATTTTGGAATAAATTATTTAAAATATTAAAAAATTGAAAATATTACAGAAAATTTTTTCTTTAAAAATAAAAATTCAAACCTATATAGAATATTTAAGATTATTGAGTAGTCTTGATAGAGGGAAATTTTGGTTCATTCCATGTATATAAAAAACAATTTTTATCACATTGTTGTAAAAAATTAAAAGTAAATCATTTTGGAGATGTCAATAATATTCAATTTAGAAACTATTTTAAAGAAAAACAGGAGTAAGAATTAAATAAACATATCATTGTATATTAGTAAAAATATTTTTGAAATAATTTTAGAATATATGTATATTGAAGAAAAATTAATTTACACCGAAGAGAGAAATAATGTATTTTTTTACATAAAAACATTCAATGAGTATCATTAGTTTAGGAATAGAGAAAAATGTGGTGAAAAAAAAGTAATCTCCAAAAAATCCAAAGGAGAATGAAATTAATGTTCTCGTTGAGACGTATTTTATAAAATTTCATCATTATAAACATAACCATTAACAATATAGAAAATTAATGATATTGTAACATAAATCCCTTAAATATTTAGTATCATTTAAATCAGAATCCCTAGGAAAGAAATAAAATAAGTTAAAAATTAAATACAATGAATATAAAGAGATTAATTCTATATTATATCAAAGTGCCATTACATATTATTTGTTAAAGAAATTGTTGTTGACTATGGAAAATTCCTTAGTAGAAAGAAATATAAATGAGAAACACATTCCCAAGGTTGACTTGAATTGAATGATCTATAACCACATATATAATGAATTTAAATTTATTAAACATTTATTCCAAAATAATTAATCTACATACAATATCATATATGATATACTAATAATATTTTACTACTCATTTTTTAATAATTTTCAATTAATATCATCATTTCCGGTTGATAATTATTTTTTTTCATCGAATTTTCAATTCTACAATTCAAATCAGTGTACATTGATCATTGGAACATCATATAATAAATTATAATCATGACATAAATATTATATATTTTAATTATATATAAATATACTTCCAGAAAATGTATAAGGACCAGTCCTTATAACATTACATAATCTTGAATCTCAGTCTAGAAGTTACTTTATTTCACAATGATGATGTTGTTATTTTTACAGTTTTAGAAGATTATGAAACTATACATACATAACATACCATATTCACAATAAGAGGACACTACTAAAATAGTATCCTCTTTTTCATAAGACAAAACATTTAAAAGATAAAACATGTTTTCTTTCATAATTATTCATAAAATTTAACATGACTTAATTATTTCTCTTACACATACTTATGACTCATGAAAAACATTTTAAAACTAGGAATGACTACAAAATAATCAGTAATGGAAATTAAATAAAAAAATAGTTAGTTTATTTTATACATGAAGAACCATTAAAACGCTTTTTCTCAAAAACATAAAAGTATGAATAGATAAATCATTCAGTCGCCTTAGAACATAATTACCGCATCACTCTTAAATTAAAACATAATAAATGGAATTACCCTTTGTCCTACATCCATCTCTGGAGTACACAATGCATTGGAGAGAAACAATGGGACTCACTCATCATATCATGATAAATAATGGGCTCAACCCAACCTATCTTGAGCTATAATGGGCTTAAACCATAATAAAAACATTACCATGAACATATCATGAATCATACTCTTTATAGATTATTTAAACACAAGATGAAAACACTTTTGGATATCAAAATACCATATTCATGTAAAAACACTTATAAAATATAAAATTATCACACATAATAATGAAATTATAATTTTAAAAAATAAAATGAAAAACAAATTATTAAAACATTAAAATATTAAGTTGGTATATAATCGGGATAAATGGCTCATGTCGTATATATAAAATAAATCATTTTGAGTTTTGTAAATGAGACATTTAATATTATTTTAAAAGTACGGCATCTTACATAACACATGAAATGTAGCCATTGAAGAAAAAACAAGAGAAATTAAAATCTTAATATCCATATTAATACATTCATAAAATATATTTTCAAAACAAGGACCTAAAATATAAAGATTTATAAGGATAAATCTTTAAATCTTTTAAAATAATGTTTTAGATAGAGTCCCTTACCTCAGGCTGAAATTTCTTAAGAAGTGTTCAAAAAATCAATGTAACGGTTTGATTTGTGTTATTAATATATAGTGGTACAATATTAATATTTATAAAAAATTATATGATCTTTTTATAACATATTTTCACCCGTTTATTCATAATATTTTTTGTTATTTTTATTGTTTCGGGTGCATTCATTACATGGCTGTCATGGTCGGTTCATTATGGATATTCTTATATAATGGACGAAAAACACTATAAGTGGAATTAAATGGTATTTACATGTTTCTATAACTTTATATTATACAATATACCATTTTTAATATATAAGGATGATTCATTAGATAAAGCATTAATGACATTCGTTTAGATCATTTTGATTGTTTCTTGATCATCACGAACAATTTTATTTATATAATTTAATATTATGCACATATGTTAATTTGATAACATAAAATAGGTTATATAATACACATTACAACATTTTTCTGTCCTAAAAATGGTCTAATGTCCAGCCATGAAGGATTTAATAGAAATTTAAAACACATCGTCCACGATATCGGTAAATCGTCACAACACAAACAATGTTTTTTAGAATAAATAGAAGAGGTGAAAAAGTATAATGATGAGTTTTTCCATCAAAATGAAATACTATTTTATATATAAAATACTATATTTTTCTTTCATCTAGGTTAAGGGAAAGAGAAGTGTTTATTATAAAATAAAAAGAATTGTAAAGAAAATAAATGAAAATGAAAGAGGATTTTTACCTCTTGAATTATAAGCTTTGAGAACCTCCTTATGGCCCATGGTATTGTAATTTTTGTGAGACCATCATGTCTTGGATGTGGGTATGATTATTTGGTAGAATTTGTATAGGTCTCATGGCATGATATGTGTGAGGAGAAGAGGCGGTGTGGGGTAATATTTATAGTGGAGTAGTGGAGGGTTTCCATTATATTAATAATTATTTTATTATATTTATCAATATAATAAATGGTGTTTTTTCTTGTGACTAAAAAAAATTAATTATAGTAGGCAAGTTCGAAAAAAGTGTGCTTACCACAAAAAAAACATTATTCATGACTCAATTATTCATATATTTATCTTATTTCGTATATTATTGTATTTCATAAAAATAACAATAATTTACCATAATTTTTTTTCAATTTGTAGAATTAAAAAATGAAAATATTTTATGAAAAAAATTTAAAATTTGAAATATAATTTTTAAATAAAATCATAATGTTTTCAAAATTACGAATTTTCAAACTATAAAAGAATGCCTAACACGTTGAAAAATTAATTAAGATCTCATTAAATTATATTATAATCATAGTACAATAAAAAATATTAATTAATTAATCTTTTTTATGGAAAAAAACATTCTATAATATCATTATGTTAATTATAAAATTGTAATTAAATATTTATGTTTCAAAAAACACAAACACTTAATCAATCATTTTTTTAACATTTATTTTCTCATTCCAAGATATGAATATATCATATTCTCACATATAAGTTAAATAAATTTTATTTATACATTCATCGTTGTGTTTACAATTCTATTTTTCGACATACAATTCATAAGGGTCGTATTATTATTCCTAAGGTCGTGTTACTATTCCATCAGAAAAGATTCCTTAAAAGACCACTTTTTTCACTATAAATTTGTAATGGATTTAACTATTTAATTTATAAAATAAAACAATTTATTTTATAAGTACATGGATTGATATGTTCTCCCCATCATCAATAAATTCCACCCGTGAAAGTTTTCATCACTTATTGAACAAGTGAGGATACCTTCCCGTAATAGCATTTTCATATTATCATATTACTTATTCAACGATGAGGTTTTTCCCCAAAACCTTAATCTTGTGAATTACCTTAATCCAAAATAAATTATCTTTGTGGTAATGAATATGAATATTTTTATGTTCGTATGAATGGTTATATTCAAACTAAACTAATTCTAGTCTCAAAATACGAGATGGATTGGGACATAAATTCTCCATATCCAAACCTGAAAAACAATGTGTACCTAATATAAACTCAGAGGAAAAGATACTTGGTAGTCAATTGGTACAACATTATACATGATTTCAAAACCTTTGATGAATCTTGTAATTTCCATTCCTTTCCTACCATAATGTATAACACTTTTTTATAGTGATATTTTATGAAAAACAAAACCACCTTCCTCAAAAGAGAAGTCTTTCATCCTATTATAAGCATAATTATTCTTTCAGATCCTATATATCCTCATGTGTGGTGGGATCATATTCACTTTCTCAGCCACATACTCCAATAATTCTAGTCCAATCAACTTTTTATCCCTGACTTCATCCCAAAAGGCTGGATTTCGACAACACTTCCCATATAATGGCTTAAAAGGTGTCATCTATATACTAGAATAAAAACTGTTATTATAAAAAAAAACTCTACTAAATAAGTATTTTGGTCCCAATATATCTAGTAATCTATTTAACAAGCTAGAAGCATATCCTCCATGGTCTAAATTGTTCTCTGAGTCCATCCATCATATTGTGGATGAAATGTAGTGTTGTAATTTAATTTTATTCCTAACAACTTATGAAGTCTTTAGAAAATGATACATGTAAACATTGGATTTTGATCAAATATAATGGACAGAGGATCTCCATGTATCATAACAATATCATTGTTGTAAAGTCAAGATAGATGATCCAAATACATACTATCTTGAATATGAAGTAAATGTATATATTTAGTCAATCGTTAAATAATTGCCCAAATCCCATTATTACATGATGAACTCTTTGGTAGTCCCACCACAAAGTCTGTTGATATATTTTCCCATCGCCACAATAACACTAGAAATTTCTGAATCATCCACTTCAAAAATTATCTTTTATATTTATCCTTTTGAAAATTCAAACATTTCATTGTAAAATCATCAATATCTCCTCTAAATCCAACCCACGAGTAATAATCTTAAAGAACCTTGTACATATTTTTGCAGTGAGGATAAAATAAAGATGAATAACTATGCACATCTCATAATAACCCTATCCTCAGATGAGAATCAGAAAAAACAAATATTCTATTCCCAAACATCAAAATAAAATCTTTATCAATTATAATCAATGAAAACATACCCTTTTGAACAAATTATACCTTTTTCTGCACTTCACGACCTTCCTTCAAATAAGGCATTATTCTCTGTAATATAGATAATTTCACTAACATCTAAAACAAAATAATGTAATTTATTATAAAAATATCATCTAAACCAAAACTTATTAAATCATTACCCAATTCTTCATGTTTCAAACATAAAAATGTTAATTTTTCAATACTTTTCACACTCAATGAATCAACTACATTATTTTGTTTTCCAATATAATAATGAATTGTTTAATAATAATCCTTGATTAGTTCCAAACATATTATCAGTCTCATTTGGAATTCTTTATGAGTAAATATGTATTTAAAAATATTATGGTTTGTATATATTTCAGATTTTACTCCATACAAATGATTCCTCCAAAATTTTAATGTAAAAAACGGTAGCAAATACCAAATCATGTGTAGGGTAATTTATCCCTTGTGGTTTCAACTGATGTGAAAAATAAGAAATTACCATATCATTTTGAATGAAGACATAATTAATTCCTTTTAAAAAAATCACTATAGAAGAAAAAATCACCATTTTGTGAGGTAAGGTAAGAACATGAGCATTCGCCGATCATCTTTTCAATTCTTCAAAAAATCATCACATTCATTTATCCAGATATACATAACACTTTTTTGGGTTTACTTTTTCAATGGCCTAGATAATCACAATTTTTTTTCCAAAAACTTCCGATAATATCCTACCAAATCAAGGAAACTAGGAAAATATGTTATATTTGTGGGTCTTGGTCATTCTTAAACATCGTTAGTTTATGAATAACCAAATATTCTTCCATATTTATATAAAATATTACTACGAAAATAAATTTGTTTCACAAAAAATCACAATTAGTGAAATTTCCATATAGATTAATTTTTTTGGTGGTTCAAATATCCATTAGATGAATTATATGCTCTTATTTACTTTTGGAATATACCAGAATCACCTCAAAAAACACAACCAAAAACATATCTGAAAACTCATGAAATATTATATTCATAAGTTACATGAATAAAATAGCTGAATTAGTTAACCCAACTTCATAACTATGAATTCATAATGCCCAATTTTCTTATGAAGGGAGATTTCCAAATGTCTTCTTCGTTTAGTTTCAACTAATAGTACCCAAAACATAGTTAAACCAAAAAAATTATTTGTCTCCTCTTATATTATCTAACAAAACATTGACATGAGTAAAATGACACTTTTTATTATGAGGATTTGTATTAAAGGCTATATAATAAATGAAAAGTATCATTGAACCATCTTCCTTTTCAAAATAAAAGACAGGGGCACCCCAAGATGAAGTGTTAGGGTAAATGAAACATTTATAAAATCATTCCCAAAACTAATTTTTCAACTCTAAATGTTCCATTTCACCCAATCCATAACCAGGATTATAAATTGGCATAGAATCAAGAACTAATTCAATAGTAAACTTAGTATCTTAATGAGGAACAACACCAGGAAAATATAAAGAAAAAAACTCAACATACTCATATACCAATGGAAAATAATTAATCTAAATAGTTACGTTACATTAAACAGGTTTTACATGAAAACATTCATTTTCATCTATAAATAGTTTATTTTCTTCCTAATATGTTATCAATGGTATAGGTTTATTATTGTACAAAAAATGGAACTCTTTCTGAAAAAAAACTTCATCAGCTCTACAGTCAATCTTAGCATGATAAAGAGAAAGCCAGTCCATACCCATAATAACATAAAAATCTATAATAGGGAAAATATATATTTTTATGTAAACTAATTTCATATAAAAAGATCGGTAGAATATTATACATTCTTCTTTCCTATGTATTTTTTCTTAGTGTTTTACCAAGATTTCTTGATGCATTTATTGAGGATGAATTTCTAATTATTTATAAATTACATTGAAAATTAAGTAATGTTTAGACACTAAACAAAAAGAACATTTGAATAATTGGAAAAAACAAGAAATATACATGATAATACTTAATCTTATGGCTCAAAATATATTGAAGTAGTTGCAAAGGATTTTTCCACACACTTCTTCTTCTAACCTTGCGGATTTCCTACCTAAGTGAATTTATTTGAAAAAACATTAGTAAAATGACCCATTTCCATAGAGGTAAATTATATCACCATCAACTTCTCATCGTTTTTATTGATAATTTTACTTGAAATCATGAGACATGTTCCAAAAACTTTTACATTGGTATTATTTCATATAATTTAAATGGAATTCTCTATGAAGATTTTAACCACACTTTTCACAGTAAGGGAAATTTATTTTCTTACCTTCAGATTCGTTAACAAATTTTTCCCCAAATCCTTCCAACTATTCTATGTCTTATTATAGTCATCATGAGTAACACACATTCCAGAAAACGTCATCTCATCATTTTCAACACAATGAAAAATTTTCTCATAGATTTTAAACTCTCATGAAGCTACTGATATTCATAAAAATGGTTTTATCCCAAATAAAAATACATTAATACGACAATAAAGGAACCAATTAAAATCCATTACCAACCTAGATAATTATTTATAATTAGCATTATACACTACTATTGAATTATCATATTTATTCTTAAATTCCATGATATTTTTATCAAATCGTAGTCAAATAGTTTTAGAAAAATATTTTTCCATAAAAATAAAATTAATATTATCATATTACAAAGTATCAAGATCATATTTTTCTCTACTATTCTTATCCATTAACCAATACTAATTAGCTTTACCTTAAAACTTTCAAATGGATAGGATTGCCATTTGGTTTTCTAAACTTCCCATTAAATAAAATATATTTTCCAAAGAATTATATCCACCATTCAGGTACCACTAAGTCAGATGATCCAATAATTGATGGGGGTGTTTCCTAATTAAATTTCATACAAAATAAATGTTCCTTTTTGTTATATCAATTTAAATTGAAGCATGAACACCAAAACCATTTATCACCAGATTCAATTGATCTATTACTATCACAAACATCATGATTCCAATTCCCACTATTCGAGTCTATAGATTCAAATAGATATCAGCCTCTCAGTGCCTTCATGATTTATCATCACAATTTATTCTATAGTAAACCATTATGATGACACATATCTTATTTGATGAAACATGGTAATAATTAAATTCTAAATAATTTTAAATGAACCATAATGTGAAGAATTATATACTTAGTTCTGTTGACATCATCCTAGAACCTATGGTTATCTAAACCATCCTCTAATACCAACTATAAAGACACTTTTTTATAAAATTACATATTCATGAATTTTAGACATGAACATAATTTCATTCACCTTGAGTATCTTTTCAAGTTTATTGTTTTATATGATTAGGCCACAGTACATATAAAACATACCATTTTTGAAAAAATAAGGTACAACTAAAAGAGTTTCCATTTTTCATAATATAAATCATTTAAAAATTAAAAAATATTTTATTTTAAAAAAATACTCATTAAATTTAAATTGACTTACTTATCTCTGTTATATATATTTTAACATGAAAAAACATTTAAAAACAAGGGATTAGAACAAAAATATCAGTTTATAATATTTCAAAAATAAAAAAGTTCATCAATTTTAAACATACAAAACCAATAAAAACAATTTTTCTCAATAACTCATAAGAATGAATAAATAAATCGTGATGTAACCTTGGAACATTATTACCATATCACAAATATGTTCACACTTAAAACTGTAATAACCATTCATTCTACATCTTTATTCATAGTTCCCATTATATTGGAGTGTTATAATTGGGATCACCTGTCACATCTTGAGCTATAATGTGCTCAACCAAACATATCTGGAGCTATAATGGGGCTCAACCCATCATATCTTGAGGTGAAATTGAATCAACCATATATATATTGACCAATAATAGGATAAACCCATAATAAATAATGACCACAGAACTTATCATGAATATAACTCTATATAACACATTTAAACATATGAGGAAAACACTTGCATATATCAAAATATCATATTCTTTTAAAAACCAATATTAAAATATAAATGTCAAGAACATAATAATGTAATCGTAATATTAAACAAATAAAAACATATAAATAAAACATTGAAGTAATAAAGAATCTTGAAATTTGGGGAATTATCTCACATCACATATATATAATCTTTTGAAGTTCATAAAAGAGATATTTAATATGATTTCAAAATAAAGTGCCTTACATAAAATAATGAAAATGATACCTTTAAGAATGAAATTAGGGTAATTAAAACATTAATATACATTTTAATACATAAATAAAAAATATTTTTAATCTATTTACCTGAAATACAAATATTTTGAAGAATAAATCTTTAATACATTTAAAACAATGTTTTAGTTAAAGGGTCCCCTACCTCAGGTTTGAGTTTTTTATAAAGTACTAAAACCTCATGTATAGTGTTTTAAATAGTGTTATTAATATATTAAAGAACCATATTATTATTTTTAATACATTATATGATATTTTTATAACAACTTTTCACCCATTTATTAATAATATTTTTAAAACTTTTATTGGTTTAGCTTCGTTCTTTACGTGATTTCCATGGTCGGTTCATTATAGATTTTCTCTTTTGAATTGACGATAAACTCTAGAAGTGGAATGAAATGGTATTTACATGTTAGAGAAACATTAAATTATACCAGATATAATTTTCCCCCTTATAATATTATAATTCCTCAGATAAACATTAGTGACATTCATTTAGATCATTTTGGCAGTTCTTTGATCATTACGTTCTTTTTTCATTATATAATTCAATATTATAAATATATATTAATTACATAACATAAAAGAAGTTATATAATAATCATTAGAACCCTTTTAGTTTAATAATGTGGTTTCATGACCATCCATGAAAGAAGTATTGTAAATTTAAAACACATTGACCACAATGTCAGTAAATTGATACATCACGGATGATGTTTTCATTTTGAGAATAAAAGAGACAGGAGATGGATTTTGATGGATTTTTCCATAATGATGTCAAAATTATATTAAATATAACATACTAGAGTTTTCATACCCCATTTACGAGAGAATGTGAAGAGAGATAATGAAAATAAAAATAATTGAAAATACAATAATATATAATGAATGAGGATTTTTAACTCTTGAATTCTATTCCTTGAGATCCTCCTTAAATCCATTGGCATTGGAATTTTTGTGAGATGATAAATTATTCAATGTGGGTAATTTTCTAAGGAAGAATTTGAAAAATTCTCATTTATTGAGAGGTTTGAGGAGAAGAGAGGTGTGGGGTAGTATTTATATTGGAGGAGAGGAGGGTTTTCCATTATTTTAATCATTATTTTATTATTTTTCTCAAAAAAAGAAAATTTGTTGTTTAATATGACTAAATATAGTAATTATTTAAGGTGATTTAGAACCAAGGGTTATTACTATATAATAAAATCGTCCATGACTCAATAATTCATATATTTAGCTTATTTTATAAATTATCATATTTCACTATTCACAATAAATTCGTGGATTTCAAAAAAATATCAAAAATTCCCTGTAACAATTTTTTAATGATTAGAATTTAAAAAAGAAATGTATTTTATGAAATTAATTTTCTAAATATGAAAATTATATTTTTTTTTATTAAAATCATAATTTATTAAAAAAAACAGTTTTAATACAATAATTGGTTTTATAATATTTTGAAAAATAAATTATGGTCCACTAAAATTATAATATAATCATAAGATATGAAAATATTCATTCATTAAACTAGTTTAGAGAAATATATTTTCTATTAAATAATTTTATTAATTATATAATTATAAATAAATATTTATGTTTCACAAAAAAATGCAATCTATCATTTTCAAAACATTTATTTACTCATTAAATTTATAAATATATCATATTCCCACATTCAAGATATATAAATTTTGTATAAATTAATATATTTGGTTACTATTTTATTTTCTAATTTACTATTCAAAATGGTCATATTAATATTCTTAGGGTCTAGTTATTATTCCATTAGAAAAGAATCCACAAAATACCACTTATTTTATTATACAATTGTAATGGATTTAACTATTTAATTTCAAAAAGGAAACAATTAATGTTATAAGTACCTATGATGTTACAAAAGATATATATATATATATATATATATATATGTATATATAAATTACACCATTTATCAATATGGTTGGACATATGTACACATGAACATTGTTTTCACTTTTCAAACGATCAAAGGAAAGAATGGTAAATAATAAATCATATTTATAGAATCATTATTCATTAAAATATAAAATTTATATTCACCAATGTTTTCTTTATTTCCGTCCATGTAATGTGTAAATGAAAAGTGAATCATATTGCTTCATGGAGAAGGAATTTTATATGTATGCATGAGCGACATTACCATTTTACAACAAATGGGAAAGTAAGAGGGTATATATGATATAATAATTATAAAATCAAAATTATATAATAAATATCATATATAAAATTTAAAATCAACATAATAACCATTTATCAAATATAGCAATGGTGAAATAAATTGTATCACTGTGTGGAGGTCGTAGTCCACATATACGCATGAGCAATAATTTCACTTCAAATTTGATGGAATAGAGATTGTATATTGGTGGTTACATAATCAAAAAAACATTTAGAAATTTTTATAATATTGGAGTTATTATTTCATTATGTATACCATGTATTTAATATAGATATAGTAATAAATAAATTTAAAGTGGTCGGGTAAGATGATTGTATCTTCATTGGAAAGCATCCTTCTTATCACTTCATAAGGATCCCATGAATTGTATTTTATTAAAAAAACCCATAAATCCTGTATAAATAATTTGATAATATAATTGTCTAGTGGTTGGTTGATAAGGACAGGTCAAAGTGGTGTGAAAAAATATAAATGAGGTGTGTCCATTTATATGCTGGGGAGAAGACAAAAATTGAATTTAATAAAACATTAAAATATAATATTTTTATACTCAAATAAATAATTTAAAATTGATAGATATTAAAACGTGGAATTGTATTATATCTAAATATTTAAATGATATAGTATTTAGATAATTTTAATTTGAGAACATATCATTGTCTCTTAGATTAACACCTTGGTAAACTTATTTTAATCTTAAATGTGGTGAAATATTTTTGTCGTTTCTTATATTTATTTGAAAAAATGGAAAGTGGGATAATTTCTAAATTTAGAAACTCTAATTAAAAAATTGCAATCCATGTTATCAAATTCAATTATCATAAGTGGTGTGATTTAATTTAAAATTAAAATCATATAATGAAATGAATAGAAATTTTTTAAAATTATTATTTTCTTATTTTAAAAAATATTTTATAACAAAATACAATATAAAATTAATAATATATACTTTAATTAGATTATTAATAACATAATTGAACTAATATTACATTTATAATAAAATTTTAAAAATTAAACTTTGAAAATGTATGAATTGAAAATATATTTTCCAATAAAAAGCTATAATTTTTCACTATTTTTTAGAAACATTATTCATTTTAAAAAAAAATTATAAATAATTAAAGCGTACATATTTCTGAAATTTGGATTGAATAAATCAATATTATTTTTTCAGAAAATATCTTCAATGAGTCATAATTGTATTATAATAGTTATTAACAAAAAATTGAATCCTTTTTTAGGGCAAATATATTTTTAAATTATATAACGACGTTACTAAAAATTAAGTACTTCTGTATCAATATTTTTTAATTATCTAAATCATTTATACATTCATTATGAATTTTTTATTATGATTATTTTCTATAATTTATTAGATGGGATATAATGGAAAACTATATTATGATTTTTTTATTTTCATGTTTTCAGGTATTATAAGCATTCAAAAATTGTAAATTCATTTAGAGTGAAAAATATAATTAAATCTCAGGGTATTTATTTTATTTTATAACTATAATAATTATTTTTATTCTCTTTTAATTTCTGAAGTAGCCTTCAATTATACTCCCTATCTTTTCATCTTTAAATTTATACACATTGATGATATTTGGATATGGTAAAAATAATATCATCATTTATTCATGAAGGAGTGATGTCTTCTACCCCACAAAATTCTTTATCCTCTACTTCAGTATATTTTGTTTATGATGTGACTGGTATGAACACTGTGAGGTGATATATAGATTTTAAGTGCCACTGGTTCATTATTTAGATTTATTATAGCATGAATGAATATTCCTGGAATGGATTTACACAAATTCATTATCATTATCTTAGTAAAAAAATCCATACATTATATCCTAATGAGCATAATTATGAGTTTATTCCCCTATGGAAAAGAAAATGATTTCACACATCTCTTATATATACTGAGAAAACAATACATTTTTCTTCTATATGATCTAATTATAAAGGGAAAAACTGTACACATTCCCTCATCATCTGAAAATAAATTAATCATATTCTATTAAATGTCATGCATATCAAAATTATAATATGCATATTCAAAATATATTAGGTATGTGATCTTATCTTTGGTTAGTAAGGGTAAAAATATTACGTGACATCCAAGGATGTTGTTTATCAAAACAAATCTCATACACGGTTTAAGAAATGTAATTCATCCCCGTACTTTATCATTTTTATCATATTCTGTTGTAAATAACACAGATCTGAAAAAATATATTAAATAACAATTGACTTAGCTAGATTTCATCAGAGAAATATTTCAAAATATTATATATGGACAAAAAAAACTATGTAATGGAAATATTTTCAAAAAAATACAAAAATCACCTATAAAAACCACAAAACCCAAAAGAAATGTATGTGTTTAACATGTAATAAAATAAATGAATAATTAAATAAAATTAATAATTACTTTATTTTGATAAAAAAGGTCCTCGATTTTATTAAAAACAAAAAAGAAGATTATTACCATTAAAATGATAAAATTGTGGGTATAAATCATATAATTATAAAGTAAGATTAATCAAAATATTAAATTCCATAATTCCCCAAACATTACAATTAAAACATGGGAATCACATATAGTACGATCAAAACAGAATTCACAAGGTATAGATGGATAAAATAGTCAATTTTAACACTAGAAATAATATAATCCCTCCTAAATGAATCTCAACAACATAAATCCTCACAAATAATAAAAACAATCTATTCAATCTAATCGTACTCCCAATGTGCATATCATACATACCTTCCCATGAATATATTTCCCTCTAACTCAATTATTTAAAAAAGTAATTTTATCATTATTTGGAAAATGTGTGATCTTTATAGGATTGATTCCTTTTAGGTATAACTACTTTAAATAGTCATAATTATGATAATTGTGAGGGAATTAACATGTATTATTCTATTGATAAGGGTTCGTAGGATTAAAATGTACAATATTATAGTGAAAATGTTGAAGGTTAGTCTCTATAATGAATTAAATGCATGATTCTTGTTTTCCTCATGAATGATGTGACCCTCTCTCACTTACAATGATTCACCTTCAAAATCATATTTTATACACATTGGTGGAAACACATAACTAATTCTAGTAGTAGTAAATTTTCATTATTTTCTATTTCCTTCCTTCATTACATTATACTTATTTCTTTTATTTTTGTTATGATATTCCAACACTATATATATTTTCAAATAAATATAGTCATAATTAAACTTCAAAATATAGTTTTATCTCAAATCATATATTTTTAAGGATATTTGGAACACATTTTGAATTTTCTATCATGAAATATCTCCTAGTGATTCTGTTATAAGATAAAAAAATTATTTCCACACCAAAATATATACTTTATATGATACAAAATATAAAAAATTTCATCTCCCTCCCCAAAGGTGGTTAGGAACCAATCAATTAATTTTAATGTGGATTCCTAATATGTAATTCCAATGATACTAAGGCCTTATTAATGGTTATGTGTACAAGGAAGGCCAAAATTTTGGTTAAATTTAAAAAAGTGAATTTTGGATAGTTCATCAAAAATATTTAACATAATTCAGTGACTATAAAAACATTGAAATAGAGAGAAACGAAAAGTTCTAGATATCATAATATATTTAAAGTACCTAAGGTAAATATGTTATCTATGATGATGATGAAAAGGTTAAGAAATATATATGTTTGGTAAAGAATAATTATTTCAGATATTACTAGTTCACATGACTTTCATATTCAATCAAACATCATTAAATGATAAACTTGTAAATAAATAAATAAAGTAAATTTTAAAAATAATTTTAGTCCTCAAATGTTAAATTCATATAGTGTTCCAAAAATATAAATTTGTACTAAATAACCCGATGAATCCCGATTGATATCATGTTTTAAAGAACAACTCCAAAATAAAAAATAAAAAATACATTAAATATAATTTCTATAAAAATATGTTTATATTCCCCCAAAAGTTTTAAAACATCCCTTTTATGTTAAATTATGATTATAATAAATATTTATTGACAAAAAATATAAAGTAACAATGTAACCTTATTTACTGAGGAAGTGAGAACCTTTAGTAAAGCTCTATCCTTTTTCCATGTTATTACTACAAGAAATAATTAACAAAAAAAGACAATTTTTAATGGAAAAATAAATATAAATGAAATATTAATGGTGAAATAATCTTGGTTGAAACCCCCAATTTGGTTTCATGGTTACTAATACCCCTAATTAGAAAATCATAATGGGTTATTCAAATTTTCATGGGGGATGTGGTTTCTTTGATGAAAATATATTATTGTGATTTTTTCGATTGTATATGAGTAAAAACATTGAATAGAGGGCCCCATAATAAGATAAATTTGAACTATCCCATAGAATGAATGGTGAAAATAGATGTAAGTGGGTAGAGGTTTGTATGATGGGGTGTTCTTAATACTGTTAAAATAGATGAGTGGTGTCTAATGGTGGTGAAGTTGTTAGTACATGATGTGAATTATTTTCTACTATAGGTTAAACAAATTATTCTGTAACGATTCCCAATTCTATACCATCACCCTTATAAGCATCATTTTATTACTCAACTGGCTCCCACCTTCTCTCCACAAAATATTACACATATTCATTTTCTTCCAACAACACAAGAATCTATAGTAATGACACTAATATTATTATACAATAAATTTAATTTTTTATATTATATTCAATATAATGAAAAAAAAATCTTTTAAAATTTTCTTTCCTCAAAAATTTAAAATTTATTCTTATTTTTCTTTAACATTATCCACCTAAAATTTATAAGTATGATTTTCCGATGGACACTCTATCATTAATTAATGTAAAATGAAAAAAAAAATTAAATTCAATAATAAATGTTTTCAATTTTATATATTTATTATTTTCAAATTGCAGTAGATCAACTGGGATTTTCATTTAAATAAAATCATCAGAATTATTATCCAATTATAATTGATATCCGACAATTAAATAAATAGTAATTTCATATTAATTTCTTCATTTAAATTTTAAATAGAAACAAATTAATCTATTTCATAAATAACCCTTTTTATTGGGTTCTTCAATAGAAATTTTATTTTAGTATAGATATTTATTCTAAATAGATTAATATTGAGTAATAAAATATTTTAATTAATTTATGTATATGGAAATAAGTTATATTTCTATACAAACTAGTTTATGAATTTTAAAATTCTATTAAACTTATTTCCTTAAATACTCTTCCTTATTAGACCCACACACTTTTTTTCAATAAGATGAGAATAAGAATAATCACTTATAAAATCCTTCTTTCACATAATAAAATAATGAAATTAAATAATTATTTATCTTTGAGATAAGATATAAAAGAAATGAAATTATAACCAGAATTACATTAAATAAAAACAATATTATCCTTTTTTTTGATTCTTATTCCACTACATCAAATTATTTTATTATGATATGACCAGTATCATCATGGTGTGAGAATCTCCAAATTGAATGGCACTGGTTTATTCCATACATTATTTATTTTGTGAAAAAACTTTTTGAAGATGGACTTCATCTATTTATTAAGATTTATCAATGTGGAATTATTTATCTATGAACCTAAGAAACTTATGTGAAAATAAAATAATCTAAAAGGAAAATAGGTTACAAATTTGAAGTATCCTGGGATAAAAAAACATATGTATTACCAAAATATGTTATGTATGTTTCAAATGAAAATTAATAAACCATATAGATCCACTATACTTCTAAATATATTTTATTAAACTTTAATAATATATTTTTTAACTCCAAAATATATTAATCATCTCTAGAATAAAATTTATATAGGGTCATCTATTTTATCCGAAAAGGAATATATTTTATAGAGAATTCAAGGATGTCATGTATCAGCTCATAATCTTATACCTTTCCCATGAGATGTTTTCTATCACAACCCCTTTTCATTTTCATCTAGTATAGTTCCAAAAATATTATGTGTCATACCTTGTTCTTATTACTTTTCCACTTTTTGCAACCATTTAAAAATATTTTAAGTTTATTGTAATATATTATACTTCTAGGGCCATAGTAAAATTCTATCTCACATACTTCATAAAATATTATGTATGGACCAAAAAAATATAATAAGACTAGATTCACCATAGATTTTAACAAATATTAAACATTCACACAACAAAAAAAATAAATATATAATTTTGTTATTTTATTCTAAAAATGAATCTAAAAACATAAAATAATTAATTATTACATTTTCATGATAAACTCAAATTCATTATAAAAAATCATTTAATTACCCTTAAATAGGTAAAATCATGGTAATTAATGTATTTAATTAAATAATAAAATTAATGAAAATATAAACATAATCACTTTTTATCGTATGATAGAAAATAGTGTAAAATATTTACAGGAATGGTTGAGAAAATTATGAGGCATGATAAAATAACTTGGTTTTAGTGTTACTTGTAGATAGAATGATTAATTATTTCAAATTAATACTTAATACCCCATTTTTGTGATATAAAATAAATATATGTGATAATATATAATTTAAAATGTATATTAGACACTAAAAATGAGAAGTGATGTTTAGACATACTTTGAATGTGGAAATTAGATTGATATATAGATTTCAAATATATAATATTTAAGCATGTTCAAATAAAAAAAATTATCATTATTGTTTGATGATATTGTCTATTATTTATGATGAATGATGTTATGAGATAAATTGTGGAATCGTTGGTATTTTATACTAAATTTCAAATTTTTTAATTGTTATGATAATGGATTTTTAAAGAGAAATATATTTATACTTTGGATAAACGAAATTGATGATATTTCACTATACTTATGTTGAAATGAAAATTTCAGCACTTCTTGGTTCTATATATTTGATAAAATTTTAATATTTGTGATTCAATGATCTCTTGTAAAATTATTTATTTATGTATATATAATTTTACTGGGGTGTTTTGGATTTGGTGTCATGTGTATCCCATCAAATAACAATCTAAATTTACCAAATAGAATTTAAAATTTAATTAATATGTTGATCGAATAAATCATAGTTTATTTGTACCCTATATTATATTTTTATCAAAATTATAGGCTTATATGATTACATTCCCCATATGATATGAGTATTAAGGTGTTAAATCATTTAGTAAATGATAAATTTCAATGATGGATCATTATAAACCACAAGAGTTAATCATCCATCCTGTATTTCAGGGAGTAAGGAAAACATGGGTATTGTTTATGTGATTTATGTCATAAATTTTGTAAATAGTGAATAAGTTTGTTTACACTTGAATTTCATTTATATAAGGTTGAATATTTATAAATAATAAATATTTTAATAATTTATGAGGTAATGTCTAGTGATATTAGTGGAAAAATATATATGAAATCAACAATAGTGTGAAAAATAGAATAGAATAATGATGGTATTATTGATGGTTTATAGTTCAATGAAATTGTATTAATGTATTCATTGTTTAAGAGAAATATATCAAGAGAAATGGCTGTGATATATGAATGTATTTTCATTTTTTGGATGAAACAACATCCAATATTTTGAGGTGATTTGAGATTGCAAGGTAAGATGGTAAGAGATCAAAAAATGCATCAAATCATAGAATTTCATATTATACCTTTGTATGTAAAAATTTATTTTTATAAAAAAATTATAGTGGAATTGAAAACATAATATTTTTAGGTATTTGGGTAGTAAATAGAGAAGTTTATATGATTTTTATTAGTCTTTATGATTTTTTTCAATGAGGAATTTTCTTCTAAAAGCATTATTAATGTGTTGGTCTAGAAATTTATAAACATATATTACATAAAAACAATGGTAATTTTATACGATTATTTTTTTATAGAGCCATTTAAATTTACACTAGGATATTTGGTTATTGTTTATAATGAATTAATATTTTACAAATTTCCTAAAGGATCACTATTCAATGTAAATATTTATATTTTCATTCAAACCCATATAGAGGTAGTGGATAAAATGTTGGGCATACAATCATACCTTTTGGGAAATAAATATTTGGGTTATTTTCTACATTCGTGTGGTACTATAAGTAGATCATCAATTAGGAATAAAAAGTCTTGGTATATTTTTTATATAGTTGGAAATCTGTAATGAATTAATGGGATTTTTTCATCATGGAAACCTTATAGAAGAATTTTTTTGAGTACAGTGAATATATTAAATAAAATTACACATAAAATAAATTCATTTCAAATATAAAATATAATTTATAATACTATGACATAGGACATGTAAACAATTTTTTTAGTAATCTTCTCAAGCATTGATGTAAATAGAAAATTTTTCATCAGTAGTTTGACTACATACAATATTATATCATAGGATATATATAGAGATATTCTATATTTTCTTATTAATTGGTATATTATGAATATATATATATATATTATTATTTTCTACCCTGATTTTTTTATGATGAATTATCTATGTCTATTTAGGGACTATGAGTAGGTATTTGACAAGGATACTAGGGATGAATTTATGTTATAGACATTAACTATTGATTTTTGTTCTTATTTTAATTTTTATTTTCATTAGATCATAAAAGTAGTATCAACTATATGTTTCTTTCTATTAGGTAGGTGAAATTAGCATTAAAATTTGATTATAAATATAATCATTTAATTTTTGTGTCTTTATGTAGGGATCACATGTTTTATTATTTGGGTTTTATTACAAACCATCTTCACATTTATTAGATTATTTAGTAAATGTATATAAGAGAACTATATGTCTATTATTGATGGAAAATCTGTACAAATCCAACATGAGTACAATTTCAAAATTCGTGTCAGTATATGAGATTATCTAATATTGGAGATCACCTCCCAGATAGATCTCCAGTGTGATCATTTGGTCTGAGGACATTATTATAAATTCACTAGGAAAAAATACATGGATATTGGACAGATTTATTTGATACATTTACATAATATGATATATATTTTATTTTATAACATACATAAAATAATATGGATATTTAAAAACTTTAAATTTCGATGATATAATGTTGAAATGATTGTGAAAATTATTAAATAAGACATTTTAATTATGAGATTATTAGAGTTATTAAAAGTTTTGTCATCTGGGTTATGAGTTGTTAATATTAATCTTAATTTGTTGTAGATAAATACCATTTTTAGTATTCAGGACTGTGATATTTGTGGTCATCTAAATTTTATAACATTTTAATGTAAGGTGTGTCAATACATTTGTTATGGGAACCAAGAACACATAGTAGAATTAAGAATGAGGTAGGGGAATTAGAAATAAGAATAAAGTTATAATAGTTATATTATTATATTAAGAACTCTTTAGGATGCTTATTGGTAAGGAGAAGGACAATGATGAGTCTTTTATAACTACCCTTACTCTCATGTCTATACAAAATATATTTATTTTATTTTTTTGATTAGAGAGAGTAATTTTTTGTTAAATTTAAGTGAATAAATCCATAGTTATTTTATATTGTAAAGAGTATGTATTTAGTAAGGTGGATTGTGAAAATGGGAGAATTTGATCCCAGTATGCCTCATTACATGGTCAGTGAGATATGTATAGCTAGATCATGATTCTTTATTCAACGTATTTTATAGTGGAGTTCCACATAGTGACTTGTGATCACCTACCCCAATATTTGAATCGGGGTACTTTGGAATTTTTTTAAAAACTATTTTTATAATAGATTATCCTTAATACATAATTATTCGATCAACTTGTCTGAAAGAACCCACAAATTATTCTTTAAAGCCTTTATCACTTCCCTATTAAAGTAAAATAATATTTATTGGATGATCATAGATCCATAAATGACCGTGCGATTAGACATCAAAATTTATGTTAATCCATAGTATTTTTCTCAACATCAATTAATTTGTTTGGTTTTAATACATTTTTTTTAATTTTTATAATGTTTTAGCTACATTCATAAATTTATCATGGTTTAATTTGAGAACTTCCTAATGGGAACATACATTGAATTTTTGAAGGTTACCCCTATGGTTCTAAATATTATTTTTTATTTTTTTGTGAGATTAAGTCATTTTATGTTAATTAGGAATAATAAAACTTAAGGGAAACTCATGATGTCCTAAAAATTAAGACATTCTATGGGAATCATGTTAAGATTTTAATGAACATTCCATATATATAAGATTTATAATAGAATAAATTTAAACATAATGGTAATATATTTTTATTGTGTAAAATATTAAAATATCTTGACCAGTCTGATTGATTTACCTGGCACATCTTATATGGTACACAATTTCTAGACTACAATATACTTGGGTAATTAATGAAGAAAAAGGTTATATTATGATAGATTGGTTGATGTGATTGATCTATATGTTTATGACAGAAATTGTTGGTCAAGGATATGATTAGTGAACCAAATGTGTCTTAGGGTGGGTTTTCCATGTTCAACAGGGGTGTGAGTACTTAGTTAGGACTTATTGAGTTATATATATGTGTGTTTGGCATATGTTCAGAATCCCATTACATTTATTTTGATATTTTTAATATAAAAAAATAGAGTTGGGGTAGATATTTCATAAATCGTATCCTCCTATAGAATTATAATGCTAATAATATCATATTGTTATTCCATAAAAATAAACTAATAAATTATTAAAAAACAAACTTGGCATAACCATGTGGAAAAATTTAACCAACAACAAATGAAAAAATTATAAATATCTCTAAATTTTTTATATTAATTTATATTTATGTGACATACATGCCATAATACCATATTATTAGTACCATAAATATAATCATAAAAAATTTATCAGATATCCTAACTCTTAATAGTTTTAACAATCTGAATTTTTCTACTCTTCTAATCCAACAATGAAATAACCCCCCAAAACATGAAACTCATGAAATTTAATATCTTCATGTGCACTATGAAACATTTATATGGGTTGAGTATAGAAAATCAGTATTATATTATCTTATATTTCCCATAAACACTATCCATTATAAAACAAAATAAATCAAATTAGATTTATTAAAACATTACACACCCATGACAATTGATATAATCAAATAATAAAATATCAATCAAAATAAAGACTATAATATTTTCCTAAAATGTTAAAAAAAATCATTTCTTAACATCAATTAATTCCTTAATAAACACCCATACATATTCCTACAACATAATATTTCTAGAACACTAAACAATTAAGGTTCATCCAATTATGTATTTCTATTCCATAATCCAACAATATTTTTCCAACAAGGATCACATATGAAAGTGAGATTTCTAAACCCTCATCATATAACATTTAGAGGTGACTTCTACAATAGTTAAATAATATTCCAAAAATTCTACATAATATAATTATGATCTATATTACAATATAAAATAAAATTCATTGAACATGAATACAACAATATTTCATATATCATTTACCAAAAAACAATTATTCATAACAATAATCACATTTTTCCATAAATTCCTAATTTTTAGAAAACAGTCAGACATGTTTATGTCCCTTTTTTATATTAAAACATGCAAACAAAAAAACTAATTATCACTATGAATCCCTATTACAACCAAGACGTTTTAATCCCAAATTCAGGGTAGAAAACAAAAACATTACATTTTAATATTTTAAATCGATGAAGTTCACCCAATTTTCACAATAAAAAACATATATACCAAATTGAAATATTGGATCAGTTATATTCCCAAATAATATTTCAGTTTAGAGTTTCAATGAATTTGAAAAAACTCATACCTAAAAAATACCCATGTCATTAATTGGGAATATCATTCAGTAAATAGATCATTTCATACATCAAATTAATTCATCTACATCATCCATATAAAATAAAATCTATAAAGAACTTTTTCAACAACATTCTTTGTAACCTAGGGGAAAATGAAATATAAGAAGACTGAATCAAATGATCAGTAAGGGTAACCCTAAGAATTAGAAATTGGATGGAATAAATGATAATAAAAAGGGAATAATGGTATGATGACATAATCATATTTCATTAGAGAATCTTAAAGTAACTAACACCCATAAATACATAGATCATCAAATTTGATAATAGTTAAAATTAAATATTCCTTAAAATTAAAAATCATTATCCATGTGATATAAATCATGGCCATAAAAAACAACATAAACCTATATCAAAAATTATATTAAACATGTTGGAATCCTCGAAAAATTTTCTTTATAGCTCATGTTAATCCCATGATAGAAATAATTGGATTCCAATTAAATATGTAGAAGAATCATTCGTGTAACTCACGCGTGCATGCCTCTTAAGAAAATGTATATTAACGAAATATAAAAGCGCTATATAGGTGAACCCATATTTTATGACATAACGGGATCACCCAGTGCAATCTAGGCTACATAATTGTATAATATATAATAGTACCACATGGCGCTATCTAGGCCACCCCATTATATATGCTATGACGTGCTCACACTGTGATATCAAAACCACCCCATCGTAAAAGCTATAAGGTTCTCACCCAATGACATCTAAGATGACCTATTATATAGTGTATAATTGGATTAACTACCTCTTTCTAGGCCACCACATTGTAAAACATGTAATATTCTCATAAAGTGTTATATAGTCCTCCAAATCATATAATATTTTCAATAACCACATCATGAATATATCATATAGATCATTCATCATAAAAATCATAGAAATAATCATTGTAATATTATAACTTGATTAACTTATTGAAATGAAATGGGTCTAATTTCAATCACCTTAACTCATGATTATCCTATATAAAAGACACTAGTTTAATAATAATCTTATTGAAACATCATCAAATTGTATAAAATAAATGGGTTCCATAACAATATCTTTTAGAAAATATTAACAAATCTAGTAAAATAATGAGAAATATATGATTTAAATATATCCCCAATGGGTTATAAGTAACAACTGGTTTTTGTAACCTTAATCAATGGAATTACTATTAATATATCATTAAAAAAATTCTAAGAAAATATACCCTTTCCATTTTGAAAAAATCATTTAAAAAAATAATGTTCTCTCAAAACGACTGTGAAATTATTTAATAAATGCTTTAAAAATAATTGAAAACATTTCTTGAAGAATTTTTTTCTTTGAAAGTAGAATTTATAACATTGTTGAAAATAATTTTATAAAACAATTTTTTAATAGAAATAGGGTTTTCGATAGAAAATGTGATTTTAAATAAAAAATGTTTTGAAATATTGAGTACATAAAGAGAGAAAAATGAAGGGGAAAATGAATTCTAATTAAAATAACCAGAAAATAAAAATATTTACTATATTATTCTAAGATATATTGTAATATTTCATCATTGGAAGAAAAATAATAAACAATCCTAATAAACGATGGGTTAGTAACAGAAAAATTTTACTACTTCGGTAACATTGAATCATAATACCCATTAAAGAATAAAATTAAATCAAACATATAATATTAAAAAAAATGTAAATTATATATAATTTAAGGGGTAGTATATAAACCTCAAAAATGATATAGATGTATAACATAACATATATCTCAAATATGGAAAATGGATAGAAAAACATCCCTTACCAATTTGGTAACATTGAAACAGTAAAACACATAAAAGCGTGATCCACATATGGATATGTAAATTACAAACAAATTAAGTTTATTAATTATAAAACATGTTCAATAGATTTATATACACAACATAAAAAATATGTTGTTATTATGGCCTATATCACACAGAAATACAAGTGAGATGATAAAACCATTTCCTTATATTTGATTTGTGATTCTGGTTAATTATCTACATAAAAAAATATTAATTATTTATTTTATTTATAAATTATTTCATTTTTTATTTAATTTTATTTAACATAAATATATATATATATAATTAAATATTCATTTATGTTCTTGTTGGAGGTTTTGAATATATTCTGTGAGGATGGTATGACTCTGAGTATGATATACTCGGTAATACCAAACGTAGGATTAAAATAAGAATGATATTCTCAGATACAAGAAGAGGGTGCATTGTACCTTTTAAAATTCATTACATGAATTTATAGGATGTTTATGTTTAATAAAGTTAAACAAGATAATTCACAAGGCCTCTATAAGTTATAACATCTTTCTTGATTCAAGAAAAGTGATTCCAAAAATAAAACTTAACAAAAAATACAAAGATTAAGATTGTACCCTAAAGCATATAGAATCTAACTATATCAGAGTACAAAATAAGTATAAAAAAGTTATACATTCCTTAGAAATACAAAATTCAGCAAAAAACAAGTATTATGACTACAAGTAACAAAAAATAACTCTTTAATCTCAAAGATAAGGGTATCCCTAAACCTTGGATAAAGGTCCCTATATTTATACTTTCAAGAAAGTATGTCTTACCAACACCAGTGTAAGCCCTTGATACAAAGAACATAGTCTCTCTGGCAATTATCTCAAGCCCTCAACTATTTGGTAGTCGGTACCTTTGTCTTCCTCAGCAAGGAAGCCCTCAACATCAAGGTGTTGGAGTGAGTTCCCATTTATTGTTGAGGAAGAGCGGTGTTCTTGAAAATACTCAAATGAATTCACTATTATGTGGTAAATATTAACTAATTTGGATAAAATTTTGGTATGTAATGGTTTTTAGGGATTATACTGTTCACCCAAAACTCCAATACATAATAAAACACATGTTATGAACATTTTATACTTAACTCTTATGTTTCCTTATTGTTTTCATCTTTATTATTCATTATCAAAACTTTCTTGTCTAACCTATATAATTTATTCATTAAGGAGATGTTAAGGTGAGCCTCATTAGATATTTTTTTCCCTATGATTCTATGTATTATACAAAATTTATCAAATTAAAATTTTATATCTTCTTAAATTTTATTTTAACATAAAAGAAAATAATGTGAAAACATAACATTTAACCTAAATGTACTAACAATGATTTTCATACTAATTATGGTTATATATATTCATTATATATGATAAATTGTTCAATTTATATGAAATAGTTTATATTTTTAACATTTAAAAATAATTTGTATGAATGTAGGCATTTTATAAATTTTAAATCATTTGATAAAACAAATTTTATTATAAAATAAAATAAATGTAAATTTCTACTGTAATTATTGAATATGTTCATAAATATGTCAAGAAAATAATGGTGTCAAAATATATTATGCTCACACCCGTGTAAAATTATATATAAATATATAAATTTAATGTAAAATAATAATTCACACAATTTACTTAACATAAAATATTATCAGTATCATTTATTTCATTTCATTTTTAACTAAATAATAATTTTTTTTTGAATTTCATAGTAATTATAAAATAGAATTTCATATCAATAAATTAAATATAAACGATTATGATTAATAAATAATTTATATTTCTAAAAATATCTATCACAAAACCTATGTGGATTTTCCACTATAAAAATCCTTTAAAGAAATTAAAAGAAGAAAAATTATTTTTCATTCCTTATCATTAGATAACTTATTATATACATTATATTCCATGGTGAGTGGAATGTAATTTAAATATTTCATATTCTTTGATGTACATGCTTAAAATAAAATCATTAAATAAAATCAATACAATATTTTAATTCTTTTTCACTCATATCATTCTAGTTTAACATCCTAGTAAATGTTTTTTCCTTTAGAAGTGGTAATTAATAATTAAGGAATTCACATTTCATTTCAGCCAAAAAATTTGATGAAATTATTGTAAATTATAAATAATTTCTATTCAAATTTTGAAATCAATTTTTTTTCAAATAAAATTTATAGAAGTCAAAATTTCTTATCCAACATTAATCATATGGGCTGCGTGAGACGGAGGGTTTTTAAGACGAATATTTTATTTAGAGAAAAGTTAATTCCATGTAAACTTTATGACAAAAAATTATCATTATATGATACTCAATTAATATTTAATGATATATAATCTATAAAATTCATTTAAAAAATTCACCGATGTGGGTAATTTTAATTAATTAAAATGAATAAACTTTATTTATTTTAAAATAGTTTTTAGATAAATCTGTTTAAAAAAATTATCTAGAACCCAATATATATATGATTCAATGTAATTAAGAAGATTAAATTCAACTTATATTATTTTGGAAAATATTCAAAACACATTAGGACTTAAAAATTACTTAATTTATAGAAACTAAATGGCTTTTTATAAAATTATGTATTTCTTACTATTCACAAATAAATCATTAGATTCTAAAAAATCCCAAAACATTACCCAAAGTAATTTTTCTTATTCTGATTCCAAAATTGATATTTATTTTATTAAAAAATTATAAAATTTAAAAATAGTAAATATATTATTTATTCCATGAAATTAAATAAAAATCTTATTTAAATAAAATATATTTTTGAAGAGTGAATTCACATTAATAATTTTATTATCTATTTAATAAAAAATTGTAAATAGTTTATACTCAGTAATAAATTAATATATATTTTTTATTTATCATATTCTTATATTTATTACTATTCATACCAACCAATTTAGTAGTTATGTAATAATGAAAAAATATATCATGGATCATTTCAGTACATAAAACTCAGTCTATTATATAACCCAAGTTATCAATAAAACTCTTTTTGGGTGTAATTAAAGCTAAGTCATTATTTTATGTCCTTTACTCTAAAAATAATAATTTTATTCTTTTTAAATTACTAAGTGATACATTTTACCTCATTAATAAATTTTCTCTTTGAAATTTTTCATTTTTATCATTAATAAATGGTTAGAAAATTTAAAATACTTTTATTATAAATCCAAATTATAAAAAGGGTTAATAAAACTTCTACTTTATAAGAGAGAATGTCAGGTACAAAGTTCATATGGAAGAAAATTTATCAATGTTTCAAAATAAGAGAACATAAATGAGAATGGAGTAGATTCATAAATAATTATAGACCGTGATAGAGTTCAATGATAATAAATATGTGAATGATCATTAAAATTTTACGGGACTCAACACCACAAATCTGTTATGATTAAAAAAGACCATTGTTTCAACATAATTGAAGGTACTAGGGGAACATTTTTATTTCAAGATCGTTTTCCTAGTGTTGGGAAATTTTATTACCATCTAGACTAATAGAATCTGGAATATACATACATTAGGAGTATAATTTCATTCATTAATAAATTCCCACCACAATCACATATTTTTATCCAATGAAGTTCTGTTAGGATTAATTTTTCATGATTGATGAATAAAAAAAATTAAATAACACATAACCTTTAATGGGATAAAAATCAATTCCTCATGTCATTAAACATTAAAAAACAAAAATGGTAATAACATTGTATGATAATTACCAAAAACAATATACATTCACACATTAATATCCACATATTAACATTTCTACCTAAAGGACAAACCAAATAATTCCATTAATAAGAGTACATAATATTCATTAAACATTTCCAGACTATGTTTAAAACAGAAATATTATAATTATTTGATAATATATTCTTCTAGGACAAATCAGATATTATTTCTCAAATAAAATCCCATATGTATCTAAAATAAAATTAATCTTTACCTAAAAAATGTCATACAAATAGGACATCATGTAGGAGAGTTGTAGGGGTTTCATCCATATCAAAAAATTCATCAGAAAACCTCTTAATCTACAAATTTATCTACTTCTTTTCTATGATACCACCTATTATATCCTAGAATCATCACTCTAAGATTCATTGTAGAAATCATACATTTTACATTTCTAATTTGATACTTACAATGATGACAAAAAATTTTCCATAAGAACATTCAATATTAGAAGAACATGTTTGATCACATATACTATCACGGTCCTTTTAGGTTTATATTTTTAGATAATATGGAAAAACTATTATATATAAAATACTCATGTCATTAAATGATAATTTCATCCCACTTAATCTGTCATTTCTTTTTTCATGTCAATTCATCAGCATTATCTATATGAAATCCCTTTTATAAGAAACATTTTTAACATCCTTCTTTTTAAACTAGTGGAAATGTAAACACAATATGGTTGAGTTCAAATGATCATTTTGGTTAAAAATTCATAATGAAACGAATTTCATTAATTATAATAATAAGTGCATAAGGTTGGGATGATTTAATTAGTGTTAATGAGAAAATTGTAAAAGACCTCATCCTCATTAATGCATGGATCATGAAATTTGAAATAATGTAAAATAAAGGAGACATGAAAACAAATAATAAATATCCTTGGGATATAAATCACTACCATAAGAAACATTATAAACCCATAGAAAGAATAAAAAATAAATGTTGGTATCTTGGAACATTTTTCATCATAAATCATGTTAAACCAATGTTATAAATGACTATATACTAGTAAAATTCATTAGAGAAACCCCAATGTAACTCCCTCATTTATACCTTTAAAGACTAGGTATATTTCCCAATGTATTTGTGCTCAATCTAGGAACACCCATATTTGATGATATAATGGGATCACCCCGTGTTATCTAGGTCACAACATCATATAAGTTGTAATGGGCTCATGATAGAGAAAATATTTTCAATTAATTTATATTGAATATCATTGTTTTAAACCCACAAAATTGTTCTTCTAAGATGAATTGTTTCATTTTTATGATAATGGTGTTATTTTGAGCTGAATTGTAAAAATTGGCCATTTTGGATTTTTTAACAGTTTTAAATTATTTCGGTAGATTGGCCATAACATTATCTACACCGATCCAAATTGCGACATTTTTTTTCAGATTCTAAACATCCAGGGCTTCATTTAATATATTTGGACCAAAATCTGAATCGGCCATATGGAAGCTCAAAAGAAGATCACAAGTTGGATCAAGAAAACTGTTTTCAGTTCTGCCTAGTTTTGATGTGGGATCCATAACTCAACCACTGTGGGCCCAAAGCTTGTGAAATTCGGTGGGTGGACGCGAAAGGAGTTTTGGAGCATCTTTTAGGAATGAAGCACCGATTGAATTGGCCGTTTATGGGGCCATTAAAGCACCTTAATCCGGAGGATTTCGTTTTGGAGAGTCTGACTGGACAGAATAAATGCTCATAGTAAAACGGTCATAACTCTCGGAATACATGTCCAAATTCGCTGAAATTTTGAGGGGACACGGCCAAAGGAATTATGAACAACATTGATGAAGGGCTCAACTCGTGAAGATGTCATTTAATGGGGCTAAAACGCGTAGACATTCGGGAGAAGAATTCTGGCTATAAAAGGAGGAGAGTTCCACCCTCTCAAAGCATCCATTCTCCATCCCATTCCTTCTGGGACACCAAGAAGGAGAACTTTTCAGCTTTATCTTTTATTTATTTTCTTTTTCATTGTTTTGTAATGCCTTCTTCTTCCCCATTCAACTCGATTACCCATACCATAGTGGGGTAAACTTTTGGAGTGATTGGGGAAGGGTTGGTTTTCTACATTGTAATGCTTGAGTTCTTGAACGCAATTGAATAAATTTCTTTCTTCTTAAAAGTTGTTTTCAAATTCTTATAGCGGATTTTATAATCAAGTGCGATCGTTCTTGATTATTAATTCAGTTATTTATTTTTTCCTTGGTAAAATAATCAATATCTCCCTCCACTAATTTCTGGTTTATATACGATGGAATAAACTAGGAATTAGTGGTGAAGTACTCGACGATCGTCAGTACGTGTAAAAGGTGTAGTGAATGTTCTTGATTGTTTGGGATAAACAAAACACGATCGGGAATTTCCCATTTCAATTAAGGATATTCAATACAACTATTTTACACATGGAAGGAGAGTTGACCAAACCGAGATCTTGGTAAGGTTTTCTCTCACAATAACAATTTCACCAAGGAAGTGAGAGGAAACGATTGTGGAAACTCACTTTAATCAACTAAGAAGAAGAGGTTTGAATTAAATTAAACAAGGATAGCATTATAATTAGGAAACCGACCCCGAACTAATCACCCTTTTTAATTTCATAGTTTTTCAATCATTTGAATTTCAAATTTCCTTTCACAACATTTTTACCCCCATTTTAAAGTGACAAACCATTTTGTGTGCACTCCTCTTCGGGAGATATCCTAGGTCAACCACGTTACTACATTTTAACTTAGGAAATAATTGTTTTTCCACGCCCTACGACAGGCGTGCGTCAAACTTGGCGCCGTTGCCGGGGAGGTAGTGCCACAAAATAATTGTTAATATTTTACTTTTTCAATTAAAAAAAATCTTTTACCATGTTGTTTTCAAACGATTATTTCTTTAATTCATGGAATAATTACCCACCAGTGTGAGAACCAATTATTGAGTCACCTTGGTCTATAGATTATAAAGTTTCTTTCTTGGCCAGACAAATTCGAGGAGCTCGAATCAAAATCGTTATAGAGGAAGAATTCAAGGATCTCATTGAAAACCTTAAAGAGAACCTCGAATACCCAGTGTTGGAGGGTTTGGCAAGAGAATTAATTGAACTTCAGGAGTATTTTCCAGATTTTTATCCAGAAATGATCAATGTACAACACCAAGAAGAAGAAGTTCACAAGGATATTGAATCCCAATTTGAAAGAATTAGTCAAAAAGTTCAAAACCTTGAGACCTCAATACAGTGGATAGCGGAACAAGTACATGCATCCCATGATCCACAACTGGAGCCAGAACAAGAACCAGAACCAGAACCAGAAAAATTGATGGAAGAAGTATCTCCACAAATCCTTCAAGTTGAAGAACCCATGGAAGCATTGATGAAATTAAAATAAGATCCATTGAACCCATCTCAATCAATGTTGGATGAGATTGATGAAGAAGATTTAGCAATTGAAATACATACGGGAGATCAAAAGGATCTGGATAACTTCTGGAATGAGTGCGAGGAACTTCTTGAGCCAACTATTCCTCATAATGTAGATGATTCAGCAACATTGAAGGAAGAAACCAACCAATCAGTGGAATTTGAAGAGAAGATAGAGGAGTCTGACTACCTACCTCTATCTACGGAAATTCAACTTCAAGAGCCACCTCCCATTGAAGAACCAATTGAAGCCAAACAAGATCAGGGAGTTAATTTTTCATAAACTCATTATCTTTTGATTTTGTTGAAACTAAATTGAGTATTACCTCCCCTTGTTTTAATTTTTCAGATTCATCCAAAACTTGTATTTCCTTGGAGGGAGAATATGCATCTGAAGAGGAACATCTAGAGCTCCCCAAACCTGTTGAAAATTTAATGGAGGGAGTACAAGAGAAGATAAAAGTGGATTTTCTGGTGGAAAATGAGACACACGATACTTACTTTGAAAGGGAAGAATTTGATATTGATTCTTCATGCTTTAATTTTTTTCAAATAGAATTAAACTCTGACATTCCCTTTGATTTTTCCCCAGATGTATCATACCTTCATCAACCACTAGAGATTAAAGATGATGTTGTTCATGCGGAACCCAAGAAGGAGGAGGCTCTGTACTTCATCCTACCCCCACCATGCATGGTGTACCACATTGAGAAGGGGGTGGATCTGGTGTACTCTATCTATGGAGTCCTCCTCAACAAGAACAATGAAATGAAAGCTGGGAAGAGCCACATGTGGTGGTTCAAATCAAAGAAACCTCATCCACCATCAGATTGGGGATAATCCATTACAACTGCCCCTCTGGAGGCAGTCAAAACCCAGGGCCCACTTGGGGGATTAAACCAAGTTTTATCCTTCTATTCTCATCCTATTTCTATTTTTATTTCTTTCAATAAATATCTTATGTTTTCTTTTGTTATTTTATTTGTAGGTTTTCAGAGTGAAACACTTGGAAGCATAACTCAATGTTGCACTACAAATAAATCAGGTTGTACCTCTCTTTCACACTTTCTTGATGTTGTGATTAATTTGAAAATTGGCTTACATGTTAAATCCACTTGAATGCATCAAGGACACTGCATCATTTAAGTGTGGGGGAGGGAACCTTTGTAGTATAGGATTTTTATTTGATGTTTTTCAAAAATAAAAAAAATGCGTGTTTTCAAATTTTTGTGTGTTCATTTTTCAATTTTTGGTGTGTTTCTGAAACTTTTGAGCTGAAAAGATTATCAATACCATTATTGAAACCCATGTCAATGAGTGAACCAATCTATTTCATGAAATCGAGCATAAATGAATGCTGAAATGACTTCTTTTCAAGTTCAAATATTTTAGAATTTCATGAAAAGTACACTTATTTTTGAAACCCATGCCATATTTCACTGTCTATATCTTTGATATAACTTTCCTGTGAGGCTTCTGAACCATTTTTGTCATATTCTTTTCATTCACCTCATTTCTTGAGAGAACCAGACCATGCTTGCTTTAACCAGAATTTGATTTATTCCTTTCAAAACTTGAGGGTTGGGGTACATGTGTTTTAAATGATTGAGGCATTTATTTTGTTTGAAGCCCCCTTTTCAAAATAATCCTTTTCGTTATGGCCCACCTTTACATTTATCCTTCATTGTAGCCCCTAGTATCCATGAATTTCCTGTTAGGTTAGCCACATTACAAGCCAATTTTCCCTATCATACCTGCTCTTGAAGTAAAATTGCATGATCTAGTTGAACTTAAGTGTGGGGGAAGGTGTCTAGTGGTGTACTACCTCATTTGGTTATACTTTGGGTGGAAAATAAATTGTGGAAGAGATATGTGTGATGCTGAAAAATTATTCTATTGAAAGCTGTGCCTTTTCTGGAGCTTTTATGACAAGAGAAGCTGTGCCTTTCTGGAGCTTCCAATGTAAAAAGAAAGTTGTGCCTCTCTGGAGCTTTAAAAAAAAATCATGTTTGAAAAGATTGAAATGTTTGCTGCTGATCTGATTGAATGATGATGGAGCCTATTTTCAACAAAGGGGAAGTGAAGGAGACCATATTTGAGTGAAGACTAGAATCTTGCAATTTTGCTTCAATAAGAGCCAAGCCTTCCTTTTTCGGCCTCAGAACTTTTAACATCTAAATCCTACCAACCGGAAGCCACAGAACAACCCTGAAAAGTCTTCATGAGAAACACATGTTCTTGACTCACATCGGGTGGAGAATTAGGAATTTATCAGACCTATGGTGACTCTTGTGTGAGTTTGGATGAGAAAAGCCTTGTTCAGCCTTTACATTTGTGAGATGAGAGAAAATTCATGTGAGGTAGGTGTTTTGTGTGCATGGGATAAGAAATGAAGTGGAAATATATTAAAATCTTAAATGGAGAACTTGAAATAACAGTTTTTGATGAGGCATGATATCTTTTTGTTTCTTGAAATTGATTTGATTGATCTCATTGATATGTGTTTTGATTTTGATTTGATTTGATTTTTACTTGTCCAGGAGTCCAAGTGATAAGTGTGGGGGAATTTATAGAGCAAATATTTTCAATTAATTTATATTGAATATCATTGTTTTAAAACCACAAAATTGTTCTTCTAAGATTAATTGTTTCATTTTTATGATAATGGTGTTATTTTGAGCTGAATTGTAAAAATTGGCCATTTTGGATTTTTTAACAGTTTTAAATTATTTCGGTAGATTGGCCATAACATTATCTACACTGATCCAAATTGCGAAATTCTTTCTTTTTCAGATTGTAACATCCAGGGATTCATTTAATATATTTGGACCAAAATCTGAATCGGCCATATGGAAGCTCAAAAGAAGATCACAATTTGGATCAAGAAAATTGTTTTCAGTTCTGCCTAGTTTTGATGTGGGATCCATAACTCAACCACTGTGGGCCCAAAGCTTGTGAAATTAGGTGGGTGGACGCGCAAGGAGTTTTGAAGCATCTTTTATGAATGAAGCACCGAGTGAATTGGCCGTTTATGGGGCCATTAAAGCACCTTAATCCGGAGGATTTCGTTTTGGAGAGTCTGACTGGACAGAATAAATGCTCATAGTCAAACGGTCATAACTCTCGGAATACATGTCCAAATCCGCTGAACCATTGAGGGGAGACGGCCAAGGGAATTATGAACAACATTCATGAAGGGCTCAACTCGTGAAGATGTCATTTAATGGGGCTAAAACGCGTAGACATTCGGCAGAAGAATTCTGGCTATAAAAGGAGGAGAGCTCCACCCTCTCAAAGCATCCATTCTCCATACCATTCCTTATGGGACACCAAGAAGGAGAACTTTTCAGCTTTATCTTTTATTTATTTTCTTTTTCATTGTTTTGTAATGTCTTCTTCTTCCCCATTCAACTCGATTACCCTTACCATGGTGGGGTAAACTTTTGGAGTGATTGGGGAAGGGTTGGTTTTCTCCATTGTAATGCTTGAGTTCTTGAACGCAATTGAATAAATTTCTTTCTTCTTCAAAGTTGTTTTCAAATTCTTATAGCGGATTTTATAATCAAGTGCGATCGTTCTTGAATATTAATTCCGTTATTTATTTTTGCCTTGGTAAAATAATCAATATCTCCCTCCACTAATTTCTGGTTTATATACGATGGAATAAACCAGGAATTAGTGGTGAAGTACTCGACGATCGTCAGTACGTGTAAAAGGTGTAGTGAATGTTCTTGATTGTTTGGGATAAACAAAACCCGATCGGGAATTGCCCATTTCAATTAAGGATATTCAATACAACTATTTTACACATGGAAGGAGAGTTGACCAAACCGAGATCTTGGTAAGGTTTTCTCTCACAATAACAATTTCACCAAGGAAGTGAGAGGAAACGATTGTGGAAACTCACTTTAATCAACTAAGAAGAAGAGGTTTGAATTAAATTGAACAAGGATAGCATTATAATTAGGAAACCGACCCCGACCTAATCACCCTTTTTAATTTCATAGTTTTTCAATCATTTGAATTTCAAATTTCCTTTAACAACATTTTTACCCCCATTTTAAAGTGACAAACCATTTTGTGTGCACTCCTCTTCGGGAGACATCCTAGGTCAACCACGTTACTACATTTTAACTTAGGAAATAATTGTTTTGCCACGCCCAACGACAGGCGTGCGTCATCTCACATAGGCTATCTAGGATGCCCTATTATATATGTTTTAATGGGATCAACCAACTATATTTGGGTCTCCCTAACATATAAGCTGTAATAGAATCACTCGATTTTATTTAGGCACCCCATCATTATATCTATAATACGATAACCTACCACTAACTGTGTTTCCCTATCGCATAAGATGTCCAATATTTCAAATTTAAATAATGTACACAGAGAAATCATCATAAAAATCCGAGAGACAATCATTTTAATTTTTTTACTAATTAACAAATTGAAATTAAATGGGTTTTTATGTTAATCTATTTGTAATTGGATTAGCTTGTTGAAAAGAAAGAGGTTTCATAACTATCTCTTTGATAAATTTTCAGCCCATCAAAAAGAAACGGGATCTATAAAAATATCATTGGAACATTATTAATCAACCTATATAAGGAATAATGATGGTAATATTACAAATAATACCCAATATAGCTTATGTAACAACCATGGATGTAGCCTTTAAGTAATAGAAATACCATTAATAGAACTTTAAAGACATTTTGTAGATAAAATATCCTTTCCATTTAAAAAAATATTTAAAACATTATTTTTTTAAAAATAATTCACTTTGAAAATAACCATGAAAACATGTAAAGGATAATTTAAAAATTATTTAAAAAACTTCTGAATGAAAATATCCTTTCTAATTTGATATTAATTTTTGAATCATAATTAAAACATTTTTAGAAAAAATGGTTTTATATGAGAAAGTGATTATTATTGAAAAGATTATTTTTTATAAAAACATTATTTTAAACTATTTAGTATAAAAAAATATAGTAATGTGAAGGAAAAACATATATTCTTATTTTATAACATGATGGGAATAATTTTCATAAGTTTCATTAGAGTTATATCATAATATCTCATCATTGGAGACATAATAATTAACTTTCTCGATAAACAATGAGATTGTAACATAAATATTTTTCAATATTGGTAACTTTGAATCATAATCCCCTATAAATAATAACATTAAATAACTCATGTAATTTCAATAAAATAAGCAGATCTATGATATAACGAGTCAATGGGGTTAGTATATACACCTCATAAAAGAAGAGAGGTGTGTAAAATACCATACATCTCAAAGAATACTAAATGAGATATAAATACCATACCAATTTAGAAACTTCGAATCAATTAAGATACGTTTCTCATAGTTTGTGGGAAAAGAAAATTATATTCCTAATTAATCACAATGTCTTACTAGGGTCATATCACTTCAAGGGATTCTCATTTTTTCACCTACTTTTTATAATTGACTTAAATTATTTCATTTATTTTTTTAATTATTTAATGAAATTAATAGTAATTTTTTTGGATTATTTTTTATTTTATAACATATTGTAATTAAATTAAATATAAAATCCTAAACTAGTTGAACTATAAAATATAATGAGTTAAATAATATAAAAATTGGTTTTGGGTTCTATTTTGGGTTTAATCATTATTCTTCATTGTTTGATTGATTTTATTATTACAAAAAAACATTAAATATCATTAGAAATTACTATTGTTTGTTTAGAAATAGTTGAAATCATGGAATTACAATGATATCTTAATTAAATATATTTTTTTATAAAGGATAATTCACAGGTTGTTAACAATAGTTCCATCATCCAGGCACCGACTCAATCAATGTTGTTTCTAAAATTATTTTTTCTCAACTACCTCGTGTGAATATATTTTCAATGATGATGGGGTAAAGATATTATGATAAATAAAATAAATCAGTTATGTCAAATATCATGAGGGATTGTCACCACACCATGTACATTCTTCACACCCATAAATTCTACTCATATATACCACAAATGTAAAATAATATTTAAGAAAAATTCAATAAAACCTTGACCTCTGTAAGCCAAGCCTCTAGTCAGCCTCTAATTATCAATAATAAGATATCATTTTAGTGTAAATATGTAATATAAGTGATAAAAGAATATAAATAGAAAATAAAAGAATCCAAAAACAATAAGGATGATATAAATATAATAAAATAATGAAAATGTAAATAATTGGGATGAGCGAGATATAAAAGAAGAAAATTAAATTAAAAATGGCCTAAATAAAATATAATGAAGAATTTTTAAATAATATTAATAATATTATTATTATTATTAATAAATAGAAAGAATAAGAAGAAGAAGGTGGTGATGGAGAGGCCCTCGACCTCCTTCAATCAACACGAAGATCTCCCATTATGATGACACTTTCATGAAAAATAGGTGTGAAATTTAAATCACCTAACGGTCGTGAGTGTTGCTGATTTTTAGAAAATATGTGTTCCACATAGGTTAGAGGATACATTAGGGCGTGCATGGTTTCCATGGTGGGCTTAATGTAGTCGTGGTTCCATGTGGAAGGCGCTGTGTCAGGTGAAGTGAAGCTGTAGGAGCTGTGGAGCGGTTGTTCCTACTTAATCCCTCTATCCTTTTAAGTGGATAGTGGGTCCATAGAAAATGTATCATGGGGGTCTTTTGGATAACAAGTGACAATCCACGGTGGTGGAGACACATGGAAGTGAATATGGATCTTGACCTGAGGTCGAGAAGTGGTGGAAATTGTTTTATCAATCATCAGAATACTATGAAGATCGAATGAGTCCACCAATGAGATTGTGTGAGGTGTTGGAGGTTAACCCATGTCCTCGTTGTGGTGGAAGTGGAGGAAGTGCCCGATATGATCTCTTTAAGGGGTGGCCATGGTGTATGCTAGGCGATATGAGCAGTGACCTGTGCTAAATAAAATGATATAAATGGATGAACAAGGCATTATTGATAAGGGGTGAAGAATACCACAGAAAATGTTTTACCACTTTGAAATACGACATGGTTTCATAATACATTATAATATAGGGTTTGGAAGCCACCAATCATATTGGATGATCTAGGTATGGCCTCCTAATATTATCTATACACACAATGGTCGTCCAATGCACCCATGCTGGCTCTCGACCCGTTGTTACTCCCCGTGGGGTTCACCACCTGTATGACACAATGCATGGTGATTGATCACTCATGAATCCCCAAATCGAGAAGAGTCTCCTGAGCTGGCCTAGTTGTATTCCACCTGTGGGATGAATAAATAGAGGGTCATCTTGGCTGATGGGATAACCTAAGCTAATCATAATTTTTTATATAATCTCATATAAAAGGGTTAAGTAATTTCATAACATTTAATATTATTCATAAAAAAAATTAAAATTTAATATTCATCAATATTTTAATAATTAAATTCCATTTTTATTCAATAATTTAAACATCACATTTTTTAATAAAATACATACATATAATGAAATTATCATGGAAAACCATTAAAAATTGATTTAAATTAAAAAACAAAATTCCCCATAAATAACTGTATCAAATACCCCAAGACATAAACTATGAATTCATTAATGTATTAAATCTTGATATGGAAGATCGTAGGTCACCAATTCTACCAATATTATAATTCAATAGTAATAAAATAAAACCAGTATTAATTAAAAATACAATTTTCAAATTCTAAAAAAGATATCAATTCAAATTCACAATTTTCAAATAAAAATACAATTTAGGCATTTTACTTTTCACCTTTGAAAACTAATAAATGTTCTCTTATCATTCATTCAGGTTCCATAATTAATCAATATTAAATATTCCAAATCATGGTTTGCCTCAATTTAGATACATTTCATGCATCACTCATGATAAATTTCAAGTGGAGTAATTCTCTTATCATGAGAACACGAACCTTGTCCATAAGTTTATAAAAGAACACATTCTCCAATTTGTAAATACAAAACATAAATAAAATAATTACGGCATTCAATTATGGTTCAAATATCTCTCAGGATTATGTTCTGTAGGAATATTTATTTTATAGTCGAATTCCCAAGGAGGGTCACTACCTATTAAAGCATAAAATTTTATATCAAAAAAATATAATGTTTCATTAAATTACCACATTCAAATTGCAACAACTCCCAACATCACCAAAACGCAGAGTAAATATCAATATCAAATTAAGAATAATTAATTATTTGTGAACGACATATAATTTTTTTATACTTTTATACATTTTTTTATTTTTCAATAAACCATTTAATTTTGATTCTTTTTTATTTTTGAAATTAATGGTTATAAATCCTCAAATACCCTACCTAAAAACATATGATAATCATCATAGGACAAGTAATGGTGATTTTTTGTATTCCCTAATCTGAACCCATTTTTTAATCAATTTTTGGTTCTTTTTTTCAAATACCTTCATATAAATAAGATGAAAACAATTAAGTATCATGAAGTAATTAATAACCATAATTTATTCTCATATTAAGAATCCGAACACTTTTTACAAACATTATAAATCATCCCTTCTTCCATGATTCCATTAACCCCCACAACACAATATTAAAATATCATCAAAATACTAGGAGTAGTGTATGAATGGATAAAAATGTTTTGAAACATGGTATATCCTTAAAGAGTTCATTCATGGATTCTATGGTCTAAACAATGATCAGTATAAAGTAATTCTTTTTAGGATAAGCAATTTTCAAAATATACATCCATTATTTTTAACTTTGTATGCATAACAATAGCTTTAGAAAGTTCAAGTGAATCTTTTGGTCAGTGACATGTCCCAAGATCACTCAAAAAATATTCCCAAAATAAAATCGGAAGTACGAGGTTTAGAAATCCTCTTGAGAATAAAAATAAGATATTAAAAAATAACTCTTCGAGTGATTAACAATAATAAATAAATTCCCATGAATTTTGGAAATTTATATATGGAAAAGAGTTGGTTGATTTCATTTACATGATTCAATTAATTTCCTCAATTCATGAGTCCTCATTTTATCATTCGTGATTCATATTAATTATAAAATTATCATTTTAATTTATTCAATTTCATTGGAATTAAAAACTAAAACAGTGAATCAATAAATTTCAATGAAACTCATGTCTCCTAGATTAGTCAAGTAAAGCAGAATTCAAGCATCGACCTGAAATTTCATCTTCAAAGCTCAATTTTTTTTTGGAAAAATATTCTAGGATTTTAAAAAAAACAATAAAAGTAAAATCCCATTACTATTAACATTATTAATCTTACTAAAATGTTTCACGGTTTACTTGTTTTATCATAGTCCTAAAATAATTATGTAATCATTAAAACAAAAGGATAATGTAATTGAAGAACCATAATACAGAGGTAGTGGGGATACATGATATACTAATAAAATTGAAATCATAGAAAAAAGTAAAAATAAGACATGGTTGATTCCCCAATTGGGTCTGAAATTTTTACTACTCTAAAGGATATTTACATCAATTATCCAATGTTATTTTGTGAATTATGATTCTTTGATTTCAGCAATATCACGTGGATTTTCCATGTTTATGATTCTTCCTTATTAGAGTGAAATGACCCCTTTATAGAATATACCATATCCTCACCCTTAAAAATTATTTATAACATTCATATTGGGGTAATATAATGTATTATTCATCCCCCTTATTTGTTTCTCCTTTTTCAGCCTCTTCATTCTCTTCAAATGTTGGATTAATATGGTCTACATGAATCGAATGTTAAAATGGAATTAATATAGGTATTTTGGCTTAAACGATATTTAAATTTTATTTTTTATTAATTAATTTATCCCTTTCAATATGAGAATAATCTATCTTGATTTCCTCATTCTCAACAAAATGGTCTATTTCATAGTATTCCCCAAATATTTGTTCATCAAAATTTGGGAGCTCCATATGTTCCTCAACAATTGGATTTCATGTTTCTTCATCATTCACTAAGTCATGAAATGGATTAACCTAATATTAAAATTTAAAACAATAAATAATGACATTAAATTAAGAGTGAATAAAATTTGGAAATAACGATTTCAAAGAAAAATCATATCTCTGAGTTGTTTTTGGTTTAAACACTACCTTAGTGGTAAGTGTATGTTGACGTTGGATCTCAATGTATGGAGGTTGGTAGTTGGGATCCTATATAATTTCTTAAAATTCTATTTTTATGTAGCATCCACCTCTTCCATGGATATAGTGACATGAAATGGTACTAGATTTTGTACTTTTTAGGGATTGGGGAGATCATATTGTACCTCATATTCCTTCCAAATGTCATCCAGATCATGTTGATCTCCCACATTTATCACAGTAAGAATTATTATCTCATCATTAATAAACTCTAGATCATCATGGATTTTTTTATTTTTATCTTCATATAGTTGGGCATGGATATTATTCAAACTGGGTGAAACATCAATGATTAATTTAGTAAAGGTATGTAGCTATTATGGCACTTCCTTCTTGTCCTCTAGTCTCTGTTAATCAATTTTAACTCCCTCAATCATATCTTCCAGTTCATGAAGTAAAATTAATTTTTAATTTCATGTTATTAAAAACATGGATAGGTCAGTCATTTTGTATACATTCTATAGGAGAGCCAAAAATTTAGCATTATGAAATACTGGTTCATACACCTGAGAGTTATTATTCCATGAATTGAAATAATGGTTTTTTGAAATTTTCTTGCATTTTTTATAAATGAAATCAATTCTATCTAAAATGTTAAGATTTAAAGTGTAAGAAAATAACTTTTTTTCTCCCAAAAAATGGTTCCATTCTTAATGTAGTCTTATTGTAGGGTGTTTCCAGAGAAAATTATTTTTCTATTATAGCACAGTGGCGGACTAGGGTTGTATAACTTATGGATCTTCTCAGTTATTTCACCTACATAATATAATTCACCTAAAATATTTATTTTTATTGTTTTAATTATTTTATGAAAACAATGTTAAATCATTTTGAGTCATAATTTTTTACTATTTATTTGTTTTGAATGTTTATAAATATTTTGAATTTCTAAGAAATTTTAATCTAACCTCCTCTTATAATCATGCTTGGTGACACACCTTAGTCGAGGGTGTTCCACCTTCCAGGACATGATTCTATGGATTTCATTTCATCAACTGATTCTCTCAACTCTATCATGTGAATATATAGTTAACGAAGAGAGGGAAAATCTATTAAAAAATAAATAAAAAAAGATTGAGTTTCATGCCATGGGGGACATTAACCACACCTGATACATTATCCATACAAATGCACACTACTCATATACACCACAATCAAAAAATAAACATTATGTGAAATTCAAGAACACCTTGACATCCCCATATCCATGCCTTGGATTATCCAACCATTATTGCGAGTAAGATATCACTTTATGGAAAACATATAAAAGAATAATATAAATAAAAGGAAAAGAAAAAAAATATTAAATAAAAATAATGAGTATGAGATAAATTAAACAGAAATATTAAATTAAAAATAATTGGAATGAGAGGGAGAGGAGAATAATAATAATAATTAAATAATTAAATAAAATATAAATAATAGTAATAAATTATTAATATTATTAATAATATTAATAATAAATAATAAGAATAATAGTATATATATGAAGGGAAAAATATTCGGTGGAAAAACAATTTAAGAAGACATTACTAGAAATTTTTGCATTTATAAAATTAATTCAATAAATTACAAAAAAACAAAATTACAAATGTAATGAAAAAATATATAGAAAATAAATTAATGAAGAATAAGATTAAATCAATAACCCATCACATGGTGATTCTCCCATTTTATGTTTATGTTAATCTCTCATGGGCATCATCAGCCACCTCTATTTATAAGAAAACAGGATGATGCCCTTAGACTCATTTAATCAATATGAAGATATACATTTAATTTTACTCTCATGAGACCCACTTGTCTGAATTTTAAATTCCTTGAATATCTCATGTGTGGATTATTTTTAGTGTGGATGATATCCATACTAGGTAGCAGCTCATTTATGGTGTTCATGGGATTCATGGTGGACTCGATGTAGTAGTGGTTCATTGTGGATGGGGAAATGGGGAGTGAAGTGGGACATTGTGGTCTATTGAGAGTTATCTCATTCTTTATCCCTCCAACCTTCGAACTGAACATAGGGAGCTTCAAAATTTTATGTGGTGGTCATATAGAGACCAAGATGTGATCCACGGTGATGGAGAGATACAGAATGGAAGATGGATCCTGATCCAAGGTCAAGAAGCGAAGTCAACAGTGTTCTCCTTCATATGGACACTTAAAAATTTGGATGAATCCTCCATGTTAGTTGAATCTAGTGATAGAGGAAAAAAAGTGATCCGAGGGAATGGAAAATTTTACCCCAATAAAATTTGATGGAGTTGTGGGAAGTTATGAGAAATTCAATCCATCAATTAATTTGATCTATGGAAAATAACTTTGTGTTAAAGGTCATAATTCTAGTGGTTGAGAACGATCCAATCTCATAAATGGTGGCTAGAGAGTATTCATGGAGATAAGAGCAGCGATAGGAGATGAAGACAAAGGCCGCAATAGTGGATCAGGATGGAATTGAGGGGCAGTGAATAGAAGCCTGTAAAACTATGTCACACATTGAAATGGAACAAAATTTCAATTTAACTTATAATATTGTGTGTGGGATCCCCATATCAAAATGGATGATTTGGGGATGGCCAGTTGGTTTAACCGGTACACACAATGGTCACACACTATGCCCATGTAGGCACTCATGCCACCCTTACTTCTTGCGTTGTTCACCACCTATAATACACTACACAGGGGTTTTATTCACATGTGAACTCTTGAATGATTGGGCTCACCAAATCTATCTTGGACGGTTGTCCCCTATGGTCGGCTAAATGGAAAGATATCTTGGTTGTTGGAATAGCTCGATCACTACCTATTTTTTTCAATAAAATTTAGAAAAATATCTAAAAAATTTCAGAAGATTTAATTTGAATCATAAACAAAATTTTTAATGTAAAATTTTCCATTATTTTAACCAACTAAATAAATTTTTATTAATTAATTCAAATTTCATATTTTCTAATAAAATATTTTAATATTTTATAATTATCATTGAATCCCATTAACAAATCATTGAAATTTTTTGAAAACAATTCACATAAGATGAGTCTATCAACAATAAAAACCATGAAAGAGATATCCCAAAAGGGGTATTAAAATCACAAAAAAAATTATTTATAATAATAATGTAGATTAATCATTAGTATATACAACAAAAAACAAAAATAAGTGGTGAATATGGATTATATCTCCTAGAAAAAAAAGTGAAACGAGAAAAGCCTTACCTCGATTTTGATTCATTATGCTACTTATTTAACTACCTAAATAATAAACATATGATACTTATTTACTTTATTGAAAAAATTTACTGTATATTTTTACTTTTATTACACTTATAAACTATAAAATAATATTAACATAATCAATTAGGTTTTTTGTTTTGACCGAATTTTGACTATATGTCAATAATGACTTTGGTAGGTTCACTATGGTGCATGTGGTAATTATTTAAACATATTAAAGATAATTATAAAGATATAATTATTACCTTTATACATAAATTATTCTTTAAAAAATCATGAAATATCATTACGAAAAGTGATGTAGCGTTACAATAATGGATATGGTAGGTCATACCTACAAATGAGTACCATTATAATTTTTCAATTATTCTTTTGGAATGATGGTATGAATTTTTTTTCTTAAATATCATAATATAATATATGAAATATTATTTAATTAATATACTTATATATATAACTCTTGTTATTTCTTATTGAAAATTGAAATCACATTTTTTCGAGGAGGCGGTAGTCCACATATCCACGAACGATGTTACAATTTTACCAGTGACTAAAATTATTCAAAACGATATATTTTTTTAAAAAATATTATAATTACATCATTGAAATTATAAATATTTTAGTTATATTTCATTATTTATTATATTTACTCTTATTACCTTCCATGTAACGCATTAGTGAATAATGAATCACAAATCATTTCACGGGGAGGTAGTCTGTCGTACACATGAGCGACTTTATCATATCCCTTATGAAATAGAAAATAAATTGATTATATATTTTATAATGACTCCACATGTATAATTATTTTATAAATATCCTATATAAACTATATATCTATCAACATACCAAACAGTGAGATGTGGTAATGGAAAAACGAATCACATCATTTCGTGAGGTGGTAGCCTGCCATACAAAAAATGATGATTTCATTACCCCTTTGATGGAAGTGTGTGTAATTTTATTTCATACCCAAAACATTAAAAATTTCATTATTTTTAATATACTAATGTTATTATGTAATAATTATATAAGAATAATTAATGGTGGTGTAGAAATAAGTAAATTAAATATGCTAATTGAATAACATTACCTCTTCTTTAGGTATACACCATAGGTTATCACAAAATCAATAATGGGTTGTATTCATTCCCTACATAATGATCCTTGTATGAGGTTAGGGATGTTTGTAATTTATTTTTATAGGGTTTTTTTGAAACAAATGTATTTAGTGTTCTGAATAATTGGCGGAAGTGAGTGGCCATTTTTAATGGAGGAGAAGTGGCATTCTTTTAAATACTCAGAAGAATTCAATATTGGGAGGTCAATATTACCGAAATTGTCTCCAATATTGATAGTTAATGGTTTAAAGAGACGATATGTTCAATAAACACAACCAAAATTCAATTAATCCCAATTTTTCAACATTTGTTTCACTAACTCCTATGTTTCCTTATTTTTTCTTTGTTGTTTTACATTTTGATAACTAGATTTCTAAACTAAGTAATTTAAATATCAAGTATAAATTAAAGTGGTACATATTAGATAACATGTACCCTCTAACAATAATTATTAAATAGTTTTTTAAAATAAGAAACATATGTGTGTTCATAATTAATTTTAACATAAACAAAATTAATGTGTAGAAACACTACTTTAAGCATAAGCGCACTAACATTGTTTTTTAATAACTATGGGAAAATATATTCATTATAAAATAACAATTGGTACATCAATTCAAATTTATGATATTTATTAAAATATAAAAATAACATCAAGTAATATGTGTTTCATAGTAATTTTATATAATCTAATAAAATATTATTTACCATAAAATAACATTATTGTTAACACTGATATTATTCATTTAAATTGTCTTTATAAATATTATTAAAATTATGTAATTAAGATATATTATTCTCGCCCATATGTAAATATTTTTTCTCTATAAATTAAATACAAATGTTTATGATAAAAAAAGTTTATCTTAAAAAATAATACCAATAACAAAACTGATTTTTTTTGTCCCATCCCAAATCTTTATATAAATTAAAAGGAAGAGATTTTTTGTGTTTCTTCATTACATAACTTATTATATGGGTCATATTTAAATGATTGTGAAAATTATTTTTTATATTTCTGAACATTTTATGTCCACGGTCCTAATAAACTCATTAAATAAAATAAATATAACACTATAGGTCATTTCACTCTTATCATTCTAGTTTAACCCCAAGTTTACTTTAACTATGGTAATTAATTTTTTTTGCATTCATTATTCCATTTGGCCTAAAATTTAGTTGAAATTATTATAAATTAAAAATTATTCAGATTAAAAATATGGAATAAATTTTCCAAAATTCAATTCACATGTGTGAAAAAAAACATAATTTAACATTAATCCCATAGACACGATAAGACATCATGTCTTTAATAAGAGTAGTTTTTTCGAAAGAATATGATTATATATTAGCGCTATGTGTAATAAAAATAATTTTATCAAAATATATTTATATTAAATAATATATAATCTTGTTTTTTTTTAAAGAATCCCCATTATATATTATAATAAATTATTTAAATGGAGAAATATTATTCATTTTAAAATAGTTTTTATAAAACCCCACTTCTTAACATAAAAATAACATTGTTATAAAAAAATATATAGCTAAATCAGAGTATTTATTTGGATTAAAAATATAATAGGTTAATTGAACAAATATTAAAAAAATATTTTCACTTTTTAATAAATTATATTATTGAAACTAAAATAATTTTTCGGAAAAAACACTCTCTTTCATTATTCATCAAAAAATCCATATTTTTTTGAAAGATCCCAAAAAATTATTGAATGTTATTTTTGATATTACAAATTAAAAAACAACTTTACTTTTTTCAAATAGAATTTAATAAATTTCAAATAATTTATTATGTTATTTTCTCACAAAAATAAAAAAAATATTTTTGAACAAAAAATGTTTATAAAGAATGAAATCAATTTAGTAAAAAACACTTAATTATTTACTATACATCTATCAATAATTTATATTGAGTAATATATTTTTATAAATAAATATATCATAAAGTTGTTACTGTTAATACCCTCTATTTTAATGTTTAGGTTATAATGGAAAAATATTTAATGGGTCATTTATGTTTGGTAATACTGGATCTTTCGTCTAACATAAGTCATCAAAAAACATATTTTTATGTGTATCAAAAAATAAGTCAATGTTTCACGTCATTTACACTATCGAATATTTTTTTATTAAATATTATTGTGTTATATTCTCTCTATATATACAAATATCTATAAAACAAATTAAAATAATTATTTCTAAATATAAGATATAATACATCTAGGTTTATCACATAGTAGTGAGAATGATGGCCCACTTACCTACTATCAAATTTCTACTTCCTTTTCATAATTTCCATGAATCATAAGTGTTATTATTTTAGTAACCCCTAAATTTTTAAATGAAATTTTTATATAATTTCATCAATTTGATAAAATCAATATGTCATTGCCATGTACTGTAAAAATGTTAATAAATTATGAAACAAATGTATTTCAATCCTCTTTTCCTCCTCTATAATACCTAAGTGAGACCCAAAATTTATTATGTAACTCATGTCATATTTATAAAAAATACTCTCTAGTTAGGGATTTCCCTAAGTACAAATAATAATTACAGAAAGATACGATATTTTTTGGATTCATACATTTGATATGAAAACCAACTATCTCCTTAACATAGTGATAATAAATTAATAGTGGTGTATTTTTCCAAAACTAACAAAAAATAATAAAAAATACTCATCTTCCAAATGGAAAGTATAAAAATTTGGGAAACATGGGAATTTTTAGGTAATAAAAAATGATTCAAATCTACATAAAATTTGAGTGTAGTCTAACATGGAAATCTTACCATCCTCCACACTAGTTTTGTATTATGGTATACCTAGCTTACTAATTGTATGTTACCAGATTACTTCTATCATTGTAGGAAAGTTTTATTTTTTCACCACAGCCTCCTGTCATGTTCAATAAACACCTAATGAGGTAACTGTTTACAAAAAACAACCAAATACATTCCATACTGAATGTATCTATTATCAAAGGTGACCACATAAAAATAGAAACAAAGTACCAAATAATGTTTGAAACCATATAATTATCCAATCCTAAAATAATTTATTTATATAAAACAAATATGGATTCTATATTCATATGTGAAATTAATCTTTTTTCACTAATATTATCAGACACTATACACCACCTACACTATTAAAAAATGAAAATCAAAAATGATATAGGGTTTATTACTCTTGAAATGAATATTTATACTATAAATAGTTAATAATATACTCATACAATAAAACCACCAATTCATAAACACATTATTCACCAAAAACATTGAAATATATTTTCCACATTATAATCAATATTTACTCTCTAAAAAAATTCTATTACATCATAAATACCATTATTATTTGAATACACATATATTGAGTCAAATATATATATTTTTAAATCTATTTAGGCCTTTATCTATCTATCACTATACACAACATTAATCTTATAAACTCCCTTTTCCAATTTTATTTTCCCACTCTAGGTAACAATGTTACATTATTCAGCCTAATTTATACCGATACTATATCCTAAAAATAAAATTCAAAATACTCAATCCATATGTCAACATGATTCAAACCTATAAATTGTAAATTGGAAAAAAATTCAACTTCATTTCTTTTCCTCAAAATAATCAATTCATAAGTTGAAACTACAAATAATTTCTAAAAAGTTCCCCATGGGAACCGAAAATCCCACATATTCACATCCATAATAGATCAAGAGATATTTCAAATCAATCTATAACCCAATCATTGTTTATCCGTTAATAAAACACATCATACCACACCTCCTTGTGTCATGGAGAACCTATACAATTATAGTAATGTTTTTTGTAATACCGTATGCATTCCATATATTCACTATAATCATGTTATACGATGATTTTCATAAGATTGAATGAACATTACATATATACATATATTTCATTTTTACAAATTATTATCCAATAAAAATAATTGTAAATCACAACTGAAAACCAATAGGTTTTATGTATTTTTAGATTATTCACATTACTGTCTTATTTTTTAAAAATCAGAAACATCTTCTAAAAAAATTCTCCACAGGTAATACCCTTCAAGATCTATCATATAAAAAATTATTTTTCATTAACAATTGATTTAAATATAATATTTTTGTGAGATCATATTCTTATTAATGGGTATAACACAATATATGTTAATTAATACAACATAAAATTTTATGAAAACATCAATATATAGAAGATGAAAAACATTGGGGTATAAGAAAATAATCAATGTATATGACCGTAGCATAAAAAATTCATACAGAAATACATCAATAATAAATCATAACATAAGGATATTGGAATAACATCTGAATTTATGTGTTTTAATTTTATATAACATATAAATTTTGCACAATAATACACATAAAAAATCATGTCTTATGATTGGGTTCACATCCATGATCTTTATCAAATTTTAGGCAAGAATTTACAAAATCATAGTAGACTACGATGACATTCCAATTTACGAAACATAATATCTTATGATATATAAATCATTACATAATGAATTAAAGGGATATTTAATTTTAGTTCCACCCTTCACATATTGATAAAAAATATATATGTGTTCCACAATAACATATAGACCATCATAAATCCATCATAACATAGTTAACCCATTAGTGATATATGATTTTTAGGAAAAATTTCCAATGGTATAAAAATGATCAATAAAAATAATAATCTGGATGGTTAAATTGAATCATATCCTTAGTGAAATTTATAATAATTTAAGGATATTGATATAAATAAAATACAAATATTAATACAATGAATAAAAATTATTTATAAAGTAAGATCAAATATACTTTACAATTATAATGAATTTTTTAATGTAAATGAATTATGAATAAATGTTTTTAGAAGAATATGAGAAATAAAATCAATATTAATTTGAAGAATAATTAAAATATTTAGTGGAACAATTTTAATGAAAATTGAAGAAAATGGTTGAAGAAAATCATTAAGACAAAAATGTTATTGAGGGGATATAAAAAGGTTTCTTTCACGCCATTAAAAAAATTCAAAAACATTTAAAATTAACATATCAAATAATATAATTAGGGGAAAAATATAAAAAAGAATATATAAAAATTGATATGGATTGGAAATATCCCCATGTGAAAATTTTATATAATGAAAAATATACCTTCAAGAATAATTTCCAGTGAATTTTGAATCATTGAGTTGGGTAGTTGTGAGAATACATTTAAATTGACAACATTACACAAGGAAATTAAACAGTGTCTATTATATTTAATGTTCATGAATATTACCCTAAAAAAAGTTTATTAATTGATAACCATAAGTTAGAAGAAATATTGGGAGAGAAACACATACAATTACTCTTGACTTATATGAAATTGATTAAATATCCCATTAAATTAGAATAATATAATTAATAAATTATTTGAAATTATTGTACATAAGTGTTGCATTTTATATCATTTAATTATATTTATTTATTATATAATATTAGTTTGGTTTATTTTTTATTCATAAAAAATGCTACTAGTTCTGATTGTTTTCTACAAATTTAGCTATGGATTTGTAGATTATCATTATTTTACAAAATGATATAATTTCTTGGATTATTCATGATATTTAAATCATATTATTATAAATATTTATAAAATCTCATACATATTGGATAGATTATATGAATAGTTCCTGTAATATTTATATTCATTATAAGTAGGTTTTGTAATATTCTAAACATTTATATATTCTTAAAATTTATGTTTTTATATAATTTAAAATTATTATTTTTCTAAATCCTTATTTTTAATGAAATTCAATCTACTGTTGAGTTTTAAGGTTTTTTGTAAAGGTAACAGATGTTTTTTATGGTTTTATAAGGGTAAAATCTCTTTTACTTATTTTGTTAATGGAAACAAACCCTTTATGTAAACTATGTGAGGGTAAATCCCTTTAGTATACATAATATAAGGGTAAGACTATCACAACATAATGCTACATTAACTATTTCCTAAGGGTAAGATAAATTCTATTATGTATATATGGGTATGGAATTCAATGTATAAGGGTTACCCATGAATTTAAAAAATAAATCATGATGTTTACATTGGAGTTGCATAAGGTTACATAGGAGGTACGAAATTATAAGATGGACTTTTATAACAGTATTCATAAATTACTATAGTTTATTTAAGGGAATCATGTTAACTATGTATGGTTAACCCCTACATTATAACAGCTTTATATGTTTTTATTGAGTTATGTATGAGTAAATCATAATTATCATTGGTTGGGTAAGTTTAATGTATCACATTTATATGTTTATAAGTAGTAATGTAATGTTAAAAACTTGTTAACATTACACAGTTACCTTTTTGGTAAAATTGTTTTAAAAACCATGATTTTCTTTTTTCTTCTCTATTTGAACATGTGACACATTTTTGATTTTCCTAAATGAAAATAATCAAGGAATTAATTCCTTGACACATTTGGGACTCATAACTCCAATTAATGAGGTTTTAAAAAAAACTCTTTCATGATCAACATGAGTATTGGGTTAACTGGTAATTTAATTTTGGGATTATAATTAATATAAAGCAGAACACATAGTTATTTTCTAAAAAAAATAAATCTTGTTTTCCCTTAATTTTCGAAACTCTCATGAGTCAGCCAGTCTAGAGTTTCTTTATTCATGTTTGGTTAAACCTTAAATGAGAAAATGTATTTCTTCATATAGTTTCCATGTGTGAAAAATCATAATCTCATCCCCTCTATTATGCGTGTTTTGATTTATAAATATTTAATCCTCAATAATAATTCTATATAATCTACACATATTGAGTTTTTTATTTACGATTCATGATTCAATATTGATTAAAGTAAAAATATTCTTAAAATGATAATAACCAAGAATAATGGAAAATAATAATAAGAATTATTTCTGGTTTGTATTATATTATACTATAGAGAGGGATTATTATCACAATGTGAATTGTATTTATTCTACTGGAATTAAAATTTGGTTTTCAAGAAGGGTAATATTGAATTATCACGATTATTTTGGATTATCTTGAAGAGATAATTTTTTCACACTTTTTTATAAATTATATAATAAATAAAATATTTGGATTCAGTTTTAAGTTAAATTGTTAAGAAATATGAGATGATGAGTATGTTCACATGACTCTAGTTACAATTCATCGAAGAATGATGATGTTATTCATCAATGAACATGATGTAGGAACATCCTTACCAATTTTTAGTCATTTTTATTACTATTATCATGAAATGATGATATATTTTTATGTGTTTTTGACCATTTTTATTTTTCAAACATGTGTATTTGTTTTGTATTTTGTTCACACCGATAATATTCTATATGTCCCTTGATGTTATATCACAATTTCCTTGTGATATATTTTGTAAGATTCTATGTTATTTTTCTATATTCGGTAAAAAGTGATAGGTGGACTTAGTGTGGTTTGGAAATCATAGAGGGGTGCATGTTATGAAGCTTTATGTGACCTGATGGTGAGACTATGATAGATGAGAGGGAATAATGGCATTGTGTGGCCAAAATGGGGGAAAGTTTATCATATGTGATCAGACTCATGTGATGACAATATGGAATGGTGATATATGTGACCTGAATTGTGTGAAAAGGTGGAGGATGATGGATTATGTGACCTAAATGAGAAATAATAAATGGATATGATTGAATTGTGTTACCTAAACTATCACCCTAGGTCGCGATTGGATATTGAAAGGCTACAAAGTTTTCTTGTTCATTTGTAATATATACTTTACCATTTCAATATCGAATGATAAGGAGATAGAGTAATTATAACTGAGGTTTTTGGAATCTCAATTAATTCACAAATGAATGATATGATTAGTTAATTGTGTTAACATTCATTTATTATCTTGTCATACACTCTTATTCATGATCCATAATGTTAAGGATATATTGGTGGTTTCCTTCTAGTTTTATTACTCTCACCCGACACATGAATCATGATAGGGATAAATATTTCATGTATCAGGATTTGAGAAAGGTAATGTGGCTGGTGGTAGATGGTTGAGCCACGAAGCATAGAGCTCGAGAAGGGACCAGGATAAACTCTAAGGTTACCACAATGTTATTTATTTTCTTACCAATCACACTTTTTATTCTGTGGTTTGGATTTCCACTTTGGGAGAAAATAATTAATATATGAATTTCATGCAATTTATTTGTTCTACCCAATAACAATGATTGTTTTTATACTATTTATTATTTATTATTTATTATTTTCCTATGACATGATATTATGGTTATAGTATCCCCATTAATTGAACTAGAACCTCACTACTAGTCGATAGCCTCTTTAGTATATTGAGGTGTGAAAGAGGTACTGTGGAACAACCATTTAGACCCAGTGGTGCAGGAAATTTTTTTATAAAATGGTATTAGAGGAAAAATATTCCAATTTTTATTTTTGACTAATTAGGACATGGTATAAATAATGTAGCTATATTGGACTCACATAAGTTATTTTACATGTTCCCATTAATAACATGTGTAACATACCTCTGAGACTCCATCTATGGAAATTGTGATACTATATTTGGGAGTTTGTGGGTTCATTCAGGATTCATGATTCAACATATAGGTTGGTATGCTATATATATACATGTATTCTTATGTGTGTTATTCATCCAACTTATTTCATTGATTAGTGATATCTATTTGGGATACATTCTCTATTACTTGATATATATATTTGATTTTCCATACTATTAGGATATATATCTATTTTTATTAATTAGATGAAAAATTCATGATGTTGTGTGTCAATATATATATATATATGATTTTGAGTACCATGTAGGTATGAAGGGCTTGGTCAGTTCTTGAAGGGTATAGTCATGAGTTTTGGAAAGAATAGTAGGAGACCCTTGTGATATCTTGTAGAATTATTAGGGTGTATCCTATCATGATTGTGTTTTTCCTTAGTTTATATTACATGTTATAGAAGATGATTCATTGATATATCTAAACGCTACTACTTGGGAATTGGGAAAAAGTTGGTTCAACAAGTGATATTTCATAACTCTACAACCTAATGTGTATGAATATATATTTGAGTATGCTTCTGCATGAGATCCGTGTTTTATTGAATATGGATACATCACTTTTATTTCATCTACATAGTTCATATCCTAGGAATAGTAGTTGAGAACCATTGTTGAATATTCCGCATCATTCAACTCCAACATTATCTATATTTATAGGGAACTAAAATACCTCAATATATAATGGAATGGGTTGAATCATCATGGTAATATATTACATTGTATAAAAATTAAAGTATCTACATGTTAAGCTAGATAATTTCGTGTTTATAGAGTTTTTATATTCATTTAATCCACAGAAGTGGTAACTATACATGTTCTTTCACACCCATGGTGTTATCTTCTTGTATTTTTATTTTTTTATCTATATTGTATTCCATAGATTTTATAGGTAATTTTTAACAAAAAAATGTTGTTTTGAGGATATATAGGGTTGATAATAGTTTGTGAAATTGGTTGACATCACATAAAAAATTGTTTAGCCTAAACAATGGCACTGTTATTACTATATGGTTTTTGAAACCTTGAGACCTATACCTTGAGGCCTACACCTATTAGGACGTAGATTACCACATGGAATTCAAATGGTTTTTCGGGTTGTTTAATCAAAAAATTTGACCTACCACATTTTAAATATTTTTGTTTTCTAATAATACCCCCACTGTTGTATTTTAACTCGTTTCACGCTATTGTTTTTCCCATTTAAAGGCATCTACCCGAGGAACATCTACCCTATTCTCTAACTCCATTATATATTCAATATTTTTTAAATTGATTTTGGTTCCTACATGAATCATAAATTAAGTATCACTTCTCTTCCACTAATATTATCTTCTTCATTCATTCTTGAGTTTCCATATCTTCGATGTTTGTGGTGACCTATTTTTGGTTGGATCTAAATTTTTTTTCTTGGGTTTTAATTTTTTTGTCCTGTTATTACTTCCATAAAATCTCCCACACCACTTTTATTTCATTTTTTAAACAATTTATGGTGATTTAAAAGAGAAAGTTAAGTGGGTTTGTGTTGTTATATTATTTTATATGTTTAATGTGTCAACCTCTCTTTCTAATAGACTTATATATTTTTTAGGGGATATGTGATTTACTATGTATTGATGTGTTTATGTTTCTGATATGTTTCATCCACAGTGTATATTGATGGAAATTAGATACTTGTCAGGTGATTGTTTGGCTTTTGTAAAAAAATATTGGAATGATTGGAAATTAGAATATTGCAGTTTGAAACCCTCGTTTCGAAGATGGGAAGTCTAAGATAATTAGTTAGGCAAGACTGTAGGCTCTTAACACAAACTCAATAACATGACTATAATGAAACACAAACTAAATGATGTGACATAGATTATAATGCTTGTACCTTAGGTGTGTCCCCTCTAACAAATTTTTGCATAGGGTGTGATCATTATATGATTGATTACCAAGATAAAATGCTCTCATAACACCACTAAACAAGACACATATTGGTTTATTATGGTTCTTCTATTGGGTTTTACCAATTATTAACTAGTCTTGAAACTTTTAATTGATTTTTAATGATAAATCATGTTTTCAAAAAGAATTTTTTTACATTAATTTAAAACTATAATTTTATATTTACCATATAATGGTTATGCATGGGAAACATAGTGTGATCCTGATGGAAATATGATCTTACACCCTACATATTCCTAATGGGTAAATGTCGACCTTTTTTCATATTCAAGTACTGAAATTGCCTTATTTTATTGAAGGGGATAATATTTCTCATTTATATCATTTTTGGGATAGGTGATGGTGGTGCAATATATTACAATGGTCCTCAAGTCATGTGAAGGCTGGAGATATAATTTTATCCAATTCAGTTTAGTTTATTTCATGTTGGTATTTTAATGTGTATGTGACTTTTGATCTAGATATTAATATTTTTTATAGTTGTAATGGATGATGATTATGATGATTTCCGTAAGTGTTTAAATGTTATTGGATTTGGATATCTATTTTCTTCTCATTGGGGAATCATTCTCAAATGAGTTCTTCACTTCCCAAGAATTGGTTTTCTACAATGGGGATTGAGAACTCTCATAAAACCATGAAATAGGCCATATTGGGTGTTTGGTTCAATGGAATCCCATACAGATTTATTAAAAAGTGGTATAATATATATTTTTTACTTCTCTATGTGTCCTCTCAATTGGGAAGTTATGGATAGATAGAATTTAGGAATGTAAAGGGAATAGGTTTTTGTTACGAGTGGGTTGTCTATCTGTGACACCTTGAGAAATGCTATAAATTACCTTTGGATTACACGGATTTATTTATAATATTCTTTTAGGTGTAATGAATAGTATGTAAAAAAATATGGTTTCCAAGGTAGGTCGGGGGGTTTATATGTATCATGAGTTATTGTCTATGGGAATTTTATTATGTTCTTTATTGGTACTCAATGTGTTGTTGTGTTGATGGTTTGTTTCTTTTGATTGATTCATTTTGTGTTATTATCCACAGTAGAGATATCATGTACATCCATAAGATGATTGTGATGTGATTTATCCATCATCATTTGACCAATTATTAGTTAGGGAAGTGGTTCAGTATGTTCTAGATCAGGGACCAAGCTTTTGTCCTTATCTGGAAAAGGGAGATGAATCAGGCTCAGAATGTATTGCTCTAAGGTGTTTCATAACCATAACCTCCTTCCATCCTTGTAATGATATATCCCCACCATTTATAAGACTTGGAGGATAATATTTAGAGTATCATTTAGTTTGTTAATCTGATGGATTCATTAAGATAATGTGTATTGCGTTTATGTTGGAAATAACCAGTGGTAGGTAGTGGGAGTAAGAGGTTTACGAAGGTAATCATGAAAAAATGAGATGGATTGACTTTATTTCCATAGTCAAAAAGAATTACATCCCTAAAACACTGGACTGTAAAAATAAAAATCAATTCTTGGACCTCCAAATAGGAGAATGGGGCCCATAGTTAGGATGAGTTGGACCTCCACATATGGAACTAGGATGGATTGCATTCTGGGAATCTTACTACTTTGTATAGGATGATAGGTAAAGCATAAAGAGTGGATTTCCTTCCATGGTTAATGAGTATCCTATGTTATTCAAATTATATTTATCTGGTAAAGCTATTGAATCGTATGTGGAGTTCACCATTAATTTGGCATCGAGTGAACAACCAATATCTATTCCCTCATATCATATGGTCCCCACTGAGTTTATAGAGTAATTGATAAATCTCAAAAATTAGGAACCTAATAACCAAATATTTTCTACATTGACGGATCTAGTTATTTTATCTATGAAATTTCATGTAACTATTCATTATTTTATCAATAATCAGAAGCTGAGTCTGGTCACCATAAAAAATATTTACCCCTTTCCTATTATTCATGATATCTTTGACCAATATAAGGGAAATTTTGTTCAAAAACATTAACCACTGCATTGTGTATCACTAGGTCTTAGTGATAGAATAAAATGGTCCCAATACAAGTTTTTGAAGTAGGTACATCCATTTTTTATATATAATAATTCAAATTGGATTGACAAAAAATGCCATAGTTTTCATGTATCATTTCAACTTGGTTTTCAAAATATACCTCTTCTCCATCATTGTGTTTATAGATGTTGTTTTGGAATATTCGATATTGGAAAGGAGCATGGGTAAAATGTTTTGTTTATTCTATGGATGTTTCCAGACCACCATCTGTATGGAAAATTATCAAGTATTTATTCTTGTATCTTTTAAGTTATGTTTTTGGGATATTTTTTCACTGAACAAGGGGTTTCAGTTGAATTAGAAAGGGACAAGGTGGTGAATTCATTGGGGAGATGAGAAATTTAATTGATATCAGACATTTTCTAGACCTAGTGGTGTACTATTTGTTTTAGTTTATGGACATATCATGACCTTAGTTTTCTATTAAATTTCTCAACATGAATGTGGGGATGTTAACTTGGATCCAAAAATCCCATGCATCTTTCGAGGAGATTAAATTATTTTTGACCTCTAACCCAGCCCTGATTTTACCAAAGTATGTACAGGGTCATGCTGCCTTTTATAGTGCTTTAGGTATAGGCTTTGGATTCATTATTATATAGGGTGACAATATGGTGGTTCATAGATCTCTATAATTTCAAACACCAGAAAATAATTACTTAACCCACAACATTGAACTTAATGTAGTGATGTCTGTCATTAAATTCAGGCACCACTAAATTTTCATGGGTATGTTTACAGTTTACTAAGACCATAAAATAATAAGCTATATCATCTCCCATATGGATTTGAACTTGATCCATGTAATATGTATTGAGTACACTGAAATATTAATCTTAAATATTTTCCATAACTAGTTAATATAAATGTGGTTACAGAAACAATTATGAAAAATTTTCTAACCCAGACATTGAAGGATTCTAGTGGTGAATGGGAACTGATGGGGATTTTTTCTCTAATACACCTAATGACCAAAGAACTCAGTCATATGTTCATTGATAACTTATAGTTGACACCATCTATTCAAGAGATCATTTTGGATGAGTAGACAGATAATGAGTTATTCCAGTATTATACCAATATTCTATATGGTGTGGAGCTTCCTAGTGACTATTTATTACCATTCTGAGGGATTATCTACATCATGGAATTCTCTATTGAATCCTTTTTATTTGAGGAATGTTGTTATATAGGACCATCATCAGTCTCACTAGTCCATGAATAATGGGTACACCAGTATGGTCTAGGTATAAAATTACTTGATATGGGGACCATGCATGAGGTGTGATTTTCGATACATTTTTTCTCAGTTTTATACTATTCATAAGGTTATTGATGAGAACTAGAATCCTTCTGGTCTAATTTTCCCACATTACATCCAATAATTGATGTGGAATGAGGTGGAAATTGATTTTATAATTGAGTAACCATGTACAAACTGGGGAAGGAATGCAATTTTGGTGGTTATTGATCATCCAACCCAATCCATCCATTCCATCCTAGCCAAGAACATGACTAAAGTGAAAGAGCTGGGCATGTTGTATGTTTAGGAGATCATGGGGAAACATGGTATTCTATATACTATAGTGTCAATCAGAGACCCACACCTGGCCTCTCAGTTCTTGGATATCCCCTAAATGGAAATTGGGATGTGGGTTTGGTTTTTAAAGGATTACTATCCTCAAACAGATGGCCTAACAAAGAATGGAAAAACAATCGTGGAAGATTTGTTATGTGAATTCATGTTAGACTTTGGTGGATCGTGTGAATACCATATTAGATTGTTTAACATTTATAATATAACTCTTAAAAATCCTTGGATAGCATGGATCCTTTCATAGATCAATTTGGTTTTCAATGTTAGTCTCGTCTATATAGGACATAAGTTGGAGAAACATTCATAATGAGATAGAGAATTGTAAAGGAGATTACTAGAACGATTCCAAGGACTAGGATGTGTTTAATGATTGTTCAAATAAATTAAAATTCATATTCCTGAAATTGATTCTGATCTTGGTAATTCTCATTGGGTTACTAGGTTTTTCTAAAAGTGACACCTTTCTTTAATTGTACCCATATTTCAAATAATTTAATGCTTACACTATGGTATGTCGTGCATTTTGAGATTTCTGAGATAATCTAAAAGGTCATTTACAACAGTGTATTTCATTCTTATTTGAAATAATCTCATCTAATTTTCTGCATCTTTTAGATAAATTGGAATAATATATTCCCTTCTCAGGTTCTATGTTGTGAAGAGATTGTGTTGTAATAGGATCTATTAGTGGTTGAGCTACTAATTTGGATAGTGGATTCCTATGTGTAAGTGCTTCCGGGGAAGTACATTATGTTTCTTTAGTTCTTGTGGTAGCATTATAATGGTGAAAATGAGATGTGGTTATAAAATTATTTGTTATATGAGTAATACAATAACTTATTATTTGATTAGACAACATGTTAAATTTTAAATGGTGGAATGTGTCACGGTAGAGATTATTTTCACACCCAAAAACTTATTTTCTATTATTTCTCATTATTTTTTTCTTTATTTTATTCAATACATTTTTACTGTTTTAAAAAAATGGATTTTTTGGGGAGATATAAGGTGTCACATGATTGGAACATGGGTGGAACATGGTTAGTATAAACCATGCTCCAACCACCAATAAACTGTGAATCCCAGATAGATGAACTATGGTTCCTACAATATTAGGTACGATGTTTGTGAAATCATTAAACCTAAACCATGATGCCTCCACCTATAGGGAAGAGGAACTAACATTTTCGGGACATGGTTTGGTAGATCATCCAACCAAACAACTTGTTCATCTCAATTCATGAATATTTTGGTTTTCTAAAAATACCCTTCTTTGTTTTAACCCATTTCAGCCATCATTTACCCCATTCAACCATCTCTACCCTAGGTCAACCTACCTCTTCTCCACCTACCACTTGGATTCATGATTTGGGTTATTTGAGCTAGGTTCCTCAAAGAATTTTTAATTAATTATCACATGTTTTCTCAACATAGTCTCTTATTTATTTTTCATGGGTTTACTTCAACACTATGGTTATAGTGACTTGGTGTGGGTTGAATGTATAATTTTTTGTCTTAAATTTTGATTTTTCTTGGTGTGTTTGAAATTACATAGTATCTCCACACCTATGGGATTTTAATTTTCAATTGGATGGTCATCATTTCAATGGTGAAGGTAACTAGTACTATGTTGTGATATTATTTAATAATTTAAATATGCATGAATATATTTATAAAAGTGTTCTAAAATGTAAGTGTATATGTGTATAAATTTTTTTATATCCATGTTTTTGGTGTGCATATGGTATAATCCTTTTTAAATGATAGGAAATGGTTTTCATGGAATGAGATGAATTGGTTTGTGGAAAAAGATATTGTTGTGGTCGGAAAATGTAATAAATTATTTTGGAACCTTGGATTCCTGGGTTGGAGAACTATTATTATATAATATGAAATACGAATGGTTCATGGCCCCGTCTCACTAACAATACTACAATAAAACACAAACTAAATGATATGGCATTGATTATTATCATTTTTCCTTTGGTGTGTCCCACTGAACGACTCATGCATTTTAATAGATCCTTATATATTTGTTCTCTGAGAGTTCATGTTCCTAGATAAATGTTTACCTAGATAATTAAGTGATGAACAAGGGTCTTACGATAGGTTTTTACTTATTTTTAGTAACTATTTCATCTTTTACATCGATCATAATGTTAAAGAATGTTTTCAACCCGATTTTTTTTCATTCATTTGCAATTAGAATTGCTATTTTCATATAATTGTTATGCATGGAACACCTGGTCAGATTCTACTGTGTATGTAAGTTCACACCATATATATCACAAATGGATATATATATATATATATATAGATTGTGTTTTATCTGATTGACGTAATGATAATGCCTCATTTGTGGTTTGTGGATGCTCTTTCTAGTTTCCATCTGTTGGGGATAGGTGATGGTGTTTGTATGGCTGAGGATGGTCCTCATGTCATGAGTAGGGTTGTGTTTGTTTTTATCCCCTCCCCCTTTATTAATAATATTTTTGGTTTTTTAATATAAATGTAACTTTAGAAGTGGGTATGCCATTTTTTCTTGTTTTACGTCATAATGGTTATGATTATTGATATAAATATGGGAATGTTTAGGGAATAGACATTGAATTTATTATCATGGGTAAATCATTTCCAATGAGTTTTTTGCTAACTACGAACTAGTTTCAAGACCATGGGGATCGGGAATTCCCTTCCTTCCATGCGACAGATTGGGTCATGTGTTGGGTTGGATGGTAGCCTAGACTAGTTCATAAAATGGCTTACCAATAAAGCTATTATCTGAGTTACATACTCGTGGAAAGCCTTTGGGCATGAATGTTGTCCCTCATCAGTGATGCCCAGAGTTTTCTATAGTCATTACCATCTATAGAAAATTATGCGGATTCATGATACTAATGTTTAAATGAATTTATGTTTTTCATGGTATGGACTAAATGACCATCTTTTGACCTCACATTGATTTCTATCAATGATGATTGTCATTTACAACAATAATCGGTGAGAGGTATCTGGTGAATAAATAATGGGAAATGTGAGTAGGAATATTTTTTCTTTACATGGGTTGTCATGGGACTATCAGGACACATATGGATGGATTGTCCTATTTGACCAGGTTGGTGGTGTCCACTTATATTTTCCTCCAATCATGGTTCAATATTAGGGCATCATCCCAAAAAATTTCATTGCAATTCTTCTTGATATAGGATTCTAAATTATGATAATTCTCATTCTAAGTGTGTAGTCTATTTCGATACCCCCTTACCATATGGATCCATCCATGATAAATGTGTTTAATGTTCATCGTTATGAATTAATGAGGAATGGAATTTTAAGGTCCAATAATTCATCATGGGGTGCAACTGTGTTGGTTTGAAAATGGAAGATGGTATACTTTTACATTTCATTGAATATTAGAATCTCAAACATGTGATGGTTAATAATATATATTCCTTTCCCAGGATTAACAATCTTTTTTTATTTATTTGGAACCAATGTTTCTTCTAGATTGATCTTCTATCGAGATATCAGAAGATATGTGTTTGATATGTGGGCATCATGAATATATCATTCTTGGGTAGGTATGGAATGTTTTAGTATGTGGTTATTCCATTCAAATTGGGGAACATACCTACAATGTACATTGATCTCATGAACATGATATTCAACAATTTCTAATAATCAATAATAATGCTGTTTATTGATGAAATTATCGTCACTAATACTTGATTATCATTCTATACATCTTGAGATAGGCTTGAGTATGTTTCATTAACATTGAATTGATGGTAATTTTTCTATGTTTAACTTCTACATTTGAGAGGTGATGTTCTTGGAGAATTATTGGTATGAGATAAGTATATCTATGAACCTAGAGCAAGTGAGGGTAATGATGTCCTATAAATGCCTCTAACACATGTTTGATATTGGGGCCTTTTTGGGCTTATAAGTATATTACCAACTTTTTTATCCTGGAATTCTCCCAATTATAATCACATATAACTACATAGAAAAATATGGGAGTGATGTTTCAGTGGTTGGAATAGTGTTAAGAGGAATTTATTGAGAGGAATATGCGTTTGACTTCAAATCAATTAATGATACATCATGAGGATAAAATCTGCAATTTTTTATATTGTGATGCATTAGGAATTTTTTTTTGGAGTTATGTTGATACAAAGGGAGTGGGGATTGTCTTATGGTATATTCTTATTGCAACCCCATGAGGGGAACTAAAAATCTCATTAAATGGAGTTGCAATTCATGGTCCATGTTCATAAGTTCTAGAGATACTATCTTGTCGACATGATATTTATAGTTTTCACTATCCATAAGAGCCCTCATTATTTCTTCAAATAGAGGTGCCTGATCTTGAGATAGAGAAAAAATGTATAATATCATCAAAAAATTTACATTGATATGGATTAAGAATTGGGAAAAGTTATCATCATTATAGTGTCTCTTATCCATAGAAAGATGCTTGAGAATGAGCTTGGTGAGTTGCCTTTTGAGGATTAGTACTTCCTTATGAGATTATAGGATGTTTGGATTATTGATGATTATTTGGATCAAGGATCAATTAAATGTAATTCATTAGTTGAAATGTATTATTTATTAGACAATTTAGTATTTGGATATGAGACTAACACATAGTTTTTTTAAAAGGGAATAGCTAACCAGAGGTGAACTAATACTCAGGTTGTCATTGGGAGACGACTATGTTATCCTTGTACATGGGTGTCCATAAATCAGTGAGATAAGTTCTAATAAGTGATTTTCATGACACTTGGTGATGGTAAATCCTAGTTTCAGAATGAGTTACCATGACTTCAGATGATAGTTTTGTTGTCATAATATTATGAAGGATATTGATGGTTTTGTTTCCCAAAGGCATACCTATCAAACGGTAATGTCAAAGAAATATAATTCTATTGGTATTATCTAGCCACTTATAGTGCCCATATAGAAGATGGAAGAAATAGTGAAGGGATTCATAATTGGTTTACCGATGATCCTGATGTGTCATGATTCCATGTAGGTGGTTATTAAATTATTGATGAAGTTTTCTCAGTTCTGATTGATCCAAGAGACTCACATAGTTAATCAGAATGGAATGATATAGGCGCCTGAGATTGTAAAAATGAATGGAATTCCCAAAAATTTTGTACCTGGTCGAGGAACAAATTTTATGTTTCACTTTTGGAAGGTTTTAAAAAATACCTTGGTACTTCACTGATATTGATCCAAAGATATCATCTTCAAATAGACAGATAGTTGAAACAAATGATTGACATACTAGATTATATACTTTTATATTGTATCCTCAACATCGGTGGAGATTATTATAAACAACTATGTTTGGAAGAGATTGTTTACAGCAACATATTTCAAGCTTCTTTGTAGATGGAACCTTTTATATCTCTTTGGGATAGTATTTCCACTAATTTATATGTTGTAATGAAGAATGTTAAGTAGTAGTTATTGGGTCTAGTTAGTTGAATCTGACCACAGAGAAGGTGTACATGATAAAGATGTTTTTGGTGACCTTTCAATGTAAGTATTGATTGTATGAAGACTAGATGAGATTACATTTAGAGTTTACTATTGGTGACCAGGTTTTCTTTTGTGTGTAACCTTAGTTGGGTCATCATCATTTTCAGAAGCCAGGGATACTGGACCAATAGTTTTTTGGACCCTTCATGATCACAAAACTGGTTACGAAACTAGCATAGTATAAATACAATAATCTAGGGAATCAATGAAAACATGATCTGATACACATTTCTTAACATCATAGGTACATTCTTGATCTGGTACATATTACAAACAATTAGTACATTGAGATGGAGTTACATTCATTTTGTGATTAACATTTTCTTTCGATTATAGACCAGAGTAAAAAAATTATGGGAAGATGATTCCACTTTTTTAATTATTGTGGCGGCATTGAGTAATCTAGGAGGTGATGCAGGAGAAGGAGTCTGATGTTTGAGATCAGTAGACAGTGTTTTTCAAGAAATATAGTTGGAGAGGATTCATACGGATTGGAAGACATTAGTGGGGGGATTGTAATATTATATATTTTTTATTTTTTTAAATAGGCGTTTGTATACAATATATATGTATATTTTTGGGAAGTCAGTATTCTAAATTAAATTATATCATATTTAGGGTCTTATGGTGTTGTGTAATGTAACCCTTATTTCTCAAGGGTTATATTAGTGTAAAATTCCATTTAAAATTTCCCTTTTTAGGTAAAATCTATTTCTTATATGTTTTGAAAGGGTAAATTAATTTTTTAAATGTTTTTTAATAGTAAGTCTAACACTATTAAAAATTACTTGGACTAATATGTAAGGGTAAGGGAAATTCCAATAATTTTATAAGGTTAGTACTTACACAGTATAAGTGTTACCTATGAAAAATAGGGTTGTGTAAGGGAAATATTGTAGTTAATTAATGTTACTTGGATGATATTTGAGGGTAATAAGGAGTTGTATAAGGGAATATCTATATTTATAGATGTTATATATGGGTAACAAATGATCTCTATATGGAAAAACCATACCATATAAAAGCTACATAAGAGTATATTGAGCTATGAATGGGTCACTCTTAGTTCTAAAAGGCAGTGTAAGGGTAAGTTGTTACCCTAATGTGGTAAATCAGAGATTTGTAAGCATAAATCCATATTACCCTAACACAATTCCTTTTTTAGAAAATTTATTTTAAAAATATTATTTTATCCTCGTTATTCCCTTCTCAATCTTGTAACTTGTTTTTGTATATCATATAATATAAAAACCATGGAGTTCAATCATAATTTAATTTGACACTCATGAATATTTTTATGGAAGGATTAAACACTATATATTAAAGAACAGTGTGGGGATTGTAATTAATTGTAATTTCATTTGATAATTCTAAATAATACAAATTAGAATGATAATTATTATGTTTATTGGTTTATTATAGATTATTCTAGGGAGAGGGATTACCATCATATGTATATTTACATTTGTTTTCTATGAAATAATTTTATTTTCAAGAATGATAATATGGAAATGTCATGTTTTATTTGGATTATCTTATAAATATAATTGTTTATCTATTGTGAGGTTTTATTTAATTGGGAAATAAATTTGGTGTATTTGTTTATTGGAACACTTTGTGAGCGTGTTGATTTGATGAGTATGTGGGCATGATTTAAGATATGAATCCTTAACGAAATTGAAGTTATTAATCAATGTATTTGAGGTAGAAAGATCATTTCCATGTTGAGTCCATGTTTAGGACTATTAACATGATATAATGATGTTTGTTAATGTGCATTCATCCATGTTCAGTTTGCTAAAATGTATGCATGTTTGGGATTTTGATCATAATCATGAAATTATATGTGTGCCTTAATAGGATACCATTATTTCCTTGTGATATATTTTGGAATATTATATGTATTTTATGCATGGTACTAAAGTGATAGGTTGTCATGTCATGGATTAGTATCCCTTGAGGTGGATAATGTTATAACATTGCATTCATATTGATGATAAGACTACGATGGATGACATGGCTTGATGGATTGTGTGGCTTGACCTAGGGGAACATAAATCAAATATGATCAGACATGTGAGGTGATAGTAAGGTGTAATATTCAGTGTTATCTAACATATATGGATATAGTAGGCCATGAGGGTCAATGTGTCTGGATTTGAGAGACCACAATAGAGTTTGATAGAATATTGTGGTTAGACATCGATTAAGATGGCCTTGACAAAAATTAAGTATCATTGAAGATGTATCCTTTGTTTTTCTGTATCAAAAAATATTCATATATCTTCTTATAAGGAGCTAAAGTAGGTACTTCTGGGGATTATGGCCCCTTTGTTAGTACATTAATGGTTTTTTAATCACATCAAGCATGATCATGATAGTGTCCTAATGGGTTTATTAATCACATCATGCATGATCATTTTAACAAACATGTATATTTCTTTTATAGGGATCCGATAAAGGTGAAGGGTCATGTGGTAGATGGTTGATCCATAGAGCATAAAACTAGATGAATCATTATAACAAATTACAACGGTTACCATAGTTTAATTCATTTACACAAATTTAACACATTCTATACTCTATTTTGGATTTTTACATTGGGACCAGCTAATTATTATATGATATTAATTCCATATTTTAGTTCTACATGATTACTTTAATTGTTTTATATATTGTTTATTATTATTAATTTGTCTTATAACATGATTCTTAGGGAATAGATTTACCACTAATGGACATAGGCCCTCAATGAAAATCGATGACCTCTTACATATGGGGAGACATACATGAGGTAATGTGAAACATTCATTTAGAACAAATGGTTCATGTTGAGATGTTATAGGTTTTCAGTAGTTTTACTAATAATAAAGAGGTAATTTTTAATTACAATTAATTTTTTTATCACCATTATAGAATCATAATAAAAAGATAAATTACTTCTGAATATCATATATTACCAACATTAAAGTTTTTAAACTCATCCATAATGGAAATTACGATGATAGTAGATTATTATTCGTATTTTTTGTTGAACTGGACCAAATAAGAACATGTTATATGAATGAAAAAATAATTTTATATAGTTTTTTTTTCGAATACATAGTCTAGTTCACCTTCACCATATTTTATGTGGGTTTCATATACATCTGGAACACCTCCCATATTCATGTGACCTATGACAAATGGAAATTACCTATGAATATGGTGGAAAGACTATTCCCTCTCTAGAATAGATAACCATAAATCACAATATAAAAATTAATTATCAACTATAATCATTATATAAAGGAATATAAATGTTGAATATAATAGATACATTCCAACAACATGAGAATAACTATTCACAAATTATAACAATATGTTCTGTATAATAATTTCACATAACATACTTCAAAGTAAGGTCACCAGTATGATTACAATAAAAAAGGTATCCAAAATAAACCATGTAACTGGGACAGTAACAAAATCATGTTTCATGTGCATATCTAGTCCCATATTCATACTCGATCTATAATATACCTTCTCAGCTATCCATTGTAGTGACCCTTCCCTTACCATTTCATGAATCCAAAATGCCTTCCCAATTAGCATGGCACCCGAGTCAGGTGTGATTACAAATACCATGCCACCAAAAATGGTGTCCCAAAAACATATGGTAAATACTAGTGCATATATAATGTGATACGATTTTTACTAAATTACAACAAAATTAGTAATAATAAATATATCGTATATAGATTCAATTTTTATACTACATGGGAGTTACCATAGTGGCTTCAAATAAGGTTGGGTTATCAATGATTCTTCAATAAAAAGAATAGTGATTAGTCATCACAACCCCATTTTATATCAAGTGAGAATAACATCTCACTATAACACAGTAAAAAATACATGGGATGTATGTCCTAATAATACAGTCACAATAATGGGAATAATATCTTCTGATATAATTGTAGTAAATAAATGGTTTATATATTCCAGAAACAAACTCATGAAGTTGGCATAATGTCCCACACTAGTAACATGTAGGAATGAAATGTGACTCAAAAATGACATAAATCAAGGAAATATAATCCAAATCCAAATAATTTTCATGAAAGTGAAAGGATTATTTAGTTTCATGCGGAATTATAAGACAAATAATTTCATCCCTTAAGATACTATAATTATAAGGTCATCTCCTCCACTTGAATGTTTGTATGACACTATGGCAAGTAATCCCACATGAATAGGAAAAAAGTAACTATGTGTAGTTTCATTTATCCTTAAATATAAAGGATATGTGGGAATTGTATCCCATTACATATTTATAATTATATTATTTTATAAAATACATAATATATGTGTTATTGATCTCATCACATATTGATAATAACATCACTCAACATTAAAAATTTAGTAAATGTGAATTATAGAACATACCTTATCCAACAACATAATGGGAATGTCATCCAAAACTAGAAGAAATATATGAATAAAAATATGATTCTACCCACACTTGAACAAACAAATTATGTAAGAGGTATTTTTTATATCTCATAGTAATTTAAATTCAACTGGGAAAAACATCCCATAATAAAATAACTAACACATAATTTCATAATTAATAACTTAAGAATGGTACATATGTAAGGGATAATTAGTTTTAATAAGGTCAAACAGGACATATATATTATCTCTTTTAGTACTCAGCTGACCAAAAGATACATATATATATATATATATTAAATATTGAGTTATTAACTACTATATTACAATGATACAGAAATGGGAGGGACGTTTACCTCATACATCAGACGAATAAGACATAAAGGATGACCTAGAAACAGTAATGTTACATTTGAATAAAGATTTATTTAACCTAATCAATTAACACATATTCTACTCAATTGATTCTGAGGGAACCTATTTCATTTCCTTTTTTTTATGGTCTACAAAGGATAGATTCCTATTTGTTTTGAAGATCATAATTCTTAATACTCTATATTCTATCTGATGTCATTTTTTATTTATTTTATCATGGAATATAGAAGAGAAAATGATAACCCTAGTAGCATAAAATCACTCTCAATAAGAGAAGGAAAATATTCTAGTTACCAGATCATGAAATACCCTCTATATTAAATAGTTCTCCTTTATCTAAGGAGAATAAGGTACCTAATAATGATCATATGCCTCCCAGTATAACTCTAGGGAATCATATAATGCTTCTTGAGTATAAATACATTACTAAAAGAGATGGCATTTTCATTATTTTTCATTTATATTTTAAAGAATATATCACCACCAATTATATTTTTTAGGTAATAGTACATCATTTATGGAATTTGAATGATTTTTAGGGTACTTTTTTTAAATGTCATAATTATTGATTTTTAGAAGTTTTGAATAATTTTATTCATTCAAAAACAGATTTTTCATATCTGGCATAAATTTTATGATTATTTTTTAAGTTCCATAGATTATTAGTCTTCATTTATTCATTATAGGCCTTGTTTTATATTGACATAAATATTGTTCAAATAAATTACTCATGTTGGAAAATATTTTTTACATAATAATTGACATACCTTCAATAAATGAACCGTAACATCGGATATGAACCTTAAAATAAAGTTGTTATAGTTAGGGATGAATTAATAATTGAGGTAAAATCCCTCCATAAAACATATATTCAAATACAATCATTAATTTTTCTACGGTTATATTCAAAATGTGGTAACTAAAATGACTATTCCATTATAAAATTTATATAGTGTAAATTTAGAATAAAATTTACACCATGTGTCCAATGTCTGTCAAATTTTTCGGGTAAAAATTTAATCCTCATTTTAATATCTTTCACGAATAAATTGTATGTATATTAGGCCTCTTATTAGGCTAAAATGTGACAACTTTCAATGGATGCATTCTGACGGGAAATATGTGACACTCTTTTCCTATAAATAATAATCTCCATATCCATTTTAATGGATCATTAGAGATGAATCCGGATAGTTAGAATGTATATAATGGATAATAAGAGTTATAATGAAGCTAATATAGATACATTAGGATAAAATCATGTGGTGGAGGGCGGTTATGATCTTATAAATCAAATATTTTAATTTTCTCTTCAATGTAAACTATTTTTTATTTTTCATGAAATTACAATATTGAAAAAAGAATGTAATTGTAATTATATTTTATCTTTATTTTAACTATTCTAGTTTAGTTTTAAAATTTTTTGTAATGTAATTTTTCAAAATTTATAATAATCTTTTGGTGAGGTCTCTCCATTATGAACAACAAGTTTAATTAGTTTCAGTTTTTTAGAGGCTTTTAAAAAATCAAATCATATTCAGAAGAATAAAAGACAAAACAAAATCAAGTATTTAAAAATATTATAGGAATATTATGTGTTAAATTTTAGGTCTTGAGTTTAGAATTAAAAAATATAACATAATATTGATTTATAAATAATGATGATGGAGGTGTTCGAGGATTAGAACTTTTTCCACAACTATTTTATTTAGTCTGTCTTATTTAATAATTTTTTCTTCTATTATCTGATCTATAATATAAATTTATTTTCATATTATAATTTATTATATGTAAATTTATATTTAATTATTTGTTTAATAATCCCACCTTGTATCTATAAACTAAATATAATACAAATTAGCATTGTGAAAACTATTAATTTATTCTACAACCTCCTCATGAGACAACCACATAATCATTATTTTTATAAATTTTTAGTGTAAATTATTTAATTAGGTAGGATGACTAAATCATAAAAAACAATTTGTTCCATTAATTTTATTATGATATTATAAACCATAATGGGGTAAATTGGGTGTAGAAAAAATAAATGGCTATAGAGAAATTAGTTTCAATTGAAAGCTATGTGTACTAAATATTTCTTTGAGAAACATTTAAGAATTATGAAAGGGAATTTTTTATGTTTAATCATATAGATGACACATAATTTTGTAATCCTCAATATAATCCTCTATCCCTTTAAAAATATCAAATTTGAAATGAATTTGAATCATCTATAAGAAAATTAAATTTTTTAGGGAAGTGTGGTGAGGAAATTATTATTGAAAAAAAGTGGAAAAAAATAAAGAGAGGCATTAATAGTGATTTTCAGTTGATCCCCAACAATGAATAGTTATAAAAAGGACATTCAGAATTAGAAAATAGAATCAAGAAATCCTAGTTTAGTAAAATAACAAATCTATATCCTTATGACTCCTACTTGTTGACATTTGGGACCCACAAATCCTCAAAACTTCATATCAAGCCCTTCTAATACTAATGATGAATACAAGACTTTAAATAAATTTTTTAGAGGTTTATGAATTTTTCTAGATTATCGTGACCATCTAATTTATTTTAATGATTAAATAATTGATTAAATTAAATAATAGTTGAGGTATAAATTTTTTTTCATAGAATAAATTATGAAATCAAGATGGAATTGAAAAAATTATTAGAGAATTTTTAATTAAATCTATTTAATAGGTTTGATAATATTGGTTAAATTGATTTTATTATTGTTGAATTTAATTTACATGTGGTTTTTATTATATTATGTAAATTTAATTATAGGGTTCAATTATATAGGAGTAAATGCGTTATGTGTGGGGAAATAAATAGGGATGATATTTTCAGTATTTGTAATATGAATTTTAATCAATATAACCCCACAAATTGGGCTTTTTATGTAAAATTTTTTAATATTTGAAATTTTTTTCAATTTTTGGAAAATTTTTGATAATGATATAATTCTTTATTTATAGAAATTTTTAATAAGTTTTTAATTTGAAAATAACCTTTTCCATAATGACAAAAAATTTAAAATTTATTTTTCCCATTCTTATAAGATTTTTGGTATATATTTTATCCAATTGGAGATGGAGATGAATCTGAAATTTTTAGGCCTAGTTGAAGCTCAAAATTCAACCCTTTGAATATATGAACAATTCTATTTATTTTCAAATATGAGATCATATATTTTTGACTACTGACATAGATGAACTGAATTTTTTTTAACATGATAAGGGGAATAAATTAAATTTATTCAACTGTCTTCAAGAATGATTCATCCTTATTCATGACCATTAATGCAAGGGAAAATGTATAATAGGATTACAAAGACTGTTCAAGCCATAAATAATTTCTTTATGAATCATACTTATATTTCACCGAACTTGAAAAAATAAGATGATTTTTTCTCTATATAGTAGGGATCAAATAACCCCCTTCAACATACTAATTTTTCCAAATTTTCCATTTTATTAGTCTTCCTTGTGAAATCATTTAAAGTAATATTTTGGAGTAAAAATGTTCCAACAACATGGCTATAAATTTTTACTCAGTCTTCAATTCTGGTTGCTGGTCACTTTATTTATAAATTTTATTTAGATTTTTATGGTTTTGTTTATGGAATTTTTTAAATTATTCATATGTTTCACTTTTTTTTATTTTTTTATTTCCCCCATTATACATCTATTAACTCCATGGTTTTAGTGAACTAACCTTAATTATTGTTAAGTGGGAGAAGGGGTGATGTTTTGAGTTTAATATTCATAAATTTTATTTATTTATTCAATTATTTTCATTTTAAAGTGGTTAAATAGATTATAGTGATCATTTTCCCCATTTTCTCTACTATTGAGTTTTTATTCCTTGTTATCAATCATCAATCCTTTTTATTTTTTAGTCATTTCTATGTTAGAGTTTACTTGAATAGTGTTGTTCAGTAATAAGATCACCCAATTGAGTATAAGAATAGTATTTCCCGGCATGTATAGGTATCAATTTTGGTTAAAAATAATTAAAAATGGTTCATGATCTGTGATAAGCCACATTGAATAATGTATTTAGAATATATTTTTATAACAGTGACTGAGTCACAGTAAACCATTGAGGAAAAAAAATTCCTTAATATCCTCTTTTTGACTTCGGTTATTATTTGAGTTTTATTTTCATATTTATATTTTATATATACTTTAAAATACCAATGTTATATTATTATATTATTTATCAGTATATTAGTAAGACTATATTAGTCACTAGAGAGAGACAATATCTGCAAGTTAACTCAATTTGAGATCAACCATGGGTGACCACTCTATTACAAGATTAGGTAAATAAATAATTTGATTTAGGACCTATGAAAAATACCCATGAATAAATTTTGCACATTCATTGTGAGAAAAATATCTTACAAAAGTTTTTTTTCATAAAAACCCCAAAAAATTAAAATAAATACAGAACTAAAAAATATCATCATTGGATATTATTCATTTCATTAGTTATATTGGATTCTTAACTTGATGTTTCATATGAAGGGGATAATTTTGACTCTATTAGGGATGGAGCTTAAAATTTTAAATTAAATACAATTTACATATTTGATAATAAGAGACCATATATATAGCATCACTATCTGTTACATTTGAGGAAACCAATAATTTATAGTGGGAAATAATATAACAAAAAAATGAAGAATAAGAGGAAAAGGTAATTCCATCAACATTTATAGTATAATAACACGTGGAGGAATTGATTGAACTAATTAAAGATACATATATACCAACTCACTCATTTTTTTAGGAGGTAATGATGAATACATGTATGATGGTTAAATTTTGGGAAATCATACTGACCTAAAATAAAATTGATTAGATTATGTAGAAGCTAAAATGGTATAATATTTTAAATTATTTGACAATGAAAAATAATATCTTGTCTACCCTTTTCAATAATTTTATGAAGATGAATATGGTTACCTTTCTAAGACTACGTTTTTAGGGGTATTGTATGAGATGAACAATTTCCAAGATCCTTTACATGATGGGTGGGATTTTATATAGATCCTTATTTATTTAATTAAACTCAAAAATGATATTATTGTTATCTTACCCCATATTAAAACAATTGATATAGAATATTCTTTCATGTAATCACTGTATGAACTTAATAAACATTCTAAAGTGTTCATGAACAAATAAAAGGAGGACATTTTCTTTATACATCTCTGTTTTTACAAGATTAATTGCATGGCCATAGGTAGGGAGCTGATTTAATATATACTAGGGTTGTTTCAAAAAAAAGGAAAGTTTAGGAGAACTTGAAGGAAGTTGCTATGGTGGTTCATGGGAAAGTAACAAAACCCACCTTCATATTGGGGATGACCAGCTACAATAGCTTAACTATGGTTTGTAAAAACCTAGCACTAACTTGGGGGTTCTAAACAATGTTATATCCTTTTTTCTTTTTTTCTTTTTTTTTCATTATTTTTTTTGTTTTTTAAAGTCACTATTTTTGATAACTTTAATGTTTTAGAGTCTACGTGCTTAAACTATTTATGTAACTAAATAATAATCCTGGGTTGTTTATTTCCTTCTCAATGATTCTTTAAACATTATATTTTTATTTTGGTGAGCTTAAATGAGTGGTGGTGAGGTTTTTTTTTGTTGGGGGGAAAATGATTACAATTTTTTTGTGGTTTCATTTTTTTAACACTAAGATTCAATGAATATTCTTATCATTTTTCAAAATAATATATTTATTAGAAACGTTCTCCCAAGATTTTGAACAAATGGATTTTTAATGATTATTGATGTAGAAATATTTTCCTAGAATCATATTTTCTTGTATTTTAAATATTTCGGATTATTTTTTTAATCCATTCCCATGGGACATGAAATAAAAATTCTTATCTATTTTTGTGATTTATTTTACCCATTTTGTAACATATTATTCCTAATACCAACACTTTATATAGAGAAATATTGGTTTATTGTGTGGACCAGAACTGTTTATTTTCTATTTCTAAGATTCAGAGTTGAGAATTTTTTGGATATGATTGGGGTAATTATTTCAAATAAACATATTTGAATTGATAAACACATTAATATATACCTTTTAACATCCCTTAATTTCCATGAATGTCAATATTGGATTAAGACACATTATGAGATGATATTCCATAACTACCTCCACTCTTAATATATCTTCATGGATATTTTATGTTTGATTATAGTGGAATTTTCATTATTTGGTGTTATATAGGATTTAATTCAATTTGTTAGTGGTGTTAGATGAGTTTTATAATTTTTTATCGCGAGTAGATAAATACCAAATTGGGAATTATTCATTATTTCATTGTACTTTATTTGTATCATTATATCCTACAAAAAAGTAAAAAATGGAAAATGGAAATGAGATTGAATTTTTCAATATGATAAATTTTTTTAATTATTTTTCTCTCAAAAATAATGTTCATGAATTTTCATTCATATATTTAATTCAATTTTCACCTCATCCTCCATGAAAAAAATAGTTAAAAATAAAAAAAATTAAAATAATGATTTACGATGAAATCATTTATATTATTTAATCTTTTAATAATGGGAAATTTCATGAAAAATCTCTTTGGATCATATTTTTAAGGTTAATTGAGTTAGATAATTCTTGGGGTACCATTAAATTTACATGTTCTTATATTTAAGAGTTTGACCTTCCCTTTTTGGTATTAAATTATTAGACGTATTTACCCACTAACCCATAGCCAAAAAAAATTAACCTAGAAAAATATCATGTGATTGGGAACACATATTATGTCTCACTGTGTGGAGAGATGACAATATTGACTATTTTATGTAGATACATGCAATTTAGAATAATGAGTATAATAATATATTGAATTTATCTTCAGGGAAGACTGACATAAAATTCAATGTGTGGTATGTTTTTATTGGCTCATGGATGGATTAATGTTGTTGAATAAATTTAAATGTGAGATAGTATAATTTTATTTTATTTTTTCAAATAAGAGATATGGTTCCTTATTATTTTGGAAAAGAACATAAAAATTTCCTCAATTTCCATTTGTGTGGATTTTTATTTTATTATTTTATGATTTCCCAAGATTAAAATGTTTAGGTTTGGGAGAATGATTAAGATAATAAATAATCAAATTTTATTCTTTAAAAGAATTTTTTAATCCCACCTCTGTGATATTTTATGGGATATTGAAAAATATTTTTTATTTAAAATTAAATTGATATTTATTGTGAAAAGGGTTTAATTATTTATTTTTATAAATTTAAAAGGAAAATTAAATATAAATGTAATATTCTATAGGCATAAAACATTGTGAAGTTTCATTTTTTAGGCTTCTATGATTGATGGGATATATGTTATCCAATATTATTAAGGATCAAATCTGTTCTTTTGAGTCTAGAAAGAAGCTCACGGTTAGGCCATTCAATCTATATCATTTTGGGAGAATTTCAATTTCTGGCCCATATCTCTAAAATAACTAATTTGAATGAGATTAAATTTTTAAAGAGAAATTTTAATGTCCCATGATCACATTAATTAAAATTTTACACTAGTTATTCCAAATTAATCAAAGATATATATTCATGGGAGTACAAATAAGAGGAATATGAAGAGTGTCCTACCTAGAAACAATATCATTTGTAAAATGGTTATACTATTAAATAAACATGGTAAAATAAGAAGAAATTATTTAGGTTAATAGAGGAAATTTATACTTATAACATTCGTGAATAATACATTTCCTAATTTTTTAATATAATATGTATTCCTCTAAATACATTCAAAGAAATATTTAAGAGATAAAATTATCTTCCCTCATGGGTATATATTTGTAAAAACACATTATATTAAATGGTTGGATACCTTAGTTGTATAATTTATATAAAATTGTATTTTTTGGTTTTTATAATTTTCGTAAATTAAAAATATCTATATTTAGTAACTTTTTTTCTTATTTGTAATGTTTTTATTTTGTTTCCTTTTTGGTTTTCCCCTACAATACATCTCCTAAATAAATGGTTAGGGAGAACAAACCCCCATTATTTCAAGGAGGATAATTGGTGATGTTTTGAGTTTATTATGACTTAATTTTATTTATTTATTATATTCTTATATTATAAATAGTTGTTACATTGATTATTGGGTTTATTTCCCCCATTTTCTCTTCTTTTTTTCCTTCATTGTTCGAAATAATTATACACCTAAATTCATTATTCATGTATACATTGCAGTATAATATGAATATTTTTATGTGATAAAGATTTCTCTAATATGGATAGAGGAAGATTGTTTCCCCAAATTTATATATCTTGGTTTTAGGTAATAACAATTCAAACAAAGTCTGTGTGGTGTGATATGCCACATTAAATAGTGTATTGACATTAAATTTGAATAAAAACAGTTGTATTAATATGAACCTACGTGTACAACAACATATTTAGTAAAATATTTAATTATTATATTCTTCTTTGTTTTTGTTTTTTGATTTTATTTTTTATATGTATTTTTAAACCCACGTAATATATTTGTATATTATTTAAAAGTATATTTGTTGGACTATAATATTGAAAATTGAAAAATAGTATTAATATGTGGCCTCCACATTAGATTGACCATGGGTGTGTAGTATATTTCCTAATTAGGTATATAAAAATATTGACCAAGGATCCATGAAAAATCCCCATTAATCATTACACATTTCTTCAAGCTTATGCCCATTAGTGGTCAAGGAAAATGTTATAGAAATCACAGTGTCCATCTTAACACTCAAGTTCCTTAACTAACTTATACGAGTCATGGATGGAAAATTCAATTTATTTTTTAGTTAGTCACTCTTGGGAGGTGAGTACATATATGACAAATTATATTAAGAATACATAAACCATCAAGAAAAACATGGTATCAACTCACTCAAAATGTAATTATCCTCTCATGTGATGTTCAACTACAATGTCTAAGTTCATCCTAGACAGCACCAGTCATTGGATTCATCCATAAGGTCATAGATATATGAACAAACTATATTAATTAGTTATAATAAAATTATAATTCATTACAATGATATATATATATATATATATATATATTAATTCCATTGGTAAAAATTGAATATTAACCAACTAGATGGTATGAATTCTCAAAAATCTCCATAAATAGGGTGTATTACACTCCTTGAACATAATCATGAAAACCACCAACCAAATAAATAAAATCCAACATTAATTAAATAATTATTTACATTACAACATGATGGAAACTAAAAAATAAATATGCAGGTGTTGAACCTTAAAATATATAAATTGAGACCAAGAAATTTATCAACTTGGATACTCTTCTAGACAGACCATACCAAATCCTCAAAAATATGGTGTGATTCCACGATATTCAGGTAGAATTCAGACCCAAAACCCAATACAAATTCATCAGAATTACAGAATAAGTATGACATATTAAATAGGTGATAACCACAAACCACTAAAGGATCCACCCCTGATAATGATAAAAGGGTGATGAGGGAGAGGGATATTAGGAGAATGGGACAACCACCTACCTTAAATCGATCTCCTAAAACCAAAAAACCCCATAAGTGATTATAAAAAAAACCCCCAAATGATAAAACATCACTCTGATAATAAATAAATTATATGCGATACACTAGGTACCCTATCCACCAACACCGACTGCCTAGTAGAGAATGGGGTACCCAATCCATATCACGAGCCATCTAATGGCCCCTTGGGGAATGAAATTCTCATGAGATCTCTATCATGTGCTAGTTCCTTGTTAATGAGTAACTGGTGTCTCTATAAAATCACCATCCTATATTTTTAAATACATCAAAAACTAAAAACACATTTATGTACCCCTACACCCAAGATAAAATATTTTAAGCATCCTATTAATCAATTAATTTCCTATAATACGGGACAATTCTTTTATCTAGATTTCAAAATTCAAACCAATCATAAATATATGACTTCTAGAACATAGTATTTCTACAACAGTACTAAGAAAATCTAGTATAGGGAATTATAACCATCCCATTATAATGTTTATCAGAAAAAATTATATATATTCATCTATTTTTAGGATAATCTATTTTTGAATCTTGATGCATAGTCTGAATTCACAAAACCTGCTATCTATGATCACGCTGAAACTGGACTCAAATAAAGGAAACCTCACAACACCAAATATTCCTCATGTTATAGTATAATGAACACACTATTAATTCCTTATGTTATGGTTATAGACATTTATCCAAGATATATAACTATATAAAATGTGAAATGAACTAGAGGAAAACTCATTACACTGAACAACATCAAAAAATCCTAAAGACCTATGTATCAACCCATCGATTAATTCCAATGACTCTCAAATTAATTCCCACCCCAAGTGAAATTTTTGAATTTATCATTTCAAAATATCATTCACCAAAGATTACCATATCAAGTTTAAATCTAAACACCACATGCTCGACACTACACCCAAGGTCCTCATAGACATATGTTCCACAAAAACTATAAAACACATTATAGTTAATCAAAAAATAAAATCTCAAACCATCTCATTGGGAATCATACTACTAAGATTACATATGTTCACTATCTCATAGCTATAACAAATAAATTTTGAATATTCTTATAAGTAATCAATAAATTCAATGAAAAACTATATTTCTATGATCCAATACTAGAATCTTCATCTCTCCCATTGAATGAGTTTATATATAGGTTACTTCATAATAAGAACACATTGATAAAACCCACCGACACTAGTTTAGGTTTTCCTTAAATGTCAGAGTTGGTGTAAATCATACTCCACTAAAAATGTTTATAATATTATATCATAAATGGTGCATTACCACTATATAATTTTTTACCACATTAACTGTTGAATACAAAGTAACTCACATCATGTAATCATGTAAACATTGATACAAAGATGACTCAACTCATTATATGAGGACAGAATCACCTAATTTTCCTGATTCCAGGGCCTATAATATCTTATTGATCGATGAAACTACTACCCAGAACTACCAAATATCCACTACAAAATACTCAGTATCAATGAAAATAACACAAAAACAAGTAATGTCTCGCTACTATACGACATCTTGTTTATAAACCAATATGATACACAAATACATCGCATCATACTTAATAAGTCAATGACCATACCAAATATCACATCACTCTAGAGGAAATATTTAACACCCCTAGGATATTTAATGAATGATAAAAACATCTAGGGTCAATACCACTATAAAATAAAGGTTGTGTAACATCATTCATACATTATCTCATACCCAATCACATCCCAGGGTTTATCATCACTAAATTCCATCCAAATTACATGACATAGATCCAATCCATCATAAAGACTAAGGATTCATATACCCCCACCATAATATATAACAACCATATAAGGTCATTCACCTAAAATGCGTCTTAAGGGACTAAACATGTATCAATTTTTCTAAATACATTCTAAGAAGGAATCATGATGAATAAATATTCATCCATATAGCAATAATGAAATAACACTAAGAGTAATTTGATATGTATAAACACTCTTCATAACCCAATTATTTTTTAAAAAGTATACTCATCAACATATCTAACATTTAATTCTATGTTGATTTCACTAATCCAAACACCAAGTTCCTCATTTAGAGGTAGGTTTTATACTGAATCCATAACAAAAATCCACAGTCATATAATATAACACCACTACCATATCCAAAATAAAGGAAGGAGAGGAAAATCCATGTACATTATAACACCCTAAGACTTTGTGAAATATGTTTTTTAAATTATTGTTTTCTTTTTTATATTTTTATTTTCATAAAACAATAAACATATTTTTATATATAAAATCACTATGTTCCTCTAATGTTATACGCAACACCATGTCAATATTCAACTACCTTCCAAAAAATATTAGATTACAGCACACAAAACACTATTATTTTCTTGTATTACACTGATTTATGAGTCATATTGATAGTATGTGTCACTCACAAGGCAGTGATTTTATCAAAGTACAATATACTGTTAATATTATTATTATAATACTATTATAGCGTCCACCATGCCTTTGGAATGGAATTTATGGATAATATTAACTAATCTCTGAATTATTATTATTTACACATATATATATTAAATGTATCATTTCGTTTACAATTAGTATATTTTAATGAAAAAACTATTTGAAAACAAAAAATTACTTTTCTAATGAAACTACTTTTCATTGTACAAAAATAATTTAACAAAATATATTAAACAAAACACTTTTTATTAATTTATTTTAATAAAATTTTAATATAAATATCCAAAAAATATTTTTTATACTCATCCAATAGATTTTATATGTATAAGATAAGAAGAAATCCAATTTTTTTTAAAAATGTGTATTTTTATAAAGGGTAACTATACCATCATTTACTGGTGAAACAATTTAAAATATAATTTTGAAAATTATATAATTTTCTTTTTCAAATATAAATTTTATTTTTTAAATAAAAATATAAAAATTCACTTTGTCTAATTTTATTTATTTTTTCTGAGAACATTCGTAATCTGATGAATAGTGAATAATACTAAAATTTTGTTCAAAACTTCATTTTCTCCCAATTAATTTATATATATAAATAATTTTTTTATTTAGTTTTTAAGAATAATAAATTCAATTTTATATAATTTAAAAAAATTCAGTTCACCAAAAAAAAAATTTATATTAAATCATGATATAAAGCATAACAATATTTTGAACTTTTTTACATTAAAACCCCACTTTGTTATCCCATCTATGGGATTAACATTAAATAACAATTTACAGATTCTCTGATTATATATTAGAAAAATGGATTATATATTTTGAATCTGAATAATTTTTAATATATAATAATCTCATCTTAGTTTTAATCCAAATATATTGGTAAAAATGATTAAATTTATTACAGCGATTAAGAGAAAAATTAGCATAAAAAACAAAACCTTAATCATATGGCCCTAAATGAAATAGAAACTTGTAAAAAATCAATTTTATTTTCATATTTAAAACATGTACTATATTTTATAGGATTTTGGCCGTTATTTGGAGGATCATCACAAGGGTAACTGTGGGTAGGATTCCTTTTTTATAAATTTACATGGATAGAACTCCACCTGTACTATAAAAAGGAACACACACCTCAAACATATTCACACATATCAAGATATTTAGATAAGAAAAAATATACCAAATTCTCCCCCAAAATAAACTACTATAATGCTATATTTCTACATTTTTTAATAAATCTATCCAAGGAATCCCTTTGCTTTAAACCAAAAGGAGTTACCCAAAGAAGCGGTAACATCCTTCCTCAATCCCTTTTTCACTTATTTTCATTCTTCACCACCTAAAATGTTATTATTACATAATTATATAATAACCTACTTATACTAAAAATTATTAATGTTTTTATTATAATTTTTTAACCTAACCCTACACAAACGTCTATATAATGGTTAACGAACATACTATTTGTCTGTATGACAGACTACCACCTCATGAAACAATGTTTCCCATTTTTCCTTTACCTCCTCTCATCTGTGGGAATTATGATAGAGAAAATATTTTTATACTATATATATGGTATTTATGATATCTTTATAAATATAGAATAATTATATAATATATACCTTTATGATTTCAATTTTTTTAAATGTGGTAACTTTATTTGTGGACATGTGGTCTACTACCTCCTCAAACCGAAGTGATTCGTTCACACATTACATGGAAAGAATTAAAGATGGGTTCATAAAAATTATATAATTTATATGAAATAATAATTATAATATAATTATATTTTAAATATATATTTATATATGCCTTTAACTTTAGTTTTTTAATATGGTAATGAAACTAAAATAGTCTTGATGCATACGTTTGGCATATCGACTCCTAGAATGGTGTATTCCTTTTCATCTTTTTATATTTTATATATTATTATAAATATTTATATAATGAATATATATGATGTTTATATCATGTTTTACATTTTTTAAATTTTTAATTCATTATCTATGTAATTAGATCAATAATAGAAATTCAAAACATGCACAAAAACAATGTCGATATTACCTAAATCCTAACAATAACATGAAATTGTTGATAAATTACTAATATAGTGTCATAAAAAAATAATATATGGTATTATATATAATAAAATGGTTCGATAATATATTTATAATAAACTTATATTTACTATACATTAGGTTTTTATTAGTATGATGTGAGTCAATACATAAGGTTAGGGAATTTTATCTGACTTTTTATTTCGGTGAGATTAATGTCTTATTCACTACTAATTTATTTTTTGTAGTCTATATACAACCCATTAATATATTATATGACTATTATACTTAAATATATTGGTATTTACATATCCATCTTATGATCTCTCTTTGTTGTGGAATCATATATCAAAATTTGCCAAATCAATAAGGTAGTTTGGTCTTAATTTTCATTCATTGAGGCATATGTTTTGTTACACACCTATATTATTTTAGGAAGTGTATATATTACCATTTTACAAGTTATATCGAAAATTTCCTTATTTTCATGATATGTTATGATTCATGTAATTTCATTTTCATACATGGGTATTATGATTCAAAGTTATCTAGTGGTAATAGTTTTTTCAACATTCTCATCATTTATTAGGATAGTTAATGATTATTCTTCCACTAATGAAATTTTATGATCCAAATCTTAAGAAAGCTAGTGAATTTTTTTATAATATGGTAATGTATGATATATTAATGTAATAGTTCTATTTTTGACTCTATTTGGTACTTAATATAATTTAAAAAATGTTTTTTAATCTTATCTCATTTCAAATTTCAGTCGAAAATTTGCCTCTAAAAAAACAATGCTTTCAAAAATACTATAAAAAATTATTTTAAAATATAATTATAACATAATTTATTAGGGAAAAGTTATTTTAAAAATATTTTAGGGTCTTCAAAAAAATTAAAATTTTCAGACTAATTATCATAGATATATGTTATAAAAAATGTTATATGTTTTAAGAATACTTTTTCAATGATGAAATGATATTTTCCTGAAGCAATGATTTTAAAAGAATATTTCAAAATCATTTTCCATCTAAGATGACATTCATTAGTGTTAGAAATAAATTTCTTGGAATATGGTCTAACTATTCCATTCATATTATTTCTCTAATTGGCTTATGTTTCAATGGAGTGAAGTTTATGAAAAGTATTTCTCATTCACGGGTTATATGATTATGAAACACATTCCTCCATCAGGGGTTATATTATGATTAAACTAATTTATTATAATGGTTAATTATTTGATGATATTATTGTGAAACCTATCCCTTTTTTTATAGGTCATTATATGATTACATTTTTATGGTACCCATTTATTTTTAGAGGTTATGATTTATTTTTTATGATTTTAGGAAACACATATGTATGATTTCATTATGATATATATGGGACATATATCTACCTACAATTCATTGAATAATTATTTATTTATCATGAGATAGACCTAGACGGAATGGGGAGTGACCTCAGTTCAATAAAGGACTTTTTCCATTAAGATGGTATTGGGAGTGAACCTTTACTACTCAGATAATAATGAGAGTGAACCATGACTACCATGATTGTTTGGGGAGTCAAACCATACTACTATGATGGCCTTGTGTGAGATACCTTCACTACTATATAAATTATTTTATATGGTTTTGTTTCTTCAAAAATTCTATGTCTTATTCATATGTTATGATTTTATGGATTATACACTAGATTCCATTATGATTCATGTCGTATAATCTTTCAATTCTAATGTCAGCATTTTTTTATGATCTTGGTTATGCAACATATGATATTATAATGTCAATTGATATTATAATTCCCTTATGATCATTTCTATTCTTATATATCTCTTATTTTACCATTACTAATCATCTAAGCTCAAGAATTTTAATGTTTCCTTTCCCCAGGTCACAATGATATGTATGATATATGATGTGTCTAATAATGGGGATAGTCATGGATATCCTAGTGGTAGATAATGTATCCCACTAATATACTATTTTTTATGATACCATTATTCTAAAGACACTAAACTAATATAATCTTTGTGGATATATGTTTAATATCTATTACCTATCACACTAAAATTATGTAATGTCTCTGTATGTTAATATTAGGTATTTATAGTTGGTATCATAGTATATGATCAGTCCTCCTTTTTAAATGAGGATGAAAAATTTTTATTGAGAACCCAAGGGAATATTATAAGGATATATTTATAGATGTATGTAAGGATAAGCCTAAGGTATCATAGGCTTAATTGTAGGTTTCATGATGTATTAATCTGATAAGTAATTTTTTCTTGATTATGTGGCATTTCACTATGATAAGTGTTGCTCACACAATTATTTACTATTTTAGTTAATGGTGGGATCCACACAGAACAAGGATAAAATTTAATATGATGGGAAATTTGGTGATTATGAGAAATGAAATTGGGTAATGTGTATAGATTAAGATATTACAATTATGTTTAATAATTTATCATGAAATATGATTAACAATGCAAATTTTGTGATGTTCACAACACATCGAATAAGAAGAAGTTGGAATTATTTAAATGTTCACATTATAAGGAAAATAGAGAAAATAATATTTGGATTCCTATAAGATAACAATAATGAACAAAAAACCATGGGGAATACCTCAAATGGATGGGATGATGTTATCTATATAGTAAAAATGGTCATATAACGACGAATTGTAAGGGAGTTCAATGTCTTATCTACGGGAATCTTCTGTATTACACAACCCAATACCATGACCATATAATTTACTTCTAGGAAATATAATGACCTATTCCACTCTAATCATTAATGTTAATGGGTAAATGAATTTATGTATTTAGATTCAACAATTATGAATGGTGAATTATGTAAGGATTATTTAATTTATGTTTTTTCAATTAGTATATACAAGAATATGTTTAATGTTTTTGGAGGATTAGAAAACAGAATTAATGGAATGTTCATATTCATGGAAAACACATGATTATTGGAAAGAAAACCCTTAATATTTTCCTTATGTTATTATAATGATGTATGGATAATTAAATGTTATATACGAGTAAGTAAATAAGACGATACTGATTATCTTGGAACTAATTAAAGAATTTTTAAAAGAGATTTATATAATCAATGGTGTATTTTATAACATTTTTATACCTATGGAATTTATCCAAAAAACTTTTGAATAAATAAACATGCATTATTTTAATAAGTATGTGTAGTAATTAAGGTTATTTCCATGTTTTAAGAGAATACATAATGATAGAATTCATATATTTGGTATGTGAAAAATAAAAGATACATTATAATATACAGGGGTCAATTAGACTCTATTTTTATGATATTTAGTCACCTTTTTTATAAGGTTTTGGACTTCCACATTTCAGAAAGGTTATAAGGGTAACCATTTATGGAATGGTGTTTGTTAAACCTCAAATTTTTATTTATAGAATAATGTATCATCCAATCATATGAGGATTTATTCATCTTGGATAAAATGTTAAATCATTTATTGTGATATCTAATTAAAAATGAAATCACCTATCAATCTATTTATAGATCTCATGATCTACTAATTATTTAAGAATGAAAAATTCACCTTTAATTCTTGGAATAAAAGAAGAAGTTGATATTTATAAAGGCACAATAAGGGCTATGGTTTTCCTGAAATCATTTGAGTATATTCATTTATGATATTATTCATCTCTATGAATAATGGTTCTTCGAATAATATTTTCTCAATTTATCATCATTTTATAATGTTAATGGCCTTTTTCAAGCCTCATTGGGTTATGGTCTTAGAATTGTTAAATTTCACATATCCATGTGCAATATCACTCTCAATTAGAACATGATAGTCATATTTCAATTCATTGTCCATGTTTTTACACACAACCTATATTCTCATATGTGGAAACCTAGTTATGTATTACTTTGGGTAATTATTATCGTTCAAACTTTCATTTTTTAAATGAAGTAATAGAATTAAATATTTTTAAGACGTGGGTTTCTATGAAAGGAACAATTAAGTATCAAAAAATTATTAATCCATATTAATTTTAGGGGTGAAATTAATTTCATGGGGGCTACAATATAACCCCATCATATTTTGAGAAATATGTTTTTGCAATTAATTTAATTTTGTTAATTTGATTATTTCATGCAACACTGAATATAGTTTTTTTATTTAAAATAACTATGTTTGGGATATATTATACACAACACCAATTAAATAATTAACTACATGAACCAAATAGATTATCATAATTCACAAAAAACGTAATGTTTGGATTTTATTACACCCAATATATAGTATATTTAATAACTTACATTACAAACCAAGAAAAGGATTATCTAAAATATAATATTATATTATTATTATTATTAAAATAATATCATTTCATCAACTTGGCTATTAGAATAGAGGTTAATAATAATATTATCTAAATTATGAGAATTTATTTTTCAAAAATATATAAAATGATTCATTTTGATATCAATTAGTAGAATTTATTGAAATATCTATTTTAAAATAAATAAATTTCTTCTCTAAGAAAAAATTTTTATGCACAAACATAGTTTTCATCTTAATTCATTAAACAAAAAAAATTTGATAAATATATTCAATAAACTTTATATATTATATTTTTAATCAATATTTATGATACACATCAAATATATATTATAGGTATAAGATACTAATAAATACTATTTTATTAATAAAAAGATGTTTTTTCCAAAAGGTAATTTTGCCGCTTTTTAATGGAGAACCCAATTTGAAAATAATTTTTGAATCTTTTGTAATTTTCATTTAAAAAAATCTTTTTTGAAATAAAAATATATAAATTTACATTTAATGACTTATTCTTTTTTTTCATACCTTTCTTATTTTTATGAATAATGAATAATAATAAATTTTAATACAAAACACCATTTTTTTAATTATTTATATCGTTAAATAATGTTTTTAATTTGTTTTTTTACAATAATTAGATCAACTTTATATCATTTTCTCCAATATATGTCATTGTAAATATTGTTACATTAAATTTAGATTTAAAAACATAACAAACATTGACCTTCTTTTCAAAATAAACCTGGTTTCTCATCTAGTTAGCAAAATTAACATTAAATTAATTGATGAATCCCTTACGATTATTAATTAAAATAATTAATATTTCTAATAACCATAATTTATAATCTCTAATAAGGTAATATTATTATTTCAACAAAATCGTCTTGAGATTTATAAAAATTAATTACATAAATTAAAAAAAGAGCTTAACAAAGGAATAATCCTTACACATAAATCCAAAAATGACCTAGATAATTTTTAATAATCCATTGGATGTTTTTATTTAGACCTTATTCTAAATTTTATTTAATTTTCACAATTATTTTAGAAACATAACATGAGATAAATTTCGGTATAATTACATTTTAAAAAATTTACAAGAAGGTCACTTCTCTAGTATAAAATGAAATCAACCCTCCAACAAATTCAAACCAATCAAGAAATTCCAACTAGAAAAAAAAACCAAAATATCCTCCATAATACCCTCACTTAATCCTAGAGTAATACATTTTGGCATAAATCCAACCAAGGAATCCCTTTGGGGAAATCCAAGAGGAGTTACCCAAAGAAGAGGTAATGACCTTCATAATGCTCCATTGTTTTATATTCATTCTCTACCACCTAAAATATTCTAATTACCTGATTATATAAAAATATAAGTATCCAAAATATAATGATATTTTTTATGATGAGGTTTTTACCTACACATAAAAACAATTCCATATAATGGCTAACAAAGATACTGTTTGTGTGTACGTTGGATTACCACCTCATGAAACGATGTTGTTTGTTTTCCCTTTACCAACTCTCATGGGTGAGAATTCTGATAGACTATAGTATTTTATATGATATATATGCTATTTCTTATGACCTTATACTTCTCTAACTATTATATAAAACACACCATAATGATTTCTATTTTTTAAAATATGATAAAATTATTTGTTGACATGTGGACTACCACCTCCTCAAAACGATGTGATTCATTCACAAATTACATGGAATGTATTAAGAAGATGTTTAGTAAAATTATATTATATACATAACATAATAATATTAATGGAATAATATTATAAATATATACATATATTTTAATTAATTATTTTCTTTCAATATTATAATAAAATGGAAATAGTCTTCATGCATACATATGGCCTAATGTATCCATGAATTGTGTGTTCCATTTCATATTTATATATTTTACAGATTAATATAAAAAATTTTAATTAATATATATGATGTATATATCATTTTCAAAATTTTTTATTTATATAACTTTGGTTCTATGTTATTGGATCAAGATAAATTAGTCAAAATATGTACGAAAAACAAAGACGATATTACCTAAAGAGAAACATTAACATGAGATTGTTAATAAATAGGTAATATAATGTCATAGTTAAATAATAAATGGGATTAGATATAATTATATGGTTATTTATAATATTTATTATAAAATTATATTTATTACCTATAAGGTTTTTTCGTGTATGATGAGAGTCAAGACATATGGTAAGTGAATTTCATCTCCTTTATTATCTCTTTTAGATTTATTCCTTATTCACCACTCATTTATTTTTTTATGTATATAATTCCCATGAATATATTGTATTAGTATTAACCTTAAATTTATGGTTATTTAAATTTTAATTTCATGACCTCTCGTTCCTGGGCTTTTACGTATCAAAAGTTACGAAATAAGTATGGTAGTTCTATCTCCATTTCCCTTCTTTGCGGAACATGTTTTATTATATACCTAAATTATTTCATATGGTATATAATTCAATTTGACATGTTAGAAACTGAATATAATTATTTTCATGATATTTTAAGCTTCATGTAATCTCATATTTTTACCTAGGTTGTATGATTAAAAATTATCACGTGTTAAGAGTTTATTGAAATAGTCTCATAATTAGTTAGGATTTTTTAGGATTATTTTTTCATTGATGAAATATTATGATCCATATCTCAAAAAATAGTAATTTTATTATCATATTTTTATTCATGATATATTCATGAAGGAATTCTATTTGCCACACTTTTTTATTATAATAATAATAAAAATTTTTTTTATAAAATATGACATCAATTCACTTTTTAGTCGAAAAACATTCTTATTCAAAAAAATAATTTCTATAAAATATGGTTTCGAACAAGTTTAAAGAAATTTACTTTAATCTCATTTTAAATTAAAAAACATTTTAAAAATGTTTTAGGATTTTTAATGATTTATTTATATGTTTTCAAAATTTTTTTTAAAGAAAATGGGTTTCAAAATATTTATGTTTTAAAAACCATTTTTCTATGAAGAAAGGGTATTTTCCTCACGAAAGGTTATTAAAAAGATACTTCCAAATTATTCTCCATCTATAATTACATATATATTTTTACACATGCCTTTCTTAGAAATTTATCCAAAATTTCTATTTATATTCTTTCTTTGAATAGTTTATGTTATGATGAGAAGATGTTTATTAAAAAAATTTCTCTCTCACATGATATATATAATTTAATATCACCTATCTATTAAGGGTTATATTCTTACATAACTAATTTCATTTCAGTAATTATTCTTTGATGAAATGATTATCAAATATGTTTCTTTGTGGAATGGTTATGATACAATTACATGTTAATGATACCGATTTCATTCCATGTGTTGTGATATTATTGTTTATAATCTTATAAAACACATATAAATGATTACATATTGAAATGTGTGAGACATATATCTACATTGAATGAATTTGGTGATGATTTATATATAATGATATTTACATGGTTAGAAAGGGGAGTGAACTCGATTTAGAAAATAAAATTATCCACTAAGATAGTCTTGGGTGAAAACTTGGATACTAAGATGGTCATGGTAGTAAACCATGGTTACCAAGAACATATGTGGAGTGAAACCATAGTTATAAAATGGACTTTAAATTGATTCCTTGACTATTATGTAAATCATTTTCTCTTCTTATGTGTCTACAAAATGTTCTATGTCTTATTCATATGTTATGATTTAATGTATTATTCACTTGATTCCCTTATGAATGTTATCATATGAACTACCAATATTTATGTCATGATTCATGTTTATGTTCTTTTATATTCTGGGTGTGATCTTCTAATGACATGATCACATTCTCATACCCTTATGATTATGTTTATTCTTACATATCTCCTTTGTATACCCTTAATGAGCATCTGAGATCACCCATTTTTAGTATTCCTTTCCCATGTTTAAGAAACAATTTATTGTGTATGATGTGTATTTGAAGGGTGATACCATTGATAAACCTTGTGGTAGATTGTGTATATCACTTATGTATCAGTTTTTATGTTTCTAGGTTTCCAAAGGTACTAAACTAACAAGGTATTTGGGCTACTATTTGGGTAATGAATTATGTATTCCAAAACAGTGATGTAATTTATATGTACATTAATCTTGTATAATTATATACATGGAGGTGAACATATATACGAGTGTTAATCAAGACACAAACCCAAGAAGGTGCACCCTAAATTGTTACCCTATTGATAACCTCAATCTAATCAATGATAGTCATACTATAATAATCCTTGCTTCAACACTAATCAATAAATGGGAAAGATTTACATGAATTTTATCCACATCACTACACATATCAATAACCATACATCCATTTCAATATACCTCAGGTGATTTCTCATAAAGAGATAATATCTAACTATAAATAACCCGTGTGTCATTAATATCATAAATATCAGACAATCATCTAACTATCATTATTAAATATATGGTTATTTAAATATTTGGTTCTAGTACTCACTTAAACTACCCTCACAACATTACAAAACCCACTTTGTATATCAAGAATGTAACCCTTTCAAATAGCTAAAACTCCTCTAACCATATTCATAATAAAAAACATCATCACTAGGATCTCAAACCCTGTTTATAGGCCATTTCCCATTATGGGTAAAATACATAAAAAATATCATTCTTTTCTCTAAATATCTAAGGAAAAAATCATACCATAAAACTATTTTGGACTTTATCTATAGTGTAATTTACATTCTCAAAAAAAATCCACAAACTCTAGGGTGTCTATTCTCATTAAGAACTACCATACCAAACCTCCCTAATGGGAATCTCTATCAAATCCAGAATCACATTTAAGATGCTACCCCAATAAATTCAAACATCCATACCCTGGTAAAATAAAAATGGCACTAAGGTCAAATGTGTATCACTTCACTATAATCACTATATGATGTGAGGGTCTCAAATCACAAGGTAATAACTCCATCCAAACTACAGACTCTCATGCATGGTATTTGATACATATAAGATTCATCTCATAAATTAGTAAAAGGTACTAACTAAATCAAAATAAAACCCAGTTCATTAAAATTACACCATCATGTAATATAAAAATCATTTTATAAGGTGTTGATAACAAGCTAATTATCCAAACCCTATCCAACAATCAAGCAGCTCAACCACAAGTTTTCACTTGAATGTCATCTCAATCCAAATAGATAATATTATGTATGAACGAACACATAATTTCATCCTCATCTAAGGATAAATACTAAAAAACCATAAGTTAATTTCATAATGTATCATATCATGTAAATGAAACTCAACTTTAAATATTGAATACAAAGAAAAACAATCGCATACCTTGAAACTAAATCTTTCATGATACATGGGTTAATGTTTCCAAGTCATATGTTTCATTTTATAATTTTACCATATTTTATCTATTAGATATTATTTCCATGATAGTAATACAAGAGAAAAATACATTTTTATATATTTTCATCATCCATAATAAGGATTAAATCCACCATGTATGAACCTAGTGCCACATATCTGTGATGCATTGATGTTTTTTTTATATGATTTCAAACAGCAAGAAAACTCTATATAGAGGTGGGGATTCTATACCCTATATGATAATGATATTAGTAAATCATATTGGAATTAATAATAACAAATTATATACATAAAATAATGGTTGAAAAAATTGAGCATAACACCTACAAGCCATCAAATCATAAATAACAATTCCCATGAAATACACAAGCTGTATAGATTGAAATGTCACATGACATAAATCAATGTATGGTCACGTGTTTATGGATAGTTAACAAGGTATACAAATAAATAATGTAATTGAGACTACAACCAAACAAGTTCTTGAGGCCTTTCTCATTCCCATCTTCTAACTCCTTCAAGACTCCACAGGCTTAACCGTCAAACATAATGTCCTTTAGTTTTTTTATACTTGTAGCCAAAATGTTTTCTACATTGCCAATTTATCTGTGTATGTTTTGATTACAAATCATCGGGCCACATGAAATTGTTTATCATAACATATATAATAAATAAAAGTGATTTTAAAATATGACATAGTAATAAATAAATAAATAAAAATAGAAATAATAAATATTCTAGAAATATGAGTTCAACACAACCCACTTCATAGCAAGCATACCAAATTTTTACCAGATTATGTTGTTTTTGAGCATGAAATAATAAATAATGATTTAGTATCACAACCCAATGTTTGATATGTGAGAATATCAACATATAAAAATACAATGACATAAATAAGGGGAACATATCGAATAACATAGTCATCATTAGGAGATTAACATCGCATGATATCATCGTAGAAAATATATCGGCATCACATCATAGAATGTAAGTCTAGATGTAGGTATAACATCACATAGTAGTAATACATAAGAGGTAATCACACTCGGATACAATATAATTCTTGGTAATAAAGTCCCTAGCCATGCCAGTATAAAAAAATAGAATTGTTTCACCAATATTGGGGAACATCAAATTAGATGAAATCACATCATTCAAGAAAACATATTTATATGAGTATCTCATCACCTTCTTTGGAAGCATCAGAACAAATTTTGTTTATACCAATTCTATGGGTAAAATAGGTAATTAATCATAGTGTCTTATATCCATTGAGAATTGGGTCAAAAATGTATAATTTATGAGAGCCTTGTGGTATTTATATCACACTATCATGGTCATAACATCATTGTTAATTTTTTTCTCACATAATGGGCATAAAATCCATCAACTCCACAACATGTGGTAAATGGGTGGTGCAACTCATACATTTTCCATCAACACAATAGAAATTTATTCCCAATCCAAAGGAGATGAAAATGTATGGGTAGGTTATCCTATACCTATATAAACACATTTATTAATAGTAATATCATCTACCTTATAGTCATAAAAATTTAACTCGGTATTTATTCTACAAAAACAATGAAAATCACATAAAATAATAATCAATACATTAATTAAGCTACAAAATCAATGGAAATTTTAGTAGGAGAAATTTTGAACTGCCTTATTTCTAATCTAGATTACTCACCACATTTAAAATGAACATCCATATCCAAAACATTGAAAAAAATACACCTAGATACTATATCTAAAAAGAGGTGGACAATCAACATATATGCAGTTATACGAAACAAAATGACTTGATAAGGAAAAAACAAATTTTATTTACATCAACCCTCTGTTGACCTCTCTTAGCTCAAACTTCTCCTACTGAAATGACACAAACTTCACTTATTCCAGGTCATATACATCATTTTTTACCAAGGATACATTCATCATGGTTTTAAAATGAATAAATATAAATAATTTAATTTCCACTCGATGGTTTTAATTATCCATGTAATCAAGATATTTCAATTGAAATGCTAGTCGTAACCTATCTAGAATATACTCTCTCTCAAGTAGTCAAAAAATAATCTTGTTTATGGATAATGTCACCTCTTTAAATTACAAACCTATCTTATGTACAAGAAGGCTAAGGCAATTCATCATTATCATATTCATTATAAAATAACTCATGGGAATCCCCTAATTGGTCATGATTATATGTTCACATACTTAGGTTTAAGCCTTCACCCTCTGATATTCAAGGTATCAAGTCATAGTGATAAATGGGTAAATCATAACCCTTGATGTCTTTAACATTATTTTAAGAGTAAAGGAATAATAATTCAATTTTTTCACTCTATTATATGCTGAAAATATGTATAACACATTTCATGAATATTTTATAAACCATTGAGAATATATAGGTACCTCTTACCTCCAAATGGAATTATTCTATCAAAGGATGTTCTATAACAATAGTATAATCTCATACATACCTATATCATCCATTGAACACATCCATGTGGCACTAGATTCATCAAACATCAATTTTAATTGGTTCTTAAAACCTAGAATTATTAATTGAATTTATTTAAATTATTTAAATTATTTATATTTGATGATTATCCAATCATAATGTGTAATAACATCAAAATATCAATGAATTCTTGAGACTATATTAAGAAAATTCATATGACTAAGAATTAATAAATTAATCTATTACATTAAAATTTAATTTAAATCATATAATAAATATGGTAGTGTATTAACTCTAAATAATTCATGTACAAACATGTGTGTCCTTCCTCTCATGTTCTCCATTTTCCAATCCTATCAAACATTGCATCAATAAATGAAATTTCCACCATTTCGTGGTTTAATTGAAACCTAAAAACCTATTTCAAATCCACTAAAATTTAAAAAAAATGGAATATAAGTTCAATTCGAGGAAGTTGTGTGTAGTCGACCTCAATCTATCGAAGAAACCACACTCGGTAGTAAAAAATCAAAACTTCATAAAGGATACAAATACCTAGAGAATGAGGAAACATTTTCTATATTATTAACTATATGAAAACCAATAAATCCAATATGGGATTTAAAATGAATATCCTAAACTGGAAAAAATTATCTTCATTTAGAAATATATATATATATATATATATAGAATTAGTCACCTGATCCACCAACAACGGCTACCTAGTAACCCTAGTAGAACGAAGGTCACATTAAACTTCCATTGGGAACCTAGTGAGACCCAATAGATTACATGCAGTCTTATTGTAACCAAAACCCTATATTTTTTAATAACCTGTACAGTAGAAACTCTTTTCAGACCCCTCCACCCAGGCCACCACCTTAAAAATATCAATTTAAAAATTTTAAACACAACAAAAATTGCAATTCATAATAAAAAATTCAAAAATAAAACTAGAACTACATTTATGACCATTTAATATATATATTTAATCTTCTTAAATGAAATGATCTTATGTGGGGTAATACTATGATATAGTAATATCATTTCTAAAATTTAATAATAATGTTCATAAAACAAAATTAATGTGGGGAATGATATTTCAAAATAATTCTAATGAGAATGATATTTAAATTCATTGAAAAGAACTATGTACATACCATAATAAATTTTATCCTTATCAAAAAGTTTTACATCATTTTGAATGATTTATTTCATCTTCTTGAATCAAGAGTCTTCTAAAAAAGGGAGTGGAATTTAATAGAGGGAATGTGGTATGAAATTCCAAAAGAAACCAATGTAAGTGTGTGGTTGGATGGGGGTAGAGTAGGGGTATTTTAAAAGGTTATTTTGAGTATAATTTATGGAAATACTTATTCTGTAATGAGTAAGTAATATCATTTTAATATACAGGCCAATACATATTTCAAAAATATGGATATTTTAAATGAAAACCCTTATACACTTAAAGATACATTATTAACATTCCTTAAAAGTAAAAAACATTCGATTATAATTAATTATTATTTTTCAAAATATATGAAAATAATTTAATTAAATTTTATGATATAAATATGATAAATAAAACTTTTAAAATATATATATATGATATAAAATAAAAATAATGTTTTTAGATAAAAATATTTGGTTGATCAATATTCATTAAATTTTTTTTCCTTATAACTTCTTAGGTATTTGTTCAATTTTATTTTTTTATGTCACTAATCATCACCTAAATTTTATCCAAAAATCATATTAAAACAAATATATAAATGTAATAACAATAAAAAAAATTCATAACTCATAAAAAATGTTTTATATTAAATAATTTTTTTACTAATGAATTTTAATTTTTTAAATATAAATTAAGTAAATTATATAAGATTAAATCTAAATTTGATACATCCATTTTCCAATTATAAAATCTTCAATATACCAATTGGATATAAGTATACACAATTATGTCATGTCCAATATCCATATAATAATGACCATATACCCAATGACCCTATATATATAATGTTCGTATTACATTTCATCATATAAAATTACATGTTTTTCTAAAAACAATTCATCATGTTTTTTATTTATCCCTAAAAAACTTATTATATTTCTAATTCCCCACCAATTTCCCAAGTTATAATCAATGGGATTACCTTTATGTCAAACCATGAGGCGGGATATTTCATGTCATAACATATGTTTTTTATTCTTCTTATAGTTTTTATATGGAATTTTTATATTTATTTCTTATTAATTATTACTGTTTATCTTAATTTGTAATATTTTCTAACAAAAAAATATAATTTTATTTGTAGGATTCATGTGAAATAAGTTCTTTACAATAACATTTAATAAAAATTTCGGGTGTTATATTCTACTCCCCTAAAAAAACCCTTTAAAATTTATCAAATAAATAAAAAAATTACGGTATTTTTTCCCAATTACATATTTAGGTTTCCACATCTCTTCCAAAAAAATATAAGCACTGCAATTAAATTTATCAAATTGAGTGGTCTTATTTCATTGTACATTATCCCTATGATCAAAGACCTCTACCAATTTTTCCTCAAAACTGAGATAATGATCTGATTGAATTACCACTACATCTAGTATATGCTATGGATTGGGTATATACTTTCTCAAAAGTGATACATGGAACACATCATGAACTTATGTGAGGTTTTATGGAAGTGAAATCTAATTAGCCACCACCCAATTTGATCTGGGATTTCAAAGGGGCTGATGTATCTGGGGTTAAACATTCCCTTATTCGTAAATCTCAAAACCTTATTCCATGGGGATATTAAACGAAATACCTTAACACCAACATAAAATTATAAATAACATCTTTTATTATCAACATAGATCTTTTATTGAATGTTTATTACTTTAATATGTTAGTGAGTAATTTCAATATTCTTTGAAATATCTTACGGTTCAACCCTACAATCTTGTGAACTATAACATCATCCTAGAATGTTAGAGTTCTAAAAAAGTTCCTATAAACATTCCCATATGTTTTAATTTGAATGATGGAGTGGGAAATATTTTTTATGATAACTCCCCTAGTGGAAGGAATTTATCCAAACATCCTCTAAAATCCATTGAATAAGATCAATCCATACTTTGTAGTGATCAAGTGGTAATTTTAGATTTGACCTCATTATTAGGATTATAATTATATCAAAATCATAGATTTTTTTTCAATTCATGTCAAATACTTCGTCCAAAAATTTAGGTAAATCACATATCTAGGTCAGATACAATTGTATGTATAACTTCATGGAACCTTACCACATGCTTTATGTATATCATGGAATTGTTATTGATTGATAAATATCATTTCATACTAATCTTTGGTGATGTTATCCCATTTCCAAATAAGTATGTGTAATGGTTTCATCATCCCCTTAGACTTCTGACATATTGATTTATCCTTTTGTAATTACGAGCATTAATATATATACTCTATAATCATTATATTCATGTTATTAAACTAGATATTCGTTCTGATTTTTATATTATTCATTATTATTTTATGATAGATATTGAATAATGACATATGTACATTATACAATTGATCATTATCAGATTATTGTATTGAAGGGAAAATATATACATTTCCCAAAAATTATAATTTATTCATTATAATGGTTGAAGTATTTTAAAATTATTATCTGCATTTATATCTCCAATTCATTCTGTTTTACCTATTTTAACAATATATTGATGTTTTTTTGGGAACTTATTTGTAAAAGAAATATTGTTTATCATTTTCTTATGATTTCTAGTTCTACGTGTTGTTATTCCATATATATATATAGACTGTTTAAATTCTCATCATGGATAAAATAGCATGATCATTCTTTATTGGATAATTTCCCTCCCTGTTCAACTTCCAAATGTTGTAATTTATGGAGCATTCATAGTCTATAGTATACTCAAACAATCTTCTTTGGAAGATGTTTAAATCCTTCTATGAGAATATATAATTTATTCTATTTTTATCGATATACATCAATCTTTTCTCTGTAGATATAATTCATCATTATTTTCAAAAAAACTATTACCACTCATATATCTAACTCATTAATTGGTTACTTTTTATCTTCGGCCTTTAATTTATATGTGGAATGAGAAACCCCTTGTCATTTTTCAAAAATAGACTCCGAAATCCATTCATTCATACATCGCTAGTTATAAAAAACCCTTCTCCATTATATGGTAGTGTGAGTATAAGATTATTGACCAACATTCTCTTAATACCCTTTAAAATATCATCACATTCAAATATATATATATATATTTTAAGTTGAATCCCATATAAGGTAACTTTGTCAATGAATTTGAAAATCATTTGAATTTTTTCATAATGTATCAATAATATCTATTTAATCCAATAATGAATTAAATATCTATTATAATGGTTGGTTTGATCCATTCATAAACAAAAATTTTCATTAAATTATCTAAATATATAAATAATCTCTTTTGAATTCATGACCCTATAATGTTACTTTATATATCTATAATTCAAAAATGTTAAATTTGGAATATAATTTACCATTTATGTTGTTTTTACACTCAATATTTCTAGATTTATCATTTTATTCCTTTTTAAAATAATTTCAGATATTATAATCTATAAATCATCTATATATTCATTTTGGTAATCTATAAATACTTTATTCGTCAAATCTATGATGATAGTAGGGGTATTTTTTGTTTTTCAATTTATCAACATAAATTCATACTATACATATCATGTATAAAAGGTTAACATGGGTATATGTTATCTTTTCATTGTTAATTGATAACATATAGATGAATTGAATATCATTTATATTTATTTATCCCCTCATGGATTATGAATCAGGTCAATAATATAGTGTATAGGATACTTTATCTTGTTGACAATTTTTTAATGTTGATAATAATCAATTCAGTGTTTCATTCCCATATATTTATTCATAAAAAGGGGATTTGTGAACTCCAATGTGAAGCACGTGAGAACATATAACACCATTCCCAAATTCTATTGTAGTTTATACATTTATTTCCCAAATTTAATAAGGTTTATTCTATATGGTTTAACTGATATAATCATAGCTCTATTTATGAGTTTAATTAAAAATTCAACCAAGTAATCTAGTTGAAGAGAAAAAACATTTCTAGAATTACAATGAAATATTATAAAACAATAAAAAAATATTTAATATTTTGATTTTTCTAAACCAATTGATCCAAGAAACCCAGATAATTAAGTATGATGAACTATGCAATGGGATTAATTTCTGCTAGGAGTTCATAGTTTTCCTTAGAATGATAGATTATCGTGGGTTGTTTTGGGATATGAAATGTGATATAACGATACTCAAATTGATAGTTTCTCTATATAGACAGAGTTAATATAAGAAAAAAAACATTTAAAATTAAAGCTAATGTCGAATAAGAATATTTATGGGAATAATATTTCAGAAATCATCAATTAGAGGTGATTTATATTCTTTAGATTCAATCATCATAACACTGTGTTTTAATTGATTTTTCAAAATCTAATCAATATAATAGAGATTTAAATTTTTTTTAAAACCTTCCAGATTAGATGTAGTAGATAGAAACCAAATAAAATAACAAATTTCTAGTTCATGAGTATATTACAAGTGTATCATTAATCACATCATTATCATGACCCACTTCAATAGTAGTTATTTCACAATCATTCACTTTCTCCCTTGGCATTTGAGATTTTTGGCAATGATTATCCTTATTAACACATTGGTTAGTGTATTAGTATTTATAATTCCCAGTCTCATTATAATTCAATAATTAGAGAGTGGGAAGTACATTATGTGGGGGAATCATATTTTCCCTTATTCTGGGTTCTCTCTTCATACCTCATCAATATTCATGTGCAAGATGGCCATATTTTCAACACACGAGTCACGTTTTTCTTCCTTTGAATAAAATTTTCCAATATTTCTTATCACATTTTCGATATGTAGGAAGATGAATATACTTTCCTCAATTTATTTTACTATTTGGGTTTCCATAAATCCTCATTTTTATCACCTTATCCCAAAAACAATGTGAATATTGATAATATACAATTTATACTGCCACCTTAAGATTTCATAAAAAATCATCATAACAAAAAATTTCCCTTAAAGATAATTCTTTTTAGAGACTATATTTTAATCCACTATATAAATGATATGTTTTTTATTTTTTGGTTTATAATAAAATTATAATCATACATTTATGTTATAATTATTTTAGATTCATATGTGGCAATGGACTTGTCCACCTCTTTCTACACCTTAATGAATTATATCTCTATTTTAAAATGAAAGGTTCATGGAATTTTATTTTTGGAAAATATGTTCATAAAATCATCTCATTCCAAAGATTTAATTTCTATCTTTTAACTCAATTTCATTATTAAATTAAACTATGGATCTTTTTTGAAATCAAAATAATAAAACATATAAAAACATTTTATGTAATGAACATTTGTTGAAAGGAAAACTTATTTTCTATTGTGTTGATCCATTTCATGATAATTAGTAGATAAAAAGACACACTAAATTAATTTGGTAATTGTTTCATAAAGGAATAAATTTTTAGTTATTAATTCCTATGAAGTCCTGGTAGTTTTGAAATTGAATTTCTATTATTCGTAGAATGGAATTATTTGAGGATAATAACCACAATTATTTTAAATCTAGCTCCTATACTATTTGGATATTGGGGAAATCCTTTCACTATATATTGTACTCATTATTTATTTTATTCCTCCTAGTTCTGACCATTGAATAAATCCAAAAAAAATTAGAATATGTATCAAATAATTGAAATCATATTATGTGATCATATGATAATGAATATAAATAATAATATGTTGTAATATATTCCACCTCAATTAAAATAATAATATTTCATGTTTATCCTATATCATTTTTTTACAACATATAACCCTTTTAATCCAACTTTTCTTGATTTATATTTCATCCTTATAACTTTTTAAAATATCAATGAAAATAACAAAACCCCATTTTATAACAATTTTATTATCATGAATAATTTATTATTACATACAAATATTCATTTCAACTGATAAAAATTCATACCCCAAATCCTAATGGTTTAGTATATTTTGATATTAGATGTTTAAAAATAATTAAAAAAAAATTAATGACTATCTACCAAAGAAATCATGATACACAGCACCCTTAGATGTATTTCATATATATTAACCATCTCAATTAACTTGTAAATGTAAACATACAAAACGGTGATATAAAATGCTCGGTATGGGGAAACATAATATTCTAAAATGAAGATCACAAGTGATTATAAAAAAAACATTTTTGTATGAGAACCAAATCAGGTTACATGAACTTTCTATTAGGAAATCATATCCAATAAAATATAGATAATAAATAATGACATATGTCTTTGGGAATAACATAATAAATGTTGTATATGAATTTTTAACAATAAATAAATGTGAAACATTCATTATAATATAGAAGCATATCTAATATTATATATCATTTCTGAGATAATCATCATTTATTTTACAAGTATTTCATACAATATATCGGACTAATATATCTGAAAATATTCTATAAAATAACATCCCATTATATATAAATATTTTACCAATAAATTTGATGACAAAAATCTGGGTCCCACCCATCATATTGTGGAAAAGAATGCAGATGTGTTCTCTATAAATATATAAAAATTCGTAAATTCTTTATATCAAAATTATCCGAAGTGATAAAATGGGTTTCCTAAAAATATCTATATGGCCTAAAAATAGTCAATATAGAGAACATATGTGTGTATAATTATGTAATATTTGAAACAAAATAAACATAAAAGGATATTTACAGGGATGAAAATTTTAATTGACGAACATTAGAAAAATATTTTAAAAATAAGATGAAATATACATTAAATCATATTTATATTATGCAATGGATGTAATCTATAAAAAAAATAATAACAATGATAAAAATATTAATATTAAAACATCTAAAATATATCACAAAAATTTCTAAGAATGATTAATATGTCATATAAGTGGAGATAATAAAATTTTAAGATGTATAAATAATTTGGACATATAGATAAATTATTACCAATTTTAATAAATAGATAATGGAAAAGAAAAAAACAATCATTTTTATTGTGAATGATGAATTAGTTAGAGGGGAAATGGTAAGAATAAATGTAAATCCCAAACATAAATAGGGGAGAAAAAAATTGAATATCGTATAGAAATTTCATACATATTCTCCCAATATATGTTTATAAAATGATAACCTCAAGTGTGATTTTATTAATGTATTAAATTTATATTAGTTAATTGTTGTTTATTTTATATATATATATATATATATATTAATTTTTATAATCTCGTAAAATCATTTGTATGTTGACATTATTCTGTATTCCGTAATAATATGTTCGACATTAATAGATAAGTCATGATAGTTGATTCATAATATTATAATGACATATAGAATACCATGTTATATTTTATTCATGATATTGTAATGGTTTTTGAGATTTCAATTCATAGTGAGAATGTTTCGAATAATTCTATCAACAAAAAAATTTACATTATACTACTATTTATTTTTAACCATTTTATAATGATAATAGTAACATAAATTAATTATTAATAACATATATTTTCATCCTTTGAATTTTAATAATCACAATTGACTGTAATTATAAATATATTATATAACATCATTCATATAGGTGTTTGAATGTACTAAAACATGAATATTTTATACAAATGAATGAGTAAGAGTATATAGTTATATTATAGTAACTTATATTTAACAAAATTATAATGTTTTTAGTATAACATCATAATAATGGTTAATTAAATTTTTAGATATTGGAGATGAGAACATAATTTAAAATCAAATAGGATAGTAGTGTATTTACAATAATGAATTATCCCCTCCTATATAGAGACCCTGACAAATGATATCTGAATATTACATATTTTTATATGAATATTAAATACATTTCACAAATACACTCTTGGGGAAAACAGTTTTTTTGCTTTAAAAGACAACATATACAATAATATAAATTATTGAAGGATATTCATCTTCTCCCCTGAAGATCTTCCTATTTAGTACCCTTTATAGACAAACCCTACATTAACATTTCTTCATGACCTAGGGAAAGGAAAAATATGAATGTGTGAGAATAGATTCTCTGTAAGGGAAAACATGGGAGATATCCACTAATATAAAATGCTCTTTGACATCAGTTTTTTTAATTTTTATGTAATTTTTTATTTGATATTGATTCTTTTTTGTCTAAAAATAGGACTTCTGAAATCGGTTATTTAAAAACTGATGGAATAATGGATTTACATTTGTTTTTTTTTGTTTTTTTTCATACAAAACCGATTCCAAACAGATAAAAATATATATTTTGGGCATTGGTTTTTAGAGAAAACGGTGACAAAAGGTAAGAAAAAATATTTTTTGGTGTCAGATTTAAAAAAAGATAGCCAATAAAAAAAATGTTTTATAACATTCCCTAAGTTTCAATTTTACTAGTTAGGGATTTAAAATAGATTTAGAGATCACGATTTATTGTCTTCGGAAATTAGACTTCTCATAGTTTTGATAAATACAACTCAATTAACAGGAATCATGAGGAAAGTGAATAAAATTTACAAAAAAATGAAATAAAATAAACATAAATCTTCGAATACATATCAATTATTTTAGGAGTTCCTATAAAAATGATGTGCTCTTTATCATCATATATCATAGTTTCTGGATAGAACTCATGCAGAGATAAGAATAGTGATCTGTAATAAATTTTTCACTACAATTGGAAAATATCATTTAGATGTTTTATATTTATAACTCAATCATCATAATAACTCTTCATTATAATTTATATTATATAGATATTTAGAAATGAACGAAAGAAAATATAATGATATTAAATTATTATAATAGCTACCATTTTAAAATCATCAATTGATACAGGGATAAAAATATTATTGATTGAAGAGGTAGATAATGATGAAGGAAAGATAAAATGTATTTATATATAGTATACTAAAATATTTTCATTGATTTTGTGATATGATTATAGTGTAATTTTAAAATGTGAAATTCATGTTGTGAAAAATTTAATGTACAGATCCCGCATAACCACATATAATTTTATTTGGAATTGGTATTACTTAAAACTAACATGAAATATGATTTAAATTGGTTTTTTTGCCTCTGTTTTATAAATAATTACCCTAAAAATACCCATCTGTATTATTTTTTTTATAGTTTTTAATGAAAACGATGCCAAAAAGTTAAAATACGTACTTTTTGGTATCAGTTTTAAAAAAATAGTCATAGTGATAAAGTGTATTTATGAATTAAAAATTATTTTAGTAGAAAGTTGTAATTGTTTAGGATGTATCATTGAGAATATCATAATTCAACATTTATAAATTTTAATCTATAAATCTAATTTTTCTCCACCACTTGTTGAATGGAATCTTAAGAAATGCTTTAAAACATAGTAATTTTTTAAAATTTTTGGTGGACATTTTTTACAAGATGATGCCAAAAATAATTATTTTTAAGTATACAGCATTGGGATCTTTAAAAACCTAGGCCAATAAGGATATTGATGGGTTTTTTTTAGCATCAGTTTTGTAAAAAACTGACGGAAAAAAACCAAAGTAAATCCTATTTGGAATCATATTTAAAAAAACTAACACTAAAAAACTCTCTACAAAAATCTCTTAAATAATTCTTTATTTCAAATGTCATAAATTTAAATCAGTAACTATGTTTTAGATCCATAACCAATCATATAAAATCATATGAAATGATCTAAAATAGAGAAAAAGTAATTTTTTTACAGAATTGTTTTAAGACCAAGGAAAAAAATAATTTTATAATCTTTTTTCCATTGCTTTCTTTAAAAAATACTACCAAGAATGATATATGTAGAAATGTTTTCATTGTTTTTTAAAAAATTATGCCAAAAATATTCAACAAATATATCTGGCATTGATTTATAAAAACACGCATCATATTATAGATGTTAAAGAACATTTTTCTACTATTGATTAGTTGTTGATCATAATATGCAATAATATAAGCACAAGGGTATATAAACATTAACATATCCTAAAAGGTGCATACACAATCCATTAAAGATCATAAACATGAGTCTAAAATAAAAAACTAATATTTAAAATACATGGATCATAAAAGAGAGAAAACATTATAAAAATATCATGAACCATATTTTTAGTTAATATAATTGCAGCCCAATAAAAAGTGTAGAAACCATTTCATATATCAAGGTTAACTATCAAGGCCATCAAATCCTAGTGGATCATGCATCCCTACCTATCTCCCATAACAAAAAGGATACCGAAACATAAACAGTTTCTCAAAGATAATAAATCACATTTGCATTTTTTACCTAGAAGATCATGCGCGCTAGTATGTTTATCACATAGGATTAATAATATCAAATTGTTTACTATAATTATCTCATCAGATATAAATCACTACCCAATTCTATTAAAGGAGACAAATGTCCCACCTGTCACATATTTAAAATCATACATAAGTGTCCCACAAGATCATAAAACAATCTCTAATATAAGGATATATATAAATAAATGGGTTTCATAAACATTTCATCATGGAATAACTTGTGAAAAAGAAATATGATTCACATACATTTCAACATTTCATCATAGCATAACTAGTTGAAAAGCAAAGGATGTCATAAAAATAATTTCATAATAATAAAAATTCACCTAGAGAAATAATAATTATGGTATCATAGAATCATATCCACATTAAGACTATCACATCAAAGTATGTCATCTTATAAGGACAATTATAATTAAAGATCACATAGAACATTTCTCAAGGAAAAAATGCATTCCAATTTGAAATATACAATTTAAAATTTAAATATTCTGTATATTATAGAAAAAATTTCATTTGAAAATAACCTTGTAATATTATAATGTAATCATAAAATTGTTATGCAGTCATGAAGGTGGGAATAAAATTCATGTTGTACACATTAAAACCAAGAAGCCTCTCAAAATTTTGGTAAAAAGTTAAAACTGTCTTGTTTGGAAAATAATAGGAAGAATCATATTAAACTATTTTGTATAAAATAAAACAAGGGTATGAACTTATTTAAAAATAATATGATAATATTAAAAACATTCTTTAATTTTTTAGAAGACATTCTTTTTGAACAAAAAGGATTCTCGTCCATAGAAATGAATGGAGTCAATTTTTCATCAAAAATATTTTTTGTTATATTGAGTACTCAAAGAGGGAAAATTGAAAGGAAACTATTTTTTGTCTATGAATGACTATATCAGAATAAAATTAAACTGTTTTTTACTGGTATAATATTATATTTAATCTTTAAAAACTTAATCATAAACAATTCTTTTAAACAATTCTTTTATAACATAAATGTTTTACCACTTTGGAAACATTTGAATCTTAACTTGCATAAAAAAATATCCCTATATGGATATATAAATCCACATAATTTTAATAGGATGCATCACAAAACACATTCATGGGAAATACATTCACAATATAGATGAAACAATTGCTAAATATTGAATGTGTCTCATAGAAAAAATATTGATATAAAAATTCCATACATGCTATGGAAGCTTTTCAATTTTATTCCCTGTAAAATAATTAAAACAAATGAAAAATTAAATATAATTAAAATAAATATATAAATGATATAAAATTTTAAAGGGGCTTTATATACACCTCTTAAAATAATACAGGTGTAAACTGTGACACATGTCCCATAGAATATAATTAGGAACATATATACCTTATCACTTTGAAAAATAATTAATATTAAGATACATTAAAGTATAACATCAAATGAAACATTAAATATAATTAAAATAATTATATTCATAATAAATCATGTCCAAGGTCAATTATATACACCCCATAAAATAAATATTGTACTTAATAGTAAAATATGCCTCAATGAAGGAAAATTAATACTAAATCAATTGCCACAAGTCTTGACTTTTTGCATACACATTAACCCTCATGTATAATAAATCTTGGATTATTATTAATATATTATATAACAATATTCATTTATTTGATATCATATATTTTTAAATTTTTACATTTTATTAACCATTAATTAATATTTCCTTGTTAAAATCATGTTTCTCATAGTAACTGCTTTTTTTTCATTAATGTATTTGTTTTTTATTTTTGGTTCAGTAATTTTAATCCTTGTAAGTTATCTAAATATGGATAAAAATGACATAAGTTACATAATATTTAATTATATATTTTCTTATGTTTATATTCATAAATTATGGATAGAGATAACTAATGAATTACATTATTCAAGGTGAAATTAGGTCGATTGTAAGCATGAAGATTGTTAAAAAATTTCGACTACAAGAATTATGGTATGGGAAATAGTATATCACATAAATTAATAGAGTTTGTGTCATATAAAAACTACATATTAATTAAATCTATCATTATTTCCATCAATTTTAAAAATAAATCAAAAAAAGAATCACATTGCTTCTTGGAGGTGGTAGTCCACATGTACACATTAAAAACATTATAATTTTCGAATGGATTGTATAGTAAGAATTTAGATGTGATATTATAACTCCATGTGTATAAATAGATGATAAATTTAAAATATAAAAATTAAATTAGTCATTATATAGATCATAGAGAGGCATTGGTGCAAAATTAATTACATCAGTTCGTGTGGAAGTTGTCCCCTGAACACATGATCAACTGTATAATTTGCAATTTTTTCTAATAGTATAAGGATATAAGTTATAAAATAAAAAAATAACATCTCAGTATAATATATGTACATTTTAAATTATATTATAATTATTGATGCAGGAACGATTGTGGTAAGGGAATAAGTAAAATAAAGAAATATCTTAGTGAAGACAATTACCTTCTCTTGGAACAAACCCATTTGGATAAATAATTAATGAGACTAGGGGTAAATTTAAAATGATATTGGGGAGGTATATGGGATTTTTTTGTTCATAAAATGGCTTATGGTGTGTGAATAAATAAGGGGATTCTTGTTGCGTTTAATAATTGAGAAGGAGTGGAATTGTTTGTAAACACCCCAAACTATTCAATAATGGGATGTTATGCTCAAACCAAGTTCCTAAAAAAATTGATATATTATGGTCTTTAGTTGATATATTTTATATAAAAACATTAAAAAAATAAAATAAACAATTTTTAATCATGATTTTTTTACCTATAACTTTACTTCTTTAACGATTTTAGTTTTTACCATAGTAACTAGTTTCATATATATTTACCGATGTAATTATACTTTAACAAAAATGTTAAAAGATAATTATTAAACAATATTTACAAATTTATTATAAATAGGAATTTAAACTTATCAAATAAAAGTCCTATTTGTTTTACAATTTAATATTATCATAAGCGCATGTAGAGTACAAACCATTGTTTTAACTATAACCTTGGTAAATGATTTTTTACTATTATTAAAATTAAATTTTACTAAGTATTAAATTAAATTTACTAAATATAGTAAGATATTTTGAGTAATATTTTAGAATACATTTTCCCAAATTTAATTCAGTGGGGTTTATGAATTAAAATTAAAATAAAACTCGTAAACACGATGAACATTATATTTTCAAAAGAACAAATATTCATATGTATAGAAATTGAAAACATGGGAAAAAATTTCATTTATGAAAATGAACTAAATTATATTAATATTAAAATAATCATACTGATTTATCATTGAAATCCATTTTATTATATTATTTAACATTTTAAATTGTTTTAATGATTTAATAGTTTTTAATAAAAACAGTATTTTTCACTTTTCATCATTCAAATAATCCTTCAAAAAATTATCAAATATTAACTCCAATTTAATTTTTTTATTATGATTTAAAAAATTAAATCCATTTATTCAAAAAAAATTAAAAAATTGGAAATTATTATTTTTAGATTAATTGTGCAGAACGTGAAAAAATGGATTTTTAGAAAATACATTTCTTAATATATCATAGGATTATTTCGTATCCCATGATTTGAAAAAAAAATTTGATTGATAAAAAATATTTAATATATTACATATAAATTTAATTAAAATCATTCACCAATAGTTAATATTTTAATTAATTATGATAAAAAACACTTTGTGCCCATAAAAATAGTGTTTTCAGAAAACCATTTATTTTACTTTTAGATGATTTTTAGTTTCATTTATAATCAATTGATGATGAATGTTTCTATTTTATTCATGTCTAAAACATATATTATTCATTATTAAAATAGTTATATTCATACCTATGAATTTTATGGTTAGGTAATAATGGTCATGTTCAGATAATAATTATAATATATATTTTCTCAGATAAAACATGATGTTGTGTATTACACATGATATTAATGAAATTAAATTTATTTTAAAAAATACTTCCAAAAAGATCATGGTGTTACATTCACCACCCCCCCCCCCAATAAATTTCATCCCAATAATTTGACCTTTTTCTCAGTGGGATTTTAGATTGCTTTTTTTTTTTGGAAAGCCCATTTCAAAAAAAATTAACTAAAACATCCTCTTGTAAATAGGGAAAAATGTTATGAAGGGCATCCAGGAAGACTCGTATCAATGTTTCTAAATAGGGTAACATTGGTGGAAAGTAAAAATATAGAAATGTCATAAATGATAATTCCTAAATAATAATAGGGAATGATAAAGAACATGTTAAAGGGAAATTTAACTAAGAAAAAAACCAAAAATTTTGATGAGTAAAATGAACATTGATTCAACATAAATTAATGTAATATGTCAAAAACATTAATCAATTTTTTTTTCCGAAATTCAAATGAATTTTCCCTATTAATATACCAACACTCTATTTTTATGAGATACATTTGTTTTCAATTTCTCTGATATCTTGTGTTGTACTCTATACAACGATTAGATTTCGTTACACACAACACCAACATAGCTTCTGGTATATGAAAAACAATTCTTATCTGGGATTACACACAATTTCACATTCTTTTGATAAAATTAATTTCACAAAAGACCTAGTTTAAGTGAACAAATAGATATCGTTATGTTATTTCATAACCTATACATTATAATGGGGGACATTTGAAGTAGTAACTGAACTATGAAAATATGGTTTACACGTGTATATTTATAATGAATTCTTTGTGAGAAATTAATTACAAAAAACCCTTTCTAAATAAACAAATATTTTTTTCCGAAATAAATATTTAAATAAATACTAGTGAGTTTATTAAAAAATAATTTAATATATTAAATATAATGATTTATTTTATTATTATATTTTTTCTAAACATTATATAAGAACAAATTCAATTTTTCGAATAACTGATATATTTTTAAGAATAATTGTATTTTTCTGCCTCTTGATAGTACACCCATTTTAAATAACTTTTTTTACACATTTAAATATTATATTTGAAAAAATAAAATTCTTTTTTTTGAAATCAGGATATAAAAAATTACATTGGATTAATTTGTTATATTTTTTTAATAAGTTTCAAGTTGTGATTAATAGTAAAAATATATAAAATTTAAATATAAAAATAATTCTTTCATCAAAATTATATTATTTAATAGATATAATGTATAAATAAATTATATTATTATAATTTAATATAATTTAGGTCGTTATAATTTTTTTTTGATTTTATATTGATAAAAAAACATTTCAATCTTTTTCAATGTATTAACTTTTAAAACATATATTCTCATCCAAACAATGATATACAATTTAAATTAATTACTGAAAATTTTGGGTTTAGAATTTTCAAAAATAGATTTTATATTTTTAATAGTGGGTCCAAATTATGTAAATATCTTTCATTTATTTTTGTTCTTTATGAATAATATATTCAGTAATTTTTATTAGTATACTAAAAAATTCAAGTAACTAAGGGAAAATAATATATTAAACATTTACGATAACAATTTCCTAATATAATTTTGTAAGTTATATTTGACCTAAAACATTCTTGGGTAGAAATTTCATCATTTGTATGATACTATTATGATATTATGTCATTTAATATATATTTTTTAAAGAATAAATTATTAATTATTACTCCAAATTTAATAAATTAATTATATATAAAATAATATTATATAGAAGATAAATTCATCTATAAGTGATATTTTGAAATATAAACTATTTTTCGTTATCATGTTAATTTATTATTATATTTTATTAAATAAATAATTACTTTATATTATTATACATTGATGATGAAAAAAATTACGTGTTGAAAAATAAATAAATAAATATTTATTAAAATGATAATAACCATTAAAAACCAAAACACTTGACCAAATCATATTATTCATGTATATATTTACCATATTCATCCAAGGGTATCTTTATTTACTATTTGGATCCATATGGAAAATATTTTTACTATAATAATATTTTATTTGATGTTATGTTAAAGTTGTAACACTCTGGTTGTATGAAATAAAACATATTTAATGTATTCTTTTATTGAAGGTATATTTATCTATAAGTAATTTTATGAAATATATAATAATTTTATTCATTATTGAATTTTATTTTTAATTTTTATTCAAAAAATAAGTATATTATATAATTACCGAAAATTGATGTAATAATTATTTTATTAAATAAAATATCTAACTAATGTTAATAAGAATAATGAAATAAATATAATATGGGATAATTAATATGTACTATGAATTTTATAGAATAATTTAACCCATTAGGGATATAATAAAATATTTTTTTGAGGATAACATCTTATCATGATATTTATAAAAATCCATAAATTGATTACTGTCAAAATTGACACTATCGATTGTTTATCATAATAATGTATTGTTAAATTATTTAAAAATTTTAAAAAATTAATAAATTAGTAAATTTTTACTAGTTGAATTTTTTTTATGTGTACATTTATAGTCTAATTTATTTCAAAGATGTAAATATTTCACCCTTTTAATATTATAATTTGTGTTTCCTTAGATAAACATTAAATAGAACAACTAAGTGTTAATTTAAAGTATTAGGTATAAATTAAATGATAAACTATACTAAAATTTATTATTTTGTGAGATGAATATTTTCATCTCGTATCATATTCAAAGATTTGATGTTTTGAGATTTTAATGGATTTTTTTTATTAAATATTAATATTTTTGAATATTTGAATTGAGCCCCTCGCCTGAATTATAAAAGGGAACATCCTCCCTCATAACTTCATATCACATTGATCCAAAAAGTTATGCTTTAGCCTACTAATTTCCATTATAAAATTCGTCACATACATTATAGAGGTTCTGATCTTCTAAAAATACAATATATAGTTCCTTTAAGAGGAGATCTAGAGGGAGCTCGTCGTAGAAGACGTAATCACCTCAAATGATTATTTCAAACTTATTTCCACTTCAAAAAACTATTAACGTGTTGTATCCATTCTAAAGTTATAAATACATTATAACCTATATGTGGATATTTTATTATTATTCTAGAAGAACCATATTCCACTTTCTATCCACCATTGGAAAAATGAAATCATTACGTGTGTGTACATATGATTTACCATCTCCAAGCCGAAGAGTAATATATTTTTCACCACCACCATACATAGATGGGTATAATGATAAAAATAATAACTATATATTATTATTATAACAAGATAATGATTTTGGAATAATACATATACCACCCACCTGCAAACCATTCCATAATTAAGGGAATGATATCGTTTCTCATATGTGTGTATGACCAACCATCTCCACGATACGATACGATTCACTCTAGGTCTTCATTAAATCATGATTATATAAATATTTTAAAATGAAGAAATAATTTATATATTATATTAATATCATTATGTAAATTATATAAATATAATCTATGAATAGGAATATGAACATACCCAACAAAACAAGCATATTAAATAAAATTAGTCAATACACGAAAGACGATTAATAATGTTATTAAAAAAATGGTAATAATATTATAACTTAAGATATCATAATGATTGATATGATTTGGTAATAATTTAGTGAAATTATTTAAACCCTTGTACACGAGGTTTAGACACATATGAAGGAACCCAAACCTACAGTAATGGATAATTTTCCAATCTAACTATTATTTGAGATTGTTTATACGTAAGACTATAGTACTATATATTTATAAACTATAATCATGTTTCGAAAATATGTATTACACAATAGTTTTTCTATCCTTATAAAATTTTATTTTGTCAATTTTACCCATTGGAAATTTTTTATTAAATTGTATGAAAGGAATATATTGTCATTATCGATATGAGGTACTTTTTAATTTTCTGAATAAATGTATGAGAATAACGTTTTATATTAAATTTTATAGCTTTAATGGTTTTTTAAATATATAAGATGCCTTATTTCCATAATAATTCCATTAAAATATTTCATTTTTATTTTCAAGTAAATCTTTATCTTTTATATTTGGGTGGAATTTTTAGAAAATAAACATTTTTTAAGAAGAAATTATATTTTCCTCAAGAATTAAATTCATATGTTCTATCAAAATTTTTTTCCATCTAAGTTGAAAATTTTTAATAGGTTTTTGTTTCAACTTTTCTATCACTATTGTTCCAATAGTTTTATTTTTAGTGTGATGGAATTTTATTTATGAAATCCATTTTTTACAAGGATTATGTTATTGTGGAATGGTATTTAAAGAACCCCATTTCTTTCCTTGTGGAATGATTAATGATTTATATTTTTGTGTAACATGTATGAATGATTTCATTGTGACATGGTTGGGACCTATATCTCCTTGTAAGGTGTCGGGTAAATATTTATATCTGATGAGATAGAAATAAATTGAAAAGGAAATGATCTCATTTTAGTAATATTGGATTGGAATGGTTGGTAAACCTGATTCAGTAATATAGTATAGGAATAAATATTAAACATGATTTATTAAAGGACTTTGTCAACTATGATGGTCATGTAATTTTCCCCTATATAAAATTAAAATTATTTTCTATACTGACATGTTTTCCAAAATTTTATTTTTTATTCCCGTGCTATTATATCTTGGCTCATGTTTATTTTTGATTTATTCCTTATGAACTACCATGATTTATTTCAAGACTATATATTATGATATATGTTATATGTGGTATGATTTTAAAAAGATATTTTCATTTTATTAAATATTTAGGTTTACGATTTATTTAATATTTTCCTTGTTTTCCCTTATAATGTTTCTAACCTCACCATTTCAAATGTTATCTTTTCCCCATGATATAAATAATGGTTTTACTTATGAAATCCCCATGGGAAGATTTTTATAGATTATGTTAAAGATATTTTTCCAAATTAGATGAATTTTTCCAAGTTTCCAAATTCAAAAAACTAATATGGCCCTTGGTCATAAAGTTGTGTAATGTATTATGTATTCCAAAAAAGTAATGTAATATTCATATACATTAATCTTGGGTCATTATATTTGGCATCAAATAGAAGGTTTAGTCAACTTGTAGAAACTATGATACAATAACCTGAGTGAGTCACCTAGAGATATTTCTAATGATATATTTAGGGATATCCCTAATGATAAATATAACTATTTGTTAAAGTCCTAGAATTTTTCTAATGAACATGGATATCATAGGATTAAACTAATGATGTTATATATTGAGTGTAATTTCCCAATATTATGAGGTTTTCTCTAGTATGATTATTTTCACTGAATCTATTATTTTCAGGTTTTAGAAAAAGGCTAGAAATAAAAGTATTCATAATAATAGAGAATATGATAGATAATGGAATTATATACCTCAAAAGATAACAAATAAAATGTCTGTTAGAAGTTCAAACATCATTATTATTCCTAATCAAAAATATCATAATATGATCTATAATCTCAACATTGATGTGATTCTTGGACCACATAAATTGAAAAATATGGAGTTTCATGGTGACCACATAGGAATGAAAGACCAATTTTCCTCATATAAATCATGTGGGAAAAGTCATCATATAGAATGTATCAATGGAACACGAATAGGCTTTGGTTGAGGAAAATGATGACAAAAAATTGTAATTGTAAAGGAAAAGGTTATATTAACATAATAAATAAGGGAAATTGTATTGATATGGAATCAACGATAGTTAACTTTTTAAAATGTGGAATATCTGGGTATTAGGAAATTTGATTCCCTAGGGTAAATGATCATGAATAGAATCATCAAGGCCATATGAATAATTGTTATATTTCTGATGATGATTATAATACTAATGATTTATGAGATAAAAGAAGTGTAAATAAATAAAATAATGAATCATGGTTCATGGGTTAAGATGATTTTGGAATGGTTGTATGTTTATGTATTTGAATTAAATAATAATTTTGTGGAAGTACATTTATGGAATTCTGGAATAATGGAACATTAATGTAATGGTCCTTTAAAGTTTCTTCATAAGGATTTAATAGTATATACTGAATTCTACTTGTAATCATGAAAAATTATTAAGGTAATAAGTTGATATTTTTGTAAAATACATGATTAAGGGAAAGATAACCATTAATATTGAATTGATGATGATATAATTATATTGGTATAAATATATGTTGGTTATGAATAATTAGATCGTAGTGACTTCCTTGTAACAGATTAAGTGTTTGTTGAAAAGTTTTTTATGAAATCATGGATGAATTTCACAACTTTTTGGTATTAGGAATAAAGAAACTTGAATATTTTCAATAAGGATTTATAGTAAATTTTGTTATTACCATGTTTCAAGAGAATACATAATTAAGGCATTCACATGATAGGAATGTGATAACGAATAATTGAATTATGAGATATGGAAGATAAATGTTAAGCCTATTTAGTTCACCTCTTTATAAAGTATAGAATTTTCAGGTTTTAGGACGATTCTATGTCAATATATTTATAGGATGAATAATTTAATATTCAGATAAATTTTTTAGATTAAAGTATTATCACACTATAGGTGGACTTATAAATATTTTATAACTTGTGTTATCCTTTTTGTTGTGATAATGATAAATGGAATGACCCATTATTATTTTTATGGACCTCATGATCTTAAAATTATTCATGAGTGATAAATTAAACTCTATTTATTAAAATAATTGATGATGTGGAAATTAATCATGGAACAAAAGAAGGGATATTTTTCTGAAATCAAGTATGAATGTCATCTCTTGATAATTATTCAAAATTAGGAAAAGGGATACTGATGTAAAAGGTTTTACTATTATTGTCAATTTTTATGATATTAATTACATTATTCACTTTTCATTATATTATGGTTTTTGGTTGATAAATTTCTTTGGATCAACAAAATTCTTCTGATCAGTGATCATTATCAATATCTTAGATTATTTACGTCTTTCCTCTCTACCCAAATGTTTAATTATTTTCTCTTATGTAGAAATATATTAATGATTTACTATGGGTAACTGTTATTTTCCAACTATTCTATTTTAAATGGAAATTATAGACTTCATTTTTACGATGTGGATTTCTATGAGTGAATCTTTCAAGTATTAATTCATTTATAACCTAGATGAATTTTGAGGGAGAAATTCCTTTTAAGGGTGGGTAAAATGTTGCAATCTGATATTTTTGTGAGATTGATTTTTTGAAATTACATTAATATCTTGTTTTGTATGCTACACCATGATAATATTGCACTACACGCAAGACCGACTTATCTAGAAGTATATGCAACACTAGGTCTGGCTAGTGTTAAACACAATTTCATGTTCTTTTGACCTAATTAAATTCACACAAGTCCCAGTTTAAGTAGACAACTAAATATTATTATTTTACTATAGAACCAATCGATTATAATGGTGTATATAAACAATAGTAATTTAATTATGAAAATATCTTTTACACATGTATTTATATAATTAATTCTTTCATGAGAAATTAATTATAAATAAAATTAAAACCCATTTAAATAAAAGAAAATGTTTTCTTGAAAAACTATTTGAATAAAAATAAGTGAATTTATAAAATAATAATTTTAATATATTAATTATAATTGTTAGAATTTCTCTTATAGTTTTTTTAGACATGATTTGAGAACAAATTCAATTTTTCAGATAAAATGAATGTTTTTTCAAAAATATTGTTTTACCGCTATTTGATGTTGCACCCATTTTTAATCACGTTTTAAACATATTTATATATTATATTCGAAAAAATAATCCTACTATTTAGAAGTGGTATATAAATATTTACGTTGGATTAATTTTTGTAATTTTTCTAATAAGATTCAAGTTTTGATAAATAGTAAAAATGTAATAAATTTTAATTGAAAAAAATATTTTCATCAAAATAATTTATAATCATAAATTATATAATTAAATGGACGAAATGTATTATTATCTTATATTTTTATCATTTATTATAATTTAAGTCATTGGAATTAATTTTACATTGTATTTTTATATAAAATCACCATAATCTTTTGTAATGCTGTAACTTTTGGAACTCGTTTTCTCATTTCGACCACGAGATTATTTTTAAATAAATTAATGTTAATTATATGTTTAGAATTTATATAAATGGGTTAAATATTTTTAATTATTGGGTAAAAAATATGTAAATATATTTATTTTATTTTTGCCTATTTTGAATATAAAAATAATTAATTGTTATTAATATGATAAAAAGGAAATTTTGGTAATTTAGGGTAAATTTAATATTATAAAATAACACTGAAATATGTCCAAATATATTTGGATGAGTTAATTTATACCAAAATAATCCTATTTTTTAATGGTATCATTTAGAAGTCAAATGATAGAGATTAGGACATTTTGATATATTTTTATTTAAGGAAAAGATAAATATGTCTTCATCAAATTTTAATAAATTAATCATTTTCAAAATAAGGTTGTATAGATTATAAATTCATCTATAAATACAAATTTCAAATATATGTTTTTTAATTTATCATGAAGATTTATTTTTTATTTTTTTGAATAATTAATTACATTAAATGCTTAGAAATTAATGATGCAAAAAATATTTAATTGATACACAATTAAAAAAATATTTTTATTAAAATTAAATTATCCAATAAAAGACAAAAAAACATGAAAAATTATTATTGGTCTTTTATATATCAACAATAATCGTCCATGGGTCTAGTTATTGACCATTTGGATCCATTTGGAAAATATTATAACACTTATAATATATTATTTAATGTGCTGATAAAGTGGTCACATTTAGTTTTTTTAAAGTAAACATTTTTTATATTGTATTTTACATGAAATATATTAAAATATAATTATCCTTATGAAATATAGAATAATTATATTAATTATTGTTTCATATTTTTAATTTTTACCCCTCAAATTAGTATGTTAAATAATTACACCTAATTGAGGTATTTATTGTAATATTACTGAAAAATCTAATTAATGTTACTAAAATTATAATAATTAATATAATTTTGGATAATTCATATAAAAAGAAAGTTTTTGGATGAACATGAAACATTATGAATATAATAAAATATTTTGTTCAAGGATAACAACTTATATCGAAAATTTTTAAAAACAATAAACGGAAGAATCTCAAAATTAAAATTATTCATTATTTATCAAAATAATGTATTATTAAATTATAAAAATATTATAATTTTTTAAAATAAAACATATAAAAATTATTATATTGTGTAATATATTATATAATATTCATATATGGTCAAATTTACATATAATAAGTAAATATTTTATCCTTTTAATATTGAAATATTTGTTACCTTTGTTAAAAAATAAATTGAATAACAAAGTGTAAATTAAAATTAAAAGGGTTACATTGACAAAAAAATATGCCTAAAATTTATTTTTTTATGATATTACAATATTATCTCATCTTATAGTCTAAACCATGAGATTTGTGTGGTTTTGGTTGGGTTTTTAATTTATTATAAATTAATATTTTGAGAGATTCCAATTTTTCCCCTCACCTCAATTATAAAAGTGAACATCCTCCCTCAAAACATCACTTAACATTGAACCCTCAAGCTATACCACCCCTACCCATTTACCTTCTCAAAATCCTTAGTAACACTCTAGAGCTTCTATACTTCTCAAAAGACCCACTTTATTTCCTTTAAGGGGAGATCTATAGGGAGCTCGTCGAAAAAGGGGAAATATCCTCTACTAATTCATTCAAACATATTTCCTATTATACAAACTCTTCATAATTTTTATCCATTATAATGTAATAAATATATTATAACCTATAAAATGAGATTTTATATTTATTAATTAAAACTCATATTCTTCCTTTTATCCATCCTACAAAAAACTAAATCACCATGCATGTGTTAGTTCAGATTAATATTTCGATACTAGGGTTTAATATGTTTTTCTCCACCACATTACATGGATTGGTATAATGATGGAAATAATAACTATATATGATTATTATTAAAATATTATTATTCTGGAATAATTAATATACCATTAACTTCCTTACTATTCCACAATTTTGATAATGATATCGTCACTCACGTGTACAAACGACATACCATCTCCATGATGCAATGAGATTCATTATACATGATCTTCATTAAAGAATGATCATATTAATGATTAAAATTGTTAAATATGATATATATTATATTCATAAAATTATTTAAATGAAATACCTATAAACTAAGAATATGAATGATAACCTATATAAAAAATCATGCTTAAGAAAATAAAGCCGTTAATACGTGAAGGAAAAGTAATTATATTATTAACAAACGGGTATAATATGATCACTTATGAAATCATGATGTTTTATATTATTATAGGATAATTTAATTAATTTTTTTAAACCCTTATAAAATAGTATTGGGCATCTATGACCTAACATATACCTAAGGTAAGAAATACTTTTTCAATCTCATTATTATCTGATATTGTTTATACATAGTTATATACTAAGGTATATTTATTATCCATGCCCATGTTTCCAAAATATATATTCCAAAATATTATTTCTATCCTTATAAATTTTATAAAGTCTATTTTATAGATTTGTGAATTTTTATTAAATGTTATGAATGTAATATTTTATCATTTTTGAAATGAGATAATTCTTTGACTTTCCAAAAATAGTACGAGGAGAGTGTTTTCTTTGAAATTATAAGACATGAACAGATTTATATGTTTTAAAAATTCCTTATTTTAATGAATATTAATTTATAATATTCTATGTTTATATTCAAATAAATTATTTACTTTCAAAATTGTGTGTAATTTTGAGTAAAGAAAACATTTTTTAAGAAGAAATGATATTACCCTCAAAATTTATTCCTATTTTTCTATCAAAATTAGTTTCCAACTAATATAGAATTTATTTAATTTTTAATCAGGTTATGTTTCACATATACTATACATATTGTTACTATGTTTTTATTGTGTTTATGATGTTATTTTATTTATGAAATCCATTTTTAAAATTGATTACGTAATGGTTGGATGATGTTTAAAGAAACCCATTATATTCCTTAGGTTATGATGAAAGATTTATGTTTTTATGAACTCATAAGAATGATTTCATTATGATATGGTTTGTACCTATATATCCCTACAATTTATTGGAAATTTTTTTATATCTCATGAGATAGATATGACTGTTATGGGAAATGATCTCGGTTCAGTAATATTGGGTTGGAACTGTAAGTAATATCAGTTGAGTAATACATGGATGGAATGAGGAGTGAACTAAGTTCAGTGAAAAACATTGTCCATTATGACTGAAAATTAATTTTTTTTTCAAAAGCACTTTTGAGGAAAAAGTGGGAAACCCGAAAACAGTCTTACAAGAGTAAACATAGATCAATGCTACAAGAAACTGCTCCTCCCTAGAAATTATATCGATATGACAAACCCCACCTCACATGACCACTCAGCAAGCTGTCCCGCGCAGAGTTGCTTGGGCCTGGTACCGATGGAAAAGCCATAACCACTCATTCAACTAAATTTGAACGGTTATACCAGATGAAATCTACAAGCCCTAAATCATCTTCTCGAGCAGAACCTTGTAAAGTGAAACTGAATCCAAGTATTCATAACATATCCCACTTCAGAAAATCAACAACACTATAAACACATTGTCATGCTACACCACATTAAAAATTCAAAACATCTACACCACATTCAAAATTAAAAACCTCAACCCTCTACATCCAGAAACTCATCCTCAAATTCCTCGAACAAATGGATGCTTGGGATTAAGGACCATCACCCACCTTCACCAACTGCCTGAACCGTATGCAACGCTACTTCAACCGACACCACAGTAATGTTGAAAATCTCACCGTTGTCGACGGAAAAACTCAACACAACCATCTTCAACATTACCGACTGTCAATATGCTACTGAAAAAGGGACCAAACTGCACAGGGAGCACCATGAGCTGCCAAACCCCACCTCCCAAACCCGTTGAAGAAACACCATTCCAGGTCCAACTCAGATAAGAGTGAAATTTTTTAAGGACATGGAAGGGATAAGAAACCCATGGCCTTCGAGCAGTGGCCAAAATACAAAACCAACCCTAAAAACTGAAACCAAAAACACGACGCCACGAGTGCGCCAAAGAAACCCTCACCCGCCACACCGAAAAACCCAAAACCCCTAAGAGTGAATCAAACCAGATCCGACCTGGAGGGGCATGAAGAACACCACGGTCAGAGAAGGGAGGGGCTGATGAGGGCATCAATATCAATGACCAACGTCACCGATGAAAACCAGAAGAAGACCACAACAGTATAAAAACGAAAATGAGCACAAAGAAGAAGAAGAAGAAAGGGGAAGAAACCCTTTCCCGCCACGCCGCTAACCAAAATCCAAATATATCGATATCCGACCTAGAGAGGCATGTATAAAGTCATAGATAGAGTAGGGAGGGGTGGTTGAGGGAGATTAAAGCAACAACTAACATCAGTAATGAAACAAACCACAAAAAAACCTCACCCCCGAAATAGAAAACTGAGTACAAAGAAGAAGAACAAGAAGTGGAAAGAAGAGAAGAAATGAAGGAGAAAAATACTTAGACAAGACGCCGACCCTAAACAGAGTGGTGGAGAGGAAGAAGGAAGAACATGAAATGATAAGGGGGATGAAGAAGGAAACTGTGATCAGATGTGCCACCAACCACAAGCAAAGGTTTCATAAGGAAACCCTAGCAGACCGAGAGTGGGAGAAGGGGACCATCAGAGAAGGGGGCCATTTCCTTAATTGTCCATTATGATGGTCTTGGAAATAAGACTTCAATAATATTGTAATGATTTTATATAATTATTTGTTTTCCACAATTCCATATTATATTCCAATTCTATTTTCCCATTGCTCGTTTTTTGTTTTTATTTATGCCTTATGAACTACAATGATTTATTTCATGGCTCAATATTATGAAATATGTTATAGATGGAATAATTTTAAAAAGTTATGTAATGATATTAAAATATTATGTTCATATTTGTTTTTTATATTTTCTGTGTTTTCTCTTACTGATCATCTGGGCTCACCCTTTTAAATGTTTTCCCCATGGATATAAAAAATGGTTTTATTACTGAAAATTGAAGGGGGAGATCATTATTTGTGATGTCTAAGATCTTTCACCAAATTTTAATAAAGTTTTCCATGATTCAAAATTCATTAATATACTATAGTCTTTTTGAATATTGTGGTGTAATTTATTTAGTATTCCGAAAAAGTAATGTAATAACCATGTATGTCAAGCTTAGGTCATTATAACCAAGATATAGCACATGATAAAATATAATTACTTTATTTATTTCCATTTTATAATTACATTCTCATTATTTAGTTGTTCTTTAGAGAATATATACTTTATCTCTTATTCAATGAAATTAATGATGAATTTTTTCATGCCTAAAGCACCAATAGAGCAGGAGACCAACAATAATCAATAATTAATTATTTTAATATCTATTTACCATCAAAACAAAAAAAAGGTAAATAATTTACCCAATATGGATATATATTCATACGATGAAAGCACACATTAATCCCTAAATCCTCATCAAATGTTCAACTAAATAAAATACATAAATAGTTAAACTCAGTACCGATCCAAAATATGTTTGAACAAAATTGAATCAAAAATATTGGAATGATTTTATATAACATATTTCCATGATCAACATCTTAATTATCTTGAAATAATTTTAATCACTCAAAAACATCATATATAAATCTACATACCCTATTAATTTTTAAAAATAATTTCACAGTGAAATCATATATTCTTCAAAATGATGAATCGACCATTATTCCATAAAATATCATCCTATATTAGAAAAATAGTTTTCATGGGGAGCATGTGTTTTTCCATGAATCAACATATCATCATAAGTTGGTCAGAATACCAGATGTAATTTTATTATCTAAAATCTATATATAAGGAGATAATAATTGTTAAAAATTATATTAAATTTAACCAAAGGATTAATACTAGAAATTTTATTAGTTTTATTCATATAATCACTGACATGAAATTTCCAACTCTGTATTGGAGGATAAGAATGCCCTAATTTTCTTGATTCACTTTAGCTATTGTGATGGCATAAACTTTTTCTTTTTCTTTTTCTGCATAGGTTGTCATTGATTATTATCCTCATTACCCCTTAAATCATATAATTGATTTTCAGATTTCTGAAACTAATTTAATCTATATCAATAATGTGTGGTTGGTATATATTGTTGGACCATTATTTATTCCATTCGTTAAATAGATTCTTCCTGTTACATTGAAATTCATTGGGTCAATGTCCAGGTTTCCTACTATTGGAAAAAATTCATGTTATTTTTCATAATTCACATAAGTGTTACTTCCCTCATTTTTGTAATGTATGATGTTGAAATTCCTTCTTCCCTCCCCATCATATGGAACTAGAGCTTCCATAAAACTCAATCAATATTTTATTATCACCAATATATTTTATGATCTATCTTCTATTTCCACGTAATGTTAACATAGAAGAATTTATTCATAAAATAAAAACTCCCTTAAAGATAATTCTTTTAATATATTTTTATTCAATCATCTAAATAATCAAAAAAATTTGCGTTTAGTTCTAATTATTATCCCAACATCATACCTTTAAATACTTGTAAAATTTACCTCATATGTACTGATAGGTTTATCATCCTTATTTATAATCTCAAGGAATTCATTATTAAATTTTATATAAAAAAATTAGATTTAATTATTAAAAATATCCCTGTAAACTCATCCCATTCGATAGAGTCAATTCCATCCTCATTCTATATATTTTAAATAGGATTTCACCGTTTGACCAATAAGCCCTCTAAATGATAAACATTGATGAGGCCATCTTCATGTTTTGAGAACTGAAGAATAGAAAATATTATTTTTATTATATTTCACCATTAATCAAAAACTAATGGATTTTACATCCAAAATAATGATATTGGGAATTGGTGAATAAAATATTCAATTTAATGTTCCTCCCACATTAGAATATTCTGAATTTCGACAGGACCCATGTTGCAACTTATTGAATAAGATATTTGGGTTTTTATACATAAAAGTATTTTACCCCATCATATAATCCATATGTCTTATCATGGTGATTGCTTTTTTATTGGATTTAAAATTCATTTTTTTCATGATTCCTTTATGTCCTAGTCATTTAATAAAACCAATAAATCATTGCGTGATAAATAATAACCATAATGGGAAACTACATAATCATGAAAAACAATATATAAGATGTCTAAATAATTAAACCTTATTATAAATATATAAATCCTTATTTTTAACCATGGTCATTCATTTCCACCATATATTACTATCATTCATGATTTTTTGTTAAGACTTTGTGAATTTTCTAAACCTATCCCCCATGAGTGTCAAATCAAGTGTGCAGTAATAACCAATTTTAGGCACCCAGTGAAGACTGATTAAAAGTCCAATAAACCATTTTCATAGTTATTACCCATATGAATATCTATACCTTATCCATATCAACATTTAGTATCTATACAAGGATTTTATTTCTTGAAAACTTATCATTGTATCCTTCAAAAAAGATTCATTATATTTTCATATACATAGATTTATCATTAGATTTATGACTACAGTTTTCCACCCATAATTTCCATTAATTAACTAAACAATCCCTCGGATACAAAAAATCATGACACATCTTTTCATTCATAAATGTTATATATTTTTTAGATGAATATTCAATACATTTCTCATATACAATATTGAAGACTGTAAATGTTTGCTACATTTAGAGACTAAATACATTATGTTATTATTCAATGAATGCTCGTCAATATCTCCCTTAAAGGTCATCCAATTTTGTAAATATCATATAAATACCCTAAATAAAATTTACTTCATAACCTATAGAAAGGAAATATAAGAATAACTGATCTTATATTCACAGTTGGGTAAATATGGGAGATTTCAACAAATGATCCTAAGAAGGAATAAGATAAGAATAATGGTATGGGGTCATGAACATAACTTACATGTTCTATAATAAATCTATTATTGATAATAAACATAATTAATTTCTTAAAACATTATAATTTAAAATATATGTATCCTAAGGGTGAATATATTCATAAATCGATCATGAACCATAATTTCATGTCATATAATTGTGGAACCATTATATGTACACAAAATATTTTATATGTCAATTTTATCTACCATAAATATAGATTAATTGTGGATCAGGTATCCCAACCAATATCCAACAACATAATAGATTAGGAATCATCACCTATTATCCCTAGTAGATCAAACACTCTTTCTTATTTCCCATAGTTGATCAACTAATAAATCCAATTCACCATAGCATATCAAGCATTTTATCTTGGTTATAATAATTATCTCAAAAGATATAAATTATTACCCAATGAAATGGAGGGATATATCGGGCCTACACTTCACAAAAAAGTAATTCATAAGTGTTCCAAAAGATAATAAAAAATTCCCCATATCATATCTCAAGAAAAAAAATTTGTTTCAAAAACATTCCAACAAAACATAACATATTGAAAAGAAACTAGTTTCCAAAACATTTTTTCATTTTATCATACCATAACCCATAGAAAAAAATTATTTCCATAAACATCTTGTCATCATAAAGATAAATCATCTATATAAATAAAAATTATTGTATCATTTCTTAATATACCTAGTAAGTCTTAATTAGCATATAATGATTTCATCATTGATTTATAATTATTTCAATAGATCACCTGAATCATTTCTTAAAAAATATCCTTTCCATATTAAATTAACTTTTTTAAAATATTTAAATTTCCCAAGTATTAAATAATTTTTTAAAAAAAAACATAATCATTGATAATTTTATGGAAATCACTAAATGATTGAGTGCTATTGATTTTATAAAATACCATTGCTACAAAAAATGTTAAAAAAATAATCCTTTCACATTTTCAATAAATATTCAAAAGATAATTGTTCAAAAAATTACAAAAAGAATCATTTTAGAAAAAAATTTAAAAAATAAACCAGGGGAATAAATTTATTATACAATCATAGGATAATTTTAATAAAAATCATTATAGCATTTTTAGAAAAAATTGGTATGTAAGAAAAAATATTTTCTACTGATGAACGAAATAATGTCGGTTTTAAATCAAAAAATTCTTTCATCCTCTTGAGTACTTAATGAATGAAAAATTAATGTGAAATTTTAATTCTATTGAAACAAACCAATAGAATAAAATACAATAGTTTCTATATATTTTGAAACTAATAATTCATCATTGGATACTCAATCATAAATAATCCAAATATATAAAGATATTGTAACATTAAAGTTCTATGACTTTTGAGAATTTTGAATTAAATGCCACAAGAAATAAAGAACCTTAGTTGGATATTGAAATACAATTACTTTTTTGAATTAGAATCATATAATTCATTCATTCTCAATTTATAAACTACATAAAAAACAAATCATGAATATAACATGTGTCTCACAAAAATAAAATAGAGGAAACAAATCCCATAACTGCTTTGGAATCTTTTTAATTATAATCCCTTTACGAAAAAACATCAAAATAATATTTAAATATAATAAAATTATGGATATAGATGATATAAAAAATAAAACTGGTAGTATTTAAACCATATAAAATAAATTAGGTGCATAATCACTAAATTTGACTCATTAAAGGAAAATTGAGCCTAAATACATTACCTCAAGTATAGATTGTATTCATACAATTTATGAATTCAAATATAATAAATATCGATTTATAATTAATATATACCAAATATCAATATATATTTATATTATAATATATAGTTTATTTATGACCTTTTATTGAAATAATAATATTAATTCCTTATTAAAATCTCATTGCAAGTAATAACTACTTCATATTTCATGTATATTTTGGTGTTATATTTTTTATCAATTTACTCTGTTAATGGTTGGATAACCTCCATAATGGTAAAGAAGATATAGATATCATGAAAATACATTATATAAATATTTATATTCACACTTTGAGGTTAGATATAGAGAAAGAGTTACACTGTTCATGGAGACGGTAGGCTATACGATTTCCTAGACATAGTTTCCATTTCATCGATTGATAGAATGAAGTAAAGTAAAATAAAAGATCTTGTTTTAAGAATAATTTTTATGTTGTATCTAAAATATATATTAATTAAATATATAATATTTACTATATATGTCAAAATTAAAATGAAAAATGATTTACATCACTTGGTGGAGGTGGTAGTCCACACGTTCTTATGAATGATGTTGTTGATTTTCAAATGGATTAGACATAAAGAACGTGTATGTGATATTATAAATAAAAAGGTATAAATAATTTATATATATCATATATAAAAATTAAATAAATCATTTTTTTCAGTAGTGTGAGATGGTGATGGAAAAAATTACATCGGTTTACAATGCACTATTCAACTATACACATGATCAATGATTTAGGTCCCAATTTGATGTAAGATGGGGTGGATAAAGGTTATACTATCAAAATAATAAAATATAATTATATTTTAGAAACCTAGTTTATTATATAAGAATTATTAAGACATTAATGAAGGTGATAATAGAAAGAGTAAAAAATGAGTATTGTGATGTCAATTACCATCACTTATAAAAACTACCTTCAGATCTCTTATTAAACACCCCAAGGATGGTCATTTGAGAAGAAAAACTACTATAGAATGTGGAAAATAATATTTGTTATTGATTATTTTAGGGTATGGTTGATCAAAATTTCTTATTAGTTGTGATGAAGTGAGGGATGTTATTTTCTATTTAAAATTCAGAATTAATGACATTTTTTAAAATACACAAAACAATTCAATAATGTGAAGTCACTCTCAACCAAAGAACCTCAAAAATTTAAAAATAATGTAGTGCAAAGAATAATAGGAAAACATAAACCACCAAAATAAGTCACATGTTTTAAAAATGTTTTACCTTAGAAACTAATTTTACATACTTTTACCATTTTAGTTTCTACCATGGTATCTTGATTTTTATTTAATTGCATATGTAGTTAATCCATTAAGACTAAAAATAAAAGGGTCTTATTAGATAATTTTTTCCCACTGAATCTAAATATGAACTAAAATTTATAAAATTATTATCAATTGTGAGAGAAAATATAATTTTTACCTTGGCATATTTAATATGAAAACCCACATTTTAATCTTAACATAGATTATTCATTTTTATAGTTTTTATTGTTAATTTTGATCTAAAATTGAATTTTTTACCTAATATTAGTTATGATTATTAAAAAAATTTAATTTATTTTACAAAAATAATTTCAATGAATACATGGAATTTAATTTTAAATTACACTGATAGATGAATTAAATTAGAGGTTTTTGAAAGTAAAATTAATTATACATATAGAATGATTAAATTTAAAAATGGATATGAAATTGATTAAAATGAAGAAAATTTGATAAATAATAACATAATTAAACTAATAAAACATTAATCAAATTTTTAAAATATAATTTGTATTCATTAATACACATAATGACACGATGGATCTTAATAAATATCGGTATTTTCCTTATTCATTGAATTGTTTTTTGAAATGATGATGAAAATATAATCTTAAGATAATTTTTACAAGATTATTTGAAAAATTAAATTATTATTTTCAAATAAATTTAAAAAAAATTTCATAAATTATAATTAATATAAGTTCACAGAACATGACAAAACTACTTTTAAAGAAATTCTTCTTTAAACATAAAACAATATTAATTATTATTCATTTCTTATCAAAAATTAGTATATGAATGATAAAACACATGAGGGAATGTATATTATATAGATTTAATTAAAATAAATCACCAATACTGAACAATTTAATTCTTTGATATATCAACACTTAATGTGAATAAAGATAGTTGTTTTAGAAAAACATTTATTTTATGTTAAAATGATTTGTTTTTTCATTTTTAATAAATTAATAACAAATGATTTTATTTTATTAATGTGTAAATAGTCTGTTTTTAATAAATTAGTTAGTAATATTAATACTCACAAATTTATTTTATAGGTTAATATGGTCATGTTTAATTAATAATATTAATATTAAATTGTGGTTCACTAAAACATGATATCTTTTGTAATGAAAGCCATCAAAAATTTGAACATATAACAAAAAATATATTTCAAAAAATACTAGGGTGTTATTTTTTCAAAAGAATTATCATTATAATGAATGATTTATGCCTCTTTAGATCCATAAGTAAAAAAATGACATATAATGTTTAGATAGTATGTATGGGTATGAATTAAATAAGAAACTAAAAGAAAATTGTTGTTTGAAATGGTTATAATAGATGACATTTTATAGGTGATATTAAGTGTCATTTATATAAAAAATCCTTTCATAATGTATTTGGATTTTAAGTTTATAAGGAATGATGATCCAATGTAGAAATATAATAGTTATAGCCCCAAAATAACCTCATTCAAAAAAAATGGATCCGATTTTAAGGATATTATTAGATTTTATCATTTAATTTAATGTCTTTGGCCCCACTTTCCCATTACTGTGGTAACATAATTTTTACATTGATAATTTTTTTTTACCAAAATTGAAATTAAATCCCAAAACTAATTTATTTTTTCAGATTTAAAAAATTAAATCAATTTTAAAATATTTGAATTTCAAAAAATGATAATAATCAATTTATTTAAAAAAAATTAAAACACATAAATAACCTTATTTAAAATAATATTTTATGTAAAAATGTTGTTCTATTCTAATTAATTAACAATTAATAATAATTTAATGGATTTTAATTTTATATATATATATATATAGATTTTATTAAATTTTATAGTCTAAATATGATAAATTTAACTTTTAAATAAAATCATATAATACACAATAAAAAAACAATGTTTTTTTAAAAAATATTTTTTCTATCAATAATTAAATTAATATTACTTAAAACTATTAAATTATATAATAACATCATCATATTTATTTTAATTATAAATACTCAAATGATAAATTAATATTAATAAAATCGTTATTTTAGTTAAATATATTAATAAAATAAAGTTTTTGAAAAACTATTTCATTAAAATAAATGTGGGTTTTCCAATGAATTAATATCATTTAATATTAACTAAATAGCTAATATAACATTTAAATAATATTTTTTAAAAAAAAATATACCTATTATAAAATCATTAATATACCCACGGGATACATTTATACCCAACGAATATATATCTGACATTAATATAAAAATGGTTACATTCTATGTAGCCATCAATATAATGATCATAATAAATTTCTTTATATAACCTTGCATTATTTTCCCAACATAATTCATCATATATTTTTTATTTATCTATAAAAATTCCTATTATATTTTAAATCATTCCATTATTTCCCTACTTATAATATTTGGGATGATATTCAAGGAAAATCACGAGTATAAGGATTTCAAGTTTGTATCCTTTTTATTTACATTTGGTTGTACTAAACTTGTAATTTTTATACTTTTTTTGGATATTTCGTTCTCATCATTTATTAATTTTTAACTTTTATTATATTATTTTATCTTATGTAAAAAATTAAATTTGATATTCCATGTGAAAAATGTTTTTCAACATATTCATGGAATAAAATCATAGGCAGTTACACTACTATTTATAGTTATCATAAGAAATTTCATTCTTAGAGAGTTATTTGAAACAAAAAACATTAATTAAGTAAATATTAAAATGTATAATCCCTATTTTCCAACCACCACCTTTTAATATATCTCCCTATGAATATGTCTACTAACTCTAACATATAACCATGGAAATATTTTATAAAAAATATAAATTGGTATACCCATCCCTTAATCAATTCATGATGTTACATATACCAAAGGATAAATCTGAGAGAACATCTCTTCTATCAATATATTGATTTTCATTAATTAATTAATAAAGACTCTTTGTTCGTGTTCATGACTTAACTCCCCCTCTCATATATTATTCCTTTGATTTAATTAAAAAACAATGTTAACCATATAACCTAAGGTTCTAACACACTCCACTCTATTCCATGACACTGGTCACCTGAAAGCACCATCATTCAAATATTTAATTATCACAAAACATAAATTCCAACCATTAACACATATATGAAAATAATGAAACCCAAAACCCTTTTAAAAGTATCTCCCTCAAAACCATACGTTTGTAAAACCATTTTTTTCATCACATAAAATATTGCTATCATTTCATAAACAAGAATTTTTAAATCATAACACATATTTCAAACCAATTAATATTTACCACATTCATAAAATTCTTGTAAAACATGTCAATTTCACATTACACAAGGACATGGGGTTTACACAATGAAATTGAAACTCAAATACCCATATTTCAAAAAAAAAAATTAATCAAAATATAATGCTTCCAAAACCATTTTAATACAATAAAATTTTATCAAATAGGTTTCATCCCAATCAGCTAGTATGAAATTATATATTTAAAATCATGGTGCCCAAAACATGAAAAAAAACCCTTGTGAAACACTTTAAAATTTATAAACATCTCTTTCCCCAATTTTTTATCTCAATAATATGATTTTTAAAAAAAATTAACATTTTAGAATAAATTTATTACAAAATTGAGATACCATTTTTATATTTTTTAAATAAATTTTCCTAGGATACAATTTATTCATAGATAAATGACACTCAAAATAAATATTGTTTGAAAAAATAACATCATACATGAAAATTAGAGAAATTCACAAATAATTATTTTGAAAACAATCTATAGTTTTCCCAAAAAATGGCCTACACTAAATGATATAAAACAAATTCCATTAATTTGTTTTTCTTAAAATCGTCATTCATTATTTTTTATAAGAAAATAATCCCATTTAAAATTAAAAAATAAAACATAATAATTTTCCACTATACAATCTGTCACGACCACTCCCACCAAAGATACCCCAATGAGGGGTGATAGATAATGACCTTTGAGTCCTTCCTTTAGTAGGCCCCAGGTTTTAAACTATCATTGCGACTATAAAAATCACGTAAAATGAAAGGAATTACACATTATAATAATTTAATATCAGTTGATAAGATGAATTACCCCAAAAATCCTTGACATATTATAAAAGGAAGCTAAAACCATCCCACATGCATTTATAAATAGAATTGATATAGGTTATAGTATCAAACGTAAATAATCAAAAGAAAATATATTGTAGTATCATAGAAGATATCCAAATATCTGAGATAGTAAAATCAAGAACAATCAATATAGTCCTCTGGGGAATACATTGGGTTAGAATATAAGTATACTCAATAAAAAACCGCACATCACTTTTTTACTAATTAAAGAATAAAAATAATGCCCTAGTGGGAAAACAAACGGACCAACATCACCTAAATAGGTCAATTATCCAACCCAACCACACCATGAAAAAATAACTTAATAACTCATGCTATGTATAATATCATAATATGGTGAATGTCGATAAATTGTAACTCTTACCTCCTCTAACTAATTTTCAACTCTCATGGAACAAAGTAATCTATAATGGAACTATAATTTCCTCTGAATAACATATACCACCAACCTAGACCATAATAATATAATATCCCACCCGCGGACATCTAAGCCACCTCCCCATACAATGGTCACATCCTATGACACTAGTAGACACATGTGTCATCACATCACATCCATAACTAGAGTAGTAAGGTATCATGAACTTGAAGGGAATCAACCTCATTCCATCCTCATACCATGCATGACCCCCAACATAAGACAACATAATGAATGGACATATCATATATCGCCTGAATACACCTAGGCCACTGCCCCATAGCATTGTCCAATTACATCACCGGAGAAAATACTTGAGACATCACATAGTGCACTAAGACACATACATCCATCACAAACTCTTAATATCTACTCAACTAGAATAGTTAGTGGTGCTTAATGGGTATCCATTGATCTATCATGATCAACATGATTTTGGAAAAAAACACCACCTCTAAATATATAGGTGTCGGTACATAGTACTCGATGAGGGTATGGTGCATATAGAAATCACAATGAATATACTATTGGATCATAATATATGATATTTATAGCTTGAAAAATATATTTTTATTAGTGGGTGGTGAATTATAGTTTTAAAATATTTTTTTAAATAATTTGACTAAACAAAACTAAAAACCTCTTTATGTAAAATATCAGAATCTACCCTCATTCTGATGAATAATGTCACCAAATCATTATAAAATATAATATGGATAAATTAGTGTAATAGAATCAGTATCACAATGAATATTATTAATCAATATATGAATCATAATCATAATCAATACAATAATATTAATAGAATATATTATTTTGACTAAAATTATCCACATTACGATTTAATATAATCATTGGAAAATTAACATGTATGAAACAAGGAATAGATATAAAAACGTAAAAATTAATTACTAATATTAAATTAAAAATATAATATATCATTAAAATAATGGTAGTCACTAATCCTACATGAAGGTATCTCAATTTTTACACTTACAAGAAAGATGTTCTTTTCATGGAAATAAAATATCTCGAAACAATAAATAGAATCACTATCTTTTTACCCCCCGAAGTCCATGATACAAAGATCAGATTTATTATTCCTACTTACCCATGATAACCCTCGTTCTAATGGATCAGATTAACTATCTTCCTATCCCTATAATCCCATGATCAATATTATGATTAGACATATATTAGAATTACCAATATTTTCATAAGGAGATAACCATACATGTCTTTTCGTAGACCAATTATCTCTACATAATTACAAGTGTGTAAGAAAAAGTTGTTAACACCATGTAAGATTTATATGAATTGAGATTGAAATGTAACTAGAAGCTTAAATATATTCCAATGACTAGGTATTTATATGAATCTTTTCAAACTGTCATATTGATATCTGAAAGATCGTATTTTAATTATTCTTTCACATTGACGTAGACACCTAGAACCTGACATCTTATTGTGATCTCGAATAACTGAATGTATGATGTCATATTGGTTTACACCGTTATAGTGTAAAATATGTTCCTTGCATTATAAATAAATATTATAAATACCATTATAAACTTATGTCAGTCTTATGGAATTCCATACAATTTTCATTATGATAATATTCATGAGGGTTTGTCTAATTTTTAATGGTACCAATTTCATTATGAATGTTAATACTTATTTAATATGAAAGGTAAGATAGAATGTCTAACAATAGGTCAGATAAAGATGAGTTTGGTGTTTATCAGACCCAGCCTCATTCTAACATTCCATATGAAGAAAGTAAAAGATTATCTTTGAATATTTCAGAACTTATTCTATTTTTGATAATATATATGTTTTCTACAAAATCATTCAAAAACATTTTGTATATAAAAAATAGTAACAATGTTTTAAGAAATTTTTGGGTTTTACATAATTAAAGGTTTGTAGATGTAAGAATTATAACTTTAAACTCAATATATACAGTTTCATACATATAGTCCCACACAATATCAACCTATTGGTTCACAAACGAATCCTAACCATGTCACAGAATCTACACTTTTACTACCACCATTAAATGCATAATAACACAAAATCCACAAGCCACTTTTCAAATTTCCAACCAATTACATTATCAATCCAATACCTTAATTATTAATAATCAACCACATTAAACCACAAAACCCATCATTTACTTACTTATTATACATTTTCATCCCATCATTCAAACCTACCATTAGAAAATTCAATCATTATTAAATAGTTATTCCATCCCTAACTAGGAATCTCGAACAAAGAAACCACACATCACAAGTATCACATCACCTCTATCATACCATCTCCTCACCACCCGCACACAAATTACCAATCCATAACCACCTCAATATCCCAATATAACGTTCAAACAACCCCCACCTCACCACCCGAAAATCATGAATAATAACCACCACCTCGTCACCCCAAAATCACGACCAACAACCACCACCTCATTACCCTAAAAGAATTACCAAAACCCACCACCTCACCATCACAAAAACATAGACAACACACAAAACCACACCACCCAAAAATAATATCTAATTACCACCACCTTTACTTCCTAAAATAATGGAAGAACAATCACCACCTCACCACAACAAAATGCACGACAAAAAAACTCCACCACACCTCCCCAAAAGCATGACCACATTACACCCATCAGCCCCACATCACATCAAAATCACATGTCACCACCCAATATGAATGAACACATATCCCAACAAATCAAGAAACATTTTACATATTTACAAAGGGGATCTTATCACATTCTATATTTTTTGAGGGGAGTTGTCACACAAGCTATAATTAGAGGGATATCATTTCATTAGTCAAATATAAGTGGTCATCCAACTTCTATATTAGGGTGATATAACGAAAATAACATGATATATAGCAGTCACAACACATATCATCTAGTGTAAAAATATCACCCAATGAACACAATTTTTAGTGGGTAATCAAGCCTATACTATTCACAATATCACAATAATATCAAATATGAAAAACATTGGATTAATTCCCCTTATTTCCATTTTATCTCAATTATAAAATTATGAATACAACCCAACCATCCGCCATATATAAAAATGATAAAAAAAACTCCCACATGGTACAAAGTAATGAGAAACACTAGACTCCATTCCTCAAAATAGCATTAACGACCTGTTTTATGTCGTCGAGTGAAGAAGAAATGCCTCCAAACCTCAACAACATTAAAAACCCATAGATCAACCAATAAATAACTAAAAATAATCAAAACATAGAACAAATCATACCCTAAGATAAAAACACACCACCATAGACGATACCCTGTATAATAAATGATGAAAAATAACCAAAATAAATGAACCGATTACCATTAGTCATAAATCTACATCCACTTAGACTAGCAGATTTAAGTGCCAGATGGAGGATAGAAGATCCCATCAGTGATCCTAGTGTTCAGCTAGAATTATAGGCGTGTAATTCATTACCTAATCAAGATAATTGGGTGAGAAAAAGACTTAAAACCTTGAATCCTATTAGTTTCACATCATGTAAACTTTACATGTTGTGTAATCTATGGGTTCCACAAAATTTCAAATTTCACGAAAAAATACATTTCTTTAGACATTATATAATACACATAATGAATTAAATTTACATGACATGTAATCCATCTCATGCGTTTTCCCTTAACTATTTAAAACCCATTATCTATGTGGATACACAATCTCTGAATCACCTTGACACATCTTGTAAACATTACAGGATGACAAATTCCAGTAGTATCTCTATTGCAGCACAAGACTCCCTTCAAACCTCTTAAAAGCTCCCCCAAACACACAAACCCACTAAAATTAGATATTTAATTTGAGGGAATGTTTTGGTACATTAAATCACATACCATACAAATCATTCCCTCCCTAGATAATCAAAAACCAATCCTAAAAGGAAACGGGTCTGAGAAACCACATCATGAGGTACCTTTCAAGGATCTCGTTATACCTCAAATGCTACCACAATCTAAACATGCCATACCAAGAAACGAAAAAACATTTGACACAACTTAATAAATAAAAATCCACATCACCACAACCATCCCACCCCTACACATCCAAAACTAACCATTATCTAAAATAACTAACCGCACTACCCCAAATTCACTAATCGTGGAATTTTATCCTCCATGGAAAGATATTATTCACTCTGGGATCCATTAAATATCCAATATGAGTATACATTCATCAAAATTAATTCCTCTAAATTTGGAATTAGTTCTTACACTTTTCCTATGTAAGGACATTATCACACATCATAAATCATATGATGGTGGAAACAGTTCATCATGTATCCTAGAATGATCTAAACAGAACCTAAAAAAATAGATAAAATAATAACTAAAAACAACTTCAAATATTATTCATGCATTTATGCCTCCTGTTCCCATGTACTCTACTCTAGTCCACCATGACTCTAAAACACCTTAACTAAAGGGACAATTCATTTTTACAACACTTTCCCCAGATGATCGTGTATATCTGGTGGCTTCTCCATGAACGTCACATCATCCTAGATATCAAACTCTTTTTAATAAATGACATATGTGTCATCATGAATATAAAAATGGGGTTGTGAGACATGGACGGCTATGTGGGTCTCCTTAAGCTACATTGGAAATTCCAACCAATACACCACCCCACCAACTCACCCCAGGACCTCAAAGAGCCCAACAAACAAGGGAGATAATATACACCACCTACAAAAGATCCCCTTTACAAACCGACGGGAAACCTTCAATAACACTTGGTCCCTAACCTCGGCCTCCAATGGCCTCCTCCTATTATCATTATAAGACTTATTCCAATAATGCACTTCTTTCAACCTCTCACAATCAGTATAACCTTCTCTATTGCACTCTACACTACATTGGGACCAATAATTTCTTTCCCTACAACATTTATCCAATATAATAGAGAACGAAATTGTCTCCCATACATAGCCTCAAATAAGAATATTCTAATGGATGTGTGATAACTGATATTATAAGAAAACTAATCCACTTTAAAGTGGTGTGGCCATGATCTTCTGATGTCAAATATGATTTCCTATAACATAAACTTGAATATTTGAATAGACAACTCTATCTTCCCTTTTTTAGGGTGAAAATTTATTTTGAGGCATAATTGAGTGTGAAAATAATGTTTACATACCATATTGACTCACACAGTAAATATTACATCACGGTCCAATAAAATGTTCCTCAAAACTCCATGAAATGGGGCCACATAATTCACATACCTCTTAGCTGATGTATCTACTTTTCATGACTCCTTGATCTATAATATATTTTCTAATTTCTTCAACTAGACCCTGATCACCCAAATAACATCACAACCTCCCAAATATCATGGTATCAAATTGATGAAATCCATAAAGCTGTTATCCCATTTCCACCCATGAACATCCAAAGGTTATAAAAAACATTAAATAACAAGATGGTCGACCTTTACTTATAGGAAAACAAAGATCCATTCCATAAACTCTGCCACATCCCATTTTATCTAGGTCCACCTAAACATCAGCCTTAATCTAAAATACATATTGGATACAATTTTATGTACTGCCAATGATGTTCTATTAAACTCTGGAAGGACTCACTTTTTCATCTTTTGGTCCCAAATTCATATCATAGGGGTAGAAAACTATTTAATGCTTTAGAATTAATATACCCTCTAATGGTCCCAAAATCCCACAAAAACCTATCCTAGAGGGCTCCTTCGTAAATCCCCCAACACGGCTAGCCCACCTCCACGAGGAAACCTCTACGATCATCTCCATGTAATCATTTCCATACATGAGTGAGGAACACCAATAGTAGTGCATGGAAAACTCATATTTTTATGTTTTCCTAGTGCATCATAGTGGCTGACCAGGGTCTTCTGACTTGAAAGGCATTCTCAATTGTTCACTCACATAATACAATTCACTTAATCAAATCATTTTTATTTTATTTATTATTTCTATGAATGAAATAGAATTTATGAAAATAAATAAAATTAAAAAATTGAATTCAAATTTAAATTAAATGAAAAAAATGTATTTAGTGAAGAAAGAATGTTCACCCGAGAGAACATTCATGGAGCACCTTCATTGACCTGAATCAAATATTCATATTGCACACACACCATCGTATGTGTGAAAACCATCATCTACCCTGGTTATGAATGAAAAATCCACTTACCAATTTCCATGAACACCCTCCATCAACCACCTCGATCGAGTAGAAATGGTTGTGGATTAAAAATTTAATCATTAGACAACCATAGTGAGGATTACACCCACTATAATTTATCCTTAGAATTAAATCAAAGAATATTAAAAAAAATTCTTGGGTTCATGAACATGTTTAAACCCTCATGATATTCCATGAATCAATTAATCATGGAAATCAGTATATTAGATCATGATGGTAAGCTGATAAGAAGAAAAAATGGTGGACGGGTGGACAAAAGAATAAAAACAATGCATGAATTTATTACAAACAAAAATTAAAATGGAATACTAAAACAAATATAAATAAACTAATAAAATTAAAAATAAAGGGGAACATTTTATGTTTTCCTCCATCAGTGGAGATCTCATCCTTGGTTCCTTAAAGGAATTGAAGGGAAAATGGGATGATTTGAGAGGGAGGAGCTCCCCTACTTTTATAGGCATAATTCTTCCCTCCAAATTTAATCAATTATAACCCCAATAAATGGCCTCTACACATGTGTTACCCCTCACGAATGTTAATCCACATTTTCATCCATAACTCATATAAAAATTATTCACGTTTAGCCACCAAATTCATGATTTTTGAATTTTTTATTGAGTGTTACTTTCTCTAGATGAAGGTTTCAGGAAGCATCCTCCAAAATTATAACATTCGATTACATCCTTTTTCCTTTCCAAAATCCCCCAAATTACATTTAGATATGTTCATATGTGTCCTCATTATATTGTAGGTAATATCACCTCACTTTAAATTATTTGGGCTATGATTTTCTTCGGTTATGGTAGTGGGTTCCACAAATTCCTCCCGAAAAATTATTCAACATAATTTATTTTTTAAGTCATATAGATGCTCAAATATGCCACTGGTTCATATTATAAAGTTATTGGAAATAAAATTATTATTCTAAAAAATATTCACTAAATTTGGAAGTGTATTTTTCATGAAATGACTAAAATACCCTTGAAGTAAAAATATGTCAAAAATCCAGAATTAAGTATTACTCAATGTTTTGTTCAAAACACATCATTAATAAAAAATTGATCCATATAATCTCAAACTAATAATTCGTAAAGATTAAAAAAAATTAAAATTCATAAAAAAAAAGAGGAAAATATATGCTTTATGACATCCCCCACACTTAAACTGTGATTTTATTCAATCATTAAATCACAACATGGAATTTAGAGGTAAAAAATATTACCAATATTAAAATTCCAACGTAATAAAATTTAACAATTTTCAATGTCAAATAAAAAATTAAAAATTACATATAAAATATCAATTTAATATCGAATTTTTCAAAGAAATAATTATTTCATATGTTTTACATTTCCCCATTGGAAAAATATCGAACTACTTCTTTCATCCATTTAAACTTCTCAATTCCTTATTATTAAGCATGCAACATCATGATTTACCTTAACATTAAATTTTTCTTCTCAAATCACATGATACAATTCAAGTTGAGTTATGACCATATCATAAGAACGTGAACCTTATCCATAATCATTTAAATGAACTACTTTATCCACTTTTTAAGGATGAAAGGAATATAAAATTATGGGGACTTTGGAATAAATGTTCAAATTACATTGAGGGTTAAGGAAGATAGGATTTGATGTTTTAAAAATTAATGTTTAAGGAGGAGGTTTATCTCTTAAATACAATGCATGATATCCAAACGTTATTGTAAAATTATCCCCTTAAAAATACCATCAACCATTTCCCCTAAAACTAAAAATAAAGTCATGATCAATGTAAGGAATAATGAATGATTAATGCAACCACTTGATTTTTTTAATTTTTTTATATTTTTTATATTTTTTATATTTTTTCTAAATTTATGATTAGATTAAACCTCACCACCATCACCAAACCACAATTGATTGTAAGATAATCCATCTAGAAAATTTTGATTTATGGTTCTACCAATTCACATCCCATTTTTCTCTTTTTTCGTACTTTTTGTAATTTTTTTATTGTTTTCATTCAAGAGGGGTAAATAATGATGTACAATGAATGATTCCTGAATATTTTACAATTACCAAAATATCAACCCAAACTTTTTCCCTTGGAAGGTAAATAATCCCTTCCTCCATAAATCCCTTCACCGCCACACTTCATCTTTAAAATATCATGAAAATACCAAGAGTAGGGTATGCATAGATTAAAGTATGCGTCAAACATGGCTCAAACCTATATAGGCCATTCATGGTATTTATGGTTTAAAAGTAGTATTAATGTAATGGTTGTATTTAAGGATAAGGACTTTTCAAAAGATACCTCAATAACTTTAACTATGTTTATTTACTACTATAGATATCACAAGTTCGGATGAGTGTTCTGGTAAGTAACATGTCCCAAGATCACTAAATTAATATGATAAAGAAAAAATAATATGTAAATGGTATAAAAATCCTCTCAGGAATGAGACATAGGATAGAGGACAATCTCATAAGTCATGATTTCTAATAACAAATCAATTCACATGAATTTCATAAATTCAAAGCCTAGAAAATGGTTGGGAAATTTTTTTACATAAATAAACTAATTCCCTTAAATCATGAGTCCAAATTTCAATATATATGATTTCTTTAAATCATTTTATTATCTATTTTACTTATTCAATCTCATTAACATTGATATGTAAAACATGGAATCACTGGATTCCTAAGAAACTCTTGTATCATAGATAAGTCATGTTAAGCATTAATTCATGTGCGAGCATGCATTTCTTATCATAAATCTCATAAAATTTTATGGACCAAAACATTTATCATTTATAAAAGATAATAATAAATTGTGAACTCCCTTTTGAAGTAAATATTTGGCCCACTTTCTCTTGTGCTTTGGGTTTCCTTTGGCCATTATGATCCTACAAAATAAAAATAACTCTATTAAACCCAAAAATCACTTCATTTAACCACAAAATGATAAGGGGGTGTATGCTAGATTAATTTATAAGACTTTATTTGAAATTCCAATATCAAATATTGATAAATAATATATTATAATGAATGAAAAGGATAAATATTGGTACAATCACCCATGTGGGCCCTAAATTTTTACCCCCTCTAGAGGGTAGAACCCGCTATTATCCAATGAATAATGGTGGTTGGGGATTCTTTTACATGAACTAACACATGTGTATTTTACCAAAACACCCTTCATTGTCCTTTTTTAAAAGGACTCCATTGATAATGTACACCAGATCATCCCCCTTCACAATGTGGTACATCTTCCATGGAGGGGGTATGATGAAGTATGTAACAAACTCTTCCTTGGTAGCTAATTGTGCATCCATAATCTCTTAAAAAGAAGGATTTATAGGGGCTTTACTAATAGCATCCTATATTCTATTTTCCATAGTATCAGATACCTAGATATCTGAATGGGGCTCCACAAATTTTTCTTCAACAATGTTTGGGACCTCTTGGTGTTCCCCAAAAGTTTCTATATCTTTTTCATCATCTTCCTCCAGGAAAATGTAAGGATTGACTAAATCTAAAAATTCTATTTCATAATGTGTGATACTCAAATCAATACTGAATGAAATTAGAAACGATAGAGTTCAATAAATGATCATCTCCTAGTGTTGGTTCTTGTTCAATCAATTTTTCAGTGATACATTCCTCTTTGAGTTGAGAAATAGAAGATGGAGGTTGGTAGTCAGGCTCCTAAATTTCATGGATCCCCTCAGAAAAATTAGGTAATACTAATGGTGACTCTTCTGAGACCTTCTCCAGTTGATAAAATTATGAAATATAATAGGAGATCTATGTTACCTCTTAGGATATCCCTTTAAAAATTCTTTTTTCATATCCTCCACCAAGAATGATATTAATTAATTGAATGTATTTTCCCTATAATTTGCCTTCCAAAATATTATCACCTGTCTAACAGGAAATTAAAGACCATCCTCCAGAGAGAAGGGTGAGTCAATAGTTTATTCATGCACCTTAGGATAACTTTTCCAATAATTAAACAAAATAATCATTTGAAAATATCATGCTAAATAATTTATGGAGATAATATATTTAAAAAATGTGAATTTTAAAAATTTGTTCGAAATAACTATTTAGATTCTTGGAAAAGATGCCAATTTATGTGAACGCCAATAGTAGGGCGTGGAAAATTCATATTTTTATGTTTTCCTAGTGATACCTAAAAGTTGACCAGGGTTTTCTCACTTGAAGAGTGTTCTCAGCAGTTTACAAACATAAAAAAAATTCAACTAAACTAATTATTTTTGTTGTTTTTATTATTTATATGAATGAAATGCAATCTATTAAAATAAATTAAATTTTAAAATTCAATTCAAATTAAAAATAAATTCTAAACAAATTGTGCTTAGGGAAGACATGATGTCTTCATTATGGAACATTCAAGGAGAACCTTTATTAACATGATTCAATTATTTTAAGTGAACACACTCCATCGTATGTGTGCATAGTATAGTCTACCCTAGTTATTAATGAAAATTTGACTAATAGATCACCAAAAAGACCCTCTATCCACCACCTAAATTGAGGGAAAATGGTTGTAGATAAAGAAGTTAAACGTTATAAAACCACAATGAGGATTACATCTACTATAAATTATCCACTGAATTAACCCAAAAAATTTTAAAAAAACATGGTCTTGGGTCCAAGATCCTAATGACTACCTCAGTATATTCCTTAATTCATTTACTCGTGATCGTGAGTAAAATAGTTAATGATGGTAAGATGAGAAGAAGAATAAATGGTCGATGTGTGGACACAAAAATAAAAAAATGCATGAATTTATTAGAAATCCATATTACAATTGAAAAATAAAAAAAATAAAAAAATAAATTACCAATAATGAGGAAGATTTTCAGTTGGCCTCCCTTAGTTGATATCTCTTCCATGGTGAATTGATGGAATGGGATAGAAAATGGGCTTATTTCCGAGGGAGGAGCTCCCCTCATTTTATAGGAATATTTTTCACCCTAATATATAATGAATTGCAACCCCAATATATAAGAATTTCTGGAATGTTCCCCTTCATGAACATTATTCCACATTTTATTCCATGGATCCTCTCAAAATTACATCTCATTTAGCCACAGGATTACGGAGTTATGAATTTTTGATTGAGTGTTAATTTTTTAGGATGAAGGTTCCAAAAAACGTTCCCCAAAAGTACAATATCTAATGGAAACATTAATGAATTTTTAACTCCCTCAAATTACTTTTAGATACCCGACTGTGTGTCCTCATTATTGTCCATGTAAAATGACATCCGTTTAAGGAGTATAGGTCAATATTTTCTTCTGTTATGCTAGTGGGATCCACATAGTATGTCCAGATAATTCGTTAACGTCATTGATTTTTTAGGCCTCCAGATGCTCGAATATACCCCTAGTTTAGAAGGAAAAACATTAAGGAAATAAAATCACTATTCTAGGAAAAAATATAACATCAATTTATCATAATATTTTTCAATTAATATCTAAAATACCCGTGACATAAAAGTATTTTTATAATCCATAATTAAGAACTGTTCACCATTTTTCTCAAAACACATAATAAATCCAAAAATAGATCAAAAAAGAACAAATTGATAATTTCGAAAGGTTAAAAAATTTAAAATTCATAATTTTTTTTGAAAAACATTAGATCTATTAATTCTCCCATACATAAAATGTTCTTGTCCTCAAGCATAAAATCTCAACATGAAATTTAGAGGACACCAATGTCACCAATATTTAAATTCCAAAGTAAAATAATTTAACGAATTTAAATGTAAAATCAAACATTCAAAAATCCAAATCAAAAATCAATTTAATTTGCCTTATTTATATTAAAATTTAATTAATATATTTTACTTTTCCTATTTGTAAAAATATGGAACTTCTTCTTTCTTTCATTAAATCTTCTCAATTCATTATTGTTAATCTTGTCACATCATGATTTTCCTCAACATTGAATTTTTCCTCTCATCACCCATGATACAATTTAAGTAGATTTATGCTCATATCATAAAAATTGTATCTTATCCATAAGCCTATAAAATAAATTATTCACCAGTTTTTAAATACAATGGGAATGTAAAATCAATGGGACATTTCCAGAAATGTTCAAATAAATCTATATCTTAAGGTTAGTATGATTTGATGTTTTAAAAATTAAGGCTACACTTGGAGGTTTATCACTTAAGTACGATCATGATACCAAAAAGTGTATTTAAATTCTCCCCATCAAGGTACCAAAACACAAATCCCCAAAACTAAAAGTAAGTTCATGATAAATGTAAATCATAATGAAAGATTAATGAACCCTCTTGATAATTTTTATTAATTTTCTATATTTTTATTCGTTTTTTTTGAATGTTATAATTATATTAATCCTCCCAACCATCACCTAAAAACATATGATTAATAGATCGTAGGTCTAAAAAATATTGATTTTTTTCTCCCAAATGACAACTCATTTTTTCCTTTTTTAGTTCTTTTGGTCCCTTTATCAAATTTTTTTAATTCATGAGGGGTAAATAACGAAGTACAATGAATGATTCCAAAAAAATTAAAATTTCCACAATATTATCCACATACATTTTCCATACAAGGTAAATCATCCCTACCTCCACGACTCGCTTCACCCCCACACATCAACAATTAAATATCATACAAATACCATTTTTGGGTAAGATTGGATAAATATGGATTGAAACATGGATCATACATATAAAGGTCATTCTTGGTCTCTGTGGTCTAAAAAAATGATTTATTAATATGTGGTATTTAAGGATAGTGACTCTTCAAAAGATACCTCAATCATTTTAAATGTTTTATAGTATAGTAATAGATTTTACAAGTTCAAATGAATGTTTTGGTAGGTGAAAAGTCCCAAAATAAGTAATGAAATATTCTCAAGAATAAATAAGAATTAATTTGTCTAGAAATCATCTCGAGAATGAGACATGTGATATTGGACAATCACTCAAGTCATGATTTATAATAACACTTCAAATAACATGAATTTCATAATATCAAAGCATGAAAAGTGGTTAGGAAATTTCATTTACATAAATCAACTAATCCGAATATATCATGAGTCCCCATTCAATATATAAGCTTAATGTTAGTCATTTTATTCTCTATTTTACTTATACAATATCATTGACGTAGAAATCTAAAACACGGCATCACTAGATTCATATGAAACTCAATTCTCCATGATAAGTCATGTTAAGCATTAATTCAAGTGTTTGTATGTAATTATTTCATTAAAGATCAAAATATCTTTTGGAACAAAAAATTCTGTGAGTAAAAAGTTAATCATTAAAAGTGAACTCACATTTGAATAAAATCTAGGGTCCTCTTCCTCTAATGCTTGGGTGTACCTTTTTCCAACATGATTCTACAAAATAACAATTACTAATTAATCAAAATGAATATTTCATTTAATCTCATAATTAGATGAGGTATGGGGTGGTATGCTACACTAATTCCTAAAGTAGTTTTTGAAATATAAATTCATAATATTAATAATTAAATTACTATAAATCATTCAAAGGATAAATCCTGAAAATATATCCCTAGTGGGCCATGAATTTTCACAACCTCCAAAGGGTAGTAAGAACTGTTATCGAAGTCTGATTGTAGTTGGGGATTCTTTTGCATGAACCACCAAATGTAAATTTTATGATCATCTAATTATTCTTTCTTTTTTTAGAGGACTAAATTGATAGAGAACACTAGATATACCACCATCACGATGTGGAACAACTTTGATTGAAAAGGTAGGATGATGTTTGGAGCATCCACATCCTTGGTTGCAACTCATGAAACTGTCTTCTCTTCCAGCGCTGGCTTCATAGGGGATGTAATAAAAGCATACTTTATTCAATTTTCCTTAGGCTCTGCTTCCTGTATCTACATATGGGGCTCCTAAAATTAATATTCAATAATTTCAAAGAGATCTATGTGTTCTTCAAAAGTTTCAATTAGTTTTTCATCATCTTCTTCTAGGGATATGCGAGGATTTAATGAATCTGAAAACATAAATTCATATGGAGTGCTACATAAATTTTATTGAATTAAATTAGAAAAGATATAGTTCAAGAAAGGATAATCTTTCAAAGTTGGTTCTGGTTCTATAACTTTTTCAGTGATATGTGCCTCTTGAAGTTGATCAATAGAAGATGGAGGTAGGTTTTCAGGCTCCTCCATTTCACAGATCCCCTCATAAAAAATTAGTGATCAGAAATATTGACCCTTATAGGACCTTATCCACTTGATAAAATTATGTAATTTAATAAGAAACACTATTAGATCTTAGTCCATCACTTAAAAAATTCCTTCGTTCAAGTCCTCCCTCTAGCCAGCTATGAATTCCATGAATGTAAATTCCCCAATATTTGACATCCAAAAGAACCTCACCAATCTAACAAGAAAATAAACACCATTATTCATAGAAAAGAGTGAGTCAATAATTATTTCATTCACCTCACTATATCTTTTCCATGAATAGATAAAATAGTTGAATAAAAATATCTTGTAATAAAATTATATATTTTTAAACAAATAAAAATACATAAAAATTGTAATTTTTTAAAAAAGATATCCAAATAACTATTTAGATCCACAGAATTGGAACTAGTTTTGGTGAACACATGTCATAGGGAATAGAAAAATGATATTATTATTTTTTCTTATTTAAACATAGAGGTAGACTAGGGAGTTATTTGAAACAAAAAAACATTAATTAAGTAAATATTAAAATGTATAATCCCTATTTTCCAACCACCACCTTTTAATATATCTCCCTATGAATATGTCTTCTAACTCTAACATATAACCATGGAAATATTTTATAAAAAATATAAATTGGTATACCCATCCCTTAATCAATTCATGATGTTACATATACCAAAGGATAAATCTGGGAGAACATCTCTTCTATCAATATATTGATTTTCATTAATTAATTAATAAAGACTCTTTGTTCGTGTTCATGACTTAACTCCCCCTCTCATATATTATTCCATTGATTTAATTAAAAAACAATGTTAACCATATAACCTAAGGTTCTAACACACTCCACTCTATTCCATGACACTGGTCACCTGAAAGCACCATCATTCAAATATTTAATTATCACAAAACATAAATTCCAACCATTAACACATATATGAAAATAATGAAACCCAAAACCCTTTTAAAAGTATCTCCCTCAAAACCATACGTTTGTAAAACCATTTTTTTCATCACATAAAATATTGCTATCATTTCATAAACAAGAATTTTTAAATCATAACACATATTTCAAAACAATTAATATTTACCACATTCATAAAATTCTTGTAAAACATGTCAATTTCACATTACACAAGGACATGGGGTTTACACAATGAAATTGAAACTCAAATACCCATATTTCAAAAAAAAATTATTCAAAATATAATGCTTCCAAAACCATTTTAATCCAATAAAATTTTATCAAATAGGTTTCATCCAAATCAGCTAGTATGAAATTATATATTTAAAATCATGGTGCCCAAAACATGAAAAAAAACCCTTGTGAAACACTTTAAAATTTATAAACATCTCTTTCCCCAATTTTTTATCTCAATAATATGATTTTTAAAAAAAAAATTAACATTTTAGAATAAATTTATTACAAAATTGAGATACCATTTTTATATTTTTTAAATAAATTTTCCTAGGATACAATTTATTCATAGATAAATGACACTCAAAATAAATATTGTTTGAAAAAATAACATCATACATGAAAATTAGAGAAATTCACAAATAATTATTTTGAAAACAATCTATAGTTTTCCCAAAAAATGGCCTACACTAAATGATATAAAACAAATTCCATTAATTTGTTTTTCTTAAAATCGTCATTCATTATTTTTTATAAGAAAATAATCCCTTTTAAAATTAAAAAATAAAACATAATAATTTTCCACTATACAATCTGTCACGACCACTCCCACCAAAGATACCCCAATGAGGGGTGATAGATAATGACCTTTGAGTCCTTCCTTTAGTAGGCCCCAAGTTTTAAACTATCATTGTGACTATAAAAATCTCGTAAAATGAAAGGAATTACACATTATAATAATTTAATATCGGTTGATAAGATGAATTACCCCAAAAATCCTTGACATATTATAAAAGGAAGCTAAAACCATCCCACATGCATTTATAAATAGAATTGATATAGGTTATAGTATCAAACGTAAATAATCAAAAGAAAATATATTGTAGTATCATAGAAGATATCCAAATATCTGAGATAGTAAAATCAAGAACAATCAATATAGTCCTCTGGGGAATACATTGGGTTAGAATATAAGTATACTCAATAAAAAACCTCACATCACTTTTTTATTAATTAAAGAATAAAAATAATGCCCTAGTGGGAAAACAAACGGACCAACATCACCTAAATAGGTCAATTATCCAACCCAACCACACCAAGAAAAAATAACTTAATAACTCATGCTATGTATAATATCATAATATGGTGAATGTCGATAAATTGTAACTCTTACCTCCTCTAACTAATTTTCAACTCTCATGGAACAAAGTAATCTATAATGGAACTATAATTTCCTCTGAATAACATATACCACCAACCTAGACCATAATCATATAATATCCCACCTGCGGACATCTAAGCCACCTCCCCATACAATGGTCACATCCTATGACACTAGTAGACACATGTGTCATCACATCACAACCATAACTAGAGTAGTAAGGTATCATGAACTTGAAGGGAATCAACCTCATTCAATCCTCATACCATGCATGACCCCCAACATAAGACAACATAATGAATGGACATATCATATATCGCCTGAATACACCTAGGCCACTGCCCCATAGCATTGTCCAATTACATCTCCGGAGAAAATACTTGAGACATCACATAGTGCACTAAGACACATACATCCATCACAAACTCTTAATATCTACTCAACTAGAATAGTTAGTGGTGCTTAATGGGTATCCATTGATCTATCATGATCAACATGATTTTGGAAAAAACACCACCTCTAAATATATAGGTGTCGGTACATAGTACTCGATGAGGGTATGGTGCATATAGAAATCACAATGAATATACTATTGGATCATAATATATGATATTTATAGCTTGAAAAATATATTTTTATTAGTGGGTGGTGAATTATAGTTTTAAAATATTTTTTTAAATAATTTGACTAAACAAAACTAAAAACCTCTTTATGTAAAATATCAGAATCTACCCTCATTCTGATGAATAATGTCACCAAATCATTATAAAATATAATATGGATAAATTAGTGTAATAGAATCAGTATCACAATGAATATTATTAATCAATATATGAATCATAATCATAATAAATACAATAATATTAATAGAATATATTATTTTGACTAAAATTATCCACATTACGATTTAATATAATCATTGGAAAATTAACATGTATGAAACAAGGAATAGATATAAAAACGTAAAAATTAATTACTAATATTAAATTAAAAATATAATATATCATTAAAATAATGGTAGTCACTAATCCTACATGAAGGTATCTCAATTTTTACACTTACAAGAAAGATGTTCTTTTCATGGAAATAAAATATCTCGAAACAATAAATAGAATCACTATCTTTTTACCCCCCGAAGTCCATGATACAAAGATCAGATTTATTATTCCTACTTACCCATGATAACCCTCGTACTAATGGATCAGATTAACTATCTTCCTATCCCTATAATCCCATGATCAATATTATGATTAGACATATATTAGAATTACCAATATTTTCATAAGGAGATAACCATACATGTCTTTTCGTAGACCAATTATCTCTACATAATTACAAGTGTGTAAGAAAAAGTTGTTAACACCATGTAAGATTTATATGAATTGAGATTGAAATGTAACTAGAAGCTTAAATATATTCCAATGACTAGGTATTTATATGAATCTTTTCAAACTGTCAGGTTGATATCTGAAAGATCGTATTTTAATTATTCTTTCACATTGACGTAGACACCTAGAACCTGACATCTTATTGTGATCTCGAATAACTGAATGTATGATGTCATATTGGTTTACACCGTTATAGTGTAAAATATGTTCCTTGCATTATAAATAAATATTTTAAATACCATTATAAACTTATGTCAGTCTTATGGAATTCCATACAATTTTCATTATGATAATATTCATGAGGGTTTGTCTAATTTTTAATGGTACCAATTTCATTATGAATGTTAATACTTATTTAATATGAAAGGTAAGATAGAAAGTCTAACAATAGGTCAGATAAAGATGAGTTTGGTGTTTATCAGACCCAGCCTCATTCTAACATTCCATATGAAGAAAGTAAAATATTATCTTTGAATATTTCAGAACTTATTCTATTTTTGATAATATATATGTTTTCTACAAAATCATTCAAAAACATTTTGTATATAAAAAATAGTAACAATGTTTTAAGAAATTTTTGGGTTTTACATAATTAAAGGTTTGTAGATGTAAGAATTATAACTTTAAACTCAATATATACAGTTTCATACATATAGTCCCACACAATATCAACCTATTGGTTCACAAACGAATCCTAACCATGTCACAGAATCTACACTTTTACTAACACCATTAAATGCATAATAACACAAAATCCACAAGCCACATTTCAAATTTCCAACCAATTACATTATCAATCCAATACCTTAATTATTAATAATCAACCACATTAAACCACAAAACCCATCATTTACATACTTATTATACATTTTCATCCCATCATTCAAACCTAACATTAGAAAATTCAATCATTATTAAATAGTTATTCCATCCCTAACTAGGAATCTCGAACAAAGAAACCACACATCACAAGTATCACATCACCTCTATCATACCATCTCCTCACCACCCCCACACAAATTACCAATCCACAACCACCTCAATATCCCAATATAACGTTCAAACAACCCCCACCTCACCACCCGAAAATCATGAATAATAACCACCACCTCGTCACCCCAAAATCTCGACCAACAACCACCACCTCATTACCCTAAAAGAATTACCAAAACCCACCACCTCACCATCACAAAAACATAGACAACACACAACACCTCACCACCCAAAAATAATATCTAATTACCACCACCTTTACTTCCTAAAATAATGGAAGAACAATCACCACCTCACCACAACAAAATGCACGACAAAAAAACTCCACCACACCTCCCCAAAAGCATGACCACATTACACCCATCAGCCCCACATCACATCAAAATCACATGTCACCACCCAACATGAATGAACACATATCCCAAAAAATCAAGAAACATTTTACATATTTACAAAGGGGATCTTATCACATTCTATATTTTTTGAGGGGAGTTGTCACACAAGCTATAATTAGAGGGATATCAATTCATTAGTCAAATATAAGTGGTCATACATCTTCTATATTAGGGTGATATAACGAAAATAACATGATATATAGCAGTCACAACACATATCATCTAGTTTTAAAATATCACCCAATGAACACAATTTTTAGTGGGTAATCATGCCTATAATATTCACAATATCACAATAATATCAAATATGAAAAACATTGGATTAATTCCCCTTATTTCCATTTTATCTCAATTATAAAATTATGAATACAACCCAACCATCCGCCATATATAAAAATGATAAAAAAAACTCCCGCATGGTACAAAGTAATGAGAAACACAAGACTCCATTCCTCAAAATAGCATTAACGACCTGTTTTATGTCGTCGAGTGAAGAAGAAATGCCTCCAAACCTCAACAACATTAAAAACCCATAGATCAACCAATAAATAACTAAAAATAATCAAAACATAGAACAAATCATACCCTAAGATAAAAACACACCACCATAGACGATACCCTGTATAATAAATGATGAAAAATAACCAAAATAAATGAACCGATTACCATTAGTCATAAATCTACATCCACTTAGACTAGCAGATTTAAGTGCCAGATGGAGGATAGAAGATCCCATCAGTGATCCTAGTGTTCAGCTAGAATTATAGGCGTGTAATTCATTACCTAATCAAGATAATTGGGTGAGAAAAAGACTTAAAACCTTGAATCCTATTAGTTTCACATCATGTAAACTTTACATGTTGTGTAATCTTTGGGTTCCACAAAATTTCAAATTTCACGAAAAAATACATTTCTTTAGACATTATATAATACACATAATGAATTAAATTTACATGACATGTAATCCATCTCATGCGTTTTCCCTTAACTATTTAAAACCCATTATCTATGTGGATACACAATCTCTGAATCACCTTGACACATCTTGTAAACATTACAGGATGTCAAATTCCAGTAGTATCTCTATTGCAGCACAAGACTCCCTTCAATCCTCTTAAAAGCTCCCCCAAACACACAAACCCACTAAAATTAGATATTTAATTTGAGGGAATGTTTTGGTACATTACATCACATACCATACAAATCATTCCCTCCCTAGATAATCAATAACCAATCCTAAAAGGAAACGGGTCTGAGAAACCACATCATGAGGTACCGTTCAAGGATCTCGTTATACCTCAAATGCTACAACCATCTAAACATGCCATACCAAGAAACGAAAAAACATTTGACACAACTTAATAAATAAAAATCCACATCACCACAACCATCCCACCCCTACACATCCAAAACTAACCATTATCTCAAATAACTAACCGCACTACCCCAAATTCACTAATCGTGGAATTTTATCCTCCATGGAAAGATATTATTCACTCTGGGATCCATTAAATATCCAATATGAGTATACATTCATCAAAATTAATTCCTCTAAATTAGGAATTAGTTCTTACACTTTTCCTATGTAAGGACATTATCACACATCATAAATCATATGATGGTGGAAACACTTCATCATGTAACCTAGAATGATCTAAACAGAACCTAAAAAAATAGATAAAATAAAAACTAAAAACAACTTCAAATATTATTCATGCATTTATGCCTCATGTTCCCATGTACTCTACTCTAGTCCACCATGAATCTAAAACACCTTAAATAAAGGGACAATTCATTTTTACAACACTTTCCCCAGATGATCGTGTATATCTGGTGGCTTCTCCATGAACGTCACATCATCCTAGATATCAAACTCTTTTTAATAAATGACATATGTGTCATCATGAATATAAAAATGGGGTTGTGAGACATGGAAGGCTATGTGGGTCTCCTTAAGCTACATTGGAAATTCCAACCAATACACCACCTCACCAACTCACCCCAGCACCTCAAAGAGCCCAACAAACAAGGGAGATAATATACACCACCTACAAAAGATCCCCTTTACAAACCGACGAGAAACCTTCAATAACACTTGGTCCCTAACCTCGGCCTCCAATGGCCTCCTCCTATTATCATTATAAGACTTCTTCCAATAATGCACTTCTTTTAACCTCTCACAATCAGTATAACCTTCTCTATTGCACTCTACACTACATTGGGACCAATAATTTCTTTCCCTACAACATTTATCCAATATAATAGAGAACGAAATTGTCTCCCATACATAGCCTCAAATAAGAATATGCTAATGGATGTGTGATAACTGATATTATAAGAAAACAAATCCACTTTAAAGTGGTGTGGCCATGATCTTCTGATGTCAAATATGATTTCCTATAACATAAACATGAATATTTGAATAGTCAACTCTATCTTCCCTTTTTTAGGGTGAAAATTTATTTTGAGGCATAATTGAGTGTGAAAATAATGTTTACATAGCATATTGACTCACACAGTAAATATTACATCACGGTCCAATAAAATGTTCCTCAAAACTCCATGAAATGGGGCCACATAATTCACATACCTCTTAGCTGATGTATCTACTTTTCATGACTCCTTGATCTATAATATATTTTCTAATTTCTTCAACTAGACCCTGATCCCCCAAATAACATCACAACCTCCCAAATCTCATGGTATCAAATTGATGAAATCCATAAAGATGTTATCCCATTTCCACCCATGAACTTCCAAAGGTTATAAAAAACATTAAATAACAAGATGGTCGACCTTTACTTATAGGAAAACAAAGATCCATTCCATAAACTCTGCCACATCCCATTTTATCTAGGTCCACCTAAACATCAGCCTTAATCTAAAATACATATTGGATACTATTTTATGTACTGCCAATGATGTTCTATTAAACTATGGAAGGACTCACTTTTTCATCTTTTGGTCCCAAATTCATATCATAGGGGTAGAAAACTATTTAATGCTTTATAATTAATATACCCTCTAATGGTCCCTAAATCCCACAAAAACCTATCCTAGAGGGCTCCTTCGTAAATCCCCCAACACGGCTAGCCCACCTCCACGAGGAAACCTCTACGATCATCTCCATGTAATCATTTCCCTACATGAGTGAGGAACACCAATAGTAGTGCATGGAAAACTCATATTTTTATGTTTTCCTAGTGCATCATAGTGGCTGACCAGGGTCTTCTGACTTGAAAGGCATTCTCAATTGTTCACTCACATAATACAATTCACTTAATCAAATCATTTTTGTTGTATTTATTATTTCTATGAATGAAATAGAATTTATGAAAATAAATAAAATTAAAAAATTGAATTCAAATTTAAATTAAATGAAAAAAATGTATTTAGTGAAGAAAGAATATTCACCCAAGAGAACATTCATGGAGCACCTTCATTGACCTGAATCAAATATTCATAGTGCACACACACCATCGTATGTGTGAAAACCATCATCTACCCTGGTTATGAATGAAAAATCCACTTACCAATTTCCATGAACACCCTCCATCAACCACCTCGATCGAGTAGAAATGGTTGTGGATTAAAAAGTTAATCATTAGACAACCATAGTGAGGATTACACCCACTATAATTTATCCTTAGAATTAAATCAAAGAATATTAAAAAAATTATTGGGTTCATGAACATGTTTAAACCCTCAGGATATTCCATGAATCAATTAATCATGGAAATCAGTATATTAGATCTTGATGGTAAGCTGATAAGAAGAAAAAATGGTGGACGGGTGGACAAAAGAATAAAAACAATGCATGAATTTATTACAAACATAAATTAAAATGGAATACTAAAACAAATATAAATAAACTAATACAATTAAAAATAAAGGGGAACATTTTATGTTTTCCTCCATCAGTGGAGATCTCATCCTTGGTTCCTTAAAGGAATTGAAGGGAATATGGGATGATTTGAGAGGGAGGAGCTCCCCTACTTTTATAGGCATAATTCTTCCCTCCAAATTTAATCAATTATAGCCCCAATAAATGGCCTCTACACATGTGTTACCCCTCACGAATGTTAATCCACATTTTCTGCCATAACTCATATAAAAATTATTCACGTTTAGCCACCAAATTCATGATTTTTTAATTTTTTATTGAGTGTTACTTTCTCTAGATGAAGGTTTCAGGAAGCATCCTCCAAAATTATAACATTCGATTACATCCTTTTTCCTTTCCAAAATCCCCCAAATTACATTTAGATATGTTCATATGTGTCCTCATTCTATTGTAGGTAATATCACCTCACTTTAAATTATTTGGGCTATGATTTTCTTCGGTTATGGTAGTGGGTTCCACAAATTCCTCCCGAAAAATTATTCAACATAATTTATTTTTTAAGTCATATAGATGCTCAAATATGCCACTGGTTCATATTATAAAGTTATTGGAAATAAAATTATTATTCTAAAAAATATTCACTAAATTTGGAAGTGTATTTTTCATGAAATGACTAAAATACCCTTGAAGTAAAAATATGTCAAAAATCCAGAATTAAGTATTACTCAATGTTTTGTTCAAAACACATCATTAATAAAAAATTGATCCATATAATCACAAACTAATAATTCGTAAAGGTTAAAAAAATTAAAATTCATTAAAAAAAGAGGAAAATATATGCTTTATGACTTCCCCCACACTTAAACTGTGATTTTATTCAATCATTAAATCACAACATGGAATTTAGAGGTAAAAAATATTACCAATATTAAAATTCCAACGTAATAAAATTTAACAATTTTCAATGTCAAATAAAAAATTAAAAATTACATATAAAATATCAATTTAATATCGAATTTTTCAAAGAAATAATTATTTCATATGTTTTACATTTCCCCATTGGAAAAATATCGAACTACTTCTTTCATCCATTTAAACTTCCCAATTCCTTATTATTAAGCATGCAACATCATGATTTACCTTAACATTAAATTTTTCTTCTCAAATCACATGATACAATTCAAGTTGAGTTATGACCATATCATAAGAACGTGAACCTTATCCATAATCATTTAAATGAACTACTTTATCCACTTTTTAAGGATGAAAGGAATATAAAATTATGGGGACTTTGGAATAAATGTTCAAATTACATTGAGGGTTAAGGAAGATAGGATTTGATGTTTTAAAAATTAATGTTTAAGGAGGAGGTTTATCTCTTAAGTACAATGCATGATATCCAAACGTTATTGTAAAATTATCCCCTTAAAAATACCATCAACCATTTCCCCTAAAACTAAAAATAAAGTCATGATCAATGTAAGGAATAATGAATGATTAATGCAACCACTTTATTTTTTTAATTTTTTTATATTTTTTATATTTTTTATATTTTTTCTAAATTTATGATTAGATTAAACCTCACCACCATCACCAAACCACAATTGATTGTAAGATAATCCATCTAGAAAATTTTAATTTATGGTTCTACCAATTCACATCCCATTTTTCTCTTTTTTCGTACTTTTTGTAATTTTTTTATTGTTTTCATTCAAGAGGGGTAAATAATGATGTACAATGAATGATTCCTGAATATTTTACAATTACCAAAATATCAACCCAAACTTTTTCCCTTGGAAGGTAAATAATCCCTTCCTCCATAAATCCCTTCACCGCCACACTTCATCTTTAAAATATCATGAAAATACCAAGAGTAGGGTATGCATAGATTAAAGTATGCGTCAAACATGGCTCAAACCTATATAGGCCATTCATGGTATTTATGGTTTAAAAGTAGTATTAATGTAATGGTTGTATTTACGGATAAGGACTTTTCAAAAGATACCTCAATAACTTTAACTATGTTTATTTACTACTATAGATATCACAAGTTCGGATGAGTGTTCTGGTAAGTAACATGTCCCAAGATCACTAAATTAATATGATAAAGAAAAAATAATATGTAAATGGTATAAAAATCCTCTCAGGAATGAGACATAGGATAGAGGACAATCTCATAAGTCATGATTTCTAATAACAAATCAATTCACATGAATTTCATAAATTCAAAGCCTAGAAAATGGTTGGGAAATTTTTTTACATAAATAAACTAATTCCCTTAAATCATGAGTCCAAATTTCAATATATATGATTTCTTTAAATCATTTTATTATCTATTTTACTTATTCAATCTCATTAACATTGATATGTAAAACATGGAATCACTGGATTCCTAAGAAACTCTTGTATCATAGATAAGTCATGTTAAGCATTAATTCATGTGCGAGCATGCATTTCTTATCATAAATCTCATAAAATTTTATGGACCAAAACATTTATCATTTATAAAAGATAATAATAAATTGTGAACTCCCTTTTTAAGTAAATATTTGGCCCACTTTCTCTTGTGCTTTGGGTTTCCTTTGGCCATTATGATCCTACAAAATAAAAATAACTCTATTAAACCCAAAAATCACTTCATTTAACCACAAAATGATAAGGGGGTGTATGATAGATTAATTTATAAGACTTTATTTGAAATTCCAATATCAAATATTGATAAATAATATATTATAATGAATGAAAAGGATAAATATTGGTACAATCACCCATGTGGGCCCTAAATTTTTACCCCCTCTAGAGGGTAGAACCCGCTATTATCCAATGAATAATGGTGGTTGGGGATTCTTTTACATGAACTAACACATGTGTATTTTACCAAAACACCCTTCATTGTCCTTTTTTAAAAGGACTCCATTGATAATGTACACCAGATCATCCCCCTTCACAATGTGGTACATCTTCCATGGAGGGGGTATGATGAAGTATGTAACAAACTCTTCCTTGGTAGCTAATTGTGCATCCATAATCTCTTAAAAAGAAGGATTTATAGGGGCTTTACTAATAGCATCCTATATTCTATTTTCCATAGTATCAGATACCTAGATATCTGAATGGGGCTCCACAAATTTTTCTTCAACAATGTTTGGGACCTCTTGGTGTTCCCCAAAAGTTTCTATATCTTTTTCATCATCTTCCTCCAGGAAAATGTAAGGATTGACTAAATCTGAAAATTCTATTTCATAATGTGTGATACTCAAATCAATACTGAATGAAATTAGAAACGATAGAGTTCAATAAATGATCATCTCCTAGTGTTGGTTCTTGTTCAATCAATTTTTCAGTGATACATTCCTCTTTGAGTTGAGAAATAGAAGATGGAGGTTGGTAGTCAGGCTCCTAAATTTCATGGATCCCCTCAGAAAAATTAGGTAATACTAATGGTGACTCTTCTGAGACCTTCTCCAGTTGATAAAATTATGAAATATAATAGGAGATCTATGTTACCTCTTAGGATATCCCTTTAAAAATTCTTTTTTCATATCCTCCACCAAGAATGCTATTAATTAATTGAATGTATTTTCCCTATAATTTGCCTTCCAAAATATTATCACCTGTCTAACAGGAAATTAAAGACCATCCTCCATAGAGAAGGGTGAGTCAATAGTTTATTCATGCACCTTAGGATAACTTTTCCAATAATTAAACAAAATAATAATTTGAAAATATCATGCTAAATAATTTATGGAGATAATATATTTAAAAAATGTGAATTTTAAAAATTTGTTCGAAATAACTATTTAGATTCTTGGAAAAGACGCCAATTTATGTGAACGCCAATAGTAGGGCATTGAAAATTCATATTTTTATGTTTTCCTAGTGATACGTAAAAGTTGACCAGGGTTTTCTCACTTGAAGAGTGTTCTCAGCAGTTTATAAACATAAAAAAATTTCAACTAAACTAATTATTTTTGTTGTTTTTATTATTTATATGAATGAAATGCAATCTATTAAAATAAATTAAATTTTAAAATTCAATTCAAATTAAAAATAAATTCTAAACAAATTGTGCTTAGGGAAGACATGATGTCTTCTTTATGGAACATTCAAGGAGAACCTTTATTAACATGATTCAATTATTTTAAGTGAACACACTCCATCGTATGTGTGCATAGTATAGTCTACCCTAGTTATTAAGGAAAATTTGACTAATAGATCACCAAAAAGACCCTCTATCCACCACCTAAATTGAGGGAAAATGGTTGTAGATAAAGAAGTTAAACGTTATAAAACCACAATGAGGATTACATCTACTATAAATTATCCACTGAATTAACCCAAAAAATTTTAAAAAAACATGGTCCTGGGTCCAAGATCCTAATGACTACCTCAGTATATTCCTTAATTCATTTACTCGTGATCGTGAGTAAAATAGTTAATGATGGTAAGATGAGAAGAAGAATAAATGGTCGATGTGTGGACACAAAAATAAAAAAATTCATGAATTTATTAGAAATCCATATTACAATTGAAAAATAAAAAAAAGAAAATAAATAAATTACCAATAATGAGGAAGATTTTCAGTTGGCCTCCCTTAGTTGATATCTCTTCCGTGGTGAATTGATGGAATGGGATAGAAAATGGGCTTATTTCCGAGGGAGGAGCTCCCCTCATTTTATAGGAATAATTTTCACCCTAATATATAATGAATTGCAACCCCAATATATAACAATTTCTGGAATGTTCCCCTTCATGAACATTATTCCACATTTTATTCCATGGATCCTCTAAAAATTACATCTCATTTAGCCACAGGATTCAGGAGTTATGAATTTTTGATTGAGTGTTAATTTTTTAGGATGAAGGTTCCAAAAAACGTTCCCCAAAAGTACAATATCTAATGGAAACATTAATGAATTTTTAACTCCCTCAAATTACTTTTAGATACCCGACTGTGTGTCCTCATTATTGTCCATGTAAAATGACATCCGTTTAAGGAGTATAGGTCAATATTTTCTTCTGTTATGCTAGTGGGATCCACATAGTATGTCCAGATAATTCGTTAACGTCATTGATTTTTTAGGCCTCCAGATGCTCGAATATACCCCTAGTTTAGAAGGAAAAACATTTAGGAAATAAAATCACTATTCTAGGAAAAAATATAACATCAATTTATCATAATATTTTTCAATTAATATCTAAAATACCCGTGACATAAAAGTATTTTTATAATCCATAATTAATAACTGTTCACCATTTTTCTCAAAACACATAATAAATCCAAAAATTGATCAAAAAAGAACAAATTGATAATTTCGAAAGGTTAAAAAATTTAAAATTCATAATTTTTTTTGAAAAACATTAGATCTATTAATTCCCCCATACATAAAATATGCATGTCCTCAAGCATAAAATCTCAACATGGAATTTAGAGGAAACCAATGTCACCAATATTTAAATTCCAAAGTAAAATAATTTAACGAATTTAAATGTATAATCAAACATTCAAAAATCCAAATCAAAAATCAATTTAATTTGCCTTATTTATATTAAAATTTAATTAATATATTTTACTTTTCCTCTTTGTAAAAATATGGAACTTCTTCTTTCTTTCATTAAATCTTCTCAATTCATTATTGTTAAGCTTGTCACATCATGATTTTCCTCAACTTTGAATTTTTCCTCTCATCACCCATGATACAATTCAAGTAGATTTATGCTCATATCATAAAAATTGTATCTTATCCATAAGCCTATAAAATAAATTATTCACCAGTTTTTAAATACAATGGGAATGTAAAATCAATGGGACATTTCCAGAAATGTTCAAATAAATCTATATCTTAAGGTTAGTATGATTTGATGTTTTAAAAATTAAGGCTACACTTGGAGGTTTATCACTTAAGTACGATCATGATACCAAAAAGTGTATTTAAATTCTCCCCATCAAGGTACCAAAACACAAATCCCCAAAACTAAATGTAAGTTCATGATAAATGTAAATCATAATGAAAGATTAATGAACCCTCTTGATAATTTTTATTAATTTTCTATATTTTTATTTGTTTTTTTGAATGTTATAATCATATTAATCCTCCCAACCATCACCTAAAAACATACGATTAATAGATCGTAGGTCTAAAAAATATTGATTTTTTTCTCCCAAATGACAACTCATTTTTTCCTTTTTTGGTTCTTTTGGTCCCTTTATCAAATTTTTTTAATTCATGAGGGGTAAATAACGAAGTACAATGAATGATTCCAAAAAAATTAAAATTTCCACAATATTATCCACATACATTTTCCATACAAGGTAAATCATCCCTACCTCCACGACTCGCTTCACCCCCACACATCAACATTTAAATATCATACAAATACCATTTTTGGGTAAGATTGGATAAATATGGATTGAAACATGGATCATACATATAAAGGTAATTCTTGGTCTCTATGGTCTAAAAAATGATTTATTAATATGTGGTATTTAAGGATAGTGACTCTTCAAAAGATACCTCAATCATTTTAAATGTTTTATAGTATAGTAATAGATTTTACAAGTTCAAATGAATGTTTTGGTAGGTGAAAAGTCCCAAAATAAGTAATGAAATATTCTCAAGAATAAATAAGAATTAATTTGTCTAGAAATCATCTCGAGAATGAGACATGTGATATTGGACAATCACTCAAGGCATGATTTATAATAACAATTCAAATAACATGAATTTCATAATATCAAAGCATGAAAAGTGGTTAGGAAATTTCATTTACATAAATCAACTAATCCGAATATATCATGAGTCCCCATTCAATATATAAGCTTCATGTTAGTCATTTTATTCTCTATTTTACTTATATAATATCATTGACGTAGAAATCTAAAACACGGCATCACTAGATTCATATGAAACTCAATTCTCCATGATAAGTCACGTTAAGCATTAATTCAAGTGTTTGTATGTAATTATTTCATTAAAGATCAAAATATCTTTTGGAACAAAAAATTCAATGAGTAAAAATTTAATCATTAAAAGTGAACTCGCATTTGAATAAAATCTAGGGTCCTCTTCCTCTAATGCTTGGGTGTACCTTTTTCCAACATGATTATACAAAATAAAAATTACTAATTAATCAAAATGAATATTTCATTTAATCTCATAATTAGATGAGGTATGGGGTGGTATGCTACACTAATTATTAAAGTAGTTTTTGAAATATAAATTCATAATATTAATAATTAAATTACTATAAATCATTCAAAGGATAAATCCTGAAAATATATCCCTAGTGGGCCATGAATTTTCACAACCTCCAAAGGGTAGTAAGAACTGTTATCGAAGTCTGATTGTAGTTGGGGATTCTTTTGCATGAACCACCAAATGTAAATTTTATGATCATCTAATTATTCTTTCTTTTTTTAGAGGACTAAATTGATAGAGAACACTAGATATACCACCATCACGATGTGGAACAACTTTGATGGAAAAGGTAGGATGATGTTTGGAGCATCCACATCCTTGGTTGCAACTCATGAAACCGTCTTCTCTTCCAGCGCTGGCTTCATAGGGGATGTAATAAAATCATACTTTATTCAATTTTCCTTAGCCTCTGCTTCTTGTATCTACATATGGGGCTCCTAAAATTCATATTCAATAATTTCAAAGAGATCTATGTGTTCTTCAAAAGTTTCAATTAGTTTTTCATCATCTTCTTCTAGGGATATGCGAGGATTTAATGAATCTGAAAACATAAATTCATATGGAGTTCTACATAAATTTTATTGAATTAAATTAGAAAAGATATAGTTCAAGAAAGGATAATCTTTCAAAGTTGGTTCTGGTTCTATAACTTTTTCAGTGATATGTGCCTCTTGAAGTTGATCAATAGAAGATGGAGGTATGTTTTCAGGCTCCTCCATTTCACAGATCCCCTCATAAAAAATTAGTGATGAGAAATATTGACCCTTATAGGACCTTATCCACTTGATAAAATTATGTAATTTAATAAGAAACACTATTAGATCTCAGTCCATCACTTAAAAAATTCCTTCGTTCAAGTCCTCCCTCTAGCCAGCTATGAATTCCATGAATGTAAATTCCCCAATATTTGACATCCAAAAGAACCTCACCAATCTAACAAGAAAATAAACACCATTATTCATAGAAAAGAGTGAGTCAATAATTATTTCATTCACCTCACTATATCTTTTCCATGAATAGATAAAATAGTGGAATAAAAATATCTTGTAATAAAATTATATATTTTTAAACAAATAAAAATACATAAAAATTGTAATTTTTTAAAAAAGATATCCAAATAACTATTTAGATCCACAGAATTGGAACTAGTTTTGGTGAAAACATGTCATAGGGAATAGAAAAATGATATTATTATTTTTTCTTATTTAAACATAGAGGTAGACTAGGGATGTCTCACTTGAGGAGAGTTCTCAATTGTTCACCCACTTAAACAATTTCACCTGAACTAATTCTATTTGTTATTTTTCTTATTTATATGAATGAAATGGAATTTATGAAATTAAATTAAATGAAAAAATTAAATTCAAATTAATATTAAATGATAAACAAAATGTAAATAGGTAATAAATGAAGTTCTCTTCAGAGAACATTCAGGGAGAACCTTCATTTACAAGCTTCAAATATTTATAGTGGACACACTCCATCATATGTGTGTACACCGTAGTGTACTCGTGTTATAAATGAGAATTACACTTAGTGATCACCAAGAACACCTTCCATAAACAACCTCAATTGAAGGAAAATGGTTATGGATTAATAAGTTAAAAATTAATCTACCACAAAGATGATTACAACCACAATAAATTACTCCTAGAATTAACTCAATCAATATTAACAACATGGTAATGGGTTCAAGAAACTGATAAATCCATCAAGATATTCCTCAATTTAGTTACTAATGATTTTGAGTATTATATTTCATGATTTTAAGATGAGAAGTAGAAAATAGGGTTGATGGGTGGACATAGAAATAAAAACAATGCCTTAATTTACTGGGAATCTAAATTACAGTTGAAAAGTAAATCAAATAAAAAATATAATTAATTAATTAAAAAGAAAAGGCGAGTTTTGAGGATTGCATCCCTCTTTGGAGGTCATCTCTTAAGTGCCTTGATGAAATGGGATAAAAAATGGGAGTTTTGAGAGGGATGAGCTCCCCTAAATTTATAGGAAGAATTTGTCCCCCGAAGGTTTATTCATTTTAGCCCCAATAAATGACATTTTTATGCATCATACCCTTAATAAATGATCTAACTCATTGAATTTCATGTCTCATCTCAATATTTCAGCTCATTTAGTGAATGGATTAAAGAGTTTTGAATTTTTTTTTGAGTGTTAATTTTTATGGATGAAGGTGGCATGAAGATTCTTCCAAAGGTATAACATCCAATGATAATGTTAATTAATTCCAAACTCCGTAAAATTACTTTTAGAGACACACCTATGTACCTTAGATATAATCTAGTTGAATTACCTCCATTTAAGGTGTGTAGGCTGAGATGTTATTCGGTTACGGTGGTGTGGTCCCCATAGTCCTCCTATAAAGTTGTTAAACTTTATTGTTTTTAAGGCCTCTAGATTCCTGAATCTGCCCCTGGTATAGAAGATTAATTTGGATAATATATTATAAGGATTCAAAAAAATATTCACTCAATTCAATATTATATTCGTCATGAAATTACTAGAATACCCTAGACAAAAACATCTGTCAAAAATCCTTAAATAAGCACATTTCCGTTTATTTCTCAAAACACATCATAAATCCAAAATAGATCCATATAATATAAAATTGATAATTTTGGAAGGTTTAAAAAATAAAAATTCATAAAAAATGTGCATAATACATTCTCTTTCAGTGAGTCTGATGAATTTTGATAGACAGTGGCCTCTTCATGGCGTCATCGATCGTTGTGAGGCCCACCCTTGTGAACCTCTCCATGACATCCCACACCCTATTCAAGGAAAATCCATTCATAAGGATCCCCTCCTCTCCATTGCAACACTACTCTCTTTGGATAGTTTTTTACCCTTATCTACCTTCATTTCCAATAAATAGAAGGATCACACCCTTTCAACACACAATTAGTCTACCCTTACAACTTCTATGGTCCCATTTCACACAGACCTTCACAAAACCCACAGGTTGATCAGAAAAGGAAATTTTCCTTTGAAAAAAATATGTATTTGTGTTCTTCCCAACCTCCTCTTATAGTGGTGATTCCCTTTGTGATGGAATATTACCTTGGCAATGAAGGGGGACCTTCGGGGTGCTCAAGGTTTCACGAAGTGTAGAGCCTTTGCAATGAACTCTCCCAAGAAATAGTTATTTGCTGAGGAAAAGCTGTATTCCATTATTGGATTTACTTCATGGTGATCCTTACCTTTGTAAAGTCCCTTTCATTTGTAAATACCCTCATGTTCCAAAAATCCCTTTCATATCCTGATGACCCTTACATTCACAAAGAACCATTCCTTTGCGAAAACCCTTAACTTTACAAAGACACATTCTTTCACGAAGACCATTCCATTTGTGAAGAACACCCTCTTCATGAAGAAAATCCTTCCAATATCTATTGTTGGGATCGTTCTTCTTCCATGTATCCCGCCAGGCATGTACAAAGTAATTTCATGTTCTGTGGAATAGTGCATCATATTGCATTTCTTTGCCTCATGATTCATCGCATAGGCATGCTAATGGATATTTCTACTTTGCATTGACATGGTAATGGAAGCCTCTCAATTGATCACTCTAAAACCTTGACTCTATATAGAATTTTTGGTTCCTTCTCTTCAAAAATGGTTGAACTGTGCAGTTTATGTATGCCTTGGGGGTGAAGACCATGTCCTCACCATCTGATCTACAGGATGTTAAACTGCCAAACACCCTCTTCCCTGAAACATGATGTTAAACATTGATCACCACATAAGAGACAAGTATTAAGGGGACCATGAAGGTAATTTCCACCATATCCTTCTCACTCGATTCTCCCATTAGGCTTTGTCACTGGGAACATCTTAGGTAGTCTCCACGTAATCACCGACATGCTCTGAGGGGTTGTTGCAGGTATGATGGAAATACCCTCCTCATATTCCTAGACACCCTCCTTCAACATCATGATTCTAACTAAGTGTATTCCCCCTATTTCATCTTTGGGGTGAAAACCACATGTAAGCCCCACTCCATTCATCACAGACATACCATTCACAATGGCATCATTATCTATGTGTTTCCTCTTCATTCTCACAACGAGCATGACTCACATGGCCTTAGAGTGAACATCGACCATGAAACCCTCTTTGGGCCACCATAGTGTGTATGCCCCATCCTCTATCAATTGAACTACATGGACTTTGATCATTTACATTTAACGAAAAGTATGTAAGAGGCCTCCCTGAGGTTCAAGCACATCACTCATTAGTCACATCTACATCACATCAGTTTAATTTTGACCCACATGACCTTAAAATATATTCCCCATTCCACCCCACATGTTGTTAAATTAAATTCATTCGAAATACGTGGGTTTTTATCCCTGTATCCTAGTATGGGTAAATAGGAATCCTTCCTGATGTTCATCCAGAAATAATGGTAAACTTCAGGGTTCTATTTCTTGGGGCATATATCCTTTTTCCATACCATAGTGGAATCACACCAAATCTAGGGAAGCTATTCATAAGGAATCCCCACACTCAATTCACATTCATTCAACCAAGAGTGTCCCACTTGTTATGGGACCCTGACCACACATAATACCCATCATGTTGTCGAGTCACTATCCTTGGTTCACACCATGATTCTATGTGTCACTCCTGAACTACGTTGACATTGATTCTCCACCAGAGTGATATGTAGGAACCCTCCATCAGCTTCAATCCCATCAATCATGTACCATCCTGGTCTCTTCATTGATCCTTTGTGTTTAGGGAAGTTCATTCCCCAACCAAGTGCTTCTACATTCTTTGGGTCTCATCAATGTGTCCATTCTCATAGGCTGCCTCCTCAGGTGTCTCATCACCGTACTGAACTATGTGAACATTGATGCCATTCCATATGGATATGTAGGAATCCTCTCCAAGGTTCAATCCCAACATCACTTTCATATTCAAATAGGTTCAATATCAATCCAAACATTCACCTCGTTCAACCATCCACCAACCATCAGGATTCCTACCTAGGCTACCACATCCTTATGAAATCATTCCGTTAATTTGGGAAACTAACTATTCATAATCCCCTTACAATCCACAACAATCCAACCAAGAGTGTCCTCCTGTGACGGGTTGATAACCATGCATAAGCCCCAAAAATTATTTGGGTTTATGTCTATTTTACACCCTGATCTCATGATTCTCCCTCTCGAAATATGTGGATTTTGATCCTTTTCTTCTATATAATTTATGTAGGAGGCATCCACGAGGTTCAATCCAAGACAATGGTAATCCATGGAATCCACTTTGTTGGGACCCAATCATCCTAGGTTCTATCATAATTGGGCGTCTTGATCCACCCATATAGCAATCCTATCAGGTATGCCCTCCTAAGGATGTACCCATCTATTCCACTCTTATCAGTGTTCCAATATGTATGATCCAACAATGCTAGATGTTAATATTATAGAATAAAATGTGTTAAACAATTTTATCCGAGGAAGACCCTGTAGAATTTCCAATGGAATACTATTCCATTCACTCGACATAGGACGCCTCATGCTACTTCACCCTCATGAAGCCCTCTCATACGGGGAAGAAAATCTAGGTGTAATAGTTTATCAGCATCCAGACACGCCAACAATGTCCAATTTGGATACTCTCTAGATTGAAGGTTGATTCATTGACATTTCCCTTGTAATGCATTGATAAAATCCTCATATTAAACTTGCCTCCATGAAGATGTGGCACTGAGAAGAGTTTCAAAAACAATATCATTAATAAATGAGGGAGACTCGGACTAGGATTCAAATTCCAAGGAGGAATACATGGAAGGAGAGACAGAAATCCCCTCACCACATTTTGATCAAGGAGAAATCCTACATAAATAAGTGGAAGATGTCTCCCTTATTTTTTAAAGAGGAAATGTACGGAAACATTCAGCACAACCCCACAGAAAGATGTGCACCCAATCGAAAGCGTCAGAAATTTAAATAGTGAACTCGAAATGAAGTTTTATACTCAATAGGGATATAAGTATCATTTTAGGCATCCATAGATAACAATGTTATCGGATCCAACTATCTAGTGCCAGGTCCCACCAAGCAATTACTAGGTCTACAAGAAAACTCACCAAAGAGTGGGGTAGTTAATCATTGGGAATTCTGGTCTTCGATGTGGTCAACATGGATCTCTCTACCCATTTGTGGATGATTAAATGGTGTTGGGTCACTATGAATCGCTTTCCTATTCTCTATACTAATGGTTGAATTTCATTGATTTGTGGGACCCAATATCTAGTTACATGAAACATGTCATCTCCTTCCCACATATGCCGATGTAGGGGCATTAAGAATTCTGAAATTCCTCAATGCATAATCTCATCTGTAATGGCACCCACGCCTATAGCTACTGGGCACCAACAACCCCTCATTCCCAATAAATTTATTCATTGGATATTTACATGTAGTATTGCTTCGACGATATGAACAAGGAGGTGTCGTCCTGATGAGGGAGATGGCCTGCAAAGACCTGGAGGTCTCAGTGCCACATCAATGCCACGACCCCCAAGGGTCGTGTAGGGAGCTATTGCTCAACACATCAACCTAAAATAGCTTTTTGAGACTATACCATTATTTCTACTTTGAATCACTCCCTATGATGGTAAACTAAGTGATTTCAGAGTCCACTCGGCCAAGACTTCATCTGGGGAGCCACAGAGGAGGGATCACACCCGGCCACATCAGTGTCACATTTCGGTCCTTCAAACCGAAGAGTAGGTGGTCTATACCCTTACACAATCAGCACTAGATTACATGACAATGCATCACCTCTAGGCACAAGCTCAGGAGTATGCCTACCAGGGGAAATCATCATCTGAGACATTAGTGGCACAAGCAACCACTGACATGAGCTATCAACCCACTGTCATCATTGAGTAGGGGAACTCCCAAGCCCATCCAAACATGGAGAACCAGTATCCTTATTAGTAGGTTGAACTAGTTCTCCAAGTTTCAACAGCATGAAATCTCCCTCATGCGTTGACCAGCGATGACGACATCCAGTATGGTGGTCCTCTCCCTACTTTTATCTGACTGAGTGGAGTACTGCCCCAATCCTTCATGCAGTATGGTGGTCCTCCATATTCCGCCATCATCATATCTAGAGGAGGACTTCCCTACTTCATCGACATTCAACTAGAAGGTACTCCATGTTATCTTGGCCTAAGGTACGATAATTTCCCACACATACCAGGTTCTCAATACAGGGTCTTCCTTTCATAGTCACCAAACAACATAGAGGTCATCCCCTCGTGCTCGTCGATTCTAGGGGAGGCTAACCCCATCTCAACTATCACCAAAGTGAAGCCCCCCACCCACTTCATCAAAGAGAAACACAAAGTTCCTCCTCATGTTCAATATAATAAGTACAAAGGCACTCTATATACCACAACTACCAAGTCATGTTGATGCAAAAGTCCGACCTGCACTACTATCAGCCAATATGGAGGTCCTCCCCATGGGTTTACCAGTTATAGTGTAGGCCCTCCCCTCTATGACACAATTAAACATTTAGTTCCACCCTGTGTTACATTTGACATTTTTTGGGTTTCCCCTCACACCTCATCTCATCAAAGTGGAGGTCATCCTCATTTCAGCAACAACTTATATGAAGGCTCTCCTCATATCCCATCTAGTGTGGTTGGTGGTCCTCCGCGCTCTAGAACCAATATTCATGGAGGACCACCATGGGAAAAAAATTACCCTATTTAGAAGAACCATCCCGAGGTAGGAGGTTGGGTCGCCGAAGCCAAAGGATGAATCATAAGAATCTTCAAACTGTAATCAAACTAATATGGTTTTTAAATTCTGATGTGGAGTGAGAGTCGGGGATGGAACCCTCACCCTAATATATTGTTTTTGTGTATGGACAAGGAAGAATGCATATAAGACTCATCTTTATAGAATTTGAGGTCCACCATATCCCTGCATCCCTACCAATATACGTACAAGAGGGGTAATATTTGCCAGCTTTCCAGACCCTAGCCTTGAAATCCTTCTTATCACTAACAAGATCATTCTCCTCCTCAACAAGAGATCATGGATAGTTGTTCTGGGAACCAATATATGATGAGAAACAGTATGACCCACCTCCAACGACTGTAGACCCTATGCAGGAAGAAGTTCTCATTATTCCATATTATAGTTATGTTGTGGTGAAATCAGTTCATTGTTTGGAAGATATCCTGAGATGCAGTCGTATATTAGAATTCGTGTTATAATTTTCACTGGCTAGTAAACCAACACAACGGTCTTCTTCAGTGTCTTTATTGGTCCCTCAACCACCCCTACTCGATAAATTAGGAAACCAAGGACTGAATCCCGAGTTTGATCTGAGGAGTTTGTTGGAAATTCTCACAGTGGACCATTTCCCAATAATGATCTAGATAGTTGCAACTGCAAACATCAGTATTCTAGAATCTCTCACTTTCGAGGATGTCATGTGCTTCCTCTAAACTCTCTAGGAAACACACTTCCATCTCTTTCATCAACAAGTGTCTTATCCCATAATCCAGAAACACATTGATGACATCGTCCAACAATGCCACATGGTCAACTTGGTTGCCCTATTTGTGGCTCTGCACCCTAAGTCTCTCGATCATCATCAGACCCTCCAGAAATGATGCATCCATAACATTACATTTCTCTGCAAAACAATTCAAGAGGATTTCCCCCACGTGCATATCCATGCTTGGGCGAAGAATGATGGACATCATTTCATACATATTTGGTGCAAGCCCATATTTCATGGTGATATTGAGGATATTAATCCACGCACAATCACTATTAATATTGCTAAACCATCATGGGAAGAAACTGAGCTATGACTCGTTGAAGAGAACTTATCCCCATGCGTGCTTCCCAACATGTTAGATCCTCTGGCCAGGGTTACTCACTAGAAAATAAATTTACTATGCCTTCCTCTATCTTCCAATTCATTGTCCATTGGTCGGGAACCCAATAAATGTAATGTGTACGATGGAATTATCAAACCCTTCAACCCATATGGCTCAGTGAAAAAGAAAAAAGATGACCCTAAAAAGGTATGTTGTGTTGAAATCTCACAAAACATATAAATATGGTCGATGACCATCTCAAAAAATTTGTTGTAGAAAGGAATACATATTATAGTAATCCTTAACTAGGGTAGCAGGGGCTTGTACAGCCTCCCTTAGAATTTTTCCTCCTGGTGACATTGACAATCTTGTCCTTATTGATAGAGTCGAGTCCAAATTTTATGCATAGTGGGTGCTATATGCATCACCAAATCTGTCCGATTTGAGTAATAACACTTTTCATGACCCAGCTCATGTTCCACTAACCGATCCATAGACCATTCCTACAATAGTCCCTAAAGTCACCCCACCAGCTTTTCCACGAGCTTATGGGCCTGCTTATCATGTTGTAGAACCTTCTAATGCATTGGTGATTAGGGATCCTCATCATGATAGGAATCCCCACAAAGATGATCCAATATATTTTTTTTCCCCACCTCATGGCTTTAGAAACCTGAAAAGTGGAGATCCCACCAAATGGAAAGCTGTGTTTGGCATGGGAAGACATTATTCTAGCACCCACAGGTTTTCGAAATCGGAATTTGTCCCCCTGTAATGAGAAATTAAACCCGTATCAATATATAAACAACTTCATTTAGCAATGTGGACCCATGTTGGGAACTATATCACAGTTTGATGTTGCCAAGATCTGGTGTTGCATACAGTCATTGAAAGGACCCATATTTGTTTGGAAAAATCTGTTACCCATTGGATCGAAAGCTGTTTTGAGAGTTCTATGCAGACAGTTTCTTTAGAAGTTCAGTTCCACCTCCCGAAAGACAATCATTATAGAACTCTTCAAATGAAAGCAACGCCCTAATGAACGGGTCACATATTTTTTTGTGAGGTGTAAGGGCATCATATTTTTTTTGATATGCTGCTAACATAGGAACATTTGATAATAATGTGTGTGGTGATAGTAAAAACTAAATTGGTCCCTTCTATAATAACCCATAACTACCTAGGGGGAATTCAATATTTCATTGACAAAACCCATCATCTATAGGAAGCCTTACAGTAATAAAAATAGTCATGTATGTTTCCCTCGTAGTTCTCATAAGAAGATCTATAAAGGCCCAGCCAATTGTGGTAGCACATATAGAGGCCCCCAGCTAGCTTGAAATGTTACCGACAGAACTATCACCAAAACATCTTCGACGTCCACCTCATCAAATTTTCCTTTGGCCCAACAACACTTGCAATCTCAATAAGATCATCCAACCCCTCATCAGGGACATGCTCCTATAGCACCATTCCATGATATGAGGAACCAAACCAAATCATTCAATTAGTATTAGGTCCCCATCTATTTCCATAGTTCCCTCGATCATGGAATCATGCAGTTTCTAGAATGCAAGAGGTAGGAAGAGTTGAATCTCATCAATCATACCAACAACAACCCATATCACCAATTCCTTGAGCACACCTCAAGTAGTGTTTAAGAACACGGTTTTTAGTTTTGAGGTACAGGCTTCTTCTATTCCCTTTTCCTTATGTGTTTTTGAGAAAATATTAAAAATGGGGAAAAATCCAGAATTTTGGAACTACACACCATGTTCTTTATCCACATGTCGTGTACTTTTTTCCGTGTTGGGATGAGTACACGGGGCATGTATCCTTGTCGGCGACGAAGGGTGTAGGAACCGAATACACGTCGTGTAGTGGTACCTTACATGTCGTGTAGTCAGTAGGGAGGATTAAACAGTAAGGCGGTGCAGCAGCCGACAGCTGGGCGACAGTACACGCCGCGTACTCGAGAGTACATGCTATGTACTCATGTCGACGGATGAACAGTGTGGCGGTGCCACCAAATTAATAGTTAAATGAAATAAGTACACGTCGTGTACTCATAAGTACACACCGTGTACTTTGTTTTTTCGGCTTAAAACAGGAAGTAGCCTCCTCATTTGGGAGAGGAGACTCTTTAACCGTTTTGGAGCCAAAGGAGGAGGCCGGATCTTTGAAGGTCCACCGTGCATTCATCTGGAATCCGATTCGGCTTCGGACGATTTCGTTGGAACTGCACGGGTAAGACCTCTCCTCTCCGAGTACCATTCTTACCAATTCTTCTCCTAACATATGTTATTTACATTTCAATGAGTTTTTTTTCTTCATCAGATCTGTGTCGTTCTTGGGCGTTTCTGTAGTCGTCATACGGGTATAACGCTCGTTGACATATAAGGTAGGTGCCATTGTGTTTAGTTTTCCAACTGCTGTGTGTTTTGTGCGTTTTTGTGCCACGAACCCATGTTGGGGTATCGTGTGGATGAGGTCGTTGCTATATTTAATACCTAGAATTTATTTCGTATTTAATTGTGATAATAAAATGCTGGTTGGGATCGTTTCTTGGATCCGGAACCACCCCCTGGGTGTGTTTCTCTGTTTATACATTTGGCTAGGATACCCGAGGGTATGCCTTTAAAGTAGTAATTGTAGAATTTCCTTGAGAGTAATTTCTTGTTACTGCTTGTTTACATGTTGATCATGGCCCGGTTACCTGTTTATCCTGAGGGAATTTTTGTATTTAGCCTGAGGGTGTAGTTTTGATTAGCTTGAGGGAACTCCACTATTTAGCCCAAGAGCTATAGTATTTCGCCTGAAGGAAAACTTTTGTGCCTGAGGGCTTGACTTTTGTGCCTGAGGGTGACACTTCCTATGCATGAGGGCAATTTCTATTACGCCTGAGGGCTATACCTGCGGGTTGGATTCTGATTACCTGAGGGTAAGGTTTTGTTTTTCTGAGGACGTGGACTGTTTACCTAGAAATGTATTGTGGTGGTTTCTAATATTTAAATGGATTAAATGGATAATGAAATAGAAATATAAATGGTAATTAGTTAATTTTGAGTACTGCTTACTTTATTTCATTTTACTACTGCACACTGTTATTGCACGCTTACACGCAGTTGGGCACGAGCCTTTGGTGGGTGCCTAATGAGATATATTTCTCACACCCTGTTTGGTTCAAGCCTTTCGGCCCAAATAGATTACGTTGCTGTAGGTGCAGATAGGGGCAAGAGTCCCTATACAGGTACTTGACTGTTGCTGAGGAGTAGGAGGGCATGGGACCGAGCCTACGCTCGCAATGCCGCTGCTAGCTGTTTTTCTTGTTTTATTGTACTCTGTTTTCCGCTATACTGTATTGATGTATAAAATTTTCTGGTTGTTTTCTTAGAACTTGAAACATGTAGCATCATAACTTATATACTGTTGGTTATATCCACTGCTGTAGTTATTTCAGTTGTGTATGGTTACTGCTCCCGCTATTTGTTGTATCTTTATTTTGGTATTCTGCTGCGCTACACTTTGACAAATGAGGGCATAATTTCCCCACTATCAGACCTGGTCCCTCGCTGCTAGTCGGTATCCTCTGGTGTTTGGGGGGAATGCGATTGAGGTCACGTGGCAAACTGGGCTCAGAGCACCCGATGTGTTGTACCCGGGTCTGGGACGTTACAAAGTGGTATCATAGGAGTTTCTTTTCTTTGACTTACTATTTGGAGCCGTAGTCAACGATAGGAGGGAACGGTAGTTTGTAATAAGTTGTGATTGGGCGTAGCTAACCCATGTACAGCGAAAATCCATCCTACCTCATATTTTGCATATTTTTGATTTTTCAATTTTACGGTTGATATGTTTTCACCATTGGGTGACGCACTTCGATTGTGCTGTTTATATTTTATCTGTGGGTTCGATTTAGTTTCAACCCGATGAGATGAGGGTATGACGTCTCATTAATCATATAGGCACATTCTAGATATCACATGCCATGGATAGTTTCCATGCCATGTAGGTGCATTAGAATTTGCATGTTGTTGTGATAGTTGTTGTGCTAGTAATGCATGATGTTGTGATAGCTGATTGATAAATACCAGCCTTGTGATATGGTATTTTTGTTCGAGCTTGTTTATAGAATGGTACCAAACTTTGGTTTTTCGGGATTATGGGCCCACATTGACTGAAATTTGGTGGATCATTGACTGTTTATTGGTTATAACACAGATAAGATGTCAAAATTTGATTCGTGGAGATTATGGGCCCTCACGGATCAGAATTTGACACTCAGGTGTTGGTTTTAAGTATTTTCAGGGTTCCGGAGAAGTTTTTGAGGCATACTGTCTGGAAAACCCAGAATACACGCTGTGTAGGACCTCATACACGCCGTGTGTGTTCTTCTGTTTGGAAAGAAAAATGAACTTTTGAGTACACGCTGTGTACCCCGAGTACACGCCGTGTAGTCTCTTCCCGTGTCAAAAACCTTGTGGGCGGCGACATGGGGTAGGGAAGGGCTTGGGTAAAACACACCGTGTAGTTTTGTACACACCGTGTAGTGTTGACCCGAAGTCCGACCGTGTAACTAACAACACAGGATGGTGAACCCCTTGACAGAACACGCCGTGCCAGTTATAGACACGCCGTGTAGTGGGACCTGGGGACTCGACCATGTAACTAACAACACGGGCCTGTGTCACCTCTCCCTGAGCATGCCGTGTACCGTTGGGACACACCATGTAGGCTTGTCCGAGGACAGACCGTGGGGAGTTAGCCGTGTGGCTAGGAAACAGGGTGTTTTACACGCCGTGTACTGGTGTAACACGCCGTGGAGTGTTAATCCGAGTAGTAAGCCATGTCACAGAAGACACAGGAAGTTGGAAAATAACACAATACAGTTCGTGTAGATATTATACACACTGTGTAGTTTTTTTGAACAGAAGTCGTGTGGCTTAGCCGTGTAGAAGGACCCGGGCAGGGGAAAGGGAGTCAAGTACACGCCGTGTAGTCAGTATACACGCCGTGTAGTCTTGTTTTGAAAATTTTGAAACGCATTCTTCCTCTTGTTCCATTGTGGTTCCATTGTTTCAGTCTTAATAATCTTGAATCTGAGGTGTGATTTTGACCTTGTAGAGTCATGCCGCCTAGACGATCACGAGTGGTTCACCAGGAGAGCGGCGACGAGTATACTATGGAGATGGTGGGCCATGGGCTACCAGTTGATCCACAAGCAGAGGCAGATGTGGCAACAGCTGTTATACCGGACACAGGCGAGGAGGCACAGTTCCGTGAAGGCTTATTGTGGTTCATGCAGACCTTTCAGGGAGCACCGCAGGTTGCCACATCTATGTCCGAGCTGACGCGTATCTTTCAGCAGCAGTATCCGCCTACGTTTTCAGGGGATGGCGGACCACGGGCTGCATATTTTTAGCTAGGATCGATGCATACTATTTTCAATCATATTGAGACGCCTCCATGGTGGAGGGTCAAGCTCGCGAATTACATGCTGCGTGATTCCACCAAGATGTGGTGGGATGTTACCACCCAGTCAGAGCATCACATGGACATGGCATGGGATGATTTTCAGGTGGTATTCTATGACTTCTTCTTTCCCGAGACACTAAGGGTAGATAGAGCTCGAGAGTTCATGAATCTGCAGCAGGGCGCTATGTTGGTGATGGGATACTCTTCTCTTTTTACGGAGTTTCAGCATTTTGCACCCGTGCTGATGGGTGATGAGATGTTGAGAGATAGACATTTTGAGGATGGTCTTCGGTATGATATCAGAGCACTGGTAAATGTTTTTAGGTTCCCTACAATACACGCGATTGTGAACCGGGCATTGATTACAGAGAGGAACCTGCGGGAATCGAGTGGTGTGGGCCAGGGCGGTTCAGCACCAGTTACTGGTACTATTTCTGCTGGCAATAGAAAGAGACAGATGGACTTCTCTCAGGGTGGAAGTACCAGCCTGGCATCTTCTTCAGGTGGACCGGTCAAGTGCTACCAGTGTGGCAGAGAGGGGCCCAAGAGGCCGTAGTGTCCATGAGACCCAGTGGAGTATCGATCTTGCGGCAAGATGGGTCATCTGCAGCGCTTTTTCATGGTGTTTCTACCAATGGCTAGTGAGAGGCGTTCGGTGCAGACTCTGCGTGTGGGAGCAGGACCAGTGGCTTCTTACCAGTCTGGGAACTGGAACACGTCAGGGCGTGCAAGAAGAGTTTGTGGTCGTGGCCGTGGTAGCTAGACACCAGGATCGCAGAGGCAGCAAGGCTGGACAACTCAGGGTAGCTAGGTTGTGTCGCAGGGCTGCGGCACTGGGCAGGCATATGCAGTGCAACAGACCCGGTAGGAGAAGGATCCTGGACCTTCTACAGTCAGAGGTACTATTCTAGTAGCTTCTGTCTTTTCTTGAGTACTTTTTTATATGGGTGCTACACGTAGTTTTATATCTGTACCCATTTTGGAGAGCCTTGGGCTCAGTGTTTCTACTTCTTATGATATATTGACGCTAGACACTCCGTTGGGGACTAGGACAGTTGGTGTGCATCAGTTCAAGGAGTGCCCCCTTGAGGTTGGTGGGTGTCACTTCCTTTGGGACCTCTATGTCCTGGAGATGACGAGCTATTACGTCATTCTTGGGATGGACTGGTTGGTTCCCTTTCAAGCCTTTGTAGACTACCATCGTCACAGGGTGCATTTCACGTCACCAGAGGGCGGGTAGTTTCTATACAAGGGAGAATGGGATGTTCAGGCAGGTTGAGCTGGACCAGAGCATCATGGGCAAGGTGGAGTCACAGCCCAGATTACAAGCATATATCTGGATGACCAGGGGACTTTTCAGACTAGTCCCCCTCCAATTTTTTATCATTTCAGGGATGTCTTCCCGGATGACTTTTCATGTCTACCTTAGGTGCGTGAGGTAAATTTCTCTATCATGATTGTTCCAGGAGAAGCACTGGTGTCCATTCCTCCATATAGGATGGCCACTCTTGAGTTGCAGGAGATCAAGAGGCAGTTATAGGAGCTATATGCAAAGGGTTTTACCTGACCCAGTACTTCTCCATGGGGTTCTCCGGTCCTTTTGTGAAGAAGGCGGATGGTACCCTCAGACTTTGTGTGGATTATCGAAAGCTGAACCAGTTGACGGTTAAGAACCGATATCCCTTGCTGAGAATAGATGATCTGTTTGATCAGCTTCATGGAGAACGAGTGTTCTCGAAGATTGAATTGAGATCCTTATATCATCAGCTGCGCGTTAGACCATCTGATGTACCTCTCACAGCTTTTAGGAGTTGGTATGGTCTATATGTGTATACGGTTTTTACGTTCGTACTCACGAACACACCAACAGTTTTCATGGCTCATATGAATCATGTGTTCCATTCGTATCTTGATTCATTTTTTCTAGTATTCATGGACGATATCATGGTGTACTCTCACACTCAACACGACTTGGCCACCCATCTTGAGATCGTATTGAGTACACTAAGAGGGAATCAGATATATGCTAATATCTCAAAGTGCCACTTTAGGATGGACCAGATTCACTTCCTGGGTCATATCATTTTAGAGGAAGGAGTAGCAGTGGACCCAGAGAAGGTGAGAGCAGTAGTTTCCTAGGAGCAGTCCAAGAACGTGATTGATATACAGAGTTTCATAAGGCTGGATGGTTACTACAGATGCTTCATACAGGACATCTCCGGCTTATCAGCACCGTTGACAGGTCTGACTAAGATGGGTGTGAAGTTCGTTTGGTTAGAATCTTGTGAGACAGCTTTTCAGGACCTGAAGGGAAGGCTAACATCAGCACTGATCCTGATACTCCCAGAGCAGCGGAAGTGCTATACAGTTTACTATGATGCATCAGGGATTGGGCTGGGAGCCGTTTTGATGCAGGGAGACTGAGTTGTGGCGTACGAGACTCAGCATTTGAGGCCACATGAGAGGAATTACCCGACACATGATCTCGAGTTGGCTGCAGTTATTCATGTGTTGCGCTGTTGGAGACATTATCTGTTGGGAGGGAATTTTGTGGTTTTCAACGACCAAAAAAGCCTCAAATATATCATTACTCAGCGTGACCTGAATATGAGGCAGAGAAGGTGCGTTGAGTACCTACATTCCTTCGATTTTGAGCTTTCTTATACACCTGGTAAAGGTAATGCAGTAGCCGATGCACTAAGTAGGAAGACCCAGATACAGGCAGTGCAGGAGGCCAGTGGTGAGTGGCAGCTTATGGCTTTGTCCTCTGAGATGCATCTGGAGGTGCATGACAGTCAGGGGCAGACTTATCTTTCCCCATTAGCTGTGACTTCTACCCTCCTGGACAGAGTGAGGATGAGGCAAATATCCGTTTCAGAAGTCCTAGTTCTATGGGAGTCGGTGGCACGTGAGGTCCCTCCTACCGGTTGGATGATAGGCGAGATGAGGTTTTGCATTTCCATGGATGTGTATGGGTTCTAGGGGATATACAAGAGAAGCTGATGTGGGAGTTTCATGCTTCAGCTTGGGTAGTTCATCCCGGGGTTACCAATATGTACCATGACTTGATAATTCAGTACTGGTAGAAGGGTATGAAGAGAGAGGTAGCTGGTTTTGTTATGAGGTGTTCCACCTGTCAGTAGGTGAAGGCATAGCATCAGAGACCTGCTGGGCTGTTACAGTAATTTCCCATTCCAGAGGGGAAATGGGATGATGTCACGATGGATTTCGTGACGGGTTTTTCGAGGTAACCTGGAGGCAATGACATTGTGTGGGTTTTTGTGGACAGACTCCCAAAGTTATCTCACATCTTGCCAATCAAGGAGACCATCAGTGTGGACGAGCTCGGAAGGCTGTGTATCCGAGAGATCGTACGTCTACATGGGGTCCCTCATTCTATAATTTCATATAGGGACGCCCTCTTTACGTCTCGTTTCTAGCACAATTTTCAGAGGGCGCTGGGTACGCAGGTGCTTCTGAGCACAAAATACCACCCTCAGGCAGATGTCCAGTCCGAGCGGACGATACAATTGATCGAGGACATGCTGCGCGCATGCGACTTAGACTTTGGGTGCTCGTGGAAGAAGCATATACCCTTAGTCGATATTTCCTATAATAATAGATTTCAGGAAACTATTGAGATGGCACCATATGAGGCTTTATATTGTATGTCATTTTGATCACCTTTGTGCTGGTTAGAGGCAGGTGAGGCAGCTTTACTAGGGCCACAACTCGTGTAGGAGACATCTGAGCAGGTCCAGTTGATTCAGAAGAAGATGGCTACTGCATAGTCTCTTCAAAAGTCTTATGTTGATCGCCGTAGATGGCCTTTGGAGTTCATGGTCGGGGATCAGGTTTTCTTGCGTGTATCGCCGAGGCTGGGACACAAACGGATCAAGAGACAGGGTAAGCTTTCACCGAGGTACGTGGGACCATTTGAGATTCCGGAGAGAGTCAGGCTGGTTGCCTATCGGTTGCAGTTACCGTAGCAGTACCGAGCCACGCACGACGTCCTCCACGTGTCTCAGTTGCATCGCTACCATTTATAACTGTCTCACACCTTTCATCCAGAGGAGGTTGAGCTTCGGCATGTTTCGTCCTTTAAGGAGCATCCAATCCGTATTGTTGACAAGATCACGAAGGTTCTCCGAGGCCGGTCAGTTCCTCTCGTACGGGTGCTATGGCAGCAAGGCCGAGTGCAGGACGAGACCTGGGAGCGGGAGACCGACGTATGCACTCAGTGGTCAGAGCTGTTCTGAGCTATCTTTGCCACTCTTGAAAGGGGAATTCGGGGACGAATTGCTATAAGGGGGAAGTTTTTACGAACCTGGTTCTTAGTTTTGAGGTACATGCTTCTTCTTTTCCCTTTTCCATATGTGTTTTTGAGAAAATATGAAAAATGGGGAAAAATCCTGAATTTTGGAACTACACAATGTGTACTTTTTCCACATGTCGTGTTCTTTTGGTAGTGTTGGAATGATTACACTGGGCGTGTAGCCTTTTCGGCGACGAAGGGTTTAGGAACCAACTACATGTCGTGTAGTGGTACCTTACACGCCGTGTAGTCAGTCGGCAGGATTAAACAGTAAGGCGGTGCAGCAGCCGACAGCTGGGTGATAGTACACGCTGTGTACTCGAGAGTACATGACGTGTACTCATGTCGACAAATGAACAATGTGGTGGTGCCGCCAAATGAACAGTTAAATGAAAGAAGTACACACCATGTACTCAGAAGTACACACCGTGTCCTTTGTTTTTTCAGCTTAAAACATGCATTTGCCTCCTCATTTGGCAGAGGAGACTCTTGAACCGTTTTGGATCCAAAGGAGGAGGCCAGATCTTTGAAGGTCCACAGGGCGTTCGTCTGGAATCCGATTCGGCTTCGGACGATTTTGTTGGAACTGCATGGGTATGCCCTCTCCTCTCCTGCTACTGTTCCTACAAACTCTTCTCCTAACGTATGTTATTTATGTTTGAATGAGTTTTTTTCTTCATCAGATCTACACCGTTCTTGGGCGTTTTTGGAGTGGTTGTTTGGGTATAATGCTCGTTGATGTATAAGGTAGGTGGATTTGTGTTTAGTTTTCCAACTGCTATGTGTTTTGTGCATTTTTGTGCCACAAACCCATGTTGGGGTATCGTTTGGCTGTGGTCGTTGCTATATTTAATACCTAGAATTTATTTGGTATTTAATTTTGATAATAAAATTCTTTTTGGGATCATTGCTTGGATCCAAAACCACCCCCGAGCTGTGTTTCTCTGTTTAGCTGTTTGGCCAGGATACCCAAGGGTATGCCTTTAATGTAGTAATTATAGAATTTCCTTGAGGGGAATTGCTTGTTACTTCTTGTTTACCTGTTGGTCATGGCCCGGTTACCTGTTTAGCCTGAGGGAATTTTTGTATTTCGCCTAAGGGCGTTGTTGTGATTATCCTGAGGTCACTGCACTATTTAGCCTGAGGGCTGTAGTATTTCTCCTCAGGGCAACCTTTCATGCCTGAGGTCTTCACATATGTGCCTGAGAGAGACACTTCCTATGCCTGAGGGAAATTTCTGTTACGCCTGAGGGCTATACCTGCGGGTTGGATTCTGCTTACCTGAGGGTGAGGATTTGTTTGTCTGAGGACGAGGACTATTTTCCGATAAATGCACTGTGGTGGTTTCTAATATTTAAATGGATTAAATGGATAATGAAATGGCAATATAACTGGAAATTAGTTACTTTTGAGTACTCCTTACTTTATTGCATTCTACTACTGCACACTGTAGTTGCACGCTTAAACGCAGTTGGGCACAGACCTTTGGTGGGTGTCTGCTGAGATATATTTCTCACACACTGTTTGGGTCACGCTTTTTGGCCCAAACAGATTATGTTGTTGTAGGTGTAGATAGGGTAATGAATCCCTATACAGGTGTTTGACTATTTCTGAGGAGTAGGAGGGCATGGGAAAGATCCTAGGCTCGCGATGCCACTGGTAGCTATTTTGCTTGTTTTTCTGTACTCTATTGTCTGATGTACTGTATTGATGTATAACATGTTCTAGCTGTTTTCTTAGAACTTGAAACATGTAGCATCATCACTTATATACTGTTGGTTATATCCACTGCTGTAGTTATTTCAGTTTTGTATGTTTACTGCTTCCTCTGTTTTTTGTATGTTTATTTTGGTATTTCGATGCGCTACACTTTGACAAATGAGGGAATAGTTTCCCCACTATCAGACCTGGGCCCTCGCTGCTAGTTGGCAGCCTATGGTGTTTGGGGAAATGCGCTTGAGGTCACTTGGAGAACCGGGCTCGGAGCACCCATTGCGTAGCACCCGGGTCCAGGACGTTACATAGTGTTATGTGTTTAAAGACTGGATCCAAGACCGAGTTGATAACAATATAGTCAGTCATGTTGGGTCCAACCCCCACATAGGTGGAATGTGTCTTTATAGAGACAGATGGTGATAGTGAGGGTGAGTGGCAGCAGGTTTCAAGTTGTGGGTCTCAAAAATATGATGATTGGATGCCCCGAAATGTATTTCCAAATGCTCGTGGTCTTATCTGTGCACGTTTGAATAATACTGATACTTCATAATTCATTGTGTTACCTTCATCCACATATTCTGTGTCAACATCTTAGTCTTCTCATTCCCATTATGTAAAGAATCGATGACAGCCGGGAAAACCTAGTCCGCCACTGATGCCTTTATCATCTCGTACTATATTTTATATCATTATCTTAGATATGCAAATTTCCCCCAAAATCATCCCATTAATGGTGGATTTATACGGTGATGATTAGGGGTACACTTATGTCAAAACCATGGAGCTGGTAGACCCCTATATAGTTCATCATAAGGAAGAGTGTCACACATGCCCTTCAAACATCCCCATTCAAGGCCAATGTCAACAGATCCATGTTATTGTGAATCACATGGATGAGTTGGTCATTTCATCTTGCTGTGATATGCATGCTACTGAGACCAGAAAATGAGCCCAGTGTAGAGCTCAGCACAAGAATCATTCCCATCATGTTTCATGAAATCTGCCTCCCCTACAGTTCATGTTACTTGATCAAGTAGATCCACCAATAAAATTCCATTTTCATCCATGTTCAATCATTGAGAGACCTAATTAATATTTCCTTTAGCTAGTAGTCACTCCACATGATTAAACTATTGATAAATAGGACATTCCCAGCACCAGCAAAAATCTATTTGTTTAACCACCAATGCCAATCAGAACTCCTTCCATAGAGTGACCTCTTGTCAGTGGAAGTGTATACCTAGAATGTAAGTATTATATCCTCAAGCATAATTATAGATTTTTTTTTGAAAATATATATCCTTAATACTCTCCTCCTATCAGTGGATATGTGCGTGGCCCTTGCGAAGTATTTAGGAAGCCCCATATAGATTGAGATGGAGGTAGTAGTTGCAGAATCCTTCTATGTTGTGATAGTCAATCATGAAAAATATCTGTTTGTCATATATTTCACTGAAGAAGGTGATGTTTATAAAAAACATGGGAATATATTCCCACAGTACATCAGTGTAAATTTCAATGGTGTGGAGGTTCGTCGATGTCTTCAAGACATGAGCTCTGGTATCAACTTTATTCCGAGCAGGACACTCCAAAAAATACTTCTGTCTAAGGATGTTATGGGCCCCTCTGATAAAAATTCAAGGTTATAACAGGATAGAGTAGACACTAGTTGGAAAAATTAATCTAAAGTCCCAGTTTGGTGGCTATGTTTCCAACAGCGAGTTCTTGTTTATCTCAGAATACATCACTTACAACACGTTGATGGGTAGTCTATGGTTCCAACTGCACTTGATATACCCTTATTCATATCACCAATGCCTTATTTACTGCCTTAATAGTCGAGTAGGAATAATCTAAGGTGATGCATCTCAAATTTATTCTTGTGATGCCTAGTACCTGGATGCTGAATATTACAAGAGAAAGGAAAAAAAGAAGATTAAAGCTAATGAGGTAGAACCCACTACAACATGAACCAACCCCTAGACAGTCCTGGATGCTGCTTAAATTTTTCTAATTCACAGATTGGAGGTCATATCCCCATACATGGGACATAGATTTTTTATCTATAAAATCATGGGAAGAGTGTTCCCAAGTCAACGGAACACCAGAATATCACCTTACATTCTTACACATATGAGGATCATGTGACCCTAGAGCCCCCTACTCATATCAGGTATTTAGAAGACCAACCCATGGGAATGGAAATATATATCATACATGCTTGTTTTTTTAATATAGGATAAAGGTGCATAAACCAATGCACCACTTTAGCTTTGGTGTCATCAACTGTGGCCCCTTGAGTCAATGTCCAGATAGGATTAGGTCGACATCTTTCATCGCTATGGTTTTAGTTGCGTAGGAGTTCCCCAATGAGGATCCAACCACCACATAGGCCGGCACCAATGTCCTATCCGGATATATCATCTCGGGAGATCTACCTCCTACTGATGATCCTATCACTGTAGATGATGAAGAGGATTTTGAAGATTCCCCTTCTTCATTTAAAGATGGTGTCTCCACTACGGTCAATTAATTAGTATAGGTGAACATCAGTAAAGTGATAAATTCAAAACCAACATTGATCAGTTCCATTATACCTAAAAAATAGAAATAAATAATTGGATTTACTAAAGAATCATTAGGATGTGTATTCCTTGAGTTATGATGAGACTCTAAGGATAGATCCTCTTGTCGTTTATCACCGTATCTGTCCTCTATCAAATCATTGTGGGTTCAAACAGCCTTCCAGAAAGATGAACCATTATCATGGTTCCATTTTCATGGCAGTCGTTGATAAGCTCATCAAATCCAACTTTGTAGAGGAAGTCCAGTACCCTAGGTGGTTATCCCTCACCATCCCTATCAAGAAGAAGAGCAGACAGATCAGTGTCGCCAACAACTTCTAAGATCTCAACCATCACTGTCTGATGGGTGATTTTCGACTTCCTATGAAAGAGTTGTTGATTGACTCCACTATTGGGTTCTAAGATCTCTCATTCATGTATGGGTATTCTAGGTATAATAAAATCTGAATAGGACCCATGGATAAAGATTATATTGCCTTTGGGGCACCATAAGGTACATTCTGCTAACTGGTAATGAAATTTGGTGTAAATAATGTAGGTACCACCTATCTGTGTTTCATGAACTACATATTCAAAAAAATCCTATGGAAATTGGAGAAATTCTATGTGGATGACCTTGTGGTTAAATATTTCTTGGATCTGGACCATCTCCGAGATCTTGAGAATGGGTTCAGCTTCATCTATTCCCTCCATAAAATGATGAACCCCGTGAAGTATGCATTTGGGGTCACCTCCCAAAATTTTCTCAACTTATGTTTCATATAAAGAGACATTGAGATCGATCCCGAAAAGATCATGTTCATCAGTCAGATGTATCCTCTATGCAATATTCAATAGCTATGATGATTTCATGTCCATATAGCCTACTTACGTCGATTCATCAAAAATCTGGATGGAAAGTGAAATCCCTTTTTCTGACTAATGAATAAAGGCTCCAATTATCAATAGGATGAATATTGTCAGACTGCTTTTATGGAAATAATGAAGTACCTACTGTAGACTCTAGTTATGATGCCACCCGTCTCCGAAAATCCACTGGTCCACTATGTGATTACATTGGAATAGTCCCTCGATGCTCGTCTCGCCTAGAAGAACAATGAGGGATCAATTAATAGTTTATAATCTCTAAGAAACATGATTCCAGATATAGAGACCAGATATTCCACTATCAAGAACAGTTTTCCTTCACTCGTATTTTAAAATTCATAAATTACAACATTACAAGGAGAACTATGAGATAATTCTAGTGTCCTTAGTTGATCCACTGAAATACATCATGAACCACCCCATGATGACAGATTGTCCAGCTTAGTGGGTTGGGATCCTTCAACATTTTGACATCATGTTTATCCTTGATAAGGCTTTCAAGGGGAAGGAATTGGTAGACTTACTTTCTGCCTGTCTAGCCACCGCAAAGCATACTCTAGATCTTGACTTTCCAAATGATGCCATCATCTCAGTGGATCTAGAAATACTATGTTGTAAAATTCACGTTATGAGATATTCCCAAATCCCTACTGACAGAAGAGTCAATGATCCCAGGCTCAATAGAGTAGTCCTATGTATCGTCTTTATCATGCATACCGAAGCTCTCCGATCATATTCAGTCCTATTGTTATAAGGCTATACCAACAACGAGGAAGAGTATCATTCTATTATCACTGGTCTAGAGATTTCCTCCAAGATTGGCATTTCTGACTAGCTTTTGAAAGGGAACTTTGAACTGGTAATCAAGTCATTAAACAGAGACTTTGTGGTCAGGATGTTAGAGATTGTACCTCTGTTAGAGAGGACTCACTGGCTGAGGGCTTGGTTTCCCACTCGGTTAGAAGTTACTCATGTCCCTCAATCATATAATGGTCAAGCCAAACACTTGTGTGGCCTTTCTATATCTCTTGTATAGCCTAAACATTTTCACTTTATTATCCATGTAGCGCATCAAATATTCATCACTCATTTCACTCTGACGATAATCATAACCCACAGTTAATCCACATTACTATCGAAGCCTCCATGTTGGGACCTCATGGTCCCCCTACCACTGTGTTGGAAGAGACTCTTAATTGGAGGACCCCATTTATCGACAATCAACAACAAGGTAATCTCTCGACAAACTGAGCTGAGTGTGAGTAGATCTGATGGCACACAATGTTTTTCACCCTCTATATTTCTCCCTAAATTGAGCATATTTACTACAGATAAGGGTTATATAGGAATCTAAATCATTAAATTTAATGAAGGTTATATTTCATAGGTCATCCATGAAGTTCATGCTAGTTACCATGGGGCTCATTAGGTAGGGCCGAAACATTCTCATCAAATCTGAATATTTGGATTATTTTGGCCAACCATGATATGTGACTGTATCACGTTTCCAAAATGGTTTCATGCATGTAATATCCATTATAATTTTGTTCATTGTTCACCAGAGTCTCTCCATACCACCAAGATATCTTGGCCAATTTTCGCCTAGGGAGTTTAAGTTGTGAGACCATATCTACTAGATATAGCTCACCAGTACAGGTTCATTAGGACTGTTGAATAATTCTTTTCAATGTGGGAAGTGGTAATTCTACTCAAGGAAGTCAAGTCTCATTATATCATGGAGTTCCTGAACTATAATATCATCTACTGATTTTGATTCCCTCACGATATCCTCCATGATGACAACACCAACATCTAAATAGTAGAGCTAAATAAATTTTATGCCTAGTACAATATTTGTTCCAATAATTCATCTCACTGTCATGCGAAAGAAAATGAATATATTGAGGAATTCAAGAAAACCATGTCTAACATCTTGTAGAAGATGGTGGGTTAGAACTAGTAGTGTTGGATTGGAACACTCCCTAATACTCTATTGGAATACCTTAAAATGACTTGTAATTCCACTCATGTGACTCCATTTTCCCTAGTGTATGAAATAGAAACAATCCTTCCCATTGAGATTCAGTTACCCTCATTACACACATCCATCTACTATGAGGAAGAACATAATAATCTATCCATATTTTGTATGGATGAACTGTAAGCGCTTTATGAGAATAGGATTTTTTCCTTAAACAATTTTGAGAGTCATTAGAACAAGAAATCCATGGCATTCAATAAGAATTTTCTCCTCTTATTTTTCTTATAAGGTGACATGATATTGTCCTTGATAATGCAAATGATACCTGGAAGGAAGCCACCAATGTTGGAACCCAAATGGGAGGGACCTTATATCATTAACAGAGTTTACCCAAATGGTGAATACTCTCTTGTCACCATGGATATTGAGCATAATAATCCTCCCCCAATTCCAAATTCCTCAAGCATTGTTTCAATTAAGACTACCTATATTCATCTTCATTACAAAACATTGAATTGAATGATCCATCCAGGATGAATAATGTAAAACAACCTATCACTCGTCCCACCCAATGATAAACTAAAAAATGGTCTGAGATCTACAACAATAAACTAAGATCACCTACATATTTAGCAGATGTACATAAATTTCACATAATTTTTAGAATTACATTTGGCGTAATTCTCATACTTATGGGATACGTAGGAACACTCAAACCTTTCAGTCTTCGCCCAACCTTAGGTCTCTTGACCTATCTTTCCTCTAGGTCCATATTCGTTCAAATGACTAGGTGGTGTGGTACAAAATCATTTTCCTCATTCAGTTCAGGATATTTTTTCTAATGCACACATATCGTCTTGTGACATACCTCTTTTCATTACGTCTTGGTTGCATGATGATAAATTATACGCTATTTTTAAGAACTATGTATGGCTGGAATCCCATCGACATGGGATATGTAGGAATGCCCATGAATTTCGTCATTGGGTCCATCCCAACAAATATTTTTCTCCCTCTGGTTTAGTTTTCATTGATGGATTGCGTATGGTGTAGTAGGTGGACTTATTTGTTCCCCATTCACATCGAGTTTACAATGGTTGCATCCAGTTCCCTCCTTCCGGTTCATCCTTCATCCCTTATGTCGTTACCACATGACATTAAAATAAACGGTGGTTCCAGAACTACATATGTATTGATTCCAATTCTCATGGGATATGTAGGAATGCCTGAACTATTCGTTTTCGATCATAGCTAGGGTTCATCTATTCATTCGGTCAACCATGTGGCCAGTGTTCACTCTTGTAATTATGAATGGTGTTTAATATGTGGGCTTATGTAATTATTCATGTTGGGTTATTTTCCACACCATATATATTTATTTTTTAGATACACCTTACATCTTTACTGCATGACAATAAAATGCATGGACATTTCAGAACTATGTGTTTCTTGATTCCCATTCTCATGGGCTACGTAGGAATGCATGAACATTTCATGTTCAGGTCAAGGACTTTTTTTAGAAACCTTCTCTTCCATATATCCTCTTGTCCTATGTTCTCTTGGGGTTTTGTGGTGTGATGTGGACGTATGTCCTCATTCACATCTGGTTTTCAAAAACCACTCCACATATATCTCTTTATATAGCTCTCCATTCGAATTTCCACCACAAATTTTCTCGAGATGTTTTCTCACAATTATCCCCCTATAACCTTTTTCAATTCACCAACATGCTCAAATTCACTACGATTTAGGGAATCAAGTATTGGGTTCTACGTGGACATTTTTTCAACCATTTTCATGCATCACATTTCCCTTTATTTTTGTTTCCATCATCTTCCACATCCAAAATGACCCCCAAACTCCATGGATCTGAAGCCTTAGTGCTCTAACACCATATTGGGCCAACGTCCCAATGGATTTTGAACAACAATTTCACACAAGTCTGACAATAAAAATTTGGTCAATAGTCAATGGTCATTTTCTTGTTCCCATTTCAAGCCATCACAATGTAGATTCTATGTTTCAAAAAATATCAACAGTTATCCTCCATCGTTGTATCAACCCCCATTGACCCCTAAATATTGGACTCATGATTCAATTCTCGTTCACCTCCATCATGTTCAATTTGAATGTTTATACTCTTAATGTTATCCTTCCAAACATATTTGCATGTTAAGATGATGAATCAATGGTGTGGTTTCCTTTGTGGCTCTACGTTGTTTTCTTTTTTTGTGTATTCCATGTGTTGTGAAGATATTTTCTTCCCTTGATTCCATGATTCAGAATAGCTCATGTGGGATTAGGGACTTGTTCATGGCTTATGCATATATAGAGGAACCCCAATTTTTTCTTCTGAGGTCTATTACATTAATCTAAGACCCCATCATCCTTACTGCTTGATGTTAAACTACATGAAATACTAGAACTACATACTAATTGATTCACATCCTCATCGGATATGTAAGAACACTTAGCTATTTCATCTTACTATCCTTTTCCATGTCCTATGATCATTTCAATCCCCTTGTCCAGAGGTCCCCTCCACAGAGGGTTGCACATGGTATGGTGTGGACTGATGTAATCATTCACATCAGGTATACTTTGTCACGCTGTGGACCTTCCCATTAGAACCCCATTAATATGTTTCTTTCCAAGCCATATGAATTTAAATTGTGATTCCTGGTCCAAAAAGACATTAAACTATTTCATCTTTATTACACGACGTTATAATGCATTGTATGGTCTTGTCATATGACCCTAAACTCTAACATTATTATCCTGGTCGCATGACGAAAAATGGTGTTGTATTGTGGTGTCCTCATTTAAGGGGACATCATGTTTGGTATCTATCATCCACTAATCCATTTGTCAAGGTCTACATATTTCTTGATTCCTATGGTGATTCTTGAGTTCTCTATCCTGGGTTTTCATCTCAAAAAAAAAAACAATGACATCTACATTAAAGAACATACAAGATCCATACAATTCTACTTCATTGGGTGTGTGAGCTAGACCTGCATGATTGTATTTCCCCTGGAATTGGTACAGTACCGTTAGAACTTCAATAACAACATGAAGACTTATTCCCATCTTCATAAGATATTTTGAAGTTCCCCGACATTTTTTCCTCGGCTCCTTGTCTGGGTACATCGAATCCTATCATCATTTTCGTCCCTAAGTCCAGAACTCTATCATAAGAACATGGTGTGGTGAGGACCTATAGAATCCTCATTCATGATGGGTTTATAATATCCATACCACCTAATTCCCTTCATGGATATCCCTTAAATTATTCTTCATTCCTTAATGAATGATATAAACTTCTTGGTATATCAAGAACTATGTATGTCTTGATTCCCATCCTTATGGGATACACAAGAATGGCCAAACATTTCATCTTAGGGTCTAGCCTATGATTCATAAACCTATTTTTCCCCTTATATTCTAGACTAATCAAAATATTTTATTCCTCACCAACGTGGTCAAATGTTCTATGGATTAATACCGATAGTGTTTTATTCTTCATGGAAATTAATTAATTCAATTCCATGCTTCACATCTCCATTTATTTTGGGTTTCCATCATCTTTCACATCTGAAAGTTCCCCTAGATAACATGGATTCTCGACCTTATGGCTCACCTAGCAGTTTTGGCCAACATCCTAGAGGATATTGAAAGACATTATGATCGGTTCCATGTTTCTTACTTGGTCACTAGTCGACCCTTTGATTCCATTTCCCATTTCAGCTCACATAATATGGATGTTGTGTTTCGAACATGGTCAATATTTATCCAACATCATTACGCCACCCCTATTAAGCATTAAATATTGGTCGCATGATTCACGTCCCTTTCCACTCCATCGTGTTCAAGTGGAATTTTGACAGCATTGGTGTTATCCCTATATGAACCTAGATGTGATAAAGAGGGTGAATCAGCACCATGATGGTCATCATCAACACCACCCCTTCTCCCCTAATTTTGAATTCCATGTGTTTCAAAGATCTTCTCAACCCTTGATTCCCACATCAAGCATAACTCAGGTGGGATTAGGTATATGGGTAAGGATTGTGCATACATGGAATAACCACACATCTTTTCCATCGAACTCTATGTCCATAAACTAAGAGCCTCATTCCTTTAGTTTGGGCATCGTGACTTTAAACTTTGTGTGTTCTTATGGAACATTCTGGCGAGGTGCATGTTGAGTCAATAACGATTTATTATGACTATTCCATTCTTTCAAACATGTTGGTGATTATTAAGTCAATAAGGTTTCCTTATGAATTTACAATTCCTTCTTGTTTTTAAAATCACAAACACCTTATCTCAAGACAAATCTCTTTTTACGATGTGTTTTACTTGTATAAGGAAAATTTACTTCCCCAAGGAAATTTATCGTTACATTGTATTAATTGTTCATATAATTATTTTTATTAGTATAATATTCAGTTTGAACCCAAAACCTAGGAATCCTATAAATATCGAGATATGAATAATTTTGATTTAGGATCTGAATTCTCATAATTCTAGTTACAAACTCTTCTGAATTCTGAATCCAAATTCTAATTACGAATTCTAGATATTAACTCTTCTGAGTTCCGACTCAGGATTCTAATTATGAATTCTGGTTACGATATCTTCTGAGTTCTGACTCCGAATTCTGATTACGGATTTTGGATGTGAACTTATCAGAGTTCTGACTCTGAATTATCATGAACTCTGACTCCGAACATTGGAAGTTCCGGTTTCGAATTCTTGTGAATCCAAATTGATAATTTCTTTGAAATTCAGACTCCAGAATTCTATAGAGTTTAGGTTCCGAATTCCTAGAAAACAAAATCTGAATAACCTTGTTTTATAGACCCTGAATTCAATTTTGGTTAGACTCTGATATTTTATTTACATACATACCGAATATTGGATTTTAGTTATGTAACCAAATTTTTTCTTACACTTGATTTTTTATAAAATGATATCATTCATTCAGTTACTAACTAACCATTGTTTGAGTGACATGTGTAGAGGTCCCTCGGAAATTCATGGAAAAATATGACCGTTGGAGGAGGGAGCCGACCGCTAAAGTCGTACCCATAAAAAGGTGCTCATTTGAAAGTTGATCAACAATGTTCTATGAATCTAGAGATTACATGTTGTTGACGTGATATCTAAAAAGAGTCTCTCATGCTTAGTGTGTACTGAACATCTTGTTCAGATTTGCATTGTGCGACTCTGATTGTTGCTGTGTACAATTGAGGGTTTCTGGGAATAGGAAGACAGAGGTGTCGAGTACCTTGAAGTTGAGGTCTTCCTTGCTGAGGAAGACAGAGGTGCCGACTACCTGAATGTTGAGGTCTTTCAGGGATAGCAAGATAGACTCCAATATTCATTTCGAGGGCTTACCCTAGTGTGGGTAATACATAAATTATTGAAAGTATAAATCAAGGGACCTTTATCCAAGGTTACTGGATACCCCTATCTTTGGGTTAAAAGATTTACTACTTGTTACTTTTTTTGTTACAAGTTTTTCGTTGTGTTTGTATTGTTGAGGAAATTATTACTATCTTATACTTCCTTATACTTGTACTCTGATTTAGTTATATTCTATATTCATTAAGGTAGAATCTTCATCTTTGTAAACATACATTAAGTTTCATTTTCCGGAACCATCTTTCCGGATTCACATTATCGGAATCATATTTCTGGAACCAGGCAAGTGTGTAGAACTAGATGTTTTGAGAATTATCTCATTTAACCATGTTAAACATAACCATATTTAAAAGAACAATGAAAATTTTAAATGTGTACAATTCACCCCCCTCCCCTATTGTATTTTGAGCATCTCAAGATACTCCTTACAGTATATATGTTATTTCGATCCTACATTTGGTATTATATAGTATTTCCTACTCACATACCATCTTAACAATTTGTATCAGAGGATTGGTTCAATATGAATTAATCCCATTATTATATTTAGAAGAGAATTCATCTCATTATTTTCTGGAAACAGTTTCATAGCTTCATAAAGTTCAGATTCAATTTTCTTAGAGATAACTCTTGTTTTATATTTTCCTTCATTACAAACATTATTCTATTAACAAGTTTTTGTGGAATGATTTTCTTAAAGATGTCATGAATCAATGTTGATTCCAAAGAAAATATCAACCAAACTAGACCACCTATCATTGATTGGAAGGATTATGAATATTGGAGAGATCATATGAATAGTTTCATTATCAATATTGGTGTAGATAATTTTTTAATACTTACTGGAGGATATAAAATCGTGAAAAAGGAAATTAGTACCTTCACCAATCAAGAAAAGTATGAATATCAACAGAATTATATGGTACACAATACTTTTCTTTGCTCCATGACTAGAAATATATATGTATATATATATATATCCAAATTCCATCTTGTGAAGTAGAAAATTGTATTTGGAATAAACTTGAAGTTACTCACTTTGGAACTTCCAATATAATTGAAACAAGAAGAGACATGGTTAGAGATGAATATCACGGTTTTTGCTTTCATTATAGAAAACCCATATGTAAGGTACAACAAAGATTCATGACCATTTTTAACATTTCACAATACATGGGTGAGAAAGGATTTGATGATGAAGCTCTTGTTGATAAGATATGTTGAATGAGTGGGAATCCAAGAGGACAGCTATATATTAGAATAGAAAGGGTACTTAGATTTCCTTAAATGAGTTTTTTGGAACTCTACTTCAATATGAGACTAGAATGAAGAGAAATTATGATAACATAAAGAAGAAGAATCAAAATGGAATTGGTGCTTTTACTACTAATTCAAATCATAGGAATGATAAAACTCTTGAGAGAGTTTCCAGATCCAAATCTATGAAGGTTGTTATCCAATCCAAATCTAGTGGAAGTTATTCCTCAGAGAATGAGTTATAAAGTATTTGTTAAAGGTAGATCAAGATATATGGACAGAGGAACTTTCAATCCAGATATAAGAAGAAAGAAAGGAATGATAATAAATATTCAAGAAGATACGTGTTATGAATAAAAGAGAGTCGGGAATATAAGACCAGATTGTCCTTTGCTTAAGAGAAAAGCAAGAAAGTGAAAGTATTCTGAGAGAATCAGAAAGAAGTTCCACAAGTCTAAATCTAAAGACGTCTTGAAATCTAATGAAAAATGGAGTTCCAGTGGTGTAGACTCTTCAGATGAATGTTCATATTATTAATCATCATGGATAGACGAATCTTGGTCTAATAGCCAGACTACCTATTAACAATCATTTCTTTAATGCTAAGGTACACAATGATGAATATATGAACAATTTATCCTAGAATGCAAATGATAGTAAATATTATAACTATTATGATATAGAATATTCTTCTTATGAAGATAATACTCTACCTTCCTATGAATAAGCCTCTAGGTTTTCCAAACATCTTGAGATTGAGAATTCAAAACTCATGAAAAATCCAGATATGGAAAATTCTAGGAATACTATTTTTTCTAAGGAAATATCAAATCATTCTAAATATCATGATAAGAAATATGATTATTTTGAAAGTATTTCAAAAAATCTTGGGGAACAAAATTATGAGAAGAATAAACTTTCTAATGATCCAGAAAACGTAATTTCTAACAAATATTCTTTCAAGCCTAACTCTGATTCAAAATCAAATGTTTTGGAAGACAATAACTTGGTTAACAAACTAAAATCCAAAATATTTTCTTTGAGGAAGTGTTTTTCAAACATTACCTTAGGTAAATAAAATTTTGATAAAATGTATTCTCAAATCTGACCTCTAAATAATAGTTCTAGTTTTGGTTATAATAGTTCTAAACTTATTTTTTGTAACAATTATTTTGTTACTCAAAGTGATCCATTTGGCAGTAAGTGTCAGTGTGGTGGTCATTGGGAATAAAATTTTTCAATAAACCAAAATCAGTCTTTAGGATTTCATAAAGCCTATTTTTCTAAAAAGATGTGGGTACCTACAATTTTTCATTCTGAGATTTTCATATCCAAGAAAGTCTGGATTCTGAAAACCTAAATTTTTCTTATTTTCAGGAAAATAGAGATTGTACCAAAAATAATTCATGGTACATGAATAGTTGATGTTCCCAACATATGACTAGTAAAAAAAACTATTTTGAAAAGATTATCAAGACGAACGGAGGAAAAGTAACTTTTAGATATAATGCTCAGGGAGAAATTATGGGTATAGGTAGCATTGTTCTTCATTGTAAAACATTGATTTAAAAATATTTATTTTTTAAAGGTACTAAGAACAACCTCATTAGCATAATCCAATTATGTGATGAAGGATTCCTTCTGAATTTTAGGAATGACAAGTGCCTAGTACACAATTCCAAGGAAGAGTTTATTTTTTCTGCCCATAGGCATGATAATGTTTACACACTAGTAAACTTAGAAGACCGTAGGAGCCAATATCTTCCGTGCCTCAGTGCAATAGAGGATCATTCTTGGTTGTGGAATAAAAGTATAGAACACTATAACCATAGGAAATTATGCAAACATTCTAATAATAGATTTTTTAAGGATCTATCAGAGCTTATATTTGATTCATAAAAATTTAGTGACCCTTGTCAATATGGAATGAAACATAAAAAATGTTTTAAATCAATCAGTGAAGTCTCAGCTACTGATTCATTACAGTTAGTTGATATGGATTTTTGTGGTCCTACAAAAACTAAAAGCATTCAAGGCAAGTATTATGTATTTATTTTAGTTGATGATTACACTAGATTTATGTGGGTATATTTCCTAACAATAAAGTATGATTGTTTTTCTTATTTAAAAAGTTTTAGAGCCCATGTTAAAAATGAGAAAAAAACTTCCCATTAAAACTATTCATTGTGATCATGGTGGAGAATTTAAAATTTCTGATTTTGAAACATTTTTTAGTAGAAAGGGTATTACTCATAACTTCCCAGCACCTAGAACACCTCATCAAAATGGTGTTTTTGAAAGAAGAAATTGAATTCTTCAAGAGATAACTAGAACCATGTTGAGTGGGTATTCTATAGCCAATCATATTCAGGTTGAAGTTGTATGTACTTCTTGTTATACTATAAATTGAGTTTTGATTAGACCTTTTATTAATAGAACTCTTTATGAGTTATGGATTCTTAGAAAACCAAGACTTTCCTACTTCAAGGATTTTGGTTAAAAGGTATTCATTCTCAACATTAAAGATAATATTCTTAAATTCATACCAAAATCAGATGAAGGAATTTTCATCGGCTACTCCACAACTTCTAAGGCCTATAGAGTATTCTATAAAAACACTTTTACTGTTGAAGAGACAGTGCATGTGAAATTGAATGAAACTGATCCTTTTGTTTTTAAACAACCTCAACCTATATCTTCATATGGGTTTCCAAAAACTAATCATCAACCTTTGATAGAAGATCCTTCTGTTAAGGAAAATGCTCAATATTAAACTTCTGAAACATTTACCCAAGAATATTTCATACCCTATGTTGATGAACACATTTTACAAAACCCAAATCAGTTCTTTCTAACGAATCATCCTAGTGATAGCATCATTAGTGATGTCAATCAACCTGTAAGTACTAGAAGTTCCTTAAGATATCAAGTAGAACATCTACAATTCCATTCCAAATTAGAACCAAAAAGCCCTGATGAATCACTAGCTGATGATGATTGGGTAATAGCAATGCAATATGAACTAAATGAATTTGAAAGGAATAAAGTCTAGACATTGGTAGAAATTCCTAAGGAAAATTTTGTTATTTGAGTAAAATGGGTCATCAGAAATAAGTGTGACGAAAATTAAATCATTGTAAGAAATAATTCTAGATTATTTGATAAAATATATAATAAAAAAGAAGGAATATACTATGAATAAACCTATGCTCCATTATATAGACTTGAATCTATTTGCATCTTACTTTCCTTTGCAACATTCTTCAATTTCAAACTTTTTCAAATGGATGTGAAATGTGTTTTCTTTAATGGCTTTTTCTGGAGGATGTTTTTGTGGAACAACCACCTGGTATTGAAGATAGAAAAAATCATGATCATGTTTTCAGACTTACCAATGCTTTATATGGCCTTAAACAATCACCTAGAGCATAGTATGATAGACTAACAAGATTTTTTGCTTCAAAATAATTATGTTAAAGGAAATGTTGATGTGAACCTTTTTATAATGAAAGATAAGAAAAATGTTTTGATTTTTCAAATTTATGTTGATGACATCATATTTTCTTCAACTCAGTAATCATTTACCGATTCCATTTCGGATATAATGAAATCTGAGTTTGAAATAAGTATTACTGGTGAGTTAACATTTTTTAATTGGTTTAAAAATCGCTCAAAAACCAGAAGAAATTTATATATCCCAATATAATTATATTAATTATCTTCTTAAAAAGTATGGATATGAAAACACTAAAAGTATAAGTACTCTCATTGGTACCTCAAACACAATTGATCTTGAGGAAGATGGAAAACTAGTAGATCGATCATCTTTTTTAATTATGAGAGGAAGTTTACTTTACTTAACAGCTATTCATCCAGATTTTATGTTTTCAGTATTCTTATATGCAAGATATCAATCCAATCCTAAGGAATCCCATTTAAAGGCAGTGAAAATAATTTTTTGCTACTTAAAGGGAACCATGGATTTAGGACTCTTTTATACTTCGAGAAATGATTTTGTTTGGAAATGTTTTTCGGATGCTGAATTTGGTGGACGTATAATGGATAGAAAGAGTACATATGGAACTTGTCCATTATTAGGAGATTCATTAGTTTCTTGGTCATGCAAGAAGCAACACTCAGTAGCACTTTCCACTATTTAAGCTGAATATGTATTAGGTGGAAGTTGTTGTGCTAAGGTGATGTGGATAAAAGACACACTCACAGACTATGGTATGAGTTTTACCAAAACCAAAATTTTTTGTGATAATACAAGTGCCATTTCCCACAATAGAGACCATGCACATCACTCTTGTGCAAATAACTTAGACATTAGGCATCAATTTCTTAGGGATATCACACAAAAAGGAGATATAATTCATCAATTTATCAGTACTCAAGAACAATTTGCTGATATTTTTACAAAATATTTACCCTCCGATAGATTTGAATACATTCAATAAAATTTAGGAATGATAACCATAAGGTAATAATCCTTGATAACTTCCTGTTGGATCAATCTGCTTACAGTAATAAAATCCTTTTCATAGGGGGGGGATCATTTTTAATGTAGCTTTTCATGTTTTTCGTAATAAATTTTTTTCATATTTCTTGTAATGAAGTGTTTCATATTTTTCATAATGAAGTTTTTCATTTTTTCATAATAACGTTTTTTCATATTTTTCGTAATGTAGTTTTTCATATTTTTTGTACTGAATTTTTTCATGTTTTTCATAATGATGTTTTTCATATTTTTCGTAATGAAGTTTTTTCATATTTTTCGTAATGATATTTTTCATATTATTCTTAATGAATTTTGTCATGTTTTTCGTAATGATGTTTTACATATTTTTCATAATAAAGTTTTTCATGTTTATCGTAATGATGTTTTTCATATTTTTTGTAATGAAGTTTTTCATCTTTTTCATAATGAAGTTTTCTATATTTTTCGTAATGATGTTTTTCATGTTTTTCATAATGAAGTTGTTCATATTTTCCGTAATGAACATTTTCGTAATGAAGATTTTCAAAAGGAAGAATTTAGTAATGAAAATTTTCATAATGAAGATCGACATATTTTTTTCCATAATCATGTTTTTTTTTTCAAAATCTAATGTTCCTCACGAAAAATTTTCCTCAATATGAATAATCATCCTGTCAATCTGAAAGGTATGATTCTTTCTTGAGGTTTTGTAATCACCATATACTTTCTGGTAGTTTCTTTTGTTTTAAAAATATCTCAGATTCTAGATTTCTTAAATATGAATGTTTTCCATTAAAAACCTCAAAAGATCATATCCTACCAAATTTCTCGTGCGGTTATCTCTTCAACCGTTAGACCAGATCAGAAGAATTATCGTCCATTGGATTCATTTTGGAAGTTCAACAGTCACTTCAACATCTATAAAAGGTGACCCTCGATGGTTGTCCCACATCGGTTATCATGATTTTTCAGGTCAAAGCTATACCCCTCTTCAAAATCCCGTTCTGAACTTTTCAGAAGTGCTAAAGTTCAATTGTTTGGTGAAGTTCCGTCTCAAGAGATGTCTATTGTCAAACCGATTGCGGAGTGTAAGGTATACAGGGAGAGGTTAGCGAATCTGAACTTCTTCAATAAATATGATTCTATTATTTCAACGAATATCAAGCTTAATATATGGGATAGTGTATCCATGTCTAAGCCTGGAGGTTATAATGTTGTGTATCCGGATCTGCTAGTAGAATTTTATAAATCATTTTTCTTTATCAAGGAAGATGGCAGAGAAACATTTTCCTTCAAGAGTTACGGAAAAAAATATAAACATTCATACACCAAGGCTGCTAGTTTGGTTGGGTTATCCTATGAAGGAGAAGCAGAATTTTTTTCCCACAAGTTACCAGATATTCAAGGATGTTTTATAAAGGTAAAGGAATTTGAATGCCTTGTACTTTCATATGTCATGACCGCAAAATTTTCTCACTTGTCTACAAATAATCAGATCTGTGAGTTATGCGTTCGGGGTTTTATTGTACAGAAAAATGGTGAAAAGGACACCCTGAAGAAATGTGATACGTATATCGTTGATTTTTAACTATATATAAGGATGATAAATCTGATGAAGCACATTCTCATTATGATAGAGAATATAAATAATGGGAATTTGAGAGCAGAGACAATCTTGTATCCTTCCCTACTGTCCATGTTGATTTTTATATGTCTTTAGTCCTTCAAGATTCCTTGAAGATCCAATCTGAGAAATTGAGATGTTATGTTAGTTAGTGAAGACACTTTGAAAATTCTGAATGTTGGTTTTTATAAATACTCCGGAGAGTTTTATGATCTACCGGTAGAAGAAAAAGATGTCGTTCCGAAGAATGCCGAAGAGGCTGAACCGTCGAAGAAGGATAGAAAGAAATGAAATTTGAAGGAAGTAGAAGCTGAAGGTGAAACCCCTAAAGATAAGGAAACTCAATTCGCACATCCAAAACCCAAAAAGCAGAAAGCCTATCCGGATGAGGTCGTAGCCAAATTGAGGGAGGATAAAAAGAATCGGAAGGAAGGAGAACCGCAGTTTTGACTAAATCCTACTGAGACCAAGGATCTAAAGGAAAAGACTGCTGAAGATCATGAGAAGAAAGCCAAAGAGAATAAGAAAAAGTTGAAAATGTTTGAGGCTTAAATTTTTCAATCCCTTCTATGGGATGCTGAAATTACATCTGAGAACATTCTTTTTCCGAAATTTTTCTTAGTAGAACCATTACCTGATACACCAGGAAGAAGTTCTTGACTCCAGAAAAAGAACATCATAATGTTGTTGAAGAAAAGGACACTATACAAGTAGTTCAAGAATATTAATGTATTGATAATATAGATTATTTGATTATGCAAGTAGAGGAATTTCATGAAAATGAAACCCCATCCAAGTGGTTATCTATGCGAACTTCTGAAGTAGAGTCTTCAAAGCTCCCAACTACCAGGAAGGATGAGGAAGGTGAAGAAGAGAAGGATGAAGAGGAAGTGAAGAAATTATCTGAGGACGAAAGTTATAATCATCACTTCATTCATCATAATGATATTGAGGAAGGATCCGACAAAGAAAAGAATGATGAAGATAAGATTGTTCAGTTATATGAATGTGAGCATGAGTCTCCAGATGAAGAAGCTGTTCCGAAAACTAACAAGGGGAAACAAGTGGTTGTTGATACCCCAACAAAAGAAATTATAAGAAAGAAGGAAGCTGGGGAATCTTCTAAGAGGAAGCTGGTCTAGCTAGAGGAAGATCCATCACCAACTGAAGTGCCATATTCGGAATAATCAGCTACGGGTCATGTTTTTGTCAATAAATCTCTACAGAACCATGTTGAAACCATTCCGTTCTTTCCAACCATTGACTCCAAATTTCAAATTCTCCCACATAGCTTGAATCAGAAATCAGATTTTGTATCCATGGTGATGGATATGTGCATAAATATTGAGGCTTATTACACGAATTTCCTTATCAACTATGAAGCCCACAGAAGATATTGTAAGAAAATGGTCAGCTGGTCGAAGAATGTAATTGACCATTTGAGAGGGATTGATGAATTTCAAAATGATGTTAAGGAAACATTGGATAATCAAGACATCAAAATCAAAGATCTCACAAATATCATTGAGAAAAAGCTATCCCTTGAGCATAATACTTGTATTCAGGATTTCAAAAGATCTGAATGGAAGTTCATTTATGTTCTTCAATGTGGGAAAATAAAAGGGATCTCTTGATTGAGATTGAAGAAAAGCTAGTGAAGAAAGATGACCTCTTGAATGTTCAGGAAGAGACTCTAAAGGCTAAGGATGATAGGATCAAAGCCATAGAAAAAGAAGCAGAGGAATATAACAAGGAACAGAAGAAGCTGAAAACCATAGTAAAGAAGTTAATACCCAAAGAGAAGGAAGGAAAATAGCTCAATCTGGTCTTTTGTTGTTTTTGTTGTTTTCCCATGTACAAAATCATCCAACCTTAATTAAATTGTGGTTGTTTGTTTATGTTCGGATGTTTGTACCAATATTTGAGGTACTATATTTTTTTCATTCCCTCAAACTCATTTTGAAAATCAAAAAGGGGGAGAAGGAAAAATAATTCTAATTAAAGAAGAAATATCTCTAAGTAGGGGGAATTTAATCTAAGGGGGAGTTTTCCATTACGAAGATTTCCATACTCAAGATAATGAAAATTATCATTCCCAAAATATATAATATGATCCTTAGGGTTCCAAATCCAAAGGGTGAGTTAGTCATATTCATCTTTTCATATGTAAAAAGGGAGATAATTTTTATTTGAAAATTGTAGAAATATATTTTTTAAGTCATTTTATTCTTTTTCGTAAGGAAGTTTTTGCTTTCCAAAAAAGGGGGAGATTGTTGAGTCAATAATGCATTCCTTATGACTTTTCCATTCCTTCATACTTGGGGGAGATTGTTATGTTAATAAGGTTTCCTTATCAATTTACCATTCCTTATTGTTTTTAAATTCACAAACACCTTATCTCATGGAAAATATCTTTTTACCATGTTTTTTAATTCTATAAGGAAAATTTCCATTCCCAAGGAAATTTATCCTTACCTTGTTTTCATTGTTAATATCATAATTTTTATATGAATAAAATTTGGTTTGAAACTAAAACCTTGGAATCCTATAAAAACCTAGATATGAAGCATTCTGTTTTAGGATCTGAATTCGTAGAATTCTAGTTACGAACTCTTCTGAATTCTGACTATGAATTTTAATTAAGAATTATAGATACGTACTCTTCTGAGTTCTGAATCCGGATTCTAATTACAAATTCTAGATATGAACTCTTATGAGTTCTAACTCCTATTTTTGATTAGTAATTATGGATACCAACTTCTCTGAGATCTGACTCCGAATTCTCATAAACTCCGACTCCGAACATTGAAATTTCATGTTCCGAATTCTTCTGAACCCCGATTCCGAATTTCCTTGAAATTCAGACTCAGTAATTCTATAGAGTTCAGGTTCCGAATTCCTAGAATATAGAATCTGAATATCCTTATATTATAGACTATGAATTCAATTTTGGTTAGACTACAAACTTTTATTTACTTACATTCTGAATATTGGATTTGTAATGACCTAAATTCGGAGCCACTCTTGGTTCCCCGTACCCGGTTCGCCACATGACCTCAAGTTCATTCCCCTGAACACCAGAGGCTGCTGACTAGCAGCGAGGGCCTTGGGTGAGGTAGCTGGGGGAATTATGCCCTCATATGTTATGAAAATAAAAGGGATGAAACAATATATATAACAGCTAAAGCAGTAAACAACATTCTCATCAGAATTTAACAACAGAAGACTTTATAAAATAATAAATAACTAAAACCGAAGATATGATGCATGTCATGTTATAAGTCTAATAAAACATCCAAACCAAAAAACAGGCTGGAAGAAATACAGTAACAATGAAAAGGAAGAAAAACAAAGCATCCAAATATCTCCTCAGCATCGCAAGCCAATGCTTGGTCCCATGCTCTCCTGCTCCATGCACTCAAGTACCAAAGTCGAAGGGCACTTGCCCTTGTATATACCTACAAAAACATAGTCTGTGTGGGCCCAAAATCATGACCCAAATAGGGTGTGAGACTAAATCCCAGTAGGCAATCACCTGAAGATCTGTTCCTAACAGTCAGTAAATATATGGCAGGTAAAAGTACAATAAACAGTAAATAGTAGCAATAAACCAAGATCATACACAATAGCAATCAATCCACAAGATAGTAAAAATAGTGGAGAAATCAGCTAACAAAAACAAGAAACCCTATGGGAAGTACACGCCGCCATACCCTCTGGTCCTATCCAAGAAATACCACAACCCTCTGGGCAGTGCACTTAGCCTAACCCCTTTGGTTTGGTCATACAAATTTATCAGACTCTCTTGGGAAGCTTGCTCGATAAATTCCCCTTAATGTATAAGGTAGTCCGGGACTCTCTCAGAGAGATCACGCGGTCAAAACACCTAGCCTCATGGTCTAGAGACTCTCTGAGGAAGATATCTTGGTCAGTTCCTCCTATAGCCCCGGGTATTCCATATACTCTCTGAGGAAGCTCACTCGGTCAATTCCTCCACTAGCCTGGGAAGGTTCATAAAGATATTCAAACAACGTAAGACTCTCTGAGGAAGCTCTCTCGGTCTACCCTCCTGTAGTCTATAATATCTTAGACTCTCTAGGAAGCACACTCGGCCTATCCCTTATATTCTATAGCACCAGGATCGCTCAGTCCCATGCCAGTCAGTGCATAATAATGATATAAGTCCAAATTAAACCTATAGAGCTACTTGTCTAACAAAAGTACACCTACAGAGCAACTTGGATAAACAGTCTACAAGGCAACAACATGTTATGAATTTCACTCCAACCTATAATCACAAGTCATGGAAACATGTGTAACAGCCAAAGGAGAACGAGACCCCAATGGTCATAAATAGAAAAAAGCATGGAAAAAACATCTAAGACCAACTATTAATCCTCTAACCTGATAAATTTACCTCTACGCAAGCATACAAGAAAGACAGGAAAACAAAAAGGGCAACACAGTAAACACGCAATGCACTGTTCACGGGTATTGGTGGAATTTGCAAATAAAACTCAAAGACATTGAAGGGTAAGGCACAAACCATTTACCTTGAGGTGTGAAGGATGATATAATCGGATGTTGGCTTTCAGTAATCCCTCAGAGTGGAACCAGGTTAACACACATTTCATTTTCGGTCATGCAGTCGCACATACTCAACTTTTATGAGCATATATATATATATATGAATATATATATATATATACCTATACATATACATATGATGCGTATATATAACCTGCAATGTAAACATCAACATATTTCTAAAACATTGAAACCAATGCAGGACCAGATAATTCAACTTGCGTAAAAAGAAATATAACGGTGTAAACACACTTTCATACTCAAACGTTGATAAAATATAATTGCGCTCATCTGCCGGTGTCGGAGCGTGGTCTAATGGTCCCGACACGCTGCTCGCACAACCTTGAATATAGAAGAACACAAGAGTCTATCAAACCCTAATAAAGAGTTTCAGGTAATTTCAAACGGGCATCGAAACAACCCCAAACCACAATAGAGATAATAAGCAATATCAAGGAATTATATACCTTGACGAATCGACCTGAACCGAAGAAGAAATCTGGGTGAATCGATGCGTGACGGAGAAGCCAGGAAGGGGTTGGCCGCGTGCCTTGGGTCTACCCAGACGTTGTGCTGCTGCAACGAGTGTCCGCCATGGGAGCCTGTTCGGGTCGCAGGAGAAAGAGAACCGGGGAAGAGAGGACTCACACCGTGGGGAGGAGCCAAACCAAGACATCACACTATGGGCGCTATCCAAGAAGAAGTCAGCTGCTCGGGATCACACCGCAGAGAAGTCGTGATCTGAGGTCGCGCCACAGCAGGTTCGTCACGCCCGGAGGACTTGTCCAGAGGAAGGTCTAGCGCTTAGGGAGGAAGGAAACCCTTCCTTTACCAAGGGTTACGAGGAGGTTCCGTTTGGGGGAGAGGTGGAGGTTAAGTAAAGAGGAAAATATATATATATATAAGAGGGGCCACTATCTTTAAAGGAGGAAGAGGCCCACATAATTGAAAAATAAAAAGGGTAGGGGGGAGTCATGCCCCCTTGGCCAGCGCCTCATAAAAAAAATATTCCCTTTTTTTCTTACTCATATATATATATATATCACAACATATATAATTATATAGTCAATTATATTATGTGAATCCTTCATTGTATTATGTAAAATATTTAACCACAAAAATTACCACTATTATTATTCTTTAAAACAGTAATATATTTAAAATAATGGCAATTATTTTACTTATGAACCCATAAGAAGAATTACATTATTATTATTTAACTACGATTAATATCCAAGACCGCAAACTAAAACAAGGAGTCATCAAAATAACGTGTCATTAATAAATATCAATTCTTCATTTAATGCTAACCCAATTAATCCATCATTATTATTATGAAAATTAATAATAATCACCACCAATAATTATATTTACATTTCTCATTGAATCATACGCTCTTTATTTAATTAAATCCTTCACTGTGAACTCGTCGCAATAACGCGTTATTAAAATAACTCTCCTTCATTAAACCACATCGTAAATTAAAATAATCTTACCGACGATATTAATTTAACGTTCTTGTTCAACTACAACATCACATTAAATGGTGGTTGAACGCCACTTAAATAAACATATATGTGTAATATTTAATAATAATAATCTTACAAAATTATTATTATTAAAACATAAACAATTAAACCCAATTGACCATATTTTTATTAAACGCGTTTTCACAACATTTAATAATAATAATCTCTCACTATTATTATTCTTCAAACAACCATTAAATAAAATTAATTAGATAACACGTTTTGGAAAATGGTCAACTGTGCGACTTGACCCGCATGGTCATACCGCCCATGCACATCTCGATGTCACTACTGGATCCGGTTCGCACACTTGGAACCTCATTCCGAAGAGCGGTTTTAAAACTATCCCACAAATAAATGAAAATTTTAAAAAAATCTTGTATTTTATATGGTCTAAGAATGAGGGTTCTTACAGGATTTTAGTTATGTAAGCATATTTTTTCTTGCACTTGATTTGTTATAAAACAATTTCATGCTTTCAGTTACTAACTAACTATTTTTTAAGTGACAAATGAATAGTTCCCTCCCAAATTCAAGGAAAAATATGACCATTGGAGGAGGGAGCCGACCATTGAGGCCATGCCTATAAATAAGAGCTCATTTGAAAAAATCTCAACAATATTCTATGACTCTAGAGATTACATGTTGTTAAAGAGATTTCTAGATAGAGACTCTCATGCTTAGTGCATACTGAATGTCTTGTTTAGATTTTCTTTGTGTGACTAGGATTGTTGCTTTGTACAATCGAGGGCTTCAGAGGATATGAAGAAAGAGGTGCCAACTTCCTTGAAGTTGAGGGCTTCCATGTTGAGGAAGATAGAGGTACCCACTACGTGAATGTTGAGGGCTTGCGAGGATATAATGACAGACTCTGGTCTTCATATCGAGGGCTTACCCTGGTGTGGGTAAGATACACTTTCATGAAATTATAAATCAAGGGACCTTTATCCAAGGTTGTTGGATACCCTTTTCATTGGGTTAAAATATTTACTACTTGTTACTTATTTTTTAGAAAGTTTTCTGCTATGTTTCTATTGTTGAGGAAAGTATAACTATCTTATAATTTCTTATACTTGTACTCTGATTTAGATATATTCTATAAGTTTTAAGGTAGAATAATAATTTTTGTAAACATACATTATGTTTCAATATCCGGAACCATCTTTCCGGAATCACATTCTCATAATCATATTTCTGGAATTAGGAAAGTGTGTAATACTAGAGGTTTTGTGAATTAACTTGTTTAACCATGTTAAAAAAACCATATTTAAAATTTCCAAAGGAATTTTTAAAAGAGTACAATTCACCCCCCCTTCTTGTATTTTGAGCATCTCTAGATACTCCTAACAGAAGCTCTATTATTTCAATCCTACATTTGGTATTATAGAGTATTTCATACTCACATACCATCTCAACAGCACACACTATGTATGACCCATGTGTTCTTAGGTATATATTGTTGGATCTTTCATAAATGTGATTGAGATGAATTAATCAAAACAAATAATGGGGCTCTATCCAGTGACCGAATAAACAAGAAAACATAAAGGTGTATCTTTGAATTTAGGAAAGTTATAACTCCCATGGATTTTACCCTCAGGTAGATGGATTGACCTATTTAATAGATCATTTTAGCTCTACCTCTATGTGGTGTGTGGAATCCAGAATATTCTCTCACATGTTGATATCCCCCTCCTCTTATTTGGCATTAGAGTGTAGTTCATCGGCCCTAATTTTCATTCGTTCCTCATCATTTTTGATGTTATTCATCTCTTGGGATTATCTACCCATATTCTCCTCAACATCTATAATATTTTCATTTAATATAGATATGATTTCTGAATGGGTGCTATATAAGGAAGAATGTTTAGCCACCCGTACCCTCAAACATCGGGCTTCTTGATGATCATCTTGGATTTTCTGGATATTGAGGGGCTTCCTCCTATAGAAACTAACACTAATGTTTCACACATCATCCTTCCCCTTCTTGGAGAGGTAACCTCGAATGAGCGAGTGAGGATGTCAGACATCTACTCCTATAGTGCATACTTCTCACAGCTATGGGAGAGGTTTTCTCATTTGACTAATCCATATTGATTATTGGGTGTTATTGATAAAGTGTATTATTAACTTCCATGACTAGGAAAAAATGGCCTTATTATCCACTTCATCGTTAGAAGTCTCATCTTAGTACTTCAGGTCAGTGGGTTCAAATTTGATAATTGCTTCCAAGAGTTCAACATCCATATCATCCTTAGGATGGTCTTAAACACAGGATTCTAATTCAATATTGTTCGCCCGATCAACTCTAGACTCTACACCACTAGTCGTATTGCTCGTCACCATCGATTGCTCATATGGCACAATTTCCTGCTCAGCATGGTCACTTAGTTATATAGGGATTAGAACACCTATTAGAATGGGAGCCTCAGGTCTTCTAGTAATTTTCATCAACAACCTGTGTTCCATCCTTGAAATGTTAAAGTAATGGCTCCCATTAGCCAATTTTATTGACCATAAAACAAGTATTTCTATAAAGCATGAGACATACATTGGTCAGCCACTGATCTCACCTCAGTCCTATCATCTCAAGGAGGCCAAGATATGGACCTCCATATCTGTTTGTGGGCTCTGATGATTCTGGGGAGGCTACCCCTACTCCCCCAGCACATCTGGATTTCTCAGCCACTATCTCTCTAGCTACAGACCCTCATTTTTATTTCTATCTTCTTGTTGTAACTTTGTCTGATTTAGTGAGATTGGTCGATTTATAATTCTATTATATAGATATGTGCCTATTACTAAATTTAGACGAGGTAAGAAGGGAAATGGTGTGATAGAGGGGAGTGACAACACACTTCTAGGGTTACAGTGAACTCGCCCTAGGAGATCCCCCCCAGGACATTATTTCTCCTTCATCACGAAAGGTCCCCTTAAAACTCCTATATGTTTCTTGGAAGACATCACCCTACTTTTTTGGTAGAATATTCATCAGTTCATGTCTTCTAGTATGAAATTAAATGATATATTATACTATTAAAAATTGTATATATTAAAATAATATTTACAAAACTAAAAATAATGTGAAAATTAATGCCTTCCAAAATAAAATGAATTATACCCAAATAAATATTATTGATCTTTAGGTGGAATTTGAGTCTTGAAATTACTTAGTTTCGGGGATATATATATTTTTTTATAAACCAAAACATCCTTTTATATAGAATTGTGTATTTTTTTATTATTATCAACCCAAAAAATATCTATAATTCAAATTTAACCTATGTTATTTGAGGAAATATTTTAAATATTTTTTATATTTTCTAAAATGTATTTAATTATTGTCATTTATATAATAACACATAAATCATTACATATTTAGTGGTTACTTTAGTATATTTATTATAATAATATTTCGTCTTTATCATTGTATTTTATAGAATTAAAAACCATTGATTATATCTCCTTCAATTAAATTTACATAAATTCATATTTTTAACCACATTACCATTAACTAATGTCTAATTCTCTAACTATAACATTGAGAATAATATTTTATTAAATGAATTAAACTTTTTTTAATGAGTAATCCACCCAATCTAAAATTTAATTTTTATTTCGACCTTCTATAATAGATTAAATTTTTTCCTATAGATGATATTTGGATTACTACATTCTTCATGTTTATCATTTAACATGTTCTCAATGTGTCCTTTTTATTCCTCCTCATAACTCCCTTAAGATTATTTATGTCTTTCAAAATTTGTGATGAACAATATATGATTTTATGTGGTAACCTCATTCTATAACACATTGATTTGTAAATGTATTTCATCCTACCACTTACTCATTAGTAATCTTCACTTAATTATAATTTCTTCTTCCCACAAAATGAGTTTTTATCATTTAAATACTTATTATATTTTTATTTTCAAAATATTCTTTTGCTCATTACCATTGGTTTAGATATATTTATTCTTTAGATAATTATCTAAAAATAACCTATACTAAAACAGTTAAATATTTTCAAGGATGATTTATATTTGTATTTTCCTCTTAGTTTTTGGATATTTTTTTAAATTAGATACATGATATTTCCATACTTCTCGTTATATTTCTCATCATATATCTTTTTATTGAAATTTTCTTTCCATTTCTCCATGAGTTATAAACATTACCTTCTATCAAATTTCATTATCCTCTTTAATCTTTTTCATGAAGATAATAACATTACTCATATCATATGAAATAATATTATTATATATCTCGTTGAGAGAAAAATGTTTTGAATCACTATCATTAAATGAGGACATTGTGACATCAAATATAATAAAAAGAATTCTTATCAATTTTTTCACTGACGTGGAGTCTTATAATTTTTACCAATGATTATTATTTTTAAAAAATATCATTGAATGTTTAAAAAAAACAATCTTTTCATCTTCATCAATCTATAAATATTAAGGCATAGTTTATAGTGTTAATTTTTTTATATTTTAATTTCTAATTCCATTCATAGATATTCTCAAGACTGTCTCAATTTTATTTTTCAGTGTTCAATTTAATCACCATGTTAAAAACATTTTTATATAGGTAATCTTGGATATGATTAATTTAATTTCCATAATACATAATATTTCTTTTATCAATATAGGTTATATTGGAATCATTTTGTGCAAGAGTAATACTAATAATGGAATCATCAAGGACCTCGAAGATGAGTTAAAAAAGATACAAAACCATTTTATTAATACATACATGACAATTCATTTCATAAAAAATGGTCGTACCTATATTATTGAATTATTTTTTATTCTCCATCTCTTTCTCATACAAGTGTGGATGATTGAGAGGAAAACTAGTAAGGTATGATACCAATTATGGTGAGTAGATGAAAAATAAGTAACAATGAGAGGATAAAGGGAATAAATTAGTGTTACCTTATTTTATAGTTTCTTTCGAACTCAGATAGTTTTAATAATCAAATATAATATTAATTTTTTTTAAATCACCCTCATATGTATACTAGAAATAAATAAGAATATTGTAACATAGAATATTTTATAATTCTATTCCCCAATATAGGTGATAACATATTTGTTGTGTTCTATGAAATCCAAGAAACAAATGATTAACTAAGATGAAAATGTGAATATAATGTGGGATGGATTCATCCTTAACATTGTATGATTTCACTATATTATTATATTTGATATGTTCAATTGTAGATGAACCATCATATTTATAATTTTGTTCAATCCAAAATAATAAAACATCAGTATTCCCAAGAATGATTCAACACAAATAAATATATCTTCTTTGCAATCTAAGGGTTTGATAACTAAATATGTATATTGAAATTATTGATAACAAACAAAAAATAAAGATCCTATTGAATATTAAAGATCAATATACCCCACCTTATTCCATAATTTTGACATTGAAAATATTTAATAGTAGTATGAGTATGATAAGATACCTTATTTTTTATCCATTAGTTGACTACATGTGTTGTTATTAACGGATATCATTTTTTATAGTCTCATACAAGATCCCATCAGTAGTCTCTATATTTTTAATATTAAAAACATCATAGAGTGTAGTAATGTTGTTTATAACTCAATAATAATATTGAATTGGGTATCAAAATATGAAGACAAATATTCTTAATTAATACCCCAAAAATAATTAGAAATTACTCTTTAAATATATGTAATATTCTCATTTAAATATACACTGAAAATTATTATTTGTATTAATTAAAATATCAATTATCCCATAGATAATAATTCTTTAGTATCATGTCATTAATATTATATAGTTTTATAAATCACGTACATGGGATCCCATTATTCATAGGAAGTATTAGATTTCTCTAATGAGAAAATTTAAGTATTCTTATTAATATATGGTGTTCTTAAAATTAATTTTATGTGAGATCCAGAATAATCATATGTGTACATTGATCCTTTTGGTCTATTCTTACCTAATCATTAGATTATTCATATGTGTAATCAAATTAATCATTAATAAAATTTAAAAATACTTTTTTTAATCATATGTGTCATTAAAATTCCTCACTAGTTCCTCATTGGGATTTATAGGGAAGATGAGGGTTTCCTCTAAAGGCTGCCTAAATTAGGACATGTTTGGTGACTAGAATTGAGAGTATATAAAAAATTATTGGGGGGTAATTACACTTATAATTCAAGGAATATAATATACACCATAAATAACCTCTAAAAAATAAAAAAATGGTACTCCATAAATTCATGTAATCACATTCAGAGAATATAATTAAATTGAAAACCAGAAAAATAGCTACTATCGTAGAAACCAAAAAATCATGTAAAAAAACCATGTGTTAACATTGTCAATCCCATGAATATACTCTCTCCTATATATATATATATATATATAATGAGCGTAGTATACACATATAATTAGTAATATCATCCTCTAAAACCGATCTTCAAAATGTATAAGAAGAATACTAATTTATTAATGAATAAACAACAGTTCCAAATTCAATCGATATCTGGTCAACTACCACCCTACCACACCAAGGCGCACACACCCGGTGTCATGTCCCAGTTATTACGACATAATATCAAAGAATATATTAAGAAGGTACCCCTAGAATACATCCCCATTTATCTTGTCTCTCACGCTCCCTAAGGATATATATTTCATGTTTCAACCCATTCCATATCGACATACATATCCACATATCCATTACTACATACCATATACGACATCCTTACAAGAACAACACATCACATCCTCATCATAGTAGGTAATCATAGAAATGAAGGAAAACAACCTAGTGTCCTCCTCCTTCCATGTATAGCCCCCATCATGTATACACATCACAACCACAAATCAAGATAATTTATTGTGTATATATTCCAAAATATAAAGACAACACAACCCGTAAATATATATACATACCAATATTCACCATAGCTCATATATATCAACCACCATATACATACCATTTTTCAAAGATATTATAGTATATATATATATACATATTCCTTGAGTCAACACATCCATTACTACATTTGATTGGTGGAGGAGAAGAGTGAGTAGTCAACTATTTATTCCCCTTATGGCCTGAATATTGTGTAAAAGACCCATAACCCAAAATAATATTGGATTAGTAAGGTTTTATGAAAAACATGGTGGTGTAAAAATAACAAGAAAAAATAATGAATTTACCATAGCTACATAAGACACCACTAACAGTTCACACAAAGCATACACAATCATAAATCATAATAGCCATCACACAATTTCTACCACATACTAACTAAATCTTCCATCACAACACCACAAAAAATCCCCAACTATTAGAAAAGACAACAACAATAAATTCTAAATTGTCTTTCAATTATATCATCAATACAATGTTGGAATAACGGTTTGTTGACCATATTTACATTCATTATTTCCTTATTTATCCATATTTAATGTCAAACCAATAATTAAAAAACATCTAATTTCATAACCTCCATATTTCATGTTTCACATTTGTTCTTTATTATAAAATTACCCATTACATAATACATCATTCATCAATTTATAGCTCTTTAAAAATTTCCAATTTATTTTTTTCTATTCTTTTTATAAGCCTTTAAAAAATTAAATCATAACAGCAGTACATCAAAACCCATATATAAGTAAATTTCAACAACACCCATACCAACTAAAACCAAAAAATCTACAAATATACTTACATTCCTTGCAACCAACCACAGCCCCACTACCATAACCACATAGTAGTTTATCCATTAGTACAATAAAAAAACCACATCACCTCCTCATATCTAACCAAATTGACCATCCAATACCCCTTTATAATAGAAATAAATACCCCAATTATAGTTAAAAAAGTGTAAACATAGAAAATATTCACATTAAAGAACATATAATTAAATATTTTATTATATATAATCATAATGTTAGGTTAACAATTAATACAATGAATCCAAATTTCTAAAAAAACCAATTCTTTACCAATTTTGAGTGATTTATAAAATTATAAAGGATAAAATAATATCAATTTTATAATCCATGTTATTATATAAACATAAATTAATTAGCTATATTTTCAATTATAAACACAGAAAAAACATAGTCATGAACCATTTCCATCACATGTCTTTAGGTAAACTGTAATATCCATCAAGCCTTTTATGTATAAATAAGAACATCATTAATTCTAAATTTCTACTAACTCGTTTTTATTTTTATATTTTATGTTATTAACCCATTTATATGGTCAATATTAAAAATTAATGGGAGAAACCAATGTATATCACATCAACAACATATTTCTCTTAGAAGACTAACTAAAAAAAGAAACTTATAAATAAATAATAACATAAAACCCCTTCAAGTAAATGTGAATTACAATAATAAATAACTAATAACATAAAATCCTTTCAATAACATGTGAATATACACATATCCTTCAATTTATATTATTCTAGTTCATTATATCAGTAGGACAATCTATACCATCCACCCAGCGAGGATAATGGCATACTAATTACAAAAAATTAAACAAAGACACACAACGAAGATAAGTCGTGTTGCATTCTCCTTAGGTATCTCACATGTACAATAAGAATGCACAATGAAGATGATCTCTGACCTCTGGTGACATTTCTTGATCAAAACCCGAAGGAAAAATCATCCCTCTGGCATGAAACACATGTTGATAACAACCAAAAAAACTCAAAAAATTATAATAGTTTAGCACAATGTTATACCATCTCTCTCTCAGTGCATCTAAGAAAAAGGCAATATAGGGGACATGATCTTCGCTTAGAAAAGTATACTAATAGTATTTTTAAAGATTCTTGATAAATAATACACAAAAAACTAGAAGAATAGAAATCATACCACAACTGGTATATTGAAAGTGGAAACTCAGCATCATCTGTCGATGTGGAACTATCTGGTCATTAGCCTCTAACACACAAATTTTTTTGTTATTGTTCAAGATTATCCACTAATGTACGTTTGGGACCAAGAGTGCTTTCCCAAAGGTTGTAAAATTCCAACCATGCCAAAGTCGTGCCACCAAGAATGCACCAACATCAACAAAAAAAATCAAGCATGAATGGTATCCAAGCATAAAAAGACCATTTCACATAGGTCCTCATTTCTTGTATTCTTTCTATATGGAAGGACACGTTATTCCCATAACTGACCTGACACTCTCCTCCTTATGATTTTCCTAGTGGTCGAAGGAAGAAAATATTAACTAGCCACTTACAAGAATTCTAGTACAAAAACTCTGTAAAAGAATGTGTGACACTCCTCTGAGCCATGATTTCATCAATAGAAAATAAAAAGAAGATAAAAGCATTGGAATTTTCATTTCATAGCACCTGTGTCTGTTGATGTCCATCCTGAGCATTGGGATGAAACTAATGTTTTAAATTTCAGACCACTCTATTATGGTGATGACCGAAGACCATACTCAAAAGCACGAGGTTTTAACCCAACATCATATCTACTTGTACTACCATTCACTTTGACAACCACATTCCCTATCACCCAATAATAAGGAAATGAAAGGGTTAAACGTCTTATGATTCAACCGATCATTCCCAAGGTATGTCTAACCTATTCAAACCAAGCATTTCATAATGCTATATCCCATAATAATGTCAATAAACACATTACCAACAGTCTAGACAAGGGTTTTATTGAAAACTGAGAGTCCTACTAGGGACAACGACCCCCGAACTGAACCAACACCAAAAATATTATTGTGGAGGAAAGGAATATCAAGATTTAGTTGGTTTACCTACCATGAGTTAGACCCTTATGAAAGATACGCGTTGACCCTATCTCTTGTTCAAGAAAATTGATTCACTAGGCTCAAGATCCAAAATCCAATTAACTCATTGGTAAAAAATAATCATCATATGAATGATCACTCATGTCTATATTCCAAGGAATATCATCAAAACATTAAAAAATACCCCTCTATAATTTTTTAAACAAGGGAATCCACTTCACGTTCCAATTTTAATCATATTCATTATTTCATTTAAACTATAAATTTTTGAAAGAATATTAAATAGAACATCAAATACCATTTCACAAACAAGTCAGTTAGTTGTAAGAACATTATAAAAATTTATCTCTTTGAACATTTATAATTGAATGGAATTCCACCATAAATATTCAATTTTGAATTTAAATTATTTTTATCCAAAGACGAGACATCCGAGGGTCTATTATTCACCCTGAGTATTTTAAAAAGAAATCCCATTATAGTTTATTTTATAAAAATAAGGCCCAATTGACCTAGTTGGGTATAGTTGTGCATTTTGAAAATTGACCAACCAATTCAAATCAAAACTCAACAGTTTTACATTTCTAACCATTCTGAAACATACCATTGTTATAGAAAGGCTGGGTCACATGGGTGGCCAACTAGCAATCCATAAGCTTCCCATACACCTTATGGTTTGAATTCGGATCCCATTAATATAATACACTCAATTATAACATTTATATTTAGTAGCCCATAATAATTTAAAAAATTCATATAGACATTTATATAAAGGTCAATGGAATCTGTGTCTATATTCATTACCCTTTTCCAAATCCTAATGTTCCCGAACACCTTAAAATTGAATATTGGATCCTGCAAAATCTGAAAACAACAATTTTATCACATGCATCTATTTTACATATCAAAAACAACATCCTATAACAAGAACCAATGAATGAAATATTTCATCTCTTCTTGTTACAACATAAAAAGTTCATAGTAAATAAATATGAATGCTAACATATTACCTCAATAGGTAAAAAGAAAGCATATGATCACTTAAATAACATAAACATACATAGCAGGAAACCTACTAATGCACCAACATGTCATGTTATATTCATGGCATGTGAGTTTCTAAATGCCAAATATGATGCATGTCATGTTACTTCCTTTCTATTCCGACCAATGGAAAATACCATGATTTCCATAAATCCATAAGACATGGAAAATAAAAAATTTAACCAAGATGAAATCAAATCAACTCTAAAATTGAACAGTATAAACGGAACATTCCCAACCCTAGCCACTTGGCTATTTTCCATGCTTGGGGTGATCAGTCCCAAGCACTGCTATCTAACAAGTGTCGGAACATTTCTAATCTCTTGTCTACCAACCCAAATTAGTAATAAAATGGAAACATTGGGCTTTGATACCATAATGTGACATCCCGAACAGGATTACAATCCAATTGGTAGCCAGACTGGTCCACGCATGAACTCAAGCACATCTGAAAGTAATACATAGATATAAGTGGATGTAGTATAATCAAATAACCGAAACAACTGTAGAAAATAATAATAAAAACTAAATATAGAATTTGGAAAATGCAATTTTTATAACGCATGCATGCCATATGATGATACATTTCTGAAAGCATTAAAAATTACACTTTCTTTTCATTACAATACAAAAAAAGAATAGAAAGTAAATCCCAATGGAAATCCCAATCAGAATCCATATCCCTAACTCATTTTGTTGCTTAAACGTCTAGATACAAGCAATAAAGAAAAATAAAGGTACATTTCCCTACCAAAAAATAGGTCTCCTAGAACACCAAAGGAACCCAAGAAGGGTGTGAAAAATAAAACTCGGTTGGCCCGCACCCACAGTGTCAATCCCAATTCAGAGGAATATAAAATAAGATATGTGCATGTATTGAAAAATTAATAAATAGAACTGCATAAATAAATAACAAACAACTAGGTTTTCGAGGAACACTTGACGACTATACCAGCATTGGCCCATTGAGAGAATAAGTGTACAATCATGTTAATATATATTTATATAATAGTAGTATATATATAGAGATATCTTTTAAGAGGATTGGGACATTTCTCCTTCATAAAATTCCAAGGGATCCCTCATAGTAATCCCCTAACTAAAATCAAAGATCCCTTAATCTCTTGGAATTAAAGTGTCTGATATAACGAAGACATAAGTAGTGTGGTTTATGAATGCCTACCACGCACAACATATAACTATATATATAACTGGAATCAAATTAAACATTTCCCCACCCACAAGCATACATAATTGGAATGGGTTAAAACTACCTCTAATCTATAATAATTTATAATACTCTCAAGGTTTAAAACTAACTCCCATCCATAATCCATTAGAATACTAGCATGGGTAAAACTTCCTCCCATACATAATCATTTATAATACTGTCTTGGGGTAAATCATCTTCCCATCCATATTCTTTTATAATATTTTCATGGGTAAAACATCATCCAATCCACAATTGTTTATAATGCTAGAATGGGGTATAAAAATCTTCCATTCATAATCCTTCACATATATCCATATCTGTATAAGTGTCATAGTAAAATTGAAAACAATAAAACGTACGGTAAAACCTCTTATGAATTTTAATTAACACAACAACATAGTCTTAATCAGATTAAATTCATTTCCTGAGGTAAGGAAATATCCCATGTTCCTTAATCATTACAAAAATCCATTCCTATGAATCTATTTAGATTAAACCGTTTAATACGAAGGAAGAAATTCATTATGAACTAACCATTTGATCCATGCACACGATTTATTGTAACTCATCCTATTAAGGCCATTACAAAACATGGCCAAGTTAGAGGGATTTCTATTAAATATTCACATGTGAATTTTAAGCATAATAAACTTAAAAATATTCTAAAGGGATTAGTTTTAATATTTCATGTGGGATATGCACTAAAAATCTTTACATGATTTCACAATCCATTGGATGGAATTTACATCAATCAACTCTCATGGGAAAAACATTATGACAAGATTTTCAATCAAAACAACCTACTATAAAGGTGTTAGTGATAAAATCACATGGGAATGGTAGTATCTCTCTCACATGGGTATAGCCATACAAGGAAAACATGTATAATCAAGAAATAGAATAATAAGTGCTAGGGATATTAGTCTCTCATCTCTTCCAAAATAATTCATTTAAATCATCATTGGATATAAAAATACATTACACAATAAACGTCCCATAACATGGGGATAAAAGTAACACCTAAGGGTATACAATCCAAATACATTCATGTTCCATTTAACTAGAAAACCAATTGGATTATTCTAATTTAACAAATCATCGCACATGACATAGACATAACATACGTATCATTGGAAAAAAACGTTTTTCGCATTCATGGTCAATGAAATAACATACCATATATTAATTATAGTAGGAAGACATATGATGAACTCAAACTGCACTATGCATGATATAACATGGATCACTAATTTTTTGATAGAAAGTATCAAACATCCATTAGAGGGGTTTTCTTATAAAAACAATACGTTATCAAACAACGAGCCATTTATCTCATTTCAGAATTTTAGTCATCCTGTGTATTCAAATTAGACTACGAAACTCAAAAAAAATAACTTCTTTATTGTCAAAACTGAATAATTCATAAATAAAGAGTAAAATCTAGGGACACTACATTAGAGTGGAACCAAAAAAAATTTGTTCCTTGGAGAATTATAACTAAAAGATGCTTCTCCCCCAATGAGTAAAGGAGCATTCACATACATATAAAAACACATACCCCTATTAACACACACATTCCAATGAACATGTTAAATGGGATCATTAAATATATTATAATATACATATACCTATATCTACTCACCAAAGTACGCATTTTCATATATAAAAATAGTCCCATGTAGCCCTAGAAATGTACCATCACTTATATAGATGAATATAAGTGTAATGGGGGAACCAATATATATATATATACATTTGGATAGTCATGTTTGTTTTCCTAGGCCTAGTGAATTGAAATCACAAAGAAGATTCAAATGCAGTACAACATAAATAATAGAGACTTTAAAACATCCATGGAACACCATATAAAATGAGAGAAAACATGTAGAAGATGTAAAATATTACCCCGGAACAATGTCTATTTACCGAAACCACACAATCCGCCTCACTTTCAGCATGGGGTACTAGAACATAGACCAACATATCCCAAGAGGCCCTTTTCACAACCTACAATCAATATGAAACTGAAAAATAGGTTATCCCTAAGCCTAGGGTGTTCGGACGAACTCTAGAGGGTGATGAATTGGCCGAATCGAAGCCATAAAAAAGGGGATGAGGGAGGACAAGGTTTACCATAAAGGATTTTGTGATGAATTATATTAAATATGGACATATTTGATGATAGGAGATGAGACTAGGGGGTGACTTCTGGTGTCGAAGAGGGAACCCCCTGGATGGGTGCAGCATTACTTAAAGAAGATATGGGAGCGTATGGGTGTTATATATTTTCCCAATTTTATATTAAAGACAATAATGATAATAATAAAATAAAAATGATAATAATAATATCATTATAGTTTCTATTAAAAAAATTTATTTTAATATTAATTGAAATAATTTTAATTTCGTGAAAATAATCACACATTGTAATGTAAAATATTAGAAAAATTACGTTCTGACGATCACTTTTAATTTCAGTGCATCAAGAAAATGCCAAAATTTCGAAAACCCTTGTAAAAACAACCCATGAAAAAACATGGGCTTCTAAACAATCCTCTACCCAATATCATTACCAAAAAATAACCACTCATTTTAAAATCTATGACCTTATGGAAGACTCAAAATGTCATGCCCATATGTCTTCATCAGCTAGAAGGTTGATAATTTTTATATTCAATGAATTATAGAATAACATAAGATCATTCACATTGGGATCCCCTTAATAAAAAACTAAAATCGATTTTATATGCTAATCCTTATTCATCTCGGGAAAATAATAATTCACTATAAAGACAAGTAACCCCTCCTATGAAACATTTTCTGGATAATTTTGTCTCTTATTCCACCACACATGGGTCACTAGTATAAGAAAACCCAATATTAAGAAAAATAATAATTTATTTGAAGTTATGTTAAATTTGAAGGCAACATAAACATCCTCTACACACCCCTTAACCGTGAGGCACGCCACTCCACCAAGGATATTTGACACATTCTGTTGCTTAAATCTAGATTTTACCTACCCCCATGACTCCTTCAACATCCCAAGCACTACGCCATCCAAATGTATCAAGGGTATTACATTATCACCGACATAAAAAATAATAATGTTTGTTTAAATAACTAAATATTTATATTTGTAAATAAATATAAATAATTGTGAGAATTTTATCAAAAACATTACAACCAAATAGAAAAACCACTTAGTCGACTTATGACTTGTCCTTGTTTCAACTCCCATCAGTCGAATGTTTACTGCCCTAGCACAGTTCGAGCTATCCTCCGGATTTTCAATGCATGTAGATCAATTTGGACCTTAAGACGGGTGGAGATATATGTCCCAACATTGTTTTCTAGGTATTGGGTTTTATATCATAGGGTGTATGGGTGTCGGTTGGGTTGTTCGGGGGTGTCTCAGGGTCCCCGGGGGTTGTCGAGGGGGACTCAGTTGGGTTTTAGGGGTGTGTCTGGGTGCGTTTCAGGGTTGTGTATGAGTTTTCAAGGGGTTCTCAATAAGGACTCATTGGGTTCTGTGTGGGATTGATTGGGGGTCTCAGTGGGGTGTCTGAGATGTGTATGGGTTTGTGTTAGGGGTGTGTCCGGGTAATAAATGGGGTCTTGGTGGGATCTCATTGGGGTCCAGGTGGGGTGGTCAGGGGTCTCTATGGGGAGTCAGTTATGTGTCTAGGTGGGGTTGTGAGGGGGGTCTCGATGGGGTGTATGGGTTTTTGTATTGGGGTGTTAGGTGGGGTCTCATTGGGTTGTCAAGGTGTCCTAGGGGTTGTCATGGGGTTTCCTGAGGGTTGTTAGGGGGGTCACGAGGGTCTGTCTGCATGGGTGTCAGGGGGTCTCGATGGGAGTGTTGTCTGGTTGTTTTTAGAGGTGAAAAATATATAAAAAAATGGATTTTTAGGGGTGGTTGTATTATAACTTCTCCTAAACATTGTCCATATATAGTCAAATTTGAGTGGTTATAACCGCCTCTAATGTGATGTTTTAATTAGAGGGGGTTAAAACTATCTCTAATCAAATGAATTTTGTGAGAAATTATAGGGGATTAAAACCCCCTCTAATCTAACAACTGCTAAAGACAGACCTAGTATACCAACACATACCCATAACCACCCAAAATCATATTTGGCGGAAACTTTAGCAGTGTTTATGGGTAACTGCTACTAATGTATTTATAAGGGGTTAAATCCCCTTCAAGTCGACATATTTTTTAATGTGTTAATTCATTATTTATTACAAAATAATGTACATAAAACAGCCCAAAAAATATAGAAATATAATATATTATGAAATTTGGTACATATATTAATATCGTGAACATGGGATATGACAACATTATTAAAAAAATTACTCAACATGCTCCTTGAAAACATCGATCCACTAAAACTGCATGTGATAAACAGGGGACATACATATGATAGGGTTGATATATAAAACCCAGTAAGGGAATAAGCCTGAGGAATCAATAATAAATCATTACATTCTAGATAATAGTTATATAAATGAGACATAAAAGGGGTGAGAATCTATGAAATGAACAATGGGGTGTGATATAGCATGATAGCACAATGGCAACACGGGAAATATGGAAACAACATTAAACATAACAACATAATAATAGGTCAAGGATAACTACCACGTTGTTATCAATTAGTGGAAAAAGTCATGTAATGGATTAGGTTCACTCCCTAATCCCTTTAATGATGTCTCATGAGAGTAAAACATAACCCAATTGATTGGATAATTATATAATTCTGTTCACACCCACCACTTTCATAGCATGTACATGTATAAGTGTGCCACATAAGAACTTTCAACATAGGATCATATTTTAAAAAATGTAATTCCATAATAAATAAGTGCATAATAAATATATGGAATTCCTAAATAAAAGGATTATATTTATGTCTATGCGAATACCCTTGAGTGTATATAATAATGGTATTCACAATAAAATTATTTGTCATGGAAAAATCACGGTGAAATTTCAACAATATAATGATAGTATTTAATGATTAATAAAATGGTTTAATGAGAGAAAAATTGTATATATTCATTTTGACATCATGTTTTCAATAATAGGGTGTGTAAACAGGTATCCCAACATTATTTATTGGAAATTAAAGTCATAAAATGATGAAGATTACTGAATATAAAAGAGAAGTGAAGGATCCCTTACTAAATATCGGCATAGTAACGACATAGGTAAATTCTATAAGGAGAGTGTATAAATGATATATCACTATAATAAAGTCAATTGTATAGTAAATATACATTTATAAACGAATTAACATCTAATCAATTTAGAGTTAAATGGTTAAAAACAATAAAGGTTCTTGAATGCAAAATAAGGTTGAGAGGTCCATTAAATTGAGAGGGTGATTCCAAAATCGTGGGGGCTTCATAATATATTAGGGTACCATTGAATTAGTCTATATAGGATATGGTAGAGTAAAAATATAATTCAAGGTTATTTAGTGAAGGGTAATGGGGGCTTGGGTGGGTTTATTTAGTAAAAGACTTGGGAGTTATTTATTATTTCCCAAACCAAGGTTATAGACTCCATTCGATAATGTAATAAAACCCAAAAACCGTCCCAACATTTTTGACTATGTTTTATATCTAAGGTAACTGGTATTAATTATTTTATATTTACATGGATAGATCATACTAAAATATTTCCCATAGTGATGGGGAAATAAGTCATGTTTATAAAAAATTGATTTCAAAATTTTAAAATATAATATTCATTTTATAAAATTCGTAATGGTTTTATAAAATAAATAAAATATACTCAGAATCACATTATTTTGAATTATTAGAATATATTTTTTGTCGATACCTTTAATTAAATTTATCACATCGCTTTTGGGTCATTATTTTTTCATACTACATGCCGTATATTTAAACTCTATTTAATTTTGACTAGAAAATTTTATTGTCTCAAAAAATTATGACAAATTAATGGTTAGATAATTTAGATATTATAATTCAAAATATAATAATTATTTTACAAAAATATTTTAATAATTATGGTTATTTTTACTATTAAAATAATAATTTATATTTATTGAGAAATTGTGTGTTTTATAGAAATAATATCTTTTAAACCCTAATAAAAATAATTTTGACTTCGTAAAATATTAAGAAAAAACTATAAATAATTAATATTATATAATAAAATAATTCATAAAATATCATTTATTTAATGAAATTATTAATTCATCAAAAGGATTTTCTTAATTGAAATTATGTACCATCAAAAAATATAATTTAGTTTTTATCGAATCAAATTAAAAAATATTTATAAAGTAAAAATAATAATAATTATATATAATCAATATTTAATTTAAAACACAGTATAAATATACATATAATTATGATATTGATACATATCCCTTTATTACACCATAAATTAAATTATGTGTAAGGTTTGTGGTTGTTATATTTTCATGTGGTAGTTCAGTGTACATGGTTTGGGTTGTGATCTCAATATACTTGAACATATCCCATAAACGGTTCCACTAATTATTTATTAGTCGATCTTGTATTGGGAATGGTCATGGGAAAATAACAATGATGTTATCTCCCTTATAAGTTCATATAAATTTTCTCTCTAGGGTATGATCCTACTATTTGATGTCGTCACTTTATTTGTCTGTGTCAACAGTATTTGACAAAACCTTATATCTATAATAATAATATGAACACTATTAAATAGATATATTATCAATGGTTATGATCATTAATGGTATAATAAATATTATAGAAAATAATAAAACAAAAATAAGATCATGTTTTCTCTACAAATGTAATACATAATAGGAAATTTAATTCAACGACAAAGGGAATTTTATTTATAATAGTTCGGTTTATTACATTTCCAGAACTCTATAATGATCTTATATACATATCCCTAATTTTATCATAGGGTTATTATGATTAATAAATGTTTTCTTAATTCATGTTCCCATGTCTTTTTCTAAACGTTCTCTCATACCAACTGTAAATACCATGACCATATTATCCCAGAATCTATTATTAATTATTAGCATTGGAACTAGATTCAAGTTATCAGATCCCAAAGGACCAAATAGTTTGAAGAATTTTTAGTCTAGATAAAAACATGATTACAATATTACATTTGAAAAAAAATTAAAAAAATATTTTTCAAGAATATCATTATTCCATTTTGAATACCGTTACATATCACTGATAGCACTCTCCCTAGATTTCTAGTAAATGAAACAAAATAATTGTGAGATTAATTCCTCAATAAAGGTTTATAATAGTGAATGGTATCTTGAATCAAAAAATAATAATCAACATGTAATAATAAAGAAAAAAATAAATTCTATTTAAATAATTTGACTATCATGAATATATAAGGATTCATCAATATGGTAATGTACATAAGTGAATACACAAGTCATTTAATCAATAAAATGACAGTTAAATTAATTAAGATATATTATTGAAAAAATATTATTAATAATAATAATAAATAAATAATCAATTAATTAGATGACTAATTATTTAACTTCAGGATCTCATGTGTCTTGATACCAAAACTTTCAAGACCTTTGACAAAATAATATAATATTATGGATTGGGTTACACCAAATCCCCATTTAAATAAGGTTATCAAAATAATTCATCTTATGAGACTATTGATGTATGAGGGGAAAATTTATAATTGGACACCACCCATAAATTCATGTTCACACCATTCCATGTATATCAAATAATCGATTTAATTCATGATTAATGTGCATTATTATCAAATATCAATATTGTGCAATGAATACGAATTTATCAATATTTCCATAAATAATGTAATAACATTCAATTTCATACACCTTATATTTAAATGATATATTCTTTATGTAATTATTATATTCATTATAAATAATGTGTTAAATAAGGGGAAATAATATGTCCAATAATAAGAAGAAACAAACTATTTCAAAAGAAAGTTTAATGACTATTAAAATTAATCAGGAAAGGGAATGTTAAAACATTTTCTACTAAATTTCTTCATAAAACATTAATATAAATAATAAATATGGTTCCAATACAACATATACTTAGTATAAAATAAGTCAATTTTTTTTTCATTAAGAAATTGAAATACCATAAAATGACATCAAAAATCATTCTTGAAGAAAATATTCTATTTACTTTTAAAATAATATTTAAACTGATGATTCCAAAAATATTTTAAAAATAAATTTATTTGAAAATAATATTTGATGATTATAAATTTATATTTAAAACATTGAGTGGTCATGATAGTGGTAAATTATACACATTCTGTATCCGTTAAAATGAATGTTCCTTTCACATTTTTAGTAAAATCTCTTTTTACCATGTTTGGAAAATGTGATAGAGATTAATAAAAAAATTATAATTAAAACATGATTATATTCATTTAATAAATAATTTTATGAATTTCAAAATCATTTTTAAAAAAATTAGAAAACATGGTTTTTAATGAAAAATTATTTGCAGCCAAAAAGAAAAAATACTTCTTCTTATATTTAAATATATATATATATATATATATATATTTAACTACCAAATAGAGAATAAAATTATATTATTACATTAAAATTTCTTGGATAACTATAGGATAATAAAATTTATGGTTTTTATTAGGCAATGTAATAACAATTTCCTTCAATGTATATTCATTCATATAAAATTGCAATTAAAATGACATTTAAAAATAAACCATTACAAAGATCATAACATTGAAGTGAGAAATTAACAATGAATTTATTATGTGTATCAAATGAAAATAAACATAGTTTTTTTTAATAAAACATAATATAGTCAAAAATAACTACATGAATAATCTTACAATATCAAATACAATGAAAAACAAATATCCCAATGAAAAGATATTGAGATATGAAATTCATTGCCACTTGGTAACATTAAATTAAAATACTGTAGAAATAAATAATTCAAATTTAAACATAAAATACCATGAATTATTAATTATTCATGATGTATAATGATAAAGTGGCAGTACATACACCTTATATTTCCATAACATTATAATATGCCTCAATAGAGGGAAGTTGAGATAAAGTCCCTTACCTCACTCTTTCTTTAGGTTGAACATACTTTAACAACTGATTTAATGGTATAATTAATTTTATTAACTTATAATAAAACTATATTAATATTTATAATGTCATTAATTATCCTATTATTAGGATTTATCATCTTTTGTTAATAATATTTCATTATAATCATTAATTTTTTAGGTTAATTTCCTTTTTTTCTCATATGTGCTTTGTAATGGATGTTATAGTTCTTATGAATAATATATATATAAATCATATAATGAATAATAATAATTTTATTAATATCACATTTACACATTATATACCATTTTTTAATCATTATTATATGTTGGAAATGGAAAATGAATTGCATCACTTCATGGGGATGATATGTCATACGTACACACAAGCGACAATACCATTCCACAAATGAGTTAAAGTGTAACAAGGTGATAGGACAATGAATTTTTTATATTAAATATCATTTCACATATATCACATATATTCATTAAATTCACCCTTTTTATTTTCCATGTAAATCATATGTTAGAAATGAATCACATAGCTTAGTGAGTCGGGGGTCTTTCGTACACTAGAGCGACGTTATAATATTTTAAATGGTTTGGAAGGTAAGAAGTAATATGTGATATTATAATTAGATAAGAATAATAATATCACAAATATTATATATATACATTAAAAATATCATTATATTCAACCATTATATTTTTTGATTGAAAAAAAATTACATCTGTTTGTGAGGTGGTAGTTTTTGTAGCCACGATTGACAAGTACATTTCCCATTTCATAGAGGAGGAGATAGATAAATATTATGAAATAAAAATAAAAATATATCAATATATGGGATATAATTGTTTCCTTTTATTATATTTTTATGAAATAACTCATGATGTAAAATGAATATATAAAATGAAAAATCTTCGTTAAGATAATTACCTTCCCTAAGAGAAACATCCATTGGATATCCTCTTAAAAATCACAGGGTTTGTATTTTTGGAATAAAAACATATCTATAATGTTTATATATTTGTTTAAGTGGTAAATTTTCTTGGTTTTTTTGTGAAAACGTAATTTATTATTGATAGTTCCCTTTTATAAGTAGGGGAGAGGGGACACCATGAATTTTTTTAAAAGAATAATGTGTAGACATGTTTTCCACAATTCAAAAGGCTATAAAATGGATCATTATCCAACAATATAAGAGATAACATAAAAACATGTCCATAAATTGGTTTTTTCAGAATGTTTTTGTTCATTTCAACCCTTATTATTTTAGTTTAACCTCCCTAGTAAACCCTTTTTCACATTAACTATAGTATTTTATTTATGTTTTCAATAATGCTATTGTAAAAATTAATGTTGAAAAAATTATATAATATATATTATTCTGATCAAAAATATATAATACATTTTCCCAAATTCAATTCATCTAACTAATAGAATCCAAATTAAAATTGAACTCACATAAGTGTCATGAAAACAGGTTTTCCAAAGAAAAGAATTCGAAATTTGAAAACATTTAGACAGTAAAATATTCATATAATTGATTCCAATAACCTAAATTATTTTAATTTTAATTAAATCAATCTAATTTTTCATTTTAAAAAAATTTTAGATAATTTTTACTTGTAGATTCTTAAAACGAAAATTCATTTTTTAACAAAAATCATTATTTTGCACTAATCTACAAAAAATGAAGCTTTTCATAAATATCCCAAGAAATAATCATAAAATAATTTTGAAATTTTTAATTGTGAAATTAAGTGTTCATTTTTATATAAATTTTATAAAAATGGAAACGATAAATTTTAAAATAGGTGTGAAAAATGCGATTTGAACACATTTTTAAAAAATATGGTTTTTAGAAAATTGCACTTTCTTTAAAATGATTTTTTTTATAATAAATAGATATGCATGGAACATGAGTGAAAATTTATTTTCATTAATTAGAAAAAAAATTCATACCCTCATACAAAATTTAAAAAATATAATAATAACATTTTGAATAATAATTTTTCAATAAAGTTAAGTGAATCATTTAAACTAAGTGTTTTTTACAACCCTACCTATCAAAAAATGTAATTTATATAAAATAAATATATCGTAAAGTCTCAGGTTGTTAAATTATATTATAATAATTGTGTTTAATGTCTTATATTCTATCTAACATGATGTTCCTTTTTTAAAATTTTATGTTATTACAATATCCACACACAAAAATTCTTTCTACACTACCAGTCTGTCAACTAATATTATAATCACATAGTATCTCATCTATCACTACCCCAACCGAAGGAAAACACGGCCATAAAATTATCTATAACATCCTACCAAAACTCCTCCTAAAAACTCCATTTTTATATGGAATCAATAGTAATCAAATAATTGATTTATGTTGAATAGATTCTCTTAAATTGTTCCCTCTTATTTAATTATAATTTTATATTCAAACATTTAAATCATGATTCAAAATTTACATGAAACAAATTTATTAAGAACTTCATGTAATTTAGCTAATTATAACGGTTAAAATAATATCAATGATAGATGTAATGTTATCACATTGTAATATATGGATCAATAATATTTGTAATAGGAACCAATAACCAACGCAATAGTAAACATTCTCTACCAACTTGCTCATGTTGTCCTCAAAAATCTAACAACACATTTATGTTTGAACAAAAACATCAATACTTATATTTTTCAACCATCTCAATTTCACAATCATATTATATTTATTGTCCCATTTTGAAAGGTGATTATAAAAAATAAATAATGGTATTTATTAAATTTTACTAAAAATATAATTCTCATAGAAGAAGTTATAAAAAATACATAAATTATAAAAATAACATGAAAACCATTGAAAAAGATTCAAATCACGCTCTTCCCTTATTTTTTATACTATGGTAAATCCATAAAATTATCCTACTGAGACTAATAATATTAAAATTCAAAAAACTACATATTATGAATAAATGGGATGTTATAAATCCTATATATCAACTAGAGCTTCAATAATCATCGTAAAATAACAAGAATGACTGGATGGTCACACGAGTAAAAACACCAAAGGTAAAATATAAAAAAACTATAACATATAAATATCACTAAATAAATCAATAAAACCTCACATAATCAAAACCTAATACCACTTTTTTAGACTCCCAAAAATGGAACAATGAGATAGAATAGAGAATAAAAGGAAAGGAAATCGTCTTGGGTCTCAAAGAGATTGATATTATTAATTATAGGGATATAATCTACCCAAGGTCCTCAAGGATCTCATAATATGTTCCAATGATCTATTAGGGATCATGGAATGATTAGTAAAATATAACTAATTCTATACAAACAACGAATTTTTAATAAGAACTAGAAAAAACAATGTCATAATCTAATGTATTACATTCACGTTCTAAAAATTTAAACTCAATGAGACTCTAGAAAACACACTGTGATATCCCATTACATATACCAAAATATAATTTTAAAACCACTTTAAGTTAATAAAATTAATGAAGGCCCTAGAATAAACTAGAATACAAAATTGTAATACCTGATCCTCTAAGAAAGGTGCTACAAACCCCAACATTTCCACAATAACTTGACAGAACCCAAACAAAACTATGGTGAAATTAAATCACCATGACACATAAAAACTCTATTAAATAAATCCAATAAATTTCTCTCCCATGATTCCATGCTATAACAGGTATCACCACACTGTAATGAACCTCTACAAAACATTACAAATAGGCTCTTGTAAGATAAATCTCAAGGATCCCATGAGATAACTAAAATGCATCAGAAGAATCAAAAACACGCATAGAACACCATGTTTAGGCCTTAAAAATAATGGAACAAACTATATAGTGTAATATAAACTAATGAATCTTCATGTATGATTAAATCAAAGAGACTTCTATGTAACAATAACACATAGACTATCACATTGTAACCAAACATCTTCATTCCACATTAATACATCCACTTATGCATATTGTGACACTAATGTATTTTTACTCACAACCCACCACTTAACAAAAAAACTATTGCATTGACTAATTCCTCCCAATGATTAATCCCAGAATTTTGATTAACTATCTCATCTAGTTAACACCTCAATGGGAAACAAATTAGGCCACACCGCAACACCTAATTAATAATAAAATTTAATACCTAAAATTATATTACATCTTTAAAACTCCACTTGACGCCTATTATACCCAAATTGTTTTAATTGATATTCCATGGAGATCCAAGCAATTACAATACATATCCATTAGAAATTACAATTTAATCATATGGGAATAGTTTTAATTCTAATGCTCAACTTTTCACCACCATAAGACATCACCAAGTATTTCAATGACTCTACAATAAACAAAAAAACGTTTCTAACCAATTAAAATTATTTATTGACATTATTTAAAATAAATAAAACAAACCATAAAAATTTCATTTGGTTTTTCAAACCCTTATTTAACCAATTTAAAACATGAAATTATAGGTATAATGTATATCATTACTCAACCAGAAAAATGTGTTAAAGTTGTCAACAGAAATAGAATAATTGCATATATTTGATTTTAAAATAAATTAAGAGAGTTTATTTAAAAGTCTTTAATTTGTCATATTCATTGTTTATGTTCTATTTTATAAATTTATGTAAATTAATTGGATAGTATCATCATTGAAAACAAGTTATTTGATCTAATATTCCTTTTTAAATCGTTTTACACTCCTTTATAAAAACATTGTTTATATTATATATTTTTTTTGAATGTAGGTCATAGGAAAATATTATCTAAGTCAAAAAATTCCATGTTTTGATGCTGAAAAATGATGAATAAATTTTTACCTACTATTTATGTGTTAAATTTAGGAACTTCATCATTATAGATATTATATTAAATTTATCTATGTACAAGATCCAATAATGAGTTTACAATTAAAACCAAAAAATTTCATAATTATGTAACAAAAAATTTTTGTACTATTAGATGAAATATATGCTGTTGAATTTAACTTTAAACCATTAGAGGAAGTTCTACCACATCTAGAGGAATATATTTCAACTATATATATTATTCTTCAAACATTTGAATTCTTCTACTGCCAAAAAAATTGCTACTATAAAAATCATATTTCAACCACCATGAGACTACTATGAATATAGAAGAGATCAAATAACTTCAAAATAGAATATCTACCATTATAAAATATGTATTACCTTGAATAATGTTTTATTACCATGAAGCTATACTACAATTGAAAACTCTTCTTCTATTGAGTTTTCTATATCCATAACTATTTGAGATTAATTTAATATTAAAATTAAAATTTCTTAATTAAAAATTTTAATTCATGTTAGAGAGGTGGTCAATATGTGGATATAAGAATATTTATTCATAAACAGATACTCAGAAGAATTAATGTAAAATATATAAATTCTAGATTTACTACCCATAATGAGAATTTATTTCATTATTATCTTACAAGAGATAATTTGAGTTTCTAAAAATTATAAATTCAAGGAACCAATTATTCATAATGGTTGAATATAAAGGTAAATGAAATATGGATGGTTAGTTTGTTAAGTGAATATTCATGATTACGTGTTCCTTCTAAAAATAAATTAGATATTATGTATTGTTTATGAAAATGTTTTTTTAATAAAAAATAATATCTTTTTAGGATAATTGAAATGATAATTCAAAGTGACATCAAGGATAGATTTAAATTCATTCAAATAGATGAATGAAATAATTTATAATCATCTCAAACATAATCAATCAAAAAGAACAATGAAAACACTTTAATATTATTTCACTCACCTTCTATATTTTTTACTCACCTTTGATTCCATATTTCTTCATTTTTATTAAAACTGAGAATAATATCTTGTACTATATTTTAGTTTACTTGGATACTATATTCTAATTACATTCACTTTATTCATTCCTTGAATAATAATGAATGATACGGGTTATATATTTGACTTATTAGCGAATAGTTTGTTTTTTAAAACAAGATCCAGGGCTTCTATCAATATTAGTAGGAGTTAATTAGAATACTTAGTAATGGGTGGCTATAAATTTTAGAGGATTTGATATTTTCATTGATACAGAAACTCTGGTATTTATTTACAATATGTCTTATTTGGATTTTTATTACGTTTATTTAAAAATTAGTATATTTTTTAACTATTTTATGAAAATCAATACATTATGTGTTATATTTAATTAGTTCTATATTTTTATTATGTGATTATATTTTTATCGAAATTGAAGGTGATTTTAAAAGAAAATAACAGAGTTTTTTTCAAAACATTACTAATTATTTTAAAAATATCAAGTTATATATTTATAATTTTTTGTAAACTGGTATATTATTTGAACGGTGTTTTTCCCTTAAATATATTTCAAATATAAATTCATACTAATTCCTCAATTAACAACTATTTATATTTCCACGATAGACAGCATGTGTTTTCAGAGTGCTATTTTTGTTCCTTACTTTAATTTATATTCTGTTATCTGTCATCCATTTTTTAACCAATAGATCTAAATTTATATTAAATATAAACTTCAATCCTTATATATAATACTAGAAATACTATGACCTATATATTTTAATGACACAAATTATTCTCAAAAAAGTATTTAAATGAAAATACATCTTGAATTCATGTGATTCAATATTTGGGCCACTATTGATGATCAACATAGAAAACGTAAAGCTCCTAGAGCTAACTAGAGTGATTCCAGTATGGTTGAATATGAAGTAAATTAAAAATAAATAAAGGATTTATTATATCCACTATGAAAATATTAAATAATATTTTAAAGTTCTACAATTATTTAAATTTAGGATACTTTATATGTGTTTTATGAAGGCACATCCCATGTTAAAGAAATGAATTTAAATACCTCTAATATTTAGCATGATATATGTATAGTGATTATTATAGTGTATTTTTCTAATATATACATTAAAATTAATGAGATTAAACACATTATTCAATTCTAGGTGAAAGTAACTTGTAACACCCCAATCTTCCACGGTACGTTTCCCTTCGAATAATGCGATAGCGTGTGTTGTATGCAACCTCGAGTTCTAACACACACCACAACTAATTAAAATATCCGTTGTGAATAGTAATACCTACTTTTTGAAATCATATATATTTTATATTTCAAAATGGACTTCATTTTTGGATTCGGAATATTGAAATTAGCCTAGGGTGAAATTTTGGTACTTTTCGGATAACTTTAATATTTTGATGAATAGTGAAAATTACTAAATTTTAATTAAAAACAACTTTTTTAATCAAAATAATTAATAGTGATAAATTGTGAATTTGAGTGGTTTTAAAGTATATTTAGAATATATTTTTACCATTTAATATAATTTTGTTCATTGGACATAATTTTACAATTAAACCGAACATAAACAAGTGTCAATCTTTTGGTAGTTATTACCTCTTAAAAACACGCTTTTTGTTTTGACAGCGGGAATTAATTTTAAATTAATTTCTGCCACTTCTGTGTTTTGAATTTAGAAAAATGGATTCCATATTTGGAATCAGGATGTCGAAATTGTGTAAATAGGTAACTTTTATTTTTAGACATTTTGAATAATTACTGTGGTAAATATTTTATTTACCATGGTTAAGGGTAAATCCGGTAAATAAGGGTTAAAAATAATATTATAATAATACAAAATTACCCTAAAACGTGTCCTAACCTTATTGGTGGACACATAACCGACCATGAGCATCCTTGGGTCAATTTGGGGACCCCTTGGAGCCACTTGTATGTGGTAGGGACACATTATATTAATAAAGTTAAAATAAAAATAAAAATGGCATAAGCTTACATCTTTTAGAAGAACAATTTTTACATAGGGTTATACATGTTGTATTTTCGATTATAAATATTAATTAGAAAGATAAAAAGATTTCCTAAATAATGATATTTTATTTATAATTTTTAGACATTAAATAATTTATTTTATTTATGACAAAATGATGATGCAGTAATTACTAAAATAGTGAAAAATTAAAATAATTGATATTATAAATACCCAAATAAATAAAATATGAAACTTTTAATGAATTAAACTAATTTTCTAGGATAATATGATATATTAGGATTGATTTAATTGACTTTGTTCAAAGTAATCAATCTGTTATGAGTTTCACAAAAATCAACTATTGAATAGTGTCAAAATTGACATAAAAGAGTTCTTAAAACAAATATTATATTATTAATTGATATTAAATTCCTAAAAATCTAAGGTTCGGCCAAGAGACTTATATTATGATAGGTTAATCATTAATGGACCACTTGGGGGTCGCTTGGATGTATATAGTAAGTTTATTAACCATATTATATAAAAATACAAAGAGACATTGTAAAAGTGAAACTAATTAACTTAGAGTTAATACTTAAAGATAAGGTTAATATAAGTACCCAAACCTGTCTAAATTCTATTGGTTGAGTGGTTTTCGACCTATCCCCACCTTAACCTTTGAATAGTCAACTTTGGAGCCATTAGAAACCGAATATGAATTTATTATAAATTAATATTTCTAGCTTTTCCAAAGGTGCCCCTCACCACTCTTATAAAAGGGCACTCCTCCTTCTCATTTCCTCACACCTCTCAAGCCACTTGGCTCGTCCAAACTCTGCCCAAATAAGCTCCCCACATCCCTCTCCTCCTCCTTGAAGCTTTCCATTAGGCAGAAAGCATTTCAAAAAGTCCTTTGGTTCCAACCAAAGTGAGTTACATAAATTAAAGGTAACGATTTCTCTTAAATTATTTTCATTTATTTTGCTTCTTCAACTCCCAAACTCTTTTTATTTCCTTTCTTTTGTAACAACACCAGTATCCTCAATATACTAGGATGTTGTTATAAGAAGGATTCAAACTACACATACACACAACTCCATCTAATGGATGATGAACATAATGTTTCTGTGGATGGCAAACTAACGCCTCACGAAACGATGATTGTTCAAATACATCTTACCACCTCTCATGGTGGCCATTATGATGGAACTGTAATTAAATATGATATTAATGATATATATTTTATATATAAGCTTCTGTAATTCCATTTTATTTCATTCCATTATTCGTTTCATGTTGTATATACATACGATAATTTCATTTGAGGAAGTGCGGACTACCGCCCCCTTAAAATGATATGACTCGTTCATACCACACATGGAACGTATAAAGGATGGTGTTAATGAACTTAAGTAACATATATAAAATATTATATTATACTGGAATAGTAATATACCTATGTATCATTTGGATTTGATTCTTTTAAAATAAAAATTAAATGGAAGTAGCGTTCGTGCGTACGTACGGACTACCGTCTCCACGAACGCGATGAGATTCATTCTCCATCGTATCCATTCAAGTATAATTACCATTTAATGATTTAAAAATGATGTTTAAGGACTTGATATCATTCTGTATATGAATAAGATACAACAAACATGACTTATGTAACAAAACATATAAAAGAAAATGAGTAACTTAACACCCGAAACGACGATAATTCTAAGATATTATTAACAAATCAATGTTAAAAGATCATATATGATATCATATTAATATATATGATTCTTGTATAATTTAATAACAATTATTTCACCATTATACAGGGAGTTAACCTACCCCAACCAAGGAAAAGTACAAGGTAAGGGTTATTTCACAATCTCTTCATTATCCGAGGTTGTATTATACGTAATAATCTACTGGGATCTCTTTATCATCCACATCCATGTTTTTTCGAAATGTATTTCAAAACATTTTTACTATTTACAAGAATATGGGTTAAAGTCATTTATACCCTTGTTTGACTTTTTATAAGAGGTTTATAAAGGAATCTTTCCATCGTTTTCAAAACAAGGTCCTTTTTAACCTTTTCGACAGAATTGAGGTAAGAATGTTTTTTTTAACTTATACGACGGGTGCGGTTATTTTCCGCCTTTATAAAATCGTCGAAGCTTTCCATACAAGCTTATAAGAATATTTTCAAAGAAAATGTTTTATTTTATATGGATCTTAAATGATTTCAAAATAAAAGGAGATACTTCTTTAAAAAGAATTTTGATTTCATCTATGTCAACATCCTTTGATGGATTTTAAGATTATTTGAAGTTGATTTATTATGATACAAAACTTCTATATTGTATTGAAGGTTTTGTGATATGTTTGACAGTGGATGTGCTATTTTTATACCATTCATAGTTTATGGTGAAATTATTGACATTTCGTATGCTAGTTTTAATACGAATGTTTATGTTATGTTTAAACCTTTTCATATGGGAATGCATTGGACTTAATAAGTGACGGGTGGAGCCCGCTATAGCTCCTCGATGCATCGGTAGGTCTCATGAGACAAACTAGTGTCTTGGCACAAGGCCTTGACAAAATCTTATTTGTAGTCTTGGCACGAGGCCTTGGCTATGTGGTTATGATAGTCTGGCATTATGCATTCCAACATTATGAAAGTGGTTATTGATATTGCATGTGATTATTCGATTAGTAGAATATCCATGTGAACAAGTAAATGGCATTATTTCATTTTACTTTTGCCATACTATGTTGAAGTTCAATTTTAAAAGGCTTTTGTTTTAGTTATACATTGCCTTAAATGTTTATTCTTATTGATGAAAGTTTCCGCTATATTGTTATCCTTACTGGGCATTTGAGCTCACCCCTTTTCTATGTTTTATTTTTCCCAGGAAGTGAAGATGTAAGTTATGAATGACCTGCAAGGATATTATGAGGGGATTATAGTGTGGACTGTGGAAACATTATGTTGTTGTATTAGTTTTTCATTTTATGATGTAATGAAAAACTTATGAATATATCTAGTGTTTCCAAGGCTACTAAACCAATCGGTCTTTCGAGATTTGATCTTTCTTATGTTCATGCCAATGTTATGTAATTAATGCACCGACTCTGGGTAGCTGGGGTCGGGGCGTTACAGTTGGTATCAGAGGAAGTTTAGTACAAACCTTGGAAGCTAGATTTAGATAAACTCTGATTAGAGCACATAGACCTAAGATGAACTTTGAGGATTAGTATAGAAGAACTTCCTAGAATTTTGGTATTGTAGAGACTTTGTGAGTTTTCCGAGCAATACATCCCTGTCTGGATACGAGCAGGTAGAGGCGGCTCTGGCACAGATGTACCTAGGGGTAAAACCCGAAAACACCGCTTTGAGCTAGACTCGAACGGGAACTGGTGCACGACAACGGGCCTTGCTGCACTCTTGGTTACGACACTCCCGGGGGATATGCTTAGGATAACTCTCACTTTCTTTACAAATCATTATGAAGGGTTTATGAGTATATACTTCCTCAAAGAAAACATATTTATGATTATGGATTATATCCATAGATAGTTCAATTTATGTTTAGTGTTTTATAAGTATGGGATTATGTATTTTGATGCATAAACTGATCTAGTTTATGCCATTTTTTTAGAAATGGCGCCTAGTGGAAGAAATGGAAACCGTATCAATGCACGCACTCCATGTAGGGATTGCCCTCCTGCTCAAGATAATTATAGTGGGGCTGGTGATGCAACTGGTACTGATCAGCTAATCACCATACTGGGACAACTTACACTGGTTATGAATAATAACCTTACCCGTATGGAGCACCCTGATCCGCAGCGTGGAGGATCAATGTTAGATCGATTCATGAGACAACAACCACCAACGTTCAATGGGAATACAAATCCCTTAGTAGCTGAGCAATGGATATTTTCCCTAGAGAAAATATTTCAGGCTTTGGGGAGCAGTGAAAGGGAAAAAGTTATCATGGCAGTTTACCGCCTCACTGGAGATGCTGATCAATGGTGGTCATTGATTCAAAATACGAAGGAAGATGATGAAGTATCAAATATGGAATGGAGGGAGTTCAAAGATCTGTTTTTAGAAAAATACTTTCCTCGCGACCATCGAGCAGATATGGAAAGACAATTTCTGAGTCTGAGACAAAAGGAGGATGAGAATGTCACAAAGTATGAGGCTAACTTTACAAGGTTAGAGAGGTACGCTGGTGATTATATTCGCAACCCAAGAAGTAAGATTGATCGTTTCTTTGATGGGTTAAAACCATTTCTCCGTCGAGCATTAGTCTCACAATCATTTTCATCGTACGAAGACATTGTCTCATGTGCTATCAAGACCGAAAAGGAATTCTCTAAGTCTTATGACTTTAAAGAAAAGCAAGAGAAGAAGAGACCTGCTGATCAATCTGGGAATGGAAATAAGGGGAAGAAGGGAAAGGTTGAATATCCATCTTGTGGTAAATGCGGGAAGAAACATCCTGGTACTTGCTTGAAGGCAATGGGAGTCTGTTACAAGTGTGGTGAAAAAGGCCACCAAGCTCATGATTGCAAGGGGAATAAGGAAGCTACCAACGTTCAGTGCTAAAATTGCAGGGAGATGGGGCATTATGCAAATGCATGTCCTAAGATTCAGGAGAACTTACCTCAGAAAAGGCCAAGGGATCAAGGCCAGGCTTATGCTATCACTACTGCTGAGGTAGAAACTCCGAAAGACGTGGTGGCAGGTAATTTAATGGTTTCCTCAAGTTTAGCAAATGCATTATTTGATTCTGGATCATCGCATTGTTTCATATCTTCCCAGTTTGCTAAGAAAATTAGATATTTCCAATTTGATTTAATAAGGGAGTTGTCAGTTAAAACTCCTAAGGGAAGTATCGTTGCAACATAGTTTTGTGAATCAGTCCCCATTAGAGCACATAAATTTTCATTATCTGCTGATCTCATCGTCATACCTATGATTGAGTTTGATATAATCCTCGGTATGGACTGGCTTTCGGACTATGATGCGAAGATTTATTGTAAGAAGAAAGAGGTTACGATTCTTGATGATAATGATAAGGAACACCTTATTTTTAGAGCAGAATCGTCACCACCTAATTCTTATTTAGATCCACCCCCAGTAGTTCAACTTAATTCAATTATTGGGGAGGAAGAGAATGAAATAACTGTCGTTGAGGAAAGGAATGTTCAAATAGAGGATGTACCTGTTGTGAAAGAATTTGTAGATGTATTTCCGGAAGATTTACCTGGACATCCTCCAGAACGAGAAGTTGAGTTTTCCATTGATTTGATTCCTGGATCAAGGCCTATATCGAAGACCCCTTATAGAATGGCCACTGTAGAGTTAGTCGAACTAAAGAAACAACTAGAGGAATTGAGTAACAAGGGATTTATTCGCCCTAGTGTTTCTCCATGGGGAGCCCCTGTTCTTTTTGTTAAAAAGAAAGATGGATCTATGAGGTTATGTATCGACTACAGGGAGATCAATGCTATAACAATAAAGAACAAGTATCCCCTACCTCGTATTGATGATTTATTTGACCAACTGCATGGAGCTCAATACTTTTCAAAGATTGACCTTCGGTCTGGATACCATCAGTTGTGTGTAAATAAAGAAGACATTCCGAAGACAGCATTTCGAACCAGGTACGGGCATTACGAGTTTACTGTAATGCCGTTTGGATTGACTAATGCACCATCTGTATTCATGGATCTAATGAATAGAGTTTTCAAAGAGTATCTCGATGAATTTGTGGTGGTATTTATTGATGATATCTTGGTATACTCCAAAACCTACGAAGATCATGAAAATCACTTGCGCATTATCTTGAAGACTCTGAGGAGGCATGAATTATATGGGAAGTTTAGCAAGTGTGAATTCTGGCTTCAGGAGATTTCTTTTCTTGGACATATTGTCTCTAAAGATGGAATCTCTGTTGATCCTTCTAAGACCAAGGCAATCCAAGAATGGCCAGCACCTACGAGTATAACTGAGGTACGTAGTTTTATTGGTTTGGCAGGTTATTATCGACGTTTCGTCCAGAATTTTGCCCGATTGGCTAACCCATTAACGAAGCTCACACGTAAAGGGGTTAAATTTGTTTGGACAAAAGAGTGTGAAAAATGTTTCGAAGAACTGAAGAGAAGATTAGTCAATGCTCCTATATTGACTCTACCATCGGGGAATGATGGGTTCGTTATTTATAGTGATGCATCGAAGAAAGGACTTGGCTGTGTCCTTATGCAGAATGATAGAGTTATTGCCTATGCATCACGACAGTTGAAAATTCATGAACAAAACTATCCTACTCATGATCTTGAGTTAGCAGCTGTGATCTTTGCTTTGAAGATATGGAGGCACTACCTCTATGGTGAAAAATGTGAGATTTATACTGATCACAAGAGTTTGAAGTATATTTTCTCACAAAAAGAACTCAACATGAGGCAAAGGAGATGGCTTGAATTACTCAAGGATTATGATTGTACGATACACTACCACCCGGGGAAGGCAAACAAGGTGGCAGATGCTTTGAGTAGAAAAGACCATGGAGTTTTGAACAATATGAGAATTGAAAGGGATCCAATTTTCATGGATCTAGTGAAAATGGACATGGGAATAACCAGGGAAGGTGAAACATCAATGCTTTTTCAAATGGTTGCCAAACCATCTTTACTAGAAAGGATTAAGAGTTCTCAGACCGATGATGACGAATTCCAAAAGAAGATTAAAGCTGTGAATGATGGGAGATTGAGAGACTTTGTGTATGAAGATGGAATTTTGAAATTCGGGAAGAGACTTTGTGTTCCCAATATACCTGATCTAAAAAGGGAATTGCTGGATGATGCTCATAGTTCCAATTTCTCTATACACCCTGGGAGCACCAAAATGTATAGAGATTTGAAAGAACATTTTTGGTGGGACAACATGAAGAGGGAGATTGCTGATTTTGTGTCAAGATGTATGGTTTGTCAACAAGTGAAAGCTGGAAGGCAACAGCCTGGAGGAGTCATGCAACCTCTTCCCATACCGGAGTGGAAATGGGACAATGTTACGATGGAATTTGTCATGGGGCTACCGAAGACTCCTAGAAGGAACGATGCAATATGGGTTATTGTTGATCGTCTTACCAAGTCAGCACATTTTCTTGATATAAGAGAAGATCTACCCCTGGAACGTCTAGCAAGACTATACATTAATGAAGTTGTCAGACTTCATGGAGTACCCCTATCGATTGTTTCTGATCGTGATCCCAGTTTTACTTCAAGATTTTGGAAAAGTCTTCAGAAATCCCTGGATACTGAACATCATTTGAGCACTGCTTACCACCCTCAGACAGACGGACAATCAGAACGGACTATTCAGACCTTAGAAGACATGTTGAGATCTTGCTCACTTGATTTTCAGGGTATGTGGGATCAATATTTACCACTAGTAGAATTTTCCTATAACAATAGCTTCCATTCGAGTATTCAGATGGAACCATATGAAGCGTTATACAGAAATAGATGTCGTACACCAACCTGTTGGGATGACGTTGGTGAAAGAAAACTTGTAGGCCCAGAACTGGTGGAGGAAACGGTGGAAAAGGTGAAAGTAATCCAAAATCACATCAAAGCAGCTCAAAGTAGGCAGAAGAGCTATGCCGATAATCGAAGGAAGGATTTGGAATTTCAAGTCGGTGATCATGTTTTCCTGAAGGTATCTCCGTGGAAGGGAGTCATACATTTTGGTAAGAAAGGTAAATTGAGTCCCAGGTACATCGGACCTTTCGAAATTCTAGAAAGAATTGGGGCTGTAGCTTACCGATTGGCAATGCCGCCAAGTCTCTCCAAAGTTCATGATGTGTTCCACGTATCTCTGTTGAGAAAATACATGCCTGACCCAACGCATGTACTCACCTATGAGGAATTAGAACTGGAACCCGATCTGTCTTATTGTGAAGAGCCCGTCAAGATTCTTGATACAAGAGAACAAGTACTGAGAAACCGGACGACACGTCTGGTAAACGTTTTGTGGATAAATCATAAGATGGAAGAGGCAACATGGGAACCCGAGGAACTTATGATGAAGAACCACCCGAGTCTTTTTATGCAGTAATACCCTAGAAATTGCGAGGACGCAATTATTTGAAGGAGGGGAGAATGTAACACCCCAAGCTTCCACGGTACGTTTCCCTTCGAATAATGCGATAGCGTGTGTTGTATGCAACCTCGAGTTCTAACACACACCACAACTAATTAAAATAGCCTTTGTGAATAGTAATACCTACTTTTTGAAATCATATATATTTTATATTTCAAAATGGACTTCATTTTTGGATTCGGAATCTTGAAATTAGCCTAGGGTGAAATTTTGGTACTTTTCGGATAACTTTAATATTTTGATGAATAGTGAAAATTACTAAATTTTAATTAAAAACAACTTTTTTAATCAAAATAATTAATAGTGATAAATTGTGAATTTGAGTGGTTTTAAAGTATATTTAGAATATATTTTTACCATTTAATATAATTTTGTTCATTGGACATAATTTTACAATTAAACCGAACATAAACAAGTGTCAATCTTTTGGTAGTTATTACCTCTTAAAAACACGCTTTTTGTTTTGACAGCGGGAATTAATTTTAAATTAATTTCTGCCACTTCTGTGTTTTGAATTTAGAAAAATGGATTCCATATTTGGAATCAGGATGTCGAAATTGTGTAAATAGGTAACTTTTATTTTTAGACATTTTGAATAATTACTGTGGTAAATATTTTATTTACCATGGTTAAGGGTAAATCCGGTAAATAAGGGTTAAAAATAATATTATAATAATACAAAATTACCCTAAAACGTGTCCTAACCTTATTGGTGGACACATAACCGACCATGAGCATCCTTGGGTCAATTTGGGGACCCCTTGGAGCCACTTGTATGTGGTAGGGACACATTATATTAATAAAGTTTAAATAAAAATAAAAATGGCATAAGCTTACATCTTTTAGAAGAACAATTTTTACATAGGGTTATACATGTTGTATTTTCGATTATAAATATTAATTATAAAGATAAAAAGATTTCCTAAATAATGATATTTTATTTATAATTTTTAGACATTAAATAATTTATTTTATTTATGACAAAATGATGATGCAGTAATTACTAAAATAGTGAAAAATTAAAATAATTGATATTATAAATACCCAAATAAATAAAATATGAAACTTTTAATGAATTAAACTAATTTTCTAGGATAATATGATATATTAGGATTGATTTAATTGACTTTGTTCGAAGTAATCAATCTGTTATGAGTTTCAAAAAAATCAACTATTGAATAGTGTCAAAATTGACATAAAAGAGTTCTTAAAACAAATATTATATTATTAATTGATATTAAATTCCTAAAAATCTAAGGTTCGGCCAAGAGACTTATATTATGATAGGTTAATCATTAATGGACCACTTGGGGGTCGCTTGGATGTATATAGTAAGTTTATTAACCATATTATATAAAAATACAAAGAGACATTGTAAAAGTGAAACTAATTAACTTAGAGTTAATACTCAAAGATAAGGTTAATATAAGTACCCAAACCTATCTAAATTCTATTGGTTGAGTGGTTTTCGACCTATCCCCACCTTAACCTTTTAATAGTCAACTTTGGAGCCATTAGAAACCGAATATGAATTTATTATAAATTAATATTTCTAGCTTTTCCAAAGGTGCCCCTCACCCCTCTTATAAAAGGGCACTCCTCCTTCTCATTTCCTCACACCTCTCAAGCCACTTGGCTCGTCCAAACTCTGCCCAAATAAGCTCCCCACATCCCTCTCCTCCTCCTTGAAGCTTCCCATTAGGCAGAAAGCATTTCAACAAGTCCTTTGGTTCCAACCAAAGTGAGTTACCTAAATTAAAGGTAACGATTTCTCTTAAATTATTTTCATTTATTTTGCTTCTTCAACTCCCAAAATCTTTTTATTTCCTTTCTTTTGTAACAACACCAGTATCCTCAATATACTAGGATGTTGTTATAAGAAGGATTCAAACTACACATACACACAACTCCATCTAATGGATGATGAACATAATGTTTCTGTGGATGGCAAACTAACGCCTCACGAAACGATGATTGTTCAAATACATCTTACCACCTCTCATGGTGGCCATTATGATGGCACTGTAATTAAATATGATATTAATGATATATATTTTATATATAAGCTTCTGTAATTCCATTTTATTTCATTCCATTATTCGTTTCATGTTGTATATACATACGATAATTTCATTTGAGGAAGTGCGGACTACCGCCCCCTTAAAATGATATGACTCGTTCATACCACACATGGAACGTATAAAGGATGGTGTTAATGAACTTAAGTAACATATATAAAATATTATATTATACTGGAATAGTAATATACCTATGTATCATTTGGATTTGATTCTTTTAAAATAAAAATTAAATGGAAGTAGCGTTCGTGCGTACGTACGGACTACCGTCTCCACGAACGCGATGAGATTCATTCTCCATCGTATCCATTCAAGTATAATTACCATTTAATGATTTAAAAATGATGTTTAAGGACTTGATATCATTCTGGATATGAATAAGATACAACAAACATGACTTATGTAACAAAACATATAAAAGAAAATGAGTAACTTAACACCCGAAACGACGATAATTCTAAGATATTATTAACAAATCAATGTTAAAAGATCATATATGATATCATATTAATATATATGATTCTTGTATAATTTAATAACAATTATTTCACCATTATACAGGGAGTTAACCTACCCCAACCAAGGAAAAGTACAAGGTAAGGGTTATTTCACAATCTCTTCATTATCCGAGGTTGTATTATACGTAATAATCTACTGGGATCTCTTTATCATCCACATCCATGTTTTTTCGAAATGTATTTCAAAACATTTTTACTATTTACAAGAATATGGGTTAATGTCATTTATACCCTTGTTTGACTTTTTATAAGAGGTTTATAAAGGAATCTTTCCGTCGTTTTCAAAACAAGGTCCTTTTTAACCTTTTCGACAGAATTGAGGTAAGAATGTTTTTTTAACTTATACGACGGGTGCGGTTATTTTCCGCCGTTATAAAATCGTCGAAGCTTTCCATACAAGCTTATAAGAATATTTTCAAAGAAAATGTTTTATTTTATATGGATCTTAAATGATTTCAAAATAAAAGGAGATACTTCTTTAAAAAGAATTTTGATTTCATCTATGTCAACATCCTTTGATGGATTTTAAGATTATTTTAAGTTGATTTATTATGATACAAAACTTCTATATTGTATTGAAGGTTTTGTGATATGTTTGACTGTGGATGTGCTATTTTTATACCATTCATAGTTTATGGTGAAATTATTGACATTTCGTATGCTAGTTTTAATACGAATGTTTATGTTATGTTTAAACCTTTTCATATGGGAATGCATTGGACTTAATAAGTGACGGGTGGAGCCCGCTATAGCTCCTCGATGCATCGGTAGGTCTCATGAGACAAACTAGTGTCTTGGCACAAGTCCTTGACAAAATCTTATTTGTAGTCTTGGCACGAGGCCTTGGCTATGTGGTTATGATAGTCTGGCATTATGCATTCCAACATTATGAAAGTGGTTATTGATATTGCATGTGATTATTCGATTAGTAGAATATCCATGTGAACAAGTAAATGGCATTATTTCATTTTACTTTTGCCATACTATGTTGAAGTTCAATTTTAAAAGGCTTTTGTTTTAGTTATACATTGCCTTAAATGTTTATTCTTATTGATGAAAGTTTCCGCTATATTGTTATCCTTACTGGGCATTTGAGCTCGCCCCTTTTCTATGTTTTATTTTTCCCAGGAAGTGAAGATGTAAGTTATGAATGACCTGCAGGGATATTATGAGGGGATTATAGTGTGGACTGTGGAAACATTATGTTGTTGTATTAGTTTTTCATTTTATGATGTAATGAAAAACTTATGAATATATCTAGTGTTTCCAAGGCTACTAAACCAATCGGTCTTTCGAGATTTGATCTTTCTTATGATCATGCCAATGTTATGTAATTAATGCACCGACTCTGGGTAGCTGGGGTCGGGGCGTTACATAACTACAGACAAGTCTGATGTACTAAGTATTCTAAGATGCTAACCTGAAAAATATAGAGTCACTACAATCCCCATTCGTGAATCATATGATGTGGGAAAGCTACCACAAAATGACCTAATAAAAAATATTGTGTATAAGGAAGAGAATAAATTTAATTTTGGGGAATATTAACATTAAAAGTTATCCACATTGAAATAATCTCACTAAAATGATAAATAAACAATAAAAGTAGGGAGAACATGTGGAAGTGAGGGTAAGTATAAAAGTAATGAGTAAATGACTGATTTAGGAAGATGATTAATGAAATTTTAGTTAAATAATTAATTATTTAGGATATTTAATTTCAGGGGAAATTATTATTGAAATGAAAATTTCAATAAATATTATAAATTTGTATAAATTACATGTAATTTGTGTAATAGAAAATAAAACATCAAATATTATTTTCCATAATTAATATATAAAAAATAAATATAAAGTTAAATTAAATAAATAAAATAAATACATAGAGAAAATAAGTATTAATTTAGAGGTCGTTTCAAGTGATTCATACTCATCCAGATGTAATAATCTTGGGAATTTTTTTTGTGCATTATAGGAATTACACATGAGGTAAAACGTATTTTTTCTAATCTATCTAAAAATGAAAATCTTGATGACAATTATTTGTCTAGGGAAGATCTATTTGAATATTGTAACATGATATAAGATTCATTTAATTATCTGAAGGATAATTATAATAACATAATTTATTACGTGTTTTATCTACTAAATTTAAATTTAACCTTAGTACTATAAAATAGAATAAAAAAGTGATATTCAAGAATGAAAAGACATAAATTACTAAATGACCAAGTAATGAATGATATTGAGCATATATTAGTAAGAACTAAAACATTCAATACAATTCTTGGAACTCATGAAATATATAAAATAATAGTTGGATTTGGTTACCATCGTATATAGGAAGGAAAAATTTATAAAAATTATTTTATTCCCAATACAAATGTTATTGATATGTTTGTAGTAAATTTAAAAACTAGACCATATAAACCTAGATTAATCAAGTTTGGACCCAAAAGATATTGTTATTATAATTATTTCTAATATGTTCATAAATTAATAAAAAAATATATCAAATAGATGTGGATACCATACTATTTAATTTTTAAAATTTGTAGAGAAAAGCATATATCGACCCAAAAGTGATTTTTTTATTTTATAGATTATTTCAAACTTATTGTATTGTTCTTATAAAAAGTTATGGTATATAAAGACTATGTGCTCCAGACATAAGATATTGGAGTTCTAAGTTTCCAATGTTTAACCATAGTGGTTGGTGTCTATGTCACATTTGGTTACAATTAAAATGGAAAAATTATTATACTTGGTTAATATTCTTATTCTAAGACCTATTAATTTATTAGAAATTATTTATTGTTGGAATAAAATATAACATGATATGTGTATCTCAATTATGTTATTATGGATTCCATGTATGTTTTGAAAATACTACATGTAATATTTATGATTCTGTATTTAATTTAGTATTTACTATATTGAGGAATTGAATATCATATGTAGTTGATTTTAAATATTTATTTTATAAAATTGATTCTTGTTTAAATACCATTTACAATGAATCATGGTTTTAGAATATGAGATTAGGAAACATTAATCTATACTCTCTTAAAAGGAATGTAAAATTGTTTAGTCATGGATCTACCTAATATAGATTTCCTAGGAGAAAGATGGTGCAATCCCTATCCAAAGGGAAAAACATAATGTATACTTAAAATAAAAGAATACAATTTCAACAACGTAACATCTAGAACTGGTTCATACAGACTTTTCTGTACGATATAGTTTTATGATTTTCTAAAAAACATTGTACTGATGTAATATTTGATAATTATTCATGATATAGATGGGTATATTTTCTAGATCACAGAACATGGGCATGTAGATGTTTTCAAACATATAAAAACCCAATAGAGAACCTTTGTGGACATACCATAAATAGAATGATAATGGATCAAGGATGTGGGTTTCAGAATCAAGATTCTGAATTATTATATTCATATCATTTCGATAATCATAAGTTAATTTCTCTTCAAACACTATAACTGAATGGGTGTTTGAAAGATGAAATAATACCCTTTAAGAGATAGTCTGGATCATACTCGGGGAATATGACTTACCATTATATTTTTGGGATGAAGAAATTAATACAACATCATACATAATTGGAAGAGTCTTAATAAGACCTCTTTTAAGGATGGTACCAAATGAATTATGGAATGAGAGAAATCCTAAGTTAAATTATTTCAATGTTTTCTATATAAAGAGTTTTTATTCTAAATATAATTGATAATATATAAATGTTTTTATCTAAAACTGATGACTGAAATTTTCTCAGATATTATATTTCTCGTAATGACTATAGAGTCTTTAATAAATGAAGAAAGGAATTATTAGAGTCTTTTCATGTAACATTTTTTATACAGGTCTACATAAACCCAATATTTCCTTATGAAACCCTGAGGATGATATATCAAATTTTAATATCAGTAACACCTCCTAGTATCATGACCATGAATTTTATTTAATATATGGAAACTACATGGGATACATGAAGAATATTTTACCATTAAAACTAAATGGTAATATAGAAACAAAGTTGATGAATATAGAAATATTATGAGAAGTAAAGAAATATTTGTGTCAGAAGGTCATACTCATGAAGAACACATTAACTATAAAGAAAACCTTTTCCCCAATATCTTGACATGAATCCATTACGATACTGATTTATTATGAAACACAAATAAAGTTCAAATTAAATAATGTGATTGTTAATAATTATATACTAAATAGTTAATTTTTAGTATTTCTTCATTGATCAATCCCATGAACATTCAAATCCCCATTTCCAAAATCATATTTTTAATTTAACAAAGGAACTTTGTGGCCTATACCAAGAATCTATATGTTGATTTTATAGGTTTAACACATTTATTATATCAAATGGTTATATAAAATGTTTTTCTAATCCAATATTATTTATAAAAATAGCTTTAAAAGAAGTATTTGTTGCACGAATATATATTGATGTTATTATTTTTTATTCTTCAATAAAAGAATTATTTACTAAAATTTTTAAAACTGATGAAAAATGAATTTGAAATGATTGTTATGGTTAATCTAAATTAATTTCTCAGTTTTTAAATCCTTTAATATAATGGGAGGATTATTTTGATCCATGGTATGTACACTAAAGATCTTTTGATTTTTTTGAAATTGATATCTCAAAAAGATATGACACTATAATGACCACCATTTGTAAATTGGATCTTGATGAAACTAGAAAAAAACATTAAGAAATCATTTTTAGTGGTATGATTTATTTTTTTCATGAGATAAAAACTAGCCTTAATGTAACTAGGTTTAGTGTGTGTATGTTTTCTTATTTTCCGCAAAATACATGGGAGTATTATTTTTTTATTTTTAACATAATGATTAAATTCACGAAATGTAATAATAAATTTAGATTATTCAACTATAGAGGACAAGCTTTGGATTTAATTAATATTATGATACTGATTTTGGTGTTTATAAGTTTTATAAAAAAAGAAACTCTAAAACAAGTTATATTTTGGGAAATCCTCTTGTATTATGGTGTAGAAAGAATTTTGAATTTTGATTCCTTATCCACAATTGAGGCTATGTACATATTTACTAGAAGAAACTATGTTAAACTTCTATGGTTGAATCACTCATAACTAGACTGTGGATATTAATATAAAAAATTTCTTATATACTATTAAAATAAAATTTCTGTTAACATTTCTATGAATCCTATATCATGTTCATGGATAAATAATATTGATATAATACAACACGTTTTTAGAGATAATTTTCAATAAGGTGATATAATTCTTGATTTCATCATGATTTAACATCATCTTGCAGATATTTTTATAAAGACTTGGAATATAGAGAGATTAAGTAATATCATATATGAAATGGGTATGGTAAATTCAGCTTAATATTTATTTAAATCAGTTCTTCTAAATCTATTATAGTTAGGTCATGATTCATTTGAAATGTTTAGATTTCTACAATGACATTTTTTTATCATTGTATTCTATCATTCGGTGTTTGATTCTGGTGCTACCGTGTGGGTCCTATCATTTGGGTAGTACCATTCATGAGCTACAATTTGAGTATTATCATCATGTGATACCAACAAATGATACTGTTAGTCTCTATAGGTAGTTTCTTCTATTGGATAGTACTACTAGGTACTACCATAGATTCACATCTATGAATTTTTATACTGTGTCTAATTTTAATAATTTTACTCTCAAATTCAATATTATTATTGAGTTAAAATAATTTTTTTTAGAAAACTGAATTGTGATCAAAATGCTTTAAATACTTATTTTGAGTCTGAATTGAATCTCTTCTCTTACATTCTTTTCAAACCGCTTCCGCCTTTATCTATTAAACCCATCCTTCAACTTTAAACATCAATGTCACATATGAAAAAATGAAGATGAATCATTCTAAATCTTGAGATTATATAAATGATCCACAAAAATATTAAAAATATAATAGAGAGTATAATGAAAAATTCAAGCCACAGAATCCCCTTCTATCAACACGAGTAGTTCTTATAGTGAATGAAATGGACCCATATTTGTTAGAATCTACCAATTCACTGGTATGGATAGTTATTCAAGAGCACAGATTGATGATTTGGTTCTATAAGAATGATTATCCATTCTATATCAGACTGGTTTGTGATTTCTCATAGAAAAAAGATTGCAAATATGGATTAATATAGGAATTTATAATGACTTTTTTTGTAGGGACTATATCCTTTTCTCTTACATGAAATGGTATAAAAGTTTTAGAGATCCCCATAATGGATTAATTATGGTTTTTTATGGTTTTTATTCTATCAATAAATATAAATATTTTTTTAGTAATGTATTCATGAGATTATAGGTGATTCGAACCATTGAAGACCAGTAGTTCTAGAACTCAATAGAATGTGTTTAATTATTCATAGGTTCATCCAATATAAGTTATGTCCTATGAAGTGTGAAATTATAGTTTTTAAATTCAAGGGTGCGTTATTTACAAAACTCATGAATAGAGGGTCCAAGGTAAATATATGTAGATATATTATGATTCATATTATGGATATCTGTATGCATGCATCAATATCAAATTTTTTTGTCCTTTGATGACCTTATCCATGATGGAATCTATAGGACTTTTTTCTAATGTATAGTAAATTTTTATTTACTGTGTTGATTTTTGTTTATGCCAAGACACCTATAGAATGGTGAATGATATTTGGAAACCCTAGATAATGAAATGATTTGTGGATTGTGAAAGGACTCATAAATATTTATATCTTGTGAATAACTCCACCATAAATAGTGATTTGCATTATCATTGTTTATAAATAGATAAGGTTGTGGAATATTATTTAGATGAATAATTGGTTGAATCTATTACTAAGGGTGAGTATGTGGAATCAATTTATTTTCAGTTGAAACTAGGTTTGAACCTAATATAGTGAGATATAAAAAATTTCTTTTATTGGACACCTATATACCCATCTCTTTAACATACACTAATTTTTTTGGATGATAATAAGATTCATTATATAGTAGTATATCGGGATTATCACTTTAGTTATTTGATTCTGAATGTCTAAAGTATTTGATTGTGATTTTTGATGATTCTCAATATGATTCTGATGGAGAATTTCATGATAAATAGACTCATCCCATCATTTATATATATATTAGTCTAGAGAGGCTATGAATGGTGATTGGAGTAGTGACACTAATGGTTATGCTTTGAGATATGTATTTGAAGACCCAATTAAATCAGATAAAAAATATTCTATAAGAAAAGGGAAGAATTACCCAAGATCAATAGTTCATGGTTTTTATTATTCACCTTCATATTCTAATAGTGATGTTAATTATGGATATAAAACACCTGATAATGGTGTACCTACCATACCTTATGTTTATAGGGACCCGTAGGGATATTTTTTTGAGAGAATAAATCTTGATGAGCTTTATCAACCATATCCTTCAGATGTTCTATCTGGAGTTGAGGAGGAATTTGTTGTTTCAATACATGATGAGGAAGTAGAACATGAAGGTATTATCCAAGGACCACCTTTTGGATATGTTCTATCTTCACCGAACAAGAGAGGTCTTCTTATACCCCTCATTCGTTTTCTAGTTATTTGAACTGAGGATATCTTGTTTCCTTTAAGGATAATATTATTCCATCTCGTATAGGCTTTCCCTATCCTTGAACATCCTAGGATAAGTCTCTTATACAAGATGAAATATCCATAATTGTTTCTTTGGTTATGGAATACCATCAACTCAAATTTTTTCAAAGGATTCCAAATTTAGAGATATAATGTAAGAATCTTGTTGAACACATTGGTTTTATTTATACTACCTTGATATACATGAGGGTGGACCTTACCGAGAGAGATCTCACTGTTAATTGAAATCTTGAGAATTTTCCTCCTAAAGAGGATGCCTCCTCATCAAATGTTACACCTTCACAAGTACCTACTCCCTTGTATGATAACATGTAAAAAATTACATTTCATGAAGAGATGAAAAATTTTCTGGGTAATTCGTTCACATATCATTATGATTGATTCATCTGTGATAATATTTGTAAGATTTTTAGAGAATTTATCAGCATGTCTAGGGATGATAGAGTTGTGATTTCCACATCTATCATGTATTAATGGACTATTAATTTCACCAAAAATGATATCAACTCTCACTTTACATGTTTTGTTGTTAATATTAGAACATATCCTCTTACAATGTCCTTTATGGAGCTATTGAATCAGTTAAATGTGTACACTCATTTGTTGAAGTTATTATTTTACGTGTTGGGGCATGGTGGAATATTGATTACCCATTTTATTGAGTTGATGGAACCTTATCTCTAGAATACTAGGAGACTAGTGATTTCTCTATATATTGGGAATTTTATTGCATCATATTTATATTAATTTACGACACTACTTTCCACTATATCCATAGCATTCATCCCCTTTGGCATTTCTCTTGTTCAGGTAGTGAGACGGCTCAGACTAATAGCATCTCACTTGGTATTTAGGCCTTTTTTACCTCCTTCTACCTCAGTTCCACCTCCCTATACCACAAATTCCAAAGATAAAACTATTATATAATCATACTCAGTCTCAAATAATGTTTTCATAGGGATATTTTATTTTTTATTTTTGATTATGTAATATTTTGACTATGTTAGTAATATAAATTCAGTGCTCTTTTATTATTTCATTGATCAGCTTCCATACATTTACTCAATTTTTAATTTAATTTTATTCATTTTTTATAATAATAAAAGTAGATACATATGTGGAATGTATGATATTTTTATGGAAATATTTTTGAGTGTCTAATTTCAATATTAGTTCTTTTAAATCAAGGATAACTATATACCACATTATTATTATTTTTTTATAACATTATTATACTATAAAAAAATATGAAACAATTTTGTTGAGTATATTTTTAACAATGATTTGTGATCATATAAATGGGTAGATTTTTGTATCACAGCATAAATTCCTTGTTATAATTCTCAAAAGACATGATTAATTTATTACTAACTATTTTAGTATTGAATGATTGAAATTTATAATTCATACTTGTATATAAAATATATCTATGTATATGATACTATCATGAGAATAAATGTGTTACCACTAGAAACTAATTTCTACTATTTGAATAAATTTTTCCTCCGCAAAATAAAATCTACTATGATCAGTGGTGGATTGATACCATTAGAAAAATTATATCCCTTACCAGAGGAATATCTCTTCTGCCAGGGGAAACCAACTATTGTGGATAGATTTATGCTACCACTAGAGAAAATTATATATCTTTAGATGAACCATGAGACCATTTGGATAGATTCAATCTCACTATAAGTGATATTTTATCATAATCCTAGATATAATCACATTAGGTGAGATCTTGTACTGTGAATCATGTTTTGCTACAAGAAATCCCTACTAATGTTGAGACATCTACTTCTATTGAGGTTTCTTCTTAAAAATCTATTTGATGTTAATATTAAACTCAAATAAAAACGATAGTTTATGGACATCGATTAAAGTCATATATTTTACTAGTATGAATATATTAGAGTGATTATTTATAAAAAATTACTCATATGAATTGATGGAAAAGTTATCCATTCTGGATTTACTTCTTATTATGATTATTTTTATTTTTATTATCCTACAATGGATAATTAGAGTTTCAAATAAATTACAAATCAGAGGAATCCATAATATAAATAGGTTTACTAGATGGATAATTTATTATTGGTCATCTTGTACATTATGTGACTGTATGTGATTAATTATGCCTTCATAAAAGAAAGAGGATTTTTTATGCTTTATGATCACTCTATTATTCATGAAAAAATAGAATCCCTATTAAAAACATGTGAGGATATTTCTAAATGACAACAAGGATAGATTTAAATAAAAATACATAAGTAGAAGAATATCATTTTTGAACATCTAAATCATGATTAAATAAATTCATTTACCAAACACATTTATATTATTTCTCTCTTGTTATCCATTTTTTATCCACATTCATGTTGTTCTTTATTTAATTGCTTAATCATTGAGGATATTATATTATAAAACATTTGAGAGTACATAGAAACTATATTTTCATTATAATCACATCGATCATCCCACGGATAATTGTATAAAGGGTTGGTTGTAGCCTGGAATACCTTGTATGTATTTTCTCAACAAAATTCTATCTAAGTCATAAATCAAATTTCATAGGATATTATTAACATTCTTGGAAGTACATGGTTGTAAAGTAGAGAGTATTAGGTATAATATTGATATCTAAACTCTTGTATTTATTTCCCCAATGTTTTATATACTTTTAATTTACTTTTATTAAAATTAGTTCATTTTTTAAAACTCATTACCAAATAAATACACTATTTCCTGTTTAATGAGTCTTTTATATATTGTTTTTGTTGTGATTATATTTTTTTTCTAAATTTTATATTATTATCAATATATTATTTGGGTTTTAATAGATCCTTTGAGAAATATTTATAGTGTATCAAATTATATATTTCTGCTATTTTATTTAACTAAGTATATTTCTAAATTAATAATTTTTTCTTAAATTTTTTATAAATATAAATTTTTGTTAGATGCTCAAATCCCCCCCTCTTGAGATTTTTAGTGGGACAAAAAAATATGTTTTTGAATGAGTAAATTATATAGGGGTTAGATAAGTATATAACAGAGGAAAAGGGATATGATAGGTGTATATAGGGTTGAGATTCTAAAGATGATTTTGATATGTAATATATTATATTGAGCCCATTATATTTTATACTATCTTCTTTATTATCACTAAAAAAAAATTATGATTGATGGGTCCTTGTTTATTTACATTTTTATGTTCCTTAATTATGGAATTGATAACTTGTGATTTGTAAAATAGAGTTTGTCTTAGATTTATATGAGAAAAAATGATAGGATAGTTTTATAAATTCATTATTGTTGATCCGTAGAAATTCAAGGTTGGTAAATAGGATGGAATATGGGATATTAATTACGGTCCATAGGAAATTTTTATTTTTTATCTCCAAACAAAATGGCAAAAATGGGTTTTTGGTAATCATTGAGGCCTATTGTTTGGGGAAAATCATGTATTTCTATTAGGTCACATGTGTTGTTCGACATGAATTTCATATTAATTTTCTAGGATTAAGATCCAAAATGAAGTAGCTATTTTATAATTTTAATATTTCATTAAAGGCTACCTATTATGTATTTTCTTCTTTAGGAACGTACTAATAATAATAGACTTTTTTTCTTAATTGTAAGACTACAAATGAGATTGTATTTTTATTGAGGGTGACAGAATATGTAGTATACATTTCCTTTAAATGATGAGACTTCCTATTATACAATTTTTACTATATGATGATGCTACCTATAAATTATTTTTCCATAATAGTTAAAAGAAAAATATACTAATGTGAGAATTCGATTTATTTGTAAAATTTATTAAATTGATTATTTTTATTTTTTGTAGTGGTATGATATTTTTTAAAGGTTAAATATTTAATATGTTCAATTATTCATCTGTATGTTTTGTAATCATTAATTATTTTGATGGATATGTTTCTCGATATGAAATATTAATTTTATTGGGGTTTTTTATCACCATTAAAACTATTTCATAGTTAAAAAACATAAAATAATATTAAAGACTATTTGTCCAAAAAATTATGTCATTCATTATCTAACCCCAAACATACACCCATGTATGCTTGTATACATCATGTTTATAATTACGTAAATAGTGTTAAAATATTGTTAATTAATAAATAACCACTATGGACTATTTATGGAAGAAAGAGGATATACACTATAGGCTATGTTGGGTACCTGATTTGACTTATTTATCATTTTTTGGGATTCATTTTTTTTATTATTATGTAATTAACCTTGATTTATACATCATTATTTTCATTTATCTAATATTAATTATATGTTATATATTATACCTCATCCAAAAGATTATCATCAACAGCATTGTTATTCTATATAGTGGTGCATCATTTAATTTGGCTTAGTAAAAAATTCTTCAAATTAATATTTTTTATGTATCAAATATTATAGATTACTGAGTTTTATTATCAAGTTATGTCACTCCCCAATGAACTCATCGAAATTTTTTAATTTATATGTACTCCTCTGGTAATTTGTAAGTGTTTTAGAATTAATTTGGTGTCCCTTATTATGTCATATGGTCAGTTATTAGGGGGTGAAATTATAAATATAAAACTAAATATATATAATATACATAATTCTAGTTAATCCACCTTTCTATAATTTTATTGATTTCTCAATCCACAACGACAATTTATTTTTTAAGGATTAAATGGACCTAAAAATCTAACTTACTCAAACAACATGTAAAATAATCAATAAAAAATAAGTAAAAATGAATAAAAATAATAAATAATAATAAGTTGAAATTATAGGTCTTAATGCTATGTTTTCAAAAACTAAATACATTATGTGAAACCACATGAATTTTTTAGGTTTTGAATGTTAGGGTAATTTTGAATTTTTGACATCTGTAGTATGGGTCGTTTTGAGAATTGATATTTGAATTACAAATCATAGAGTTTCAGAAATTTAAAAATATTTTATTCACATGCATCATGGCCTGAGAGTTTCTTTAGGTAGTTGGGATATTCTCAGTAGGTTTATGATAAAATAGTGGGTTTTAAAAAGTATTTTTCTAATGTTCGTAATTATTGCATAATTAGGAGTAACCATTCATGTATTTCATAAAAGATGTTTTTGGATTGTGATTTGTTGTATGGTTAGAAAATTAAGGTTGTGTAACCACAAAAATCCAAAAATTGAGGGTTTAAAAGTATTTTCATGGTTTCCATATTAATTTTTAAATCAGATTGCTAATATGTGTAAGTTTTGTGGCCATCGATAGTGAAGGTTGCGTGATTGGAGAATAGTTTATGAAATCATTCAAGAAAACTAAGTTTGATCATATGTTTCATTATATGGGGAAAATGTTCAATTTCCCTATAGATTTGAAAGCCCCTCTCTGAGGTAGGGACTAGTGGTTCCTCTCCCCTCTCTTCACATCGACCACCATGGGAATGTGGAAATTTCTTTGTGATTCTTCAATTATTTGAGGTATGTTTTCCACTAATATTCATCAATTATACCCCTAGTTTTTTATCCATATAAATTGGATAGTTTTTATTATGAATATTATAATTAATCAACTAGATAATGTTGAAATGATCTGGATGTAGGATGGGGATTATTCAATCTCTTAAGAGTTATGTCATAGAAGCTTATCTAATGAGGCTAGTGGGACCAAACTGTGATCCAGATTATTTTGATGGATTAAATTCCCTCTCAGTGATGGTCTTTAAAAAATTGTGGTGATATTAGAAAAAAAGAATACATTTATTGTGTGTAGTTTATTATGTGACCTAGGGGAACTCATTGGGTTCCCCTTTGGTTTATTAACCCAAGAGATAGACGAGACATCCTTATAATCAATTGTAGGTGGAAACATAAAACCTAAAACAATGTGTGAACCAATTATGGATATATTGACAAAGTTATGTCATGAACAATAGATTTTTTCCATTATTATGTGATATGTATTTGGGAGGCTATCCAACCCTTATTAATGTGTTATATGAGATATCCCAAGTGGGATTCACATCCCATCAAGTGTTATGATTATGATGTGAATGTGAGGGATGTAGTTCCCTCAAAGATACATTTATATATATTTTTTATTTTCAAGTATACTTTTAGGATACCAATTATATATGGAATGCTTAACTGGTAACCTCGGATTTGATTGCTATGACTATATGTATTTCATAGGTATGGTTACTAAGGATTCAGCCTTTGGATCTATAATGTATTCTTGGGATAAATACTTATATTTAAATATTAACAATATGGAATTGTTTTTTTTAATATTGAATCATATTGGTACCTATTAATGAAGTGAGTGTTGTTATCCTTGGATAGGATGATGCATGTGGAACTTTTCCCCCTATACAAGTGGCATGGGGTTACCAAGTGAAGTTCTATTCATACTAGATAGATGATATGGAATTTTATATGCATGTTTTTTCCACTATAATGATACAATTTTTCATAGGTTGTTACACAAAAATCATTATCTATATCAATTATATTTCCTAGGATAACCACCTAGGAATCAACTATTGAACATGATACTATTTCCCATGTTAATGTTGTTTTCTCAGATACACTCCAACACATTACAAAATAGTTTCAGCTGGTCACATGCTTGGTATATGAAAATGTGTGAAGAACCCCATGGATTTGTGTCTTAGTGTTATGATTCGTGATAGCCTAATGGTTCATAGTAATTTTTGGTTATTTCTATGGTTAACAACCACATCTGAGTATCATATAATGTCTGAAGGTGCTTGATCTTTTTTTATGTATTTTGATATCATGTGTTACTGTTCCAAGAATCTGGCATGTGTTTTTGAGAAGGTTTGTATATCACCTAAATTTGTTCCTTTTGAGTTTCAGCGATTTTTATATCTATGAATCCTTTTTTGTAATGTGGACGATCTACATCACAATTTGAGCTACATAGCCAAATTTATGATGTTTAATTCACATAGGGTATTTAAAAGGGCCTGATCATTTTATACAAATATTTTATAGCTATTTAGATTAATATAAAAAACATAATAATATGATACATTCTAGAACCATAAGTCATTATTGTCTTTTAGATTTGATATAAAACTCTCTTATTTTATTAAATATACTTATCATCTCCCATAAATATCTTCCATTATAGTACTTTTCAAAATGATACCCTACTAAACACATTCTTCATAACCTATGGAATAAAAACATAATAAAATGTTGATCTCAAAAACACCATAAGGTTAAAAAAGGTAGATATCAATTAATTATCATATAAAAGTATAAGGTAATCAAAATGGTGAGATATCATAACCATTACATAAAATTTCATACCCAGTCTGTCATATATCATATACATGAGTTGTATTGTAAAACATTAACATTTCGAAAGAAATAATTTATAAGAATTAGAATTAACCATTACTCTATCATAAACCATTAGTTAATTTCAAAAATATGTGTAGAACCATGATTAGTATATAAAATATTTCATATTTTAATGTTAACTACCAAGACCATCAGATCATATATCAATTTTTATTTCTCAGGATGAGTCAAGAACATCGACTGGCTTCTCAAAATAGATCATGCACATTGACTTGTTTCCAATTATTTTCTTGTAATGTCCAGGATTTTTCCATTTATTATTTTAATATTATATGGGATTTATTTCAAGACCAGGATTTGAGACGGTGTGCAGTTCTGAGGCCCGGTGATCCCATAACAAATGATTCAATTTTATTAAATAACTAAATTAGGCACACATGTGGTTTTCTTGAAAAGGATGAATAACTCCTGAATGGGTTCTCGAATCCGAAATCTGAGGGCACAGTTGCTTCCAGAGAAGCGGGTTTACCCTAGGAGAGACCTAACATCGGCTGGCACAGGTCGGTGGTGAAATTGTGTTTTTGGATGTAACCATAAGAAATTATATAATAAAAATATTTTATTAAATTTTGTTACAATGAGATATTTTTATCCTTTTAAATAATGGTTTGCGTAGGGGTCCAGGGTTACAGAACACATACCCCTAAAACCCTTGGAGGCTCTAGAGGCTCTAGAGTAAACCCAAATGAGGAGACATAGTTCTTGATGTGTTTCACCAGCGATGACGATGCAGTGACAAGATATTTACCAATGAATGATGCAGATCCAGGTAGGGTATTTGATCTCTTTGTGATTTATTTCCCATTATTGATTTCTACGATGAACACAGACTAATCCACGAACAGATTAGCCCTGGGAATGATCGTATTTATAGGATGGTCTTTTTCACGGATTTTGGAGATTTGATTCTTGAATGTTATTTTGGTTTCATTTAGACTTCTAACAGTGACAAACCCAGATCGACATGAACATAGATTGAGGTTTGTACCTCTCGATTTGTTGTGCTTTTCTTCCCTATTTTCTCATATTCTTCGTGTGTGTTCTACACGTTCTTTATGGAGGTATAAACGATGGATTTATGTGCATCTGTAGTGAGACACGACAATCTCAATCTGAAGATCTGGCATTGGGACAACCCCACGGATGTGTGAATGTGGTGGTGATGGATGGATCAAAGTGGATCGGGAGATATCATTCTTAGAACGATTTCGGCATGGGTGACCGGAATCAGATTTCGGAGGTAATCGAAGGTCTGAAACCCACAGATTCGGCATCACGACAATGAGGCAACTGTAGATCTTGAGTATCGCGGAAAAAAGAAAGTTGAATTAAGATCTGGAAGAATGTCTGAGGTGCGAGGTGGAAGAAGACGGTTTGAGAGAAATCCCGACTACACGACGTGTAGTATGGGCTACACGGTGTGTGTTCATCAGCGGACCACCTGGAGTGTACTCCTGGAGTACATGTACACGGGTTGTGTACAAGGTAAAGGACACAGTGCGTATACCCTTCCCCGGCCAGACCCGGCCAGATACACAGGATATCCCTTGTACTAGTACACGGGGAGGGAAAAAGGACAGACACAGTGTACAGGCATAAGGCTACGGTACACGGGTGTTTTTCAGTAGACAGTACACATCATGTGCTTTGACTTACACGCAGTGTATATACTTTTCTACACGACTTAGATTTCATACATGGGCCATTTCACATGGGCAGTACCCGGAGTCAAGGAACATGGGGTGTAATTCTTCTACATAACATGTACTAACAATTATACGAAAAGCCTAGAGACATGGTCCGTTTACATGGGCAGTACCTGGAGTCAAGGAACATGGCATGTGATTCTACAACACTTTGTGTAAATTGTTATACATGGCTTGAGCCATTTTTCTTCCATGACATGGACTAGCTTTCTTAGGGTTCGTACCCTTGGTCTTTCCCCTGAAGGATTCTGGTATCATCTCTTATGTATAGGAGAATGATCCCTTCAACAGGACTTTCCTAATAGAGTTTTTTGAATCCCTTCTGTGAGACTTAGAGTTGGATCCTCTATTCCTTCCTAGTACCCTTGGTATATTTATTAGTATTTACGTGACCTACCTTACTCAAACGTTGATCCTATACTTAGCAGATAAGATCAGACTGAGTTGTTGGAATCACCCCATGGCTATTGGTTGTGATACTCATCTGAGAATCATATTCTCATTTACATGTTGAGTGTGTTCTCCTGGAATGAGTACATCGTATCACTGTATTCAGACCTAGGAGTGTGTTCTCCTTGTTACGTGCTAATTGGAATATTCGAGCTGGATCTTAGTGGTTGTTTCGTGATAGTCGATCGTGTATGTGTATATCTAGATATTCTTGTTATATATTATATAAACATATATTGTGTAGAGATTACTGTATCATTCCTTGTGGTATTTTCCTTTTTTGTATTCCATTTTAGTTTTGGGGGATGTCCTAAAGGGTATTTTTATACTCACCCATGCATGGGCTTTTCCTACACGAGTCGTGTCTTATGCAGGGGAGCGATCCTTTTATATGATTCTAGGTGGACCAGGACTGAATGGTGCTCAGTGAGATCAGGCCAGCCGAGGTGTGTTCTTATGGATACGAATTGGGGTCCCAGTACCTTACTTTATATGTTAGACTTTATTACAGACTTTATTTTGGTGGTCTTGTACTTTTGGCCCAGTTTTTTACATTAGTGCACTTTACTTTCCTGTCGTACTCTGTTGGTTGCTATTTTAGTGTATGCATTCGTTACCATCTTCAGTAGTTTTTACTCCATAGCTTTGTGTGACTGGAGATGTCTCTATGTGTGTGTGTGTACAGGTTTATAGGCAATGCCTCCCATGTTAGTGAAATGCCTACTCAATAATAGTCACCAACCCCTAGCCTATTGGAGGCAGGCTTGAGGAGTTGCAGAATGGGCCCCACTAGGACGGGTCATGAAAGAGTAGTAGTAGATCTGGTCGGTTCTACCTTAGGACCGAGAGTCTGTGAGTCGGTTTGGGGAAACAGTGTTAAGAGTTTCGAGTTCGGCTCTTAGGCCAAGGATACCGGTGTTGGTGCGGGCGGATGACATATCAATACACCAGGACTCTGATAAATTGCTTTTCGACTCGGAACATGAGAACACTAGTTGTAGTGGAAAATAATGGTACATGCATCATATAGGAATGTGTTGTGTTTTTCATGTCCTTCTTTATTCATCTCTCCAAATATACTCACTAACTATGATATATCTTGTTTCATTACAAGATTCCTATGCGATGCGCACCCGCTAGGATCCAGTAGCTCGATCATGAGGAAGACCCACTTTAGTGATGAAGCTTTGATAGAGGGACCATATCCCCCAGTTTTACCATCGTTTGGTGTGCTAGCTATCCCACCACCTTTAGATCAGTGTTTAGTTTATGTTGTTCCAGCATAGGAGGAGTGCTGGCTGAGCGCACTCCACGAGTTTCAATGACAGAGACCTCTCGGGTTTCGAGGAGAGCATGACCCTCAGGCAGCAGAGGACTGGATTGAGGCAGAGACCAGTGTCTTTCGTTTCGTCAGGACACCAGCAGAACAGATGGTGATCTTGGCAGTGAGCCTTCTATAGGTCTCAGAAGGGCGATGGTGGAGTTTGGTTATCCAGACTCATGACGAGGTGATTCTTGTATGGTCAGAGTTTGAGAGTCTCATCATAGAGGAGTTTTCACCAGTTACCCTGAGAGCAGTACGTATATAAGAGATTCTTCAGCTTCTGTAAGGAACCATGACGGTGGATGACTATTCATCGAGGATTACCAACAACTCACGGTACTCGATTGATATGGTCAGGGATAAGTACTTCAGAGATCATAATTTTGAGCGGGGCTTGCGCAGAGACATCCGAACTATCATTGTCCCTATGAGCATTATTACTTATACTGGGGTGCCCGAGCTGGGTTTGGTGGTCGAGAGCTTCTTAGTCGAGTAGAAACAACCAGAAGTTGTTAGTAGTGAGAGATCTGAAGCAAAGACCTCGGAAGTAGGGCGCCGACGTCAGGGACCCAGGCATCAGAGTTGTTTTCAGAGGAGATCCCAGGACAGTGGATCTTCCATACATGGTTTTAGGGTGCATCCATCTAGCCTCGAGAGAGGCGATTCTACTTATCTTATGGTAGGGGACATCTCACTTGATATTGTCCAACCTGTCATACTACTGACATGGGAGCAGTGGATGGACCACCGAGATAGAGGCAACATGTTTAGCAGACAGATCTGCGGGGTGGTGGACGTGGTAGGAGAGCTGGGAGAGTAGCTAGAGGTGGTCGAAATTTTGACCTTTTAACATCACCACCCCCAAGAGTTCCACCCTACGTTCAGGGAGTTGGTGGAAAGGGGAAGGGATAGCTACATGCAATAGAATATTTTGACCCAGGTGCTCCTAGAATGATTAAGGGTACAATATATGTCTTTTCTACTTTTGCTGCAGTACTGATAGACCCAGGTTCTAGTCCTTATTTTCTTGCTGCTTTTCTTGTTCGAGACCTTGAGATTTCAGTTGATCCATTAACTCGACCCTTACGCTTAGAAACACCGGCTGGAGAAGATTTAGAGATCACACACCTTTTTAGACATAGTGACCTAACCCATGAAGGCAAGAGTTTCTCTTGGAACCTATTGGTGGTAGTGTTGAGGCCATACGATTTCATTCTTAGTATGGATTGTCTATCCACAGTTCATTCCCAGATTTATTGTTTTAGGTGAAGGGTTTCATGTGTCCACAGTGATGGAATGAGGCTCTCCTTAGTCGGTAAAAATGAGACCCAAGAAGCGTTGGATGGACTTGTGTGTATGAAGGTACAACCGATTTCACATCAGTTGTCTATCCTAGCCCTTGGCATAAGAAATGTTACGAGATTCCATTTTCCAATAGTAGTGGCTGAGTACAAGGACTTATTTCTAGAGGATGTCCCCGGACTACCTCCCCATTGGGAGATAGATTTCTGCATTGAGTTGCAACCGGGATGACACTGATATCAACCTCAGCATATCAGAGGGCTCCTGCAGATCATCGTGAGAAAAGAGAGCAACAGGAAGACTTGCATAGGAAGGGCTTCGTGAGACCCAGTTTTTCAACCTAGGCGGACCCAGTGTTGTTTACCAAGAAGGCATACGGGATCTTGAGGTTGTGTGTGGATTATCAGCACTTGAATTAGGTGACCATGAAGAACTGGTATCCACTACCGAGGATCGATGAACTATTCGACCAGTTAAGAGGGGAACGATGGTTCTATATGGTTGATTTACAATCAGTCTATCACCAGTTGCGATTACGGTATGTGGATATACCGAAGACGAAATTCAGATGTCACTACGGTCACTATGAGTACATGGTGATTCCCTTTGGCATGACGAACGTCCCGAAAATGTTTATGGGACTCCTGAATTGGATATTTCATCCCTATCTAGATCGGTTCATGGTGGTCTTCATCGATGATATCCTTGTGTACTTTTTGAGTGAGGAGGAGCACACCAGACACCTAAGGATGGTTCTAGACACACTCCAAGAGCACCAGTTGTATGGAAAAATCTCGAAGTTTCAATTCTGGATATAGGAGGTCCACTTTTTGTGAAACGTTATCCTAGTAGAAGGTGTAGCAGCAGACCTAGCAATGTAGAAGCAGTGTTAGTATGAGAGCCACACTGGAGAATGGAAGAGTTGAGTAGTTTCCTTTGGATGGTAGGTTACTATCATAGATCCATTCCTACTTTCTCTAGGATTTCATCACCCATGATAGCATTGAACTGAATGGGGAAGACATTCGTGTGGACTGATAGATGCCTGCATGCTTTTCAGCAGTTGAGATAGAGTCTGATGAGTGCCATGATCTTGAGACTACCAGAAGAGGGTGTCGAGTACATGGTGTTCTATGAAACATCAGGAACTGGGCATGGTTCTGTCTTGATGAAGAGGAAAGTGGTGATTGCCTATGGCTTACATCAGTTGAGGTCACACAAGTAGAACTACGCGATCCATGATCTTGAGTTGGCGAAGGTAGTCTTCGCGTTGAAGATGTGGCGACACTACCTGATGGGAGAGCAGTTTATCATCTACTCTGATTACAAGATTCTTAGATATATCTTTTCTCAGAAGGATCTGAATCTGTGATAGAGGCAGTGGCTTGAGTTCCTCCAGGATTACTACTTCAAGACCGTTTATACTCCTTGGAAGGGGAACGTTGTGGCAAATGCTCTCAACAGAAAATTCAGTTCACAGTTGCTGGATAAGGCAACATGGTAGATGTTCTCTTTATAGTTATCCTTCATGGATAGACATGAGGGATGATACATTCACTCTATGGTTGTTACCCCTCCACCCTTGCAGTGAGTTAGGGAAGCACAGCTCCAGGATGCTAGCTGTGGGACTTTACGTGCTCAGAATTCCACAGGCGATGCTGCTGATGGATCTTCAAATGGTGGGGAGAATGTTGTTCTTTTTAGAGTGTGCACAATATTACCAGTGACGTTTTGGGAGATGGTTCTGAGGGAGTTCAATACATCTCTATTGGTGGTGCATCCAGGCATTGCAATGATGTACCATGACCTCCTACATCTGTTATGGTGGCTAGGAATGAAGAAGAGTGTGGGAGAGTTTATTTCTCAGTGCCTTATTTGTCAGTAAGTAAAGGTTGTATAATAGGTGCCAGTAGGTTTGAATCATACCCTTGAGGTTACATAGTGGAAGTGGGATGGGATATCCATAGACATTGTGACGGGTTTAACATGTACGTCCAGGGGAGACGATGACATCTAGGTGATCGTTGACTGACTCACCATGTCAGCTCACATCATAGCTATACAAGAGAAGAGTTCAATTGAGAGCTTGGGACACCTCTACGTGCAGGAGATAGTTCGACATCATGGAGTTCCATCCATGATCGTCTCCGATCGTGATGCTTGTTTCACATCCCGTTTGTGGAAGGGATTGCAGGAAACTTTTAGGACTCAGTTACGCTTGAGCACAGCATTTCATCCTCAGACTTATGGTCAGACGGATCGAACCATCCATGTACTGGAGGATATGCTACGATCTTGCATACTTGAGTTTGGTCATAGTTGTTAGGATCACCTTCAACTATTGGAATTTTCTTATAACAATAGTTTTCATTCCACTATTGGTATGGCGCCAATAGAGGAATTGTACGGTAAACCCTGCAGGTCACCACTTTGTTGGACTGACCTAGGAGAGTCAGCACTCATGGGCCTAGAGAAGGTGCGAGCTTCTACAGAGAATGTACAGGTCATCCTAGAGCGGATGAAGATGGCACAGAGTCAGCGATGTTCTTAGGCTGACAAGAGAAGGAGGCCCTCAGAGTTCGAGGAGGGAGACCATGTGTTCATTCGGGTCTCACCCCAATGGGGATTGCCGAGATTTGGCTGATGCGGCAAGCTATCTCCGAGGTATATTGGCCCTTTTCAAATTATTACTAGAGTTGGAATGTTGGTGTACCCCTTGGCTCTACCTCCTCATATGGAACAGGTACACATTGTCTTCCATGTGTCGTAGCTACGGAGGTATGTCCATGACTCATCGCACGTTATCGACTATGGCGAGCTGAAAATTGATGATGGAGTGACCTTTGCTGAGTACCCAGTAGAGATCAATGATTGACAGTAGAAGATCCTTAGTGTTGAGCCCTTCCAATGGTGTGTGTCCGGTGGCAGCACATGAATCTCCAGGAGAGCACATGGGAGTGGGAGGCTCAGATTCGTGTGCAGTACCCACATCTTTTTGTGAAGCCTTTGTTTTGGATTTTCGGGGACATAAAGACCTAATATGGGGAGGATTTAATGTCCCATATTTTCCATGCATTATTTTAATATTATATAGGAATTATTTTGAAACATGTCCTTGAGACGGAGTGCAGTTTCGAGGCCCAGGCAACCCAGAACAAATGTTTGAATTTAATTAAATAATTTAATTATGCATGCATGTGGTTTTCCTGAAAAAATGGAATAACTCATGAATGGGTGATCAAATTGGAAATCTGAAGGAACCGTTACGTCCAGACTAGTGGGATTACCCTAGGAAAAACCTAACATCGGTTGTCGCAGGTCGGTGGTGAAATCTAGTTTTTGGTTGTAACCATAATAAAATATTTAATAAAAATATATTATTAAACTTTTTTACAATGATATATTTTTTTCTATTTAAATAAAGGTTTGTGCAGGGGTCCAGGGTTACAGAACTCATATCCCTAAATCCATTGGAGGCTCTAGAGGCTCTGTAGGACACCCCAACGAGGAGACGACGCGGCGACCAGATCTTCGCCAACGAAAGTCGTGGATCCAGGTAGGGAGTTTGATAACATTGTGATTTAATTACCTTTCTTGATTTCTACGATGAAAGCGTACTATTCCACAAATAGATTAGCTCGCGGATTGATCGTGTTTGTGGGACATGATATTGCGGGGATTTTGGGGATTTTATTCTTGAAGTATATTTTGGATTCGTTTAGCCTTCTAATGGTGATGAACCAAGATCGACACGAACATCCATTGAGGTTTGTCCCTCTCGTTTTTTTGTTCTTTTTTTCTCCATTTTTCTCGCATTCTTCGTGTCCATTCTACGCGTTCTTCACGGAGGTATGAACGATGGATCGTTGTGAATCCATTATGCGATGAAACGATCCCAAACTGAAGAACTGGCATCTGTACAACCCCACGGAAGTGTGACGACAGTGGAAATGGGAGAATTGAAGCGGATCGGGAGATATCATTCTTCGAATGATTTTCGCATGGGAGACCGAAATTGGATTTCGGAGCCAATAGAAAGACCGAAACCCGCAGATTTGGCATCACTACGACGTGGCAACTCAAGATCGTGAGTTTCATGGAAAACATATAGTAGAATTGAGATCCGAAGGACCGGCCAAATCGTGAGGAGGAAGACGATAGTTCTAGAGAAATCCAGACTACATTGCGTTTAGTATGGGCTACATGGCATGTGTTCATCGGCGGACCACCTAGCGTGTACTCCGGGAGTACGCAGACATGGGTTGGGTACACAGACAAGGACACATCATGTATACCCTTCCTCGACCAGACCTACCCAGATACATGGGATATCCCATGTACTGGTACCCAGGAAGGGAAACATTGATAGGCACCATGTATGGGCATACGACCAGGGTACAAGGGTGTTTTCCAGTTGATGGGACATGGCGGGTGCTTTGAATTACATGTCGTGTATATACTTTTCTGCATGACTTAGATTTTAGACTTGGACCATTTCACACGAGCAGTACCTGGAGTCAAGGAACATGGCGTGTAATTCTTCTACACGTCGTGTTGTTACTTTTATACGACAAGATTAGGGACATGGGACATTTACACGGGCAGTACCCGGAGTCAAGGAACACAGATTGTGATACTACTACATGCCATGTAACCTGTTCTACATGGCTTGAGCCATTTGTATTTCATGACATGGACTAGCTTTTTTAGGGTTCATACCCTTGGTCTTTCCCCTGAAGGTTTCTGGTATCACTTCCTACATATAGGAGTATGATCCCTTTAGCTGGACTACCTGAATTGATTTTTTTTAATACCCTGTATGAGACTAAGAGCCAGATCCTCTATTACTTCTTGGTATACTAGGTAGAGTTCTTGGTATCGTCGTGAGCTACCTTACCCAGGTGTCGATCCTCTTCTTAGTGGATTAGTTCAGACTGATTTGTTGGAATCACCTCATGGCTATTGGTTGTTATCCTCATCTGAGAATTATATTCTCAAGTACTCGGGGAGTGTGTTCTCCCAGAACATGTACTTTGTATCTCTCTCTTCAGACCATGGAGTTTTTTCTCCATGTTACGTGCTTCAAAAAATCTTCGAGCTAGATCTTAGTGGTGGTTTCGTGATATTTTATTGTGAGTGAGTATATCTGGATATTCTTGTTATATGTTCTATAAACATATACTGTGTAGAGCTGAATATATCATTCCTTGTGGTATTTTTCTTTGTTGTATTATTTTGTGTTTTTTGGGGTGTCCTACTGGGTATTGTTGCACTCACCCCTGCAAGGGAATTTCCCGCACATTTCGTGTCTTGTGTAGATGAGAGAACCTTTGACAGGATTCTAGGTGCACCAGGATCGGACGGTGCTCAGTGATATCAGGAAGGCTGAGGTGTGTCCCTGCAGCTATAGATTGCAGTCCCAATACCTTTCATTATAGGTTGGACTTTGTTGCAGACTTTCCTTTGGTGGGATTGAACTTTTGGACAAGGGTTTTACATTAATGTACTTCACTTTACTGTCATACTCTGCTGGATGGGATTTTAGTGTATGCATGCATTTCCATCATCAGTAGTTTTTACTTTTCAGATTTATCGGCTTGGATATGTGTGTGTGCGTACATGTTTATAGGCAATCCCTCCCATGTTAGTGACATGCCTACTCGGTGCTAGTCACCAGCCCCTAGCATATTGAAGGAGGGTTTGCGGAGTTGTGTCACGGGCCCCACTGGGACATGTCTTGGCATATATAATGAGATATAATACTATAACGAATTAATTATAGTTATATATCAGTCCCACCAATCAGATAATGAATAAATTTGTATGTGTTATAGAGGATAATAAATCATTCATCATATCAGAACCCATGAAAAGTAATAGATTTCATAAACATTTATTCCGTTCACCATATTCAAAAATAATCCATAGAATGAATAAGGATGGTATCATTAGTTCATATACCCAGTAATAATTTATTAACATCATTGTATGTCATCTTAGTTTAAAATGATATTGAAAGATCACTTGGAATAATTCTGTAAAAAAATTATCTTCACAATATGAAATCATTTTTAAAATTTTTTACACTAATTAAGGAAAATAATTTATTTCAATATAAACCTAAAAAATTACAAATTTTTCATCACTTCATTAAGGAATCATGATGGTGGGAAAAGGAACTTATTATTTATATGTTAAAAAACACTTACATATTTTTTAAAAAATTTCACAGTGTTCCATGTTTGGAAAACAAAAAAATATATATTACTTTCAATTCATTTTGTAAAAAATAAAACATGTATAAAAATGATATAAAAATATTAAATAATAATCATAATAAACCATTAATTTTTTTTCATAAAACATGGTCATGTAAAAGAAATAATATATAGTGGAGAGTTAATCATTATTAATCCCAAATATTGATGAGATTGTGAAATAAACCCTTACCTTATGTATCACCTTTCCTTATTCATATTCAAAAATACTATATAATAAATATAGATTTATTATAATGGTATTAAATACACATATTAATATCTATCATACCATGTATTATTTATTTATAACATCTTATCACCCTTTTATTATTAATTTTTTTATTAATATCATTGTTATGGGTTATAGCTATTTTATTTTCCAAGCATGTTTTAGTTTTGTAGTCCCATTTCTTATACATTGATCATGGTCCCATTATTTCATAAATGTTATTAATGTTTCAAATATATAAACTATTCATCATACACAATTTTTTAATAATTAAAAAAAAAATTGAGATTCAAAATGATTTACACAATTCATAGAGATGGAGGGACATAAGTACACAAGAACAATATTTCCATTTTTTTACTCATGAAATGACAGAATTGTAAATAATAGTTCACCTGTCCTGATTTATTATTATACCATATATATATATATTTGTATATCTGATATATAATATATATTCTTATAATTTTTATTTATTACCATCCATTTTAAATATAAGTGAAAAACAAATTTCATCACATCTTTGATATTGTAGTCCGTACGTAAACATGAGCGGCATTATCATTAGCAAAAATATTACATGGTAAGAAGGTAGAAATTATTATCCTTACATAAATATAATTAATTAAAATATATAATATTAAAATATTAAACCCATTATAATAACCATAAATAAAATATGGTGAAAAAAATAATTGTTTAACTACGTGAATACGAGAAGCAGTACGTACGCATGAGTAATACTTCCACTCCATGATTATTTTGAAAGAAGGATTATAATGGGATTATAATAATCATAATAAAATATAAAAATATTTATTATAATTAATTTGTTATTTTAATGTAAGTACCATAGATTTATAGGAGTAAATAATGATAAGGAAATAATTAATTGGATCAGGTGATTAGTTGTTCATTGAAACGACACCTGAAGATCTCCCCTAAAGGCCTCTTGGGCTGGACTTTTGGAAATAAAATCACCAATATAATGTGAATAATTAATTTTATAAGATATTTTTTTTAAGAATATGGTTGATATATAAGGATAAAATTGGTGTAATGAACTGAGAGAGGTGGTGTCCTTTTATAATTGAGGTGAGGAGAAATTTTGGAATTTCTCACATATATTAAATTATAATAAATCCATTTTGAAGAAAAATATATCCAATTGTAAATTATTTATTATATAAGGGTGGATATTGTTTTAATAACATAAAAATATAATTTAAACAAGTTTTAGTGTAATTTTAAACCTTATTAATTTTATTAATTCATAGTTTACCTATTTTAATATTAATTACAGTAAAAATGATTCAATATTAAAATGTTGTATTTTATCATATAAGGTAAAAATTGTACCATAAAATCCTGATTTTTACATTATATATCACATCATAATATATTTATATATTTTATTATTTTATTATTTTTAAATAATTTAACAAAATATTTGTTTCATGGAATATTATTATAGTCAATTCTAAAACTATTGATTTAATTTAATTATAAATACATAAATAAAAAAGGTATGTTTGAATATAATTCATTAAATCCTCCCTAATGTTTCATATAGATAATTTAAATTCGTTTTTCACATAAAATCAATAAATTTATATCAATTTTAATATTATAAAAATCATTGACTATATTTTTTATCCAATGGTGAAACTCTACATCGGTGTTTCTTAAAAAATTTAAGTCATTTTATAATAACTAAAAATTAAAAATAGTTTTATTATGATAAGAAAATATACTTATATTAATTCATCACAAACTTTTTCCACTATGTGTACACATAATATATATTAAAAATAAAGAGAGTGACATTTTGTAACTTCATTTATTTTAATAATATATAAGTCATATTCATTGAAAAGTGTCAATTAAATGATTACATTTATTACATTAGGTGTTAAGTATCTAATAAATTCATAAAATAAGAATTATGATAAAATAATTACATTCATATAAGTTATTTTTAATCTATATTATCATGATATTCCCTTTTCTAAGGGTATAAATTTTACCATCAAAACTATTCATATTAAATAAAAAATAAAATGGGACCAAATAAAAAATATGATCCTCAGAATTATAAATATTCAGTTAGTTTCTAATACATAAATACCTATAAATGGAAGAAATTAATTTTAATTTATGTTCATAAAATGTGAGAAAAATAATTTTTTGAAAAAAATTACGCTTTTATTAATAATATTGAATTTATTGTTAACGAATACATTGAAAATTATTTTCTGAATGTTTAAACCATTTTATAGATTAAATAATAGATAATAATCAATAACATAATTAAATAATAGATATTAATTTAATATATTTATAGAAAATAAATTTCACTAATAAAAAAATGGAAAAAATGTCACTTTTATTTTAAAATACTTCTAATTTTTAATGATAATCATTTGATAAATAGTGAATTAATTTTATAAATGTTTGTAAAAATTAATTCTCATTATTTATTAATTAAAATTAATACCTTTAAATCCATCATATATGTGATAGTAGACATATAATATTTTATTACTGTTTCACAGTTCATCTAAACTTTCTCTTGCATGTAACACACGAAATAAAAACTATTCAAAGAGAAGTATTTCATATAAATATTGAAGAATAACATTATACCACATTAAAATGAATTTCTCATTTGAAATTTATCACTACAATACAAATATATGAATGTAATTTTGCCTTATCACATTCTTAGGTTACCATGTATCTTCCTCAAATACAATGTATGGCCATAAAACTGTGACAATGTGAGTGGTATTTTTTCAAATAAAATTATCATTTTAATCCAAAATATAATTATTTTTTCATCATAAGAAGTATCTTGATCTATATTTAGGACCATTGATTTTAGTAAATGTGAAGTATGATGTATGTACTTACATAAGAGATATATAAGGAACACATCATGAACTTGATAGAGATTTAGTGGAAGCACCAATCGATAAGCTAACATCCTAATACGATCAATAATTTCAAGAGGTTTGATATTAATTGATATTATATTTAATATCTTTATAAATATCATTAATCAATTCTTGGGATATATTTGTAGGAATTCTTTTTCACCCACTTTAAACTCTAGATCTTTTTAACGATTTTTAGCATAATTTTTTGTCAACTCGGACCTCTTGTTATGTGATGTTGAATGGATATAACCTTAACTACAATTTAATAATCTATATAGTGTCAAAAATTTCTTAATTTATCCAACTACATTATAATATGTTAGAGATATTAACTTATTACTATATAATGCTTCATAAGGAACGATTTGAATACTAGAGTGAAAGCTATTGTTTTATATAAATTCTACCAATGGAAGGTGTTAATCCAAACTACGTTTGAAATCCATCGAGGAAGCTCTAAAAATTTATACTATGGTTTTCCTGGTCCTATCAGACTAACCAAATTTTATAGGATGATAAGAAGTTCTAAAACAAAAATTTTTGTCATGATCATAGAGATGAATTTTCTAGAACATTGTTTAATCCTCGAATCCTGATTAGATTCAATGAAATGTAGTACTCTGTGAAAACATATAACTTCCTTAATATATATTTGAGAAATATTTTCAAGAGATAAATATTATCTAATAGAAATATTTTTTTTCTAACTTCATAAGGATATCATCTATAATCCATATAGCATTACATTATTTTGATGTTTTGGAGAGTTTGATGACAAAATGCATGGTGATGTTCTCCCATTTCCATTTATTTAGGGTTACTATATATAACATTCCCCTATAATTATATCTCCTTTCCATAATATGTTGATAAAATAATCACTGAGAAACATACTCTGAAATACCTCTCTTCATTCTATCGCACAATAAATATTATTTCATGTCTCGGTATTTCATTATAATAACAAGATGAATATAGAATGATAAACTATGAGCCTCATTCTATAGATAATACATCAAATCATGTATGGGAATGACACATACGTAGTTCCTAAACCATATTATTCTATAACAATTAGGGTTGAACTTACGAAATTTATCTCCTCCCATTTCAACTCAACATACTCCTTATGTGCCTCTTTAATCCTCACATTGATTGATGGTTGAGAATTTATTTGATGTAGATAATATTTCTCCCCTTCCTTTAATATTTCAAAATCAATCCTTTGTAAATCAATTAATATTAGATCATTTGGGATCATAATCATAGATAATCATTCATGATCCTTTTGGTTTAAACAATCTTCCACCTTGTAAAATTTCCTAGGGTGTAAATATATCGAGGATTTATATTCTTTAATAAGCTCTAACAATATTCTTTAGTACACATACATATCTTTTTGTGTGAAAATATACTTAAACAATTTGTGATAATTATATATTTCAAACATTTATGTAGGGAGATAATACCTCCACATGTTTAATGAAAAACGAATACAACTAACACTAAATCATGAGTTGGGAAATGTTTCTCATTGACCATCAATTAGCATGAGGCATAAGTGATCATCATATCGTTTTTCATGAGAATACATAGAAGTCTCTTGTTTGATGCATATCTATAGATCACAAACGTTTCTCCATAACATGGTAGTTCCATTATAGGTTCACTAAACAATATTCATTTCAACTCCTTGAGATTCTATTCACATCCCTCCATCCATATAAACATAACTCCATTCCTAGTGAACAAGGAAAGTGGATTATATTTTCAAGAAAAAACATTCACAAATTGTATATAATATCTGTCTAATCCAAGAGAATTATATACTTTAGTCCAAATGGTTAGTTTAATCCATATATTAATAACTTCTATCTATAAAAGATCTACTAATATACCCTCACTGGATATTAAATGACAAAAAATGAAACATTTTAATGAAAACATCTACACATGGTATGTTTTTATAAAGATTATCATTTATCATGGTCTTCAGGACAATAATCATGTGATATTAATGATCTTCATTTCTTTTTGAAGATATACGAATATCAATTATATAGGACTTCCAAAAAACATCTCAAATAAATATCTAAAGACTCTGATCATTATGTCAATTAAAATAGTGGGTCCACTAGTAAGACTAAAAGTAATCAATATAAATTCGTAGTGTCCATAACTTCTACATAATGACATCTGGGGTATATCATCCTTCTTGACCCTTACTTGATGATATCATGAATGAAGATAAATCTGATAAAAGTATTTATCTTCATGTAGTTGATCAAAAGATTCATAAATATGGTAGATGTGATACTAGTTCTTGGTATTTATCTAGTTATATTATTTATAATCCATTCAATGTAGTATTGATCCATCTTTATTATTAAAAATAACATGTTCACCCAATGTATATGCACTTGTATGAATGAATACATTGTCAATATTTACCTATATTTTCATCATTAATTCATGAATCTCAATTGGGGCCATTCTATAATTATTCTATGAAATATACATAGTAGTAGTTTTGAGTTATTTTGAAAATATAGCTTCATAATTAAGTAGAATACAAAAAACTATTCAAGAATGATATCAACAAACTCTTGTACAAAAGTTTTATCCTAAATATTCAGCTCCTCACCAACCATCAAATATTGATAACCTTGATGTATATAAATTTGGACACATAAGAAGGAATTTATTTCCATTGGAAGTCCATATTTATCCTCACATTGGTAAATGACAATAGGTTCATTGAGAATATGAAATATGAATTCCATTCATTAGAAATAGAAAAGGGATATATATAGAGAAATAAAATCTATTCCAAGATTAATATATAATTCAACAAAGAGGTTGTTAATTCTAACCATCAAAAATATTCTGATTCATGTACATGTTGGTATAATGCCCATACTCCTACTATATTATGCATTAGTGTATGGTCAGTGAATTATTTGTTATCTACTTATCTATTTTGAATTAACCAACCTATTTATCACCATTAAACATTTATGGTCTTGATGACCATATATTCTACATTTACAGTACCTTAAAATTCCATTCAATCACTTCCCATGATGTTCCATCCCACATTTATAGCTGGTGGATAGAAGAAATTTCATTTCACATTGTGATTCATATAAAATTTCATGAGACATGATATTTATTTTTTTATGAAAACTACTAGAACAGTGGGAATCTCTAATTTCTATTTCTAATTTTAGTGCATAAGTAATGGCTTATTCAAATCTATTGAACCCTCTTATAGTTATTTCTTTTTGGATACTTGGTTATTTCCATTAATAAATCCATAAAATTTTTTAGGGATAATAATTAAACCAGTGGAATTGCATGTAGGCCTTTTAAATTTTCCTCATATGTAATAATGTATTTATCACCCATTTGCATCAGCTCAAGATATTTTTTATCCATATTTTTACATATATTGTGAGGAACAAACATACTAAATAATTTCACCATAGACTTTTCCCATTAATTTTATTCAATTTGATATACATTACCTATATTATTGATATGATTCAACCATTGATTAACTTCACCTTCAAAATAGTAAATATCATGGACACATTTTTTATGTCTTGAAATTGAATAATATAAAATATTTTTTCAATGGTGTTGATCCATCACTCAGCCACCAATGTATGATAGGATCCCCTAAAAACAAGTGATTGTTTCCTTAAAAAATATTCAGAAGTATACTTTCCCTCTTTTGAACATTTTAAATGTCAGTATGATTCATATCCTGATAATGTTTCATGAGTAGTTTAGAAATATTATACAATAAAGATCCCATAACAATTTGATGATCAGGTGTATATCATTACATTTTCCATCGCATTCATCATTAAAATGCTTCATTTGGCTTCAATACATTTACTAAAAAGAAAAATCATTTAGTGAGAAATAATAATCAAAGTGTAAAACAACATAATTATGATAAATCATTTAATCAATTTCTAAATCATGACACCTTATTTTATGAAACCTGAGGTTTAACCTTGGTCTTTCAAGATCATTATCAAAACATTAAGATTTTATATTATAAATGGACCTATCCATTCCTTTTCATAAAAGCATTATAACACTAATCACAAATTCTTAATTATACCATACTATTATAGAAACTATAACTACCTTGGATTTTTTACACAAATATTACATCTATTTCGATGAATATTCAATACATTACAATATGGTCCATTCCAAAAACATAATTGTTTAGAGTCTTTGTATATTAGATGAAAAATATTCTTATTTTATGAATGATCATCAAAATTTCTAAATAGATATTCCCAAATAGTACTATTTATCGGAATTCCTTAAAAACAATATTTCAAACATGGGGAAAGGAAACATAATAAAATGATGAGCTTAGATACTTAGTAAGGGTAAACATGGGAGATATGAATTGATGATCATATGAATGAATAATATAATCATAATATAATGAAATCATTACCATAACTTAAAATTTTTATTTCTAGTCTTATAAATATCATTATCATTAGTTGTTACATAAAACTTTAACATTTCAAAATACATGAATCATAAGAATGAGAATTCATCAAAACTCATTAATGAACCATAATTTTGTGTCATAAATGTGTGTGGAAACATAATTAGTATATAAACCATTTCATGTGTCGTCGTCAACTACAATTACCATTTCCTCATGCATCAACAAGTGATTCTCATAACAAATCAAACACATTGGCTTCCATCCAATAATAGTTCAAGAACTTCAACTTGTTTCCCATTACTATCTCAGGAGATATAATACTTTACCTAATGAATTATAGGGATATATAAGTACCACACATCACCTAATGATACCCAAACATATCAATTACATAGGATCATATATCATTCATCATGTCAGAACCCATGAAACAAAATGGGTTTTATATACATTTCATCATAGCATAACCCATGGAAATGAATTGGGTTTCATAAACATTTCATATTTTCACCCTAAAATTAATATATCCAAAGAAATAATAATTATGGTAACCTTAGGTAATATCCCTAGTAAATATTATGTAAAATAAAATAATGTATTCTTAGATGTAAACTTATTTTTAAATATCACATGGAATATTTATTAAGAAAAATAAGCTTTTCATTTTGAAATAATTTTTACTATATCCACATAATTATAAAATAAAACTTTTTATTAACAAATAATCATTGAAAAATTTAAATTATTTTTCATATAGTTGAAAAAACAAAAAAATATTCCTTACAAACTGTTTTGTAAAAAATTCATACATGGGTCAAAAATAATTTTATTCAATTTTTGGATAATTGTAAAAAACATACTTTTTGAAAAAAAGACTATTCATGGAATAGAAATATTCTCTAGTAGAGGATTAAACACAAATAAAAATTAATAATGATTAAATTGGTAAATAAGGCCTTACCGCAAGTGCCATCATCTGGAAACTTAACCTGGCCCGTCGGAAGGCCCGAAGGGCATTCCCGATCCCCAAGGGCTAGAAAATAGTGCCTAGGAATTTAAAATCACATTTGGAAATTATTTCTCACATAATAAAAATCCATAGACATCCACAAGAATAACATGTCACCACATAAGCAATAACCAAGATAAAAAAGAAATATATCTGTCATAAGTTAAACCGGTTACGTTTTAAGAAACAACGAAAATTCAAAAATACCAAAAATGGGGAGTTAAACTAACTACACTATAAAAAATATCCATGCAATAAGTTGTCCAACACCATAAATCCACCTCCACCAACACCTACAAGAAGAGTAGATCTAGTAATCAGATCCACCATCATCACTACAGAACATCTTTATTTTACCCTATTCAAACATATCATGGTAAACTTAGAACTTATGGTGTATGTAATGGTTGAGACAATGAAAAGTAGGGTACCACCCAAAATATATTCCATGATATAACATAATAATAAAAAAATTCCCCTTTTTAATTTAAATGATAAGAAAAGAAAAAAATTCCAAATAAAACATGCTTTGCAATAAAAATGGGAAATTAAACACATCACCCATCCATGCATTATGAATATCATCACATGGGCACTATAGGCCAATACTAATGAACTAGGGTTAGGGTTGTCCAAGGAACCTCATACATTGATGACATGGTATAGAAATTATAAAGTACATTGTTCTCATGCACAAGCCACTAGAGAGGATTACGTCCAATTTTCTAGTGGTATATGATCCACATCATTGTTTAGATAGTGTTTTAGATTCCATCCTACTTGCGGGAACTGATAATCAAACCCATAGATGCACCTAACATACTATACCAAGTCTTACCGCCCTAATCACGTAGGATTATCTCTCTTATCAATTCATTTTCCCCATTTCACAAGAACAACCTCATGTACACACACACATCCATCATTAGAAACACCAAAGGAAAACTACCATTTTAAATTGGAAAATCATTTCTCATGTAATAAGAACCACCACTATGAACACACATACACCCAATTATTGAACTCACCTGAAAATAAAAATTTTGATTTTGAAAAAAAAATACTCATTACATATGAACCAAAACTATACATTTGCACACACCTAACCATGAAACACAAAGCAATTACAACATTTTCCTTTAGAAAACCCTCTTTTGAACCCAAAATTACACACACAAACATTTAAATCATCATTTTTACTGGCTACACAATTCATAGAAAAATTTCCAAATAACATCAAGCATACTAAAATCATCCAATAATGATAATGCATGGAATGACCTACCTAAATCGTGGAAACATCCAAAATACAATGGAAAACCACAACCACACCACAAGGAAACCCTATAAATGATAAAGAATGCATGAACCATCAATATTTAACACAATGAATTAGTTTCAACACACCTTAGGAAATCCAAACTGCTATAGAAAAGAGACCCCAAGATAGAAGGAAGAATGAACCAAGAAGAAGGAAGAAGAAGAGGAATGGAGAAGATTACATGATGTTCCTTGAAGATTCCACCAAAAACCACCCAATATTTGGAAATCCAAGAGAAAAAAGAGGTGAGGAAGAGGTTATTAGAGCTATAAATCTTAAACGGGGGATGAAATGGGTGGATTAGTATTAAATTCATATAATGGGAAATAAGAAATTCAGTATTTATATGGTTTTAGGATGGTAGTGTGGGTTGGCTACATAGATTTACAAACTGTGTGGAAGTCATGTAGTATGTGATCCCGATGGAAAAGGAGGCCACGCGATCTCTTAGGGAGGTGGTCCACGATTGTGCAGTTAACTGTGCACATCCGAAAAACCCACTAGTCTGGGCACATGGTTAGTTGAACACCCATGCGCAAGCCATGTAGACAGAAAGGTTCCATTATCTAGGGGAAATAGTATCCTCTAGGACATATAATGCTTTCAAATAACTCTGCTCCAACCACGAACAATCTATTTTTGGTTCAAAAACTCTATTTATTCAAAAAAACACATGTAAAAATCATGACACAAATATAAAACCCATAAATAATGATTAAAATACCTAAAAATATTACCATGAATATGATACTTCACCCCACCATGAAAACGTTCATCCCTATCAATGTCAACTCTATGTCTCATAAGATAAAAAATTGGTATTGTTCCTCAACCAAAGACGTCCACTCCTATGTCTCACATTCATCATTACCATGCTTCTAAATAACTTGAATGAACGGTATGCACTTCCTGTAAATCACCTTCTCTTGGGATTCAAAAATCTACATTAGTAACTCAATCATAGATAGATATGGTTGAAATGACACCTCATTCCAATTCAGAACATGAGGTTGATATGTATTATACCTTTTTATCACTAAAACATGGAATACATCATGGATTGACATAAACTGAGATAGTAAAGCTAACTTGTATGTCACCTTACCAACTCTATCAGTAAACTCCAAAGGTCTGAATTACCTCAATGTTACCCTCCCATTCTTACAAAGATGAATGTTTCCAAAATGTGGGGCCACTTTTAAAAACACCTGATCACAAACAGAGAATTCCAAGGCTCAGTGCAGCTAGTCGACATATGTCTTATGGTGTCTTTTCACTTTCATAAATCATTACCTGATAAACCTAAATTTATCATTGGTCTCTAACAAAAGGCTTGGTCAAAACAATATGTTCTCACACACCTATCTCCAGCATAATGGTGACTGACAAGGCCAACCATAAATTTCCTCAAAGTGATCCATTATTATTGAGGATTGGTAACTATTATTATAGGAAATTACACAAAAAATCATATGGCTATCCCATTATACATCAAAATACAAAACCAATTCTAAAATAATTTATTCCAATATATGATTCACTCAATCCATGTGAATATTTTCATGAGGATGATATGTCATTCTCAACTTCACTTATGGCCTCATTTATTTCTGAAGGAATTCCCAAAACCAAGAGGTAATGTGTGGGGTCTCAATTTGATACAATTTCTAGTGTCACACCATGAATCCTTAATATCACCTGAAAATACAACTAACCCAATTCATCTACTCTGATTAAGTCCTTGAATAACCAATTTGGTCAGATGGTCAATCACCACCCAAATCGTATTCCATCCCTGGAGTGTTTTAGGTAAGAAAATAATGAAATCCATGGTAACCTCATCCCACATATTTGTAGGAATGGGTAGTGGGTGAAGAATCACATATTGGAATTGGTGATGTACTTTAACCTACTGACATGTATAACACTGAGATACAAAGTCAGATATGTCTCACCTCAAGTGTGGCCACCATAATTGACGATGTGGATCATAAAACAGCATGGAAGTCCTAAGATTAATAGCCCATTGATATTGGTGGATAAACTACATCACCATATTTTTCAAATATAACAGCACCATGAGGTTACCCTTGAATCAAGAAATTCCCTCTAAAGGCAACGACCAATCATTGGGTTCCTCCCCACCATTTATAAATTAAATAGATCCGTGGAAAATTTAATCACCATGTTGTTCCTTCTGAATAAACTCTAAGATGGTGGGTCTCATCTAAACATTTTCCAAGAATGCACCTCCACTGTGGACCTTGTTCTCCAAATGTATATAGTAAAAATCCCCATCAAATTACACACATCACTAGACTCTTTTTCTACCTGCACTATAATATATAGCTCAAATCATTTTCAACCACCTTACCTTTACTCAAGGAGTACGTCATATCAAATTCATACCCCTGATGTTACTCAACACAATGGTGATACCTCAAATTCAGATCCTTCTAAGAGAAAATTTAGGTAAAATACTTATTATCTAATTATCCCACAAACCTCTCCTTGAGGATGTAAGGAATCCATGTCTTCCAACCGGAAATCCATCCAACACAACAACCAACCCTTCCTATGTAAATGCCCAATGGTAATTATTGGTCCTAGAGGGATGGAATCAAATTTTGGAGAATCAAAAATCACATTTATGGTTTATTTTTTCAATAATAAGCATCCATATAAAACCATTAGAATAGCATCTCACCAAATAAGATGCAACCATAGTAAAATAGCAGCATCTATAACAAGTTATACCATTTATATTTTAACCAAAAATCAAAATACTGAAATTATAAAAATGGGGAGTGGAACTAACTACACTACTAACAAACTCAATGCAATAGGATGGACAACACCGTCAAGACACGTCCAAAAAAACCTACAAACTCTAGTAATCAAATCCACTATCAACACCAAGAAACATCTTTCCTTTACCCTGGTCAATCATAACATGTTCTACATACACCCTTGGGTGTATGCAGGATGTGAGACAAATCCAAATATGATATATCCCAACAACGATTAAATGATATACATAATATGGAGAATTGACATTCTACTTTTCAATGGAAAAGATAATAAAATAAAACATTTCCAAATAAAACATGCTACTAAATTAAAATGGTATAGTAAACACACCGACAATTTGAGTATTATGAATATCATCAAAATAATAAAGAACTAGGGTTAGAGGGGGCATAGGGTCCTCATACCTCAGTAACTTGGTATAGAAACCATAACCCATATAGTCCTTATGCATGACCCACCTGAGAGGAGTTGATCAAATGTTCTAGTGGTCAGTCATTTTTATTAATGTTTGGTTAGTGTTGTAGCATCAATCCTGCTAGGGGGAATCAGACCTTGGACCCGTCGATCTAACTAGAGTACTAGACCGAGTATTCCCAACCTATTCACATATTATTTTCTTTATTCTAAATTCTTTTCCCCATGTCACAATAACCACCTAATTCACATAGAGATTTCTCACATTAGAAACACCCATGGAAAAAATTCCATTTTCAATTAGAAAATAATTTTCCAAGTCATAAGAACCACCACTATACATACGCGCACACCCAACATTGGAAAACACATTAAATCCACCATTTTAAATTATAAACTCATTTCTCATGTATTATAAACCACCACTACACATACAAACACCCAACCATGGAACACTCATGAAAACCATCAATTTCCTTCAGAAAAACCCCTTTCGAACCTTAAACACACCAAAATCATTTAAAAACATAGATTATACCACAAAAAATAATTTAATAGACTTATAAATCACATAAATAATACTAATATTATCTAATAATTCTAAATCATGTAATCATCTACCTCAATATTAGAATCTTTAAGGATCTAGAGGAAAACTAAAACCACACCACAAAGAGACCCTATAAAGGAAATATCATACTAGAATAATCAATATTAAAACCAAATAAATATTTTTCCACCTAATTTAGGTAAGACAATCCATTAGAGAATATAGATCACTGTAAAAAATTACAAAGGAACTAAGAAGAATGAAGCATGAAAGGAATTGGGGAGCTTTCTTGAAGTTTATTGAAAAATTCACATCAAAACCACCCAATATTTGCTGATCCAAAGTATATCTAAGGATATTAAGAGAATATTTGGGCTATAAATCCATAATTGGGGGTTAATGTTTTTGATTTGGGGTAAAATCACAGAAGGTAAAAATCATAAATTTGTCATTTTTAATGTTATGGGAGGCCACACAGTTTGGTTGCACGGTTTTCCAAACCCTGTGTATGTTGTGTGGAACCTCTTGAATATGTAAAAAGAGGCCAAAAAATCTCTTGAATATGGATTTCACACCAATATGGATGATCGTGAACCTCAAATTTACCCACTGATCTAGGTACATGGATATCCACATGCCCATGTGACAGGTCAGGCAGGCTGGACAATACCACTTTCTGTAGCGTAGGGTCTTATTTGGGCCAACAAATTGATTATACTAACCATTAAGAAACCACGATAAAACTTATATAAAGTCCAAAAACAATATTATTTACTAAAAACATCTATCAAATCATGGGGACAAATATAACACAAAAAAATAATGGAAAATACCTCAAAATAAGTTCATGGATGTGACATCAAGTCTTATCTTCCCTTATTCACATTAAAACATACTATATAATAAAAATGGATTTATTATAAATTTATTACATAAAAATATTAATTTATTTCATAACATGTATGATTTATTTATACCATCATATCACCATTTTTTCAATAATTTTTTATTAAAAACAATATTACGTGTGATAACTGCTTCGTTTTCCAAGCATGTTTCGTTCTGACTATCCGGGTCCTTATACCTATACCATGGTCCCATAAATTAATGAATTTTAATAAATTTAAAAACATAATTTATTTTTATTACTTAAATATTTTTTATCAATCATAATAATTTGAGATAAGAAAATGAATTACAACATTCAATGAGTCGGTAGACCGTACATACAAAATATGTTTTATGCATTTTGTTACTGATGAAATGAATGAATGTTAAGAAATATTTCACCTCTCAATAATAATTAATATATAATTTGTATCATATATATTTATAAAAATCATCCTTATTACCATCCATCTGAAATATATATTAGGAAGGAATCACATCGCATTATATAGATGGTAGTCTATACGTACGCTCGAGAAAATTTATCATTTCACAAAAGATTATATGGTATAATGTTAGAAATGATATAATCATTATATATGTATAATTATTTCATTAATATAAAATACAAATATTAAATTCATCAAAATACCCATCCATGAAAGATAGTGATGAAAATGAATTATATTGCTATGTTGAGATGGTAAGCCATACATGCGAAAGAGAGATACTTTCAGTTCTTGTTCCATGGGAATGATGATGTATAATAGTTTAATAATAATAATAATAACTTATCATATATAGGATAAAAATATATTATTTTTTGACAAATATCATTAATTTAGATGACTTAAATAAGGTAATAAAAAACAATGTGATTGATGATGGTGATTACCTCTTCTTCGAAAAGGATTCTTTAGATATCCTCTTACGGGATATAGGGAAGGTATTTTAGGAATAAATCACCTCTATAATGATTTTATATATATGGAGAGATAATTTGGAAGAGTATGGTTGATATACAGTGTTCAAAGTGTTGTAATGAAATGAGGGATGATGATTCCATTTATAATTGAGTTGAGGTGCACTTTTGGAATTTCTTAATAGATTAAATTATAATAAATTCACCCTCAATAAAAACACCTAAAAAAGTGATGATATTAGAATATAGGGTTGTACAGGGTTATAATACCATCATCCAATATAATTTCTACATGTTTATGGTTAATTTTATACCTTATCATTTTGATTATCATTTTCTTATCATATTTTAATTTCAATTACGATAGAAAAATTTTCAATATTAAAAGGTTATAATTTATAAATATAAGCTGAAAATTGCCAACAAATACCCAATTAGTTATATTTTAGACAATAACATAATAAATTTTTATTATTCTAATATTTTTTTGATTTTTAAACAATTTAGTAAAATATTATTTTGATAAAAAATTATTATTTTCAATATTTACACTATTCATTTAATTTACCATTAAATAAATAATTAAAAAGAGAAAAGTATAATATAATGCTTTCACAATTCCTTAATATTACATTTAGATTTATAAAAATCCTTTTTAATATTAAATTAATCAAATTATATAACTTTTATTATTTTTATTGTCATTTATTATATTTTTTTAAATAGAGTAATACTGCAATGGTGTTTCTTAAAAAATTAAGGAAGTTATATAATTAAAAAAATTAAATAAAAATTTACAACATAAAATTAATTTTATTAAGATCAAAATAGAAACTTATATTAATTCATAAAATTCTTATTTCCATATTTCGTTACATAATATATATTAACAACAATGAGTATGACACTTTAAAAGATTAATTGCTTTTAATAATATATATTTCATTTTAATGGACAAGTGTCCATTAAAAAGCTCAATTTCGATCCTTAAGTGTTATGTGTTTATTTAATTTCATCCAATAATAATTAGGATGAAAAATTATGTCATTAACACTTATTATTAATCTATATTTACCTAATTTACCCTTTACCATGGTGATAAATTTTACTTTGGTTACTATTCATATTGAATAAAAAATAAAAAGGGCCTAATTAAGGCATTTTAACCTCCAAAAATAAGATATTTATTTTATCTATGGAATTAATTTTAATGTATGTGTAAAAAATATGAAAACCCAATCTTCTTTAGAAAAACGAAATTTTTACACATAAAAATGGACTTATTCTTATCCTATGCTTAGAAAAATATTTTTCTAATGATGAATATTTTTTTAATGAAATAATTTATAAATTTAATTAATACTATAAAACAATAGGGTTTAATTTAAAATACTTATCTAAAATATATTGCATTCCTTAAGAAAAAATTTCTCAAAATACATGACATTTTTTTTCAAAAAAATGGTTTTAATTATAATCAATTCATAAGTAATGAATACTTTTTATAAATTTGATGAAAGTATATATCTAAAAACATATTTATTACTATTAATACCCACTAGTCCAATGGATAGGTGATAGAGAACAAGTTATATATTTTTATTTTTTCATGTTTAATCTAAACTCGCTCATTCATGTAACATACGAAATAAAATTATATAAACGGAAATATTTCATAAAAATATCATGGTATTACATGACTCATGTAGATATTTTGTCTATCTAAGGTAATCACATAGCCAAGTTTCTATGTAATGGGTTTACATAACCATTTTATCTACATATGGGAATCACATATCTATTTCTTTCACATTTCTGTATTTAGAAGCGTACAACATAGACATTTTTTATATAGCCAAATATTTAATCACTAAGGATAATATTTTATTCAATCAACTATTTCATGTAGCCAATTGATATACATAGTCAAGTTATGTTTAGATATATATATCTATTTGTTCCATGTAAAAAATTATTAATCAACACTACATTTTGATTATTGTTCAGTTTTATTTCAGAATTAATGAATATTGGGGAATTTTATTTGGGTGGGTGGTCTTGTATGACACCATGATGATTGGAATTAGTTTCATATTCCATGATATATACATGGTAATTAATGAAGATTATAGAAATTGGGGGGATTTAATGTATGTGTGTTTTTGTACAGGAATTGGGGCGGATGTTGGTGACACATAGTGGATAGTTAATTATTGAGAAACTATCGATAAGAAATATTGGATAATAGTGATAGGAATATGAATTCCGGATTAGAACAAAATATAAATTTTATAGTGATAAATATTTTGATTCATATAAAATATGGGAGATAAGGAGACACAAAATGTAATTTATAGATAGTTTATTAATGCTGAGATTTTATTTTTTTAGAGGTCTACACGTAATGAGTCTGACATCGTTAGGAGATATGTGTTTGATTTGATATTTTGTGTGGTAATATACAATTCTACACTATGGGTGATTCTTTCTTTCATATTCTGATGGATGTAAAAGGTGCATATATGTCTCTAATTTTCTATGCAGCCTGATCTATTTTGGTGATCTTCTTAATTCTTTATAATTGAATTATTTTAATTCAATGGGATGTTTTGTTCTTAAGTGTGACTCCTGATTTGTTTAGTGGGGTGTCACATAATCTTTTGTAATTAAACTAATCTTTGGTTTGGTGGAGTAACTTTTCGTATTAAGGAGTGGGACTCCACATTTGATCAAAACCTTGTAAAAATATCTATGTCCCTTTGCCTTTATTTTATAAATGATCATGTGGGGTTTTATTGACCCATGTTGTGTAGATCTTAGTCTAATATGTTACATTTTTTTAAATAAAAATTAAAAAACCATTCTCTAATGATTCCACCCCATTCATAGTGAAGGAAAGATCCTAATAGCAACTTAAATTGGTAAGATAGGAAGTTCCATTTGATGGATCCAATCAATTATGCCTTGATTAATGGATAATATAAACTCAATTACCATGAGTGGTTTACCTACATTATAAGGAAAAAAATTTCTTAGTTGGTAGAATTGAATAATACTGTATCATATATCTCTTGGTCTGGAAGTTCTTTATTAAACAACCATGGGTTTTTCCATCATTTTTTATTGATGTTCACATAATGTATACTGGTAAGAGAAAAATGGAAGTGGATCAAAAATCTCATAATTATATTCTCATATTAGTATTATGGAAATTATATAAGAGAATTATTGGTATAAAAACTAAAAAAAATAAATTTGGTATTAGTTGTAATGAAGTTAAAAATGTAATGTGAATTTCAGAGAACTAAAACTACATATTTGGAGAAGAAAATTTGAAGGCATTAAAAGGGGGAATGTCGAATGTTATGATGACTTTATTACATTTGTAAATGAAATTGTATATAATATTCTAGGATTTTATGAGAATCATGATGAAACCATTGTTGATAAATAATTGATGAGATTTTTGTTGGATAGATTAGATCCTAATAAGCACTTTAATATGGATAATATTTTCATATTGATGAGCCGCACAATAATCTAATTACTCATAAATTTTGAAAACATAATTCATTCAAAATTATGGATAATGAAGAGATGGACTTTAAATCATTATGAATAATGAAAATTTGAAATGGAAAAGATATTCCCAATACAATTGATTCTAATAACCTATAGGAATATCCAAGGGTTCTTGAATTTATATCTAAAATATTGAAGAATTTAATGAAAAAAATAGTAGAATATTTTAAAGCATGTGTTTATATAAAGTTTTCCTATAAATTTTGAAATTAATTTCTAAAATTTTCATAGAGCATATTATGAACGTAAGGAAGATGGAAAAACTCAATGAATGAAGTGGAAGAAAATTTCCAAATAATCTTCAAATCCTAGTATATGTACAAAAAGATTTCAAAAAATAAAATTATAAATCTATTGAGAATATAAAAGGATAATGTCCTTACCTTATACAGTTATTCTGATGAAGACACACAATAATGGTTTAAAAGTTTTAGGTCTCATGTTTAGAAGAATGTTTATTCATCCTAAAGTGATAAAGATTATTCAAGACTAATATATTATGAATACGTTCTTAAATATGAACGTGATGCATGTCTTGAAAAAAATTATCATGCTAAAGAAATAGAGTAATATTCTTATAAGAGTGAATAATAAAGTAGTCAATAAACATGGTGAAAATATAAAAATGTACATAGATCATAACAAAGAAAATAAAAATCTAATATTAAAGGATATCTAAAATAAAAAATTGCATAAATATATTGAAGAAAATATCTCTCAAAAAGATGTAAAATTCTTAGTGACACAATTAAAATGTATTTATGTTGATAAAGATATAGAAAATATCAAGAAGGACATAAAAATATCCCTTGATGTCAACAAATAATCCTCCAATGATATAAAATTTTTGACTAAATTTCATATATAAAAAATGTACTTCAAAATCAGTTGATGAAAAAATTAAAATCCTAAATCTATTCAAATCTAGAAAAATAGAAACGAAGAAAAATTTCCAATAAAAGATTACGATAATATTATAATACCGAATGAATCTTCAACTGAAAATTAGAGGTGATAATAGACCCATGTAATTCAGTGGATGACAAATTTGGGGTAGAATATTTCAAGATATAACTTCAGTTTCTCATTAAAATCCATATTTATTAGTTTCATATAGTTGTGGTGTTCTCAGACATCAATCTTATTCATGTCGGTATAACATATCATTACTAGAGAGAAGGAATGAACATCGGGGGGAGATCCAATGATATGAAAAAAAAACATCTATAAGATTTCATACAGAAACAAGAATTATGTACATGTTGAAAACACAAGAAATATTTGATTTTCTTGAAAACAATTATGGGAGGTGTGATAAAATGTGGCATAGAGTAATGAGGCTTGTAACAACATTACATTGTTAATTTCTTTTTATATATAATAGATTTTTGTTTTATTTATTCAATGAATAAAATTCATTCTCAACTGATGTTAATTTCAATATAAGAATGAAAACAAAGTTCTAGATAGTGGAAAGTGTGTGTTCTTCCAACGTGATGGGGGATGCCAAAATTGTTAAGTAAAATGAGAAAATGAAGGAGGGTTTGTAACATAAGTTAATGATTCCTCAATGAAAATCAAATGTATTATCATGACTGAGATTGAAAGTGATAAATTGAGATCAAGTTGTGTTCTATGTTTTGAAGGTTAAAACATGATTTTTTTATGTGTTGGCTGAATTTCATATAATTTGAATCCTATAACATTCAAGAAAAATGCATACATCATTAAAGGAACAGGTTATTGGAGAACTATTCTTGGTGGATGTATAAAAAATGGAAACATATTCTTTATTTTTAATCTATCCAATACATGCTACTACATCATGAATAATGATAACATTGTGTGGAATAGAAGACATGGGAATCTTGGGAAAAGAAGCCTAAGAAATATTACAAAACATGAAACTATAATATATTTTAATAATCTGAAGAGAGGTCAAAACGATGTTTGTGCAACATGTCAAAAGGGAAATATAAGTCATGTGTCTTACAAGATGGTTGACATTTCATCTACAAGGCCACTGCAATTAGTCCACATAGATCTCTATGAACCAAGGATCTAGAAGTCCAACCATTGTGATATTTATTTTATTACATAAACAAATGACTTTAATAGGATGACCAATTTTCGTTTCATTATAAAAAAATATTAAGCACCTAGAATGTAAAAAATATTCAAATGAAGGGATGAAAATGAGATCAGTATGTGTATTAAAAAAATAAGATCAAATAAAAAGAAAGAATTCAAATGACATGTGTTTGAGTTTTATCAGATCAAACATGGAATCATGTATATGTAAATAAAAACATATACTCAATAAAAAATGTGTGTAAGAGATAGATAATAGAAGCATTATCGAAATAATCATAAAAATGGTGTATGAATATGATGTTTCAAAAGACTTCTAGAGATAAACTGTGGGTATTATAGTGAGAATTCAAAATAGATGTATCTTGAGACCTAAAATTCATTATGCACACATTGAAAGGTGGTTCTGAAATAGTTATATAATGGAATATATCATATTATGTGGTAGTCCTTTTTATTTTAAAAAAAGCGAACATGCTATGAAAATTTCAAGAAAAATGAATATAATTGTATCTTTTTGGTTTATTTATCTAATAGAAATGGATATGGATTCTGGAATAAAATAATTTTTCAAATGTTATAGTTTTAATTAATAATGATTGATGAAAATATAAAAAATATATGTCAATAAATTCTAGAATATTCTTAGTATTCTTTTGAAAATAGTGAGAATACTTCTAAAGAAATGTCTATGAAAGGTTCGTCAATTAGATCTAAAATAAGATATGTGAACGTAGAATGCACTAGTGATGATAAATATAATTGTTAGGGTAATAAAAATTATTTCTAAAGATTATAGGAATATATTGATATCAATAATATTAATAGGAATCATATTTCTCCATTTTATACAAGAATATGACTAATATTTGAGAAAAAATTAGCACTTTTTTCAATGATTGAACAATGAACAGTGGATAACGCTATTTTACATAATGAATGGGTGGATAAAATAGATAAATTACCTGATTAAATTGTGAAAAAACAAACATGGGAACTTGTTCCAGGACTGAAATACATAAAATGTAATTTCCAACAATCGGGTCTTCGGAAACAAACTAAATGTGAAAGGGGAAATATCTGAGAAAAAATTTACACTGCTGTATAGAGGATATTCTCAAATTAAAGGTGTTTAAATTGAAGTAACTTTTTTACATATATAAATATAACAAACAACTAGAATTGTCTTTGTAATATCTTCTCACAAACAATACAATGTTTATCAAATACATGTTATATTTTCCTTTAAAAATAGTGATCTTGAGGAAGAATTGTATATTGAACTACCATATGGTTTAATATTATACAAGGATGGTGGAATCGATTTTGGATTAAAGACGATATTGTATGGTCTAAAATTTTCTCCTAGAGTCGGGTATTCCAAGTTTGATGGATGTATAAGGGACATGAAGCTTACTAATGTTAATTTTTTTGTAATATTTATGTGCAAAATGATACAAGGGAATATAATTATTATTGAATTTTTATATGAAATCATTTTTCCTTATATAATGAGTATCTAGGTGAAGTGTTTTCTAATAAGATGAAAAATAATTTTGAAATGTCTCTGGTTGGTGAAATTACAAAATTTCTAGGAATTCAGATTAGGAAGAAGCTAAATTATATCACTGGATCTGAAGAGAAATATTCATATTATTTTTTTGAATATGTTTTTAGTGGAAAATGCTGAATAAATTTCAACTCCCAATATATTTGGAGCCAAATAATGCAAGTATTATACTAGAAACTATTCTAACCAAATGGAATTCAAAAGACTCATTGGAACCCTGCTTTATCTAACTGCATCAATGCCATATATAACATGTTAAATGACTCTATATTTATTATTTCAAATTTATCCTAAGGAGTATCACAAGTAGGATACTAATAGAATACTGAGATATGTGAATGTAACATTGAACTATGGGATTCTATACAAACACTATACAGAATTGAAGACATAAGGATTTACAGATATAGATTGATCTAGTGACTGTACAGATAGATGGACCAATTTTGGTCGAACATTATTTTTATGTGATGTATTTGTATCTTGAATAGAAAGAAATATAATTCAGTGAATATATGAATTAATGATGAATAATATATATCTTCCACATATACTTTTACATAAATGGTTTGGTAGTTTGTATCCATAGCAGACGTGAAGTTCGAAACTTTTAGCATATCAAAATTTTATCTATCAATAAAAGAGCTATTGTTATATCTAATATTCTAGTGAAAATTTTGAGATCCTAGAACATTAATATTATATATAATTTTAAAAAATAAAATGTGGATAATGGAAATATCAAACATTAGTACTTTTTTATATAATACTAGATTCCAATAATTTCCACAAACTCTATCCAAAAAGAGAAGTTTATTGAGTTAAGGATTGAACATAATGTTTATCCTTCCCCCATACACTTAAATTTTAGTTATTTTCTATTCCCCCATGATCCTTTGGATTCATTTTCATTAGGGGTATGGATGTATGCGGTGAAGGTGGGTGCATGAGAATGAGGGAGTTTTAAATATAATGTTACTAAATATGTTCTCTCATGATATTAATTTATGACAGTAGTTCAAAATGAAAGAAATAGGGAAGGTGTTGTGAGTTGTGGAAGAAATTCCATTCATATTTTAATGATTAATTAGATCATGAATAATTCCCCACACATCATAGTGTAGAAGCAAAGAATAATTTCATGGGTTTCAGTAGTGTGGTATAATAATTTAGTGTATTAAAAAATGACTGTCAACAAATACAAAGGGGTATATTGAATAACCTGATATTTTGATGTCTTGGATTGAAGATGGATGAAGATTCTATGATTCTTGGTAAGTTCACGTAGTTTTATTTTTCAATCACATCAACAGATCTTATTAAGTCTCATAGAGCTTGATCCAATTCTTATGCATTAAATAATAATTAAATGGAGTTCTATGATTCTGGTAAGTGTTTTTGAGAAAGGTTGTAGATCATATGAAGTATTTCTATTTGAGATATAGTGGATTCTAGAACAACATATCTTTTTTATAAATGGGAATAATCAGATATCTATTTGGGCTTCAAAGACAAATTGGTAATTGAAAATTCACATAGGTGATTAACATAGTGGTTTTGGATATCTAAGGGATTGAATAATTTTCTTCCAATGAAAGAGAGCTACATAGTTATTTTCCCTATGTATGGGAATTAAATGGTCATTAAATCCATGAATCCTTTTAAAATGCATACAATATTGAAATTTTATGGTGTATCCAAATGTTTAATCATGGAGTTGAATATTCTATGTATCCAACTGTTTTACGTAGATAATTAATCTATATAGTAGATTTATGTTGATATCCACATATTTGTCTATTCCTCATAGATTATTTTGAATCTACACCTATTTTATAATTTTTTTACAAAATTTTTATAATGAATTAATATTAAGGAATATTTGTTTCCTGGAAGGTTTTGTAGGCCTAAAATATAACAGGCATCAATTTGGAATTCCCTGATAGAGACACAATAGTATACTACTATTATTGAGAAGGTTGGGATTTAATTTCTATGTGTCTTTTGGTGGAAAATCTAGTTGATTCCATTGACACAAGAAATAATGTTGATTTTGATGAATGAATTGATGAGAAACATCAGTTGATAGAGAAAACAATATTTCACCTTCAGTATCATGTAAAATAGGGGTGATAGTGAGAAATCCATTGATGCATAAGAAATATGGGGGATATAGGGATAATTAAAATAATTGAGAGAGGGAAATGAAAATTTGTGGTTTAAATTTTTATAGATCAACACCTAATGAATCTCAAATTTTCAAGAGATTTTTCTTTTAAAGGGTAAGTTATATTCAGTGGAATAGAATTTTTAATTAAGGGAATTATTTTTTTTTTCTAGTGTCTCAAGGAAGTGGATCTGAATATTACATTTCTTATGAAACATGATTTATTTTTGTGATCATCTTCATTTCTTGTAGTCATCCTTTGTAGTACAAAGGGAAAATCTGTTATTGATTGAGGCTCCTAACATTTGTGGTGGTATTCTTCATGATCGTTTGTTAGTGAATTTTACCTTGGGATACAGGGAAATGAATCCTCTTTGGGGGAGGGTAACCAGCTAGTAAAAGGTTTAGTATTTCATACTGTATCTGACAGTTGTAAAAATGTGCATGCCACATTCTCTTTATTTTTTGTATGATCATGTGAGGATTCATAATTTTATTTGAGTGGAGAACTCACCAAAAAGTCACATAGGTTTTTTTTGTTTAAAATAAAATTGTTAAAAAATTTCTCCACTAATTAAACCCCCCTTCTCCATGGAGAAGTCCAATCCTAATTGGAACTTCTCTAAGGATTGGAAAGGAATATTAATTTACACTTCAGCATTGATTAATTTTATTATTAGGTAGATATACCCAATTCATGGATTTTATAAAGTGGTTATGTTAGTGACCTCATTGGTGATGCCTTACAGATTTCTACTCACACCATACTGAGGAGGCAATGACACTTGGGCATGCTTATGGACTTCACTTATCATGGGTTCATGCAGAGAAGATTCCATTTATTTCATGATCAAGTGTGAAATCTAGTATAAATACATGTGATTGGGATATGATTATGCTCGATGATAGTCATAGATCCATATGTGTATTTTTGTTAATTTTTTTATTTTATTTATGTGACTAGCATAATGGGGGATCAGCTATTGTGTGTTGAAATAGACCTATGTCTGTATGAATGTATACTTATTTATCACATTTTATATAGCATGATTCTTTTTTATTTCTTTTTTGGATTCTTATGATTGGTATTATTATATATGTTGTTGAGTTATGTTCAATATTTTTAATTTTAATATGAGAGTATTTAATCCCCATGTAACATCGTTTACCCTCTCTACTATTAGGTATCATTTGTTGTCTGGAGACATCCACTTGAGGTCACATTAAACCTCAATTTAGGGCACCATTAAGCAGTCTCTGTGTGGGAGAATGTCACAAAGTTGTATTAGGGAATCATTTTCATTGTTTCACACTATTTGTCTATATGGTTTATTTGAAATATTGGAATCCATCAAATCTTTTTATGTACCTCGTATTGGTGCATCACAATCACATTTTCTGATGAATAGTCTAGGTTATTAGGGATATGGGGTTTTAATTATTAGTTTTTTATTTTATTTTTTTATGATATCCCATAGTGTGGTGCACTTGGGATTTTTTAGATTTATAATTTATGAGTTTTTTCTCAGAGTCCATTTGTAAGAGGCCTTCATATATGTTGCATATTTACCACATTGGATCTAAATGAAATTGATGTGCATATATGTGACTGGATACACTAAAAAATCAATGTTAAACTATTTAAAGTGTTAATGAAACTTATATATAAATATCTCATATAACTTTATTGTGTTATTCTATATAACATAAATTACTTATAGTTTACCTGATGATCGGTGTTGTCAATTATATGTAGGGATGTTACTCGATGATAATGATATAGTCCCTCTTTATATTGGATTCATAATGACCCTTGTTTGGTTAGTATAGTAATATGGTTCTCGGGTACCGGTTCTGGAATGAAAAATTATTTTGTAAACTAAAATTTCAATAACATATATGGGGTTTCCCCATATATATTTTTGGTTTCATTCCACATAATCAAATCATATTACTGTTGTATAATCGGAAATGATCATCATATGAATATTCAATTATAGAAAAATATATTTATGAGGATGAGATCATAGTATCCAAGTAGGAAGTATCATATGAAGATTCCTGATGAGGATCAGTTCTCTAGTATGGTGATGTCTTTGTGTGAGTTTCCTTTTGATTTTTAAGACGTGAGCAGCGATGTTTCTCCATGAGTTATGACCTATGTGATATGTGATTTATGGTATAGGTGGGAGATATTTTTCTTGAGATGTATCTTTGGATATTTATAAATTGATTGTTATGGTTTAGATGGCTATGATGTATGAGGGTAACCTCATAGAGGGGTTAACCCAGGTTGTGAGTTCCACAGATATTAAAATCATGGGTAGATGATTCTTGATATGAGATCAATGGATGGGGAGTGATATCAGATATATGGTATAGGTATGGATATTATTTATATATTGTTAATATAAATTAATTTAAAGTCGTTGGGCTATAATATTTATGAAATGCATGTATTTCATGTTCAGATAAGTATAATATTATATGATGCCTTAGGCTTTCATGATAGAAATCACTTTATGTGGTAATACATTCAGAATGAAGCCTTAGTCTCAATGGGAAGGATCTATATATTAAATAAACAAATTTATTTAATGTGTTGTTCCTAATGATATAGAGTATTGATATCCTATATAGTTTTATCGTGGATCGGTAGAGTACATGTTTAAACTTATCCAATGATGATGTCCAAGGTGGAAAGTCATCATGTACTCAGCCGTGAAATGAGTGACATTCCAGTATCATTGGAAATGTATCCTAATGTGAGATGTACATAGTTATATGAGACTAATATGATATAAATCAAGGGCATTTGTTAGGTAATGTGACTAGGTTTAATGATGTGAAATTCATGGGAGTGTGAGATACGTTTTGCAATTGGGTGTTATGGTATTATACATCCCTTAGTTCAGATGATATTGAGGTATTACACATTATTTATACATGATTATTTTGAGATTTTTGTTCTGTAAAAGGTCATGTGTATTATGAAGACCATGTTTTTGGATAGAATATTAGTGGGCATAGTTGCTAAATTTTTTTATGAGAGTGGTAAATGTTAACCCTAGCATCGATGGGGACACTGAGGATGGAATGGTGTCTAGAGAAGACATGACAGATGATTCTACATGTATAGGAGTTACATGTGTGAGATTATATATATTTTTTATGATGTTATTGAAGAGTGACATAAGGAAAGTCAAATAGTGGGGAATGCTCTATATATTTATTGAGGGTGTGCCCTTCAATATGGATGTAAATATAGTAAATGATGGAGTTGATGTTTTTGTGAGTTGGTAATGGATGGTGATTGATGTTCCTAACTAGAGATATGTTATGAGAGGGATGGGAAAATACAGTCATTATGTGTGGTGAAGGATGGAGAATGGATTTTGGGTGTCTGAACCTCATTTGGTAAGGGTTATGGGTGTCATGAAACCATAATTTAGATGGTCGAATTTGATTTGGAATATTTGTGCATAGGTTGATCTAGTTTAATCTTATTCCTTAGTGAATACACTATTTGAGACTTCGATATGGTATAATATGGAGTTAATTCACTTGAATATTTCTAGGGATGGTTTTGAAAACATCAGATGTTATTCTAGATTTTAGGTACGTTAACGCTCGGGGTGAGGGTAGGATGGATGGTCTATGTGCATGGTGTTCCAATCGTGTAATTACATTGATCTAGGTTTGTACATTATTTTGTGTGTATAGAAGATAAATTTATTTCTCTATAAGGATATAGGTAATGAGGTTGAAGATATGATATCATGTCAGCTGGTGTGGTTGAGTATCTTTTGGAATGGGGTAATTTCAGGGAAATTTTTGGAGAATATTATGTATGTCTTCCTCTATTCTACCTCTATTCACCCATTTCTTCATTCTCATTTTTATTTGGATTATTTTTATTCTAGTTCATGTAAATATTCCAGTATATCATGGGGGAATAATCCATATATGTTGATTCTTTTGATCGATATATACAATGAACATCCAAGAAGATATCGACCCATAATCACACACTTCCATGATAATGGTACATCACCCTATGGATTCCCCTAGTGTTTTTTAATAGGATGACATTAATGAATTTAATGGTGAATGGGGTTATATATTCCATCTGTTTTAGGTTTGGGTTCATGTTTAGAGTGCACCACAACCTATTCCTTGTGGTTTCTACAAGCATATTTTGTTTAGTGAGTTATTATGAATTTATTTCTTTTTTATTTTAATATAAAAATATTTATATTTTTTTGAAATATTTTGAATAATTAATTATCAATTTTTTCAATTAATTTTTGGATGTTTTACCTAGAGATAAGGCCTCATGTTAACAAGAGATGATTCATTTTACTGGGATGAGCTTCAGTGAGAATGGTCGACAATCACTTATAATGGGAATGGACATGTTTATGGTAGGTTTACCTTGAATGTTTCCCTATGGTATTATGATAGATATGTTACGTGTGATATGTGGCCTCACTAGTCTATAAAAACAAACTTTTATTAAATTAATAGTTTCTATAAAATAATATGTCTGGAAATGGAAAATGTTCCAATGTTCATGATTCCCCCAGTCCACTGTCTTGGTGCCTCAGCCCCATATGACTAAGGTATCAATTATAAATGTATTCCTAATGATTTAGGTACCCAGAGGAATTTAAATTAAATGAGTAGAAAATTAATGAATGTGGTGGACCTTAGTATTGGATCCCTTTATCTCTACATGTATATGAGATATTTTTCTTGGGATTTGATGGATGAGTAGGCCAATACCAAATAATGATATTCCTGAAAGTCATAAGGCTATATTATTAGAGAGTGGAGTGCATGTTCCTCTAGTACTATCATGTGATCAAGCATGTGGTAGACTGTGGGTATATTTATAATTGGTTTCTTGATTGGATTAATCATTGATTGATCAATATGAAACATAAGAAATATTTCATATCTAGAGAGTGATGTTAGTATGGCTTCTTTTATGTGGCCGGTGGAACCAAAATGTGATCATGATGGTTTTTTGGGATGTTATTCCCTATAATATTTGACCTTATACCTAAGATATTTGTTTAGTATAAAGAATCCGATGAGGGATATTGATCTTATGATTTAGTCTGGGAGACCTAGGGGGTTCCCCAGTGAGATGAAAACACAAGAGAGTGTTAGAGAAGACATGGTTATAGATGACTTTGGGTTTCACCTTAGAACTAAAAATATATTTTTGGGCCTATTATGGATAGTGAAAATGTTTTTTCATGAACGTAAGAGTCCAACCATGATAATGTGATACAATTTTGGTAGTTTATTAAACCCTTATGAATGTGTTATATGAGATGAACCATGTGGGATGAACTTCCCACCAAGTATTTTAATTATGTGGTTAATAAGAGGTATAAATTTCATTCATATATATATATATATATCCAATAGTAGCTTCGTGGATTTGGTGTTTTCTTATTGTATATGGATTTCCTTGTTGGTTACCTTGGATTCAACTACTATGAGAATGTTGAGACATTGTATTTGGACTTCAGTTTTATTTAGAAACTCTTGGAGACATCTCTATAATTTGTTGTATATAATATGGAAATCTGAGATTCAAACATGGGATTCATATTGATACCTATCGATGAGCTAGGCACTATTCTCTTTGATGATAATTCTTATTGGGGAACAATTCCCCTAGTAAAGATGATATAGTATTACCAAGTGAAGAATTATTTTCTTTGGAAAGTTGATTTGGGATTACCAAGTGGGGGAAAATTCCCCCTATATAGATAATATATTACTCGGGTGGTTCCCCATGAATAATTTTATATTCGTACTTTATTTCTGAGGATATCCTCCAATGAATCAGTGTTTAGGCCATATACTATTTATAATATTAACGTTGTGAAAATAATGACACCATTACATCATCTAAAGTGGGTATGGTCGATCCATGGTGTCATGTTACTCATTGAGGAATGATTAGGATTATTTAGTTGCAGTTCATAATTGTTTTATTTATTTATTATAGGCATGTAATCTGTGTATTCACTCTTTATGAACCATATATTAGAGACCATGTTAGTTCTGTCCTACTGATTAATACTCACACTATTCTTAGGAGGCCATGTAACTTTAATACTAGAGCATAATTCACTAATTGTAGGTTCAGGTAAGGTAGAAGCCTGGTCGTTCATGATCAAGAAAGATGGATCAGATAGAGTCTGGTGACTATGATATAAAGAATCTCATGGATAGTAGTTTAAACTCTTTTGTATTTCTATTCATTAATTTATTTTATATATGTGATTATACTGGTGGGAGATCAGTTGTTTAAATTTGGCATGCCTGTGAGTCTATGTGATTTTATGGTTCTCCATCACATTTGATATAACATGATTCATAATTATTTCTTTTTTTATCTAATCATTGTAGTTTTGGATATTTTTTATTTATAATGATATTTACTCTGAAATAATTATATATTCTCCCCATGGTATCACCATAGACCCTTACATTTTGTGGGAATCATTTAGGATATGGGGACGCATGGCTGATGAAATGGGTCACCACCAATTGGGACATTGTCCAGTAGTCTTTTATTGGGGGAACATCAAACTATATTTCCTGAGCAAGAATCATGAGTAAATGGTCTAAGGATAGTGAGTATTTTACAACATCGTGTTATGGTGATTAATGGATTCATGAGGGATAATTTCTTTAATAAAATTGAAAGTGAAACATAATAAATAATTTTACTTAATTATTTTTTATAAATTTTTTCTTAAATAATATTATTTCAATCGTTTATTTTCTGTTTTGAAGCCCCAATCCCATCTGATCCAAACCTAACGTACACAATATTATTTTTTCACTCCTATCCAATATGTAGGATTTAATCCCTTCTCTATGTCTCAAGCTAAAAACATCGTATTTATTTAAATCTCATTTTTCAAATGTCTACATAGTTTATGATTTTAATAATTTATAGCAATAATTTAAAATTTTTAATAAATAATTAATTATTAAAATTAAATGAATTTTAAACCAAAAAACTATAATAAATTTTTTATTTAATAATAATAATAAATAATCCATGATTTTGTTATCCATATATTTTCTATATCGACCGACCACTCAAAAGTATAGTAATATTCTTTTACATTCATCCAATGAGTAGAACCAAGATAATAGACTTATATAAAGACACTTTCTCTCTCAAATTATTAATATATACTAGATGTTCTATAAAATAGGGTTGATACTCAAAATTATACATAACCTATATTATCACATGAGATAGATCAATATTATATTTCTCTAATTATGATGCATGAAATACATCATGGATTCATTCGAATAGAGTTGGTAAATATAAAAAATATTCCAACACTATGATCAATGTAAAGATCTTATCATAATAAATTCCTTATGCATCACCCATTCCCTATTCCACAAATATTAATTTTATCAAAATCATCAAACTATAAAAATAATATTTATTAACATGATTGGGACTCATAGACCCTTACCATTAAAATCAATTCTCAAGCCAATATTTCATATAAAATATTATCATTATCCCCAGTAAAAATCAATAATATAGATGATTATATACCTAATAAATAAGTAATAATGAATAATTCTATCAAAATCATAAAGAGACCTCCCATTTTACCAATCATGTTACCTTGTGTGAACACTTGTTGATGAGATATATCTTCTTACCTCTCATATCTCTGTGATATAGAACTTACTAAAGTAAACACACATCGTAGTATCATCTAATGTTACATATAATGTTTTTTATTTACTGATAAATCAATTTGAATTTTATAAAAAATATTATAATAAAAATAAAAACTATGGATATTCATGTTCAATGTAATCAAAAACTAGGTATCAACATATTAAAAAAAATAAATTGGAATGATTGTGCTTCCTAATAATAGACATAATAAATATAAATCCAATTATTTTACATGTGAATAATACTTTCATATTTAATATGTAAATCTATCATGTTTTATGATATATTTATGACAATAATCTACTAATTGTACTATTTGTTTTATCAAAAAAATAAATTTATGTAATATAAGGGAATATTTCTTATAAATTATCTTGTAAGGATGAATTCTATAAATTTTTTCTAGTTATAAAATGGAATTGACGTTTTTTCTAATGATTAACCAGAAATTAATATTAATATCTAATGGAGGAATTATATGGGAATAAAGAACATTATATAAAGGTTGATTCACTCCATTGACCATTTTTCTGAATGTATTGTAGAATATCACTTTAGAGAAGGATCATATTGTGGTATTACATTTTTATATTTACTTTCTATTTATTGGTAAAATTTAAATATATTTGACTTTGATGGATTTATTAAGTTATAGTTTTTAATTAATCATTTTAATTATGATTTTTATAGAGCTTTGTTTAATTTTTAAAGTGTTTTTTATTTATAGAATGAATATTACAGTTAATTGTTTTACTGATCATAAAATATCACATTATTAAAAATATAAAAGTTATAGTGGTCATCAACATTAAAGTGGATGATGAATCTATGACATGCCATTATAAATTGTTTTCAAATTTAGTTTCATTTATCAATTGAAGAAACATTTTCTACTTTAAAAAAATATCCTAATTAGTAATTTTTTTAAATTATATTCCATATCAATAAAAATATTTATACATTCAAATGTTAGGTTTTTTATAAAACATAATAACTTTATGTGAATGTCTTGTTAATTTTAATTTTTTATAGGAAAATGTCTTTTATGAATAATGTTTTCTATAAAAATATTCATTATTACAACACTTATTATCAAAAATATTGGTTATAATACTAATTTTTATAGCTTATCTGCCATTTTTAAAAATTTATGACTATGATATCAAAAGATCAATATTAGATCCAAATCCATTGAATTGAGTAAAAGAGCATGTGATATGTTTTTTCTATTTTCTATGATCATTGTATGTGGATTTATTTCTAGTGTGGACTGTTTTTTGAGTAACCTATAATTTTTTTTAAAAAAAATCTACATAATCATGATATGTCATGACCCATCCCCCGGGGCCCATGTCGTGACTACCCCAAGCTCACCTTCCATAGGCCAGGGGCTAGCGACTAGCACCAAAGGTGTATTCCCTAAAAATGGGAAGGCATTTCCTTTAAAACCTGTAAACTCACGCAACCAAGCTCATAGAATGATATGAACATTAGTAAACTGATAGTAAAAAGATTGTGTATATTATGTAAAAGGGGCCAGAATACAAGACCAACTAGAAAGTACAATAAAATTGGAATGTAAAAGTAAGCTGAATAGCTCTAGTGAACACCTACCAAGTATCCTACCTGAAGTGTAGGTACAACTCTCAAATGATCGTCTTTGTTGTACGCCTCATCTAAGGTCCACCTCCGAGCTACCTCCAATCCTGGTACCCTCATCCTCAGTCAGCGTTGCCTTTCGTCTGCTCTAAACACCACAAGGTGCAGGCGTAGCCCATGCAGGGGTGAGTAAAATGATACTCTGTAGGGACAATGAGACCCTCAAGGTCTCACAAAATCTACAAAGGATAAACCAAAAATCATGTAAACCAGTGGCAACCCTACATAGGTACGTACCCATACATATACCTAAGTTATCAAATATACCCATCTCATTCATGAGGAAACCTAAGGCCCAAACCCTTAGCCAAATTAAAATTGGTCTATGAAGGAATGAATACCATGAAGGTAACACCAAAAAGGTATGTACCACAAAGGTAAGCCACACAGAATAATACCACAAAGTTATCACCATGAAGGTATGTACCATGAAGATAACACCATAAAGGTAGTACCACAAAGGTACGCCACCCAGAAGATTACCACAAAAGTAAAGACTCGGCTCAAACCAGGTATAACATAGGTACTGTATTAAAGATGATTAGATGTAACTACTGAATCATCTTACTCTGTTAAGAGGAAGACCCATGGAGGATCCTATATCATTAGACCCGTGACGGATCCTAGTATAGTAGACCCATGTATGATCCTATAGTAGTCCCACATGGATTCCTAGAGAGGAACGAAGTGAGACTCTTGAACACAGACCCACATAGGATCCCAAAGCACAGACTCACATAGGATCCCAAAGTATAGACCCACGTAGGATCCCAAAGCACAGACCCACATAGGATATTTTTATCATGTTAAAACTAACTACAGGGTTCCCGCACTAAGCTCACTTGATTCCGAGAGGGTTCACTCCCCAATCCACAGGTCTAATACTCCAACTACCACGGTGTTACATGAAGAAGTATCACAAAAGAACGCCACATAACATGGGTATAAACACAACAGACGGTGGGTCAATCGAACACCTGGTCTGTATGTTATTGGCCTTTTAGTCACGAGGGCCAAGTTGGATTCGTGTTCGATCCAACTATACCACACCACGACATCATACAAAACTCATGTGGGTTATACCAAATGGACAGCCTCGATACAAGGTTTCTGACACCGTAGACGGCTTGTAAAACGGATGCTCATAGCTCAAGATATCGTCGAAAGAGATGAAATGGTCGAAGTTGGTCTGGGTCCTGTCTGACCTCGTTGGACCGACCCAGCCTAACCCGGGTCTGGCCCTTGGTTAGACCCAGCTCACAAGATTTGACACATCTCATTGGGTCCGGCACAGCCCACCAGCGAGCCCCGCATAGGGCGGCCTGTTGTGCGGCCCTTGGTGTGGTGGCCCAATAGGCGGCCCGCAATGCGGCGTCCGCTAGGTGGCCCCAGTTGGCTGGATGTCCAGAAACTATTCTGCATGGTGCGGTCTCGTACCATGTCATCTCTTGTGCTCTGTAGGGAGTCGGCCTCCCTCCATCATTTTCTCAGCCTTGTGCTTCGGCTCTTGTTTGTCGGGCGATGTGGATGTGCGTCGCCGCCTTCAAATCACGCCGATGGTCGTGATCCAGCCGCCACCTCCGCTCATCCGCGGCTGATAGGCTGTGTAACTTCTTTGGTAGTGTGGTCCCACCGTTGCCTTCATTGTGGCAGGTCGGAGTGTCAGCCATTTTTCTAGAGTCCCACTAGTGCCCGTCACCGGCATCGATCTCCGTCTTCCTCCATCGCGAAGAACACACCAAATAAATCACAATGATTGCAGAGTGGTTGGGCCATGTTCGTTGGGACCGCACCCTCTACATTAGAGCAGTAGAAATAAGCATAGATGTTTATAATTCAATAAGGATGTCAATAAGTGGTTAAAGATATTCAAAATAACATTCCCTACCTTGAAGGCCCCATTGGATACAGTCTGTTATTAAGGACGGTTTGGCGTTTGTCGATCCTGAAGCAAGCCCCCGCCAACAACGTCGATTTTTTGACGATCCTCCATTAATAGGTTCCTTTTTGTTTAGAAAAGATCTTCCTCAAGGGGATCCTCCAAGAACACCATTTTCCAATGATTTACACAAACAATAAAGTGAGGATCCAACATTAATTAAAATATGATTCTACAATTAATTTACTTTGGCACAATATATTAATGGCTCAATTAATTAATTGAAGACTCTGCACAATTAACTATTTGAAGTTGGTAGGTTTTCCCCACATTAATATGGGTTCGGGTGGTCCCCACCACCATGAATTGAAAAATTGGGGGTTTCCTAGATCGGGTGGTCCCCATAACCAAGCATCCAAATGGGAGGTTAAAATAAAATAAAGGTTGTTCTATTATTTTATTTTTATTTCCACGACAGACACAAAAACTAACTTTCACCCTTGACTAACTACAGTCGAGGTGAAGGTATCCTTATGTGAATATTGGTGCTATGAGTTCAATGGTGTCCTCATATTTCAATTCCGAGCAACATTTTAAAAGTTCCAAAACACGTGCACACGTTTATTGAACGTACCCGAAAAAAAGATCAGAAATTCATTTTGGGCACACCGGGCCTCAGAATCACGTGCCGTCAATTTTTTCGCACTGGAATTATTCCCGTATAATTAAAAAATTTACATGAAAAAAATCAAGGTCTTTACATTCTCCCCATCTCAGGTATTTGCATCCACGAACACCACATCACAAAACTAGGAAACACAAGTTGGGGTACTGAGCACTTATCTGAGCCTCCCGCTCTCATGTTCTCTCATAGAGGTTCTTGTGCTGCCAACATACACACACCAAAGGTATCGATCTCCCATGAAGTACTCTCTTCTTTCGATATTCAATCTCCACTAGTACATCTGTAAATGTCTCCCCATCATCGATTTCCAGCTCGCCATAGTAGATGATGTGTGATGGGTCGTGCACGTATCTCCCCAGTTGAGATATGTAGAAAACATTGTGGCCTAGGTGAAACTGAGGTGGAAGTGTTATGCAGTAAGACACCTCGCTAACTCTGTTGAGGACTTGAAACGGTTCGATGAACCTCTGAGATATCTTGTCACCTTTTCCAAATCTCCGCAAACCTCATGGGGATGAGACCCATAGAATGATGTGGTCACCATCCTCAAACTCTAGAGGTCTCCGTCTCCTATCCGTATAAGACTTCTGACTACTATGTGTAGTCTTCATCTTCTCCTGGATGATCTGCACCTTCTCTGTGGTATCCCGTACCATATCTGGTCCATTGAATCCAAACTCCCCTAGGTCAGTCCAGCATAAAGGTGATGTTCAAGGTCGGTCTTACAATGCCTTGAAAGGTGTCATCGCAATGGTGGAGTGATATTGTTTTTTTGCATGAAAACTCCACCAAGGGAAACTGATCCTCCCAGCTAATACTGAAGTCAATGATGCAAGAACGCAACATGTCCTCGATGGTCTAAATGGTCCGCTCAGTTTGGCCATCTGTCTGGCGATGGAAGGTAGTTCTCAAACGAAGATGCATCCTTAAATCCTCCACAAACCCCATCCATAGCCAGGAAGTGTAATGTGAATCATGATTGGTGGCAATCGTCGAGGTTACTCCATGTAGCTGCATAATTTCCTGCACATAGAGGCATCCCAATCACTCTATTATACCCTGCACGTTGATCGGTAGGAAGTGGGCCGACATGGTGAGTCGGTCGACGATCACCCAGATAAAATCATGACCCCTGGATGTACATGGAAGTACTGTCACTATGTACATGGATATCCCATACCACTTTCACTCTGGGAATTCTAAAGGCTGAACAATTCTTGCTAGTAACAGATCCTCCGCCTTCACTTGGTGACATGTGAGGCACCGAGAGGCAAACTATACTACTACTTTCTTCATTCTCGGCCACCAGTGCTATCATTAGAGATCTGAGTACATCTTCACCAATCCTAGATGTACCACTAGAGGTTATGTGTGGATCTCCCTCGATACTTACTCCTAAAGTGACACTGGTACCATGGTACGTACATTGAAGAGGACGATGTTCTCTCCACCTTCATAGAATCCATCAGCTGCTTGACCTATGGATATCATAGCATGTCTAGCATTGCAGTCAATGTCACAATGTTGCGCCTCCCCGACTCGCTGAAGAAGTTGGGGAGTTACTGTAAAAGGCTGAAAAAAAAGCTGCTCCATCTCATTCCACAAATGATATCTGTAAAACGGCTAGCTTCTCTGTCGCCTCACCTAGCTGCTGTATACCAGATCTATTTCTGAGTGCATCTGCTACAACGTTCCCCTTTATATGAGTATATAATATCTCGAAGTCATAGTCCTAGTAAAATTCAATCCAATGTCACTGTCTTGGGTTCAAGTCCTTCTGAGAGAAGATATACCTGAGACTCTTGTGATCTGAGTAGACTGTAAAATGTTCATCCATAAATTAATGTAACCACATGTTCAAGGAGAAGACCGATACTACTAACTCTAGGTCATGGTTAGCGTAGTTATTCCCATTTTTTCTCAGCTGTTGAGAACCATATACGATAACTGCTCACTCCTACATTAGGGTACATCCGAGCCTGGCCCCTGATTTGTCATAGTGGACAACGTACTCAACGCCATCCTCCAGTAGCCTCAAGATGGGGGCTCTAGTTAGCCACTACCTCAGCTCTATAAAACTCCACTGGTATCTCTTCGACAACACAAAGGGTTTCCCCTTCTTCTTCAATGCTGATAAAGGTTCCACAAGTCTGGAGAAATCTTGCACAATCCTCTTGTAGTATCCGGCCGAACCCAATAAATGTCGAACCTCTTTACACTCCTCGGTGGCTCCCAAGAATGTACCACCTCAATCATCACTGGATCCACTAAAACTCCAGCCTCTGATATTAAATTTCATATAAATTGAACATATCTGATCCAGAACTGGAACTTCAAGATCTTACTATAAATCCGGGGCTCTCGGAGTGTGTCCAGAACTATCTGAAAATCATAGGCATGCTCCTCTTAAGTAGCTGAGTAGATCAGAATTTCATCAATGAAGACCACCACAAAGCGATCATGATTTGGCTGAAAGATTTTTTTCATTAGTCAAATGAACACTTCTAGAGCATTGGTCAAGCCAAATTGCATGACCAAAAACTCATAACGGCCGTATCAATATTTTAAAGTCGTCTTCTGAACATCCTTCTCTCATACTCTGAGTAGGTAGTAGCCTGACCTGAGGTCTATCTTCAAGAACCATCGTGCTATATTCATCTAATCAAAGATGTCGTCAATACTTGGGATTGGGTACTTGTTCTTCACGATCACCTGGTTCTGGCACCGATAGTCAACACAAAGTCTGAAACTCCCATATGGATTCTTGGAGAACAAAAATAGGGGCTACCCAAGGGGAAACATAGGGCATGATGAACCCCTTCCCCTATAAGTCCTCCAGCTATACTCGTAGCTCATGAATCATTTCATGAGACATCTGATATGCTTGTGTAAATATCAGTGTCGTCTCGGGGTAAAAATCAATGTAAAATAGCACCTCTGTACGAGGAATCTAACCCAGAACATCATAATGGAAGAAATCCACATATTGGTCAACCACTATAGGATAACTCAGACTCTCTACATCAACTCCTCCCAGGGTAAGGCTAGCCAACTGATTAGTGATCGGCTTCACTCTCCTCTGGGTAAGTCCATTCTGTGCTGCAAAGGCTCCCTTCTCACCAGTGAAGGTAAAACTAGTCTCATCCATGCATACATGACACACATTTCACCAAATATAGTCTATATGTGCATGGACTGTAGATAACCAGTACATACCAAAGATGATGTCATAAGGCCTTTATGTCGCTACTAGGAATCCCAGCCGAAGCTCTCGCCTCGTAGAGTAATCTCACACTGCCAAAACTAGGGTGTAATCGTCGAATTCTCTCTCGTAGGAGTCTCCATCCGTAAGGATGGAGCAAACGACTCCACCAGAATCTCTGAGATCTGAACAGCGTATGTCGAAATAAAAGAATGGCGAGAACATGTGTCTATAAGTATTACAACTATGGTAGAGGTGACATAGATCATGCCTCGTATAATCTCCAGAGAGCCATGGTCATAGGCCACAGTTGCTTAGAGCTGAGCTCGCCCCTGTCTACCTACTCCCTATGTTCGGTGTGGACCTCCTAGTGGTGTTGGCGGTATCATCTCAAATACTTTCCCACTGCCAGCTACACAACCAGCTCTGCTGCCACATCCACCTGCTCCCTGCGGACCTCCTCGGTCAAACCTATGTATCTTCCGGGGTGGTCCTTAGACTGTCTGCTGATCCTCGGTACAGTGGGTCAGACAGTCACGAGCTATGTGACCCTACCCGCCACATGTGTAACACTGCATGCTCCTCACATTCATGTATCTATATCTGGTTCCCCCCACAACCTACCCTGAATCCTGCGGTATTCCACCTTTAGGTCTAGTCCTCTTGGACCTCTTTGATATCTATTTGCTACCTGTGGTGGAAGAATCCATTACATGGTTCCCAGTGGTGGGTCTCACTGCTGGTGACTGCTCAGGAAGAAAACTCTCCTAGAAGAGGGCCCCCTCTAACACCCCCGCCTATGTCAGGATGCTGAGAGAAATCATCGAAGCCCCTATCTCCTGTCTAAGTCCCTGCTCGAAGTTTTGGGCCCTGATGAATGGGTCCCGCACCATATTAGTGAAGTAGCATGAGATGTCGGTGAACATCTCCAAGTACAGAGCCACAATCATGCTGCCCTGCTGCAAATGAAGAAGATCATGTATGCACACTGCGCGAAGGGTCGTTGGGACAAACTATGCCTGAAATAGGATCTCATAGTATGCCCAGAGAAGTGTCACCTCACTGTGAACCTGGAGTATCAAGCTCCACCATCTTCCTACTACTACATGTAGATGACTTGAGTCATGGATCACAATGATATCTTATGGTGTCACTACTAGTTGGAAGACTCTCACCACAGCCTCCAGCCAATCCTCAGCCACTTGTGGGTCTGTCTCACCCATGAACATGTGTGGCCTCTGGCACTGGAACTCATGAAATGTGCTCAAGCGGCATGTACCCTCTGCTACTGGGTCTGGTGGAATCGATGGTCCAACGTGTAATGGTACTGATGGTGCCTCCGCTGGTGCCCCTACTGATAAAGGGCCCTGCACTGATGGCTCATCACTCAGTGGGATATCATCGCATATTATACCAAGAACCCTAGCTAGCTATCTGCTTGAAGGAATCCTAAAAAGAAATAGGTGAACCATGGTTAATAAATTATAACTAGTGAGTTGACTCAAAGAGTTCACAAGGAAAACATTTCAAAACACACACGTGAACAGCGTTTAAATGAACTGAGTCAGAAATTAGAAGACAGTGTCCTTGTGTATAGATACGTAGGCCGCCGTTCCATTGTTGTATTCCCTGAACTGATAACCACACTCCCTACACTTAACACTAGTGTCATTAAAAAGATCATAGTACAATGTTCTATTGTAGAACCAACTCCTTTGATACCAATTTGACACGACCCGTCCCTTGGGGACAATGTTGTGATTATCCCAAGCCCGCCATCCACAGGCCAGGGGTTGGCTACTAGCACCGAAGTCGTATTCTATAAAACAGTGAAGGTATTTCCTTTAAAACCTGTAAACTCACACAAACATGCACACATAAAGATACAAACATGATTAAACTGATAGTAAATAGAGTGTGTACAGTAAGTAAAAAGGTCCATAATTCAAGCCCAACTGGAAAGTACATGAAAACTAGAATGTACAAGTATGTTGAACAGCTCTGGGGAACACCCGCCAAGGATCCTACTTCAAGGGTAGGTATAGATCTCGAACGTCCATCTCTGTAGTACACCTCGTCTATGGCCCACCGAAAAACTACCTCCAGTCCTGGTACCCTCATCCTCAGTATGCATTGTCTGTTATCTCCACTAAACACAACAAGGTACGGGCATAGCCCGTGAAAGGTTGCGTATAATGATACTCATTAGGGACCTCGAGACCCTCATGGTCTCACAAAATCTACAATGGATGAACCCTAAATCATTTCAACTAGTGACAACCCTACTTAGGTACATGCCCAGACATATAACTAAGTTATCACGTATACCCATATCATCCATGAGGATACTCAAGGCCCAAACCCATTGCCAAATTACAACTGTTCCATGAAGGATAGAATACCACAAAGGTAAAACCTAAAAGGTAAGTTCCACAATGATACGCCACATAAAATAATTCCACAATGGTATCACCACAAATTTATGTACAACGATGGTAACATAACAAAGGTAGTACCACAAAGGTAGGCCACACAGAAGATTTCCACAAAGGTAAAGACCCATATCAGACTAGGTATAACATAGGAATGGTAGTAAAGATGATTAGATGTAACTGTTGAACCATATTACTCTATTAAGAGGTAGACCCACGATGGATCTTAAATCATCAGACCCATGAAGTATACTAGTACAACAGACCCACGTATGATCCTAGGGTAATCCCACGTGGATTCCTAGAGCTGATCCAAGTGAGAATCTCGAACACAGACCCACATAGGATCCCAAATCACAGGCCCAGATAGGATCCCAAAGTATATACACACTTAGGATCCCAATTCATAGACCCACATATGATCGTTTTCTAATGTTACCGCCAGCTATAGGGTTCCCGCACTAAGATCGCTTTATTTCTGGGAGGGTCTGCTACTTAAGCCACATTTCAAATAATCCAACTACCACGAAGTCCCAGGAAGATGTATCTGCAAGGACCACCACATAAAAGGGGTCTCAATGCAATAGATGGTGTTTTGATCAAACGCCTGGTCAGTATGTTATTGGACTTTTAGTCTCGAGGGCCCTGTTGTATTTTTTTCAATACAAACCGGCCATACCCCACGTTTACCTAAAACTAAAGTGGGGTATACAAAATTTACTATCTCGACCCAAGGTTTCCGACGTCGTGGGAGTTTCATCAAACAAACGCTTGAAGCACAACATATGGCCGAAAGTTTGGAAAGGGAGAAGTTGGTATGGGATCGGTCCAAACTGAACCGGTTTGGATCACCCCGACCTGAACAGGGTCTGGCCTTGGGTTGGACCCACCACACGGGACCCGACCCGACCGGCTGGGTCCATCCCAGCCCGTGGTGTGGCATCCGCTGGGCGGCCCTAGTTGGCCATATGGCCAGCATCTCCTCTGCGTGGCGTGGTTGCGCACCACACCATCTCTGGAAGCCAACAATGAGCCAGCCACCCTCCATCACTATCGCGGTTCTTGTACGTCAGGTGGTGCAGACACACGTTGTCGCCTCACTATCACGCGACTGGCTGCGATCTGATCATCGCCTCCACTCTACAACGGCTGATGGGCTGCGACCCTTCTCCAGTGGTGCAGTGACGTTGTTCTCGAGTCCTACCAATTCTAGTCAACAGGTCCAGTCCCTGTCTTACTCCATCGGGAAGAACGCAACAAAAAAACACATTGATTTTAGAGTGGTTGGGCCATGTTTGTTTGGCCCACACCCTCCACGTTAGTACGGTATCAAGAATCATAGACGTTCTTATTTCAAGAAATATGTCAAGAACGGGGTAAAGGTATTCAAAATAGCATTACCTACCTTGAAGGTTTCATTGGAGATTGTCCGCGGTCGAAGACAGATTAGCGTTTGTCGATCCTGAAACAAGCCCCATCCAACGACGTCACTTTCTTGTCGATCCTCCATTCTTCGGTTACTCCTTGGTGAGAAGAGATCATCCTCAAGAGGCTCCTCAGAGAACACCATTTGACAATGATTTCACCCCACAATAATATGTGGATCCAACATAAATTAAAATAGGTTTCTTAGATTAATTTACATTATCACAAGAGTTTAATAGCTCAATTGATTAATAGGAGAGATGACATTATTAATTATTTGATTTTGGGAGGTTTGCCTCACATTATGAGGGGTTCGGGTGGTCCCCAACACCATGAATTCAAAAATGGGGGGTTTCCATGCTCGGGTGGTACCCACCATCGAGCATCCAAATGGGAGGTTAAAATAAAATAAAAGTTGTTCTTTTATTTAATTTTTATTTCCATGAAAAACATGATTTCTAAATTTCACCCTCGACTAACTACGGTCGAGGAGAAGGTCTCCTTTAGAAAATATTGGCACTATGAGTTCAACGGTATCCTCAGATTTTAGTTCGAAGCACCATTATAAAATTTATTAATACCCGCTCACACGTTTACATAACGTACCCGAAAAAAAGGTCATAAATTAATTCAAGGCACATCGGGCCTCGGAATCATGTGCCGTTAATTTTCACAGACTCATATTATTCCCATATAATTAAAAAGAAAAATTATGTGGAAAAAAATTCGGTCTTTACATGCTAAATACTTGTAAACATAGTATCTGGAAAATATTACAAGCTTGATAGTCTATAATTATAAATAAGTTTTTATAACAATACTGAGCATTGAATTCTTAATGATTCAATTTTAATTTTTTTAAATGAAATATTAATCGTTTTGATGTAATACAAAAAAAATTTGTTCCAATAACTATCAAAATTGATATTCAATTTCATTACAGTAGCAAGGATAATTTTATAATTTCCCAACAATAATATTTTTCATTTAATGTTGATAATTATATAACAAATATAGAGGTTAATGTTGAAGATAATTGTAATGATGGTTTATCTCACTAAAATAGTTCTTTTGAGTTATAAAAAATTCTGGATGATTTTATTATTAGTAATATAATTGATTAAAATATAAATTTTGAGTACATAATGATTAATGAAATTACATAAGATTAAAACATTACGTAGAAGGATAATAAAATGAAAATATTTCCCCCTACACTCCAAGAACTAGAGGTGAATTATTTCTCAATCATTTTATAATTGTGTAATATAAATAACATATTAATTTAGAATACTAGGGAAATATTTTTGGGAATATGTTTTAAGAATATTATCAAATATGAAAATTTTTATACCATTTTAGATTTGAAACAATTTTATATATCTATAATGAATAAAAAAATTATATATGAAAACATTTTTATTTTATGCTTTAAATTAATATGTTGTGATTTTATATATACATAGTAATAAATATTAAAAAAATAATCTTATTAAAAGAAATTTTTTTTACACTTTACTATTAAAATTTTCAATTCCATATTATCAATTTTTTATAGTGTTTTATTAATTATATACTTCTGTAAATAAATAAGAAATATGAGAATAATTTTAATGGATAAAAGATAATGTAAAATTTATTAGGATTATTATAGGTTACTTTTAAAAGATTTGAAATGTGACTAATTTTGAAGTAACTTTAATATTCATATTAATGATATAATTTAAATTAAATATATTTAAATCAATGATTTTTATTATTAAAACATCATGTCAGGGTGTTAAAATGGACAGGGATAGGGTGTTTAGAAATTATTTTGAAAAAAAATGGATCATTATATTTTTTTTGAGTACGCATGAAATTATATTGATATAATTTTCCTTAAATTGGATAGTATTTATTTTTATAAAATATAAATTTTTATTGAAAAGATCCATGTATTATATTTATGGTTCTAAACAACTCAAATAAATTTATATTTGAATATACAATTAATATTTATAGCATATTTTAAGTTCTTTAGGGGTAGCCATTATACCTTAATGATTATTGTATACTATTAAAACATAAAATGTATATAATGTACAACTTAGAGTGGAAATTAATATTTTTTAAAATATTATGGATCTAGAAATAAATGATTCATTTGTTGAGAATTTGTTTACTTAATCATTATCTCCTATTAATATTGTGTCTCTTTCTATAATTAAAACTCAATATTTATAATAGCTGATGTAAGAAGTATATTTTTTAAAAAAAAATTCGTTTAGTTGGAATAAAGTGGGAGATGTCAATTATAAAATTTTTATTATATTTTTATGGAAAAGAAACGTTCCTATATCATTTTAAGGATTTAAATAAATGATAAAAACTTTATTGATATCAATTTATTTATTTATGATCCAATTATTATGTATTCTGAACCAAAAAATAGGGATATATAGGAAAGCATATAAAAATGAACTAAAATATGATAGCATTCATTGATGAATATTATCTTTTACCTTGACATGAATACATAGGAATAACCTCATGAAGGATTTATTTTACAAGTATAAGGATAATAACCTTAGACTATATTATTTTTCGAGTCCCTTATCTATTTATTATTATTATTTAGTGTTGGTTTATAATCATAGTTATACTCATTATTTATTTGGGAAATGAATATACTTATATTTTTATATAGTGCATATATAATTTAAATCCCCATCAAGGATCTCTGAGTTTATTTTGTTGAAATTATTAATATTTTATCCAGTAATTTCAATAGCATGGTTTTTTTCTTTTTTCTTTTTTTATTTAATATGTATTAATAGGAGATTATCCAATTCCTCATAGGTATAAAAAATGTCATTTATAGTATATTTATTTAAAACAATATTCAAACATAAAAATATGTCTTCATAGTAAGAAACATGATATTATAAATGGCCCTTAAAAGCTATGGATGAATAAATATTTTCATTATGTTTCATGGAAAATTTAGTATTTAATCATTGAGATTTTCTGGCATTGATTCAAAAGTAACTATGTCATTGTTCCATTATTTTAAATAAAATCATCTGAAAACACAAATTAATCATAAATATTAGTGTTTTATTAGTCCATTGAGAGAGATTAAATAATGAGAACCTATTTTAATAATAGCAATTTTTTGTCTCCCAAAACATTGAGTAAAAGGATAAAAAAGGTTTTTCTGTCAATAAAAATTCAATATTAAAATACTAAGAATATAACTCTATCCCATATCATTCATTCATAAATTAGTTTCTTATTTCTCTGTTAGTGATTCCATGCCTTTAAGAAACGTCATTAAATTTATTAATGGAGTTAGAAAAATATAATGTGATCATATTTGAAAATTGAATTATTTATGTCTTGCAAAATTATATAATTGAAAAATCTATAGTTTTTAAATTAATTATGAGTATGATAAATTGTTTTGTAAGTCTTTTATTATTATTGAATTTATCTTTAAAATTATAAAAATTGTATCTAAAATTAATGTTATATAAAAAATTATAAGTATATTTTGGGTTAGATGATGAAATTCATTTACACTAAATCGTATTTAATACTCATTAAACTTATTCTATTAATATTTATATAATATTATTGTTTATATATTTATTTCCCCAAAATGTTTATTTAATCTATTGAATGAAATTTTATCAATTTTTGTAAGATAAATGAATGAACTAACTAGAAGTAATTTTACTCATAGACTAAATTATATTCCGTTTTCGATGAAAATTCATTTAGAATATAGAATATCATCCCAACTTATAATGAATTTTATTATAAATTTCGTGTAAACTTCTTTTTTATCAATTATTATTAATTATATTCATGATTTCATGACATATAATAGATTAAAAACTTGGGTATTACATTTCATAGAAGATAATTTCTTAATTTAGAAATTCCTATGTTAATCTGTTGAATAGTTTAATATCACATAGTATTGAACATAGATTCTTCTCCTAATATTAAGAGGTCTATGATAAATTGAACATAAATATCCAATAAATCGTTTTGGGGGTTTTTGTTTTCTTATAAATCCAATACTGATTTAATGATACAACAACATTAGGACACATACCATATTAAAATTATCATAAGGTGATATAGATTCATCATTTTTTAATCTATAAATCTATATTGGATTTCAAAAGTAATTCTAATTTATGGTGATATTTCCAATGGCCACTAAAATTTTGATTGAATTATGTACATTTGTAACTTTTAATTATTTTACATTGGGTTGTAAAAGGAAAGGGATCTATTTTAGCTAGAAATTAATGTATGATATTATTTAATCTTTGGTATGTATTCATAGGCTTGGTAAAAGAAACATCTTTTTGGGCCCATTCACAACTCCTAAACATGGTTTCATTACATAGATGAATCTTTATAACATAATTTCCACAAGGACTATAAGATCTAAATTATATAATATAAATTCCTTTATTTTTTCATTTATAAAGTATGATTCTTGAATCTAAATGTCACATATTTATGAGGTTTGTTTTTCCATTTGATGTTACGAATGAACATTCTTTCCTAAAAATATTTTTATTCCATTTTTTAGTGGGAAACTTTTTTAACATGTTTTTAGGATTTTTTGGAATCTAATAGTTAACAAAATCACTAAAAAGGTATAGTCAATCATGTTATATATATTATTTATAAGAGTTAAAATGAAATAATCCTTGAAACTATTAATATTAAAAAAATTATAGTGAAGTCTAATATGATATTTTCTTTTATGATGAAACATTAATATGTCACTATTAAGAAATTTATTCTTTTTAATCTCCAATTCAACTCATGGTTAGGATGATTACGTTTAGTGTTTTTATTTTTATAAAATATTTTTTGTTTGGGTGTTTTCTTATATATTATGAGTCTATTTTTTAAGTTTGGGGCCAAAGTCTAATTTATTATTAAATCAAATAAAAAACCTCTTTAACTGGGTAGAGGGAGACCCATTACATAGCCTGAAGGCACATTGGGCATTTAGCCCATTACAAGGCTCGAAGGCCCATTTTTTGGCCCCAATCCCATTCTGTAAATATTACTGCTACAGTACACACTGCTACAATACTGCACAGTACCCATTACTACTACAGTACTCTGCCACCGCTACAGTGACCTGCCGCCGCTAGAGTGCCCGCCGTTTCTATAGTGCTACCGCTGCTACAGTATGCTACACTACTACTACAGTAACCTACACTCAATGGGTTTTGAACCCCCATTTTTCATGTAGAATTCTGGGGTGCATACCACTAAGGCAAGCCGCAACTACATGTGTCTTTTTTGTGATATTCTAAGGATAATTTCTATCTTATTTTGTTTTATGTTTGTAATTTATTATATTATTTACAATATAGTAACCTTATTTTAATTAATAACATAAATTTTTTTGATTTGTTTTTTTCATTTCCTTTTTCTATTGTATATATGGATTGAAATTGGGTTCTCTCATGGGTTGGTGATTTATTTTATGAAATTCATAGGTTAATGAAATGTATAAGAAGCTATACAATATAATTTATATTTATTCTAAAATTTTAATAGAAAAATATTGATTCACAATGATTGGAATTTCTAATAAATTTATAAAAGTGATTCATAAGATAAGATTATATGTGTTTTTATGGTTTGATGGAAAATCTTAGGTTATTTTTTTAGAGAAACCTGAATTATTTTTTTGTACTATTATATTATGATTGTGTATTGTTTTAGCTAATGTAGTGACTTCATTCTCTATGAGAATTATTCGATGTCATTGATTGTTGTAATTCATATTAAATATGAAGTGATGTTTCCTTCTAGGTCATAATTTGTTATTATTCTATTGTATAGACATTAATAAAGAACTCAAAAAATAACTTTATTACACGTGATTCTCACATCATGAAAAAATTTGACAAATGAAATTATAAAATTATTATATTTGACAATTTATTTCCTTAATGTAAAATGGGTTAATTATTTTCATAATTATCAATTCTATTAATTCTATTTTTTATTATATAATTTCATTAATTTTATTTTACCTTTTTATTGCTTTTTTCATTTTAATTCGATATAATGTTTTTGAAGTGGCCTTATAGACATATATAACTTTTTATTTAATTGAAGGAATTTTACCATATTGATTCTTGCAATAAATTATATAAATGGTTCAAAAAAACATTTAAAAAATATTTCCATTTTTAGTGCCTCTGTATATTAATAGTTTCATCTTTCCATTACTATGTTTTGTTTATAAAAAATTAGTTAGGAATAATAGCCTTATTTTTCATTTTAATGAAATTAATATATATGTTTTAAAATCAATATGACAAAAAAATTAATATTTTGATATTAAATTATAATTTTATTCAAAATGATTAATTTATTAGTAGTTAAATAATGAATAATGTTTATAAAGAAAAATCCATTTTATGATGTATTAAATTATATATTGGAGAATTTCGGTTATAAGGACCCAAATTATTTTTGATAATAAGTTCACTTTTTTCAAATAATATATTTAAAATTATTGAAAAAAATATTATTCATATTTCTGGGTTAAAGTTTTCCATTCATGAAATCATTTATGATATTGACAATATGAAAATACTTCTTTTTAGAACTATGTGACTGAAAAAAGAATATTATAAGTTATTTTCTATGTTCCTCTAATGATATGGTGATCATGATTAATATTGATGGTCTGATCTATATGTACTGAAGGCCTTTTTTATTTTATTTTGGATAATCCCCTTTTAAAATGGATTGATATATAACCTTGAAACAACCTATAGAGCTAGGGGCACAAGGCCTAGTAGATGAACTATAGGGACATATAACTAACTACACTTGGAACTATCCCTCTCCATAATGTTATTAATTGAGGGTGCCTAGCTCCCGACCTTGCATAGATGGTCATCTATAAATTTTCCATGTAGAGCTTTACAATGCCTTGAACTAATGGATGATTTGATGCCTTCATTTTGAATATGTTAATCTATACTTTTGTAGATGTTACTTACTCAAATTCCACTTCTTGGTGCTACTCATGTGTGGGTTTAACTGGATGCTACTATGCCTGAAGACCATATGGCTTGAATTCCCATGTCTTGGAGGCCAAATTATGCCTAATGGCCTTACGTCCTGAAGACTGATGGTTTCCCAAAGGCCTTGTGGCCCTTCGAACAAATCCAATGGCACAAAGGACCAAATCAGATGAATAGTTCCAGCTACTATAGTACCTCTATATTACCGACTACCATACATCTATTGAAATATAGAAATATAACTCCACCATGATTTGATCATGGTTTTCATAATGTATTATGTGGAATGTTAACCACTTAGTTACCACCCAAAAAATTATATATATTTATTCTATATTGGTGATGTTTTGTCAAGAATCCATTCTAGAAAATATATATTTCATCAAATTTATTATCTAGATGACTCCTTTACATTACATGTTAAAACCAATTATTTCCAATAAAACATGAAAATATAACCACTTATATTTTTAGTTGGAATATAATTTATGAATATTAATATAAATATATTCGTTCAATTTATTAATTATATTTTTTATCCTTCACCATTGACTCTAATAGTAGTGAATGATGTCACATTAATCATGCAATATAATCCGTTTTTTATTAAATATATATTTATATATGGGAAGAAAGTGGTATATTATCACAAATTCATGAAAAATAAAGCTCTATATAAAATAATTTCTAGAAAAATAATAAAATTCCTTTAAAATTTTAGGAATTTTGGTTATGGATTGAATTGAAATTCATTCAATTCATATTTATAATTATATTTCTCTACTATCTTTATGTTGGTTCTATTTACTAAATTTTCTATTTTGGATTATATGGTTTTACGTTTACTAAATATGAATATAATAATAAGGAATGTTTTGATATTATAGACATGTGTTTGTTATGTTTTTATTTGATTTGAAAATATAATGGCATTGATGATATATGGGTTTAATTTTTGCATGGTTTTTTTATTGTTTATCTCGTAAGATATTTGTTCATATTTTTTTCACTAAATTTTGGGAGTCTCATAGAACATAATTCACTTTTATTATATCATAAAGTATGGATTCATAGTTTTTTATGTTTTTATGTTGATAGTGTTCTTGTTAGTATGATATTTGATAGGGATGAGAAGTTGGGAGGATGTTGAGAATCCACTTTTAATGGATATCAAGTTAGAGAACTCCTACTAGGATTTTTCTACATCAATGTTGATCTTGTTAGAATCAGTTAACATTGAAGAGTTATGAGGATTATTCTTTGGCCTTCCTTGTTTATGGTGTTTAAAAAGAGTTATGAACTGAATAATAATGTGGTATTAATATTTCAAGTTTCTTTTCTAGTGTAGGTCAAATTGGGAGTTCAATATTTTTTTATTATAATATACCATATTTTATGGTTTATCTAGTGGGTCTTTTATCCTTATTAACATATTTTTAATTATTTATAATATATTTTATTTTTCTCATTCAATAAAAATAAAAACATTGTTTCCTAAGAATCAAAATAAGTGAAATTCACCATTAGCGATTTCAAAATTTCTTTACTATCATCATCATAAAAAATTACAATTCTAATCCAATAGAATATGTAAAAATTCTCTTGATATTTAAGCTAGTAAACAATATTACCCTTTTTATTTATATTATATAAAATACCATTACTATTTAATTCCTCTCATTATCTTATTAATACAGCATTCATGTCTTATATTTCCCACTGAATGAATTTTCTACATAAAATCACATTCTTAGGGTATATATCATAATTTATTTGTTGGTGTTCATATGATTTATGATTTCCACCGTCAAGGGTTTAACATGCTTAATTGAAAATGAGTTCATAATTTAAACTAGTTTAAAATTTGATTCTTTTTATTGAAAATATATATTCCAACTATTTGTATTCCCTAACTTAAGTGATATGATAATATGAAAGTACAAACCCCTTCCTAAGCTACTAGGATTAAAAGGTAATCCATTATTCCTCAATAAATTAAAAAATGAAATCGTTGGGGTCAAGGATCATGTAAATCCTAACATTATAAAGTGAAACTTCTCTTACATGATTTCTATAATCACTCAAGAAACAAATCCTTTATCATGAGTGGGTATACCCCAACTACAATGATATTTTAAGTGATACCCAAATTCACTGAATGTACTATGAATCATAGAATTTTCATTTTCTTAACTAAAAATTCACAATAATTAAATTTCCATTCACACTATGTTATAGTCACAGAGTGAGTTTCTATTTTGAGACAAACCAACACATTCAAATTTTGTGTGATAATATACAACATTCATGCATAAGACTAACCTCTCCCCCATTTAAAAAATCCTTATAGCCCAGAATTAGTTTATTGGGGAACTAAGAAATTAATATAAGGAAAAATAATACAACAACATTTATTTAATAATTTAAAAGATATATTTGAGAAAAATAAATTATCTACCATTTATAATTGAAATGGATTATGCCTTATTGTCCTGTTACTTTTCCAGTTTTATGTAGTAGGAGGTGTTCGTAGGAGGATAAATGAGGTTTCATGGATTGGAGATACCACAAAACTATATCAGTAATTTTAGACTATAAAATAGGTATTCTCTATATGAGATAGAGGTTTACAACTTTTTGGGACATTTGGTTTATGATGTGTTTTTTAGGTGTGGGTCATGAAATTTTTTATGGTGAATGAAATTGGTTTATGAATTATGTAAATTCCAGCCCAAATTTCCTTGTTTTTTGAATTAAGATTGTTTTATGGACTATGAGATGGTTTTACAGCATGAGTTATGTGGACTATTGGATTATACGTCATCATAGTTTTGTTTACACAGAATATTGGTAGAGTTATAGGTTTTAAATAGGTTATGCTCGTCTAATTATCCAATCATTCATCTATCTCCTCTTCCTCTCATTTTTTGAGGAATCCTAGAAAAAATTATAGGGTCTTCCATCTGCTCCTATCATACATTGACACTCAGGTTTTAGTTGATTCCCATTGGTAATTCATGGTGAGTTATAATCTATTCCTCAAGGGTGCTCATTCATATTTATTCATAGATTCATCATGATGGTGTTTTTCTGGTTTGGGGTTTGTGAGGGATATGTTTCGATGATCTGTGGGTGAAGTGTAAGTTCATCTATCGTTTTCCCGAGTAAAATTGTGGTTTTTGGTCATTCCATCTTCACCCTGCGATGTGCAGTGAGTTAAAAAGATTCATTAATGTAGGGTTTCCATATTTTATATTTATTTTGTATCAATTGGGAGGGGGTGGATTTTATTTATATTTAGTAAGATATTTTTCACCATCTTAATGAATAAAAATAATTAGATAATTGAAATTGATGGGAAAATGGAATTGATTTTCACGCTTTATCAACATTGATATTTCATTAATATTGGTATTGTAAGGTCATGATTCCAAACTAAAAAATTTGGATGTTGGGGATTTTATTTTACATTAGTTTGATATGTGTTCTGGAGAATGTTTTGTGTGTTTTTTTATATCACCCTGAAATGTGATTTTTTTAGCAACATATATTTGGATAAAATACAACTACCCATGGATTTATGTCCTGTGTGATAATTTCATAATTAAAGAATAGAAATCGAAAATTATCCCCTTTATAATTATGTAAAACATTTTATTATGAGTTTTTTAGGTCCTGATGTCTTCTAGAGATGTGTGGGTTTTGAGGTTTTGCTCAGGGCGGTGATGTTATGGGTTTGTGAGGACTTACTATAGAGTGGAGATGTGATGGGATTGGGTGTTCATGATGTGGGGGTGGTTATGTGTGGTTTTGATATGGGATGATGATATGTGGTATCATTATGATGATGATGATATTATAATGGTTTTGTTATGATAGTTTCTAGGGTATTATTAGAATTAAATGATATATTGAAATTGAATTATTTTAGGCGTGATTGGTAAATGGTATGAAATTGGATAATTAAAACATTAAATTGGGTAGTGAGGTTAAATGTGGTTGATGATAAATAATTGGAAAAAATAGATGCTTAAATGAAATTGGCTCAGTTTGTAAAAGAAATTTGACGTATCTTTGGGCCTGTGTTTTTTGTGTAGATTTTTGCAGTTAGAGGTGGCATCAAAAGTGGGTATTTTTTGAGTTGGCGAGCTTTTGTTGTTGGCCCATAGGTTGGTATTTTTTGTCTAGATATAAATATATATATATATACCATGTATGCTATTTTTAATTTTCTATATGCACCCCACCCATGTTGAGAACTATGTGTCAATACCCATAAATTTAATGGGGGTGTTTTTCCCAACAACTTGGTGATGAGGATGGATGTATGGCTACCTTCTCATTCCCACACTCTCTTCTTGGTTAGTATATATGCACAATTTTTTTTGTTCGATGGTATCACAAAGCACTAGGTGATCGTATAGATTTATTTTGGTGAGTTGTGAAATGATTGGGTTGTGGGGTAGTGACCCATGTGTTTTTTGGTGATATGTGACGAGATCCTATTGTAGGTAGCCTATGGTGGGTTTTTTACATGGTAGGAGGTGGTGACAAGGTTGATATCCTTCACAATCATGATAACATACTACTATGGTTATGCTTGTGATTTATTGGTCCATGTGTCATTGTGTGATATATGATGTTACCATGCTGTGGGACGGTGGCCCGGGTGTCTTTAGGTGAGATGTTCTGTGACCATGTTGTAGGGTGGTGAAGTATGTTATGCATAAGAGATGGATGTTCCTGAATGTATGACATTGGGTAGTGATATGGGAAAATCAGTGGGAAAGAAGTTTGTTGTACACATCATGGATATGATTCATATTATGTAATTATACATGTATTGTGTTATTTTTTTAGCATGTCTTGGTGAGGATGAGGATTGGATAGTCGACATATTTAGGTATGGTTTGGTTCCTCTATTTTCACATGGGTGAATTAGTATTCATTTTTCACATTTTCATGAGATAGTTTTGTTACCATACTGGGTATAATTTATCCTCACCCTACATATATAAATAGATTTTTATGTCTCAAATAGTATTACATAAACTGTGATGGACACTATTAGCATGTACTTTTGAAGAGTTTTTTTCTCCACTTTGTCATTTCTTTTAGATATTTATTTTTATAGACTTTTATATATAACATTATTATTATACATGCATTGTGATATGTTTTTTTATTTTATTTATATCTATTTCCTGGAATCTATTACAATTTATTTAATTTAATTCTTGATATTGTTTTATTATGAGGGTAATACAACCAATTTATTAGATTTTTATACCCTCATTTCCAGTCACCAAACCGAGGCCTAATGGAGGTAGGACTCAAGGTTTCATTATCTATCTTCCGTCATTATTGTATCTTTTGTGGGAGGGGTTCCTGAAAAAGTGATATCATATGTGATGTTTGATGGAAATTATTGAGTTTTTAGTTAGTCATGGTGTAGATTTCATGTGTTGGTCTGAAGATAGTGCTAGTTGTCAATGTAACAAGATATATTCTAGGGAAACCAATTGAGACATGGGATTTTAGTGGCCCCCTAATATAGTACATGGAATCATATAATAGTTACTAACAAACTAATGTGGACCTATTTTTAGGTTAGAGACATAAATTATATGCACGAATAATGATGACTTGTGTTACTATTTTTATTGGGTGGTTTTGATTCATGGATGGTTAAAATGATCAAAATGAATTATATGAATCTTTGATAAAATTCAATAATATATAGAGATATAAAAAAATTTATTAATATTTATTCTATGAATCCTATCCAAAAATACTGTGTGGTTAAAGCATTAGAGGATCAGTAGGATGAACCATTTTATCACCCTGAGGTTCGTCTGGAAGAGGAGTATGAGGCATGGAAGAGGGTGTTGCCCATTTTTTAGTGGAATGATTTGGGGAAGTACATGGGAATTATTTCAAATATATAGATAATGATTTAGCAAGAGAAGCTTGAGAGAACATTTTTTTTAATTCATTCCCTAGCAGGGTACTGGATCCATTTGTTAATTAGTCAAATGTGGGGAGCTATATGTTACTAGTGGATACAATATATGGGTGTACCGAAGGTGGTAGATGATTTGAGGGTTGAAATTTATAAATTGTTCCAGGAAGAGTTCCATTCATTGACCATCAAGGAAGTAATGTGAAAATAGTTTCTTATTCATCAACAAGTAATTAATTTAGTTTTGGAGATGTGGATCAATTTTAAGGAACTACTATTTTTTCAACATATAATTTTTTAGATGAAAAGTATCATGCGATACATCTTGAGGAGTCACTTCATCCATTGATCTAATATATTTTCATGACATCGACACTGTAGATATATCATGAGGATCAAATGAAGGAATATCTTATTGAGTAAATTTATTCTATAGTATTTTTTCCATGAGTGGGGAGTGAGTAGGTTTCCTCATGGATCGAAGGTGATAGTGGAAGGTCTCAATCACCATGGCCTTTGAGGTTTTGACTAGTGTAGAGAAGAACTCAGAAGTTTCATTTCTATACTTCATGGGCTAGTGGTTTTCAGGAATTTTTGGGGGGGTTTCAGGACTTTTTTATTTGGGGTTCATGCACATTTCTAGAACCAATTCATAGTATATACTTAATATTATTTTGGTTAAGGTGGTTAGGTTCAGTACCAAGATCAACAACATTATCAATTGATGTCATTTTAAAAGTAGGGGAAATAGGATTATTCTCCACTAAGGGGAGACATAGTAGGTAGAGTATAACCTCATGATGTACATTTTGTTAAGGGATATTTACTAGGTCATGTCTGGGTAGGTGGTCATCAGCATAATGGCATAGGAGCTAGGCTTGGTCAGTTACAAGGAGTGGTTGCAGTTGTTCTGAAGGGTTTAGATATTGTTCAAGGTATACTATGTTATTATTGTAGAATTGTTTGGGATTTTTGGATTTCTGAGATTTGAACTTATTTTTTCACCCACTCTATTTCATTCTATAGTGATAGATGTTGAGTGGTTTACCAGGAACCTTGAGTTGGATCTACCAGTTTGAGACTAAACTAGCTTGTTTGATGTGTTTTGGGTGTGTAGAATGATGATATGGACACATATTTCCCATTAGGATATTTTATTTATTTAGATGAATCCAAATTATGAATCCTCAACATTGAATAGGTGTATGCTTTTCATTGTATTATCAAATACTTTTATGGGAGATTCATGTTTTCGTATATGGATTGAAAACATCTTGTTTTCATTGGTGAGTGGAATTTTCAAGTGGTATGTACTGTTGTGGAGAAACATTATTAATTTATGGAAGATTTGTTTGTGTAACTATTGGTTTTAGGGATAGTGGGGGTTCCTAGGATCCTTGGGGAGTTTTTGAGGTTTTTCTCTAAGAGGTTGTGTTGCGACCCCTTAAATACGATGTCTATTTTCGTAAATACTTTCATTATGGTGCTTCTCAAATTTTTATGGAAAATTATTGAATGGAACCTTTTGATTTAATGGATTTTAGGACTCAAATAGATGAGATAATTCAAAAGGGTTTAATCTCTCTGAGTGTGTCACTATGGGGAACTCCATTGTTATTATCTAAGTTGGTGGATGATAATTTATGGATGTGTACTGTCTACCAGATGTAAAATCAGGTACCAATAAAAAAAATGATACCATAATTTGAGCATAAAATATCTTTAAAAATAGCTGAGATGTTCTAGTTGGTTTTATAAGATCAATATTTGTTATATACATCACAATTTGTGGTGAAGGAGGTGGACATCCCAAATACATTTTTCAGAAGTAGGTATGGAATCTTTGAGTTTGTAAACATGTCAATTGGTTTCCCGAATGTACTAGAAATGTGAATGGGGCTCATGAAATCTTCTTATGTATGTTTCTAGGACTGTTCGTAATCTTGTTCCATGATTACATATTGATCTACCCGATGTCAAAGTAGGAGCATGTTGATCATCTCAAAGTCTTCTTACATTTTCAGCGATGCCACTAAATCTATAGAATTTCATCTAAGTACATTATTTTGACATAAGAGTTACATCTTCCTAGGATTGTGGTGTACCATGAGTGTGTGATAGTGTACACTTAAAAGGGTGGGAAATTTTTTTCTTGGGATGCACATAAGAAATTGACTGTGTTTCAACGTTTCCATAATCTTGCAAGCTATTATCATTAAGTTGTAATCGATTTCTCTCGATTTGTAGACCTATTGACAATAATGAGACAAAATTTCAATGATTTTTTTAGGATAGATTAATTCTAATTACTTTTTTCTACCTTAATGGAGAATTGGTTCGTGCTACAGTACTCTAGTTTCTAGAGGGTGGGTAATATTTTGAGGTGATCTGTAAAACATCCCATCTGGGCTAGGGATGTATATTAATGTTTTATAGAGAAATGTTCTCATATGGTCTGTGGAATTTATTCACCCACATGTGTAACTATTACAACTATTATATAGAGTGATATATGGATGGTTTTTGCGCTGATGTTTTGGTAGTATTAATTCTTTGGAGAGTGATTTTTGGTCATCAAATTTCTCAAGAAAATGTGGAAGATAATTTTTCAGGACAACCTAAATATGTGTTAGTGGAGTTGGATATTTTTTCTTAAGGGTTATAGTTTTTAGATCTCCAAATCCTCAGAAAATCAAAATGTTTTCATTTATGATTTGAGAAATAAGTCACAAAAGGATTTTGTTCAGGAATCTTATGATTCGTGGAATGCAACATAAGAGTTTACAGCCCTATTTTTGGATAAAATGGTGGTTTGTGGTAGAGGATACTTTTTTCGAATGATAGTTAAACCATATATGATTCACCAAGTGAGGGAGTCTCATGGTGGAGACAAGGAACCATATGTGATATGTGATCATGTTGACTATGGTGATGCTTCAATGAGATGTTCAGAGGATTGTAGAAACCATATTTTGTTATATGGGTGGTTTTTTGTTCCAGTAGTGATGCATGAGGAATCCCTTCATGAGTTTCAAATCTCACCTTTGATGGTACACATGTATGTTTCCAAAATTTATCATATCTTGAGGATGTAATTTTCGTATCCAGGGATAAAATGGGCAGTTATAATGATTATATTGATGTGTTTAAATTAAATGGTTGAGCATCGCATTTCCAATGGGTTTTAGCATCCATTCTATATTCTTGAGTAGAAATCGGATGGCATATTGAAAATTTTCATCAAAAGGATACCTCAAACATAGTTATATTATGATGTTATCTCGAGAATCATGGACTAGTTGATGAAATATATCACTTTTTAGCGATCACACAGTTATACACTGTGGATGATTTGGATAAGACTTATAATCATGTGGTGGAGCGGTTTCATGGAGTTCCATGTTCTATTATCAGTGATTGGGATGCATATAGATGATTATAGCATGACTTCAGCACTCAGTAACACCTCAACACTGCATTCCACCATCATATATATTGGAAGTTGGAGCAGAACGTCAAAACACTGTAGGATATTTTTTGGTCATTCCTCATAGGATTCAGTAGATCATGGGAATTACACTTAACTTTGGTTTCATTTTTTACATTATCATTTATCACTATACCATTGTAATGGCCCCATTTGAGTATTTTTATAATAGTTTGTTTCATTTTCCATTATGTCTGACAATGTATGGGAGGCTAGCAGTTCCCGGTTTTTATGTAGTGTTTAGCATAATAGAGATGATTTAGCATGTTCATGAAAATATGAAAGTAGTGAAGGATAAAAATAAGTATTATGTGGATCAAAAGAGGAGTCTAAAAGAGTTATATGTTGCAGACCATGATATCATTAGATTAATTCCATAATGTGGGTTGTATAGGTTTGATATGGGGAGTAATATTTCTCCTCAATTTATTAGGGCCTTTGGCAGTTTAGGGGGAGTTAGTGAGATGGATTATCGATTGGAATTACCACTATGGATATACCGGATCCAAAATGTCTTCCATATAACTCATTTTTATGGTATCTTCATCATGAATACCATGTCATGGACTGGGGAGAGATTTATATTGAGGATGACACAAAATTTATGGAGTGTCATGTGTATATCCAATATCATCTAGAGAAGGTGATTATTGTGTAAGGAATTCCCTAGTTTTGGATGTTCTCAAGGTTTGGAGTCCAACAGAAGAGTATTTGGGAGGATGAGATTCTAATATGTTCCTATTACCAAGAGTTTTTTATGTTTTTCTTTGCTTTATTTGTTTTTCATATGATGTTTGTGCTTTTGGATTTATCAGATTAGTTATTTTCCATCATGTTTTATGTGTGATAATGTTTATGGAATATTAAAAGGGGATGAAAACATTCCTAAGAAATAAACGTTGTATTTTCATGGCATTGAAACCATTTGGATGAGTCATTTCCACCTAAAGATAATAGTATCTTGAAATTGAAGATGGGATTGCCTAATTAATGTGGATGGTTAATAAAATGTTGTTTGTAGGTTATATCAGTTATTGTATGGGATATGTGTAGTTTTATGGTTTTTTGGTTGTTAAAAATGTGGTTGTTTTCTTTTTAGACTAAGTGTTTTGTTTTTTACTCAGTGATAGGTTGTTGTGAAGTGGTTATATGGGGTTTTTTGGGTGTTTCGGTTGGTAATATTGGATGGTAGTAGTGATTGAGGTGTGATATAAACTTTGAGAGGTATCTCGTAGGGTGGTTATTTAAACACATTTATTCTCATCAGGTTTTGTTTTTACACTTTATGATTATTATTATTTGAGAGATATTTGATGTGATGGATTGTTCTTTCCCAGCCAATTGTTTTTCTAGTTTGATGTATTGAGAAATTTTTGTAGGTGTAAAGATGATGTTAGATGAATTTAGTGCAGTAATGAAAATGCATATAACATTTTACAAAGAAAAAAAGGATCATAAATATTATTTGGTGGTTTACGTCTTGATAAGATAGCTAGTTTGTGATGGGGTTTTTAAGAGGACCTGTTCATGATAAGTGCTTATTCTATAATTTAATTCCACATCGAAGCAACTTGTCTTTCAATGGAAAAAGTATTTATGGCCTAAGAGTTGGTATTATGACATGATTTATTAGGAATCAGAAATTTTACACCATAATTTTTTTATTTACACTTTAAGTTGGTAGATTTATAGGTTTTAAATGTGTTTTGATTGGCCAATTCTCCATCCATTTGAGTATCTCCTCTTCCTATCATTTGTATAGGAACAATTAGTGATTTTTAAGGATCTTCAAGCCCTCTTAATCCTACTTCAATCCTTGGATTTCAATGGATGCCCATTGGTGATCTGTATTGCGTTATCCTCTCTTCCATTTGTATTCCTTTTGATATTATTTGGAGATCTGGTGTAGTGGTGTGGTTTTGGTTTGGGTCATGCGATTGTTGTGTTTTGATGATCCTTGGGGGTGGTATATGTTGATATGTTGTTTCACTATGTGTAGTTGTGGTTTGTGGGAATTTATTCTTCCCCCAATGGTGTGAAGCGAGTTAAAGAGTATTCATTGAGGTAGGGTTTCCATCTATTCCCTTTATTGTGAATCATGTGGAGGAGTTTTCTTTTATTAATATTTTGGATGATATATGGAATAAGAATAATGAAGGAAAATAATTGGGTAATTGATATTTTTTTTGAAAGGGGTTTGATTCACATCCGTTAAAACATTAATATTATTGTGATGTGGGGATTGTCTGGGATTAGTGCGCATCTAAAAATTTAGGTTACAATGGGCTTTTTTACACTGGTGTAATATGTTTTTTATTTCTCATAAAGCATAGTTTTTATGATATCACCCTAAAATGAAAATTGTTTAACCACTTAAATTTTTCTAATAAAATTGTTTCTCTAAGATATATGGATTCTATGAAAGTTCCTTAACTAAATTAGTGTAATGGATAAAAATACCCACTAAATCTATAAAATGTTTTATTGTGGGTTTTGGGGGTTTTGGTGTGGGGTGACAATTTTATTGGTATGTGAGTCCATGCTTTGTGGGGTTATATGACAATTTTGTTATTCCAAGTAATGGGGAATTGATGTTATGGGTTTAGAATGTCATGCTATTGGGGGAAAATGAGGGGTTTTGATACGAGATGATGATTTATGGTTGCGTTATGTTGAGGATGAAATGATAATTGTTTTTTGGGATAGTTTCCTACTTAGTAATTGAATTAAAATAAATTATGAAATTGAAATATCTTCATCATGTTTCATTAATGGAATACAAATGGTTAATGAAAAAATTAGAACGGGTTGTGTGGTTATAAGTTATTGGTGAAAATTAATGTAAGTAATATATTTTTAAATGAATTTTTATCATCTTGTAGCAAAAAGAGGGAAGTGACTTATGGCCAATGTTTTTTTGCGATGCTTTCTATATTTAGAGGTAGTCGTAAAATTGGGGATGTTTTTTATTCATATGTGATTATTGTGGAACCTTAGGTTAGGATTGTGGGAGTGGATATATATATATACGTTTATATTCTTTTTGATTTCAATACACACCCCACATGTTCCAAGCACTATGTGATGACACCCATATATTTATACAGGGGTGTTGTTTCCAACATCTCACTAAAGAGGATGGATGGTTGGCTACCCACACATTCCCTCTCTCTCTCTTTGAAGCAAGTATATATGCACATGATGTGATGGACATGGGACTTATAGTGCACTAGGTGATCTTCCAGGTGTCTTCAGACAAGATGTGATGTCATCGCGCTATAGGGTGATGGTCTAAGTGTCTTTCAGTGTGATTTGATCATATCGTTCTCTAGAGAGGATTATAGTTGTGGTCTTTCATCGTAGGATCATGGAATGAGGTTAATGTCTTTAATGTTCAAGATTACCTACTACTATGGTTTTGGTAGTGATGTGTTGACTTGGGAGTTGTTGGGAGAGATGTGGTGAGACCATATTGTGTGGTTGTGGCCTAGGAGTATTCAAGTGAGACACAATGTGACTATGCATTGGGGTGGTGATGTATGTTATATTAAATACATGGAATCTCTATAACATACTTTTTTGGGGTTTGAGAGTGAAACATTTTTGGGAAAGTGGTTTGGGGTTAATTTCATCAATATGATTCACATTATTTTATTATACTTGGATTGTGTTATTTTGTGAGAATGCCTTGGTGAGGATGGGGATTGGTTAGTTTACATGATTAGGTGTTGTTTGGTTCTACTGGTTGCACATATATTCATCAGTATGATTCATTCACTTGCGCATGAGAGGCTTTGGTTACCCTACTCAATATACATGTATGGTCACCCTACGTATGTAAATTGGTTTTTAGGTTTCTAGAAGGATTATGTTGACCATGGTAGACATTACTAGCTCATAATTTTAGACATTTACTTTGTCTCCACATTATATTTTTCGGGTTATTTACTTTTGGAGAGTTTTACCTATATCAGTTTTATTATAAATTAATCGTGGGATGTTTTTTGGATTAATTTTTATGTTATTTTATCGAGTTTCTTATGATTGATTCGACATATCTCCCAAATTTATTTTCTTATAGTGGGTAATTCCACTAATTTATGATATTTTAATACCCTCGGTGTTATTTTCTAAATTTCAGCCTACTAGATGTTTGAATTATGGGTCATTATCTCTCTCAATCCATTGAATTCTCTTTGGTGACCGGGAGTCATGACAAAAATATTATTTCATATATAGTTATTTCACATAAATACAAAATGGTTAGAAAAGAAATGTTGGAGATGGTATCATGTTATCATGGTAGCACGTTGAGAAAGATTCCATAGTAAAATAACGGTTGCAAAAAAAATGTAAAGACCCGTAAATTTCAAGGAAATTTTTTTTCTTAGATTTATTTTGGATTTTACGAGTACGAAGTTTCTAACGGCGCCTCATTTCGAGGCCCCGTGTGCCCGGAATCAATTTCGGATTTTTAGCTCGGGTACATTCAGTGAATGAATGAGCAGGTTTTTCTAAATTTTGAAACGGTGCTCAGAATCAAAATCTGATGGCACCGATAAAACCACAACGCCGGTAATTTCTTAAGAAGACATTTACTGGAGTTGTGTTTTGTCAGGAGGAGTTGTTAAAAAATGTGGATTAAATTTGAAGTGAAATAAAAATTGTGTTACAATTTTATTTCTCTTCTATGTTGTTTAATCCCATGTGTGGAAGTTGGGGTGGGAACCACTTAATTTGTAACTCCTCTTGATAGGATATTAGTGAGGTGGGGCCCACACGAGCCCCATCCCTTCAAATTCATTTAACTCTACTAACCCCTGAATAAATGGCCAACATGGTATCCAATTAATAAGTCTATTCAAGATTAACTAATTGAGCGAGTTTATGTTTTTGTTGTATTGAAATGTTTGCATAAGTAAATAAAATAATGCACAGCCTTATATTATTTTTTTTGTTTGGCTTTTGATGTGAAAAGAAAAGGAGAGAGATCTTGTTTTGTTCATTTGAAGAGCTTCAACCTTCCGCGAAGAACAACACTCTTCGTCGAAGAAGTCGTCACCGCAAGAAGAGATCGACATGCCGTTTAATTTCCTCTATGCAGTTGGTGTGAGAAGTCATACCCTTTTTGGACGTATGCCGACGCCATCAACTGTGATGCCGAATTTTTTCATCATTGTTGAGGTAGGGGTCATTTCATCGTTCAATAATTATTTAACGTTCTTTGTGAAATTTTTCTCCACATGCTATCGATATCACGAGAGGAGATCAGACTACACAAACCCGGACAATCCTCCTCCCCTTTTGTTGTTGATCTTCTTCGTGGCTTGAAACGAAGGCGATGCGGTTTCATCGCACTGCACGACAATGAGAGATCCGTGGCGGGAGCGGGACGTGGCAGATGTGCGCAGCGCTATCACGTCGCGCCGGCTGAAGAAGAGTCATGGCAGTTCGAGAGGAGGCGGCCGGGCTCGGCCGGCCGCCGGCACCACCAGGAGGTGGGACCTGGGGCGGGGGTCCCACTGCAGCTCACCGGCCGGCCATTACGGCCGGCCATTTTTTGGGAATTCCGGCGGTGTAACCCCTGGAAGCTGGAAAGGGCGGGCCCCACAAAAGGGGGACACCGTTTCAAAATGAGCCCCCCCCCCCCTTCCGCGTCTGCCCGCGCTGGGTCGGAGCGCCCGCGCCGGGCCGAACCGCCAGCGCTGGGCCAGACCCCGGTGCCAGGCCGGGACATGCCAACCGTGTCGGGCCATGCCCAACCAACCCTACCTGGACCCAAGTCGGGTCGACACAGTTCGGGCCGGCCCAGCAGGTATTGGGCCGGGTCGGACCGGGCCCAAACCCCCTACGTACGGACAGATCCGTTCAAACGCCCATAACATGGTCTACGGACGTCCGATCGACACACCATCAGTTGCGTTGGGATCCTTGGATTGAGACATTCATTTTGGTATTTTAAACTCAAGTTTTTTGAGAACATTGAGTATGACCGGGTTGGTTCGAACACGAAACCAATCGCCCCCCCCCCCCCCCCCGAGAAGAAACGCTTATAACTTGAGCACCGGACGTCCGATTGACGTGTTGCCGACTTTGTTGGATTCCACTCAGTGAGAAGTTTTTTTTATCTTGCTCCACTTGAGGTTTGGATGTAGCTGGAGTATATTCGGGTTGGTTTTAGCTTAAAAACCAACCAGGCCACTGGGACGAAAAATCCAATAACTCTCAGACTGGGCGTCCGATTGACGCGCCGTCTGTCGTGTTGAGTTCCGATTCATGAGATGAAACATTGTGATACTTCAATTCTGGACTTAGTGACATTTGATGTATCGACCCCCTTAGCTCGTGGAGAGGACCCTCATGGAATCGAGCGTGCTGTGTGTGGGAACCCTAGAGCTGGATGTGACTGCGACGACGATGACGACTGTACTGGGATCCTATGTGGGTTCGGCAGTGATGACAATTTTACATGGATCCTCCTCGGGTTCGGCAGCGATGACGACTATACTAGGATCCTCCGTTGTTTTGACGGTGATTACTACTATTCCTGTATCCTACGTGGGTCCGGCAGTATTTGACTCTATACTTGAATCCTATGTGGGTTCGGTAGAGTAGCTGGTCTTGTATCCTTTGTGGGTCTGACAGCTTAGCGGGTCTTGTATCCTCTGTGGGTCCGACAGCTGAGATGAATCATTGGATACATCTGATCATCTCTATCGCCTTACGATGTTTATACCTATGTGAGATGAGTCCTGACTCTCAATCACTATCTTCGATATGATTGTTTTGCTATCCTGCGTCGATTGGGTTGTGCTTTCTTGTGTGGATTGGATTGTATTTTCTTGTGTGGACTAGGTTTCACATGGGATCGTGAGTTAGGGCAGAGCTGGAATTGATTACTTAGTTATATGTATGTGAATATACATAAGTAGAGTTGGTTGATACTTTGTGATTGTTTCTTTCCTTTGCTGTTTATCCTTCGTGGATTCTGGGAGACCTTCTGGCATCTCGAGGACCCTACTGAGTATCGTATACTCACACCTACTTGGGCTATGCCCACACTACAATTTGTTGGTTTCAGACGATGGACATTGATGATCGTGGTTGAGGCTTGTGGAGCGGAACGGTACCCGGAGGTGGACTATCAGGCGGGACGTACACAGAGTAGACGGTCGGTCTTGAGGAGCCTAAGTGACCATATGTACTCACCCTTCAGGTGGGATTTCCGGAGGACGACTTGGTGGTTGCTGCTTTACTTCTCAGACTGTTGTACTTTCTTATCTCAATTTTACTACACTTTGAGTTGGGTTTGTATACTTTCCAATTTACATTCCATCACTTACTTGTATATAGAGTTTACTTACTGTTTACTTCAGTTTGCATACTCTATGGTGTTAGTTTTCTTTTATAAAGTTAATTTCTTCCCTCTTATCAGGATTTATGCTTTGGTGCGAGTCGCCAACCCTTGGCCTATGGAAGGCGCGCTTGGGGTAGTCACGTCACATGCCCCGAGTACAGGACGTGACAAATAGGTATCACAGGAGTTTTATTCTACCACAGAACTCACAACTCTGATCTTTATTCTATGTGAAGAAATATTGTTATGATTATTGAGTGTGGTTATCAGTGCAGGGAGTCCAGTGTTGGGGCGGCGGTCGACGTATACATACACCAGGACCCTAACTTTTGATTTCTGACTCAGTGCAGGAAAACATTGATTTCATGTGTGTTTCAAAAGTTTTCATTGTGATTACTTTGTGCCAGATCACTAGGTATATCGTATTGATTGTGGTTCACCTGTCTATTTTCAGGATGGCCCCACAACGGCAGCCATCTAGGGTTTCGAGCTTTGTGCGAGACGGCAGCCCACCGAACAATGAGGCCTCGGTGCAGGGCCCCATTACAGCGGAGGCACCAGTGGTACCTCTACCCGCTGAGCCACCGATTCCTCCAGCCCCAGTGGCTAAGAGTGCACGTCTCCTTAGTGCACTCCACGAGTTTCAGTGTTAGAGACCGCCCATGTTCCATGGGGAGACAGACCCTAAGGTATCCGAGGTTTGTCTGGTGGCTGTTGTTCGAGTTTTCAGATTAGTAGGGACACCAGCTAACCTCATGGTGATCCTTGCGGTGAGTCTCTTGCACGCGGCAGCAGGTAGTTGGTGGAGCATGATGCTCTAGGTGCATGATGAGGCATCTCTTCTTTGGACAGACTTCGAGAGTCTCTTCTACTCAGATTTTTGTTCCAGCCACCCTCCATGCGGTGAGCATACATGAGCTACTACAGCTGCTGCAGGGCAGCATGACAGTTCCCCATTACTCGGTGAGATTTACAGACCTCTTGTGCTACTCCACAGACATGGTACGAGACCCATTCTTCCAGGCATTGGCCTTTGAGCAGTGACTGAGGCATGATATCAGGGAATCGATGATCTCCCTCAGCATTCCGATGTAGGAAGGAGTACTAGAGAGATCCCTTCTTGTGAAGGAATTTCTTGCTGAGCCTACACCAGCAGCGAGACCTGCCGCAGGGCAGAACGTAGCGGATTCTTCTGCAGATGACAGTCAACCGATGTCACAGGGGTCCTAGCAGACTAGACCATCAGGAGGACAACCTCAGGATACTGGCTCAGAGGTGCGGGGCACATGGTGTAGATCCAGACTTATGAGGAGCAGACAATGCTATGCATGTGGCAGGCAGGGCCACATGGCTTGTGACTGCCCAACCCGCCTTGAAGAGGAGCAACAAGTGGTTGAGGGACCACCCAGGCAGAGGCAGAGGTTCGATTGTAGTAGTCTGCAGGGAGCAGGAAGACGAGGCCGAGGAGATGGACGAGTAGCGGGTGGTGGGCGACGCTTTGAGGCTCTACCATCACCACCACCAGGAGGTCCAACCCGACCACAGGGAGCTGGCGGACAGAGGCAGGCTCAGCTTCAGGCAGTGGAGTCCTACGACCACGGCGCACCTAAGATGATTCTATGTACTATCTGTGTCTACTCCACCCTTGCTTCAGTTCTTATAGATACAAGAGAGAGTCATTCTTTTATTTCCGTTGCCCCTGTTCTGAGCTCGGAGATTCCGATGGACCCATTGGCTCGATCCTTACGGCTACAGACTCCTACGGGAGAAGACTCGACAATTACACACTAGTGACGGTAGTGTGATATTACTATAGGAGGTGAGAGCTTCGGCTGGGATCTTCTTGTTGCGGCATCGAGGCCTTATGACATCATCTTTTTCATGGATTGGTTATCTACAGTCCATGATTAGATCAACTGTATTAGGCACAAGGTGCGGTGTGTCCGCACCGATGGGAGCAGGTTTACCTTCAACGACGAGAAGGGAGAATTTGCAGCACATGACAAACTCATGCAGAGGAGGGGACAACCGATCACTCATCAGTAGTCTAGCCTCATCCTAGGATTAGTTGACGTGTGGAGTCCGAGTTTTCCTGTTGTAGTGGATCAGTATATGGACGTTTTCCCTGAAGACGTTCTAGGACTACCTTCTCATAGAGAGATAGACTTCAATATTGACCTATACACCGGGACAACACTGATATCTACTCCAGCATATCATATAGCTCCCGCTGAGCTTCGAGACCTACGGGTACAACTGGATGACTTGCAGGGAAAAGGATTCATTCGACCTAGTGATTCACCCTGGGCTTCACCGATTTTGTTCTCCAAGAAGGCGGACGGGATCTTGCGACTGTGTGTCAATTAACATCGCCTGAACTAGGTCACCGTGAGGAACAAGTATCCACTTCTGAGGATCGACAAACTCTTTGATCAGATCAAGGGAGCACGATGGTTCTCAATGATAGACCATTGGTCAGGCTCTCATCATCTCAGAGTTCGAGACGAGGATGTGCAGAAGACGGCCTTCAGGTGTCGGTATGGCCACTATGAGTTCTTGGTTATTCTTTTCAGCATAACCAATGCACTAGCAGTCATCATGAGTCACATGAACAGGATCTTCCAGACTTACCTTGAACGATTTGTCGTATTCTTCATCGACGACATATTGATTTACTCGACTACTATAGGAGGAGAGAACGTCGTCCTTTTCAAGGGACGTACCATGGTAACAGCTTCTTTGCAGGAGGAGTTGCTGAGAGAGTTTCACACTTCCCCATTAGCGGTACATCCAGGAGTGGTGAATATATACCACAATCTCAGACGACAGCACTCGTGAACGGGTATAAAGAAGGTTGTGGCTGAGTTCGTCTCTCTATGCCTCACCTGTCAGCAGGTGAAGGCGGAGCACTAGGTACCATCAGGCTTGGTACAACCCATGGAGGTCCTGGAGTGGATGTGGGATGAGATATCTATAGATTTCGTGACTAGGCATCCATATACATCCAGAGGAGACGACTCCATCTGGGTGATAACCGACCGACTCACCAAGTCGGCCCACTTCTTACCCATCAGTGAACAGGGATCGGTGGAGAGAATGGGACACCTCTACTTTTTGGATATCGTACGGCTTCATGGTGTGCCATCATCTATCATCTCCCATCGAGATTCTCTTTTTACTTCCCGACTTTGGAAGGGGTTGCAGGAGGCATTCAGGACACAGCTACGCCTGAGCACCGCTTTTCACCCTCAGATGGATGGTCAGACAGAGAGGACCATTCAGACTCTTGAGGACTTGCTTTGTGCATGTGTCATCAAATTTGGTATCATCTGGGAGGATCACCTACACTTGGTGGAGTTTGCGTACAACAACAGCTACCACTCCACCATCGAGATGGCACCATACGAGGCATTTTACGGCTGATCTTGTAGATCACTTCTTTGGTGGATAGACCCTGGGGAGTCAGCACTTGTGGAATTAGAGATGGTCCATGTGATGGCAGTAAAGGTTTAGATCATCCAAGAGTGGATGGGGATAGCTCAGACCCAATAGAAGTCTTATGCTGACAGGAGGCGGAGACCACTAGAGTTCGTGGATGGTGACAACGTTTTCTTATGAGTCTCACCTCGATGTGGATTATGGAGTTTTGGTCAGGACGGAAAGTTATCTCCACGCTTCATCAGACAGTTTTAGCTTCTCAGCAGGATCGGAGAGGTGTGTTATCACTTAGCTCTAGCACCTCAGTTGCACTGGGTGCACGACGTCTTCCATGTATCTCAACTGAGGATATACGTGCATGACCCGATGCATATCATCGACAATGGGGAGTTGGACATCGATGACGTGGATACTTTTGTGGAGGTCCCATTGGAGATCGAGGATCAATAGGAGCTAGTCCTATGTGGGTGGTCGATTCCTCTAGTGCGCATCAGGTGGAAGCATGGGAACCTCCAGGAGAGCACTTGGGAGTGAGAGGCTCGGATGCATGAAAAATACCCTCATTTATTCCCTTAGTTTGTGATGTATCTTTACGGGGACGTAAATCCCTGAGGTGGGAGTAATGTAAAGGCACGTAAAATTCAAGGAAAATTTTTTCTTAACATTTTTTGGGGTTTTATGAGTTTTCAGTTTCTGGCGGTTCCTGATTCTGAGGACCGGTGTTCCCAGAATCAATTTCCGATGTTTAGCTCTGGTACGTTCAGTGAATGAACGAGCATGTTTTTCTAACTTTTGAACCGGTGATCCGAATCGAAATCTGAGGGCACCGATGGAACTGCAGCGCTGGTAATTGCTTAACAAGACTTTTATTGGAGTTGCGTTTGCTCGGGATGAGTTGTAAAAAAAATGTGGAATAAGTGTGAAGTAAAATAAAAATTATGTTACAAATTTATTTCTCTTCTAAGTTGTTAAATCCCATTTGTGGAAGTTGGGGTGGGACCCACTTAATTCTAAACTCCTCTTGAAAGGATATAAGTGAGGTGGGGCCCACATGATCTCCACCCCTTCAAATTCTTTTAACTCCTCTAACCCCTCAACAAATTTCCAACTTGACATCCAATTAATTAGTCTATTCAAGATTAAATAATTTAGTGAGATTATGTTTTTGATGTATTGAAATGTTGGAATAAGTAAATAAAATAAGGCAAAGCATAATTTTTTTGGCTTTTCCTGTGCAAGGAAAAGGAGACAGCTCATGGTTTTTTTTTGAAGAGCTTCAACCTTCCACATAGAACAACACTCTTCATCGAAGAACACCGTCACCGCAAGAAGAGATCGACGTGTAGTTCCTTATCCTCTCTGCAGCCGGTGTGAGATGTCATCCCCTCCTTGGATGTATGCTGATTCCATCAACTGCGACGCCGAATTTTGTCATCATTGTTGAGGTAGGAGTCATTTCATCATTCAAGAATTATTTAATGTTCTTCGTGAAATTTTTCGCCACTTTCTCTCGATATCATGATAGGAGATCAGACCACACAAACATGGCAGATCCTCCTCCCCATTTGTTGTTGATCTTCTTCATGGCTTGAAATGAAGGTGACGCGGTGTCGTCGCACTGCATGGTAATGAGAGAACCGAGATCGGAGCGGGCCGTGGAGGATGGGCGCGACACCGTCGCGCCACGCCAGTAGAAGAAGAGACGCGGCAATGGTCGCGGCGGTTCGAGAGGAGGTGGCTGGGCTCAGACGGCCGCCGACACCACCAAGATGTGAGACCCATGGAGGGGGTCCTGCGGCAGCTCACCGGCCGGCCATTAGGGCTGGCCGTTTTTCAGGATGTCTGGGGGTGTAACCCATTGTAGCTGGCAAGGGTAGGCCCAACAAAAAGGGGGTCACCGTTTCAAAATAACCCCCCCCCCTCCTCGTCTACCCATGCTGGTTCGGCCTCCAACACTGCGTCGGACCGCCTGAACTGGGTCAGACCGCCTGGGCCGGGCTGGACCGCCCGCGTCGGGCTGGGCCGCCTGCGCCGGGCCGGACTGCCACGCCGGGCTGGGCCTCACCGGTCGGTCCGGGCCACGCCAGCCGGGCCAGGCCGCGCCCAAATTGGTGGGACCCGGACTCGGGTCGGGTTGACTCGGTTCGGGCCGGCCCAGAAGGTATTGGGCCGGGTCGAACTGGCCCAAACCCCCTACTAAAGGACAGATCCTTTCAAACTCTCTTAACATGGGATAAAGACCTTTGATTGATTCACCGTCAGTTGTTATGGGATCCTTGGATCAGGACGGTCGTTTAGGTATATTACACTCAAGGTTTCGGAGAACATTGAGTACGGCAAGGTTGGTTCGAACACGAAACCAACCGGGCCCTCGGAGCGGAAACGCATATAACATGAGCTCGAGACCTTCGATTGACATTCTGTCGACTTTGTTGGATTCTTCTTAGAGGGATGGTTCTTTTTTCTTACTCCACTAGAGTATTGAACGTAGTAGGAGTACGGTCGGGTTGGTTTTAGCTTAAAAACCAACCTGGCCCATCGGATGAAAAATCCAATAACTCTCAGACCGAGTGTCTGATTGATGTGTCGTCTGTCGCATTGAGTTCCTATTGACCAGATGGGAATTTGTGATACATAAACTGTGGAAATCATTATAGTTGATGTATTGACCCCCATAGCTCATGGAGCGGACCCTCCTGGAATCGAGCATGCTCTGTGCGGGAACCCTAGAGCTGGCAGCAACTACGACGACGATGACGACTGTACTGGGATCCTACATGGGTTCGGTAGCGATGATGAATGTACTTGGATCCTCCATGGGTTTGGTACCGATGACAACCGTACTAGGATCCTCTGTTGGTTTGATGGAGATTACTACTTTTCTTGTATCCTATGTGGGTCCGACAATATTTGACTCTGTACTTGTATCCTATGTGGGTCCGGCAGAGTAGCTGGTCTTGTATCCTTTGTGGGTCCGACAACTTTGCTGGTCTTATATCCTCTGTGGGTCTAACAGCAAAGATAAATCAGTGGCTACATCTGATCATCTCTATTTCCTTACGAATTTTATACCTGTGTGAGCTGAGTCTTGACTTTCAATCACTCTTTTCAATATGATTGTTTTTCTATCCTGTGTGGATTTGGTTGTGTTTTCCTGTGTGGATTGGATTGTACATTCCTGTGTGGAAAGGGTTGAACGTGGGCTCGTGAGTTGGAGCAGAACTGGAATTGATGAATTTGGTATATGTATGTGCATATACATAAGTAGAGTTGGTTGATACATTGTGATTATATCTTTCCTTTGTGGTTTGTCCTTCTTGGATTCTGGGAGACCTTTGGGCGTCTTGGGGTCCCTATTGAGTATCGTATACTCACCCCTGCACGGGATATGCCCGCACTACGTTGTGCTAGTTGCAGACGACAGACAACGCTGATCGTGGTTGAGGCTTGTGGATCAGAACGGTACCCGGAGGTGGACTGTCAGGCAGGACGTACACGGAGTGGATGGCCGGACCCGAGGAGCTGACGAGACCATCTGTACTCACCATTCAGGTGGGAGTTCCGGAGGACGACTTGGTGGTTGCTGCTTTACTTCTCCGACTACTGTACATTCTTTTCTCAGTTGTACTGCACTTTCAGTTGGGATTGTATACTGGCCCATTTACTCTCTAGCACTTACTTGTAAATAAAGTTTACTTAGTGTTTACTTTAGTTTACGTATTCGGTGGTGTTTGTTTTCTTTTATAAAGGTATTTTCTAGCCTCTTATCGGGATTTACGCCTTTGGTGCTAATTTCCAGCCCCTGGCCTACGGAAGGTGGGCATGGGGTAGTCACGGAACGGGCACCGAGGATGGGTCGTGAGAAAAAAAATCCCAATCTTTAGAAAGATGAGGAATATGCATTAAATGTTATTAATGTATGATAATATTATATCATAATCATGTGTTCGAAATATGATATGTTACAATGTTTTTATCAAGTTTCATTATTTCATAGTGAGATCAACTAAATAGGTTACCTACTAATGTCACAATTTCGAAATCATAATTAATTTATAATATCTTTGTAGAAGAAATATTATCAAGTTCATTAGGTTCTATATAATTGTGATTCCACTAATCACATAACTATTCAATATATAACATAGTATATGAATAAAATCGTACACATGATCACATAACATAATACATTAACTTGAGAAAAAATAATAATAAGTGTCCTATATATAAAGGATTTTGGTGTTTAGATACAAAAAATAAAAGTCATACTTCGTCATCATATTTGGAATATCATGAATTAATCAACATGAATTCATATTGATAATAATAAGGGAGAAAGTTATAGGATAATTGTAAATGGATTTTGAAGAAGGTAACGAATAATCCATTGATGGTATTCGAATTAGAATAAAAGTTATCGATATGAATGAATGAAAATTTATAATGGGTTATAATAAATAAAAATAAGTCAATGATCTGTAATTAATATTTAAAATTAGATGTATGAAATTCAGACATTTTATTAATATTTATAATATGATGTTATTAAATAAAGATCATCAACTATTGATGACATCAATATCAACAGTTTACTTATGCCAAGTGAAAGATTAGTCATCTAGGCTCCCGATAAAGGATAATAAATATATATATTCTTCCTACATGAATATATACCGTATCTCAAAAAATATATATTCACAATAACACATATACGTGTCATATATTTATATTTATAAAAAATTAACTAGAATAAGAATGGATTATTTTAGTAACATTAGGAACTAATGGATGTAGTTTATGGAGTGGGTATAGTAAAAATAATAAATATTAGTATAATGAATATAGTTTCACAACTAATTATGAAAAAAATAAAATTTATTCTTATAAAAATAAAACTAAAAATGAAATAGTTTGAAAGAGTCGAAATCCATAATTTTATTATAGTTTCCTAGAATTATAGAAAAAACTCCTTTAAAGATTATGAGTCTATTAATGTCAAGATTAATAGAGAAAATAAGAGGATAAATGTACTAATGTATTTTTAAGAGAAGGTAAATGTGAAAATATGGTTATATTAGTGGGGAAACATTTTAGATAAAATAATAAATCAAGAATTTTGTTATGGAATTTTGGAATTTAAATATTCTCAATACAAAAAATCATAATTAGTATTCCACCTATGGTTTTTTATTTCGACCTCATGGTATTTTATTGAAAATTATATTTAATTAAATTTTCAATCCTTAACACATACATTAAATTTTTTAAAAAACTATGAAATGGAAATTCAAAAATAATTTTTAAAGGTAATAATTAATTATAATGATTTCAAAAAAATATAATATTATTGTGTAGTTGCGTATTACACTCCGAATGAAATATTTCAACCAATAATGAAATTTTTTTAAATATTACATTTCAAATTATTATATCATTTTTACATTATAATACATTGAGAGGGTATTCCTTATATGTAAAAAACATTTTTAAATTCAACCTAAAAATTTATTTCATTCAAAAAAATTACCAATATTTTACCATCGCCCAATTATGATTTTGATATTTAAAATTTTATTTCTATTTTATTGAAATCCATCTCAAACTATGATAAATTTACTTATAAAATAAATAAAAAGTATGTTTTCAATTTATAAAAAATATTATTCATAATGACTACAATAATATTCTAAGTACTAAATTGTTTCTCCAACATCTAAAATAATCATTTTAAATGGTCTTATAATAATCAAATAAATCATTTGAATGCAATTTATTCTCTCTTTTGTTTTTATACATAACATTCAAAAGTATAAGTTTCATTCTAAAAATGGTCATTTCATGGATTATATTATTTTTATTATGTCTCATGATTCATTTAGCGTTGTTATATGATAGAAACCATGAGCCATGAGATTTGTAAATTAAATTTATGAAATTTAGTTTTATTCACTTTTGAATTTTAATCTTAAAAGTTATGTACTATATTTATCATTAATTTTTACCTTATTTATTTTAATAATTATGTAATAATTACGTTTTAATATTTATTAATGTTTATAATTAGATTAAATAATCCATAATATAAAATATATTTTTTTCTAAACAACAAACTACAAGGAATAAAAATAAATATAAGTATTTAGTTTTTTCAACACCCCCATTATAGAAATATTACCATTATAAATCTTAATTATTCTCTATCAATGAAAATATAATTATACTTCTTCATTGTTTCCTCCCGATTTAATGATATTTATTGAAACTTGTTTTACCTCCAGAACACCATTACTACTTCTGATGTATATTTACTTATCCCTTAATACTTATGATGAATAATTTCAACCATACGTAACTCATATGATAGATTCAGCTCTATCTAAACACATTTACTAATATGTAAATGTGGTATTTTTAGAATATACTTTCATTAATAGAGAGACATAGATGGAATAATGAATATAAAATATGTTTCCTATAATATCAAACTAGTGTTTTAAAATTATAATTCCCTCTAATATTTCAAATTTAGAATTTTATATCATATTTAGAAATCCCATCATTTTGAACTTCATGATACCCTTCTCTAGATACAAGTTTAAGTATACATAATCACTAAATTTAAATTCCAAAAATCATATATTATTTTTTTAATAACCCTAATATTTTATTAGAGATTATTTTATGTTCTATTGAATTTACAGAAAATTATATACCATGTCATGAATTAACTCAGAATCTAATAGCTTCCTCTCACAAACTCCATGCCGACAAGATAAAGATTCATTCTCTTTCCATAGATATCCTCATATCTATTTATCTAAATACCCAAATGATAGCTATTATTATAATAGAAATACACCAAACAAAGGCAATCATCTAAATTTCATTGAGAAATGAGTTAGTAGTACCTTATCTATATTATAATATTTGTCTTTTCCTTTTAGTTTATCCATGTATTAAGGATTGATAAGAATTAAACATAATAAATATATAATTAATGAACAAAAAAAAATTATTATTTATTTTCTACATCAACCTTTTCATTTAAAATTATTATATGATCTATTATCCTTTAATTTTACCATTTGCGTTCTCAGGTCATATTTATTATCATTTTTTTTAAAAACACCATTAAAAAGAAACAATTCAATATTTTTTTATGTTTTAAGGAAATAAATAAATTTAACATTATTTAAATAATAGCTATACAAAAAAATTAGAAAATTTTTTTATATGATTATAGGGAAATTTTTATTTAATTTATTATATTTTAAACCAAACCAAATTTAAAAAATGATTCCCAATGGTGGATAATATGGAGAAGCAACACTGGGTGATATTTTTTGTAATTTCTTACACTAAATGGTATATACCAATGAATAAAAGAATCTAATTATTGTAATTTTAGTCTATTACGAATCATTACTCGTTCATAAATTCATTGCAAAAATTCCACTAATATATTTGTTAGATAAGGTATATTTCCATGCATATAAATTCAAATGTAAACCATGGACATGCAAGAAACTCATTACCAACCTAGAGAATGCACCTTCCATTGGATAAATTGTTTGAATTTTTTATAAAATAACCTCCCTGCATTATTAAAAAAGTATTTATGACCATATTGATATGGGAGAGGTTTTTTGACATTTCATTTTCTCTTCCTCGCCTTTTTGGAAATTTTTCACCACAACTGATCATCGATAGAGGGGATTTATATAATCCCATGTTTTATATTTGAAATCACCATACCATATTTTTTTGTTCTTTGTTGTATCTTTTTTACCTATTCTGTCAATTTAATCAATTTTTTATAGTTATTACAATCTAAAATTCAAATGATCTTGTTTTGGGGTACTAATTCACGTGATGACTCAGACATTCATTTTCAATTTTATGTTTTTTATTTAGAATGGTTCCTGTATAGTTCATAATTTTTTATCAATATATATGAAAGAAATTTTCAAATTGAACATTTATGTCATTAAATCATTCCATGAATGATAAAAATTTGGATAATACTTAATGTTTATGATATGTTTCATTGATGAGTCAGGGTTTTGATATTGGACACCAATACTTGGTTCCCTCTTGTTGATGGTGAATCACCATGTGTTTCCATCCAAACCATAAGAGTTATCATAATATAAGATATATATGTATTTTTTAGGTCTTAAAAATAATGTTTTAATAAATTTTAGCTTTTTACTTTAGGTAATGATGAATTGGAATCTATTGATTCACTATGGATATCATATTTGATAATTATATTAAATTTTATTGTCCATTTTTAACTTTTCTCAAGAATGTTTGTTTGTGGATCCCAATATCCAAATTTTCTACAATCCAATATATTACTTATAATTCACATTAATTATTAAATTTATGATACAAGGATTCATTATGATATGTCTTAGGGTTTCTTTTACAGTGCACAAATTTCAAAAATTCAAAGAACTCTGTTGACATGCCTATAAAATATTATAAAATTTATAAACCACTTATAAGAAAACCTATATATTTTTATATATATATTTATATATTTATATATTTGTATATATTAGTTCTATAAATATATTTATTTAACATCCCCTATTCTATTTTCCATTACACCTTTTCGATTGAATATAATGATTTGACCATAAATGTGTATATAAAAATTATCAAAATTATTAGTTTTTGATGAAATTTGTCATAAATTATTTTAAGCAACATATAAAAATGATACATATGGTGATACAAAACTTATTTTGGTTACATTTTTTCTTTTCAGTCTTATATTTAGACATTTTTTTCATTTACATTTCTTTCATTATTTTTATCTTTCTCATTCATAGTTATGTTCTATTTTTTATATATTAATTCACTCATAATATATAAAATATTTTTTTATTATAGTTAAAAAGATTTATTTTTTCCCTGTTTATCACACTCATTTATTGCATGACTAGTTCTGAAAAAATCTCATTTCTGGAAATTAACCCTAAAATGAAAAAAAATAATTTACACATAAAATCATTCTTCTATGATAGATCAATTTAATTAATCTAAAGAACACGTTTTTGAATACCAAAAAGTCTATTTTAACTAAAATAAATGTGACCCAAATAAAAATATATAAATAATTTATGGAAATAATAAAAAATTAATGAAATTTACAACCTTCGTTGTGTAGTTCCATCCTATGTACATGCAATACCCCGAGAGGGTGTTAACATTGATATTATATCTTGACATATGAACATCCTTTCATGATATAATTCTCTTTCCATTCATGAACCAAACCATTTTTTATGGATTTCTATATTTAATAATACACTATGAAACCCAGAGTTATTAGTGATGTAGTCATTATAATTAGGGACTTAAATTTATTTCTAATTAGAGTTACTAAGTATCAGTTTTAGAATTTTTATACCCTAAATTGGTTTTGGAATAACCTAAAATAATAAATTCTAGGGAATATTCCCCTTCCCATATAATTTAATTCACTTGAAAATAAATTTTTCCATTAGTAAATAATAATAAGATACCCTTTATAAATACTACGTGAAATCTAAATGAATTTTAATAGTTTCTTTTACTAAAATATTCGAGATGAAATTCAAATGTATGAGAGTAATGGGAACTGGCTATGTGGGAAATTAGTACTCAATAAAATCCCACAATTTGACTTTATTACCACCCCATTTAATGTATATAATCTTAAAAATTGCATTTCAAGTGATGAGATATATTGACCAAAAATGTATAATATGCGAACATTCAAAATTGAAACAAAATTAATAAAACCTTTATGAGTGATCAATACTTGAATATTGGTATTTTTTTTCCCACAACACATTACCATTGTCTTAATTTTAAAGAAAATTGAGTGGAGTAGTAATATATTCCCTTATCTATCCATATATGAATGAAAATACAATAAAAACAATGATCAATAATGAGAAAAATAAATCTACGATAGTCTCAAATATTCGTATAATGTGATTTCAATCCACATAAGATTTTTATACCATAATATGCCCTAAAACATGACCCTTAAATAAGTATGTTTATCTCATGAATGTTTAGGTTGTTATTTTAATATATTTCAATCCATGTGGAACATTATTTATTTATGTATTTTGAGAAACCATGGTGTGGTGAATTATATCACAATACAGTTTCACCTAGTAAACTAAATATCCAAAATATATGGTTAAAATCAAAATTTTGTTTAAATATATAGGTTTTTTTATTTTAATTCCCGGATTTTATTAACGTAACATTGTATTTTATATCCTACCCTTATATGGTTTTTTCTATCACACTTACACCTTAATCAAGAACCAGAACCATCTTACTATGAGATTATTTCCTATGCATAATAATGAAGTAATATGAACCATAAATTATTTTTTCTAGATGTGTTGGATAATTGATTTTGTAATTATCGATAATATCTTCAATCAAACCACAGATTATAGAAATGAGAATGTTATTTAATGTGTTTTAGCTCTTTTGGAATACTAGTGGGTGTTTCCTTTAATCATAAGGAATAATATCAAGAACCATGAACAATATTTATTATTTTATAGAGTATTTATTATAAATCATAAATCATTTTTTTATCAACACACAATTATTATTTTATGTGAATCACAATTCTTCAATACACTCATGATAACTGTAATGTGGTTTTTTCCTAACATGGAATAGTTTCCACTTTCCAAATATCCTTTAGTCATTTCTATAATATTCAACTCCAATAATTATAAATCAAATAAATGATAATGTAGATTATAAATATAATATATAAAAAAGTGCATATCTAATGGATCTACATCTTAAGTAACTTTTAATTGTATTCTACCAAATCAACGGTTATTAAAATAAAATATCACCTTATAAATTAACCTTTGTGAGACAAATACATCTCTTAGAGAAAAAGAAAATACTATATTTAACAAATCTCATTAACAGATCATTAATATCACCTATGAATATATTATTCTTATTTAGGAGTATTTAATTTGTCCATTAATATTTTTTTGGCATTTATTTGGATTAATAAGTGATTTTAGTGAACCAAAAGTACCTCATTCTTTCCCCTCATGGAAACACCCCACAAACCACTTATACTCTCAGCCATCTTCCCCTTTGATAAATAATTCTCCCCATTATAGGAAAGAATCTCAAAATAATTATACCTGTTTATATAAAATAATAATTAATAAATGATATAAAATATAAAACATATACTCATATGGGATTCAAAAGTGATTAAACTCCAAAAAACGTTGTAAAATATTAGTAGGTATCTTTTTTTATAGTATTTGTAAAGATACCATTGAATTTTTACTTTAAAGATTCATAAAATTTCTATCATATCCTTGAAGAAATTATGTTTTATGTAAATTTGTTTTTATCTAAAATGAGGCACTATATTCTTTAAAAAATGATTTTTTTGGGGTGTCACACATAATAACCATATGGAATATGTCTTCCATTTTCATGTATTCATAATGAGATTTCATCCAAATATTTTATGTTGATATGTATGATACCTTAACATACGAAACATATATTTTTTATTCATAACAATATTTTTCTAATGTTGTGTTAATAAAAAACTTTGTGATAAAGAATTTTCCTCCAAAAATAGGGTATTGTAATTCAATGTCACATACCAAATCAACATCTAAAAAACCTAAAGCAGAATAAATTAATATTTTTTTTACCTAATTCAATAATGAATAGTTTTATTGACTTAAAACATTATCCAAATCACTATAATAGTATTCAATGACCAAGTATTTCTTTGGAATCTTCCACATAATGAAGAAATAGAAAAAATGTGTCTTAACACTATTATATAAACAATACTTCTTATTAGTAATCTAAAATACCTTAGATCTAAACAATTTCATTCGTCATCCTTATAAAATTTAGTTCCAATAGATATGGGATAAAATATCATTATTGATTATTCTATTAAAATCATTTCAATAACTCGTGATCGTATTATTTTTCAAAATAGATTTAATATATTTATGCACCACATAAAACATCTGATAATTTTTATGCCATCCATTGTAGAAATATCAATGTTTTTTTATCTTGGAAAAATATGTCTTCCAAAAATTTCATGATGTTTTCATAAAAAATAACCTCATTAAAATACATTATCATAATGATATATTTAATATTTTTTTTCATTAACAATTTTATTTTTTCCCATATTCTTATATTAAATTTCACCCCTACATGATACTATTCTAATTAAAAACCATAAGAAGGGAACTTTTACAATCCTATATAGTTCTATCTGCAGATTCACACTCACATTCCATCATCATTAGGAGTAAAAAACTGGTTTTCTCAATGTATATATCTTTATCAAATATCCATTAACATAATACATATTTGACATCCTTTTAAAAAAATAATTAATTCATTTGGGAATAAATTGTAAAAAAAATCATATTCTTTCAATCCTTATAATTAGATTATAAGACTAATTTAAATTTATTCTTTTATTTTCATAATATCCGTTGAAAAATAGATTTTATTTTTTTAATTCACCTTACCTTTCTCATTGAATTTTCTATAAAAAATCAATTTCATCCCTGTTATGTTCATGTCCATGAGGCGTGAATAAAAGATCCATGTGTTATTCTTCACAAAATTAATTCTTCATTTATTTATGTAATCCAATCATTTTACTGTAATGATTCTTCAATAATTTTTTTTTCAATTTGATAAAGTATGATTGACTGATTTGAATTTCTAACGGTTTATTAGGTCAAGGCGCCATTATTTATTTTTTTAATAATTATTTTTTCCTATAATTTTTTTCTAATTAATGAGACAGAGATACAAATTATTAAAAGCATTCTCCATTATAATAAATTTCTCATTCACCCTATACATCCAATGAATATTTTATATCAACTCAGGTTGTAAATTTGTGCTTGCCACATCCTCTGGGATCCTCTATAGTCTCATTATAAAATGTAAATTAAATTTACAAAGAACCTTGTTCCTCCCTTAAAATATCAAAGTTATAAATAATAATATGAACATTCATTTTATAAAAACAATAGCTCCGCCCACCATTTTTTAACATCCAAAAATAATTTCATTGGCTCTTTTTATTAATTTTGTCCACTATATTTTTTATATTGAAAAAAATAATATATTGGGAACTGTCAAGACATTAAATTTTTATTATTTCTGAATTTTATCCAATTTAATTAATTCGTTAAATTCATTTAAAACAATGATTAGTTTGGAATGAAAATGAAAAATGTAATGGCCTATTTCTAGAAAATATTTAATTTTTGATACCCCAAAAATGTGATCATTTTCATGTTAGTAATCCTTTATTTTTTTCTCAACCACTCTATTATTTTAATCCATTTTTAATGATTTATATTTATGCATTATTTCATGCTTCTTAAGAGATTATTAATGCGCACCATTTTTTACTCTTATCCTTTTTTGAAATGAAAAAATTTTATATAATATATTATTTTCATTACCATATATCTCAATTAGTTTTGAAACCTCTCTATATAATTTAGCTTGCTTAATATGAAAGATAAAAAATTAATATGGGTAAAATCATCAAAAAATATATAATACACATATCTGTTCATTTTTTTAAAATTCATTTGGACATATTCATATTGGTTTATTATTTCATGTGGCCACTTTATTTTGATCTCCAAAATTTTATAAGCTATATTATCTATCATTCCCTTATGGAAAACTATATATATATTTACTATTTCCTAGTTAGTATTTGGAATATTAATTGTCAAATTATAATGGATGGTAATCATAAGTTCTATGGACATAGATGGATTGTCTCCAATTACATACATAATTGTACACTTTCATAATTGATTGACATGAATTTTTTTCACTGCTAATTTGAAAAAAATACTAGTTTTATGATAACTTCACATGATTATTATATAATCCTTAAATCTACTAATGAAAAAACTCTTCTTCTAAAAATTCAATGAATTCCCATTATCACATAATTTAGATATAATCAGAAGTTTTTATTATGTATAGCCTTTAATTAATTTTATTATTGGTCCTCTATGATGAGAAATCACTAGAATATATCAAGGGAATTTCATTATTTGGTTCTTTGTAAGAAACATAAGCAATTATTTAATACCCACGATAACTCATTTTATTGGGATTTTAGATTTAAATGTCTTCATCAGATAATCCAATAGTATTGTGCTAAAAATTATGACGGTGTTCTAATATTGTTCATAATTATCACCAATATTATTGTAAAGTCCTGGAAAATTCAAGGAAAATTTCATTCATAATTTCTTTGAAATTTTACGAGTCTGCAGTTTCTGACGATGCCTGATTCTGAGGCCTGGTGTTCCAAAAATCAATTTCTGAAGTTTTGTTCTGGTACGTTTAGTAAACATACATGTGGGTTTTCCTATCTTTTGAATCGATGCTCGTAATTGAAATATGAGGAGACCGATGAACTCGTAGTGCTGGTATTAGCTTAAGGGGACCTTTACAGCAGTTCAGTTTTATGTAGGTTGAAAGTTATGTTTTGGGAATTTTATTAAACTAAGTAAAATTATGTGTTACATAGTTTTATTAAGGGAGGTGGTTATTTCCTCCAAAAGAAAGTTGGAGGTGCGTCCCACACCCCACATAACCTCCCTTGGAAGGATATAAATATGGGTGGGGCCCACACGAGCCTAACCCCTCAACATTCCCTGAAACTCCCCATTAACTCCCCTTTAATTAATTTGATGACTCCCCTCTTATAATGTTGAACTCTCCACCGCCCTTTTCTCTTAATTCTGCCAACAACCTCAAAATTAATTGCCTAACATGCAACTACATATTTGCCTCAACCTTTTGAATTAATTTTAATTTCATGTTATGGATAAAATAATAGCTTAAGCTATTATTTTTGGGCTGGATTTTGTTGAGTTGGGGAGCTTTGGAAATTAGAGTGGACTTTCTTGAAAAGAAGAACTTACTTCCTCTCCGATGAAGAACACAAAAGATTTCCCGAATGATGCATCCTATTCGGACGCACCCCAACGTCAACGGAATCGACATCCGTCTTCCGCGAAGCCCGACATCCGTGACACCATCTTCTGCGACGCCGGTTTCCGCGACTACGAAGAACGAACCTTGAATCGAGGTAGGGGTTTTTCTTGTTTAAATTAAATCATCGTTCCTCATTTTATATGGTTCAAAATTGGCCTTTTGTTATCACCTTACGCGGACTTTGCGGGCCGGACAAACAAGGCCTAACGACCCTTCGTTGTTTCCCTAGAGTTGATGATGATGGTAGATTCCCTAGGCCGCAGTTCCATCGCACCGCGCCGAAGGAAGGAAGGGGCTACGTCCATACGGGCCATGACGTACGGAAGAAGCAGCGGTCGTGCGCCGACGGCGTGGAGAAGAACTGGGGCCCGCAACCGCGGGCCACTTGGCCGAAGAGGAACCGGCAGGTCTCCCGACTGGCCGGGCTCGAGGGCCGCGATGCCTCCCCGGTTCTGCGTTGTGGGAAGACCGCGGCCCGCACTCTGCGGGATGCATTGGCGGGCCAATGAGTCGGCTGCCTACCTGCCGGGTTTAAGGATGTTGTGGCACCCGCAGATGCCGTGTTGGAGGACAGCGGCCCGCTATGTAGGCCGATCGCACCGGAGAAGACCGATTGACTTCGTCCGGCTGGGAAGGAGGGGTGGCGCTGCCGTTTCAAAAAACTAGGGGTAGGGGGGGCTTCGCTCTGCCCGGAAAGCTGGCCGAGCTGTGGCGAGGCCGCGCCCTGCCAGGCAGGGCCTCCCCCCCCCCCCCCCCGGGCCGGGCCACGTCCCACTTTGTCGGGCCTTGCCCCATCGGTCCGGGCCAACCCCTCAGCTGGGTCGGACCCACCGAACCGTGTCGGGCTGACCCGCCATCCCACTGGGCTTGACGGGCCGGGCCAATTACGCTTAAATGTGAATAACTTCTAGAATGTGCATGTGGTCGACGCATCGTCTACATCTATAGGATCCTCATGACAAGACGTTCCTTTTGGGATACTCTAAGTGAGTATGGGTCAACTTTGGAAAATGGCCAGGTTTGGAATGAGCGTATTTCCAACCGGGCCCCCCGAACGAAAATCCAATAACTCTCAGACCGATCGTCCGGATGACACGTCATCTGTCTTGTTAGGCTACTTTTGATGAGACGGAATATCGGGATACTGTAATTCTAGAATTTGTGATAGTTGATCCATCGACCCCTTTTATCGAGAAGTGGACCCTCCCAAAATCGAGCGTGATGTGTGCAGGAACACTATAGATGGATGTGACTGCGATGACTACTGTATTGGAATCCACTGTGGGTTATACAACGACGAATACTATACTAGGATACTCCGTGGGTTTGACAGAAATGACTACTATTATTTTATACTTTGTGGGTCCGGCAGTTTGACCTCTATACTTGTATCCTATGTGGGTCCGACAGAGTTCCTAGTCTTGTATCCCGTGTGGGTCTGATAGCTTAGCTTGTCTTGTAACTTGTGTGGGATCGACTGATTAGATGATTCAGTCACTACATCTGATCACCTCTATCTCTTTACAAAAAATGTATACATGTGTGAGATGAGTCGTGACATTCAATCATTATCATCGATGAGATTGACATTACTTCCGATGTGGACTGTGTTGTGCTTGGGCTCAAGAGTTGGAGCTGAAGTGAGATTGATAACTTAGGTATATGTATGAGCAAATACCAAAGTAGATTTCGTTGATACTTCGTGGATGAATCTTTATTATGCGGTTTTTCCTTTGTGGATTCTAGGAGACCTTAGGGGGTCTCGGAGTCCCTACTCAGTATCGTTATACTCACCCCTGCATGGGCTATGCCCGCACCTCGTTGTGTTGGATGCAGACGACGAATAGCATTGATGGAGGCCGAGATCGAGCTAGGATGAGACGGTACCTATAGGTGGATCACACAGTGAGATGGTACACGGAGTAGACCCATAGTCGTGGAGTGCTAAGGTGGACATCTATATCAACCCTTCAGGTAGTATACTCGACAGACGTTCTAGGAGATGCCATTTTTAGTTGTTGTCCATTTTCAGTTGTACTTGCTTTCTGTTGTACATGTACATTACTATTGGGCATGTATTTCCGGCCCCTTTACTTTCAGCACTACTTTTCTTATACAGTATTCACTTAGTGTTTACTTCATGTTGCGTACTCTGTTTTGTTTATTATCATTAATAAATGCAATGCCTTTCCAGCTTAGGGATTTACGCCTTTGGTGCTAGTCGACATCCCCTGTTCTATGGAAGGCGGTCTTGGGGTAGTCACGACACCGACCTCGATGACGGGTCGTGACAAATTGGTATAATTGGAGTCGGTTCTACCGCAGAACTGAATACTTTGATCATTCATTTCTATGAAGCAATATTGTTAAGAGTATTGAGGGTGGTTTTCAGTACTAGGGAGTCCAGTGTTAGAGATGCGGCCGACGTATCCATACACCTTGACTCTGAACTCTAATTTCCAACTCAGTGCATGAAAAAACTGATTCCATGTGTGTTTCAAAAGTTTTCTTTGTGATTACTTCGTGTCAGCACAATAGGTATACTGTTTGATCAATGCACACCTGTTTATTTTCAAGATGGCCCAATGAAGGTAGCCAGCTAGGGTTCCGAGTTATGTATGAGATGGTAGCCCATCGAGAGACAACGCCTCGATGTAGGGACCCCTCACAGTGGAGGCACCATCGGTACCACTACCCACTAGGCGACCTATACCACCATCCCCAACAATAGAGAGTAAACCCTACCTGAGTGTGATGCATGAGTTCCAGTGACAATGGCCATCTATGTTCCGCGGAGAGGCATACCCTCAGACAGCTGAGGATTGACTGGAGGCTGTCATCAAGGTTTTTAGATTGGTAGGGACACCAGAAGAACTTTTGGGGGTCCTTGACACGAGTCTCCTGCATGGAGAAGTAGGTAGATGGTGGATCCTGATGCTCTAAGTGCATGACAAGGCATCTTCACTCTAGACATACTTCGAGTGTCTCTTCTTCTTGGAGTTTTTTCCAGCCACCCTTTGTGCGGTGTAGATTCAGGAGTCACATCATCTACAGTAGGGCATCATGACATAAGCTCAGTACTCAATGAGGGTAACTGACCACTCACGCTACTCCACGGATACGGTACGAGACCCCTTCTTCAAGGCTCGGACCTTCGAGCAGGGACTTTGGCATGCGATTAGGGCCTTGACGATTCCCCTCAACATCTCGACGCAAGAGGGTCTATTGGAGTGAGCCCTTCTAGTTGAGAGTTTTCACGCTGAGCAGTCACCAGCGGCGAGACCCATCGCAAGATGACACATAGTGGAGTCTTCTGCAATCTGCAATAGACATTTGAGGCAGAGGTCCAAACGGACCTAGCCAAAAGGTGGGCGACCTTAGGATACAGGTTCGGTTGTGTGGGGCACATGAAATAGATCCAGCCTTACGTGGAGCAGGAAGTGCTCTACATGCGGTGGGCAGGGCCACATGGCTCGTGACTACCCAAAAATCCATGAAAATGAGCAGCAGACGGTAGAGGGACCTCCCAGGCAGAGGTAGAGGTTCAACCGTGGTGGTCCTTCAAGAGTAGGCAGACATGGCAGAGGAGCTGGCCGAGCAGCGGGTGGTGGACGACGTTTCGAGGATCTACCTCCACCACCACCAAGAGGTCCACCCTGACCATAGGGAGCTGGCGGACAGAGACGGCCTCCACTCCAGGAAGTCGAGGCCTATGATCACGGTGCACCTGAGATGATTCTAGGTACTATCTGTGTCTAATCCGCCCTTTATACAGTTCTTATAGACACAGGTGTGAGTCATTATATTATTGCCGCTGCCCTCGTTCAGAGTTCGGAGATTCCAATGGAGTCGTTGGCTCGATCATTAGAGCTAGAGACTTCTACAGAAGCAGACTCGACAATTATGCAGTAGTTCCGGTTTTGGGGGCTAACTATAGAAGGCGAGAGCTTCAGCTGGTATCTTCGTGTTGCAGCATCGAGGCCTTACAACGTCATCTTGGGTAAGGACTGTTTATTTACAGTCCATGCTCAGATCGACTGTATGAGGCATAAAGTGTGTTGTGTCTGCACAGATGGGACCAGGTTCACCTTCACCGGTGAGAAGGGAGCCTTCGCAGCACAGGATGGACTTACATAGGGGATAGGGAAGCCTATCAAACATCAGTTGGCTAGACTCATTGTTGGAGATGTTGATGTGCAGAGTCTGAGTTTTCATGTTGTGGTGGATCAATATGCATATGTTTTTCTTGACGACATTTCAGGACTACCACCTCACAGATAGGTAGACTGCTTCATAGACCTATACCCCGGGACAACACCGATATCTACTCCATCATATCGGATGGCTCCCGTAGAGCTTCATGAGTTGTGGGTACAGCTGGAGGACATGTAGGGTAAGGGATTTATCTGACCCAGTGTTTCACCCTGGGAATCTCCGATTCTGTTCTCCAAGAAGGGAGATGGGAGCTTGCAACTGTGTGTCCACTACCGTCGCCTAAATCAGGTCACCGTGAAAAACTAGTATCCACTACTGAGGATTGAGGACCTCTTTGATCAGCTAATGGGAGCACGATGGCTCTCAAAGTTAGACCTCAGGTCAAGCTATCACTAGATCAGTGTTTCAGATTAGGATGTGCAGAATATGGCCTTCAGGTGTTGGTATGGCTACTATGAGTTCTGGTTATGCCCTGCGGTGTAACCAACACTCCAGTAGTGTTCATGAGTCGCATGAATTGGATCTTCTAGCCTTACCTCGATCGGGTTTTCATAGTCTTCATCGATGAAATACTGATTTACTTGACTACTGAGGAGGATCACGCCTACCATTTGTAGGTATTACGAGACACACTATGAGAGCACCAGCTATATGGTAATATCTCAAAGTTCCAATTCTGGATTTGAGAGGTTCACTTCTTGGGACACGTCATCTCGGAGGTGGGGTAGCATTGGATCCAGCGAATATCGAGGCAGTGCTTTTTTGGGATCCACCTAGGTGTGTGACAGAGGTTAGGAGTATTTTGGGACTCGCTGTGTACTATCGGAGATTTGTGCCAAAATTCTCCAGAGTTACATCACCACTTTATGCTTTGACGAAGAAGGGGAAACCCTTTGTGTGGTCAGATAGATTCCAGTAGAGCTTTCAGGAGTTAAGGCAAAGGTTAAACAGTGCGCCCATCTTGAGGCTTCCAGAGGAGTGCATAGGGTACGTAGTTTACTGCGATGCATCAGAGACCAGACTTAGGTGTCTCCTGATACAGGAGCGAGTAGTGGTCTTGTATGGTTCTTGGAAGTTGAGATAACACGAGCAGAAATATGCTACCCATGACCTGGAGTTAGTAGTAGTGGTCTTTTCCTTGAAGATGTTGTGTCACTATCTGATGGGCAAGCCCTTTACAATCTACTCTGACCACCAGAGCCTCAGGTACATCTTCTCACAGAAGGACCTGAACTTGAGACAACGATTATGGCTCTAGTTCCTCCAGGGCTATGACTTCGAGATATTCTATACTACTGTTAAAGGTAATATTGTAACAGATGCTCTCAGCAGGAGATTGGGCATTCAAATGCCAGGAGAGGTGACAGAGCACCTGTCGCTTTGCAGATATCCTTTGTGGATAGATATGGAGAATCCTTTCTATAATCTCTAACTGTCACTCCTCCAATACTTCAGCGAGTCAGAGATGCACATTGTGGGGATGTTTACTGTGAGATGCGATGTGCTCAGATATCCTCAAGGCCACCACCGGATTGATTTTATGAATGTGGGGAGCACATCATTCTCTTTAGAAAACATACCATGGTACCAGTTGAACTATAGGAGGAGGTGTTGAGGGAGTTCCACACATCCCCTCTAGCGGTACATCTAGGAGTGGCGAAGATGTATCAGGACCTCAGATGATAGCACTGGTGGTCGGGTATGAAGAAGGTGGTATTAGAGTTCGTCTCACGATGCCTCACTTGCCAGCAGGTGAAGGTAGAGCACAATATACTAGCAGGCTTGGTACAACACTTAGAGGTCCCAGAGTGGAAGTGGGATGGGATATCGATGGATTTAGTTATGGTACTTCCACATACATCCAGATGACATGAGTCTATCTGGTTGATTGTCAACCGACTCAACAAGTTGGCCCACTTCCTACTGATCAGAGAGCATGGCTCCATATAGAGCTTGGGACGCCTCTACGTTTAGGAGATCGTATGACTTCATGGTGTAACATCGACTATAGTCTCTGATCGAGATTCTAGTTTCACTTCCCGGATATATAAGGGGTTACATGAGGCTTTTGGGATACCATTTCACTTGAGTACCGCCTTCCATCCTCAGACGGATGGTCAGACTAAGAGGACCATTCAGACTCTCGAGGGCATGCTCTGTGCATGTGTCCTAGACATTGGTCGTAGCCGGGAGGACCACATACCAATGGTGGAGTTTTCATACAACAACAGCTTCCACTCCACCATCGGGATGTCACCATACAAGGCACTGTACGACTGACCTTGTAGATCACCTCTTTGATGGACTGAACCAAGGAGTCAGCACTTGTAGAATCAGAGATGGTTTAGGCTATGACGGAGAAGGTGCCGATCATCCATGAGTTGATGAAGACTGCACAGAGCAGACATAAGTACTATACTGATTGGAGACAGAGACCACTGAAGTTCGAGAATGGATACCACGTCTTCCTACTGGTCTCACCACGATGAGGTCTATGGAGATTTGGCTGGGGCGGAAAGTTATCTCCGCGATTCATCGGACCTTTCCAAGTACTCAGTAGAGTAGGCGAGGTGCCTTATCACCTGGACCTTCCACCTCAATTGCATCGGCTGCACGACGTCTTCCAGAAATCTCAGCAGATGAGATATGTACACGACCCATCCCACATCATCGACCATAGGGAGATGGAAATTGATGATGGGGCGACTTTCACGTAGGTCCTGGTGGAGATCGAGGTTCGACAGGAGCATGACCTACATGCATGGTTGATTCCTATGGTGTGCGTTCGATGGAAGTATGGTAACCTCCAGGAGAGCTCATGGGAGCAGGAGGCTTAGATGTGTGCTCAGTACCCTCATTTTTTTCCCGAGTGTGTCTTGTAACATTACGGGGATATAAAGTCCTAAGGTGGGGGTAATTTAAAGACCCATAAATATCAAGGAAAATTTCATTAATAATTATTCTGGAAATTTACAAGTCCACAGTTTCTGGTGGTGCCTGATTCTGAGGCCTGGTGTGCCTGAAATCAATTTCTGAAGTTGTGATCGGGTATGTTCAGTAAACGTACATGTGAGTTTTTCTATCTTTTGAACCGGTGCTCGGAATTGATATCTGAGAACACCAATAAACTCGTTGTGCCAGTATTTTCTTAAGGGGACCTTTACCACAGTTTCATTTTATGCAGGTTGAAAGTAAATTTTTCGGAATTTTATTAAACAAAATAAAATTCCGTGATACATAGTTTTATTTAGGTTGGTGGTTATTTCCTCCAAAAGGAAGTTGGAGGTGGGTCCCATACCCCACATAACCTCCTTTGGGAGGATATAACTAAGGGTGGGGCCCACATGAGCCTAACCCCTCAACTATCCCTTAAACTCCCCATTAACTCCCCTTTAATTAATTTGACAACTCTTCTCTTTTAATGTTCAACTCTCCAACTCCCTTTTCTCTTAATTATGCCAACACCCTCAAAATTGATTTTCTAGCATGTAATTAATTATTTTGCTCAACCTTTTGAATTAAATGGAAATTCATGTTATGTATAAAATAATATCCTAAGCTATTATTTTTGGGTTGGCTTTTGTTTTTTTTTTGGGAGCTATGGAAATTAGAGGGGACTTTCTTCCAATGAAGAACTTATTCCCTCTCCGACGAAGAAGGCGAGGGATTTCTCCAACGGCGCTTCCTATTCGGATGCACCCCGATGTCAACGGAATCGATGTCCGTCTTCCGCGATGCCCGACTTCCGCGACACCATCTTCAATGACGCTGTTTTCCGCGACTACGCAGAACGAACCATGAATCAATGTAGGGGTTTTTCTTGTTTAAATTAAATCATCGTTCTTTATTTTATATGATTAGACATTGGAATTTTGTTAGAACCTTACAAGGAGTGTGTGGGCCGAACAAACACATCCCAAAAACCCTTCGTTATTTCTCTAGAGTTGATGAAGGTGGTAGATTCGGTAGGGCGTGATGCCATCGCACCACACCAGAGGAAGGAAGGGGATGCGGCCATACAAGCCACGACGTACGGAAGAAGCGACTGCCGTGCGCCGGCCACATGGAGAATAAATTGGGCCCACAACCGCAGGCCATTTGGCCAATGAGGAACCGGCATGTATCACGACCGGCCAGGCTGGAGGACCGCGACGCCTCCTTGGCAGTGCGCTGTGGGAAGACGGCGGCCCGCACTCCGCTGGCTGCTTCAGTGGGCGAACCAGCCGGCTGCCTACCGGCTGGGTTGAAGGAAGCTGTGGCACCAGCATGTGCCGTGTGGGAGGACAGCAGCCCACTGTGCAGGCTGATCGCACCAGACAAGACCGATCGGCTTCGTCCGGCCGGGAAAGAGGGGCGGCGCCGCCATTTCAGAAAACTAGCCCCCCCCGCTCTGCTCGGCAAGCTGGCCAAGCTATTGCCGGCCGCGGGTCGTGCCGTGCCGCGCCCTAATGGGCAGGGCCCCACCCCCTGGGTCGGGCCACGTCCCACTGTGTCGGGCCCTGCCCCATCGGTCCGGGCCAACCCCTCAGCTGGGTCGGACCCACCGAACTGGGTTGGGCTGACCCGCCAGCCAACTGGGCTTGACAGGCTGGGCTTGTTACGCTTAAACATGACTAACTTGTAGACCACGCATCTGATCGACGCACCGTCTATGTCACTAGTATCCTCATGATGAGACTGTACTTTTGCGATACTCTAAGTGAGTTTGGGTCAACATTGGAAAATGTCCGGGTTTGGAACGAGCGTATTTCCAACAGGACCCCTGGAACGGAAATCCAATAACTCTCAGACCGGTCGTCCGATTGACGCATCATATATTCTGTTGGGTTACATTTAATGAGACAGAACATTGGGATACCACAATAATGGAATTGGTGACAGTTGATGTATCGACCCCTTTTCCCGAGAAACAGACCCTCCCAGAATCGAGCATGTTGTGTGAGGGATCCCTAGATATGGATGCGTCTGCAATGACTACTGTACTGGAATCCACTATGGGTTATACAGCGACGACTACTGTACTGGGATCATACATGGGTTCAATAGGAATGACTAATATTCTTGTATACTTTGTGGGTCCGGAAGTTTGACCTCTATACTTTTATCCTATGTGGGTCTGACAGAGTTCCTGGAATTGTATCCTGTGTAGGTCCGACAGATTAGGTGGTCTTGTATCTTGTGTTGGTTCGACTAATTTGATGAATCAGTCACTACATCTTATCAACTCTATCGCTATACAAAATATATACACAAGTGTGAGATGAGTCTTGAAATTCAATCATTATAATCGATGAGATTGGTATTACTTCATGTCTAGACGGTGTTGTTCTTGGGCTCGAGAGTTGGAGCCGAAATGAGATTGATAACCTAGGTATATGTATGGGCATATACCTATGTAGAGTTGGTTGATACTTCATGGTTGAATATCTATTATGAATTTTTTCCTTTGTGGATTCTAGGAGACCTTCGGGGGTCTTGGGGTCCCTAATGAGTATCATTATACTCACCCCTACATGGGCTATGACTACACCTCGTTGTGTTGGATGCAGACGACAGACAACATTGACGGAGGCCGAGATCGATCCAGGACTGGACGATACCTGGAGGTGGATCACATGGTGAGATGGTACACAGAGTAGACCGATAGCGGTGGAGTGATGAGATATCAATACCAACCCGTCATGTAAGATACTCGGCAGACATTCTAGGATCTGTCCTTTTTTGTTATTGTCCTTTTTCAGTTGTACTTGCGTTCCGATGTACCTGTACTTTACTATTGGGCATGTATTTCCGACCCCTTTACTTTCAGCACTACTTTTTGTGTACATTATTCACTTAGTGTTTACTTCCTGTTGTGTACTCTATTTTGTTTGTTTACATTCATAAATGCAATTCCTTCCGAGATTAGGTATTTACGCCTTTGGTTCTAGTCGTCAGCCCCTGGTCTATGGAAGGTGGGCTTGGGGTAGTCACAGCACGGGCCCCGAGGATGGGTCGTCACAAATTGGTATCATAGGAGTCGGTTCTACCGCATAACTCAAGAATTTGATCATTATTTTCTGTGAGGAAATATTGTTAAGAGTATTGAGTGTGGTTTTCAGTACCAGGGAGTCCAGTGTTGGTGCTGCGGCCGACGTATACATACACCAGGAGCCTGACCTCTGATTTCCGACTCAATGCATGAAAACATAGATTTCATGTGTGTTTGAAAGTTTTCTAGGTGATTACTTCATGTCAGCACACTAGATATACTGTTTGACCGTGGAACACTTGTTTATTTTCAGGATGGCCCCACAAAGGCAGCCAGCTAGGGTTCCTAGTTATGTATGAGATGGTAGCCCACCGAGAGACAAGGCCTCGGTGTAGGGCCCCATCACAGTGGAGGCACCAGCAGTACAACTACCCGCTATGCCACCTATACCACCATCCGTAGCAATAGAGAGTGAATGCAGCCTGAGTGTGTTTCATGAGTTCTAGTGACAAAGGCCATCCAGGTTCTACAGAGAGACGGACCGCAGATATCTGGGGATTTGCTGGAGGCTGTCATCATAGTTTTCATATTTTTAGGGACACCAGCCGAACTTTTGGGGATCCTTGACGCGATTCACCTACATGAAGCATCTTGTAGATGGTAGATCCTAATGCTCTAAGTGCATGACAAGGCATATTTACTCTAGGAAGACTTCGAGAGCCTCTTTTGCTCATAGTTTTTTCCATTAACCATTCATGTGGTGAAGATTCAGGAGTTACTTCATCTATAGTAGGGTAGCATGACATAAGCTCAGTACTCAGTGAGGTTAACTGACCTCTCACGCTACTCCACGGATATGGTATGAGACTCGTTCTTCTTGGTACGGACCATCGAGCAGGGACTCTGGCATGAGATTAGGGCCTTGAAGATTCCCCTCAACATCCCGACGTAGGAGGGGGTGTTGTAGCGAGCCCTTCTAGTAGAGAGTTTTCTCGCTAAGCAGTCACCAGTGACGAGACCCACCACAGGATGACACATAGCGGAGTCTTCTGCAGTCTGAAATAGAAAGTTGAGGAAGAGGTCCATGTGTACATATCCATCAGGTGGGAAACCTTAGGATATAGGTTCAGTTTTGTGGGGAACACAAAACAGATCCAACCTTACGTGGAGCAGGTTGTGCTCTGCATGCGGCGGGCAGGGACACATGGCACATGACTAACTGAACCACCATGCAGATGAGCAACAGACAGTAGAGGTAGCTTCCAAGAAGAGGCAGAGGTTCAACTGTAGTGTTCTGTCAGGAGTAGGCGGATGTGGCAGAGGAGCTGGCCGAGTAGCGGGTGGTGGACAACGTTTTGAGGCTCTACCTCCACCACCACCAGGAGGACCACCCAGACCACAGGGAGCTGGAGGATAGAGAAGGCCTCAACTCTAGGAAGTCGAGGCCTATGATCACAGTGCACTTGAGATGATACTAGGTACTATCTATGTCTACTCCACCCTTTCTACAGTACTTATAGACACAGGTTCGAGCCATTATTTTATTGACGCTACCCTCGTTCGGAGCTTGGAGATTCTGATGGAGCCGTTGGCTAGATCCTTACAGTTAGAGACATCTACGGATGTAGACTCGACAATTATGCACTGGTTCCAGTAGTGTGGTCTTACTCTAGACGGCGAGATCATCAGCTGGGATCTTGTTATTGCGGCGTTGAGGCCTTACAATGTCATCTTGGGTAAGGACTGGTTATTTACAGTCCATGCTCAGATCGACTGTATTAGGCGCAAAGAGTGGTGTGTCCGCACAGATGGAACCAGGTTCAACTTCACCAGTGATAAAGGAGCCTTTTCAGTGTAGTATGGACATACACAGAGGAGAGGAAAGCCTGTTACACATTAGTTGTCTAGACTCATACTTGGAAAAGTTTATGTGCGGAGTCCGAGTTTTCCTGTTGTGGTGGATCAGTATGCAAATGTTTTTCCTGAAGACGTTCCAGGACTACCTCCTCGCAGAGAGGTATACTTCTACATAGACCTATACCCCGGGACAACACTGATATCTACTCTAGCATATCACATGGCTCACGCCGAGCTAATGAGCTGCGAGTACAGCTGGAGGACATGTAGGGTAAGAGAATTAAATTGACCCGATGTTTCACCACGGGAATCTTAGATTCTGTTCGCCAAGAAGGAAGATGGGAGCTTGCGACTATGTGTCATCTACCGTTTCCTAAATCAGGTCACCGTGAAGAACAAGTATCCACTGCCAAGGATTGATGGATTCTTTGATTAGCTCAAGGGAGCACGATGGTTCTCAAAGTTAGACTGCAGGTCAAGCTATCACTAGCTTAGAGTTCGAGATGAGGATGTGCAGAAGATGGCCTTCAGGTGTCAGTATGGCCACTATGAGTTCTTGGTTATGCCCTTCGGTGTAACCAACACTCCAGTAGTGTTCATCAGTATCATTAACAGGATCATCTAGCCTTACCTCGATCGGTTTGTCATAGTCTTCATCGATGACATACTGATTTACTCGACTACTGAGGAGGAGCACGCCTACCATTTGCAGGTTGTACCAGACACACTATGAGAGCACCATCATTATGGTAAGCTCATGAAGTGCCAGTTCTGGATTCGAGAGGTTCAATTATTGGGAAACGTCATCTCGATGGCGTGGTAGTAGTGGATCCAGCGAAAATCGAAGCAGTGCTTTCTTGGGAGCCACCTTGGAGTGTGACGGAGGATCGAAGTTTTCTGTTATTGGCTGCGTACTATCAGAGATTTGTGCCATGATTCTCCAGAGTTACATCACTACTTTATGCTTTTTCGAAGAAGGGGAAACCCTTTGTATGGTCAGATAGATTCCTGTAGTGCTTTCTGGTGCTATGGCAGAGGTTGACCAGTGCTCCCATCTTAAGGCTACTAGAGGAGTGTGTAGGGTACGTAGTTTACTGCAACACATCAGAGACCAGACTCAGGTGTGTCCTCAAACAATATAGATCATAGATCATGTATGGTTCATGGAAATTGTGATAGCATGAGAAGAACTATGCTACCCATGACCTGGAGTTATTAGTGGTGGTCTTCGCCTTGAAGATGTGGTGGCACTATCTAATGGGATAACGCTTTACAGTCTACTCTGACCACGAGAGTTTCATGTACATATTTTTGTAGAAGGACCTAAACCTGAGACAATGATTTTGGATCTAGTTCCTCCAGGACTATGAATTAGAGATAGTCTATATTACTGTTAAGGGGAATGTTTTAGCAGATGCTCTCAGTAAGAGATTGGGCATTAAACTACTAGGAGAGGTGACAGAGCACCTGGCCGTGTTCAGATATCCTTTGTGGATAGAGATGGATCAACCTTTCTATAATCTCTAACTGTCACTCCTCCAATCCTTTAGCGAGTCAGAGAGGCACATCGTGGGGATGCTGACTGTGAGACGTGACGTGATCAGATATCCTCAGGTCCGGCACCAGAATGATTTTCTAATGGTGGGGAGCATGCCATCCTCTTCAGAAAAATTACCATGGTACCAGTTGCTCTATAAGAGGAGGTGCTGAGGGAGTTCCGCACTTACCCTCTAGCGGTACATCCAGGAGTGGTGAAGATATATCAGGACCATAGACGACAGCACTGGTGGCCGTGTATGAAGAAGGTGGTAGTATAGTTCGTCTCACGTTCCCCACTTGTCAGCAAGTGAAGGTAGAACACAATGTACTAGTAGGCTTGGTAAAACCCTTAGAGGTCCCAGAGTGGAAGTGGGATGGGATATCGATGGATTTCGTGATGGAAAGTCCATGTACATCCAGATGACACAAATATATCTGGTTAATTGTCGACCAACTCCCTATGTCGACCCTCTTCCTACCGATCAGAGAGAATGGATCAGAAGAGAGATTGGGACGCCTCTACGTTCAGGAGATCGTACGACTTCATGGTGTACCATTGAATATACTCTCCGATCGAGATGCTCATTTCACTTCCTGGATATGTAAGGGGTTACATGAGGATTTTGGGATACCGTTTCACTTCAGCACCGCCTTCCATCCCCAGACGGATGGTCAGACTGAGAGGACCATTCAGACTCTCGAGGGCATGCTCCATGCATGTGTCCTAGAATTTTGTTGCAGCTGGGAGGACCACTTACCCTTGGTGGAGTTCTCATACAACAACAGCTACACTCCACCATCGGGATGGCACCATACGAGGAACTGTAAGACTGACCTTGCAGATCACCTCTGTGATGGAATGACCCAGGGAGTCAGCAATTGTAGGACCAGAGATGTTTTACGCTATGGTGGAGAAGGTGCAGATCATCCATGTGTGGATGAAGACAGCCCAGAGCAGATAGAAGTCCTATGATGATAAGAGATGGAGACCACCGGAGTTCGAGAATGGTGACCACGTCTTTATACGTGTCTCACCACGACATGGTCTGTGAAGATTTGGTTGGGGCGGCTAGTCATATCCATGATTCATAGGACCTTTTCAAGTCCTCAGTAGAGTAGGCGAGTTGCCTTATCACCTCGACCATCCACCTCAGTTGCATCAGCTACATGACAACATCCACGTATCTCAGCTGAGGAGATATGTGCATGACCCATCCCACATCATCGACCATGGGGAGTTGGAAATTGATGATGGGGCGACATGCATGGAGGTCCCAGTGGAGATCGAGGATCGATAAGAGCAGGTCCTACGTGGATGGTTGATTCCTCTAGTGTGCGTTCTCTGGCAGTATGGGAACCTCCAGGAGAGCACATGGGAGCAGGAGGCTAAAATGTGTGCTCAGTACCCTCATTTGATTCCCTAGTGTGTCTTGTAGCTTTACGGGGACATAAAGCCCTGAGGTAGGGTAATTTAAGGACCTGGAAATATCGAGGAAAATTTCTTTCTTAATTTCAATAGAATTTTACGAGTCCACAGTTTCGGGTGTCGCCTGATTCAGAGGCCCGGTGTGCCCGAAATCAATTTCAGAAGTGGTGTTTGGGTATGTTCAGTAAATGTACTTGTGATATTTTATATCATTTGAACCGGTGCTCGGAATTGAAATATGAGGAAACCAATGTACACATAGTGCCGGTATTTTCTTAAGGAGACCTTTACCGCAGTTGCATTTTATGCAGGTTGGAAGTTATTTGTTGGGAATTTTATTAAACTAAATAAAATTATTTGTTACGTAGTTTTATTTAGGGTGGTGGTTATTTCCTCCCAAAGGATATTAGAGGTGGGTACCATACCCCACATAACCTCTCGTGGAAGGATATAACTAAGGGTGGGGCCAACACGAGCCTAACCCCTCAACTATCCCTTAAACTCCCCATTAACACCCCATTAATTAATTTGACAACTCCCCTATTTTAATGTTGAACTCTCCACCGCCCTTTTATATTAATTATGCCAACACCATCAAAATTAATTGTCTATCATGAAATTAATTATTTGTCTCAACCTTTTGAATTAATTTGAAATTCAAGTTAAGGATGAAATAATAGTCTAAGTTAATATTTTTGGGTTGGCTTTTGTTTTGTTGGGGAGCTATAGAAATTAGAGGAATCTTTCTTCCAAACGAAACACTTATTTCATCTCCGAAAAACAACATAAGGGATTTCTCCAATGATCCTTACTCTTCGGACATACCAAAATATCAATGGAATCGACGTCCATCTTCCACGACGCCCGACTTCTACAACACCATCTTCTGCGGCGTCGTTTTCCTCGACTACGGCTAACGAATCTTGAAACGAGGTAGGGTTTTGTATTTTTTAAATTAAATCATCATTCCTCATTTTATATATTTCAACATTGACCTTTTGTTACCACCTTACGAGGAGGTTGCGGGCCAAACAAACACGGCCCGAAGACCCTCCGTTGTTTCTCTTGAGTTGATGACGGTGGTAAAACCGGTAGGGCGCAGTGTCGTCGCACCGTGCCGAAGGAAGGAAGGGGTCACGACCATACGAGCTGCGGCATATGAAAGAAGTGTTGGTCGTGTGCCAGCCACGTGGAGAACAACCACGGCCCACAACCGTGGGCCACTCGGCTGAAAAAGAACCTTTCGGTCTCACGACCGGCCGACCTTGTGGACCGCTGCACCTCCTTAGCACCACGTTGTGGGAATACTGCATCTCGTACTCTGTGGGCTACTACTGCAGGTGAACCAGCCGGCCACCTTCCTGCTGGGTTGAAGGAAGTCGTGGCACCCGGATGTGTCGTGTGGGAGGACAGGGGCCCGCTGTGCGGGCCACTCGCACCGGAGAAGACCGGACGACATCGGCCGGCAGGGTAGGAGGGGCGGTGCCGCTCAGCACCACCGTTTTAGAAAACTAGGGGTGTCATGCCCACCGCTCCACTCGGCCGGCTGACCGAGCCGTGGCATGTCGCGTGCTAGGCCGCCCTTGTGCGGGGCAGGGTGCCTACCGCCGGGTCGGGCCACACCATCCCGTGTCGGGCTGCGCCCCACTGGGAAGGGCCACGTCCCACCGGGCCGGGCCGCGTCCCATTGGGCTGGGCCACACCCCATCTGGCTGGGCCGACCCTCATCCGGGTCGGACCTGTAGAGACCCGTATCTTGACGTACATGAACATTACATTACTTTCACGGAATACTTTGTACATAACAAAAACACACACACAAGGATCATAATAGTTTAGTGTCTTTGGAAACTCGGAATAAAATCATCTAATCGTGGTGAAAGATCTTCAACATCTCCCATAAAGATCTTCCTTTTTTTTACTTAAAACCTTTCTTTATATCCCGGGGAAAAGAAAACATAAAAGGGTGAGCTCAAATGCTCAGTAAGGGTCAACGAAAGAAATATCAATCACATCGTATTCATAAGAACATAACATTTTGGAAATCATAACCTGAAAAGAGAGCATAATTTCATAACATGGGATAAATCATGGTAGTGAAATGTAATCACAATAATCATAACTTAAAACATGAAACTTTGTGGCATTCACACATAATCATAGAGATTCATTTCTTGTTATTCAAGACTCATTGCCAAGACTATCTTAGTGGACAAAGTCCCTTTCTAAATCGAGTAACCCTCGTTTCAGTCCTGTTTCACTGAACCGGTATAACCTACCATTCCAACCATGTCTATCTCATGAGATATAAAATCTTTACCCAATGCATTGGAGGGAGATATAGGTCCCACCCATCTTATAATGAATCCTTTCTTTTGTGTTCCACAAAATCATAAATCATACATCATTTCATAACCCATGTAATAAAATGGGATTATTAAACAACATGACATCATAAAACCATTCATATAAGATAAAGTAATTCATAAACATAATTCCATCACAACATAGTCAAATCAATTTAAAAATATGGATAGAAACAGAACTATTTATTTTCTTATATGGAAAATAATTTTGATAAAACACTTTAAATGAATTATTGAGGAAAATATCCTTTCATCTTCAAAATCAATTTCTTTTCACAAAACATCATGCAATTTTAAAAGAAACATATTTTATTAAAAATAGTCATGAAATATTTTGGAGGAAGCTTCATGAAAATAGGGCTTTATAAAACCGTAAAAATCCGTTTGTGCCGTTTAAGTTAAAAAAACATTCTTCGTACTTTTATCAAAAAGTACCTCATATGAAAAACGAAAAAAGATTCCTTTCATATCCTTTACTAAAAACTCCTCGAAGGGTAAAATTGGATTTAAACAATTGTAGGTGGATGGAAATAATATTACATATTGAGGAAACATGGATGTGGATAATAAAATACACCCCAGTAAATTTCAAAGTATAAACAATCTCGGATAAAAATGAGATTGTGATATTTCCCTTACCATAGGTCTGACTTGCTTTGTAAGTGTCCGAACCTCCTGTATAATGATTTAAATCATGTTATTGACTTATTACAGAATCATATTTATTGTTTTTATATCATATATGGTCCACTTATGACTTTATATTACCCATTCTTTTGTAAATTCATGTTAAAGTAGCGTTTTGGGTAAAATCGTCTCATTTGTCGTTCGTGTTTTTAACTTGTAATTATTCATATGATTACATAGATCATAATTACGTAATTACAGAATATAAAACATGATTTATATATATATATATTCATAATACACATATATAATAAATCAGTAAATGGAAAGAAATACACTGTTCATGGAGACGGTAGTCCGTACGTACGCATGAACGCTGTTTTCGTTTCCTTATTGAATTAAATGGAATTAAGTAGATGAAATACATATAAATATAAATAATTACAGTATCATTATTAGGTCATATATTTCGTTATTACTTATTATATATAATTTATAATCATTCATTAATGGTTAATCATTGAGAATGAATCTCATCGCGTCGTGGAGACGGTAGCCCGTACGTACGCACGAGCGATGATATCGTTTCCATGGTCGTGGAATTGTGTTGAAGTGTATGTATAATATTTCAGTATCAATATCAATTAATAATAATCATATATGGTCACTCATTACACCTTTATACCCATCCAATTATGGTGGTGGCGGAAAATAGATTACACCACGGCGTGGAGACGGTATTCCGTACGTACGCACGCGCGGTGATTTCCTTTTTCCGTAGGATGGATAGAAGGTTAATTAGAGTTGTTTCATATTTATAATAACATATCAGTATATAATAAATACGGATGTCATTACTTTATCATGAAACAACTAAAGAATAAGAAGTTGATGAAGAAAGAAATTGAAAAGGATCGGTAATGGGTATTACCTCTTCTTTGAAGTGCTTCTTTGAGACCTCCTTTTAGGGCACTAAAATTGGTCTTTTAAGAAGACCAGGACCTCTAGGATGATACTAGGTAAGTGGAGAAGTGATTTTGTCAGGGGTTGGCCGAGCTTGAAGGCTCAATGTTGTGTGAGGAAGAGAGGGAGGAGGTGGCCTTTTATAAGGGAGGAGAGGGGCACCTTAGGAATATCTCAAAATATTATTTTATATTAAAGTCAAAATCGGTTTGTAATGGTTCAAAGGGTATTATTTAGAAGCTAAAGTGGTGATGGGTCGAAATACTATCAAAAAATTGGATTTAGACAAGTTTAGGTTATTATTTTAACCTTATCAATTAGATTTAACTCTAAGTTAAATAATTTAACTTTTACCGTGTCTTTTTGTTTTCTTACACTATATGGTTAATACACATACTATTAAATGCCAAAGGAACCCCAAATTGTTTATTATTAATATATATATCCTTATCTAAGTCATTTGGCCGAACCATAGATTTTTATTAATAAAATAACAATTAATAGTATAATATTTGATTTAAAAACTATTTTGTGTCAATTTTGACACTATTTGATATATGATTTTTGTGAAAGTCCTAACAGAATTATATGTTCTAAACAAGTTGATTAAATCAATACTAATATATCATAGTAACCTAGATAATTAGTGGAATTCATAAAAAGTCTCAAATTACATTTAGTTTGGTGTTTATAAAATCAATTATGTCAATATTTCATTAATAAGATAATTAATGCATCATCATTGTGTCATAAATAAATTATATTATTTGATGTCTAAAAATTACAAATAAAATACCATTATGTAGTAAATCTTTTTAGCTTTCTGATGAATATTTACAATCGAATTTATCTTATGTATATCTCTATATTAAAAATGTTTTAGTAAATAAACTTTGATTTTAACTCTTTGAACTCTTCTTTGAATTAAATAATAATAAATGTCCTAATCTAATCCAAGTGGGCCTAAATGATAATATTTTACACTTAATGTTGTTTTTGGTCGAGATACACTTGTCTAATAGAATTAGGACATGTGTTAGGGTAATATTAATATCATTCTTACCCTTAATTACCCTATTTACTTTTAACCGTGGTAAATAAAAGTAAAAAGTTACTATTCACCAAAAATTATTTTCATCTCATTGAACCACATTTTACCTACTGACATCAACCGTGTCTCTCGGATTTTTGAAATTCCATTCACAGAAGCAGTAAAATTATGTTTTATGAAAAATTCCGTTTTTTTTAACTACCACTTAGTAGTTTCACTATTCATCAAAAATTGATGTTTTTCAGAACTATGCCAAAATTTCATCCTAAGCTATATTTCATATTCCGAATTCAAAAATGAAGTCTATTTTACCAAATTCATAACATAAAAGTTTCATTAATTAATTTTATAATTAAATCCCGCTGTTAAAACAAATAGCGTGTTTTTAAGAAACAATATCTATCAAAAGATTGACATTTGTTTATGTCTGGTTTAAATGTGAAATTACATCCAATGACCAACATTGTATTAAATTGTAAAAATATATTCTAAATATACTTTAAAACGACTCAAATTAATGATTTATCACTATTAATTATTTCGATTAAAAAAGTTGTTTTTAATTATAATTTAGTAATTTTCACTATTCATCAGAATATGAAAGTTATCCGAAAAGTACCAAAATTTCACCTTAGGCTAAATTCGATACTCCGAATCCAAAAATGAAGTCCATTTTGAAACATAAAATTTATAAAATTTCAAAAAGTGGTTATTACTATTCATAACGGCTAGTTTTAATAATATTTTAATAGCATATCGTTGTTTAGTGAAACTCGGTATTGCGTACTACACACGCTATCGAGGAAGGTCGCGATTGCGTGTAATGCAAGGCAAGTAAAGGATGCGTGTTGTGCAAGATCCTTTTGTTTTAGCGTACAACACAAGACATTAGTGAAATAAAAAAGAATATTTTTCATAAAATATCGGGTTGTTACATTCTATCCCCTTAAAATGAATTTCGCCCTCGAAATTCGTCGGGGTTATAAATGGTTTACTATTCGAAAGTTTCTTTAATAGAAACCCACAACATAAAAAGGAATACCAAAACATGGCTTTAAAAACTAAAGTATGAAATGTAACGATTACCCAAATAAACTAATCACTGGGTTTCCACATAGGAGAAAATATGGATTTGGAAGAGAAATCTAACCATCATGTACTGATGGAGAGTGGTAGAGAACATGGCTATGGAAAATCCAATAATCACAAATCCATAAATTTCTGACGATCTAAGGTACCATCTGATTCATCAGGTATAAGATCACTAGGACAACATTTTTGGTTTTCAAGATCATTTTCCTAAAGTTGAAATTTTGAATTAGAATAAAAACTTTCTTTATTTTGGTAAAATCTCACTGTTGTTCATGCCTTGAACAATTTCAACTTCATCTCTTAAATAAATGAAGTTGAATTTGTTATTCGTGAAGTGTTAGCAGATCATGTGATAGAATGATGGGTCATTCCATATGTCTCAAACAAAAGGATAGCAAAAATTATATACATAATTCGATCTATAGTGAGATTAATCACATATGGTTCCTAAAATGGACTTATACTTCATATATCATACTGCTTAATATAATAAAACTAGTTTCTACTAAACCAGGAATTCCTATAGGCCAGTGGTAGGTGATAAAAGCCAGTCGCACTTCGGTTGTGGGTTCGATTCCCACAGCCTTGTCTGAAGCGATGGGTTGTCTCCCGTCCTGCAGGTTGTCCTTTTTCTAAAACTATATTACTATAACATCCAATCAATAATATCGAAAAAAGTTCTATCCTAACTTATGTCCAACATAATGTATTCCAATCTTTAGGCTTATCCATAATACTGTAGTCCATTGTCATAATATAGTGAAAACGATTACCAGAGATTTAATAACATCTTTGATCCCCATATATCATAAGATATGTCTTCTTGGTCACATTCCAAACATTCAAAGGCCTTAATCATGTATTCTCTTGAATACCCATTGAACCTTAGTGAAAACATGAATGCAGTTAAAAGTTAACACTTTCCACATACCAAAATCCTCAAAATTCTATATCCTCAAACCATGATATCACTTAGTCCTTATATCAATCATGATCTCATGAATACTATCAAACATATTAGATTCTCTTTATCCCTTAATTATGAGCATATCATCTACATTCCAAAAGTATCTGAATAACCTTTCATGGATACTGGTAACATTAATCATACACTTTCAAAACTCAATGAACGATAACAGTGTAACAATCCTTAGATGTCTCTTTATTCCATAGTACCATGAGATTACTTATACAACATTACACATGATAAACATGTAATCATTCCACTACATTCTTAAACCATTGACCGAGCTTCAACAATTCTTTAATCTCACATATCATTTGTAGTCTCTTCATCATCATCGACATAAATACTACCCATACGACCATACTGATTCTCTTCATGAGACTTTCCCTTAGGGCATTGGTTTGCATAATGCCCGTACATTCCACATTTAAAACATTTTACCATTGTTGATGTCGTAGCAATACCATTATCCTCATCCCTGGTGTTAACTGAACCTTTTCCTTGGCACTTACTGGCTTTGTGTCCTTCTTTTCCACACCCAAAGAATCTTCCAGTTCCTTTGAAACATTCTCCTTGATGCCTCTTCCCACATGATTTACATAGGTGAAATTGAACTTTCTTTCCTCTATGATCATCATGAAACTTCATCTTTCTCTTATTATCCGAGTCAGGAAACTTACCAAATTTTACTTTATTGATCATATTATGAGATTGCTGATTCGGCATAATAATTATGTTTGGACTTCCAAATCCCATTTCATTTGGTTTCTCATGAAGAATGTCATTCCATTGTCCAAAATATCCTCCATTATCGTGAATCATCTTGTTTCCAGCCATTTTTTAAAACCCAACAAGAATAGTGTTAGAGGCAAAAATCATAATAAAGGGAGAGTAACTTCAATATCTAACATCTTAGGTTAAATTCTAAGATCGTTACCATAGTTCTAGTATTATATCCTATACGTATACTTATCCATAGGGACAGCCCTAGACATACCTTTGAAATATCTCTAGGGATCTCACTAACGCTTTCGCATCCTAGTTTCCAAAGGTTGACTAAACCTTTCCTCTGATACCAACTGTAGAGACCCGTATCTTGATGTACATGAACATTACATTACTTTCTCGGAATACTTAGTACATTACAAAAACACACACACAAGGATCGTAATAGTTTAGTGTCTTTGGAAACTCGGAATAAAATCTTCTAATCGTGGTGAAAGATCTTCAACATCTCCCATAATGATCTTCATTTTTTTACATAAAACCATTCTTTATATCCTGGGAAAAGAAAACATAAAAGGGTGAGCTCAAATTATCAGTAAGGGTAAACAAAATAAATATCAATCACATCGTATTCATAAGAACATAACATTTTGGAAATCATAACCTGAAAAGAGAGCATAATTTCATAACATGGGATAAATCATGGTAGTGAAATGTAATCACAATAATCATAACTTAAAACATGAAACTTTGTTGAATTCACACATAATCATTGAGAATCATTTCTTGTTAGTCAAGACTCATTGCCAAGACTATCTTAGTGGACAAAGTCCCTTTCTAAATCGAGTAACCCTCATTTCAGTACTGTTTCACTGAACCGGTATAACCTACCATTCCAGCCATGTCTATCTCATGAGATATAAAATCTTTACCCAATGCATTGGAGGGAGATATAGGTCCCACCCATCTTATAATGAATCCTTTCTTATGTGTGCCACAAAATCATAAATCATACATCATTTCATAACCCATGTAATAAAATGGGATTCTTAAACAACATGACATCATAAAACCTTCATATAAGATAAAGGAATTCATAAACATAATTCCATCACAACATAGTCAAATAAATGTAAAAATATGTATAGAAACAGATCCCTTTATTATCATAGATGGAAAATAATTTTGATGAAACACTTGAAATGAATTCTTGAGGAAAATATAATTTCTTCTTCAAAATCAATTTCTTTTCACAAAACATCATGCAATTTTAAAATAAAGATATTTTATTAAAAATAGTCATGAAATCTTTTGGAGGAAGCTTCTTGAAAATAAGGCTTTATAAAACCATAAAAATCCGTTCGTGCCGTTTAAGTTAAAAAAAACATTCTTCGTACTTTTATCAAAAAGTACCTCATATGAAAAACGAAAAAATATTCCTTTCATATCCTTTACTAAAAACTCATAGAAGGGTAAAATTGGATTTAAACAATTGTAGGTGGATGGAAATAATATTACATATTGAGGAAACATGGATGTGGATAATAAAATACACCCCAGTAAATTTCAAAGTATAAACAATCTCGGATAAAAATGAGATTGTGATATTTCCCTTACCGTAGGTCCGACTTGCTTTGTAAGTGTCCGAACCTCCTGTATAATGATTTAAATCATGTTATTGACTTATTCTAGAATCATATTCATTGTTTTTATATCATATATGGTCCACTTATGACTTTATATTACCCATTCTTTTGTAAATTCATGTTAAAGTAGCGTTTTGGGTAAAATCGTCTCATTTGTCGTTCATGTTTTCAACTTGTAATTATTATATGATTACATAGATCATGATTACTTAATTCCAGAATATAAAACATGATTTATATATATATATTCATAATACACATATATAATAAATCAGTAAATGGAAAGAAATACACCGTTCATGGAGACGGTAGTCCGTACGTACGCATGAACGCTGTTTTCGTTTCCTTATTGAATCAAATGGAATTAAGTAGATGACATACATATAAATATAAAAAATTCCAGTATCATTATTAGGTCATATATTTCGTTAGTACTTATTATATATACTTTATAATTATTCATTAATGGTTAATCATTGAGAATGAATCTCATCGCGTCGTGGAGACGGTAGTCCGTACGTACGCACGAGCGATGATATCGTTCCCATGGTCGTGGAATTGTGTTGAAGTGTATGTATACTATTTCAGTATCAATATCAATTTATAATAATCATTTATGGTTACTCATTACACCTTTATACCCATCCAATTAAGGTGGTGGCAGAAAATAGATTACGCCACGGCGTGGAGACGGTATTCCGTACGTACGCACGCGCGGTGATTTCCTTTTTCCGTAGGATGGATAGAAGGTTAATTAGAGTTGTTTCATATTTATAATAACATATCAGTATATAAGAAATACAGATGTTATTAATTTTCATGAAACAACTAAAGAATAATAAGTTGAAGAAGAATGAAATAGAAAAGGATCGGTAATGGGTATTACATCTTCTTTGAAGTGCTTCTTTGAGACCTCCTTTTAAGGAACCAAAATTTGTCTTTTAAGAAGACCAGGACCTCTAGGATGATACTAGGGAAGTGGAGAAGTGATTTTGGCAGGGGTTGGCCGAGCGTGAAGGCTCAAAGTTGTGTGAGGAAGAAAGGGAGGAGGTTCCCTTTTATAAGGGAGGAGTGGGGCACCTTAGGAATATCTCAAAATATTATTTTATATTAAAGTCAAAATAGGTTTATAATGGTTCCAAAGGGTCTTATTTAGAAGCTAAATTGGGGATGGGTCGAAATACTATCAACAAATAGGATTTAGACAAGTTTAGGTTATTATTTTAACCTTATCAATTAGATTTAACTCTAAGTTAAATAATTTAACTTTTACCGTGTCTTTTTGTTTTCTTACACTATATGGTTAATAAACTTACAATAACATGCCAAAAGAACCCCAAATTGTTTATTATTAATATATATATCCTTATCTAAGTCATTTGGCCGAACCTTAGATTTTTATGAATAAAATAACAATTAATAATATAATATTTGATTTAAAAACCATTTTGTGTCAATTTTGACACTATTTGATATATGATTTTTGTGAAAGTACTAACAGAATTATATGTTCGAAAAAATTTGATTAAATCAATACTAATATATCTTAGTAACCTAGAAAATTATTGGAATTCATAAAAAGTCTCAAATTACATTTAGTTTGGTGTTTATAACATCAATTATGTCAATATTTCATTAATAAGATAATTACTGCATCATCTTTGTGTCATAAATAAATTATATTATTTGATGTCTAAAAATTACAAATAAAATTCCATTATGTAGGAAATCTTTTTATAGTTCTAATTAATATTTACAATTGAATTTATCTTATGTATAACCCTATATTAAAAATGTTTTAGTAAATAAACTTCGATTTTAACTCTTTTAACTCTTCTTTGAATTATATAATAATAAATGTCCTAATCTAATCCAAGTGGGCCTAAATGATAATATTTTACACTTAAGGTTGTTTTTGGTCGAGATACACTTGTCCAATTGAATTTGGACATGTGTTAGGGTAATATTAATATCATTCTTACCCTTAATTAACATATTTACTTTTAACCGTGGTAAATAAAAGTAAAAAGTTACTATTCACCAAAAATTATTTTCATCTCATTGAACCACATTTTACTTACTGACATCAACCGTGTCTCTCAGATTTTTGAAATTCCATTCACAGAAGCGGTATAATTACATTTTCTGAAAAATTCAGTTTTTTTAACTACCACTTAGTAGTTTCACTATTCATCAAAAAATGATGTTTTTCAGAACAATGCCAAAATTTCATCCTAAGCTATATTTCATATTCCAAATTCAAAAATGAAGTCTATTTTAACAAATTCATAATATTAAAGTTGCATTAATTAATTTTATAATTAAATCCCGCTGTTAAAACAAATAGCATGTTTTTAAGAAACAATATCTATCAAAAGATTGACACTTGTTTATGTCTGGTTTAAATGTGAAATTACATCCAATGACCAACATTGTATTAAATTGTAAAAATATATTCTAAATATACTTTAAAACCACTCAAATTAATTATTTTTCACTATTAATTATTTCGATTAAAAAAGTTGTTTTTAATTATAATTTAGTAATTTTCACTATTCATCAGAATATGAAAGTTATCCGAAAAGTACCAAAATTTCACCATAGGCTAAATTCGATACTCCGAATCCAAAAATGAAGTCCATTTTGAAAAATAAAATTTATAAAATTTCAAAAATTGGTTATTACTATTCATAACGGCTAGTTTTAATAATATTTTAATAGCATATCGTTGTTTAGTGAAACTCGGTATTGCGTACTACACACGCTATCAAGGAAGGTCGCGATTGCGTGTAATGCAAGGCAAGTCAAGGATGCTTGTTGTGAAAGCTCCTTTTGGTGTAGCGTACAACACAAGACATTATTGAAATAAAAAAGAATATTTTTCATAAAATCTTGGGCTGTTACAGGACCAGCCGGATCGGTTCGGGCCGACCCACCAGCCCACTGGGCTTGACAGGCAAGGCCCGTTACTCTTAAACATGATTAACTTCTACACCGCTCGTCCGATCGACGCGCCGTCTACGACACTAGGATCCTCGTGATGAGACGGTCCTTTTGCGATACTTTATGTGAGTTTGGGTCAACTTTGAAAAATAGCCTGGTTTGGAATGAGTTTATTTCCAACCGGGCCCCTGGAACAGAAAAGCCAATAACTCTTAGACTGGGCGTCCGATTGACACATCGTCTATCGCGTTGGGTTCCTTTTGATTAGATGGAACATCGAGATACAAAAAATTGGGACTTCGTTATAGTTGATCTATCAACCACTTTTCTTGAGGAGTGGACCCTCCAGAATCGAGCGTGTTCTGTGTGGGAACCCTGGAGCTGGCTTTGTCTGCGATGAATTTTGTAATGGAATCTTCCATGGGTTCGAAAGGAATGACTACCGTATTGGGATCCTCTATGGGTTCAACAATGATTACTACTATTCTTGTATCCTGTGTAGTTCCAGAAGTTTTTCCTCTCTACTTGTATAATGTGTGGGTCTGATAGAGTATCTGGTCTTGTATCCTATGTGTGTCTGACAACATAGCTGGTCTTGTATCCTATGTGGGTCTGACAGCTTTGATGAATCAGTGACTACATTTGATCAACTCAATCACTATACGAAAGATGTATACCTGTGTGAGCTGAATATTGACTTTCAATCATTATCAACGATGTGATTGACATTACATCCTGTGTGGACTGGGTTGTGCTTGGGATCGATAGTTAGAGACGAACTAAGATTGATAACATAGGTATATGTATGGGAATATACCTAATTAGAGTTGGTTGATACTTCGTGGTTGTATCTTTCTTTTGTGCATTGTCCTTTGTGGACTCTGGGAGACCATTGGGGGTTTCGAGGTCCATACTGAGGATCATTATTCACACCCCTACATGGGATATGCCCTCACCTGATTGTGTTGGATGAAAATGATGGAAAGCGTTGACCGAGGCTGAGAGCGAGCCAGGACTGGACGATACCCAGCGGTGGATCACACAGCGAGATGTTACACTGAGTGGACCGATAGATGAGGAGTGTTGAGGTGGACATCTGTACCAACCCTTCAGGTAGGATACTCGTCGAACGTTCCAGGAGCTACCATTTTCACTTGTTGTCCATTTTTCAGTTGTCTTTGCTTTCTATTGTACCTGTACTTTACTATTGTGCTTATATTTCTACACCCATTACTTTCAGATTTACTTTTTGTATACAGTATTCACTTAGTGTATACTTCCTATTGCGTACTCTTTTGTGTTTTTTTATTTCATTAAGACAATTCCTTCCCAACTAAGGGATTTACAGCTTTGGTGCTAGTCTCCTACCCCTGGCCTATGGGAGGCGGGCTTGGGGTAGTCACGGAACGAGCCCCAAGGATGGGTTATGAAACTTATCATGTGATTCATTTATGTTTTCTATGGTATCATTCCTAAATTGTTCAAACAGATCACCAGTCTTATCAAGTGCATCAATGATAATTTTTCACTTATGTTACTCCTTTACGCTAAATTATTTATTTCTTATTGGAACATTAGATTATTTATATAACAACCCATACATTACATAAATTGTTATTACATCAAAATTATATCACACTTATTACAACATATAACAAAACCATGAAAGGACGGTATAGGTATAGTGTCTTTACAAACTGGGAAACATAAACAACTGATTCATAAATCATCTACACTATCTCCCTTTTATTTTATCATATCTAGAGTCTCTTTTGTCATATCTTACTTAATACCCTTATTCTTCACCTAGGGAAAAGAAAACATACAAAAGGTTGTGATCAAATGCTCAGTAAGGGTAAACAATGTAAATATCAATCATATCATATTCATAAGAACATAACATTTTGAAAATATAAACCTGAAAAAATATCATAATATTATAACATGGGATAAATAATGGTAGTGAAATGAAATCCCAATAATCATAACAAAAATCATGATACTTTGTGGCATACACACATAATCATAGAGAATCATTTCCTAGTAGTCAAGACTCATTTCCAAGACTATCCTAGCGGACAAAGTCCATTTTTGAATCAAGTTCACTCCTCATTTCAGTCTTGTATCACTGAATCGGATTGACCTTCCATTCTAGCCATGTCTATATCATGAGATATTAATCTTTACCCATTTCATTGGAGGGAGATATAGGTCCCACCCATCCCATAATTATACCATTCTTATGTGTTCCATAAGATCATAAATCATACATCATAGCATAAACCATGTAATACAAATGGGATTCTTAAGCATCATGCCATCGTAACATAATCCATATAGTATAAAAGAATATCATAAAAATATTCCCATCATAACATAATAAAACCAATTTAAAAATAGTAATATAAACAGAACCCTATATTATCTTATATGGAAAATAATTTTGATAAACCGCCTGAACTCCATTATTGAGGAAAATAACCTTTCTACTTATTTTTTTTCCTTTCTTAACATGTTATAAAATTTGAAACAAAATTAACTTGATTATATATATACTTGAAAACTAGTAAATAAGGCTTCATGGAAATAATTTTCTATGATATCATAAAAATCCTTTAATTCCTTATAAGTTAAAAAACATTTTTCTCACACTTTGGCCTGAAATGTCAAAAAGTACCTCGTACTAAAAACGAAAAATGATTGCTTTCATATATTTTGCTAAAAACTAACCAATAATTAAAATTTGATTTAAAAAATTATTGGAGGATAGACATAATATTGCATATTGATGAAACATCGATGTGGATGAAAAATATTTCCCAGTAAATTCTAAGGTATAAACAATCTCCGATAAATATGAGATTGCGAGATTTTCCCTTACCTTAGGTCTGATATGCATCATACGAATATGAACCTCCTGTATAATGATTTAAATAATTTCATTGACTTATTAAAGAATCATATTCATTGTTATGATATCATATATGGTCATATTATTATCTTCTTATTAGTAATATTTCATTGTTACGGGTTATTCTGGTGTTCATTGCTTTATGATCTTATGCGTGTTCTGTTGAATAAATTCTTATTATTCATTTTGAGGTATAGATAAATAGTTTACATAATGGTATTAGTATAATATATATCATATTTATTTATTCAATTTATTTATATAATCATTATTCAATAAAGATCATTAAGAACGAGTCGCATCACATCGTGGAGACGGTAGGTCGTACGTACGCACGAGCGATGATATCATTCCCATGTTTTTGGAATTTTATAGAAGTGAATGATAGAATATATCATAATTAGTATAATTTTATAATAACAATATATATTTATTCTTTAAACCATTATACCCATCCATGTAAGTTGGTGTTGGAAAAACAGATTACACCACAGCGTGGAGACGGTATTCCGTACGTACGCACGCGCATTGATTTTGTTTTTTTTTTATGGATAGAAGGTGAAATAGGGTTGTTTCATATTTATAATAACATATCAGTATATTAGTGATACATATATTATTACATTATTATGAAACAACAAAAGAAGAATAAGTATAAGAAAAATGAATTTGAAATAATTGGTAATAGATATTACCTCTTCTTTGACGCGCCTCCTCTAAACCTCCTCTTAGGGCACTAAAGTTGTTCTTTGAAGAAGATCAGAAACTATATTATTTTTATATGGATGTGTAGAAGAGAAATGGGAAGGGTTTTTATGAGCTTGAAGTCTCAATTTTTTTTGATTTGGGGAGGGATGAGGTGCCCTTTTATAAGAGGTGTGAGGGGCACCATAGGAAAAACTGAAAATATTATTTTATCATAATGTCAAATTAAGTTTATAATAGATCCCAATTGATTTATTTTGAAGCTAAAGTGGGTATGGATGTAAATACTATCAACCAATAGATTTTTGACAAGTTTAGGTTACTATTTTAACCTTTTCATTTATATTTAACTCTTAGTTAACTAGTTTGACATTTACCATGTATCTTTGTATTTTTATATTATAAGGTTAATAAACATACTATAACAAGTCAAACTAACCCCAAGTGGTTCATTATTAATATATATAACATTATATATGTCATTTGGCCGAGCCTTAGATATTTAGTAATATAATAAAAATTAATAATATAATATTTGTTTTAAATATTCTTTTATGTCAATTTTGACACTATTTGGTATTTTGTTTTTGTTAAATTCATAACAGCATTATTATTTCTAAAAAATTCATCTAACCAACCAAAATATATTATATTAACCTATATAATTAGTGTAATTCATAAGAAGTCTCAAATTACATTTATTTGGATATTTATAATATCAGTTATGTTAATATTTCATTAATAAGGTAATTACTGCATCATCATTGTGTCATAAATAAATTAAATTATTTAATTTCTAAAAATTATAAATAAAATACCATTATGTAGGAAATCTTTTTTATCTTTATAATAAATATTTATTGTGTAATTTATCTTAGTTATACCCCTATATTAAAAATGTTTTAGTTATTAGACATTGATTTTCAATATTTTAACTCTTCTTTAAATAAAATAATAATAAGTGTCATAATCTAATTAAATTGGACCGAAAAGGTAATAATTTATTCCTAAGGTTGTTTTTTGGTAAAATTACACTTATCCAATAGAATTACGACTTGTGTTAGGGTAATAATGATATAATATTTATTCTTAATTACCCTATTTACTTTTAACCGGGGTAAAAAAAGTAAAAAGATACTATTCACGAAATAAATATTTTTATCTTATTGAACAAAATTTTTCTCCTTGATATTAACCATGTCTCTCGGACTTTCTAAATTCAACTCACAGAAGCCGTAAAATTATGTTTCATGTAAATTTGTAAATGCTCCTAGGAGGTGGTTAAAAGACTGTAAAAAGTTCAATAAAATTTTTATATATCAAAATTTATTTTAAAATGACTCTAATGAAATACATTAAAATTATACAGGTAATATGTATTGATTTTTACCTCAAATAAATTTAAATAAAATAAATAATTATTACCATAAAAATTCTATTTTAACCAATAACTATGTGTTTTTACTATTCATCAAAAATTGAATGTTTTTAGAAAAATACCAAAAATTCACCCTAAGCTAATTTTGATATTTTGATTCCAAAAATGAAGTCCATTTTGAATGATAAAATTTATAAAATTTCAAAAAGTAGCTATTAATATTCATAATGACTAGTTTATCTAATATTTTAATAACATATCATTATTTAGTGAAACTCAGTATTGCGTGCAACAAAAGCTTTCGAGAAAGGATGCTCTTGCATGTAGCGCAACCAAAAATAGTGTTGCGTATACTACAATCTAATACAGGTTTCCATATAGAGAAAGATAATCTTGGTGTAGCGTACAACACAAGACATCAAAAAAGTTAAAAATAATATTTCTCATAAAATCTCATGTTGTCACATTCTACCCCCCTTAAAATGAATTTTGCCTTCAAAATTCATTAGGGTTATAAATGGTTTACTATATGTAAGTTTCTTTCATAAAAACCGACATCATAAAAAGGAATACTAAATCGTGATTTGAGAAAGTGAATTATGAAATGTAACGGTTACCTAAATTAACTCATCATTGGGTTTCCAAATAGGAGAACATGGGTGGAAATATGGATATGGAAGAGAAATATAACAATCATGTTCTGATGGAGAGTAGTAGGGAACATTTATATGATAAAAATATCAATAGAAAAGCCATAAATGTGTGATGATCTTAGGTACCATTTGATTCATCGGATATGAGGGCACTAGGACAACATTTTTGGTTTTCAAGATCATTTCCCTAAAGTAGACGAATTTTAATTAGAAGAAATACCGAATTTATTTTGGTACAATGTCACCATTGTTCATGTGTTGAACAATTTACACTTTCTCTCTTAATTAAATGAAGTTAAATCTTTCATTTATTGAAGTGTTATTCGATCATACGATAGATTGATGGGTCATTCCATCTGTCTCTAACAAAAGGATATCAAAAGTTATTAAATATACAAAAGCCCATATATGGTGATATTAATCATATATGACTCCAAAAATGGACTTATACATCATATATCATACCACATAATAAAATAAAACTAATTTCTACTAACCAGGTACTTATTGTAGGATAGTGGTAGGTGATAAAGACATGTCGCACTTCAGTTGTGTGTTCAATTCCCACAGCCTTGTTCAATGCGACGGGTTGTCACCCGTCCTGCAGGTTGTTCTTTTTCTAAAACTACATTATTATAACATCCCCTCAATACTATGGAAAAAAGTTCTAGCCTTAAACAATACTAACTTTTGTCTAACATAATCCATTCCAATATTTAGGCTTATACAAAATACTTTTGTCCAAGCTCACAGTATAAAGAAACAATTACTAGAAATTTCATCTAACGATCATGTGAATACCATCATTTATCCCCCATATATCATTAAATATATCTTTTTGGTCACATTCCAAGAATGTGAATAAATTAATCATGTATTCTCTTGAAAAATTAATACCCATTGAACCTTAATGAAAACATCAATGCTGCCAAAAGTGAACTCTTTCAACATACCAAAATCCCGAAATTTCAATATACTCAGACCATGATATAACTTTGTCCTTATATCTCTCATGAGCTCATTTCATTTTCTCTTTATACCTTCATTATGGGCACATCATCTTTTTCCCAAAAATATTTCAATCACTTTTCATGGTTACCGGTACCATATAATGATAGAAAACAAATACATAGATATTCAAAAATTCCACAACACCATAAATGAGAATCCATGATACTATTTTGAAATCCCATTACATAAACACTTAATCATTAAACAACATCATTGTCATACTCAACATCACAAATAGTGATCTCATGGCACTTCCCTTTATCATTTTCCTTAAGAGGTTTCTCATGTCGATCATCATTAACCCTTGGATTAGGGCATTGATTAGCATAATTCCCCATTTCCTTTCACTTAAATCATTGAAGTGTTGGTGGAGCGTTCTATGTAGTCTTTTATCTATTCACATCATTTGCAAAAAGTTTCCCATTAAATCAACACTAAACTACTTGATGACCTTCTTTTCCACACTTAAAACATTTTCTAGTACCTTTTAGACAATGTCCACCATGATTCTTTCCACACATTGAGCATAAAGAAACATTCATCTTCTTTTCACTATTATTTTGAGATTTTTCCTTGAACATCAACATTCATTTCTTGTCAAAACCATGAGACAGATATATAACACTGACACCCATTTCTACCTTGATAGCACAACAGACAATTTCTTCATAGATAATGAAGTCTCATATAGCTAATGCCCTTCGATGACTTGGTTTCAAGACACTGAAAAATCGTTCAACTTTACATTCAGGTTGGATGATAAAGTCAGACGCATGCCTTACAAGCTGCTAAAATTATCTTTGTATATACCAACAGATTCATCATCCTTTTTCTTATGTTCAAAGAGCTCCTTTTTCAGCTTTGTTTGAAGAATATGAGGGAAGTACTTATTGAAAAATAGGTTCTTGAACTCGTCCCAATCCATTGATTCAATTTCATCTTAGGGCCTTGTATTATTAATTAGAGTCCACCACTGGTCTGCTTCACCTTCTAAATAGTAAGAAACCAGAATGAATTTTTCATGTTCTGAATAGTGAAGTATGGAAAATATCATTTCAATGGTACTAATCCATTATTCATTAACAAGAGGATTAGAAGACCCTCTAAAATAAGGTGGACGTTTCCTCATGAGAGACTCAATAGAATATTGTTCCCTTCTCTTATCATTTGGAAGTCCAGAATGATTCATAGCTTCTGTAAGTATAGTAATATGATTTTGCACTCTATCTCCCATAAAATTCGTTTGTTCAGAAGGACAATCAATAAATTTTCCATTACATTGATCAACATGGTTCCTTCAGGTTCCAACCATTGACTAAAACCAAGAAGAATAGTGTGAGCAACACTAATTATAATAGGAAAACATCATGATCAGTAATAAAATTTCTCACTATAGGTATTATCATAGGTTACTCAGGGAAATTTCTAAAATACTAAGACTGTGTTCAATGCTTATACATATCCATGGGGGTCTTACTAAGGATTTCACATCATAATTTACAAAATTTGACTATGACCTCCCTCTGATACCAACTATAACGACCCATACATTACATACATTGTTATTACATCCAAATTGAAGCAGACATATTACAACATATAACAAAACCATGAACAGACCGTATAGGTATAGTGTATTTAGAAACTTGGAAACATAAACAAATGGTTCATAAATAATCTAAATTTTTTCCCATTTTTTAAGATATCTAGAGTCTCTTTTGGCATATCTTACTTAATACCCTTTTCCCGGACCTGGGGAAATAAAAACATACAAAAGGGTGAGCTTAAATGCTCAGTAAGGGTAAACAAAGTAAATATCAATCATATCATATTCAGAAGAACATAACATTTTTAAAATTATAACCTAGAAAAGAGATCATAATATCTTAACATGGGATAAATCATGGTAATTAAATGTAATCCCAATAATCATAACATGAAACATGAAACATTTTGGCATACACACATAATCATATATAATCTTTTTTTAGTATTGAAGAATCATTTCCAAGACTATCCTTGCAGACAAAGACCATTTCTGAACCGAGTTCACTCCTCGTTTCAGTCCTGTATCACTGAACCAGATTAACCTTCCATTCCATCCATGTCTATATCATGAGATATAAATATTTACGCAATGCATTGGAGGGGGTTATAGGTCCCACCCATCTCATAATGATACCATTCTTATGTGTTCCACAAGATCATAAATCATACATCATAACAGAACCCATATAATCAAAATGGGATTCTAAAACATCATTCCATCATAACATAATCAATATATGATAAAAGGAAATCATAAAAATAATTCAATCATAACATAATCATATCAATGTAAAAATATGGATATAAAAAGAACCCTATATTATCTTATATGGAAAATAATTTTTCTAAAACACTTGAAATCCATTCATGATGAAAATATCATTTCTACTTAATTTTTTTCCATTCATAACATGTAATACAATTTTAAGAAAAAATAAGTTGATTAAAAATAAACTTGAAAACTTGTATAAAAAGATTCATGGAAATAATGTTCTATGAAATCCTAAAAATGAAGGACCTCGAGACACCCTGAGAGGGGAGGGGTGAATCCGGGTGAAAACATTTTCTTTTAATGTGATGAATCTTGTTCCTGCGTTGTAGGAACTTGTGGATCCTGTATGATGAATATGATCCGAAAGCAAATATTCACATGCACAGAGAATACACAACAATTTTTACTTGGTTCACCATTAAGGGCTACGTCCAAGGAGCATACACCGACAAGTTTTCGGTCGTACAAAATTCCACTAATCATCAATAGCTGTGGATTACAAAGGATCGGGAATAAACACTCTATCCCAGGCTCACTGCCTTTACAATTGTTCAGATATAGCTCACTGCGTCCCACGGGTCACTCACGTTGACTCCCCCTGGCTCACTTTCGTTGGTGAAGTCCCTCTCAGTTTATAGACATGAAGGTCTCTTCATCATTGCATAAGAATGCATCCTCTATTGTATGTAGATGCTCTATTAAAGTCCAAATCTCACCTGAAGACGAATCTCACTTCGCTCTGAGGGTAACAGATGATCCTCAAGCTTTTGTGCTACTTCAAAAGGACGGATGTACTTTAACAACCCTGGCGCACTTCTCCAAGATCTGGCACGAAAGTTTCTGTAATGGCACGCAAGTCACATGCGTGGTACAAACTCAGCGCATAGGTGACTCCAAACAACTTGCACGACACTGCCTCTTTGAACTCCAAACTTGCGCGGCTCAACACCTCTAAAACCCAAACCACTTTGGACGTGCAACCAAGAGCCGCCGCACAGCCTCTACTTGCGCAACCCGACAACCACTGGAACGTCTCAACCAATTGCGCTACGAGGGCTAGAAAAATCTCTAAGTCTCAAACTTTGTTACAAATGAGGAGGGTTGGTCCTCTATTTATAGGCAAACTGGACCCCCTATGTGGTGGCACGCAAGTCTTCCCTCGGTGCGCAGGTTCCGGCCCGCAGCTCATCCTCCCTGGCCTCTGTCGCGCTAATCACTTGCGTGACCACACAAATACGTGCACAACCTTTTTTCCATTACCATATTTTGATGTTATAATCTTGAAAAACAATAGACGTGCAATTTTCCAATCCTCCGAGGCATCGACGCACAAGCCTCTTCACGGCGCGCAAGTCACTTGCCCGACCAGCCCAAAACTTGCGCGACCCTTATCCCTTTGCCATTTTCCCATGTTCTGATCTTGAAAAACATGTGGTACAAATTCTGAACATCCACTGAGGATTGAAAAAAAACACAAACCATACTCCAAATCATGCATAGAAGACCTTGGTTCCAACAATCACCCCCTGTGGGTTTGTTGGAAATCAGAAAATAAATTCAATATACCTCCATCCATGTGAAAACCATAAATGCAAGAATAAATTTATCCAACACTCTAAGTCTACGTGAGCAATGCTCGGTGTAGAAAACAAAGGAGGATGCTTGAATTGGGTTCCATAGTTTTGGGATTTTCAATGATGTCCATGAATCATTACATGACTGATGAATTCCTTATTATCCTTTTCATCCTATCACTTAAACTGAATTCGCATTGTATCACAGGAGATTTACAAGTATTAACATGACTGAAATTATTCATTTCTCCCCCATTGACAATAAAACCAATGCTTGGTATTTTGTTCAACGTTCATCTCAAACCATACTTCCCATGGATATTATCCCCCCCACAAACCTGCATCACATCCATAAACAGATAAAAAAAAGTTATCATAGTCGGGGAGACAGGTATTGCGTAACCTCCTTATGCACTGGGAGGTGGATGAACACCGAGGTTCAACCGATGCTTCTCAAGCACACCCGCTGACAGTGGCTTGGTCAGGATATTATCCACATGCTCATCAGTTCCCACATGATCCATTCTAATCACCCCTTGTTCAACTTTTTCTTTGATAAAGTGATACCCGATTTCAATATGTATCATACAGGAATGCTGAACATGATTCTACGTAAGATCAATTGCGCTCTTTTTATCACAGTAAATTACCATTGGATGCATTACCTCATCACTAATATCTGTTAATTATTGCTTCATTCATAGTAGTTGAGTGCATGCCTTTTTGGTAGAGATATACTCAGCTTCAGCAGTACTATGAGAAGTACTTTCTTGTTTCTTGCTCAACCATCCATCACATTTCTTCCCAATTTAGAATTCTCCACCACCAGTGGACTTTCTGTCTACTACATCACCGGCCCAGTCAGCATCCGAAAATGCTGATAATTCACTGTCCATGCCTACAACAAAAAATAACCCAAAGTTATTTGTACCTTGAATGTACCTCATGATTCTTTTTACTGCCGCCATATGTTCCACTTTTGGATTACTCTGAAAGTGAGCCACAAGGCATGTGGAAAAGACAATATCTGGTCGTGTCGTTGTTAGGTAAAGTAGGATCCCAATGATCCTCCTGTATATGGTGGGATCAATAGATGCCCCATCCTCATGCTTTCCAAGTTTAGTTCCAACTGCAATCGGAGTTGACATTGGTTTGGACTCTTGAATATTAAACTTCTTCAGCAGCTCTCTTGCATACTTTTCCTGAGAAATGAATGTGTATTCCTTCTTTTGAATCACCTGTATCCACAAGAAATATGTGAGCTCCCCAATCATAGACATTTTAAATTATGATTTCATGTGGTTGGAAAATTCGTCCATCGATTTCGGCCTGCTGCCACCAAATATGATATCATAAACATAGACTAGAACAATGAATTGAAATTTTGGAGAATTCTTCACATAGAGATTGTGATCTAATCCTCCTCTTTTGAATTCCAGCTTCTTGAGATATTAATCTATCCGCAAGTACCATGGTCGTGGTGCCTGCTTCAAACCATATAGAGCTTTCATCAGTATGCAGACCTTCGTTTCATCAGTACCAAAAACAAAGCCCACTGGTTGTTCAATATAGACTTCTTCTTCGTGTACACCATTAAAGAATGATATCTTGACCTCCATTTGAAATAATTTATATCCTCTTTGGAGTGCCATAGCTAGGAAAATCCTGATTGACTCCAGTCTAGGCACTGGAGCAAAGGTTTCTTCAACATTAGTGCCTTAAATCTGGGAGTATCCTTTACATACAAGTCGTGCATTGTTTATGATGACACTTCCATGTTCATCAACCATATTTTTGAAGATCCATTTGGTACCAATCACATTGTGGCCTTTGGGTCTCTAGACAAGATCCCATTTCTGATTCTTGTCAATCTAATCTAATTCATCATTCATGGATTTCACCAGAGATTCATCATTTTCAGCTTCTTCTAATGAGGATGGCACTACAATTGATAGAAATTAATATTGTGTGTTATTCCTCACCCTTCTTGTTTGAGTGGGTGCACTCTTGTCCCCAATTATGTTGGATGGATCAATCTCAGCTCTTCGATTTCTCAAGTGAGGTTCAGTTGCATTTTTTTCAGCCACAGTTTCTTCTTCAAATTCTTATTCTGAGTCAACATCATGACGTGACTACTGATTGTTTTGTACAGATTATTCTATTTCTGCATTTTTATTTTCTTCACTTTCACGTTCTTCCTGGATTTCTATCACATCAGCATATGACGTCCTTGAAGCATTTTTGGTTTTCTCTTCAATTATCTTAACATCACAGCTTTCCACAATCCTTCCTAAACACTTGTTGAAACACTTGTAGTCTTTTCTGTTCATTGAGTAACTAAGGAAAATTCCTTCATCTGCATTGTCGCCATACATCCCTTAATTTCCTTCTTTGTTCCTGATGAAGCATTTACTTCCAAAGACACTAATGTATTTTAAAGAGGGATTCTGTCCATGCCACAATTCATATGGTGTCTTCGTCTCACCCATATAATGTCATGTTCGATTCTGAATGTACATTGCATCTTGAACAACCTCTTTCCAGTAATGTCATGGAATATGACTCTCAATCAGCATAGTTCATGCCATGTTTTTCACCTGTCGATTCCTACATTCTACAACTCCATTTTGTTGTGGAGTTCTCACAGTAGCTACCTCATGCTGTATCCCATGATTCTTCAGATAATTTTCAAATTCAATAGATGTGTATTCTCGACCATTTTCAGATCTCAACACTTTGATTGTTCATCCAAGATCATTTTCAGAGATTCACCGACATGTTTTCATTCAGTCAAGGACTTTTCGTTTCCTGTGAATGACCATCACACATTCCATTCTACTATAATCATCAATCAAAATGACAAATTATCTTTATTCATGAGTTCCAAAAACATTTATCGGCCCATACACATCTGTATGAATCATATCAAGAAGGTGAGATGCCCTGTTCTTCTTTGGCCGATATGAACTGCAGACCATCTTCCCACGAATGCAAACATCACAAGATTTTTCACGTTCATGCTTCAGGTTTGGAATGTCTATGAAAATTCTCAATTTTTATATTTTCTCTAGGTCTTGTTGATTGATGTGTCCCAGTCACCGATGCCACAAATTGTTTTCTTCTTCAACAGTCCTGTAACAAACATTTTATTCACTATCAACCTGATACAAGTTGCCTTCTATTCTACATACCTTCATAAGTGAATTGCATGTATTTCCTTGATAGAGCAGCCTTCTGATTAAAATTAACTATAAGTCCTGAGTCACATAGTTGACTCACGCTGAGGAGATTATGACGTAGGCCATCTATGTAAAGGACTTCAGTCTTACTTAGTTATCCATTAGCTAATTTGGTACTTCCACTCCCTTTGATTTTTAGAGCTCCATCTTTACCAAATCGTACTATACCATCAACTTTCCTTTTGATATCTGTTAGTAGGTCGGCATTAACTATCATATGAGATGAACAACCGCTATCCAGAATCTATGTACTGTTGTCCATTGTAGCTTTGAGGGCCACATTTTCAAGGTTGGATTTCTCAATCTTCTTGATTTCCTTCCATGAGACATTGGATTGAGTATATAGTACTGATGGCCTTTCAATTATCTCTTCCGCATACCCAGGCTCTTCATATTCTAAATCTTCGTTGAGAGGAGAAAACCAATTTTAAAGAGAAACATTGTCTTGCTGATGAGACATGACTTGTCTTGAACATCGGTATGAGGTGTCCATTTCCCTTATCTGCCTGCAATTAGCATCCTTATGAACAAAGTTAGATCAACGATAACAATATACATAGAAATTGATTCTTCTATAATAATTAAGATATGAATTTTTTGTCCTTTGTTTAACTTCTATATCTTCTCCATTCGGACAGCTTCTTGCCTCTTCGCAATACGACATGGTATGGACCAGATAGCCATAGAACTGAAACTTCATGAGAGGAAATGTCTTCACACTTTAATTTCTCCTTATAACTTCTCCCTTGGGAGAATAGTTATACTGTCTGTCATTTCTGAAAGTTTGAAGATAATTTTCAGTTCTCCTTTTATTTTGGATTGAGGGTTACTTTTTAAGCAGTTTAGGCAATGTTTCGACATGTTCAACTTTCATCATATCTTTCTTTTGGATATTTTCACTTCCAGAAGTTGATGTCTCATCCTCACCACCAATTCCACTCTTTCCCATGCATGTGGGTCTTTGATCACTCAATATTTTTCCAACCCCATATGAACCACACATGGCTCTTGCTAGTAATTCTGCATCTGAGAATCTTCCAAACATTATTCTCTTCCTCGATTCATTTGGAATTGATTCAGTCTCAAGTTTACTCCTTAGAGAAACAACTTTCTCTTGAAGACCCTCAATAGTCTTAGATTTTTCATCTACTCTGGAGGTGAGGTCATTGATGACCTTTACATGCTCTTCAATTCTCATCTTCAAATCCACTAAATCATCATTGATTTAAATTATATTAGACTATACCTTCACAAATTCTTCCAGTCGTTCAATTTTCACTTCATGATGATCAACGTATTCATTTGATTCTTCTATAATTGATTTCCACTTATTTCAACTCTTACATTTAAGCTTAATCTTACAAACTGCATCCTTAAGTTGCATATCAGGATCTACACAAGTTCTCAGTTGTTTTTCTCCACCAGTATCTTCTAAAATTTCAATAGTGGCCATCATGGAAGCAAGGTTCCATGTTTTGAATGCTGGTTCTTCTTCTTCACAGAATTCATTATCATCTTCTTTCTCTTCACAGACAAAACTCTTCCTCTGCATTTTGCTTCCAAATTTGAAGTCCCCCTTTTTGAAGAACCTTCTCTGAGGCTTCTCAAAGATTTCATCTATACTATATTTATTATTGATCTTTCATAAGCACTGAGAGGCGTGTGCCTTACTTTTCCACAAAAAAACATGGGAGAGGTAACTTCCCTTTGAATTTCCCTTTTCCCTTCTGGATCTTCTTTGCAATGAGACAAAGAATTTATTTTTATTCTTCATCTTCACCGCTACTATGTTTTGAGATTTTCAGTTTATCCATGGCCTTGAATGTCATTTCCTTGCTCACACAAGTCGTAGAATCTTCTAGTTTGACTCTCATTTCATATGCTACCAAGCTGCTCAGTAAATCATCCATAGAAAGTTTGGAAGGATCTCTTTCCTCAAGGGATGACACCTATGCATTGTACAGGGGTGGAAGTCTTCTTAATATTTTTTTTACAATATCAATGCCTTTGATTTCTTCACCAAGACACCTAATTTCTCCAACCACTTCAGTAATTCAATTGAATAATGAGTCTGCATTTTCGTCTGGATGCATCTTCAGATCATCAAACCGATTGTGCAGCACTTGCAGTTTCACCTCCTTCACTTTTCTATCTCCTTCATAAATATTTTCGAGTTTATCCCACATGGATTTTTCTGAGGAGAAATTCATCACCTTTAGGTAGATATGATCATAAAGGGATGCAGTGAGTGAATTTTGTGTGTTAGCATCTACATAATGAATTTTCCTATCTATTTTAGTCATAGTCAGGCCTGTTGGATTAGTGACTTGTATTCCTTGCACAGTAGAAAAGAGAACGTCCATTCAAAGAGATCTTAGATGAGATCTCATTCTGTTCTTCTAGATCTGAAAATTACTTCCATCGAAGTGAGGGACACCCCTAACATTGATTGCATTCTCTATGACGATAAAGGACAGATTCAACACAAGCATCCTTTACCCTCTAATACCACTTAAAGGTCCCCGGGACACCCTGAGAGGGGAGGGGTGAATCAGGGTGACAACTTTTTCTTTTAATGTTATGGATCTTGTTCCCACATTGGTAGGAACTTGTTGAACCTGTATGATGAATATGATCAAAAGGAAAACATTCACATGAACAGAGAAGACACAACACTTTTGACTTGGTTCACCTCTAAGGGCTACGTTCAAGGAGCATATGCCGACAAGTTTTCGGCCGTACCAAATTCCACTAATCTTCACTAGATGTGGATTACAATGGTTCAGGAACAGTCACTCTATCCCAGGCTCACTAACTTTATAATTGTTCCGGGATAGCTCACTGTGTCCCTCGGGACGCTCCCATTGACTCCCAATAGCTCACTACTGTTGGTGAAGTCCCGCTCAGTTTATAAACGTGAAGGTCTCTTCATCATTGCATAAGAATGTATCCTCTATTGTACGTAGATTCTCTTTTGAAGTCCAGCTCTCACCTTAAGACGAATCGTACTTTGCGCGGAGGGTACCAGATGATCCTCCAGCTTTCATACAACTTCAAAAGGACGAATGTAATTTAACAACCTTGGCGCACTTCTCCAAGCTCCGGCATGCATGTTTCAGGAATGACACGCAAGTCACGTGCGCGGTACAGACTCGACGCGCAGGTGACTCCAAACAACTTGTGTGAAACTGCCTCTTTGAACTCCAAACTTGTGCGACTCAGCGCCTCTAAAACCCAAACCACTTTGGACGCGAAACCAATAGTCGGCGCGGAGCCTCTACTTGCGCGACCCAACAACCACTTGCGCGACTTAACCACTTGCACGATGAGAACTCAAAAAATCTCTAATTCTCGATCTTCATTACAAATGTGGAGGGGTGGTCCTCTATTTATAGGAAAACTGGACCCCCTACGTGGTGGCGCGCAGGTCTTCCCTTAGCACGCAGGTTTCGGAGCACAGCTCATCCTCCCTAGCCTCTATTGCGCTAATCACTTGCGCCACCACACAAATACTTTCTCAACCTTCTTTTATTTGAAATATATTGAAGTTATAATCTTGAAAAACAATAGATGCGCAAGTTTCCAATCCTCTTAAGCATCGGCAGAAAAGTCTCTTCATGGTGCGCAGGTCACATGTGGGACCAGCCCAAAACTTACGCGACCCTTATCCCTTTTCCATTTTCCCATGTTCTGATCTTGAAAAACATATGGCTCTCAAATTTCCTCTCCTTCAAGTACACGGTGAACAAGTCTCTTTTGCAAAAACACTTTTCTCTATTTGTCGATTTTTAGGCCGAATAATTTGGCGAACACTGTGAAACGGCACCACCCTCATTACTGTTTTATACTTGAACTGTATGATCTCTTTGCTGGTACACATTCTAAACTTCCACTGAGGATTGAAAACGAACACAAAACATACTCCAAATCATTCATATAAGAACATGGTTCCATCAAAAAATCCATTCATGTCATATATGTTAAAAAAAATCTCATACTTTGGCTGGAAAAGTCAAAAAGTACCTTGTACTAAAATCGATAAAATATTCCATTCATATCTTTTACTAAAAACTCACCAATGAGTAAAATTGGATTTAAATAATTTTAGGAGGATATAAATAATATAAAATATTTATGAAACATGGATTTGGATGACAAATATTCCCCGGAAAATTCTAAAGTATAAAAAATCTCAGATAAAAATGAGATTGCGGGATTTTCCATTACCTTAGGTCTGATATGCATCATACATATCCGAAACACATGTATAATTATTTAAATAATTTCATTGACTTATTACATAATCATATTCATTGTTATGATATCATATATGGTCATATTCTTATCTTCTTATTTGTAATTTTTCATTTCTACTGGTTATTCGGGTGTTCATTGCTTTATGTTCTTATGTGTGTTTTGTCGAATAAATTCTTATTATTCTTTTTAGGTTATAGATAAATCACTTATATAATGGTATTTGTATTGAAGTGAATGATCGAATATCCTTGAATTGTTATCATGACATAATAACCATATATAGTTATTCTTTACACCATTATACCCATCCAGTATGGTGGTGTTGGAAAAATAGATTACACCATAGTGTGGAGACGGTATTCTGTACGTACGCACGGGTGGTGATTTTGTTTTTCGTAGGATGGATAGATGGTGAAATATGGATGTTTCATATTTCTAATATTGTATAATTATATGATTGATAATGATGTTATTTCTTTTTTATGAAAAAACATTATAAAAATAAGTTTAAGAAAAAATGAATTTGAATGAATTGGTAAAGGATAATACCTCTTCATTGACGCGCCTCTTCTAAACCTCCTCTTAGGTCACTAAAGATGGACTTTGAAGAAAACCAGAACCTTTATTATGTTTCTAGGGATGTGCAGAGGAGAAATGGGTAGGGGTTTTCCGATCATGAATGATCAAAGTGTTGTAAAGATGAGAGGGAGGTGGTGCCCTTTTATAAGAGGGGTGAGGGGCACTTTAGGAAAAGCATAAAATATTATTTTATAATAAAGTCATATGTGGTTTATAATAGCTCAAACTTGATTTATTTCGAATCTAAAGTGGGGATGGTTTGAAATCATCTCAACCAATATATTTTAGACACGTTTAGGATTCTAGTTTAACCTTATCATTTATATTTAACTCTTAGTTAACTAGTTTGACATTTACCATGTATCTTTGTATTTCTATATTATATGGGTAATAAACTCACTATAACAAGCCAAAGTAACCCCAAGTAGTTCATTATTAATATATATAACCTTATCTATGTAATGTTTCCAAAACATTGATTTTTAGGAATAGGATAACAATTACCAATATAATATTTGTTTTAAAAAATCTTTTATGTCAATTTTGACACTATTTGGTATTTTGTTTTTGTTAAATTTATTACAGCCTTATTATTTTGAAACAAAATCATCAAACCAACCCTAATGTGTTATATTTACTTATAAAATTAGTTTAATTCATAAATAGTCTCAAATTACAATTATTTTTCTATTTATAAAATCAATTATGTTAATATTTCATTAATAAGGTAATTAATGCATCATCATTGTTTCATAAATAAATTGAATTATTTAATTTTTAAAAATTATAAATAAAATACCATTATGTGGGAAATATGTTTATCTTTATAATGAATATTTATAGTCGAATTTATCTTTGGCATAACCCAATATTAAATTTATTTTAGTTATTAAACTTTGATTTTAAATATTTTAACTGCTCTTTAAATAAAATAATCATAAGTGTCCTAATCTATTACAATTGGACCTAAAGGGTAATATTTTATTCCTAAGGTTGTTTTTGGTCGAATTACACTTATCAAATTGAATCAAGACATGTGTTAGGGTAATGATAATATCATTTTAACCCTTAATTTCCCTATTTACTTTTAATCGTTGTAAAAAAAGTAAAACGTTACTATTCACCAAATATTATTTTTATCATATTGAACCAAATTTTACTTCTTTATATTAACTGTGTCTCACGAATTTTTGAAATTCAACTCATAGAAGCGGTAAAATTATGTTTTCTGTTAATTTTCAAATGCTCCTAAGAGGTGGGTAAAAGACGGTAAACCGTTCAATAATTTTTTATATATATATAAAATTATTAAAAAATGAGTCTAATGAAATACATTAAAATTATATATATAACGACCCACACTTTACATACATTGTTAATACTTCAAAATTGAAGCACACTTATTACAACATATGACAAAACCACAAAGGACCGTATAGGTATAGTGTCTTTAGAAACTGGGGAAACATAAACAACTGGTTCATAAATCTTCTACAGTGTCTCCCATTTATTTCATCATTTCTAGGGTCCCTTTTAGCATATTCTACTTAATATCCATCTTCCTGACCTGGGGAAAAGAAAACATAAAAGGGTGAGCTCAAATGCTCAGCAAGGGCAAATAAAAGAAATAAAAATCATATCATATCTTTATGAAAATCAAAACCTGCAAAAGAGATCATAATATCTTAACATGGAATAAATCATAGAAGTGAAAATGAGATCCCCATAATCATAACATAAAACTTGAATCTTTGTGGCATGCACACATAATCATGGAAAATCATTTCTTGTTAGTCATGACTCATTGCCAAGACTATCTTAGTGGACAAAGTCCCTTTCTGAACCGAGTTCACTCCTCGTTTCAGTCCTGTATCACTGAACCGAAATAACCTTCCGTTACAGCCATGTCTATCTCATGAGATATAAAATCTTTAGCCAATTCATTGGAGGGAGATATAGGTCCCACCCATCTTATAATGAATCCTTTCTTATGTGTGCCACATAATCATAAAACATACATCATCGCATAACACATATAACAAAAATGGGATTCTTGAAACATCATGACATCATAAATCAATTCATATATGATAAAGGAATTCATAAACATAATTCCATCACAACATAGTCAAACCAATGTAAAAATATGGATAGAAACAGAACCCTTTATTATCTTAGATGGAAAATAATTTTGATAAAACACTTGAATTGAATTCTTGAGGAAAATATCCTTTCTTCTTCAAAAACATTTTTCCTTTCATAACATGTCATACAACTTTAAAATAAAAGAAGTTGATTAAAAATAAACTTGAAAACTTGTAAAGGAAGCTTCTTTGAAGTAATGTTTTAAAAATCCATTCATGCCGTATAAGTTAAAAAAAACATTCTTCGTACTTTTGTCGGAAAAGTCAAAAAGTACCTCGTACGGAAAAACGACAAAAGATTCCTTTCATATTCTTTACTAAAAACTCACCTAAGGGTAAAATTGGATTTAAACTATTTAAAGTGGATGGAAACAATATTACATATTGAGGGAACATGGATGTGGATGATAAAATACACCCCAGTAAATACTTACGAATAAACAATCTCGGATAAAAATGAGATTGTGATATTTCTCTTACCTTAGGTCCGATTTGCTTTGTTCGTGTCCGAAGCTCCTGTATAATAGTTTAAATAATGTTATTGACTTATTCCAGAATCATACATATTGATATGAGATCATATATGGTCATATTATTAGCTTCTTGTTAGTAATATTTCATTGTTACTTGTTACTCGGGTCTTTATAACTTTTTGTTCTTATGCGTGTTTTGTCGAATAAATTATTATTCTTATCTTTAGGTTATAGATAATTCATTTCCAGAATGGTATTAGTGTAGTATATACCATATTCATTCATTCAATTCATTTATATAATCATTATGAAATGAAGATCATGTAGAACGAGTCGCATCACATCGTGGAGACGGTATTCCGTACGTACGCACGAGTGATGATATCGTTCCTATGATCGTGGAATTGTATTGGAGTATATATATATATTATTTCAGTATCAATATTACTTAATAATAATCATATATAGTTACTGATTACACCATTATACCCATCCTTTTAAGGTGATGGTGGAAAATAGATTACACCACGGCGTGGAGACGGTATTCCGTACGTACGCACGCGCGGTGATTTCATTTTTCCGTAGGATGGATAGAAGGTGAATTAGGGTTGTTTCATATTTATAATAACATATCAGTATGTAAGTAATACTTATGTTATTACTTTATCATGAAACAACTAAAGAAGAAGAAGTTGAAGAAGAAAGAAATTGAAAAGATCGGTAATGGATATTACCTCTTCTTTGGAACGCCTTTTTGAATCCTCCACTTAAGGAACTAAGATTGGTCTTTGGTGAAGACCAGGACCTCTAGGATTATTCTAGGGAAGTGGAGAAGGGAAAATGGAAGGGGTTGGCCGAGCTTGAGTGCTCAAATTGGTGTGAGGAGGAGGGAGAGGAGGTGCCCTTTTATAAGGGAGGAGAGGGGCACCTTAGGAATATCTCAAAATATTATTTTATATTAAAGTCAAAATCGGTTTATAATGGTTCCAAAGGGTCTTATTTCGAAGCTAAAGTGGGGATGGGTCGAAATCCTATCAACCAATAGGATTTAGACAAGTTTAGGGTATTATTTTAACCTTATCAATTAGATTTAACTCTAAGTTAATTAATTTAACTTTTACCATGTCTTTTTGTTTTCTTTCACTATATGGTTAATACACTTATATAACATGCCAAACGAACCCCAAATTGTTTATTATTAATATATATATCCTTATCTAAGTAATTTGGCCGAACGTTAGATTTTTAGGAATAAAATAACAATTAATAATATAATATTTGATTTAAAAACTATTTTGTGTCAATTTTGACACTATTTGATATATGATTTTTGTGAAAGTCATAACAGAATTATATGTTCGAACCAAGTTGATTATATCAATAATAATATATCATAGTAACCTAGAAAATTAGTGGAATTCATAAAAAGTCTCAAATTACATTTATTTTGGTATTTATATTATCAATTTTGTCAATATTTCATTAATAAGATAATTACTGCATCATCTTTGTGTCATAAATAAATTAACTTATTTGATGTCTAAAAATTACAAATAAAATACCATCATGTAGGAAATCGTTTTAGCTTTCTAATGAATATTTACAATCGAATTTATCTTATGTATATCCCTATATTAAAAATTATTTACTTATTAAACTTTGATTTTAACTATTTTAACCCTTGTTTAAATAAATTAATAATAAATGTCCTAATCTAATCCAAGTGGGCCTAAATGGTCATATTTTATTCCTAAGTTTGTTTTTGGTCGAATTACACTTGTCCAATAGAATTAGGACATGTGTTAGGGTAATATTAATATCATATTTACCCTTAGTTACCCTATTTACTATTAACCGCGGTAAAAATAGTAAAAAGTTACTATTCACCAAAAAATTATTTTCATCTCATTGAACCACATTTTAGTCCTTGATATTAACCGTGTCTCTCGGATTTTTGAAATTCCATTCACAGAAGCGGTAAAATTAAGTTTTATGCAAAATTCAGTTTTTAACCTACCACTTAGTGGTTTCACTATTCATCAAAAATTGAAAGTTTTCAGAAAAATACCAAAATTTCACCCTAGGATAATTTCGATATTCTGAGTCCAAAAATGAAGTCCATTTTGAAAAATAAAATTTCTAAAATTTCAAAAAGTGGTTATTACTATTCATAACGGCTAGTTTTAATAGCATATTGTTGTTTAGTGAAACTCGGTATTGCGTACGACGCAAGCTATCGAGGAAGGTCGTGATTGCGTGTAAAGCAAGCCAAGCAAGTGTTGTGTAGAAAAAGATTCCTTTGATGATTTATATAACATAAAAGTCTCGGGTGTTACATTCTACCCCCCTTAAAAAGAATTTCGCCCTCAAAATTCGTCACTTTGCAACAAACAAATGAGGATACTTCTCCCTCATCATATCCTCAAGCTCCCATGTAGCTTCTTCAAGTTGGTGGTTTCTCCATAAAACTTTCACCAAGCGAGTGGTCTTGTTTCGTAGGACTTTTTCGCTACGATCCAGAATCTCTATCGGCTGTTCTTCATAAGAAAGATCTTGCTCCAGCGGTACAACTTCTGAGCTGAGTACATGTGAAGGATCTGGTATGTACTTTCTCAGGAGAGATACATGGAACACATCGTGAACTTGAGAGAGATTCGGTGGAAGCGCCAATCGGTAAGCTACCTTCCCAACACGATCCAGTATTTCAAAAGGACCGATATATCTAGGGCTCAACTTCCCCTTCTTTCCAAATCTCATAACCCTCTTCCAGGGAGATATTCGTAAGAACACTTTATCGCCCACTTCAAACTCTAGGTCTTTTCTTCGGTTGTCGGCATAACTTTTCTGTCGACTCTGAGCTGCTCTTATGTGTTGTTGAATAGATCTAACCTTTTCTGCCATTTCATCAACGAGATCAGGTCCTAATAGCTTTCTTTCCCCAACTTCATCCCAGCAAGTTGGAGTCCTGCATTTCTTTCCATAGAGAGCTTCATAAGGAGCCATCTGAATACTGGAGTGAAAGCTATTATTATAAGAAAATTCCACCAAAGGTAGGTGTTGATCCCAACCTCCTTTTAAATCCATAGAGCAAGCTCTCAACATATCTTCTAGGGTTTGAATTGTTCTCTCAGACTGACCGTCTGTCTGGGGATGATAAGCAGTGCTGAAACTCAACTCTGTATCCAGAGTATGCTGAAGACTTCGCCAGAACTTCGAGGTAAATCTCGGATCTCGATCAGATATAATAGAATGTGGTACTCCATGCAATCTTACCACTTCCTTTACATATATCCTGGCAAGCTGATCTAGAGAGAAATTCTCTCTAATAGCAATGAAGTGTGCAGACTTTGTAAGACGATCAACTATGACCCAGATAGCATTATTGCCTTTGGATGTTTTAGGAAGTCCTGTGACAAAGTCCATAGTGATGTTTTCCCATTTCCATTCGGGTATGGGTAATGGTTGTAACATCCCCTTAGACTTCTGTCTCTCAGCTTTAACTTGTTGACAAACCAAGCATCGAGAGACATATTCAGCAACATCTCTTTTCATGCCATCCCACCAGAAGTACTCTTTCAGGTCCCTATACATCTTCGTGCTTCCAGGATGAATAGAGAATGAAGAACTATGAGCCTCATCCAGTAGCTCTTTCTTTAATTCGGGGATGGGAGGAACACAAACCCGATTCCTGAACTTTATTATCCCATCACAATCAAGGTTGAATTCAGGAACATTTCTCACCTTCTTTTGTAACTCGACATCTTCTTTCTGTGCCTCTTTAATCTTCACATGTATAGATGGTTGAACATTCATTTGAGAAAGATAAGATTTTTCCCCTTCCATTATAATTCCAAGATCCATCCTTTGTAAATCCATAAATATTGGATCTTTTGTGATCCTCATCATGGATAAACTAGCATGGTCTTGTCGACTTAATGCATTTGCCACCTTGTTTGCTTTCCCAGGGTGGTAATGGATTGAGAAGTCATAATCCTTAATCAGATCCAACCATCTTCTTTGGCGCATATTCAGCTCCTTTTGTGTGAAAATATACTTTAAACTTTTATGATCAGTATAAATATCACACCTTTCACCATAAAGGTAATGCCTCCAAATCTTTAATGCAAAGATTACCGCAGCCAACTCCAAATCATGTGTTGGGTAATTTTGCTCATGGATTTTCAACTGTCGCGAGGCATAAGCTATCACCATATCATTTTGCATAAGAACACACCCCAATCCCTTCTTGGGTGCATCACTGTAGATCACAAACCTTTCTCCACTACAAGGAAGTGTGAGCACAGGTGCACTGGATAACCTTCTTTTCAACTCCTTGAAATTCTCTTCACATTCCTCTGTACAGACAAACTTAACTCCTTTCCGAGTCAACTTGGTGAGTGGATTAGATAATCGTGAAAAATCTTTTACAAAACGTCGATAATAACCAGCCAAACCAAGAAAACTTCGGATCTCAGTTACTGTTGTTGGTCTCGACCATCTTTCGATAACCTCTATTTTTGCTGGATCCACATATATTCCCTCTTTTGAGATTATATGACCCAAAAATGCAACTTTTTGAAGCCAAAATTCACACTTGGTAAATTTGGCATAAAGCTTCTCCTTTCTCAGGGTCTTCAATATAATTCTCAAGTGATCTTCATGATCTTCCTTGCTCTTTGAATAGACAAGAATATCGTCTATAAAGACTACCACAAATTGATCAAGATAGTCTCTAAAGACTCTATTCATTAGATCCATGAAGATAGCAGGGGCATTAGTAAGACCAAATGGCATCACTATAAATTCATAGTGTCCATACCTTGTACGGAAAGCCGTCTTTGGTATATCCTCCCTTTTGACCCTTAATTGATGATACCCTAAACGAAGATCAATCTTGGAAAAGTATTGAGCTCCGCGTAGTTGGTCAAATAAGTCATCAATGTGTGGGAGAGGATATTTGTTCTTGATAGTGATCTTGTTAAGTTCTCTATAATCAATGCAGAGTCTCATTGATCCGTCTTTCTTCTTAACAAATAGAATAGGTGCTCCCCAAGGTGACGCACTAGGGCGTATGAATCCCTTATCAAGATTCTCTTGGAGTTGCTTCTTCAATTCCTGCAACTCAATTGGGGCCATTCTATAAGGTGTCTTTGAAATAGGCAAAGCACCCGGTACGAGTTCTATTGAAAACTCAACTTCACGATTCGGTGGAAGACCCGGTAATTCCTCCGGAAAGTCATCATCAAACTCCCGTACATTGGGCATATTCTTAATTGTGAGTTTCTCACCAACCATTTGAGATAAATAACCTTCATTTAGTGGAATCAATACCCATAAGATGGAAGAAATTTCCACTGGAAGGTTATGTTCATCCTTGCATTGATAGACGATCGTAGGTTGATCTGGAATATGAAATGTGACTTCCCTTCTTTGGCAATCGATATGAGCTCCATGTAGAGAAAGCCAATCCATGCCAAGAATCACATCAAATTCCACTAAAGGAAGGATCACAAGATTTGCAGGAAGCACTTTCCCACAAACTTCGATCGGAGAAGAATTATAAACTTCTGATGCGATTGATGTGCCATTAAGTGTTGTCACAGCTAACTCAACATCTAATTGTTGAGGTAATACGGTGATACCCTTAGAAAATTTTTCAGAAATAAAAGAGTGGGTGGATCCAGAATCAAATAAAACATTTGCTACTTTAGAGTGGATGGTAAGTGTACCTTTCACCACATCGTTATCGTACTCCACACCACTGATAGAAATTGCATGTGACTTTCCTTTTTCTTTAGCCTTAAGAGTTTGTTGACGTCGACCATCATCATCAACCCTTGGATTTGGGCATTGATTGGCATAATGCCCCATCTCCTTGCACTTGAAACATTGAAGTGTAGCAGGTTCATTCTGTGTATCCCTTCCTTTGTTTGCATCATTAGACATCTTCTTCCCATTATCACGGCATTCAAATGCCCGATGACCTTCCTTTCCACATTTAAAACATTTACTTGTCCCTTTAATACAACTCCCTCCATGTTTCTTTCCACACTTTGAGCATAAGGGAAAGTTCATCTTCTTTTCCGTGTGCTCTTTAGATTTTTCTTTGAATTCCATCTTCCTCTTCTTATCAAACCCATGTGACTGATGGGTTACTCCAATCTCCATCTCGACTTTGAGATAACATCGAACGATTTCCTCGTAGCTATTGAAGTCCCTTATGGCTAACGCCCTTCGAAGACTTGGTTTTAAGCCACTAAAGAATCGATCGATCTTACTCTCAGGTTGGATAATAATACCAGAAGCGTACCTTGCAAGTCTGGTAAAATTTGCTTCATAGGTACTAACAGATTCATCATCCCTTTGCTTCAGTTCAAGGAACTCCTTCTCCATCTTTGTTCGGAGAATACGAGGGAAGTACTTATTGAAAAATAAGTTCTTGAACTCGTCCCATTCCATAGACTCAATTTCATCCCTTTGCCTTGTATTCTTAACAAGATTCCACCATTGATCAGCATCTCCTTCCAAACGATACACTGCTAGGATGACTTTATCATGCTCAGAACATTGAAGAACTGAAAATATCTTTTCAGTAGTACTAATCCATTGTTCAGCAACTAATGGATCAGTAGACCCGCTGAAAGATGGTGGACGCTGCCTCATGAAGGATTCAACAGAATGTTGCTCCCTCCTTTGTTCGTTTGGAAATCCTGCATGATTCATAGCTTGAGAAAGTTGTGTGAGCATGGCTACAAGATTTTGCATTCCAGCTCCCATATCGTTTGGTTGCTCAGGGGGACAATCATTGCATTGCCCATCGCATTCCGCATTAACACGGTTCCTTCGGGTTCCAGCCATTGACTAAAACCAAGAAGAATAGTGTGAGCAACACTAATTATAATAGGAAACCACATAATTCAAGAATAAAATTTTCATGCTTATGGTCTTATCCTAGGTTATTAATGGCCATTTCTGAGATTGTGTTCTATGATTAGACTTATCCTTAGGGTTCTTACTAAGGCTTTCACATCCTAGTTTCCAAAGGTTGACTATACCTTTCCTCTGATACCAACTATAACGACCCACACTTTACATACATTGTTAATACTTCAAAATTGAAGCACACTTATTACAACATATGACAAAACCACAAAGGACCGTATAGGTATAGTGTCTTTAGAAACTGGGGAAACATAAACAACTGGTTCATAAATCTTCTACAGTGTCTCCCATTTATTTCATCATATCTAGGGTCCCTTTTAGCATATTCTACTTAATATCCATCTTCCTGACCTGGGGAAAGGAAAACATAAAAGGGTGAGCTCAAATGCTCAGCAAGGGCAAATAAAAGAAATAAAAATCATATCATATCTTTATGAAAATCAAAACCTGCAAAAGAGATCATAATATCTTAACATGGAATAAATCATAGAACTGAAAATGAGATCCCCATAATCATAACATAAAACTTGAATCTTTGTGGCATGCACACATAATCATGGAAAATCATTTCTTGTTAGTCATGACTCATTGCCAAGACTATCTTAGTGGACAAAGTCCCTTTCTGAACCGAGTTCACTCCTCGTTTCAGTCCTGTATCACTGAACCGAAATAACCTTCCGTTCCAGCCATGTCTATCTCATGAGATATAAAATCTTTACCCAATTCATTGGAGGGAGATATAGGTCCCACCCATCTTATAATGAATCCTTTCTTATGTGTGCCACATAATCATAAAACATACATCATCACATAACACATATAACAAAAATGGGATTCTTGAAACATCATGACATCAAAAATCAATTCATATATGATAAAGGAATTCATAAACATAATTCCATCACAACATAGTCAAACCAATGTAAAAATATGGATAGAAACAGAACCCTTTATTATCTTAGATGGAAAATAATTTTGATAAAACACTTGAATTGAATTCTTGAAGAAAATATCCTTTCTTCTTCAAAAACATTTTTCCTTTCATAACATGTCATACAACTTTAAAATAAAAGAAGTTGATTAAAAATAAACTTGAAAACTTGTAAGGGAATCTTCTTTGAAGTAATGTTTTAAAAATCCATTCATGCCGTATAAGTTAAAAAAACATTCTTCGTACTTTTGTCGGAAAAGTCAAAAAGTACCTCGTACGGAAAAACGTCAAAAGATTCCTTTCATATTCTTTACTAAAAACTAACCTAAGGGTAAAATTGGATTTAAACTATTTCAAGTGGATGGAAATAATATTACATATTGAGGGAACATGGATGTGGATGATAAAATACACCCCAGTAAATACTTACGAATAAACAATCTCGGATAAAAATGAGATTGTGATATTTCCCTTACCTTAGGTCCGATTTTCATTGTTCGTGTCCGAAGCTCCTGTATAATGGTTTAAATAATGTTATTGACTTATTCCAGAATCATACATATTGATATGAGATCATATATGGTCATATTATTAGCTTCTTGTTAGTAATATTTCATTGTTACTTGTTACTCGGGTCTTTATAACTTTTTGTTCTTATGCGTGTTTTGTCGAATAAATTCTTATTCTTATCTTTAGGTTATAGATAATTCATTTCCAGAATGGTATTAGTGTAGTATATACCATATTCATTCATTCAATTCATTTATATAATCATTATGAAATGAAGATCATGTAGAACGAGTCGCATCACATCGTGGAGACGGTATTCCGTACGTACGCACGAGTGATGATATCGTTCCTATGATCGTGGAATTGTATTGGATTATATATATATATTATTTCAGTATCAATATTACTTAATAATAATCATATATAGTTACTGATTACACCATTATACCCATCTTTGTAAGGTGATGGTGGAAAATAGATTACACCACGGCATGGAGACGGTATTCCGTACGTACGCACGCGCGGTGATTTCATTTTTCCGTAGGATGGATAGAAGGTGAATTAGGGTTGTTTCATATTTATAATAACATATCAGTATGTAAGTAATACTGATGTTATTACTTTATCATGAAACAACTAAAGAAGAAGAAGTTGAAGAAGAAAGAAATTGAAAAGATCGGTAATGGATATTACCTCTTCTTTGGAACGCCTTTTTGAATCCTCCACTTAAGGAACTAAGATTGGTCTTTGGAGAAGACCCGGACCTCTAGGATTATTCTAGGGAAGTGGAGAAGGGAAAATGGCAGGGGTTGGCCGAGCTTGAGTGCTCAAATTGGTGTGAGGAGGAGGGGGAGGAGGTGCCCTTTTATAAGGGAGGAGAGGGGCACCTTAGGAATATCTCAAAATATTATTTTATATTAAAGTCAAAATCGGTTTATAATGGTTCCAAAGGGTCTTATTTCGAAGCTAAAGTGGGGATGGGTCGAAATACTATCAACCAATAGGATTTAGACAAGTTTAGGGTATTATTTTAACCTTATCAATTAGATTTAACTCTAAGTTAATTAATTTAACTTTTACCGTGTCTTTTTGTTTTCTTTCACTATATGGTTAATAAACTTACTATAACATGCCAAACGAACCCCAAATTGTTTATTATTAATATATATATCCTTATCTAAGTCATTTGGCCGAACCTTAGATTTTTAGGAATAAAATAACAATTAATAATATAATATTTGATTTAAAAACTATTTTGTGTCAATTTTGACACTATTTGATATATGATTTTTGTGAAAGTCATAACAGAATTATATGTTCGAACCAAGTTGATTAAATCAATACTAATATATCATAGTAACCTAGAAAATTAGTGGAATTCATAAAAAGTCTCAAATTACATTTATTTTGGTATTTATATTATCAATTTTGTCAATATTTCATTAAAAAGATAATTACTGCATCATCTTTGTGTCATAAATAAATTAAATTATTTGATGTCTAAAAATTACAAATAAAATACCATCATGTAGGAAATCGTTTTAGCTTTCTAATTAATATTTACAATCGAATTTATCTTATGCATAACCCTATATTAAAAATGATTTACTTATTAAACTTTGATTTTAACTATTTTAACCCTTCTTTAAATAAATTAATAATAAATGTCCTAATCTAATCCAAGTGGGCCTAAATGGTCATATTTTATTCCTAAGTTTGATTTTGTTCGAATTACACTTGTCCAATAGAATTAGGACATGTGTTAGGGTAATATTAATATCATATTTACCCTTAGTTACCCTATTTACTATTAACTGCGGTAAAAATAGTAAAAAGTTACTATTCACCAAAAAATTATTTTCATCTCATTGAACCACATTTTAGTCCTTGATATTAACCGTGTCTCTCGGATTTTTGAAATTCCATTCACAGAAGCGGTAAAATTAAGTTTTATGCAAAATTCAGTTTTTAACCTACCACATAGTGGTTTCACTATTCATCAAAAATTGAAAGTTTTCAGAAAAATACCAAAATTTCACCCTAGGATAATTTCGATATTCTGAGTCCAAAAATGAAGTCCATTTTGAAAAATAAAATTTATAAAATTTCAAAAAGTGGTTATTACTATTCATAACGGCTAGTTTTAATAGCATATTGTTGTTTAGTGAAACTCGGTATTGCGTACGACGCAAGCTATCGAGGAAGGTCGCGATTGCGTGTAAAGCAAGCCAAGCAAGTGTTGTGTAGAAAAAGATTCCTTTGATGATTTATATAACATAAAAGTCTCGGGTGTTACAATATAGGTATTATATATCTATTTTTACATAGAAAAAATTTAAATATAATAAATGATTATTTAAATAAAAAGTCGGTTTTAACCAATAACTATGTGTTTTCACTATTCATCAAAAATTGAATGTTTTCAAAAAAATACAAAAAATTCACCCTAAGATAATTTCGATATTCCAATTCTAAAAATGAAGTACATTTTGGAAGATAAAATTTATAAAATTTCAAAAAGAGGGTATTAGATTCATAACGGCTAGTTTATATAATATTTTAATAATATATATTTGTTTAGTGAAACTCGGTATTACGTACAACACAAGCTATCGAGGAAGGTTTCTCTTGATTGTAATGAAATCAAAGAATATTGTTGTGTATACTACAAGCTAATACAGTGTTGCATGTAGCGCAAGATAATCTTGGTTTAACGTACAACACAAGACATCAAAGAAGTGAAAAATAATATTTCTCATAAAATCTCTGGTTGTTACAATTTACCCTCAACCCATGTCCCATTTATGGTTAATATAAATTCATATTTTAATAATAAATTTCCACCTTCTTCCGATATTCACTAAAACAACAATTTATTTTATCAATTATGACTCTTCAAATAGGTTTCTAAAAAATTATTCCAAATATGTTTGTTTTCTTTTTCACTAGTTGTGAAATCATATAATTCCCAAAAAAATTATTATATTTTGTTGAAATTGTATTTTTATTGCATATCCTATAATTCATTTCCTTCATGTTTTTTAATATAAACAACCATTATTTACACTTTATGAAAATACTCTTGATGAAACAATGTTTGTATGACATTTTATTGTCGATTTTTCTATTATTATCCATCTATAATAATATATTACACCATTCATTATATTAACATTGGTGTTTAATGTAATATTTTTATTCATGATAAGTTAATCATAATATTTCATTGTGTCTTTGATAACATTAAATAGTGATTTTAAATATTCTTCCACTGTTTCATAATAGTTTTTGAAATCAAAAAAAAATTTATACAAAATCATTAAGATTTATGAAAATTATCATTGAAATGATCCTATTGTGTAGCGTGAAAAAACCTATATTTCATAAGTAAAAATTAATTACAGTGGTTAACCGAGGGTTTATCTATAGTGTATCACACAAAAATCATGTTTTTCACTTAAATTTGAGAAATAAGTAGAGGTTTTTTTTTAAAAAAATTTTTGAGATTAAAAATAAAAGAAGAAATTAAAAATAAAGGTTGAATACTATTGGAGGAAGAAATTGATAGGTTCAGGGTAGGATCACATTATTTCATATCATAATATTTATAAATATAATTACCCCTTTGTTCCTATTGAATGATGTATTAAAGGCTTCATGATCGACTTATCAATCACCCTTGGTAGAATAAAGAGATAAAACCCTCTCTTATGTGAATGGATGTTCATAAAAATAACAAAACAACTAATGCATGTACCTATAGTTAGTTTTTAATACATATAAATCTATAAATGATATTCTACTTCCACACACATGTGAATGATCTCTAGACACTCACCACCTATCACAATCTGCTCGATCGAGAAAATTTTCATTAAGCGGAGGGAGTTTAATGTTCATCAACACATGTTATAAAAAATGAATGAATACAAAAACAAAAATAAAATTGAATTAATATAATTGAGATCAACTATAAATATAAATAATTCAATAGAAAATAGCATTTTACATTATATTTTAAGATTCTAACATTACAAAATTGAAACTCATTCTACAATCACTCAAAGGCATTACCCCTCCATGTGAAGCGTAAGAGAATTGAAATGGGAATAAGGGGGTATAATGAATCTAAGAAATAATAAAATAGAAAATACAAAGATATTTAATACTCTAATCTTCTAGTACATCCCCTATTTATCCTTCTTCATCAACCCTTGAATAGAAGTGGACACACATATATATATGCTGGATAGTAAAAATGTTTACCTACAAATTCAATACTTTGAATGATTTTTTTCAATTAGAATAGTAAATAGCTAAATATTAGGTAGTTGTACTAATTTAATCTGTTCACGTATCTCTCTTCCATGCACCAAAAAACATAATAGTTTATTTTGATAGGTGTACCAAAATTTATCCATGAATTAATGATGAATACTTTTTATGCGTGAAGAGACTGATCAACTCCCTCTACATTAGCGCATGAAATAGAAACCATAAAGAATAAATTTATCCATTAAATTTAATGTGAATATGTGGATATGATTTATAATTATAATCCATCTAGAATCACATAATATAGAGTTATATATATCAATATATGATTTAATAACTTATGTGGCGTCTATTCTGTTGTCGAGATCTTGATTGGATTTTCTAGTCCCGTGTGTTTTGAATTTTTTTTGAGCACAGAATAAAAAAATGAATCCCACAAACAAATAAAGCCTAAAAAATTAATTACTAAATTTGTATTAAATTTTAAAATATATTCCTGAAATTCTCAAGATCCAAAAAACTATTAAATTTCCATAATTAAAAATGTTTCACAATTATTCCCAAAATTCGCAAAAAAAATATAAAGATGATTCAAATCATATCAAATTGAATAATTTTTAGTGATTAAAAACTAGAATAACATATGAAAAATAATTAAAATATTAATTCAATCAATTCCCCCACAATTATAACTTTGACTCCATGATAAATAAACGTAAAAATCAAATAAAAGCATATGCCAATGAGATCCACTAATTACATACCAAAAAACAAAAAATATAACGCCTCATAAAAAATAATAATTCGATGATTACATTCAGATAATTAAATATTTTTTCACTTCATTTCTCCTCCCATGAACACAATACACCTACCTAAAATGAATTTTCTCTCACATCGGAAATGTTAATTTTCAGCATGTTTTTTCTCATCCACACTGATGAAAGAGTTACCATAGGCCTGATTAATTCATACATCTCCACCCAATGTGATTCAAAAATATGTGTTTCTCAAGAGTAATTTTCAGTGTTGTTTTATGGCTTCTGATTTTTGGGATTTTTATACGAAAAATTCAAAGGATGAATAAGGAAGGTTTTTCTCTTTTTGAAGAAAAATGGAAAGATTCTAATTTTCACAAATGTATGGTATCCTCCTCACTCCTCTAAGTACAAATCATCTTCATCATCATGAAAAATAAAGTAAATTTCAAATCATTCATCATTTAATTAGTAAAAATGTCAATATTCTTAAACATTATTTTTCATAAATGCTCTAGATAGGCACAACATTTTTTTCCATTCAAAGATCCAGAATGGAATAACTTATATTATCATAAAAGATCTAGGAAAAGCACAATATTAACCAAAATTATTTTTTTCAAAGGAAAACAAGTTTCATAAACATTGGATTTTCCACCAAAATTTACACCAAATGAGGTAAAACAACACATGATATCTCCCCCCATACCGAAGTTCAACTAGATCAATCAATTTTACTTAAAGAGTTGGTTGGATAGGGAAAATTGGCTTATAATGCATCTATCATAACCATTGGTTCATATATTATAAGGGATATAGGGATTAAATGTATAATTTAGGCACAAATGAAAAGGATTATCTTGTAAAGGTGGCTTAAAAACCAAAGAAATGTATCAATCATTTAAAAAACAAGTATGTAAAACCCTATCATTTTTTAAAGAATAAATCAAATTTTGGTTAAAGATAGAATGGTTTGGTTATATAAAGAAGTGAGGTGAATGTAATGAATATGAATAAAATGGTTTAGAATCCTCATGTTAATGTGATTTCATATATAAAGAATGTGATATGTGTCCTACGATTCAAAAATAGCGTACTTTTCATGAAATTCCGAATGATTTGAGCTTGAAACAAATTAATTTTAATATTTTTTTTAGGCTTAGTATAATAAAATAAATTGTGTCTATTATTCACATGGGTTTAAAAAACTAAAATTATAATCATTTCTACACAAAATATTCATAAAAATAAATAACTAAAAAATAAACAAATATATATTTTGAAAAAAAACACATTTATTAATAGAAAAAGAAACAACAAATGAAAATACTAAAATACAAAAGTTCCCTACCCATCTATAAATGATAAAATTTCCTCAATGAATTTAATTGGATTTTACATATAAGAATATTTGAAATAGAATCACAATAATCAATAAAGTGTACATGAAAGGTAAAACCTGATGGATTTTATTGATAGGTAAGTCAGAGGAGTGTGATATCCTCCACTAGATCTGATGAAATGGTCCCATATAATTTTATCAGCATGTTTCCATTAATAGTGAATGGATCTTACTCTCTGTACTTCACAATATTCATAGAAACAAAAGGATATAAATGAGAAAATATTATTAAAACTTCCCATATGGAATGAAGTTTACCGGTCATAATCTTGAGTCTTGAGTTGAATGACATCACTTTGTCCCAAGTATTGATGTCTTTAGGTTGGATCATCTTGTCATGAGACACAATTTTTTCCCATTGAAAATCCATGAATTTTCAAAATCATTCCTTCTAATTTATTCTACCTTTTTAAGCTACAATATTCTCTATTTCCAAGCACTTTCAAGATCAAAATTCATCTTTCTCATAGCCTAATATTCTTTATTCTATCTCTCCATAGGTAGGTGACATATTTTCCATAAATCAGCCTATATGGACTTATTCAAATCGAGGTCTTATAGACTATCCTATAATCCAATAATGTGTCTTCCATCCTTTGGCTCAAATCCTTCCTATTTCGTTGAATAATATTTTCCAAAATTCCTTTGATTTATCTATTGGATACATCAACATAAACATTTTTTTTTGGGTGATAGAGTGTTGATGTTTTATGATGTGCCCCATACATTTTCAGAAAATACTCAATTGAACTATTGAAAAAGTGAGTACCTTGATCCCTTGGGTTGGATTTAGGAACACCAAACCTAAAAAATATATTATCCCTAACAAAATCAAAAAACAATATTAGTATAGTCAGTCCTGGTGGCTTTCTCATCCACCCTTTTGGAATCATAATGAACTGCGAGAATGATATATAAATTTCCAAATGAAATTATAAAATACCACATAAAAACTATCCCCCAGATATCAAAAATATCCTAAACAATTATGTCATTATTTTGACATTATTACTTCTTTTTAATTTTTCCATAAAAATTATATTCTTTACACCCTTTAAAAAATTCATGGGCATCAATAAAAAGGGTGGTCCAATAAATTATAGATTCTAAAACCTTCCTTATTTTTCTTTAAGCTCCAAAGTGGACTTCAAAAGATAAAATATGATAAAACTCAAAGATAGGACCAACTTTACTCTCAGGAAAACTTCTTATTATCACTTGGTCATTGAAAATATTTCAAATAAATGGTTCATTGAAAATGAGATATTAATATTCATCTTTTAGTTTGTGAATTTGGTGATAATTTAAATTATACGAGACCTAAGATGCTACCAGATAATTTACCATGTTAGTATACCAAGGCACTTCTCTTTAAATAAAGTAAAACATCTTTCCAAGAAGTTGATAATTCAATGGTTCTTTTCTAGAATGTATGCTTTAGCGGTGTTTGGAATTATGATTAAATGATCATCCACAAGGTTTTAGATCCCTTATTATCCATTATTTCTATTTTGAACTCCTATAGTAATGAAATTCATCTCACTAGACTTAGTTTAGCTTCATCTTTTTTCATCATGTACCTAAGAGCAGCATTATCAGAAAACATAGTGATTTTAGTTCCAAGAAAATATGATATAAAACATTATAATGAAAAAAACTATTGAAATCTCGTTTTCTGTGGTCGTGTAATTGAATTGAGTTATATCCAAGGTTCATGAGGTATAGGAAATGACTTGTTTCTATCCCTTAATTTTCTATGAAATTAATACTCCAACTACTTTGTCGGAAAAATCTCAATGTATCTCGCATGGTTCATCCCAATTTGGTGGCCACATCACATTTGGTGTAATAAATTTTCCCTTCAACTCCTCAAAGGATTACCTACATGCACAACTAAAATCAAAATAAAAATCTTTCAAAATAAATATAGAGAGAGGGAGAAAATCATACTGAAATTTATGAGCTATCATGTTTCACTAAATTTGGGAAAGGCAATGACTTTATCACTTCAGGTTTGGATTTATATACATCAATGGATTTTATTGAAATGAAATGACCAATTAAAATTCATCTCTCAAACATGAAATTACACTTTTCAAAATATCAAACTAGTTTCATTTCCATATAGGTTTTCAAAACATTTTCAGGATTTTTCAATCAATGGTCAAAGTAATTTACCAAAATAATGAAATAATCTAAGAACACCTCCATGAAATATTCTCTGTGATCTGAAAAAAAAATACTTACCATGAATCTATGTATATACCAAGAGAACTACATATGCCAAGTCTCATCCTTTTATATGAAAAAGTACCGAAGCGAAAAGTAAAGGTGGTCATCTCTTGATCCTCGGAAGACATTGGTACCTAAAAATCATTCCAAAAGAAATAATGAGTTCTCTATGAAAATCACTTTAACATATGGCCAATAAAGGGGATGATAAAATTATTTTTCTAAGTGAACTAATTAAACTTCTTAAAATCAATGAAAACTCTATAGCTATTCGGAATTATCACAGGGAATAATTCATTATTTTTAGTCCTCATAGTGGTTAGGTCATCGTTAATTAGAACTACATGAATTGGGATATCCCATTTTGAATATTATCTAAGATATATAATCGTATATTCTAATATATTCCCAATATCCTTCTTCATAACCTTCATCATGGTGGGATTCATCATCATTTGGGTTTGTCTGATAGGTTTGGAATCATCCTTAAGAAGAATTCAATTTGAGAAAAATTTTAGGTTTATTCATGTGATATATAATAAGATCGAACATGTTCTGGGTCATTATCTCTCAAAATCACAATCAAATATTTTTATTAGGTTTCAGAAAGATTATGAGAAATTATCACTGATGATTTATTACCATCCCTAAGGTACACATATTTCAAATTAGGGGGAGTTTTTTTTTTATTTCGAGATCCTACGACTATTCAAGGGATGAAACTAAACAGGAATTCCCCAATTCAAATGGTTGGACCTCATATAAACAAGAACCATATAATCATCCTTATAATTAAAAAATCTTTAAATAAATCAAATTTTACCTCTTCCTCTCACATGAAATCTTAGTCTCCAATATTTTGGGCATCCATATATTCAATGATATTTTAAATGGAATAATTATCTCCTGCAGATAAAAATTCATGTCACATACCTTATTCTTCAATTGGATCAGTTCCAAAATCATGGGAGAGTTACAAGAGTTAGTGAGCATCTGATGGGTGCATCATGGATTAATTGATCTTTTTGTGGACAAAGTATTTCTATAAAATCCATAGTGAGTATCCCTTCATGGATATGGATGATGGTGTTTTCCGTCATCAAGCCAGGTCTCCCCAAAAATATGGCTGAGTGTCCCTTCATAGAAATTGATGATGGTTTGGGCCATCTTCAATAAAGGTGCCCAAAAATGATGGGTGAGTGTGATGACATCTTATTTTATTCCATATTTATCCCATATATGTCTTATAGGAATATGAGATACTTTACTTTAACAAGGAAATCCACTTGAACCACTACTGGGAAAACTGTGGATATGTTTGAATGATGGAATACAACTCTTGTGGGGGTCATGTTTTCCATTTTCAAATAATTGTTTACTAAGTGAGTCAATACATTAATTAAAGGACCTATATAACAAAAATAATTATATAAATTTAATTATAAAATACAGGAAGGAATTGAAAACATCCCTGGAATATGATATTTTGTTGGAAACTATAGTGTGATAAGGAAAGATACACTTCTTCCCATGTTGATCCTCTCATTCCCTTGATGTTTCTTCTATTTGGTGAAAATCTCCTTGAACAATTTAGCATAATTTGTAATTTGTTTTGAGTGATTTGATATGGGGGAAATTAATTTCCACTTCTAATAAGGTCTCCAAAATTTCATTTTAAAGTGGTTCTTCCTGAAATCACTTTTCTTCAATCATCCTTGATGTAATTGGTCGGGTATGTCTATATTTTACATTTTTCATTTTTCAATGGTGGTTCTTGTCTCTTACTCTTATTCTTATCCTTCTCCTCCATGTATTTATTATCCTATTCACATTTTATTTATATGAATTCCGAACATCATTTTCCCTTATCCCAGGTGGTATTTTTTTTGGCTCAATGGTGGCTGGTGGTGGGAGTTATTTCCGCTTCTAGATGTTATCATGATATCATTATATTTCTGGTTTGGTATTGTTTATGAAGGTATTTTCACATGATTTTTGGTTAAGAAGTCCATGAGACTATTAAAAAATTGGACAAATCATATATGGTGTCTTTCAGCCCCTCAATCATAGATATCTGTTGCCAGTTTTGTATTAGGGATTCTGGACCAACGGATGTATGGTCATATGGTGTTTGGAAAGTGGGTGGTTGGTTATAATATTGATGGTTATAGGATTTATTTTGTTGAAATGTTATTGAGTTATTGAATTTTTGTTGAAATGGGGATCTAGCTTAATCCTAATGATTTCTAAATCCATATTGAACATGGTAAGGCTCTCTCCATCCTTGATTTTGTGGGAACATCATTAGATAAAATGTTGTATCACATGTCACATTTCCTTATATTTTAGAATAATGGTCTTTGAAATAATCAGGTGATAAGAATAAACCACATACCATATCTATTGATTATTTGCCACTCTTATGCTTCAGGTCCATCTATCTCACCATAATGGATAGCTCATCAATCATAGTATCCCATAATGATGATGGAAAATAAGTTCGTACCTCATGAATACCTCATTTTGCATTACCTCTTGTACCAACTGTTGCGATTTTGGGGAAATATTCTCAATCAATCCGTTGGCTTCTTTTGGTCTCATGTCAATCAATTCTCCTCCGGATGATGCATCGAGAAAATTTATATAATTATCTAGTAATCATTCATAGAAAAATGAAGTAATGGGATGATATTAAATAGATTGATTTGGTTAGCATGCAGATAGATTTTTAAATTTTTCCCAACAATCTTAAAGGGTTTCTCTATATAACTATCTGATGGCATAGATCTCCTTTCTGATGGTTCTGCTTCTAGAAGTGGGGAAGAACTATTTCATGAGTAATATTACCACCTCATTTAAATAATTAGAATATCTAAGTTGTAGGCCATAAAACCAATCATTGGTCACTAATTACAATGAAAATGAGTACACTTTCCACATTATCTATTCCTTAGCTACTCCATGGGGTCTAAATGTAGAGTAATCAATTGTGACCACTCTAAAAAAAATTTATATTTTCACCTATCATGTTATGAAACATTGAAAGAAATGAAATAATATTAGGTTTCATCTCAATATAAGTTTTTAACACTAGAATGTAAATATTATAGTTCTGATTAATTAATTGTGGTGAATTGAGGTCTCTACGGGAATGGATTTTATTTCTTTCCATGATGACAGGCTCTGAGTGTACATTTGAAGTTTCACTCGAGTCTACAAGATAAATGTCCTCAAATTAAAATTTAAAATTATTTTTTATAAGTATATTAGACAAGGTTATTTATATATATGGACATGGGTCAAAATGGTTATATTTTAGGTTCTAGTCATTCAATTTTTAAGAGAAAATAGGAAAATAGAAAAGAAAGAGAGGGAAAAAATGTTGGCACTACCTTCCCAGAAATGGAGCAATGTTTTGACATTTTCATATAATGGGGTGTGACAAAAAATTATATTTCATTTGTTAAATTAAGATATAGTTGTTAACCTTGGTTTTTTCAAGATAATAGTTCACAATAATCATGTTTATCACATAAATTTGACAAAGAACAAGAGGTTCTTTTTGAAATTGTTTCAGTTTATAAATAAAGTATGCCATTAAAAATAAATGTTGTACACTAATGGATGAAGAGGGATATGTGATAAAGGTAGGATCATTTGTTTCAATTTAATAATAGTCATAAATATCTTTTTTTATCTATTCTTATTGAATGATAGATGAACGAACCCTCGATCGAGTTATCATCACCCTAGGTTGAGTAAAGCAATAGAACCCACTTCTAAGTTCATATAAGTTCATAAAAAATTCCCAAAAAACTACGGAAAGTCTTAATTTGGAATTTGTTATTCTAGTAAATATTTTAATGATTCACTACTTCCACACACATGCCAAATATATCTAGAAAACTCACCACCTGACACAATTTTCTCGATCGAAACAAATTCTATCAGGTAAACCGAGTTTAATGTTCTTTATCAAAAGCTATAAATAATGAATGACACCAAGACCCTAAATTAAATCTCATTAAATGAATTGTGAGACACTAGAAATAGAAATTATTCAATATAATTGTATAGTTATAAATTGTATTGCAATACACTAACAATATAAAGGTGAAACAATCCCTTCCCTGGTCACTCAAAGGCATTACCCCTCGATGTGAAGCGCAAGAGAGTTGAAAGGGGAAGAAGGGATAATAGTTAGACTAAGAAAAAAGAAAATAGGAATTAAGCACAAATTTAGAACTCCAATATTTCATCACATACAATCTTTTACCTTATTCGACAACCCATTAATGGAAGTAGACACACATACTTATAGGATTGAGGGTGAAAATATTTCCAACGATATTCAATCTTCTGAAATTTTGATTTAAATTGATATTGTAAATGGTAGAATATATTAACGTTGTATTCATATGTGTTTTTCCCCTATATCATATGAATTACGAAAAATTATCAAAGGATTTAGAATAGTGTACCAAAATTTATGCATGAATTAACGATGAATATGTTTCTTCCCAATGAGACTACTCAACTCCCACCACTTTGGGGTAGGCAATAGATTACTTAATGACCAAATATCTTCATTAAAGTTGTTGTGAAGATAACCATATTAGTTTTATTTACATTCCAGCTATAATAACATTGGTTTGAGTTATATAGAGTGATATATGCTTCAATAAATTATGTGGGGTCCATTCTATTGGTAGGAAAAATGTTTCATCTTGCTTGATTTTTCTAGGCCATTGTGTTTCGAATTGTGTCTGATCCAAGAAAAAAACATTAATCCCATGAAAAAATTAATCCTAAAATAAGTAATCACTAAATTTGGATCAAATTTGTTAAAGAGATGCTCTAAATTCATAATATCCAAAAAAAAACTATTAAATTTCTAGAATTAATATATTTTCACAATAATGCCCAAAATCCACGAATAATATTAAAATGTGGATTAATTATAATATGTTAAATCATTGAAAAACATATGAAAAATAATGAAAATATTAAATATATCAATCCTCAAGTGAGCGGACCTCACATTACCTTATAATTAACATAGTTATTAGACCATAATGAATCTTATTTATTTTAGTAATATAGAAATTGATATCATCAATGTCTCTCAGTATATCAACATCTTCCTCATCATATAATTTTAAATTTTATATTACCATATATTTCTTACAGGAAGAATCATAACTTACATGTTTAACAAAAAATTGACGCACTCCATGATTTACTCAACAAGTATGAACTTTTTACAATTTCTTATTTTTTATCACCCTTTTTTTACTTGATTTTTCACAAGAGGGGCTATTATTTTTATAGAAACAAATTTATTTTTATATTAAATTATTATAATTTCTAATTGTCATTCATTAGTTATATTTTATAGAGTTATAATAATTATAAAAAAAATATATATTTTTTAGAAAAAAGTAAAAATGAAATATTCCTAACCAGATTTGGTTTTATACTTAATAAAAAAAATTATTTACAATGCATAGAATTTTAATTTTACAAAATGAACATAAAATTATAAATCGTTATGAAATGTTTATCTTAGTCTAAATTTTTTTTAGTTTTAATAATTATTGATTTTTTAATGTATAATGAAAAATACTGAATTTTATATTAAATTTCATTTTCATCATTTATTAAGTTTTTATAGTGTATTAGTTTTATAATGTTATTAGTTAATTTGGATTAATAATAATCTGGTTATAGTCTTTGGAATGAATTTATACCCCAATTTATTATAATTACATTTTTTAATGAAAAGGATTTTTTTAAAACATGTTCTTTATCAAGTTTTTTCACTTTAATATTAAATTAAATTCTACCAGTTATATATTTTGAATTTTGGAGTATTAATTAAATATTTTGAATCAGGATATCATATTCTTCTATACAGTTCACTTTCATTTTTATTCATTATGAATAGTAACCATAGTAATTAATGAAGCTGTGGTTAAGGGTAAATCTAGTAATTAAGGGTTGAAAAAGAACTATAAGGACTATAAAATGACACTAAAACTTGAATTAATTTTATTATATGGGTTAAATTTATACATAATATTTCAATATATAGTTATATGGCCTTTTTTACATTTTGATGTTATTTTGAACATTATAATATTTTATTTAAATAAATGTAAAAAAAGTCACACTCTTGTTTTTAATAGCTATAATATTTTTGTTATGTGTATATAAAAAAGTTATTTTTGGTTATAAATATTCAATAGAAATATAAATTATTGATCTAAACCATGGTAATTTATTTTTAATTTTTTTTAGGAAATAACTACCTTAGTTACTTCCAAAATGTTGATGTCGTAAATATTCAATTAATGGAAAATTAAATTATATATTATTAAAAATATGAAAAGTACTATAATTTGAAAGAATTATTATGACCCAATAATATTCATGATAAAAAACCAGGTTTCAGATGTAATAAAATATTTATTCAAATTCATTTTTCTATTTTGCTATTATAAAAATAAAAGTAAATGAATATTACCAAAATTGACATTATTGATATTTTATGCAAATATTATTCTATTAAATGATACAAAATTTAATAAAAATCCTTTTATTAGACCAATTATTGTGATATAGTGTAATATACAAACCATGGTCAATTTATTTTCCATTATTTCATTTATGGTATCTGTCATCACCCTCAAGAAGTAAATAATCATGTGGTCACAATAAGTGAGAAAAGGGTTAATAGGGGGTTCAAACAAAATGATACGGGTAAAAATGTAATCTAAATAGGTATAGATTTGATATTATGAGATTATTTTCAGTTATAATCATATTATATTCTAATATTATCTACTTTCAGCTACATGAATATATAGTTTAATTTATATTAATTTAGTATTTTAATATATTCCATGAGTGCCCCTCCCATCTCTTAATATACCCACATTTAAAAGTCCATTTAGATCAATAACAATCTAACCCAATCCATTTATAAAATCCACTGAAAATCATAGAGGCTTTAGTTAGGGAATAATAACAACCATAGAGTTCATAAGGTATATTGAAAAATATATTGTCCAAAGAAGAGGTGTTGTTCTTAATAGAGCATTCTTATTTTATTTCTTCTCCTACCTCCATAAAATTATCTTTAATAGTTATTATATAATTAAATTAATGCCAATCATATTTTTAGATGATATTATTTTAATGTTAAAAACTATATCCATCCCCAGCATCCATCATATGCGAAACGAATCCCTCATTCGTCATGGACCGACACAATTATTTCCCCCTCACAACCTCTATTTACTCGTTATAATGATGTATTTAATATATATATATATATATGTTATTGATGACATATTTATCATTCTATAAATATAATATATCTTGAATTTTCTTATCTTTTCATTTATTGATAAAAGAATATGTCATTCATGCATACATTTGGACTACCGCCTCCATGAAGAGATGTGATTATTTTATCATCACCACATCATGTGGATAATATATATAACTGTATTTAAATAAATAATATGATATTTATGAAAATATTATAATTATTAAAGGTATAATAGTATGTAAGTTTTTTCAATAATGATCTTTAAAAATTGAAATGTTACACATGTGTGTGTTTCACATGTCGTCTCCATGACTGAACCATAGTTAATTTTTCATAACTCAATTTCATTAATTGTTTTAAAAGAATAATTAATATATAAAATTTTATTTATTTCATAATTATTATTCTAGATATTATGGAATAAGTAAAATTTTTACCATAGTCAACCTACCGAATTCATTTTCGACTTATGAACACAATATCATCAAAAGTGTTGATATAAAAATAAAAGATAACGTAATTGAATATAAAATGGTATTAAATAAAATACAATAAATAACAAAATAGAAAAAAATTATTAATTATTTAAACAAGTTAACATAATTTTTTTATTTACGATGATAAATTACATACATGATGTGTTATACTCATGTTATGGGGTAATTTTTCTAAAAACCTCATTTTAAATGTTATAATGATTTATTTTAAAAATAATTCTTATCTAATCCCATATTATTAAAATGATTTTATGAAATTTTTTATAAAGAAAAAATTATTTCAAAATGAAATTTTATGTATCCTTTTTCAAAGGTTTTAAAAAAGGAATCTTTTCACAGAATGTTTCACTTTATATATAAATGTCAAAAGGAATGTTCTATTTTGACTTATATGGTGAAAATGTATTATTATCCAACTGTAAATATTATTTTTGTGTAAAAATTTAATATTTTAAAATATTAAAATTATAATCAATTCTATATGTGTCATGAAACACTGAGCTTGAACAACCACTGAAATATATTTCTTTAAATTTATTCTCTTTAATATTTTACGAAACATAAAACCTCGAACATAAATGAACTCTAATATAGTATTACATTATAACCCAGAAATTAAATTGAAAGGTATGAATAATATTAACTAAACTATTAATATTATTATTATCTTTTTATTATAAATAAAATAACAATATTTTAAAAGAAAATGAATTATTTTTTGAAAAACTGTATATTTCTAAAAAAATGGTTTAGTAACGCTTTTCATAGATAATTTAAAATTAGTTTTTACAATTTTTGATAAATCTATTATAAAAATATTAACTCCATTCCAAAAATAATAATATCAAAATTATTTTAAGGTTAATTGTTTATATTTTTCTAAAAATATTTATTTTCGATGAATAGTGAAAAATACTGATTCTTATTGACGATTGCCTTCTGGTTTAAATAATTTACCATTACCAATTATATTTAAAATTGGTCTTAAAGTAATATATATTTGTTTATATTGAATATTTAATAATTTAGTTTTCCAATAATCAAATTTTTAATGAATTTTTATATTAAAACCTTCTATATTTATGAGAGATTACCCTTTGGAAACTCACATTATTCTCTCGTCTGCAGGTTTAATATAAAAATGGATTCAACAATATATATAAATTTAATTTGAAAAAATTGATTCCTTATTTTGAATAATAGAAATTTATAATTATAATAAGTTCATATTAATTATTCACCATTATAAATAGTAAAAGATGTAAGGATTAATTACGGTGGTTAAGGTAGAAATTGGTTTACCGGAGTGTTAAACTAAAAAGTTATGGGTTTAAGTTACATACCAACCTGTCAAAAACCAATTTTATAGAAATATTTTGACCTTATAACCTATGATGATATATAATCATCCACTTTTTAGTCTTTTCAATACATAAAACACTCGATCTAATTGAATCTTTTTTAAAAAATGTGTATATGCCATCACCGCCACTTATAAAAGGTCATCCTCTTTCCCCCATCCAAATAGATCCTAAGACATTTGTTCTATCTATTTTCTTCCAAAATAACATTATTAATACCATATTAAAATTTTCTGGTCCATTTTTATATGAAATTTATCTTTGGAGATATTCTACTGAAAACCTAAAAAATTTGTTCGAAGAAGAGGTAACATTATAAAATGATTGTTTTTATTTTGTTTCTCCATTGACCTCATTTAAATATTATTAATACATGATTATATAATACCATAAGTATATTACATATACTAAGATGATATTACTTTATGTTATTACCTATATGCATCCCCTCTTCCATCATATGGGAAACGAAGTTGTCGATTGGGTGTATGTCTATCGACCGCCTCATGAACCGATGTAATTTGTTTTCCATCACCACCTTTCAAGGATAGATATAACGATGTCTGTCACAAAATTATATAATATTTTTTATATTATAATAAAATTTTAATTATAATATCTCATATATCTTCTTACATTCCATGTCATTTAAGTTATGATAATGTCACTCATGTGTATGATATACTACCTCCTCATGAAGAGATGTTATTCATTTTTCACATACTCTTTACAAGGAATTTAATAAGGATAAATTTTGTGATTATATGTGATATATATATATATAATTATATTGATTATGAAAAAAATAATATATCAGACACTTTATTACCCTTTCATTCATTATGGAATTGATAACATTATGTGTACATACGTACGGCTTACCACCTCCACGAAGTGATGTGATCCATTCTCAATGTTCAAATATCGATATTGAGTCCAATATTTTATATAATTAAATAAATATTTATATATTAAATATCATTATTGAGATTATGTAACTATATGATGTGCATAAAATATAATATTCATGAAAAAACTTCCATGAGAAAACATGGAAATTAAAATTTGAAACAATGCAAATAATGAAATATTTTTAACAAATGGGTGATAAGATATTATAAGAGAATACTATATGATTTTATGATTATAAATATAGTTATATTATAAATTTATAAAATTATTAATACCATTATATAGGAGGATAATTACTTTTTAACCAAAATGTTGTGTGAGGTAAGGGACTTAATCTCAATTTTTTTTCATTGAGGCATATTATAATGTTATGCAGCTAATTTATTTTATGTGGCCTATGCCCTTCCCATTGTTGGATCAAATATGTAGATATATATGTCTATTAGATGTAACAATACAAGAGGGGGGGTTAATTGTAGGTTTAAAAACTTTTGAGTTTTACCAACTAAGAGATTAGTTTAAATGATCTTAAACTAATACAAAAACAAACACCCATAATTGTATTGAATATAAAAATGTATGATGTATTTTAATACTAATGTAAGGTAAAACAATTGTATTCAAGATGAACACAATAATAAGAGTAATAAAAAGATGAATGATTCTAACTTAAAGTGTATAGAATCAATCAATACAATATGTAGTAGATTGATTGTAATTGAAACAATTACAATTGAATATGTAAAGAAGAAATGAAACAATAAAATTCCTTTCTAATACAAGTAATAGAGGAAATGTAAAAGAATTACAATTATTTTAACCCAAAGAGAAGGGTTATCATTTCACCTAGGATAAAAGGTTTGTCTCACCAACACCTTGGCGAGCCCTTGATACGATGATCGGACTGTCTGTCTGCCTATCACTGGCAGCCCTTGATACGATGATCAGCACGTTTGTCTACCTATCCCTGGAAGCCCTCAATACGATGATCGGTATGTCTGTCTGCCTATCCCCTGCAGCCCTCGATTTTGTAGGTAATGGGAACCTCTGTCTTTCAATTTCTTGAAAGCCCTTGATACGATGATCGGATGCTCAAAGATGGTGAGAGAAGTCACAAAATCTCTCTCTAAAATCTTGATTGAAGCAAAGTATCACAGTTGATCCACACGGTATCATTCGTTCTCTCGTTCTCAGCTTCAAATGACCTCCTATTTATAGGCCTCAGATTCCAACGGTCATGTTTCCTCCAAAGGTCATATTTCTCCGAAAAACTCGGAGGGACGTGGACACCTGGCATCATAACGGTCATATTGAAACAGAAATCACGACAACGTTTTGATTAGTTTGTAACTAAATCAACGACATCGTATTGGTTAAAACAATATATATTTTTATGATAAGCAATGGTATGATTCCTATGAAATAAGTGTTTTTGTCTAAGTACCAAAACAAGTAATGAACGTATTAATAGCAGAGTCAACGCAATACATTTGACATAGTTAGTACAGTACGATTGACTGAGTCAGTACGGTTCGATTGATAGAGTCAGTACTATATGATTTACAGAGTCAGTACGATACGATTGACAGAGTCAGTACGATACGATTGACAGAGTCAGTATGATACGAGTGACAGAGTCAGTACGATACGATTGACAGAGTCAGTACGATACGATTAAAAATACATTTTTGATTTCCAAAACAAAATATAGAAGTCAAAAGATAACATTTGACTCACTAATATCCCCCTTTTTGGAAATCACAACAAATAAAGAAAATATAACAATAAAAACTTATATCCCCCTGAGTTATTGGAAACTCTTATGAATATGAATTTGAATACAACTAACTCCCCCTTGGGTATGGACTTTCCTAAGGATTGTATTCGTATATTTTCCTTAAGAGTGTTGTAAAGCATTCTACCCCTTTATAAAACATTCTCCCCTTTATAAACATTCACCCCCTTTGTGATTTACAAATAGAAAGTGGTAATCTTGAATTGTCTGAAGGAGTTATAAAATAAACACAAGACAATGGATAAAAGAAAAGAATCATAAAAGTTATTACAAAATAAACACAGCTTTCAAAGAGAAACAAATACAAGTAATTTGGTTTCTCTTTCTTTCTCCTTTTTGATCAACTCATGAAGAACCGCCTTCATCTTTTTTATCTCCTTCTTGTCTTCAGAAATTGATTCACCCTAAGTTCTGAGAATCTCTTGTTGGTCCTCAAAAATCTGATCTTGATTCTTGATAGTCTCCTCCTGGACTCTGATTACTTCTTCAAGAGTATCAATTCTGTATTTCAAATTCTTTTTATCTTTGGATAACATAGAATTTTGATTCTTCAACAAAACCATTTCATACTTGAAATATTAATCCTTTGAGAATTTAGATTGAAAAACATTCATTCTCTCTTGCATGTCTTTTACTAAAAAACATCGGCTCGTTGAGAAGAAAAAAGATTCAACCATTCAACTGTTTCTCTGTCAAGATTATTAAAAGAAATTGCAAGTTCATTTGACAACCTTCTTATATATTCAATTTCAATATCATGATCATTGATTGTGCTCTCTATTTTGTACGACCACATGGTCTTCTTATTGCTGGCTTTCTTATGAGCAACTGAACTTTCTGAATGAACTTTCAAATCGGCTTCAACTGACAAAACTATCTTTCTCAACTCTTTTATAGAGCCAAACTTCTCCTTTTGATTGTCAGTAATGAAATCAATCTTCCCTTCCATCCTCGGGAAATAAGGAATGGTCTTCTCAACCATTATTAAAAGATGAACAATGTAATAACTCTTCTTGAGAGAGATTGTTTGTTCTGAATCAGTATCTTCATCGTACGATGCTAGTTCATACGATCGTCTTGAATCAACAACTAGCTGTTTTCCTTTTGATTTTTCTTTATGCTTTATTTCTTCTTCCACTCTGTCACTAATGACAACAACTTTATCAGTGTGAAAGGATTGAGCACCTTGCTTTTCTTGAGATGAAATTCTGTCCGGAGATCGTGCTTGATCGACATGAGGAGTTTGCTGAACACCTTCACTCAACTTTTGAACTGATTCCTCTTTACTCTTCTTAGAACAATGACGAAATTCTAAGATAAAATCTCCTTCCTCTTCTTCAACTTCTTCTATTTCTTCCATCAATTGTTTTCCTTTTTCTTTCTCAGGAAGGCTCTGTACGATGGGCTCTTGATGCACTTCTGTGGTAAGTTGAGCACTGGATTCCTCAACTTCTTTCAAGACATTAGAGATATCAAAGTCTTGAGCCTTTCTTTTCAAAACAGCTTTGCTTTTCTTCTCACCCTTAAGGTTTTCTTCTACCCTTATTCTTTCTGCAAAAGCCTCAGCCGGGTCAAGACCGAACTTTGGATAACCTTCTTTTCTCTGTTCCTTATCCTTTCTCCATTTGGCTACAACCTCCTTAATATACCTTGGATTCTTCTTAGGCTATGAACTGGTTTGCAGATCAGAATTTTGAGTAACACTAGTAGATTGAATGTCTTTGGCTGGCATAGGTGCCGATTGATTCTGAGCCAATTCAGCTTCCACATCTCTGACAAAAAGTTTTGAATTCTGATCAAAACAAACATTCAACTTCTTCATAGTACTTTTGCTAATCTAAGAGGGATTCAAATATATGGGTTTTCCTTTCAAAGTAATGTTACAAAACATTATACTTTCGAGAATGAATATCGTAAGGATGGATGGATACATAATCTTTTGAGACTTAATCCCTCCTGTCTTGACATTCTTAATGGTTTCAAAAACATATCCCATGAGATTTACTTTTGTCATATTCACAAGATAGTCAAGCATAAAAAAATATCAGAAACACTCAGATTTTCTCTATCCCCTTTCCTTGGGATAAGAAAACCTTGCATCCATAAAGTGACAAAATGATTGTCCGGAGAAATATGAGACACTTTTATCTTTTCTTCATTAATAACAAAAAAAGACTTTTCAGCACTTTCTCTATAAAACATACCAACTTCCTCTGGTAGTTAATGGGATGGGCAGAAAGAATCCCCTTCAATTGGGACATTCAGAAAATGAGCCGCTTGTTTCACAGACATAGACAACTTTCTATCTTACACAGCAAAATTGATAGTCATGTCTTTGTCGAAAGATACGGTTTTATAAAACTGACAAACTTCATCAAAGAAAACCAGATCTTGAGAAACAGGTCTTTAAACACACAAATGTTCCCATCCTTAAAAGAGAATAATTCTTCTGATTGTGGAATCATACGAATCAAAAAAGTCCCGAGAAACTAACCTTTCTCGGTTAAAGTCTTTCTCTGTAAAATCATTGAAGACATTTCAGCTGGAGTGTTAGTAGAGGATTGAGACATAAAGATGATGCCGATGAAAGATCGTGTGATGATTTAAAAACCAGTGGATCATAGATTCGTCTCAAAACCTAAATAAACAATGTGGGTTTGGGGAGGGGGGCTATTTATAGGCGAAAAAGGGGTGACCGTTGATCTTCTATGGTCAGGATTAGAGGAAAACAGATCCATGGTTAGGATTAAAAACGAAAAAGGGAAAATAAAAAATGGAAAGTACATGTCGGAGAACGTAAGGTAGTTGTTGGTTTTAGGATTAAAGAATACACAACCGTATGAAATAAAATAAAATAGAAGTATGAAACGACATGCTGATGGAAAACAATCTCATTACCATGAACTGAAAATACGATGGAAAACAAACTCATTACCATGAACTGACAATACGATGGAAAACAATCTCATTACCATGAAATGACAAGCCGATGGAAAATAGTCTCATTACCATGAACTGTCAAGCCAATGGAAAACAATCTCATTACCATGAACTGACAAGCCGATGGAAAACAATCTCGTTACCATCATCAGTTAGTACGATGGAAAAGAAATTTGTTACCATCATCGGACAGTACGATGGAAAAGAAATTGATTACCATCATCGGTTGATACGATGGAAAAGAAATTTATTACCATCATCGGTCGACATGATGGAAAAGAAAATGATTACCATCATAGTTCGATACGATGGAAAAGAAATTGATTACCCTCATAGGTCGATACGATGGAAATGAAATTCATTACCAGCATCGGTCGATATGATGGAAAAGAAATTCATTACCATCATAGGTCGCTACGATGGAAAAGAAATTGATTACCATCATCGGTCGATACGATGGAAAAGAAATTGATTTCCAACATAGGTCGATACGATGAAGTAAATAATAAGATTTTCAAGATGATAAACAGAAAACGAATGATACGATAAAACTGTCAATACGATAAACAGAAAAATGAATACACACATCCAGAGAGTAAATAGTTAAGTAACATAAGATAAAATGAATTATAAAAACATAGAAAGAAATGTCCTCCCACTTTCAAGAGGAGTTATTTAATGATAGGAGAATTTTAAAACCTGAAGTAGATATGAATGATTATTTTAATATAATCATTCCTAGCTTCTGTTTTATAAACTCAAATCTATTGGAAGGTAATGGTTTTGTAAAAATGTCCGCAAGTTTTTCTTGCATTCCGATAAATTGTAAAATAATATCTCCTTTTTGTGTGTGATATCTAAGAATATGATTCCTAACATCTTTGTGTTTTGCACAAGAGTGATGTGTTGGGTTCTTACTAAGAGCTGTGGCACTTGTATTATCACAAATAAGTTGAGTTTTGTAGAATCTCATTCCATAGTCAGTGAATGTGTGCTGCATCCACAATACATGAGCACATCATCTTCCAGCTGCTACATATTCAGCTTCAGCAGTGGATAGTGCTGCTGAATGTTGTTTTTTGCAGGACCAATAAACCAAGGAATCTCCTAAGACCTTTAACAAACAAAACATTTGAGATAAGAACTTTTCCATAAAAACAATATTACATATACCAACAATATTTACATGAGCATTATCTCCGAAGGTAACTTTTCTACCATTTGTTTTGATAACCTTTTCAAAGAGATATTTGTTTCCAGTCATGTGTCGAGAACAGCCACTATCCATGTACCAAATGTTCTTATTGGTACACTTCTCGTTTTCTTGAAAAAAAACAATTAGTTTTTCGGAATCCAAACTTGTTTGGATCCAGAATGGTTAGATAAAAGAATTTTAGGAATCCACATTTGTTTTTCAAAATGAGCTTTGTGAAATCCTAAAGATTGAGTTTTGTTAAGAGAACAATCTCTTCTCCAGTGTCCTCCACATTGACAGTTAGAACAAAAAGGGGTTTTTCGAGGAACAAAATAGTTGTTACTAAAAACCGGTTTGGAATAAGTATAACCAAGACCAGAACGATTTCTCAAAGGTCTAGTTTGAGAATAAATCCTGTAAAAGTTTTCTTTTCCATGAGTAAAGTTTGACAAACATTTTTTCAAGTATAAAATCTCTGACTTTAGTTTTAAAACCAAATTCTTATTTTCCAAAACATTTGAATTTGAACTAGAGTTAGGATCTAAAATATTTTTCTTTGAAATTACAGTTTCAAGATCCTTATAAATTTTATCCTTATCAGATTTAACTTTCTCAAGGGTTTTTAAAATACTTTCAAAATCAGAAGTTTTCACATCAAGATCCTTAGAAAGTTCTGATACTTCTTTTGTCAAGATTGAAATTCTAGAATTTTCTTTTTCAAGTCTCTTTTTGAGTTTACAATTTTAATTTTTAAGTAATTTAGAAAATCTAGAGACTTCTTCAAAAGTAGGTAATGTATCATCCTTTGATGATGAGGATTCATCATTTGAAGATTCATAATATTTATTATCAGTATAATTTGCATTTAAAAGAGACATTTTTAATAGCTTCAGCATTGTGTACCATAGCCATGAGACAATGATCTTCAATTGGTAATCTGGCTATAAGTCGGATATTCCTTTATCCTAATGTCTCATATTCTGAAGAATCATCTGAGGAATCACTACCACTTGCACTCCATGTATCATTTTCTTTCAAGACATTCTTTGTCTTATAAAACCTTTTCTTGTTTCTTTCAGCGTGTTTATCCTTTCTATCATTCCTTTTCAGTAAAGGACAATCAGGCCTTATATGTCCTGCTTTCATACATTCATAACAAGTTACTTCTGAATTTTTCCTCTCCTTCCAATATTTCTTTTTGAATCTATATTGTAAGTCTTTCATTCCCACAATATTGTTCATTCTTCGAGCAAGATTGGCTAACTCATTGTCCGAAAGATTACAATCAATTGAATCAGATATAAAAGCTTTCTTGGATTTAGACCTTGTAAGCCTTTCAAGAGATTTAGATTTAGATGCAAAGGCTACACTTCCATTACCATTCTTCTTCTTGTTGAAATCAGCATCACTCTTCATTCTTGTCTCGTGCTGTAGAAGAGTTCCAAAGAGTTCATCAAGAGTAATCTGGGAAACTTTTCTATTTTCATCAATAGCTGTCCTTTTTGACTCCCATTCATTTGGAAATATATCTATAATCTTATCAACTAGAGATTCATCATCAAGACCTTTTTCTCCCATATATTGTAAGCTGTTGACGATTTTCATAAACCTTTGTTGCACTTTACATACTGGCTCTCCATATAGAAAAACAAATCCATGATACTCTGCTCGAAGCATTGCACTCCTTGTTTCTATAACATTGGATGTACCAAAATGAGTGACTTCTAATTTCTTCCAAATAAAGTTGGCTTCTTCACATGAAGATATCTGACTGTATATATTCCTGGTCATATAGCATAATAAACTGTTGTGTAACTTGTAATTTAGTTGATATTCTTACTTCTCTTGGTTGGTGAAAGTACTAGCTTCTTTGTCAAGAATTTTGTAACCTCCAGTAAGCATAATAAAATTGTCCACACCAGTATTGATAACGAATGTCTTCATACAATCTCTCCAATACTCATAATCATTCCAATTAAAGATAGGTGGTCTAGAAGGATTCAGATTGTCTATTGACCCAATATTCATTCCTGCCATCTAATACAACAAAAACTTTTCCACTCCACACGTTAGTGTAGTAAGTATTTAAGATAGTAATATGAAAGAAATAAATCTACTAATACAAATCAGTTGAAAACATCCTCTGATACTAATTTTTGGATCGAATATGTAGATATGTATGTCTATTAGATGGAATAATACAAGAGGGGGTGAATTGTAGGTTTAAAAACCTTTGAGTTTTAGCAACTAAGAGATTAGTTGAAATGATCTTAAACTAATACAAAAACAAACACCCACAATTGTATTGAATATAAAAAGGTATGATGTATTGTAATACTAATGTAAAGTAAAACAATTTTATTCAAGATGAACACAATAACCAGAGTAATACAAAGATGAATGATTCTACCTTAAAGCATATAGAATCAATCAATACAATATGTAATAGAATGATTGTAATTGAAACAATTACAATTGAATATGTAAAGAAGAAAGGAAACAATACAAATTCCTTTCTAATACAAGTAACATCGGAAATGTAAAAGAATTACAATTCTTTTAACCCAAAGAGAAGGGTTATCCTTTCACCTAGGATAAAAGGTCTGTCTCATCAACACCTTGGTGAGCCCTCGATATCATGATCAGACTGTCTGTCTGCCTATCCCTGGTAGCCCTCGATACGATGATCGACACGTCTTTCTGCCTATCCCCGGCAGCCCTCAATATGATGATCAGTATGTCTGTCTGCCTATCCCCGACAACCCTCGATTTTGTAGGTAATCAGCACCTCTGTCTTTCAATTGCTTGAACGCCGTCGATACAATGATCGGATGCACAAAAAAGATGAGAAAAGTCAAAGAATCTCTCTCTAGAATCATGATTGAAGCAAAGTATCACAGTTTTTCCACACGGTCTCATTCGTTCTCTCATTCTCAGCTTCAAATAACCTCCTATTTATAGGCCTGAGGTTCCAACGGTCATGTTGCCTCCAACAGTCATATTTCTCCGAAAAAATCGGAGGGACATGGGCACCTGGAATCATAACGGTCAAATTGAAACAGAAAGCACGACATCGTTTTTATTAGTTTGTAACTAACTCAACGACATCATATTGGTTAAAATAAGATATATATTGATTATAAGCAATGGTACTATTCATATGAAACAAGTGTTTTGGTCTAAGTACCAAAACAAGTAATGAACGTATGAATAGCAGATTCAGTGCAATACATTTGACATAGTCAGTACGGTACGATTGACAGAGTCAGTACGGTACGATTGACAGATTCAGTACGATACGATTGATAGAGTCAGTAAGATACGAGTGACAGAGTCAGTACGATACGATTGACAGAGTCAGTACGATACGATTGATACAGTCAGTACGATACGAGTGACAGATTCAGTACGATATGATTAAAAAGACATTTGTGATTTCCAAAAAAAAAATATAGAAGTCAAATGAAAACATTTGACTCAACACCCATATGACATGTAATATCATTATTTATTAATAAATTATGGAATTATATGTTTCAATTTTAATTGTTTCATCCCTGGGTATTTTACTTGAAAAGTACCATGTTTTGAAGAATTTCATAAAATAAATTTTTTCATTGGATTATATTACTTATTATTTTTGTTTGACAGTGTAAGATTTTATATTTAATGAATTTGGACTACATTATTTTTTATTACCATTTATTTTAAGTGAAAATTAATTTGATGCACAAAATTTATTCATTTATTCTCACTGCAACATTTTGATCATTATATGGTATTTTTTCTAAATTTTTAATTCATTGAGACGTATTTGTTAATATTCACCTATTCATTTTTATGTGGTGTATATAATACCGATTTTATACATTTATCAGAAATAAAAATTCATTCAACATGGTTAATGATTCAATTCATGTATATATTTTCAAGTTAATATAATTTTAATGTATCCAAAGATGTAAGAATATATTTTACAATCTCACATTATGTTGGGATTACATTCATTCTTGTTGAAGGAATCTTTTCATTTATCTTTCATATGATCCAATAATTTTATTATTCATGTTTTATATATCATGGATATTATTATTTCTCAAACCAGATTCCATTTTTACTTGGGGTGTGAACATTTAAATTTATATTGTTAACTACGGAAAGATTTATAAATCCATATCTTATACTCAATAAAGATATTTGTTGATAATGTGTATTGATTCATGAATTAAATATATTGTTTGATATATAAGGGATGATTTGGACATGAATTAGTGGATGTGTCTTAGAATTATTTATCTCATCAATGCATTGGGAGTCCCGTGAGGGTAATTATTAAGCTGGCATTAATCAATTTTCTGTCATTATTTTTAAACATTCCATTATAATGTATTGGCTGTAAAGATATCTTGAATCCTGAAATCATGATGTTCATCAATAAATAATTTATTTCAATAATAATTATTCTATTATTATCCATGATTTTCTCAAAATGATATTTTCTCTGGATGGATTTCATTTTTAGTTATTAAATAAATGTAATAATTTTTCAGTTATTCACTAAGCCATATTGATTATGAATACTCTATTAATGGAACATACCATATTTATATGGATTTTTTTTTTAGTTTTTTACATTTATAAATTTAATATTACATATATTTTCAAGATATCTATGTTATATATCTGTAATGTACGTTTAGTTATTTACATCTCTATACTAAAAATTACATACCTTTAATTATAATAAAATTGTTGAATTGCTGTATTTTAAACCACTGCAATATGCTTCTTCAAAGGATTCATAAACCCGCCTCTAAATGTACCATCTGAATCCATTAGGTGGAGGATTCATCCTTTTAGTAAAGGTTTCTAATAAGTGTTGTCGAAATTATATTTATCAGCAGTATTATTGGTTTTAGTAGCGGTTTTTAGTGGAAAAATATTGTGAGGCTTTAGCGGTGGTTATAACCACCAAAAAATTATTTCCTTTTTCGTAGTGAAACCACCGTTAACCACCACAATACTACAACTAAATACGAATTCTCCATTTATTAGCAATAGTTTAAACTGTCAGCGATTGAAAATTATCAAAATTTCGCAGTGGTATAAAGAGCTGCAAAATGATGATTTACATATAAAAATAAGCTATAGATTCTATAACCACCTAGGTACCTTAAGAAACATATGAAGTGAACAAATAACTCAAGGTGTACACACAAAAAATATAATCATTACTAAATATTTCATGGGAATTTATATCTGGCATTATAAAACACTTCCACGACTCTAAATCAAAGAAACATGCACAAAATGGTAAAGATTCTATTAACACTATGTTTGGTGTAAAATGTTAGGTCATGAAAATTTTAGGTGAATACTCTCTATCACACATGATACATGAAAAAACTCTCTATTTCGATATTTATCTAAAACATCAAAAACACCACTAACCATTGTCCGATGATGAACATTCCCCATCACCCTCTCCATATGTTTCATTATTTTATTCTATCGGAACCAATAAGACATTGTCACGACCCGCCTTCACCCAAAGGAGGGAAGGGTCAGCAGATTGCCAGGCCCTTCCTTCTTTAAATTGAAGGAGATATGATGACCACCAAGACCCGCCTTCAATAGATCCCGGAGTGGCGACTAGCACCAAGGGTATAAAAATTTCTCACAAATGGAAGGCATTACCCCTTTTTGTTTTATAAGATCAAGAGATGAGATGATGAAACTCAACAACACAAAGGTAAAAGAAAATTAAAACCAAAAAATAAACCATTCCCGCATGCATGTTCCAAAAGTAAAGCCACAAAGTACAAAAGGTGACTACAAGGGTAAGTACCAAGGAAGAAAAACAGCAACAGCAACTGCCCCAATGGTCTGAGCTAGTATTGTCCTTTGTGATCCCCGAAGTCCTCCTGGAAACCAAAAAGCAGTTTTTTTATACGTAGGGTGAACATACATGTACACTAAGTAGGGAAAACCAAAGGCTCTCGTGCACACGTGGGGGAACGTGCTAAAGTCCCGTGAGAGAAGGAGTAAACCAAACACAAATCAAGGTAAACTATCCACCCCAGGCCTCACCAAGGCACACTCCCCAAATAATGCAAGTCATGTAATATATATATATAATCAGAGCATATCGATGTTTGGGTAACCCGCGCCTCTTTCCCACTGGTTATTGAGACATCCTACGCATCGGACCAATCCTGTTATTCTGTCACCGTAGTCCCACTGCCACACCCGCCCGCACACACACCTGGGTGACAACTGTCACATGTAACCACGCCTACAATAACCTCGTCCATAACAACCACCACCACGCCCAAAGACACCTGGGCCAGAAGATCCACTGTCATGCCCGAAGACACCTGGGCCTCATCCCGAAGACAGATGGGAAACCACCTGTCGCACACACCTGGACAACCATCACACTGCCCCGCACGAAGGTTCTTGGGCTAATAATGGACCTCAGGCCATCACAGCCTTCCCGAAGATACTTGGGCTATCCGGGAAATGGAGCATAAAAGGAGCTAATAACCAGCTACTAAGAATAGTGTTGGGAAAAACAACCTCCCCCATGAAATGGGGGTGTTCGGCACTAAGTGCTCAACTTGTGTGGGGTGAGAATAAGAAACACAAAGCTACAAGAATAGATATATGTAACAAACACTCACCCAATGCATAGGTTTTCCTAACCAGCCTACAGAACACAACACCACCGCGTTCAAGTCACAAGTCACGACTCTCGCCAACAAAACCCATTTTTCCCATTCTAGTTTCATGTTCAGTAATAATGTTTAATTATGTTTAAGCACAACTGGGCAACTAGTAGGCATAGGCACAAGTCCAAGAAAAAATAAATAGTCAACCATCCACTGTAACGCCCACACCCAGTTCTCAACAACAGAGGATCCCACCCCAATTCGTGATATAAACAAGTACCCACCCGGACTTAAAACTCACAACCACCGAATCCATAACAACAGGTGATTTCATCCCCAATTTCACAAAACCACCGAGAGTATAAAGATAGGGGATCCCATCCCCTCCCACATCTCCAATAATCAGCACGTAAAAGAAAACAACCAACTACCACCACCAACACAAGTCAGGCCCATGCTGGTATTTTCATATTTAAACGACATAACATACTCCATGATTTCAATTTTCGTGTGTTTTAACTGGGTTTATCATAGAAGGATTAATCCTGGTGCCCTAATTTATTTGTCCGGATATACATGATTAACCAATTTACTTTTCACAACAGAAGATTACAACAAAAAAAATCCATTTAAAACATCAGTAGGGGTTCATTAGTACACAAACACTGACCACCAACGATTTCGATTTTCAGAAGGCATAAGCCAACACAACTCAACAAGATAGTCATAATATCAACAACATCAACGATCACAACCTCCATCTTTCTTTATATAATCCAGTTCATTATCTTCATTTAGGTCTGGTTTATCCAGTTCTACAGAATAGAAACACGCCCACCCCGCATTATACACAAAAGAGAGAGGTGAAGGAGAAATTCCATACTTATTGATATATGATCGACGTTTAGGCCGGGCGTGGAACTTTACGGATAACGATGTGGCAGACCCAATGCACTAGAAGCTGTTTGTGAAAAGCTGCGATCAAGGAAAGGAGAAACCACGACTAACCCTTAGTTTATAAGGGTCGTAGACGGTTGAGGTGAGAACATGAAACCGCATAAGGCACGGGGGTCGTGGGTTGACCACACGGCTCCACTCGTCATTAAATTTGTTCGAGTGGTTTAAACCGACTTATTAATTGATTAAGAATTTAATTAAAAATCTTATGCGCATTACGGGTCTATAAAACACGCTCAAACATTTCAAAATAGGGTTTAAAACCCTATTTGCGCAAAATGGAGTGCTTCTGGAAATAACCCGCAGGGTAGGCCAGAGCCACCGGTAGCTGAGAGCTACCGGTGGGTGACAGCCACCGGTATCTGAGCTACCGGTAGGCTGCAGCCACCAGTAGGCCGAGCTACCGGTAGACCGAGATACTGTTAGACAGAGCTACCGGTAGCTGTAGCTACCGGTAGACCGAGCTACAGGTAGACAGAGCTACCGGTAGGCTGCGACCACCGGTAGACCGAACTACCGGTAGGCTTGCAGCCGGTAGGCTAAGGCTACCAGTAGGCCTACACCACCATGATTCCCAGACCAGAAAACCCAAAACGAGATTTTCAAAAAGTAATAGTCCCCAAAAACCCAGGCCATTACATCAGATACCTCTTAAATGATTCTCGTCATCGAGAATCAAAACAAACCAGAAGGGAAGAGAGGGTCCGAACAACAACCTTGAATGTTACCTCTAATTATTGAACCCATGATAACTAAAACATTTCCCTGCCAAGAACCAAGAAACATACCATGCCAAACTACCCAAGAATGTGGGTTGGGGAGTCCCCTCCCCCATGTCAAGATATTATCCGCTTTGGGCAGCACTGACTCAACCGTACGGGTTTAATCGCATCCACCTTAATGCTTTTTGATTAGGGGTCAGGTTCTCTACTCCCCCATAGCGAAGTGTTTCCACACACAAATAGAGGAATGAAAACTAGTACATTTCATAGCCAAAAGACAAAATGTTCTACCACAACAGGTATAACAAGGAACACAACTCAAAACAACTCTGGGTACGGGGTACGCATCTGTTCTTCCCTCTCCCACATACTCTCTTCAAGACCACCATGTCTCCACATCACACGAACCAAGGGGATGGTTCGCCCGTGAAGCACCTTCTCCTTGCGATCCTCGATCATCACTGGTCTCTCCACAAAGGTCACGTCGTCCTCGACGTCCAGCTCACCCCAATCAAGGATGTGTGAATCGTCGTGAAGATACCAACGGAGCTGGGACACATGGAAGACACCATGTATTCCCAGTAGCGGTGGTGGCAACGCTAGATGATAAGCCACCTCGCCGACCCTCCACAACACTTCGAAGGGTCCGATGAACCTGGATAAAGCATACTCCCCTTGTCGAACCTCTGATGCCCATGCTGAGGGGAGACCTTCAAGAAAGTGTGGTCCCCAACCTCAAACTCCAAGGTCCTTCTCTTGGTATCAGTATATGACTTATGTCGGTCCTGGGCCGCCTTCATCCTTTCCCGTATGAGTTGAACCTTTTTTGTCGTGCCCTGCACCACTTCCGGGCCAAGGATGCATGACTCTCCTACTTCGGCCCAACACACAGGTGAACGGAATGGCCTCCCGTACAAAGCTTCAAACGGGTCCATTCCAATTGTAGAGTGATAGCTATTATTGCAAGAAAACTCTACCAGGGGCATGTGTCGCACCCATGATCCTCCTGAGTCCAGAACACATGCCCGTAGCATATCCTCCAAGGTCTGGATGGTGCGCTCTTTTTTTCCATCTGTCTGGGGATGTAAAGCAGTGCTAAGGCATAACTGGGTGCCAAACGCATGCTGCAACCCTCTCCATACTCACGAGGTAAACTGTGCGTAACTATCCAAGACTATAGACCTCAGAACTCCATGCAACCTCACCACCTCATCCACGTACTTCCGTGCAAAAGAATCCACAGTACACGAATTCCTGATTGCCAGAAAGTGAGCCGATTTTGTCAACCTGCCCACTACCACCTAGATGGCGTCGTATCCCCCATGGAACATGGGTAGACCCATGATGAAATCCATTGAGATGTCATCCCACTTCCACTCGGGGACATTTAGGGGCTGCAGTAGGCCACCTCAAACTCGATGTTCAGCCTTCACTTGCTGACACACTAAGAACTTGGCCATAAACTCTGCCACCGCTCGCTTAACTACGGGCCACCATAACTGCCTCTTCAGCCCCTGGTACATCTTGGGAACTCTTGGGTGTACCGCCAGGGGTGAGTTGTGGAACTCACTGAGAACCTTGTCGCGCATCACTCCTGGAACAAACAACCTTTTCTAGATAAGCATCTAGTTCTGACCATCCTCTGTCTATCTTTCCGGAGCATTGCCCTGGTCAACTTGGTCACACATCACCTCGCACTCCGGGTCTCCCCACTGAGAGTCCTCCACATGATGAAACATAGATGACTGCACTATCATCTGATATAGGCTGCCTCTACTGCTATCCATCCTCGCATCCATGTGTAAGACAACCAACTCCTCTATTGCCTTCCAGGCATCCGCTGACTCTCGGACCGCATCCTTATGCGTCCTTCTGCTCAAGGCATCAACCACCACATTTCCCATCCCCTCAGTATAAGAGATCTCAAATTCATAATCCTGGAGGAACTCCACCCATCTCTGCTGTCGCAAGTTTAAGTCCCGCTGGGATACGATATACCTCAAGCTTTTGTGATCCGTGAAGACCACAAAGCGTTCCCCGATGAGGTAGTGCTACCATAACATAAGCACAGAAACGACCGTTGCAAGCTCCAAGTAGTGGGTGGCGTAATTACGCTCATGGGGGCATAGCTGCCTGGACCCATAAGAGATCACCCCTTTTCGCTGCATCAGCATGCATCCTAGGCCCTATCTTGAAGCATAACAGAACACCTCATAGGCCACCCCTTCTTCTGGTAATCTCAGCACTAGGGCACTAACCAACTTATCTTTCAGATAGCTGAAGGCTGACTCACACTGCTCACTCCACACAAAAACCAGGTATTTCATTGTCAGGGCTGTCAAAGGGGCCGCAACTCGGGAGACGTTGGGTACGAACCTCCGATAGTAACCTGCAACCCCAAGGAAACTACAGACTTCTGCCACATTCTTGGGTGCCGCCCAAGAAACAACCACCTCAACATTTGATGGGTCCACCACTACCCCCCTGCTCTGACATCACGTGTCTGAGGAAGTGCACTTCCCCTGTCCAGAACATGCATTTCGACAACATCCCATAGAGCTGGTACTGTCGGAGGACCTCCAAAACTGTCTTCAGGTGCTCTGCATGGTCCTCTTCTGGCCTCGAATAGATCAGGATATCGTCGATGAACACAACCACGAACCGATCCAAGTACTCCCGGAAGATGGAGTTCATAAGCCCCATGAACACTTCCAGGGCGTTCGTAACACCGAAGGGCATGACTACGAACTCAAAGTGTCCTTACCTACACATGAAGGCCGTCTTCGGGATGTCGCTTTCCTTCACTCTCAGTTGGTGGTACCCAGACCGCAGGTCGATCTTCAAGAACTATCCTTACCCTTTCAGCTGGTCGAAAAGATCGTCTATCCTCGGAAGAGGGTATCGATTCTTGATCGTCACCTGATTCAGCCTCCTGTAGTTTATTAACAACCTGAGACCACCATCTTCTTTCTTTGAGAACATGACTGGAGCACCCCACGGTGACACACTAGGGAGAACATAACCCCTATTCATTATGATCGTCAATCTGGATCAGCAACACCCGTAGCTCTAAAGGTGCCATCCGGTAAGGAGGCATCGAGATCGGTCGAGCTCCAGGCTGCAGATCTATCCCAAAATCGATATCACGCCGAGGGGGTAGAGTCGTTACCTCCTCAGGGAAGACATCCATAAACTCACGGAAAATCTCTGGCACTTCCACCATTTCAGCATCTACTGATTCCACTGTCAGCTCGGTCAACAAGGAGAGGAGAGGTTCCTCTCGCCTGTTTCCCTTCGGACTGCTCCGCTCACCGGTGAAGGTAACATGCCGGCTGTCCACGTCCAAGAACACCACCCTTATTCGGAAACAGTCGATGATGGCACACAAAGGAAATATCCAGTCGATGCCTAGGATGACATCATATGGCTGAATCTGTAAAAGAAGAGGATCTCTAACTGACTGATGTGGCCCTATCATCAGTCTACATCACCGACAAACAAACAAAAAGTTGGTCTGACCTCCGACTAGTGTGCTCAGCACCAGGGGAACTAGAAGTCTCTCCGCATCTACTCCCAAGGCACGGGCTAGACTCGGTGCAACAAAGGAGTGTGAAGTTCTGGTATCAAACAAGGCATAAGCAATAGTGCTAAACAGACTGATCTTACCTCGAACAACGTTTGGCCCTTCTGGAACTACTACCTCTTCGGCGTGTAACTGTCCACGCCCAGCTCCCTTTCCCATCGGCTATCAGCCACCTCCCAGACCACGCCCTGGTCGATGTCCCTAATGTGCACCCTGAGGTCGACCTCCTCCTCCTACGTCTGCCCTCGGAGGACCGGGAGCACGTTGTCCCTGCTACTGTTGGAAATTTCTGGCTGCAAGCTGCTGCTGGGGCGGGTGCGAGACGTGTCCGCCACCGCCGTACTGCACCCAGTTTGGGTAATGACTTTGGAGATGTCCAGGACTCCCACAGACGAAGCACCGTAGTCTCGGGCCCGAAGGAAAAGGGTGAGGGTCGGGGGATCGAAACTGAAACTGCTACGGTCTTCTCCCTTTTGGTCGGAACCTAGAGGGTTCTAATGCTAGCGTCCTGGTGCTGAGGCCTTTCCCTTCGATGGTCCCAGTTGGATCCCCTCTCGTGACACTATTCCTAGAGCATGCATCATCTCCACCACTTCATCCTTCTTCTGGACGTCCAAGTACGTCGGCATGGTAAAGGGGGTAACAGCATACTGGAGGGAGGGTCGGAGTGCCTCCTCTAAATGTCTTGCCCGAGACTCCTCATCGGGAAAGAGGTCTGGAGAAAAACGTAGGAGGTCCTTGAACTTGATCCCTAGCTCCCTCGCGGACATACTCCCCTGCTGGAGGGAGAGTAGTTCCTGCCTTTTTTCTGGCTTCATCGTCGAGGAGAGGAATTCCGCCCGGAACACCCTCTCGAAATACGCAAAAGCCACCTCAGACTCTCTACTCTCCCCAGGTAAAGCATCCACCACTGACAGGCCGCTCCCCACATCTGGCTGACTGAAAAAGGAACCCAGTACTTGTTCGGGGCCCGAATCAGGCCGAAAGCTATAACTAGCTCCTCTAGCCAACCTTTTGTCTTCATGTCGGAGGTGCTGCCCTCATACTTCTCGAGGGCCTGTCGCTGGAAGGCCTGAAGAGTCTTCTTCCACTGGTCATCCTCTTCCTCTCGATCAGCTCTCTGCCAGTTAGCCAAAGTAGTCTCCAAGGCCTCGATCGCCTGTACCACACGTGGTCGCCTTCCAGGTGAAATAGCTACAAGGTAAATAAGGAATGGCTAAGCCCATGTAGTGCAGAATATCGTTCTTAAAACTTCTTAAAATTTTAAATTTATTCTGAATTCCCAAGACATCCCTGAAACACAAGAACACAAGTCATTATGAAGCATGTACCTTTCCTAGGGTCTCTACCCTGCAATCAGTGTGGTCTGAATTGGTCGTTTGATAGGTCCAGAGTCCTCGCATCGGATCACGGGGGACCCTAAAATCCAGTGTCCTAGCCGGTCTTCCCTGGCCTAATTCACACGCCATGGTCACCCAACACTGTTTCCTTACCATCCCATGCAATCCTCACTGTTCCTAACTCCGGACTCCATCATATCTCTCAACCATCACCTCTCATACAATTTTGTCACGACCCACCTTCACCAAAAGGAGGGAAGGGTCAGCAGATTTCCAGGCCCTTCCTTCTTTATGTTGAAGGAGAGATAATGACCTCTGAGACCCGCCTTCAATAGGTCCAGGAGTGGCTACTAGCACCAAGGGTATAGAAATTTCTCACAAATGGAAGGCATTACCCCTATTTGTTTTATAAGATCGAGAGATGAGATTATGAAACTCAACAACACGAAGGTAAGAGAAAAGTAAAACCAAAAAATAATCCACTCCCACATTCATGTTCCAAAAGTAAAGCCACAAAGTACAAAAGGTGACTACAAGGGTACATACCAAGGAAGAAAAACAGCAACTGCAACTACCCCAAATATCTGAGCTTGTATCGTCCAACGCGATCCCCAAAGTCCTCCTGGAAACCTGAAAGCGGTTTTTTTTATACGTAGGGTGAGCATACAAGTACCCTCAGTAGGGAAAACCAAAGACTCTCGTGCACAAGTGGGGTAACGTGCTAATGTCCCGTGAGAGAAGGAGTAAACCAAACACATATCAAGGTATACTATCCACCCCACGCCTTACTGAGGCACACTTCCCAAATAACGCAAGTCAAGTAATATATATATAATCAGAGCACATCGATGTTTGGGTACCTCGCGCCACTTTCCCACTGGTTATTGAGACATCCTACGCATCGGACCAATCCCACCATTCTGTCATTGAAGTCCCACTGCCACACCCGCCCGCACACACACCTGGGCCACAACTGTCACACTTAACCACGCCTACAAACACCTAGGCCATAACAACCACCACCACGCCCGAAGACACCTGGTCCAGAATATCCAATGTCACGCCCGAAGACACATGGGAATCATCCCGAAGCACTTGGCAAACCACCTTCCGCACATACCTGGCCAACCATCACACTTCCCCGCTCGAAGGTTCTTGGGATAATAATGGACCTTAGGCCATCACAGCATGCCCGTAGATACTTGGGTTATCCGGGAAATGGAGCAGAAAAGGAGCTAATAACCAACCACTAAGAATAGTGTTGGAAAAAACACCCTCCCCCATGAAATTGGGGTGTTCGGTACTATGTACTCAACTTGAGTGGGGCTCTAATAAGAAACACAAAGCTACAAGTATAGATATAGGTAACAAACAGTCACCCAAATCATAGGTTTTCCTAACCAGCTACAGAACACAACACCACTGCATCCAAGTCACATGTCACGACTCTCGCCAACAAAACCCATTTGTCTCATTCTTGTTTCATGTTCAGTAATAATGTTTAATTAAGTTTAAGCACTAATGGGAAAATAGTAGGCATAGGAACATGTCCAGGAAAAAATAAACAGTCAAGCATCAACCTTAACGCCCACACACGGTTCTCAACAACAGAGGATCCCACCCCAATTCGTGATATAAACAAGTACCCACCCAGTATTAAAACTCACAACCACCGAATCCATACCAATAGGGGATCCCATCCCCAATTTCACACACCCACCGAGAGTATAAAGACAGGGGACCCCATCCCCTCCCACATCTCCAGAAATCGGCCCGTAAAAGAAAACAACCAACTACCGCCACCAACACAAGTCAGGGCCATGCCTGTATTTTTAGATTTAAACGACATAACACACTCCATGATTTCAATTTTCGTGTGTTTTAACCGGGGTTATCACAGATGGGTTAGTCCTTGTGCCTCAATTTTTTTGGCCGAATATACGTGATTAACCAATTTACTTTTCACAGCAAGAGTTTACAACCACAAACAGGCCATTTAAAACCTCAGCAGGGGTTCATTAGTGCAAAAACAACAACCAGTAACGGCCTCGATTTTCAGAAGGCATAAGCCCGCACAACTCAGCAAGATGGTCATAATATAAAAAATATCAATGATCACATCCCCCATCTTTATTTATAGAATCCAGTTCATTATCATTATTTAGGTATGGTTTATCCAATTCTACAGAATAGTAACATGGCCACCCCGCATGATACACAAAAGAGAGTGGTGAAGGAGAAATTCCCTACTTGTTGATAGATGATCGACATTTAGGTCGGGCGTGGAACTTTACGGATAATGATGCGGTGCGCCCGATGAACTAGAAGCTGTTTGTGAAAAGCCGCGATCGAGGAAAGGAGTCACCACGACTAACACTTAGTTAATAAGAGCCGTGGATGGTTGAGGTGAGAACGTGAAACCGCGTAAGGCGCGGGGGTTGTGGGTTGACCACGTAGATCCACTCATCATTAAAGGGGGTCGAGTGGTTTAAACCGAATCATTAATTGATTAAGTATTTAATTAAAACTCTTATGTGCGTTACAAGTCTTTAAAACACGCTCAAATAGGTCAAAAATAGGGTTTAAAACTCTATTTGCGCAAAAGGGAGCGCTACTGGAAATAACCCACGGGGTAGGCCAGAGCCACTGGTAGCTGAGAGGTACCGATGGGTGACAGCCACCAGTAGGCTGCAGCCACTGGTAGGCATAGCTACCGGTCGGCTGCAACTATCGGTAGGCCGCACTACCGGTAGGCTGCAGCTACCGGTAGGCTGCTGTTACTGGTAGGCCGAGCTACCGGTAGGCTGCAGATACCGGTAGGCCGAGATACCGGTAGGCCGAGATACCGGTATACAGAGATACAGGTAGCTGCGGCCACCGGTAGACCGAGCTACAAGTAGACAGAGCTACCGGTAGGCTGCGGCCACCGGTATACCGAGCTACCGGTAGGCCTGCTACCGGTCGACTAAGGCTACCGGTAGGCCTACACCACCGTGATTCCCAGACCAGAAAACCCAAAACGATATTTTCACAAATTAATGGACCCCAAAAAACCAGGACATTATAGACATTTATATCAAAAACTAAATAATTATGTATATTTATATTTAAACATAAAACCGATAAATGTTTACAAACTAAATGATGTTGAAATATCTTTATTTACCTTCTCACCAACAATTATGACCTCGGAGGAATCATATAGGACAACTATCTTTAGTCTAGTCAGATTCCATATATCTGAACGTTTCAAATTTTAATCTAAAGTAGCATTGTATCGATTATTTATGAAAAAACAGTTTGAAGTGTTAAAATGATAAATAAATTTTTTTTCATATTAAAATTTGTACCTATAACAGTCACCAATCAATATCCCTGTGAAGAACTAGAAGTTCCACCCTTCTCCCTCACTACTGAGTTCTTTGAGTGGGAATATGCGGAGTGAGCCAGTGATGGGATAATGAGGGAGGGTGTGATAGATGGTGCATGGGAAAGGGTATAGTGTATCATATGTTTTAGGGTAGGAGACAGATGGATCGTCATATATCAGTGTGGTCGATAGAACATCGACTAGGAGTCAACTGGAAGTATATCGCTTCCTCTTTGGAATTCTTGACATTTAATCGAATAATATTTAGTTTAGAACATATATTTCAAAGCATTCGTGTATAAAAAATAGAATTGATAACAGGTACACATTAATAGAAAACAAAATATACATAACAATAATAATTAATGACTTCTTAAATGACATAAGTGGCAAATAATTGAATACATAACTGCACATAAAATCATTTCCACCTTCAATCATGTCAATTTCATGCTCCATAATTACTCCATCTACTTCATACACCCCTTTTAATACTATTATTTTCAATATATAGATGGATAAATAGGTATGTTTCTTTTTGTGGATGGGATTCAATGTCAGAGTTCATATATTCCACTTTATCACCCATATTATACAAGTATCTTTGTTTTTTCTGAGCAACTACACTCAACCCATTATCAGTGAAATCATACACATAATATACTATTTCACTTTCAAATGGTAATTTATATGGATCATGTAGTTCACAGTCTCCAACATCCATTAAGTGAGAGATGTTTACAGAAGTAAATTATACGGAATCTAATTTAACACCCCTGATAATATCTACCCAATTAAATTTTAATAAATAAAATGAAAAATTCCAATGGTGGTTTAATTTGATAATATCATTCTACTTTCTATAGTATCTAAAGTCTAAAAATGTAAATATGTCACTATTCTATTTTTTGAAACCCTCTTCCCAATCGACTATATGGAATATAAATCCATTCACGATATAAGTGTCGAATGTTCTATCTTGTTTTATGGTACCTAAATCAAGAAATATCTAATCTTATGAAAACTCTGCCCAAGTATCAGTATTCATTATCTAAAAAAATTAATATATATTATTTGATTTAAAAAAATATTTGTATCAACCTATTATCAATATTGAATAAAATATTTATGAACATACACATTATGCAAATCGTTCTAAAAGATCATTATTAACAAATTTTGTTATATCTTTCTCATTTTATGTTCTCCTTATCATTCAACACGTAGTTTGTATCCTAAAATTTTTAATAAATTGATCTGAAATATCAATATTCATCAGTACATATCTATGTACCTGTAATAATTCCATTTCTATTAGTGTAACATTTGAGCACATCCCAACTAATCAGCCAATAGTAGGAACATTTTTTGATTTACCATGTATTTGACATTGAGTCAACATTTCCTCAACATATCGAACATGATTAAATTTTTTTTTCAATATCATCGATGTATCTACAATAACATGTATGGAACTACTATACCAAAGAGCCTTCAGAAATAGAGCCTTCAGGTTGAGATTTATTTATCACGTATGATTTCAAATATCAAGATATCTGTAAAATAAAATAAAAAAACATAATTATGTGTTTAATGAAGTTTCATGGATTGTTTAATGAATTGAAAAACATATACATAATGTACTTATCAAAATGATACATCTATCGATAATGTATGTGGCCTCATAAATTAGGTCCTCAACCAAATGCATCGTTAAATGAATTATGATAGTAAAAAATTATGGAGTATATATCATCTCCATTAAAAAAATTGTATGAAAATATATCTGGAAGGTTTTCAAGCTAAAATAGATATATATTTTTCTCACTTAGTTTTTTGAAATATATACAGGATTGGAGTACAATATTAGTAACTTTTTGAGGTAATAATGTATGTAATGCCAATGGTAGTAACTACTGTAACAAAATATATGAATCATGGATTTTGAATCCTTTTAACCTATGATACTTTAAGTCAACACACCTCGATATGTTACTTGAATACCCATCGGATACATTTAAATGTTTTAAAATTATATGGATAGTATCATTATCCCTAATTTTCATTTCAAAAATTTCAGGATCATACTTTCCATTCTCAACTGGCCATAGATCATGATTTATATTCATTTGTTGTAATTATTTACGAGCATTGAGAAGATCCTTTGAAATTACATGATCATTAAGAAATGTGGAGATCAAGTCTTCACAAAAAATTATCTAAATCTGAATCAAATCAATATTGTACCGCAATAAATTGAATTCCCAATACTAAAGTTTTAATAATACAATTTTTTTCTTCCATTGTTGCATTCTAATTTTACTTAACAATGCACATCGAACTCATTTCCCAATATAATTCAAATGATGTGCCTTTCCAAATTCAATTTCAACATTGTCAAGTTGTGACAATATTTTAGAAACTATTAAAAATTTTGGAGGTGGTCTATGATCAATGAATCCATTGAATTTTTACTTGTTCATATGAAAAATATAAGATGCATCGAGAAATATTCTATGACACAAGATGAACCATTTACTACTATGAGGTAGTCGTTCAATGAAAAGAAGAAAAAATAAATATAGGAAAATCCAAACCCATGTAAGTGTTCAAAACTTCTAAATTTTTAAGTCAAGGGAAGTCTCTAATGGTCCACATTTGAGTAGATTGCATTTTGAACATTGTTCTAGAAGATTTTCCATATTTCGTATCACTTTTTATCCATAACACCTTTAATTATTCAATTAATGGCTGAAATTATACATCAATATCATTTCCAAGAATTCTTTTTCTAGGAATAATCCACAAAATGATAAAATTAATTTGTTGCATACACATCCACGGAGGCATACAGTAAAGGATCAAAATAACTGGCCAAATGATATAACTAGTACACAAAGTCTCAAATGGGTTCAATCCATCAACAAACAATCCCAATCAATCATTATAAAGATTAAATGAAAAATATAGATGTAATGAATCAAATTTTTTCTATTATTTGGAATCTCATGGTTATCGCATTAACCCATCATTGTTATTTTCTAAATAATGTCACTTAATTTTTTCGTCAGCTTTCGAAGACATAAATAAATATTCCAATTGAGTGCTCAAAGAATTGTGATTCAAAACCTTTGGTGGTTTATTTATTTTCTTCTTATTCATGGTAGTATATAGATTCTTGTTTCCAACAACACCCATTTAATTCCAACTTGAAGAAGAACATTTTTTCAATCATGTCTACTTGAATACTCTCCTCAAAAAAGCATACAATCATTCACTTAATCTTGTTTTTTTAATTTAGACCAAAAATGATAACAAACTTTTTCATTTCAGAAAAAGTCTCGAGGATTTTTTATTTAGGAAATTTATCATGAAAAAATTGCATTATCATGGACATATACTTATTATTAATTACACCTAGGCATTTGATAAGGTAGAACTTCAGTAGGAAGGAATGTTTTTAATATTTCAAAGCATCCACTTTATAAATCCTAATTTCCATCGTCAACTATACCATGACATGCATCTATCTGCTCAGTGAGGTTTTCACATATGTTATTCTCCACAGAATCAAGAGGAGGATCCAAGGATATGATACAATCTTAATATGGTTCTCCTATAGCCTCACAAATATCACTTGTTACATTGGTATTTTTAGTACCGTCAACCGATTTCTCTAATATGTTTTCATGTTGATGTTGTTCCCTTAAAATGATGATTGAATCATTTACAAGGGTTTTCATTTCATTTTCCACTATCGATGAATTTTGGAGCCCATTATGTGGATTGAAATCAGTGCTCAACCATTCTGTAATGATCAATTCTCCATGCCGAATTCAAGAAAAATATTGACCAGGAAATTTCTTCAATATCAAGTGTTGATAAAATTCATCTATCTTCAACCATCTTATAAATTTAGATTTAGTACATGGACATCTTATTCTCTTATAAACAGATCAATTGGAAATTGAGAAATCTAAAAAATCCTCTACCCCATTAGCATACTAAGGTGTGTTCCTCGGTAATGTGATCCTATTGTTATCCAATTATATTACAGTGTTCCTACAAATTATTAAAAAAGTTTAAACACATAGATATTACTAACGATGAAAAGGGATTCATATATACTAGTTGAAAATAATATAAATATGTTAAATAATATTTTCCTGTAAATATAAATATGGTAAATAATAAATCATACTAAAAAGGATAATTGAAATCCATAAAGTATAGTTGTATGGAAAATGATGTGTAAAAGAGATTATTTTTTCATTTACAAAATATTAAGAAACCTAAGAGGAAAAATAAATGTTGAAATCCATTTTTAATAAAAATATTAGTTTTATAAATCATTGAAAAAAGTATCACAATCCAAATTCAATAATTTATTTGAGGACTAGTATGATTCCATCATTTAAAATTAGGTTGATAATGATCGTGACTTCACGAGTAATGCTAATGAGGCGTTCAGTTGACAAATGAAATGCTTTAAAGATGACAAAATGATTTCATGTAGCCAAAGTAATTCAAAAAATCTTGTAACTATAATGAGGTAATAGGTACATCCTACATAATGTTCCATATACAAAGTTAAAAAAATATTGACTATATCCATTGCTCACTTGCTACTAAAGGAAATTGAAATTTTTTCCCAAAAATATATTCAACCAATACAAAACATAACTAGAGTCATTTAGGAGCATCAATTTTGAATGACTAATTAGATATATTCTTATTGAGTATAATTACTAGGTAAACCCCCATTCAATCCTCTAATATATATTTAAATATATTAAACCACAAAACCCATAAAAGTTGAGATTACTCATCCAACAACAAATTCTTCTTATCTAATGATTTATTGAAACTTAGTAACATAATAATACTAATAATAAATAGTTAACATATAATATACTTCATTAAGAAACTATATTTTTTCATCAATGTCATCCAAAACTGCTTTTATATGTTCCCGGAATCCATATTGTTTATTTTTCTATAATGATGATCCTTTCCCTCAAGGGTTAATGTAAAAAACCATCCTCTAAAGGATGATGTGTACAAATATATATATATATATATGTATATATCAATTTGTGTCTGTTTGTGTGTATATAATCATCCAATATAAGAGACTACATCTTACTATGTGATGGAATTTTTTAAATATCATTCTTTTTCAGTTGGCGTCATCTTCTCAAAAGAAGAAACTATATGTTTGTCATCCATACATAGGAGGCCTCATAATCGCAAATGCGATAATATATTTATTTATAAAAAATATAAATCAATAATATTATACTTATATTTAATCCTTCCTCTATAGAAGTCCATGAATTTTAATTGGAAGAACTTTATATATATATAGATATACCACTATGTGTATCTTGTAGAGAAGTTTCAACCTGAAACATATAATATAATCTCTAAATGTTTCAAGTGATATACATAACAAAATCAAGGTTATAAATGTGAAATTTATGATAATTAAACCTATGTTAATAACACTAAAATCAATTAATGATTGAGAAATGAATTTTTTTCCATATTTACACAGTAAATATTCTTTACATCATAACCATTGACAAGATTAATATAAAAAAATAAAAATTCCATATATTAAATCATTAGAATTATTTAATATAAGAAAATTTATAATTTATTCATATTAAAAAAATCATGCTTTAGAGGAAATCATAATGCACCAACTCACTCTACACTCTCATAATACAACAATAGCATGATGGAACCCGATATTTTGTATAATCGTATAAAATACATTTATATATTCATAAAAAAATGTAGTAATGCAATAGTCAAGCATAAAAATATCATTCCAATGAATATACAGGTTAAATAACACTCAATGAATAATAAAAATCCCAATTATTCTAGTTTGGGATAGATTCTAGGTACATGTAATAGTTTCAAAAACCATATGGAAAATATGAACTAGAAACATGGTAGTGCTCAGTAGTAATATTACGTGAAATCAGGTGGGAAATATATTGGCCAATAATATAAATTACGTGTTTCTAAAGTATCACATAACCCAACTAGGTTGGTCGATTGTCCTTCATTAATTTCAATCATTATTATATTATTTAAAACCATCACATGAATTAATTTATTTCTCTATTTTCAAGGAGAAATGTACTTTATATTGAGAACACATTTAGGAATTTAAAAACAAATAAACACACATGACTAAATATGAATATTATAAAACCCACATCCTTAACCACCATTTTATTAAAATTATTATAAAAAATATGTCTATAAATATTATTTAGATTAAATATGTTAACATACAAAGTGATGTGTACCTTTAAAAACATGAATTGATAAATCATTTTTAAAGGAGAAATAATTTTACCTAAAACATTTCTCCAATATAACCATTCAAACAAAGGATTTTTATATAAAATAACACTCATGTTGACTCTTAAAAACCAATTCATTACCAAATACCAAGGATTTATATTAAAACCAAACCATTGAAACATTCAATTAAAATCAATTCCCCTTACTTAAAATAACCAAACAATGAAATGCATCCACACCACTCATTAAACTATGGGTTAAGTGAATGAAACATGGTCTCATTAGGGTAACATAGAAAAAACCAATTATGTATTACCAAATTCACAGTTCAATATTAACATATAATATTAATGTAATGATTATAATGAAAACTCCGTAAAAATATTGATATAATGTTCCATAAAATAATAGAATAGAACAACAAATCTTACATAATATCATGTCATACTTCCCGGAAATAAATTTCATTTTTTAAATACATAAATTTATATTTCTAAAATAGAATGTAAATTTTAAAAAAATAAAAATAAAAGGGTAGGAATGTCGAAGTAATTTTTAGAGAATCACTCAAAGGGTTGATACAACCTACCAATATAAATGTTCATATTTTCCAATTCTTATCACCCTCCAAGTAGTTCATAATAATTTCTATAAAAATATAATCACAAATAACACCCTATTAAGAAATCACCATAAATAATGAAAAATAAAAAGACAATAATAAAAATATTTGAATAGAACTAAAAAAATATATCTAAAATGATTAAAGTCTCATTAACTAAACAATTCACTCTATGAAGTACTTTATTTTCATCTATTTTAATGAATACCAAAAAAGAAAATATATCAAAATCATCATCCAAAGAAAGAGTAGGGAAAATGAATACCCTCCTCCTTGGGCAAGAAGAAGTGAAAGGACATAAAAATAAGGTAGTCCCTTAACATTCACCACTAGGTTGGGATGGACAGAAAGGGTTGGCAAGGGTCAGGTGGTAGGGGTTAGGGTAGGGATTGGTGCTGAGGGGTGTTGAGGTAGGGAGATGGGTGTAGAGGCTGAGGACTGGCATCGACGGGTGTAAAGGGTATGGATTCAGCGAGGTCATGGGGGACAGGGGATAAGTGTTGGGTTTGTGAAAAAAAATGTTTTAGTGGCGGTTTAATAAACAACTACTAAACACTGATTTTCATGTAGTGTGTTTAGGATTGATAAGTTATTTGAATGGAATTTTATTTCATTTATTTACCTTTATGTGTTGATTATGATAATTGATTCATGATATCATCCTCTATACTTAACCCTTTTTAAGAATTTGACCTCCCCCTCATTTTTATTTCCATTCTAGGAATCAAGAATGTGTGATAATAATGATATGCAATAATATTCTACTGTGAAAAATGATATTATAAAAAAATTTAGTTATAATTTGTATATTAAAACATTATTTGGGAGTCATGTATGTATCTATTTTAATAATACTAATAAACTATTTTGTCCATTGGGATGTGATTCCTTGTGAGTTTTTCCCATTTAATAATGTCTACCCCATATATAGGTTACTTAATCAGGTCATTTACAATTGGTATCAAAGGATGTTTGGTAGAATTTTTCAGAAATTGATTTATGAAAATATAGATTGGGGAACATAACCCTATAATGAACATAGAGGATAAGAATATAAGAACATCCTAATGTTTTTAAGGTATAGATGATTTTATTTTCCTTGGAAATACATCCATGTTTGTATACTATAAGTAGATGTGGTTCAAGAATAGATGTACCCAGGGTAAATAACTCTGAAAGTGTTTCATCTAACACGACATGAGTGTTTCTTGGTAGATGAAAAGGAGGTTTACTATTCACATGGTTTCACACACCTAGGAGATATTATTGGGATAATTCACGTTTGTATTACAATCCATTATAATGGACTTGAATAAACATTGATAATGAATAACCTAGGTGAAACCTAAGATGTATTATATTAAAGAGAAGGTGTCTCAAAAGTATAGAAAAATGTTTTATGTATGGATAAGAATGGAATAATGTAATATATTTCCAAAGAAAAATGAAGATTATGATAGAAGGAAATAAATTTCTTCCTATAGATCCATTTTTAGTTTATTTTATTAATATTATGGAACCTAGGAATTGTCTAAGTAAATCTCCTCTTCTAAAGGTTAACCCCTTAAACATTTAAGGTCCTATGATGAAATAAATCACTTGAAGTATTTGTGTATTTGGATTCATGATTTATATCATAGAAGTATTTTTACAAATGGAATTTTTTAAAAGAATCATAAAAAATCTAATGATTTTGATAACTTGTAGTATAAAATATGTCTTCATTAACTAAAGTATAGAAACATGGGTTTTTGAGATCAAAATTGGTCATAATTTCAATGTATTAAATATCACTTTTTTGGTGTTATGTGATGGTAGTATACTGAGATTATGGATATTTTGGGATACATTTATGGAAATACAACCCATTAGTTTAGTATATGGTTTAGTGAAATGTTGTTAAAGGAATAATAAACACACTATTTTATGAATAAGGGTAAATGTATTGGTAACATTTATAGTTTATATTATCATTGATGTTGAGGTTATTATGAGTTATTCCACTTTTTTAATGTTAACAGAATTAGATTAATGTTATTTTCAAAAAAGGACAACATGCATGTTAGGTGTCAACATGTCACATTCGGCAAGGACATGGATCTTGAACCCATAATGGAAGTATGATAAGGGTTTAACACCTACCACTATCCTACATAATGTAATGGGTAATATGTACTTATTTTTATTTAAACTATTTGAGAAAAAAATATTAATGATGATCCAGTGGAATTACTATTATGGTTTAGAAAATAATTTATTATATTTGATATATTATGCTACCAATATTGGTTTTAGAAAATAGTATGAGATAGATAGAAATACTGTTCACACTTTTATAGATTTTATGATTTGTTAAAATTTTATTTTAGAGATTTATATTTAAAAAATTTATTTTTGGATATTTATTTCAAGGGTTAAAAGATAAATTGCAAATTTATTGAGGAATAACCAAAGGATGAAATGTTTCTAATGAAATAAATTGATATCAGGTAAAAATATTTACTTATATTCATAAAAAATATAATAATTACTCAACATTAGGAAAATTATATTGAAATAATTTTATCACATTACATTCATACTCAATGGATCAAATGGCCTTTTAAATAATCAATGATTTATGGTTATTAGGTCTTTAAAATTCCTTTGATTATTCACTTTTTTGTGCCAATAACAACTATTGCACTCTATAATTATTTATGTTTTTCTTAAATATCCTTATATTCATGTCCCATAAATTTTTTAATAATTAGAAACCCAGATATGTGTTATTTCATATGTCCTTAATATTTACATTTCTCCCTTATCAAGAGGATGTTTTATTCATTATTTTTGGATGTTGTTTTTTCAATAAAGGTATTTCCAAATGTCAAACCCTTGATTATCGAGATAATGTTCAAATTATGAGCACATAATTTATTGAATGTTTGTATAATGAAAAATTATGGTACATTATATGAATAAAATTTTATTCAATTATGTTGGAAATACACAACACCGTGCCTAAACTACCCACATAATATATTTCATTAAATTTAGTCTATTCAATAGCTTGAAAAACACACAAACCAAAGCCTAAATGAAATATAACATTGTATACAATTATAACCAAGACATTAATATTTTAATTATTAATAGTACTAAATATATTATTAAAATTATTTATATATTTTTAATACAAATAAAATAATTATTATTCAAAAATAAATAAATATTTTTTTAAAAAAATAGGTATTTATATAAAAACGGTTTAGTTTAACATTGGGATCATAATTAAAAAATAATCTTTAACACATTTTTATACTCTATTTTAAAAAAATTAAATTTATTTATTAAATAATTATATCAAAATTTTATTATATATAATTATAATGGCCCGGGTTTTTGGGGTCCATTACATTGTAAAAATATGTTATTTGAGGTGTTCTGGGTGGCTTGGAAGGCCATCCCAGCTTCTCGGTGACTCGCAACGGTAGCCTTAGCCTATCGGTAGCCTCGTCCTACTGGTTGCCTAGCCTACTAGTGACCTTGGGGTACCGGTAGCCCTCGGCTACCAGTGTCTCTCGGCTACAGATGGCTCTCGGCCCCCGGTGGCTCTCGGCCACCGGTACCTCTATGCTACCGGTCGCTCTCAGCTACCGGTGGTTGTGTTCAACTGATATCTCTCAGCTACCGGTAGCTATCGCCAACTGATAGCTCTAAGCTACCGGTTGATCTCACCTACCCCCACATGTTTTTGAGTAGCACCCCTTTTTTGCGCAAATTGGTTATTAAACCATGTTTTGACCCCTTTAAGCCTGTTTTAAAGCCCATTAATGCCCATTAATTCCCGTTTAAATTAAATGATTAGTGATGTACCCCCTTAAATGAAAAATCATGTGTTGTGTGTCGGTTTAAACCGCCCAGAAAGGCGGGGACCTTTAAGTAGCGTGTGGGGTGTCTCAGCCACGTCGTCAACCCACGATCTTGATTCTTAAGCAGTTTTGAGTTTTTTTTCTTTTTGTATCATAACTGTCCCTTATGTATCACAACCTTTATAAGCTAAAACCTTCTCCCTATGTTTCTCTTTCTCGATCACCCTGTGCTCGGAGTACCTTTCCTCCCGATGAGTCGTACCCGTGTTGCGAAGTTTTCCTTGATTGTGTTCCGTGGAGTTACTGCCACTCATGTTTTCTAGTTTCCATGCGAGGACATAACATCAATCCTAAAGGTAGGGATTTTTCTCCTTTTTCTCTCCTTTCTGTGTATCATGCAGGGTCAGTATGCTTTTTCCCCTATGGAAATTTATGAAACCAAACATAACGAAGATAATGAACTGGCCTTTAATGAATGAAAGGGGGTGTGATCGATGACCTGTTGTGCTTTTTTTTGACTGTTTTGAATTTTAAGGGCATGCGCTCACTGAAAATCATGGTCGTTGGTGGTATTTCCTTGCGCACTAATGAACCTTGGTACCCTTGTGTGTTTAAATAACCCTAACATGGAATTTGATAATTACGTGTACTCAGTTAAATAAATTGAAAGCACTAGGAACAACCCTTTTTCTGTGATAACCCTGATTATAGTACAGTGGAATTGAAACCATGGAGTGTGTTGAATATTTTAAATCTAAAAATACCTGCATGGGCCTGCCTTGGGTTGGTGGTATCAGTTTGGTTGTTTCTTTCATGGGCCGATTGCTGGGGCGATGTGGGTGGGGATGGGATCCCCTATTGTTATACTTTCACTTGTTGTGAATTTGGGGTTGTGTGATTAGTCTTCTTATATCTCGAATTAGGGTGGGATCCTCTGTTTTTGAGAAACAGTTGGCTCCTACATTTTGGAAACATGGGGATTTATCTTGGGGTATTCTTTGGTTCCGGTACTTCAATGGATCTCACATATCCCTTTGTTGTTGTGACTTTTCAAGAAAACCGGGTGTGAACGCTTAAATTGTTGTTGGATGTAAGTTTTTCCCTTGGGTTGTGCTTATGCTATTAGTTTCCTAGTAGTGTAGAAGTTTATTTAAATGAGATTACTTGAACATTGAGGTAAGAATATCTTAAATGGTGATTGGTTCGTGGGGTGAGTTGTATCTCGGCTGTGAGCAGTGTGCTTCCTATGAATATGGATGAGTGTGCTTGTGCTTGGGTTGGCTTTGGAAACCCTAGGTTGGGATGAGTGTTTGTTACTTATACAAATATTTTTAGTTCTTATGTTTCTTATTTGCACCCCACCCATGTTGAGCAATTAATGCCGAACACCCCCATTTCATGGGGGAGGGTGTTTTTTCCAACACTTCTATTAGTGGCTGGTTATTAGCTCTTTTTTTCTCCCATTCCGGGATATACCAAGTATCTTCGGGCATGCTTTGATGGCCTGAAGTCCATTATTATCCCAAGAATCTTTGGGTAGGGTGGTTGTGTGTGGTGGTTGTGGCCCAGGTGTCTACGGGCGGGATAATGGTTACGGCCCAGGTGTGTGCGGGCGGGGTTTGGCAGTGGGACTGCTGTGACGTTGTGGCCCAGGTGTGTGTGGGGGGGTTTGGATGTGGGACTGTGGTAAGAATGGTGGGATTGGTTTGATGAATAGGATATCTTCAATAACCAGTGGGAAAGCGCCACGGGGTACCCAATCATCAATGTGCTATTACTATACATTACTTGAAATGCGTTATTTTGGGAGTGTGCCTTGGTAAGGCTTGGATGGATAGTTTACCTTATTATGTGTTTGATTATCTCTTATTCCATGGGGAATTATAATGTCTCCACACTTGTGCATGAGAGTCTTTGGATTTCCCTACTGAGTTTACTTGTATGCTCACCCTACGTATATAAAACTGCTTTCAGGCTTCCAGGAGGACTTCGGGGATCGAGCGTAGTCGTACTTGATTGGACCTTTGGGGCAGTTTCTGTTGTTGTTTTCCTTTTTTTTTATATTTTCACATTTGGAGTTTTTTAACATGAATCTTTTACCTTTGAACATGCATATGGGAATGGTTTACTTTCAGCCGTACACACACTTACAATTTTGTTGTTGTGGGATTCACTATATTATATCCCAATCTTATTAAAAGAAAAAGGGTAATGCCTTCCATTTAGTGTGTGATTCCATACCCTTGGTGTTTGTCGTCACGCTAGGACATATTGATGGCGGGTTTCGGGAGTCATTATCTCTCCTTCAACATAAAGAAAAAAGGGCTTGGAAATCAACTGACCCTTCCCTCTTTTTGGTGAAGGCGGGTTGTTAAAAAATGGTATCAAAAGAGAGGTTGAGAGATAGGATGGAGTCTGGAGTTAGGTATAGTTAGGATTGCATGGGATGGTAGGGAAATGGTGTTGGGTGACTTTAGTGCATGAATTAGGCCCGGGAAGACCGGCTAGGACACGGGATTTCAGGGCCCCTATGATCCGATGCATGGACTCTGGACCTACCGAACGACCAAGTGTGTCCACACTAATTGTAGGGTAGATACCCTTGGAAAGGTACATGAATCATATTGACTTGTGTTATAGTGTTTATTGGGTGGTTTGGGAAATTAAAATTAATAAAAAGTTTAAGGATATTTAAAAACAATATTCTGCACTACTTGGGCTTAGGCATTCCTCGTTTACCTTGAAGATATGGCACTTGGGAGATGACCATGAGTGGTGTTGGCGATCAAGCCCACGGAGGATGATGTGGCCGATTAGTAGAGGGATGATCGAGAGGAGGAGGATGATCAGTGGAAGAATATGCTTTGTGCTTTCCAGCGACAGACCCTCGAGATGTACGAGGGCAGCAACTCTGACATGAAGCCGGGGGGCATGCTAGATGATTTGGTGATATCTGTCCACTTGATTCGGGCTCCGACAAAGTACTGGGTTCTTCTGGCCGTGATCCAGATGTGGGGAGTGGCGTGTCAGTGGTGTCCGCTCTACCTGGGTGAGAGGAGAGATGCTGAGGTGGCATGAGATGATTTCGAGAATGAGTTCCGGGCGGAATTCCGCTCTTCTACCATGAATGTTGAGAAGAGGCAGAAGCGACTCTCCCTCCAGCAGGGGAGTATGTCAGTAAGGGAGCTGGGGATCATGTTCAAGGATATCCTCTGCTTTTCTCCTGACATCCTTCTGGATGAGGCGTCTCGGGAGAGACGTTTAGAGGAGGCACTTCGACCTTCCCTCCAGTACGCTGATAACCCCTTCACCTTGCTGACATACTTAGAGGTGCAAAAGAAGTCTGAAGTGGTAGAGAGGAGGCACACGCTGGGAGGTGTGTGACGTGACGGGATCCAGCTGGGATCATCGAAGGGAAAGGTCGTCAGTAGCAGGCCTCCAGCATCAGGACCCTCTAGGTTTCGACCAACAGAGAGCAGGCCTCAACAGATCCAGTTCCGAGCCCTTGGCCCTCGCCCTTTCCCTTCGTGCCCAGGGCTGAGATGCTTTGTATGCGGGATCCATGGACATATCTGGAATCAGTGCCCGGACCGAGTACAATACGACAGTGGTGGACAGGCCCAGCACCCGCCTCAGCATTAGCTTCCAGCGAGTCCCTAGCAGCAGTAGCAGTAGGGGTAGGGAACTCCCACTCCTCCTAGGGCAGACATTGTAGGGGGAGGCCGACATCAGGGTGCTCCTCAGGTACCTCGACTAGGGCTTGGTCGGGGAGGTGGCCTATAGCTGAGGGGAATAGGAGCTAGGCTTGGACAGTTGCATGTCGCGGAGGCAGCAATTCCAGCAGCACCAGAGGTTTTTCGAGTTACGATCATTTTGTTCAGTACCCTTGCTTACGCCTTGTTCGATACCATAGATTCACACTCTTTTGTTGCACCTGGTCTGGATCATGCTCTAGGTCAAGATGATGACAGAATTCCAGTTCCCCTGGTGCTGAGCACACCAGTCGTAGGTCAGACCGACTTTTTATATGTTTGTAGAGGATGCAGACTGATGATAGGGCCACATCATTCGGTCAGGGATCTGCTACTACTACAGATACAGCCATACGATGTCATCCTAGGCATCGACTGGTTTTTCTCTATGTGTTCCATCATCAACTACTTCCGAGGAAGGGTTGTGTTCTCAAGCTTGAGTGGCCAACGTGTTACTTTCACAGGTGAGCAGAGTGGCTAGAAGGGAAGTAGGTGAGAAGAACCCCTCCTCTCCTTATTATACAAGCTCTCAGTAGAGTCAGTGGATACTGAGATGGTGGAGGTACCAGAGATCGTCGGTGAGTTTATGGACGTCTTCCCTAAATAGGTGATGACTCTACCCCCTCGACATGTTATTGAGTTTGGGATCGAATTGCATCCTGGTGCTCGTCTGATTTGGATGGAATCATACCAGATGGCGCCTTCAGAGCTACGGGAGTTGCGGATTCAGATTGACAATCTAATGAAGAAGGGTTTTGTTCAACTGAGTGCATCACTGTGGGGTGCTCCTGTGTTGTTTGCGAAGAAGGAGGATGGCGGTCTAAGGTTGTGCATAGACTACCAAATTCCGAATCAGGTGATGGTCAAGAATCGATACCCTCTTCCATGGATTGACAATCACTTTTTCTAGATGAAAGGGGAAGGATGGTTCTCCAAGATTGACCTGTGGTCTAGGTATCACTAGTTGAGGGTAAAAGAGGGAGACATCTCGATGATGACCCTCAGGTGTAGATATGTCCACTTCGAGTTTGTAGTCATGCCTTTCAGAATTATGAATGCCCCGACTGTGTTCATGGGGATTATGAACTCCGTCTTCCGGGAGTATCAGGATCGTTTCGTAGTCGTGTTCATTGAAGACATCCTAATATACTCAAGGTCGGAGGAGGACCACGCTAAGCACCTGAGGACAGTTTTGGAGGTCCTCTGACAGCAACAACTCTATTGGAAATTGTCGAAGTGCAGGTTATGGACGCGAGAAGTGCACTTCCTTATGCACGTGGTGTCCAAGTAGGGGGTAGCAGTGGACCCATCAAAGGTTGAGGCGATTTTTTCATTGGTAGCACCCGAAAATGTGGCAGAGGATCGTAGTTTCCTTGGTTTGGAAGGTTATTATAGGAGGTTTGTAACAATCCTATCTCAAGTTGAGGCACCATTTATGACCTTGACATAGAAGGACCAGGTTTTCATGTGGAGTGAGTAGTGCGAGGAAGCCTTCAGAAATCTGATGGAGAAGTTGGTTAGTGCCCCAATGCTGATATTTCTAGAATAAGGGATGGCGTATATGGTGTACTGTGATTCTTCAGGACAAGGCTTTTGGTGTGTGATGATACAACGACAAGGAGTGATCTCTTATGGGTCTAGACAGCTACGCCCTCATGAGCGTAATTATTCCACCCACGATCTGGAGCTTGCAGCTGCAGTTTTTACCCTAATGTTGTGGCAGCATTACCACATTGAAGAATGATTTCTGGTCTTCATGGATCACAAAATCTTCAGGTATATCTTCTCCCAGTGAGACCTAATCTTACGACAGCGAGGTTGAATGGAGTTCCTCCAGGATTACGACTACTAGATTTCCTAAACTTCAAGAAAAGGGAATGTAGTGGTCGATGCTTTGAGCAGGAGGTCGCAGAAGGATGCGGTCCGAGAGTCAGGAGATGCTTGGAATGCGATGAAGGAGTTGGATGCCCTGCACCTGGATGAGAGGATAGATAGTGGTAGAGGTTTCATGAATCAGATGATAGTACAGTCATCTCTGTTACGTCAGGTGGAGGAGTTTCAGTGGGGAGACCCATAGGGTGAAGTGATGTGCGACTTAGTTGACCAGGGTGATGCTCCAGAAGGGTGGACAAAGGATGGTTAGAATCAGATGCTCTTCTAGGGGAAGTTGTTTAATCAGAGGTGATGCATGGCAAGGTTCTTTGTGAGTTCAATAACTCACCCCTAGCAGTACACCCAAGAGTTTCCAAGATGTACCAGGTTTTGAGGTGACAGCTTTGGTGGCCTGGAGTAAAGTGAGCAATGGCAGAGTTTGTGGCCAAGTTCCTAGTGTGTCAGCAGGTAAAGGCTGAACACTATGTTCCAGGTGGGTTATTGCAACCTTTAGATGTCCCCGAGTGTAAGTGGGACAACTTCTTGATGGATTTATTCATGGGACTACCCAAGGTGAAAGGGGGTTGTGACGCCATCTAGGTAGTAGTGGTTCAGTTGACGAAATCTGCTCACTTTCTAGCGATTAAGGAGTCCAGTGCAGTAGATGCTCTAGCACGGATGTATATAGACGAGGTAGTGCGGTTTCATGGAGTTATGAGTTCCATAGTCTTTGACAGGGATTCACGTTTTACCTCACGAGTTTGGAGGTGTTTGCAGTATGCTTTCGGCACCGAGCGGCACCTTAGAACTGTCTTCCACCCCCAGATAGATGGGCACACGTAGCGCACCATCCCGACCCTGGAAGATATGCACCGAGAATGCATTATGGACTTCGGGGGATCATGTGTGTGACACTTGACTCTGGTAGAGTTCACCTACAATAATAGCCATCACTCTACCATCAGTATGTCTCCATTCGAAGCCCTATATGGATGGTCGTGCCGCTCACCCTTGTGCAGGACTGAGGTTGGGGGAGCAGGTGTTCCGGACCGGGAGGTGGTGCAGAGCACGACAGAGAAGGATCAACTTCTACGAGAAAGGATGAAGGCTGCTCTGGACCGGTAGAAGTCATATGATGATGATAGGAGGAGACCCTTGGAGTTAGATGTCTAGGACCATGTGTTCATGAAGGTCTCCCCATAACGTGGGCAGTGAAGGTTTGGGAAGGGGACTAAGCTCTCCCCTAGGTTCATCAGACCTTTAGAGGTTTTTGGACGAGTTGGTGAGATTGAGTATCAGCTGGAGTTTCCACCTCAGTTAGAGAAATTTCACAACATCTTTCATGTTTCCCAGCTTTGTCGATATCTACACGACGACTCCCACATCATCGATCGGGGAGAGTTAGATGTCAAAGATGATGCGACCGTCACAAAATGACCAATATAGATCGAGGATCGTAATGAGAAAGTACTTCGTGGATGATCCACCCCCTTGGCTCGTGAGTTGTGAAGGCATGGTGTCCTGGAAGAGAGCACTTGGGAGCGGGAGGCAAAGTTACACGTTCAGTACCCAGAGATGTTTTCACTTCCTTGTTGTTTTTGTTATGATCCTTCAGATATTGTACGTTGTTCTTTAATATATGAAATTATTGTTTACCTAGCTATTAGATGATTTGTTCCCTGTTCACTGTGTGTGTGTGTGTACCATTGTGTGATGACGGAGAAACGTGATTGCTAATCAGGACGCATTAATGTGGATGTGATTAAACTCGTGTGGGTGAGTTAGAGCCGCCCAAAGTGGATAATATCCTGACATGTAGGAGGGGACTCTCTAACTCATATGATGGACATGTGATCTGTGTGCATGTTGTGAATGGTTGTGCTTGATAACTCTTGGGGGAGTATTCCTGTATGTAGGGGGAGGGTTCTGTTCCAGCTTTCGAAGAACTCTGGGATTTTCACCTGAGAAGTATCTTTAGAGGGGGGTTGTTTGGACGCCACATTTCTCCTTTCTGGTTTGTTATTATATTCTCTTGGATGAGAATAGTTTGAGAAGTATCTGATGTAATGACCCATGTTTTGGGGTCCATTACATGGTAAAAATCTGATATTTGAGGTGTTTTGGGTGGCCTGGAAGGCCATCCCACCTTCTCGGTGACTCATAGCGGTATCCTTGTCCTACCGGTATCCTCGCCCTACCGATAGACCTAGCATACCATTGACCTTGGGGTACCTGTATCCCTCTGATACAGATATCGCTCGGCTACCGGTCGCTCTCGGCTACCGGTGGCTCTCGGCTACCTGTGGCTCTAGGCAACCGGTGGATCTCGGCCACTGGTGGCTCTGGGCTACCAGTGGTTCTCGGCCACCGGTACCTATAGGCAACCGGTGGCTCTCCGCCACCGGTAACTCTAGGCTATCGGTGGCTCTCAGCAATAGGTAGCTGTCACAAATCGATAGTTCTCAGCTACCGGTAGTTGTCGACAACTGGTAGCTCTTAGCTACTAGTAGATGTCACCAACAGGTAGCTCTTGGCTACTGGTAGCTCTCACCTACCCCCACGGGGTTTCTAATAGTGCCTCCTTTTTGAGAAAATTGTTTTTTAAACCATGTTTTCACCCCTTTAAGCCTGTTTTAATGCCCATTAATTCCCATTAAAGCCTATTTAAATTAAATTATTAGTGAGGTACCCACATAAATGAAAAACCATGAGGTTTGCATCAGTTTAAACCTCCCTGAAAGGCAGGGAATTTTATGTAGCATGTGGGGTGTCTCAGCCGCGTGGTCATCCCACGATCCCTTTTCTTAAGGGGTTTCCTGTTTTTTATCTCTCCATATCTTAACCGTCCCTTCTGTATCTCAACCTTTATAAGATAAAGGCTTCTCCCTACGTTTCTTTTTCTCGATCACATTGTGCTTGGAGTACCTTTCCTCATGACGATTTGAACCCCTGTTGCGAAGTTTTCCTTGATCGCGTTCCGTGGAGTTACTGCCACTCATGTTTTCCAGTTTCCACGCAAGGACATAACATCGATCCTTAAGTTCGGGATTTTTCTACTTTGCCTCTCATTTATGTGTATCATGCGGGGTGAGTTTGCTTTTCCCCCGTGTAAATTGATGAAACCAAACATAACGAAGATAATGAACCGACATTTAAAGAATGAAAGGGGGTGTGATTGAGGACCTGATGTGGTCTCTTATTGTTGAATGTTGTGAATTGTACGGGACCGTTCTCACTGAAAATCATGGACGTTGGTGGTCTTTCCCTATGCACTAATGAACCTCGATACCCCAGTGTGTTTAAATAACCCTAACATGGAATTGGTTAATTACGTATAATCGGTTAAATAAATTGAAAGCACCAGGATCAACCCTTTTTCTATGATAACCCCGGTTAAAGTACAGTGGAATTGAAACCATGGAGTGGGTTAAATCATTTAAATCAGAAAATACCTACATGGGCATGTCTTGTGTTGGTGGTAGTGGTTTGGTTGTTTCTTTCACAGGCCGGTTGCTGGGGAGATGTGGGTGGGGATGAGATCCCCTTTTGTTAAACATTCACTGGTTGTGAATTTGGGGATATTTGATTACTCTTCTTATTTTAGGAATTGGGGTGGGATCTTATGTTGTGGAGAAAACATTGGATCCTAGATTTTGGGAACATGGGGCTATATCGTGGGGTTTTATTTGGTTCTAGTACTCTGAGGGATCTCACTTATCCCTTTGTTGATGTGACTTTGCAAGGGAACCAGGTGTGAATGCTAAAATTTTTGTTAGCTGTAAATTTTTCCCTTGGTTTGTGCTTGTGCTATTAGTTTCCCAGTAGTTCAGAAGATTATTTAAATTAGATTACTTGAACATGGAAGCAAGAATAGATTAAATGGTGATTGGTTCTGGGGGTGAGTTGTATCTCGGTTGTGAGAAGTGTGCTTCCTATGAATAGGGAAAAGTGTGCTTGTGCTTGGGTTGGCATTGGAAACCCTAGGTTGGGTTGAGTTTTTGTTACTTATACATATATTTGTAGTTATTATGTTTCTTATTCGTTCCCCACCGAAGTTGAACACTTAGTGATGAACACCCCCATTTAATGGTGGAGGGTGTTTCTCCCAACACTTCTATTAGTGGATGGTTATTAACTCCTTTCTACTCCCTTTACTGGATATCATAAGTATCTTTGAGAAGGATGTGATGGCCTGAAGTCCATTATTATCCCATGAATCTACGGGCGGTGTGGTTGTGTGTGGTGGTTTTAGACCAGGTGTCTGTGGGAGGGATAGTGGTTATGGCTCAGGTGTGTGCGGGCGGGGTTTGGCAGTGGGACTATGGTGAGGTTGTGGCCCAGGTGTGTGGAGGCGGGGTTTGGCAGTGGGACTATGGTAAGAATGGTGGGATAGGTCTGATGCATATGATGTCTTAAATAACTAGTGAGAAAGTGGTGCGGGGTACCCAAACATCGATGTGATATTACTATACTTTACTTGACTTATGTTTTTTGGGGAGTGTGCCTTGGTGAGGCTTGGGTGGATAGTTTACCTTGTTAGGTGTTTGGTTATCTCTTTTTCCAAGAGGCATTAGAATGTCACCTCACTTTTGCATTGGTGTCTTTGGTTTTCTATACTGAGAGTAATTGTATGCTCACCCTACGTATATAAAACTTGTTTTAGGTTTCTTTGAGGAATTGGGGGATCATGCGGAGCCATTCTAGCTTGGTCCTTTGGGGTAGTTGCTGTTGTGGTTTTCCTTTTTTGGTGTCTTTTCACCTTTGTAGTTTTGTGACTTGTAACTTTTACCTTTGAACATGCATATGGGAATGGTTTACATTCATCCGTACTTGCACTTTCAGTTTTGGTGTTGTGGGATTCACTATCTTATCTCTCGATCCTATTAAAAGAATAAGGGTAATGCATTCCATTTAGAGTGTGAATCCATACCCTTGGCGTTGGTCGCCACTCCGGGGCCTATTGAAGGAAGGTTTCAAGGGACATTATCTCTCCTTCAACTTATAGAAGGAAGGGACTGGCAATCTGCTGACCCTTACCTCCTTTTGGTGAAGGTTGGTCGTGACAATAATTTTTTGGATTTCTTTGATTAATAGTGAAAATTATTGATTTTTATTGAAAACTATATTTTCATTTAAAAACATTATCAAGTTAAATTTTATATTAATATAGTTTTAATGAAAATTTAGTTAAATTATATTTACATTTAAAAATTTGAGGACATATGAATAAATTTCATATTGAATTTTAATATTAAAACATACTTTACTTATGATAATTTTATCCTTGGAAACCAGCTTTTTCGTCCTGTCTGTAGGTATAATTTTAAATTTCATTATGCCGCATTTTTGAATTGAATTTGGAAAAATGGATTCTATTTTTTAATCAGTATAATTTATATTATAAAATAATGGAAATATAGTTTTTTACCATTATTAATCGTGAAAGCAGTATAAATTAATTAATGTAGTAAAGGTAAAAACGGACTTATTGGGGGTCTAAACTAAAAAATAAGGTTTAAAATGTCCTACCCAATTTTTCAAAACCTATTTTATGGAAATATTGAGATCTTATACACTATAATTTAAAATAATGATCCATTTTTTTTGTCTTTTTTTATAATAAAAAACATAACTGTAATTGAATATTTTAAAAAATTCCATCTGTGTCCTCTCCCATGCTCATTAATGGTCAACCTCTCTACTCCCTATTAACAATTAAAAACAATTTGTTTTTATAGGACCAAAAGACTAGATTAATTAATCACATAATAACATCCTAGATCTATATTTTATCATAAAGAGATCATAATAAGTCTTTTGGTTCAAACCATAAGAAGTTGTCTCAAGAAGTGATAACATTCTAAAAGGAGCATTTTTTATTTTGGTTCTTCTGAAACCTCAATGAAATATTATTAAACCATATTTTTATAATAACTTAGGTATAATATATATATATATATATATATATATTATTATGTTATAGGAATTATATATATCCATATCTTATCCCATCACATGGTAAAGGAAATATTCTATTACGTGTATCGCATATTACCGCCTCATGAACTGTTGCAATTCATTTTCCATCACCTCAATTAATATATAGATATGAGGAATGATTTAACTAATGTTAATTATATTTATGATATTATTTTACTTATTTTACTATAATATCACAAATAAATTTTTTATTCTCAATGTTGTTTAAATTACGAAAATGTCGCTCCTCTGTATGGAAAACTACCTCCTCTCAAAGCATTGTGATTCATTTTATAATTATAGTTTACATGGAATGTAATAAGGTTAAATTTACTAAATATATTTGATATATATGTAATTATATGTATTATAAAAAATTATTAAATCTCACACTTCCTTACCCTTTTAGCCACCAATTAAATCATAACATTGCATGTGTGTGTGTATGACTTACCATCTCCACGAAGAGATTTGATCCATTCTCAATGTTTATTTTTCAATAATTATAATAAAAATTTATCTTTTGAAAAATATATATATTTCATGTATTAATATTATTTTGTTGATATGGAACTCTATAATACTCATGAAATGAATCTTTCAGGACCAAACACTTAGAAGAAAATAGTACAATTAACATCTAAAACAATGAAAATAATGAAATATTGTTAACTAAGGGGTGATAATATGATATATGAGAATAAAATATGAAATTAAAGTAATGAATATGATTCTGGTATAAATTAATTAATTTATTAAAACCATTAAGTAGTATTATAAGTCATGTTCAACCGAATAGTAGCAAAATGTAAGGGACTTCATATCAATTTCTCTTCATTGAGGTATATTATAATGATTTGTACTTAATTTTTTTATTTGGTATATATATATCCCATTAGACAGGTAATATCATTATTAATTCATATGTAATGGTATTTTATGTTTTAATTTTAATTATTTTATCTAATGGTAATTAACATAAAAATTACTAGGTAATACAAAATTTTATAACTCAATTTCATTTCACTTTATTAAATTACTTCTTCATTGTCATTAAAATTCTAAAATTATGGATGTAAATACTATCTATTATCATATATTATATTTATACCAGTTTTATATGATTTTAAAATTGATTAAAATAAATAATTAATTTATTCTGACTTCAACATTATGATTATTAAAATGGATTTTCTCTCAATTGATACTTACTTGAGAGATATTTATTAATATTAACTTATTAACATTTATGTGGTGTATAAACAAAAATTTTAATGTATATAACATGAATTAATATTTATTAATTATGGTTAATTTTTCAATTAAATTATATTCTTCCAAGGTGTTATAATTTTAATGTTACAAAAGAGGTAAGAATCAATTTCACAATCTCACTTTCTGTTGGGATTTATTTTATTCATATTGAGTAAATCATATCATTTATCGTTCATAAGATCTAATAATTTTTTTTATCCATATTCCCTATATCATATATATGATTATTTACTAAACCATATGCTTTTTTATGTGTAGTTTTTATTTTCTAGGTTATATGATTAACTCAGGAGATATTTATACATTTGTATCTATTACTAAATATTGATATTTTCTCATAATGAACATTGATTCATGAATTATATAGATTATTCGATTTATGATGAAGTATTTGAACATGTAGTTAAATGTGGGAACCAAAATTATATATCCCCTAGATGAATATGTAGTCTCATGAGGATAATCACTAGGCAATCAATAAATAGATTTCTACTTGAATTTTTAAACTATATTGTGAAAGGTATTTCCATTATAGGTACCTTGGAGGCTGAAATAATGATGTCCAATAGTTAAAAAATGCTTTTATTAATAATTTAGTTATTACTGTCCATTATTTATTCACAATGATATTATCTCTCTACTAATTTCATTCTTAATTAAAAATTAAATGGTGTGTGTTTTCAGTTATCTAGCCAACATTCTTTATTATGCCTTATCTATTCATAGTATTAATATTATTTAAATGTAATGGGTGTTCCGTTATTTACTATTTCATATTGATTATTTCTTATTTATTCTTGATATGCATGTTATTTAAATGGTATATTTGTTTATTAATTTACATTCCCATATTGAATATTCCATAGTTATTCATCATATTCATGTAAGTTAAATGGCATGCATGATCAATTATTTACCTTTCCTTGTTGATTTTACTTATTGAAAAAGAAGTATATGTTGTACATTATCCTTACTAAGAATTTGAGAATGACATTATTTTTTCACTTCACTATAATCTAGTATTTTTACTATGAATGATATATAAGTATATTTTAGTGGAAATAATGATATTTTTTTAAAAAAATATTTTTCAATTTTTTATATTCAATTTTAATATAGTAGTCATATATGTATCTAGTATTCCATGACTACTAAACTATTTGATCTTCGAGAATTTATTCCTTGTAACTTATTCCAATGTAATAAATTAGACATGGGCTCTAGGTTACTAGTGTTAGGGTCGCAACAATTGAATTTTTTCTGCCTTTGCAAGATTTCATGTTTTATTCAATGAAATCCCATCTTTCCCTTTTCCAATTTATTTTGATATTGAAAATTGGTTTTGGAATGAAATATGAATTTTGATATCTAAATGTATTTTTCAAATAGGTTTAAAATAATTTTTCATAGGATTAACCCCATTATAGATCACAGGTGAACATGATATAACTTATATAATGGGTTGGCACATATATCACTCTAATTATTTGGGTAATTATTGTGTTCTATGAAGAATTATATTTAATGTTGTTCATATGTTTATTCCAATTGTAAGGGTACTTTTATGGGTTTTGTAAGGGTTTTATGGTAATGATGTCTTTGGAACCTATATTAATTTTCTATACATTCTTATAAGTATTTATAAAAATTTTATATATCAAAAGGTAAGAAAAAGAACTTTTTAAACCTTTTGTAATTCCTTATGCGGTTAATATATTTGTTTCTTCGAAAAAAATCCAGGGGTTCTCATGTTTTCTATGAAACCGTCATTATTATGATTTTTCTTTTATGAAATTTATCTTATAAATATTTATATGGAGATATTTGGCTAGTAATCCTAAATTCCATCAGTATATAAATAATTATTTACTCTCAATGATTATTTATTTTAAAGGAAAAATTGATCATTATATCATGGTTTTAAAATGGACTAACAAGTTTAATTATTTTTTACTTATGTCCTTTATTTAGTTATTTTTTCTCATTACAATTTTGAAACATTATTTATTAGGATGGGTAGCGATACAGATGTGGTGAAGATGAACATTATGATGTTGTCTCATGAAAAGAAAACATGTTTATTTTTACAAGTTTTTTTAGTGGATAAAATTGATGCTTAAAATAATTTTTTACATAGTTATATATGGATTGTTATTGGACATCCCATTACCAAATTTCAGGTAATTATCACAAATTTTATAGTTATCCTCTTTAATTGGGTGTGTCTTGGGACTTCTAGAGATAATGAACATTTCTGAAAAAAATGATGAAGATTTTTTAGGACGTATATTTGTATGAGTTAATCAAGTTTGGGTATTAACATGTAATGGATTTATAGGTTTATCCCGGAGTTTAGTGATCACACGTATTGGTTTGGTGTATTTGTAAATAAAATGATATTTTATAGTCTTCTGAAATAATATACACCATATAATGGGAATACATGACATGTAATCTCTATAAGGAAGATTTTATGAACCACATACACATAGTGAATGGATTACAGACTAGGTATAGGTTACAGACCATGAAATGTTAAAAGATGGTTTTAATAAAAAGTTTATGGGTTTTCCACATATATGAATCTTAATGTTTACATGACGTGTATATGGATTACATGCTATGTAAATTTTGTGGTCATATATTTTAGTGTTCAACATCAGTTGATTCTTACTTAATTCATCTATATACTTCCTTTCTCTTAACCTACAGATCTTTTCAGGGGATTATGGGAGCCTTCATTCATTCTAGGTCAATTCATTCAGTGATTGATAAAAATAACAATTGGATACCATCTATCTAGGTGAGTAATCCATTCTAATTCTTCACTTCCTTTTACTATGATAGTTTCATTTCATCGAATAATAAGATCCATTGACTCATGGTTATGATTATATTGATTCAATTTAGGATCTTTTGGGAGATCTCATTCTGGGGGTCAATTCCTTTGTTTGGAGTAGTGAGACAGGTGTTCATTCTTGAGTTATGTATTGTTTCCTGTTATTTGTTAACACTTTTGTAAATTGAATCAATATTAAGATGTAGAGATTGATTATTATACCTCTATTCTCATTTTTTGTTTCCTGTGTTTGATGGATTTTGTTGTTGGAATATACAAACTTTGTTTTGTTGTAGGTGGTTCTGTCTCTAGATTGAGTTGGTGAACTTCATTTCTCTTGTTATTTTATTAATTATTTTATTCAATGAAATTTAAAGATTAATAGATTGTATTTTTTTCCTAGAAATGGGTTTTTATAAAATATGACTTTCATATATTTTTGTAAAATGAAATGGGTTTTCAAAACATTACTAAATGGTTTTGCGGAATGGGTTTCAAATCATGGTTTGATGGAAATGGATTTATGAATTGATTTTGAAGATAGATAATATAGTAAATATTAGGTACTTAGTTGTAAGGTATAGTAATATTTCTCATCCAATTTGGGGGGGGGGGTGGTTTATCATGGGGCTTCCCTTTACCCCATATGCTTGTTTTTCTAGGGACTTGTTAGACCCATTGGGGGGTTAACATCATGGGGTGTTACCCATCTCTCTTGAATTTATGTGTATGTCTAGATTCATGATTTATATGCGATTTTATATGTTCGGTATGTGTGTTTTAGCTATACTAACCTAGTGTGATCCATGGCGTTATGTTACCCAAGATTTTCGATGATTTGGGATGTTTTGGTTTGGATTGTTTTAATTTTAATACCATTGATTTGGTATGAGATATGATGCATGGTTTTAATTTCTTTTATATATCTATTCTGATATATGGATATTAAATTCTTTGAATCTAATTTTCATGGTTTATTTTTAAATGTTGGAATGGGGGTAATGAAGCTATGTTGACATGATTGTGGTATAAAAACTGCAAAATTGTTATCATGTCTTTCATTATTTAATGTTTTTCATGCATTGATTTTTTTACAGAGTGTTGTTATTGAACACCTATGTGATATCTTGTTGATCATGTTAGCTCACACTCTATTCACCCCTTTGGTGGTGCATATAACTTTTTATTTATTTCGATGTGAAGAAAGGAAAGGCTACATAGTGATGCGGTGTGGATATTTTCATGTCTGTTGGGTTTTGGGTAGCTGTTAGAGAGATGGTGGGAATTTTCCTACACTACCACATAGAGATTTTGAGGGTTTTTTTGTTATCCTTTTCAATTGGACTTTCTACAAGGATATTATTTATTACATTTTTTATTTATATTGATTGTTCTATTCTAAATATATTATATAATATATTTATATCTTCTATTAATTATCCTTGTAATGTGTATGCATTCCATGTCAGTGTCACTTCATGTTGGGAAACATTATGCCCTTAGAATTTTCTTTAATGCTCATGTGATAGTCACTAGCCTGTGGGGAGTGGGAACACCCTTATGGTATGTTGAAGATAAAAACGGGTTATAGTTTTTAGTGGGTATACAAGTCATTTCATTATAGTTTAGTATCAGTGCCCCCAGGTTAGGGGAATTTACATAATAGTTTTTGTCATGGTATGTCTAGTAGACTGATGATTGGATTTTTGGGAATATAGAGGTAGGTTTCAATGAGTTCCTTGCTATCTCCTTCCATGATGTGACTCAATTTACCCAGAGATATTGGGATGTGTGTCTATATTTTTAAAATTAATCTCAATTTTTTATTATTGTTTTTAAATATTGAATTTATATTATTCTATTATGTGAATGTTTATTATATTTTGGTCTATCTATGAATTCCTCCTAGAGGGGTTCTGTGAGTTCCATAGTATGGTGAAACTAATGATCCTCAACCGAATTCCCCCCTCAATCATTATTTCATCTTGTCTATCATGTGAGTTGTTCATCCTATTGACCGGAATATTCCACAAGTTCATAACATTGTTGATAAAGTACATCCAGTAGTTGTATGAGAAAGGGATTGATCCTGTGAGATTTTTCATGAAAAATCATCACCCTTTTGATATGTGAATGAACCTCAAGAGGCGTAGTACGGGGTGATAAGATCTATTTGATTTTCAACATCATGAATAAACCTAAGAGAATCAAAATGAAGTTCATAGAATTAAAACTTGTGTGTCCAAGGAAGAATTGGATGTATTCCATGGAGAAAGAAGATATACATGTGATCTTGGACTAGAAGGGTTAACACTCTCTTCTTACTGTAATTTTTTCTAATGTTTTTTTGATTGTGATGTATTTGGAGTTCATATTTTTCTAGTAGGTATAGTGTTCGATGTCAGCATACAACATTCGGTTTATAGATATGGTTTGTTTTTTACAAGAGGATGTAAATAATGACTTCCTAAATGATCAGATGTACCGACAGTGTTTATGACATGATATCATATCACAGTTATTTATGCTGACGATCTCAACACAGACTGAGATATTGGCATGGTCTATGAGGGATGAAATGAATATAAAAATAATGGATGGGTATTCTACCTCTTCTCTGCCACCTAGTGTAAGCTTATTTGGTATTGTAGGTAGAAATAGGAAGTAGAAATATAATTAAAAGAGTAATGGTGGTGGTTATTGGAACCAGACCTCTTCAGTACCTCAAGTGGGAGATAACAATGTTCTTATTACATTCTATCATGTTGTCTTATTTATACACACATGTGTTATTTTCCTTCACCTTGCAATATCTAAAATAGTTGTGGGTAATATGGTCATCTAAATCTTTTCTTTCATTTTATGTATACGCCACAAAATAATCACATATCATCATATCTAATGGCTATTGTGGGAATTACAGATATTTTAAAGATTATAGGGATCTTGAATCAAGCTTCTTGAGTGAAGCACATTCACATTGTATAATATTTTCTGATGGAGGTAGATGTAGGTCTAGAGATAGTGAGGGGTACCATCTTTTTTGTGTCTTTAGTATTGGTGGCCTTATATGATATCTGTGCTTCCCACTCATCTATATCTAGTCATTTTTTTTAAATTATTAAATTTCAAATAGATCTCGTGTCCCTTGTTTTGGAGTTAGAGACACCTTTTAGGAAGATAAAAGAGCAGGGGTTTTAATGTCTTTCTTTTGCATTACTGATATGTGAATTGGAGTTAGTATGAGATTTTCTTGTTCCTAATATAGACCTGTTACAATTCATCATAGGGGAGGATTGGATTGTTTATCACCATGATTTGGATGATTTTTATCATCGGTGTGTCTCATTTAATATGGTGTATGCGAGCTCATAGTTATTCTATAGAGAATGGGATCAGAGGTCTGGTCATGTAGGATGGTTCTTACCAAAGAGTTTTTTGTCCACTGTTGCAAATCTTCCCTCTTAAATTTCGTCTATTGTTGATCTTCCTTTCATTATTTGAGATTCTCTTAATATTTTTCAATATGATTTGTCATGGATAAATCTAGAAATGAAAGTATAGTATATGATTTACCTAGGGATATGTACGCATCCAATTTTGAAATGTTCATATCATATAGAACCGGTATAGCTGAAGGAGCTCAAGATTCTGTTGGACGATCTAGTGGAAATGGTTTTTATTGATATGGTTTTTTCCTTGGGAATCCCAATGCTCTTTTCTATGAATTCATATAGTTCAATATTATTTTCCATGGATTATCAGAAGTTGAACATGGCAACAATTAAAAAAATTATCTTTTTCCTTGTGATGATTATTTTTTTATCATTTAAATGGGTGAATTTTGTTTTCAAATATTGATGACTAGTCAGGTTATCATCAGTTCAAGGTTAAAATGTTTAATATAAAAAAGAAAACCTTTAGGATCATGTATGGCCACTACCAATATCTTGTGATACATTATGGTCTGACAAATTATCCTATTGTTTTTATGGATTTTATTAATTAGATATTCAATCAGTATCGTGATACTTTATTAGTAGTGTTTGTGGATGATATTTTGGTTTATTTGAGATCTAAGTGTGATCACATGCACTATCTGAGTTTGGTTTTGGAAATCATGATGTGTCACTATTTTTATGGAAATATTTTGAAATTCCCATTCTAAATTCAAGAAGTGAAATAATTAAAAAAATTTATTTCTATACATGAATTATAATTTGATCCTAAGAAGGTAATGTTTGTTTTGTCTTTTTATGAACCATGAAATGTATTTAAAATTTACAGATTCACTAGTCTTACTGGATACTATCAAATGTTCATCAAGGATTTCATAACATTGGTATCACCTTTGACTAATCTTACTATGAATGTGGTCAAATTAAAATGTGATGAAAAGTGTAAGTATTATATATCCATGATTAAAGGACATTAAAAATTGTATCTTATTCTGATCTTTCCTATGCCTTATAATGGGTTTGTGGTTTTATGTGATGCTTTTAGTGCCAGGTTGGGTTATGTGATCATGCAGGATGTTCATGTGGTAGCTTATGGCTCTTGTCAAGTTTGAATGCAACAGAATAATTACCCACTCTCGAATTAGATTTTTCCATAGTTATGAATTGATTAAGTGTTAGTGGAATTATCTTTTCAAAGATAGGTTTGCAGTTTTCTCTATCTATAAGTGTTTGAGATATATCCTTTTTATGAAAGGCATAAATCCTAGAAAAAGGAGGCAGGTGGAATACCAAAAGATGTTTGGTTTCAATATAACCTGCACCCCATAGAATGGGAATGTTATTTCATATTCTCCTATAAGGAATGTATTATCTCAAGATATTTTGGAATTGAAGGAAAAGTTAAAACAAAGGGGAATTTTCACTCGGTTGCATCTGAATACGTTGGAGGATGGTTCATGAATGGTTCTGACCAATGATTAGTTCTCATCATCTCTCCTTGCGTCAATTCTGTAGGTTTAGTGATAGGATTTCATGTTAAGAGGAAATTAATAAACCCTATATGGTGGGGAGACATTTTTTGGGTGGTATCACTGTTTAGATGGCATCCCCTATTTTGTGGACCATCTTGTCATCCCATTATCAATATGGATTTAAATTTTGTTTGATTATCATATATTTTTTATGGGACATTCATTAGGGAACTACAAAGATACATTATTACATTAGATATATATTCTAGTAGCCGGGTATAATGTGGGACACTACAAGATATGTTTTTCACTATTACAACTTCTAACATATTAAGATAGAGGATTTTAAAACGTATGGTTTTATAAATACTATTATAGTGATGGTTATTATGTTGGTTGAGGTATCCATGTATTTTTTAGGATTACATGGGCTCTTTAAGGGATTAATTCTATCTACGTGGTGATTGATTAGTTGGAAAAGTCATCTCATTTAATTCTGATGAAAGACACTACAAAATATAATGATATGGATAATCTTTATGTGTAGAAGATTATGAGGATAAATAGGGTTCCTTTGTCTTTTATTTAATATAGGGATCCTAGGTTGTCTTCAAGGATATAGATAAGTCTCCATGATGTGATGGGGACTCAGGTCATGTTGAGTACAATTTATCATTCACATACATACGAATAGATAGATCTGTCTATTCAGATCCTAGAGGATATCCTCCATTCATGTGTCTTTAATTTAAGTGGATCTTAGGATAAACATATGAGATTTTTTGATTTTTCTTATAAAAATAGTTATCAATCATCAATCATAACAGATCCTTTTGATGAATTTTAGGGTATCTCATGGTGATCACCTCTTTGATTGGTATAGGTGTGTGAAGCTTGTTTGGTGGAGCTAAGTTTGATTTAGGACACATCAATGATGTTTTAGGATATTTATCGACATCTTTTTATCGCACAGATTCGAAAGAAATATTATGCGGATTAGAAAAATTTTCCATTGGATTTTTTCCCATGTAACCATGTTTTCATGAATTTTTCTCATCATTTGGGTCATCAACATCCTGGAAATCAAGGAAATATAGATCAATAATATGTTAGACTATTTAAGGTCACTGATCAGATTGGGTATGTTTCTTATCAATTCAATTTGTCGATTGAGTTGATATACATTCATGATGTTTTCTACATATCAAATCTTTGGAAAAAAAATCTTATTCCCTCTCACATTATGGGTTCGGAAGAGGTTTCATTATAGCCAGATGTTTCAGTTGTTTGAAATCCATTTGAGATCGTTGAATCTCAAAAAAAATTCCTAAGTGGGAAGTTTATTTTGTTGGTTGTAATATTATGGGGGAACAGATTAGCTTATATTAAGAAATGAGAATGTGATTAATTATTGATGGAGTAGTTATATAACCTCTTTATCAAAATTCATTCTTCCACATGACTTCTAGAAGATATAATGTCTTCTAGTGTGGAGTTTTTAACATCTTGTTAACCTATTTTTCATAATTATCATATCATTTCTAGTATTTCTATTTAATTAGTTGTGTCTTGGGACACCCATATATGAAGAACATTTTCTATGAAAATGTATTATGGTTTAGGGATGCATGTTCATTTGAATTAATTGAGACTGGGTATTAATTTTTAATGGGTCTACAAGGTTCTCCCTGAGTTTGAGGAACTCCCTAGTTAGTTTGGGGTTTTTGTAACGTAACATGTGTTTTTTCTATATACTAGATTAATACATGTCATGTAATTGGATACATGATGTGTAATATACATAGAGAATATTTCCTAAATCATGTACATTTCCGGATGCTAGTACACATTGTGTACCTGATACATGTCATGTAATGTTAAAATAATATATTATAATAAAAATATGATGGGGTTTCTATTGTATCTGAGTCTTGAGGTTTACACGTCATATAAAGGTTTTATTGGACATGTAAATTTCCTGGAAAAATATATTTGGGTGATACATTGATTTATTTTTATTTTAATCGTCCATATTCATCCTTGTTCTTGACCTATTGATCTTCTATGGTGTCTTTGGGAGCCTCTGTTCATTCTGGATTGATTCTCTCAGTAGTTGATCACCATTGCTGTCTGATTTCATCTCTTTAGGTGTGTAATCCATTATATTTATTTGTTTCCTCTGACTATATTAGATCTATTTCATTGTATTATTGGATCTGCTAACCAGTTTTCATGAATTTCTTGATTCCTTTTTAGATCCCTTTTTTGATCTAATTATAGTGGTTGTTTCTACTGCTGATTATGGTGTGCTGGGTGCGCGTTCATGAGTTATGTGTTTTTCTATCATATCTATCGAACCTTTTTGTAAAATTGAATCATTCATGAGATGTATATATTGATTCTAGTACATTATTTTTCATTGTTGGTATCTTCCTGTTGGTGGATTTTGTTGCGAGCCATTTGACATGAGTTTTGAGGTAGGTGGTTTCATATCTATTATGTTTTTGTGAACTACATTTCTCTAGTTATTTTATAAATAATATTATTAAACAAAATGTAATTATTTTATGATTTGATTTGTTTGTGTGAAAATTATTTTTTATAAAATATGGTTTTAACCATGTTGTGGAAAATTAAAAGGGTTTGGAAAGAATTATAAAAATAATTCTGAAAAATGTTATTCAAAGAATGGTTTGATGGAAATAAAATGATGAATTGATTTAAATTATAGAATAATGAATCCTTGGGTACGTAGGTTGAAGGTAAAGTAATTGGTCTCATCCACTGTCGATGGGTTTTCTTATAAGGATTTCCTCTTCTCTCTAAGACAGTTGTTCTATGGACTTGTTATACATATTGGAGGCTCATTTTTGTGGTGTTCCTATGCTCTCTATACTCAATTAATATTTCTAGATGTTTTATGTGAAATTTATTTTGTATGTTAAGTATGAGTGTCCAAGCTATCTTGGACTAGTGTGATCCTAGGCGTGATATTACTCGTTCTTTTGGTATATTTGGACTATTTTGGTTTGTAATGTTTTGATTGTACTAATATTGACTTTATATGACATATTATAAATTATGTTATTTGATATTATATATCTATGTTGATATAATAATAATTATTTATTTGAAACGAATTTACTTGGTTCATTTAAAAATGTGGGGAAAGTGGATATTAAACTATTTTTACATTCTTTTGATATAAAAACTATTAAAATGTTATCATTCCTTATTTTATTTAATGTGGATAAAATTTATATAATTTTATATTGACTTATTATGGAACACCTAGGTGAGGTCTTATTGCGATAATTATGTCACACTTTGTACACCCCTTCTGTGCTACATAGACCTAGATATTTCTTTCGATGTAGGGAAAGGAAAGGCACTGCAGTGAGGCGGGGAGGTAATTTCTATCACTTGGTTTTTGGGTTGTGTGTGGTGAGATGGTGGGAGTTTTCCTACACTATCACATGGAGCTGTTGAATTAGCTTTATTTTTTTCTTCACGCTTTGCTGATATTATTTTAACTTGAAGATTATTTTTTACCTTTTCAGTTGTATAGTTTCTACTATTCTTTAATTGTTATTGCATATGTTTATTTATTTGGGTGTTTATCTGTGTTATGTGAATATATTCCATGTTTATCACATCAAATTGAGTGAAATCATTGCCTCCAAGTATTTTTTGATACAGGGGTGCTAGTCTCTAGGATTTCGAGATCGAAAACACTTTTTTGGTATGTGGCGAATTGGGTCGAGTATATTTTTGAAAGTGAATCAGGGTCGATTCATTTCATGTTATGTAAAAGTTATGAACTAACTCTTTAAAACACTCAATCTAAAATATTTTTGATAAATAATGAAAATTAATCCTATCTTAAAGTCACTATAATGTGTAATGATTAAGGATGGGTCTTTATAGGAGGTATCATATAATAAGTTTAGATACAATTATGTGGTAGAATAATTATAATACAAATCCCAAAAAATATTTTACATTATTAAATTACATGAAATGATATAGAATTTTTTGGTTCCCTTGTTGCTTCATCTATACTATTCTTGTTAAAAGTAGATTTTTTTAGAGGAAAAAAGGAATATATAATTGGAAAGAATCAAGATAGAAATATCATTCCTAATCATTGACACATAATGGTTGCAATTAGAACTGGGAAATGTTTTACAGTGATGGATTGGTAGATGTACGCCGTAAATGGTTGGGAATATAATATAGATAGTAGCCATATATACTATAGTGGAACATGATAATAGTTTATAATCTTATAGAACAATATTATCTAGAATTTATTGAATCCTCAAACATAATTTTTGGTAAAGGGTTGATTAGTTCCCTTTAAAAGGTACTTGAGAGATTGGGTGTTCAAAATGTCAAAAGGTAACCCTTATCATTTATTAGTTTTTAGGTAAAGTTTTTCGATAGTGGTATTTGAATAAAAACTCTTAAAATATATATGATATGTATTCCATGAATGAAAAACATATAATAATATTTTCATTGATTAATATTTCCCTAATGTTTCTTGAATCAGGATACAATGATAGTTTCTGGAACTAAGGGAAATGGCTGATTATTCCCTAGCCACATATGAAGACCAATTTATGAGATTTTCTTGGTATATATAAGATTTTATTTTCGACATTGATAATATAAATAATAGGTTTTAATCAGGATTAAACCCATGTTTTCAAAAAAAAATTGGCCTCATGATACATTAAAAGTTATGAGATAGTTGTTCATTGTGTGGAGAAAGTTGAGATGATTTTTTCGGACACATATAATCCTCAAGTTTACATGATTAAAAAAATTCTAGAATATATGATACTGTGAATAATCTGTCAATGATATGTGGGGGTAAAAAAATCATGTTCCCATCTTATGATAAGTGCAGTAATAATCATCCTAAAGAATGACTTACAATGTCAATATACTACTATCGATGTGGTATTTTTTCTTAAGGATCATTTTTACAATGATAAGAATCTTGAATAATGAAATAATGGGGTAAAACATAACCATCCAAGAGTGAAATATTTTAGATGAAATGATATAGATTATTATTATTATAACATGTCTCCAAATACTGTTACTCAAGATAGAATTCATCAAGACTAAGAGAATAAAGGTGTGGAAAATCATTTTCTACAACTATAGTAGATGATGGGTTATTTAATGAAGTTATAGAGGCTTTGATTTGGGAATTAGTTTCAAAACATTAATATCATGTTGGGGTACCATAAATTAATGATAAAGGTAGAATATATCTCAAGGATTCCATTTCAGAATAGATATAAGCATTATGAGTTTGCTGTTATACCCTTTTGGTTGTCTAATACACTAATTGTATTTATAGATCTTATGAAAAGAGTATTCCCTGAATATTTTGAATCTTTAGTGGTTTTGTTTATTGATTAAATATTATTAAATTCATAAATATATAAGGAACATGTAAGATATATAATGATATTTTTATACCTTAAATGAAATGATAGTAGATGGAAAATTTAGTAATTGTGAATTTTTCTTATAGTAAATTTCAAACCTACGAAATATTGCTTCTAATGATGAAATAAATATTGAACCAAAATAAACAATCTCCTTTAAATAATTTCCATTACCAAATGATGTCATAGAAATTTATTGTTTTCTTCGATTAGCAGGATACTAATGGAGGTTTTTTGAAACAATTTCCTAGCTATCTATCCCAATGACTTATTTAACTCAAACAGTATTTAAATTCATCTAGGAAAAAGGTCTGTGGTGATTTTTTTAAGAATCTAAAAATACTATAATTGAAATTTCTATTTTTTCCCTACCATCTATAAATAGTGACTTTTTTATATATAGAGATTCTTCTTTGAGATATCTAGGTTGTGTTTTAATGTATAAAGATCAGGTAATATCTTATTATACACTTCGATTAAAACAAAATTATTAAAATTATCCTACACATGTCCTTTAACAAGAATCTATAGTGTTTTCCATAAATATTTGGAGATATTAATTAAATGGAGTCGAGTGTGAAATATAAACTTATCCTAAAATTAAGAAGTCTATATTCACTAATAATTAAATAAACATAGACAGATGATATGGCTATAATAGATAGTGGATTATGAATGAACATTTCATTTTTATCATCGAAAATAAAACAATTCAGCTGGTGATTTGGGAAGGAAAAGTAACGCTATATTAAATATGGTACGTCCAGGACATGACCCTTTAGTTTATTATTTGATAAATTTTTTCCTTGACGTTGTTTTTGACAGAACATAATTTTTTTTTTTCATTTTTCAATACAATTGTATCTACAAAAAATAATTACCAAGATTAGAAGGAAGAAACTGAGTTTTAGGAAAAGGGTGAATTGGTTAATAATTGTATGTTGCATTAATTGAAGGATGAAAAATATTTTTTTGAGATTTTTTAAGATATTATTTTTTCAATGTGATACTTAGTTGAAGATAATATTGTTGAGTGAATATCATAATTCTTTACTTTCCATTGACTATGGCAGCACTGATATGTATAAACACATTAGATGGTATTATTGGTGGGATAGAATAAAAATAGAAATCTTTAATTTTATCATGAAATTTATTTATCATTAATAAGTTAAAGTAGAAACGAATTTACCAAAATGGATACTTCATCTTTTTTCATTACTAGAGTGGAATTGAGAAAATATATCCATGGATTTTATAGTGGGATTTTCATGTAATTCGTGATGTAATAATGCAATTTGGTTTATTATTGATAAATTAACTAAAACTATGATTTTGATTACCCTTTGAGATATAATTTATTTAAATTAGTTTTCTCCATTGTACCTTAAATATATTGTCAGGTTACATAGAGTTTCCATATATATTTTATTTGACTATGATCCTATTTTTATTTGGAACTTTTATTAAGGAGTTCAGAAGTCATTTGACACTGAAATAAATTCCAATATATCCTTTCATACTTAATATGGTGGATATTTTAAGAGAATGATTTAGAATTTGGAAGACATGTGTCATGGTCATTCAATAGATTTCTAGGGAATTCAGGATCTCATACTTTCATTAGTTTATTTATTTTAACATAATAGTTTTATTTTTAATAAATAAATGGAAAATCATTGAGGTATTATATGGAAACTGATGTCTAGCTCTATATTTTTTAGTTGAAATAGGAAAATGTAGGTGGTTAGGAATAAATTAATAGATTAAATAATAGATATGGTGAAGTTGATTTTGGAATTTATGAGGATATCTCTGAGTTGGAAGAAAATCTATAGAGATAACCGAAGGAAAGGTATTTGTTTTTTGGTATGAGATCATGTTTTTGTCAAAAAAATCCATGGAATAGAGTTATACATTTTGGGATAAATGTAATGTTATGTCCAGGGTTCATTGTACCATATGAAATCCAAGATAAAGTTGTATATATTTACAATAAATTATATTTTATCTTTTTTTATCAAAGATACATATCGTTTTCATGTTTCAATGTTCATAAAATATGTGGTTGATTCATCTCAAGTTTTGATCACAGTAGTACGCAATTTTTATAAAAAACAATCATATAAAAAACAAACTATTATGATTTTTAACTATATAGAGAATTTATTTCTAAAATAGATAATTCACCATGTTATGTTTTTGCAGAAACCCATATCATTGAGGAAGCAACATGAAACTCTGAAAATTCTATGAAGGATGGATATCCCCATATCATTGATAAGTAATGAAAATTGCGTGAATGAAATTTAAAAATTAGGGAATAATGTAACAACCTATTTATTGATATAATAAATATTTTTTTATAATTATTAATATTTATTATAAATATTTTATAGAGTTATAATTATTATATAAATATTATAAAATTTCTTAGAAAAAAGGAAAATATATTTATTCCCAAAACAATATGATTTATAAATTACTTATAATATTGATTTTAATATTCTAGATTTATAATATGATAAAATTAATTTTATTTTTTAATTCATCATCTGAAAATTAACTGAGGATTAATATTTGAGAATTTCATGAAATGATTAATATTTCAATGAAAAGTGAGAGATGTTGTTTTTATTGAATATTTTATTTTTTATATCATAAAATTTTATTTTGGAATCTGTTTTAAATTGAATTAATTACTATTGATTAAAGATAATTCAGTTATAGTCCCTATAAATAATTTTATAACTTAATTTAGTATATAAATAAATTTATGCATAAAAATGAATTTTTCTGAAAAAAAATTTTCAACGCGTTATTCCGATAGGATTTTAAATTATGTTCTACCAACTATGTGTTTTTAATTTGGAAAAATATATTGAATATTCAGAATAAGTAGATCCAAATTTGGTATATAGGGTAATTTTATTTTTATAATTTATTAAGGGTAACCTTAACATTTTTTGTTACCACAGTAAGGCGAAAACTCGGTAAATACTTTTTAAAAATAAAATGATAAGGAGAAGAAATTAACCCCGACACTTAGATTAACTGCAATGGATGGGTAAAAATCGTCTATACTCATCCATGGTTTTTATATGAATTTTTTTTATTTCGATGTGATTATTACCATTAAAATATTTTCTGTGAAGAAAAGTAAAAAATATCACACACTTGTTTTTAACAACTATAATATCATTTATATTGGGATAAAAAAAGATATGTTCAATTATAAGTAGTAATTGTAAATTTAAATGATTTATATTAATCATGGTAATTTTTTAAATTTTTATTGAGGAAATTATTAAATTAAATTCTAAACCAATGCTGATGCAGAAATTATTGATTTAATGTAAAAATCAAATAAATGATATTAAAATTATTAAAAGCTGAAAATTTGAATGAATTTCTGTGACATACTAATTTAATAGATAAACATAACAAGTTTGGTATGTATTAAAATATATTATTCTAATTTTTAATTTTTTATATGTTAAAAAAATAAAAATCAATTATTAGTTACAAAATTTCCATTATCGATATTTTATAAAAATAATATTTTATTAAATGAAATGAAATTACTAAAAATCCAATCATGTTGTAAGTGATTAGTGTACAGTTTCTAATATAATCCATGGACTATTTATAGGCCTTTGGTCCATTAATGGTAACTATCTTCACCCTCGATGAGTGAAAATTCTTGTTATCATTGTAACTTTGAAATAGTTAATAAAAATTAACAAATGATAAGGGTGCAAATATTATCTAAAATTGTCCAAAGTTTATTAGATGGGATGATTCAAACTTATCCTTGTCTTAGATTTTAATATTATAAATTTTGATTAAATTAGAAATGAAAATAAATATATATTAATTTAATAATTTAGGAAATTCAATATATGGTTCTCCCCCTCCTATGAACGGGCACATCTTATTCTCATTTCATCACATTTCAAAACCCATTTGTCTCTATAATCTCAGGCCCCTCATAGACTATTGTAATTCATTTTTCATCACCACATATCATGGGTATTTATAATAATCGATTTAATATATATATATATATATATGTGTGTGTGTGATATTGAAGACATAATTATATTTTTGGAAAGACAATATTACACCTATTTTCAAACATTTTCATTCATTGATAAATGTTAACATCATTTCGGCATCTATGTGCACTATCACATCCACAAATCGATGTGATTCATTTTTCATAACTACATGGCATAGGTAATTTATATAAGTTTACATAATGAAATAATCGGAAATTTATTATTTTATGATCATTCTATAAATATATAATAATACTCACCATCCTTCCATAATTATAATTGAAAATGGAAATGTTACTTATATGTACGTATGGAATATTTTCTCCATGATTGTAACGTAGTTTATTTTTCATAATCATATATCTTTATTGGTTCAAAAATTATAAATCTATATAAAAATAAAAATCATTTCATCATTATTATTATTTATATGATGGAGTAGTGAACTCTTTGACCATATCCAACATACCGATGTCATTTTGTACTTATGAATTTAATATCATCAATATTTCTGATATAGACTTAAATGGTTTTTTAATGTTATATGATATGGTATAAAATAAACTAAAAGGAGTGGTGAACTTGAAAATTGTTATTAATATTGTAAAAATGCTAACCTAGATTTTTTATTAAGGATTATAACGAACATATATGGCGATTTAGACTTGAGTTAAGGGACACATTAACATAAAACCTTATTTTAAATGTTATAAGGATATGTTTTCAAAATACTCCTCTCCCATGTCAATGTATTTTAAAATATTTTATTAATTGTTTTCAATATTCCTAAAATAAATATAAATTGTATTTTATTCCACATAATTTAAATGTTTTTTCAAAAAAGAAACCTTTTTATTGAATGTTTTATATTCCTTACAAAAGAAAAATAGGAATGATCTATTTTAATGTATAAGTAGATAGTGAATTTTTCAGCTACCAAAATAATTATATGAATAATGTTTTTCTATTCAATAATTAATGTTTCATGAAAAAAAATACCATTACATTTGTTGAGGTATTTTGATACTAAAAAGGGGTTGTGAAAATATAGTGGTATTTATATATTAGATAGTGTTTTGTGCATGGGTTTAAAAGTGTTTTTCAAGTGTTTTATTCATGATATTGTCCATTTATATTGGTTTATAATGGTAGATCACCATTATATTTCATGATTTTTTCTTATATATTATAGTATGGGTGTTCCCATATAGCACCTCAATGCATTGGTTAATGATTATGTTCTCCCGATAATTATATTTGAATTTCATCATTTGTTTATTCCAATTGTAATAGTTATTATAAAGGTTCTATAATAGTTCAAGAATAATTCTATAACATGAAACCTACAAGAATTTTCTATTTTTCATATGATTTTATCATGGAATTCATTTTATTTCAAAAGGTGATCTAATGATCTTTTTAATGTAAAGGATATTACCTTTTTGGGAAAAAAATTATGTTTTTTGAAAAAAAATCATGGGTTCTCATGTTTTTTATGATACACTCATGAATATTATTTTTCCATTATAAATATTTTCATATAATGTTTTTATGAAAATAGTTGGGAAGTAAATCTAATTTCATGAGTATGTAAATGATTAATTGACCTCAAAGTATATTTACATTTAAGGAAAACTATTTATATGATCTCAAGGTTTTAAAATGGAATAACATGTTTCTTTTTGTCTCCTTTATTCCCCTTAGTGAATTATTTGTGTTCAGTACAGTCTTTAATTTTGTTTTCAAAGGATAATTGGGGACAAGGATATGGAAAAGATAAAAATACAAAATATTTTTCATAAAAATTAAACAGGATTATCTTTAAAAGTGATTATGGTGAGGGAAATAGATATCGAATAAATGTGTCCACATTATAATATTAGGGTTTTTATGTTGGAGGTATGAATTAAATCTATAAAAATATAAACCTAAAAGATCATTGGGAATTTAAAATAGTGCATTTTTTAAAACTCACTAGAATATATATTATTTATGTCCACATACATATATAGTGAATTTGGATTATTCCATGGATGATAATGAACTTTCAACCTCTAGGTTGCCCTTATTTTTCATATTCATCATCCCAAGATGAATCATTATGTTCAGAAGGAATAATTTTTTCATTATTTAATTTCCTTTTACTTTTAGAGAAATTCCATGGACTATTATTTCTTGCTCACTTTTTAATCTTCATGGATGAATGTTTATAATTATTATATCCATATTTATTTCAGTATGATAGATTTCCACTGGGGAATACTTGTTTTTGTTTGTTGAGTTCGATACCAAATACATTTTCATTGGATATATTTTCACTAATTTGAATAAAATGAGGTGATTTAGTGTCTTGACGGATCTCTATGCAATTTTAGGATAAAATAGTATTATTATGTTTATTTAAAAAGTGAAAATGTATAATTATCTATTATTAGGGTGTTAGATTGGAAAAAATAATATTTCATTGATTCCTGAATAGGGATTTTACACTAGGGTCATAATTTTGAAATTTTTTAGATTTGTTTAAATATTGTGACATCTGTGGTGAATAATTTTAATGAATTTTATATAAATTATATATTATCATAAATTTTTTTTCAGACTAAGATCCCTTTATAAATACTAATCATTTTATAAGAAGATATGGTTTAGTGTGGGAGACTATTTCCAAAGATAATTTCTACATTGGGGAGGACCTGCACCAAAGATAAAAAATTCATCAAAGAGGCACGATTATTTACACTAATATAATTTAATTTATTCAATTAATTAATTTCGATACTCTCCCCTCCTGTCAGTGGTCAAAATAAATAAATTTCTAAATAAAATAAATTAGTATTGTATTATTAAAAGTAGATTAGAACAATGGAATATGTTTTGTCCAAATATAATTAATGAGTTTCAAGAAAATCCAGAGAGAAGCCTAGATTCTAAAAGAAACTCTCTAATTTGTTAGGGATCAAACCATTAATTTAAAAAGTATAGTTCACATATATTATTCTATTCCTGTCATGGTTTCCAATGAAATCATTTTTTATAAATTTGGACTTGTATATTTACTGATATCATACGGAAATGATTCCATAAAAGTCCGTTAACAATTATCCATAATAAATATATAATGGATAATGAAGCAATTAATATGCACCGATATAGTAATTTAAAAGAAGATTCAAATGGGACTAGTCTAGGATTAGTCCGATGAATATTTTGATTTTTATATTATATATATATATATTCATAATACCTACTTGTCACAATAATTTTAAACACTTTTTCTTTGATTAACAATATAAAAATAATGATTTAGTTACCCATTATGTTAAATGAATTATATTTATAATTTTTTAGGAAAATAGGAAATTCATCAATTTAAAATTCCACATTGGGAAAAATTTTATTCTAGTGGGTGTACTGACTATTGGTGGTGAAATTATATCCCTCTGATGTCTTATTATATTTCTAAGTAACTGCCACATGTGTCATAGGTGTGTTTCTTATGTATTCACACCATACATAGTAATGATATCCTATATGGTCATCTAATTATTATATAATTAAATGGTCTTATAGATCCTCACATGGATGCAATATACATGCGAGCACATGAATTCCTATCTAAAGATCAATCCATTTAGTGCAATTATATTGTTCTATAGATGTCTAGATCATCCACTTGGGACCCAAGTCATCCCACATAAATTTAGTCTACCTAAGGATTTTCAATCATGATTAGGTGACTATGATCCATCCATCTAGGCCAGAGCATCCTGGTTAACTACATTGGTATCGAGTGTATAAGAGCCATGTGGCGGCTCTTAATTAAAAAAAACATACCATACATGGGTGTATATTGATGGGTTGGATTCGGCCAAGAAACCTTTTTTATACGCTTCTCAACTCTTTAAGTCCATTTAATCTAATTTTGAGTTTTTATATAGGATTCTGATATTTGAAATAAACTAATAGAGATTAATTAATTCTATGATATATTAATTTTTTAATAAGAATATTCAGATCATGGTTAATTAAATAATTAGGTGAATAAAAACAATTTTTAAAAAATAATTGGGATAATGGGATGTGTAGACATGACAATATAGAAATTACCAAAAATTAAATTCAAAATTTTACATTCTTCTAAGTGTATAATATATTATAATTGAGTAAAGATATTTTTTTTAAAGAGAAGGTTGTCATAATTAGATGAGGTGTCTGAAATAATTTTTTTTGATATTTTTATAGCCAAGGATGAATTATATTAACCTATGCTATGATTAATTTGTTGTGATGACATGATTAACGGAATGAATAGAAGATTATCAAGACATTTTTTAATTCTTATAGAATTTTGGAATGCGTGAATAAGTTTATAAAATTCAATCTCAATGGATAGATTCTAAATATTTATCATATGGAAATAAATTGGTTAATGAAAAATTGTTGATGTAAAAAGGCTTATGAGAATTATTTTTTTTGAAATATAGTTAATATTATTTAATAAAGTGTGAATAATTCATGTAAATACATGACTGAAATAGTATCACTTATATGAAAAAGTTATTACTCCAAAAGTTTCATCAAGGATGAATCTAATATTAGTTTCTTTGATGAGAAAAATATGATCATTAATATCAAGGAATATAATATAATTTACCATAACTAATAAATATATAAATAGGGGTAAAATAGTAAGGGGTAATAATGGTAACTAGTGTGAATGGAATTAAAGGAAATTAAATGATAATATCCCACTATTGAAAGAATGGTTACCCTATGAATTAAATACCAAATGGAAGGGCTTTTGTATACTCATTATATGTTCTATAACTATTAGGAGATGTTAAGTAATGGTAATATATTCTTTATGTATAATGTATCATGATTATTATGACGAAGATATAGATAGATTTGCCTCAATTGGGGAATATTTTGGATAAACTGTGAGTTAATTCTAATGATATGATCATGAATCTAGTGAGTAATGTGGAATCAACCATTTTATAATGTGATTAGTAGGAAAATTCAACAACTAATATTAATATGTTATTGAATTATCATTAACCACTATTATCTTGGATACTTGTAATCTAATGATAATTATGTAGAACCTCTATTTTTGGGAAGTCTTGTAAGAGTAATAAGGGGTCATTAAAAGTTATTAATGATTCTCATTAAATAGGCAACATCAATATCATAAAGGGTGAGATAGCTAAATGTGGACACTATTTTCCCCACAAAGTAAAGGAAGTAGAAGGCCTCCATGATCATGTGAATCAAATGAACCCCCAGGAGACACATTATGGCATTACCATTAGAGGGCCAGGTGGGAATTCATGTATAGAATATAACCTATGGAATATCTTACAAAGCCCATTTTTAAAAGTCCTTCTACTCTTGAAAAGTCCTACTCTCGCAAAGTAACCCAGAAAATATAGGATCATGTGGAAGTACCCATATATGCGCCCCCAAGTCACGAATTTTTTCAAATAGAAAACACCTAACAAAACCTCTAGAAATTCTTCAAAAATCAAAAGAAAATATCTAGAATGTGGGAGACTCTTACGGTCGTAAAACTCAAGTTATACATCACCGATGGGGAGACTGGTTACTTTTAACAACATTCCTACATTCTCGTGTGATCCAAAACCTTATTAAAATAAAAACAAGTAAAAAAAGAGGAGAATATTATAGCCTCTTTCAGTCTTAAACAACATAAGATGCACCCCTAGGGATCCGTAAGATGCCGCAGGAACTCAGTGTCATGTCTGCCTCATATCGTGAAATCATGTTGGTACATCACCCTCAACATCTGAAGAGCCATTGAAAAGTCCATATAGCCTCATTCCACCTGGCACTATAAGGACAAATAGATGGAATTCTCCATGAAATGATTGTGCATGTCTATATTACCTTTTTTTTACATGATGCATCACTAATAGGTGGAGTTATTTTCTTCAAAAACACTCATAAAACCTTGTATGATCTCAACCCATTGTTAAATAAACCAAGGAAATATAATGGGGAGAATGAGATATCTATTTATGGTTATAAATGACATGTGATGACCCCCTGGTGATTCGCAAGATACAATAAGAACCTAGCAGCATGTCTACCCCATCTCATGAAGGCCCCTTGACAATCCAACATCGTCTCATTAATGTTTCTATGTAATTCATTTTGATCATGTGATGGTCCTTCGATAAGAACATTGACCTCGTGAATAGCCCTCTATATGTCAACCTGAAAATATAGTAGACCTTTATCATATCTTCAAGACTCAAAATTTCCCCATTAATTTTAAATGCACTAATAAATGAGGCATTGATGCGATGGTCTCACGATTACTGAAAATCAAACAATTCCATCGGAGTGACCACAACAGGAACTCGTGAAGACATGTGATTCTTGGGCCTTCCACTGACTCCATTGTGGATTTGTGTGATATGAGCCATCAAAACGGTGAAAAATGGGGTACATAGGCATATTAATATCCCACCCCAACACGAAACATGCTGATTTACATGGTAAGAAGCACACGTGTAACCTCATATCAATGTACCAAAGCACCAGAGCATATTTCTAAGAATGGCATATCTCACCACTGAGAAGTTATCTATCAGGTAATATAACAAAGATCTACCAGCGAGATCATGAAACATTCATAGGTGCTTCACATGATCATTCCTAGATCACGTGAAGGACTTCTAGTATGACATGAAAAAAACATCTCGCATATATTCTAAATCATGTAAGATTTAAAAGAATCTAACATTAAAAAATTATAAGACATTCATAATATAATGACTCCGAAAAGACTAAAAGTCATGAGACTTATTAGAAGAACATATATCATGATCCTCATATGCCTCACATTTGCCATCCAATTCATGTGAAAACTCTAATATGTGTCTCCCATATTAGGTGACACTCCTTTGATGTACTATTGGTATCAATTTGAACTCCCTTAGAAATTTAAAATCAAGTCCCATGGCACCCCAAGCTATGTTTCCTAGTCTTTTGAAATCCTCTGGGATTGCTATCCAAGCCTCACGGTGTTCATCAGTCATGTCACCTGACACATATAGTGGCACCAATTTATGACAGATGAGTCTCATGGTAGTAGCTAAGATTGTCATATGTCTCTTGTGACATCACATAGACATGTCAGTTAGCTTTTGTGATGTCCTCCTAACATGTTATCCAAGACATGTGATACCCTCTGATGAATGACACATAGACTCTTTTGACACCCACTAAGATTTTCATCCAACATTCATAATGACACAAGGGCATGTCCATAGGATCATGTGATTCCCTCTAGATAATATAGCTATAACGATGTGATGGATTCTAGGACATGTCAGTTGGGACTCATGAAGAGAACTATTTAATCCAATTGAGATCAAGCAATGGATTTTTGGAAAAGTTGGCAAGGTCTCATGATATCCATTAGATAGTCTAGGTAATGCATGTGATGGCTTCAAAGACACATCAGTTAGATCTTGAGATGTCCTATGGAATATTCTTCCATGATCATGCAACATATTTTGGACATGTCATCCAGATTATGTAATGTCCCCTTGATAATTCAAATGGATAATTTGATTTTTTTTGGACATTTTAGGAATTCACCCTTTCACATGTCCAGCAGAAAATCAAGTCATGTTGAGTAAAAAATCAACACATGTAAAAAAGGAAATAATTTTAGGTCTTTAAGGGATACCTTAGTGTGTAATCCCTAATCAGTGGCGTAATGTGATATGGCCTGCATGTAATGGAATCATTGGTTTGTAATCTGTAATCAACTAAACTATGATGAATCTAATTCCTACCGTAACCTGGATACATAAGGAAACTTCCTGAGGCACAATATATACATTAAACCATCTCAACGACTTTCATGGTGCATATGTTCCTCATCTATGTTCACTAAAACTAATTACATTATATCCCTTGTTTGTCACACCAATCATGGTTCATATGGGATATGGATTTTTAATATTCATATCATTTGAATCATAAATATCCACCAGGCAGGGCAACCTCAGTGTGTAATCCTTATGGAGTGGTATGATATAATTGTTTCTATATATAGGTATATACTTTGCGACCAGTCTCAATGGTGTGAATGAACTATGAAAACTTTGATTCATGAAATAATAGAGATACGTAGCATGTATTCCTAATTCCTGATATCAAATAAGAATTCACATCGGTGTAAGCCCCTTATGTCTCTATCATTTCAACCATCATGACCCAATATTTCCTAAGGGATGATAACACTACATCATTCGTTGGTGGATCAAGATACTAAATGATCTACGACAAATATTATTCTCCCAATAACCAGGATATGTAAGAAGTATCTCAGAGACTCAATATTGAATACCTTTTTCCAATGTTCCCACACATATATCCTTTCCATACAACATTAAACTGAATGGGTTTAAACAAATATGTGGGTTTTGATTCTTATAATAACTAGTATATTTAGGACGAATCATAAAGGATCAATCCCATCCTTGTAATATTAATTACCTCCATATGTTGTAATTTAGGAATTACCTAGATATAAAAATTCAGCACAAAATTTGTTTCTCATTACTCAAAAACAGATAAAGAACCACATATACATACATATGGATTCACTAATCAGATCCCCTTATTCATGTCATAAAATGGGTTAACCAATGATCATTCTATTAGGGTAAACATTCACATATATAGGTAAGTAAGAGTATTGTGAGAATATCTTAAATCATTATAAGATCCCTAATGTAGGAAACATTTCCCCCAAAAAGGTACAATCAGCCTGACCTCCCATCCTCTTGACCAATGTGATTTCCTAACTGTTGTATGTTTTAAAACCTCAACTAACAACATACCTTGCGAAATAAGGTACATGCCTATTTATGGATGTTGGATCTTTTGGGAGTTTTATGTAATACTAAAAAATGGTATAATTAATGTAGGAGATTGTTCAACACGTTAAACCCCCCACAATCAAACCATCTAGCCAATATTTAATCCTGGCATCTACATCATAATTAAAAAAGGGTAGAATTCTTTGTTCTTATCAAGACATTAGGTTCATTAGATGAGGGATTCCCATCCATCTCATTTCTCGATGAAAAAAATGGTGATGCTAGCATGAATATCTTAAATAATATAATTATCTCTTAACCATGAGTTAGGTGGATTTAAATTGCATACTCATTAAAAGAAATGATCCTGATGTGAAATCCTGAAATAGCATGATGGCTGGCTTACCAAGTGTCTGGATACATTATTAGAATATCAAACAAATATGATAAGCGTAGAATATAACTTAGAGTTGATCCTATATGACCAGGTTTCTGATAAGTTAATTCTATCCTTTCTTTAAATGTCTACATCAGTGAAATGGATGGATCGAGAATAAAAGGAAAATTGTGTCAGCCATGCATATCTAATGAAAGTCACATCAAGTAAATGCTATTTCACTAATTGATAACCTTTTTCCTTATTTCCAATAAGAATATAGATACGTATCTCATCAAAAGAATCATAATCCAAGATAATTCCTTTAACTAGCGATCGTTATGAAAAATCCCCTATGAACACAAACCCCACTGGTCAAAAATGGAATCACATTCCCTTTAGCTTCAATGTTAGGTGGTAAACACAATGCTCTTAGAATACAATAAATTTGGTACAATACCGACTCTGGAATCGTCCCATGTGGATATCCTTGTACGGAAACCAATGATTCTACATCATACATGGATAGTTGCAGCTAATCTAGTGGCCCTCCCACTATGACCAACTACATCGAGAGATTATCCAAAGTGTGTGATAGCCACCACCATTAGTCTCTAATGAAGGAGAACTGGGGATTACAATAAATCTCCCAACCAGATTAGGGGCCACTAAGTAGGGATCCTATTAACCATCTTTATAGTAAACATCCCTTAGGTACCCATCAGTCCCCTTCCGAGGATACCACTTGACACATTGTTGCCTCTGATACCCATGTATGAGAAACAAGGAAGACACGTTAGGTGGGAAAGTATCTGGATAATTGTGAGTGGGATCATATCACCATCTTTTCTAATCAAGTATACAAGCATATTCTGGTAGTAACCAACATCCAAACTCATAACCATGCTTATTCAGAAACATTTTGAGGGTATAATCCCACAACAGGCATGGTGGAGATGCATATCACAACCCCCATTCATTAAACCCATCGGTATATTCTGGTGACATAAGAAAGATATATGTGGGATCATATACCTACATTAATCAAATATATATTATAGTATTTAGTGTATACAGAAAATGTGTTAGATTATATGCATGCACACACTTTTCTAAAATGTAATTACATATTATTAAATATTGAAAACCCCCATCAGCTAAATTCTAAACATGTAAAGATACATGGATAGGTGTGTATTCTTATACCTATATCTAGGGTAGATAAAAAATCAGATCATTATGAAAAAGTAGATGATTTGGAGAAAGAGAACATTTGTTCTACCATCTAGGAGGATTATCAGCATATTCTGGTAAAGGAATAGGCCTGGGATCGTGATAATATAATTGTTCCAACCAAGACTCACTAGGTGAAAGAAACATATGCATCGGGACATGGTAACATGGTTGTCAAAAAATTATGGGAGCATATTACAAAGTCCCATGATTGGGCTTGTATCCACATTCTTGCTGGGACTCACCTAGTGAGAGGGCCACTTGTCATAGGACAGACTCATATTCTTCTCAAAGAAGACTACAGACATATTCCAATGTCTTCAGATCAAGATCATACTTCCATTATGACAATGGATCCTCATGTCATAATGTAACTTTCTTTATGATAGGCTCATATTCATATCAGTGAATCTATCCGGCATTTTCCTAAAGATCATAGAAGCCAAGTGCATAATCTGACATCTACTCATGAGAGACTGCTTCAACATCCTTCAGAGGTAATACAGAAAGAATCTCATATCACTTCCCCATTCTTATGGTCTATCAACATATTCATGTGGGGAATGCATATATGAACTTGGCTTATATTCGTGTTCCAATTGAATCTCTATGGGTGAGCACGTCACATGTCTCAGGGAAGGCTCATATTCTTTTTGCAAACATCTAGTGACATATTCCAATGGAGAAGGATAGGGATCATAATCCCATTGAAACTGAGGATCACCATGTGAGAATTGAACATTATTTAGGACATGCTCATATTCCTATAAATAATGAGGATTAGCAATGGAATATTCCAGACTCTTCTTAGAAGTGGCCACATACTCCAATATAAGAATACATTTATAAATATGTTTTCCAACCATTATATAGAAAACTCATATACCTGTAAAATTCTAGAAGGTTTGTCGGAAAATTCAAACCATCAACCAGAATAACTCGCATACTCTTAATCTTCTCAATTCCAGTTTCCTTGAGGTTGTTCAAGATGCACTGTCAACACCCCATGGTTCTATCACCTCTTCAACAAAGCCAAAATATAATCATCAAAAGGAAAGCCCTCCTCATAGTAGTGTGGGGATGGATCATAGGGACTCTACTCCTCAAATCCATTGTGGTCAAACTCCCCATGGACATATCTACCACATACATGAAAATACTCTATTTTCCCAAAAATGTTCATATAGATAGGGTTATAAAACATGAACACCTTTGTATAGGGAGGTGCTTGAAATGTTGGGGCCATATTCATATAGTTCCCCCATCAACATCCATGAATGATTCACTCCAATTAGAAGAAAACCCTCCAAATAATAATCTATGGTTGGTGTAGATGGAGGAATGTATGTCTGATAAAAAGGATGTAGATAATTAAATATGGATAGATTTGTTTGGAAACAACCTCCGCATCATGTTCTGACCCCTCTTCAATTCAAATTATGAGGTCCCAAATGAGCTAGAAAAGAATTCCATGCCTTATCTACATAGAAATATTTGGGATACTCATTAGTGAAAAAAGGATAGACATCTCCCATATCAAGGATATGAGGTTCTATTTCAGTATATCAACATACTTTTTTTCACCTGGTTATGGCCACTATCTCCATAGCCATGGATCCAAAACCGGAAAATCATAGTGCAAATCTACAACACAGTTTTTTCCGTTACATCATAACCCATATTCATATGATATATTAAGACATTTCTTGAATTTTTATTTGAGGATTTGAAAGGTTTAATGAATTACACTTTACTATACCCCTAAAATATTAGAGGCCCTTAGATATGGAATCCTGTAATGTCATAGCCTCCAGCAAAATCAGGGTACCCGGAAACGCTCTAGAAAATTGGTCACTACAACAAAATGCTCCAACATCAATTGTTCCTAGAAATCATGGATGGATGTAGATGATGGTGTTCATACCTTTTAAATAGTCCCTTCTAGGTTATTGGAATGGATTTTATATATGGATGTTGATGTTGCGATCAACTGGAAAACATCCAATATAGATTGATTCCTATAATGGTTTACAATTGCTCTTAGATCCTAAACAATAACAACTGTTCAACATCAAAAAGGTTGTAGTAGTAGCTTCTATAACATCCATCCATTATCGGACCCAGCTTTTCATTCTAGGAAAATATCTATCACCACCTCCACCTCTCAGATCATCAATTCTCGAGAGGATTTAGGATGTATCATCAGTAGCTACAAACAAACCACAACCCATTGGGTTGGGGGAATTTATATCTTAATAAGCATCACCGTGTTCATAATCCCATGAGAGGGTCCTAAAGAAATGAACATTGATTCCAAATCAAACCCATCCCAATGGGATGGGGTAATTTATATCTCAATATTTGTCTCTGAATTCATAAAATCCTTGGCTCGAATCAATGGATCCTCAATAATCGGATCAATCACTACCAACTGTGGCCTTGAATAACCCACATTCGAGAGGACTGGGAGAATTTTCATTATCATAATCACCACAAAAAGAGTTATCCTTCTCCATGTTCAAAGTTAAATATCGATAGTTGGCATAACATCCATTCCTCTGATTACAAGACAATACTCTACTATCCGGGTCCAATTTTGGAATCACGATCAGAAACTCCATCAAGGTAATTACTCACTGTTTAGGATATGAGGAACATACATATAAGGAAATCATACCTCATCAGGGTTTCAAGCCAAAATAGCCGAATATTGAAATGGTACTAAGAGAGACCCTAATAAAAGTAGTACAGAATCATCCTATTGCATTGAAAGTAATGGGACAATAACCATTTTTCAATATGACATTGTATATTTTCTCACTATCAATATGACAGACATTGTAGATACAGATGAATATACTAAGGGTCAAAACACAAAAAAAACCTACCCTAAGAAGAGGGTTATCTGGATTCACTACTTAAGGATACATGCACCTGAAACCAGAGGAATCTTTGAAAACTAGAATCTCCAAATATCTAGTTTCTACCTCTATGGTGGATCACTAGTAAATAAAAAGTTAATGGTGTGTATACATCCCAATCACTACCCAATGGAATATAAATTCCTTCCACGTAGGAATTTTTTCGTAATATGAGAACGAAATAAGAACTCTTAGAAATTAATAATAGATTATGAAGCAATTCATGTGCACCGATTTAGAAATTTAAAAGAAGAATCAGATTGGACTAGTCTAGGATTAGTCCGATGAATATTTTGATGTTTATATAATAAATATATTTTCATAATACCTACTTCTCACAATAATTTTAAACAATTTTTCTTTGATTAACAATATAAAAATAATAATTAGGTGACCCATTATGTTAAACGAATTATATTTATAATTTTTTAGGAAAATATGAAATTCATCAATTTAAAACTCCAAATTGGGAAAAATTTAATGGTAGTGGGTGTACTGACTATTGGTGGTGAAATTATAGCCCTATGATGTCTTATTATATTTATAAGTAACTGCCACATGTGTCATATTCGTGGTTCTTATGTATTCACAACATACATAGTAATGATATTCAATATGGACATGTGATTATTATACAATAAAATGGTAATATAGATCCTCACATGGAGGCAATATACATGAGAGCACATGAATTCCTATGGAAAGATCAATCCATTCAGTGTAATTAGATTGTTCTATAGATGTCTAGATCATCCACTTGGGACTCAAGTCATCCCACATCAATTTAGTCTATCTAAGGATTTTCAATCAAGATGAGGTGACTAAGATCCATCCATATTGGCCAAAGCTTCAGGGTTAACTACATTGGTATGGAGTGTATAGGAGCCATGTGGTGGTTCTTAAATGAAAAAAACATACCATACATGGGTTTATATTGATGGGTTGGATTAGGCCTAGAAACCTCTGTTATACTCTTCTCAACTCTGCAAGTCCATTTAAACCAATTTTGAGTTTTTATATAGGATTCTGATATTTGAAATAAACTAATGAAGATTAATTAAATCTATGATATATTAATTTTTAGATAAGAATATAAGAATCATGGTTAATTAAATAATTAGGTGAATAACAACCATTTTCCACAAATAATTGGGATAATGGGATGTGTATACATGACAATATAGAAATTACCAAAACTTAAATTCAAAATTTTACATTATTCTAAGTGGATAATATATTATAATTGAGTAAATATTTTTTTTAAAGAGAAGGTGGTCATAATTAGATGAGGTGTCCGAAAAAAATATAGATATTTTCATAGCCAAGGATGAATTATATTAACCTATGCTATGATTAATTTTTTGTGATGACATGATTAATGGAACGAAAAGAAGATTATCAAGACATTTTTTTTAAATTCTTATAGAATTTTGGAATGCGTGAATGAGTTTATAAAATTCAATATCAATGGATAGATTCTAAATATTTATCATATGGAAATAAATTGGGTAATGAAAATTTGTTGATGTAAAAAGGCTCATGAGAATTAATTTTTTTGAAATATTGTTAATATTATTTAATAAAGTGTGAATAATGCATGTAAATACATGAGTGAAATAGTATCACTTATATGGACAAGTTATTACCCCAAAAGTTTCATCAAGGATGAATCTAATATTAGTTTCATTGATGATAAAAATATGATCATTAATATCAAGGAATAGAATATAATTTACCATAACTAATAAATATATAAATATTTGTAAAATAGTAAGGGGTAATAATGGTAACTAGTGGGAATGGAATTAAAGGAAATTAAATGACCATATCCCACTAATTAATGAATGGTTACCCAATGAATTAAATACCATATGGAAGGGCTTTTGTATACTCAATAGATGTTCTATAACTATTAGGATAGGTAAAGTAATGGTAATATGTTCTTTATGTATAATGTAGGAAGATCATTACGATGAATATATTGATAGATTTGCCTCAATTGGGGAATATATTGGATAAACCATGAGTTAATTCTAATGATATGATCATTAATCTAGTGAGTAATGTGGAATCAACCATTTTATAATGTGATTAGTAGGAATATTCCACAACTAATATTAATATGTTATTGAATTATCATTAACCTCTATTATCGTGGATACTTGTAATCCAATGAGAATTATGTGGAACCTCTATTTTTGGGAAGTCTTGTAAGAGTAATAAGGGGTCATTAAAAGTTATTTTGGATTATCGTTAAATAGGCAACATCAATATCATAAAGGGTGAGATAGCTGAATGTGGATATTACTTCCCCCACAATGTAAAGGAAATAGAAGGCCTCCATGATCATGTGAATCACGTGAACCCCCAGGAGACACATTATGGCATTACCATTATAGGGCTAGGTGGGAATTCATGTGTAGAATATTACCTATGGAATATCTTACAAAGCCCATTTTTAAAAGTCCTTCTACACTTGAAAAGTCCCACTTTCGCAAAGGTCCACAGAAAATATTGGATCTTGTGGTAGTACCCACATAAGCTCCCCCAAATCACACATATTTTCAAATAGAAAACACCTAACAAACCCTCTAGAAATGCTTCAAAAATCGGAAGAAAATATCTAGAATGTGGGAGACTCTTACGGTCTTAAAACTCAAGTTATACATCACCGATGGGGAGAGTGGTTACTTTTAACAACATTCGTACATTCTCATGAGATCCCAAAACATAAAAAAAAGTAAAAAAATAGGAGAATATTATAGCCTCTTTCAGTCTTAAACAACATAAGATGCACCCCTGGGGATCTGTAAGATGCTGCAGGAACTCAGTGTCATGTCTGCCTCATATCGTGAAAGCATGTTGGTACATCAACTTCATCATCTGAAGAGCCATTGAAAAGTCCATACAGCCTCATTCCACCTGGCACTATAAGGACAAACAGAAGGAATTCTCCATGAAATGATTGTGCATGTCTATATTACCTTCTTAGTTACATGACACATCACTAATAGGTGGAGTTATTGTCTTCAAAAACACTCATACAACCTCGTATGATCTCAAACCATTGTTATATAAACCAAGGAAATATAATGGGGAGAATGATATATCTTTTTATGGTTATAAATGACATGTGATGCACCCCTGGTGATTCACAAGATACTATAAGAACCTAGAAGCATGTCTACCCCATCTCATGAAGTCCCCTTGACAATCCATCATCGTCTCATTAAAGGTTCTATGTAATTCATTTTGATCATGTGATGGTCTTTCGATAAGAATTTTGATCTCGTGAATACCCATCTAAATGTCAACCTGGAATTATAGTAGTCCTTTATTATATCTTCACGATTCAAAATTTCCCTATTAATTGTAAATGCACCAATAATTGAGGCATTGATGGGATGGTCTCACGATTACTGAAAATCAAACAATGCCATCAGAGTGACCACGACAGGAACTCGTGAAGACATGTGATTCATGGGCCATCCACTGACTCCATCTTGGATTTGTGTGATATGAGCCATCAAAACGGTGAACAAATGGGGTGCATAGGCATATAAATATCCCTCTCCAACATTAAACATGCTTCTTTACATGGTAGGAAGCACTTGTGTAACCTCATATCAGTGTACCCAAGCACCAGAGCATATTTCTAAGAAAGACGTATCTCACCACTGAGAAGTTATCTATCAAGTATGATACTGAAGATCTACCAGAGAGATCATGAAACATTCATAGGTGCTTCACATGATCATTCATAGATCATTTGAAGGACTTCTAGTATGACATGAAAAGAACATCTCGCATATATTCTAAATCATGTAAGATTTAAATGAAGCTAACATTAAAAAAAATCTAAGACATTCATAATATAAAGACTCCAAAAAGACAAAAAGACATGAGACATATTAAAGGAACATATATGATGATCTTCATATGCCTCACATGTACCATCCAATTCATGTGAAAACTCCAAGATGTGTCTCCCATATTAGGCGACACTCCTTTGATGTACTATTGGGATCAATTTGAAGTCCCTTATAACATTAAAATCAAGTCCCATGGCACCCCAAGCTATGATTCCTAGTATTTTGAAATCCTCTAGGATTGCTATCCAAGCCTCACGGTGTTCGTCAGACGTGTCACCTGACACATATAGGGGCACCAATTTATGACAGATGAGTCTGATGGTAGTATCTAAGAATGTCAGATGTCTCTTCTGACATCACTTAGATATATCAGTTATCTTTTGTGATGTCCTCCTAACATGTTATCCAAGACATGTGACACCCTCTGATGCATGACACATAGACTCTTTCGACACCCACTAAGATTTTCATCCAACATTCATAATGACACAAGGGCATGTCCACAGGATCATGTGATTCCCTCTAGACAATCTAGCTATGACAATGTGATGGATTCCGGGACATGTCAATTGGGAATCATGATGACCACTATTTAATTCAATTGAGATCATGCAATGGATTTTAGGAAAAGATGGCAAGGTCTTGTGATATCCATTAGATATTCTAGGTAAGACATATGATGGCTTCAAAGACACGTCGGTTAGATCTTGAGATGTCCTATGGAATAATCTTCCTTGATCATGCAACATATTTTGGACATGTCATCCAGATTTTGTAATGTCCCCTTGATATTTCAAATGGATAATGTGATTTTATTAGGACATTTCAGGAATTCACCCTTTCACATGTCAAGCAGAAAATCAAGTCATGTTGAGTAAAACATTAACACATGTAAAAAATGAAATAATTTTAGGTATTTAAGGGATACCTTAGTGTGTAATCCCTAATCATTGGCGTAATATGATATGTCCTGCATGTAATGGAATCATTGGATTGTAATCCCTGATCAACTATACTATGATGAATCTAATTCCTACCGTAACCTGGATACATAAGACAACTTCCTGAGGCACAATCTCTACATTAAACCATCTCAACAATTTTCCTGGTGCATATGTTCCTCATCTATGTTCACTAATACTAATTACATTATATCCCTTGTTTCTCACACCAGTCATGGTTCATATGGGATATGTATTTTTAATAGTCATATCATTTAAATCATAAATCTCCACCAGGCAGGGCAACCTCAGTGTGTAATCTGTATGGAGTGGTAGGATATAATTGTTTCCATATATAGGCATATAATTTGCGACCAGTCTCAATGGTGTTAATGAACTATGAAAACTCTGATTCCGGAAATAATCGAGATATGTAGAATGTCTTCTTAATTCCTGATATCAAATAAGAATTCACTTCGGTGTAAGACCCCTTATGTCTCTGAAAATTCAACAATCAGGACCATATATTTCCTATGGGATGATCACTCTACCTCATTCGTTGGTGGATTGAGAAACTAAATGAGCTACGAAAAATCTTATTCTCATTATAACTAGGATATGTAAGAAGTATCTCAGAGACTCAATATTGAATAACTTTTGCCAATGTTCCCACACACATATCCTTTCCATACAACATTAAACTGAATGGGTTTAAACAAATATGTGGGTTTTGATTCTTGTAATAAATAGGATATTTAGAATGAATCATAATGGATCAAACCCATCCTTGTAATATTAATTTCCTCCCTATGTTGTAAATTAGGAATTACCTAGATATAAAAATTCAGCACAAAAGTAGTTTCTCATTACTCAGTAATAGATAATGAACCTCATATACATAGAGATGGATTCACTAATCAGATCCCCTTTTTCATATCATAAAATGGGTTAACCAATGATCATTCTATTAGGGTAAAAAGTAACATATATAAATAAGGAAGAGTATTGTGAGAATATATTAAAACTTTATGAGATCCCCAAAGTAGGAAACTTTTCCCCCCAAAAGGACAATCAGCCTGACTTCCCATCCTCTTGACCAATGTGATTTCCTAACAGTTGTTGGTTCTAAAACCTCAACTAACCACATACCTTGGGAAAGAAGGTAGCTGCCTATTTATAGATGTTGGAACTTTTGGGAGTTTTATGTAATACTAAAAAATGGTATAATTAATGTATGAGATTGGTCAACACATTAGACCCCCCACAATCAAACCATCTAGCCAATATTTAATCCTGGCATCTACATCGTAATAACAAAAGGGTAGACTTCTTGGTTCTTGTCAAGCCATTCGGTTCATTAGATGAGGGATTCCCATCTATCTCATTTCTCGATGAAACAAAAATGTTGATGCCAGCATGAATATCTTAAATAATATAATTATCTCTTAACCATGAGTTTGGTGGTTTTAAATTGCATAATCATTAAAATAAATGAGCCTGATGTGAAATCCTTAAATAGCATGATGGCTGGCATACCAAGTGTATGCATAAATTATTAGCATATCAAACAAATATGATAAGTGTGGAGTATAACATAGAGATGATCCTATATGACCAGGTTTCCCATAAGTTAAGTCTATCCTAGCTTTAAATTTCTACATCAGTGGAATGGATGGATCAGGAATAAAAAGAAAATTGTGTCAGGCATGCATATCTAAAGAAACTCACATTATGTAAATGATATTTCACTAATCGATAACCTTTTTACTTATTTCCAACAAGAATATAGATACTTATCTCATCAAAAGAATCATAATCCAAGATAATTCCTTTACCTAGTGATCATTATGAAAAATCCCCTATGAACACAAACCCCACTGGTCAAAAATGGTATCACATTCCCTTTAGCTTCAATGTTAGGTGGTAGACACAATGCTCTTGGAATACCATCAATATGGTACAATACCGACACTGGAATCCTCCCATGTGGATATCCTTGTATGGAAACCAATGGTTCTACACCATCCATGGATAGTTGCAGCTGACCTACTGGCCCTCCCACCACGACCAACTCCTTCGAGAGATTATCCAAAGAGTGTGATAGCCACCACCATTAGTCTCTAATGAATGAGAACTGGGGATTAAAATAAATCTCCCATACAGATTAGGGGCCACTTAGTAGGGATATTATTAAACATCTTTATAATAAACATCACTTAGGTACCCATCAGTCCCCTTCCGAGGATAACACTTGACACACTGTTGCCTCTGATACCCATGCATGGGAAACAAGGAAGACACATCAGGTGGGAATGTATCTGGATAATTGTGAGTGGGATCATATCACCATTTTTTCTAATCAAGTCTACAATCATATTCTAGTAGTAAGCAACATCCAAACTCATAACCATGATTATTCAGAAACATTCTGAGGGTATAATAACACAATAGGAATGGGGGAGGTGCATATCACAACCCCCATTCATGAAACCCATCAGTATATTTTGGTGACACAAGAAAGATATTTTTGTGATCATATACCAGCTTTAATCAAAGATATATTCTAGTATATAGTGGATATAGAAAATGTGTTAGATTATATGCATGCACACACTTTTCTAAAATGTAGTTACATATTATTAAATATTGAAAAACACCATCAACTAAATTCTAAACTTGTAAAGATACATAGATATTTTCATATTCATATCCCTATATCTAGGGTAGATAAAAAACTGATCATTATGAAAAAGTAGTTGATTTGGAGAAAGAGAACATTTGTTCTCCCATCTAGGAGGATTATCAGCATATTCTGGTAAAGGAATAGGCCTGGGATCATGGTCATATTATTGTTCCAACCAAGACTCACTAAGTGAAAGAAACACATGCCTCGGGACATGGTAACATGGTTGTCAAAAATTTATGGGAGCATTTTACAAAGGCCCGTGATTGGGCTTGTATCCACATTCTTGCTGGGACTCAACTAGTGAGAGGGTCACTTGTCTTAGGACAGACTCATATTCTTGTCAAAGAAGACTAGAGACATATTCTAATGTCTTCAGATCAAGATCAAACTTCCATTATGACTATGGATCCCCATGTCTTAATGGAACATGCCTTATGATAGGCTCACATTCATATCAGTGAATCTATCTGGCATATTCCTGAAGATCATAGAAGCCAAGTGTGTAATCCGAAATCTACTCATGAGAGAGTGCATCAACATCCTTCAGAGGTAATACAAGAGGAATCTCATATCACGTCCCCGTTCTGATGTTCTATCAACATATTCATGTGGGTAATGCATACATGAACATGGATTATATTCGTGTTCCAATTGAATCTCTATGGGTGAGCACGTCACATGCCTCTAGGACGGCTCATATTCTTTTTTCCAAAACCTAGTGGCATATTACAAAGGCTTAGGATAGGGATCATACTCCCATTCAAACTGAGGCTCACCAAGTGAGAATTGAACATTCTTTATGAAAAGCTCATATTCCTATAAATAATGAGGATTAGCAATGGAATATTTCAGACAGTTCTCAGTAGTGGCCACATACTCCCATAGTAGAATACATTTATAAATATGTTTTCCTACCATTATATAGAAAACTCATATACCTGTAAAATTCTAGAATGTTTTTCGGCAAATTCAAACCATCACCTAGAATAATTCTCATACTCTTAATCTTCTCAATTCTGGTTTCCTTGATGTTGTTAATGATGCATTGTCAACACCCCAAGGGTTTATCAACTCATTACCAAATCCAGAATGTAATCATCACAAGGAATGTCCTCCTCATATTAGTGTGGAGATGGATCATATGGACTCTACTCCTCAAATCCATTATGGTCATCCTCCCCATTGACATATCTACCACATACATGAAAATACTCTCTTTTCCCAAAAATGTTCATATAGATAGTGTTATAAAACATGAACACCTTTGTATAGAGAGGTTCTTGAAATGTTGGGGCCAGCTTCATATAGTTCCCCCATCAACATCCATGAATACTTTACTCCAATTAGAAGACAAACCTCCAAATAATCATCTATGGTTGTTGTAGATGGATGCTTGTATGTCTGATAAAATGTATGTAGATAATGAAATATGGATAGATTTGTTTTGAAACAACCTCCACATCATGTTCTGACCCATCTTCAATTCAAATTATGAGGTCAAAAATGATCTAGAAAAGAATTTCATGCCTTATCTACATCGAAATATTTGGGATACTCATCAGTGAATAAAGGATGGAAATCTCCCATATCAAGGATATGAGGTTCTCTTTCATTAGATCAGGATACATTTTTTCTACTGGTTATGGCCACTATCTCCATAGCCTAGGATCCAAAACCGGAAAATCATAGTGCAAATCTACAACATAGTTTTTTCCATTACGTCATAACCCATATGCATATGATCTATTAAGACATTTCATGAATTTGTATTTGAGTATTTGAAAGGTATAATGAATTACACTTTACTATACCCCTAGAATATAGGAGACCCGAAGATATGGAATCATGTAATGTCATAGCCTCCAGCAAAATCAGGGTACCGGGAAATGATCTAGAAAATTGGTCACCACAACAGAATTCTCCCACTTAAATTGTTCCTAGACATCATGGATGGATGTATATGATGGTTTTCAGACCTTTTAAATAGTCCCTTCAACGTTATTGTAATGGATTTTATATATGGAAGCTGATGTTGCGATGAACTGGAAAACATCGAATATAGATTGATTCCTATCATGGTTTAAAATTGCTCTTAGATCCTAAACAAGAAAAAATGTTCAACATCAAAAAGGTTGTAGTAGTAGCTACCATAACATCCATCCATTATCGGACCCATCGTTCCAGTCTAGGGAAATATCTATCACCACCTCCACCTCTCAGATCATCAATTCTCGAGAGGATTTAGGATGTATCATCAGTAGCTACAAAAAAACCACAACCCATTGGGTTGGGGGAATTTATATCTTAATCAACATCACTGTTTTCATAATCCCTTGAGAGGGTCCTACAGAAATGTACATTGATTCCAAATCAAACCCATACCAATGGGATGGGCTCATTTATATCTCAATATTTGTCTCTGAAATCATAAAATCCATGGCTGTAATCAATGGATCCTCAATAATTGGATCAATTAGTACTAATTGCGGCCCTGAATAACCCACATTTGAGAGGTCTGGGGGAATTTTCATCATCATAATCACCACAAAAAGAGTTATCCTTCTCCAAGATCAATGTTAAATATCGACGATTGGAATCCCATCCATTCCTCTGATTGCAAGACAAAACACTACAATCTGGGTCCAATTTAGAAATCATGATCGGAAACTCCATCAAGGTAATTACTCACTGTTTAGGATAGGAGGAACATACATAGAATGAAATCATACATCATCAGGGATTCAATCCAAAATAGCTGAATATTGCAATGGTACTAAGAGTGAACCTAAAAAAAGTAGTACAAAATCATCCTATTGTGTTGAAACTAATGGTACAACAACCATGTTTCAATATGACTTTGTAAATTTTCCCACGGTCAATATGACAGACATTGTAGATCAAGATGAAAATACTAATGGCTAAAACAAAAAAACCTACCGTGAGAATAGTGTTATCTGGATTCACTAATTAAGGCTACATGCACCTGAAACCAGAGGAATCTATGAAAACAAGAATCTCCAAATATCATGTTTCTACCTATACAGTGGATCACTAGTAAATAAAAATTAAATGGTGCGGATACATCCCAATCACTAACCAATGGAATATAAATTCCTTCCAGGTAGGAATTGTTTTCGTTATATGATAACGAAATAAGAACTCTTAGAAAACTCAACATGAAGCTACTCTGGGTAAATATTCTCATTGGATATCATCATAAGGATGAAGAAAATATTCCTCCTCCCAAACACCTGGAAAATATTTATCCTCCAGAAAGATTGGTATTTGAGAATCAGAATGGCTATAAATATAGGCAGCTAGTCTACATAGATGGGGAAGTCAAAAATCATCATGACATACATACGTTGCAATGAAAATCTCCCCCTCTCTGGGTATATCATTCATCCAAAGGAATAATTAAGAATCAGTGGGAGATGATTGTGGGACAACCTTATCGACCCCAACCCACTCCCTGTAAAAGGGTGGTAGCTCCGAAAACACTACCCCTAGAGCTTCTTAATTCTATCTAGACCTTGGATACTCGAATGGAATCCATGGAAGGGTGAGTCACACCTATGAAGCCAAAGAGGAATCCACATTTCAAGTGGGTGGATGACACTTTTTCCCCCACCAAATTTCATGAATCATACCTTCTCTACCGTTGACGGTGCAACAGACCTCGAACAACACACTTCTTATCCTGATGTGGTCTGATGATGTGTCCTTGAGAACTACATCCGGAAACAAATATGAGGTGTTTTTTATATAATTTGATAATTCAAACGAATATTTGGTACAAAAATATGCCAGTAGGACTAGTTGTACGTTGGGAATAACTTCACCATCATCTTCTTTTTCTGTTCATCACCACAATGAAAAAAATGTAAATTTTCGACCTAACAAACTACAGGTAATGAAAAAATGAATGGGTGTATAAAATTATATCTAGGATTAAGGGTTTATCCTATTCACTCCACAACCCTCTCTTTTAAAAATGGTTACATGAACTCTATTATGAATAATTACTAGGATGAGTCGTAGATTCCTATGATTCAAATGAAGTATCGAATTGGGTTCTGTGCATTCAAAAAAATTGTACAAGGATAGGAATATTCCGTTCAGTGAACTCGATCAAAATATAGGATCATTCCCTTAACAAAGGGGGAAATGATATGCAAATCATATGTTAGAGTTGTAACTATCAATCTACCAGCAATACCCTTCCAGGCACATAGTTAGGTCTCAAACCACCTAGAACCTCCCGTAAAGTGGAAAAAAAATAACTCCCAAATTATTTGATAAAATCCATGGACAATAAATGTCTAAATATTACACATCCTAGGAATCCCAATGAGGTCAACCTCACTATCTGCCTTAACTACTACCCATTATATAGATTTCTAGGTCATAATATCGAGGCCTACTTCATCGTGAAATATGTACTTCAAGGCATGGTCAGTTATGAACAGGTGGTGTTAGATAACTCACCAGATCAGGTGTCCTACATAACTATTTACAGATCAAAAGAAAAGAGTGCTTGGTAGAATGTTCTATCTAGGCGTGAGAAGAAGTTCAAAAATCCAATGACTCGAAAAACAATATATTGGGCTTATGAAACTCTAAGAACACGGATGTGGAGACCCTCAATTGCACATCCAACTTACGTTGTAACATCATATATGCCTCCCAAAGGTGGGAAATACCATCAGAAGAAGGATGAGATAGAATAGAATGATTCTTATTTTGTTCTAACATAAACACTAACTCTTAGAGATTTACTCCCAACAACGTCTGAAGCGTAGGCATCGCCCCACCAAAAAGAATCCTCATCATATGAAGAGCACATATTTTGTTTGGTAAATGTGATACACATCTAATATACCTTACTTGATGATTAATATGCCTCATTATTTTATTTTCAAGAAAATAACTGGGGAAGGGGAGGTCGTATACACACGAACCAAGGATATAAGGGACAACACGGTTGTGGTCAGCCCATGTTTTTTAGTTGTGTCACCACAGAGGACATATAAGCAACTAATACCCACGGGAAATCAGTTCTACGATCCCATAATTGACATGGAGGGGTCACAGATCCTTATAGTGATCTTATACACCTATTTTTCTTGTATAACCACTTAATAGGGGTATAATGATCAGATCATCCCAAGAAATAGGGAAGGATGACATGACGAATACCGCTAGTAGGAAATTCTCCCACAACCTCTATAAAAATTTCCAAACCTATCATCCTCAAATGACTTAGTTCCTAATCCACTTTTCCAAAATCATACCCACATAAGGAAGCACCATCTTATTTTACAAAACAACAAAATTCTAAAGTAGTAGTTTATTGTCTCGGCCAAGCTCACAATCCTTGTTTTGGTAAGACTCAATAATATCAACATCTGAATGTACTAGAATAAACATTGAAATTTTATCGATATGATCATAATCCAAGCCTTTGATTTTTGGGATATAATGAACAAGGTTTTTATCCAACAAATCTAACCATTCAAGGGTATGATAATATTAAGAAAATAATACTAGCTAAGATCAGACTCAAAACTCAGTTTGGGAATTTCACAGTTGACACTCTATTTATGGATATATAGAGAGACTCTATAGACAATGTTTTTCTTGGAAGGCCCTAGATCCATAGCCACATGGTGGTACCCTCAACATTCCATCAATGTCTAATATACCCCATTGATTGAAAGTTTAGAATACTTCATGGTAATGGTAAACCCTTTGAGACCTATGAATCCGCGTGTCCTAAGGAATGATTCCATAAAAGGAGATGAAAATAGCCAATTATGGATGATGATATACAGGTTGTGACTCCCAAAAGCTTAGGGACCACCCCATTTAATCATTGGAATATTCTTGGTAGTGACTGTGTACTCCCCATTAATCTAGTTGAGGTGATAGACCTAGTCCCAAAGATCTAATGTCCTCGTATCCCTAGTGATACTATAAAAGAAAATCTGCTCTGACATCTCTCTACAATGACTCAGAATGTTGGAAATGATAATGTCTCTTCTTATGGCCTCTCTCACGTCGATAGTGAAATAACACCACCCATATTTTCAGCTTCATTTAAAATTTTCTCCACTGAACCAATAGTGGAAGAAATTTATGATGACATCATGAATACCCCCCCCCCCCCCACGTTCGAGAAGTAATCTCCACAACCATTGATGAGATCTGACAGATGAATCTGGGAATATAAGAAGAACTACAGCCTATACTAATTAGTGCTACCATGCCCCTCAAAGAGCAAGTGATGTCCATCACATTTCTAAAGAAACATATAAAAATGTTCACTTTTAACTATATAGAAATTTCCAGATTAAATCCATATGTGGCTATGAAACATCTCATCCATGATTATGAGAATAGAGGCTTTAAGTATATAGTTAATATGATTCATTTAACAGTATGTTCCCTCCTGGTTTGTTGATTTTTTAGTTTTGGTTGTTTGAGGTGTTTGGGGGAGGTTAGGAGAGCTTTCATGCGATCTAGGGTGCAGTAGAACTGCTGCAAAAAATAAAAATTGTGTAATAATATTACACAATGTGAAAGTTGGCCTCACGGGTTGTCTAGGGGTGGTACACGATATATATATTTTTAGGGTCAAATAATTAAAAGGTGATGTTTTTTTGGTGAAATTGAGCCCCATGGATTACACGATGTGAAAGGGTATTTAAAGTCGTGTAGACCCCAAATGCTGCTTATTTTTAAAGTTATTTTATGGATGAATTATCATTCCTTTATTTGTGACTTATTCATCCTCGCATTTTGGGTAATCTTCAGGAACCATGTGGTGTAATTCAGACATATTACTCCCACATTTATCTGTTGGTTATGATGATTGTTCGTTAGAAATATTTAGTTGAATTGCGGTATGTTTTTCTCCCTTCTTGGTTGTTGTTCTTCTGTTATACTCTTGAGGATTATCTATAGTTATGTTTCATTAGTTTTGGGTGTGTGTTGGATTTAATTTGATGGTACATGGTTGTGTTGTAGTTTTATTTTTTGTTCCTCATGGTGAAATTGTTGTTTGGGGGCATTCTTCACCACATTGCGGTGCGTAATGAGTCGACAAGCTTCTATAAGGTAGGGATTCAATCATTTCTCTTTGTTGTGTATCATGTAGGAGGATTTAACTCTTGTTTAAATATGTTTTATGGTTTTTTTATTAATTAAAGATATAGAATTGGTCTAGTTGAAATTTAAATGCTTAAATGTTGTTTTATTCTCATGCTTTCACATCTTTGATATTATTTTTGATATGGTGAATTTTTTGGGCTTTATTCCCAACTAAAAATTTTGGTTGTTGGATTATTTTTTTGTGATGGATATATGTGTTTCGATTTCTAGGTTGGTTTTCATTGTAGTGATATAAACCTAAAAATTAAATTGACTAACCCCTTAGATTTGGTTCATGAAATGGTTGCCCTATGATTTTGGCTTGTGTGATAATCCACCTAAAATAATGTGAAATGTGGTAAATCCCCCTTTTTAAATATTTGGAATGATCATGATTTGTATTGATGTGTGGTTGTACTAGTGGGATGGATATGTGTGGTTTAGGAAGGTGGGGATGATACGTGGTTTTTTCTTTCTTTTGGGGTGGTGAGGAGGCATTTTGTTTAACTGTGATTTTGTGGTGATGAGGAGGTTGTTTCTTTGAACTTTCTATCAGGGTTGTGAGGAGTTTGTTTTCTCCATACTTTTGGGGTGGTGAGGTGGTGGTTTTTTTGGGCTAGTCTTGAGTGAGTATTTTTTCCAACATTCGATGAGGAGTACAGATGGATGGGTACTTGCACTTTCTCACTCTCTTCTAGGTGAGGTAGCTATTGCACAAGTTGTTATGGTCAGAGGTATGTTAGTTCATTATATGGTTGTTGTGATAGCCCATGTTTCTTTGGAAAATATGTCATATCTGAGGTGCTTACAACCAAGATGTGAGGGACCTTGTCTTTTTGGGAGAGATGTGACCATGCTTTTGCAGTGTCTTCTGGTGGGAGTAGTTCATTGTAGGAGGAGGGTATGAGGTTTATGTCCTAAATTTTCAATATACCCTACTGCTCTAGTTGTGGAGGTGGTTGAGTTGTGTACTAGTTTTTTTTGTGAAGATGTTTTGTGGTTGTTCTTGTGGGATGGCGTGCCCATGTGTCTTTGTGAAATGTATTTTATGAACACGCTTGTCGAGCGGTGTGGTATTCATAATTTATGGGCGTTCTATGATGTACGATGTTGGGTGTGAGAGAGTCATACTAGTGGGAAAGTAGTGAGGAGTACCCTTATCAATTTGATTTTGATTATATTATATTACATGGTTTACATTATTTGTTGAGTATTCCTTGGTGAGGATGGGATGGTTATTAAACATAAAAGATGTAGTTTGTTTCTTATGTTTTCTCATTGGTGCATGTGTATGATTCTTTCACATGTTCATGAGAGAATTTGGTTTTCCTACTGAGTATTATTGTATGTTCCCCATATGTATATAAAATTATTTTTATATTTCCATGAGGATTATATGGACTATGTTGGGAATTACTAGATTTGATCTTGGATAGTTGTTGTTTCATTGCCTTAGATTTATTTTTGGGTATTTACTTTTGGAGAATTTTATTTTTATGAAATATATTTATACATGTATGTGTGATGGTTCTGGATTTCTTTTACATTATGTATTGGTGTAGTTTATGGATGATTAATCATATCTCCCAGTTATGTTTTATTATAAAGGGTAATGCCTCCAATATCAAGATATTTTTATACCCTCAGTTCTAGTCACCAACCCGAGGCCTACTGGAGGCAGGAATCACGGGTCAATATCTCTATCCAATCATTTTGGTATCTTTGTAGGGAGTGGTTGTGAAAATTCACCCCTCTAATGATGCCAATTTATAGGTGGAAGATAACAAATTAAGGAAATCCTAATTTTTATAAGAAGTGAAATACCTAATCTGTAATTCCAACATCATACCTATTAAGAAAAATAATGGGTAATTTTGGTGCTATATTGATTTTAGAGACCTTAATCAGAATTTTCCAATGGAAAATTTCCCATAGTTGGTCATTGATCTCTTGATCTCTTAAATTTCTGGCTTCTATGATCTTTCCTTAATTTACATGTATCCAGGGTAAAATCAAATAAATATCTCCCGTGAAGATGTGAAATCCACTACATTCAAGGCAACCCAAGTTATCTTCTTCTATAAGTTTCTATCCATTACCTAATATAATTTTGTTTCTACATATCAGGATGGACTTCATCATATATTCAATCCATTCATGGGAAATATAGTTGAATATTTTTTCTGACTTGGTTGTCAAATCCTGATAGTGATTTGATCACTTCACATATCTCAAAACAATCTTTAACGATCTATGACGACATAGTATAAGGATGAATCCACTGAAATGTGCTTTCGGGGTAACCTCAAGAGAGTTCCATGGATTTTTGGTATACCAATATGGCTTGAAGGTTGTCCTTGGGAAGACTAGTTTTATTTTAGCAGTGTCACACCCCAAAAATATCAATGAACTGGGAAAGATCGAATGGAGCCTCACATAAATTCTATGTTTCATATCCGACTTTTCTAGCAAAGTTCTCCACTTCACCAAGCTATTGAAAAATATAATTTCTTATCAATGGTATTGTTACTATCATGGAGGATTTGAAAGTCTCATGCATTACCTAATACAGCCACTAGTTTTGCTACATTTAGTGGAAAGAAGGCCACTCATCTTACCTATGGCCAGCACGGAATGCACATTGGGAGCCCTCCTCATAGTGAAAAATTACTTGAGGAGCTAGAATATTCTCTTATAAATTAGTTGAACTGTGAAAGTTACTGAAAAAAAATACTCTAATGTTGAGAATAATTGATTTTCACACATCTTCATAGTGATAATGTTGAGGCAATTCATAGAGAACCAAATTTTTTATATTGTCTCTTGTATTGATCCCCTAAAATACATCCTTGACCAGCCTATGTGAACTGGTTGTCTGGCCCAATGAGTGGTCTTTCTATATCAATATGACATCAAATTCATGTCACAAAAATTGGTGAATGGGAAATCCATGACTAATTTACTTGCAGCATGTCCTACCCCAAAGAATACACCTTTGTGTGTTTTGTGCCATCACAGTATGATTATCCCATGCCCTCCTCCTGACCTGAGCACTTTAGACCATGATTTAAAATTTTTATAACAAACTATCTGAGAGTATTTATTGACCTCAATGGTACATTTTCATGTTTTTTACCCATTCTCAAAGCAGTAATGTGACACTCCATTCAGAAACATTGGTGGTCCAAACCTCATGATTCAAAATCATAGGGAATAGGGTTGGAGCATCATAATTAAGATCAAAACTACCATAGGGATCCAAAATCCATTTGGGGTAGCTATCCTCCCATACCCAACATCTTCATCTCATTGTTTTATTCTTCACAAATCTTCCATGTCCCTCGAAAAAGTGGGAATATCATATATTCTTGACCATTATATCGATGCATAAGGGATTTGAACTAACAACCAAAGGAATATCCTCCTTCTAAGAATGGATATTAAATATATATGATCCCTGGAAACATTGTGGGATAAACTGGATCCTTAGGGTGTTATGGGTTATCCACAACATGTCTACCCCATTTCATATGCACTGACTCAATCATTTCGGTTATGATTTACATCACCACATTCCAACAATACTGGTGGGCCTAGATTCACTAGTATTTAATCATTATCCAAAATTCCCACAATAAATAATCCATTTACCTTGGAAAATAGTGGAGATAACTCAATTTTACAATTCTATTGATGAATAAGGACTTTGACCTACCAACCATAGGCATCCCCTATTTGCAGGAAAAGAGCTCTAATCCTCATGAACCTCATCAACACCACCGAAGAACACCTCATAGTTAAATTTTTTAAGTCATTCCTATCATGTCTACACAATATCCCATTATCATAATTGAGGTCTGATATAAAAGACCCAATACTATAGTGAAAAAATGTATTGGCCCAAATACCCTACACTATGGTGGTAGAATGTCCAAGATAAATGACCGTAAAATACAAGGATAGAAGGTTCGAGCTAAAAGACCATAAATTTCAATGATAGAAGGTCTAAGTTAAAATTCCCTAAACTATATCACAACAAAAATTTATCCATCAAGAATAAAATGATTCAATGTCCCACCATATGGACTTATCAAAAATGAATCTATGTTTTCAAAGCCTTTCAGTTTTAGAAAAAAAAGGGTACTCTCCATCAAGGATGTATATTCTACCCAATAATCATATTGTGAATTAGAAGATCTTAAGATAAAAACAATATATATATCAATTAATAATATAATTTTTGTGGAAACGCATGAGAATTTCTCATGAAGAATCTGTTTTAATTTCATCATTCAACTCCATAAATTCATGTTTTCTCGATATTATACAAACGATTGTATCTCTAGTGATTAATATAACACTGTATAAATGAAATTTCATGCCTATCATGAATGAAATAATAAATGGATACAAAATATATAATGTTCCTCAAGCACATTCATCTATAAAGCGTGAAATATGAGGAATCTAAAATTTTTGGATTCTATCAGATAATCTCATCAAAAATAGATTACATAAAAATACAATAATATTCAATCTATAGAGCTAGTTATATTTGTTATAGTCCAGCGTGATGTGTAAATTAAACCCTGAAGTACCACTCACTCCACCTATTCTAATTTTACCCCTGGATTGAGAGTCTTGATTAGTGAAGTTAATTCCTCAACTCTCTTTTGAGTAGTTTCTTATGAGATTTATGTTGCAAGTAGATCAGACATTATATGAGCTATGATTTCCTCTTACCTCTAGGAATGCACGGCCCAACCATCCATCTGGTCTTAAAAGATAGGCATAAACAGACGAATTCACTCAAAATAGTCAAATCCTCCTTTATCTATCCAATAAGATGATATTCACCTTCAAATAATGTAGGTCCTTATCATTTCATGCTAGATCTTTTTGAGTTAGGAAAATTTGTTTCATGATTTCATATAGTTGCTGGTGATCAAAACCATCCACCCCTAGTCATAAAACAGTTGATGAAGGCATTCCTCTTGGTCACAACATGTTTCTAAATGGGTCTCATAAATCAAGTCTTGTATCTAGTTTCAAATTAGCCTATGTCATGTCTAAGGCACTATTATTGATGATAAGGGGATTCCAAAAGGTGGAATAGTTGGATGAGTAGGAATAGAAATAGGATGAGAGGCTCTAAATATAACCACCTCAACGATTGCATCACCCATTTCTTTTGATGAAGGGCTGATTTCATCAACATATATTTCTAACTATCTAGATAATCACCGCTAGGAAGATAGAGATTTTTCAAGGTCTCAACCAATTTCTAAAGAAAATCCATTGTTTCTATAGAAAACATGGTCAGTCAAGAAAATTTATTATCCACAAGATGAACCAGTCGCCTTAGAACACCGTCTATAAATGTTACTACCCATTCCTAGGGATAATCTTGAGTAATAAAGGTGGGATTATAATTGGGAGGAATAATTATAGTAGCAAAAGTTTCTTTAAACACCATCATCATCTAGAAACAGAGGATGATCCCCTGTTATCTCTATCCTCACAAACCAGCCTAAGGAAGAGGAGATACCCTTTGGGTGTAGACAAACTGATGAGAAAAAAAGATTAGGTGTATATTGATCAGAGATGATTTTCTAATCCACCTTAGTATCAAGAAACTCATCTCTATAAGAGATCATATAGAAATTTCATCAAGGGATCTGCTACCATTGTTAATGATCATCTCAATCATTGAATGATATGGGATGAAATAAAAGATATCATATTGACTCAACACATTTGTAACCACTTCAAGGATTAGTGACATATCCTTGAACAATGATATATTATGAAAGTGGGGATGAGATAGGGAATTCGGGGCTCCCTATGGAATTATTGTTGTCTTAATAATGGAAATGCTATGATATCTAGCCAAATAAATATTATAAAGGACAATTGATCCTATTGAGGATGTTGCCTAGTTAAATGTGAACCACGAGTTAGTAAATTCATTAAAGGATCGAATCTACTAGATTAAGGTAATGTCCTTATGTTGTCTACACTACCATCACTAGCACGCTAATACGGATTCCGGGACATGCATGCTCGGTTGGGAAAAGTCATTTCTTCGAGAATAAAGCCATAAATCATGCTAGCCTAAGGCTCTGCATGATATTTTAGTTCACATGATATCCACATAAAGTTTGATCCCCAACTTCAAAAGTGGCCCAATATAATCCAAAACTATAGTGAACCTACTGGGAATGGAACAGGTGGGGTGTATAACAGTTGTCCAAACATCGTTGTGATAAAAGAAAATATTGATACGGTATTTAAAGAAGATGAGTGAGCGCATTGTTAGAACATTACCCATAAAATACTTCACAATGGTGATCTATCGATCACCAATAATGGAGTCTGAAATGAGTCATAACAAATTTCTGCAGTAGGGAGGATCTCATCATGCATCTCTCTATGAGGGGGGATCCCACCTAGTTGGAAGATGTCCCATAGTCTCATTCCCACTTCACTATGGGAAAAATGGAATGTTTTGGTTTTAGGGAACCAATATTTGATTAGTTATCAATGAATGTTAATCTGTTTAAAGGAAATAAATTGGGAAATAAACATGGATTCGTGAAGATGATATTTGTATAACCGGTCATCAAACTCATGGAAGCATTCCCTGGCCCATAAGGGCCACACCCATTCATCAAAAAAATTACCACATGGACAAATATCGTATTTCAATCTACATTATCCACCTAGGTTGATCATAGAAGAGAAAAATATAATAAAATAACTCTAGAAAATAGGATGATGAGAAAAATCTTAACTATCCAGACCAAGATAGAGTTTTACATCATATAAGACAACCCCTAGGATTGCACTACCACCTGTCATCCATCCTCACCAATTTCTATCTAAATATAGTCAATAAAAGATGACACTTAGAAAGTTGAAAAATTGAAGTCTGAAGGGGGAGTGAAAACATCTTATATTAATATGAACCCGTATAGAAGAAGATGGTGTGACAAAGGATAATTTTGAAGCATTAATAAGAGAAACTGTCTTAGAACATCATTATTAGAAGATATGTGGTATCACAGTTCTGTACTATGGTTTTTAGAAACCAAAGCCTTTTTATTAGTGGTATCATAAGAACCTTGACATGATCTAGAAGCCCTCTAAAAAAAATTAAGTGGCATAATCATATAGATGAAATAATATCTTGTCAAAAAAGGATTAAACTGATAATATCCTATGTATCATATGAATCGTCGAAGGAATTCATGAATCACATAAAAGATTCAAGAATCACCTAACACCTAAAAATATCATAGGTCAAATAATCATACATTTCATCACACAATTTCACGACCCCTCATAAGACTCATGATCATGTGACCTATAAACGGTCACACAAGTCACATGATTGCCAAAGGATCATGTGATCGATCCTACACATCCTGAAAAACCATCAAGATGATAGATCATCATTATAACCAATGTTGAAATAATTTTCAAAGAATATATTGTAGTTAAATAGAGAAAGAACCTATGAAAAATAAGACATCAGGAGTACTTCTCATGAAACGAGCTCACAGTGAGGTCTCATGATTGGATCTTGCTGAATAGTCTTGTGACAGAGACATATGATGGAAGCAGGGTGAGAGATATTTGTATAATATAATATTTGATTAATGAACCCCTATTCATTCTATTACTTATAAGTCATCATTCATAACTCCAAAGATTTCTCAGAAGACCAAGTGATGTCCAAAAAAAAGATTCCTGATAGTGCCTAAGACATAGGTGGGCATATACATCCCTCTAAACTGGGCCATTATCCCTATCGGCATCAATCTTGGGGGGGGGGGATTTTTTGACACTCTCCAAATGAGATTTCAAAAATTCACAAAGGAATAAATACATGAATATGGGTATTATTTTCCCTACAAATCAAAGGAAAAGGAATGTGGCCATGAATACATGATTCCTAGAACACCCCAGAGACACAAAATCACATGACCAGCAGATGTTCATAAAGGAAGTCATGCGCAACAACTAACCTATGTCTGATCCGAATATACCCCTTTTGAAAAGTCCTTATTCTCTTGAAATGTCCATTTTTCATGATGTTCCCCCGAACAATCACGAATCACACGATGAAAATCAGATAATTTCTCCGAGGTCATGAGGCTAGTAAACCAGCGGACACCTGAAAAACCATCCAAAAATCCATAAAAAATGGTATTAAAATATACAGAAGTCTGGATCCTCTTTTGTTCATAAAACTCACGTGATGAATCACTAATGGGGAGAGTGGTTGTACTTAACAACATCTGTACAAACTCATGAGATCTCCACCCTTTATAAAATAATGAATGGAAATAAAAGGGGAGAAGGAAGGAGCCTATTGCAATCATAAATGAAATGTGATACACCCATAGAGATCTTCAATACATTGAAATCACCTAGTTACATGTCTGCCTCATCTTGAAAAATCAGGTTGTCACATCATCCTCATTATGAGAAGATCCTTGAACATGTCCCTATGACCCCACACTCCCATTTTGGAACCAAAAAGGAAAAAAATAGAGTTGTCCATGAAATAATCATGAATATCCACATTACATTTTTTTCATGTGACACATCTCTAAGAGGATGAGTGATTGTCTTCGACAACACTCATACAAACTCGTGAGATCCCCAACCTTTGTAAAATAAAAAACTGATATAAAAAAGGGAGAATATTGTTTCCTATTATGGTCATAAATGATATGTGACACACCCCTGGAAATTCACAAGATGTTGCAAGAACTCAACGGCATGTCTGACCCATCTCGTGAAGCCCCCCTAACAAGACATCCATGTATCATGAATGGTTTTAGGAATGTATTTGGATATCAAAAGAAGGCCTTTAGAAATGTGAACTGATATCAAAATGTCCATTTGAAATTTCAGCCAATCAATATTGAAATCCTTAAACATGTAAACAATATTCTAAAGGACCCCATTAATTTGAAGTAATCCAATAATGGAGGCATTAAAAGAATGGTCTCACGATTTCTAAAAATCATGTGACAACCCCAGAGTGATCCGCAACAGAAACTCATGAAGGCGCATGATGCAAGACCCCTACACGAATTCCAGCCTATAGTTAAATGATATATTTCACACAAATTGGAAAAAAACTAGGGTGAGAGGCCTATAAATCCCCCAGACCTACAGGAAAAATACAGGTTTAGACAGTTGGATAAACTCTTGGAAACATACAATGGTGTACCCAAGAACTAGAGAGGATTTCTCATAGTGGATGATCTCATAAACATGATTTTCTCTATTATGTAATATACCATAGAAAAATTGGAGCGATCATGAAATATGGATACACAATTCAAATAATCATTCATAGATCATGAAATGGACTTACGGAAGGACATGTGAATAACATCATGTATATTTTCTAAATCACATGAGAATTAAAACAAGCTAACACTGAAAATATCTAATACATTCATAATATAATGTCTATAAAAAAGACTAAAATGTGGGAGACTTATTAAATGAATATATATGCTTATCTTCAATCTCTTCGTGTGAACCACTCAGGTCCTGTGACAACACTATGGCATGGTTCCCAGATCATGTGACAGTCCTCAAGAAAACTATTTGGATTATACAAACGGCCCTATACATGTCATAGAAAGTCACGTGGCTCACCCTGGGTGTAATATCAATGTCTTATGAAACCCTTCGGCCTAACCATCCAAGCCTCGTGATGTAATTCATACAATTTCTCGGACTAATATAGTGAAACTTGTTAATGACAATTGAGTCCTGTTGTAGCACTGCAGGCATATCGGCTGGCTCTCGTGATGTCCCCCAGACATGTCGGTCGACATTTTCGATGTCCTCAAAACATGTCATCTAGGACATCTGACGCACTATAAGTCCTGTCACATTGACTCTCATGACGTACTCCAAGAGTGTTGTTCTAATTTTGTGATGACACTAGGGAATGTATGTTGGATCAAGTGATGCCCTCTAGACAATACATCTGAGATCATGTGATGGATTCCAAGACTAATTAGTCTGGTCTTGTGATGTAATTTAGAAAATAAGGTCGACATTATGCGATGGATTCTAGGATAAGATGGTCAGGTCTCACGATTTCCTCTAGAAAAGTAAACTGAGATAATTTGATGGATTCCTGGAAAAACCATGTGGATATTTTAATGTAATCTAGAAAATCTAGTTCAGATCATGCTATGGATTCTAAGATATGTTTTTTGGGTCTCACGATGTTTTCTAGAAAATACATCCAAATTATTTTTATGGATTATCAAAAAACCCAGATGGGTCTTATGATGTTTTCTAGAAATGTTATCCAAGTTCATGGGATAACCTTTAGACATTCCATCATGTTTATGTGGTGTCCCTTGGAAAAGTCAACTTGATCGTGTGATTATCTTTGGAAAAGTTAGGAAGAAACCAAATGACATGTCAAAAATACAATCAATGTAAGATTCATAGACAACTGTTGGTCGGAGGGGATACTCAAGAGGGGGGGTGAATTGAGTAACAATTAAAATTTCTGTATTTAAAAAACAGTGTCTTAAAGACCCCAAAATTAAATAATAAATTAAACTGTAGTGAATTTATATTAAAGTAGAAATTCTGTCAGATTCTCAAGGGATTGATTAATTCACAGTTAATCAACACAGGAGTGTGTGATTATCTTTTGAAACTAAATTAATAATCTACACTTATCATAAACACTTGCTAATTTAATTATCAAAGTAACTTTAAAAAAAGTATTGGTTTTAAAGTGATTAGCAGCGGAATAAAACATTGAAAGAGATGACACAACAATGTAACCAAGAGGTTTAGTTTCAAGCTGAGACTTAGTCCTCTTAAAAGTTTATATAAAAATGATCCACACCCTGGATCGGGGTTAACAACAGTGAACACACTGTCCAGGTCACAAGACCTCTACCACTGTTCTTCGTGGGAAATAGTACAACAACAACCAGCTGTCCAGGTCACACACGACCTCTACCACTGTTATTCGTGAGAAAGAAATAATGAAAGAGTTTGGTAAGGATTTACAAATCCTTCAGTTTGAGTACAGGAGACAGTGTATGAGTAAGATACAGCAGATAACACACACTGCTCGAAATGAATGATAATAAATCACAGAACAAGAGATGTAGAGTTTAGAAGTGGTTCTGGTCATTTCAGTGTAGCTCTGGACTCCTTTGGATTTCACTAGAAGTGAGTTTGAGTCCTCTTCTCGTTTCTGTTTGAGAAACAGAGTGTCGTATGCTTCAGGTTCATAGGTAGTGAGATGTAGTCGATGACGCTCTTCGATATTCTTTTGTATGCACAGAACACTTCTCGAGTATGCTTGATTGTCTATGTGCTTCTCTGTGTTCTTGATGGAACTAGTTTTTATCTTCTTGTTTTTCTAGTATATGTCATCCACCACGCACTTCTCTGGTTCGCTTCTTGTTGTTGTTCGTTGATATTTTGGGCAGCGTAGTCTTCTCGTATTTATCTCCCAACAGGGGACAGAAAAGATTTCTTCTCAGCAGGTACGAGGTACGGGTTCCTGACATCCGACAAACTTTATCAGGTATTTGACAAATCATTAAAATGTACATGATATGACCGTTAGATAGATTAAATATAGGAGAAAAAGAAATTCAAACAGTGAGTCGAGTGATCGGTAGGTAATCAGCATCGGTAGCTTGAACATCGGTAGCTCAATGCGTCGGTTGGTACATGCTTGTATTGGTGACTTTGTTTATCGGTAGCTCCATGCGTCGGTAGCTGTGAGTCTGTCAGTAGCTTCGTCCATCGGTGACTCTTATTCCATCGGTAGCTATTTATACTTACACCAGTAGCTCTATATTTGTTTCAGTAGCTGTCTGTAAGTCAGTAGCTTATATTTATAAGTGCATCGGTAGCTCTGTGTTAAGTCTATCGATAGCTGTCTGTTGGTAGACTAAGTCTATCGGTAGACTGGTTACCGGTAGCTCTTTATCAGTAGCTATAGATAGATTACTTATCTGTTTTATGCAGAACACATCCGATTGGGTTAGAATCAATTTATAACTTGTATGAACAAGGATAAAAGAGGATTAACATATTCCAAAGACTATTTTAAAAATTATTATTGGTTTGATCACAGATTTGAAAGAATTAAAGTATAGAGCAATGAAACATAAGAATATCACATAGAATGAAAACATAATTGGGATTTTCAACACATATGAATACATGATTGAGATTATCAAAACAGGTGAGGTCAACAATCTACCCCTTTTTGATAATCACAATTTATGATATGGTCATTTAACATAGTGAAAATATAATAGTAAAGAGTATAATATTGAATTCAATTTTCTTATTGAAAACAGCATCAGAGATAATAGAAATAGTATGATATAGACATAAGTTATCAGAGGTAACAATCATAAGGTACTATATATACATAAGGTATCAGAGGTAAAAATGAAAAGGGTAATGTGTCTCCTCTCTCATTTTGTTCTCCCCTTATTCTCTCACAAAATGTTTCTCCCCCTTATCCCCATTATTCTCCCCCTTTGTGATAATCAAAAAGTGGGAATGCAGATATATAGGAGACAAAGAAAACATGAGAAATAAATGGAGTTCTTCTTTATTAGAGTAGTCAAAAAGTACAAAAACAGAATACAAAGGAATTCCTATCAAAAATATTAGCCACTGGATCATTCCACCTCTTCCACGTGAGATTTGCCTTTGGGATCAGAAGAAGGCTCGGGTGGTGAGGATGCAGGTGAAGGTTTTGGAATGCCAGAAAAGATCAAAGGAGGCTGGGCCACTGACACAGAGTCATGCCTGTAGGTTGAAGATCTTTGGGTGATCATTGGTGTGAGGCTTCAAATAGCTTGAGCAGGAGTCAGCTGGACTGTGGAAGCAGCTGAGGCAGAAGCAGGAAAAGCAGGAGGTATGATGACTGGTCTGGCATCAACATGCAAGAAGGGCAGCAGCAGATTTCTAAAATCCATAATAATTCCTCCTCCTCTTTCCATAGAAGAGATGAAATCATCTTTGTTCTCCATGAATTTCTCTAAGGCAGGAGTCAGTTCTCGTAGCTTGCGCACTTGTTCTCTAAAATCTTGAGTGACTGGTGATAGCTTCATGTTTTCCAACATCATCTTGAAGTGGTGTTCGAGTTGATGCTTGGTGAAAATTTTGGTGAAGTAGTAGTCCACTTTTCTTTTTATGGCTTCCTGAGAGGCAGAGGCTTCTCGCATATAATCTTGAACAATATTCATTATTTCACTGGCAGAATCTCTTGTAGAAAGCACCACTCGGCTCAACTCTGATGAGTCCACAGAGCCACTGGTTGAAATAGAACCAATCTCCTCCTTCAACATTGCTCGAACTTGATTCAGGTCAACATATAGTTTGGATGTGAGAGGTCCAAGAGAGAAGGAAACGGTTTCTTTAAAACTCTTAGACAAACCACTGATTAGGCTTTGAACTTGAGAGTCTTGTAATTGAACACGATCCTTCACTGAGGTTTTGAAACGTTCAAACACCGAGACAAACTGGCTTTCTACACTCTTCACATAATCTAGGTCCTTGTCAGCTTGAGACATGGAGCTCATATAAGAATCCAAAGAAGCAACTGATGTCTTGAGAGCTTCAAGATCAGCTTCGATTCTTGAAGACTGAGTCTGGCACTCTTTCACTTCTTCCATAAGCTCAGACATAAAAGAAGATAAATTACAAGCCAGAGATAGCTCGAAGGATCTCTCCAACATTTTCATTTCTTCATAAAAACTTTGCTTCATCTCAGCAACTGATGCACTGAATGATTCTTTCAGCTCATTCTTCATGGATTCAAGATCAGATTTAGAGACAAAATCATTTGGAACAACTGCAGCAGATCCCCTTGCTGAGGCCAATCTAACTACAGAATCAGTCATTATTGAATTAATTGAGGAAGCAAGAGAGGTTTCCATTAACTTCACTTCTTCAACAAAACTGGTTTTGAGGTCCTCTTTCAGCTTATTCAGGTCATGAAATCTGACCACATCACCTGGAAACAACTCAGAAGCAAGATCATAATTGGTTTTCGGTCTATTCACAGACATCTCATTATCAGAATCCGGATAATCCAATCCACAGACTATAAACCCTGGGTCTTCTATCCAATCTCCAAGGTCAACAGCTACTTTAACATTTCCAAGAACAGATTGATGCTCCCCCTCGATGGGTGCATTCTCATGTATCTCAACAGCATTCTGTGCTGGATTCTCTTCATCAGAATCTTCTACTACAAGTTCCATAGGTGCAGCATCTAGAAGATCTTCTGATACAGGTACAGCTTCTTCTGTAACTCTTTCTACCTCATCAGCAGGCATAACTGAGTTTCCAATAAAAGGACTCATACATAAACTAACAGAAGAAGGCGATTCAGATACATTCTCTTTTTCCTCTTCTTCTTGGTGATGTACAGACTGGTCTTCCTCATAAGTAGACAAAATTTCATCTACCTTTCCTTTCCTAGAATAAACCAATTCTGCAACAGGACTTGGGGGAAAGTCTGGATCTCCTCCAACATCCATAGGAGTTTCTTCTTCTTCTTCTTTTGTTTCATCACTATAAACAGGTTCCTCTTCATCAGGTCTCAGACTCGGATCTCTCTCATCCTTTGGTCTTGAGGGATGATCCACAAGATTAAACCTATCATATATCTTTTGATCATCACTGACCCATTCTCCCTTCCATGGGTTCCAGTTAATTTTCATGTACTTACAAACAGTCGAGGTGATGCAGAAATTGTTCTTGACTACAACTGTCTCATCTTGAGACTCAGCTATTCGTTTCACTTTTATCATTACTGAAATCATCTTGGCAAAGAACAAAGCATTAGTCTTTGACTTTGGTCTAATCATGTCTTCCATTTGAAGCATTAACAATCTGCACAGATTGATTTTTACATCATGTCTTAGCAAATGAAGAAGATAGATATCTTGATATCTCAGCTTTTCAGAATCTCCTCCCCTCGGTATCAACACATGCTGAACAAACTTGAAAAGCAGTCGATTCTCTCCATCCATTTCAGCAGCAACCACTTGCCTTTGATTCCCATTACCAGTCAGTTCTTTTAAGGCAGTTTCATAATCAAAGATGTCACTGCTAGGTGGCATTTCTCTTGATACATACCTAGAGACACCTTCATGTGGTACTTTCAAACTCTCAGCCCACTCTACTGAAGAAAAAGACATATCTTTTCCATTTACAAAAGAGCTTACCCGATTCTCATTTTCAGATTTCTCGAAGGTTACAAACTCGTAGAACTGTTTTACCAACTTCTGGTAGTATGGGCCATTGTTATTCGAGAAACAATCCACCCATTTCCGGTCCTCCAGAATCTCGTGTACAAACGATTTGCTAGGCAGTAGCCATTCCACGCACAGTTCCTTCTCGATCACTATGTCTCTATTTTGCAAATGAGGATTCACTGGTCGCCTTCCCGATCTAGTTCTGGCTTCACTAACACTGGCTTTATGTTGTGTCTTCTGCTTCTTAGCATTTGGTTCTCCACTTTCATCTCTGACGATGGGAATCTTAGTTTTTTACATCGCGGGTTTAGGTTTCTTGGTCGATTTGGGATCTAAGGTTCGAAGGTGGGAGATTTTGAGCTTGGTGAGGTAAGAAGTGGCTTAGACTTAGTTTTATCATTTAGGAATTCCAAATAAATGACTAAAATAGAGTAATAAAATAAAATAAAACGATTCGTATTCTTGGCGGCAGACAGAAGTTCTAAAAACATTGCATCGGTGTGAGTAAATCATCGGTGAGAAAAACAAATCGGTGAGAATTGTACATCGGTGAGGATTTTCACATTAGTGAGAATTTTCACCAGTGAGGATTTTCACACCGGTTGTGATTAAAAATTCCCAATTCGTGTCTTATGTAACTTAGCCTATCCAAACTTAAAGTTTTAGTGAAAATATCAGCCAATTGATGTTCAGTGCCAATAAATTCAAGAGAAATATCTCCTTTTTGATAGTGATCTCTTAGGAAATGGTGTCTTACATCTATGTGTTTGGTTCTAGAGTGAGATACAGGATTCTTAGAGATGTTTATTGCATTGGTGTTATCACACTTGATTGAAACATGTTTAAAAACATATCCATAATCCAATAAAGTGTGTTTCATCCACAAAATTTGTGCACAGCAATTACCAGTAGCTATGTATTCTTCCTCGGCAGTAGACAATGCAACTAAATTCTGTTTCTTACTACACCATGATACTAGGGATTTTCCAAGAAAATGACATGTTCCAAATGTTCTTTTTCTATATAACTTACAAACAGCAAAGTCAGCATCTGAATAACTCATCAACTCAAAGGATTGTCCTTTTGGGTAAAACAAACCTAAGTTAATCGTGTGTTTGAGATATTTAAAAATTCTTTTAACAGCAAGCAAATGAGATTCTTTTGGATTAGCTTTAAATCTAGCACACATACACACACTAAAAATAATATCAGGTTGACTAGAAGTAAGATAAAGTAAACTACCAATCATACCTCTGTAATTTGTTTGATCAACTGGTTTCCCAGTTTCATCTGCATCCAATTTACAGGTAGTACTCATAGGAGTTTCACTTCCCTTGATACTATCCAGACCAAAACGTTTTAAAGGATCCTTTGTATATTTACATTGATTCAAAACAATACCATTTTCATTTTGAAATACTTGAAATCCAAGAAAGTACTTAAGCTCTCCCATTAAGCTCATTTCAAATTCATTTTGCATACTTTTTGAAAAATCAGTACATAAAAAGTGTTTAGAAGATCCAAAAATAATATCATCAACATATATTTGTACAACTAAAACATCTTTAGAAATTCTTTTAATGAAAAGAGTTGGATCAACAATCCCTTTAGTAAAACCTTTTGAAATAAGGAAATTGCTAAATCTTTCATACCAAGCTCTTGGAGCTTGTTTTAAACCATACAAAGCTTTAGAAAGTTTACAAACTTGATTTGGAAAATGGGGGTTAGTAAATCCAGGTGGTTGTTCTACAAAAAAATTTTCAATTATAAAACCATTTAGAAATTCACTTTTCACGTCCATTTGATATAACATGAAATCCAGATGTGCAGCATATGCAAGTAAGATCCTAATGGCTTCTAGTCTAGCTACAGGTGCAAAAGTCTCCTCGTAGTCTATACCTTCGTCTTGACTATATCCTTGTGCAACTAGTCTAGCTTTGTTTCTAACTATATTTCCAGATTCATCTACTTTATTCCTAAAAACCCATTTTGTGCCTATTGTCAAAGTGTCCTTAGGTCTGTCGACTAATTCCCAGACTTTGTTTCTTTCAAACTGATTTAATTCTTCTTGCATAGCTATTACCCAGAATTCATCATTGATAGCATCATTGATATTTTTGGGTTCTATCTGTGAAAGAAAAGCTTGATGTTCAACCTGTTTTCTTAGAGAAGCTCTAGTTTGTGTTCCTCTATCAAGATTACCAACAACAGCTTCTAAAGGATTATTCTTTAGAATCCTCGTTGATCTGGTAAAGGTTGGACTAGAAATTTCAGGTTCATCTATAGGTTTGGGTTCAACAGAAGCAGATTCTGGAGAAAGTCCAGAACTGGATACTTTTATAACAGGTTATTTAGATTTATCATTAATGTCCAGAATAGACAAATCTTCTCCAAGATTCTCAAGAGAGGTTTTAGGCTCATGTGGATCAGTTTCATCAGACTTGATGTGAACAGATTCTTCCACACATTTGGTTTTCTTATTGAATACTCTATAGGCTTTACTTGAAATAGAGTAACCCAGAAAAATTCCTTCATCACTTTTGGAAGCAAACTTATCCAGATTATCTTTAGTATTCAGAATAAATACTTTGCAACCAAAAACTTTAAAGTAAATAACCTTAGGCTTTCTATTGTTCCACAATTCATAAGGGGTTTTCTTAAGAACAGGTCTAATTAAGACTCTATTAATGACATATCAAGATGTATTAACAGCTTCAGCCCAAAAATAAATAGGCAGATCATATTCATTGAGCATGGTTCTAGCAATTTCTTGAAGGGTTAGGTTTCTTCTTTCTACTACACCATTCTGTTGGGGTGTTCTAGGGGCATAAAAGTTATGAGTATAGCCATTGTGTGAGCAATAAGATTCAAAATCTTGATTTTCAAACTCACGACCATGATCACTTCTCAGGGTCTTAATCTTAAGTCCACTAAGGTTCTCTACAAACATGGAGTATTTAACAAAAGAAGAACAAGCTTCACTTTTGTGAGCTAGAAAATATACCCAAGTATATCGAGAAAAATCATCTACAAGAACATAAACATAGTGCTTCCCATTTAAACTAGAAACTCTTGATGGTCCAAACAAATCCATGTGAACCAATTCAAGTGGTTGAGAAGTCGAAACTTCTTTCTTTGATTTAAAAGAAACTTTGTGTTGTTTTCCCTTTTGACAAGGGTTACACACTCTATCATTTGGGAATTCTAATTTAGGTAGGTCTCTAACTAGGTTTTTCCTAGAGAGTTTTCTAAGTGAGTGAATGTTGCAATGTCTTAATCTTCTATGCCATAGCCAAGGTTCTTTATGAAAAGCATTCAAACAAGTAATATTCTTCTTAGCTAAAGAATTCAGATTAACAGCATAAACATTTTCATTTCTTAAGGAAGAAAATACCAAAACATTCTTAGAATTAAAAACTTTGCAAGAATCATTTTCAAATTTAACATGAAAACCATCATCACATAACTGAGAAATACATAATAAATTGTATTTAAGGCCATCAACAAATAAATCTTTAGAGATCAAAATTGAATCAGTGTTACCAATCTGTCCTAGACCGATGATTTTTCCTTTAGAGTTATCACCAAAGGTGACAAAGCCTCCATCAACTTTTATTAAACTCTTAAAACAAGAGAAGTCTCTTGACATATGTCTTGAACATCCACTGTCCAAATACTAGGTCTCTTTACAGGAGCTCGTCAAGCAAGTTCCCTACAAAACAGATTTAGATGGGAGATGATTTTGGTACCCAGATTTTCTTGGGTCCAGACAGGTTAGCCAATAACACTTTAGGTACCCATATTTGTCTAATGGGTCTCATATAATTTGCAGAATTGACATGCTTTGAAAGATAAACATTATTAGATCCATTGCTATGTATATAACTGGTTGAAGCATATGAAGTTCCAGAATTACCTTCATTCTGTCCAGATTTAGAAATGAATCTAGTTTTGGCAATTTTCCTTTGTCCAGGTTGGTATCCTATACCAGTAGTATATTTAGGTGCTACTTGATTTCCTAGCATCTGTGTTAGTGTATTTTTTCCATTGGTGAACTTCTCTAAGTCTTTCTTGAGTTTCTCATTAGATAGTTTCAGTTCAGTGTTCTCCTTTAACAGTTGAGCATTTTTCTCTTTTTCAATAGTGAGTTCGGTTTTAACTATAGTGGTGAGAGCATGGTGTTTCTTTAATGACTTGTATTTATCCTTAACATCATTACATGTCTCTTCCAGAATATCACAGTATTCAAACAGTTCAGATTTAGACATGTTATCACCTTCAGAATCATCTCCAGAATAATATGAATTTGAAGCAGGAGTTTCAGCAGTTACCTCAGAAGTGTTTGTCATAAAGCACATGTTGGCTCGATTCCATTCAGAGTCTGAAGATTTAGCTTCACTTGTGCTGTCTTCTGAAGCACTCCAAGTAGCCTTATTGGCTTTCTTAAACTTATTGTCCTTATATTCATATTTCTTTTTATACTTCAGCTTTGGACAGTCGGCTTTAATGTGTCCTTTTCTCTTGCACTCATAGCAGACAACATCATCTGATTTGTCATTCTTCTTCCAATCCTTTTTCCATTTACCTTGGTGATCATACTTACCCTTATAATTTGTTTTTCTGAAGAACTTCTTTTTCCTATAAAATTTCTTAAATCTTCTAGCAATGTGAGCCATCTCAGCATCACTGTCAGAATCACTTCCACTGTCTTCACAGATTGAACTTTCAACTACAGCTTGAAGCTTTTCTTTGTCCTTATTCTTTAATGTTGAGGATTTGAAAGCGACAGACTTTCTTGCAGGTTCATTTTCTTCCTCTTTGTTCACTTTATGCTCTTCTTCATACATCATCAGCTTGCCAATTAGTTCCTTGATAGGTAGAGCAGCTATGTCACATGATTCTCTGATTGAGACAGATGTGCCTCTCCATCTATCAGGTAGACATCTCAAAATTCTCATAATTTGTTCCTTCGATGAGACATCCTTTCCCAGCGAGATCATTGTATTGACAATTTCATTGAACCTGAGATACATATCAGAAAAGGGATCATCATGCTTCATCTTAAATTTATCATACTTGATAGTATAAGTGTTCAATCTCATTTCTTTAACATTCGTTGTTCCTTCATGAGAAACAGCTAAGGTATCCCAAATTTCATATGCAGTTTTACATGCAGAAATTCTATTAAATTCTTCATCTCCTAGATCACAGTACAAGGCATTCATAGCTTTACAGTTGTTATTTTATGTAGTCTTTGTAGGTTTATCCCAAGTAGATCTAGCAGTAGTAGGCATTTTGTATTCTGATTCAATAGCAGTCCAAATATCAAAACCTATGCTTTCTAGATGAATTTTCATTTTCAGTTTCCACTGAGCATAATTAGTTCCATTAAAGAAAGGTGGCCGGTTAGTAGCAGCACCCTCAAGTCTATTGTCCATGATGAGAAAATTTTAAAGAGATAAAAATTTAGATATAACATAAATTTTAAGTACTTTAAAATACAACTAAAAGCACAGTTCAAAAGCAGAGTACTTTTAGAAAGTATTTTCAATCCTCTGATACCAAGTGTTGGTCGGAGTGGATACTCAAGAGGGGGGGGGGTGAATTGAGTACCAATTAAAATTTCTGTATTTAAAAAACAGTGTCTTAAAGACCCCCAAATAAAATAATAAATTAAACTGTAGTGAATTTATATTAAAGTAGAGGTTCTGTCAGATTCTCAAGGGATTGATTAATTCCCAGTTAATCAACATAGGAGTGTGTGATTATCTTTTGAAACTAACTTACTAATCTACACTTAACATAAACACTTGCTAATTTAATTATCAAAGTATCTTTAAAAACAGTATTGGTTTTAAAGTGATTAGCAGCGGAATAAAACATTGAAAGAGATGGCACAACAATGTAACCAAGAGGTTCAGTCTCAAGCCGAGACTTAGTCCTATTAAAATTTTATATAAAAATGATCCACACCCTGGATCGGGGTTAACAACAGTGAACACACTGTCCAGGTCACAAGACCTCTACCACTGTTCTTCGTGGGAAATAGTAAAACAACAACCAGCTGTCCAGGTCACACACGACCTCTACCATTGTTATTCGTGGGAAAGAAATAATGAAAGAGTTTGGTAAGGATTTACAAATCCTTCAGTTTGAGTACAGGAGACAGTGTATGTGTTAGATACAGCAGATAACACACACTGCTCGAAATGAATGATAATAAATCACAGAACAAGAGATGTAGAGTTTAGAAGTTGTTGTGGTCATTTCAGTGTAGCTCTGGACTCCTTTGGATTTCACTAGAAGTTAGTTTGAGTCCTCTTCTCTTTTCTGTTTGAGAAACAGAGTGTCGTATGCTTCAGGTTCGTAGGTAGTGAGATGTAGTCGATGAAGCTCTTCGATATTCTTTTGTATGCACAGAACACTTCTCGAGTATGCTTGATTGTCTATGTGCTTCACTGTGTTCTTGATGGAACTAGTTTTTCTCTTCTTGTTTTTCGGGTATATGTCATCCACCACGCACTTCTCTGGTTCTCTTCTTGTTGTTGTTCGTTGATATTTTGGGCAGTGTAGTCTTCTCGTATTTATCTCCCAACAGGGGACAGAAAAGATTTCTTTTCAGCAGGTACGAGGTACGGGTTCCTGACATCCGACAACCTTTATCAGGTATTTGACAAGTCATTAAAATGTACATGATATGACCGTTAGATAGATTAAATATAGGAGATAAAGAAATTCAAACAGTGAGTCGAGTGATCGGTAGGTAATCAGCATCGGTAGCTTGAACATCGGTAGCTCAATGCGTCGGTTGGTACATGCTTGTATTGGTGACTTTGTTTATCAGTAGCTCCATGCGTCGGTAGCTGTGAGTCTGTCAGTAGCTTCGTCCATCGGTGACTCTTATTCCATCGGTAGCTATTTATACTTACACCGGTAGCTCTATATTTGTATCGGTAGCTGTCTGTAAGTCAGTAGCTTATATTTATAAGTGCATCGGTAGCTCTGTGTTAAGTCTATCGGTAGCTGTCTGTCGGTAGACTAAGTCAATCGGTAGACTAGTTACTGGTAGCTCTTTATCAGTATCTATAGACAGATTACTTATCTGTTTTATGCAGAACCCATCCGATTGGGTTATAATCAATTTATAACTTGTATGAACATGGATAAAAGAGGATTAACATATTCCAAAGACTATTTTAAAAATTATTATTGGTTTGATCACAGATTTGAAAGAATTAATGTATAGAGCAATGAAACTTAAGAATATCACATAGAATGAAAACATAATTGGGATTTTCAACACATATGAATACATGATTGAGATTATCAAAACAGGTGAGGTCAACAACAACCAATGTATGTCAAGAAGATAAGAATGTCATGCATACAAGGGAAACATTAGAGTATAAACCCTGATAAATGACATAATATGATATTCCCTACATGTATGTGAAATGTTAGTGTGTAAGCCAAGATCAACTGAACTATGATGACTCTGATTCCTTCCATAACTAGGATGCATAGAACTCCACCCTTAGGCCTGAGCTCTATAGTAAAGAATCTCGATGTTTGTCCTATTGCATAATCCTTTCATCCCTGTGTTTTGTGACTCATTACATGGTATACCTTATTTATCTCATTGAACATAGATCACATGGGATTTGGCAGTTTCAATAGTTATATGAATCACCTCATAAATCTCCACCAGCTTGTAGAGCCTCAGCGTGTAAGCCCCGATGAGTGGAATGATATAATTCCCTCTATATTTTTCCATATACATTAGGGATATTCCAAAGGGTATGAATGAAATATAAGAACACGGATTTATGTAATAACCAGGATACATCGTATGCCTTCCTAAGGCCCGAGGACAAATAGGGATCCACTTTGGTGTAATTACACACATGTCTCTGACATTCAAACCATCGGGATGTAGGTATCGGGCATCCAACAGAAGCCCCAAAATTTGTAATTTAAACATTTTCACAAACATATGATATGAACTTGTTGACGTCAGCAAATCGCTTCCCTCTTTATGCCAAGGACATTGCATGAAGAGTTTTTTGCAAAAAAGTTAAACTAAAAAATACCTAGTTTTGATCTGAAGGAGGGTATGGAATCTTCTAATCATTGGGGATTGTTACATGAATAATCTGAAGTTGAATTCCTCTAGATAATCCAGATGTTCTTCAAACATATATGGGAGAATAATTTATCAAAATCTAGGAGCTAGCGTGGAGTACCAATGATGCATTTGACACTCTAACGATCACCGCATGGCCATTCTTGTGATGCATAAGATATATATATATATATATATATATGAGATCTTAGATATAGATCCACTCACTATAAAACATGGGATAGAGGATAGGAGAGGGAAATCCTTGGAATATTCTCTGGTGGGAGGATCTCCTCTTCTGTATATAGTGTGTAATTAAATTACTCTGAAATGCCTCTCGAGCCCCCGAAAACATAACACACTATAAAAAACATGTTATGACTACTAAAATGAGTCATAAATAATATTATCACTTTCTAATAATCTATTAAATATATTACATGATAATAAATGAGCCATTAAATTGTCTCATCATTCCCACAAATATTAATTGAACCATGAATATTTTAATATTTGTATAGATAATATTTTTCATGTATTTACTTAAAACATGTAAATAAATTTAATAAATCAAATCTAGTCTCTTAATTATTAACATGAATATTATGAATATATTAATTTTATTTGTGATCGTAGCTCCTTGGATAAATATCGGGTTCCAATGGTAGGGCCCACCATGTTCAATATACCCATTCAACTAAATAGGGAAGATTCTTGAATGCGCTATAGTGCATGGCTCTTTAGGCCCTTATCTCTATAGAAGTGAATACTATTCACAGTCCAAGAGTGGGATCTAGAAAACCATTATGGCCACTAAGGAGTGAATTATCTTCAAAAAAGTGAAAACCAACCTATGAACAAGTATTATTTAATATAATATCTTTGTCTTTAATATCTCATAAATCAGGATACACACCCATTCCATCATCCTTTTATAGATTTATTATTTTTCGATCTTACTAGTCAGATTTATCTTGGACTACCATGTCCTTGTATTTATTGAGGTAATACCATCGTGATCAATATGTCTTGAGATATATTACTTCATTAACCTAGAAGTGAAAAATCCATTCTTAGCAATTCAACCAATTTCATTCCACCAATGATTCACCCAACAAAACTACCTCTCAGTGATTTCAATATCATGGTTTTTATCTTGCATAAATGTACATGATTCAATGGAATACATTGTAAATGATTTAAATTCACAATACCATTAGAGACGATCGTAGATAGGAACATCCATTGACACCCATAACATGTGGTGTTAAATTTGGTGGGTATGTCCTCATGACCTCAATACAAATGATCCCAAAGTGCAAACATCATAATAAGAAGTCTCAATACATATGACCCCCGGATCCTAGAAATCAGACATCTACAGTGTCTAGTTAGAAATATGTGTCTAGACTATAGGATCTGGGATTAATATTATTGTCAAAATTTCCTGAGGTTCTCATTATAGCCTGATATCTTCTATAACCTTTTCATATGATAATTAATCAATTGAAATTACCTGTTAAATATTGGATACATATATATCTACATTATAAGTGTAATTAAACATCAAGTAAATATAATTGTATACATGATATGTTAATAAAATGTACTGAATAGTTTGATCTAGGGAAACCATTATTTCAACACTCTCAATTTCACTAGAGACAACTTGCCAATGGAACTTGTAAGCCTCTCACATGATATAGGTCATGCTTTTTTTGAGTAATGGATTTTTCTTCTGGTCCTACCTTGTATCTTCCATTTAGCTATTCTGTTATATGCGACCTCATCTCCATAAGTAAAACACCACAATAAATTGTAACCCCAAGTATATCCCTTTTTCCACTTTCATTAAATTAAATCTTGGATAATGTGATTATCATAATTTATTTAATGACATTGCCCAACTTACTAGGTTTGATTCCAAGAAATGGATCAAATTATTGCGTATAACTATTTATTATCTACCTTAAAAGCTGAAACATACTTGGTATTTGTAAACATGGATACAATAGTATTATATGAGATTTTATCACTCATAACATTATCCTAAATGAAATATTAGATCACATTGATCTATGGAATACTAGTTTGTATCACCTAAAAACATGTATCATTTCTTCTCAACATCGTAGTTACATATCTTTTGTACTTTCTGAAGTACAAATGGATTTTTCTTACTTCTTCTCTTAGAGTGATCCTACATATAACTCATATATTCCTATTATAAACTATATTTTGGTAATATGACATTTTTACATATCATATCATTCATTAGTAATCCATTTATAAAGAGTATGGAATTCAAATCACAATGCTAATCTCCATCCATGTCCCATAAATTTTAATGTGAGAGATTTATGCCATGTGACATTGGTAACAATTCCACTCTAGAATTGTTCCTGCTTGTATTTTTCAATACTATGTCACTATATGTTCGATTTAATAGATCCAAGAAACCATTAGATCTACCTTAGTAGATCATGTTCCCTTGAACACAAGTTGATACTTTAAGCCAATAATTGGATAAAACATTTCATCCTGGTCTTAACTATCATGATGACCAATCTATTTTCCATATGTTGTAGATTGTATTTTACTTGGAAAATTTTGGTTCTCCCACAAACCTATCATAGAAAAATGGAAAAAATTTATTTCAAATGTATATTCTATGAACTTATTTCATTCTATAATCCTAAACTGGATATCAGTAACATGAAAAAAAAAATTATCATTCTGTGTCGTGAACATCCCATTACGGTTGCGTCGTATAGACACCTTCCATGTTTTGTGGTGAGGACATCAACTTCCTAATAATATAATCATATAAATTATATATAATAAGTAAATGTCTAATGGACTTAGAGATAACATCATGGTATTACTAATAAATCCTTTTTTATACCACACTTGTACAATCCATGTATCAACTCACATGAATACCCACAAAAATATTCATTAAAATTATCCCATTTTAAACATTTATACATGGAATCCATTTATTAAATTTTATTTGGTCATTACAATCAAAGATAACTATCATATACTACTTACTAATATGAAAATATTATTCGAGATGAATAATAAATCACCGACCGTAGTGAATACTAAAACCATAACCATGGTTTTATCTTTCCTACACAATATGTGTGTCTAGAACATACTCTATTCCACATACATTTCTAGAACTTGTTCTTATTCAAACTATTTGTGCATTTCTTTAATCGACTAAACTGAAGTCATTCTGTCTCACATTATCTCAAATGGTATTTTCATCCTTTTATGGAAATATAGGCTATCATTTGACTATAACATTCTATCATAGGGGTTTATGTAATATCTTAACAAACCATTATGAAAAGTATAGTAGTTGAACAATTTCGTTGTTCCTAATGCAAGTCTATTTATGTACTAACAAGCTAATTTCATCCAAACACATGTTTTATGACATAATAGATTTTCATCCTAATATAACTCATATGATATCCATTATTAATAATAATTGACTTATGATTATAGGATGTAACCATTATTTTCAAAGCACGTCTTGAAATACAATGAATTTTTCTGTAAGAAATAATATTGTTATTATTTACATCATAACATTGATGTATAAAATGTAAATTTAGTAATTTCTGCACACTGCATTTATTTGATCAATGTTAACATGTAAGTCATCATCAACGATCATCCACATTATCATCAATGTTGTGATGTTGATTAGGTAATGTGCCTTTAGTAATTACTCCATTTTACATTTTCATGATTGATGATTTCGTAGTAAATATTTTATTTAGAATGTCAGATTAAAGCAACTCATGACTTCTGACCATTCTCTTACCTCACTTATTAAATTCCTTTATTACGTAAAGGAATATTATGATGTAAATATATACGTCTAGATTATTATAGGAATATATCACACTCTGTTGCTAATATTATTCCAAATTCTTTGTGGAATTCCTTTATTTCTAAATGTTTATTTTCCAAACTAATTACATCAATAATACCAATGGAGTTTATATTTATGCATAAATACCATTCTTTATACTAACTTGATGTCCTCTTTTAGTCTTCTTGAAAAAGAATTCTCTTTCCACAACTGGGTATAAGTCTTACATTTTTTATTCATCTATTATAGGCTATGATTCATGTATCAAAGAACTATTGATTGGGTATTAGATACCAAAAACAAAATTTATTCCAGAACTTTGGAATAATGTCTCCTTGTGTCCAAAAGTCCATGTGAGATGAATTTTTTGTTTATACTTCGTAATTATTCTACAAGAATCATTCACATGCCAATAAAAAATTCATGTACTTCTCACAACTGGCCTAGGTATCACCCTTTCTCAGCCACTTGGAGAATACACCTAACATCTAGTAATATTTCTATACATGGTTATAGTATTTCAACAAATATATGTGATAGTCATATAGTATTAAATTCCCAATAAGTAAACCTAAAATATAACATTTTACTTTAGTGAATAAACCTGAAGAATTAGTAGTAACTTACTTTTTTAATTATGTATGTTTCATTTAAACATCCATTGTTTAATTTTATAAAAATAAAAATAACCTCTTGTTAATACCTATTTCAATGAAAGAAAATTCTAATGTTTCCTTGGTGTAACTTTCCAAATTTCATTTTCACTTTTCCATTCAATTTTTTTCATAAGAATTAAGATCAAATTGTGTTTTTTATTCTTATTCACTTAGGAAACCTTTACCTAAATAGGTAATGAAGCTTTTAGTCAGTTCATGTTAGTTATTATCTTAAAAAGAGTCTTGAGTAATGGGATGAAACGATATTAGAATATTATTTATTCAAATATCATAAACCACCTTTCAATTTACACAAATCCAGTGTAACCATTACTTATTCATATCGTTGCTTCATTTTCTCCTAACACTCCTCTCAAAGATGATAATAATTATTTTATCATATATGTTCGGATGTAGTGACCACAACTATCATCGGACATTGATGATAAGATAATGGGATAACCATTATATTCTTTATTCATGAGTCTCTAGTAAGAAATTTTTCACCGTTACTTATTGAGATGTTTTAACAAGTAAAGGGGACACTAGAAACATGGATTTCCTATTTGATAGTACTATACAAAAGTACCCATACTCTTCTTGGATACTCCTGACAATGTGGAAATTTTCTTTTTCCATTTTTTATAATAGTTTTCAAAATCAGTGTATTACATTCCATTTTTATACAAAAATAAATCCTAGCAGATTAATACCTTTTTTCAGTAAAACTGGTTTCAAAATATTAGTTAATTAATTAAATAATCAAATGTGTCCCACTATTTTATTGACTTTTATGAACCATCTGTACTAAAATCAGAATACTTTATATCCTAATTATTCTATTGGAAAGGATCTCTAACCCCCCCATTATAGTCTACAAGCCTTAACTACGCCCCTATATTAAGGGTTCATGGTAGGCGTTTGGCTGGCCAACTGCATGAACTCATGATTCCTTGATCAATTGAATGAAGTCCCTGATTCTTAAATCCTAAATTTATTTACACAATTCTTGACTAAAAAATTAAAACAATATAGATTTGGATATTTCATTACTTCAATTTTAGTTAAGTCAACCAACCACTCTCATATGAACTCCCCGGTAGTAAGAGGCACTCTCTGCTTCGGCATGACAAGAACTCTAAATAGCTAGTATTTTTGTATTTTGAATGATAGTAGGAAATTTATACATAATATTTCATTACAGGTTTTTGTATTATTAATTTGATGAAATAAATCATTTTTTATCTTATTGGCATGTACTATGTGACCACACTCACAGTTGACCATGCATGAAATAGAAAAAAGATATCACATCACATGTTTATTTTATCATGCACAATTGTTTATTATTATTCTATGTGTTCGTACGTAAACTACACATTTGAAAAAAAAATAAAACATGCAAAAATAAAAAGATGACCTGGTCATGAGCCAATTGTAATGGTTGATCCATTGAGTGAATAACAGGACAACCTAGACCCTAGGGGTAATATCATATATCACGTCGCTTGTGACATGAGTTGTAGCACCTGCCCATCCAATGCATCCAACTCCTGTTTGGGGAGTTTCTAAAACTCAGAGTGAAGTCCGTCATTGGTCGTCTCATCATTATACAAAAATACTTGCATGCAGGTGAGGGGAGCTCATGAGTAAAAATACAACTCTAAAAAGGACGTGTTGTCCCTTATACATATAATGTCTCAATAATGGTACGTAAATATCCACATATTGATTTATTAATTATTACAAACCATAATGTAATAAATAAATAAATAAATAAATGTGCACCAACAATTCTTGGTCGGTCCACGACTCATGACCAGTCAATAAGCATTAACGCGCGTATTTAAAAATAAATTTATAATTAAAATTAAACATTCATTAAATTATACTTGAGGGAAATATAATTTAATTAAAAAATCACTCATATTTTTAATTCAATATTGAATTCATTGGGTACCGATTTATTTATTTAATTTAATAAATTAAAATTAAATTAATTTACACTACAACGAATAAAACTAAAAATTAATATTTAATTAATTTAATTTTCAATTGAAATTATATTAATTTATTTAATTAATTTTTTTATTAAATTAATTTTATTTGGGCACTAAAAACTTTGTACAGGGCATGCGGGGTCTGGGTGAACCCACACAAGCCCATTCTGAGGTATGCTAACCTCTTATAGGTGTGATTTGGGCCTAGAAGATTTATCCAAGCTCATTCTGGGATGCGCCAACCCACCCTGACCTATTCTAGGGAAAAGAAGACCTAGATACAGTTACCTTTCTACAAGGAGGATTGGGCAGTAGCCAGATTTGACAGGGGATTGTAGCAAATGAACTGCTAGGTGGTAGGGCTCATCGCTTGAAGGTGGTCTGTCCGGTCAGCTAGTCTACCACATGTGGTTAAAGAAAGAGGGTATTCGGGATTCCACCAGATAGGGTTGCGCTGGTGGTGTTAGCCATCTGGGTTCTCGTCCGGCGACCAGATGAACGCAGAAAGGATGAACCCAATGTGGAGTGCTGGTCAGGTGGGAAAGAGGTGTTTTGGAGTAATATTTTAATATGGGTTTTACGAAAAAAGGGAAAGGCGATTAGGGTTTTGATATTTTTAAAAATGGTTCTGGGATGTGTGAACCCCGTTCATGCATTGTTCCACGACAAAGGATGCATGAACGGAGTTCATGCATGTTCGCCCCCACTGAAGATGTGTGAACCCCATTGACGCATCCTCCCATGTGGAGGGATTCGTGAACGGTGTTCACGCATCTCACAGTGACCTCAAATGTTGGCCAATATTTATAACTAGTAATTACAAACTAATGCACTTAATGTAAAAATTAAGAAATATTTATAAATATCAATTAAATAATAGAAAATATTGAAATAATGTTAATAGTTATTAATAAATAATCATGAATAATATATATTCATTAAACAATTATTAATAGAATGGATTGAGTATTCTCTAACATATATTGAGAAATATATAATCTTAGCATCGTTCACTCACCCACATTATCTCAACATGTAGTAGTTAAACATCTATTTCTATAAAGATCCTCATATGGTTGCATTTGTATTCTAAGGTGGAAAATGTTATTATATATGAATTCAAATAATAAATGTTTTTGATCACAATATCTCAAGAAATGGATCAAGAAATATATTAGCTGATCTACAAGCCTATGAGTGATCTTTTTAGACTTACTATTAGTTTAAGTGTGGTAAGTAGTTCAAATCTCATTTTTGTATCGAATGCTTGTTAACTTATTCCCAAAAACATCATAGAGATCCTTGGGTCTTTCATAGATATAATATAAATATTCAATCCATGTAAACATACCGATTTATTTATATATTGGTATGTTGATAGAGTGTGAAATACTCTCAAATAGTAATGAAGTAAGAAATAATTGTATGTTGATCAACTATAAAATGAATGGAATTATTTATAATGTAGGTCTTTATAAGACGTATGATTAATTACATGGTGATGTTTTATATTTTAATGGTTAATAGTTTAATCATCATCTTTTAGGTATTTCATTCGTCCTTTACATACTGTAAACCTATGTTTGAGATGCATTCTCAATAATCTCACTCATTAGATTGCGTTCTAGAATAAATTGTTTCCTTTTATAAAGTCTGAATATGTATCTTCTTAAAATTGGCCAAATGAACTTCTAATTCATATTGTAGTTATTTTGATCTTCAATCATAATCATCTACTCTTCACAAATATCCTTTATTCATTCAAATTTTTCTTCAAACAATTTAATTTTTATAAACAAATAATCGTGTTCCATGATATTCTAGGATTTTAAATCTAATTTTAAATCCTTGAGATCAATAATATTTTTCATGATTTTTCAAGTTCACACATCTTTTCATCCACAATCTATTTGATTTAGAAATAGTTAATTTAATTAATATTTATTATTTAATTTCCTCCTATTATTTATTATATAAATATATATTTTTAGATAATTTGATAACAGTAAGACACTTATTAAAAAAATAATATAAGTCTATAATTGATAACATTAAGACACATACAAAATGTATCAGAAGTAAAATATCAACCTAATATAGACCTCTAGAGTGGATGCTCCTCTGTCCCACAGCCAGGCATATACTGGATGTGCCCACGCCGTGTCTGTCTATGTATGTTCTCTAGCGTACGATGCATATCTTCATCGACAGCCACCTCCACATCCTCCTTTTGTGACAGTCAGTGGATGTACAGTCTCACCGCCTGTACCCTGGCCCGCATCTAAGGATAGTGGAAGATAGATGGATCTCTCACCAACATAGGAAGTAGATGGTAGATGTGCTGCCGATGACTTCAATAAAACATCGAACTCAATCCAGTCACCGTCTGTAAGTACCTGTGGCTACGCCTGAGAAGCTGGAGGAGCATCTGACTGATCATGCTGAACACCGTCCTCTAGTGGAACAATAGCATGTGGTCGAGCAAGCTAGGCAGCCTCCTCCTGTGGAAAAACAACATCCAAAATAGGGTCGTCACCCCCAGGTACATCTATGTGAGGCTCAGTAGGCTCTGCGGCCTCCAAAACAGGTGGTGGATCAAAGAAAATGCCATGATAAATCTCATCCATCAACAATAGAATCTGTCACACAAGGGTGTGAAAACATGATGGGGAAAAGGAAACTCTCTCCACTGGATCAGACATATGAAGTAGATGATAAATATAAGCATCCTCCAAAAACAAATTCCATTGTTAACAAATACTAAAAAAAATTATTTTGAAAAGAGAAAGGAAGAAAGCATACCAAGTCATGAATTCCCCATCCGTGCCATGTCAGAAATCTGACTGGGGACCTGATGTACCAGCCTGCATAATCCATCTGATCCATCAAATGAAAACGTACTGTCCCTGCCCCTCACAACTGGGAATCTCGTCGTCTGTCCCATAATGCAATATATCTGGCATGGTAGCTCCTCCAATCAAAATCCCTCTTCCCTGACATCTTCAGGGAATGCAATGAATCCAACTGACTGGGCGGGTCCAGAACAGGCTGAAGGAATCCAAACTGCCTCATAACCCTATCAATCTGATTCCACTTGACTATATGGAATAGAATCAGTGGAACCCTACAAGAGCTGATAGCAAGCATCACTGTACAGTATGGTGGCAGACTCTGAAGGATATCATCAGTATATGGCATCAATGAAATTTGAAAGAAAAAAATGAATAATCAATTAATAAATGAATATATGTATAGTAAAGAGTAAATATTTAACAATATAAATAATAATCACATACATCGTCTCGTTGAATGCTATCTAATATATTTCTGTAGGCGTGAACATCATGTCTGGGAGAATCTTGAATGTCGATGTGCCTGACTCCACCTATAGATAACATATTAATTTTTACATTTCATAAAATAATCTTATACAATTAAATTATATATTAGAAGGAATTAATAACATACCAACATCCACGTGGAGCCTCTGCTACAATCTCAACGGGTAATGGCACATGGGCATGTGGAGATAAACGAGGGATGTGCACCAATACCCACATCTGTAGAAGAACCATGCATCCTGTGATCTGCATCTTATCAATGCGACATGTGTTGTATAGGGCCATGTGTGTATATGCGAAGTAGGAAGACCCCCAGCTATATGGGACTGCCTGGTCCAAATCCTCCAAAATAGATAAATACATCAGGTTCACAAAAGTAGTAGAGTGGTCAACAAAATGTCTACCACTGATCATCCTCAAAATAAATGCGCGTGAAAATCACAGCACGGTGACGTCAAAAACATCATATGGTAAATGTGTTATGTGCTGGTCTAACCAAGGAATCTGCAATCTACCACCGAAGATGGTCCTTCCATCATCTTGGACCTCTATGCCCAGTAGTCTATGAACTAGCTCAGGGAAATTTGATGGAACTCGACCTGTGAAAGCATGTCCGTCGATAGGGAGCCCCAACATAATGGCCACATCCTGTAATGTAATAGTCATCATCCCCTCACTAAAATGGAAATTATGAGACTCTGGCCTCCATCTCTCTACAAGTGTAGCAATGAGATGATGATCATGAAATGTGAAGTCTCACATCGCTACTCTATAGAATCCAGCACGACCCAGAATGGGGACGATAGCGGGAGGTGGTGTAGTATGATACAAATGGTGAGATCTACGTACACTCAAGGGAGGCACAGGACGTCCCTCTAAAAGAAAAAACAATACAGAGTAGCCTGAGATGTATGAAATGTAAAATCTTCCATCTGCACACATGATATCATTGTTACTTTTTAATAGTTAATTGAATAAAAATTGTAAAATTTTATTCAAAGAAAAACTACAGCAATTAAAATAAGGTATAAAATAAAGCATCAATGATAAAAAACTACATTGAAGATTTGGAAGAATGATATATTCATTTTCATATGGTGTTTATTTTTTTAATTGTTTTTGAAGAACCTTTGTGGGGTTTTATTTAACAAAGTTTTGTATATGTTGACAACTAATGTTTTTTTAAGATGTGGAAACATGATATATTCATTTTCGTTAGGTGTTTATTTTTATAATAGTTTGTGAAGAACATTTGTGGTGTTTTCTTTAACAATGTTTTTTATATGTTGAAAACTAATCTTTTTTTATGATGTGTAAGCATGATATATTCATTTTCGTTTGGTGTTTATTTTTCTAATAGTTTGTGAAGAGCTGATTCAACCCCCCCCCCCCCTTCTCAATTGATATTCGATCCTTCGAAGTTCTGTTTTAGTATCATAAGATTAATTATGATAAAATCCAAAAATGAGACAAACCAAAATTCAAACATCTAAAAAATGGACCAGGTACACTGAATCGATCATGGATGATGAGATGTGGATCTATGTCCTGCCACTTGGGGAAATATCTTATGAGTGTGTCCTTTTGTGTGACAAATACTGCATCATATTCTCCATCCTCATTGTAGAGACCAATCCATCTCATTTTTGATGCAAGTTGACTTCAGTCATCCTCAGGGCCGCAACCTGGTAGCATGAAGCCAATAATTTTATAAATGACAGACATTGAAAAAATCATAAATGAAACCAAAACCAACTTATGAATACCTAGGAATATTAGGGACGATGGTCGGTTGATCAACATGCAATGTGATAGAATGGAAGTCACCAACATGCATCCAAGAAGCACTATAACAGTTAACCAAAGTGCCGATATGATACACCGGGTCAACATATGGATCCCATGATAAATTTACAGAAGAGCAAGTTGCGATAAAATGTACACATGGATATATAATTGCTTAAAAGCTTCTGCAATCAAAGTACTTGTTTTCTAACGTCATGACAAACACACCACCATTAGTGTATGTACCCTGTTCGTAGAATTGTCTTACCCGAAAGCTCCTCTTTTCCGTTTCAAAGGCTATAACATTCCCTCTTGAATCCTCATTCCATATCCAGTCAATATCTCTTTCAAAATGCTGAGTAAAAATCATTTCATTTTCCATCCTATATTAGGCCTTTTGGGACCGGTCAAAAAAGTAGAGAACACATCTAAAAATGTCTCTTGCACTAACCCTGTGATTAAGAGTTTTCACACACCCTTGAAGACCCCACTTATGCACTCCACTATATTAGTAGTCATATGCCCATATCTCATGCCTCCATCGTATGCTAATGACCATTTTTCCTTTAAAATTTTCATCATATATTCATATAACTCCTCATTAAGTATTAAAATCTCTTCAAGACGTCGATCAAACCTTTCTTGTTAGTTTTCATATGATGAAACCATAAGATAATAATGTATTAAAATGAATATTAAATTTTGTTAAAAAAATCAAGTTTAGAAAACCATACCCAACTTGAGGATAACCTTCTTTATAGACTCATCTCTAAAATTATTATGCACATAACTTGCAATATGTCTAATGCAATAACGGTGATAAGCATTCGGCTCAGTCCATGAACCCCATCACTACTCACGACCTCTATAATCACTCTATGACGATCTGATATCAGACACCCACCCTGTTTTTGCGTGATATGAACACATACACATGCCAAGGACCAGCTCCATCATTCAAAATTTTCTTTTTCAACATTGGAAAAATCAAGTGGCAGTGGAGCGCGATTTCCATCCTCTATGGCAGCAATGATTAGAACACATTTATACTTTCCAAAAAAAATGTTCCATCTACCTGAATAAATTGTTTACAATAGGGAAACACAGCAATGCAAGGTCTGAATGCCCCAAAAGCCTATTGAAATTCACAGTTGTCTGATCAACTCGATGGTTCGAGGATACATACTCAACACTATCCAAATTTTAAACAATCTGATTATTGAGAGACAACAATTCCATATGTTGTGGCAACATAGCATTAGACTCATCCCAATCACCATACACTTTTACAATGGCATTCTGTTTGGCATTCCTTGATTTGTTGTATGATATCTTATAGTTATACAAATGTTGAATTCATTCCTGAACAAGGGAAATAGGAACATCCTGACTTGTTCATATCATCTCACAAATAATAGTAGATATAAACTCTACATCTAGGGAAGAGTGATCTTGTGCCATGCTGGGATGCATAAAAGTGTGTGGGCCTTCTAATTTGGTTATCTTCCAACATCCATAACATTTATCAAATATTTCTATTAAACTAAATTTACATTCTGACCCATATTTTTCACAACGACTGAGATATTTGGTCTTCTTTGACTCATCAACCACAAGTGTTAAATGTTGCACAATGTGGAATTGCTTTATCACATTTTTCATGGCCTATTTACTTTTGAACTCCTACCCAAAAAATATGGAATTATCATTTGATGAAGGCCTATTCCCTATAATGACATGGAATTCAGAAGCTTCTGTAATGACATCCCAATCAAAATGATGTTCACGAGACAGTCCTCCAACTTAGGTACTCAAAACTGAAGGCTGATTACCACAAACTGGTGGATGTAGTGGATGTCTATCTCTCAAAGGAACCTAAGAAAGTTCATTCACAACCACATCATCTCATGATGGATCTCCAGATTATTTTACCTCAGATAAACATTCATGTACTATATCATCACACAAAGGGATGTAATCTACATTTTCTTCCAAATTTTGATCACCTTCCTCATAACATTCTTCCATAGGAGTCATATGAGGAGGAGGCAATGAATAAGACTATTGTGTAGGACCAGCTTCTATAGAGCTCACAAAGCATGGTTCTGTAGTAATTGATTGCACCACATCAATATCAGAAATGACAAAAAATAATTACATCAAACCATTAATACATTGTTTCATGAATAACTAAGAAGCCTCCATCCAATCCTCATCATCGATTATATGGTAGTCATTATTCCACAGATGCTCATGATATTGAAGATGTCGGTATATAATTGAAGTGATTTCTTGTTCAGCCCTCAGTTTTAACCAACTATGAATCTCATTACGAAATGCATCCAATGTCATAAAAACATGGTGATTTACCACTTTGGCAGGTGGCACACTGTAGTTGTAACGCTACTCAGTATAAATTACATCACCATTGAAATATATTTGATCAGACATAATTACGTATAAAAAATAATTTAAAAATTATTATATACTACATTAAAATTTTAAATTACTTAATTTGTTATTGAATAATTGCTTATCTTGAGACTTTTTTATGTATTGATTTATCACCGTTAAGGTATGGTGATTGTGATATTAGAACAGAATAAAATTTAATATAATTTTTCATAAAGTTTAATTACTTATGAATATATAATCATGACTTGATCTTGAGACTTACGATTAGTTTATCATTATATGATAATCTAACCACAACCTATGGGTGGAATTCTATCTATATTATCAAATATTTCAGCAACCGCCAATCTCATGTCAAACAACAACACCTCTTCTTGAACGAGTTCTTGAATGCCTCTTCATGGACACCTCTTCGGGGAAGCCTATTCAGGGACACCTCTTCGGGGAAGCCTGTTCGGGGACACCTCTTCAGGGGCGTCTGTCTTTTATTTACAAATTTAATCACATGCTTGTGAGGGGGTCTAGGGTTACGAAATACATAAATTTTTTTTATACGGACACACAGGTCCTTACTCTTACCGAGGGATGAATCACATGTCATAAATGCGGAAAAAATGAAATTATTACAAGTTTAATAACAACATACACAAAAAAACATGCAATTTCAATTATGCATGGTCGGTCATCTCAAGATCATTCATCACTCATACCATGTTTTTTGGTATAATTATTATATATATATAATTACTAATAAAATTTAAATTTTGTTATTATGACTGATATAATTGATATTTACATAATAATCAATTTTGTTGTTTTAAATTTTATGAAATTGTGATGTTATTTGGTTATTCTTCTACTTCTCAAAATATAAGTAAATATATTTTCTACTTTATTGATTAAAAATATTATTACTAGTAAATAAAATTAATATAATTTACACTTAAATCAAAACCATTAATTAAAATAAATTTATATATCATAAATTACATTTCCTAAACATTCAACATTTTAGACATAATATAAAACATTCAATATTCAAACAACATACATTAAAAAAATTAAATCATACAAACATTCTACATCAAGAAAATTAAATCATACAAAACATTACACATCATGCATAACATATGAAATATATAACTCATACACAAAATTAAACATACAAATGAAATAAATAAACATAATTAAAACAATTAAAATGTTAAATAGAAATTTTCCATTAATAAAATCAGCAAATATTTGTTGAGAAAGAATTTCTGGAGGGCTTCGCAATAAAAACCAGAGTAGAACAATGGTTTTTGAGGGGGGGGGACCCCTCCTTTTATAAATTTTCCCAGTTGGATGCATGAATTCCCTTCACGCATCCTTCAGCTGGTCAGTGAAGGATGCGTGAATGGCGTTCACGGATCCCTGCCGTGGCTCGGATGCGTGAATAGAATTCACGCATCCTTTCCCGCGCACAGATGCCTGAACGTCGTTCACACATCCTTTACCTAGTCAAGTAATGATGCGTGAATTCCGTTCACACATCCCTTCCTCGGTCTCAGATGCGTGAATAGAGTTCACAGATCCTTCATCGTGGAAGGATGGGTAAACGTCGTTCACACAACCCAGACCCATTTTAAATAATATCGGATCCCTAATCCCCTTTCTCGATTATTTTTCATAAAACCCATATTAAGAAAATTTCTTCGGTGTTTTTCTGGTTTTAGTATAACTGGAAAGACTGGAGGGGTGGTTCAGTCATGGAAGTAGGCTATGCGGTAGTAGGAGCATGGGTCATGGGAGTCGTGATCTGGTTCGATATATGCGATGGTAGTGCTCCTGGGACCATAAAAGGTCATCACGGTGATGTAGCTCGGCTGTAGAATCTATGTTCCCTGGAAAAGGTGATTTCAAGACTTCCGGTGGGCTACGATTTGGAAATGTGAAGTTGGCCAGATGGGGGGAGGGGTTGCTCATGGGGGCCATCATGTAGAGGAGTCACGTGTCCGGTTGGGACGCACACGGTTCTAGGGAGATGTAGTCTGTGGTAGCTGCTACTCCTATGGGAGATACAACCTACTACAAAAGGAGGTGTCCCAGCAGGGGCTGATGATGGTGGACATGGGGGTTGTTCATACCCCAAACTATTGAACTTCTTTTTTTATTGGTCTTTTTATTTTTGAAAAAACAATCCCCCCTTTATTTTAATTTTCATGTTGTTGTACTTAGGGAAAAACAATCACCACACAATTTTACCTTAACCTTATCATTAGGGTATGATAAAAATAATAATATTATAATTAAAAATTTTATAATAATAATATTATTATTCAACCTCAAAGGAAAACACTATTAAATCTTACCCGGACATCACCCGGTGAGCGGGTTCACCAATAGTGGTTTTGTGTTTTTATAACACACACATAAATATATATGTTTTCCATCCAAATGAACCCCATATTACTATCAGTTAAAATATGATCAAAAAAGTTAGATGACTACAGAATGTTCATATGATTTCAAATTAATATCTGTTTTGTGTAGCTGGGACTAGAACGATGCCCTTTATTAATATTAGTGTAAATTTAATTTATTCTTGGATTAAATTCTTCACATGCGCCTATGATAATAATTGAAAGTACCATGCATGCAATGGAGTCCCAAAATTGATATTTTATAATTTTTCACTAATGTATGTCATGTAATCATCAAAGGCAATGAAACACTACCTAGTATAAGCTGTGGATCTCGTGAGAAGAGTTTAAAAAAAATTAAAATGAAAAAATACCCGGTTTAGATCTGAAGCCGCACATAATGTATACCCATCATTGGCGATCACTAATCAAATAATCTGAATCCAAATTCCTCTTGATCATCCACATGGACTTGAAACATATGTTGGAGCTTCAATTGCCATAATATGGGTGCTAGCACCGAGTTATGATGATGCCTTTAACACTCTAACAAACATTGCATCGCTTAGCTTGAGATGCCTGAGAGAGATCTTAATCTGAGATCTTGGATCCAGATCAACATTCTCTAGAACATGGGAGATAGTAGAACAGAGTTAAATCTCATGAATAGTCCTTAGTTGAATCCTCTCCTCTTCTATATATAGTGTGTAATTAAATTACCCAAAATTTCCTCTCGAGCCCTTGAATACATAACACTTTATAAAAGACATTTTATGACTACTGAACTGAGTCATAAATATTATTATCACTTTTTTTAGATATTAAATTTATTATGTGATAATAAATTAATCATTAACTCTAATATTTATTTCCACAAATATTAATTGAACTTTGGATATTTTAATATTCATTCAAATAATATTTTTTAGGTATTTACATAAAATTTGTAAATGAATTTAATAAATAAATTTCATTCTCATTACTCTTAACTTGAACAATATGAATTTATTTATTGCATTAATGATTGTATCTCATTGGTTAAATCTTAGACCCCAAAGGTGTGGCCCACCATGTCCAATATACATATTCAACCGAATAGGGAATATTCTTGATTAGGCTATAGTGTATGACCCACTAGACCCTTATCTTGATAGGAGTGATTACAATTCATAGTCCTAGAGTGGGATCTAGAAACCCATCATAACCCCTGAAGAGTAATGTATTTTCATAGTAGTGACAACCAACATATGAACAAGCATTGTGTAATATAATATCATTTCCATTAAAATCACATAAAGTAGGAAATAGACCCGTGTCATCGTCCTTTTCATGCATAATTATTTGTTGATCTAAATAGATGGATTTACCTTGGACTACCATGGCCATGGATTTATCAAGGTACTACCATCCTGATAAACATGGACCAAGATATTTTACTTTCTTAAACCAGATGTGACCAATCCTTTCTTGACCAATCATCCAATGGCATGCCACCGATAACGCACCCAACAGAAACGACCTCACTGCGATTTCAATATTAAAGATTTCATCTTTCATCGAAGTACATGATTGAATGTCATACATTGGAAATGATCTCAAATTAAGAGACCATTACACATGATCATAAATAGGAACATCCAATGACACCCAAAACATGTGGTGTTCCTATTGTCAGTTCTTTCCTCATGATCTCAATACTAGAGATCCTCAAGTGAAAACATCAAGAGAATAAGTCTCAATGTTTATTAGCCCTAACACCTGATAGTCAAACATCTACTATGTCCAATCAATAATATTTATCTAGGCCATAAGATATGCATTTATGATTAAAGTCAAAATATCCCTAGGTTCTCATTATAGCCTAGGATTTGCTATAACATTTCTACAAGAATATTAATCTACGAATATTACCATTTAATAGTGTATGATGAAATATCTACACTATAATGGTAAGTAATAATCATGTATATCTTACTATATACATGATATGGTAATAAAAATTACTAATTAGTTGTGTCTAGGGCAACCAATATTTCAAAATAGGACCTAATCACTCCCATGGGATGATCATTCTACCTCATACATCAGTGAAATAAGAAACCAAATGAACTATGAAAACACTAATTCTATACATAATCAGGATACATTAGACTTCTACCTAAGGCTTGATCTGGAATCCCTAGTGCCTAAGTACCCACCCAAGTTTCCTTTTAGTAGTACGTTAAAATATATAGGTTTAATGAACTATGTGGTCCTTTATTCCTAGAATAACCAGAATACATAGGATTCCTCATAAAGGATGACTCCACTAATCATAATATTTACTACCTACCTTCATGGAAGAAAATTTTGAAGTACATGTTTATACAACATCATCACATAAGCATCTTCTTATTACTGATAAATAGATAAATAACATTACTTAAATACATATAGATTCACTAGTTAGATCGGATTATGATTTTTATAAAAGGGGTTAACCTATAATATTTTGGTTAGGGTAACCGTACCCATATCGGTATTAGGAATGTATTCATGAACATATCTTAAATCTATAATATAAGCCCGGAGTTAGAAATAATTCCCCCCAAAAGGTGCGATGAGCCCAACATCTCATCCTCTCAACCAAAGTGTGTTCCTTAGTTTTATTGGGTCTAAAACCCAATCTGACCACCTACCATTGGAATGTAGGTTCGTAACCAGTTATGGATGTGGGAACCATTGGGAGTTTTAGGGGAAGACTAAAAAATGGCAATGTTGATCTGAGCGATTGGGAAAGGAATTAAACCCCCAAAAATCAAACTGTCAGGAAAATATTTAATCATGGAATCTCCCTCGCAATATAAAAATAGTAGACTGCCTAGTTCTTGACAATGCATTTTGGTCGTCTGATGAGGAATTCTCATCACATCATTTCTTAATAAAATAGTGATTTTTGTGATAGTTGTGTATTCTTATTCGATTTTTTTGTGTTATAGCTTGTGGTGGATGAGAAAAATGGTGATAGGATTTTGTGGTAGACCTTTCATCACACTCTCCCTTTTTCTTGGGTTGGAGTTAGATGAGAATTATTATACTCCTTCTCATCTACAGATCTGGGAGGAGGCTGATAATGAGTAATTCTTGTACCTTATTCTACCCACCAATAAATTACATTTTATTTAAATGAAATATTTCGAGTATAGTGGTGGAGATAGGTACTACATTCAGTATCTCTTGAAATATGATATTTGGAGATTGGTAATCCCACCAGTATGGTTGAGGGGAGAATGAAATTGATTGTCATTAACATGGGTGGTGTAACTCCTTCTCTACCATGAATAAATGATCGAGGTTCATGTAAAAGTACCAAGTTACTATCATTATACACTAGGACATATGAGGAATCAATATACAACTGAAACCCTGGAGAATTATATTTCTTCTAGTATCGTGGTATATAGATTTAGTAACAGAGATGTATATTATATCCAGTATCTACAAATGTATACCACATTCATCTTTACTAAACATTATTTCCCCTAGTACATTTAAAATAGGTAGAGATTGATATTTTATTCAGTATATTTGAGACATATGGGGATGTATATTTTTCTATTATATCATGATACATTTTTCTATAGTGAATTACTAATGGATAAATTTGTAAAAGTGCAGTGTTAGAATAATTATATATTTTTTTCGGGAAAATACCTCAAAGTTCCATATTATTGTTTTTTTGGTGTTATTTTGATTTTTGACCAAGTTAGAAGATCAGAAATGTGTATGAATGGTGATTTCCATAGAAGGGTTTTAAAGATCCATAGTATCCCAATGTTTGCTAAATTTTTGGGCCTCAAAATCAAGAGTTTTATATTTTGGGAAATGAATGTCTTTCCACAGAACACAATTCACTAACCACAAAGCATAGTTCATAGGCATAAAAATAGGTGATGGTAATTGTGAAATAAAATTGGGAAAGGCAATATTTTTACATAACATAACTATACGAATGATGATGATCACTATGCGGACTGTATAGAGAAACTAGTTCATGGGTGACTCATAGTTCAGGATAGGCTTGATTTTCATCAGAAAGTCCTTGTTTATGGCTGAGAGGCAGTGATTTGTTTTCTGAAGGCATCAACCACCGTGAAAAGAGAAAGATGTTATATAGACCGCATAGCAGTATACAGTGGTGGCTGTACCACATCAATATTTTTGGTTAATTGAGTTATCACGTTTTATGGATCTCTTTTTATATATGAGTACCCCTAATTAGATATTTAATAAGAGTGATTTTATTTAGAAAATAAAATTTCTCTAGTTTGAATTTTGTGAAATCCAAAGGATTTCCTGAGGATGGGTTTTTCAAAATTGATAGTTTACAGAGAAGTGATTCCATGAAAGGAGATGAATAACATCGAGACAGTTCACAGAATGGGTTTTGTGAGGAACTGCAACTTGAAAAATATAAGTGACTATGAATAGGAGGTTGTCCATCGATGAAGTATCACTCCCCAGAAGTAGTGACAATTAGTGGAAGAAGTGGTTGTCTATGGAGCACTCATGAAACGCAGTGTAGCGTAGTTCATAGAGGAATCAATGTTGATTGTGAGAGATTAAATGAAGATTGTAATGGAAAAATATATATTTTTCAAATGAAATTTCAATAAACTTATAGGTTTTTGAAAAAATTGATATCATCTATGGGTAAAAGTGGGACTTAAACTGAGCGTCATCATATAGTTTAGGAAGTGTTCATTCATGAAAATGATGGGACCAACATGTCCATAAGCTTTGAGTGGATCCTTTTTAGAGCAGTGAGAAAAGAAATAGGAAGATTGTGACCCTTTCCACTGGATGTGATCCAGAGAAAGAGACATAGGGACATATATTTGGGAATGCAGTGAGACAAACCTAAACATTATAAAGATTGTGAGCTTGGGCATAGAAGTGATCTATCCCGAAACTTGTAATTTGGTAGTGAGAATTTGTGGATTTGGTACATCAACACATCATGGATAAATAGTCCTTGAACATAGCCTATTGAGGTTGAACCCAGTAATATAGTTGCGTCTCGGGCATGATTTCATTTTTATTAATACATTATTATAGGATAAGGAGAGAATAGTGTTTTGTTTAATAACCAAACATGATCTTAAGGGGTGGTAGTTTTAATCTTTAATACCCTGATTCACCCCCCTCTCAGTGTATTTGACCTAGTGATCATAACAATTGGTATCAGAGCTAATGTTGGAAAGTGATCGGTTCACTCTAAGTAGAATAAATTGAGGTTTTCAATCACAAAGGGAATCTAATATTCAATGAAAAAAAATCTATTATGGGAGATTCAGATGCGAAACTACTTATTATCTTTAGGAATGGATGTATTTCAATAGTTAGGCATGGTATTTCATCTACTATTGACTATGGAATATTATTAGAAGCTCAAATAAGAGAATTAGATACTGACACAAAAGTAATCAATGATTTAGGGGGATCCCTATCCAATAAAATTTATACAATGGTTATGTCATGTAAAATATCACATGCTATGTTTGACGATGACTCAAAAGTCATATAATAAAATATGTAGGTTCTATGGAAGAAGTATGAGGATCTTAGAATGTACCCTAAAGAGTTAGTTGAAACATTATTTGAGAAGGTGATTATTTTTATTGAATACAAGCATGGTATTGGAGAAATTAATGATTATATAAAGATTGTGAGGTATATCTTGATAAAAAATCAAACTTAGATCAATCTAAATGTTTCCATATTGGAAGATAAAGATATGAAGAAGATGAAAATTGATAACCTACAAAATACCCCTATCTCATATAAAATGAGAAATGATGATAATGATGTTGTTGAAAAGGGGATGTCTAAAGGGGTGGCATAAAATTCCATAAATAATCTCTCTAAGATGGAAAATAATATGAAGATATATATGAGGTAATGTCTTTCCTCTCCTATAATCATCAAAGAAGAAATGAAAAGTTTAAATGGAATCTTCCACTTTAATTCTTTTGATGTAGAAAGGTATAAAAAATTACATTATGGTTCCCTAAGAAGTTTCAAGATGATGATGAGAATGAATTTGAAATTCCCATGAATAAATATTCAGACTAAGTGAAAGGAAATAATATTTTTATGATAATGTTCTTGAAAAAGAATCATATAATTTTAAGAGAAGATAATAGTATAGTAGAATATAAGGTAGATGAATCAGAGGACTACAAGGATCATAAAGCTAATGTGATAGTGGCAGTTGTCAAAAATTATACACCAAAACAATAAAGTGACAATGAAGAAAGATATTTTAATGGATTATTTGACCATTAGATCAAATTAAGATCCTTTCTTGAAGAAATAGATGTTTGGATATCCAAAATGATCAATGACAACAATGGGGATCATGATTCCAATCTTGATATGCATCGACAGGAAGAATAATTGTATGAGAAGAATGGAAAAATTTAAAAACGGATGTCTTCAATACCAGTGATCGTATGTATGGTTGTTGAGTACAAACTCAAAATTGAATAACAGAAAAGAAGGATCGATAATTTTACTAACATTGAAAAATGTCAAATCAAACATATCAAACATCTTGAGGAGGATGTTTTTAGTAAGTAATGGAAGGTGAGAGATCTAAAGAAACTCTTGATTCTAGGAATACATTATACACATGATATATAAAAAATAAAAATATAATTCATAGATCTAGTGAACCAAAAAAAGGTGTTTTGTGAATGATGAATGATTTCATAGAATGATACAGCTGGTATAGGGCTTGATCGCAAATATAAAGAATTAATGGCTGATGTTAGACCATAAGATCCCACTCTATGGATGATGATTGATTTTATTATGAATCATGATCAGAATATTTAGAGAACCCAAGGGAGAACCAGTAATGAAGTAGTGCAGCATATAAATTCACCTAACATGATATTTTATTATTTTGGGAAAATGGGACACTTAGAAAATGTATGTTCCATAAAGAAGGGGTACCGAAGGGAATATGATCAATAGAGGTAGCCATATAGAACTCAATTTTCTTGAAGATCAATTTATGGTCACGGATTCGGGTGTGTAGGATTTGGGCACATGGAAAGATTATACTCATTGAAATGTAGAGAAATGTTCCAAAACATTATGAATGTGTTCATAAGAAGCAATTCGATGTATCATCAAATGATATGAAGATAATAAGTTGGTTTTCAATGTTTTATGAAGAAGTTGTTCCATCATAATTTTATTAAGATCAATATTATCAATCCATGCTGATTATAAATTCAAAAACATAGATCAAAAACAAGAAATTTATACATGTATTGTTTGTAGATATTTCTTTTAAATCATCAGATCAAACTAGAATATTGATCATTGATAGTGGATGTACCTTATATATGATGGAAAATGAGGATCTAGTGATCATAATTATGTATGGTAAAGAATGTATAATAAAATTTGGTTATGATGAAGGACTGAAAATTATTGGCTCTGGAATTGAAATGTTTAGGGAAAAATATATGAGATGTGTAGATGTCTTGGTTATTGAAGGTCTCATTCACAACTTTCTATGTTTTATTCAATTATGTGACTAAGGATTTTCAATAATCGTTTCGAAAAAACTATGTGTCATCAAGGGAAATGACAGTAATGTTATTTTGAATTGAAAGCATAAGAGAGGTAATATCTACCTTGTAAGGGGAGAATAAATATTTGTTTTTTGTTTGAGTAAGAAGAAAAATGTTATTTCATAAATATCATGTATATGTGATCCAAATGACATTAGAAGATCTGGTAAAATATGACGTTTCTCCATACCTCCCTAGATTATCAAGTGATCGTACTAATACATGTTATACTTGTCAATGGGGGAAGATCATTCAATATACATAGATTGAAAATGAGAAATTTTTTAAAAAAATTCTTGAGTTAGTTCATATAGATGACTGTTGAAAAATTTCACCAAGATTTATTTGAGGGAGTATATGTTATGTTTACATTATTGATGATTTTAGCTGAATGTCATGGGTATCACTCATCACTCACAAATATAAGGTGTTTATATGCATAAAAACCATATCGAAAGGATGTTGATAAGATGCTGTGTAAAAAAATTATGAAGACCTAAATAAATAATGGAACAATGTTCCAAAATGTCCATGTGGAGGATTATCTTGAGAAATATGGGATAAGGAACCAATTTCCGTTACTAAGAACTCCATATAAAAAATCAGTAGTTGAGAAAATAAATCAAAGTGTCCACAACATGTCTAGAACAATGCTCATTGGGAAACACGTTAAATAGAAATTTTGGAACAAAATAGCGATGACATTATTCTACACATCATATAGAGCATAATTATGGAATAATGAATAGAAGACTCCATATGAGCTATGCTATGGAAAAAATCCATCATTTAATTACATTCGAATCTTCGAAAGTAAAATTTTAATTTTCAATAAAGATGAACACATGAAGTTTGAATCCCATGGAGATGAATGGATATTTCTTGGATACTAAAAAATAAAAGAATAAACATGATTTCATATGTGATTGAGAATTCTTATTGAAATACATGATCTAACCATAGTAGATAATGAGTAGAATCTTCAGAAAAACATGATCAGTTTTGGGTAGATTTTGATATAGAGATAAGCATATCAGAGGATGTTGTAGTTCAAGAAGATAATTTAGAAAAATATTAAGATAATGAAAAGTATGAGAAAATTTCAATATATTCACAAAGACAGAAGATTAGAGTGAAATTGATAGGAAAAACATTATTGGTGGGAAGAAAGCAGAAGTGTGTGCAAGGTGGATGAAGACTCTATAGAAATCATCATACTTATCACAGGTTGAGCCTATATATTTTGATGAAGAAACTGGATATAATAATTTGGTTCTATTAATTAATGAATTGCTTTTCCAAATTGATAAGAATCGGATACGTGATATTGTTTCGAGGCCACCAGATAAGAATTTCATTGGGGAAAAATGGGTCTTACACAATAAGATGAATGAATATGGTGTGGTGATTTTAAACAAATCACAACTAGTTTTAAAATGGTATTCCCAGAAAGAGGATATCGATGTTGATGAATCATTTTCACATGTTTCAAGGATAGAGGAAATCAAAATATTCTTGGTTATAGTAGTGAAAATAAAGATCAATGTTTTCCAGATAGATGTTATGTTTTAGTTTCTAAATGTGGTTTTAGAAGAATACAAATATATTGAGAAGAATGATTATTTTCTAATTAATGATTATGTGAACATAGTTTTTTAGTAGAAGAAGAAATTATATGGGTTGAAGAAGGTACCAAGAGCATGGTATTCAGGAATTGATGAGTTTTTTAATAAACTCGGTTTACAATGTTGTAGAGTTTATTACAATCTTTATGTGAAAAATGATAGTAATCAAAGGATGATGGTGCTAGTATATGATGATGACATAATTTTTTGAGGATCATATAAAGCGCAATGCAGACAATTTTATGAATTCAAAAAAGTGAGCTCAAAATGTAAATTATTGGTGAACTGACTTTTTTCCTTGGTCTACAAGTGATTTAAAGAAATAATGTAACATTAATATCATAATATAAATATTCCAAGGAGTTTTTGAGACTATTTGGAATGGATAATTCCAAGAAAATGATTACTTTGATAGCTACCCAGATGAAACTATCATTCGAAGATGATAGAAATGTAGTTAATTTTATATCATAGAGTAAAATAATTGGTAGTATACTATACATGAAAACTAAAATATCTATTGTTTTTTCCACATTAAAAGAAGAAAGATATTAATGAAATCCTAATGAAATCCACATGCTTCCAGTAAAATCAATACTTCATGTTATCAATGTCATTGTGGACATCATTTGTTGGTATAATGAAAAAAATTAGGCAGAGTTATTACAATATACAGATGCAGATTGGGCCCGATTAGAAGATGATAAGAAATCAGTATTCAAAGGTTCATTCTATCATTGTGGGGTGTGTATTTCCTAGGGAATAAAGAAGTAGTTTTTCATTTCATTCCGTACTATAGAATCTTAATATATTATGGATACCCAAGCATACACATGGTTATTATGGATGAAGAATAAGCTTGATGATATGTGAGTCGAAGTGAAGTCTTTGATTGGAATCTATTCTCATAATTAAAGTGCAATAAATTTTAGAAAAACATTATTTCATTACTCAAGGATGAAACATAATGAAATTGAGTATTATTTTAAAATGTATAAGGTGATGAAAGGGATATTAATGTTCGATATTTTTCTTATAGAACAACAGGTAGTAAATATTTGGATAAATGTCGTGCGCAAAGAATACTTGAGATGCATCGACTGGGTTTGGGAGTTCATTCAAATCCAAGAACATGAAAAAGTGAGGAGGTGGGTGCGGGGGCCACTCAAAATCGAGGGGAAAAATTCAACGGATGAATAGATATCGGAAGCCAACTCACCTGTACAGTTGACACGCAACACCCAGTTGAAGTAGCAATCGCGGACAACAACAACCGGCAGAAGAATTTTTTCAAGGTTGATGAACCACCCAAAAAATAGTCCTTGACCATGCTATTTTTTCTCCATTAACTTTAACGGGATTCAGTCCCATGATTTGTAATGGTGTATGTGTATCCTATGACAAATTTATCTGGAGAGAAATAGAATGGACCATCTCTTCTCCTGTGGACAATGGCATCACTGTCGAACCATGTAAATCGCTGTGTTGGATCCGTTTTCATCATGTTTTGTGTTTGATTTCTCCACCACGTACCTCCACTGCCCCAAAAAAGTGGTAACAGTGGGTTCAGAAGTGAAATGGCGATGCGACAGCGAAAGTTTCCGGCGACCGGAAAATTGAAGTTGCTCGGAAAATTTTATCGAACCCAGATCTATGAAGAGCACGGCGAGCCGGTTCCAACGGTGTAAACGGTATAAATAACGGAGCTGAATCAAAGGAGATAAGCTCGGTCAAACTTTCGTCAAACCCGCAGGTGCTATAGTACCCTCGTGCCAGAGAAGATGTCACTATTCACGCCGTCGGTGCCTTTCCGGCAACATTCCGGCCAATGCTCCGGCACGCCACATCAGCGGTCACTCCTTACCATTGAATCTGTTTTGGCTATAACTCGGCCAATCGAAGTCCGTTTTCAGTGATCCAAGAGTCGATTCCATGTATTTAGACCATTCCGGACACATACAGATGGTTATTTTTTTTGAAAATCTCACTCCATCAATGGAAAAAAAATACCGGTAATATGATTAAACTCACTACGTTTAATTATACCATCTCAAAACCGAAAATGGAGGATCTTTTGTATATCAATGATTTGTGGAAGCCTATTGTGGAAACCACTAAGCCCATTGCAGCGCAAGTAGAGAAGTCTTCAACAAGAGTTAATCCCGTTGAGAAGACGACAATTGGTACCCCACCCATTGATGCAGAGTGGGTCGTACTCAACAGGAAGTATGCTGCCCAAATCAGACAGTGGATCGAAACAAGCATCTTCCAAAATTTTCCAACGAACATGATTCTTCTATTCATTGGAAAAAATTGGAAAAGATGTATGCGAGGACAACCGCACTGAATAAAGAAAACCTGATACGCTGTCTTGTGAACATAAAATAAAAAGACGAGACCAACGTATCAGAGCACATGGGTGAGTTCCAAGGTACCATCGATTAATTGAATTCTATGAAACTTATGATTGATGATGAATTCCAGGCACTATTGATGTTGAGTTCTTTACCAAAGAAGTGGGACACACTAGTTGTGTCGGTTAGCAATTCTAATCCAAATGGAACACTCACTATGGATATGGTGAAAGACAGAATGCTGAATGAAGTGTCCCAAAGGATAGACGAGGGGTATACACCAGAATCAGATGCTCTTGTCACTGGAGGACAAGGGAAGCAGAAATGGCACGAAATAAGCAGAGGAAGAGAACACCCTAACCAAAGACATCAAAGGAGGAAGCGATCGAAATCTCGATTGAGATATGACGTGAAGTGCCACCACTGTGGCAGGCCCGGACACTTCATCCGAGAGTACAGAAAATTGAAGGCAGAGTAGAGGAAACAGGATGGTAAGACCACAAATAACGATGTAGCTATTGTCAATGAAGAAATTGTTATTGTTCAGAAAAACAACCAAGTTAGTCTTTCCAGCCTAGACTCAACATGGGTGATAGATTTCAGTGCATTGTACCATGTCACTGCCAGAAGAGATTTATTCTCATCTTACACATCATGATGTTTTGGAAATGTGAATATGGGAAATGATGGTGCATCCAGAATTATTGGTATTGGTAATATTTTTCTGGAAACTAATGTTGGATACAAGTTACTGTTGAAGGATGTGAGGCACGTTCGTGATATTCTCCTCAATCTGATATCCACTGGGATGCTTGACGACGATGGATATTTCAGTTCCTTCGGTGATGGGAAATGGAAGCTCACCAAAGGTAACATGGTAATTGCTAATGGAAAGAAAGATACTTCTCTTTATCTCACAGATGCCAGACCGTGTGGAGGAGAAGTCAATATGGCCAGAAAAGACATTCCTGTAGAATTTTGGAATAGTCGGCTTAGTAATTTAAGAGAGAGGGGAATCCGAATTCTCTCTAGGAAGGATCTCTTGCCAGGAATAAGAGGTACACATTGAGATACTTGTGTAGATTGCATCATGGGAAAACAACACAGGGTATCTTTTCATGGTTATATACCATCCAGAAAAGAAAATGTTTTAGATTTGATTCACACTAATGTTTTCATGATGAGTAATATGATGATGGGAGCTGCTATATATTTTGTTACCTTCATAGATGTTCATTCTAAAAAAGTTTGGGCCTTTTCTTTGAAAACTAACGACCAAGTGCGAGATGTTTTTAAGTAATTTCATGTGAAGGTGGAACGAGAGACAGGCATGCGGTTAAAGTGTGTGCGAGAAGACAATGGAGGAGAGTACCATGGTACATTTGAGGAGTACTACAGGAGTTTTGGCATCAGGCTGGAATAATCAGTATCAAAGACGCCGCATCATAACGTTCTCGCTGAGAGGATGAACAGAACAATTTGCGAGAGAATCAGATGTATGCTCTCAAATTAAAAGCTACCAAACACCTTTTGGGGGGAGGCAATGATGACCACAATTGATCTTATCAACCTTTCTCCATCAGTTCCACTGAACTATGATGTTCCAGAGAGTGTTTGGATATGTAAAGATGTTTCATACAAACACGTTAGAGTATTTGGTTGCAGGGAATTTGTTCACATCCTAAAAGATGAGCGGGCAAAGGCGGATGGAAAAGGGATGCAATGTTTCTTTTTGGGATATGGCCATGAAGAGTTTGGATACCGACTCTGGGATCCTATCGGCATGAGGATCATCAGAAGTTGAGTGGTGGTGTTTCTTGAGGATCAGACGATTGATGATTTTGAGAAGCCAAAAAGTGTAGAAAAGTCATAGTCTGAGGAAATTCCAGACAGTCTGGAACTAGTCCTGCCACCATTAGTACCATCTAGCACGAGAGAGATACACGACACTGATGATATATCACTACCAGGTAATATGTATCTATCTGCTGGTATGTCTTCATCATATGATATTCCAGAATCGATTCCCCCCAAAGCGCAGTTGAGGCTATCCACCAGAGAATGACAACCGAGTCATAGATACTCACCACATGAGTATGTGATGCTCACTGAAGGGGGAGAAATAGAGAGTTATGATGATGCGATCAAGATTCAGCATAAGATGGAATCAAAAAATGCCATGCAAGAGGAGATGAGATCTTTGCACAAGAACTGTAAATTTGATTTGGTAGAGTTACCACAAGGAAAGAAGGAACTCAAGAACAAGTGGGTGTACAGAGTCAAAGGAGAAGATGGTAGCTCACTACCGCTCTATAGAGACAAAATGGTTGTGAAGGGATTCGGCCAGAAAAAAGCTATTGAATTTGATGAAATTTTTTCTCCTCTGGTTAAAATTTCTTCTATCAGAGTTGTTCTTGGATTGGTGGCCAGTTTGAACATGGAGGTTCAACAACTGGATGTAAAGATAAAGTTCTTAAATGGTGATCTTGAGGAGGAGATATACATGGAGCAGCCAGAGGGATTTCATGAGAAAGTGAAAGATAACATGGTATGCAAGCTTAATAGAAGTTTATATGGTCTGAAACAGGCACCGAGGCAGTGGTATAGAAAATTCGATTCATTCATGGAGAAAAATGAGTACAAGAGGACTTCAGCTGATCACTGTGTTTTTATCAATCAATTTTATGAGGGTGATTTTATTATCTTTTTGCGTTACGTTGATGATATTCTAATTATTGGTAGAGATATCACCAAGATTTATAGGTTGAAGAAGGAGTTGAATAGGTCTTTTGAAATGAAGGACTTGGGAGACGCTACTCACATTCTTGGTATGACAATTGCTCGTGACATGAGGAATCACAAGATTTCACTATCTCCAGAGCATTACATTGTGAAGATTCTTGAAATATTCAACATGGGAAAGGGGAAACCATTTAGCACTCCACTTGCGAGTCATTTTAGACTCACAAAAAGTCAGAGTCCATCAACTGAGAAGGAGAAAGCAGAAATTGAAACGATTCCTTATCAGTCAGCAGTTGGGAGTCTTATGTATGCCATGGTGTACACTAGACCAGATATTGCTCATACTGTTGGCATTTTGAGCAGATTCATATCAGATCCAGTAAAGGAGCATTGGACAACAATCAAATTGATATTGAGGTATCTCCGAGGTACATCAAGTAATTGTTTATGTTTTGGAAGTAATAAACATGTTTTGGAAGGATACACATATGCAGATATGGCTGGAGATTTGGAAATGAGGAAATCTGTATCCGGATACCTGATATCATTTCAGGGGGAGCAGTCTCATGGAAATCACGACTTCAAAAGTGTGTTACCTTATCCACCACAGAAGCAGAATATATCGCAGTCACTGAGGGCTGCAAGGAGATGATGTGGATGAAGAAGTTTTTACAGGAGCTGGGAGAAAGTCAGGATAATTATATTCTCTATTGTGATAGTCAGAGCGCTAGTCATCTCAGCAAGAACCCGACATTTCCTGTGTGTGATTTCATTTTTGTTTTTACATTGTTATGGGAGAAGGAGAGAAGTGTGTTTTGTTTAATGAGGAAACAAGATCCAAAGTGGTTGTAGTTTTAGTCATTCATAACCTGATTCACCCCGCCTCTTTGGGTATTTGACCTAGTGGGCCTAAAAATTATATAGTAACATTTTTATTTGTTGACTATGAGAAATAGTGAGTAATAGGTTGAGTTTTATTAATTGATTAGCTGAATTTATATGTTTATTGATGATTTAGAGTGACATAGGTTGTTGAGACATTTATTATCACTTATAAACATAGAAACATGACGTTTTATTAGGCTAGAAAACTACATGGGATGATATAATAGTTATTTTTATACTCACCCATGTATATGAACCTATGTATTGTATGCTATATGTCAATGTAGACCTATAATTGAAAATGAAGGATGAACGTAGATCCTATATATATAGTTATATATGTATAGCTAGTGGAGTGTATCTCATTAGAGGGGTTTCCCTCATAGAATCAATATTTAGGGTGTCACCTACTCAAGAGGTGTTGGTTGTATTCACTGATCCTAGCGATACATGATGATACTATTTTATCAGATACCAAAATGTTAGTTATTAACCCAAGGACAAGTGGATGTGAGCTTAGGGAATCTACGTACCTATACATCAGGATAAGAAAAATTAGTATCATAATGTGGGATTGAATATATTGTTGGGTATATGTTGCAATTTTTCATAACTATTTAGACTAAGTCCTTCTAGTATCTCTGGTGAATGTACTAAAAAGGGAATTTAATGGATGTAGTGGTCAATTTTTCCTTGATCATGAACATTATTGATGACAGATTAATGAGACCCTTGTATAAGAACATGGATTTTAAAATTGAAAATCGTATATCATATTAATCTATGTAATGGTTTTGTATTTGATTAGTTCCATGGATAGTCTATATATTCTAGGATATTAAGAGACCTATTTAAATCCACATCACATTACATGAGTTTATATTAGAGATGATATCAAGAAGATAGTGGGAAATTATTACATAGATTATGAAATTTCATTATATATTAGTGGATTTTATAGAGAGATAAGGATGATACAGAAGTAGGTGTGATGTGGAATAGCTCTACATTAATGGTACCTAGAGTTCCTTAGTTGACTCATATAGTAGCCTTATTATGTGGTAGTATCAATTTTATGCAGAATGGTGGAGAAATTGTCATTTTTTCTAATCTATTTCTATTGTGTTTTCAACAAATTAAAATATTTAATTTCTTTTAATGTGATTTCATAGACCCTATAGACTTCTATATGGTTATATTATTATTGTGAGATATTTTACTGAAAACATATAGGGATATGCAATTTCTGTGGTATTCATGTATATTTTCATCAGAATACGATATGTTGTAGGATTTCTTGAGGGTTAATAGTCAAGAAAAATTCTATGAAAGCAGAGTAAAAGTGTATTGTGTTTAGTTTCATATCAAGGGGGAACCATATGGGAATGAATTTTCATTCTTCTCATTTTGATTTTATTGTCTATTGTTTTGTGTTTTGGGAATATAAAGTTATTGAAATATGTATATTATTGCAATGATTGTAAAAAATATTGATACAAAGTCCATTGGTATCAACACCAGTGTAACTCTACATTGTTTGAGAGTTATGTTGAATCTTTGAATATACTATTTTAGATTATTTGTGCATGATTATAACCTCACACATTAGATAAAATTTCATGTGTCTCAATAAATCTTAAACCATTGTTTTTCTTGTTTGGATGAAAAACAATGTGGATGTATGACTACCCTTTATAGTAGTTTCTATCAAAAATTAAAGATGAGTTTTTCAAAAAATATGAGTATCAAGTTATCCTTAATGGCCCAAGTTTGTGGTGAATTAATAATATATTATATATAATAAATTATTTTCTCATCAGGATATGATTTTTAAGCGTTATAGTATTGATAATGGATAAGAATGATGATAAATATTTTATCCTAGATAAAAATTTAGATATGTGTTTCAACATCATTCCTTGTGGGAGTATGTAATTAAATGGATAAATATGAATAATTTACTATGTTGGGTGATTCATGAACATTATGTCCATGAGTGGGAAATAGTAGATGAAAATTATTTTCTGGCTGATGACGGTATCCTAGGGTGAGTATATTATTTAGAGTAGTTGGGAATTGAATGGTTTTTTTGAGTTAGAGTTTGGGATATATTTTTATTGGTTGGAGTCTGGTAACCCCATATCTCTTTCATTTAAAATATAACATGATTTTTAATTATTTTAAATTTATAAAATTTTTGGTAGTTTTTGGAAATCATAACTATTTTGGGTGTTTTAATAGATCTATAGTTTTGTTTGAATTGAGTCATGTCGTGACACAATTGCGTCCTTCCACATTCAATATCCTTAGTGAAACTTTAGTTATAGATCGTATGTGTTTTTACCCTGATATTTTGGTCAAACCACGACCTATACTATAATAATCTATGAAACTGAATTTTATGAGAAATTCATGCTATAATAAGGGATTTCATGTCATGACCACACCCTAGAAGAGGGGTCGTTTTCTTGGAAGCTATTGCAGATATGTGTCACACCATGAATAGCTATGCACATAATAATTATGATAATGTGAGGGAAGTTATCACCAGGATATAACATCTAATAGTGATTTGGTTTTTCTTCTTGGCAGGAAAGTCACTCCATGAGTGTATAGGTCACATCATGACATACACGTGTAATTTTATAATTTATATGGTTTTATGATTCTACCCAAATTTGATTTTTAGGGTGTTAATCCTTCCTTTATGACCCTCTCTTTTAGCTAAGATAGATATTTAATCAATGTATCTTTCCACTCATTCTTATTTCTACCATGTCTTATCTAACTCAATTCATAGATGGTTGTTTATGTAAATCCCTCATATTTCCTCCATTCAACATCACCTTTTTTATACTTCTTTTCCCCTATGTTTTCTTTTTATACCATGAACATGAATCTGTATTTACATAACATCTTGGGTTCATAATGTGTCTAATAAATGATTTTCGTTATTTGTGGATTACAGAATCTGTCTCCTTGTGAGGTTGTGTTTTTGCAGCCAATGGGGATTGATTTTTTCTAGGAAGGGTAGGTGATTTTTTTCAATTTGATTAATTTATAAAATAATGACTTTATCAGGACGTATAAAGCATTTTACTATCAATATTCATCAAAATATTTGAATATTATTGAGGTGCACTATTTTTAAAATTTCACCCAATTTTTTTTATTTCAATGGTTAAATTTTTATGAATATGTCAATAGGGAACCATGGAGGCTCTATGAATGCTTCAAGGTTTAGATTCCCAATGGTATGTAGAATTGAAGTTGTAGGATATGAATTTGCATTGTAAATATTTAATACTCACCTTTTATCTAACCATGTGAAGGGGATGAGGTATGAATATAGTTTTCTAAATAGTATATAGAGATCTAGAGAACCATGAAAAAACTTTAATAAATTAAAGATCCATTTCTCAGAGTTAGAGAATGGTTTGTCAAACCATGTCACATAACTATAAAAAGTGGAGTGTCCGTGAAACTAAGATCCACATGGTTTGTTCATTGTTTTAATAATCTTTTTTAGGTTGGTATGGTCACACATTGGAAGTAGCATAGTTTTCACACAGATTTCCCATCCATGTATTGAAACAATGAAACCTATTAAAAAGTTTGAAATAAAAGTTTTCCCTTCTGTTTTTAAAAAATTCAAACCCTAATTTCTTAACCATTTCGACAAAAAATTCCTCGTGCTCATGTTCTCCTCATCCACCATCTAATTTGTGGTTTCTATTTCAATTATACTCTGTATGAAGTGTTTTTTCAATAGTGATATTAAAGTCAATCTAGAATTTTATTCCCTTTTTTTCTTTATCTATTTCATTGTGTAGAGAACTTATGTCATTTTTCCCATTTTCTAGTGTTGTATTCATTTTTTGATTGAAATCATTTGATCCAAAATAAATTTTCAATACTCAATTTCTAGAAGTATATGAACCTAATTTAGGTTTTTTGTAAGCTATCCCTTAAAATTATCTCTATATTTTTATGTATAAAACTTTTGGTCACACCATAAAACTGTATAATTGACCCTAAATTTTATATTAAGTTTTATATGTCATTCCCATATGAAATTATCCAATCCACATGCCACAAAAAACATGTTGGTTAATATACCAAAACCAAAACTAACCATGTGGGGGGAATATTTTAATAATTTAAAATGGATAATGAATTGACTGACCCTAGGGGTTCTGAAGAGAAAATTATTTAATTTAGGGAAGGAATGTGGTATTATTAGAGCTCTATATGGGAATGTGTATAAATGTTTATTATGTGAGAAGTATTGTATTGAACATAATAAATAGTTACATTTATTTTTAATTATCGTGGATTGTATTTTAAATGGATTTTCATGCTCTTGGGTATCTATCCATGGATTATTTGTGCTTACTCATGACACTCTATTTGGAAGGCATTGGGTTGCCTCTATATTTATTTGGGCCTAATAATGAAATTATGTTTTTAATTCCATGGGGTAACCCCTCTTGTAATAGTTTGGGAGTACTTATGACACTTAGTTAGGTGTTCCTTGAACAAAATTCACTATGATTTCTTTTGGTATACTTGATCTCATATGGATAAGAAACTCTTTCTTAAACTGATGTGAGAATGGTTGGTTTAGTGAGTCAATTTGTAACCCACAAATAATCATGGTTTACATATCATTATTTTCATTATTTATATTGAATATAAACATCTATTTATTACTCTAACTATAAATTCCTTTAGAAATTATTAGTGTTATCCTAATAATTTGAACTCACACCCCTATTAATACATTGTTTTTTAACTGAGAAGAGTTCATTTCAATAGGAAATTATAAAGGAATGTTTCATATGAGTATTCCATGATTTGGATGGCTTGGATGGATCATGAGTTATGGGACTGCGATAAGACTAGGGACTAGTTTTGTGAGTTTCTAGATATTTTTATTTTGATCTTTTTAGATGATGGTTGTATATGATCTATTTTAATATGTATGACTGTATGAAATTTTATATATCTCATTTTGATACAACGTGAGTTTTGTATATTTAATGACACTTCATGTGAAACATGTTTACTACTTTTGTATAAGAATCTGATTATATTTATTTTTCTGTTATTTTACATTGATATGGGGGTATAGATTTCATAGTAAAATTCATTAGACCCGAACTAAAATTCTGAAACATATAAATTATCGGAAGGAACACCAACGGTCTAGTGGATACACTATTATAGAAATTGATTGACTGAATTTAGATAGGGACACCAGAAAAGTTATATGAAAGATCTATCGTTAATCTGTCTATTTGGGAATGGTATAAAAAAGACAGGGGGTTGTTAGGAATTAGTTATAAATAATATTTGAGAGGAGATAACCAATATAAAAGTTAAATACTTGGTTTAAAAGTATGTTATTATTGTATTTTGGTTATAATTTTACTGTTAATCTATTTCCCCTTGACTAAGGAACAAATTTTTTATTATTTCGATTTATGGGATTTCATATCTTCAACACAATGGTAATAGTGTGTGTGTTCATGCATCATACTAATAAAATAATATTTAAAAGACATATTCCTAGGTTCATATGATTGGTTATTTTTTTAGATATATGTTCAGTTATCTAGTGTGTTAGTAATAGTTAATATGTCATTTTAACTTAAAAATTTAATGTTTCATCTTACTTAACTGATGATATAAATTAATGAAAATCATGTTTTATAATTAATTACCTTGATTTGTATATTGATTATACTAAATAAATTTCCAAATAAATCTTATAAATAACTTTATTCCATAACATGAAATTCCAATTTTTCATAGTTGAGCCACAATTGTGAAATTTTAGTAGAAATTAAAATGGAAAAGTTTGATTGCATGGGTATAGTTTGTTGTGAGAAATCATAATGTGTATGTTGTAAACCTAATCGGTATATGAAATTGAACCAGTGAATGTTTAGTTATAGTGACCCCAGATAAACATACAAAAATAGAACATTGATTCCATGGTTAATTAATACATCTCACAAATAGTCACCCAACTCAAGGACCGAAAGGTCTAGTTCCTTGGAGACTAGCGATAAAGAGTTATTATATTAGAATACTTTTTAGAAATTAATCCATATATATCCCCTTCTATATGTACTTTAAGAGGTCTCAAGTGATATAGTATTCTTTATATACTAGGTAATAAAAACATATGAATGTGGTGAGCTTTAATCCTTTATATGGGAAACATATCGGCTAGTCACTACCATTAGATCATAAGCACGAGGGAAAAATGAGTAGGGGAAAAATATCAGATAATGAGATCAAGGGATCAAAACTGAAAATCATAAAAAAATATTTATCATTATGGGTCATGGAATTGATATTTATGATACAAGAATGTTCATAAAAACATTGCATAGAATCATATAATGATAATCAAACAAAACATGAGATCCTATCATAAGAAATTTGAATATGTATAGAACATGAAATATCATAAAAAATTATAATATACTTGAAATAAATTATATCTTAGTAAAAATAAATGACATAAACAAAATAATAGGCAACAATTCAAAGTGGACCATTAATAGCCACATGATTCCAATAACATATGTGAGCAGGATTCCCTATCTAATTCCCATTGTGGAGGGAGAATTAAATAATCAATTCTAATATTTATATCATAATATTTAAACCCATAGCCTATAAAATATAGGGAAATACAAGACACCCCATAATCATCAAAACATATGATTTCTACTTAAAATCAAATCATTTATCTTATAAGAAATCACCCATGGAATGAAAATGGGTTCATAACTTTTCCAAATGGTATCACACAGAAATATATTTCCTATTTGATACCAAAAATATGATAACATAAAAAATATATTAAAAAAGATATTATATATGGTTATTTATGAACCATTAATCCATTGGAGAAAAATTCATTGAAAATGGAGGAGTAATCTCAAAAGAAATTTTTCGTGAAAATAATTTCCTAATAACACCAAAAAAGAATTTATTTTCAACTAAATTTATAGAAACCATTTTTTTGAATATGTAGGGAAAAATTATTAAATAATTACTTAAAAATATATTCCAATAATGAAAATTTGATAATAAATAAAACATATTTCCAAATCTGATGTATAAGGGAAGAATATAAAACCATGGTATGGGAAATCCTTTCAAATATTATAGAAAATGAATGTATTAAAATACGACATCATTATAAGGTTAATGAAAACATTTTTTGAGATTTAATAATGTAGAATATGGGTATTATTAGTGATAAAAAAATAATTTCCAAAAGAGATATGAGAACATTAACGAGAATTAAAAACATATATATGGCTAAATATTAATTAAAATATATGGGAATTATTCTTAACAAAATTACATTTTTAATGAAACAAAAAATTCAACAATGACGAATCATTCAATTTAAAACATGATTTTAAAATAAAATAATTTCATAATACAATATAAAATTAACATATTTTTGGATAATTTTATCACTAAATATTATAATCGAAGTGGAGTGATTATGACTAAAGAAAACTATTTGAGTCAAGAAAACCCATACTATTATTTCCTCTTAGTCAAATATTCTCTAACATCTTATACAACAAACATAACTATTCTAATAATCAATTTTATAAATGTAATAATCAAATATATAATTTTATATACTTCATTTATTATCATTTAATATGAATATATTAGTTAGTTATTATCTTTTCTTAATATTGTGTGTGAGTAATCATCAATGTTTTGGACTAGTTTCATAATATTATGATGTTGTTAATTATTCTTCTAATTGTAATTATTCGTAGATATCATATGGTATAATAATTGATGTTTTTTATTTTTTATAATGTTATATAATTATTATATGAGTGTTTTATATATTGTACTTGTTGATGAAATTGGTGATGAATATGTTTCAGTGATTTTTAAAAAATAAACAGTGGTATCTTAATTGAATAATTTAATGTTTATATTTCCAAAACCCCTCAAAAAATTATCATTCACATATTAATATTCAATATTTATCTTTGAATTCCACAGTTTATATAAATTTATAATATTTTTTATTTGGGTGTTTTAATCAACAAAATAAGAATATGGATCGGTTTATGTGTTGGTATGGCTATATACGAGATTCTTATGTGATAATATCTCCATTATAAAAGTTTAATAAAATTAATTATTTTTTATTCAGGTGGTGAATCAGTATTTGAAATTGTTATATAAATAAGGTAAATTAAAAATATGTCTTTCCTGATAAATAAACTTCTTTTCCACTTTGTATATCTATTTGGGGTATTTAGTTTTACACTGAATTTTTTATTTCTAGTATTTCATATAGAATGGCCAATATATATCTCCAAATTTTAAATAATGATATAAATAATATATCGATTCAATAAATCCATTTATATATCCATAAATAAAAATATTTCAATGAAAAAAAATCATTAATGAATGTGGTAGTCCACACACAAACAGGAAAATAATTTTCGTTCCTTATTTTTTGATCAAATAATAGGGGAATAAATAATGATTATAACATTAATATAATAAAATTTATGTATATTAATTATATTTATATAATTAAATATATTTTGATAATGGTTTCAAGGAGTGTGGATGAGAATGATTAAGAATGGAAGTAAAATGGTAAGTGTTACATAAGAGATTCAGGTATACTCTTAAAATAGCATTAGTAAATGAAGTAATTGACTAAAATTATTGAGGATAGGAACTAAACAATATTTATATGGAATATATAAGAAGAAAATTTGGAGGTTTTTCTATAAACGTGTCCCAATGAGATCCTTTTATAGGTGAATAAGAGTGGAAATCATTAGAATAGTTGGTTGGGCATGTGTTAAGATTGTAATCACATGATAGTTAGGAGATTTAGGTGGAATGATTTTGGGGATAAATATAGTTATGAATTAATTACCTAAATATGTATTCTAGAATTTATAAGTGAAACACTTTGATATTTTTTAAATTTTTTCCAAAAAAAATATTATTTTCAACATTTTTCGTTACAAATAACACCAATTTTAGCTTATGTTACAAAAAAAAAATTATTTTAGCTATAATTATATGCAACAATATGTTTATATAATGTTAAAAGTAACACTGAGTTTAAATGAAACCAAACATACTATTAATAAATTATTATTTAATATGATTGTTATTAAATAGCCATTTAAATGGTGGGTGTGAATAATATTAATTAAATTATGAACATATATGGTATACACATGTATATAACATGATTTCCATTTTGACCAATTAATTATAAATTAAAATAAAAAGCATTCGAAAATAATGATCTGTTTCAACAAAAAAAATTTTTTGCACAAAATTGTCTTTTACCGGAATAAAATAAACTATTTACTTTTGGTGAATAAGTTTAAATAAATAGATATATATATATATATGTTATATTAATATAAATTTTTAAAATTCATATAATGTTTTTATAGACAATAAATACGGATAAATATAATTTGTTTCTTAAAACATTATTTTTTGAAAAATATTTTTTTAACTTCATCACAATTATTTTATAATTAAATATAGAATTTTTTTGAAATATTAAAATTTTATATATATTTCTAATATACGAGTCAAAATTATCTAGCTTTATTTTTTTTTATTTTCTGAAAAGATACATTTTTCATTGAATAATGAAAACTACTATTTTTATTAAAAATTATAGTTTATTTTAAATCATTTAGAAACGTAAAAATTATTTTAATATATATTTAAATGTATAATTGTTTAAATTATATATCTATAAATTCAATTTTGTTTATTTTAATCAATTTTGTAATTAATTTTTATATAAAATCATTTTAAACTTCTGAACATTTTCTCTTTGCAAAAACCACTTGTTCATCACGTTTGTATGAATAATTTTAAATTTAATTTCTCTAATTTTATTAATGGAATTTAGAATGATTGATTACATATTTTTAATAATAATAAATTATATTATCTAATAAGTTAAACTTAATTTTCTACCATAAATAGTAAAAAATGGAAAAAATTAATTATCATTGTTAAGGTGAAAATCGGTATACCGTAGGTTAAACTAAAATGGTATGGGATAAAATGAACTATAAAATTGACCCAAACCCATTATATATCAATATTTATACATTATAACCTATAAGGTTTGGTAATGTACATTGTTTTTATTATTTTTTCACATGAAAAATGTGATTACACCTTCTTCATTAAAAATTTTACAAGTGCTTCACTCACCACACTAATAAAAATCCCATACGCACTCCTATCCTCTTCACACATCAATAAACATTTTATTCATCCATTAACATACAAAATATTTTACATACATACCTCCTCTCTACCTATAATTCTTTTTTTTCATATAGCCAACCTAGGAGTCCTTTTAGTGTAAACCAAAATAAGTTTTCTGAAAAAGAGTAGACACCCCTAAATAAGTGGTTTAGTTCTTCTACAACCTCATTTAATTATGGTTAAAAATTATTATATAATAAAAATAATATATTTCACATACATAGATGTTATTATTTTAATGTAATATCTTAAATATTTCACCTCTTTCATCAAATGAGACACAAAATCATCATTATTATGTACGCCATAAAAATTCCTCGCGAACCAATGTTATTTTATTTTCATCACCACCACACTGTTATGCATATAATGATCTATTTAATGTTTATATATGATATTTATGACATTATTATACTTATTAAACTATTATATCACATATACTTTCTTACATTTCATTCATTAAGAATACGAAAATATCACTCCTGTGTATAGAGGACAATTACCTCACAAAGCCATGTGACTCCTTAATGATTTACATGGAAGATAATAATGATGGATTTAATAAAATTATCTTTTATAAATGAAAAATAGAATTTTTTTAATATCAATTTATTATTTACCTTTCTATCTTTCATTCTATCAAGATAATGGAAATAGTGTTCATGCGTACACATGGCTAATTGCCTCCATGAACTGTGTATTTAATTTTCTATCACTAAATTTTATGGATTATTATAATAGTATATAAAATTAATATATATTATATTTATTCCATGGTTAAATTTAGTGATAATATTTAACCATTATCAATCTAAGACGACGGAAAAAAATAATTAATCAAATCTTACACCAAAAAACAATGCAATTATTGCACAAAACACGACTATTACATTGAAATGTTAATAAACTAGAAATAAATGGTCATAAGTAAACATTTTTTCACATTATATATATAATTAATATTATTTCATAGATTTATAATAACAATATATTTACTATACATGTGTTTTTAATGTGTATAAAGGTAGTCGATACTTAAGGTATATGATTTCTAGTCTCTCTTTCATTTCATAAAGACACATGCCATATTAAACAATAATTTAATTTCTGTGTTGTATATAATTCCCCATTTGAATGTTATAATATGAATATAATTAATTTAATGATATTTATATTTTCTTTTTATGCTGTTATTTAATGTGGTCTATAATTAAAAATATTACTCAAGTAGTAGGGGATTTTGGTCTTAGTTTTCCATCATTGAGACATGTGGTATATTATTCACCTATCATCATTTATGAGGTTTATATGTAGACCATATTACATTCAATGTCATGAATTTATTTATTGTAATTATATTATAGGTTTTATTTAATTTGTTTCCTTAATGGGTGTTAGGATTCAATGTTAAAAAAAATTGTAATGTTTTTATTATAGAATCTAGTTTTTTATATAGTTTATGTTTATGCACTAGATAATTAAATATTTTGATACATCTACCAATAAACTCAAAATATTTAATCTCATGTGGTCATTTCATGAGAATAAATATTTTCCGTTCAGTGTTTTCTCTTTATTTACTCAAGAGTTTGAAGGAATGCTTTGATGAAAATCATTTTTATTTCTCACTTCAGTCAATAACCCATTTTCATCCAAAACTATGTTTTCTAAAAAAAATTCAAACATATTATTAACAATATCAAAAAGATTATTTAAATAAATTTTTCCCCAGCATTAATTTTTATAAATTTTTTTTAAAGTAATAATCATTTCATTTTCCAAACAAACCGTGTGTATTTTTTTTTCTAAAATGTGGACGAAATCATTTTTCTAAAGTAATCAATGTTTTAAACATTTCTTTACAAGTGTGAATGTTTTTTTCAAGGAAATGAATCTTTATAATGTTTTATGAATTTTAAGATTCAAAAATTCATTTTCATGGAATGTTTTATTTCCTCTAGAAATGTTTTAAATGGGGTTTAAATCTTATATTATAATATTACAAGTTTGTTTTCAAACAAAAGTATTCTGCAAATGATTAATATTTAATAATTTTTTAAATGGAAAATTTATTTTCCTAAATAAATGTTTTAAATTATTTTAAACCATCCCTTATAATTTTTATTGGTTATTTTCTATGAAATGTATTTTGAAAATGTTTTATATAATAAAAGTGTTTTTATAGTTGAAATCATATTTTCCTAGAAGATTGTTCCAAGTCATGTTTCAAAATCATTTTCCATCTAAGATGGAATCCTTTTGTGTTACGTATGTTTTAATGGGGATAATATTTAATGATACAATCCTATTTCATTCACTATGTGGTTATTTTTTATGTTGATGAATTTTTTTTGAAACCATTTTATTTTTTTGGGTTATTATATAGTGAATTGATGAAATGTTTATGAATCCTATTTCATTACATAGGTTATGATGTTATGATATGATAAATGTTTTATTATAATTGATGACACATATGTATAATTTTCATTATTTGATGTGTATGAATAATATCTCATTCCAATTAATTGGGTAAATATGGATTCCTAAATATTAAATATGTTATTTGTAAACCTGATTATATGTTCACAATGATATGCATGATACTAATTACATGTTCATAATGTTATAAGTGAACATGATTATATGGAGATAATGTTATGGGTGGAAATGGATTTCACACCCATAAGGTTTTGTGTGGACCTGGTAGAATATCAATATATTTATGCAAGTTATGGATTTCATGTCATTAAATTAATGAGTAAACCAGTTTCTAATTATACATATTCACAATTTCATAATATTATGTGTATACCACAAATCTATGCCTTATGAAAATTTTATATTTTCATGTTTCGTGCTCTTTGATTCAAATATGATTCATGTCTTATAAACTATCATGATTTATTTCATGACACTGGTTTATGATCTATGATATGTACGCTATAGTTTTCTTATGTTATTCTCATTTTCTCATACCCTTATGCTCATGTTGTGTTGAAATATTCTGTGTTTAACCTTACTGAGCATCTAATCTCACCCATCATTTTATTTCATTTCCCTAGGTTATAATGAAATAATTTATGTATGATATGTCGAAGAAGGGTCCATGTTTTGAAGAACATAGTTGGAGATGATGTAGATCACTTATGGACTAGCTATTTATGTGACTAGGGTTCCAAAATAACTAGACCTAAATGATTCTTGCATGGATATCTTCGTCCGGTAAGGAATATTAATCCTTAATATGTAATATTTATGCATGAGATGTTTGGGACTTTAGAGTTGGTATCAAGTTAATGTTTTATTAACATTTTACATATAAGATGAGAAAACATTAGTGAGATACCTAGTAATGTTTCTATGGATATGGATAAATATATTTATATGTATAAGTCTCAGGATGAGTCAATTTATAGAAATATGTCAGGAATTTTGGTCAAGGATATAGTTAGTGCTTTCCAGGAAATTACATCCCTTTCATTGATGCACTAAGTGAATGTGTATCATGTACAGAAGTATATAGGGGTAAAAACTCAGTAAAGGGGTCATTGATTTGGCTCAATCGTCACGTGGTGCACGATAATGGGACTTGATGCACTCTTACTTTGGAACTCCAGGGTGATATGATTTTTAAATTTACATACACCCTATGAACTAACATGAAGGATTTTAATAATGACCATGAATAAAAGAAGTTATGCCAATGGTTTCATATATTTCTAAGAATGTGTCATGATTTAGACATCATATAAGTTTTTTTTCATGAATATGTGGTTTCCCACTATGATTATTTTTACCCATATTGTACATGTGGTTTTATTAAATGGTTGAAATCAATATGAATCATGTTAAAAAAATGTGATTCAATATTCAGTGATTATGAGAAACAAAATTTTATGATGAATGGAAAGAAACATATTGTGATTATTCTTAATCTTTAATTACAATATATGATTAAAAATGTTAACTTCGGTGTGATTTTTAATGATTCAAAATTGAGGGAAATGAAATTCTATGAATGTTAATCTAATATAAAATATTGAGTAATGTAGATTCGAATTTTTATATATCAATAAATATGGATGAAGAACCTAGAATAATATTTCAAATAGAGTAGAATATGTGTTCTTTAAGAAAATGAAAGTTATAAATCAATGAGTTTCTAAGGAATTAAATGTCTTATATGTAGGTAAATGGTTATTATCTATGTCAATGACATAAAATAATTATTATGTCAAAGAACATGGATAAAATATGCTATTTCAACTAATGAACGGAAAGTATTGAAGTGTATATGAATTTGGATTCTTGAATTATGTTGTGCAAGTATTTCAACATTGGGATTTCTATTGTAAAAATATGTAATCATATAAGGATCCTGTTATTTTAGGAAGCATATATTTCGTCATGTAATACTAAATTATGAGTTACAGAGACACTAATTGGTTTATGATTTTATGTTTGATCATTAGTTTATTATATTATACATCCCTTTTTGTGATTTTAAGGGATAATATTTTATTAAGAATAAGTATATTTTAAGTGAAGTTTGTGGAAATGAAAAAAACTATTGTATATATTTTTGAGAAAAAATTATTTGAGGAGGAATTCCTTTTTATAGACATATAGTTAAAGGTATTGGTAAATTTTATAATTTATATTATTTTTGTTGTTAAGCCAATTATGGGATATTTCTATTTTTAAATGTTTTTATTAATATAGTTTTTTCAGAAAAAAAGATAACCCCACAAGCCAGGTTAAAACTTATTGCATCTGTCAATGTCATGGGGATTTAACCAACAATAGAAAGGTAGAAAGGTTATATCACATACCACTAGACTACATGAATGATTATTTATAGTGGTAAATAACATAGATATTTTATAGTACGTATCTCCATGATTGGTATGTATAAAATTTGAAGAAGAGAGTGAAAATTATAAATGGATGTTGTGAACATTATTCATAGAAAAAAGGAATGGGATTTCTTCCCCATGGGGGTTTTCATCCAACTCCCAAAAAGTTCAAAAGGGAGCAATACAACATGGATTATAAATGATTTCCTTACGAAGATAGAACACTATATATCTGTCAGATAATATTTCTCATTGGATAAGATTTCCAGGATAAACATTAATGTAGTGTTACGTTTATATGGAGTATAATATTCTAGAGTATATAATCAAAATATAATGTTTTCACTTATGTTTTGGAAAAGTCTTATGCTGGCCTAGGATACGAAGCTATGTTTTATCATTTCATATCATCCGTAGAGAAAATGGCTAATTTGAGAGAAATATTTAAACCCTATCAAAAATGATAATATCATATTCATTGTATTTCCAAGGTTGTTGGCATGAACACATTATTTTAGATGAGTTTCGAACAACAATAGCTATCAATCGATCATCTTGCATGTTCCTTATGAGTCCCTCTATGGTAAAAAATTTAGAACTCAAATGAACATGATTTATTTTTTGTAAAGAAATTCATTTATACCTAATATAGTTGATGAAATTTCAAAGACGCTTAGAGTAATTTAGTTACACATAAGGGTAGAAAAATTTCTATAAATGATTATATTGATAGTCCCTGATGCTATCTAGAATTTTATGTTTCTAATAAGGATTTTTCATGCATTTTTCTATGGAATAAATAATGGAAAAATATGATCTAGGTATATCAATACCATTTAAATACATGATTGTCTCAAGAAAATAAATTATTTTTTTGAACGTCCACCAAACCTCTCTCAGTATCATGATGTGTTCCATATTTCTTCAAATGGGTGGTACCTACATAATCCATCACAAGTAATGAACATAAATTTTATACAATTGATGTTTGATCTTTCTTGTGAGGAGAAACCAGTGGGGATTAAAAATCATATAGAGAATTTACTATAAACTAAGACCACCCATCTGGTCATTGTATTGTGAAAAAAATAGTCTAATTTGTAATGTTTAGGAACCTAAGGATGCATTAATGTATAATTTACCTCACTTGGTTGTACCAATGTGAAAAACTATGAGGGAGAAATTCATTTTATGATGTAAATAATGTGACACCACAAGTTTGTTGATATAATTTAAAAAAAAATTAATATTTTAAAATTTTTAGGTTACACAAGATATAAATTTTATAATGAATTACAAATAACCTTAATTTTATCTTTCAAAACATGAAAACTAATTTTAGCTTTCCTTTTATGCAACTTTGAGTTTAAACAAAATGTGACATAGTATTGAAAAATTATTATTGAATATGATATTTATCACCTAGCTGTTGGAAAGGATGGTGATGATTAAGAGTAAATAAATTATGAGAATATATATATTAAACATTTATATAAAATGAATTCATTAGTGACCTATAAATTAGATATTAAAATAGAATCTATTGGAAAATAATTGAAATATTTATCTGAAAAACTATTTTTTTGCACAAAAATGGATTTTATATTAATAAATTAAAAAAATCACATTTATTGAATGATTTTAATTAAATTTATTTAATATAATATTAATATACTTTTTAAAATTTATCTTATTTGTTTTCTTGACATGTAATAAGAATATATCAATTGTTTCACTTAAAAAATATATTTCTATGAAAATAAATTTTTTCTCCTTTTGTACGCTTATTTTGTAATGAAATTTTCATAAATTTATAAAATATATATATGTAAAAAATAACATTTATGAATTATAAAATTCAAAAATATCTTAAGATGATGTTTTGGTAATTTTTTGAAAACATAAATTTATTGATAAATAGTGAAAATAAGGGTTTTTTTAAAAAATCATTTCTATTAAAGAATATGAAAACCTAAAAATAGTTTTAAAATATATTTAAATGTAAAATTAGTTAAATTATATATCTATTGATGCAATTTACTTCATTTTTATTAATTTCCTTTTTTATTTTTTATATAAAAAACATTTATATTATCGAACATTTTTTATTAGGAAAATTTCATTCTCATTGGGTCTTTAATATTTATACTAAATTAAAAATTTTCAATTATCTCAATGGAAATAATAATGAAACTAAAAATATTCAAAATTAATTATTGTGTTTTAGGTGAAAATGTTTTTTAAATGGGTTTAAACTATATGTGAATTGAATAAAATGACCCAAAAACTTATTCAACACCCATTTTAAGGAAATATGTTGACCTTATCACACCTATGGTTTGAAAATAAAATATTTTAGAGCCCTTAAGAATTTAAAAAATGTGAGTAAACATTTTTCATTCCAAAAAATTTCAACTGTTCCCCTCAACTCATTTGTAAAAGGCCACCCCCTCTATCCACTAATCCTTACACTTCAAAAACTCAATTCCTTCGTAAATACCTACACAAATATCTTAAATATTTTCTTACTTCTAACTTAAAATCCCTATTTTGATCATAATTTTTTTCTAATAAACATTTAATGGAAAATGAACTAAAGTGGTCTGAAGAAGGGGTAATTTCCCTAACAAGGGGTTTTATTTTTTTTCTTCCTCAGACTACATTAATTAATATTAATCCAAGATAATATAATAACCTTAATATATTCATATATTAAAATTTAATTATGTTTATTTAATATACTAAATCCTTATACTCTTCCTTAAAATGGGATATTAAATCATCATTTGTGTGTACGGTTAATTAATCGTATGGATATTACTCACACCTAGTGGAAAGGAAATATTCTTATGGATTTCATAGACACCTAGTCCACTCCTGAAAAACAATAAATCACATTTAATATCCCAAGTTCCCTCCCCCATGGGTTTTTAATCATGTTATATCTTATACACTTGGAATCCATTATTTTAGACCACTGTTCCATTTTGGGCCTTTTTCCCCTTGGTAATAAGTTTTTTTAATGTTTGATGTGTGTCGAAGACTACCACCTCATGAACCGATGTTATTAATTATCCATAACCACCTATAAACTAAATATATAGTTATTTATTAAATTTTTATATATGGTATTTATGATATTATTTTAATTTTGAAAATGTTAAACTATATATTCCTTCTTACATTCCATTCTATGGGAATATAATAACATCTCTCCTATGTATAGCGGATTAACGCCTCATGAAGTGATGTGATTCATTCAAGCTTTATAATAAAGGTAATGCGGATTTTTTATTGAAAATATTTGATATATATTAAATAAAAACTATTTTCTAATGGTAATATATCATTTATCTTTCTTTCTCTCAATTTGATGATAAAATTGAAACTGCATTCATGCGTACAGATGCCATACGATCTTCATAAATGGTGTATTTAATTTTATATCTATAGCATTTATAAATTATAATAAAAAATATATACTGAAAATATATGATATTTTTTCATGTTAATACTCTATATATTATCGAAAAATTATTAAAGGAAAAAATAATGATTCAAAACTTACAGAAAAAACAAAGCATTTTTTCCTGAAACGTGAATTTAACAGGGAATTATTAATAAATGTGTAATAAAATGTCATTATTAAATCATATATGGTATGATATATATATATATAATTTAATAATATATGTAAATAAACATATAGTTATTATATATGAGTATTTAACATGTATGAAGGATGTCGAGACTTAAGGTAATGGATTTTTAATCTTTCTTTTATTTCTTTGAGACAAATGACTTCTTGAAAACTAATTTCAATTTTGTGGTGTATAAATTGACCGATTGGCATGTTATATAATTAAAATTCATATTATAATGATAATTAAAGTTTCTATTTATGTTATTATTTATTGGGGACTATGTTTCAAAAGATTACTCAAGTGGAAATGGAATTGTGTCTCAATTTTAATTCTTTGAGACAAATATTATGTTATGCACCTATCATCATTTATAATATGTACATATAGACCCTTATGCATATAATATCATGAATTTATTTATTATCATAATATTTTATGTTTTATTTAATTTTATTCCTCCATGGTTCTTATGATTCAATGTTGCCAAAGTAGTAATGGTTTTATAATACAATCTAATCATTTATCATGATTATATATGTTTATGCTTTCAATGTTGAATTATTAAGATCCATATATCATTATAAAAAAGAAATTTATTCTCCTATAGTTATTTCATGAGAATAATGTTTTCCCTCCTTTTTCTTCAATTTATATACTTAAGAGTTCCTTGGTATATTTTTATGAAAAAAGAATCCATATTTCTCTCTTCAGAAAAAACCGATTTTTCTTCCAAAAAAATTTGTTCTAAAAAAAATGTTTTAACATTAAAAAAATGATTTATTAGAGAAATATTTACCCATTATGTTATTTAAATTTTTAAAATGAAATGAATATTCATGTTTTTTCCAAATATGGCCAATTTGGATTTTACCAAAAATGTAGAAGGAATATTTGTTTTAATAATAATGAAATTTTGAACCATCTTGAACACATAATGTATTGAATATTCTCTTATAATTTTTTGAGAAAAATATAGAAAAATTATTTCTAAAATGGTTTATGAATTTTTATTTTAAAACAAATTATTTTGTAATGAAACATTATTTTCCACAAGAAATGTTATATATGAGTTTTAAGACATCATGTATATATTTCGAGGGTTATTTTTAAAGAAAAGTATTTTAAAAATGTATAATGTTTTAAGATTCATTTTTTTAAAGGGGAAAAAATTACCTCATTATTTTTTTATGTGATTTTTAAATTTTCCTTTATACATTCCCGATTTTATTTTAAATGAAAATAATTTTAAAAATGTCATAATTTTTAAAAACTGTTTTTCTATGTAGAAAGGATATTTTATTTAAAAAATGTTTCTTGTGATCTTTCAAAATCATTTTATATCTATGATGACATCCTTTAATGTTACTTATACTTTATTGGGGATAATATTGAATGATACCTCCTTATTATTACATTAAATAGTGAATGTATATCTGACGAAAGGTTTTCAAAAACCATTTATTATTCAAGGGTTATTCTATGGGGAATTAAATGATTATAAAACCAATTTTCTTAACATGGTTATGATTTTATGATGTTGTTAATGTGTTATGTTCATTTGAAACACGTATGTATGATTTTAATTATTTGATGGGTGGGGCCTATATCTTCCTCAAATTCCTTGGATAGAGACGGATAAATTAAGAGTAAATATATTATGTGTGACCTAATTACATGTTTACCATGTTATGGATGAACCATATTACAAGTTCATAATGTTATTATTAAAACTAGTTATATGTTCACAATGTTATGCTTGGACCTAGATTTTAGGTCCATAATGTAATGCCTGGACCTAGTTTCATGTCTTTAAATTTATGCAAGGTCTGGATTTCATTTCCATAACATATTGAGTGAACCTGTTTCTAATTATACATTTGCAAAATGATATAAGATTATGTGTATGCTACAAATATATTCCTTATTCTAATTTTATGTTCTCATGGTTCAAGTTATTTTATTCCATTATAATTTGTTTCTTATGAACTATCATGATTTATTCTTGGACTCTTGTTATTGATCGATGATAGGAAATAAACCCAAAACTCCTTTCTCAACCTAAGGATTCACATATAATGATAATTTTAATGATCAAATCAAGTCAATCAAAAAGGATTTTATAAAATATGAATTCTACAAAAAATAATTTATTAAATATCCTAATCATATACTATTCTTTGAGATCATGATAGACCATGAGATACATTGGAATATGTTATGAAAAATCAATCTTCGCATTTTATAACATTTTGGAAATATCATATAGAATTTTATTGAGATTTTAAAATGGATGATCCTAAAAAGGGATTACAATCCTTTATTCAGCTACAAAATAAGGTGATATTTGCGATGCATATATCCTTATTTTATTATATATGTGTTTATATATCCATCAGATCCTATCCATATAAAAACATTAAAGTCAACCCATATCCAAATATATTATAGATATTTAGTTAGTGAGGATGTTTCAATACATTATGATCAAAACCTATAATTGTTTAAATTATTTCATTTTTGTTAATATCCATTTCAACTGAGAAAAACAATTATTTCCCGATTAAGGAAGTTGAATAACATGGAATGGATTTGAGTTATTCTCAAAATATAGTGACTCTACCTAGAATTTTATAGGGCCTCAAACATTGAAAGAGGGACTTGGATGAATAGTGATAAATATTTTAAAGGTATGAATTATTTTAGTATTATTTTATAAATTTTACTTTGGAATCATGATTGAATTGATTCATATTTCATATTGTATAATAGAATTATTAAGGAATAATAGGATAAATAATAGTTAAATGTTTAATAACAATGTTGAATAATGTATGAGAATATGTATTAATTTTTAAAAATAATGATATAGATGTATTTTATCGGTGAAATTATGGCATATTATAAATATTATGATCATGAAACACCTAAGGATTATTTTTTTTTAGTTTTTTTTAGAAAAAATGGAATCATATGTTGGATGGAATTAATACATTTGAATAGTTTTTTAGTGATAATGTGATACTTTAAGAAAATGTCATTTAGGTATAAATGATAGATTTGGTTAATATGTGATTGATGATAATATCCAATTAAAATTGTTTGATTTTATGGGAAAATGTAATCTATAGAAAGAACCTTAGAGGATAAATAGTTATTTGGGATTATTTTTATTTTTGAAGATCATCATCGTATCTTTTAGATGGTTATAGGATCTATGTGAATTATAAATATGGTTATCACATTATTTTTCATTTATAATTTATTTATATTAATATAGTTTTTGTAAAAGGACAACCCATAGGACGACAGACAACATGTTTTATATAGAAAGTTTGCTGGGATTGAACACAGAACTGAAGGCCAACATGGGTGAAATTCATACAACTAGCCTACATTAGTCCCCTCTGAATATAAAATTTACTTTCTACAAAAAATATATGATTGATAAATATTATGTTTATTTGGGGAATAATAATTTGTTATTAACTCTTTTATAGGATTATAAGATGAATTATTATTCTTTGAGAGACATTTATTGTGTTTTTATAGAATTTTGAGGTATACTTAACACTTATATTTAACATTTAAAAAATATTTGAGGAATAATTACATTACATTTTATAGACATAAGATTAATTTTATTGATAACCTTTAAGGTTCATATAATCTGGGATGTTGAGGTAATTATGGGTTATTACAATTTAGGAGCATATGGTTTATCATATATACAATATTGGAATTGAAAATTGATTTGGGTATTACATTATTAGTGTTATTTCAGAAAAATATCACCTTTTGGGGAATATAATTTGATTATGGTAAAAAAATATTATTAGATAAGGTGGGGTTTTATTTTAAGAAGAAATATTGAATTATTTTTTGGAATTTTAAATGACTTCAATGTGGCTTTATGGTGATTCATCTTATTTTTTTGTAACAATTAGAATATTTTAAAGATTATATGATTATATAATATGCATTTTATATTTTTGAATTTTCGAGTGACTAATGTTAAGTAGTAATAATTGTTAATTTTATTTAAGAATTATATGTGATCAAATCCTTTTTATTTTTGTGTTTTGAAACATGTTTAGGAATATTTGGAAGAATTTTAAGGATAGTTATTTACAAAATGATCTATGTTGAACATTCTGTTTTATTATTAAGGCCTTTTTAATTATTATTGTATTTCATCATATGAAGTCTTATATATTTTGGTAATTATCGTGCCTTTTACTAAATTTTTTTATTAATGTCTTCAGATAGGAGGAATAACTTGAATTTTATTAATGGTCGAAATTATACTTGTCATGTAAGTATATTTATTATATTCTTCATCAAGTTGGTAAAAAAATTCATCAACTCCGGGAAAAGAATCTAGAAAAAAATTATGTTATTACCTTCCTTTTAAATAAATCAATGATTTTTTGACATATATTTTTTATGGTTTTTTGGTCATTAACATTCTTTGGATCATTCAATTTCTTATAATAAATGTTTAATATCACACTCCATCATTATTCAGATATAATGTTTTCCCCCACGTCTATATTTTCACTTCCCACAAATGTTCCCCTATTTGGAAAACTGATAAGTTTTATTCTAGATGAAATTAATATTTTCATTTCCCTATCCTCAAGAAGATTTTTTTGATAATAATTCTTATTGTGTGGGATTTGAACAATGGTTTTTTCAAATATTAAAATGTTTGTTAAGGAGATATTGTTATGATTATGAGAACACAATTTCCAGAAAGGGGGAAGAATGTAACAACCCAGGTGTGTGAAGATAAATCATTTCAATGTATTATTAATATTAATTTACTTTATTTTATAGTGTTATATTTATTATTATAATATTATGTAATTTTTTATTCAATGGAAACAATATTAATTTCTAGCCAAATTGGGTTTTATTGCATAATATTGTTTTCATTAAAAGATTGATTTCCAAATTACAGAATTTCATTTTTTTTAATCCTATTTAATTTTTTAATTCATAATTTCAAAATTTTATTTAGCTTAGTTTTTACAAATTTTTTAAATGTCTGATTTTTCAATGAATAGTGAAAATATGATTTTTTAAATACTTTTTCGTATCAAGAATCTAAAAAGATACATTTTGTTTAAATATGTTGTCAATATAAAATTATTTCATTTATTATTTTAGTAGCATGATTATGGTCATTTAAATAAAAATTATACTTTAATTCGGTATTAAAAAACTTTTAAACATAAAATGGCCATTTTTCTAAAAATAGTATAGACTGTGTTTTGGAAGATTATTTTTAAATTAATATTTTTAAGTTGTATGAATTAAATTTGATAAAATGGAGTCCATAGTTTTAATAATATTAATTAAATATATATTATAAGGTAAATTTAATTTTTTTTCATAATGAATAGAAAAAATAAAAAATATAGGTTACCACAGTTATAGTTGAAGAAGTTTACTAGGGGTTAACCTAAAGATAAATTGGTTAAAATGGCCTATAATATTGAATTATTCCTATTTTTAGTCCATATTATGACCTTATATCATGTAATATTTTTAAATGGTCCATTTATTTATACAATTTGACTTATTAAGACATTAAGATATTTTAATCTTTTTAAAAATTCCAAGGGAATCCTCTACCATACATATAAATAGAAGCCCCTCAATCCTCCCCTATACTATATTTGAGAGCCATTTTATTTTAAAAATTACTATCCACATCCATTCATAACATCCCTAAATATGACCTAGAGTTCCTGGATTGATCATAAAACCATCTTATTAGGTCTTTAGGTATAAATAGATAGAGTTTTTTTGTAGAAGAACAATTGTTCTTATCCGAGATTTTTCATTTTATTTATTCTTCGACCTCCGCAAAATATTAATCAAACATGTTGAGATTATAAAAAGAGTATATTCTATACACTTATATTATTTATGTGAATGTAATATTTTATATCCATCTCCTCTTCCATCAAATTGTAAATGAAACCATCTCTCTATGTACTAAAGAAAACCGCCTTGAGAACTGATGTAATTTTTTTCCCATCACCGCCTCTCATTACAAGTTTTAATGAAGTATTTAATGTATATATATTATATCAATGAAATAATTAAAACTATATAAATATAAAGATACACTGACATCCTTTCCTTCATGCTCTTCGAAAAATAAAAAATGATACTAATTCATATGTGTGGCATACCATCTCAATCATTATAACATATTTCATTTTTCAAAACCATATCTAATGTTTATTTTCAATATTATAGTAGATGAATAAGAATTAATTTTATTCCTTGATTATTATTTTTGATATGATGGAATGTTGACTTCTTTGAGCATATTTAACAAACTGAAGTCATTTTTTACTTACAAGTAGAATAACATAAAAAATGAACGACATGAATATAAATGATTAATTAATTGAATATAACATCAAAGTAAATAAAATAAAATTAATAATAAATTCAGAAATGTTTATTAGGAATGTAAATAATTAATATTATTTTTTTATTTATGAAGATAAAGAACATACATACTAATCCGGACTTAAGTTAATGGACTCTTTAACATAAAACCTCATATTTAATGTTTTATCATTTTATTTATAAAATATTTTTCGTCAATGTCCATATTATTAATATATTCTATGGATGTATATAAATGAACTTAAATGAATTATAAATTTAAATTCATATTTATTTTAATTTTATTAAACATGTTTTCAAAAGGAATATTTTTATTTATTTTTTATAGAACATTGTGACTTTTTTTACAAATGGTAAATGAAATTTTTTATACTAATATATATGGAAACAACTACTTTTAATGCCACTAAAAAAATTAATTTAAATTTCTATTAAATTAAATTATCCCATATTTTTATCAAAAAACCACTTCTTCAATTTTTTATATGAATTATAGTTTTGAAAATGGTTTTTTTAAGGAAAGGGTATTTCGATATCAGAAAATATTTTTCATATTGGTAAAAATGATACTTTCAAGTGTCTAAAGATTAAAAGGTGAAATAATAAAATGTTATATTTAATATATGTTATTTGATAACTATTTATTATGGAAGTTGATCATGATATAACTTATATAATATTTGATCCCAGTACAAATTATACGACATGTGAGACTAATATAGCTTATATGACTGGTGATCGAGATATAGATTATGCAATGAGAATTCTTGATATCGCAATGAAATGAATTATGCAATTTTCCAGGTCTTAAATTTCATGAATGAGGGATTTATTTTGGTAGTATTCTCTTGTAGATTCAATTTTGGGTCTATTTATTTCTAACATGATTTAGGAATATAATTCCTTAATTATTTGAATTTTTTTATTAATTTTTCTATTCCGTTTAAAGGTTTTATTTGAGAAAAATGTTTGTTTTGTAGATGTTTCTCATTTATTTTATACTCTCAATGATTATTCTGATCATGTTATAAAATTAACGGGATTCAGGTTTTTCACTAGGCTAGGAAATTTTTTACTTTTTTGTCTCTTGCTATGATTTTTGTTCCCATTGCATGTTTATAAAAAATATATATTATGTGGAAAATGGATGTAGAGTTGAAGTATTCACTTTAAAATGTATGGGTTTTTTATATAAGAGTTATAACCTAATTATTTAATAATCTATTCATAAAATGTATTTCAGAAAGAAATAAAGTGAATTATGTTTTAATGCCCCTATATTATGAATGGTTAAAGGATTGGTTATTATGATTAAAAGTAATCATCATTGTATATCATGAAACCATCTCCATTAAAATGTAGTGTAACTAAAATTTAGTAACCAATATCTTTTTAATATCCTTAAAAAATTCTTCATATTCTTCAATCCTGAGTAACTTACCTACCTTCTATGTAAACATAGTTATTAGATTGGATAATTATGTTAATTTTCTACCGAAACTGTAGAAGTATATATATACTCTAAGAATACTCAATATCACATTCATAGAGGTTGGTCTCAACCATTTTTCAGTTACATATGTCTTTGATGTTTCAGGAGATATACACAAACATATGATAACATGAGATAACAAGGGTAACTTTTTAACCAAATTTTGAAATTTCTAGAATTGAAGAAATAATTTATCCTCTAGTAATGTCTTTATCATAATTATAAAATATTTTTAATGTTTATACTTTCTCATAAAATATATAATAATGTAATCAATAAATACTACTATAAAATTTTCATGGTAATATAAAAAGACTCTATTAAAAAACCAAAAAATATAATTATAGATTTTATAATCACAAATGGAATCAATAAACATTCATAATGTCTATACCTTGTGTAGAAAAATATATTATGTATATATTATCTCATGTCCCTAAATAGATATTATCCAGGTCAAAGGCATATCTTTATGAAATATTGAGCTCCTCATAATTGATCAAACATACCAATATTATAAAGTATAGTATATTTTTCTTGAACATTGTCTTTTTATGTTTTCATGTTTATATATATAGAGGAATTAGTTCTTCCTTCTTCTTAAAAAATAATTGTTTTCCCCTATAAACGATCACTCACACATACAAAGACCTTATACATATTCTCTTGACGTTGATTATTTAATTATTCCAAATCAACATGTTCCATCATATACAGAAATTTTAATAAATGAATAAACACATATAAAAGCATGATTAAAACCCCAAACTCACAATCAAGGGGAAGGCCAGTATGTTCATTTGATAATATAATGGAATAATCCAATAATATAGGCACTTTGTTAATGATAACTTCCTCTCTAATAATTTGGAATTTAAATTCCTCAAAGTAACATAGATATAAACATGTAGTAATAGTTTGTAAAGGGATTATGATCAAGGAAATCATATCACTCGGGTGTGTCTATCTAGGAGTGGAGTCATAGTTCCACTCATAATGCATTCGAGGGATGATTGGTTCAATTCCAAACAAACCCATTCGAAGGTGATTACACCTAAGTGAATGTTTAACACATCCTTATCCACATTCCAATATTCAGATAGGAATTTATTTCTACGAAAACCACCTACTCAATACATTACCACTATTTCATGATATCATCCTATATTTATACATACCCCTTAGCTTTGTCCCTATGGTTTTCGCTAATTTTATCTAAACTAATTTACAAAATAAAAAAACCCTACACTAATATTATATATATAATTCCAAGATAAGAATGCATATATATTCATTAAATCCGGGGTTATGTTAATACATATTGTAAATAGTATCACAACTTGACAGAAAAATGTTTAGTTTCTTGTAGGCTGACTATATAAATATATTATTTTATAAAAAGAATAAATTTCTTCATAACCATGACCTTATAGAATATTTTCTAGATATATCATATGATATTATCATCTATATAACTTAGGGAATGGAATCATAAGAAATAGGTGACCTATATTTTTAGTTAGGGGGGACTTATTGACTAGTAATTACTGTTCTATCATAATCCTGAGGTAAAAAATCAGTAAAGCTGAAATATCATATAAAATTATAAAGGTATCATAATTAATAGTTATAAAAATTCATTTATCATTATGGATCATGGAATAGAAACATATAACCTAATAAAGGTCATGAATAATATGGCTTTGAATCATATAAAAAAATAAAAAAAATATGAAATCATATCACAAGAATGAAAAAAATATTTAGAACGTGTAATATCATAAACACTTAGAATATCATAGAAATAATGTATAAATTAATAAAAAGAAGTAGAAGAAACATAAGCATAGGTATATACGTGATAGTTCAGCTGGAATCATCAAATGATTCCCAAAACATAGTGGAGAACGAATCACTACTTGATTAACATTGTACATGAATAATTTATTACTTGATTGTAACGTCTCGACCTGAGTGACACACACTGGTATCCCGAGTTGGTCTGTCACATGACCTCAAGCATTCCCCCCATGTTCTAGAGGTGTCTGACTAGTAGTTAGTGTCTGATAAGTCAGTCATGGGAAGACAATACCCTCTTTTATTAGATTAATACACTAGTGGAAATAATATACAATAGAGTAAGTATGCATATAACAATAAAAAACCAATATCTTAAGACAATAAAATTAAGAGATACAATATCCAAAAAAATTAAGAAACATTCCATATTAATTTATTTGTCATGTGTATAAAATGAAAACCCAAACTAAAGACACTAACGACTCATAGAAGGTCATGAACCCCATCTAGTTCTCTCAACAAATATCCGTCCCCAAGTCATCCATATAACACGGGACCTTTTCCCTAAATTAGTCCTACAATAATAAATTCAATTCGGAAACCGATCATGCGTCCTGATTGGAATATGAGTACAACACAGTAGGTCACCACCAATAGTATCTAAAACAATATCCAGTTAGATAATAGTGGATGCATATATATAAAAATTTAAGTACAATTTATAAGTAAATATTTATGACATTATCAGTTATTCATTACTTAACCACATTAATTGTTGGGTTCCAGAGGAAACTCACCCCTCAATGCCATCTTCAACTCTTTTCAAAGCCCATTGTGTTCTTAGATAATATCTTGTCATAATACCTACATCGTGTCATGACTGATCCTAAATTATTCAAAGGTGATATCATTTCTCAATGTCTAACACATATCATGTTAGATCCCAAAGTATTACCAAGTGGGGTCATATCTTTGAGTTCCGTTGTTACCATTATTTAATTCATACTTGAAAGCCCTTGTTACCATCCATTCATCACACAATTAGAATGACCATGTTCCCAATCTCTAATTAATACTTGAATGCCCATGTTCTCATTCATAAATACACCCTAGAATGACCATGTTCCCGTTATTTAATTCATTAATGAATGACCATGTTTCCATTCATAAACACTCTTAAGAATGAACATGTTCCAATTCCTAACTTCATAACTGACTGAATATGATACCATTCACAAACACATAATTAATTCAGTAATTAATTATTCTCATAAATTACATTAGTAATTCAATAATTAGTTTATCATACAATTCCCAATAATTAATTCACCAATTAATTATGTCATCAAACCCATTAATTAATTTAACATCTAATTAATCAAGATTCACAAACTCAATTCTCATAATTAATCCTAAAATTAATATTCTTATCCTCAGTATCAATTCATCATAATTAATTCTAAAATTAGTTATCTCAATCTATAACATCAATATCCATTAATTAATCCCAAAAATAATTATCTGTATTCTACGAATTTCATATATAAAAATTCATTCCCAAATTAATTATTTAAGTCATGATCCCTATTTATCATAATTAATCCCTTAATTAATTATCTAAATGGACAACCCCTAAATCTCAAAATTAATTCTCCAATTAATTAATTATTTCCAAATTACATCAATTAGGTCAATTGGCCGATTTAATTAAACCAATTTAAGAATTCAAATTACAAAAGAATGCTAAAAATTCTATAATTTTTAAACACGTATAAATATAAACACTATGAGAATTAAATATTGTACCACATACCTCAATTCATCAATGGATAATCACCAAATGAATATTCCCAAAAATTGAGCAGCATAAAAACATAGATCTATATATGAATCTCAAAACCCTAAATCATGATTACAAAATTAATGATCCTGTAAATATAGATCTATATCTATAATCATTATTCTATATCTCACCATATATATATATATATGCCCATGATAGTGATTTACATCACTGAATGATGGTAGAAAGAATAGGGGAAGCACGTGAGAAGAACCGAAAGAGGATTCACTAACCGAAAAACTAGAGAACCTTCGATACAACATCGATTAATGAAGAACAGTGGTTGGGAGGGATTAAATTTTTTTGGAGAGTTCTGAAGATGTAATAGAAGACCTAGGGTTTAATGGGGGTCTAAATAAGATTTTTTTTAATGTTTGGGGAATTTTAGAATTAATTTTCATGATTATTTAATTCCCATGTATTTTTAGCACTGTTGGGGTGTACATTTTTCTATAACCATGAACAAAATGTGGGCCTACTATTTAATGTGTGCACATTTACTCCTAAGAGGGTGCACAGTTTTGAAAATTGTGCGACAACCATGAAATTCCCAACTATCTAGGGTTTCAATGTTTACTGGGCTGGGGTAATCTATTTACCCAAAACATGTTACAACTATGAACAAATCATTTTTCTTTATTTTTTCTCAAAATATCACCCAAAAATCCCTGAAATCATAAAACAAAAAAATAACCAAAATGAATAGAATAGTACATGAAAATGATCCCAAGAAAACTCCTTTAATAGTTGAGGTCTTACAATCTCCCCAAATTATAACAGCACATCCTTGAGCTGGACTCCCAAGTTTCTCTAAGGATTTGAGTCAAAAAGATCGGTCCATTGAGGATAAATATCTACTTCCCTTCCTAGGTCTCCTCCATAACTCTCCCATGTTTCCATAAATCATGTACTATTTCCACGGTCATTCCCAGAAACACATTCTCACTACGACTCAAAACACATATCAGATTCTCTTCAATGGATGCATCTATTTAGAGATCAATGTCATCCACATAGATCACATGAGAAGGGTTGAAGAGATACCATCAATGTTGTGGCACATGGAAAACATCATTAATATCCCTATATTTCTATTGAAGATCTTATCATTATGCCACTGGCCCGATTCACTCCATTACCTCAAATGGTCCAACAAAACTTGGTGCCAACATGCCCTACTTATGTATCATGTGGTGACCCAACCTAGGCAGTATCTGATGGAATAAATGATCACCCTTTATAAAATCTAGGGTTTATATCCATCTGTCAACATACGAATTCTATCTACTCTATGTCATAATCATGCATTTCTAAATTAGTTGAAATTTCTTCGATGTCCCCAGTACAAGACTATGTCCCAACAACCCTGACTAACCAGCCACCATCCAGCACAATGGTGATCTGCATAGACATACATAAATATCCTTTTATGGTGTCATCTGTATATTTTTCAGGTAACTGTATTTATAGTAAAACTACACTAAATCTAATTTCTTTTCCCAAAAACCACTGAAGTCATTACCACATGCCCGTATCATATGCTCAATCACTAATATAGTACACTCTGACGACCCATATATCTATGTGTGGAATGTCATACTCAATAATACATGTGTACCAAGAACATTATGCAATCCCTTCCATAATAGTACAGTGAATCATGTGTCAGGATTTGAAACTATAGATTGTGTCCCCTGGTGCAGATAGACTATCTCCCGAACATACAAACCTCCCATCTGCTCCACTGATAATGTCTCCAATTTAGGAAATAAAGTATCTACATTCATCTATATATCCATAATAACCAAGATTGAATCATTATTCCTTGGAATCATTGGGATACCCACCAAAAATTTCATTCTTATACCACCCCACTTCCAATTCGTAATGGGTAACGACTATACAAGACCTCCTGGTCATTGATCCTCAGCCTTCACCAGCTGACAGGTTTTTCATAGTGTCATAAACCATACTCTTTCTTTTTTCATTCATTTCCACCAAAAGTTTCATCATTGGTCACCGTATATTTTGGTAACACCATGATGTACCGAAAACTTTGAGGAATGAAATTTCTGCATCATATCCTCTCATATGCCTGTATGAACAACAACATGATTTCTGATGTTGATGATCTCATCATCATCTATCAACTTAAATGAAGGTAACTCCATGCCCTTAAGGATATCACTCATGGTCAAACAATCTAAATCCTCATAATTTCTGTCTCTAATCCATCTCAAAAGTTTATAATCCACTGAAACATATAGTTGTTTCATATGTTCTTAGTTCCCCAAAACCACCACATGCATATCCTCTATCACGGTCATCATAATTCACTTGAAACTAAACTCATAAACTTTTTTTGAATTTGTTTTCATGATCAATGATTAATCAACATTATTTACTTTCCCATAAATATATGTTATCTCAAAATCAAATGACTACATATACTCGACCCATCTCCACAACTGAACCATAAAATATTTCTACGAGAATATATACCTTAATTTCTCGTGAATCGTATACACAGTGAACTTCTCACGCCATATAAAGTTCTTTCAACACTTTAGATCATAATCCACTACTACTATCTTGAGATCATGTGTGGGGTTGTTTCTATTCATGTTTCCTTATCTACTAAGACCCATATTTGCACAACTCAATCTCCTTATATGAATATAGATTCAATAAATATTCTAGAAGTGTTACAATACAATGAGTACTCCTCAAGATCCTCAGTTTGGATTAAAATTGGTGTTGATGTCAAATTATTATTTACCACTTAGAAGGAATTATCAAATGGTTCTGACCAATCAGAAATTATACACTTTTTCGGTGTTTCTTGAAATATATAATTAAAAATAGGAAAAGACGTGGATGAATCATAGATAACATCCATATATACGTAGAAGGCTATAGATATCAAATACATTCTTAGGCTATATCCACAAAAACATTTCCTGAACCTTCTCTAGGTTGACTGACAAACCTTCCTCTTAGATGATGTTTCCCAATAAGTGTACCTAATCTATCCAAAATTGACACTTATATAGCTTGGTTTATATATGATGCTCTCTCAGTGTACATAATAAGATCTCAAGATGTTGGGAATGATCATCGCGAGTCTTAGAGCACCACAATATGTCATCCAAAAACACTAACACAAATTGATCCAGGTATTTATAGAAGATGTTTTTCATAAATACCATGAACTAGACTGGATAGTTCATCAACCAAAATGTCATTATGACAACCTCATTAATGCCATACCTACTTATAAAATTATTCCTCAGAATATCAGATGGATGAACTTTCATCTAATGATACCCTAATATCAATCCAATCTTCAAGAACACACAAGCTCTTCTCAACTAGCCAAAAATATTATCGATATGTGGAAAAAGATACTTGTTATTTAAATTTATCATTTTCAACTTTTATTAATTGCAAATCAAGAACAAAATCCAATCAGTCTTCTTTGAAAACAACACAGGTGATCCCCAAGGTGGAATACTCAGACTGATAAATCCCTTATCATCCAACTCCTCTAGATGACTCTTGAGTTCATAAGGATCTGTTGGTTCCATTCTGTATAGTGTAATAGATATTGGCTCAGCACCTAGCCTAAGATCAATAGTGAATTACACATCTCTCTCATATAGTAGCCATTAGAAGTCTTCAGTAAAAACATCCTCAATATATTCCATAATTTGTGGAATGTTATAATGATTTAAACCTCCATTATCCAACTATTAACTAGCAACCCGAGATGGGGTAACTCCATGTTGTTGAGTAATTGGACCTTCTCATCCTGCTTGTATATCCCACACCACATAGTGAATATAATGGCCCATTAGGAGATGTAAAAATCAATCACTACTAATAACAATCTATTTTGTCTTTGTATGGTACAATCTAGTCTATACCCCTAATTAGGTCGAAGCCACACATGTTAAAGACATAGAGATCCCACATAAAATGGTACTAACCAACTTCAAGGGAACATACCTTGAATGTACAAATTTCTCTATACCACACTCCCAATGGTGTATCTATATTCATAACTGTTGGTCAGAGTGGACACACACGTGGGGGGTGAATTGAGTTCCAAATAAATTTTCTGTTGAAATATTTTCTAGATAAAATCCCTCGATTTATAAAATATGTAAAGCTGTAGTGAATTTATATAGATTGTAAATGTTCACTTAGCTTCACAAAGATTGATTAGGTATCAGTTAATTTAACCACAAGGTCAAACTAACATTTGAAGCTAACCTATTGATTTAAAATAAGTGTAAACCCTTGATAATTTAACTATCAATGTAGCTTCAAAATAGATTTGTATTTCAAAGTAAAAGCAGCAGAATAAATAGGATATATGTAGTATACTTTAAACATAAATTAAAGATGCAGAGCAGAAATAACAAGAGGTTCAGTCTCAAGCCGAGATTTATTCCTCTAAAATATATATAAATTCGATCCACACCCTAGATCGGGGTTAACAACAGTTTACGAAACTGTCCAGGCCACGAAGGGACCTCTACGACTGTTCTTCGTGGGAAACAAAACAAAGGCCATGTCACACAAGGACCTCTTCCACAGTTGAAGTGGGAAAATAGGAGTTAAGAGAATTTGAGTGAGGATTTTGATATATTCCAGTTCAGTGCAGGAGAGAGTGTGTGTAAAAGATATAGAGAGTACACCACACTGCTCGAAAGAAAATATATAAATCACATAGAAAAGATAGATGAGAGTTTTGAAATCTCTAGTTATAATCAATGTAGATCTGGACTCGTTGGATTTAACAGGAATGCTTTTGAGTCCTTCTTTGGTTTTTCTGTTGAAAAAAAGAGTGTCGTAGTTCAGATTTTCTTCTTTAGGAGTGAGAAAGGTCTCTTGATTCATTATGTGTTCTTCAACAGTATTGTATTGCACTCATGAGAGTTATCTGAAGGTCTTTCAATCTCTTTCTTGTTCAGTATTGTTCTCTGATGTATGTTTCCTCTTCTCATTTTATTGTCACACTTTTCTTGATTTTCCACTTGCACTTTGCCTCATTTTGTGTACTGCATCTCAGTCATTCTTATATTCCATGAGTTCTGGTAGTAGGAATGATTCAATTTTCATAGGTACGAGATATGGTTTCCTGACATGCCAACAACTGACATTAAAAAACATTAAATGCATTAAAAACAACAAATATGAGCATTAGAATTATTTAAATAATATTGACAAAAATATTAAGAAACGATGTCACATTGATTAAGTAAACAGTGCCTTCTTCAAGGTGTGTGGTTCATGGTTTGTCCTTCACGGTGTGTCCTTCACGGTGTCTAGGTCACGGTGAGACCTTCACGGTGTTTGGGTCATGGTGAGTCCTTCACGGTGTCTGGGCATGGTGAGTCCTTCACGGTGTCTGGGTCACGGTGAGTCCTTCATAGTGTCTGGGTCATGGTGAGTCCTTCACGGTGTCTGGGTCACATTGAGTCCTTCACAGTGTCTCCATACTTAGAAAAATATCTATATTTGGACTTAGACAGTAATATGCAGAACATGGATTACGTTTTATCACTAGAGAGTAAAATATCTTGAATCATAAATATAAAGGTGTGATAATATATGTGAGAATTATGATGATGCATAAGACATGTAAATAATAAAAAGAGTAATTAACATCCATAAGATTTGTTATCATTAAAACATGATGTGTAGATATTATCGAGATTGAAGAGCGTTAGCATGATGTGAAATGAACATTGAGATTAATTAACAGTAATAGGATTTGTGATCATTAAAACATGATTAACACATGAGGAGTCCAACAATATCCCCCTTTTTGATGATAACAAATCAGATATAGTCAGAATATAAATGAAATGTAACATAAAATAAACTAGCATATTAGAATAGTAAAAAACATTATAGAATTGACATTATAGGTTTTCTCTATAGGTTTTCTCCCCTTTTCACACTTGTAGTTTTTCTCCCCCTTTTGGGATTATCAACAAGTAGATAGAATGAAAGGAAACACAACATTTGGCATTAAAAAAGGGTTCAGAATTCAATAAAACATGAAACAACAAAAGACATCCCATCAAAAAGAAAAACAGTCCTCAGAATCTTCATGGATCCACCTTGTCTTTTCCTTTATCAGCGGCAGGAGATGGTGTTGAAGTAGAAGAAGGCATAGATGTGTTAGACAATGAGGGTAAGTGTAGACCGTCAAACACAGATGGATCAAAAGTATGAGCAGTAGAATATCTAGGTTGTGGTTGGTCATGAATGACTGGCCAGATCTGAGAAAGAGCTTGGGTAACTGTCATGGCAGTTGAGGCTAAGGTAGGTAAACCAGGTTTAAGGGGTGCAACAGCTGGAGAAACTATAACAGTACTCTGCACATGAAGATATGACTTCAAAAGATTGATGAAATCAGTAATGATTTCACCACCATATGACATAGCCTTTTCAAAATCATCCTTATTCTCCAGAAATATGTCCATCATTCTGGTGAGCTCTATAAGTTTCTGAACTTGAGCATTAAAATCTTGAGTCACCGGAGGGATTCTCGAATTTTCCACAAGATATATAAAGTGATATATCATATCACTTTTAGAGAAAATCCAGGAGAGATACAAATCAATTTTCATGGTGATCTCTTTTTGAGCATCATTGGCTATCATAGAATGAATTCTAACCAAGTCCAATGCTCTATCACTATTCTTAATCACATATGACAAATAAGATAGATCCAAGCCACTAAAGGCATTATGAAGTTCTTCATTTATTATGGATCTCAGCATAGAATTATCCAATGAAGGTGTGAAGGTCTGACCAGAAGCAGGTGAAGCCTTGACAGTTTCAGTTAGAACATCGAGCGGTTTCAGAACTTTTTGTAGGCATCCAGTGTATTCATCTGTAAGCTTATTCAGATTTTACACAAGCTCTCTCATGCATTCCATCATTTTGGTGTGTATTTTTCAAATATTTTCATCAAAAGATATTAGGTACGGATGAACATGAGACACAATCTCCCTATCAAGGAGGGAACTAGAAGACTCAGGAGAAACAAAAACAAGTGCAAGGGCAGAAACAGGAGCAGGCTATGATATCAAAGATAACTCATTCTGTAGACATGCTACCATACATTTCAGATTTGCAACATCAGCACTCAGCACCTTATTCTCTACTATGACTTCTTGAATTTCTTGGATCATCCTTGGTTGAATATGCAAGATAATAATTTCCAAGAGAATTGATGCATCTTCTTGACTTAACTGAGTCACTGGACGAGGTTGAGTGGATACAATTTTCTCAACTCCAGATAACAAAGACTCTCCAAAAACATTCACATTATCTTTTATCACAAAGGAGTGATGCTCAGGTTAAGGATGTAGGTAAAGGTAGTGGTTCAGATTCTGGTTGAGGTTCAGAGTCATCTTCAGACTCAGATTCTGATTCAGATTGATGATGGGGCTCTGGTTCTGGTTCTAGATGAGCTAAGGAATTCAGTTGAAACAGAGAAGAATGATCCATTCCAGTTGCAGTCACATGATGTGACTCATTCACATCATAAAAGCTTGGGAACTCATACCGAGAGTACACAGAGAAAGTGATAGAAGGTTGAGAAGCTTCAGCAGATCCCACTTCCACAATATCAAGGTTATGAGGTTCCTCCCCCTCAAGTTGTGCTTCCCTTCCAGATTCGTTAGGTTTAGGAACAAGGAAAAGATCCATATGATCATCCCTAATCTCTTTAGCAAACTCTTTCCTTGCCAGCTAAAATGAAAATTCAATCCTTTCTTCATCAGATGGAATAATCTCAGGAACTGATTGTTCCACTAGATGAGCTTCCAGAATTGCTTCATTCTCAACAGAAAGATTCTGTTCAACAAGATCTGACTCTAAGGTTTCTTGTTGTTCTGAAACAGGAAAACAAATTTCCTTACAGTACTAGGATATTCATATTCCTTATGAAGAACAACTGAAGGATCCGTATTCCTTTCCTTTTCAACCACAACTTCCTCTCCTTCTGGTATTTTAGCAGGGATAACAGTAGGGAAAACAGACCTTTACTCTTCAACCAGAACTTTTTCCATTTGAGGTATTCCAGGTTCTTCTTTAGAGGGTACTTCAGCTGTTAAATATTATTGTTCTTCATCTCTTGAATACTCACCCACTTCATCGGATTCCAAAACAGGATCAGCTATGTTCTTAGGCCTTCATGGATAGTCAACATGATTAAACATTTTATACAGTTGACCACTATCCTCAACCCACTGCTTTTTCCAGGTATTCCAGCTTATATTAATCCTTATAATGATAGGCCTAGACATGCAGTAATCAAGGTCCTCTAATTTTTCTTCATTCGGTCCAACCATCCCTATTGCAACTAACACAGCTAAAATCATCATTGAATCAATCGGGGAGGTGGATTTGAAAGTTACTTTGATAATATCACAGATATGGTTGATAACATACTTACACAGATTGATCTTATGGCTATTCTTCAACAGGTGAATCAGGAACACATCCTGATACTTCATCACAACAACATCCCCTTTTCTTGTACTAACCAAATTCTGAACAAAGTTGAACAGAAGTCTTGTCTCCCAATCTAGTTCAGCAACTATGACCCTTCGCTTGGTTCCATTTCCAGTTATACTTTCTAGAGAATTATATAGGTCAAAGATGTCGGTTGTTGGAGGAGGGTCTCTCTAGTAATCTTCACAAACTCCTTCATGTGGAATTCTTAGGCATGCAGCCCACAACTTTGAAGAGAAAGAGAACTTCTGACCATCGATCGAGCTGGTCACAATAATGCATTCTTCAAACTCAATAGAGAACATCACATACTAATAGAATTGAGATAAAAGCCTTCGGTAAATCGAACTATTCTGTCCAGTGATCCATTCAAGCCATCCTTGTTCTCCTAACACTTTCAAAACTAAAGATCTGCTAGACAGAAACCATTCAGGGATAACCTCTTTTTCAGGTACAACCGTACGACTTACCAGGTTTGGGTTTATAAGTCCTTTGGGATCTATCCTCGGTATCCTCTTTTGTTTCTTAGAGCGGTACTTCTCAGACGATGGTGAAGATGAATGCTTCGTCCTTGGCATTCACTGAAGGTTCAGGTGAGAGGGAAGAGAAGGTTCCGGATAGATTTCGGGAAAGGAATCGAATGAAACCCTTATGTTTTATCATTTAGGAATGTCAAACGTCATAAAAACAAAAACGTGGGAAATCAAATAGCGGTGAAATAAAAATTACCGCGATAAGGGTTAAAATAATAATAAACATAATTCTCATGGTGAGACCTTGAGTTGGTATTACAGTGAGACAGAAAACTAGTCATCATGGTGAGACAGTTTACAGTCGTCACAGTGAGACAGTGAGCATTTTATATAGTCACGGTGAGACAGTGAGTTGTCAGACCGTGAGCATAAATCAGTAACTTAGAAATAGTAAGTATGAAACTGTAAAGTAAAGTACAGTAAAGTATTAAACGTTAAGATCATTAGGATATTTACTTATGGTTAACCATACCAAGATCTTGTATGATGTAGACTAATCTTTTAGAATTTAATGGTTTAGTGAATATATCAACAAGTTGTTATTTAGTACCAATGAATTCCAAAGTGATATCAACTTTTTGATAATGATCCCTCAAAAAGTGATGTCTTGCACCAATATGTTTTTGTCCTAGAATGAGAAACACGATTCTTAGAAATATTAATAGCACTAGTGTTGCCACTATTTATTGGGACATGTCTGAATTGATATCCATAGTCTAGTAATGTGTGTTTCTTCCACAAAATTTGTGCACAACAACTTCCAGTAGCTATGTATTCATCTTCTATAGTTGGTAATGTGACAGAATTTTGTTTCTTACTACATCATTATACTAGTGACTTGCCTAAAAGATGACATGTTCTAGAGGTTCTTTTTCTATCTAACTTACATCCAGCAAAATCATCATCAGAGTGAATAACTAATTCAAATGATTGTCCTTTGGGATATAACAGTCATAAATTTGGAGTATGCTTGAGGTATTTGAAAATTCCCTTTACAGCATTTAAATGTGACTCTTTATGGTTTGATTGAGAACGAGAACACATACACACACTAAACATAATATCAGGATGACTAGGAGTCAGGTACAGTATACTTTCAATCATTCCTCTATAAGTGGTTTGATCAACAGATTTACCATTTTCATCCAGATCCATCTTACAGGTGGTACTCATGGGAGTGTCACTACTTTTTGTGATATCCAATCCAAAGCATTTTAAAAGATCTCTAATATATTTACTTTGAGTTAAAATAATTTCGTCATCATTTTGAAAGATTTGAAAACCAAGAAAGAATTTATGTTCACCCATTAAACTCATTTCAAATTCATTGTGCATCATTTTAGTAAAATCAGTACATAATGTATGTTTTTGAAGATCCAAAAATAATATCATCTTCATAAATTTGTACAACTAAAACATCTTTAGAATTTTGTTTTATAAACAGAGTAGGATCAGCGATTCCTTTTGAAAAACTTTTAGAAATTAGAAAAGTACTTAATCGATCATACCAAGCTCTTGGAGCTTGATTTAATCCATATAAAGCTTTTGATAGTTTGAAAATATGATTTTGAAAATGAGGGTTTGAAAATCCAGGTGGTTGTTCAATAAAAACATCCTCAGCAATATAACCATTTATGAATGCACTCTTGACATCCATTTGATATAGTTTAAAATTTAGATGTGCAACATAATCAAGTAAAATCCTAATAGCTTCTAATCTGGATACTGGAGAAAAAGTCTCCTCATAGTCAATACCTTCTTCTTGACTATAGCCTTCTGCAACTAGCCTAGCTTTATTTTTATCTATGTTTTCGGATTCTTCTAATTTATTTCTAAACACCCATTTAGTGCCTATTTTGAAAGTTTTTTTAGGTCTTTCAACAAGATTCCAATCTTTATTTCATTCAAACTGATTGAGTTATTATTGCATGGAAATTACCCAAAATTCATCATTAATAGCATCATCAATGTTTTTATGTTCAAGTTGTGACAAGAAGGCTTGATGTTCAACCTGATTTCTAAGAGAAGCTCTAGTATGTGTCCCACTATCAAGATTTCCAACAAAATCATCTAAAGGATGATTATTTAGAATTATAGTTGATCTAGTAAAGGTTGGACTAGAAACATCAGGTTCATTAACAGGTTGGGAGTCAACATAAGCAGGTTCTAGAAAATTTCCAGAACTGGTTGTCATTATAGCAGGTTCATTTGATTTGTTATTAAGGACCATAACAGATAAATATTCATCACGATTTTCAAGATATGTTTTAGGCTCATGTGGATCTGTTTCATCAAACTTGATGTGAATATATTCTTCCAAAAACATGGTCCTTTTATTGAAAAGTCTATAGGCTTTATTAGAAATTGAATAACCTAGGAAAATTCCTTCATCACTCTTGGATGCAAACTTTGTCAAGATTATCTTTGGTATTAAGAATAAAGACTTTGCATCCAAAGACTCTGAAATAGTTAACCTTAGGTTTCCTATGGTTCCACAACTCATAAGGGGTCTTTTTAAGAATAGGTCTGATAAAGACTCTATTGATAATATAACTAGTTGTATTCACAACCTCAGCCCAAAAGTAAATAGTCTGGTCATACAAATTTAGCATGGTTCTGGCAATTTCATGCAGGGTTCTATTCCTCCTTTCTATAACACCATTTTGCTGAGGTGTCCTAGGGGTAGAAAATTTATGACTATAGCCATTGTGTGAGAAATAGGATTCAAATTCAAGTTTCTCAAACGGACGACCATGATCACTTCTTAGAGTTTTAATCATTAGTCCACTAAGGTTCTCTATATATTTGGAGTATTTAAGAATGTATGAACAAGCTTCACTTTTTTGAGATAAGAAGTATACCCAAGTATATCTTGAAAAGTAATCTACTAAGACATAGACATAGTGCTTCCTATTTAATCTAGAAACTCTAGATGGTCCAAACAAATCCATGTGAACCAACTCGAGAGGTTGAGAAGTTGAGACTTCTTTCTTTGGTTTGAAAGAGATTTTGTGTTGCTTTCCCTTTTGACAGGGAGTACACACTTTGTCATTTAGAAACTAAAGTTTGGGTAGGTCTCTCACTAAGTTCTTCCTAGTAAGTTTTCTAAGTGAATGTATATTGCAGTTTCCTAATCTTTTGTGCCAAAGCCAAGACTCATTATGAAAATCATTTAAACAAGTAATATTTTTCATGGATAATGAATTTAAATCAACAGCATAAAAATTTTCATTGCACATGGAAGAAAATAATAAATCATTTTTAGAATTAAAAACATTGCAGGAATCATTTTCAAATTTAATATTAAAACCATCGTCACATAAATGAGAAATACTTACCAGATTATATTTATGTTCATCAACAAATACAACTTTAGAAATTAATACTAAGTCGGTGTTACCAATCTAGCCTAAGGTGATGATTTTAACTTTAGAATTATCACCAAAGGTGAAAATGCCTCCATCAATTCTGACTATGCTTTTAAAGAATGGGAAGTCTCCTGACATATGTCTTGAACATCCACTGTCCAGTACCAAGTCTTCCTACAGGAGCACTTTAAGCAGGTTCCCTACAAAACAGATTTATATAGGAAATGATTTTGGTTCCCAGATTTTCTTGGGTCCAGACAGGTTAGCTAATAAAACATTAGGTACCCAAATTTGTCTTATGGGTCTCATAAAATTTGTAGAATCAACAGATTTTAAAAGATAAACCATATTAGATCCGTAACTATGAATATAACTAGTTTAAGCATATAAATGTGCAGACCTAGAAATAGTAGTATTCTGTCCAGATTTAAGAATAAATCTATTCTTAGTAATCTGTCTCTATCCAGGTTTGTAGCCTATTCCAGTAGTGTATTTTGGTGCAACATTCTTTCCTAGAATTTTATTTAGTGTATCCTTTCCATTTGTGAACTTCTATAAATCATTTCTAAGTTGCTCATTAGACATTTTTTGTTTAGTGTTCTCCCTTAATAGTTGATCATTTTTATCTTTTTCAATAGTAATATTGGTTTTAAAAATAGTAGTGAGAGCATGCTGTTTCTTTTATGATTTGTATTTATCCTTAATTTTATTGCATGTCTCTTCCGGCATATTACAATATTCAAAAAATTCCTCACTAGTCATGTTTTTAGACTCAAAATCAGATTCTGCACTATCTTCAGAATAATAAGAATATAAAGCAGGAGTATCTAGGGTTACCTCAGATGTGTTTGTCATAAAACACATGTTTGCCTTATTTATGGTTTCAGTCTCAGAAGCTTCATATTCATTGGAGCTATCCTTAGAAGTGCTCCAAGTAGTCTTCATAGACTTTTTTTACTTATTGTCCTTGTAATCATATATATTCTTGCATTTGAGCTTTGGGCAGTCTGTTTTAATATGTCCTTTTATTTTTCACTCATAACAGACAACTTCATCACTTTTATATGGCTTTTTCCAGTCCTTCTTCCAATGTCCCTTATTGTCATACTTTCATTTGTAATTTGATTTTCTGAATAATTTATTCTTCCTATAAAATTTATTATACATTCTAGCTATCTGAGCCATTTCAGCATCACTATCAGAGTCTGAATTTTCACTGGTTGAACTATCAGTAGGTAGTGGAGATTTACCTTTGTCCTTTCTCATTGAAGAAGTAGTCTTGAAAGCCACTGATTTTCTCTTAGGTTCATCATCTTCCTCTTTATTCACATTGAGTTTTTCCTCATACATCATAAGCTTACCAATGAGTTCTTTGATAGGTAGAGCAGCAATGTCACATGACTCTTTGATTGAGATAGAGGTGTCTCTCCATCGTTCTGGTAAACATCTCAGAATCTTCATAATTTGTTCCTTTGCTGGAACAAATTTACCAAGTGAACTCATTGTATTGACTATATCATTAATCCTGTGATAAATATAAGAAATAGGTTCATCAGTATTCATTTTAAAATTATCATATTTAATAGTATAAGTATTTAATCTCATTTTTTTAACATTGGTTGTTCCTTCATGAGAAACACCCAAATTATCCCAAATTTCAAAATCAGTTTTACAAGCAGAAATTCTGTTAAACTCTTCATATCTTAAACCATAGTACATGGAATTCATATATTATAAATTATTATGGTAAGCATTCTTTGTAGGTTCATCCGATGTGGATCTAACAGTAGTGGGATGTTTATATTATGATTCTATGGCAGTCCAAATATCAAAACCCATGCTCTCTAAATGAATTTTCATTTTCAGTTTCCATTGAGCATAAATTGTACCATTGATGAAAGGTGGCATGTTAGTAGCATCACCCTCTAGTCTATTATCCATAACTAGATTTTTGAAAGATAATTTAAAGAGATAAAAAAATTTAACTAGCAGAAATTTAAGATCTTTAAAGATGCAACTAAAATCAAAGATGAAAAACAGAGTATCTTGAAAATCCTTAAACAAAAACTAAACCTCTGATACCAAATGTTGGTCAGAGTGGACACTCAAGAGGGGGGTGAATTGAGTTCCAATTAAATTTTCTGTTAAAATATTGTCCAGTTAAAATCCCCCGATTTATAAAATATGTTAACCTGTAGTGAATTTATACATATTGTAAATATTTACTTTGCTTCTCAAAGATTGATTAGGTCTCAGTTAACATAACAACAAGGTCTAACTAACTTTTGAAGCTAACCTATTGATTTAAAATAAGTGTAAAAACATGCTAATTTAACTATACATGTAGCTTCAAAGTTGATTTTTATTTCAAAGTAATAGCAATAGTATAAATAATATATATGTAGTATACATTAAAATTAAATCAAATATGAATAGAAGATATAAAAATAGGTTCAGTCTCAAGCCGAGACTTAGTCCTCTCAAATATATATAAATTTGATCCACACCCTGGATCGGGGTTAACAACAGTTTACAAAACTGTCCAGGCCACGCAGGGACCTCTACCACTGTTCTTCGTGCGAAACAAAACAAAGACCAGGTCACACAAGGACCTCTTCCACAGTTGGCATAGGTATACAGGAGTTATGAGAATTTGAGTCAGGATTTTGATATCCTCTAGTTCAGTACAGGAGATAGTGTGTGTAAAAGATATAAAGAGTACACCACACTTCTTGAATGTTAATAAATAAATCACGTAGATAAGATAGATGAGAGTTTAGAAATCTCTAGTGATTATCAAGGTAGCTCTGGACTCATTGGATTTAGCAGGTATGCTTATGAGTCCTTCTCTGGTTTTTCTGTTGAAAAACAGAGTGTCGTAGTTCAGATTGTGTTCTTCAGGAGTGATAATGGTCTCTTGATTCGTCGTGTGTTCTTCAACAGTATTGGATTCCACTCACGAGAGTTATCTGAAGGTCTTGAAATCTCCTTCTCATTCGGGATTGTTCTCTGATGTATGTATGTTCTTCACGCTGTATCATCACACTTTTCTTGCTTTTTCACTTTCACGTTTCCTCATTTTGTGTACTACATCTCAGTATTTCTTATATTCCATGACTTCTGGCAGTAGGAATGATTCACTTTTCATAGGTACGAGATACAGTTTCCTGAATTCCAAAAACTAACATTAAACAACATTAAATGCATTAAAAACAACAAATATTACTGCTAAAATTAATTAAATAATATTGACAAAAAACTTAAGAAACAGTGTCACATTGATTAAGTAAACGGTGTCTTCTTCATGATGTGTGGTTCACGGTTTGTCCTTCACGGTGTTTCCTTCACAGTGTCTGGGTCACGGTGAGTACTTCACGGTGTCTGGGTCACGGTGATTCCTTCACAGTGTCTAGGTCACAGTGAGTCCTTGACGGTGTCTGGGTCGGGTGAGTCCTTCACGGTGTCTGGGTCACTGTGAGTCCTTCATGGTGTCTGGGTCACGGTGAGTCTTTCACGGTGTCTCCATACTTAGACAAATATATGAATTTAGACTTAGACAGTAATATGCAGAACATGGATTAAGTTTAATCACTAGATTTTAAAAGAGCTTGAATCATAAATATGAAGGTGTGATAATATATGTGAGAATTGTGATCCTGCATAAGACTTGTAAATAATAAAAAGAGTAATTAACATACATAAGATTTCTTATCATTAAAACATGATGTGTAGCTATTATTGAGATTGAAGAGCATTAGCAAGATGTGAAATGAAGATTGAGATTAATTAACAGTAATAGGATTTGTGATCATTAAAACATTATTAACACATGAGGAGTCCAACAATAACAAAATTCACAAACTTCAACACCATGATAAAACCATCAATTTTTTACATATAAAGGTATGAGAGGATCCAATATCAAATAAGGAACATGCTAATAGAGAGGCTATAAGAATATTTCCATTGAATTTTTATAGTCCAACCTCACTATCCACAAATATAGACTACATTGCATGAAATTTTATGTACCTCATCCCTAGGATATAGTCTGACTCCCCTGAGATTCACCATGCTTCTTATATGGGTGAACTTTCCCCGAAGCACCACATCCACAACCTCTACCACCTCAGCCCGTAGAACTCTAGTTTCTAGGCTTATATGATGTAGAAGATCCCCGCCCACACTGTGACTATGTCTAGCTACACCATCACTAGTCATATATTGTTGTGTCCTACATAAAAACCATATATTCACCATATTTCTACAAGACAGACACTCTACTGATTGATGGAGTAGTTTCTATGATAATGTCCTAGCCTACCACACTAATGAAAAATCACTCTAGTGAAGTCCTATAGAATCAAGCCTCTTGTATTACCACTCATATTTCCCCTGAATTGGATACAGTTCTAAAAATGGAGCATCATACTCTCATAATTTTCAACTCATGATTATTCAATAGCCACTACAAATCCAGCATTGGAAATCTCGTTCAGGATCCCTTTGGCAATTAGAACCTGATCTACCACCTCATAGTTCTTATTTAACCAAAAGTGGTTATCTTGGGACTTAGTCTTGCACTAAATTGAATCCTTAGTCCATCAAATATTAGTTTTTCATCTCCTACCATTGCTGAAAAAACACACCATAGGTATTTAAATCATCAATCATAATCCAACACGGACATGATCCAATAAGTCAGCCACATGAACTCTTTTTCTATCTCCAACCTAAGCATCTATGGATATAAGTTCTCCAAGAACCTATCTACAATCAGTCTTTCTAGTTCATGCCTAAACGTCACACTAGTTCTTAACTGAACCTCACAAAAAATAATCATCCAACATGACCCTCCTCTCGGAATGAGTATCCAAATATTCATGTATCGTCACAATGTACTCAAACCACAACTCTTCTCTCTCAGTTACACCATATCTCAAAAAATACCGAGGGTCTTGTAACTGAAACTCTCTCATAAGGTCAAACGTGTTTTTTCTCAACCTAACCTGGGTCTCCTCGCATGAATTTCCGGAAGTGAGTGAGGTTTTCTCGAAATTTATCCCCTTCTTCGTCACCCAGTAGAATCGATGCCTCAGGTTCCACTGCAAGTACAACATTACCATCCAAAACCTTGTATCATCCTGTCAACAAGCATCATCATTGAGTAAAATATTTACAATTCCAAGCACACATCATATGACTCATAAAAACAATTACCACATATATGTAACAGAAATAATCACAAAAAATCATTTCCCAAGACCTCATTGTGCTGTCAAAACCAGGGCACTATCAGTACCCTTAACCATACTACAAATAAGCTTTAGTTATCTAAGGGAATTATCAATCCCATATCATGTTTCACATTTATACACCCAATTATTTTCATTATCTCATAATTTAACACTTCCAATTTTATATTAGGAACCATTGTAAATTTTATTTCACAAGAAAAGAAAAATAGTTTAATTTCAAAAACGTACCCAAAAAAAATTTTCCATTAATTCCTAAAATGATGCATGTCACAAAATAATAATATTTTCCTAGAATTATTAATGTAGATTCAAAACATATGACATTTCATCCCATGATTCAATTATTAAAAAATTTCAAAAACAATTTTCACATCACACAACAAGTGCACCACCCAAGGTGAAAAAACATTCAACTATAACAACAAATAGCAATAACAACAATCCCAATATGAGTACATGGGTTTTTTTCTACATGGGTTTTCAATACCCATGCATGAGAGAATGTTCAAACCCCAAATTTTCCTCATATCCTGTCAAAATTTCCCCAAATAGTAAGACAAATGTAAAATAATATAAACCTCCTTTGAAACCAGTTGCTAATTTCTTGATGACAGTTCCATGCACTAGTGCCAAGAGCTAGTCAGTCTCATGACCGCAAAAACATCTCCCATTTTACAGAGGTTTGCCAATAGTTGTGGGAGTCTGTTAAGCCAGTTATGGGGATACTATACCCTATTTTATTAGATTAATACACCAACAGAAATAATAATCTAGAGAATAATCATATATATAACCATAAACAAAACAGATAACTCAATAAAATCGAAGAAAAAGATAAAATAAACAAACTAATGTTGAAAACATGTCATGATAATATATATATCAACTATCTAAAAATGAAAACACTATATAAAGAATCCTAAGACTCTTTGTGGGTAATGAATCACTTGTGGTTCCCTCAACCATGCTCTATCCCTAAATCATCCATATACCTTAGGGCCTTTTACCTTAACCATTCATAAAACAATAAATTATATTTGGGTATCAATCATGAAACACATGTAGGGTGTGAGTAAAACTCAGTAGGCCACCACCAATATTTTCTAAAAAAAATCTAGTTAGGTTATAGTGTATGAAAATTTATAATGAAATAAGTATAATGCATATAAAATTGTTATCATATTATTTATTTTCTTTATTTAACCACATTAACTTCTGGGATCCCAAGGACACAAGTACATTAATGCCAGCTTCGACTCAAGACATAGCTCATTGTTTTCTTAGGAAATATCATATCTTAATACCTACTCCAGCTCATGCCAGAGCCTAAAGTATTCAAATGTGATATCATTTCTCAGTACACGCTTTGTCTCATGTTAATGCCTGAAGAACTCCCTTGTGTGGTCACATGTCAGAGTACCTTTGTTAACATTCATTAATTAATAATTGAATTACATTATTACAATTAATACATCACACATTATAATTACCATGTTCCCATTCTGTAATTTATATATGAATGACCATATTCCCATTCATAAACATGCATTAGAATGGCCATTTCTCATTCTTTACTTCATTCTTGAATGACCATGTTCCCATTCATAAACACAAAATAGAATGACCATGTTACTATTCTTCAATTAGTACATTAATGACCATGTTACAATTCATAAACACCTAATAAATTCAAAAATAATGTATTCACTTAAATTATATTACTAATTCAAAAATTATTTTATCACATAATTACCCTTAATCAATTCACCAATTAATTAAATCATTAAACACAATAATTAATTTTACAAATAATTAATCAGGATTCAAAAACTCAATTCCCATAATTAGTTCCAAAATTAATTATCTCATCCTCATTCTCAATTATTCATAACTAATTCCATAATTAAATATCTAAATCTACAAAATCAGTATCACATAATTAATCCCAAAATAAATAATCACAATTCAACCAATTAAAATTTTCATAATTAATTCCCCAATTAATTATCTAAATATCCATCCCTAAATCTCATAATTAGTCTCCCAAATAATTATCTAATTTGATAGCCACTAAATCTCATAATTAATTCTCATAATTAATTAATTATTTCAACAATGCATTAATTAGATCAATTGGCCACAGTAATTAACCCAATTTAGGAATTAAAATTGTTAATGAACGCAATAAATTCTACAATTTGGGTACATGTATCAAAATCCTGACTATGGAAATTGAATATTAGACCAGCTTCCTCAATTCATTGATATATAATCACCCAATATAAATCCCCAAAAATTTCGTGGAACAACAACATAGATCTTGATTTGAATCTTAGAACCCTAAATGGAAAATAAAGAAATAAAGATCATGTAAATATATATCTTGATCTAGAGTCATATATCTAGATCTCACTAAATAGATGTAGATCTATCCAATATAGTAGATTACATTACAGAGAGAAGGTGGAATGAATGGGTGATGATTGTGAGAATAATTGGGAGAGGATTCAATAACCAGGAGAGGAGTAGATCATTGATCTTGGCTTTGATTCATGAAAAATAGTTGTTGTGAGGGATTGAAATTTTTCTAGTAGGCTTCAAAAAAGTGAATGTAAAGCTAGGGTCTAATGGGGGTTGAAATAGGATATTTTCGTTCGTTTCAAGAATTTTAGACATATTTTTTAGGCTTAATAAATTCCCCCACATGGTTAGTTGGGACCAGGTATTGGTTTTCCATAATCGTATTCCAACCATGCACCTATTATTTTAGGTGTTCATAGTTACTCCTATTAGTTGTCTCAGGCTCAGGTATGCATGGTTTTCTTGGTTGTGGTGTACGATTTTCCCTAACTATGTACCAACCATGCATAACCACTTTTTATTTTGTTTTTATAAAAATTTCACCAAAATACAAATCAAGTCAAAAACCAAACAAAAAATTATTCAAAATGAATATAAGAGTACATAAAAAGGAGCCTAATACAACTCTGGAAATTGTTGGGATATTACATGATTCCCGTAGTTATATCATGAGATATAAACTGTTATCCAATGAATTAAAAGGTGATATAGGACCCCACGTATCATTATCCATACATATTAGTTCCATATAAAATAAAACCATTCATATTATCATTAATAACTACTAGAAAAAAAATGGGATTTATAGCTTTTCTAAATATTCTCATTTAAAAAAACATGATCATTATATAAACACTTGATAATCCAAATGGAGTATTAAAAAAGATAACATATGTGGAGATTTATGAACCATTACAATATATGATAAATATCCTTTAAAGATGTATGATAAATCATAGAAATATATTTTTCTAGAAAATCATTTCTTAATATATTCTGAAAAATATATGATTTTCATGTCACATTCTAAAAATAATTTTTTGAGATAAAGAAAAAAATTATAAAAACAATAATTAAAAATAATCCAATACTCATACCATGATAATTAATAAAATATATTTCAAAATTTTAAGTAGTAGTGAAGAATATAATACTATGGTAAGAAGATTATTTTTTATTGTATTCTAAAAACTATTTATTGAAAACCCAAATTGTTAATGGTTAATGTAACCATTTTTTAAAATTATAATAGATTAATATAAGGATCATTGTATATAAATGTAATTTGGGATTCCTCTATGAATGTGAGAACATTATTTGGAATAAAAAAACCTGGATCTGGGGGGGATCTATTAAAATGGATGATAACTATTCTTAATAGAATTTACCTTTTATTATGAAACAATATATTCAAACAAGAAGAAAAATATAGTTTGAAACATGATTCCCCCATGAAAAAAATATGAAAATTGAATATAACAGAATCCTGAGTTACGATATTACAATTTTGAAATATTATAATTAAAGTGGAGTGATTTTAACTCAAGAAAATTATTTGAGTTAAGAAAACCCCTAACCATTATTCCTAATTAGTCATATATTATACCACATCCTAAAAACATATCTTGATACACTTTTTTATATCCTTATTCATATACATTACCCTTCAATATAATATTTATTAACCGTTAATTATGAATATATTATTCTATTATTGACTTTTTTCAATATCGAGTGTTAGTACCTTGATCATTTGTGACTAGTTTCAAAATTGGTGTTATCTTATTAATTATTTTCCAAATTAGTATCATTCAATGATAATATAGGATTGTATAAATGATTTTTCTGTAGTTTATAGTGTTATAATTTTATTTTATTATAGTTTTAGCTATAGTTTTATAGATGAAAATATATTGGAACACGTTCAGGAGATTTTTAGCATATGAATGGTGGTAAATTAATTGAAATGTTAATATATTTTATTACCAAACTAGAAAAAATATTATTATTTACATATTAATATCCAATATTATTCGACAAATTTTATACATGAAATAAATTTTTTTATCATTAGTCATTTTGGTGGTTAAAACGACCCAACATGAATATAAAAAACTTTATTTTTCAATATGGATAATGAAGAGATTGCTTTGTTTTAATATCACTATCACAATAGAATAATTAATCTATTTATATATTATTGAGGAAATGAGTCAAAAATTTTATGAGTTATATAAATGAGTTAAATGTAAATTATGTGTTCACTTATACATAAACATCATTTTCTCTTAATTTAATAGGCTTAAAAGATTTGTTTTTAAATGATTATTTATTGATAATATCTCTTACAGAATTTTTAATATATATTTATTGAATATAAATAATGAAATACATAATATATCTATATTTAGTAAACCCATTTTTTGAACTAACCTATAAATGGAATTGATGAAAATTGAAACATTTCGTTCATGGAGGTGGTAGTTTGCGCATGCATAAGAGCACCGTTTTTTTATTGAATGGGAGGGGATTAAATAATTTTTATATCCTAAATATAATAATGTTTAATTATATTAATTATAATTATGTCATTATATTAATATTTGTAGAATGGTTTTAAAAATTGTGTATGATAATGAAAAATAATATAACTAAAATGGTAAGTAAGGCATATATTGGAGATTCGAATATTCTCTTGATGTATCCTTTGGAAATGAAGGAATTGAGGGAATTTTTTGTGGGAAAAATCTAATAATATTTAAAATTGGATGTTTAATAAGTAAATACGTTATATTTTCTTATTAATTTCTAAAAAAAATTATGGTTTTGAAAAGGATGGAAGTGCTCCCCTTTTATTGGAAAAAATAAGGACATATCGTTCAGAAGAATATTAGGTAATGGGTAAGAATGGAATTACATGAGAGTTAGTTGAGTTAGGTAGGTAAATTATAGATAATTGTTGAAATAAAAAAGATATTATTTAAGGTATATGGTTCTTATAGATTTAGTAAAATTCATGAAACATTAGATTACTAGTTTAAACACTTATTAATCTTGATTAAAATTTAACCACAATAATTATTTTATCAGTAGAAATATAACACTATTCATACCAAATTTGAATATGATGAATCTAAATTTATACTCTATTTAATATAATTAAATTTCTAATTTTTGGGAAATTAACATTTAAAATAATTCTTATAATGGGTTGAATAACTGTTTTTCTAAAAAAATCATTTTTGTCATTAATTTGTTTTAATATTATTTACCATTTATTATAAATTAGATAAGAGTTAATTCAATTATGTATATTTTAAAAAATCATATTAGAGTCCTAATTTAAAATATTTTCATTTAATTTAACAAAATTACATAATATTTAGGAATTTATCAATCTTTGAAAAAAAAAATTAACAATGGTAACAAATATTTACCATGGAAACTAAATTTGATGCATAAAAATTAAATTGATTGCATTAATTAATTTTATCATGATGATTAAAAATATTAAAATCACACTATGTGATCGAATTTCAAAAAGTGATAAAAATTATTTTTCATATAATTGTCCACAACACACATAAGAAATTTTAATATACATATTTCATTTATGCATAAATTGACCATTGTTTTATGATATCCTTTAATATAGTTTTTATAATGTGATTAATTATAAAGATAGATTCACATTTAATAAATATAATACAATATAAATCATTGATAATTTTATAAAGGTATCTTTTCATTGTTTATTTTTTTTCAAGACAATCTTCTCACACAATATTTAATTAAGGAATGTATATAATAAAATTTTATATCTTTACAATAATTGAGGTTGAGTGAGGGAGCCCATGTTATGAGATTTTATTTCATGAGATGTAGGATACAACAATGTTGTAGGCTTGTTATCACTTTCTCTAAATTAGGCTATCAATAACTGTTCTTACATTATGTTCTGAGACATGTGTTTGATATTTTAGAAAAAATCCCCCATGACGGCCTCTAGTTGTGAATTAGGAGGGTGGTGATGATAATTTCCTAGAGGTTGTTGGTCAGAACCTATATCCATACCTATTTAAGTGATATATGATACAATCTAATAAAAATAGTTACAATTGGTATAATTGACGAACATAGAGTTTATTACTTCATGATGACACTAGTAGAGAGGATGACTAGAGTTCAGGGCAAGAGACGGTCTACCAGTAGTGGTAGTTAAGGGACTGATTGTGTTTTGTGAGGAAGTTGGGGAGGAATTCTTAGAGAAATTTCCCCACTCTAGTCTATTTATGGGAAGAGACCAAGGCTGGGATATGAAGTGTATATCGGATCGGACCAGGGATTTCCAGTTGCAACACCCTCCAACATTTACTAGAGAGGGTGGACTTGAGAGAGATGAGTTATGTGTTGAGTCCATCGAGATTATAATTGATCACTTATAGGTTCATATGGATTTTCAGTTCATGTTGGATTCTTACCTGATAAAAGGATCAGTGATGCACTTGTGGGATATTTAGGTCCATACTGGACGGGCTGATAGTATGTAATTGAGGGACTTCATAGATAATGTCCGAGAGAACATATATCCAGAGACGCTAAGGAAATAATGATTAATTGGGTTCATGAGGTTGACACAAGGGAGTATTTTTATTATGATCTATGTTGGATGCTTTTGCAAATTTTAAAGTTTTTTTCTAGTATTGGAAGGGGATGAGAGAGTTGTGGGGAGGATTTTTTTGGGATTAAATGTGAGACTAAGACATAGGTTAACCATTCTCAGTTAAATAAGTGTGATGAGTTTTTTTATTAGGGCCTCAAATTTAATGGTAACCATAGAGAATATTGAAATGTAGGATGGGTGGTTCCAACAAGATTATCAAGAGGTACAACTTCTGAGAGTAGGAGGCATTTCTACGATAGTAGAAGCCAGCGAAGTTTGACATAAAGTACCCAGATAGAGGGATTAGTTGAATAGGACGTTACTCGAGTGATATGTCACCAATGGGGTGGGTTAGGTGAATTTTAGATATAGTTCCCCCAAATACCAATAATGGTTTGGTCTTGTCGAAAATGGTATATCTATAGAAGTTATTCAAGACCAAGAGAGATATGGATAGTGAGGGTGTATATAAGTTGAATTAGAATATAATAAGGGGATATTATGCACCATATCAGTCTAGAAGCTTGAGTTATACTAGAAAAGGTGGTATAGGTAGTGGACATCAATCTTTGTTTCAAGAGATCATGTATCAGCAAAGTAGTGTGGCACAAGGGACTCAGACTATATTGCAGGGATGTGGGGTAGGACAGTTTCAAGCTATTTAGACTACACTTGCAGAGAGAAAGGTTGGTCCATCGATAGTAAGAGGTTCTATTAACATATCATCATTGATAACTAATGACTTATTTTATACTGGTTCTTCTCATTCCTTTATTTTTACACAAAATGTAATTTTTTATACCTTTTAGTGGAGTTCATGAGTGGGATGTTTATGATAGACACACCTTTGGGAGTATATTTGAGAGACATTTTCATGGGCAATGGGTGACCCCTCGAGGTCAGAGAGTATCACTTTATGGGGTATCTTTATATTCTATACATTTTTCCATCAATCTAATTATGGGTATGGACTAGTTTGTAGCATACTGGGCCCACATTGAGTGTTACTATAAGAGAATGACATTTACATATCCTATGGGTGAGAAATATATTCACTATAGAGAGTGGGATATCCAGGTAGGCCGAGCACATCTAGTTACTTAGAAACTTAGAGATCTCACAGCCTTGGTTTCTTGTCTATTGATGGATGTCAAAGGTGTAAAGTGATATGTCTTTCCATCATTAGTGGATAAGTTTTAGGATGTGAGTCTTGAAGATTTATCAGATATACTACTCGATAGTGATGTGGAATTCACCATTGATCCTGTGTTGGGTGTAGAGCCTGTTTCTATTCAATCATAAAGAATGTCACTAAAATTGATTCAAGATCTCCAGACTTGGTTGTAGGAGATGGAGGATAATTTATTTATCCATCTTAGTATATAACCATAGGGTTTATAATTTCTTTGAAATCATGACGTACCATGGGATAATCAGTATGATCCTCCTATGATTTTGAGTAGATCAAGATGTTATCAATTTATACGATGATGAATGAGTTCAGGAACTCATGGAATACAGATTTCATAATCCCCATGAACATAGATTGTGAGTTCATATCATTGAATATAATTTCTACAAATTCAAAGTACCCATACCTACATTTGTGTGTAGTCTTCAAAATATTTACCTCCATCACGCTCAACTAGTGATATCTAGAGCACAGATCAATCATAGAAGACCAAATAACCCCTCTTATCTAGTCAAAAAGGACCCTTATCCTCAAAAAAAGGTAATGGTTTTTTACTGTCACCATATTCAACCTTTGGTAGTCTATACACAGCCTTTTACTACCATATTCCTTCCATGAAAACAAGCCTAGAGCACCCCATGATAACACTCTAGAATGAATAAAACCCATATGTATCAAATCATCTTTCTGAATCCCCTGATCCTCAACTATAGAGGTGTCATATGAGAATTATCCATCAAAATTAGAGAAGAATCATTATACAAGTCTATCCCAAAATCCACATAATATCGAGGAGGAAGCATCACAAACTCCTTGAAAAAACATCCACGAACTCCCCAATGATCTAGGGGACCTTCACAATCTCAGCATCCACTAATTCCACTACCAACTTAGCCAATAAGTAGAGAAGGGGATCTACATGCTGATTGCCCAGCTAAAAACACTACTCACTGAAGAAAACCACACGTTGTACATCCACATCCAAAAACATAACTCTCTTCTAGATGAAGAAAACAACAATACATATGGGATACAACAATTCAAAACTAAGGATACCATAATATGACTAAATTTTTAGAATGAAAAGAACCCCATGGGACTAATGTGGCCCCATCATCAGTCTACACCCCATGCACACATCAAATAAGTCATTTTGGTCTCTAAATGGTGTCGTCAACATCAGGGGTACGAGAAGCCCTTATACATAGAGTCTCAGTGCATGGGATAGAGCGGGTGAAACAAAGGAGTGTCACTTTACCAAATCAATAGAGACACAAAAATAATATTACAAAACCAACTAATCATACCTATAATGATATATGGACCCTCTGGAATTACTACCTCATCTACGTGAAATTGAAAACACCCAACTCAACTACCTCTCTATTGATTAACACCTACACAGATATGCTAGAGTGGCAGTCCCTTGACATGTGAAATGTCCTCTTGTCAGCCTCTTCCTTTTCTATCTCCCCTTAGTAGATCATATGTCAGATTCCCCTGCTGATGAAATGGAGTCACTGGAAACTATTATTGAGGCTGGTGCAGAACCTATCCACCTCCACCAAACTAAGCACAAGCAAGCACTGACCACTAGTTGTGAAGATATCAGTGAACCCCACATAAAAAAACATCATCCCCAACCCTACAGGAATGGAATTGAAACCATAAGGTCATAAGGGAAGATCCTGAGGTTAAATCATGACTAGTTGAATCCTCAGAGGGCCTGGTGCCTAATACACACCTCTTAAAACTCTTCCCCTCATGGATCCCTGTTTTCTCCCCTTCCACCGAAATCCTCCTCGCGAACGCATCTGTTCAATCACATATACCTTATTTTGAACCTCAAGATTCATTGGAAATGTAAATGGAGTTATTTCATACTAGATAGAAGGATGAAGTGAATATGCAAGACATATCAAATGAGAATACTCATTTAGAAAATGATATGGTCCAAAACAAAGATGTTCATTTAACATGATACCCAACTCCAAACTTGTGATGCTCCCCTACTAATTAGAAAGAAGGTCTTTCCTCCTCACTACCTTCATGTCCTATGAAAGGAAATCTACTCGGAACTCCTTTTAGAAGTTGACCCAAAAAACTTATACCTCCTTCTTCTCTCCAAGATACAGTATCCACCACTAACATGCAACTCTTTGGATTTGACTAAATTTCAATGGGATCCGATACTCCATCAATGTCTAGATTAAAATGGAAGATATCCCTCCCTCCTACATCTATCTCTATATATCCTTATCTAATGCCCTTCCCTCATACTTTTTAAACTCCTGCTGTTATAAATCACACAATGTCCTCTACCACTAATCATCATCGTCAACTGAATCAACCTTATAGTGATCAACTGAATAAACCTGCTGAACCTCAACAACCTGAGTCAAATTCACATGTTGAACATGATACATAGATAAAAAGGAAAATAATATTTCCTAATCCCCATATGGTTGCGTTTTACTAATATTAATTTTAATTCATTATATTTATTCCATTAATTTTAACGTTCCAAAAACAACCTAATTCAAATAATAACACAAGTCATTATGATTCATGTACCAATGATACGTCTCAAACCTACATGTAGGTCCATCTCACATGGTTATTAAATCAGCTCAGAGTCCATGCATTGAATCATGGGGGGTGCTAAAATCCCATGTCCCAACTGGTCTCCCTATCCTATGTCACATACCAAGGTCAAATGGCATTATTTCATACCAACACATTCATTTTTCACTATACCTAACACCAAACTCAACCCTAACTCTCAACCAACTCCTATGATAACACTCTATCACAATCCCCTCCCTCCAAATATACTGCAATGAGGAGATAGAGATAATAACTCTGAAGCCTCGCCTCCTGTGGGTCAGGGTTTGAAGACTAGGACCAAGAGTGTACATGTATCATAATATGGGGGTATTACCAATTATAACAAAATTAGATAGGGAGATAGAATGAATAATCCTTAATAACAGTAAGACGTAATATAAATGATAAACCCCAACCATCCCACATGCATGTATAAATAGAACTGATGCAGATAAAAGTATAAAAAATTAATGCTAAAGTGGAAACATAACAACTATTAAGGATCCACACTACTAAGGTCCATAAAAGTCCATGAAATCTTCCTAGATACCTGAAAATAGTTGTATATACATTTGGTGATCATACATGTATACATAGTAGGAAAGAAATATCTCTAATACATATGTGAAAGAATCATACTAATGCACCGATGGGAAATTTGCAGAACCAAACATCACCTAAACATGTATACTAATGATCACAGCCTCATCAAGGCGTGCTCACAAAATAAAACTTGTCATTTAATATAATATTATATAAATAACATCAATGATAGGGTACCCCACACCACTTTCCCACTAATTAGCTACTCTCACACCCCTATGGAAAATTTCCTCGCGCTCCCACCTCTTTTGAATGTACCACATCGCATCCCACCCGCACACACCTGGGCCTTAGAACACATCTCCCGGCACACACTTGGGCCCCACTACATAACCCTCCTGCATACACCTGGGACTCACAACACATCACATCTCATCTCAATGACACCTGGGAAATCACATCACAACTCAACCCAAAGACACATGGGACACCATGTAAAAACTCATCTCGAAGAAACCTAGGATACTGCATATCATCACATTATGCCTAAAGAAGCTTGAACCTCATCACCTAGAAGATGGAGTACGGAAGTGTGGTTGGATATCTATTAATCCTCTCACTAGGATGTTGGGAAAGACTTTCCCCCTCCCACGTGACTTTGTGGGTGTTCAACACATAGTGATCAACATGGGTGGTGAATGTATAAAAATCACAAGGAAATACAATTATATATGTATAACATCAAGAATTGATGCCCAGCCTATGGGATCTCAAACAAAATAACAAACTCAAAGCACAATCAACTTTACTTCCAACTTTAAATGCATTTATTAGTATTTTGAAGAGTCATTTCAGAAGGTGAATAGCCCTGATAATCTAATGTGGCAACACATTTCATCCACGTTTAAAACCCATTCATTTTATTATTTATCGACAACTTCATTTAACTACCCAACCCATCATTTAATTTTCCATTAAAAAATTTCCATTCCATTAAACAAAAAAACCCATTCCATTTCAAATATTATAAAATATTTTTTAATTGAAGCACCACTAGTGCATATATAACAGCATCACCACATGTCACAAGAAACCTATCGTCTCCAAAAGCTCAGATTTATGCCCCATAAGCATAGCTCACAAACTATCACCTCGCTACCCCAAAAGCACAACTAGAAATATATCATCTCACTACCCCAAAAGCAGGAACCACAAACTATCACCTCATCACCCCAACCACACATCAAAACACATCAATACTATTTTACAAATTAAAAAAGGGATTTTATAATATTCCACTGTATTTTGGGGACATTATCACACAATCCAAAATCATAGGGAAACCATTTCATTATCCAAATATAAGAGGATAATAAATATCCATTTTATCGAGATATCACAACAATAAAAACCAAATTAGAAATCACAACACATATGACCAGCATCAAAAATCCCTCTAACGACCACAACTTTCAGCAGGGGATCAACCCCATATAATCCACAATATCACAATATATTATCAAAGCTGGAAAAGCTTGCGAAAAAACCCCATTTAACATTAGATTTCAAACAAATCAATTATTTATCATTAATTAATCTAGAAAACCCATAACCCATAGGTTATTTAAAGAAAAATACTCTTACATGATACACGATAAAGAGAAATGGGGGAAATCCTATCTCCTAGAATATTTTCAACTTTCTCTGCATGATAGGGTGAAGAAGAATGCATGAAAACCATAATTACACCACGATGAACAATGGATGAAACTATTCCATACCAAGTGACCCTATAGATGCAACAAAAACACAAAAACCAAGACATAACATACCACTACAGCGAATCCTTGAAGATGAACTAACGGAAATTGATGAGAATAATAGGTGGAATCACCACAGATCAATGATGCAAGCCAAATAATCATCCCCCATCAAAAGGAATATCCAAACAATAAAGGAGAAAGACATTGAATTCTTTGGACGAGAGAATAGAAACTATTTTTTAGGGTTTTGGAAAACCCTGAATGGATTAATCATTTATAAAATTATAGCATTGATGAATTACACACCGTGTAATCCCCCTTCACATCATGTAATCCTAGGATTCTAGGTTCTTCCAAAATACATGTCTCCTTTTTATTATTTGACCCCTAAAATATATACATTGTTACCAACCCTAGACAAGACATGAAACCATCTTTAATGTCATGTTATACACCTACATGATGTGTGTTTCCTACAATAATTCTACTTTCAATTCCAGATTCTAATAAAAACTTCTGGAACCTTCCCTGAACACCCCCAATAACAAAAATTAGCAATGTAAAAGACCATGAGGTAACACAAAGTTATCGAAATAATCATTATAATGTGTAAGGTTTTAATGGTAACATAGTCATTTATATGTTATATAAATCATGGGAACATTTCCATTCTAAAGTGTAAGGTAAAAGTGGTAACATGGTCATTTATTTGTGAATTAAATAATGTGAACATGGTCCTTCTATTGTTTGATGTATGAATTGTAACATTGGTATTGATATATGAATAAAATAATGGTAATAATGTAATTATGAGATATGATATTCCTCATACATACATCAGGATATGGAATGATCTTAATTAGGGATTTAGGTATGGGTGTCTATGAGAACCTGAATGTTTATGTGGTTAATTGAATATTAATTGATAATGTGATAACAGTCTGGTTCTACATTGTAATTATTTCATTATAAAATTGTATACGCATTCTATTGGCTAGATATTTTTTGGGATGTCGTCGGTGGTGTCCTACTGTGTTGTACTCACACTCTACCTGGGTTTCCTAGTCAGTACCTAAATAATATATGTTTTCTAGAGAGGTTATGGAAAAATGGATTGTGTTAGATAACTGATATGAAATGGAATGTGGATGAGGTATCCTAAAATGTTTTGGGACCTACATGGGGTAGTCATTATGGTCTTTATTTTGGGATTAATTTGAGACACATGCCATGCATATTGGAATGGAATATTTTCAGCTTCAGTTTGATATTGGATTCTAGTTTAGTCTATCTTGTGAAATTGGTTCTTTCATGTTTTGATTACATGTTATTTAATTAATGTTTATAATTTTTATACTAGTCTATTTACTCTGAAAAAATGTGTATATTATACCCATGATCAACATATCACACCCTCAATACTAGTCGGAAGCCTCTAGCATACGGGGAGGCACACATGAGATCATGTGACTAACCACTATGGGGAACCGATCTGTGGAACCCGAGTGAAGAAGTTACATTCATGGACTATGTTAACTGATTCACTGATTTATAGATCTTTTTCCCTATTATCGACGTGTAGGAGATGCCGAGGTAAAGCGTATATAAGGATGGGTTTTGGTTTGGTATTCTGGTTCTTATGAATTTCTTCCATCTACAATTGTTTCCTAAGGTTGTGAGTAAGATGCATATCAAGAAAGGGAACCTGAGTGGAGGAAATTGAAATGGAAAATGAGCTTTTAGTGGGGGGAATGGGGAGACTGGTGCTGGTCTTCAAGCCGTAAGAAACACTGATTTGGTGATCCACACAAGAGTACTGGTGGAGGGAGTATCCAACATAAGACAAATTTCACTCCAAGAGTGGGGTGAATTTTAGTTTTTGGTCATCTACAAATTTTCATCCCACTCAAGAGATTAATGTATAAGTATCCGGAAAATATAAGAAGACTAGAATAAATGTTAGGTATTATGAAGAATATATAATCCTAAATAATCAAATTAATATCATAGTAATAATATTTATGTATTATTATTTTATAATTATCAATGAACATTACATACACAATGAAATTATAAATCAAATTGTATTAAAATATCTGAATTATAAATTATTTTAATATAAATTCAAGAATACATGTTACCATTAAAAACTAAACCTGGATTATTGGTTAGAAAGTTATATACTCATTTAAAATAATATAATTAAAAACCTCAATTTCAAACCAAGTGAATGGTAGATCTATGGACATAATTACGGTATTTAGGAATTTAAAATTGTCATATGTTACCCCCTAATGAAATCCTTGGTATTTTTTCTATATTACATACCTTAGAAGACCTGAATGTGTTGGATTGAAATTATTGATGATAAAAATAGTGGTATTGTAATATTGATGTCAATATACAAGAGGGGGTGAATTGTATACTTTAAAAATTCTTTGGGAACTTTTTAAGTTGGTTAGAAACCATTCGATTGTTTAACAAGGTTAAACAAGGTAAATTCACAAAACTTATAATCTCCGAAACATAACAAATGTTTACAAAGATAAAGATTCTACCTTAAAGCATATAGAATCTTACAAAATTAGAGTACAAGTATATAGAAGTAAATGATAATGACACTTTTCTCAATAAATAAAATGTAGCGGAAAACATGAAACAAACAAGTAACAAGTAGTAAATCTTCTAACCTAAAGACAAGAATATCCAACGACCTTGGATAATGGTCCCTTGATTTATACTTTCATGAAATTCTGTCTTACCCACACAAGGGTAATCCCTCGATACGATGATCCGAGTCTGTCTTGCTATCCCCACAAGCCCTCAACATCAAGGAAGACGACACCTCTATCTTCCTCAGCAAAGAAGTACTCAAAAATTAAGGTAGTCATCATCATTGTCTTCTATCCCCATAAGCCCTCGAATTTAATCAACAAAATTCAGAGTTTCATGAAGCAATTCTCAACAAGATGTTCAGTACACACAAAGCAATAAAGTCTATCTCACTAGAAATCACGTCTACCGTAAGTAATCTCTAGATTGATCAACTTGTTGTCAATGTTGTGAGCTGTTTCAAATGATATTTTATTTATAGGAACATTCTCAACGGTCATATCCCTCCTCCAATTGTCATGATTTTCCTGGGATTTTGGAGGGACCTATAAACGTCCCACTCAAATAATTATTATTTTATAACTGAATACAGGAAATCATTTTATTAATAAATCCTGAGTAAGAAAACAAAGGGTTACTTAAGTAAATCAATTTTTCATAGTGTAAGGAAAATGAAAGTTCGCATTCAAATAAAAAACACATTCGGTGTCAATAACACATAGATATTCAGATTCTATCTTCAAAAGAATTTGAAGCCTGAATTCTATAGAATTCCAAATTCTTAATTTCAATGATATTCAGAGTCTTGATGTCAGTAGAATTCGGAGTCTGAATTTAAAAATGTTTGGGGTCTGAATTCATAAGAGTTCAGAGTCTGAATATACAAAGTTTTCTGTCTAAATTCATAATAGTTTTGAGTCTAAAAATACATTGTTTGGAGTCTGAATTCAGATAACTCAGAGTCAGATCTCATAAGGTTCAGAATATGAATTCGTATCCTGAAAATAGAAATTTCTATATCTTTTTATTATAAGATTCCAAGGTTTTTTGATATTAAACTAAATGTTATACTTAGAGACAAAATGAAAAATTAAATACATGGTAAGGGTAAATTTCTGTGGGGAAGGAAAATTTCTTTAGGAAAATTAATCATAGGGTAAATAAAATTTTCCTTAAGATAAGGTGTTTGTAATGAAAATATAAATTCATAAGGAAACCATTATTGAATCAACAATCTCCCCATTCATTAAGAAATTTAAAAGTCATAAGGAAACCTTATTGAATCAACAATCTCCTCTTTTTGGAAAGCACAAAAATCCTTTCGAAATGTAATGTAAAGACATAGAAAATATTTTACTAGTCTTTGAATACAAAACATATCTCCCTTAACACATGGGAAATGATTAATACGACTAACTCCACCTTAGGATTTGGAACACTAAGGATCATATTCTAGATTTTTGGAATGATACATAGCATTTTATTTCATACGTAAGTGTTCTTGTATAAGAACTCTCCATTAGATGAATACTCCCCCTTACATAGGGAAATTTATTTTTTTAAATAGAATTATTTTTCCATTCTCCCCATTTTTGATTTTCAAAAAGAACAACAGGGAATGGAAAAGAAAATATGGTACCTGATCTATTAGTACAAAAAATCAAAACAAGAACGAGCAACCGAAATTTCATTAAGATTGAATAAAATTTATACAACAAGAAAAATACAACAAAAGACTAGATTTAAACAAATTGATCCTTCCTATTTCTTGTGCATCAACTTCTTCACTTTTTTACTACTTTTTGAGATCCTTATGATCATCCTATTATCACTTAATAATCTGATGTTGATCCTCATCTTTCTTCTCTAAGGCATTGAATCTATCTTCCTGATCCTTAAGTGCATCTGCCTGAGCCTTCAGGACTTATTCTTGCTTGAAAAGATTTTCTTCTATCTCAATCCAGAGATATCTTCCTGTCTTCCAACATTGAGAAACTTAATACAACTTTCCATTCAGATCTTTCACCTCTTGAATCCGAAAATTCTGTTACGGAGTCATATTTTTCTCAAAAATATTTGTGAGATCATTGATTTTACTATCTTCAGTGTCAAAATAATCCTTGAACTGTTCATTGAAATCATCAAGATTCCACATATCTTCTACTGTTTTCCTTGACCAACTGGTCATCTTCTTGCAGGATATCTTGTGGGCTTCATAGTTAATGAAAAAAGATTTGAAATCAGCTTCAAGCATGACACACATATCCCTTACAATGGATACTAAATCATATTTTTTATTTAGAATGTGTTGAAGCATCTGGCTTCTAGAGTCAATGCTCGAAACTATTAGTATAGTGACAACAAGATTCTTCAACAACTAAACTATGAAATCATGTCATAGATATCATGATTTCGAATTAGAAACATTACTTGGTGAGGGATCTTTCTCAATTTGAACAACTCTCAACTTTTATGATCCACCAGCTTCCTTCTTCATTACAATAGCTCTACTAGGTGTATCAATAACCACATGTTTTACCTTGTCAACTTTTGGAATGGCTTCCTCATCCAGATATTCATGTTCACTATGAGATAGCTGAACAATTTTATCTTCATCTATGTTTTCTTTCTCATCTCTTGCCTCATCATCCTCTGGGTGAATGAATTAATGATTAGAAAAATCTTCTTCAAACAACTTACTCACTTCTTCTTCATCCTTCTCTTCATCCTTTCCAGGATTAGAAAGCATTGATGATTCAGGATGAAAAGTTCAGGTTGATAAATTTTTTGGAGGACTTTCCTTCTCAAAAAAATACTCAACTAGCTTAATGAGATCTTCGATATCATCCCTGGATTCTTCTTCCCCTTCTTCTTCCTGTAGTACTTTTTCTTGTAATTTTTTGGTATTCACATATTTCTTTCCCAGAGTCTCAGGTAAAACTTCTATCTAAGAGGATTCTGGTACCAAATTGTTCTCAGAGGCTTTCTTAGTATCGTTCAAAAGAGATTGCACAATCTCTGCTTCAGTCATATTATTCTTTTGTTTATTTTATTTTTCTTTCTTCGCAAGCTCATCAGTAGTCTTCACTTTTAAGGCTTTTGCTTCATCATGATCCAAACCAAATCTAGGATCCCCTGCATTCATTTTCTTCTTGTCTTGCCTCCATTTAGCTACTACCTCATATGGATATGATTTTTTGCTTATTAGGTTTTGGAAATGCGGATTGGGTTTCCTTAGGCTCTTGAATTTTGGACTCTTCTTCCAATTCCTTCACATTCATCTTCTTTTCATCCTTCCTAGAAGTCTCACCAGCCTCCTCTTTCTTTGAGATAGCTTTATGTTCTTCCTCAGGAAAGTCATAAAATTCTGCGTATTTCATTGAAAATACAACATTCATTATTCTTAGTGTATCATCACTAACCAGCATGACTATGAAATTCCTTGGCTTTGAACTACAAGGAATTTTGAAAGACTCCAAGCACAGAAGAATCAGCTTCGAATGAATGGCTAGATACATAATGATCTGATCCTTCATATTTCCATGCTTTATATTCTCGATCAAAATCAGAAAATTCTTAACCATGATTATCTTTCTCAGGTTTACTAGAAAATCAAAAATATACATATCACACTTCTTCAATGTATCCTTGTCCCTTTTTATCGGAATGATGAATCACTGAACCCATAATTCGAGAATCCAGAAATTTTTATTGAGGTGAACAATCTTCAGAGTCTTAACATTAGTAAGACCAAGGAACTCAATAGCTTTCACCTTAACAAATATTCCTTGATCTTCTTGCAACTTATTTGAACAAAATTCATCTTCTACTTCATACAGAACTCCAATCAAATTTGCAGCCATAGTGTACGAGACATCATATGTCCTCCCATAGCTTTTGAAAGAGAACGTATCTCTGCCTTCTTCCTTAAAAAACATAATGACTCATAAAATTCTACTATCAAATCCTGATACACTAAATCTTGAACACCTGGCTTCGATATGAAAACACTATCCAATACATCGATCTTGATGTTTTTCGAGATTATAGAATCATACATGGTGAAGAAGTTTGGACGCACCAACCTTTCTCAATAAACCATCCACTCCGATATTGGCGTGATAGTTGACATGTCTTTCCGAGAAAAATCTTCAATAGACATTCGGAGTTGAGAATGATCTGAGAAGTTCGGAACATGATTATGTTGGAGGGCAGAAATTCAATACGTGAAGGATTCATATTCGATGTCGGAGAACCATTGGGGGGGGGTCCTTTATTTAAACGTTTGATGCAATGGTTCAAATACTCTGATTGATTCAATTACTTAAAAACCTCTTGATAAGATATGACGGTTGAGATAATAGCCTCAAGGATATTTTGACAGAATCCTATCTTTTGATGTTTTAATAGAAATATTCCAATTTAAGAAAAACTGATTACAAAAATTTAAAAAACAAATGAAAATACCAGAAAGTAAAATATTATTACGAAAACTCAATAAAGGAAACAGACCTCTAGTATTACTAGGAAGATTATTCCTAGTAAGGAAAATTCTTCTTGAAAAACATTATATTCCAAAAACAAACTTTTGACTATGATTTTTTTATAAATAACTAAGAAAATATTTTTAGAAAAACTATATATATATATATATATAAACATCATTATGAAAACTTTATAAAATCATACTAATAAAATTTCCATTATGAAAAATTAGGAAAATATGAATAAAAATATTTCCATTACAAAAGATTTAGAAAATCTTACTACAAAATTTTCCATTAAGAAAAATTTGGAAAATATTACTATGAAAATTTCGATTATGAAATATTTGAAAATTTTGACTTCATAAATTCTCATTACGAAAGATTTGAAAATTATGACTATGAAAATTTCCATTACAAAATATTTGAAAAATCTGACTACAAAAATTTCAATTATGAATGATATGAAAATATCTGACTACGAAAATTTTCATTAAGAAAGATTTGAAAAACATTTGACTACAAAAATTTCCATTACGAATTATTTAAAAAATCTGACTAACAAGAAAGTGTACTCCCCCAATGAAAAGGAGTTTATTAGTGTAAGGATATTGGTTTCAACAGAAAGTTAACAAGTAATATTACCTTATGGTTATCATTCATAACTTCTATTTAATGTATTCAAATATATTAGAGGGTGATGATTTTGTGAAAATATCATCATGTTGATCTTGTGTTCCTATAAATTGAAGAATGATAACCCCTTTTTGTGTGTGATCCCTAAGAAAGTGATGCCTAATATCCATGTGTTTCACACGAGAGTGATTTTCAGAATTTTTACTTAAGAAAATGTCCATATTATTATCACACAAAATATTTGTTTTGGAAAAATTCATACCATAGTCTGTGGTGTGTGTTGCATCTAAAACACTTGAGAACAACAACTTTAGCTGCTACATATTCATCTTCAGCAGTGGAAGGTGCTACTTAGTGTTTCTTTGGGCATGACCAAGAAACTAATGAATCCCTTATGAAATGACATGTTCTAGATGTACTCTATCTTTCGATTCTACTTCCACCAAAGTCAACATCTGAAAAACTATTTAAAATAAATTAATTTATAGAATTATAAAAGAGTCCTAGATTTATGGTTCCCATTAAGTAGGAAATTTTTTTCACTACCTTTAAATGAGATACCTTAGTATTGGATTGATATCTTGCACATAAGCATACTTAAAACATTACGTATGGATAACTAGCTGTTAAGTAAAGTAGACTTCTTATCATACCTTTAAAAGATGTTTGACCTACTGGTTTCCCAGCTTCATTTAGATCAAGTGAATTTGAGGTACCAATGGGAGTACTTATATTCCTAATGTTTTTATATCCATACTTTTAAAGAAGATATTTAATATAATTATGTTTGGATATATATATTCTTTCTGTTTTTTGAGAAATTTGAAAACCAAGTAAAAATGTTATCTCACCCATCATACTCATTTCAAACTCAAATTTCATTAGATCCATAAAGGAATCGGTTAAATATTGCTGAGTTGAACAAAATATAATGTCATCAATAAAAAATTTTACAATAAAAATATTTTTCTTATCATTCTTTGTAAAAAGGGTTGGATCTGCATTTCCCTTAACATAATTATTTTGAAGCAAAAAACATGTAAGCCTATCATACAAAACTCGAGAGGATTTCTTATGTCTATAAAAAGCATTGGTAAGTTTATAAACATGTTCAGGATGTTTCATATCTTCTAATCCAAGAGGTTGTTTAATAAAAACATTCTCTCGAACAAAACCATTAAGGAAATACCATTTCACATCCATTTTAAAATGTTTAAAATTGAATAATGCTTAAAAGGCAAGTAGGATAGGAATGGATTCAATTCTATAAACTGGAGCATAGGTTTCTTTATAGTCTATTCCTTCTTGTTTATTATGTCCTCTAGCAACCAATCTTTCTTTATTTCTTACTATGATTCCATTTTCATCAATTTTATTTCTAAAGACCCATTTGAATCCAATAACTGAAGGTTACTTAGGTCATTCAACCAAGGTCCAGACATTATTCTTTTAGATTTCATTTAGTTCATCTTGCTTAGATTTTATCCAATCATCATCACCTAAATCTTCATCAATTATTTGTGGTTCTAATTAGAAATGGAATGCTAGATGTTCTACTTTATTTTTTTAATAATCTTCCAGTCCTTACAGGTTGATTTACATCACCAATGATACTGTCACTAGGATGATTCTTCAGAAAAAACTATTTGGGGTTTTTTAAAACACGTTCATCATCATAGGGTAAGAAATATTATGGGGTAAATGATTCAGAAACATGTTCTTGGACATTATCTTTGTCATAATGATCTTCTAACAAAGGCTGATAATCAATTTTTTAAACACATCCACAGATGTAGGTTGAGGTTGTTTAAAAACAAATGGATCAGTTTCATGAAATATGACATGTACTGTCTCTTCAACAGTACAAGTACTTTTTATTGAAAACACTATAAGTGTTAGAAGTTGTGGATTAGCCTAAAAAAATTATTCATCATATTTTGGTGCTAATTTGTGAAGATTATATTTAGTATTAAAAATTAATACCTTGAAACCAAAATCCTTGAAGTAATAAAGTCTAGGTTTTTTATCCTTCCATAACTCATAAACAGTTTATTAAGAAAAGGTCCAATCGAAAAAAGATTTATAATATAATAGGCAGTATGTACAACTTCAGCCAAAAAATGTTTGGCTACATAATATTCACTCATCATGGTTCTTGTTATCTCTTGAAAAATTCTATTTCTTCTTTTAAGAACACAATTTTTTTGAGGTGTTCTTAGTGCTGAGAAGTTATGAGTAAGTCATTTTCTACTACAAAAATTTTCTAAATCAGTATTTTTAAACTCTCCTCCATGATCAATATGAATAGTTATTAAGGCAAGGTTTTTCTCAATTTTAACTTGGGATCTAAAACTTTTCAAATAATAAAAATATTCTGATTTCTATGCTAGAAAATAGACTCATGTAAATCTAGTCTAATCATCAACTAAGATAAATACATAATATTTTTCCCTAATGCTTCCAGTTTGTGTTGGTCCAAAAAGATCCAAATGCACTAACTGTAATGCATCAGTGGTTGAGACATCAATGACTGATTTAAAAATTGATTTATGTTTTTATCCATATTGGTAAAGATCACAAACTTTTGAAGAAATAAATCTATGCTCTGGTAGATCCTTTACTAGTCTTTTCTAAGAGACTTTGCATAGGTTCCTAAGGTTATAGTGTACTAACCTTATATGCCACAAATTAAAATGATATTCTATTTCACTATGCCAACATATGTCTTGGCTCCTATGGTCTTCTATGTTTAGTGTGTAAACAATCTATTTCCTATTGGAAGAGAGAATATACTCTTCATTGTAATTGAGTACTAAGAACATTTCATTCCTAAAATTCACTAGGTAACCTTCATCACATAATTGAATTTTTCTAATAAAGTTGTGATTAGGACCCTTTACAAATAAATCATTTCAAATCATTGTTTTTCTAAGAAGAACGATGTTACTTATAAAAATAATTTCTCCCTTAGCATCATCTCCAAATGTTACTTTTCATCCTTTCATCTTGATAATATTTTCAAATTATCTTTTGTTACCAATCATATTATAGGAACATCCACTATCCATGTACCATGTATTCTTTTTGGTACATTCATTATTTTCCTAAAAATAAGAATGTTAGACTTTCAGAACCCAAACATACTTGGATCCCGAAATTTCAGAAAGAAAATTATTATTTATCAATGTTTTCTTTGAAAAATAAGCTTTATGAAATCCTAAAGACATATTTTTGATTAAGGAATATTTTTTTCGCAATGCCCTCCACATTGACACTCATTTCAGAAAGAAGCACTTTGAGGAACAAAATAATTATTACTAAATTCCGATTTAGAACACGTATAACCAAATCCAGAATTATTCCTTAGAGGTCAAATTTGGGAATAAATTTTATCAAAATTTTCCTTACGTAAGGTAATGGTTGAAAAACATTTCCTCAAGGAAAATATTTTGGACTTCATTCTAATGACTAAGTTCTTATCTTCGAAAACATTATCTTTAGTACTAGAGTTAGGGTCAAAAAAAATTTCATAGAAATTACTTTTTCTTGATCCTTAGAAAGTGTAGCCTTCTTATAATTTACTTCCTCTAAGTTTTTTGAAATACTTTCAAAATCATGGATTTTCTTATCAAGATCTTTATAATGATCTGATATTTATTTAGTAAGTATAGAAAACCTAGAATTTTCCGTATCACGTTTTTTGTTGACTTTAGAATTTTCATTCTCAAGAAGCTTAGAAAACCTAAAATCTTATTCAATGGTAGGTAAAGTATTATCCTCATCATATGAATATTATTCATCCGAAAATTCATAATATTTACTATCACTGTAATTAGAATTTAAGGATATGTTGGTCATAGATTCAATATTGTGTAGCTTATCCATTAAGCAGTGATTGTCAATATGCAGTCTGGCTATTAAACCAAGATTCTTCTATCCAGAAGATTCATAATTTGATGATTCTCTAGAAGTGTGTCCACCACTATAACTCCAGGTTTAATTAGCTTCCAAAACATTCTTAGCTTTAGCTTTGTAGTACTACTTTTTATTTTTCTCAGAATGCTTCTCTTTTCTTTATTTTCACTTGAGCATAGGACAATCAGGCCATATATGTCCAGCTCTTTTTCATTCATAACATGTGACTTATGAATCTTTCTAATCTTTTCATTCTTTCTTCTTGTATCTTGATTGAATGTTATTCCAATCAATAATCGTGTTCATTCTTCGAGGAAGATTGGATAATTCATTTTCTGAAGATTCACTTCCACTAGAATCTGATTGTATAACAACCTTATTAGATTTAGATCTTTTAACTCACTCATAAGTCTTGTATTTCATATGATTTGAAGTAGTTATAAAAGAAACACTTCCATTCACATTCTTCTTCTTAACATTATTAGCATCTCTCTTCATTCTAGTCTCATGTTGAAGAAGATTTCCAAACAGTTCATCAAAAGTGATCTTTGTATCCTTTCTATTCTCATCTATAACTATTCTCTTGGATTCCCAGTCACTGGGCATGATGTCTATGAACTTATCCACGATGGCTTCATCATCTAATCCTTTCTCACCCATAGATTGTAAAATTTTTACGATAGTCATAAATCATTGTTTCACCTTACATATGGGTTATCCATAAGGAATGAAAAAACCATGATATTCAGCTCTGAACAAGGCTCTTCAAGTATCAGTAACATTGGAAGTTCCAAAGTGAGTATCTTCAAGCTTCTTCCATATACAATGTGCTGCTTCACATGATTAAATTTATCTATATATATTTCTAGTCATGGAACAAAGCAATGTATTGTGTACCTTATAAATCAATTCATATTCATGATTTTCTTGGTTGGTGAATGTACGTACTTCCTTGTCATGGATTTCATATCCTCTAGTAAGAATAACAAAATTATCTACTCTAGTATAGGTAATGAATGTTTTCATGCGATCTCTCCAATTTTCATAATCATTGCCATCAAAAATAGGTCGTCTAGTTGTATTTAGGTTGTCAATGGAACTAACATTAATTCCTACCATCATAAAGAAATTCAAGCCACACAAACATGTCAGTATTAATGATAAGTGAATAGGGAAAATAATCCTCAGTAATGAAAAACAAGAACAATGAAAAACATGAGTAAGGAAAACATATATGTGAATATAAGTATTTTAGATACCCCCTCTGATACCAATTGTTGGATAGAAATGATAGATGGTACAAATTGTAGTATCCTAATAATGATGCTCAATATATAAGAGGGGTGTGAATTATATACTTTGAAAATTAGTTGGGAAGATTTAAAGTTGGTTAGAAACCTTTCTATTGGTTAACATGTTTAAACAAGGTAAATTCACAAAACCTTTAAGTTCTAAAAACATGCTTGATTCAGGAAAAATGATTCTGAGAATGTAATTCTGGAAAAGTTAATCTAAAAATGAAATTGAACAAACATTTAAAAAGATAATGATAATACCTTAAAACATATAGAATCTTAAAAAATCCGAGTACAAGTATAAGGAAGTATAAGATAGTTATACATTACTCAACAAACAAAATGAAGCGGATATCTTGAAACAAACAAGTAACAAGTAGTAAAACTTTTTACCCAAATAGAAGTGTATCCAACACCCTTGGATAAAGGTCCATTGATTTGTACAATCAACAAATTATGTCTTACCCACTCCAGGGTAACCCATTGATACGAAGATCAGAGTTTATCTTGCTATCCCCGCAGGCCCTCAACTTCAAGGAAGTCGGCACCTCTGTCTTCCTCAGCAAGGAAGTCCTCGGACATTAAGGTAGTCAGCACCTCTTTCTTCCTATCCCCTGAAGTCCTCAAATTTACTCAGCAACATTGAGAGTCACACGATGCAATTTTGATCAAGATGTTCAGTTCTCAAAAATCAATAAATTCTCTCTCACTAGAAACCACTTCAGTAGCATGTAATCTCTAGATTGACAAACTTGTTTTCAAAGTTTTGAGCTCTTTCAAATGATCTCCTATTTATAGGAACATTCTCAATGGCTGGCTCCCTCCTCCAACAGTCATATTTTCCCTTGAATTTTGGAGGGACCTGTATATTGGTCACTAAAACAACAGTTAGTTAGTAACCGAATGCATGACATTTTTTTATAACCAAAACACGAGTAAGGAAAAAATGGTTACTTAAGAAAACTCATTTTTTGTCTATGAGGTAAAATAAAAGTTTGGAGTCTAAAAAAATAACATTTGTTGTCTATAACACATAGATATTCCGATTATGTCATCAGAATAATTCAGAACCTGAATTCAAAAGAATTCTGGAGTCTGAATTTCAAGGAAATTCAGAGTCTTGAATTAAGTTGAATTCAGATTCTGATTTCATATGAGTTTAGAGTCTGAACATAAAAAATCTTAGAGTCTGAATTAATAAGAGTTCGGAGTCTGAACATAAAATGTTCAGAGTCTGAATTCATAAGAGTTCAGTGTCTAAAATTACAATGTTCAGAGTCTGAATTCAGAAAACTCAGAGTCAGAACTCAGATGTTTGGAATATGGATTCGTATCTTAAAAATCTAATGTTCTATATCTAAGTATTATAAGATTCTGAGGTATTTAGATATGAAACCGAATTTTATACTTAGAGGAAAAATGAATTATGAAAAACATGGTAATGATAAATTTCCCTGCAGAAGGAAAATTTACTTATGAAAGTTAAACATATGGTAAATGTAATTTTCCTTAAGATAAGGTGTGTGATTTTCAAAACCTGAAAAATGGTATAGTCATAAAAAAACCTTATTAAATCAATAATATCCCCAAATATGAAGGAATGGAATAGTCATAAAGAAACCTTATTGACTGAACACAATGATATTGATCAGTATTTCTCTTCTATAGAATCTGGTATCTCATTTTACCTGCTATATAGAATGGTTATTCGGTACATTCTCTACAATAATAAATAGCTCAGTGTCTCCCACAATTTTAATTGGAATATCAATTTTTTATTCTAATACAAAAGATTTTATAGAATAACCTATCATATTCCTAACACTTTTGATAAAAAAAATTATTATTAGTAGGAAGACCTCAAAGTGGTATCCATTAGAAAAAACATTCAAAAAGAAAAATACAACAATCATCAAAAGAAATCTATATAAAAATAAATTTCAATGCTTCGAAACAACCAGAAATATTCAGAATTGATAGAATCATGTTCATTTTATTTATTAAATTTTAGGCATGGTTCTATTTTTTTTCATATTTGTAACAAAATTAAGTGGTTAAATTTCAAAAAAACAATGAGTAAATTTTAATTACATTGACATCATCTTACGATTCATCTTCTTGTAGATTCAACATTTCAACATATATATTGATTGGTTGAATCAATATTAATAATTTTTTTATAAAACAACTGAATGTAATGAGAATTTAATTATATTGATTACTAGTTCAATATAAAAATATTAAACTATCAATATTATAGAATTACCTAGGTCATTTACTTTTCATATATCAATACCATCAGTATTTCGTTATACATTATGTTATCAGTGATTAATTTAATGATATTATACTCTAAAATCAACAATTATAAAAAAATAATTTATGTGAAACAATAGAGAAATTGTTCTTCGGTTTTCAAAATAATTTATTTAAAGTGTGTCAGAGACTCAATAATCTCCCCCCGTTTGAAAAACACAAACACATAATGAAAAATTAAAATGAACTAAAATACAATATATGTATCTTAATATGAATATTTATTTATTTATTCCTTTTTATAGGTATTGGGATGATTTTCCAATTTTTGAAAACAAATCAAAAATGATTTTAAATCATTTCTCCCCCATTTTAATGAAAATATAAATTTCTCCGCAGCTTTTTAAAAAAATTACCCCCTTATATTTTCATATTTTATCTCTAAGAATAAATTTTAATTTCTAAAATATCCCCTATTGTTTTTTTGAAATAATATAAAATGAAAAATTTTCCTTGAAACACTTCTGAAAAAAACATCCCCTTTTTGGTTTTCTATATACTAACACAGATAAAAAATTAGAAACAACATCATAAGATAACGTATATATAATTGGTTAAAAATTAATCACATAACATTAATTAAAACAATATTAATATGAAATAAATTAAAATATATAATTAAACATATCAAAGAATCATCCTTAAAATAACATTGGGATATTTTTTTTCAGTAAATTTTTTGGGTTATTGAGATATAAGAAATCATTAATTTTAAGAAGATATCTATCTTAATTAATTTTTCATTCAAATGTATTAGCATCTTGATGTATTTATATTTCAGAAATATATATCCTTCTTGAATTTAATTTTCTATTATTAGTCTTCTACCACCATTTAAGTTTCCAATTCATGAGTTTTAAACTTATGATCTTGATTGACAATGTAGTCTTCTAAAAAGATGAACTTCTAGGCCTACTCTTCTAATATATTTTTTTTTACAATCAATATCATATTCTGATCCTAAATATATTTGTTCTAAATTAAAACTAGATTTACATATTTTTGAATTGAATATGAAATTCCTAAAAGATTAATTTGTGGATTTTTTAAAAAGTCATCAAGTATTATTTAATTATCAAAGATAATATAACTTATTTAGGGAAGATATATGGTGTTTCCACCAATGTAATTGAAATATTTTCGTTAATATTTAAAAAATATAGTTATTTTTTTCAACTTCCTTTTAAAAAGATCGTTTTTATATTTTCCTTCTTTCAAATCTTCCTAATATTTTAAATTGAATAACCTAACATATTTTTTACTTCATTATTTTTATCTTTAATAATTTTATTTTACATTATTCTCATTCTTTCACTTATCTCAGGGATAAGAATTATTGTATTATTCATTATTATTCTCATGATAAGAACTACATCTATATTTTGATCAAAATATCAAGTTATAAATCAAAATATATATGATATTGTGTTATCCATTTTCTTTTTATAAACATTAGAAACAATCTAATGAGAATATGGTAATTTGACGTTATCATGAGAGGAACCCGAAATTTCCACCGGATCCTAATTTACATAATTTCTATCATCAATATTTTTCTTAAACAGACTCAATGAATATGAACATGAACTTGAAATTACAACCAAGGAAACTAATTTTGGAATATCATTCATAAAGTTCGATGATGTAACTGTACAAGCTGTATGAAATTATTATTCTAAAGAAGATAAATCTTATAACATAACTATCTATTATTGAGATTGATTTTTATTTTCTACTAACAATTTAATAACAGATTTTAATAATGATTCAATATGAGAAACATCTAATTTAGTGGATAGAGAAACTACCACTCTCTGAACATCATCTATCTAAAAAAGTAAAGGGTGAACTTCAAAGATTTTTTATTAGACTTCTAGTAATTCAATGATGTGAGGACATAGATGATAATTTTTATAAAAATATTGTAGCTAAATGTTTTCCCGCCCCATCAAAATCTAGCTCCCTATATCAGTTTATCGTCATAATATAAAATAATTATTACTCTATGAAGGATTCCATTAACAAATTTTTATTACATTGGATTAATTGAATAAATTCTTATCTTTTTTCCTTCTACTAAAATTCTCTTCAATATGTTCCATCAAAGGTATATTCTTATCGATGTCTAAATAGAGAAATGGTGTCCCTAATACGAAATCATTCTTATTAATATTAGTTTTTCATCTTTCTCTTTCAAATAACCATGATGGGTATTTATAAACTTATTGACTCTCTCAAATGATGTGTTATATTTTCTCTTTTCCATTAGCCTTAATTTAGATTTAGTTGTTTTTTCCTCCTCCTCCTCTAATGAGAAAACTACCTCTATATTTTTAACATTCTAAAATATTTTAACTTCTTCGCAATATCATTATATTAAATAGGAACATCATATGTGTTCCTCTAAAATTGATATATTTAACTTCATAATCATGTAAAAATGTTTTTTAATATCTATTGATATAACTATATATGATTTTTTTACAAAAAAAGTGCATCTCCATTGATACAATTCCCCTTTAGTCATTTTGGATATGCTTTTTTCAATATTATCTTCCTATTGGAACTTGATAAAAAACCGATTTACAAATCTTCTATATAATAAGATTTTCATTTTAACTATTCCATTGCAAATGGTTTCAATTTATTAATAGATAAAATTTTAAAAAATGATATTAATGAACATTATAGGATAATATAGTATATAAACACTCAAAATTTTGATTGTAAAATTTCTCTCATCCTTGGTAAAAGAAACAATAAAATCCACTGAAAGACTACTTTTACTTCAGGAAGAAGATGGCTATTTTTTATCAACTTTCATGTTGATCATGAAAAAATTATTATCAAACTTATGTTTCATAATAACTTTATGAAGTTCCATTATTTTATGAGAAATACGAAGGGAATATCCATTAACTGTAATTTATAAAATCATGCTGAATGTATCTCTGTTTTAAGTGAACTTATAAAAAATATAAAACAATATACCTTTTTAACCCCATATTATGTTGAAAATCATATAAATCAATAAAACTAATGTATTAGAAGTATTAAGTACAAATTTTTCTCTTCTTCTAATGAAAATAGCATTCTACATCCATGAAAGTTAGTCATGTCATTTTTCATAAACCCATACATCACATTCAGATCTGAATCTATCAACCTCACTTTGATTATTTCATTTTTTGTAATTTCTCTAAAAGAAACCATTATTATAGCATAATAGTGAATAAAATCTAAAAAACTGTAAGATAATCACTTTGGATAGTAATGAATGTGTTCAACTAACTCTGGGTAACCACCTTTTATAATGGAATATAGGGAAGGAAATGAGTTACCATAGATTTACTTGATCCAATGGCTGAAGTTTTATCCTACCAAAACACATGATTTCATATTTATTTTTGAAGGATTTATTTAATTTAAATTTTTTTTATGAATTAAGAGTTTGGATGAAATATTAAAAATCGTGTAATTAAATGTCAAATATTTTTAAATTTAGATAAATGTAAAATACAAATGAATGAATAATAATATGAAATTCATGAAAAATTACATATAGTTTAATTAATAATATTTTAAAAATATGGTAAATAGACAATAGTTTATAAAAATCTAATGAACATAAAAAATTTATCTTAACAAGTTTAAATTCATCATTCAATAATAGAGAGATTGATATTCTTCTTTCAAAAATGATTCCATAAATTTCATGACATAATATTTAATTTATTGGGAATGTTTAAATTTATTAAAATATATCTATAAATAAATATTAGCCACCCCATAAATAAAATCAGTAAATGAAATGTAAATGAAAACCAAAAGTAATGGATTTGTAAAAATGTACATAAAATATAATATTAAAAACTAATTTTAAAAAAAATATTAATTTAATAAAAAAATAAAAAATTATATATTAGAAATACGAGAGGCTCTGATGATAGGTATTCAAATGATGGTACATGGAAATTAAATTTTAAAGCATTTCTTTATAATATTACAAATTCTGGACACGATGTATTTGAAAATATGATATTTGGAACCCATGTTTAGTAGTTATTTTATGTTTATATGCAACAAGTAACCTTGATAAAAAAATCATTGTGTTCCCCAAAAGATATATTTTTTTAGGTGAAAACTCTTCTACCATTGTCCTTCTTGTTTGAATAGGGTATAGGAATCTATTTTTCTTGGTAAAAAATACCTTTTTCGATTGACTGAAATTGTAGTGGTTTTACAACCTAAACTAGAAAATGTTATGTTAGTTCTTATATGACTACACCTATTTTCAAATTCCTAATTTCTAATAATAACATTAGTCAATATATTTTTAAATCATTCTATATTCATCATTAGTTTGATAAAGTCATTATTTATTTGAGAAAAAGACAAAATTTTAGACTTTTCTTTCTTCTCTTTCACATTACCTGTCTCAATATCTTCAAATGTTATAACATTATGTTATCCTTATATATCAACACTATATTTTAAAACATTTTCTTTTGAATTATACAATTTTTAAATAGTTTTCAATTCACCATTAATATTTATATTAGCTTATCCACATCTTTTAAAAATATATTTTTCTTTTAGTAGTTTTACCTTTAAGACCAATATATTTCTTGTAAAAATTTTGGTTTATATCTTTACATTTTGATATGAAGGCTCCAATTTCATCAAGGGTTTTAGGAGATATATCATCATCCTCTTAACTGGAGGAATTATCATATTCAGTATTATTTTTACATAAATAATAACATTTTTAATATAGATTTATATTTATAAGGTAATCCACAATAAATCATCCAATGAAACATGATTTTATTTATTGAAAATTACCATAAAAATCGGTGATTTTTCGACTTATATTACTCTCATCATATAAAATATCATCAAAGTTATTAGTTTTAGTTATTATCCAGATGTCCAATAATTTTATAATTTCTTTGTTTTTATTCATTCAATTCATTCTAGAATATTTATCATTCTTTCCACTTTAATTTTGGAAAATCAGACAAAATATGACCTTGTTTTCTACATTAATTGAAAATATATTTATAAAAATAACTCTTCTTTTATTTCCACAGCATTATTTCATTTGAAATTATTTTTTTTGAAAACTATTCTAGCAATATTATTATGTTCACCATCATTTTTTCACACTCACTTTCTTTAAAATCATTAATTTTACATCTCTTAGGTGTATTTTTTTCAATTTTGATATATTATATTGAAATAGTCTTATAGGTTACACCATTATTCATTTTATATTTCTCTAAAACTCTATTAATTATTATTTCATTATATATTAATGTTATTATAAGATCATCTAATTGGAGTTTTGTTATGTGAACTATATCATCAAAAGAAGTTATTTTTCATTCATATTCTCTCAATAAAATTTATGCTACCTTTTCAACAAGTTCATTATCATACAGATATTTTTCACTAGGATATTATAAACTATTTATTGTTATCATGGATCTTTTATGTATTTGATATACTAATTTATAAGAAATAAATTTATAGGCTTGATAATATTCTCATAGAATAAATCTCTTAGTTTAAATAACTTTTTATGTTTTTCATCTCATGACTTCAAGAATTTTTCATATACCATAAGAAGTTTGATATGAACAGATTTAACTATATATATTTATTTGTAAATAAAATTACAATTTATTTATTACATTTATATTTAACTGATATTTAGTCTTTTATTCTCTTTAAAATTTAGAAACTTCTTCTCTAGATCATTATACTCTCCAATGATATTAATATAATCTTAAAATACATTGTATATAACATATGTTTTGATACTATAATATCACTATTCATAATAATTACCATAAATTTTGGGCCATCTATTTGGATTAATATTGTCAATGGATCCGATATATATATCATACATGTATAAAAAATCCATTTCACACATGTTTGATGAAATAAAAATAAAATGTGATAATATGATAATGTGATAAGAAATTTAGAAATATAAATTTCATTTTCAATCTCAAATATAGAGACCAATATTTTATACCAAATGTTGTCTCAAAATAGGATTTCCAATTTCAATATAATTTGGGGTGAATTATTATTTAAAATAAACTATATATTTTTATCTTCTCCCACAGATAAATGTCTCTGTGTGACCAAAATATAATAAGCCCAAAATAAATGTATCAGTTTTACAAATAACTAATAAACCCATAAGATAAATCTTAAATTAGAGTAATAATATATATGTAATCGTTTTTAAAATTACCTATGTACTTAACAGGAACAAAATATTAAACTATATGTATTATAATATCTGAAGTATGAATTATTTTAATGGAAATGTTCGATACAAATTGATTTTATAAAATTAACAAATGGTTTTTGTAAGAAAACCATGTACTCATTCAAAATAATACTATTAAAAACATCACATTTAGACCAAAGTGAGATATAAATTTGTAGAAATGATTTGAGGTATCAATAACATTAAACATACCATAAGGTATATACTTATTAAGTATGAATATTTATTCCCAATCATTAATGTCCGCAATCATTCTGGTTGGTATTTCCCCTCTATATAAACCAATCGATCAATTTTCTATCTATATAGATAGTTACCTTGGAACTATACGTACTATAAATGGTATCTTGATATCCCCCCTACTTAACCAATATCTTGGCTCTATCTTTTAGTCCCCACAAATCCCCTAATAAACCTGTTATAAACACATAAATTGAAAAAAATAAGGCCATTACATGGGAAACCTCACAATGATATCTCTTAACCAAGTCAATACGAATGAAAAATATTATAGTTATCAAAGTAATTCATAGAAACAAGACATTTCAGTACAAAAAATAAAAGAAAAACTTCTACATATCATAGAAACATTTTCATAATGTATATGATATTTGAGTTGTGATTTTATTTATGGAAATCAATGTAACAAACATCAATGGAAAAATACTACAATACTAATAGTCATCCATAGCTACATCTACATCATATTACTATTCATAATTTGATGGATTTAGAATCTCCCCATATATATCAATGTGTTTAATTAGCACCATTAATGTTATTTAAAAAACATTTAAATGAATATGAATTTCATTATTTAGAAAATTTATTTCATATGAAAAAATTTAACCATCCGTATCAAAAAAATCCTCATGTTATCTGATTATCATAAATTAGTACCATAGGTGTTTCATTATACCTCCATATATTGATTAAATATTTAATGGTTTTACATTCTATATCCATCAAAGATAAAATAAAAAACATATCTTAGATCAAATAAAAAATAAATTGTTTCATAGTTTTCAAAATAAGTGATGTAATGTGAGTCATAGAATCGATAATATTTCCCTTCAAGGAATGACTACGTGGTGTGGGGCCACTTGTGTGATAGGACTAACACTATTTTTCTCATAATAATCGACCATTTATATAGTTTTAGTCGTGTGGATGATTTAGTAATCTTATGATTTTTTTAGCGGTACATTTGGATTTATAATGATAGGATATCTAGATGGGTTCATGGTTTTTGCACTCTGCTAGATAAACCATGAAATATGAGACTATTTTGTTTTGAAAACCATTTTTGTTGAGGTGGTTGGTATGATGATCAATATCGTGAGGAATAAAGGTTGTAGGGTAATGTAACTAAGGGTGCTTAAGTTGGAGTTTTGGGAATAATGTTTGGTTAGTTACATTCTATTCATCCAACCCCTATTGATTACGATACCAACCCATTTATATTACGAGTTACATTATTATTATCATCAACTCTAGCTTCTATACTATTTAATACATAGGATTCACATTCCTTCATAGCTTCCCAATTCAAAACATATTTTTTTCTAGTGGTAGAGATTTTTTTATGATATATATTAACAGTCCATTGGGAGTGAGATCAGAGGCTATTCTCTAGTGTACCTGGTGTACCCTATATGTAGACATCAATAGGATTCTTTGGGATCTTTATTTATTGGAGAAAATGGGTTTTTATTTCATACTCAAGATGGATTTTCTTGTATGAAATTAATCCCATGTCGAAATTTAATTTTGATTTTTGTGGTTTAAATATCTCAAGCGTGGTATTTATAATTATACTACAGAATGGGCTATTTGGTTAGGGCATGCATGTCTTAAACAATGACAGTTTGGTGGAATTATAGCCTAAGTGTCTATTTTGGTGTTGGATGATGGGGAAATTCAACAAATTATTTTTCCTCCCACTATGGATCAATTCTAGAATGTGATTTTTAAATATTTTTTCAGGTTTCCACTTGGGAGAGATATAGAGATGACCATTGATATTGCACTCGGATAAGAGTTATTTACTATTCCTCTCAAAACAATGGATCATATGTAGATTCGTGAGTTTATGGTTTGGTTAGTGGAATTGGAGGTCATGATTATTATTTCTTAGGCACATCACTTTGGGGTTATCCTATCCAATTCCCCAAGAAGGTAGATGGTTCATAGAGAATGTTCATTGAGTTCCAAAAGTTGAATCAGATGAAGATTATAAACTAGTATCTTCTTTCTCCCATTGAAGATCTATTGATTCAATATAGAGTTTCCCATGTATTATCTAAATTGAATTGGGGTTAGGATATCACCAAATATGGGTGAGGTTGATATATATACCACTTAATTATTTTTTGTGGGTATGGTTTATATGATTATTTTTTTATAATTCTTGATTAATGAAGGCATTAGTGGTGTTCATGGAGCTAATGATATGGGTATTAGAACCATATTTAAACTTGTTCGAAATCGTATTCATGTATGAAATTCCTATCTACAACAATTCAATGAAGAATCATTCATGACACCCTGAGATAGTATTGAGCACTCATTGAGAGAATTAGTAATATGAAAAGATCTCAAATTGATAATTTTGAATTGGTAAATTTCATTTATTAGGTATTATTCGATCTATGTTTAGATTTTTTATAAGCCATAAAAAGGTCATTGTTTTTTTCATTGGATTTTATCAAGAACATGTTTATGTTCGAAGATTTTTAGCAATATTCGGTTATTACTAGATATTAATATGGGTCCTCTATCGATTGGAGGAATCTATGAACAATCAAACTAATAAATGATAAATGTTAATATAGTAATACACTTGTGAATGTGACTTTTAAGAGTTAATGTAGATATTGAAGGCATTAACAATCCTTACCCTACCAAAGGCTTGTCTGGATAACTTTATTTTTAGTGACACTTCAGGAGTTAGTTTTGGGGAATTCCTAATATAGAATGGTTGAGTTGGGAATTATGGTTCTAGGAAGTTGAGTCCCATGAGGGGAACTAGCCAACTAAAAATCATTAATTTTTCATGGTAGTTATTTCCTTGTGGTTTTTGAGGCACTACTTGGTAGGAGGGAAATGTGTGGTGTACAATGACCAATGAATTATAATGTATGCATTTTTATAATTGGGACTAAACCATTAGCATAGAAGGTGGGTTTAGTATCACTAATAATCTTATTTTGAACTATTATATAGTACTAACATAAGGAACATAGTGGTTGACGCACTTATCTAGAAGACACAGACTCAGGTATTCCAAGACTCTAATAGTATGTTATAGTTTATGGCCCTCTGTATTGAGAAACATGAGGACGTTCAAGAGTACTGGGGTCAAGTGAATATAAAATACTTGTATATAGTTCCCTTACATATCAATAGAATCAAGTGGAGATAACTATCATATCTATAGTTTCTATCCCCGTGGGACAATATATGTGTTGGGGAGCCACCGCCAGGTTGGATCATTTATAATGATGTGTTTTTCCTTTCCTTGATCATGTCTTGGTTACCATTGAAATCAAGGAGGAACTATTGCAGGAGTCTCATGCTTCATATTGGGTAGTAAACCTAGGTCAAGTCAAGATGAATCGTGACATGAGCTGATAATATTGGTGGTTGGAAATAATCAAGGATGTCTCATGTTTTGTCATGTGTTGATCCACCTGTCAATTGGTGAGGGATGAGTGTTAGTGACAAACATTACTTCAACTGTTGTTTACCATTCTTTAATTGAATTGGGATGAAATCACTATGGACACCTTAATGGGATAGTCATGGATTCACCGACATAATGACATAGTTGGGGTAGTTGTGGAATAACTAACTAAGGTATCACACTTATTTCATATTTGGGAGTACCTTCTCAGTAAATTAGTTGTGAATGAACTATATGTGTGAGATAGTTCTCCTACATGTAGTTACCAATAGAATCATTTCAGAAAGATATTCACATGTCATTTAATGATTTTGGTATTGAATTAAGAGGGAACTTGGTACACATGTGCATTTGACCATTTCCAATCTTCTACAAATGAATAAAAAATATGAGAATACTATATTGATATTAGAGTACATGCTGAGACCATACACCTTGAATTTGAATGGTTCTTGGGAGAACAACATAGAATTAGAGGATCTTGATTAAAAAAATCAACATGTTACAATACAGATGGGTCCATATAATCTTTATATAATAAATATTTGTGTTCACCCAAATGTTGGTTAGAGTCTATTGAGGAAATTATAATTGGCCAAAGTATCATGAAAGAGACTAAAGCCCATTTTATGTTGATCTAGAAGTGTATGATGGATTACAAGAGTATTCAAGGTTCACATATGGACCGGTAATGCTGACCTCTTGCGGTTGAGGTAGGTGACTGGGTATTTTTACAAGTTTCACCAATATTGGGACATCATGATTTACAAAGTAAGTGGGTTTTATTATGCATGTATGATAGGGTATTCGAGATAATGGAAAAGGTCGGTCTACTAGAATATCAATTGGATCACTCATATAATCTTAGTGTTATTCATGATGTATTCCATGTTTCATAGTCAAGATAATACTACCGTGATCTATCAAACATTATTAATATAAAGGATTTTAAGATAGAGGGTGACACATCATTTGAGGAATGTCCAGTTCGTACTGTTAGTCAGAGTAAGAAAATCATTATTGAAAGAATATTCCCCTGGTAAGTCTATATAGGTAGAACAATTTTATGAAGTATGATACATGGGAGTTGGATTATAATATTTGGTGTCAATTCTCATATTTATTTTCATATGAGGCTTTGTGATGTTTAAGGACATATTTCTAAGATGAACTTCCATATTATTGGTAGATCATAAAGCACTGACCTTTATTGAGGTGAATTCCATTTTAAAAATCACCACAAACATATTTCTATCATTGGTTAATTTTTCAATAATTTTTTTAAAAATATCTGAGTAGGATCTTAGAACATTTCATGGGTAATGGCCTTAAATGTATGAAATATTTGAGTTGCGGGTTCAGTGGATATTTACTTCTAACATTGCAGCCAACCTTCTGAAGAGAAAGGGATGAAATCGTGATTTTACAACCCTATAGGGGGATACATATTTCTATGAATAAATTGAAATAAATTTTATAACCATTTTACGTAGGATTTCAAACAATGAAGCCATCCCGTGCTAAGGGGAGGGTCCTAGACAATGTGGTATGCACAGTTTTATAAGGAATTGTTAAACTGTGCCAGATAGGGTAACATGGGTAGTGAATGTTACATAGTTGGAACTTTTTTTTTCAACCATGGAGAAAAACTATGAGTCCTCTTACAAAATGGGAAAATATAGCTTTCCCTTTTGATTTTGTTACCAAATGACAATAAATTCTTTCCCATTTCTTCCAATAGCACTTCTTACTAGATACCTCATCCTCGTTCTTGGTTGAGGCTTCTCTATAAATTATAATATGAATATATTGTCACTAGTTTTATATGAAATATTAATGTCAAATCTATGAGTTTTTTCTTATGTTCATCATTTATTTCACCATCCTACAAATATAAGACATCATGCTTATTTTCCAAGGGTTTTGTCATCTTTTTTAGATTTAGGTTTTTCAACCTAAATCAATGACCATTTATCATTTGGTATGAATCTATGAAACTAGGGTATGTGGTTCATAATCTATTCTGTAAATGTATCACCATTTTTTATTTATATGGTGTGTGTTCACACAAACACACAATTTAATTGACCTTAATTAAAAAATTATTGTCTTGTGGATTTCAATTATGAAATGCGTCTCTCAATGGAACCTAGATAGACTATTTTTGAGATTATTGGAACATACACCACCTATAGGGTAGGTATATTTTATAAAATTAAATTATAAAATTTAAAGGGTGAACCTAGGAGTTCCTAAGAGTGTATTATTTTTTCAACAGTTGGAATTTGGGATTCTAGGAGCTCTCTCTAGGTCCCTGGATAATGGTTTTTATGTGCGAAATATTGATTTGGACTTAAATAATGGTTACATGTTTTATCTATAAACAATTTTTATAATCAATGGGTCAGAATGAATTAGGGTAACTACAATGTATTCATTTGGGCCTACTTACACACTCATTTTGAAATGCCCTGGGGTTATCCCCTTTGAATTCATTTGGGCCTATATATGACACTATGTATGGAATGCCTTGGGATAACCCCCTGTATTTATTTTTTAAAACTTATGACACTCAGTTTGGATTTCCATTATAAACCCACACTTGAATTTTTAGGCCTACATGAGATCCTATGGAGAATAATATCTAAATTCATCCAATGCAGGTACGGTTGATCCATAGCGTCACTTTAGAACTCATAAATCACTATGGTTTATCAGTATTTTCTTACTTTAAATTTCACATCATGATACACTTATTCCCCATACAGGATATTCTTTTTGACATCATTGATAGAGGATTATTAAGTTTTACTCACACCATTCTCGGGATATAGGTTGGTACTTGAGTACACTCCATGGCTATCAGATGAGTCATGGGAAAATTCCTTATAACTAATTCTTGATTTTAATTTCATGGATGAAGCTTGGGAGATGGGACTAAGCTGGGAATTAAAATAAATTTTTGTAGTTTTTAGCTTTTGACTTAAATTCTTTATAGGAGATATGTTTATTTTATTTGATTTGATATGTATTAATGACATATAATATATCAAGATCATTTGGATATATCATGATTTGTAGTTATTTATTCGTAGTTTCCATGACACATGTTTTCTTATTATGTGGATCAAAATATATTTTCATTAATCAGTCTTTATTTTAATATAATATTGTCACACCCCTACATTTGAGATTGTTTTATTTTAATTATTTTTATGACTTGAAATAATTTTCAAGGGTCCGGGGTGAGTCTTAAGAAGAAATTTCTGAGTTTTTGTTAAAATGTGCGCATTTTAGGTTTGACGTCGTTGGACGCACGAGCAGAGCGTGTTTTGGAAACCCCGTGCAACTCTGCCTGGGTAACTATGCTTCACATCCACCTTTTAAAAATTATAATGAGTAATAATGTTTGAAAATCTAAGAATAATTACAATATTCACATTATAATTATTATGTGTAATTGTTACTATAATTTTTTAGGGGTAGATTTTTTAATTAAAGTGAACGTTTATTATTGCGTCATTTGTAATTTTTATTTTTATTACTATTAAAAAAATAAATACCATTTGGAATTTTATTATTGTTATTAACAATATTATGAAAATTAAAAATATTAAATTTTATTTTTACTAAGGATTTAATTATTTTTATTTTGGATGAAAACTAAACTTGATAATTTTATTACTTAATTATTCTTATAATTATTCTTCATTTTAATATTATTATCACTATTATTCCATTAATTATTATTATTATTACTATTATTATTATCATTCCATTTTATTATTATTATTATTATTAATCCATTACATTTTTAACTATATTTTGTTTTTTAGGTTGGAATTATATTTTTTTGTTTCATATCTCTAATCCCCCATTCTTATTGTGTGTGGGGTGCAAGCAAGCCCCCCAACTATTCCACACGAGAAGTTACTCTTCCCCTCTTACTTTGTGTGCTACACCCATCGGCACTCCTCTGGCCCTGTGTACTCCAAGCATTGACTTCTTCTCCCATGACACACCCTTCCCTTCCCATTCCCTCCCAGCGAGCAATGGCCCCTACCCTCAGCCTCCCTTGCACTACAGCGGACCCTGCCCTCAGCATCGCTTGCACTAAAGTGGCGAACACCCCCTCCCGTATGCCAACCCCAGGTTCTTACCTTGCGCAGCGACTAGTCGACCCGAATACCTCCCATACAGAAGCCCTAGCGTTGTCTATCACCTCCTTCTCCTAGCGACACAGCTGGGCCCTACTTCCTTGACGCCACTTCTCTCTCCCTTGCAGCGCACTCATGGTACACCTGTTCCCCCTGAATCCTTCTCCTCTAGTGTCCATATCTCATTCCATCAACAATCTCCCCCCCTCATCGACCCTCTTTCTCTGCATGCACAAGCATCATAACTCCCCCACAGCCAACTAACGTCATATAGTGATTCCCTCCCCGCACGACCTCCCTGCTCCGGCGACCAGCCTTGAGCTCTTGAGAAAACCGCGCAACCTCCCAATATAGTGAGTAGTAGCCCCAGCTAGTGATCCCACCTCTATAACAACATCTCTGGCTGACCGAAAACCACTAGCGCCCTTTTCTTCGACACACACAGTCTCCTAAAACCCTCCTTAGGTCGCAAATTCCCTCTTCTAGTGCAGTTATCCCCCCTGTAGGTATACCCTTTTGGTTATTTTATATTATCCTTATTTTTCCTCCATTTTTATTAGAGTTTGTGTTTATTTTGGGTTCGTTTTGGTAGTTTGGGGTTGGATTCAGCATCTGGAGCAGGTGGTTGAGGTGCCAACGATATCTCAAACCAGTTTCGAGTTGGCGTTGTCATCACTCTTTGGCTTCAAGGTTGGATATCTAGGCACAAATCATTTTTAATTTATGAATCATAAATTTTATGCTTTTATACCATATATGATTATTATGTTCTAATTTCATGATTTGGTTAATTTTTTTTTTCAAACATTACCTTAAAAATTGTAGGATGTTATTTGACTTTGGTTTTGTGAAATAGAAAACACTAAATGTTGGGTCATATTGTTCTTGTCATTAGAATATGAGTTTCCTTTATTTATTCTTGTTCTCCCATTTCCTAGGTGCTAGTTTTCATTGTAAAACATATGGATAACTCACTTTGATGGAAAAAATGGGTAGTTCTGGCCTTGTTTTATGAAAAAGTTATCGTCTAGTAATAGTTGTGCACACTATTTTCATTAATTAAATGTTTTATTTGGTCTGCACCTAACTTTTTTGTTTTATAACATAGTTTAAAAATTTGAATATGGTCCTAACTTGCATATTGTTGTTTTATGACTTTGTAAATGTTTACTGATGTTTTTTTTCTAAGCATTGCTTTTTTGCTCTTCGGAATTGTCACCATTGGATTTTAGGTGTTAAAAGTAATAAAATTGTTTTGTTAGCTTTTTTAAGGTGTTGGTTGCATGTGGAATTATGTTTTTGGATCTTTCTATGGATTTACAAAGTTTTTTGGCCTTGATGATAAATGTGTTTTTTGTGAAATAATGAATTTTGGGGTTCTTGAAAAGGTTTCAAATGTTTAATGCTAGGAGAAGTGTGAAGTTAGTTTTATAAAAGAAAATTGGTTTGTTATGTGAGAGGGAATTGTAGCTCAGTTCGGGGTTTCATAAAAGATAGTTTTGTTTGAAAGTGTGTCTAAAGTGTTTTGAAGTGGTTTTTCAAATGATTTTATTTGGTAAATGGTGTGTTTTTCTCCTCTTTGAAAATTGATTTTCATCTTTGGTAGATAATGACTTTATGGAATGCTAAAGGGCATGTTTGACCACATTGTGAAAATAAGGGGTAATTCATATAATGAAAAGCTCTGATGGTTTCTCCACATTCCTTGCCAATATGGAATGGTTGGGATCTCCTCGGTGTGCAATCCCTGAGATCCAGTATGTTGGTTCCTCGGTTGGGAACCACTTGTAATAAATTTATTTTAAGGCTTGAGAGTAGACCTTTGGGAGATATGGGGTGAGACCTACTATGAAATATTATTATAAGTATGGGTTGGGATTTGATGCTTGGAAACATCTGATAGCTCACCTCCTTTTATACTTGCGACATACAAACCTAACATATTGAGAGAATTGTCTAAGATGAGTACTACACTGGTAGTTTATTGTACTGAATAGTGTCCCATAGATGATTTTTGGGTTTATTTCTATGGATTTTTCCCAAGGCCTACCTGATAAGGGATTGCCGAGCAATTTGGAGCATTAGATTTCATCGAATGTGGAATGCTACTATAGATAGGGTCTCAGGTATCAGTGTCTTCTAGATTATTATCGTTCTCTCAGGTTCACCTATGTCCGATTTTTTATCTATTTAACTGCTATTAAGATAATTTCATACCTATTTACATTTCCCTTTCCATATTTTCATGTACCCTTATGTGGTGTTTTCCCAAAAAAATTGACATTTTGGTTTCCTAACTCCAATGAAAATATTTTCTCAAAACAAAATGTGTTTCAAACACTTGTTCTGGTTTTTCAAATGATTATTGGAAAGGGTTTGTACATTGTTTTCAAGTAAAAATTAAATAAATTCATAATTAAATATATTATTTTTTAGAATTGGAATTGAGGTTTCTTAATATTAAAGGTAGTGTATTGGGAAATAGTATATGAGGCTAGCCTACTGAGTTTTTATACTCACACATATTGTTCATTTCTATTTTTAGTTCATGTGCAGGATACATATTGGATGCGCTCACCATAGGAGACACTTGATCGTTGAGTCAGAGAGAGACCCTTGGGGTCACATAGAGTTAGTTTGGACGTCGAGTTTGCTGAGTTATATCTTCATCAGTCCTTAATTACTTGTTTTTTTTGGATTATTTTTCTACACTGAACATCATTATTTCATTTTCTTTTATTTTTTTGTATTTTAAAAATCATTCGCATTGTCTCTATCGATTCTGTGGTACTTGTCACTAGCCCAAGAGGACCATGAATGCTTCTCGCACCTTGCTGCGGATCGGATCAGGTGACTGATTCAGGGTCGACTCAGGTTGTTTCATGAAAAAATGGTATCAAAGGAGGTTGTCTATTATTGTAACTCAACATTCAAAGAACCATTTTTTATTTGTAATTTCAAGGTAGATGGAGTAGGATTGTTGTGACTTGAAGGGTAGGTGTTGGAAGAACATTGCAAACTTTTCCCAGATCAGATCCTCATGATTCCACAGGAACATTGGTTTAGTCAGCTTTTTTGGGGTTTATGGAATGTTTTTTCATTTGGATACCAAAAGTGGAGTTGGGATAATAGTCTTCATGATCTTCGCAACCTTGTATCTCATGTAGAGATAGGGGAATGATCCTAAAAATCTCTTAGTGATGGTGATGCGTTCAGTATATTGCCGCCAACCATATGGTCAAGTCACCCACTAACATAACATCCACGTTTGACTTTTTTGGGTCTCCTCTGACTTTTGAATGTTGATTGAATTAGACAAAGTTGGTTTTGGAAAAAAATTTGAAATTAAATATTTAATATAGCGATCGTTATAATGTAAATGGGATGAATGATTTGTTTTTTTGAATAAAAAAGAATCTTTGTTTTGGACGTGGTGTTCCTATGGGTGATCACATGCATATTGGTATGTTGGAATATGAATAGAGGTATGGTACGGTGGATGGATGTCTGTGATGTAACAGAAACATTCATGTGAGTGATACTGTAATGAATACCAATGATGAGGGTTTAACACACAAAGCAGATTTTAAATTAAGAATGTTTTCAAAGAGAAATCTTTTGATGTTATGATAGATTGTTTAAATGTGTTTAGAGCTTGTCACCTATGTGGTGATTGATTTTTAGGATTTTTATTTTTTTATTTTTCCATGATTGGGTTCTTGAAATTTCTTATCCAGCTGTTATCCCCTTGAAGCTTCGATCGGTGATCATAGAATGGTTGATCAACCTATGGATTTTATGCATCAGTTTTGGAAGCGATATCCACCTCACTTTTATGGTCATGCATACCCTTCCATATCAGATGAGTGGATTTATAATATTGGAATGAACTTTAACCTCATCTAGTTTCTTTAGACATTGAAGGACATGTTTACAACCTTCATGCATGAAGAATCGTCGTGGATGTGGTTGAAGTTAGTGTGTTGGGTAATGCCCCATCTAGAGCTTACATGGATGTTTTTCAGGGCTGTTTTTAAATTTTTCTATATTTCTCTACAGAAGAAAGGGTGAGGAAGGGGATGAAGATTTGTTATTTGCAATTGGGAGACATATCCTTGAAGGAATATTTTAAGCTCTTTGTGGAGCTATTCCCTTATCATACATAATATGTCACAGATTACTTCATGGAGGCTTGAGCTTAGAGGCGAACCTCTAACCCGATCTACACTCAAAGGTGTCAGAGTCCAACTTAATGTCATTTGAATATGTGGTGAGATTGGCTTTTCATGTTGAAGTTGTGATGGAAGGAGTGCTCGAAGTAGTCCCTCGTCCTTCGATCCCTATCAGCAGTGGTGAAGATTTTAGAAAGGAGTTTAGGAAGTGATTTAAAGTTGATAGAGAAAATCGTGGTCTCAAAAGGCCTCGGGATATTTCAATATCCTCTTCGGATCGAGAGATCCTCATGTGTTATCGGTGTGGAAAGATGGATCACAAAAAGCTATTATGACCATGTAATCCTAATTCATGTCATGGTTACAGACATTTGGGTAACTTACAATTATTCTGTCATGGAATTTCTAGAAAACGTCACAGAGGATGTTATCATAAGTGATGTGTTGTTGGGTTTTTGTTTAATGTTTCATGTGTATGTTTCCATCCTTTGTATGGTGTCTCTTATCATTGTTGTGTATTGATGGTGTTTTGGGTTTTGAAATGTATGGGAATGTCATGGGTATTTTTATGGACTCCAGTTTTCAATGAACGTATTATTTTCATTTCAAAATATTGTCCTTTATTTTGTCAAATCAAAAGATGCATGTTTCTTATTAAGATTATCAGAACTTTACTGTGAGGAAAGAGATGCATCATTCATCAGTTATCTAGCTAAATGGCCTTAGAGTGAAGCTGGTGTATAGTCAGGAACCCCTGATAATTTTAAAGAGCATGGATAAAGTTGTGCCTCTATCATGCGGTGAGACAATTTTAGTGTTTTTGTTTTGGTTTCCCTATCGTTGAAAATTTCCTCTGGCCAGAAAGAGCACAATAGAATTATCCCCCATGAATAGTTAGTATTTTTTTCTTTTTGGATACAAGTTGTTGATCAGTGTCCTGGAGTGGACCACCCATGTGAATCAGTTATGGATTTAGTTTTTGTCCATCTTGAAGTGATGAGTCATGAGTAGTTATTTGTCGTAGATTCATTGATCAAATCCTTATGCCCTCCCTCCTGGCCCATGGGGTTAGGGTTTTTTGTTCGTGTAGAGTTTTTGTTTATGATCTTATCCCATTCGGATTGGTATGTTGGGTTTGAATGTTATTGTTGTGCTTCTTTTATCTTGAGAATGTTCAGCTTCAAGTCTATGTTGGATTTCTATATGGTCACTAGTTGGTTATTTATTTATAGTGGGGAGACCCACAATATTTTTTGGTTTTATCATAAGTCGTTATCAGTTTCCAATTGAATCATTATGGTGGGGAGTCTATTCAGGCATCCCCTCAATGTGTTATTCATTTTGGGCAGTAGGTTTGAGTCACAATGGTTATCGATGGAATGTCCTTGAGATGAGAAGTTGGATCGTGTTTATGTGGAATCCTTATGTGTCGATTGATCGACTGGATAGTGTTGTGGAATTCTAGGCATGGAAAGCATTATAGTGGGGATAATGTTCGCACCAATACCAATGAGATTATTTTATTTTAATAAATTTTCTACCTTTAAATATTTTTTTGGGGGTCTGGGCTGAGTCATGGATGAAATTTATGAGTTTTTTTTTAAAAATGCGTGTTATATTTTCAACATCGTAGGACGTAAGAGGGGATCAAGTTTCGGAAACCCCTCATGGTTCCGGTTACGTAACTGTGCCTCCCATTAGCCATCGAAAAATTAAAATGAGTAATAATGTTTGAATATTTAATAATAATTACAGTATTCACATTATAATTAATATGTGTATTTTTTAGTATAATTTTTTATGTGTTTATTTTGTAATTAATGTAAATGTTGATTATTATGTCATTTATAGTTTTTATTGTTATTAATATTAAATATATTATGATAATTTAGAGTCTTATTAGTGTTATTATCAATAGTATGACTATTTTGAATATTAAATATTATTGTTACTAAGGATTTGATTTTTTTTTGAATATTATACATGTTAATTTTATTATTACTATTATTATTCCTTTGACTATTATTATTATTATTAAGCTACTACATATTTTTAACTAGATTTTCATTTCTTTTTTTAGGTTGGATTTATCCTTTTTAGGGTTTCCTATCTCCAAAACCATTCTTCTCATTGTGTGTGCTGTGCAAGCAACCCCCCCAGTCGATCCTCAAGAGCAGCGCCTTCTCCCCTATTGCCTTTCACACTCCACCCATCGGTGCTCCTCAGACCTTTCACGATCCACCGACCAACTTCTTCTCCATCATTGCACCCTCCCCATCAAATTCCCTCTCACCGAGTAGCAACCCCTACCCTTGGCCTCCTTTGCACTGTAGCTGCCCCAACCCTCATCCTCCCTTGAACTTCTGCTGCAAACACCCCTCTCCCCTATGAAAACCCTCTGTTCTTCCCTTGTGTAGAGTCCAACCGACCCTGACTCCCTCCATTGTAGAAGCCCCAGTGTGGTCCAACACCTCCTGCTCCCAGAGTCGGACATGCACACTGCTTCTCGTAAGTCGCAGCTTTCTCCCTTGAAGTTAACTCTAGAAGTATGTCTTCCCCCATGGCCTTCTCCTCTAGTGGACATCTCTCATTCTGGCATTGACCCCCATGTCGACCCTCCTTCCTAGGGCGAACCGGTGGCATAGCTCCCCCCCTAGCTGGCTGACATCCAGTCGTGATTCCCTCTCCGGGCAACCTCATTGCTCTAGATGAAGAACCCTTATCCCCTCTGGATAATGTGAAACCACCCTGTTTGGTGGGTAAAAACCCCATCCAGCGATCCCAGATCCTACGAGGCCTCTCCGGCTTACCTGAAACATATTGCGTCATTTTATATGGCTCACACAATCGCTGGAGACCCTCCTTAGGTCATGACATCCCTATACTAGTGTGTTTCTCTCCCCCCCTCATCAGTATATGTTTTTGATTATTTTATATTATCCTTGTTTTTTCATTCATTTTAGTTAGGTTATGCATTTATTCTGTGCATTTTTTGTAGTGTGGGGTTGGATTCATCATCTAGAGCGTGATGTTGAGGTGTGAATGAGATCTCACACTAGTTCTGAGTTTGGGTTGTAATCGTTATTGGGTTTCAAGGTAGGATTTCTATGCGCCTATCCTTTCCAATTTTTGAATAATTAATTATTTGGTTTCACTCATTATATGAATATTATGTTCTAATGTCAAGATTTTGTTTAAATTGATTTTGGTCCCAATCATTGATTTAAAATTATTGGATTATATTTGACTTTCTTTTGTTAAATGACGTACAATGAATGAAGGGTCCTATCTCACTTGACATTGTAATATGAGATTCCTCTATTAATTATTGTTTTCCCTTTGCCTAGGTGTTAATTTTAATTGAGAAACATGTAGTTAATTTAATTAGTTTTAAAATTCTGTAGTTCCATCCTTGTTTTATGAAAATAGTATCATAAAGTTATTATTTTGTGCTCTGTTTTATTTAATTGAATTTTTTTCTTTTCTTGCACTTCACTTGTGAGTTCTAGACACTATATTAGCGATTTGAATAAGTTTCTCACATGAAAAGTTGTGTTTTATGACATTTTGAGTGTCTATTGAAGTTTTGTTCTTAGCATTTTATGTTTGGCCATAGGAATGGTTCCCATTTAAATTTTAGGTGTTAAAAGTAATATGAAATGTTTTGTTTGATTTAGTTAAAGTGGTTTCAATGTGAGGAATTATGTTTTGGGGTCTTTTTGTGGATTACAAAGTGGGTTGGAATTGATGATAAATGTGTTGTTTTTGAAATAATGGATTTTGGGGTTCTTGAATAAGATTAATCTATATTAAGCTAAGTGAAGTGTGAAGATAGTTATTTAAAATAAATTTGTTTTGTTTTGTGACAAGGAATTTTACCTCAATTAGGGTTTTTCATAAAAGATGGTTTTGTTTAAAAGTGTCTCAGAATTGTTTTGAATGGGTTTTACAAATGATATTATTAGGTAAATGTTTTGTCATTCACCTCTTTAGAATTTTTTTTATCTTTGGTAGAGAATGATTCTATGGAATTTTCAAGGGCCTATTAAACCACTTTGTGAAAATATGGGGTAGTGAATACTATGAAATCATCTAATGATTTCTCCTCATACCATGTCCAAATGTAATGGTTGGGTTGTCCTCGGTGTGGAATCCCTGAGCTCCAATATTTGGGTTCCTCTGTTGGGAACCACTTGTAATCTATTTATTTTATGGCTTGAGAGTACACCTTGGGTAGACTTAGGGTGAGACCTAATGTGAAATATTATTATATGTAGGGGTTGTGATTTGATTCCTGATGACATATGTTGGCTCACCTCCTTTTATTCTTGCAACATACAAACCTGGCATATTGATAGAACATCCTTAGATGAGTACAACACCGGAAGGTTATGGTACTGAACAGTGGCCTATAGTAGGTGGATATGTTTTGGTTTATTGCTATGGGATTTTCCCTTAGCCTACATAAGAAAGGATGGTCAACCATTTTGGAGCATATGATTTCATCGTATATGGAATGCTTCTGTAGATGGGGTCACAGGTATTAGTGTCATCTGGATTATTCTTAATCTCTTGAGATTTCCTATGTCTAGTGATTTTTAGCTATTGAACAGTTTCTGAGATACATTCATACAAATTTACATTTATCTTTCTATATCTGGAAGTACCCTTGTGTGGTGTTTTTCTTGAAAAGTTACATTCTGGTTTCTTAACTCATAAGAATTTTTTTCTCAAAATAAAATGTGTTTCATACTCTTGTTTTAGTTTTTGAAATGATTTAGGGAGATGGTTTTTACTTTGTTTCCAATTAAAAAATTTAGAAATTAATACTTTAATATATTTTATTTTAACAGAGAACTGATGTATATTTGTTTTAAAGGTAGTGCATTGGAAAATAGTATATCGGGTTAGCCTACTGTGTTTTAATACATACTCTTATACTTATTATTTTAGTTTGTGAGTAGGATATAGCTTGGATGTGCTCTCATTGGGTGACACTTTATCATTGAGTCAGAGAGTGACATGTGGGGTCACACTGTGTTAGTTCGGACATCGAGTTTGGTCAGTTTTATCTACTTTACTCCTTTTATAGTTGTTTTTTTGGTTTTTTATTCTTCTCTGCTCTTTATTATTTCCTTTGAAGTTATTTTTTTGTTTGAATAAATCTTTCCAATCATTTAGTTGATGCCCTAGGGCTTTTTGCTAGCTCAGGAGAATCTGAAACGCCTCTCAGGACTTAATGTGGATCTGCTCGGGTGACTGGTTCAGGTTATACCGGTGTTGGTTCGTGATAAATACAATGTTATATTCTCATCATTGTACAAAATTTAACCCCTACTATAAATCAAAATCCCATAGCATATGTGGAGGCACATATAAGGTCTAGTGGCTCCAATGTTCTAGTTACTGTGTGAGTAAATCAATATCAGGATTTCAGGATACATCTATATATTTTTCCCTTTATGGTTTTTTAATAATTTTCCATGTTTCCCTAAAATAGCATAAAGTTATTTTAATAGTTTCCTAATTCTTTGTTTCTAAAATTTTATGCATGCCAAGTGTTTGTAAAACATAATTATATGCCTTTTGAAATAAGTATTAATCATAAATTTATATTCATCGTCATTATTATTTTATAATGTGAAATGTGGATTTCTAAATTATTTCTAAGGTATGTTTCAAAATTTATATTTAAATTGATGATTAAATGTCATTCCATTCCCTGTTTTTTTTCAAATTCCTATTTAGAACCTTATGAAATTAATTTTACATAATTAATGTGATACCCTCTATTTGAGCCACTTGGTTTTCATTATGAATTTATTATTCTTTTACCACATTTTAAGACATTAAATTATTTTTTTATTGGATTTATATAGGAATTGGATACTAGAATGTTTCTTATGAGGTTATTATAGTTGAGATGAGGTTTACTAATTTTGTTTTATTATTGATTCAGGGGGTGAAATGATCTCTTATTTATTCTTTCTCAACTTCATGATTTGACATGTCATGGTAACCTTGGTAGGTTATCAATTAATGCAGTATTGAGATATACAAACTTCAAAGAGACCAAATTAGACTATTTAATCTAATCAATATGACATGATCAGCTAGCCTAAGATGATCAATATAACATAATACGAATATGGGAGCATACAAATAGTTTATTTCATTGTGTCTTGTCTCATAAAATCTCACCTTGGGTTATAAAAAGTTTCTCATGATTCCTAGTTCTTACTGATGATTATACAGAGGGGATTCCAATTTTATTTCATCTCTTAGTTCATTTTATTTATGCATCATTATTGTGTAGTATAATTTCATTTTATTTTCATGCTCTATTAATGTTTTTGTGCCTACTGGTGTTGTATTTATATTATATCATGGTGGCGTTGAATTTTATAAATTGTTCGAAAATGAGAATTTCAATAATTGTTTTAAAATTAAAATTAAAATGATTTTTTTATATATGATTTTTTGAGAATGGTTTTTTAAATGAGTAAAAATGTTTTAATTTTGTTTTATATGAATTAAAAATTCCACATTCCAGGTTTCAAGGTTTTTTCACTTATTATGTGGTTATCTCATTTATTTTATATAAAAGTAAGAAAATCTTTTAATTATGGATAAAGTATGATATTTGTTTTCTTTTTAAAATTTACTTACAAAAAACCCTATTTTCTAAATATGGTTTAAACTAGATTTTATGTAATTTTTTTTAAAAGTTATTTCCTATAAAACATGGGTGAGATCCTCTTTGGATTGTTTGGTGCACACCCGACATACACTTCGGTTCATGTGTGTGTGTATACCCTTATGATTTATTAGGTTCTTAATTTGGGATATTAATTAGAATGATTTTTTTGTCAATTGATTAATGATGGGTATGTGGTTAGTGACCATGGAACTCATAGTTATAGATTTCGGGCATATTGGTTTTTTTAATTTAGATTTTTGGGATGTTGATGTATCAACCATCTGGGTCAGCTGTTTGTTTATATGTTGGGTTTACGTTTAATGAGACCTTGTTATATTTTACTATAATGTTGTATTTATGTATTACTTATATCTCGATTTTTTATATTTATTTTGTCTTTATATTTTTAATTCCCTCATATGATGTTTAGACTATTCATTAATTTGAACTATTTTTTCTTATTTATTGTAGTTTAATGAATAAATGTTCTATTTCAGGATCCATATGGGATTTTTACAACTTTTTTTCTTTTAAAATAGGGTGAAATCCTTCCCATTGGTTATGTATTGATACCCATTTCATTTTATCTAGCCCATGTGAATTTGTAATGCACATCAATCCATATAGCGGATCAATATGGGTGATGGAACTTATACACATGATTGACTATTATAAAATGTTATCAGATTATCCTCTAATTATTTGGGCAAGTATTAATATTATAAAGATTATTAAATTTAATAATGAATTTGTATTCATTGCGTGAGTGCTTTATCACTACATTTATTGTTGAATGATGAGTTCCAATGGTTATTCTTGTTTGAATCTTGAATTTGGATTATGTTCATGATTGGAAAACCATTTGGATCTTACGCACTTGGTCCTTGTAAATTCATTGAGGCTGTCACAAAATTGAATCCTGGTTATCCAAACCATGTATCCAACCCACTAAAAGAAAAAAACACTTCTTAAAATATATATTTTGACATATTTTGGTTCCAAATTTCTCATATTGTGGTTTCCCCTTGACAATGATGGAGTAAATAGGGTCTTGACATGGTTTTCATAATGTTAAATTCCATTTTGGTTTGATGAGGAGTATTATGTTTTTTTATAAGATTTATGTTTGAAAATCTAGTTTTGTATAAAAAGTAAATTTAATGAATTTTTTTTACATTGAATCCATCGTTTGTGGTTTGTTTGAAAATGGAATTTAATGGATGTTTTTTTAATCAGGAGTTATATTTTATTTGTAAATGGCTTAAGTTTTAGTAAAAAAACTCAAAAGAAGATGATTTCATTACTAAATTTAGAAACTTTTATGAAATGGGTTTTATTTAATATTTTGGATATCATATTGTAGGGGTTGGTATTTTAACTCACGAGAATGTTATGAAATGTGGTTTCATTATTTTCCCATATATTGTGTAATTTTTTCAAAGTGTGAATTGACTTTGTAAAATATGTTTTTAGAGTCTTTGAAATGAGTTGATTTTAAAGAAATGTAAATTTCTATATTGAGCTAGTTTTAGTAATTGTTATTTAGAGTTTAATCTCATTGTTATGTAGGTATTTTGGGAGATAAATTTTTTAATAATGGTTTGGTATGGTTCTTATTTTTTTATATTTATACTCTTCTCATAGATTTCATGATGTAATATAGAATTATATATCAATATTTAGGGTCATTTTCCTTATAATATCTATGTAATTATTCTGGTTTCTAGTTTTATCTTGACTCTAAATAGGGTGGGAGATCCAAAAACTCTATGTTTTTGGAATTCTCGAATCATTTAACATTTACATTCCATGATTATTTAGGTTTTTTTTCGGTGGTGGTGTTGTTAGAACATTTTGATGGAAACCTCAATTCCCAGAAATATCATGATCCTCGAATTTGAAAGTCATTCAGGTCATGTTTCATAGACTTATAATTATTTAAATCATTCTTGTTTTTTATGATGTCATGATATCCAATTTTATTGAGGGAGGTTAGTATTCTTATGGAATTTTTGGTCCTCTGGTGAAAAAGGGAACTCTTAGTATTTCTCATGATTGGAATTTGGGTATTCTATACCCCTATTCATTGAAATATTTGAGGTCATGACTTCATCGTGACTATGGGAACCAATTTATATGTCCTTTGAATTGGATTACCAGATAAAATAATCTTAAGGGATATTTTATTTTCGGATTTGAGTTCAACGGGTTTATAAGAGTTTAATATTTGATGTATTATTTGTGTGTTCTTTCATATTTTCATCCATAATTATTTTGGGTAATTGTTGATTATTTGTGGTTGTGCTTATACCACATTCTTCTCTTGATGGTAACTAGGATAAGTGTTATACCCATATGGATTGTACTTTATAAGGCACCCTTGTGGAGATTATGCCCTTTTTGGGTTTTGTTAGGTTCAACAAAAATGGGTTTTTTACAAGTTGGGGTCAAATGTTATATTCATGTAGCATTATGACCCAAGGTTATATCCCATGTTTCTCATTATAAGGGCTTGTTTTGATTGGAGTATTTTTTCTATTCGAATGTTAGGGGATGTTAATGGATTGATTGTCCTTAATTAGAGTATTTTGGGAATCATTTTAGTACGTGTTTCCTTCTTGGGTTTTGAATTAATTCATATATGGTTGTTTTATATTTTTTAGATTAAAATATTTTACATTGAGCAATTTTGAGGAAACAACTTGATTATTGTGAAATCCAAATGGTAATTTTTTTTCCATAGTCTAACCATTTTAATGTAATTATAAATGTTCAGAATACATATTTAATATCTCTATGATCATTTATCATTCTATATTTATATAGTTATATTGATGATTCATAGAGATGTTTCATTAATTTTATAATTAGTTGAATTAAATAAGGTATTTTTGTGGGTTTTCTATTCTCTTTTCTCACTAGACATTCTTGGGGGTTTCCCTCACCCTCCCACCTTAAAAATATGGATGTGAAAATTTTATTTTATTTATTAATTTCAAATTAATCTAATGGATTTATGGATATGGAAATCAATATAGTGGGTATAATTGCGAGACCCTCATGTAACATACTTTTAAAACGTAAAATGATTTTTAACATTTTTTTGTTTTTAACAGTTTTTATGGGTTTTTAGGAATTTCATGAAATTAGAGTGTTTTCTAGTTTTGTGGTTCTATTTACAGTGAGTTGCACCACAACACTTATGGGTTCTTCCATGATGAATGTGTTAGGTGAACCCACTATTCTTGATAATTGTAACGACCCAATCTTTTTGAGTAGTATATTAACTAACTCTTAATGATTTAATAAGATGTTAATGGTTAATGCAGAAAGAGGAGTCGATGGCTTCATCCAGTAGACTTGAATCTTATGAAGCCCACTTATCAGAGCTTGGGAAGGAGGTAGCATCTGTGGGCATCGCTTTGGACCAAGCCCAATCTAAACTCCAACGTGTCAAGATTGAATGGAAATGCCTGCGGGAGAAGTTCAAGTTAGTATAGATTACTACTAGGGAAATGTTATCTGAGCCTCCCTCAGATTCTCTCACCATAGCACACCTTACACTTAGGTTATATGCTGGTGTTATAAGGGGTTATGTGACGAGACCCTATCTTCCTTGTGTAATCCCTTGGGATGAATGAATTTAGATTTCTTCCTTTAGTGATGTCTGTGAAATTTCAAATGTCCAGATAAATTTAGGATGTATTTCATTGATGAATTTTGATAATGGGATATTTTAAAATATGTATGTAAACCCTAAATAATTAATGATGTGTAATGAATTTCAAAAAATGGTCTTCTGCAAAAGTGTTCAGTAAGGAATTTGTAGTCTAATAAGATCAACTTAATTTTTGATGAATAGTAAATTATGAATAGTGATTTTACACTTATGATTAGTAATGTGACCAAATGGATTAGTAATTTAACTCAATGAAAGTTTTAATATAATTTAGACACCTCGATTAAGTAATGAGATTCAATAAAATGGGTAAATAACGGTTTCATAAATTATTAGCCAAGTATTAGTTTTTTCGAATGAATAGTGTTTTTTAATTAAAAATTTAATTAAAAATAATTAGAAAATTATTTTTATAAAAATGACTTTAGTTTTTAACTCAGAGCATTGATATTATGTTATAGTAATTTTTAGGGATTTTTCTGAAAAAAAAATGAATTCTCAATTAATAGTGTTTTTATTTAAATATTAAATTAAAATTATTTAGAAAATTATTTTTATAAAATGGAGTTCATAAATGTAATTAGAGCATCAATATTTGGTTAAGGTGAAATTTTGGGATTTTTCTGAGAAAGATGAATTTTTCAGTGAATAGTAAAAAATGCAGTTTTAGGGTTACGGTATGTTTAATGACATCATAACTGTGTCATGATGATTTCATGATATATTTTACGGTTTTTCCGGCCAACGGTGATGAATTAATGTTTTGGGTGCCCCATGTGGCAAAACTCCATGGTAAATGCCAAGGGAGAGCACATGGTTTTGAGAAAAGCACTTGTGAGGTGTCCCTTGGCCATTAATGCCTTGTCCCCTCACATTCCCTATAAATACCCACCCTTTCCACCTTTAGTTTTCACTCCCAACTCTCCCCCAATGATGTTCTGGTCTCCTTAACTCCCAAGGAGTCCTCCCAAGGTTCCCCCAAGCCCTCAAGGTCCAAACCTTTGAGTTTCAAGAGTTACGTTTTAAGGTAAGGGATCCGACCTCTCTCTTTCTTTTTATGTCATCTCTTTTATGTCATTTCATTTATGCTCCATGTTCTTATGTGAGAGGATGTTCGTTTATATTACTATTACTGCCCTTTTCATGTTTATATGATGAGATATCCCCTCTTACTCTCATCATTTCGTTTTATGAAAGTTTAAGTGACGCCGTTAGGCTGCCGAATTTTTTAAGGGATTCCTTCACCCTTCTCATTTTTCAAGTTTGACTTTCATGTCAAGTCATTCAAGTTCATTTTTAATTATGTTTGGGTATGATCTCTATATCTATCATACTGAACTCTTATGTTCATATGATGAAGGACACTATTTGATCTTTTCAATTCATTTTTGTTGAAGTTTAAGTGATGCCGTTAGGCTGCCGAATTTTCATAAAGAAATCTAATTTTTGTCTTCCTTCCATGATTTTCATTTCAAATGGTATGTCCTTCAAGTTTCATTACCATGTTCATATATCCTTATTATTCTGTCCCTCTACTGTTTTATGGGTCATTTATGAATGTTTTACCCATGTCCCCTCTCTTTTCAATGTTTTCTAAAACCCCGAAACATAGCTGTTATGCTGCAGAATTTTCGTCTCAAAATGCATCTCTCTCTTTTATCAAAATTATTTTTTTGTTACAAAGTGAATACTCATAGCTCTTATTTATAAAGGTGTATTCACATATATATCAAAAGTTTCTATTTTAAATTCTGGGATTTACATACATGAAACCCTCTTTCCCTTTCCGTGGGTTTAAAGTGACATAAAGATCATGTCTTTAAAGCAGTTTTTAAAACTTTATGATTACAAAGTGAAACCCATTTATTTTATGATATATATGTTGTTTATGAAATGATTGATGATGATATATGTGGCTCACATGATAACAAAGACATGTCAAGGGTGCGCCCAGATAGCACTCCAATGCATTGGGTAAAGACTTAATCTCTAGAGATGACCATTTTTAATGACGCCTTAGTGAATAACCTTGGTAAATTTTAACGACACTTTGGGGATAAACCTTGGTGAAACGAAACTATGGTCAATATTAAATGTTGTAGCCACATCTTCATGTTATGAAAAATGTTATTTTTATTATGATGTATCTTATGATTTCTTTCTCATGCCTTAATGTTCTTTTCATGTCCTTATTGAAGTATCTCAAGTTCACATGTAAAATGTTTCTCTTGTTTCCCTTACTGGGCCTTCTTCTCACCCTTTCCTTTGATGTATGTCCCCAGGTTTTGAGATGCAGTATTGAACCTAGGATGAACATAAGGAGAATCCTTTGAAGTGTTTAAGAAGACTGTTTTTTTGTTTTTTTCATGTATTATATTCCTTGTTTCCAAGACACTAAACCTTAAATATCATCAGTTCCGTGTAATGGAATGAAAGTTATGTTATAAAAAGATGGGATGCTATAGTGAGTATCATAGGATGGTTTAGTTATTTGTGTAAATTAGGATATAAAAACTTTAGGAATAACCCTATATAAAAGTTTAAATATAGAAAAACTTCTTTGTATTTTGGTAAGTATTGAGTAAGTGGTTTATCAAACAAATACATCCTTGTCTGGATACGAGCAGGTAGAGGCGGCTCTGGTACAGATGTACAAAGAGGTAAAACCCAAAAACACCGCTTCGAGCTAGACTCGAATGGGAACTGGTGCACGATAACGGGACTTTCTACACTCTTGGTTACGACACTCCCAGGGGATATGTTTGGTTAATCACAATCTTTTTATGAATCATTATGAGGGAATTATAGAGAAGTGTAATTGAATAAGCATGAAGTCTTAGTTAAAATATTCATAAATGAAATAAGTTTCTTACTAAGGTTTTATTATTTTAGAAAATGGCGGGCAATAGGAGGAATCATGCCGATGGTGACCGCAATGCACCATGTGCTGACGGCCCTCCAATGGATGCCGGAATGGAAACATTCACGCGAATGATGAACCAACTAACTCATGTTATGAGTAGCAACTTGAATCAAGCTGAGAGGTCGACCTCACCACGAAGGAAAATACATTCTGTTGAGTCCTTCATTCGTCAACGACCCCAATCATTTAGTGGATCTACTGACCCTTTGGTTTCGGAACAATGGATAAGCTCCATTGAAAATATCTTTTCTGTACTCCTTTTTTCGGAACAAGAAAAAGTCACCCTTGCTGTTTATCGCCTGGAGGGAGAAGCTGACCAGTGGTGGTCACTGGTCAAAAACACGAAGCCTAGAGGAGAGATGGAAGCTAAGGAGTGGGAAGAATTCCGGGGAATATTATTTAACAAGTATTTCCCTCATTCCATGAGAACGAGAATAGAGAAAGAGTTTCTCGAGATAAAGCATAAGGAGAACAAATCTGTCAGAATCTATGAGATGAACTTTACCCAACATTCACGATATACCACTATCTTTGTCATGGATCCAAGTGGGAAGGTTGATAGATTTTTCGTTGGGCTGAGACCTCATCTGCGGAAGAATATAGCCAACCGGGACTACGATAGCTATGAGGAGATCGTGCAGAGTGCAATGAAAGTCGAGATGGAGTTTGGTGAGACGCAGTGGTATCATAAATCAAATGAAAAGAAGAGATATTTGGAGCCCGGTTTAGGGAAGAATTTTGACCAGGGAAGAGGTGGGAAGCAAATGCAACTTACCACATGCAATAAATGTGGGACGAACCATCTGGGGAACTGCTTGAACGGAAGTGGAAAGTGCTAAAACTGTGGAAGAGGAGGCCATATTGCTTGGAATTGTTGTAGTGAGGAGAAGACTCAACTCCCCAACACAAACTACAGAGGAAAGATGGTTCTGACCTTACCCGAAGTCCATTGCTTCAAGTGTGGACAGCTTGGGCACTTTGCTAATCTATGTCCAAATCCAAGGGTAGTGGGGGAGAATCACTATCATCCTCATCAAAGGCCGGGGGAGAAAGGTCATGCTTTTGCGATCACAACAACTGAAGTTTAAGCTCTGAATGACGTGGTAGCAGGTAATCTTATTTTCCTCTCAAAACTAGCAACTACTTTGTTTGATTCTGGTTCTATGCATTCCGTTATTTCCTCCAAGTTTGCAAAGAATATAGAATCAATCCCAGAATTGCTTGAGGTAGAGTTGTCAGTCAAGACTCCAAGTGGGATTATCCATGCATCAAAAGTGTTTAGAGACTCTAGAGTTTTCTTTAGTGAGCACAATCTTATCACAAATCATGTAGTCATTCCCATGTTGGAATTCGACGTTATACTAGGGATGGACTGGCTCTCAAAGTATAATGCTAAGATCAAATGCAGAAGTAATGAAATATCAGTAGTCTTGAATAAACAACCTACAGTTATCTACCAAGGAGAGATATACCGAACTGATCCCTATCTAGAAGCACCTCCTATGGCATTCTTTATGGAGTTAACCGGTGATGATGAAGAAGGAAAAGGGAGCATACCAATAGAAGATGTTACAATTGTTCAGGAATACATGGATGTATTTCCTGAGGAGTTACATGGACCTCCCCCCAAAAGAGAGGAAGCTTTCTCCATTGAACTCGTACCTAGGTCTCAACTGATATCAAAGACTTCATATAGAATGGAAAATGTGGATCTAGAAGCGTTAAAGAAACAAATCCAAGACTTGTTGGAGAAGGGGTTTATCCGTCTGAGTGTGTCTCCATGGGGAGAACCAGTTCTCTTTGTGAAGAAGAAGGATAGATCAATGTGGCTATGAATTGATTATAGAGAACTGAATGGGATTACAGTGAAGAACAAATACCCTCTTCCAAGAATTGATGATTTATTTGACCAACTTCATGGGGCTCAATTCTTCTCCAAGATTGACCTTTGATCGGGTTATCATCAACTGAGGGTGAAGAAGGAAAATATTTCAAAGACTGCCTTCCGATCAAGATATGGGAATTATGAGTTTACTGTTATTCCCTTCGGCTTGACTAATGCTCCTGCTATTTTCATTGATTTGATGAATAAAATCATTAAGGACTACCTTGATAACATTGTGGTAGTTTTTATTGATGATATTTTGATATATTCAAAAAGTCGCAAGGAGCATGAAGATCATCTGAGGGTTATTTTGAAAACTCTGCAGAAGGAGAGGATCTTTGGAAAGTTCAGCAAGTGTGAGTTTTGGTTACAACAAGTAGCTTTCTTGGGGCACATCGTAACCAATGAAGGAATCTCGGTTGACCCTGCAAAGACAATGGTTGTGGAGGAGTGGCCTCATCCCAGAATAGTAAACGAGATTCGTAGTTTCCTTAGTTTAGTGGGATATTATTGGAGTTTTTTGAAAAACTTTTCACAGCTTTCAAATCCACTAACCAAGTTGACTCGAAAAGGGGTTAACTTCATATGTACAAAGGAATGCGAGGAATGTTTCCAAGATCTGAAGAAGAGATTGGTTACTGCACCTGTGTTAACACTACCCTCTATCAGATAAGGATTCATTATTTTTAGCGATGCATCTCTAAAAGGTCTTGGGTGCGTCCTCGTACAAAATGAAAAGTTAATTGCTTATCCATCTCGACAGTTGAAGATTAATGAGCAGAATTATCCTACGCATGATCTAGAGCTGGCGGCAGTTGTTTTTTATCTAAAGATATGGAGGCACTATCTTTATGGGGAGAAATGTGATATATACACTGAAATCCAAAGTCTAAAGTATATTTTCACACAGAAAGAATTAAACATGAGAAAAAGGAGATGGTTGTAGCTTATTAAAGACTATGATTGTTCAATTCATTATCACCCTGGAAGAGCAAACAAAGTCGCGGATGCGTTAAGCAGGAGAGATCCTGTTGTTCTGGAAACAATGAGGATCCTAGGAGATCTCTTGATTAAAGATCTAGTAAAACTGGACATGTGAAATATAAGGAAAGGGACATCATCAACCCTATCCAAAATTATTTCTCAACCATCTTTACTAGAGAAGATCAAGAAGCCTCAAAAAGAAGATCCTTTGCTGCAGGAGATGTTGGAGGCTGTAAAAGATTGGAAATTCCCTGATTTCAATATTGATCAAGAAGGTGTATGGAAATTTCATACAATACTATGTGTTCCATCTATTCCGGAGATAAAGAAAGAACCGATGGATGAAGCTCATATCTCTACTTTCTCTATACATCCGGGAAGCACTAAGATGTATAAAGACCTTCGTGATCATTATTGGTGGGATAACATGAAGAGGGAGATTGGTAATTACACTACAAGGTGCCTGGTGTCCCAGCAAGAAAAGGCAGAACTACAACTTCCTAAGGGGGTATTACAACCGGTACCCATACCAGTATGGAAGTGGGATAATATCACTATGGACTTTGTAACTTGTCTCCCAAAAAAATCCAAAAGAAACAATGCGATATGGGTTATTTTGGACCGTCTCACCAAGACAGTCCATTTTATCTCTATTCGGGAATATTTCACTATGGATGAGCTTTCCAAGATATACGTGAAGGAAGTGGTAAGGCTTCATGGGGTACCACTATCCATCATGTCTGATCGTGACCCAAGATTCACATCAAAATTTTGGAGAAGTCTTCAACATGCTCTGAATACTGAATTAAATTTTAGTACGACCTATCATCCTCAAACTGAGGGCCAATCTGAAAGGACTATTCAGACACTCGAAGACATGCTGATATTATTCTCAATGGAATTTAAAGGTGGATGGGATCAACACCTCCCATTAGTTGACTTCTCCTATATCAATAGCTTCTATTTGAGTATTTAGATGGAACCCTTTGCAGCTCTATATGTAAAGCGATGTAGAACTCCAACTTGTGGGGATGAAACTGGTGAGAGAAAACTTCTTGGGCCTGATCTTGTGCATGAGATGATAGAACAGGTTCATGCGATCCAACATCACATAAAGGCTGCTCAGAGTCGGTAGAAGATCTATTCTGATAATCGTCGAAGGGACTTGGAGTTTGGTGTTGGTGACAAATTCTTCCTTCGAATTTCTCCCTGGAAGAGAGTCATGCGATTTGGGAAAAAGGGAAGATCAGTCCTAGGTACATTGGCCCCTATGAAATCCTCGATCGCATAGGAGCAGTGGCATATCATCTAGTACATCCACCGAACCAAGATCAAGTTCATGATGTCTTCCATGTATCTCTCTTGAGGAAGTACATACCCGACCCTTTTCATGTACTGAACCCAGAGGTGGTACAACTGGAACATGACCTCTCTTATGAGGAGCAGCCAGTGGAGATCTTGGACCGTAGAGACAAGGTCCTACGAAACAAGACTACCCACCTTGTGAAAGTGTTGTGGAGGAATCATAAATATAAAGAAGCGACTTGGGAGCCTGAGGAAACAATGAAGCAAAAATACCCTCACCTTTTCAACTAGGCCTCAAGTATAAATTTCAGGGACGTAATTTCTTAAGGGGGGAAGAATGTAACGACCCAATCTTTTTGAATAGTATATTAACTTACTCTAAATGATTTAATAATATTTTAATGGATAATTCAGAAAGAGGAGTCGATGGATTCATCCAATAGACTCGAACCTTATGAAGCCCACTTATCAGAGCTTTGGAAGGAGTTAGCATCTATGGGCTTCACTTTGGACCAAGCCCAAGCCGAACTCCAATGTGTCAAGCTTGAACGGAAACGCATGTGGGAGAAGTTCAAGTTAGTAGATATTACTACTAGGGCAATGTTATCTGATCCTCCCTCAGATTCTCTCACCATAGCACACCTTAAACTTAGGTCATATGCTGGTGTTATAAGGGGCTATGTGAAGAGACCCTAGCTTCTTTGTGTAATCCTTTGGGATGAATAAATTGAGATTTATTCCTTTAGTGATGTTTGTGAAATTTCAAATGTCCGGATAACTTTAGGATGTATTTCATTCTTGAATTTTGATAAAGGAATATTTTAAAATATTTATGTAAACCCTGAATAATTAATGATGTGTAATGATTTTCAAAAAATGGTCTTTTGCAAAAGTGTTCAGTAAGGAATTTGGAGTCTAATAAGATAAAAATAATTTTTGATGAATAATAAATTATGAATATTGATTTTACACTTAAGATTAGTAATGTGACCAAATGGATTAGTAATTTAACTCAAATAAAGTTTTAATATAATTTAGTCACCTTGATTAAGTAATGAGATTCAATAAAATGGTTAAATAACGGTTTCATAAATTATTATCCAAGTATTAGTTTTTTCGGATGAATAGACTTTTTTTAATTAAAAATTTAATTAAATATAATTAGAAAATTATTTTTATAAAAAGGACTCTATTTTTGAACTCAGAGCATCGATATTATGTTATGGTAATTTTTGGGGATTTTTCTGAAAAAATTAATTCTCGATTAATAGTGTTTTTCTATAAAAATTAAATTAAAATTATTTAAAAAATTATTTTTATAAAATGGAGGTCATGAATGTAACTAGAGAATCGATATTTGGTTAAGATGAAATTCTGGGATTTTTCCGAGAAAGCTGAATTTTTCAGTGAATAGTAAAAATGCAGTTTTAGGGTTTCGGTATATTTAAGGACATCATAACTGTGTCAGGATGCTTTCATGATATATTTTAAGGGTTGGCCGGCCAAGGGTGATGAATTATTGTATTGGGGGCCCCATGTGGCCAAAATCCATGGTAAATTCCAAGGGAGAAGACATGGTTTTGAGAAAAGCACTTGTGAGGTGTCCTTTGGCCATTAATGCCTTGTCCCCTAACTTTCCCAATAAATAACCACCCTTTACTCCATTAGTTTTCACTCCCAACTCTCCCCCAACAAAGTTCTGGTCTCCTTACCTCCCAAGGTGCCCCCAAGCCCCCAAGGTCTAAACCTTTGAGTTTTAAGAGTTACGTTTTAAAGTAAGGGATCTGACCTCTCTCTTTCTTTTCATGTCATCTCTTTTATGTCATTCCTTTTATGCTCCATGTTATTATGTGAGAGGATGTTATTTTATATTCCTCTTACTTCCCATTTCATGATTATATGTTGAGAGATCCCCTCTTACTCTCATCATTTCGTTTTATGAATGTTTATGTGACACCGTTAGGCTGCCGAATTGTTTAAGGGATTCTTTCACCCTTCTCATTTTTCAAGTTCGAATTTCATGTCAAGTCATTCAAGTTCCTTTTTAATTATGTTTGGGTATGATCTCTATATCTATCATACTGAAATCTTATTTTCATATGATTAGGGACCATATTTTATCTTTTCTATTCATTTTTGTTGAAGTTTAAGTGACGCCGTTAGGCTGCCGAATTTTCATAAAGAAATATAACTTTTGTCTTCCTTCCGTGTTTTTCATTTCAAAATTGTATGTCCTTAAAATTTCATTACCATGTTCATATATCCTTATTATTCTATCCCTCTACTGTTTTATGGGTCATTTATGAATGTTTTCCCCTTGTCCCCTCCCTTTTCAATGTTTTCTAAAACCCCAAAACATAGCCATTATGCTGCCGAATTTTCGTCTCAAAATGCCCCTCTCTCTTTTATCAAAATTATTTTTTTGTTATAAAGTGAATACTAAAAACTTTTATTTCTATAGGGATATTCACATATATATCAAAATGATCTATTTTAAATTCTGGGATTTACATACATGAAACCCAATTTCCCTTTCTGTGGGTTTAAAGTGACACAAATACCATGTCTTTAAAGCAGTTTTTAAGACGTTATGATTACAAAGTGAAACCCATTTCTTTTATGATATATGGGTTGTTTATGAAATGATTGATGATTAAATATGTGGCTCACATGATAAAAAAGACATGTCAAGGGTGCACCCAGATAGCGCTCCTATTCATTGGGTAAAGACTTAATCTCTAAAGATAACCATTTTTAACGACGCCTTGGTGAATAACCTTGGTAATTTTTAACGACACCTTGGGGATGGACCTTGGTGATACGAAACTATTTTCAATATTAAATGTTGTAGCCACATCTTCAAGTTATGAAAAATGTTATTTTTATTATAATGTATCTCATGATTTCTTTCTCACGCCTTAAAGTTCTTTTCATGTCCTTATTGAAGTATCTCAAGTTCACATGTAAAATGTTTCTCTTGTTTCCCTTACTAGGCCTTCCGCTCACCCTTTCCTTTGATGTATTTCCCCAGGTTATGAGATGAAGTATTGAACCTAGGATGAACATAAGGAGAAGCCTTTCAAGTGTTTAAGGAGAGTGTTTTTTTTGTTCTTTTCATGTATTATGTTCCTTGTTTCCAAGACACTAATCCTTAAAGATCCTCAGTTCCGTGTAATGGAATGAAAGTTATGTTATAAAAAGACGAGATTCTATAATAATAATTGTTCTTGTAATAAAACATGGCCAAGTATGAGGCTGATAGTTTTTTCACTATGAATTTGTGAGTGAGGAAAGAGTCACACTGTCAAAAGGGAGGACACACATTGAAGTGACATAGACAGTGGGGTTATTTCCAGGGGTGTCACTATGTCTACGTTCCATATCATGAGGTGATTCCCACATGGTGGTAAAATTGTGATTAGGGATGGTCATTCAATGAACTGACCCTATGGGGTGATACCACAATTCTTCCAAGGAGGTAGGTCATCCCAGGATTAGGGAGGTTGCACCAATACATGCCCACACCGAGTTTTCATTTTGTGATTTTTCCCCATTCACTATTGTGGGGGTTTAGTCTTTCTTAGCCCCCATATAATTTGAATGAACATCAGATAAGCATAAAGGATATATCTTTTCCCTCCCTTTACTTCCACAGAATCTCCTCCCTGATCCCAAGCGATGTGGAAAATCCATCTTTTCTCTTATTTTCCAATTCTCCTCTCCTCCCAACTTCCTTTCCCATCATATTTATTCTCTCAAGTGAACCCTAACAACTATATGGGTCTGATATAGGATTAAAGTTGTGTCTAGTCATTTGGATTTTATTTTTACTAATTATACTGGTAGTCTCTTCTCCAGGTTGGGCTTTCATGCCAAAGGAGAGTGATTTTTTAATAGAAGTGGAATGTTCTTTTAAGAAATTCTATTTATAAATAAAATCAAGATACGGTTGATATTTTTAAATTATTTTATTATCAAGATAAATCTATATATGATACTGTTTATGGGTTTATAAAATGATTTTCTTGTTTTTAAGACGTGGAATTAAGGTATTTGAATTGTGTAATGAACTAACTATGGTACCCTAGTAACTCGATATCCGAGCATGCCCTGACATATCCTGGACAATATTCCTGATCCCCATGGGTCATCCACTACGACATGGAATCATTAAACCAGAAGTGGCAATGAATTTTTTCACAAACAATGTGAAAGTAAAAGAAATAAGCTAGTTTGTATTTATAAAGAAACTCCTATAAGAGTAATGAACCACAAGTAAATTAGCTAAAAAAACTCATATACTACAACTAAGTACAAGAAAACTAGAAAAAATAGAAGAAAAAAATACCGACTTCCCAAAGGATACAACTCATCAAGTCCATGATCAACAGCTAGAACCACCTCCATTAGATGATTTACCCCTGATCGAATCTTTATGAAGATAGTCTACAAACACATGATGGAATAGGTAGGGTGCAAGATGAATAGAAGTAGGATTTCACCAAAAGATTCCATAATAAGATTACAATATAAAATTAAATGAAAAAAACATTCAATTATTAAAACAAATTTGTTTTTTCATTTTAAAAATGTAATTTAATCAAATCATGTTTTACATTTAAAATGATGGAAATAAATTAACAATTAATGATTCACAGTTGAAATGATATAATTGTCTTAATAAAGGGCTCTTTACACAAATGAAACTTTTAAAAAATGTCATAAATAAACAATTTTATATAAAATAGTTTATATAAATTCACAAGACTTGTAAAACAATTTAAACCAAAGGTATATATACAATTGAAATTCAAACATGTCACCAACATGGGCATATGTCTAGTTAGGTTCAGTAGTTTTAGGCTATAGTGTCCCTATACTGTGAAATAGAAAATATGTACAAACTCCCCTTTGGGATTAAGGAAAAGGGGACTCATCACCATCACCTAAGAGATGTGATGCGCTAATATGACATTTTAGAACATTGTAAGTCATAAAGTGTCACCTAAAATAACTCAATAACTAACTAAGGATTTAATGTTCTCTATTACCCAAAAATGATGGGAAATTTATTTCAAGACAATGTAAAATACAATTAATCTCATTCCCCATTTCAAATATGTCAATTTATCTATTAAAAACCATTACACGTTTTTAATCAAAAACATGTATTTTCATTAAGACGAAACCCTAAGGATTATATTAAAGCATTTGGATTTCATTTTCCACAAATAGGGATTTTAAACCAATTAAATCCATTTCACAATCCACCTTTACAAATTAAATTCAAAAATTTAATTTTCAAACAAATTCCATCAATTTTATAACAAACCCCCAATTCATTGGAATTGTGGTTTTTCACAATTTTACATCATATACATTTTACCCATTAAAATACAAAAATTTAATAGAAATTATTTCTATCAAATCAAAAATTTAATTTCAATAATTTAAATTTTCCAATTCTCTATAAACACATCCCAATTCAATGGAATTTTGTGTTTTCTAATTTCAAGGAAAACCCCCATTTTTTCATCAAACACCCAATTCAATGTGATTGGTTTTTTCCAAACAAAAATAACTTAAAGTCGTTTAATTAAATAAAATCAATTGAATTTAATTAAAACAATTTAAATTAAACAACAAAATTTAGGGATAATAATATTTGGGAATTGTAACAGAACCCCATAACTCGGGATCAACAGATTTTGAATCACAATGCCATATACAGAAAACATCAATGGAGAATTAAATACATAATTATTTATGTATCAAACATGGTTTTATATCCAAAATAGTGGTTATTATATCGAAGAATCAATATAAGGATCAATAGAAACCTAGAGAGATGAATAAAGATCATTGGAGGATGAGATTGGGATGAGGAAACTAACCAGAACACGATCGAAGGGCATTCCTCATGTTTTGGATCACATTTCATATGGATCTAAGGAGATGAAAAATACTTCTTGGGACCTCCAAGGAAGGGAGAAATTGTTTTAGGTCGAAGGATGTCTATTAGGGACCTAAGTGAAGGTTTTGGGAATTTTTTTAAAATATTTTGATTATGGAAAAAACTTTCCACAGAGATTCTTGGGTAGAGGCACACAATTTAGTCAAATCATGTACAAGTCGAGCACCTATTTTATATGGGTCAAATAGTTTCCTAAAAGATCATTCGTGGTTTTTAAAACCACATGAAAGACGTGTGGAGCCCACTATCCTATTTTTCCAAATTGTTATAGTAGGGAACATAGTTTGGAAAATATTGTGTCAACCATGAACTATCCTAAAAACATCTAAAAATTTGAAATTGTCACCCAATTCAGCCCCAAATAAAACATATCTAATGAAGTGAAAAAAGAGGGGTTTATGAAAACCTAAAAATAGAAAAATGACATTACAACATCGTCACAATAGAAACTTTTTGTACCCAGAAAGCCTTCGATGAAGCTTCAATGTCAAAAAGATGATTTCACTACACTCTTAGAGACTATAGTAGATGAAACTCCATGATAAAGAATAATCTCTTACACATAGGGATTTCCCAACACCTCAAATTTGGATGTATCATGAATGGGTAAAATTTGATTCGATTTTGTCAGTTTATCAATCAGAACCCATATCACATTCATCTTTCTTTGGATACCTGCAAACCCAACTAAATAGTCCATTGAGATTTCATCCTGCTTCTAAGTGGGGGAAGGAAGTGGATAAAGAAAACTTGAAGGTTTCTAGTGATAAAACAAAACCTACTATCATTTATAACAAATAGAAACAAAGTCAGAAATGTCTCATCTCATATATGGACACCATAACTATTATTTCATGTCATATAACATCTTCGTGGATCCTGGGTGCACTACCCACTAGGATTTTGGAAAACCCCGATCATAGCTTTCCTTACTAAAGATGGTAGTACCAAATGTTCTTGATAGCATTGAATTCCTTATTTTAAGAACGACAAATGGGAAATTCACTCCCCAATATCAAGAGAGTCACTAATGCTATATAACACTTCATCAAGTTGCTAATCCTGATGAATCAATCTGATTAGAGTGTATGTCAACTGAGTGTTGGCCATGGAAACCTAGACCCCATTCTCTTGAACGCCAAAAATAAACTATGAAAAGTGATACATCAAATTTCACTCTTCCAATAATTATATTACTGTATTCGTGATTCCATCAAAAAACATCTTAAAGGTATTCCCATCCTTTGGGTATATGTGTTGTAGAAATCAAAAGACTACAAGTATTCTACTCAATGCCTCTGGAGGAGATTTAAATTAATTTTCATAGAAAATTTAACTAAAGATAATATGGTATAAAAACATGGGAAAAAATTCTATATAATGTTAATAACCCCAAATCTTATGTGTGTGGATTACAGATGCATGTTTGAGGTCATGGGTTGGATAATTCTTCTCATGTGGCCGAAGCTAATGAGATCCATTGAAAACAACATGATTTCATAGCATAAGAATGTATCCTGATCCTAAACTCGAGGAATCACAGAAGACCACATAGTTACCCAGCCTCTAGATGAGTCAACACCGACAGAATAGGAAATATATATTTCATATCTACAAAAGAATTTGATCATTTTTCTTCCCAAGAAAACTTTACCCCCTTCCGAGTGAATGTAGTCATCAGATAATCCAGCCTTGATAAGTCCTTAACAACCTAAGAATAATATCTGATTAATCCCAATAATCTCTTGGTCACAAAGAAATTTCGTGCATTATTTCAAGTAATACCATACTTTATCTTCTCTTGATCAACTAATATTCCTTGTTATGAAACAATGGGTCCCATGAACTTCACATCACAAATCTAGAAATCACATTTCAAAATTTTTGTATAAAGTCGTTGATTTATCAACATACTCAAAACTATTATTAGGTGATGCACATGGTGCTCCTCATACATAGATTAAACAACCATTTCATCCCCAGAGACAACCATGAATGAATCTATATACTTAAGGAAAATCATGTTCATTAATGCTATGAAAACTGCAGGAGCATTGGTTATACCAAAGGGCATAAAAAGTTACCCACAATGGCCATACATGCTCCGAAAGTGATTAAACACAGTTTAATTGAATATTTTATTGATAATAAATGAAATAATTTCCTCACATCATGTCAAATTTTTTTATTTATAAAATATTTGTTATTATATCATTCATTTGAAAATTTGATGAAAAATCCAGTTTTACATTTAAAATTAATTATTGTATTTCATACATAAGTATTTTTTTGTAAATGATAAGAACATAAATTTTTTCAAATGTGATCAGAGAATTATTGGATACAACTTATTTCCAGTCATATGAGCAAAATCATTCATTTTATTTGAGTAAATGGTCCATTAAATCAATGTTGGGTAGGACACGTCAGATTGGACATCACTTCAGTATTGCGGTCATAACATCTTCATACGTTCTTAGAATGACCACAAATTTAGAGAGACAATAGAGGGGAGACATTTAAACAAATCATCCTTATTAATGGATAGCACTTTCATTCATTTTTGTGGTAAAAAATTGTGGAAATTTGGATTAAATAATTTGGGTGAATTTCCCCATTCACACTTGAAACCTCATCTAACCTAGCCTCCCCTCCACTATATAAATTGGTTTTTTTATCATTTATAGGGGTAGGTACGTGTATTGGGAAGTTTAGGGAATAATATAAGTGTTTATAATCCAATTATCCAAGCATTTTATTAAGGGTATCTCTTTAATAAAGGATCCATTCATCGAATCCTTCTTCTTCTTCTTCACGTTGCAAAATTTGTGTTTGTATAATAAAATTCATAGTTCCCTAAATATTTATTCTTTTGTATTATGTTTTCTTAAAATTTATTCTTCTATAGTCTTAATATTTTGGATGTAAATCATGAGTGGAAACATTATTGGGTTATACACATTCCACAACCTTTGTGAATGAAAAACATTTCAATAATGATTACATTATCCATTGAAGAGTGCTTCTTTTTAGTAATCGATCTACCAAATAACTTATCCATTAATTTATATAGAATTAATGAGAAATTTAATTTACATAATATGATCCCAGAATATAGTTTTTAAATTATATAATACTAATCATGAAATTGTACAATTAACAAAAAACAGAAAAGATCAGGAATTGTGTAAATTGTGAGAGCACGACCATAATTGGTAAAAAAAATAACATGAGATAAATGAGTAGATTCAAAATATAATCTATAATATCAACTCAGCCTTATTTACAGAATTTATTTATGGCCTAATTTATCACTAACCATAATATAGACATAGAATGAGAATCAATAGAGGGTACTGCGATTGAATGTTCTGATGCTAGTATAGGGTTTAACTATTTTCATCTTTGTGGTGAAGATAATTATAGTAGGGTTTCGCTGTTAAAAAATTAGGGGATAATAATTAAATTTATGTTAATTTAATTGATAATGATTAATATGTTTGTGGAAATGTATAGTTAGACCATTTACTCCTTAATTTTTTTTTTTCTAAAAAACGTCATCTTGTTGCGTTTTCTCAATCTCATTTCAAAAACAAAAGGTCAAAAAATTGAATCTTCTTCTAGCATGATTCTTACATTATTATAAAAGATAAAAAACCCACATAATTTTATGTAGTTTTTTTATGATATTTTATTCTATTTTCATATTACCTTTAATATGTTAGAATTTTCCTCCTCCATTGAGAGAGGACCTTTGTCAGCCACTCTGTTGCACCTATTAAGTAAAAATTACACATAATTTAAAATAACCCATGATAGTTCCATTAAAATTGGAATTTTCCGAGGATTCAGGTATTTAATTCAACTAATTAGAGTTATTTCTTTTATTTTTCATTTTATTCTTTTCTTATCTTTTTTTTATTCTTTTCCCTTTCTCATGTTTTATTTTTCCCCTTCTTCTTCTTTTCTTCAAATTTTTGACCATCAACTAAAAAATATTTTCATTTTATTATATTTAATTCTTATACATATAATTTTTATTTTACATTGATTTTTTTTCATTATATAATCATATGGATCAATTAGATATTGATAGTGAGATTGAATGTAGCTTTTGAGATCAAATCAGATAGGCATAATCTAGGGAAAGAGTCAACATTGAAAAAGATGGATAATTCCACCATTCCGAGAAAAAATATATACAGAACATATAAATATAACAATAAATAAGAAATAATAGCTGAAAAAATAAAAAATTTACATAATAGAACCATTATAGAATTGGTTGTATCTGATATTAACTATCAACCAAATTGTATTGTGTTCCAAAAATTCGAATCAGACATTGAACTAAAATCGGAGTTAATTCACCTACTTCCAAAGATTCATAGATTATCTATTATGGATCCAAAAAATCATATAACTGAATTTAAAGTGGTTTTATACACCTTAATGCTAAGAAATATCCTTAACGATCAAACAAAATTATAAGAATTCTTATTCTCACTTGATGGAACAACAAAACATTGGATGTATTATTTACAACCAGAATAGGTAACATGTTGGAATGATTTAAAAAATATTTTTTGTTTCAAAATATTTTTTCTAGCATCATGGGAAAATCTATTAGAAAATATATATCCGCCATCAAGCAAGAACATGTGGAGTCAATGTATGAATACTGGGAGCGATTGAAGATGTTTTGGGTAAGATTCACACATCACCAAATTAGTTTGGAACTACTAATTCAATACTTATATCATGGGCACGTACCCATGGTCATTAGTATGATGGATATCATGGATAGAGTGGAATTGGTCAATAAAACACTTGTATTCAAACATGAATTGATCGAAATGATGAAAAAGAACTCCAAACAATTTTCTTAACGAGGTACCCCACATGTTAGATAAGTACATTAGGTCAGTTCGACTTCTATTGAATGTTATTTAATTGATACCAAGATGGATGAATTGAACACTAAGGTGAGGTAGATTTAGTTTTCCCAGAAGACATCCCAACCCACTCCTACTAGGCCTCGTGTTATTTTTGCTAAAACAGACCCCGCACATGATTGTTTCCCCCAACTATAAGAGAAATTGGATTGTGTAGAATTATTCCCTGGGTGACCATATTAGAAACAACTACAGTCACATCCCAAGAATAAATATTATTCATTTTCTTCAACATACAACCAAGGGTTTAAGGATTAATCATATATGAGGTGTGCTCTAGACAATAACAAATCGCCCTTTTCAACAAATCATCATGAAACCTCCATCTTACCAATAGGTTTTCCAACAACCCCAAATGAGATTTGAAGCTCAAGAAACAATAGTTCAACAAAAAATAAAATTATAAAATAGAGGTACACTCTAATACTTATGATATTTTGAAATAAATTGTCCATAATTAAAAGAATGATTTAAAGAGTCAAGGTTTTGAGTTGAAGTAGTTTAAGTCACAAATAAGCCAAATTTCTACCACAGTCCATGAACTGGTAAATAATAACTCTGTAAATTTTCTTTCCCAACCAACTCAAAACCAAAGGGGAATGTCAGTTTCATAACATTTAGAATGGGGAAGCACACAACTATTACATCTACACCTTTCATTCCACAAGGATTCACCTCAACACTAGAGAAGCCCCATTCAAGACAAGCTGATGAGCAGTCTATGGACAAAAACAATATTAAGGAAAAAATTGATGATGTCAATACTAAACCAATTCCTATTCTAAAGATAGTTATTCAAACCAAAAATATGGATTAAGAGTTAATTAAAAAGTGGTTTTGGAGACCATAACTCTACTTGAAACAATAAAACAAACCTCACGGTGCGCCATATTCAAAAATGAACATTTTTCTAATCGAAGTGGTCTAAAGGGAAATGAGTAGATCAATATTGGGAGGAATGGGTCAACAATCATTTCAACTACTCAAGAAATTATAAATTTTTTTATGTATCTAAAGACATTCACCATCCCATTAACCATTGGCATGTCACACTTTTCTAATTCTTTATATGATTCAGGAGCTTCCATAGATGTGATGTCTCAATATATATTTAATTATTTAAAGGGTGATGAATTGAAGTTGATTAGAGTAGTGGATTAGATGGAGAACATATCTACATCATATCCAATGGTATTCATTGAGGATTTACTTGTCTAAGGAAGGAAAAAGGATCTTTCTAATAGAGCTCTATGTGATTAACATGGAGGATGATATGGTATATTCTAATTTTCCCATTATCTTAGGTAGGGCCTTCCTCAAAACTCAAAAAAATGCCAATTAAGGTACACCTTCCATGGACTTTGGAGATAATGGTGGGATATTTAATATTATGTACTCCATGATGTACCCTTTAGTGGATCACTATAGTTTTGTTACCTCACATTTTGAACAACCAAATAAAAATTCCATAGAACTTGATTATCCTATGATTAGGGTGATTATGAGTAATGGTTCTTGTTTGATGTCTAATAGTATATCCACACAAGATTCTAATGCACAAAAATCTCTTATATTTGATTGTGAAATGGATTTATATTCTGATTTTGATTATTTTCACTCTAATTATGAATTGGTTGTCGGGTATGTTGTTGGATTTGATGTGTTATTCCTTTATATTGATGATTTGTATTGTGATATTGATGTGCATTGTGAACATATTTCTGTCCCTTAAATGTGTCCATCCATACAGAACTCCCCTTCATTGGAACTCATGTTTGTGCCACCAAATCTCAAATAACTATGCTTGTTGAGTGGTGAGAGATTACATATTATAATTGATAATAATGTCCCTTTTGAACATGAAAAAAAACTTTGGAATCTATTGAGGGAGAAAATTATGGAATCCATGTGGACCTCGACTAACATATATAGAATTAGCCCATCCATTTTTAGGTATAGGGTTATTTTGAAGGATGGGGTTAACCAGTTAGGAAGAAACATAGGATAATAAATCGAAATCTTTTGGAAGTTGTTAAAAAATTATGAAAAACATCTCGAGGAAGGTATAATTTATCCTCTTTCATATTCCCATTGGGTGAGTCATACTCGGGTTGTGCCTAAGAGAAGTGGTGTTACTGATGTAAAAAATTGGATAGAGGAGTTAGTTCTATTGATGGTGCAAAATACATGGTGCGTCTGTATTGATTTTTGGAAACTAAATAAATCCACTCACGAAGACCATTTCCCCCTCCCATTATTAATGAAATGATTGAGATAATTTCTAGAAAGACACACAATTACTTTTTTGGATGGATTTTATAGATGTTTTCATGTTCTTATAGCACTGAATGATCAAGAGAAGACAAAAATCACTTGTACATTCAGTAAATTTTCCTACCATAGGATGCCATTTGGACTATGTAATTCCCCAGGTACCTTCTAGATATGCATGGTGAGTTTTCTTTTTCAAATTTAATAGATACATGCATTGGGGTATTTATGGATGATTTTACAATGTATGGATATTCATTGGAGGAATCCAGATTCTGTTTGGGAAAAGGGTTGAAACGTTGTATTGAAATGAAATTGGTCTTGAACTTTGGAATGGGTAATTTCATGGTAGATCATGGAATTGTATTAGGGAATGTGGTTTCAAAACGTGTGATAAAGGTTGATAGATCTAAGGGAGATATTATTTCATCCTTACCCTAACATTCATGTGTGCATGATTTTAGATATTTTCTAGGGAATGTAATATTTTATTGGTGCTTCATCAATAATTTCAGTAAGGTTTATCTTCCTATGTTGCGATTAATTTAAAATGATTATGATTTTCTATCTAATGATTCTTATTGAACATCTATTGATGAGACAAAGCAGTGTATGACCACTCCATCAGTCAGACAACCCCCACAGTGGGAAATTTTATTTGAGCTTATGTGAAATGCTTCAAACTTCATAGTTGAAGCGGACTTATCATAGAAAGTGGAGGGATGCCCACATGTGATTGTCTGTGCTTTAAGCACATTCGATTCATCCCAATAAAGCAACACAACCAATGGATAATGAGATTCTTGCTTTCATATTTTCTTTAGATAAATTATTTTACTATTTTTTAGGCTCTAAAGTTGTTTTTGTCTTACCATGTCACTCTTAGGTACCTCTTGAAGAAGCCATATGAGAATCCCAGGATTATACATTAGATGCTACTTCTTTAATAATTTGACATAGAGATAAAGGACAAAAAGGTGTTAGAGAACTTGGTGGTGGAATACAGGAGTAGGCTTGCATAAATACTAGAGGATAACACCTAGGACTATACCCCACTTTGAGACACTTTATTCGATAAGCATCTTTATGTACTATCATGTACATATCCTTTGTATTCTAATTTATTTAACTAAATTTTTGTCATACATTTTCTTATGGTGGAAACATTATACCCCAACGAACAGATATGAAAAACATAGACACTCGATTATATTGGCCATTATTAATCAATGATGCTCATGTGTTTTGTAGGTCCTGACCACATTTCCAACACACTAGGAACAATTTTAGGAGACACGAGATGCACCAACCACACATATTATTCTATGAGAATTTTTATGTATGGATCATTGACTTTTTGGGTGTTTTTCTGGGTTAATTATTTTTTTGTATATTTTTTTATGTTTTTATTATGTTAGTAAATGGGTGGTGGCCAAGGCCACTAGGAATGATGATTCTAATATTGTTGTGGAATTTGTCATGGCTCAAATATTTTGTAGGTTTGGCGTACCGAAGGCCATCTCCAGTGAACAAGATAGACGCTTTTGTATATGAATTTGGCATCCCACCTTTGGATATATGTGGTGACACACAAAACATCAACACTATACCACCCCTAAACAAATGGTTTGGTTGATATTTCTGAAGTTCCCAGATCAGTGTGATCACTGAGAGGGGGAGGGGGTGAATCGGTGATCCTTTTAAACTTTTTACTAATTGATTATTTATCAATTAAACATATATGGCTTGTTAAGGCCTCGATCCACTCTTCTTGTATCTCTCAGCCTTGCCACGAGTGATGCAGTAAATGTAAAGGCATAGGACACAAGGATTTACAAGGTTCGGCTCCAAATGCCTTCATCCTTGACATGTTGGTTAAATGCCCCAACATAGTTTCTCCACTATAATTTTTTTAGTAATTACAATGGTCGATACATTGTCACACTGTATCTCTCCAGAGTCCCACAGGATGTTCTTTATACTACATCCCACAGTGTTATTAGATTCCCACTGGCCTGCTTTAGCTTCCACCAAAGACTTCTCCACCCTGAGTCTCACATGGGGTCTTCTCCGGGCTCCTCGAGTTAAATGAGTAGCTCTTCTTCTATAAGATCTTCAAGAGTCTTCAACAACCATGAGTAAGGTCTGTTGGCCTTTATCACTTCTTATAATCAAATGTGGTGACCAAGACTCCTCTTATTTGCTCTAGATTTATCTCCTTCTCCTAAATATGACCCGGCCTCTGTGTTCAAGAATCTTGAGTGGAAAATATGTTATTGCACTGAGTATTCCCACTAATTCTTCTTGGCCTTCTCAACTACTGAAAAACATAGATAAATGATGTCTTTGAATTCAGTCTGGCTTCAGTCTCTCTTCAATTCAACTTTATGCACTTAGTGCATGGAATCTCTGAATCTTCATGCAATGTTTGCATGACATCTCAATATTCATGCATGACTTGCATGGAATCTCATATATCTTCAATAACCTTTGTTCTTGGACTTCTCAAATGCACATGCATTGATTTAAACTTTGTTTACGTGTGAATTTGCATGCATGCAAGCCTGATCTCCTCTTTTCTTCTTGGTGTCATAAAAACCTCAATGGGTGTTAAATCTTTTTTCACACACACCTTATTCTTTTCCTTTTTTATTTCTTTCTTTTAAATAGTGCACACACTCCACTTGTGCATACACAAAGGAAATGGACTCTTCACTTGTTTATCACACTCAATTCGTAGAACCTTGGGCATGCACCCTTCACCCACATGTGTGCTCCATTGGGCCACCTTTTCTTTTATGCACACACGACCTTCCTTCTTCAACCCATGAACACACACATAAACCCAAGTGGGTGTGCCCTTGCACTTCAGCACCACTTCAGAGGAGGGTGCGCAAGGATGCGGCAAACTCTTGTCTTCAACCGCGCAAGGTGCGAGAGTGGATTCCTCTTGCCGCATGAGTTCATGGTCACAGAGGGAGCACAGGGTGCGGCCACCTGCTACCGCGCAATTGTTGTGGGCAGTGGGCATGCAAGGCCTGGCTTCTTCCCTGTCACGCATGGGATTGTGTAAGGTGTCCTTCCTCCATACTTCTTCATGCAGGTGTACCACGAAAGGCTCTCTCAAATACTCCGGTGGATCCAGTCTTATTCTTCTGCGCAGGATGTGTGCGGATCTTCAAGCTTCGTGATGCTCAGGAGCTTCGTGGGACCTCCGTTTTTCTGAAGTGATCAGTAGCTTCCTTCAAGGAATCAGTTCCTCCTTTTATAGGCAGAGGATGTTCAAGATCTGTCCATGAATCATCTGAGATTTATTCCATTGAATAACTGAGATATTCAGTTCTTCAAAATCATTCAACCCACTTTCAAGATATACCCCACATCTCGGGTGTTTCCTTTTTCTTTTTAAACTACAAGATCTTTTGTTCTTGGTATGTGGATTCAAGATCTTATTGCCGATTCTCATGCATAAATCTCGCACGGTTCCATGTGGCCTCAGCAACTCCGTTTTCTTCATCTCAGTTCTAATTCTTTATCTCGTTTAATGCATGTGACTCTTAATGCTTGCATGTGTTCGTGAAGAGGATACCAACACACTGGAGGTAACAACTTCATTAGAGGCAGTCGGGAGATCCATCTACATCACTCGGGTGCCTCTGGTTTGCGGGAGGCATCGCGGGGATTCCTCGGCTCGGAAAGAAGTAGAAAAAGATTCCATGTCCATTGGATCCATGGTTAATGATCGCAGATGGCTGGGATTATAATGCAGTGCCGTAGATGAGATAGACGGAAGCGATCAGACACGTGATAAGATGAGTGGCCATGATTTCCTCCGTGTTTTAAAAACTCATCCAACATCAAAACGCACCATGGTTCATTCGAAGTTTAACAAATAATTCCTCCCAACATCAGCTCAGAATTCTTCTATCCACCCTCTGGTGCCGCCCCACACCGGTTCTCCTTCTTGCGTGCTCTAGCGCCCACTATTCTCCCTCAGGCATGCTCTAGAGTCCACTATGCTCCTCCACGGGCACGACCTTGGTGCTCAAGATGTGCGGGCTTGACCTCCACATGGCTCAGGCTTACACATGGCCCGACCACTATTGGGCTGGCCCTTGCGGTTTCCCCATGGGTGTGGTGACCTAGTCCCACATGTGCCTTGGGTTGAGGCCCTGTGGCTTGCCCAATAGTTGGCATATTTTTTTTCATAAGCACCACCTTGTATACTTAGTTAAATAACCAAGTAGGTACAAGTATTCTTCATTCCATTCTCCTCTTCTTCACCTCCTCTTCTTCAATAGAATTCCTCATCTCCACTTCAGCATTTATTCTCTACTTAAGAGATAATTCTCGAAGGTTCATCATCAACCATTACTCTTGAATCAAATGTTTCTTCAGTGTTCTTCAATGATCCAATCAGAGATGAGGATGGATCATCTTTAAATCCTCATGCACTAAGAGATTATGTATGTTATTCTTCAAACCACTTCATCAACTTAGTAGCTGTGGATGGTTCATCTTCACTTCATCCTTCATCGACTAAGTAGATATGGATGGAACTTCTTCACTTCATCCACTTAGTGATGTGGATGGATCTCCATTCTTTCCTCATGCATGGAATTATAACAATGTTATGAAATTGTATCTTCTTTATACAAGTTCTTTGAACTAAATTTCATCTTTACAATCATCTGATTTTGTATGGAGAATATCTCAACCATTACCTCCTATGCCACTTAGTGATTCTCCTAAGTGACATTCTTCTTAGTACCATGGTCATTCTCCAATCATCACCATCACAATAACTTCCTTAATCATTCACATATTGAATCTATTTTTCATCCATTCAATCCTTGACACCTTATTAACAACATCACCATCACCATCACTTCCTTTTTCATTAACATATTGACACTCCTTATCATCCATTAAATCCTTGACACATTATTGACAAAAAATGCAACACAATTCACAACAATTTCCCCCTTTGTATTTGTTGTCAATATCAATAGAGCACATATGAATGGGTCAATATGTCTGCCAAGCTTTTCTCCCCTGTATTGGAAACCAAATGCAAAGGTCTGGTGTGGTTATCTTCAAAATATTTCTTCCTCCCTTTCAATAGCATCTTCATGAAAATCACTAAGCGAGGGATGATGTCACATTTTCACTTTATCAAAAAGCCTTTAGTAAATCATCTCTAAGTCTACTTGGGCTATCCCGGTGTAGAAAACAAGAGTGATGTAACCATGTAATCCCATGTTGTCCACAATTCACTATACATGTGAGATCATGCTTAGGCTTTCAAGGGGTTGAATTTTTTCAGATATATCAATGAATTGCTAAGTCCTACACATACTTCACCAAACTCATTAGAAAGTTCAGGTTCAAAGATAATGCACCCCCATTATTCTTTTTGTCTTCAATTAATTAACCCCCTTAATGGACATGTGAAATACAATTAAGAAACAAGGGATGAAATTATGATTTGAATACCTTCATTTTTCACAAGATAATATGAATCTCAAAATGTCATCTTCTTCAGATTAGCCCCCCCTCAAGGGATACCCTCCATTATTTCCATACCATTCTCAATTTTAGAGTGATCATCATCTCCAATTCCACGAAATGTAAGCACATGTATATACTAGTGATTAGGGAATAAGCTGGAATGTCCTTGGTTCATCAGTTTGAACAACAAGGTTGAGACGATTCTCTCAACATAGATGTTCCACTTTCTCCATTCTTTACACTTGCAAATTTTATCTTCAATGATGTTTGTGCTGGTGTGTATCATAACACCTCTTCAACTTGTTTGTGTGTGAATCCTCTCTTACTAAGTGCCTTTTGATAACTAGAATCTCCTGGTTCAATCTTCATTCTCTTGAAGAATTCTATTTGATCTGGAATGAGTGTCATGAATTTATTACTAATATGCCCAGCTTTATTGCACCTCACACATAGAACTTCATCTTCATGTGAAATCTTTTGTTTTTATTTTGTACTAGCTTTGGCCTATGAATTTTATTCCTTTTTCATTCATTCCAAATCTTCTGGCCAAATGATTAATATGTCATTTGGAAGTGAGGCTTCCGATTTGGATGTTCCACATGGATCCTTAGAAGCTTTTGAGTTACCTTTCTTAGGCAGCTTATTTTCAATCAATCCCTTCTTCTTCTTCTGGATTGAGTGTTCTGTTGAGTTCAGTTTGCTTCTATTTAGTTCAATGGATTGTTTACAGAGACCCATGGTATGACCTTTCTTTCCACAATAGAATCATTTCTTCTTGGTGGACCTTCTAGATGAAACACCCTTATTGGATTTGGAATCCGAGGACTTCTCTTTCTTTTTAAAAATATTCTTGGGAGCATTTTCAACTTTCTTTTGTTGGCTTTCTAAGGATACTTCTTATTTATTAGACTGGTTCTATGATGTTCTCTTCTTTTCATCTTTGGAAACATTTGGAGATAGGTATGTATCATTATTGTGACCACTTGTGAATACACCCCAAATGATATGAAACATTCCAAATATTTTTGCAGTAAACAGATATTTATGGACCTGTGAATGTTGCCTCTTATTCTCTGGCTTGCTCCCCCATGGCATGGGATTCTTTTGTGCTTTTTCATTTTGAGGATTGTACCAAAAATCCATTGCATAGTGCCCATACCTATTGCAGCACCAACATTGACCTAGAAATCATGTCTTCTTGACTTCTTCTGATTGTTGGGTATTTTTCTTGAATTGCAGTGTTTTTTCAGGAGATCTCTCTTTCTTCATATTCTTCATCCATTCATGTTTAGAGTTATTATTCCATCCTGCACTTTTTGTGGAATCCCATTTAGAATCATTAGTAAAAGTTGGGATGGATGGTGCCATATTCTTGGTAGATGTTTCCCTTTCATTAGAGGATGTCCTTATTTTGGAATCATCCTTCTCAATACAAACTTGAGTGGCAACATTTCTACTTCCATCTGAGGGGGAGGTTTCGGCTTTGGGCAATTGCTTATTTTTCAATATCACCTCTAGTTCTCATTATTTTATGTTTAGAGTTTTATTCTCATCCTCAACAAATCTTATCCTTCCTTCCCAATTCTCTTTCAGTTGTTTCATCTGGTCTTCATGCACCTTATTCATTTCATTCAATTAATTTTCAAGCTCCTTTATATTTTTTACTTTTTCTTTTAGTTGAGCATCTTTGACAGCAATGGAAACTCTATGCCACTTTCCCAGTGCATGGAAAACTTCTTTAAACACTATCTCAAAGAATTCTTTCTCACAAATGCTTCTTTGTAGTTCTTTAGTGATATCATCAATTCTTTCACTGCAAATGGAAATGGTTTCATATTTATCCTTCACCATATTTGTGAGATTTTTGCATATGTCAACCCTTCTTGCCAATTGATCTTCCATAGAATTGGCTTCTTCTTCTAGCTATAATTTTTCTTCTTGAAGATCATGGATACTTGTAGAAATACACATTGCCACTTTCTTGGGGACTGTCTTCCGAATATATTTGAGTGATTTTAGAAGATCATTTATTTTTCAATCATTATCACAGCTAGAACATGCTTCATCAGAATAGTGATAAAAGGAATTGTCATCTGTTGTGACTTTCACATTACCTTCAATAGAAGGTGTTTCTCTATTAGTAACAACCTTCTTCTACATCTTCTTGGCCTGTTTCTTCTTTATAGTTTTTTTATTCATGGATGATATCTCCATTTGAGGGTGTTCTCTCATTTCCTCAAATCTGCACTTCATAAAGACTCCCTTGGATAATTTATAGGCAACCTCCCTTTGATACCAATTGAAGTGCCCGGATCAGTGTGATCACTGAGAGGGGGAGGGGGTGAATCAGTGATCCTTTTAAACTTTTTACTAACTGATTCTATATCAATTATACTCTATGGATTGTTAAGGCATCAATCTACTCTTCTTGTATCTCTCATCCTTTCCTTGAGTGATGTAGTAAATTTAAAGGCCCTTGACACAAGTATTTACAAGGTTCGGCAACAAAGGCTTAAGTCCTTGCAATGTTGGTTAAACGCCCAAACATGGTTTCTCTACTATAATTCTCTTAGTAATTACAATGGTCGATAAAGAGTCACATTGTATCTCTCCTGAGTTCCACAGGAGGTTCTTTATACTTCATACGACTGTTTTACCAGAGTCCCACTGGCCTGGTTCTGCTTCCAGCAAATACTTCTCCACCTTGAGTCTCACAGGGGGTCTTCTCCTGGATCCTCGAGTCACGCGAGTAGCTCTTCTTCTTTAAGCTCTTCAAGAGTCTTCAACAGCCTTGAGTAAATTTTGTTGGACTTGCTCACTTCTTCTGATCAAATGTGGTGACTATGAATCCTCTTCTTCTCTCAGGATTTGTCTTCTTCTTCTAATGATGACCCGACCTCTATCTTCAAGATTCTTCATTGGACAATATGTTCGTGCACTGAGTATCCCACTGAATCTTCTTGGTCTTCTCAAATACTGAAAAACTCAGACAAATGATGTCTTTGACTTTAGTCTGGCTTCGGTCTCTCTTCAATTCCACTTCATGCACTGAGTTCATGGCATCTCTGAATATTCATGCAATGTTTGCATGGCATCTCAATCTTCATGCATGACTTGCATGGAATCTCAAATATCTTCAAGAACCTTTATTCTTGGACTTCTCAAATGCACACACACTGATTTAATCTTTTTTTACATGTTCATGTGCATGCATGCAAGCATGCTCTCCTCTTTTCTTCTTGGTGTGATAAAACCCTCAATGGGTGCAAACTATTTTTGCACACACAGCTTATTCTTTTCCTTTGTTCTTTCATTCTTCTTCAAAGTGTGCACACTCCACTTGTGCACACACTAAGGTAATGGAATCTTTACATGTTTATCAAACTCAACCCGTAGAGCCTTGGGCATGCACCCTTTACCCACTCGTGTGCTCCTTTGGGCAATATTTTCTTTTATGCACACACGACCTTCCTTCTCATGTACAGTTAAAGTATGCTTCATCCTTCTTTTTTCTTTGCACACACATACACAAAGATACTGTGGCCTTCCTCTCCTTTTGTACACACATATTTCTTTTCCACTTTGCACACACGACCTTACTTCTTCAACACATTCACACACACATAATCCCAAGTGGGTGTGGCCTTCCACTTCAGCAACACTTCAAAGGAGGGTGTGCAAGGATGCGGCCAACTCCTGTCTTCAACCACGCAGTGTGGGGGAGTGCCTTCTACTGCGCGGGTGGCGCAAAAACTCCTTCTTCCACACAGGTGTGGTAGCTCCCTCCTACCGCGTAGGTGGCGCAGTGGCTTCCTCCTGCCACATGAGTTCGCGGGCACAGAGGGCCCGTGGGGTGCAGCCGCTTTCTACAGCGCAAGTATTGCGGGCAGCGGGCACACAAGGTTCGGCTTCTTCCCTGTCGCACAGGGGAGCGCACATGGGGGCCTTCCTCCTTAATTCTTTCACACAGGGGTAGCGCGAAAGGATCTCTCGAAGCCTCGGGTGGCTCCGGGCTTATTTTACTGCGTAGGTTGTGCACAGAGCTTCAAGCCTCGCGATGCTCAGGAGCTTCGTAGGACCTCCATTTTTCTCAAGTGACCAGTAGCTTCATTCAAGGAATTGGATCCTCCTCTTATATGCAGAGGATGTTCAAGATCCATCCATGAATTGTACGAGATTTATTCCTTTGAATAATTGAGATATTCAGTTCTTTAAAAACATTCAACCCGAATTCAAGATATGCCGCAGATCTTGAGTGTTTTTTTTTGTTTTTCATCTACGAGATCTTTCGTTCTTAGTGTGCGGATTCAAGATCATATGAAAGATTATTGTGCATGAATCTTTCACGGTTCTACATGGCCTCAGAAACTCCGTTTTCTTCGGTTGAGTTCGATTTATTTATCTCATTGCATGCATGTGACTTTTAACGCATGAATGTGTTCATGAAGTGGATACAGACAAACTGGAGGCAACAGCTTCATCAGAGGCGGTCGGGAGCTCCATCTACATCACTCGGGTGCCTCTGGTTCACGGGAGGCATCACGGGGAGTCCCCATCTTGGTGAGAAGTAGGAGACAATTCCACAACCGTTGGATCTGCGTTTAATGATCGCGGACGACTGGGATTATAACGCAGCGCCGTGGATGAGATGGACGGCAGCGATCAGACGCGCGATCTGATGAGTGGCCAGGATTTCCTCCGTGTTTTAAAAACTCACAGCACATCGAAACGTGTTGCGGTTCTTGAACGGTTTAACAAAATACTCCTCCCAACATTGGCTTAGAATTCTCCTCTCCCCCTCCGGTGCCGCCCCCGACATGTTCTCCTGTGAGCGTGCTCTAGTGCCCACTATGCTCCCCCGGGCACACTATTGCACCCACTATTATCCTCCATGGGCATGCCCTTGGCTCCCACACTGCGCGGGCTTGACCTCCACATGTATCGGGCTTACACACGGCCTAGCCGCTATTGTTCTGGCCCCTATGGTTTCCCCATGGGCATGGTTACCTATTCCCTCATGTTCCTTGGGTTGAGGCCCTAAGGCTGGCCCAATAGTTGGAATATTTTTTTCATAAGCTCCACCTTGTATACATAGTGAAATAACCAAGTAGGAACAAGTCTTCTTCATTCCATTCTCCTCTTCTTTACCTCCTCTTCTTCATTAGAATTTCTCATATCCTTTTCAACATTTATTCTCTACTTAAGAGGGAATTCCTATAGGTTCTTCATCAACCATTACTCTTGAATCAAATGTTTCTTCAGTGTTCTTCGATGATCCAATCAGAGATGATGTTGGATCATTTTTAAATCCTCATGCACTAAGAGATAGTGCATGGTCTTCTTCAAACCACTTCATCCACTTAGTAGCTGTGGATGGTTCATCTTCACTTCATCCCTCATCCACTCAGTAGATATGGATAGAACATCGTCACTTCATCCACATAGTGATGTTGATGGATATCCATTCTCGCCTCATGCATGGACTTCTAACAATGTTGTGACATTGTATCTTCTTGATACAAATTCTTTGAAATAAATATCTTCTCTACAATCATCTGATTTCGTATGGAGAATGTCTCAACTATTACCTCCTATGCCACATAGTGATTATCCTAAGTGACATGCTACTTAGTACCATGATCATTCTCCAATCATTTCCATCCCCATCACTTCCTTAATCATTCACATATTCTCACTACACGTCATCCATTAAATCCTTGAAACCTTATTGAAAACATCACCATCACCATCATTTCCTTTTTCATTCACATATTGAAACTCCTTGTCATCCATTTAATCTTTGACACCTTATTAACAAATAATGAAACACAGTGAACAACAATTTCAAATCGACAGTTGAATCAAATTTTGGAGGAAATTATGATGCTGAATAAAAAGGATTTGATAAAGTGCTTTGATGGCATGCTTCGGTCATATAGGAAATCATAATAGACCACCTTCGGCATGTCCCCATGTTCAAATGTTTTTGGGAAATCCTTTCATCTTCTTGTGGCGGTCAAGCATGCTTATTGGGCTATAAAGAAATACAACATGGATTTGGCCCAAGCATGAATTCACTAGAAGATACAAATGGAATAGATTGAGGAGATTCAATTGTTATAATATGAGAACTCAAGGCGCTACAAGTAATGATCAAAAGTGAATCATGATAGAATGATCCCAAAAATGGTGTTTCATGTTGAAGATAAAGTCATTCTCTATAATTCATGACTGATGCTGATTCTTGGTATGTTGGGTTGCAGATGGTTAGATCCTCATGTTGTATCTAATGGTTTTCCATATGGTGTAATGGAGATCACATAAGAGGACAGTAGGAGGATATTTATAGATAATGGAAATTTTTTTAGCAATTCATTGATTGACATCCTACAGATGTAGTTGATTTCATTACACTACACAACCCCATTATCACTTGAGAATATCTTGTTGTTCCTAACCCTTTTACTATTATATAATTTTTCTTATTTTAAATCATACATTTCAGGTGCACATATCATCTCAAATGTTCCCAAGACCATACATAACCATACCATCAAGGCATTATTCCAAGACACTAGTTTTTCTCACGAGACATGTCAATTCATCCAAGGGATATAGTGGGAATCACCAATCATATTATAAGTCTAATGAATTCCTCATAAGAAAAGGGTGAAACATAATATGAACATTATTATTAAAAATAGCATACTTAATGTTAATACTTTAACCATAAACCATGAATGATATAAAAATAGAACATCCACAATCATACATATCAAAACACCATCAATATAATATGTAATATTGTATCATAAAAAATCAACTTCAATTACGTATAAAATACAACAAAATGATGTTGACAAAGATGAAAATAATCTAACAAAATCATCAAAACTCTTTGAAGGAAATATCACATATTTACGTTGAAATCATTTAAGAGCCACAAAAATAAAAAATAAAACATTTATTTTGAAGATAAAATTATAATCATGTAATGGAGGATTCAAAATTTTAAGGCATCATAATTGTTGAATATATCATTTTTCATCGTACAAGTTGAAAAAAAATTCCTTAAATTGACGAAATGGTTATAAAGTAAATAATTTAGAAAACAATGAAAATATTTATTTCAAAACATTTTTAAAAAGGCCAAAATATGTATAAATTGCATTAAATAATTATCAATATTATTTTGAAATACATTTAATGAAACATGGACATTGATGATAATGATATATCAGTAGATACTTACGTATAAACAATCTTGAATAATAATGAGATTGTAAAATAACCATTTGGTAAAAACCCATATATGATTTATTTTTAATTTTTTTGGAATAAACTTAAAAATAGAAATAATATTTTCTTCATAATACTATATATACATGTAAATAAATATGTACGATAATATCAAAAATCTTGAAATAAAGAAGGGATTGATTCTTTAAACATTCAAAGCATCTCATACCACATTGAAAATTTAAATAATATTATCCATATTTTAAAATGAATTATTAAATACCATGAATATAAATGTATTCATGGTTTAAAATATAATATGGGAATTACACACACCACACACAATAAATAAGTGTAGAACATGGCTTATATCTCACGAAAATTAAAAGTGAGACAAAATTCCCTTACCATAAATTCAATACTCTCTTTTTGTGTCTGAAGCTCCAATATAATGGTTCAAATCATATTATTAACTTATAGTATAATAATATTAATATTTATGATATCATATATGATTCTTCTATATAATTATATTACAATTTTATTTAAAATTTTCAAGTTAAATCATTATTTTGTGTAATAATCGCTTTCTTTATCATAGGGGTTTTGACATGTTATTCTTGATCATATTTCTTAGATGATGATTTAATGACTTCCATAATGTATCAAATTATTTATAAATCATCTATATTCAATATATATATATATATAATAGGTAGATATAAGAATTTTAATACACCATTCAAGGAGATGGTTGGCCCTATGTACGCATGAACTATGTTCCCATTTTCTTATCACATTGAACATAAGTGAATGAAATATATGTACATATATATATATATATATATATTATAATCCAATATAATTATTATTTTGATATATTTAATATTTATTAATAATACATATTTTTATAATCATTATTGATTTGTAAATGTGGAAGATGAATCTCAACACCTCGTGGAGACAGTAATTTATATGTACGCACTAGCGAAAATATCATTTAATTAATTGTTAAATGATATGAAATTGGATGGAATATGAATTGTAATGAATCAATGTCAGGTTATATTTATTATTTAAATAAATAGTACTCATCATCAATCCCATTATAATAAATTAGTGTTGAAAAAAAGTTACGCCACGGTGTGGAGACGGTATGTTGTACATACAGAAACATGGTGATATTGTTATTCTTATGGTTGATAAAATGAGGAATATTGTTGTCCCATAATTATAATAACATATAATAATATATACGATACTATATTTATTATTTTTTGGTGAATAAAACATAGAAAGAGGAAGTAGAAGAGGGAACAAACATTGAAATAGATGATAAAACAAGTATCTTTTTTTTGGAGGTCTCTTTTTGATTTGCACAAAATGACCTCATATGAAGGCTTTCTTCCAAATGTAAAGTCATTAGGATGTATTGAAAGAAGTTGGGAGAAGAAATAGAAAGTATTTATCTAATACAAAAGGCTTTTCAAGTGTGAATTAAAGATAATGAGAAGTTCTAATTTATAAGACTGATTAGGGGAACTTTTGAATGATCTCAAAATATTAATTTATTATAAATTAATTTTCTGTTTCAAATACATAAAAATATATTTATTTCGAGGATATGTTGAGTATTTTTTAAAAGTATCACAAAAAATGAGTTTTAGACATGTTTAGTTCATAAAATTAACCTTATATTTTGGATATAACCCTTAGTTAAATAATTTAACACTTACTTTTTCTTTTTGTATTTTTTACACTATAGGTTATATATAGTTAATTTAAAATGAAAAAGAACCCCAATTGGATTATTGATTACATATTTGACATTATTCAGGTTATTTTTCCAAACCATAGTTTTTTATTAAATTTATATTATTTAATATATAATATTTATTTTAAATTATCATTTATTACAATTTTAATACTATTTAGTAGTTTCATTTTTAAAAATATTAACACTACATGATAATTTCGATCCAATGCTTCTAATATGTCACCAACATGTCTCAGTTATCTCTAAAATTAGTGAATTCTATTAATTAATTGAAATTAAATTTATTTTAATATTTTTAGTATCATTTAATTGATATTTTTATTAATAAATTATTTGTTTACATCACTATTGTGTCATCTTTAATTGTAATTATTTAATCTCTAAAAATTATAAATAAATTTTAATGATTAGGGTAATTATTTTATTATTCCAAATATTATTTATATTTGATGTTTTCTCAGGTATATCTCTATATTAAAATTATTATTCTTATAAGAAATGAGTGTGATATTTTTTCATATTCAATAAATTGAAAACTATTCATGTCATATTCATGGAAAAGGGTCCATTAAATTATTTTATTTTGAAACATAGGTGATAAGGATCAAATTTAGAAATCCAAAAGAATTTTTACCAGTGTTGGTGTAATTTTATAATATTATATTTACCTTTAGTTACCTGATTTATCATTAAACGTGGAAATAAAAAAATTACAAAAGTTACTATTCATAATATCCAAAAAAAAGTAACTTATTAACATATTATGGACCCAATTATTCCAAATATGAAATTAGTTTTTCTAAATTTAAAACACAAAATTTTTTGTAATTAATTTAAAATTATTCTCATTTTCCGAATGAAAAATATGTTTTTAAAACTTAAAACATTATATAAGATTGATATGTTTTACATCAAAATTAATCGTAAAATTAATATCAATATACAACAATAAATAAAATGGTTAAAATATATTATATTTTTACTTTTAAACCATTCAATAATATAATTTATGCGCACAAATTATTTCAATGAAAAAATTTGTTTTCAATTAAAATTAATTATATTTTTACTATTCATCAAAACCTATATAGTATAAAAAATAACAATGATTCATCCAAAATAAATATTTATATTCCACTTTTAACATCCTAAGTAAATAAAGAATATAAAATTTTAATTTTTATTAATATTTTTGTATTAAATTCTATTTTTTCTCTGAATGGGATTCTATGTTCAATGGCGCACCTCACATGCAACAATGGATTTCTCTGAAATCTTATGTTTCCCATGAGGCTGAGTCAGACTGAGAAAAATAATAATAATATGATATTATTATATTAAATGATAGTTGACGCCTAGTCATTTTATAGGTTGTAATGAACAGAACTATCGATTTTATGATTAAACGGGTTTGTCAAATGTTTTTACATTTATCTAATAAAATTTAGTAGCTTAAAATGAGAATGAATCCAATTTTAAGAATAAATATTCAAATATTTTTAAAAGGTAATTTACAACCATATGATAGAGAACCCAATTTAAATATATTTTCTATCACTTTTATATTTTACAATTGAAAAATAAACTTCTTCTCTAGAATTAGTACATCAAAATTTAATTGAGGTAAATTTTTAGTATTTTTCTGATAATGTTCATTTTTAATGAATAGTGAAAAATACTACATTTTATGTCAAAAATGCCTTTTCATATGATTTATATAAGTGGATTGATTTTATTTTTAATCCATTTTAAATTTTAATTAGATTATTCTTTTACCGATTAATCCAATTTAGGTCATTGGATGGAATTTCAATTTTTAATTAGACAGAAACATATGTCAATCTTTTGATAGTTATTATTTCATAAAAACATGATTTTTTGTTTTGACAACCGGAATTATTTTTAAATTATTTTATACAAATTCTATGTTTTGAATTAGGAAAAATTGATTCCATATTTGAAATTAGGTATCCAAATTTTTGAAATAGGTAACTTTTATTTTTAGACATTATGAATAGTAACTTCAAATAATATTTTATTTACCATGGTTAATGGGAAATATATTAAGTAAGAGTAAAAATAATATTATAATAATATTAAATTACCAAATCACATATCTTAACCCTATAGGATGAAATAGTTTTACTATGGGCATCCTTGGGTCGATTTTAGGACCCCATAGAGCCACTTGTGTGTGAAAATGACATTTAATTACTTTTAATTTAATGTTATTAAAAAGATAACCTAATCATATATCTTTTAGTAAATCAATTTTTATATGGGTTTATAAAACGTATCATTCCAATTGTTAATATTAATTAGAAATATAAAAATATTTCCTACATCATAGTTTTGTATTGATAATTTTTAGGCATTATATATGAAAATTTAATTATGGAATAATGGTGATGTTGTGATTGCTTCATTAATAAATAATTGAAATAAATGATATTATTAATTTTATAATAAATGTAATTTTGTAATTTTGAGGTAATAAATGATTCTTCTGGACGATAGTTACATGTTATATTTGTATTATTGACATTTTTTGGAATCAATCAAATTGATATGATTTTTTCAAAAAAAATGAAATGAATAGTGTCAAAATAGACATAATTCATATTTTAAAATATAAAATCTTTTATTAAATAATATAAAATTCAAAAAATTCTAATATTTATTGAAATAGTTATCATATGTCTCATGTTTTATTAATGACTCTTTATTTGGATATTTTTCATGGTTTGGTAACTATTTTGATCTTCAAAGTGTTAAATGCATAATAAAATGGTAATAGATAAAAAGTCTTAAATAAAAATGATTTGTATTAAAAAATATTAAAAACCTATCCAATTATAATTGAATGATTTTATTTCTACTTATATTCATCTTATCTTCTAATTGATTGTGTTTTTGACCTTTTGAAACTAAAAATCAATCTATAATAAACTAATACTTTCAATCAATCCTAAAGTGCCCCTCCTCCCTCATATAAAAGGCCACATCCTATAAACCATTACACACACCTCTTGACCCCCTGGCTCACCCAAAATATAATCCGAGAAGCTCCCAACATCCCCCTCTTCCTCTTACAAGACTCTCTCTAAGAAGAAGGCAATTCAAGAATGCTCTTTGGCCCAAATAAAAGAGAGTATCACATTTTAAGAGGAAATGTATTCTCTAAAACTCCATTCCATTATTTTAATTATTCACTCCCTATTAAATTATATTTATTTGATTAATTAAAAACACTAGTATCTTCAATATACTAGGTTTTTTTTATGATAATTATTTGAACTACACTGACACACACCTCCATATAATGTAATAGTTATGGCCTAATTCAATAAAACTCTAAATCTAAAAAGATACTCAATGTAAATTCATGATTTCAGTCAAGGTTAAGTAATGTTTTAATGTTGAGGCCCTATAGTTGGTAAAATAGATTGGTTTAAAAAACCTTAGGAGTTAGGATATGGTTAAATTAAAATCCATAAATTAATGTATGATAAGATTGAAATGATATAGCATTTTAATATTACCATGTGGATTCATTAAAGATATGTATATGTTAGAATGGTATTCCATAGTGGAATTAAGTTAGATGTGATTGAAAGGCATAAAAAGGGAAATTATATTCCAAATCAGCGTCCTGAGATCTTCAGAATTAGAATGTAATAGTTTGTTACAAGGATAGCTCTGTTGACTTAGATGATAAATGGTGGTTGGGTTTATTGATGATATTTTGTAGGATCTTGGAATTCATTTAAGGGATGTCTTTCTAAGCATTAAATAATATAAACTATAACGGAAATTTAGAATTTGTGAGTTTTGGTTCGAAAAATTTCAGTCCATGGTCACATTGTTTTAAAAAAATGGCATAAATGCTGAACCTTCTAAAACAAAAGTTGTTAAAGAATGGCCAAGACCTACAAATATAACTGAGATTCGTAGTTTTCTTGTTTTGGACGGCTATTACATAATGTTTCTTGATATGTTTTTATGGTTATCGAGCACACTGACTTTGTTAACTCAAAAAGGATTTATATTTATTTGAACAAAATAATATGATTATTTCATTCAATAATTGAAAAGAAGATTTTTGAGTAATCGTGTTTTAGATTTACCTTCCAGAGATATTAAATTTGTTTTCTACACTAATGATTCATTGAAATGTCTTGGTTCTGTCCTGAAGTAGAACGGTCAAGTAATTGATTATGATTCTTGTCTGTTGGAAACTCGTGAGTTAAATTTCCCTACATATGATTTGGAATTAACTATTGTTGTTTATTACATTAAAAATATGGAGGCATCATTTTTATGGAGTAATGTGTGAAATATATACTTATCACAAATTTTTTAAGTATATATTCACTCGGAATAAATTAAACATGACACAAAAGAGATGGCTAGTATTAATCATGGATTAGGATTGCATGATCTGTTACCATCCAGGAATGGAAAATAAAGTGGCAGACGATTGGAGCCAAAAGAGTAATGAAACATTATCCATTTTATTTTTGGAAGAAGATAATTTGATTAACGATTTGATTAACTTTGGGATAAAAGTTTTTGGTGTAAGAAATTTCTCTTTTCTGTTTAAGGATTATTTACAATAATCCCAAGTATATATAATAATGAAAGCACAGAAAGATGACAGTGTGTTGAAAAAAAAGGAAGAATTGGTTCAGTAGGGAAAGATACCTGAATTTATCATGGATAAAGAATGTGTTTTGAGGTTTGGAAAGAGAATATGTGTGCCTTGTGATTCCCAGTTGAAGAAAGAGATATTATGTGAAGCTCATAGTTCTCCATTTTTAGTTATTTCTAGAAGTAATAAAATGTACAAATCTCTTCGGGAGTATTACTGGTGGGATGGAATGAGATAAGGTATTTGTGACTTTACTCAGAAGTGTTTTGATTTTCAATTGGTTAAAGCTGAGGGGAAGATACAAAAAGGGATGATTCATCCATTACTAGTGCCAGTGTTGAAATTCTAAAATATATCCATGGACATTGTTGTGGGATAAATGAAGACATCTCTAGGTAATAATTCAATATGGGTTATTGTTGATTAATTGAAAAAAAATTGTGTTTCATTCCTATTCATGATACTCTATATCTAGATTAACATTCTTAATAGTTTGTTAAATATGTAGTCAGGTTTCACGAATTTTCCCACTCCATGGTATTAGATCATTATCAGAGGATCACATCAAAATTTTAGAAAGGCCTTTGTATGTCATTGGGAAATAAATTAAATTTTAGTACATCATTTCATCCTCAATCAGATGGGCAGTCAGAACAAAAAATTTAGACTTTGGATGATATCCTATGTACTTAATCAATGAATTGCCAAGGAAGTTGGGACAAAAATCATTATATTGATGAGTTTCCATATAATGATAGTTTTCATTCCAGTATAAAGACAGATCCATTTGAGACATTATATGGAAATCGGTGTTTAACTCCATCGTTTTGGGATGAAGTATGTTAAAGGAAGTTGATGGGAACAGAATTGGTAGAAGAGATGGTGGAGAAAGATAAGTTGATATAGAAACACATGAGGATAGTAAATGGTAGGCAAAAAAGTTATGCGGGTAATGGGAAGATGTATCTTTCCATCAAAGTAGGTGATCATTTCTTTCTCAAATATTATCCTTATAAAAGTGTGATTCATTTTGGTAAGAAAAGAAAGATGTGTTCAAGGTTCATTGGACTCTATAAAATCCGGGATAAAATATGGATCAGTTTCCTACAGAGTGTTTTTACCTCCACGTTTATCCTAGGTACACAATGTATTTCACGTTTCAATGTTGAGAAAGTATATGCCTGATCAATATCATGTTTTGAGTCTTGAAGAAGTTTAGTTGGAAGAGAATCTTTCTTATGAAGAACAAGCAGTCCATATTCTTGACTAAAGAGTGAAAGTTTTGTAGAATAAAGTAATTTAGCAGGTAAAGGTTTTTTGGGAAAACCCTATGGTTGAAGAGGAATAATTGGAATATGAATATGAAATGAGGGATAAATACCCCCACTTATTCGATAACTGAATAAAATTGTGATGAAAAAATTTCTAAATGGGTGGAATGATGTAACATCCCAGGTAAATAATGAATATTTAATTTTTATATTTATCAATATATTTGAATAAAATATTAATTTTAATTTATATGGGATTCTATGTTCGATTGAATACCTAACACAAAACAATGGTTTTATCCAAAATCTTTTGTTGCACACAAGGCTGAGTCATACTAAGAAAAATAATAATATTATATTATTATTTTAAATGGTAGTTAATGACTAGACATTGTATTGGTAGGAATAAACATAACAAACCATATTATGATTAAACATGTTTGTTAATTTTTTTTTATATTAATCCAATAAAAATTTGAGGCTTAAATTGGAAATTAATCCAATTATAAGCATAAATACTAATATATTTTTAAAAGGTAGTTTTACCGCCATTTGATGGAGAACCTTTTCTAAATCTAGTTATTATCACTTTTATATGTTCAATTTTACTAAATTAGATTCGTTCTTTAGATTTGGGACATCAAAATTTACTTTGGGTAAATTTTTTGAATTTTTATGATAATTTTTTTTAATGAATAGTGAAAAAATCTTGCATTTTAAGTCAAAAATGTATTTTAATTTAACTTATTTATGTGGTTATATTAAATTCTTAATTTTATTTAATGTGTAATTAAATTATGTTTTCACCATTTAATCCAATTTTGTACATTGGAAGTAATTTAACTTTTTAATTTGAAATAAACACCTGTCAATATTTTTATATTTATCTCCACTTTGGTGGTGGCGTGGTGGTGAAGGATAGTGGTACAACATCACCGTTCTTTTGGAGGTTCAGGTTGTGAATCCTGGGAGCCAACATTCAGGGTGATCATCTCTCCTGGGATCCACCTTTCTTGATAAGTCACTTGGTCTCAACTGGGTGGGAAAAATGAGGCGTGTCCCAATGTGCTGAATGATTTCTTTGACGAACCATCACCGATCGGGCTGTCACCCTATGGGATGCTCTGCTATCTCGGCTGGCAACACCTCCTTCCCCGGATAGGTCTCTACCTCAGGGTAGCAACCACTTCATGGGGGTGGGGGGTTCTCATGTATAGACTGTTCAAAATGGCCAAAAATGGTAATTTCCTTTTGAGAGAAAAGAATATTTTGATATTTATTATTTCTTAAAAAATCTTTTTTTGGTTTTGAAAATGGGAATTAATTTTATATTATTTTTTGCTACTACAAGGTTTTGAATTTGGAAAAATGGATTCCATATTTGGAATCATGACGAATATATTTTTTAAATATGAATCTTTATTTTTAGACAATATGATAGTAACTTTAGTAAATATTTTATTTACCATGGTTAAAGGGTAAATATGGTAAATTAAGGGAAAAAAATTATATTATATTAATGTCAAATTATCCTAACACATGTCTTAACCCTATATATTAAATATTTCTGACCATGGGCATCCTTGGGTCAAATTTAGAATCCCATGGAGCCACTAGTGTGTTAAATTGATATTTAATTACTTTTAATATAATATTAAGGAAAATATAACCTAAACATATACTTTTTTGTAAATCAATTTTTATATGAGGAAATATAATTTATCATTTCAAATATAAATAATTATTAGAAATATAATAATATTTTATATATCATGGTATTTGTTTATAATTTTTAGATGTCAAATAAAAAAAATATTTATGAAAAAATTATGATATAGTGATTACTTCATTAATAAAAGAATTTAAATAAATAATATTACAAGTGTTAAAATTATATGTAATTTTGTTATTTGGAGGGCATTCAAGAATTTTCTGGATGATAACTACGTGATATATAAATTTAATGATGTTTTTTTGAATCAATCGAGTTGATATGAATTTTTAAAAAAGTCATGATAAGAATAGTGTCAAAATTGACCTAATTCATATTTTAATATATAAAATATTCTATTAAATATTATAAAATTCCAAAAAATATATGATTTGGAAAAACAGATGCAATATGTCCCAAATTTTATTAATGACTATTTATTTGGATATTAGTCATGTTTTGTTAACTATTTTGATTATCAAAGTGAAAAATGCTTGATAAAATTGTATTAGTAAAAAGGGTTAAATAAATAAGATAAGGATTAAAAAATATCCAAAACATTTCCAGTTTTTATTGGATGACTTTATTTCTACTCAAATTATTTCTATATTTGAATTTAATGAGTTTTAGATCTTTGGAAACTGAAAATAATTTTATAATAAAATAATAGTTTCAATCTTTCCTAAAGAGCCCCTGCTCATTCTTATAAAAGGCCACTTCCTCTACCCCATTATACACACCTCTCAAGCCCCTTGGATCATCCAAACACTAATCCAGGAATCTCCCACCATCCCACTATTCCTCTTAGAAGCTTTCCCCTATGAAGAAGGTAGTTCAAGAAAGACATTTGGCTCAAATCAGAAAGGGATACATGTTTTAAGAGGTAGCATATTCTCTAAAATTACTTTCCATTATTCTACTTGTTCACTCCATATTATATTATTTTCCTTTTATTAAATAACAACACCAGTATCCTAAATATAATAGGTTGTTTTTTACATAATTAGTCAAACTAGTCTCACACAAACCTCCATATAATAAATTTAGAACAACCTTTTTTGGTGGACGGTGAACTACTGCCTCACAAAACGATTATTATTCAATTATCGCCTACTACCACTCATGGTGGCCATTACAATAGATATATATATATATATATACACACAAATGATATATATAATATTTATATTTTCTCTATTATTTTTTTTAATATTCATTTACATCATACCATTATGCTTTCCATAATTCATAAAGATGATAATTTCATTTGAGGAAGTGCAGACTACCACCCACTCAAAGTGATATGACTCGTTTATTCTATACATTGAAGGTATAAATGATGAAATTAATGAAAACGTGTAACATATATAACATATATATTATACTTGAGTTATAATATATATATATATATGTATCATTTTTTCATTCCATTAAAAATGAAAAAAAATCAATGTAGCGTTCATGCGTACGTACAGCTTACCGACTCCATGAATGGTGCATTTCATTTTCATATATAAAAAATAATATGACTAATTTTAATACATATATACTATATATGTATTATATAAAAATTATCTAAATCATTAAAATCATTATATAGATAATGGAATTTCTACCACGTGGACAATTAGTTATTTTAACAAGTTCATTTTTTACTCATATACAAAATATCCACAAAACAATAGATATTAACATAAATAATAACTTAATGTTTATAAAATTGTAACACATGATATAAATTTAATAATAAATTTGAAAAAGGTTATAAAGTAAGTAGAAATTAACAAAAGTTTATTATTCAAGAAAAACAAGGAATATATGTGACGGGTCAGACTCAATATAAGGGAACTTTTTAACCCAATTTCCATTATTTAGGTACATATTATACATCATGAATATGTCATGATGTGATTTTGTGTGATATATCTTTTGATTTCCTATCTGGTATTTATACTTTCATTATGTCTAGCTATTTTTAATACACATTTTTTATTTTGTTTTTTTTTACAAATTCATGTTTGTAATGGAATCTTTCACCCTCCTCTTTTAGTCAAAGTGTTATTTATGTTATTTATTTTATTTTCCAAATTCTTATGTTTGGATATATTCTTCTATATCCTTATTTTGGTACGTTTTATTTTCCTGTAAAGAGATACCCTTTTCTCTCCCTTCAACTAATTTTTTAAAGCGGCGTAGTTAGCCTCCCAGATTTTTGTAAGGGACTTTGTCTTAATCTCTATTCATTGAGGAATATTGTGATTTATACACGAGATGATTTTATTTAGTATATCAACCCATTTTACATTTATTTTCATTCAAAGGGAATATTTTTCTATGTAGTGTTTTTCTGAATGACAAAGGGAATGTTTCTTTTTAAACGTATGTGATGAAAATGACCATTCTACTGTTGTGAGCATTATATGATACTTGGATTACTTAACAATACATAATGTTTTTTAAAAGGAAAATAAACACCATATACTCTTTTTAAATATTTTTTCATTAAAAATTGTTTTCATAATGGAATGATTGAGTCAATATATTGGAATGTTATATTTTGATTACAAATGTAGAAATTTAATGATTTATTTATCCTTGTTGATGTGTTATGATTATGTAATAGTTCATGGTAATTGTTTATGAATATGGGTGGTCCTGTGATGATCCTAGGGTGGGTGAGCCCGATATTTTTCTCTAATGCATTGGGTAACATGATAAAGGTAAACTTAAATGTTTTTCCTAAGAGATTGAGGGAATATACTATAATGGGTATTCCAACGTAACTCCATATGTGGAATTGAAACATACAATGTAAGTATGATATAGATGGCACATGTTACCTTTATGATTTATGATTTTTATTTGTTATTATTAAATCATCGATTCCAAGAGGTTTTTTAAAGAGCATATGTTTTTTTATGTAGTGATTGACTAATGTTTTATTTCTTTATTTTATAACACTTACTATGCTTTTTATTCTCATCCCATGTTTCTGAAATGTATTTCATAGTGTATAAGGAAGAATAAGTGAAATGAATAAATAAAAAATATTTATATGAAGAAAATATTATTTTTTTCTTTGAAGAGTTTTTATTTTTTTGAATAAAATAGATAGTGTGTATAAGTTTATAATTTTTAATAGTAATTTAGTAGTTATGGCCTCATTCACTAAAATAGTAAACATGAAAATATCCTAAATGTTGATTCTTGAATTATCTCAATATTAAGTAATGGTTTAAGGATGGGGCCTTATAGTGGGTATCAGAGGTTAGGTTAGACAACTTTAAGTGTTATGATATTATTAAATTAATATCCATATTATTATTTATTGTAAGATTGAAATGATATATCATTTGAATATCACCATGTTTCTTATTCTATGATATGTATGTGTCTAAATGTGTTTTTGTAGAGGAAATAAGGAATATTTGCATCGAAGGAATATAGAGGGAAATGAACTTCCAAATCAGCATCCTGAGATGGTCAGAATCATAATTGAACAGCTTGCTGCAAGGATGGATCAGTTGACTTAGGTGATAAATTGTGGTTGTGTTTATTGAAGATATTTTGGAGGGGCATGAATGAAATTTAAGGGTTGTTTTGAAAACCATAAATGAATACAAGCTATATGTGAAAATCAGCATGTGTGGGTTTTGGTTATAAAAAATTTCATTCCATGGTCCCATTATTTCAAAAAATGGCATACATTTTAAACCTTATAAAAAAAATGATGCTGAAGAATGGCCTAGACATATAAATATAACTGGGATTCTTAGTTTTCTTTGTTTTTATGGCTATTATAGAAGGTTTGTTGAGAATTTTTCATGGTTATCTAGCCCACTGACTAAGTTAACTCGAAAAGGTGTTATGATTATCGGGACAAAATATTGTGATGATTGAATTCATGAATTGAAAATAATATTGGTGAATTATCCGATTTTAGCTTTACCTTCCCGGGATGGTGGATTTGTTATATAAGGTGATTCTTCATTGAAAGTAATTGGTTATGTCCTAATGAAGAATAATCAGGGAATTGCTTATGCTTCATGTTAGTTCAAAACTCAGGAGTTAAATTCCAATACAAATGATTTGGAATTAGCTGTCGTTGTTTTTTCTTTTAAAATTGTGAGGCATCATTTGTATGGATAAAATTATGAAATATATATAGATCATGAAAGTTTGAAGTATATATTCACTAAGAAATAATTAAACATGAAATAAAGGAGATGGTTATAATTGATCATGGATTATGATTGCACGATCCATTACCATACATGTTAGGAAAATAACGTGGCTGAAAAATTGAGATGAATGAGTAATGATACATTAACCATGTTATGTTCATAACAAGATCCTTTAATTAATGATTTGTTGAACATTGGAATTGAATTTGTTGGTTCAGGAAATTCCATTGTTTTATTTTAGGTTTCAGTAAAATTGTCCATAGAAGATAGAATAAAGAAAGAGAAAAGAGATGGAAGTGAGTAGCAGAGAATGGTATAATTCATTAAAAAGGGTATGTTTCATAAGTTTATCATTGATAGAGACAGTGTTTTGATGTCTGGAAAGATATTATGTGTTCCTTGTGATTCCTAGTTGAAGAAAGAGTTATTATGTGAAGCTCATAGTTCTCTATTTTTAGTTTATCATAGAGGTACTAAAATTTAGAAATATCTTCTAGAGTGTTACTGGTTGGATAGAATGAATATAGATATTGATGAATTTACCCTGAATTTTTTGACATATCAACTGGTTAAAGTAGAGCAATAGTTACTGAAAGGGATGCTTCAACCTTTATCGGTGCGAGAGTGGAAATGGGAAAATATATCCATAGACTTTATTGTGGGATTACCGAAGACATATCGGGATAATAATGATTTTTTGGGTTATTGTTGATCAATTAAATAAATATAGTCATTTAATTATTATACGAGATACTCTGTCAATAGGTCAACTTTCTCGTGTGTATGTTAATGAGATAGTCAGGTTACATGTAGTTACCCTATCTGTTGTACTTAATTTTGATCTGAGGTTATCATATATCATTTGGAAACGCCTATAAAAGTCATTGGGTATTGAATTAAATTTTAGTACAACTTTTCTCCCTCAATTAGATGGGAAGTCAGAATGAACAATTCTGAAATTTTATGATATTCTAAGTGCTTCTTTATAGGATTTCCGGGGAATTTAGGACACGAATCATTCATTGGTTGAGATTTCTTATAATAACAGTTTCCAGTCAAGTATACAAATTCTTCCATATGAGGCATTATATGGAAAGTGGTATCGAAATTCTTATTTTTGAGATGAATTCAGTGAAAGGAAGATGATGGCACTAGAGTTGGTTGAAGAGATGATAGAGATTGTTTATTTGATACAAAAACAGATGAGGAAATAATATAGTAGGCAGAAAATTTACATGGATAACCAAAAGATGGATCTTTCAATCAAGTTTGGTGATTGTGTCTTTCTTAAAGTTTTTCGTTGTAAAAGTTTGAAGTGTTTTTGAAAGAAGGGAAAGCTAGGTCTGAGGTCCATCAGACCCTATGAAAATCCGGAAGAATGTTGGATCATTTTCCTATATAGTGGATTTACCTCCATGTTTATCCCAGGTACACAATGTTTTTCTTGTTTCAATGTTTAGAATGTATATGATGGATTAGTCTCATTTTTTTAGTCTAGATAAAGTTTAGTACGAAGAGAATCTTTCTTATGAGGAACAACTAGTCTAGATTCTTGAGTGTAGAGAGAAAGTGTTTCGGAATAAGGTAATTTATAAGGTAATGGTATTGTGGATAAACCATATGTTTGAAGAGGAAACATGGGAATCTGAAAATTTAATGAGGGATAAATACCCCTTCTTATTTTATAAGTGAATAAAATTACAAGGAAGCATTTTCTAAAAGGGGTAAGGATGTAACAAACTAGGTAAATTTAGAATATGAAATTTCCATATTTATATTCATTTTTGAGTTAAATGTTATTTTTTATTTAAAAGAGATTCATTGTTTGATGGAGTACCTGACATACAAAAATTGGTTTCTCTGAAATCTAAAGTTGCACAGAAGGAAGAGTCATAATGAAAATAATAATAATAATATTTTTTATTATTAAAACTGGTAGTTAACACCTATATGTTTATTGGATGAAATGAAGAAAACTAACCATTAATGATTAACCATTTTTTTAATGTTTTTATATTTATCCAATAAAATTTGGAATCATAAAATTAGAATGAATCAAATTTTGAGCATTAATAATGTAATATTTTTAAAATGATGTTTTACCACCTTATGATGGAGATCCCATTTTAAATATTGTTTTTGACTTTTATATGTTCTATTGGACTAAATAAACTTCTTATTTATAATTTGGACATAAAAATTTAGTTTGGGTAAATTTTTAGTATTTTCTGATAATGTTCATTTTTAATGAATAGTGAAAAATACTGCATTTTATGTCCAAATTGTCTTTTCGTATGATTTATTTATATGATTAGATTATCTTTTTGATTTATTTCAAAGTTTAATTATATTATATTTTTACCATTTAATCTAATTTTGGTAATTGTAATTAATTTCAATTTTTAATTAGACACAAACACATGTCTATATTTTGATAATTATTTTTTCTTAAAAAAGGTTTTTTTTGGTTTTGACAACAAAAATTAATTTTAAATTAATTTATGGAACTTTAGTGTTTTGAATTTGGAAAAATTTATTCCATTTTTTGAGTTAGGGATTCCAAATTATTCAAAAAGGGAACCATTACTTTTAGACATTATGAATAGTAACTTCAGTAAATATTTTATTACCATGGTTAAAGGGAAAATCTAGTAAATAAAGTTAATAATAATTATATTATAACAATATTAAATTAGCATTACACATATCCTAACCTTATTGGAAGAAATATGTTTTACCTTTGGAATCCTTGGCTCGATTATAGGACCCCATGGAGCCACTTTTTTGTGAAAATTAAATTTAATTACTTCTAATTTAATGTTTAGGAAAATACCAACTACACATATATCGTTGTGTAAATAAATTTTTATATGGGGTTATGTAATTTATTTTTTCAAATGTAAATTTTCATTAAATAGTTTAAAATATTTCCTATATTAGTGTATTTTATTTTTAATTTTTACACATTAAATAAATAAATTTAATTATTACACAATGGTGTTGCAGTGATTGCTTCATAAATAAAAGATTCAAATAAATGATATTATAAATATTAAAACAAATGTAATTTTGTAATTTAAATGTCATGAATTTTTTTTGGATGATAGTTAAATAATATATATGTATTAATAAAGTTTTTTCGAATCAATAATGTTTATGTGGATTTTAAATAAAGTCATGATATGAAATGTGTCAAAATTTACATAAATCAAATTTTAAAATATAAAATATTTTATTAAATATTATAAAATTACCAAAAAAATATAATATTGGTTCAAATAGTTATCATAATTCTCAAATTATATTAATTACTCTTTCTTTGGATATTTTTCATGTTTTTGTAGTTTTATTGATTCTCAATGTGTTATAGTCTTGATAAAATAGTAAGAGTAAAAAAGGTATAAATAAAAATGATGAGAATTAAAAAATTACCAAAATATATCCAATTCTTATTGGATGATTTTATTTCGACTTATATACATCGTATCATCAAATTTATTGGGTTTTGGATCTCTTGAAACAGAAGCTCATTTTATAATAAAATAATACCATAAAAATTTCCTAAAGGGCCCATCCTCCGTCTTATAAAAGGACTTCACCTCTAACTCATTACACACACCACTCAATCCCCTTGGCTCATCTAAACTCTACTTCAAGAAGTTTCCAAAATACCCCTCTTCCTTCAATAAGCTTTCCCCTTGTAAGGAGGTAATTTAAAAAAGCATTTTAGCTCAAATCAAAGAGAGTTACAAGTTTTAAGAATAATCACCTTCTCTAAAATTCCATTCCATTATTCTACTTCTCCACTCTCTATTGTGCTCTATTTCATTGATTGAATCAAAAACCAGTAACTGAAATACACTAATTTATTATCATGAGAAGTATTTTAACTAAAATCACACACACATCCATCTAATGTATTTTGAACATACTATTTCTGTGGGTGGCAAATTACGGCCTCACAAAACAATGAATGTTCAATTATCTGCTACCACCTCTTGTGGTGGCCATTATGGTTGAGCTATCATTATATATTGTATATATAATATTCATATGGTCTATAGTTTTATGTATTTTTCATTTATTTTATACCTTTATGCATTCCATAATGCGTAAATACGATAATTTTATTTGAGGAAGTGTAAAATACCGCCCCTCAATGTGATATGACTCATCCATGATTTACATAGAACGTATAAAGTATTGAATTAATTTAATTATGTAACATATATACCAAATATATTTTACCGGAGTTATAATATACCTATGTGTCATTTGGTTTTCATCCTTTTAAAAATCAAAAAAAGAAATGAAATTAGCGTTCATGCTTACGTACGACTTACCGTCCCCAAGATTAGTACATTTCATTTTAATATATCCAAATTATATTGACTATTATAAATACATATATACAGTATATATATGAAATATATGATATATAAATCATGAATATCATTCTGAAGATAATGGAATTTTTACCACATGGACAATTTGTAATTCTAACAAGTTCATTTCGGACTCAGGTACCAAATATCGGCATAACAACCGATATTAACATAAATAATTATTTAATGTTTATAAAATTGTAATAAGAGATGTAAAAGTAATATAAAACATGAAAGTGGTTTTGATGTATGTTTAAATTAACAGAAGTTTATTATTCACGAAGAATAAGGAACATACATGATGAGTCGGACTCATGGTAGAGGAACTTCTTAACGTAATATCAATTATTTGGGTTGACCATTTACTTCTTGAATATGTTGTGCTATGATTATATGAGGTTTAACTTTTGAAGTCATATCTTGTATTTATTATTTATTTATGTGTACTTATATTTAATACACATAATCGATCTATTTTATTTAAAAACTGATCTTTGTAATGGAACCTTTCACCCTCATCTTTTAGTCAAAGAATTATTTATGTAATGAATTTTAAATTCTATTTTCTTATGTTTGGATATATTATTCTATATCCTTATGTCTCTACATTTCATTTCCATGTGATGAGAGGCCCCTTTCTCTCCCATCAACTCATTTTTTGAATTTTTCTATGAGGCAGTAAAATTGACAAATTTTTGCAATGGAATTTGTCTCAATCTCTTTTTATTGAGGTGTGTTTTGATTTATACATAACTTGATTTTATATGGTGTACAAACATATTTTAATTTTTATTTCATTAAAAGGTAACATTTTTCTAAATATAATTTTACTAAAATGGAATTGGATTGTTTCTTTGTAAAAATAATTTACGACAATGACATATCCGCCGCTGTGAGCATTATTTGAAATTTGGCTCCCTTAACAAGATGTAAGGTTTTTAAAATGAAAATAAATACTATATACTATTTTTATGTATCTTGGTGTTATAAATAGTTTTGAAAATGGATATATTATTTAAATATATTGAAATGAATTATTTTGATAGAAAATGTGGAAATTTTATCTTACATTTTTGTTTGTTTATGTGTTATGATTATGTTATTGTTCTAGAAATTTTATACACATATGGGTGGTTCTGTGATAAAACTATTGTTGGTGAGCTTGAGATAGCTCTAAAATAAATTGGGTATCATGACTAAGGTAAACTATAATGTTGCTACTATGATATTTATGGAATATATTGTAATGGGTATTTCAACGTGACTCCTTATGTAGCTGTGAAAGCTACAATGTAATTATCATATGGATGCATCAAGATTCCATTATGATTTATGATTTATATGTTTTATTCATAAATATCATGATTTCATAAGGTGTATTAATGAGCTTATGTTTTTTATTTTCTATGGGACTAATCTTTTCATTTGTTATGTAATAACCCTTACAGATACTTTTTTTCCTCTTCCCATGTTTCTGAAATTCTTTTCACATAGTATAAGGAAGTGTATTTGAAAGAAAGAATTGAAGAAGATTTATATCATTAAAAAACTCTTTTTTTCTATTAAGAGTTTATATTTAATCAAAAAATGGATACTATGTAGAAGTGTCTACATTGTAATATTTGATATGTAATGTAATAGTTATGGTCTAATTCTCTAAAACACTAAACCTAAAAGGATCATCAATGTTAAATCATGATTGAAGGCATGCTAAATTAATGTTTTATGGACAAGGACTTATACCTCTTATAGAGAAGTAGTTAATTTTTTTAAATAAAATATATAATAGATTGAAATAATATTTTTAAAAATGGATTACCATAAAAAGGTGGAGAAACATTAATATTTCAAAAAAAACATCTTTTATCCAATAAACGTGATCGTTTCTAGTATTATGTCTAGAAAATATATAAGATGAATATTAAAATTATATGGAATGTAAAAAATTTAAAATTTTATTATTAATATTCATTATCTCTAATTTAATTGTTAGGTTATATATTATTGTAAATAATAATATTTTATTAATATAATGTTTTTGGTAAAACTGGGTCTTGTGTGTAACACAAACAAACTCATTGTTTAATGTAGCGTAATATTATGATTATTTGGTGTAAATAAATATAAAGAAAATTTATTTATAAATTAAAATATTTTATAGTCTCAAGGTGTTACAAGAGATGACTATTTCTATCAGTATATTTAATATATATGGAGATGTGAATTCCCTCTTGTATCTCATGATCGTTGAATCTATGAAGAATTGAGAAATCAATGAAGGATGGTGTGAGCTTATGTTTATTATTTTTTATAGAAATATTGTAATTCATTTAGCATGACCAAAAAGTTATTTGGGTTGAATGATTTGTATTTATTATTTGTGATTTAATCTCTTTTTATGATATCTAGTAATGTCAGTTTTGGACACCTTATTTATTATTTATACACATAGACACTAGACTATAACATTGGTTAGTTCAATGCTTGGGATGTCCATATTTGGAATTGTTATACTTACCCCTACATGATAACATAAGCATAAATCACCTTGTTTCTATGATGATTGGTAGTTATGTTTTATGGATGGACATGGAGCCTGGGGTTGGTGTTAGATTTTGATTGTGGTGTGAAAATCATTATAGAAGATGGAATCAGTCCATCAATATTTGTGATGACTCCAACTCTAGATGTGTGTTCTATTTAGTGCTCTCATTTGTACTTGATGACTACATTTTGTAGGTTCACCTTATACCCTTGTGGTTTTATTTTATATATGAATTAGTTTCATTTTTTAAACTATATTTCACAGTGGATATTGGTGTATTATATTTGGTGACATGTTTATTTCGATGTAATTCCTCTCTTGTGTATATACTTTAGTGCTTTCCATTATCCCTAGGACATCTGTGGATACTCCTTGAAATTCATTCCATTCTCATCAATATCATATTATTCATCATTATTCATCCTTTTTTCAAGGTTTCATACCTTAAAAAATATAAAAATAGTACAAATTTTTACTATATCTTTCATCTTCAAAGTATACCACCTTATATCTATGAATATGTTCCATTTTTTAAACCATGATTTTTTGAACTATCCCTTTCCATTATCCCTATGTAATTCTTAAATATATAAATGTTTAATTAAAATTAATATATTCACATTTTCAGTATCATGTTCATAAAGTTTGAGTAATCATATGTTTCTATATATGTATATATGGAGACAAAAATATTTTTTACCCCTATAAAAAATTATCCATTGATTCATCTATAACTACATTTATATTCAAAATTTATTCCAAATATAGTTGAAGTAGTTATTCTATTATATTATTATCTCCTTCATGAATAACATATGATTTGTTCCATATAGAGTTTTCAATTTTGAAACCCACGACCCTTGAAAGTTCATAATTCGAGTGATAAAAAAGAAATTTATTATGATTAATTAAATTTGACTCAATATTAATATAATTTTATGAAGTGGAATATTTTAATACTAAAACATGGTTAAAAACATTATTTTATATTGAGTACTATTAATACCAAAGAGGTAATGTGTTAAAATTTATTATACTTATATAGATTAAATTATATTCCATAAAATATTGGTACACCCTTCTTGTTGACAGAATTCATACCCACTAAGATATATTTTTCAATTTAAATATATATGATCAATTGATATCACATGTGAGATCATTTAGGGTGGACATCATATTTGATACCAATTAGATTGATAATGTATTGCACTAAATGTGAAATAAAAGACATATTGTTTTCCTAAACCAAAAATTTACCATCATTATTTTATGTTCATAGGTTCATAATTAAGAAACATCATGATATGAGATACAAATAGTGAGAAATAATAGTAAATAGTCAGAAAATAATTTTATGATGGTTCATCAACTCTTCACAAGTATCTAAACCACATATATCAATGGTTAGTATCCCACATCACACAAAGTATTTCTTATTATAAATGAACAGATAATGGAGTATTAATATTTTTTTATACAATATAAAAGTATTTATAAATGAAATATAATGGCAATAATGGTGAAAAAATTAGAGTGACTAAGCTTGAATGATCTTCTGTCATCATTCTAAAGATATTTTAGCCAACAATTGATGTGTTCACCATGTTCTTCAATAAATCATAGACCTTAATTTTTATAATTCTCTGTAGATGGTTTAATAAAAATATTTTATTATTATAATCTCACATAAAAAAATAATTATTTAAAGGTTTAGGGATTAATTTTTAGGGATTTTATAGTTTTTTCAAAGGTGTTCATGTGTTTTTTAGGTTTTTATAGTGTTTTTGTGGTTTTAAGTGGTTTTAAGGGTTTTATGGTTTTTAAGGTTTTTAAGGGTTGTTATAGGATTTTTATGATTTTTATGGGTTTTTAAGTATTTCTAACCATTACATGTTTTTAACTAGTCAACTGAACATCTTAAAAACATATTTCAAATATCAAAAACTCAATAATTCAAAGGATTTTTCTTTATTTCATTTATTAAATTTTACCAATACCCTGATATGTTTTGTTCCCTAAAATGATATGGTTTTTTCAATAGAACTTTTTCACCATATTCATGAATGACAGCCAGTAAACAATGAGTATTTTTCTTCTACAAAGTCCAGTCACAGAAAATATGGTACTGTTTTTATAAATATTGTGTACTCTGTGTTTTGTAATCTTCTATAATATCCTTCATATGACCATGTGGAATAATTAATTCATTTTTTTGAATGTGGCATGGTTTCTATAACCAAAAAAATATTTTTCTTATTGTGTCAAGTAATATGTATCACACATCATCTTCTAAAACAATTTCAAAACCATTACCTTTCTCAATATTCTTCATTGGTCACTTTTCATTGTTAATAACATGATGTATTTCAAACCACACTATGAAATGGTTTTTTTGGTGCACAACCAATGTTTTAATAATTTAAGCTAAGTGTTGTCGTTAAAAAAGTAGGAATTATGATCAAAAGACCACCAGAAGATCCTATATTGATCAATATAGCAGAAAACCAAACCTCTAAAAATTCCATTCTCCCTTGTCTGAGTATATTAGATGTAGGTATTCACTACACCCCATTCATTTCACAATGTCACCCTCACATATCAAACTCAATACAAGAAAACATTGTTCCAAAAATAAATTCAATAGTAAAGCATGAAATGAAAATGTAGAATGTAGAAAAAAAAATATTTAGCATACTTTGAACTATGTTCCATGTACACAGGTGAATTACATTTCTTCGTGGAATTATAATAACTAGAATATTACATGTGATATATAACTATTATAAAAATCTGTAATGTTCCCAAACATATCTACATTCTAATACATTATAAGTTGAACTTTTATTTTTCAAACAACACATTGATGGAATATTATGCTAATATACTATGAATAACTAGTCCCACAAATTTAATCCCACTCCCCTGAAAACTTGGATCATGAGACATGACCGCATGTTCTAGTTTACCATCCCATTGACCCATCAGCTTAACTGAACATATGGACCTCCAAGTACTTTAAAGTATTGGAATTGGTATGATAAATCTTTTGATTGACCTAAATCTTTTGGTGATGTTCTACTGCCTCTAATGATAAGAACATCCCATTGCTTAACATCAGGCCTAGCTCATTACATCTGACTAAAATTATAGTTCCCCAAACTTATGATGCACTAACATCCAATGCTATCAACTTATAATGCTCTAAATATCATATTCTCTAAATAGTCAATAACACCCCAACAATCTCCCACTAGAAGAATTATTCCAAGGGAAACCATAGGAACCCTACAACAATTATCATTTAGTTGTCTCACCCCTTTTATTTCCATTATCTATCTCCCGTTGATGATTTTTGTTACCTAATTGTTTTTGGAAATACAATCATGGTGAAAATAACTATCTAATTTTGGATTACTACTATCTTCTTGGAGTTTTACGCCTTTTCCTCTAAAAAGTTCTTAATGAAATTATCCATTCGGATTATATGATTTATCAAAGTATAGAACATCATATTTTAGCCAATTGAAATGCACATTGGATATCATAGTAGTGAATCTCCCCTTATTGGATCCTTCAAATCTCCTTTTGCAATATCTTTAAACATGCCATTTCATTCACAACTAATATTGCAGCTATATAATCTACTTCTATTATACTCAATGTAATGACCTTCTGATGTCGTGACATTCAACTAACTATAGCTCATCTAAATGAGAACATGAAACCATTTGTACTCTTTCCAGTGTCCATGACACCCCCTATGTATGAGTCCAAAAATATTACTAAAAGTTGTTTTATTTTATAGTACAAAGAAAGATATTTTGAGCCTTTCATATTCTATAAAATTCACTTCACATCCTCCCAATGTACTTTCCTCATATTCTCCACGCAACAACTCATATCTCCCACTTAATGGGAAATATCTGATTGAGTGAAAAAATGAATATGTCAAATTTTTAACCACGGATTCATATAAAACATTATCCATGTTCTTGGCCTCAACATCAGTAACTAGTGCTTGTGACTTAGAAAACATAATGTGATATATGAGAGGGGTTAGTACTGGCTTCTATATGGTCTTCCAAAACCATTCTAAAACCTTTTATATATAACCCTTCTTATATGGAACCAAAGTCTCAACATTTCTATCTATCTCAATATTAATTCCCATTTTTATTCTTATCTATAAAATATCATTCATCTCATATTTTCCAGACAAATCACACTTAAAATTTGAGATTTTACACTAATTTTTTCTTGAAATTACTATTTTTTCCATATACAAAATCAATATGATGATTTTCATATATTATCATTACTTATGATAACATAAATGATATTAATTTCACCTCTTAAAACTATCCTTTTACAGTAATGAATCAAACTTATGAATCCATTATCGAGATATATTCCTTCATCCCATAGAGGATTTTATAGAATCTACATACCAAATTCTATTTCCCAACATCAAGTAGACCAATTATATGTTTCATTTAAATCTCTACCACCAAATAAACTTGAAGTAATTTTTTCTTAACATCCAAATTCTCTAGATACATATCCTCTAATTCATGTAATCTTAGAACTATTTTTATTCAAGAATTTTTAAATATATCTGGGGAAATTTCAATGAAATCAACACCTTATTTATAAAAAAACATCACTACAAGTAATTCTTTTATATATCATCATTCCATAAATCTCTAACTTTATCTAGTAAACCCCCTTTTTATCAGATGCTTTTTCACCCATCATCAATTCATCCATCTACCAAGTTATGTGGACCTTCCATGAGCTCATATCCCCATTCACAAAAAACACCCCCTTCAAAGAATCTCTAATTGAGGATAGTTCATCAAGATTTCTAGATTCACCTACAATGTTTTGGAGGGAAAATTCAAAACAATTTTATCCCATTGAATTGTAATACTAATTCAGGTTGATCTCTTCAACTTAATTGGTTACTCTAATATATTTGGATCTTCTCTTTCTAAAGGAACATAAACTTTTAGTCCTTGTACTTTTGGGGCACATGAATATGGTGCTCCCACTAGAGCCTCATCGTCTGTTGAACAATATAGACTATATGATGGACTTACAATTAGACATTTTAAGCCTTCGTTACCAACATATGATTTTTCTATATTTTTATGCCTATCGGTACACTGATCAACCTAGAATTGTAGAGTTTTTTTCCTTCAACATCCTTCTCCACCATATTGTTGTCCAATATTAGCTTTTCATCAATGGAAACATCCATTCATATGAAAATTTTCATTCTTTCTTCATCCCACAAATAATACCCAAACGTTTCATATCCATAACCAACGAATAAACACATTTTTTTTATTCAATTTTGAACCTATCCATATCATTTACATGTATGTGTGCCAAAATATAATACTCTGGGATGATGAACTTGTATTCGATTTCTATTCCACAACACCTCTAGAAGATCCAACAAAATCATCGATGGAGGACTTCTATTGGAGAGATAAGCCATGGACGTGAGTTACTACAATGAAATTACATTGGGAATTCCTAATTTAATACTCATAATTATGGATTTAACTGTCAAATTCTGATTCATGATTTTAGTTACTCAATTCTAGTGTGGTGTTATGAGCACCATGTTCTCACACCTTATGGATTTCTTATTGTAGAATTTTTAATTGTTTGTACATTGGGATGCACAAAAACTTTCAACCGAACCCCCTTTCATTAAATTATTTACACTTAATAAAAACCTAAAACACATTGAACTTTTACATCAAAAAAAATATCTATAATATCCTTGAATCATCGTCAATGAATGTAATAAGGTACATGTAACCACCATAGGATTGAATAAGATATAGTCCCTAAAAAATTGATTATCCAATCTCTTGGTTCTAGTCACTGGGATTTTGACCATCTAAGTTGAATGATGTTATATTTTGCTTTCCCATCACACAAATATCACAGATTCCTATTTCATTGTGATCAGCATTTAGTATTCTAATAACATTTCGAACTTTCATGCTCATTTTTTTGAGGTGAAAAAGCATGCAATGTCATTGATATAAATCATTGAATGTTGTACATATGAGAACTACAATCATCTAAATATAAGTTCATCTAATGGATCTCATCCTTTTCACAATTTTCAATAAGAAGTGTTCATCAGGTAAACTTCCATACAACATTTCAAAAGTTAGTTCTGTAACCAACATCATCCAATTTCCCTACAGAAATAAGATTTCTCCTAAGGCTAGAGATGTGGAAAAATTTTGAAATTTTCAATAATTCTTGATTATTCATTTAAATGTTTACATTATTTTTCCAAAAACATGCAAGGCTACACAATCCATTATTTCAACATTCTCAAACTTTATACATACAAAGTTTTATGTGATTATTTGATTGCTAGTTGAATGTAAGGATGATCTATAGTCAAACAATTAAGAATCTAATAGTGTTTTCACATATAGAAAATAGTAATTATGAACATCCATTTTATTGATAGAGAATGAACATAAAAAGTTAAATGTACTTTTGGTTTTCTCCTTTTGAATTTTACAGTTCTTCTTGATATGTTCTTTGTTCTCACATTACCAATAGGTTGGAAAAATACTGAAATACATTCCTTGGTTCTTCTCTCATTTCATATCTTGATACATATCTACCAATGGATCATCCCTATCACAGGGTGACCCATCCATTACCTCAGTATTATTTTCACTTACAGATAGTTCCTGGACATCCCTTAACCAAACATCTTTATTGATTATCTGATTCGTGATATCATCAAACACTAAATTTCCTTCTCTACTGGAACTAAAATATATAATAACCATTGCATCCCAAATCACTATAAGTGAGGATTTGAGTAGAAATACCCATACAAGATAGATTAAATTTACCTTTACTTATTAGATCTACCCATGAATTATATTGGAGTAATTTACCTGATCTATCTTTGGTATTCCTTCTTTCATCCATTAAAGAAACAACCATCGCATCATGAAGATATTTTTTACTATCATTAATTTTTTATACGTAATGATCAATGCATTCATAAAATTTTTTGTACTATTATACTATATAATTTTGAACACCACATTCATTGAAAGATACATTCTTAAAACCACAACAAATTTCATATAAAAGACCCCCATTCATATTTTTTCCATCAATAATGGGTCCTCTTCTGATAATGGAACATCCATGGATTTCAGAATAAGATATTATTTGATCATCATTCACAAGATGAAAAAATTTGTTCACTTTAATTTATTAATTTTCATCTTATATGCATCTGATTCCATGCCAAAAATGCTACCAATGTGAAATATATGAGCTTAGATGCTTCACTATGATACCACTTGTATGTGGAAAACCCATTCCGTAAAAAACTCATCATCACGAATCGGGTGAAAACATCAAAAATGAGATTGGAATTTTGATAATGCTATGTCATGATCAATGTGTCACAAAGAGGGGGTGAATCAGATATAATTATCTATTAAGTTTCCTTTCTATTGAATCAACATTCATCACCTGTTAAATATTTATCACTTTTATGAATAGAAAATGATCACACATCCATGGGAACACAAGTATTTACAAGGTTTTATACTCAAAAATGTTGAGTCAATAAGGTTTTCCTTATGAATTTTCCATTCCTTCATACTTAGGGGAGATTTTTTAGTCAATAAGGTTTATTTATGACTTTACAATTATTTGATGTTTTGAAAATCACAAACACCTTATCTCAAGGAAAAACTATTTTTAAATTATGATTTACTTCTATAAGGAAAAATTTCCTTCCCCAAGGAAATTTATCCTTATCTTGTTTTCATTGTTCATATCATAATTTTTCTAAGTGTAAAATTCAGTTTGAAACAAAAACCTTAGAATCCTATAATTACCTAGTTATGAAGCATTCTATTTTAGGATCCAAATTCTCAGAATTGTGATTACGAATTCAGGTTATGAACTTTTCTGAGTTCTGACTCTGAATTTTGATTACAAATTATGGTTACGAACTCTTCTGAGTTCTGACTCCGAATTCAGTTTACAAATTCTGGTTACAAACTCTTCTAAGTTCTGACTCCAAATTCTGATTATGAAATCTGGTTATGAACTTTTCTATGTTCTAACTGTGAATTCTGATTACGAATTCTGGTGAAAAACTCCTTAGTGTTCTTACTCTAAGTTCTCTGAATACAGACATAGAAGTCTTATCAGTTCTGAATGTGAATTCTCATGAACACTAACTCCGAACTTTTTAAGTTTTGTTTCTAAATTCTTGTGAATCCAAATTCCAAATTTCCTTGAAACTTAGACTCTGTAATTCTATACAGATCATGTTCCAAATCCCTAGGAAACATAATCCAAATATCCTTGTATTATAGACTCCGAATTAATTTTTGGTTAGACTCTGAAATTTGATTTTCTTATATTTTGAATATAGTATTTATTTATGTAAACATATTTTTTCTTACACATGTTTTGTTATAAAACGATTTCATGCATTCAGTTATTAACTAACCATTGTTTTAGTGAAAATTGTACAGGCCCCTCCGATATTCATGGAAAAATATGACCGTTGGAAAAGGGAGCTGACCGTTGAAGCCGTGCCTATAAATAAGAGCTCATTTGAAAGAGGTCAATACTATTATATGACACTATAGATTAAATGATGATGAAGTGATTTCTAGAGAGAGACTCTCATTTCTTCGTGCGGACTGAACTTATGATTCAGATTTTCTTTGTGCGACTCTGATTGTTTCCCTATACAATTGAGGTCTTCCGGGGATCAGAAGACAGGGGTGCCTACTACCTTGTTGTTGAGGGATTGCAGGGATAGCAATATAGATTCCAATATTCTTATTGAGGGCTCACCTTGGTGCAGGTAAGATAGAAGTTCTTGAATGTATAAATCAAGGGACCTTTATCCAAGGTTGTTGGATACCCTTCTCTTTGGGTTAAAATATTTACTACTTGTTACTTATTTTGTTACAATTTTTCCACTGCATTTTTATTGATAAGGAATGTATTACTATATTATACTTCCTTATACTTGTAATCTGATTTAGTTAGATTATATACGCATTAAGTTAGAATCATCATCATTGTAATCTTTCATTAAGTTTCATTTCCGGAACCATCTTTTGCGGAATCAATTTCTCAGAATCATATTTCTGGAATCAAGCAAGTGTGTAGAACTAGAGGTTTTTTGAATTACATTGTTTAACCTTGTTAAACATAAAAATATATATAAGTTCCATAGGAGTTTTTAAATGTATACAATTCACCCCCCTCTTGTATTTTGAGCATCATTAGATACATTACTCAATATCTATTTTATTTTGATCCTACATTTAGTATTATAGAGTATATCATACTCACATACCATCTCAACAATAGGTATCAGAGAAGGTTTTTGAAATACATAAACTCACATATAAGATTTTCTTCTGGAATTTTTCATTGTTCTATATTTTCCATGCTTAGGAATATTATCCCTGAATCAGAACATTTTCTATTAATAAGTTTGTGTGGAATTATTTTTCTATAAGATGGAAGGAATCAATGTTGGTTCCATAAAAAATCTCAATCCTACTAGACCACCTATTTTTTGATGGAAATGATTATGAATATTGGAGATATCTCATGAAGAATTTCATTATCAATACGGGTGTTGATAATTTTGTTTTTCTTACTGGATGATATAAAATCCATGAGAAAGAAGTTAGTACCTTCACCATCAAGAGAAGGATAAATATCTACTAAATTAAAAGTTACACAATACTTTTCATTTCTCCATGACTATAAATATATATATCCAAACTTCATCATGTGAAGCAGAAAATTGTATTTGGAAGAAACTTGATGTTATTCACTTTGGAACTTCCAATGTAATTGAAACAAGAAGAGCCATTCTTAGAGCTGAATACCATGGCTTTAACTATACTTATCGAGAACCCATATCTAAGGTGAAACAAATATTCATGACTATTGTGAATAGTTTACAATCTATGGGTGAGAAAGGATTATATGATGAATCTCTTATTGATAAGATCATAGAAATCATGCCCAATGAATAGGAATCCAAGATGATAGCTATAGATGAGAACAAAAAGGTTACTCTAATTTCATTATGATTAGTTGTTTGGAACTCTTCTTCAGCATGATACTAGAATGAAGAGAGATGTTGATAATGTAATGAAGAAGAATGGGAATGGAAGTGTTTCTTTTACTACTACTTCTAATCATATGAAATCCATGATTCTTGAGAGAGTTAATAGATCAAATTCTAAGAAGGTTATTATTCAATCCGAATCTAGTGGAAGTTAATTTTCATAAAATGAATTAGTCAATCTTGCTCGAAGGATGAACAAGATAGCTGGAGATAGGAAAATTCAATCCAGTTATAAGAAGCATGAAATGAAGGATAAGAAATATTCAGAAGTTACATGTTATGAATGCAAGAGAGATGGACATATAATACCTGATTTTCATATGCTCAAGAGAAAAGAGAGAAAGGAAAATCATTCTGAGAGAAAAAAAGAAGTATTTCAAGGCTAAAGCTAAAAACGTCTTGAAAGCTAACAGTGGTAGAGACTCTTCAGATGAATCATCGGATTATGAATCTTATGGAAAGAGGAATCATGGTCTAATAATTAGACTACCTATTTAAAATCATTTTTTAATGGATAAGGTACACAATGCTGAATCAATGACCAATGTTTATTTAAATGAAAATTATAGCAATAATAAATATTATAACTATTCAGATAAATAATCATCTTCTGATGATGATAATACATTACCTTCTTATGATGAAGTTTATAGGTTTTCCAAACTCATTGAGATTGAGAACTAAAAACTCATGAACAAACCTGATAAGGAAAAATCTAGGAATACTATTTCTACTAAGGAAATATGAGATCATTCTAAAGATCTAGAAAAGAAAAATTATGATTTTTAAAATATTTCAAAAAATCTTAAGGAAGTAAATTCTGAGAAGAATAAACTTTATAAAGATCTAGAAAACATAATTTCTAAGAAAAATGTTTTCGAGCCTAGCTCTAGTTCCAAATCAAATGTTTTAGAAGAAAAGAACATGGTTATCAAACTAAAATCCCAAATCTTTTACTTGAGTAAGTGTTTTTCAAACATTACCTTAGGCAAGGAAAATTTTGATAAAATGTATTCATAAAGCCGAACTCTACGGAATAGTTCTGGTTTTGGTTATACTTGTTCTAAACTTATTTTTAATAATAATTATCCTGTTCCTAAAAGTGTTCCATTCTGTACTAAGTGTTAGTGTGGTGGACAATTGGCAAAAAAATTCCTTAAAAAAAACCCAATATTTAAAATTCCACAAAGCCTATTTTTCTATGAAAATATTGTTTCATAAAATTTTGATTTCTGAGATTTCCGGATCAAAGAATTTTTGGATTCTGAAAACCTATATGTTTATTATTTTCAGGAAAATAGAGAATGTACCAACAGAAATACATGGTACATGGATAGGGGATGTTCCTGGCATATGAAAGGTATGATAAACTATTTTTAAAATATTATCTAGACGAAAGGAGGAAAAGTAACTTTCAGAGATAATGCTCAGGGAGAAATTATTTGTATAGGTAACATCGTTCTTCTTGTAAAAACGTTGATATCAAATGTTTTATTCATTATTGGTCTTAAGCACAACCTCATTAGCATAATCCAATTATGTGATGAAGGTTACCTTGTGAAATTTAGGTAAGATTAGTGATTAGTACACAATTCCAGGGAAGAGTATATTCTTTCTACCCATAGACAAGAGAGTGATTACCCACTAAACATAGAAGACCATAGGATCCACGATCTACATTGACTTAGTGGAATGGAATATCATTCTTGGTTATGGAATAGAAGGATAAGAAACTATAACCTTATTAACAAATGTAAACTTTCAAAGAAAATATTAGATAAGGATCTACTAGAGCTTAGATTTGATTCATAAAAAGTTTATGACCATTTTAAATATGGAAAGCAAAATAAATCATGTTTTAGATCAGTTAGTGAAGTCTCAACTACTGATGCATTAAAATTAGTGCATATGGATCTCTTCAGTCCTACACAAAATGGAAGCATTGGAGGAATGTATTATGTATTAGTTTTAGTTGATGATTAAACTAGATTTACGTGGGTCAATTTTCTAGCAATGAAGTCTTAAGATTTTTATTATTTCAAATGTTTTAGAGCCCAAGTTAAAAATGAGAAAAAGATTCCTTTTAAAACTATTCATAGGGATCATGGTGGAGAATTTCAAAATTCTGATTTTGATACTTGTTGTAGTAGAAAAGGAATTAATCACAATTTCTTAGCACCGAGAACTCCTCAACAGAATGTTGTTGTTGAAAGAATAAATATATTTCTTCAAGATATAACAAGAACCATGTTATGTGAATATTCTATAGCAAGAAATTTTTGGGCTGAAGCTGTTTGTAAAGCATGTTATACTATAAATCGAGTTTTTATTAGACCTTTTATTAATAAAACTCTTAATGAGTTTTGGAATGGTAGAAAACCTAGACTTTCCTTCTTCATGGTTTTTGGTTGCAAGGTATTACTTCTGAATACTAAAGATAATATACAAAAATTAGCACCAAAATATGATGAAGGAATTTTCCTAAGCTACTCCACAACTTCTAAGTCTTATAATGTCTTCAAGAAAAATACATGTACTATTGAAGTGACAGTACATGTGAAATTTGATAAAACCAATCCCTTTTTTTAAAAAAACCCCAACCTACATCTTCACATGTGTTGTAATGCCCCGACCCCAATTACCCAGAGTTAGTGCATTATTAAAAAAGATTGAAATGATCACAAGAATGATCAAATCTCAAAAGACTGATTAGTTTAGTAGCCTTGGAATAACTAGATACATTCATAATGTTTACATTACATCATAATGTGAAAATTACTACACAAACATCTTCTCTTCATATCCCCTCATATTATCCCTGCAGGTTATTCATAAATTACTTCTTCACATCCTGGGAAAAATAAAACATTGAAAGGGGTGAGCACTGATGCTTAGTAAGGACAACAATATTGCAGAAACATTCATAAATAAACATAAACATTTAAGTCAATGTATAGCTAAAACAAAATCCTTTTAAACTTTAACTTCAGCATAATATTGAATAGATAAAATGAAATATTTCTATTTACTTATTCACATGGATATTCTTCTTGTCGAATAATCAGATGCAATATCAATGTCCACTTTCATAACGATGGAATGAATAATGCCAGACTATCATCACCACGTAGCCAAGGCCTCATGCCAAGACTAAAAATTGGATTTTTTCAAGGCCTCGTGACAAGACACTAGTTTGTCTCATTAGACCTACCGATGCATCGAGGAGCTGTATCGGGCTCCACCCATCACTTATTAAGTCCAATTCATTCCACATATGAACATGTTAAAACATAACATAAACATTCTTATTAAAACTAGAATAAAAAATGTCAATACTTTCACCATAAACCATGAATGGTATAAAAATGACACATCCATAGTACAACATATCACAAAACCTTCAATACAATATATAGTTTATATTTCATAATAAATCATCTTCAAATAAGATTAAAATCCATCAAAGGATGTTGACATAGATGAAATCAAAACTATTTGAGAGAAATGTCTTTTTTTAAATAATTTAAAAGTCACATATTTATAAAAGAAAACATTTACTTTGAAAACATTCTTATAGGACTGTAAGGGAAGCTTTAACGATTTTATAACGGCGGAAAATAGTTGCACCCACAGTATAAGTTAAAAAAAGACATTCCTACCTTAATTCTGTCGAAAAGGTTAAAAAGGACATTGTTTGGAAAATGACAGAAATATTCCTTTATAAACATTTTATAAAAAGTCAACAAGGGTATAAATGAATTTATCCCATAGTCTTTAAAATAGTATGAATTATTTGAAATACGTTTTTATGAAACATGGATGTGGATGATAAAGAGGTCCCAGTACATAATCACGTATAAAAAACCTCGGATAATGAAGAGATTGTGAAATAAACCCATACCTTGTACTTTTCCTTAGTCGATGGTATGTTAACCGCCTGTATAATAGTTAAAAATTTGTTATTAAATTATAAAATAACAATATACTTAATTATGATATCATATATGATTTTTAACATTGATTTGTTAATAATATCTTAGTATTATCATTGTTTCGGGTGACAACTTACTCATTTTATTTTATATGTTTTGTAACATAAGTCATGTTTTTTATGGATAGGTTGTACCTTATTCATATCCAGAATGATATAATGTTATTAAAAATTACTTTTATTTATCAAATGATAATTATTCTTGAATGGATACTATGGGGAATGAATCTCATCACGTTCAGGGAGACGGTAGTCCGTACGTACGCAAGAGCGACAATATCATTCTTTTGATATTAAAAAAATATATAATTGGATGTTATATAATATATACAGAATCATTATCATGTTATATTTATTATTTACATCAATTACATATCATTATTATACCCATCCAAATAATAATTTATTGAATAACAATTACACCACGATGTGGAGACTGTAAGCCGTAAGTACGTATGTATGGTGACATGTCATTCAAAGGATGGATATAATAGTGAATATGGTTGTACCATATTTATAATAACATCACATTATATATAAGATACTGGAGTTATTATTTTAGAATGAGAATAACAATGAAAGAAGAAGTTGAAGAAGAAATGAACTTGAAAAGGGGTGGTGAAAACATTATCTCTTCTTTGGGTTCTTCCTTTTGATTTGATCAAAAGGGATCTTTAAGTTGGATTTATATTCAAAATAAGGCCTCTAGGTTGTATTTAGTGAAGTTGAGATAGTATTTGGGCAGGGTTTGGCCAATCCAAGAGGCTTTTAATGTGTGAATAAGTGAGAAGGGGGAGTGCCCTCTTATAAGAGGGGTGAGGGGAACCTTTGGAAAAGCTAGAAATATTATTTTATAATAAATTCATATTCAATTTATAATGGATCCAAAGTAGGTTATTTAAATGTTAAAGTGGGTATGGGTCGAAAACCACTCAACCAATAGAATTTAGAGTGGTTTGTTCATTATATTAACCTTATTTTCTAGATTTTACTCTTAGTTAATTAGATTGACACTTACCATGTCACTTTGTATTTTTATATTCTATAGTTTATAAACATACTATATACCACCAAGAGACCCCCAAGTGGTCCATTAATGACAAATATATCATGATATAAGTCTCTTGGGCGAACCTTAGGTTTATACAAATTTAATATCAATAAATCATATAATATTTGTTTTAAAAACTCTATTATGTCAATTTTGACACTATTGGGAATTTTGTGTTTGATAATTTCATAACAGCATTATTACTTTGTAAAATATTTATATAACGAATAATAATATGTCATATTAACCTAGAAAATTAGTGGAATGCATAAAAAGTCTCAAATTACATTTTCTTTGATATTTCTAATATCAATTATTTTAATATTTAATTAATTAGGTAATTACTGCATCACAATTGTGTCGTAAATAAATTAAAATATTTTACGTATAAAAATTATAAATAAAATACCATTATATATGAAATCTTTATATCTTTCTAATGAATATTTACAATCGAATTTATCATATGTATAACCCAATATTAAATTTTTTTTAGTAAATAAACTCTGATTTTAACTCTTTTAACTCTTCTTTGTATTAAATAATAATAAATGTCCTAATCTAATACAAGTGGACCTAAATGATAATATTTAATTCATAAGGTTGTTTTTGGTCGATATTCACTTGTCTAATAGAATTAAAACATGTGTTAGAATAATATTAATATCATTTTACCCTTAATTGCCCTATTTACCTTTAATAGTGGTAAATAAAAGTAAAAAGTTACTATTCACATAAAATTATTTTCTTCTCATTGTACCAAATTTTACTCCTTGATATTAACCATGTCTCTTGGTTTTTCGAAATTCCACTCACATAAGCTGTAAAATTATGATTTATGTGAATTTCCAAATTCTCCTAGGAGGTGTGGAAAAGACGGTGAAAAGTTCAATTAAATTTTTATATATTTAAAATTATTATAAACTAACTCCAATGAATTACATTGAACATAAATAGGTATTATTTATCTATTTTGTCCTTAATTAAATTTAAATAAAATAAATTATTATTAAAATAAAAATTCAATTTTAAAATATAACTCAGTGTTTTTTCACTATTCATCAAAAATTGAATGTTTTTAGAAAAATACCAAAATTTTACCCAAGGCTAATTTCGATATTATGAATCCAAAAATGAAGTCCATTTTGAACGATAAAATTTTTAAAATTTCAAAAAGTGGGTATTACTATTCATAACGGCTAGTTTGATTGGTTGTGGTGGGTGTGTTAGAACTCGAAGTTGTGTACAACACACGCTAATGTATTATTGAAAGAGAAATGTACTGTGGAAGACTGGGGTGTTACATTTTCCCCTCCTTTAAATAATTTCACCTTCAAAATTTCTAGAAAACTACTGTTTAAAAAGACTCGGGTGATTCCTCATCTTATGTTCCTCGGGTTCCCACGTTTTCTCTTCCATCTTATGGTTTCTCCATAAAACTTTTACCAGACGAGTCATCCGGTTACTCAGCACTTGATTTTTAGTATCAAGAATCCTGATGGGTTCTTTGCAATAAGACAGATCGGGTTCCAGTTCTAATTCCTCATAGGTGAGTACATGTGTTGGGTTATGCATGTATTTTCTCAACAATGTTACATGGAACACATCATAAACATTGGAGATACTTGGAAGCATTGCCAAACAGTATGCTACAACCCCAATTCATTCCAGAATTTCAAAAGGTCTGATGTACCTGGGACTCAATTTACCCTTCTTACCGAAACTTTTAATTCCCTTCCATGGAGATTCCTTCAAGAAAACATGATCTCCTACTTGAAATTCCAAATCCTTCCCTTGGTTATTGGCATAGCTCTTCTGCCTACTTTGAGCTACTTTGATGTGATTTTGGATTACCTTTACATTTTCCATTGTTTCCTCCACCAGTTCTGGACCTACAAGTTTTCATTCACCAACGTCATCCCAATAGTTCGGTGTGCGACATCTCTTTCCGTATAACGCTTCATATGGTGCCATCTAAATACTCGAATGGAAGCTATTGTTTTTGGATAATTCTACCAGAGGTAAATATTGATCCCACATACCCTGAAAGTCAAGTGAGCAAGATCTCAACATGTTTTCTAAGGTTTGAATAGTTCATTCTGATTGTCCATCTCTTTGAGGGTGGTAGGTAGATCCAAGGCCTTCTGAAGACTTTTCTGGAATCTTGATGTAAAATGGGGATCATGATCAGAAACAATTGATAGGGGTACTCCATGAAGTCTCACAAAATCATTAATATATATCCTTTCTAGACGTTAAAGTGGTAAATCCTCCCTTAGATCAAGGAAATGTGTGACTTGGTAAGATGATCAACAATGACCCATATTGCATCGTTACTTCTAGGAGTATTTGGTAGTCCCATGAAAAAGTCCATAGTGATATTATCCCATTTGCACTCAGGTATGGGAAGAGGACGCAATACTCTACCAGGTTGGTGCCTTCCAGCTCTCTCTGGTTGGAAAACCATACATCTTGACACAAAATCAGAAATATACCTCTTCATGTTGTCCCACCAAAAATGTTCCTTCAACCCTCTATACATTCTGGTTCTCCCAGGGTGTATAGAGAAATTGTAACTATGAGCATCATCCAACAATTATCTTTTTAGATCTATTATATCGAGATCACAAAGTCTCTTCCCAAACTCCAAAATTCCATCGTCATACACAAAGTCACTCAATTTCCATCAATCACAGCTTTAATCTTCCTTTGTAACTCTTCATCACCGGTCGGAGAAGTCTTTATCCTTTCTAGTAAAGATTGTTTGACAACCATTGGAAAAATAATTGATGTTTCACCTTCCATGGTAATTCCCATATCCATCTTCACTAGATCCATGAAAATATGATACCTTTCAATTCTCATCATGTTTATAACTCCATGATCTTTTCTGCTCAAAGCATCTGCCACCTTATTTGCCTTCCCCGAGTTGTAGTTCATCATGCAATCATAATCCTTGAGTAGTTAAAGCCATTTCATTTTCCTCATGTTGAGTTCTTTCAGTGAGAAAATATACTTCAAACTCATTGATCAGTATAAATCTCACATTTTTCACCATAGAGGTAGTTCCTCCATATCTTCAAAGTAAATATCACAGCTTCTAAATCGAGATCATGAGTATGATAGTTTTTCTCATGAATTTTCAACGGTCGTGATACATAGGCAATAACCCTATCATTCTACATAAGGACACACCCAAGTCCTTTCTTCGATGCATCACTATAAATAACGAACCCATCATTCATTGATGGTAGAGTCGTTATAGGAGAATTTACAAATCACCTCTTGTGTTCTATGAAACATTATTCACACTCTTTTTTCCAAAAAAATTTATCCCCTTTACGTGTGAGCTTCGTTAATGGGTTATCTAATCGGGAAAAATTCGAGACGAAACGTCGATAAAAACCTGCCAAACCAATAAAACTTCTTACCTCAGTTATACTCGTCGGTGCTGGCCATTCATGGATTGCCTTGGTCTTAAAGGGATCAACAGAGGTTCCATCCTTAGAGACAATATGGCCATGAAAAGAAATCTCCTGAAGCCAGAATTCACACTTGATAAACTTCCCTTATAATTCAAGTCTTCTAAGATTCTTCGGGATAATGTGCAAGTGATTTTCATGATATTAGTAGGTTTTGGAGTATACCAAGATTTCATCAATAAATACAACCAAAAATTCATCTAGATATTCCTTGAAAACTATATTCATTAAATCCATGAATACATAGGGAACATTAGTCAGCCTAAGAGGCATTACTGTAAACTCATAATGCCCGTACCTGGTTCAAAATACTGTCTTTGGAATGTCTTCCTTCTTAACAGAGAACTGATAGTATCTAGACCGAAGGTCAATCTTTGAAAAGTATTGATCTCCATGTATTTGGTCAAATAAATCATCAATGCGAGGTAGGGGATACTTGTTCTTTATTGTTATAGCATTTATTTCCCTGTAGTCGATACATAACCTCATAGATCCACCTTTCTCCTTAACAAAAAGTACAGGGGCTCCCCGTGGAGAAACCCTAGGTTGAATAAATCCCTTATTACTCAATTCATCTAGTTGTTTCTTTAGTTAGAAAAATTCCAAAATGGCTATTCTATAAGGGGTCTTCGATATAGGCCATGATCTAGGAATTAAATCAATTGAAAACTCAACTTCTCATTCTGGAGGATTTCTAGGTAAATCTTCCAGAAACAAGTCTACATATTATTTCACAATAGGTACATACTCTATTTGATCATTACTTTCCTCACCCATAGTTATTTCATTCTCTGCCTCCCCAATAATTGAATTTAGTTGACCTGATGGGGGTGGATCTAGATAAGAATTAGGTGGTGATGATTCCACCATAAAGATAAGGTGCTCCTTATCATCATCATCAAAAATAGTAACCTCATTCTTCTTAAAATAAATTTTTGCATCGTGGTCTAGAATCCAGTCCATACCGAGGATGAAATCAAACTCAACCATAGGTATGACGATGAGATCAGCGGATAAAGAACATTTATGTGCTCTAGTGGGGACTGATTCACAAAACATTATTGCAATGATACTTCCCTTAGGGGTTTTAACACACAACTCCTTTGTTAAATAAAATTGGAAATATATAATTTTCTTAGGAAACTTGGAAGATATGAAGCAATGGGATGATCTAGAATCAAATAATTCATTTTATAAACTTGAGGAAACCATTAAATTACATGCCACCATGTCTTTCGGTGCTTCTACCTCAGTAGTAGTGATAACATAAGATTGACCTTGATCCCTTGGACTTTTATGAGGTAAGTTTCCTTGATGCTTAGAACATTCATTTACATAATGTCCCATATCCATGAAATTGTAGCATTGGACATCAGTATCTTCCTTCTTCCCCTTGCAATCACGAGCTTGGTGGCCTTTTTCACCACACTTGTAACAGACTCCCATTCCTTTTAAGCAAGTATCGGGGTGTTTCTTCCAACATTTACCCCAGGATGGATATTCAACCATTTCCTTCTTCCCCTTATTTCCATTCCCAGATTGATCAACAGATCTCTTCATCTCTTGCTTTTCTTTAAAGTCATAGGACTTAGAGAATTCCTTTTCTGTCTTGATAGTGCATGAGACAGTATCTTCATATGACGAGAAGGATTGTGACACTAATTCTCGACGAAGAAAATGGTTTTAACCCATCAAAGAAATGATCAATATTACTTCTTGGGTTACATATATAATCTCTAGAATACCTTGATATCCTTGTAAATTTAGCCTCATGCTTTGTGACATTCGCATCCTCCTTTTGTCTCAGACTCAGAAATTTCCTTTCTATATCTGCTCGATGGTCGCGAGGAAATTATTTTTTCTAAAACTAGATATTTGAACTCCATCCACTCCATGTTTGATACTTTATCATCTTACTTCATGTTTTGAATCAATGACCACCATTGATGAGCATCTCCAGTGAGGCGGTAAACTACCATGACAACTTTTTCCCGTTCACTAATCCCCAAAGTTTGAAATATTTTATCTAGGAAAATTATCCATTTCTCAGCTACAAATAGATTTGTACCCCCATTGAATGTTGGTGGTTTTTTCCTCATGAAGCGATCTATCATTGATCCTTCACGCTGTGGATCAGGGTTCTCTATACGGGTAAAGTAATTATTCATAACCTAAGTGAGTTGTCCCAGTATGTTGATAAGTTGATCAACAACAGTTGTATCAGAAGCTCCTCTATAATTATCATGAGTAGGCGGGCAATCCATACATGGAGTGCATGCATTGATACAGTTTTCATTTCTTCCACTAGGCACGATTTCTAAAAAATAGCATAAACTTGATCAGTTTATGAATAAAAATACATAATTCCATAATTGTAAAACGCTTAACATAAATTGAAAAGATTATGGATATAATCCTTAATCATAAAAATGTTTTCATTGAGGAATTATATACTCATAAACCCCTCATAATGATTCGTAAAGAAATTGAGAATTATCCTAAGCATATCCCCCTGGAGTGTCGTAACCAAGAGTGCATCAAGGCCCATTGCCATGCACTAGTTCCCATTCGAGTCTAGCTCAAAGTGGTGTTTTCAATTTTTACCCCTAGGTACATCTGTGCCAGAGCCGCCTCTACCTGCTCATATCCAGACATGGATGTATTGCTCAGAAAACTCACAAAATATTTACAATACCATAATTCTAGAAAGTTCTTCTACACTAATCCTCAAATTTCATCTCAGGTCTATATTCTCTAATCAGAGTTTATCTAAATCAAGCTTCCAAGGATTGTACTAAACATCCTCTGATACCAATTGTAATGCCCCGACCCTAGTTTCCCAGAGTTGGTGCATTATTACAAAAGATTGGCATGATCACAAGAAAGATCAAGTCTCAAAAGACAGATTAGTTTAGTAGCCTTGAAATAACTAGATACATTCATAAAGTTTACATTACATCATAAAGTGAAAAATACTACAAATAAATCTTTCCATCATGTCCCCTCATATAATACCTGCAAGTCATTCATAAATTACTTCTTCACATCCTAGGATAAATAAAACATTGAAAGGGGTGAGCTCAGATGCTCAATAAGGATAACAATATAGCGGAAACATTCATAAATAAACATAAACATTTAAGGAAATGTATAGCTAAAAAAAGCCTTTTAAACTTGAACTTCAACATAATATGGAAAAGGTAACATGATATAATGTCATTTAATTATTGACATGGATATTCTACAAGTCTAATAATCACATGCAATATCAATAACCATTTTCATAATGATGGAATGCATAATTCCATACTATAATCACCACGTAGCCAAGGCCTCGTGCCAAGTATACAAATAAGATTATGTCAAGGCCACGTATCAAGACACTGGTTTGTCTCATGAGACATACCGATGCATCGAGGAGCTATAGCGGTCTCCACCCGTCAATTATTATGTCCAATGCATTCCTGATATGAACAGGTTTAAACATAACATAATCATTCGTATTAAAACTAGCATACGAAATGTCAATACATTGACCATAAACTATGAATGGTATAAAAATAACTCATCCACAGTCAAACATATCACAAAACATTCAATACAATATGGAAGTTTTGTTTCATAATAAATCAACTTCAAATATCCTTAAAATCCATCAAAGGATGTTGACATAGATGAAATCAAAACTATTTGAGAGAAATATCTAATTTTTTGAATTCATTTAAAAGTCACATAATTATAAAATAAAACATTTACTTTGAAAATATTCTTATAAGCTTGTAAGTGAAGCTTCAATGATTTTATAACGGCAGAAAATAGTTACACCTGCCGTATAAGTTAAAAAAAGGAATTCATACCTTAATTCTGCCGTAAAGGTTAAAAAGGACCTTGTTTGGAAAACGTCAGAAAGATTCTTTTATATACTTCTTATAAAAAGACAACAAGGGTATAAATGACTTTATACTATAGTCTTTATTATAGTAATAATGATATGAAATACATTTTTAAGAAACATGGATGTGGATGATAAAGAGGTCCCAGTAGATAATCCCGTATAAACAACCTCGGATAATGAAGAGATTCTGAAATAAAACCTTACCTTGTACTTTTCCATATTCGATGGTATGTTAACCTCCTATATAATAGTTAAAAGATTTTTCTTAAATTATACAAGAACCATATACATAATTATGATATCATATATGATCTTTTAACATAGATTTTTTAATAATATCTTAGTATTATCGTTGTTTTGGGTGTTAACTTACTCGTTTTCTTTTATATGTTTTGTTACATAAGTCATGTTTGTTATGGATAGGTTGTAACTTATTAATATCCAGATTTATAGAAAGTTCTTAAACATTACTTTTAATAATCAAATGCGAATTAGTCTTCAATGTATACGATGGGGAATTAATATCATCTCTTTCGTGGAGATGGTAGTCCGTACGTATGCCCGAGTGAAAGTATCATTCTTTTGATATTGAAATAATATATAATTGGATGTTATATAATATATTCAGAATAATTATCATGTTATATATATTATTTACATGAATTACACATAATTATTATACCCATCCAAATAATAATTTATTCAATAACAATTACACCACGATGTGGAGACGGTAAGTCGTACGTAGGCACGTATGGTGAAATGTCATTCAAAGGATAGATATAATACTGAATATGGCTGTATCATATTTATAATAACATCATATTATATATATAATACTGGAGATATTATTTTAGAATGGTAATAACAAAGAAAGAAGAAGTTGAATAAGAAATGAACATGAAAAAGGGTGGTGAAAACATTACCTCTTCTTCGGGTTATTCCTTTTGATTTAATCAAAAGGGCTCCTTAAGTTGGATTTATGATCAAAATAAGGCCTCTATGTTGTACTAAGGGAATTTTAGAGAGTATTTGGGCTGGGTTTGGACGATACAAGAGGCATTTAATGTGGTAATTAGTGAGAAGGGGGAGTTCCCTTTTATAATAGGGGTGAGGGGCATCTTTGGAAAAGCTAGAAATATTATTTTATAATAAATTAATATCCGATTTCTAGTGGCACAAAAATGGATTATTTATAGTTATAGTTGGGGATGGGTCTAAAACCACTTAACCAATAGAATTTATACAGGTTTGGTTCATTATATTAACCTTATGTTTTAGATTTAACTCTTAGTTAATTAGTATGACACTTACCATGTCAATTTATATGTTTATATTATATAGTTAATAAACTTACTATATACCTCCATGAGACCCCAAAGTGGTCCATTAATGATACACCTATCATGATATAAGTCTATTAGAAGATATTTATTTTTTTAGGAATTTAATATCAATTAATAATTTAATATTTGTTTTAAAAACTCTTTTATGTCAATTTTGACACTATTGGGTATTTTGTTTTTGATAATTTCATAACAGAATTATTACATCGAAAAATATTTATATAACTAATCCTAATATGTAATATTAACCTATAAAATTAGTGGAATTCATAAAAAGTCTCAAGTTACATTTGTTTTGATATTTATATTATATATTATTTTAATATTTCATTAATTAGGTAATTACTAGATCACTATTGTGTCATAAATAAATTAAATTATTTAATGTCTAAAAATTAAAAATAAAATACCATTATGTAAAAAATATTTTGATAACTATAAGGAAAATTTAAAATCAAATTTATCACATGTATAACCCTATAATAAATTTTTTTTAGTAAATAAGCTTTGATTTTAACACTTTTAACTCTTCTTTGAATTAAATAATAATAAATGTCCTAATCTAATCCAAGTGGATCTAAATGATAATATTTTATTCCTAAGGCTGTTTTCGGTCGTTATACACCTGTCCAATAGAATTAGTGCATGTGTTAGGGTAATATTAATATCATTTTTACCCATAATTTCCCTATTTACTTTTAACCGTGGTAAATAAAAGTAAAAAATCTACTATTCACCAAAAATTATTTTCATCTCATTGAACCACATTTTACTCCTTCATATTAATCATGTCTCTCGGATTTTCGAATTTCCACTCACAGAAGAGGTAAAATTGTGTTTTATGTGAATTTCGAAATTCTCCTAGGAGGTGGGTAAAAGACGGTGAAAATTTGAATAAAATTTTTATATATCTAAAATTCTTCTAAACTAACTCCAATGAATTAAATTGAACATAAATAAGTATTATGTATATATTTTGAACTTAATTAAATTTAAATAAAATAAATAATTATTTAAATAAAAATTCGGTTTTATACTATAACTCAGTGTTTTTTCACTATTCATCAAAAATTGAATGTTTTTAGAAAAAATCCAAAATTTCACCCTAGGATAATTTCGATATTATAAATCCAAAAATGAAGTCCATTTTGAATGGTAAAATGAATAAAATTTTAAAAAGTGGTTATTAGTATTCATAACGACTAGTTTGATTGTTTGTGGTGTGTGTGTTAGAACTCGAAGTTGCGTACAACACATGCTACTGTATTATTGAAAGGGAAATGTACCATGGAAGCTTGGGGTGTTACATGTGTTTTCAAAAAATGATTATCAACATTTTTTAGATGTCCCTGCTGATAAGTAAAATGCATGAGAAAGTTCTTCTGAAGCATTTACCCGAGAATATTTTCTACCCTATGTTGATGAACAAGTTTTACAAAACCCAAATAAGTTGTTTCTTATGAATCATCTTAGTGATAGTATCATTGGTGATCTGAATCAACCTATACGGTAAAGAAGATACTTAGGAAATGAAGTATAACATCTAGAATTTCTTTCCCAATTAGAACCAAAAAGCACTGATGAGGATTTAGGTGATGAGGATTGGATTAAAGCCATGCAAAATAAGCTAAATAAATTCGAAAGGAATAACGTCTGGGCCTTGGTTAAAAGACCTAAGGAATCTTCTATTATTGAAGTAAAATGAGTTTTCAGAAATAAGTGTGATGAAAATGGAATCATAGTTAAAAATAAAGCTAGATTATTTGTTAAAGGCTATACTTAACATGAAGTAATAGACTATGAAGAAACATATGCTCCAGTAGCTAGACCTGAATCTATTTTTATCCTACTTGCCTTTGAATCATTATTAAATTTAAAAAAATTTCAAATGGATGTGAAATGTGCATTGCTTAACGGTTATGTTCAAGAGGAAATTTTTGTTGAACAACCTCTTGGTTTTGATGATAAAAAACATCCTGATCATGTTTTTATACTTACCAATGCATTGTATGGACTTAAGAAATCCCCTTGACCATGGTATGACAGACTTATAGGATTTTTGATTCAAATAATTATGTTAAGGTAAATTCAGATCAAAACCTTTTTATAAAGAAAGATAATAATTTTTTTTATTGTTCAAATTTATGTTGATGGCATTATATTTTGTTCAAATCAATAATCTTTAACTAATTCCTTTGAGGATCTAATAAAATCTGTGTTTGAAATGAGTATGATGGATGAGTTAACTTTTTTCCCTGGTTTTAAAATCTCTCAAAAATGAGAAGGAATATATATATCCCAACATATTTATATTAATGATCTTCTTAAAAAGTATGGATATGAAAACAATAAGAGTATAATTACTCCCATTGGTACCTCAAACACACTTGATCTTGATGAAACTGGGAAACCAGTAGATCAAACAGCATTTAGAGGTATGATAAGAAGTTTACATTACATGACAGCTAGTAGTCCATAATTAACATTTTCAGTATTCTTATGTTCAAGGTATAAATCCAATCCTAAGCAATCTCATATAATGGTAGTTAAAATATTTTTTTGATACTTAAAGGGAACCATAGATTTAAGACTTTTTTATTCTTCTGGAAATGATTTTATTTTGAAATGCTTTTCAAAAGATGACTTTAGTGGATGTAGAATTGATAGAAATAGTACATCCGAAATTTTTCATTTCATAGGAGATTAATTTGTTTCTTGGTCATGCAAGATGCAACAATCAGTAGCACTTTCCACTACTGAAGTTAAATATGTAGTAGTGGGAAGTTTTTGTGCTCATGTGTTGTGGATGCAACACACACTCACAGGCTATGGTATGATTTTTACCAAAACACAAATTTTGTGTGATAATACAAGTGCCATTTCCCTTATTAAAAACCCTACACATCACTCTCCTGAAAAACACATAGGCATTTGGGATAACTTTCTTAGGGATCACACACAAAAAGGAGATGTCATTCTTCAATTTATCAGAACACAAGATCAACTTTCTATTATATTCACAATATCCTTACCCTCCGATAGATTTGAATACATTAAACATAAGTTAGGAATGATAAGTGTAAGGTAATATTTCTCATTAACTTCTTACTCATCCAATCTCCTTAAAATAATAACCACCTTTTTATAGGGGAAGTACATTTTATTGATAGTTATTCATATTTTTAGTAATGATGTTTTTTATATTTCTTGTAATGGTGTTGTTCATATTTTTTGTAATTTTGTTTTTCATATTTCTCATAATGATGCTTTTTATATTTTTCGTAATGATGTATTTTATATTTCTCAAAATGAAGTTTTTCATATTTCTCGTAGTGAAGTTTTTCATATTTCGTGTAATGATATTTTTCATATTTCTCGTAATGAAGTTTTTCATGTTTCTCGTAATGATGTTTTTCATATTTTTCGTAATGATGTTTTTCATGTTTTTTGTAATGAAGATATTCATATTTTTTGTATTGAGTTTTTTTAAAACTCTGTAATAGTTATTTTTCAAAATTCTTCATAACAAAGATTTGTTATTTTTTATCTTTTCATAGTCTAAATATTTTGTAATGATCATTTTCATAATGAAGATTTTCATAATGATTTTTTTCATAATTTTGATATTTGTAATGAAGATTTTCTTAAGGAAGAGTTTCGTAATGAGGATCTGCGTACTCAATTTTCTTATCCGTACTCAAGTTTTTTTTGGAATCTAATGTCCTTCAAGAATAATTTTCTTCAATACAAATAACTATCTTGAAAATCCAAAAGGTATTTTTCTTTCTTGAGTTTTTATAATCACCTTTTACTTGGTAGTAGTTTTTGGTTAAATATTCTCGGACTCTTGTTTTCTTAAATTCGATTGTTTTCCTTTAAAACCCTCAAAAGATCGGATCCTACCAAATTTTTTTTGCGGCTATCATTTCAGCCGTCATATCTGATTAGAAGAATTATCAACCATTGGATTTATATGGGATATTGAATCATTACATCAAAAGCCTTTATAAAGGACCCCCTATGGGGTTTCCCACATCAAATTATAGACTTTGTGTGCCGAAACTCTGTCCCCCTTTCAAAAGCACGTTCCGAACTTCTCAAGTATTGATATAATACGAATGTCTGGTGAAGTTCATTCTCAAGAGATGTCTTTTGTCAAGCTGATAATGGAGTGGAATGTATACATAGATAGGCGCAGGCATCAAAATTTCTTCAACAAGTATGAATACATTATTTCAAGGAATATCAAGCTTAATAAATTGGAGAGTGTATCCATATCAATGATAGGAGCTCAGGATGTAGTATATCTTGATCTACTTGTGGAATTTTATGAATCAGTCAGCTTTTTCAAGGAAGATGGCAGATAAAAATTTTCCTTCAAAAGATATTGTAAAACTTGTGCACTTTCATGTAACAGGGCATCTAGCTTGGTACGGATATCTTATTAAGGAGAAGTGGAAATTTATTCCCAAAAATTACAGGATGTTCAAGAAATTTTTATTAATGTGAATTCTTTGGAGTGTCATGGAATTATAGATTTCAATACTCCAATAATTGATCATTTGTCAACAAACAATCAGATCCTTGAGTTATGGGTTTAGGGTTTTATCGTACCGAGAAAGGGTGACAATGACACATTAATGAAAATTGATATGTATATCATCGATATTTTTGGTAAATATAAGGAAGATAAATCTGATGAAGCATTTTCTCATTAAATAGCGAATATCAAGAATGGGAATTTGATAGCACAAATAGTCATGTATCCTTCCCTACTCTCTATGTTGATTGTTTGGTGCTTAGATTCTTTCAAAATCTATTGCGGTTCCAAGCCGAGGAATTGCAAAGTCATGATTGTAAGTGATGATAGATTGAAAAGAATGAATGTCGGCTTTCTTAAATATTCGGGAGAGTTTTATGATCTAGTAGTGGAAGAAGTATAAGCTGTCCCAAAGAATGATGAAGAGGTTGAACCGTTGAAGAAGGCTGCAAAAAAGTGGAAACTGAAGGAAGTGGATGAAACAGAGAAAAACATTAAGTCCAAAGAAACCCAATCCCCACCTCCAAAGCCCAATAAGAAGAAATCTTATCCAGATGAGGAAGTATCCAAATGGAGAGAAGACAAAAATAATAGGAAGGATGGAGAACCACAGTTTATCTTGGATCATGTAGAAGCCAAAGATTTAAAAGAGAAGGTAGCTGATGAGGTTGAGAAGCAATCCAACAAAAAGAAGAAGAAGAAGAAAATGTCTGAGGGAGAAATTTTTTAATCGCTTTTGAGGGACACTAAAATAACAACCGAGAATATCCAAGTACCGAAATAATTCTTGGTGGAAACATTAACAGTGACTCCGAGTAAGAAATTACACACTCTAGAAAAATGTACTTGAAAAGGTTGCTGAGGAAAAGGATGCTGTAGAAGAAGTACAAGAAGCTAAAAGTAGTGATGAAACAACTAAAATCTGTTCCTCCAAGATGGAAGAGAGAAAGGGATCCCCAAATCGGGATTGAAGAAATTCTAGTGAAGAAAGATTACTTGTTGAAGGTTCAAGCAGAGGCTCTGACGGCTCAGGATGATATGATCAAAGCCTTAGAGAAGCAAGCAGAGGATGATCACAAGGAGCTAAAGAATGTGAAAACCATTGTAATGAAATTGATAACCAAGGAAAAGGAAGGAAAATAAATCTGATCTGTTGTTGTATTTTATTTCCTTGTACAATTTCATACAATCTTAATGAAATTGTAGATTTCATTATTTTGTTTGGATGTTTGTAGAAATATTTCAGGTACCATATTTTTTTACATTCCCTCAAACACTTTTTGAAAATCACAAAGGAGGAGAAGGAAAAATAATTCTAAGTAAAGAAGAATCATCCCTATGTAAGGGTGAGTTAATCTAAGGGTGAGTTTTCATTACAGATATTTTCATACTCAAGATATTGAAAAAACTCGTTCTTTAAATCTATAATATGATCCTTAGTGTTCCAAATCATAAGGGGGAGTTAGTCGTATTCATATTTTCCAATTTGAAATGGGAGATAATTTTTATTTCAAAGTCCAGAAAATTTTTCTAAGTCCTTATATTCTTTTTCATAAGGATGTTTATGCTTTCCAAAAAGGGTGAGATTGTTGAGTAAATAAGTTTTTCCTTATAACTTTTCCATTACGTCATACTTAAGGGAGATTTTTTATTCAATAAGGTTTCCTTATGAAATTACAATTACTTCTTGTTTTGAAAATCACAAACATCTTATCTCAAGGAAAACCTATTTTTACCCAATGATTTTCTTATAAAAGGAAAAATGTTGTTCCCCAAGGAAATTTATCCTTATATTGTTTTCATTGTTCATATCATAATTTTTCTAAGAGTAAAATTTGATATGAAACCAAAACCTCAGAATCCTATAATTACCTAGATATGATGCATTCTCTTTTTGCATTTGAATTATCAGAATTCTGAATACGAATTCTGGTTACTAACTCTTCCAAGTTCCGACTCCGAATTCTGATTACGGATTCCGATTATGAACTCTTCTCAGTTCTGACTCCATATTTTGATTATGAATTCTGGTTACGAACTCTTCTGAGTTCTGACTCAGAATTCAAATTATGAATTCTGGTTACGAACTCCTCTGCATTCTGACTCTATGTTCTCTGAATATAGAATATGAAATCTTATGAGTTCTTACTGCAAATTATCATGAACACTAACTCCAAAATTTGCAAGTTATGGTTCCAAATTCTTATGAATCGAGATTCCAAATTTCCTTGAAATTCATACACGGTAATTCTTTTTATTTTCGGTTCCAAATTCCTAGACAATAGAATCTAAATATTCTTGTATTATAGACTATGAATTAATTTTTGGTTAGACTCAGAACCTTGATTTTCTTACATTCCTAATATTGGATTTTAGTTATGTAACCATATTTTTTTACACTTGTTTTTTTATAAAATGATGTAGTGCATTCAATTACTATCTAACAGTTGTTCGAGTGACAAATATATAGGTCCCTCCGAAATTCAAGGAAAAATATGTTCGTTGGAAGAGGGAGCTGACTGTTGAAGTGGTGCCTATAAATAGGATCTCATTTGAAAGAGCTCAATATTGTTCTATGACTCTAGAGATTACATGATGTTGAAGTGATTTCTAGAGAGAGACTCTCATTGTTTCATGCATACTAAACTTCAGGTTCTTATTTTCATTGTGCAACTACAATTGTTGCAGTGTACAATCGAGGGCTTCTGGGGATAGAAAGTTAGAGTTGCTGAATGCCTTGATGTTGAGGGCTTCCATGCGGAAGAAGATAGAAGTGACAACTACCTTGAAGTTTAGGGCTTGCGAGGATAGAAAAACATATTCCAATCATCATATCGAGGACATAACCTAGTGTGGCTAAGACAGACTTTATTGAAAGTATAAATCAAGGGACCTTTATCCAGGATTGTTAGATACCCTTCTCTTTGGGTTAAAAGATTCACTACTTGTTAGTTGTTTTGTTACAATTTTTCCGCTGCATTTTTATTTTTGATGAATGTATAACTATATTATACATCCTTAAACTTGTACTCTGATTTAGTAAGATTCAATACGCATTAAGGTATAATATTCATCATTGTAAACTTTCATTAAGTTTCATTTCCGGAACCATCATTTCCAGAATCACTTTCTCAGAATCATATTTCTGGAATCAAGAAAGTGTTTAAAACTAGAGGTTTTGTGAATTACATTGTTTAACCTTGTTTAAAATAACCATCTTTAAAAGTTCCAAAGGAATTTTTAAAAGTATACAATTAACCCCTCTTGTATTTTGAGCATCATTAAATACATTACTTAGTATAACTTTTATTTAGATCCTAATTTTGGTATTATAGTTTATATCATACTCATAAACCTTGTCAACAAAAGAGAGTTGTTGCATCCTTTTAATGGCTTAGAAACAATCCAATATCAAAAAATCTACAAGAAAAAAAAATAATTTTATGTGTATACAACAAGTAGAATATATTCTTACACTTGTGATGCACTATGATAATTATAATAATGTAGGGTCTTCTTCCATCATGAATTATGTAATACATGTTTTTGAAACATGTAATGAAACCATCATTAGTTGGTTCGAAATAATTTATTCTGATGCCTCATCCACTTTTATTACAAAAAAATCAAAATACAATTCTTCACCTTTATACCCAGCAGTCAGTAGAAAAACTTTTCTCAACATTGTTATCAAAACACCGTCTGATTGCTCAATCTGATTCCTCTATTTGATTTACCAATTTGAAAAATAAATAATAAATAATAGCCAAAAAAATACCATACCTCTTCAAACAATCCCTGAATACAGAAGTCTGATGGCTCGGTCTGATCGAGTTACCTATGATTACTATCATTTTGTATGATTCTACTGTCTAGAGATGTTTCTCATGAAAAACGTTTCTAGAAACATTTTATCTATTCCAAAACATCCCTCACTTTTGCTCCCTCTCTTAACACAGGAATAGTTCCAGTGTTTGGAAGTACAATGTTCTTTCTTTTATTTATAAGTGAGTCAAAAGTAGTTTGGGTGGGAATCTGAAAATTTTTTCCGTCTCAATTTTTTTTGGAAACATGAATTCTGAATTAATTTTTAAATTATCTTTCACTCATTCAACACTTCTCAACTATCCTTGATTCTTATTGAATCGTCTCGAATATTATCACAACTTCAAATATCTTTGGACTTTCCAACCATTATTCTGCTTGATACCATGTTCATTATGATGAAAACACATGTAAGAATAATGACTACTCATTAGGATGACCACTTGAAAAATTAATGCATCCTCAAACCGATGTTTTGTACCAATTGAAAACACCTGTAAAAAACATTGAAAACATTATTCCATAAACATTGTAGCAAAGTTATTAGACATGTTTTATTCTTTTTTCATAAAAATCTTCGTGCTTTTTTGTGATATCAACACCCATTGGAATCACTTCAACAGAAACTTTAAAACCCCCATTGACAAACACATCAACAACTTATTTATAATGTTTCATAATTTCTTTAAAATTTCATAAAATTCCTCAGACTGATGATCATGTGTCCAAGGAAAAAGTGGTGTCATCATGCATCTGATGGATCGGTCTCTGTCTATATCTAATGAATCTTATTTACTTATTTTCTGATGATTTTTGACCCATATGAGAAACAAATAATTTATTTTTCTTTTAATCTTAACCAAATTGAAGACTAACACCCAAAATTTTGTTTTATGAAAATGGTTGTCAACATTGTTGACAATTATCCATTAGATCATAATCTGATATCTTCTCATTCATTGGTCCCAAAAATATCTACTAATTGAACTGTTTCAACATACTTCTCTGTATATGATAGATCTATGGCACTTCGGGTCTGATAGACTAGTGTTAGTGCTTTTACAACTCTTCAAAAATTCACATCCTTTCTTCTTCCAGAAATTCATGCTTGTATTATGATGATCTCATGACATTGTGAAAATTTGGATCATCAAAGAATCATCTGACTTAAGGTACCAAACATATATTCTCCTACTTTCTTTCATGAGGCATACATCGAATGTTTCACAGACAACTTATGTTGTTTTATAATCATAAATCCAAATCGCATCGTTAGATTTAGAATGAAGACTTTCATAATCTAACCCATTTCCTTATACCAATTGAATATTTCTTTCCGGGAACAAGGTGAATCTAAAAAAATATCTTTCACAAAACATAATAGTGAAAAATGGAATATATGCAATTTTTTTCAATACTGTATCCTATTTTATGATTACTAGGCTTCCTTTTATTGTTTTTATCTGATGACGAAAACATATAATGTAATGTGATTTATTTTTGTTTGAAAAAAATGTAAAAATAATATGCATAAACTTCTTTCAGCATCCAAAAAAATCTCAAACCAAATTAATCCGAAAAAATACCAATAGATATAACTATGAATATAAGTGAAATGGAAAACCAAACCTCTAGAATATCATTTCTCGCTCGACTATGTGCATTAAAATTGAGTATTCCCTGTACCATGCTCCCTGAACACTATCTTCCTCACACACTAACACCTTAGTACAAATAAAAAATGTACCATAAATACATTCCACAACAACACATGCAATAAAACGATTTAAAATAGATAATCATCATAAATTTTAATATAATTTATACAATACCATACATGCATGGGGGAAACACACTTTCTTGTCTTTATAATAAACAATATATTATATGTTATATAAGAATATTATAAATATAGTTAACCATCATTAACTTATCTTTTATCCAATAAATTCCTAGATGACCCACTTATTTTTCACATGTTTCATTGAAGGAAACATGGGATTATATACTAAGCACAACATGTCAAACTACTTAATCCCTCTCCCCTATAAACTCGAATCAATAGACATGACGATCTGAAAGAGGTTACCAATCCTATGACCCATCAACATTGTTGAACATCTGGATCATCCAACACTTCACCATAGATATATATATAGAAGAAAACATATGATGGACCTAATAGAATTAGAGAATATTTTACCTATTAAATATAATAACATATCCTACCTTCACATCAATCATAGATTTCTATTATAGACCTTGTTCCTAGTGAACATAAATATAATTCTAAAAAATTTGGTTCTCAAAACATATGGTGCTCTAAATTCATGTTCTCTGAACATCACTACTCTGATATTTTGATATTTTGTAAAAGGATTCACATCCCAACATGGGTTTTGTTAGAGATAATTTCATTATTTCCTTCCTAACCACAATATATTCTTCCTACATTATGGCATGGTTTATAATTTCTAGGAAATAATTCATTATTTTGGGGATCATTAAACACTAATCATTCCTAAAAAATCAATAGACATATTGAAAATAACAAAAATAAGGGAAAACAGTAAATAGGTAATGGGTCAACCCCTTAAGAAACTATTCATTGAATGCTCCAACTGTATGGGTTACCTAAATAAAACATTATTGGATAAATTCATGTTTATGATATCAACTCATTTCACAAAATAATGAATAATAATACACAATTTATTTCTGATTAAGATATTTTTAGGATACAAACATATAATTCAGTACTTTTATTATGGAGTTATATCATTAGATTATTTCATAGTCAATGGTAAAACTAGTCATGCGCTAGTAAATTAAATACCCTTTTACATTTTTGATTTGATAGAAAAAATGGAATGAAATGGAAAAGAATCTTGATTTGAGTTATAACTCAAATAAAAATTTATTTTCTATAAAAAATATCTTTGGTAAGCTTGATGTAATTCATACACTTTTTGGAAAACTGGATGAATATCAAGGTAATTCACAATATCCACATTTTTTAATGAATTTTTTTACTTTTTCTACTGATATATAATTCACATATTGATATCCTCAACTTTGGAATTCATATCAGTCTCATGCAATAATATTTTCAATGTGTGTTTTAGTATGAACCATCATTAAATTTAAAAAATTTCAGGTTAAATACTAAACTTGGGTAGCCCAAACAACCATAACAATAATACAGTGGAAAACGTAATTATCCTAATTATAATTGTTGTCACCATGGATAATGTAGTCATTTTATTCCTCCACTATCCATGAACTAAACTCCCATATATCATAAATCAAAGATGTGCCTTTACGATATATTGATAAAAATTGTTTAAGAAAATATTAAATTATAAAAAAAATATCTATTAATGATCTTTACACTATGGGGGGAAAAAAGTTGTCTCTAAAATTTCGAGATGTATTAATCAAGTATGTTACCCTTTCAGAAATTTATAAATCATTGTTATGATGGAAATACATGTAACATTGAAATTTTAAATGGATCCCAACATGGGTCTCACCATATTTCATCCATGATATAACTCTTACTGGGTATATTCTCTTTTTAATACCTATTCTAAACAACACAAATCTTATAGTTTTAATAATACCAAAAATATTCCTAATAATAGAAAGTGATTTGTCATTGATGAGTTCCTTTCCCAAAAAAACTATAAATTCAAGAAAAGAGGTTATGAGGAAATTTATAAATAGATCATTGATACTTTTAATAAGGTATATTTTAACCGTTCTTTCATTGATGTTGTAAAAACATTTTCCTGAATTTTATGAATGATATTTTCACCAACTAACAAAGACAAAATTAGAATGATGTGGTTAACCATGGAAATAATATCTTAGACATGATAAAACTAACGATTCCAAAACAATATAGGATGCAAATATATTTATGATAAATTGAATAAAATGCTAGAAATTAATTTTTATTTCAATTATTTGTTTAATTTATTTGGTTAATGTGGTGCCTCACAATATGTATACTTATTTACTAGTTGTATAACTTCAACCAATATATATCACAATGAAACATTCCAATTACAGAACAAACACACTCAAATAGGGTGATTGAGGAAGTCCTTTTGTGAGTGAAGAACCACATTTATCCAATGAAATTCTACATCCTGATATGGAAGATACACAAACACATGTATATGTTCAAATTATATTAAGAAGTCCATTTTTTTAATTTGAAAAAACTATCATAGAATTCCAAGAAGAACCATATGGATAAGAAATTTACTATTCCTATACATTTAATGGACACACTAATCGAATAAGTACACCCACCAAATTATTTCATCAAACCAAATTATATAATTTCATCACTTTAAAAAAATATAATTTGTGTCTTGATTGTCACACGAGATCAAGTAAGTATAATATTGTATTATTAGTAGAAGAGTATCTGCATTTTGAAGTGCCCATGACTATCAATTACTATTGAAATATCAGTTTTATTGAATCTATTTCTATATAGAAAAATAAGAAGTTGATAGAATGTGATACTAACCGCTCTCCCCCTAAATATACCCCCTCTACACAAAAAACCATAGTTTTCGAACTAAAATCCCTTCCATAGATTTAAAATATTCATATCCTAGGGTTATGGTTAATTTATTATCATTAGTTATAAAGAGATATAGTAAAAATATGATATGATGGAAATTTCATGATGTCCCGCAGATTATCCCATGAATTTTCCTACATCCTATAAATCTAAAAAATAATTCAAAACTCACATTCCATTCTTAATTCCATCAATTCCATAATTTATACAAGTGGTTAAAAAGAATCTGTGAAAATTATGTGTCGTTTGGATCAATATTTCCATATTATATAGTTTTGTAATAATGGTAAACATTTTAAGAAAGAAAAACTATATTAATCATATATTCAAGTAAAAATAATGAATTGGTTTATATTTGAGTAAAAAATTGCATACATTTCAATATTGACTACCACCATCTTAATCATGTCTGAAAAAGGAAGATTTTCATCTAAATTTCAATTTAAAAATGCAAAAAATATTTTATGTATGTCCCAATATTATATTGTTTATGTCAAGTTAGGTTTGTATCATGAAAATAAAACATTTACCTCTCCATTCAAGATATGGAATTAACGTTTTAAGCTAAAATTGAAATAACTAGTACTCACCCGTGCATACACACTTGATATTGGATTAACTGTTTAAATTTAATAAGGGAATACTATTTGTAAATGTCACTAATAAAAACTAATGTTGAATATTTTGTAATCACAAATTATTGGTTTTCGAATGACCTATATAGTATGTATAGATGTGTACATAGTAAAACAGACTATTCTGGATGGATATTGTTTACTTTTGTTATATATTTTGGAATATCACTTTTTGTATAAGATATATCCCCTGGACCACATGAAAACTAGTGAAAAAGACATGAAATGGTTGGTATATGGATAAAAATTGGAAAATTTTGTCCTAATATACATATTATATGACCCATGATCATATACCGTGTGATAATTATAGTAACACATAACCTTAAATCTGTAAAATACTTAATGTATGTCATTTATCAAGGAGATTCTTATAGAGTTGAATTTTTTATGATTTTTAATTTTGATGAGAAACATTCATTATCTGTGATATAGAAAAATACAGGCCATGAAATATTAAAATACTTGAATGTCAGAATTTTTTTTAATAAATTTCACTTCACAACAATAATTATTGCCTCCATCTCAGTAGGTGTCTCAAGAGTCAACAGATCATTAGTACTCTAGTTCTACCATAGCCTCTTGTAGAATATATTTATAGACATTTTGTATTCCATTAACAATTATCCTCCCCTACATCAAATAAAACAACAAAAACATCACCTGAACACATTTAACACAAACCCATAATCCCAAAAAAACTCAAACTGTCAGACATTCATATGTTTAAAAACTTTTCCTCAAAATTGAACCACAACTGCAGGGATAATCAGGAAGATATTGAAATATATTGTTACCTAGGAACGAGAGTGGAGACAAAAACTTAGTTCTAACACCTCATCTTCCCTCCTATGTTAGAGACATCATAAAAAATGAAATGAGAGTGGAAAGGGAGACAATTTTGGCCACCCCGAACCTAGAAGATTGGATTAATGGTTCAGAAGACCTGTTGTGTGGAAACCTATGAAAAATGTTTTTAAAATGAATTCCATTATTCAACTATCCTCTTACAATAATTTTATTGAAACAATGGAACAGTAATGAACACATTCAAAGGGAAATTCTAACAAATGAAAACCATGAAATATAAGACCTTCAGTTCTAAGGGTACATAAGATGAGAAAGATTACATGATCATGTTTTCAAATAAATAACACACATCTCAAGACCATTATAAACCAAAACAATTAACATTGGATTTTTTCACAATTTCTTTATGAAAAAACATATTCATTAAGTAGAAACTAATAGGTTACATGATATATTTTTCCTTTCCCTTGTAGGAAAAAAACACAAAAAATGATTCAAAGTGTATAATGATAAAAATCTGAGCATACCTAGTCGAGAGATGATGTGATACTTGATTCAACATGGAAGAAAACTTGGACAGAATTCTATCATCCTGGAACTTTGTTTTATGTTAATGAAATTTTTCCTTTTCAGCATACCTAGCACACGTTTTCATAGTATTAGCTTACACAACTTTTGTAGGATAATCTGAAGAACTAATAAGTTTCTGAGACTATAGAAGATTCATTTCTAATTATTGTTGATAAAAGATTAAAAAACAATTTTTTTATTTATTTAGATATTTCAATGGAAGTGGGGTGAAATGAAAATAGTTACCATTTTTTATGGCCATATTTCAACAAAAAAAATTATATTTTCATTGTTGAAATGAAAATGAAAACATAATAGTATTATATAGTTGAACATCCAAAAGTTATAAGGCATCAAATAAAGGTCACAAGAATTCCTCATAAAATCAATGTTCTACATCTCACTAATCCCAAGAAAACTAGATTTAATTTAATTTTCATGATTTCTCCATTCATGATAATCAATAACATTGAAAATCTAATTCAATTCTCTAAGAGAGACATACCTCAAAGTTTCCTTACCTTTAAAAAAATATGTTGAAGGATATGAATGTCTATTCAATGTATAGATTTTACTAAGAATAACCCTCACAAGTCCATTATTCTCCCTAGATAAACATATAAAATGAAATTTGATTCATGAATCTATAGGAATGATAAATCATTCTTGTGAAACATTGCACAAATATTCATGATGGGAAAAGTGGTAAAGAGATAAATAATAGTTGACACAAGGGAACAGTGACAAAAGAAATATATAATTTTGAATGAAATGTAAAAAAATGTGAATCAATCAAAACCAAAGGTAACCTTCAAAACTAGGGTATGTGATCTACATTGCTTTTCCTCTTCATAATCATCTTCACTAACATAAGGTAATATAAAATGATATTTGAAACATATGTCCATAGAATCAAGGAAAATACTACTTTAATGAATACAAAAATGTGAGTCATGAATGCATACAAATGAAAAATCCTTCCAGTGTAACCTTGAGAAACATTCAATGAACATATAAGAGGTAAATAGATAGATAACAATTGAGAAAAATCAATGGTGACATGATAATGAGATAATTTGAATGAATATAAAAATAATTTTTTTTGAGTTGATCAAATCATAAATTAACCTGCAAAATTTGAGTCTCAGATCTACCATGCTCCTCCTATTCCTCATAAAATGAATGTTTCTATGTGAAACTAAACTAATGAAAACTAGATTTAATTTCATTTTATTGATTATTATTTTCATGATACTCTATGACATAGAAAATCTAATTCAATGCATAGTATAACAATTTTTTCCATTAAAACATGTTGTAACAATAAAATTGACTATTCTAATATCAAACAGTATAACAAACAAAACATTTTAATAAATTGTTACTGATTTCATCATTTCACAATATAACAAAATGTTACCATTCAAACATGTAATTTCCATCAAGTGGACTATTATGGACATGTACATTATACAAAAACAGAAAATGTAAAAGTAAGAGGTCAAAAATAGAAAATGTAAAATTAAAAGTTATTTAACACAAAAAATAATGTATTTTCCATTCAAACATTTTTACAACAACTAAATAATGTATTTAGAAAAAAAGATACTGAAAAACAAAAGACACGAGTAACTTGAATATTCCCTTACTCTAGTGTTCCATGATTGAGTATTTCTCTAAAATCTAGTGGGATTTATAGAGATTATATAAGAGTTAAAACCATACTCATCTCAAAGAAGAAGAGTATATAGTAGTTGTTGATACAATAGTAGTAGATGAAACAATACTAAGCTCAATGTAATATTTTATATAGAAGGAGTTGAACTATAAAAATATTTGTAGAATTCTGTAAAATAAATGACAAAAGTACATGAGGACTTACATCCATTGTTTTAATTTTTTCATATAGCAACTGGACTACAACATCAATATCATCTTCCCTGTATGAAATAGAAAAAAATCACCCATGAGCTTATAAATAATCATAAGGGGAATAAATATCAAATATTTCATTTTTTGTGTGACAGATTACTTATATATGATCTAAAACTATCAGAATGTTGGATTTTGAACTATGAGATCCACCATAAAGAAACTAAGGGTTACTGAAAACCACAAAAAAAAATCAAACAATGTAAATAAAAACCATTTTGATGATAAACCATTGATAAGAAAATGAAATAGGCCCTGTACAGGGGGTTAAGATACCTGTGGAAGAGTGGCTTGCCATCGATGGTTGCATGAAGACAAATAGGGGGTGGAGGCCCAATGAAACACAATCCAAAATAAGGTAGATAGTCTTGAATGAGATTCCACCTTCATGAATAGATATTGTAATGAACGGGGGGATCCGAGAAGTGATCCAGGAATAGTAGGAGCCAGTGGGAGAGCTGGAGGTAGGGAGCAGAGTCGCCGAGGAGGGGAGAGAACTTGTAGGAATAGTATGCCATATATGATGGAGGTGTGGGTTTTAGGAATTATGGAAGTGGGTAGATATGTATGTAGTGTCGAGAGGGGTTAAGGAGGGAGTAAGAGTGGGATGTGGTATCCAAAGCGATGTCAGCGATGGAGGCATTCATGAGGGAGAAGGAAATCAAGGCGAAGGGGTAGGTGGAGGCATATGTAGAGATGGGAGTCAAAGAGGTAGAGGAGTGAATCCTAATAATACTCGATGAAAATAACGAGTGGGGATTGGTGGTAATGGTGTAAATTGTGAGGGATCTATTATATTAGGAAATACTATAAGAGGATGTGTGTAGCTATATGGTTTTAATATGTCAGCATAGACAAACCCAAATTTTGTAAATATAATAGATAATTGGATTCCTTCTTTTTTATATATAAGGGATTAAAAATTTTATGTTTTATATTTTGTGAATTTCTCAGGGTATTTTTATAATTTTACAAAAAAGGTATAAAATACTAAAAATAATTACAGAAATACTCTAAAATACTATTTAATGGTTTCATTGACAATGGGGTTCCAACCTTAACATAAATGCTAGGTGAAAATCAGAGGTCTTTTAATTTTTATAATTTTAATTAAATAAGAATATTGTTTTCATTTTTCACTATTTTTTATAGAAAAACAAGAACATCATTCCAATTTTATCTTAGATTAGAAAACCATCAATATAGTATTTCTTTGGATATGGTTTCATATATTATAAAAAAATCATGATTCTCATGTTTTTGACATAGATTGATATCTATTAGGTATTTAAATATTACTTTAATCTCCCCATTGTATTGTACCATTGAACAGATCATAGAGCCAACATCGGAATTGTCACTTTAATAAGAGAGTGATGTTTCTCATGGATGTTTTCATTAAACATATTATTTAATATTATTGAGTTAGCTCTAATAATGTTCATGTAATTCTTCAAATATTTTTTGTTATTATAGTGATTTATAAATTAATTTTATGTTAAACAAGTTTATATATTTTTTATAGTAATGTAACTAACGCATCTAAAACATAGTATCTATAAAATTAACAAAATGGATATGTTCTCTCTCTTGGGTTTTAAAAAATAATCATCCTTTCCAAACATGGAAATATATGTTAGTAAAAATACATTATCTGTTGGTAATTTTTTTTTACCAAATGATATCTATGTCATGAAATTGTTTCTAAAATATATTTATCTATATACTATTACAAAAATAAAATAGTTTTATATATAAGAAAAAATATTAACTTATTCAGAAAATTATCAGAAGAATTTATAGTAGAATTTGAATTTAATTCAAATTGATCATGATGGGAAATAATTTCAGTGGCTGCTCCCTGTAATTCATATTAATATTTGGACACAACAAGGAATATAATACACTAACCATAAAATCTGCACAGAAGTTCAAAATAGCCATTATTTTTAATTAACGCATTATTCATGAGGCATTAATAGTAGAATAGAACATAACTAAAATAAAATAAAAATTTATACCATTGAGGCATTGTCAATAATAACTCATCCAATAAATAACTGAGAATATTATCTAACTAGTGACTACAAACACCTTTGTAGTTATTATTTAAATTTCTTATTGATGTTGCAAGTGACTAGTGGGTAAGTCGATTTTAGTTTCCCATGATTGTTTTTTATGAAATCTATTAAAAACATCCATGAATGCGACATAAGTAAACAATATCAGTAATTATTGTAGTAGATACCATCATATAGTTAAGAGATCAATAATTTTAATCTATACTTGAAATTTAGTTATTAATGGGGTGACATAGCTCAGTGGCTGTCACTAGGAACCATTGCACCACACAACGGTTCCTCCATAGTGAAGTTGGAATGACATATTATGGACTTTAATATTGTATGTTGGGGCTCACTACAAAGTTTCAACTATTTTAACCTACCAACTTATACTTAATTAAAACTCATAATTATAATTCCACATTGGAAATTCAAAAGAAACATATCTTTTGTGGGAACCAAGGTAATTCATTGTTGGAAATTGAGTTTAGTTTGTATTTTTTGTCAATCCTCATAGAGAATATCTTGAAGTATTCAAGGAATGGTATCCTATGGTTCAAGATAATAGTAGTATTGAAGGTGACATTATTTCTCAGTTTTTTCCAACTTTTTTGGGTCTAAAATTTTGAGGATGGTTTTAAATGAATAAAGTGGTTTTTTCTTGAATGCCTTATGAGAATATATAAAAGTCATGAGTTTTGAGAAGATGGAATCTGTGAGTTGTGCTTAGTGAGGGAATAAGGAATTTAAATTTTGTGCTCCATGATTATGAAATGCATCACGAACAGAGATGGTGTTCTCTTAAATTATGAGAATTGAAGCTTCACACTAATTTACGTAAAGCTCTGCGTTCAGGACGAGCACTATAAATGGTTTTGATGAGATTCTCTATGATACTGATGAACATTATGAAAGAAAAATTTTCCTGGTGCTTTTCAAAAATAGGTGATCCACAAAGATGTTTTTGATCTATATGGAAAATGTACTAAAGGTGGTGGTGCTTCGCAAAAATCCAAGCCTATAAATAGGAGGCTACCCACATTTCATTCAAACATGATTTTCAAAGATAATTCAGAAATGCTCTGATTTCACAAAGTCCAGGGAGCTTTGTGAATCTGGATTTCTCTCCAAGATTGAGCACTGTGAAAAACTATAGTATTGACTAATTTTCAATGGTTTTGTTTAAAGTGAACTTCACAATTATGGGTTATTTTTCATTGAATCAGTGAGCTTCACAAAGACGGTTAGTTCTGGGAAGGAAAGTGAGATTTGCGAAGATAGTTAGTTCAATGATGCTATGGGTGCTTCGCGAAAGAGTCTGCTTCATGACGGAGCTTTGCAAAAAGGAAACATTGGTTATAAGTTTTATGTTGACAGGTATTTTTGAGTGAATCAACTCAGGTATGTGGTGCAATAATATTATCATGTGGGAGAGAGACAAATACTTCAATTTCAATCTATTGAAGATATAATCAATTCGATTAAATGAGTAAGACATCCCCCAAAAAAGTGGGCAAGGGGGAGTTGATGAATGTGTTCCGAGGGACGTAGTGAGATATCCATTAATTATTTTAAATGTAGTGAATCTATAATAGAGTGACTTTTTATGAACTCTTGTACTCCAAAATTAGTGAAGATTAGTGTAATTTGGTATTACTATAAACATGTCGGCGTATTCTCCTTAGGCTTGCCTTTAGTGGTGAACCATGTAGAATTGTTCTGTCATCTTTTTTTTGTACATTCTCATCAGATTGGTTTAACAGGTTCCTACGAACATGAGAACAAGACAAATCAGTTTAAAAGATAAATTTTACACCATTATTCTCCTTTCCCCTCTCAGGGAATTTCAGTGTCCAACATCCTTCAGCCTCCAAAGGTTTTCAATGTGTTGGGTGTCTAAACAAACCACGTCCAATGACCCTCAACCTCATTCTCACAATCCCAAAAAACCAGCCAGTATGAACTCCTTCAGAAACAGTGACCCAACCACTCCATGTCATCATTATTTCACCCTACTATCTGATCCCTTATCCTTTATCTCATTATAATTTTTATTCTATCATTCATTTATTTGTCAATAAATGGATGGATGGTGTTGTATATTTTGATTATTGTTTATTGTTTGTCGTAACCTTTTATTTTCTTCTTTTTCTCGAATTATAATCCTATACTTGAAGTTTTCCATATATACTTTAGTTTTTTCTTCTACCTTCTGTTATAGTCCTATTGTAAATACAACTAATAGGTTGGTTTCATAACAATTTGGTTTCTTCATTGGGGATAAATCACATGAAATTTTAAGGGACATCATTCATAGAATGGGAATGAAATGATATGACAGTAGTTCAAGATAACAGTGTTGATGGATGTCATCGGAGTGGTGAGAGAAGTTGTTAAGTGTTTTACACTTAAAATATACTACCTTCAAGTATATTCTCTCTTCAGGATACTTTTTGTTATGAGATTCAACAGCTGGGGAACCATGAAATGTAAGAACGAACAGAAAAAATGGTTGTGGATGATTTTTATCTTTTGTCGATAAAATTTCAATAGTGTGATCAACATTAAGGAATGAATGTTGTTGTTGGTGATTTTTTGTGAGACATTTTGACTAAAATGGTGTCGAGTGGTGCTACTTTGAGTTCAAAACTAGAGAAATCATTTCAATCATAAGTATTAGTCTTTTAGGATCATTGAATATTGATGGAATACTATTATAAGAAGTGGGTCGATATCTTGAGGAAGTATTGAGTATTCTTTAGGAACATACAAGCACAACTCTGGGAGCTAGAAGAATTATCAGTTCAACAAATTTCTAAGGAGAAGATAGTTCTTGGTCTGTTTTTGAAATGTCCTATGACTGTGGAGATATTTTTGTGTGAATGGGGCAGTGAGGAATGGTCTTGATCCAGTTTTGATTTTGATGAACTAATTGATGCATGAAAACATAATTCAATTGAAGTATAGATAGCAAGATTGTGGAGTTACTTGGATATATATGAAAAGTTTATATGTGAAGATATTGAGGAGAATTTTGGATTCCTCTATCAGGTTGACAGTCCATTGACTACTGAGACAGTGGGGAATTGCAAAATCAAGGGCACTAATTTAGCCAGGTTGCCAAGGGTGAGAATATTTTCTTTTTGATCCATTTTCAACACATGTAACATCTGTCCTGACATTTTGAACTTGGTTGAAACATGTAGGAATAGTGTGGAGACTTGGGAAAACACTATGCAGGGGGATATATATTCCATTTAATTCAACAGACTTCAATGACTATATAATAAAGCCAAGTACAGTCGTATTCATTTGTTGGGATTGGTATCAGAACCACTATACAGCTGTTTTTTCTCCTTCTGGACATTGGTGATCCTAAAATTAATGAAATTATTAAATTGGGGAAACCCAGGGTTAGCCAAGGTTAATATTTTTTATGATTATAATCACAAGTACATGAACCAATCTAATATATGGGTTTTAATAGCAAAAAATAAGAAATATTTTTTCATTTTTGTGGAGATGATTACGTATTATCATTTACTTTGGTAGAGACAAAAACATTTCCCTAGGTGGTGCACTTTTATGTTAGGAGAGTTTCTCCATGGTTTGGTTCCTTCTATAATTTCCCTAAAAGAGAACATGGAATATGGTACATGAATTTTCTTTATTAGCCAATAGGTCATACTACTAAAGACCTTTTGGTAACTGTTATGGAGGGTTTTTTAATCAATCCAAGCATGCATGTTATGTTGAAAATTTTCCCATGGGTTTTCTTAAGATCACACATGGTTAGGTCACAGTTTTCATGTCTTCCAACCCAAGTGAATTAATAATTTCTAGAAATATAGAACAAATACCATAGTTGATGGGGTAGGGGGTTTCTCTAGACTGTTCAACAATATTTATCTGGATGTTGAGGAATCATCATTGCTTCCTATCTCTTTGAGAATGAGAAAGGGGTTGATGAATTAGAGTTGGAAATTCAACGGGTGCATTCGAAAAATCTTGAAGAGTTTCAATGAAGGGCCATAGAACTGGGAGTAGTCCTTGTTATTGAGAAAGAACTCCACAGAATCATAAAGGGGGTACAACATCCAAATTCCAAGGTTCAAAATTCCATTGCTTCGGTGGATGAATATCCCTGTGGATACTTGCAGAATGTCATTAAATTTTCATCTCTTTGTTCTATTCCATAACTGACAGTTGTCCATGTTGTTTGGTTTCTATAACCCCTACTAGAGAAACCACTAGGGGCTATCATTCTGGTGTAAAATGGTCATGCTATATTTTATATTTTAGATGTCCACCATGTGGACATGGTGTTTTTTCTTGTAGGTTCTGGGCGCAGTACAAGAACATTGTGGAAATGTATGAAACTATACAAATTGTCATAATTGATGATTAATCTCGGATCAATTAGACCATGAACACCAGTATCCATGTAATTGAATCAATGATAAAAGAAAAACAAGATAACTCGAAACTGTGAAGATATGATGGACATGTTTTGTTAATAATTAATTTAATTAAAATATTGAATGACCTCCAAGGTAATTAATTATTCATTGATGTGTCCGACCATGGGTCTGAGGAGGATCATCTTTTTAATGTAGAATCCATGCATAAGAAACCTATAGTAGTGATCCACACACCCTACATGTATCTCTGGATGCTTCCAAATGAGTCTCCGTGTGCTAGAATAGAAGATCCTTACGCTTGTGATGTCTTCCTTCGATCACCTTGAAAATCACTTCCAAATAGTTCTCCTTGATTCAGTGGAGAAAGATCTCTCTCGTTCTTGAGATCATTTTTAGAGAGGGAAGAGTTATCTTGGCTCGAGAGATTTTCTCAAAGGATTTTTTTCACACAATGATTGGGTAGCTGGTTGAATAACACCTTGGATTAAATAGAAAATTATAACATAATGGGGAATTTAATTCACTAGGTAATAATAAACAATTACAACTGATTCCATTACTTAATATATTATTCATTGTGAAACACCATGTCAATTAATAATAGTTGTTCTATTATTTCAGTACATGTACTTATCTTGCACACTATATTTAAATAATTTTAAACCAAATAATATTTAATATCATTTTTCACCAGTCCCATAACATGATCTTTAAATCATCCTCAACATTTACCATGACTTGAATAATGAATATTTATTTATAAAATATTTATAACTGCATTATTCTCCAATAAATAATTATTTCATTCGCAATATATTCCATCAAATAACTAGAGTGAAAAATAAATATGATCAAACATACTTGAATAATTATTAAAATAGAACAAAGAATAATATTTTTCAACTTGTAAAATAAATAAATTATTTTGCTGAGATAGTTGCTAAACATAGTGTGTGACCCTCTAAGCATCATTATTATTTGAAATTGGTGAGTATGCCTAAATTCCAAGATTACTTTCTAGTAATGGGTCAAGGAAACCAAAATAAAAAATTTGATGTCGTTGTGACATATCACCTTAAACGAACACTTACCATGTAATACAATCCTTTTATTATTATATCTCCAATAAAACAGATTTCATGCAATTATCATCAACCCATGTGCATTATTCCTCATTCATTGAATTCTCGAAATTAAAATTTCCTTGAGAACACCATGGCCATGTATTTATTTAGGCTATATCATTTCCATCAAAGGGGATGATATATCAACTTCTGTAGCAGTGAATAATCCTTCCTAACATTATTCATAAATGTATTAGTAGTCATGATGCACCCAACATATCTTACCTCACTATAAACACCTTCCATCACGGTTTTCATCAATACATCTAAGTTTGTGAGTCATTATAGCCATTAATAATAATATTATGGTTTAATGATCAATACATATGTCTTTATATAGGAACATGTAATGAATCTTATGAATGTGAATTTTCTACTGGAGGGTCTAGTTCTCATAATATCCTCCACGAAATTACCGAGGGTGCACACCATTAGAAGGTACCTCAAAGATTCATGAGTCCCCACCCCTGATAGCATGTATCATTTTTGTTCCTTAAAATGATATCAACTGGCCATTAAACATATATTAAAAAATTGTGTCATAGCAATTTCGCGTTCTCATCATAGAAGGGATCTTCAATGACCTTTTAATTCGACAACTACTCTTAGGAATTTATAACATAATATGTCATGCAAAAGAACAATCATGTTTTCATATGTAGTTTATTTATATAAGTCCAATGAATATATGTTAATCAAATAGTAAAAGAGAAGTTGGTTTCTAAGGAAAAAACATCAATCGACTCCCACTTACACTAGCGCCAACTGCTAACATCCTTCAGTCTGTTAGCTCTCACATGATATTCAGTCTTTTGTTAAGATGGGAATTTATTCAAGTGGTTTTCCACATTATCTTTTGTGGAAATATTTGTCACTGAAACTTCACCCATTTTATAGAAATTCATCAACAGGTGATACTTTCAAAGTATTTTCATTTTCTGTTGATTGGACCTTTCTACTTTTGCAAGAGCCACTGATTCAGTATTATCACAATACAATGTAATGAGTTATTTACTTTTAGGAAACAAAACATGTTCCTCAACAATGTTTTGAATCCGGACAGTTTCTTAGATGCTTTCTAAGCCTCTATATATTCAAACACTGTTGTAGAATCAACAAAAATAGGATTTTTTTGACTTATCTAGCTCACAGCTCCTCTATTGAGACATAAATCATATCCCGAATGCAACTTCAGATCATTCTAATATTTTTGAAAACAAGAATCAGAATACCCTCTAATGAAAATCTCTTAGTATCCTCCATACACTAGGAACATATCCTTAGTTCTTCTCAGATACTTAAAGATATTCTTGGTAGCAGTCCAATGCTGTTCTCCTAGATCTTCTTGACACCTATCCACTATGTTCTATGTATAGGAAACATCTGTTCTAGTACATAACATGGAATACATGATAGATCCTATCACTGAAGTGTATGGAATCTTACTCATCATATCATTCTCATGTTGTGTTTGGGGTCACATTTTCTTGGAAAGATGTATACCATGTGACACTAAATCCAATCATTTTATTGATTGTTCAATATTAAAACTCATTAGTATCTCGTTAATATATATACTTTGACTTTTTCCAATCAGCCTCTTGGATTTATCATGAATGACCTTGATCCCTAGAACATAGGCTTCTTCCACTGTCTCTTTCGTGGAGAAGCACTTGTTCAACTAGTCCTTAACTGGATGCATGTCTGGTATGTCATTTTCAATTAGCAATATGTCATAGACATACACAACTATGATAATGACCACATTCCCATTAATCTTATTTTAAACTCATGTCTCACATTCATTCTTAATTAAAACAAATTATCTTATTTCTTAATCAAATCGAATTTTCCATGATCTAGATGATTTATTTATTCCATAAATGGATCATCAAAACTTTCATTCCTTTTTGGCATTACCATGTTTCAGAAACCCATATGGTTTTGTCATATTTACATCTTCCTAAAGGTTCCTGTTATGGAATGTTGTTTTGACATCAATTTAGCATATCTCAATGCCATAAAATGATACTATGGTAAGTATTATTCTTATAGATTTAAACATGGAAACTAGTGAAATGGTTTTATCATTGTCAATTACCAAACACTTTTTAAAACCATTAGCCACTAGCCTTGATTAATAGGTACTAACATGACCTTCCATGTCCATTTTATTTTTGAATACCCATTTACGCCCAACATGCTTTACATCAATTGGTACATCAACCAGAACCCGTACATGGTTCTGATACATGGAATCCATCTCAGAATTCATAGATTCTAGCCATCTTGCAGCTTCTAGGATCTCTACTACATCCTTGTAGCAGAGAGGGTCATCATTGCCCAACAATAATGAGTCACCTTACTCAGTTTTAAAAAAAACCATATCTCTCTAGTTCCCATACATATCTGGTTCTCATATGCAGTACTTTTGTTTTTGGAACTACCTATTCCAAGGGGACCTCTGGAACATGTTCCTATACCAACTCATGTGTATCATAAGCATAAAATTATCAAAGTCAATATTTCTCCCACTATCCTTTTGGATGATGTACTCCCTCTAAGTAAAGACCACGTGACTAGAAACAATCACTTTCCTTTTTGAGGAAATGTATAGGTAATATCCCTTTGTTTCCTTAGGATACCATATAAAGATACAGTATGTTTCCACAGGTGCTAGTATGCTTCCTAATAAATATTTAACATACGCCTCGCATCCCCATACTTGTGTATGTGACCAAGTATGTATTCATCCACTCCATAGCTTAATGGGAATCCCATTTTCCACCTTATATAGTACATGGTTTAATGTGTATTTTTCATTTTGAAATGCATATCCCCAAAAGGATAATGGAAGATATACATGTCTCATCATCAACATTACCATATTCAACAAGGTATGTTTCCTCCATTCACTAACACCATTATAGTATGTTGTATAAGGTGGAGTGAGTGGAGATAGAATATCAGACTCCTGTAAAAGGATGATGAACTCTTGGTTAATATATTCTCCACCTTGATCCGATCAAAGATTTTTTATCCTCCTACCATGATGATTCTCTACTTCATTCTGGAACTCCTTCAATTTCATAGAGGAATCAGCCTTATACCTCATTAAATAGACAAATCCATATCTACTAAAGTCATCAATAAATGTAATGAAGTAAGAAAATCCACCACTATATTCTACTAGACATTTTCTACACATACTAGTTTGTACCAATTGTAGAAGCTATGTGGTCCTTTCACCATGTCCACCAAGTGGGTGTTTGGTCATTTTCTATTCTAAACAAGAATGAAATCTATCTGTTATTTTTATTTCAGAAGATTCTAAACAACCATCTTCACATTGATTTTTTAGGTTCTTCTTATTTACCTGACCAAGATGGTGATGCCACAACTAGGTGTTTTATGAGTCATGTGATACTGGATCGTAATCAATTTCCAAAACACGTTTCTCATAATTTAATACATACAAACCATCATTTAAAGGCACCATACCATAACACATGTTTTCCTTATAAATTTAAAAAAAAAATCTAAACATGAAAATAAATCCATCTATATAGAAACATTATATAGAAATTATGTTCTTAGTAACACTCGGTACATAATAACATCCATGTAAAACTAAAATCATTCTCGTCGGCAATGTGACGTGGTAGTGACCAATGCAAAGTGCAGCCCACCTCACGCCATTGAAAGCATGTAGATCCACCTCTCTTTTGGAAAATATCTAGAATCTACTTGGTTTCTTTGGCTTCCCCTTGCCTCTGGGTGTAGTTCATCTTCTAGTGTCCTGACTTTCCACTTGCAAAGCATATGCCTCATTTTTATTTTTCATGCATAGGGATCATCTTCTTCTTGTTGAACGGTTCCCGAAGAGTTTATATTATTTATAAATATTTTTTCATTCCTCTTCTTATTCAACATAAAAAATGTGTTTTTTGACACCCCATGTCATTATTAACATGGAAAATCAGGGTAATAATCTCTAATAGAATCAACTAATAACATATCATATTATAATTTACAATAAAAATAGAGAAGCTATAAAGAAGTTATGATCATATTATATATGTACGCAGATCAGCTGGGAATTGAATCCATATGATTTCTTGACACTCAGTATAGCAAAAATCTAGACTACATGTGGTCCCAGAGGGTGTAGACTCTCTATGTTTAGTTGTGAACAAATCATTGGAGATTTCATACCTCTAATGTCTTTCCTAATCATGATAGATATACCAAAGGTTTGACATCATGATATACGATTCCATTTCCTCATGTTGCTTCACGATTTCATGTTCATATATGATAGAATTTGTCACTAAACATCCATAGTTTCATTCATATGTTTCTCATACTAAGAGAATTCCTCATCACATGCCTTATTTCCAGGCACAACTAATAAGGGATCTTCCCGCACATAAACATTTCTCTCAAGGAGAAGGATAAATCGAAGGCGCCATTGCCACTCCAAGAAATTAGTACATGTGAGAAGTTTATCCTTCTCGATTATGGACCAGAATGATGTGTTTGAAGTAATTTTGTCTACAATTTCTCCAAATTAAATTTAACATAGTTTAATACTTTATCATGATAAATATATACAAATAAATTAATTCATATCTATTAGTCTTTGACTATTTTGTCGAAACCCAATATCCCTCACCATTGGATATGGAATAACCAGTTTCTTGGACATTCTAGTGCCCATGATCCATATTTCCCTTCGCATTATGCCATATAGGGTTGGTTAAGCAACTTGAATGGTTTTATGTAGGAGTTCCAAATGAAAACTTCATTAACTCATAGCTCCTTGATCTGTGGAGTGGAATCCCCACTCTTAAAATCCTTAATTTTGGATTTATTCATCCTTTTCCTCTCAATTACACCAATCCTACTAGGGAAGTAAACCATTGATGTAAAATATGTTATGTCAACCCAAAATATCACACATGAATTATCTGATAATTTAAAGCACCCAATCTAGGGGTGGTCAATCACATTGAACTATGGTTCGATTATACCGATGTAATGGAAGGCTATACCAGATTTATATTTAATTGAGGTATTTTATCATTTATGCATAAACATCCACTTGTTATATTATAACATGATTATTAATGTTAATTGGGATATACATTAGTGATTAACAATGTATATATAATATTAATGCAAAGTATATTTTTATTTTTGTTCCATCTTATATGCATGTTAGTTCATTAATTTGTGATCATGTAAAACATCCATAATGAATAACCATGAAACTGCAAGAAATAAAGGGTATGATCATGGGCTTTAATATTGTTTAGTTTATCTAGTATTTGATAAAATATCCATGACCTAGGGGAGAAACACCTTGAACAATTTAATGTTCATGTTTACAGATTTCCACCTGTCCACCTTTGAATCACCTAGTGCTGGTTCTGCCTCAGCTCCTATCTTGAGCCGCCTCAACTAGATTGGGATCTGAATCCATTACATATGCTATTAACTCACATGAAGGTGCGGGGTAAAATGGGTCTTACATGAAAGAAACCATGGGCATGCAAGCCCTACATATAAATGAGGAGAAGGAATATAAACCAACAATATTAATATAATAAATAAATAAAAAGAGAACTAATAACATAATGGGGTCTGGTCTTGCTCATGATAATCCACATACATGCAATGAATTGTACAATTATTAAAACTAGCATTCAATTATTTTATCATTCTTATTAAAATAAAGTATGATCGAATCGATTAATAATTATATTTAAATAATAAATCGTTTTTATTTTAATCAATTTTTTGAATTTCCTTGAGATTCTCATCCATAACATTATACATATCTTGTACGTAGAAAAATAATCGGTGAATACTCATCCAAAACTACCCAACATGCTTTTATACATGTATAAAATTTATTCTTTTTGATATGTGGCATGCACATATAATTATGATTCTAATAGAAATAATACATGATGTGTAGAACATTGAACATTATGAAGATGTTACTTAAATATTTATATATATATCAAACACCTATCACATGTTTTGTCCAAGATTTCTTTCCACGTGAAGGTACATGTCTCAAGGGTTACATAATATAAAAATAAATTTTAAAATATCCATAATTTAAAAACTGTACATCACGTATAGATCAAACTACACAGCATGTACCCTCCTCCCCATCCATCTAAAGTACATGCTTAGGAAAACAACATGTGAAGTGTACATCAAAAATTGGTGGAGTACAAGTCTTTTCTAGTGGGCCAGACTCCGTGTAGACTCTGAATGACATGGTCACCATCTAGGAAAACCGTGAGTGGGATACAGTACGTGAACTTGACCCGAAGGGACTACATGTTGTGTCTAGGGGGACAGAGATCATGTAGTCCAAATGACAGTGTGTTAGTCCGACCTTGTCAACATGCGGTGTAAGAATTAACTACACCACATGTCATTAATGCACACGACAAGAGTAATTGGAAAATTACTTCTGATGCATTGAACATAATTACCTGATATTTAGATCCTACTACACAATGTATATTCTTTTGTTATCCAGCTAAAACCATAGGTGCCTCGTAATGATATACTTGATTTAATTTTAATCATAAAATTATTTGTTTCTATTATATATGATAGAAATGATAAGTGAGAAAAAAATCTTAATATTCAGTTTATAAGAACATTTAAACATGAATTGAAAAACTAAATTATTAAAGGAAAAATCATCAATAAATTATTTTAATCATTAGAAACGAAAATATGACCCCTATAATACCACTTGTATGTTCCGGCAGCTACGAAATCATAGTATGGGCATGTATTCATCAATTAAAATTACCATAATCAAGGATTAATCTGAGATCAATATGATGATAAATGCTAGTATCCACAAAATTAAATCATATATACAATATAAAATAGAGAACCCAAAATAGGGAAGAAAGGATCGACATATTCTATTTATAATTAATTAAATTAAATTATAGAATTACCTCCCAGGTGATTCTTTCTTCATTAATGTGTCAGACCACAATTCTAAGGTGCATCATTTTTTATGTAGAATCCAAGGATTGGAGTAATCTAGTAGTGATCCACATCTACTCCACGTATCTTTGGATGTCAATGAAGGGGACTGTGAGTGACATCATAGAAGATCCTTGCACATGTGATATTAATCTTTGATCACCATGAGAATCACTTCCAAAGCATTCTCCCTGGCCAAATGGATGAGGATCTATCTCGTTATTGATAGAGTTCTTGGAGATGGAAGACATCTATAGGCTTGAGGGATTTTCGACAAGGATGTTTTACACAAAAAGATTGGTTATCTGATCGAATGACCCCTTCAATTAAATATAGAATAATAACATTATATAGAATTTAATTCACTTGGTAATAATAAATAACTATCACATGTTCTATTACTTAATTTATTACTCCATGTGAAACCCCACATCAAAAAATAATATCACTGCTATTATTTCCATGAAATGTGCTTAACGTTCATGTTATGTTTACATAATATGTAACAAAATAATATTTAATATTCTTTATCACTATACACATAACTTCATCCACAAATCCTCCCCAATATTAACTAGGTCATGAGTAATGACTATTTATTTATTAAATATATATAACTACATTATTTTATTATAAATAAATATTCCATCCGCAATATATTCTCTAGAATAACTATCGATGAAATAAAATTTTATTAGGAATACTTGAATAACTATTAAACCTAAACTGAGAATAATATTTATTCAACATGTTAAATAAATAAGTTATTTAACTGAGTTACTGGATACACATAGTGTGTGACCCTCTATGCCGATTTATAGTCGAATTTAGCTGTGCATACCTAAATTCTAAGATTATTATCGAGTAATATATTAAGGCATCCAAGAGAACTAATTTGATGACACAATGACAAGTCAACTCATACAAATGCTTATTGTGTAATATAATCCCTTTGTACTGATATCTCTAATAAAATGGGTTGCATGAATGTGACATCAACCCATGTGATAGATTTATCTTTATTTGAATTCCTAGAATTTAATATGCATAGAGAATACCATGGTAATAGATTTAGTTATCATATATCATTTCCATCAAAGGTCCAGATATATATACTGTTGTAGAAGTGACAAATCCTTTCTCAAATTATTTATTAATGCAGTATTTCTCTAGACTCACCTAACTTATCCTACCTCTCTGCAAAAATCATTCATCCCAGTTTTCATCAATACATATAAGTGTGTGAGTCATAATACACTTTAATAAGAATCATAATGTCTATGGACCAATACAATTATCTGAAAATTGGAACATCCAATGACACTTATAAATGTGGATTTCCTACTAACAGGTCTTGTTTTCATAATATCCTCCTGGATATTAACAAGGGTGCACACCATAAGAAGGTGCCTCAATATTTCATGAGTCCCCACCCTAGAAAGAATGTATCATTTGTATCCCTTCAAATGATATCATCCAGACATAGAATATTTATTCAAAAATAGTGTTAGGAATCTTCTGGGTTCTCATCATTTAAGGGACCTGCTATGATCATTTAATGAGACAACTATTCATAGGAAATAATCACATACTTTGTCATGCAGAAGAAAAATCATGATGTGATAAGTATTTTATTAATAATAATCCAATGAATAAAGTTTTATCATAAATCAAACAAATTTGATTTCTAGGGCACCAACTCCAACATTTTCCGCATCAAGGTAATTATTAAGAACTTCAAGATATTGGGTCTTCCTATGTATAATGGAAATATATTCTGTTCCCATTTTATTTGTTGGGTGGGGGGGGGTCATACATAATTTTATTTATTGATTGGGTTTATTAAATAAGGTACATGAATGGTGGGTCGGGTTATGATTTTCATTTTGGAATACTACTCGTATGGAAGTACTAAGAGGTTTGGTCCTTGTGATGTTAGTTTTGGATCTATATGATGTTGTATTATAAGGATATTCACTCTTCCTCGACTACTTCTACTTTTTATTCCATTTCTTCTTTCTCTTCCTCTATTAGTGTAATCTTAAACTGTGGCATTTTATGCAGCATTCATATTTTTCATCATCCTTTTACAATTTTTCTATTTTATGATCAATTATTATGTTCGATACATAACATATAATAATTAATATAATCCAATTATATGTATATTTCTAGAATATGTTTTAATGCATCAACTTCCTACAAATTTATTTTACATGTATTAGATCATTATTTTCATATTTCGTATTGAAATTTTTTTCTTCTTCAATGAATTAGTTTTGTTCAGGAATATAAGTGTGGAGGTTATCAATTAATAGGACTAACATTTATTTTATTTTCAAACTAGTTTTTATAGATTATAAGTGTTTAAAAAACTCATTCAAATTAACCAAACTAAAATTATTTTTATTAATATGATTCACCCATATAAAATAAACATCAACAATAACTTATTGCTGCTTCAGTTTCTCGATTCTTTAATTTTTGTTCCTAGTAATACAGAAATAAATGAAAACACAAGATTCTTCCACACAATAAAATATTTCAGAATATAAATTTCAAGGTATGATAATAATAATAACCAATGTTGTCATGAACAAAAAAAAATTCCACTTTTCAATTAAAAAAATATCAATTCCAATAATAGATTTAAATGAGGTTTTCTAATAGAAATTAAATAATCTAAAAATATACCATTAAATTATTATTTCCAATATGATACAACTACTTTCCAATTAAATAATTGTTTGTGAGGATAAAACATTTAAAAACATAACTAGATCACATAAAAGATAGTATGTTAATTACTCAGACTTACCATTATCTATTGTGAATACATAAATAGTAATGATAATTCTGGAATCGAGTATGAAAATATGTTGTATATAAAATTAACTATTCATTTAACAATATTTTTTCACCTATTATAAACTATAATTGATAAAGATCCATAGTAGTAAACTAAAACTATAGAACATCAAGATGTAAAATTTGAGATAGTGGAGTTTGAGATGGATTTGATGATTTCCTTTCTTACATACTCTAGATCAGTACTATATTTATTACAAAAGTTAATGAAATGGAAAATTATGAAATGATAATTAATGTGTACAAGTATAGGGAACTGAATTAAATAACTAGAGGGTAGCTAAAGATGTATGGAATTCAAATTCTAAAATCACAAAAAGAAATAATAAAATTCATTAAATATAATTATCATGGAAACCCTAATTACAATTTAATTTAAATATGTTCATGTAATTAAAAGTAGAAATTAATTAATACATACCCGATAAGATGGTCAATAACAAACTGATTGGATGAGAAAAAGATTTAAATCCATGATTCTCTAGAAACCTCATCATTATATTTGAATGAGTAAAAATGTAGTCAAGCATTTATATTATAGGAGTGTATGTGATAACCAAGAGTAAAAGAGGATTTGGGTGTGTCCAACGATGATGAAAATGTGTGTGAGTATTAGTTGAAATCATCGATGCAGGGGTAGAAGGGCACAAATACATGGGGATAGTAGAAGCGCATGGAGGAGAATGGTTTTGGGAGGAAATCCTAGTATTTTCCATAGATTAATTATTCAATAATAATGAAAAAAATCATTTTAAATATTTTAGTTTTTATATTTTTCTATTTTATTTTATTAAATTATTTTTAAATTAAACTCGAATGACATATTTAATCCCAAATTAAACATATTAAAATTATTATTTTTATAAAATATAATTTATCTTGTTAAATTTTTTTGATCTCTTCTAAAAAAACTTGTCTCTGTTTTCTTATTAATTAAATCATCATTTTATATGTGTAGATAATTTTTTTCCTTATTACTATATTTATAAGTTAATCATGAAAAAATATTTGAATTAAATCTCTAAAAGACACTATGAAAAAATTATTTCTCAAGCTATTTATCTATATATAATAAATAAAAACAATAGATTTATATGTAAAACGAATTTTTAAAATAAAGAAAATTTGAGTTTATTAATTTATTTTTAAAAATAATTGTTGGTATTAATATTATTAAGTAATAAATTTAATTTTGATAAAAATAAATTTTAGAAAAAAAAATATTCATAATAGATATATTTATTGGTTAAAATAAATATTGGTAGTTGATTATAATATCATCAAACCCTAATATATATTGGAATTATTAATTTTTAACAATATATATTATAATAGTACTCAACCCCTGTATTTTCACTACATAATCATCTAATTAAAAATCCACTTAATGGCGCTCATAATTTTCTGTTATTATAACCTTTTAATAGATTCAACATAAGAAGAAATATAAACATAAGAATGAATAATGATTAAATCATAAAAAAGATTAATCATGGATAAAAACATAAAATATGTTAGTTTATTATTGATAAGCCTATTCAATTAATAATGTTCATAGAACTTAGTGTTTGGATGAATATAGACTGAAGTTACAGCGACTTGTAATTTTTTTTAAAAATGTCGTAAGTTAAAATATCTACAATGCACCATTGTCTTTCTATTTTTTATATATATAAAAATACTTAATTTAAAATTATATGGATTCCATAAATATTATTGTGATTAATACATGTTAGTACTGATGAATCTATTTTATTTTGGTATGTTACCCATCAATTCTAATCTAAATTCCTTATAGCTGATATTAAATATTAGTTGAGAACTAATATGTTTTTATATTTTTTAGGCAGGAAAAATAATATTAGTTTTGATACATACACTGATTACAATATATATATGATTTTTTAAAATAAAAAAGAAAATTTAATACACTAAATTTGGTGAAGTATTATTTATGAAACCCTTTCTGAATCTTGTTTTTGTAGTAGATGGTTTAGAGGAAATTTTCTTTTTGTACAATATGGATTAAAATTTCATCTACTCTAGTACACTCATTTTGATATTTTTTAATATCTGAAAAAAAAGATAAGAAAACAATATATTTTACATTAAATTTATTTGGGATTTGTTAAGACTCCTCGGAAGAAAACACCATACAGGAATCCATCGTGTATTCTCATCATTCATGACCAATACAAAAGAGTTCATACAGTGAATACGAATAAGAGTAAATGAAGGTACAATATAATTTGTTTTGTTTTCTAAAAATTATATGACCGATGATATAATTGTAATTACTAGAAATATAGTTAATCAAAAATATTTCATGCCATTTAAATTACTGATCAAAGATTAAATTATTGATAGTATAGATTGTTAAACAAAAATTTCAAATACTAAAAAGTTTATTATATTATAACGTATTTCTACACTATTTGTATTTACAAATCCTAAAGAAATTTATAAAGCATATTCCAAATGTCATTGATATGTATTATTATATATATATTTATACATTACAATTAAAATTAGGCATGAATTAAATATTATAATAAATAGATTTATGTACATAGATCGTCAAATGTTGGTGTCATGAAAAATCACAAAAAATGGAATAACATAATTCTTGAAAAGGATAGGGTACTATGGTATGAAAATAGTGTAGGTACATTAGAGGGAAGAGTAATATTTTTTGGTAAATGTCAGTCTTCTTACTATTTGATTAGGTTTGGTAGTAAGATGTTATGCGATTCATCTTTTTAGATGATTTTATATAGAAACAAAAAAATAAATTAATAGTATGTTATAGTAAATTGACATCTATATGGGAATTAAATGAATGGAATATTACATAAATTAATAAGGGGTTATTTCATATTGTGTTCAATTCTAAAGACCTTAAGGATAGGGAAAGGGGTTTTGGAATTATTTCACTTAAGCTGGTAATTATGAAAAATCAAGACTAGGCTCCCATATTTGATATAATGTTGGTTAGATATTCTGTCCCACAAGCCATGATTCGACTGAAAATTAATTTTTATTATTATAATAGACCTCCTTTAAGGGTTATGGGGGAACCTAGCATGACATCAAGGACCTAAAACAACCATGCCCCACAGACCAAATTCACAGGAAAAAAAAAAACAAAATCAACTCTAAAATAGAAGCCCCTCCCCAGCATCAAAAAATTAGGTCAGCTGACAACATCTCAATGCTGATCATCTAGTTGTCTCATGAAATAGTACATAGATTGGTACCGATGGCCATCATCATACCCTCTCATAATTTCAAATCAAAATATTGAATAACTTGTGAAAACATTTTACTCTTAACCAATTCTAGAGAAATCCCTTATATGTGAAATGGTTTCTCTGACCCAGCACCATGAACCCCAGTATCACAAGAAAAAATTCTCAAAAACCATTCCCCAAAATCAATGGTTTGACACCGACATACTCATTGACGACCAGCCAAACTCGATAGCACCCAAGACCTCACTACAATCCATCACCCAAAAATATGTCACTTCCATCCAAAACACTCTTAGATACCACAATGGATCACCAAACACACACACACACACACGGGATGAGATAAAAACCCTCAGATGTAGAAACTGGATCTCAGGCATAGGAATTTCACTCCGCCGCCTTGTGAATACTATCTAGAAGAAGTGGAGTGAGGAGAGATGTAGGCTTGAAAAAGTGATAAACGCTGAGTTGGACGTGCCCACGAGGTTGCATGATGCAGTCGTAGAAAGAAATTTTTTTCGTGAGCTCACTGATCAAGCACTAAGGAGGGCCAAGTCGTCCATATATGGATGGGAAAGAGGTGGTAACAAGAGGAACCTAACTGAGGATCTCCCCTAATGAGGTCACCTGTAAAATAAAATTTCTCACATGCTTTGATTTAGATTCATAGACTTAGATGGTTCTATTAGAACTACCAAATTATGTGGGATATGTCTTCATTTATTGGTGTCCCTATGAAATCTGATAAGGAGATGGATCATGCACGATAGAGTCATTTTTCATCGATTTTATTCGAAGTTGATATTTTTTCTCCCTATATTTAGATTGTGATATTGTTATTTTTTCAATTCATATTTGATCTTTATATTGAATATGTGAAGATACCTCGATTTTATTATCTACTGAATATGTACTGGGGATGCTATAATTGTTTTCATAGAAACGTAGTTTGGGAAAAATTTAGAATAGCTAGACACATTATTGGAAACCACAAGATAAAACTACAAGTTGATGAAAATGAAAATCTTAAAATAAATTTGGATTCGTAGGTCCATATATCTTGATAGGATATCTCTTGTAATGTTTCTTATGATTCTATTATAAAATAGAAAACTGATCGGCCTCGGGTGTCCGAGTATATGGCTATTGATAATGGGAGGAAAAAACTTGTTGTTTCTGTATTTGAGGAATTTATGATTAAGGATACTATTCATATTAGAGACTCAAATACAATTTATGTTAATAGGGTTATACTTCCCACTCTAGAAAAAAAATAGCATAATGATAGGTGTCCATATTAGGTTGATGATGACCCTGAACTTACTAATTTCCATAAAGAGATATTTATGAAATATGGAAAATGTATAGGTAAGAAACCCTTTACCCATTTGGTATCTCATTCTATTTCAATGAAGTAGATCTACACTAATGTTTATGGATATAGTAATTGAAAATCTGATAATATGGTTATGAATGGTGGACATGGTTTCTTAACGATTGATGCCTCCCCAAAGACACATGTGTTGTATTCTACCTCAGGTAACCAAATTAATCAACATTATCTGCCCTTGTGGTTGTGAAAACATAAGTGGACTCCTAAATTAAAAGAATTGATTTATACCTTTAGTGGCTAATCCCATAGGCAATTACACTATGTTCGAGAATTTAGCTCTGTATTCTAATGTGTATTCTACTTAGGAGGTTATCATGACAGATCCTAGACAGATAACTAATGATGATGTAGGAAATGATTTATCAATTTCTGGTTTAGGTGTTAATATTACCATTGAATAAAAAGTGATGGTTGGGCATGATACAGGGTGGTGTACTCCAACAAGCTATGGAAAATCTACACATTCACCCACTGACTAGGGGAGTCTATTGTAAATGGTGACTATTTTTGAAAACATAGAAATCTAGGGAAGCAACCTCATTTCATGAATTTGGAAATAGTGTAATCCCATAGTGTAAAGGATGTTAATGAATTTAATCTTGTTGCACAGGTAACTGATTGAATATCAACCATCAGATCATATGATTATGGGGGATACATTTTCAACCCGAATCTGTGATAAGATAGTTAGATTAGATTTTAGAAATAGAAATAAAAAATATTGTTATAAATAAATGAATATTTCTTTCTAGTTATCATACATCATGAAAGTTATGTGATATAATTAAAGAATAGTTGATTGACTCCAATGGATTATTTTCATCTTCATTAACTCACATTTACCACTTTAGGTTCTTCCACAATGGCTCCCAAAATCTAGAGATGTCAATTTTTTTTAAAGAAAACTATCAAAAAATGGAATAACATAACGCGAAAATAGGATGAGGAGAATTAATAGGAAAATAGTGCAGTTGTAATATAAGGTAGATTAATGATTTTTTTAAGGGTCAGTCATCTTTCTATTCAATTGGTGTAGGTAGTAGGATGTTCTATGGCATGAATTTTTATAGTATTTCCTATAGAAATAAAAAAAACCATTTAGTATTAGAATGTATAGAAATAGTAAATGGGGATTGCAACTTATAAAATAAATGAGTGATAGTAGCAGTTGAATTAAATCATAAAAAGTTCATTGTAATTAATAAAAGAGTCAAGAAAAAATTTTATTTTCAATTTTTTCTAATGGAAATTGTTTTTGAATTGGTATATTACATCTATTAAAACCTTTGATTTATGTCACCAACTATAGATATTTGGTTATAATAATTTATTGAACTGCACCAAAAAATATTTCCTATATTCTATAAGGGAATTTAAATGAGTATATAAGTAACACAAACCAATAAGATTAAATTGAATTGAATTTGGAAAAAAATAACAAAATGAAAATTTTCTCCATCCTAAACCTACAAGGGTGGTGAATTTATCTTCATAATTAACTTATGATGGAGCCTAGATTACCTATAATGGGTAGTTTCATGAGTAATCATTAGAGATATATCTGTGTTGGTATAAGAATGATAGGATAAAGTGATCATTGATAAAATTTACAGAAAATTTGGGCAAGAAAATAGTTTTGAGATTATGTAATTGTTTCCATTGAAATGATATGAAAATGATATAGGGGGGTGACATTAAAATAAAATATATTTATTCAATTATGATATTTTTAAAATAGATGATCATTATCTATAACTGCTAATATGGGTTGTGTTTTTTGGATAGATGGTATATATCTAATATCATACAGACAATATATGAGAATACAAAAACATGATCTAAATTATTGAAATATAAAATAATAAAATATAATAAATTTCTCAGAATATATATATATATAAGTTAGCAATGTAGTCTAGGAATATATACTTTTCTTTCTTTAATATGATATTAGAAATTTTACATAATCGAAAAGGAATTGGTATAGTGGTATATATAATAAGACAATAGAAGGAACATAGTATATTGAATAACGGTTATATAATTTTATAAAACAGATTCAAAAAATTATGATGACGTTGAATTTTTGATAAATTGAAATTGCCTTATATATATGTGTATATATATTGAAAGTGAAAGCGCATTAAGCTGAAAGTGCATAGAGAATATGCATACAGGAAATGCATATAGAATATGAGAATGCATACAAGTAGTGCTTATAAATATTGCAATGAGGAAATGCATATAGAATATGGAAATGTATACAGGTAATGCATATACAAACTGAATTAAAAAATTGATAAAAAATATGAATAGAGAATATTTTTTAGTATAATGAGTTAAAATGAATCTATAATAAATGGATATAAAATGTGGAAAGTTAATATTATTGTATAGTATTAAAAATGGATATAGAATATGATAATAAATAAAATTCATATACAATATAAAAAATGTAAATAGGGAAGGATATGTTCATACTAAGAGGAACATAATATACACAAAATTGGAAGACATTATGAAAAAATATCCAGAACGTTTGAAACATGGTTTAATTTTATGATTTGGTTCATGAATTGGAATTGTAAAAATTACATGTGGAGGAATTCTTCAGTAGTATCAAATGGATCTGCAACTATAGAAGAATAGTTTATAATATATCAAAAATGAATTATATAATATGTATTATCAATGAGTGATACCACTATTATTGAATAAGAAATATAATATCTACAATTACAAATAGAAATATTTTAGAATGAAAAAAAATGTAGGAAAAGGTGAAAACCATGGGTTTCAAGGAAGTGGACGATCTATTATATTGATTAATAATGAGTCCATTAAAAAATATATTTTTTTAAAAAAAATTGTAGAAAAAAATATAGAGAAGAGAATGTTTCAAATATACAAAATGTAATATGAATGATTAACCAGAATAGTTGATAGATAGTCACCCTTAATGCAATGCAAGATATAGGAACTATTCAAATCAGATCATCAATGAAGATACTAAGATAAATAAATTGAGAATTTGTGTCTTTTATGAAATGGGAAATCAAACATTAAGGATAAAAAAATTAGATGATTAATGGGACAAAATCATTGAACATAGATAGAGAAATGATATGGGATTAGAAGATTAGCGATGGTATAAAAGGGGAAAAGATCAAGGATAATGTTACATCACTGGAGTATCTCAATTGGTGAGTATCACATAGTTTGAGGAATGTGTACCTTATTTGGTCAAGAATGGTAAAGTTTCAAAAATATTAATTGGTGAAAAAAAACACTATAAAGAATTGAAAGAAAAAGGATAATAATAAAATAAAATACATATTCCCTGAGGATCTCATGTTATTCATTGTTTCATATTTTCTCACATTCTAATAGAAAAAAATTTATATATTCTCAATCCATATAAATTAACACCCAAAAGCATATTGCATTGAGAAACTTATGAAAGCCTTTATAGTAATCATAAAATATAGGGAATCCAAGAATGTTAAATTCAATTAAAATAATATATCATTACCTTATAAGTGTATGTCATCCATCATTCATTCTCATGCTCAAATAACACATGCACACATGATTAACCTAACACTACAAACGTCATACAAACTTTGGTTTGAAAATCTAAAAATCATAACATGAATAATAGGTTTAAAAAATTATAATAAAGATGCTAAAAAAATATGACATAATTCATTCATTGGAAATTGAAAATATAAAAATCATTTGTTTTTAATTGTAAAAAGTTTCACACGATTAATAGGTGAAAAATGACTATGAATAATAAAAAGAGGGAAATATTAAATATAAAATAAAATATATGCACCTCGATAATAACATGTTATTAATTATACCATATTTTCCCACACCCTTCAAGACAAAAAATATGTTTTACAAAATGGTTTTTTAATAATTTAAATGGAAAAAAATTGATAACTTTGAAATACCATTGAATTTTGAAGTAAATTGTTTTTGAAATAAAATCGGTATGCTTTTTAAAGGATCAAAATTGTTGAAGGAATGGAATTATGTAAACACATATTAAAATAATTTTATTTACTTTTTTGAGGGTGGATGATATTTATATAGTTAAACAATATAAATTGATGATTTTAAAATGTATAGAAAAAGGAAACAACATGAAAAAAATGAAAAAATAATAATTAGAAGGGGACATTGAGAATGAGAATCAGTAAATGATGTAACATTAAATAGGCGAATAATTGGTTAATAGAAAATGTTATCTGGAGAGTAATGTAATTTAGTGTTATCCAGGCTCTGTTGCTACCATTCATAGAAATCATGGTCATGCAGAGTTTTAGGGAACATTTGTAGAGATTAAAAGACTATTTGAAGGTGTTTAAATCCATTTTCAGAGGGAGAGGCAGCCTAATATGATGATTTTAGTTAGAAAGAACCTTCAAAAGGAAAACAAACGTTATTACACATTGTATATGAACACTAATATGAAAGTAATATGAAACTATTGGAAATGTACTACTATATATGGTGTTTAGAAAAGATAAATGAAACAATAGAAGATACGATAAAAATGGAACAAACCCAAAAACACAATCATCAATGAATTGATGTTATAGAAAAACACCAATAATTAAGAGGAAATTAAACCAAGGAACTAAATAAAGTCTTTAAACTAAGGTTTTATGTATAATGGAATATAACAAAGAAACCAAAAATAATGGAATAAAATTCATGGTAACCTGAAACATACAATAATAGTGTTTTTTAGGCTCTATTACCATCATTAATTGGAATCAGGGTCATGAAGAATTTTAGAGAACTTTAGAAGAGATAACAAGGCTATTTGAAGGTGTTGTAATCCATTTCTCAAAGGGAGAGGTGGTCTAGAATATTGGTGGTAGTGGGAATGAACGTCAAAATTGAATAAATAGTTGGTTACATAGTGTATATGGAATATGTATATGTAGTGTTCATATGTTGTTTGAATATATAGAAAATATAGTCAGTAAATGGGAATTTTTTAGTGTGCATATACATTGTTTATAGAAATCAATGGATTTCAAAATTACAATATGATTTTTTGTATAATGGAAGGATAAAATGGAATATAACTATTACTAGTAGATCTAAATGTTGTATAATTTAATGTTGAAAATATGTAATAAGGCTTATAACTTTACATTAGTAGATGGATATACTCTTGAAGAAGAGAATTATATGAAACAAAACAAAAGGGACTACATGTAGTACGTAATAGAGTAAAACACAATCAAGATATTTAAATTTTTTTACATATAAAATGTTATGAAAATTAAATTTGCATAAGTAAAAAATGTGTAATAAATAGTGAAAGAAGGTACACGATTAATTTTATGGTTTTTTCTGAATTATAAAAGATAGATAATGGAAATGAAAATCAAATTTCTAGAAACACATGTAACATAAAAATATTGGAATGAAACTATTGAGTATACAATATAAATTTGGAATTTCTATGTTATAGTGTTTTGAAATGAAAAATTAATTACTATTAATGAAGATAGAAATGGATCAAACCTAAAAATAGGAGCAACCAACAAACGATATTAGTGAAACCCGCCAATGATTGAGAGGAAATTAAATAAGGGAATGAAATTAAGGATTCAGACATGGGACTCATGTACCATGGGCTACAAAAAACAAACTCAAAACAATGGAATAAACTCATTGGTATCTTGATTCATGCAATTAGAATGTTATTAAGGATCTGTTCTTGACATTCATAGGAATAAGGGTCGTGTAGAGTGTGTATATATAGAAAATATAATTATTAAATAGGAATTTTCAATGTGTATATTCAATGTTTATAAAATCCAATGTATTAAAAAATTGAAATATGATTTTTTTGTATAAAGGAAGGAGAAAATTGATCATGCATATTTGTAGTGAATCTGTATGTTGAAGATTTTTATGAGGAAGTATTGGAATAAGGCCTATTTATTTATAGTTAGAGAAGATGATACATAGGTAGATGAGAAATATGTATAGTAATAGAAAAGGGACTACTTGTAGTATGTAAAGAAGTACAATTCAATCAATATATTTAAAATTGTTAACGTAAAATCTATTAGAAACAAAAAAGTAGTCTTCGTAAAAAAGATTAATAAATATTTAAAAACATACGATAATAATTTTATGATTTTCCCATAATTATAAAGCATCAAAAATGAAAATTAAAATGAAATTACTAGTGACACATATAATATAAAGGTAGTATAATACTATGGGAAATTTACTATTGAGTATATTGTAGACATTTGGAATTTCCATTTAACGATGATCTAGAAAGAAAAATAAAATACTCGTAGAGAAGATAAAAAGGGAACAAACCTAAAAATAAGATAAAAAAATGATAGATTTTATTGAAACCAACCAATGATTGAGATTAAATTAAAAAAAATAATGAAATAACGGCTTCAAACTCAAGTTTCATGTACCATGGAATACAAAAAATAATCTCAAAATAATAAACTAATATATTTTTAACCTATTACATAAAATAAGAAATATCTTCATGATCTATTACTTCTGTTCATAGGAATCACTGTCCTTTGGTATTTCAGGGAACTCTAGAAGAGATCATAAGACAATTTGATGTTGTTGTAATCCATTTTTAAAAGGGAGAGGTAGCCTAATACGATGATGATACTCAGTGATTTCCACCAACATGAACAATAATGTTGGTTATTCAATATGAATATATAAAAAATACAATCCTTAAATGGTAATTTTTAGGGTACATATATAATGTTTACATCATATAATTTATTTAAAAATTTTAATTCTAATTTTTTTGTTAAAAAGAAGGATATAATGGAACTCAACTATTATTAGCAGATCATTATGTTGCAGAATTTTATAAGGAAAAGACATAGCGAGGATTATAGAATCACATAAGGAGAAGTAGAAACCTAATAATACGGGAAATGTTTGTAGTTAAAAAAGGGAATACTTGTAGTATGTAAAAGAGTACAACACAATCATGTTATTTACCATTGTTAATGTAACAACCCATAATTATTTCAATTGAAATTTAATTCTTATCATTATTACATATAGTATTAATGACATAAAATAAAATACAGAACACAATAAAATGTTTAGAAATGAATAATGAATGAAATAAGTTGTATTTCTAGATGTTAAAGAACCTATACTAATGGAATAGTAACTTGACCTTGGTATTAGTAATGTTACTATTATGAATAGTAAATCATCCAATAGAATGGTATCCTAATCTATGAAAGTATAAATAAAATTTAGGCATATTATAAATGATAATATGTTATAATAATATAATGGTATAAGTAAATAAATATTTCAAAAATTAATAACTAGTGTTGGTATTTTTAAAAAACATAATTTTTATTTATAATTTTATAATTGATATATATATTTAAAAAAATTATTTTCATAAAATAGATTCATCAATTAATTTTTTTATAATTATATGATAATTTTATGAGACATCAATTAATTTTTTAGAGTGTTCTAAAATCAGTTATAATTTTAAAATAAACATTTTCCAAGTAAATGATAATTTAAATTAAAAATTAAATTTATCATATTTATATTTTTTTTCAAAAAATGGTGTTCATTTTTTAATTTTATACATTGATAAATGCTTACAGGTGTTTTTTGGATTTTTCTAAGATACTTGAATTTTGTGAATAGTAAAATACTATAATTTACTATAAAAGCTAAATAACTGTATTATTAGGTCATAGATGATTTATTGATGATGTAAGCCCAAAATATGAAACCCTTTTCATTATATTTATATATTTTATTTATAATTCTCAAAATATTCATATTCTTGGGCCAAAATAATAATCTAATGAATAAAATAATGAGAAAACACCTCTCTCGTCCCCTACAAATACATTCCCCCACAACTTCTTATCCTCTCCCTTTCCATGCTTGGATCCTTTTCCTAATTATGAAAAATTATATTAATAGGAACCCCCACCCCATCATATAAGAGCCATTGGTCTCATAAATAGACCAAACCCCTTTCCCTAATGAAATTCTCAAGGAGGATAAATTCAAGTGGTAAAATCCTCTTTATTTATCTTTTATTTTTTTCAATTTCATTATTTTCATCAACTATCCTCATCTCTAACTATCCAAGAGGCATGTTTATTTTAGTTTCGTTTATATACTATAAATTTATTATGTTAATTGAATAATTTATCTTCATTTTTCTTCTATTTTTCTTTTTTATAAACATGAAAATATCATCCTTGGTGTGTCAATTTACCACCTCTGAGGATGATGCAATTTCATTTTTCAATATCGCCATCATTGATGGTCATAAAACCATCATTATTGTTTAATAATATTTTATTATATATATTACAAGATATATAATTTTTTGAAATCAATATATCATATGATGTTAAATAAAATGAAATAAGATTATAAAGGTCGCAAAACTGACCAAATTAATTAAATCATTTTCATGAACATTAAATAAATTAAATCATCCCCTTAAAATATAAGAAAAATATATATAATACCAATTAAACATATTTATGCTCATTAATAACAATTTTTGGAGTCATTCTCATATTACATGAAATTCTATACTCATATACAATAAAATAGATCATGAAACCCAAGAAAAAGAACGCTCTCAAAGATGAAATTAACCTCTCTAACTCATAAAAAATCATAAATGAACTTAATAAACTATAATGAATCAAATTACTGTATAAATGGTTTCCTATTTGTTAATAAATAAATTTTTTTGTATTATCCATGATATTAAAGTGATGAAATCATTCATACATAAGGTATGAGGATTTTTTAACCGAACTCTTCTCTTTGAGAATGCCCCTTTTCACTCCATTTTCTGTTTAAATATTCCAATAATGTTCATTAAATATCATTTATTTTCCCTTACCTTTTCATTTCATGGATATATATATTTCTAATATTGTTTTATGAAAAAATCAATAATTTCTTCGAAATGAAATCTTCTTTCGAAAAATACATATTTTTCTTCACGTGAGATTGTTTCTTATTCACTCATGATTGAGGATTATTATACCATTTATGTAATTCCATATTTATTTCGGGAACCCCAAGGATTATTCATGAATTCATACTGGTTAAATGACACCCATTCCTTTCCATGGGTTTTCTTATGTCCATGATTGATATATATTCTATATGGCATGCTTGATAATGTATATATTATAATTTGACGGGTGTTCATAGAATTATATAGTGCATGTAAATTTTATGATGTGATGGGTGAACCTGTAATTAAATAGTGGTCCAATTCATTTGGTAATGTGATTTATCTCATGAGATAAAGTGAATTATCCATGAATATGATGCCAGATTTGTTCACAACTATGTGTGTTATTTGTCCACTAAGACACAACATTTCATTTTTTTTTTTGGAATTTCCACATTCTATGCACTTATCTAATGTTTCTACTCAAGATTATGATAATGATGTGATTATGTGATGGGTTTACAAAGAATTATAAATTTCTCCAATTCATTGGGTAATGTGATGTATCACATTAGATAAAATGAATTATGCATGAACATTATGCTAGATTTGCTCACAATAATGTGTGGTATTTGACCACTAAGACACGATGTTTCATTTTTATGCATTTCCACATTCGATGAATTTATCTAATGTTTCTACTCATGATTATGATAATTATGTTATGATGATAATTATTCTCTCCCCTATTTCATGTCTCTTATTCATCCTTTTATTGGGATTTTATCTCACCCCTTCTTTTTATGTATATCTTTAGGTGAATTAATGATCAAAGGAGAACATGAGGGTTAATTATAATCTTGATAAGAAGTAATTAAGTAAATATTTATTTATTGTTATGTTGAAATTAGGTATAATCCTAATTTTTCAAAGACATTAAACCTTTGGATCTAGAATTTATTGAACTATGATATTTTTATATTTAAAATGATTTAATAGTAATGTAAGAAAATGTAGTGTCACTATAGTTGGTATCAGAGAAGTGTTTAGTTAATTTTGAAATTAAGATTAGAGAAATGTAGTGAAAACCCTCAATATGAGAATAAGTATAAGAAAACACCCAAGAATCATTACTTTATAAAAATTATAAACATAGGAATCCCATAAGACATTTATTAAAGATAATTACACTAAAGAATAAATTATTTTTTCATGAATTGTTTACTTATGTTTTGTTCAAATTATTTATATTTTAGAAAATTTTGGGAAATAGGAAAAACATGGAAAAAACCCATTGTGATCGACAATTCAACGTTTGCCAGAACAATATCCCCAATGCTTTGGGATATATAGTTCAAAATATCACAGTGATGATTACCCACCTCCCTCAATATTTTTAAAATATCATAAATAATGTTGAAATCCCTCATTCTCATAAGAGGGAGTAACTGGAAATAATGTCTTTTATATGGAAATGACAACCAACAATTAATGTATCTTCCAATCCACTAGTTTCAAAATAGTGGGTCAACTTGGTGGGGAAGGTGCTTTTTATTACCCACTATTATGATAAGGAGAAAGTGAAATTGGAAATGTATCATGTAGATTAAGAGGCCAATAAATAGTGGGAATTGATTCAAAACACTATTCCAAATGAAAAAATTAGAGAGATGGAGGTGTAAGACATTAAGATTATTTATCACAACAAGTCTTTCCCCTGAAATCATCATAGAAAGATATAGCGATAATTCAGAGAGTTGAAGAAAAACTAAAGAAAATAATTCAAGTACTATGAAGAATCATTTTCAAGGATTTCTGGGTACATATAGTGTTTTTTATCATCAATTATAGAAAAATTGATAGACACTTCATTTATATAAACTCACAGCATTGAATGGATCTAGAAATTTGGGAATTTGGGAGTTAAAAAGAAGTTTTTCAATGTGATTTCAAATTGGATATAGAGTTTGAAGAATTCTCCCATGGATATATATATAAGAAATGAATTATGGATTTTAAAACTATGGGATCTAATGAGAATGATGGAAAGAAAACTCAACCACTCACGTGTCTAAAATTTGGGAAGAAGAAACAAGGGAACTACCTCAATGGGATAAGAAAATGTTATAACTGTGGGAGTAGAATGACATCAATCATATGAATGTAAAAGATACATGAAGAGGATGAATAATATGATGGGGGAAAGGATAGAACCAACCATGTTTCAATGATTCAACTATAGGGAGAAAGGGAACAATGCAATCCAAAAAACTATACCTCGATTCCTCGAGTGTAATCATCATCATCAACCACCAATTAAAAAGGGGAATATAAAGGATTATTCCATCAATACTGCCAAGGTGGATCCTGAAAAAGATGTGGTACATGTTTGTTAGTTATTCATTCATGAATATCAAATGTACAATTTTATTCTTGTTCTACGCACTATTTAATAACGTTCAAGTTGATAAGAACTAATAAAAAAGAACTTCAAAATATGGAGGGTGTGTTATTTGTGAGAATATAAAATGGGGAATGTTTTTCACCCAAATTATACAACTCCTCTTCAGTGAGTGGTTTTTATTAAACCTCCAAAACAATCATTCCCTACATAATTTTCTGATGTTTGATGCTATTTTAAGCATGGATTGACTATCTATATACAAAGCCAACATCCACTATTAAGAAAGGGAAATCACTCTTCATACCTTGAGGAATCCTTTAATTATGTACAAGTGTATGGAGGAGTAAGAATCTATTTTAGATTAAACATATCATGTGTGGATATTATTTCCTTATGAGATATGAAATCTAGCTCAAAAGATTGTGAAAAATAATAGAATCCTGATTGGTGACATGCCCATTTCTAGGGACTATAATAATGTGTTCCCAAAACTATTGTCTAGTCTTCCTCGTGACTAAGAGTTTAATTTATCAATTGAACATATTATCGGATCTCTCACTATATCAAAGACACCTTATAGAATTTCTACCACTAATTTGGAAGAATTGAAGAAGAAATTACAAGAGAATCTTGAAAAGGGTTTTATACACTCAAGTTATTTATCATGGGGTGCACCAATTATCTTCATTAAGAAGAAGTATGGATCAATGTGCCCCTACATTTATTATTATGAGAATAAAAAAACATGATAAAAAACAAGTATCTCCTTCCATGGATAGAAGAATTGTTTGATCTACTACATGGGGCCAAATATTTTTCAATGGTGGACCTTCAGTGTGTATATCACCAATTAAAGGTGAGGAAGGGATATATTTCCAAGAATTCCTTTCAAATGAGTTATGGACACTATGAGATCATATTTATTCCCATCAGACTCAATAATTATCTTGAAATTTTAATGGACATAATGAATAGAGACTTTAGAAATTAACATAATAACTTTTCAGTTGTCTATATCATGATATACTGATATAGTCCATGTGTAAGGGGGAATATGAGGATCATTTGATTACTATTCTAAAAAATCATGTGAAGGGAGAAACATTATGAAAAGTAAAATTAATGATAGTTTTGGATATAGGATGTATCACTCGCGGTGTATGTTTTAACCAAAAAAGGAGTATATGTGGACCCTTCTAAGACAAAGTCAATTAAAGAGTTTCCCATGCCAAAATCTGTAATGTAGATTCATAGTTTTATTTATCTAGCTATGTATTATTGACAATTCATGATGAATTTATAATTATTTTCAAACCTACTACCAAGCTGACACAAATGGGAGAAATTTTTTCTGGACTAGTGATTGCAAAGATTGCTTCAAAAAGTTAAAAGATAGGTTTATCACCACACTTATACTCAGACATCTAACAAGTGGTAACTATTTATGGTATAAATGGATTATTATAAGAAGGTATTAATTTGTGTATTGACGAAAAATGATAAATTGATAACCTACAAATCATGGAAATTGAAAATTCATGAAAAAATCAATCCAATGCATGATCTGGGGCTGGAAGCTTTGATCTTTGTATTTAAAATTTGGCGGCATTATATCTATCGGGAGAAGTGTGAAATATATATTGATCATATGAGACTAAAATATATATTCACATATATAGTGAATAATAAGCACAAATGGAAATGGTTAGATCTCATAATGGATCAAGAATGTTTAAATCAGTACAATATTGGAAAAGTGAATATTGTTGTTGGTGTTCTATGTATAATGGATCTCAAAAAGTTATCATTGATAAGAATTGAGAATGATCAAATAATATTTTATTTGAAATGTATGGACACAAATATCCTTATATAATGAACATCTTCCATTCTTTTTAAAATGAATGTGCAATCATCTATTGTGTAGAAAATATTATATTCTCAAATAAATGATGTGTAAATTTAGAAAAAGGGGTAAGATTTTAGAAATTGGAAATCCTTAGAGTACAAAAAAGATGAGGAAGGGGTCATGAGATTTTTTTAGGAATATGAGTAACATCCAATCAAGAGAGAAAGAAAGATATTTTGAGTGATGCTCATAGCACAACCTTCTTAATTTACACAGGGAACACAAATATGTATCAAGATCTCCAATAGAACTATTGGTGGGACAATATGAATAAGTAGAACTCTAAATATACAACAATGTTCCTGGTATGTTAGCAAGTGAAGGATGAAAGACAAAATTATAAGGGGATGATGAAACCTTTACCAATACCAACATGGAAATGAGAGAATATCATTATAAGATATGTCACCAGACATTCGATGATATCCAATTGAAACAATTCTATATCTGTTTTTAGGGATCATTATAAATAACAGATCATCTTATCACAATTTGGGAGGATTTATCGATGGATCATCTTGTATGGATATAAATCCGATAAGTGGTAAGTATGCATGGAGTACTACTATCTATTTTAACTAATCGAGATCTGAGATTCACCTCCAAATTCATGAAAAGTCTCTAACATTCTCTAAAAATATAGATAAATATTAATAAAACATATCATCCTCAAACTGATGTCTAATTAAAGTGGACTATTAAGAAAATGGAATCGATATTGAGAGAATTTTCTATGGAATTCAAAGGGGGATAATGCCAACATCTTTCTCTGGCTGATTTCTCGTATAATAAAAATTTCCACTTGAGCATCCAAATTGATCCATATGAATCTCTTTATGGGAAAGGATGTTGAACACTGGTGTACTAGAATAAAGTCGGTGAACATAAGCTTATAAGACCATAAATAGCCTATGTAATGGTGGGAATGGTGAAAACCATTTACCATCACACCAAGGCGTCCCAAATTCAAATGAAGAGTGAATTTTATGAATTATCATTAGGACCATAAAATAGTAACTCAACCTTTAGAATAAAAATGTGACCATTGGGGATAGTAATTAGGCTAATAAAATAGTAACCAAAACTATGAAAGTAAAATTAAAATTAATGCATCTTATAAATGATAATATGATATAATTATACCATCGTATAAGTGAATAAATATTTTAAAATGTATTAATTATGTTTTGATATTTTTATAAAACATTAATATTTATTAATAATTTTTAATTAATATAATAACTTAAAAGAAAAATTATTTTAATAAAAAAGATTCATAAATTAACATTTTATTATCTTATAATTATAATACAATTTTATGAGACCTAAATTAATTTTTCAGAGTGTTATAAAATAAGTTATAAATTTAAAATCGATGTTTTCCAAGTAAATGTTGATTTTAATTAAAAATTATAATTATAATATTTATAAAATTATTTTCATAAAATGGATTTAATTTTTGGATTATACACGTCATAAAATAGTTAGAGTGATTTTTTTTGGATCTTTCTAAAATATATAAATTATTTTGACTAGTAAAATATGATAATTTATGATTGAAGCTAAATACATGAATTATTGAATCATAGATGCTATATGAAAGATAGAAGAAATAAAATATCATAATATACTTTATTATTTTAATATATTATGTGATATTTCTCAAAATACTCATACTATTGAGCCAAAATAAAAAATATAATGAATACAATAATGAGAAAACACCCCCTCTGCTCCTCTATAAATACCACCACTGACCACGTCATCAACTCACACTTTAAATGATTTGATACTTCTCCAAATTATATCCAATCCTATTCCCAAGCAAATCACCCTCGTCCAGGATCCCTTGGACTCATCAAAAGAACAAACCCTTTTCTTAAGTTGATTCTCAAGTAGAATAAATTCATGATGTAAAAACATATTTCTTTTTCATTTAATTTCAATTGCATTGTTTTATTATCCTATAAACTCCTCCACTTTTTTAACAGTAATGATATATATACTAAATTCTATATTCTATAATTTTAATATGTTAATTTAATAATTCATCTATAAGTATCTTCCATTTTCATTTTTGTCTCAATATGAAAATATTGTCTATGGCGTGTCTATTTACAACCACCGTGGATGATGCATTTTTATTTTTCACTACCACTGTCAATTCTAGTCATAAAACCATAATTAAGGTTAAATAAGATTATTTATAAATAATATAATTTATATAATTTTGTGTATGCAATATATAAACATTATTTTAAATAAAATTATATAATCTTATAATGGTCAAAAAATAATAATAAATTAATTAAATCATTTTCAATAACATTCAATCTAACAAATCATGCTCATAACATATTTCCAAAAGATATATCAGACTAATTACATTTATGTATTTTTATTAATAAAAAATGATTAGATTCATTTTAATTTTACATGAACATTCATTTTCATATATAAGAGAATCGATAATGAAAACCATGAAAACGAACACAACCGAACGATTGAATTAACCTCTATAACTCATCGAAAATCCTATAATGGAACATAATAAAAATTTAATGAATAAAATGAATGTATAAAAGTTATATATTTTTTAATTAATGAATTTAATTTGATTATCATGGATATTAATGTCCAGAATGGATTCAAACATAATGTAAGGGGATTCTTGAACCCAACTCTCTTTTTTCAGACTTTCCATTTTTCACTCTATTTTCTGAATGGATATTTCTTTAATGTTATATAAATATCATTTATTTTCACTAGAATTTTTTTTTCTAGGATATAAATGATTGAAAATCTGGTTTTATGAAAAATACAATTATTTTTTTCCAGAATAACACTTCTATCCAGAAATACATCTTTTACTTCTCATTTGATTGTTTCTTATTCACTCATTATTGATGATTCTTACACAATTTATGTTATTCCCTCTCTAATTTGGGAAAAAAATATTTTATTCATTAATTTATTCGTTTTAAATGAAAACCATTCCTTTCCTTTGGTTATTTTATATTAATTATTGATATAAGTTCTATCTGGCATGCCTAATAATGTAAATGTTATAATGTGACAGGTGTGACATGTACTATATAGCGCCTATAAATGTTATGATTTGATTGGTGTTCTCAGAATTATATAATCCTCAGAAGCATTTGGTAATATGACTTATATATTGAGATAAAGTGAAATATTAGTGAACATGATGTTTTATTTATTCAGAACTATGTATTATATGACCACTAAGACTTGATACTTCATTTTAATGCATGGACACATTCCATGCCATTATCTAATTCCTCCACTCATGATTAAGATGACGTTGTTATGATCATAATTATTCTTATCCATGTTTCGTGTCTCCAATTAATTCTATTATTGGTGATTAAGATCTCCCCTTTTTTATATATATATCTTCATGTGAATACATGTACTAAAGTGAACATTAAGGCCAATAAAAAGTTCGAGAAGAAGGAAATAAATAAATTTTTATATTTTATTATGTAATTTTTTTACATTGTCCTAATTTTCCCCTGACACTAAATCTTTGCATACTATATTTGTATCACTATTATATTTTTATCTTCAACTTGATGTAATATTAATGAAATAAAAATAGTGTCGCTATACTTAACAAATATGATATTAGGAAAAAGAAATCAATCAAAGTAAAAAAGTCTAATAATTAGTCAAACAAGGTATGATGGTAATTGTGTGGTTTTTTTGAATTATAAGAGATCTTGAATGAAAATTAAAATGAATTTATTTGAAATATGAATAATATTCATTTAATATGAAGCTATTGAAATTTCAAAAATGAGTATATAGTAGATATTTGGAATGACAATTTTATGGTGTGTTGAAAAGAAAAATGAAATACTAGTAGAGAAGATAAAAATGGAACAAACGTGAAAACATGAGTGAAAATTAATGTATGTTACAGAAACCCACAAATTATTTAGATTAAATTAAACCAATAAATGAAACAAGTGCATCAAAATTGGGTTTCATGTACCATGGAATAGAAAAACTCCAAAATAACAGACAAAAAATATTGGAAACCTGATACATATTATATGAATGTTATTCCGCTGATCAATAATGGGGAAATGATAAATAAAAATGAATATAAGATCAATAATGGGGTAGTTGAATCAGTAAATTAAATGAATGTTCTCATAATTTGAATAGATATATATAAAATAATTGAAATAGGTAACCATAAAATGATGATATTCTCTATTACATAAGTGATTGCAATGAATCATACTTATAATTGATATATGAACCTAAAAATAACTAGGAGAATAAATTCCCAATAATGAAGGAAGGAATGATGGAAATTAGGATAATGATAGAGGATGGGGAGGAGGTGTAGTTACAAGATGAGATGGAGGTGTAGAATAAGGTTGAGCTGGAGGCTAAGAAGGTGGTGATGAAAGAAGATGATATGGAGTAGAAGTCAGAGATGGAGGATGACCTAGATGAGGAGGTGGATGTGAAAGTGTAGGCTAAGGCCAAGGTGGTGGTGGAGGAGGAGGTGTAGGCCTACATATAGGCAGATACTAAGTCATATTAGGAGGCATGAGTAGAGGAGATGAAGGTAGAGGTGGAGGAAAATGCAGTGGCTATGTCGACATGAAATGAGTTTTATCACAAGAGTGAGATACTGGGAGGGATGTGGAGGGGAATGGGGAATAAAAATTGGAAGAAATAGATTTCGAGGATGATTAATTGTTTGAGATAGAAATGAGAACCAAAAAGAAGAGGGAACATACATGAAAACCCTTTGGTCATGACATGTGGAGGGAGGTGACACATTTTTTAGTATATATAAAAGATACCACTGGATTTATATTGGTATATGTCACTTTTTTTAGTATCTCTCTTTTTGGTTGTTTCCAGGGTCCATCTTACGATTCCAATTATATTTTCCTACCCTAGCTCAATGAGAAGATAAATTTGTGGTACTAATCTACTTATAATGATCGGTTTAGATGATCTTATTCAAATACTCATGAAACATGAAAGTATATTAAAGAGAGATGAAAATAAAGTGAACACTAAAAATAGGGCCACATTTTCCTAAATTTATAGAAATTTATCTTATAATGTTAATTATTAGAAGTCTCTTTCTATAAATAGGAAGTATAAAAATAATTATATAGTATTTTTTTTGGAAGTAAGATAGGGTAAACATTATCCGGTCAAAATGTGGATGAAGAGAAGTTTTTCTAATAATTACTTCCATAATGAAAATTAGAATGAAAAATATGAAAATAATGGAAGACGGTAGGATTCTTACTACACTACTTTTTATGAGGTTAAAATGAAAGGGTGTGTCAGACCTGATATATCTATATTGAGTAAAGGTTAGGGAATCTAAGAAATATTCATTCAATGATAGATATATCTAGTGCTAGTGATGATTCGTCATTAGATGATAGTAGTGGATTAGAAAGTGATAACTTCTTATATGAATTTATGTAAAGTAACCATGGAATGAATCATGATTCACGGTATAAGGAAATGAAATATACTCTAACTAAATTATCATTAAATTGTACTTGTCCTTATTATTTAGATGGTGATGATGATTCCTTATCATAGGGAGAAATATTGAGATCTCTGACGTTCCAAGAGATGAAAATAAAATGTTGAAGAAAAACAATAATCAGACAAAGGTTGATCTTTCTAAATATAGGGAGACAATTTCTAAACTTATTTCTGAGATATTTTCTAAATATAAATTTTTTTCCACTAATGATGATTGAATCTTAGTTATTAAACTAAATTCTAATGTAATTTGATTTAAAAACATGCTTTTTAATTTTACATTATGTAGAGAGAACATTGATAATATCTTAATTTTCAAGTCCCCAACCCCAATAGCCCATAGTTGATGGTTATTTTAATAAATGGGAAATATATATAAGAAATCACATCTAAAATGACCAAATATATTAGTAGTCTTGGTAATGTAGATACATTATTTTGATTGACATTTTAATTCAATAAATAAAATTAGAATGTATTTTCTTTGATAACTCCATTATTCCCCTTAGTGTATCCCTAAAAATCAATCATAAAACACTTCATGGTGTCCTAGTAAAAATAAAACATAAGAAAGGGGTGATATCAGATGCTCAGTAAGAGTTATAATTCTACAAAATATAACATGAATAAATACAAACAATAAATATATAATTGTAAATATCTGAATACACATTCCATTTAACCATTAAAATAACTATTGTGGTTAGATAAGGAATAATCAATATAGGAAAGTAAATTACTATACACACATGAAATTTAATCAATAATTTGTCCATAAAATACAATAATGGCTAACATTAATGCAATAACCTCAAGTATAATTGTAACAAAATTCTTAATGATGGGAATTTATAATATTTAGATGTTATGATTTTAGGAAATATGATAGCTCTATTTTAAAGACCTTTTACTCATCAGTTTAAAACTAATGGGTAGGTATGCACTAGAAACCCATATAAATAAGGCTAGACCACTGATTTATCTCATGACACTACCAATGAACTAAGTGGAAATCGATAACTATGTCTGAACCATAACTATATGTACAACACATTTTATATATATCAAATGATGAATTTAATTCATGACCATAATGCCATATCAATAAATGTTTGTATCGAATAATGAATATGAAATATCAATATATCCCCAGATAATAAAATAATATTCAATGTAAAACATTGTATATTTAAATGATATATGTTTTAAGAAATAATCAAATCCATGATAAATAATATCGATATATAGGAGATTTTTACCATAGAATTAGAACATTAATGTGAATATTTCTAGGGTATGTTAATGATCATAAAGAATAACCAAGAAAGATGATTTTATTACTTTCCCTAGTCAATCTAATCATAACCCATTCAAAGAGTGAATAAGGATGATATTAATATAAAATATACATAACTAAACATAAGCATAATAAAGGGTTGATGTCATTAATGGATAGAAATAGCATAATAATGTCATTAAAAAAACTCCGTAGGAAAATAATCATTGCACATTGAAAATCACACATTAAAAACAATATCAAAAAAACATTTAAAAGAAAATTAACTTGTCACCTTGTAAAATACACTTTAAAACAATGAGTTTTCAGGATGGCAGATAATTTTATTCTTGTTGTACATGTTAAAAAAATATTCCTTTCACAATTTGGGTAAAATCAAAATGAGCATTGTTTGGAAAACAATAAATATTTATTTCAATTTTTTTTTTCAAAATTTCAACCATGGTTAAAAATGACATTAAAAATCATTTATAAAATTCTAAATACATTTTTAGTGATCTAGTATTTGGGTAATAAAATATTTTCCACTTAATGAAATAAAATTATATTTTCATTAAAAACACATTTTCCCAGAAATTTTAACTACCAAAGAGAATAAAAAATGGTATTATTACTTGAAATGTTCATTAATAACCCTAATATAAGAAAATATATGATTATATTATGTGATATATCTTAATATTTTATGGTCATAAATTTAGTAATTAACAATCATGATAAACGATAAGATAGTAAAATAAATATTTAACACTTCAGAAATTTTTGAATCATAAGACCCATGAAATAAATAACTTTAAATAAAACATTAAATAAAATTAATATAGATTAATTTAGTATATATCAGATTAAAAGGGGAACTATATACAACACAAAAAATAACAACGTGGTGAATATTACCTATGTCGCACGAAAGTATAAGAGGGAAGAAAAACCCTTATCTCGAGTTTGATTTCCTTCACACATGATCAGACATCCTATATAACAAGAATAATTTTTTAATAAATATATTACAAAACCATAAACATATATATCATATCATATATTTTTAACTTATTCTCTTTTATCACTTGTTTATTAGCAATTCATTGTTAAAATCACTATATCATGTGATAATTGCATCATTATTTATGTGTGTTCTGGTTTGGTAATTGTGATCATTTTACATTGAACATGGATAAATTGTTTACATAATTAAAAAATGATATAAATATCATATATATTCATTATATATATTTTTATAGTAATGCATAAAAATTAAATATGGAAAATTCATTACACTGTTCATGGAGACGGCAGGCCTTACGCATGAATGAACACAATTTCCATTTTATTTTTGGGAAAAATTAATGAAAAATAAATATTAATTGATTTTTCTAAATCATTATTATGTTTCATATAGAATTTTAATTAATTAAATCTATCCATATTACCATCCATGTACTAATAAAATGTAAAATATTTAACATTGTTATGTAGAGGCGATACTCCAAACATATGAATTAGATACGTTATTGTTTTTCAAAAGATTGTAAGGTAAGAATATAAACATGATACCATCTTAGGATCCAACCTGGGTTTAACCCGAACCAGTCACACGAGCAAGCTTACAATATGGCTCGAGAGGCATTCCTGATCTTCCCAACATGGTGACAATCGCAAAGGGAATCAATGAGAACCGATGTGAATGATTTTTCACAGTATATGCAAACAAAACAATAGAATTAAAAAAGATCAAACCAAACCTATTTAAGTAGAAAAAAAAAATATAAACATAAATAAAAAAAATTAAAACATCAAACCCAAACCGAACATAACAACAACTAAACCTCCATGTGACCCTAATGATCACTACTTAATCCCAAAACCCAACATCACTCATGAAGATCAAAACCAAAACTACTAAAAAATAGGCCTTTATCAGCGCAAGAAAATTCCTTTATTACCGCTAAAAAATACTGACTACTTGAATGTGGTTAAAATCCCAAAAATTTTATTAGAACTAAAAGCACTAATAAATGGGTCCTTTATTAGTGCTAAAGAAGTGCTAATAGATCACATATTTATCACCCATTTTTTAGAACTGTAAAAGGAAATTTTTAATAGAACTTTTTTAGATCTGTTAAAGGGGTAAAATAAATTTTTTGTGCTATCTATGAGCTCTATCCCTTTATAGGCTTTTCCACAACCCCTTTAACAGCATCCCCCCTTTATCAGCTCATTCTACCCCACCATTCCTTTTATATGCGCTTTCGGAATTTTCCGCCTCATGTGACCCCACTTGGATTTGAACCCTGAACCTCTCCTTTGAAGATGTAAATCCTTTACCAGTACAGCGTGTTATTTTGTTGTTTATTTAATGATATTTCTATATATATATATATACATAATTATTTTTTATTCATATATTTATATAATAATATTTATATAAATTTATAAAATATATTTTTCTGTGTGATATATATATTAGAATATATTATATATTATAATTATTTACATATACTAGAATATAAATATAAATATATTAATATTTATATTTAGTAAATAACACATATATGTATATATAAACATTATAAAAATATTTTCATAATATATAAAATGGATAGATATTGGTTTAAATTATTTTTTAGAATAAGTATTTATTTTCATATATTAGAATATACATATAAATATATATATATATATATATATTAATAATTGATACACACAAGTTTATATATAAACATTAATTGTATAGGTATATATATACATTTGAATGCAATTTTATAAGGTAATTAAAATGGTTAATTTTTAATTTAAATAAAATTAGAAATAAATATTTATTTTATATATTTAAAAATAAATTTCTACATAAATATTTTGATATAATAATTTATAAACGTTATTTAATATATGTTAATATAAAATATAGGAATATATTTAATTATAAGTAAAATTACATTATAAAAAATAATATGATTTTAAAATCCTGATATTAGTAGGAATGTACTCCCTAGGAAGAAATTCAATCCCCAATAAAATTTTTGGGAAGACCCCCTTAAACGAGGCTGCAATTCCTTCTATTGTTAAAATATTGGGATAATGTGACTAAAAAAATGTTTTGGAGGCCTTTTGGGATTTTTTTAGCAGGAAAAACTGTGAAATGGGGATCCCCTTATCAGTAAGGTATAGACGTTGTTGTAATGTTTAATTTGACATGTGGTAAAGAATAAATGAATATCCGGGTCAACAATTTTCTTCATTTGATATTTGAGTTTCATTTTCAACTTATTTTAGATTTTGTTTGATTTTTATCATAAAATATTTATTAAATAACTATTAATAAATAATAATTAGAAATTAATAATAAAAAATATTTTTTTAAATTATTTTACATGACAATTTCACTAAATATCTTACATATGAAGTGTGAAATCCCTTTTAGCCTTATCGAAAACATATTTAATATATATATATTATATATTTATACCTATATAAATATATAAATATATTATTTTTAATTAAATATGTTTTTAAAATATACCATTTATAGTTACTTTTTTACCTACATTGATAATCAAACCCCTTTATCCGATATTTTTCCCTAGCACTGTTAAATGGGGCCCTTTATCATTGCTTTTTGACAAGTGACGATGAAGGACCCCCATTAACATCACTTTTTAGTGATTCTAAATACCCCATTTAACAGTGCCAACAATGCTTTGTTAAATAACCCCATCGACAATGATCTTTTTATCATTGAAAAAGGGGGTCTTTAACATCGCTTTTATATTGTTCTATTAAAACCAAGTTTTGTAGTTGTGTAATATGGAACATAAACTAAAATCTAAAAAATGAATTAAGTATAGTTGTGTGTTTTAAAACATAGTTGGATTTCCAATTAACCTATTACCAATGCATTTACTTTTAACAAAAGAACCACCAATGGAAGTTTTGAATTACAATATATAAAACCTAGGTTTTCACTAATTTTCTATTTAAAACTAAACACATTCCATTTCACTTTTCATTTAAAACTACATTATTTTCAAATATGGGAGTTTTATCATCTTAAATGAAGAGAAAGATAGAGAGGAAGGAATAATGTTTTCATTTAAAAAGGAAAAGTGGGTGTAAAAATTATTAAAATATATCTATATAACATTTAAAAATTCATCATAACCTTTTTCACTAAGTGGTACATGATAACAGAGAGTAGAATAAATAATCACATAACAAGGTAAATGGATTATATCACACATGATAAACTAACCAAACATGGATTCTTAATTATTTTTCATAGAAAACTAATTTCTGAAGAACATGGGGTAACCTAGGAGCTCAATAGATAATCTAGAACATACAAACACTTGACAAATCTCAGAGGCATGCCTAACCTGATGACATCAATCTCCCTACATGCTCAATATCAAACTATCAGGCATAACCGAGAGGCATAATACCAATTCAGAGAAAGGTTTATAGAATGTTCTATTAGTTAGTGTGTAATCAAAACTAGTGCAATAATTGTTCTTTGAAAATCCACTAGCTTTTCCAGGTTCCAATGTCATTCTTAAAGTGGGGGGGGGGGGGGGGGTTATCCATCCATTTCCAAACATGAACCCATTCACATATACCCACATCACACATAAGAAACACACACAAGAGTCACACATGAATAACTCCAAGGTATAGTCCCCCACTCTTGAATTCAACCATCAAAACATGAGGGAAGTCCCATAATAAGTCATTAAATTTCCATAATCATACAACAAGGTAAGATATTCATCCTAAGGATTGTTTTAAAAGAAACCAACTTTATGAATGATCCAAATGGGACTCAATCACTCTTTGAGAAACCTCCCGCTTCTAATTTAATCCCACACATCATTTCAAAAACCAAAACCACTTGGAATTCCATTTAAGAAACTGAAACCATAATTTTAGAAGCCAAATAAACATACATATCCAAAACCACACTTTAGGAACCACAAATCATGTATAAAGGAAAAATGAGCATTGTAAAATCCACATGGCATATACATCATAAAGAAACAATTCCATACACATCAAAACCAGAAGAAATTCGACTAATATGTTTTCATATAATTATTATAAAAATCATACACAACTACATGTAATTAAATAGAGGTGAGCAAATAAATCAAGAATAATTTTCCCAATTTAAAAGAAACATTCAATGGGAATCCTGCCTAAAATCATAATCACTTCAATAATGCCAACCTAAACCAACTCCATGAGGGTTCCAAGAATCAAGGACATCCGCAAGTAACTGTAAGAACACAAAACACCCAATTTAACTCAAGGGAAACAATAAACCTAAAACTAAAAGAACAAAGAGGATGAGGAACTAAAAATAACAACATAGAAAAATGAAGAGAAATAATATAAGAGGATAATACCATGATAAATCACAAGAAAACATTTAAGAATCACATTATTCCACCCTTGGTGGGGGGGAGTCATGGAAAGGAATGTAAAAGGATATCTGGTGTGGTACAATCCATTAAGGGATGAAATGAGGTATTTTGGGGTTAATAAATGAAGAGGGTATAATGAAAAATTAAATTTTTTAAGAAACCTAGTCATTATAGATGGTTAGGACACACGGTTTCTAATAACATGCACCTACCATTCACTCCTTACTAGATACGCTGGGCACCCTCACAGTTTGGCCGCATGTTTTTAGAAACCATGCACAAAATGTGTGACATAGTTCTATAAAAAATATTAGAATAATGTAAATTCATTCAATAGAGTAAGTATAATCATATATAAGCTATCGACCCTTGATAAGAGACACCTAAGAACCCACATGATTTCACTTAGAATCCACACAGTTTGTGCCAAACTGTGCTAAAGCCGTGAAATCAAACCATTAATGTTCAAAAATAATGGGAAAGATAGACTTTCCTCAGGAGACCACATAGTTACCCCTTAAACACCTAAACTATGTAAAAGAAGAATAATAGTCTGAAACTATATATTTCAATCTGTATTGACCAAATCTCAAGGTAAAAGCAATTGAAAAGAATAAAAACCAAGATTAAAAAGTGAAAAATAAAAACCAAGGTGTGTGATTTTATAATTATAGTATTATTTTTAGGACATAATTATAACATATATTCATTAAATTTTTCCTTATGACAATCCCTGAAATTCATAATCAAAAAATGAATCACATCGCTTCTTGAGGTGGTAGTCCACCGTACACCCGAGTGACGTTATCTTATCCCCCACGAAATGGGAAATAATAAGTTATATATGATATAATTATTATAAAAGTTTATTAATGTCATAAATATCATTTTATTATGTTAAATTAATTATTATATTCATCATTTAAGGGTGGTGATGAAAAATTAATTATATTAGATTGCGAGGCGGTAGTCCATCGTAACCAGAATCGGTGGTTTCAATTTCCATTTTATTAAAGTAGATATATATATAAGTTATGGAATTAATATAATAAAAAAATAATTATATACTATATACTATTTTTTATATTATCATATCTTAATGAAATTTTAATAATGTGTGAGATGAAATAAATAAAATACCAATGTTAATAATTTTACCTCTTATTCGGTGAAGCCCTTTAGGTTTAAAACTAAATCCTTATTATGAGATTTTCCTAGAAAAAATATGGCCTCTAGGATGTGGTGAGGTATTTGGGGACTATATTTGGGTACTTTGATATAACATATTTTGGATGGGTTATTAAGATAGGAGAGATGGTGGCCATTCTAAGTGTGGGAGAGGACAAAAATTATTTTTTTATGAATAACATTTACCCAGGTTTTTAAATGAAAAAAGGTTCCAAAATATGTTATTATATATAATTTTATATGAAAAGATCTATATTTGTAAAAAAAATTGAATTGTTCAATTTTATATGTCATTGTAATGCTTAACCTCTTAGTTTAACCCCCTTGATAAACCCATTTTCACCTTAATCAAGACAATTAATTTAAAATATTTACACTATTAATTATAGTAAAAATTAACTTGATAATATTATATTATATAAATTATGTTAATTAATAATATGGAATCCATTTTTCTTAATATAATTTAAATAAGTGTAAGAATACAATTTAAAATTAAAACCCCAGATGTGTCAAAAAAATGGTTTTTCTAAAAAAACCTATAAAATTTTAAAATGTATTTACATTTTAATTATATATGAAATTTATTAAAATGATGTAAATTAGTAAAATTTTAATATAATTCTACCAATTTTAATTTCAAACCAATTTAGTATATAATTTATCTTTGTAAATAATTTAAATGAAATGAGAGTTTTCAATTAAAATGAGTATTTTTTTACAATTTATCAAAAAAATTAATTATTAAAGAAAATAAAAAAATTGATAACTATAACATATTTATATTAAAAATATTAATTATCTTTTAAAATAAATTTTCTAAAAGTGAAAAATTTTAACTTTAATTTTTTTCAATGTGCGACTAAACTGCATTTTAGAAAAAAAAATTCAGAAAACCATTACTTTTCTTTCTAATAGTTATTATATTATATATATTATAAATATATAACCATTTAATTTATTTGATAAATTTGAAAACCATTTAATGAATCAAATATCTCTATTTAATAAATAAAAAAAGTTTTATAAAACTTTTCTCTAAAATTGAATTACATTATCACCCAAAAGGTTTCATAAAATCAATACCCAAATATATATATGAAAGAAAATTAATATTTTTAAAACTTATATAGAGAATTAAAGAATATATATCAATTAAAACCAAACAAATAATCTTTTTAAATTGACATCACAGTGCATTTCACTTAAAAACATAAAACATTAATTCATAAAAGTATATAAATGACACATTTTATCAAAAACGACACCCTTTAATAAATTTCAATTTTTTCAAGCATTTAAAAATCATAATTTTCATCTTTGAGCATTATAATTTATTCATGGAATCACCTACATTGTATAATTACATTATTCTATTTATAGTAACTAAATACTTAACACTAACATCTCTTAAGATTTTTTGTCTGTGTCAAAATTACCCATTGTATTGGAGGGGTTGAATAGACCTAGTCATCACATAATGGAAAATTCAATTAAGTGATTGTGTTTACACTCCATTAACAGTTTTATCAATAATGGACAACAATCGACTACTAAAGATATGGCCTTTCCGAGTTCATAAATAGTATTTCAATAATACTGAATAATGTAATGTTAAGGGGAGGGGGGGATTTACCAGTGTTTTTAAATAGTGCGGATAAATGGTGCCCTTTATTAGTGTTAAAAGTTGGGCTGATAAATGCCCCATCTAATGTAATGAATTATTTTAATTATACCACAATGAATCAATATCATATAACTTAAATATGTATATATATATATAATGTAATTGGAATAAATATTACGTCAATAATACTTATAAAACTCTACTATATACAATTAAAACAATTTTTTTGTATAATTACATTTATAATTTCTATCCGTAACAAAATTAAAACATTAATTTTTGACTTTGGTACCTGAGATTACCTCTCAAAAAGGTCCACCCATGGTATCTGTAGATGAATAAATCACCTAAAACTATGAAAAAGAATCCACCTTTATATTAAACCAAATATTAACATAGTAATATTATAAAGAAATAAATTAAACATTAATATGGATGTATACATTAAAAAATTTCTACATTAAATTAGAAGACACACATGGAGTGACATCGGTCACACCATGCATTGTATTAATATGTGGTCGATTCCAACACATAAAAAATGAGGTATGGATCATTGTCCTAAAGTATCGTAAAAAATTGAATTCATTTTCATGGCATTGAGTATGTCACTTGTTCTTTTTAATGAAATTAATTTAATTTTTAATTAAAGACACATTTGGAGTTATACCAGTAACACTATGCATGAGATATAGGTGAGGCCGATTCATATATATCAAAAATTACTTAAGGGTCATTTTACTAATGTATCAAAACAATCATATTGTGTTTTCTACTAAAATTTAATCTCAAACATGAAACACACACATTGAGTCATATGGGGAATATCATCTGTCAGTTTTATATGATACTACTATCTACAAGTCTCAAATTAAATATTAATTTCATTCTTAAATTATCAAGCCAATATGAGAACATTTTCATGTGTTTCAGTGAGTGACACAAATATTGAACAAAAATGTCAATTTGAAATTGATAATGGGAACTTTGAGTAATAACAGTCAAACCATGAGTTATATTAAGGGTTTAGTGTTTCCTACACGTGAAAAATTACTGATGTAACATTTCCATAAATTATCAAAAATATCTGAATGTGTTTTCTTGGATTTACGTTCGTCACTTCTTCCTTTTTATGAAATTAATGTCATTTTAAAATTGAAAGAAACACATGGAATCATACCAGTAACATTGTGCTGCAGATTATGGTATGGTTGTATCATACACATCAAAAATGATTTATAGATAATTTTCCTAAATTATGAAGACAATGTGAATGCATTTTCTCGGTTTTGAGAATGTCATTTGTCCTCTTAACAAAAATTGGTAACAATTCCAAATAAAAAGAAACACTATGAGTCATACTGGTCACTATGTGAGTCATAATGAGATTCATCTGATTCATACAAGTCCAAAATATTATATAGATTGTTTTACTAAATTATCAAAACAAAATAAATTCTTTTTCTTAGTTTTGAGTAGGTCAGTTGGCATTTTTACTAAAATTAATGTCAATTTTAAATAAAAAAGACACATTTGGAGTAATAATGGTCACATAGTGTGTTGAATCAAGCTGATAATTATTCTTAAATGTCAAAAATAAAACATGTATATTTTTTCTAAGGTATGAAAAAAATACATATGAATTTTATTGGTTTTTAGCATGACACTTTTCCTTTTGGTAAAATTTAATTCAATTTTATTTAAAACAACAGACGTGGAGTCTTACCGGTCACAACGTGATTTGGATTGCAGTGATGTTCATTCTTACACATAAATAATGACACATGAGTAATTTTAGAAACTTATAAAAACAATATGAATCAATTTTTTGGTTTTGAGTTGTTCAGTTGTCCTTTTTACTAAAATTGATATCAACATTAAATAAAAAGCACATATGGAGTCATATCAGTCCCACCGTACCGCATATAATGGGGAGATTGATCCATACACATCCAAAATGACTCATGTGTCATTAAAATAATGTATAAAAACAATTTGATGGAATTTTATCATTGTTATGTAGTTCACTTGTTCCTTTTGAAGTAATTGATGTCAATTTTAAATAAAATGATGCACATGGATTCATACTAGTCACATCGTGAATTATATAGAGGTTATGATTATTCCTACACATCTCAAATGATTCATGGATCATTTTAATAAGGTTTAAAAAAATATAAATTCTTTTTCATTGTTTTGAGTAGGTCATTTATCAATTTTTACCATAATTCATGTAAATTTTAAATAAAAAAGATGCACATGGAATCGTACCAATCATATTGTTCTGAAAATTGATGTAAAAATAATTTTTAAATGTCCCAAATGACCCATGTATCATTTTACTAATGCACCAAAATAATTATAATGCATTTCATAGTTTTCATTATGTCTCTTGTTCATTTTTTCTAAAATTGATGTCGATTTTAAATAAATGATTCACATGGAGTCATATCAGTCACATCGTGGATCAGATTGAGTTGAGGATTATTATTATATGTCCCAAATGACTCATGTATCATTTTTAGTTTTTAAAAACTATATGAATTCATTTTATTGGTATTGAGAAGTTCATTTTTCCTTTTTACTAGAATTGAGGTAAATTTTAAATAAAAAATTTCCACTTGGTGTCATACTGGTCATACGATGCCTTTTATTGAAATGTGTATGATTATTCCACATAAAAAATATCCCTTGGATCAATTTCCTAAAGTACCAAAACAATACGAATATATTTGGTCAGTTTTCAATACATCATTTGTTACTTTTTTATAAAATTGATGTCAATTTTAAATAAAAAGATGCACATGGAGTCATACCGATAACACTATAAGTGAGATTGAGGTGAGACTAATTCCTAAAAAACACTAATGACTCATGGATAATTTATATAAAGTATAAAAAATACATGTTTATTTCATTGTTTTTAGTAGATCATTATTCCATTTTTACAAAAATTGATGTAAATTTGAAATAAAAGACACAAATAGAGTCATACTGGTCACACCGTGCATGAGATTGTGGTGAGAATGATACCTAAACAACCCAAATGAATCATGGATATTTTCTATATTGTAAAAAACAATATAAATGTTCTTTGTGGTTTTCAATACGTTATTTGTTCTTTTCACTATAATTTATGTAAATTTTTAATAAAAAGACACACTTGGAGTCATACAGTCACATTATTAATCAGACTGAGGTGAGGCTAATTAATACACATAACAAATGACTCATGTTTTTATCCTAATGTTTTAAAATAATTATAATGAATTTTCTTTGTATTCAGTAGGTCTGTTGACCTTTTTTCTAAAATTGATGTGAATTTTAAATAAAAAAGGTGTATATGGAGTCATACTAGTCACACCATGCCTTGGATTGAGGTTTGGATGATACCTACACATTCATAATTTCTTTGGGATCATTTAACATAATTTAAAAAATAATCATAATTCTTTTGATCATTTTTCTATATTTCACTTTTACCTTTTTACTGAAATTGATGCCAATTTTAAATAAAAAGTAGCACATAGAGTCATACTAGTCACACCATGGATCGGATTTTAGGGTGAATAATTCCTACATGTCCCAAATGTCTCATGGATTTTTTTAATAAAGTATCAAAATTATTTTAATACATTTTCTTAGTATTCATTTTATCACTTTTCTTTTTTACTAAAATTTCATTTTGAACTAGAAACACAAACATTGACTCCTACTGGTCACATTGAGTATTGGTTTGATCGGATAATAATTAATACTAAACAAAATAATTTATAAATATATTTCCAAAATTATCAATACAGTCTTTGGGTTTTTGATCTATTTTACATGATTGACACATTTTGAAGTAAAATATCTATTTTAAACTAATATTGGAGACTTTGAGACGTAAAGGGTCACATCGTGCATCAAACTGAGGAGAGACCTATTCATACACATCTTAAAGGAATTATTGATCAATGTAAAAAATTATCAACATAATGTGAATCAATTAGTTTAGTTTTCAGTATGTTATTTGTCTATTTTACTAAAATTAATGTCAATTTTAAATATAATGACTCACCGGGAGTCATAATTGTCCCACCATGTATCAGATTAGTGTTTCGTATATTCCTATAGGTCTCAAAGTCACAAAAATTACTAAGAACCCATATTACCATGATTACAATTGACTTTATTTGTCAAACATGAAACAATTTTTATTGATTCAAGAATGGGTTTTCAGCTCACATCATCGAATCAATATGAAGTATTAGAAGTTCGACCAAAAAAGCAATGAAATCCTAGTAAAATTGGAATAATAGAACCTGTAATCTCTTATTTTGATTGTGGTACATAGTTGAAATTAATATATAAATTCCCAAAAGATCTATGAATATAACTAAAAAAGTATTATATAAAGATGACATGGAAAATAACTTAAAAATAATAGTTAAAATGGTGATTTTTTTAATTAAATAAGTATTATGAATTCCCATTTTTATGATGGTTGTATACATTCATGACCCATAAATAAGAATAGAATCCACCATAATATAAAAAAAAATTATTATGTGAGTAATACTAAAAATAATTAAATAAAACATAAATATGAAACAATTCATTACTTCTATGGAAATCACATATTCAGGTTATATGTGTGCATTATGTGATCATGTATGCATCCCATTCATTTCTAAGGGAATCTATACCATCTTGTGAATATGATTTTTTTAATATTCATATTAGTACTAGAAAAATATAAATAAAAAATTGATTAATAAATATTTTAAATTAAATAGTTATTATCTTTAAAAATACATATTCAGGGATGTATGTTTTTTGATGATATAAAATCTCTCTCATGAATTTAAAAACATAATAACCACTATCTTTTACATTTGTTTCATTCAGAAACTGTATAAAAATTTATGAAAATAAGTAATTTATTTTTATATGTGTTGGTATAGTGAAATATTATTATATATACCCTAATACTTATTAGGTTTTTCATCTTTTCATGGTCCTTGTGTGTAATGATTTCCCTTATGCCATAACTTTCATGATATTTATACACTATCCTATCATAATAGAATCCCCATTAAAAAATAATATCAATTATATGACATTATGTTTAGTTTAAAAATGTTGGATGTAGTGTATTAAAAACTGAAAAAATAAACTATGTGTTGTGAGTTTGTATGGAATCCTTGTAGCGAATCTAGGAAATAAATCATGGGACTTTCCAAATTGACTACAATGAGCGTCCAATGTTTCCAAAAAACCAAAAAAAGTAATCAGAAATAAAATAAATGAAAATATATTTGATATCATTAAATTTATCACTACAATGTTGGTATTAAGAAGTTTATGTCATCACTGTGTTTACTTTCAAATGATTTGTACAGGATTGCGACTATTTCACCAATTTTTTTGGTTTTATTTTTTTTGTTTTGTAGTGGTGGCATGAGGAATAACGAGTCAAAATGTTTTTCATGGGAAAATCCTTTCATATATTATTGATATATATTCCTGAAAAAAATATGGAATGTATTTAGTTCTAATTAGCCTATTATATTAGCTTTTGGAAAATTAAATCATGAAAACATACCACATATATACATTTAAAACTATGTCTCGTATCCATTCATAGATGAAGAATTCATTTTGATTCTCAAAAGCAATATATTCAATAACTACTTCATTATATATTTTTTCGTCAAAATAAACTACGTGACTACTACCAATTTGTAACATAGTATCCATATGAACCTTCAATGTTAGAAAATTTAGATATTTAATAGGTGGGGTAATGGTGATTTCAAAAGACCTTTTTTATCTATTGGTTGACGCTTTAGATGGATTTGAGTCAAAATTTCTTTTCACCCCATCCCAATATACATATATAATAACATTCATTGGTTTGGGCCTTTTTTTAATTAATTGTTAATGTAATAGCATAAAAAGTAAATTGTAAATGAATACCTCTTTATCAACATGTGTTTTTATAGGTTCTAATTTCCATGCAATGAATGTTCCAAAAGATTAGTAGAACTTATGAATATCTTTTCCATCAAGTGGAGTAGGTATCTGGGATCCCACCTTGTAAACTACACTATTCTACACTCTAACATGACCTATTTGATGAGGTACGTTGTGTAGAATGTCATTCTGGATATTGAACATCATTTCCCGACCTACAAGGAAATGGGTGGGTGTTAATAGATCTAAATCAGATTCATTTTCACCCAAATGAATATCAGTACAAGGAAGGTATCTGTGTATTTCTAATTCCCATTTCACTGAATCAATTATTAGAATAATGATTGCCTCAAATAACAAAACTCTTTGGGGGGAATGTCATACCTCAAATCCGGGGGGGGGATCTTCACCGAATGGTTTTTATTGATTTGATTATTCTCTATGCTTCCATCGATATCATTTGGTAGAAACTCATACTAGAAATGCAATTTTTCATTAAAGGAATATATTATTGTATTTATCTCTAACACTTATGTATCCTTATCCTCATATTTTTTTCTCAAAATGTGTTCGAGGTGTCACCCCAAAACTCGCACCCCTTATGTGGCCATACAATTCTATCCACATCAAGGCCACCAATAATGAGTGTTCACCTGTCATAGGTGCTAATGATTCTTGTGACTATGTTAGATAGAAAATATAAAAAATAAGTAATCATTATTATGTAATAGGTATTTAAATAAAATTTGTTTTTTTATTTCATACATACATATGTTTCCCACACTTTTTATGTGTCTTCATGTATTTGTATCCCATATTTATTTACAAGCTCCTCCTTCTATAGTAGATGCCATGGGATGAATGTGGATTTATATTTAGATTCATCAATCTGCATATAAAAAGATGAACATAATTATGTTTTTGTTTCATGTCACATAAATGTATTAAAATATATTTAAAAAATATAGAAACATTTATAGTGAATCATACCCCATCATTTATTTATGGTAGAGGTATGTTGGTTCGTATGGAAGTTCTTTATTTTCATTAATCAATTACGGTTTCCTAAATATATAATTATCAATCAAAGAGATAAAACACATACTATGAAACAATGTATTTCCATCTACAATGTACCTAAAAGGATAACTCCCCATGTCATCTAGTAAAAGCATCCCCTGCTTGTATGATTATTAGTTGTGAATATATAAGTGGTGGGTGAAGGTTTATTCTCCCTTGAGCAACTTTAAGTTAATGTCTCGTTAGAATTGTTTGAAAGCCTCTATGAATCCTTCCAGCATGAATTAATACATGTTTATTGTGGGATCAATCTAGTATAAATAAAATATACAAGGGATGAGGATGTTTAAATCAGTGTCTCAATATATTATTTTTTACAAAAATAATGAAATGATATCATTATGTTATCGTAATCTCTTCCCACAACAGTGTTTTAAGCATGGTCACAACATGGTTCCACAAATCTACATCAATCATTATACATTGTAGTGTAATGAGTCTAATGTGAATATTGACCATTTACTTTTTCGGGATAACATGATGATCCCGTGCATTCCATCCAAGCTTCAATTTTATTCCTTTACTTTTCTTCTTAATGATTTTTTCTAACAATATCTAACTATGGCACTCATATTTTTTTGCATCATAGGTCATTCATTGCCTACCATTTCATTGTATTAAACATCATCAATATGTTATTACACTACAGTGGTTGCATTGGAATGTGTATAGGTTTGTTGTACCTTTACATTAGGAGTAGTAACATGTAGAGAAATCTATTGTTTCTCGGGAGCGGTAGCATCAGCATGTGCATAAAGTCATTGCTCCACTACACTAGGACCATCAACATCTTGAGAGACCTTTTATTCCTCATGATTGGGAGAACCAACTCATGTAGAAGTCATTATCTACATAAGTGGCCTTACATATAATTTAGATTATATAAATGTGTCAGAGAACAAATAATAACATGATGCAACACAATGTATATTACAAAAATATTTAACAAGATTATTCAAATATCTTCTTTTTAAAGGCTAAATGTATTTACCCCTCTATAAAGAATTCAAATCCCAATAATATTGTGTCCTATAATATGAAAAAACCTATCTACATTACGATTTTTGAAAAATAATTGCAATGTCCCAATGAAAGGGAAATACTCAGAATAATTTTCATCTGAACCTTCTATATTTTTGGTCGACAACAGATAAATTAGATGCTTTTGGATTATAGGATCTAGAATATAAAATATGTGTACTACCTATGATTCCATTATATATAGTTCATCATTGTACACTTCCATACTAAAATCCACTTTCACGTATCCCAGTTCATCTATTTTAATTTCACTCATGTTTTCAACCCACTTTCATTGAAAAATAATCTCATGGAATGTTGTATAATCTAACTCCCATATTTTACTAATGATACCGAAGTATAAAATATTTGTGTAAATTTGATTTCTATCCTCTGTACTTGAAACAGGAACCTCTCCATCCAAAAGATAATCTCCACTATTTTTCAAGGTATCATCATCATCATATATATTTGTATAGAACATATAACGATTAATTACATATCTATTGTAAGATAATACATAAACACATGGTCCTATGGATAGCCAAAAGAGTCATTATGAAATTGAATACGTATTTTCATCTTACTCCCTAAAAATATGGTCCCAAAACCATCCTATACACAATTGATTATGTGTATTTGATATCTATAATTCATACCTTGATGGATTCATATTAATAAGAAATTATTTTTGGGTTTCATCCTCTTGATCAACCTCAAATAGATTATGAAAAACATAATGTTGGACTTGCTCCAGATCTGTAATATTGATTCTGACAACATCTCTTCCAGAAAGTCCTTCACCCTCATGCAGCCTAGTGTGATGAGATTTTAGTAGACCAATTCTTTTCACACTACATAGTTATTTAGTATAGAATTAAATGTCATTATCAAAAATATTTCACTCCTCAATACATATCTCTTACCGAATTGAATATTTGACATTCCATTTCAAAATTTTCTTATTCCTTTCAATGGGGCACATCGATATATAGTGTATAAGACCACATATTCAAATAACTCTCACAAATATAACTGTCAAGTGAACCATCATATCAAATAATGGTGGTGGGTAGAACATTTCCAAATCCCATAATATGGCATCAATTTAGCTTTAAATTCATTGAAATTTCGACGGGTCTATAATTTCTCTACATCTTTCTTTGTTGAAGAAACAATGTTTTTTCAATGTATAATGCATATTCTTGGAAAAAAAACAATGTCAAGTTATAGGAATTAGATCATTCATCAAAACATGTCAGTCATGTGATTTATGACTAGTTAAATATTAATCGTCCTTTAACCTAATATTCTAGATATTTGATAAATATTCCTCTAGAAACTTTGCATCATTATAGAAGTTACAAAACTAATATCCCTTACTGTTGGAATGTGTTTAAGTAGCTGCAGGAAGAAAAATTCATTTTTTACCCTTCACTAGTGGTAAATCCTCTTGTATTCCCATGTTATCCATTTCTAACCTATCCTTATTATTTTTCTGGGTGCATTTTGCAATGTGATAATGAAAATATCACATAAATTTTATTCAAAATTCATAACATCAAGAAAATTTCTGACATACAGACCATTCTAGTATGGTAATTCAAAAAAATTGATATCTTTTTTCAACTGGTTTTCATTAGGTTTTTGAAAATGTTTTACTAAAAAAGTGTCCACATATTTTACCTTCTTTAATAGTTGATCGCCTATTATTCACTAGTGACATTTAGGAATCCACAACACCTCAATCCAATGTACAGTGTTATTAGTATGATAGAAAGTGAATAATTTGATTTTAAATTGACATTAATTTTATCAAAAAGAATAATTAATGTACTAAAAATAGAGAAAACACGTTCATATTATTTTGATACTTCAGGGTAACATTCCATGAGTCATTTCGGATTTGTAAGAATCACTTGTACCTCAATCTAATGCATAGTGTGACTGGTATGACCCAAAGTGCACAATATTAGTTTAAAATTAACAATTTTTTTCAAAATGTGTGTCACCCATTGAAAAACAAGAAAATGATATCTGATTGTCTTAATATTTTAGGACAGCAATTCATAATTAATTTTTGATTTGTAGGATGTTGTCTAACATCAAACCGACACATTATGTGACTCGTTGACTGCATGTTCTTGTTTTATTTTGAAATGACATTTTAGTAGAAAGCACAAGTGACTGAATGAAAACCAATCAAACATATTCAGATTTCATTGTTACATTAGTACATTGATCCTTAAGTAATTTGTGACATATAGGAATCATCACACCTCAATCACAAGCACATTATGATCTGTATAAATCCAAATAATTCTTTATTTAAAATTAAAATTAATTTCCTTACAAATAAATTGTGACATACTCAAAATCAAGGAAACACTTTCAAATTGTTTTGATACTTTAGGGAAATGATATATACCTCATTTTTTATGTGTTGGAATGAACCACAACTCTATAAAATTCACAGTGTGGCTGGTATCACACCCAGTGTGTCTTTCTATTTAATGTTTACATTTTTTAATGTATTCATTCATATTAATGTTTAATTTATTTATTTATAATATTACAAATATAATATTTCTTTTTTATATAGGTGGATCATTTTTCTTAGGTTGAGGTGATTTGTTCAGAAATAGATACCATGGGAGGACTTTTTTTGGGAGGCGATCATGAGTTAAAAATGATAACATTAATGTTTTAAATTTTTTGGGGATAGTAATTGTACATGTAATTATAAAAAAAATTGATTGAAAAGTATATAGTAGTATTTTTTTCGTGAAGTCAGCTTTATATCAATTATATTATATATATTTTGTATATGTTATAGGAGGTTTTTGTAGTGGTTTGTTATACAAATAATACATTACATCTGATGGGGCATTTATCAGCACTATTTCTAAAATTGATAAAGACCATAATTTATCGGTTCTATTGAAAGCATTTATAAAGGGAAGTCTTTATCAGTTCTTTTTTTAGTGCTGATAAAGGGGAACCCCATTAATAATGATTAGATTAAAAAAATTTGTAGAGCTGTTAAAAGACTATTTTTTTGCTGCTAAAGGATATATTTTTAATAGAGATCCAATGATACAAATCTCATCTTTTTAATGTTTATAGTTAGTTTAATTGTATTTTATATACCTACAAAAACATAATATATTGAAGGTATACATTATATGTATATTAGAGTTTTGGATTATACAATGATTAATATGGTTTATTTTCTAAAACATTAGTTAAAAAAATTAACAGTATTTAAAATGATTTATGATTTAGTTTGAAATTAAAAAAATCTAAATGTTGTTACTATATATAATTGTTATAGTGGGGAGATTTTAAATTCTAACTTTTAAACTCTTTGGAGTGAACATGGAATTTATATAACATTTTTTATCTAATGAATCTATAAATAATACAATATTTAGAAGGAGGAAATGTACCATTTAAAAATTTTCATGGACTTTGTTGTGTGAATATCATGTTTTTAAAATATTTTCTGCCAAGGCCATCAATATATCCAATTATAATATGAACCATGTTTTTCATTACTTGGTTTGAAATAAATAATCTTACGAATTGTGGTATGGGAGGAAGAAAAATATTGTTCACATTAGATTTTATGGATGTGAAGTATTCATCTTGAATACAAAAGATAATTTTCATTTATTTGATCTGGATATTGATTAATGAATTTTTCTTCATTACTCCTACTCTAGTAAAAAATGTATTATTTTTAATATACAAGCTACTACCATTGAAGAAATAATACATGTCATGTTTGACGAGACAAATCCTTTTATGATGTTAAAAAATTTAAATCATGAATGAAATATAGATTATTATTTTGAAACCCCTCATTATTACCATCTTGAAGTTCAACAATATCCATGAGATGTAATTATACTATAAAACTAGACTGAAACAAATACAATTCTAAAAATAAATATCACCATTACATTTATCCTAGAATCTAGAAAGTATTATTAAATCATCCAAGGTGTCATATCATTAGTGATGTATATCAATAAGTTAGAATAATAATTTCCTTATTCAATGAATGTTAGCATATGATATTCTTATCTCAATTTGATCTTAAAATGGCGGGAAATTCCTTGGGTGGTCAATGTTGTATAAATGATATGCAAGAAGAGATTAATCTATTTAAACGAAATTTGGTTTAGGCTTTGGTTGAGTATCTTAGAGATATTTTTCTTATAATATTAACATTGGTATTCTAAAATAAAAGAAATTATAATTGAAAAATATTTTGGAATAATTGTATGTTAGTTTCTATTGTTTATAATTAGAAAAATGTAATTGATTCTAGGAATAATTGTATAATGTTATATATAATCATATATCTGTATTCTGTTAGCGTTCAAAAATTATCTGGACTTTACTCTGTTTCTAATGGATTTAAATGGACCTTTACTTAATGTTTATGTTTAGGAATATGTTTATTTTCAATATCCACGTTAATTTAAAGATATAAATATACTATAACATGTATTTAAACATATCAAGGAAGTTTATAATCATATACAATCCCCTAGAGCCTAGTATAATTTATTATCAATATTTTTATATCAAAATAATTTTTTAATGAATTATAATATCCCAATGTTTTTACCAATTATTTTATTAATGAAACATTCAACATTTTATATAGATGATTTCACTTTAACTTGAACCCATAAAAAGCACACAAATAGTTTTTCAAAACTATTAAAAATGATTTTGATATGAATATTATTGGTGAAAATAATTACATCCTTAGATTCCAAATTGTTCAAATACTGGATGAAATTCTATTAACCATACATTAATATATAATAGATTTACTCAAATGTTTTGGTTTTCACAATTCTTCTATTATTTTTATATTGGAAAGAACCTCATTTAATCATTATCTTGATGAATCTATAAAATTGGTAGATTGTTTTTTAAAGTGATAATCATAAAACTATTATAATTGATGGATAATAAACTATATATTATGTTTTCTATGTGATTTTATGTCAGATTCTAAGACTATCCAAATGAATCCTATCTTACTTTTGTTAAACAAGTCTTTCGTTATTTTAGTGAAACCTTAGAACATACACACTTTGATACATATGGATCATAGATGACTCTAAAATTTATTCAGATGCTAATTTTTAATACATTAGAATTGATTCAAAGATAACATCCATAAAATTTTACATTCATAGTGAATAATTACATTCATGATCAAATAAGAATAAACATTCAGTATCAATTTCCACTATTGAAGCTAAATATGTGGAAATCAAAAATTCTTCTGCTCAATTTTTATGAATTTCAATGCACTCATAGATTTTGGTATATGTGCCACTGAAATTATTTTTCATAGTAATATATAAAGGCTATTTATTTTTACAATAAAATATCACACCATTCATGAGATAAAAACATATATATAAGATTCCACTTCCTTTAAGATCGGACAAAAAATGTGATATTATTATTGAGTTTTTCTAGACATAAATTTTTTTTATTTATATCTTCACCATCCTATTAAATTTTGATATATTTTAATGTATTAAACAGAATATGGGTATGATAAATAGAAAATTATTATATGTTTTCAACTTTTTTGACTATGTATTGACCATGAAAAACTCCTAATGATAGTGGAGGAAATTTCTTGTTTATTAGAAATATAATAACTTTTTAAACATGTACATGATATTTTTTAAAAGAATATATGAATGGAAATTGCATGATTTTTTTTTATAACATATCCTATAACTATACTCAGTGAATGATGTATTTCTCATGTATTTATCGATAGATAAATTATTAAAGGTAAATTTCATTTATTTTTTTTATCATACAAGCATAACCCCAAAATGTATTTTATGAGATTTTATTTAGTTTTATTTTATTTATACGTACTATATGTAGAATTTACATTTATATACCTTTGAGGATACTCTTATGTTTTAATATTCATTTAAAAAAATTTACATTGACATAAAAATTTTTACTTGAAGAATATTATATTATTATTCTAATAAACCCTTAAGAAAAGAGGGCGTTATTTTTTTAACTTTTCCTATGAGTCCCAATATTTTTAAAATGATTATTTTGAAGTTAAGGGAAAGCATTTAGAACATTTTTTGGAACCATCTTCAATAAATTACAATATTCAATAGGCATCAGAAGACAACTACCTTTTGAATTATTTCTTTTATTCATATCATCCATTTGATTATTATCACAGAATAATTTATATACTTATCATTAATCACAAATACTGGGGAGAGTTCTTAATTATTTCAATTGTTGTTTTAGTATGGGGTAGAATTGAATCCCTAGTTGAGAAACCAAAAATCAAAATTAGAGAGGATAACTCTAACATATTCATTTCATATCTTAATGAGTTATAAATATAGATGTTATAGGTAAATTTCTATTTTTCTTTCTCTAGATTCTGTACTTCTCACTTATTACTTATTCGCAATGAATATTCATTATTATGTTTCTTTTAAAAAAAATAAGATTTGTAAGAAAGTTTGTTTTCCTTCATGGTTTCAATAGATTTGAGATATTTGAGTTTTAAATTGTTTTAGTGAGAAAATTTTCTATATTTATGAATTTTTTAGATGATTTGTGAAGAATATAAGTTATATAGATTCTGAAATTGTTAAATAAATTTATTTTATATTTTTATGATATAAAAAGTTTTACCAATGTTATAGGAATTATTTTCATTTAAATTTTATTGAAACTTGCCTTTTGTTAGACTTTTGTGATAGACAAAAAGGGGAAGATTAGTGAGTTAAATGAATCTTACATAACTTTTTTTGAATGTGACGACACATATTAATTTTAATTTGAGTTGAATATTTTTTTTATGTTTTATTTAGTAAATTTTATAACTTTCTATTCTTTGATCTCATAAATTGAGATGAACTATCTATATTTTGGTTAATCAAAAGGTCACACAGAACTCTAAAAACACACACTATCAAAATATTGTTTAGATTATGATTCCATTGTAACTAAATAAGGAATAAATTTAATGTTATCATTTAATTTTTTTAAAACATAATCTATAAATGTGGTACGGAATTTAGGACAAAAAGATACACATATACTAGAAAACATATATCATGAATCTTACACCATCTCACTACCTTGAGTGCTTAGGATTATATTTTTTTTTTGTTTTTTACTTATAGATTACTTTTTCAAGGATTGTATTATAAAATATATATTCCTATTTATGTATAATATTTCTTATATTCTTCATTATTACTGATATTCCAGTGGAGAATCTATAGCTTATGACTGTTTGATTGATGAAATTTTGGGACTAAAATATATATACTTATAGATGATGAATTCAATGATGTCTAGTGAAATTTGTATTAATTATTATTATTTTGATCAAATAATAGATTGGGGATAGATATGCCTAATATCAATGATTTATTGAATTTTTTCCAGTTGTGGAACATGTACCTTATGACATGTCAGGTCAATAATGTTATTTGGGAAGAACTAGGATACCTTGATTTAGGTTTTTGATTCATCTTCTACTTTGGAGTAAATGTGAAGAATAATTTATTGTAATTGTTTTGGTAATAAATATACTTTTATGTGTGTTTTTTTACCAATACTCCAAGGATTATTTTTTTTCATTTATTAATTTCCAGTTTATTTATTTGATCAGTTGTGTATTAATCTTCATGTAGTGTTATTTTCTTATATGGAAATTAATTTTTAATATTTAATATGTAAATTTATATGATGATTTTATTATATGTTGTAAAATATTAAAAAATGATGATTTAGATTGTGTGAAAAATTGATTTGGTCGATTAAAATTAATTCACCCCTCTAAAAATTTCCATGTGTTTTTTTATTTGTGATAGTTTTTTTCAAATATTAGAGTTTTGGTGTGGTGACAGAATTTTGGTTCAGTTTTATGTTTTAGTCAATTTTGGAATCAATTTCATTTGGTTACTTTTTTCTACACATCCTATGGTTAATCTAATGTTTCATTTAAACCAAGATCTTTGGTTGGAGCGAATTAGATGTTCATACCTCAATGAACAAAATTCAGAGTTTGGTTTGGTGGCAACACTTATACACTTATACATGTAGAATAATTATAAAAATTAATTATATATCCCTATTATATATTATAGAAGATATTTGTAGTGCAATAATTTTAGAATGTTTAGTGTTGGAATAGGATAAGGTACTGGTGGTTAATTTCAACACAAATGATTTTGGATTCTAGAATGTGTGAATAAAGGATAGTCTACAATATGAGGACCTGTATCTAGTATTAATAGCTACCAAGATATAAGTTATGAATATGTGTGAATTAGATAGAATTTCTAATTAATCAATTGTAGTGATCCATATTTCACAATCCAAGATTTTGAATAATGAAATTAGAGAGGATAAAAAATCTAACAACATAAGAAATTTCTTGGAGATAAATATGATATGTTAAAAATTATGGACAATGTGTTCTTATTATAGAATATATTAAACATGTTAATTAAAAATGGAGGATAATACTTGATCACATCAATAACATAAATATAATAAAAGGTCAATTTTAATTAGACAAGGATAAATTTTGAGATAAAAATTGGGAACTATTGTTACATTCATCACTCCTTGATCCATTGGATATAATGGTCACCATGGAGAGTAACTCAATATCTAAGGCTGGATATGAATATTCAGATATTAGGGATCTTATTCAGAATAATGAACGTTATCAAGAAAAATATTTATGTTTTTTTAAGTGATTCATTGTTCATAAAATCATATATTTAGAGCATCAAATGTCTGATCATCATATTTACAGTCACATGAAATTCAATATGCTACTTGTGGGTGGGTTTGATTTGAAGGAAATGACAGTTCATCTCTTTAATAGTAGTTAAGATATCATAAGTTCATATCCTATAATGAAATCAAAGGAGGTATTGAATGTTGGGTTAATCTATAGAAGTAAACATCGAGATAAAATAATTTAGAATTGTTTAACTAGGGAAGTTGTTGAGGTCCATAATGTTACATGTGATCTATAATGACATTCCAAATGGGGGGTTTTTTTACAGTAGGGGAGGGCAATGTGACCAACACTACTGATAATGATTTCTATAAAAAATATTAGGGGATACCCATGAATGGTTTATCTACGTTTGAATGATTCAATTTGATACATGCACATTTCATTGGAGTTTTATAATTGTTTAACAATTTTGAAATAAAATATTACAAGGGGTGTTAGCCCATAGAATGTATTATTTATTACATCAAGTAAAATTAAAATGTCACAATGGTTACATTTGTGCACAAAGTATAAAAGTATGAACCAAATTAAACTCTCATGTGACCCTATTCTACTTTACTTTTATTCCATGCATTAATATTTCTTGTTTTTATTTATTTCTTGTTTTTATATTTTCTCTAACGTATGTGTGAGGTTGACTTAGTGTAGTGGGTAGGGTGTAGTGACACCCTACTTCTATTATACTCAATCAAGGGGAAGTGAAATTCCAGAGGATTGGTTTTACATTATACTAATGTGTATAGAAACATTCACTAGAATTTTGATTGTACTTTTGGTGGTTTTTTCAATATTAAATGTCTTCAATTTTTTAGGAAATACTTTCTTCCCCAAAAAGTGAAATCGGAGGGTGAGTTTCACACTCTAGGTTCAATACACCAGTAGCAACATAATCATGAAATTAGATAAATTAAATATCAATATTGATAAATTAAATGGAATCAGTTTTAGATTCAAGATAATTAATATTTAAAATATTTTTATTCATAAGGAACTAAAATTCACATTGTTCGTTGGTGAAGCCAGTACTAATCGAGAAATATGAATAAGAGTGCATGTATAGGAAAATGCTAGTGTTGTTAAAAATTTCTATCTTAAGGAATGTTTTCTTTCAATATTTAAGAGAATAAGATTTCAATAGATTTTATAAAGGCATTGGAAGATATGTTTGATATTTTTCAACTATTAATAATGTCTCTATATTGAAATAGTTATTCAAATTATGGTTGATATAAGGAAGGGTCTTGAAGAAAATGTCATACACGATGGTGTTTCATGTTATATGATGGTGTCTCTGGAAGTTGAGGAAGAAAGCAAGACATGATAGGGTGATCTCATCTAGTAGATCTGTTATTATATAGAAAGAATATTTGTTAATCGACATGGTAAAGATCATGAGAAACTGTAGGGATGCCCCATCTCTACGTTGGTTTAAAGTAGGGTCTCAAGTGGACCAACCAGACAGTAGGTGTTCAAGAATCAACAATGTGTTATGGATTCCTCCCCAAGGGGATTGAAGCTAAACACATACGTTTCGAGCACCATGTGAGGTATGTGTAGAGGTGAGGTAATTCGTGATGCCAATGGGTTGGTCGTCATAGATTTTACTACCTGACCGGGCTAGGTATCTTCACTCCATGTTGAGGCTATGGTGATGTTCACAGGCCTTAGGCTGTGCAGTTAATGGAGTTATGACATCATAGAGGTCAAAACCGATTCAATGGTGTTTCATAATTCCCTCCATGGTGTCGAGGTTACCCCTTGATCGATATCCTATACCATAAGGTAATTTAATGGTATTAATACCAAAAACATCAAATTGGTCCATACTCTATGGGAGGGGAACAATGTTTTGGATTACATTGCCTTGCTCTTTATCCTTGGTCTGAGAAATTTATGTCTGCAATGTTTGAATAGCCTTAAGCCCAAGGGGGTCAAATTGATTAGATGAGATTCCCTCAATCTCAATTACATTAGGCCTCCTTAGTCTCTTGTTCCTTTGGCATGTAGTGTCAGATCATTCTCCTTTTTATCTTCCTTTGTTTTGAATAAATATTTACATATTGACGATGAAACTCAATGAGAAATCATGATGAAGGGAAGTTCACGTACCAACTAGTAGTTATCTTAATATAAATAGAGGATTAAATTCACCTCAAATGAAAAAAATATATTACAATATGAAATAATAGATATGTCTCAAGAAAGGAAGTATAGAAAGATTTGAGGCAAGTCATCTGGTCCATGTCCAACCTACTTGAAATGTGTAAGAAAAATATATAGAAATATTAAAAAATTCCCAATGAGAACACCAGATATTCATCAATGATCACTAATTCATATTCTCTTAATACAACATATAGTTTTAAGAAAATAATACTCTTTTGTATTCTTAGGTGATTGAATCTAGAGTATGATTTTATTCAACTATATATTGTAGATGCATAATATGTTATGTATTTGAGTGGTTTTAGAAAGTCCATTTAATTGATGTTGAATCCATATATGTTTTTTTAAAGGACCGGCCACCATCCAAATTAAAAAATGATGGAATCATGAGGATAATGGAAGTTTTTCGTATCCCTAGCCTCAAAAAAAATATAATTTATATTAGAAAAAAATGATGATGTATACTATGAGACAAGCTTTACAGATGAGGTATGGAAAGTAATATGAGGTTCGATGATAATTTTATGAGGAGTAAAGGATGAGACCATTTACATGACTATGAGATCAGATGTAATGATAGATTCCAGAAGTATAAATATTGGTGATGTAAATGTATATAACTATATGTCCAATCACTACATTGAAATGATATTTAATGTTATAAAGCCCATGGTCATACTGATTCCTGATCAAGTCGAAATTTAAAAGTGGTAATGTAGTGTACTATTAACGAAAAAAAGAGTCTGTTTCAGCATATTGTTCGGAATGCTAGGAATTAGAAGTTGTAGATTGTATACTTAGATGTCTGTGGACGTGACCCCAATGATTCCTATAGTGTTTTCTTCAAAATGATTTATTTCATGGATGATTCAACAAGTAATGTTTGTGTTTGTTTATTCACGGATAAGTTTAATATATTAAATTTGTTAACTCAAAAGAAATTATATAGAAAAAGGGAATATGACTGAAATTTGAAGTGAATACATAAATTGAACAATAATGAGTACCCTGGACAAAACTTCAGTAATTTACTCAAGAACGAAGGAAGAAATCATAAAAATATATTTCTTGTAACTTCATGTCTTAATTGTGAACATTAAATAATGCATATGAACATAATATAGAAGTAAATAAGTATGAGGTTTCACATGTCATGCCTAAAGAAATTTGGGGATATGAACTCAATATAGTGAAATATCTCATCAAAAATAAGTTTTGAATCAACAGTTTGGAAGGATGTTCATGGAGATTTGTGTGCTATAAAATGATCGGAAGTTCATCATCTAAGATTTTTTTAAATTTTATAATATGAATGGTTAAATTATTAGGATAGGGATAAACATTATTGAAAATCAAAAATATGTGTTTTCCTTGGCAATGAAGATAATAAAATTATATGAACTGTGGGATGGTGAAGGGAAACAAATAATTAAATTTAATTAAGATGTATTTAACAAAAACATATTGTTGAAGGATCGTAACATAGAAAAGAATGATACTGAAGGAAAAATAAATTGTTGATGTTTTGGATGATATGTATATCAATAATTCAAAAAAAAAACAGGAGAACATGAATAAAGGTGCTGAAGAAACTAGAATTATAGTTTTTGGACTATCTATGTTTTATAATGTTCAAGGGTATCTAAAGATCTAGTAACAGCACTAGTTGTATGGGATCTGGAAGTATGAGAACCATATGTTAAGTACTGGATGAAAGTGTAGATCCAAGATGTACATTCCAAACAATTTCGTTAAGGAGAACAACTAGAATCAGAATACCTGTTCAATTTTATGTGGTTAAAATGAATTTTACTACTCCTAAAAGATTCTTGTGCATATGAAAATATAGAGAAATATACCTCTCTTATTGACTCTATGAAGTGGGATTCATCCATGAATGAATAGATTAGTTCATTAAAATTAAATAAAACATAAAAAATGACTGAGAAACTATATGGTAATTAGACATTTGTTAATAACTGGGTTTACTAGAATAAGGAATGATATGATGGAAAGAAAATTTATAAATAAGAAATGATAATAAAATTATTTTAATACTTTGATGGAGTAGATTTTTCGAAAATGTTCTCACTAGTTGTTAAAAATTATACCATAAGAATAGTATTAATTATGTTTTAATCAAAATATCTATATATAGAGATGATGAATTTCAAACTATACCTGGAAATCTCAGCTAGAGACAACATCTTTGACCATTTATTAAAATAAAATAAAAGTACAATAAGAAAGTATCACAAGCCAGAAAAAGGAACTACATATCATAAATACCATACCTATCACCATATCCATTATCCATTTATCAAATTTATATTAACTTCATGATGAGTTAAAAGATGAGATTTTCATGAAAAATTCAGTCAGTGTACCCAAATTTGGCCATAAGAATTTGGTTTTAAAAACCAAACAAAATATGGTATTCCTTGAAGAAAGCACCATGATAGTGGAATCATAAATTTTATGGGTTAATGTAAGAAGAAGAAATGATTAGTTGTAACATTGTTAATTATTATCAATATAAGAAAATCTATGACAATACATTCTTCATTTTGTGTTTGTATAATGATGACATGTCACTGATTTAACAATATGTTCAAAAGATTCCAAAATTGAAAAATAAGTTATCCAAACATTTCAAGATGAAAAATAATTGGAATGTAAAGATGATAATAGGGATGAGGATATAAAGAGGTAATAATTATTAAAAATTGGTTATATCCTAGAAGGATTATATATATATAATAATTAATTGCTTTCGAATGTCTAAATCAAAACAAACCAGTACCCCTTTTATTGAAGAGTTTTATCTTTCCAATGACCAAGTACCTATAATGGAAGATTTGCGTCAATAAATAGAGAAGGTAATATTTTCTTTACTATCTAGAGTTTTAACGTATGAAAAAGTTTTTAGTTGATCATATATTAAATTTGCAGTAGTATTTTTTAGAATTTTATTTTAAAAACTCAAGAAAGGAACCTTTTTAAGGTATTAGGTCGATAATTTAGTATTTAAGAAGTTTATAATATGTGTCTCTTTGTTTTAGTGGGGAATATACAATATAATTTTTTATTGATACATACTTTACTGGTGACTCATATATTCATAAGAGTACAACTTGGTCCATATTTAATTTTTCAGGAACAAACAGCTGTTGGATATCATATATAAATTACATTATTAAAGGAATTATAACTAAAGTAGGTTATGTAACAATTACTAATTCTATGAAGGATGTGGTTTTGTTAAAGTGGTTGGTAATGGATTTTGGATGTTTTTTAGAAGGAGGGACTCTTTTCTATGAAATACAGTGTGAATTACACTTTTATAAAAAGCTGTTTTTCCATGAAATGATAAAGCACATTGAACTAAAGTACCACTTCATCAATAATTTTCTAGAGGAGAATGTGTTATGGATATGGAATATCGTTAGTAGAAATAGTACAATTGAAATATTCTCTATGACATTATCACATGTATGAATAAGTCAGTATTATGAATTAGTAGGGTTTTTAAAAAAAGTAGATGGAAAATGTTGATGAATACTGGTCTATAGATAAATGATTAATTTTTTTCTGAGGAGAGTTAATAAGATTTCCCCTATAACAAGTCTTAAAGTTTGATGTTGTTGGTATGTGAAGCCTTGTTAATATCGTTAAAATCTCAAATCATTTGATGTTTGATAATCATATTTATGTTCACTGAAAATTTGATTAGTGGCAGATGGATGTGCTTTTTGTGAAGGAATCCAATGATTATCTCTTCAATAGTAGTTTAGACATTGTAAGTTCATATATACTTAAGAAATAAATGGTTGTTTAGAATGTGGAAAACTCGATAGGAGTAACTCTTTAGAAAGAATAATTGAGAAAAGTTTATTGATGAAAGTGGTTGACATCAACAGTGTTATGGGTGATCAAAAATCACATTTTATATGAAGGTTCCTCCAAAATTATGGGAAGGTGGTCTGACCAACACAAACAACTAGTTTTCTTATAAAAGGAATTGGGGAGAGACCTTAAATGGTGTAACTAGGTGTGCAATAGTTTATATGACACATACATAGTGCATTAGAGTTTTAAAAAATTGGTAATAATTATACAAATAAATATTAATGATGGTGTCTTTCCATTTAATTTACTCTTTATACTTATATTTACATAAAAATTCATAATATTCCCTCCTGTTTATCAAGGAGAAATGTCTGGAACACATTAAAATATAACATGCCATAGTAATAATTTATGTACTTCTATTTCAGGTATTTCAATTCATATTTTCCATAATATTAATGATGGTGTCTTTCCATTTAATTCACTTTACAGCTTTACTGTAATATTTGTCATTTTCATAGGTTTTGTTGTTGAAAAATAGAAAATGTGACCACTAATAAAGTAAATTGTTTTTTGGTTTTCTCTCTATTTTATGTCTATAATACTATACAATATAATATAATGCGTATTTATTCTGTAAAAATGTCATATATAAATTATATGTCATCAAATTCTTCCCCTATTAGAAATTTCATCCCCAAAATTTCAAAATGCATTCCTACTTCAGAATATATGCTAGTACTTATATTTCATTACTTCCATAGGTTACCAGGAAACCTCTTCATATTTATGGTTCAATGGTAACACTTTTACATGGATAGTGGTTTGGTTTCATAGAAATTTGTTTGTATAGTCTAATATATTCACATATTACTCCTTATAAGAGAGTCCATGATCTATTTTTACCACCTTTAGATTACATATATGTGTGGGATCATATATGTACTTCCATCAGAGAGATATATGAAACATTATATGAACTCGTTCCATGTTTGGTGGATTTTCTTATAGATATATCACTACTCCTCTGTGATCATGTATCTCAAAGGGATCAGTATACCTAACATTGGGATTTCTCTTCATACCAAACCACATGAATCTAGTCCATTGTAATATTCAATGGAAATTTTTTCCTCCAAAATCAAAATCCATGTCCCATTAATGGTTTTAAGATAATTATTTTTTCAATCTAAGTAGATTTTATATGCTTTTGGAAAGATTCAACCTTTTCTATCATCTCATTAACAATATCGAGTCCAAGTAGATTTTTCTCACTAACATCTTCCCACAGTACATGAGTTCTACATCTCTTCCCATATAGAGCTTTATATGGTTCCATTTTAATACTATAGTGTATGATATTTTTTATGAGAACAATAAAATTGGTGTATGTTGATCCCATACTCCTATGAATTCCATTTAAAAATCTCTGAGTATGTCCTTGAGTTTCACAATAGTATCTGTTAGATTGAAATATTTTTTGTGGGAGATTGGATGTTTTGAAATTCAATTCAGTATTCATATAATGATGATGATGTATCTAGAATTTAGTGGTGAACCTCGAATGATGATCATAAATGATCATTGGTGGTTCCCCATTCCACCTCACAACACCCTTTACATATATATTGGAAATAAGGTCACAAAAGAAGTCTTTCCAAAGAGTGATGATGTGAGAAGTCATTGTGAGTTCATCTAACACAACCAAAATCAAATTTATTAATGTGGATGTATTAAGGAGACCACTAAAAATGTCTATGGTAATGTTATCACATTTTCATGCGGTTATGTAAAATGGTTTTATCATCCCCTTGGACATCATTCACTCTTTTTTAACAGGCTGACATACCATGTTGTATAAGGTGTAGTCATCAATATCATTCTTCATGTTGTCCCACAATAAGTTCTTTGGATGATGATGATACATATTTTTACTTCTAGGATATATTGATATACAGATAAAGAGGAGAAATATACATTATACAATAGATCGTCATTTATATCAGTTGAATATGGCACACGAATTCATGTTCTAAACTGAATGAAATAATCCTTATCGAGGTTTAATTCATGAACATTACTTTACATTACTACCATCGCCTTATTTTAAATATCTAAAACAGCAATTTTTTCCACCTTGATCTTCTCATGGATTGATGGCTAGGAAATCATTTAGACTAGGTATGAACTATAATTTACTATTTTTATTTCAAGATCCATACTATGTATATACATGAATATAGGGTCTTTCTCAATCCACATCATGGATGTAGTAAAATGCTTACTTCTCTTAAGAACAAAAGCTACCTTATTATACTTTCTAGGATGACAGTGAAAAGAGAAGTCGTTGTCCTTGATTAGCTCTAACCATCTTCACTAACGCTTTTTGTTCACTTTGTGTATGAATATATACATTAATATCTTTTGAAATGTATATATGATTCACTTCTCACTATAGAGTGAGTGGTTCCTAATCATTAAAGCACATACTGTGACTACTGACTCTAGATCACACATCGTGTAGTTCAACTTATAGATCTTCAAGAGTCATGAGGCATAGGCTTTCACTTTTTCAATTTTCATGAGTGAAAAATACGATATTTTCATTAAAGTATCACATAATATCACAAAAACCATCCTCATGAGGGTAGTGGGAGTATAAGCATATTAATTAGCCTATTTTTGAGATCATTAAACCGTTCCAGACATTTTTTCTACTAGAAATACTGTAACCCTTTTTTGTTTTAACATAGTTAGTGGGATCGAAAATCTGGAGAAATTTATCACAACTTGTTGGAAGTAACCATATAATATAATATAATTATTGATTTTTATGAAACATGAGGGTCAAGGTTATCCAAAAATGCACTTATTTTTTAAGGTTCTATAAAAAATATAATCACTTTTGATAACGTTCCTCAAGAATATGTTTCATTGTATAAAAAAGTCACACATTTTCTGAACAAAGCATACACCATATCAAATATTAATGTTTTCAACCAATCCTTATATACAGTTAATATCCCTCCATTATCTGGAATAAAAAATAATTTCATCAATAAATAATACAAAAAGAATTTCAATGTAGTCTATAATGACTATATTCATCAAATCCTTTAATATCACATTGGTATTAGTTAGAATGAAGGGAATCAATTTGAACTCATAGTGTGAATACCATTATGGTAGGATATCTTATAAATATTTCCTTTTTTCACCATAAGATAATCATATCTGGAATGAATATCATCCTTGGATAAGAATTTATCTCCTTGAAGTTGATTGATCAAGTCATCAATCCTTGGAATATTATACTAGTTATGTATGGAGATCATGTTGAGCTCTCAGTAATCGATGAAAAACTACAATGAACCATCAATTTTAATAAAAAGGTACACCAGTGTACCCTAAGGTGATATGATACAGCATATGAATAATTTATTTCAATTATCTTGCAACATCTTCTTTTTATCAACTAGCAATATTAGGGCCATCCTATAGAGGAATTTTGATATAGGTGTTGTTCTAGGTATACGTTATTTAGAGAAATCACCCTCACAATATGGGGTAAGTATAGTATATACTTCAGGAAATACGTTATTATATTTTCTTATAATAGGAATTTCCTCATGTTTGGTGTTATTATATTACCAAACCATTTTGGAAATATATTCTTCTTTACTGGGTATCAACACCAATACCATTGAGGTATTTTATAATTTAGATTTAGGATATTACATACAATTGTATAAAAGCAGGGTATGATTCCAAATACATAATGAAATTTACTTTTCTTGATATTTTACATGATCTCTATATAATAAGAGGATATATATGACTATTATAGAATCAAATTCCTCCAAGGGATAGATTACAATATTTCCTAGAAGAATATTCCAATATACACTTATAAGTGAAGTTTCCAACACTTCGGTTAAAATTACAACACCACTAGGTGTTTTTATAGATATATCTACTTCAAGGTATTAGGGATGAGATTTAACGATTCTAGAAAACATATAGAACATCAAGGAACGTGAAGAACAATAATCAAATAAAATATTTTCCTTAATTTAGTGAATATGAAGTGTCACTTGGAGGAATTAATTTTGAGGTTCCACATCAACAGTGGTGATGAAATAATTATCCCCATACTCCCTCAAATTTGATGGTTTCTGATGCTTAATACAATAAAATACCTATGGTTTAGTGAACTGGATTGTATAATGCAATTCCTCCGTGAATTTTTACCATTGAACTATGGTTGGTGAATTTTTAGGTTCTTTCCCTTCATTGATAACATGGACCAACTTCTTAATGTCTCTCTAACATTCATGATCTTGGTAGACTTCTCTTCCACACTTAATACAATTCATTGTCCCATAAAGACAATTCCAAATATTCTTTATTCCAAATATTTGATATGTGGGTAGTTGAATATTATTTCATCCTTTTATATTCGTTCCACTAGCCTAAATCTCCATTATTTTATTCTTATCTCCATATCCATGGGTCCATTCTACAAACTATATCTTTACTTTTAGATTAAATATAACAACTTATTCATAACGTCTAATGTCTTATACAGATAGAGCTTTTGGAGTTGTTTATTTAGACCTTTGTAGAGTCTATATATTTTCACTTCATCATTGATAACAAAACCTAATGCATACCATGTACGTCTTGTGAAAATTTACTTTTAATTCATTACATATTAATTTTCTTTTTTATATGGATCTAAAATTATCTATACATATATATTTGTAGAGTTTGATTGAAATAATTGTTAATAAATATCTTTTTAATTTCTTCCCACTCCATTTAATCTATTTTGTATTTCACATTCATATTATTTATCAATACGAACCATTGATCAACCTCTCTATCTAAATGGTAGATAGAATAGGAAAATTTCTTCTTTTTAGAATAATGTGAATAGAAATGATATTATCAATTTATTTATCCAACTTTTCAGAGATAGTGAATTAGAAGATATACTAAATGCCAGTGGTCATGGTAGCATAAAAGAATTAAAATCAAGTTTCTCATTTCTGGATGAAGATGGATGTTTAATATATTTCAGGTTATTATAAATAGATTGAGATAAATAGGTAATAATTTCTATGATGTTTTGAGCTACATGAACCATTTTGTTAGGAATGATGTTCAGAAAATTATTGAGTTGTCCCTCATATGGTTTGTTACTCAGGTTTCTCCATGTTACCTCCATTTTTAAAATAAAAAAGTATTGAACAAAACAGAAGTCAATAAATCATAAATATTTTCATTTCTTGTGAAACTAAATTATATCTTCATATTTTATGGTATGACTATATGTATCTTTTTTTCCAATGATATATGTAGTATCATGTACATATATTACAGGTACAAGTTGAGTTAATACACAATGATACCTTTCAATGTTATTACACCTACAAACATATATTCCAAATCCATGAGTAATTGTATAATCTAGACGTAGACATTATTTCTTAGAAACTACATTTTATTTTAATTTTATAAAACTATTGATGATTATTGATACTTATATTTATCCTCACACTGTTCCTCTAAATTTTCCTAGTAATGATACCAAAATTAACTAAACCATGCATTAATACCAACTATAGCGACTCAACTTTTTCATACATGACATTAAATCATTTTTAATATAAATAACAAAACAGTAATACATTCCCAGAAAAAATGGTTTAGAGTCTAGGGAAAATTATGTTTACACATCACTTATACATAATAAAATATAAATATTATTTAAATATTTATTCTTCATCCTCCTAGGTCTCTCATGATCTCTTTAGTACGTATAATCACTTAAGGATATACATCTATGAATGGTGTGAGCTATAATCCTTATAAAGTAGAGGAATAACATGGGAGGAATAATAGATATGAATAAATAGTAGATGAGTGAGTATAATAATCATCATAATATCATAATAAAATTATTATAATCATAATCATAGGAGAAACATTTGAAAATTTCAACGAATTTAGAATAAGAATAATAATGAAACATCGTAACATAGTGGTCCTATACCACACACAACTCTAAAATATATAACATCAAGTTCATGTATAACACATGTGAAAACAATAATAACATTATAATTTTGAGAACAATATATAATTATTTTCATGTATAATAAAAACAATATCATGATATAAAACACATTACCTAATGCATCGGTGTGATATATAATTCAGTTCCTACCCATCAAATTATAAAATCTTCATAATCAAGTATGGAAGATATAAATGAAACATATAACAATCGTATTCCTGAAATAAACCCATAAAAATATATGGATTTTATAAAGGTTGTGTAAATAATACTTTAATGATTAACTATTGAGGATCCAAAATTATTAAGGTAATTTTTTTTTTCATAACATGACATTATTCTGGAGTATATATGAAACAACTCTAGATGAGTCAACTTGTTGTTTGGAAAAATAATGTCTCCTTGAAAAAGAATTTTATTAGGATTGGAAATCATTTTGACAAGGTAGAAACTTGTATTTTCAAATAAATAAATTTAAAAAAAATATCTAAAATATATTTAAAGGATATTTGGGTAATATAAATTCTAAAAGCATTGTTAAATAGAAGATAACTCAAAATAAATATGTGGGTTCAAGATTCCAATTACCTTAAATCCTATTACTTTTCATCATATTTACACCAACTATATAACAAAAAATTTGTTTTCAACATATGAAATAGCAATTCAATAATATTAGTTTATGTATTTATTGATCCATAAATTTTTTTTATTCTATTTGATGACAATCATTGTTAATCGAAATTTGTTTTTATACCATTATTTTATTAAATTATCCCATTTTTCTTTATTTTTTTATTTTCAATGTTATTTATACATAAGTAAAATTATTTCCAAAATATGAAAACATGTGATTAAATAATTATATATTATAAAAAATCAATAATATCCACTAATCAAGGTGGTGACAAGTAGAGAGTGGGTAATGTCTTCATGGGAGGTTGACTGATTGTTGACTGAACATTGTCAAAAGAAGAGGAAGTGAAATAAGAAATACATTATGGAAAAAATGTAATAGTTATAAAAGGTTAAAATCATGAGAATAATGTTAAAATAAAAATCAATTAATCAAATAATATATTTTTATAAAAGGATTAGATAAAAATAGGAAGAGAATAGGGAAATGAGTAAAAACATTAATGAAAACAAACCCTCTTCCCGATGATTCGTCTTTACTACGACAGTAAATTCCTTCTGGAATTGGATTTGAGTGACTTGTTAATGTACCTAAAGATGATAAGAGGATTAAGAGAGATAATTTTGGTAGATATATGGATTTTTAAAGTGAGGTAGGGGTAGTTTTCCAAGGGGAGTGGACGGGTGTTTTATAGTTACAGAGTGGGGTATTTTTACGTTTTAATAGAAAATAAATCATTATACCTAAAGTAAAACATTAAAAAATATATTTGACACCATTAAACATATTTTAAAAAAATAAGATGATTTCATGGCTTTAAAACTCATTATAAATACAATTTATTAGTTTAATCAAAATGAACAAATAAAAATGTAAACAATGTTTATTTAAGGGGACACAATGGACTTTTAGACTTTGGAAATTGTATATATTGTTTTTAAATGATCCATTTGTTTAATCAATTTATTTAGGGTTGATAAAAATAATTTAATATATATTAAATCATTATTACATCACTATTATTTAATAAAAAAAGTGGTATTGAAAAAATATAATTTTATTATTCAAGAAAAAATCGATGTTTCTCAGATTATTATCAAAAAATGACCCTAGAAAAGAATTGATGTTTCGATTAAAAAAATTAAATTCATTTCATTAAAATATTTTTTATAATATAGTTATTTTTAAATTTTAATATATAAACTATGTTTTTTATGAAATACATTAAAGAATTATTTTTTAAAAAACTACATGTCATTTCCTTGGGTTTTTAAACGATGTATTTATTTTACAAAATTAAAATATTTATCTATCCTTAAATTATTAATAAATAATATTATTAATATTAATTTTTTTAATTTTATAGACATATCATTATTCTAATAGTCATTTTACTATTCCCAATGGCCAGGTTATGATTCCTAACAGTCAAGTTAATATTTCAACTTCCATGTTACAATTACTATAGTCAAATTATTATTTCAATGATCATATTATATCATATATACGCCTTTTAAATCCATCATGCATTATTAACTATAATTCATCCAAAGGTTATATATTTTTTTCTTCTAATTTTTTGGTTAGTTTACTAAACTTTTCATTCTTTTCCATAGTGTTTTTCATGGTAGTGACAATTCATGTAGATCGGGATGATATAATTTTCTCATTCTAGTATTTAAATTTTAAATTTTTTTACTCTTGTACTATTTTGGATTTTAATATTTTTAATTGTTGGAAAATTTAACAATGCATTTTAATAAAATAATTTTTTTATGTATTTATATTTATTATATTCATATGATACTATATAATATTATATTATACGAAATTATTTATGAATAAAATAACATTTATAATATTTGGGTCATTTAACATGGGATATATATTCTATAAATTCTTTTCCCCTAACATATAATAGAGGGATTATGAATAATTATAAAGATACTTGTTTTGACATGGTGCATCTTGTAGATGATAAATCTCTGAATATTTTATGAATGTGTAGCACAATGTGTCATTTTCATTATTAATAATTTATTTAATTTTGGGATTATATTTTTTGTTTTAGGCATGAGTTTTATTTATTCCACTAATCTTCCCTATGTGTAAAGTTACTGTAGTGTTTGAAAGTCATGTAGACGGACCTTTTACAAGGGGTCCTTCTATTTTTCTTTTAAATTAGATGGATTAGGAGAAACCATGTGATGAAATGTACATAGAAACATACATAGAATCATTTCCAGTTCTTTTTGGACATGTGCAGTTTGACCCATATAACTAGCACACTCGTTGTGCAATTCCAATTAGAAACTATGCGATCATACCCTTCCATGGGATTTATTTTCCACATGAGTTTCATGTAATTATGAGAATCTATGTCATAGCGATGTGAGATTATTTTAAGATTAACAGAGACATTCTGTATGGTTGATTCACAATTTTCCAAACCATTTTGTTACCATGAGAACTACCTAGTCTCTAAAAAGTGCGATTTTACTTGTGTACCCCTATCATTTTTAATGGTTTTTTCCTTTATTTCTTTTAATATTTACTCATATGATATAGATGTACTAATGGGATATTTTCTCCCATCCTCATTGATCTCCAAGTTGTCCCACCTAATTTTCATGTGAATCCCTCTAGGTAAATTCTAATTTTCATTCTCCTTCTATATCATCTTCCATTATTCTTTATTTAATATCCCCTCAAAACCCTAGGGGATTATAGGGGAATATTTCAAGGTATTTGGTGTTATATTCATGGGATGTTTTGTTGGTAGGCCATGTAGATGACCCTTGAGTCCTGTTTGTGTGTTATCTATAGAAGACGTTGACTTCCAACTATATTGTTGAACCATGGTCAGTGTTTTTGTAATATTAATTTGAAGGGAATTTCACGGATTAGTTGTATATGTAAATTTATTTGTTCATAAAATAATAGCAATATATTATATTTATAACGGATTTCTTAATTGTTTTGAAATTAAAACTCTCTGGAAAAAAAGGTGGTTTCAAGAGGATTTAATTTCTAAAATGGTTTTTGATTTTCATTCACTAGAAAATGATTTTAATGACTTTATTAACACTAATTGTATTTATAAATATCATTAAAAAATGTTTTATTCAGATATAAATTTAAAAGTGGTGTTATGAACCGTTGAGAGTTTTAATTAAAGAGAATGATGATTTTTTTGGGGTTTCAAAGAAATTATTTTGAATTATTTGATAATATTTTTTTGAAGTGAATTTAAATAGTTTTATTTTATTGAATAATTTTAAATGTAATTTCAAATAATGATAAATGGATTGTCATATTGAGTCAATATTTTAGTGAGATCCATTTGGAACTTTTAAATCGGTTACAATGGTTTGTGTATGAGACCCCCTTAAAACCCCTTGTTGGACTGTGCCTGATATAGATAATGTATCAAGAGGAATGCTTTATATTTCATCATATATGAATGACATGAAAATAAAAGAATTTCATAGAATTTTTTTGGGGGTGATATGATATTTAGTTCTTATAATTTGTTGTTTCAAGTGATTTCTCACCTCATATAGTTTGAATTATATGGGGATCCTAGGCATATTAGTAAGGGATTATGAGACAATTCTATTGAGATCCAATGTGATGGAGTATATCTGTTATAGTAATGGAGGCCATTGAGGAGTTCCACCATTGAATGTATCTCTGAGAAGTCGATTGGTTGTAGTCTTAAGGATGCATTGATTGGAAAGAATATGGTTTCAAATTGAATTTTTTTATAGTCAACATGAAAAGGCCTAGAAATTTCTATTGATTTTTTTAAAAAAACATGGGATTTTGTTTGAGTTTGCAAAAATTTATAGTACTTGATTTTGAGGCCCGGTGTGCCCGAAATCAATTTCTAAAGTTTTCTTCAGGTATGTTCAGTAAATGTACCAGCGGGATTTTATAACATTTGAACCATTGCTCAGAAATGAAATCTGAGGGCACTGTTGAACTCATAACGTTGGTATTCACTTAAAAAGACTTTCACCTCAACGATAGTTGGTCAAGAATGAAAATTAGTTTTGGTGTTTTAATGAATAAATAAAATAAAAATAATGTGTGTAGCTTATTTTTATTTGGTGGTTAAAACCTCCAAGTGGAGGTTGGGGGTGGGGCCACCACACCTTAACCTCCCATGAGAGGTTATGGTGGTGGTGCCCCCCCAAACATAACCTCCCTTGGGAGGATAAATTTTGGTGGGTAACACCTGAGCTTTTAACCTCTTTGACTCCCCATTTAAGAGGAAAAAACTCTCGACCATCCTCACTAATTACTTGATCAAACTCCACCCCATTAATTAAGTAAGTTATCTCATTTAACTAAACACCAAATTTTGAATTCATGCCAAAAAATAAAATAATAGATAATCTATTGTTTCATTTGGATGGAATCATCCTTTTGTTGGAAAGGAGAATTGAGGAGATCTTGGAGATAGAACCCCAAGGAAGGAAGAACTCTCCAATGAGGAAGAAGCACCGAAGAATGACGGAAAACTTCTTCCTTCTTCAACCGGAACAAAGGAGGGAGAACTGTCCTTGAAGAATGCGGCTGACACCATCCTCTGCTTCTTCATTTTCGACGTCAACGAATCGATGTCTTCCTTTTTGCGTTATAATCAACGAACAATGATATGAGGTAGGTGATTTGAATAAATTTTGTTCCATTCTACGTCGTTAAATCTTGGGTAATGTTTTGCTGATTGATATCACCATAACGTGGAGGGATCGGGCCACACGAACATGACCTGAACATCCCCCTTCATTATTCCTCGCATGTTGATGACTGTGATGGTGCAACAGCAACCGGAATAGGGCCGGCCACAAAGAAACCAGCAGTGATGGGCCGCCGGGTCACTAGAAGGGCGCGGCGCCGTCGCGCCGTGAAAATAATGAGGTCGCGGCCCATGGCCACGTCGGTACAAACGGGTGGTCGCAAGGCCATCGGAGGGGTGAAGTGCCATTGTTCCGCGCCGCACAGCGGATAAGATCCATGACTAGGGTGGGATGAGGCAGAGGAGTAGAGGTGGCCAGTTGGGCCGTCTGCTGGCGGAGAGAACCGGTTGGCCGCTCGACCAGCCGGACAAGGCGGGACCGTCTTGGGTCCCTCAGGATACAGAACCAGTGCCTTTCCCCAGTTCTGTTCAGGAGATAGGGGGTGTGGAAGACCACATTACATAGCTAGGGAGGCCCCCATAGTCCACCGCCAGCCACTGGCCATCCGGGCCATGCAGGCCGCCAGCCAGGCCACACGGGCCACCAGCCTGGCCTCGGGTGCCGCCGGGCCAGACGCAGCTCAGGTCAGGCCTCCCTTTCGGGTCGGGTTGAACCCTTGGGCCGGGTTTACCCCTCGGTCTAGGTCAAATGCGTGGTCTGCATCGGACTCGTAGTCCGGGTCGGACCTGCGGACCGGGTCAGACCCGAGTCCGGACCTGTTGACCCGAATTCCCCTTTTCACCCAATAACTTGGGCTACGGGGGTCTGATCGAAGAACCGTCTATGGAAATGGAAATCTTGGAGCAAGATGGTTCTTTTAGAATTACCCACTTTATAATTGTACATAGTTGGTGTTGGGCAAAAATCCCTCAAGGTAACATTGCAGCATTTTTGGGTTGATTGTGTTTGTTGACAAAGCAGGTTTCCATGGAGAATTGTCGAGTTCCCGAGAAGTTGTTGACATTCCATGTTGACAAAGAACTTTGACAAAGGAAAGGACGATCTGGAGGCGGTACAAAAGAGAAGTACAAGGTGGCACCGTTTTCCAGTGTTTGCCAAATTTTTGGGCCTGAAAATCGCCAATGGAAAATGGAGTGATATGTTGTTGGCAAAGGTTGAGGAGAGAGAAATGAAGGAGGTGTGCGGAAAAATCAAGCGTGGCGCGCAAAAATAGAGGGTTGCGCGAAATCTTGAAGTGTGGCGCGCAAAACAGCGGGTTGCGCGAAATTGTATTTCGCGCAAAAGATGTTTCAAGGCCGAAAGCTTGAAAAACGGTAAAGGCATGAGGCGCGCGCGATTTTGGAGGCGTGCGCGGAAAATTGAAGTGGCGCGCGAAATAGCAGATGAAGTATTTCGCGCAAGAGGTGTTTCGAGCTCCGAAGCTCGGAAAATGGCAAAGGCATGAGGTGCGCGAAATTATGGAGCAGTGCGCGGAAAATGGTTGTGCGCGGAAGATTTGGATTTCGCGATCAAAGCGGATTACGCGCTCAAAGAGGGTTTTTCGCGCGGGGTCGATTTTGCCTATAAATATGAAGTGAACCTCCTCCATTAAGAGGAGTTCAAGACATAGAAAATACCCGAGCTCTGGTGCGCGAAATTGAAGTTTGAAAGGGTGTTGCGCGTAAACTTAAAGTTTGCGCGTAAAGTCAGATTGCGCAAAAAGCAAAGGCTGCGCAGAAAGTTTGAGTTGGCGCGTAAAAGGAAGGTTGCGCGAAAAGTGGATTTCGCGCAGAGGCAGTGAATTGCGCGCAAGGCAGTTTCCAGGCTGCGCGTAAAATTTGAAGGTTGCGCGAAAAAGGAATTTCGCGCAAAGCATAGAAATTGCGCGCAAGGCACCGTAAGGGTTGCGCGTAAAACTTGAGGTTGCCCGGTACATCCGGTGCAAAGTGAGATTCATCTGCGGGTGAAAGTTGGACTTCAATAGAGCATCTACATACAGAGAAAGATGCATTCCTTAATGGAAATGAAGAGACCTACAGGTCTATAAACTGTGAGTGAATCCCTTCCAAGAGCAGTGAGCTTAGGAAGAGGAAGAAGGTGATCCTCTCCACCGGCAGTGAGCCAGAGAGAGAGAAACAGGGAGTGACCCTTGGGAAAGCAGTGAGCTGACCCTAAACCTTGTATAGGCAGTGAGCCTGGGCATAGAAGTGATCTAGCCCGAACATTGTAATCCACAGCTAGTGAAGTTTAGTGGACTTGGTACGACCGGCAACCTGTCGGCGTATGCTCCTTGGACGTAGCCCTTAGCGGTGAACCAAGTAAAATTGTTGTGTCCTGTGCTTGCTTTACTTTCTGTTTATATTGTGCAGCAGGAAAGAGAGAGAAGAGTGTTTTGCTTAACAGCGAAACAAGATCAGAACGGGCTTTAATTTTTAATTAGTCATACCCTGATTCACCCCCCCCTCTCAGGGTATTCAGCCTAGTGGACCTAACAAGTGGTATCAGAGGGAAGGTTAACAGTTGGTCTTCTCTCAATGGAGGTCACTAATCATAGAGGGATTCCGATCTTCGATGGATGTAATTTTCAGATATGGAAGAATCGAATGCAACACTATTTCCGATCTCTGGGAATGGATGTGTTTTCAGCAGCTATGCATGGTATCACAGCTGATATTACTAGTGGTGCATTATCAGAAGCTGAGCACAAAGAGTTGGATGCTGATTCCAAAGCAATAAACACCTTAGGTGGAGCCCTCTCTAATCCCATTTATACAAAGGTGATGTCATGCAAAACGTCACATGCCATGTGGGAAAAACTTTTGAATATTTATGAAGGGGATACCAAAGTCAGAGAGGCAAAGCTGCAAGTGTTGTGGAACAATTATGAAGATCTCAAAATGAACCCGAATGAGTCCGTTGATGCATTCTTTGACAGGGTAAATGCTGTGGTAGAAGACATGCGGGGTCTTGGAGAAATTATCGAAGACATTAAAATCGTAAAGCGCATCTTGAGAAAGCTTCCACCTCGGTTCAATCCGAAAGTTTCTGTGTTGGAAGATAAAGATCCGAAAGAGCTAACATTGGATAACCTACACAGCACTCTCGTTGCATATGAAATGAGAAATGATGACAACGATGCTGTGGAAAAGGGGAAATCCAAAGAAGTGGCATTTAAGGCCATGAAGAGGCTCACTATTGAAGATTCTCAGGAGGAAGAAGAGTCAGATGAGGTGATGTCATTCCTTTCTTCAAATCTGCAAAGAGGAAAAGGAAAGTTTAAAGGGAAACTTCCACTAGCATGCTTCCGATGCGGAAAGGTTGGTCATCTTGCTGCAAGATGCCCCAAAAAGTTTCAAGAAGAAAGCGATGAAGATGAAGTTAAGACTCCCATAAAAAAATCTTCAGCCTATGTGAAAGGGAAGAAGCAGTTCAAGAGAAATTTCTTTAAGAAGAAGAATCTTCTTTCCCAAGAAATTGACAGTTCAGCTGAGTCTGAGGGTGAAGAAGTTGAAGAGATAGAAAACTGCAAAGATCATGGTCAAAATGCGATGGTGGCTGTTGCTAGTAGTGATCTAGAAAAGAAAGAAACCGAAACTGATGAAGAAGAAGAACAAATTGAAGGGAGAGTTGACATGGAAGCTGAATTAGAAGCAGCTCTTGAAGAGATAGATGTTTGGCGAGCAAAAACAAAGAAAGCCAACAAGATAGTACGTGATGCCAAACTCTACATGCAACAACAAGAAGAAGAGAAGTCTGAGCTTGAGAAAGAAATTGAGAATCTTAAGTCTTCCAGGCCAGAGCGCACAGAAAAGGTTGATGAGCATAAGCTCAAGATTGAAGAGCAGAAAAGGGAGATCGATTGCTTGAGTCGAAAAGTGAAGGATCACGTCAAGCGTATTGAAGAGCTTGAAGAGGAAGTTGTCGGTCTGCGAAAAAAGGTTAAAGACCAGGAAAAACCGTCGAATCCCAACACATTCTTGGGAAATCAGGTCGTTACGAAGACGGAAAAGAAGAAAGAAGAGCCTATTAGTTCAGCAGGAAAGAAGCAGCAATTGAACTCATATGTTAAGGCTGATTCACGACTTAATCAGAAACAAAAATCTGCGGCAGTTGAAGTTAGACCGCAAGCACCTGTCCCGAGATTGAAAGTGGATTTGAGCACAAAGAAGGATCAAAATACTCAGAGATCCAAAGGGGAAACTCGTAGTGCTGAAGTAACACGAAGGAATGCGCCTTATATCAGGTGTTATTGTTGTGGAAAGATGGGACATTCACAGTATGTGTGTTCCATAGCCAAAAGATATCGAAGGGAACAAGAACAGAGATGGCAGCCAAACAGAGAACAGTTTTCCAGAACATTTTTTGAAGGACACTGTTTTTGGTGCGGAGGATTTGGACACATGGCTAGGTACTGCACTCCGACCATTCAGAAAAATGTGCCAAAGCAGAATCAAAATGTTCGCAAGCAGCAGATCAGTAAACCGACAAATGAGTTAAAAGTTCAGAACAGATTTGCAGTTTTGCAAGATGAAGCTGGTCCATCATACTCTGAGAAAGAACAGAAGCCTCAATCCATGCCTAGTATGAAAGAAAAAGTATGGACTAGGAAGAAGAAAACTGAGAAGGCCGTAGTTGCTGAAATTGCCCTTAAAGCATCAGATCGTTCTGGCGTTTGGATCCTTGACAGTGGTTGCACATCCCACATGACAGGTAATAAGGATCTGGTTACAGGCATAAAATATGACAAAGAAGGAGTTGTCAAGTTTGGAAATGATGAAGGCCTGAAGATTGTTGGCTCAGGAAAAGCCAAGTTTGGGGGCAAAGAAATGAGACATGCTGATGTCTTGGTGGTAGAGGGTCTCAGTCATAATTTGCTTAGCGTCAGTCAACTATGTGACTCTGGGCACTCTATACTTTTTACCAAGAAGATGGGTATTGTTAAAGGAAAAGATGGAATAGTCATTCTTCAGGGAAAACGAACAAAGGGGAATCTTTACCTGGTAGGTGGGGAAGAAGATTCATGCCTTTTATCCAGAGAAGAAGAAAATCAGCTGTGGCATAAGCGACTTGGTCATCTGTGTCAACCATCTATGGAAGATCTGGTAAAGTGTGATGCTGCTAGAGACCTTCCCAAACTATCACGTGATCGCACTCATACGTGTGATGCTTGTCAACAAGGGAAGATCATCAGGAAGACATACAGGCCAAAGGAACAAAAAGCAACTCGAGTGCTCGAATTGGTGCATGCTGATGTATGTGGACCTATCTCACCACGAGCTATAGATGGGCAAAGGTACTATGTTCTTTTCATTGATGACTACAGCAGAATGGCCTGGGTATTCATCATTACCCATAAGACAGAGGTGTTCAGTTGCATAAAGCAGTACAGGAGGGAATCAGAAAAGATGCTTGGGCAGAAAATTCTGAAGTTTCGTACTGATAACGGTATAGAATTTACAAACAGTCAGGTTGAAAACTATCTCGAGAAACATGGGATAAGGCATCAAGTTTCATCAGTAAGAACTCCCCAACAGAATGGAGTGGTAGAAAGGAGGAATAGGATCATTAACAACATGGCCAGAACAATGCTTATTGATAAGGACCTACCAGAGAAATTTTGGAAGGAAGCAGTTTTGACATCAGTCTATGTTTCAAACAGGTCCCTGTTATGTCCGAAGCAAGGGAAGACTCCGTATGAACTGTGGTACGGAAAGAAGCCAATGTTGAAATACTTTCGAATCTTTGGAAGTATGTGTTTCATTCTCAACAAAGAACATCATAGGAAGTTCGAGGCACGAGGAGATGAAGGGATATTCCTTGGCTATTCAGGGAAAAGCAAAGCATATAAGTGCTTCAACAAGAGGCTGGGAAAAATTGTTGAGAGTAATGATGTCACTATAGTCGAAAATGAACAGACTGCTCAACGACCCAGTGAACAGTACCTGGATGAAAGTGATGATGAGGTAAGCAACCCAGGGGGAGCAGAAGTGGCAGAAGCTGACTCAGAAGAAGATACTGATGATGAAGAGGAAAGTGTCAAGTCGGTGTCTGCGAGGAAGACAAAGAGTCGAGCTGAGATTGATAGGCAGAATATCATTGGTGATCAAACAGCTCCAGTTCAGACTCGAAGAATGAAATCATCACAGCAAGCATCGTTTTTGTCTCAAGTGGAGCCGAAATGTTTTTCTGATGCAGCTGAAGATGAAAACTGGGTTCAGGCCATGAACGAAGAGCTTGATCAGATTGAGAAGAACCAGACATGGGAGATTGTTTCGAGGCCAGCGGACAAGAATGTCATTGGGACCAAATGGGTCTATCGCAACAAGATGAATGAAGATGGCACAGTGATTCGGAACAAAGCACGACTAGTGTGCAAGGGGTACTCCCAAATTGAGGGAATTGATGTTGATGAGACATTTGCACCGGTTGCAAGGCTGGAGACAATAAGATTATTCCTAGCCATCGCAGTGCAAAGGAAGTTCAAAGTGTTCCAGATGGATGTCAAATCCGCATTCTTGAATGGGGTTCTGGAAGAGGAGGTGTATATTGAGCAGCCAGATGGTTTTCTCATTCATGAGGATGAGAACAAAGTTTGCAGGCTGAAGAAGGCATTGTATGGGTTGAAACAAGCACCAAGGGCATGGTACTCAAGGCTTGATCAGTACTTGAAGAAGCTTGGTTTTCAGCGTGGAGGAGTTGATTACAATCTCTATTTCAGTAATGACAGTAATCAAAGGATGATGGTGTTGGTTTATGTCGATGACATAATATTTGGTGGATCAGATGAAGCTCAGTGCAGACAGTTTTCTGAATTCATGAAAAATGAGTTTGAAATGTCAATGATTGGAGAGCTAACGTTTTTCCTTGGTCTACAGGTGACACAAGGAAGGAATGGAACTTTCATTTCTCAATCCAAATATGCCAAGGAGGTTCTAAGAAGGTTTGGAATGGAAAATTCCAAGGAGATGAAGACTCCGGTGGCTACCCGGATGAAATTATCAAAAGATGAGGATGGCAAGGCAGTTAATATCACAGAATACAGGCAAATCATTGGAAGTCTGTTGTACTTAACCGCAACAAGGCCTGATATTGTGTTCGCCACGTGCCAAGCAGCGAGATATCAAAGTAATCCCAAGGAAAGTCACATGCTCGCAGTAAAAAGAATACTTCGGTATATTAAGGGCACGGTGGACTTCGGCTTGACATACAATGACAAATCTCAGACAGAGTTATTGGGGTACACTGATGCAGACTGGGCCGGTTCAGCCGATGATAGAAAATCAACGTCAGGTGGTGCATTCTATCTTGGTGGATTGTGTATTTCTTGGCTAAGCAAGAAACAAGATTGCATTTCATTGAGCACCGCAGAAGCTGAGTATATTGCGGCCACTCAAGCATGCACACAGTTATTGTGGATGAAGCAGCAGCTTGAAGATATGGGAGTTGAAGTGAAGTCTCCGATCGGAATCCAGTGTGACAACTCAAGTGCTATAAATCTTAGCAAAAATCCCGTCCATCATTCAAGGACAAAGCACATTGAGATTAAGTATCATTTTATTAAGGAGAAAGTTGAGCAGGGGATCGTGAAATTGGAGTATGTGCCTACAGAACTACAGGTTGCAGACATTCTGACAAAGGCCTTACCCAAGGAAGCATTTGAGAGGCATCGACTGGCTCTGGGAGTTCAGTCTACTCCCCGCACTTGAAATAGTGTGGATATGGGCCCCCCCCTCTCCCCGAGGTATGGTGTGTTTTTCCCTAATGTGCTGATATGTGTTCTCTACTATGTTACAGACTACAAAGGCGTGACCTTTGGGTTTGTTGACAAAGGGGGAGAAAAGTGCTTGAAAAGTGCTTGACAAAGGGGGAGAAAAGTGTTTGTTCAAGGGAGAAAATAGTGCGGAGATTTGATAAATCATAATTGATACGGGGAGAAGCTGACAGGTGGAGCAGCCAGAAAGGGGGAGCAATGAGAAAGGGGGAGAGATTTTTAAATCTGACGATGCTAGAAGTGATCGATCAAATCATAGAAATCACGACAGCTGAGGATCGTGATAAAGGCAGATCAGTGGTGTTGGAATGGTGTGAGACAGTGTCCAGCTATCAACAATCGGTATCAACTTAAGAATTCACCAATTGGTATCAGTGTGGTTCAACAACTGGTTTTATTTTAAGAATTGGTGTCAGGGTGGAATCGACAATTAGGGTCTGACATGAAGTGATTCATTGATGAACTTTTCATTCTACTCTTGTTTCTCACGCCGAGCATTGCTCATGTGGGCTTAGAGTACATGTTAAGTGAATCCTTGAACGCTATCATAATCGCAAGAGGCGAATGGTGGTAGCAGCTGGAAGAAGACTCAGTGAGGTATCAAAGTGCAGAAAATATTTCTGAGCAGAGTTGTGAAGAGTTGTCAACAAACCCAAAGGGGGAGATTGTTGGGCAAAAATCCCTCAAGGTAACATTGCAGCATTTTTGGGTTGATTGTGTTTGTTGACAAAGCAGGTTTCCATGGAGAATTGTCGAGTTCCCGAGAAGTTGTTGACATTCCATGTTGACAAAGAACTTTGACAAAGGAAAGGACGATCTGGAGGCGGTACAAAAGAGAAGTACAAGGTGGCACCGTTTTCCAGTGTTTGCCAAATTTTTGGGCCTGAAAATCGCCAATGGAAAATGGAGTGATATGTTGTTGGCAAAGGTTGAGGAGAGAGAAATGAAGGAGGTGTGCGGAAAAATCAAGCGTGGCGCGCAAAAATAGAGGGTTGCGCGAAATCTTGAAGTGTGGCGCGCAAAACAGCGGGTTGCGCGAAATTGTATTTCGCGCAAAAGATGTTTCAAGGCCGAAAGCTTGAAAAACGGTAAAGGCATGAGGCGCGCGCGATTTTGGAGGCGTGCGCGGAAAATTGAAGTGGCGCGCGAAATAGCAGATGAAGTATTTCGCGCAAGAGGTGTTTCGAGCTCCGAAGCTCGGAAAATGGCAAAGGCATGAGGTGCGCGAAATTATGGAGCAGTGCGCGGAAAATGGTTGTGCGCGGAAGATTTGGATTTCGCGATCAAAGCGGATTACGCGCTCAAAGAGGGTTTTTCGCGCGGGGTCGATTTTGCCTATAAATATGAAGTGAACCTCCTCCATTAAGAGGAGTTCAAGACATAGAAAATACCCGAGCTCTGGTGCGCGAAATTGAAGTTTGAAAGGGTGTTGCGCGTAAACTTAAAGTTTGCGCGTAAAGTCAGATTGCGCAAAAAGCAAAGGCTGCGCAGAAAGTTTGAGTTGGCGCGTAAAAGGAAGGTTGCGCGAAAAGTGGATTTCGCGCAGAGGCAGTGAATTGCGCGCAAGGCAGTTTCCAGGCTGCGCGTAAAATTTGAAGGTTGCGCGAAAAAGGAATTTCGCGCAAAGCATAGAAATTGCGCGCAAGGCACCGTAAGGGTTGCGCGTAAAACTTGAGGTTGCCCGGTACATCCGGTGCAAAGTGAGATTCATCTGCGGGTGAAAGTTGGACTTCAATAGAGCATCTACATACAGAGAAAGATGCATTCCTTAATGGAAATGAAGAGACCTACAGGTCTATAAACTGTGAGTGAATCCCTTCCAAGAGCAGTGAGCTTAGGAAGAGGAAGAAGGTGATCCTCTCCACCGGCAGTGAGCCAGAGAGAGAGAAACAGGGAGTGACCCTTGGGAAAGCAGTGAGCTGACCCTAAACCTTGTATAGGCAGTGAGCCTGGGCATAGAAGTGATCTAGCCCGAACATTGTAATCCACAGCTAGTGAAGTTTAGTGGACTTGGTACGACCGGCAACCTGTCGGCGTATGCTCCTTGGACGTAGCCCTTAGCGGTGAACCAAGTAAAATTGTTGTGTCCTGTGCTTGCTTTACTTTCTGTTTATATTGTGCAGCAGGAAAGAGAGAGAAGAGTGTTTTGCTTAACAGCGAAACAAGATCAGAACGGGCTTTAATTTTTAATTAGTCATACCCTGATTCACCCCCCCCTCTCAGGGTATTCAGCCTAGTGGACCTAACAGTTGGGGTACGGTTGGGTTTATTTTGAACCGAAATTCAACTGGTCCCCGAGATGGAAATTCCAGTAACTCACAGACCGGGCATCCGATTGACGCGCCATCTGTTGTGTTGAGACCCCTATGACGTGGAATACCATAGAGATAATTCTACCTAGGAATTCATGATTTTTGTAGAATCAAATAGTATCTTGTGGAGTATATCTTCTAGAGACGAGTAGGCATTTGTGTGGGAACCTAGTAGCTGGCTGAGACTTGACGACTAGTGACCGTTTAGACTCTGAGTGATTTTACTAGCCCAGTGGGGAGAGCCTCTGTGTGAGTGCGGAAGGCCCATAGTTGAGATAAAAATTGTGTGAGCACGACAGACCCACGGTACTCGACACATGGAGTAACTCAGCAGGCTACTCGGGGAGCGCCTCTGTGTGATTGCAATAGACCCACAGTGGAGAGAGCCTCTGTGTGAGCATAGCATATCCACGGTACTCGATAGTAGGAGTACCTCAGCAGTCCAAGTTAGTGGGAATCTCCACTGTGTGACGCGTGAGGCCCACTGTACTTGATAGTGGAGGAGTTCTCCAGCAGCCGATGGTTCAGATTAATAAAAATCTAGGTTTGTGCTCAGTCAATGACTTTTGTGTTTTTCTCATAATTGAGATTAGTAACTACATAACATAGGTATATGTATGGTAATATACCTATTTAATGGTTATCTATTGATTTCATACTTCGTGGTTTATCCTTGTTTAATTTAGTGAGACCTTGAAGCTCTCGGGGTCCCTACTGAGAATCATTATACTCACCCCTGCATGGGCTATGCCCGCACCTAACTGCGTTTGCAGACGATGGTAAGTGCTGACTGAGGCAGAGAGTAGCAGGACAGGACAGTACCAAGAGGTGGATCACTCAGTGTGATGGTGCACAGAAAAGGTGGATGGACGTGGAGTGCTGAGGAGGCCATCTGAACCTACACAACGGGTAGAAACGCTAGAGGATGATTGAGTAACTTCTTTACTTTTCCTCATTTGTACTATATTTCAGTTGTACTTGTACCTTACTATTGGGATTGTATTTCTGGCCCCTTTTTCTTTCCAAAACATCTTTTTTATATAGTTTTACTTAGTGTTTTTCTTCCAGTTGTGTACTCTGATATGTTTGTTACATTTAAAAAGGCAATGCCTTCCCAGTTTAGGGATATACACATTTGGTGCTAGTCATTAGCCCCTGGCCTATGGAAGGCGGGTTTGGGGTAGTCAGGATACAGGCCTCGGGGTACGGGTTGTGAAAAATTGGTATCTGAGGGTCGGTTAAACCATAGAACATATAACTCTGATCATTCTTTTCTGTGAGGAAATGGTGTTAGGGGTATAAATTGTGGTTTTTAGTTTAAGGAGTTCAGTGTTGTTGCGGGCGATCGACGTATCCATACACCAGGACCCTGAATTCTGATTTCCAACTCAGTGCATGAAAACACTAAATGCGTGTGTGTTTCCAAATTTTTTATTTAAGTCATCTCAACCAGGTTAGATCACCAGGTATAATATTTTGACCATGTCGCATCTGTTTCTTTCTAGATTCCTCCACACGAACGACCAGTTTGAGCCCCGAGATTCATACTTTCTGATAGCCCATTAAGAGATGAGGCCTCGGTGCAGGGACCTTAACCAGCAGAGGCACCATCGGTACTAATTCCCATTGGTCCATAGATGTCACCAGCCCCAGCAGAAGACGATGAACGCCGATTGAGCGCCTTGCATGAGTTCCAATTCTAGAGGCCACCTAGGTTCAGGGGAGGGACGAACCCATAGGAGGCTGAGGATTGGCTGGAGCCTGTGGTGAGAGTCTTCAGGCTAGTAGGGACACCAGTAGACTTCATGGTGATCCTTTCTGCGAGTCTCCTTCAGGCAGAAACATGCATATGCTGGTGCCTGATGCTCTAGGATCATGACTAGGGGACCCTACTCGGGGCAGACATTGAGAGCATGTTCCGGGTGGAGTTTGTACCAACCACCCTTTGTGCGGTACGAGTAACTGAGCTAATTTATTTTCAGCATGGAATCATGAAGGTGGCGTAGCACTCAGCGAGGTTCACTGACCTCTCATGCTACTCCATAGGTATGGGGTGGGACCCCTTTTTCAGGGCCCGGACAATCGAGCAGGGGATCAGGAAAGAGATCAGAGCATCAATGATCTCCCTCAGCATCCTGATGCAAGAGAGGGTGTTATAGAGTTGAGAGTTTCTTTACTGAGCAGTCACCAGCAGCAGGACCCACTACTAGCTGACATGAAGCAGAGTCTACTGCAGCTGTAGTAGATAGATGTCACAGAGGTCCAAGAGGACCATACCTATAGGTGGGCGACCGCACGACTCATGATCGGTTTTTCATGGCACCCGGAGTGGAGGCAGAGCTACACATTCCAGTAACAGACAGTGTTATTCATGCGGTGGGCTAGGTCACATGGCTCGTGACTATTCGTCCCACTGATCCGATGATCAGCAGGAATTTGAGGGACCTCCCAAGAAGAGGAAGATATTCGGATGAGATGGACCGCAGGGAGATGGCGAACGTGGTAGAGGAGTTGGTTGTGCAGATAACGGAGGAAAACGTTTCGAGGTGTTACCACCACCACCACTAGGAGGCCCACCCCGACCACAGGGATTAGGTGGACATGGGAGAGCTCACCTCCAAGCCGCTAATGCATATGATCATGGTGCTCCAAAGATGATTCGAGGTACGATCTGTGCCTACTCTACCATACATGCAGTTCGTATAGACATAGGTTCCAGTCACTCTTTCTTTACCACTGCCCTCATTTGGTGCTCGCAGATTACTATGGAGGCCTTGGCTTTATCCTTATGGCTAGATACCCCTACAAGAGATGAATGGATTATTACGCACTGGTTCCAGAAGTGTGTCCTTACTCTAGGAGGCGAGAGCTCCAGGTGGGATCTCATCATAGCAGCATCGAGGCCTTACGACGCCATCATTGGTATGGTCTGGTTATATACAGTCCATGCTCATATCGACTGTATTAGGAGCAAAGTGTGGTGTGTCCCCACGAATGGGACCAGGTTCACCTTCACCGGTGTGAAGGAAGCCTTTGCAGCACATGACATACTTACTCGGAGGAGGGTGAAAACGATCACTCATCTATTGGCCTGCCTTACCCTTGGAGAAGTAGATGTGGAGAGTCTGAGCTGTCCTATAGTGGTGGAATAGTACGCAGATGTTTTCCCAGATGATTTTCAGGAATACCTCCTCATAGAGAGGTAGACTTATACATTAACGTGTACCCTGTGACGACACCTATATTTACTCCATCATATCATATGGATCCCGCTGAGCATTGTGAGCTATGGATACAACTAGTGGAATTATAAGGGAAGGGATTAATCCAGAGCAGTGTTTCTCCCCAGGAAGCCCAGATTATGATCACCAAGGAGGCAGATGGGAGATTTTGGCTCTCTGTTGACTACTGATTCCTGAACTAGTTGACCATGAAAAATAGGTACCCACTTCTAAGGATTTATGACTTATTTGATCAGCATAATTGAGTAGAGTGGTTATCGAAGATAGACCTCAGACTAGGATATCACCAGCTCAGAGTTCGAGATGAGGATGTGCATAAGACCACCTTCAGGTGTCGGTACGACCACTATGAGTTCTTGGCTATTCCCTTCGGCATAACCAATTGTTCAAAAGTGTTCATAGGGCTCATGAACATGATCTTCTAGCCATACCTCGACCACTTTGTCATAGTCTTAATTGACAACATTCTGATATACTCGACTACTAAGGAGGAGCATGCCAACCATTTTCGGGTAGTACTGGACACACTATGAGAGCACTAGATTTATTTTAAGCTCTCGAAGTGCCAGTTATGGACTCGATAGGTTCAAATTCTCATACATGTAATCTCGGAGGCTGGAGTTGCAGTGGACCCAACAAAGATTGAGGTGGTACTTTCCTGGGTGCCACCCAGGAGTGTGATGATGGTGTGGAGTTTCCTAGGATTGGCAAGATACAATTAGAGGTTCATTCCAGACTTCTACAGATTTACAGAGCCACTATCATCCTTGACAATGAAGGGGAAACCCTTTGTGTGGTTGGAGATATGTCATCATTGCCTTCAGGAGCTGAGGAAGAGGCTGAATAGTGCCCCCATCTTGAGCCTTCCAGAGGAAGGCATCAGGTACATAGTCTAATGTGACACATCATGGACTGGACTTGGGTGTGTCCTGAAGTAGGATAGAGCTGTGATCACATATCTTTCTCAGTAGATGAGATAGCATGAGTAGAACTATGCTACCCATCACCTGGAGTTAGCAGCATTGGTATTCTCCTTGAAGATGTGTCAACACTATCTGATGGGTGAGCATTTTACCAATGGATCGAGTTCCTATAGGAATATTCCTTCGAGATAGTATATACTCTTGCGAAGGGGAACATTGTTGTAGATGCACTCAGTAGGAGATCTGGTATACAGTTGCTAGGAGTGGCACCAGAGAAGCTAGATACCTTACAGATATCCTTTGTGGATAGGGATGGAGCATCCTATATAAAGTATCTTTTTTTCACTCCCCCACTTCTTCAGTGAGTCAGGGAGGACATCACTGGGACGATGACAGTGAGACATTACGTGATCAGACGTCCGCAGGACTGGATCAAGATGGATTTATTGATGGTTTGGAGCACGTCATCTTCTTCAGAGGACGTACTATTGTACCAGTGTCACCTTAGGAGGAAGTGTTAAGGGAGATCCACACATCCCCTCTAGAGGTACATCCAGGAGTGGAAAAGATGTACCAAGAACTTCGAAGATGGCACTGGTGGCCTGGTATGATGAATGCAGTACCGAAATTTGTCTCATGGTGCCTCACTTGTCAGCAAGTGTAGGTAGAGCACTTGGTACCATCAGGATTGGTTCAACATTTAGAAGTCCCAGAGTGGAAGTGGGATGGGATCTCCAGGGACTTCATGAGGGGTCTCCATGTATATCCAGGGGTCACGACTCGGTTTGGGTGATCATCGACCGACTCACCAAGTCAGCCAACTTCCTACCGATCAGAGATCAGAGTTCAGTAGAGATATTGTGATGACTCTATGTGTAATAGATTGTGAGGCTGCATTGAGTACCTTCTTCTATTGTCTACGACTGTGACACATGGTTTACTTTCGGGCTATGTAAGCGGTTGTAGGAGGATTTCAGGACACAACTTCACTTGAGCAGCGCCTTCCATCCTCAGACAGATGGTTAGACTGAACAGACCATTCAGACCCCCAATGACATGTTACATGCATGTTTCCTTGTCATATGTCACTTCTAGGAGGATCACTTACCATTGGTGGAGTTTTCCTACAACAACAGCTATAACTCCACCATTAGGATGGCACCTTTCGAGGCATTGTATGGACAACCTTTCAAATCACCCTTGTGCTGGACAGACCCTGCGGAGTCAGCACTGGTGGGACCATAGATGGTACGAGATACCACAGAGAAGGTACATATCATCCATGAGCGGATGAAGACTTCCCTGATTAGGAAGAAGTCATATGCTGATAGGATACATAGACCTCTTGAGTTCGAGGATGGTAACCACGTCTTTTTCAGGTCTCACCCCGATGAGGTTTAAGGTGATTTGGATGAGGCGGCATGTTATCCTCGAGGTTCATCGGACCTTTCCAGGTTCTCATCAGAGTAGGCGAGGTGTATTACTGCCTATCACTTCCACCTCAGTTGCACCGGGTGCACGATGTCTTCCAGGTATCCCAGCTGAGGAGATACGTTCACGACCCTTCACCCATAATCCACTTTGGGGATCTGGGCTTCAATGATGGGGAGACTTTTTGGGAGGTTATAGTGGAGATTGAGGATTGAATGGAGCTGGTCGTACGTGGATGGTCGATACCTCTGTTGCGTGTTCGCTGGCAGCACATGAAACTCCTGGAGAGCACATGCGAGAAGGAGTATCATATGCATGTTTAGTACTTCCATTAGTTCCCATAGTTTGAATTGTAGATTATGGGGATGTAATGCCCTATGGTGGGGAGTATGTAAAGACCCAGAAATTTCCATGGATTTTTTAAAATACATGGGATTTATTTATGAGTCTGTGAATATTTACGGCGATTGATTCCGAGGCCGATTGTGCCCGGAATCAATTTCTGATGTTTTGTTCAAGCACGTTCAACAAACGTACGAGGGATATTTTATAAATTTTGAACCAGTCCTCGGAACTGAAATCCAAGGGAAACTTTGAACTCACAGCGTGAGTATCTCTTAAGTAGAAATTCACATCGATGGCAATTGGTCTAGAATGAAAGTCAGTTTTAGTGTTTTAAAGAATAAATTAAATAAAACTAATGTGTGTATCTTAGTTTTATTTGGTGGTTAAAACTTCCATGTGGAGGTTGGGGGTGGGGTCCACCACACCTTAACCAAACAGGAGAGGTTATGGTGGTGGGTCCCACTAGAACATAACCTCTCTTGGGAGGATAAATGTTGGTGGGGACCACTAGAGCTTTTAACCCCTTTAACTCCCTATTTAAGTGGAGAAAACTCTTGACCTTCCCCACTAATTAATTGAGCCAACTCCACCCCATTAATCAAGTGATTTATTCATTTAAATAAACTCCACATTTTGAATTCATACCAAAAAATAATATAATATACAATATATTATTTCATTTGGTTGGCATCATCCTTTTGTTGGAAGGGAGAATTGGGGATCTCTTGGAGATAGAACGCCATGGAAGGAATAACTATCCAATGAGGAACAACCACCAAGGAACGATGAACATCTTCATCCTTCTTCAACTGGAAAAAAGGAGGGAGTGCCATCCTTGAAGAATATCAATGACACCATCCGCGACTTCTTCATTTTCGACGTCAATGAATGGACTTCCTCCTTTCTATGTCATCGTCAATGAACAACGATACGAGGTAGGGAATTTGAATTAATTTTGTTCTATTCTACGTTGTTCAATATTGGGTAATTTTTTTTCATATTGATATCACCATAATGTGGATGGATCTAGCTGCGTGAGCATGGACCGACCCTTCCACATCAGTTTTCCACGCTTGTTGATGACTACAGTTGAGAAACAGCGAGCGATGTCGGACCGACCATGAAGAAACCGGAAGAGAAGGGCCTCCGAAAGGGCGCGACACCGTCGCGCTGCACAAAGGAAGAGGTCATGGCCCCTAGCCGCGGTGGTACACACAGTCAACCGCCAGGCTACCGAAGGGGCACGGCGCCATCAGGCCACATGGAGGAAAAGAGACACATCCTCGCAGACCGTGGAGGAGGGGAGCGATGTCATTGCACTGTGTAGAGGAGAAAATCTGTGGCCAGGGTGAGCCGTGGAAGAGTAGCATAGGCTGCTGGCTAGGCCAACCACCAATGGAGAAAATCGGCTGGCCGCTCGGCCAGCCGGCCAAGGCAGGACCCTCCCGGGTCCCATGGATTACGGAACCAGCGCATTTTACTAATTCCTTTCGGGAGATAGTGCCCCCCCCCCCCCCTACGTGGCTAGGGAGGGCGCCGCCAGCTACTGTCCAGCCGGGCCACGCGGGTCACCAGCCAGGCCATGCCGGCGGCCATCCAGGCCATGCGGGCCGCCAGCCAGGCCATGCGGGCTACCAGGCTGGACTTAGGATAGGGCGGACCCAGCCCGGGCCTGGCTACCTCCTTGGGTTGGGCCGCCCCCTCGGGCCGGGTAGCCCCATCGGGCCGGGTCGGACACACGGGCTGGGTCGGACGCACGGGTCGGGTCAGACCCGTGGTCAAGGTCAGACCCGCGGCCTGGGTCGGACCCACGGACCAGTTCGGACTCCAGTCCAGACCCATTGACCCGAATTCAACTTTTCTCCCATAACATGGGATTCATGTGTCTCATCGACAAACTGTCTACAGAAATGGAAAGCTTTGAGTGAGACAATTATTTTTGAATACTCCACATGAGGTTTGGACATAGTTTGCTTATAGTCATGTTGGTTTGAACCTAAATCCAACCAGGCCTATTGGACGAAAATGCCAGTAACTCACATATCGGGCATTTGATTGATGCACCATCTGTTGCATTGAGACACCAATGATGTGGCATAATTTTGAGATACATCTATCTGGGACTACATGACAGTTGTAGAATCGACCAGTAGCTTGTCGATCAGATCTTCCAGAGATGAGCAGAAATTTGTGCGGGATCCTAGTAGCTGGCTGAGACATGACGACTGATGACCCTTTCGACTCGGAGTGATTCGACTAGCCGAGTGGGGAGCACATTTGTATGAGCTAGGCAGACCCACGGTACTCGACATGTGGAGTACGTCAGCAGGATATCAGGGGAGCACCGCTGTGTGAGTGCAACAGACCCAAGGTGGAGGGCGCCTCTGTGTCAGCGCAACATATCCATGATACTCGATAAGAGGAGTACCTCAACAGTCTAAGTTAGTGGGAAGCACCTCTGTGAGAAGCGGAAGGCCCACTGAACTCGATATAGTAGGAGTTCTACAGTAGCCACGTGTTCAGATTAATAAAAATTATGGTTTGAGTCGAGTTAATGAATTTTGTGTTTTCCACATCATTGAGATGGGTTACTAGATAACTTAGGTATATGTATGGGCATATACCTATGTAATTGTTATCCCCTGATTTATTTATTTGTGTTTTATAATTGTTGAATTTAGTGAGATCATGAGGGTATCAGGGTCCCTACTGAGTATCAGTATACTCACCCTTACATGGGCTATGCCCCACACCTCTATGTGTTGGTTGCAGACGACGGACAACACTGACTGATGTAGAGAGTAGCAGGACTGGACGATTCCCAGAGGTGGATCACACGGTGTGATGTTACAATGAGTATATGGACAAACATGGGGTGCTAAAGAGGCCATCTTTACCTACCCTTCAGGTAGGAAACCGAGAGGATGAACCAGTGGCTGATTTACTTTTCTCTAGTTGTACTTTGTTTCGTTGTACTTGTACCTTCTTATTGGGCTTGTATTTCCGTCCCCTATTCCTTTCTAGAACATCCTTTGTATACAATTTTACATAGTTTTTTTCTTCCAGTTGTGTACTCTGATATGTTTTTTATAGTTACAAAGGCAATGCCTTCCCAGTTTAGGTATTTACACCTTTGGTGCTAGTCTCCAGCCCCTAGCCTATATAATGCAGGCTTAGGGTAGTCACGATACAGGCCCCGGGGGATGGGTTGTGAAAAAACTCAAGAGATATATAGGAATTTTCCATGATTTATTAATAATTATGTTAAGAGAACTTCCATTATTTTTGTATTCCAAGATTAATTAGAAGACATGACACCATTATTTGATTTTATTTCCTTGTAATGTTGTTACATGGGGATTTATTTCATTTTTATTTCCTTTATCTAATGTAATTAAAATATTTGGAATATATTATAATAGTTTTTCTCTTAAATAGGTTCAATAAAGAATTTAAAAATTGATATTTTGAAAAAAGGGGAATGATACAACAAAATGGTTTTATATGTGATTGTTTTCATTAATCAATAATAAATGATGTTTATAACTGGTAATGAATGTGATTATTTATTTTATGTATGGATTTATAGAAAATAATTTCCTGAATTTTATATCAAAATAACCAAAATGAGCTACCCTTTTATTTTAATGGCACATACACTTTGTTGAAATACAATGATCACGGTTGGGTATGTAGAACTTATGGTTTTCATTCAAATTCCTTGTAATTGGTCTTTTAAATTAGGATGGTCAAATTAAATGGTGATGGTTATCATGGTAACTGAAGAGAACTGAGGGTGGAAGCTGTTTGGTTTGGGTTTTTATTTTGTTTTCAATTCGAGATTTTTTAGTATTGGCCAAATGGTCTAGAATTCTTTGGTTTTATTATGAGATGAAATTTATTCTTTTTTATTAAACACATGATTTGTTTGGATTACTATTTAGTAAAACTGATTGGATGTGTTTATTTATATAAAAAGTATGAAATCATTCCCATTTGTTATGTTTAAAGACTCTGGAACTAGTTTCCAGCCCAAGTGGACAAGTTCTACACATTGATTACATAATGGGATGGATTAGGTACTCATTCCATGGTTTTCCTCAGTTAAGATGTGAAAAAAATGGTATTAGAGAACCTCTTTAATATTTTAGGGATGTTTGTGAAGTATCTATATAAGTATCATCATCAAAACACATGATGTAGTTCTAAGAAGAGTGGCATGAGTTATTTTACAACTTGAGCCTTGAGTTTCCATCAGTATTTTTGAATTATAGTTATGATTTCATGTTCTTTTTGGAAAATTATTGGTTGAATTTGATATATTGTTATGATACCTCATTCCCCTAAAACCGTATCAATGATTTTTGGAGATTATTGGGAGTTTCATTGGAAAATATTTTGAATTAAATACGGATGTACGCTTAGCCAAAACGACCTAGTAAACCAAGTTGTGACTATGTAGAATGGGTTTGCAACCATCCCAAAACTATTACAGGTTTTAATTATAGTTTACCAATAAACGTAGAAAAACCATGCACTGTGTAGTTTCACCATATAGATATATGTTTTACCTCCCATGAATTTCTTAATGATCACAATGGTGTTTACCATTATTATGAGGAAAATAAAGGGAATCTTATGCTGAATAGATGCGATTGAAAGTGTTAAAAATTGGGATTTATTTTTGTATGTTTAGTTTCATCTATTGATGTTGGTTTTATGTTATAGATATTTTGTTTTCAATTTGGGTTTTATTTAATAATTTATTTTGTATAATATTTGAATTGGGAGTAAGATATTTTTTAGGTGAAATTTTTTTTAGTTTTAAAGGAGGAATTTGTGAAGGATTTAATTTCAAAGTGAGAAAATTTAAAATTGATAAATTAGAATTTCTTCAAATTGTGGTAAATTTTAAAATAAATTTTTGAAAAAAATTATGTATTTAAATGAGATTTAAATTTATAGAGAGATTAATTTGGTTTATATTTAGTTTCTATGAAATGATTAAATGGTTTAATTGTTTTGAAATTAATTTTAGGATGTGATTTGACCTATGTGAAGGAAAAATATGAGAGGTTTTTGTTTTAGGATGAAAGGATCTTTAGAGGATTTAATTTTAAGTAATGGGGTATTTTAAAATTTTAAATGATATTAAATGTCTAAAAGGGGTGAATTTTTTAAGTAATATGAATTTAGGAAAATGGGAGCTTTTTTGATCTGCGTGTTTTGGGGAATAAGTAATTTCATCTCATCCCATAGGTTATGGGACCATATAATATGATATAAGAGCTTGAGATGTTGGGTTATTATTTTTTTTGTCTCAATATTATTCCCATAAAGGTATTAACAAGAAAAACATTGATTCTCTTAATTAATAGGTTTTTTTTCTAGTGGGGACTCTACCTAGGATAATAATAGAGTTATAGAGTCTGAATATACACGTCGGTAGATTATATCCAATATTTAGTGGATCATTTGTTTTTAGTTTTTTGTGATTATGGACAATTTTTGCTGTGAATTCATTATGTAGATAAAGGATAATTTAAGGTATTATCTTTAATGTTGTCATTGGTACCCTCTTCAATAGTTTTTGAAGATTTTTTTGGGATCAATTGGTGTGTTGCCTTTGGATTTAATTTTGTATATATCGATGATTTATTGGGTATTTCATTAAGTATGGAAATTAATTATGGATAATTATGTATGACTAATCTATTTTATTGACGATATTGGGTTTTTAGGTTTTCTGTATTCCATGATATTTTTTGGTCTCATTCTCTTATGGATTCTAGTATTTTCTTAAATTATGGACATTTTAGGTCAATTTACGGATGTGTTAAGCATGAGTGAATTTTAGTTTAGTGATTGGGTAACTAGGATGAATATTTTTTAGAGTTAATAACCATTGCATGGTTCTAGATTTTTGGGTTTCCTCATGAGATAATCTACCATGATTGAGTTCATAACATGCATATTGTATACAATAGAACATGGTCTAAATCCCAGGTTGTTCCATGTTTTGGTGTTATTATGTGTTATCCTTTAGATGATTATGGGTTGATCTGGGTATTGATATTGGTGAGGATTTTAATTTTTTTATGTGATTTTTCCTTGGGATTTCAATTCCTATAGATTCTAGAATTCAGTATCCCAATGGTCACTGGTTTTGGTAAAGGTGTGAATTCATTGGTGATTTTAAGGGAAATTATTGGAGATTTATTCTTGTGGTTTATATATGGTCTCCTTGAATATTTTTTCCTTTTTCTCGTCATTTGTATCGTTTATAAATGGTGGGGAAATCAATTCCTGTTCTCCATCAATCATTGACCCCGAACATTATGATCCTATAATGATGTTCTCAGGGATGTCTGTTGGATTTTTAGACATAATATGTTTATTTAAAGGTTTATTTTTTGTTTTTATAGAATTCTTCATTAGGATATAATTTCATTCTTATCCCCAACCAATTACTTACTTTTATAGAGTTTAATTGAGGCATTTATTCTAGTAAGATCATTCTTGGGGTAGAATGTTGCATAGTTCTGAGATTGGTACACCTAGTTTTGCAGTAGCTATTATTATATAAATTTTTTTATATAATTTATTTTTTTATGATTTGGGAATTATTATAAAAAATTTCAGAAAATATTCTTTCGACACACCATTATCACATGATAACTACATAATGTGGTAAACAATATAGATGACCCTTATAAATGGATGATTTTTTTCATAGTTTTCATTGTATGACTTAGGATGAACTATGTGATAAAACCTCCATAGACATACATGAAGTATATTCTTACCATTCATTTTAAATCCGCATGGATTATCTAGTGTGTGAAGTAAGACTCCCAATGGAGAAAAAATAAACTTATCATTCAATGGGAGTTGTATGATAAATTTTATAACAACCCTTTACATTATTTCACATTTAGTCATTATTTATTATATAAAATTGAACTTTATAAAACCCATTTGATTGGTAGGTCTAGTGTATTTTTGTCATAGAAAAATTACATTACAACTTAAGATATAAATTAAAACATATTTATTGAAAAAATAATTTACATGACCCTTACATTCCTGTGTACATAGCATTGAATGGGATAACCTGAGGACATACATAAGAAAAGAGTGATCTATAAAGCCAAATATGGGAGTAAAAAATGCATAAAATGAAGAATAAAATACATATTAGTCAATATACATATCAATATATCAAAAGAGAAACATGAACATAAAGGTATGATATATCATGATCATCATAACATGGAAATGTGGCCCCAACATAATACACTAAAACATTAACATAAAGAAATCAAGTAAACGCATGTCCCAATGTGAAGAAAAAAAGTCTAATAAAAGAATCAAGTGAACCCCTGTCCCAACATAATATATCATGATACAAAACATTGCCCAATGTATTGTAGCATGTCAAGGAACACCCTTTATGATCATTTTAATCTTATGGTTAAGTGTTCCAAATAGATCAAATAACATGGGTTCATTCAACATTATCATTTACTCCATGGTAAAGGAATGTTTAATACATACATGAAAGTATATAATAATTATGTATATGTGAATAAAGTTTAATTATTTTGATAGAGAAATTGTCATGGTATTCACTACATGATGATTTGGGCATAGAATATCATGGTGAAATTTCGGCAGCATAACAACATCACATGGGGATTCATAAAATGGGTTGATGAGAGAGAAATATCTATCTCATAATTTAAACATGAAATAGGGAGTTAGGGGATCATGGAGAGTAATATTCCAATATATTAAATGGAATTTGTGAGGAATAATATAACAATTGTTCTTGAATGGAATTGAATAGAGGGAAATACCTTATGAAATTTTGGTATGATAACGAGTGTACATGGGAGGTAATAATGATAGTGAAAGAGTTATCTAACCATTAAAGCATAATAATCTCAGTATGAGGGAGGTTAAAAAACAATCCCCATAATTTTTAATTGAAAAATAAAACGGTATAAAAATATAAGGAATCGTGGACAAAATGGGAAATGAAGGAAACTGAGTATCCCTTGGGGAATTTTGTCATATTAATGGCTTAGGTAAGGGTACAGTTTTTCAGAGGATAAATGATCCATCATTTAAATAACATAAATTGTATAGTAAGGTAATTATTAAAAACGAATTTCAATATAATCAATTGAATTTAAATGAACTACTATCAAAGAAGGTGATTGATTTCAAAAGGGGTGGATAGAAACACATTACATGGACGTGTAATCTCAAATTATTGGTAGATACTTCTTGATAGCTTGGGGGAACCTCAAGAGGACTCTAGAGAGCAGATAGAAGAGTTAGGATGATCTTAAAGAACTATAGTAAAGTGTAATGGGTTCTTGGTTGTGTTTATAGTTAAAACATATATTTGGTTGAAGATTCATTTTATGGAATTCATTACATAACTATTGCGTCATTATAATGTGATAAAACACCTAATAAGTATATATATATAATTTAATTCTTTCCCAAAAATTCGACTATCTTAGAAAATTATGAAAAATTATCCATTGATAATTTCATTGTCCTAATTCCAAAAACAATATTCAATTTATCTAAATGATTTTGTCAACATTTGAATTTTCACTTTTAAAATTTTCACAAATATTTATTGAAAATTGATGGGTTTTGACAAAAACAGTTTTTAAAACAAAATAAATATTACATTTCACATCATTAAAATTATATAATAATATATTATCAATAAAAGTAATTTTATAAAAATATTTTAATAAAATAATAATTATTTCTAAAATTAATTGATTCCTTAAAACAAATTCTTTAAAAATACACATTCTACTTTATCGTTTAAAATATAACTCTTATCAAACTACTTAAATTATAATTTATAGAAAAAATGATATAATGATCATTTATAAGAATTTTTTTATAATACTATTAATAAAAACCGTATTTTAATATAAAAATATATATATCTCGCAAAAGTACAATTTTAACATTGAAAATCAATTTATTAAATTCATGATTTTTTTAAGAATGACTATTCTCATAATGGAACTGATGGAATAAAAATTTTATTTATATATAGGGATTACATAATAAGTAACTAATAACTTGTTTCATAACTTCTTATAACACCATCATAAGTCCTAAGGCTAAGGTTCCTGATTGTGATAGACTCTTGGGGTGGATCGAATAACATCACCCGAGTGGTAATAACTATTAATATAAAATTCCCCCATAGGAAATTCTATTCATGATTAACATATTTATGTTCATCTTGGGCTTGGTCAAGATTGAGGACCAATTATGCTACCTTCTTTCTATGCTATGATAAATGATCTTCGTAAGGTTCGAGTCTTTTGGATAAGGTCATCCTATCCTTTTTCTATTTCTGAATGATTGTTTAAAAAAACTATATATTTATATCAGTTGTGTGATCACTATTCAATGACTATATTACCAACAGAAATGATACTTAATGTTCATTTAAAACCAATAAAAAAAGAGTTCATGTGTTTTTTATATCAATAACACATTAAAAGAAAATCAATTTTTTTCATAAATATTCAGGACGTTGCACACTGGCTACAAATGGTTATAAAAAACAAAGTGATAATCATGTGAGTAGTTCTATAGTTTAATAGAAATTGTCATCATGGTGGAAGAACTATTTTCAAAACTATTTGGTGGCTATAAAAACCACTAATTCACTTTAATGTGTGGGTTTTCACTATTAACTATATCAATTTTTAAATGAGTTTCCCCTTTTTCTCTCCTCTTGGTTTGGCTGAGGTAGGTGCATTAGATTGAGATTCTTCCCCTCATCCTACTTGACCATTAAGCTCTCCCACCACATTTTCATACAATCCCTCTAGGAAAATCCATAATTTCCTTCTCATTCCATCCCCTCATCCCTTATCATTTGATTCCTCTACTCCCAAAAACCCCAGGGGATATTAGGATTGGTTTTGGTATTTTACATTTCCTAATTATGGGGATTTTGGTTTCAATGAAATGAAAACGAACCCTTGAGGCTTGTTTGTGAATTCATCATCAATGGTGAAAAATTTATGTGCTATTTTTTTTATTTAATGAAAATTTCATTGAGTGCTAAATTATTTAAAATACAATTTTATAAAATTATTTATATAATTTATATTTTTATTATATATATTAAATGTTTTTAATTGAAAAGTATCTTGAAGAAAAGGTTAGTATCAAGAGGACTTATTTTCTAAAATGTTTTTCTAATGAATTATTTTTATAAAATGGTTTTAATGAATTTTTAAATGAAATTGGTTCTTTAAATAACTTTGAAACCATTTGGGTCATTATATAAATTAAAAATTCATGTTTAAAACAATATGTAGTTTTAATAGAAATGCATATTTTCTTCCTGATGGTGTTTCAAATGGATTATAGAGAGTTGTTCAAAAATGTGTTTTCCAAATGGATTTCGTTGGTTTGATATTAATGGATAATTTAAAATTTAATTTCATACGATGAAAAATATCTAGGCAAACAGAGTCAGAGTTTTGTGTGGATTACATTGAAATATTATATTCGATTCTAAGGTGTGTAAATCAGATCCCATTGAATTACCTTGTTTGGTTGTTCTTAATATGGATTGTGTTCTAAGAGGAATGATTTATATTTTGTGTGATATAAATGATATGGGAAAAGGGATTTTTCTTATTACAGTGTTAGAGGTGAGATGATATTTACTACTTATGATTTATTAATGCAATTTATTGCTCAAAGAAAGTTTATTTAATTACATAGGTATGCTAGGTGTCTCATCTATGGATTTAGAGACATTTCTTTCGAATATTTATATTAATTATTGTATATTCTATAGTATTTTTGACCATAGGGAATTTCCACTGGTGGAGAAATATTATATAAGTCGATTTTTTATAGACAGAGGAATACATATATTGGCCTACATATAGTTCGAACCTAAGTATATATATGTTTTCTTCATATGATATTTTGGAATTTGACATGTTATCTTGATGATTCTCATTAGGGAACTACCATTTTTTCAATACCAAATTTAACAGGGACCCAAAAACGTGTTCATTATTTTTATTTCTTAATTATGAAGTACCTTGCTGATTTGTTTCCTTTTTCATGCATTTAAAATTTTCTAATAAATAATTTCTAATGATATTTGAAATAATTTTTTCTTAATGTAGTTTCAAAAATGTATTTTAAAATATAATTTTTTATAAAAGATGCCAGGGGTGAAGAAATGATTTATAACTAATTAATTTTATTTAAACGGAAATTATCTGGATTTTTAAGATGGTAAATTAATGTGATGGTTTATTTTTTGTATATATTAATAAAAAACTAATTCTACTGATTGTATATAAAACTATAAAAAATGGTATATCCTTTGAAATGAAAAACACAAAATCATTTTTAAAATATAACTTATACTATATCTTCTCATTCCCTTTATATACCATTTTATGTGTGTAGATCTTAATATTCTCTTTTGGGTTCTTTATTATCGGTCTTCGGGATCATGATTTTCATGTTATTAGTAATGGTTAGATTGGGATGTTAAGAATGATAGAGGGCCACATGGATGTTAATGGCAATTCTTCGGTTTGATTTTTTATTTTGTTTTCACTCCAAGATATTAATGTATTTACCTCAATAGACAAAATCTCTTTTGGTTTATTATAATAATATTTTTTAATATATTTTTTTATTAAGTATATTTTTTGTTTCCTTTATTTTCTTCATAGTATAATTATATGTTTTTATTTATATATTTATGGTTAAATCATTCAAAATTTTTATTTTATGAGTCTATAACACTACATTCTTGTTCTAGGTGATTGAAAATGTTCCTTAGGCATGTCACTGTCATCTCAGGTGCCCTATCCAAGGGTACCCTGGGTTGTTTCAGGATAGAATAAGTGAAGATGTTTTTCAGAAAAGGAATATAAATTTTTTGGATCATTAGGGATTGAATCACACATAATTCTTAATTAATAAAATAATTTCAATTAGAAAGATAAATAATATTGTTATCATTACTACATTCACAGATAGAGCCTATAGAATTTCATGCAGTTTTATTGTGGTCTTTAATGGAGTTAAAGATATAACTTTTTTACTCATGTTAGTATCAGAAGGGGAAATATATACCTGATAGATAACAACCACAATTTAATGGAATCACTGTATAGGTTACATGGGAGTGCAACAGATGAAAATATTACAGAATAAATGAGTGTTAAATATCAGAAGCATGGTGTACATAACATATAATGATTGTGTCTTCAAGAAGCAGTGGATAGTGTCTTTCCAAATATAAGGTAAGATTCAAATGAACAATATGTTTGAGTTGGATTATATTTATGTATGACGTCCAGCTCTAATTTGAACCCATATAAGGTCTTTATAATATGTTACCTCTGTTGAAAATATATAAAATAAGGTGTGGGTGTTATTTCTAAATGAAATGTTTTGACTATTTAAAACATTTTTGACAGATATACATGGTGGAAAAGAAATTGGAAGCAATATAAAGTGTTTGAGTTCAGAGAATGTTGAGATATGTGGAAGTATGGAGTTCTAGGGATTTTACTGGTAAAAGGGAATATTGTTTGAGAAGACCATACTTAGTATTCCTGAAAAAAAAAGTCACAAATAGGATGAATCATATATTATTTTAGCCTGATAAGAGCATGATATTTTTCCGGGGATTCCTAAATGAATGTTAGAGAGATGTGGGTAATTGTAAGATATAATTTATGAAAAATAACCATTCATCTTTGTTGGGATAGGAGATCTAAGAATACTATTAGTTTGGAAGGAAGATTGAAATCAATGATGTCAAATTCATATGTTCTCTTTCATACTTCCACTTTTTATCCATGTAGATCTAATGTATAGAGGCTACAATTTGATAATTTTACATTGAAATATAATTCTATGAATAGCTTTACTTTTACACCAGTACAAATAATCCTAGAAGTTTGTTATAAATAGAAATTATTTCTTTAATGAAAAAATATCATAGTAATATTATAACCAAGGAAATATTACTAATTATATATAAGTATCATTAGAGGTTGAGTTTAATCTAAATGTACATATAGTTGTTATGGATGTTCTGATGAGTTTTGCACTTGTCAAAATACTAGAAACAATTGACAATCCAGTGGGAATTTTGAAGGGTCTTCATGTTCAATTTTTTTTCATGCTTATATATTCGAGAGACTATAGGAACTAAGAATCTTGGGGAATATCCTTGGAAAGTGAAGTTATAAAAGTAATAATTTTTTGTGGGTTCTCATCGATTTTGGGAGTTTTTGTGATCTAATAGGGTATGGTTCCATGTATAATGGAAAAAAATCATATATATTAGTTTCTTCTTGTGGGGGATGAAAATCATGAGAACCAATGAGAGTTACAAGTATAAAAGATTCAAATTAGTGTTATTTATTCATAAGGGATTAGATTTCTTCATTAAATTATTCTAAAACATGATAGTTAATGGAAGAAAATTCTAATAAGAAATAAAGATAGAATAAATGGGTTTATCAACTAAAAAAATAGATTGTATACGAAGGTAAAATTAAAGGATTGTTAAGAAACAATTTTTACAAAAATAAGTTTCAAACTTCTCTATTATAGTATCCACGATTATTAAAATCAAGACTAATTGAATGGTGCTCTCTATAGACGAAATAAAGGGAATTCATCTACAGCATTTTGACATGATGACCAATTTTCTTCATAGAAACATAGATGAATAAATTTATAAGAATTATTCAAAAAACAAGATAGATAAAAGGATACTAAACATTGTGGACAATATGGATAAAAAAATTTATGGTTTGATGTAGGAACCATAGAAGTGGAATCGAAAGTTCAACACCTTTTTGGGGAATCAATTGATCATTTAGATCAATATTGATATTTTCATTTACATAATGGTGTATAATGATTTTAGCTCCATAATTTGACTTATCCATTCTTATGGAATACAAATTGTCAGTTGGGTGATTGAATAGATCAATGGATTGAAGTTTGAATTTTCTGGGAGATTCAAGATGAAGAATCATAGTCTGGCTAATTAGAATTTAGCTGTGTGTTTTTTAAGATAAATAATAGAAAAAATTGTTCTGAAATCAGTATAACTATATCCATAACGATTTTATTGATTTGGCATGAAAAGGGATGTACCATTTACCACTCCCTTGGCTATACATTTCTATTTGAGAAATAAAATTTCACTATAAATTGATGTTGAGGTAGATTAAATGGAAAAGTTTCCCTATTAATCAGAAAGTAGAAAAATAATTTCTACCATGTTTTGTTATTTCTTTTACATTTTACATGAAATTGGTGTTGTTGGTCGCATCATGGTGAATCTAAAAAGTTATATATAAAACTCAATAAATTGGATAGTCCATTATTTTAAGGGTTCAAGAAGAATGTCTCTTTGCTTCATAATTAATGAATCATTACAAGGGTTTATAAACCCAGACATCATGGTAGATTCAAATATATAAAAGAGGGTTTGGATCCTCATGTATTAATCATGTTTTAATGATCACAAATATCATTAATGATCACAAATCATATTCAACCAAGATAACTAATTAATTATATCCAATCAAGTGTATTTATGGTTGAAGTTCTATCATGATTTATAATGGATAAGCTCAATCCATTCCAATCATATTACTATTTATGTCTGAATACAATTTTTTGACTAAGTACAATACACAGTAAGCCAGACACCATGAAGCCAGACACCGTGAATCCAGACACCGTGAATCCATACACCGTGAAGCCAGACACCGTGAAGCCTGACACAGTAAGCTTGACACCGTGAAGCCAGACACAGTAATCCAGACACACTGAAGCAAGATACCGTGAACCAGACACCGTGAAGAAAGACATTGTGACCAAGACACCATGAAGCAAGACACCATGAAGGAAGACACCATGAAGGAAAACACCGTAAAGCAAGACATAGTGAAGCCAGACACCGTTAATCAAGGCACCATGTACAAGACATCGTGACACTTAGATCGTGACACTCAGACACCGTGTGAAGGAGACACCATTTTTATTACTTATTTTGACACCTTTTCATAAACTATTTTTTTGTCATTCAATTTACATTTTAACAGTCATATTTGATGCCTGTAATTAACTGAAATAATTAATGTTTCTTTGTAGACATATTACGAGGCACGAGCTGCGAAATACATGGAACCTTTCAGCTAATACTCTTGCATTCGAAGATAAAGATTGAAGAATTATCATCAAAAATACATCATGATACTAAATGAAATACAAGCCTATGAGCATGACCACGATGAACCCTTCGCATGAATTTTAAAGAATGAATTGTCTCATGCATGCAATCCGACTCTACTGAAGAACATACAAAGTAAACTAGAATCCAGATAACATATTCAAATTGTCAATGCGCATGGATTACACAAGCTGAATCATGACACTATATTTTTTAAGAAAAAAACAAAACAAGTACTCAGAAGCATTTCTGTTCAATAAAAGGATCCTAGAGATTCACTTCAAATCACTAGGGCATTATAAACTCATATCTACAATCTCTCAGCGACTATTTTACTTAATTTTTGAGCAGTGTGCATACTCTTTATATTCTATACACACAATGACTCCTGTGCTAAACTGAAGGATTTATAAATCCTAACACCAAAATATTTATACTTTTTTTTACCCACAATAACTATGGAAGAGGTCCCTGTGTAGCCTGGTTATTATTTTTGATTACCCAAGAAAATAGTGGAAGAGGTCCATGTGTGACCTGGATAGTCTGTGTACAATTGTTAGCCCCGATCCAAGGTGTGGATCAAAGTTTATTTATACAAACTGCTTGGTGGCATGTGATCACCAAGTAGAGTGGATTAGGTCTTGGATTAAGACTGAACCACTTGTTCCATATCCGTTGTGCCATTTAAATTTAGTCTTCTCTGTTTTACTGCTTTATTGCAAAATCCAGAAAACACTAATTTCACTTTGATTGTTAGTATTGGAAAAAAAAGTTATAACAGATTTTTCATAGTAGGATAACATCAAAAGTAATATTAATAATAAAAAATAAGATTAAAGAGAACTAATCAATCTTCTATGTTTTTTCAAAAGTTGAACTCTTATAATAGTATAACCTTGATTAACTCGGATATATATATTTTTGGGGAAACTCATTTAATTTAAAATAATATTTTTGTAAAAGAAATTTTTATAGTTACTCAATTTACCCCTCCCCTCTTGAATAATATACTCTGACCAATATTTGGTATCAGAGGTTGCATCACTAGGACTCTGTGTAATCTTACTCAACTATGATTGTAGTTGTACTTTAAAGATCTATAAATTTCTATTAATTTTAAATTTCTATCTCTTTTAAAGTAACTCATTAGTATGGATAATATATTAGAAGGTGATTCAACCAACAGACCACTATTATTTAAATGAACCAATTATTCTCAATGAAAAATTAAAATGAAAATGCATCTAGAGAGTATGAGCTTTGAAATTTGGTCATCCATTATAGATGAATACAAACATCCTGTGAGTGTTATAATTACATGGGATAAACCTACATAACATGCTTACAATAACAATTACAAAGCCATGAATGCTCTGTACTTTTCCTTAGGAGAAAAATAATTTAATACGATTTCTTCTTGTAAAACATCCCATTAAATTTGGGATACCTTGTCTATCTCACATGAAGGAACATCTAGTGTAAATTGAATGAGGATTAATACATATACTATAAAATATGATAACTTTAAAATAAAACCTGATGAGCCTATTTTTGACATGTATATCAGGTTCAATGAGATTTTCTACACAATGATTTCTCTTGGAACAGAAGTCACTGCTAAAGAATAGATCCTTAGAATACTTAGTTGTCTACCTGACAGATGGTGTGGAACCATTGTATCTATTAGAGAATCGTGCGACATCAGCAAGCTTCCTGTAAATGAATTCATTGGGAAACTGATGATGTATGAGGGAGAGATGAAAGTCAGCAAGGAAGAGGAGGATGATCAAAAGTGAAAATAAGTATCATTCAAGACAACTTTCTCAAAGCACAAAGACAAAGGGAATCTAGAAGCTTTTGTATAAAGTTCCACCACTGAACAATAATCACCTGATAGTGATGACGAGATGGTTCAATTGGACAGAAGATTCAAATGATTTTACAAAAACAATAACTTTTTCAGAAAGCCTAACTTCAAGGGAATGTACAATCTAAAAGGAAACTACAGAAAAGCACAAGAAAAAAAGTGACAAAACTGATGAAATTGTATGCAATGAATCTAAGAACAAAGGAAATATAAGTGATGACTGTCCAAAGCTAAAGTATAAGAAGACGTATGAGGACAAGGATAATATGTACAATAATGCAATGAAGGCAACCTGGAGTGCCTATGATGATAGTTCAAGTGACCCAGATACATCACTTGATTACCAGGATAACAAATCCAATATGCGTTCTATGAAAAAAAAATCTGAGGTAACAATGAACTCTTATGTACATAATTCATACTATTTTGAAGTGTAATGTGACTCTGAAAATATTACTAATGAATAAATGTTTGAATATTGAAACATGCTTGAGGAGACATGCAGTGAATTGATAGATAAATATAAATCATTGGAGAAACATCATGCTCTTAGTTTAAATGTAAAATATGAACTTACTACTGAAAAGGAGAAAAATCCTCAACTTCTCAAAGAAAACAATGAATTAAAAATACCTAATGAGAAATCAAAAAATTACTTATAAAAGATTCAAAATGGGAAAAATACCCTTACCCAAATGCTAGGAAATCATATTTCATCTATATACAATACTAGCATTGGTTATCATCCTATTAAAAGAAACCTTGGTAGAACGAATTTTGTTTCCATGTCTATGACATATATTTTTGTTGGACACAACTCAACTAGATTACGTCATGATACATATTCTACTGTTGCATGTTTTTGTGGACCAAATATAGTATATTTTTCAAAAACATTACATAATGATTATATGAAACCTATGCCACAAATATGGGTTCCTAAAGCACTAATAATTAATGTTACTAGACCCAAAAAGTATGGGTACCAAAATATATCTTTTCTTGATCATGTTATAGGAAAGATTCTTAAAGTGATCCTGCAAAAATCTATGGTACTTGGATAGTGGATTTTCATGGCACATGACAGGAGACTACTAATGCTTCATGATCCTCCTAAATGTAGATGGAGGACATTTCACATTTGGTGACAATTCCAAATGGATGATCATTGTCTTATGACAGAATGTTAACTCTGATATGATTTTAATTTCTAATGTACTGTTTATTAATGGCATTAAATATAATCTTCTTAGTATATCACAATTATGTGACAATCGATATCATGTTAAATTTGAAAATAATTCTGATAATGTCTTTAATTCAAAAGATGAATTATTATTTCCGCATCAAGGAATAAGAACATTTATTCTATTAATTTAGTTTCCTTAGCTTCTCAAAATGTTTCATGATTAAGTGTATTTCATAAAGAATCATGGCTCTAGAAAAGGAGACTTGGACACTGTAATGTTCACTCCCTTAGAAAGCTAACTAGAAAATTCCTAGTTAAAGAATTATGCAAACACGGTTTTGCACATGACAAATTGTATAATCCTTGTTAAAAGTGAAAACGACACAAAATCTCTTTCAAATCAACGAAAGAAGTGTCTACTTATCAACCTCTCGAATTGATTCAAATAGGATTGTTTGGACTATCTATAGTTTCCAGTTTTAATGGGTAGCACCATGTTTATGTTCTGGTAGATGATTTTTCAAGATATACCTGGACCTACTTAATTGCCCACAAAAGTAAAACCTGCTCTTATCTTACTATCTATGAAAAGTCTGATGAAAATCATAGTGGCCTTAAAATTAAATCTTTAATATGTGATCATGGATGTGAGTTTGAAAATCAAGAGTTTGAAACCATTTTCTCATAGAATGGTTATAGTCACAATTTCAATTCCCCTAGAACACGTTAATAGAATTGTGTTGTAGAAACAAGAAATAGAACCCTGTAAAAAATTTCTAGAAAAATACTTAGTGAATATGAATTACATATTTACTTTTGGGCTGAAGATATTAATATAGCATGCTACATAATAAATATATTTTTCATTAGACCAATTCTCAAAAAGACCCCATATGAATTCTTGAACAATAGGAAGCCTAAGGTTAATTACATTATAGTTTTTGGTTGCAATGTCTTTATTCTCAACACGAAGGATAATCTTTACAAATTTGAATCCAAAAGTTATGAAGGAATTTTCCTAGGTTAGTCAATATTAATTAAAGCTTATAGAGTATTCAATAAGAGACCTATTTGTGTGGAAGAATCTGTTCATATCAAGTTTGATGAAACAGATCCACATGAGCCCAGAACCATCCTAGAAAATATGGAGGATGATGTATCAAATCTGAACATCAACTCAAAATCCTCATATTCCTCTATGAAAGAATCAGTGAAATCTTCTAATTCTGGAAATTCACTTCAATCAAGTCAAAATGAACCTGAATTTGTTGATGAACCTGAAATCACTAGTCCCTCTTTTTCTAGGAAAGTTAGAACCCTTAAAAACCATCCCTTAGATGTTTTTGTAGGAGAATTAGCGAAAGGAACACAAACTAGAGATTCTATTAGAAATCAGGTTGAACATCAAGCGTTCTTGTCATAACGTGAACCTAAAAACATTAATGATGCCATAAATGATTAATTTTGGGTAATGGCTAAGCAAGAAAAACGTAATCATTTGGAAAGAAACAATGTTTGGAATCTTGTTGAAAGACCCAAGGATACATTCATCATAGGCACTAAATGGGTGTTCCAAAATAATGTATATGAATCTGGAAATATAGTTAGAAACAAGGATAGATTAGTTGCACAAGGATATAGTCAAGAAGAAGGAATTTACTATGAGTAAACCTTTTATCCAATAGCCAGACTTGAACCATCACAATCCTACTTTACTATGCTACACATCTGAATTTCAAAGTATATCAAATGGATGTTAAGAGTACTTTATTAAATGGGTACATAGCTGAGGATGTCATTGTTGAACAACCCTTGTATTTAAAAATCCTCATTTTTCCACTAATATTTTCAATCTATCAAAAGCATTATATGGTTTAAAGAAAGATCCAAGAGCATGGTATGATAGATTGATCACTTTTATCATCTCCAAAGGTTTTACAAAAGTAATAGTTGATCCTAACCTCTTTATAAAACTAATTTCTCATGATGTTTTAGTCATTCAAATCTATGTATATGATATTATTTTTGGATAATCAAAATATTCATTATGTATTGATTTTTCTAAAATGATGCAAAAAGAATTTGAAATGAGTTTAATGGGTGAACTAAAATTCTTTCTTGATTTTCAAATCTTTCAGAATAATGATGGAATTGTTTTAACTCAAATTAAATACACTAGAGATCTTATAAAACGTTTTGGATTGGATAGAACTAAAAATAGTGACACTCCCGGGAGTACCACCTGTAAGTTGGATCTTGATGAAGATGAAAAATATGTTGATCAATCCACTTATAGAGGTATTATTGGAAGTTTACTATAATTATCTGCTACCTGTTCATACATTATGTTTAATGTGTGTATGTGTGCTCATTTTGAAGAAAATCCTAAAGATTCCCACTTAAATGATGTAAATAGAACATTCAAATACGTCAAGAATATACCCAATCTAGGACTATTCTATCCTAAAGGACAATCATTTGAACTAGTTAGTCTTTCTGATGCTTACTTTGGGGGATGTAAGTTAGATAGAAAGAGATCCTCTGGAACATGTCACCTTTTAGGCAAGTCGCTAGTATCATGGTGTAGTAAGAAACAAAATTTTGTTGCATTATCTACTGCAGAAGCTGAATACATAGCTGATGGAAGTTGTTGTGCACTAATTTTGTGGATGAAACAAACTTTACTAGATTATGGATATCAATTTAGACATGTACCAATAAATTGTAACAACACAAGTGATATTAACATCTCAAAAAATCCGGTTTCACATTCTAGGAAAACAATTATTGATGTAAGACATCACTTTTTGAGAGATCATTATCAAAAAGGTGACATCACCTTGTAATTCATTGGTATTGAATATCAACTTGCTAATATATTCACTAATCCATTCAATTATTTGTGAATGGACAACATCATTGATGATATTGGAATGATAAATATCAAATAGACAACTCATTTGTCTTACTGTTAAACATTTTACTAGTTTTTACTTTTCTATTTTAGGATTACGGTTTCTCAGTTATTTTCCCTCATGTTTACGGTCTCACCGGTAGCACTTTGTACTCATGGTCTGACATTTACTATCTCACTGTAACGCTCATTGACGACCACTTACTATCTAACTATGATGACCACTTACTGTCTCACCGTGATGACAACTTAATATCTCATCGTAACAACCATTCATTGTCTCACCGTGAAAATTATTTATTATTTTATTTAAACCTGTATCGCGGTAATTATTATTTCACCGCGTTTACATTCCCACATTTTTATTTATGCGACGATTGTAATTCCCCAATGATAAAACAAAAAGTTTCACTCGGTTCTTCACATGGACTTTCTCTTATTCACTCATTTCGAACCCTTTAAACCTTGGAACCCTCTATCTCTCTCAACCTTCATTGGATGCCTAGTAAGAAATGTATGTCCTCATCCACACTTGAGAAGCGCAACTCAAAGAAGAAGAAGATAGAACCTATTCTGACACCCGAAGGACCGTTAAATCTGATCCTGGTAAATCATAGTGTTGTACCTGAGAAATAAAGCTTCCATGAATAGCTTTCATCTAGAAAATATCTAGACTTGAAAGTGATAAAATAACAAGGCCAGTTATTATGGTTCTCAAGGTAGAATAGACACATCTATTTGAGGTTAGTAGATCAGTTCTACCAGTACGAACAATTTTCTTTCCATTCTTGTGAAAGTTGTGTTGGGAGGAGACGGATTAATGGCCAAAGATTCTCTTTCTCATCGAAGTTATGGGCTTCATGACTTAGGATACCTCACGAAGGAATTTGTGATCATTAAAAGAGATAAAATAAACCTACAACTGATTTTTATGATCTTGATGATTCTCTAAAAACCCTAACAGGAAATTTCACCAAGAGAAGGGCCATCGCTACTGAACATGATGAAGAAACAAGGCTGGGGTTTGAGTTTCTTCAAAATCTGGTTAGCCTAAAAAAGGATTCTTTTCTGTGTTAAAGTATCAAGATGTGTTCTTGATTCATATTATGAAAAATGGATACAAGATACACCAGTGAAAGTAAATCATTCACCATATGTGGGAGTTGATCAAGGATACATCCAAGTCCACTTAATTGTTCTACTCTCAGATGATATCAGCCATGATTGTTGAAAAAAACATAGTTGGACCTAATGAATAGGTGCTTATGGACTTTGAGTACTATCTCTCTAAATCAATCATGACGAGAATGAAGAAAAACCGGAATCCTTGGAAAAAAGAATGGGTGGAAGACAACAACAAGGTTTATGAGAAGTTTAAAGTTGCGGATTATCCATCCAGGCCAAAAGACATTAATGATCCTGGTTTGGAACCAGATGAACTTGGTGAGTATCCAGAAGAAGAGGAACATGATTCTGAAATACAAAATAGGGAATCAGTTGTAGTTGAGGAAGAAAGGACTATTGTTCCTCCTATTATTCTTGAAGAAGAAAATACTACCCCTAGTGAAGATGTAAATCTAGAAATCCAACTCTAGGCTGAAAAAAATCACTGGTGATAGAATCTGAGCAGCGAGCCATAGAAGAGCCTATAGTAGGAGAACTCGCTGCTGTGCAAGAAGGAAATCTGGATGAACTCCCTGATTTTCTAGAAGAAAATCTTGAAGAATCTCCTATGGAACAATTTGTTCCTGAAATAATACCCTCTGCTGAAGAGAGGATGGAGATAACCTTTCAGTTGTCTAGACATGAAATGAATGAAGAACTAGGAGCTAAAACTGTGGATTAAGAACAACATCATGATCCTCTCAGTCATAAAAAGGAAGAACCTGCTGAGGGGGATCAATCCCCAAATCCTGAGTCTGATGAAGCCGCAGATCCAACCGATTCAAGTCATGTGGACACCCAGTACAATTTTCCTAGATTCTACGATGCAAATGAGTCTCAGAAGGATTCTGCAACCGGGCTTCATATCTCTTCCCTGTTTTAGTTGAAGTCAGTTTTTAACACTACCCCTGAGAAGGAACATGAACCAGAACCTTCCCTTGTACCAAATTCCTGCACCAAAACCTTTACCTGAACAGTTGTCCTTTCCCAATAAGGATGATTTAATGGATTTTGGAGATACTATCTTATTTGGTGTTGATAAACATATGAACTCCTATCCTCATCCTGTGACAAATTTGAGTGAGGGAGATGCCACACTATTACTGGAAAAGATCATTTGGCAGATACAACCTAAAATGCTCCATGATATTCAAGAAGTTCTTGTTGAAAATAAGTTTCTCAGTAATAAAGTCACAACCTGAAGTGTCATGGTTGGAGACATGTAGAAAGAGCCGCATTCGAGGTCATAGAATGCTTCTACCTCTATATAACCAACTATTTCTCAATTCTCTGTACATTTTGTGTCTAAAATTCAACCTTATCTGTTATCCTTCGATGAAAAGATTACAAAAAGGTGCAAACAGTTTTTGATGGAAATGAGAGAGCTTGTGGTGAACCTTAATAAACTCATCGATGAGTACACGGGTTGTCTTCAAAAGGTTCTCAATCAGCTAAAATCTCTGACAAATGTCTTCAACGATTTTAATACCCTTGGTGAATACTCTACACCTTCATTGGATTGTACTTTTCTCAGATCTATAGTCAATGAATAGATTCAGAATGCTTTTAGTGTCTTCAATGTGGATTCTTTCTCTGAAGTTGTCACGAATAGTGATAGAGTTCTTAACCTTATGCAAATTCATTCGAATATTTCAAATGATGCCCAAAAATAGATTTCTATGAATGTGGATTTCTATTTCAACCTAATTTTCTCCAAGATAGATATGACCAACCACTTCAAATACTTTATATAGAATCTGCGAATTCCTCTTGTAACTCAAGCCTTCGAAAACCAAGTCCAGAAGAAAACCGAGTTTACTAGATTGTTGGAAAATTTCATGGAAAGCAATGATGACTTTGAAAAATCCATGCAGTATAGTGGGTAGATTATTGTAGACTTCATCAATCTCCAGAGACCATATCTTCATTTCCAAAGTACAGAAATTGTTGCTCCAGCTGCTGCACCTCTTCGACCTGGGCTAGTTACAGTCACTTCTACCTTAGCCTCAACTACCATGTCTGTTGGCCAAGATATCAGTTAGATCAGGCTTGTAATTGATGATCAACAACTGCCTTGATCTTCTACTACTCCTACCTTGGATCCCTCAGTCTTTGAAGGTCTCGCTTTACCCTCTTTATCAACAACCTCTCTGTCTTCTTTTACATCAACCATTGCCCCTCTGGCTTCCTCTTCTACTCCTGCTAAAGGAAATGAGAAGGATAATCCCTGAAGAAGACCGGTTCTTACTCCTTTTTTGATGGGTATGTCATTATTATTTTTCTATCTCTCCTTATTTTGTACTAAACTCTGTTTACTCTTAATGAAATGTACACTGTTTACACTCTCTTATTTACACATTTTGATAATCCCAAAAGGGGGAGAAGTTTCTATATGTTATTGTCTCTATAGTTGCATATAATTTACACTTTAACTGTGTATGATTTGTGATCATCAAAAAGGGGGAGATTGTTGGACTCCTCATGTATTAATCATGTCTTAATGATCACAAATCTCATTAATAATCCCAAATCTCATTAATTATCCTAAATCTTATTCAACATAGTTAACTCTTAAATTATATCCAATCGTGCGTATTTATGGTTCATGTTAACTCATTCTTTATAATGGTTAAGCACAATCCATTTCATGCATATTACTGTTTATGTCTGAAAACAGTTATTTGACTAAGTACAAGACAATGTAAGCCAGACACCATGAAGCCAGACACCGTGATGCCAGACACCGTAAATCCTGACACCTTGACGCCAGACACAGTATGCCTAACACTATGAAGCCAGACATAGTAATCCAGACACTGTGAAGCAAGACACAGTGACCAAGACACCGTGAAGCAAGACACCATGACCAAGACACCCTGAAGCAAGACACCGTGAAGGAAGACACCATGAAGCAAGACACCATAAATCAAGACATCATAATTCAAGACACCATGAACAAGAAATCGTGACAATCATGTCATGACACTCAGAAACCATGTGAAGGAGACCCCATTTTCATAACTTACTATGATACCATTTCTTAAACTATTTTTTTGCCTTTAGATTCACTTTTTAACGGTCATATTTGATTCCTTTAATGTACTGACAAATTGAATGATTTTTGTAGACATAGTACGAGGTACGAGGGATAAAATAAATGGAACCTATTGGCTGAAACACATGCATTTGAAGATAAAGAGTGTAGAGTTCCCATCAATAATACAGAATGATATTGGACAAAAAACAAGCACGTGAGCACAACCACAAACAAAACTTTGAAATATTTTCAAAGAAATAATTTTCTCGTCCATGAAATCCGACTCTGCTGAAGAACATAAGAAGTACACTGGAATCCAGAGAACATCTTCACATTGTCAAAGCTTGTGGATAACACAAGATGAATAGCGTCACTCTGTTTTTCAAGACAAAAACTAGAGAAGGACTCAAAAGTTTTTTTGTTCAATGAAAGGAGTCTAGAGCTTCAATTTAAATCACTAGAGTATTATAGACACATAGCTACTCTCTCTTAGTGATTATTTTACTATCTTTTAGAGTAGTGTGTGTACTCTGTATGTTCCATACACAAACTGACTCCTGTTCTAAATTGAAGGAATTCTAAATCCTTACACCAAAATCTTTATACTTTTGTTTACCCATGAAAACTGTCGAAGAGGTCCATGTGTGGCCTAGTTATTATTTCTTTTTACCCATGAAAACTGTGGAAGAGGTCCTTGTGTGTCCTAGATAGTCTGTATACTATTGTTAACCCCGATCTAGGGTGTGGATAAATGTTTATTGACATAAACTGCTTGGTGGAAGGTGATCACTATGTGGAGTGGATTAGGTCTCAGCATGAGACTGAACCACTTGTTTGATATCTGTTTTGTTGTTAAATTTTAGTCTTCTATGTTTTGCTACTTTATTTCATAATCCAGAGAACACTAATTTCACTTTGATAGTTTTTCTTCGAAAAAAGTTATAACTGATTTGTCTTAGTAGGATAACTTCAAAAGTAATATTAATAAAAAAAATTAAGATTACTGAAAATTAATCAATCTTCTAAGAATTTGTTTCAAAAGTCAAACTCATATAACAATATAAACTCGATTAAATGGGATGTATCTATTTTTGGGGAAAACCATTTCTTTTAAAATAATATTTCTGTAACAGATATTTTTATAGTTACTCAATTCACCCCTCCCCTCTTGAGTAATCTACTCTGGCCAACAAAGAGTACCATATATTATGTGCTCAAATTTATAGGGATGAATCTAAGATAATTTTCAAAGAATAAACTAGTACTTTCATGATCTATAATAAGAGGTTAATATAGATCTTTAATAGGGAGGAATTGATATTCCTAAAGGGGGTATTAGAATATCTAAGATAAATTCAAGAAGTTGGGGTGATATTTTTTTATTCACCTAGTGAAATATACTTTTCGAATAAACCAATGTATTATTCCATAAAATCATATTAAGGCGATGTATCACATTATTAGTATGTTTTTTAGTGAACAAAACTGGGATTATTGTATATTGATAGAGCTCATAATTCATATGATCATCTTACAAATTGTTGTAGTTCATTACATATTATATAGATTTTATTTGCTCAGTCATGCTAAGAGAAATAGAAATAAGTTATAGTAACAACATAGACTCAAGTATTATTGAGTAAGGGAGGGAGATATGTAGACAATGTTGAGGTAATTGCTACTAAATCCAAAAAAAATGATTCTCACATAGAAGATTATTAGTCTCAATATATTTAAAAACATTTTTATGGAATATTTTTAGATCTTACAGAAAAGATAACATTGTAGTAAAACATCCAATGTTGGTTAAATATGTCAGTGAAGCATGAAAAATGTTCATATGTTGACTAGTAGGATATTATAAAGCCAGTAGACCATATAATTTATATCAAAATAAATCCATCAAAAGTGAAACATTGATGTGTCTAAGGGAATCAATGAAGAAATACTTAAGAAATGTGTGAATGTAACTCTTGGATAAATGATATCCATTAGGGGGGGTATTCCAACTGGAATTTTTTGTAAATGGATTACATAAGGTTTTTTAAAGTAATATCTACGAGTGAACTCAATGATTTTCAAGAAGTTGGAACTATATATTGAATGATGGATTTGGGGTGGTGGGATTTTATGACCAAGTTGAGAGTCACCCATAGAGATCATATCTGCATTTAATTCTCCCTGTGGATATTGAATAGTTGTGGAAACTAGTTTCCCCATATAGATTTCACAATATTTTTTACAATGGAGATATTTTTGATGTATGAATTTGAATTATAATAGTGTTCAAATTCTTAATAAAAGTATTACAGAATTACCCCATGGATTATGAATCATGTATAAACCATGTAAAAATATAGTTCTATTTTATTTCTATAATTTCATCAACTATTTGTCATTTTGTGTTCTTGTATAATTTTTTGGAGGTTATCATTTATGTGGAATGAAATAGGTGAGGTTTTATTCTATGTTCTAGTGAATCGAGAATGGAAATTCATTCTGATACTCTGTTTTCACCTTGTATGTATTGGAGGTGTTACATTAGGTGATTTATCCTAATTTTCATTAGAAATAAATGTGTTTCCCCTCACATTGGTGCTCATGTTTCACCCGACTGTTAAATTATCAGTGCCAAAGTAATGTTTTTTATCTCAAAATATTTCAGTCCCAAAACATTGTTATAATTTTCAATTTCATTCTTTAGGTTTCCTCTCCTATGAATAATAATCCTCTCCCTTTAACCCACCCGATTCATGTTTTATTTTTTGGTTATTCTCCATGGTCATACCATGGCATTGGATTTCCCTATTTTAGTAGAATTTTTGAGTTGGTTTCATTTTGATCCATTTCCATCAGGGTTTTTTCTTATTAATTATCAAACCACATGTGATGAATATTTTTTCATACATGATATTTTGTGAATATCAACCCTATATAGTTTCTTTGTTCTATATTTACTAATATCCCATCACAATTGGAATTTCTTTTTTTTTAGTGTCACATTGATCATAGAGTGGTGTTATCTTCCCTCTATGTATTTGTAAAATATGGTTTTTTTCATGATAGTTTCAAAACATTCTTTAAAATATATTGGACTATCTTCAACTCCTCATAGCTTCATCTCACTCAATATCATGGATGTTTCCCCGCTATTATTACTATTGTTGAATTCTTTGTTGTAAGACTTTATCCCATATATCCAGGCAAGGGTATATTAATAGAAATAACTTACAGCTCCTGGGATGGGGGAAATACTTATGGGATAATAAAGTTGAACTTTTTTCCCTCGAGTATGATCTTGAAACCTTAATTTATGTTATAAAAATTGATCATGGTCTTGGGAATTTTTTTTTATGATTATTATGGTCTACCACACAATGATTTTTCCCTTCATTGAAATCCCTATTCATCACATTCTATTTTCTCTATAAATATCCATAACATATTTATTGCTATAGTTGGGTTCAATAGAGGAGTTAGAGATTTTTTCATCCCATGGTAGTGGTGTATTTTTATTTGGGCAGTAAAAATAGCATTTCTCACAATACGGGAGAAGTTCATTATTTTAGGGAATGTTCACTAGTATTTGGGGGTACCACATGTATATCCTCATTCATTGAGAAAGATCATGGGGAATTAAGGTGGCATACAATTCAACGATCATATTTTCGACAACATCATATTACCCAACATAATATCTCATTTATTTCATATTGATGTTGAATTGTTTTTAAATTTTGAAATATTCTCTGTTTTATGAATTCATTTGGTAGAAATGTCAGACCAATTTTGTTATTAAAATCCATCGTTACCCAATATAAAATTGTTTACCTTAATAAAATAAAATAAAAATAGTTTGAGAAATATGATTGAAAAACAAAAAATGTATATCTTTGATGTATAGTGTTATTCAAATATAGATCATCAAACTATTACCTTCCATCATTAATATATTACATAGGATTGTCATTACTAGTGGCCCATTTTTCAAATCTTGATAAAGAGTGGTGTCCAACACTAATTTATGAATGATTGATAATTATAATGAAAAAGAGGATGACGTTGGGATTGGTGGTCTATGGTGTGGTAGTTGAAGGCTATATCAATAAGATCAAAGGGCACAAGGATTATCATTACAAGTATAAGGTGGTAAATAAGAGAGATATAGATCAATGGTCATCACATATACAATGGTATATCAAATAAAGAAGCTTGGTATGGGAAGGTGAATCATTACTTGTTTAAGGAGAGAATTATTACAATCCTATAAGGTGTGAAGGATTGGTTTCATTTTAAGGGATGTAGTGAATATTGATAGTTGGTGGGTTTCTCCAATATATGGTTATGGGATGTTGATAAAGACTACGTTAAATATATATGTGTCCCGAACCGAATCTGCTCGCCATTAAAACTAGCACCTAACCTGGTCTGTGGTATGTCCCCAAGGGAAATCCATATCCCTATAGGCTGGAACTAGTGCCTAGGTATCATGTGTTATGTCTTTGGAATGATTTACTAGAGTTTAGAATCAATTACCTATAAAAAATAATCATTAAACCAAATCTGAAAATTTATGCCAAACATGACAAAAAAATTTAGAACACAACACACAGTTTTAAAAATAAAATAAGAGATTAAAATACTCATAAAATTATAATAAAAACCTCCAAATTGAATCCACACAACAAGGGGTTATCACCCACATGTTGTCTCCACAACACCACATCAAGGGAAGAAACTAGCAACCTTAACAACCATCACCCAAGGCCTTTCCTTTACCTTCGTCAAACATGATCAAGTCTACTTTCACCCAAAGGGTGTATGTAGTGTGTGAGCCTAATCCCAATATCATACCACCTAACGGATTCTATATAGTATGAAATACAAGATGAAAATCATGAAGGTTTTTGATATACATGAAATGGTGGAAATATGTTCTAAAGAATGAAACTTTTAAAGGAAAACAATTTTCAAAGTGAAATTTCAAAGAGTGAACAAATTTAATTAAAACATGTGAAATACTATAATTTTTTAATCCAAAAACACACTAATTAAATGATAAATACAAAATATCTAATGACCACTAATCATGGGAACACCTCTAGGCACTAGTGAGTTTTGGGGCCCATGTACCATTTTATCTCGATGAAAAGTAACCATAGAACTATCAGTTTTCATGCATGAGCCACTAGAAGGAAACATACCAGTAACCTAGTGGCCTATAATCATCATCAATATAATTTTTTTAGTTTTTAAAATGTCCAACATTCTACGTGAAACAAGGAAAAAACAACTCCATATCACTAGCGCACTAGTACACATCCCCCCACCTAGATACCCGATTTTCCTCCATCGTGATCAAACAAATTATACATGTTACTAAAATATAATTGCACATAAAATCATTTGGGGTGTTCAGCCACATTAGAAAGAGTTTATACACATGATATGTACCACTTATATCAGTCAATAAAGTATTTAGATTTTCCATGAAAGAACATCACCAAATATAACAATGGTTTGTACATAAAATAAATTGAAACCCCCCACATTGAACACCATGTGAATACCCATATTTCACCGAACCTCATTTTACGTCACAAAAAAAACATAATAAAACCATTTAACCAATTATAAATCAACCCCAAATGATCCAACATGGGTTATCCAGGAAAAACAACAAGTTTCACCCAAACATTCCATTTTTGCACAATTTCTTTAATAGATTACAACAAAAATATTTTTCACACCAATTACCAAGGAAGATGAACATGAAAAAAGTATAAGTCGGCAATACTAAATCATCCAAGAGTTCTCACACATGGAATCACCTACCATATGTGTCAAAACACAAAATCCTTGTGCGAAAGTTCACCCTCAACCCCACCACACCACCAGGGAGTTCAATGAAACCAAAAAATATAATATTAGATCAGTAAGCACAGTATAAAACTCTAGGTTTGAATCACTACTCACTGGAAAATAAGAACATCAAGAAGAAATGGAATAAACCTTGAGGAAATGGGGGGAGTATGGAAACCCACATTCATGAGAGATATTTAAGAAATCACCTCAAATCTACCAAAACATTAACCTCCAAGCAACCAAAATTGATATTCAAGCTATAATGGGGCTTAAGAGTTGAGCTGGTGAAGGAAATGGGAGAAAAGATTAGAAATTTAATTATTTTTTGATGAAGAAAATTACATTTCAAAATATGGATGATTTGATAAACTCTAAGATATTTCTCCCTAATGTGTGATGAAAATGAGCTCCAAAGAGTAAAAAGAGATAATGAGGGTGATCCTGGGGTTTTTTCTACTAGTGGGAGGTGGAATCACTAAAAACCATTAGACAATGACTGTGGTATTCATGAATTAATTTTTTATGTAGGAAATGGGATCACGGGATGGACCAATGCCAAAATAAATCACCAAAATCCAAAAAGATAATGAGGTCATAAGGAGTCATAATAGATATGTTGGTTTTCATAGTCACGGGAGGAAAGGTAGAAAATTTAATGGATGAATTTTTTTGAAAAACAAATGAGTTATAAGAGAAACAATAATAGTTTTAAAATCTGAAAATGGTCCCATGGTTGGGCCAAAATCATGAAAACACACAATTTCCTCAGAAAATGCATGGGAAACCCCTAAAAATAAAGAATATAAATTACATGAAAAATAACTTTAATGTATGTCATGAATATGACAATTATCCCAACTAAGAAAAACTTTCCATCCTGTAAAGTAAACCCAATGTTTGATCAGAAAACAAGAATGGGTAATCTTTTTCAACCCAAAACATCCACTTCAAGGTTTCATGGAAATCGTTCCCATTCTTCCAATGGACCCAAACTAGTTGAAAAGAAATTCCACAAAGCACCTTCTCTTAGTAATTATCTATTCACACTGGCCACACAGAAAAATACCAATCAGGATCTATATCCCAATCCTCTTTATTCAGCGCATGGAACAGATTCTGTTTATACCTATTTTGTTGAGATAAATGGAATACATCATGGATAGATGTCAACTGAGAAGAAAAGGCAAACCTTTATTCCACCTTGGCAATCCTCTATGTAATCTAAAATGCTCCAATATATCTCAGTGTTAGCTTTCCCTAATTTCTAAAATGACGATGACTCATATAAAGGGTCGCTTTCAAGAATGCCTGATCACCCACCAAAAACTCTAAATTTTGAAACCTTTTATTTTTGTATGATTTATGGTGACTCTGAGCTGTAAATTAGTGACAATTGATCTACTTGACCTTCTCAGATGACTCTTGAACAAGTCTTGACCCCAACAATGATGCCGCACTTATCTCAACCTCACACAAGGGGGAATGACAAGACCAAACATAAGGCGCCTAAAAAGTAGCCATTCGATCGAGTATTTGTAACTTTTGTTACTGGAAAATTCATCCATTTCCAAATGGATATCCCAATAGCATCCAAATTCCAAAACACATGCATAGATCATGTCCTCTAGTATCTATTTTGCCACCTATCTCTAACCATCCTTTTGAGGATGGTATGCATAGATCATCTATATCTATGACCCCAAGGAATTTTGAAGGCCTTCCCAAAATCCACAAGTGAAACGTGGGTCTCTATATGAGACAACTACTATTGGAACACCATGAAGCCTTAACACCTCCTAATGATACAAACATCCATACTCAACAACTTTAGCTGTATGACTCATCAGAATGAAGTGAGATGATTTAGTCAGATGATCTATCAATAAATATATGGAATTCTTACCCTGAGGTGTATGAGGAAATCTAATAATGAATTCTATGGAAACCTCTTCCCACTTCCATGTAGGAATGGTTAATGGTAGGAGAAAACCGGATGGCCTTTGGGGATCCTCTTTCACCTAATAACATGTGTAGCATAACGACACAATGTCAGATCTATGTCGTCTCATACCTGGACACTAGAACTACCAAAACACATCATTATACATCTTAGTGGCACCAAAATGAAAAACTCACATAGACTGGTGGTTTTCCGGCATCCCCACCTTCCACAGAGACGGCAGAAAAACTGATCATCCCTTGAAGCCCAAGATGACCTTGGGAGATGACGACCATCAAGAAGAAGTCTCCCCACCATGAATACAAGGCCTATACCACTTAAAAGCTCATCACTAGGAAGTTCTCACTGAATCAACTCTATGTGAGAAGGATTCAATTTAATTCTCTCCATGAAAACACCTCCGCTATTCTCTTTGTTCTCCACATGCATTTGAGTAATGATCCAGTTAGAGTCCACTAAACACAATATTTCCGCAAGACTTGCACTGGTAATTTTCTACTCAAAGAAGATTCCACCCCATTTCCCTTTCCAATGTATAGAGAATGTCATATTCGAACACCTTCATGTACTCGATCCAGCGACACTCCCTCAGATTGTGATCCTTTTGAGAGAAGATGTAATCCAAACAGTTGTGATTACAGTAGACAACAAAATTCTCCCCAAAGAGGTACTGACAATAAGTCTTCAAATCATGAATCAAAAATTATAACTCTATGATGTGGGTCGGATAATTATTTTTATGTGATCGGAGTTAGCGAGAACCATATACCGCCATGTGATCACCTTGAATAAGCCCACACCCGAGACTCATACCAGAAGCGTTGCAATACCGCACATAACCCTTTCCAGCCTCTTGAAAATTCTTCATGTTGGCGGTAGTCAACCAATAATTATTCTCCTCGAAGGATTACTAACATTATAGTCCCCATAAAAACTTCACCCCTTTCTGAATGAGCATGTTCATTGCAGAAGCATGCTGAGACAGATCCCAAAAAATGATATGCATAATCCTACTAAGCTGAGGAAACTTAGGATCTCAAACAAATTATTCAGTTGCTACCATGATATCACATCATTGATCTTCCTAGAATCAACCAAAACTCCTTTCCCCGATATCAACTCCCAGAAACATCACCTCCCTGATCCAGAAGGTGCACATTTATAGCATTGCATGTAGGCGGTGATCGAACAATGTTCTCAACACGATCCACCAATGATTCTCATGATCTTTCTCGGATCAAGAGTAAACCAGGATTTCATCCAAGAACACCACAATGAATAATTCAATATATTGGTGGAACAACCTATTCATGGGTTTTATAGATACCTCTAGAGCATTGGTCAATCCAAATGGAATGACCAAGCACTCAAAATGGTCGTACCTACCTCATAATGTTGCTTTTGATATATCTAATTCTTTTACCTAGAGTTGATGGTAACCCAAATTCAAATCTATTTTAGAGAACAAATTTCCCCACTTCAACTGATCAAATAGGTCATCTCTTCTGGTAAAAGGATATTTTTTCTTGATGGTTACCTTGTTCTGCTTCCAGTAATCAATACAAAACCACATGGACCCATCCGCCTTCTTCACAAAGATATCAAGAGAGGCCCAATGAGGGACTCTTGGGAGAATGAATCATTTTGATTATAAATCGTGTAGAAGAAGATTAAATTAAATCAATTCTATGGGGTCCTACGATATGAGGGAAGAGATATCTGTTGTGTTCATGATGCTAAATCGATCGAGAAATACATGTCCTTCTCTGTGGGTATGATTTAAAATCATCCGGGAATACCTCCAGAAACTCGTCCTCTACATGAGGGAACCCACCCTCAAGAGCATGACTGTCATTCTCTATCATGAGCGACAATAACAGAAAGATAATATTCCCCAACTCTGGTAATGGTGGTCCTGCATGACCTAACTAAGGATATCATTCCCCATGAAAAACTTGAAGACTCCCATCAGTTTCCATGAAACTCACCCTCTTCCTATACCAATCTATGGGTGCTCGAAAGTGAACCATCCAATCCATGACATGTATCACATCAAATAGCTTAATATCTAATACCATGAGGTGAAACACAATATCAACCCCTGACACCGGAAGCACACATGACAGACACCTAAGAAACTGGTCCTTCTTTATTCCTAGTGGCATCACCAACTCTATCACAAAAGAAAAAAGCTTAGTTGGAAAATTCATAGTGTTCCAAATACGGGAATAGATGAATGAAATAGAAGAATTGGTATAAAAAATAGAGTAATCTATAGAATATTCCATCTAAATGGTACCCCAATGTGTTGATGGTCCTGCCTTTGATACCATTGGTTCTTGATCCACAACATGTAGATACCTAGTCTTTTCCTGTGAAGGACCACTCACCTATAGCTCTACCCTGAACTGGCTCTGCCCATAAGATGATCTAGCCCTACTTTGATGGCCACCAAACTAAGATCCCCATATCCTTGATTGATTTTACTGAACAGGCAGTCCCATGAAATGCATTGAACCTACCCTACTCTCAAGTGGATGAACCATCCAACAAAATAACTGAAAGTGTCCCATACCTCAACACTGATAATAATGCTTCAGAGGAGATGTGAATTCTTGTCAGACATACCCCAAACTCCCACACTGTTGTCATATGATATAACTTGCATCAGAAGAAACTGAAGGAAACTACCTGTAAGGTTGGCCTGAGTGGCCCACCCCTTTATTAACAACTCCCCCACTTCCTTTTATTCTAATAAGATCTTCCACTGCACAAACCTAATATCATCCTAGAAAAACCATCCCTCCCCCTTTTTTATCTCCATAATACACACTCAGTGAACCACCTCTACATTGGTGTTTAGCTTGAACAAGAATACCTAGGAATATATCTCTGACAGTAGACCCCTCTCAAACTTCTCAGCCTTCATCTGATCATTAGAGACCATTTTCAGAGCATAACAAACCAACTCAGAAAAATTTGATGGAATACACCAACATATAAATATCCCCCTGAAAAATCTTTATAAACTCTCATGATCGATCATACACAAAAACATCAAGGTGGTACTGTTCATCGAAGATAAACTTGAGTTCCTTCAATCTCATCTGCTCATGCTTCCCAACATAAAGCATGAATTCCAACCACCTGTGGTTGGGACCCTCTAACAAAAATGTGTCACACATCACCCTGACCTCCACAGGTGTGTCCAGGAACTCAAACATGGGCTTGATTTTGTGGATCCACTCCTCCAATTCCTGGGGTTCTTTGAAACCTCCAAAAGTATGAGGCCTATTTTTCAAAAAATTTGGGGCTTTTTCCTTCTAAAGACCGATCTCATATTCCCTTACTAGAGCTGGAACATGATCTGGTCCCTATACTAGAGCTTGGACAACCCAAACCACAACCATTACTAGCCTTCGATCATGCGGTGAGGGATAACTCTCTTGGGCTTCCTCTCGTAGGTTCTTGATAGCTTTTCGGGGAGGCATGTTTGTAAACAAAGAAACAGTCATAAAATAAATCATTAGAAAAAATGTTTTTAAAAATTATAAAATTAAATCAAATATAAATTAGTCGAACACATCACTACAATGAAAGAAATAACAACACCAATCCCACCCGATGTTTACATACAATCTGTAACCTAGACATCCCACCTGGAAGAGAATTCAAACAAAGAATCCAAACATCCCAAGGAGACTCAAGGATTTTCATGATAGATATCAGACAGGAACCCTACTCATAACTAATACATTGAGCCCCAATAGTCATGTCTCCTATCTAGACAGACTGACACCAAAATAATATTATTACCCGAACAGATAAACCTCCACTAATACCATTTTGTCACAAAAATAATCTTGATTCTCTTAAAACAAGAACCTGACCTAGTCCATGGAATTTCTAAAAGGGTGTTCCCTATCCCCATGGGTAGGTAAATGTTTCCATGTATCATTTATTATGTTTTGGTGATGATTTATCTGAGTTTATAATCATTTAACTACAAAACAAAATCAATAAACCAAATCTGAAAATTTATGCCAAACATGCCTAAAATAAAATCCAAAATTGAACACATAGGTTTAAACATTACACAATAGGTCTAAATATTCTTAAAATTAGAAGCAAAAATCCTAACAGGCTACACATGAGAAGAGGTTATCACCCATAAGTCATTTCAACAACACTGCACAAAGGGAAGAAACTAGCAAACTGAATCGCCATCACCCAAGTCGTTACCTTTACCTACGTCAAACATGAGTTATATATAAACCGAAGTGGATTAAGTAGGGTGTGATGGTAATAATAATAGGATACCTTCAAATGGATTTAATATTGTAGGTAATACATGTTGAAAAGCATGCATGTTTTTGATAAACAAGATATGGTTGCAATAAATTCTTAAAAATGAAACGTTGAAAGGTAAACCATTTTTAACGGTAAATTTCATAGAGTGAAATTTTTTATTTAAAACAGGTCAGCAACTGAATTTTTCCATCCAAAAACACCATAATTCAATGAAGAATACATATTATCTGATGAGTACTAATCTTAGAAACACCCCTAGGCACTTGTTATTTTTGGGCTCCATGTACCTTGATTCTCGATGTAAAGTTACCACAATAGTGTCTGTTCTTGGGTACGATCCACTAATAGAGAAAATACTCATAACCTAGTCGTCTCCAATCATCATCAATACAGTTTTTGTAGTTTTTTTAATGTCCAACATTCTATGTGAATCATGGGAAAACCACTCCGGGTCTCTAGAATACCAGTACACATCTGCGCACCTAGACACCTGGGATCCCCCCTTTTTGCTCAAAGGAATAACAAATTTTACTAAAATCCAATTCCCCCTAAAATAATAAATTATGGCCACCCACCATTAATAAAGTAGTTACATATTCTTTGAACTACTTATATCACTCAATAAAACATTTATAATTTCCAAAAATCAACATCAAAAAATATAACAATGTTTTACACATTAAATCCATTGAAAACCCCATGTAAAACACCATGATCATACCCATATTTCACCGAAATATAATTTAAAAATTTTAAAAAATTAAGAAAATCATTTCATCAATTGAAAAATATTCCCAATTGATCCAACATAGGATATCCATGAAAGACACCCATTTTTTAAACAAAAATGACATTTTAGAACAACTCTCTTAACAAATGCCACCAAAAATAGTTTTCCAAAAATTACTTAAGATGATGAAAATGGAAAAAATTTATGTCTAGACGTGTTAAATCATCCATGAGTGGGTACACATGGAATCACATACCACAAGTATTAAGACACAAAATCCTTGTGTGAAAGTTCACATGCAACACCGATACACTACAAGGGAGTTCTATCAAACCTGAAACCACACTATTTGACAATGAAACCCATGATAAAACCCTAGGTTAGAATCCATACTCACTGAACAATATGAAATTCTAGAAGAAATGGAAGAATCCTTAAGGAAATAGGAGGAGGAAGGAAAGAAACCCACTTTCTTGAGATATCTTTACGAAATTGCCCAAAATCCACAAAACATATAATCTCCAATAAAACAAAAAATATATGGTTATTTTAATGGGGATGCGAAGGTAAATTAAGGATATAAACTTGATCAAAATAGTGAAAATAGAATGATTTATTTATGAAACAAATTGCGTTTTCAAATTTTGAGATTTAAGAAAAACTTAGAAATTTCACCATAATATGAGATGAAAATGAGCTCCAAAGAGGAAATATTGATAATAGGGGTGAAAATAGGGTTTTTGTCTTCATTTGGGATGTATAATAAGCAAAAACCATAAACAATTAATGATATATTAACGAATTCAATGTTTTTTAAGCTGGAAATAAGCTCACAGGTTGGTCTAATGGCTAACTAAATCACCCAAATCCAAAATGATAATGAGTTCTTTTGGGGTAAAAATGGAAAGAGTGATTTTCATAGGTATGGGGATTCCATTAAGATATTTTAATGAATGAAAAATGATGAAAAAATATGGTGTTATAAATGAAACAATTTTTTTATATATGGATATTGGCTCATGGTTGGGCCCAAATCATGAAAACCCTCCATTTCCTCCAAAAATGAAAGGGAAAACCCTACAACAAAAGAAGAATATAAATTTCATAATAAATACCTTCAAAATAAATCATGGATGTGATAATAAATGTTACTATATTGGGTATAATAAAAAAATTAGGGGCAATGGTTGTTTTTGTGAGGAATAATAGATTAGTGGCAGACAAAGTGTTTATGATGAACCAACCCATTGTTTCCACATAGAGCGTGGTGGATTAATACTAGTATGGTAATATATTGGTTACTAAAGAGTCCACATAAATAGTTTTTAAATTCTATGTTGTTTTTTCAAGTGAAAATTCCTTAGGAATTTTCATGTTTCCCATATAATCAATATTTCTCAATCACATTTCATATAAATGGCACCTGATAAATAAGATTCAATTAATGAATTATAAAAATAATTAATCTATTAATTTTTATTTCCTTCAGAAAATAAAAATAAATAATAAAAAAATTATTTATTTAATAGAGATAATAAATTGAAAGGGTGAAATAAAATTTATTATAATGTTACCACCATTTATCATATATGTGTGTATAATTAAACATGGATAAAATACACTTTTATAAGTAGTGTAGTGAGGGGTAAATGGATTAATAGTGTTAAAAGCCCACCCTATTTTATCTTTGGTATATACTAATTGGGGATTCCTAAAATCCCCTTGGAAAACACACCGCTTATAATGTCAAACATTTTTTGATAGTACTTACTTATATACATTTTTAAAAAAAAACACTGTTGGATAAAAACAAGAATATTGAAAGGATTATATCCACATATACTTCCTTTGATTGTTATATTATATAAATAAATAAATAAAAATTACAATATACACATCACTAAATCATATACCTGATTTATATTGATAATAGTCAGTGGTTCCTTTGTAAATAAATCAACAATGATTACATTGAATCAAGCATATTTCATGTTGTTATTGTTGGATATGTAGTAAAATAGGGGATATCCTTACTTATGTTATACTTTGTGTCAAAATATATGATACATATGATATTCATATCATTACTAAAGATATTTACATATCATAATGAATCATGTCATACTTTTGTTATCCTATACCATGTCACAAAATTTCTAGATGATATAGGGCATGAGTGCATACGGCAGTGACATGGCTTCAACATAGCTTACATAAGTTATAAATCATTAGATAAATCATGTATGTATTTTAATATTCATTGAATATTTTAATAAATGTTTCACTAATATAAATTAATGATCAATTGTCATGCCATGATAGCCAATGCTCCCTCTATACATTTAATAAAGAGCATCAAGAGTCCCTATAAAATGAATGTGATCCCACTATTGGAAGTGCACATAATTTTATATAGAAATTCAAAACATACTTCGTACTTCATCATTATTTGTCTCCATGTAAAATGTGTGATAATTCATTCAATGATCATGATTCCTCTCAATATGATTAAGGATCCACTCGACGATGTACCACCTATAGAGGCTGGAGGCTTTATGCTATATCTTTAGTGACCATTATAAATAAAACATCACAGAGTAAACGATGGACTTCATAGTTGTACAATTAACCCTAGTTTATGTTCTTCATGTTCATGTTGAGAAATATTATGATAAATCATAAATTTTTGGTGTTTTCATCCATTTTAAAATTTCATATTGTTAACACTCAGAACACATCCGTGGTATCAGAGCCATGATCCTTAATTTATAAACATGTTTTTATACATATTGTTTGATGAATTGTTCTATCCTAAGGTATTTGATGGCAAATCATAAAATATAATACATTGAAGTTCTTCTATTTTATTTACAGGTAGTGCATGCTAACTTTTATTTGAAGGTATTATATAGTGTAATCCATTGGATTTAATGAAAAATACAACTGGTTACTTGATTTTATAAAAGTGGAGTGTTATAATGAATTTATGATATTTGGAATAACATTAAATATAGTTGAAGACTAATTATATTTTCAATCATAAGAGATGATATCAACCATAAATTATGATTGGATAATCTCATAAAATGTGTTTTGGTGAGTAAGAGTTATAACTGCTATCATTAATTATGAATCGTAATTTGAGATGATAACACCATTATCTGTAATGAAATATGATATTGAACTAAAAGATAAAATATTTGATTTTGATATATTTTCTTATGGTTTATAAAATTCTTGTAAAATATATTGGGTGGGAATTTTTAAATGATATTTTTAAGGCCTCGATTAAATATGAAAAGATTATAATTTTATTCCATTTTTTGGAAAATGAATAGATTCTATTTATTTTTAATTCCTATATCATATTAATATTTAAAAAATATTTATTATATATAAATATGTTTTTTACAAAATTTATTTGATAAATTATATTTGTTATATCATTATCCCATTAAATTCATGATTTGTACACTATTGTATGATTATCTCCCATCCACTAGGGACTTGATTTGTAATTAAGTTTTTTATCTTGAATTTGTTTGGTAAGTATAGTCTATGTATATTCTTTTTTTTAGTTATTAAGAATTTGATTCTATCTTGGTTAAATTATATCTAGGCAAAGGGTATTTGTGTTAGACTTCCCACAAGCCTGAAGGATTACGTCTTACTCTATTATGGTGTGGACTGGCTATCTATCATTATGGGATTACTCACAATGAGTTTTTGGAATTTCATATGATTCTAAATATATACATGATGTGTTCATATACCTTATGCATATGATGTATTATGATATGGATAAATATGTTTTGATTCTATATTAGGGTGAGTAACAAAAAATATTTGTTTTGTAACAAGTTGCACATTAATATTAAGAAAACAAATTAATTTAGTGGATGAAATAAATAATCCTATATTAAATCTTTATAAAAATTAAAAAAAATAAAAAAAATTGATATGGAAAAGATTTTATGTGATCAAATAGTTTCTAATTTAATATGTATATGATGTATATTAAGTTGGTGGTTTTTTTTAAATGATAACCCCATAAATACTAAGTATGATATTCCATCCAAATAAGAACCTTTCAATATCTCAATCATAGAACTAGGTAGTTCCATTACATAGTTGGGGGCCCCTAGATTATCATATTGAGTTAAAATAAGTTAGAAGGATATCCATAATGGATAGGGACTTGTTATTAGTATTTTTTATAGGTTACAATTAAATGGTAACCCCTAATGGCTAAGATAACAATAGAAGAGGGTTGTGTTTATATCTATTTGATGAATTTGGATTAAGAGATATACACTCTACAATCTATGAATCTTAAAAATTATGATTGGGAATCTTTCCTATCAAAACAACTATGTGGTTAGATTTTTGTCCTAGAGGACTTATTACATATTTAAATATAGATCGTCCCTCACTAAATGAATATTATATATAGGTTCATCATTTTTTAGTAGGTTCAATTTCATTAATAAACCATGATGAAAAGATTAAATACATCAAACTCCACCATATATTTGTCTTTTTATTTAATTTTACCTTATATGATGATAATAAAATTGAAATATCTTATAAGAATGACTGAAAAAACATTTCAATATCATTATATAGTATAACATGGTTCTCCCAAAGAGAATTATTTTTTGTATGTAAAGTTTAATTTCTTATAAATGAATTTTACAACTGATGACTCATGGGTTTTAGATACATGGTCTTCATTAAACATCTATGATGATAAGCTGTGAATCAAAAATAGGATGGAATTGAAACAGGGGGATGTAAATTCTAGATTCATCATTGTAGTAAGTGTTACAATATTAAAATTACGTATATATGATTTAACTCTACCCATTTTATTAGTTATATAATTTGAGAAATTTATTTATCTTCCTTCCATAATCAAAATATTGATTTCACTATCTAGTATAGAAAATAGATCTTTTTCATTTTTTTATTATGAATAAGTGGTGTTCTATATATATAAATGAAATGTTGTGTGGAATTAAGAGAATGATAAATTGTTTATAAAATATTGATTTGGTTATTCCTATATATAAAATTCAAAATATGGATTTTATGGTTGATTATAATAACACTTACCTCTATCATTGTTTCCAAGGACATATAAATCCAAAAGAAATCCATGAAATCCATAGTGATATATTTTTTGACTCATTCAATTAAGAATTGTTTAATACATAGAAATATTTTTTGTTAGACATATGACCAATGTACCGTTGGAAAATTTGAAATGGATATTTTTTTTTTGATCTCATACATAGTGATGTATTGTAACACCCCATGCTTCCACGGTACGTTTCCCTTTGAATAATGTAATAGCTTGCTTTGTACATAACCTCAAGATTCTAACACACCACAACCAATCAATCTAGACATTATGAATAATAATACACACTTTTTGAACTTTTATAAATTTTATTTTTCAAAATTTATATCATTTTTGAATTCGGAATATCGAAATTATATTAGGGTGATTTTTCAGTACTTTTCTAAAAACTCTATATTTTTGAGGAATAGTGAAAAACATTGTGTTATTGGTTAAAACCTCATTTTTATCTAAATAATTACTTATTTTATAAAAAACAATTTGGTCAAAATAGATACATAATACTTATATAAGTTTAATGTAATTCATTAGAGTCATTTTATAATAAGCTGATATATATAAAAATTCTATTGAACTTTTTACCGTCTTTTACCCAACTCTTTGTAGCATTTGCAAATTTGCATAAAAAATAATTTTCCCTCATATGTGAATTGAATTTAAAAAATCCGAGAGACACAGTTGACATCAATTAGTAAAATTTCGTCCAATAAGATAAAAATAATTTCCAGTGAATAGTAACTTTTTACTTTTATTTACTGCGTTTAAAAGGAAATATGGTCATTAAGGGTAAAAATGATATTATAATTACACTAACACATGTCCTAATTTTATTGGAAAAGTTTTATTAGACCAAAAAAACATAGTAATAAAATATGACCCCCTTTGTCCAACCTGGATTAGATTAGGATATTTATTATTATTTTATTTAAAGAAATGTTATAATTGTTAAATTCAAAGTTTATTTACAAAACCATTTTTAATGTAGGATTACACACAATATAAATTAGACTACAAATATTCATTAGAAAGATAAAATTATTTCCTACAAAATCATATTTTATTTATAATTTTTAAACATTAAATAATTTAATTTATTTATGACATAATGATGAAGCCATATTTACCTTATTAATGAATGATTAAAATAATTGATATTATAAATATCCAAATAAATGTTATTTTAGACTTTTGATGAATTCCAATAATTTTCACTGTTAATATGACATGTTAGGGTTGATTACATAATTTTCTGTTCAAGGTAAACATGATTTAATGATTTTCACCAAAACCAAATACTAAATAGTGTCAAAATTTTCATTATTGAGTTTTTAAAACAAATACTATATTATTAATTGAAATAATAATCCTAAATATCTCAGGTTTGTCCAAAGGACTTAGATAAGGTAATATTCCACGAACTCGATTAGAAGCATTCCTCATCGTAATAATTCAAGAATAATTTTGATTTTATGATTAAAAATAATTCTGAAGAACTTAATATATTTCTAGATATGAATAGAATACATCTTATCCATAACAAACATGGATAACATAACCAATCAAATAATGAAAAACGAATAAGTTAATACCCGAAACAATGATACTACTGAAATATTATTAACAAAGCAATATTATAGAAGCATATATGATATCATATTTTTTAATATAGTTCTTTTATAATTTAATAAAAATGTTTTAACTATTATACAAGAGTTTAACATACCATCGACTAAGGAAAAGTACAAGGTATAGGTTAATTTCTTAATCTCTTTATTATCCGAGGTTGTTTTTACGTATATATCCACTAGGACCTCATTGTCATCCACATCCATGGTTTCTTAAAAATGTATTTAAAAACATTTTTACAATTTCTTATAAGATGTGATAAATTTATTTATACCCTTATTTTAACTTATATGTTTTGAAATAAATCTTTCTGTCGTTTTCCATACAAGGTACATTATGACCTTTTCGACAAAATTAAGGTAAGAATGTATTTTTTTTAACTTATATGGCAGGTGTGGCTATTTACCAGCGTTATAACATCGTCGAAACTTCCATTACAAGCTTATAAGAATATTTTCAAAATAAATGTTTTCTTTACAATTACATGACTTCTAAATTATTTCAAAATAGAAAGAGATATTTCTCTCTAAAAGTTCTGATCTCATCTATGTCAACTTTCCTTTATGGATTTTAAACCTGGTTGAAGTTGATTTATTATGATACAAATGTTCTATATTATATTGAAGGTTTTGTGATATATTTGACTAAGGATGTGTAATTTTTATACCATTCATGGAATGTGGATAAATTATTGACATTTCATATTCTATTTTTATGATGAATGATAATGTCATGTTTAATCCTTTTCATGCGAGGAATGCATTGGACAAAGTAAGTGACGGGCGGAGCCCGCTATTGCTCCTCGATGCATCGGTAGGTCTCATGAGACAAACTATTGTATTAGATCAAGGCTTTGACAAAATCTTATTTGTAGTCATGGAACAAGGCCTTGACTATGTGGTTATGAAGTCTGACATTATGCATTATATCATTATGAATGTGACTATTGATATTGCATGTGATTATTCGACTAATATAATATCCATGTGAACAAGCAATTGGAATTATTTGATTTATTTTGGCCATATAATGAATAATTTTATGTTTAAAATGATTATGTTTTAGTATTATACATTTACTTAATTGTTTATTCTTATTTATGAATGTTTCCACAATATTGTTATCCTTACTAAGCATTTGAGCTCACCCCTTTCCATGTTTTATTTTTCCTAGTATTTAAAAAGTATTTTATAGTTGACATACAGGGATAGGCTAAGGATATATGTGTGTTAAAACGGGGAAAAAATTTTGTTTATGTTTATATTTCATGTTATAATATAAAACTTTAGAATGTATTTAGTCTATACAAGGCTATTAAACTGATCAGTCTTCCAGTATTTTATCTCTTGTGATCATGCCAATGTTTTGTAATAATGCACTGACTCTGGGTAACTGGAGTCAGGGTGTTACATGTATATAGACCCATGATAACTCAATATACTAGAGGTTTTATGTAAATCCTTAATGTTGATGATGGATTTAGCTGATATGTTAATCTTCTTATGATGTGAAGAAAAAAAGATAAATTTTATCAATAATAAAATACTGATTCGACAGGGAAAATTTATTAATATTCTCTAATCAAATAATTGTGGTAAATACATAAGCCGTAAATTTACCAATATTTTGAGAGTTTGTGTCTTTTTTAACAACTCACACTTCCAAGAACACTAAAATGGAATAATTTATATGAGAGGATGAGTCATTTTTTTTGGGTTCATTTGGTGACGAGCTGGTGATATATTCCTATTACATTCTGGAGTAATTCTCAAGAGACTTCTACGTTATTACATAACTATATTCCATCTAATGTGGAAGAAAAGAACCTATATGAGATATGTAATGATAAACATTCCTAATTTCATTTTATTTTTATTTTTTGTTTCAAATAACTTGTATAATATTTGAATTTTGGTATTCTTAGCCCCATGTTTGACAATTGATTATTTGTTTGTTACCCTAGTAAACTATGGTTTCTTTTTTCTATAATAATATTGAATGAAAACTTTTTGTTGCTAAAAATTCTACTTTCATTAAAAAGAAACATTTAAGTCAAGGTACTAGTGGGGAGAATATTTAACTATATATGGTTTAAATGGAGTTGTTCATGATTTATAAGTCAATATAGTTCTATAAAGGGTTGTGTAAGAATAGTTTCCTCGTGATACATAAGAACCATGAAGGTATTTTATGATTTACTAGAATCCATGGAGATATGTAATTTTTGTTGAACATCATCATGATGTAATGATCATAGGATATAAACAAACTATGTATTACGAGGCCATTAAATACCCTAATTATTAGAAATTGATTGAAGCTATAAAATCTAAAATATACTCCATATACAAAGTCCATTTATAGAACATGGTGGATGAACTTCAACAGGTGATAAACATAGTGTGTAAGTGGATATTGCATTAGAAAAATAATATATATGGAATATTTTCTACCAATAGATCATGCCAAGTTGAAAAGGGTTACAAGAAAAGTTATGGTATTACATATGATTAATCCTTTTAACATATAGCCTCATAAAATTTCATTCCAGTATTACATTACATATTAGATCATTTTGAGAATTGAGATATCTAAAATGAATTTTAAATATCATATTACTAATGGGATTTTAAAAAAAGGGTGTATGATAAAACCAAATTTTTTAATGTTTAAAATGAGTCTAAAATAATTCATGAGTTACAATTTTCTATTTATAAACTACACTAAGATTCATAGAGTTGGATTATCTAGTCTGATAATTATATTAAATAGTTTGATCTCATCATTAACAAGGATGATTCTTATTATATAAGTATATTATTGGGATTATTTTGGTTCTTTTAAAATTTTATGTTGATGAAATACTTCCTCTAAAAAATATTATCTTGACATTATATTCTATAAATATGTGGTTGGGTAAATTTTTCTATAAAATACCAAAGTGAATCATCCTACTTAATATTATTACAGATCTATAGATATAAATTTTAGATGTATATCAGAATTAAATAATAAAAATAAATTAGTAAATTGATAACGAAATTTAGATTATAAAAATTAAAAAAGGTTCTTTATCAATGTTTCATGGCATGTATCTTTTAAAGACTCATGATCATTGAAAGGAGTCCAAAAGTAAGGATATAAATAATTATGTGTAGTCTATAATATTTATCATAAATTTCATGTTGTATAGTCAACCTAAGGATCTCTATACAATTAGAATAGAAATCATATACAAATAAAATCCAAGTGAATGTCAGTGCATTGTTGTTAAGAACATTCATAATTACTTAAGAAGGAATATGGGAATGTTATTTGTATTTATAGTATAAGATGCGATTTTTTAATTGGTTACATTGATTTTGGTTTCAAATATGATAGATATGAACTGGGATTTCATTCGTGTTTCATGTTTTTTTCAAATGGAGGAGATATCACGTGGAAGATTTTAGAATATGAAACAATAGATGAATCAATAATATAGGAATAGTTCTTATCTATATTTGGTTTGAAAAAGAATATTTTTGGATCAATAAGATTAATTTTGAACATGGGAACATTTTGATCATCAAGGGAATAATAAATCTTTAATAAAAATATAATTATGCTATTTAACTAGCTAAAGAAACCCTGGTCTCACCAAATGAAAAAACATATAATTCAAAAATATTGTGATGTCCTATACTCGACTACAACTTAAACCATGCCCCGAGCCTTGTTGGACACATGACCCCCAACGCATCTCTTCATAAACTAGGGTTGGCCGACTAATAGCGAGGATGTGATGGTAAAACATTAGGGAGACTTTACCACATGTAAGAGTTCACAACAGATGAAACATAGTAATGAATAGTAGTAGAAGCATAAACAATCAAAAAGTTACCATAAATAGAATATGCATAAATAGATATATCATAAGTCTGAATTACTGATCAAAATTACCAAAATACATATAATAAGGGGCTGATACAAACATGTATGCATGACATTATTGTACAAAAAGTGTACATCAGACAAGAAGTAGACATACAAATACAAAAGTACAATTGAAAAAAAAATCCAAAATCTCCTCCATACTTTGCTGATCTGAAGCCTAGTCATTTTCTCCTATAATCCAACTAAAAAAATAATCAACAAACACTAGAGTGGTTGTTACCATTATCCATAACTATTAGAAAATATTCTTCTAATGTTTCAAAGGAGCCCCGAGTATGGTTTGAGATAAACATATCATTAGCCAACCATCAATTGTGTCTATATGTAATCTGAGATGGAACTCAAATGTAAATAGTGTGCAGATAATAACTGGAATGTATGAAATGATGAATAAATAAATAACCTTCTACTCAAGTTCCTCAAAGACACTTGGATTGAATACTTTCTTCATCTCCCAATTGGTAAGTCTGCTAATGTCACTATACGTGTATATATATAGGGGTTTTCACTAGAATTAGGTAAACATGCCTCTCTCCCATTCATATATATATATATACATACATACAAAGGATTTTACTGTAATGAGGTAAGCATGCCTCTCATCCATAAATGTATATCATAGTATGCAAGGGGTAAGAATTCCTCCCACCCATGTTGATATTATTACAAGAACATGGTAAGCATGAATCATGTCCATAAATATATTGAGGTTGTCACTAGGTGGGGTAAACATGCCACCTACCCATACATATCATAATCTATCATAGGGTATGAAGTCATCCCATCCAATCATTTACATCATAAGTCATAAGCATAGTAATGGCATAAACCTCACATTATATAATGTAAAGAAATCCATATTACATCATTTCAATTATAACATGAAATGCATTTATAATAAACATAAAAATGGAAAGGCCATTCCACCCCTTGAAACCATTCAACTTAAATCCAATTAATTAGAATTTTTAGGCCATCTCATACATGACAACCTAAAACATCCATCATCATGTTTTTCTAACATGGAAAACTCATTTCAAATCAATATATCATGTCCCAAGTGTCAATGTAAATTACTCACATTCCCATTTGGTCAATTATAAATCAAGTGGTGATAAACACCATTGAAGAACCCTGGTATACTTGAAATATGTATGGGAAAAATGTCAATTCAATTTAAAACCATGTCATAGAATATAAACCATAATTTTACATTTTGGTAAAAATTGGCCTAACCATCTTGGTTAGAATACCCCTTGGGTGTCCATATAGTGAAAGGGTGATCTTTATACCCATAACCCAAACCCAGTTCACCAATATCATAGATTGAGGGTAATTTAGACATAAAGAAACCAACACAATTAGAAATATAAATAAATGTAGGATTATGAATTAATGATAATAAATATGAAATGGCATAAAATAAAATGAAAAACTAGAAGGCCACCGACCTAAGGTCCTTAAATGAATCCTCTCTTAATATCGACCTCATATTCAAATTAATATGGTAGTGATATATGTTTTTTCCAACTCCTTGAAGGTTGAATGATCCTACATCTAAATAGTGAAAAAGTAGAGATTCACCGTGGAAAGAGGAATATGAGGGGTATGATTTACCGTTGGCTATCTGACACTTCTCTCAGATTATGAATAATTAATTGGATAGAGGAGTTTCAAGATATCAATGTAGGAGGTTTTTTAAAAACCTACGAGTGAAATAAAGGAGGCTTTGTCAATGAGTGGGAGGAGAAAAAGAGAATAAAGAACTTAAGAGAAAGGAGGGAAAAGTAGTAATTTTGCCACAAAACTGGGCTCGCACAGTTTATGTGCGCAATTTTTTAAATCATGGGAATGTTGTGATGTATGTATCTTCCACCACCTGAATTTCCTCATGTTTTATTAAAATGATTTTCCAAACTATTCCCATACCGTGTGTAAAGGCTTTATAACCTTCTGTAGTAGGCTAAATGGTTTACAGTAACCGTGCGGCCCAGCCTACAACCCGGTTTCTAGACCTCTGGGATTTGAACCATCCATGGATGCTCCATGAGACTTCTGTAGGCCATATCATCCATTTACCATTCTAAAATGAAATATTCAAAATTAAAAACCAATGATTAGTACATTGGAAAAAAATTCTAGTCATTACAACCTCCCATTATTATAGAAACTTGTCCATGAGTTGTCCTTCGGTGGGTAAGGAGTTGCTGTCAACAAAGAGTTTTGTCCACTGAAGTCATATATCAGCATCCCATTCTTAGATATCATTCAATACCTTGTTGTCCTTCCATATCACCTGTATGAGTGGAAAATACCTTACTCAGAGTGTCTTCATGCTCCTATAAACAATACAAAATGGGTACTCTATGAATGAAGAATCTATATCAAGATCAACCTCATCGGGCGGAATGATATGAGATGGGTTTGGATATTATCAGGGAAGATGAGATACATGGAAGACATCATGAATAGACTGGTATATCAAATGATTTTTAAACTATTAAGCCACTGGTCCGATCCACATCACACCCTCAAAGGGAGTAATTATCCTCGCTGATAGGTTACGTTGCTTCTGAATACGTCTATTACCCAACCTAGTTGAGACATTCAAGAATACACGGTCTCATACCTCGAACTCTAGAGGTCGTTTACAACTATTGGGTTGAGACTGATGTCTATAATGATCCATAAAAACATAATTACAGATTAGCTAGACCTGCTTTGTATTATTTGGCATGAGTTTATGACTATGCACAACTGTTTCCCCTTCCTCTATCCAACAAATAGGTGAGCATTATGGCCAACTATACAAGGCTTCATAGGGATCCATCTCAATGGTTTCCTAAAATATTTTTTTGTAATAAATATCAACAAAGGGAATATGTTTCTACCATGAACCCTCAAAATTGAGAATTCACACATGGGGCATATCCTCTAGCACTTCTATTGTACATTCTGTCCATCCATTGGTCTGTGCGTAATATGACATTCTCAAAACTACCTAGGTACCCAAGGACTTCTGTATCACCTTCCAGAACCATGATGTGAAACAAGAATCTCTATCATGAATAATAGGACAAGGTTCCACATGAAGACATATAACATCCTTGATGTATAGTTTTCCCATCTCATCTAAAAAATCGTTTCTCTCGCATTAGTAAGAAATGTGTGACCATCACCAAATGATCCACGATTACCCACACTAAGCCATTTACACAAGGTGATTTGGGTATACCAGTTATAAATTCCATCAAAATATCACCCCATTTCCACTAAGGAATGGACAACAGCTGAAAAATCCCTACCAGATGTTGATGTTCCTACTATAGCTACTTATAGGTGGAACATCGCATAATAATACTTGTTATCTCTTGCTTCATACTAGGCCACCAATATTGACGTCATAGATATCAAATACATTTGGTAACAATAGAGTGAACCACCCAGGATGATGCATGAAAAAACATCAACATATCCACAATGATGTCCTATGGAACCCATAAACACCCACAAAATAGAATAGTTTATTCCCTATCGACTGTCCAGTTAGAATATATATCACCATCAGAGGCAGTTTATCATAGCACAATGCCTTCAGTATCAAAAAACTTTCTCAACCATTATCATTCCTGAAGAGTGGATGACACCAATAAGGCTTATAGAATGGTCTAACCATGATCCATTTATACCTCAATGTTCATCTCTGAATATAAGACCATAATCTTTCATTTACCACTAGACTCCCGAACTTCCAGGGTCTGATTCTTCTAGCTCAGAGCATCAGCTACTAAATTTCCTTTCCTAGGAGTGTATGAATGTTCAAAAAAATCATTAAATGTAATAAACCATCCTTTTCTTCCTAAGAATCAAATATCATTTATTTAATACGTATTTGATTTATTTTTCATATGTAAACACTACAAAAACTCTCTCCCAAGAGGCAGTGTCTCTAATAGAATAAGGCACACACAACTGCAGAAAGCTCAAGGCCATGCTTCGGATAATCGATAGAGTTACTATTTTAACTTTTTTTTCATGTATTATTTATATATTTAATCCGTAAAAATTAATCAATATGATCTTATTTTCATCATTTTTGTTTTTTAGGATTTTTTGGCTTATTTTTAAGAATTAGTTAATTCCTGAAATTTAAAATGTTTTCTAGATCTTATGTATTTTGTTAATATATTCTACAATTTTGATCAAAATATTTTTATTCATTTTTTAGGGGTTCATTGTTTTTTGGGAATAATATTTCTGTTCTGGTCCTATATCCAATTCAAAACACACTAGGCTAAATAAATAAATCAGAGGAGAAATGGTCATGACCAACTGAATGGACCATGTCGTAGTTAATGATGCATATCTTGGCCGAAATGTGTCCAAATGATCTGATTATAGTTGGAGTATAAATAAAAATCAATTCAAAACGAGGTCATTAAATTTTATGCGCAAATTAAATCATTAATTCTTCCTTCGAATGCGAATAATATTAGGGATTTGAAGACTCTCCTAGAGAATAAAAACTTCACATCAGTAATTTTTGTGTAATATTTTCTACACATTTCCATTCACATTGAAATTTTGAGAGTTCAAAGATGAAAACATTTAAAATAGATATTATGAAGATACAATGGAGATTATATAAGTTATGGTATGATTAATTGAAGAAATTTTGGGTAGATGGATTTTAGAGGAGAAATTTTCGGTTATTCCTTTCCCCTATTTTATTTGTTTTTAGATTTGTAATTTAATCTTCTCCCCCATATTTAAGGATGTTCATCACATGGAGGGGTAATCCTCTTGGTTATTTTGGGCGGAGAGGTTTTACCTTTTGTAATTTTTATTTTATTTAAATTAATGTTTTGAAATATCTCTCTCTTTTTTAAATATCATTTCAATTTATAATAACTGTTTTTATTATCAAGTATGGTCATATATGGTTTTAGATTATATTGTTGTTGTTACTTTTTTCAATGATAATTTTCTCCATATAATTGGATATGGTCTATATATGATGGAATAGAGCATGGATTAGTGGTGAAGTACTTGAAAATTGTTAGTACGTGTGGGAGGGGTAATCGATATTCTAGATTTTTTGGGATAGACAATACCTAACCAGGAAGTGACTAAGTCAATTGAGGGTATTCATTAAAACACTTTCATACATATAAAGGAGAGTACATTGAGCATAGATCTTGAAAAGGTTTACTCTCACTATCACCATTTGAACAATAAAGTGGGAGGATGTTATCGTGGAATCTCCCTTTAATCAGATTAGCAGAAGGGGATTGAATAAATGGGAACTATGATAACATTTCAATTTGAAAACTAATTCCAAACTTCTCACTCAATTTATATCATTTTTTCAAATTTAGTTATTCACCAATTGTATTTGAATATTTTTCGTTGTTTTTTTATTTGGTTTTGACTTTACATTAGTTTCTAAATCAAAAAATTTCAGAAACAACTTCCACATATTTATATATTTTAAGGTGACAACTTGATTATTGTGCACTCCTCTCTAGAGATAACCTATGTTGACCAATATACTACATTTTTACATGGGAATTATTTTCTTTGACACATACCATGATATGAATTCATCAATCATGGGCTTAATTGCTATTGTGGTTGTGCCAACAGTGTAATAGAAAATATTTGGCTTATTTCAAATTTTAAAAAATTGATAAAACTTAAAACTCATTGGTCTACAGAGGATAGTGTTTGTTGTATTTCTAAAGAGTTCAGCAATACTCTAATCCAAACCTCCCAGAAAAAAAAATTCATGGATATCATATAAAACATTAAAGCAAACCATTAATACCTAGTGTTGGAGGGATTATCCAAAGAATTAATTGAACTTCCAGAGTACTTCCAAAAATTCTACCATGAATTGGTTGAGGCTCCACCTAAAAAATAGTATATTTATGGTGATTTTTAGGTTCAAGTTAAAATGATAGATAATGATGAGATTCCCCTATTTCAAAGGCATGATGAACTTATTGTTTTGGCCATGAAAATGTTGTATGGTCAGGTCACATGTCTGTTGCTCCAAGTATTGGTTGACATGGTTAATCAAGTCAATGACTATTAACAAAGAATGATGTCTAAGGAGGAAGTTACATTTGATGAGGGACTCCAACCTGAACTAGAATCCAAACTAGTTGTGTAAGTGATTTCTCCGCTCATATTTCAAATACAAGAACCTGATTACCTACCTCCATACACTAGCACTAAAATTTAAGAGGAACATTACACTAAATATTCAATTGATGTCGTTCCACTAAAGGGATATAATATTTTTCTAAAATATTTTCATTCTCATTTAATAGAAGATGAATTGACTACTACTTCTTCTTATTTTAATTATTCAGATTTGGAAAACACTTGTATCACCTTAGTGGATGAATGAAAAGGGATAATTCACATAGTGAAGAATACATTGAGCTTCCAGAACATGTTGATAATTTATTTGATGGGTTACAATAAAGGATTAATGTGGAAATTCATGAGTAAATAGGGAAACAAGAATCTTACTTTGAAATTGAAGAATTATATATTGATTATTCATGTCTTAATTTTGTTCAAATATAATTTCAATTGGACATTGTTTTTGATTATTCCATTGATGCAACATACCTTGATAAATCATTGGACAATGAACGATAAGTTGTTCAAGTGGAAAACAAGAAAGAGGAGGACTCATCCTTTTTCCTACAACCACCAAGAAAGTTGAATATTTTTATTATGGTTGGATTTGGTGTACTATACCCATAGAGGGATTGGAAAAAAGGGATAAGTGATATAAGTAAAGAAGAATATTTTTTGGTTCATCATAAATAAACATCACCCAACATCATATTTTGGTTAACCAACTAGTACTGCTCAACTGGAGGCAGTCAAAACCCATGGCCCACATAGAGGATTTATCCAATATCTATCCTTATTTTCTCATCTTATTTCTATTTTTTATTATTATAATAAATATCTTATTTTTTCTTTTATTATCTTTCTTGTAGGTTTTTAGTGTGCAACACTTAGGTTCTTAACTCACTGTTGTAATACCAATAAGTCTGGTCATAACTCTCCTTTACACTTTCTTGCTTATTGTGATTCAATTTCAAATCTACATACATGTTAAATCCATTTGAATGAATTTAGGATACTAAATCATTTTTTGAGGTGGAGGAAACCATTTTAGTTTAATTGTTTTTTGAAAAATAAGTTGTTTTTTCAAATGTTTTTGGGTTTCCTTTTTTTTATATTTATGTGTTTTTGGAAAAAGTTGAGTTGAAATGATTATCATTGTAATTTGGAAAACCAATGGTAATGAGTGAGATATTTTATTACATGAAATTTTGAATAAATTAATTCTGAAAATTACTTTTTTTGAAGTTTATTAATTTATGAATTTCTTAAAAAGTTCTCTGATTTATGAATCTCATGCAACATATCACTGTATTTGTCATTAATATCACTTTGATGTGAATATTCTAAACCATTGTTTTATTATTCATTTCATTAATATCACTTTTTGTGAAAACAAAATGATGCTTTATTTGACCATAATTTGATTTATTCCTTTGAAAACATGAAGGTTTGAGGTTCTTTGGTTTTATATGATTCAGGCATTATTTGGTTTTAAATCCCCATTTTCATGATAATCCTTTTCATAATGGTATACCATGTAAATTAAATCATTATATCATTTATAATCCATGAACAACATGTTAGGATAGACACATTACAAGCCAATTTTCTATATCCAACTTCCTCTTGAAGTGAAATTTCATGATCTAGTCGAACTTGGGTTTAGGGGGAGCTGTTTGGTATTAAGAAACCTCATTTGGAGATACTTTGGGTGGGAAATAAAATAATGACGAGATGGTTTTACATATAAAATAATTATATTATTGGAAGATATGAATTTTCTATATATATTATAGAAAGGGAAGTTGTGATTTTTTCGATCTTCTAATGGAGGAAGAGTGTTGTGCCTTTTTTGGACCTTTCATTAAAAATCATGTTTAATATGAGTGAAACATTTTATACTGAAATACTAAATTGTGTGAATATTTCTAGAGTCTTCAAGATGATGGATATTATTCTATACTGTGGGGAGTGAGGAGGATAACATACTTGAGTGAAAATTAGGATCATTCGAAATTGCTTAAAAAATATCCAACCCCTCATGATAAAATCATTTTATTGACTGACATAAAGTGGAGAAGTAGTAATTTATCAAGTCTATGGTGGCTCTTTCATTAGTTTGGATGAGAAAAACATTGATCAAAATTAGCATTTGTGATATGAGAGAAAATTCATGTGAGGTAGGTGTCTTGTATATATTGGAGGAGGAATAAAGAAGAAAAACATTGAATTATATAAATAGAGAAATTGGAATAATTTTTTTGATTAGTAATTACATCTTTTGGTTTATTGGAATGAAATTACTAGATTTCATGACCATGTGTTTTGAATTTGCATTGATTAAATTTTTGATTCTTACTTGACCAGGAGTCGAAGTTCTATGTGTGGGGGAATTTATAACGATAATACTTTAATTATTTATAATGCATGTTTCAATGATTTTATCCCTACCATTTTGTCAATATGATCTGATTGTCATCATTTTAGAAATTTTGGTGATTTTTTTTCTTATTTGTGAAAATTGGTGAATTCTTGAAATTTTGTAATTTTATAGGGCTTCTGTATTTTCGTCATATCTTTTACAATTTTGATCCAAATAGAGTTATTAATTTTTTAGTTTTTCCTTGTTCATGGGTTTTAGGTTTCTCATTTGGACCCATATCCAATTTGAAACACAGTAGCCCAGATCGATCAATCACAAAGTGAAATTTTTCTAGGTGAAAGAAAGGACCACACCATTGTTATTGTGACATATCATTAACTAAATGTATCTAAATGATCTGATAATACATGGAGTATAAATATAAATCAAATAATAATTCTTAAATTAAATTTATTGTATAAATTAGGTCATTAATTATTCCTTTGAATGCTACAAGAAAAAAGGATATGAAGATTTTCCTCAATTAGAATATTTTTACCACAGTAATTAGAGAAATATTTTTTCAACACATATCAAATCTCATTGAAATATGGAATGTCGATATCCAACTCAATTTTTAATAACTTTTATGAAGCGACTATGGCATGTTACGGAGTTTTGTAAGGCACTACCAAAGAAAATATCACTGGAAGGATTCTAGGAAAGAAATTTTCAGTTCTTTCTTTCCCCTATTTTCTTTCTATTTAGTTTTGTAATTTCTTCTTCTCCCTCCTTAATCATGGATGACATTAAATTGGAGGGGTAATACTCTGATAGATTTTTTAATAAGAGGTTTTCCCTTTTTTAATATTTTTTTTCTTTCACATAATGTTATAAAATATTTTATCTATATTGTGAAATAGGATTCAATTTATAATAATAGTTTTTATTATGAAGTGCTATTATATTTGGTTTTTTATTATGTTGTTATTATTGCATTGTTCAATGAAAATTTTCTCCATCTATATAATTATGGTCTATATACTACGAAATAGATCAAGAATTAATGTTAAAATACATGGTGATTCTCATTATGTGTGGGAGGGGTAGGGGATATTCTTGATTGTTTTGGATAAACAAGATCTATTTAGGTGTTACCAACATCAATTGGTGGTATTATCTAAAACAATTTCATGTATATAAAAGAGAGTAGTTGGAGCTGAGATATTGGAAAAATTTACTCCCACGATCACCATTTGACCTAGGGAGTGGGGGGCTGCGATCATGGATCTTTCTTTAATCAGCTTAGAAGAAGAGGATGAGATAAATTGGAAATATAATAACATTTCAATTGAAGAAATGATCCTGACCTAATAACTCAATTCATATCGATGTTTTAAATTTCTTTTTTTTTCTATTTTCATTGAATATTTTTCTTAGTTTATTTCTTTTTTATGTCACTTTAGTTTATTTTCTAAATCAAACAATTTAAATAACAACAACCACTTCTTTCGAAATTTTAATGTGACATATTTATTGTTTTGTGATCCTCTATGGAGACAACCTAGGTTTACCACTATACTAAATTTTATCTTAGGAATTATTATTTATTATCACATCTCGTGATAGAAATGTTTCAGTAATTCAACTCATGAGGAATCAATTAATGGGAACCATTGGCACCAAATTTCTCGTCCTACATCAGAAAAGATTCAAAACCAACACAAAATGCATCATAGTAGGCTGTATAAGACTTACCTAGCTCTAATAGAATCAATATAGGTGCTGAAGTAAGTATTACCTTCAATTCGTAAAGGTGTACTTTTTAAGATTTGGTCCATTTAAATTTCACGCCCTTCTCCATCAAGCCAGTAAGTGGTTCTACAAGGCATGAGAGGTTCTGAATAAAGCAAATGTAGTATCCAAAAATCCATATGAAACCCTAAATTTGAAATATTTTCTTGGGTTAATCCCATGAAAATATAAATCTTAGTATTTATATGTCAATAGAGACTCCTAACTTCGAGATGATATAACCAAGAAAGGGGACTTTATCTCTCTAAAAGTGGAATTTATTGAGATTTTCATAGGGATAATTTTATATTAGGATATCCAACACGATCTAAAGATAGGTTTCATATTTATTTCTTTATTAAAAATAAAAATTATTTTTTAATTAATAAAACAAAATGTGAATCCAGATACAAGTGAAAACCCGATTCATAAGATCCTTGAAAATAGAAGGTGCATTCGTGAGTCCGAACGACACAACTTTGTACTCATAGAGACCATACCTGCTATTAAAAGATGTGTGAGGTATGTATGATGTCCTCATATGCATGTGATGTTAACCAAACTTTAGAAATTTCATTGAAAACACTATTTCTCCTCAATGATGATCAAATAGTTGTCTATTCATGGAAATGGATACTAATTCTTGATATTCAACTGATTCAACCAATAGTAATCCACCCAAATTATAAGGTTACCAGCCTATTTCAGGGGAAAGATAATAGATAAAATCAAGGATAAGTGATATGACATATAAATGTTCTTCCACAAGATCCTCCGACTGATTATTGAGCTCTAAACACTCATTAACTGTTATAATATAAGGATTAATGGTCTTATGTGTTCTTACTAGGAAAATATCAATAGTAAAATCTACATATACCATCAATGGTAGACTAGAGATGTTTTCAGGAAAAAACATTCCTGGAATGATTCACCACATGAGGAAAGACAAAGAGTTATAACCCTTGGAAATTAAGGTAATGATTCAAAATATGCTCTATAACAATTCCCATTCTCTACTACTCGAGTCCTTATATCGCATAAACATCACATCCTACATTATGCATTTCTGTAAAAACCTCTCGTGATGTAAACGCCACCACATGATTATAGTAGTTAATGTAATCTCTAAAGGAAACTAAAAATTCCATCTTGATGATGAAATTGAAACCTATCATGTTGAGAACATACAGGTTCTATTTTAAAAGGTAATATCATATATCAAGGGAGAAGTTATAACAGCAAAAAACATCATTTGAACGGATACTTAATGATGTATTTAGCATCATGAAACCATGATAGAACTCAACATCATGTCCCTGACTCTCATTGATTCCCTTAGATATGAATGTATGGGATTCACCTATATCAAACAAAGAAAACACTAATGTGAAGGCTACTAGAATAGTGCCTCTCACCGTAGATTGTCTGATAGTATGCTCATTTGGTGTATTCCGTACATCATGTAATTGGCATGTTCCACGGCCCTGAGTCACTATCTGACTACCTTTTTAGTCCCTCATTAGTGGCACAAAGAATAATAAACCTGGTTACCTCCACATTGACCTCCACATCATCCTGATCAACCAATGGTATTCCAGTTGCCTGACTATCGTGATCCTGCAGATCTTCTGCCCGATCGAGGAGTGGGTGCATATCTCTACTCGGTAGGCACTTAGGGTAATGTCATACAGAAGCATTGGAGGTTTCTTATCCCTGAAAAACCTCTGAACTCTACTATATTTTACATACACTTCCTCCGATAATGTTCTGATACTCCGCACGAGTGATAGATAGGGGAATAACCCCCAAAAGGATCCTGGCCACTACTAACACCATGAGATTCTTTGAAACAAAATTTCCACCCAAAAAAGATCCAATAAATCTTTAGGTGTCGGACCTCCCTATTTTCACCCTTAGAATCACTCATATATCACTCTATAATTATGGACTAGTTTATCATCATAGAAATTATCATCAGCTTGAACACATTGACTTGTGAATGGATGTCATTTCACAACCTATCCTAAAGTCTCCTAGCAGCCATCAGATCATCAGCAACTATAAAAAGAGGTAAAAGTTGATAATTAGTGAAATGAGAATATTAATCCATATCTAACATGCTCCACTACTGTTGAATCATAAAATCTATAACCTTGTCTACACTCAGATTCGAGGGAAAGAAGTTTTCGTAGAAGACAGTCCGAAAGTCAGCCCAGATCATATCCCAATGATGTCCTGCCTCGGTGATGACATCCCACCACATATTGGATGAATTGTGTAGAATGTAAGCATCCAGTTTTCCCATTCGCTCTCGAGGAATCTCTATGTGCTTGAAGATAGATCTAATCACCTCAATCCATGAATATGTAGTAAGTGGTCTATTATCCCCAATGAATGTAGGAGGATGTTTCTACTGAAATTCATTAGTCAACTCTACCATGATTGGGGAATGTCACACTATGCCTTGCATATTCTGCATCATATGCAATAATCCCTATCGACACTGGGAATCAATGCCCAAATCAGGTAATGGATGAGGATCCCTAGGTGGCTGAACATGAAGATCAATTGGCAGCTCAAGGCCCACCACATGAGGAATATGATCATTACCGCCTTAAGGGTCCATGGCATGATGATGTCATATCAGCATAATGATACAATTCCAAATGAATGTCTGATAAGATGTTCAATAAATTTAAATAATTGTGTTCATGAAAAATGGATAGGTAATAGAGCCCTACTATAAAAACAAACTCGTCTCTCTACCTACCACAAATTTCTGGGAAATATGACAAAACGGACCATAATAGGCCATAATAACTGAGAAACACCCACTACCCTCAACCAAGGTAGGGTTGATGTCATGTTTTCTATGTTAGGGATATAAAAGGTGGTGTTTATTAGGTTAAAGTCATTTCCCATTTGAAAACATGGTAATTCGAACATTTAGAGCATTTAATTTGGATAAATCCAATGACATTTTATATCTGAGCCATAAGGATCCACACACATTATAAACCAAAATATGGAACTCAAATAGACATCATTTTTACTTAAATTGTGCTTATTCGCATGATTATATCATTTCTCAATGGTTGAGCTACCTGGAATGCAATTTTCTAATCCATGAGGTCTAATACACCTTATGAGTCAGAGTGTGTCACCCACTTGACTCACAATATAGAACAATCCCAATCCTACAATGAGTGTCAACAAAATTTTATATATATATGTGTGTGTGTGTGTGTAACATGGAATAGAAATTATGAAACCAGACATTGTTTTTGAAAATATTAACGTGATATGGAAAAATGCAAAACCTATTCATATTATTCCTATCACGATCGATGTTCTTATACATAACCATCATTTCATTGGGCTGGGAAATAAAATCATAATACCAATTTCATCAATAACAATAACACCACAAAACTATAGAATCACCCAATGGGGAAATGAAATCAATGGTAATATTCATAAATAGAAAAATAAAAATTCAAGAAACTTAGACCCTACCACGTACCTGGGTCCATGATGCCTAAGAATGAATTGTGAAAAAGTTCAAATAATTTATAATCTCCATTCAATTGTTTCCAAATAGCGGAGAAAAAAAGAACTACTTCTAATACCACTTTGTGGCATCCCGGACCTGGCTACCAGATAACTCGATCCCCAAGCCTGGTTTGCCACATAACCCTTGGTGCATCTCCCCATAAGCGTGGGGCTTAATACTAGTAGTGGGGGAGTGAAAGTAATATAGTGGGGAGATTTTACCCCCATGTTATAGTACACAAAAGATGAAACATTGGAATGAACAGCAGCTGAAGCAGAACCAAACAAAATGCCACAATAAACATAAGATGCATAAATAAATATAGAATAATTCTAAATAACTAATCAACATTTTCAAAAATAAACATATCTAGACTCTTATACAAACATGTATGCATGGAATGTTAGTATGATATAGAGTAGGGAACATACAACATACATAAAAATACAAAATTAAAAAATAGAAAAAATTACAAACGGTACTCCATAGAATCCCAATCATAAGCCCAATTCTCAGCTTTTAATCTCCAACTGAACAACAAGAATCAACATACAAAAGATTTGTTCTTTCCTCTATTAATACCTATAGGAAAAATAATATTCTCATGTTGCAAAGGAGTCCCAAGTAGGGTGCGATATAAACATCTAATTAGGCCACCACCAACAATGTCTATGTGTAATCCGATCCAGTGCTCATATGTGAACAATGTGCATATAATATATGGAAAGTAAGAAATGCATAAAAAATAAAAAACTTCCTGACTAGGTTCATAAAAAACACCTGGAGAGTCTACCTACTTATGCTCAAAACTGGTAAGTCTTCACAATTCACCATATATATATATATATATAGGGGTTGTCATTGGAATGATGTAAGTATGCCTCTTGTGAATATATATATATATAGGGAGAAATGTTTTCACTGGCATTAGGTAAGAATAACCCTCATCCATACACGTGTACCGTAGAAGGTGTGTGGTAATAATGCCTCCCACCCATGAAAGTATTATAACTGGCATGGGGTAAGCATTTCTTCCTTTCATACATATATAGACGTTGTCACAGGGGTGCGGTAAGAAAACCTCCCACACATAAAAATGACAATCTTTCATGGGGTATGAATGCATACCATTAATTAATTTACATCATAAGACAAAAGAATAGAAATGTTATAAACATACACATTGTATAATGTAAGGCAAACCATCTTACATCATTTCATGTTTAACTAGTAATGAATTTATTAAATAACATAATAAGGGAAAGGACATGCCACCACTTGAAACAATTCAATTTAAATAAAATTTATTAAAAGGATTCGTCCATCTCATTAAAAATAACCTACAAGGACCACAATCCAGTTTTTATAACAGGGACAACACATTTCAAATCACGGTATCAAGGCCCAAGTTTCAAAGTCAATTACTCACATGCCCAGTTGAACAATTCTAAATAAATAGGGGTGAAAACCATTGAGTAACCTTGTTAAACCTCAAATACACATTGTAGAAAGTTCAATTCTATTTTAAACCAATTATTGGGAAATAAACCATAATTTTACATTTTGGGAATAATTGGACTAAAATGCCCAATTTTGTGGGAAAACCCCTTCGGCGTCCATATAGAGAAAGGGTGATCACTAATCCCCTAACCCAACCCCAATTCACTAATATCAAGGATCTAGGGTCATTTATAAATAATGGATCTAATATAATTTTTAGGCTCGGTAAAGGCCAGCTTTTGTTACAGTGATAATAAATACGAAATGGCTGATACTCAAATGGAAAACTACGTGACCAACTAAATTTGGGCCACAAATGAAGAATATATTAATATCAACCATAGATTCAATGTAGGTTGGATGATAACTGATATTCATTAAAATTAACACAAAATATGGAGAATGTGCTTGAATCTAAATAGCATAACAAAAAAGAGAGTTCCATCGAGGAAAGAGAAGAATGAATGGTTAGTCGTTCCTTTGGATATCTAAATCTTATCTTGGATAAAGAATTGGTTGTCAGATAGAGGATTGACAATATATCCAAGGGGAAGAGTTTTGGAAATATACGGGAGGACTAATGGAGGATCTACACACAAGTGTGATGATAAAAAAAAGAAAAATAGAACTTAAGAGAAGGGAGGGAAAATATTAATTTTGCGTCAAGATTGGGCTCACACAGTTTCGATGCATCATTTTCCTAACCTTGTGAAAAACACGTTGTATAGCTCTACCACATCTTGATAATCTGTATGGTTTACCAAAACATGCACAAACTATGCATGAAGGGTCTATAACCTTCTACAGTAGGCCGCATGGTAGTGCGACTGTGTCTGCATGGTTTACACTAACCGTGCAACCCAGCCTACTGCACATTCTCCGGACCTCCAGGCTCCAAACCAGCCCAGAACGCTCCTCAAATCATCTATATGTCATATAATACATATACCGGGCTCAATTGAAATATTAAAAATGAAAATACAATGATCTGTACCTTGGTGAAAAAGTCAAGATGTTACAAATACCATCGTGTACAAGAGATTGTTGAGAGTGTGATGTTAAGATCTTTTAAATGGTTATAGAGGACAACATAAAAAACATTAAAAAAATTATTACTGCATCAAAAATATGAGGATAATATTAAATACCTTGGTATATGATACATATTTTGTTGATATAATGAATTTAAATGAATCATGATATTATAATAATGTAAATATTTCTATAAAATTCGTCCATGTCTACTACAATCTATTTTATATAAACATCTCAATAATAATATCCCTTAAAATTATGACATTTAGTTGTCCCTTACTGATCATCATGATGGGGTATTATGTTTATTTATAATATGTTATGTTTATCTTTAGTAGAATCATGTAATTGATATAAATTTTATATTATATAGATGAATGATAATAAGTAAATACATATAACTTGGACTTTACCACCAAAGTAAATCTCAAGTAATTTTATATGATTATAGATATCTTTAAGGGTTTATACATATTATTAATCCTTTTTACCTATTTTAGGAAAGATACCTAACATGATAACCATTATTCTTGGAATATTTTATTTTGTAATGCTTGAGGCTTAGATTATCACTGGGTGGTTGGGTATGTTTCTTATCATGTTCTCAGTCAGAGCCCAACCAGGATGGGATTTGTACAAACATATGATGAGGAAAGAACTTTATCCCCTTCATTTAAATAGTCTAAAAATGTATGGAAATGAATAACTGAGTCAAATGTGATGTGTTTAGCAACATAGATGAGGGTCATGTTATGTTATTGTGTACTAAATGAATTAAATGTGATGTATTCATTTAATTTTTTAGATTATTTCACAAAATCCATAATAGATGAGATGGCTTATACTATATTGACATTTTCCATGTATAATGTTAACAAGATGTCCTGGAAATAGGGATTACATAGTCATATATATGATTTACCTGAAACACTATGTGGAAGACATGTTTTTATAGAAATGTGAGTATGTTTTTTCAAGACCAACATAGACCTCTTTATAGCCTAAGTTGAATTAATTCGTTTATAGAGGCCTATCATTACATAAATTTATGATATTAAGATTTCATCTTTATTTTCAATTTTATAATGTCCCATAGGGTCACACAGTTAGGCCTTTAGGAAAATATTATATTTTGGACAATGTGTTTGTCGCAAAATTAAGAGAGTTAGATGAATTATTTCCAACAGTGTACTAGATGTATTCAGCAAAGAGTTGTGATGTTTTCCATTAATATCTTATATAATGTTAGTGATATTCAGAGGTTGTAAGATATGAAATAAAACTAGGTATATCATTGGCTATGATATCCCATGAGTTATAAGATATGATATGAATGAGATACATATCATAACATACAATATAATTATATTTTAATGATGTGTGGGATGATTATCATAACCAATATAATATTGTATGATTGAATATTATATAAAACATGAGTTTATGGGTATGTGATATTTATTCCACTTGGTTACCATCGGACATGATTCATAATAATATTCATTTACGAATTTTTAAATTCATTGATGTGTATAATGAATGTTACACCATCTAAAAGTAATTATCATCTTCCATTTAATGGCATCCAATTCTCCATTTCATCATTTAATTAAGATTTTAATTAAATTACTATAAAATGTATGTGATCCCTCAATTGGTAGTGTGTGGAATATTACAGATAATGCTGAAAGTACCTTAAACCATGATCTTTTTTTGTCTCCATGGAGAGGGTGTGAAAACCCATTTATTGATTTAAAATCCTCTTGATATGATCAAGGATCTACTAGATGGCATAGTTAATATAATGTTTGAATGATTTAAGATGCTTATTTTTTATCTACATGAATAATATGTTGAAGAATAATATAAGGATTACTTAGTAGCACAAGTATACATTAATTATATTCTTTCATTTCATTTTGAAAATGTTGAAGTCTAATAATGTTTTTCATGGGTTTGTTTCCACGTCCAATGTCTATATGATGCACACCCAACCCTAGTAGATAACATATCTTTACATTATTAATTATTATGTAATGGTGATAAACATTAGTAGTATTTTTTTTGATAGTCCTTATGAATCCTTCATTTAGTTTTATGATTCATGCAACAATATCTTAAAATAATATTATCAAAATACAATCAATTAGGAATCCACTTTCTAATTTAATGTGTTATTTTATAGATCACAACCAAATAAATTCTTCAAAAATCCTCATACATTGTTATCACATATAAATTATTTGAAGATATTTTAATGAGTTCATTCTTTTGTGATCTCTATTATATGAAAATACCTCTAACTATTAACATATAACCTGTTTTTTATCGTGCATTATGTTGATCTAATAAATAACATATATATCTTGAAAATGTTTTTTTGTAATTTATTAAAATTGACTAAACTCAAATAAACAATTCCACATAGATAATAAAATTTTTGTTTAATTCCATTCTAGTGTTTTCATGTTGTAAATAAATCAAACTTTACAAATAAATTAGTAACAAAATTCATTTGTGGATGAATATGATTATCAAGATACATATGTTCTCTTGATGTAACAAAGGTATTGTAATTTTGAAAAAAAAATTACTTATCTTAACATGTTCATTTTTTTATATACATTGAAATTTAATGTTAAAATAATCATTAGATTACTTAAAAGAATCACTTTATCCATATTAAATCATTTAATTGTTTTTTATTTTAATTTAACTAATTCAAAAAAATATACCACTTTACATATCTTCAATTTTTAAACATAGAAAATAATTGGTTTATACATGGTCCCTAATTTCAAATTCATCTTTTAAATTTTTTATTTCTTCATGGAACTCATTCTGAGTCCTCTTAATATTTAAATCAGGGAAATAAATTTCAATGATTTCATAACAATATGTATTTTATTAATAAAAACACAAGGTCAAATATGAACATTTATGTACCAATTATTTAATAAATATTTACTCGAAATATTATACTACATACATTAAAATTTATTTATTTATTTTAGGGATTAAAGAAAAAATAATAAGATAATTTTTCTCCCCACGATCAATTATGGGTCTCGACAATATTTCGTGTGCAACAAGATGGTCTTTTTTTCCTAAATTATTATATTTCTCATTATTTATATGAAAAACCCCTTTTATATCCAAAAGTATGCATTCCTCCAAGAGTGAGAATGATATGTCCAATGAACATTGTAACGCCCCAACCCCAGTTACCTAGAGTCGGTGCATTATTGCGTAACATTAGCATGAACACAAAAGATCAAGTCTCGAAAGACCGATTAGTTTAGTATCCTTGGAATCACTAGATACATTCATAAATGTTACATTATATCATAAAGTGAAAAACAAAAATAACATGGTCTCCATAGTCCACACTCATATACCCATCCAAATATTCCTACAAATCATTCATAAAATACTTCTTCACATCCTGGAAAAATTAAAACGATGAAAGGGGTGAGCTAAGATGCTCAGTAAGGATAACAATATAGCAGAAGCTTTCATAAATAAACATAAACATTTAAGATAATGTATAACTAAAACAAAATCCAATTAAACATTAACATCAACATCATATGGAAAATGTAAAAATGAGATAATTCCATTTACTTATTCACATGGATATTATAGTGGTCGAATAACCACATTAAATATCAATAACAACTTTCATAATGATGGAATGCATAAATCCAGACTATCATAACCACGTATCCAAGGCCTCGTGCCAAGACTAAAAAAAATATTTTGTCAAGGCCTTGTGCCAAGACACTAGTTTGCCTCTTGAGACCTGCCGATGAATCGAGGAGCTATAGCGGTCTCCACCCGTCACATATTAAGTCTAATGCATTCCTCAAATGAACAGGTTTAAAAATATCATAAACCATAACATAATCATATCAGCTAAAACATGCATAAAGGAAACATAAAATTTCCACATTTCATTCACAGGATATCAATACAACACATTGATATAATTAAAAACCACATTCAAAACCAATTTCACTACCAAAATAAAGGAAAATTAAAACATTGTATTTATTTTTCATCTAAAAAAAGTTATATCTTGTAGAGGAAGCCGAAACTCAAATAATGGTCACGGCAGTGGAGAAGTCATTTTCGCCGCATATGTACGACAAGAAAAACATTAATTTTTGTCATTTAGTAAAAAACTTCATATAAAAATATTCCTTTTGAATAAACGTAAAAGTCAAAGGGGTGTATACACCCTATAAAAAAAATTCTGTATAAAACAAAATATGCCTCAATGAATGGAAATTAAGACGAAGTCACTTACAAAGATAAATTTTTAAATAAAATAGATCTATTATGTATATTCACCATATGTAAACATAAAGAACGTATAAATACAAGATAGGACATTATAATATCATGACATAATTTGAAAGTAGGAGATTAACCCAAAGCACAAAAATTGGGATAAGAAGTTCCCTTACCTCCTGTCCGACTTAACTCGATCATTATTTTATATCCTGGATAATAAACTAGAGTTAATTTATACTTGCTTAATAACCTTTTCAAAGTTCATTATTCCTCTTATATCACTTATTACCATTTTAGGAACATTATGTAATTATTTAGGTTAATAACGGTCATTTTGTCGATCTTTGGTACTTGAGTCAAAAATAAACTTCTTATAATTACAAGTTGTGCATGTTGTAAAATATCCATTACATCCAGAATTATATTCATGATTTAGATATCATATATATACAGTATATACTTGCCTTTATAATATTAAGTAACATTTAGAGGTAAGAAATGAAATGCACCGTTCATGGAGACAGTAAGCCGTACGTACGCATGAACGCTCCTTTCATTTCTATCTCGTATTTTAATGGAATAAAACATAATGATATAAAGTTATGTTATAATTACAGTATAATATCATATATAATATCACTTACTCCATACTTTGTACGTCCCACATATGGAATTAACGATTCAAATCACTTTGAGGGGGCGGTAGTCCGCACTTCCTCAAATCAAATAATCGCATTTGCACAACATGAAAAGCATAAATATATGTTTTAAATGTAAAATACAGAAGCATAGAGTGGAAATAAATTTAATATATATCATAAAAAAATATAGCTCCATCATAATGGCCACCATGATAGGTGGTAGGAGAAGATAGAACAATCATCGTTTCGTGAGGCAGTAATTCGCCATCCACTAAAACAGTATGTTCTTTAACCATTAGACGAAGGTATGTGTATGTGTAGCTCGAATAATTATCATAACAAATTAATAGTATATTGAAGATACTGGTGTTTTTACAAAATAATGGAATAAAGATAGTTTAGGGGGTTGGAGGAGAAAAATAAAACAAAAGAACATAAAAGAATACATTACCTTAAAATTGGGTAACTCTTTTTGATTTGAGACAAGTGCTTCCTTGGGAAGACTTCTGCCCAATGTGAGGCTTCTATAAGTAAGGGAGGGAAGTTTAGATAGTATTTGGGAAGAGGTTGGCCGAGCGAAATGGCTTGGATGGTGTTAAAGAAGTGGTAGTGGTGGGGGGGCCTTTTATAAGAGGAGAGGAGGGAACTCTTGATATTTCATGAAATATTACATTATTATATAATGAGTTTCAGATTTTAATGGTCCCAAAATTATATATTTCTAGGATAAGGTAATATGGGTTCGAATTATACTAAACCTTTTGGTTTTTTACAAGTTTATGTCTTATATTTTACATTATCTTTTCATTTCATTTAAATCGTTAATTAATGAGGTAATCACTGCATCATCATGGTTTCATAAAAAATTTAATTTATTTAATGTCTAAAAATAATAATAAAAACATCCTGATGTAGGAAATATTTTTATCCTTCCAATGAATATTTATAGTAAAATATTTAACTTATATAACCCCATGTAATAATTGTTTTAGTAAAACAACACATGTTTGTGACAATTTTATTTTTACTTTAAATAAAAAGTTATTAATGTCATTTTCATACCCAAGTTGCTCGATGGGGTACCGAAGTTGACCCATGGATTGTCTTGGTCGTCCATGACTCATCCAATAAGGGTATGAAAAGTTTAAGTGTATTTTCATAATTTTATAATATCATTTTTACCTCAAATTTCACTAATTACCTTTAATCGCGATTAATCAATCTTAAAAGTTACTATTCCCAAAAAAAATATTTTAATCCCATTGAACAAAATTTTAATTCCTAATGACTACCACGTATGTCAGATTTTTGAAAATCAAATCACATAAGTGGTAATGTTTCATTTAAACGGAAAATCAGTTATTTAACTACCACTTAGTGGTTTCACTATTCATAAAAATTGAAGTTTTTCAGAACAATAACAAAATTTCACCCAAAGCTATAATTTATATTCCAAATTAAAAAATGATTTCTATTTTAAAAAATTACAAAAATATATGTTTCATTAATTAATTTTATAATTAATTCCTACTGTCACAACAAATATCGTGTTTTTAAGAAATAATATATATCAAAATATTGACAATTGTTTATGTCCAATTTCAAAGTGAAATTAATTATAATGACCACCATTGGATAAAATGGTAAAAATATATTCTAATTATACTTTAAAACCACTCAATATCATAATATATCACTATAAATTATTTTGATTAAAAAAGATGTTTTTAAGTATTTTTCACTATTCATAAAAATTGGATGTTCTCCGAAAAATACCAAAAATTCAACATAGGATAATTTCAATATTCTGAATCCAAAAATGAAGTCCATTTTGAAATATAAAATATATATAATTTAATAAACTTGGTATTACTACTCATAATGGCTATTTTGATTGGTCGCGGTGTTTTAGAATCTCGAACTTGCGTACAATGCAAGTTATTGCATTATTGAAAGAGAAGCGTATCGTGGATTCTCGGGGTGTTACATTATCCCCTACATCAATAAATTGTGTCCTCTCAATTTGAAATTTTTCATTGAAAATAAAAGGTTTAAAATAGAAAATACCTTTGCGGAAAACCCACATCGGAAATAAGGTTAATAATATTTAGCCTTATTAAGAGGGAAGGGGAAATGAAAAAGTCACCACCAAATTATGATCTCGATTAGGAGAACATTATTGTAAATTAGAGAGATATAATTGGAGGAAATACGTAAATATTTTTAGGGAGTGTTTGAGTTCATCAATCACAAACAAGTGTAAAATTGAGGGTCTCAAAGCCTTCAATCTATGGTGATTTAAATTATCATCAGTTCAACAAAAAATAAGGTATTAGGATAACACATTTTTTCTAATATCCCTTTCCTAAAGTTTAAGAATTAATTTATTCATATAATAAGTGATAGGTACATATATATATATATATATTCTTGATAAGTAGAGTTTCAACCTTCAACTAATTTATAACACAAACTCATCCTTCACTCAAAAAGATTACAGAACTCAAAAATATTATATTTATCCTAATATTACAAGGTTCAAAATATTTACACATATCATTAAGATTTGGAAAACAATTTTTTTATAACTAGTGACTTCATCTAGGCTAGTGGTAGGTAATAAAGGAATGTCGTACTATGGTTGTGGGTTCGATTCATACAGCTTTGTCCGATGCGACGGGTTATCCCCCGACCTACAGGTTGTCCTTTTCCTAAAACTATAGTATTATAATATTCCAAAAATTATCTTCAGAAATGTTTTAACCTTAAATAATACTATCCAAAGTTCAACTTAATCCATTCCAACCTTTATAGTTATCCAAAATACTTCTGTCCAAACTCAAAGTCCAAATTTTATAAGGAATGTAAACACAATGAAGATCCTTTTTTCCGTGTAACAACATGTGAACACATTTACCGTGTATTCTTTTAAAACACTGCAACATCCTGAATTACTATAAATCCTTATTGATTACATTCATTATCCTTTATTCCTAATAGAATACTAGATATACTCATTCTATCCAAAAATGTATGAAAATCATTAATCAGTTTCAAGGAAGTCATGAATATCCAATATAATTTATCCAAATCAATATTGTATTATTCCAAAATCACTATCTCAGTTTCAGAACCATATTATGGTTTATCATTATCTAATCCATATATTTTCCAAAAATTTAACCTTCGGTGGAGTCACTTTTCTTGGTTCCACCCAATATCAAGTCCTTAATGAAATAGTACTGCAGTATAATCCATATATACTCCATAATTATTATAACCAGTACATCATTGATACAACACTCAAATGACAAAATTATTTATTAACAACATAAAAATTTTAATCATTCCTCCTCATATGTGGGTGTCTCGTAACTTGATTATTGTCCAACAACATCATTTGGGGCATAATCTGATGATTTGGACATTGGTTTGCATAGTGTCCCCACTCCTTGCAGATAAATCATTGTACATTTGAATCCTTTTTCGTACCCTTGGAGTCATGCACTTGGTGTCCTTTTTCTCCACACTTATAACAAACTCCCATTCCCTTCCGGAAAGTTCCAAGGTGTTTCTTCCCACAGTAATCACATATTGGAAAATTCTTCTTTCCCCTTGTCCCTTTATCCATCATTCTCTCTTCCTTCATTTTCTTTTCTTGCTTCTCTTCAAAGCCATATGACTCAAAGAATTATTTACTTGTCTTATTAACAAATGATACTATTTCTTTATATGTTGAGAACACATTGGAGACTATTTCCCTTCTAAATGTTGGATTAATACCATGAAAGATACGATCCTTATTACTCTTTGGATCATACGTATTGTTGGAGTTCAGATTCCTTCTTATGGGCGCCATTTCTATACAATGGCATAAACTAGTTTTGTTTATGAATTGTAATGAATAATTCCAAACTTGTAATATACTTAACTTAAATTGAACAGTTTATGGATGTAATCCATAATCATAAAAATGTTTTCTTTGAGAAAGTGTATACTCATAAACCTTCAGAGTTTTTTGTAAAGAAAATGAGAATTATCCTAAGCATATCCTCCAGGAGGGTCGTGACTAAAAGTGCAGCAAAGCCCGTTGTCGTGCACAGTTCCCATTTGAGTGTAGCTCAAATCGGTGTTTTTAGGTTTTTCCCCTAGGTACATTTGTGCCAGAGCTTCCTCTACCTGCTCGTATCCAGACGGGGATGTATTTCTTGGCAATCTCACAAAATCTCTATTATACCAAAATTCTAGGAAGTTATTCTATACTAATCCTAAAATATTATCTTAGGTCTATGTGATCTAATCATATTTTATCTAAATATATCTTCTAAGGTTAGTAATAAACTGCCTCTGAAACTAACTGTGACACCCGACCCCAGTTTCCCAGAGTCTGTGCATTATTGCGTAACATTTTCATGATCATAAAAGATCAAGTCTCGAAAGACCGATTAGTTTAGTAGCCTTGGAAACAGTAGATACATTCATAAACGTTACATTATATCATAAAGTGAAAAACTACAATAACATGGTATCCATAGTCCACACACATATCCCCTTCCAACTATCACTATAGGTCATTCATAAAATACTTCTTCATATCCTGGAAAATTTAAAAAATTGAAAGGGGTGAGCTCAAATGATCAGTAAAGATAACAATATAGCGGAAGATTTCATAAATAAACATAAACATTTAATATAATGAATAACTGAAACAAAATCCTTTTAAAAATTAACTTTAACATGATATGGAAAATTTAAAAATGAGATAAATCCATTTACTTATTCACACAGATATTCTACTAGTCGAATAACCACATGAAATATCAATAACCACTTTCATAATGATGGAATTCATAATTCCATACTTTCATAACAACGTAGCCAAGGCCTCGTGCCAATACTACATATAATAGTTTGTCAAGGCCTCTTTACAAGACACTAGTTTGTCTCATGAGACATGCCGATGCATCGAGGAGAAATAGCGGGCTCCACCCGTCACATATTAAGTCCAATTCATTCCTCATATGAACCGGTTTCAACATATCATAAACCATAACATAACTGTATCACACAAAACATTCTTAAAGGAAACATAAAATTTCCACATTTAATTCACAAGATATCAATACAACACATTTATATAATAAAAAAACACTTTCAAAACCATTTTCAATACCAAAATAAAAGAAAATTAATACTTTGTATTTATTTTTCATTTAAAAAAATTTATAGCTTGTAGAGGAAGCTGAAACATAAATAATGCTCACGGTAGTGGAGAAGTCATTGTTTCCGCATACGTACGACAATAAAAACATTCCTTTTTGTCATTTATTAAAAAACTTTGTATAAAAATATTCCTTTTGAATAAACGTAAAAGTCAAAGGGGTTTATACACCCTATAAAAGAAATTTGTGTATAAAACAAAATATGCCTCAATGAATGGAGATTGAGACGAAGACCCTTACAAAGACCATTTTTTTAAATAAAATAGATATATTATCTGTATTCACCATAAGTACACATAAAAAATGTACAATTACAAGATAGGAAATAATAATATCATAACATAATTTGAAATTAGGAGATTAACACAAAGCATAGAAATTGGGTTAAAAAGTTCCCTTACCTCGTGTCTGACTTAACTCAGTCATTCTTTAATATCCAAGATAATAAAATAGAGTTAATTTATACTCAATTGATAACCTTATTCAAGTTCATTATTCCTCTTATATCACTTATAACCATGTTATAAACATTATGTAATTATTTAAGTTAATAACGATCGTTTTGTTGATCTTTGGTACTTGTGTCAAAAATAAACTTCTTATAATTACAAGTTTTTAATTTTGTAAAATATTCATTAAATCCAGAATTATATTCATGATGTAGATATAATATATATCCAGTATATAGTTGCCTTTATAATATTATATAACATTTAGAGTTAAGAAATGAAATGCAACTTTCATGGAGATGGTAAGACGTATGTACGCATGAACGCTACTTTTATTTATATTTCGTATTTTAATGGAATGAAACATAATAATATAAAGTTATATTATAATTCAAGTATAATATCATATATAATATCAATTACTCTATCCTTTATACACCCCACATATGGCATTAACGATTCAAATCACTTTGAGGGGGCGGTAGTCCGCACTTCCTCAAATGAAATTATCGCATTTGCACAACATGCAAAGCATAAAGATATGTTTTAAATGTAAAATAAAAAGCATATAGATGAAATAAATAAAATATATATCATAACTATATATAGTTCCATCATAATGGACAATGTGAGTGGTGGTAGGAGAATATATAACAATCATCGTTTCGTGAGGCAGTAATTCTCCATCCACGGAAACAGTTTGTTCTTTAACCATTAGACGAAGGATTATGTAAGTGTAGCTCAAATCATTATAATAACAACATCCTAGTATATTGGCGATACTGGTGTTGTTACAAAATAAAGGAATAAAGATAGTTTAGTGTGTTGGAGAAGAAAAATAAAACAAAAGAACATAAAAGAAGACATTACCTTAAAATCTTGTAACTCTTTTTAATTTGAGCCAAAGGCTTCCTTGGGAAGACATTTTCCCAAAGTGAGGCTTCTAGAAGTAATAGAGGGAAGTTGAGAGAGTATTTAGGCAGATTTTTGCCGAACCAAATGGCTTGTAAGGTGAGAATGACGTGATAGTGGTGGGGGCCTTTTATAAGAGGAGAGGAGGGAACTCTTGGAAAGTCATGATGTGTTACATTATTATATAATGAGTTTTGGATTTTAAAGGTCCCAAACTTATATATTTTGAGTATAAGGTGATAAGGGTTTCTAATATACTCATCCAATAGGTTTTTGACAACTGTATGTCTTATATTTTAAATCATCTTTTCATTTTATTTAAATCGTTAATTAATGAGGTAATCGCTGCATCATCATGGTGCCAAAAGAATTTATTTATTTAATGTCTAAAAATTATAAAAAAAATATCATGATGTAGGAAATATTTTTATATTTCCAATGAATATTTATAGTCTAAATGTTAAATTATATAACCCCATGTAATAATTGTTTTAGTAAAACAACACATGTTTGTGACAATTTTATATTTACATTAAATAAAAAGTTATTAATGTCATTTTATTACCCAAGTGGCTCCATGGGGTCCCCATGTTGACCCATGTATTTTATAGATATTCCATGACTCATCCAATAAGGGTAGGACAAGTTTATGGGTATTTTCATATTTTTATAGTATCATGTTTTACTTAAATTTCACTAATTACCTCTAATCGCGATTAATTAAACTTAAAAGTTACTATTCATAAAAAAATTATGTTAATCCAATTGGACCAAATTTTAATTCCTAATGACAACCATGTATGTCAGATTTTTGGAAATCAAATCACTTAAGTGTTAATGTTTCATTTAAACGAAAAATCAGTTTTTAACTACCACTTAGTGGTTTCACTATTCATTAAAAATTGATGTTTTTCAGAACAATGCCAAAATTTCACCCTAAGATATAATTGTTATTCTGAATTCAAAAATTATGTCTATTTTACAAAATTAAAAACATAGAAGTTTCATTAATTAATTTTATAATTAATTCCCACTATCACAACAAATAGCGTGTTTTTAAGAAACAATATATATCAAAAGATTGACAATTGTTTATGTCCAATTTCAAATTGAAATTAATTCTAATGACCACCAATGGATAAAATGGTAAAAATATATTCTAATTATACTTTAAAATCACTCAATAGTATAATTTATAACTATAAATTATTTTTATTACAAAAGTTTTTTTTAAGTATTTTTCACTATTCATAAAAAATTGGAAGTTCTCAGAAAATTCCAAAAATTCAACATGGGATAATTTGGATATTCAGAATCCAAAAATGAAGTCCATTTTGAAATATAAAATATATATAATTTCAAAAAATGGGTATTAATATTCATAATGGCTATTTTGATTGGTCGCGGTGTGTTAGAATCTCGAACTTGCGTACAATGCAAGTTATTGCATTATTGAAAGAGAAGAGTATCGTGGAAGCTTGGGGTGTTACAACCATTCTACAATTATTTGAATTTAATATAACATGAATTGATCCTTTAAAATTATTTTAATCACGTTATATTTGAAATTCTATAATAGGCCTTAGTTTAGGATAGTAACTATTTGTATCACGTTCGACAAAAATATAAAATGATTTCATCAATATTTTCCACTATACATTGATTCCATATGAATCATATAGTGGAATAATATAAATAAATTTCATTATTTCTAATACCTTCATGGGTTTTCATATAATTATAAATATATTTATTATCCTTATCAGGTGTTTCTACATGAACTGTTAAATTGTATTCTTCTTTAAGAAATGATGCCTCCATAATGAGGTTATTAATTATACTCATCCTTTTTCAATTCATAGATTTAAATCCTTTGAAAAAATAGTATTCCATGTTATATTTGTTTCCTTTATATTTCTGAAACATCATTATTTAATTGTGTCTTCATGTGACAAATTATATCTAGTATGTGTACTGCCTGTATATTAAATCTGATAACTCTATCTGCATCCGTAATGATGTTAGACAAATGATATACTATTTCTTGATTTTTTATATCTTTTTCACTACCATATCAAACTATGAGGTTAAATTATTTAAAAAATTTAATATTTTTACATTCTATTAAATCCACTCCCATTTTTTGTTTTCTCCCCTATTAATGGGATCACATATTCATTGAAGTGAAAATAAGATATCCTATTAATACAACACCAGTTTCAAGTTCAAGATAACTAATGTTAGATGGTGATTCAAATCCCCCCAACACACATATATATTTACTACCTCCTTTGACACCCAATCATTATGTGTTGTGGTGGATCAATTGGTATATATACTGTATAACCAAGAATTCATAAATGGAAGCTACCATGATTTTAGTAAAATTTTAGTCGAAGTTGAGAGTGATTATGATATAAAAATGTTCTAATTTGAAATTATATCGACGCATGCATTATTTTATGTCCCCATATAGATCTTGGTATCATTTTACTCATTATCAATATTCTAGAAATAAGATAGAGGTGCTTTATCAGGGATTCAAAAAAAAATTTTGTATACACGTAGAAGACTAAATGTTATATAGTAATCCTAGTTACTAAACGATAATATTTTAATTTATGATATGTATATTCCATATCATTATCAATATTTAATTTTTTATGATATAAATTTGTAATTGTTCACTCATATTAAATATTTGATCATGAAATCAAAAAAATCCTATAGTTCCAGTTGAGACCAAACATATACAAGAATATATGAAAGATGCATCAATAAATACCATACAATATTTGAATAGCTCAAATTATGGTTGAATTGTCTTATATAAATAACCTTTAATCTATTAAAAAATTTGTGACTTTCTTCTATAATGTATTTTGTGTTACTCTTAGGGAAATGATATTATATCCATTTATAGAATATCCTTTAGAAATTTAAATTATTATTAAAATCACTATTAAAATAGGATGACCTAATAATCCATGCTATAAAATAATATTTTTTGTTCTATTCATAACTACCATACGTGTCTCGGTAACAATCCAATATGAATAGTGTAATCCAGATGATAATTGCAATAGTTTTTCTAGTACATCGATCTTACTATATTTATTAACGTTAATGTACACAAATTTTTAATTTTTCTCAAATATAGTATTCGAATCACATCCACGATAGTATATATTATTAAATATTAAAATGTTTCTTTAAGACATTTTGGAAGAAATAACATATCTAATAAAGAACACTATGCCATTAGGTAAAGATAAACATGACTCACTGGTACCTAATATCAAATCTAAATGACCTGATATAGTATTTACAATTGGTATTGTTTAAATAATATTAGAAAAAATATATTTTTAAGACATTTATTCATTAATCTACTATCCAATATGAAAATATTTTTCTTGTTTAACCAATAAATTTAAAATCATCATCAAAAAGAAAATGGTAAAAAAACACTTTATAAATTTTAAATGTCACAAAATCAAAAATGAGAATCAATTAGAATAGACAAAATATTATATACTATATCTATTTATGTTTTTCGGAATTATTTCCATTCATCATCTCGATAGGCTCGTTTATAAAACCACTGCCCAAGAGGTTTGTGAAATTATAATTTATGTCTTTTGATTCTCTTTAAAATTATCTTCATTCTCTCTTCATTTATATGACATGTCAGTGAATTTTATGTCATTCTTGTTTACATAAAAAGATAATTTAAAGAGCATATAGATGAATTTTTGGTGTTAAACTGACAAAAAACGAATGTCTATTAGAACCACATCTACTACAAGAATCTTTAGTATATCAAGGAGTGATTGAGGACATATTTATTTATTTATTATATTATTTTATACTTTTATAATGGAAAAAATGTTTCCTCATCTATTCCTATCACCAAATCCACATCCACTGTGAGAGTCAAATCCTCGACTTCATCTTATTCCATGATTATTTTCATTGAATACAGAATTTTCCTTATGAAATTCTACTCTAGAACTAACAATATGATATTAATGATTTTCAATATGAATATAATTATTCATGTAAAACCAAGAGATTTAATGATATATTTATCATTAAAAATATTTATTTTATTTTATAGCTTTCTATAAATGCAACACATAGTCTAATTAATCCAGATATAGTATATCATTAAACATTGTCATAAAATTAGTGGTATGAATAGTAATAACCACATTTTAAAAAATATGAATAATGATTTCATATAATTAAAATTTATTTAGTAATAATCATATATAATCACTCAATTTCCTGTAAAGTCATTTTATACACCAAAAATAAGTTTTCTTAAGAATGGTCTTTATTACATTTTTCACACTTGTATTATAATTTTTTTATTTCACTTTTGAAATATTATTTTATATAAAATTGTATAACTCTTGAAATAATAATATCAAAAACTATCTTATGGGGAAATTATAGAATTTTTATAAAATGTGTAATTTTTTAAAGAACGGAAAAAAATACATATATTAAATAAAAAAGTATTTAACATTAAAGTATTTATAAAGTCGCGTTTTTCTAGGAATCGATTTCAAAATACAATTACTGACTTTATATTAAAAATAATCTAATTAACATATCTTTATTTGAATTTATTCATAATTTTTTATAAAATCAATTTTATTCAGAAAAATATATTTTAGTAGAAAATTGTTTTTCATTAAATTTTAGTGGTTTGATTTAAAAAATAATTTCTACCACTTATAAAAATTGAGTATTATAAATGAGATTACATATTTATAATTAACATAAATAATTTTATATTATAAGGTAAGGTTAATATTTTTTTTAATTGATATTATAAACAATAATTTTTTTATAAATATTATTGTTAATGAGGGTTTACTTGGGTGGGTTGGGGGGGGGGGTTAACCTACGAAATAAGGATATGAATATCACAAATAATTTGATTCAATTTTATTATTTTATTTTATTTACAACTTATAAATCATATATTTTATTTCTTTTCATTTTCAAGGAACTTGACTCAAGTAAATTATTAATATATTTTAATCCGTTATAATATTCCAAGTATACCCTTTCCCTCTATTAAAAAAGACACCACATTTCCTCTATTACTATAATAAAAATATCATCTTAGATCATATAAGACCAAACCAAAAAATTTCCTAACATCTGTCACCATATCTCAGAGTTCATAGTTTTATCATAATTATATCCATTCATGGATTAAGGATTATGTTAGTGGAGGTTTCTCAATAATGTGGTATAACTACTAACCAAATAATTTCTATTTTATTTTTTCTTATACATCCTATAAATATACGATATTTTTTTAAAAACATTAATTTATTATATACAATATAATTAAGTGTTATTAATATGAAAATTAAAGAAATTCCCTTCCCTTTCTATCAAATTTAAAATAAAACTATCACTCATGTGCATATGTGGACTATCTTCTTCTTGTAGTGATATGATTCATTTTCCATCCTAAAATTTAATGGTTTATTATTATGATGGATTTAATTTTTATATATAATATTTATGAAATAATTATAATTTTATATTTATAATACCTCTTATACCTTTTAATATTTCCATCTATTAGAAAATGATAACATCGCACATGCATACATGATGACTACCACCTCCACAAAGTGATGCGATTCATTTTCATTTAATCATTACATTTATAGTAATAATGATATTTTTAATGAATGTATTTGACAGCTATGATAATATAATTATTCTTTAAAGGTTAAATATTATTTAATATTCTTTTGATCCAACTATTGAAAAGTGTATACATCACTTGTGCATATATATAGACCACCATCCCCAAGAAGTGATGTAAATTATTTTCCATCACATTTTTATAAGAATAATTATAAATTTTAAAATAATGAATAATTATGATATATATTTCATGAATAATATTTTTTATATTATGAAACCACGACCAAGGTTCATGTACCCAAAACATATAATGGAAACATGCATGTAAAACAAAAAAAGTATCACGAGAATGGTCATTTCAATAAAGAATTTTATAATAAAATGGAAATTAGATATTGTAATAGATTTATGGATGTTAATATATGTATTAATATGGTTATATAATATATTTATAATTAAAATTTATTTATTATATAAGATATTTTAACATGCCTAATGTATAAATGATGTGAGGTAAGGGGTTTGTTTTAAAATCCCATTTATTTTCTGGATTTCTTATACCAACTATTCATTGAGATAAATTATATGAATATTAAAATTTATACCCCAGATATTTTCTTCTAATTTACATATTTCAATATTTTTTATGTATTTGTGCCAATTTAGTATATTTTTTAATTAAAATTAAGGAGAAATTGTTTTAAAGAAATACCTTCACTATTTAATCATTGGTAGACAAAATTTTCATTCCACGTCCATAATCATAAAAATTAATTTTTAAATATTATTAGATACACCAATATTTTTTTAAAAAGATAATTTTAGAGGCTTTTACTCCTTTTAAAATGGTTTCAAAATGAACCATTCTAAATATTTATTTAAAAACTCATTTTTAAATATTTACAAAAGTGTGAAAGTAATCGTTTCTTTTAACATATATGGAATGAATATACTTCCCCACAGTCATAACTATTATTTGGTTTTAATATTAATTTACATTTTTCCTTATTATTTTTCAAATAAAAGTATTTTCTCAATAATATAAGAATTGTTATTTCAATTCTTATCAAAATAAAAGGATATTTCATCATGTTTTAAAAAAACAGATAAAATTTATTTTAATGGTAGTTTTCATCAATGTAAACGCCCTTAATGGATTTTTATACATCATTGGGGATTGTAATTTATGATACTGTAATATTAATTTCTCTAAATATATTATGACGATGATGATTTATTGATGAATCTATGAAATATGTTTCTTTCCCTTGATTTAATTATGTTTTGATAAAACTATTTCTCTTCCATTGTTTATGCTTTTATGAAATGATTAATTTTGTTTGAAACAAGTTTTCATAACATGGGTTATGATATGATGATAGGATGAATGTTTTATCAACATTTGGAATACATATATATGGTTTTAATTAGGTGATAGATGATAACAAAATTATATATCCCTCCAATGCATTTGGTAATGATTGATATCTCATGTGGTAATTAATAATTGATTTGGGAGTGAACATAATTCAATAAGGGACTCTCTCCCATAATAAAATCTTGGGATTGAATGTTGGATAGGGAAATGGAGGAATGATAAGTGAACCCAATCAACTATAATGGTCATATAAGGGATCCTTGAATAAGTTATTGATTTTTTATGATTAAATGTAATACACAAACCTTTGTATTATGGTTATACTATTTTATCATGGTTCATGACTAATTATTGATGATTACAAACAATTATGAATTATGTATTTTAATATGAAATATATTTAATCCACGATTTAGGATTAATGATATTTGAATAATTGAGTATGTTTATCATATGTTATGAACATTTTATTATCTACTTATGATAATATTATGACCCTTGATTAAAATATGCTTGTTTACCCTTACTGGTCACATGAGCTCTCAATTTCTTATGTTTCACTTAACTTGGTTTTGAAGAAAGGATTAATGTTAAGTATTTCTTCTAAGTATACTATTTGAGTAGATATTGTTCTATAATGAAGAAGATATTTTATGAAAAATATGATTATGTATATATTAACTGAAAAATCTAAACCATTATGGTCCTTGGGTTTGTATTATGATGAAAATTATTGAATATTATTCTAAAAGAATGTTATATTAATGTTGGAAATTCTTGGCTAACCTCAATTTGTATGAGTGCAGGGTTTAGATATTTTTGAATATTAAGATTAGAAAACATTAGTTTGAATCCAGGGGATTCATCTATATATTGGAAAACAAGCTAAAATATATGTAATGTAGAAATTTTCTGTTATCATAAAAAATACATGCATGTCTACATTCTGGAAAGTCATTGTATATATGGAATAGATTCACCTAGGGGTAACAACGTTGAATGGGTTGTATCACGTATTAAATCTATGAAAATACGTTCACAAGGAGTGGAAATATAATTATACACTTTTATAGAAACTCTTGGGGCATATAATGAGATTAATTTAAATTTCTTGTTTGAATGATTATAAAGGATTTGAGTTAACTTTGACAATGGATGACGTCGGTCAAACCTATGGTGTCATGCATTGAAAAAAGGTGGAATTATTTATGATATCATAAGAATGATTTTTATAATCATATATTTGACAACTTTGATTATTAATGTTTTATGATCATTCGAATAATTTCTTTTATATTGTAATAAAGTTAGAGTGATAAAGCTAGGGTGGTGGTGGGCACACATGAATAATGAATTATATTTTTTTAGATAAGTCATATGAATTCATTTATATCCAAAAAACTCTCTAGGAGTTTTAATTATTATCCTCAACTATTATTTTTTATTTAATTGTAAAAAACACCTAATGATATGCTGATCTTATCTCAATTTTATATATCCTCTTTGATAAATGTTTGTTTTGAATGTACTTCCTTTAAATATTATTATTCTTTTTCTGGTTCTATTTGATGGGATTTTGTGCATGGATTAGATATCCTTATATAGATTCTATATTAATTGATTAGGAAGGGGAGTCACATTTTATATTCTAAATCAACCAATGATTTTATTTTCATGTGAGAATAAATTCGAAAATCCATTGAATGTTACATTCATTGTATGGGTGTAACGAAATATTCTGGGGGGATATTTATCTAATATTTTTGGGGATAAACTCAACATCTATGATATTCTTATTTATGGGGATTATACTGATGTATTTACTGATGAATATCCTTTTCTTTACCCTAATCATGTTGTTTTGTTTTGCACACAACTAATTACTGGGGCTATACCAATTTAAATTTATCCATATAGAATGGATCTGATTATATTATGGATATTGAAGAAGAAAATCAGAGAGAATCTTGATATGTAATCCATATTCCGTAGTGCATCTCCATGAGGTGAACTTCTTATTTTTATAGTGAATAAATATCGGTCAATATGTTTATACATTCAATATCAATAACATAACAATATCATTTTCAATAACCAGTATATTATACCCCTATCGATTATATATTTGATAAATTATGGGGAGAAAAAAAATTAGAAGATTGATCTTCGATCTGTATGTCTTCAATTATAGGTCAAGAATGAGGATATACCCAACACAATTTTACATATAATGTATGGTCATTTTGAATTAATAGTTAATCCATTTTGACATATCAATATTCCCGTTGTATTCATGGATTTAATGAATAGAGAATTTAGAGATTACCTTGACTTGATTGTGGTAGTCTTTATAGTTTATATTATTATATATTTGATGTGTATGTAAGTGAATGAATATTATTTTAATATTGAATTGAAGAACCTAAGGAGGGATATGTTGTACGATAAATTTACAGGTGTGAATTTTTGCTATATAATGTTTCATTTCTCAGTCGTATAATCTCAAGTGAGTGTATATCAGTGGATCTTTAAATGATTGAAGCTATTGATCAATGTCCTACACCAACCACAGTAATAAAGAACCATATTTTTCTAAGGCTAGAAGGATTTAATAGTCTTTTTTGAGATATTTCATAGGGATATATAGTCTAATAACCATGTTGACTTGGAAGGGAGACAAGTGCCTTTGGATATATGATTATGATGAAAATTTCATGGATATGAAAAGAACGATGGTTAAAACACTGATTCTTACACTAACAGACAGTTGATAATGTTTTTTGATAATTAGTGACTCATCAATGAAGGTATCACAGTGCATCCTCGTGATTAATTTATACCTCAGTCCAATAAAAATTCATGATAAAAATTATTGGAATCGAGATTTGGATTTGGTAGCTATAATTTTTGAACTGAAAATATAGATGCATTATATTTTTGGTGATTGGTGTGATCTGTATACTGTTTTAAAATATTTAATTATGTACTATTGTATATAAAATATGCCATGAATGAGATTATTAGAGCAAGTTAATGATTATGACTGGTTGATTCAATACAACCTTAGTAAGGTGAATATGGTGGTTGAGGCACCATGTGGGAAATTCCTTCCTATTATTTTCCAAGATGAGTATTTAAAGAGATCAAATATTTTTGGACATTTAGAATAAGGATATTGAAATAATGGTGAAAGTTCAAATATGATATATTTGTTTTTTGGAAAATTAATCATCCATCCATGTGAGGATTAAAGAATTAAAAAAAATATGTGGAACAAAAAATAATTTGAGAAATATTACTAGGTATAGATAAGAAATTTTTAGAATGATAAGGTTTTGGAACTGAGTTTATGTCCCATCAAAACCAGACATGAAAAAAGAGCTATTGGATAAATCTTATCTTTCATCATTCTATATTCATCATAGAATTACAAAGACATATAAATATCTAAATGAGTATTTATAGTTTTTTAACATAGAAAGGGATATTTCTGAGAATGTATCTTGATGCTTCATATGTCATCAAGTTACTATTGGGAGAAAACATTATAGGGGTTTGTTTCAACTGTTATCGATAACACAATAGAAATGAGAAAACATTACCATGGATTTCAAAACTAGAATCCCCATAACATATAAAGGTCATAATAATATTTGGGTTGTTTTAAATTAATTTATGAAATCATTACATTTAATTTCCACACGAGATTATTTATCTCTTGATAAGCTTTCCATGATACACATTAATAAAGTGGTAATGTTTTATAGAAAACCAGGCTCTATTGTATTTGATTGTGATTTGACATTTACCATGAATTTTTGGAATAGTCTTCTATATATTTTGAATTTGGAGTTGAACAATAGTATTTAATATCATCCATAGATAGATGGTCAGTTTGAGAGGACCAATAAAGAACTATAATATATTATGAGAGCTTGATTTATAGAATTTAATGGTGTTTTTTATCAACACCTTTCATTGATGGAATTTTCATCTGAGAATAGATTTCACTCAAGAATATATATGGATATTTATAAAGACCTCTAATGTAGAAATTTTATAACTCAAAAATTCCATGATAAAGTTTTCAGATGAAGGCTAATGGGAGATGATCTAGTTTATTAAATGATGGGGATGATAGTAATTATTTAGTAGCACATTAGGGTATCTCAAAATCAATAATAAATTTATACTTATAGTCATCAGTTATATTTAGAGTTCAAAGTTAGTGATAGGGTATTACTACTAAAATATCCTTGGGGAATGTTATGTAATTAGGAAAGAAGTGAAAGTTTATCCCTAAATATATATGTCGCTGAAAAAATCTTAATCGTTTCTGGATGGTTGTTTATTGCTTGGAGAATCCACCAAATATATCTGATGTATATGATGTGTTCTATGTATCTATATAAGGGATGAACATATCATATCCATCATATGTATAGAACATAGAGGTCATACCTCCATATCATGATCTATCCTTTATGGAATAACAATTGGATATTTTGGATTGAAGAGGTAAAGAGCTGTTAAATAATACCACTCACATCGTGAAACTCTTTTTTGTGAAACAATAAATTTGATGAAGCTACATGGAAACCAAAATATGTGATGATTTATAATTATCCTCAATTCAATATATTAGAGTAAAAAAATTTCAATGTAGTAATTATTATAAGGGGGTATAATATAACACCCAAGGATTTTATGAAAAATTTATCTTTAAATAAATTTAATATCATTTATAGATTTATATACATAAAACCCCATGTATAAATGAATCCTGATATAAATATATGTATATAATATATCCATTAAATTATATGTATGAATAAGAATAATCACAATATGAAAAAAAAAATATAAATATATTATATAAATTAAATGTATTGATTAATATATGATAAATAAGTACATTATTTTCATTAAATTCAGTTTTCAAAAACCCCAATCCTAATAGGATAGATTCAGTGGTTACATTAAAAAAACGGGTTCACGATAAAAACAATTTTATCCCAAAGGAAAAAATAATTTATTAGTCTTATGATTCCCATATTTTATTGGAAGCATAAAAAATAGCATTGGGAACAATCTTTCATACTTGATATCATTCATAATATCCTTCTTCATATTATGGGGAAAGAAACAAAAATAAAGGGTGATCTTATATTTTCAATAAGTGTTATATATTGTGTATATTATCATGAGTAAAAAAATTAACAACATATAATTGATAATAAAAACACATTCTCTTGAATCAAAAATATGAGTTCAATGATACTCAATGGATAAAATCAATATAGAAAACAGAAGGATAATGAAATATCAATTTTTAATAAATGAAATTCATTATTATAGACATTCATGATGGAGAAATATCAACAAGGTAATCATTAATCTATCAAGGAATATTAACCAAGACCCCATAATTCAACAATGGCCTCCAAACCAATACAATTTCATATCATCAAATCCACTCAAAAAATACATTATCATTGCATGGGCCAACATATACCAAATACCCGAATATTATGTCATGATCATATATAGTCGAACTATACATAATAATAAGATATTTTTTCACAAAAAACCTATTGATGCATTGAGAGGCTATCTATAACCAAAACCCACCCATGACATAAATGTCTAATGAATTCATCATGTATAAAATGATCTATAAAATTCATTCTAAAAAATGCATATATATGAAAAATTATCCACATTTAATCAATAATATAACTCATTAGTATTTATTCATCATAAACCATTTGGATAAATATTAAATATTATATTATTATATAAAATTTCTAGTAATATTAATGGATGTTTTCATATATGAAAATATTTTTAAATTACCAATAGAACATTTCTCGAGGAAGATACATTTTTCAATTTTAAAAAAATTATATAAAATGTAAAAATTTCAATAAAAATTAAAAAAAACATTCATTTAAATTAACTATGAAAACATGTAATGTAATCTTTGAAAAATTGATTAGTCTTGATGGTGGTAATTTCTTCTCCCAATATATTTGATAAAACAATGGTTCCTTTCAGACTTTTGTGAAAAGTTACGAAATTTAGAAAATGAAATGAATATTCCATTAAAATATTTTCATGGAAACTAAAACATGGGTAAAATAGACTTTACACAATCATAGGATAATATAGAAAACAACCTTGAAGTCATTTTAAATAATATAAGGATGTAGAATAAAATTTTTTGGAATGAAATAATCAAAACATGATTTTTAAATGGGATTCTTTTACAATAAACACACCTATTGATTATATATTCAATAATAGAATAAATGGAAGATAATCATGAAAAACTCAATAAATAAATAGATTATAAGAAAATAAAATGTTTTTAATATGTTACTGTTATATAATTTTCCAAAATTTTTTCTGAACATAAAAAATCACAAAATAAAACGAGATTATAAAGGAAATACCGTATTGCTTTGGTATCTGTTGAATCATAATACCCATAAAATAATCAACAACACTAAAAAATTATTTTCCATGAATATAAAGTGATTAGTGGTATAAAGTTTCAATTGGAAAGTATATACACAACCTGAAATAAATAAGTGGTTAATATGGCATATGTCTCATGAAAAAAAATATAATAAAAGAAAACCCCTACAACGGGTATAAATTGATTTTTATGTACTTTTATCCTCATGTATAATAATTTTAAAATTATTATGATTCTATAACAGATCCATATAAATACTTTAAATATCACATGTGATAAACTTATAATATTTCATCAAACATTTATTAATAATTCATTCCTAAAATCATTGTTTTTTTGAATGTTAATTGTTTCATTTCTCATATATGTTTTAGTCGGGTATGTTATGATTTATATGTTCTATTAAGCACTTATATAATAAACTTAATATTATTATAATTCTATACCAGATCCATATAAATAATTATTATATCACATATGATCCACTTATATTGTGACATCCCAAGTAAATAAATAAATATTAGAGTTTCATTATAATTAATATTTTGTGAATAAAATATTAATTTTATTTTAAAGGGGTTACTATGTTTGATGGCTTACCCGATATGCAACAACGGGTTTCTTTGAAATCTTACATTGTACACTAACAATATAATATTATTATTTTATATGGTTTTTAATTCCTAGCCATTGTAATGGAATAAATAAATATAACTAACTGCAATATTATTATACATGTTTGTTAAATGTTTTTAAATTTATCGAATAAATGTTTGAGGATTAAAATGCGAATGAATCTAATATTAGGCGTAATATACTTTAAAAATATGTTTATATCCTTTTAATGGAGAACCTTAATTAAATAGAGTTTCGGTCACTTTTATATGTTCTATTTGACCAAATAAAATTCTTCTTTAGAATCGGGAAAACACAATTTTATTTGGATAAATTTTTGGTATTTTGTGATAAAATTAAATTTTTAATGAAAACTGAAAAATACTATATTTTAATTCCAAACAGCCTTTTAATTTAATTTATTTATATGGTTATATTATCTTTTTATTTGGTTTTAAATTTTAATTAGATTTTATTCTTTCTATTTAATACAATGTTGGTCATTGGAATACTTTTCACTTTGAAATTTGACGTAAACATTGTCAATCTTCTAATAGTTATTATATCTTCAAAACATACCTTTTTTATGATAGCTGAAATTAATTTTAAATTAATTTCTTCCACTTCTATGTTTTGAATTTGGGAAAAAGGATTCAATATTTGGAATCAATAGGTCCAAATTGTGTAAATAGTTTCATTTATTTCTACACATTATGAATATTTACTTCATTAAAAATTTTATTTAACATGGTTAAAGGGTAAAAAAATATTATTATAATACTTTAAAATTACCCGAACATGTGTTCTAATCCTATTGGCTAAAACATATCCGACCATGGGAATGTTTTTCTCTATCTTGGGACACCATGAAGCCACATAAGAGTGATAATGACACTTTATCTTAATATACATAAACTAAAGATAAACATTACTTTAACAAATATCTTTTAATAAATTAATTTTTACATAAGGATATATAAGTTATCCTTTAGACTATAAATATTATTTGTAAATATAAAAAGATATCTCACATCATGGTATATTTTTTTTATAATTTTTATACATCAAATAAATTTAATTATTTGTGACATAATAATGATGCAGTGTTTACCTCATTAACAAATGATTTAAATAAATAAGATTATAAAGATTAAAATAATATCCAAAACATGTCCAATCCTAATTGGATAATTTTATTTAGACCATTATTCATCGTATATTTGGTTTTAATAAGTTATGTCCATTTAGAAACCGAAAATAATTTTGTAATAAAATAATATTTTTACACTTTCCTAAAGAGACCAACCTTCCCCTTATAAAAATCCCTCACCTTTAACCCCTTTCTCACACTATCAAGCCCCTTTTCTCATCCAAAATCTACCCAATTAAGATCCCGAACTCTCTATCCTCCTTCTAGAAGCCTTAACATAGGCATAAGGCACTTTATGAAAACCTTTTGGGATAAACAAAAGGGAGATACCCGATTTAAAGGTAATGTCTTCTCATATGTTCTTTTGTTTTATTTTACTTCTCTAACCCCCTAAACTATTTTTATTATGTTATTTAATTATAACACCAATATACTCAATATACATGGATGTCGTTATGATAATTATTTGAACTAAACATACACACACCTCCATCTAATGGGTAAAGAACATACTGTTTCGATGGATGGAAAACTAATGTCTCACGAAACGATGATTGTTCAACCTCCTACCACCTCTAATAGTGCCCATTATGATGACACGGTATTAATATATGATATATATTATGTTTATGTTTTTTTATTCTTATGTATTTTACATTTATAGCATACCTTTATGATTTCTTTTATAGGTAAACGTGATAATTTCATTTGTGGAACTGTGGACTACCGCCCGCAAAATGTGATATGATTCACTAATGCCATCTGTTGGATGTATAAAAAATGGATGTAATTATATTGTATATGATATTATACTTGAATTATAATATTACTATGTATCATTATGTTTCAATTATATTAAAATAAGAAATTGAAATGAATGTAACGTTCATGGGTATGTACGGCTTACCGTCTCTATGAACGATGCATTTCATTTATTATCTCTAAATGTTATGTACTGTTATAAATTCATACATATAAATTATATATATGATATATATGATATCTACATCCTGAATATCATTACAAATATAATGGATATTTGACCACATTAACATATTATAAATATAAGAAGTTCAATTTTGACTCAAGTACTAAATATCGATAAAACGACTGTTATTTACATAAATGATTGGATAATGTTTATAACATTGAAATAAGTTATATAAAATAATAATAAAGTTGATAAAAGATCATAATAAATTTTAAATTAACTGTAGTTTATTATTCATGAGATTAAAGAAAGAATGGGTCAAATCAGACATGAGGTAAGGGACTTCATCTCATTCTCATTCCATTGAGGCATATTTTGTTTTAATACATGTGTTTCTTTTATATGCTCTATAAAAACCATTTTAATTTCATTTCATTCAAAGTTAATATTTTTCAATGAAGTTTTTTACATAATTACAAAAAAAACAATGTTTCTTGTTAACGTATTTGTTGAAAACAACCTTTCTACCATAGTGAGTATTTTTGATCATTGGATTCCTTAACTAGCCATAATGTTTTTAAAAGGAAAATAAATACCATATACTCGTTTACGTATTTTGGAATTGCAAATGGTTTTTATAATGGATATGTTATGTCAATATATTTAAATAATATATTGTGATAAAATTTGGAAATGTTATCTTTCCTTTATGTTTGTCTTACATGTTATTAATATGTTATGGTTCTTAGGAATTGTTACATATATGGGTGGTTCTATGATAAATATAGGGAGGGTGATGCTGAGATAGCTCTCCAATGAATTGGGTAACATGATAGAGGTAAGCAGGAATGTTTCTCCTATGAGATTTAGGGAATATATTGTGATGGGTTTTCCAAATTTAACTCTCTATGTAGTTTTGATAGCTACAATGTAAATATGATATGGATGTCATAAGTTATATTTATTCTTTATGATTTCAATGTGTTATTCATAAATCTAAAGATTTCATGAGTTATATTAAAGAGCATATGTTATGTATGTATTAATGAACTAATGTTTTCATTCATTGTTTTATAACCCTTACTGATCTTTTTATGTTCATCCTAAGTTTAGAAATGTTTTTTACAGGACATAAATATGAATAGGGTCAAGGAAGGGATCTAGGGAAAGTCATTCTATATCAAAACATACAACCGTACATGACCCTTTTTTTATGATTTTTTATTTTATGGAAAAACGGAATATGAGTAGAAGTGTCTAGTTTTAAATTTTTGAGATGTAATGTAATAGTTACGACCTACCTCTCTAAAACTCTAAACCTAAAAAGATTATTATTTGAATTATTCATTTCATTCAAGATTAGGTAATGTTTTAAGGCCGAGTCATTATAGTTGGTATCAATGGTTAGTTTAGAAAACTCTATGAGTTAGGGTATTGTTAAATTAATATCCATAAATTAATTTATGTTAATATTGAAGTGATATAGCATTTACAGATTCCCATGTTGCTTCGCCGAATATATTTCTATGTTTAGAATGGTTTTCCATAGAGGAAATAGGGACACTATGTTGGGAAGACGTCCATAGAAATACAACCTTCCAAATTAGTGAACTGAGATGGTCAGAATCATAACTAAACAGTTTGTTACAGTGATGGAATAGTTTACTCATGCTATAAATGGTGGTGATATCTATGCAAGAGATCAGCCAGATCAACCATAGAGGAACATGTCTGTAGTGGAGCATCTCATGAGGCAACATCCCCATCATTCAGAGGATCATCTTTCCATGAGCTATCAGAAGGGTGGAATAAATCACTAGAGAAGATTTTCGATCATATGGGGTGTTTATAACTTCAAAAGTTTAGTCTTGATGTTTACTATTTTGAAGGTGAAGCTGATCAGTGGTGGTCGACGGTGAAAAATATTAGGGATAGTGAGGAGATTTATATTCTTTGATTTGGATGAATTCAAAGGTATGTTTCTAGAGAAATATTTTATTAAGGTGGTTCGTCTTAGGATGGAAAACCAATTCTTGGAATTGAGGAAGGATAATGACTCAATGGATACTTATGAAGAAAAATTCACTCGACTAGCAAGGGATGCTCCAAATTTCATATGATATCTTGATAATAAAATCAACTAATTTTTACTCTAGATTAAAATCAATGGATTGAAGGGATTTATTTTCTATTGAGTTGAAAATTTATAAGAAACCTGTTCGATGTGCGGAGAATTTGGAAATAGAGTTTTCCGATGATCATGTGTTCTTTGACAAACAATAGAATAGGAGGTCAAGGTGGTAGGAAAAAGGATGAAACTCTTCAAAAAATGTCTATTGGTAATAAACATAAGTTTACAATTTGTGGAAATTGTTGTAATAATCATGTTGGGGAATGCCTTTTGAATTCTGGTAAGTGCTACTGATGTGGTAAAATGGGACATAAATATCGTAATTGCACTGAAAAAGATCAGGTTAATAGAAAGAGAAAATCTAATTTACAGTGTATAAAATGTTATAAGTGTAATAAAATGAGTCATTATGAAAATGAGTGTCCAATAAAGAACTAAACTGAGGTAATAAAACCCAACTAAAAGAAAAAAGTGGCACTGATGTCCTTTGCAACAACTTTAGTAGATGTTGGGCTATCAAATGAAGTAGTATCAGCTACATTGTTTGTCTGTTCAGATTATGCCAATGTATTGTTTGATTCGGGATCTACACATGCATTAATTTCTGAGATGTTTTCTAGTAAATTGGAAACTCTATATCAAGATATTAATTTAGATATTATGGTCAAAATACCAGAGGAAATGTTAAGACAGAACGAAATCATAAGAAACTTTCTGTCATTGTGGGTGGAAATAATCTACCTGCAAACATAGTATTTTTTTCTCTAGTAGTGTTTGATATTATTTTGGGTATGGATTGGCTTTATATTTATAATGATAAGATTTATTATAGAGATAAAAATTTTTCTTTTCAGAAATATTTTATGTTTGTGTACAAGAATAATCCCTTACTTTTGATAACATATCATGAAGCTGAGAAACTAGTAAATGATGGAAATGTATGTTACCTTGCACAAATTTTTGGAAACAAGGGAACTATTAATATTAATGATGTGTAGTGGAAAATGAGTGCCTTGATGTTTTCCGAATGAGTTATCTGGTATTATATTTATTGGGAAGTGGAATTTAATGTTGACTTAGTTCCTGATTCTAAGAAAATTTGAAAACCCCCTTATCGAATAGCCCAAATTGAACTTTGAGAGTTAAAGAAGAAGTTGCAGGAGTTATTGGATAAAGGTTTAATTTGACCTATAATATCACCATGGGGTAGACCTATCTTATATGTTAAAAATAATGATAGTTCAAGGACACTTTTCTTTGATTATAAGGCAGATAACATCCAGCCTTTTAATTACATAACATTTCCTTACATTTTACAAACAGAGGATCTTTAAAGTCTAGTGTCTTGGAAATCAGGAACATAAAACATGAGAAAAATATAAAACATTATTCTAATCCACTTGTAATTCTTCATCATAGATTCATCCTATGTAGATTTACTACATCTCATATCTTGGAGACATACATCAAAGTTAAGGGTGAGCAGAAGGCCAAGTAAGTGTAAACAAGGGAGTCAATGTCCTTGTGATATCAATAAGAACATGAATAAAAATATGAAGACATGAGTAAAGGAAGAATAGTCATATCATAAAGAAAATAACTTGTAGCATAACATGAATATGTGTCTCAAACATATCATGTATACATTCATTAACATATCACCAACTTCCATCACTTACGTGTTATAAAAATTACCAAGGTTATTCCCCATGGTACCGTAAAACTTGTCATCTCTAGAGATTAATTCCTTACCAAATTCATTAGAGCGCTATCAGGGTGCACCATTAATATATATTTACATTAATGTGGGCTACATAAATCATAATCAAACATTTCATAAATTTCCCAAATGAAATCAATGAAATGGTTTTCATGTCAAAATTGTGATGTTTAAAAAGTATTTAAAAATGAGATCATTATGTCATTTATAACCTATAGAAAGGGAGTGAGGGTTATATATATGTCAAATCTAGAATGCAATACATCATCTTTATATATTTATGAACACCCATAAAAACAAAATAGTTCTGGGTATTCACATAAATAAATAATAGAATATCTTGAGCGAAATAGGTAGAAAGTATGAGACGAAATTTCTGCAGCATAACGACTATATAACATGGTTTTAGAAAACATTGAAAAGGGAAGAGAAAAGAATCAACCACTCATAAATAAATCATACTATAGTATGAGTAATGAAAAAAATCATGGAATTGATATTTTAAGGACATACCACATGAAATGGAAAATCGAAAGAAAATAGAAGATGCGATTTCTTTTAGGAAAAATTCGGCAACATAACAGCGTCACTTAAAAATTCAGAAAATAAATTGATGAGAATGGAAAGAGTATCACAACAATTAGACATGAAATGGACAGAAATGATAACATATAAGAGAATACCCTCAACATAAATAAATAGAAATTTGAATACATGACATTTAGGAAGTCATGACTTAGAAAGAGGAGGGTGAAAGGATCCCTTACCTTGAAGAGTAAATTCGAAAGCTTGAAGGTCAGGACCTTGGGAAGCATGATGTAACACCCTGATATTTTATGAGAAATAAATTTTTTTGTCTTATGTTATACACAACACCAATATAATCTTTCACTACACACAACATTGTCTTGACTTGCGTTACACACAAGAGCAACCTTCCTCGATAGCTTGCGTTGTACGCAATACCGGGGTTCACTAAACAATGATATATTATTATAATTTTATGAACTAGCTGTTGTTAATAGTATTAACTGAATTTGTAATTTTATAACATTATAATTAATCTTACACATTTTCTATAATGAGATATGAAAACAAAATATTTTTTTCGGATAAAAGAAGTATTTTTCAAAAAATACAATTTTACAGCCTTTTGATGGAACACCCATTTTAAATATAAATTTTTACAATTTTAGAAGTTCAATTTTACAAAATAAACTATTTATTTTGAATCAGGATATAAATATTTACATTGGATAAATTTTTGGTACTTTTCTGATAACATGCATATTTTGATGAATAGTAAAAATACGGTAAATTTATCTAAAAAACAACATTTTTCATCAAGATAATTTAGATGATTAAATAATAAAATTTAATGGGTTTAAAGCATAAATAGATCATATTTTTACCATTTAATAAAATTCATGTCATTACCATTAATTTTATATTGAATTAATAGGTAAAAAATTTTAAATCTTTGACACTGTTTTAGAACCCATTTTCTTAATAATGGTATTAATTTTAAATTAATTACTGCAACTTCTATGTTTTGAATTTTGAAAAATGGATTCCATATTTTGATTAATTGTGTCCAAATTATGTTAATAGGTTACTTTTAGTTTTTTGACATTATGAATTGTAACTACGATAATTTTTATTTACTATAGTTAAAGGTAAATCGGGTAATTACGGGTAAAAATAAGATTAAAAAATTACCCTAACACCTGCCAAAATACTATTGGATGAATAAAAGTCGACTAATATCACATAAGGGTCAGAATAGAATTTTTTCATGGACTATTTACTCTGAAAATGATATAATTATAATTAAACACAAAGAAAGTGACAACATGTCACTCTCGTATATCTTATAAGTGTAATAATTTTAATTTAGTGATAAAGTTCATAAAACATCAAACATGAATAGTCTAAAAAAATATAATAACATTATCTACATAATGTGAATTTATTTATAATTTTTTGGTATTAAATAATTATCATTAATGATGACACAATAGTGATGTTGAAATTATTTTATTGATTGAAATATGAAATAAATGGTTTTAAAAATATTAAAATATATATTATATGAATTATTTAATATTATCCAAGAAATTTATAGATAAATATTACATGTTATGAATCTGTTAAATATTTTTTTTAATATATCCTTTTTTTATATTTTATTTAAATTTAAATAATTGTATAGTGCCAAAATTGACACTATTGTTATTTTATAAAAATAACATATTATAAAATTGCTTAAAAATCCCAAAAATAATTAAAAATTATAATTTTAAATTTATATTGTATAAAATGTCATAAAATATCCAATTATGTACAACTAAAATCACATAAGTAAATATTTATAACCATTTAAAATTTATAATATTATTACCTCAAATAAAATTAAATAGATAAAATAAGGATAAATCAAATAGATATGGTTTAAAATAAATTCACAACAGGTTTAAATTTTATTGTTTGATGATATTACAACCCTATATCATCTCATATTCTAATTGAGTCTTTTTTGGACGTTTTTATGTGTGGTTGGAATTTATAATAAGTTAATATTTCTTATAATTTCAATGGTGCCCCTCTCCACCCTTAGAAAAGGGAACCTCCTACCTCTCCTTCTCACATAATTTTGATCCATAAAGCTCTACCAAACACTGCCCATTTCACTTCTAAAAATCTATATTTATATCACAGAGGTTCTAGTCTTATCAAAATACCATCTCTAGTGCCCTTAGAGGATGTTTAAAAGAGCACGTCGAGGAAGAGGTAATATCTTCTACCGATTTGTTCAGTTTATTTCTTCTTCTAACTCCTCTTATTTATTTGATTCATTATAAATTAATAACACCAATATAACTCACATACTGATATGATATTATAAATATGAAACAACCATGTTTCACCTTCTATCTATCCAACAGAAACCGAAATCATTGCATGTGCGTTTACGTACGGAATACTGTCTCCACGCCGTGGTGTAATCTGTTTTCCACCACCACCATAAAAGGATGTGTATAATGCTATAAAGAATAACTATATATTATTTTTATAACATGAAACGGATTCTGAGATATTATATCATCAACGCCATTTCCATTAATATAATTATGGGAAAGATATCATCACTCGTGCGTACGTACGACCTACTATCTCCATGAGGTCATGTGACTCGTTCTACGTGATCTTCATTGAATAATGATTATATATATTAATTTAATGAATATATATTATATATATTATTCTAATACCATTATGTAAATGATGTATCTATAACCTAAAAAGTGGAATAAGAATTTAAGAGAAAAAACAAGCATAAGAACATAAAGCAATGAACACACGAATAACAAGTTACAATGAAATATTACTAATAAGAAGATATGAATATGACCATATATGATATCATAAAAAATAGTATGATTCTGGAATAAGTCAATGACATTATTTAAATAATTATACATGAGTTTCAGACATTTACAAAGCATATCATACCTATGGTAAGGTAAAATCTCACAATCTCATTTTTATCGGAGATTGTTTATACTTCAGAATTTACTGGGGAATATTTATCATCCACATTCATGTTTCCTCAATATGTAATATTATTTATATACTCATAATTTTTTTTAAATAAAATTTTACCTATTGGTGAATTTTTAGTTAAATATATGAAATGAATATTTTTTCATTTTCAGTATGAGATACTTTTTGACTTTTCCAGCCAAAGTACGAGTAGAATGTCATTTTAACTTATAAGGCATGAATTGATTTTTTATGATTTCATAGAACATTATTTCCATGAATCTTCCTTTTCAAATTTTCATGTTTATTTTTAAATAACTTCTTTTTTTTAAATTTTATGACATGTTAAGAAAGGAAACATGTTTTTGAAGTAGAAAGGATATTTTACTCAATAATGGAGTTCCAGTGTTTTATCAAAATTATTTTCCATCTAAGATAATATAGGGTATTACTTCAAACCCTATTTTTAGATTGATTTGATTATGTTATGATGGAATTATTTTTATGATGTCCTTTTATCTTATATGGATTATGTTATGATGGAATGAATTTTAAGAATCCCATTTTTATTACATGGGTTATGCTATGATATATGATCTATGATTTAGTGGCACACATAAGAATGGTTTAATTATGAGATGGGTGGGACCTATATCTCCCTCCAATGCATTGGGTAAAGATTTATATCTCATGAGATAGACAAGGCTGGAATGGCATGTTAATTTGATTTAGTGATACAGGACAGGAAGGAGGAGTGAAATCAGTTCAGAAATGGACTTTGTCCACTAATATGGTCTTGGAAATGACTCATAACTAATATGAAATGGTTTCTATGATTTTTGGTGTATTCCACAAAGTTTCATGTTTTATGTTATGATTATTGGGATTTCATTTCTCTACTATGATTTATCCCATGTTATGATATTATGGTCTCTTTTGAAGGTTATGATTTTCAAAATGTTATGTCCTTATGAATATGATATGATTGAGATTTTCTTTGTCTACCCTTACTGATCATTTGAGCTCACCCTTTTTCATGTTTTCTTTTCCCCAAGTCTGTAAGATGGGTATTTATTAGGACATGCCAAAAGGGACTCCAGATATGATGAAATAAAGGGGAGACAATGTAGATGATTTATGGACCAGTTGTTTATGTTTCCCAGATTATAAAGACAGTATACCAATACGGTGCTATCATGGTTTTTTATATGTTGTAATAAGTATGCTTCTATTCTGACGTAATAACAATGTATGTAAAGTATGGGTCATTATAGTTGGTATCATAGGAAAGGTGTAGTCAACCTTTTGAAACTAGGATGCGAAAGCCTTAGTAAGAACCCTAAGGATATGTCTAAGCATAGAATACAATATTAGTGTTTTAGAAATGGCCATGAATAACCTATGTTAAGACCTAAAGTGTGAAGATTTATTCTTGATTATGTGGTTTTCCTATTATGATTAGTGTTTCTCACAATATGCTTATTCGTTTTAGTCAATGGCTAGAACTCAAAGGAACCTTGTTAATGCTGAATGCGATGGGCAATGCAATCATTGTCCCCCTGAGCAACCAAATGTTATGGGAGCTGGAATGAAAAATCTTGTATCCATTCTCACACAACTTTCTCAATATATGAATCATGTAGGACATATAAAACGAGAAATGGATGTAGCAACATTCTATTGAATCGTTCATGAGGTAGTGTCCACCCTCATTCAGCAAGTATAATGATCCATTAGTGGTTGAATAATGGATCAGTACCACTGAAAAGATATATTCATTTCATCAATATTCTGACCATGATAATGTCATCTAAACAGTATATCATTTGGAAGGTGAAGCTGATAAATGGTGGAATATTATCAAGAATACGATGCAATGTGACGAAATTCAGTTCTTGGAATGGGACGAGTTCAAGAAATTAATTATCAATATGTACTTTTCTTGTATTCCTCAAACAAAGATGGAGAAGGTGTTTCTTGAACTAAAGCAAAAGGATGATGAATCTGTTGGTACCTATGAAGAACTTTTTACAAGGCTTTCATTGTATGCATCAAGGATTATTATCCAACCTGAGAGGCAGATCGATCAATTCATTAGTGGCTTAAAACCAAATCTCTGAAGGGAATTAGCAAGTAGGGAATTAAATAGGTACAGGGAAATTGTTCAATGTGCTCTCATGGTTGAGATGGAGATTAGAGTAACTCCTTAGTCATATGGGTTTGATAAGTAGAGGAAAATGGAATTCAATGGGAAATCTAAAGACCACACTGAAACGAAGATGAGTTTTCCCTTATGCTCAAATTGTGGAATGAAACATGGAGGTAATTCTCCTAAAGGGAAACGTAAATGTTTCAAATGTGAAAAAGTTGGTCATTGGGAATTTTAATGTCTCAATGATGGGTAAAATATTTCTAGTGATGCTTACAAAGAAATGGCTACGCAGAATGCACCTCCTACACTTCAATGTTACAAGTGCAAGGAAATGGGGCACTACGCTAATCAATGCCCTAATCCAAGGGTTTTTGATGATGATCGACGTCAACAAACTCCTAAGGCCGAAGACAACAGAAAGTCACATGCAATTTCTATCGGTGATGTGGAATATGTTAACGAAGTGGTGAATGGTACACTTACCATCCACTCTAATGTATCAAATGTTTTTATTTGATTATGGATCCACCCAATCTTTTATTTTTGAAGAATTTTATAAGGGTATCTCTATACTACCTCAACAATTAGATGTTGAGTTAGCTGTCAAAACTACTAATGGCACAATGGTTGCATGAAAAGTTTATAATTCTTCTCCAACTGACATTTTTGGGAAAGTGCTTCTTGAAAATCTTGTGATCCTTCCAATAGTGGAATTTTATGTGATTCTTGACATGGATTGGATTTCCTTATATAGATCTCATATCGATTACCAAATAAGGGAAGTCACATTTCATATTCCAGATCAATCTATGATCATCTATCGATGCAAGGATGAATATAACCTTCCAGTGGAAATTTATTCCTTCTTATGGGTCTTGATTGCAACAAATGAATATTATTTATCTGAAATGGTTGGAGAGAAACTCACGATTAATAATATTCTCTTTGTATGGGAGTTTGATGATTTCATTCCAGAGGTATTTCCAGGTCTTCCACTAAATCATGAAGTAGAGTTTTCAATACAACTCATACCGAGTGCTATGCCCATTTCAATGACACCTTATAGAATGGACCCAATTGAGTTGCAGGAATTGAAGAAGAAACTCTGAGGGAATCATGATAAGGGATTCATAGGCCCTAGTGCATCACCTTGTGGAGCACCTGTTATATTTGTTAAGATGAAATATGGATCAATGAGACTCTATATTGATTATCAAGAATTAACAAGATCACAATCAAGAACAAATATCCTCTCCCTTTCATTGATGACGTATTTGACCAATTATGTGGAGCTCAATACTTTTCCAATATTGATTTTCATTCCGTGTATCACCAATTAATGATAAAAAGGGAGGATATACCAAATACCGGTTTCCATACAAGGTATGGATGCTATGAATTTATAGTGATTCCATTTGGTCTTACTAATTCCCCTACTATCTTCATGGATCTAAAGAATAGAGTCCTTAGAGACTAACTTGATCAGTTTTTGGTAGTCATTATACACGATATGCTTGTCTATTTAAAGAGCAAGGAAGAACATGAAGCTCACTTGAGAATTGTAATAAAGACCTTAATAAAGGAGAATATTATTCCAAATTTACCAAGAGTGAATTTTGTCTTCAAAAAGTTTCATTTTTGGGTCACATAATCTCAAAAGAGGGGATATATGTGGATCCAGCAAAAACAGAGGTTATTGAAAGATGGTCGAGACCGACAACAGTAATCGAGATCCGATGTTTTATTGGTTTGTCTAGATATTATCGACGTTTTGTGAAATATTTTTCACGATTATATAATCCACTCACCAGGTTGACTCAAAAGGGAGTTAAGTTCGTTTGGATGGAGGAGGGTGAAGAGAATTTGAAGGAGTAAAAAAGAAGGTTATACAGTGTACCTGTGCTCACACTTCCTTATAGTGGAGAGATGATTGTGATCTACAGTGATGCATCCAAGAAGGTATTGGGGTGTGTTCACATGAAAAATTATATGGTGATAGGTTATGCCTTATGATAGTTGAAAATCCGTGAGAAAAAATTACCCAACTCATCATTTGGAGTTAGCTGTGGTAATATTTTCATTAATGATTTGGAGGCATTATCATTATGGTGAATTGTGTGATATTTATACTGATAATAAAAGTTTAGATTATATTTTCACACAAAAAGAGCTGAATATTCACCAATGAAGATGGTTGGAGCTGATTCAGGATTACGACTACTCAATTCATTACCACCCTGGGAAATAAAACAAGGTGGAAGACGCATTAAGTCGACAAGACCATGCCAGCTTATCCACGATGAGGATAACAAAAGATAAAATATTTATGGATTTACAATGGATGGATCTTGGAATTATAATGGATGGGGAAACATCTTATCTTTCTCAAATGAATGTTCAACTATCTATACATGTAATGATTAAAGAGGCACAAAAAGAATATGTAGAGTTACAAAAGAAGGGGAGAAATGTTCGTGAACTCCACATTGATTATGATGAAAAATAAGGTTTATGAATAAGGTTTCTGTTCTGACCATCCCATAATTAAGCAAGGAAATATTTGATTAAGATCGTTGTTCTTCATTCTCTATTCAACCTGGAAGAAGGAAGATGTATAGGGACCTGAACGGGTACATCTGGTGGATTGACATGAAAAGAGATGTTGCTGAATATATCTCTCGATGCTTGGTTTGTTAGTAAGTTAAAGCTGAGAGACAGAAGTCTAAGGTGATTTTAAAACCATTACCCACACCATAATGGAAATGGGAAAACATCACTATGGACTTTGTCCCTGGACATCCCAAAACATACAAAGGTAATAATGATATCTGGGTTATAATTGATCGTATTACGAAGTCCACATACATCATTGCTATTAGATAAGGTTTCTCTCTCGATCAGATTTCCAGGATATATGCAAATGAAGTGGTAAGATTTCATGGAGTACCACATTCCATTATATCTGATCGGGATCTGAGGTTTACCTCGATGTTCTGGTTAAGTCTTCAGCGTACTCTAGATACAGAGTTGATTTTCAGCACTGCTTATCATCCTCAAACAGATGGTCAGTTTGAGAGGACAATTCAAACATTTGAAGACATGTTGAGAGAATGATATATAGATTTGAATGGTGGTTTGTATCAACACCTACCTTTGGTGGAATTTTCTTATAATAATAGCTTTCACTCCAGTATTCAGATGGCTACTTATGAAGCTCTCTATGGAAAGAAATGAAGAACTCCAACTTGTTAGGATACATTTGGGGAAGGAAAGCTATTAGGACCTGATATTTTTGATGAGATGGCAGAAAAGGTCAGATATATTCAACAACATAGAAGATCAGCTCAGAGTCGACAAAAACGTTATGCCGATAACTGAAGAAAAGACATATAGTTTTAAGTGGGTGATAAACTGTTCTTACGAATATTTCCTTGGAAGAGATTAATGAGATTTGGAAAGAAGGGCAAGCTGAGCCCTAGGTATATTGGTCCTTTTGAAATACTGGATCGTGTTGGGAAGGTAGCCTACCGATTGGTGATTCCACCAAATCTCTCTCAAATTGATGATGTGTTTCATGTATCTCTCCGGAGAAAGTACATACCTGATCCTTCACATGTACTATGCTCAGATGTTGTACCACTGGAGAAAAATCATTCTTATGATGAAAAACCGATAGAGATTCTGGATCATAGTGAAAAAGTACAATGAAACAAGACCACTCACATGGTTAAAGTTTTATGGAGGAACCACCAATTAGAAGAAGCTACATGTGAATTTGTGGATATGATGAGGGAGAGGTATCCTCATCTGTTTGTTATAAAGTGATGAATTTAGAGGGAAAAATTATTCTTAAGGGGGGTGGAATGTAACACCCTGATATTTTATGAGAAATAATTTGTTTTGTCTTATTTTATACGAAACACCAAGAGAATCTTTCACTACACACAACACTACTTTGTCTTGTGTTACATGCAATAGAAACCTTCTTCGATAGCTTGAAGTGTACGCAATACCAAGTTTCAATAAACAATGATATATTATTATAATATTATGAAATAGCCATTATGAATAGTATTAACTGAATTCTGAATTTTATGATATTATAATTCATCTTACACATTTTCTCGATTGAAATATGAAAACAAAATCAAATTTTCAGATAAAAGAAGTATTTTATAAAAATGCAATTTTACCACCTTTTGATGGAACACTCATTTTAAATTTGATTTTTGACAATTTTATAAGTTAAATTTTACAAAATAATCTTCTTCTGATGAATCAGGATATAAAAATTTACATTGGATAAATTTTTTATACTTTTCTGATAACTTTCATATTTTGATAAATAGTAAAAATATGCTAAATTTTTCTTAAAAACAACTTTTTTCATCAAGATAATTTTTATAGTTAAATGATAAAATTTAATGGTTTTAAAGTATAAATAGAATATATTTTTACCATATAAATTAATGCATGTCATTACCATTAATTTTATAATGAATTAATAGGTAAAAAAATTTTAATATTTGACAATGCTTTAAAACCTGTTTTCCCAACAATGAGATTAATTTTAAATTTATTACTACAAATTTGGTGTTTTGAATTTTGAAAAACTGATTCTTTATTTGGAATAATTGTGTTCAAATTATGTTAATTGGTTACTTTTATTTTTTTGACATTATGAATAGTAACTACGGTAATTTTTATTTACTACAGTTAAAGGTAAATCAGTTAATTAAGAGTAAAAATAAGATTATAAAATTACCCTAACACCTGAAAATAATCTATTGGATGAATAAAAGTCGACCCATATCACATAAGTGTTAGAATAGATTCGTTTCATGGACTATTGACCATTAAAATGATATAATTATAATTAAAACCAAAAAAAGTTACAACATGTCACTCTATTATATCTTATAATTGTAATAACATTAATTTAGTGATAAACTTCATAAAACATAGAACATGAATAGTATCTAGAAAGATAATAAAATTATCTACATCATGTGAATTTATTTATAATTTTTAGGGATTAAATAATTATCATTTATGATGACACAATAGTGATGTTGGAATTATTTTATTGATTTAAATATCAAATAAATGGTTTTAAAAATATTAAAATAAATATTAAATGAACTATTTAATGTGATCCAATAATTTTCTAGATTACTATGACATGTTAGAAATATATTAAATAATTTGGTTTGAATATATCCTCTGTTTATATTTTATTTAATTTCAAATAAATGAATACTGTCAAAATTGACACTATTAGTATTTTATAAAAATAACATATTATAAAAAAAATTTAAAATTCCAAAAAATATTTAAAAATTATAATTTATAAATTATATGGTATAAATTTTCATAAAGTATCCAATTATGGACAATTCATAGCACATAAGTAAATATTTATAACAATTTAAAATTTAGAATATTATTACCACGAATAAAATTAAATAGATTAAATAAGGATAAATCAATTTGATAAGGTTTGACGTGAATAAATTTTATTTTTTGATGAAATTACAAACCTATCTCATCTCAATTATAATTGAGTCTTTTTTGAGGTTTTTAAGTCGGGTTGGAATTTATTATAAATTAATATTTCTTATATTTCCAAAGGTTCCCCTCTCTTCCCTTATAAAAGGGCACCTACTCCCTCCCCTCCTCACACAATTTTCAGCCTTAATTATCTACCAACCCCTGCCCATTTCTCTTCTTATCATCTATTGTTATGTCATAGAGCTTCTGGTATTCTCAAAATACCAACTCAAGTGCCCTAAGAGGATTTTTAAAAGATGCACGACGAGGAAGAGGTAATCTCTTCTACCGATTCTTTCAAGTTTCATTCTTCTTCTACTTCCTCTAATTTATTTGTATCATTATAAAGTAATAACATAAGTATCACTAATATAATTAAATGTTATTATATATATGAAACAACCATATTTCACCGTCTATCAATCCTTCGGAAAAGGAAATCACAACGCGTACGTACGTATAGAATACCGTCTCCACGCTGTGGTGTAAGATGTTTTCCACCACCACCTTACTTGGATGGTTATAATGGTGTAAAGAATAAATATATATGATTATTATAACATGATATTGATTCTGAGATATTATATCATCAACTCCAATTCCATTCATATAATTATGGGAAAGATATCATCGCTCGTGCATACGTACGACCTACTGTCTCCATGATGTGATGTGAGTCGTTCTACATGATCTTAATTGGATAATGATTATATAAATAAATTGAATGAATATATATGATATATATTATTATAATACCATTATGTAAATGATGTAGCTATAACCTAAAAAGAGGAATAAGAATTTATTCGACAAAACACGCATAAGAACATAATGAAATGAACACCCGAATAACAAGTATCAATGAAATATTACTAATAAGAAGCTAATAATATGACCACATATGATATCATAACAATGAGTATGATTCTGGAATAATTAAATGACATCATTTACATCATTATAAAAGAGTTTCAGACACATACAAAGCATATCAGACCTATGGTAAGGGAAATTCTCACAATCTCATTTTTATCCGAGATTGATTATAATTAAGAATTTTCTGGGGAATATTTATCATCCACTTCCATGTTACCTAAATATGTAATATTATTTCTATCCTCCTAAAATTGTTTAAATCCAGTTTTACCTATTGGGGAATTTTTATTAAAAGATATCAGATGAATCTTTTGTTGTTTTCAGTACGAGATACTTTTTGACTTTTCCGGCCAAATTATGAGAAGATTGTTTTTTAACTTATTTGACTTGAATGGATTTTTTATGATTTCATCGACCATTATTTCAATGAATCATTATTTAAAAGTTTTCATGATTATTTTTAGTTTAGTTTTTTTAGTTTAAAATTTTATTACATGTTATGAAAAGAAGAAATGTTTTTGATGTAGAAAGGATATTTTCTTCAAGAATGGTGTTCATGTGTTTTATCAAAATTATTTTCCATCTAACATAATATAGGGTCCTGTTTCTATCCCAATTTTTACATTGATTTGATTATGTTATGATGGAATTATTTTTATGAAGTCCATTTATATAATATATATTATGTTAGGATGGCATGAAGTTTAAGAATCACATTTTTATTAAATGTGTTATGCTATGATATATGATATATGATTTTGTGGCACACACAAGAATGGATTCATTATGAAATGGGTGGGACCTATATCTCCCTCCAATCCATTGGGTAAAGATTTATATCTCATGAGATAAACATGGCTGTAGAGGATTTTTAATCTGGTTCAGTGATATAGGACTCGAACGAGGAGAGAACTGGGTTCAGAAATGGACTTTGTCTGCTAAGATGGTCTTGGAAATGAGTCTTGACTAATATGAAATGATTTTCTATGATTATGTGTGTATTCCACAAAGGGTCATGTATTATATTAATTATATTGGGATTACATTTCAATACTATGATTTATCCCATGTTATGATATTATGATCTCTTATGTAGGTTAACATTTTCAAAATGTTATGTTCTTATTTATATGATATGATTGATATTTCTTTTGTCTACCCTTACTGAGCATTTGCGCTCACCCTTTTGTAAGTTTTCTTTTCCCCAGGTCAGGAAGAAGGCCATTAAGTAGGATATTCCAAAAGGGACTATAGATATGAAGAAATAAGCATGAGATAATATAGATGGTTTATGAACCAATTTTTTATGTTTCATAGTTTCTAAAGACACTATACCTATATGGCCCTATCATTGTTTTGTTATATTTTCTAATAAGTATGTTTCATTTCTGATGTAATAACAATGTATGTAAAGTATGGGTCTTTATACTTGAGGGCACCTTGGGAGGAATCCTTGGGAGGTAAAAAGACCAGAACATTGTTGGGGAGGATTTGTAAATGAAATGAACTAGGGAATGGCTTGGTAATTATAGGAGAAGTGAGGGGACACATCATTAATTTCCAAGGGACACCTCATCGATGGTATTGGAAAAACCATGGGCTTGTCCATGGTATTTGCCCATGGTATTGGCCTCATTGGGTACATCATATCGTATCTTAATATCTATAAGTAGACCATAATTATTTCACAATTATTACATTCTTAATGATGACATTAAACACCAGAAACTCAAAAACGGTATTTTCACTATTCATCGAAAAATATACTTTTTTCAGAAAATTCCCAAAAATTAACCTTAACCAAATGTCAATGCTCAAATTTCAAAAATGAACTCCATTTTAGGAAAATAATTTTCTAATTATTTTTAATTTAATTTTTAAATAAAAACACTACTCACTGAAAATTCATCTATTTCTGAAAATTCCCAAAAATTCACCTTAACCAAATATCGATGCTCTGATTTCCAAAATGAACACCATTTTATGAAAATAATTTTGTAAATATTTTTAATTTAATTTTTAATTAAAAACACCATTCACTATAAATTCAACTATTTTAGAAATGTTCCAGAAATTCACCTTAACCAAATATCGATGCTCTGATTTCAAAAATGAACTCAATTTCATGAAAATATTTTTCTATATATTTTTAATTTAATTTTCAAATAAAATTCACTATTCACCTGAAAAAAAACTTATACTTAACTAATAATTTATGAAAACATTATTTACTAATTTAATTGAATCACATTACATGATCTAGGTGCCTAAATTATATTAATACTTTATTAAGTGAGGTCACTTAATCCATTTGATCACATTACTAATAATAATTGTAAAATCACTATTTATAGTTTAATATTCACTAAAAATTATGTTGATCTTATTAGACTCTAAATTTCATACAGAACTCATCTGTAGAAGACCATTTTTTGAAAATCATTACACATTATTAATTATTTAAGGTTTACATAAATATTTTAAAATATCCTTTTTATATAATTCATCAATATTATGCATTCTATATTTATCTGTAAATTTGAATATTCACAAACTTCAGCATAAGAAGGCATCACAATTTTTATTTAAAACAAAGTATTGCACATGGGAGTTATGGTCTAGTTACATAGCCCCATATAACACCATCATAGGATCTAAGTGTTAGGTGTGCTATGGTGATAGAATCTTGGGGCGACTCGATCAACATTTCCTGAGCAGTGATTTCTGTCAGCTCGAACTTCTCGCGAAGGAGATTCTGTTCTAACTTCACACAATGAAGTTTCACTTAGGATTGGTCCAGAGCAAAGACAAAATGTGATACAACCTTACTGAGTTCCATTATATGGGCTTCGATCGACCAAAGAATACTGGATGGGTCCATCAAATCTTCTTTCTATAATAATTAATCAAGATCACTTGTATTTATAGACAATACTCACAATATTTAGTTTCTGATGGTCATATTCCCTAACGGTCATGTAACAATAAAAACCCAACGATATTATTATAATTATACCCATTTTTTAAATTAAATAGTTTCGTTGAGTATAAAATAAAATAACACACAAAGTTGGGAAATTTTTTTTTTCAAAATTTTGGGTTGTTACAGATTATTGAATAACATCACTATTAAGAACTAGAATAAATTGCCTTGTATCGATGATTTGTTTGATTGGATTAAGGGAGATCGTTATTTTTCAATGATTGACTTCAGGTCGGGGTACCATCAGTTGAATTTAAAGGAAGAAATCATTCCATATACCATATTTCGTACTTGATATGTTCATTATGAATTTGTAGTTATGATTTTTGGTTTAACAAATGCACCTTCTGTATTCATGGATCTTATGAATAGAATTTATCGTGAGTTCTTGGATAGGTTTATTGTTGTGTTCATTGAAGATATTTTGGTTTATTCTAAAAGTAAAGAGGTGCATGAAAGTCATTTAAGTTTTGTCTTGAAAACCTTAAAAGAAAAGAAACTATTTGGGAAATTCATTAAGTGTGAGTTTTGGTTACATAAAATTTCATTCCTTGTTCACATTGTTTCAAAAAATGGCATAACTATTGATCCTTCTAAATCAAAAATTGTTGAATAATTTCCAAGACCCACAAATATAACTTAGATATGTAGTTTTCTTAGTTTGTCCGGATATTACCAGAGGTTTGATGATATTTTTTCTTAGTTATCTTGTCCAATGACTATGTTAACTCGATAAGGTGTTATGTTCTCTTGGACAAAATAATGCGATGAGTTTTTTTGGGAATTGAAAATACGATTGGTGAATCATCCAGTTTATTCACTACCTTCCAGAAATGGTGAGTTTTTAATTTATGGTGATGCATCAGTTAAGGGACTTGTCTGTGTCCTTATGTAGAATGATCAGGTAATTGCTTATGCTTCACATCAGTTGAAACCTCAGGAGTTAAATTACCCTACACATGATTTGAAATTATCTACTATTGTTTTTCATAAAAAATTTGGAGGCTTCATTTGTATGGAGTAAAATGTGAAATATATACTAACCAAAAAAGTTTGAAGTATATATTCACACTGAATAAACTGAACATGAGACAATGGGGATGTTTGTAATTAATCATGGATTATAATTTCATGATCCTTTACCATTTGGGAAAAGAAAATAAAGTGGATAATTATTTGAGTCGAAAAAGTATTGCTTCATTAGCCACGCTATATTTGGAATGGTATCCTTCGATTTTTGATTTGATGAACATTGGCATATAAGTTGTTGGTGTTGGAAATTCTTTTTATTTTTTTTTGGTGTCAGTGAAATCATCTCTATCAGAGTGGATGAAGCAAGTGCAAAAGGAATACAGTGAGTTGCACAATACAATAGAGTTGGTTCAGAAGGGTAATTTTCCTGAATTTGACATTGATAATGATTGTGTTTGGAGGTTTGGAAAGAGATTATGTATGCCTTGTGATTCACAGTTAAAGAATGAGTTGTTAATTGAAGCTCACAGTCCCTCGTTTTCATTTCGTCCTTGTAGTACTAAGATTACAGATTTCTTTGGGAGTATTACTAGTGGGATGGAATGAAGTAAGATATTACTGACTTTGTTGTGAAGGGATTGACTTTTCATCAGGTTAACGTAGAGAAGCGGTTACCGAAAGGGATACTTCAGTCTTTACTGGTGCTAGAGTGGAAATGGGAAAATATACCCATGGACTTTGTTGTGGGATTATGAAATACATATAGAGGTAATAATGCGATCTGGGTTATTATTGATCGATTGAATAAATCTTCTAATTTCCTTTCTATTCGATATACTTTAACTCTAGATCAACTTTCTCAGTTGTATGTTAAAGAGTTAGTCTAGTTGCAAGGTGTTCCCCTCTCCATTGTATTTGATCCAGATCCCATGTTTACTTCTATCTTTGGGAAAGGCCTTCATAATTCATTGGGTACATAATTATATTTTAGTACTGCTTTTCATCAGCAATTAGATTGGTGGTGAGAAAAAACAATTTAGACCATGGAGGATATGCTATGTACTTTTTCATAGGATTACTAGGGTAATTAAGACCAACATATTACATTGGTTGAATTTTTATATAATAATAGTTTTCAAACTAATATACAGATAGATCCATTTGAGGCATAATATGGGATTTAATGTCAAACTAGATCTTTTTAGGATGAAGTAGGTGAAAGGTAGCTGAATGGATCATAATTGGTAGAAGAGATGGAAAAAAAATCTAGGATGTTTCAGAAGCACATGAGAACAGCTCAGAGTATGTAGAAAAGTTATGCAGATAATTGGAGGAGGGGTTTTTCTTTTGAGGTAGGTGATCATGTCTTACTCAACATTTCTCTATGTAAAGGTGTGATGCATTTAGATAAGAAGATAAAGTTGAGTCTGAGGTTCATTAGACCATATGAAATCCTGGAGAAAGTGGGATTAGTTGCATTCTGAGTGGCTTTACCTCCATGTTTATCTTCGGTACACAATGTTGTTTAATGTTTCAATGTTGCGAAGGTATATTCCTGATCCATCTCATGTTTTAAGTCCAGGGATAGTTCAGTTTGAAGAGAATCTCTCTTATGAGGAACAATCAGTCCAGATTCTTGACTGTAGAGAGAAAGTATTGTGGAATATTGTAATTCACCAGGTAATGGTTTTGTGGAAAAACCATTTTGTTGAAGAGGCAACATAGGAATATGAAAATTCTATGAGGGATAAATACCCCCATTTATTTTATAAGTGAATAAAATTGAGATAACAAAATTTTCAAAATGGGGGAATGATTTAACATCCCAGGTAAATAACAAAATAATAAATTTTCTTTTTAATTATTATATTGTCAATTTAATATTAATTTTACTTTAATGGGGTTTCTATGTTTAATGGATAACCCGATACGCAACAACAGATTTCTTTGAAATATTACATTGCACACTAACAATATAGTTATATTATTTTAAGTGGTAGATAATGCCTATCCATTTTAACACCAAAAATAAATATTACTAACTACAATATGATTATACATGTTTGTTAATTTGTTTTACATTTATCTAAAAAATGATAGAGGCTTAAAATGTGAATGAATCTAATTTTAAGCATAATTTACTTTAAAATGTTGATTTACAACATTTTAATAGAAAACCTGTTTTAAATATAGCTTTGGTCGCTTTTATATATTCTATTTGACTAAATAAAATTCTACTTTAGAATCGAGACATCAGATTTTACTTTGGCTAAATTTTTGGTATTTTTATGAAAAAATTCATTTTTTCATGAAAAGTGAAAAATATGGTATTTTAATTCAAAACTACCTTTTAATCTAATTCAATTATATGGTAATATTATATTTTTAATAGGTTTTTAAGTGTAATTATATTATATTGTCACTATTTAATCCAATTTTGGTCATTGGAATTAATTTCACATTGAAATTGGACATAAACAAGTGTCTATCTTTTCATAATTATTATTTCTTAAAAACATGCCTTTTATTTTGGCAGCGGGAATTAATTTTAAATTAATATCCTCCAATTATGTATTTTAAATTTGGAAAAATAGTTTCCATATTTGGAATCATGATGTCTAAATTGTGTTAATAGTAAACTTTTATTTTTAGACATAATGAATATTTACATTAGTAAAAATTTTATTTACCATCGTTAAAAGGTAAATATTGTAAATAAGGGTAAAAAATATTATAATAATATTATAAAGTTACCCTAACATGTTTCCTAATCCAATATTTTGATACATATCTGACCATGGAAATATATTGGTCGATTTTAGGACCCTGTGAAGTAACTTAAGAGTGATATTGACACGTTATCTTAATTAGCTTAATGTAAAGACCAAAATGACAAAAACAAATATCTTTTAGTAAATTAATTTTTATATAGGGTTACGTAAGATATATTTTCTACTATAAATATTAATTGAAAGATAAAAATATTTCCTACTTCATCGTACTTTTTTATAAATTTTAGACATCATGTAAATTAAATTATTTATGACGTAATAATGATGTAGTGATTACCTCAGTAGTAAAATATTTTAATAGATAAGATTATAATGAATAAAATAATATCCAAAAACTATCCAATTCTAATTGGATGATTTTAATTGGAAAATTAGTCATCTCATTTTTTGACTTTAATAAGTTTGGGACATTTAGAAACCAATAATCATTATGTAATAAAATAATATTTTCTAACTTTCCTAAAGAGCCCCTCCTCCCCCATATAAACAGCCCTCACCTCTAACCCATTCCTCACTCCTCTCGAGCCCCTTGGATCATCCAATAGCTACCAAAATAATCTCACCATATCTTTCTACTCCTTCTATAATCCTTACCTTATTTATAAGGCACTTCAACTAACCGTTTTGGATCAAACCAAAGGGAGTTTCCCGATTTAAAGGTAACGTCTTCTCTTAAGTTATTTTGTTTTATTTTACTTTTCCAACACCCTAAACTATTTTTATTCCCTTAATTTATAAAAAAGCTCATATCCTCAATATATTAGGAAGTTTTTATGACATTTATTCGAACTGTACTTACACACACCCCAATAAAATTGTTAAAGAACATAATATTTCTGTACACGGAAAACTAACACCTCACGAAACGATGATTGCTCAATTATATCCTAGCACATTTCATGGTGGCCATTATGACAAAACTTTATTTATATATGATATATATTATGCTTATTTTTACTTTATGCATCAGTATTTTCCGTTTATAGAATACCGTTATGGTATCCATTATGGGTAAATGTGATAATTTTATTTGATGAAGTGCGGACTACCTCCCCCTCAAATTGATATGACTCATTAATTTCATATGTAGGACCTATAAAAGATGTAATTAATGATATTATATATGATATTATACTGGAATTATAATATTCCTATGTATCATTATGTTTTAATTCCATTAAAATAAGAAATAGAAATGAAAGTAGCTTCCATACGTTCTTACGACTTACCATCTCCATGAATGGTGCATTTCATTTATTATCTCTAAATGTTATGTACTATTATAAATACATACATATAATAGATATATATTATATATATGATATCAACATCATGAATAGAATTATGTATATAATGGATTTTTGACAACATGAACTAATTGTAATTATAAGAAGGGTATTTTTTTACTTAAGTACCAAATATCAACAAAATGACTGTTATTAGGTCTTCTGGTGGTAATACTGAGCTCTTATACATGGAACGGATGAATTTGAAAAGAAAATATGATAAGGTTCTGAAGCATTATGAATGCTCAGAATGGGAATCGGCTACTGCGGAGGAAGCTTGCTACCACGAATGTGGAGATGGGTATGGTTCTTATGGCATGTAACTCTTTCTTTTCAATTTCACTGCTTGTTGACTATCTTTTTTTTAATTATAATAAATGGTCAGGGGGTTATCCTCTGGATGTGCCTCTCTGGTATAAATTAACTTTTTTTTATTATTCTTGTGATTAAGGAATGAACGAGTCAAATCAGACACGAGATAAGGGACTTCGTCTCATTCTCCTTTAATTGAGGCATATTTTGTTTTAATACACGACTTTATTTTAAATGCCTTGTAAACACATTTTACATTTCATTTCATTTGAAGGGAATATTTTTCTAATAATCTTTTTACTAAATGAAAAAAAGAAGAATGTTTTTTTAACGTACATGGTGACAACGAAATTTATGTCGGCGTGAGTATTATTTGATCCTTGGATCCCTTAACAAGCCATAATGTTTTTAAAAGGAAAATAAATAACATATACTCTATTACATATTTTGTAATGTCCTAAACCCAGTTACCAAGAGTCGGTGCATTATTTTATTACATTGGCATGATTACAATGAATCATGTCTTGAGAGACCGATCAGTTTAGCGGTCATGAAAAATAGATTATATACATGAACGTTACATTACATATTACAAAATAAAAAACAACATAAATTATCCTCTAAGAATTCCATTAATATCCTATATTAACCCTTATTATCAATAATAATACATTTCTTGGAATCCTGGGAAAACTAAAACATAGAAAGAGGTGAGTTCCGATGCTCAGTAAGGATAACAATATAAAGGAATCTTTTATAGAAAAGAATAAACATTTAAGGGAATGTATAAGACTAAAACAAAAGCCTTTTAAACATAAAATTCAGCATAATATGGAAATGATACAATAAAATAATTCCATTTACTTATTCACATAGATATTCTACTAGTAGAATAGTCACATGAAATATCATTAACCACTTTCATAATGATGGAATACATAATGCCAGACTACATAACCACATAGTCAAGGCCATCTTCCAAGAATAAAAATAAGATTTTTTTCAAGGCCTTGTGCCAAGACACTAGTTTGTCTCTTGAGACGTAATGATGGATCGATGAGATATATCGGGATCCACCCATCACTTACTAAGTTCAATGCATTATTTAAATGAAATGGTGTCAACATAAGATAAAAATTCTTATTAAAACTAGCATCAGAAATGTCAATACTTTATCCATAAACCATGAATGGTATAAAAATAACACATCCATAGTCAAACATATCACAAAAACTTCAATAAAATATGGAAGATTTGTATCATAATAAATCAACTTCCAATAAGTTTAAAATCCATCAAAGGATGTTGACATAGATGAAAATGATTTGTAAAACTGTTTGATAGAAATATACCCTTTTCATGAAAAAATTTAAAAGTCACACAATTTATAAAGGAATACATTTAAATAAATTTTTTAATGAAATTTCCCCATACCACTTTGAAACTTTTGAATGGAATTAACATTTTAAAAAAATTCATGTCCATATAGATAAATCCTAAAAAACCTTTTTGAAAACATGGAAATTAATGAGAATGATTTAGAAGAATAAATATTTAAACCATTTAAAAGGATGTTTAATTAAAAAAAATCCCTTAAAATAATCCTTTTTAAAACAGTTTCGTGAATCATGGACATGGATAAAAAACTTGTCTCAGTCGAAACACACTTAAGACAACCTCAGATAATAAAGAGATTGTGAAATTAACCCTTACCCTGCACTTTCCTTTAGTTGAGGGAAAATTTAACCTCTTGTATAAAGACCATAGTATGCGATTAAATTAAAACAGAACCATATTAATATAAATGATACAATGCATGATTCTTTTATTACTCTATAATAAACATTTAATAAGAATTTCCATGTTAAATTAACATGTCGGGTAATAATTGCTTTCGTTATCGTACATGTTTTAACTTGTTACTCTTGATTGTATCACTTAGATAATGATTTAAATACTTCCCGAATATAAAAAATAATATATATTTAGAACATAAATGTGTATAATATACATATATATGAAATTTAAAACACCATTTATGAGGATGGTAGACCGTACGTATGCATAAATGATATTTCTGTTTTCATATCGTATTGAACGGAACAAAGTGAATAAGATATATGTCTGTACATATATATATATTTATTTATATCTCTAGTATCATTATTATTTCATATATTACATACTAATTAATGATATATATTTTATAATCTTCATTGAATGGTGTATGTGGGAATTAATCTCATCGCGTCATGGAGATGGTAATCTGTACGTACACACAAGTGAAAATATCATTATATTGATTGAGAAATAATATGTAATTGAATGGTATATCATATATACAGAATCATTAACATGTTATAATTTTTATTTACATCAGTTATAATCTTTATTATACCCATCCAAATAATGAAGTGTTTGAATACCAAACTACACCACGCCGTGGAGACGGTAGTCCATACTTATGTACGTATGGTGACATTATGATTTATAGGATTGATAGAATAATGAATATGGTTGTATCATTTTTATAATAACATCACATTATATAGAAGATATTTGAGTTGTTAATTTAGAATGGAAACAATAAATAAAGAGAAAGTAGAAGAAGAAAATAACTTGAAATAGGTGATGAAATATTTACCTCTTCTTCGGGTTCTTCCTTTCGATTTGATCAAAAGGGATCTTTATGTTGGATTTATGACCAATGAAATGACTCTAGGATGTAGGGATGAATGTTTGGAGGATATTTGTTTAGGTTTTGTCCGATCCAAACGTTTTTGGAGGTCTGATATTATGAGAAGGGGAAGTTTCCTTTTATAAGAGAGGTGAGAGTCACTTTAGGAAAACCATTAAATATTATATTATAATAATATGATTTTAGGTTTATAATGGAACCAAAATCATTAATTTTGATGTTTAGGTGGGTATGTGTTGTAAACCTCTCATCCAATAGTTTTTAGAGAGGTTTAGGTCACCATATTACCCATAACTTTTAGATTTAACTCTCAGTAAAATAGTTTTACATTCACCATGTCTCTTTGTATTTTTATATTATATGGTCAATAAACATACTATAAAAACATATTAGAACCCCAATTGGTTCATTGATGTCATATATATTTGTATATAATTCTTTTGGCCGATTCATATATTTTTAGGATTATTATATCAATTAATAATATAATATTTGTTTTAGAAACTATTTTATTATAATATCTACACTATTTGGTATTTTTTTTATTAAACTCATAATAGAATGATTACGTAGGAAAAAATTTCTTGAATTAACCCTAAAATTTCACATTAAACTATAAAATTAGATACGTTCATTAGAAGTCTCAAATTACATTTATTTGGGTATTTATAATAACCGTTATTTTAATCTCTTACTAATAAGGTAATTACTGCTTCATCATTGTGTCATAAATAAATTTAATTATATAATGTATAAAAATTATAAATAAAATACCATTATGGAGAAAATATATTTAGATTTATAATGAATATTTATAGTCACGTTTATCTAATGTATAACCCGATATTAAAAATGTTTTAGTAATGAAAACATGAATTTAACACTTTTAACTCTCCTTTAAATTAAATAATAATAAATGTCCTAATCTAATCCTAGTGGACCTAAAGGATCATATCGTATTCCTATGTTGTTTTGGTCAAATTTCACTTATAAAATAGAATTAGTACATATGTTAGGGTAATAATAATATCATTTTACCCTTAATTAACCTTTTTTACTTTTAACCGTTGTAAATAAAAGTTACAGTTACCATTCAAAAAAAAATTATCTTATTGAACCAAATTTTTACTTACTGATATCAACCATGAATCATGGATTTTTGAGATTCAATTCACAGAAGAGGTAAAATTATGTTTTATATAAATTTGCAAATTCTCCTAGGATGTGGGTAAAAGGCGATAAAAAGTTAAATAAATTGTTTATTTATCCAAACATTTTATAAAATAACTCCAATGAATTTTATTGAACTTATATAGGTATTATGTATCTATATTGACATAAAATAAATTTAAATAAAACAAATTATTATTTAAATAAATTGTCAGTTTTAAACAATAACTCTGTGTTTTTAACTATTCATCAATAATTGAAAGTTTCCAAAACAATTACCATAATTGCACCCTATCATAATTTTGATATTCTGAATTCAAAAATTAAGTATATTTTATCAAATTAAAAACATAAATGTTGCATTTCTTTAATTTATAATTAATTCCTGTTGTCAAAACCAAAAGGTGTATTTTTAAGAAATAATAACTATCAAAATATTGACACCTGTTTATATCCAATTTCAATGTGAAATTATTAACAATGACCAGATTTTGATTAGATGGTAAAAAATAATATATTTTTACTTCCAATCCATTCCAATTTATAATTTAATGCTATAAATGATTTTGAATAAAAAATTTGTTTTCAATTAAAATATAGTATTTTTCACTATTCACCCAAATATGAAATTTATCCTAAAAACATGAAAATTTATTGAAACTAAATTTCAATTTCCTAATTCTAAAGATGATGTTTATTTTGTTAAATTGAATATATAATAGTTTCAAATATTGGATTTAAAATGGGTTCACTATTAAATTGTGGTAAAAGTGATTTTTTTTTAAACCACATCTTTTATCTGAAAAAATGAATGTGTTCTTACATTATGTCTATGAAACTCATAATATGGATTCTAAAATTATAAGGATTGTATAAAGATCAAAATTCAGTTAATACTATTCATACCCGCTTTTGAACATCTAGTTTTGTATGTCATGATGTGCTTGAACTCGATGTTGTGTGTAGTGTAAGTTATTGAATTACTTTGAAGAAATAACGTACTGTGAAATCTTGGGGTGTTACATTCTTCCATCCTTCAATAAATTGTGTCCTCGAAATTTGAAATTTTTCTTCGAAAATTAAAGAATGAAAATAGAAAATACCTTTGTGGGAAAACCCACATCGGCAATTGGGTTAATAAAATTTATTCTTAGTAAGAGGAAAAGGGAAATGAAAGGGTCACCACAAAATTATGATCTCAATTAGGAGAACATATGTGGAAATTAGATACACCAAATTAGAGGTAAAACATAAATATTTATAGGGAGTGATTGAGGTCATCAATCATAAACAACTGTGAAATTGAGGGCCTGAAATCCATGAATATATGATGAATGAAAATACAATCGGTTCAACAAAAAATAAGGTATTAGGATAACACATTTTTGGTTTTATGATCCCTTCACTAAATTTCAATAATTAATTTAGCCATAGAATAAAGGGAAAAAATTATATATATATATATATACATGACATGTAGTGTTTCAAAATTCTACTAATTTCTACCACAAACTAATCTTTCACTCTAAAACATTTAAAAAAATATTTTACTTATCATAATCTTTTAGGGTTCCAAAAATAATGAATTTTTAATTCACCAATTAGAACCTCTAAAAAAACTAGATTATAAAATCCTGGGATATCACGTTGTCCAGTGGTAGGTGATAAATCCCAATCACACTATAGTTGTGGGTTCGATTCCCGTGGCTTTCTCTGATGCGACGGATTGTCACACAGTCTGTGTGTTGTCCTTTTTATAACAATCCAAAAATAACCTTAACAAAATTATCCAATTTCAAACTTAATCAATTCAAACCTTTAGACATTTCCAAAATACTTCTATCCAAACTCACATTTCAATATTTATAATAAAGTTAAACACAATGAAGATCCTTTTTTCCATGTAATTACATGTGAACACCTTTATCATATATTATTTTAAAACATGATAACACCCTGAATTACCAATAAACCTTGTTGATAAAATTCATTCTCCCTTATCATTTATATAATACTAGATATATTCCTTATATAAATTTTTTTTGAATATTCCAACAATGATGAAATAAACAAAACTATTAATCAGTTCAAAGGATGTCAACAATATCAAATATAATTGATCCAAATCAACTATCTCTAATTCCAAAATCACAATCTCATTATCAAGACCATATTAATGATTACTTTCCTTCAACCATATATTTTCCAAAAATTGTAGCTTACAATTATGTCACATTTCTTAGAACCAGGTAATCCCAAATCTTGAATAAAAAATTACATCAGTACAATCCTTATTTATCTGCATAACTCATACAACCAGTATATTTCTGATGCAACAACCAAATGAAATAATTCTATAATAACAACATAAGAAAACTAGTCATTCCTTTTCATCTTAGGTAGTATCATAAGTTGAATATCATCCAATATCATCATTTTCAGTATACTCTGATGACTGGGAAATTGATTCATGTAGTGTCCCAACGCCTTTTAGATGAATCTTTTTACATTTGAAACCTTTTTATTACCCTTGAAATCACGTACTTGGTGTCCTTTTTCTCACACTTATAAAAAAATTACATTCCCTTAAAATATTTAACAAGGTGATTCTTTCCACATTTATCACATATGGGATAATCCTTTTACCCCTCTTCCCTTTTTCCATATTTATCTCTACCATCCTTTTCTTCTATTGCTTCCTTTCAAATCCATAGGACTCAAAGAATTATTTACTTATAATATCAACACATGATATTATATCTTCATATGTTGAGAATACATGGGAGACTATTTCCCTTATAAATGTTGGCTTAATACCATTAATTATATGATCTTCTTACTCTTTGGATCATACATATTGATAGATTTCTCATTCCTTCTACTGGGCCCCATTTCTATACAATGGCATACACTTGGTCTGTTTATGAATCACAATGAATGATTCCAAACATGTAAAATACCTAACGCAAATTGAACAGTTTATGGATATAATCCATAAACATAAAAATATTTTCTTTGAGGAGGTATATACTCATAAATCCTTCATAATTTTTTTTAATGAAAATGAGAATTAACCTAAGCAAATCCCCTTGGAGTGTCATAACCTCGAGTGTAGCAAGGCCCATTGTCATGCATTATTTCCCATTTGAGTCCAGCTCGAAGAGGTGTTTTCGGGTTTTACCCCTAGGTACATCTGTGCCAGAGCCGACTCTACCTTCTCGTATCTAGACAAGGATGTATTTTCTTGGAAAAATCACAAAATCTCTACATTACCAAAAATTTAGGAATTTCTTCTATACTAATTCTCAAATTCTATCTTAGGGTAATATGCTCTAATCAGAGTTTATATAAATACAGTTTCCATGGTTATTTCTAAACTTCCTCTGATACCAACTATAATGCCCCGACCCTAGTTACCCAAAGTTGGTGCATTATTTTAATACATTGTCCTGATTACAATGAATCATGTCTCAAAAGACTGATCAATTTTGCAGTCTTGGAAAAAAGATTACATACATGAACGTTACATTACACATTAGAAAATAAAACAAAAAATAAATTATCCTTTGAGAATTCCATTAATCTCTTAGATTAACTTGGCTTATCAATCATAATACACTTCTTGGAATGCTGGGAAAATTGAAAAATAGAAATGGGTGAGATCAGATGCTCAGTAAGTATAACAATATAGCAGAAACTTTCATAAATAAGCATAAACATTTAAGGCAATGTATGAGACTAAAACCAAAGCCTATAAAACATAAACTTCAGAATAATATGGAAAATATACAATAAAATAATGCCATTTACTTATTCACATTGATATTCTACTAGTTGAATAATCAAATGCAATATCAATATCCACTTTCATAATGATGGAATGCATAATACGATACTTGATAACCACATAGTCAAGGAATTGTTCCAAGACTACAAATAAGATTTTTTTCAAGGCCTTGTTCCAAGAAACTAGTTTGTCTCATGAGACCTACTAATGCATCAAGGAGCTATACCAGGCTCCACCCATCACTTATTAAGTCCAATGCATTCCTCATGTGAAAAGGTGTAAACCTAACATAAACATTTATATTAAAACTAGCATATTAAATGTCCATACATTATCCAAAAACCGTGAATGGTATAAAAATAACACATCCACATTTAAAAATATCACAAAACCTTCAATACAATATGGATGATTTGTATCATAAAAAATCAACTTCAAACATGTTTAAAATCCATCAAAGGATGTTGACATAGATGAAAATGATCTGTAAAACTCTTGGAGAAAAATATCTCTTTTTCATGAAAACATTTCAAAGTCACACAATTTAGAAAGGGAGATAATTAAAGACATTTTTTAATAAAAGTGTCCCATAAAACATTGAATATTTTGAATGGAATTAACATTTTAAAAGAATTCATGTCCATATAGATAAATCCTTATAAACCATTTCAAAAACATGGACATTAATGAGAATGATTTAGAAGAATAAATATTTATAACATTTAAAATGATGTTTTATTAAAACAAAGTCCCTTAAAACAATCCCATTGAATACTCTTCCATGAAACATGTAAATGGATTATAAATATGTCCTAGTAGATACTTACGTAAAACAACTTTGAATAATATAGATATTGTGAAATTAATGCTTACCTTACACTTTCCTTTAGTTGAGGGTACATTTAACCAACTGTATAAATACCATTGTTTGTTATTAAATTATACCAGAACCATATTAATATTTCAGATATTATAAATGATTCATTTATGACTATATACTACCCATTTAATAATAACATCCATGTTAAATTAACATTTTGTTTAACAATCGCTTTCTATATCGTACACATTTTTACTTGTTACTCTTGATTGTATCACTTAAATAATTATTTAAATACTTCAAAAATATAAAAAATAATATATATTTATAACATAAATATGTATAGTATGCATATATATGAATTGGAAAACACCAATAATAGAGATGGTAGACTGTGCGTACTCATAAATGTTGTTTCTGTTTTCATATTGTATTGAACAAAACTAAGTGATTAACATATATATAAGTACACAAACACACACACACACACACATATATATAAATATTTCTCCAGTATCATTATTATGTAATATATTACTTAATTATTAATGACATATATTTTATAATCATCATTGAATGGTGAACATGGAAATTAATCTAATCGCATCGCGAGGACGGTAATCCGTACGTACGCATGAGCAACAATATCATTATATTAATTGAAAAATCGTATCTAATTGGATGTTATATCATATATAAATAATAATTAACATGTTATATTTATTATTTACATCATATATACTTCTTATTATACCCATTAATATAATGAAATGTTTGACTAACAAACTACACCACGACGTGGAGACGGTAATCTGTACGTACATACCTATGCTGAATTTGTCGTTTATAGGATGGATAGAATAATGAATATGGTTGTAACATTTATATAATAACATAATATTATCTATAATATATTGTAGTTATTATTTTATAATGGAATCAACAATGAAAAAGGATGAAAGATAAGAAAAGATCTTGAAATAGGTGATGACATATTTAACTCTTCTTCAGGTTCTTCCTTTTAATTTGATTAAAAGGGCTCCATAGGTTGGATTTATGACCAACAGAAGGCCTCTAAGATAAAGGTAGGAATGTTGGGAGGATATATGGGAAGTGTTTTTCTGATACAAAATCCTTCAGAGGTGTGAAATTACGAGAAGGTGAAGTGACCTTTTATAAGAGAGGTGAGGGTCACTTTTGGAAAATCTTGAAATATTATTTTATAATAAAATCATTTTCAGTTTCTTATGGCTTCAAAATGATTTATTTGGTAGCTATGGTGGGTAAGGGTTGAACAAATATCAACTAATAGGTTTCAAATTGGTTTAGGTAACCATATTGACCTTATCTTTAAGATTGAACTCGGAGTTAAATAGTATGACATTTACCATGTATCTTTGTATTTTTATATTATATGGTTAATAAAATTATTATAATATTCCAATAGAACAAAAATTGTTTAATTAATGTAATATATATTATTATATAAGTCTTTTTTCAGACCCTTATATTCTTAGGACAATTATATCAATTAATAATATAATATTTGTTTTTAAAAATATTTTATGTCTATTGTGACACTATTTTATATTTACTTTTTGTAAAAATAATAATATTATTATTACTTCTAAAGAAATTGATTTAATGAACCCTAACATGTCATATTAACCAATAAAATTATTTTTATTCATCAGAAGTCTCAAATTATATTTATTTGGGTATATATAATATCAATTATTTTAATTTTTTATTATTAATGTAATTACTGCATCATCATTCTGTCATTAATAAATATAAATATTTAATGTCTAAAATTTATAAATAAAATACCATGATGTTTGAAATCATTTATTATTTTTAATTAATATTTATAGTCCAATTTATCTTATGTATAACCCTATATTAAAATGGTTTTAGTTATAAAAATGTTAAATTAACACTTTTAACTCTTCTTTAAATTAAATAATAATAAATGACCTAATATAATCCAATTGGACCTAAAGGGTCATATTTTATTCATAAGGTATTTTTGGTCTAATTACACTTATAGAATATAATTATGACAAGTGTTAGTGTAATAATAATATCATTTTTAAAATAATTTCCCAATTTACTTTTAACCGTTGTAAATAAAAGTCGATGTTATTATTCACCAAAAATTATTTTTATCTTATTGAACAACATTTTACAAAATTATATCAACCATGTATCTTTGATTTTTGAAATTCAATTCACATAAGTGGAAAAATAATGTTTTATGCAAATTTGAAAATTCTCTTAGGAGGTTGGTAAAAGACGGTAAAAAGTCCAATTAAATTTTAATATATCTAAACTATTTATAAAATGACCCCAATGAATTATATTGAACATATATAGGTTTTATGTGTCTATTTATTAATTAAAATAAATTTACATAATATAAATAATTATTTAAATAAAAAGTCAGTTTTAACCAATTACTTAGTGTTTTTCACTATTCATCAAAAATTGAATGTTTTTCAAAAAATACAAAAATTTCACCCTAAGATAATTTTGATATTATGAATTCAAAAATTAAGTCTATTTTACAAAATTAAAAACATATAATATTCATTTATAAATTTAATATTAATTCCCATTGGCAAAACTAAAAGGCGTGTTTTTAAGAAATAATAACTATTAATAGGTTGACACCTGTTTTTGTACAATTTCAAAGTGAAATTACTTAAAATGACTATTATTGGATTAAATGTTAATAATAAAATATATTTATACTTTAAAAACATTAAAATTTATAATTTAACACCATAAATTATTTTGACTAAAAAAAATTTCAGTAAAAATATAGCATTTTTCACTATTCAAACAAATATAGAAGTTATCAGAAAAACATGAAAAATTTATTGAAACTAGATTATTATGTCCCGATTCCAAAGAAGAATTTTTTCTTTGTCAAAATTGTATATATTAGAGTTTCAAATATTAGATTTAAAAAGGGTTCACCATTAAAAGGTGGTAAAAGATCATTTTTTGGGAAAATAATTCTTTTATCTAAAAAATTGAATTTGTTCATACATTATGTCTAAGAAACTCATAATAAGGATTCTAAAATTATAAGGATTATATAATGATAAAAATTAAGTTAATACTATTCATAACCGTTTTTTGAATATCTAGTTTGGTAAGTCATGGTGTGCTTGAACTCAGTGTTGCATGTAGTGGAAGTTGTTGAATTACTTTGAAAAAATAACGTACTATGAAATCCTGGGTTGTAACATATTTTGGTATTGAAAATGGTTTTCATAATCGATTTTTTATGTTAATATATTTAAATGATATATTGTGAATGAAGTGTGGAAATGTTATCTTTCTTTTATGTTAGTTTTATGTGTTATGAATATGTTATGGTTCTTGGGCATTGTTATGTATACGGTTGGTTATATGATAAACCTAGGGCAGGTGAGCCCGGGATATCCCTCCAATGCATTGGGTAACTTGATGGAGGTAAACATGAATGTTTCTCCAAATAGATTTAGGGAATATACTTTGATGGGTATTCCAAATGTAACTCCCTAGAATGATGTGATATCTACAATGTATGTTTGATATGGATGCCCCAATTTAACTTTATGATTTATGATTTCAATGTGTTATTCATAAATCTTAATATTTCATGAGGTATGTTAAAGAGATTTTGTTATGTATGTATTAATGAACTGATCATTTATTTCTTTATTTTATAACCCATACTGATATTTATATACTCATCCCATTTTTCGAAACGTTTTTTTACAGGACATAAAGATGAATATGATCAAGGATGAGATCAAGGGAAAGTCATGTTGCCTAAACATAGAACTATACATTACTCTTTTTTGAAGAGTTTTTATTTTATGAAAAAAATGGAAACTGAGTAGAAGTGTCTACTCTGAAATTTTTGAGATATAATGTAATAGTTATAGCCTAACTCTCTAAAACTCTAATATAAAATGATCCCCAATGTGAATTAATAATTTAATTAAATATTATGTAATGTTTTAAGGCCGGGTCCTTACATATATCATTTCACCAATCATTTATTAGTAAATCAATCATAAAATAATCATTTTTGTGTGTTAACAGTTTCATTTTTCATATTTGTTTTAGTGGTCTATTGTTTGTCCATTCACCATTACTAAGGTTCCATAATATTCACAATATTAATAATGATATAAATATAATATAAATTCAAAATATTTATATTTATAATTATTTTTTAATGATATATATGGAAAAAATAATTTCACCATTCATGGAAATGGATGTTCATACGTACGGTTGAACATTATTTTTACTTTTTATCAGGAGGGGGGAATGATAGGTACATAATAAATGAACATAAAAGAATAATTTTTATATAATATACTTAATAAATATACATTAAATATATCCTTTTTAACATCCATGTGAAGAAGAATTAAAAAACAAATCACAATGCTTCGTGGAGGTGTTAGTCCATAGGTATGTACGAGTGATGTTATTTATTACAACAGACAGACTGCTATGAATTTCAATGATATATAATACATTAAAAACCATGATTATTAAAAAATCATATATAATCATTATTTTAATTCATATAATGACTCAAATAAAATGGTGATGAAAAAGTAATTACACACCTACATGGAGACGGTAAGTTGTGCGTACACATGAGGGATGTATTCTATTTCCATCAGATGGAAATGAGGTTAAACTTTTTTTAGAATCATGATTAAAACAATTATTTATTTTTAATACTTTTAGGATATTGTTTTATAATAAATACCATGCATTTAGATGAGGTATATAATGAAATAAAATTGAAAACACTCAAATAAGAGTTGTACATCTCCATTGAAAACCCTCATTTCTATTACACCTTAAGCTGCAAAGGGATGGTATTTTGGAAATAACAAAATGATATATTAAATGGATAAAAAATATAGGAAGGTATTATGATAAGTATTTTCTGATTTATAAGGATAAAAATTCTTGAGGAAGAGTAGTGAAGGTGTTCCCTTTTACAAGTGAACAGATGGCACTCTTGAAATTACAAATAGTACTAAATTAATATAAATTAATTATCACTTGAAAATCGACGCAACATTATGTAATTAAAATATATGATTATTTTAAGTCCAAGTCCTCTATTATAATAAAATTTATTCAATTTTTTTTTCTTTTTTACCCTTATCATTATTTTTATCTTCATATTAACAATTTTTGCAATTACAGTGATATCAATGTTTTATACTATTTAAGGGTAAAAAAAGTTACCCTAAAAGTCCCTTTGACACATAAATGGAATTTTTAATATATTTGAACAATATCCCATTAAATTTCCTGAATATACGATTTTTATGAATTTTAAACCATTTAATAATATATTTTTTTTATAAAAAATCATTAATGTATTTATTTTAACTATTCATATAATTTGACTTAAAAGATATAAGAAATGAAATTTGAATACAGACCTTTAAAATACCAATTGTAGTTTATATTTTATCTATATATTTCATGTTACCCTATAACTAACTCAAATACAATTACTTTCATAGTTTCTAACATCATTTATTTTATTTTAATACTTCTCATACAAACATTGTGGAAGTATTGCTGCAGTATTTTATGTAATTATTTCGTCACAAAATTTTTTAAATATTACCATGATTAAATTTTAGGACAAAAAATATTTAGTTTTTATATATGTCAAAAAAATATCATATATATTAAAAACAATAGGGTGATATTTTGAACTTACTTTTTTACATTGATATTATAAAGAACAAAATCAGAGAAAAATGGCACCAAGTTTATATATATTCTAAAAAATATATAAAAATATATGAATTAAATTAATTAAATTTGATAAATTAAGGTTTTATATATATTTTAAATCATTATCCCAATGTTTTAGCCCTATTTTACCAGTTTAGCCCTTTCTAGGGTGACAATTGGGTACCTAGTTTACTATTCAAAATGTCAAAAAATAAAAGGAAGCGACATATCAAATTTGATCGACATAATATCAAATATTATATATATTTTTCATTATTAAATATTTATAATTGGACAAAATTATTTTAATATAAAGGTGTAAAATACAATGAAATTGTTTTTATAAAATTATTATTTGATCACAATATAAACTTATTTCAAATCATAAATATTTCTAATTGAAACGGATTTAATTAAATTATTAAAAATAAAAAAATAATATATCTATTTGATACAAAATATAATTTATAATTTTGTTTTGAAATTACTATAATTAATGAAAATAAATGATTGTGTTTGAGAAATTAATATTTATCACTATTCACCAAAAATAAATTATTTTGGAAACATCCAAAGAAAATTATTCTATGTTTATTTAAATATGATGATTTGAAAAATTAGGTTGAATATATAAAATAAAATTTATAAAAGTGTTATAAATTAATTATTATTTCATGCATAAAATGAAATAAAACTCAATTTTGAAGAAATTGCAATTTTTATGCATAAAAGACATGATGAAAAATTGAGTGCTTATTTCCAAAGTATGAATCAATACAATTTTATTTTTATGAACCATTATATATATTAAATAATTAAGATACTCATATTCTTACATGAAAATTAAATGGATATATTATGATTGTCAAATTTATAAAATAATATAGATATAATATATATCTATTCTACTACAACTTAGTGTTGCATGTACACAAAATATCAATTTTTTTGTTATTTTTTAAAAGATATTTCATGGTGCTTCATCAGCACATAAAAAAATTTAAATCCCATAATTTTATCTTCATCATCATTGGATAAATGTTTGATTTTTTTTGAAAACCCATATCATAGAAAGGAATAATTAAAATTCTGTTGAAAATGGGATTTGAGAATCATAATGGTTACCTAAAATAACACCAATTATGGTTATTATAAAAGGATAAAAGTGGTGGGATGTTAAAAGTATATTCATGGATGAGAAAACTAACATCTATGGACTAATATATACTGACAATGAACATTTTCATGAGAAAGTTAATTATTACAAGACCATAAATCAATGAGAGGTTAAAAGACCACCAATTTATTATAAATGAATGTAAATAAATGATACATTTCCTATATTACATTTTTAATCATCCAATAATTATTTCATTCTAAAAACAAAATAAACTAAAAACTAAGGATTTCATAAAAACCAATCATATAACAACCAAACATTTAACGAGGGAATAATTTTTTACATTAAAAAATTACCCAATTACAAGACTCTTCTTAGTTATATTGACTAAAATTTCATTCCATAGGGTGTCAATGGATGATTATATATCTATTAATGGAGTGTATATATCTGGAATCAAATAAGATATGTTTTTACGATACAAATTATTAAAGCCAATGGTATTTCATCTTAAGTTGTATAAATTGTATAAGTTTGGAATTCTCCCCTTATTTTCATCTATGATATGTTTCATTTAATATTTAGAAATTATTCTTATAATTACTCCTCTCATTAAAATTATTTTAATTCATATAAGTTTTTTATTTCTTAGCTTTCATTCAAGAGACATATTACCCATTCTCCTCACATAAAAAAACTCTCATTCACATTATAGAAGTACTTGGGGGTTTAGTTTGGAAATTATCACATGTGGGACGTTCCACAATCCTATTCTTTTCTATCACATCATTTATTTTTTCTTAGCATATAGTATCCCCTTATTGTCTTGATTAACTTTTAAAATTTATGAAGAAGTTAATTCTTTCTCAATCTTGGGGACACTTTACACCATATCCTTATATGTTAAAAACATTTGAGAGACTAGTTACCTTTGAAGGGATGGATTAATACAATAATGGAAACATTCAATCATATTTGATATATTAGGTATTTATTATATATCATTCCTTGGTAGTCATATAAAATTATCCTCATTATCAAAAACACTTTCCTCTCCCTTTTGTCTCATATTGAAGATTTTATATTCTATATCATCCTATTTTTTAGGAATAAATTATTTCATAAAGAAAATCACTTTAAAATTTATCTATTATATTATTTATATTTCTTCAACCTCTTAGATTTTTTTTCTAATAACCTTCATTGATTGTTATCTAAACTCAAATAATAAACATCTATAATAACTATTTCACATTCACTACATCTCAATCAAGGGATTTAATCCATTATATATCTACTGATGGGTTTGTAGTTCTACCAATTATGTAGTGATGTATCACATGAAATTATCCCAAATATGAGAATTATACTATAGAAAAATTATTTTTTTCCTTACATTCTAGGTTATTCACCAGAAAATAAGTCATAATCATTAATATATACATGATCTTCTTAGTTATAACACCATATGTATGGGATTACATAGGAGAGAAATCCTAACTTCGAATACAGGTTTTTCTTCCCTTTATTCCATTGTTCATAATCACTAAAAATGGAATACACTATGTTATCTCATTATAATCATTAATATTCAAAAATAAATTTAAAATAACCATATGGTAAAATTTCTCAATTATTACATGGAATAATCATAATTATCAGATTATCAATGTTCATTTAAAATCTGGTTCTCATGGTTTCTACTAACACTCTTTAAATATAATCTATAAAAACCACAACAAAAGTGTCCTAGTGTTTGTGGCCAGATAATTACATTTTCCCTAGATACAATCGATCCCATCCCAAATGATTTAATAGTTTAGTAATAAAATAAAATTAGATACATACATGATCCCAATATATATTGGAAAAAACATGTTATGGGAAATAATATTTCATCCATGATACCATTCAAAACACTTTTCATCAAATAATTGGGATACTAAGGAAAATAAAGGTTGAGCTCATAAGATTAGTAAGGGTTACGTACAACAGATGTTTTCATGGGTAAAAACGGAAAAACTAACATGGTATTGATGATAACTAAAACACATTCCATTCAATAAGAAACATAAGTAAAATGAGGATACATTATTACTCTCAATATAGAAAGAAAAATTTATAATAAAACTAAATTCCTAAAAATGGAAATTCATAATTCAAGATATTGAATATCAATAACTCTCAAACAACTTATCTTGAATCTTACCATCATGGCCACTCAACCATGAAATCAACATTCAGTCAAGGAATTTCGTTAATGATATATTCCTCCAATCAAGCGCTCTCAACAAATAAATTATCATTATAGAGTCTGGAATAAACCAAATACCCAACAATTATAATATGATCATACACCCATAGCCTATACATCATGCAAACATATTTTTTCTCAATAGACTAATTAATTCATTGATGTTCTATCTATAACTGGTCCTCACACTTTATTTACATGTCCAATTAATTTATTTATACTTTAACTTATCAATACAATTCATTATTAAAATTAATTATAATTAAAAAATTATCAATATTGACTCAAGAATACACAACATGAATACAACATCATAATAAACCATATAGAGATAAAATGATGATGGTATCAATGGATTATATTTCCAGTAATATCAATGGGTGTTGTCATTTTTTAAATAAAGAATAAAGTATCACTAAAACACTTCTTGAGGGAAAACCCATTTTAATTATTAAAACACATATTTAAAAATTTATTAAACAATAGGGAAAATAATTTATTTGAAATTAACCATGTAAAATTATAAAGGAAGCTTCAAATTATTTGTTGTTCATGACAATGAGAAATTCTATTCAAGACAAGTTTCTTAAAATAAATCTTTCATTCTCACTTTTGGATATAATTTCCTAGTTTAGAAAATGATAATAATATTCTTTTTACACCTTCTTAATGAATGTAAAAAATAGTTAAAATAGACCTTATATAATATTAATATAATATTAATAAAATCATTGAAATAAATTCAAATAAACTATGGAGGTGGAAGAAATATAGTTGGATATAAATATCTAAAAACCAATTTTAAAAGAGGTCCATTGTATATAACTTACTTATTGATTCGTATCCAAATAAGAGTATAAATTTTAAATAAAAATGTATACATAAAACATAACCAAAAGAGAAAAGAATATATAATGTTTAAAAGGTTAGGATTATAACACCCAAATATTTTATAATTTCGTTCTCTATAAATAAATTTTATTTCTGATATATGTTTCTTTACATGCAACACCATGTTGAAGGAAACCATGTTATAATATTGAAATGTTATTATATAATGTAATAGTATTCATCTATAAATTTAATTTATTGGTATTAATGAGATAAAAAACATTTTAAAATATATATAATTATCATACTAAATATACATTTATTAATTAGTGCTTAAAAATTAAGTACTCAAATTATAGTAAAGTCATATTATTCTTAAAAATTAATTTTTAATTAAAAATCGTATTCATTATATTTTATGAAAAATATTAAAATTAATTTATATAAATTTTAGAAATAGTACATGACAAAAAGGGTATCATTTATTATATTTGAATATCAAAATTTTCTTAGGGTCATTTTGGGGTCTTTTCTAGAATGATTGATTTTCTAGGGAATAATGAAAAATTATTTATTTTTTTCAATAATTTTAAAAGTAATTTTTTTATTTAAAATGGTTTAATTAAATTGGAATTTTTACTATAACCTTATTGGGTATAAATAAATTTTAGACTGAAAAATTATTTTTTTATAGAAAACATTTTTTCTTTGTGTTTTTTGTTTTAATCTAAAACTAATTTTTTATAATTCTGTAAACTGAATCTGAAAATATTTTTTCAATATTTTGAATTATTGGGTCTTTATTTATAAATTAATTCCCTTTTTTTCTTGAAATATGCATATTAACCATAGAAAACGTTTTTTATCATAGTAAATGTAAATTGATTTAATTAGGGTTAAAACTATTGTGATGAGGAAATATGTTCCAAAATATTCCATTATTTTATTGTAGGATTTTTTTCCATCCATAACAATAAACAAAATATATTTTATGATATTTTTTCATTTATCATTTATTTTAACCATTAAAATAATTAATTAAAGGATAAAACAAAAAAATTTCATTTTCTTTATTTTAATATCTAAAATATTTTCTAACAAGGCTAAAAATATCATATATTCGGTAGTAAATGAATAAATGAAATAAAAATTATTTTTTTATCGTGTTAATTTATTTTTAATTTTTAGTGATAAAATATTTACCTTTAATACAATTGAAATGCCGACACAATTCTTGTACATGCAGTAAAAAAATCAAGTAAATAATTTTAAAAATTTTAAAAGTAAAATTATTTGAGTATGTTATAGTCTCTTGGTAATTTCATAAATAAATATAACATTTTATATATCTGTTAATGGTTCTTATTTTAATACATTTTCTATCACATTTTTTCCAAAATCAATTTAAAATAATAGTATGAAAAATTACATTAAAGATATTTTAAAATAAATACAAAATAATTTAATGATTAAAAATCCATAAAAATATAATATTTGAAGAAATAAATTGTATATGATTTAAAATAACATCCATGGTACATTTATGATTCAATTTTCCCCTCATGGATAATTATTATCCCTTAATGTGTGAAAAGATTTATTATTGCAGTAATAGTCAGAAGGGTTAAAGGGGGTTAACACTAAGAGATAAGGGTATAAACATAAAACAAACTTGTTAAAATTTTACCATATGAGAGGATTTAAACCCAAAAATATATTATATTATAATAATATCAAAATTTATCTATTTTATCATGAAAATTATGTTATGTTAATTTAATACATTATGTAATTCCAATGGTGTCCCACCCCTCACTTTTAAAAGGTCTACTCCTATCCTTAATTATTGAAAAAGAATGAGGTTTATATCATAGAATACCCCTAACATAATATTATCCTACCTTATTTATGAAAATAATAGGGCTTTTGGTTATGTGAAATGTATATCCTTCCAATTCTTATGATGTGTGCTAGATTAGGTTTCTCAATGATGTGATATAACCGTTAATTGAGCTTTTTCAATTTTAATTTTAAGTGTACCTCATCTAAATATAATGCATCCAATCTAGAATTATAAATTATTTTTTCTAAATATACATTATTTTTATTATTATGATGTAAGTAATATTTTCCACCTTCTTCACATCCATTGAAAAATTATAACATCAATCATGCATATGTGGGGACTACAACCTCCATAAAGCATTGTTATTCGCTTTTATTCTTCTGATTTACATGGATTAAAATAATGATGGATTTAATGAATATATATGATATAATCATTAATATTTAAATGTGAATCATTATTTACATATCATTCATTTCATCCATAAAAAATTGAAAACAACATTCTTATATATATATAACTTACCATCTTTATGAACGATGTAATTCATTTTTATATCTCTACCTTTTATGGATGAATATATATATATATATAAATTATGTATATATATATATATTATTTATATCTTGATTAATTTTTTTTATATTATGTAACCATGATCAATGTACATAGATAGGGACAACCAAAACAAAACATGAATGAGAAAGGAAATATTTATTAATAAGAATAGTGATTTTAATAAAAAATTGTTAATAAATGTTGGATACGATGTTATAAATAAATCATATAGTTCATGATATATATGATTATGGTCATTTAACAAATTTATAATAAATCTATATTTATTATTCTGGTGGTTTTAACGTGAATGGTGAGAGAAGACACATGAGTAAAGGGATTCATGTTTTAATCTCATTTTAATCGAGATTTATTATGCTTGTATATCCATTGAGGAAATTATATGATTCTTATATGATAAATCCATTTAATTGAATTATTATATATCTATTTATGTATATTTAATGTTTTCATTTCATTTTTATCACTTTATGAACTCAAAATAAAAAATTATTTTTAGGGAAAACTGACTTAACTTCTACCTTCGATCTAAAATCCATTTTCATCCTTAACCATGTTTTCTCTAAAATATATTAAAAAACTATTTCCTATTCAACTATGATTATTAAATTTTATTTATATCCCTCTTAATTTTTTTTAAAAAATCAAATGAATATTATTATCTATTTTTGAATGAATTACTCTTTAATGTTTCCTGAAAATGTGATAGGAATTATTGTTTTTACGTACTCGACATGAATGGAATTTCATACCATCATGGATGCTCAATGATTTCAATATTATATTAATATTTTCCATATTTCATTTATAATAATATTATTTCTCTATTATATTTTATGTTTTTAGATTTTAAATAAGTGATTTTAAAATAGAAAATCTATTTTCCTCTATAAATATTGTGATGATCTTCTAAATAAATTCTAATAACATCCTCTGATGAAAATTATTATATATTAGGGATATGATACAATAATATAATTCTTATTCTTCCTCTAGATGGTTTGTGATTACAATGATGATATATTTAAAATACCCATTTATTTTCCATATTTTATTCATTGATTTATTTTTCAAATGTTTATGAAAATAACTTTCTCTATACAGGTTATGATTTGATGATATGATTAATGTTTTATGGTATTATAGAATACATTTGTATGGTTCTCATAATGGGATTTGTGTTCATGTAATTATATATCCCTTCAATGTATTGGGTGATGTTTGATATCTCTAGATATATTTATAGTAAACAATTGAATATGCTTAATCAACTTAGGTATACAAGGCAATGTGCTAGACTCACTATAGAAAATAGGTAGGGATTCCTTATACTCTATGGGAAATATGTTTGGATACTTGATCTGTTATGTTATGGTAAATAGGTGTTTATTCGTTATCTATTTGAATTTTATTGTTTCAATAGTTAATATTGAAATATAAAATGTTTTCTATACCTATAATTATTCCGCACTTTTATGAAATGTTTTTTTTGTTTATGATTTTCACATGTGGTACAATATTGGTTAGTGATGTCATCTGAACCTTATGATTCATTTTTTTTAAATGATAAAATTTTATGCCATAAGCCTTGTTTACAATCCATAATATATTGGTTATAAACTTTTTTCTTATGTTTATGTTCTCAAAAAATTATTTTTATCTTCTTCATTCATATGGTCATTGATTTATATCTCCCCTGTTTACCCCTAGTAAGTATATGAGCTCAACATTCCTGTGCTTTATTTCCCTGGGTTTTTAAGAAAGGATTAAATTTCACATCTCCAAGAATAAAACAATATGGGAAGATTATTATGGGATATATTGAATATCATTCATGAAATAATAAATTTGTGTATCTAGTCTAAAAAAACAATAATCCTTTATGTTCCACAATTGTGTATTTGTGAAATACATTGAATATTAATATAAAAATATTAAATAATAATATAAGAAATGTATGGGTAACTATAGTTTTTAATATAGGAATGGCTTAGTCAACAATTGATGAATAGGATTAGAGAACATTGGTGAAAACCTTGAGGATAAGTCAAAGTATTGGATTATATCATAATGTTTTGTTAATGACCACAGATGACCAATGATAAACCTAATGTTAAATATATTGATAATAATGTTGCCTAGTTTAGACATTCTGTTAATGATTTATTAGTACTATCTGATTGATCATTCTAATTAGTGATTCTTAATTTCCATGTGACCAATTTGGGATATATTGCGGAGATTGAATGATGCAGTTAAGGTGGTGATAAGTAGAATCAAATATAATTTCTTCTTATTTGATCTTAGTCATATGAAATCTTTTATTTCAAGAAAATTTTTCATGAATGTTAATTAATATCCTCAATTATTAGATTTTGAATTAGTTCAGAATACTATTAATGGAATGACGATTGTATATCAAGTCTATAGTTCTTATCTAATTAGATTTTGTGGGATAGTTCTTCTGAAAAATATTGTGTTTATACTTTTAGTTATATATTATGTGATTTTATGAATGGATTAAATTTATTTATATAGGTCGATTATAAATTTTAATGGAAGGTAATTGACATTTCATATTCACAATGAGCCTTTGATCATTTATGTAACGACCCCAGCCCATGTAGCTAAGAACTAAGGCCTTAATTTATTACATTTTAATAGATACAAGGTTAAAATCTCAAAAGATAAAACAGTTTAGTGATAGAGATAATGTTATCGAAATTTTTTCTATGCATTTAAATTTTTTTAATCATAAAAAATTATCAATTTGAGCTTATATGAAACAAATTTAGATTTATGATGTGTGTGGAGAATAATGAAAAAAAGCGGCTAATTCTGGATTTTTGACATAATTTTACATCAAATGTATTTCAGTCATTTAATAGAAAATATGATTCCAAATTGAGTAATTCTTTTTTAGAATTTTTTTTTTCTTCAACATTGTCCTATGGACCAGGGATTATTTGATCACATAAATAACCTAAAAAATCAATGATGTTGAAGTCTTTTATGGGTGGAAAACTTGGACCCCACCATAGTAACAAAAGACCATCTTGGCCCGCACACCAACAATTGTGGTTCTTCCACCTGTAATTGAACTCTAAAACATTGGCGAGTCCATAAAATTAATTGGAGGGAATTTTGAAGTCATTAAGGTTTATATTGAGTGTTATACTTCTGAAGGAAGCTTCCAAGAACCTTTATGTACAAAAAGAAAACACCAGTTAAAAATTCATCTCTCTAATATATGGTGTCCAAATACACTAAAATATTTTGTAGAGATTTCCATAGTAATTACAAACATCATTCATAATGGTTGAAATGCATGAAGAGGATGTTTATTAGGGCTAAAACACTTAAACATTCGAGGGATAAATTTTTCCCATGAAAGGAGAGGAGAACATCCCACAATAATAACCCCATTTTACATCCCATTCCTTCAAGGAACTAAAGGGAATATCTCCAATAAGGGAATAATCAGGTTCTTAAACTGATACAATATTTATTATATTCTTTGAGTTATTTATAAGGATAATTTATAGTGGGGGTAATCCCTACTGTGGTTTTCTACTATTTAACTTCATAATCTATAACTATTTTCCCTCGATCTAGGAGGTGGATGGATGGTGTACATGACGATCGCTAAGTCATATTTTAATTCATAAAAGGGGTAGACTTTGGTGTGCACACATTCGATGGAGTGTGTTCTCTAATACTATTTGAAGCTGGCCAATGAAGGTGCTCCCTGAATGTTCTCTTAGGAGAACATATTTCTTCACTAATTTAGTTTTGTTTAGCATTCCATATTTATTTGAAATGAATTTTTTTTTCATTTTTTTTCATTAAATCAATTTCATTCATATAAATAATATGAACTACAAAAATATTTAGTTTAGCTGAATTTTTTAGTGAATGAACAATTGAGAAATCCCCTCAAATGAGACGACACTTGTCTTCCTCTATGCTACACTAGGAAAAAATAAAAATACGATTTTCAACTCTAGAACAGTCATGTGTCATATATGAATTTTAGAAAACCAAATTACATAATTTATAATCCCAGTACATTATGAATATAAAATAAATCATAATAAAAGTATAAGCATTGAATCCATGAAACTCATTCCATGAATTCATCTTTATATCCAAGGGAAAGGAAACAAAATAACTGTGATATCAAATGCTCTGTAAGGGTTAAATAAAACAAAAGATATCATGATTCAATAATGATTAATCAATATGTCAAGGTCAATAATTGAACACTCATTCTATTTAAATAAATGGATAAGGTATAATCAATATATTAAGTTAAATGACTGAACAAATATTCCATTTAACTAATAAATGATCATGAAATGCATCCATAGATTTTTTTTCATAGTGGAAAAATAATGGATAATAATAAATGAATACTAAATGAAGGAAATTTATAATTATAGGTTTTCATGTTTCCAAGGAACATGATACCATTACAGTAAAGATCTATCCTCAATAAAATTTAAAACATATTCTATAAGAACCCATTTGATTTGACAAACTAATTCATCTCATGAGACTACAGATGCATGGGGGGATTGAATTAACCATCCCCCAACCCACATATTTAATTTTTAAATCATTCCACATATATATATATATATATATAATTTTTTAAACACATGAACAATGTGTGTTATCAATTATACTTCAGAGTAAAGGATACATATTTATCAATATTTCCCCAGTTAACCAAATTACATTCAATGTAAACTCCATATGTAAAAAAGGTATATAGGTTAATAAATAATAATATCCTTCAATCAATAACATTTATATTAAATATAAATTTAATGTCTAATGAAATTTTTTTATAATATTGTGATTGTATAAGATAATGTTAAAATTCACAAAGGATTTCATAATAACATTATTACTTAGTAATTTTCAAATAAAATAAACTTAGTTGAAATAATTAAAATTGAAATATAAAAATACTTCAATAATTAATTATTATTTATATTAAATGTTAAATGGGAAGTATAAACAACACATAAATGTCAATTGGTTCACAAGAACAAATAAGTCGCAATGAAATTTAAATTGAAATTAAATACATTAATCTAAACCTAATTTGTGTTGGACTCCCTTTAAATTATAATATAAATGTTTTAAGAATTCTATTAACTAAAAAAATAATCAAAATAATTTTTATAATATTATATATTATCCTTCAATGAAATTTTATCATTTTTTTGTTAATAATCAATCATTATTTTCACTATTTCATGTCTTAATTGCCATGTTTTTCGAGTATGATTCGACTTGTTATTTGTCATTCCACATACATGGATCATGATTTAATTATCTACATAAGGTAACACATGATGTAAATAACATATATATTTAGTTTATTTTTATTTATGGTAATACATATAATTTTTTATATGAAATTAAATACACCTTTCACGGAGAAGACAGGTCGTACATACCCATGACTGTAGTTTCCATTTTCTTATCATATTGAATGAATGAAAAGTAAAAGATATATATATATATATATTATAGTATATTATTTATTTAACATATATTAAATATTTTTATTAAACATATCATTAATACATTCAATGTACGTCGTCAACAAATCAATTCGCTTTGCGAGGAGGTGGTCAATTGTACACACGAATGATGTGATCATATTCTCAAAATATGTAAAGTATGAAATAATGTGATATATAATAATAATAAAATAAAAAATAAAAAATAAATATCATAAATATCACATATAAATATTATTTTAATCATTTTTACCAACCTTGATAGGTGGTAATGAAAAAATGAACAACATCAGTCCATGAGGCGGTAGTTCATCATATAGACTAATAATGATTTCACATTCAATTTGATTGAAGTTTTTGAATTTATATTTATTAACCTCAACAAAAAAACATATTAGTATATTTAAGATATTTTTTTCATTATATAATCTTGATATAAGAAAAATTTATTAATTTTAAGAGGTAAATAAAAGAAAAATAGTTTTAGAAAAATGTTACCTCATCTTGGAGTATCCTTTATAGGTATACACTAATTCCTTCATAATAAGGCTTTGTTCCAAAGATATGTTCTCTAGGATAATTTTAGAGAGGTTTTAGAGTGATAATTTAAGTACCTGGATGAACGAATGTTGTTTAATATGTGTGAAAAATGTGGAGAGGTGGTGGCCTTTTATCATTGTGGGAGAGTATACACTTTGTATTTTTGAAAATAAGTTTGATATACCCACATTTTCACCTAACAATACGATTAAATAATACAAAAAATTATATAAATGATGTGTTATGGTCAAAATGATTCAATACAATTGAAATTATATGATTTTATATTCATTTTTACAACTTATACTCTAGTTTTAACCACTATGTAAACTTTTTTTACCATAATCACTTTAATTAATTTTAACTCCATTCAATAATTATTATGGTTGAAAATAAAGATGAAAATTCTATACATTATAAATTAAAATTATTAAAAATATGGAATCTATGTTCCTAAATTTATATCATATAAGTGGCAGAAATTATTTTATAATTAATCCCATAGATGGGATGCGAAAGTTGGTTTTCTATAGTAAAAATGTTAAAATATTTACAAATTATTTATATATAAATTGATTAAAAAATGATTAAAATGAAATAAATTATATTAATAGAGGTATAATTGATCTAATTTTACATTAACCATAATTTATGATATATTTTAACAATATATTATTACAGATAAAAAGTTAGTTTACAATTAAAATTCATTATTTTTCACTATTCGTCCAAAAATGAAACTTTAGATAAAAATAGAAAAAAAATCCTAATATAATTTTAAAGATAATATTTAAAAAATAAAATTTAGTATTTAAAATAAATATTATTAACGTATCAAATTTATTTTAACAATAAGTGCACCAATAATAGATGGAAACATTTCCTTTTAGAAAAATAATTCTATTTATACGTAATATTAGATTTGTTCTTATTTTATGCCAATCAATTTTATTTTATTAATTTTAATAAAATTATTAAATATAATATATATATATATATATATATTATAAATATTATTTCATAATATTAATTAATTTAATTTATGATATAAATCAAATTTGTCTAAATAAAAGTAGTTCTTTATAAAAAAATAATCATTATATTAAATTAGTTTTCTATTTTTATTATTAATAAATTGGTAAAAACTGAATTCAACCATATTTTAATAATTTATTTAATCATTTTCATAACCAATAATTTATCTTCTATGAGATAAATTTTCTTAAAAAAATTTAATATTAATAGTATTCATTAAAAATCTATATTGCGTGTGACACAAGCTATTTAGGAAAGTCGTTGCATGGGAAATAATCTAACTCAGTGTTATGTGAATTTCAAGATATATCAAAGATTTAATTTGTTTAAAATATTAAATATATTATAATGTTTTATAATGTAATATTTCTTTTTATGCTTGGTGGTTCATGTCATATATGTAATTGAATATTATGTTCATATTTTAAAATTTTGGGTTTCACATTCTCTCCACTGTAAATAAATTTCATCCTCAAAATTAAAACTAGATCCCTATAATCTATGGGTAGATGTTTGAAAATACCATTATCTAAAAATACATACATCATAAAAGAGTTTATAAAATATTACCTTAATTGGATAAAAAGGGATGTACAAAAGTCATCTGGAATAATTACATAACTAGGTTTATAGATATAAAAGCATAGGTAGGAAATGAAAAAATAGACATGTAAGTGAAAGATAACATATACACACACTAATGGATATTGATAGAGAACATTAATAATAAGAAATTTCGTTATCCATAGATGGTTAGTGTACAAAAAACATGAACTAAAGTTGTGAAAAATAGTCATTGATATCATCAAAACTAATTATAATAAGGAAACATTTTTTATTCATGACCCCTTTCCATATAGTTGAGGAATTATTTCATTCTCTTTGAATTTATGGTAATATACATACATGAAAAATTTCTATTTCATGGGAACAATATTATACTTTTTTTGTGTCTCGAAATATTTCTAAATCATCTCTTATCATAAGTTTCATCATATGGTTATGTAATAAATTAATCGGTAAAACCCCATCCTAAGTTCAACATAAACATTTGCATAAATGGTTAATCTTATGACCCTTAAAATATATTAAAATCCATAACATTATAAAGTCACTATATTTTCAAAATGAACATAGAATTAATCCAAACAACATAAAGTATATCAAAATCATCACATACCAAACATGTAAATACCTTCATCATGTATTCTCTTAAAACAACATAGTATCATGAATTACCAAAAAAAACATTATTGGAAATAATCATACTTCATAGATTATTAGATATATTCCTTAAATCAAATGATGTTGTAATCTTCATCTATGATTTTGTAAAACACATTTCAATAAATTATTAATTAGTTCAAATGTAGTTCATACTATACAATTTACCAAAATAAATCACCTTTTTTCGAATTATCATTATCTCAACATGATGAACAGAATAAGGACCTCAATCAATTATTTTCCAAGAAGTTCAACCTACCAATAAATTGCTTTTCTTATTCATCAACACAATTTAACATACACATTCAAATCCATAATGACATAATACTGCAGTATTATCATTATATATTTTTTAATTCTTATAACGATAATATCATCAATATAATAATTTCAAACATATTTCTTGGATCAAAATACACATTAACATTAATCATTTTTCTATTTTTTTCCAATAGCATAATCTTGACCTTAAACACTTAGTGACTTCCAAAGTTTATACCCTTGATGCTTATGGGATTCATTTTCATAGTGTCCCATATATTATATTTGAAACAATGAGTATCATTGTTTTCTTTCTTCCCTTTTCATTATTTTTTTGGGCAGAACCTTTCTCCACACTTATAAAAAAATCCCAATCCTTTCAATCATTTCCCAGGGTGATTGTTTTCACAATTATCACATGTGGTAAAATCATTCATTCTTTTATTCCCTTTATCTATTAAGTCCTCAACGAAAAACTTTTTCTCTTGTTTCCCTTTAAATCCATAAGACATGTAGAGTTATTTCTCTATCTTGATATCACATAAAACAATTTCATCATATGAAGAAAATTATTGAGAGATCAGTACCCATTGGAGTCTAGGAATAAGACCATCAATGAAATGGTCAATCTTACATTTCATGTTATGTATGAAATTTATAGAATACCTCATCAACCTTGTAAAGGTAGCTTCAAACTCTGAAATACATTCTTCCTCCTTTTTACTTAAAATATATAAATTTCTCTACAAGTTAGTTGGTTTTTCTCAAGAGTTAAATATTTTTCCTAGAATGTCTCCATAAAATATTAATATTGCATGAGTTAAATTTCCTCTTTCTCCTTATTATTATATATTAAATACCACTATTGATCAGTATCACCATTTATACAACACACTACATTTGTATCTTTTTCCTTTTCACCACATCCGAAAGACATAAATACCTTCTCCAGATATATAATTTATTGTTCATCCATAATTGGATTACTAGTCCCACTAAATGATGGGGGTCTCTTTAATATAATGTTATCTAGTATTGGAAAATATCACCATGGAATAAGTTTCTCTATTTGGTCAAGGTTATTTTACATAACTTGATTAAACTTTCCTAATATATCCATAACTTTCTCAGTTCCAATACCTTCTATATCGGCTTTCTATGTAGGGTAACCTCTACATCGGTTATCAGTTTTGGTATCCTTCTTCTTTCTTGGTTGAATTTCATTACAATGTCATATAATAGATTATATCATAACATTATGTAACACAATGTTTAATCCCAATAACATGTGAAATACTTATCATAATTTGAAAAAATTATCCACAACCAATATTATTTTCATAAATAATGTTTTATTAGAGATATTTGTTTTTAAAATCCTTTATAATGGTTTGTAAAGAAAATGTGAATCATCATAAGAATATCTCCCAAGAGTTTCAAACTAGGTGCACAAAAATCTTTATTTTCATATACTAGGATATTCTCACGTCAATCTCAACACTCCCTTTTCATTGTTATTACCCATAGGTATATTCATGCCAGAACCATGTCAACTTATAGTATCCATAAAGTGATGTATTGTTGGGAATAACCAATTATTATATACCTTACAAAAACATTTTGATTTTATTCCATACTTATACTCGAAGTATATATTTTGTTATATTATATCATCTATGTTTTTTTATTTTTAAATACCAATGTCTCTTCTAATCATTCTCTGATTCCAACTATAATGGTCATGACCCTAATTTCCTGGAGCCAATTCCTTACTTTATATCATTTGAAAGATTCAAATCCCAAAGGATTGAATAGTTTACCAGTTTTTGAAAACCAAATTAAATACATGATAACAATAGTATATTGGAAAGTTAATATAAATCATAACATAATTAAAATCTCAACATCCTGGAAACTCATTCCAAGAAATCAGAGATAATATAAAAAACATTGAATGAGGGAATGATTAATTATCAAACATAATATTTCCTAGACACCTGATACCTTCAACATCTAGATATATCTTCAAGATAATTTAAAACATACCAGGTAAAACCACATGTAATTTCGCCAACTAATTCATCTCATTAGAAAAATGATGCATCAAGGGGATTGAAATAAAAAGCCCCCAAACTATTTTTTCATGTGAAAATAATTTGAAATATATTGAATAATAAATTTAAATTCACAAAAAAAAATTTCCTTATCAAATATCCATATTGTGTAATCAATATAAATTTATCAGTATTTCCCTAGTTAGCCAAATAACATTCAAAGTAAACACCATATGTAAAAATTGTTTATGTTTTATGAAATAGTCTTATCCATCACATAATGATATGAATATTTGATACAAATTAAATGACTGATGAAAAATTATTACAATAAAGTGATTGTTTCAAGAGAAAGTTAACAATCAAAAAATATTTCAAAAAAACGTTATCACTTAGTAATTTTCAAATAAAATACCCTTTGATAAAATATTTGAAACTGAAACATAAAATACCATAAATAATTAACTTTTCATGACATTACATTTAAAATGGGAAGTATATACACCACATTAATTTGAATTGGTATATTATAACCATTAAGTCTCAATGGAATGTAAATTGAGATGAAATCCCTTACCTTACGCCCCCTTTTGGTTAAATAAACATTAACCTAATGTATAATGGTTTTAAGAATTTTAATATCACATAATAGAACCATTTTAATATTTATAATATTTTATATGATCCATTTATAACAGGTTATCACTCATTTTTTAATAATATTTCATTATTTTCATTGTTTCAATTATTAATATCCATGTTTTTTGAGTCTATTTTGACTTTTTATTTTCATTTCTTTTAATTAGATATTTATTTACATATATACATAAGATAAAACATGTTTTATATATCATATATATATATATTCATTTTATATATATTTTGATCAATCCATAAAATTTGTTAACGGAAATGAAATACACCATTCATGTAGACGGTATACTATAGGTATGCTAGAATGTTGTTTCCATTTTCATATCATATTGAAAGATAGAATAATAAATTATATATATATTATTATTATTATAGTAAAAATATATTTTTTATTTAAATCAAATATTTTTATTAAACCCTTCCTTAATACATTTCAGGTAAAGAGTGAATGAATCACATTGCTTCGTGAGACGATAGTCTTCCGTATACATGAACATCGATATCATATTCCAAAAAAATGTAAAGCACAAATGTATGTGATATATAATAATTAAAAATAATAATATCATCATAAATATTATAAATATAATATATAAATAGTCTCTGCCACATTATTCACTTCCTTTATTGGTGGCTATGGAAAAAAGAAACGACATTGGTTTGTGATGCGATAGTCTCCCGTACACATGAGCGATGATTTCATAACTAATTGACTTCGCGAGACGATAGTCTGCCGTATACATGAACTTCGATATCATATTCCAAAAAAAAGGGAAAGCACAAATGTATGTGATATATAATAATTAAAAAGAATAATATCATCATAAATATTATAAATTTCATATATAAATAGTCTCTTCCACATTATTCACTTTATTTATTGGTGGCTATGGAAAAAAGAAACGACATTGGTTTGTGACGCGATAGTCTGCCGTACACATGAGCGATGATTTCATAACCAATTTACTGTAAGTGTGATTTGTTGTAGGTCATCAAAATAACATAAAAACATATAAATATATTGAAGAAACTTATATTACTATTAAATAATGATATAATAATAATATAAGGAGGTGGAGAAGGAAATAAAATAAAAACACTTTTAAAAAATTTACTTCTTCATTGGGTATCGGCTTTAGGTTTTAATAATGCCTTAATAAGATAAATTTATTCCCATGATAAGGAATCTAAAATGATGGGAGAGTTTTTTGAATTAATTTGGGTACTTAATCTCTCAAAAAAGGTTGTTTTATAGGTAAGAAAAAAGGGGGGAGTAGATGGCCTTTTATAACCAGGGGAGAGGACACACTTGGAATTTGTGAAAAAAATTTAGGATTACCCACATTTTCCTCAAAAAGAGGCATAAATTATATAAACAATATGATTCATGACCGTTTATTAACGAAATATGGAAATAAAATGAGTATTGAACCATTTTATGGCCATTTATAAACTTTATACTCTATGTTTAACCACTAAGTATACTTTTTTTATCCGTAATCACTATAATTTATTTTAACTACATTCGCTAATAATTAAGGTATAAAATTTAGTTGAACTTATTATAAAACATAAATTATTATGATTAAATATATGGAATCTTTTTTAACAAATTTAAAATCATATAATTGGAAAAAATAAATTTAAATTCAATCCATATACAGGAGGAGAAAGCATGTTTTTAATGTGAAAATGTTAAAAAGTTTACTCTATTTTTATATTTATGTTCATTATAAAAATGATTAAAATGAACTAAATTGTATTAATATATGAATAATTTATCTAAATTTACTTTTAATCTAATTTAAAATTTTATTTATCATTATACATTATTTAGATGCATATATTTTTTTCAATTAAAATTTAATAATTTTTCACTATTCTTCAAAAATTGAAACCTTTCAAAAAAAATAAAAGAAAATTCATCCTAAGATAATTATGAAATTATTATTTGAAATATAATATTTATTTTTTAGAATAAAACTTATAAAATTTTCCAAATTTATTTCCACAGAATGAGCTCCATGAAAAAGTTACAAAATTACATTTTAGAAAAAAAAATCTTTTAATGTGTAAAATTAATTATGTTCATATCTTATGACTATGAAATCTATTTTATTATTGCCAAAAAATAGCTTGAATATAAAATATATAAATTTAATTAATATCATTCACTAATATAATTAGTTTAAATTTTTATTGTAAATCATATTTGGGTTCATTGAAATAGTTTTTTTATAAAAACATTTCCATTATATTGATTTAGTTTTCTTTTTTCATTTATAATTAACTGGTAATCAATGAATTAAAACATGTTTTAATATGTTATTTAATCCTATGCATAAACAATAATTTAATTTCTATGTGATAATTTTCATTTTATATAATAATATTAATACTATTTTGTAAAACTCAGTCTTATGTTTAACACAAGCTAATGAAGAAAGTTGTCAGTGTATGTAAATAAGGTTAACTCAGTGTTTCATACATTGCAATAAATATCACAAAATCAATTTCTTTGAAATAATATACATAGGTTAAAGTCTCAGTATTTTATATTATTTTCTTGTCTTGGGGTTACATGTCACATACACAATTTAATATGTGTCCATATACTAATATTTAGGGGTGTTGATGTTTATTAGTGAGAGGGTCAATACAATCTTCTAATAGAAATTACTTACATATTATTTGTCTTTATTTCTCCCCATAAATTTTTCCTGTGTAATATGGTCAGGGAAAAACACTAAATTGAGTATAAACCTGTTATATAGGAATTTCTTTATGTCATTAAAGATGAATTTTTCTCTATTACTCCTAATCCTGAAGTTGAGTTTTCATTAGAAATATTACATGGTTCTACACTTTTTCAAAATACTCCTTATAAAGTGGACCCAATTGAGTAGAAATAATTAAATATGAAACTACAATAGAATCGTTAAAATATATTCACATTTCCTAATGTATCACTGTGTTTTTCACCATATCTTATCATTTTGAAGAATGATCGTTCAAGGTGTTTTTTCATTTATAATCGTGAACTTAGTTAGATCACAATCAAGAACATGTATCATCTATATTTTATTGATGATTTTTTAAATTAATTATAGGTAGATCAATAATTTTCTATATTTTACCTTCATTATTGAAACAATAAATTAGGGTTTATGGAAGAGGATTTACCAAATATTTCCTTCCGTACATGGTATGAGCATTAGGATTTTAAAGTGATTCCATTTGGACTTATTATTTCACATTCTATCTTCATGGATATATTGAATACAATATTTAGATATTTTCTTGGTCATATTATGTTATTATTTGTAGATGATATTATTATAAAATCAATGATTAAATAAGGGAATGAATCTTATTTTTGAATTATGATGAAGACAATTAGGAAGGATGTGTTTTTTGATAATGTCACAAACAATGAATTTTGCTTCTCTAAAGTTTAATTATTGGGACATATAATCATATGTGGGGGTATATTTGAATATTTGTAAATGATAAATATAAATTATAAATGAATAAATCCATCCTTGGTAACTGAAATCCAAAATTTTCTTATTTTATTTGGATATTACCAATTCATTGTCAGACATTTCCCATGACTATCTCATAAACTCAACATGTTAACATAGAATGGTTTTATGTTATTGTGGATAAATGAATGTAAAGATAATTTTAATGAACTAAATACATGGTTAGTTAGTGATGCTATTATCACACTTCCCTATAGTGGAGAAGGGTTTGTGATCTATAGTGATATATCAATGAAGGGAATCAGATTTTCCCTTTACTAGAATGATTTGGTGGCATCATATACCAACCAACAATTTAAAATAGAATTTAAAAAATACATGACTCATGATTTTGGTATGGAAGTGGTAATTATTACATAGTTTATATGGAGGAATTATCATAATCAGGAAATGTGTGACATATTTTTTGACCATAAATGTTTGAAGTATATGTCCACAAATAAATAACCGAATATGTGACAGTGAAGTTGGTTAGAGTTTATTATGGATTATTATGCTCAATAAATTTACACCTTGGAAAAGAAAAAAAGGTGTAGATGATCTATGTTTATATGATCATGAAATATTATTGATGATGACGATTGATGGTGACAAATTACATTTGGATTATTCTAATATGTAAAATAAAATAATGTGTAATGGATATAGATATTTTAATTATCATATAAATATTCAAACATCCATTCATAGGAATATTAGAGAGGTGAAAAAGGATGATATTGAAGTATATAAGAATGTGATAGATCTTCTTGAGTTAGTCATTGGTTGTGATAGAATGATAATATTTAGTAACATTATATGGGTTCCATCAATACCATATTTTAAGAATTAGTTAATGGTTGAAGCTCATAGTTCATCATTCTCAATATATCTTGGAAGTAGTGCATGAAAAGTGGAATCATGAAATGGTATATTATAGATTATGTATCTCAATGACTGGTATATAAATAACGTAAGGTTAAGATACATAAGTCCAAGGGGATTTTATAACCATTACCCATACCTAAATATATATAAGAAAAATTTCCATGTATTTCAATATCAAACTCCCAAAATATATAAAAGGAAAAATTATATTTGGGTTATAGTCAATTGCCTTATAAATTTAGTACAATTAATTTCCATCAGATGTAATTAATTTGAGGGTCATCGAAACAGGTTATAAATTAAGGATGTGGTGATATTTCATGGATAGACATATTATATTATATCTGATTCATATTCTTAGATTACATTGAAGTTATGGAGAATTATACAGCTTGTTTGGGATATATAGTTATGTTTCCATACTTCTTATCATCTTCTAATGATGGTAAATCTAAGATAACCATTCAGACCCTAGAGCAAATTTCGTGATTTTTTTTTATTTGAATCATTTTTGGGATAAAAACCATTATGTATTCTTATTTTCATACAACAATCATTTTTAGTTCTGCATTAATATTTTTTTAGGAATATGTTGCTGGTAGGAGGTGCATAACTATAATGTTTTAAGGTATAGTTATTGAAAGAAATATATTAGTACCTCAGATATATATAGGGATAAAAAGGTATATCTATTTTGTAACACATAATGGCATATCACAATCGACAAAAAGATGTGTTGAAAATAATTTGTCAGATATGGATTTCTATGTTGGTGAAAAAGTAATCCTAGGAATATCTCGTTGGAAAAAGTTTATAAGATTCATAAATAAAGAAAAAATGAGACCATGGTGTATGGGACCAATTGAAATTATTGTTCGTAGTGGGACATCATCTCATCATTTTAAACTCCTACCAAATATCTCTTAAGTTTACACTATGTTCCATGTATCTCTTTTAAGGAAGTACATACTTAAAAATTATCATGTAATAAACTTATATGTCATTCTACTAGAAAATTATATCACTTATAAGGCACAACTAGTAAAGATTATATATCCTAGAGAGAAAATTATATTAAATAAGACCACTAGCTTAGTCAATCATTTTCAGGTGACCCCATAAATTCGAGAAAGCTATATGAGAATCCAAGGATATTAAGAAAAATGATATCCGTGATTTTTTTTTGTATTAGAGTGTTGAAACATTGGGTTAGAAATTAATTTTAAGGGTCGTATAATGTAACATCCTGAGACTTTATGATATATTCTCTATAAATTAATTTTATTTTGATACATTTATTTATAAGTAAGGTCCAGTTTATACAAACAACAGTTTACTATTGAAATATTATTATTTAATGTGGGAGTTATTTCCTAGATATTGATTTTTTTGATTTGAATAAGGTTAAAATATATGAAATACTTTTAATGTTTCTACTCAATTTAAATTTAATAATTAATTCTTCAGAAATAAACAATCAATTTTTTGTAATGTCGTTTGATTCTTCAAAAACACTTCTTCTTAAATAATGTTCTATATAAATTTTTATGAGTGAATATTATAATTAATTTCAAGTAATTTTAAAAATTAATTTTATAAAAAATTAGATCATTTATAATACTAGATTATCAATATTATCTTGGGGTTGATTTTTGGGATTTTTCTGAAATGATTGATTTTTTAGTGATTAGTGAGAAAATAATGTTTTAGATTTTTTGTCTAGAATTTGATAACATATATTTTTATTTAAAAGTACTATATGTAATATTATTTATGTTATATGATGAATAATCCAACTATGTTTATTAGAATAAATATTATAATTGAATTTGGTATCATAAAAATTTTATACATAAAAATACATTTTTCCAAAAAAAACTGTTTTCTTTCATTTTTATCAAACATTTAATTTTCATTTTTAAAAAATTGAATGATAAAAAATGGATTCTATATCATTAACCTTTTTTTTCCATATTTTTTAAATAATTAATTTTTTTTTATAAATAGTAACCACAATAAACTTTTATTTCCATGGTAAAACAAAAACAGGTGAATTAGTGTTAAAACTAATGTGGTTTGACATAAAATTCATCAAAACAATTGAATTTATTTCATTGGATGAATATATTTCATCCATAATAATATATACTTCCAAAATATTAGTTTTTTACATCTATATTTTATTTTAACCTTTAGAATATTTATATAAAAGATAACTCATAAAATGGCACTTTCTTGCTTTTAATATCCATAATATTTCGTCATAGTGATAAAAAACTTATGTTCTATTCAAAATTGTTATTTTAAATATGAAATAAATTTTTTCCTCATGTTATTTAATTTTTTATTTTTTGGTTATAAAATAGTTATAATAAATGTTTATGCAATGTTGATATAGTGCTTTTGAATGTAGTAGAAAAATCTTGTAAATGATTCAAAAAAATTAAATTTCATATCGATGTAACACCTGAAGCTTCCACAGTACACTTCTCTTTGAATAATACAGTTGTCTATGTTGTATGCAATTTTGAGTTCTAACACACACCACAACCAATAAAACAAGCCGTTATGAATATTAATACCCACTTTCTTAAATTTTATAAATTTTATCTTTCAAAATGGACTCTATTTTCTGGATTCGAAATATTGAAAATAGCTTAGGGTGAATTTTTAATATTTTTCTGAAAACATTAAATTCTCGATGAATAGTTAAAAAACAAAAATGTTATAGTTTTTACCCGAATTATTATTTTAAATATTATTTATTTTATTTAATTTTAATTAAGGTCAAAATTGATACATAATACCTATATAAGTTCAATTAAATTCATCAGAGTTAGTTTAGATTAATTTTAGATATAAAAAAATTTTACTGAAATTTTCACCCTATTTTACCCACCTCCTAGGGGAATATGGAAATTCACATAAAATTTAATTTTACTGCTTCTTTGAGTGGAATTTTGAAAATAAAAGAGACACAGTGAATATCAAAGAGTAAAATGTGGATAAATGAGATGAAAATAATTTTTGGTGAATAGTAACTTTTTACTTTTATTTACCACGGTTAAAAGTAAATAGTGTAATTAAGGGTAAATATTATATTACTATTACCATAACACATGTCATAATACAATTGGAAAACTGTATCTCTACCAAAAACAACATTTGGAATAAAATATTATCATTTATGTCCACATGGATCAGATTAGGCCATTTATTATTTTTTAATTCAAAGAAGAGTTTAATGAGATAAATTCAATGTTTAATAACTTAAAAAAAAATTTAATATAGGGTTATATATATGATAAATTCGATTATAAATAATAATTAGATATATTAAATGATTTCCTAGATAATGGTATTTTATTTATATTTTTTAGACATTAAATAATTTAATTTATTTATGACACAATGTTCATGCAGTAATTACTTAATTAAGGAAATATTAAAATAATTGATAATGTAAATATCAAATAAAATGTAATTAGACACTATTTATGAATTAAACTAATTTTATAGTTTTATATGACATATTATTATTATTTATATAAATTTTTTTCTAAGTAATAATGTTGTTATGAAATTATAAAAAACAAAATACCCAATAGTGTCCAAATTGACATAAAAGTGTTTTTAAAACAAATATTATATTATTAATTGATATTTTATTGCTAAAAATCTATGTTTCGGAAAAAGGACTTATATAATTATTGGTGTATCATTAATGGACCAATTGGGGGTCTCTTGGAGGTATATAATATGTTTATTAACTATATAATATAAAAATACAAGGAGACATGGTAAATGTCAAACTATTTAACTAAGATTTAAATATAAGTGATAAGGTTAATATAGTGACCCAAACATATCTAAAATCTATTGGATGAAATAATTTCGACCCATCCCCACCTTAACCATTAAATAATCTACTTTGGAGCCATTAAAAACCGAATATGAATTTATTATAAAATAATATTTCTAGCTTTTCCAAAGGTGCCCCTCACCCCTCTTATAAAAGGGTACCCCCCCTTCTCTCTAATTTACACCTTCAAAGCCATTTGGATCAGCCAAACCATGCCCAAATATTCTCACAACTTCCCTAAATTTAACCTAGTGGCTTTAGATTGATCAGAAAGCCTACCTATGGATCCCTTTTGATCTAATCGAAAGGAAGAACCCAAAAAAGAGGTACTGTTTTCACAACCCTCTTTCAAGTTACTATCTTCTTCAACATCTTCATTCTTTGGTATTTCAATTATAAAATATTAACTACAATATCATTTATATACTGTGATGTTATTATAAATATGGTACAACCATATTCAGTATTCTATCCATCCTTTGAATGACATGTCACTATACGTGCGTACGTACAACATACGGTCTCCACATCGTGGTGTAATTGTTATTCAATAAATTATTATTTGGATGTCTATAATAATGATGTTTAATTCATGAAAATAATAAGTATAACATGATAATGATTCTTATTATATGATATACCATCCAATTATATGTGATTTTAATATCAAAAGAATGATACTATCGCTCGTGCGTACGTACAGACTACCGTCTCCACGAACGCGATGAGATTCATTCCCCATCGTATCCCTACAAGTATAATTCTCATTTTATGACTAAAAGTAAGTTTTAAGGACTTGATATAATCCTATATATGTTTAATATACAACAAATCCATAACAAACATGACTTATGTAACAAAACATATAAAAGAAAACAAGTAAGTTAACATCTGAAACGACGATAATACTAAGATATTATTAACAAAGCAATATTAAAAGATCATATATGATATCATATTAATTTATATGATTCGTGTGTAATTAAATAAAAATTATTTACCCTTTATATATGAGTATAAACTAACCTCGACCATGGAATAATTATAAAGGGGTTTCTTATATCACTTTTAATTTTGTGAGATTTCCATTGTTCACCACTTATTTATTGCATGTGGTGTGTGTACTTCCCATGTCTGTATTCATTGTGTAATATACATTAATTCATTTATATTTACATCATAATTGTATGATCGTTATTTCATGGGTGTTTTTTTCGTATGTTACCAAATCATTAAGGGAATTTGAAATTTCAATTTCCACTTATTCGGCTTAACACATACTTCATTGATTATTTTACTCCAAGATTATGTGTGGAATCACTATTCATTTGATTATTTCATAATTTACACTCCACTTTATTTGGATATACTTTTTATACACATAATCACTCCATTTATAAATTCTTAAGTCATCGGTATGAACTTGATAAGAGTAATTTTTACTCAATCTCTATTTGTTTAGTAAACATCAAATTCATTGGTGTTGTTTTTACAAGAATATGTGTGAATGTCCTTTGATTGTTTTACACTGAATATCCAATCATATTGAGTGTATTTATACTTTTAACCCATAATTATATCGTTGATGTATCCTTAACCTATGGATATAGCCTTTACGAGAGATTTAATCTCAATTTACATTCCATTGAGACTCCATTGTTGTTATACACCAAATCAATTTTATATGGTGTATATAATGTACTTTGACATAGTATATCATGATTACCATTATTCTCATTATATTAAAAAATTTTTATTACCACAATTATTTGTATTCCAGTGTCTCTCAATTGGTTAAGAACTCTAACTAAAATATTATTTTAAAATGTTTTAATGATTTATTATTCTAAATATTCTTCATCAATGTCCATGTTTTTAAAATGGTTTTATGTATTTATTTATATGTAAATTAAATTATTAAAATCAAAATTCCTTTTAAAAGTTTCAAAGTGGTATAGGACACTTTTATTCAAAAATCTCTTTTAAATGGATTCTTGAAAAATAGTGTGACTTTTAAATGTTTTCAAGAAAATGACGGATATTTCTCTCAATAGTTTGATGATTATTTCAATCTATGTCAATATCATTCATTATTCTTGATTGAGGTTAATCTGATACAATACAATTTTCCATATTGTGTCATATGAGTTATGTTTGACTGTGGATATGCTGTTTTTATACCATTCATGGTTTGTGGTTAAAGTATTGACATTTCATATACTAGTTTTAATACGAATGTTTATGTTATGTTTCAAACTTTTCACATGAGGAATGCATTGGACTTAGTAAGTGACGAGTGGAGCCCTATATAGATCCTTGATGCATCGGTAGGTCTCATGAGTCAATCTAGTTTCTTAGCACAAGGCCATGACAAAATCTTATTTGTGTTCTTGGCACAAGGCCTTGACTATGTGGTTAAAATATTCTGGTATTATGCATTCCATCATTATGAAAGTGGTTATTGATATTGCATGTGATTATTCGACAAGTCTAATATCCATATTAATAAGTAAATGGCATTATTTCATTTTATTTTTGTAATATTATGCTGAAGATAATGTTTAAAAGACTTTTGTTTTAGTTATACATTGCCTTAAATGCTTATGCTTATTTATGAAAGTTTCCTCTATATTGTTATCCTTACTGAGCATCTAAGCTCACCAATTTCAATGTTTTATTTTTCCCATGATGTAATGAAATAATATACGAATGACATGCAGGGATATTATTAGGGGATATGAAGACAAGATGTTTTTGTAGTTCTTTTTACTTTATGATTTAATTTAAGACTTATGAATATATTTATTGTTTTGAATACTACTAAACTAATCGGTCTTTCAAGACATGATATTTTGTGATCATGTCAATGTTATGTAATAATGAACCAACTCTGGGTAACTAGGGTCAGGGGATTATAGTTGGTATCAAAGGAATTTTAGTACAATCCTTGGAAAATAGATTTAGATAAACTCTAATTAGAGCACATAGCCCTAAGATAGAATTTGAGGATTCGTATAAAAGAACTTCCTAGAATTTTGGTATTGTACAGATTTTGTCAGTTTTCCAAGAAATACATCCCTGTCTGGATATGAGTAGGTAGAGGTGGCTCTGGAATAGATGTATCTAGGCGTAAAACCCGAAAACACCGCTTTGAGCTAGACATGAACGGGAACTGGTGCACGATAATGGGCCTTGCTGCACTCTTGGTTACGACACTCCCGGGGGATATGCTTTGGATAATTTATATTTTCATTACAAACCATTTTGAATTATTTTAATATAAGTTTAGAATAAATGACCATGTTTAATCCTAAGGTGTTTCAAATTGAGAATGTGGTGTCATGATATTCTCTAAATGATTTTGTGACTACCATTACTCACACAATGCATTCTGGTTTTAGTCAATGGTTGGAGTCCAAGGAAGTCATTATAATTTTGAGAATGATGTACATGGTGGGAACAGTGGTGGAAATGTGAAACGAAATGGAATTTTTATAGGCGTAAAATATGTCGTGTTCATGAAAAATCAGTTTTCCAAAAATATGATCAACAACGTATATATTAACCAACTCTCGGACTCTACAAAGAAGAGAAAGGTGACGAATGATAAGAGCCCCAACTGTGGAGACCATGGATAAAAGAATCCTAAATTTCCATCATTCAGGAAATGTGGAAGGTGACACCCAGGAAAGTGTCTCAACGGAACAAAGAAATGATTTACGTGCGGGGATGAAGGACATAAAGTGATAAATTTCCAAGGAAAAATGAATATTACTATGGAAGAAAATAAAAATGGTCCCAAAAATCCATTTACAGTCATTTCCCTTAAATGTAGGGGACCTAGCCATTGCCCGAGTGAATGCCCTATTCTATATAATATTTTCTTGGTCAAAGAAAAATCTATGTGGAAATAAATGGTTGGAGAAATGTTTAAAAGTATTAGTGCTCCTTGTTGATGGGATTACTTTGGAATAATTTTCTCATGTATTTGTAACCCTCAGTTTTCCATGTGAGAATGATATTTGGGGAATAACTTTCTATTCCCCTGTGGATATAGTTAAAAATAAGAATTTTGATTTATATGATCATTGGGTTTGAAGCAATTACATGTTATTATATTTTGGGATGAAAATGAAATTTATGAGAAAAAATTTCTGGTTAAAATTATGTTACGGTTATTTTGAGTAATTTATATCATTTTGGTAATGTTATAAAACATTTCTTTTGAAAAAGTAATACATGCAGACCGTGTGACAATCCATCGCGTCGGTCAAAGCAGTGGGAAATCGAACCCCCAACAAAAGTGCGATTCGGGTTTATCACCTACCACTGGACTACGTGATGTCCACAGTCGGTTTGACTAAATATTTATACATAAATGATTTTATTGATCAATAAGAAGTTGATTGGGGTTCCTATGTCTTATCAAATGAATAACCTTAGTATCGGAAAATGATTTAGTGATTAAGTGATAAATGTTATTTTGGAAGATGTTTGCTTTGTTGGGAACACTATATGCCCAGGGAAGCTAGAATACTATGGGATTTCATTTGAGTTGTAGTGGTGGATTTTTTCTATGTTTTTATTATGTATTTATAGGGATTTTTGTTATTTATGGAAATTATTAACCTATAATAGAGAATATGTGATTAGTATAATTACTTTTAAGTATGTGACCTTAAGAGTATTTGATGTCATTTGGAGATACAATTTAATGTTGAAGACTAAATAACCAAATTATTCTATGTTTTCGGATTCAATATTAGTTTGGATTATATTGAAGGATTTTAAAGAAAATTGTTTATTGAATGGAATTTATTTAACATTGGGTGATTGTTGGTTTAATTTTAGAAATTAAGATTATTGTTTCTCTATTTAAAATAATATCCTTTTGGGGGATCATCAGATCTGGTACTAACAATTTTGGTTTTGATTAGTCTCTAAAGAGAAGGTAAATATATAGTTTACCCTTCGTAGATCATGTGATTCTATAGAAGTTTGTTCAAGCTCCTCCAGTGTGACCAAGTCTTCTTGAGTACTCCTCGTTTAAAAAAACTGAGTTAGTTGTGGAAAATTACTAAAGAATGAAACTTTACTTCAAAAGTAAGTATATCTATTTATTTTCTTAGTCAATCTCGTAAATTAATTACTCATCATTATGTAATGTAGCTTAAAAAAATGTTTTCCGCATACTTTTCCTACTGGGAAACTAATGACCGTTTTTCCTATCATACGTTAGTCATTTTCTTGTTGTTAACTTTTTCCTGATCATGTTTTCTATCCCTATCAATCCGAACTTGACCCTTATTTTATCTTCCATATCAATGTTTTCCTACATGGAATCCTAGTATGAGTTATCTTGGGTGGCCTTTGTACTTCTATTTGTTTCTTTAAAGGTAATAGTTTTATTGACTCTTTAGCCGATGTGAGACATTCCATTATATTCCCAAGCCCAATTTTAAAAATTTCGAGGATTTAATTATTTGAAGGAGAGTAGAATGTAACACCCCAAGCATAGAAGGTACGCTTCTCTTTGAATAATACAGTAGCGTGTGTTGTACGGTACTTCGAGTTCTAACCCACACCACAACCAATCAAACTAGCCATTATGAATAGTAAGACCCACTTTTTGAAATTTTATAAATTTTATCATTCAAAATAGACTTCATTTTTTGGATTCGGAATATCGAAATTAGCTTAGGGTAAATTTTTTGTATTTTTTTGAAAAAATTCAATTTTCGATGAATAGTGAAAAACATTGAGTTTTAGTCTAAAATTGAATTATTATTTAAATAATTATTTATTTTATTTTTACATAATTATGGACAAAATAGATACATAATACCTATATAAGTTCAATTTAATTATTTGGAGTTAGTTTAGAATTATTTTATATATATAAAAAGTATATTGATCTTTTCACCGTCTTTTACCCACCTCCTAGGATAATTTGGAAATTTCAATAAATCATAATTCTACCACTTCGGTGAGTGGAATTTCTAAAATCTGAGAGATGCGGTTAATATCAAGGAGTAAAATTTGGTTGAATGAGATGAAATTTTTTTTTGGTGAATAGTAACTTTTACATTTATTTACCACGGTTAAAAGTAAATTGGGTAATTAAGGGTAAAAAAGATATTAATAATACACTAACACATATCCTAATTCTATTGGACAAGTGTAAATCGACCAAAAAAACATTAGGAATAAGATATTATCATTTTTGTCCACTTGGTTTAGATTAGGACATTTATTATTATTTAATTCAAAGAAGTGTTAAAAGAGACAAAATCAAAGTTTAATAGTTAAACCATTTTTAATATAGGGTTATAAATAATATAAATTCGATTATTATATTAATTATAAAGATAAAAATATTTCCTACTTAATTATATTTTATTTATAATTTTTAGACATTAAATAATTTAATTTATTTATGACACAATGGTGATGTAGTAATTACCTAATTAATGATATATTAAATAATTGATATTATAAATGTCGCAATAAATGTAATTTGAGACATTTTATGAATTAATATAATTTTATTGGTTAATATGACATATTAATATTGGTTATATAAATTTTATTTTAAGTAATAAGGCTGTTATGAAATTATCAAAATAAAAATATACAATAGTTTCAAAATTAACATAAAAAAGTTTTTAAAACAAATATTATATTATTAATTGATATTCTATTCATAAAAATCTAAGGTTCTTCCAAAGGACTTATAAAATGATAGTTTAATTATTTATGGACAACATGGGGGGTCTCTTGGAGGTATATAGTATGTTTATTAACTGTATAATATAAAAATACAAATAGACATGATAAATGTCAAACTATTTAACTAAGAGTTAAATATAAATGATAACGTTAATATAGTGACCCAAACCTATCAAAAATATATTGGTTGAAATTATTTCGACCCATCCCCACCTTATCCTTTAGATAAACCACTTTGGATTCATTAGAAACCTAATATTAATTTATTATAAAATAATATTTCTTACTTTTCCAAAGGTGCCCCTCACCCCTCTTATAAAAGGGTACTCCCACTTCTCTCTAATTTACAAATTCAACGCCTTTTGGCTCAGCCAAACCCTACCCAAATATTTTCTCAATATCCCTCAATTCAACATGGAGGTCTTATTTTGTTCATAAAGCCAACCTAAGGATCCCTTTTGATCAAATCAAAAGGAAGAACCCGAAGAAGAGGTAATGTTTTCACAACACACTCTCAACTTCCTTTCTTATTCAACATCTTCATCCTTTGTTATTTCCATTCTAAAATAATAACTCCCGTATCTATTATATAATGTGTTGTCATTATAAATATGGTACAACCATATTCTGTATTCTATATATCCTTTGAATGACATGTCACCATACGTGCATACGTATGGACTACCGTCTCCACGTCGTGTTGTAGTTGTTATTTAATACATTATTATTTGGATGGGTATAATAATAATTTTTAATTACTATAAATAATAATTATATCATGATAATGATTCTGTATATTTGATATACCATCCAATTATATATGATTTTAATATCAAAATAATGATATTATCTCTCGTTTGTACGTACAGACTACCGTCTCCACGAACATGATGAGATTCAATCACCATCATATACCTACAAGTATAATAATCACTTTATTATTAATTTTAATGTTTAGGGACTTTATATAATTATGTATATGAATAATATACAACTTATCCATAACAAACATGACTTATGTAAGAAAACATAGAAAATAAAACAGGTAAGCTAACACCTAAAATGACGATAATACTAAGATATTATTAAAAATGAAATGTTAAAAGATAATATATGATATCATATTAATGTATATTATTCTTGTATAATTCTATAACAATTATTTCACCAATATATAGGAGGCTAACCTACCCATGACCAAGGAAAAATTAAAATGTAATGGGTTTCTTATCTCACTTTTAATTTCGTGAGATTTCCATTGTTCACCACTTATTTATTGCATGTGGCGTGTGTACATCCCATGTTGGTATTCATTGTGTAATAAATATTAATTCATGTATATTTAAATCACCATTATATGATCCTTATTTCATGGGTGTATGATTCATATGTTACCAAATCAATAAGGGAATTTGAAATTCAAATTTCCACTCATTCGACTTTACGCGTACTTCATTGAATATTTTACTCCAAGATTATGTGTGGAATCACTATTCAATTGATTTTGTCATAATTTCCACTACCCTTTTTGTGGATATACTTTTTATACACATAATCACCCCATTGATAAATACTCATGTCATTGGTATGAACTTTATAAGAGTAATTTTTACTCAATCTCCATTTGTTGAGTTAAACATCCAATTCATTGGTGTTGTTTTTACCAGAATATGTGTGAATGTCCATTGATTGTTATACACTGAATATCCAATCATATTAAGTGTCTTTATATTTGTCACACATAATTATGTCTCTGATTTATCCTTAGCCTAAGGATACGTCCTTTATGAGTGATTTCATCTCAATTTACATTCCATTAAGACTCCTTTGTTGTTATACAGAAAATCACTTTAATATGGTGTATATAATGTACATTGACATAGTATATAATTAATCCATTTATTCGAATGATATTACAATGTTTTTATTACCTATATTATTTGTATTCAAGTGTCTCCCTTTTGGTTAGGAACTCTAACTAAAATATCATTTTAAAATGTTTTAACGATTTATTATTCTAAATCTTTTTCATTAATGTCCGTGTTTTAAAAATGGTTTTAAGGATTTATTTATATGGACATTAAATTTTTCAAATCAAAATTCCTTTTAAAAGTTTCAAAGTGGTATGGGATACATTGATTCATAAATATATTTTAAATGGCTTCTTGAAAAATAGTCTGACTTTTTAAATGTTTTCACGAAAAATGGGGATATTTCTCTCAATAGTTTGATGATTATTTTAATCTATGTCAATATCCTTCATTATTCTCGATTGAGGTCAATTAGATACAATACAATCTTCCAGATTGTATCTAATGAGTTATGTTTGAATGTGGATGTGCTATTTCTAAACCATTCAGGGTTTGTTGTTAAATTATTGACATTTCATATACTAGTTTTAATACTGATGTTTTTGTTATGTTTCAAACTTTTCATATGAGGAATGTATTAGACATAGTAAGTGACGGGTGGATCCCGCTATAGCTCCTCGATGCATCGGTAGATCGAATGAGACAAACTAGTGTCTTGTAACAAAGCCTTGACAAAATCTTATTTTTTGTCTTGGGAGAAGGCCTTGACTATGTGGTTATGATAGTCTGGAATTATGGATTCCATCATTATGAAAGTGGTTATTGAAATTACATGTGATTATTCGACTAGTAGAATTTCAAGGTGAATAAGTAAATGAAATTATTTAATTTTATCTTTTCCATATTATGAGGAAGATCAATTTTAAAAGTATTTTGTTTTTGTTATACATTGCCTTAAATTTTTATGCTTATTTATGAATGTTTCCTCTATATTGTTATCCTTAATGAGCATCTGATCTCACCCATTTCAATGGTTTATTTTTTCCAGGATGTGAAGAAGTAATTTATGAACGACCTGTAGGGATAGTGTGAGGGGATATGAAGACAAGATGTTTTTGATGTTTTTTTACTTTATGATGTAATGTAAGACTTATGAATATATCTAGTGTTTCAAAGACTTCTAAACTAATCGGTCTTTTGAGACTTGATTTTTTGTGATCATGCCAATGTTATGTAATAATGCACTAAATCTTGGTAACGGGGGTCTGGGCGTTACAAATAAATAAATTATTTATAGTATAAAAATAATTTTATAGATAAATATAAAATTTTAAAGATATTTATAGTTTTATATTATAATTTCTTTTCTTTCACGTTGTTTCCAAATTAAAAATAAATGATTTGTTCTGAAAATGGGAAAAAAATGATATCTTATATTAAATAATATTTTGTTAAATGATCTAAAATTAATAAAATCCAATATTAATTATAATAAGTTGTATATTGTTTAAAATATCATCTATGGTCAATTTATTATTCACTAGTGTTTTATCGAATCATTATTTACGATTAATGTATAAAAAATATTGATATTATGGTAATTGTGAAGAGGGTTTACAAGGGATTAAAACTAATAGATAAGGGTAAAGACATATCCATAATTTCTATGAAAATTATTTTATGGGATTATTTCATCGAATCGTGATATTATATTATTATTATGTGAATTTTTATCCATTTTATCATGAATATTAATTTATATTAATTTAATACTTTAAGTAATTCATATTGTGCCCCTATGTTCAATTATAAAAGGAATCCTCCTCACCTTGACTATTCAAAAGGATTGAGAAGTGAAGCTCTAAAAATACCTACTCTAACATCATAATAGATGCATTATAAATATACTAGTACTTTTTTCTTTATAATTGACAATACTTTCAAGTCATATGGGGTAAGGTAAAGAATAATTCCTTGTGAAGAGGTATAACTCAAAATAGAGTGTTTTAAATTTTGTTTCTCAATATACCTCCTCTAAATACAATAAATCCATTATTAAATAATTTATTATATTATATTAAATACAATTAAGTATTATTTTTATATTATGAAACAACCATCTCCCACATTATTCCCATCCATTAAAAAATGATAACATCACTCATGTGTAAGTGCATGCTACAACCTCCACAAAGTAATATGATTAATTTTTCACTTTTCATTTACATGTATAGAAATAATGATAGATTTAATTAATATATATTATATATATTATATAATAATGATTCAATATAGGATATTTATTTTTTATATTTATTTAGTTCCATCCATAAAAAGTGAAATCATAATTCATGACTATGTACCACCTACTGCCTCCATGAATAATGTAATTCTTTTTTCTATATATACCTTTTATGGATGACACTATCTTTATAATGAATATATATGATATTTATATCATTATTAATATTTTGGAGATAATGAATCCATGATCAAAGTACATGGAATGGGACTTCTGAAATAGAACATGCATGAGAAATGAATTAGATATCATTTTGAACAATGATTTTAACAAAAAATTGTCAATCAAGCAGTTATAAGATACGAAAAATAAATAATATATGGCATTATATATATTATTATATTTATTTAATAATTTTATAATAAATATATATTAATTATACACGAGGTTCTTATGTTAATGAATAAATAATAGAGTAGATTTATGGGATTTATGATTCGATCGAATATTAATCGGGACTATTTATGATTGAAATTACATTGAGGAAATTATATAATAATTTAGTAATAAATATATTTAAATTTATTATACTTTTTTTATTTATGAATATTATATGTTTTCTTTATATTACCCCTCATTAAGAGCGCAAAATCATGGAAGAATGTTTTTTATGAAAACCAAAATTAATTATCTCTTTAGTCAAAAATTTAATTTCTTCCATGTCAATATTTTCGATAATTTTATTGAAAATATTTTTTTATTATACAATGATTATATTAAATAATTTTTACCCATGTTAAATGTTTTATATATTTTTTCAATTAAATATTCTAAACATTTTCTGAATGAGTTTCCTGTTAAATTTTACTGAAAAAGTGAAAGGAATCATTATTTTAATGTACTCAACATGAGTTAAGTTTCTTACTCTCATAAATTATTGATTATTTTGATTTTCCATTATTATTTTCCATTCATATTTTGAATCAAATTCATTTCATTAATTAATTGGAAATTTTTATAGTATAACAATGTGATTTCAAATTGATAAGTGTATTTTCCTCAATAAATATTATTGTAATCATTTAATAAAAAATCAGAACATCATTTGAGGCTATTTATTCTTTAATGGGTATATGTTATAATGATACCATCATTATTCTTCATATATATTGTTTATAACTGTGATACTATGATTTTTATGAACCCTATTTATTTTCCATGGGTTATGCTGTTATCTGTTTATATAATTTTTGTTAATACAATTTTATTTTCACGATTTATGATATGATAACATGATGAATGTCTTATGATCTTGTGGAAGAATACATATATGGTTTTCATAATGTGACAGGTGGTACCAAAATTATATATCCCTCTAATTCATTGGGGTGTGGTTTTATGTCTCTTAAGATAATTATGTGTATCAAGTTGAGGTGTTTGATCCACTATGTGAAACAATTTGATATTCTAGATCCACTGTGGGAAAACGATATGGATTCTTGATCCACTATGGGAAAAATTTGATGATTCCTGATCCATTATGATATGAGAAGTTGGTGTTTATGAGTGACCCACTATTATTTAATGGTCTTGCATGTTATCCTTAACCTAGAAAATGGTTTCTATACCTAGGTTGGTGCCACACTTGTTTGACATGTATTATTGCTTATGATTCGAATAATAAATACATGGTTTATTAGTGATGATCTCAGACCCTTATGATTTATGTATTTTTAAATTATATAGTTTTATTCCATGGATCATTATTATGACCCCTGATAGATTTGGTATGATAATTTTATGTTATATTAATTATCTCATTCCATTATGCTTATCTTATGACTTTATATGATCATCGATTGATTTATACATTTTTTAACCTTATTGAGAATATACGTTCAATTTTTTAATATTTCTATACCATAGGAGATAAATAAATGATTATTTAGGGTATATATATATTAATATAACTATGTGGTAAGATCGTTATAAGAGATATTGATGATATTTCATGAAATATGATGGTTATGTATCTAGTCTTAAATAATAATAAATCTATATGGGACTTGAGTGTGTATTTTTGAAATGTAATAAATATTCATCTCACATGATGTGATATTTATATATGAAATGTATGGGTCACTATAAGGATCATATAATTTTTCCAAAGGAACTCTGAACATATAAAATCATGAAACAAAAAGAGCTTGAAAAAAAATCCCTTACCGCTTTGGATCTTTTCAATCATAACCCTCATAAAAGATATCACTATAAATTAAATATAAAATAACATGAATATTTTGGGATATAAAATATAACATATTCATTGGGTTATATATATATTACTTAAAATACATTAGTGGTGAATATGACATATGTATCATGGAAATAAAAATATGTTTAGTAAACCTTTACCTCAGGTACATGTTTCTTTGTAAGTTATTTTAGAATATAATATAATAAATTTAAGTTTATTTAATTATATATAATATCAATATACATACATATAATATAATATTTTTTACAATTATAACATTTCAACAATCTTTTATTGTTAATTATTTATTAAAATCAATATTTTTGAGGGTTAACTATTTCATTTTTCCCGTTTATCTCAGCTCAATAGTTTCATTTCTTACACCTTGGTCATGGTTCCATAATTATTAAATTTTTAATAATGATATAAATGTATTATATATTCCTTTTATACAAATTTATATTAATTCTTCAATGTTAGAGAGAGAAAAATATGTTTCATTGTTATGGAGTGGGTAAGCCTTATGTACTAATGACCATTGTTTTTACTTTTTGATGGTTTGAATGAAAAAAAAATGTAAACAATAAAAAACCATTAATAAAGGTGTAAATGAGAAACAAATAACATCTATTCATCGAGGTGGCAATCCACATATATACACGAGCAACATTATAATTTCCCAGCAGATGGAAAGGTAATAATTTGAATTAATTGTTATATTTAACAACTACAATTAAGTCATAAATATCATACATAAATATTATTTCCTTATATTTATACACCCATGTAAAATGGTAACGAAAAATGAATTACTCCACTATTTAGAGACGGTAAGTTGTATGTATGCATGAGTGATGCTTTTTCTTTCCATTGGATGGAAAAGAATTGGGAAAATCTTAGACCATATTCATAAAAAAATATGTATATTTAAGATTAGGAATCAGTTATATTATAATTGATACAATTGATTTATGATAGGTTAAAGAATAAATAAAATTTAAAATTCTTCATTATGCATTGTACCTCTTCATTGAAAACCCTCTTTTGGATTACACATTAAGCCTTTAAGGTATGGAATTTGGGAAAGAACAGAAGCTCAAAGACGTGGTAAAGGAACCAAGGAAATAATTATGATAAAGATTAAATTTTATATAAGGCATAAATGGTATGATGAAGATATTATAATAGATACCCTTTTATAATACTGGGTGCCACATTCAAGGAATTACAACAATTCATAAATTCATATAAATTAATTTTCAGTGAAAAATGGATCTGAATTGAAATAATTATAATATAAGATTACAAATATTACAAATAATCTCATCCAATGAAATATTCACATGTTTTAGTAATATTTTTAATTTTATATATTATTTTTAATCAACTGTTAACCCTTTTGACAGATATCATGATATAAAATTTTTCTACGCATTAATGGTCTATAAAGTTACTAAAAAATTACCATAGACTCATAAATAGACCATTGTTTAATTTATAACTATATCCAATATATCTATATATAAATATTAATTTTTAAATTTGAAATCATCTAGTTAATTTTTATTTATTGTAAAATGTCATTTATCTCATATTTGGACTATTAATTAAATTTCACTTTAAAAAACATTGTAGTAGGGAAATTAGAATATAAACCTTTAAAATATATATAGTATGTTATATTGTTATATAAAATTTTTGAGGAATGATAAATCAAGAAATAAATTTTCTTTTATTGTTTTTAAAATCAATTTCCAAATTCTTCTACTACCACACAAGCATTGTGTAAACATTGCATATGTATTTAAAGCAATTACTTAATGGCTGAAAATTAAAAATAAATAACCACGATAAAAATTAATAAAAATTTCAAATAAAATTTTATAACTGAAAATAAGTTGTTTTTATATCTATCACAAAATATCATAGATATTAAAAAAGAGAAATTGACATTTTTTACTTTTTCTTTTAAATAAATATTGTAAAGGTCAAAATCAAGAAAAATTGACCAAACTTGCCATATTATTAAAAAATGTTGTAAATGGAAAAAATAAATTAACAAAATTGGAAAATTGATTGTTTTATAGAAATATCGAAGTCTTATCAGAATATTTTAACCCCATTTTACCTATTTTATCATTATCAAGGTGACATATATTTACAATGTTTATTATTAAAAATAGTAAAAAAACTATTTATTAGATTTGACCATATTGAATCAATATATGGTATCAATTTTCAAATATTAAATCTATATCAGTGGAGGAAATAAATTTTAATATAAAGGTGTAAAACCCAATGAAATACAATTTTTAGAAAAATGTTCATTTGTGCATAAAATTTAACTTTTATCAAAATCATGAATATTGCTAATTAAAAAATAAATAATTATATTATTCAATATAAAGTTGATCATATTTAAATTAAATTGCATGTAAAAAATAAAATTGTATTTTTAAATTACATTATATAATAAAAAGAAATTATAGTATTTAAAAAATTTGTATTTTTCACTCTACACTAAAAAAATAATCATTTCAGAAAAATCAAAAAAATCTCCCTGATTTAATTTTTATATGATGATTTCAAAAATAATTTCCATTGTATAAAATAATATTTATAATATTATAGAAAATAATTATAATTTAAATTCAAACAATGTAATAAAATATTTTTATATGGAAAATGCATTTTTGATGTATAAAATGATTTCAAAAAACAATAAGTACTTATTTTCAATGGATTAATCAATGAATTTGAAATGAAAAGGGAAATACTAAAAATGAATAAAAATTTGGTTACTAATATTCATACCTTGGAATTCAATGACAATAATGGCCACATTTAAATAATAATATTATAATAATATATCTTGATTCGTTTATGGATAGTTGTTTCATGTTAATAAATGATTCTATGTTTTTTTAAAATAACTTTTCATTGTGTTATAATTTAATTCTTCAACCACATGTTTTAATCAAAAATAATTTTTAATACATTTTTTTGTTTTCTATAATTAATTTCTTTTAATTTTAGAAAAATTATTTTAGAAAAATTATATTACATTTTTAATCATCATATCAATAATATCTTAATATCAAATTTTTTTATTTTTCTATAATGGTTAATTTTTTATTGAATAGTAAACAACTATTGATTTTATTAAAAAAGACATTTTCATTCATGTATTTAAAAATTCGCATTTTTTTAAAATGATTAAAAAATCATTCGTTCCCTTTTAATAAACACAATACCATTAATTTCATTATAATAAACATTATTCAAATTTTTGATATAAAATTATTTATATACTTAAAATATAATTTTTCTGGGAAACTATTTTCCATCACAACTTGCAGGTTTGTTTTAAAATTAACTTCTTCCACTCTTAGAAATCGAATTCTATAAAATGTATTCAATTTTTGGAATCGTAATAATTTATTTTATTTAATAATTTTCACTTAGATTATTTTCCTAATAAATACTAAAAAAAATATTTTTTACCCAGAGTAAACATTAAGACGAGTTTATCGGGGGTTAATCTATGGGATATGGTTTAAAATATCATAGATAATTATTCTTAATTTTATTGGTTGATGGTATTTCCACTATATATATATATTATCTTGTACTATTTTTTATTTTTGTATCCTCTTCACTTCATTTAGACATTAATATATTTTGATCTTTTGAATATTTTCAAGTGTGTCATCTCCCTCCCATATAAAATTAAATCACATCTACTCACTTTTTCATACTTAAATAACCTATTATAATAGCCAATACCTACACAAATAATTTACTATAATCCCTCCCCAATTCTTATAGGTCTTGTTTTGATTATAATACATTCCTTTCAAAGCATAAGGTTTAAACCAAAGGTGGTTTTTGTATGAAGATGCATATCTCATAACCGAGTACATTAAATTTTATTTCTTCTTAATATCCATATAATCTATTGAATACATTATAAAACAATGATTTTTTTATTTTAAATATATTTAATTTCTATTATTATTATGTATCAATAATTTTACCACTCATTTCTATTAAATATTAAATGAAAATATCACACATGTTTACTTGTGGATTGCTATCTTCACAAAGAGATATGATTCATTTTACATCACTATATATCATTATTGGTTATTATGATAGATTTAATATTTATATATAATATTTATTACATAATAATTCTTCTATATTTATATTATCTTATATAAATTTTTATTATTAATATTTTGTGGAAAATGATAATGTCGCTCTTGCGTATGTGTGGACTACCACCCCATGATGTGATGATATTTTTTTATTTGTGTTTTACATGGATGATAATAAGGATGGATTTAATGAAAATATATATGATATATATTATATAATAATTGGTATGCAATTTTAATTTATTAATTACCTTTATTTCATTCAAATCATCAACAAAGAGAATCATCACTCGTGAGTACGTATGAACTACCATCTCCATGTAGTGATATTATTAATTTTTTATCACCACATTATATGAATAATTATAAAATAATACATAAAATATAAATATGATACTTATTTTCTGATTAAGATTATATATATTGTATTACCTTGGTAAATTTGCAAGTACCAGAATCATAAAACTGAAAAATGTAGACAAAACAAACCATTTTTTACATGAGTAGTCATTTTAATGAAGAATGTTTTATGTAAAGGGTAATTCATGGTTATAATTGAATGATACAAGTTAAATTATTTATCAATTGGGTTTTATAATGTATTTACAATATTTATATATTTATTATATATGTTATTTGAACATGTATAAAAAATAAGGGACACGAGGTAAAGTGTTCATGTTATCATCAGATTTCATTTCAGGGTTGTCATTTCTAAATTTTCAGCAATAGAAATTATATAGATATAGATACATAAACTCAATATATTTTCTTCTTCTCCATTTATTTCTATATTTTTTGTATTAGTACATTTTCCCCTTCTTTTGTACTTTAAATGGTCAATAAATTTTTAAAATAAAAATAGTCCATATTTCTTCTTTGGTTGATGAACATTTTATTCCATGCATATTCTCTTCAATATTATTTAGTGAGTTTTATTAACTATACATAAATTTTTTACAAAATTTAATTCATACTACATTTTAATTCATTTACAATATTTTAAAAATTAATCTTTCTATAAGTATTTTGATAAAGTCGTTTTTGACTTTTTATAAAAGAATAAAAGTATTGTTTTCTTTTAATATAAATTACATGAAAGAATTTATTTATGTCGTGAATATTATTAGTTTTGAATATTCTTCTGCAATATTTCATAATTATTTTCATCGAAAATTATTTTCCCGTTTTTTGGGATATTTCGTATAAAATGATATCAAAATAAAAAGTAATTTTCTCATGTTTTCATGAAATTCATGAAGGGTTATTTTAAGATATTATTAATCTATGTCAACATACTTTCAGGATATCTATGTTTCACTGAGGATATGATTCAATGATATCATACACATTCTTTTTCTATATGTATTAAGATGGTGATTGTTTATAGATTATTCTCTGAAAGACATTTTTTCCACACAGGTTAATTATGTAATGATAGAACCTTTATAAAATACATTTTTTCATGGGTAATGCTATGGTGAAATGATGAAATGTTTACGAAACCCTTTTTCTTTCCACAAGTTATGATATTTTTAGAATATGACTGTTTTATGATCTAATGACACACATATATATGGTTTTCATTAAATGATCATTGGCCCCAAAATAATATAGCCCTCTAATTCCCTGGGTAATTATAGATATATGATGAGATGATATGGATAGGAATGGGGAGTGAATCTAGTTCATTAAGGGACTCTTTCTAACATAATAGTCTTGGGAGTGAACTTTAAATAAGAGAGGATAAAATGGTGACTGAACCCAATCCACAATGATAATCATGGCACAGATCTTGGAGTAAATATATTATTTTCTATACATATTTTTATGACAAAAAACTAGGAATAATTATTTTGATATATTTCTATGAAACATGATTAATTATTAATGATTATGAACTCTTATGAATTATGTATTTTATAATGAAAAATATTTACTAAAGTATATATAATAAATGATATATGACTAATTGGGTATAATTATTATAAGTTATGATCATGCTCTCATACCCTAATTCTTATCATATGATAGTCGATTTATATCTTCCATGTTTTCCATTATTGGGGATCTTAGATTACCTTGTCTTATATTTCCTATCCCTAGGTTATGAAGAATGGTTTCTAGAATGGTATTTCTAGTAAGTGTACTATGTGAGAAGATATTTATAAGATATTGTCATTAAATTTACTAAAATAATATGACTATGAATCTAGTCTCCAATGATTCCAAACGATTATTTTCCTCAGGTGAGTATTATAGTGAAATTTAATGAATATTCTTATAAACTGATTGAATTTTATTGTATAAAATTTTCAGGTCACCATAATTATTCTCTAATACAAATAATAATTATATGAGAATATAATATTTTATATACCCACACAAGTGATATTACTATTATAGGGTTTTGTGATATTCCTAAAATATCTTATAAACATTTCCAAGATTATTTGATTATGTAACCCCAGTACTCTAATAATTCAATTATGATAATACTCTATACATAAGAGAATTATAATCACTGAACCATATACAACCTGATATGTGAAACACATTTTGGTAATCATGGTCCACGAAAAAAACAACCTCCATTTTGTGATCATATGTATCTTTCAAACATTTTCATAACTTATATAGATCTCCTTCTATGTGGAATTCACATTTCATCACCTCATCGATGTGTATTAGGAGAATCTTCATCATCATTCTGTTATTTTAAAGGGTTTTTGAATTGTTTTATTAAGATATTTCCATCAGATTCATAGATATATGATTTATTTCAACATTCATTAAGCACAGCATGTAATTACTTTTGGTAATATCAAGAGTGGTGAATTCGAGTTTTGTGAGATTCGATAAGACGATAAATAGATAAAACAACTATTAAGATTAAGAAGAAGAATAAAAAACATGTTTATGTTTTTTTCAAAGGAAATAAAATAATATAAAATGTTATAAAAAAAATTGTTTCATATAATTAATATTATTATATTAATGTTATATATATATATATATATCCAACCTTAATAAATTAAAAAATATGACACATGGGGGATTGAAATTAATAAATATATATATAGTATTACTCATTTTAAAATGTTATATTTTTGTCAATATATTAAATAAATATTATAATATATAGAAAAAAATTTAAATTATACAAAACCATCAAAACATGTGATGAAAATAAGGTATAAAATTAAAAAAATACTTCTCCATTCTTGAGCATTCATGCTGCCATTGTGTTATGAAAATAAATATTGAAACATGTATAATTTATTTATCATAAAAATGGAAGAAATTAAAAGATTCATAACAAATTTATTCAAACATTACAATCATTTTTCATATATTTTTGAATAATTAATGACGAATGTGATTCCCTTTAATAGGAACTACAATGACATGTAAGGGGATTGGTGAGTGTGTGTAGCGCTCTTGAGTTGATTTTTTCTATCACAGAATACAGATTCCTAAAATATATATATATATATATATATATATATATATATATATTATCCTATGAATGTTACATGACCATAACTCGATTAAAAAGTGGGTATTATTTTTAAAACCCAAACTAGTATTAGTGGTACCTCAACCTATTTTTATCAGCTCAAATACCAATTTCTATAATAATTCAGATCTAAAGTAGACATATTAGAAATGGAAACAAACCCATAAAAATATAAAATTTTAATATTATAATATTAATATTTTTAAAACAATATATTGATACACATACAAACACACACATACCGGTATATGTCAATATGTGTATTTTATGAAATATGAGAATTAAAAAATATGAGGTCATAAAACATTGTTTAAATATCTGATATATTATTATTGGAATTGGAAAACATATTATTAATATCATGATCATCATAATTATCATCCTTAAATTTAAATAAAAACACAAACACACCTATGGATAAAATCATATTTTTTTATATGGGTATCTAAATTTACAAAATTGGCAATTTATTTCATTATTTTTTGTATAGATCATGATGATGTAATTTTATTATTATTAATTTTCATTTGAGGGTTTTTTATATTTTAAATACATGATTTGTTATGTGTGATAATAATTTAACTCAAATTAATTTTAGAGACACTTCCAAACCCATTTTTGTTAGTATAACACTAGGGAATAATTCATTTATTGAGTTCATTCTATGAAGTTAATGAAAATATTAAATTATGATTTTGAATATGGATGAATTTTATGAAGTCACCAATATTTTTTGTTTGAATATGATTCATAATTATCTTCATTGGGTTCTAAAAATTTAAATGTTTTATATTATTTTTTAGGATTTGTAATTAGACATAATGAAAAAAAATATTATGCTCTGCATTTTGGTACTTTTAATTCTCATGTCTTATATAATATGAAAGGTGGTGAGTATGATATGATATTCAATGAGGAGTATTAGTGATATTTTATTGTTTTATACTAAACCATGAAGAGATACCATACTCGATAAGGACATGTGTTTCCATGTTGTTGATGAAAGGGTACACATATAAGATACATATAATGTGTGTTATATTCCAATTCCAATTATAATGAAGAAGATGACTCAATTATTTGTATAGGGATGATTACGAAACCATTATTAATTTAAAGATTATAGTGATGATGAATTTTAGATTGGATATATAATAATTAGAATTGCTATTATGATATTTAGAATGGATATTATAGTAATTAAATTGATGATGATGAGATAATTAGATAAAAATGATTTTTATTGTGATTCAATATTTTGATTGGTGTGATAATTGATAATGAATTAAAATTTATTTCATGTATTGAATTGATTATTTGAAACTTTTTACCTTCATCAAAAATACTGGTGATATGTATAATATATTCAATCTAAATAGAAGTTTTTTAATTATATGGAGTTTTTTCTGACTACTAGTGAGTTCTTATGACCCTAACAGATGTGAGTATTATCATAAACTCAGTCTATTCAATGGTTAGGTGTCTTTTTTTGATTGAGTTCTATGTGAAATCATGGTGGGATTGGGATACCTAATAGAAAAGTTCAAGAATATTATTATATTTCTTGACATGGGAGTGTTCCCATCAGGATAATCCAACGTGGGGTTGTACAACCCTCACTTTGAGTTGGGGCGATCCTGAGTTCCATGTGAATATGATCAATGGAATTTTTCCAATGAAATCATAAGATGAATTTTTTCAATAGGGTGGGATGTTGGTCTCATCATACACTTTTAAGGACACTCATTCCTACACTTGGATTGTCTTATGGATTTAATTCATATTCATGAATCATCCCCAAATATAATCTTCAAACTGGTTAGCCCTCTTACAACAATTGTCTATTACCATGTATTTATATAGAAACCTATATGAATCACATGTTCTCGATATTTATTTTATTAATTAGTGATTCATTGGCTTAAATATATATAGAAAGGATATGTGATGTTTATCACCATCTAGGGAGGAAATAGTGATTTATGGAGTTGGTATCAATCTATTGAAAGGGGATTCCTATGTATCCTTTCACAATTAATCAGAAGAAAATTAGTTTTGTATCATTTAATATTTCATGTTGAACATTTTATATTTGTGTAACAACGAATGTCATGGGGTGTTTTATGTTTTTGTAGCCATGACTGCTTCCAAGCTTTTTAATTTTTTGAAGAGTTGACTAACATAGAAAAGGTTCCCAAAAATTATTTTTATAGGTATTATTAATTTTTGATACTTAATGGTTGTCCCTAATGGGAATACAACCCAATGTAGATGAATTTCAGTAGGAATATAACTGGTGAAGGATTTGGTAAGACACTTAGAGAAAATATAGATCTCTATGTATGGGGGAATGATTTCATGAAAAATATAGTCTACTAAGAGAATGATCCATATGGGATATAGACCAGATGGATAAAATTAAGGTCTTAAAGGGAATATATACCAATTACCAAGGATATATGAACTTATGGGAAATATAATATCACGAGGGTGAAAATAAGTTGATTCAAAAGGAATATATCCCCATGAGGATGGATATTAGTGGTTATTGGTTAGGAGTTTTATCCTAGGGTAAGTGTCCTATGTATTATGTTTAACATTAATAAAATATCACATAGTTCAACATCACTATATAATATAGTGTGATAAGACCATATTGTGTGATTTTACATCATGAATTAATGATGTTGTTATGACATTTTATATCATGAAATAAGGATTTTTTCTACACAGTTTAATGTTATGTTTTGGGGATATTAATGATTATTATTTTATGATAATAGATTATTGAGTGGGTCATACAGAAATGGGGTTGCCCTTTCATGTTGAAAACTAGAATAATAACAGTGGGACTTATGAATTAAACTCCCTAAAGTCTATGAAATATTCACATTTTATTAATGATTCATGGATAATTAAATAATCAATATAAATGGGATTTGAACATATACCGTGTTAGGAATACCAATGATAGAGGATCTTTGATTAAAATTAGGATTTGGGATGGGCATGTTGAGTAAGGGGAGTTATCATTAATGTCGTCATTATTTGAGCCATCATTATCTTGGGGATACATGATTGTTAATCATTTGAGGGACCCATCAATTAGATAGGATAAGTGGGAAGTTCCTTCTATTAAGGAAATAAATGCTCAATTAAGGGGAACTCAACCAGATCATGAATTTCTAGTTAATTTAAAAAATGTCTCAAAATAAACATATCAGTGTTCTCATTGTGAAATAGGTACAAATGGTGATAATATACCCCGCAAATATAAGAGTCAACAAAAGGATAGGCTCTTACACCTAGAATAGATTGGTACTCTGGGTATGCTAATAGTAAAGAATAGTCCATACGGTAAATATGTGTGTGAATGGATAACCCTATAATATATAGGAGTATGGAAGAATAGACTATTTTGGGACCTTGTGAGGATTTATGTCCCCAAGGTGGGTGAAAGGGTGGTTCGTATATGAGGTTTGTACACGATGGTGGGAGCGGTCTGTGCAGGAAATATTGATAGAGGATAGTAAACCAGATATCCACAAATTAGATCTAATGAGGGAGGCCGACAAGCATGGGTACAATAGAAAGGAGACTATTTTGGTCGGTAAAATCCTAGGGGATCCTGATCCACCCATGGGATGCATAGAGTAAAATTTAAAACATGTTCATTGAGTGATATAGGGATAACATGGTTATCTATATATAGGTTGATCACATAGTCACTACATATGTATATATTCAATATATAGAGGAGTTTCCATATACCCGGCTTGTAAAAAATCCATAAGAAAGGAACTTCATAAAAGTAACTTCATGGGGAGTGATCAAAAGTGGGTTAAACAATTACATGTATCTTCTATAATACCTATTATTTTCTAGCCTTATGTGTTTATTTTTTCATTTTACCTCTATAAAGATTCTATAAATTGATATCCTAGGTATTTATATGTAATTTATCTGTAATCCATTTTCTCATATTGGTGTGAATGTGGTAGGGAGTGTGTGACCATGTGATATCCTTGATATATATCTATTAAAAACAAAAATTTTACAACAATGAGATTGATATAAAAGAATGAAACAATGAGTTTGATGTTATAGGGATCACCATCTTAGTATCAGATAGTTTGTATGTGGTTGTACAATGGGGGAGGTCGATCCATCGACCCATATATGAGTAGTCGGTAGTGTGGTTAGTGAGGGAAAATGATAGATATATTGCCATTATAATATATAATAGGTATGATGTGGATTGTTATGGAATTATATAATATCTACATGGTGGGTATTCAAATGCATTGAAATTCTTTTTGTTTGAATAATGCAGTACATAGGCTGTTATATATTGTTTCCTTTTTTCCCTTTGTATTTAATTCTACAGGAATCAAAAAATTCCCCCTATGAATATAGTCTAATAAACATGGTGACCTAAAAATTTTGGGTGAGTAAATGAATCCCACATTACTAACACATGATTCACTTGGGAGCCCTATAGTTTGTGCAAATAAGATTACGGTGAGTAGGGAAACCATACATGGAAGATGAAGAGTTTCATCATACGTTATAAATAAGTATACACCCTCTACTTAATTTCTTCTTATATAGAATTGTAAAACTAATATTTTGGGGGTAAAATGATCATGTTTGAGATTCACCCTACCCTACTCCCAAAAAAAATCTTCAATGACCTCGATAACTGGTTTATGTACTTCACATAGCTACTTATTTTTCTACATGGTCACATGGAAAAAAATTATATTCGCACGAACATTTTTCAAGGTAAAAAAATTATACATTATCGCATATTTTTATAAAAAATTACAAGTTGTCCATATGTGATATCCAGGTAGTTATTGTTAGTGAAATAATTCATTTCTGTATTTTTTATTTTCATTTTTCAATATATGTTTTTACTTTTACATAAACTGAACCAAGAACATTGTGAGCATACTTAATCAATGTCTGTATGTAAGGATTTGACTTTTAAAATCATAAATGATGACCAAAATTTATAAGTTTATGTAAATAATAGTTTCCTATTGTATATAATGGGATTAAAAATTCAAGACTATATAGTATAGGATAGGTTTTCCATTCTATGGGTTTGGGTTACTAAGTCATTCACCAATTCATGTATTGAGAATGTGAAACCATCACTCCATTGGATCAAATGGAACCCAAACACCCATAGAGACAACATATCATAGATCAGTCTCTTTATTAAATAAATAAACTATCTATAAAGTTATGTAAGTTGAAATATTCATTTATTCCTATAGGAGAAACCATGTACCATTAAGCCAGACATGCACAATTGTGGATCAATTAGTAGGAATTCAACATCAATTCAGAAAATCATTTTTTCATTATGCTAGAAAATTAGATATGTATGGGTGTATAACAAGTATTATGGATGGACCATTAGGGTATGGTGGTGATTTAAGGAATTTTATCAATAAATTAATGTATTTTGTTTATTGTTTGTTTTATAAATTTCTTATACATTCTCTCATTATAACGAGTAAATGATTTTAGATTTTTTCATCAGATGGATCCCAAATTCCAATACATAAAACCTATTTCACATAGGGGTAGTAATCAACCTCCATGTTGTGTAGAAGGCCAGCAAGGACAACGTCCTTAGATATATTTATTATGATTTTCTTCCACCGTCCATAAAATGGAAAGATACGAGGAGTGCCCCACCACTTTTTAAGGAGGTATTAAATATAGAAATTTTTTTTGAAAGGGGATAAACCTTATCATGAAGTTTATTTTCCCTTTATGTAGTGGATGAACCTATTTATAATTATATATATATATATATATGAAATGCATTCCAAGAGACCCCAAATGTTCCTAATTCACAAGAACTGTGGAGCGGTATGTGTCAATTATCCAATTAAAGGAGAAGTCCAATTTAACAGTTGAGGCTAGTAATTTACAATTATGACTGACATATTATCCACCTGTAGACTTTCATATAAATTTATAACAAATGTAATATTCTATAAACATGATAAAAGATGTCATGAGTCAGGGTTGGATCTTTTGTAATGGCCTCCCAACTTAAAAGTGAAAACCATATCATTTTAGAATCAATAATGTTGGGTAAATTTTATTTTCAACATGGGAATGTATATAAGGGGAATGATTCATTCCAAATGACTGGTCATTTATAATTGTTATGGGGTTGAATAATGTATCATTCCATTTTGTATAACATCATCAATTCTCATGATATCTTTGGTTGTCAATTCATTCATTACATCTTCAGTATAAACGATATGAGGTTTAAATTCATGGATATTTGAGAGTTAAGTAGAAAGTAAAATTATCACAACTAGTTTCTATTTTCACTATATACACCACCATTAGTATGGTAACTAATAATGAGATTAGAAATTTCAAATAATAGTCCTGTTTAATATTCTTTCAAGATGTAATATTTTTATCTAATATAGTTGGGAAAATTATCTAAATGGGGTATATTTAATATAATTTTTGGATGTAAATTAGCTGTGTTAAAACTTTTAAAACTATTTCTTCAAGTTTGAGAACTGATAGACATATAATGGTAGAATATCAGTTATAGATAATGATGACTAGAGAGGAGACATGTTTATAATTGTGCCTTCTCCCAACTGACATTGTCAAAGGGAACATGACAAATAATTCTGAAACATGGATTCAATCATACCTTGATGGGTACTTTGGAGATCTAGTACCTCAGTTTAGTGGCCCATTTGCAATAAAAAATGAATATGAAAAAGATAATTGAGTGGAGGAGAATTTAAATGGGATTATGTTTCAAAAATAACTAGTAGGAGTAGAAATGTATAGGGAGAAGGTATCAATAAAGGGGGAATCATCATCCCAAGTTCAAGTGATGCATGTGAAAAATGTGGGTGTTTCATCATCAGGGAGTAGGGTTACTGCCATTTTATCAGTTCCATTAAATGTCAAATATTTAGATTCTTTTAGGGATTGAGATTTTTATAGAGAATCAATATCCAATAAAGAGGTCTAGTATGTGATCTATTTGATTGACATTCTTCGGTTGGGGTTTGTCTTGGTCAATGTTCATGTTGGTCCTTCTTATGAATTTGATACTTTTGAAGTGAAATCCTATATAAAATATTTATGGGTTTCTATCTATTTTCTTAACTATACAAAGTTTTCAATCAAATTGTATGTCAAAATTTCTAGAGGATGAGATAGGAAATGAAGATGACTAAAACAAGAAAATCTCATCTCAGGAAGAAGTAAACAAAATGTTCCTCATTGGGCATTCTGTTTTGATATTTTTGTTTTCATGACATTAACAACTCATGTAACAATAATAGGATTAAAAAATGGATCTATCATAAGAATATGATTTAACACATGTTGTATCTTCAATGTATTATACTAGTGATATAACAAACTCATTGTGTTTTTTAGGACAAGACTGAAAATGAGGGATATGTCTCTCCCAGATTGATGGAGCATATAAATGTAGTAATCTCTATCTTGGCGGAGGTTTTTCAATACCACCACCAGTTTATCCATTTAGGATTTTTATGGACAACGAAATACATTAATTGAAGGGTTTAAATGCATTGAAAATAAATCTTTATTAGAGGATAATAGGTAAATGTTATATTTACCATTGCACATTAAATTTCTTGGTTTCTCCCATAAATGCACATTGAATTGTTTAGATATCATCAATCACTTATTAAATTCATAGAAACCATATTCGTATGGGTTTGAGGTTATTATACATTCTAAAGGGGTGTCTTTTAATGTAATGATAGGGTGTGATTAAGAATGTATTCACTTAAATATGGATTTGCGTATCTCAAACTGCACTATTTCTAGTGAATAAGGTAATATTATAGGATCTCATACTATACACATTTTTTATATTCTTGTAACATCAACTGACCATTAATATTATAACATGGCTTATTACATTTTTTGATACCTTATAAACAAAAAATTATATATTCTAGACAATTTATTACCATGAAAACTTGGAATAATTTATGAATATTAATAAAGAGGTATAGAGGAATAAGTCATCCCAATTAATGTTCGACTTGGTCGCTTCTATTCGTTGTAGGATAATTTGAATTTCTAACACATATATCATTATATATAAAGAATATTACCATAATGACATTGTAATTGGGAGGGAAGTATCCTCTATTCTGTTTATTTGGATGTGTCTTTAGCCTATGGTTTTGAAAATTGTGGATTCCCCATAGAAGCATAAGACAGATCCTGGAGGTCCTCAAGAAGACATTCATCAACAATATGTTTCTTCCCCATATATAAATGTGATTATCAATGTATGGGAGATCATGATACCACTAGTTGATCCCAGAATCAAAAGAGATAGAGATTCTATGAAACATCATATAATGATCTAGAATGGATATTCACATTTATAGACCATTTAGAAAATAGTATCATATATATAAATGAGCCCCTTCATACTCTTGTTACTGAGGCTTCAACCATTACAGAGATCTATAAATGAGTATTTAGTGAGAATTTACAGCATCTTATACTTTTCATTTCAACATTTTTGATGATAATAAGAATTTTTTAATATTCTAGGTAGTACCATACCTAGTATTTGGGACTATTAAAGAGGTAATTGTTCCCACAACTCATCCATAAAGACATGTGAAGTTTGATCCTTCTTTGGGATATTCCATCTCTATGACTACAACGCAAGTATAATCTTTGAGTGAGATGGTTCATGAGTACATTGAATTCTACATGAGTGTCTAAAAATCTAGACAAGAAGATAGTGATAGGATAAAAATGTCTTGACATATCATATGGGAAGATATATTGAATTTGATCTATCAGACCCTTTTGGGAGACGTACCAGGAAAACACCCCAAGAGTTGTTGTATATTTACAATGAATGTGTATGATGGGTTTGACTATCACTTGGACTACAGTGCCATAAATAAAATTATTTAGATAATAAATCGATAGGATGTATCCCAATAACTTCTTGTCAATTAATTATTAACATTATAATCCACCAATATCTAAGATAATACTTCCTAAGATTATTTCTATCATGCCAGGATTGGTATAGGTTAGTAGTGCTTGGATGAAATAGTAACATCTTGAACAGAGTAGTGTAAAACACCAATATTTTAAGAGGTGTGTTCCAATTTAATATTCACCCCCATACTTTTTTCATTCAATGGTTGTTTTATCTTGACTATTTTTGGATATTGATGGAGGATCATAGGGAATTTTTGGGGTCAGAGTCCAAAAGGTATAAAAATATTAAAGCCATGGGCTGGGTTTAAGGTTAGGGAAAACATTGCATAAAATCGTTTGAAAATTATGAGTAAGGAATAATATTTTTAAAATAAAATGAAAGGATTTATAAATCCATGAAAAACATGTAATGTAATATAGAAATTTTTTACATGGTTGGTGCATAGTTTTTTAAACTGTGTGGCCTAAGCCTAAAAAGTGAAGTTACCTAGATATTCTAATCCACATAGTTAGTGCATGATATATCTAACCATGTGATCTAACCATGAAAAGTGATGTTCCTTATGCAGTGGTAGTCATGCAATCAGTGTGCTTGTTGACCATCAGTGTAGTTGAATCATTCGACCCCTTAAAAATGGAGATTACATCTTTTACCTTATGATTTTATAACCCAAAACCATTTTTCTCACCCATTTGGATAAGACTCCTACCAATCATGCTACCACTCCTTTTATTTACTTCTTATTTACTTGTCTCTTCCATTTTGATCATTATTTATTTTTTTGGAGATATTAAGGTACATATATGATTATTTTCTCCTCTATTGTTTATTTATCTCACTATCCTGTGAGATTAAATTTTTATTCCATTTTTCAAAGGATGTTGTAATCATTTTCAATCTCTACATCATTAAAATTAATATAAAGATAAAAATCAATTGGTATATTTATATGAGTGTAATGATGGTGGTTTATAAGAATAATTGTTATATTTTTACCATTTATTGATGTATTCTTTGAGTGGTCACATTGAAATTACAACACATTTGACTTAAAATTGAAAATTAAATACCATTATCCCTAAATAAGAAAATAAAACCTCACCATGGGCCACTAATAGCTCAATGGTAAGTATAATGGAACATTATCTATATTTAGGGTGTGATTTACCTTATTATACAATCTAGGTAAGTAAATAGTCATCCATTTTTTTCCAGGACATAAAAAATTAATCATTTATATGATTTGAGATTCCTAGAGAATTTTCTAGGATCCTACATCAATGGTTTTTAAGAGATACTAAATGAAATATAATTTAATTAAATGAATAATGAATTGCATTTATACATATATTATTAATAACGATAGATAATTCATTTGGGTGATTCCCCAAGGATTTAGTGATAACTAATGCTACCTTGTGATTCGTTGGAGAAACCCCCTTGGATACCTAATTTCACTCTATTTTAAATTCCATAGATTATTCTACATTCAATTAATTTCAACTAATTCTTTTAATGATAAGGGGAAGTCTTACTTGTAATTATTGTGACAATGATTTGGAATTCTAAGGGGCACCCCCTTGTTTTTATGATGATCATGGTTTATAATTCAAAGAGGCATCCCTCTTATAGTTGATATTATTATTTTCTTGAATACCAAGGTGAAGTCTTTAAAGGATTCATGGTGATTTATAATTTTGGATTTCATTGATACACACTGAAAATTAATTTGTGTATACTTATGATCCTTATTTTTTATGGCTTGGATTAGATCCTAAAAGTTGATATGAATATCAGTTTCGGATACAAGGGATTTGCTTCATGGATCCAGTTGTTAATTTTTGGGTCTTATAGTGTAAAGACCCTTAAATTTCAATGAATTTTTTTTTCTTAAATACTTTGGAATTTTACTAGTATGTGACTTCTGACGGCACTTGATTTCGGGGCCCGGTGTTCCCAGAATCAATTTCCGAATTTTAGCTCAGGTACGTTCAGTGAACAAACAAGAAGGTTTTTCTAACTTTTGAACCGGTGCCTCGAATTGAAATATGAGGGAACTGATGAACTCGTAGAGACGGTAATTGCTTAAGGGGACATTTACCATAGTTTCGTTTTAAGTGGGTTTGATGTTTTATTGGGGTTTAATTAAGAGGTGAATAAAATTGTTTGTACAATTTTATTGTATCGAGGTTAAATTCCTCCCATGGGTAACTAAGGGTGGGACCCACAGACACCTAACTACCCAAGGGTAGATGTTAGGGAGGTGGGTCCCACACGAGACCCAACCATTCAATTTCCCTTTAACTCATAAAACCCCATCTTTAATTTTTCCAAAGCCTCCCTATTAATTTTTTTCCAACGCATTTAATTAATGGGGATCTACGTCTCCCTTCCTTTAATATATGGTCAACACGTTATTAAATGTGGTGATTGAATTTTGGAAGTTTCTATGAATGTGTAATTAAATAATAGGAGGAGGGTATTATTTAATTTTGTGATAGAGCATTTGTTATGCGAGGGAGATCGAGAGAGCTCTTGAGATTTTGGAAAAACGCCGACTTATGACGAATAACAACTCCTCTTTTGACGAAAAAATGCTAGTTCCTTGGAGAACGATGATGCACCACCCCTTTCTATTCTCCGCGACAAGAGAGGAGACACTCTTTCTTCCTCAGTGCACTATGATGACTCCTACGATACATTTCCATGTGACGCCTTCTACTACGATGCCGATGTTCGACATCAATTGTTGAGGTATGGGAAACATTGTATATTTTTCATTTATGACAATTATAACCTCGTACTTGGTTTTTAAATTGTTAGGCGTAGAATTGAACCTCTAACTTGGTGGATGTGGGTTAACGAACAAGCCCGGACCCACTGATATTTTGTTCTTCATGCGTGGGGTGTTTGGAGACGACGAAACGGGACTGAAACGGAAAATCAAAGCCTTCGCAGTGAAGCTCGAGTCCCGAGATGACCATAGGTGCAGACGGGGGAAACACCAAACCACCAGAATAACTCTGGTGGCCCACAGAGTACCACAGCAGCGCCCCGACACACCGCGGCATTGGATGCAGTGGCGAGGGGGGAGGATCCCGTGGCCACGTGGGATCATGGGTGACCAGCGGCGCCACCCTCGTGCCGCTTCCGAGGAAAATGGGGGTCAAGCTCCGTGCTCGGCTCGCTGGCCGAGCCAGCGCACCCCCACTGGCCGGGCCGGGGCGGGTCGCGCGGACCGGTCCTTGCCTTCCAGGTTGGGCCGGACTTGGACACGGGTTGGGTCGACCCCGTTCGGGCCAACCCAGTGGGGGTTGGGCCGGGTCGGACTGGGCCCGAAAACCCACTACGGACCGTTTTTCGGTCTTTTGCCCATAACATGAGTTAAGGACATCCGATCGACGAACCGTGAGTTGCATAGGAATAATTTGACGAAGGAGGACATTTCGGTATATTACAATTGTGGTTTTGGAAAAGTTTTTGTATGGATGGGTTGGTTCGATCCCGAGACCAACAAGGCCCTTGGAGTGGAAACACATATAACTTAAGTACCGGAATTCCGATTGACATGTCGTCAACTGCGTTGAATTCATTTTGTTGAGATGGTTATTTTGGCATACTCCACTTGATTTTTGGATGTAGCTGGAGTATGGTCATGTTGGTTTTATCTTAAAAACCAACTGGGCCCCTAGGACGAAAAAGCCAATAACTCTCAAACGGGGCGTCCGATTAGTGCACCGTCTGTCGTGTTGGGTTTCTATGGACAAGTATAAACTTTTGGATACATCAACTATGGAGTTCGTAACTATTGATGTATCGACTATCTTTGTCGAAAAGCAGACCCTCCCGAAATCGAGTGTGCTGTGTGCGGGAACCCTAGAGCTGGTTGTGTTGAGATGATGACGAGTGCACTTGGATCCTCTATGGGTTCGGCAGTGAGGACGACTGTACATGGATCCATCGTGGGTTCGGCAGTGACGAAGACCATACTGGGATCCTCTGTCGGTTCGGTTGTGATGACTAATGTTCTTGTATCCAACATGGATCTGACAGTATTGACCTCTGTACTTGTGTCCTAAGTGGGTCCGGCTGAGTAGCTGGTCTTGTATCCTATGTGTGTCTGACAGCTTATTCGGTCTTATATACTATGTGGTTCAGACAGCATAGATGATTCAGTGGCTACATCTGGTCATCTCTATCAATATATGAAAGATGTATACCTGTGTGAGCTGAGTCTTGACTTCAATCTTTATCATTGATGTGATTGACTTGATTTCATGTATGTACTGGGTTGGGCTTTCATGTGTGGACTGGGTGGTGTTTTCCTATGTGGACTGGGTTGTTCTTGGGATCTAGATTTGGTGAATAATTGTAATTTATTACTTAGATATATGTATGGGAATATAACTAATTTGAGTCGTTTGATACTTTGTGATTGTATCTTAATTTTGTGGTTTATCCTTTGTGTATTCTGAGAGATCGTCAGGGGTCTCAGGGTCCCTACTGATTATTGTATACTCACCCCTGCATGGGATATGCCCGCACTAAATTTTGTTGGATGTAGATGATGGACAAAACTGATCAAGGTGGAGGCTTGTAAATCTAGACAGTACCCGGAGATGGACCCCTTGGCGGGATGTACACGGAGCGGATGACCAGACCCGAGGAGCTGAGGAGACTATCTATTGCCACCCTTCAGGTGGGATTTCCGGTGGGTGACTTGGTGTTACTATTTTACATACTGTTGTTGTTCTTTCCTTTCAGTTGTACTATACATTCAGTTGGGTTTTTATACTAGCCCATTTACTTTTCAGCACTTACCTTGTACCCATCTTTACATAGTGCTTACGTCACATGCATACTCTTGTGTGTTTGTTTACATTAAAAAGGCAATGCATTTCCTTTTTTTGGGATTTATTCCTTTGGTGCAAGTCACCAGTCCCTGGCCTATGGAAGGTAGGCTTGGGGAAGTCACGACACAGGCCCCGAGGACGGCTCGTGACAAATTGTTATCAGAGGAGTCGGTTCTACCGCAGAACTCAGGACACTGATCATTCCTTTCTGTGAAGAAATATTGTTAAGAGTATTGAGTGTGTTTTTCAGTCCAGGGAGTCCATTGTTACATAAAAAAACTGATTGCATGTGTTTTTTCCTTTCAAAAGTTTTCTTTGTGATTTCCATGTGTCAGCTCACCAGGTGTAATGTTTGATCATGGAACACCTATTTCTTTTTAGGATGGCCCTACAAAGGCATCCATCCAGGGTTCCTAGTTATGTGCGGGATGGCAGCCCACCGAGCGATGAGGCCTCGGTGCAGGGCCCCATTACAACGGAGGCACCAGCGGTACAACTACCCACTGAGCAACTGAAGTTGCCAGCCCTAGCAGTGGAGAGTGCACGCCTCATGAGCACGTTGCAAGAGTTTTAGAGACCGAGGCTGTCGAGGTTCTGTGGAGAGACGGATCTTCAGGAAGCCGAGGAATGGATGGAGGCTATTGTCAAAGTCTCCAGATTGGTAGGGACACCAGAAGACCATATGGTGATCTTTTCCACGAGTCTCCTGCATGCGGAAACAGGTATATGGTGGAGCCTGATGCTCCAAGTGCACGACGAGGCATCACTACATTGGACGGACATTGAGAGCCTCTTCTGATCGATGTTTCTACCAGCCACCCTCCATGCGGTGCGCATCTAGCAGTTACTACAACTGCGGCAGGGTAGCCTGACAGTATCGTAGTACTCGACGAGATTTAACAACCTCTCACGCTACTCCACGGACATGGTACGAGACCCATTCTTTCGGGCTCGGACCTTTGATCAGGGACTGAGGAATGATATCAGAGCTTTGACAATTCCCCTTACCATCCCGTTGTAGGCAGGGGTGCTAGAGTGTGCCCTTTTAGTGGAGAGCTTCTATGCCGAGCCTCCATCAGTAGTGAGACCCACCGTAGGATGGCACAGAGCGGAGTCTTCTGCAGCTGGCAGTCGACAGATGTCATAGGGGTCCAAGTAGACCAGGCCGTTAGGTGGGCGACCTCAGGATACAGGTTTGGCTGTGCGGGGCACACGGCGCAGAGCCAGCCTTACGAGGAGCAGACAGTGCTATGCATGCGGCGGGCAAGGCCACATGGCTCATGACTACCTGACCCTCCATGCAGACGAGCAGTAGATAGTGGAGGGACCTCCCAGGCTGTGGCATAGGATCGAACGTGGGGGTTCACAGGGAGAAAGAAGACGAGGCAGAGGATCTGGCCGTGTAGTGGGTGGTGGGCTACGTTTTGAGGCTCTACCACCACCACCCACAGGAGGTCCACCCTGACCACAGATAGCTGGCGAGCAGAGGCAGGCACAGCTCCAGGCACCAGAGACTTACAACCACAACGCATCTGAGACGATTCGAGGTACTATCTCTGTCTACTCAACCCTTGCTTCAGTTCTTATAGACACAGGTGCGAGTCATTATTTTATTGTCGCTTCCCTTGTTCGTAGTTCAGAGATTCTGATGGATCTGTTTTCTTGATCCTTACGGCTATAGACTCCTATGAAAGTAGATTCGATGATTACACACTGGTTCCAGCAGTGTGAGCTTACTCTAGGAGGTTAGAGATTCGGCTGAGATCTTCTTGTAGCAGCGTCGAGGCCTTACAACGTCATCTTGGGTATGGATTGGTTATCTACAGTCCATGCCCAGATCGACTGTATTAGGCGCATGGTGCGGTGTGTCTGCACAGATGGGACCAGGTTCACCTCCACCAGAAAGAAGGGAACCTTCATAGTATAGGATGGACTTATGAAAAGGAGAGGGCAGCTGATCACACATCAGTTGGCTAGTCTCATCCTTGGAGCAGTTGAAGTGCGGAGTCCGTGTTTTCCTATTATGGTGGATCTGTATGCGTACGTTTTTCCTGACGATGTTTCAGGACTACCTCCTCACACAGAAGTATATTTATATGTATACCAATACCCCTGGACATCACCGATATCTACTCCAGAATATCGGATGGCTCCTATCGAGTTTCGTGAGCTGCGGGTACAGCTGGAGGACTTACATTGGAAGGGTTTTATCCGACCCAGTGTTTCACCCTGGGCTTTACCGATTATGTTTGCCAAGAAGGCAGATGTGAGCTTGCGACTATGTGTGGACTATCATCACTTGAACCAGGTGACCGTGAGGAACAATTACCCTCTTTCGAGGATTTACGATCTCTTCGATCAGCTCAATGCAGCATGATGGTACTCGATGATAGACCTCAGGTCGGGCTATCAGAAGCTCAATGTTTGGGACGAGGATGTGCAGAAGACGGCCTTCAGGTGTCGTTATGGCCACTATGAGTTATTGGTTATGCCCTTTGGCATGACCAATGCTACAGCAGTGTTCATGAGTCTCGTGAATAGAATCTTTTATTCTTACCTCGATCAGTTTTTCGTAGTCTTCATTGACGACATATTGATTTACTCGACTAACGAGGAGGAGCACGCCTACCACTTGTCGGTTGTAATGGATACCCTCTAAGAGCACCAGATTTATGGTAAGCTCTCGATGTTCTAGTTCTGGATTCGAGAGGTTCACTTCTTGGGGCACGTCATCTTAGAGGTGGGAGTTGTAGGGGATCCCGCGAAGATTGAGGCAGTTCTCTCCTGGGAGCCACCCAGGAGCGTGATGGAGGTGCAGAGTTTCCTAGTTCTAGATGGGTACTATCAAAGATTTGTTCTTGAATTTTTCAGAGTTGCAGCACCGCTTACAGCCTTGACGAAGAAGTGGAAACCCATTGTGTGGCCAGACAGATGTCAGCAGAGCTTCCAGGAGCTGAGGAAGAAGTTGACCAGTGAACCCATCTTTAGGATGCCGGATAAGGGTGTAGGGTATGTTGTTTATTGCGACGCATCAGGGACACGACTCAGGTGTTTCCTGATGTAAGATAGAGTAGTGATCGCTTACGGTTCACGGCAGTTGAGGAATAATGTGAAAAACTACGCTACCCATGACCTGGAGTTAGCAGCAGTGGTCTTCACCCTGAGGATGTGGTGGCACTATCTAATGGGTGAGTGCTTTATAGTCTACTTTGACCACGATAGACTCAGGTACATTTTCTCGGAGAAGTACCTGAATCTGAGACAACGACGATGGCTCGAGTTCCTCCAGGATTATGACTTTGAGATTTTCTGTACTCCTGGGAAGGGGAATGTTGTGGATGATGCTATCAGCAGGAGATTGGGAATTCAGATACATGGAGAGGAGATGTAGAAGTTAGCCGCTTTGTAGATACCTTTCATGGATAGAGATGGGGAAGCCTATCTACAATCCCTCACAGCCACTCCTCCACTACTTTAGCGGGTCAGAGAGGCACGGTGTGGGGACGTTGACTGTGAGGCGCGACATGCTCAGATATCCTTAGGATTGGCACCCGATGGATTTTCAGAAGGTGGGGAGCACGTCATCTTCTTCAGGGGACATACCATGGTATCAGTTGCACTGTAGGAGGAGGTGGTGAGAACGTTCCACAATTCCCCTCTAGCAGTAAATCTAGGAGTAATGAAGATGTATCAAGACTTTAGATGACAACACTGGTGGCCGGGTTTGAAGAAGACTCTGGCAGAGTTTGTTTCTCGATGACTCACTTGTCAACATGTGAAGGCAGATCACCAGGTACCTGCATTCTAGGTATATCCCTTAGAGGTCTCAGAGTGGAAGTGGGATGGCATATCCATGGATTCCGTGACGGGGCTTCCACGTACTTCAGAGGGAACAACTCTATATGGGTGATTGTCGACTGACTCTCTAAGTCATCCCCCTTCCTACTGATCAGGGAGTAGGGATCAGTAGAGATCCTAGGACGCCTCTACATCCAAGAGAGCGTACGACTTCATGATGTGCCATATTCTATCATCTCCGATCGAGATGCTCTCATTACTTCCTGTCTTTTGAAAAGGGTTACATGAGGCTTTTGGGACGCAGCAATGCCTGATCACTGCCTTTCACCCTCAGACAGATGTCCATACGGAGGGGAACATTTAGACACTTGTGGAAATGCTCTGTGTTTGATTCCTTGACTTTGGTCGCAATTGGGAGGTTCACCTACCCTTGGTGGAGTTTGAGTACAATAACAGCTACCAATCCACTATCTAGATGGCACCTTACGAGGTACTGTACGGCCGTTCATGCAGATCACCTATGTGTTGGACTGTCCCGGGGGAGTCAGCACTCGTAGGACTAGAGATGGTTCAGGCTACGATGGAGAAGGTGCAGATCACCCAGGAGCGGATGAGGATTTCATAGAGCAGACAGAAGTCCTATGCTGATAGGAGACGAAGGCCACTGGAGTTCGAGGATGGCGACCACATTTTCTTACGGGTCTCACATCGGTGTGGGTTGCATTGGTTTGGCTGGGGCAGCAAGTTATCTCTGTGATTCATTGAGCCTTTTCAGTTCCGTAGAAGAGTAGGTGAGGTGGCTTATCGCCTGGCCCTTCAACCTCAGCTGCACCGGGTGAACACTGTCTTCCACGTATCTCAGTTGAGGAAATATGTGCATGACCCAATGCATATCATTGACCACGTGGAGCTGAAAATTGATGACGGGGCGACATTTGTGGAGGTCCCGGTGGATATCGAGGATCAACAGGATCGGGTCCTATGTGAGCGATTGATTCCTCTTGTGCGCATTCGTTGGCAGCACGAGATCCTCCAGGATATAATATCGGAGTAGGAGGCTTAGAGGCATGCTCAGTACGCTCGTTTGTTTCACTAGCTTATGTTGTAGCATTACAGGGACGTAATGACCTGAGGTGGGAGTAATGTAATGACCCTAAAATTTCATGGAAATTTGAGTTTTCTTAAATACTATGGAATTTTATGAGTCTGTGGCTTCTGACGACACTTGATTTCGAGGCCCGGTGTACCCAGAATCAATTTCCGAATTTTAGCTCGGGTATGTTTAGTGAACAAACGAGCGGGTTTTTCAATCATTTGAACTGATTCCCAGAATTGAAATCTGAGGGCACTGATGAACTTCCATCGTCGGTAATTTCTTAAGGGGACATTTAACGCGATTGCGTTTTAACTGGCTTTGATGTTTTTTTTTTGGGTTTAATTAAGAGGTGAATAAAATTGTTTTGTAAAATTATATTGTAGGGAGGTTCAATTCCATGCATGGTTAGTTAAGGGTGGGACCCATAGGCACCTAACTACCCAAGGGTGGATGTTAGGGTAGTGGGGCCCACACAATCCCCAACCATTCAATTTCCCTCTAACTCTTTAAAACCCCCTCTTTAATTTTGGCAAACCATCCCTATTAATTATTTGCCAATGCATTTAATTACTGGGGATCTAACACTCTCTGTCTTTAATCAACGGTCAACACGTTATTAAATGTGGTGATTTAAATTTTGGTAATTTCATTGCATGTGTAATTAAATAATTGGGTGATCCTATTATTTAATTTTGTGAAAGAGATTTCATTGTGCGAGGGAGATCAGGAGAGATCTTGCACTTTTGGAAGAACGCCCGCTTCCGATGATAAACAATGCCTCTTTCAACGAAGAAACTCCAGTTCATCGGAGAACGACAACGCGCCACCCATTTCTATTCTACGCGACAAGAGAGGAGAAGCCACTTCCTCCACGGCGCACTCCGACGACACCTACGATCCCTTTCCCCATGACGCCGACATTTGAAATCAATTGTTGAGGTAGGGGAAAATTTTTATATTTTTCATTTATGAGAATTCTACCCTTGTTATTGGTGTTTTAGTTTTTGGGCGATGAATTGAACCTCTAACACGGTGGGTGTGGGTTAACGAACAATCTGGGACCCACCGCTGTTTTTTTATTGATGTGCGAGGTGTTTGGAAATGATGAAACATGACCGCAATGGAAAATATAAGCCTTCGTAGTGATGCTTGGGTCCCGAGATGACCGCAGGCATAGTCTGGAGCAAAAACGGACCACTGGAATGACTCCGTAGGCCCGCGGGGAACCGCGGCAGCATGGGTTGCCGGCGCTGCGGTGCTGGCTGCCCGCCACCTAGAGGCGGCGGCACCTCGGCTCACTGTTGGAATAATCCCACCCCGGCATCACCCGCGGTGGTGAGGGAAAAGGATTCTGCGGCCTCATGGGATACGGGGTGACCAGCGACACCACCCGGGGGTCGCGTCCGCAAAAAACTGGGGACGCACCCCCGGCTCGGCTCGCTGGCCGAGCCGGCATACCCCCCCTGGTTGGGCCAAGGTGGGTCGCGTGGACTGGGATGCCCCCATCCGGGCCGGGTTGCACCATACAGGGCCAAAACTTGACCCGGTTCGAGCCGACTCAGGGGGGGTCTGGCCAGGTCGGATCGGGCCCAGACCCCCACTTCGGACCATTTTTCGGTATTTTTCCCATAACTTGAGCTACAGACCTCTGATCGATGCACCTTAAATTGTGTAGGAATATTTTGATCAAGAAGTACATTTATGTATATTAAAATCGAGTTTTCGACAATGTTTGGGTATGGCCAGGTTGGTTCGAACCTGAAACCAACCGGGCCCTTGGAGTGAAAACACTTATAACTTAAGGACCGGACGTCCGATGGACATGCCGTCAACTGCGTTGATTTCATTTTGTTTCGAATGTTCTTTTGGAATACTCCACTTGATGTTTGTATGCAGATGGAGTACGGTCGGGTTGGTTTTATCATAAAAACCAACCGGGCCCCTGGGACTGAAAAGCCAATAACTCTCAGATCGGTCGTCCGATTGACGCACCATCTGCCACATTGGGTTTCATTGGACGAGATGGAACATTGGGATACATAAAATCTAGAAATAATAATAGTGGATGTATCAAATCTCTTTCTCTAGGAGCGGACCCTCCCAGAATTGAGTGTGCTGTGTGTGGGAACCCTAGAGTTGGTTATGGTGCGACGATAACGACTGCCAATGGATCCTCTGTGGGTTCTGTAGCGAGGACAACTGTACTTGGATCCTCTGTGGATTCGGCAGTGATGACGACTGTACTGGGATCCTTTGTGGGTTCGTTGGCAATGACTACTGTTCTTGTATCCTACGTGGGTCTAGAAGTATTGACCTTTGTACTTATATCTTAAGTGGGTCTGGCAGAGTAGCTGGTCTTGTATCCTATGTGGGTCTGATAGCTTAGCTGTTCTTGTATCCTATGTTTGTTTGACAGCTTAGATGATTTAGTGGATACATCTGATCATCTCTATCACTATACTAAAGATGTATAGCTGTGTGAGCTAAGTCTTGACTTCAATCTTTATCATCGATGTGATTGACTTGCATTCCTATGTGGACTGGTTTGTGCTTTCCTCTATGGACTGGGTGATGTTTTTCTGTATGTACTAGGTTGTGTATGGGCTCGAGAGTTGGTGATGAATTGTAATTTATGACTTTGGTATATGTATGCGAATATAACAATGTAGAGTCGGTTGATACTTCGTGATTGTATCTTTCTTTTTTGGTTTATCCTTCATGGATTCTGAGAGACCTTCGGGGGTCTCGGGGTCCCTACTGAGTATCATATACTCACCCCTACAAGGTCTATGCCCGCACTACATTGTGTTGGATGAAGACAACGTACAACACTGATTGAGGTGGAGGCTTGTGGAGCTGGGCGGTACCCGGAGGTGGACCCCTTGGTGGGATGTATAAGGAGTGGACGGCCATACCTGAGGAGCTGAGGAGACTATCTGTACCCACCCTTTATGTGGGATTTCCAGAGGGCGACTCGGTGTTTCTATTTTACTTACTGTTGTTGTACTTTCCTTTCAGTTGTACTGTACTTTCAGTTGGGTTTGTATGATGGCCCATTTACTTTTCAGCACTTACCTTGTACCCAGTTTTACATAGTTCATACTTCACTTGCGTACTCTGTTGTGTTTTTTACATCATAAAGGCAATGCCTTCCTTTTTTTTGAGAATTATGCCTTTGGTACTAGTCGCCAACCCCTGGACTATGGAAGGCGGGATTGGGGTAGTCACGACATGGGCCCTGTGGACAAGTTGTGGCATATAGATAGATAAATCTGGCTTAGGATAAATAAGGTTTGATCGATTCTGGGTGTCACCATGGAACCCAAGAATCAATGGTCATCCATTTATTTGGTTCATGTAATTATAAATATACTGTGAACATTAAAAAGAATTTTATTTATAAATTATATGGGAATACAGATTTCATTGGTGGTGTCTTATTGATTCCTACGCATTCCCTTATTGGACACTATTTGGTAACTAAATATACCTTTTGATTTTAGGACAAGAAAAATGAAAACAACCTATAAACAATGCTAAATATGGGATGCATGGATAGAACATGGGAGTTTGGGACTGGGCTAGGTTTTGATACCATTTTTTGATAGAGTTTCTAGTATTTACATTCATTATGTTGAGATATTTTTTTATATTTTTTGTTTTTAATGTATAAATGCCTGAGATATACTCATCTTTTTTAATACAGAATCATTTATGTTTAATTATTTATCAAATCTTTCATAGATATCTATTTTCTTATTTATATATATTGATGTATCTTATTACCTTCATTTTTATTATTGTTGTACTCTAATATTAAAGTACAATCTTCCCACTGTACCACCATAAATTCATATTTCTAGTCGGTATCGTCTATTATATCAGCAGGTGTGTGTGAGGTAACATGGTGACCTTATCCAGTTACTATTCAAAGTTAGTCAAGGGTTGAGACAACAGAAAATGGTATCAGATGCCATTTTCAACTATATTTTGATTTATGTAAGGTGGATATGGGATATAGAATTAACATGACATGGTAAAAAATTCATTCATAGAGTAGATAACCCATGTAAAATGGATGATATCATTTCCCTAGATGGAATTGAGGATTTTGTTGGTCAATTTTATTTTTGAATTATTTCAACATGAGTGATGCACATGAGTATAAGTTCACTAATTAATTAGATTTTATATTTTATGGTATGTTAAGAGTACATGTGATCATGAATTATATATTGAAGGTATAGTTCAAATGTAATTTTCATTATTTTCTTTAATTGTTTCCTCGAACTATGATATAGGCATGTTTTTTTAAGTGTCCAAAACCATTTATATAGTGTTTTCATGTATAAATGCATTGTGAAATCCTACATAACCGATCATATAAATGGATAAAATCATGTTAAGTAGAAATTTACCTTGATTATGATGAGGATATATCTAAATAAACTTCCAATTACAAAGTATTAAATTATTTAACTTGTTATTTTCCCACTATTGAGATACTCTACTGATAAGGGGGGATGAATCAATATAGACCAATTTTTATTAATTTAATCTCTTGATTAAATAACCCCTTATAACCTATTATGGTTCAGTTCACTCAAGAGAGAGTCATAAGATAACTCATATATTCAAAAATAAATGAAAACATGAACAGAAATATTATTTCAGCATTTTATCACTTCTCGAGTAACCTAAACCTTGTAATTTATGTTTAGTACCCCAAACCCAAAATCCTTTTCTATAAGAAACAAAAAATTACATGGTTATAATATTGTAATATAGTCACACTTTTCATATCTATTGTCACAATAGAAAATGTATTTTCACATTTTCATTAAGCATGATATATAGCTGATATGAGATTAATATTTTTGTGAAAATTATTTTTTTAGAAATAGATGATGTAGCTATCCCTCATTGTGCATTCAAATTAATTCTTGAATTAATAAACTCTTTATAAAGATCCATTTTAGAATTTTTCTCAATCTCTGACCATCTCCTTAAATGCATGTGCTCCACCAAATGTGAATTATGATCCCTAGGCTTCAATTATAATCTCACTTCAAGTTTTTTCCTTTAACTTATCTCACACAACTTTCTTCCATTTAAATCAAATTTTATTTTCCCATGATTAATCTCCATGTAATATAAAAACCCTAAAAATTCTCTAATTAAATATTATTAAAAGGTTTCAAAAAAAGAATTAAATTTTTACATTCATTTTTTGTAACATCAAATGAGAACCCATGAATACTTTAATGTTTCTTGTAAAAAACATGATAACATAATTCCTATTTTTTTCTTCTCTCAATTTTCAATGTGTGGCATGATAATATTTCCATGTGAAATTGATTTTAAGTATACTTATACTCATATGACTAAAATTCCCCATACCCAAAATTATTTAGAGTAACATCATATTTAAAATATTTTATATGTAATAATATATGTAAACAAGTATCTGGATCATCCTTATCATTTTATATTCTTCAATATTCTCATGGAATGATTGTGATCTCACAACTCACCTTTTTCTAACAAACTCATCCTCAATAAATTATCATTGATCTATAATAAACTCAGATCAAATCACTAATATATTGGAACATTATATAGAAACTAAATCACATCTAATAATTAATTCAATTACAATTATAGAATTTAAATATGGAGTTATCTTTATTTAAAACAACATCTTTGTGTAGCGCAACCACTTTTTAGGATAAAACATGTTGAAACATAAAAAAATAGGAAATATGGACATAATATATGTAATTTCTCATGAATATGATTGAATCATATTTTAGATGCGGTGAACATGTAGTTAAGGATCATATATATCATCATGGGGTTTAACTCTTCTAGAACACATTATTTATAGAAAAATTGGTTTTTACATAGCCAAATTTTCATATATAGTTGTGTAAAGTATGATCCCCTATAATGATTCACATTATTGGGATAATAGGATATATTGGATAGAAATATATACACATATAAAAATTTCTAATTTAATTTTCATATAATAATATAATTCTCATAAATAGAATAAATCCAATACATGGAGTTATTTTCATATGTAATGTTTGTTTACATAACGAAATTTTTGTATATGGTCCGAAATCTAATACATTATGAATTTACATATGTATAATTATCTAAAATAGAATAACTCATATATGTTGTAAATTATTTTATGAATAATTCACTTATGTGGGTTTATTCTTATTGAAGTCATCCCATAGATAAATTTTTTCATAAATCGATAATTCTTACACACTTGTCTGAGAAAACATAATCCTACTCTACATAATGTTATGGATGTTGTTTTTTCAAACCCTAAAGTGATATCAACCACTAAAATGAGTTAGAATAACTCATTGAAAACCTAAAATAATCCATAGTAAGTATTTAAAACAAATAAAATCGTCAACAACTCTAAGGGTACTTCAATCTCCCTCTCTTTTATTTTTTCGAAACTTCATTCACATATAATTAGAAAGCTCAGTTTTTAACACACTCCTAAATAATTCATGAGAATAATCACACTATAGCATGTCCCATATGAGATATTTATTTCACCACACCACCAAATAATTAATTTTTGAGATAATTACATCCCATATTGTTATGAATGTTTTTCTAGGTGACATAGATGATCTCCCCATCAATTAATGCATCAATTAAAATGGATAAAAACTCCACCAATAAAATTAAGCATAAATTTGGAAGGAATGTAATTGGTCACTCCTCCTTTTAGAAATAATTATATTCCCCTTTGACACGAAACCTGTCATAATTTCTCCCCCTTTATCAATAAAATAAAATGTTCCTGTGTTGGTGTTTCCTTATATCTTCATGTGAGAGGATAAGGATGAACCTCAATTTTCAGTCTAAACACACGAAACCTATATCTTGGTATGTCCATGGGGAAGATATCAGTAATCTAATTCTGAGTAGAAATATAGTCTATCATGATATCCCCATGTTTCACCCATTCCATTCTGAAATGATACTATATGTTGATATTATTAGATCTAAAGTTATATACACGGTTCATGAATAGGTTTATAACACTCAAATTATCACACTAAATCCTAAATTTCTTCTCAACATTATCTTTCATGTCCGATAGAATAATAACCATCCATATTACCTATGTATATGCAAGATTCCTAAACTATTCTAAGTGTCACTGAATTCTTCTTTCCTTTATACAAACTATCACAACCCTCGCCAATAAATAATGTTTCACCTAAGGTGGATTTTATATATTTTCAATAATGGGTCCCACTTGTATCAATATAGATTAGTAGATTCAAATCCTTACTATAATTGTAAATAAGTCCATAACTCACAGTTCCATTCACATATCTCAATTTTATATTTGCAGCTAGCATGTGTTACTCCATTATGTCACTCATAAATCAAGCACAAAGTGTCAATGAGAATGATATATTGTTCTAGATATAGTAAAATGAAATAGAATAACAGCAATAATTCAAATTAATTTTTAATAAACCTTTCTGTAACTCTCATCTTTATGAAATTTTATCCCAATAGATTTTGGTGTTGAACCACTATGGATTTTGGCATACCCAAACATTTCAATCCTTCACAAGCATGAATTTGATGAGAAAAAAATATATGATCTGAATATTAATCAATATATAAACTTAAAACATATCTCATATCTCATAGAAATTATATTTCAAAATATTCTTTCATTTTATCAGATAATTCCTCACAATTGTACTCATGGTCACTTGAAAAAATATGGTATTAAGAAAAACTATAAAAAATAGTGTATATATAGGTAGTTCTAGTACATAAAAATCAAGATAAATATTACCATTAGAATAATAAATTACTTTATAAGTCCATATATTTTTATTATGAGGCTCTTAGAGACTATTTCTAGCTATATAATTCATTTCTTATCTTTTAAATAATTACAACCATCAAAATCAAGTAAAAAAACTATGGTTGTTCAATAAATACATCTATCTCAAAGTCACAATTTAAACATACTAACTTCAAATCCCTTTTATAATCTATATTTCTATTATAAATCCATATTCTAGAAACAATGTCTATGTTTCAATCCTTTCTACTAGATAAATAGTCTTTTCAAAATAAATTTCTTCCATTTTAGTGTATTTTTCTCATACTAGTCAAGCTTTGTTCCTTATCAATTGTCATTTTCATTCAATTTTTACCACAACACCCATTTGGTTCTAATGAAATTTTTAACTTTTGGTCCTAGTAAATACATATATATTTCATTCTTCTTAATCTAATCTATCTCATCAATCATATCTTGTATCCATTCATCATGATTTTTAGCTTAAATTTTTTTTTGGATTAATATGGATATTAGTTCTTTATGTTCTCGCACAGTCATCATTTTTATTGTATGAATAAAATAAAATTATTCTCTCATGATTTTGTAACTTGGTTGGAATTTATTTTCAATAATATTAAAATATAAAAATTCTACATTTTTAGGTGAATATTTGTTCTATAATATGTACCAAATACCATTAGATAATTACCCTATAAAGATCCCTTCACTAAAATTCTCTTTAAACATTCCATGTATGTTATATTTGATGATTTTAAAGAATAGAATTCTTTAAAATTAATGGAATTGACATTTGGTTTCTTGTTATACCACATTTCATAAGGAGTGAAATGTGTCTTGGGTCATAAAATATATCTATTCTATATGTGTACAAAAAATACACCACATCACCAAAACACTCATATTCCTTCTGTATATGACTCCATTTTTTTAAGAATTATAATATGTGAAAAACTAATATTTTATTATATGTTTATAAAGGTAACATTAAAGTTAATCACTGGTAAAAATCTTCCCATGATTAGATCACACATTCTTAGTGATAATTAAATGTTACTTTTCATTTGGTTTTTGGATAACCTTGAACATATCAACTTCAACTGATTTATGCAAGAGAAATATCACATTGGCCATATGGGTGAATTTATTTATGATTTTGATGATATATAAGTCACCTATTTTTTATTTACATTTCATGGGGACACATAGATCAATGTGTATAATTTGTAGTGGCATTGTAGAGAGAATTTCTACCTTTTTATGAGTTTTCTAAGTCATCTATCCGTTTTTTTCATTTTTCAAATGCATCATCTTATTACTTCTTCAACATAGGAAGAACTTATAAAATATTATGATTCAAAATTTTACTGAATATTCATTAGAGATAAATGGAAATACCTTATATTCTATATCAAACTTTCATTTTTATAAGTCCTTTGATAGGAATTTTTAAGATAAAATATTAAAAATAGTTTCTAATTAGTACTTTTTTCCAAGAGAAATAAAACATCCATCCTATAAGAATTTACTTTAATAGTTATCCTTTTGAGTGTAGCCTTATACCCATAATCATGTGTCATTTTGATTGTTAATAGGTTATTATTTAACACTTCTACCTATATAACATCATTTGATTTCATATTTTGAGTCTCAATCACAGCTAGGTCAAAATAATTAATTTTTATCAAGAAACCATTACTAAAAGACACTACTCCACCATCATGGTTTTAAATATATATAGAAATATTTTTATTAGTAGTCATGTGGGAGGATCACCAACCATAAATAATTGATAATTTTATTTCTATATTGGCCTTCAATGAATTCTTATTAACACATGTTACCTCTCCCTTGTTTTTTATATTCCCATAACATTCATAGAAAAATTAGTATATCCTGGTAAAAATATCATACATTTTCCTAAATTGTTGCCCTATTTATAGAACCTCCCACAAACATCCTCAAGACACAAAAATTAGTTTTGATTTAGTATGCATGAATTATTTAATTTTATCACCATAAACATTGAAAAATTGATTTAATCTCCATGGTATGACATCCTTTATCCTCATGTCTTATCTTGAGAAATGACATATTGTACCATCATGTGTAGGATTTATCATAAAACAGTCCAAAAAATCTGTAATACCCTTGAAACCCAAATCCTATATGTTAATTAAAATTATACCAATTATTCCGTCCAAACATTCATTCCTACTATGCATTTTCCGTATGACTTATTGTTTATTTTAGAGAAAAATGCCTTATAGATTTGATTAATTCCTCTAATTATGTTATATAATTTTTATCTCTAATTTTTAGGGTCCACTCAGGTGAATATATTTATTTATCACTTTATTTATTAGTATAAATAAAACTAAAAATAAAAATTTCATGCTTGAATTTAACATGATATATCGTGGAAGTTCTCTTTATTGATTTATAGGATTCAACAATCACATCAATTTTTTTTTTCAATTCACCAATCTAGTTTAATATCATATATAAATAATGTGGATTCTATCTGAGTAAATTCATCTCCTTTCAAAGATAACATGTCATCAAGATCATTGGTCATCTTCTCATATTCAAATTCCTTCATCCTGATATTTTAACTCATTGACAAGGGATTCTTCTCTAATATCAAAATATTTATTTTCATAAATTATTTTATAGTTTAATTTTCCATTCATTTTATTATCCATTTTGAGAATTGTATTATAATCTATAAAATCATCATGTTCACTCTATAACATGTCTTAAAACTATGGTTTTTATGATCCATCATTATCAATAAATGAAGAGTCAAGCCCTTATTTACATTATCCATGAAATTAGTGTATTTATCACTAAAATCAATTTCAAAATCACTAGTTTCTGGTCTTCATGATTCCTCTTCATTTCTCATCATGATTATTCTATAGCAGAGGTTAATATTTTCTTCTTATTTTTTTCATTTTTCAATGATTCTTTTATGATATTATTCTATTTTTTTGTACAAATTCTTATCCTCATCATATTCAAAATTTGGTTCCACTTTATTATGTGTGTACATGAAAAAGTGCCCAATACCATTACACATATACAATATAAGGGGATACTTAACATTCCTCTTAATAATTCTTTTATTGAATATTTTATAGATAAGAGGATTATTCAATAAAAGTCTCTTTTATCCTCATTATTTTTAGAATCACATGTGTTTTTATTGTTAATTAGCTCTTTAGTTTTCAAATTTTTTATGACATCAAAATCCATTTTGTATTTTACCATTTTCTTAAGGGTAGTATTTTTTATCATATCATAAGCTATGTGAATATTGTAAAATTAATCTATTGAAATATACTCATTATCTTGTAGATCTTAGATACTTGGATTAATCCCCTCTCTAAAATTCCTCATATACTTCTTAATAATTGTATACTCTGAAAGTTTTTCTCCAAAACCCCACATATTATAGAAAAACTAATTTAATTGGGTGAAATCATCTTCAATATTATCTTGTTTATCAATCAATTTTTCTTCAAACACACATCTCCATTATATTAATTTAATCTCCATGAAAATCACTTAGACATCTAAGACACTTTCAATATCATAAAATATTTACTTTCCTTTTGATGTGTAATGAATCCTCTAAATACCATTTTTCCAATAGTCTTAATATTTGTAACTTCCCATCATGGTGGACACTAAACTAGTGCACTATGCTGATTCACCACAAGGCCTCAATCACGCAACCCCATTTACCAAAGGCTAAAAACTTGTAATAAGGGTCTAAAGGTGGTATAGTGGGGATATTATACCATCATAAAAGAGTAACAATCTTGTAAATTATAGAATCTAATCCAAAAAGTAAATAATAAGACTTTATAATAAATTATTAACTAAAATAAAATCATGTGGTAATAATAAATGAAATACAGTTAGGGAGTGAATACCCATGTCATACATACAAAACTGATCACCCACTGAGCCAATCACATAAATAGGAGTAAATAAACAAAATGGAGATAATAGTATTATGATCTACTACTAACTCTAATACAGGCCACATAACTAGTCTCCAAGATACTACTGAGTGAATCTAGAATGATAAAATAATCCCCATGTGTAGCACTTCTCGATAATCTACCATGGGATGAAACTTTATCTATAATTCAATATGTGCTCAACCTACAAAGTAAAAATAATTTTTGCACACACAATGATGTGAATGTATAGGGTGATAAATAATCTTATTATTCCTCCCAATGATTAACCTATAAATATTTTTTCATATGTGTAACCTCATGTAATATGACCATCCTATCCGAGATACCACTAGATTATTAAATATAAAAATAAAATAAAAAGAGACATAGTTGATACTTGGGTCCATAATCCCAATCGACTATATCTACATCTAACTATGATGGAATATCCCTTGTACTATTCCATTATATATACATAAAAATTTATAAATATAATAACATACACATATATGTCTATGTATATATATGACAATAGAATTGACACCATATATCAGACTGAGCATTACATGAAAAATATCATAATAGACATAATCCACAGTCCTCCCTATACTCTGAGATCAGGTTGAATGGAATTCTGTGACTAAGAATCTGAAATGTATTTCGTACCACTCAATCCATGTAACATTAGGACAATCCTCAGGTATATAATCCTTATCTAAAATACCTACTTCATCTTGCATCAGAATGTCTCTGAGAAATCTATGTCACCACAGGGGATATACGTCCTAGCCCTTGGTTCACCCATACTCACCTCTAATACCTATGACGATGGAATACATGTATCAAATTGACATCCTAAAAATGTGTAATTGAGATAGATATTATAATAATTGGATTATATTTAATCTATTCCAATGTTGGATTTCTTGGTCCCGTCTCATAGGAAATCATGACATTGCAACACAGATAATCCATATGGGGGTGACCATTAGGTGATATTCAAGGAATACTCTCTTGATCTGGTATAAAAACATATAATAAATAAAGAATAGATAAAAATATACTTTAAAAACATGTTTAGGTGATATTATAAAGGTGTGTCCCTTAATACAAGGGATAATCTCATGAATTAAATGAGAAGGTCTTGTCCATCCTCTAGGATCTCATCAGCATACCGATTTTCGGTGGAAGTAAACCCACCCAACAACCTTTGGAATCCTCTTTAATGATTATGGACTAGACATTCATAGAGCATCCCAATATAAGAGGGGTTAAAATACACTCTTAAAGACCTGCCTTTGTATCCCTAAATAGTGAGGAATCCTAGTGAAAATAATACTTCTACCAATAGTAATAATAACATTTTATCAAGGCTTGGAAGATTGACCCAATAATTTCATCTGGAAATCCCAATAGAATTAGGCTTAGAAGTTGGATTCTAGGTATTATATCTGGAAATCCTAAAATAGCACAGCTAAATAGGCATATACTTTGATGTATATTAAGGTATCATGATGAAATGATAATAAATATGAAGGTTTCATTACTCGGGTCCAAACAAGTATGTATGGGTTCCTCAAAAACAAAATCATATCAAATTGATCATAATTCATACCCTAGGAAGTACAAATGGGAATCCAAATAATAATAATAATAATATAGTACATCACATCTATCACATCTACAAAAATCTAGGAATCACCTCTGCAAATTGTAGCAACATTAATAGAAACGATGTTAATATATAAATAAAGAGTGAGGGTGGTAAAATGCATAAACCCAACATTATTTCCCCATCCTCATAACTTATAAATTTGTAATTGTTCATAAGGTGACATGTGCTACCATCACTACCCAAACCCCCAAAACATAAGATCTTGGTCGTTCAAACAATAGGGCACCCATTTTGTTCTTCCGATAATAACATGGGAGAAGAATCCTACTTGGGATCATCAAGGTCTATGCTTAAGTGAAGGAGTATAACTTGGAATTATCATTAGTGATTTTAAAATGTGAAATTATAAAAATAATCATTGATGTTATATAAATATAGACATCCATCACAGGATCATTGAAACAATGTATAAGCATAGGGGTCCTACATGGGACCAACAATAATAGTGCACGTAGGAAGAAGAATCTTATATGGGATCCTATGAAAGAGTAAAAAGGTAGAGGGATCGTATAAGGGATTCTCTAGGTCAAGATATAACTGAAATCATCCCATAAGGGACCCTTGGTAGGAGTAATAAGGTAAAATAATCCTACATAGGGTCCTCTAGGTCAAAATATAAGATGATATTTTGGTCTAAATGGAAATTTACTTGAACATCAAACTAGAGATACGGCTCATTACACATATCATATCAATGATATCTCTATTAGGAGATAGAAGGATTTTATCACTGGAGGAAGAACCTCTCGATTTATTAAAATGCATGAAACACATTCTAGGAGTTCCCAATCCCCACAATGGTTTCACCTTCATGATCTATGTGGAATGATAAAAAAATGGATTAATCATGTGTCCAATTATGAATTTGGGGTGAAAATATATGAAAACCCAAAAAAGGTATCAAGGGATCATTATATGAAATTCATGCCCGAGCACATGGTGTGTACCCTCAAATCTCCCCTAGTCTGTGTATTTCATCATGACATTGCATGTAAAACCCAAGTAAACAGCCAGTAAAATTGGTACACAATGTGTACCCTACATAGGGAATATAAAAGTGCACATCACATGGCCTAGACATGTAAATAGCATGGCCATGTACATAGCATGGTCATGTACATATAATCAATTTTTGACCCACACGTGGCCTGGTCATGTACTCTACATGGCCACATGCCCCCACAGGTTGTATGACCAGGTACATGTCTACACGTCTGAGTCCCAATACATAACGTGTATACCCAATAAATGGAATGTACATATACAAAGAACATCTTCCCTGAATAGGAAGAAACACAACTATTGTTCTTTAACTGCACTCCATTTGATTGGGATCTCTAAATGGGGATCCCCTCAAAGAATCCATAAATAGATATTTTCACCCTCAAGCCTATAGATTGACACTCAAGGGGTCATAATCCATGATAATACAACCTTAAAACTAGAAAACTATAAATATATGGGTATTTTTGAAGAAACATTAAATGTCTTGACTATTAGAGGAATTCTACGAAGCTTCACTTATTTCCACAGTCCACAACTGTCACACGACGACCCGACTCCTCCTGAGTTCTAGGATGATACCTCAATTCTTCTCCCTACCCTATCTCTATCTATCTCTTTCTCTATCTACCAGAACACCTTATCACAAATTATTCTGAGGTATTAATCCCATGAAATCATGCATTAGAATACAAGGAATGAAAAAATAAATAGAAAAGGAAAGAAAAAAAAAGAAAAAAAATAAGAAAACGAGCCCAACTCCGAACCTAGTTCCGGACCTGAGTTTATGCCTCACCTAGAAAAAATTTACCATTTTAGAATCAATGGTGGGGATGGACTATATATCTACAACTGTGTACAAAATATATAGCTACATTAATATGTGTGAATACATTTTTTCAATTATATATATATATATATATTTTTCATTAATTATTCTATATAAATTAGAACAGTTCAAAATTCTACTAAACACCTATCCTAGGGTAAGGACCTTACTTTTGGACCAATGGAGTTGTAAAATAGATTATACAAGATCATATGATATTAAAAATGATCATGTTACCCCCTTATAAGTATATAAAATCAAAACATTCAACATTCTTATCAAAATTTAATCCAAAAATGGATGGATCATTACAACCTCCCCATCATAAGCCTTTTTGACCCTAAGAAACAATGGTGTTAAAAAGTAATCCATACTCTTGAACAAATCATATAAATAAATAAGAAATCCCATATATCCAATAAACACTCCCATAGCATCAATAACTCTCTTAGACATGAGATATTCTTTGTCACTGATATAGTACTACCCAGCACAAGGAGAATCCTTATTGTCACCTTATAACATCACCTATTCCCACTTCTCAAGAATAGTTTACATGGATAACACCATATTTATTCTAAAAATGAGGGTCACCGACCGCAAATGGACAATGGTGCACTATCCACCATAAGGATTACCTTATACTAATCCCCATGAATAACCTTAATATGTGATTTTATTAAAGTAGTAAGATATTTAAATGAAATTTAGCTCTCCATATAACTAATGATCTCATAGTGCACTCATGATGATTTCAAGATATAGGGAATGATCCTATAGAACTATGAGTATGATAATATTCCATCAATATTCATCTATATAACTCTCAATATACTTTAACATCAAATGGACTACACATTCTGTTAACCAACACGTGACACAATGTATCCTAAAAATGTGTGACCAGGTTTAACCATAGTCAACCAGCTTGAAGTACATGATTCATTCTCATTTTTTCATCTACCATGGTGGGACATTCATCATTTATCACAATCCTAGGGAAAATACTCTTTCTACAAGTCATGGAACCCATTATTCGTCGACATACACATGGCCACTCAACAATCTTTGATTTAAATGACACCACAAACAACTGGTGTGTAACTTTATAACGTAGATCATACTCTTCTAAGTCATCTACTACTAAAACTGATATGACCTTGCTATATGGAACTTATTTAAAAATAAGAAATATTCCCCCTTGTATCTCCTCTTCAAAATTGGGCACCACTCATATGCCTCCATTTATTCCATGACTAGTAGTTATATGGTATGTTTTCACCCAAAAGAATTTACCTGCAATCTGAAAATAGTAACAAAAACAAAAAAACTAGTCAATAGAGCTAGACACCCAAAAAATTTCCTCTTGATTATTCTCTTGATACCCAATCACCCTAGGTACTTCATAAAAGTCCAACTAAATCAACATAACTATATCAAAAAACATGAGCACTAACCATGTATCAGTTTCAGATGAGTGGTCAACAATGCTCACTACCTAAAAAGGCATTTATAAACCAAGGAAAACTATTCTCACAGGTTTCCCCCGACAAAAAAGAAACATCAACCTACTAGGGTATGAATCAAAAATAAGGGCCTCTCCGTCATACACCAAGCTATACTAATTGAGTCTCGTAACTGGGTATCTAGGTCTCACCATGCAGCCCAAGGATAAAACCTCTCTATGGGATGCAAAGATATCATTGAACTATGAGGGATATAACTTTTAATATCAAACATCTAGGGCACTAGTCCTCACTAAGAATCCTCATAAGGGAAAAACCCTAGTGTATCATGATACGAACCAGAAGATATACTAAACTAACCATAACTGGTAATCCATATGTGGTAATACCCCCTATATTTCTAGTTCACTATAAATGTCTTGGTACCTATTACAATAATACTCAATGATCTGACTGGATATCCATTATCAAATTTTGGTTAGGAATAATTTAATTCCAAGCTATACCGGAAGACATCGTATCAGTTGTTATTTCCACTTCAAATAAACTAACCAAGAAAACATCACCACATGATGGGTATAACAGTTGGGAATCATATTACACATCAATATACTATGGTAAATGTACCTCTAGTGCATAAATACTGAGTCATCGTCCTCAAAATCAAATATCTCATTGTAGATCCACGTTTCCTTCTATTAGAATGAAATATATATATGAATGTCAGCTAAATGGAGTAGAATGACTCCAAAATTATATACTAGAAATAACTATTGGTTTTTATTAACACTGTTAAAAAATATCCTCCATCCTCACTATTAATCACCCACTAGAATGCTTATAACATGTGAATACTGCGTGAAAAATATAATTCAGGAGATACCACATTCCTTTTCTAGAAAAGAGTCAAAATCATTCATTGGACTCTTTCCAATAGGTTAAGATCCATAAATCCATCAAGATATCATAAAATCCACAAAACATGTGTGCTAGTCAAAGATAATCTCACATAAAACTATAAAATTGTAGATCATAACATCAATCCCATAACCCTGGTATCCTGAAGTTCATATTGGAATAAGTGTTTTAGACTCACCCATATAATATTTATCATTGATTTTGAGGAATTCTCAATACTCATAACTACCATATTCCAATTAATAAATAAAAAGGAAATGAACATCTATGATACCAATTTTTGACATCCCAACCCGGATGCTACTAAACCAGTACCCCAATATGGTTTTCTACAAGGTCTCAATAGTGCCTCCCGGCATGCCGAAGACTTCCGACTAGAAAAGTGGGACTAAAGGTGGTACACTATGAAGAATATGCCCTCATATCAGAGTAACAAAAAATGAAATTACTAGATTTCAAACAAAAATTATATAATCAGAGTGAAGAAGTAATAAAAAATAGAAATAGAAACATGAGGTTATAATAAAATCAATATAGAGAATGGCCTAAACAACCATGTCATACCTAATTCATTGATCTCTCACTAGGATGATCACATAAAGATGAGTACATAAAAGAAATTGACGTAAAAGTCATTTTCTCTACTACTAACTCTTAGAAATACCACATACCTGGTACCCATAACATTGTTAATATACTATGGTCCAATAAAAATAATCCTCACTAGATTCCCTACTCGTTCATGAAACCATGGGCCTCAACCCTATCCATATTGAATTCTATGTTCCATCTAGAAAAGAAAACATAATGTATGCCCACATACCGAGGTGCACATACAAGGGTTATAAATAATCATAGTAGGCCACCTTAACAAAAAAATATAAATCATCTAGAATAGATGAATTAAAATGAAATATGCTATATCTATCTGAGACATAACTCGAATAATAAATAAAATATTAATATAAAAATAGAAATAGTTTATCCTTGGGTTCATAATCACAATTGATGGTATCTGCTTCTACCTCATAAAAAATTTCCCTCGTCCTATACAATCACATATATCTATATACAAACATAATTACATATATAATCTATATGGGTTTGCATATAAATGATAAAAACATTGTCCTAGGACATCAAACATATTTTTTTGAACAACATAATAATATACACAATCAAAAATCAATCCTATAATTCTATATTCTATCAACTGGACATCATGTGACTAGGGCTCTGTATTGGGTGTCATACCAATTAATACATGTATCATTAAGTCGATCCGGAGGGCTATAATCCCAATTGAAATTTCTTTATTCGGACATTACAAGAATATCATTGTACTACATATGTCACAATAGTGGGATATATTTCATAGACCTGGGTTTAGTCCTACATGCCTCCAATAACTAAGACGATGTTTTATAGTTATCAACTAATCATCCTAAAAAGGTTAAAATGATCTAGATTTAATACTACTCAATCCACGTGTAATATATTCTAATTTGATATTTCAAGGTCCGAGACCATAAGAAATCCCAACATTGCAACTCAGATAATCCATAAGGGGGATGACCCTCAAGTGATACATATGGAATACTCCCCTGATCTGGTAAGAAAACAGATAATAATTCAATAACTGTATCAATAACCTCATCCCCCGACAAGTCTCGGTGACACTATACATGTGTATCCACTGATCATAGAGAGTGTCATAGGAATAAAATGAGAAGATCAATTCCATCCGTAGGGATATCATAATCATATTACTAAAAGAGGGAAATTCTCCCTCTTAAAAATGTTTTGCATCCTTTGGAATGATAGTGGACTAGCCATTCCTTGAGTGACCCAATATAAGAGGTGTTCCAATACACTATTATAAACCAACCAATGTATCCCTAAATAAGGCAGAATCAAAGTCAAAAAATCAGACATCATATAATAGTAATGGTATTATTTAATCATGTATTGGAAGCCAATCCCCATGAAGTATTCATGGTGATCCAGATAGAAAAAGGCTAAAAAGATAGAGTACAAGTAGTATGCATGGAAATACTAAAATAATAAGGCTCAATAGCCCTATCCAAGATATTAATTCTAGGTATCATGATAAAATGACAACCAATAGAAAGGGATCATCCACCAGGTCTTGGGAAGTACATCTAGGCATCCCAATAGTAACATATAATCTAAAGGATCAAAAGAAAACCCCACAAAAGTACATCTAGGAATCCTAATAATAATAATAATAATATAATTATTATTATTATTATTATTATTAATCCACCTCATGTTTGTAAAATCAGTCCCAAACTAGGAAGCACCTATGGATATCTTAGTTGAATCAATAGAACCCTTGTGAATACATATATAAAGAGCGATGGTCATCAAACACCAAAACCTAGTATTACTATAAATACATAGTTGATTAAATGTTTGTAATATTTTCAAAGGTGGCACCCTCTACCATCACTGACCAAACCCCCGACACACTAGGTTAGAGCTGATAAAATTTTAGGGAACCCATTTGGTCTCTTAGGTTATAACACTGGAGAGGCATCCTACATGGAACCCTTAATATTGATAAAAAAGTGATGTCATGCTAATCGGGATCCTCAGTAGTGAATGTAATAGTAGGAATACTGCATGGAATCTTTGATGTCAAATAAATAGAGGAATCCTACCTGGGAACAATATATTTGAAGATGAATCCTACCAGGGACCCACTATAACAGTGTATGTGGGAATAAACATCCTATATGGCATCCTGAAAATTATTAAACATGTTCAGAGATCCTAAAATGGATTTTGTAGGTCTACATGTAAGAAAATGAACATCATAACGGACCCTTGGTAACTATAAAAAAGTAGACTAATGCTACAAAGGATTATTTAGGTAAAAAGATATGATGGCCTCTCATATATAAGGAAAATTATTTGAACATCATACTAGATATACGACTCATATCCCATCTCAAATCAAGGGTCTCACTCGTTGATGATAATTGGTTTTGACCACCAGTGCAAGAACCTCCCCTTTTATGAAAACGCTTAAAACACCTCCCCGGATACATCAAATCCACTCAAGGGTTTCTCCATCCTAATCTAGGTGGAAATATTCACAACATGGACAAATCTTGTGAAGAATTATGGAACTGGGTTGTAATGTTTTGAAAGACCCTCAAATGTATAGTAAGGGATGAGTACGTGGCATGAATACCCTAGAACATGGTATGTACCCTCAAAGATCCACCTGGTATTGTACTTTATCTAGAACTGTCATGTAAAACCCATGTACACAATCTATAATACAAATACATATTGTTCAACTTATATGGGGTACCTACTAGTGTACCTAACCTGGACAAACTATATACATATCCTGACTGTGTACCTCTTTATGGTGTCTGACCCACATGGCATCTAGTTCTGTACTCTACACTAACATGTGCCCCTACACGGGCTATCAAAATGTACATTTGAATATAAAGTTGAGTCTGATTATATGGTGTGTATACCCCATACACAATGTGTACTTATAAAAAGGTTATCATTTATAAATAGAAATGATAAAAACCATGTTTTCTGAAACTACACATTATGTGATCAGGATTTTCGAATTAGAAACTGCTTAAATCGACCTAGAACCCCTATTTTCTTTTCAAAGGATATAAATATACTATCAATGGGTCATGATCAATGATAATATGATCGTAAAAATATAAAACACTAAATTTATGGTTATTTACATAACAAATTAAAAATGCCATACATTTCGGTGGAATCCATCGAATCATTACTTGTTTTTATGACCCACAGCTATCGCATGTGGATTTGACTCCTCCAAAGATCTGTAGTGGCACCAACCTACTTATGCACCCCTCTCCCAATCTTTCTACAGTTCTAACTTGGTTAATCAAATACGTAATCCAATTGGGAAGTGTGAAATAATACATGGAAGGAAAAAAGGAAAATAAATTAAAAAAATAAAATAAAGAAAAGAATAAAAAATAAAAATGGTGCTCATGCTTGTCCCTAGTGCCTGACAAGAGTTTATACCTAAATTAAATAAAACTCCCTATTCTAGACTCAATAATAGAGATAAAATATCAATTAGATACTATTCTCAAAAATATACCAAAAAACACATCTATTGAAATTATTATTTAATAAAAAATGTATATTAAACAATAATTATTTAACATAAATAACAATGGTATAAGATTCTAAAAAAATATTATTCTAGATTAAAAATAATTTATTATGACCAAGATAATTTTTGAAAAAAACTATCGATGATCATCTGTAAGAAAAAACTTACTATTCTACCCCTTATAAACATTTGAAATAAAGAAATCAAAATTAATGCTCAAATTCATGTTTTGAAAACACATGTTGTTATAAGAATACCATTTTTTTAACATCATTATCCAAATTTATATTATCCGCTAGATTCATTTTATAATTACCATTATTAGGTGGAAACTATATATAACATCTCTAACTTCTAATCAAATGGATAATAGATATAGAAACATTTAGTTGTTTCAACTATGATTATTTTTCCATTGAATTTAGAACACTCCTATTATTCAGATAATAATAATTATCCATTTGTGGAAAATGAGTGAATCAAATTGAAGTTCCTTTTCTCTGATACCAACTAATGTTCCATGTATTGAGTAATTTTAATTAGATGAGGGAAGGATGAGTCAATGGATACCACTTGTTATAATTTATTTTCTAGATTAAATCAAACCCTATTACTTATTTGGATTCAAATCATTTAAATATATCCTATCAAGCTCACTCATGTATGCATAAAATAAATAAATAATAAATAATAAGGATTTTTACAATTTTTAGTCCCTTCTCGGGTAACCTACACATTTCCATGAGTTTTTAGTGCACCCAACCATGGGTTTTTAATTATAATCAACAAACAATTTTAATCTCACAACATTTGGACAAGAATAGTTAATCTATTTCTGTATATACATTGCGGAACTACTTTTCAATATTAATTTATCTCCATGAATGGTTCTCCTCCACATGATGTGAATGATTACCATTTGGTTTCCATTTTAATATCAGTGAATCTTTTTTTCTTCTTGTAATTTTCTCACTCAACTCATTGCATTATACAACACATTTTATCTTTAAAAACTCATCATTTTTATATCCACACACTCAAACTTATCCAATTGGATATTGCCAAAATTTTCCAATAAGATAATTAAATGACTCGCATCATTATCGGTCACCTAAAATGGTAGTCAAGGAAGAGTTAACATTTCCTAGGAAAGCATGATTATAGAGTTCTAATTTTTAGCTTCCCCCAACATTCAATGAAAGACTAAAAAAGGTATCCAACATAAAAATGGTTTTCAAGATACTTATAATTACATGAATTAAATCACCCAACCCAAATAAATTTATATAAATAAATTCATTAACCTATTTTAGTTTAATCCACACTAGAATACAAAAATCTAGATAATCCATAAATTTTATCTTATTCAACATGCTCATGAAATAATGGATATATATAAGTCAACTTTTCATGTATCACATAAATCAAATGAACTCATATCACATCACTTATTGATTAATAGTTGATATAAGAACTAAATATTAATAAATAATATTTCAAGTTAAAATTATAAAATAGATATATGAATATTTCATTATTTACATCATCATCTTCAAGCTAAAAAACAACATTTAATGGTAAAACATCTCAAAACCTAAAAAATATGAACCATGGTCATAATTTTTGAAATATTTCATGAATAATCTTGAATCATAATTTAGACGTGAATTTTTGGACATTGAAAATCATGTATATATTTTTTAGGTTTTACTCTTTCGGAATAGAATGTTTCTTGAATAATCTGCTTGTAGTAGCCAAATTTTCACATATAATTTTTTGAAAATATTCTCTACACCGATTCATATATATGATCAAATTTTATACATTATAAAAAATGGATTCCTATATAAAAACAAATTAATTAATTCATATATGTGAATAAAACTCCGACACGTAGCCAAAATTAGATATGATAATGCATTTTCATATGTTAATTTCATGTATTTAGAGGCATTTCTGTATGTAGTGAGGAATCAGATATGCAGAGGCATTGGAAAATGTGTTATTTACATAAGTAAATGCATTTAAATATGTGTTATATTCACTTATATATAATTCATCTTCATAGGATTTTTCTTTCTTACATCATCATGTGGCTGAATATTTTCTTATGAAGAGAAAAAAAAATTCAATGTCTAGAACACACAAACCTTCTCTCTAATAGCTTTAGTACCTTCTCTACACACACTAATGTGATATAAACCAATAATAATTAGTTCAAATAACTCCTAAAAACATCAAATTATTCTAAATAATAATTTAATACAAATACAAACAATTAATAACTCCAAGGGTACGTCAACTTGTAATTGACATTTCAGTTAACCAAGCTTCAATTGTGAAAAGATGTAGTTAAAGTAAATGGGTCAATGGGTATTAAAAAATAAAATATCTTGATAATTATATAATGTTAGATAAATAAAATTATAATTATAATATATAAACAGTTTTCTTTAGCAAAATTAAACTGATATTTTATTTAACTGATCCCTTTATCAAGAAAATTATGTATAAATAATGGAAATGAAAATACATGGTGTTTTGTTTTCAATATATATTATATAAAACATATAATTATATTATATTTACCTCTTTTATCAGTACTTGGGTCCTTTGGGAGCTCATATGTTTTATGATCCTTGTGATACTAGATATAGGTAATTATGAGGTGTTTCCCTTGTTTTTCTTTTCTCAGAAATATGATATCAGAAAAATGATATTAAAAAATGTTTACAGATGTGGGTCAATGTCCCATATGATCTAATCAATATAATGGGTGAATGGGAAAATAAAGATATATATATATATATACTCCAAAATTAGACAATTTCAATGTGGGTGTATATGACAAAAAGATGTTTTAATTATTGTTACTTCAGTTTGAATGTTAAATTTGAATACTATGGTATGACATGATTTCCTATGATCCATTTAGTTTTATTCCTAACCTGATAGTGGTTATGGTGGACTAGAATTTATATGGTAGGTGAGACCCTTATGTTTTAGGTACTTAATAGAGAGAAATTACATATTTTATGTTATCAATTTCCCTTTTATGAGTAGAAAAATGAGTTGAGGATAACTATAGAGTTGGTGTTTGGATTATGTGTGGGTTGTGGATTCATATATGTGTATGAGAAACCATGAGTCGGAGTATTGGGTTTTTATTTTCCTTATTAAATTGTGATTTGGATAATGATATGGTTTCTACAAAACTATTTTTGTGTAGCATGATGTTTTCTTACTATTGTTGGAGATATATGTGAGATACAAGGGAATCCCTGGAGAGGGGTTATCCTATGACATTGGTGTTCGAAACATAAGAATAAAAATATATTCTTTATGGTGAGATTCTTGAATGGTGTATATTAAAATATATTGTATATGCATATATATTCCACGTATATTATGGATGGATATTCACTACCTTGATGTGTGGTGTTTTGTTCTGGTTTCAATGGGCATGATTTGTTAGATACCTCACCCAGTTGGTTGGGTAATCTTATGTAGCTAAATCAATAATAAGTAAAGCATGGGTAGATACTTCTGGTCTAAGGGAGATGAAGAGATCGATGGTTATCCTGTAATTATAATTGATACATGTGAAATTCCTTATTCTTTTTCGAATGAAAGCACCAACTGAGATGCATGCCACTAGAGGAGTTGAAATGCAATGATCATGGTAATATATGTAATTAGAAAAGTAATCCTAGGATAAATTGGATATTAATCAAGATGATGAGTCAAAATATTCCAAGGAGTATCACTGATATGTATACTTGTTGGGTATTCATGATTACAATCATGAGTTAATGAGCATTATTGCGAATGTCAAATGAGATACACCTTTATTTTGTAAAAGTGAGAGGAATGTTTTTTTACTTACATTATAGGTGTACTAGTTCAACCAAAGCTTTTCCATATAGATGTATGCTTCATGGATAACATTATATGTTCTATGATACATTTCAATAAGAATTTTATAAAAAATCATTAGGATGGGGAGATTGATTCAGGAATGTTACATGAAACATGAGGTGAGGTTATGATAATAGATGAAATGCAAGGTAGTTTCCTGGATGAAATTATAATATTGGTAAATAATTATGGGGTGTAGGTGTCTGATCCCTAAAGAGATATTGGTATTAGTTCTTAATGAGAAACTAGTATAACCTTGAGGGTTCTAGGACTCCTTGATTACTAGATTTTATGAGGTGAGTTTGTGGTTGTGTTGGGATCAGTGGATGATCGACTATGAAATGATCGTTTAAAGTATTATATTACTTGACTGAGTGAGAAGAGGAATTGGTTATAAACCCAATAAGATGTGATGTATGTTTCCCAAATAAAGATTGGTTATGGGGTATTACTAAGTGTAGTTTATTCTTACAATTGGATGAATTGGTGTATAATGGATGTGTGAAATGAGGTATCTTTAAATGGTGATGAAAAGACCATGAAGTCATGGGAACATTATTTTTGTAGAGATGGACAACTCATGTGATTGATGAATTGTGACCTCTGATAAGTGTGTAAGATGTATTATGATTATTGTTGTGTCCTAGGGAACATTGAGTGATTTAGTGTGTTGGATAAAGGATAAGAGAATATCTCAACTATTTTTTTGTTTGGAAACGATGAGGTTATAAGTTTATAGCAACCTTAGTAGGTCCCATATTGGAATAGAATGTTAGAGAATCATGATTTTGTGTATGATTGGAGAACTTGTGTTAGATCTATTAATAATAATAGTACGGTGTAAATTTGTATATCATTTCAAAAAAAGTTTTCACAGGGAACCATAGTGTTAAAAATGTTCTGTGTAGGGATTGGATTGATGGATTATTTAGGTGACATGGGTGGGGATCAAGGATGCTAACATTTAACATATTTGTTGATATCGGGTAGGATCTTACATGCTGATTGGTAATAGAGAAGTTATATAGTCGGGAGACCCCTTGAAAAGGTTGATCATATGGCCCAAATTTTGAGTAGTTTATATTAAATGTTCAAAGGGAATATTGATAATCCCAACCAGAAGATGGTTGGGATTTTGTGACATCACATTTGGTATAAATGACTGATTTAGATATAGAAACTTGAAAGAACCTAATTATAAGTGTTGAACGATGAATATTGTTGAGGTTAGTATGATTGGGTTTTTATGACTACTAGATACTGTGTAACAATCGAGTCATATGGATATTTGATATTACCTTAAAGAATGTCAGTAAGGAGATTGAGTCTGTGAGACTTCAATGCCAAGGGGAAACCTGTCAATATGAATGGTTTAGTGAGGATTTTTTTATAAGTAGACATTGGAGACTTAGGTGCAAGAGAAAGTGTTTTAGTAAACCTGATTGAGTATGAAATAGATAGGTGTAGAAAAATAACATCAAATCATGATTTTTGATATTGATAAGTTAGATATTCATGAATTATTCTTGACATGGGGTGTCATGATTGAGTTATTTGAAATAATTACAACCATGTGAGATAGGATTAAAAGATTTTGAATAGAATATATTGTTTGTAGGATGTTATTAGTAGAAAATAACTAGCAGGAGGAATATATTTTGGTTGTTAATCCGTGAATTATGACTATATTGTTTTTTGGAATAGTCAATGAGGATGATTTTTGTGATAGTTTCAAAACATGCTTGGAATATAGTTTATATTGAGAACATATTATCCATGAATCGATGGACATTCTATGAAGACATTCTATATATTAGATTACATGATGAGAGTATGTTTCATGGGTTTCAGTAGTCCTTTGGAGAATGAATTTCCTTTAGTTTTATTCACCTCTATGTTGGATGGAGGTTGTTGACTCAGTAATGACCGGGTTATGTCTTGTAAAATAGACATGGGAGCATGAATAATTGATCTGAAAATTGAGGATATTCAAACAAAGTAGGAAAATTATGTACCCAGACCTTTTTTTAGATCTTTTGTAGTCATGAACTGATTATGGTGTAGGAAAAATTTCATCAAAAGTTCCCTAAAAAAATTTGGTCTTAGCTGAATTTTTATTAACCACTAATAAACATTTTGTATTTTTTAAAATATAAAATTTAGTGGCAGTTTCAATGAAAATATACTATTTTTATAATATTTTATCATTTATAGTATGTTTTATTTAATCTACCACTAAATATTTTAGAAAAATTATAACTTTGACCCCCTTCTACCCAAGCCTCATCCCCCTTTTCTCCTAGAGCTCAGGTCAGCCCTTGCTGCCCACCACACCTCGCCACCTACTGCCCCTCACCACCCCTCTCTGCCCCTCACCACCCCTCTCTGCCCCTCACCACCCCTTTCCACCTCTCCTCGATCCCCCTCCCACCCTTTCTCTATGAACCCGCACTACCTATTACCCTCACCAACCCTCACCACTCGATAGCCCCTCGTCATCCCTCGCTACCATTTGACCCCCATCTCCCCTCCCCTCTCCCTCCCCTCTATTTCCATGATATATAACCATACCTTCCCCTCACCACCACTCACCGCCACTTTCCACCCATAGACATCCCTCACTTCCCATCACGACACTTTCCACCCCACCTTGATCCCTGTTTTCTCTTTAATCCCACAACGCCGCTTCCCCGATCCATAACCACTCATTATTCTTTTTTGTCCCTAACCTCCCCTTATCGACCCTCACCCCCATGCCACCCCTCTATGGTAGTTGGTCTAATATATCTCTTTCATTTCCATAACCATGATGAATTTCGTTAATTAAATTATGTTTTACCTTGAATATTAAATTTTGTTTATTATTGAGGATTAAAATTATGATAGTAATACAATTAGTTTTCTTTGGTTTTAATGTGATAAATTTTTGTTTTTCATTTCAAAATTAGTATGCTGTTTTAAAAAAATTGTGAACATAAGGTCTTTGAAGTAAGAAAAATTTATTTTGAAATAATTTCTTTTGTTACAATAAATTATTTTTTGGGTTTCTTAAATTTATTATTTTCAATGTTTTGATTGTTTTTTCCTGAACATCATGATTTTTCTGATTAATATTAATGATGTGAGTGTTTTTAATATAAAAAATGAAAATGATTATTTATTAATTTTATTTTCATTACATGTTATAAAGAATATATGGGATTAATATCAATGTTAAGATGTGTTTATTGATGTTAGGAATTATATAAGGGGATCTATAAGCATTTATTTTTTATAAATATAAAGATGTGTTTTGAATAATATCAAGAAATGTCTTATCATGTGTTTATTAATTTTATTGATAATAGTGGATGGTTATTTTAAATGACATATAGAGGACCAATATTTATGATTGTAGACATAATATTGGAATATTTTGGGTGGTGTTTTTAAAAATTTAGTGTAATTTTTATTGATCTCAGAAGAAGATGTGGTTGAACAGGTTCTACAACTTATTTCCATTAAAGAGGAAGATGAAAAAATGTAGGGGGGGATTTGAGGGAAGAACTCAATAAGGGTCATTATAAATTGATTAACATTCCAGACCTGAATTTTCTTGGTGGATTAAATAATGGAAGGATCATCCTTGAGAAGTACATCCAGTCTCTGGATTGGTTTTACCTTCAGTTTGAATTTTTGATATTGGAAGAACCAATCATTCAGGTAACCAATATCTATTGGAGATTGATTAGGGAGAATAATTCTTGTAGACATAAATTGTTTATTAATGATTATGTTATTTCGTTTTGTGGTTGAATGTATGGTTTCTTTCTTTTTACAAAATTTTTTTTTAAATAAAATTAATTTTCAACAATTCTTTAGATATTATTTTGTTAGAAATCTAATTATTTTAAAACATTTATTTGGTGTTTTTTCAAATGAAGAACCTACACAAGTAAATGATTAAGTTGGGTGATGTTTAATTTTGATTATACATGTTTTATTGGTCATTTGTATCTTTATATCAAAATGTAGAGGGATAATAGTGACAATCCAATAATTTTGGATAAATGTTATATTACTTTACCTTAAAACACACATTGGTGTGCCAAGGATTTAGATTTACAAATTGAAAATCGATCATTTAATGGTTCAATAAAATTTCCATTTCCTAATTATAAATTCATGTTATGGTTGAATAAAAATAATTATTTGATCATTTGATATTGAAACTATTTCCTTATAAATATATATGTTGTATTTTTTATAGTGAATCGAATTTTATGGAATGGTAAAATAATGAATATACAATGAACATAACCAAAAGTGGCCTGGAAGAGGAGAATTCAGTTTGGAATTTATTAAATGATGAATTTGGTTTGGCTGAATACAATGTCAATGATTTAAATAGATTAAAAGAACCTTCAGTTGACCCTGAGTAGGTTAATCTTGCTCAGAATGTCAATGACCAAAAAATTATTTTTATGAATTAGATGAATCAAAAAACTAGAACTGCATGAAGTGTGTGCCAAGTATTTATATATTTCTATTCTACATAAGTTGTATCATATAAATTATCTCTGTAAAATTATAGATAATGTAATTACCATGATTTTAGGGTTGGTTTATGATGTTGTTAGTGAAGCTAAGATCCGTGTATCATTTTATTAGATGAATAAAGTTATAAACAAACTTGGAATAAATTATAAAAAGATACACAAAGGCCCAAATTATTGAATGCTTTATAAGGGAGAAGTGTTTTAAAAAATAATGCATTAGATGTCATATAAGAAGATGGAAGTTAATGTAAATAATGAGAGTATAAATAAATGAGACCCCAAGACAAAATAGAAGAAAAAATTCCCTACACAGATGTTATGTTACATTCCTCTAAAACCACGCTTTTAATGATTATTCATGTTGTCTATGACAACATAAAACATGATGTCACAATCTTATGATAATATTGATGGATTATTGAGACACACATAATATTCAACATCATGTAATATGTTTGATTTTCTATAATCATATTTTCATCAGATATTAGGAATTTTCATTTGGGATTGGCTACAATTGGTTTCAACCCTTTTGGTGATTTAAGTAGTAATTATAGAATTTGGATTGTTATTTTGATCCCCTGTAATCTACCTCCATTTATGTGTATTAAGAATAATTATTTCATAATTTAGAAGATTATTCCTCGAAAAAAAATTCATGGAAATGACATTGATGTATACCTTCATCAATTAATCAAAAAATTCCATAATTATGGGATAATAATGTGGAAACATATGATGCTTAAATGAGAAAACAATTCAAAATGAATGCTTCTTTACTATGGAAAATTAGTTATTTTCTTGTACTAGAGAATTAATCTAGTTTGAACACTCATACTGGTTGTTGTTGACTAGATTTTAATTTCGTTCTTGAAACTCAAAAATTACCATAAAAGGAAATTGAGTTTTATGGGTCATTAAAGATTAACATATGGTTGTAATAAATTCGGGATTAAAATGGCATGATTCAATGGAGATAATGAAATGAGAAATTCAATAAATATATTACCTAGATTAGAAATCCTGGTACAATTAATGAATGTCAATTATGAATTTAGAAAATTTCCTAAGTTTATAGAAGGGGAGAAAAGTGTAAGAGGTAAATTGTCTGAAGAAGCTAGAACATGACTTTGGAAGAAAAAGAGTATATTTTTCAAACTTTCTTATTGGGACATTAATTTGATACATCATAACGATGATGTAATGAATATTGAGAAAAAATATTTTGAATATCTGATTTTTACATTGCATAATGATCACCTTAATGCTCATAAGTATGCAGAGTCAATGAATATAAATAACAGTTTGTGGGAAAATGTGAATAGGAAGTGTCCTTCGACTATTTTTACAATGATAATTTAGAAAAAATGGGTACTCCTTCAAACAATTAAGGATATAAAAGTTCAATATGAATATTCATGCAATATATTAAGGTATATTATCTTAAAACATTGAATGTTGCAAGGATTGAAAAGTCATGAATCAGATATTGTTATGGAGTAGTAGTTTCCATTGGCATTAAATAATTTATTACCTGAAAAAGTAATTATGATTCTAGTTGAGTTTTGTAACGTTTTCAAAGAGATTAGTGGAAAAACTATGAATCTAACTCATCTTGATAAACATCCAAAAAAATTGTTTTGACACTTATCATTTTGAGATCTTATTTCTCCCTTCATTATTCACATTAATGATTCATTTGACAATTCATTTGGTTGATGAAGCTAAACTTGGTGGACCAGTACACTATAGATGGTTGTATCTAATTGAATGATACATTGATATATATTTTCCATCTTTGAATTCAATTTTTTCAAATAATTATGTAATTTTTTTATTTGTTTCGTATTTTTTTCTATCAGGTACTATGGTCACGAGATATCATATGTAAAAAATAATGCTCAACCAGAAAGCTCTATTTATAACTGTTATATATACTAAATGTATTTGAAATTTTGTCCTACGTATTTAGATTGGATAAAGACTAGATTAAATCCTATTGGAAATGATGCTGAAATCACAACTAATTGTCATTCTATTAATCAGGCATTGGTATTTCAAACTATTGGAAAACCAATAATAAAGGGACAAAAATTTACATTGAATGATTTGGAGTTTATACAAGAACATAGATATATTCTACTCAATAGTTTTATTGTAGATCCATTTATAGAATAATTGTGACTACAAAAAAGAGGTGACTAATGGGTTGAGCTTGAAATGATACGGAATTAACAAAATATATTTAAAAGGTGATTAGATAATGGTTCTCCCATCATGTAAGTGTATAAAAATATACATATTATTGGTGTGTAGTTATTTTTTCTATGTTTAATGTAAAACATTAAATATATTTTTAGATAATAAATATTTAAAATCAAGAAGAAATATCAAATCATTTGATTTTGTTGGATCAAGGTACTCTATGACATGCTAAGATAATTGTTTCCTATAATATTCATTGATTTAGGTTTTGTCAAATTTATCATGAAGAAGACTTGAAAACACAAAATAGTTGTTTATTTATATTTGTAGATGAAGGATACTATGTGAAGTTGAATGATATAATTTTATTAAACAATTATGTCCAGATATTAGTTTAGTTATTGAAATAAAAGTAGGTAAGAATTGATAGGGGTATAGTGAAAGATTGATTACATTTTACTTATATCAAATTATCACTACGGATGGACACAAGAGACCATGATAATCATGATCCTTTTATATTGGATCCATAGGTGGAGGTGTTTTATTATGTAGATAATTATATACATGAAAGATGGAGTGTTGTTGTATATTTAATGTATAAATACTTATATGATATAGGAAGTTAAGATAAATTGGTGCTATGTGATACTGAACCTCGTCAACTAAAATACATTGAATAGTTTTTATCCTGAAAACTTCAAAATAGTAGATCTTAAAAGACAGGGTGAAAAGAAAGGACTAATCCCATTGAAGGTTGATAAAAATAAATATATTTAGCATGAAGACAGTTTAATGTATAAATTTGAAATGAAATAATATAAAAATTTCTCATTGATAATTATTTTGTAGATATATTCATTATTCTAGTTTATTTTAATGTAATAATAATTTTTATTTACATTTTGTATACATTAAATATACCGTAATCCTTTGAAATACAGTAATGTCAAGAATAAAAAAATTTCAGGATCCGAGCTGATCAGCCACTCAGAGCACACCACCAATACCATAATCTTCTATAGATCCTACTAATTTCTTTGTACCTGATACCACTAGCAATCAAGCAGTTTCCCATGATTTTGGTGGTATCCAACATCCCGATTCACATTCGATGATTGAGGTATGATTAGAATTTCATGTTAAATACTAATTAATTGTACCTAAAACTTTAATAAAAAGAATCATGGGGTCGAAACAAGGAAAATCATGTTGGATTTCCCTAAAATTAGGGGACACTGATTACTGATTGAATTCTGAAATGTAGGAATCAAGGAAACGTCATTCTAAATTACGAATTACTCAATATGGATATAAATATGTTTTTAGTGTTTTAAAAAACTAAAACATGCATATAATTGTAACACTTCAGGATTTCATAGCACAATATCTCTTTAAAGTAATTCAATAGTTTCCGCTACACGCAACACCGAGTTCGAGTTAACCACGAATTACCAAATAAGCCGTTCAAAAAGTGGATATTAACAGTATTACAAAAAAAATGAATTTTATATACTCCATGTAATTTTAACATCCATATTATGTGTTTATTAGATATAATATAAGAAGAAATTCAATTTTTCAGATAAAGGATGTATTTTTCAAAAAATACAATTTTACCCCCTTTTAATGGAGAACCATTTTTAAATCCAATATTTGACACTTTAATATATGTAATTTGACAAAATAAACCTTTTCGTCATAATATGAACATAAAAAATAGTTTTGATAAATTTTTGGTGTTTTTCTATTGACTTTCATTTTTTTATGAATAGTGAAAAAAACTATATTTTAACTGAAAACATATGTTTTAATAAAAATAATTTATAGAATTAAATTATACATTTGAATAATTTTGAAGTATAATAAAATTAATTTTTATCATTTATTTCTTTTTTGGTAATTTGATGTAATTTTACATTTAAATTGGACATAAACACATATCAATCTTTTGATAGTTTTTACTTCTAAAAAACACGACACTGCCTTATTGTTTAAAACTGAATTTTTATTTAAATAATTATTTATTTTATTTAAATTTACATTAAGTAAAAAAGATACATAATACATATATTATTTAAATTTATTTCATTGGAGTCATATTATAATAATATTAGATGTATAAAATATTATTTAAATTTTTAATTTCTTCTACCGACCTTCTGGAAACATTTGTAAATTTTCAAAAAACATAATTTTTCCACTTCTGTGAATTGAATTTCAAAATTCCAGGAGACAAAGTTGACATATATTTGGTCAAATTTTGTTTAATAAGATGAAAATAATTATTGGTGAATAGTAACTATTGATAATTATTTACCACGGTTAAAAGTAAATAAAGTAATTAAAGGTAAAAAGGATATTATAATTACCCTAATACATGTCCTAATTCTATTGGATAAGTGTATTTTGACCCAAATCAATATTAGGAATAAAATATGATCTTTTATGATCCACTTGGAATATATTAGGACATTTATTATATTTTATTTAAAGAAGAGTTATAATTGTTAAATTCAAATTTTAAAAACGAAAACATTATTAATATAGGGTTGTACATAAGATACATTATACTATAAATATTCATTAGAAATAGATAAATTATTTCATAAATAATGATATTTTATTTATAATTTTTAGACATTAAATAATAAAATGTATTTATGACACAATGATGATCCAGTAATTACCATATTAATGAATGATTAAAATAATTGATATTATAAATATCCAAATAAATGTGAATTGAGACTTTTTATTCATTACACTAATTTTATTGGTTAATATGACGTGTTAGTATTGATTTAATGTATTTTTTCTAGATAATCTTGTTTTGTTGACATTTACAAAAAAATACCAAATATTGTCAAAAATGACATAAATGAGTTTTTTTAAAAAAAAATCAATATTATTAATTTATTTAATATTCATAAAAATATAAGTATTGGAAAAAGGATTTATATAAAGATATATATTTCATTAATGAACCACTTTGGGTTCTTTTGGAATTTTATAGTAAAATTATTAACCTTGTAATATAATAATATAAGAATACATGTTAAAAGTTAAACTATATAACTAATTGTTTAATCTAAAAGACAAGGAAAATATGGTGACCTAAACCTATCTAGAAATAAATCATTTTTGAGCCATTATAAGCTGAATATGATTTTATAATAAATTAATATTTCAATATTTTCCTAAAGTGACCCTCACCGCCCTTATAAATGGGTAATTCCCCTTCTCTCAAAATCACAACTCCACAGCCATTTGGATCAGACAAAACCTAATCCAATATCCTAGAAACAACCCTCAATTCTTCCAAGAGTATCTAATTTTATCATAATTAAACTCTTTTGGATCCATTATAAATCTAATATGATTTTATAATAAATTAATAATTACATCTTTTCTAAAGTGACCCTCACCTCCCTTATAAACGGGTACTTCCCCTTCTCTCAAAATCACACCTCCAAAGCCATTTATCTCAGCACAAAAATGATCAAATATCCTCCCAAATAACCTCACACCAACCTAGAGGCCTTAATTTTATCATTAATCCAACCTAAGGATCCCTTTTGATCAAATCAAAAGGAAGCACCCGAAGAAGAGGTAATGATTTCATCACCTCTTTCAAAGTTATTTTCTTCTTCCACATCATCAGTATTGGATGTTTCCATACCAAAATAATAACTCCAGAAACATAAACATACTATTATGTTATTATAAACATGGTAAAACCATATTCATTGGAATATCCATCCTATGAATGACTAAGTCACCATATGTGTGACTGTAAGGCTTACCGTCTCCACAACGTGGTAAAGTTTGTTATTCAACACTTCATTATTGGGATGGATATAATAATGAGTATAATTGATATAAATAAGAAATATAACATGTTAACGGTTCTTAATATATGATATACCATCCAATTACAAATGATTTTTCCATCAATGCAATGATACTCTCACTCGTGCATACGTAGAGATTACTGTCTCCACGAACGTGATGAGATTTATTCCCCATCGTAACCATTGAAGAATAATTGTCATTTTATGATTAAATATAATTTTAATGAACTTAATATAATTATGTATTTGAATAAAATACATCGTATCCATAATAAACATGACTTATGTAACTAAACATATAAAGGAAAATGAATCACTTTACACCCATAACAATGATACAACTGAAATATTATTAGTAAATAAATATTAGAAGATCCTATATAATATCATATTTGGGTATGTGGTTATGGTATAATTTAATAAAAATAATTTATCTATTATACTGGAGGTTAACGTACCGTCAACTAAGGAAAAGTACAAGCAAAGGGGTTGTCATCTAACTTCTGATTCTCTTGAGATTCATGTTATATTGCAACTATTTTCTTCTGTGTGGTGTATGTACTACCCATGATTTTATTATTTATGTAGTATAGTTTAATTTATGGGTATTTACATCTTCATATTATAATCCTTATTTAATGGGGTTTATGTTTTGTAGGTTACAAAATCGGTACTGGAATTTCTAATTTCAATTTCCACTCATTAGGTTTTACGCACACCTCACTAATTATTTTAGTCCAAGGTTATGTGTGAAATCACAATTTATTTATTTATATAGTAATTTCTATTCCCCTTTTTGTGGATATACTTTTGATACACATAATAACTCCCCTAATAAATTCTCAGCACATTGATATGTACTTGATAAGGGTAATCTTAACTAAATTTCCTTTCATTGAGTTAAACATCAAATTCATTGGTATAATTTTTACAAGAAATTTTGTGAATTTACTCTAATTGATTTACACTTAATATACAATCATATTGATTGTATTTATATTTCCCACATATAATTATGTCATCTATTTTTCCTTAATCTAAGGATACAGTCTTTATAATGAATTTCATCTAAATTTACATTCCATTGAGACTTTATTGTTGTTACGCGCCAATCCACTTTAATATAGTGTATATACATTAATTTGACATAGTATATCATGAATCACTTTATTATCATGATATTATAATTTTGTGTTTACCTCAATTATTTTAATTCAATAATCTCTCATTTGGTTCAGAACTCTAAAAAAATCATTTTAAATGTTTTATGTATTTATTCTTGTAAGTCATTATCATTAATGTCCATGTTTGAAAAATGGTTTTAAGGATTTATTTATATGGATACGAATGTTTAAAAATTAACATTCCTTTTAAAACCATTAAAATATGAATGGTACTATTTGATTCAAAAATAAAACTTTTAATAGCTTATTGATAAATAGTGATACTTTTAAATATTTTCAAGTAAAGGGGGATATTTCACTAAAATAAATTTACTGATTATTTTTATCTATGTCAATTTCATTCATTATTATTGATTGAGGTTGATTTATACAATCTTTCGTATTGTATTTAATGAGTTATGTTAGACTTTTTATGATCTATTTTTATATAATTCATGGTTTGTGGTTAAAATTTTGGAATTTTTCATGCTAGTTTTAAGTAGAATGTTTAAATTATGTTTCAACAATTTCATATGAAGAATTCATTGGACATAGTAAGTGAGGAGTGGAGCCCGTTATAGCTCCTTGATGCATCGTTATGTCTCATGAGACAAACTAGTGTCTTGGAAAAAGGCCTTGACAAAATATTTTTTGTAGTACTGGCATGTGGCCATGATTATGTGTTTATGATGTCTGGCATTATTCATTCCATATTATTGAATTTAGCTATTGATATTAAATGCGATTATTAGACTAGTAGAAAATCCATGTGAATAACTAAATGTCACTATCTAATTTATTTTTTCCATATTAGGCTGAAGTTTATGTTTAAAAATATTTTCTTAATCTTCTACTTTACCTTAAATGTTTATTCTTATTTATGAGAGTTTCTATGATATTTTTATCCTTATTACGCATCTGAGCTCACCCTTTTCTTATGTTTTCTTTTTCCTAGGATTTGAATAAGTATTTTATTCTTGACCTACAGGGATAGGTTACGGGATTTGATTGTGTTCAAACAGGACACATTGTTGTTTTTGTTTTATTATATAATGTAAAACTAATGTATGTATCTAGTAATTTCAAGGATACAAAACTAATCAACCTTTAGAGACTTTATCTCTTGTGATCCTGTCAATGTAATGTAATAATGCTCTCACTCTAGGTAACCGGGGTCCGGGTGTTATAGTTTGTATTAGAGGAAGTTTAGTACAATCCTTGGAAGATAGATTTAGAAAAACTCTGACTAGAAAACATTAACCTAAGATTGAATTTGAGGATAAGTATAGAAGAACTTCCTAGAATTTTGGTAATGTATATACTTTGTGTATTTTACAAGAAATATATCTGTGTTTGGATACAAGCAGGTAGATGAAGTTCTGTTATAGATGTACCTAGTAGTGAAAAATTTGACAAGGAGTTTCGGGCTTGACCGAGGTATCCTAGTACACGAAAATGGGACTTGATGCACTTTTGGTTATATCACTCCCAAGGGATTTTTTTGGAATAATTCATGTTTTATTTAGAAACCTATTTGAAATATATTAATATAAGATCATAATAAATAACCATGATTATTCCTATGGTGTTTTAGATTGAAAATAATGTGTCATGACATTCTATAAATGATTTTATGAATATTTTTACTCACACTCTAATTTCTGGTTTTTTTCAATGGCTACATTCTATGAAAGTCATAGTAACATTTAACATGATGTAAAGGTGGGCATGATGGTGGAGATGAGAAACAAAATGGAATGTTGATATGTGTAAATGTTATTGTGTTCATTCTGAATCAACTTTCCAAAAAATATGATCAATAACATATACATTAACCAACTCCCAAATTCAATAAATAAGAGAAAGGTGTAGAATGATAAGAGCTCCAGTAGTGGAGACCATGGATAAAAGAGATCTCATTTTCTATCATGCAGTAAACGTGGAAGGAGACACCTATGAAAGTGTCTCAATGGAACAAATAAATGATTTATGTGAGTTAAATAATGACATAAAGTAATGAATTTGTGAGTTAAAATGAAGAGTTCTATGGAAAAAAATATAAATGATCCTAAGAATTAATTTTCATTCATTTTCCATAAATTTAGGGGACTTGGGCATTACCCAATTCAATGTACTATTCAATAGGATAACCTCTATGTCATGGAAGAACCTATGTGGAAATAAATGGATGAAAAAATGTTTAAATATATTAATTATCTTTGTTTATTAGGTTACTTTGGAAGACATTTCTCTCATAGGTGTCACTCTATAGTTTTTAATATGAAAATTCTATTTGAGGAAGAAATATCTTTTGTTTTGTGGATATAGTTATTAAGGACCATTTGGGTTTATATGATTCTTGATTTTGAGACAATTACATGTTATTACTTTTTGGGAAGAAAATTAAAGGTATGAGATAACATTTATGGTTAAAATATGCTATGGTTATTTTTGATGAATTTATCTAATTTTTTGGAATGTTATAAAATTATACAGTTTTTTAAAATGGACAACATGCAGACTGTGTGACAACCCATCGCATCGGAAAAAGCTATGGGAATCGATCCCACAACCAATGTGCAACTACGATTTAACACCCACCACTAGACTAAGTGATTTCCCTAGTTATTATGACTAATTATTTTTATTTAAGTGATTTTATGGTTCAAGAATATATTGATTTTGGAAACATATTATTTATCCTAAGTATAGGATAATGATTAGGTGATTAATTAATAAATGTTATTTTGGAATACATTCGCTCTTTTGGGAACACTATATGTCTAAGAAAAATAGAATACTACGGGATTTCATTTGAGGAGTAATGGTGGATTTTTATTTTGGTTGAATGTATGTTTTTTTGTGAACATAAATAGATTTGACTAATTTTCGAAAAAATGATTAACCTTTCATAGAAAATATGTGAATAGGTCAGTTACATTTAAGTATGTGACTTTTATAGTAATCGACGTTATTTGGAGTAAAATTTTATGATTTATCATGGATGACTATGTGATCCAATAATTTCTAATTTTGCGTTTCAATCATAGTATGGATTATGTTGATAAATTTTAAGGAATTTTTTTTAGTGATCTTTGATGAACTTTGGGTATTGTTTATTTGATATTAGAGATTAAGAGTAGTATTTCATTCTATAAAGGTTTACACCTTTTGGGGATCATATGATCTTTTACAAACCATTTTGGTTTTGTTTAATGTCTAAAGTGAAGGGAAATATATAGTCATATTTTGTGGATTAGGTGATTCTCTAAAGATGATTCTAGCGTTTTAGGTGTGACAGAGTCATATTGAACACATATCTTCTGGAGTCAGATAATATTCTGTGGTAGAAATTTGTTAAAGGATGGAACTCTACCTGTAAATTGTTATTTTTCTTATTCTATGAATAAAATAATTCATAAACATTAGGGAAAGAATACTAAAACCAAAAAAATTTATCCTAATACATTAAGATTTGTTAAACTGAGAAATATAAAATCATCATTGATTTATGTCTTTGAGACCCTCAATTTTCTATGCACTTATTTGTAATTTATGACCTCAATCACAACCTATAAATATTTATTTTTTTCCTCAAATTATAATTTCCTCCAATGTTATCTTACTTGAAATCCTAATTTGGTGGTGAATTTTTCATTTCCCTTTCCCTCCAATTAAGGAAAAAAAATTAACCTTATTTTCGATGTGTATTTTAAGAAAAGGTATTTTCTATTTATAAAATTTTATTTTCAGAAAAAATTCCAATTGCGAGGACACAATTTATTGAAGAAGGGTATAATGTCACACCCTAGGATTTCATAGCGTGTTATCTCTCTAATGTAATTCAGTAGCTTGCGCTACACGCAGTAACGAGTTTGATCACACTATAACTTACCATACTAGACATTAAAAATTTGGTTATGAATAGTATTAACAAAATTTTAAATTTTATATACTCCATATAATTTTAACAACAATATTATTTGTTTCTTAGATATAATATAAGAACTAATTCAATTTTTCAGATTAAGTATTTTTCAAAAAATACAATTTTAATACCTTTTACAAGAGAACCCTTTTTGAATACAATATTTGACACTTTTATAAATTCAATATGACAAAATAAACATCTTATTTATATGTTGGACATAAAAATTTAGTTTCGATATTTTTTTGATAACTTTCTTATTTTGATGAATAGTGAAAAATACAAAATTTTAATTGAAAACAACCTTTATAATTAAAATAATTTATAGTGTTCAATTATACATTTTAATAGTTTTGATGTATAGTTATTTTATAGTTTTGTCATTTAATCCAATTTTTTTCATTGGATGTAATTTTACATTTAAATTGGACATAAACACAGATCAATCTTTTGGATGTATTTTACTTGTCAAAAAACCAGCTCTTTTGTATTGACAATGAGAATTAACATTAGATTATTTAATTCAACTTCTATGTTTTTAATTTTGTTAAATATACTTCATTTTTATATTTTTAATATCAATATAATATTAGGGTGAATTTTTTGTATTTTTTTTTAAAACATTCAAGTTTTGATTAATAGTGAAAAACATTGCGTTAATTTTTAAAACAAACTTTTTATTTAAATAATTATTTATTTTATTTAAATTTATTTTAAATCAAAATAGATACATAATAAAATTATTATTTTAATGTATTTCATTGGAGTCGTTTTAAAATAAGATAAGATGTATAAAATTTTATTGAACTTTTTAACGTCTTTTACTCACCTTTTAGGCACATTTGCAAATTTGCATAAAACGTAATTTTACCGATTCTGTGAATTGAATTTCAATAATCTGATAGGCATAGTTGAAATCAATATGTAAAATTTCGGTCAATAAAATGAAAATATTTTTTTGGAGAATAGTAACTTTTGAATTTTATTTACCACAGTTAAAATTAAATTGCTTAATTAATGGTATAAATGTTATTATAATTACCCTAACACATGTCCTAATTCTATAGGATAACTGTATTTAGGCCAAAATCAACCTTAGAAATAAAATATGATCCTATTTGATCCACTTATATTTTATTAGGACATTTATTATATTTTATTTAAAGAAGAGTTAAAATTGTCAAATTCATATTTTAATAAAAAAAATTATAATATAGGGTTATACATAAGATAAATTTGACTATAAATATTCATTACAAAAATTCTAAGATTTTCTACATAATGATATTTTATTTATAAATTTTAGACATTAAATACTCAAATTTATTAGTGACACAATGATGATGTAATAATTACTTATTAATGAACGATTAAAATAATAAATAATATTACTTTCTAAATAAATGTAAATTGAGACTTTTTATCAATTACACTAACTTCATATGTTAATAAAACATGTTTGGATTTATGTAATGTATAGTTTATAAGTAATAAAGTTTAGTTGACTTCCACAAAAAGATACCAAATAGTGTCAAAATTGACAGAAATGAGATTTTAAAACAAATACTATATTATTAAATGATATAATATTCATTAAAATCTATGGTTCATCCAAATAATTTATATAAGGATTGATATGAAATTAATGAACCATTCTGGGTTCTCTTATAATTTAATAGTATGTTTATTAACCATCTAATATAATTATAAAATAATACATGTTAAAAGTTAAAGTATTTAACTAAGAATAAAATCTAAATGATAAGGCTAACATGGTAACTAAAACCTATCTAAAATCTATTAGTTGAAATTATTTCAACCCAAACCCACTTTATAATCAAAATAAATCTTTTTGGATCCATAATAATCCAAATATTATTGTATAATAATATAATATATTAATCTTTTCCTAAATTGACCCTCACCTCCCTTATAAAAGGGCACTTCCCATTATCTCAAAATCACACCCAAAATGTCATTTGGATCACCCAAACCCAACAAAAATAGACTTAAAAATAACCTCACATTATCCTTGATTTCTTACTTTGATCATAAATCCAACCTAAGGATCCCTTTTAATCAAATCAAAAGGAAGCACCCGTAGAAGAGGTAATTAATTCAACACCTCTTTCAAAGTTCATTTCTTCTTCAAATTACTCTTTCATTATTTTTTCCATTCCCAAATAATAAATCTACTAAATTATACATAAAATTATGTTATTATAAATATGTTAAAACTATATTCATTATTCTATCCATCCTATGAATGACAAAGTCACCACACATTCGTACTTATGGCTTATCGTCTCCACGTCGTGGTGTAGTTTGTTATTCAACACATATTCATTTGGATAGGTATAATAATGAGTAAAATTGAGGTAAATAATAAATATAACATGTTAATGATTATGTATATTTTATATACCATCTAATTACATACTATTTCACCATCAATGGAATTATTGTTTCCCTCGTGAGTACGTACGGATTACTATCCCACGAACATGATGAGATTCATTCCCCATCATTACCATTCAAAAATAATTTCAATTTTATGATAAAATATAATGTTAACGAAATTAATATAATTTTTTATATGAATCAAATACATCCTATCCATCACAAACATGACTTATGTAATAAAATATATAAGGGAAAACGAATCATGTAACACCCAAAACAATAAACTACTGAAATATTATTAACAAAGAAATATTAGAACATCATATATAATATCGTATTTAGATATTTAGTTCTTGAATAATTTAATAACAATGATTTAACTATTATATTGGATGTTAACATACCCTCGACTATGGAAAAATACAAGGTAAGCGGTTTTCATCTCACTTCTTATTCTCGTGAGATTCATGCTATATTACCACTATTTCCTTTAGTGTGGTGTATTTACTACCCATGATTGTATTATTTTTCTAATGTAATTTACATTATGGGTATTTAAATCTTCATTGTATGATTCTTCTTTCTTGGTGTTTATGTTTCATCAGATACAAAATCGGTAATGGAATTTCTAATTTCAATTTCCACTCATTGGGTTTTATGCACAATTCATTGATTATTTTACTCCAAGATTATGTGTGAAATCGATATTTATTTATTTATGTAGTAATTTACACTCCCCTTTGTGTGGAAATACATTTGATACACATAGTCACTCCATTGATAAATTCTCATGTCATTTATATGAACATGATAAAGGTAATCCTAAATCAATTTCCATTCATTGAGTTAAACATCCATGTCATTGATTTAATTTTTACAAGAATATAAGGGAGTTTCATCTGATTGATTTACACATAATATCCAATAATATTGAGTGTATTTATATTTTTAACATATAATTATGTCCATGATTTATCCTTAATTTAAGGATATGGCCTTTATAAGGGATTTCAACTCAATTTACATTCCATTAAAATTTATTGTTGTTATGCGCCAATTCATTTTTATATGGTGTATATACTATACTTTGACATAGTATACCATGAATACTTTTTACAAATAATATTATAGTGTTCTTATTACATCAATTATTTTTATTCAAGCGTCTCTCATTTGGTTAGGAACTCTAACTAAAATATCATTTTAAATGATTTAAAGATTTATTCTTCTAAATCATTCTCATTAATGTCTATGTTTCAAAAATGAATTTATTGATTTATTTATATGAAAATTAATTTTTTAAAATTATAATTACTATTAAAATGTTTGAATGTTTTATGGGACATTATGATTAAAAAATCTAATTTTTAACAGATTCTTGATAATTTGTGAGACTTTTAAATATTTTCAAGAAAAATGTGATATTTCTCTCAAATATTTTTACTGACTATTTTCATCTATGTAAATATCCATTATTAATATTTTTTGATGTTGATTTATATAATATTCTATGTTTTATTGAATAAGTTATGTTTGACTGTGGATGTTCCATTTTTATACCCTTAATGGTTTTTGGTTAAAATATAGACATTTTGTATGCTAGTTTCTATATGAATGTTTAGTTTATGTTTCATCCTTTTCATGTAGGAAACTCATTAGACATAGTAAGTGACGGATGGAGCCTGATATAGTTCCTCAATGCATTTTTAGGCCTCATTAGAAAAACTATTGTCTTGGAACAAGGCCTGGACAAAATCATTTTTGTAGTCTTAGAATGAGGCCTTGACTATGTTGTTAGGGTATCTCCCATTATGCATTCTATCATAATGAAATTAGCTATTGATATTACATGTTATTATTAGACTAGTATAATATTCATGTGAATAAGTAAATGGAACTATTTTATTTTTCTTTGCAATATAATGCGGATGTTTATGTATAAATGGACCGTGTTTAATCTTATACATTTATTTAAATTTTTATGCTTATTTATGAAAGTTTCTACAATAATGTTATCTTTATTGAGAATCTGTTCCAACCCCTTTCTTATGATTTCTTTTTCCTAGGATGTGAAGATTTATATTATGCTAGACTTGTAGGGATATGTTAAGGGATATGAGTGTGTTCAAAAGGGACACATTGTTGTTATTTTTTATGATGTAATGTAAAACTTATGTATGTATCTTGTACACCCAAGGCTAATAAAATAATCATTATTTAGAGACATGGTCTCTTTTGATCATGCCAATGTTATGTAATAATGCATTGACTCTGGGTAAATGGGGTTGGGGCCTTACAGTTGGTATCAGAGAAGTTTAGTAAAAATCATGGAAGCTTGATTTTTTAACACTCTAATTAGAGAACATTATCCTAAGATTGACATTGAGGATTAGTATAGAATAACATCCTAAAATTTAGGTAATGTAGATATTATGTGTTTTTTTCATGTAATACATCCCTAAATGGATATAAACAGGTAGAATCAGCTCTGACACAGATATACCTAGGTGTGAAAACTCCGACGAGGAGTTTCGGTCCTGACCCGGGGTATCCTGGTACTCCAAATGGGCCTTGCTTCAGTCTTGGTAATGACACTCCCGAGGGATATGCTTAAGATAATTCATGTTTTATTTAAAAAACTAATTTAAATATTTTAATATAAGATCATAATAAATAACTTTGATTAATCCTATGGTGTTCTCAAAAGAAAATAACATGTCATGACATTCTCTAAATGATTTTATGAATACTGTAACTCACACTCTGCTTTTTGGTTTTAGTTTATGGCTGGATTCCAAGGAAGTCATAGTAACATTAAACATGATGTAAAGGTGGGCACGGTGGTGTTAATGGGAAACAGAATGGAATGATGATAGGCATAAAAGATATTGTGTCTTTCCAAATCAGTTTTCCAAAAATATGATCCATGACATATACATTAACCAACCCGCAATCTCAAAAAAGAAGAAAATTTACAGAATGATAAGAGGTACAGTAGTGGAGACCATGGAAAAAAGAATGCTCATTTTCAATCATGCAAAAAATGTGGAAGGAGTCACCCCAAAAATTGTCTCAATGGAACAATGAATTTCATTATGTGTGGGGAAGAAGAACATAATGTAAATAATTTTCAGGGGAAAAAGAAGAGTACTATTGATGAAAATAAAAATGATCCTAATAATCCATTTATAGTCATTCTCCATAATTATAGTAGACCTGGGAATTAGATGATTCAATTCCATATTCTATAGGATAACGTCTAAGTCATGGAAGAACCTATGTGGAAATTAATGGATGTAAAAATATTTAAAATTGTTAGTTTTCTTTGTTGATGGGATTACATTGGAACACTTTTATCATATATGTGCAACCCTACATTTTGTTATGTTAAAATTATATTTGACGAATAATTATATTTTCTTTTGTTGATATAGTTATAAAGAGCCATTTGGGATTATATGATCCTTAAATTTGAGTCAATTATAGTTTATTACATTTTTGGAAAAAAATGTAAGTTATGAGATTACATTTGTGGTTAAAATATGTTGTGGATATTTTTGAGGAATTTATCTTTTTTTTTTGAATTTTTTAATATTATATAGTTTTTGAAAAAAGGGAAACACGTATACCATGTGACAACATGTCACACTGGTCAAATCTTAAGGAATCAATCCCACAACAAAAGTGCGACTAGGATTTATCTCCAACCACTAGATTATGTGAAGTCCCCAGTTAGCATGACTAATTATGTTTTGTTAAATTATTTTATGGATCAAGAATATGTTGACTTTGGGAACTTATTATTTATACTTAGTATATGAAATTGATTTCGTGATTAAGTGATAAATTTAATTTTGGATGATGTTTGCTCTTTTGGAAATAATATATCCCTATAGAAATTAGAATACTATGGGATTTCATTTGTGAGGTGATGGTGGATTTATATATTGAAATAGTGTATGTTTTTTATAAAATTATAGAGATTTGGGTTATTTATGAAAAATGTTTAAACAATAATATAAAATTTGTTATTAGGATAGTCACTTTTAATTATGTGACTTTAAGAGTAGTCGATATTATTTAGAGATAAATGTTTTGATTTATCATGGAAGACTATGTTATCAAATCCTTTTGAATTTTTGGTATAAAAAATGGTGTGAATTTTATTCATGAATTTTAAGGACAATAGTTATTTTAATGTTCTTTGTTGAACTTTTTCAATTTTTGATTAATTTTTGAGATTATCCATATAATTTTTTCATATAAATGATTATCATTTGTTTTGATCATCTGATCTTGTAATAACCATTTTGGTTTTGGTTAATGTATAAATACAAGAGAAATATATTCTTCATATTCTGTGGATTATGTGATTCTCTAGAAGTTGATTTTAGCACTTTAGGTGTGACCATGTATTCTTGAATACTAATCTTTTGGATTGAAAGATGAGTTTGTGGTGGAAATTAGTTAAATGATTGAACTGTACTTTTAATGTATAATTTTATTATTCTATGAATAAAATAAGTCTTAAGCATTAGGGAAAGGATCTTAACACCAAAAATGTGTTATCCTAATACCTTATGTTTTGTTAAACTGACAATATTTTAAATCATCATATATTTATGGATTTGAGTCCCTCAATTTTCCTTTCACTTGTTTATGATTGATGACCTCAATCGCTCCCAATTCATATTTATGTTTTCCCTCAAATTATAATTTCCACCAATGATCTCCTATTCAAAATCCTAATTTGGTGTTGATTTTTTCATTTCACTTTTCCACTTATTAAGACTAAATTTTATTAACCTTATTTCCGATGTGGGATTTCTACAAAGGAATATTCTATTTTTAACCTTTTCTTTTTAAAGAAGAATTTCCAATTGTGAGGATGTAATGTATTTATAGATGGTAGAATGTACCATCCCAGGATTTCATATCACATTATCTCCTTAAAGTAGTTCAATTGTTTGAGCTACACACAACACCGAGTTTGAGCACACCGTGACTTACCAAACTAGACTTTCAAAAAGCAGTTATGAATAGTATTAAAAAAATTTGAATTTTATATACTCTATATAATTTTAACAACCATATTATGTGTTTCTTAGATATAATATACAAACAAAATCAATTTTTAATATAGAGGAAGTATTTTTAAAAAAATACAATTTTACCGCCTTTTAATGGAGAACCCTTTTTAAAGGAAAAATTTGACACTTTTAAATATTCAATAGGACAAAATAAACTTCTTTTTTATAAGTTGGACATAAAAATTTTGTTTTGATTTATTTTTGAGGTTTTTCTAATAACTTTCATATTTTGATGAATAGTGAAAAATACTAAAATTAAATTTAAAACACCATTTTTAATTAAAATAATTTATAGTGTTAATTTATAAATTTCAATTGTATTGAAGTATAATTATATTATATTTTTATCATTTAATATAAGTTTCTTCATTGGAAGTAATTTTACATTTAAATTGGACACAAATACATATCAATCACTTGATAGTTTTTACATCTCAAAAAACCCGCTATTTGGTTTTTATAACAGAAATTAATTTTTGATTAAATAATTAAACTTCTATGTTTAAAATTTGGTTAAATAGACTAAATTTTTAGATTTGTAATATCAAAATAATAATAGGGTGAATTTTTCGTAATTTTTGGAAAACTTTCAATTTATGATGATTACTGAAAATCATTGCATTATTGTTTAAAATAAACATTTTATTTAAATATTTATTTATTTTATTTAAATTTATTTTAAGTAAAAATAGATACATAATACATTTATTTTTGAATGTATTTTATTTGAGTCATTTTATAATAATATTAGATGAAAGAAAATTTATTGATCTTTTTAAAATGTTTTACTCACCTTCAAGGCACATTTGCAAATTTTCCTAAACCGTCATTTTACTGCATCTTTGAATTGAATTTCAATAATATAAGAGACATTGTTGAAAAGAGTAAGTAAAATTTGGTTCAATAGGATGAAAATATTTTATGGGGAATAGTAACATTTGATTTTTATTAACCACCATTAAAGGTAAATTTGGTAATTAAGGGTAAAATGATATTATAACTATCCTAACACATATCCTAATTCTATTGGATAACTGTATTTAGAAAAAAATCAACCTTAGGTATAAAATATGATCATTTTTATCCACCTTTATTAGATTAGGACATTTATTATGTAACGTTTCGGTTCTGGAAGCCAACCAGGCGCCCCGTACCGGGTTGGTCATGTAGCTTCAAGCGCATTTCACTGAATGTCAGAGGCTGCCGACTAGTAGAAAGGGCCTTGGGTGTGATAGTGGGGAAACTATTCCCTCATTGACAGAGTACATAGTGGAAGTAACAACACATACAACATCAGATGCCATAAATATTCAACAACAAGAACATCGGAAGATTGATAAATAAACAAGTGGAGGAGAAATGAATGTAAAAGATTCATGATACATATAAGTATAGGAAAACCTCCAAACAAGTCACAATGCTGAAATACAGCACTAAACCCAGGTACGAAATAAAGCAGATAAACTACTCAGCATCGCAAGCCATAGCTTGGTCTCATGCTCTCTAGCTCCAGTGCAATCAAGAACCTAAAGTAGAAGGATGCTTGCACTTATCTATACCTACGACAATATAATTTTCTTGGGCCCAAAATCATGACCCAAATAGGGTGTGAGACTAAATCCTAGTTGGAAACCACCAAAATATTTGTGCCTAACAGTCATTGAGTATATAACAGGTAAAGTACAGTAATCAGTAAGTAGTAAACATGATAATACACAGTAGTATACAATCCTCAGTCTCCAGCATAATACGTACAAAAAAGAAAGAATCCACTCAATAATGTAGAACAAATAGATAACCCTATGGGTAGTTCTCATAGCCTATCATTTATTTTTCAACTTATATTTACATGCAACCCTTTGGGAGGCACACACAGTCTCACCCCTCTGGTTCAGCTAAAGAAAGAATAAACTCTCTGGGGAATCACTCACCGTCAATTCCCCCTATAGTCTCATATCATAATAAAGTAGTTGTGGGGAAGCACTCAACATCTCATTCCCCCTATGGCCCGCGTCAAGGAACTACAGTCACATTGAGGAAGTTCTCAACAAAAATTCCCCATGTGGTCCCGCATCGTAAAATTAAAGACACTCTGGATAAGCCCTTACGTTCATTCTCCCTATGGTCTACTACACTAGGTTCTCACAACCCTGTGTAAAGTCAGCAAGTATCGCATCGTGTAACAACTAAAGTGAACCTCAAGAACTACTTGGATAGTAGTCTACAACATCTCAGAATGGAAGAACAACAGACACACCATCCTATAACTAGGCATGGATCTAGAAAAAAACCTTACTGGAAAAACTAGACCAAACGGTCATAACAGGAAAACATGCATGGTAAAAACATCCAAAGCATAGTAAATTTCCCTATTCACACGCAAAGTCCTCTACACAGGCATATATGCAATGTAGGAAACAATAAAGGAAAATAGGAAACATGAAATACCATGTTCAAGGGTATTGGGTGAATTTGACCAAAATACTCACAGGCTTCCAATAGAAAGGTACAAACCACCTATTTGGATGCTAGGAGATTGATATACTTCATCCATGATGCTTAAATCTCCTTATTATGTCGTAGATCTACAAAAATGCACAAAATTCTCAACCCACGATAACATGAGAAATAGGACGAATTGAAAACAATGTTCCATCAGAATAGAAAACTCACTGATGCAGTTGAAATTCAATCGATAGAGTTAGATTCTGAAACGGAAAAAGGCTTGGGGGTTCGATGAAAATATGCGGCCATACGAAACTCTCTCTGTCGATGATGCTGGAGAAGAAGATAGTCCTAGGGTTCAGACATGACCCCAGTCCGTTTAATAAAAAAAGAAATTAAAGAGTGTGTACATTTAGAGTAAACGGTGTGTACTAGGCTTTTCTTTACTCCGCTTTAAGCGGCCTCCATGTAACCCTTACATGGCCTTGTGTGTGGCCTTGACAAGGCCAGAACATGGCCTTGCGCGACAAGGGATTACACAGCGTGTACTCATAAAGTACACCGCGTGTACTCCAAAAAATTTTAGAAACTCATTTTTTTAAAAACACCAGAAAAAGAAAAAATGTACGTGAAAAGAAGTTCTGGGTTCTTACAATCATCCCCCCTTAAATAAATTCATCCCCAAATTTCCATAGCGCGGCGTAGAAGAAGAAACCCCGAATAGCTCCGGCCACCGCGATCGTACATCAGCCTCCCTCTCCAAAGCCTCATCTTGTACTCGCCTGTGCTACCATAGAACCCGCACCATAGGAACAGACCAGACATAGAGAACCTTCATACGGTGATCAACAATTTGGACAAGAATCTCCTCAAACGATGCATTTGTTTTGAGATCATCCTCATCGGGTTGAAGAACATGAGAAGGTTCTGAAAAATAACATCAGAACTGAGAAACGTGGAAGATTTCCTGCATAGCCCGGTACCTCTGAGGTAACTACAACCAATAGAAAACATTCCCAACTCTCTGCAACTACTCAAATGGCCCGATATACTGCGGTGAAAGATTACCATGTCCCTGAATCCTCTTATGTCTCAATCTCGTTGTGACGCGCAGGAAAACCTTATCCACAACCTCGAACTCCAGAGGTCATCTCCGCTGATTAGCATTAGACTTAAGACAAGACAGTGCAGTAGCTATCCTCTTCTGAATCAACTCTATCTGCTCTGAGGTCTCCTGAACAAGATGAGGTCCCAGCAAAGTTGCCTCTCCTCCCTCCTGCCAACATAAGGGTGATTGGAATGTCCTATCGTACAAATCCTCATAAGGTTCCATCTAAATAGTTCATCTAATACTATTATTTTAGGGAAACTACACAAGGGGTATATACTTCTCCCAAGAACATCCAAAGTCTAGAATTAAAGCTCAGATCATATCCCCAAGCACCTGAATCGTATGCTCAGACTGGAAATCAGTCTGGGGATGGTATGTTGTACTCAAAAGTACCTGTGTACCCCAAACCTTCTGAATCCCTTTCCAGAACCGAGAAGTAAGGAACATATCTCTTCCTGAAACAATGGTCTATGGAACTCTATGCAGACATAAAATCTCACAAATGTACAACTATCTCAACTCATCAACACTGAAGGTCTCCATTATCGGAATGAAGTTAGAATCCTTTGTAATTCGGTCGATGAAAACCCAAAAAACATCATTTCCTCGAGGCGACCTCAGAAAACTGGCCACGAAGTCCATCGCGACATCATTCCACTTATACTCGGGAATGGGTAATTTATCTAAAAGACATATTAGTCACTGATGTTCTATATTCACTTGCTGACAAGTGGAACAACTAATGACAAAACCAGCAACATCCCTCTCCATACCTGGCCACCAATATTGACTGTGTAGATCACGATACATCTTGGTGACGCCAGGAAGAACCGCCCAAACTGAGGAATGAATGTCCCGCATCAGATCCTCATGTATGTCTTCTAGCACCCTTACGCATCCTTGGAAATGCAAGATCTCATCCTCACCTACAATCCATCTAGGAAAATGGTCTTCTCCTAACACGCTTTCTCGTAGGACTAGGCCTTTAGAATTTGATAGCTTCCACATTCGTACCAGATCAAGAAGTGTAGAGGTAATAGATACAAATGATAGGAAAGTCTTTCCCTATCTGTCATGCACCTCCAAATGCATCTCATAGAACATACCCATAATTTTCCACTCACTTCTAGATTCCTGAACGACATGTATCTGAGTCCTCCTGCTCAACTGTTCAGCCACCGCGTTGCCTTTCCCAGGTGTATATTCATGCTCAATGTCTAAGGACTGATGATACTAGACCCACCTACGCTGTCTAAGATTCAGATCACGCGGAGTGAAGATTTAATTGAGACTCTTATGGTCGGTCAACACCACAAATTTCTCTCCAAGAAGATAATGTCTCCAACAACACAAGGCATGAAAAACAGTTGCCCATTCCAGATCTTGCTTCAAGTAATTCCTCTCAGGTAACCTAAACATCCGAGACTCGTATGAAACTACTCCATATCCCTGTATAAGCACAGCTCACAGCCCGATACTTGAAGCATCACAGTAAATGGTGTAGCTCTTTCCTGGCTCTGGCAAGACTAGTACCAGTGCTGAAGTAAACCTCCCTTTCATCTCCTGAAAGTCTGACACACAAGAATTTGACCATAAGAGCTTCACACCATTCATGGTGAGACCCATAAGCGATGTTTCTATGCATGAAAAGTCATCTATGAAGCATATGTAGTATCCATCCAGCCCTAAGAAACTTTTCACCTCAAAGACGTTCTTCGGCGGATCCCAGGAAACTACAGCTCTCACTTTCTCTGGGTCCACCGATACTCTTTCCTATAAGATTATGTGACCCCATAAGTGAATATGATCCATCCAAAAGTGAAATTTCGAGATCTTAGAATTTAATTGATGCTCCCTCAATGTTCTCAAAATGATCTCAAGATTGGTAGCATGGTCGTGTCGAGTGCGGGAGTACACCAAGATATCATCCATGAAAACCACCATAAAGGAATCCAGGAATGGATGGAACACTCGGTTCATCAGTGCCATGAAAACTTTAGGGCGTTCGTGAGGCTGACCAACATAACCATATACTCATATAGACCATACCTTCTCCTGATGTTTGTAAGAGGTATATCAGATGGTCTAACGTGCAACTGATGATAACGGGACCTCAAATAGATCTTCGAGAACACTCGGGCTCCTCGAAGCTGATCAAAGTGGTTATTAATTCTAATCAAGGGATATCAGTTCTTGAACATCAACTGGTTCATCTTCCTATAATCCACACAAATCATGAGGGTACTATATGCCTTTTTTCAAATAGGATAGGCGAACCCCAAGAGAATGTACTGGGTGAGATGAAACCCTCTACCTGTAACTCCTCTAACTCCTTCTTGAGCTACTGTAAATCAGGGGTAGCCATCCTATAAAGATTAATGGACATTAGTGTTGCTCCTGGAATGAGCTCAATTGAAAAGTCTACATCACGCTCAAGAGGTAAACCTAAAAATTCCTCTAGAAAGACATCCATGAAAAGATCCACCACTGGAGGAATGTCTAACTGTGAAGTCTCCTGGTCATCCAGATATAGACTAGCGATTTGGGCTGAAACTCCTCCCAACCCAAGATGTTATGGACCCGCTCTTCTCACCTAGACATCACAGTAACCTCTATAATGAAAGGATCTACCCTATGGTGATACGAAATTCACTATGCGGTGATAATAGTCGATGAATTCCTGGTAGGGAACTAGCCATTCCATTCCGATAATGACATCATAGCTTGTCATCTACAGAACATAGAGGTCCCATAAGAAAAGAAACCTCACAACCTCAAGAGGGAACTCTCTACACTGACGCACAATAACTGTTCTAGTCCCCAACAGTGTGTCTAGAGTCAACATGTTGGTAGAATAAAAGATATAAGGCCCAAGTTCTTCTCAACGGAAACAGAGATAAATCTATGGGAAGCCCCCGTATCTAAAAGAGAAGAATACAAAACTTAGGCTACTAAGATCGTGACTCGAAGAGTGGAGGGTTCGGGACCCCGCTCATGTTGGGTCTGCTCCAATGCAAAAGCTTGACATGTACCACGGCCCTGTGACCCAACCTGATAGCTCTGAGCTAACCCAACCTACTGTCACTAGAAGATGGGTGACTGACCACCACGACCTCCACCTCCACCTCAGCCCGAACGGCCGGAAGAACTCCAGTTCCCAGACTTGTGAGAAACTTGTGGTGCTGCTCTTGAAAGAGGAGTCAAGTAAGGACCTATGTCACCAGCTTATGGTGAGAAAACCTGACAATAGTGATGATGGTGAACCATCTTGATGCAAGACTGGCACTCCACTGGGTCTCTCTGGCACTTCGGTCTCGTATGCCCATCCCTTCCACACTAGTAGCATACCACCTCGCTACCTAAATATGTGTCTCTCTTCCTTGGATCACTACGCGTAGAATCCCTACGGCACTTCCTACTATCATTTGGTGAAGCATTAACTCTAGACACTCAACAACTTTAGCTCTCAACATCAGAGTCTCTCATATTTCCCATTGCAATCAGTGCTTGGTTGACAATCTAAGCGATGGAAGACAGCCTAAAGATATTCACCTGTGAGCGGATCTCCTGTCTAAGACCATCCTCAAACTTCCTTTCCAAGAACAACCCATATCCACTCTGGAGGGGTGTAAAATGCTGAAACTCATTGAAATGGGAGGAATACTTCATGACATAAATTGTTCCTTGCTCTAGGCTCATGAACTCCCGGGCTCGGTGGACCCTCAGGGTCTCAGGATAGAAGTAGTCGTAATAGACACGTTGAAACTCCTCCAATGCCGTAACCTACTGATGACCCACCTATGAGATCACGTCAAACCACCTATGGAATGATTCTCAAATCATATAGGTAGTGATACTGACCCGCCTTTCTGGAGGCATCTTTAGATGCTCCAAGATTGTCATCATGGTTTTGAGACATGACTCTGTAGCCTGCGGTCCTACTTCCCCTAAAAAGGTGGGAGGATGTTGTTGCTGGAAAACCTGCATCAAGTCTTCCATAGTCGAAGCAGGAAGCATAGCTCCCTAGAAGGTCTGAATCATCCCCAGAAAACATTTCATATACTGTGCATCGGCGGCCGTAACCGGTATCACAGCTGGTTCCAAGGCTAGAACAACTAGAGGATCTACAGGAGGTCACTGATTAGCCATATCTGATGTCTGATCACTAAACATCAGTTGACGGACAACTGGAGGACGTCTAGGTGCCATGAGTCTACATGGTTAAATGATCACATTAGATCACATGATCGGGGATTGAAATATAGGAGCATATGAAGGGAATAGGTTAAAGAAAACATTCAAAATTTTAAAAACATGACTACACAACATGTATAAAGACTACACGGCATGTTCCCTTTATTCATTTACATGGGCTTGTACTTTTTTCCAAACTAGTCATGTAACACCCCAGACACATGTCATGTTGTCCTCACACACGACATGTATTAGACATCACTTACATGTCCCATGTTTTAAGAGACATGGCCTGACCCACGACTGACACTACATAGCGTGTTCTAGATGGACACAACGTGCACGAGAAAGGGTAACACTGACCTGTGTAGTGCGTGACCCGGCTGGGTACCAAGATCAAACTACACAACATGTAAGATTCAGACACGTTGTGTATGTTAATAGATAACACAACCCGTGTTGTTTGTGACACGGTCGGGGTACCTATTTCATACTACACGGCGTGCTAAACTAGTACACTATGTTTTCCTACAATATTTTTCACAACCCTGTGTTTCTACCCACACAGTCAGCGACATGGTTTGAAAACTATAGGGTGTGTATTCATAAAGTATATGTCGCCTATTCTATGTTTTTCTAGGCAGTAGCCGAGAAACTGCTCTGATGCCTAGAAAACAAAGAAAACAATCATGAAGTTTCTAAATTCTGATCCAGGAGGGACCATACTTCCCATGAATCAAATCTTGGCATCTCCTAAATAACATATACAAGGGAAACAAGTCAATGATCCACCATGTTATGATTAATGAGGTCCCATAACACCTCAGTAATCAAAATTTTTCTTTCATTCCTGTAAATCTCTACACAAAAAATTCAGTATCAAACATGAGGTATTTCTATCAAGGCAACTATCACAACATCATGCATATTTTACACATCATCGATCACAAAAACATGAAATCACTAATTCATCCAAGTTGGCATGAAAAAAATGCATGACATATGATTTCTAGAAAATTCATATATGATGAATGAGATGGAATACCCTCATCTCATTGGGTTTCAATAGAAATAGAACCTCAATAATATAAATAGAAACAACACACGTGAGGTGAGCCACTCAAGGTAAAACCAAATTAGCTGTAAAATTGCAATAAACGAGGTAGTATGGATTTTACCTGTACACGGATGAGCTACTCATGGGCACAACTTATTACCAAGTACCTATTCCATCCTATCCCTTGATATAGGCTTCAATTATTATGTCATGATAAAAAGAAACTCCTTTGATACCATTTTGTAACATCCCCATTCCGGAAGCCAGCCAGAGGTGCCCCGTACCCGGTTTTTCATGTGGCCTTAAACACATTTCCCTAAATTCCAGAGGTAGCCGACTAGTATCCAGGGCCTTGGGTGTGATAGTACAGAAACTATGCCCTCATTGGAAGAGTACACAATGGAATAAACAACACATACAAAACTGGAAGCAGTAAATATCCAACAAAAATAATAGCGGAAGGCTGATAAATAAACAACTGGAGCAGAAATGTATGTAAATGATGCATAATTCATATATATCTAGAAAAACCACCAAACAAGTCACAATGCTGAAATACTATACAAAACACAAGTACAAAATAAAGTAGATAAACTATTCAGCATCACAATCCATATCTTGGTCCCATGCTCTCCAGCTCCAGTGCAATCCAGAACCTTTTGTAGAAGGGCGCTTTCCCTTATCTATACTTGCAACAATATAATTTGTTTGGGCCCAAAAGCATGACCAAAATAGGGTGTGAGACTAAATACTAGTAGGAAACCACCTGAAGATCTGTACCTAACAGTCAATGAGTATATGGTATGTAATGTACAATAAGCAGTAAGCAGTAAGTAGTAAACATGATATTACATAGCAGTAAAAAATCCTCAGTCTCTAGAATAATACGTTCAAACAAGAAAGAATCCACTCAAATAAGTATAATAAACAGGTAACCCTCTAGGTAGTTCTCACTGGATAACCCTTATGGTTTACCCTACAAGTACTAGAAACCCTCTTGGAGGAACACACAGTCTCATCCCTCTAGTTAAACTAAAGAATGAATAGACTCTACAGGGAAGCACTCACCGTCAATTTCCCCTATAGTCTCGTATCGTACTAAAGGCTCTATGGGGAAGCACTCAACGTCTCATTCCCCCTGTGGCCCACGTCAAGGAACTACAAAAACATTGAGGAAGAAATCAAGGTCAATTCCCCCTATGGTCTCACATTTTATTATTAGAGACACTCTAGAGAATCCCTTACGTCCATTATCACTACGTTCTACAACCCTAGGTTCTCACTGCCCTGGGTAAAGTCAAAAAGTATCGCATCGCGTTATGGCCAAAGTGAACATCAAGAACTACATGGCTAGCAGTTTGCATCATATCAGTATAGAATATCAATAGTCACACCATCCTACATCTAGGCATGGAACTGGAAAAATACCAACAGGAAAAACTAGACCAAACGGTCATAACATTCAAACATGTTTGGGAAAAAAATCCAAATATCATTAAATTACCCTATTCACAAGAAATGTCTTCTACACTGTCATATAATAAAAGTAGGCTACAACAAGGGTAAAACAAGAAACACGCAATACCCCGTTCAAGGGTATTGGTGGAATTTTCACAAATTACTCACAAACATCCTACAAAAAGGCACAAACCAAATTCTTAGATTCTATAAGATCGATATCCTTGAGCCACATGGCATGAATCTCCATAGAACATCGTAGATCTACAAAAACTAACAAAATGAACAACCAATGAAAACTTGGGAAAGAGGATGAATTGGAAAACAATGATCTGTTAGAAGAGAGAACTCATGGATGTGGTTCCAACGCAATCGTCTGAGTTTGATTTGGAGAACAGATAGAGGCTCGGGGGTTCTTCAACGATCTGTGGTTGTATGGGATGCTCTAGGTTGAAGAAGCTGGAGAAGAAGATAGTTCTAGCATTAAGACGTGGTCATGGTCCATTTAATGAATAAAAGGAAGTACACAACATGTACTTTTGGAGTAGTTGACCTATACTAGGCTTTTCCATACTCCTCTTTAAGCGGCCTCCATGTCACCCCTACATGGCCCTGTGTGTGTCCATGACACGGCCATCACACAACCTCACTCGACAGGGGAGTACACGCCATGTACTCAAAAAGTGGAAGACGTGTGCTCCAAAAATTCCCAAATAGTCCTTTTTTCTAAAACTCTAGAAAAAGGAAAAATATACCAAATAAGAAGGTCTAGGTTCTTATATTTTTTATTTAATTTAAAGAAGAGTTAAAAGTGTTAAATTCATATTCTAATAACTAAAAAATTTTAATATAAGGTAATATGAAAGATAAATTTGACTAAAAAAATTAATTATAAATATATTAGTATTTCCTAAATAATGGTATTTTATTTATAAAATTTAGACATTAAATAATTTAATATATTTATGACACAATGATGTTGCAGTAATTACCTTATTAATAGATGATTAAAATAATTAATAATATAAATTTACAAATAAATGTAAATTGATACTTTCTAAGCATTCCACTAATTATATATGTTAATAAGACATGTTAGGATTGATTTAATGTATTTTTTTGAATTAAGATATTTTAGTTGACTTTCACAAAAACACACTACCAAATAGTGAAAAAATTTACATAGATGAGATTCTAAAACAAATACTATATTAATAAATGGTGTAATTTTCCTAAAAATATATGGTTCCACCTAAGGACTTATATAAGTATTGATATGTCCTTAATGAACCCTTTGGGGTTCTCTTGGCCTTTAATAGTAGTTTCATTAACCATGTAATATAATTATACAAGAATACATGGTAAGACTTAAACTATTTATCTAAGTATAAAATCTCAATGATAAGGTTAATATGGTGACCTCAGTTTCTCTAAAATCTATTGGTTGGTAGGTTTTCGACCTATACCAACCTTATAATATAAATAAATCCTTTGTATCCTTAATAAACCGAATATTATGTTATAATAAATTAATATTTCAATCTTTTCCTAAAGTGACCTTCACCTCCTTTATAAAATTGTACTTCCTCTTCTCTAAAAATCACACTTCCAAGGCCATTTTTCTCAGCAAAACCCTACTCAAATATCCATAAAATACCCTCACATCATCTTAGATGTCTTACATTGATCATAAATCCATCCTAAGGATCCCTTTTGATCAAATCGAATGTAATCACTTGTAGATGAGGTAATGATTTCATCACCACTTTCAAAGTTCATTTCTTCTACCACTTCCTCTTTCATTTTTGTCTCCATTCCAAAATAATAAATCTACTAAATTCTAAATATTTTGATGTTATTATAAATATGTTAAATCTATATTCATTATTACATCCATCTTATGAATGAAAAACTCACCATATGTGTGTACGTACGGCTTACCGTCTCCACGTCATGGTGTAGTTTGTTATTCAACACATAATTTTTTGGATAGGTGTAATAATGAGTAAAATTTATTTAAATAATAAATATAACATGTTAATGATTCTTTATATATGATATAAAATCTAATTACATATGATTTCACCATCAATGGAATGATATTTTCGCTCGTGTGTACGTACAGATTATAGTCTCCAAAAACGTGATGAGATTCATTCTCCATCGTAACCATTCAAGAATAATTTTAATTTTATGATTAAATATAATTTTTAAGAACTTAATATAATTATATATATTAATTAAATACATCTTATAAAAAACAAACATGAGTTATTTAACAAAATATATAAAGGAAAAAAAATCATGTAACACCCGAAACAATGATACTGCTGAAATATTATTAATAAAGATATATTAGAACATGATATATAATATCATATTTAAGTATTTTGTTCTTGTATAATTTAATATCAATTATTTAACTATTATATATGAGTTCAATATTCCCTTGACAATGGAGAAATATTAGGTAAGGGGTTTTCATCTCACTTCATATTCTCGTGAGATTCATGTTATATTACCACTATTTCCTTTTGTGTGGTGTATGTACTACCCAGGATTATATTATTTGTGTAATATAATTGAAATTATTGGTATTTACATATCCGTTGTATGATCCTTCTTCCATGGGGTTTATGTTTCGTCTGTTACCAAATCGGTAATGGAATTTCTAATTTCAATTTCAACTCTTTGGGTTTTATGCACACTTAATTGATGATTTTACTCCAAGTTTATGTGATAAATCTCTATTTATTTATTTATTTAGTAATTTACACTCTCTTTTGTGTGGAAATAATTTTTATGCACATATTCACTCCATTGATAAATTCTCAAGTCATTGATATGAACTTGATAAGGGTAATCTTAACTCAATTTCCATTCATTGAGTTAAGCATCCAAGTCATTAGTTTAATTTTTACAAGAATATGTGGGAATGTAGTATAATTTATTTACACATAATATTCAATCATATTGAGTTTATTTTAATTTTTCACATATAATTATGTCATTTATTTATCCTTAATCTATGGATATAGTCTTTATAAGTGATTTCATCTAAATTTACATTCCATTGAAATTTATTGTTGTTACGCACCTATTCACTTTTATATCGTTTATATAATATACATTGACATAGTATATTTTGAATCCACTTTTCTCATGATGTTATAGTGTTCTTATTACCTCAATTACTTGTATTCAAGTGTCTCTCATTTTTTTGGAACTCTAACTAAAATATCATTTCTAATGTTTTAAAGATTTATTCTTCTAAATCATTCACATTAATGTCCATTTTTTAATAATGGTTTTAAGGATTTATTTATATGTAAATTAATTTTTTAAATTATAATTCCTTTTAAACAGTTTCAAAGTGGTATGGGACACTTTGATTCAAAAATCTAATTTTTAACATCTTCTTGATAAATAGTGATACTTTTAAATATTTTCATGAAAAAAGGGAAAATTTCTCTCAAGTAGTTTTACTGATTATTTTTATCTATTTAAATATCCTGCATTATTCTTGTTTGAGTTTGATTTATAGAATATTATATATTGTATTGAATGAGTTATGTTTTCATGTGGATGTTCTATTTTTATACCATTCATTATTTTTGGTTAAAATATTGACATTTCCTATGATGGTTTCTATATGAATGTTTAGATTATGTTTCAACCATTTCATATGAGGAATTCCTTTGACATAGTAAGTAATGGGTGGTGCCCGATATAGTTTCGTGATGCATCAATAGGCCTCATGAGACAAACTAGTGTCTTGGCACAAGGCCCGAACAAAATCATTTTTTGTAATCTTGGAACGAGGAGTTGACTTTGTTGTTATGGTGTCCCACATTATGAATTCCTTCATAATGAAATTAGATATTGATATTACATGTGATTATTCAACTACTAGAATATCCATGTGAATAAGTAAATGTAACAATTTTATTTATCTTGGGTATATAATGCTGATGTTTAAGTTTAAAAGGCATGTGTTTAATATTATACATTAATTGAAATGTTTATGCTTATTTATGATATTTTATGTATATTATTATCCTTATGGAGCATATGAGCTCACTCATTTCATATGTTTTATTTTTCATAGGATTTGAATAAGCATAGTATGCTTCACTTGCTGGGATAGGTTAAGGGATATGAGTGTGTTCAAAAGGGACACATTATTGTTGTTTTTTATGATGTAATGTAAAACTTAAGTATGTATCTTGTAATCCCAAGGCTAATAAACTAATCATTATTTTGAGACGTGATCTCTTGTAATCATGCCAATGGATTGTAATAATGCATCGACTCTGGGTAAATGAGTTCAGGGCGTTACAGTTGGTATCAGTGAAGTTTAGTAAAAACCTTGGAATCTAGATTTATAAATTCTATTATTAGAGAACATTACCCTAAGATTGACAATGGAGATTAGTGTAGAAGAACTTCATAGAATTTTTGTAATGTAGAGATCTTGTGTTTATTCCATGTAATACATCCCGGAATGGATACAAGCAGGTAGAGGTGGCTCTGACATAGATGTACCTAGGAGTGACAACTCCGATGAGGACATTCGGTCTTGACCTGGGGTATCCTGGTACACCAAAATGGGCCTTGATTCAGACTTGGTTATGACACTCCCATGGGATTTGCTCAGGATATTCATGTTTTCATTATAAACCTATTTGAAATATTTTAATAGAGGATCATATCAAATTAATTTGATCAATCTTATGGTGTTCTATATGGAAAATAACATGTCATGTCATTCTCTAAATAATTTAATGAATATTGTTACTCACACTCTTCTTTTTGGATTTAGTCAATATATGGATTCAAAAGAAGTCAGAGTAACATTAAATATAATGTATAGGTGGGAACGGTGATGTAAATGCAAAAAATAATGTAATTTTTATATGTGTAAAAGATATAGTTTCATGCCGAAGCAGTTACCCAAAATATGATAAGAAACATATACATTAACCAACTCGCAATCTCATCAAAAAAGAGAAAGGAATAGAATGTTATGAGGTCCAGCAGTGGAGACTATGGAGAAAATAATTCTCAATTTTTATCATTCATGAAATATGGAAGTAGTCACCCCATAAAGTGTCTCAATGGAAGAACGAATTTCATTTTTTTGGGAAAGAAGGACATAAAGTAAATAATTAATGAGGGAAAATGGAGAGTATTATGGAAGAAAATAAAAATTATCATAATAATCCATTTATAGTTATTCACCGTAAATGTAGTATACTTGGGCATTACACGAGTCAATTCCCTATCCTATAGGATATACTCTTAGTCAAGGAAGAAACTATGTGGAAATAAATTGATGTATAAATGTTTAAAAGTTTTAATGCTCTTTGTTGACGGGATTACTTTGGAAGACTTTTTTCTTATATATGTAACCCTACAGCTTGTTTTGTGAAAATTCTATTTGTGGAATAATTATCTTTTCTTTTGTGGATATGTTTATAAAGAACCATTTTGGTTTATATGATCCTTGGATTGGAGTCAATTACATGTTATTACTTTTTGGGAAAAAATGAAAGGTATGAGATAACATTTGTGGTTAAAATATGTTATGGTTATTATTGAGGAATTTATATTATTTTTCGAAATGTTATAAAATTATATAGTTTTTATAAAAGGAAAAAATGTAGACAGTGTGATAACCTATTACGTTGGACAAAGATACGAGAATCAATCCCACAACTAAATTACAACTGGGCTTTATCGCCAACCACTATACTACGTGAAGTCCCCAGTTTGAATGACTAATTATTTTTTCTTAAATGATTTTATGGATCAATAATTTGTTGATTTTGGGAACTTTTTATTTACCTTTTGTATATGAAAACTATTTGGCGATTACGTGATAAATTTTATTTTGGAAGACATTCTCTCCTTTGGAAATACTATATGCCTATAGAAAATAGAATACTATGGGAATTAATTTGAGGAGTAATGGTGGATTTATATTTTAGAAGAGTGTATGTTTTTTTGGACTTATACATATTTGGTTTATTTATTAAAAATTATAAACCAATCCTATGGAATATGTGATTACGATAGTTACTTTTCTGTATGTGACTTTAAGAGTAGTCGATGTTATTTAGAGATAAATGTTATGATTTATCGTGGAAGTATATGTGTTCAAATCATTCTGATCTTTGGGTTTCAAACATATTTTGGATTATTTTGAAGAATTTTAAGGACTGTTGTTTTTATAATGGTCATTGTTGATCTTTGGATATTTTTGATTAATTTTGGAGATTAATATTATTATATCCTTCTATAATGGATTATCATGTTTTTTTATCATTTGATCTTGTACTAACCATTTTTTTGGTTAATGTATAAAGATAAGGGAAATATATTGTTCAGTTTTATGGATTATTTGATTCTCTAGAAGTTTATTCAAGAACATTAGGTGTGACCATGTCATCTTGAATACTAAGCTTTTGGATTGAAAGATGAATTTGTGGTAAAAATTTGGTAACTGATGGAACTCTATTTGTCACATATTATTTTCTTATTCTATGAATAAAACAATTAATAATCATTAGGGAAAATATTTTAAAACCAAAAAGGTGTTATCCTAGTACCATATGTTTTGTTGAACTGATGATATTTTAAATCCTCATAGATTAATGGATTTGAGTCCCTCGATTTTCCATTCACTTTTTTGTGATTCATGACCTCCATCACTCCCAATAAATATTTACGTTTTTCCTCCATTTATAATATCTACCAATGTTCTACTATTCAAAAATCATAATTTGGTGGTGACTTTTTCATATCACTTCCCTCTTATTAAAACTAAATTTTATTAACCTAATTTTTAATGTGGGTTTTCCAGAAAGGAATTTTCAATTTTTAACATTTTATTTTTGAAAAAAGATTTCCAATTCTGAGGATGCAATTTATTGATTGAGGGTAGAGTGTTACACCCCAGGATTTCATAGCACATTATCTCTTTAAAGTAATTCAATAGCTTGTGCTACACGCAACACTAAGTTCGAGTGCACCATGACTTACCAAACTATCAGTTTAAAAAGCGGTTATGAATAGTTTTAATAGAATTTTGAATTTTATATACTCTATATAATTTTTAAATTCATATTATGTGTTTATTAGATATAATATAAGAACAAATACAAATTTTTAGATAAATAAAATATTTTTCAAAAATTATAATTATACGGCCTTTTAATGGAATCCCATTTTAAATCCGCTATTTGACACTTTTATACATTCATTTTGAAAAAAATAAACTTATTCTTTATAATCTAGTCATAAAAAATTAGTTTTGATATATTTTTTGGTGTTTTTCTGATAACGTTCATATTTTGATGAATTGAAAAAAAATACTTAATTTTAATAGAAAAATAAATTTTTAGTCAAAATAATTTATAGTGTCAAATTATACATTTGAATGGTTTTGAGATATAATTAGCTTATTTTCTAATACTTTAATCCAATTTTGTTCATTGAAAGTAATTTTACATTTAAATTGGACACAAACACATATCAATCTTTTGACATTTTTTTACTTCTTAAAAACCCACATTCTGGTTTTGACCACTAGAATTAATTTTAGAATAATTAATGAAATTTATATGTTTTGAATTTGTTGAAACATACATTTTTTCATTAATAATATCAAAATTATATTTGGGTGATTTTTTGGTATTTTTCTGAAAGCATTCAATTTTTTATGAATAGTGAAAAAATTACATTGTTGTTTAAAAATGAATTTTTATTTAAATAATTTTTTATTTTTTTAAAATTTATTTTAAGTCAAAATATATACATAAAACCTATATTATTTTAATTTAAATCATTGGATTCATTTTTCTATAAGATTAGATGTATAAAATTTTATTCAAAATTTTAACGTCTTATACCAACCATCTAAGAACTTTTCCAAATTTGCATAAAACATAATTTTACCACTTCTATGAATTGAATTTCAAACATCTAAGAAACACAGTTGAAATCAGTTTGTGAAATATTGTGCAATAAGATGAAAATAATTTTTGTTGAATAGTAACTTTTTAATTTTATTTACCACGGTTAAAAGTAAATAAGGAAATTAAAGGTAAAAACGATATTATAATTACTATAACACATGTACTAATTATATTGGATAAGTGTATTTCGAAAAAAATAAACCTTATCAATAAAATATTATCCTTTTTGATCCACTTGGTTTAGATTAAGACCTTCATTATATTTTATTTAAAGAAGAGTTTAATGTGTTAAATTCGAATTTGAATATCTAAAACATTTTTAATATAGTCGTATACATAAGATAAATTTTATTATAAATATTAATTATAAATATAAAACTATTTCATACATAATGTAATTTTTTAATAATTTTTATACATGAAATAATTATAATTATTTTTTACACAATAATGATGTAGTAATTACCTTATTAATGAAAGATTTAAATAATTGATATTATAAATATCCAAATAAAAGTAAATTGACATTTTTTATGCATTCAACTAATCTTCTAGGTTCATATCTCATGATAGGATAGATTTAATGTTCTTTTTTAGAAGTAATCTAGTTTTGTTGACTTTCATAAAAAAATACAAAATTGTGTCAAAATTGACATAAATGAGTTTTTAAAATAAATACTATATTATTAAATGATATAGTTTTTCTAAAAAATAATGTTTTTCTCAAGGATCTATATAATGATATATATTTCATTACTTTACCACTTGGGGTTCGTTAGGTATTTTATAGTATGTTTATTAACCACGTAATATAATTATACTAGAATACATGGTAAAAGTTAAACTATTTAACAAAGAGTTAAATATAATATATAAGGTTAGTGTGGTGACTTAAATAAGTATAAAAACTATTGGATGAGAGGTTTTCAACCCAGCCCCACCTTATCCTTGAAATAAATTCTTTTGGAGCCATTATAAACCGAATATTATTGTATAATAAATAAATATTTCAAGCTTTTCCTAAAGTGACCCTCATCTCCCTTATAAAAGGGTACTTCCCCTTCTCCCAAAATCACACCTCCAAATCCATTTATCTCAGCCAGAACCTAATCAAATTTCCTCCCAACTACCCTCACATGAACATAGAGGACTTAATTTTATAATAAATCTAACCCATGGAATGCTTTTAATCAAATCCAAAGGAACTACCCGAAGAAGAGGTAATGATTTCCTCACCTCTTTTAAAGATCTTTTTTTGTCCACATCATATTTCTTTGTTGTATCCATACCAAAATAATAAATCTAGTAATTTATACATACTGTTATGTTATTTTAAATATGGTAAAACATATTCATTATTCCATCCATCCTATAAATGACAAAGTCGCCATGCATGCTAACGTACTGTTTACCGTCTCCACGTCGTTGTGTACTTAGTTATTTAGCAGTTAATTACTTTTATGGGTATAATAATGAAAATAATTTATATAGATAATACATATAACTTGTTAATGATTATTTATATATGATATACCATCCAATTACATTTTATTTCACCATAAATGGAATGATATTGTCGCTCGTGTGTATGTACGGATTACCGTCTCCACGAATGTGATGTGATTCATTACCCATCATAACCATTAAATAATAAGATTCATATTATGATTAAATATAATGTTTAAGAACTTAATAACATTATATATTCTAATTAAATACATCTTATCCATAACGAACATGACTTACATAAAAAACATATAAATGAAAATGAATCACGTAACACCCGAATCAATGACACTACTAAAATATTATTAAAAAATAAATATTAGAAGGTCATATATAATATCATATATAAGTATGTGGTAATTTTATAATTTAATGAAAATAATTTTACTATGATACAAGAGGTTAAAATACCCTCAAATAAAGAAGAATACATGGTAAGGGGGTTTCATCTCATTTCTTATTAACATGAGATTCATGCTATATTGCCACTATTTTAGTTTGTGTAGTTTATGTACTACACCTGATTTTATTATTTGTGTAATATACATTACTTTATGGGTATTTAAATCTTCATTTTATGATCCTACATTCATGGGGTGTATGTTTCGTAGGTCCCCAAATTGGAAATGGAATTTCTCATTTCAATTTCCACTTATTGGGTTTTACACACGCTTCATTGATTATTTTACACCAAGATTATGTGGGAAATCACTATTTATTTATTTATTTAGTAATTTACACTTCCCTTTGTGTGGATATACATTTGATAGACATTATCACTCCATTGATAAATTCTCAAGTCATTGATATGAACTTGATAAGGTTAATCTTAACTCAATTTCCATTCAATTATCTAAACATCCAAGTCATTGGTTTTATTTTTACAAGAATATGTATGAATTTCATATGATTTATTTACACTAAAAATACAATAATATTGTGTGTATTTATATTTGACACATATAATTATGTTATTGATTTATCTTTAATCTAATGATACAGTCATTATAATGGATTTCGTCTCAATTGAAATTCCATTGAGACTTCAATGTTGTTATACGCTAATTCACTTTTATATAGTGTATATATTGTACATTGACATAGTATATCATGAATCCCTTTATTAATATCATAATATAATGTTTTTATTACCTAAATTATTTGTATTCAAGCATCTCCCAATTGGTTATGAACTCTAACTAAAATATCATTTTAAATGTTTTAACGATTTATTCTTCTAAATCTTTATCATTAATGTCAATGTTTTAAAATGGGTTTTATGGATTTATTTTTATGTACATGAATGTTTTAAAATTAAAATTATTTTTAAAAAGTTTCAAAGCTGTATGGGATGATTTGATTAAAAAATATTATTTTTAACAGCTTCATGATAAATAGTGAGGCTTTTAATCATTTTCAAGAAAAGGGGGATATTTCTTTCCAATAGTTTTACTGATTTTTTCATGTATATCAATATCCTTAGTTATTCGTAATTGAGGTTAATTTATTCAATCTTCCATATTGTATGGAATGTGGTATTTTTGACTGTGGGTGTGGTATTTTTATACCATTCATGGTTTGTTGTTAAAATATTGACATTTCATATACTACTTTTAATAAAAATGTTTAAATTATATTTTATACTTTTCATATGAGGAATGCATTGATATTTATAACTGATGGGTGGAGCCCACTATAGATCCTTGATGCATCGGTAGGTCTCATGAGGTAAACTAGTGTCTTGGAACAAGGCCTTGAGAAAATATTTTTTACTGTCATGGAACAAGGCCTTGACTATGTGGGTTTGATGTCCGGAATTGTGAATTCTATCATAATGAAATTATCTATTGATATTACATGTGATTATTCGACTAGTAGAATATCCATGTGAATAAGTAAATGAAACCATTTGATTTATCTATTCCATATTATGCTGAAGTTTATGTTTTAAATCCTTGGGTTTTAGTCTTATACATTGCCTTAATTTTTTCCCTTATTTATGATAGTTTCTTCTATATTGTTATCCTTATTGATCATCTGCAATCACCCATTTATAATGTTTTCTTTTTCCGGGATTTGAAGAATTATATTATACTTGACCTGCATGGATAGGATAATGGATATGAGTGTGTTCAAAGGGGATGTATTGTTATTGTTTTTTGTGATGTAATGTAAAAATATGTCTATCTCTAGTACAACCAAGGATAATAAACTAATAATTATTTTGAGACATGAACTCTTGTGATCTTGCAAATGTTTTGTAATAATGCACCAACTCTGGGTAACCGGGGCCAAGGCGCTATAGTAGGTATTAGTGGTTGTTTAGTACAAACCGTGCAAGCTGGATTTAGAAAAACTGGGATTAGATAACATTACTCAAAGATAGACATTGAAAATTAGTATAGAAAAACTTCCTATAATATTGGTAATGTATAGATTTTTGTATTTTACAAGAAATAAATACCTATATGGATACGAGAATGTTTAGGTGGATCTAAAACAAATGTTCCTAGGACTAAAAACTCTGACAAGGTGTTTCCGGTTTGACCTAGGGTGTCCTGGTATATAAAAACGGGCCTGGCTGCACTCTTGGTTACGACACTCCCGAGGGATATGCTTAGGATAATTCATGTTTTCTTTATAAACCTATTTAATATATTTTAATATATGATCATAATAAATAACCTTTATTAATCACATGATTTATTGATTGAAAATAACGTGTCATGATTTTCTCTAAATGATTTTCTGAATATTTTTACTCACACTCTACATTCTGGTTTCAGTCAATGGCTGGATTCCAAGGAAATAATAGTAACATTGAACAAGATAAAAATGTGGGAACAATTGTGGAAATGAGGAACAAAATGGAATGTGGATAGGCCTAAAAGATATTGTGTTCATGCATAATGAAATTTCCAAAAATATGATCAACATCATATATATTAACCAATTCCTGAACTCAAAAAAGAAGATAAAGTAAAAGAATAATAAGAGAAATAGTAATTGAAACCATGGAGAAATGAAAGCTCATTTTCTATCATGCAAGAAATGTTTAAAGAGACACTAAGGAAAGTGACTCAATGGATCAAAGAAATGTGTTATGTGTGGGAAAAAGGACATAAAGTAAAAAATTGTCGAGGGAAAATGTATAGTACTATGGAAGAAAATAAAAATGATCCTAAGAATCCATTTACAATTATTTTTTGTAATACTAGGGGACTAGGGAATTACCCGAGTCAATATCTTATTATACTGGATAACCTCTATGTCAAGGAAGAACCTATGTAGAAATAAATGGATGGAAAAATGTTTAAAAGTATTAATGTTCTTTTTTGATGGGATTACGTTGGATGAATTTTACCTTGTATGTGTAACCCTATAGATTGTTATGAGAAATTGATATTTGAGGAAGAATTATATTTTTTTGTGTGGATATAGTTATAAAGAACCATTTGGGATTATATGATCCTTGAATTTTAGTCAATTACAGGTTATTTCTTTTTGGGAAGAAAATGGAAGGTATGAGATAACATTGGTGGATAAAATATGTTACAGTTATTTTTGAGGAATTTATCTCATTTTATGGAATGATAGAAAATTACATAGTTTTTGGAAAAGTATAACACACGAACCGTGGGATAACCCATCGCGTCGGACAAAGCTGTGTAAATTGAAGCCATAACTGAGGTGCGACTGTGATTTATCGCCTACCAATGGACTACGTAATATCCCTTGGTATTTTGACAAATTATTTTGAGTAAAATGAATTTATGGATCAGTAATATGTTGATTTTGGGAAATTATTATTTCTCCTTAGTATAGGAAAATGATTTGGTGATTAAGTGACAAATGTTATTTTAGAAATGTTGGCTATTTTGAGAAATTATATTCCTATGGAAAAAATAATACATTAGGATTCCATTTGAGGAGTAATGGTGGATTTATATTTTGGAACAATGTATGTATTTTTGTACTTATAGATATTTGGTTTATTTATGAAAAATGATTAACCAATAATAAAAAATATGTCATTAGGTTAGTTACATTTAAGTATGTGACATTAAGAGTTGTCGATGTTATTTGGAGATAAATGTTAATATTTATCACGGAAGACTATGTGACCAAATCCTTCTGAATTTTGGGTATCAAACTTAGTTTGGAATAGTTTAACGAATTTTAAGGAAAATTATTTTTTTAATGGTCTTCATTGAACTTTGGGTATGTTTGATTAATTTTGGGGATTAGGAGTAGTATTTCTTTTTATAAATTATTATCCTTTTTGGGGATCATATGATCTTGTACTAACTATTTTAGTTTTGGTTAATGTCTAAAGACAAGGGAAACATATTGTTCAGATTTTTTGGATTATGTGGTTCTTTATAAGTTGATTCTATCGCTTTAGGTGTGACTAAGTCATCTTGAATACTTATCTTTTGTAGAAAAAGATGATTTTGTGGTGGAAATTAATTAATTGATGGAACTCTACTTGTCAGGTATTGTTTTTCTTTTTTTATTAATAAAATAATTATTTAACTTTAGGGAAAGGATCTTAAAATAAAAAAGGTATTATCCTAACACCTTATGTTTTGTTGAACTCGTGATTTTTTAAATCATAAATGATTTATGACGTTGAGACCCAGAATTTTACATTAATTTTTTGTGATTGATGAAATCAGTCACTCCCTATAAATATTTAAATTTTTTCTTCAATTATATTTTTCACCAATGTTCCCTTATTCGAAATCCAAAATTGGTTATGACTCTTTCATTTATTTTTCCCTCTTATTAAGACTAAATTTTATTATACTTATTTCTACAATGGGTTTTCCACAAAGGTATTTTCTATTTCAAACATTTTATTTTAAAAGAAGAATTTCAAATTGCATGGACACAATTTATTGAAGGACGATATAATGTAACACCACAGGATATCATAACACATTACCTCTTTGAAGTAATTCGATAGCTGGCGCTACACGCAACACCGAGTTAGAGCGCACCACGACTTAACAAACTAGTCTTTTAAAAAGCAGTTATGAACAGTATTAACACAATTTTGTGTTTTATATACTCCATATAATTTTAACATATATACTCTGTGTTTCTTAGATCTAATATAAGAACAAATTCAATTTTTTTCAGATAAAGGAAGTATTTCTCAAAAAATACAATTTTACCATCTTTCATTGGATAACCCTTCTTAAATATAATATATCAAACATTTATATATTCAATTTGACAAAACAAACATATTCTTTATAATTTGGACATAAAAATTTAGTTTTGATAAATTTTTGGTGTTTTTTGATAACTTTCATATTTTGTTGAATATTGAAATATTCTAATTTTTAATTGAACATAACTTTTTTAATCAAAATACATTATATTGTTAAATTATAATTTTTAATGGTATTTAATTATAATTAGATTATATTTTTATAATTTAATCCAATTTTGGTCATTGGAAGTAATTTTACATTTAAATTGGACATAAAAACATATAAATATTTTGATAGTTTTTACTTCTCAAAAAACTACTTTCTCGTTTTGATAATTGGAAATAATTTCAGATTAATCAATGACACATCAATGTTTTTAATTTTTTAAAATAGAAAACTTTTTTGGATTTGTAAAATCAAAATTATCTTACGGTGAATTTATGATATTTTTCTGAAAACATTCAATTTTTGATGAATAGTGAAAAACAATACAATATTGATTAAAACCAACATTTAATTTATATAATTATTTATTTTATTTAAATTTATTTTAAGTCAAAAGAGATAAAAAAAATACTAGTATTATTTCAATATAATTTATTGAAGTCATTTTATAATAATATTACATGTATAAAATTCTATTGAGCTCTTTAACGTCTTTTACCCACCTTATAGACACATTTTCAAATTTTCATAAAATTTAATTTTACCACATCTGTGAATTGAATTTTAAAAAATCATAGAGACAAGTTTGACATCAGTATGTAAAATTGGGTTCAATAATATGAAAATAATTTTTCATGAATAGTAACTTTTGAATTTTATTTACCATGGTTATAAGTAAATAGGGTAATTAAAGGTAAAAATGATCATATAATTAACATACCACGTTTTAAAATTCTATTGGATAATTTTATTTCAACCAAAATCGAAAATAGGAATAAAATATGATCCTCATTGATCCACATTGAGTATATTAGGAAATTTATGATATTTTATTTAAAGAATAGTTTAAAGTGTTAAATTAAAATTTTAATAACTAAAACATTTTTAATATTGGGTATTACAAAAGATAAATTAAACTATAAATATCAATTATAAATATAAAAATATTTCTTACTTAATGGTATTTTATTTATAATTTTTAGAATTTAAATAATTAAATTTATTTATGACACAATGATGATGTCGTAATTACCTTATTAAATAATGATTAAAATAATTGTTATTATAAATTTCCAAATAAATGTAAGTTGTGACTTTTTATGTATTCAACTAATTTTATAGGATAATATGACATGTTAGTATTTATTTAATGTATTGTTTATATGTAATCAAGTTTTTTTTTAATTTCACAAATACAAAATACCGTGTAGTGTCAAAATTGACATAAATTAGTTTTTAAAACAAATACTATATTTTCAAATGATATAATATTCCTAAAAATCTATTGTTAGACAAAAGGACATATATCATGATATATATGTCATTAATACACCGCATGGTGTTTTATTTTCATTTTATATAATTTTTAGTAACCATGTAATATAATTATACAAGAACACATGGTAAAAGTCAAACTATTTATCTAGGAGATAAATATAAAAAATATGGTTAACATGGTGACCTAATCCAATCTAAAACCTATTGGTTGAGAGATTTTAGACCCACCCCCACCTTATCCACTAAATAAATCATTTCTGATCCATCATTAAACGAATATGATTGTGTAATAAATTTATATTTCAAGATTTTCCTAAAGTGAACCTCACCTCCCTTATAAAAGGGTAGTTCCCATTCACTCACTATCACTCCTCCATAGCCATTTTTCATAGCCAAAACCTACTCAAATATCCTACCAACAGTCTCAATTGAAACCTAGAGGCATTACATTGATCTAAAATCCAACCTAAGGATCCCTTTTGATCAAATCAATAGAAAACACCTAAAAAAGAGGTAATGATTCATCATCTCTTTAAAAGTTATTTTCTTCTTGCAATTACTATTTCTTTGTTGTTTCCATACCAAAATATTAACTCCATTACCTTCTATATACTATGAGGTTATTATAATTGTGGTAAAACCATATTCATGATTCTATCTATTCTATGAATGCAAAAGTCACCATAAGTGAGTATGTACGGCTTACCATCTCCACGTCGTGTTGTAGTTTATTATTCAGCACATCATTATTTGGATGGGTATAATAATGACTGTAATTGATATAAATAATAAATATAACTTTTTAATGATTATTTATATATGATATACCATCAAATTACATAATATTTCACTATGAATGGAATTATATTGTCGCTCATGTGTACGTACAGATTACGATCTCCAGGAACATGATAAGATTTAATACCCATAGTAACCATTCAAGAATAATGTTCAATTTAGGATTAAATTTAATGTTTAAGAACATAAGATCATTCTAGATATGAATCAAATACATCCTACCCATAACAAACATTACTTATGTAACCAAACATATAATGGAAAACAAATCACTTAACTCCCGAAAAAATGATACTACTGAAATATTATTAACAAAGAAATATTAGAAGATCATATATAATATAATAATTTGGTATGTGGTTCTTGAATAATTTAATAAAAATGATTTAACTATTATACATGAAGTTAATGTACCCTCTACTAAGGAAAAGTACAATTTAATGGGTTTTCGTCTCACTTCTTATTCTCATTATATTCATGCTATATTGACACTATTTTCTTTTCTGTCACGTATGTACTACCCATGAGTGTATTATTTGAATAATATAATTTAATTTATGGGTATTTACATCTTCATTATATGATCCTTATTTCATGGGTAGTATGTTTCGTAGGTTACCAAATGGGAAATGGAATTTCTAATTTCAATTTCCACTCATTGGGTTTTACCACACTTCATTGATTATTTTACTCTAAGATTATGTGTGAAATCACTATTTATTTATTTATGTAGTAATTTAAACTCCCCTATTTTTGGATATAATTTTTATACACATAATAAATCCATTGATAAATTCTCAATTAATTGATATTAACTTGATAAGGGTAATCTTAACTCAATTTCCATTCATTGAGTTAAACATTCAGGCCATTGGTTTTATTTTTATTAGAATATATGTGAATGTCCCTAATTTATTTACACTAAATATACAATCATAATGAGTGTTTTTAAATTTGTAACATACAATTATGTCATCGATTTATAATTAATCCAGAGATATAGTCTTTATAAGGGATTTCGTCTCAATTTACATTCCATTGAGACTTTATTATTGTTAAGAACCAATTCACTTTTATATGGTGCATATAATGTATTTTGACATAGTATATCATAAACCCCTTTATTATCAAGATATTAAATTGTTTTTCTTAACTCAATTATTTTTATTCATGCATCTCCTATTTGGTTGGGAACTCTAACTAAAATACAATTTTAAATGTTTTAAAGATTCATTCTTCTAAATCATTTTCATTAATGTCCTTGTTTTAAAAATGTATTTAAGGATTTATTTTATATACATCAATGTATTAAAATTAAAATTAATTTTAAAAAGATTCTTATGTGGTATGGGACTCATTGATTCACAAATCAGTTTTAATAACTTCTTCCTAAATAGTTAGACTTTCAAATATTTTTTAGAAAAGGGGATATTTCTCGCAAATAGTTTTACTAGTTATTTTAATTTTTGTAAATATACATCATTATTCTTAATTTGATGTTGATTTATAAAATCTTCCATATTGTATTGAATGAGTTATGTTTGACTGTGTATGTGCTGTTCTTATACCATTCATTGTTTGTTGTTAAAATATTGACATTTCGTATGCTTTCTTTAATACAAATGTTTAGATTATTTTTTAACCTTTTCATATGAGTAGTGAATTGGACATAGTAAGTGACTAGTGGAGCATGATATAGATCATCGATGTATCAGTAGGTCTCATGAGACAAACTAGTGTCTTGGCATAAGGCTTTGAGAAAATCTTCTTTGTAGTCTTGGCATGAGGCATTGACAATGTGGTAATGATTTCCATCATTATGCATTCTATCATAATGAAATTAGCTATTGATATTACATGTGATTGTTTGAATAGTAAAATATTCACGTGAATAAATAAATGTAATTTTTTATTTATCTTTTTCATATTATGCTTAAGATTAAGGTTAAAATGCTTGTCTTTTAGTCTTATATGTTTCCTAAAATGATTATGCTTATTTATGATAGTTTCTGCTATATTTTTATCCTTAATGAGTATCTGAGCTTAGTCCTTTCTATTTTTTTCACATGATATGAAGAAGTATATTATGCTTGACTTGCAAGGATAGGTTACGGGATATGTGTGTGTTCAAATGGGACACATTGTTGTTGTTGTTGTTTTATGATGTAATGTAAACATTATATATGAATCTAGAACTTTAGAGGATATTAAACTAATCTAACTTTTGATTCATGATCTCTTGTGATCATGACAATGTTATGTTATAAACTACAACATAGGGTAACTGTGGTCGAGGCATTAAAATAATTGTCAAAACCATTTCAAAAAAACTCAAATTTACATATAATCATTGGAAAATCACCGCTGAGTTATTTCTGACGTATATACACATAAAACATGTCAATCTAAAGTAAGGTGTGGTTAAAATGACTAATAAACTCTTATTAATTGTATAAAGACTTTTAAAAAAGTGTTGAGAGTTCAAAACTAGGCAAACAACATTTAATTTCACTAAATCTTTGAAAACATGACCGTAGATTTATTTGTTAAATGTCAGAACTAAAAACATGTCATTTAAAATTACGGTTTTCCTTGTATTCCTGTAAATTCATTTTTAGTGTTTCAAAACACTAAAAAATGAATGGAATGGTTAAAACCATATAAAAATACCTAATATTGATTTTATATCATTTTAAACCAACCAATGTGTTATTTTTTTATGTGTATTAATAGACATCACATTAATTTGATGTGTAGTATGGTTGAAAAGAATTGGTAAACACTTCGTAAAGGTCCAAAAGCCTTTAAAAAAAATTTAGGGGGTTTAAAACCAAGAAAATGACATCAAATATCCCTAAAATTTTTGGAAAACAATATAATATTTAATTTTAAAATTTATAAACTAATATCATATCATTCTAGATTACGGTTTTCCTAGGATGGCCGTAAACGAGTTTTTAGTGTGTTAAAACTCTAAAAAATTTGTGGAATGGTCAAAAACATTAAAAACCATCACATTGACTTGCAATAATGGAAGAAAAACAACTGAGTTATCTTTTAGGTGTAAACATATAAGACACATCAAAATGATGTGTGGTATGGAAACAATGAATTGGTAAAAAAAATTAAAGGTACAAAAGCCTCTAAAAACAAGCGTTTAGGGGTTAGACCTGGAAAATAAAATTGCATTACCTTAAAATCATAGTAAAATTACTATATATTGAATTTTTATGTGTAGTAACTGATAAAACATTATTTCAAATTATCCATTTATCGAGGTGGCTATAGATTTATTTTTGGTGTTTTAAAACACTAAATCATGCATTGAATAGTGAAATCCATATAAAACAACATATGTTTGACATGAAATCAATGGAAAAACACCAATGGTTTATTTTCGACATGTAATCATAGATTAAATGTCAATACAATTTGTTGTGTCATCAGAATGACTTGGTAAAAACTTTATAAATGTACCACATCCTTTAAAAACAAGTGTTGGGGTGTAAAAACATAGAAATCGATGTTAGATTTGCCCTAAATCAAGGGATAAATAATGTATATTGAAATTTTATATCTAAGAACAAACCAAACATCACTTCAAAATATAGTTTTCCTTGGATGGTTGTAAACATTTGTTTAGTGTTTTAACACACTAAAATGGGCATGCGTCCAGAACCATAGAAAAATACTTCATATTGACACGGAATAATGAAAAACCCATCACTGAGTTATTATTGACGTGTAAACATAAAAAAAATGTTAATATGATATGTGATGTTTTCAAAATTACCCAATAACCACTTTTTTAAGGTTCAAAAGACTTTAAAAACTAGTATCGGAGGTCAAAACCATGAAAATGACACCAGATTGCCCAAAAATTAGGTTAAATGGCCATTGAAATAATTTTAAAATATAGTAAATGATGAAACATCATTATGAATTATAGTTTTCGTAGGATGGATGTAAATTCAATTTTAGAGTTTTGAAAATCTAAAACATGCTTGGAATGGTCAAAACCATAGAAACCGACTTTAGACTGATGTGGAATCATGGAAAACCAATGATGAATTATTTTAATGTATAACTTTATAGAAAACATCAATCTGGCATGTGGTGTGGTTGGAATGACTTGGTAAACACTTTTTAAAGGTAAAAAAAAGTTTAAAAACATCTTTTGAGGGGTCAAAACTAAGAAAATGACATCGGATTGACATAAAATTAGTTTAAAATGTCTCTATATTGGATTTTCAAATAAATAATCAATTACAAGTAATTCTAAATAATACTTTTCTTGAAATTTCAGTCAAATTTTTTTTAGTGTTTTAAAACACTAAAGCATGCAACGATTAGTAAAACCCAAAAAAACCCTCGGATCGATGTGAAGTCTTGAAAAAAATAATGATGAGTTATTTTTTGGGTATTCATAGAAAACAAGTCAATATGATGTACAGTGTGTTCATAATGACTCGATAAACACTTCTTAAATGTTCTAAAGCCTTTAAAATAAGTTTCAATGGGTTAAAACCATTAAATAGACATCATATTTCCCTGAAATTAGAAGATCATTACCATAGATTGAATTTTTTTAAAGTAAGAAATGAAGATACATAATTCGAAATTACAGTTTTTTTGAGATGGCTATACACACGTTTTTAGTTCTTAAAAATAATAATTTGTGTGTAATGGTCAAAACAATAGAAAATGACCTTATATTAATTTAGAATCATGGGATAACCACCAATGAGTTATTTTTGAAATATAGGAACTTTTACGATATCAAAGTCTTGGAATTTTGTTTATTAAGTATATTCCAATCACATCGCAAATCTATTTAAAAATTAATTAGAATACTTACTCATCCATTTTCTGTTTCATGTGTTGAATCAAATCTCAAATAGGAAATTTTATGCTTTCGATGTTGGTTTTTATTAATTATTATTTGATTTACATTGAAATTTATTATGTTTGATTAACAAAATAAAAAACAATTTTTGCAATATGATGAATATATTTTGTGTCTTTTTCTTATGAATTTATTTTATTAAATCTTCAAGTTTTCATTTTAGGTGAAAGATGTTGGTAGTATGTAGAAGGTTGACCATTCTGATCCTTGAAATTATTTTGAAGATATTCATGATGGTTCTTATTTTCAATGGTATATTAAAATTTTTTCAATTATTCTATTTTAATTATGATATATTATGTTTAGTTTTAATACATTTTTTGTTACAGTTTATGATATTACATGGTCGATTTTAGTTTATGAGATGATGTGGAGGTACATGGATGCAGTGGAGATCATGTCATAGACATATATTGGGCATGGGATGTTGGAAAGAATTAATATTTATTTATTTATGACTAAGGTATTTGATGAATGATGTTTGAGTTGATTGAGATTGAGTTTATGATGATGGTGGATGTTGTTATATATCATTATGTATGTATGCAATATATATTTGGTGGGTTTATCATACATTGATGTTTTAGTTTATTTCTTGTCAATTTTTTAATACTTACATTTTTTATTAAATGACTTTTTCAAAAGAATAAAATTCAGATTTAGAATTAATTTTTAGTAGTCTCAACTCAGTACATTAATTAAAAAAGTTCGTAGGAGTTACGAGTAACTACTTCTAAAACTAACAACTGATAATATTTTAAGTGGTGGTTAGTTGCATTGTACTTGTTTATTACTTATGTATTTTTTTTAAAAACCACTACTAAATCCTCCAAAAATGACGCATACAAAAACATCCACAACATTAAAGAATCTGCTACTAAATTATTAGTGAATGTGATATATGCGGTGGATTTATAACCACATAAATATTATTATGTGACGATTTAAACATCAGGTAGTAAAAAAATAACCAATGTTAATGCCCTTTAATTTTTTAGTTTATCTAGTGGTGTATCCTTTGATGAACCACTATAGAGGTGCTATTTTGGGGTATCAACGTTCAGGATGTGAAGGAAGATGACACTATGGATCATGGGAATGCGTTGGACCCTGCAAGTGGAGTTACTAGTAACATGACAAGCTTGTGGTTGACACACACAATGAGTATAGTCTAGTTTGATTGTAGTGGTTTGAATTGGATGAAGTCCCCAAAACAAGACTATTCATATAGTGTGTGTGCAGTTCTTTCATGGGGTTTCCAAGAGAAACATGAGAGTGAGATTCAAATAAAAATTCTCAATGGATGAAGTACTTAAAGATGAGGCATAGTAAGTTCATATAGAGTGGATCAGGAATGAACTACTATATGGTAGAGACTTTATGAAAGACTGACCATTCTGTAGATTTTTTTATCTTTAATTTTCACCCAAAACATTTTTCATTCAATGGTTGTTTTTTCTTGAGCATGTTTTGTGTATCTCGGAGGCTCTTAAAGAATTTTTGAGGTTGGAGGCTTAACAAAAAAAATGTTTGAATTTATATTTTTGTCACATAGTTAATGAAATATTAGTTATAATTATTAATCCAGTAGTTTGAAGACAAAGAGGAAAGATCACATTTTTTCAAACCAAGAAAATGGATAAAGAAAATATTTCAAAAAATTAATAAATTATAAACCCATATTATATGGTTATCACATAGATTGTTATACCATGTTACCTTTAGTTATGGAGTGGAGTTACCTAAACAATGGGATTTACATGGATGAAGCATGGATTATCTAAAAATTCAAACCCACTATGTGAGGTGGGGTTCCATAGGCATTGGGATCTATATGGTTAGTGTATAGTTTTCCAATTAACATGGACAAACCATCTGACAACTTAAATATTGTTTAATTTACAATTTTTACTTATGATTTTATTAACCAAAACCACTTTTCTCCACAATTTAGGTAGGACTATTTCTAGGTATAGTATCCCTAATTCCCTTCCCTTGATAATGATTATGAACTTTTGTTTATACTCTATTTAAATCATTGTTGATTGGGTTGGTGATCTTAAAGAAAATCTTTACGTTTTTTACCTTCCATTTATTATTTATATCACCATCATTAAATCATACATCATTATTAGCATTTTCTAGGGATTTTATTAATGTTTCTAATTTTTACCTATTTATCTCGAATCAAAGGATGATAAATTGTGGGATGAAATCTATGAGTATGGGTAGTGTTTTATAACATATTTGGAATGTTTTTCACTATTTATTGATTTTTGTCTTGTTTAGTCACATTGATATTGTTTCCTGTTCAACCAAAAATTATAAATTAAATACTATTATATCAAAATCATTAAATGGAAAATCTCTAAAAACCAATAATAACCTAGTTGAGAGTAGACCGAAACATTATCCTCTAATGGTGTGTTACTAACCGAAGGAAATAATATTTTTCATTAAATAGGTGACACAAGGGGTGTCTTCACATAATAAATTTACCATTTTTGGGGTTTGATATGCTTATAGCATTCTCTTGGATTAAATGTGAATGTTTTTTAGGTTATACATGATGATATAGAATTAAATGAATTAAATAATTAATTATCCAAATAATTAATTAATTATAACTATTTTGAATTTCGTGGGTCTGATTCAATTTTCATTAAATTATAATTATTTCTTCCTGTGGATTCCTTGGCGATCCCCCCTTAGATTAATTAAGATACTCGATTTGGGGTGAATTAGGGAAGTCCCCATGTGATTAATTATGACTAATTCTTGGAATATCAACTGGTATTCCCCGTCGGATTTATTATGACTACTATTTTAATTCCAAGGGGTATCCCTCCCTTGAATTCATTATGATGTTGGTTTGGAATTCCAAGGGTCGGTCCTAGATGGATTTGATATGATTCTAGTTTAGAATTCTAATGTAAATTCTTCATTGGATTCATGATGTTTTTTTATTTGGGAATTCTATAGATAATATCCATGAATTCATTAGGTATTACTTATTCCACTGATTATTCTTCCTTAGATTTGATCCTCAAAACTAGTATTGCAACCATTTTGGGATGACCAATACTTTTCCCATGGATCTAGGTGTCCCTTTTGAGTTTTACAGATAAATACATTTCTCTCTTTCTAAAGTAGGTGTGGTCGATCGAGGGTGTCACCATGGAACGTAAGAATCTACGGTATTCATTTTTTTATAAAATTCCCTTATTTATTTTTCACATCAGTATACACTATATTACTCATAGCAGATATTCTTATTGAAAATGTAAGTGGTGGACTACTAAATAATATTCAAATCCCACATGGTCTGTTGTGTGGTACCCGAGAAAACTTTATAGTTATAGGATATGATAATGTGAACCTCCTAATGACTAATTCTGGATATATAATTCTATTATAGAGCATGTGTATTTGGGACTCATCTAAGACTCAGGACCATTTTTGAGGGAGTTTCCGATCTTTACTTTTATTCATTTGAGGTGTTTGGTTTATATGGTCTGTTTCTTATGTATAACATATTGACATTATATATATCTCTCTCATGTTGATATAGTATTAAATTTGTTTAATTATTTATTGAAACTTTCATGGATGGATATTTTCTACTTTATTTGAATTTTCTTATAAGATTGAATTCATATGCATGATGGTTATAATTTGATATGCATGTATAGACTCCCTATAACACACGAAGGTTTTATAGATATGTTTCAATTAAAGCATAAAACACAGATTCTCTACAAAATGAAACATTTATTTAAGTATATAGTTATAAACAATTCATTAAAAATAATTTTTCTGCATCTGTGTATTAAATTTCAAAAATCAGACATACATGGTTGTGATCAGTAGGTTATTTGGATTGTAGTAGGGAAAACATAATCCTTGGTGAATAGTAACATACCCTTTCAAATTGTAATATGACCCTTATGAATTATAAAAGAGGAAAATAAATATTGACATCACTAGTGAATGTATAATAAGAAGGCATCTTATAAGTAACAATATGACCTTATTATAAGTGTTTGTATTTTTGTAATTCATAAATATTTAATTACACTTTTGTGATTAATTTTATAATTTAAATGAAATTTTATTTTCATAATACGTCCTCATAATTTATTATTTTATTTTCATATGTTTATATGGTAATTTTATGGGACCTTCATTAATTTTTCAAGGTGTTATAAAATTAGTTATAGTATTCAAATACTTATTTTTTGAATAAATTATTATTTTATTTAGAAATAAATTTCTAAAATTTAGAAATTTATTTGGAGAAAATGGATTTCATTTTTAAATTATAAATATTGGAAAATGGTTTGGGTGAATTTTTGGTATTTTTTTGAAATACATGATTTTTTGAATAGTAAAATTTGATAATTAAACAAATAAGGTAAATACACGATTTATTGAGTCATTGATGATGTTCTGCTGAGGTAAGAACCGGTGGTTGGAACTCACATGAAAAAATTTCTATTTTTTCACAATAATTATTACTATTCATAGTCTTGAGAAAAAATAACAAACTAATTATTAAAATTATGTAATACCACTTCTCTCCTCCAGTATAAATACCACCCTCACCTCCCTCTTCCACTCATCCCTCTCAAGCTTTTTTCATTTTTTAACATCTACCCAACCCTCTTCCTAAGGATCTTACCCAAGTACAAGACCTACTAGTCTCACCAAAAGGCCAATAAAAATCCCATAAGGTGGATCTCAAAGAGAATAGATCAAATGGTAAAAGTCATCTTTCTTTTTCTTGTATTTTATTTTCAATTCATTATTTTCTTGTACTCCCTTCACCTACCCTTATTCAAGAGACATCAATTATCTAGTATATTATACATTATATATTTTTATCATGTTATTGGAAAAATTAAGCATCATAATTCTTCTAATCTCCATCTCATTCTAAAAATAAGTACATCGTCTGTGATGTGTCCATTTACCAACATCATGGACGCTGTGTATTCAATTTCCTTTACTTCCATAAAATAAGGTTATAAAACAATTTTAATGGTTGAAATAGATTTTAATGTTTATTATATAACCTATTTTATGTTATTGAATTATCTAATATTCATGATCTTAAATTATATAATGAAACTAGTTTTTGGTAATCAAAGAACCACAAAAATGATCCAAATAAATATCATTAATTTCTTATCTAATGATTAATCATAAAAATTATAAAAAAATTATTAATGTTATCAATTAATATTATTTAAATATTTTAATACCATTAAATTATAATTATGGAGTTTCACATCCATTCAACAAGAAAATCCATTACGAACAGACCATGGGAATCATATAAAGAACGGACCTGAAACTGTGGAATGACCAAAATATTATTAATTATTTGGTGGAATAATGTTATAAAAATATCATATATGGTATTATAAAAATTAATATGCTTCTATAAAATATTAAAAACACAATTTTAACCATTTTAATGGTGTTATAATTGCATTTGAAGTGAGATGAAGCTGATGTAATTGAATTCTAAACCCAATTATCATTCTTTGGGTTAACCTTATACTTCTTTCATTATGTGGTATTATTATTGTTTGTGTTATTAATTTTTGTTTATAGTATTATGTATTATGTGTATTTATAGATTATAAACATATCCATTCTATTTTATTAATTGTCACTTTAATTATATTATATTTGTACGGGACATTCCTTTCATCCGACTTTTAAAACTATCTTTTTTGGAAATTCTAATAGATTGAATTTTTTAAGGCATGAGTGGTTTCTCCCATTTTAGGTGGTTTTATTATTAATATGTTTCCATTAAATGTTTATGAAGTTATTTTGAATAATATTATGTACTTATTATGTGCATGATTTTTATATTTTAAAAGTTATTTTTATCAAAAAGTGAATTTTGATATGTTATTGTGTTATGCTCATGGGATTATGTGATTTATCAAGAGATTTATTTGTGATATGTTCTGTGAATATATTTAATTTGTGTTGATCCCATTACAGCTCAATATATTATGGTTTGACCCCATTACAGCTCAATATATGTTGGGTTGATCCCATTATTGCACAAGAAATGATAGTTGAGCCCCATTATAGATCTTCAATGTGTTGGGTAATCCAAAAATGGAAGTTGACCGAATGGTTATTTCATGTGTGAGGATGTTTTTAATAATGATAAGGTAAATATATCCCATATATAATAAATGATATTTCTATTCATTCTAATAATTATTTATGTGATGGGTTTTATTGGTTTTTATGTCATCACATGACTACTATTTTCATTCTTTATGTCCCATAATGAGCTCTTTGTGCCCATCGCGTGTTTTTAAATGAGTTTCTCAGGTCCTAAAGATCTGTCAAAGAAGGAAAGATGAAAATTTAAATGCTATTATGATTTATCAAATAATTTATGGTTTATCTAAAATGACATATATTTTAGAAAAAGGGGATATATTTTTTGTAGTATCCTCATGTATGATTATGGGATGTTATGTATGTATTATGTCATAATTCTCTAAAACTCGTGATTATGAATTGTTTTATGGGTGGTTCCTTATAGTTTTTATCAAATGGTGGTTTATAAAACCGTTGTTGTTATGATTATGTTAATAGAATACCATAAATAATTTTTTTTACTTTATAGTTAATTTAAAATGATATTGAATTTAAATATTACCATGTTACGTAATCTAAGACATGTCTATTAAGAATTTGTTTCCCTAGAAGAAAATGGAATACTGGATTAGGAAGGCACATAGAGGATGATATCTATCCGAATCTACTACCTGGAATGTTGGGAATTAAAACCAAGTATTTTGTGACACCAATGGATTAGTTGAATCGGGTGATAAACATTGGTTTTATCCATGTTAGATAAGAAATTGATCAATCATGAATAAAAATGTCTTTTGTGGAGCATTTTATGAGGCCACATCCTTCAACAATTAGTGGAACCAAATATCTAGTTACAGTAGAAGGATGAATTAATGGTCTAGAAAAATATTTGATGGCATGGGATGATCGAAATTTCAAAAGGTAATATAAGACATTTATCATTTTGATGGTGAATACGATAAATGGATGTCTCTGGTTTAGAATATAATAGAAATAAATGACCTTGATAGTATGGAATGGGATTATTATAAGAGTCATTTTTTGGAAAAAAAATGTTCTGAAAACTATTCAACATAGAATAGAGAAACAATTATTGAAACTGAAGTAGAAAGATGATGATTTTGTGGCATTATATGAATACAAGTTTACAAAACATTCCTGGTATGTGCTAGATTTTACATGGGACATTGATTGTAAAATTAATATATTTTACTCTAGTTGTAAACCATTTTTATGATGAGCATTGGCTTCATGAGAGTTTAAAAGGTATGAGAAAATTTTTTGTTGTGCTGAAAAATTTGAGGTGGATTTTGATGAAATGTATTGACAACATGATAAAAAGAATAATAAGTAGTCATGTTGGCAGGAGTTGGGGAATAGTTCATCAATGAAATATGGATGTCAAAAAATCAATTTCCCTTCTTATGAAATGTGTGGTAAAAAGAATACTGGTTAATGTCTTGTGAATTCTGTGAAAGGGTACCGATGTGGATGTTTTGGGCAAATGTCCCATGATTTCATGGAAAATCATCTATAAAATAATGAGAAGATGACGAAGAGATTATTTATCTATATGGAATTAGGTCATTTTACTAATGTGTGTTTGAATCTAGACACTCATGTAGTGAATCCGTCTCATTGGAAAAAGAAGGGTGTGAAAAAATCCTTTGTAACCACTTTAGGAGATGTTAAGCTATCAAATGATGTGGTATAAAATCTAGGGATCATAGTATTTTTAAAATGTTGACATGAGGTCGGGATACCATCTATTGAAATTAAATGAATAAGACATCCCAAAGATTATTTTCCATACTAGATATGGGCATAATGATTTTTCTTATGTTATTTGGGATAAATAATTAATCATCTATATTCAGGGATCTTATGAATAGAATATTTCATGAGATCTTGGATAAGTTTTTCATTACATTTATTAATAACATTATGTTATATTATAAAATTAAACAGGGCCATGAAAAATATCTAAGAGTTGTTTTGAAAACGTTGATTGAAAAGAAACTGTTTGGAAAATTCAGCAAGGGAGAATTTTGGTTGAATCAAATTTCTTTTCATGGGGACATTTTTTATAAATATGGAATAACTATTCATCATACTTAAACAAAATGTGTATAATAATGTTCAAGACCCTCAAATATATGTGAGATTAGTAGTTTTCTTGGTTTAGAAGGTTATAACCAGTGTTTTGTTGAAAACATTTCATGATTATCTATCCCGCTGATAATGTTAACTCGAAAGGGGTTAAATTGATTTTGGCAAATGAATGTGATGATTGTTTTTCAAAATTGAAAATAATATTGGTGAATCATCTATTTCTGACTCTACCATCTCTTAGTGAGGAATTTACCTTCTATAGTGATGCTCCATTAAAGGGACCTGGTTGTGTTCTGATGCAGAATGATCATGTAATAGCTTATGCTTAACGTTAGTTGAAACCTCATGAGTTAATTACTATAGACATGATTTTGAATTATTTTATATTATTTTTTGCATTAAAAATTTAGAGGCACCATTTTTATGGAGTAAAATATTAAATATATACTTACTATAAAATTTTGAAGTATATATTTACCTATAATGAATTGAACCTGAGATAAAGAAGATGGATAAAACAAAAATTGGATTATGATTGATTGATCCATTTCCATCCGGGAAATGAAAATAGAGTGTTTGATTCCTTGAGTGGAAAAAATAATGCTACCTTAAAAATTATACCTTTGGAATGTGAGCCTTTAGTTAATGATTTGATAAATTGTGGATTGGATTACATTGGAGCAGGAATTTCCCATGTTTTGTTTCAGCTATCAGGGTAGTCATCTCTATCAAACATAATTAAGGAAGCGCAGAAAGGAGATAACAATACACCCAAAAAGATAAAATTAGTTAAAATGGGTATGTTTCTAGAATTTAACCATGATAAGGAATGTGTTTTGAGGTTTGGGTATATATTATGTTTTCATAGTGATTCTTAGTTGAATAATTAATTGTTATGTGAATCTCATAGCTCTACATTTTCTATTCATCCTAGTAGTAAAAATATTTACAAAGTTCGCCGAGAGTATTACTAGTGGGATGGAATGAAAAGTGATATTTATGATTTTACAATGAAATATTTGACATTTCAATATGTTAAAGCAGAGCAGTAATTAAATAATGGGATGCTTCAACCATTACTAGTGCCAAATTGGAAATGAGAAAATTTATCCATGGACTTTGTTGTGATACTACTGATGACATCTTGAGGTAACAATGCATTCTGTATTATTGTTGACCGACTAACTATATCTTCCAATTTACTTTTTATTTGAGATGCTATGTATTTGGATCATCATTCATGAATGTAACTCAAACATATTTTTAGGTTACATGGATTCCCTCTTTCCATTGTATCTGACCATGATACCATGTTCACTTCTATCTTTTGGAAAGGCCTTCAGAATTCAATGGGAATAGAATTAAATTTCAATACTTCTCTTCATTCTCAATCTGATGGATAGACCGATAGAACAATTCTGATTGTGGAGTGTGTTCTTAGACCTTGTTAAATGTATTACAAGGGATGTTAAGATCTTCATATTTATTTAGTTGATTTTTCTTATAATAATAGTTTTCACTCCAGTATACAGATGGAACAATTTGAGGAATTATATGAGAAGCATTGTCGAACTCTAGATTTTTGGGATGAAGTTAAGGAATGGAAGTTGATGGGACTAGAATGGGTAGATAAAGTGGTTGAGAATGTAAAGATGATTCAATAACACATATGGATAGCTCAAAGTTGGAAGAAAATTATGTAGATCACAGGAGGAAGCACCATTTATTTGAGGTATGTGATTATGTTTTCCTTAAAATATATAATTGGATAATTGTTATGCATTTTGGTAAAAAATGAAAGTTAAGCCCACGGTTCATTTTTCCTTTAGAAATACTAGAGAATATTAGACTACTCAACAGCTGATTAGCATGGACTCTGATTTTATCTTTGGTACACAATGTTTTTATTATTTCACTATTGAGAAAGTATGAGCCAGATTCATCTAATGTATTGAGCCTAAATGTAGTTCAGCTAGAAGTGAAGATTTAAAATGAAGAGAAACATGTTTATATTCATAATTAATGAGAACAATTATTGAAGAATAATTTTTTCCTCTAGTTAAAGGTTTTGGAGAGAAATATCATGGTTAAATATGTAATATGGGAATCTAAAAATGCTAGGATAGCAAGGTAACCTCACTTGTTTAATATGATAATAAAAATTGTGAGGATACAATTTCTAGAAGGTGGAAAGAATATAACACCCCATTGTTTTAAAAATAAGTTTAATTTAATTCATGAAACACTGGTATCTACATAATGAAATTATTTTTAAGTATATAGTTATAAATAATTCATTTAATAGAATTTTTCTTCTTCTGTGTTTTGAATTTCAAAAATTCGACACACACGATTGCAATTAGAAAGTTATTTGGTTTCTAATAGGATAAGCTTATGTTTTAGTAAATAGTAACATACCCTTATAAATAGTAAACTACCCTTATGAATAGTAATAAGACATGTATGAATAGTAAATCACCCAATGAAAAAGTGTCACAACCAATAAATGTATAATAAGAAGATATCTTATACGTATCAATTTGACCATAGTATAAGTGTTGGTATTTTTATAACTCATAAATATTTAATTAATTTTTTTTGATTAATTTAACAATTTAAAGGAAAATTTATTTTCATAAAATGTAGTCATAAATTATTACTTTATTGTCTTTTGTTTATAAGATAATTTTATGAGACCTTGATTAATTTTTCATGGTATTATAAAATATGGTATAGTTTTAAAGATTTTATTTATCGAATAAATTATTATTTTATATAAAAATTAAATTTCTGCTATTTAAAAATTTATTTTCATAAAATTGAATTCATTTTTTGACTTCTATACGTTGAAAAATGTTTGGGGTGAATTTTTGATGTTTTTCTGAAATACTATTTGTTTTTCTTAATAGTGAAAAATGATAATTTACCAAATGAGATGAATACGAGATTTATTGATTCATTGATGATGTTATTTTGAGTAAATCACCATAGGTTTAGACTCATATGCACAAATTACTATTTTTTCACAATAATTAAGTCATTTCAAATTTTTGAGCAAAAATAGTAAACTAATGATTAATATAATGTAAAATCACTCCTCTCCTCCACTATAAACAACACCCTCACCATCTATTTCCCCTCACACCTCCCATTCTTTTTAAAATTGTCCAAATTCTTCCCAAACCACTTCCCAAGGCTCTTCTTCATGTCCATGAACTCGTTGTCTAACAAAAAGGCTAATACAATAGGCCTTAAGGTGGATCTCAAGGAGAAGAGATCAAGAGGTAAAAATCCTATTTCTTTTTCTTGTATTTTATTTTTAGTTATTTATTTTATTATACTCTCTTCACCTTCCCTTATCCTAGATACTTTAAGGATCCAATATCATATAAATACTATATTATTATCATGTTATTGTAAAAATTCATCACCACAATTCTTCTCCTCTACAACTCTTCCAAAAAATAAGAACAAGGTCCACGATCTCTTGATTTACCAACATTGTGGATGACATGTATTCATGTTCCATTAATTATTTAAAATATTGTTATTAAACAATTTTAATGGATTAATTATATTGTAAATTTCATTATATAACCTCATTTATGTTTTGGAATGAACATATATTCATTATCATAAATTATAATATGAAAATCGTTTGTGGTTATCAAAGAACCGCCAAAATGAGTCAAACAAATATAATTAATGTTATATCTAATTATTCCTCATCAAAAATAATAAAAAAATATTTTATGGTATCACTTAATATTTTTAAAATATGCTAATACATTTCCCATTAAATTCTAGAGTTTCACTTCCATTCTACAAGAAAATTTGTTACGAATTGACCATGCGAATCAGGTAATGAATTGGCCCAAAACAATGGCATGAACAAAATATTATTAATTAATGGATGGAATAATGTTATAAAATGATCATATAAGAGGTTATAATCATAAATATGTTTCTTTATAATCTTAATAACACTCTTTTAAACATTGTACATTTGGTTTTATCACGTTTTAAGTGAGAGGAACCCGAGGTTAGGGAATTATTAACCCAAACTCCATTCTTTGGGTTAACCTTCCACTACTTTCATTATGTGGAATTAATATTTTATGTGTGATTAATTATTGTTTATATTATGTTTTACAATGTTTATTTATATTTTATACACATATACAATCAATTACATTAATTATAACTCAAATCATTTTATATTTGTAAGGGACATTCTTTTCAAAATCCTTATAAAATTCTCTTCATTGAAATTTAAAAAGATTGTATTTATTAGTGAATGATTGGTTTCACCTAATTTCATGTAGTTTTATTAATAATATGTTTCCATTATATGCTTATATATTTATTTTTATAAACATTATTTCATTATTATGTGCACAGTTTATATATTTTGAAAGTGATTTTTATGAAAAATGTATTTTGAAATGTGAATGTCTTATGATCGTAGGATTAATTGAGTTATCAAGTGATTTATTAGTGACATGTTCCTTAGAAATAGTTTATTTTTGGGTTAGCCCATTATATCTCAATATATTATGGGGTTTTCCCCATTAAACATTAGTATATGTTGAGTTGATCCCATTATAGACCAAGATATGACAGGTGAGCCCCATTATAACTCACCAATGCATTGTGTACTCTAGAGTAGGAAGTTAACAGAATGGATATTCCATTTTTAAGGGTGATTGTTATTATGATATGGTAAATATGTCCCAATGATACTACATGATGTTTTTATTCAAGTCAATATGTTTTTATGTTATGGGTTTTATTGATTTTTATGTTTTCACTCGACTAGAATTTTCATTCTTTATATCCTTTACTGAGCTCTTTTTACTCATTCCATGTTTTTAAATGTTTTACCCAATTAATAAGGATGTGTAAGAGATGGAAGAATTAGAATTTTAATTTTAAGAATGGTTTAAAAAAATTTATGTTTTATTTGAAAAAGTTTAATTTTTTTGAAAATGTTGATGTTGTTTTAATAGTGTCTTTATGTGTGATTATGGGATGGTATGTATGTTTTAGGTCCCAATTATCTAAAATTATAAAACTCTAAAAGATCATCAATGTGTATTAATGCATGTTCTTGTATAAAGCTAATGATTATGTAATGTTTTAACACTAGGTCCTTATATTTGGTATCAAATGATGGTTTTGATAACATTAGTGGTTAGAATGATGTTAATAAAATTCCATAACTTATTTTTTTCTTTATGTTTTATTTAAAATTAAATAGAATTTAAATATTACCATGTTTATACATTTAATATATGTCTATTCAAAAAAAATTCTGCATAAGAAATAGGGAAACTGAGGTAATAAGGCACCAAGAGGCTGATATATGTCTGAATATGCATCCTGGTATGGTGGGAATCATAACTGAGCAGTTTGTGATAGAAATGGATCAATTTACTAAGAAGATAAATGGTGGTCGGAATCTCATGGATGTCATGTGTTGGTGCTACCACTACTACTGATCACACGACATTGCATATTGCCTAAAAATTATAGAAATGTTATCATTACTATTTGTCATTTTTAAAAAAAAAAATTATAGCAATGTCCTTGATCCAAATTTGTTATATGTGTTGTAAATAAAGATACACTCATCCTTTTTCAACTAAAAATATATTTCCCACAAATTATTTTTATATAATGTTTCACCTAGTGATTCATTTGGTGTGTGAGATAACAATATGTGGGATTGTTTATTTATGGTGGATGCGCCCTTTTGAAAGATATATTATAATTTTATGGGATATGTTAAATTAATCATAAAATGGATTCCACTATAGTTAAAAATGTATTTATTATTTTTATGATGTGGATAATATTGGTCTTGCTATATCTTGAAATTTGATAGTTTATAGTGAAGTTAAAGGGATTCATGGCATAATGGTAATGTTAATTCAATCTGATGTAGTGATTTAGAAACATTTATACATTTTGAACAACATATATGAGCTTTAACCATATATATAATAACATATTTCAAGGCTAATGGTATGATATTCAAAAATAAATGAAATGTGGTTGACGATTGAGCATAAAAATATTATTTTTTCATTGTATAAAGAGAAGTTCAACAATGATTTATCTTTATAAAAAACACTGAAATGGTATTTAGGGGAACTATCCCTTAATGTTATCATGTGGTTTGGTTTTGATATTAATGGATACACATTTTACATAAAATATTAGGATGACATGAGTGCTATTTAAAATAGTGGGGTAATGTTCATTACTAATGCACTGAATTTTTAAAGTGTAAGTGATAGAAACTCAATCTCTAAATCAATGAGATATTTTAGAGTTTCTAAGGATCTATGAATAATTCATTATACTAAATTTTGAGTCAAAATTTTTATGTGTAACATGGTTAATAGTAACTGTGGTGTGAAACATATTTACTGTTGATTTATAAGTGTTGATTTGAAAATATTTTGTTGAAAAGTTGAATTAACTATCACAGAAACACATGAATAGAAAATACATTATCTTATGAATCCATGAAATGATAAGTTCTCTTTCATTTTCAAATTTAATGTAATTAATTTGGGTTATAAGGATGTAATATATTTATATAAGGTTTCTTTTTCTATTTCACGATTTCCAAATAACAACAATGAATATAATTTAAACATTGTCTTTGATGTATGAAATGATCATGATGATGGGATATGGAAAAACACTAAATTACTCTGCTAATTCATAAGGTAAATATTTATAATATATTTTCAAATATCAAACTCCAAATTTTTTAAGTTATTTTATATCTAATTTTCATTTATAATTTGTCTTTATCTTTAGAAAGAGTTTTAATTAAATCATTTTTTAACATGTTTTTCAAGGATATAAATTATTTGATAAAATATTTTGGATGCTGAATTTAACTATTTTGATTTTTAATTATATTTTTCTCTTCAATATTTTTGTACTCCCCCTATTTATTTTTCCTTCGAGTGAGTTCAATGGAATTCAAGATCTATTTATAATGAAATTATATAATACATTTTTTAAATATAAATTAATTGTCCATGAGTTACAAATTGAATTCATCCAAATATTTTTTTTGTATACATTCAATTATCAATTATAGATTTTTATTTTTTTAATTTTTTTAATGTTGTAAATATTTTTATGAAAATAAATTGTTTGTGAATGTAATTTTTTTGATAATAACTATTTATATTTATAATTGTTTTTATTTATACATTTTTTGAAATTATATATTTTTGGTTGAAATCATTTTCTTCTTCAATTTTTTTTCATATATAATTTCTTTATCTATTATGTAAAATCAATTTGTTATTTATTATAATTAAATAATTTTAATCAAATATAGATACACAAACTTTATTAAGTTAGCATATATATTTCACAGTAATAGTCACTGAGGTAGGGGAACCAAATATTGTATGTTTTTTTTAATATATATCAACATTAATTAAATTATTTATTGAAACAAATGATGTATTTATTAATATTTCAACAAACTCTTATTATTATGTAGAGTTCATAATACTTAATGATAATAGACCTCTAATTACATGCTTACCAAAAAATAAAATCCCACGTGCAGAGAAAAGTTTTTTAGTTAAGATTGATGACATCAACTTTCCAACTAGCCCAACTTCCACACTATTTAGAAAATACCTAAATGTACATAGTAGTTTTCAGGTATGTATTTTATACCCAAATAAGAGGAGCATTGAACAGGATGTGAAATATATTTTATGGGAGTACCTAACAATAAAATTTATATAATTATTTGTTAATTTTCTCATTTGGTAAATTATTATACATTACTTAATATTTTATTTATTCAATTACAGATGAAATTTTTCATTCAACATACAAAAGGAATTAAAAAATGTTTTTATCATTTACAGTAATAAGATAGACAGATTTTAAAACAAATACGACTTCAAATTATATTTTTTTTAAAGGATAAAGATCCAAACCTTAAGTATGAGTCTATAGATATAGATATATGGTCAATTTTTCACATGATTCGGTTGGAGGAATATTTAATTGTAAGTTTTTGTTCTTTATAAAATATATTTGGTAATTTTAAGTACTTCATAAATTATTTATTATCTCTTATGTGACAAGATCCTAGGAAAACAAACCAAAAGATAGTCTCGCAATTTATACACCCATACATTCTCATGAGAAGGGTATCCATTGTTAGTGGAATAAATGATTTTTCAAAACATATTGAATTAATAAAGAAATTTATGTTGCGTCTCTGTAGAGGTTATACTATACCCTCCATATCCTCCATCTCATCATGAAAATGGAAATGGGAAAGAATTTCAAAAAAATTAATGTGTATGAATGTCGAAAAAAAATTAAGTCAATATGTTCTTAGGTAATTAATTATTATTTTTCATCTATATCACTATTTAGTAAATTTATTTTATTAGTATTATATTTCAAAAGATCACTTTAGGACCCCTTTCATGGGAAACATTCATCAGAGACCTTTATCCAAAATTATGCTAAATATATTCTTACCACTTATGTAGATGATCTGAAGCACCCTAGCTATGTCTTATAGTATTGGTTGGTGTTATATTTAAAAAATATTTGTCGTTCCCCTAGTGTGACATCGATGGGTGGGAGTATAGGGAAGAAATAGATTCTTTCAATTATGATCTAAGACACGTTAATGGGATGATAGTGGACAATATTTAATCATATATATTGGCAATGCTTGCAAAAGGTATGAGATAGACGCATCCAGTATAGCCTGCACAACTTACGCAACCTTCTTACTTTGGACTTCTCCCTCCACATTCACACTCGACCATGTACCATGATTTTCTTAATAAGGATCCCAATGTAGATATTATAGAAAACATAATTGTACAACATCTGTGAGATTATGTAAATCATACGTTTATGTAGTCAGGTAAGGAAATAGTAGAAATACACGATATTATTAATCCAACTCCTTCAGTGCCACTGCTTACTAAGGAGGTTTCCATTGTTTTACTGAGTATTAGATATTTTTTACATTTTCCAATTGATCATTTTCATTAACTGACATATATCGAATGAGAATATTTTCATTTTTTATTTACCTATATATTTTAAACTACTTATACTTCATTTATACACTGACCTTATATATTATAATCAGATATCAAAGGAGTCATTGCAAATGGAAAAAAAATTCCAGATTCTACTACCTTAATATATTCCCCAATAATCTAATTTGGTAACCAATTTATCACCTGACTCTTCTATATTAGTTGATTATTATACTATTCCAATTAGTTCTGATATATATAGAATATATTATGCATTATATATTTTTATAACTGACCTCACTGATGTTGTAAAGGGTGATTAACTCACTATACTATTATTGTAATTATTTTCTACGTAAGTATGAATAAATTGTTAGATTGTTTTCATTATGTAGAAATATTTAATATTAACTTAATTTATTTATTTTATAATCAGCTACATCCAAAGATGTTTTTCCAATATAATTTCACTACTATCTGTTGGTTTATTGACCTAGAATACATTTAAATAGAGTTGGATTATTTGAAATAAGAAAAAATAATTGAATATGAATATATAATATTCAAAATCATAGACATTACATATTGGTGTTTTCCATGAATTGATGGGTAAGAACAAATATATATTTTTGGGTCACTATTCATTATACTATTATTAATGTGTAATATTTTATCTATAAAAGAAATTTAATTTTATGTGTATTTCTTCTGAAATAAAGTAAAATATATTGGTTGTTCACTTTATTGGTTGTAGTTTGAAGAATATTGAGAAAACAATTATAGAATTATGTTTTATTCCATGATATGAGGTCATAAATCATAATTTTTCCACTTTATATAGGCATTTATAATTAATATTTTAAATTAAATATGGTCGTTGATTACATTCAACAAGGAATTATATCAAGTAATGGATCCAAAATATTTGAATATGTGAAACTTTAGGTAAATAAATTTTATATATTTGAATACATTGTTTTTCTTACATATACGATGTTTGTTATTTTTCAAATATTATTTCATAAATTTTGTCTAATAATAAACAAGGTAATTTGGAATGAGGATATTTAATTTTATTATTCATTTTTCAAATGATCATGACTAATAAAACAAAATATTTTGAAAGTATTATTTTCATTACCACAATTGTGATTTAAAAAATTAAAAAAAAAATAATTCGTAACACATAATTTTTTAGTTTTTTGATAGTGTTTCTTCATATACTTACAACGACCTAAAACACACTCAAAGCATATTTTAATGATATATACTAAGTTAGAAAAATTTTGATAGTAATTTTCAATGATTTGTATAATTGTAAAAATGGTTCTAAAAGTTCTCAATGAGTTTTATTAATTTTATATTGTATCTACTGTATGTTGGTTGTATTTGGTTATACATTGATATTTCATGTGTAGGGGATACATAATTCCTAATATTTTTTTTAAAAAATATTCCATAATTCAAAATCAGTTTCTATTAAAAAACTAACATTGAATGTGACTTTCCCTATCAGTTTTGTAATAACTACTGTGGAAATCCCTTTAGATATCAATGAGCTTTAATAGTTGAATTATTTTAAAGCATATGTAGAAATATCCCCAGGAGTGTTTTAGATTTTTTTTTTTATAAAACTAATGTCGATATCCCTCTTAACAGTGTTTTCACATTGATTTTAAATAAAATCGACATCAAAATTACTATATAATTCACATTTTGAAAGGGTTTTCATTATCTGTTTTCATAACAGTGATTTAGAAAGTACTAGTTTCAACATATCCTATATCAAAATGGGTTATATACTGACATAAAAAGCTAAAAACCAAAAGTTATAGGTTTTTTAAACAAGTGTTTGGACTATATATCAATGAATCTAGTGAAAATTTCATATATGTAAAAGTGGTAGTATGTTAATTCCATAAAGAATAATGTGTTTTTACAGTACAATAATTCTTATCTTTATCCACCATCTTATTTAAAACCTCAATCAATCCATTTTAGAAAATATAGTAGTGGGATGAGCGGTAGGATTGAATACCAGAATTATTATATTGGATTTTCAACATAGAAGAGAAATAATTAGTGCCACTTTCCATTAAAATTGTGTGAGGTACACAAAATATGGTCATGATATTTGATTTAGCAATGATATTTATATAATTTAACACCAAATCATTGAGGTATAAAACCAAAATCCAATAGGAGGGGATTTCATCTATAATAATAATGTAATTCAATTGTTTGTCTATTGTAAGGGGATATGGACCCGTGAAATATATTCCATTGATGGGAAACAACCAGTATTTTTTATATTTGTGCCAAATCACTGGTATTTTATGAATGAAATTTTTATGTATTTAGTAAACGAAACATTTTCTAATGAAATTCAGGAAATCATGTTTCATCAGTGGCCACATATTTTTTGGACTCTTGATCGGGTGGGGGGTCTTGGTTGAAGAATGACGAGTAGTAGAGGGGCCAATATGGAATTCCTGAATAATTGAAAGAGTCTTTTGTCCTTCAATTCATATAAGTAAAATTCTACCAATTCTCATTTATAGTGTAATTTATATGAATTTGGTTCATTGAAAAAGATGATGTTTACTTCCTTCCACAAGATAATAACATTATTTACATGATATAATAAAATTATTATTATTTTGAGGTAGTCTAGTATAGGGGACATACATTCAATAACATTATCAATTGGTGAGGATATAAAATCACTTTACTCAGGGGTGATATTAATCATATTAATCTTCTCCGTGTTACTTCTAGTGAATGGAGAGAACATCCTATGGTGTACAACGTTGATAGTTGCCTCACCCTGGTCTAGATCATCCAAGGTTGTTTCTTCATTTTCCAATTCATATACATGATCATTCATCCAACAAATAATATGAGATAGTGTACTTCAGATGAATACTCATCCATCCACTGTCGTCTACAATCAAATAAGGGAACCTATTACACTATTTTAATAGTATATTCACATTTAATTATTTTCACCACCAACTATAATTCTACCATAATATTCTAGGGGGAAATGGTTTCAACAACACCAATTCTATGCCTCTATTTAGATAATGGTTTTCAAATTCTTTGTCGGCACGTCCTCCTAAAAGCAGGAAAGAAAAATAATAAAATGTATTTTAATTGAGAGAGGAGGAAATTTCCCAATTTTTTTTTGAGTGTTAGGTTTTCCATTTTTATTTTTGTTGGTCTTTTTAAAGCTCAATATAAATACATTTACCATGTCCGAAGAATTTCCTAAATAGATATTCCATATTCATCAGGAATTTTTTACCCATCAATGTGCTTAATGACGGGAGATGAACTATCATAGAGTCTCTAATGTTTTCCCTTATAATGTATCTTCTGGTTTGGAATAGATATTGAACTAATATAGGATAACCACCCATCATGCTAGAAATCCATATAATATTGGATGACTTAATATGTATTTGATTGAGTCAATTTGAGATAGAAAGTGGGCCTTTTGATAATTTTTGTATTATCTTGGTTTCTGAATAAAAAATATTAATACAAGGTAGTTTTTCTCGATGTTACATTATTAAGGCTCAATATATAAAATAGTTTTCTAAAGATAGTTACGGTCATTTTCCTTTCTCATATCATTACTCTATGTTATAAAATAACCAATTGTTCACTATAAATTTTACATATACAAAAAGGTGGATTTATTTCATATAAAGATATGATAACTGGTGGGCTTAAGATTTATTTATTGATAATGCCAAAATTTTCTTGACAATATTCATGATAATGATAGGTGAATCACTTTTTCATTAATTCTATAATGGTTAAGAATTTTTCTAAATGGTTCACTATGAAGCGTCTGATGTTCACGAGGCATCCATATATCCCTCTTAACTATTTTATATATCCAGGATGTTCCATATTAAATATTATCATAGTCTTCTCATGGTTGACCTTAATGACAAGATTTCATATCATGAACATGATACATTTTCCTAATGTGACCAGGAAACCTCATTCCAAAGGGTTTATCTATAGGTTTTACTATCATATATTATTGAAAAATTTCTAGAGTTTAGCATGATGATTACAATAGTTTTGATATTTTACTACTAAATCATCCACATAACATTCAATATTACTCTCCCAAAAATAGATTAATGATATGATTCATTGAATATTGATAAATAGAACCAAAATTCATGAATCCAATGGAATAACATGATAAAAATATACACTTTAGGGTGCTCTAAAAGTACTGAACTCCTCATATTTTGGGGCTATATAGATTTAGTTATATCTAGAGTATCCTTACATGCATGGGAGGGCTTGTAAAACATTGGTTTCATTGATTTAATGTTTAGTGGTTATTATTAGGAAATAAACATTTATAAAATGCTATTTTTGGTCCCCAAAAATGATGCAAAAATTTATATTCCCATTCTTTTTTCTTGATTTTGATGATTTTGGGAAACTATTTAGAGTACATCACTTCTTGAAAAATTATGGATTTGACAAACTTTTAACATCATATTCTACCTTGATAACATGAGTTAGAACTAATCTATTGGCATCTGGCTTGTAGGAATGATAATCTAAAAAAAGACTCAAATAAGGATTGGCCATGTATATATTTATTCGAGGAATTACTAGATAATTCTAGGTTAATACGTATTAGTGTTTATTCAATAAATAGACATACTTAACTTTTTCATCAAAGGAATTGGAAACACTAAATAAAATAGGTTGTTGGTATTTCTCTATTCTCATATTCACTTGATTTTTTTCATCTCTAGTTGTATAGTATTATTCTTCAAATGATAGTGGGAACTCTCTATGGTCTTCTTCCTATTCATCATTGGCCCCAATTTTTATTGAACATGGTTATGGAGGGGCATTTTCAGGATATGAAAAATGTGGAAGGGAATTTTTATCTTCTATTAACTATAATGGGGAATATATAGACTTTAATTATTCTAATTAATAGATATTATTATATAGTTAATTTAGTATATTCTCTCATCATTATCCTCTTCCACTGAGGGCGAAGGACGTGAAAGTATCCCAAAACTAAGGGGATAAAAAAGATGCTTTTATTTTCATTTAGTGATGGAGATATATTTTATGATCAAAATGGTTATTCAAAAATATCCATATATCTTAGAGACAATGAAATAGAATTTTTATATGTGGTATAGTATACATTATTGGGATCAAATCCTTATTCTATATAGTTTGACTTGGACAATATGGAAAATATCACAAATATTGGGGTAGAAATAATTCATCTAAGAGTTATTATCTCAATTGGATTGATGGAAAATATGTAGTCCTCCCCATATTCAAATAATTGGTCGCCATGGTCCACTTCCATACAACTAGTGTAGTGACCTGAATAACCTTATTAGTCATTGACTATCTTCCTCCCACATAATAGAACATAAAATCTACATTATAATACTCATATGAATCAAAAGGGGACATATCTATATATAGTACTATGACTTTTCAGTCATGAGGTTACATTAGAAACTGATGATATGATGAAGGCATTTTCACCATGGAATATAGTTAAAATAGTCCCAACAGAGCATTGATATCCATGTCTGGATAACTTATACTCATAATTTGGGACTTGTTATCTTATTTGGGATATGGTCTTTATTTTTCTAGTTTTTTTTTCTCGATCTTTCCACATCCTTGGATTTTTCAGGTGGAGGGATCAAAATTGTTTCAGCTATAAGGCAATTAGTGGAGGATTTGAACTAGAATGGGATTGATTATGGAATCATTATCAATGAGGTATTGTTGAAATTCAATATAATTAAATTTACATATATGTACAAGGGCGTGATTTTTCTTATTATTGAAGTATACTAATCTTCTTATATGAAGGATATAACCACATGACATTTGGTAGGGTCGGTCTCATCATGATAAAATTTAGTAGCATCAACCTCAGTTTTGAATTCCATAGGACTCAGAAGAGACTCAATAATAGATTCTTTAAAAGGTATAGGGAATCATAAATTGGAGGTTGGATAAAACCACAATCAAATATATTAATATATTGTACATTTGATCCAAAGGTATATGCTTCCCAAAATGAGTATACCCCATGGGTTGTGCTTTGGATACTAGAGTTCTCTTTACTATTTGTTACATCCCCTAATCATAATTTGAGGTAATATTTTTCATTTACGGGATTAGTTGATATGACCATTTTATATTTTTGATGTTTATCAAATAGATACTAAATCATCAATTATTCATCTAGTTTGATTAGGACTGGAATAACCCAATATGATTGTAGATTAGATTGGTACTTCTTTTGATTCAACTGGAGGTCATGTCACTGAACATCTAGAGCATATATGATTTTAGTGGGGGATATGGATGAAGTGTTTAGATCTACGTCAACCTCATCCAACATTAAATATACTTCCTCGACAGACTCTCCCTCTTAATCACTAATTTTGGCAGGGGAAAATAAGGTTCATATGTTTCATTTTGGTTATAGAAGGGATCATCTAAATAAATCACATTGATAGATTTGTATAATAATTAATCATCATATAATAATTACATTCGATGGATGATGCATATGGGAAAAAAATATAGGGAATTTCATATCATCCTAGTGATAATGGCATGAAATCTTATAGATTTTGAGCCTATTTAACCATTAGTATGTGTTCGTCCTATTAAACCATAATCTTGTGACACTAGTTTCACTATATCATATATGACTGGAACTTGGATGACTATGGAACCTACGGATTCCTATTAGTTATTAGAAAGGGATTTGGGGTCACAAATGATTGATTCTTTTCTACCCAAATCATAGCACGATCTTAGTTTAACATATTCTTGGTCATCCAATATTTATAGTTTTCTATTTCTTTATTCATAAATAAATTTAAATATACCTCTTTAGATGTGATGTAAGAAATGCAATCCACTAGTGCTAGTTTTTTTCCCAACATAGCTTCTCTGCAAAAAAATATTTTATAGAGTATTTCATTAAAGACAATGAACTATTGGGTGGTGTTCCCAAACATTTTATTGTGGGTAAAATAATTTGGTAGATATTAGAGGTTAAATTTATTTGGATTTTTTTTCTCTAGATGATTTATAAAATTCTTCTTTATAAATGTGATGTACTACCCCTGAACCTAATATATTTAGAATGATAAAAATTTATTTTGTTAAGTTTTAATTGAATTTCACATTTATTTTTTACTTTCATCGTGATGAGGATTCTATTTATTTTTTATTTTTGAGGAGGTATCATGTGATATTACACAATTTTACACTACATGGATTGTTTGGGTATCAGTTTAAGTGTCATAATTGTTTTTTTCGTTTCCAGCACTCTTCCCTTAGGTAATCAATATTGGATGAGATTTGGACTTTTTATACCAATTAGTTTATTTTATCCACTATTACTCTATGAAAATATAATTAAATACAATAGATTATTTTATTTGTATGAATAGTTTAAATATTTCATCATAAAAATTATATATATATATTTCTATTATATTCATTCATGGTAGTTTCATGTTTCAGATGGGGGTTAGGCCATTCCAACTAGAAATAAAGATCAATACCTTGTAATTTTGATTCTACTTGAAATATTAGAGGTAACAAAATGTTGTCTTCCTCATCATTTAGAAAAATTATTAAGGTAACTAACAATATAGGCCTTTATCAACTATGATCGACTCAACTAGTAAGTTGTTATACAAGACAAATGATTTTCCTTCTAGATTCTACATAAAAAATCTATTCTTGGTGATAAATATATCTTATACATTAAAATTTGTAATTTTTATTTATGAAATAAATAAATAAATTATTAATTATTCCCAAATAATCCATTTATTACATATTTTATGTGTAAAATACCTTTTAATTTTTTTTTAAAGAAACAAATGTATTGTTTAATTAAAATTTTACATACATAATATGTGCTGGAATTTTTAACATTGTATATTGTTTTATATTTTGAGGTAAATGGGTTTTCGATGTGGAAAAGGGTATGATTATAGAAATTAATGGGAACGAAAATCATGATTTGGTTCATGATGGAACTAATAATTTTGAATAGTAATGGGGGATGTCCTATGTTGGTAATGAACATGGAATGAGGTCAAGAATGGTGAGGGACCTACAATACTCAAATAGATAACATAATTTTAATTAAGTATTATGAAGTGGAGCCTTCCTATGAAAACAATAGATGTTGTAAATCATTTGTATTGAAACTATTCTTTTATAATAATGTTATTACATTGAGATAAGGATACATCCCCCCACTTTTGGATGGAACTGAATACCGCTTGCAACCGCACTATGCCATTTGACAGCTACATGACCACCCAAATTGTCACTGGGAAACATTATCAATAACCACTATGAAACTCATTAATGATATGAGGAAGTCATTATGATATATAATATTCTATAAATGGAAATTGGATCAATGAGGGAGGCTTCGGGGATAGCATCGAGACTATCAGGTTGGGGGCAGAGGCTCCCCGTGATTTGAGTGCAGACATTGATGTCCCTCTGGTTACATTATTGAGGGCAGATATCACAATCCCTCTAGTTTCTTATTGAGGAGAGGTATTGTTGTTCCTCTGGGTTACTTCTTGGGCATGCCTTCGGGACGTCAGTACTTGAGACACGCAGTGTCGGGGGGGGGGGGGCACATGGTGTCGGGATACATGACAGAGATTCCGACATTGGCCATAGCAGGTGACACTTCATAGTTGCTACTGAGCACTGATGGAGTTAGTGTTTATTTGTTCATTGTAATGTTTACTGATTTCCTTATAAATTCATGACTTCATAAACACTCATATTAGGTACGCACCATTGGGTGGTATCCTACTAAGATTTTTCTCACACGCTACACGGGCCCTTCGGGACGTGTGCAAACTTTATGGATTTACGTGCCGGAAAGAGGCCAGCTTCAAGAGATGGAATGTGTTAGTTGTTTCATGGAGATGGAATGGACCATAAAGTCTTAACCACTTGGGGTTACTCTATTTTATTTTCTTTACATGGATAAACATGCTTCTTTGTTTGTAGCTACTGTTGGTTAGCCATTGGTGCCCCTTTTGTTTAGTGACTTGCTATGGATGAATGTTTGGTTTTTTTTGTAGTTACCAATGATTAGAATGCAGTTGTGTTCACTTTCTTCTACTGTAGTTTATATTTAGTTCTTGCGCTATTTATTGATATTGAATGTGCTTCCGCTCTGCGGGTCTGGTTCGAGTCTGCTAAGTCTTTTATTCTGCTGCTACTCTACTGTTATCCTTGGACTAGTACCATTATTATTATCCTTCAAGAGGGTATAGCCTGCCCACTATACTTATAAAACCATCTATTCTAGTCATCAACCATTTTCATTCAGGAAGGTGAACCTAAGGTAGTAGTACCCACCCATTTATCACTATTCCGGTGGATGTTCAGTTCTGGGTCGTTACAAAGTGGTATCAGTGGAGTTATTGACAGGGATTTTGTAGCAATGTTTTACTGGATACTAATAATATTTAGATTTCTATTTTATTTCTGCTTGTTTACTATGTTGGATATGGTAGACTAAAGATATGTTGTTATTGAAACTGGGTTTCTATCTTTTGCTTGGGTGCTTACAACCCCAGGTACGAGGGATGGACCAAGTTACCTTGTATGGGAGTTTTCATTTGCTTTTTTCTCAGATTATAGTTGATATTATTTCCACCTTAGTGGCTCACTTGGTGTTTGATTTTATTGATTGTGATATGTGACCCTTGACCGGTTTGGTAAGGGAGAATTGGACCATATCCCGGTATGGCAAGGATGGTTTGCTTGGATTTTGATAGGAACATTTTAGGGTATTTCAATTTCATAACTACAAGTATGCTTTGTGAAGTGATAATACCATGTGAATAAAAAAACAATCAACTGTCATGCATTATATGATTTTAAAGGTGAATAGGTGAAATTTTGGATATAATTTCTTATTGCTGCAATGTGTATGCCATTCTTTGTATATTTGTAGAATTTCATGTGGCAAGATATTTGGGTCTGCCTCTTATACGAGTAGGAAGTTACTTTGGATGAAGTGATTTTGATTACCAGGATTGGGAGACTCAGTCGTCATTTTGAGGCAATGTTGGTTGTCAGGACGGGCATGGCCCAAGGTGCTTTTAATACTCGTCTCCTTTAGGGGCGGGTAAGTAGGCCATGAGGCCAGGATGTTATGGGTAATTGGTTGCAGTGGGGGAGAGTAAGTGTAGTAGTTATGCAATTCCTTTTATTGCTTTCTTATCTACATTGAACATATATTCTTATATATATATATGGGTTTTCTGGCTATTTATGGTATTCAGTGGGTTCCTTTTTGGGTGACTCATATAGAGTTTCAGACGGGAGATGGTACAATGCCACATGTGCAAGATCGGTTTCAGAATTCAGTACAGGTAGAGCATGATCTGCAGGTAAAGGCTCAGGGATAGGATTAGGTACAGGATTCAATACATTCAGGAAAACAGTCGGGGTTGGCATCATTTGGGCCATGGATCGACGAGTCGCTCTGTCCTAGTCCTGTGCAGGTCTAGCAGGGGATCAATAGAGGCACATAGGGTACAGATCCATCTATGGCATATCAGACGTGGGAGTTCCAGTTGCAGAACCTGCCACTTTTTAAAGGTGAGGGTGGTTCACATGTGGATGAGAACTGGATAGAGAGTATTCAGATGATCTTCGAGCAGCTCGAGATGCCTCCAGGGTGGAGGGTCAAGATAGAGACGTATATTCTGAGAGGACTGGTGAAGTGTAGGTGGGTTGTACAAGTTCAGGCTCATAGGCATGATGGACTGGGATGGAAGGACATTGAGGATATGTTCTTTGAGCACTTTTACCCAGAGACACTAAGGTAAAAGAGAGAATGGTAGTTCTTGAGTATTCAACAGGGGGACATTTCCATCATGGACTATGAAACCACTTTCACTGAGTTGTCTCGCTTTGCACTTGGTATGGTAAGCGATGACACGGCTAGGGTGAGACACATCGATGAATGGAATACTACACACCATTCAGGTTCAGGTGAATATCATTCGTCAAGGTTCCTTCCCAGAGTTGGGGAATCAGATGCTCAGAGCAGAGGGAAACCAGAGGGATTGGCCCCAGGCTGGCCAGGGAATAGTTTTAGGAGAGGGTTTAGACAGCAGGAAGCGAGGACGGGATGAGTTCCAATATGGCAGTTTGGACAATGATTCAGCTAGACCACCTCATAGTATTTCTTAGGTGATTTTATTTCTGTGTGGAAAGACGAGACATGTCTGGACTCTGTGCGATTGGCCTTTAAAGGAGTGTCGGACATGTGGACAGGTCGGGCATTTGGAGAGGTTTTGCAGGCACCTTCTCAGATAGCTGGCAGGGAAAGACCAGGATAAACTATGGCATCTGTAGTTGGTTCAGTTTCGATACCAAGAGAGGGTATATGAGGTTCTGCTACACATGGAGGATGTGAAAAGGAAGTGGGACCCAGTTCATGGGTCAATGGTCGGTGACTGGAGTAGTACCACAGGGAGGTCAGGCAATGTACAGCCGTACATCAGGCCAGGTTCACGTCGTGGAGCTGCTAGGGGCTAAGCATGCTGATGAGCCGACGATGGTTAGAGGTACACCGCGGGTGTGGCCATTATTTCTCGTTTTCTTTTTCACATGACCTACTGATGCAAGTCAGTTTTGAGTGCACATGATGTACATGATTTATGTGGACTAACTAGATGCTAGTCAGTGGGATTGGCACCATATCTTGTGCGTGATATATATATATATATATCTGTGTGTGTGTGTGTGTGTATATATGTATGTATGTATTTATGAGATGCGTAGAATCAGGAGCATCGAGGATGTAGGTTACATGAGGTGTCTTGGGCATTGGGGCATCGAGGATGTGAGTTACTTAAGTTGGCGTGGGAATCAGGGCATTGAAGATATGGGTTTCATGAGGTGTCATGGGAATTGGGGCATCGAGGATGCAGGTTAATTGAGGTGCCCTAGGCATCAGGGCATGAGGATGCGGGTTACTTGAGGTGTCTTGGGCATTGGGGCATCGAGGATGTGGGCTACATGAGGTGCTAGCCACCTGGTTCGATTTTGAGTATCCATGGCATGCAGGACCTCATGGTGGAAGACACCGATACGATTCCGGATACATTGGGTGTTGGGGATGACATAAGAGCACCAATGAGATTCAGGGGTGAGGATGCATCATGGAAGGACTATGCATTTGGAAAACATGTTAGTAATCCTTGTTTCCTTATGTTTTTTTGGGTTGATACCGGGTCAGGCGATTCCTAATATGTGGAGCCCCTTGAGGAATTTATCCTGGACCTTTGAGTCCGGGGAAGTTCGTGTTACTTTGAATGGGGTGGTATGTTTGGTTCCATATTTGGGTTTCATTGGATAGCATGGGGACATGCTATGTTAAGGTGGGGAGATTGTAAGAATCCGAGTTTTTAGAATGGGTCAAAATCCTGACCCTATTTAAATTTTTGACATCATTCCGAGGAAACTAGAGAAAATGGGCAGTTTCTAGAAATTTCTAGATTAGACATCTTGTACATTAAGTACACGTCGTGTATATGTTATGCAATTACTGGATGTGTGCTCACCGAGTACATGTCCTATGATGTCTATGTAGAAATTTCTTACTACATGATGTGTAGTTTCAGACACACCGTATACCCATTACCGTATGGAGAACATACATGGCGTGTAGGCCTGTTGGTGAAGGATAATTTCTTTGACCGAGTACACAACGTGTTCCCCTTGGACACGCCGTGTAGTTTAGCCGTGTATGATGGATATACATGGCATGTGGCTAAGTCTGGAAGAAGGAGAATGAAAACCAAGTACATACCATGTACCCCTAGGTACACAACATGTACACATGTTGGTAGGTTTTGGAATGTATGATGGCGGAATTTCAGCTTCCAAATGAACATTTAAATGCTATACATGGCGTGTAGTCAAAACTACACATCGTGTACTTTCTTGATTTCACTAAAACTGGAAGTAGCCGTGTTTTGAGGGAGAAACACATTAGCTCCACTGGGTTTCATGAACCAAGCCAGTTTGACCTTGTTTCTTCTCCCGATTTTCCGTCTGAGACAGGATTCGAACACCTATAGAAGCATTGGAACGCCCTCGGTGAGGCCTCGATTCCTCTTGATCCGTTTTGATTACATTTTTTTTTCAAGAACGAGTTATTGGGATTTGAGTGGTATTGACCCTTTTTTTGATTTACAGCTTTCTAGGCCAAATTGGAGGCTGTTACCAGAGGAGTACCATCATACGATTCTCGGGTAAGTGGTTCATACCTTTTATTGTGTTTTCGTGTTCTTTTGGGTGACGCGGCCTTCGACGTGTTTTCGATTATTTTGAGCATGACCCATTTTATCTGTTGTTTCATATTGAATTGATTGTTGGACTTATGGGATGCCTTTGTCTATGCCCTGTTACCAGTTTTTCTTGAGCGGGGCCAGGTGAGGGGTCGCTTCTCATCGGGGACTTTTGGTCGGGGGATTCCAAAATGGTTTAAATTGCAATATTAATGTTTTAAACGGTTGAGTTTAATTTATTAATACTGCTATATATTGTTAGAGGATTTCAAGACCTCAGTGTTGTTGAATGATAACCATTGGGTTGGGGGAATTTTACTGTTGGAATTTTTTTCATGTTTATGTGACCTGTATAAATTCTTTATATATGAAATTCCTGTATTACACATGATGGACCCTTTGGGTTGTATTGGTCATGGCCCAGATATTCATGAATGATGCTGATCATTGGTTGGACTTGTCCCAGGTAACGTTGGGTGCTTTTGACCACATGATTGTGCGTCACGGACGTCGGTTTGAGGCAGAATGACTGTCAAGATGGGCATGACACGAGCTACTAGGATGGTGATGCCATCAGACTTGAGAAACATGGTCGCAGGGACATGATGTGTCAGAGGTGTTGTAGCTTGGGTACTATTTTTGTGATTACCTTTCACCGAAAAACATTGAGTAGTGTGCACACAAAGATACCCCGTGATGATGTGGTTTTTACCACTCTTGTGGGTAGAGGCCCTCGTAGTTACGGTTCAGGTATTTTGTTTGGGGGAGCTTTCCATACGAAGCGACGTGGAAGGTGAGGAGCATTCAGGGGATAGCAACGAGACTATCGATTTTGTGGTTAAGGCTCACCGTGATTTGAGGACAGACATCATTGTCCCTCCAGTTACATTATTGAGGGCATATATCGTTGTCCCTGCAGTTTCTTATTGAGTAAATGTATTTTTGTTCCTCTGGGTAACTTCCTAGGCATAGCATCAGGACGTCGATACTTGAGACACACGGTGTCATGGGGCACATGGTGCCGGGTTACATGACAGAGATTCTGGCGTTGGCCAAAGCAGGTGACACTCCATGGTGTCTGCTGAGTACCAGTAGAGTTGGTTTTTATCTGTGAATTGTATTGTTTACTTCTTTCCATATAAATTCATGACTGCTCAATCACTCATATTAGTTATTCACCATTTGGTGGTATCTTACTGATATTTGTCTCACACCCTGCATGGGACCTTCGGGACGCATGTAGAATTTATGGATTTATGTGTAGGAAAGAGCCCAGCTTCAGGTGCTGGGATGCGTTTGTTGTTGCAGGGAGATGGTATGGACCTTGAGGTCTTACCCAGCTGGTGTTACTCTAATTTGTATACATTACATGGATCAACATGCTTACATGTTTGTAGCTACCATTGGTTAACTATTGACATCCCTTTTGTTTAGTGACTTGTTATGGATGCATGTTTGTTTTGTTTAGTAGTTACAAGTGATTAGCATGTTTTTGTGTTTACTTTCCACTTCTGTTGTTTATATTTATTGCTTCTACTCTTTATTGATATTTAATGTGCTTCCGCTCTGCGGGTCTGGTTCAAGTCTGCTGTGTATTTTATTCTGCTGCATCTCTACTGTTATACTTGGACCAGTATCATTATTATTATCTTCCAAGAGTGTATAACATCCCCACTATACATATTAGACCCCCGCTGCTAGTCGGAAACCTTTGGCGTATGGGGAGGTGCGCCTAAGGTAGTAGAAACCGACCCGTTTAGCACTATTCGGGTGGCTGTTCAGGTCCGGGTCATTAAAAAATAAATATAATTTTTTATATAAGAATATAGAGATTATCAAATGGGGGATTTCTTATATTTTTCTAAGTTGGATGATTTTTTTTGTAAAAAGTTAATACAATATAAATATATAGTATATATTTTTACATCATAATAGACCAAAAGTGATGTAATAAATACTATGAATAGTATACAATAAAAAAATCTATTTAACATTTCAAATAATGTATTTTCAAATGTATTTTATTAATTTTATATTCTTTTAATTAATCCTAAAAAACAAATATTATATTTTAATGTTTTAATGTCAATTATTTATGAACACAACTCGGTTTCTCATCACCAATGTTATTATTTTAATGATTTAGTTTCCCATAATTATAAAATATTTAAAACCACACCTATTTCATAGAGAAAATGCGAAAACCCATGGGATGTTTTTTCATTCTTAATTTTTTATTATATTGTATCCAAAACCTATGTTTATAAATTAATAATGAACACCCCTCACTTTTTCAAAAAATACCAACCCAACCTCTCACTAGTATTCACTAAAAAATCATTGTTCTGAATTTAATCTAACTATTCCTCTATAAATCACTCCCATGTTATTTCCATGGTCTTAATAAGATCTTAACATTATTTTATAAGTTCCTTCTATGGTAAGGGATCATCTCTTCCACCTCCAAATTTAAGAAATTTATTTTGAGTATCCTTGTATATTTACAATTTTTCATTTTGGAATATGTTTTTACGCATCCCTTGTACAATAATTATAATTTTCAAGTAATTGGAGACAAATTTTGCTCTCATTAAATCTTTTTCATGAATTGTTATATACACGGGTTATAATGCATAAATTATTCTATGATTTTCCATACCAAACTATTTATGAAGTGAATATCCAAACCCATTTCCATTCAAATGATTTGAAATATATTTAGTAATCCTACATTTATTAAGGAATTAAATGTATATATACCACACTCCTAAAGAAGACGTTTAAAAATGATTAATTATTTCCCTATGTTGTATAATGTATATGGAACAAAAATTAATGTACATGATATGAATGTGACGGGTGTTCTCAGGATTATATAACCCTCCAATGAATTTGGTAATGTATTTAACTCATGATATACCATGTAATGGGAACCTGAGGATATTATAAGTACTTCTGTTATGATTTATCAGTGGTTATACATGACATAAGATTATATTTACTTGTTTTATGTGGCTTCCACAATCCTATTTTATAATGCATCGATGATCAAGTTTACTACTCTCACCCCTTTTATATCTCAATAATATTCACCTTTAATCACATGTACTACTTTAATAATTTTATCGTCAAATTATTCCTTTATTAAGAATTATAACTCACTCTATTATTATGTATATCTCTAGGGTATCTCAAGTATTTTAAAAGATCATTGGATTTTATGTCCATGTTATAGAGTTTTTAAATAATGGTTTTGTAACCATATTTGAAGTTATTGTTCTATGTATATAATTTCCCAAAGACACTAGACCACTCGATATTTCTATATTGTATTATCTAGGTCCTTATATAATAAATCCAAAAATACTGAGTATAAAAGACATGGTTTTTCATAACTTGTATCAAAGTAAGGTCTAATTGTTATTTGTAATTAGGATTATAAAACCATAATAATATCATTAGGGACAAAAAAATTCATTGAAAAAATTCTTAAAATTTTAATGAAGTATTGAGATAGTGGTTTCCATGAGAAAAAATATCTTTCTAGATACTATATGTGGATGAGTATCAGGAACATTCATATCTAGGGGTAAAATACTAGAAAAGGTATCATTGGGAATTGACTCAATCTTCACCTGTTGCAATATAAATAGTCCTTTCTGTAAAATATCATTGATACTCGAAGGGAATATGATTTAATAAATTCACTATCTCTTTATGAACCAATATAAAGTGAAAAAAATCCATAATATTGTTTGTTAGAAAATAGACCATGGATAAATTATAAGCAAACATATAAATTGCTAGGTTGAGGAGTAAATATCATTTCTGGGTTATCCCTTAAAATTTCACATTCTTCATTTTATGTCAATAATATTTTAAAATTTTTAATCTCTAATTATACATTTATTTTATTCAATGGCTTGACAGTGGAGGAATCGAGTTGATAACCAATGTGAGGGGTAATCTGATGATCAGAAAAATGATATTTCCAACCAAATTGTAGTATAAATGAGTATCTTTATGAAAATAATTTCTGAAATAATTAATATTTTCATGGAAACATGAATCCTCAGAAAACCCACATTATAATATCATAGTTCCCACAATCCCAAAATAGTTTCTAAATTAATAATAATTAAATTTTTATCTGTTATACTAAAGAATGAGTTCCAATTTTCACCAATCAAAACTTAAAAAATCAAAAATAAATATTGTATCACTTACATTATCTTGGACCATTCAGTTTTAGAGTTTTATAGAATTAGGACAAGCTCATTACATCTTGGAATCAAAACTAACTAGTTTATAAATATGAATCTTCTCTTGTTATACCCAGGTTTTCTTCTTTCAAATTAGTTCTTTGAAATCATCCATACAAAACCCCTTCTAGACATAATTTTTTCAACCTCATTATTTATAACAAGGGGAAGAGGAAATATTATAAGCATGAAATCAAATGCCTAGAAAGGGTAAAATAATAATTAAAATATTAATGCCTCAACGAGCATAATAAGATCATAATGTTATGATGACACAATAAATGTGCATGATTATAACATAAGAATATTCATACCCATCAACAAATAGATAATCAATATTATTAACCTGGAATAAGGATTTTAAAAAGGTAATCATCATAAAAATCGATAAATATGAGCCAGGAAATATCCATCTTATTCAAATGAAATATCATAAACCCATAGCAAGCATAAATAAAACATATTTTTTCCATGGAACATTATCTCATATAACCCTTAAAAATCATTACAAAACAGAAACAAGTGGGAATAACAAAAAAACCAACATCCAATATAATTATCTAGAGAACATAATCATTTCCCTATGTATTAGACCACTATTTTTGTGCACTGATTATATAAGATGTAATGGGCTCACTCAATGCTATTTTGGACACCCCATTATATAAGCTATAATAGGATCAGCCAAAATTATATGTTCCACCCAATTATATAATTAATATCTATGAACCAATAAAATTAATAACGTAAAAATATATTTCATATCATCATTAAAATCATAAAATCATTATTACTTCCAAAACATGGTTAATCTATGGAAAGAAAATGGGTTCCAAAACCATCTTTTTAAAACATTTTAACTCATAACAAAGAAATAGGTTCCATAAAAATCTCTTTGAAATAATAATATTCCATATAGATAAATAATGACGATGGTATCGATAAAAAAATATCCCTAGTAGAGGCTATGTAATTAAAATTGTTTTTGGTAGTAATGAATGGAAATATCATTAAATCATTTTTGAGGAATATATCATTTTCATTTTGAAAATCAAATTTTCAGACATAAAATCTATTTAAAATACTTTTCTTTGAAAATAATTTTTAATACTATGAATTTTAAAAATATTAAGAAAACATTTTATTAAAAAATAACCTTTTAAACAAGAAAAATTAATTATCAGATAAATGATGGTTATGTTGGTAGGTAGTTCTATATATGTAGTAAAGAACATTAATTCTTCACTATAAAAAGATTAGAAAAGTTATTTGACTAGAAATTGATAAAAATATTGCTTTGAAAATAATTAAATGTAAAAAATGGAAAAAATTTCTTAAATAAAATATTTTTTAAAAATTTCAAACATTTTTAATTTTTTTAAACATGGTTTTAGAAGAAAACTGATTTATGACTGAAGAAAGAAGAAAAGTCAGGATTTCTAAAAAAACATTTTTCCAAATATTATAAGTAAAAAAGAGTTTAAAATGGTGCCAATAAATTAAAATATCATGAATAAACAAATGATATTTTAATTCACTATAATTTTAATATTTCAACATCATATATTAAATCATACACAATCTTGATAAATGATGAGACTGTAATAAAGAAATCTTACCTCTTTTTTAAAATTGAATCATAATCACCAAGAAATAAAAGAACATAAATGAAAAATAGAAAATCATTAAAATGGTAATATCAATAATATAATATATAAATAATAAATATATACACCTAATAAAATAATATGGGTTTATATGATAAAAACATCTCAAAGAAGTCAAATTATAACAAAAACCCCTTTCTACTTTGGTAAATTTGAAATTGTACATCAAATGAAATAAAGATTATAAAATGGATTTATAAATCCCAATAAATTTATATTTAATAATAATACATTACATTCATGGTCATTATATACATCACATAACAAAAATAAGTGGTGAATATGATTTATACATCACATAAATAAAAGTGAGACGAGATGAACCCTTATATAGAGTCTGACTTGTCACATGTGTATTTATATTCATAAATAATAAACTTTTGTTAATTATATACATGATTTTTATCATTTAAAATTAAATTATTATTTTTTATTTCACTTATTATCTTGTTCTATACAATTACTTCATCAATTTCGTTTATTTTGGATGTTTTAACCACGTTCATCTTGTGTGTCAAAAATGACATAGGTGGGTTTAATATGGTGAAAGAGTTCATTATTTAAAAATATAAACTATATTAATTATGAAATAATTATCATATTTATAAATCTATTAATATTTTTAAATAAATCATGAGATATTGTTTTGTAAAAACTAGTATTACGATCATAGAGGCGGTATACTATACATACGCATGAGTAACATTTCCATTTTTCAATAATCATTTTGGAAATAATGTAAGTAATATTTTATATTTAAACAATGATAATTATATTATAAATAAAATAATATTTAATTATATTTACTTATTTATGTAATTCTTCTTATGTGGTGGTGAAAAAAAATTACATCATTTCGAGGAGGTGGTTGTCCACACGTCGATGAATGATGTTATCATTTTTTTCATTGAGTGAACATTTAAAATAAAAAATCATATATTATACTTGAAGTAAGGATAAATATTTCATAAATATCATAAATATTTCATTTATATCACATATATTTATTATATTTACCCTTATGACCTTCCATATAACATGTTAGTGTAAAATAAATCACTTCGCTAAGAGATAGTTTGTCAAACACACGAGCAAGGTTATCATATTGATTAGGATAAGAAAAATAAATTTTTTTACATAATATAATTAATAAAAATGTATATTTATGTTATAAATACATTATAAAAACTTTATATCCATCATCATACCCTACTGTGAGTGTTGGTAATGGAAAAATGAATCAAATGTTTTCGTGAGGTTGTAGTGGGCCATACGCATGAATGATGATTTCATAACTCATTTTATGAATGTGTGTGTGGTTTAATGTCCTACCATAAAATAAAAACATATTATTACATTTAATATAATGATATTATTATATCATTGTGTTATAATAATAATTTAATGCGGTGGAGAAAGAAATAACACAAAAATTCTTATTGAGGAACGTTGCTTCTTCTTCAGGTAAATCTTTTGGTTTTCACGAAATGAAATTTTGGTTATATTTATTCTGAAAATACGAATTATGGGATAAAATTAAGTAAATAGAGAATTTATTTGGGCAGGTATTGGCTTAAACCTATAGGTTCTACGTTGTGAATAAGGGAAGGGTGGCCTTTTATAAGTGGGGTGATTGGCACACTTGTAATCTTTTAGAAAGATTGAATTAAAACATTGTTTTTGCTTGTAAAAACACCCCAATAATGATAAATTATTTATAATATAAGGAATTATTTCAATAAATTTCCATACAAAGGGCTTTGGACATGTTTTGTGATATTTTTACACCTTAGATTTATAGTTTAACCCCTAAGAAAATATGTTTTTTAACATAATTTTTGTAATTAATTTTAAGTAATTTCACTTATCATTAAGGTTAAAAATTAATTTTAAAATGTAATAAATAATAAATAATGTTTATTGAGAAAAATTAAATAATTTTTACTAATTCAATTCAAATAATTTGAAATTTTTAATTTGACTTTAATCCCATAGATGGGGCGAGACAATGAGTTTTTAAGAAGAGAATCATTTTAGAAAAATCTGATTCAATATTATATATATGACTACTAATAATTAATATATGAAATTAAATTTATAGTTATTTATATATAATATATAAATATAATTTAAAGTATTCCATAATGAGAATTATTTTAATTAACTAAAATGAATAAATATTATGCATTTTTATACAATTTTTTGAAATACTCATTTTAAACAAAAAAACATACACTAAAAACCAATATAAAGTTAATTAAAAGTAATTAAGTGGAATAATATATCATACATTACTTCAAAACATATATTTACTTTTTAAATTAATTAATTTATTGAAAAGAAAATACTTTTTCCCCAAAAATCAGTATTTTCCACTATTCAGCAAAAAAATCTATATTTTCAAAGAAATCCAAAAACATGCCCCAATGTTAATTTTGATATTAAAATTTAAAAAATTATTTAATTTATTGAAGTAAATTTTATATAAATTTAAAAAATTATTTTCATGATATGTACTCCATAAAAAGGTGAAAATTCTTTTTTGAAGAAAAAATATTGTTTTAAGTGTAAATTTGTATTTCTTTAGCTCATATATAGAAAATAAATAAGATTAATGTTAAAATTTAGATTTAATATATAATATATAAATTTCATTAATATAAACAAACAAGAGTTATTTTTTTTAATTTATTGTCATAAAACATAGTTGTGTGCATTAAAATATTTTTTCATAAAAATATTTCCTTTTATTTTAAAAATGTTTCTATTTTCATTTGTAATCAATTGGTCATAAAAGAATATATGTAAACAATATTTTCATAGTTAGTCTAATAATATTCATACAATCAATTTCAATGGATGTGATATAATGGTAATATATATCGTGGGCCTTTTAATATTGGCTTTGTGTGTTAAATACACTATTGAGCACCAAAAATATAGGGGATCAGTGTAACACAAAAGGAAAATAGTTTTGTGTGTACATTAGGGTATTAAATATAATTTTATTAATTTACAATATCATTTTGGTACATTATTTCCTCTTTAATAAAATTCTTCCATACAATTTCATATTTACCTCAGTAATCTATGGTTAGACATTTGAAAATACTTTTTTTATAAGTCCACGTAGTAAATAAGGGATAATAAAACTTCCTATTAATAATAGAGAAATGGACTAACAAATTTCATATATAAAAATACATAAATAGGTTTTAAAATAGGATAAAATATGTGGGAATATAATAAAAACATAAATAATTACAGAGAGTGATTCGGTTCATTGATCGAAGGCATGTCAATTATCAATTAAAAGATAAAGTCCCCAAAAACAATAAATTTGTGATGATCGAAAATAAAATCAGTTTATCATCATTAAAGGTACTATGATATAATTTTTTTTTTCAGATACATTTCCAATATTTTAGTAACTATTTTGAAATCCATACTCAGATAATATGAAAATATACATACAAGGTAAGAAGAATTTCATCCTTTAACCAATTTAAATTATAATCTCATTTTTCTCCAAATGATGAATATTCAAGATGAATTTCTCATTCCTGATGCACTAATAATCATCTTTTGAAGGATTATATAAATATAAAAACGCATAAAATTTATTTTACATATCTTTTAACAATTAAATATAGTGAGATAGTTATAAAATAGAAAGATAATTAAAAAAATTAGTACACCATCGTATGATACATCAATCTTCAAGATTAAACAGTAATACTCAAAGATCAAACTAAATCCTTCCTAAATTACCTCAAAATCAATGATTATTTTAACTTTAAATCATATCTCATACTTTATAGATTTAATAGCAAAAAATATCAATCATATTTTGATATAACATTAATCACTTAGTCACCAAATCACTTTTCAATCATGTGGTTATCTAAATGATAAAAATTGTGTTCTCAATATCCAAGATCAAATATAACCTAAATATTATCAATACTTTAAATATCATTTACACAAAATTTAAATTCATACTTCATGTTAAAACATAACCTTATATATATTTTTTCCTATAAAAATGTATCTTAAATTATCATTAATCACTTTTCGATCACATCGCTTAATACCTCCCAGGGATATGTAAGACATTGTACTTATGATTTTATTTACACTTATATAACTATGAAAGTATCAAAAACACTTAAGAAAACCACACATGAAGTCATCATAATCTCCAATGTTATATAAACCATGCTATGATACCAACAACAACTTCCGAAAACCATTACACACATATCAGATAGTAAATTCATAAAAATTATATTTTCATATTCAATATCGAATAAGTTGAACCAATTTTCACCAATAAATACTTACAACATAAAAAATAAATATTAGATCACTTACATACCCTTTGAAATTTTATATTTAGATTTTTATATAATTAGGATCAACCCATATCAACTAGAATTCATTAATAAATGTTTAATAAAGATGAATATCATCACCCCTTATATAAAAACTTTATTATTTCACATTAGGTCATTGATAAAATCCATAGGAAATACCTTTTAGTAATAATTAATTAAACCTCATTATTTATATCTTGGTGATTATGAAACATAATAAGTGTGATATTAAATGAACTGTAAGGGTAAAATAATCATTAGTAATTTAATTTCATCAATGATCATAAGGTTATGATGACATAATAAAAGTTCTTGGGTATCACATAAGAATATTCATAACCATAAATAACTAGATCATCAAAATTCGTAATATGGTATAAGGATTAAAAATGTAAATAGTCATAAGAATCATTAATCTATATCCATGTGATATCCATCTTGATCAAATGAAATACCGTATACTCATAGTAAGCATAGTTAAAATAAGTTGGTATCTAAGAAATTCATCTCATAAAACCCTTAAAGAATCCTTATATAAGCCGTAAAAATTTGAATAACTATATGACTTAATATTAAAATATTTATCCAAAGAAAATAATCATTACCTAATTCAATAGAGTGTTATCTGGGCACACCCATCATTTAAGCTATAATGGGCTCACTCAGTGATATCTGGGCTTCCTCATTGTATAGGTTGTAATGGGATCACTCAATACTCTCTAGGTCACCCCATTGTATAAGTTGTAATTGGATCACTAGGTTATATATAGGCCTCCCATCATATTAATAATATCTAAGAACTACAACATGAATAATTTACAATGATCAAGTATATCATTATAAATCTCATAAAAATAATCATTATTCATTTCATTACTTGTTTAACCCATGAAAATAATACAGGTTCCATTAAAATATCTTTCTAATAATCATAATCCATCTAGATAAAGAATGAGGATGTTATCAATAAAAAATATCTCTAGTGTAGGATAATTGAAAATAGTTTCATTTAACATTTTTGAATGGAGATATCATTAAAATATAATTATAACATTCTTGAGAAAAATATCCTTTTGATTTTGAAAACATCTATTTAAAAGATAAAACATTTAGAAAATAATGTTATTTAAAAAACATTTTTAAAAACCAATAATTTCTAAAATATTAATAAAATACATTCTGTTAAAATAATCTTATAAAATTTCAAAGGATTCATTAAATAAATGACAGTCATGTTTGCGGGAGTTCCACACAAGTCATAAAAAACATTACATTGGAACTATAAAAAGTTTTGAAAAGTTACATGATCGGAAAGAAATAAAAATATTACTATTAATTCTTTAAATGACTAAATTTTTAGATATATATTTAATAAATAATTTTTAAAAGGTTATAAACTATTCTGAAAATTATTTTAGAAAACATGGTTTTTGAAGAAAATATATTTCCGACGGAAGAGAGAAACAAATCTAATTTTCATGTTAAAATATTTCCACAATTTTCAAATTAATAATGAGTGGAAATAGAAATATTACATTAAAATATAATGAATAACTAGAGAAGAATGTAATTACTGATAATTTTAAGATTTCAACCTCAGAAACATAATCATACAAAATCCAGATAAACATTGAGATTGTAACAAAATACTCTTATAACTTTAATAACATTGAATTGTAATCCTCATGAAATAATAACATTAAATGAAACATAAATTATCATGAAAATAATGAGATACATGAAATAACATTTTAAATGGTATTTATATATACCAAAAAATAATAATGTTGGTGTATAACACAATAAAAGTCTCACAGAAGAAAAACTATGACAAAAATCTATTATCACATTGTTAACTTTGGAACATCAAACATCCTTAATGAAAAATCATAAAATAGATATATAAATCCAAATAAATTTAATTATAATAATAAAAAAATACATTCATGGGAAATATATTCAAAATTGTAAAAAATAAGTGGTGAATATGGCATATATATCACAAAAATAAATGTGAGATTAGAAAAACCCTTTCCTTGAGTCCAACTTATAATATGTATCCATATTAATGAATAGTAAATTTATGTTCATTATTTACCTTTTGGAGAAACTTTTCATGTTTATTTTTAATTTTATTTCAATTATTAACTTTCTATATAAAATTACTTAATTAATTAAGTTTACATTAGAGGGTTTCACCATATTCAGCTTGTGTGTCAAAATGACTTATGTGGGGTGAGTATGGTCAAAGTGGGCATTATTTAATCATATAAAGAATAATAATCATGAAATAATTATCATATTTATACATAAATTATAACATTAAAAATAATATTGGGAACTTTTTATGAATAATTAACTACCGTTATAATTATCAAGATGGTAGTTCATACATACGCATAAACAACATTTCCTATTCTCAGTGATCATTATAGAATGAATGTAAGTAATATTTTATATTTAAAAAACTATAATTAAATCATAAATATCATAATAATTAATTATATATATATATATCATTCTTTTGATTTGGTGGTGAAAAGAGAAATTGCATCTCTTCAAGGAATAAGTAGTCCACACGTCCACCAATGACGTTTTCATTTTTTAGTGAACTAAAAAATAAAAATAAAATGACATATTATATTTTAATATTTATAAATATTTCATTAATATCATATATATTTAATTTTTATCACATATATTCATTATATTTAATCTTATTACCATCCATATAAAGCATTAGAGAAAAATGATTCAAATCACTTCGCGAGGTGATAGTCAGTTTTACACACGAGCAATGATATTTAATCCCCTACCTTATGGAATTTAAAAAGTTACATATCAAATAATAATACCCCATCTATATTTATGTTATAAATATATTATATAAAATTTATATCTATCATACTACCAAACCATGAGAGGTGGTAATGGAAAATGAATGACATTAATTCTCAAGGTAGTTCTCTATTGTAATCATGAATGGTGATTTCATAACGCATTTGATAGAAGTGTGTTTGGTTGTATGTAATAACCTTAAAATTAAAATATATTATTATATTTAATAAAAATATGATATTATTTCATCAAGTTATAATAATAGTTTATGGGGTTGGAGAAAAAAATAAAACAAATATTCTTGTTGATGAACGTTACATCATCTTCGGGTAACTCATTTTTGTTTACACCAAATACCTTTATTAGTTAGATTTATGCCCAAAATTAGAATTCTTGGATGAGGTAATTTTAGTTTTTAACTTATTTGGTAGATATTTTATCAACCCAACAGGTTTTATGGTGTGAATAATTAAGGATATGGGGTGTCATTTTATAAGTGGGGTGAGTGGAAAACATGTAATTTTTTGGAAAGAGTAAATTCAACCCGTGGTTGTTTTCATGTAACCAGGTCACAATAATGTTCTATTATGAATAATATAATTTTTAAGGTAAAAATATGTCCATAAAGTTGGATTTTTACATGTGTTGGATAATTTTGACACCTTATATTATATGTTTAACCACTAAGTAAGCTTGTTTTTACCTTAATTGTTGAAATCAATTTTACATTTTTTCACTAAAAATTATGGTCAAATATTAATTATATATTACCTAAAAATATATATTATTATGATTACAAATATGTAATATATTTTTTCAAATTCAATGCGCATAATTGGATGAATTTAATTTTACACCAATTCCACAGACACGACGAGACAACATGTTTTTAATAACTGTATTTTTTAGAAAAATATCATTCTATATTAACTGTATGACTAATAATAATAATATTATGAAACAAAATTAATATTATATTATATATAATATATACATTTAATTTAAAATATTTCCCATTCACGATTATTTTAATTAATTAAAATGGAGACACATTATGCATCTTCAAATGGTTTTTTGAAAAACACGATTTTCAACTAAACACCAACATATACTAAAACAAAATATAAATTTTATTAAAATTAATTAATTGTATTAAATATAAACAATTTTAATTTATAATATATTCAAATTATATTTGTAGTTTTTAAATTAAATATTTTATTGAAAAGAAAATACATTTTACAAAAATTGGTATAATTCACTATTGGCTGAAAATCAATATATTTTATGAAAAATACAAATATTTCACCAAAAGTAAATTTTAAAATCAAGATTACAAAATATAAGATAATTTAATCATATAATATTTATAAAATTTAGAAAAATTAGTTTTATGATAAGTTTTCCATTAAAATTCTATAAGAACAATTTTTTTAGAAAAATACAGATTTATGTGTAAAATCAGATTTATTTATTACCTCATGTATAGAAAAAATAGGAAGAAAATTAAATATTATATTTCATATATAACATATTTTTTTTTAAATATAACTCAATAGTGTAATTTTTTTTATTTTTTGGTATAAAACACACTTCAGCCTATTAAAATTGTGTATAAAAAATTATTTTCTTTGATTTTCAAAATGGTTTTATTTTAATTTCTAGATAATTGGTCTCCAATGAATATTTTTAAACCATATTTTTATAATTTACATAATCATGTGTATACCCTCTATTCTAATTGATAAGTTATAATGGAAATATATATCATGGGTCATTTATGTTTGGTGTAGGGTGATGGGAATTTAATATACTAGAAAACATAAAATTCATGACGTATTCTGTAACACATGGTGATCATAGTGTTATGTTTAATTTATAAACTAAAATATAATTTTATTATTTTAAAATCATGGGGGGATTCACAAATACCTTTAATAAAGACCTTGTTTTACATGAAACCGTTACATGAAAAAGGCCTCTCAATTTTAGTGGATCTTAAAATCCCATAATTATAGAAAAATAGATCAACACCCTTAGAAATATATTATCAATAAGTAAATTATTTGAGTAATAGTTTTTTGTGATTTTAATTTATCATATAGAGGGAGAATATAACTAATGTAAAATATTATTTAATTATGTGAATCCTATGTAATAGATTGAAGTTATTGGGTAGAACGAGTCCAGGAATGGTTTTTTTATTAATATTATCTTTAAACTCTAAGAATTAAAATAGATATGTATTTACTCAGCATCATGAAATATTATTATCATTACATTATGTTTCATGAGGAAAACATCACAATAATTTCACAATAAACCTCTAGATTTTTCATTGACCATGAATGTAATGTTGAACAATTATTTAGTGGGATAAAGGTAAGTCAATGAAAGTATTTGGAAATTTAAGACTACAGATGCTCTGAGGAAATTATATTATGTGACCTAAAAGTAAAAATATTGATTATATATTCTCAATGTTTTCACAATATAAGATATTTGAGGTACAAAATGGTTTTTAATTCCTATAGTGTGATGGATAAATCTCATGGGGGGGAAATTCCAACATTCTTCTTGTAAAATGTGTGGGAATATGATTCCCAAAAGTAGACTAAATGGAACAAGGAAATGATTTGTGTATGGTAAGTTAGAGAAAATAGAACTTGAATATATTTTTGAGAGACCCATAAATGTTATGGATGAAATAAATGCTCTGGTAAACCCTCATCCGGATGGCCAATGTTTCAACTATAGGGAACAATGACACTATATGAATCAATGAACTAAGCCAAGTGTTGTCAGTAACAAATGATCAATATAACCTCCACATATAAGAGATAAAGTGTGACATTAATCCATAATAAATACTAAGGTGGATCCAAAAAAATATGGGGGGATAATAGTTTCACTCATTATTCATTCAAGGATAATGAACATAGTATTCTTCTCTGGTGCTACACATTCTTTCGTATCACAAATGTTTAATTGATCTATTCAAATTCAACCTCAAAACGTGGAAGTTGGCCTATTTGTTCAAATAAAAAAATGGTATCTGGTTACATCACAAGTATATAACTCCTCAAATATTAACAATTATGGGGGTATTTTTCTAGTAAACCTTGTGATATTCTTTTTAATTTAATTTCGTACCATTTTGGGCATGGATCATATTTCCTTGTAGAGAGCCAACATAAATTTTTTAGAGATGGAAATCATCATCCTTATCTAAAATCAACATTGATTCTATTAATTTGTAAGGATGTGGATTAATATACTTTGGAAAAATCATGTCAAGAGTGGATATTATAACCTTATAAGAATGAATATCTTTTCAAATGATTGATACCAAGGAAAAATCGTTCTTGAAGACATTACCAATTTGAGAGAATTTTATGATGTGTTTCCCAAAGAATTTTATCATCTTCTGTAATGTTTAGTGGTTTATTTCTCGATTATAGATATACATGAAGCTTTAATGATATCCTATACTCCATATTGAATGGAATTTGTTCAACCTTAATATATAAAAAGGAAAATACTATAAAAGATAGATAAAGTGTTTATACACTCAAGTGAATCATATGGGGGTGAAATGGTTATTTTGTCATGGATAATGGATATTTAGTACACCTCTGCATTGATTATAGTTATCTAATCAAGACTAGGATAAAGAAAAAGTTTCTTTTACCATATATTAATAAATTGTTTGAAAAAATACATTGAACCTAGTATTTATCTAAGTAAGTCCTTTAGTTATGAAATTATCATTTTAAGGTAAACAATAAGGTTTTACCCAAGACTGATTTTCAAACCTGTTACAAACATATTGAGTTCATAAGGATTCAATTTTAACTAAAAAATCGTACGATTATCTTCATCAAATAAATGATAATATTCTTTAGTGATTACCTTGTATAATTTTTGGTACACATTATAGGTGATATTATTAACTAGTCCCAATTAAAGGAGGAACATGGATAGATTTTAATGTAGTATTGATGTTCTTTCTAAGGGGAATGTTATATACATAGTATATAAAATGCACGTACTCTATAGATTAAGTAAAAATAATAGGTAATGTTATCACTAGAAAATGGATATCTATGGATCCTTACAAAATATAGTAAATTGAAGGATCTCTTATAAAAACATCTATGATGGAGATCTATAGTTTCCTTGGATTATACTGGGACAATCATCATTTTGTGACAGAATTATCATGATTTTCAATCCCACTAACCAAGATGACTCATAATGGAGTAAAGATGGATTGGTTTGATGATTGAGATGATATATTTAAAGAGTTAAATAAGAGGATAATCACTAAATCTATTCTAAAATTACCTGATAGTGGGGATTGATATTTTTATCTATAGATATGTGTCAAAATGGGATGGGTTATCTACTCAAGCATGATGAATAAGTGATAACATATGCATCCCACAAATTAATTATCTATATGCATAACTTATTAACACATGATCTATAATTTGATGCAGTTATCTTCATATTGAATATTTAGTGACATTATCTCTATGGGGAGAGTGTGACATACATATACATCCTAAACTCATCTAGTATATATTCGTAATAAATTATATCAATATGAACTGAAGAAGGGGGTATGATATAGTAAAATATAATGATTTTATAATCAATTTATATCATTTAAAGGTGGAATAATTTGTATATTCTCTGAGTATAAATGAACTTGAAAACTTATCAATGATGAGGATTGAAATGGATCCAATATTCTTGAACATGAAAATGATGTACATGAGATTTATAAATGGATCTTCGTCCCAAATTTTTCAAATAACTACTCAACCATAAATTTTTTAGAGTTTCACGGAGGCCCAAAAATATGACGAGTTTCAAAAAAAATGTAGTAAATATTATGTATTTTAACATTGCTAAATATGAAGTTAAAAGGATATGATCCTAGATATGTGTCCAATAAAAATTGTAGCTTAAGAGGGAACTTCTGGATGAGGTGCATAACCATCCTTCTCTATTCATCCAAGAATTTATAGAACATTCGGAGATGTAAAAAATTTATTTTGTGGAATTAAATAAATTGGGAGATTTCAAAAAATTAATCATGATGCATGGTATACCAAATGGTCAAGCACAAATGAAAGAATCTAATGGTATAATGAAACGATTTCCAATACCATTATTTAATTTGAAAAAAATAACCATATATTTTGTCGTAGGACTCCCCATGACATCAAAAGGAAACAAATCCATTTGTAATGTAGTTTATCACCATACAAAGCCAACACATTTCATTTTAAAAATGGAAAATTTCACTCTTTATGAACTTATCATGATTTTCATATGGGTTGTGGTAGGACTGTTTGATGTTCCACTCTCTATTGTGTTTGATCATTATTTGAGATTTACCATGAGGTTAAAAATATTCCAGGAGAAAAGAATGGTTATAGGGATGAGTTTTAATACTTCCTATCAACCTCAAATCGATGGTCAGTCTAAAAAAACTATAAAAATTATGTAGGATATATTGAGATTTTTTTAATTGTATTTCCAAGGATATTATGATCAGATCCATCTTCAATTGTATTTCCCATATAACAACAGTTTTTATTCATGTACTAAAATGGAACCTCAAGATTATCTATATGGGAATAGGTGTCAGACTCTGATATGATGCGATGATGTTCAAGTGCCAAAGTTTATTAGAGCGGGTCTTATCTAAGAAAAGATATATAAGGTAGAAAAAATTAAACATCATATGGAATCCACAAAAAAATTAAAAAATATATTTAGATAATCATTTACATGACCGTGATTTATAGAATGGAGAGAAATTATTCCTTTTTTATATTTCCACTGAAGAATGTGAAGATTTTTTGGATAAAGGGAAAGATTATCCCTACAAACATCATGTAACACCACGAGATTTTGTGTTTTTTTCAAAAAAAATTAATATTTTCGATATTTTTCATTATAAAAAAACATTTATTTTTACTTTCTTACACACAACACTAGGTTAGTCTTGTTTTATAAACAATACCATGTTTAGATTTTGCTACATATAATACCGAGTTTAAATGAAATGTGATACACTATTAAAATATTATTATTTAAAAAGATATTCATCAACTATCAATTAGAATGACGAGTATAAGTATGATTAAATAAATTATTAAAATATTTGGTTTATTAATGTATATAAAATGAATTATTTTGTGAGTAATTAATTTTAATTGAAAATTAAAACATTTAGAAAATAATGAAATACATTTTTTGAAAAAATATTTTTATGCACATTATCATGTTATACCTTAATAGATTAAATGAATATATTTTTATGAATTATCAATACTAGAATTAGGACCTATACAAATGGTTTATCCAAAACAGTAGTTATAGGTCACTAATATGGACCTATACCAACAGTTTGGATAAAACTTTTGGTATAAGTCACTAATTTGGAAATATAACAAAAGGTTGGCCAAAAATGTTTGTATATTCCACTTATATGGATCTATACTAAGGATTTTGGAAAAACCATTGGTATAGGTCGAATATAGTGACCCTATACCAACATTTTAGTCCAAAATGTTGGTATAGGACCACCTAATTACAATGATTTAGGCCAAACTACTGGTAAAGGTGTAGCTCCAAATATCAAAGAACTAATACCAACAGTTCTCAAATTATATTGGTATACATCTATAGTGATGGTTTTGAGAACTACTTTTTTAGGTACAAATATTTTTTATGGAATATTTTGTCAAATAACATTAAATATATAAATAGATAATCTACTTATGAATATATATACATATTTATGAAATTATGTCCACAAATTTTATGTTTGGTAAGTGGTTAGGTCATTGGATTATAAATGGGAGGTGCTGGGAACAAAACCATGTGTTTTTTTAATTAACTATAGAAAAGATTTTATAAAACATTTTGTATACGTTTTTCATAAGACATATGTCAATGGTTTGAAAAAACCATTGGTATAGACCTTTCATAATGCCAAACTAGCCAACAGTCCTCCAATCCATTGGCCTTGGTTATTTTTATATTAGTATATTTTAATGGAATTTATATATAATATATTCCATAAAATGTTTTACATTAATATTGTGTGTTTTCTCAGAATGTTATAAGAATAAATTCACTTTTACTTTTAAAACTATATTTTAATAAAAATAAGTTTGGATTCCTTAGACAAACTTATTTTAAAATTAATTTTAACAAATTTCATAAAATTTTTTTGAATTATAATCTCATTATTTGAAATTGTAAAATAAAAATTATATTAATGTATGTTTTAGGGATTTCTTCCAAAAAATTTCATTTCTTGAGGAATAGTGATAATTCTTAATTTTAATTGAAAAAAGCCTTTTATTTATATTATTTATGAAGTATAATTATATTTTTAATTGCGTTCTAAGTAACCTTAGATAAATTATATATCTATTAGTCAATTTTTTTAATTAAGGCATTTTCATATTTAGTTTTTATAAAAAACACTGTCAAATTTTTATCATTTTCTCTTTAAAAAGATGAATTCTCATCGCGTCAACTGGATTAATTTTAAATAAACATTTTCAACGTATGTGAATGGAATTAGATAAAAATTTATTATATATTTTATATAATAATAATTTATATTATAATGTTCTATGAACTTAATTTTGTACAATAATTATTAATAAAAATAGTTAAAAATTAATTATCGTGAATGTGGTTAAGACGAGGTTTTGTGTGTTACAACCTCTTGTGTTAGAATTAAATTTCCACACATATTTTATTTTTATTTAATAAAATTAATTTCAAATTTATAATAAGTATTCATAAATTATACATTAAGGCCCCTTTTATTTTTCATTAAATTTAAATTACCTTTTTTTTATTTAACATTGTAAATGTTGAAAAGGTAAAAGTGAGAAAAACGTAAAGGGTATGGATTGATATATTTAAAAATCATATTTGTTTTGTAGGGTTGAAGTATATCTCACCCATATAACCCCAAAACCCAATTATTTATATATTTTCGATCCAAATGAGGTGATAGTGACCAGCCATTATTAAATACATTTCTGTATTTACAGAAAATGTCACTCCTCCTCAATTACAAATGGTCACCCCTCCCCTCTCTTTTTCGTATCTTAAAACTCATTTGTTTTATTTCTTCCTTCAACTCGTTAAATTGCGATTATACCATTAGGAAATAATAAACTCACGATATTACGTACAAAATTTATTTTTTTATTTTCCGGTAATTAACTATAAGGATTTCAAATTATATCCAATGTGTAATGAAATCATGGTTAGTGAGTATGCTGGACTACCATCACATTAACCAAGGTCATTATTTTTTCCATTATCACCCATCATGGTTGGGAATAATGATTATTACAAATTATCTATATGATATTTATAAAATTAATAAAAATATTGAGTCATTTTATCATAAATACCATTTTTAATATCCATTTTATAGGTGATATGATAACGACGTTCATGTGTATGGTGAACTACCGCCTCGCGAAGCCATGTGATTTGTTTTCATTAATGCTTTACATGTAAGATATTAATGGAAAATTTAATAAATATATATATATATATGATATAAATGAAATAATTATTAAATTCATGAAATATTTATCATTATACAAAGAAAATATATTAATTTCTTTTGTACTTTTTCACTCACCGAAAGATGATAACGTCATTCATTTTTGTGTTGGCATCCACTATCACGAAGTGACGTAACTATATTGTCATCACTACACCACATTGATGATATATATTGGTATATTTAATGAAATAATATGGAATTTATGAAATTATGATAATTTTGGGAATATATTATATTATATACCTCTTTTCCAAAATGATTTTTTAAAACGGAAATATTACACGTGCATACGTATGACCTACTATCTCTATGATCATCACATACTTCATTTCATGAAACCATATTTTATGATTCTAATTATAATTATAATTTCTGTATAAATATTAATGTTATTTGATATTATGGAGAAATTTCCAAAGTAGGAGGACCCAAAATAAAAAATAAAATCTTACATGAAAAACAAAGAAGTTATTTCTTAAAATGTGACTTTAACATGGAATAATTAATTAAAGGGTAATAGAAGTCCATAATTTAAAATTTTATTAAATGATGTATATATTTATGATTCTGTAATAGATTTATAATAAGAATATAATTATTATAAAATAGGCTTGAACATGTATGATGGAAGTGATCACTTAGCCAAAGGGATTTCATTCGCACGTTATTTTTTCTAAGAGAGACATGCCATATTCACCATGTGTTTCTTTTATGTGGAATATATAACACCGAAGATTTTATTTTTTGAAACATATAAATAATATTACTAAAATTAAAATATCAATTTTAGGATCTATCTTTCATAGCGATTTTTGTTCAATAGTTACCAGATCTGTATAAGTTTTTTTGTCCCAGTTTTCTATCTTTGAGACATATGATTATGTTATGCACCTATCTTCCTATATGAGGTCTATATATTTTCCCTTTGATATTTAATATCATTAATTTATTTATCCTCATGTAATTTTAAGTTTAATTTAATTATAAAACATTTTAGGGAATACATTTAAATGTTACTAAAGTGGTAATGAATTTATGTTACATTATCATAATTTATCACGATTGTTAACGATTATGATTTTTATGATATAATATTATGAACCATAAATAAAGAAACTCATTTATTTAATTACCCTTTTTTATATATGGATAATTCATTATTTTCTTCAATTTTTTCTATAAATGTACACAAGAGTTCTAAAAATGATTTTTTTAAATCTTCTTCATTTATCTCTTCAGTAGAAAACACGTTTTTCATCCAAAAACATATTTTTTTTAATTATTTTAATAAAAAATATAACACCCTTAAATTTATTTTTTACATAACTATTTATGCATGATTTACTTTTTAAATTTTTAAATATTGATCTTTATGTCTCTTTTCACATAATTCCCATTTGTATTTTACCAAAAATGTGAAAAGAAAATTGTTTTTAACATGTATTGAATTAAAATATCTTCCTATGTTCATGAAAATTATTTTCATTGAGGATTACATTATATGTTTTAAAGGTTAATTTAAAATGAAAGGAATTTTTTTTGTGATTTAAAATGTTTTTTTCAAACAAAAAAATATATTTTCTTCCATAAATGTTTTAATTGTTTTTAATGATTCGCTTATAAGTTTTAAAAGTTATTTTTGAAGAAAATTATTTCTATTTTTTATGAATTTATTATTTGAAAATGTGATTTTTAATGAAAGGTTATCTTCCACAAGAAATGTTCCATATGAGTTATATTTTAAAAACATTCTCCATATAGGATGAAATCCATTAATGTAACAAATTCATTTTTGGGTATATAAACAAAGGATACTAATATTATTCTTTCTCTGAAGGGTTTGTGTTTATGTTGGAATGATTTTTATGATTACTATTTCTCTTCCTTGGGTTTTACCATGATAATATTATTATTAAACCTTATTCATTATCCATTTATCATATAATGAGGAAATGATGAAATAATACGAAACCTATCTATTTTCCACATTTTATGATAAGATAAAATTTTTATGAAGTCCATTTAATTTCATTGTTTATGATACAGTGGATGTTTTATGATCTTGTGGAAAAAATATGTATAATTTCATTATGTGAGGAGTAGAAACAATATCTCTCTCTAATTCATTGGGTAAAGCTTCTATTATCATCTGAAAATATTCTAAAACAAGTCGATGAACAAGATCCAATATGGGAAACAGGTGTCTCCTAATCCACTATAGGAAAAAGTTATGTTCTAATCCACTATAAGAAATAGTTGTGTTCGGATTCACTATGGGAAATAGTTGTGTCCTTAACCATAAAGGGCATCATATAATGAGGCATGACCACTATGTTTATGGAATTGGTAGTTAATGTTGAAATTTGAAATGGTTTTTACTATTTATGATCATTCCATACTTTTATGACATGAGATTAGGTTTCATGAATGATTCATAATGATTTATCACCCTTATGGGCCATGTTTTCCACAAATGACAAATAATTATGGCATGAATCTTGATTATGATCTATAACGGTTTGGGTAAGAAATGTTTAATTAATTTTCATGATCACATAAAATTTTTATTATATTATAAATTCATCTGATTCTAGATTGATGTATCTTATGTTTTCTTCTACTGATCATTTGATCTTACCAAGTATTATGTTTCTTTCCCCAGGTTATAAAGAAAGTTTTATTTATGGTATGACTAAGGGGATTACAATGTGAGAAGATATTTTTTTCAATTTTTGAATATAATTAACCAAAATAGATGATTTTGTGCCAAGTCTCCAATTACAATAAAATATTATGGTTATTTGGTGTGTTTTTGTATAATGTATTAATTATTCATCTGAAAAATATATTATATATGTATGAATATTCTGGGTTTGTATAGTTAGAATAATAGGAAAGTACTAATTAAAATTTTAAAACTAGGATGAGAAAACATTAGATAAATCTCTTAGGATATTTATAATTATATATTTAGTTATTTCTTCAAAGATAAGTCTAATAGAAGATTCAAAGTATAAAAAAATGTCCTTAAATTTTTATAAATGATAGAGAATTATTTTTTCAAGAAATTAAATCCTTATATGGATAATATATGTGAATTTGGTAGTATAATAAAGGAGCCTCCACGAAATAACTCTAAAAATGGATCATTGATATAGATTTGATCGCCTCATTGTGTTAAAAATGGGTCTTGCTCTGAACATGGTTTGAAACTCTCGAGGGATATGATTTAGAAATTCATAAACTCTTTATGAACTATCATGAATGATTTAAATAGTTTATGATCATGGATGAACTATGATATGCTCGTGGTGTCAAATATTTCAAATAAGGTTCCAACATTTCGACATACTATAAGATTCTTTTCTTGATAGTTTTTGTTTTCCTCTCTTATTAGTGTTTCCAAAGCTATGATTTAGGGTTCTAGTCAATAGAGGGAACCAAATTAAACTAGGTCGACATTGAATATAACAAATAATTTTATAATGTGAAACTAAAAGGGATGATGAATGGATTGAATGATTTTGTGATTATGCATAATCAGTAATCATAGAATATGATTAAAAATGTGCAACATAACCAACTTTATGACTCACTAAAAAAGGGTAAGATTTTCTTATCTGAGAGTTTTGGTTATAGATATAATGGAGGAAATAGGATATTTCTTTATATTTCGATAATGTGGGAAAAATAACTCAAGGGAATGTGTAAGTGGGAGGGGAAGATGTTTTGAGTGGGGAAAATAATGAAACAAATAAAGTAATTGTAAGGGAAAAATTAAATCCTTGGTTCACAAAATCTATAAGAATAATGTTATCCATAAGGTATAGTTGGATTTTTAATGTTTTAAATGTGGAATATATATTTATTATACAAATAGATGTCTTAAGGGAAATATCAGGAAGAGAATCAGCAAGGTTGTATGAGTAATGGTTTTTCTATTGATGATAAAGATACTACTACTGAAATATGAAAGGAAATAGTTATTAAGAACTAAGATAACAAAGCCTAGTTAATGGATTATGGATGTGGTTTAATGATAAAAGTATTAATGTATTGGAATTCAATGATTATGTTATATAAATCATGAATCATATAATTATTTTTTAGTATAATTTTCTTTATGGATATGAAAGAATATGTTGTACAGTACTAATGATCTAGAAATGTGATTTAATGGAAAGGTAATATTTTATGGGAATCACATTATTAATGGAATAAGACCCTTAATGTGTTACTAAGGTTGGGAATATGGTGTTTACTTGGGATAAATTGATAGTTGATATGAATAATGTAAATTGCACAGTATTGATGACATCATAAATAATTTTTTTTGACAAAGTGGTTTAAGGTATTAATGATATATTTTAAAAAATCACTGGATTTATGTAATTTGTTACATAATCAATAGTTTTATTCAAGTAAATAGGATGAACATGTGTTTTTCTTATGGTTTATGGAAATTATAGTTTTCACCAATCTTTATGAGAATATATGATCGTGGTATTCATATATTTGTCATATAACCATCAATAGCTACCGAATGATATATGGGGGATTAATGTAAATTTAATTTTAAGAAACATATTAACTTTATTTATATATTTTTATATTTTAATGGGTTGTATGATTAAACATTTAATGAATAGTATAAGTTGAAATTTGGATGAGGTTTTGGAGATTAACATATTACTTTACCATATAAAGATTTATCCATATTGAATAACATGTGTTTAATTTTTTTAAACTAGAGATGGAAGGAATGAATTTTCATTCTTCTATAGATCTATTATAGTGATTAATATATGAAAAAATCATCTCTTAGAGTGAGAGATGAATTTGAAATAGATTAGGACACAACTGATGTTTGAAATTGTACCTATGAAATAAAATTATATCATGTTATTAAATTTTAATTTGTTTGAAGTCTAGATGTAAAAGAAATTACTCAAGATCAAGAAAAATTATTGAAATTAAATTTTTTCCTATTATTATATTTTCTGATGATATCAATGACGATTTTCATGCCTCTTTGGTTTATGTCTTTTCTTCATTAAATTTCACATGACCATGTTCTTTATTACTTTCTTAAATATTTGGGTGTTAGTCTTTTTATATATGCCCATGTTTTCACTTCCAACCTATGTTATCCTTTTTGGAAAAAAACTATATATTGTTCCAGATGACTTTACACGTCTCATTATCTTTATCATGAGGGTGTTTCATTAAAACTCTTTACAAATTCGGATTATACTATATAATTTCCAAATGAAAAACATTTGATGGGTGAGATGAATTTCATTGGTGAAATTATTTTTACGGGATGTAGAATATTATAACCTAATCATTTGAAATGTTTTTCAAATAAATTTAATATTTCTGATATTTTTCATTATACGCAACAATAAGAATATATTTCATACACAGAATATTAATTTGGGTTTTTCTCATACACAATATCGAGTTTATCTTCTATTACACAAAACTCTGAGTTAAATCAAATCATGACATACTATTAAAATATTATAATTTAATATGATAGTTATCACAAATCCATTGCACTGATAGTTATGAATAAGATGAAATAACATATGAAAATATTTTTTTACACATGTATATATGATGAATTATTTGGTGACCAATTAAATAGAATTGAAAATAAAATCATTTTGAAAATATAGAGGATCATTTTTTTAAAAATTATTTTTATGCACATAAACAATGTTTTATGTCAATAAATTAAACGAATCACTTTTGGTGAATGATTTTAATGAAATATATATATTATATATTAAATTAAATTTTTACATTCATATTATGTGTTTTCTTGGAATTAGATTAGAATAAATCCTCTTTAATTCCTAAACTGTCTTTTCTATAATTTAGTTTTGACTTTTTTAGAGAACGTATTTTTTAAAAAAAATTTACCGATTTTATAAAAATTATTTGGTAAAAAAACTAAAAATTTTAAATTATAATCTAAATAATATATTAGGGTAATATATTGGGATATTTTTGTGACTAGTCTCTTTTTTTGATTAATAATGAAAAATATTGAATTTTAATTGAAAGGTAACTTTCCATTTAAATAATTTATAAATTTAAAATATATCTCAATTTAAATTAAAATTAGATCAATATTATATATATATATATATTAATACAATTTATTTTGTTGGACTCATTTTTATATTTAATTCTAATCTAAAAACATTAAAATATTTTGACCATTTTATATATTAAAACATAATTTCTCATTGCATCTATAGGATTAATGTTTACTTAAAATTTCCAATTTATATGAATGGTATCTAGAAAATTGGATTAAATATTTGGGAAAATAATAATTTATATTATATAATAAGGTCAATTTATTTTTTTGACCATAAATATTAGTGAAATAAGTTTAAAATTAATTATTACGAATGCGGATAAAATTTGGTTTTGAAAGATACAGTAGTTTATTTTAAAATTTACTTTCCATACACATATTATTTTGATTTATTAAATTGGAATTAATATTTATAATCATAATGTATAAATTAACTAATAATTTTTTTTCCTTAAATGACAAATTTCGTAGGTTAGAAACTAGTCACCGTGGTAAAAGTTAAATGGTTAAAGTGTGTCAAAATTAATGGTTAAAGAATAACAAGTTTTAAATATATGTTTTTTTTTGGGTTGTGGTTTTTATCTACCATATAATCCCAAAACACCATTAATTATCTATTTTTATTCCACATTATGTGATAGCGACCTCCCATTTATTAATATTTTAGGTATTTGGAAAAAATATCACTCCTCAATTATTAATGTTTGACCCCTCTCATCTCCTATTAAAACCATAAAAACATTTTGGATACCAAAATACCTACAAAATTTACTCCCTTAAATCCCTAATACCATATTAGTATCATTGTTTTGGAAAAAAACCTAGGAATTATATTAGTGAAAACCTAATGTGGGTACCCAAAGAAGAGGTATCGTTCATCAATGAGAATTTTTGTTTTATTTATTCCTCCAACTAATTAAATGATTATAGCATAAATATATAACCTTAGTATCTTCCACATAATGAGGTGTTTTTATGTTAATGGAATGTCCGAAAACCATCTTCACTTGCATCAAATGTGTTAAAAAGTCTTTGTTTGTGTGTACAGTGGACTACCTCCTAGTGAACCAATGTCATTTATTTTTCCATAACCACATATCAGAGTTGGGTATGGGGAAAGATATAAAGTATATATATGATATCAATAAAATTGGTATTATTATGGTGTAATTGACTAACATATACCTTTTTTACATCCCATTTCATAGGTCAGAGAATAACATTATCCTTTTTTATGGTGGAATACTACCTCGCAAAGCAATGTGATTCATTTTCACTAATGCATAAAATGGATGCTAATACAGTTAAATTTAAAAATATATATGATATAAATGAAATAATTATGAAATTAATGAAATATATAATATTGTTAAAATTTAATATATCATTTCCTTTCTTAACATTTCTCTCACCTAAAGATGATAACATCGTTCATGTACGTGTGGACCACTGCCTTCATGGAGTGATGTGATAATATTTCAATCACCACATGAAATGGATGATAAATAAAATAATATTTAAAGAATTAATATGGTATTTATGATATTATTATACTTATTTAGATATAATAGATTACATACAAGATTTTTATATTTATCATTGAAAAATGGAAATGTTACTCATGCATACATATAACCCATCGTCTACATAACTGTAATGTATATCATTTCTCAAAACCCTATTTCATTATTGATATTAAATGTAAAATTATTGCATAAATATGATAATTATTTCATGATTGTTTTTTTGGATATTATGTAACCATGATCAAAGTAAGAACACCAAAAATGACAAATCAAAACGTACATGAAAAACAAATTATGTATTTAATGAAACGAATCAATAAAATGGAATTGTTAATAGGTCATAGTTAATTATTTTGTGGAATTATATATATATTTATGGTTCTTTAATATATTAATATAAATCTTATATTTTTTATAAATTATTTTTGAATGTGTATAAAGTAATATAAGACTAATGGTGAGGGATTTACATCTCAATTTTATTTTGCTATAAAACACGTGCCATATTCACCTTGTGTTTCATTTATGTCGTGTATATACATTACATGATTATATTTTATTTTTATTATTCCAAAAATTATTGGTATATTCATATAAATTTTAGGATCTATCTTTCCTGGGGTTTATAGTTTAGAAGTGACTAAGTCAGTAAAGGATTTTGGTCTCATTTTTCCATCTTTGGGACAGTTGATAATGTTATGCACCAATATTCTTGTATAATTTGTATATATAGCCCCTTTTATATTTAATATCATGAAATTATTTACTCATGTGATATTTTAAGTTTCATTTAATTATATTCCTTCATGGGTCTTACATTTAAATGTTTCCAAATTGGTAATGATCTTATCAGACAATATCACCCTTTATTAGGAATGTTTCTTGATTGGGTTTTTTATGATAAAATATTTTGATCCATCTCTCAAATATCTCATTTCATGTATTTTCCTCTGGTTATTTATATATAATACATAATTTCCCTTCATTTTCCACACCTTATGTACTCAATAGTTCAAAATAATGTTTTTAAGAAAACTCGTCTTTATTTCCCTCTTTGGTAGAAAAATCATTTTTCTTTCAAAAAGATTTTGTCTAAAAAAGTTTTCAAAAATGGTTCTCAGAATCATAAATTCATTTATTAAATACATGTTTACCCATTTTTACTTTTTAAAATTTATTTTTAAATAAATATTCATGTCTCTTTTAACACAATTCCTATTTTCCCTTTATAATGAATATGAAAATATTATTTTTTTAATGTGAAAAGCCTGAACGAAACATCTCATCATCCTGAAATTTATTTCCATTGAAATTTCTTTTAAAATTTACATGTTTATTTTAAAATAAAAGTATTATCAAAATTTTTTATGTTTTAAAAAGTTTTTTTCAATGTGGAAAGAATATATCCTTTAATAAATATTTTAAATTATTTTTAAAGATTCTATTATATGTGATCAAGTTTATGTTCAAAGAAATCGAATTCCAAAACATTTTATAAATTATTAGTTTAAAAAATTATTTTAGAAGAATAGTGGTATTCCTAATGAAACATTCCTCGTGACATATATTTAAAAATAATTCTCTATTTAAGATTATATCGATTGATTTGACTTACAGTTCAATGTGAATATTAACCAAGGATACTATTCTTTTTCTTTATGTAAATGGTATATTTTTATGATGGAATGATGTTTTTGAAACCCATTTCTTATCTATGGGTAATACCATGATAAAATTCATATGATATCCACTTATTTATCCCTGGATCATGGAATGATGAAATGATGAAATGATTATGAAACCTATATCTTTTCCATAGGTTATGACATAATGAAATTTTTATGAAGACCCTTTTATTTTATGTGTTTTGATATGATGAATGTTTTATGATCTTGTGGAACACATATGTATGATCTTCATTATTTGATAGGTGGGACCAATATATCCCTAAAATTAATTGGTTAAATATTTATATCTAATGAGATAACAATAAGAAACAAGTTGAGGGGATTGATCAACTATGGAAAATAGGTGTTTCCTGGTCCATGATTTTATAATAAAGAAATTATATTTGATAGTTTTAAGTACATTCAGGACTGACTTAGCTTGTGTTACATGTAACAACATGTTTCTTTGATAGTTTGTGTTACACCCAGGACCGAGTTTTACAAAACATAAATGACAAATCGTATATTTTTTTGTTATAACTTAGCAGTTAAATTACAGGTAATGAATTGCATTAAATAAATTATGTAATATTTATATATATATATATTACTCAATATAAACTATTGATTAATATTAACTAAATTATAAATAATTTTTTAGTAATGTGATTTTATTCACTAAAAATATATTTTCTTTAAAAATGATTTTTTTTTATTTTTGTGAAAAATATTATGATAATATTATTGAACTATAATAAAATTTAATTTAAAAACAAAAATTTATTTTTTGAATTTTAATATTAAAATTTAATTTCGGTGAAATGTTCTGTTTTTTTTGGAAAATATTTACTTTTTAGTGAATAGTATAAATACCAATTTCTAAAAAAAGCATTTTAATTTTTTTATAAATTAATTAAAATTAAAGTCCCAATATTTTTTGAATATTTTTTTATCTAAATTTTTATATATTTAATAAAATTAATTACTCTGAATAAACATTATATTGGTTTTTTGAATAAGTTTTTTTTTAGAACTAGTATTTTTAAAACTGTTTTAAAATGAAAAAGTTTCTCTTTCTTAATTTATTAAAATAATACCCAATTGAAAATGTTTTTAATAAAATTTATAGATTATATATCATTAAATATTAATTTATTTTCATAAAAAAAATTATTATTAGTCATATAGTTAATAATAAATCATCTTTTTCTAAAAAAAATATATTTCTTAATAACTCGTTTTATCACCTCGTTTGGAGGATTAATGTTAAATTAAATTTTTTAAATTAAATATAGTGAATTTGGAAAAATGGATTCCATATTTATAATTACAATATATTCTAATTTCTAGTACTTTCAATTTTTGACCAAAATGAATAATGAATAATGTAAAAAATAATAACAGCAGTTAAAGTAAAAAAGTAATTTTCTAGGGGTGATACTAGAATTATAAGAGTGAAAATGACCTAAAATATTAAATTAATTTTATTTAATGAGATTATTTATTCCATGGATATAAAATTCTATGAAATGTGGAAATTATTCCCCACTTTCCTTTGAATATGACCCATATTATATATTAAGTAATGAAAAGTACAAAAAACGCTTCAATAAATTGAATTTATACCAAAAGACTTATACCAACGGTTTTGAAAAACCGTTGGTATATTCTAACTATACCCATGTTTTTGAAACAAATGTGGGTATAGGTGGATTATTCAATCCATATACCAACTGTTTTTCTAAAAATCTGGGCACAGAAAATTTGTTCAACACCGATACCCATGAGTTTTCCAAAACAATGGGTATAAGAACCTTTTGTTCCCACGTTTCTGGAAAAACCCTGTGTATAGGTACCTTGATCAAACAATATAACCATGATTTCTCCAAAATCATCTATATATATTCCACATAGAAACACTATACATATTTTTTTTCAAAACCCTGTGTATTGGTTGCAACTATACCTATGGATATTAAATCACCATTGGTATAGGCCCCAAAAATCTGGGTACCTATACAAACTGTTCTGAAAATTGATTGTATAGGTAACCATATTTTTTATGAATTCTTTTGTAATATATCATTAAATACATAAAAATATATATAATATATATATATATCATGTTATATTCATTAAGATAAATTTTTCATAGTTGTTAGGCCTTAGATATATATGTGAGAGGTAGTGGGTTCAAACCTTGTCTGTCTATTTTATTTTACAATAATTTTAGAAATGGTTTTCCAAAAATTGTTTTTATAGGTCTATACCAACATAATAATATCCAAAATCCTCTAAAACCATTGGTATTTTATATTCCAATAGTTTGGGGGTCTATACCAACAATTCTAAACCGTTGTTGTAGGTTTTTTTAGAAGTGAAAGATACTTTTCTTGATTTTAATTGTAATAAAACATTTTGATAGGTAAAAACATGGGTCCAGTAATAGATATTATTTTGAAATATAAAGTATTATTTTATCATAATAATTTATATTTAAATTTTAGAGATGAAATTATTACTTATATTGCTTAATAATTGGCAAAGTAGTAATTATTTACTAATAAATTAAATGAATTAAATATTAATATAAATATTAAAAGTGAATTAAATTCTTCAAATTATCATGTTAAATTAATTTTTAATATGAATATATCGTGTTACATGGGTGTGAGAATAATATATTCTAATTTCATCATTGATAGGATATTTTTAAATTCAAATTGAATGAATAATTTCAAAATTATACAAATATTATTTTATAGTAAATTATAATCTATTAAAGAATTTAAAATTACTATAAATCCAATCTTCTTCCAAGTTATTTTTAAACATTATTAAATATAAAGTTTGTATCATTAATGGAGAAATTTTTCTTTTATAATCAATATATTTACCCATAATTATAAAAAAAATATGTTTCTGTAGTTAAGGTTAATGTTGCGTTTTGGAATGTTACATGCGCTTATGTTAAAACTAATTTTCAACACATATAAGATTTTAATTTAATAAATTTTATTTAATATTTATAATTAATGATTATACTTTTTATAATTAATATTACAATAATTTTATCTTAAAGGATAGATTACCTAGGTTATAAAACTAGTTATCGTTGGGATAACTAAATATGGTAAAAAAAATAGAGGCTTTGAAGTAATGGGAAAATGATTTAAAGAGGTGTTTTAAGGTGTTTATTGACCATATAATCCCTAAAACATTTAATTATCCATTTTTTCCAATTTAGTTACTTTTATCTACAAATAGTGAATACATTGGAGTATTTACATGAATACCACAACACCTCTCGAAACAATGTCACTCATTTTTCCATTACCAGCTCTCATAGTTGGGTATGATGATTGATATAAATTTAATATATAATAATTATAACATAATTATATATCTATATTCATTCTAAAATATGTAAAATTTAATATTTTATTCTTTAAAGGTTAAAATAGTGTCGCTCGTGTGTACGACAAAAAACCGCATCATGAAGCGATGTGACTCATTTTTCACTAATGTGTTTTTTAGTAGGTAATAAGGGTAAAAATAATGTATATATATGATACAAATGAAGTAATTATAATATTTATGACATATTTATCATTAATTAAATATAATATATATATATTTCCTTTTCACTTGTGGAAAATGTGATAACGTCGTTCATGGGCGTGTGGGCTACCACATCTTCAAAGTGATGTTATTTCTTTTTTCATCCCCACATCATAAGAATTATATATATAAATACTTATAATTAAATAAGAATTTATTTATTATGAAATTATCATTATATAAAGATAATTTATTATATACCTACCTTTCATAGTGATCATTGAAGAATGGAAATGTTACTAATGTGTACGTACAACCTACCGTCTCCATGACTGTAACATTAGTTAATTTTTAAAAACAATATATTAGGATAGATTTCAAATGTATGATTTCTGTTTAAATATGATAATTATATAATCATTATTATTCTATATATATTAAAATAGTGAACTCTTTGACCATAGTCAACCTAACAAATATTATTTTGACACATAAGCCAAATTTCATCAAATCGTCTGATATAAACATAATTGATTGTGTAGTCTAATATATCATGGTAAAAAGTGAAAAAAAAAATTAATATTAAAATTGAAAGATTTTATTATAAAATTAAACAATTTACCTATGTTTATTATTTAGTAGGATGAAGAAAATTTTTGATGAATCAAACTTGAGGTAAGGGTTTTCTCATCTCACTACTAATTCTATGAGATATATGTCATATTAATGACTTATTTTTATTGTTTGGTGTATATAATAATCATGAATTTATTTTATTGTTACTATCCATAAGATTATGGGGATATAAATATCCATTTAAGTATATCACTTTCATGGGGTTTATGGATTCAATATTACCAATGTTGTAATGGATTTTTGTCTGAATTTTCCTTCTTTCAAATGTATGTTATGTTATACATCTATCTTATTTTATGAGGTGTATATACTACACCTTCGACATGTTATATATTTTAAATCCATATCTTCATGATATTATAAGTTTCATTTAATGATATTCTTCCATGTGGATTATGATTCAAAGTTTCCAATATTGTACAAATTATATGTTACAATCTTATCATTTATTGGGATTGTTTATGATTATTCTTCAATAATGAAATCATATTATATATCTCTCATAAAACTGATGAATTTCATTATACATTAGTCATATCCTGAGAATCTATTTTTCCATTCATTTTCCTCTTTATATACTAAAGATTTTAGGTAAATAGTTTTATGAAAAATATTCTCTATTTATAATTTCGATCGAATAATCGTTTTTGATAAAAAAATAAAATTTTCTAAATTTTTTTAAAAAAAGGATTTAAAAATATTTATTTAAAAATATATAAAAATATTTTCATCAATAAATGATTTTAATTATTTTTAAAATATTTCATTATAATATTTCATAGTAATTTTCAACGAAAAGGATTTTCAAAAAGTTGTATGTTTTATAAAAGTGATTTCCCAAAAAAAATTATTTTTTCCTAAAATTGGTTTTAATAATCATTTTATTGATATTTATATTCATCAATTTTAAAACCCTTTGTTGTTATTTATTGTCCAATAGAGATATTTTATAATGATATCATTCGCATTCTTTCTCGGGATGGATTAATATTGTTTTAATGAGATTTATATGGAATATGTTTTTCTTCCATGGGTTAACCTTGTTTCGGAGAGATTTCTGTAGAAATAATTTCATTTCCATGTTTAATAAATTTTAATAGATATTAACATGAAACGTATTTCTTTTCCATGGGTTAATCAATCTATTAATGGAATAATTATTGTTTTTATGAGTTTTATGATAAAATGCCAACTCTTTGTACTTTATTCATGTTGTAGTTATTAGAAATTACTTATAAGATGGGGTGGCCTAGATATCACCAGGTGAGCCTATTACACCTTCTATAGATAGTTAGACTATATAGATCCAGGAGAGACTATTATAGCTTAAAAAATTGGTGTACCTAGATTTCTCTCAAATACATTGGTTAATATACCTTGTCTTAAGAGACATGAATGAGGGAGTTACCTGAAGGTTAATACTATATATTTACTTGGGAGCTAGTTATTTATGATATGGGATTAAAATGATTTATGAATAAAAATTCCCCAAGTTAAATTATTTTGTTATTATGATTTGTATTGGTTTTAAATTTTTCTTATGATCAAGATTTATTTCACATGGCTCAGGAATATGGATTCCAATGACTTTACTTTTAAGTGTGTTCAATTTTTATGATCTAGGTATTTATGTGTATGAGTTCATTTATTATTTTCTTATGCATGATTATTATTTAATCAAACTCATATTCACATCATATACTCATTACTGACATTTAATTGTTAATGCTTATATTTACTATTACTGAGCCTTTTAGCTCAACCTTCTTATTTTTCATTTTCCCCATTTTATAAATAATTAATTTTATTGGATTATTTATATAAGGGGTTTCATATGGATGATGATAAGTTCTTATTATGAAAAATAAAATTTTATATTAGTTGGATTAATGACAATTTAAACCTTAAATGTCATCAAGGATATAAATAATTCAATTTTTTCCTTTTTATGTTTTAAGGATTTAGAGGGAAAATATGGAGGCATAATTATCAGTATCAATGGTAAAAATGTATGATTTACAATTTTGGCACTATATCTAGGAGTGTGGGTTTTGGGTTATAATAGTTGGTATTAAATTTGGTTTAGATAAATTTAGAGATTAGGATGTCATAATGTGAGTCCATATTAAGAGTTATGGATACTATATTATGTCTATAAGATTATGTTTTATCAAAATTTCAATGTCTTAGACACCCCCTTTTAGTTTTATAGTAACGAGTTCTTAAATTGGTCATTGAAACATTAGAATACAATTTATTGGGATGAATTGTATGTATATCTTAGATTAAATTTGAAATATTCCTTTAATTTTTCAGGGAATATGTTTTAATTTTTTGATATCCTTTAGGGTATATATAATCTTGTATATTGTACTATTTATTGGAATACATGTTTTATCATATTGATAACCATGAGATTAAAAAGTGATTTGGTGACTAAGTGATTAATGATATTTTAAAAAATAATGATATTTTTGGGCTTCTAAGATAAAAGGTATGAGGTAAAATTAGAGGATAAAACACACTTTTATTTTGAGGTTTTTTAAAATTGGGTTCAACTATGAAAGAAAAACACACATAATGATGAAATTACTATTAATCCAACTTGCCCAGGGACATGACCCTATAACTATGCCCTAAACCCCTACCCACCCCAACCACCCTGACCGAGTGTGGGAGGGAGGATTTGAGGTTAGTTAGAATGATTTATTTTTTTCATTGGGTATTATTTCCTAACCATTAATATTAATGTATCATATGAATGTTTACTCATTTATGGAATTATCATTCCATGTTTTAAACAATCTTGTTTTGGATAAAGTTAAAAGATATGTGAAATAAATTATTATCAAATTTATTTTTATATAGTCCTTTACAAGTATTCATTTAGTTCATTAGGCATTATATATTCGTCTTCAACACTCATCCTTTGGAGAAAATGATCTAATTTTGGTGAAAACCGGTTAATGGCTGATGTTATAGTAACCAAGTAAATATATTTTCATTATCTCTTGGTCTAGATGGTAATATAATTCCTCAACACTAGGAAAATAATATTATAAAAAATCACATCCTTGTACATTAAATTAAATTGAATTGATGGCCTTTTTTATCAATATAAATTTATGGTTTTTAGGCCATTAGATTTCCATTGATCATTCACATTCTTATGTTCAATGACCTCAATCAATCTCTATAATTATTTATGTTTTTATTCCATTCCCACCAATGTTATCATATTTTGATACCGAGTTATGTGTTACATTATATGAACATTGTATTTCCCATTACCAATTATTTAGAGGATGTTTTATTAATTCCTTTTATGTTGTGGGTTAACAAAAAAAGTATTTTTCAAATATCCTCCTTTTGATTTCCTTGATAATGTTCTTATTGGGACAACACAATTTATTAAAGAGGGGAGTACATAAGACCATGCTAATTTAAAAGGATAATATTATATTTGATATTTTAATGTAAATGAAACACTGATATACCATTCATTTCACACAAAAACAAATTCATTCGATATCATGAATTACAGGCAAGGTCGAGTTTTACCGAACTTAAACGACCCGTGATATATTTTTCTTTTATAACCAATCCATTAAATAGGAAGTTATGAACAATATTAAAAAAATTATGAAATGTATATATACATAAATTTTACACTCAATAAAATTTATACATAAATTGTTTTAAAAATAATAAATCAATTCTTAGAAAAGTGATTTTACTGTTCAAAACTTGTTTACTTCAAAAATATTTTCTAAACATTTTCATGAAAATAATTTTATAAAAGTTTTAACATTATTTTTTAAAGATTATTTCATAAAATTAACTTCATTTCTATAATTATAATATCAAATTTTAATTTGTGTAAAATTTTTGGATTTTTTGGATTGTTTTAATTTTTCAATGAATAGTAAAAACATCGATTTTTTTAAAAATAATGTTATCTTAGATAAAATAAGTAATTTAAATGTCTATATATATTTTCAATATTTTTTTGCATAACCCAATAAAAATTTAAAACACATTATTTCTTTTAATAAATGTTATATTCGTATTTAGTTTATGTTTGTTTTTTGGGTTTAAAATTTGTTTTTCTAAAAATTGTTTTAAAATGCATAGTTTTTCTCCATTTTTATTAAATAATATAATAAATAATAAGGAATGTTTTAAATGGAATTTCGATATTATTTATCATTAGATATAATTTTATTTTCATATAATGATTATTCTTAGTCATTGAGTCAATATAGAATCATCTTTTTAAAAATATACCCATCTTAAAAACCCATTTTATCACCACTTTTGGGGGATTAGTGTTGTATTAAAATTCCCTACGTATTATAATTTAATTTAAAAAATGGATTTAATAGTTTTAATCCTAATAATTTAAATTTTATAATAATTTTGACTTAATTTTTGACCAAAATTAATAGCCATGGAAGCAAAAATTAATTACCGTGGTTTAGTTAAAAATTGATTTACTAGTGGATTAAACTAGAATGATAAGAGTGGAAATTACAAAAAATATTATATTAATTTTATTGAATGAGTTAATTTATAAATTGTAACTAAAAATCGGTGAAATATTGTAATTAATATCCAATTTATTTTGAATATGACCCGTATAATAATTTTGGTAGAAAAAAAGTTAAAAAAAATTACTTTTCTTCCTTTAAATTTATATATAGATTTGGAAAATGGAAAAAAACATTGGTTCGATTATAGATAATATTTTGAAATATAAATTAGTTTTTGTTTTAATAATAAATTATAAATTATTTTTAGATATTAATTAATTACATATAATGCTTACGAAATGCCAACACAGTAATTATTCAATTAGTATTTAAATGAAAAAAATGATAATAAAATACTAAATGTGAAGAAAATTAAGTTAATTATTATGTTACAAGTATTTATAGATGAATATATCATGTTACACAAGTATTAGAATAATATATTCTAATTACCTTCTTTTATTGAAAATTTTAATCATAAAATAAATGAATAACGTCAAAATTGGAATTAATATTATTTTCTAAAAATATATATTTTATTATGTGATTTAAAATTACTCAAAATCATATATTCTTCCAAGTGATATATAAATGTTAATAAATATATAATATAATCAGTTAATGGACCAATTTATCTTTTAGAATAAATATATTGACCATTAATTAGAACTTTTTTGGTTTGGGTAGTTAAGCTTAAAGTGGTGTTCTTTCTCGTTGCATGCATTTGTGGTAAAACTAATTTTCAACACACATAAATTTTAATATTATAAATTGGATTTAATATTTATAATTGTTGGGTATAAATTTTATAATAATTATCACCTTAGTTAATTCTTAAAGTATAAATTACATTGGTTTGAGAACTTTTTATTTCAATAAAAACTCAAAATAGTAAAAATAAGTAATCAAATAAGATAAGGAAGAAATGTTTAAAACATGTATTTAATTATGAAAGGGGGTGTTTATTGACCATATAATACCTAAAAACCATTAACAATCAATATTGGTTTCACATTATCTAATATTGACCTCCCAAAAATGAAAACTTTTAAGTATTTTTAATAATGACACTCCTCAATAATAATGGGAACTCTCTCCCCCCACGTATTTAAATTTATAAATCCATTTGGGTTTTCCAAACCCCACCCAAATAACTTCACAAATTCCCTCATCTCATACATAAAGCCACAAGTTGGGATGAAATTTATTGACTAAAGATTAACGTAAGTAGATATTACACCATTTTAAATGAATACTCAACACATTAAAAAAATATTCCCAAGGGATATAATAGTTTAGCGTATTTGGAATCATGGAACCCACTCTTCTAATTTGGTGAATGATTTTCAAAATCACCCAAAATGTACTTCCCCTTTGGTAATCCTACTTTTTCTTCATAACATATAGAAAGGAATCATATGGAAGGGGTGTGCTGAAAGACTCTATATGGGTCCACAAGGAGATATGAAATCGTAATAATTAGCATACATGTATGAGAATATGATTTTATACTTAAAATATCATAACTTATATATAAAAGATTATAATAAAGAGTCATAGAATAAATATTTGTAGTTTAAAATACAATAATCATATGTTAATTGAGAAAATATTCCATAAAATAATAACGTAGGAATAAGACATGGTAGTATGGTATACATATAAAATGATTTCATAGTAGTCCAGGATTAATTTCAAGACCATATTAGTAGAAAAATTCATATACTAAACTAGGGTCACTCTCCATTATAACCTTATCTTACTAAACCGGTTTCACTTCCTATTTCATCCCTCGTTTACAGAATCAGGTTCACTTCCTATTCCAACCCTGTATTAATAAACTGAGCTCAATCCTCATTCCAGCCTTATCATACTAAAACTAGTTCACTCTTCATTCTATTCCTATCATACTAATTGAATTTTATTGCTCATTCCATCTCTATTATACTAAAATGGATTCACTCCTCATTCTATCCCAACTATATTGAACTGAGTTCACTCCTCATTCTAGCCTTGGCATACTGAACCAATTTCGCTCCTCATTCCAACCCTTTCATAAGTCTGAGATATAAATATTTACCCAATTCATTATAGGTAAATATATTTACCACCCTTCGCATAATAAAATTATACATACATGTTCCACCAGATATTTAAACATTAATCATATCATGGCCACAAAAAAGAGATGGGTTTCATAAAAATTATATTATAACCCATGATATGAAATGTGTATCATAAATATTTTATGAAATAATTACATATGGAAAATATATAGGACATATAATCATTTCATCAAAATCATAACTACTGAAAATAAGAGGGTTTGAAAATAATATAACCTATAGACGAGAAATGAGTTTCACAAACATCATTCTGTAAAAACAAAATCATTTAAGAAATAATAATAATGGTATCCTTGGATAAAATACCCAATAAATCATAAACTATAAAAAAATTATATAATCATAGATGGAGAAGGAATTTTAAGGATCACATGGAACATTTCAACAGAAAAATAACTATTCCTTGAAAATCAATATAAAAAAACATTTAAAAAGTTAATTTCTAATAAATAAATAATTATAATTTCATCAAAAAACATTATTGATGAAAATAGATTTTCTTATTTGAAATAGTTTTTTTCAAATATTAATAATTTTGAAATCTTTTTAAATTTAAAATATATTTGAAAACTCGTAAAGGAACCGTAAAGATATTTTGAAAACGATTTTCTTTTAAAATACATTAAATTCTTAGAAAGAAATCTCAAAGTAATTTTTAGAAAAATCAGGAGAATATATTTCAAAACATATAAATAAAACATGAAATCAATTAAATCATTTGATTTGAATTCATAATTTTGAAAACATATAAAGCAATATTTAAAAATCATTTCAAACACTTTAAATCACAAAAAATATTAGAAACAATTTTTATCCAATTGAAAAAATATTAATATTAAGAATATTAAGAAAATTATTTCTATATAAATAAATTATTAAACTTAAAAATTAATCATTAATAAAATGATGGTGAATATGGAGGTTAGGTCTGCATATTCTGAACATTCTATTATCACCTTAAAAATTTCATAAAAGTGCCTTGATTGAAAAATGATAGGAAGATTACTTTTAAAACCATTTTTTAAAGTGGTAAAACAAGGATATAATTTTATTTTAAATATCATAAGTTAATATTGAAACATTTTTATAATGTTTTTAAAAATCATTGTTATAAAATAAAAAATATATCTTTCATAATGGGGAAATATAGTCATATTTTCATAAGAAAAATTATAAATTATAGTAAGTAAAAAATATTTAGAAAATGGTAACATTAATATAATATATCACAAGTAATAATATTATAAGAAAACTCTTGCGTGTTATTGAGATTTGGACAATAATATATCATTAGTGGAAGCATAATCATAACCAATCTCAATAAATGATGATACTATATCAATAAACCCTTACCACTTTGGTTACGTTAAATCATGATCCTCATGAGATAATAACATTATATTAAGCATAAAATATCTTTGAAAGAATAAATTTCATGATTCAACATGCCAAAGGGATGTGAATATATTGAGACAAAATTACTTTATAGATTTGGTAACTTTTGAACCGTAAACCCCATGAAAGAGATATCATAAAGTTGATATGTAAATAAACATCAATTTAAGTATTTGGATAATAGAAGATATTAATTTTTATTTCATACACTACACAAAATAATAAGTTTTGAATATATTATATATCTCATAGAAATAAAAGTAAGATGAGAAAACCATTACCTTAAATCACGACATTTTTCATGTACATTCAAAAATCCTATATAATAAGTATAAGTTTATTATAAATCTACCAAAGAAAAATATTATAATATATAATAGCATATTTTATGTAATTATGACTTTATATTACCCATTTTATTAACAATTTCAGGTTAATATTTTGTTTTTGGTTAATATCCACATTATTATATATATATTTTTTACTTGTAATTATTGATCATATTACATAAATTGTTATATAATTATTTAAATAATATAAAAATTGATTTTAATAACATATATATTCATTATATAAATATTTATAAAATTCTATAAAATATAGAAATTTTAAATTCAATATAATGTTCATATAGTCGTTAGGTCGTACATATGCATGAGCGTTATTTCTATTTTATTATCATATTTAAAGAAAGTAAGTAAATTAAATATATCTATATGTATATAATTATTATTTAATATAAATTGTACATTTTAAATCTACCCAACAATAATAAATTCCATGTAATGTGTGAATGAATCGTCTCGCTTTGAAGAGGTGGTAGTTTACACGTCCACAAATGTTGTTACCGTATTTACACAAAATGGAAATCATGAAGATATGTATAATTTAAAAATAATATATGAATATATAAATAAATATTATAATACATAACATATAAAAATGTATTTTTATAATAATTTCTAACCATTATAGGTGGTAAATAAAAAACAAACAATATAATTTAGTGAGGTGGTAGTCTACTGTACAAATGAATTGTATATCTGTTACCCATTTGATAGAAGTGTGTGTAGTTGTAAATAAAAGAATAATAATAAAAATATATAATTATATTTATTACACTTATTTTATTATATAATCCTAGAATTAGAATAATTTATGGGGTGCATAATGAAACTAAAACAAAAGAGCTTGTTGAAGGATGTTACCTCTTCATTGGGTAATTCCTTATGGTTTTCACCAAATGAATAACTTGGTTTTATTTCTGCTAGAATTTAGGATTCTAGATTGAGAGGAGGTAATTTTGGAGATTATTTTTCTGGTTTTTTATAATACAAATTTTATTTAGAGGTTTGAGGAAGTGAGGGGGCTGAGTTCCCTTTTATGGTGGAGGAGGAGTGACATTATAGTAAATATAAAAATGAAAACACAAATGAGAGGTCTTCCTAACATAATGCTCCTCCAATAATTTTAAAATTTACATATATTTGAGTATATGGTCGAAATATCTACCAAAAATGGATTTTTGATAAGTGTATAGGTCATTTGGACCATTAAGGTAAAAGTTTTACCATTAAGTAAACTCTTTTTTACATTAATCAATGTAATTATTTTTTATTAGTTTCACTAATAAATTTGGTAAAAAAATAAATTTGACCATATTAGAACTTATGAATTGTTATTATTACAAATATATAATCCATTAATTTAAATTGTAATCATATAATTGGAAGAAATTAACTTAAAATTAAACCTGCAGATGTGTTATGATAACAGGTTTTTCAAGAGAAAATGTTTAAGAGTTTGAATTTTTTTTATATCCAATATCAATGTAAACATAGATAAAATAAACTAAATTGTATTAATAGATGTAAAATTTAACTAAATTTACTTTAAAACAAAATTAAAATATAATTTAACTCTATAAAAAAATTATACCAAGAAGCATTTTTCAATTAAAATTCAGGGTTTTAACTATTCAATAAAAAATGAAACACCTCAAAAAAATAAAAAACAATTAACCCAGAGTAAATATTTATGATCCAACATAAAAAATTATATTTATTTTTTCAAAAAAATTTATACAAGTGTCATAAAATTATATTTAAATTCTGGTTTATATTAAAATTCAGTGAAATTTCCTTTTTGAAAAATACAAATGGTTTATTGATAAAATCTTATTTATTATAATATCATGTTTATAAAACACATAATATGAATGTTAAATATTTTCATAATTATAATGTATATATTTAATTAAAATAATTTATCAAAAGTATTTTAATCAATTTTTTGAGGTTAAATGTCTTTGATTGCATAAATATTGTTGTCAAGACAAATATTACCTATATTTACAAAAGTGTTTTATTTTCATTTCTACTTAACTGGTCACCAAATAATTCTTAATGTATACAAGTGTAAACCATATTTTCTCAATTTAATTAATATTTTTCATAACCACCATTCCAACATCTAGGTGAAAATAATAATATTATTTTAATTATAATATTAACATTACATTATAGTTCATTAAAAACCATCCATTCCTGTAATGTAAGATATTGAAGGAAATCATATTTTTGTAAACCCAAGATAAACAGTGTTTTGTGAATACTAAATGTTAATTTAATTATCCCAAGTAGTAGAATATAAACTCAGAGTTTTATGTAATACAAGTTAAACATAATTCTTTCATATAAAAAAATATATATTCAATATTGTGTGACATAAAAAATATCAAAAAGAAAACATGAATGTGAAAAAAAATGTTTTCCAAAACTTGAGATGATACATTATACCCACATTAAAATGAATTTCTCTTTCAAAATTCATCTGGTTTATCAAAGGATTAATACTTGAATGTTTCTTTAATAGAAACCCACATCATAAAAATGAATACTACAAATTTCATTAAAAAGGGAATGTTGGAACCATAACTGTTACCAAGAATAACACATATATTGGATTCCACATAGAATAACTTGGGTGAAAAGTGAAAACATGGACATGAAATAGAAATATAACCATCATGTTCAGATGGCCAATGATGGTGACCATGGTTTGGATAAAGTTAAGGATCACAAAAACATAACACAAAGAGGCTTGAAAATGGTCATTAAAGTCATCAAAATGATGATAATGAGACAAAATTTTATTTCAATTCTCATTTCCTAATATTTATGTGTTTTCATGAAAATATATACTTACAAGATTTCATGATAACCTCTCTCTTTTTGGTTCCTCGACCAATTTCCACTTCATATCTTATTCCAAGTAATGAAGGTGAATTTTTCATTCCAGAAGAATTATATGATCATGAGATCCATAAATAGAATGATAAGTGATTATATATGTATTAATAAAAATAAAAAAGGTTAATTTTTTCCAAATATGAATAAATCCTTATATGGAGAGATAATACATTAACTCTAAAACCTCATTCAATGTTCAACTTAAACCATTCAATAAATGTTTATCCTTTTGACCCTTTCAAAATATGAAAATCCAAAACATTAGAAATAATCTCACTAAATCAGCTTAATATTGATCCCGCATATGTCATAAGGTTGATCATTATGTTTTTATTCCAAATATGGGAATACCATTATCATTAATTCTCTTGAAACATGGTAACAACCTAAATTACCACAAATCCTAATTGAAAACATGTATGTTTATTATCCCATAGTATATTGGATATATTTATTAATTCCTAAAATGTTTTAAAATTCATCAATGATATATAAACCAAATTTCAAAAAATATTTAATTAGTTCCTAGGTAATCAATATTACCTGATTTACTTTATCCATAATCATCTCTTTATCTAAGCTAAACACAATTGTATCCACAACAGGAACACATTAAGGATTACCTTACTTTAATCAAAATATCAACTTTACATTAAATAACATATCAATGACATCAACCACATTCAATATATTTTTGAAAATACGTAATGAAAAAAATATACTTTATGATTCATATAACATAATTCTTGATTTCTAATATATATACACTTAAATCATCGAACATTATTCATAAACCATTACCTAGGATTAATAATCTAATTCCTTAATACCATTCTCCTATAATATGAAATATGAATCATGTTTTAGGTTTCCTCGGACCCAATCTAATCGTTCCTCTTACATTTAATGTAAAAATACTTTTAGAACATCTCAATCATTTCACATGTCATTTTTTGTATCCATAGATTTAGTAGATTAATCAATACTCATACCACCTTCCAAATTATCCTTCTGTGATTTCCACTTAGGAAATATATTTGTATAATTCCCATATTTTCCAAATCTATAACATTCATTTATAAACAAGTCCCTTGAAGTTCTTATTGTTGACTTAGACTGAAAATCATAGTGTGAGAAACACTTATTATAGAAAATAACCATATAATCATGAAACAATTACTTATAGGATGTATAAATCATGACACCTACTTTTACATATATGAGACTATAGGATTATCCTTAGATATATACATAGAAATGCCTTTAGAAATATCCTTTGGGATCACACTAAAAGTTTATCATCCTAGTTTATAAAGGTCGACTAAACCTTTCCATTCATACCAATTACAGCGACCCCGCCTTAACATACAAGGATATTACATCATTTTAGATGAATATTCAATACATTATAAAAATACATTTATAAGGACTGTAATAGTTTAGTATATTTGGAAACATGAAAACTATTATTCTAGTTTGGTGAAAGATATTCAAAATAATCTATTATTATATTCACCTTCAGTAATCCTACATAAGATCATTATTAATTACAAGGGGAAATGAAACATTAGAATGGGTGATCAAAAATTCTCATTAAGGGTAAACAAAGAGATATATAAGAATAATCAATAGAATAAGGGTATGATAACATGATATTATCATTAGAAGATCATACCTACCGAATAAAATACCATAATCAAGAGTCATGGGATAAATATTTATAGTTTATAATCCATGAATAAAAAGGTAATCAAGAGCATCATCCATGAAATAATAACATTGGAATATTACATAGAATTATGGTAGATATATAAAATGATTTCCATAGTAGTCAAAGCGTATTTAGATACCATCTTACAAGGAAACCTCCTTTACTGAACCGGGTTGACTCCCCATTCTATAGCTATATTACTGTACCAGGTTCACTTCCCGTTTCATCCCTATATTATTGAACAGGGTTCACATCCCGTTCCAGCACAATATTACATAAATGAGTTTATTCTTCATTCCAACCCTATCATATAGAACCAAGTTCACTCATTATTCCATCCATTTCATATTTAACTGAGTTCACTCCTCATTACTAACCAATCATATTGGACTGAGTTCACTTCTCATTCTATCCAGGTCATACTAGACGGAGTTCACTCCTTATTCAATAAATTTCTTACTGAATCTAGTTCACTCCTTGTTTCATCCCTTTCAAACTCATGAAATATAAATCTTCACCCAAATATTTTGATAGAGATATTGTTCCCTCCCATTACATTATAAAATCATATATACATATTCAATAATATAATAAAACATTCATCATATCCTGACCCATAAAAAGAGAGATGTTTAATAAACATCATATCAGAACGCATGAAATGAAATGGTCTTCATAAAAAATTCATCATATCATTACCTATGGAAAATATATTGGTAACATAATATTTTCAGTATAGGGTATCCCATGAATATAAGTGGGTTTTATAAGCATATAATATGTAGAAGATAAACATGTTTCATAAAAATCATTCCATAAAAAGCTAATCCATTAATGAAATAAAATGAATAGTATCCTTGGATAATACCCCCAGTAAAACATAAACTATAACCAATTATGTCAACTTTGAAAAAAAATTATTTTTAATGATAATATGGAACATTTCAAATAGAAAATAGATTTTCTTTGAAAATCCCTTTCCTAAGACCATTTCAAAGAAAAATTATAAAGAAAGGTTCACAATTTCATTTAAAACATTTTTTGAGAAAAATATATTTTCCACTATGAAAAACTCCATTAAAACCAATAATCATATTGATAAACTTTTCATTTTAAAATATATTTGAATACTTATTAATGAATCATTAAGTTATTTTGAAAACAATTTTCTTTCAAAGTAATTTTAAAATGTAGAACGAAAGTTTGAAAATATATTGAAAAGATTTTTTTATAAAAATGATTTGAAAATATATAAATAATTCATGAAATCACTAAAATTATTTTCATTGAAAATATCCTTTTGAAAACATATAAAATAATCTTTCAAAATAATTTAAGGCACTATTATATATATAACATTTTAAAAACATATTTCATTGAAAACCCCTTGAAAATCAATGATGTTATAGAATATTGGGAAATATGTTTCATTAAAAATATTAATTTAAACATAAAAATTATGCGTTATAAAAATTACGGTCAAGATGGTTGGTAAGATTATATGTGCTGAATATTCCTTTTTTACCATAACACATTTAAAAAAGTTCCTTGATCAGAAAACAAATAGTAGATTCATTTTAAACTAATTTTTTAAAAGGTAAAACATTTGTAAAAATAAATTTTGAAGATAATAGGATAATAGTAAAATGTTTTTTAATGATTATTTAGAAATAACATTTTTTAAAGAAGACTGATTTATGAATGAAAAGAGAAATAATGTCACATTTTCATAAAAACATTTTCCAAATTATCTTAACTGAAATAAACTTTAAAATGGTGACATTACATAAAGATATAATGAATTTCAAATGGATAATAAAATTTAAGAGATTTATTGAGTGTTTTATTATAATATTTCATCAATATAATTATAATCATAAACAATCCTGATAAATGATCAGGTCATATTTATAAACCCTTACAACTTTGGGAACATTAAATCATGATAACCATGAGATAATAACATTACATGAAACGTATAATATCATTTTAAGAATAAAATTGATTATATAACATGTCTATTTGAAGTGTATACAACTCATTAAAGAATATACCTTCATGACATAGCATCTGACTCAATGAAGTCAAATTGAGACAAAATTACTTTATCTGTTTGGTAACATTTGAACCGTAAACCCCATGAAAGATATATAATAATATAGATATGTAAATACCCATAAATTTACGTATAAGTATCATATAATACATTCATGTGTAATAAATACACCAAAAAACAATAATTGGTGAATATATTATATATCTCACAAAAATAAAAGTGAGATGAAAAACAAGTTAACTTAACTCTTGAATTTCGTAGTACATTTCAAAAAAACCTATATAATGAGTTTAATTTTAATATAAATATACCATAGAACCATATTATCATATATCATTTCATATGTGATTTTATTATGACTTTATATTACTCATCTTATTAACAATTTCATGTTAATGTTAAATTTCAGGTAATATCTGCTTTGATTTTTATATATGTTTTTACTGGTCATTCTTGATCCTATTAGTTAGATTATTGTTTACATATTTATAGAATTTAAAAAAAATTAAATATCACATATATTCAGTGTATTATTTTTTATAATAATCTATATAATATTGAAATATGAAATAGAATACATCATTCACGGAGACGGTCGGTCATACTTTCATATGAATGTTATTTCTGTTTTATAGTTGCGTTGAAAGAAAGAAATAAATAATACATCTTTGTATACATATATATTATCATTATAGTATAATTAATATTTCATATATATCATATAATTTCTGTTAACCCATACTTAATCATTTCCATTTAAAATGTGAATGACTCACATCACGTTGAGGAGGCAGTAGTCCACACATCCAGAAACAAAGTTATCATATTAACACAAAATGGAAAGCATGAAGGTGTTTTTAATTTAATGATTAAAAAACCATAAATAAATCATAAATATCATATATAACATATAGAAATAGTATTTCCATCATAATTCCCAACAATGATAGATCATAAATGAAAAATGAATGGCATTGTTTCACAATGTGGTAGTCCACCGCAAACACGAATGATAAGTTCATTACCCATTTGATTGAAGTGTGTATAGGTATAGTTTGACCCCTTAGAATAAAAATATATTCTTGTATTGGGGATATTAATTTTTTATATTGTAATTTAATAATAATAACTGGTGTGGGGGATAATGAAAATAAAAAATAGAGTTTATGGAAGGATGTTATCTTCTATATGGGTATTTTCTTATAGTTTTCATCAAAATATTAACTTGGTTATCATTATTCCCAAATAAAGGCTTCTAGGATGATATTTGGGAATTAGGGATCTTATTTTTGTATATTTTGTATGAAAAAAAGGGTCTTGATAGGTGTGAGGAAGTGATGCTGTGTGTTCCCTTTTATATTAGAGGAGGAGTGCCATTATTGTATGTATAAGAAAGGTAAACACTATTGAGAGGTATCAATTACATAATTTTCCTCCAATAATATTCCATATATACAAAAGAGAGTATATTGTATAAATATGTCCCGAACTTGTCTTATGAACATGTTTATAGGTCGTTTGATGCTTTAAGATTAAATTTTAACCATTATATTAACTCATTTTCACTTTAATCGTTATAAATAATTTTAATTTCATTAATTAATCAATTTCAATAAAAATGAAGATGAAATTATATGAAATTATAAATTTATATAAATCAAAATATGGAATTAAATTTTCTAAATTATCATCATATAAGTGGTAGAAAATAATTTGAAATCAATCCTATAGACATGTCACAACAACATGTTTTTCATGCTAAAATGTTTAAAAGTTTGAATTATTTTTATATCCAATTTCAATGTCAAAATTGGTTAAAATGACATTATTTGTATTAGGTTTTACAGAAATGATCTAAATTATCTTTAAAAAGAAATAAATGTAAAATAAACTATAGAAATAAATTAGTTGAAGAAAAGGTTTTTAATTAAAATTTTTTATTTCTCACTATTCGTAAAAAAAATACAAGATCTTAGAAAAATAAAAAAAATTCACCATATGTAAATTTTGAGATTACTATTTAAAAACAAAATTTCATTTTTTCAAAAAAATAATTCATAAATTTTAAATTTCATTTCATTAAAATATATTATCCATTAAACAGTTTTAAAATTACCTTTCTGAAAAATACAACTTTTTTATTAATAAAATCTGATTTGTTATTATCTCTTGTCTAGAAAAAACATTAGGTAACAGTTAAATAGTTTGATGAATATAACATATATATGTTTCATTAAAATAATTTATCAAAATTTAATTAATAAATTAATTTTTCTAAAATCCCTTTAATTTCATAAATACTGTTTTGCAAAAAAAGATATCATATATTTTCAAAGGATTTTATTATCATTTCTTGTTAATATGAAACCAAATAATTCTTTTTCTATTCATATGTAAACCATATTTTCATGATTTAATTTATACTATTCATAACAACCATTCAAATAGTTAGGCAAAAACTATAATAATATTTTAATTATAATATTAATTATACATTATTGTTTAGTAAAACATGGCCTTCTGTGTAACATAATCTATTTAAGGAACTCAACAGTGGGTGTAAGGAAAGCCAAACATACTGTTTCATATACTGAAATTTAATCTAATTGATTCGTTTATATTAAATCCCATCTAATTACATCAGCATTATACTTGATTTATAACATCGTATATCACTTATTAAAACCAGTAAATCAATAATTATAGTGTCTTTGATAATTAGGTACATTGCATAACAATTTAAAATAAGAAAAAAAATATCTTTATTGAAAACATCCTTAACATGCCCAGACTTAAAACTGCATGGGATAACCTAAAAACATAAATAAGAAAGGGGTTTTTTATAAATAAAATTAAGGGAGCCAAAAATGAATATTGTAATATATGATAGAAAATAGGCATATCAATGGGGAATAAAATAAACATGTATAATAAGTCATGATATCGCAAGATAATCATAACGTGAAAAATGTGGAAACAACTTCAAATAATATATCATAATCATTGGTCAAGGAATACTACCAAGACACCGTGATGTTAAAAGTACTATAAAAGAATAAGGTTCAAACCCTATTCTAACATGATTTATCATGAGACTAAACATTACGCAATGCATTGGAGCACTATATAATTCTCGGTGCACCCATCACATTCATTTCATTCTCATGCTTAAGTGTTCCACAAAGAACACACAACAAGGATACATTCATCATAATATTTTATTCCTTGGTAAATTATATGGGGATATATAGATTTTATTCCAAATTAAATTAAATGTATGTGTATATGGGTGAACACCCTTAATAGGAAATGGGTATGGTATTCACTACATGGTTGTTTTGGTATGGAAAATCGTGGTCAAATTTCAATAGCATAATGGTGTCACATAAAAACTCATAAAATGGGCTGATGAGGATAAAAGGGGTATCAATTAATTTTTACATAAAATGGTTAGTAATAGGGACATGTAAAAAAACATCCCCTCAAAATTAATTTGAAATAGAATGCATAGGACAATGAAGAACCTTGAGTAAAGTGGAGAAAGAAAAAAACCCTTACTTAAGTGTGTGACTCCAAATGATTGGGAGGGGATTATTAAGAGTTTGATATGACCTTTTGAACACTCTATAGAGTGTAAGGTAGAGTAAGGATGTGGTAAAATGATTTTAACTGAAGATAAATTCGATATTTGGTGGTTTAATATAGGAAATGATAGGGGATTTCATTATTATTTCTCAAATATCGGTTTTATACTCTTTATAATAAATTATCCAAAACCACAAACCTTTCAATGGTTTGTTCCCAAATTTTATATCAAATGGGAGTGTCCTTAATTATTTTATTAGTAAAATTTATAAATATAATAAAATAATTCCCTTTCTTATGTCGAGGTGATTCATACCATTAAATAGATGATTTTAAAACCATAAAATATATTAATGGTTTTAGAGTATTCACAAAGGCATTATAAAATTCAACGAATATACATAAAATCACATTATTATAAATTTGAAACATATATTTGGTTGTGTAGCCAATTTATAGTATTTATTACATCACTTTTAGTTCAATATAATATCATAATACACAAAGTATATTTATATTGTATTTAATTTTTACACACAAATTCGACTATCTTAGTAAATAATGAAAAATTAAATGTTGGAAAATTTTGATCATCTGATTCTGGAAATAGTATTCATATCATCAAAATAATTTTCTAAATATGTTCATTTTCAATTTTAATATAATAATCTATCTTTATAGAAAAATATAATGTTTTTTGAAAAAAAAAGTTTTTGGGACCTTATAAAAATGACATTTGACTTCATAAAAATTATATAATCATTTTCATTTAATAATAATTATTTAATAATAATATTTTATTAATATTTTATTTATTTTAAAAACCCATTAATTCATTAAAATAAATTCCTTAATTGAATTTGAATTGTACACAAAAATATTATTCGTGTTTAATAGTATTAAAATAAAAATAATTATTAATGTAACAGAAATATGACGAAAATTTATTAATTATTCTATAAAAAATAATGTATATAATAATATTTTTATTGTCTTGATACATATCAATATAATACAACTACAAACTCTCTCATAGTAAGGTGTGCAATGGTGAGACTTTGATGTGTTGGTTCGTCGTACATGGTTTGGGCCGTGATCTTGATGATCTTGAAATTTTACCCTAAACAATTTCATTCATGCATAAGTTGTTAGATATCATCGTGTAACTGCTCTAGATCAAATCCTTGTGATTTTATCTCCCACATAATCTATAATAAATGGGCTTCAAAGCATACAATCATATTGGTTGATGACATCACTGCATTTTTCTATGTCAATTTTATTTTTAAACAACCTATATCTATTTTATTTATGTGATCACTATTTAAAGTCATTTATATTAATGGTAATGATTCTTAAAAGTCATTTAAATATGGTAGGTTATAATAAAACACAAATAAGTGCATTTTTTCTATATCCATATTACATAATAATACATTTAATTAAATTCCAAGGTGAATTTTATTTATAACCGTTCATACCATTACATTATTCCCCCCTTAAGAAATTTTTCCATCAAATATTATTTTCCCAACACTATAATAGATAATGGTAACTATGATTCATCATATCATTTGGTTCCCACGTATCTTATTTAAACATGTGGTTTCTTCATAACAATTTAAGAAGGTGAATTGTCTTATTTCGTATAAAATTGTCTCTTTGATCTATGATCTTTATCAGCTACACCTCATAGGAAAGGTCATTATAACATGGTAACACTTGTGGATTGAGTACATTTGAGGGATCTCAAATTTAGTTTCCCAAGATGTGTAGAATGAATGCATCTTGTACATGAGATGTGTTATGTGGAAGCAAAGTCGATAGGTTAGCACTCTAATGCGATCAAGGATCTAAAAGTAGAAGATGTATCTTGGACTAAGATTTTCCTTCTTACCAAACAACATAAATTTATTCTATTGAGATATATGGAGGAATACCTTGTCTCTAAAGTCAAACTCTAGGTTTAATAAATTATTTTTATCATAGCTCTTCTGACGATTCTGAGGATCCTAGATGTGCGGCTGAATGGTATTAACCTTTTTCACCATTTCCTCAACAATTTCTGGACCTAGTAGTTTTTGTTTCCCTAAATTTATCCCAACATATAGGTGTTTTACACCTCTTCACATAAAGGGATTTATAGGAAGCCAAGTGGAATGTGTAGTCATTGAGAACATGACCATAGGAAGATGTTGATCCCATACACCGTTGGATTGAATTGATTATTCTATCAACATGTCATCAAGTGTATTGATAGTCCACTAATATTGGTCATTAGTTTTAGTATGATAAGACATGATGATTTTCAACTCATTGTTTAGATAATGTTGAATACTTTTCCAAAATTTGGAGGTGAATCTCATATCTCAGTCAGAATATAATTGATAGTGGCACTATATGCATCCTCACCACCTCTCTGATGCATATATGTGCAAGTTAATCATGTAATGAATCCTTTCTAATATCAATTAAGTTCCCATTAACTATAAAAAATCCTCAAAAACACATATAATAGTAGTCCCTTTTGATGTTTTCTGAATTCCTATTACAAAGTCCATGGTGATGTTTTCCCATTTCCATGTTGTTATGTGTAATGGTTTTATCATACCCTTTAATTTTTTTCTTTTCCACATTCTTTTTCTAATATAAAATACATCTTGATGTATATTACATGACCCATTTCTTCATATTTCCCCACCAATAGTGATCTTGGATATCTCAATATATCTTGGGGCCTCCTCGGTGGAAGTAGAAGGATGATTTATGTACAACATCCAATAAAATCCTTCTTTAACATAGGATTTTATGGTATCCATATTCTGGCCCCAAATATTAGAAATAATTATTCATTAACATTTACCACTAAGGATTCACATTTTCTCTTAGTTTTCACTTTCTTCTGAATTCCCAGATCATCTTATTAAGCATCCTTCAACCTATCTAAAGGGTTATTTTAGGAAAATTTTTTGAAATGATTTATGATGTTCCTTCCTTTATGATGCACTTATCCACCATATCCAAATATAAGAATATCGAATCCCTCAAAATTTTTCTCAATGATAGAATTTTTGGATCTAATCTATATAGACTGACTTCCACTTTATTTTCTTTTCCATGATTTTATTGGATTGATTATTCATATACATTGGTCAGTTCTAACCATCTTCATTGGTGCATATTTAGCTATTTCTATAAGAATATATACTGAATGATTTTGTGCTATGTATATATTTTACAATTCTATCCAAGTAGAAAATGCTGTCATATTTTCAATGAAAATATCATTAAAGCTAACTCTAGATCATGCGTTGGGTATTATTTTTCATGAACATTAAACTTCCTTGATGCATAGACTAATACTTTATCATTATTCATTAACACACATTCTAATCCCTTCTTCAAATAATATTTGAATACAATGAAATGTTCTATACTTATGGGTAGTGTCTGTTTAGGTTCCATGATAATACTCCTATTTAGTTTTTTAAATCTCTCTTCACACTCATCATTCCAATGAAACATGAATCACTTTAGATTGATCTTGGTTTTAGGGTTCTAAAATCATGAGAAATTTCTAAAAAATCCATGATAATACTTATCTAATCCAAGGAAACTACAAATATCTATCATAGATGTTGGCCTTATCCATACTTAAATGGCTTCTATCTTTGATGGGTCTATAGATATTCCATTGAATACAATGATATTCCCTATGAAAGATAATTCTTTTAAAAAGAACTCTTATTTGTTGTACTTTTCATAAATATTCATATTTTTTAAGGTATTTAGCATAGTACATAGATGCTCCTCATGAACCTTCTTGGTATTGAAGTATATTGAAACAAAATCTATAAATATTACCACAAACTTGTTAATGTAATATCTAGATAATATTTTAATGAAGTCCTAAAATATTTTTGGATCATTAGGGAGCCTGAAAGGCATCACTCTGAGCTCATAGTACCCATACCTTGTATGAAAAGTAGTCATGGGGTTATCCTACTTCTTCATCGTATCTTGGTAATGTAAAAACCATAGATATACCTATGAGAAGTATTGCACTCCACATAGCTGATTGAAAAAGTCATAAATCTATGTTAGAGGGTACTTGTTCACTATCATGATCTTGTGGATATGATTAAATCAAAGAAAAGGCACATTGACTAATCCTTCTTCATAATGAATAGGACTAGTGCACGTTGTGGTGAAGCATGTGGGCATATGAACCCTTTTTCTATATTCTCCTGTAGTTGTTTCTTCTGCTCCAGAAGCTCTAAAATAGAGATTCTATATAGAGTCATGGATAATGGTAATACACTAAGTATAATCTAAATTGAATATTCAACCTCATGGTTAGGAGGAAGACGGTGAAATTCATTGGGAAGCACATCAGCATATTCCCTCATAGTATGTATTTCTTCAGGGATGATATATTCCTTAGATTCAATCATTTGAGAAAGATATACATGATCATGGGGAAGTAATATATATTCTTGAAATTTTTTTGGTAAATAACATTCATCATACTCATTGCACTAGTACAGAATCTAGTGTCGATTCGTGGAACGGAGAGAGATTTCCTTCTTGCATCAATTTATATTTATTCTATATATGTAAAGTAAACTCATTCCCTAAATTATGTTAAATTATACAAAAGTATGTTTTATAAGGTTCACTAGAATGTTCATTCCAAAAATTGTGATATGGGAGGAGTTATATACATAGGATTTAATAATATCCACATTCGTCCCATTCACATATAACTCCACTTCCATGTTTGGGGGTTATATTTCAATAGATGTACTAAAAAATCATGATATGAATGAATGGTATAATCCTAAATTAATAAGTAAGTTCGTTATTCTTGAATTAATAACTAGAATACATATCATCACTTTATTGTTTGGATGCACCTCAGCGGTTGTGATTGAAAAAGATCACCCATGATTCTATAGTGTTTTTCGTCATCTTTGAAAACCTTTGGATTAATGCATTGGTTTTGAAGTTTCTTTGGGTCCTTATAGTGGAAGAAATGAACATTGTGTTGAGGTTTGAAAAAATCATTCTTTTCCTCCATCACATTGGTGGGTCTCTCCTATCGATAATCACTAGCTAGGTGTCCTTCCTTCCAACACCAAAAGCATTTCCTCACCCCACTAGTAAATTTATGGGGTACTTATTTCTGCACCTTTTACAAGTTTGATGTTAAAATTTCATGGCATTGATAGATTTCTCCATCATGCCACCAGATTTTACCTCTAATTTTTCTCTTCTTATGCCCATGATATACTTGAGACTCGCCGATCACTATTTTTACTTTGAGAGAACATCTAAAAATTTCCTCATATCTATCAAAGTCTCAGATCACCAAAAATTTTCATATAACATATTTTAGCCCATTAAATAAGTGTTTAACCATGAATTTGTGGGTTACAAAAAAGCTTGAGCAATATCGTGCCTATATTGTGATGTTTTCCTTGTACTCCCTAACGCATTTTATATATTTTTTATTAAGGGTAAAGAAATCTCTTTAATTTTTAAGTTGGATAGTATGTGAATTTTATTTTTGAAAATCATTTTCCGGAATTTCTTCCACCCAATTACTTTAATCTCTTCCTTAGGATTAATATTAATTATCAATGTCCGCCACTAATCATATTTCCCCTCAATAGAATAAACCACCAGTAGACCATTTTCTTATTTGTAACATTAAAGGATGACGAATACCATCTCAATGGAGTTGATCCATTATTCCATCATTATGGGATCAGATAATCCATTGAATGATGGAGTCCTTTAACAGATAAATGTCTCAATGAATTCATGTTATTTATTTTGGGGATTTGGGTTCTCCTATTAATTAGGGTTTATATTCCAATCCTGAGTAATCTTGGAGTCTATCATCATGAATTTCATGATTCCTTCTCTCATCAGATTAGGAATCTCATTGGGGTAGTCATCATATTACCCTTCACATTGATTATTTATTGAGTTCCGCCTATTTCCATCCATTTTATATAACAAAAGGAAAATTATAAATGATTATTTTTTTATACTATTAATCACATAAAGGGGGAATCCAATGACATGAAATGGATAAATTAAAAAAAACCATTATTTTCTTAACTTATGAATTCCTAGGCTTCAATCTTTGTTATCTATGATCTATTTGATTCTATCATGAGAATTTTAATATTCCCTTAAAAATAGTTCAGAATGAGATTATGAATTTAGAAATGATTATACACTATGACTGTCAAAACAGGTATGCAGTAAGGCCCATTTTCATGTACCAGGTTACACAGAGTTAAGCTTGACACACTTTGACAGATTTGTTACATGTAGGTACACTTATTCTAGAACCGCATCCACTTGTAGTATAAATACATTGATTTATTTTATTTATAATCCAATTAATCTATACTTACCAAAATGGAGGGATTTTTTCTTATACTTATTTTCCTCCCTAAGGCTTTCTCTATAGATTTCTAATCCTAATCCCAAAAATTTCAAAACATTTCCTCTGATACTAACTATAATGATAGTGATCTTTATTTCACAATAATACATGATTTATTAAAAAATATTACACATAATAAAACCTGTAAAATCGATAATATTATACTGTTTGGGAATTTAGTACATTTTATAACAATTTAAAACACGAAAAAAATATCAACTTTATCGAAAATATCCTTAACAAACTCTCACATAAACTATATGGGATAACCTAGGGACATACTTAAGAAAGGGGTGAGCTATAATGACTAATTATATGATTAATATGAAACATGGTAATACATGTTATAAAATAGTCATATCAATATGTATTAAAATAAACATGAATTTTAAATAATGATAAAGCATGATAATCATAACACGGAATCTTTTGCGACTACTTAAAACACTACAATATTAACATTGTTAAAGGATAACTACCAATAAATCATGATGAAAAATGTCTCATACAATAACCAGGTTCACTCCCTATCCCAAAATTATGTCTCAAGAGACTAAACACTACCCAATACATTAGAGCACTATATATTTCTGAGCGCACCCATCACATTCATTTCATTCTCATGATTTAGTGTTCCATATAGATCACAGAACATTGATCCATTCATTATTATATTTTATTCCAAACTAATTGAGTGTGTAATAAATAAATGTATGTACCTATTAATATAATTTTAATTTTATAAAGGTTAACACCATTGATAGGAAATGGGTACGGTATTCACTATACAATATTTTTGTCATAGATAATCGTTGTGAAATTTCAGAATCACAACAATATCATTTAAGAATTTATAAAATGGGTCAATGAGAGAGAAATGAGTCGTTAATAATTTGGAAATAACATGGGTAGTAATAGTGACATGTATAAACATATCCTGTTAAAATGAATTACAAATATAAGTCATTGGATAGTGAAGAAACATGAATAATGAGGATAAAGCAAAGAACCTTTACTTAAGTGTGTGACTCCAAATTCCTGGGAGGAGCTTATTGAGAGCTTGTGGAAACAATGGGAGGACTCTAGATATGGTTTTTCATAGTAAAAAAGTGATACAATGATTTTTATTGGAGATAAATGGGATATTGGGTGCGTTTATAGAGAAAATTAGTGGTAATTTATTTATTATTTTTCAAACAATGGTTTTTGAATCTCTATAATTAAATAAACGAAACTACAAACCATAACATGGTTTATACCCTTGTTTCTACAAAATGGATGTGTTTTTAATTATTTTATGAGACCAAGGGCTGAAGATAATTCCATTTCTTATATAGAGGTGAGTCATACCCTTAATAAAATGATTTTAAAACAATAAAATATATTTATAGTTTTGGAGGATTAATAAAATTTACCAAATAAAAAAAAAATCACATTAAAATAAAGGGTAAACATATATATGGTTTTGTATCCCATTTAAAGAATTTATTACATCACTTTTGGGTCATTATGATGTTATAATAGAAAAATTATATTTATTTGGTATTTAATTTTTACATAAAAATCAATTATCTAAGAAAATTATAAAAAATTAATTGTTGGAAAATTATGATGTTATGATTCCAAAAATATTATTCATTTTATCTAAATAATTTCCTAAATATTTTCATTTTCAATTTTAAAATAATAATCACAATTTATTTAGAAATGCGAGGTTTTTTTGATAATAGTATTATTCAAGACCTTTTGAATATTACATTTGAATTCATAAAAATTATACAATCATAAATATTTAATAAACATTACTAAATTGAAATATTTTATTAAAATATTATTTATTTCCAAAGTACATTAATTCATCAAAACAATTTCCTTAATTTAGTTTTAATATTACACAAAAATATCATTCATGTTTGATAGTATCAAAATAAAAATCATTTATTAAGTAAAAATAATGGGAATAAAATATATTCATTATTACATTAAAAATTAATTTTGTAATCATATTTCTAGCATCTCGATACATATCCCTTTAAAACACACACAATTTCCTTAAGTGTAAGGTGTGTGATGGTGATACTTTCATGTGGTGGTTAAACGTACATGGTGTGGGTTGTGATATAAATGATGTTGAACTTATACCATAAATGGTTTCTCTCGTTCTTTTGTTATTGGATCTTAGCTTTCTCTTTGTCAATGGAAAATACCGTTGATTTTATATCCCCTGTAATCTCTGATTAATGAGCTTTAAATTGTAAAATCCTTTTTTTTAGGTCATCGCTTCCTTTTTTAGTGTTAATTTTATTTTTCGAAACCCTATATTTAAAATAATCATGTGAACAATGTTTAATAACTTTTCTATCAATGGTAAAGATGCTTAATAGTCATTGAAATAGATTAATATCTAATAAAACAAAATAATTGCACGTTTTCTCTATATACATGTTATATAATAATACATTTAATTAAATTTTAAGGGGAATTTTGTATATAAAAGATTGGGTCGTTATATTATAGTATAAGCTTAACTTGGTGTCGTGCATAATGCCAGTGAAACATAGTACTTTCATATAAAAAAAGATTTATTTAGTAATGTGTGAAAAGAAAAATAACAAAAAGAAAAAATTAATTTTAAATAAATATTTTAAAAAATCTTAGTGTGTTTAAAGAAATCCAACCAAGGAAGGAATTTGTTGAGAAACAATAGGAGTTACCTAAAGAAGAGATAACATTATCCAATGAGAATTTTTATTTTACATCATTACCCACCCATTAAATTTTCCTAAGAACTCTATAAAATAATAAAATTATTATGTTCCAGATAATTATATTTTATTATGTTAAGGGAATAACATAAATAATTTACTTATTCCATCAAATATGTTACGAAATCATCATTTGTGTGTATGGAATACTACCACCATGACAAAGTATTTCATTTATTCTTAAATTACCACCTCTCTCGGTTGGGAATGATGATGAATATAAAGTTTTTATATGCTATTTATTACATAATTATAACTATAGATTCATTATATCATATATACTATTTTTAATTTTCATTCTACTAGGGATATGATAATGTCACTTCTGTGTATAATAGACTACTGCCATGTGAAGCGATGTGATTTATTTTTCACTAATATATTACAGGGATGGTAATAGGTGTAATGATAATGAATATATGTGATTTAAATTATATAATTATTATATACATGAAATATTCATCATTTTGATGATATAGTATATCTTTTTATTTATTACATTTTTACTCATTAAAAAGGTGATAATGTCATCCGTGTATGTGTAGACTATCGCCTCCTCATATCAATGTGATTAATTTTTCATCACCAAATCACATGAATGATATATAAAAGTATATATAATTGAACAATGTTTTATGTATGATACAGTAATAATTCTATAATGATAATGTATTCCTTAACTTCTTTCACGGAAAAATGGATATGATACTTATGTGTACATACGATTTACCATCTCTATGATCATGAAATTAATTCAATTTTCATATCCATATTTCACGGTGGATTTTAAAATTTTTATTGATGGATAAATATGATAATTAAATTATTATAATTATTCTTAATATCTATATATAATGATCAGTTAGACCATAGTTAATATACAAAAGTCGATTCTAGCACATAAGCCAAATATGGACAAAACATCCAATGTAAACCAAATTAATTAATTAATCATATATAACTAGGTAATAAGTGATATAAAATGAATATTAAAGTTTAAAAATGTTCTCATGTGAGAAATAATTAACATAACTTTATTATTATTTTCGATAATGAACAAGTGTGTTGAATTGAACATGAGGTACGGGTTTTTCGTCTCACTTTTGTTTGTGTGATATATATTCCATATTCACTACTTATTTTTGTTGTTTTTGTGTGTATAATTCCAATGAATATTTTTTTTCCATTTATAATTAAATTTATGTGGATTTACATATCTGTTTTAGGATCTCTATTTTATAGTGTATATGTTTTCAAACATACCAAAGTGGAAAGGGATATTTGTCTCAATTTCCCTTCTTTGAGACGTATGTTATGTTATTCATATAAATTCTGTCATGAGGTGTATATAATTACCATTTTACAAGTTATATCATGGATCTATTTATTTTCATGATATTATAAGTTTCATCTAATGATATTCATTCATGGGGATTACGATTTTATGTCACCAAAATGGTAAGAGTGTTATGTTATAATCACATTGTTTATCATGATTATTTATAATTATTATTCCAATGTTGAAATATTATGATATATCCTAAAATAAAATCATATATTTTTTATCCTATGGTTACTTAATGAGAATACATGTTTTCCTTAATTTTTACTCTATTAATCTACTCAAGAGTTTAAATAAATATTTCAAAAAGTTTTTTTAATCCAGAATGATATTTTCCTCATGAAATGTTCAAAATTATTTCTCAATGATTCATTTATAATATTTATTGGTGATTTTTAAATAAAATGATTTTCAAAATGATTTATGTTTTTAAAAATTCATTTTCAATATTAAAAGTTTATTTTCCTCAAAAAAATTAATGATATTCTAATGGTATTTCTATCCATAAACATCATAACCCCGTGTTGTTAGTTATACTCCAATAGAAATATTTTATTATGATACCATCCTCATTATTTCTCTATATGGATTGAGATTGTTTCAATGTTATTGTTATTGATCCTGTTTCATTTCCATGGGTTAACCTTGTTACAAATACATTGTTATAGAATCTATTTTTATCCCATGGGTTAATCATGTTTCAATGATATTATCATGAAACAAATATATTTTCTAAGGTTAATCAAGTTATGAAGTGAATAATTGTTTTCTTTATGATTTTAATGTTGAATGGAATGTTATTTTACTTTGTTATTGTTGTGGTTATTAGACATTTCTTATTTTATGGGAAAGACCAGATAACGTTGGGTGATACTATTACAACATATACAATAGAGCAACCCAGTTAGAGTCGGGTAAGTAAAAAATAGATTATATGATGGGGTGCCATAGATAGTGCTCGATAATCCCATTATATCTTATATGATGGGGTAGTCTAGATAGCACAAATTGATCCAATTATAGATTAAATGATTTTTGTTCTCATATATACCTCATATACATTGGGTAATGTACATTATCATGAGAGGGAATAGGAGGGAGTTTCATAAGGGTTTCTCATATGGATTTAATTAGGATCTAGTTATATCTGAAAAGATTTTAACATGGTTTATGCTGAAAATTGTCCAATGATACCAACAAATTTTTGTTATGCTTGCGCTTGTTTTAAAATGTTTCTTGTGATCAGGATTAATATTACATGTATCATGATTAATGATTATGATGACTCTTGTTATTTCGGTTATTTCATTTTGATGATCTAGGTATTTATGGGAATGAGTTATTTTATGATTTACTCATGTGCTCTCATTATATCAGCATACCCTTATGCGGTTATTAATCTCATTTATGAAATTTAATTGATAATGATTATTTTTACACATACTAAGAATTATTTCTTACCTTTATTATGTTTCCTTTTCCCTAGGTTAAAAAGAATGACGTTGAATGCATAATGTATTTAAGAGATTTCATATAGATAATGATGATTTCATAATGTGAAAAATAAAAGTGGGGTTAAGTGGGAGATATGACAATTGAAATCATGTGCGTTGTTTATCTAGGAGTTTCTCTTAATTTTATAAAAAATTAATCGTAAAAATTCCTTATGTATGTAAGTGATCCAACTATTACATATTCTGTTATAGGGTTTTGATGTAAAATATTGATTCATAATTATTGGAATTAAATCCGAAAATGTAAATTTTATGATTTCACCACTAAATCTGAGAGAGTGGGTTTTGGTTGTTATAATATAGCCTTGAAATATGATATGGTTTAAAATATTTATAGTGGTGCCTAGTGTTAATGACATGATACTATGTTTGATGATTGATTTATGATTATTTTATATGCTTATGGGCCATGTTTTTATAATTTATAAAGTCTTATTCTATGACTCATCTTTATGATATATGATATGTTGGGTATGAACATCATATGTTATATTAATGATCCCATACCCTTATGATTTATTATGATCATAGATTGATATCTATCATGTTTACCATTATTGAGCATCTAATATTACCCTTTCTTGTGTTTCCTTCGCCATGTTATGAATAATGGTTTACATAGGGTATTTCTAAGAGGAGTACTATGTGACAAGATCTTTGTGAGAGAGGTTTAAGTTCTTACAAAATTTTAAAAGAATAATTACCTATACTCTAAGGAGAGTATATTATAATGGTCCTCATGGATGTGTTTTTGTAATTTATTTAATATTCATATAAAATGATGTAATATCTATGTATGAAAATCCTAGGTCGATATACCTCAGTCCTTTTGAGATCCTGAATCGTATCAGAGATGTGGCTTATGGATTAATACTATCACATAACCTATCTATGTATTCTATATCTCTTTATAAAAGAAGTATATAAAAGTCCCCTAACCTAGATTGAATCCATATGTGGTACCCTTTTATAGAAATATTATATAGGAGGAGTGGCTAGTAAAGTTCATAGATTATATAAAAAAATCCCAAAGTAACAAGGCAACTCACCTGATCAAAGTGCAGTGGTGGAACCAAAAGTATGAGGAAAAATCCTAAGAACCAAAAGTGGTGATGAAATATATGTACCTTCATTTGTTGTATCCCATGAAATGAAAATTCAAGGGTTAAATTTTTGAAGGTGGGAATAATGTAACACATAAAATATTTATAAATGAAACATAATTTTTTGAATAAATCCCATATTTATTCATATATTTATAGAAAACACATGAAAAAATAGGTTTTTTTGGATTGATATAACCTTTTAGATTAAATATACAATAAATAATATTAATTATTTATTATATAGTTATTTTACTAGGACTATTAAGGTTATTATATTAAGTTTTATGATGAAGACCCATTGATATTGACGGAACATGTAATGGCCTCGACTAGTAGGATTGTACCATGTAAATCCCTTTAAATTGATCATACAAGGGAGATGGAATCACTGGCCTTTTACATTTTTCAAGTATAAGTCTGGATCCCACAATATAAACATGACAAAAAACTATTGATGGTAAATGATCAAGTATATCAATATCACTACCAAAACATTGTTCGCCAAACCATCCTAAGAAAGTGTCATCATCACAGACTTTACCCTAAGGGCATACACTAGGGTAATATGTGGTTATGTATCTAGATCATGGAAGTATGAAATTTTATATTTTATTTTAAATTAAATAAATAATATATTTATTCCTCTTTATGGATACTTTATAATGGATTATATAATGGGTTTAACAAAAATGAGATTTCTATATAAAGAAACCAAAATTGTATTTTTTAAAATATATTTCTTAATTAAAAAACACCTTTTGATATATTCATGAATTATGAAATACATGATATTATCATTATATATTCTTATTAAATAATATTTTGTTAAATATAATTGATAATATAGTTTAATGATTTCCAATGTAATCATTATAAGGGTCAGAAAATTATTAATATTGTGAAAATAAGTACTTTTAAATATATGATAATTAGTAATTAATGTGGTAAATTATCATATTTTGACCATTGTTTTAGTGAAATAATTATCATTTTTAAATCAGTACTTCAAAATTATCCAATGGTGAGATTTTCATAATTTTTTGAGATAGTCAAATGTTGTGGTAAAAATAAAATATAGTATAAATATACAGTCTGTATTATGATGTCATTATATCCCAAAAATGATTTAATAAATAAAAAAATAAGTATCATCATTCAAAACTACTTTTCCCATTTAAAATAATTCATTTTTTTGTTATTTTTGTAATTATATAATCTTTAAATGAATCATCCAAAACCTATATTATATTTTTCAGGTTTTAAAATCACTGATTCTTAAGCATGAATCACTTTCTTTTCTAAAATGGTATTATTTTAATGGGTTAGTTTCTTAGAATAAAAAAGTAAATCCACTCCCCTTTCGTGGAAACCATGTTTCTAAACAATCAAAAGGATTTTTGTTTTAGTTATTTTATTATAGAGACTCAAAACCCAATGTATAGATATTAAGAAAGATTAAAAAAATATTTGTCTATAAATACTCATCAAACCCCCAAAACCTATTCAATAAAAAACCCATTTAGAATGAAATTTCCTTCCATATCCCTCTCTATGTCCCTCACATGGTTTTGTGAAGATCTTAATAAGACCTTCCTAAACATTTCAAAGCACCATGTCAAGGTAAGGGATCCTCTCCATCTATTTATTCAAACACTTTCTTTGTATTATGTAATTTTATTTACAATATTTAATGTTTGAATATATTTTTACACTAATATTTTACAATCTATATGATTTCCATGTAATGAAAGACACCTTTTACTATCATTGAACCCTTTAATGAATTTTTATGTACACCGGTTATGATAATGAAATTATCCTTTTCTTTTACATTCCAAAAATTTGTATAGTGAATTCTCATTCCCATTTCCACTATAAGGAATTCGAATATATGTACAAATCCATAATTTATTAGATAATTACCTCTATATAACATAAAATCCATAAATGTGAAAGGTGGGACTAGAATTATATAGCCCTCCAATGCATCAGTTAATGTTTTTTTCACATTAGATACCTTGTATAGTTCATGAGAGGTTATCCTAAGTTCACTTGGTTTTTATTTTTCTGTGGTTAGCCTTGAATTATTCTAATGAAGTCATGTTTTTTTATAAGGACATTACTATATTTACATGATGTTATCATCTTATTTCATGCATTGATGTTCTTGTTTATGATTCATATCCAGTTAGTTTCACCTTGATATGGATATTGACATACAAGAATTACTTTTATCATGTTACGATTTGATTATTCCCATAATGGGCTTTATAGCTCACTACTTTCATATGTATATCCCATGGTTATCCTATGTAGTTTTAGAGGATCAATGAAAATTAAGTTCATGTTGTGGAGTTTTTTAATATTGTTGTTTTATCATTATTTAAATTTATTATTATATTTATCTAATTCCTCAAAGACACTATTCCTCTAAATATTTGGTGATTTTATTGTGTGTGTCCTTACATAATAATTCATAAAATATATTGAATAAATGACATGGTTTTTTATAATTATAAAATTAACAAAAATTTTCATTAGAGAACATGGGAAATTTCACCTAATTTTACTTTTATTTGTCATTGTCAAATAAATTAATGAACAATGTGAAATTTAATATCATTAAGGAATTTTTATTAATTTATCCATTTATCATTGGACACACAATCAACATTTATCATTATTTAATCTTGTATACACCATGAAAGACCTTGTCAGGGAAGATCCACATTACTTGCGGACTATATCATTTCCAACCATATTCTATGTATTTTTCATTATTATCCAAATTATAAGTGTGGGGGTATAATAACTCCAAAACCCCACTCACAGATCTTGTGCTAAAAACATAATCTTTATTTTTTAATATTTTATACCATTAAATGTTACCCATTTTATCCATTAAAATATAATAATAAAATATAAATATTTGATCACATACATACTCAAGGACCATTTTAGTTTAGAGGTTTAGATAATTAGGAAATACTCTTACATAAAAATAATCGCATATTCAATTGATTATTCTGCCTACTATATCCCACTTTTCTTATTTCAAAATAATTCATCAACATCTCTCATAAAATAATTCACACATTAAATGTCACGCTCGGTCGTCTTTTAGAGGTACGACTTATTTTTTTTAAATTTTTATTTCATGAGTTTGGATCGTCGGTTTATTTAATTGCTTGGTTGATGTGTGGACTGAATCGACAAGGGGCTTCTGCAGTGGCGCTGATAAATGCGCGTTGGCCTTACATCGCTTGGCGTGCGCGCGAGGCACGAGCAAGCTGGATAAAATTTATTTTAAGTGCGCGTTGATAAGTGCGTGTTGGCTTCACGTCACTCGGAACGTGGTGCCGATGCTCGAACGTTAAATAGCCGGATAAATTTTTATTATGGTTTTGTCGTTTATTATTGTATTATGATTATATTATTAATATTGTTATTAATATCTTTATAATTATTAGGATATTATTATTATTGCTAATATATTATTATTATTATTATTATTATTATTGTTATGTGGTTATTATTATTAAGATTTTGATTATTATTATTACTATTAATATTATTATTTCTAATATTATTATGATATTTATTATTATTATTTTATCTTAATTTTTTTGAATTTTTTCCCCCATGCCTAACCCTAGCCGCCGCCACCCATTCTCTCTCTTTTTTTCATTTCTTTTCCTTTCCTTCTCCCTCACGCCTCCCCCCTCCTTCTCTTCTTCTTCTTTTCTTCTTCTCTCCTTCCTATCCTTCTTCCGCTTGGCCTCACTCTCACGCCACATCTCCTGCATCTTCACTCCCTCCCCTCTCTCCACTCTTCTTCTCCTCCGCCCCAGCCGCGTTCCGCCGGTCCTCTCTGCCGGGACTTCATCTCTACTGCACCTCCCGACAGACTTCTCCTCTGCTGCGCCGCTCTTGCACCTCCTGCCGGACCGGCTCGGCTCCGCCCCGTCGCACCAGCCACCTGCACCCGCACCAGGCCCTTGTCGTCCCTGTTGCACCCTCGCCGGAGCCGTGTCGGACCACCACTGTCCTGCCCCGAACCACGCACTACGCCCCCAGCTCAGCCACCCTCCTCCTTCCTGTCTGATCGTCGTCGCACCAGCCCAGCGGTCGCCGCTGCCTCGCCCGTCCCCCCCCTGCCTGCAGCCGACCCTGGTCTCTCAGGACCTCGGCCTCAGTCCCTCCTGCTTGCCCAGCTTGCCACGCCCACCTAGAAAACCGCCGCACCCCCCCCTTCAACAGCGTACAACTGCACTTCCTTCTCCCCTGCTCCGCTGGACGGCGCCGCCGCACCACCCTGCCCGAGCTTCCTCCGCCCCTGCCGGTTTGTTCCCTTTTTTTATTTTTATTTTGTTTATTTCATTTTATTATTTTATCTTATAAGATATTATGGTTTTCTTTTATTATTATTAATATTTTAATTGTTACATTATTACAATAATTATTATTCTGTTATTATTAATATGTCAATAATAATCATATTATTATTATATTATTATTATTGTTATTATTATTAAATTATTATTATCAAATTATGGTTATGCTAATATTATTTTTGTTATATTATAAAATTACAATTATTCTATTTTGGGTATGCTATTATCATTATTATTATATTATATTATTATTACTATTATTATATTATTATTATTATTCTATTATGTTGTTATTATTATTATTATTATTATTATTATTATTATGTTATCGCTATTATTAATATCATCATTATTATTATATTAACAATATTATTGAACCATTGACGATCTGCTGTTTTTAGGATCTGATTGACGGCTCAAGACGGTGCGATTGTGGTGAAACTGGAGTCTTGCACTGTGTCTTTTGTCGTTCCTGTTTGAAGTAGGTGATTGCGCACTCAATTATCATCTGGCGATCTTTTTGCGTGTTGGTGTAATCTTTCAGCACCCTGCTAATTAGTTTCCATATTGAAAAATTTGTTTTGATTACTTTATAAAAGTGTGCATCTAATTTGCCAGTGGTCTATTTATGTGGTGCAAGTCCATTTCTTTTATTGCGGAAACTCACTTTGGCTGTTTATTATTATTTGTAAGCTGTGCAGTGTGGTTTAAGTTTTTTATTAAAGTGGAAAAAGAAAATGGAAGTTTTGGTGTGTGTGTTTGTGGTTTCCATAGAGGATATCAGTGTGTAGGTGACATGTTTGGCTCTAAGTTATAATGTGACATGCTATATGAACTTTGATCTTTAGGTGAGCACAAGGAGGGAAGTCGGGGTATTAGGTGGGGAGACTGGGACTAGTGAGCTAGTGTTCCGGAGATGACCCGCCCCGGTTTCACTGGCAGGTTTGACGACTGCAACACTAACTAAACATATGATAGCTGAGGGTCATGGCCTTCTATGACACGTGTTCTATGGGTCGTGGCCTTCTAAGCCCCATTATCTGAGGGTCGTGGCCGCTTATGCCATGTTTCACCGAGACACGACGTTCTAGGATCCCACTAGTTCTAGTACCCATAGGGCATTTTCCATCCTTTGGTTCCACCAGTTACTTTGTGTGCATAATGATACATGTTATATCACTTGAACTGCCATCCCAATGTGTTTATCTTGAACTGCCTTTCTTTTAAATCGTTTTATGAAAACCATTTTCTTTTTCACTTATTTCTCTCTTTATTTTAGCATTGAAAATGGGTTGTCTTTGGATAGTTGTGCGTGGAAAATTTTATTGGTGATATCCTGCTGGGCGATTGCTCACACCCTACTTACACCCTTGGGTGTAAGTAGACTTGTTTACTTCTGATACAGGTAAGGGTCCAGCTTTTGGGAGCAGTGGTTCAGGTTGTTTGCAGGACTATCTACGTGTCGTTTTGGTGGTGGCTGAGAGGCGGTGTCCTCACACCAGGAGACAGTCCTTATGTTGGTTTTTGGTCACCTTGTTTTAGTGTTATTTGGGTTTTGAATACTTGTGAACCAAAAACCTGTTTGGTAAACTACATGTTTGACTGTAACCTTTACTTCTGTTTGGTTTAATTTGGTTGGCTGATTTATATTAATTCACTTGGGTAAATCGTTTCCAAAGTTTGTTTTGATACCTAGGCACTTGTGCCAGCCCGTGGGGATCGGGAACGCCATTTGGGCCTTGCCGCGGGCCGGGTCGGGCATCGGTTCGGATGGAGACCCAATTCGGTTCGTGACAAAATGGTATCAGAGGGAGGTTTTGTTGGTGGATTATGTTATTTGGGATGAGATGGATTATACATGAGTTGGGTCTGTCGGGGCTCAGAATTCATGTTGCGAGTAGGGTGCCTGGCCAGCACACCTCGTGACAGATACTGAGTCACCAGGGGCGACTCCTGCCCCCGCCCCTGTTCCAGCTAGAGGGGAATAATTCGGCTCCAGGAAGGATAGATATCAGGAGTTTCTGAGGATCAAACCTCCTTCTTTCTGAGGTGGTTCAGAACCTCAGGAGGCGGAGGAGTGGCTTGAGAAGATAGAACGCATGTTCGATTTCCTTGACATGCCTGAGGAAGTCAGGGTGAAGTGTGCCTCATTCCAGCTGGAGGGTTCTAGTCGCAAATGGTGGGAATCAGTGGTCCAGGCTGGGAAGCATGAGTACATGAGTTGGAAGGATTTCAAGGGTATCTTCAACGAGCAGTATTTTCCAGAGTTCGTAGCCTATGATAGATCTTGGGAGTTCATGGAGCTATCGCAGGGGAATCAGACAGTGATGGAGTATGCGAATCGCTTTGCTGAACTGGTACGGTACGCACCTGAGATAGTTTCGAGCAAATTCTTGAAGGCTCAGAAGTTTGAGAAGGGCCTTCGACCAGAAATTCACTCCCATGTTTTCTTGTTCAAGCTGAAGACTTATGCTGAGGTGGTCGATCGTGCTTGTATGGCCGAGATTGACCAGAAGGGAAAGTGGGGGTTTTCTGGATCAGTGTCAGGGCCTGGCAGTGGAAGTTCATCTGAGAAGAATAGGAAGCATGATGAGCAATGGAAGAAGGGTGATGGCAGCTCAGGTCATCCTCCCATGCAGTTTTCATCTGGGTCTACTGGTGCAGGGTTTGTTGTCTGCCATCAGTGCAAAAGGGCAGGGCACATCCAACCTGTTTGTCCATACCCTCCCAGACCATGCCATGGATGTGGAGTTTTGGGACATCTACAACGCTTCTGCAGGACTACACGCCCTTATCAGAGTGGGGCTGGATCAGTGGCTTCTAGAGGGGTATCAGTTCAGTCAGAGCTGACCAGGATGACAGGATCTCGGTTTGGTGGGCGTGGTGGTAGGACCAGATCGTCTTCAGGGAAGAGCCATATCAGGGCAGAGCCTCAGGCGAGAGGTCGTTCTCAGGAAGGGATCAGGCAACTGCATGATGTGGACCAGGCACCAGTGGGATCTGATGCAGGGTCTTCGACAGTTTGAGGTACTATTCTGGTTGCATCTTCTATAGCTGCAGTTTTATTTGATACTGGTGCTTCAGTTTCTTTCATATCTGCTCGTTTTGTGAATCTGCTGAACCTACCAACCGAGCTGTTATCATTTTCTATTGAGTTGGTAACGTCGTTGGGGAAAAAGAGGGAGCAAGGCCTTAAGTGCCGATCGTGCACACTCTTTGTGTCGGGAGTCGAGATGGAATGGGATTTCATGGTCCTTGACATGGACCTATTTGATGTGATCCTCGGTATGGACTGGCTGGTGTGCTTCCTGACGCACATTGATTGCTATCAACGCCAAGTCATCTTTACAGCACCAGATGGGACTCCTCAGTTATTTCACTGATAATGGGATCCTCAGTCGGGACGTGTGGGACCTCCACTCCCATAGCTTAGAAATCTTGCTTATCAGTTTTCATCGCTCGCGCTGGAAGACGATGGTGGTATTTCACAGGGCGGGTTACCTCGTGTAGTGGATGAGTTCCGAGAGGTCTTCCTAGATTATTTTTTTGGCATACCGCCAGAGCGATATGTGGAGTTCTCGATTGAGTTGGCGCCGGTAACACAGCCTATATCTCTTCCCTCCTATCACATGGACCCCACCGAATTGATGGAATTAATGATACTGCTGGACGATTTGGAATCCAAAGGATTCATTCGCCTGAGCGTCTCTCCTTGGGCCGCACTAGTTTTATTCGCAAATAAGGCCGATGGAACCCTTCGGTTGTGCATTGATTACCAGAAATTGAACAAGGTAACCATCAAGAATAAATACCCTTTGCCTCGGATTGACAATTTGTTCGACCAGCTGAAGGGGGAAAAGTGGTTCTCCAAGATTGATTTGTGTTCGAGATACCACCAGCTCAGGGTGAAAGAAGCTGATATCCCGAAGACGGCTTTCCAAAGCAGGTACGGTCACTTCGAGTACTTGGTCATGCCTTTCGGACTGACGAATGATCCTGCAGTTTTCATGGCGCTCATGAATAGGGTGTTCCACCAATATCTCAACTCATTTGTCGTGGTATTCTTGGATGACATCCTGGTCTATTCTGGATCCGAGGAGGAGCATGAGCATCACCTGCGCGTTGTTTTGGGCACCTTGCGGGATCACCGCCTTTATTCCAAACTCACAGAGTGCAATTTATGGATCAGGGAAGTGAAGTTTCTGGGGCATGTCGTCTCAGAACAAGGGGTTTCAGTGGATCCCGAAAAGATTAGAGCAGTTATTTCTTGGGAGCAGCTGAGAAATGTGTTTGAGATCAGGAGTTTTCTGGGCATGGCTGGTTATTACAGGTGCTTTGTCCGGGACTTCTCGCGGCTTGCCTCCCTCATGACCGCACTCACCCAGAAAGGGGTTAAGTTTGAGTGGAGCCCGCAGTGCCAGACATCGTTTGAGGAGTTGAAGCGTCGGTTGACCACCACACCTGTGTTGACTTTACCGGAGTCGGGAAAGGGCTATGTGTTGTACTGTGATGCGTTAGGTACGGGCCTTGGATGTGTGCTCATGCAGGATGACCATGTTGTGGCTTATGGTTCTCGCCAACTCCGGCCGCATGAGAAGAACTATCCGACTCACGACTTAGAGTTGGCAGTAGTGATGCATTCTTTGAAGACGTGGCGCCACTATCTTTTTGGGCAGAATTTTGTGGTCTACTCTGACCATAAGAGCCTGGCCTACATTTTCTCTCAGATGGATCTCAATTTGAGGCAGCGCCGCTGGGTCGAGTACCTGCAGGGTTTTGATTTTGATATTGTCTATACCCCTGGAAAGGGTAATGTGGTGGCTGACGCTTTGAGCAGAAAAGTACCAGTGCAAGCGTTGAGGAAGTCCAGCAATGAGTGGACTTTGATGGGGCTCTTCGCCCAGATGCATTTGGAGAGCAGGGAGCACAGTGGAGGTACTTTCTTGGCTAGCATCCAGTTGACTCCTTCTCTTCTAGAGTTGATTAAGAGGGAGAAACCTGGTGATGAGTTGTGTCAGCGATCTATGAAGTTTCTTCATGGTGGGGAGACTCCTTCTGATTGGTCTATGTCTTCCAAGAGGGTCCTATGGTTCAAGGGCCGTGCTACAGTACCGTTGACTCTGCAAAAGGTGGTGATGCAGGATTGCCACCAATCTCAGTGGGCCGTCCATACTGGTACCACCAAGATGTATTACAATGTTCGCCGTCAGTTCTGGTGGCCAGGTATGAGACGGGACATAGTCGACTTCGTATCCAGATGTTACACCTGCCAGCAAGTGAAAGCAGAGCATCAGAGACCATCTGGCCTACTCCATCCATTACCCATTCCTACCTGGAAGTGGGATGAGGTCGCCATGGACTTCATCATTGGCTTGCATCTTACACCTCGAGGGAGGAATGCTATCTGCGTGGTGATTGACCATTTGACCAAGTAATCTCACTTTATTCAGATCAGAGATACATCATAGGTAGAGGAACTGGGCCGCTTGTATATTCAAGAGGTGGTCAGACTTCATGGCGTGTCGTCGGCAATTGTTTCTGACAGGGACCCCCTCTTTACATCTCGTTTTTTGGGGAGGCCTCCAGAAGGCTTTGGGGTCACAGATTAAGATGAGCATGGCATACCATCCTCAGACCGATTGCCAGACAGAGCGGGCGAATCAGATTCTGGAAGACATGCTCCGAGCCTGTGTGCTAGATTTTGGAGGCTCATGGGATAGCCATTTGGGACTGGTCAAGTATGCTTATAATAACAGTTACCAGTCTTCATAATAATGGCACCCTTTGAGGCGCTCTATGGTCGGCCTTGTCGGTCCCCCTTGTGTTGGGCTGGGGTAGGAGAAGCCTCGCTCTTGGGACCGAGCCTTGTTCTGGAGACGTCTGAGAAGGTCAAGCTGATTAGGCAGCGGTTGTTGACAACTCAGAGTCGCGACAAGTCTTATGCATATCAGAGGTGGCGGGATCTCGAGTTTTCAGTGGGGGACAGAGTGTTCCTGAAAGTGGCCCCTCACTTGGGTCACCGTCGTTTGGGGAAATAGGGGAAGCCGACACCGAGATATGTCGGACCTTTCGAGATTCTTGAGCAGATTGGCAAGGTGGCATACAGGTTAGCTTTGTCGTCGCAGTTGACGTCGATTCACGACGTATTTCATGTCTCCCAACTAAATAAGTACAACCCCGACCCGTCGCATGTGCTGAATTGGGAGGAGCTGGAGATAGAGTCCGACTTGTCTGTGGTCGAGCGACCAGTGCGTATAGTGGATTCCCCGGAAAAGGTGTTGCGTGGAAAGACCATTCCTCTGGTCCGTGTTCTTTGGCAGCACGAGAATGATGAACACGAGACTTGGGAGCGAAAGTCATGGGTTGAGCAGGAGTACCCATTTCTATTCTCTGATCAGGATTTGAGCTGACTTTCCGAGGGCGGAAAGTTTTCATGGTGGGGAGAATTGTCACGCCCGGTCATCTTTTAGAGGTACGACTTATTTTTTTTAAATTTTTATTTCATGAGTTTGGATCGTCAGTTTATTTAATTGCTTGGTTGATGTGTGGAATGAATCGACAAGGGGCTTCCGCAGTGGCGCTGATAAATGTGTGTTGGCCTTACATCGCTTGGCGTGCAAGCGCGGCACGGGAAAGCTGGATAAAATTTATTTTAAGTGCGCGTTGATAAGTGCGCGTTGATAAGTGCGCGTTGGCTTCACGTCGCTCGGCACATGGTGCCGATGCTCGAACGTTAAATAGACGGATAAATTTTTATTATGGTTTTGTCGGTTATTATTGTATTATGATTATATAATTAATATTGTTATTAAAATAATTATAATTATTATGATATTATTATTATTGTTATGCAGTTATTATTATTAAGATTATGATTATTATTATTACTATTAATATTATTATTTCTAATATTATTATGATATTTAATATTATTAATTTATCTTAATTTGTTTGAATTTTTCCCCCATGCCTAACCCTAGCCTCCGCCGCCCCTTCTCTCTCTTTTTTTCATTTCTTTTCCATTCCTTCTCCCCCACGCCTCCCCCCTCCTTCTCTTCTTCTTCTTTTCTTCTTCTCTCCTTCCTCTCCTTATTTCGCTCGGCCTCACCCTCACGCCGCATCTCCCGCATCTGCACTCCCTCCCCTCTCTCCACTCTTCTTCTCCTCCGCCCCATCCGCGCTCCGCCGGTCCTCTCTGCCGGGACTTCATCTCTACTGCACCTCCCGCCGGACTTCTCCTCTGCTGCGCCGCTCCTACACCTCCCGCCGGGCCAGCTTGGCTCTGCCCCGTCGCACTAGCTGCCTCCACCCGCACCGGACCCTTGTCGTCCCTGTTGCACCCTCACCGGAGCCGTGTCGGACCACACATGTCCTTCCCCGAACCACACACTGCGCCCCCAACTCAGCCACCCTACTCCTGCCTGTCCGATCGTCGTCGCACCAGCCCAGCGTCCGCCGCTGCCTCGCCCGTCCCCCCCTGCCTGCAGCCGACCCTGCTCTCTCAGGCCCTCGGCCTCAGTCCCTCCTGCTTGCCCAGTTCACCACGCCCACCTAGAAAACTGCCACACCCCACCTTCACCAGCGGACCACCGTACTTCCTTCTCCCCTGCTCCGCTGGACGGCGTCGCCGCACCACCCTGCCCGAGCTTCCTCCGCCCCTGCCAGTTTGTTCCCTTTTCTTCATTTTATTATTTTATCTTATAAGATATTAAAGTTTTCTTTTATTATTATTAGTATGTTAATTATTACATTATTACAATAATTATTATTCTGTTATTATTAATATGTCAATAATAATCATATTATTATTATTATTATATTATTATTATTATTATTATTAAATTATTATTATCAAATTATGGTTATGCTAATATTATTTTTGTTATATTATAAAATTACAATTATTCTATTTTGGGTATGCTATTATCATTATTATTATATTATATTATTATTACTATTATTATATTATTATTATTATTATATTATGTTATTATTATTATTATTATTATGTTATCCCTAATATTATTATCATCATTATTATTATGATAACAATATTATTGAACCATTGAGCGATCTGCTGTTTTTAGGATCTGTTTGACAGCTCAAGACGGTGCGACTGTTGCGCAACTGGAGTCTTGCGCTGTGTCTTTTGTCGTTCCTGTTTGAGGTTGGTGATTCCGCACTCAATTATCATCTGGCGATCTTTTGCGTGTTGGTTTAATCTTTCAGCACCCTACTAATTAGTTTCCATATTGAAAAATTAGTTTTGATTACTTTTTCAATGTGTGCATCTAATTTTCCAGTTGTCTATTTATATGGTGCATGTCCATTTCTTTTATTGCGGAAACTCACTTTGGCTGTTTATTATTATTTGTAAACTGTGCAGTGTGGTTTAAGTTTTTTGTTAAGAGGAAAAAGAAAAAGGAAGTTTTGGTGTGTGTGTGTGGCTTCCAAAGAGGATATCAGTGTGCAGGTGACACGTTTGGCTCTAAGTGATAATGTGACATGCTATATGAACTTTGATCTTTAGGTGAGCACAAGGAGGGAAGCAGGGGTATTAGGTGGGGAGACTGGGACTAGTGAGCTAGTGTTCTGGAGATGACCCGACCTGGTTTCACTAGCAGGTTTGACGACTGCAACACTAACTAAACATATGCTATCTGAGGTTCGTGGCCTTCTAAGCCACATGTTCTGTGGGTCGTGGCCTTCTAAGCCACGTTATCTGAGGGTCGTGGCCGCCTAAGCCACGTTTCACCAAGACATGACGTTCTAGGATCCCACTAGTTCTAGTACCCATAGGGCCTTTTCCATCCTTTGGTGCCACCAGTTACTTTATGTGCATAATTATACGTGATATGTCACTTGAACTGCCATCCTAATGTGTTTATCTTGAACTGCCTTTCTTTTAAATCTTTTTATGAAAACCATTTTTTTTGCACTTCTTTCTCTCTTTATTTTAGCATTGCAAATGGTTTGTCTTTTGATGGTTGTGTGTGGAATCTTTTATTGGTGATATCCTGCTGGGCGATTGCTCACACCCTACTTACACCCTTGGGTGTAAGTAGACTTGTTTACTTCTGATACAAGTATGGGTCCAGCTTTTGGGAGTAGTGGTTCAGGTTGTTAGCAGGACTATCTACGTGGCGTTTTGTTGGTGGCTAAGAGGCGGTGTCCTCACACCGGGCGACAGTCCTTAGGTTGGTTTTTGGTCCCCTTGTTTTAGTGTTATTTGGGTTTTGAATACTTGTGAACCAAAAACCTGTTTGGTCAACTACATGTTTGAATATAACCATTACTTCTGTTTGGTTTACTTTGGTTGGTTTCTTTATATTTATTCACTCGGGTAAATCGTTCCCAAAGTTTATTTTGATACCCGGGCACTTGTGCCAGCCCGTGGGGATCGAGAACGCTCTTCGGGCCTTGCCGCGGGCCGGGTCGGGCATCGGTTCGGATGGTGACATGATTCGGTTCGTGACATTAAACCTTTCTAAGAATAATTCATTCATTATTATTCTTCGTAACCTTGGGAAATAGAAAATATGATAAGGGTGAGCTCAAACACTTAGTAATGGTAAAAATAAGCATTAGAAAATAAATTTCATTAATGAGAATAATATGTGCATAAGGGTATGATGACATAGTCTATGTTCATTAGCATAACATAATAGAAATCGTAACCATAAAAACATAGATAATAAATAATGAGACTTGGAATAAATATTTCACATAATACAAGAGTCATATAAGTCAAGAATCATGAGTTATATCTAAAAATAATTGATTAAAGGATCCATTAGAACTCAATGAAATAATTGAGAAACTATTTATTTATCTTGTAGAACAAAACATTCATCATGAAATTAATTAATTACATAATTCTCACATCTCTTATGATTAAGCTATAACTAGAAAAATCCATCATCCCTTAGGAGTATCTTATAATCATTTTACTCGATCATCTCTGAGGAGTAACATAATTTTTTTGACTCTTAGGATTATCTTCCATCATGTTTACTTTATCTCATTACCCAATGCACTATAGGGCTATAATGTCCCCACATTTATTATATCAGTCAAATTATATTAAGTATTTCATTTCACTCCCAAAAATCACTTTACCCAATCATTTCCAAGTACCATATCATTAAACAAAACATATGGATGCATTCATTTCATCAAAACTCGCATAGCTTGATTTCTAATGAAAATAAATGTGTTTCCTAACAATATATTTAAAACAACATAACAAACCATTTATATAAGGTAATAGATTTTTATCATAAGATAATTTCCCTATTGAAGCATGGGAATTATTTAAGGATGATGAAATTGATGAAAATTATTTTAAATGTACATTTAAAACATTTCTCGGGGAATAAGGGACAATAACATTTTCTTTTGGTGCCTATATAAATTAAAATTTAACCAAAAAATATAGAAAATTATTTTGGTGAAAAATAATCATGGAGAATTATAAAATAATATTCATAACCAAGAATATTTATGATTATGAGAAAATCAATTAATATCATTAATGTTAAAAATAAGCATTCTTTTCAAAAAAAATTGAAGAGAGTCAAAAGTGAATCATATGGAAAACAACAATAAAATTAATTTTTAAAAAAATTTAAATTATGCTTACAAATCATGGAAAATGAAATCAAGAAATCATTTCTATATATAAAATATCTAATCTGAAATTTTATATTGATCATAGAGGAATATTTTCTTTGATAACCACTAAGACCATTATAGTAACATTTTTACAGGAAAACATTATGGCCTATTTAAACCAAAAATTTAATAAAAGAAAGAATATAAGAAGGGATATAAAATACCATGTGAATAAAAAGACTCATAATATTATATCTAAATAGTAATTATATACACTATATAAATTAATATAGGTGCATTAATCCAAACAATTCTCAAAGAATGAAGTTTGAGATGAGAAACACATGCAACTCTTATAATACATGTATCAAAATGAAATTAAATAAATGAACATAACATTATATTATAACACCAAAAAATATCATGAAATAATATGTTTAAAAGCATTCATGGGGTAATAATTGTACCATATGAAATAAATCATGCAGCATAAAGTGACTTTTGTCTCAATGAATTGACATTGAGACCAAGAAACCCATTGAAACTTCTATAAAATTTGAATTAATATATCATGAAATAGATAAATAAAAATGAACATTAAATGTCATAATAAATGGTTCATTCATGATATAGTTTCTCAATGTGAATCATATAAAACCTATAAAAGAAAATTCTTGCATACTGTAAGACATGTCTCCAAAAACATATATTGAGACATGTAATCCTAATAATGATCGCATTAATACTGTTACAATTAATCAATGAAGTGAGAATGTGTAATAAATTTTAAAAACAGTGTAAATACAATATAATATATTAGTAGGAAATTTTACAAATAATATTGGCATAATATAGTCAATGAAGTAGATATATGACCCAATGAATGGAAATTATGTTAAAAACTCATTTCCATGACTCCATACAAGTTATGTATATCCTTTTTATACTATATAATACACATATATTAATTACAGAATTGTTTAATATTTTTTCCTATGTATATTAATTTATCATTAAATTATTAATAAAATTTATTTCAATGACATATTTAATTACACAATCGGTTAAGTCCATGTCATATTTTTAGTATATTTAATTCATAATTTCAAAATGACTTTGGTATATTTATCATGGTCAATGTTTTCATGGTTACATCATAACTAGGATAATAGAAATAAAATATTAATCATTTTTATAAATTAAATAATATTTTTGAACCATCCATTAAAGGTGAATATAAAAAATTAATCGCATTACTTCATTGAGGTGGTAATCCAAACATACACATGAACGACGTTACCATTTTCCAAAGGATTGAAGGGTTTGAAAATATATTCTATTATATCATTAAATATATATAATTATTTCTAAAATATAACATATATACATAAAATACATCATTATAAATAGTTAAGAGATGTACTGATGGAAAATGAAATACATCACTTCATAAAATAGGTAGTCCCCAAAAACACCTGAATGATGTTTTCATTCCATAGATGATGTAAATGTAGATCAAAAATGTTATTAAGTTAACATAATAACACCTTATTATATGGTACATAACAACTGTATTGTGTTTTAATGGTTATTATATAATTTATCTTTGTATATGAAGAATTAAAATGAAAGTGCTCAGTTAAGATGAATACATACTCGTTAAAGAACCTCCTTTGAATATCTCATCAAGGACCATGAAGATGATATTTAAAAGAGAGCATAACATCTTTAAATTATCAAATAAAGATTTTAAAAAATTTATAGAGTTTATTTTGGATTTGTTTCTGAATAAGTTTATGTAATAGATGAGAGGTTGTTACCTTATATAAGAAAGGATAGGGTAACCATTGGAATTCGTTAATGTAATAAATTAATAAAAGTAAATTTTCAAGTTCATATCCCTCTAAAATATTATATTAAACTTTTATAATTAATATAAGATGAAATAACCTCATAAAATAAAATTTATACATGTTTAGGTGATTGTTTAACACTTATATCTTATTTTTAACTCCCCGTTAAAACTTTGGACGATTACTGTGATATCAAAGACGTTTACACTTTAGGGGTAATTACATTAAATGTAAATGTAACAATAATTGTTAAATTTATGAAATTTTAAAATATATAATATTTATTTGTATAATTATAATATTTTAATGAGTTTTCAATCATTTTATAAAATATTATATAACATAAAACACAATTAAAGTCAATTTTAGGGATATTCAAATAATTTACATTAAAAATATCCAGATAGTAATTTAGTATGAATATAAACTTTGAAATAATTCCTAATAATTTTTAATTGTATAAAATATTTTTGGATCAATATAAAAGACCCCAAAAAATATAAATTTTTATGTTTTTAAAATCATTTACATCATAATTCTACTATTAATACAATCTCTCAGTCATCATTGTATAACAATTTAACGTAATTATTCAATAACAATAATGGATAATAAATTATCATAATGAAAATATCATTCAAATTTAAAATAAAAATTTATAACTAAACATAAACACCTTTTATCCTGATGAGAAAAATATTATATATATAAGAAAAGAGTGATATTTTGTATTCATTTTTAACATTAAATAATATTAATGTTTTTATCAAAAAAAGGAAACCAGGTAACCATATATTATAATATATTATATGTATGTTCAAAACAAACTCATAAAATATAAATAATTCAAGTGTTAGATATATTTTTAATTCCAAATCACATTATTTTTAACCATATTTAGGTAATTTAACATTACCGAGGTGAGAAATATTTACAATAGTTACAATTCATAATAATAAAATATACTAAATAATATTTACTGAATTATAACCTCATAATTCCAAATATTAAGTAATTTTATAAAATTCAATTAATATAAATGGTAAAAATTACAATTAAAATAAACCTCTAAAACATGATGAAAAATAGTTTTCTATAAAAATGCATTTTTTTCCTAAAATAAAATAATACCAATATCCAGTATAATGATGATTATTATGTAACTAATTAGATTATATGAAATTAATTAATTCTTATATTTCATTAAAATAATGTTTGAAACATAATGAGTCTTTTAAATTAATTTATTTAATGAAAAGTAATGGAAATTTATAAAATATGTATTTTTTACTATTTACATAAGAATAAAACATTTTTTAAAAATTTAAAAGTTTATCCTAAGATAATTTTGATAATATCATTCAAAAATGATATAATTTTTATCCAATATAATTTTCTAAAACTAGAATAAATTAATTATAATATTCTCTCAACAAATTAAATAAAGCCCCTTTTGAAGAAAATATATTTATTAAAGCATAAAATAACCTTACTAAAAAGATTTTTCTTATTACATAAGAATTAATCAATAAAATTTTATTTAGTTTGAAATTATTATATATTTTATAAAATAGTTACTCATATTCACACACACCAATTCAAGAAATTGGATTTAACAATCATATTTAAATAATATTATTTAGTTATTTTTTTAATCTTGATATTTCATGTCATATATGTTATTAAAGATTGTTTTATTTTAAAATATAGAGTTTTTTCTTCCCCCGCAATATATTACACCTAAAAAATTATCTTGAGATTGGTAATTCAAGTGATTAATATTTGAAACTATCTTTATTGAAAATCAACATTATAAATGCGATAATACAACATCATTTTGAATGGAAAAAATATGAAATTAGGAGGACATCTAGAATGACACATAACTAGGTTTCCACATTGGAGAAATATGGGGAAACTAAATATATTGGTAGGGAGGATAAAATTAATTTATAAATAATTAGGGAAAACTATAGAGAACCTTAATAAAAATAAAGTGAATGATAATGAGAGAGTCAATGCCCAAAAAGAAATAATTCAATGAGGTGTGAAAATGTAATAAATTTATCAAAAATGATTGTAAGAAAGGAAAACAATTACATTTTCAAGATAATTTATGTAATGGTGTTGATTATGTTTCCATCAGGATAATGAACATCGGAAAATGCATTTACTTGATTTATTCAATTCCATAAAGGCAATTTCATCAATTAGTTTCATATTTTCGCATGTTTCTAGCTCTATATCACCCTATACTAAAAATAATAAAAATTCTTGATAAATATTTCTTTTGTCAATATCATTAAAATTGTCTTTCATTAGATTATAAGATCAATAAAATTATGAAAATTTAATCTTTTTATAATCATTAAAAATGGTATATAATGGTAGGATAATACCCAGAATTAATCATTAGAAAAAATAATACATTGAAATCCAAAATTTTCTCAATAACACCCAACATTTAACATAGATTATTCCTTAAATAATTATCATTGTTTATTAATTATCCTAAAAAACTTGAACATTAACTAATTTATTAAACTCAATTTTTGTTCATAACTTTTAGCTCAAATTTCCAAATTTATAAAGGTATTGTTCCCAAATAATCATTCACGATAAACTTAAGGGCTACATATACCTAAACTCAATAAAACATCAAGGAATGTATCATTAAACACCATAAAATCTCATCACTTAAAACCAAAAAAGTAGTGTGGATTATTTTTAATTTGTGATCAACCTTAAGTTTATGAATTCATAATAGTATCTATGTTAATTAAGTTAACATCAAATAAAAACATAATAGTATCCAAAGATATCAGATCCCTTCATTGATACCAACTATAATTGACATGAACACACACTCTCATTTCTGGTGATAAAAACACAATCATTACATTTTTGGATTTGATACCATGAAATGTGACATAATTTAATGTAGAAAAAACAATCAAAACCAATAAACAATAATTGATCACTTACATACCCAATTACCTTTTAGGTTTATAATTTTATATAATTTAGAAAAACACTTACATCAAAATACCCACATCTTAATGTGATTATTTTTTATACTATACCTATTATTATTATTTTATAATAATTCTTCAAAATATTCTATTAAATTATTAATATATAAAACCTTTTAAAAAACAATTAATTTAAAATAATTCTATATAACCTAATGAGATTGAAAACATAATAAGGGTAATCTAAAATGCTCATTAAAGGTAAACATAAGCATTAAAATTTTACTATCATTAATTAGTATAAGATAAATATAAGGGTGTTATGACATAATCAATTTTTATGATCATAACATATTTGAAACCATACCCATCAAGACATGGTTCATAAATCACGATACATGAAATAAATCACTAACATATGATATGTTCAATATAAGTAAGTAATTATGAGCCATAAGAAAATAAAATCCTCTAGAAAAAGGATCTATTAGAATTCATAGAATGAATTTAAAATTATATACTTTTCTTATAACACGAAATATTCATCATAGAATCATCAAAATATATAATCTATACATCTCTTAGGAGTAACAAATAACCAATAATCTTTTTCATCTCTTAAGATAAACATTCATATTGTTAACTCCTTATCATTACCAAATACATTGGAAGGCTATAACAAACCCAACCATCACATAGTAAAATATTTCAATAAAGTATTTGGGTTCCCAATATAATACATAATTCATCAATAATGTAAATGTACCATATCATGGAAAAAATTAAATAGATTCATGAATTTCATTAGAACATACATTTTATGATTTACCCATGAAAAGAAATATGATTCCTAACAATATATTAAAAACAAATTTATAAAACATTTAGAGAAATAAATAGAATTATATGTTAAGTTATTATCCTTAGTGAATCATAGTTAACATTTAAGGATATTTTCATATAATAAAATTACTTTAAAAGAATATTTAAGGTATCTTTTTGAAATTTGGAAAAATGACAATTATTTTTAGTACATTTAAAAACTAAAAATTATAAAATTATCAAGAAAATGATTTTCTGTGAAACAAATCATGGTGAATTATAACATAATCATAAAAATAAAAAATATTTATTATTAGAAGAAAATATTATTGTGTCATACATGTTAAAAATAAATATTCTCTTAAATTGTTTCTCAAAAGATTCAAAGGTTACTCTTACAGAAAACAATAATAAATTTCATTTTAAAACACATTTACAACATTGTTAATGATATTGTAAAATAACTCCAAGAATAAATTTATATTTTCAAATTAACATTATTGAAATATGAAAAATTTCATAGAGAATGGTTTTGGAAAAATGTCATTAATACTTGTAATGGAATAGTTTTAAATAAAAATCGATTTACTAAATTTTAAAACAAAAAATATGTTGAATGAATGAACATAAGCAGGAAAATTAAATTTTATGAGTATTAAAATTATCATGATATTACATTTTAGGAGTCATTAGATACATTTTATAAGATAATATATGTGAACAAATCAATACATGTCTCAAAAAAATAATTTTGGGACGAGAAACCCTTCCAACTTCGGTAATGATTGAATAAAAAATCCCTTGAATTAATGAACATAAACGAATTATTTAAAACACAAAATTTACATGAAATATTATGTGAATAAATATTTATGGGATAGGAATCACACTATATAAAATAAAATAAATCTTGGTGTATAACATGAAATATTTCATAAATAATTGAAATTGAGACCCTGAAAACCCTTGAAACATTTATATCATTTGAATAAATATATAATGAAAGCGGTAACATCAAATAAAAATTAAATAATATGGTTAGAGAGTAATTCATGAAATAATATACCAACAGTAATCATATAATCCTTATAAAATAAATTAAGAGGATATTGCAATAGATGTCTCAATAAAACAAAATTAAGACAAATTATCCATACAAAAACTGTTTTACTGAAGTTCAAATTAATCAATGAATTTTTTTTGAGTAAAAAAATTAAAATAAAAAAAATGGAAATATAAATAAAAAAATAAACCGAAATTACACACATAACATTGGTATAAAATAGTCAATGAAGTATAATTATTACCTAATTAATGGAGATGGAGTTAAAAACACCATTCCTTGGGTCCATATTTACAGTGTATGTCATCTAACTCCTGTATAATAAAAATATATTAAATATTTAATAAATATAGATCCTTTTTCGGTTTATAAATTTATAATTAAACCATTTATTTTATTTATTTCACCGACATATTTAATTATTTAATCAGTTATTTCCACATTAGATGTTTTGAGGACGTTTAATTTTTAATTTTAAATGAGATGGATCTGATGACTGTAGCCAAAGTGGTCGTCGTTAAATCATCATCAAAATAATAACCATGACATAATTATCATTTTATAATTTAAATAAAATTTTATAACCATTGATTAATGTTTTATAATAATGATGAATCGCATCGCTTGGTGGAGGTTGTAATCCATGCATACATACAAATGACATAACTGTTTTCCAGCGAAAGGGAGGGGAAGAAAAAAGAAGATATTTTTATTTTGAATATTCTTAATTTTTTTTTATTATAATATATATTAAATTAATAAATTAATATAAATATCCATGAGGGGATGTGATTGAAAATAAAATACATCACTTTGTGGTGGTGGTAATCCCCACATGCGCACAAATGATGTTTTCATTCTTCATATGATGGAAAAGAAGATGAATAATGTTATTACATAAACATAATGAAATTTAAATATATTTAATATACTTATTTTTTTAATATTTTAATTTTTTTGAAAGAATTAAAGGACGTAGAATGATAAGTAACATTAAAGAGATCAGTTAAGGTGATTACCACCTCTTGGAAGAACCTCCTTTAGATCTCTCCCCAATGGCCATAGGGATGGTCATTTCGGATTACCCAACCCTATAAAATGTATCAAAAGGATAGAATATTTTTTGTAGGGTTTCATTGAGATATTTGAATTAATTATTTTTAGGAATAGAGGACAACTAGTGTAATTATATATGAGATGATAGAGGAACATTTGGAATTACTCAATGTATTGAATTAAAATAAATTAATTTTCACTTTAAAATGTCATAAAAATATTATATTTTCAATATAGGATGTATATAAGTAAAAATAACTCCAAAAAATAAAAGATATACATGTATAGGTCATATTTTAACCTTTATCTCTCAATTTTCATTCTTCGTTTAAGATTTTGATCACAATCGTGATATCAAAGTCTTTTACTCTTTTAAGGTCATGAAAGCTATTGTAAAAGGAAAAATGGCCCATAAGTATAAAATGGTTGTAATTATAAACTATATCACGCTAAATTGGCCAATGTTATTTTTTTATGAATTTTAAATCATTTAACAAAATATTATTTGACAAAAAATACAACAAAATTGTCTTTTTTAGACTATTCATATTATTTACATAAAAAATAAAAATATGGTAATGTAGTTATAAGATAAAATTTAAAAAACACAATAATAAAAAATATATTTTTCAACAAAAATCATGAAACTCCATAAATAAACCAAACAACATTGTTTTCTATGTTATTAAAATCATTTACATGATTTTTCAACTACAATAAAAAGAACTCTGTTGTCAATGAGTAAATCTTTTATTTAATTTTTAAAGCACTAAAAATTAAAAATAAACCATAATGATAAATGTAACACCAAGATATTTTATGGTCTATTTCTATTTGAACAATTTTATTTATTTGACTGCTTGTGTTACACTCAATAATGTGCTTAGATGAAGCAAGTAACGTTATTATGATATTATATGTTTGTTTTCATCTAGCCATTGGATTGAAAACAATGAATAGAAATAAATAAATTATGGTAAACATAAATTATCCAAATTTATAAAATTAATTAAACATTTATCAAATTATTATAATTAAAAACAAATATTTTTAAAATAAAAGTGGAGTTTTTTTCTGAAAAAATTGTTTTTATGTACAAAATATATTATAATTTTAATTAACTAAATTAATCACTATTGGTTAATGATTTTAGTTAAATTTAAATATTATTTATTCAATTAATTTTTTTAATCATTCAATAATTATTTGTTTAGGAATAGTATATGAATAAATATAGATTTATACTTAAAAATATATATTTCTGAAAAGTCTTTTTTTCGCATTTTTTATACATACATTAAAATTATTTTCAATAATTTATTGGAATGGAATTATATAAAATTAATTATATATTTAGAATCATGTGGTTCAAGTTTAGTAATTGTTCCCCTTTTATTTTTGGTCAATATGAATAATATCTATTTTGAAATTCATCACCTCGGTAAATTGTAAATCAAGTTAATCTAGGTTAAAAATAAGGGGTAAGACATTATTATTTATCTTCATTATCATTGGATAAATTTAATTCTACCCTTAACAAATTATGTATTAAATTGAACTTTTTAATGGACATTTTTTAATGAAAAAGACTTATATATTATTTAAATCAAATAAAGAAACACAATGCCACACTTTTTTTAATATCTATTATTTATCCACATAGAGAGAAATATTTTATTAAAGAATATAATTTTATATTTGGAGAATAATAATATTAATTTCACGATATAAATTTATTTTGAATTTTACTAATTATAAAATTACCATAATTGCTTATGAAACATCGATGCGGTATTTTTCTAATTACTTAAAAAAATATAATATATGATATTATAATTTTTGAAAGGGATATCATTTGAATTATTTAATTTGAAACAAATATTTAATAGATATATATATATGAAATTTTTTAGAGGTTTTCATGAATTATATTTTGGTTCACCCTTTTTCTTGATGTGTTTATTCTTAATTTAAATGAATAGTTTCAAAATTGACGGTAATGTTATTTTTCAAAATAATATTTTATTAAATTATTTAAAAAACATAAAAATCATTAAATAAGAGAAGGTTGTAATTATATGGTATAAAATTTCATTAATGGACCATTTATGGTCTAAGTTTCATTTTATAAGTAAAATTTTTAACCCTTCAATATTAAATTTTTTTTTATCATGGTTAAAATTAAAATTGGTTAACTATAGGTTAATAAAAATGAAATGATTTAAAATTAAAGAAAAACATGTAAAAATTATTTTTTATTATGGTATTAAACCCCTATTACAGTATATCTTCTTATATCTTTACATTTTGATGTATTTTTTTAGAATGAATTTATTATACTCTAATCGTTTGAAAAATTACCAATGTACCCCTCACCACAATTATAAAAGGGCACTAACTCCCTCCCTACCACACACCATATTATGCCTTATATATTTGAAAAATATATACAAATTTATATTCTTCACTTCCATATAATCATTTTATTGTTAATGTAATTTTCAATAGACCGACTCTTGGGCCATTAAGAGGAGATCTAAAGGAATTCTTTCTAAGAAGAGGTAATCACCTTAATTGACCACTTTCTTTAATACTATTTTTTAAATTCCAGAAATATATGGTATTTATGATATTATAATAACATTATTTTCCTATATATTATTAAATTTTATTACGATTATTGTAAAACCATTATACACCCATGTTCACATCTAATGTGAAGTGAAAGAATCACTCAGCCGTACATAGGGCTTACCATCTCCACATTATGATACAATTCATAATTCTTCACCAACTTTTGTAGTTTGTATTGTGATGTTTTTAATGTTTATATATGATATTTATGAAATAATTACACTTCTATAATTTTAATATAACATCTAACTTATTTCTTTCAAATCCTTTGGGAGATGATATCGTCGTTCATGCGTACGTGTGGACTACCACCTCCACGAAGTGAAATGATATATTTTTCACTTATATTTTACTTGGTAGGTAGTGACAATAAATTTAGTGAATATATATGATATATATGATATAAGAACTAATCTATAATTCATAATTGTTACTTACTTTTCTTTTTTTTCCATCAGTTGAAAAATGAAAATAATGATCATGCATACGTACGACCTACCGTCTCCATTAATGGTGCAAGGCATTTTTTATCTCCAAATTATTATAGATGAATCTAAATATATATATATATATAACATATATTATAATTAAACCTTTATTAATATTACTAATGGGATAGAACAAATATAGATTTAAAATTACTGGAACTACTAAACAGAAATACTCATGATAAGAAAAACTGTTAGCACATGAGAATAACAATTTTAATAAGGAATTATTGATAAAATATTCGTTTAAATGTTAAAAGGTATCATATATACAGTTATGAATATAACAAAAACCCTTAAAAAGAATTATAATAAATATAAATTTATTATACAGGATGTTATCATGATTTTGAAGCAAGGGGAACTTGAGGTAATAGTTTCTTGTTTCACTTTTACTTTATTGAGACATATGACATTTTCACCAATTATTTATTTTTTGGGGTTTATACTACCAATATAATATATTATAACATTAAAATATTTTGTTTAATAGCATTTTGAGTATCATTTGGAGTTATTTCATTCATGTGACTTATAATTCTAAAGATACCCATGTGGTAAGTGTTTTATTTCACAATCTCTTAAATATTCAAGATATTCTCTATTTAAGTCTCCATTGAGAGAATTGTTTAACTGTTATCATCCATGTCCATGTTTTTTTAATCAATAACATTTTAATTATTATAATATTCTGCAATTATTTTATAAATTTATTTTTACCCATGTTTTACTATTTAAAAAGGGTTTGAAAGGTATCTTTCTATCATTTCACAAATTAGGTACTTTGGGAATTTTACAAAAAATGTGTGAAAGAAATTTTTCTATCTTACATGTCATGAATAAAATTCCTACCTGGATGGATAGTTTTTTTCATTGAGGATTCCATTACAGGTTCCCATAGTTATTTTCAACGAAAATTCATCCCTTCATAAATGTGAAAATTTAAAAAACAAGTGATTTCAAAATGTAAATTTTATTTTCCTCAAGAATTATTCCAAGTGATATTTCTTAATAATTTTATATATAAGATGTAATCCTTTTTTGTTACTTATAATTATTTAGGTTTATTATACAAGGAAACCATATTTTTCATTTCATTGTATGAATTATTATTAAGATAAAAAATGATTATGAAACCTATTTCCATGGGTAATACTATGATGAAGTGTTTATGAAAACATTTCATTTTCATGGTATCTAATATAATGAATTTTTTGTTATCCTGTGGCACTCATATGTATGATTTTCATTGTGTAATGGGTGGGTCTTATATCTCTTTCTGATGAACTAGCTAAACTATTATATCTCATGGTATTGTTATGGGAAGCAAGTTAAAGTGCATGATTTTTTATAAGAAACAAGTTGATGGGTTTGATCCAAAAAGGGAAATAAGTTTTTTTTATTAAACTAATAGAATTATTGGGTTCCTTGATACAGGAGATGGTTCTAACATAGCCCAAAGGGTGTTATTGGTTCCCATGTATTGGAAACTATTACCTTATATTATCCATGATTAAAAATGTAACTGGTTTTCCAAACAATATCACAAGATTAAATATACATTTTAGTGTGATCAACAATCATAAAAGAGAAATACCAAAATAGATTTTGTTAAATAGTACATGAAAATTTAAATTAAAATCCAAAAGGAAACTGTAGTTACAACAAAAAAAATTCCCAAAATCCTATATAACAATTCCACAATAACTCTACCATTAACCATCATCACTTCACACTTCAAAGGATCCCGAACATACACTGCCTCCCAGTGGTGCATTACCTTTGATTGAACCTAGAATAAAATGTCTATAAATTCCTAATTTCAAATGTAAGGTGTAATCTATAAATCCTAGTTTGGTCCTACCATGCGTCCCATAATAAAAACCATAAAAAATAACCATTTATCCTATCAATTTAAATTAAATAATAAATGTAATTACATGTATTTTAAATCAAAACTTGATTTAATTAAAATATATTGAGGATATATCAATAAATATTTCCAACAGATCAAAATAAACATGTTATACAAAATAATTATATAAATCAGTTGGCATGAATAACAATTCTATAATTCAACTCGATGTATAAACCAATCCCATAATTCATGGACAATGGTAATGATCCCTATAATATTTTAGTTTCTTTATAAAAGGATCATCATGGTTCTCATTTATCAACATAGATCTAGAAAGTTTTACATCCTCAAATCATCACCCCATTTGGGGATCCACTATAGGAATTAAAACTATACCTTGTTAGGTGAGACACTATGGGAAATAAAGCTGATCTATGTTTAGATAGTGTTTTCATATTACGTCCATTTTATAGTTGATCATTATGCAAGTTTTTTTATATCATTTATATAATAACTACCCAATATTATATGTTATCCATTCAGTTAATAAATCAGTCAAATTGTTATTTGATAATATCAAATCATTTCAAAATAATTTTTCTAAATTTCATCTTTAAAAACACCTTCCTCGTTTAAGAACCAAATGATAGGTTTTCATTAATTCATTTCATTTTAAATCATAATTCAATTTTATTCAATTTTACCACAATCATCATAAATTAATTCCATCAAATCAATTTCTAAATCAATATAGAATTTTTATCAAATCCACTGAAATTTTAATTATATTGAAATTAGAGGGTTTCTCAATTCACATGCCTATTTCAAAATCATAGATCAATTCCTCTCAAATTCATATCATTAAATCATTTAAAAACACTATCCAAATCAATAAATAAACATATTTATTTGATTTATTGGAAAAAGTAATAGAACTACATACCATTAAATCAAGGGATCAGAAACCATAAAACAAGTAATGGGGAACACGAATGAAGAACGATGGAATGGAAGATCTATGAAAAAACCAAGAATATAGATAAAAAGTGTTTAGAAACATCAATTACATGATTATATATCAAACTCTATGGAGGAAAGAAAGGGAGATCAATTAAAACTACAGAAGAGGATCTACCCTTACCAAGTGAAGATTGAATGAGATCAATGATGCTTTGATCTGCTAAGAAAATGTTTTGGAGGAGTCGATTTCACCTCTTGAGAACCTATAAGATCCACGAAATCATGTTAGGGTCGAAAAGGGTGATTAGGAATCCTAAACAGGGGGTTTGATATTATTAAATAAATTTTTGGGGCATTAAAGACACACACAAGTAGTTTCATGGGTTGGGATGCACGGTTAAACATACCGCGCACCCAAACCATACACCCCTATTATCCGGGGTTCATGGTTTCTTCATGGTGGGAACCTGGTTTATGTAAACATGTTTCAACCTTATATATTCCCATATCTTAAGGAAGTAAGGTTTGGAGGTTCTGAAAACACAGTTTGGGAAAAAAGTACAACCCCCTTGAGAGAACTATCCAAGGGACGGTTACCTAGACCAAACCAAAGAGTTTTCCCCAACCATAAACATTCCGAAAGGGATAAAAAAACCCAAATTCCTTCAATATGAACCCATAAAAATACTGCCCTTCAAAGTGATCAAAAATGGTCAATGATTACCTGAAATAAGGTTACAAGATGTTATAACCTCCCTACTATAAATATATTATATCCCCAAAAATCTTATTAAGAAACCTCTATATTAAAGAGGTGAGGCCATTTCCCTCTCATAAATGACTTACACTCCCTTGTCTCATTAAAATCAGAACCATATTTACATAGTACATCTACTAATGTACCATCTATCCATAAAGTAACATTGTCTTAGAATTAATAGACCTAAATTGATGATCAGTCATGGGTGAATTAGGCTCAAAATCATGATCCTGCCAACACAAGATAAGATATGGGTCAGAAATATACATCCGGATATATGATACACGAAACACATTCTGTATCGACATTATCTTCAATCGAAGTGCACAGTGGTATGCCACATTCCCCACATACTCAATAACCACAAAATGTCCCACAAATCGTGGTGAATTCTTCCCCTATTTCCCCATCCATTAAGGAATCAAATGTGGAGAAACTATCAAAAACTCATTTTCAAAAACATAGAACTCCAGATGTATCTATTGATTATCAACATAGGATTTTTGTTGCCTATATTACATAAAAATTATTCAAAGAATCAACTAAATCTTTTTCATTGTTTATTAGACTAAACAACTGATAAATCATCACCAATATCTAACCATCACAATGGAGATTTACAATGAAAACCATAAAAGGCCTCCAAAGTAGCCATATAAATTATAGATCAGTAACTATTATTATGAAAAAACCCACCCACTACCAAATGGACATCCCAATATCCACTAAAGTTGAGAACTGAGGTACTTAACATGTCTATAAGAATCCATATAACTCAATCTATTTGTCCATCCTTCCATGGATGATATGTCATGCTCAAACGTACCTAATATCCTAGTTCCTCATGGGGGAATCTCCAAAAGTGAGAAGTAAAATGGTGATCCCTACCATAGAATTTAAAATATGAAACTCCATTCAAATGAAAAATCTCTTTCACATAGATAATTCCAAATTCCTCATCATTTTTTGTATCCCGAATGGGTTAGAAGTGAGATGATTTGGTGAGATGATCAATCACAACCCAAATCACATTTTTTCCGAGGGGTAAATGATAACCCAACCATAACATCTATAGATTCATCATTCCAATTCCAATTCAGCACAATATGTTTTTAAAGAAATAATGAAGGTCTATAGTGCTTAACATTCACCTACTAATAGATATAACAAAGGTAAACAATGTTAGTGATGTCACGTCTCGTACCAGGAAACCAAAAGCATCGGTGCATATCATAACTCATTTTTGTGTTTCCAAGGTTTACCACCCTTTGGGAATTTTGGAAACCCCCCATTATAGATTTTTAATGGGAAATGGTGAAAATAGATGATTCTGAAAACATTGGATGACCTCAGAAGAAAACATTCACTCACCAATGGTCTCCCCACTATAAATAGAGTATGTAAAGATACAGAATTTATCAACAAGTTAATTTTCATTAAGAATAATCTAAATAATAGCTGAGTTCAACCAAACTCTTATCAAGAAAAACTAAGTCCCTTATCCTCGGACTCCAAAATAAAACTATGAAAAAATGTAAATTATGTTCCACTCTTCTAATGACTCATTCACATCTTGGGTCAAATGTTTCATGAAAAAGGCATTAATTATTGAATTCTCCTTCCCTAGTTTGTCTGTAATGTCAAAATCAAAATAGTAAAAAAATCAACCTAATGACTCTATCAAAGATTAAAATATTTTTTAGTGAGATATAATTCAGTATTTTGTAGTTTGAATAAATGGTATACCATTTTTAAAATTCTAATCGAACTAAATCTTAAGAGAATGCATCACAGCTATGAGTTTTAGGTTAGGGGTTAGATAATTATTCTTATGTGGCCTATGTTTTTTTTTATTTTTAGGATACCATGTGATAATCCTACATAAGAATATTACTAAAACCTAAAATGGATACATAACACAATGTCACATAGACCTGGAATAACTCTTGAAGAGTAAACACGAGAATCAAAGTCAAGAGTTGTTTCAGATAAACAATATAAATCTAAAAATTTTCATTCCACAAGGATATCACTCCCCTTTGAGTGAGAACAGTCATTGGAGAAACCATATTTGAGGAATATTTAACAAACCATGGGTAATACCCCACTCTGCTAAAAAATATTTATATCTCAAAAACAATATGTGCTTTCTCCCTTATCATAAAAACCTTCGCCTACTCAAGGTAGAAGAAAATTCCATGTTCTAACACCACATGTCCCAAAAAATCCATTTCCCATTTCCAAGAATTACAGTTTAGAAGCTTCATGTAAATTCTATGATCTCTAAATAATTATAGAATAATTATCATATGATGAACGTGATCCTCCACAGTTTTAATGTCATACAACATATCATCCAAAAATAGAACCATGAACACCTAGAGAAACTCTTGGAACATTATTTTCATCAAATTCATAAAGACCATATGATAATTTTTCAGGACAAATGGAATAATGAGATACTCAAAGAGACCATCTCAACTTATTAATGTAGTCTTTGGAATTCCAGATTATTTTACTCTTAATTAGTGACAATCAAACTAAAGATCAATCTTTGAGAAAACAATTTCCCTTTATTTTTTTTCAAATAGATCATTAATCTATGGTTAAAGATACAAACTCTTTACTATAACTCAATTGAGTGTTCAATAATAAACATAGAGATGTAGTGTTATTTTATGATTTTTCACTAATGAAATGAGTTTCTCCCAAGTTAGAAAACTAAGGCATATAAATCCTTTCTCTAATAGATCTTTCCGTGGAATATTTATCTCATTCAACTCTGATAGTCCCATATGGTAAAAACAAATAGACATTAGCAGAGTACCAGTTACTAAATCAATAGAAAATTTTACCACTCTTACTAGTGGAAGACTAGAGAAATAATAAATAAAAACGTCTAGAAAGATTATGATGATTGGATGGGGATCATCACTAAAATATTTTCACACAATTTAAAAATAAAACATTGATATTAACCATCCCATCTTTAGAAAATATATACTAGCTATTCTCAACAACTGGTCACATTATCCCTGAAGGACAGAACACAACCTATCTGGTGCAGTAAAAGAGACTTTCAAAAAGTAAAAATCAATTCAGGACTTAATAGAAATCATTCTAATCATCCCAAGGATTTAATCTAGAGGTTTTATGGTAAGAAATAGAATATTACTAGTAGTATACATCTTTAGAAAGGGGAAAACTAAATCATGAAAATAGAGATCGTGCACTCTCTATATTTTAAGGGGCATAATAATATCCATTACATAAGGCCAAATATCTATAGAAATATTTAACAATTTCATAATATGGGTTTATAAAAATTATTTCAATTTTATGTAATTAAATAAAGAAATCAATAAGGATGATTCTATACTGATGTCACATATCACGATCCTTGGACCCCTATCAGCTTCCTATAGAGACTCTTTCACTATGTGAATAAGAATTGCTCCAGATGCATATAATGGTAACCCAATATATCTCAATTAATATTAATAATGCAATTTAATTTTAGGATATGATGAAATTCATCCACAATAAGGATCAGAAAAGATAAGGAAAAATTTTTATAGGTGTCCTGAAAAACCGAAAAACCACAAATCATGGCTACCTCAGTGAAAAAAAGATTCAAATTCCCAACCTCACCACATTAGAAGAAAGTTAAAGGTAATTTTATAGGAACAATAGGAGGTCTGAAAGAAACATATTGTCGATAACAACCATGAGGTTCATCCTAATTAATATTTCCTTTAAAACAACTCACAGAACTTCTACTAGTAAAAAACTGAACTTCCATTAACCCAGAATTTCCATCCTGGATTTGCTCATCCATCAATATCCAATACAGTAAATCTACATAAGAATCCATAGTTAGAAAGAAAACATGAGATTGAATGTCAGTTCAAATAACCATCTCAATTATTTTTATAGTTATATTCTTATTAGTCACCACCTTATGGGAATTCGGAATATGCTCAACATATTTGTTTCAATTCCGAGTTAGGGTCATGTCATCCTACTGGAGATTGAGAAATCCTTGGATTTCTATAAGACCATAGATTCTATATAGAACTAATCAGTGAAAATAGCTCAAAATTATTTTCATTCCAAACCTGCATGATTTATATTTTTCACTATCGAATCCCACCATCTCCTGTTATCTCTTCCAACTTAAAGGTAGAATATTTTACATTAATAGCTTTAGGAATTTCGAGGAACTAAAAAATAATCTCTATATTTATCAAATGGTCCTCTGCCTCTTGAGTATTGTTAGAACCATATAAATTAGGTTTATTTTCTGAAAAAACTCTTGAGCATGATCAGAATATTTGTCCCATATATATTCTAATATTATAGTCTAAATCTGAATGAATTTGGGTACTTTTCCTAAATATGGAACATCCCACACCACTATCCAAAAAAAATCTAGTTCACTAGAGGATTTTCTCCCTATGATTCGCCAGCATCTTCCTCTATGGGCCTATTCACACAACTTTTTAGAGGTATGAAACTACACAACATTAGCCCATAACCCTAAATACATCGTAATGGTTATACAAATAAACAAATAAAATACGATATAATAGAATAGAAATTCCATTGAGTAGAAATTTACTATTTAGATTTCATCAAAAATCGATCAAATGTTTGAAAAGACTAGAATCATATAAAAACATTCCTCAACAACAATTTCCCCAAACACCCACGGTGACTTAAGGATTTTTACAATGAGATCTGGCTAGGGACTCTCTCATAAATACCTCATTGGTTCTACAAATACATCCCCAACTATATGTTAACATAAAGAAAAGATTATTAACTCGTACCTTTAAAACCACTTTGCCATGAACCCTTTCCGATACTTTGGTACCCTGACACTAGAGTTGGTTTTGACATATCCTAAATGTATTTCTCTATCCACAAGGGTTGGACCATAACACTCGACCTCAAACTAGATTAAATAAGGAACATGTTTTCTAAAAATTGAAAGATAAAAGATACAGGTGTGTATACTAAACAAACCAATAGAAGAAGTACAACAATCAACTAGGTAAAACATTACCCAAATAGATAAATAATCAACCCAAAGGAAACTACAATGTCAACCAATCAAAATTCACATACTCTTATGTGAAAAGTGTAAAATTACACCACCAATCACTATCATCGCTTTATAGTCCAAAGTATCAAAACACCTACCACCTCCAAGCATCACATTCCCATTGCTCAGACTTGACATAATAAATTCCACGAATTCTCAATGTAAAATGTAGGGTCTGAGATATAAATCTTAGTAGGGTCTCAAAAAAGGATCACTAAAAAATAACATAACTATTAACCAATTATACAATTACTTTAAATAAAAATATCCATGAAATTAAAATTTCCTATTCTAAATAGAAACATTATTTCATTCAAAAAAATTTAGATATATCAAAACATATTTCATGCAGGTTGAAATAAACTATTTATACAAAACATTTATATAAGTCAATTGGAATGAATAACAATTCAATAAATTGACAACATGTAAAATCAGACCCAGTAAAGACAGAACCATTATAATGATCCATAAGGTATGTTAATTTATTGGTAATAGGATCCCCACACTTCTCTATTATCAAAATGTCCCTATATATGTGTGAACTCTCAAATCCTCATCATATTCGGGGAGAATCTTTGTCCAATATAACTATACCATATTAGGGGATTCCCTATGGGTAGTCAATACTATCTGGGTTTAGATAGTTTTGTCATCGTAAGTACATTTTCAAGGGGATCAATAGCCTAGATTATGTGTCCTAGTTATGTACTGACTACCAATGATAGCTTGGGCTTCAATCAATAAATCAATCAATCATTTCAAAAATTTACAAAATTTAATTTCCCAATTCCAATATTCAACATACCTTTATCATTTCAAAACTAAACCATTTCTATACTTTATTCAATTTTAAATAATATTTAAATTTTAATCCAATTTATCAAGATCATAATCAAATTATTTTGTCAAAAAATTACAAATCAAGCCATCATTTTTTATATATCCACCTTAATTTTAATTCCATTAAAATTGGATTTATTTCAATTCACATGCCCATTTTAAAATAAAATATCATTTCATCTCAAATATGTGTTCTCAAATCATTTAAAAACTCCATCTATGTCAATAAACCAACATATGGTTTAAATTTAATGGAAAATACATATGGAATAACCAACCATTAAATAAAGGCATCACAATGATCAATGCATGAAATGGAGAACACAAAAAAAATCAAAGTGTGGGAGATCATGAAGCCCATCCTTGAATCAAGATAAAAATAAGGAGTTAAGATCCCGAAATTACCCGATGATATATAAAATTTTAGGAGGATAGAATGATATATTATGATAAAATACATGAGGGGAGATCTAATTACTCAGATGATATCGAACAAAATTAACAATGCGTCAATCTGCTAAAAAAGGTATGAATTAGTCAATTTCACTTCTTGAGAGCCTCCAAGAGCCAAAGAATCATGTTAGGGTCGAATAAAAGGATTTGGAATTTTATATGGGGGTTAAATATTTTTAAATAAATTTTCAATGTATTAAAAACCAATGGACATGGTTTGTTGGGTAAGGCCAAATGGTTACACAAAACGTGCACCCTAACTTTGCACCCCAAAAAATTGTGTTCATAACTTTTCCTTCACGGGAAAATGGTTTTGTAAATTATGTGAAAACCATGCATATTACCACTATCTAAGTCCTCATTATTTGTAAAAACCATTCCCTATCCATAACACTATAAAAGATAATGTGGTTAGATTTGCTAAAATATATGGTTTTTCCTAACCATTAACTAACCATGAACTACCTCAAATGCCACCAAAACATAGAAAATTCTCCCATTATAACCAAAAAAAGAAAAACCTCTATTAAATGAGAACAAAACAAGGTTCAATGAATACCTAAAATAAGTTAATGGTATGTTACATTTTTTTATTCCTAATCCACCATTCTTCATAGTTAACTAAGGAATATGAAATGGTTTCTATAACTATGAGGACTCCACAAACATTTTTTACATGAACATGTAGTTTATTATTGAATAATGATTTGTTCTTATTCGTACGATTCAAGTCTTATAAAATTCTAACATGTTACACCATGACTCTTGTTTATTATCTTATTTAGATTTTATATGAACATTGTAAGTTATGGTCACGATCTTATACCCTAATACTTATTAAAAGTCTTCATATGATCGTCTATTGATATCTCCCATGTTTACACCTAATGATAATATAAGAACACCTTTTTATTTTGTTTCATTTCACTATGTTATGAATAATATTAATAGTATGGTATACTAATAAAGAGTGATTTGATGTAAGATATTTATGGGAGATTTTTAAGATCTTTTATAAAATTGGAAGATTGTATATCTAGTATCCAATGAAATTAAACCATTATGGTTCTAGAATGGATCATATAGTTATTTATTGAATACTAATATAAATTCATGGAATATTTATGTACGAAAAAATCATTCCACTATAGCCGGTTTCAGAGCAGTGTTTATTCAATATTTAGATATTATGATTGTAAATTTATTTATGAAAACCATACGGATATGTTTAAGTATAGGATGAAATCATAAAGTTTTGATAATGATCATGAATAACATAGGTTAATCCTAAGGTTTCATTGAATAATTTATCATCACTTAAACATCTATAAATGATTTTTTAGAATAATATGGTTTTTAATTATGAATATTTAATCTCTTACTAGGATTGTTAGTCTTAGTTAAAAGTTAAATCTAACAGAACTGTGTTGATGGTGAATGTGATGGAAAATGAAATCCTTTTACACAGGAGAAACCATTTGTTATGGGAACAAGAATGTAGAATCTTGTTATTAATACTGATGAAAAATTCATAGGCTATGAATCATTTTGGTTTTCCAAATGATCAATGAATGGAACAAAAAATATTGAATATTTCATGAGGAAACATCCACCTTCTTTTAGTGGATATTTTGATACACTAGTGACTGAGTGATGGATAAACACCATTGATAAAATATTTTCAATTATTTGATTCTTAGGACATGAAAACGTTTCTCTAGATGCTTATCATTTTAATAGTGAAGTAGATCTATAAAAGAATATTATCAAGAATATGAGTCAAGAGGAAGAAATTAAATCCATGAAATGTGAGGAGTTTAAAGTAATATTTTTTGTATATACATTCCTTATCTTCTATGTACAAATATAGAAGAATAAATTGTTGATATAATGCAAAAGGATTATGAATCAATTGGTACAATTGAGGAAAATTTTATAATGATTTCAAGGTATTCCACTAGTTTATTTATATTCGCCGAATATAAATGTTATTGATTATTTGCTGGATTAAACCAAATTATCAAAAAGGAATGATTTATAAAATACATAAGAATCAACAAATAAATCATTCGATGTTAACTCAAGGTATAAATAGAGATAGGATATTCCCACCATTCGCATGGTTTGGATAAGAAATGAAAGATCAAGTTTCAAGAAATCATTAATAAATAACATGGTAAAAATAATTTATATCCATATACGTTCCATAAATGTGGTGATATACTTCAAGGGAAATTTTTGAATGGAATTTGGTGGTACATTAAATATTAAAAGGTGGGTTACAATGCCAATGAATGTTGAAAGGTGATGAATAGGTAAGTTAATTAAAAAGAGGAAAAGAAGATTCCAAATAATGCACAAATGATGCTCTAATGCATCAAATTAATAGAATAAGGGAATTATACAAAGAAATAATGAATTTAAATTTTTTAATATTAACATAAACAACCTCAAAATCCAAAAGGCAATTTTAAATCTCTTTTAATCAAGAATATCAATGTGGGTTATTAGAATAATCTAGAAAAAGGTGTACTTATTATATACTCTAAAATATTTAATGTCTTATTTGATTATATATCCACCCACTATTTTATTTATAAACAATTTTATAAGGGTATCACTATGTCACCTTAGCAATTAGATGTTGAGTTAGCTATGAAATCTCTTAATGACACAATTTTAATATATTTATTATATTATTCCTCTCTGATTTAAGTTTGTTAGAAAGTGATTACTCTAAATATTTTTATTACCCCTTTACATAAATTTAATGATAATATTATCTTTCATTTCTATTACCTATTTGGATTACTTAGGATGTAATTTTTCATTTCATATTCTAAACGAACCTATGATCATTGTCGATGTGTGGAAGAATATGAACATATAATATAAAATTCGTCCATATTGGGGTACTTAATTACTTAACATGATGGTTTCTTATATTAAATGGTTGGGGGAAGATCAGAATTAAGGACACCTTTATTTTATATTATTAGTTTGAGGTATTTCTAGAAGAATTTATGGGTATTCCACAAAACATTGAGGTTTTTTTTCAACTGAAATCATACCGGGTGATATACCTATATCATGTAATCCTTATAGAATATACCCAATTATGAAGAAGGAATTGAATATGAAACTTCATGAGAGCCTTTAATGTTGATTTATTTGACCGAGTGCATCACCTTGGGGTGGACCTTTTTTGTTTGTTATGAATAAATATTTATCAATGTGGCTATACATTGATTATTGAGAACATAACAAGATCATTATTATGAACAAGTACCATCTACCCCATATTTTTATCTTATTTGATCAGATATGCATATCCCAATACATTTACTAGATATATATTTATTTTAGATATCAATAATTGACGGTAAAGAAAGAGGATATACCCATGAAAACATTTTTCACAAGGTATCTTAGCTATGAATTTATAGTGATTCCTTTTGGTCTTACTAATTCTATGTTATCTTCATAGATTTAATGGATAGTGTCTTTTTAGAAATCTTTGATCCATTTTTTTGTAGTATTTTTATATAATATTCATATATATTCCAAGAGAAATGAATAAAATTATGATCACTTGAGGATTGCGCTTAAGAACCTAAAGATGGAGAAAATTTATGAAAAAAAAATCCTAGTGTAAATTTTGGATTCATAAAGGATAATTCTGAGGTCATATAATCTCAATTGAGAGTTTATAAATAGATCCTTCAAAGAAATATTTTATTGATAAATGGTCTAAACCAACAATAGTAACATAAATCCATAGTATTCTTTTTTTGGATGGATATTATCAAAAACATTTGAGATACTAATTTAAATTAACCAATCCACTTACAAAGTTGACTTGAAAATGATTCTTATTCTTATAAAAATAAGAATGTAAAGATAATTTCTTATATATGAAAATAATGTAGGTAGGTGAGACTATCCCCACACTACCCTATAGTGGAAAAAGATTTTTTATCTATATTGATGAATAAAATAAGGGAATGAGATGAGTTCTAATGAAAAATTATATGGGGATAGCTTATTACTTATACTAATTGAAAATTTATGATAAGAATTACCCAAATCATGATTTGGAATTAGCTATGGTATTTTTTAAATTAAATGAATATAGGATTTATCTCAATGAAGAAAGTTGTGACATAAATAATGATCACAAAATATTATATTTTCACTCAAAAAGAGAAGAACATGAGCCAAAAAAGCCGGTTAGAGAAGATTAACGATTATGACTTATCAATACATTACCACCATGTGAAGGTGAGAAAGGTGGTGGATGCTTTGAGTTGAAAGGACCATGAATGAAAATCTATGATAAGGATTGAAAATGATCCAATATTCCTAGATTTGTAAGTAATGGGTCATGTAATCCTGAATGAAGTGGAGAAATCTTACCTTTTTCAAATGAATGTTCAACCATCTGTCCATGAATAGATTATAGATTCATATGAAGAAGATGTGGATTTATAATAGAAGAATATAATTTTTTACCGATTTTAACCTTGATTGTGAGGGAATAACAAGGTTTAGGAACCTATTATATGACCCAATCATACCATATTTGAATATTAAGGGATTTTATGAGGCTTATAGTTCCTTATTTTTTAGTTATCCTCGAATCACAATGATATTTAAAGGACTAAAATTTTTTTTCTACTAGGTTGGAATGAAAAGATATATTATAGAGTATTTTGAGTAGTGATTTGTATATTATTATGTGAAGGATGAGGGATAAAATCCTAAGGTGATGTTGCAACTATTAAATATACCTGAATGTAAATGGGAAAATATCTCCAGATATTATGTTATTAGACTCCCCAAAAAATATAAAGTCCATAATGGAATATGGGTTATAGTAAATTTCCTTATTAATGCTGAACCCTTCATTTATATTAGAGAATATTTCTTTATTGATCATATTTTAAGAATACATATAATGTACGTGGTAAGATTACTTGGAAGACCACTTTCTTCCATATATACCGGGGATCTGAGGTTTACCTTGATATTCTAGTGAAGTCTTCAGTAGGATTTGGATTTAATTTTTAGTTTCAATATGAAGAATCATACTCATATAGATAGTCAGTCTGGGGGAACCATTTTATCCTAAGATGATATGCTCATATCTTTTTCTATTGAATTCAATGGTGGTTGGGATCAACACCATTATCTAGTATATTTTTCTCACAAAATGTATATTTAACTCAAGAATTTAGATAGCTATTTATGAAACCCTCAGTGGAAATAAGTGTATAAATCCAACATAATAGGATGAATTTTTAGAAAGAAATATATTGGGACATGATCTAGATATGTAAATGGAGAGCAATTGTAGAAATATTTAGAAACACATCAAGGTATCTAAGAGTTAAAAAAATATATATACTATGAATTATCAATGTGATTTGGAATTTAATGTTGGTGTGATGGGAATTTTTTAAATTTATCCATGGAATAATTTTATAATATTTTAAGGATAAAGTTATTCTTATACTTATGAATATTGGAACCTTTTAGATTCTTGACCGAGAAGGGATTGTAGCTTATTTCATAGAGCTTCCACTGAATCTCTGTCATGTTAACGATGTGTTTTATTTTTCTCTCCTAAAAATGTACATGAATGATACTTTACATTTACTGAACTCACGTTCCATAACATTGAATTATGAACTTTTATATGAGGATGAATTATTAGAAATCATAAATTATATTGATAAATTGATACATAACAAGACTACCTCCCATGTTAATTTTCTCTAGACAAATAATAAATTCAATGAAGCTACTTTGGAATATGGGGATGTAATAAAATAGAGATATCTTCATTTTTCTACATCATAAAGATAAATATTTAGGGAAAAAAGTATTTTAAATGGGAGATTAATTTAACACCCTAATATTTTATTAAATATTTCTCTTTAAATAATTTTATTTCTTCACTAGATTTCATTACACTCAATAATGTGATTAGATGAACCACATAACATTTTTAAAATATTACATGACTATTTTTTCCTATCCATCATGTTGGATATTTTTATTAGCAATTAATAAATTATAATAAATATTTTTTTTCAATTTTATAAAATTAACAAATTAGTTAACAAAATATTAGAATTATAAAAAAAATTGAAAATAAAAGTGGTGTTTTTTTGAACATTTTCCTTTTTGTACTCAATGTATATTTAAAATTAATAAGGTAAAATAATCACTGTAGGTAAATGATATTAATTTAATTTATATAAAATTTTAATAGATTAAATTTTTAGAACATTTGATAAATATTTTTCTTGGAATTGTATATGAATAAATCCAGTGTTATGCTTATAAATGTGTAGTTTTTTAAATCCAATTTTTATCAAACAAATCACATAATTTAAATTTATTTTCTACTATTTCTAGGTATTTAATTATTTAAAATTAATAATATATTTATAATCAACTTATTTAAATTTTTAATTATACCCCTTTTATTTTTTTCTAATATAGATATTAACCGTGGTAAAATTTATTACCTCAGTAAAGGGTAAATTGGGTTAATATATGTTAAAAATAAGTGATAATGCTGTAATTAATTAAAATAATTCATATTTTTTGAATCTAATTAGATCCTAAACAAATTATATTTTAAATTTCATTTTTTAATAGACATTCTTTGATTGAATAATGAATTATATATTATTTAAATCCATTAAATATATAAAATATCACTCTATTTGTATTTATTATATCTTACGTGTCAACATAGGGATACAAGTTTTTTTAAAATGAATATAACTGTCTATTTTGATATTAATAAAATTAGTTTCTTGATATAAATTTATTTTTATTTTTTAATACTTATATAATGACCTTAATTTCATAAACAATACTAATGCTGTATTTTTTTAATTAATAAAATAATATAATAAATGAATTCAATAATTTTAAAAGATATATAATTTGAATTATTTAATGTGAACCATGGATTTTATAGATCTATATTACATATTATAGAGTTTTTGAATAATTATATTCTAATTCACCCTTTTACATGATGTATTTAAAGTTAAATTAAATGAATACTATCAAAATTGACAATAATGATATTTTATCATTAATTTTTTTTATTAAATTAGTTAAAAATAATAAAAATATGTAAATAAGAAAATATTTTTGTTATATGGTCTATAATTTCATAACATTACCATTTATTTTCCAATATTTACCATATAAGTAAATATTACAACCCTTTAATATTAGAATTTTTTTTACCGAAGTTAAAAAGAAATAGGTTAACTAAGGGTCGATCAAAATGATATGGTTTAAGATTATATAGAAACATGTATAAATTATATCTATTGATGTACCAAAACCCTATTCCACCATAACTTCTAATATATTTCAATTTGGAGTTTTTTATAGAGAATGAAATTATTATATTTTAATCTTTTGCGAAATTCCACAAGTTCCCCTCGCCTCAATTTTAAAAGGGAACCTACCCCCAAAATTCATTTTACCACTTTTAATATAGTATATACCAAAAAATCTACCAATTTATCTTCTCTTACTCCCTAGTCCTATTTTATGGGTGATGTAATTCTCAAAATTCCAACTCTAGGGTCCCTAAGAGGATATCTAAATGAGTTATTTCTATGAAGAGGTAAGTGCCTTTATTAGTCACTTTCTTTTATACTCTTCTCTTCCACTAATAAATATATTTTATTTATCATAAATTATTCAATTAATTATCCTTAATATTATTAATTTTTTTTATTATTATTAAAACACCATTATACACCAACTTTCCCATCAAACTAGATGGGGATAAATCGCTCGTGCTTATGTAAAACTTACCATCTCTACATAGTGATACAATTAATTTTCTATCATCATATTTTATGAATGTGTATTTTTATGATATTAATTTCAATATTTTAATGTTATGACATAATTAAATTATTTAATTTTAATATTACTACTACCTTCTTATCATCCAGTCCTTTAAGAAATGATAGTGGTGTTCATGCATACATGTGGGGAACCACCTACACAAAGCGATTTGATTTTTTTGCATTTATGTATAACATGGATTATAATGAAGATGAATTTGATGAGTATAAATTATATATATGATCTAATAATGATTCTGTAAAGGTGAATAATCATTCACCTTTCTTTTCATCCATCCATTGAAAAATTAAAACATAATTCATGTGTATGTGTGACCTCCCGTCTCCCTGAATGACGTAATTCATTTTTCTATACCTAAATTTTATGGATGACTCGTGGTTTATATATATATATAATTCATATATATCATATTTATATTATAATAATTTTTATTGAGGTGATGGAATAAAGATAAATATAAACAGACAAGAACTACTGAATTGAAATACTCATGATAAAGGAAACAATTAACACCAAAAAATAACTACTTTAATAAGACTTTATTGATAAAAGGGTTGCCTAAATGTTACAAAGGGACTCTATATGTTTTTATAAGTATTGAAAACTATATTTTCTATAAGTAAAATAAATTTAAATTTATTATACAGGAGGTTATAGTGCATTCGATTCAAGGAAAACCTGAGGTATGGGTTTATCATCTCACCTTTACTTCTATGAGATATATTCTGTATTCACCACTTATATATTTTTTGGGTCTATATTTTCACTTTTATTAATTATATTGTGAACATATTTTTATTATGGTATTTATATTTCATTTAAATTTATTTATTTCATGGGTATTGTGATTAAAAAGATACCCAAGTGGTATTGGTTTTATTTTAAAATCTCATCTATATTAAGGATTTTTTATGATTAAGTCTCTATTGGGAGAATTATTTTATAATTATCTACCATATTTGTTTTTAAAAGAAAATTAATAAAATTTTTACTATTATACTATGATTTTGTAAATTCATTTTTACCCATGTTTGACTATTTTCAAAATGTTCTGAAATGAATATTTTTGTCATTTCTAAAAAATATACATAGGTGCTTTTCTGAAAAAAAAAGTATGAAAGGATTTTTTTTAAAATATATAGAATAAAATTATTTTTCCACCATAATAAAGAAATTTGTATATGATAAATCCTTTAATATTTTCATTGGTTATTTTTAATGAAAATGATTTATTTCATAATTATGTAGCTTTAAAAAACAAATTTATTTCAAAAAGGAAATGTTAATTTCCTTAGTAATTATTACAAATGAAATATCAAAATCCTTTTCCATATAAGATGACATAAATTGATGCTAATTCGGGATTAATATGTTTATGATCCATGGATTCCATCCTTATTATTTCCCTAGATGTCTCTTTATTATGACTAAAAATATTTATGGATCCCCTTTCCTTGGGTTATGCTCTAATGAAGTGTTTATGAACCCATTTATTTTAATGGGTTTTATTATGATGAATGTTTCATAATCCTATGGAAATAATATTCATGGTTTTCATTATGTTATGGGTGTGACCTATATCTCCCTCTAATTTTTTGTGTAAATTATTATATCATATGATATGGTTACGGGAAAAAGTCAAAGTAGCGGATCCATTATAGGAAACAATAAAAGGGATTAATCTGTTATAGGAAAAAATTAAATGCTCAAGATCTAATGATATTTTTGAGTCCAAGGTTATAATTTTTGAATCCAAGGTTAAAATTTTTACACATTTTATCCTTACTTCTGAAAATCAAAACACACTCATAAAAACAATGACTTACTAGATTTATATTTATGATGTATTTTAGAATGTTTTTGTAGAAACCCATTTATTATACCAGATGTAGAAATATTTTTAATATAAAAAATACAATATTTCCATAAAATTATGATCCATCGGACTGACTAAATTTTGATCCATCATACTAAAGAAAACTTGATCCACCATACTAAAGTATGATACATGAGACTAGCTAAGGTTTCATTCATTGTACTAACCAAATTCTGGTCCATCCAAATGAAAAAAATGATTCCATCTAGCTAACAAAAGTCTCATGCATCAGACTAGATAATGCCCACTCCATCAGAATGAAAAATTCCATTCCATCAGAATTATAAATTTTAATCTATCCATGTGACTATGTCTAGTTTATCTATATGACTGCTTTTATTATATTCATATGATTGAGTTTAGTCTATTAGTGTGACTATGTTTAGTATGTCAGTGTGGATATGTTTTTTCTATTTGTGTTATTGAGTTTACACTATCATGCATAAAAAGGTATATTCCATTAGAATAATAATGTTTATAATGGGATAGTCAGAATCAATTCTACCAAGAGGAATAAATTTATAGCATTGTAACGGTGATATCAAAATGAAATCGGATAGAGATGTAGATGAGGAGCTATCAAGATGGATCTCATTTGATACCATTGAATCCAACCCTGAGAATCATAGAATATGTCTCTTGGAGGTGTTCCTAGAACTACTGGTGGATTCAAGGAGTTGGGAGATGATTATTTTGTCACTCAACCAATCAAATGTTCTTTATATTGTAACATCTCATTACATTTACTTATTAAACCTTAAAATTGTTTTTTCTATAGAATCTATGTGAGGATTGTAAATTTATCAGTACATTCTTTCAACTGAATTCATTATGTCTGATATGGGCATGTATTGAGGGCTTCTAGGGATAGGAAGACTATTTATTCTACTTATGATGATTGAGGTCATCCAAATATATAAAGATAGATTTGGTTTTGATCTTTTAGATTGAGGGATTTATTACTATATAAATACAAAACATGCAGTTATGTAGAAAACCATGGATACACAAATTTAGATTTTATGTTTTTTTAACACTTTAGGATATGGAGTATAATATATTTTATATTTAGTTTTGTAATTGTTTCTTGATTTTACTTTAATCATTACTTTTACTTGTTTCTAAAATTTATTATACTTCCAATGTGTTTTATTTTATAAATTTTAATTTAATAAAATTTATATATATGATTCAATAAATATTTTGTGTGTACTATTTATTTACTCTCATCATCAAATATTATATGATTTTGAAAAATTTTAATAAATATGTTTAAGATTTTTATTAGTTAAATTGTGTAAACTACAATTTATCATCCTCTTGTAGCAATTATAAACTCTTCAATCCATTGAGATTTTATCAGTTATAATTATTTGGATTCATTTATTTTGAAATGGTAATGTATTATTCCAAAACTCATGTTTAATATATTTATAAGATTTGATTTTATCATTGTATGTTTTGGTAATGATATCATACCCTAACGCCTATTGTATGCTTTCATATTATCATTTATTGATATCTCATGTGTTTACCATAACAAATAATTTGAGCTCACATATATCACATCCATGGCTTTTTTTTAAAGTTATTTTTCATGTAATTTATATTCTTGCTTTGTTGTGGGGGTTTCCCAGGCATTGTTTTAGGAAATGGTGGGCTTTCATGTTTCTGGCCCAATAGTGAGACAATTTACTAATTTAAAAACAATTTTTTTCTTTTATAACTCCTTGGTGTTTCAAATAATTTCCTCCATTACACTTCCTAATTAACCTCACTTGTCCTATGCAAACCACCATATCCATTAGGACCCCTGGAACTCACTGTCATTTTGGATTTGGGTGATTTTTTCAGGCATTGGGAAAACTGTAAGCTCATTTCCTACTTTAAAAAATAATTATTAAATATATCATTCTTTTTTAAATTTTTTAAATTGAATCTACCTCCCACTAGAAGAAAAAAACCCTAGGATCACCCCCATTACTGGTTTTTCCACTTTTGAGATCATTGTAATAATGGATTAGGGAACAATTTCTCAAGGATTCTCAAATATTCAATATTTAAGAAAGTGTTTTGATTAATCCATAAATCAAACAATTTTCACACTATTTACCCCATTTGATTCCCCCACATGATCTTCTCATCCTCATTAAATCATCCTTATTAGTTTTTTTATTAGATGGAGAATAACTTTTGGTGGATTTGGGGCGTTTTCTTCAATATCTCTCAAGTAAGTGGGTTTCTTTCCTTCCTCCTTCCATTTTCATAGGGTTTCTTCTAATTCTTATTGATGTTACTATTTTATAGAAAGTAGGTATTTTAACCTATGGTCTCATCTTTTGGTTTTTGGACTAATGTTTTTTTAGGTTTGATTGAACTCCCTTGTGGTGTGGCGGTGGTGGGGGTGAACTTTCACACAAGGATTCTGTGTTTTGGAACTTGTGGAAGGTGATTACATGTGTAAGAACTCTTAGATGATTTAGCAATTCTGTATTTATAATTTTTGAATGTTCATATTTCATTATAATTGTTATGAAAACTACTTTTGATGGCGGTTGTTAATCTAATGGTGGTAAAATGGAATTTTTGTGTCAAAATGGGTGTTCTTCATGGATATCCCATGTTGTATCATATGGGTATTTTTTTAATTGATGAAATGGTTTTATTAAAAAAAATTGTGATGTAAATTTTGTTTTGGGGAAATATGGGTATTCAAATGGTATTCAATGTGGGGATTTAAATGTATTTTATGTGAAAAACATTGTTATATTTTGTGATGTTAATTTATGGAAATTCTAAATGTTTTATTGAGTGATATATTTGGTAAAAAGAATGTTTAGATAATTTTTTGAATGTGGGACACCATAATTGATGATTTTATGTGAAATTGGATTTTTTCATCATGTGGAATTTGTTTGATCACAACGGGGAAAACCCAGGTATCTAGGTTGGAGGTTTGTACTAGTACGCTAGTGATCCAGAGTGGTTTTTTCCATGTTTCACATTACAAGTTGGACATTGAGAACACTAAAAAAATATATTGATGACGTTTAGGGATGACTAAAATATGGGTATGTTCAATAAAAGTGGCTTGTTCATGATAATATATATTACTTTGCTTACATTACACCGTGATACGAGGTACATGGGGCCAGAAACTAACTACTGCCTAGGGGTGTTCCCGAGATTAGAGCTCATTGGCTCTTTTGTATTTATCATTGAATTAGGGTGTGTTTGGACAGATAATTTCTATATCATACATGTTTTATTAAAAAAAATTCACTCTTTGAAATTTCCCTTTGAAACTTTTTTACCTTTAAAAGTTTCATTATTTAGTATTTATTTCCATCATTTCTTGCTTATCCAAAACAAGAATGATTTTCATCTTATATTTATTAAAATATGAAATCCAATGGGTGGTATCTTATTTGGATTATTCTCACACCCTACATAAAAACCTTGGTTGTAATTAGACTTGAACATGTTTGGCATAGGTAAAGGCAAGGCCTTGGGTGATGGCGGTTCAAGTTGGTAGTTTCTTCCCTTGGTGTGGTATTGTGGAGATGGATTGTGGGTGATAACCACTTATCATGTGGAGTCTATTGGGATATTTTGATGAAAAGTTTAGGTATCTTTGGAGCACTTCATTCATGTTTATTCTTATGTGTTCGGTTCTGGGTTTTATTTAAGGCCTGTTTGGCCAAAATTTGAAGATTTGTTAGATTGATCGTTTTTTGTTGTAAAAAGAATCTAAACTCATGTAAATTGTTCCCAAACCATAATACATGATTACCAAGCACGTGAACCATGCTGTGGGGATAGGGAAAACACTTAAGGACATGTCACAGACTGGGTTAGGTGATGGTTTTAATGTCGGCCAGATTCGGTTTGTGAAAAAATGGTATCATAGGAGGTTTATCTTTTAGGGTAATATGATTATTTTGGGGTGAGTCTAGTTAGACAGGATCGAGCATTGTTGGGGATATGATTATTGGTTAGGATTTGGGATCTTAGCTAATACCTCTCATGAAAATCCTTGAGTCACAATGGGATGTTGGGATTGTTTGTTTGACTTCTCTTCTAGGTGTGCGTGTAGGCTGCAGACTGGACATATACATCAGGTGGCAGTGAAGTGGTTTTTTATTTCATTATTAAGATGTGTTTGACTATTTTATATTTTATGAAACTAACAAGATTATTCAGAATTTTTTTTCTGATGATTTATTTTATGACTCTTTCCTTGTGTAGCAACATATATCCCCGAAAATCTCCTTTGCACCCACGGAAGTAAGTCATAGAGTGTTCTCCCTCACCACATAATCAGAGGCTATGAGAGGTTGTGATTCAGTCTTTCCTAGATCTGGGATAGGTTATAGCACTTACTCCACCTCTGAATAGGGAATATGAGACTGGTGCAAGGAATCATACAACATAGAAGTTTCTGAAAAACATGTCTTCTACTATTCAAGGTATCACAAAACCTTAGGAAGTGGAGGATTGGCTCGAAAAGATTGTGCACATGTTTGAGTTCTTGAACACACCAGAAATGATTAGGGTAAAGTGTGCCTCTTTACTATTCGAGGGTTCAAGCTATAGGTTTTAGGAATTAGTGATTCAAGATGATAATCATTAGCAGATGAGATGGAAGGACTTCGAGGTTATCTTCAATGACCAGTACTGCCCTGATGTTTTGGCGTATAATCGATCTCAAGAGTTTGTAGATCATGTTCATGGTTCTCATTATGAGATGCAGTATGCCAACTATTTTTCTAAGTTGTTCTGGAATTCTCTAGAAATGGTCTCCAAAGAGCAGATGAAAGCCCATAAGTTCGAGAGGGGTTTGCGGCTAGAGTTATATTCCTTGGTATTCCTCTTCTTGCTGAAAACATATGAAAATTTAGGACACCTTTATTTTATGTTATTAGTTTGAGGTATTTCTAGAAGAATTTCTGGGTATTCCACAAAACTTTGAGGTTTTTTTTTCAACTAAAATTATACCGGGTGATATACCTATATCATGGAATCCTTATAGAATATACCCAATTATGAAGAAGTAATTGAATATGAAACTTCATGAGTGCCTTGAATGTTGATTTATTTGACCGAGTGCATCACCTTGGGGTGCACCTGTTTTGTTTGTTATGAATAAATATTTATCAATGTGGCTATACATTGATTATTGACAACATAACAAGATCATTATTATGAACAAGTACCATCTACCCCATATTCATAACATATTTGATCAAATATGCATATCCCAATACCTTTCCTAGATATATATTTATTTTAGATATCAATAATTGAGGGTTAAGAAAGAGGATATACCCATGAAAACATTTTTCACAAGGTATCTGAACCATGAATTTATAGTGATTCCTTTTGGTCTTACTAATTCCATGTTATCTTCATAGATTTAATGGATAGTGTATTTTTAGAAATCATTGATCCGTTTTTGGTAGTATTTATATATAATATATATATATATTCAAAGAGAAATGAATAAAATTATGATCACTTGAGGATTTCACTTAAGAACCTAAAGATGGAGAAAATTTATGAAAAAAATTCCTAGTGTAAATTTAGGATTCAAAAAGGTTAATTCTGAGGTCATATAATCTCAATTGAGAGTTTATAAATAGATCCTTCAAAGAAATATTTTATTGATAAATGGTCTAAACCAAAAATAGTAACATAAATCCATAGTATTTTTTTTGGATGGATATTATCAAAAAAAATTAGATACTAATCTCAATTAACCAATCCACTTACAAAGATGACTTGGAAATGATTCTTATTCTTATAAAAATAAGAATGTGAAGATAATTTCTTATATATGAAAAAAAATGTAGGTAGGTGAGACTATCCCCACACTACCCAATAGTGGAAAAGGATTTTTTATCTATATTGATGAATAAAATAAGGGAATGGGATGAGTTCTAATGCAAAATTATATGGTGATAGCTTATTACTTATACTAATTGAAAATTTATGATAAGAATTACCCAAATCATGATTTGGAATTAGCTATGTTATTTTTTTAAATTTAATGAATATAGAATTTATCTCTATGAAGAAAGTTGTGACATAAATATTGATCACAAAATATTATATTTTCACACAAAAAGAGAAGAACATGAGCCAAAAAAATATGGTTGTAGAAGATTAACGATTATGACATATCAATACATTACCACCATGTGAAGGTGAGAAAGGTGGTGGATGCTTTGAGTTGAAAGGACCATGAATGAAAATCTATGATATGGATTGAAAATGATCCAATATTCCTAGATTTGTAAATAATGGGTCATGTAATCCTGAAGGAAGTGGAGAAATCTTAACTTTTTCAAATGAATGTTCAACCATCTGTCCATGAATAGATTATAGAGTCATACGAAGAAGATGTGGATCTATAATAGAAGAATATAATTTTTTACCGATTTTAACCTTGATTGTGAGGGAATAACAAGGTTTAGGAACCTATTATATGACCCAATCATACCATATTTGAATATTAAGGGATTGGATGAGGCTTATAGTTCCTTATTTTTTAGTTATCCTCGAATCACAATGATATATAAAGGACTAAAATTGTTTTTCTACTAGGATGGAATGAAAAGATATATTATAGAGTATTTTGAGTAGTGATTTTTAAATTATTATGTGAAGGATGAGGGATAAAATCCTATGGTGATGTTACAACCAATAACTATACCGGAATATAAATGGGAAAATATCTCCAGATATTTTGTTATTGGACTCCCCAAAAAAATATAAAGGCCATAATGAAATATGGGTTATAGTAAATTGCCTTATTAATCCTGAACCCTTCATTTATATTACAGAATATTTCTCTCTTGAGAATCTTTTAAGAATACATATAATGTACATGGTAAGATTACTTGGAATACCACTTTCTTCCATATATAGTGCGGATCTGAGGTTTACCTTGATATTCTAGTGAAGTCTTCAGTAGGATTTGGATTTAATGTTAAGTTTCAATACGAAGAATCATACTCATATAGATAGTCAGTCTGAGGGAAGCATTTAATCCTAATAGGATATGATCGTATCTTTTTCTATTGAATTCAACGGTGGTTGGGACCAACACCATTATCTAGTCTATTTTTCTCACAAAATGTATATTTAACTCAAGAATTTAGATAGCTATTTATAAAACCCTCAGTGGAAATAAGTGTATAACTCCAACATAACAGGATGAAGTTTTAGAAAGAAATATATTGGGACATGATCTAGATAAGTAAATGGAGAGCAATTGTAGAAATATTCAGAAACACATCAAGGTATCTAAGAGTTAAAAAAATAGATATACTATGAATTATCAATGTGATTTGGAATTTAATGTTGGTGTGATGGGAATTTTTTAAATTTATCCATGGAATATTTTTATAATATTTAAGGATAAATTTATTCTAAAACTTAAGAATATTGTAACCTTTTAGATTCTTGACTGAGAAGGGATTGTAGCTTATTTCTTAGAGCTTCCACCGAATCTCTGTCATGTTAACGATGTGTTTTATTTTTCTCTCCTAAAAATGTACATGAATGATAATTTACATTTACTGAACTCACGTGCCATAACATTGAATTATGAACTTTTATATGAGGATAAATTATTAGAAATCAAAAATTATATTGATAAATTTATACATAACAAGACTACCTCCCATGTTAATTTTCTCTGGACAAATAATAAATTCAATGAAGCTACTTTGGAACATGGGGATGTAATAAAATATAGATATCCTCATTTTTCTGCATCATAAAGATAAATATTTAGGGAAAATTATTTTAAATGAGAGAATAATTTAACACCCTAATATTTTATTAAATATTTCTCTTTAAATAATTTTATTTCTTCACTAGCTTTCATTACACTCAATAATGTGTTTATATGAACCACATAACATTTTTAGAATATTAAATGACTATTTTTTCCTATCCATTATGTTGGATATTTTTACTAGTAATTAATAAATTATTATAAATATTTTTTTTCAATTTTATAAAATTATCAAATTAGTTAACAAAATATTAGAATTATAAAAAAAATTGAAAATAAAAGTGGTGTTTTTTTGAACAATTTCTTTTTTGTACTCAATGTATATTTAAAATTAATAAGGTAAAATAATCACTATAGGTAAATGATATTAATTTAATTTATATAAAATTTTAATAGATTAAATTTTTAGCATATTTGATAAATATTTTTCTTGGAATTGTATATGAATAAATCCACTGTTATGCTTATAAATGTGTAGTTTTTAAAATCCAGTTTTTATCAAACAAATAACATAATTTAAATTTATTTTCTACCATTTATAGGTATTTAATTAGTTAAAATTAATAATATATTTATAATCAACTTATTTATATTTTTTAATTATACCCCTTTTATTTTTTTCTAATATAGATATTAACCGTGGTAAAATTTATTACCTCAGTAAAGGGTATATTGGGTTAATATATGTTAAAAATAAGTGATAATTCTGTAATTAATTAAAATAATTCATATTTTTTGAATCTAATTAGATCCTAAACAACTTATATTTTAAATTTCATTTTTAATAGACCTTCTTCCATGAAGAATGAATTCTATATTATTTAATTCCATTAAATATATAAAATGTCAATATCTTTGTATTTAATATATCTTATGTGTCAACATAAGGATAAAAGTTTTTTTTATAATGAATATAAGTGTCTATTTTGATATTAATAAAATTAGTTTCTTGATATAAATTTATTTTTATTTTTTAATACTTATATAATGACCTTAATTTCATAAACAATACTAATACTGTATTTTTTTAATTAATAAAATAATATAATAAATGAATTGAAAAATATTAAAAGATATATAGTTTGAATTATTTAATGTGAACCATGGATTTTATAGATCTATATTACATATTATAGAGTTTTTGAATAATTATATTCTAATTCACCCTTTTACATGATGTATTTAAAGTTAAATTAAATGAATACTATCAAAATTGAAAATAATGATATTTTATCATAAAATTTTTTAATTAAATTAGTTAAAAATAATAAAAATATGTAAATAAGATAGTATTTTTGTTATATGGTCTATAATTTCATAACATTACCATTTATTTTCCAATTTTTACCATATAAGTAAATATTACAACCCTTTAATATTAGAAAATTGTTTACCGAAGTTAAAAAGAAATAGGTTAACTAAGGGTTGATCAAAATGATATGGTTTAAGATTATATAGAAACATGTATAAATTATATCTTTTGATGGTACCAAAACCCTATTCCACCATAACTTCATATACCTTTCAATTTGGAGTTTTTTTATAGAGAATGAATTTATTATATTTTAATCTTTTTCTAAATTCCACAAGTTCCCCTCCCCTCAATTTTAAAAGGGAACCTACCACCAAAATTCATTTTACCACTTTTAATATAGTATATAACAAAAACTCTACCAATTTATCTTCTCTTCCTCCCTAGTCCTATTCTATAGGTGATTTAATTCTCAAAATTCCAACTCTAGGGTCCCTAAGAGGATATCTAAATGAGTTATTTCTATGAAGAGGTAAGTGCCTTTATTAGTCACTTTCTTTTATACTCTTCTCATACACTAATAAATATATTTTATTTATCATAAATTATACAATTAATTATCCTTAATATTATTAATTTTTATTATTATTATTAAAACACAAGTATACACCAACTTTCCCATCAAACTAAAAGGGGATAAATCGCTCGTGCTTATGTACAACTTACCATCTCTACATAGTGATACAATTCATTTTCTATCATCATATTTTATGAATGTGTATTTTTATGATATTAATCTCAAGATTTTAAAGTTATGACATAATTAAACTTATTTAATTTTAATATAACTACTACCTTCTTATCATCCAGTCCTTTAAGAAATGGTAGTGGTGTTCATGAATACATGTGGGGCACCACCTCCACAAAGCAATTTTATTTTTTTGCATTTATGTATAACATGGATTATAATGAAGACGAATTTGATGAGTATAAATTATATATATGATCTACTAATTATTCTATAAAGTTGAATAATCCTTCACCTTTCTTTTCATCCATCCATTGAAAAATTAAAACATCATTCATGTGTATGTATGACCTACCATCTCCATGAATGACGTAATTAATTTTTCTATAGCTAAATTTTATGGATGACTCTTGGTATATATATATATAATTAATATATATAATATTTCTATTATAATAAATTTTATTGATTTGATGGAATAAAGATAAATATAAACAGACAAGAACTACTGAATTGAAATACTCATGATAAAGGAAACAATTAACACCAAAAAATAACAACTTTAATAAGGCGTTATTGATAAAAGGGTAGCCTAAATGTTATAAATGGACTCTATATGTTGATATAAGTATTGAAAACTATATTTTCTATAAGTAAAATAAATTTAAATTTATTATACAGGAGGTTATAGTGCATTCGATTCAAGGAAAACCTGAGGCAAGGGTTTATCATCTCATCTTTACTTCTATGAGACATATTCTGTATTCTCCAATTATATATTTTTTGGGTCTATATTTTCACTTTTATTAATTATATTGTGAACATATTTTTATTATGGTATTTATATTTCATTTGAATTTATTTATTTAATGGGTATTATGATTCAAAAGATACCCAAGTGGTATTGGTTTTATTTTAAAATCTCATCTATATTAGGGATTTTTTATGATTAAGTCTCTATTGGGAGAATTATTTTATAATTCTCTACCATATTTGTTTTTAAAAAAAATTAATAAAAATTTTACTATTATACTATGATTTTTTAAATTAATTTTTACCCATGTTTGACTATTTTCAAAATGTTCTGAAATGAATATTTTTGTCATTTCTAAAAAATGTACATACGTGCTTTTCTGAAGAAGAAAAATGTATGAAAGGAATTTTCTTAATAATATATAGAATAAAATTATTTTTCCACCATAATAAAGAAATTTTTATATGATACATCCTTTAATATTTTCATTGGTTATTTTTAATGAAAACGATTTATTTCATAATTATGTAGCTTTAAAAAACAAATTTTTTTCAAAAAGGAAATGTTAATTTCCTCAGTAATTATTACAAATGAAATATCAAAATCATTTTCCATATAAGATGACATAAATTGATGCTAATTTGGGTTTAATAGGGTTATGATCCATGGATTCCATCCTTATAATTTCCCTAGATGTATTTTTATTATGACTCAAAATATTTATGGAACCCCTTTCCTTGGGTTATGCTCTAATGAAGTGTTTATGAACCCATTTATTTTCATGGGTTTTATTATGATGAATTTTTTATAATCCAATAGAAATCATATTCATGGTTTTCATTATGTTATGGGTGTGACCTATATCTCCCTCTAATTTTTTGTGTAAATTATTATATCACATGATATGGTTACGGGAAAAAGTCAAAGTAGCGGATCCATTATAGGAAACAATAAAAGGGATTGATCTGTTATAGGAAAAAAATCAATGCTCAAGATCTGATTATATTTTTGAGTCCAACGTTAAAATTTTTGAGTCCAATGTTAAAATTTTTAAACATTTTATCCTTACTTCTGAAAATCAATACACACTCATAAAAACAATGACTTACTAGATTTATATTTCTGATGTATTTTAGAATGTTTTTGTAGAAAACCATTTATTATACCAGATTCAGAAATATTTTTAATATAACAAATATAAAATTTCCATAAAATTATGATCCATCGGACTGATTAAATTCTGATCCATCATACTAAAGAAAACATGATCCACCATACTAAAGTATGATACATGAGACTAGATAATGTCTCATCCATTCTACTAATCAAATTCTGGTCCATCCAAATGAAAAAACTGATTCCATCTAGCTAACCAAAGTCTCATACATCAGACTAGCTAATGCCCACTCCATCAGAATGAAAAATTCCATTCCATCAGAATTATAAATTTTAATCTATCCATGTGACTATGTTTAGTTTATCTATATGACGGATTTTAGTATATTCATATGATTGAGTTTAGTCTATTAGTGTGACTATGTTTAGTATGTCAGTGTGGATATGTTTTTTCTATTATTGTTATTGAGTTTACACTATCATGCTTAAAAAGGTATATTCCATTAGAATAATAATGTTTATAATGGGATAGTCAGAATCAATTCTACCAAGAGGAATACATTTATAGCATTGTAATGGTGATATCAAAATGACATCGGATAGAGATGTAGATGAGGAGCTATCAAGATGGTTCTCATTTGAGACCATTGAATCCAACCCTGATAATCATAGAATATGACTCTTGGAGGTGTTCCTAGAACTACTGGTGGATTCAAGGAGTTGGGAGATGATTATTTTGTCACTCAACCAATCAAATGTTCTGTATATTGTAACATCTCATTACATTTACTTAGTAAACTTTAAAATTGATTTTCTATAGAATCTGAGTGAGGATTGTAAATTTATCAGTACATTTTTTCAACTAAATTCATTATGTCTGATATGGGCATGTATTGAGGGCTTCTAGGGATAGGAAGACTGTTGATTCTACTTATGATGATTGAGGTCATCCAAATATATGAAGATAGAATTGGTTTTGATCTTTTGGATTGAGGGATTTATTACTATATAAATACAAAACATGCAGTTATGTAAAAAACCATGGATACAGAAATTTAGATTTTATGTTTTTTTAACTCTTTAGGATAGGGCGTATAATATATTTTATATTTAGTTTTGTAATTGTTTCTTGATTTTACTTTAATCATTACTTTTACTTGTTTCTAAAATTTATTATACTTCCAATGTGTTTTATTTTATGAATTATAATTTAATACAATTTATATATATGATTAAATAAATATTTTGTGTGTACTATTTATTTACTCTGATCATCAAATATTATATGATTTTGATAAATTTTAATAAAGTGGTTTAAGATTTTTTTAGTTAAATTGTGTAAACTACAATTTATCCTCCTCTTGTAGCCATTATAAACTCTTCAATCCATTGAGATTTTATGAGTTATAATTATTTGGATTCATTTATTTTGAAATGGTAATTTATTATTCCAAAACTCATGTTTAATATATTTATAAGATTTGATTTTAACATTGTTTGTTTTGGAAATGATATCATACCCTAATGCCTATTGTATTCTTTCATATGATCATTTATTGATATCTCATGTGTTTACCGTAACAAAGAATTTGAGCTCACATATATCACATCCATGGATTTTTTTTAAAGTTATTTTTCATGTAATTTATATTCTTACTTTGTTGTGGGGGTTTCCCAGGCATTGTTTTAGGAAATGGTGGGATTTCAAGTTTCTGGCCCAATAGTGAGACAATTTACTAATTTCAAAACAATTTTTTTCTTTTATAACTCCTTGGTGTTTCAAATAATTTCCTTTGTTACACTTCCTAATTAACCTCCCTTGTCCTATGAAAACCACCATATCCATTAGGACCCCTGGAACTCATTGTCATTTTAGATTTGGGTGATTTTTTCAGGCATTGGGAAAACCGTAAGCTCATTTCATTCTTTAAAAAATAATTATTAAATATATCATTATTTTTTAAATTTTTTAAATTGAATCTACCTCCAACTAGAAGAAAAAAACCCTAGGATCACCCCCATTACTGATTTTTTCACTTTTGAGATCATTGTAATCATGGATTAGGGAGCAATTTCTCAAGGATTCTCAAATATTCCATATTTAAGAAAGAGTTTTGTTTAATCCATAAATCAAACAATTTTCACACTATGTACCCCATTTGATTCCCCCACATGATCTTCTCAGCCTCATTAAATCATCCTTATTAGTTTTTTTATTAGATGGAGAATAACTTTTGGTGGATTTGGGGCGTTTTCTTCAATATCTCTCAAGTAAGTAGGTTTCTTTCCTTCCTCCTCCCATTTTCATAGGGTTTCTTCTATTTCTTATTGATGTTACTATTTTATAGAAAGTAGGTATTTTAACCTAGGGTCTCATCTTTTCGTTTTTGGACTAATATTGTTTTTTTAGGTTTGATTGAACTCCCTTGGGGTGTGGCGGTGGTGCGGGTGAACTTTCGCACAAGGATTCTATGTTTTGGAACATGTGGAAGGTGATTCCATGTCTAATAACTCTTAGAGGATTTAGAAATTCTGGATTTATAATTTTTGAATGTTCATATTTCTTTTTAATTGTTAAGAAAACTACTTTTGGTGGCGGTTGTTAATCTAATGGTGGTAAAATGGAATTTTTGTTTCAAAATGGGTGTTCTTCATGGATATCCCATGTTGTATCATTTGGGGTATTTTTCTAATTGATGAAATGGTTTTAGTAAAAAAATAGTGATGTAAATTTTGTTTTGGGGAAATATGGGTATTCAAATGGTATTCAATTTGGGTATTTCAATGTATTTTATGTGAAAAACATTGTTATATTTTGTGATGTTAATTTATGAAAATTATAAATGTTTTATTGAGTGATATAAGTGGTAAAAAGAATGTTTACATAATTTTTTGAATGTGTGAAACCATAATTGATGATTTTATGTGAAATTGGATTTTTTAACATGTGTAATTTGTTTGATCACAATGGGGGAAACCCAGGTATCTAGGTGGGAGATGTGTACTAGTACCCTAGTGATCCAGAGTGGTTTTTTCCATGTTTCACATTGCAAGTTGGAAATTGAGAACACTAAAAAATATATTGATGACGTTTAGGGATGACTAGGATATGGGTATGTTCCATAAAAGTGGATCATTCATGATAATATATATTACTATGTTTACATTACACCGCGATACGAGGTACATGGGGCCAGAAACTAACTACTGCCTAGGGGTGTTCCCGAGATTAGAGCTCATTGGATCTTTTGTATTTATCATTGTATTAGGGTGTGTTTGGACAGAAAATTTCTATAGCTTACATGTTTTATTAAAAAAAATTCACTCTTTGAAATTTCCCAGTGAAACTTTTTTACCTTTAAAAGTTTCATTATTTAGTATTTATTTCCATCATTTCTTGCTTATCGAAAACATGAATGATTTTCATCTTCTATTTCTTAAAATATGAAATCCATTGGGTGGTATCTTATTTGGATTATTCTTACACCCTACATAAACACCTTGGTTGTAATTAGACTTGAACATGTTTGGCATAGGTAAAGGCAAGGCCTTGGGTGATGGGGGTTCAAGTTGGTAGTTTCTTCCCATGGTGTGGTATTGTGGAGATGGATTGTGGGTGATAACCACTTGTCATGTGGAGTCTATTGGGCTATTTTGTTGAAAATTTTATGTATCTTTGGACCACTTAATTCATGTTTATTCTTATGTGTTCAGTTCTGGGTTTTATTTAAGGCATGTTTGGCCTAAATATGAAGATTTCTTATATTGATCTTTTTTTGTTGTAAAAAGATTCTAAACTCATGTAAATTGTTCCCAAACCATAATACATGATTCCCAAGAACGTGAAACATACTGTGGGGATAGGGAAAACACTTTAGGACATGTCACAGACTGGGTTAGGTGCTGGTTTTAATGTCGTCCAGATTCAGTTTGTGAAAAAATGGTATCATAGGAGGTTTATCTTTTCGAGTAATATGATTATTTTGGGGTGAGTCTAGTTAGACAGGATCGAGCATTGTTGGGGATATGATTATTGGTTAGGATTTGGGATCCTAAATAATACCTCTCATGAATATCCTTGAGTCACCATGGGATGTTGGGATTGTTTGTGTGACTTCTCTTCTAGGTGTGGCGTGCAGGCTGCAGACTGGACATATACATCATGTGGCAGTGAAGTAGTTTTTTATTTCATTATTAAGATGTGTATGAATATTTTATATTTGATGAAACTAACTAGATTATTCAGAATTTTTTTCTGATGATTTATTTTATGACTCTTTCCTTGTGTAGCAACATGTATCCCCGAAAATCTCCCTTGCACCCACGGAAGTAAGTCATGGAGTGTTCTCCTTCACCACATAATCAGAGGCTATGAGAGGTTGTGATTCAGTCATTCATAGATCTGGGATAGGTTCTAGAACTTACTCCACCTCTGGATAGGGAACATGAGACTGGTGCAAGGAATCATAAAGCATAGAAGTTTCTGAAAAACACGTCTTCTACTTTTAAAGGTAGCACAAAACCTTAGGAAGTGGAGGAGTGGCACGAAAAGATTGTGCACTTGTTTGAGTTCTTGAACACACCAGAAATGGTTAGGGTAAAGTGTACCTCTTTACTATTAGAGGGTACAAGCTGCAGGTGTTAGGAATTAGTGATTCAAGATGAGAATCATTAGCAGATGAGATGGAAGGACATCGAGGTTATCTTCAAAGACCAGTACTGCCCTGATGTTTTGGCGTATAATCGATCTGAAGAGTTTGTAGATCTTGTTCATGGGTCTCATTATGAGATGCAGTATGCCAACTATTTTTCTGAGTTGTTATGGAATTCTCAAGAAATGGTCTCCAATGAGCAGATGAAGTCCCAGAAGTTCGAGAGGGGTTTGCGGCTAGAGTTATATTCCTTGGTATTCCTCTTCTGGCTGAAAACATATGAAAATTTAGTTGACCAGCCGTGTATGGTTGATATAGACTGCATGTTCAGGGCTGGTTTTTCTGGGACAATATCAAGTCTGGGTAGTGTTACATCTTCTAAGAAGAAAAAGAAGTGGGAGGAGCAGGGAAAGAAGGCGGTGGCAGCTTAGGCCAACCATCCAGGCAGTTTTATTCAGTGGATTCAAATGTGAGACCCATCATGTGCCACTAGTGTTGAATTCTAGGGCACATCCGACCAACATGCACATTTCCTCCAAATATTAGTTATTTGTGTGGTGGTATGGGACACCTGCAGAACATTTGTAGGGTTCCATGTCCACTCTAATGTGTGGTAGGATACGTGGCTTCTAGGGGAGTTCCAAATCAGTTAGAGCTGTCAAGGACCGAGGGATCTCGCTATTGTGGTTTTGGCGGTAGGACCGGATCACCATCTGGGTAGAACCAATTCCTAGAAAAGCCACAACTGAGCGACCATTCATAGGTAGAGAGTAGTCATCTTCATATAGTAGATTAGTCACCAATAGGATCATAGGTGAGACCGTCAGTAGTTGGAGGTACCATTTTGATTGGATCTTCTATAGCTATTTCTCTTTTTGATGCATGTGATTTTGTTTCATTCATCTCTTCTCGTATTGTGAGCATTTTTAATTTAGAAACTGATCTTTTCTATTTTTTGATATATTTTATGACGCTGCTAGAAAAGAAGAAGGAGAAGGTTCTTAGGTTCCCGTCGTGTGCACTTTCCATGTCAGGGGTTGATATGGAGTGGGTCTTCCTAGTATTAGATATCTATATAATTTATTTAATACATGGTATGTATTGGTTGGTGAACATTAAAGGTCACATCGATTTCTAAAGGGGGGTGAGTTTAACGGGACCTGATGGGAGTGGTCAGGATCTTCGTGGGAAATGGGATTCTCAGTCAGGTTATGATGGGCATCCACTCCCAAATATTGGGAATCTTTTATTATAGTTATTATTTCTCATGCTATAGGATGATGGTCATGCTCCTAATAGTGTCTTACATCATTTATTGGATAATTTCCTGTATGTATTCCTAGATGAATTTTTAGGCTTAACCTAATTGTGGGACATGGTGTTCTCAATCGATTTAGTGTTGGGAACACAACCGATATTTCATAGCACATATTTTATGGCCCCTAAAAAATTGAGGGAATTAAAGACTAAGCTAGATGATTTAAATTCAAAAAAATTCATTCTCTCGAGTGTCTCTCCGTGGGACGCTCCTGACCTCTTTGCTAAGAAGGCTTATGGTTTCCTTTGGTTGTGTATTGATTAAAAGAAGCCGAATAAGGTAAACATGAAAAAAAATATCATTTTCCCTAAATATATATTTTTTTTGATTTGTTGTAGGGGGAAAATTGGTTTTCCAAAATAGATTTGTGATTGGGTGACCATCAACTCAGGGTGAAGGAGTCAGATATCCTGAAGGCAAGCTTCTGAAGAATGAACGACCACTTTGAGTACTTGTTCATGCCCTTTGGATTTACCAATACTTCATTGACCTTTATATAACTCATGAATAGTGTGTTCTACCAATATATCAAATATTTTATTGTGGTATTAATGGATTACATCCTGGTTTACTTTGGATCTGATGATGATCATGACCATCATTTTCAGATCGTGTTGGGAACATTATGAGATAATTGCCTTTATGAAAAGTTGACCATGAGCACCTTCTGGATCAAGGACATGATGTTTTTGTGGCATGTGATCTCGGAGAAGGGAGTTTAGGTGGATCCTAGGAAGATTAGTGTAGTGATTTTGTGGGAGCATCCAAAGAACTATCTTGAGATCATGTGTTTCCTTGTCTTGGAAATATACTGTAGTCGTTTTTTTTGGGATTTCTCTCAACTTGATTCTCCCATGACTGCGCTCACCCAAAAATGGAGAAGTTTGTTTGGGTCCCAAAATGTTTAAAATACTTTTAAGAGTTTAATTAGAGATTGATTACCACTCCATTGATGATCTTTCAAAAATATAAAAAGGGATATGTGGTGTATTGTGATGCTTCAGGTATGGGTCTCTAGTGCATTCTTATATAGGAGGATCATGTGGGAGAATATGGATCCTACTTACTCTGACCACACGAAAAGATTTACCTGACCCATGACATAGATTTGGATTCTATGGTACCTGATTTGAAAACATGGAGTCACTGCATCTTTGGGGAGAAGTTGGTGTTCTATTCTAATAAAAAAATCATGGCCTATAACTTCTCTCAGAAGGATCTCAATCTGAGCCAGTACCGCTGGATTGATTACTTGCAGGGGTTACACTTTGACATTATTTGTACCCTTGGAAAGGGAAATGTGGTAGAGGATGATTTGAGTACTAGTGTAAAAGTGTCATCCTTCAGTAATTCCGATAATGAGTGGACTTCGATGGCACTCTTTGCTCAGATGCATGTAGAGACCAAGGAGCATAGTGGAGGTGTGTTCTTGGTGAGCATTTAGTTGACTCCTCCCTTAGAGTTGATTCCACGAAAACAACCCATTGATGGACATTGTTAGTAGTCGAGGATTTTTCTTCATGGTTGGTAGACATCTCTTGATTATTCATCATCTCTCGAGGGAATCATGTGCTTCAAGGTCCATTCAGTAGTGTCATCATCTCTATAGAAGGTGGTGATGCAGGATAGCTACTAGTCTCAGTGGGTTAACCATTCGGGTGCCACCAAAATGTATTATGATGTGAAATGATAGTACTGGTGGCCAGGTATGAGATGTGACATAGCTAACTTCATGTCAAGATGCTACACATGTGATCAGGTGAAAGAGGATCACCAAAGGCCCTCCAGTTTTCTCCAGCCATTACCCATTCCTTCCTGAGAGTGGGATGAGGTATACATGGACATAATATTTGTCTTACCTCATACACCATATGGTAAGAATTACATTTGGGTGGTGAGTTTCAATTTTACCATGTCATCCCACTTCATTCCGATCAATGATACAACTAAAGTGGATGAGATGGGCTGTTTGTATCTATAAGAGGTGGTAAAGCTTCATGGTTTTCGATTGTCAATTTTCTTTCATAGAGAAACATGTTTCACTTCTCCGTTTTGGGAAGGCCTTCAGAAGGCCTTAGGGTCACATATTAAGAAGATTACAGCATACCATCCTTAGATGGATGGTTAGACAGAGTGGGAGAATTAGATACTGGAGGACATGTTTCGTACATCTGTTTTAGATTCTGGAGGTTCTTGGTATATCCATTTGGGATTGGTTAAATTTTACTATAATAAAAGCTACCAATACTCTATTCGAATGGCTACTTTAGATGTGTTTTATGGTAAGCCTTTTCGGTCCCTGCCAATGTTGGGCTGAGATAGGTGAGACATCATTGTTAGTGTTGAGCCTTTTTCAAGAGTCTTCTGAGAAGGTTAAATTGATCTGGCAGTGTTCATTGATATCTCAGAGTCTCCAAAAATCATACATTGATAAGAGGCATCGAGAAATTGTTTTTTCTATGGGTGATCAGGTTTTCTTGAAAGTGGCCCCTCGTCTAGGTCATTGTCGCTTGGGAATGAAGTGAAAGCTAACACTGAGATATGTCAGACCTTTTGAGATTACTGAGTGGATTGGTAAGGTGGAATATAGGTTATCTCTTCCTTATCAGTTGACATTTATCCATGATTTCATCCATGTCTCTCAGCTGATTAAGTATAACCCAGATCTGTCCCATGTTCGGAATTGGGATGAGTTGAATATAGAGACCACTTTTATTGTTTTTGAGTAGTCAATACGAATAGTTGATTCCCATGATAAGGTTCTTTAGGGAATTCCAATTCCACTAGTTTGGGTCCTTTGGAAGAATTTGAATGATGTCTACAAAACATGAGAGTGGAATTTTTGGGTTGAGAACGAGTACCAATTAATTTTTTCTGATCAAAACATGGGTTGACTTTCCAGGGTGGAAATTATTTCATTGTGAGGAGTGTTTTCACATAAATGTCATATTTTAAAGATATTTTTCATGTAATTTATATTATTTCATTGTTCTGAGGGTTTCCCATGCATTTTTGGTTTAAATGGTGGGTTTTCATTATTTGGGACTAATTGTGAGCTCATTTCCAGATTTAAAAACTATTTTTTTATATTAGTCCTTTATTTTTCAAAAACATTATTCCATTCAACTTCCTACCTGACCTCCCCTGACGTATAAAAACCAGCATATCCATTTGGACCCCTTTGGAACTCATTATCATTTTGGATTTGGGTGATTTAATTAGGCATTGGGCCAACCCGTGATCACATTTATTACTTTAAAAAATAATTCTTTTATATCTCATTAATTTATTAATGTATTTTTTTGATTCCACATCCCAATATAATAAAAAAATCCCTAGGCTCACACCCATTATCAATTTTTCCTCTATGGAGCTCATTTGAATTGGGGATTAGGGAAACATTTCTTAGGGTTTCTCAACTCATCCAAACATGTGAAAGTAAATTTTTTCATCCATAAATCATTCAATTTTAACTCTTGATGTAACACCCTAAGACTTCATAGTATGTTATCTCTTTAAAGTAATTTAGTAGCTTATATTGCATTCAACACTAACTTGGCTTGCGTTATATTCAATATTGAGTATCTACAAAACAATACATTGGTATTATAATTATTTTAATATGAATATTAAAAAATAAATTTTAAATGTTATTTATAATTTCTTCACATAAATTAAACACATTTTTAATGAGACATATTAGTTTTGTTGAAATAGTTATATATTTAGAAAAACTAGTTTCTTAACAGAACTATTTTTTATGTCCTTATGTGAATAATAATGAAATGAATTTTAGACACTACATAAAATTGAATTTGGTAAAATAGAATTTATTTTTGAATTTGGAATATCATAATTAGGTTAGGATGAATATTTGGTATTTTTCTGAAAACACTCAATTTTTTATGAATAGTGAAAAATATTGTGTAGTACATAAAAACTGACATTTTCATTGTAATAATTATTTTTTATTTCAATTTATTTCAAATTAAAAATATATACACAATACCTATATTAGTCCAATATAATTCATTGGGTTCATTTTACAATTATATTATATATAAATAATTTTATTGAACTTTTTAATGTCTTTTACCCACCTTCTAGGAACATTTACAAATTTGCATAAAATGTAATTTCACAGCTTCTATGAATTAAAATTTAGAAATCTGATAGAAAAAGTTTTCATCAGTAAGTAAAATGTTATTAAATAAGATGAAAATAATTTTCAGTGAATATTAACATTGGAAATTTATTTACCACAATTAAAAGTAAATTGGGAAATTAAAGGTAAAAAATAATATTATAATAATAAAAAATTTCAACAAAACATGTCTTAATTATATTGGATAATTATATTTTGACCAAAATCAAGATTAGAACAAAAATTTGATCCTTTTGGACCCACTTGAATTAGAGTAGGAGATTTATTATATTTTATACAAAGAATAGTTAAAAGTGTTAAACTCAAATTATAATAACTAAAACATTTTTATTATAGGGTAATACATGAGATAAATTTGACTATAAGTAATAATGATAAATATAAAAATATTTCCTACATCATGGTATTTTATTAATAATTTTTATCCATTATATAATTAAATTTATTTAAGACACAATGATGATGCAGTAATTACATTATTAATGAATGATTAAAATAAATGATATTATAAATATTAAAATAAATGTAAGTTGAAAATTCTGATGCCATAAACGCAATTTCTAGGTGAATATGAAATTTTAGGGATGATTTAAAGTATTTTTTCGAAATAATCTAGTTGTAATGACTTTCAAAAAACCAATTACTAAACAGTGTCAAAATTGAGATTAATGTTTTTTAAAAAAAACTAGTATTTTATTAAATTATATAATAGTCATAGCATGTTAGGGTTGGACAAATGAATTATATAATGTTATATATGTCATTAATTAACCACTTGATATTCTTTTGTAATTTTATAGTTACTATATTAACAATGTAGTATAAAAATACAATAATACAATGTAAAAGATAAACTATTTAACTAATGGTTAAATCTTAATGATAAGGTTAATATGTTGAACTAAAAATGTCTAAAACCTATTGGTTGAGATTATTTAGACCCATAACCATATTAAACTTGAAATAAATTCATTTGTATCTATTATAAATTGATAACAATTTTATAATAAATTAATATTTCAAGCTTTTCCTAAAGTGATCATCTCCTCTCTTATAAAAGGGTAATTCCCCTTCTGTTAAATTCAGACATCCAAATCCATTTGGAATAGCCAACCCCTACCCAAATCTCCTCCCAACTACCCTCAGTTAAATCTAGAGGCCTTACATTGATCATAAATCTGACCTGAGGAGCCCTTTTATTCCAATCCAAATGAGGCACTCAAAGAAGAGGAAATTATTTTATCACTTCTTTCAAAGTTCATTTCTTCTTCTACTTCGTATTTCTTTGTTTTTTCCATTATAAAGAAATAACCCCAATAACTTAAACATAAATAGATTTTGTTATAAATATGGAACAACCATATTCATTAATCTATCCATCCTACGAATGACAAAGTCACCATACGTGCATACATAAGGATTACCATCTCCACGTCTTGGTTTAGTTTGTTTGGATGGGTATAATAATGAATATAATTGATGTAAATAATAAATATAACTTCATAATGAGTCTTTATATATAATATATGAAAAAATTAAATATGATTTCACAATCAATAGAATCATATTGTCGCTCATACGTACATATATCTTACAGTCTCAATGACGCGATGAGATTTCATTCCCCATCGTAACCATTAAAGATTATTTTTTGTTTGATGATTAAAAAATAATTTTTAAGAACTTAATATCATTCTTAAGATGAATCAAATACTTCTTATCCATTGGAAACATGACTTATGTAAAAAACGAATTAGTTAACACCTGAAATAGTGATAATGTTGAAATATTATTAACAAAACAATATTAGAGGATCATATATGATATCATATTTATGTATATGGTTCTTATATAATTTAATAACAATTATTTAACCATTATACATGATGTTAACATACCCTCGAATAAATAAAAGTACAATTTAAGGGATAATTTCTCAATCTCACTATTATTTGAGATTGTTGATGTGTATGTATGTACTGGGACATATTTATCATCATTGTCCATGTTATATAAAACACATCTCAAAAGGATTATTTTTAAGGGACTCTTTAACTAAAACATTATTTTAGATGTTTTAAATATTTATTCTTCTAAACCATTCTCATTAATTTCCATGTTTTGAAAATGGTTTTATGGATTTATTTTTATGGACATGAATGTTTAAAATGTTAATTCCTTTAAATAGTTTCAAAGTGGTATAAGAAACTTTTATTAAAAAATATCTTTTAAATTTCTTCCATTATAAATTGTTTGACTTTTAAATTATTTCATGAAAATGGGATATTTCTCTTAAATAGTTTCACTGATCATTTTCAACATTTTCAACATCCATTTTTGGATATTATTCTTGATTGAGGTTGATTTATAATAATAAAATCTTCCAAATTGTATTGAATGAGTTATGATATGTTTGACTGTGGATTTGTTATTTTTATACCATTCATGGTTTATGGTTAATATATTGAAATTTCATATGCTAGTTTTAAAACAAATATTTATGTTATGTTTCAACCTATTCATATGAGGAATGCATTGGACTTATTAAGTGACGAGTGGGGCCAGTTATAGCCCTCTCAATGCATCGATAGGTCTCATGAGACAAAAAAGGGTGTTCGCACAAGGCCAAGATATAAATTATTTTAATAGTATTTGCATAAGGCCTTGATGTAGTAGTTATTATGTTCAACAGTATGCATTACCTCATTATGAAATTAGTTATTACAAGTGATTATTCAACTAGTAAGAAATAACCACATTCATTTTATATAGTAAGGGTTGATTTATTTATTTATTATTATGTTCAATTTTATGTTTAAAAAGGATATTGTTTTTATTATACATCATGCCTTAAAATTTTATAGCTTTCGTTGCATTATTTACCCTTATTGAGCAACTAAGCTTACCCTTTTCTTATGTTTTATTTTCCCCGGATTCTATGAAGTGTATATTATTTGATATTAAGGGTTAATCTAGGGGGATAATGGAGGTATTAAATGATTAGATATCCTTTATTTTATGTGAAAATTTTTAATGTTATGTTTCTGTATGTAATCTATTGTCATATAATTCTAAACTAATCAGTCCTTCGAGACTTGATTCCTTGTAATCATGTCAATGTATTTAAATAAAGTAACAGTTCTAGGATTCTGGATTCAGGGCATTACAGTTGGTATTAGAAGAAGTTTATAAACAACCTTGGAAATAGATTTTGAAAACATAGATTAGGGATCATTATCCTAAGATAGACTTTGAGGATAAGTATTAAAGGGAATCCAAGAATTTTAAAATAATGATAATGTGGGTATTCATATAAAATACATCCTTTTCTAGATACTACAAGAGGGCTTGGTTCTATAATATATATACCTAGGGGTGAAAAATTTGACAAGGTGTTCCGAGAATGACTCAGGTAACCTAGTACATGATAATGGGCCTTACTACGCACCTAGTTTGACACTTCTGGGGGGTATTCTTAGGATAATTCACATTTTATTTACAACCCATTATGAAGGGTTTATGAGTAAATATGTTGGAAAAGAAACCATTTTTATGATTATGAGACAAGATGTGTGTAAATATTAAATTAATGCTAAGAATATTTAGAGTATTTGGATTATACATATATATCTATACTAGTCCTGGATTTCTAGCTGGCACGTGTCAACCTCTCGTGCCTCCACATAATTTTTTTCCATATGTGTCATTTTTCCAGAATTCCACATCTCCCTTCTACTACATGATTAATTTTTTATCCAACACTTGCCTTCTTCTACCCCTCCCGCTATCGAAACTTTTATCCAACCATACTGTTACCGCTCGACTCCATCTCGCATTTTCTATCTGCTCATAGGGTTCCCTCGCAACTCCCTCTACCTCACCGGGTATTCTGCCTATGCCTACTCCTCAAAAATTTTATTCATGTTTTATATTGTTTCATAAATCTCCTAATAATTTTTTCATTTATTCTAATATAAATTTTTGTCACTTATGTTCCTTACTTGGGGATGTGACATGAAATACCTCATCTATAGTGGTAATTTTTTAAGGTAAGTTGTTTTTGGTGTCCTTGCTACCACACAACTCTCCAAGGCTGATTTACATAATGAAAACTCGTATATAATAGCACATACACAACATGCTACAATATGAGTTTCATGTTTGAAGAAAAAATTAATGGTATGTTTATATATTACATTTCTAAATCACCTCTTAACATCTTTGAAATAATTTACTACTATAATCTATTATCTATTATTCTATTAAATATCCTAATGTTGGGTACCTCAAGGTAGACATGTCACCTCTACAATGCTCTACGTCACCCAAAGATACCCTTCCTATCATCCCTTCATTTCTCGCATCTCATTCACATTAATATGAGCTATAGCTGGATGATGATTTAAAGTAATCCCACCACAAGGTATCGGTTGCCTAATCTAAACTAATGATGCCATCTTATGGGACAATATGATGATGCATACAAGGAAATAAAATAATCTGGTAATGGTGTAGATAATTTCATCTATGATATGTATATTCCTTATATTATCAATTGTACATCTACTATACTTACACTACTATTCATGGGTACCCTTTCATTCCATGGGTCATATATGTTTCTATGTCCCCAATCAACGTCACCAATCTACATACATTGATTTTCATTTTCCTATATTTCTTTTTTAATATTTTTTTTCTCTTCCCTAGAGTTGTTCATCATCTGTATCACCAATGTGCGTTGACATTGTTGGTGTTGGATGTGAGGTATGAGTCTTTTAGTATTTTATCTTCTTAATAAAAACATGGTGTTCTATACTTATTGTCATGATTAATGATAATGGATTTCTCTTTCATGAAACAAGAGATGACTGGGGTCTACTATTTCCGCCTGATCAGTGCCTGTGATTTAATAGGCTCCTGATATATTGTTTTAAATTTTACATTCTAGACAAATATAATACTTGATAGAATATATTTTTTCCCTATAAATTAATGGATGTTACATATTCTATGTAATTAGTGTCATGAGGGTTTAATATAGAATCTTGAGTACTCATGCATTATTATTTACTTAATAAGAAGTATCACATAATGTTTTTGTAATATATTCACAGTCATTCTGCTTATTACAACAATATCAACTTTCTCTCACTATTTGTATATCATCTTCAATGTTAGTCTGTTATATTCATTGTATGTGTTTCTTGTTTCTATGCATTTGTTCCATAATTTTTTTTTGTTTATAGTGTTTCATAGTTTTATTTAGTTATTAAATTATAATATTACTTATATGGATCAAATTATCATTATATTTTTTTGTTTAGGTATATAATAGAATTTTTATATTTTATTTAACTCTATTGATGTTTGAATTCCATTTTTATGTGGTCTAAAAGTTCCTCTGAAGTCTCTTAAACTGTTCAAGAAATCTAGAATTCCTAATATATATATATATATATTGACGATATTTAATGATATAGAATACATACTAATGATTTATTTATTCAATTTTAAATCACTTTATTTTATATGCATTTAAGTAAAATTGACAATTTGATGTTTCTATTGTTTATAAGTTATAAAAAATTACCAAAATATATGATTTAAAGAGTTTTTATACCTATAGTAAACCATATTTAAAGTGACTGTATCATCAGGGTTCCTAATTTGATTTGCGTTATGTAAACCAAGGTGGTAACATTATAATTTTATAGTTAATGAATTAATGTTATAGTTATATGAGTTATTCTTCTTCATGAAGTGAGAAAAAGTTTTTTTTTAAACCTACTGCATGTTGTTTTAATTGTATCTAATTGCACTGAGTAAAGGCCTTCAATGAACATGTTATTAGATACACCTGCAACCATTTATGTAATATGAGTTATCCCCTTCCATGGATTCACCTTCCCAAATCATGAAAAAAACATTGATGTTTACATGAAATAGGATTTGCATATTCTCATATTATACACCAATATAGAAGATTTCACATATATTTTTCATTACAATAAATTTCAATTAGTTTCCATTTTTTATATTTTTATGATACTCATGTTTATTCATGTAAATCCAAATGTGCATTCAATGGTTGAAGATTCAATAGAGTATCAAGGCATGTATAGTTTCTAAATGGTGATATTTTCTACTGACCATTCATTCGAGGTCAGTATACCCACTTCATGTTAAATCATGTTTCTACCTGGTATGTCCACGTCATGGTCAATATAGTTACAAAAAAATATTATTCTTTTTACAAGGTAATTATCATTTTATAGTTGTTGAATTATTGTTTTGTAGTTACCAGGAGTAATGCTACATCATGATGTGAGAACATGTTGTTTTTAAACCTAATGCATGTTGTTTTTATAGGATTCTATTTTCAGTTACTAGATTCCTTCTATTAAAATGATATTGGCTACACCTACAACTATTTATATACCGTGATATCTCAAAAAACGATGACAATAAATTATAAGAAACATCTTCCTCAATTTAAAGAAAAATGAAGATTAGGAATATAGAACGACACTCTTTTCCAAACATTTAATGCATATAGATTAATCTACTATTAATTTCACCTTAATAATAAATGAACATTATATATTTCATATTATACATTCAAAATATTATTTATTATCCACTATTTTATACATCACTATTGAATGTGTTTCCGTTTTGTTATACTATGAATTATTAATGGTTTTTTTGTTAAAATGGAGAAAAACATTCTGGGTATTTTACAGTTACCCTCCTAATGCAGGTGGTTCCATTGAAGGAGTCCACTAGATTTCAACTGAATACATTTCTAGCATAGATGGGAATTTTTTGTAGTTGGTTAGTTCTTCCCTTCATTCTTACTTAGTGTTGTAGTTGTGTATTATGGATGTTGTCTACTTGTTTTAGTGCTCCTACAATTATCCCTGATTTGGTTAGCTTTATGATTTCATAGGATATGTTCAAAATGAGCTTGATTGAAATTAAGGTATTCATACAGCTAAATGATTTGGTTTGTTTAATTTTCTGGACCATTTTGGTTGTCTCTATTTACATGGTGGTGTTTTTTTCAAGTATAACAAAGGCTGAAAGTGGTGCACTTTTGTATGTCTGATATCTGAAAATGTTTTCTGCATCTGTAACCTATTTCTGTTTTTCCAAATGTGTTGTTTTGATTGGTGTTATGATTTCATGTTGGTTCTCATGTAATTGTAACATCCCAGGTAAATAAAGAATATTACTTTTTCATATTTATCTATATTTGGGAATAAAATGTTAATATTAATTTAAAGGGAAGGCTATGCTCGATGGCGTACCCAGTACACAACAATGAGTTTCTTTGAAATCTTACATTGCACTCTAATAATAATATAATATTATTTTAAATGGTAGTTAACTCCTATCCGATGCAATAGAGGGAATGAACAAAACTAACTAAAAAATGATAATATATGTTTGTCAAATATTTTTACTTTTTTCCAATAAATTTTAGAGGCTTAAAATGAAAATGAATCCAATTTTATGCATAAATCTTCTAATATTGTTTAAAAGGTCGATTTACCACCTTTTCATGGCGAACCCTTATAAAATATATTTTAGAAGATTTTATATGTTATATTTGACAAAATAAAATCCTTCCTTAAAATCTTGACATCAAAATTTACATTGTTAAAATTTGTGTTATTTTTCCGATAAAGAACAGTTTTAGTGAAAATGTTGTATTTTAATTCAAACCCACTTTTTAATCTAGTTTATTTATATAATTAGATCATCTTTTGAATTTGTTATAATGTTTAATTAGAATATATATTTACCATTTAATCCAATGGTGGTCATTGTAATTAATTTCACTTTGAAATTTGACTTAAACTAGTGTCAATCTTTTAATAGATTTTGTTTCTTAAAAACATGATATTTGTTTTGAAAGCATAAATTAATTATTAAATTAATTAATTCAACTTTTATGTTTTTAATTTTTTAAAATATACATCATTTTTGAATTTGGAATATCAAATATATATTAGGGTGAATTTAAGGTATTTTTCTGAAAAACATCAATTTTTGATTAATAGTGAGACCACTAAGTGGTAGTTAAAAATCTGATTTTTCATTTAAATGAAACATTACCAATTTTCTGATTTTAATTTCAAAAATCCAACATACATAGTTTTCATAAGGATGTAAAATGGGGTTCAATGGGATTAAAAGTATTTTTTTGTGAATAGTAACTTTTAAGTTTTATTAATCGCGATTAAAGTTAATTAGTATAATTTAAGGTAAATATTATTTTATAATAATATAAAATTACCGTGAAACATGTCCTACCATTATTGTATAAGTAATTCCCGACCAATATAATCCATGGGTCACATGGGTACCCCATGGAGCCACTTTCGTAGGAAAATGACATTAATAACTTTTAATTTAATGTTAAAATAAAAATGTCACAGACATGTATTGTTTTACAAAAACAATTTTTACATGGGGTTATACAAGTAATATTTTTTACTATAAATATCCATTAGAAAGCTAAAAATATTTCCTACCTCATAGTGAATTTCTTATAATTTTTAGACATTAAATAAATTAATTTATTTATGACACCATGATGATGCAAGGATTACCTCATTAACAAATGATTTAAATAAAATGATAAGATAAGCGAAAATATAAGACATAAACATGTAAAAAACCTATTGGATTGGTGTATTTAGAACCCATATCACCTTATCCTATAAACATATAATTTTGGGACCATTAATATCCGAAATTCATTTTATAATAAAGTATCTTTTCAAAACCATCCAAGGGTTCCCCTCCTCCCTCTTATAAAAGGCCCCCACCTATACCCCCTTACCCACACCTCTCAAGACTGTGGCTCGACCAAAGGCTTCTCATTTTATCTCTACACATCTCTCTATTCATCCTAGGAGCCTTACCATCGGTAGAAAGCTCTTCAAGAAACCCTTTTGGTTCAAACCAATAGGAGTTACCCGATTTAAAAGTAATGTCCTCACTTGTGTTCTTTTGTATTATTTTGCTTCTCCAACCCCATAAACACTTTTTATTCATTTATTTTGTAACAACACCATTATATTAAATATTAAAGGATGTTGTTTTGTGAAGGATTATTTCTACACTTACACACACCTTCGTCTAATGGTTAAACAACATACTGTTTCTGTGGATGGGGAATTACTGCCTCACGAAACGATGATTGTTCAATCTTCTCTTAACACCTTTCATGGTGGAGATTATTATTTCAATGTATTTTATATATGATATATATGGTAATTGTTTTTTCTATATTCTTCTGTATTTTATATTTAAAACATACCTTTATGCTTTGCATGTTTTGCAAATGCGATAATTTCATACGAGGAAGTGTGGTCTACTGCCCCCTCAAGTGATGTGACTCGTTCATGAAATACATGTAATGTATAAATAATTAAATTAATGAACATATGTGACCTATATAACACATATATTATACTGGAATTATAATATATATATATATATATATCTCACATCTAGTTTTAATTCCATTAATGTGCCAAAGCAATGAAAGGAGTTTTCATGCGTACGTACGGCCTACCGTCTCCATGAACGGTGCATTTCATTTATTTTTATCTCCATATATTATGGAATAAGTATAAAAAGAATATATACCGGATATATATGATATTTACATCATTAATACTATTCTGGATAGGATGTACATACAACTACATTGACAATGCTTTTTAAACAAGATCATTTTTGACTCATGTACCGAACATCGACAAAACGTATGATATGAACTCACATAATTAACTAATAATTATAAAATGGTAATATATTATATTAATTGAATAATAAACATTAATTTATGTCCTTAAGAAATTATAAATTGACAAAAGATTATTATTCAGGAATATAAATAAATTAACAAGACAAGTCGGACTTGAGGTAAGGGATCCTACCTCTGTCTTTCTTTTTAAGTACTCTCTTTTATGTCGTTTCTTTTAAGCTCCTAATTATTGTTTGGGGAAGGTTTTTTTATGTTATTATTACTATAATTTCCATTTTAATATGATGAGAGACTTTATTTAATTTCATCAATCCATTTTTTTTTTGGATTTTTAAGTGGTGTCGTTAGGCTGCCGAGTTTTCGTAAGGGGTTTTTCATCTCACTTTTATTCCCGTGAGATTTATGCTACATTTTCCACCATTTCCTTTGAGTGGTATATGTACTAGCCATTATTATACTCTTTGTGTAATATAATTTAGTTTATGAGTATTAAATCAAAGTTGTATAGTCATTCTTTCATGGGATGTACGTTTCGAATGTTACCCAAATCGGTAAGGGAACCTTTCACCCTCCTCTTTTTAAAATACTTATTTTGTTATGTATTTTAATTTACATATTATTATGTTGGGATATGTTCTTATATATCCTTATTGATATAAATTTTATTTCCAAGTGATGAGATACCATTTTCTCTCTCATCAACAAATTTTATGAATTTTAAAGTGACGTCGTTAGGCTATCGAATATTACCAAGGGAACTTCTTAACCCAATTTTGATTTCTTTGGGTTCAATGTGAAGTTATAGAATATGTCATCCTTTGAATATGTGTGAATTACCAATGATTGTTTTACACTTAATATACACTTATATTGGGTGTATTTATATTTTTTACACATAATTATGAGATTGATTTATCCTTAATTTAGGGATACATTATTTATAAGGGATTTCATCTCATTTTAAATTTCTTTTGAGACTTCATTATTGTTATGAACCAATTCACTCTTATATGGTGTATATATTGTCCTTTATAAAATTGTATCATGAATACCTTTATTATCATGAAATTATAATGTTCTGATTAAATTTTATTCCTAATTTATTGTATTCAAGTGTCTCTCATTTTGTTAAAGTCCCTTTAACTAAAATATCATTTTATATGTTTTAAGGGTTTATTATTATAAATATTTCTCATTAATATAGATGTTATAGAAATGGTTTTAAGGATTTATTTATATATATATTAATGGTTTACAATTCAAAAAGCTTCAAAGTGGGATGGAACACGTTGATTCAAAAATCTCTTTATTAAATGTTTTAAATGGTTCTGAAAATGGTTTTTAGAATGGATTCATTATTTCAATATCTTAAAATGTTATACTGTTATTTCAATGTGGGAATGTTATATTTCCTTTATGCTTAAGTTATGTTCTATGATTTTTTTATGGTTCTTGGGAATTTTTTATGAAGACGGGTGGTTCCATTGTAAACTAATGGCGGGTGAGCCCGATATAGATCTCCAATGCATTGGGTAATGCAAAGGGGTTAAACGTAAAGGCTTCTCCGAAGAGATTTAGGGAATATACTGTGATGGGTATTCCAAACTTAACCATTAGTGTTACTTCCTATGTAAGAATGTTATGAATGCCTCACGTTACCTTTATGTCTTATGATTTATATGATTTATTCATGATTTGATGAGGTATGTTAAAATGCTTATGTTCTATGAGTAAAGTATGATTTCATACATGGTTTAATGTTTTCTTTTAATAATTTTATATCCATTACTTAGATTTTTATGCTCATCCCATGTTTTTGAAAGGTTTTTCACAGGTCAATGGAAAGGTACATGATGTGATGATAGAGTCAAAAAAGTGTCAAGAAAGAATCCATGTTTTATTTTAAATATGTTTCGGTTAATGGGAAAAATGAGTACTATCTTTTATGAAACCAATTTGTTTAAATGTGGAATGTAATGCATGATTTATGATCTAATTCTCTAAAACTCTAAACCTAAAAAGATCCTCAACGTGTATTCTTGAAATAACTCAAGGTTAAGTAATGCTTAAGGCTGGGGGCTTATAGTTGGTATCAGAGGTTGGTTTAGATAACTTTAAAGGTTATAGTGTTGTTTAAGAAAAATTGAAAAGTTTTATATAACCATAATGGTTATTATATTAGATGGTGTCATTTTTTTTTTGAAAGTTAGAATGAGTTTGAGATAACCTGGAGAAGTATATCTTGGTGTTTATCTTCCTCATTATTATATGATGATTTTACTGATATACTCACTGTGACCTTTTTGGTTTTAGTAAATGGCTGGATCTAGCAGGCACCAAAGTAACAGTGGATTTGAATATTGTGATAGTTTTATGAAAGAACAACTGAATGATATGGGAGCTGCAATGAGAAATCATGTGGTTATCCTCAACTAACTATATGGAGTCATGATTGACCACCTGAACCTTAGTGATTTTTCTAAGGAATCATATATGTGAGAAACAAATCCCTACGCATGTTCATGTAATAATCAAAAAGGTAAGTATGTTCAAAAACCTATGTGTCAATGATGTAGAAAGAATCACATAGGAAAATGTTTCAAAGGGACATAAAGATGCTATAGATGTGGAAATGAAGGTCTTAAAGCAAGTATCTTCCATGGAGAAAGGAAGCATCTAGTTGACTCTAGGAAAGGGAGTGAAGTACTTTCTGAAGGATCAATTGAATGTTTCAAATGTGGTGTGCATGGTCATTATGCAAACACTTGTCATACGAAGAAGTTTCGGGAATCGGGTCACCAATATCGTATAAATATTCGCTTACTAATACCTAATTCCATTCTAATTGAGGATGAAGAAACTGATAATGACCAATGAATGGTATGGATTATTTCTTAACATATGTTTTCCTATTATTGGAATCTTACGATATGATTCATGATTTTTTATGAAATAATTATTTCAGAATAAGTTGAAAAGGAATGATTAATGGATCATGAATAATGTTGAATGAGTAAGAAGTCAGCATATAAGGGATTCAAGAGTTATGGTAGATTTTAGGATGGTGAAACTCTTAAATGTATTATGTATCTTTTGATGTTGGGGTTACATTAGAAGATATTTTATAGTATATGTAACACTGATGTTTCATATATGAAAATTTTATTCAAGGAATAATTATCCTTTATTTTTTGGATATAGTTATAAAGAACCATTTGGGTTTATATGATCTTTGATGTTGAGGTAATTAATGGTTAATACATTTTGGGTTGCAAAATGAAAGTTATTAGATAACCTTTGTTCTTAAAATATGTTATGATTATTTTCTGAATATTTTATCTCATTTGGAGAATGTTTTAAAAATTATATAGTTTTGGAATAAGGACAACACGCAGACCGTGTGACAACCCGTCACTTCGGAAAATGCTGGGGGAATCAAACCCACAACCAAAGTGCGACTGGTATTTATCACCTACCACCGGACTATGTGAAGTCCTAGGTTAGTTTGACAAATTTTTTATCACTATATGATTTTATGAATCAAGAGTAAGTTGATTTTGGATTATCTATGGATATTATTAACCTATCATAGAGGATATGTGATTAGGTTAATAACTTTTAAATATGAGACCTTAAGTGCAACTGATGTTATTTGGAAATAAATGCTAATTTTTACCTTGGAAGACTATGTGATTAAATCCTTCAAATATTTGGGTTCAATCGTAGTTTGGTTTACATTGAAAAATCTTATGGGCAAATTGTTTATTGAATGGTCGTCATTGAACTGTGGGTTTTATTGGACAAATTTTGGAGATTAAGAATTGATTTTCTATTTTATAAAGGATTATCCATTTGTGGATTATCTGATCTTGTTCTAACAATTTTGTTTTTGGTTAAGATCTAAGTACATGGGAAATATATAGTTCTCTTTTGTGGATTAGGTGATTCTCTAGAAGTTGATTATAGCTCTCTTAATGTGAGCAAGTCATCCTAAATACTCATCTTTTGGAGAAAATATGAGTTTGTGTAAGAAATCTAGTAGGAGATGAGAGTCTACGCGACAATTAAGTATGCTTCCTTATGATTTAGTTAGGCTCATAAATAAATTCCTCAATGAAAAGTAACTTAAAAACAAAAATGTTGTCTGCTAACTTTTCCTACTGGGGAATCAAATACTGTTTAACCCATCACTAGTTTGTGATTTTCTGGTGGTTAACTTTCTCCTAAACATTTTTTCTATCAATCTCCCTCAGAACATGACCCTTTTTTCTTCCATATCCATGTTTTCCTTCATGTAATCCTAGTATGGGTTAACTCGGGTGACCTTTGTACTTCCCTTTCTTTCTTTTAAAGTGACAGTTTAATTTACTCCTTTTTTGAATTGGGGCTTTCATTGAATTTTCCAAGCCCAATTTTAAAAATTGCACGGAAACAATTCCCAAAAGGGGGGAAGCATGTAACACACCAGGTAAATAAAGAATATTACTTTTTCATATTCATCCATATTTGTGAATAAAATGTTAATATTAATTTAAAGGGAATTCCATTCTCAATGGCATACCCAATACGCACTAATGAGTTTCTTTGAAATTTTACATTGCACTCTAATAATAAAATAATATTATATTAAATGGTAGATAACGCCTAGCCATTGTAATAGCGGGAATGAACAGAACTAACTAAATAATTATTATATATGTTTGTCAAATATTTTAACTTTTTTCTCATAAATGTTAGAGGCTTAAAATCCGAATGAATCCAATTTTAAGCATAAATATTCTAATATTCTTTAAAAGGTAGATTGACCACCTTTTGATGAAGAACCCTCTTTAAATATAAGTTTGAATATTTTATATATTATATTTCAAAAAGTAAAATCCTTCTTTAGAATCTGGACATCAAAATTTACTTTGGGTAAATTTTTATTATTTTTGCGATAAAGTTCAGTTTTACTGAAAATGTTGTATTTTAATTCAAAACCAATTTTTAGTATAATTTATTTATATGATTAGATCATCTTTTGAATTGGTTTTAAAATTCAATTAGAATATATTTTTTCTATATAATCCAATGGTGGACATTGGAATTAATTTCACTTTGAAAATGGACTTAAACTCATGTCAATCTTTTAATAGATATTGTTTCGTAAAAACACGCTATTTGTTTTGACAACGGGAATTAATTAATGCAACTTTTATATTTTTAATTTTTTTAAAATAAACACCATTTTTGAATTCGGAATATCAAATATATCTTAGGGTGAATATTTGGTATTTTTCTGAAAAACATCAATTTTTTATGAATAGTGAAACCACTAAGTAGTAGTTAAAAAACTGATTTTTCGTTTAAATAAAACTTTACCTCTTCTCTGATTTGAATTTCAAAAATCCGACATACATGGTTTTAATTAGGATTTACAATGTTGTTCAATGGGATTACAATAATTTTTTGGGGAATAGTAACTTTTAAGTTTTATTAATCGCGATTAAAGGTAATTAGTGTATTTTAAGGTAAAGATAATGTTATAATAATATGAAATGACCTTGACACATGTCCTACCCTTATTGGATTATTCATGGCCGACCAAGACAATACATGGGTCAACATGGGGACCCCATGGAGCCACTTTGGTAGGAAAATGATATTAATAACTTTTTATTTAAAGTTAAAATAAAAATCTCACAAACATGTATTATTTTACTAAAATAATTTTTACATGGGGTTATACAAGTAATATTCTTGAATATAAATATCCCTTATAAATATAAAAATATTTCCTACTTCATAGAAAATTATTTATAATATTTAGACATTAAAAAATTAATTTATTTATGACACCATGATGATGCAACGATTACCTCATTAATAAATGATTTAAATAAAATGAGAAGATGAGGTAAAATATAAGACATAAACTTGTCAATAACCTATTGGATGGATGGATTAATAACCCTTATCACCTTATCCTCGAAATATATAATTTTGGGACCTTTAATATTGGAAAATCATTTTATAATAAAATATCTTTTCAAGACATTCCAAGAGTGCCTTTCCTCCCTCTTATAAAAGTCCCCCACCACTACCCCCTTACCCACACCTCTCAAGCCTTTGGATCAACCAAACTCTGCAAATTTTATCTCTCCACATCCCTATATTCATCTGAGGAGCCTTTCCTTTGGCAAAAATCTCTTCAAGAAACCCTTTTGGTTCAAACAAAGAGGAGTTACCCGATTAAAAGGTAATGTCTTCACTTGTGTTCTTTTGTTTTATATTTCTTCTCTAACCCCCTATACTCTTTTTATTCATTTCTTTGGTAAAAAATCCAGTATAATAAATATACTAGGATGTTTTTATGTGATTTATTCATTCTACACTTACACACACTTCCATCTAATGGTTAAAGAACATACTGTTTCTGTGGATGATGAATTACTGCCTCACGAAACGATGACTGTTCAATCTTCTCATTACACAATTCATGTTGGCCATTATGATGTAACGGTATTTTATATATCATATATATGGTATTTATGTTTTCTATATGCTTCTGTATTTTATATTTAAAACATACCTTTATGCTTTTCATGTTGTGCACATGCGATAATTTCAAACGAGGAAGTGTTGACTACAGCCCCCTCAAGTGATGTGACGCATTCATGCAATACATGGAATGTATAAAGAATGAAATTAATAAATATATGTGACCTATATAACATATATATTATACTTTAATTATAATATATATCTCTCTCATCTAGTTTTAATTCCTTTAATGTTCCAAAGAAATTAAAGTAGCGTTTATGCGTACGTACGACCTACCGTCTCCATGAACAGTGTATTTCATTTCTTTTTGTCTCCAAATATTATAGAATAAGTATAAAACGAATATATAATGATTATATAAGATATTTACATCCTTAATTCTATTCTGGATATGATGTACATAAAACTACATTGACAATTATTTTCAAACAAGATCGTTTTGACTCATGTACCCAACATCGACAAAATGTATGATATGAACTCACATAATTAACTAATTATCATAACATGATAATATATGATATTAATTGAATAATAAACTTTAATGTATGTCCTTAAGAATTATAAATTGAAAAATGTTTATTATACATAAATATAAGGAAACGAACAAAACAAGTCGAACTTGAGGTAAGGGATCCTACCTCTCTCTTTCTTTTTAAGTACTCTCTTTTATGTTGTTTCTTCTAAGCTCATATTTATTAATAGGGGGATGATCTTTTATAATCCTATTTATTTACATTCTATGTTCATATGATGAGAGACCCTATTTTATTTCATCAATACATTTTTTTGGAAGATTTATGTGGTGTCGTTAGGCTGCCGAGTTTTCGTAAGGGGTTTTTCATCTCACTTTTATTCCCGTGAGATTTATGCTACATTTTCCACAATTTCCTTTGAGTGGTATATGTACCACCCATTTTTATACTAATTTGTGTAATATAAATTCTTTTATGAGTATTTACATCAATGTTTTATAGTCATTATTTCATGGGGTCTACATTTCTAAGGTTACCCAAATCGGTAAGGGAACCTTTCACCCTCCTCTTTTTAAAAGACTTATTTTGTTATGTCTTTAATTTTACATATTTTTATGTTGGGATATGTTCTTATATATCCTTATTGATGTAAATTTTATTTCCAAGTGATTAGATAACATTTTCTCTCTCATCAACTAATTTTACTAATTTTAATGTGACGTCGTTATGCTGTCGAATTTTACCAAGGGAACTTCTTAACCCAATTTCGATTTCTTTAGGTTCAACATGATGTTATTGAATTTGTCATCCTTTGAATATATGTGAATTACCTTTGATTGTTTTACAATTAATATCCACTTATATTTGGTGTATTTATATTTTTCAGACATAATTATGAGATTGATTTATCCTTAATTTATGGATACCTTATTTATAAGGGATTTCATCTCATTTTACATTTCTAGTGAGACATCATTGTTGTTATGCACCAATTCACTCTTATATGGTGTATATACTATCCTTTGGAATATTATATCATGATTCCCTTTATTCTCATGACATTATAATGTTCTGATTAAATTTTATTCCTCAATTATTGTATTCAAGTGTCTCATTTTGTTAAAGACACTTTAACTAAAATATCAATTTAAATGTTTTAATGATTTATTCTTATAAATATTTCTCATTAATATCCATGTTTTAGATATGGGTTTAAGGATTTATTTATATGGATATTAATGGTTTAAAATGTTAAAATATTCAAATTGGTATGGGACACATTGATTCAAAAGTCCGTTTATTAAATGTTTTAAATGGTTCTAAGAATGGTTTTTAGAATGGATTCATTATTTCAATATCTTAAAATATTATATTTTTATTGAAATGTGGGAATGTTATCTTTATTTTATGCTTAAGTTATTTTAAATGATTATGTTATGTCTCTTGGGCATTTTTTATGACGACGGGTGGTTCCATGATAAAATAAGGGCGGGTGAGCCTGATATAGCTCTACAATGCATTGGGTGACGCAAAGGGGTTAAAAGTTAAGGTTTATCAGAAGAGATTTATGTAATATAATGGGATGGTTATTCCAAATGTAACCATGAGGGTTAATCCCAACATAAGAATGTTATGAATTCCTCAAGTTACATTTATGTCTTATGATTTCTAGGATTATTCATGATTTGATGTGGTATGTTAAAATCCTTATGTTCTATGAGTAAAGTATGATTTCATACAAGGACTAGTACTTTCATTTCGTACTTTTATATCCCTTACTGAGCTTTTAATGATCATCCCAAGTTTTTGAAATGTTTTTCATAGGTAAAGGGAAAGGTACATGATGTGATGATACTGTCAAGGAAGTTTCAAGAAAGAATCCATGTTTTATTTTAAATAAGTTTCCATTAATAGGAAAAATGAGTACTATCTTTTATGTAACCACTTTGTTTAAATGTGGAATGTAATGCATGATTTATGATCTAATTCTCTAAAACTATAAACCTGAAAATATCCTCAATTTGTGTTCATTAAATAACTCCAGATAAATAATTTTTAAGGCTAGGGCCTTATAGTAATAGTTCCTACATCACTGCAAAAAGAATTTAATTTGAGAATACATAAAATGGAATCTGAGTAAAACATGTTTCTGAGAAACCATACCAAATTTTATTCTTCACTGACCAACACTAAAGATGGGTTTGGTCGAGGAAAAGCTGAAAATGGTTGTTGAATTGGAGTCAGATGCTCTGTCACTATTGTGTTGATTCACCAGAGGTAATTTCATGCCTTTAAGAAGATTCAAATCATTTCTAATTTTAGTAGTGGACTGGTAATGATTACACAATAGATAAAATTTCTAATTTTTATATTTTTATTTTTCATTGATCATGTTTAATTTATATTTGATATATTAATCGTGTATGGTATAATACGGAGGGAAAATAATATTTTATTGTTTTGTTATAAATTTTATTTATCACATTTAGAATTTAGTATCCACCTCACACTACATTAATCATAAAATTGTGTTGGGAACCATTACAGGCTTGGTTAAAGTGACCTATTGGATCACACATCATTAATCATAAATGAAAAACTGAGGTGCATGTGGGAATAAGGATTTGATGCATGACATTAGCAATAAGAATATTCACAAGGTGATGCTTAAGTTAACATGTGGATAATACCTGTCTTTGGTGTCATCACGGTTACCGTAAAGAGAACAAAAAATTTGAGCCTTTCCCTATTTCTTCACTAATGAATACTTCACTAATGAATTTTGTGCTGCTAGTTCAGATTCTATTTTTCATCTCTAGGTTGGATATTTTTTAAAATCTTAATATTTTGGGAGGCAAGGATCATGGATCTAAGCCCGTAGCTACAGAAAAAGGCTACCCAACAATTCATGACCCCTAACATAGAATCCACAAAACCAGACAATGTTGTTTTTGTCATAGACATCGAAGCCCAAAGCTCATTAGAAGAATCATCGGTTGATGAGTGCTAGGAAGAGGTTAAGGAAATTGATTTGGTGATGAATCAGGTAGTTGTGTGGAGGAGTAAGGTTCTTAAGGCACTCAACGCACAAAATCGAGACGTTGTGATTTCTATTATGGTATCACGGTAGAGGTGTGTCATAGGTGCAGTTAACAATTTCTGCATCTTTTGATTTCATTTTGCATGAATAGTATATGTTTATATGTATTAAAACCTCCATCAGTTTTATACATCGAGCTATACTTAATTATGAAACCCAACATTAAGCGTCAAATTCATATTAATTTTTTTTCTAAAATTTCGGCAGTAGTCAACAAAATAGTAATGCAGATACAGTTTGTTTTTGCTTATTTTCTTTTACAACAGACAAAATATCGCATGTATCCATATACATGGTTATCCATATCCATGGTTATACATATCCATGTTTTTACATCTATAAATATTACCATTTCTCTATTAATATTATGTATTCGCATACCTATATTTACAATATATATTATACTGCTTTCTCAATTTCTTCATACAATAAATTGTTAATTATCTTATATGAATAATTAGGTTAAATAAATTTAATTTCATCTACATTACCATTTTTACTTATATAGAAGCTTTCATATGCATTATCAGTTTTCACTTACATAAAAAAAATTATGGTGTGGATACTGTATGTGATCTTGTAATCAATGTTATTCCATTATGCATTACCAGTATATACTTATATAGAATATAAGTTTATTGTTTTATGCATTTACTTTCCAGAAATTACATATTGTAAAAAATCCTTATTTTGGGTAAACTAATGTGTAATTAAATGATCATGTTGTGAAAAATCACATGGTGGGTACTAAATATAGATATACGACCCTGGACTATAGACATTTAGTGATGAAACAACCAGATTCGATTTGTATTTATCAATTTTTTTTATTCATTTTCATTTTCTAAAGTATTATGAAGTGCATTTCGACTCTTTTTCTTCATATATATATTTTATTCAATTGAATATCCAGTTTAATATGTATCTATGTTCTCTACATACCTCATTCCATATTGTTCCATATACATGAAGAATAGTTTCACTCTGTTTTTCTTTTTCCCAACTAGCCCACTCATTCAATTTATTATTATTTAATTTATTTTCACATTTCCCAGTTTTATTATTACAACAACTGTCTTATTTTTGAATTATATTTCACTTTTAATTTCAGTTCCCACATTATAGTTATTGTGATTGAAATTGAAAATGAATTCAAATATAAGTTCTCAAAATTTAAAAATTCATATACTTTTACTCTATTATTTTTCTTTGTCAACTATTGGAATGGTGTCTTCATATTCTATGCACTCCAATTCCATTGTCATACACCATTACTTTCTAATTAAAATTTATTCAACATTAATGTTTCTTATCAAATTTTATTGATATTAATCGCTTATTAAAAAAACCACTAATAAAATACTCTGTGCAATAGCACGGGAGAGAACTAGTTATGATATAATCTAATCAAATATATGTCATAATTTAGAAATGATGTCTAGTATATGTAATGAGAAATCTAGTAATACACATGATCCAATGAGTGAGTGGGTTCATATCTTTCATGATCTTAATCCATCTTTTAGAAGGGAAATAGCATCCCATGTATTCTTATCATATGAATAAATAGTATCATGTGTTAATAAGATATGTAAATAATTCTATAGGTCTTGTGTATTTGAAGGGAGGAAAGAAAATAATAGGATAGAAGAGAAAAATTTGGATAATGTGAATAAGGGAAAGAAGTATTTTCTAACATGTGATAACTATGGAAAGAATAACATTGGTAAATTCTTAAAGGGAATGGGAGTTTTTTATATGTGTGGATAAAAAGGACACCACATTTGTGATTTCATGGGTACAAAAAAGGTTTCTAATGTAAAATTATTTATTTGTAAGGAGTTGGGATACTACATGAATGAATGTCCAAATCATCGTAGTATAACCCAATTGATGCTATTGGAAAATAATAATGTTCTGATACAACCCTAGATGAAGATTAATGGTTAGTGTTGTTATGTTGTTATTAAATAATTGTGTCATTTGAGTATTGTATTAATGATGTACAAGATATAAAAATTATAGTGTATATAAGGATTGTATTACAGTACTATTTCATTAGGGATTGGAGATTTTATGGTACCAAGTAAACTGACACAATTCCGAGTTAAACATTTTCGAAAATAAATGGTTGGGGGATATATAACACATAATATGTTTCTGAAACTGAGAAAATGATTTTGGAATAAGAAATAATTGATTTGGATAAAGTTGAATGGATATTATTTACATCCTTGGAACTAATTAATGATTTCTTTTTTCCATATGTTTCAGAGTTTACCACATTTATAGATTAAAGGATTATATCCAGTATTCTGTGTTTTATAGTAGGAATAATGATGTACATACATATTCAAAAATAATATGGGTTTTCATGTTGTTACCATGTTTTAATTGAATAGAAGAAGAATTTATTCACATTTTGATGTCCATTATGTTATGTTGACCTTATTTATAAATTTTTGTACTTTTAGTTTGGACACATGAATTTTGGATAAATCTAAAGGTTGGAATTGAGAAAGATAAACAATTGATATTCTGTTTGAGGTTATAGTATGATTTTTTGGATAATTTAACCTAGCCTTTATGTTTTCAGTAAACATTTATCGGATTAGCAGAATACTTGTATACCTTATGATTTATCATATTCTCTTTAGTTGTAAAAAATCATTTTTGATCATTCATTTCCTAGTGTAAGGGTTGAAGTGAATATAGGTCGAAGCACAACAAAATAATGAAAATATGTTTATGACAGGTAATGAAATCAAGTATGTTTTCTCGATTTCTTATCTTGAAGGTAAATTAATCCCTAAACTTTAAAAAAATCTAAAAAATTATGTTATCCTAATACCTAATGTTTTGTTGAACTGATAATATTTTAAATCATCATAGATTTATGGATTTAAGGCCCTTAATTTTCCATTCATTGTTCACTTGTTTTTTATTTCTAACCTCAATCATTCCCTATAAATATTTACATTTTTAATCAAACTATGTGTCTATAATTTCTACTAATGTTCTCATATTCTAAATCCTAATTGGGTGGTGAATTTTTCATTTTTTTTCCTCTTATTAAGACTAAAATTTATTAACCATACATCTAATGTAGGTTTTCCACAAAGGTATCTTCTATTTTCAAACATTTATATTTGAAGAACAATTTCAAATTGTGAGGAAGAAAATTATTGAAGGTGGGGATAATGTAACATCCCATGATTTCATAGTACGTTATCTCTTTACAGTATTTTAATATCTTACATTGCATGCAGCACTTACTTGGCTTGTGTTATACACAAGATTGAGTTTCCACGAAACAACACATTACTATTATAATTATTGTAATATGAATTCTAAAAAATAAATTTTAAATGTTTTTTATAATTTTTTCTTATAAAGTAAGCATATTTATTATTAAATGAATACATTTTGTTAAAATAGTTATATATTTAAAAAACAATTTTCTTAAAAGAACTATTTTTTATGTCCTTTTGTGAAAAATAATAAAATAAATTTTAGAAAATACTAAAAATAAAATTTGGAAAAATATATTTCATTTTTTAATTCAGAATATCAAAATTAGGTGGGGGTGAATTTTTGGTATTTTTCAAAAAACATACAATTTTTTATAAATTGTGAAAACTATTGCATAGAATAAAAAACCCCGTCTTTTTCATTTAAATAGTTATTTTTAATTTAAGTTTATTTTAATTTCAAATTGATATATAATAAAAATAATAGTCTAACATAATTCATTTGAGTCATTTTAACGTAAGATTAGATATATAATATTTTATTGAACTTTTTAATGTCTTCTACCCACCTTCTTGGCACATTTACAAATTTGCATAAAACGTAATTTTACCTCTTCTATGAATTGAATTTCAAAATTCCAAGAGACATGTTTGTCATCATTAAGTAAAATTTGGTTCAATATTATGAAACAATTTTTCATAAATAGCATCTTTTGAATTTTATATACAATAGTTAAGAGTACATACGGTAATTAAAGGAAAAAATAATATTCTAATAATATGAAATTACCCCAACACGTGTCTTAATTCTATTGGATAAGTTTATTTCAACCAAAATAAACCTTAGGAAAAAAATATGATACTCATTGATCCACATGGATTAGATTTGGACATTTATAATTTTTTATTTAAAGAAGAGGTAAAAGTGTTGAATTCAAATTTTGATAAGTATACCATTTTTAATACAGGGATATACTCAATAAAAAATCGAATATAAATATTCATAATAAATCAACGAAAATTTCATACATAATACAATTTTATTTATAATTTTTAGACATTAGATAATTAAATTTATTTATGACACAATGATAATGCAGTAATTACCTTATTAATGAAAGATTGAAAACTGATATTATAAATATTAAAATAAAAATAAATTAAAACATTTTATGCAATACATGAATTATCTTAGTGAATATGACATTTTAGGGATTATTTTTTTGAAGTAATAAAGTTTTTATGACTTTAACAAAAAAACAACTACTAAATAGTGGCAAAATTGACAAAACTGAGTTTTTAAAACAAATAATATTTTATTAATTTATAAAGTTGTCCTAAAAATATTAGGTTAGGAAAAATGACTGAGATAATGTTACATATATAATTAATTAACCACTTGAGGTTCTCTTGTAATTTTATAGTAACTATATTAACCATGCAGTATAAAATTACAAGAAGACGTTGAAAAAGTTACACTATTTAACTATGGGTTAAATCTAAAAGATAAGGATAATATAGTAACGTAAACATATCTAAAACTTATTGGATGAAATGATTTCGACCCATACCCAACTTTGTCTTGAAATAAATCATTTTTAATCTATTAAAAACCTAAAATCATTTTATAATAGAATAATATTTCAAGCTTTTCCTAAAGCGCCCATCACCTCTCTTATAAAAGGGTACTTCGCCTTCTATTAAATTAAGAACTCCAAAGAAATATGGCTCCCCAAAACATACCCAAACCTCCTCCCAAATACCCTAAATTAAACCTATAGGCCTTACATTGATCAGAAAGACAACCTAAGGAGCACTTTTGTTCAAATCAAAAGGAAGCACCCGAAGAAGAGGTAACTATTTTATCACCTCTTTCAATGTTCTTATCTTATCCTACTTAAGCTTTATTTATTGCTTCCATACTAAAATAAAAAATCAAGTATATTATACATAGATTTATGTGATTATAAATATGGTACAACCATATTCATTATTCTATCCAAACTATGAATGGAAAAGCCACCATACGTGTGTATCTGTGGTTTACAGTTTCCACGGTGTGGTGTAGTTTCTTATTTAACACTTAACTATTTGGATGGGTATAATAATGATTATAATTGATGAAAATAATAAATATAACATGTTAACGATTCTTTATATAATATATACCATCCAAATACATGTGATTTTACCATCAATAAAATTATATTCTCGCATGTGTGTACGTACGGCTTACCATCTCCTCGACGTGATGAGATTATATTCCGTATTGTAACCTTTGAAGAATAATTTGTATTTTATGATTAAAAAATTCAGAACATAATATCATTCTGGATATGAATCAAATTCATCCTATTCATAACAAATATAACATTCATAACAAAATGAACCATTTAACACCCGAAATAATGATACTACTAAGATATTATTAACAAATCAATATTAGAGGGCCATATATGATATAATATTTATGTGTATGGTTCTTATATAATGTAATTACAGTTCTATAACCATTATAATGGAGTTCAATGTACCCATAACTAATGAGAAGTACAAGGTAAGGGTAAATTCCTCAATCTCACTGTTATACGGGATTGTTTATGTGTATGTATGTGCAATGAAATATTTATCCTATGTGTCCATGTTTCATAAAATTATTTTCAAAATGATTCTTCTTTAGGGACTAAATATAATTTTAAATTTGTTTAGTATTTTTTCTTCTAACTCTTTCTGATTAATGTCCATATTTTCAAAATTGGTTTTAAGGATTTATTTATATGGACATGAATGATTTAAAATGTTCATTCATTTCAAAATATTTAAATTGATATGGGCCAATTTGATTCCAAAATATATTTTAAATGTCTTCTTTTATATATTGTGTGGATTTTAAGTGATTTCATGATAAGGTTATATATTTCTCAAAGAGTTTTACTGATCATTTTCAACTATGTAAACATCTTTTACTAGATATTATTCTTGATTGAGGTTGATTTATTGTAATACAATCTTCTATATTGTATTGAATAGGTTGGGATATGTTTGACTATGGATGTGATATTTTTATGTCATTCATGATTTATGGTTAAATTATTGACATTTTGTATGCACGTTTTTATATAAATCATTATGTTATGTTTCAAACATTTCATATGAGGAGTGTGTTGGACTTAGTATCTGATGGGAGGGGCTCGCTATAGCCCCTCATTGCATCTCTAGGTCTCATGAGACAAACTAGTGTCTTGGACCAAGGATTTAACCGAATATTTGTTTATTACCTTGGCACAAGGCCTTTATTTAGTAGTTATTAGGTTCGGCATTATGCATTCCCTCATTAAGAAATTAGTTATTAAATGTGATTATTTGAATAGTAGAACATTCATGTGAATTATTTAATAGTAATGATTGATTTATTTTTTCCTTATTAGATTAATTTTAATTTTTAAAATGGCTGTTTCTTTTTTATGCATCATTCCTAAAATGTTTATAGCTTCTTTTAAATTATTTACCCTTCTTGAGCACGTAAGCTCACCCCTTTCTTATGTGTAATTTTCCTAGAATGCTAAGAAGTGTATTATGTTTGATATGTAGGGTTAACATAGTGGAATAATGTCATTATAAAAGGATTATCTATGTTGTATTTCATCTTAGAAATTGTAATGTTATGTTCTTATATGTAATCTATTTTCAAAGATTCCTAAATTGATCAGTCCTTTAAGACTTGATTCCTTATAACAATGTCAATGTATTAAAATAAATCACTAGATCTGATATTTTGAGGTCACGTAATTACACTTTTTCTCTCATTTTAGTCCTCACTTGACCTCCTCAGACTCACTCAAGCCTCCATATCAGTTTTAGTTTCTCAAAGATTCACCTGTTGATAGATTATAGGAAATTTCTTCATGATCTCCCAAGTAATTGGGTTTCCTTCCATCCTTCTCCAATATTCTTAGTGTTTATAACATTTCATATTGAATTTACTATTTTAAAAAATTATGGATTCTAACATAGGTTTTTATCTTGGGTTTCTTGGTCTAATCTTGTGGTTTTAGGTTTGATTGACCTCCCTTGTGGTGCGGTGGTGGGATAATTAATCTTTCGCACAAGGATGTGGTGTTTGGACACTTGTGGTAGGTGATTACATGTATAATAACTCATATATGATTTATAATTTCTAGATTTAGAATTTTTTTCATGGCCATGTTCCTTGGTTATTGGTGAGAAAACTATTTTTGGTGTAATTTGTTGAGAGAATGGTGTGAAAAAGAAATTTTTGGGTGAAATTGGGTGTCTTTCATGGATAACCCATGTTGGTTCATTTGGGGTTTCTTTCTAATTTATTAAATTGTTTTACTAAAAAAATATATCTATCAATTCTATTTTAGTTAAATATGGCTATACACATGATGTTCAAAGTGGGATTTTTAATGGATTTTTTGTGAAAAACATTGTTATATATTTTGATGTTGTTTTATGGAAACTCTTAATGTTTTTTATGAGATATAAGTGGTGAAAATCATATATTTATAATGTCTTGAATGTGGGAGAAAATAACTAATGATTTTATATGAAATTCGCTTCTAGTGGGATGTGGAATTTGTTTGACCACAAAGGGGGAAACCAGGGTATCTTGTTGGGCGGACGTGTACTTGTACACTAGTGATCCGGAGAGGTTTTGGCCATGTTTCACTTATAATGTTAGACATTGAGAACACTAAAAAACAATATTGATGATTTTTATGGACCACTAGGTTATGGTAATGTTCTCTACTACTATCTTGTGCATAAAAATAGATTTTACTATGGTTACTTTACATCGAGATATGAGGTATATGGGGGCCGAAATTAACTTGTTCTGAAGGGTGTTCTCAAGATTACTGTTCATTGCATATTTTTTATTTATCATTGAATTAGGGTGTGTTTGGCGGGAAAAGTACATAAGATTACATGTTTTAATTAAATATTTTCACTCTTTGAAATTTCCCATTGAAAAAAAAATTTCATTAAAAGATTCTTTCTTTAGAATTTATTGCCACAATTTTTTGTTTATCAAAAATTTAATGATTTTCATATTGAATTTCTTACTATATAGAATTATTTGGGTGTTATATTATTTGTCTTAGTCTCACACACTACTTACACCCCTTTTGTGTAAGTAAACTTGATTATGATTGACGCAGGTAAAGGAGATACCTTGGGTGATGAGGGTTTGGGTTGCTAGCTTCTTCCCTTGGTTTTGTGTTGTGGAGACGGCTTGTGGGTGATAAAACCTTATCATGTGCAGTCCATTGGGCTATTATTCAGATACTTTTATTTATTGTTGAACCAATTTAGTCACGTTTAAACCTATGTGTTCAGTTCTGGATTTTATTTAAGGCATGTTCGACCTAAATTTTCAGATTTAGTTTATTGATTGTTTTTTGTTGTTAAATTATTCAAAATTCGGTTAAATCATTCACAAACCATAATATATGATACTCGGGTACATTTTCCATCCCATGGGGATGGTGAAATCACTTCAGGACTTTCTTTGAATTTGGTCCGGTGTTAGTTTTAATAGAGACTAGATTCAATTCATAAAAACCCCTTTCTTATGTTTCCTTTACCCAGGTTATGAAGAATGCTTTTAGTAGGGTATAACTATTAATATGGTTATAAAAATGAGAAAATTATTTGGGATTTGTAAGATATTTCATAAAATAAGAATATTTTATATCTAGTCTTCAAAGAATCTAAAGCTTTATGGTTCTACATGGATTGTATTGTTATGTATTTTATATTCATATAAATATATATAATATTTTTGAATGAAAATACCATGCCACTATAATAAAAATAATTCATTCTTTTTTAAGATCACCATTTATTAGTTGGATTATAAATACAAATAACTATCTTTAATATAGGATAAAAGATAGATTTAACAAATTTATACATCTTTGTTTTCTAATAACTATATTATAAAGCATCAAAAAAAGGATAATGTCCCATATAGAGTGTTCTTTGGGAGCACTATAGGTATTTAAAAATCCATTTTGAAAATGTAAATTTTTTTAAAAAACCAAATAAATAATTGAAAAAACAAATATTTGATAAAAAATGAGACAAATCAATACATAAAAAAACAATTCAAGATACCCTATAATACATAATGTGGGTCGAAGTAGGGTAATATGGAAAGAGGGCGGGTGAAATTACCCTTTAAAAAATCAAAGGAAATAATTAAATTCATAATGACTAAACACTTATTTTTTAATGATTAAATGTAATTAAAACCATTGGATACGTTAAAGAGGATAAGTAATGTAATGTTGGAAGACAAACCAAATAATAATATATAATTATAAAATCAGAACCCTCCAAGAAAGGGTGATTCGTAAATTAAATGATTATGATAATTGATAAATGATACGATTAATTTAATTGATGAATTAAATAAAAAAATTATATAATTATACATCAAGTAAATATTTCGCACAATTTTATATTGAAGTTCATAAATATATCATGAAGAGGTTGTACATATCCCACATCAATGGATTGAGGGTTTAATGTATTATTATATTATTTTTAATAGTGTTTAAGATACCAAAACCATCATTGTTTTTAATTTGTTATAGCAATAAAATGGAATAAAATATACCATATATGTTGGTCGGAGAGGATACTCAAGAGGAGGGTGAATTGACTTCCAATTAAAAATTCTGTTAAAAACATATAGCATTAAAATCCCTTAAATTAGAACAGCCCAGTAAATGAAGGCAGTAGATATATAAGTGACTTATTGTTCAACATGATTCTCAAAGGTTGATTACTCCTCTGTAGAATCAGAATGAGAACAAATTCCACTTTTGGAACCAGTTTACTTAACAAATCAGATATACACACTAACCAGAACTAACTATCAGAGTGAATGTAAAAATATATTTTCTTTCATTGCTAATATAAGCACAGTGGATAAATGTAAAACAGAGTAACGGAAGGATGAACACAATAATTTAAACAGGATGTTCAGTCTTAAAATAAGACCAAGTCCTCTCTACTTAGTGATCACCTACCACCAAGCAATTATATTAAAAAGTGATACACAGCCTATATCAGGTTTTACAACAGTTCTCACAAAGTATCCAGGTTTTGCAACCTCTACCACAGTTCTGCGTGGAATAATAAACTACCAAGCCAAACAAGGCTTCTTCCACAGTTATACATGGGAAACAAATTTAAAGAGAGATTGGTATGGGGATTTTCAGCATCCCTCAGTTCAAGCACAAAAGTCAGTGTGTGTAACACATACTCACTACTCACAAATGTAACGTATTCAAACACAGTAGAGCTAAAGATAGTAGGAATGAGTTTAGAATGCTCTGTTGTGTTTGCAGATCAACTCTAGACTCGTTGGAATGAATGAAATGAAGTTTTGGTATTCTATGAAAGTTGTCTCCAAAACAGAGTATCGAAACTTTCAGGTTCTAACTTCCAGATGTAGAGATGATCAGCTTCTTGGGTTTTAGGATTATTGCAGCACACCAAGACAGCTTGAAGGAGATTCTTTCAATTGATCCTTTTGAAGCTCTATGTTCTTTTGAATGAGTGCTTGAGGGTTATTCTTGAGATTGTGTATGGTTCTCTCTTATCAGTGTTATGTGTATATTCAATATATCCACGCCACTTTTCTTGTTTCTATATGTATTGGAAGAACAGCTCTGAATGTCTCTCTCTTATATATATACTCTTTTCCAGTTCACCTTTTTCTCATTTGGTTCAGTAGGGGCCGACGGGAAAGGTGTTTCAACCACGTGTGGTCTTCCTCGTACATCATACTGTTTCCTGATATGCCATCAAATAACATTAAATAATGTCTGGTCCATTAATTTGTCCAGACATGACCGTTATAATAGTATTAAAAAAATTGATAAAGAAGAGAATAAAATATCAATAGACTGGTAGCAGGTGCATGTCACACGGTAGACTTCAATTGTGGTCTTTCCAACTGTGGACTTCATCGGTAGACTATTCAACTGTGTGCTTCAACGGTAGGGTCTTTGTCTGTAGGCTTGTAACGGTGGACTTTGTGTTAGTGGATTTCTTGTAACGGTATATATTTACTCAATTTAATAGTAGATCCTTATCAGTGAACTTCCTCGGTAGGTTCAACAGCAAATCGTTCCAACTGTAGACTTCAACAGTGAAGTTCTTAACAAAAGACTAGAGAAAGAGTCTGACGGTGAACTTCTAACAGAAGCCATGTCACAACAGTGACCTTGTGACAGTAACTCTTTTTCTGTGAGCATTGATAAGTAGATCAATGGTAGACTTGGGACAGTAACCTTGTACCGGTATATCAGTGACCTATAGTATCATTGGGCTATAACAGTGACTTTGATCAGAATACTCTAACCAGTAGCCCTTAACAGTGAACATATATTTAGATAAATATAAACTATAAGCTGATGCAGCAATGTCATGAGACATAAGGTTATACATTGTTCAAGATAAAATTATTATAAATACACATTAAAAAGGGTTATCAAATGGATTAATATATCATGATCAATATGAAATCATGATTTGGGATTAACAAAACAGGTGAGTCCAACAATATCCTCCTTTTTGATAACCACAAATTATGCCAGTATGTATTAATGATAGATATCATATATAATACCATTACTAAAAAGTGATAAAAAATGTCTCAAGTATCAGAGATGGATAAGAGTGTAAAACCATAATATATTGGTACATGAAATCAGAGAGAAAGGCAGGTAAGATTCAGCATAGAATTGTAGTAGTATATTACACTTTTCACCCCAATCACATATCACATGATTATTCTACAATTAGCATATTATTTCACCCCCTTTGTGATTAGAAAAAAGAAGCACAAATAGAGAGAACATATAAAGCTTATATTAATGAAATTATATTACATGACCCAAAAATGAATAACCATTCCCTATCAAAAGACATAAATAGACTAAATCCTTATCATCCGTAGGTAATGGGTCTTTCCCATTAGAAGAAGAAGTTGAAGGATGGGCTGGTGGATCAATAGGTTTTGGAATTGTTGCAGGAATTACTAGAGGGGAAGCAACAACAGCTCATGTGGGTCTGTAGTGGGTAGCTCGTTGAGGTATTAGTGGAGTAGGGCCTCTGATAGCTTCATCAGGAGACATCGTAGAAGAACCACTGGGTTGAGATGTAGGTAAGGTATGAGGGATGATAATCGGGGTGCACTCCACATGGAGAAAGGGTAGAAGAAGGTTTCCAAAATCCATAATAAAGTTTCCTCCTCTTTCCATAGCAGAGAAAAAAATCATCTTTATTCTCTAAATACTTATCCAAAGAAGGGGTCAATTCTCTCAGCTTGCTGACCTGGTCCTTGAATGCCTGAGTCACTAGAGGCAGTTTCATATTTTCTATAAAAAGCATGAAGTGTTTAGTCACTTGATGATTGGTATAGACCTTCTCAAAGTAAGAATCTACCTTATTTTTAATGGCGTCATGAGAGGCAGTAGCTTCCCGTAACTGTTCACGAAAAAAACTACTTACTTCCCTAGTGGTAGAAAGTACCTGAGAATTAGAGGTGCCACTAGTACTGGCCTTAGCCAGCTCTTCTTTTATCACAGTTCTAATCTGGTCATTGTTCATAGAAGAGCTAGATGAGGGAAGGGGTTTGATAGAGAAAGCTACTGTCTCTTTGAAAGACTGAGTCAAGTTACTAATCACCTTCTGATCAAGTGCATACTGACTATTCATATGTTATTTGAATGATATCTTAAAAGCATCAAAAACTTCTACAAACTGCTTGACTACTTCTTTGATATATCAAATCTCAGCATTTAATTGGTTTTGAGAACTGGTCATGGCAGTTAATGAAGCAACCGATTGTCTCAGAGCAACCGCATCTCCTGTCTAACTTTCAATTTGAGTATGGCACACCTTAACTTCATCAATCATTCCTTTCACTGGACTGGACATAGCACATCCCAGAGACAGCTCCAGGGATTTCTCCACACTCCTCAGTTCTTCAACAAGGCTATTCTTCAAACCTTCTAATGATTGTCTCATTACCTCTTTCATTTCAACCTTCAAGGACTCAAGGTCCTCCTTGGTTGCCAAATTGTCAGCCATAACTACTATAATACTTTCAGGTAGGATAACAGAATCCCTTTGCGGTTGGTCTTACTCATCAGAATCTCCATAAGTGAATCCATGTACCATATACCATGGATCTGATGACCATCCGTCTTTGTCATAAAGTACAAAAACTGAACCCAGATTTTCCCCCTCACTAAGAGATCTTTCCTGAGTATTCACCTCTACTTGTTCTTCCCTAGGTAACTCCACATACTCCTTTGCAACTCCAGTAGATTCAACAACAGTTTTCTCTATTGGTTCACTAGTGTGGTGAGTCTTATCCTTCTCTAAGTCATCAATGACTTCCATATCAATGGCAGTAGATGCCACTCCTACTTCTTGACCAGACACTATCTTGTCTGTATTATCTATCAGAGGGCTCAAACTACGTTCTTCTTCTTCATTTTCCTCATCATCAGCTTCACCAGCAGCCTCCTTTGCCTCATGAGAAAAATGATTTGACTCGGTAGCCTCTTCGTCTTCAGAGGTGTCCTTGACAATATTCTGATATGCTTCTTCTTCTTCTTCAGTGGTCTCAGTATCACTGTCTGTTAGAACAGTCTCTCTTCTTTGCAGTTCTTTTGGAGGGATACCTGCTCTAAAAGCTACTGTCCTTACAGGACTATGAGGCAAATCAGGATCACTCCCATCATGAAATGGGGTGTTTTCTCTTTGATGGTCCACAGCTCCTTAAGCCTCCGCCTCATCTGAATAAGCCGGTTATGGCTCATCAGTATTCACTCCTGGATCTCTCTTGTCATTTGGCCTAGATGGGTGAGTATTAGGGTCAAACATTTCATACACCTTTCCTTCATCATTCACCCATGTCCTCTTCCAGGGATTCCCGCTAATTTTCATTAATTTGCAAATCACCTTGGAGATACAGACACTATTCATGGCCACTATAATCTCTTATTGATTTCCAGCCACACCCTTTAACTTTACCATTACTGAAATAAGCATTGCATAAAATAAGGAATTGTATATTGAGCTTTCCTTATTCATATCCTCCAATTGTGCCATCAGTATCCTACAATGGTTAATCTTCTTTCCATGCTTCAGTATGTGCATCCAGAATATGTAATGGTACTTCAATACTACAAAATCTCCTCTCCTGGGACAAAGTACATGCAGAATGAATTTGAATAAAAGCATGTCTTCTCCATTCATCTCAGCTGCAATGATCCTCCTTGATCTTCCATCTCCTTTCATTTCTTCCAGAGATTTTTCATATTCAAAAACAGCACTGTCTAGAGGAGCCACTCTAGAGTAGTAATCCTATATTCCCTTATGAGGAACCCTCAAACAGGCAGCCCACTCAGCAGACAAAAAGATGAATTCATTGCCATCGACTCTGGATATTAGCTTATTCACATCATCTTCATCTTTAAACATCAGATATTTGTAGAATTCTTTCACAAGATTTAGGTACTACAGTCCTTTATTCTTGAAAAAACATTTGGTCTATCCTTGGGAATCTAGTACTTCCAGTAAAAAGGACTTGCTCGTCAGCAGCCATTCTTCACTTAACTCTTTCTCAGCAAAGATTTGTCTCTTGGTCAGATGCGGGTTGACAGGTCCTGTCAGAGTATTACTGGTGCCACTGGATTCGGCTCGAGTCTTATATAGCCTTGGTGCATCCTCATTGACAGTCGGGGGTCCCTTTTTTCTACCCATAGAGATTGAGAGAGGTTCGAGGGCTCATGTGAAGGGCTAGGGTTTAATAATTTTGAGAGCAAGGTTTGAGATTGAGAGAACAAGGTTGGTTGAGATATGTTCATTGCCTTTGATTTTATCATTTAGATATTAAAACAAAATAAAATAGAAATAATAAATAGGAATAAAAACAGTTCGAATTCTCACAAAAATAAAGACAAACAACAAATTCCCCAATAGTGATATGTACGAGTGAGGTACATCGGTGAGGTATAATAGTGTGGTATAGCTGTGAGGTCCAATGGTGAGGTCCAACTGTGAGGTCCAACAGTGAGGTCTAACTATGTGGTCTAACTGTGAATTCTAACTGTGTGGTCTACTAGTGAGGTCTAAATGTGTGGTCTAACAGTGAGGTCTCCTATGCTGAAATTAATCATACCTAACTAATTTTTTATATTATTTAACCTCTCAAAATTCAAGGTATTTGTGAATATATCATCCAATTGATGTTCAGTGCCAATGAATTCAAGAGTAATATCACCCTTTTGATAATAATCCCTCAAAAAGTGATGTCTTACATCAATATTCTTTGTCCTAGCATGAGATACCGGATTTTTTGAAATTTTAATAGCACTTATATTGTCACACTTTATAGAGACATGTTTGAATTGATATCCATAGTCCAGTTATGTGTGTTTCATCCACAGAATTTGAGCACAACAAATACCAGAAGCTATGTACTCATCTTCGGCAGTAGACAATCCAAGAGAGTTATTCTTCTTACTACACGAAGATACTAGTGACTTGCCTAAAATACGACATGTTCTAGAGGTGATTTTTCTATCTAACTTTCTACAAACAAAATCAGCATCAGAATAACTCAGAAAAATAAAATTATTTTCCTTTCGGATAAAATTTTACTACTTTGGGAGTATGTTTGAGATATTAAAAAAATCTTTTTATAGAAGTTAAATGAGATTCTTTTGGATGTGCTTAAAAGCGAGCACACATGCATACACTAAACATGATGTCTATTCTACTAGTTGTAAGATAGAGTAGACTCCCTATCAGACCTCTATAGTTGGTTTGATCCACTAGTTCTCCAGTTTCATCAACATCCAACTTACAAGTGGTACTCATAGGTGTGTCACTACCTTTACTACCATTCAAAGAAAAAAGTTTTAAAATATCCTTAATATAATTACTTTGATTTAAAAAATTCGATTTTTGTTATTAATGATCTTAAATCTATAGAAAAATTTAAGTTCTCCCATTAAACTCATTTCAAACTCATTTTGCTTCATTTTTTAAAAATCGACACATATTGAATTTTTAGAGGATCCAAAAATAATATCATCCACATAAATTTGTACAATCAAAACATCTGTATAAATACATTTAATGAAAAGAGTAGGATTAGTTTTCCCTTTGGTAAACCATTTTGAAATAAGAAAAGAGCTGAGCCTATCATACCATGCTCTTGGAGCTTGTTTTAAGCCATATATAGCTTTAGATAGTATAAAAACATTATTGGAAAAATGGGGATTTATAAAACCAGGAGGTTTTTCAACAAATACATCCTCAACTAAATACCCATTTAAAAAATCAGTTTTAACATCCATTTGAAAAATTTTGAAATTCATATGAGATGCATATGCAAGTAGTATCCTAATAGATGTTAATCTAGCTTTAGGTGAAAAGGTATATTCATAGTCTATTCCTTCCTCTTGACTATATCCTTGTGCAACTAGCCTAGATTTGTTTCTGACTATATTCCCATACTCATCAACTTTGTTCCTAAACACCAATTTAGTGCCAATGGTCAACATGTCCTTAGGTCTTTCCACTATTTCCCAAACATTGTTTCTTTTGAACTGATTTAGATTTTCTTGCATTGCCATTACCCAAAATTAATCATTGATAGAATCATTAATATTTTTGGATTCAAGTTGTGAAAGAAAATCTTGGTGTTCAACCTGGTTTCTTAGAGAAGCTCCAGTTTGTGTTCCTATATTTGAATCGCCTACAACAGCATCTAGAGGATGATTCTTGAGATTCCTAATACCTCTAGGAAGGGTTGAACTAGATTCTTCATTGTTGTTTGTTGGTTCAGAATCAGAAGGGGAAGATTCTAGAAAATTTCCAGAACTGGATACTTTTACAGGGGATTCACTGTTTTTATCATTAAAGTTCATATTTGACAAGTCTTTCACATGATTTTCAAGAGAGGTTTTAGGCTCATGTGGATCTGTCTCATTGAATTTTATAAGAACTTATTCATCCACACAATTTGTTTTCTTATTGAACACTCTATATTCTTTACTTGAAATAAACAACCTAGGAAAATTCCTTGATCGCTTTTGGGAGCAAATTTGTCAAGATTTTATTTAGAATTAATAATAAAGACTTCGCAACCAAAAACTCTAAAGTAATTAACCTTAGGCTTCCTATTATTCAAATGATCATAAGGGGTTATTTTTAGAATAGGTCTAATTAAAACTATATTGATAACATAACAAGATGTATTTACAGCTTCAACCCAAAAATAAATAGTTAAGTCATACTCATTAAGAATAGTCCTTGTAATTTTTTGAAGTGTCCCATTTCTTCTTTCTACAACTTCATTTTTTTGAGGTGTCCTAGGGCCAGAAAAGTTGTGACTATAGCCATTATGTGAGCCATAGGATTCAAACTCATGATTCTCAAACTCATGGCCATGATCACTTCTCAGGGTCTTAATTCTAAGCCCACTATGGTTTTCTATAGACATGGAATATTTTACAAAGTAGGGACAAGCTTCACCTTCGTGGTCTAGAATGTATACCCATGTATACCTAGAAATGTCATCTACAAGAACATAAAAATAGTTCTTCCCATTTAATCATGGAACTCTTGATGTTCTAAACAAATCCATGTGAACCAAATCAAGTGGTTGAGAAGTTGAAACTTCTTTTTTTGGTTTGAAAGAAACTTTGTGTTGTTTTCCCTTTTGACAGGGATTACACACTTTATCAATTGGGAATTCTAATTTAGGTAAATCTCTAACTAAAAATTTCTTAGATAGCGTCCTAAGTGACTTCACATTATATTGTCATAATATTCTATGCAAAATCCAAGATTCTTTATGAAAAGAATTTAAACAACTATCATTTTGTTTAGCTAAGGAATTTAAATCAACAGCATATACATTCTCATTTCAATGTGCAGTGAAAACTAAATCATTGTTTGAATTAAAAACGTTGCATAAATCATTCTCAAATTTAACATTAAGGCCATCATCACATAACTGAGATATGATAAGTAAATTATACATTAATCCATCAACAAAAATTACATTAGAAATTAATATTGTATCAGGGTTACCAATCTGGTCGAAGCCAATGATTTTTCCTTTTGCATTGTCACCAATGGTGACATGACCACCATCAACATTAATTAGACTCTTGAAGCAAGAATATTCTCATGTCATATGTCTTGAACATCCACTGTCAAAGTACCATAGAGTGTTATGGGAACTCTTTAAACAACTTCCCTGCAAAACAGATTAAACATGGGATAATTTTGGTACCCAGATCTTCTTGGGTCCAGAAAGGTTATCCAATAAAACATTGGGAACCCATATTTTCTTTATAGGTTTTCTAAAATAAGAAAACATATTTCGGGACATAAATACATTGTTAGGTCCTTTAGAAAATTTTTTCTCAAAAAATAATCCAGAATTAGCAGTGAACTCTCCAGATTTTGGAACAAATTTGGTTTTGATAATTTCTCTTTGTCCAGGATGATATCCTAGACCATTTGTATATTTTGGAGCAATATGACTTTCTAGCAGCTGTGTCAAGGTATCCCTACCAGTAGTGAACTTCTCAATATCATTTCTTAATTGTTCATTAGATAATTTGAGTTTAGTGTTCTCTTTCAATAGTTGACCATTATTTTCTTTTACTACACTTTGATCTGTTTAAATATTACTAGTCAGGGCATGATGTTTCTTCAAAGATTTATATTTATCATTTAGTTCATTACAGGTATCTTCCCGTATATTGAAATATTCAAACAGTTCATCCTTAGACATATAATTATCTGAATCACTATTATTTCTAGAATAATAATCATTTAGAATAGGGGAAATAGGTACCTCGGATATGTTAGTCATGAAGCACATGTTGGCATGATTCATTTCAGAGTCAGTAACTTCTGATTCACTTGTGTTGTCTTCTGAAGCACTCCAAGTTTCTTTCATGTCATTCTTGTACTTCTTGTCCTTATAATCATATTTATTTTTTAATTTTAACTTAGGAAAGTAATCCTTGAGGTGTCATTTCCTATTTCACTCATAGTAGACTATATCATCTTCCTTATCAGATTTATTCCAATCCTTCTTCCACTTACCTTACTGATCATACTTACCCATGTAGTTTGGTTTTCTAAAAAAAATCTTCTTCCAATAGAACTTCTTAAATCTCATGACTATTTAATCCATTTCTTCATCACTGTCTGAATCTGAATCTTTACTAGTTCATCTTTCAGTAGGTACATGTATTTTCTATTTGTCTTTTCTCTTTAGAGTAGTAGACTTGAATGCCACAGATTTTCTTTTGGGTTTATCATCTTCTTCTTTGTTCACCTTCACTTCTTATTCATACATAATTAATTTACCAATCAACTCCTTAACAGGTAGCTTGCGGATGTCACATGACTCTCGGATAGACACATAAGTGGCTCTCCATCTGTTTGGGAAACATCTCAAAATTCTCATGATCTTCTCCTTCTCTGGAATAGCTCTTCCCAATGAACTCATTATGTTTAAAATCTTATTAAACCTATGTTACATGTTATAAATGGGTTCACCAAGTCTCATCTTACAATTATCATGTTTAATAGTATAATTATTTAATCTCATTTCCTTCACGTTGGTTGTTCCTTTATGAGAAACAACCATGGTGTACCAGATTTCATGAGCTGTTTTACATGCAGTCATTTGGTTAAATTCCTCATCTCCTAAAGAGCAGTAAAGGGCATTAATAGATTTACAGTTATTGTTGTAGTCATACTTTGTAGCATCATCCCATATAGATCTAGAAATTTTGGGAATTTCATATTCTGATTCTATTGCAGACCAAATATCAAAACCAATACTTTCCGAATGAATATTCATTTTAATTTTCCATTGATAATAATTCACACCATTAATGAAAGGTGTCCTGTTAGTAGCAGCACCTTCTAGTCTATTGTACATAACTAGATTTTAGAAAATATATTAAAGAGAAAAAAATTAGAACTAATAGAAATTTAAGATCTTCAAGATAAATCTAAAATCAAAATTTTAAAAAAAGAGGGTTTGAATACTTTTTACAAATAAGAAACTCCTCTGATACCAAATGTTGATCGGAGTGGATACTCAAGTGGGGGGTGAATTGAGTTCCAATTAAAATTTCTGTTAAAAACTTTTAGGATTAGAATCCCCCAAATTAGAATATCCCAGTCAATTAAGGAAGTAGAAATATAAGTAACTTATTGTTCAAAATATTTCTCAAAGGTTTATTACTGCTCAGTAGAATTATTATGAGAACTAATTCCACTTATGAAACAAGTTTACTAAACGAATCAGATATACACGCTAAACAGAACTAACTATCATAGTGAATGTAAAAACAGATTTTCTGTCTTTGTTAATATAATCACAGTGGATAAATTTAAAATAGAGTAATGGAAGGATGAACATGACAATTTAAACAAGAGGTTCAGTCTTAAGACAAGACCCATTCCTCTCCACTTGGTGATCACCTACCACCAAGCAATTATATTAAAAAGTGATACACAGCCTGTATCAGGCTTTACAACAGTTCTCACAAATTGTCCAGGTTTTTCAACCTCTACCACAGTTCTACATAGGAAAATAAACTACCAAGACACATAAGGCTTCTTCCACAGTTATATGTGGGAAACCAATGTAAAGAGAGATTAGTATGGCGATTTTCAGTATCCCTCAATTCAAGCGCAAAAGTTAGTGTGTGTAGCACATACACACTTCTCAAAAATGGAAAGTATTAAGTCATAGTAGAGCTAAAGATAGTAGGGATGAGTTTAGAAATCTCTATTGTGTTGGAAGATCAGATCTGGACTCGTTGGAATGAATGAAATGAAGTTTTGGTCATTCTATGAAAGTTGACTTCAAAATAGAGTGTCGCAACTTTCAGGTTCTGACTTCCAGATGTTGATATGATCGTCTTCTTGGGTTTTATTCTCTTGGCAGAAGACCATGACAGCTTGAAGTAGATTCTTTCAATTGATCCTTTTGAAGCTATGTGTTCTTATGAATTAGTTCTTGAGGGTTCTTCTTGAGATTGTGTATGGTTCTCTCTTATGAGTGTTATGTGTATATTCAATATATCCATGCCACTTTTCTTGTTTCTGTATGTATTGGCCGTACATCTCTGAATATATCTCTCTTATATATATACTTATTTCTAGTTCATCTTATTCTCATTTGGTTTAGTAGGGACCGACATGAAAGATGTTTCAACCACGTGTGGTCTTCCTCGTACATCGTATTGTTTCCTGATATGAATTAAAATAACATTAAATAATGTCAGGTGCATTAATTTCTCCAGACATGACCATTATAATAGTATTAATAGCATTGATAAAAAAGAGAATAAAATATCATTAGACTGGTAGTAGTTGCATGTCACACGGTAGACATCAACTGTGGTCTTTCCAAATGTAGAATTCATCGGTAGACTATTAAACTGTGAGCTTCAACGGTAGGTTCTTTGTCTGTAGGCTTGTAACGGTGGACTTTGTGTTAGTGGATGTCTTGAAGCGGTAGTTGTTTACTCTATGTAACAGTATATCCTTATTAGTGAACTTCATTGGTAGGCTCAACAGTATACCTTACAAACTGTAGACCTGAATAGTGGAGTTCTCAATTGAAGACTGGAGAAAGAGTCTAACAGTGAGCTTCTAACAGAAGCCTTGTCACAGTGGTGACCTTGTGACAGTAACTCTTTGTCTGTGAGCTTTGATAAGAAGATCAACGGGAGACTTGGGACAGTAACCATTTACTGGTATATCAGTGACCTATAGAGATAGTTAGCTATAACAGTGACTTTGGTCAGAAGACTCTAACCATTAGCCTTTAATAGTGAACATATATTTAGATAAATATTAACTGTAAGCTGATGTAGCAAAGTCATGAGACTTAAGGATATACATTGTTCAGGATAAAATGATTATAAATATAGATTTCAAAGGGTTATAATTGGCTTAATATATCTTGATCAATATGTATACATGATTTGGGATTATCAAAGAAGGTGAGTCCAACACTATATTTTTAGAAATAATATCTAGAATCTTATAAGATAATTAGTACCATACATTTTAGTAGTTTTTCAATGATAAATTGAGTGCATGAATTTTAATATAGTTAGCACTGATAGAGAAATATAAAATAATTAGATAGTATTTCTAAAATAAATGACAATTAGGAATGACATTGATTCTCTCAAAAGAATACGATGAGTCAGTGGGTGATAATGAGATATATTGTGGAGTGAGATGAAATTTACAATATGTTAACACCCTTGAAGGGATGAGACAACACTTATAAAATGAGAGTACATGAGAGAAAGTTGGCAATTATAGCACATTGGATTTGGTGAATAGTTGATAAGGTCAGTTCTCAAGTCCACCAAGAGGTCTATTTACGAAATTTATGAGTGTTAGTGATGTCTTGTATTGACTCAAGATGTCAATACTCCATGCTGAGACTTTTTAACCATCATTAATGCACCCTGAAAGGTTCTAGAATAGCTCCACCGACTAGCTTTCCAAGGCTACTAGATGGTAAATGAGCCACCAAGGAATACAATGCCTCTACCTACTGATATCAGATGTTCAGTTATCCTCTTCGACCGGTTGGTGGACTTCATGATGATGATGGAGCTACTATCCATGCCACCTGCTAACCAATAATACTACACCAACTAAAAAATGCTTCTTACTACCTTGAACTTCAACAATTGAATCCATCACTTTCTTCAAATTCCTTCTAACAGTCTTACAACATCATTCCATTAGTTCAATAATTCCATAAAGACTTTAAAAATGGGTTTTAAATCACTTTCATAGTTCTAAGAATATGTTTTCATGATTCTTTAATAACCAATATCCCTTCACTTAAAAAAACTCAAATTAAATCAATTTAATCTTTATACAGTGTGTGTGATCATTAAAAAATTAGAAGATAATAAGAAAAAAAAATTTAGAAATTTCATTTTATCCTTATGAGAATACACCCATGCTTCTTTGAATTATCCTGATTCATTTATTGAACAACTTAAATGGTTTATTAGGATTTTCCCTTCCGATAGAATTTACATTCTTACTTAAAATATATTCATATTTTTTACCAATATGGGAAATTTATTTCATTATGATTTTCCTTATCAAGTATTAATCTAAAATTCAATTTTTATGAAGATAATTCTATTTATCTACAAAGAAATATTATCCGGTGAGTATCATGTTTTGGATTTATTTAAAATTTAATTCTATTGGATGTAATCCCATTGAAAAGACGAAACCTTTTACATCTATTATATACATTATAGGAAGAAGATCCATATTTTACTAATCTTTATTACACATTATATTTTCCCCAATAAAATAACTATATATGTAAACAATCATTTCAATTATATAACATATTAATCTTAGATAGTTGAGCGGATAACTAGTTATCCAAATCTATAATATGAATTTAATAAAAATTATTCCTTTGATATCCTGATCCTATTTAGGTTCATATTCTATGATTTTTCAAATATCAGGTCATATACTAGAACCAAATCATGTTATGTTTACCCATAACCCACTTTCCATACACAATAACATCAATGGGATCCCAACATTAACATGACCTTCCTGGATGGATTACCGAGGTTTTGATAAGTGTTTTGTCTAGAATAATTATAAAATTTTGAATTTTGAAGGGGTTTTTTAAATATAACACTATCCAATAGCATGCACTACTTTTATATATATACATGTTTCTAATGATTTAGTGTTGAATTTTATTACTTCCACTAAATTGATATGTTTAAACCAAATTGTTGGATAACTATTTACATAAATCATTTCTTGTGTTACTAAACTAATTTTATATTCACCAATATTTACACATATCTAAATGAATCTAATGAATAATTTATAGGATACCCTTTCATGTAAAAGCTAAAATTCTTTTCAAATAAACAATTCCCATAAGAGTATGCATGGAGTGACAAGTAGTTAAACCCCTCTTTTTGACATATTCTATGCTCCCAAGAAAGTAAACAACCTGACATAAAGTCTCTATATCCATGGTTATTTAATCAATATATAATTCAATTCTATCCTAATTCTAGAAGAAAATATTTATAACATATAATTAACAAATTAATTAATTTTAGAACATCGTACCAGCCAAATTCAAGGTAGAAGAATACAAAATCATTTATCATTCCAATCTTGTAAAACTTAAAATGAATTTAAGGTAACTTATAGAATAATTATAACATTTTAAAATAAATCATAAACCCATTTATAAAATAAAGTATTTATATTTATGAATAAATTTGGGATGAAACCAAATTATTGAACAATTTAGAAGATTAGACACTAGATAACTATTTAGGAATAATTCACAAAAAGAAATTATAAAAAAATTATACATTAGATATTAATTATATTCATTCCAGAATTAAATAAATATATATAATTTATATTTATTTCCATTATGAATGGTGTCATATTATCCTTTATATGGAATTTTATTTAAACATATAATCTTAAAAATATACACATTTTATATTTCATTTTTATTATATAAAAATTTGTAATAATCAAAATATCACATATTAAATATTATTAGATCCATGATAATATAAAATTATCAAAAATAATTTGGATATTCATAAAATAATTTATCAAATAAGGCCTTTAAATTTGAAAATTTCAATTTAATATTTATTAAAAATTCACAATTTAATATAAACTCTTTAAGATTTTACCATATTTTTTTAATTTGTAAACACATTATAAATTACATTATAATTTATATATATATAATTTATATAAAAATTATAAGTCATTCCATATAAATTCAAAGGTACTTAATGTTATAAATTAATATTATGGGTGTTTATTTATTAAATGTATCAAAAAAATATGTAATAAATAATTATAACCATTTTATAATTAATTAATTTAAAAACACCTTATGAATTAAATCAATATCCCTAAATACATTTTTATAAATTTTATAATTTTCAAATAAATTATACAATTCAATTCATAATTATAAAATAGAAAGATCATCTTTCTCTATTATATTTTATTCTATGATATTTCTTTATCATATGATGAAATTTATAACAAAACAGATATTACATCCTATGGAATGTGTGTTATATCTTATGTTGGATAATCGAGGTGCTAGAAATCATATAATAAAAAAATCTACAATAATATATGATATCACATTTTATAGCTATAAGTATTAATTTATGACACTCATAGATATCACTAAGGTGACACAATCCTATATTTTGAGCCATGAAATCGGTTCTATCATCGTCTATAACTATATATATTATATTTTAAGATATTTTTAAGTTGATGAAATTATACTATTTAATTTGATAAAGTATACTATATCATATGGTTTGATCATACCTCTACTTACAATATCATATATCATAAGGTGTTCCAAAAAACAGAATCAATTTTTTCATTTATAATATCAAATATGACATCAAAAACAATATCAATTATCTTCATATTAAACATGATTTCATCAATATAGATTATTTTCAAGAAATTATTCCACTGATGGTTTTATAATGATAAAATAACACATATTCAATGTAGTGGAATAAAACAAGAAACACCAAACCAAGATCAACCACGATTTGAAACTGAAACTGTGTATAAACTACAATAAAGAACAATGGGAACCTTACACCCTAAATGGTTGGAGATTCTGTATTCAACCACATTCTTTGATAATGATCCCTATGAAATATCAAAAAAATCATTCCTCCATTTTGTATCTATTGGATGTCCTGAATCATCAAATGATTAGGAAAGAGACATAGATAAATCATCTTAATGAATTCAACCGATTTATATTGGCCTCAAGAAATTCCCAAGACATCCATGAATTTATCACATTTTATGAAATATATAGGAAAATTCCTTTTGTTAAAAACATTTTTTAGCTTAGGAATAAAGGTTCATGCATTCATTTATCATATAAATTCATTTAATAATTATTCCTTATGTTTCTATATATGAAACAATTATAATGACATCCAAACATAAAATATTATTCAAATGTAAAACCATAACATTAAACATCCTTATCAAACAGGGACTATTTATGAGAATTTTAAAATATGATTCTTAAAAAAATAATTATACCATAGAAAAATAATACACTGTGATTGGATTTGGAAACAACAATATAATATCACAATGTTATATTAAATGATATACTTGAAGACAAACAATATGACTTTTATACGACAGATTCCATACCAAATGAAATAACTATATAATACACCTTGATATTTCTAAAATATTTATAATATGTATATAGTCTTTAATTCACATATCCATTACTTATCCATTTATCTCTCTACTTATTTTGGGTCTTTATGACCATTAAAAACATGATGATAATGTCTATGATATTTTTGGGATCTATCTGGCATTAGTTAGGTCAGGATTAGATTCCCTTTCCTTTTCAAGGATATTTTGAACACCCATTTCAATAATTATTTTATAAATAATTTTACTCCCTTATATTTTAAAATAATTAAATTATATTTGATTGCGTGTATGATATGAAAACACTAAGCATAAATGAACCAAAAAATATAATTATTTAAATATGACTTTTAAAACATATCCAATTGAATTAGAGGGTATAAATAGGATAAAAAACATTATGAAATATGTATAAATTTTCTCATAGATTCAAATATATTTATTTATACTTAATAAATAAGAACTCCGCATTTAGAAAAGGCATTTTATTCTTTAAAAACATTTTCTTCAAAAATGGTATTTATAGGTTTTTATGAGATAATATTATAATTAATTTATGAAATTATTATATATTTATTTTATTAAAAATATATCCTTTTTTAGCTCAAAAAATCAAAATTATCTTATTGAGAGATTCTCAGATTTTTATGACAAGTTTTATTTTCCAATGAATAGTGAAATATATATATTTGTATCGAAAATTGTATTTCCTTTTATTGAATTTATAATGTCAAATTATATTTTTGAATAGATTTTAATTTTTATAAATTAATTTTGAGTAAAAATGATGCAATTATATTATTTTAAATTAATTCTATACTTTAATTTAATATTTAATCATTTTGACACTTAAAAATGAATTTTTTTTAAATTATTTTCATCACCTTTAGTAGGTTTAATTTTAAATAAAATTATGCCTCTTGTATGTTTTGAGTCCTAAAAATGGGTATAATGTATTTAATTATGATTTAAAATTTTGTTAAATATTTACCTTTTATTTTTAGCCATTATGAATTGTAATCATCATAAATTTAGTTACCACGGTAGTCGTAAAATGGGTTAATGATTGGTAAAAATAATCTGAGAAAGACTAAAAAGTAACCCTAAAACATAGCTTAATATTATTGGGTGATTATATTTCATCCATAATCATCCATTCTTATAATATATGACAATTTCTCTATATGAACAGGATTTGGACCTTTATAATATTTTATGTAAATAAAATGTCAAGAATGTAATTATATTTGTTTTATTATCTTGAAATATTTGATATAAGGATAAGAATAAGGTATGTTTTGTTATAAAAATTAATTTGAAATATAAATTATTTTTCATTATCATGGTAATATAGTTATAATTTTTATTGATGAAATAATTTACTTAAATGCCTACGCAACACTCAAACAATGTTTACTCAGTTATAGAAAAATAAATTAAATGATTTTAAACTTTTTAAAAGTAATATTATTTGAATTAATTATTGTATTACATGACTTTTTAAATTAAAATGACATATTATAGAGGTTTCATTCCTTATATTCTAATTCCATTGTTTTCTTATATTTTTAAAATTATAATTAATTAAATAGTTACAAAATTAGTATTAATATTATTTTATAATAAATATCATTTTATTAAATGCTTTAAAACTCCAAAAAACCTATTTTTGTATGATTTATTTTAATATTGTTTAAAATATAAACCATGTTCCATTTGTGGTCCAATTTCCCCTTTATAGTAACCTTATTTAACCCTAAAGAGTAGAATATTTAATACTGTGGTAATTGATAGAAAGGGTTAAAATGGGTTAAAATAACATTATAAGGGTGAAAATTCACATAAACATGCACAATTTTTATTTTGTGATATTACATTGAATCATACACGTCTTATATTAAAAAATTATCAATTTGGATACTACTTGAAATGAAAATTAATTTATATTTAATAAATTCTAAGAGTGACCTGCCTCCATCATATAAAAGGGAACCTCATTTCCTATTTAATTTACACTTAAAATACAATTTAGTACATCCAACACCTAAAAATATCCCATACTTGCATCCCTACCCATTTCATAGAGTAATTGGTTGGATCATAAAAATAATATATGAATGCTTTTTTTGTGAACCTTAAGTAGCTGTCTGAAGAAGAGGTATAGTTCTTAATCAATCAATTTAGTTTTATTTTTTCTTAAAAATTATTCAAAAATTATACGAACATGAGTAAATAATAACAATAGTATATTACATGTAGTTAAATTTTATTATGTTAATGGAAAAACATATATAAATATTCAATTCCATCAAATTGGAAACAAAAACATCATTCATGTGTATTGAAGATATCCTCTCCATGAATAGATATAATTCATTTTCCATCACCTCCTATTATTGGTTTTTCTAATGATTTATTTAAATAATATAAACTATATTCATGAAATATTTATAATTATTAAAAAATAACATATCTTTTCCATTATTACATTTATATTCACTACAAAATAAAAATGTCATTCGTGCATACGTGTGAACAACCACCTCCATGAAGTGGTGTGTTTTTTTCATCACCATATCACATTAATTATATATTGATAAGTATATTCAGATAAATTATTTAAATAATATTTTGTTTATTATATATTTATAATTCTGGAAAGATAAAATAATACTTACCATTTTTTCATAATTAAATTTGAAAAATGAAAATGTCACTCATTTATATATACAACCTACTGTCACTATGATTGTAAAAGTGTTTATTATTAATATGTCTAAAAGTGGTCTATATACCCTAAGAGGTGGGTGAATAAAGGACTGTATATTCACTTAAAAATTCTCTATAACCCATTGTATCATGACCACTTTATTATGAGGATCATTTTATTTGATATTAAATGTTTATCTTGATATTATTCATTCATTATATATTTGATGGTGATGCATTGAATGTAAAATAAAAAATCAAGAACACATACTCACATATTTTTTGGGTTCACCCACATTGGGCTACATCTAAGGAGCATACAATAACAATGTGCCAATGTACCAAATCCAATAAGACTCACATCTTAATCAATTTTGGCTAGATCACTTTTATTCCTAGGCTCACTTCCTTTACAAGGATTAGGGATATCTCTCTACTTTACAAAGGGTCACTCCTTGAGTCTCTTTCATTGGATCATTGCGTGTGGAAATGATCACCTTCTTCCTCTTGATTTTCTCAATTCTATTGGATGTGATTCACACATAGTTTATGTACATTTAGTTCCCTTCATTATTAATGATCAATAAATCCTCAGTTTTTAATAGATGATATATTGAATTACCACTTTAATACAATTAATGAATAAAACATTACTACCGATTTAGTGGGCAATCACTTTATGCCTCGCTGCATTTTTTGAAGGGGTAGAGGTCTATTTTTAGGAGATCCCTTGGATTACAAAAGGGTTCATCCACTTTATCACTATTTCACGGGTCTCTCCCATTTGATTGTTGATGACACATATATTCAGGAAGCACCATGGGAATTTCCCATTTGCAATGCTTCTTGTAGGTGTAGAGATTATCATCAACTCTTCGTGCCTTCATGATGACCCACTAGAGATTCTCCATACCTTCAAGAAACACCCTTCCCAAAACTCATTCTTTATGATACTGATTTCTTTTACATATTTTTACAATGACTTCAAAGAAATCCATATCTCACAATGCAAGCCATCCTCCAAATTTTGGACCCCCAAAATTTGGCAAACACTTGGAAACGACATAATATTGTATATGCAATTTTCAATACCATTTCAATTGAATTCGTTAGATTTTAATAGATATTCTAAAAAATCATATGTCAATAATATCTCTACACCACGACAACTTTCATTGTAATCCAGCTTTGTCAATAAACATAATCAACCCAAAAATACTGTAATGCTTACTTTAATGGATTTTTGTCCAACAATTTTTCATAAATGTATTTAAATTTTTATTGTAATAGAATAATTGATGCATAAAAATGATACTTATTTATTTATTATTATTAGAAATATTATGGAATAAATATTAATTTTACCATAACCAACCTACAGAAGTCATTTTGGGAATATGGGATGAATATCATCAAAATACTCAACGTGAACTTAATTGATTAAGTAATTAAATATAACATGACACTAAATAAAAAATATTAAACATGAAAAATGTTCTTAATAAATTATATAATTAAAAAAATATTATTCTAGAAGATAAAGAACATACATAGAAATTTATAGTAAAGATAATAGACTTTATTTGAAAAAAAAATATTCATTTAATGTTTCCCCTAAAACTCTATTTCTTCCAAGTCTATATTTTTAAAAACTATTTTATGTATTTATTTATATAGAAAAAAATAATTATAATGTATATTTTATTTTTATTTATATAAGAATTTCAAAAGGGAATTTTTTTAATTTTATACATAATATATTTAATTTCACAATAAAAAACAAAATGAATGTTTTTTAAGTATATGGTGGAAAAGACATTTCCCACCCTCATAACATTTATTCTATTTTTGAATTACTTTCTAATATTCCATTTTTTCTAAAAATAAAAACTTCCATCACTATATTTTTTCAATTTTTTAAAAATGTTTTTAAAATGCGATATGTATTTCAATATCCAAGAATGTTTTCTTATAGGTGAACAGAATATTTTAATGAGTTTAATGTTAGAAATTTCAATATTTTATGTTTCAGGATTATGTTATAGTTCTTTTGAACTTTTATTATTATGTGTAGTTCCCTTATAATCCATGTATGGGTTGTTTCATCATAAACAAAGCATGGGTGGTTTCACTCTAAACCAAATATGTGTGGCTCCCTAATATCCATCCAATGAATTTAGAATAAAAGACAACTATATTGATTAATCCATTTGTAAGAATGATATAGAAAATTATTTCCAAATTTACCTTCATGATTTATCTATGATCTATATTTGATTTCAAATAAATATTAGCATTTTTAAGGTATTCTAATGATATTTTTTATAAAAAAAATATTTTCTACTTCTTATGGGTCAAAAATATAAATTTATTAAAGAAGTAATTAAATTTTTAGTATTGTAAATAAACCTTCATAAGTTTTATTTTTTTACATTAATATTTATTATGAAATATTTTATGAAAATATTTGGGTATATAAGTTTATATCTTGGGTAATAAAATGTTTATTTTGAACCCAAAGTTTACATTGAAAAGGGGAAATTTTTATAAGTATCCATGAATTGAAGTTTTTTATCTTTTTATTTTTCTTATTGAGACTTTATTCTCCTCCCACATTTTAAAATGTTTTTCATAGTTTTTTACCGATGATTATGGTCAAGTATGGGGTTGAGATGAAATATCAACTGATCCATATCATTTAGCATGGGAAATACCACTAATGGCATGACAAATTTTTTTATTGAGATATGAACATTATTCAAGGGGGTAAAGGGGATCTTAATAGAATAAAGGAAGACTTTAATATCTAGATTTTGTGTATATATTATTATCTTATGTTCTAATTGTGAATTATGATTATGTAGATATTAATCAATCTTAAAGATGTATTTCAAATCATGGAATAAGATGACAAATAAAGGTTAAAAGAATAAAAAATTAGATAAATAAACGATGTGTTAATCATAGATATTTTAATATATTCTAAATTTTATGAGAACTATAAAATATTATATAAAATATTTTTTTTCAAAATTTGGAAACAAATGTTAGATGAAATTGATGCCTTTGAAAAGTGTCCTACTGAAGAGGTGATAATTTGTAGAGACACTCATTTAAAGAGATATGATAAAGTGATAAATAAACCTTTGTGTTAATATATTCATGATGATAGTCAGTTAAGATTATTTGATTTTGTGGAAAATGAGCTATATAGAAAAATTTGAGGTTATAATGTGATTTGATGATTAATTATATGTTTAGAATGTTAATCTTGTTTTTTTTTTGGAATATTATCAAGATTATATTATATAGTTTTAATAAATTGACAAACTATCACATCTGAGTAGGTCGGGAGTCCTGAACCCACAATTGAAGGATAATAAGGTTGAAACACCTACTAATAGCCTACCCGATGTTCTAGTTAGTGTAAAATTAATATTTGTTTACATAAAAATATTTTATAGATAATGATTAAGTTATTTTTTGGGAACTGTTGTTTTGTTATATAAATAAACATGGGAATGAAAAGTGATGTGGTGATTAAGAAATTAATGTTATTTTAGTATAAGAACACTATTTTGGGACAAATTATATGATTACAGTAAGTAGAACCTTATGGGATTTTTTTAGAATTAATGGTTAAATTATATTTTGGGAGCCTATATGATTTCAATATGTCTTTTTGGCGATTTAGACCATTTATAGAGATGTTTATCATTTCATGGATATTATATGATTATGTCATATACATTTTTGGTATAATACATGAATAGTGATTGATTTTACTTAGAGATAAATTTTAAATTTCTCTTGTAAGAGTATGGGACCAAGTTATTCTGTTCATTCTATTTCAAAATCACTCATCAATATATTGAATAATTTTAAGGAAAATTATTTATGGATTGATTTAGTTTGAACATTGGTTATTACAATTTAATTTTAGTATTTAATGTATTATTTATTCATATGAATGTTAAAATCTTTTGGGAGTTATCTTACCTTCTTATAACCATTTTATTTTTTCATAATATCAATAGATAGAAGGAATTTTTTGTTATCATTTTGTGGAATTATGTGTTCGGTTAAATGTTTATTTTAGATCTTCAGGCATAAAAAATCATTTTTAATAGTCAATGTTTATAGAAAATGATGTGATTGTTGTAGAAATTGATTGAAAGATGATATTATAATCTTAAATTAAGTATATTTTTCTTAAGTTCTTAAGATTCTAAACAATACCTCAACTCTAGGAAAATGATATTAAAACAAAAAAATTATTTGATTGCTTTCTCTTCCAATAAATCAATAGTATTTCTCAAATATCTTTTATTTATGGATTTTTGCTTGTTAAAATTCTTATAATCATTCAATTTATTATGATCAATGATCTCTATAACACTACATAACTATTTGGACATTATTCTTTCCTTCCATGTCCTTATTTTCACTTCCCACTAATTTCGTGTAGTATTTTTATTAACCCTTTTTTACTATCTAGGGTTTAAACAAAGGTATTTCTATATGGAAAAAATTTTATTCTAATGGCCAAGTTAAAATTTTTACGGAAAAAATTTAAAAGGGGGATAATTTAACACCCTGAGATTTAAAAATAAGGACATTATATTCAATGATGTGTACAACACGCAACACCAAGATTAAACAAATAATGAAATGTTATTATTTATTTATTATCATTATAACCTAGTCGTTGAATTTGATGGTATGAATACAATTTTCACAACAATTAAATATATATAAATTTCCCAGTCTGTAAAAATTTATTGATTAATTCTTATTATATAATAACTTAACTTTAATGTCGGCCATTTTATTCTTCAAAAATTTGTCTTTTTAAAAAATTGTATTTATTACTTTTTGTCACAGTATATTATAATATATTTCTAAAATATTTTGAAATTTTATTTTATAAAATTGATATAATTTTTGAAATCAATATATCAATATTATCTTATGGTTAAATTTTTATATCTTTCTAAAAATTATTATTTTTCATTGAAAAGTGGAAGTTTTGAATTTTAATAAAAACTGTATTTTCATTTCAAATATTTATAAATTATGATTCTATTTTGGATTAGTTTTATATTTAATTAGTTCTTATTTATTAAAAAATAAAATTATGGTATTTTTAATTAATTTTATGCTATAATTTATTATAAAAACATTTTTGTACTAAAAATATATTTTTATGGAAAAATCCTTTTCATCATGTTTAGCGGGTTTAATTTGAAATTAAATTATTCCAATTATGTGATTTGGATCCTAAAAATATATTATAAACATGTAATTAGGAGTTCAGAATTTGGTAATTATGGCCCTTTTATTTTCAGTCATTATAAATAGTAATCGTAATAAAACTTTAACTGTGATTAAGGTAAAATAGGTCCATTAAGGGTATAAATATTATGATAAAGACAAAAATGTATCCAAGTCAATTTTATTAATTTTTTTATGAGTTTATGTTTTCTACATTAATATAAAATTGAAATATAAGACATTTTTTCTATGTGAACATGATTTTCCTTTATAATATTTAAGACAAATAAAAGTAGAAAATGTGGTTCTCATTGTTTTATTAACATTTAGATATCTAACATACGGATAAAAATAAGTTATGTTTGGATATAAATATTCATTTTAAATATAAAAAAATTATATTTAAAATGTTTGGTTATTAAATAATGACATTAAATTTTCACGCAACACAGATACAATATTTATTCAAATAATAGAAAAATAAAATAAAATATTTTCAAAATGTTAAAAGTATTATTTTTTGAATAAAGTATTTTGTTCCATGTTTTTCTGATAAAGGTAACATCGTCGATGTCACCTTGGCTCCAAAAACCTATTTCAAATATACATGTTTTTTTATTTTAAAATATATTTGTTTTTATATTTTGAATATATATATATATTATTTTTTTAGAATTATGTCTACTAATATTTGAAAGTGAAAATATTTTTTTTAAGGAAATAAATTTTTGACATGTAAATTATGTTTTTCTAGTTATATTTATGGTTTTTATTTCATTTCAATTATTTTTTATATGTTTATTCAATTTTTTGAATAACATTTAGAGTGTATTTATATTTTATAAGTTATTCTCAATAAAAGTCACCTATATTAAACATAATAATTTTTGTAGTTGGTGGCTTTGAAATTCTATAAATAATAAAGTTTAGGTATAATATAAATGAAATTTGACACAGTTACTGATCATATAAAAAGTTATTGTAATAATCAACATTTCATAAAAAAAATTAATGAAAAGTAATTTTATCGAAAAAATATATTTTTATATTAAACTGTTAAATTTTTATTTATAATTTTTTTAAATTACATTCATTTTCACTTAATTATAATATTTATGTAATTATTTTTATTTTAGTTTTTTTTAAAAATTGATTATTTTTTATGTTTTATTTATATTTTTCATAGTTTATATTTTATAATACATTAAAGTTACATACTTGAAATTTAATATGTTTTCTTATGTTTCAAGTGGTCAACAGCAAAATATTATAAAATATAAACTGTGACTAAAATATGAATGAAAATTGAATTAGTGGATAAACATGTAAAAATGGCTGATAGTAAAAATAATTTCCTCATTTTAATAGGTAGATGATCATATAGAGGATGAATTATATTATTGTTTTAAATCTTATCAATCAACAACAAACATATAAATAAATGAGTACAATCACTATTTATGATGATGTCCCATCCCACATGATGCTGAGCGAATGGGGAACCCATATTGAGATCTTCAACCTCTACGATAGGGTAGAGTATAATGAGGTAGAGAGTGATCCTCCTTGGGTGCTATAACCAAGAATTTCGGATGATCTGGTTTTGAATCCTAAGAAGTAGGAGTCATCTAGATTTAATCATGTGTTCCTGATCCTTCTTATACTACGTGAGTAGATGGACCAACCATCATCACCCAGGGGAACCATAAAGCCTCTGAAGGCTCGGTCATGAAAATCGGAGGCATGGAAAATAACCCATGATAGAATATTGGATCAGCTATACCTAGAGAAAACTATGGATATCTTGAAAACTTGAATGTGTCACATGACTTTTTATGAAAATCCCTAATAAGCTGAAGTTGGACTACAAGAGGGTCGACCTATTCCTATAGAATAGGTGAAGCCTCATATATATCACAATGTAGTTTACGTCCTCATCATAATTGATCCCTGACATCAAAAAATCTTAGAGGAGGTTCCTAAGTATAAAATTCAACTCCCTGGGTTGGAACATCATCTCGGTGGGGTGTATGATCAAAGATACTATCGTGTGAAACATTATACATTTTCATTATCCCCTGTTCTGTAGTACAGAATTCGGCCTAGCTAAAATCCCCCACCTCTTCCTCCAGATCAAATATGCAGATAAAATTCTATAGATGAGTATACAATAAATTAATTTAAAATGTATTATAAAATTACAACAAAACAATTAATGAAAATTTATTAACATACCAAATCCCACATCTCTTTTCCACATAGAGTAAGATACATTGTTGAATTAATTATATTCCACAACTCATACTCGAGAAGCTATGATAGAAGGAATAACATATTATTCAGAACCACAATATGAAATAAATATCATCTGTTATAGGGGTCGTGACAGTCCACAGGTTATCAGTGCCAGTCAACATCCTGCCTCCTTGCGAGCTTCACAAAATGAAGTGCTACTGGATGTCTGGGGGGAAAGTGAATACATTGAACAAATAAAAACAAGAACATGACTCTATCAGGTTGGTGTCACTCAACATTGTGAAAGTGAATGAGAGGCACTATGACAATGGAATTGGGAGTCCCATCAATGCATTATGCGAAATACTAGTTTAATAGATCCTATTATGGAATCTATGCAATCTAAAATTACATGTGACATTTGTGAAAAATTGTTACTAAAAACCAAGAAAATATATTATATTATGAAATTTAATAGTCATGGAAAGACTGCATATACATACATCGGTGGGTACTATACTATCCGAAATGATATGATATACACCCAAGTTGTGCCTTATAATCCTAATAAAGTGGTGTCCCTAACTAACCCTATAACGTAAAATATAGAAATTGATAAATAATAAGAATTAAATTTAATAACTCATATTAGAATCAAAAAAAAATATAAACAATCATACTAGTATCCACACAGAGAATCATGCAGCCCATCTATGTAATGCTCCTGACTAGAAAAAAATAGGGGAGAGGGGAAGGATTCACTAATATTCCCACATATAAATAATAATGATACATACCCCAAGATCCTTGTGATTTAATCATAATTCCATGCATAATTCTCTGTAAGTGTTATCAAAGCACAAAAATCCCCAACTATATCACACAGTCTGATCAAAATCCAAAATTTACCCAAGATACACCACTTGCACATGCATACTATAGTGATCAGTGCACAGTGTCCCTCTAATAAGACACACTATATATACATGGGCATGAAGTATGAAAGTATTCTCATCATCATCTTAGAGTAATTGTACAATGTGCATCTCAAACCCCCTCAAAGATTTATAATGTCCATATATAGTTTCATCATCACCAAAAAATTTTATTCCTAGAAAACATTGTACAAGATCAGGATAGTCCCCATGGGTGGAACCTGTGACAGAATCCCCCAGGATAGGAAGACTGAGCAGAACTACCACATACACAAGGGTCATGGTCCTCTCTCCCTTAGGAAACTATAATTTGTGTGACTTAGTTCTCCATATCTTGGTAAATGTAGAAATTAGATGATGATCAATAAATGTAAAATCAGATATAGTAATTCCATAGAATCCAACTTGGAATAGATATGGTATAATGATACTGAGAGGAGGAATGTAGTGATAATAGTGTTATCTACACACCCTAACCCATCGAACCACATGACATATGATCACATTTCCTGAAAGTTAAATATAATGCATATTGATTAGCGTATTATCCTCCATCACTATTTAAAAAAAATGAAACAAGTCTTATGTGTAAAATTTAAATACAAATTTATGATCTGTAGAATGTTCTGACTGGTAGAATATAAGACATAACATGTCTATTAAAATTTTTTTATAAATCATTTATAAGAAAAATAAAAGGTAATGTCTTTAGGTTTCTCGAAGAATATCTATAATGTATTATTAGATATGTTTTTACCTTGGAAAGAGTGTTTTTAAGATATGGTTTTATATATTTATATATATGAACATTTTTTCTCAGTTTTATAATATTTTATTATAAAATTAGATACATAATGTTTATGAAATTTAAGTAAAAAGAAAATTATGCATCGAATAAATTTATTTATCCATGATAAATTGATAATTATGATCATATAAATTGATATGGACAAGAACAAACCCATTAAATAACACATTAATTCTTTATAAGAGATAAGAAATACCTAGAAATTTTTTAATAGGGTAACGTTTGGATAAGATTATACTAACATTGGAAGTGAAGTAAAATCCATTTTATTTTCAAGTGATAACTTAATAACATTTGTCCAAATAGATTTACTTAACATTTGAATTTTCAAAAGCTGTCTTCCTTATAATGAAAGGCCTACCCATATAGTGAATATGTCCTTAAAGGGAAAAAATATTTTGATAATTCAAAATTTAAGTACATCCATTGATGTTATTAACCTACCACTTGAAAATAAACTATATTTTAAATCACTTCCAAAGTTAGGATCATCTCATCCAATGTTATTTCATTTAAAAAAGTCCATGGTAATTCTAATTTTTTGTAAAGAATTAATGTTCTATTTAGTGGTTTTTTATTGACCATTTTACTTTATATGATAATAATTATCATTTTATTGTAGATAAATAAATTAATTTGATGTTTTCTATTCTTTTTACCCCACATTCATAAAAATTATATAAATTATTTTATAATAAAATTATAGATAATGAATAAAAATATTTTTTATTAAATAACACAAACTTAGTTTTACTTTAACTAATAAGTCATATCCCAAATAGAGTGGTTTTTAATTTACTTATGATTTCTCAAATGATGGAATGTTTCATGATTATTTTCTCACATGATTTATTTATGGTTTATCCATGGATATTTTGATTATTCTTTCATGTTATGAAACATGTACTTACCATATTCCTCGTAATTTAAATATAAATATCTTATTATTATTTGATAGTAAGAGTATTCATAAATGTTAAAAAAAATAAATGAAGGATGTTATATTAACACCATGTAATTAATAATATGAAAATATCACATCAGAAATGATACATCATTGTGGATAAGAGCGTGAACATGATTCCGTAATGTTAGGGCATCATTTCGTATTATAACATTCTTGATGATATATGATAAAACTAAAATTGTGCCATTATTTTTTTAGGCCAGTTTATCTCATTATACATCTTTCTAGACATTGGTCTCCCACATGGATTTTACTTGTTGATCTCTGGTTTCAATATCATCTAGTATTTGAGTGTTGGGAAATATTGAAATTCCTTAATTGGCATCCATGGTGTAGTATAGAAATTAAAATTGGTGTCCTTCTAGTATATAGGATCAACATATAATTCCCATGATATGTTCAAATATGCACATGTTGTGATGGCATATATGCATGGAAAATGTAATTCCTATATGTCTCCACTTTGAAATTGCATATCTTTATGTAATACCACTAAGACATCACTGAGGGTATTTGTGATGGGGTCTGGGCACTCTTTCACTTCAAATAAATAATCTTCTCTATGGTAAAAGAACACTTGATAAACAGAATATTATTTAATGTTCTTTTCAATCTATTATTTAAAGTGTCTACTGTACCATATCCCCTACTGATTCCCATTATATGATTGTTGGTTTCTATCAACAAGTTATATTACAAAATGATAAAAAATCTCTTAAACATGGCCATTTATATGTAACTTTAAAATCCTCTTGAAGACAACATTGATGAGCTCCATAATGTTTGTGGTCATGTGTTTTTACCTATTCCCCCCATCATATGTTAATGTTGATTATTATTTTAGAATCCACACCATATAATCATACACTCCTTGATTATACGTTCATATTTCATTGAAATGTTTTTAAAACCTCAGTTCATATGGCTCATATTGTACACATAATTGATCATAATTCACATAAATTAAATTTATCATTATGTTAAAAGAGTAAAAAATTATAAATATACTTTATGCCAAGTCTCATGATTTCATTCTTCAGAGGTTCATTGTGGAATTTCATTCATACGTCACTTGTAATGTGTCCGATGTTGTACTGATGATGTGAAGTTGGGGGTCTCAATGTATTAGGCTCTTCTTTGATTACCTCATTGATTTCCGAATGAAAATATAATATTAAACAAATTCCCTAAATGTAGGTGAAATGGTTGTTTATACATGTCAAAAACCAACTCCATGATTCATAATTTTCCTTATACACAATAGAAAATTAAATTGGAAGAGGTGAACGGTTTTCATATTTGGTTTTCCATATCAACGATATACCCTTGTATTTTTTGTATAGAAACATTACATCAATCTGCATGAACTATTTGTTTAAAACAAACTGTATAAATATAGGGGTGGAATGCCCATAAAAATGTAAAAAATTTGAAAATGAGATGGATCAAGTTTTTATACTTGAGATATATGTTCTTTCATATCAATATGGAATACAGCTTTGCTATTGAGCCTCAATATGACTAGCAATTATAGAAACACACAATAAGAGTCATCCCAATCACCATATACCTTCATAATTTCCTTTTATTTCTCCATCCATGATTTATTATATGAAATATGATAAACTACATTTTTTGTATCCTCTCTTTCAGAATGTATAAAAGAATATCTTGAAAGTTTCCAATCATCTTAACAATAATAGATGTCACAAATTCATCATCTAATAAAGTATGATTTTGTGTTCAGCTTGGATTAATGCAAGTATAAGATTCCTAAATCATAGAAATTTTATATCCTTGAAATGTAATGTCAGGAATTTCCATCAAATGGAATAAAAAATCATCCACATGTTTATCACATCGTATGATGTATTTTTTATAGATTGATTCATGGACTACATATCTATAGTAAATCACAATATATAATCTTTTTAGTATGTTGTTCAATGTTTCTATAGTTGGAAAATACCTTACAATATATAATGTTTCATCTATATCACGAAAATTATAATCTTCAACTCTCATAAACTCAGTTGTAGGTGTGATAACATTCCAGTTGAATTCCAGAAAACATTACATTGATTTCGGCTCATATGAAAAGAGAGAAGAATGATTTATTATAGATTTTGGATACTATACAACTCTTTCATTAATAGAAACATCATCAACAAAATTTTCATCTTTCTCTTCATTAGAAATATTATACCTGTATACTCTATCATTAGAAAATTCATCATTGGAATTCAGATTTACATGTATATCTGAGAGATCAGCTGGGTTAACATATTCCTCATCATATAAAATAACCTCAATTTCTTGGTATGGACCTTCTTCACACACTCTTTAATATCTACATATTCATACAATTATATTTTATTGTTGTAAATTTGAAACCTTAACATATAACTCCATCATTACATCATCATACCATTGGAAAAATAATTTTATTTCTTGGACCCAGTGCTCATCAGCTACCTCTGCGCAAGCTAGATTCCAAAGTGTAGTTGGGAATTGAAAATGTCTGACACTAATAGAATGGATCTCTTGATCAGTTCACAGATTTAAGAAACTATGAATTCTTACATGGAGTTCACTTAGGGTTATATAATTAAATGTTTTGACCATTTTTTTAGGATTTGTACTATAAGAATTTCCTTTATTAGCTTTAATAACCTCTTCGTATGATTATACAAATGAAAACATGATTCTCTGCGTCAAAACGTTTTCTTGATCAAGATTATAATAGAATAATTAATATTGAAAATGATGGCTGACCTTCTAATCTTTAGGATTTTGAAATTTTAAAACGTCTTCTTATATCCTAAAAGATGACACTAATGTATCATAGTATAATTTTTAATCTTCCTAAAAATATGTTCAGTAGTTTATAAATAAAATATGAATCAACTAAATCACATCCCACTAGATTGTCAAACCAGGTGTGTATCAATTCCCATTGACATGAATTAGTTCTCGATAGTGTCTATCTCAATGTAGTGTTTTTAGGATTTACCCTTAGATATATCTATACGAGAGACACATCCACTTTTAATATCATGACAGGTATTTTATTTCTCAAAAAACCATATAATATTTATCATACCAAAATCTTAAAATTTCTTCTAATATCCTAAAATATGACACTAATGTTTCATAGTTCAATATTTAATTTTTTTTTAAATGTATTCTTAATGGTTTATAAAGAGAATGTGATTCAACTAAAACATATCCATCGAGAGTAACAAACAAGTTTTGCAATATGGTATGAATCATCTAAATCACTGGTGTAACAAATCACGTGTGTAGTTAATCCTATTTTTCATCCAGTTGTCTATCTTTCATCCTATGTTAAATAAATGTTAATCAAAAGTAAATAGATAACTAATAATTATTTAATAATTAGTTAATAATTCTTCAATCCTTAATTAATTCAATAATAATTATCCCTTAATCATTCATCAATCCCTATTTAACAATTACATCATTGACTTATATCAAAGAGTTATTTTATATCTAATTGTTAATTAATTAATAGTTAATAATTCAGTAATAATTAGTGGATCATTATTTAATCATTATTTAATCATATGTTATTCAATGGATAATTATTATCTAATTATTATTTAAATATTAGATAATCCTATATTAATTATGCCTTAATAATTATTTAATCATTTGTTAAGCATTATTTAATCATTATTAAACCGTTATTTAATCATTCGTTAATAATTAGTTAATCATTAGTTAAACATTATTTAATCAGTAAATAATAATGTTTTAATTATTATTTAACTATTTGTTAAACATTATTTAATCATTAATTAATCATATGTTAATCTATAGTAAATTAATATTTACTCATTAGTTAAACATTCTTGAATTATTAGTTAATAATTCATTAGTCATTAGTTAATTATTCATCTGTCATCAGTTAAAAATTCATTAATTATTATTTAATAAAACTTTAATCATTAGTTAATGAATCTTAAATCGTTAGTTAATCATTCTTTAAAAAAAATTAATTTCTTAGTTAAACAATATTTAGTCATTATTTAATCATTAGTAAATCATTCGTTACTTTTTATTTAAAAATTACATAAACATTATTTAATAATTATTTAATAATTAATTAATCCATAGTTAAACATTATTTATCAATTAGTTAATTATTATTTAATCTTTAGTTAATAAATGATTAGTCCTTAGTTAACCAGTCTTTAATCATTTTTTAAGAATTAGTTAATCATTAGAAAATCATTCTTCAATCGTTAGTTAATCATCCTTTAATCATTAGTGAGTCCATTTTTAATCATTAGTCAATACTTCATCAATCATTAGTCAGTCATTTTTTAATCCTAGGAAATAATTCATTAATAATTATTTAATAATTATTTAATAATTTGTTAATTATAACATAACCATTAATTAATCATTCTTTAATAATTAGTTAATCAATCATCTATCATTAGTGAATCATTCATTAATCATTATTTAATAATTACTTAATCACTAGTAAATCAATAATTAATCATTAGTTAATTTTTACATAATCATTACTTAATCTCCCTAAAATCATTAGTTTATTAGTCTCCAATAATTAGTCAATCATTCTGTAATAATTAGTTAATCATTATATAATTATTTGTTAATAATTATTTAATAATTACATAACTATTATTTAATCATTAGTCAAACAATATTAATCATTAGTTAATAATTTTTTTAATCATTAGTAAATAATTCAATAATCATTATTTATTCATTAGTTTTCAATTATTTATTCATTAGAAAATCAATAGTTAACCATGACTTGATCCTAATGTTATTAAAACATTATCATTAGTTAATCAAATTGTATTCATTAGTTAATCATGCAATATTAATTAGTTTATTATTATAAGATAATCATTATCTAATAATTAATTAATCCTAAGTTTTTCATTAGTTAATCTATACATAATTATTACTAATAAAAACTATTATTTCCAAACTATATCTAACTAACTATTATCATAAATAAATAACATATTTACGAATGAATAAAAAATAAAATAAATATCTAAATAAGAAAAAGTATGTCTAAATAATGCTTCGTAGAATATAACACTCATTTTAGGCCACTAAAACCACCATGAACAAAGTAATAACTACCTGGATAATTGTAGAGAGAATAGTGAAGCTTATAGAGATAAAAGAAATTTGGAGTTAGTGAATGCCCTATTATAGGCACATTAGGGAAAGGATGAAATAACAATACCACCATTCACCTTTATTTAGGTGAAAGGACGCATTGTGGAATCCAAATTTTTCTTTAATTTAGGAGAATAGTGTAATAAACCATTACACCTTTTCCTTATCATAAATCTTTCCCAATGAGAGGAAAAAAGTGGCATTGGCTAAGTAGTTTTTCAATTAAAGGAAAGGTGGTAAGGCCTCTTCCACCTCCTCAAATTAGTTTTAAAACAAATTTTAACATTGAAATATTTAAATAAATATTTTAAAAAACATATATTAAAAAACCACTTCTATTTAAGGTCCAATTTTCATTTTATAGAAACCTTTTGGACCCCTAAAGTGTGTAATATTTAATACTGTGGTAATTTTAAGATAGGGTTTAAACAGGTTTAAAAATATATGGGTGAAAAAGTATCCTAAAAATTGTAAACTGAATATTATACGATATTATTTTGACTCAAACTCATCATACATTCGAATTATATCAATTTGGATCTATTTGAACAATAAAATTAATTTATACTTTATGAAATTTCCAAAGTCCCTATCATCTCTCCAATAAAAGGGAACCTCCTCTACTCTTTTATTAAAACTTGAAAACAAAATTAGTTTAGAAAATAAAAGACCAAATAACTTAATTAAATCCCATGACATTTCCAAGATTATTTGGTTGGATCGTAAGACTAGTCTGTTAAATCTTTTGGTGTAAACCTCAAGAGGTTACCCAAAGAATATTTCTTAATCAAGATTTCTCAGTTTATTTCTTCTTATACCTCCTTAAAAATTTATTAAAACAAGATGAAATAATAAAATCAGTATATTATATATTCAATTGTGTTATTATATTATTGTAATAACCTATATCCATCACATCTTTCATCAAATGGGAAACAAACCCATCGTTTGTGTGTGAAACAGACTAAAAACTCATGAACGGATATAATTCACCTACTGTCACCTCCTCATATGACTGGTTTTAATGAAAAATTTAATGTATATATATATGATATTTATGAAATATTTATCATTATCAAAAGATAATATATCATTAAATTTTTACCGTAACATTCATAAAAAATGATAATGTCGTTTTTTCTATGTGCGGACTTCCACCTCCACAAAGCAATGTGATTCATTTTTCATCACCAAATCAAATGAATAATATATATAAATATATTTAAAAAATTGATATATTATATATGATATAATTATCATGATATAAATATAAAAATAATAATTATATTTTATACATAATGATTTTGTAAAAATGAAAGTGTAACTCATGTGTATTTACAACCTACTGTCTCCATGACTGTATCGTAGTTCATTTTTCATAACCATGTTTAATGACTGATTTTAAAAGTGTAATTGACTTTAAAAAATATTATTTTTTCATTATTATTATTATTATTATATAGATGATTGAATAATGACCACTTTTAATATATTCAACCTACCAAATTCATTTGGGATATACAGGATGAATATTGTCAAAATATTCAACGTGAACTTGATTTATTAAGTAATTAAATATAACATAATAATAAATAAATAAAATATGTGAGGCTTTGGACATAGTTTAATGGAATTTATATTAAAAATAATCTTTTTTTAATTTTACTTTCCAACTATTTTTCTTCCATGTCAATGTTTTTTAATAAATATTTTATCGATTTATTTAAATAAAAATAAATAAATTACAAAGGGAATTTGATGAAACTTTTTAAAAGGTTATAAAATGGAATATTTTTATATATTTTATATAGAATAGATTTATTTTAATTAAAATTTTAAAAAGTAATTTCCTATTTTAACAGATATAGAGACTATAACTTTTCCCACCACAGTAACTATTATTTGATATTTGAATTACTTTATAAGATTCTGTGATTTATTCAAGGAAAACCCTTTCATACCTATGTTCTGGTTATTTTCAAAAAAATGTTTTCATAATGGAATGGATATTTCCAAATCCAAAAATGTTTTCTTATGGGTGTAATGAATATTTTTATGAGTGTAATGTCATAAATTTTAAGATTTTATTTGTTATGGTTATGTTATGGTTCTGGTAATTGTTATGATGATGTATGGTTCCAATATAAACCATGGATATATGGTTCCATTATAGACCAAGTACATGTAGTTCCATTAAAAACCACAAATGAGTGGGTCTATGATATCCCCCCAATGCATTATGTATGGAATTCGGTCGTATTGGTTATTCCATTTGTAAAAGTTATATGAAAAATGATGTCCTTTGTTACCTACCTGATTTATCATTGATTGGTATTAGGTTTTATAGAAATATTTTGATTTATCAGGGCAATATAATAAATTTAAATTTAAAGTTATGTATTTGGTACTTCTTATGGGTCAAAAGTATAATTTTGTGAAAATGTTTTCATGAATTTTTCTTGATTGAAAAGAAACATTAATTTTTTTTTATTTTTCCATTCATATTTATTTTTTCATTATTATATAAAAATATTCAAGACGATAATTTTCTATATTTAGACATAAATTTTTTATTTTTATCTCAATTTTTATTGTGAAAAGGAAAATTTTTATGAGTAACCATGGTCTATTGTTTTCTTTCTTTCTTTTTATGTTCCTTACTAATATTTTTTTAATCATCCCAAGTTTTAAAATGTTTTCTATAGGGTTTTATAGATGATTAGGGAAAATTATGAGATCAAGATTAAAATTTTGATTAATTTTTATGAAAGTCAAACGTGTTATATGTTAAAAGTTTTGTGTGTTGGAAAATGGATAATAAGTGCATGTTTCCACTTTGTGATGTAATTCCTATATATATATATATGGGTTATTACTTAATTATCTAAAATGATAAACCTAAAAGATATTTTTGAAGGAAATAAATTAAATTATATTAAAAATTCACTATATTATGAAATGTTTAAGTTCAATTCCTTAAAAATAAGATTATTAGCATACATAATATTATCTACATCTCCTTTTGGGTTAACCGAAAATCATCTTGGAATCATTATTTATAAAAATCTACAAAATAATGATATCATTATAAAATAAATATATAAAAATATAAAAATATAAAACACCATGAATTTTAAATCATAAAATCCCCAAAAATATATAGGAATCATATAAAATCATATATATTAAAAAATAACATGTTTTTATGAGGGTTGATCAAGATGCATGGTCATCAAGACCATTCAAATAATTAAACAAATATATTATGCCTTCCAAGTGTATTGTGTGATTCTTTATCAAGGTCAACTACTAATGTACTCTAACTATGAAGCCCTATAATGTCTTTTCATTTCATTTCATAAAGTTGAATTTCTAGAAATGTGTAATAACCAAGCCACAAAAAGTAAAATATCTCACAAAAATGGTAAAAAAACACAAAAATAGAAATATCATTTCTTGACATCCATTGATAACATAAGGATTGGAAAAAAATATTATTTTAAAATGTATTTGTAAACATCCCAACAATTTTTTATGATCTTATCTCGTATCTACCTTATTACCAAATATAATAATAAAATCGAGATATTTGATACCATTAAGTAATAAAATTACTAGGGTTACGCTATCCCAATACTCACATCAACTTCCCACAAGGCATAAATCATGCTCGTAAATATTGTAGTCTGGAAAAACGTTTTGGGGGAATCAATGTTTCTTATTTAGAATAATTTCATTCATTTATATGTAAAATAAAATAAAATATCCACCTGAAAATTCCAAAAGACTATTCCATACACTTGAATAATAACTTTTGAAAGTAGTTACAACCAGAAAACACTTTATAACATAAATATGAAAATTGAGTCATAAAATTAAAAATATAATTTAATCCATAGTCATTAACATTAAAATACATATAAACATTATACACATTAATTAAATTAAATCCAAAATGAGTAAAAAGGGGTTCTTATGATGACAATTCTAAACATATAATAATTTCTCAAAATATATATCTAAAAATTTACCAAAACTACCCATTTCAATGTGGAAAGTACGTACTATAAGGACCTATATAGAGACATTATATAATCTTGAGTATTAAGTTAGGAATTCATTTTCATACATTTGAGGATCATTTCATGTTTATATTGGTTGAGAATTGGGTCATAAATCATACATAAAAACCCATTTTTTATGAAGTGAACACTTTTGATTAGTACACATTTTTTCCATAATATAAAACTTTTAAAATAAAGCATGTTTTCTTTCCATGAAAAATATTCATGAATTTTACCTTAAATTTTCCAGTCATCATACCCATCCTTCAACCATTTGATTTTTTTAAAACATAGGTCGAGCACAAAGATATAAGTAATGGGCATAAAAAGAAGAAATCCATCATTCCAGTTAAAAAAATAAAAACCCATAAAATACTTATCTTTATCCCATAATTCTTTGAGAATATATAATAAATTATTTCCACATTAAACACACACATTTTTCTCAATTAAATACTTTAATACCCATAGAAAAAAAATTGAGAACCCTTTTTAGGTAACTTAGTGAGTCATATTTATAACCTTTTTTAAACTCATATTAGAAATAACTATATCCAAGTTGGATATATAGGAAAAACCACACTAATTAACTCTCATAATATTTCCATTGAAAACAAAGAACATAACCCAATGCATTGGAAAGCTATAATGGGGCTCACACAAATTTCAGGATCTATAATGGAGATCATCCTATCATATAAGATGTATCAGGATCACCTATCTCTCATATATATTGAAAAATTATAATAACATAAAAAAAATTTATTCTTTCACATTTTTATTATAAAAACATAGAAAAAATCTTTTGAAGCCATATGTAAAAACCTTTTGGATATTAAATTGCCCTTTATTTTAAAGAAACCCATTTTCAAAAAATACACATAAGCAGGGGAAAGGGGGTTTTTTTAATAAAACATTGAATATTAAAAGTAATCTAAAAATAAAATAACAGTTTGTGTTGAGAAAAGTGGTTATCATAGTATACATTAAAATAGAATATTGTTTTTGACTTCTGTAAAGAAAGTCAAAACATTTTGTAGAAATGTTATTTTTAGAAACGTTTGAATGAAAGTGAAAAGTGACATAAAATTTACTATATAATTATTGTATTTATTTATATATACTTTAATATGAAATTTCTATAAAATATGTTCATGGATGAAACGGTGTTGGAAGGGAAAATTTAAATGGGTATTTTTAAAAGAATGTCTCATTACTTGTGTTTCACTCATCACATATGTCCTTTATATTCCAAAATAATAAAATTTTGTTAGTTATACACTTTCTTAAGAACATTTTTAATGTTTACTATCCATTTTTTCTATGTTATAATCAGTAACCCAATCAATTAATTTCATTTTAGATGTTTTAATTATATTCATATCATATATCGAAAATGTATTTTGTTGGTTGACTATGGTAAAATAGGTCACTACTGCACCATATCCATAATAATAGTAATTAAATAATTATAATTTTTATACATCAATTATACTTTTAAAACTAACCATAAAATATCGTTATGAAAAATTTAATATATTACAGTCATGGAGATGGTAGATCGTACGTACTCATCAGTAATGTTTATATTTTTCAAAAATCATTATGGAATGTAGGTAAAATATATTTCAACTTAATATAATTAAAATAATATCATTATTACCATATTATTTCTTTAAATATACTTATATATATCATCAATGTGAAGTGCTTGTTAAAAATGAGCCACATCGCTTCATATAGGTGATTGTCTAGAGGTACAAACGAATCATTTTTCAGTGAATGGAAATGCTAGTAAATGATATATTATATTTTCAAAATGATAAATATTTAATAAATATAATATATATATATATAGATATATTTGTGTTTGTGTGAATTAAATCCATCATTTCAGCCATCATTAATATGATGTGATGGAAAACAAATTACATTAGTTCATAAGACTGTGGTCTGTTGTACACCAAAACAATGGTTTCATTTTCCATTTTATAGAAGAGAATATGGTTATAGGTTATTACATTGAGATAATAACATATTAATATATTTAAGATAATTTTTTTATTATTTAATCCTGGTTGAATATTATTTGAAAGAGGTATAAGAACAAATGAAATGGAAATGCTTTATTATGAACTATACCTCTTCTTCACCACCCTCTTAAGGTTTACAAAAAAAAGATTTATAAGTTTGGTTTTATGATAAAACAAAGGGATCTGGAAAATGTGGAGATATGTAGTGAATGTATCTAGGTAGTTATTGGTAGAGAAAAAGGATTTTTAAGTGTGAATAAATGAGGAGATGAAGACCCTTTTATAAGAGAGGGGTGGTCTACACTATAAATATATTAAAATATTAAATTAATATAAATTAATTTTCATGTTAAAGTGGATCCAAATTCATAATATTTCAATATAATATAATGAATACTACATATAATCTAATAAAATAAATTTTTTATTAGTTTAGACTACGTTTTTACGCTTATCTTTTAGTTTTAACCCTATATTAACCATTTCATTATTACCATGATGATACTGTTTTTTTAATCATATAGGGTTATGATAATTACCTTAAATGAATAAACAACCCATAAATGGATAATGGTTGAAATTTTTAATAAAATTTTAATACCTTTATCTAATATTGGATTTTAGGGAATTTCAATCATTTAATAAAATATTATTTATTATAAAATACCATTAATGTTTGTCTTGGAACAATTTATTTAATTTGTCGTTAAAATCATCAATAAAATATTTTAACTTTAATATAATCCTTTATGAACTCACTAAAATTTTATATTTATCTAAAAAATTGTACCATAATAAATATATAGTTTTATATTACATTGAATATATTTAAGATCATTTATTTTATTTTTTTCATTAATTAAAGAACTATTGTGTCTACATTTCATGAGCCCATAAGGTAATTATTTCATCACTAAAAATAAACAAAAAATAGAATGATGAAAAAAAATTATTTATATTTTAAATATATATTTATAACTAAACATTTACTCTTCTTATCAATATGTCAAAATATTAAAGATAATAAAATATATAGAATGACATTTTTTTACTTTTTTAATATTAACTAATATAAAGGTCAAAATCATGGAAAAAAGGGAAAAGGTCATATATTATACATATTTATATTTATTGAAGAGATATACTCATCAAAAAAAAATTAAGGAAAGTTTTAGGGTTATTTTTGAGTCCTTGTCATATTATTTTTAACTTAATTTAACATTTTTACCCTTACCAAGGTAGCATAAATTTACTAATGTTACTATTCATAATGAATTTAACGCCCCGACCCCAGAAGCCTGGGGCCAGTGCTTTATTTTAATACGTTGTCATGATTAAAAAAATCATGTCCCGAAGGACCAATCAGTTTAGTAGTCTTGGAAAATAGATAACAATCATGAATGTTACATTGCATATTCAAGCGTAAAACACGACATAAATAATCCTTTGAAAACTCCATTATTACCCTAGCTTAACCCTGCATGTCAAACATAATAAACATCTGTGAATCCTAGGAAAAAAAACATAATAAAGGGGTGAGCTCAGATGCTTAGTACGGGTAAACAACTAAGCGGAAGCTGTAAACTTTTAAGGAATGGTGTGTAATAACAACACCAGCCTTTTAAACATAAACTAGAACATAATATGAAGAAAATAAATCAAAAATTACCATATAAACATGCACATGGATATTATAATAGTCGAATAATCTCATTTAATAATTAATTTCATAATGATGGAATTCCTAAAAGTGGACATCAATACCACATAGTCAAGGTCCCGTGCCAAGACTACAAATATATTTTATTTCAAGGCCTGTTGCAAAGACACTATTGTGTCTCATGAGACCTACCAATGAATCAATAGTCTATAGTGGGCCCCACATATCACTTACTAAGTCCACTATATTCCTCATTTGAAAATATTGAAACATAACATAAAAATTCGTATTAAAACTAGCATACGAAATTACAATACATCAGTCATAAACCATGAAGGGTATAAAAATAGAACATCCATAGTCAAAAATATCACAACTCATTCAATACAATATATTAGATTATATTATAATAAATCAACCTCAATCAGGAATAATATCTCGTAATTGATGTTTACATAGTTGAAAATAATCTGTAAAACTTTTTGAGAGAAATATACCTTTATGTGAAAACATTTAAAAGTAACACATTTATAAACAAAGGCATTTAAAATATATTTTTTAATCAATTTTTCCCAGGCCACTTTGAAACATTTTAAAGGAATTAACATTTTAAAACAAGCATGTCCGTATAAATAAATCCTTAAAACTATTTTGAAAATATGGACATTAAAGAGAAAGATTTAGAATAATAAATACTTAAAACATTTAAAATGATGTTTTTGTTAAATAGTACCTTAAAATAATCATTTTTAAAATTTATTTTTTGAAACATGGACATGGATAATAAATATTGCTAAGAAAATAATTAAACATAAACAAACTCTGATAATGATGAGATTGAGGAATTAACCCTTATCTTCTACTTCCCTTTGGTCGAGGATACGTTTAACCTCCTGTATAATGACCATAGTATGTTATTAAAATATTCCAGAACTATATTTATATTTATGATATCATACATGATTTATTTGGGATCTTATACTACCCATTTAATAATAATTTCCATGATTAATTAACATTTCAGGTAATAATCGCTTTCCTTATCGTACATGTTTTAACATGTTTTTTTGATCGTATAATTTAGATCATGATTTAAATACGTCTAAAATATTAAAATTATTTATATATTATATATATTTAGAATATAAATATGTATAATATATAGATATAGGAAATGGGAAACACTGTTTATGGAGACGGTATGCCATACATACGCATAAACGTTGTTTTCGTTTTCATACCGTATTGAATTTAACAAAGAGAATAAAATATATTTTAGAACATAAATACGTATATATATATATGTATAGTATCATTATTATTTCATATATTACATACTTATTAATAATATATATTTTTATAATCATCATTGAATGGTGAACCTGGAAATGAATCTCATCACGTCGTGGAGATGGTAAGATGTACGTACACACGAGCAATGATATCATTTACTTAATTAAAATGTGTGAAATTAGATGGTATATTAATTATACCGATAAATTAAAATTTTATTTTCATTATTTATATACATATTACTCTTCATTATATCAATCCAAATAAAATAGTGTGGAATAACAAATTACACCATGGTGTGGACATCGTAAGTCGTATGTATGCACGCATTGTGACATTATCATTCATAGGTTCAATAGAATAATGAGTATGATTGTACCATATTTATAATAACATCATAGTATTTAGAAGGTATTGTAGAAATCATTTTGTTATAGAAATTAAAAAAAAGAGAAATTGAATGAATAAAAGAACTTTGAAAGATGTGATAAAATAATTACCTCGTCTTAGGATGTTTCCTTTTGATTTGAACAAATGGGCTCCATATGTTGGCTTTTTTTTCAAGGGATGGCCTCTGGGATTAATTGAGGGATGTTTTAGAAGGTTTTGGTCGCAGTTGGCTGAGACAAATGGCTTTGGAGGTGTGATTTCGAGAGATAGAGAAGTACCCTTTTGTAAGAGAGGTGATGGTCACTTTAGAAAAAGTTTGAAATATTTTTTTATTATAAAATAATATTCAGTTTCTAGTGGATAAAAATTGATTTATTTAAAATATAATGTGGGTATGGGTCTAAATACTTTCAAGAAATATGTTTTAGACACAATTATCTCACCATATTAACCCTATCTTTTAGATTTGACTCAGTTAAATAGTTTTACTTTTACTAAGTCCTCTTGTATTATAAGAAAAGATGCTTAGTAAACTTACTATAAAAATCCATGCGAACCTAAAGTGGTTAATTAATGAAATATATATCATTATATAAGTCATTTGGACAATCTTTATATTTCTAGGATTATTATATCATTTACTAATATAGTATTTGTTTTAAAAACTCATTTATGTCAATTTTGACACTATTATGTATTTTCTCTTTGTTAAAGCCGTAACAAGATGATTACGTTGAAAAAATACGTTAAATCAACCATAACATATCATATTCATCAATAAAATTCGTGGATGTCATCAAATGTCTAAATTTACATTTATTTTGATATTTTTAATATCAATTATTTGAATCTTTCATTAATATGGTATTTACTACATCATTATTGTGTCATAAATAAATTTAATTATTTATCTCTAAAAATTATAAATAATATACAATTATGTATTAACTATTTTTTTTATAATAAATATGTTATTCGAATTTATATTATGTAAAACCCTATATTAAAAAATTTTTAGTTATTAAACCTTGAATTTAACACTTTTAACTCTTCTTTATGTAAAACAATAATATAAATCCTAATCTAATCCAAGTAGAAAAAAATGCTCATATTTTATTAATGAGGTTGGTTTTTTTCTAAATACAATCATCTAATATTATTAGGATGTGAGTTCGGGTAATTATAATATCAATTTTACCATTAATTACCCTATTTACTTTTAACCATGGTAAATAAAGTTCAAAAGTTACCATTCACTAAAAATTAGTTTCATCTTATTAAATGACATTTTACTTACTAATGTCAACTATGTCTCCTTGAGTTTTTAAATTCAGTTCACAAAAGTGAAAAAAATTAAGTTTTATGAAATTTGAAAATGTGTCTAGAAGGTGGGTAAAAGATGTTATAAAGTTCAATAAAATTTTATAAATATAATTTTATTATAAAATGGCTCCAATGAATTATATTGAAATAATATAGGTATTAAATATCTATTTAGACTAAAAATAAATTTAAATAAAATAAGTAATTATTTAAATAAAAATTCGATTTTAAACAATAATGAAGTGTTTTTCACTATTCATCCAAAATTTAATCTTTTTTAGAAAAATACCGAAAATTCACCCTAAGTTAATTTTGATAATAAAAATTCAAAAATTAAGTCTATTTAACCAAATTAAAAACATAGAATTTGTATTAACTAATTTATAATTAATTCCACTTATTAAAAACAAAGAGGTGGGTTTTTTAAAAAAAGGTAAAAACTATTAAAAGATTGACATGTGTTTATGTCCAATTTAAAAGTGAAATTACTTATAATGGCCTAAATTATATTAAATGATGAAAATAAAATCTAACTATGCTTTTAAACCAGTCAAATGCATAAATTAACACTATAAATTATGTCGATTAAAAAAGTTGTTTTCAATTAAAATTTAATATTATTCAGTATTCCTCAAAAATTGAATGTTAGCAGAAAAGTGCCAAAAATTTATCCAAACTAATTTTTTGGTCCCAATTATAAAGAATAATTTTATTTTGTCAAATATAATATATAAAAGTGGCAAATATTTCATTTAAAAATGGTTCTCCATTAAAAGGCATAACAATTGAATTTTTTGAAAAATACTTCTTTTATCTAAAAAATTGAATTTTACCTTTTATTATGTCTGAGAAATAAAATAGTTCAATGTTAAAATTTTATAGGATATATATATAATTAAAAATGTGGTTAATACTATTCATACCCGATTTTTTAACGGCTAGTTTGGTAAGTCGTGGTGCGCTTGAACTCGGTGTTACGTGTAGTGCAAGCTATTGAATTAAATTAAAGACATAACGTACTATGAAATCATATGGTGTTATATTATACCCTCCTTCAAAAAAATTAATCCTCTCAATATTAAAATTTTCTTCAAAAATAAAATGTTAAAAATAGAAAATACCTTTGTGGAAAACCCAAATCTAAAATAGGGTTAATAAAATTTAGTCTTAATAAGAGGGAAAGGGAAATAAAAAAGTCGCCACCAAATTTGGATCTCAAATAAGAGAAAATTGGTGGTAACTAGAGACACATAATTGGTGGAAAATGTAAATATTTATCGGGTTGATTAAGGTCATCAATCACAAACAAGTGAATAATAAATGGAATATTGAGCGGCTCAAAGCCATAAATCTATGATGATCTAAATACCATCGGTTAAGCAATACATATGGTATTAGGATAACACATTTTTTGTTTTAAGATCACTTCCTTGAAGTTTAAGAATTAATTTCAACATAGAATAAGAGAAAAAAAATAGTTGACTAGTAGAGTTTCATCCTTCAACTAACCTCTACCACAAACTCATCTTCAACTCCAAAAGATAATAGAAATCAAAAATATTCTATTTATCCTAATCGTATAGTGTTTCAAAAAAATGAATTTATAATTCATCTATTAGATCATTTAAAATTCTACATTTTACAAACCAGAACATCACGTAGGCCAGTGATAGGTGATGCACCCTTATCGCCCATTGTTTGTGAGTTCTATTCTCACAGCCTTGCCAGACATGACAGGTTATCACCCAACCTCTTGGTTTTCCATTTTATAATAATCAAAAAATAATCTTAAGAAATATTTTAAGCTTAAACAATAGTAACCAATGTTCAACTTAATTCATTCCAACCTTTAGAATTATACAAAATACTTCTATGTAAACTCACAATAATAATTTTATAAGGATGTTAAACATATCAAAGATCTCTTTTCCATGTAATAACATGAGAATACCTTCATCATGTATACTCTTAAAACATGGTAACACCCTGAATTACCATAAAACCATACTGATTAAATTCATGAGCCCTTATTCCTTATAGAATACTACATATACTCCTTATATCCAAAAATGTTGCCAAATCCAACAATATTGGAATAAACAAACAATTCATTAGTTTCAAGGTAGTCAAAAATATCTAATATAATTTGTCCAAATCAATCATATCTTATTCCGAAATCATTATATCGGTTTCAGAAACATATGAATGGTTATATTTTCCCCAAATATATATTTTCCAAAATGTTTAACTTGAAACATTGTCACTTTACATGGTACTACACATCCCATATCCTTAATGAAATAGTATTTTAGTACAATCCTTATATACATCATAGATCTTATAACTAGTACCTCATTGATACAAAAGTAAAATGACATAATTTTGTAATAACAACATAAGAACAATAGCCATTCCTCTACAAATGTGGTAGTATCATAACTTGATTATTATCCAACAGAATAATTTGTGGTATACTATGATGATTGGGACATTGATTTGTGTAGTTTCTCAACTCCTTAAAGATGAAGCATTGTACATTTGAATCATATTTCTTACACTTGAAATCATGTACTTTCTATCCTTTTTCTTCACACTTATAACAAACGCACCTTCCCTTTAAGCATTTACCAAGGTGATTCTTTCCACAGTTATCACATTTGGGAAAATCCTTCTTTCCCTTCTTCATTTTACCCATATTTATCTCTACCATTCTTTTCTCCTCTGTCTTCCCTTCAAATCCATAGGACTCAGATAATTATTTACTTATCTTATTAACTCACGATACAATTTCTTCATATGATGAAAATACGTGGGAGAATATTTCCCTTCTAAAAGTTTTCTTAACAACATTAATGATATGATCATTCTAACTATTTGAATCATTCATATTGCTGGACTTCTCATTCCTTCTACTAGGTTCTATTTATAAATGACAAAATACACTAGGTTAAATCATATCACAATTTATAATCCCAAAACTAGGAAAACTCCCAACATTTATTGAGTATCTAATCTCATAATCATAAAAATAGTATCTTTTCAATCATATTTACACATAAATCATTCATAATTCTTGGTAAAGAAAATTTGAATTATCCTAAGCCTATCCTCTATGAGTTTCATAACGAATAGTGTATCAAGGCCCATTTTCGTGTACCAGGATACCCCAGGTCAAGCCCGAAACTCCTTTTAGGAGTTTTCACTCTTATAATCATCTATGATAGAGATGCCTCTACCTGTTAGTATCTAGAAAAGTATGTATTTCTTGGAAAAATCACAAGATCTCTACATTAAAAAAATTATAAGAAGTTATTCTATACTAATTTATAAGTCTATCTTATGGTTATTTTTCAAAATCAGAGTTTATCTAAATCTATTTCCCAGGTTGTTTCTAAACATCCTATGATACCAATTGTAACACCCCAACAACAGAAGTCAGCATCCGGTGAATTATTTTAAAACATTTTCATGGTTATAATGAATCAAGTCCTGAAGGACCGATCAGTTTAGTAGTCTATAAAATAAATTACATACATGAATGTTACAATACAAATTCAAACATATAAAACAATATAAATAATCCATTGAGAACTCCATTTTTACCTAATCTTAACCCCGCATATCAAATATAATACACTTATTGGAATCCTTGGAAAACAAAACATAAGAATGGGGTGACCTCAGATGCTCGGTAAGGGTAAATAAATTTGCAGAAGCTATAAACATTAAAGGCAAGATGTGTAGTAAAAAATGGAAGCCTTTTAAACATAAAGTTGAACATAATAATGAGAAAATAAATGAAACATTACCATATAAACATGAACATATATATTCTACAAGTAGAGTAATCACATGTAATAATTAATTTCATAAAAACGGAATACCTAATGCCTGACATCATTACCACATAGTCAAGTCCTCGTGCCAAGACAACAAATAAAATTTTTGTCAAGGCCTTATTCCAAGACACTAGTTTGTCTCATGATATCAACCGATACATTGAGGGGACATAGCGATCCCCTCCTGTCACTTACTAATTCCACTACATTTCTCAAATGAAAATGGTGAAACACAAATAAAATTTCGTATTAAAACTAGCATATGAAATTTCAGTACTTTAGTCATAAACGATGAAGGGTATAAAAATATCACATCCAGAGTCAAACCTATCATAACTCCTTAAATAAATTATAGAAGATTGTATTATAATAAATAAACCTCAATCTCGAATAATATCCCGTAAATGATGTTGACTTAGTTGAAAATGATCAGTAAAAATTTTTGAGGAAAATATCCATTTTTTTAAGTCATTTAAAAGTCCCACATTTATAAAGTGTGTAATTTAAAATAGATTTTTTAATCAAAGTGTCACATACCCCTTTGAAACATTTTAACGGAATTGACATTTTAAAACAATCACATCCATATAAATAAATCCTTAAAACTATTTGGAAAACATGGTCATTAATGTGAAATATTTAGAAGAATAAATATTTAAGACATTTAAAATAATGTTTTAGTTAAAAATTACCTTAAAATAATCATTTTGGATAAATTATTTTATGAAACATAGACATGTATAATAAATTTTTCCCATAAAATACATACACATAAACAATCTGGGATAATAATTAGATTGAGGAATTAACCCTTACCTTGTACTTACCTTTAGTATAGGGTACATTTAACCTTCTGCATAACGTCCATAATATGTTATTATATTAAAATAGAAGCATATTAATATTTTTATGATCATACATGACTCATTTATGTCTTTATACTACCCATTTAATAATAATTTTAATGATATATTAATATTTTGGGTAATAATCGCTTTCTTTATCGTACGTATTTTAACTTGTTACTCTGGACCGTATCACATAGATCATGATTTAAAAACATCTAGAATTTGTGAAATTATTTATATATCATATATATTTAGAATATAAATATGTATAATAGATATATATATGAGATGAGGAACACCGTTTACGGAGACGGTAGGCCACACACACACATAAATGTTGTTTCCGTTTTCATATCTTATTGAGCAGAACTAAGTGAATAAAATATATATGTGTACATATATATATATATATCTAGTAGAATTATAATTTAATATATTACATACTTATTAATAATATATATTTTTATAATTATCGTTGAATGGTGAACCTAAGAAATGAATCTCATCACGTCGTGAAGACGGTAAGCCGTATGTGCACACGAGCGACGATATCATTTCTTTATTGATTAAAATGAGTGGAATTGGATTATATATTAATTTTACAGAGAAATAATCATGTTATTTTCATTATTTATATACATATTACTCATCATTATATCCATCCAAATAACATAGTGTTCAATAACAAATTACACCATGGCGTGGAGACGGTAAGCCCTACGTACACACGGATGGTGACATTATCATTTATAGGATGGATATAATAATGAGTATTGTTGTACCATATTTATAATGACATAAAATTATGTAGAAGTTACTACGGTTATTATTTTGGTATGGAAATCACAATGAAAGATAAATTGGAAGAAGAAAGAAACTTTGAAAGAGGTGATAAAGCAATTGCCTCTTCTTTGAGTCTTATCTTTTGATTTGATCAAAAGGGATGTATATGTTGGATTTATGCTCGAGGGATGGCCTGTAGGTTGATGTTATGGACGTTAAGATGAGATTTTGGTATGGTTTGGCTGATCTAAATGGATTTGGAGGTATGATTTTGAGATAAGGGGAAGTACCCTTTTATAGGAGAGGTGAGGGTCACTTTAGGAAATGTTTGAAATATTATTTTATTATAAAATAACAATGGTTTTATAATGGCTCAAAATTGATTTAAATAAAATATAAAGTGGTTATGGTTCTAAATACTCTCAACCAAAATGTTTTAGAAACGTTTAGGTCAACATATTAACCCTATCCTTTAGATTTAACTCTTAGTTAAATAGTTTATCTTTTACCATGTCCTCTTATATTATTATAATAATTGATTAATAAACATACTATAAAAAGACAATGGAACCCCAAGTGGTCCATTAATGAAATATATATCATTATATAAGTCCGTAGTCTGAACCTAATATTTTTATGATTATTATATGATTTAATAATATAGTATGCTATTTTAGAAAACACATTTATATCAATTTAGACACTATTTGGTATTTTGTTTTTCTTAAAGTCATAAAAAGTTGATTACTTATAATAATATTCATTATATTAACCCTAACATGTAATATTGACCTATAAAATTATTTAATGTCATGAAAAGTCTCAATTTACATTTATTTTAATATTTATAATATCAATTATTTTAATCATTATTTAATAAGGTAATTATTGCATCATCATTGTGTCATAAATAAATTTAATTATTTAATCAATAAAATTTATAAATAAAATAAAATTATGTAGTAAATCTTTTCGGATTTCTAATGAATATTTATAGTTGAGTTTATCTTATGTATAACTCGATATTAAAAATTGTTTAGTTATTAAAAGTTTAAATTAACACTTTTAACTCTTGTTTAAGTAAAATAATAATAAATGTCCTAATATAATAAAAGTGAAACAAAAGAATGATATTGTATTCATAAGGTTGTTTTAGGTCGAAATAAACATATCCAATAGAATTAGAACATGTGTTAGGGTAATTATAATATCATTTTTACCATTAATTACACTATTTACTTTTAACCGTTGTAAATAAAATTCAAAAATTACTATTCACCAAAACTTATTTTCATCTTATTGAACCACATTTTAATTACTGACGTCAACCAAGTTTCTCGAGTTTTTTAAATTTAATTTATAGAAGTGGTAAAATTATGTTTTATGTAAATTTGCAAATGTGCCTAGAAGTTGGGTAAAAGACGTTAAAAAGTTCAGTAAACATTTATACGTCTAATTTTATTATAAAATGAATACAATGAAATAAATTTAACTTATATAGTTATTATATATCTATTTTGACTTAAAATAAATTTAAAAAAAATAATGATTTAAATAAAAAGTCGATTTTAACCAATAACGCAACGTTTTTCACTATTCATCAAAATTTTTAAGTTTCTAGAAAAATACCAAAAATTCATCCTAAGACAATTTTGATAATCATAATTCAAAAATGATGTTTATTTTACCAAATTCAAAACATAGAAGTTTCATTAATAAATTAAAAATTAATTCATGTTGTCAAAACAAAAAAATGGGTTTTTTTAAAGTAAAAACTATCAAAAGATTTACATGTTTTTATGTCCAATTTAAATGTGAAATTACTTATAATGACATAAAATATATTAAATAATAAAAATATAATCTAATTATAATTTAAAATAACTAAAATTTAAAATTTAGCAATATAAATTATCTATATTAAAAAGCTTATTTTCAATTAAAATTTAGTATTTTTAATTATTCCTCAAAATATGAATGTTATCAAAAAAGTTCCAAAAATTTATGCAAACTAAATTTTTATGTCACTCTACTGAATAATAATTTTATTTTTTCAAATCAAATATATAAAAGTGAAAATATTTTATTTTAAAAGGGTTCTCCATTAAAAAGTGGTATAATTGCATTTTCTAAAAAATACATTTTTTATCTAAAAAATTGAATTTGTCCTTATATTATGTCTAAGAAACACAAAAGTTAAATGTTAAAATTAAAAAACAAATATATAAAATTCAAATTTTGGTTAATACTATTCATAACCACTTTTTGATTGGATAGTTTGGTAAGATGTGGTGCGCTCGAATTCGGTGTTGTGTGGAGCGCAAGAAATTAAATTACATTAAAGAGATAATGTACTATGAAATCCTGGGGTGTTACATTCACCCAACCTTCAATAAATTCAATCCTTGCAATTTGAAAATTTTCATTAAAAATAAAAGGTTAAAAATAGAAAATACCTTTGTGGAAAACCCACATCAGAAATAGGGTTAATAAAATTTAGTTATAATAAGATAGAAAGGGAAAAAATCACCACCAAATTATGATCTCAAATAGGAGAACATTGGTAGTAATTAATGAGACATAATTGGTGGGAAAACATAAATATTTATAGGTGTGATTGAGGTCATCAATCACAAACAAATGAGTAATAAATGGAATATTTAAGGCCTCGATTCAATAAATCTATGATGATTTAAATACCATCGGTTCAACAAAACATAAGGTATTAGGATAACACATTAGTGGTTTTAAGATTTCTACCAAAAAGTATAAGAATTTATTTCTTCATATAGTATGAGAAAAAAATAGTAGACAACTAGAGTTCCTTCCTTCAACTAACTTCTACCATGACCCTATCTTTCCATCCAAAATATAATAGAATTCAAAAATAATTTATTTATCCTAATCATATGAGGTTTCAGAAAAATTAATTTATTATTCAACTATCTGATAATTTAAAAAACTACTTTATACAATCCAGGAAATCATGTAAGACAGTGGTAGGTGATTCACCCTTATCACCATTCAGTTGCGGGTTCAAGTCCCGCGGCCTTTCCGGATATTACAAGTTTTCACCCAACCTATAGGTTGTCCTTTTTAAAAAAAATCCAAAAAAAATCTTAAGAAATGTTTTATACATAAACAATAGTATCCAATGTGAAACTTAATTCATTCCATCCTTTATACTTATCAAAAAAACTTTTGTCTAAACTCAGAGTCCAAAATTTATAAACAAGGTAAAAATATTAAAGATCTCGTTTTCTATGTAATAACATGTGAATACCTTCATCATGTATACTCTTAAAACATGTTAACACCCTAAATTATCGTAAAACCATAATTATTACATTCATTCTCCCATATTCCTTATATAATATTGGATATACTCTTTATATCCAAAAATTGTGTAAACATTAACAATGATGGAATAAACAAACAATTAATTAGTTTCAAGGTAGTTCAAGATATCCTATATAATTTGTCCCAATCAATCACATCTTATTCCAAAATCATTATCTCAATTTTAGAAACATATTAAGGGTTATATTTCCCCCAACTATATATTTTCCAAAAATTTTGACTTGAAACTTTTTCACATTACATGGTACCACACATCTCAAATCCTTAATGAAATATTACTTCAGTACAATCCTTATATACTCAATAATTATTATAACCAGTACATCGTTGATACAACAATAAAATGACATAATTATTTAATAACGACATAATAACACTAGTCATTACCATTCACCTGTGGTAGTATCATAACTTGATTATTATCCAATAGAATCATTTGTGGTATACTCTATTGATTTCGACATTGATTTGTGTAGAGTCCCAACTCTTTGCAGATGAAGCATTGGACATTTGAAACCTTTTTCATACCCTTTCACTCACCTACTTGGAGTCCATTTTCTCCACAGTTATAGCAAAGTCCCATTTCCTTCAAGAAATTACACAGGTGTTTCTTTCCACAGTAATCATATTTTGGAAAATCCTTCAATACCTTCTTCCCTTTATCCATCTTTCTCTCTGCCATCCTTTTCTCCTCTATCATCCCTTCAAATCCATAACACATAGATAATTATTTACTTATCTTATTAACACATGATACTATTTATTCATATGGTTGGAATATGTGGGAGACTATTTACCTTCTAAATATTCTCTTATGACCAAAAAAGATATGATCCATCTTACTCTTTGGATCATGCGTATTGTTGGAGTTCTCATTCTTTCTACTCGGCTCTATTTCTAAATGAAGAAATACACTATATTATCTCATATAATAATTTATAACCCAAAAAAGGAAAAATCCCAAACATTAATTGAATATCTAGTCTAATAATCATAAAAATGGTTTATGTTCGAACATATTTACTCAAAAATTCTGCATAATGTTCCGTAAAGAAAATAGGAATTATCATAAGCATATGCCTCTGGAGTGTCCTAACCAAGAGTGGGGCAAGGCCGTTTTCATGTACCAGGATACCCCAGGTCAATCCTGACACTCCGTTTCGGTGTTTTCACTCCTAGGAACAAATGTTCCCAAGCCGCCTCTACCTGCTCGTATCCAGACTAGGATGCATTGCTTTGGAAATTCACAAAATCTCTATATTAAAAAAATTCAAGGAAGTTTTCTATACTAATTCTCGAAGTATATTATATGGTAATGTTTCCAAATCATATTCTCTAAAATTAAATTTCCAATGTTGTTTCTAAAAGTCCTCTTATACAAACTATAATTGTTGGATCCCAGAATCCTAGAGTCATTGCAATATTTTAATACATTGGCATGATTACAAGGAATGATGTCCAGAAAAACCAATTAGATTAGTATTATTGGAAAATATATTACATACATCAACATTACATTACACATTAAATCTTAAAAACCAAGCTAAATAATATTTTGATAATTCCATTGTTACCCTCGCTTAACCCTACATATCAAACATAATGCACTTCTTAGAATGCCAGGAAAACAAAACATAAGAAAGGGGTGTTCTCAAATGCTCAATAAGGGTAAATAATTTAGCGGAAACTATATACTTATAGGGAAAGACGTGTATTAAAAACAAGAACCTTTTAAATATAAACTTGAACATAATGTCAATAAAATAAATCAAACATTACCATATAATCATGCACTAGGATATTTTACGAGTCGAATAATAACTTTTAATAATTATTTTCATAATAAGGTAATTCCTAATGTTTGACATCATTACCACATATTAAAGGCCTAGTTCCAAGAATACAAATAAAAGTTTTGTTAATAACTTATTCCAAGACACTAGTTTGTTTCATGAGACATACTGATGCATCTAAGGGCTATACCAGGCCCCACCCGTCACTTACTAAGTCTACTTCATTCCTCATATAAAAATGTTAAAACATAACATAAGCTATTATATTAAAAATATCATACAAAATTTAAATACTTTATACATAAACCATGAAGGGTATAAAAATAGGACACCCATAGTCAAACCTATCATAACTCATTCAATATAATAGGGAATATTCTATTATAATAAATCATCCTAAATCAAGAATAATATCTAGTAAAGGATGTTGACATTGAGGAAAATTATCAGTAAAACTTTTTGATAGAAATATCCCTTTTGTGAAATCATTTAAAAGTCCCACATTTGTAAAGGAAGTAATTTAAAATAGATTTTTGAATCAATGTGTCGCATTCTTCTTTGAATCTTATGAAAGTAATTAACATTTTAAAACAATTATGTCTATTTAAATAAATCCGTAAAACAATTTTGAAAACATGGAAATTAATGAGATAGATTTAGAATAATAAATATTTATACATTTAAAATGATTTTTTAGTTAAAGGGAACATTAAAAGAATCATTTTGAAAAAATTATTTTATGAAACACAGATATGGATAATGAATATGTCCAAGAAAATACATACACATAAACAATCCTGGATAATGATGAGATTGTGGATGTAACCCTTACCTTGTACTCCCCTTGGGTAAAGGGTACATTTAACCTCTTGTATAAGGACTATAGTATGTTATTAAATTATAGAAGAACCATATTAATATTTATGATATCATACATGATTCATTTATGACTTTATAATACGTTTTTATAATAAATTTCATGTTAAATTAACATTTCGGGTAATAATCGCTTTCTTTATCATACATGTTTTAACTTGCTATTATTGATCGTGTCACTTAGATCATGAATTAAATACTTCCAGAATATATAAAATGATTTATATATAATATATATTTATATAATAAATTATTATTATAGATATATATATATATCTGAAATGGAAAACACTGTTTATGGAAATAGTAGGTCGTACGTACATGTAAATGTTGTTTCTGTTTTCATATCATATTGAACAAAACTAAGTGAATAAGATATATGTAAGTTCATATATATATATATTTATATATATTTATTATTATTTAATATATAGTATATACTTATTAATAATATATATTTTTATAATCATTATTGAATGGTTAACCTAGAAATGAATCTCATCGCGTCCTAGAGACGGTAAGTCGTACGTACAAATGAGCGATGGAATCATTTTATTAAGGATTATAATGTGTGGAATTAGAGGGTATATTAATTTTATAGAGAAATTACCATTTTATTTCCACTATTTATATACATATTATTCTTCATTATATCCATACAAATAACATTGTGTTGAATAACATAATACACCACTGTATTGAGAAGGAAAGCCATAGGTACGCATTCATGGTGACATTATCATTGTTAAGATGGATAGATTAATGATTACGGTTGTAACATCTTTATAATAAAATAACAGTATGTAGATGGTACTAGATTTATTATTATGTAATAGAAATAACAAAGAAAGACAAATTGGAAGAAGAAAACAACTTTGAAAGAGGTGATAAAATAATTACCTCTTCTTTGGGTGTTTCCTTTTCATTTGAAAAAAGTCCTACATAGGATGGATTTATGCTAAAGTGATAGCCTCTAGGTTGAATTAAGGGAATTATGGAGGTGATTTTTTCATTGGTGGGACGAGAAAAAGGGCTTTGGAGGAGTGATTTAGAGAGAAAGGGAGGTACCCTTTTATAAGAGAGGTGAGGGTCACTTTACGAAAAGTGTGAAATTTTATTTTATAATAAAAAAAATTCTTTTTCTAATGGCACAAAATTGATTTATTTAAAATATAAAGATATTATGAGTCTGAATAATCTCAAAAAAATAGGTTTTGGACAAGTTTAGGTCACCATATTAACCCTATCTTTCAGATTTAAATCTTAGATAAATAGTTTAATTTTTATCAGTTCCTCTTATATTATTATAATAAATGGTTAATAAACAGACTATAAAAAGCCAATAAAACTGAAATTGGTTCATTAATGACATATATATCATTATATAAGATCTTTTCCCAAACCTTATATTTTTAGGATTATTATATCATTTAATAATATAGTATTTGTTTTAAAAACTCATTTATTTCAGCTTTGAAACTATTTTGAATTTTGTTTTGGATAGTCATAAAAAGTTTATTACATAGATAAAAATAAATTAAATCTACCCTTACATTTAATATTCACCTATAAAATTCGCGGATTTCATCTAAATTCTCAATTTATTTTTATTTTCATATTTATAATATCAACTATTTTAATCTTTCATTAATTAGGTAATTACTACATCATCATTCTATCATAAATAAATTTAATTATTTTATCTCTTAAAATTATAAATAAATTACCACTATGTATTAAATATTTTATTATTTCTAATCAATATTTATAGTCAAATTTTTCTTATATATATTCCTATTTTAAAAATGGCTTAGTTATTGAACTATGAATTTAACTCTTTTAACTCTTCTTTAAGTAAAATAATAAAAAATATCCTAATCTAATCCAAGTGGAAAAAATAATATTTTATTCCAAAGTATGATTTTGGTATAAATACACTTATCCAATAGAATTTGGAGATTTGTTAGGGTAATTACAATATCAATTTTACCATTAATCGCCTTATTTACTTTTAACCGTCGTAAATAAAATTTAAAAGATACTATTCAACGAAAATTATTTTCATCTTTTTGAACCACATTATAATTACTAATTTCAATCATGTATCTCCAATTTTTCAAAATAAATTCATAGTAGTGGTAAAATTACGTTTTATGTAAATTTTCAAATGTTCCTAGAAGGTGGGTAAAAGACATTAAAAAGTTAAATAAAATTTTATACAACTAATTTTATTATAAAAAGACTCCAAGGAATTATATTGAACATATATAGTTTTTTATATATCTATTTTGAATTAAAATAAATTTAAATAAAATTAATATTTATTTAAATAAAAATATGGTTTTAAACAATAACGCAGTGTTTTTTTAATTCATCAAAAATTGATAGTTTTCTGAAAAATAACAAAAACTCACCCTAAGCTATTTTTGATAATAAAAATTCAAAAATGAAGCCTATTTAACAAAATTCAAAACATATAAGTTTCATTAATTAATTAAAAATTATTTCTTATTGTCAAAACCAAAAAGAAGGATTTTTAAAAAAAGAAAAACTATCAAAATATTGACATTTGTTTATGTCCAATGTAAATTTGAAATTACTTATAATTACATAAATTATATTAAATGATAAAAATATAATCTAATTATACTTTAAAACCATTGAAATTCATAATTTAAAACTATAAATTATTTCAATTAAAAAAGATGATTTCAATTAAAATTTAGTATTTTTCCGTACTCCTCAAAATATGAAAGTTATCAGAAAAATACCAAAAATTTATCCAAACTAATTTTCTTTGTCTCTATTATAAATAATAAATTTATATTTTCAAATTGAATATATAAATGTTAAAAATATTTCATTTAAAAAGAGTTCTCCATTAAAAGGCGGAACACTTACTTTTTTTGATAAATACTTCTTTTATCTAAAAAATTAAATTTGTACATATATAATTTCTAAGAAACACAAAAGTTTATTGATAAAATTATATATGATATATATAAAATTTATAATGTGGTTAATACTAATAATAAATTTTTTTTAACGGCATGTTTGGTAAGTCTTGGTGTGCTCGAACTAGGTATTTCCTGTAGCGCAAGCTATTGAATTACTTTAAAGAGATAATGTAATATGAAATCCAAGGGTTATTCAATGAAAAAAATAATAAAAGAAAATATTTTAAATATTATACCTCTTGATTCCAAATATAAATTATATTTTTAAATATTCAAAACATTAAAGTATCAGAATTCAATTTAAAATTAATCCATCTAAGTACGATGAGAAATTGATTTTTTGGAAAATACCTTTTAAGTATAAAAATGTTTTCATACTAAGTTACACTATAACATTCATTCGAAATTTTATAATTGGATTATTTTTAATCAAAAAGAAATATTGAAATTTTAAAACTAATCAAAAAAATAGAATTTTACTCCATTTATACTTCAAATGAAAATACGATTTTCAATAAAAATTATCTTTTTATCTTTTCATTGAAAAATAAATATTTTCTAAAAATTCACCAAAATTCCTCCAAATATAGTTTTGATATGCTAATACAATAATAAAAGTTCATGTGTTAAAATTAAATTTTGATAATTTTAAAATTATAATTTTAATTAAAACCTTATATGAAAATAGTTTAATAAAACTATTTCTTTTTTAAAAAAAAAATTGCTTAATATGTTTATAATGACTATAAATATATAATTTATAAATACGAATAAACATGATAATTAAATATTCTAAAATTACCAAGGTTGTTACATTGTTTCATATTTTATAAACTACATACTCAAAATTTTATTCTCTTATTAAACAAGTGGGGATATCTTTCCTCATAAGATTTTCTAATTTCCAGGTTGCTTCTTCAACCATATAGTTTATCCAGAAAACATTTCACTTGTAAATAGCCTAATTTCATAATAATTTATCAATTTAGTCAAGAATATTGATATGTTTTACCTCATATTAAAGTTAATCATACAACTAAACTACTTCATGGCTCAAAACCATAGATGAGTCTGAAATATATTTTATAAACATTGAATCATTAAAAAAATTGTATCTCTGATAAACTCGGAGGATATGCTACATAGTAAAAAACTGATCCAAATTTCTCTCAAATCTCATAAGGTCCAATGAACCATGGATTTATATTACCTTTTAAACTATAATACATAGGAATTTTCAATATAGATACTTTAAGAAAAACATGATCACCAGCCTCAAATAATAAATCATTCCTCCCATTATCTACATAAATTTTCTTCCTACTCTGAGTCATCCTCATGTGCTACTAAATAATATACACCATCTCATCCATTTATTCAAAAAATTATGGTTTTATCAACTTTATTTCCCTAACTTCATTCTAAAAAGATGGTTTCTGAATCTTCTTTCCATATAATTCCTCTAAAGGTTCCATCTCTATACTGAAATCAAAATTGTTGTTATATGAAAACTCAACTAATGAAATGTGTGGATCCCAACTTCCCTGGTAAAAAATTAAACATAAAAATCATGAATTCTATGGTCTCAATTATTTACTATTATTTTCTATCAGATTGAGGATGAAGAGTTATACTGAAATTTAATTCAATACCCAGCAATATCTGAATATCTTTTGAAAAAGGTGATGTGAACATGGGATCATGATCAAATTAAATAATAAAGGAACTAAATATAACCATACTATCTTCTTGAGATATATTCAGGAAATTTGATCTAAATACATAATATCTTGAATGTGAATTAAATTCATAGACTTTTTTAGTCAATCAACAATAATCATAATCACATTATTAACTCAAGAAGTTTTTGGAAACCCTAATATGAAATACATGGATTTATTTTCTAATTTTCAATCTGGTACTAGAAAGGGATGAATCATCCCCACTGATAATTTTCATAGCTCTTTGACCTGTTGACAAGTCAAACCTTTAATGGTTAACTCGACAATATCTCTTTTAATTCCATCTCAATGGAAATACTCCCAAATATCTCTGTACATATTAATACTACTAGGATGAATAGAAATGAATTACTATAAGATTCTCTTAACAATTATATCTTTAACTAAGAGTAACACATCAAACATAATCACTTTTGAAATATGAAAACATATTATTTTTGAACAATAAATTTAGAAAACATACCCTTCTTAACCAATTCCACTATTTAAAAAAACTCACATCCTTCCTTCTAATTTTTCTTAATTATTTCTAAAAAAGACGATTGTCGTAACACCTGAAAAATATAGTATGTTCTTTTTTACACAATACCTAGGATAAAATTCATCAAAATGTTAACCTATAGGGTTTTTTCAAAATATAACAAGGTTAATTTTTCATGATATTTCAGACTCAAAGAATTGTCTACTTTATTTTCTCTTCAATTGTGGAAATTAATCATGTAATCATAATCCCTGATCAGTTCCAACCATCTTCGTTGAATCAATTTCAACTCTTTCTAAGTGAATATATACTTAAAATATTTATGATCAATATATATTTCAAACTTTACTCCATATATATTATGCCTATATATTTTTAAATAAAAAATAATTGTACTTAAATTTTGATCATTTGTAGGATAATATAACTAATGAGTCTTTAGTTGACATGTGGCAGAAGAAATAAAATTATCATTCTACATTAGGACACATCCAAGTAATATAGAAGATGAATAATTATAGATTTAAAATTCACTATTTAAAAAGATAAATTCCAAAACTAATGCATTTTATAATATTTTGTTTTTTGTTCCTGACAAGAAATCATGACATTCTTTCATCTATATATATTTAAATCCTTTTGGAGTTAACATAGTCAATTCTATATAAAACCTGTAAATTTTTTCAATAAGACTTTTATTGTAATATCCTAAAACAATAAAATACTGAATATTCATGACATCTGTAGGTCTTGGACACTCTTCCACAAATTGTATTTCCGTAAGCTCTATAGTTATTCCATCTTTAAAAAAAATATTCCCAAGGAAAGTAATTTGTTGCAAAAAAAATTCAAACATACTAAATTTTAATTATAGCCTATTTATTTCATTTTTTGAAAATAATACTTTGGTTTCATTTATGATACTTGTGAATTTTAGATTATACCAACATGTAATCAATAAAAATAACCACAAACATGTCTAAATATTTATAAAAACCAATATTCATAAGTTCTATAAATATAGCTGATATGTTAGAAAACCCAAAGGGAAAAACAAAAAACTAATAATGAATATCTATTCTACAATTTCATATTTGGAATATCTTCCCCCTTCACCTTCGACTTATGACATACCGAATTGAGATCAATATTTTAAAATTACTACACTCCTTGAAGTTGATGAAACATATAATCGATATGAGGTAAAGGGAACTTGTTTTTATTAGTTATGTTGTTTAATTGTCTATAATAAATATAATGTTTCATCAAACAAAATTTCATTTTAAAAAAACAAAATTAGAGCACCCCAATGTGATTTTAAAGGTTGAATAAAAGCCTTCGTCATGAAATTATTGCAACAGCTTCTTTAATTCCAAATATTCTACCTGGGCCATTCGATAAGGGGGTTTTGAAATAGGCTTGTCATCAGGAACTGAGTCAAAAAAATAAATCACTTTATTTAGAAGAAAACTATCCAAATAATTAGTAAATACATCCACATATTCATTTTCTACTCACACGTCAAAAATTTTAACAGTTGCTTTCTTTTCAACAACATGATCGAGGTAACATTTAATTCCATATATTATCAACTTTTGAGCTTATTGGTATGTTATCAAAGGTATGAAATCATTTAATAAAATTTTTTATCTATGAAATATATCTTAGAATGATAAACTTCTATCCAATCCATATCTAAAATAATATCAAAATCTATTATGGTTAGATAAAATTATTTGTTGGAAAAACTATCCCACTAATGACAACTTGTATATTCTTATAAATCATGGCTGCTTTAATATTTCCACAAAGAGTTTTTTCCACAAGTTATATCTCCTTTTCAAGTGTATACATTTCTATTTTATATGAAATTTTTTTAAAAATGAAATAAGGTGGAGATCTAGATTCAAATAGTGCATTAGAATAATTTGAATAATAAAGTAAAATATATATAACTACTACCTTAGATGGTCATACATCAATAGTAGTAGTAGAAAATTACATCATCACACCTTTTTTATTTTGATCTTACCATTGCTAATAAAATTTGGAAAACTTTCAACATAATTTCTCAACTCATTGAATCTAAGACAGCTCATTGTTGACTAGCTATCTATTACCCCATTCTCAGATTGTTAAGGCATAATGATGCAAAATTTTATCAAAGGAAAATTTCTCTGTTATAAATATCTCATAAAGTATAAACCAAATAAATTCCAATTGAGAACAAAAAACAAACATTATAAATGAATAATTAATGAAATAATAGGTATTTCTAGAAATTATGGTTCCCATCCTGATGGAATAGTAACCTAACCATTGAAATAGAAACATGACTTTTAGTAATAGTAATTCCACCAATATAATATTAACCTCATCTATGTAAGTAAAAAATAAGGAATATTGTAAATTATAATATTATATAATAATATCATAGTATGAGTAAATACATATTTTATAAATTTTTAATTAGATGTTGGTATTTTATTACAACATCAATGTTTATTTATAATTATAGACCATAATTATTTAATTGAAAATTTATTTTCATAAAATAGATTCATAAATTAATATTTTGTTTTATTATGATTATAAAATAATTTTATGATAACTTAATTAATGTTCCAATGTTTTATAAAATTGTTATAATTTTAAAATATGCATTTTTCGAATATATGATGATTTTAATTAAAAATAAAATATCTCATATTTAGAAAATAATTTAAATAAAATGGTGTTCCTCTTTTAATTCTACACAATGAAAATTTGTTAGGGTATATTTTTTGTATTTTTCTAAAATACTTGAATTTTGGTGAATAGTAAAATATGAAAATCTATGATAAAAGATAAATACATGAATTTTTGAGTCATTGTTGATGTATAGAAGATATAAAATCAAATCTCTAAATACCTATAATTATTTAAATATATTTAGGGATAATTTTCAAAATATTGATATTATTGAGCCAAAATAATAAACTAATGAATAAAATAATAAGAAAAAATCCCTCTCCTGCCATTTTAATATCACCCTCACCACTTATTCTCCTCACACCTTCCAAGACATGAATATTGTCCAAGTTTTGACCAGTATTATTCCCAATCCCATTACCCACATCCATCATCCCTTGGTCTCGTCAAAATACTAAACCCTTTTCCTTAAGGTTGTTCTCAAGGAGGATAAATTCAAGAGGTAAATCCTATTTTTTCTTTTAATTTCTTTTCAATTTCATATAATTAATTATCCTATACCCCCCTCTACTTATCCAAGTTACATTTACACTTCATAATATTTTATATGATATAATTTTATTATTTAAATAGAAAAATTCAACTTCAAACCTCTTCCCTTTTCCTTTTATTCTAAAAATGAAAATATCGTTTATGGTGTGTCGATTTACTATCATCGTGGATATTGCCTTTTCATTTTAATTTACCAACTTTGATAATAGTATTAAAACCATTATAATGGTTGAAAATGATTTTACAATTTATATCATAACCTTTTTTATGTTTTGGAACTAACATTACTACATAATATTAAATAATAAAACAAAATGTGTTTTTTGTGATAAAAATTTTCCAACATTAATCAAAATGATTATCATTAGCATTTTATCTAACGAATCATCCTCATATATGGATAAAAAATAATATATAATACCAATTAAACTTTTATAATTTCATTAATAACATAGAACATCAATTTTGGATAATTATTCATATTTTACAAGATCTTCCATATAAGTATAGAATTAAAACCGATCTTGAAAACAAACCCTCTTGAATGATGAAATTCAACTCTATAACTCGTCATAATGGTATTAAGTGAACTTGATAAAATAATAATATATCTAATCCATGTATAAGAGTTTTTTTATTTATTAATTAATGAATCTAATTTTATTATACAGGATATTAATGTGATGAAAGCATTCAGACATAAGGTAAGGGGATTCTCAAACACAACCCTCCTTATATGGGTTTTCCCACTTTCACAACATTTTTAGTATGTATTTTCCTTTAATATTCCTTAAATATCATTTATTTTTTAATTCCCTTTTATTTTCTAGGGTATATATTATTTCAATATGGATTTATTAGCAATGAATATATTTTCCCAATAGAACTCTTCTTTCTTAAAAAACATTTTTTTCACCTCTTGAGATTTCTTCTTCTTCACTCAAGATTTGTACTAAGAATTTTAATACCTCTATATTTTTGTAAATAAAAATTTTATTCATTAATATATTCTTTATAAAAATCATTCCTTTTGAGGTGTTATTTTACGTCTAAGGTTGATATACATTCTAAGTGTCGTTCATGATTGTGTAAATGTTATGATGTGACGGGTTCACCCAAAATAATATAGCACTCAAATTAATTAGTTAATGTGATTTATCTCATGATATAATATGAAATATGTGTGAACATGATGACATATCGGTTCATAATGATAATTTTATAATTATTCAGATATGTTATGAATAAACATGACGATAGATTTTTTTACATATATGAGTGGTAGTTGATTACTAAGACATGATGTTTCATTTTTATACATTTCTACATTCCATGACTTTATATAATTCTTCCTATCATGATTATAATTATTATAATTTTCTTATTTTATTATGATTATTATTATTCACAACCATATTTCATGGCTCTTATTTATCTTCTTATTGGGATTATAGATCACCCCTTCTTCTAATGTATATCCTAAGGAGAATACTTATATTGTAGAGAACATGAGGGCCAATAGGAAGATTGAGAAGAAGGTATTAAATGAATTTTTATCTTTTATTATCTAAAATTAATGTATTTTCCTAGTTTTCCCAATACACTAAACCTTTAGATCTTGGTTTTATAGTATTATTATATTAGTTGACTTTAAAATAATGTAATAGTAATGTTAGAAAAAGAAGGGTTTCTATAGTTGGTATTAGAGCCAAAATTTAGTTAATTTAGAAATTAGGATTAGAGAACATTTTTGAAAACCGTTAGTATGAGACTAAGTATATGTAATCACCCAATAATCATTATTTTGGAAAATTCTAAACATATGAATCCCATAAGATAACCCTTTTGAGTTAATGTCCCAAATTAATAAACTATTTATTTATTTGTTTTTCACTTACATTTTGTGAAAAAAAATATATTTTATAAAAATTTAGAAACCAGAAGAAACCAAACCAAAAACACAAACGAGGGCTGATACAGTGATTGCCCAAATGACAGTCCCAATTTCTTGGAAGGTGGCGTTTAAAATTTATTAGATATTCTTACCCATATAGCTCAGTATATGAATAATAACATGAAAAATGTGAAATCTAAGCCTTCACTAAAGAGGGAGTAACGACATATCATGTATTTTATGGGTTAATGATCACCAACATTTAGTGGATCTTATTATCCACTAGTCATGGAACAGTGGGTCAAATCAATGGAGAAGGTCTTTTTTCATCAATATTCTAAAATAGAGAAAGTGACTCTTCACACGTATCATTTAGATGGAGAGTTTGATAAATAGAGGGAATTGATTATAACACAAAAATGAAGGATGATATTGAATAGATGTAGCAGGGATGTTAAGAAAGTATTTCTTAACAAGTATTTCCCTCTAAATCATTATATGAACACGGATAGAGAATTGTTATGTTTGATGAAAAAAGAAGGTGAATATTTCACAAATTATAAAGAATATTTTAAAAATCATTCAATGTCCTCCTTGGGTATTGTTATCTAAAATGTTATAAAAATAAATATATTCATTAATGGTTTAAAATTAATTAATCAAAATGATCTATAAATTCAGGACTTTTTGAGTTTGTAATAAGTTGTTCAACATGATATCAAAGTGTAGGTGGTTTTTGGGTTATGGTGTCATGGCTATAGAGTTATGAAATGAAATATGGGGATTCAATATAGAGGATCTAATGAAAAAGGTGGAAAGAAAATTAAACCACTCACATGTCAAAATATGGGAAGAAGCGTCATGGGAATTATCTCAAAGGGATATGTAAATACTTTAGGTATAGGATATAAGGCCACTAATATCAACAATATTGAAGAGACATGAGGAATATAGAGAATGTGGGGGCACAAATTAGAGTAAAAACTATGATTCAATGCTTCAATTGTAAAGAGTAAGGGAACTATGGAATCCATTTCACTAATCCTCGAGTCCTCAAGGTTAATCAGTGTCAAAAGCCACCAAGGAAAAGGAGAAAGGGAAATAATATGCCAACACTACTACTGAGGTGGAGCCTGACAATGATGTGGTGATGGGTATATAGGTTATTCATTCAAGAATAGTGAACTTACTATTTGATTATAGTTCTATGAATTCTTTCATATCTTTCATGTTTAGTAGAACTATTCAAGCACCCCAGAAATATACAGGTGGATTTATTCGTGAGAATAGAAATTGGGGAAATTATCACATCCAGATTATATAACACCTCCCCAATCAATGTTTGTGGACTGAACCTATTATAAAATCATGTATTACTTCCTTTTGTAAAGTTTCATGCTATAATGGTCATGGATTAGGTATCTTTATAAAAATTAAAAATCAACTTTGGAGAAAGGTATACCACTCTTCACATCCCTAGGAATATTATAATTGTGTAAAACTGTAAGGAGTGGGATGAATCCTTTTCTGATCCATAATCTCTTGTATGGATATTATTTCATTATAATTAATCGTATCTAGCTCAAATGATTGATACAAAGGTGGGAACCATGCTCAAAGGCATTCCCATTGTGAGGGAAAATAGTGATGTGTTCCCCAAATAATTTCTTAGTCTTCCTCTTGAATGATAGGTTGAGTTCTCTATTGAACTTATCCCTAGATCTCTTCCTATATGAAATAAAAAATTTATAAAGGCCACCATTATGTTGGAAAATTTGAGAAAACAAATTACATGAGAATCTAGACAAGTGTTTTATATGAATGAGTGCTTTACCATGGGGTGAACATGTCCTCTTCATCAATAATAAGGGTGGATCAATGTGCCTTTTCAATGATTATTTTTTTCTCAACAAAATAATGATAAAGAAAAATTATCATCTTCTATTGATAGATTACTTGTTTGATCAAATGTATTGTTCCAAGTATTTCATTAAAGTTGATCATCATTCGGGATATCACCAATTAAATGTGAGGAAAGAATATATTATCAAGATTTCCTTTCAATTGAGGTATGGACACTATAAATTCATAATGATGCACTTAGAGCTCACTAATTATCAAGAAATATTGATGAAAATAATGAATATAGTCTTTCAATATTACCTTGAAAATTTTTTGGTTGTCTTTATTGATGATATTCTAATATACTCCAAACGAATTTCGGATCATGAGGATCAATTGAATATTGTGGTAAATACATTGCAAAGGTAGAAAATTTATGAAAAGTGATGTAACTGTGAGTTCTGAGTGAAGTAAGTATCTTTATTTAGGAATTTTATCACCAGTAATGGATTATCAATGGACCCTTCTAGGACAAAGTAAATCAAAGAGTGGCCCATGCCAACATCTATCAAAAAGATCCATAGATTTGTTGGTCTAGTTGGGTATTACCGAAATTTTTTGAAGAACATCACCTGATTTTGAAACCTACTAACCAAGATGAATCAGAAGGGAGAAAAATTTGTATAGACAAGTGAATGTGAATACTGCTTCAAAGAGCTAAAAAAGAATCTTAGCACACCTCTAGTACTCATACGTATAAAAAATAGGGAACTCATTATTGTATGCATCAATGCATCGAGTAATGTATTAGACAGTGTACTAATTCCATATGATAAATTGATAGCCTACACATCAAGGTAATTGAAAATTCATAAGAAAAACTATCCCACGCATGATCTGGATTTCTAGTTGTGATCTTGGCATTGAAAATTTGGGGAAATTATCGCTATAAGGATAAGTGTGAGATACATATTAATAATAAGAGACTAAAACACATATTTACACATAAGGATCTTAATATGAACTAATACGAAAAGGTATAGCTCATCAAGTATTATGACTCCTCAATCCACTACCAACCAAGTAATTCAACTAAAGTGGAAGATGTTCTATTTATAAAGGATCCTACAACATTATCAATGATGAGAATTTAGAACGATCTAATCTTCTTGGATTTACAAAGGATGTACATGGGAGTAATTAAGGAAGGAATGTCATCAAACCTTTATCAAATTGTTTATCAACCATCCCTCATGGAGAAAACAAAGAATGATCAAAAAACTAATGTGGAAATTCAGAAAAGGGAAGAAGTTATCAAAATTGGAAAATCCAAAAATTTCAAAATGGATGAGGGAGGAGTCATGGTATTTAGGTAATGAATTTTTGTACCATTTGATCCAGAGATAAAGAAAGAGTTTCTGAGTGACTCCCAGATATAAAGCTTTTCTTTCCACCTAGAGAGCATAATGATGTATTGAGATCTCTGAGAGAACTATTGGGGTGACAATATGAAAAATGATATCGTTGAATATAAATCAATTTTCCTGGTATGATAGCAAGTGAATTCTAAAATGAACGTGTCTAATGATATGACATAACCATTACGCATACCAATATGGAAATGGGAAAACAACACCATGGATTTTTTCAATGGACTTTTAAAGATATATAAAGGAAACAATGCTATATTGGTTGTTATGTATCGTCTTAAAATGATATCTCATATTATCACAATTCGAGAGGACTTATCACTAGATCAAACTGCATAGATATACATCTAATAAGTTGTATATCAATATGGAGTACCACTATCGATTATAGTTGATCAGTATCCAATATTCACCATGATGTTCTGAAAATACATCCAATATGATCTAAACATTGAGTTGAACATCAGTACGACCTATCATCCTAAAAATGATGGCCAGTCTGAATGGAGTATTCATGAATTGTAATACATGTTGATATCATATTCTATGGACATCAAAGGAATTTGAGACCAATATCTACCTCTAGTTGAGTTCTCTTACAACAAATGTTTCCAATCAAGAATCCAAATGGCTTAGTATTTATATCATTGTGGTAAAATATACATAACACTAACATGATGGGATGAATTCATTAAATGTGAGATTCTAAGACCTAAAATGACTAAGGAAATGGTGGAATGGTGAAAATAAGGCAACAACATATCAAGGCAGTGCAAAGTTGATAGAAGATCTATGCAAACAATCAACGATGGGGCCTAGAGTTTTTGGTTGGAGACATGGTATTCCTCTATATATATCTATTGATGAGTATCATGAGATTTGGAATGTTAGGAAAGCTAAGTCCCAGGTACATCGACCACTTTTAGATTCTTGATAGTGCCAGAGCTATGGTCTAGCGACTATCACTTCCACCTACCATGTCTTATGTACACGATATATTCCATGTATCCCTCTTGAGGAAGTATATACAATATTACCCACGTGTGCTTAATCTATATGTTGTACAATAGTAAAATCATCTCACTTATGAGGAGCATCCCATGAAGATCTTGAACCATAGAGATAATGTCCTATTCAAATAGACTACTCACCTTGTAAAAGTACAATGGAGAAACCATAAGTATGAAGATAAAACAAGGGAACAGGAGGAAGCAATGAAGGAGATCTACCCTCACTTGTTTTCAGCATAGTATCTAAAACAAATTTCATGGGAAAACATTTATAAGGGGGTAAGAATGTAACAAACCAAAATTTTATCAATGGAAATTACCTTCTTATAATTATGTGATATAGTGTAAACCATATAAAACCACATTGAGAATATAGTACAAACTTTATAAATGAAGAATGAATAAAATAAATGGTATTTCAAGAAATTAAGGAACATATCTTGATGGAATAGTAAACTGACAATTGGAATAGTAACATGACCATTTGGAATAGTAATTTGGCCAATAGAGTAGTAACCCCATTCATTTATGTATAAATAAAATTTATGAATATTATAAATGAAAATATGATATAATTATATCATAGTATATGGAAATTACTATTTAAAAAATTATTAATTAAGTGTTGGTATTTTTATAAAACAAAAATGACTATTTATAAATTTATAATATATCTATTTACCAGAAAATTTATTTTTATAAAATAGATTCACAAATTAATATTTTTTTCTTATAATTTTAAGATAATTTTATGAGACCTTAATTAATTTTTCAAAGTGTTATAAAATAAATTATAATTTTAAAATTACTATTTTTTGAATAATTGATGATTTTAATTAAAATTTAAATTTGTCATATTTATAGAATTCTTTTCATAAAATAAAGTTAATTTTTTATTTCTATATGTTGAAAAATGTTTTGGTTGAATATTTGGGATTTTTCCAAAATACTTGAATTTTTAGTGAATAGTAAAATAGGATAATTTATGATAAAAGATGAATACATGAATTTTTTAGTCATTACAAATGAAAGGATGATTTAAGCACAAAATATCAAACTCTCCATCATTATTTTAATATATTTAGTGATATGTTTTAATCAATTCAATGTCCTGATCCAAAATAATAAACTAATGAAAAAAATAACGAGGAAACATCCCTATCCTCCCTTATAAATACAACCCCTGGCCACCTTCTCTCCTCAAACCTTAAAAAACTTAACCAATGTCCAAGTTCTACCCAATAATATTACTAACCCCCTAAATCATCTCTAGGAGCCCTTTTTCTCCTCAAAAGACACTACACATTTCCCTACGGAGGTTCTCAAGGAGGAGAAATTCAAGAGGTAAAATCCTCTTTCTTTTTATTTTAATTTCTTTTTAATATTATTTCATTTAGAATCTTATCCTCACCTATAATTATCTAAGTGGAATGATAACTCCAGTTTCATTTATATACTATAATTTTATTATGTTAATGGAGTAATTAATCTTCAAACCTCTTCCCTTTTCCTTTTATTCTAAAAATGAAAATATCATCCCTGGTGTGTCGATTTACTGCCACAATGGATGATGCATTTTCATTTTTCTTTATCACCTTCAAGACTCGTTTTTAAAACATTATAATTGTTGAAAAAGATTGTAAAATGTATTTTATAACATTTTCTATGTTCTATAACTAACATATGTTCATAATAACAAATAATAAAATTAAATGAGTTCGTTGTGATAGAAAACCACCAAAAATAATGTAAACCATTTTCATTAAAATTTTATTTAATGATTCAAACAAATATCTAGAAAAAAACTAATATATAAGACTAGTTAAACTTTGGGAAATTCATTAATAACCTAAAATAAAAATTCTGTTAATTATCCCCATTTTACATGATATTCCATACTTGTATACACGTGAACCGATCACAATAACCAAGAAAACGAACACTCCCAAATGATGAAATTGAACTCTATAACTCATCATAATGGCCATAATTTTACACAGTAAAATTAAAATAAATAAAATAAATGTATAATATGTTATGTATTAATTAATTATTCATTATAATTTTATTATCCACTATATTAATGTAAAGAGAGCATCTGGATATAGGTTAAGGGGGTTCTTGAACATAACTCCCTTTCTTTGGATTATCCTTATTTCACTCCGTTTTCAGTATATATTTTTCTTTAATATTCATTAAATATAATTTATCTTTCCTTCCCTTCTATTTTATAGGACATAAAATATTAAAATCTGATTTTATGACACATTCAATGGTTTTTTCAAAATAACACTTCTTTCTAAAAAACATCTTTTTCTTATCTTGAGATTGTTTCTTCTTCACTCAAGATAGATACCAATAATTTTATTACCTCATTATTTTGGGAAATAAAAGGTTTATTCATTAATTTATTATTTAAGAAACCAATTCCTTTCTATGGTTTATTTTATTTCTCATATTGATGTATAATCTATGTGGCATGCTGGATTATGTAAATGTTATAATGTTACGGGTGCACCTAGAATTATATAGTGCTCTAATACATTGTGTAATGTACTATATTTCATTAGATAATATTAAATATTCCTGAACATGATGATATATATGTTAATTATTATTATTTTGTAATGATTCTCATATGTTATTCGTGAACATTATGCTTTCATTGTTCACACATTTTTGAGGTAGTTGACCACTAAGACATGATGTTTTATTTGTATACATTACCACATTCCATAACTTTATCTAATGATTCCTTTCTTGAGTGGGACTATCATACATTGATTATTTTATATTGATAATGATTATTCTCACCCATTAATCATGTATCTTATTCTTAATCTTACTTGGTCTTTAGATCAGCCCTATTTTTGATGTATATTCTCAGGTGAATACTGGTACTATGGAAAACATGAGGTCCAATAAGTAGCATGGGAAGACATAATTAAATAAATGATTCTATTTTATTATGTAAAATTTATGCATGATAATAATTTTTCCAAGAAACTAAATATCGGGATAAAGGTTTTGTAGTACTATTATATTTTTCATATTTAAAATAATTTTATAACCAGTAATAAAAATCTTGGTCTCAATATAAGCACTCATTTTATTATAGGTGTAATCCTTATTACCAGACTTACCATATAGTTAACACTTTCAAAATCCTATCAAAAAATCCATAAAATGTATTTTATCACACTTGTAACATGTTAGTGGATTATATATAGACCTTCTTATTTGGTTTATTCTTAATTGTGTTCCACCATAACTATTTCTGACTCTTATCATCTAAAGGCACATTAGTGTCATCAAAATATATCTTAAATTTCTCAGCACATTGAATAAATATATCAAAACTTTTAATTTACCATGTGGCCAAAGATATTTGTAAAAAAGGATTCAATCTTTAGTAAGATCAATTAATTTTACGATAAATTTCCCAAATAAAAAGTGGTACATACCAAAACAATAATTTAAAATTATCTTCATACACAGTGAAAAAATCTTTATTTTTCTACAATTCAAAAAACAATTATCCATCCTGAGTCGAAAAAATTTGGAAATATTTTTCAATGAAAATATTCTTAAAATTTTCACATTCCATGGAATAACCACATCTATTTCCTTGGAATTATTTACCCAAATCCATCATCGATCGGATTTAACTTCAACATGATATGCATAAACAGTAAAATTTTGATTTAGTAAACAACCCATGACATAGAATATCTTTTATAGTGCATTCATCTATCCATTGAATTTTATAGGATCTATGGTTACACTAAAATTTTGGGGTTATGGTTTCATGAAATTCTCAACTATCGACTAGTTCCTCTATTGTAAATCTATTTTCTCACAAACATGGATTCCACTTCCATTTATAGACTATGTTAACTAAGATATTAATACAAAAAAATAGTTTGAATTATAACGAATATAGGATTCTTATTTAGAATTATATATTCCTATTGGTGTTTTCCTATTATATATTACCTATTTACTCTATGGAAAACCATTATAAATAACAATATTTTTTATTAAGATACATGGTAATCATCAAATATTGTATCATTGTAACCAAAAATTTTAATTTATTAAGGGTATTTATTATCATATCCTATAAAATTCACTAAACCATTCCTCTAATACCATTGATAAGAACACATCCTTTATCAATATGTAATATTTAGTTTTAAGCCATGAATTTATTTTTTTAAAAGTTTAAAATCATTTCAAGTTTAGAGTTTTATATAATTAGGTCACAAATCATACATAAAAACCATATTTTACAATGTGGACACTTATAATCAGTATCTATTTTCCCATAATATAAAAAATTTAAAATGCAACACATTTTATTTTCATAAAAAATCGTCATGAATTTCAACTTGAATTATTATTTATCCTTACCTATCCTTAAACCCTTTAAAGAACATTTTAAAACATGGAATGGGCACAAAAATCCTAGTAACCTCCGCAAAATGAAGAAATCCATCAATCCAGTGAAAAAATATGAAACCCGAAAAATAATTACCTTTATAACATTATTCTATAAGGGTATAAAATAAATCATTTACACATAAAAGTCACAAACATATTTCTGAATAACAATCTTTAAACCCCATACAAAAAATTTAAAATATTTTTTAGGCAACTTAGTGCATCATATTCGTAAACCATATTAAAATCATGTCAAAAATTATCTTGATACAAATTAAATATATAGAAGAAATAAGAAATATTAACTCAATTATTATTTCCTTTTATGATAAGGAATATTACCCAATGAATTATAGATCTATAATGGAGGTCACCCTTTGTATAAGCTATATCTAGCTCAACCATTTTCATGAGTTCAAATGGGGATCAACCAGTCAAAAATGATATATTGGGCTCGCCTATTTATCATATATAATTCATAATTACAATATCTTGAATAAAAATATATATTCTTTCACATTTTCATCATAAAACCTTAGAAAACTCATTTAAACATGTATAATAAACACTTTTATATATTGAAATACCCTATATTTTCAAAACTCATTTTCAAAAATAAATATAAAGAAAGAATGGAAAAAAAGATTTTATTTTAATAAAATTTGAAATATTTTAAAGGAATACCAAAATCCAATAATGTTTACTATGGTGGGAAAATCATTGTCTCTATATACGTTAAAATAGAACATTCTTTTTTCCTTTTGTAAAGAAATTATAAACATTCTGTAATCAAATTCCTCTTAAATTTATTGAATGAAAGTCAAAAAAGACATCAAATGACCTTTCAAATTATTTCATTTCCATATATAAATAAATTAATAGAATAATTTTTAAATATGTACATGGATGAAAAAAATTTGAAAGTGAAAATTTAAAAGGGTATTTTTAAAATAAATTTTCTTACCTTGAGTATGACACATCATATATATTATTTATATCTAAAAAAATAAACACGTATTAAATATTTAATTTCTTAAGAACCATTTTATGTTAATTATTCTATTTTACCTTGTTATAATCAATTAGTCAATCAATTAAGTTCATATTATACATTCTAATGATATTTGTCTCTTATCCAAAATGTCTTCTGTAGGTTGACTATGTTCAAACATATCAATACTCCACAAATCCAAAATAATAATAATTAAAAAATTATAATTTTTATATATTAATTATGATTTCAAATTCATCCATAAAATATGGTTCTAGAGAATTGAATACTTTATAATAATGAAGATGGTAGGTCATACATATGCATGAATAACGTTTCCATTTATCAATGATCATTATGTAAATAAGTTTAGTATTATTTTATATTTATAGAATGATAATTATATAATTATTTATATATTATTTATTTAAATAAACTTATACATTTCATCCATTTGATATGGGGATGAAAATGAAATCACATCACTTTATAGAGGTGGTAGTTTACACATATATATGAACAATGTTATCATTTTTCATTGAATGAAAAGGTCAAAATTCAATGATATATTAAGATTTATTATTGATAAAAATTACATGAAAATAATATATATAAAAATTAAAACCATTATTACAATCAACTGTAATAAGGGGTGATTGAAAATTATCTACATTGGTTCGTAAGGTTGTAGCCCTCCTTACACACGAATGATGGATTTGTTTCCCATTTGATAGAAAAAGATATGGATATATGTTATTAAATTCAAAAAATAATAGATAATTATATTTAATATACTAATTTTATTATTTCATAATGGATGAAAAAGATTTTAAGGAGGCATAAGGGGAAATAAATTAAAAATGTTTTATTAACAACTATACATCTTCATCTAACACCCTCTAAAGTTTAACACCAAATGATTTACTAGGATGGTTTTTTATCAGAAAAAGGAAATTAGGATGTGGTTAGGGATGTAATAAATTTAATCTGTTATTTATTTTCCGAAAAAAGTCTTTTATAGAGTTACGAAAAGTGGATAGGATGTTACCTTTTATAAGAGAAAGGAGGGTCACTCTTGGAATTTCTTAAAATATTAAATTAATATAATATAATTTTCATGTAAAATGTGTCAAAATTGATTAAATTAAAATAAAATATTAATATAAGTAAAAATAATCGTGTATAATAAAATACAGACATGTTTATACTATGTTTTTACCCTTATCGTTTGGTTTTAACACCCCCCCCCCAACCTCCATTAACTCTTTTCACACTTACCATGATTACAAGGTTTTTTCTCTTTTAGGGTCATGATAGTTACTATAAATGGAAAAACTACTAATAAATGGAAAATGGTTGATATTTCCACCATATCATAAAAACATTCCCAAAAAAGGATTCTAATAATTTTTTAATCATTTAATAAAGTATTATTTATTAAAAACTATCATTAAATTCAATTTTAGAACTATTCATTTAATTTGACATTAAAATCATAAATAAAATGATTGAATTTGAATATAATCATTTAAAAATTCTCTAAAATGTTATATTTATCTAAAATATTCATAGAATACAATAATTATACTAATTTATATTTATTTTAATATTTTTAAAATAATTTATTTTATTTTTCTATCAATTGAATAATTCATGTGTCAGCGTTGCGTAAGATCTTAAAATTATTATTTTTTCCCTAAAATTATAAATAAATTACCCTAATAAAATAAATAATCTATATTTAAATTGAATATTTAGAACCAAACTTATCCTTTTTATCCCCATGTCAAAAAATTATAGATTATAAATCAAATAGAATTACATTTTTCACTTCTCCTTATATAAAATAATATATTGGTAAATATAATGTCCAATTGGAATAAAAAGGTCAAATATTCTACATTTTAATATATATAAATGAAATTTACTCATTGAATATAATTAATTCAAGTGTTAGGGTCATTTTAGAGTCCTTGTCGTATTATTTTTGACCTAATTTACCCAAATTACCATTAGCGAGGTGACGTAAATTTACAAAGGTTATTATTCACAATGATAAAAAATAAAAGGGTCCAATTTAATAAATATTTACATCATGATTAAAAATAAGGAATCTATTTTTCAAGATTCAATTCATATAAGTGGATGAATTTATTTTAAAACTAAACTATCAAATCACGATGGAGAATGGTTTTTAAAAAAAATAACTTTTTAAGCACCAAAAGGATTTGTACTAAATTCAAGTATAAAATAAATTAAAAAGACTATAATTATATTATTTTTAATCAAATTTGAACTAATTAAATTTAAAATATAATCCATAATATAATTTTAATTTGTATGTAATCATAATAAAAATGCAATTTTTTGTTAAAATCAGTATTTATTACTATTGATTAAAAAATAATTTTTCTTAAAATTCTAAAAAAAATAATTCTATGATAATTTTGATATTATAAAATCAGAAATGATCATATTTTTTTCAGATTAAAATTCTATAATTTTAAAAATATTCTTTTAAATAAATCTATCTAGGAAAAGTATTTAACAAAACTATTAACTTTTTTATTTTAAAAATTACATAATATATTTACAATAAATATAAATATCTACTTTATGAATACTAATAAACATGAAAATTATTTATTTTATCCATACCATCGATATTATAAATACCCTCCATTTTTCACCATCTTTAAACCTAAACAATCTATTTAATCCTCCACTATATAAAAGTAGAGCTTTTCCTTTACCTGCATCTTATAAAACTAGGTTTCTATACACAAAAAAGTGTTTATATTGTGTATGAGAAAATATCCAAGTAGGATATAACTATTTTCATATAAAAATCCTTTTATAAAATTAACCATGACATACTAGTTTACAAATACACATAGATAAACACATTTTCATTTTTTATAAAATAAATAACAATGCGTAACTACATCAAACATTCATTTTCAAATAAATGTAAGTTACCTTCATCTAATAATATATACATATATATATATATATGAATTCATTAAACATAACAAAATTCAATAAAATGTCTCGTAAAATAGGTAATCATGTGATAATACATATCTTCCTTTGGAAAGAAATCTAGTATCCTCAAACCCAATTGATAAAAAATATAAGCTACTAACCATAGTGTAATCATAAACTACAAGGAGATCCACTACCCAAAACATAATATTAAACGATTATAAATTTACAAGGTAGAAATAGCTAGAGATAAATAATAAAACATTCCATAATATCCCAAGTAGAGTCATAGTTATATTAGGCAATGTTGGGAAGAGTGGAATCAAAACCTAGTGATGTACATATCACTAAAACCCTTATAGATATCCAAGTCTCCCCATAAATTTTTACAAATCCTATTTCATAAATTATTTCAATCTAATATTTAATAAATATCATGTATCATCACCAAGGAGAATCAACCATTTTCTTTTCAATATTCAAAATTCAATATAACATAATTTCACACTTATGTAAACAATAACTATGGTAATGACATATAGGGTCTAAAATCAATAATGATAATATTTTTATATCATTAAAAAATAGGTTATCCATATGACCTCAGGTGTGCCATCCCATATTCCAGAGGATGATAACTATTAGTGAGGTTATAATAAAACATATGAGGATACTATACCCCCTTACCTTATTTAAGAAGCAGCATAAATCATAACAATAATAGCATGAAATAGTAAACAATATCTATACATCATATACTGCATTCCTAAACCTGGAAAGTACCAGCAAACCAATATAGTAAACATTCCATTTCATGATTTTCTAAATTTAAGAAAGGAAACCAATATAATGCACTAAATAAAATCCCCACAATGGTTCCCAAAAGTATGTATGGTCCCATCATCCATTCTCCGCCCCAAGTCAACCCTTTATCACCCTTTCTCTCATCTAAACCTATAACCAAAGAGTCTTCTTGGTTTCAATTGACAGGATGAGTAGTTTTTGAGTACAACTCAATATGCCACTACCAATTATTTCTAAATCAATATCCCATCTAAAAATTAATTTATGAAATATTGAAATATAAAAACAAATAATACATAAAAGGTAACATGTTTTAAATTAACCAATTAGTACTTAAAATATTTTCCATTGTACCTCAAAATTCATGGCCATAGACTCAATGTGTCAAAATTTTAAACAAAAAGGAAGAGTTCGTAATCATTTATATTTTATTATACCAATAGGGTTTCTATCCAAATACCCCTACCAAGTCCAACCATTTTTTATTTAATCATCTTGTATAAACCCAAATTAATGATATAAGGCATCATGATCATAAATATAAGACATGTATATGATGCATCTTTTCTAACCATAATAATTCAATAATTTGGATTGATATGTCTAATATCCTCAACCATGGGTCTTTGAGTTTCATTTCCCACTTTAAAAACATCTCATCAACAATAGTATTCAAGGTATTATAAACTATACCTTTAAACACGATGTTGAAATAAGGATAAAAATTATTATAAATTGCCTCTTTAATATATGGTTGACTATATTTAACCACTTTTAATAAAATTTATAATTAAACAATTTCAAACTTTTTTTACAGTACATGACAATGATTCAATCATTAATATCATACAAAAATTTATACATATGTCCACTTTTTATCATTTTTCAACACATCATATTCTCACACCATTTCAAAATTTAATTCAATTCATGATAAACTAAACCTTGGGCCTCATTATCATAACATGTAACAAAATAATTGATTTAATACCATAATCCCTCGATTTCCCCATTCACACTACACATTTACCATTTTCATGGAGTTGGCACACCCCTTTAGTATCCATTTAGACTAATAATATAATCTCAAACATGTCCAATGGGATCTGTGGAGGGTATCTCATACTGTTCTAAATTCCATTTTATTATACTTATCCATGAAACAAATTCACAACAAATTGGAACATTATCACACATCACATAGACATAAAAAAAAATCAATATTATGGGTGAAAGTCTTTAGACCATCTACCTCAAGCACGTAGACAAATAGTCACCCAAACATTCCCCTTGATTTGATATAAAATGACCAATAACACCAAATCATATAGACATTTATAAAAAGTATGATTTATGGGATTTAGAAGAAGATGAACAATTGTACAAGGGTTCCTCTATAAATTATAGGAAAGAGGATTCATAGGCTTACATGAGGATTTGATTCACACGAAAAGGAAACTAAAAAAATAATTAATGAAGGATATTGATCCATTGAATAGGAAGGGTATTATTTTTTCATACAAGGGTACTATGAAGTAAATAAGGATGAAAATCGTGTGATATCATATAAATGTTGGGAGGGGAAAAAAGAAAACATCCTGATTTTAACAGTGGACACGGTTTGACTACACAGTTTTCAAAACCATGCACCAAATGTGTGGCCTCCCTATCCAAAATCGGAATGCATCACATAGTTTTTTGGGGAGAAAAAATGGTTTGGAAAACGAGATGGAGGTCGTGTGGTTGGCTTTTTCCAAGTCTGTGCAGTTTCCAATCCACTCATGTACAGTTTACAAACCATGCATCCCCATCCTCTGAGGTACATGGTCATGGTACATGGTTAGTAATAATGATACACCAACCAGGAACCATTACTATTATGGCCCCTCTTTCCCTATTTCACACCCCAAACCGTAGTGACACTACCAAGACACTACCATGACCTTAGGTAAAATGTCTTAAACCATTTAAAAATGAATTTAACCAAAATTTAAAAAGAAATTTACATCATCAAAGGTTTAGGATCTTACCTACAACCTGGGTGTCAAAAATACTCTATACATTCATGTAAACTAGTGAATATACATCTAATATACAAAAGAATATATATATATATATAAAGGAAATAGGTATCTATAATCGAAACCATTGGTTGGGGAATTCCATAGAACAAACTAAAAAAAGTAATAATTCATATAAACATATGGTAGGACATGTCATGACCCAGACCAAGATTTATCCATCCCATATACTATTTTATATGAATACATATATATAAAGTTTAGGTGGTATACACATTCTCATGCATAGATATTGTATCCATGCCCAGTCTTTATCTCACCAAAATTGACCAAAAATAAAGTCTATTATAATATTCACATTTAATTTAATAATTTATTAAATTATTTTGAATATATATATATCATATTATAATCACATTCATCATGTTTGGGAAACACATATGTATAATAATAATATCACAATATTTCCTAATAAATTTCGTATACTCGTCAAAATTTTGAAAAGAAAATAAGACAACAACAAAATAATATAATCAAGGGAAAAATAAATATAATCATAATATTGATACTTTATGTTTTCAAACTAAAATCATTTTTTATTTTAGTTTTAATAGAATCAATTTATTATTAAAAATAAAATGGTTTTAAGGAAATTCTAATATTATGAGAGTGAGTAAATGATTACCTTCTCATTTTTACACCAAAGCAAAGCCTAGGTTCGGGAATTGAATATATTCCTTCGGTTGAGATTTTTCTAAACCTTTGTTAGGTTAATTTTCAGGTTTATCCACTAACCTTAGAATAAATATAAATTTTATAGATAAAGAAGTATCATTACCTCTGGATCACTAAGAAAAAAGTTCCATAACCCAATGGAACAAGAATTATAAAATGAAAAGGTTGATTTTAAAACATAGTAAAGAGGGAGAGTTAAGGAATTAAATTTACAATGAAGGATCACTGAAATGTGGACCAAGATATAGTGATATTACCTTAGGTCCTCCAACAAAATTCCTATACATAATATTGGAGAATAATTGGATCCATTTAGGTTGGTGGTCCACTTGGGAAGAAAAAAAAGAGGGAGTAAAGTTCAGGTGGTAGATTCCATAGAAAAACAATAGTTTTAATAACTAAGATAAAGTTTTTTGGGGTTTTAATTTTAATATAAAATTTACCATTTATCCCCAAAATTAAATAAAATAACCCAGTAGATTACTAGGTACCCCATGGATAGGGGTATATAATGGGTTGGACTTAGGTGGAATTGGCTAAGCCAGGATAGTTTGGAAATAAAATTTGTTATCTATCAAGACCTATATTTAACGAATCCCTTGAAAATTTGAGTCTGGATAAACTTTTATGATGACCAATATATGATAAATCTCATATTTATAATTATAATTATAATTATTTTAAAAAATAAACCCTAATTATTAATCAATATTATATATAAAACACATTATTTTTGTCACATAAATGTTAATTTATACAAATATTCATCACATAAATACCAAATAGATATGTTTTTTATATAAAAAATGAAATATTAAATTGAAATAACATTAAATTAAAATAAAATAAAATTATTCACGGCCAACAGGATATCACTCATTTATTGAGTCTAGTCCATAAAAACCAAAAGTCTTATTCATGTAGACTATTTAACTCCATTTATAATTATATCTATTTTTTTCTGGTCCATCCCACCACATAAATTTGTTTTGTTGGATCTCATTCACAATATTGATTCCCCTTAAGCACCCCTAATAGTGGATTCACCAAAAGAATACATAGTACATCAGACACTAGCAGATACACGGTACCCCTCCATCAGGTATTGGATGCTACTCTAGCACCTACAACCTTCACCATTTCGTTGATCTTCTGTAAAATAAACATTAATCCCTCTTATATTTAGATTACCATAATATTAACATTTAAAGAACATAATATTAAGTTAAATACAAACCATAAATATATGGTTTATTAAAAACTACTCACTATTGGGATTCTCATTCTATAAAGCTTCAATGATCCTCCTGGGTAAACAATATCAACCATTGATCTTTTATTTTATCCTCTCAATGCCAAAATTTATCCTATAATATCTCATGTTGATGTTGATTTGAATAGGAGGAAAGAATTTCCCTTTTATAAAATTTTATCTTTGACTGATGATACAAATAGGTTGATACTGGTATGAACCATTCGTGATTAACTCGATATCATCCAATTTGATAACATGAAGAGGATCATGTGTATATTTTCTCTATTTTGAAATATGGAAAATGTTATTTATATAAGTAAATTTTGGGGTTGAAGAAAGTATTTAAGCCATTCATCCAATGCATTCAAGGATTTTAAATAGCCTAAAACCTTAGGATCTATTTTCCTTGATTCGTTATGAATTAGTGTCCAAATCAAAGAGAATAATGAATAAAAATAATATCACCAATCTCAAATCCGAAGGTTCATCTATTTATGAACATCATAAGACTTATAACTACAACGAGTAGTATCCAATAATTTTTGAATTAGCATTACCTGCTATAATTTCTTCTAAATAATACCAATCCAAATCAAATATGACACAGTAATATTAATCCAATGTAGAGGAGATTGACTTGGACTACAATAGTGATTCATCTAAATATATTATTGGTAACTACTGTTATAGGAAACCATTAATAATGATAATTAATCTATTTTTAGAATATAATAATTGAATACATATAAAATGTGTTATCATCATTAGGTGATCAAAAATTACCCAAATATCTCAACCCTTTGGGTATTGAGGAAAACAATTCACAAATACCAATGTAATTTCATCATTTTTCCATATATGTAAAGGAATTTATTGTAGTATTGTTATAGGTATTTGGTATTTATCTTTCACATACTATCAATTGAAACACCTAGTGGAAAAATCAGTGATCTCTCAATTCATATTAGGCCACCAAAATTATCAACTTATATCAATATATATTCAAGTTATATTGGTGGGGGAACCACCTGGATGAGTGATATTTCCTTATAAATTTATCCCTCCTACTTATAGGAACCTCTAGTCTTCCACGAACATAGATGAAGGAATGAGAATATTGGGACCAACCTTGAAGGATATCCCCAACATAAAATATCTCTCTAATAATTATACTATATTGGTCTACCATTTGCATGTTTTTAACTTGATCAATGATAGATGATAACAAATTAGTATTACATAGATGCAATCCATCCTTTTTCTCAGAAACATCTATATTAATTTCGGTTATTAGAGACATTAACCTTTATTAATCTTCAGTTTCCTATACTATTTAAGGTTGGGCCTTTATACTAAAGGTATATGAAATAAAAATACACTTTAGAGGTTTATTCAAAAGTTAAAATTTAAAAGATTACATGTTTTTCACCCACAAACACAGCGTCAATCTCTTGAGTTCAGTGTATAAAAAAAATTCTCCCCAAAAATTAGTGCCTATAGAACATTAAATAATTCACTAAAATAGATAAATTTAAGTTATAAATATACATTATCTAGTTTCTTATTACTCAAGAAAGTAAATAAAATTTAACTTGATTATTAATTAGGCCTAGAAAAACTGAACCAATCCCGAACAATTAATTAGTTGATCATTAAAAAACCCAGTTAAAGGTTCAATTAAATTTTTTATCCAATATTTAATTTGTGAATTAGAATATTAGTAAATTAAATAATTTTTTTACATAATTAAAATAAATTTGAAATAATAAATACATAATATTGTTATTTGAAAAATATAAATATAATATAAATTAATCGAGTATGTCATAAAACATATCAAGTCACATATTTAGGCACAATCCTGGCCCTATAATTAATTAGGTTATAAAATTGTCTCATTTAATAATTACTCTAAAAATTAGTCCTAGTAATACTTCAGGTTAGGCTTATTATGTTAGGAGAGTCTCATGACCCTAGTACAGGCCTATATATTGTCATGATTTGGGTAATTATTCTCTTGAGGATAAAATTTCTCTGATCTATATGCCACTATTTAATTATCCTTTATAGTAAAACAAACTAGGCCTAATAAATACGAATCACAATAGGCCTCATGCCTTTATGTAGCTATTGTATGATTAATATAGTATCTATAGTCAATACCTTTTTCAGCTCCTAGAATGTTACTTCATATTGATAAAAATATATAAACATTACACCCTTGTTTGTAAAAATTTTCATGGGATATAAAATTATGGGAATATTCTATATAAATAATTGATAATATATTTAAATCCCTAGGAAACATTGAATCACAAAATAATTGGTTAGATATTTCCATGACATACATGCCTCCACTTTATTAGGGTCAATTGAGATGCCAACTTTTGAGACAACATATTAAGGAAATTTAACATCTCTAATCCAAAAAATAATATTTTCATTGTTTAACATATAATAAATTATTTAAATGGGTATTTAAAACAATTTAATTTTATCTTCCATGCCCATAATTAAATCAAAATATACTAAGATATAATCAATAAAAAATACCATGCATAAATCTAGAAAAGGATGAAATATCCAATTCATTTGAACTCTAAACATTACATGAGTATTTTTGAAAACCAAAGAGAATAAATAAATACACACATTGGCCATATAAGATCTAAAAATATACCTTATTAATATCAACTAAACTTCGAGCTAGTTATACCTGAAACAAAGATTGGGTTTTAAAAACTACTTATCAAATTTAAGTTAATAAAATTAATTACCAAAATATAAGAAATAGATAATGATTCTTGGTCATTTCTTGTTTTAATATTCTATATCACACATAAAAATTTACTTCCCTACCTAATTTTAGAAAAAATGATTTCATCTCTCTATGGTGATGTGCTAGGTCTAATAAATCAATTCATATAAAGCACCACTAATAGGATTTTAAACTCTATTAACTTTTTAAGATACATATGATGTCGTGGAATAGATATTGGTTATATTCTAGGTAAATTCTATATAGATAAATTCCACCACTCATTTAAGTAGTAAGATAGAAAAATATTTCAGCAACACATCAACAAAATAGTTATCCATTAGTGGTAAAACTTTTTGATTTTCAACCTATACTACATAAAATGTCATACTATACATTTCTAAAGTAATATCTCTTACTTGATCTTGATCTATCCCCAGATGGATACTAATAGAGACAATAATTTCATAAATTTCACGTTGATATTCATGATTATTATCCCATAATTTTGATCCATTCTATTGTAAATATCAAATTTATTAATTTTTGGAATAATTTATAATATAATAAATGGATTAAAAATTTATTTTTAATTTTTTATTCCATCTATGATATTATTTATTAAATATTACACATAAATTTGGTTTTTTATGTTATTACAAGATGATTGGATGTGTTTTAGAAAGGTCATAGTTTATTTCATGGAGTTTGGAGTTTATTTGAATGATGTCTGGAAATACTATTATAGAGTTCAGAAAATGGATACAGAAATTATTTTATGACACCAGTATATGATATTTTATTTCTGTGTCTCATAATTATCCTCTTAATAATATATATCAATAAGTAATGGGATATTTTGATATGTCATATGATATTAAAGTGAGCTGAAATTTTTAAATAAAAATTCATGCAGTGTAGGGAATTTCATATATGTGTACGAGAATTATCCTATATTTAACAAATTTGGTTCCCCATATGACATTTCTAGTATTCATAAGAAAATGATCATATGTATATGAAATTTGGAAATCTTTAAAATATTTTATATACATGTATAAATTTTTTTCCCACATATGATATTTTACTTATGTGTACAAAAAATTCCCATGGGTATGAGGGTTTCTCACATAGAATTATTTACTTTGATTAATGATGTAAATTTTTATAAGGATAAAAATATGAAAATGTTATCAATAATAAAATCAATATTTTGAGAAGGATTAGGAATACCACTTCATCATTCATGCAACCAAACAGAGGATTCCTAAGGGATTATAATATAAAAAATATTTCAATCAATAATAAGGAAATAAAAATAGATATTTTCATGAAAAAATTATAATGTACTGATTTGATTCTATAAGAAAGAATAAAACATTCTGAACATTTAAAGAAAAAAATATATAAGGATTTACCTAGATAAAGAAGAAATAACTACAGATCTATAAAAGAGATATGGGTCCGAAGATAAAAATATAGTTGGATTATAGATTTCTAATGGAGAATATGTATTATTTTTGTTTGTTGTTATCATTTTATATTCCACATTTATTTAGTTTTTAATTCCTTCTCCATTATCACTCATCTCTTTTATATTTGAATAGATGGATAATTTATAATTGATTATGTAAGGGAAGGAGATCCATTATAATGCTTGAGTCATACACATAATGATTAAAATTCTATTCTATTGATTGATTTTGGTTTCTAGTGGTTGTTTGATTATTTTAATAAAATCTTGCGTTAAGATTTGAACATTTTAATTATTTACTACTTAGGTTGAGTATTTATAACCTCCCTAAACAATGTAGAGCTTGTCTTGGAGGAATGGGATGAATTGGGTGGTGGGTGTCTAGAAATTAATGGCATATGTGTGGAAGCATTCAGTTACATATGAATTAACGAGTAAAAACAACATATAATTGAGTATTTACATGGTAGTTTTGGTGTGGTTTATTTACATTTAACATTCATGGGAATGGATAATGAACAAGGAGTAATCACCACTAGATCAGTCTCCACAATAATGTTCATCAATGGGTGATTAATGAATCAATTGAGTAATATTTTATTTATCAATTAATAAATATGAAGTAAAACTTATTTAAATGCTATGAGTTTGTTTCATGTCCCAAATCAGCCCAATATGTTCTTCCATCAGACTCTTGATCTAGCTTGTGACGTACTCAAGGGTCAACCCTAACTCCTCGGCTTACTATAAGAATCATTGGTATAAAATGAAATAATTGGTAAAGATTTCACCCCTAAAATAAATTAAAACATAATAAAAAATGTGCATGATCACTTTGTAAATTAGAAGTCCATGTTCTTGTAAAAAAACAATCATGTATGAAGAATAAACAATTTAAAAAAATTTAATGTAAATAAATCAAACAGAAAGTAGTCCCTCAACTCACCTACTACTCCCTCCAGATAAACATCTATAAGATAATGGGTTTTCCTATTAGATGTGGATCTTTTTATGATTAACCCATTGATTTTTGTCAAATATGAGTGTCATTTATGATCATGGGGGTATCTTTAGTGTCTAGGGATTGTTTAAATCCTATATAACTACTTTTTAAAAAGATAAGTAGGGTCTCATGGTCTGGAAAAACCAGGAGGGATAGGCTACTTGGTTACTACTAACCATGTGGGGATGAACAAATGGGATAAGGTGGTGTGAAGTTTGGGGAAATCATGAAACCTCAGGACTGCACCCATGAAAAATGATGAAGACCGTTGACAGAGGGTTGTGGCATGGTCAGTCAAACTGCGTGCATGAAACCATGTGGGGTCTCCCTTAAAATATTAGAGGGAACACAGTTGGAATACATCATGGCCAACAATATGAACCTAGAATTTGAGGGTAATTTAACATTTTAACCATATTTCAAATAAACACTAAACCCCCACTACATTTTTTCTCCAGTGGACAACTTAGAAGTGTGAGATCCCTTCAAAGCCATTTCATAGGATTTGCTCTTGTTTCATCATCCTTACTCAGATCTAAGTGATTTCAGTATCATTGGATCTATGCTGGTATGTTCTATAATTCTTCTATGAAATTCTTCCTTTTCATTATTATTGGCTACACTATTTTCGTGTGATGTATTGTACCCAATTTTTTTGAATTTCATCTATTCTTCATTTTTATTATCTAGACTGAATCAAATATTGATACTGGATATGTTCTCTACAAGAGGCATGTGGTAGGTGGTCTATACCATTTCCCATATGATTTGACTGTTTTATAAAACTCTATAGTTGTGTTCCACACCATAATTTTTTACAGTGTCACTTAAATTGATTAAATGGTGGATTTAAATTAATTGGGACCTCTTTGGGTTTCCCACATTCATATTTGATTTTGTTGGAGGTCGTTATCCACAACCTAGGCCACCTATGGTGTGTTCCATTTTATTGGATTTTTTATACAAATTGTGGGTTTGTGAAAGCTTTTATAGTTAATGGAATAAATTTTTTAAACTGAATAAGAATATAATTGATATATTATTAAAGGCTTACCTCCTTCAAAATGTGATAACATGCTAGGAATTGGTTTAATTGTTTAAATGAAATTTTTGGGAATGAGTTGGATGAACTCATGGAATGTGAATGCTTATGAATTGATAAGTGACAATGATTGATGAATAGAAATGGTTTTGTAGCCATTAGAATATCTCTTTGGATACTGATTCCATATATTCTATGGATATTTCCCAAATGGATTTTATTTACAATAGTGGATGATTTGAATTTCTTTCTCATTTGGTCTTCATTATGTAGGATTCCTTGAACTTTTTTACCCCTTAGAAATGGATTTATTGGGATCTCATTAGACAAGGTGTATTGTCATGCTCCTTAGACCCCACCCAAGTCATTACCAAGTTTCCATTGAGATTCCCCTATGAGTCGATGGGGATGTCTTGGTATTCTATACATTGGATATGACCCTTCATGGTCTGGAACATTTGTTTATATGATGTAGAAATGATGAATGTCATATAATTTGTTATGCAGTGTGGCTATGGTCAGTGACATACATTTGATTATACCGCATGGTTTTGGTGGGTCTTTTTCGATGCTTATAAATAACCTCAGTGTGGGTATAAGTTTATTGTGTTTAGCCTATATAATTATCACGCTTGATTATTTTTTCTTTTACCAGTGTTCTTTTATAGGAGCTTGCATATTATTTGTAGAGAGCCTAGGTGGGCTAGACATTACCACTTTAATTTCATCATTTTACCTTGAGTAATTTTATACATGAGATATGTTTCACATTGTTTTAGATTCTATCACACAAACTAGAATTCTTACTGACACCATTGGTAGTGGTATAATAAGTATTATCTCACACACTTTTTGGACCACTAATGGGTACCTGAAAAGACATCATGGATGTAGGTATGGATCAGGTCAAGCACCCATTGATTGATGCTTGTCTTTTATTTTACATTGGAGTTGGGGATCATAGGACCAAGCAATGATTATGATGCTAACTGGGATAATTACTTGTTGGTATTTTTAGAATTTTAATACATGTATTGTATCAGATTCTTGTATAGATGTCATCAAACTTTCTAGAGACATGAAATGACCTAACATTTCTTGTATGAGATTTCCATTTTCATTATTCATTTATTATAATCTTTTTGATGATTTATATTCTATTAGTTATTTATATGCTTCCGTTATTGATATTTATGATTGATACTATTTTTTTATACTCTGACACGAGGGAATTGTCTTTCCATAGGCACACACTAGGCCCTCTACATTATTTAGTATCCTCTGGCATATGGGTAGGTACACTTGATGCCACATGACCCACTTGCTCAAGGCACCATTTAGTGGAATTTAAGTTGGGATGTTACAAAGTGGTATCAGAACATTTTCTTTTTTTATTTCATTACTATTTTGAGACAATGGATAAGTATTAAGAAGGATATAAATTTTTTAAAGAGGGATTTCTGGGTGTATCTAACCCATGTATAGGAACAAAATACCAATCACCTAGAATAAAGAATTTTTTTCTAAAGAGTTACTACTATAGTTGATTTGATTCCACTATTGGGTGATGCACTTTTTTTAAGTTCCTTTTGATTATGTATTTTATTGTTTCCTAATGATATGAGGGTATGCACCTCATGAAACATTTTTGGAACCTGTTATAATTCACATGCCTTGTATTATTCTATGACATATAAGATGAAATGTTTGAATGCATGAATTAATTATATGTGTCATGTGTGATATATTTGTTATCCAGATATTTTTCTTATATGGAATTGAGAAAAATGCTTGGTACTTAGAGTGACATCCATAACCGAAATAGGGTTCTCCTACATAGTTGATAATAGAAACCCTAAGTAGTCAACTACAGAATGTTGAGTCATGGAACATTAGTCGCATGTAATAAAACGATTTAAGCTATCGATTAGGTGGATGCCAAATTTTGGTTTATAAGGTGTATGGGGCCTTATGGATTGGAAGTGGTGAACCATTTAGTCTAATAAAATATTGAGAATTGAGATATAAATCTAAATTTGGAATGAGATTAAATTAGAGAAATAGATATCTTTGCCTTTATCTGGTTTTTGAGTGGGTAGTAAGTGGTGTCTCTAGTGATGTTTATAACTATTTATTTTCACCCATTCCTGGATTTAGGATCATATAGAGGGTTGTGGCTTATTTATACAGTGGTTTTTACCAATCTAACATTTTTACCTATCATATTTTCATTATCGATCATAATGGAGGCATGTATATTGCATTGTTGATACATGCCACCATGATGACCTCTAGTCGTATGCCAAGAGGGGTGGTGATGACCATGATCTAGAGGTGGTGGTCTATTGGCTACCAGTAAATCCTTTTGTAGTTCCGACTGATGAACTAGTTGTAGTACCATATATGGGTGTTGAGGAATAGTTCTGAGAGGATTTCCTACACTATATGCAGACTTTTCAAGGATCCCTACAACATTCCTTAGCTGTGGAAGAGTTCACACATGGGTTGTAACAGAATTATCTTCCCATTTTATGAAGGGATATTAGTAGACAATATATTGATTTCTATAGAGAGACGGATTTTTCAATATTAGAGAATCTAGAGACACCTCCTGGTATGAGATGGAAGCTTGTGACATATATGTTATGGGGAGTAGCTATGGACTTGTGAGATGTCTTGAATAAGGTGGATACCCTCTGAGATATGCTTTAGAGGGATTTATAATCCATGTTTTATTACTACTTTTTTTTTCTGAGACCCTGAGTGCTAAAAGGTCTGGTGATTCTATGTTTCTGAAGTAGTGTGTGATGACTGTTAATGAATATTCATCATGATTTATTGAGCATCAGTCTTTTACGCCGATTTACCTTACTAATGAGTTATTGAGGGAAAGACACTTAGATGAAGGTCTCAGAAATTCCATTCAATATCAGGCATACATTTTCAGGTTAATGGATATTAAAAATATAGTGAATCAGTTGTTATTTCTTATCAGAACCTAAGGGAATCTATTGATACAATATAAGGTTGATTAGAAACTCGATCAAGTAGTTCATATTCCATTGGAAGGAAGATTTATTTTGAGGTCACTCTTGAGGTGGGTAGTAGTATGGTTGTGAGTGTTTGTAGTCCTTTTTTCCATCAAAAATGAGGGAGATTATGACATATGAGGAATCAGTGTGATTGAGACCGAATAGAGTGATGAGGTTGCGACAGGATGGGCCATGGACAGTTTTTTTGTAAGACCTTCCATCCATTAGTTAGTGGAATGGGTTAGCTCCAACTGTATGTTTGGGAGTATGATTTATAGCTATGAATTATATTGGCATCACGAGTAGTCTCTTTCATTTAAGATGAGTTGTTGGTCATGGATATGGAAGCCAGAAACAAGTTGTACCTAGATAGCAGAGTGGGATTTCTCTAGGTAGTGAGTTTGTTTAACATGAACATAGTTTAGGACAAATATATTGTATATAGACTACCCATGAGGAGCATAGTGTGGGGACATCTACAGTGAGAGGTATGATCTTAGTATCCAATACTCTTGTGTCTTTTCTTTTTGATATAGGTTCATAACATATCTTTGTAACTTCACCTATTGTGGAAATATTTGGGATTTTTATTCAGATTTATATGTTCTTTTTGATAGTTGATACGTCATTGTGGATTCCAAAGGAAGGTGTATGCCAGTGTAGGGAGTGACCTCTTATGATGGGTGGGTGAAACTTCTTTTGGGATTTTTTTCCTTTAGATGATAGGTTTTGACGTCATGCTCAAGATAGACCGACTTGTTTCCTACTAAGCATTTGTGGGTTTCTATCTTTAGAGGGAGACCTTCACATTACTAGAGGGTGGATTTTTATTCAAAAATGTTTAATGGGATATCCATGCGCGGCGAGCTATACCAATGCATCATGGGTTTTGTGGTATGACAACCCATATTGTTGGTTATATCTAGATGATTAGGGATCACATTAATTATACTTTCCTCCAATGTTTAATCCTTTATCGGATGTTTTCCTGGATGAATTTTTAGATTTTCTATGTAAGAGAGTTGGAGTTATTTATATGTCTAATTCCAGGAGATGCACTTATATCCATTTCTCCATACATGATGGCTACTATAGAGTTTCATGTGATCAATAAGTACCTAAATGACTTGGAAAGAATGAGGTTTATACAACCCAGTACTTCTTTGGGGGGTTCTTTGATCCTTTTTGTGAAAAAGGAAGAAAATATCCTTAGATTATGTGTGGATTATAGGAAATTGAAATAGTTTATGGGTATGAATAGGTATCCATTTCCACATATAGATGACATTTTTTATCAGTTTCAAGTAAAATAGGATTTCTCAATGATTTATTTGAGATCATTTTATCACCAACTGCATGTTAGACCTATAGATATACCTCATATAGATTTTCATAATTGGTATTGTCAATAAGAGAATTTTGTTATTTCAATTGGTCTCATGAACATGATAGACATTTTCATGGTGTTGATGAACTTTTTTTCATTTTTATCTGGGTTTATTTGTGGTGGTTTTCATGGATGATATCTTAGTGTATTATCATTATAGACATTACTATTACAAACATCTTGATATTGTTTTAAGAATACTCATAGATCATTAGCTATGTGATATTCTAAAAAAGTTCCACTTTTGGATGGATATGATTCACTTCCTCATTTATATAATCTTAGAGACATGAGTACCAACTAACCTAGAGAAGGTGAGAGCTATAGTTTCTTAGGAACGGATCCAGAATGTGTTTTATATAATGAATTTCTTGGGGTTATCTAGTCATTAAAATAATTTCATACAAGACCTCTCATGCTTAGAAACAATTTTTATGCACTTGACTAAGAAGGGTGTGATGTTTTTATAGAAAAACATCTGTGAGATTTCCTTTTTGGAGTAGAATGGTAGACTTATATTAGTGTCAATCCTTATTATTTTATATCCAATATGGCGTTTCACTATGTATTTTGATGATTCATGTATTGGGATAGGAGTAGTTTTGATGTATATGGAGTGATTCATGGTGTGAATTCCCCAGCAACTAAGGCCACATGAGATGAACTACCTAAAGCACCATCTTGATTGATCCATTATTCTACATGCTTTGTGCTATAGGAGACATTATTTACTGGGAGAACGTTTTTTGATGTAAATGGACCACAAAATCTTCAAGTGTATATTTACATAGCATGATCTGAATTTGAGGTAGTGATGGTGGGTTGATTACATGAAATCTTTTAAATTTGAACTTTTATATATTCCTATAAATTGAAATGCATTTTCCAATGAACTAAGTGGGGGGAGTAAGATACAGGAAGTTCATCCAGACAGTAGTCAGTTGTAGCTTATGGCCTTGTTTTAGGAGTTTCACTTGGAGGTGTAGGATGGACACGAGTACACATTTCTCTCATTCTTGGTAGTGACATCCACTCTTCTAGATAGAGTGCAGATGAGATAGTTATCCGATGATGATGGTCTAGTCCTATGAAAGTGTGTGGCGGGTGAGGACACACCTCCTAGATAGATTTTTGGTGGAAATTAAATAATATATATTAATGGTTGCATATGGGATCTAGAATCCATACATATGAATATGATATGGTATTTTCATTCCTTATTGGGGGAAGTATACCCCGATTTCACCAACTTGTATCAGGACTTGAACAATAAATACTTCTGGATGAGTATGAAAATATAGGTAGATGGTTTAATTACAAGGTGGTATACCTATCTATAGGTGAAGGCTACAAGTCATCAACAAGATGGGCTTTTATATTAGTTACCCATTCATAAGTAGAAATAGGAATATATAGTGAGGGATTTTATGACCATTTTTTCATGGTCACCTTAAGGTAGTAATTTTGATTGGATTGTAGTTTATAGGATCATGAAAATTTCTCATTTTACTCTGACTAAGGATATATTTTAAGTAGATGACCTTGGTAGGTTTTATATTCATGAGATAGTTCGACTTCTGGGGGTTCATTAGACCATGGTATATGATAGGGATGCCTGGTTTATGTCTCATTTTTTGAAGACCTTGTAGAGGGAATTAGGTACATAGGTGTCTCTGAGCATAACATACCACCTTCGGAATGTTGTTCAATCAGAGAACATGATTATAGTTCTTGAGGTCATGATGAGGAAATGAATACTAGATTTTGGGGGGTATTGGAAGACACATATTCCTCTGGTTTAGTTTTCCTACAATAATATATAATAGGAGACTATATAGATGTAACCATATGAGTCCTTGTACGATAGGCCATACCGATCACCTCTGTGCCAGCTAGAGGCAGGTGAGGCAGCTTTAATGAGATATCTTATCAAGTAGGAGACTTCAAATAATTTCCATCTGATTAGAAAGTGGATGGATACTACAAAATATTAATATAAGTCCTATGTTTATCAACATCAATAACCTCTAGAGTTTGAGTATAGTGATATTGTCTTTTCCCATATCTCACTGAGGATGTGACACAAATGAATTAAGAAACAGCGTAAGCTTTCACAATGATATATTGAGTCCTTCGATATTTGGAGAGATTCGGGAATATATTATATCATTTTTAGTTACTTTAGAGGTACATGATCCATACATGATGCCTTCCATGTATCTTAGTTGCGCTGTTATCACATAGACCCATATCATACTATGTATCCTAAAGAGGTGGATGTAAGATCGAGACATTTTTCTAGAGATGTATTAATCTCATTATTATGTACATTTTTCTTTATTTTTATTATTTCTTTTTTTAGGTTTTACCTAGGAGTTATTGTATGAAATTGGGGATTTTTAGAGGTTTTTGGCAATGCATGGTTGGTGCACAATTTTCCAAAACTGGGTTCCCTACCCCAAAAAAACCATGAAACCACGGTTAGAGGTCGATTTGATGTTTGGTGCTTTGTTTTTAAAACCATGTTCCATTTTATTAGTAAACATGTGACTTTTGAGAAGAGATTCAATTTTAGGTGCACTGTTAGGGAAAATCATCTGGCCCAGCCTAAGAAAACATGCTTACAGAAATTAAACCCTGATAAATTAATTTAAAAATACTAAACCCCATGGTTTTATCCTCGATGTAACCTCGCTCATGAAAAACATATTTAATTTCAATTTGGACACTCCCATATGGATTCCAATTCTTTCCAAATTCTATTCTTGATGAATCGAAGACTAGATTGAAGAATCATCACCTCTCTTGGGAATAGATTTCTTCATGATTAGATTTCTCTCTCTATATTGTCTCTATTTCTCAATGATGAGGTAATAGTTTCCTCCATTATCATAGGTTTGGATCATGGTTATGATATAACTAAATATGTTTGATCCTGGATCTAGGTTTTGGATCTAGACCTTATTCTTCATTTTGCAATTGAACATTCCATTTCAATTTGGGGATTTCATTTGGTGATCATTTATCAAAGATCTTGAGGTATGTGGTATAAATTTTAAATCTCATAGTCTTTATTTAATTACATGTATGTAATTATAAAATTTCAATTTCTATTATTGGGAAATTGCATCAGAGATTTAATTGATTAAATTAAATTTCTGTGTGATAATGAATTGGATTAAACTTGGGGAAAAGGAAATTGGTTGAATTTTGATCATGAAATTGATGGGTTAATGGGATTGTGTAATTGGTTAGTTGATATATTTTTTCATTGGTTGATAATGGGAATTTAGGGAGGTTTGAAATAACATTGATAATTTATTTGGTTTTTATTAACTGTTGATAGATGGTTTAATAGTGAGTTGTTTATATTATTCATTGTGATTAAATTAAATAATTATGATTGATTTGATAGTTTAAATGGTTTACCATGATGTGAAATGTTGATGGGAGGGTTAATGCTGATTAACCTTATTGAAAGTGATGTAGATTATAAATGTGAATGATTGAGAATTGGGGTGTGCGACACACACTGCTGCTCTAAATACCCACAGGGTGCTAGGCATGACGTTATAGACATAATTTAATGCATCTAAATATTTTTGTATGGGATATGGACTGAGGCTCCAAATACAGATGAGGTGTGGGATAGGGTCTAATGCTCCAAATACCTAGGGTGTGCTAGACACGACGTTCTTTTCTCATTAGATTGGCACTAGACTATGGTTCCAAATGGTCAGGATAAGAATTGAGATGAAATGATAGATGATAACCTTGGTATTGTGATATGTGATATCCCTTTAGGATAGTCCATGCTCTATCATGAGTTGACGCATGAATTGATGGTTTAAGTTTCATCGCTAACCCTTGGGGATTTATGCTGTTAAATTAAGTAACAATGAAATGTTAATAGTATTTACTTTATTATGATTTATTCTTTACTAAAATGCATACACTGTTGTTTACTTTATATTGTTTTAGACATCATTGGTGGTGGCCTAGTGTGTTTTATTCACACCCTACATGGGATGCCTGATTGGTACCTGAATAGAATTCATGTTTGCAGGACAGTATAAGAACAAAATTCATATGTTATATGGATGATTTGGGGTGGAGCATGGATGAGGGAACTATAAATGGTGTCAGAAACCCTCTTAGTATTTATAAGTGTCTTTATTGATTTTCATTAGACACCTAACAATTATTATGTCATGAGATATCTATTATTTAGTTTTGGATATTTTATTCTAGTTTTGGTCATCATTTGATAATAGTATTTTTTAAGTTTGTTTTTTTTCATTTAGTTGTTTTATGTATTTCCATTGTTGTCTCACTTGATAAAGAGGTTATATTCTACCTATAGTATCTATATTTGACCCTCGCTTCTAGTTAGTAGCATCAACCATTCGAGGAGGAAAACTTGAGGTCATGTACTTGACCGTCTTGGGGCACCAGTGTGTGGAACCCAGGTCGGGATGTTACAAAGTGGTGTCAAAGGTTGTTTTAATTTAATTTATTTTATATTTTATTACTATTTGGGAAATGTGGATATGATACTAGGAAGAGATGATCCTTTAACATGAGCTCGTGCATGGGAATATCTAAACAATTCATGAGGTAAAACCCAAGTACCCAAGGTGGAGTTGTTGTTGTTGATGTTTTTTGTTATAGTTGGATGATATTTTAGCTTCAGTGATGCAGTTTTTATGTGATGTTATTACTTTATGATATTTTCTAACAATTGAATCACGGCTCGGTATGGCATGAGAGTTGAGTATGCATACATCATTCTAGGTACTTAATAATTAATGTGGTATGCATCATTTTTAGGCACAAATGGAAAATCAGGTTTTGGGTAATATTTTGAATTTGAAATGTTTTCCTTACATATGTAACTTAACTAAAAATAGATCATAATAAAGAATTAAAAATTTTAAAAATGATTCAAAATGTGTAAAATGGGTTTCTAATGAGAATCGTGAGTTCTAAAAGTGTGTTACCCTATTTGAATAATGACCTGGATGAGGGAAGGTAGTGGGGAGGGGTGTTAGCGCGATAGTTTTGACAAAGTGGATGGAAATATGGAATGAATTGTTATGTATTCATGTGGATCCCTCTTATGAAAATGATTTAATGTAGTGTAATTTGTCTTAAGACGTGTGTTTTTTTAAAGGATGGTAGCAGTACATGGAAATAGATGATCCTATAGTAGTGGAAAATAAGGATCCAATAGTTGGTGGTCAGGGAGATAGAGATTGGTTCCATTAGAACTTTTATTTCTTTACACAGTTTATGAAAATAGACCTAGTTAGGGTTGTAAAGAGTATGTTAGACCTAAATAAGATGTTTTATTTTTAACACCCTCCAAAATATACTATATAATGTATACCTGAGGAAAATATTTTTTGGATTAAGTCTATTGAGATGATTCTTGACAACTTTGAGACTCTTACTGATAAAAGAGTCAAAGTGGATACTTTTACGATACATGGTTAAGAGAAGCATTGGGGGACATGGGGAATTCATAAGTGAAATTGGAGAATATATGGTGGATGGAATTTCAAGAAATGTTTTTGGAACACTTTTACAACAAGATTCTCAGGAAGGATAGTGAAACATAATTCATATGGCTGACCTAGGGGTGTTTTTCTATGATGTACTATACAAGATGCTTTACATATTTAAAGGGATTTGATATAGAATTGGTAGGATATGAGGTGATTTTGGAAAAATGGTTTTAGGATGAGAATCATTATAATATTAAGTCATAGGTTAATGTATTTTTGTTACATAAGTTTACTAAGGTAGTGGATCAGGCTCCCATATCAAAGGGGAACAAGAAGGAGGATTCTAGTGGAGGAAAAGTGGTTTCTACTAGATGATAATTAGGTATGTATTCTACAAGTATAAAGCATCTCAATGAGAATTTTATTTAGAGTAGTAGGAAATAGAGTGGATAGGGGGAAGGATCAATTACTCGGGATCTTACCTGAGTTCTCTATCACTAGTATGGTAGGCCGATACACTTTCAGAGTCATTGTCCCCAACCATTGGTAGAGTGTCGATCTTGTAGTGGGATGGGAAATCTACAATGATTCTATAGTAACCCATGATTATATGGTAATATATGGAGTATATATGTGAAACCAGAGTATATGAAGGGAGTCTTATACATTGTATCAGTCTGGAATTGGAGTTCTACTTGCAAAGGTGGTCAAGGAAATGGACAAGGTGAATTTGAGAAAGAGATCTCATATTGGTAGAGTGATGTAGCTTAGGGAAATAAAACTACATCATAGAGAATATGGGTAGGATATTTTCATGTAGTTAAGCCTACACTTTAGGATAGTGTGGCTAGATCATCAATGGTTTGAGGTACTATTCTTATAGAATCTTTTCTAGTTGGTGCCTTATTTGATACTAGTGCCTTTCATAAATCAATATCTACAAAACTTGTTAATGTGTTGAGTTTGTCAGTGGAGTTATTGAGTGTATTTCTAAAGATAAATACACATTTATGGGTATGGTCAAGAGACATATGATTAGGGGTGTTCTCTAGAGTTTTGTGAGTATCTTTTTCTATGGGATCTTTACATCATTGAGATGATAGGCTTTGATGAAATTATGGTTCTATAGCAGTTAGTGGCATATTTCTCCCACATATATCATTAGCATAAGAGAGTGCCTTTTACTTCTCTGGAGGGAAAAAATATTTTCATCGTGGAGTGGGGGATATCCATGTAGTCCATGTGGTGCCAATTCATTAGTAATTTAGGGGTCTCAACACCCACATTTCTAGCCTATTACTAAATTATGTCGGTGAAAATCATGATGTATTTCCACCCATATTGGATGGGTTCCAAGTCATGTTTCCTGATAACTTATCAAGGCTTCTACCTGAGAGAGATTCGGAATTTATGATTGACCTCAAATTGAGGGATAATCTGGTTTCTATTCCACATTAAATAATCAAAACAACATAGTTTCAAGAGCTTAAGACTCATAAGGAAGAGTTACGGGATATGGGATTTATCCATCTGAGTACATCACCATGGGGTTCCCCAGTCTTTTTTTCTATGAAAATTTATGAAATGATGCGCTTATGTGTTTATTACCATAATTTTAATCAGATTAAAATAAATTAATAACATCATCTTCCACATATCGATGAAAACATCCCATGGTTTAGATAATCTTTTATTTTATATAAGATTTAATGAAGATTAGGTTTTCATCAGTTGAGAGGTCAACCTTCGGATATACTGTGGATGACTTTCAGAAGTAGGTAAGGCCATTGTGAGTTTTTTGTGATGTAGATTGGTTTTATAAACACTCTAGCGGTCTTTATGTCCATAAGTAATATAATATTATACCCATAACAAGTTTAATTTGTGGTAGTGTTTTTCGATGATATCTTTGTGTACATCAAGACACATAACGATCATTCCAAACTTCATCACATCATCTTGAGTACACTGAGAGAACATCGAATATAAACCAAACTGTCTAATGGTCTATTCTAGATTAATCAGGTACATTTCTAAGCTCACGTCATCTTGGAGAAATGTGTTTCTGTGGGTCTAGAGAAGGTGTAGGCAGTTGTTTCCTATGATTATACCATTTAATATCCTCAATTTTCTTAGATTAGTGGGTATTATAGAAGTTTCATCCATGATTTATTCTATTTGGAAGCCACACTTTCAGGCTTGACCTAGAAGTGGATAATTTTTGAATAGCCTGTGGAATGTGATTATTCCTTCCAGGAGTTGATGAAGCATTTGAAAATAGCACCAATCCTGATCCTACCTGAGTCAGGTGACGATTATATGGTGTTTTTGACACATTTGTGATTTTCCTTGGAGTTCTGTTAATTTAGGGATATTGATTTGTGTCATATAGGTTATAAGAGTTAAGGCCACATTAAAAAAACTACCCTAAGAAAAACCTCATGTTAGATATAGTGGTTTTTTATTTGAAGTTTCAACGACATTATCTATTGAGTGATAATTTTACTATGTATACCGATCACAAGATCTTAAATTATATCTTGTCACAATGAGACGTTAATATTTGACAATGATGATGGGTTGAGTATACAAACTCATTTTATTTTGAGCTATCATTTATTTCTAGAATGGGATGTAGTGTTGTTGACACTCTAAGTAGGAAAATTTTACTTAATCCTTTCAAGAGTCTAGCTCTATGTGGAATATGATTACTTTACTATATGATATTAATGTTGTGGATGAGAGGGTCTATGAATAGATGAATCTTGTATCAGTTTTGATGGAGTGTACACTCTACAGACAGACCAAGGATAGACAATATGAGGTTGAATAATTTTTTTCTTTGAGGTAAATCCATGAAGGTGGGTAGCCACCTTCAGATTATATTATATTTTCTTATGAGATCATCTATTTCATGAATAAAGTTATTGTGTGTACTAGTATTTGGGTGGAATTGATGTGTGAATATAATGACTCGTAGTGGGAAGTGTATCCAGGATTGACTAAAATGTATCATGACCTTCATTGTAAATATTGTTTTCCATGCATAAAAAATAAAATTTTGGGGTTTGTGACAAGATGATACACCAGTCACTGGGTGAAGGCCTAATATCAATGACCAGGTAGTTTCCTACAGTCATTTCCCATTCTATAAAGGAAGTGGGATGTTGTTACCATATAATTTTTGTTGGGTCATCCAAGGAATCCTAATAAGAATTATTCTATTTGGGTGTTTGTGATCTAATTGATTAATGTAGAGCATTTCTTTCCTAAATGAGAATCTTTGTCAATGGAATATTTGGGAGACATATACATTTAAGAGAGATTAAATCTATATGGGGTACCATAGAGTATTGTCTCATACCATAACTCACATTTTACTTATTTCTTCTGGAAGGGATTGAAGGAGTATTTTGGTACACTTTTCTTGTTGAGTATGATATTCCACCCATAAATATATGGGCAGTCAGAATGTATTATATAAGTTCAAGAGGATCTACTTTGAGAATGTGTTATAGACATTGGTTGGTCTTGGTAGAATGACCTAGAATTGGTAGAGTTAACCTATAACAATAGTTATCTTGAATCTAAAAAGATAGAACCATATAAGCCTCTTTATGGTATCCAATATAGATCATCTCTATGTTGGACGGAGTAAAGTGAGTTAGATCTGTTGGGACCATGTATCATGCAGGTGATGTCAGAGCAGGTTCGTTGGATTTAGAAATGTACGACTGTGTCTAGGAGTAGTTAGATGTTGTATGTTGACAGATTCATAATACTACTTGACTTTGTTGTGGTTAATCATATGTTTTTTAAGTGTCACCTATATTGGGTTACTGTATGATTCATAGGTTGTAAAATTTGGCCCCTAGGTTTTTTTGGAAAATTTGAGTTTGTGCAGAGAATCAACAAAATGGTGTACTTTTTATCTCTTACATATAAGTATAGTGGTATGCATGATGTTTTTCATGTGTCACAGCTTCGGTGGTATCACCCAGACCCTTATCAGGAGATAAATATGGATGATGTTGATCTTTAGACAGATGCATCCTTTATGGAGAATCTGATACATGTTATGAATCACAGTGAGAAAGTGTTGTGGGGAAAGTTTGTGTCAATAGTTCATGTATTGTGGAAACAATGGCATGTTCAAGAAGAAACATGGGAGATATATGGGGATATTTAGGCTCAGTGGTCCAATATTTTTTCTTTTAAATCTTTTAGATGTTTCAGAGAATAAACTCAAGGATGACTTGTTAAAATGGGGAAAGATTATATGAGCCTATCCTTTTTATAGACATTTCTCAAGCTAATTTTTTTGTACTATTTTTTCTTCTATTCAATATATCATGTTTCGGATTTTACATAGTGATTATTTGGGTAAAATTAGATATTTTTTAGAGTTTTTGGGCAGTGCACGGTTTTCACAAACCATGAATCCTTCCCCAACAAAGCGTCCAACCCAAGACAGAGGGGGATTTCACAGTTGGGGTATAGTTTTTGAAATTATTATACATTTTAGTAGTAACCATTTCAACCCTAAGAGGAGGTTCACAGCTAAATAAAACTATTCACTATATCCCAAGAAACTCTGCTTGTGGAAATTAAACACCTAAAAAAATACTTTCAAAGTCCACCCTGCCCCCTCGGTTTTAACCCCAATCCGACCCCACTCAAACATAACATTTTTTATTCGATTTTGTAGCTTCATTGATGGATTTAAAGGCCTTATGGACTCTGTTCTTGATGAATTGGGGACTGAATTGAAGGATCATCACATCTTTCGATAATAGATTTCTTCCCGGTTAGATCTTTCTCCCCCACCCCCCATATCTATTTCTAGATCAAGAGGGAATGGTTTTTCTCTATTATAATTTGTTTGGTCTAGGATTTGATAGATATTACTCTATTTGATATAGGATATAGGTTTGGGATCTAGATATTATTCTTTCTTTCTTTTTTTGAAATTGAATATCCCGCTTCAATTTGAGGATTTTTGTTATTGGTCTTCCATCAAAATCTTGAGGTAGGCGGTCTAAATTAAAAAACCTATAGTCTTAATTTAATTAAATGTAAGTAATTGTGTTATTTTGATTTCCATGATTGGTAAATTTCATCAGAGATTGAATTGATTTAATAGAATTTCCATAAAATAATGAATTTTCTAAGACATGGGGAAATTCAATTTAGTTGAATTTTGATCAAGAAATTAATGGGTTAAAGGGATTGTGTGAATGTGTGATTGGATAAATGATGAAATATTAAATTGGTTGATAATGTGAATCGAGGGAAGTTTGGAATAACCATGAAGACTTAATGGGTTATAATTAAATGTTGATATATGGTTTAATGGTGAATTGTACATATTATTTGATTTGATAGTTGAAATGGTATACCATGATGTGAAATATTGATGGGAGTGTGAATGTTGATTATCCTTGTTGAATGTGATATATGTGATAAATGTGAATGATCGAGAAATCTGGTGTGGGGAATTGAATGATGCCCCAAATAACCACAGGGTGTTATCCATGATGTTCTATACCCAGTTAAACGAATTTGAATATTTGTTTTATGGGATAGGGATTGATTCTCAAAACACCGATGAGGCTTGTGATAGGGACTGATGGTCCAAATACCTATAGGGTGCTAGACATTATGTTCTATGCCCATAAAAATTTCATTGGACTATGGTTTAAAATGGACATTATATGAAAGTACATGAAATGATAAATGATATCCCTTAGGAATAGATCATGTTTCAAAATGGGCAGAAGCTAGTATTGATGGTTCGGGTGTCATCGTGAACCTATGGTGATTTATGCGATTAATTAAAGAATTACAAAATGTGGAAACTATTTAATTTTTTTACCTTATTCATTATAGAAATACATACACAGTTATTTACTTGATATTGTTTTAGACATCATTGGCAGTGGCCTACTGATTTATACTCACACCCTACATGGGTTGCTGGATATGTAACCAAAGGGAATGCATGTTTGTATGACAATATATGGGCAAGATCCCTATGTTAGATGGCTGATTTGGGATGGAGAATCATTTAGGGTACCAGAAATTGTGTCAGAACCCACTTGGGAGATGTTGGTGTATTTATTGGGTTTTATTTAGACACTTGACACTTATTATGGAATGACATATCTACAATTTACTTATGGTTATTTTATTCCTATTTTGGTTATCATGTGATACTGGTATTATTCTAGATATGGTTATTGTCATTTATTATTGTTTATTTTTTTAGGTTGTTGTGTTTCTTTGATAAAGAGGGTATAGTATACCCATGGTATATATATTTTACTATCATTATTAGTTAGTATCCTCTAGAGTATGAGGAGGCATTCTTGAGGTCATGTAACTGACCATATCAAGGAACTGGTGTGTGTCACATGGGTATGGATGTTACAATGGAGCTATAGGTTTATGCATCCTTAAGGGAGCATCTTATTCATATTTTCCACAGGATACCTAAGGCTCTATGAGGTCGGTCGGTTCCTATAGTATGTTTGCTATGGAAGCATGTCCATTTATAGAATGATAAATGGGAGTGGGAGGCTGACGTATGTGCTTAGTGGCCAAATTTATTCTTAAGAGATTTTGTACCACCCTTAGAATAGAAATTCAAGGAAGAATTGTTTTAAGGGGATAATATTATAAGATCTTGTGATTTCCTATATGGTATGGATCTTTTTATTTCCAGCTTAACTACTTGATGTTGGTAAATTTTGAGTGGCTAATGTGGTCGTGAGACTATTGGGGTGTCTAGGGCTTGATCGCAGCCTTGATTTTTGGATTGATAAGCAAGGGAAAACAGTTAAAAAAACCAAGTGTGACAGCCTCTAGTGTTACCAATAACGGTTTGGGGATGAACAGATTGGAGTAGGAAGAACAATGTTTTTTTGAAATCATGAATCTTCGAGCGCACACCCGTGTGAAATGATTTAAACCTTTAACGAAGTGGTGTTTCATAGTTTATGCAGAGTTAGTCAAACTGTGTGCATGAAACTGTTTGGGGTCTCCCTTGACATAGTGAAGGGTATCTAATTGGTGAAAAGTTTATCCAACTGTGCGACCAAACCATGTGACCTATTAATTTTAGTGGAATTTACCGTTTCACACACACCTAAATTAAAACCGCAACCCCCCTCTTTATTTTGTTTTCTCCATAAGATAAAATTAGTGCAGGAGCTCCCATTGAATCCATTTCGTAGGATTTTCTCCCATTTAAATATCTGAAATCTGATTCAAGAGTAGTCAGTCTCGTTGGATCCTCATCAATAAGTATTAAAATCCACTTATGTCATTATTTTTTTGACTTGGTATCTACTGTACTATTTTTGTGTGATTTGATATGCCGAATTTTGAGGCCTCTAATTAATTATTAATTTTTATTCGGATTTGGACCCAATAAGTGACTAATACTAGATGAGTGATCTAATAAAAACCTACTATAGGTGGTATATACCTATTCCCATATGTTTTATCCATTTAATAGAATTATATAGTAGTGTCACAAGCTGTAATTTCTGAAACTTCCCCTTAAATTGATTAAATGGTTGAGTTTAATGAATTTGAACCGGTTTAGGTTTCCCACTAGTTCCATTGAGTTTTTTTGTGGTTTTTAGCCACAACCTAGGCCACCTATGGGGTTTTCCTTTGTATATTATTATTTTTACACTAATTTTTGGTTTCATAAATATATCCTAGATAAAGGAATCCCTTTTTAAACCGAATGCCAATTTAATTGAGATATTAGGAGAAGTATTGTCTTCTATTCTAGGTGATAACATGATGTGAATTTGTTTAATTGTTTAAATTAAATTTTTGAAAATGAGATGGATGGACTCATGTAATGTGAATGTTTATGAATTGATGAATGATAATGATTTATAAAATGAAATGGTATCATATTCCTTGGATGAGCCCCTTGGATCCCGATTCCATAGAATCTATGGATGTTTCCCCCATAGATATTATTTATGGTAGTTGATGACTTGGACATGGTTTCTCCTTGGATCCTAATTATGTAGGATTCCTTGGGCCTTGATACACCTTGGATCTATATTTCTTGCCTCACATTGGATATGATTTGTTGACATGCTCTTTATAACCCACCCTAGTCTTTACAAAGTTTCCATTAAGATGCTCTTGGGACTTGACATGGGTGACTTAGTCTTCTATGCCTTATATTTAACCCTTCATGGTATGAAACTTTTGTTTATGTAGCATAAATCTGATGAATTTTATACACTTGGTTATATATCATGGCCATGGTTAATGATATACATTTGATTATATGGCATGGCCATGGTGGATATGTTTGTTACTCCAACTGATAGTCCGGGTATGGGAAATAGTTTACAGTTGTTAGAGTGTATAGTTATCACACACATTTATTTATGTTTTATAGCTACCCTTGTTTTAAGAATCTTGACTATTATTTGTATGGAGATTTGGTAGGTTGTACAGTACCACTTGACTTGTATCAATTTAACTTCCGTAAATTTATTCATGTAATATATTACACATTGTTTTAGCTTGTATCAAAAAAATTTAAATTATTATAAACACTGTTGGTGGTGGACTATTATGTGTTATATCACACCCTATTTGAACCACTGATGAGTACCTTGACAAACTTATAGGATAGAGGTAGGGACTTTTTCATGTACCCACTGTACGGTACTAAAATTTTTTATTCCTTAGAAACACGGGAGCACATTACTAAGATATTATTATGATTCTAGATTTGATAATTCCTTTTTAGTCTTCTTGGTATTTTGATACATGTATTGTAATTGATTCTTGAATACCTATTATCCTTATTTGTAGAGACATGACATGACAAATCATTTTTTATATGATATTTCATTTGACATTGTTTATTTATTATAGAATTTTGGATCATTTATCTTATGTTAGTTATTTATCTACTCATTCTATTCTTCTGTATGATTATTTCCAATGTGTTATACTATTACATGATGGAATAGTCTTTTCACATGCACACCATAGGCCCTTGCTACAATTCATAATCCTCTGCAATATGGGGAGGCATACTTGAGTTCATATGACCCACTATCTTAGAGAATTGTTTAGTTGAATTTAGGGTGGGATATTATAGCAGCTTCCACTAGTACTACATGAATATACACCTATATAATGTGTCATGAATGTCCCATGGTGGAATAAAATAGATGATATAGGCTCCCATTTATATATCATGTGTGATATTTAATTTTTTAATTGATTATTTTCATTAATGAAAAATAAATATGAATGTTTTTAAAACCATAAAGAGGTGTTATTGGTTTTAAAAGTAATATAATAATAGGAAACATATTTTCCATGTAAATTTAGAACTATCTTATAATATAACTTTAAATAAAATTTATGCATGTCGAAATGTTGGTGGGGACCTACTGAGAATTTTTATACTCATTTCTTTTTCAATTCAATTTCAGTATCCTGATTCATCTTTCTACTCGTCTTGGGGAATTGATTTTATTTGTCTTCGTTGGTCCCTAAAAATCATAATGAGGTTAGTGTTTGTTGATTTTTATTAATTTTTCATTATTTAATTAGATAAATAGGTATTTTCTTCTATCAATTATGGGTTTTAGTAGATTCATTATGTATGTATAGAATCAGGTACTATTGGTAATGAATATTTCTATGGTGGTAGTTCGAGGTGAGTTGAGGGGATACTTTATTATTTATTGATCTGCATTAATTTTTTGTAAACTTTTGATTATACTTGATTATTTTTTTTCTACTAGCGCATGGGCATCCAACATATGGAGTGGTGATTCCCAATTTTATATTGATAATATAAATCATTTTATATGAGTTATTATACTATGTGATTTCATTCGATGATAATGGAACTTCTAATTAGCCTAGGGGGATCAGAGATTCCCCTTGGGAAAATCGACGGCCAATTAAGCCACTCGATGGATAGATGTCTCAGGATGGTCTGTAAAAAATGGTATCCTGGCATTGGTAATTCAAAATTCATCAATCTTGAAGTTTCTTTTTTTATTTGGGAAATAATGGTACTATAGATATGTACTTTTAGAACCCTATAGGTATACTTGAGGGAGAGTGTGGTAAGCTCTCTTTCATTTGGAGGCCTGAGTTTTCAGTGGTAGTATGAACTTGAGTCAGAGATTATAATTTGTATTTTTATCAGTTTCATGTATTTAATATAAAAACTATTTTTCAGTTTACAATGATTTTCAAGTGATTTGGAGGTTCTCTTAAAATTTTGGTGATCGTTGAGTAAGATCTAGAGTGACACTGCTATACCCCTTGGTATAGACAAAAATGTAGAGCCTTTTTGGATGGTTCTATGGACTCTGTTAAACATGAATGTAGTTTTATGTTCTATTATGTTCTTTTTATTGACCTCATTTAATTTCAAAATCACTCTTAACATGAATTATCACTTATTGGAGGGTAGTTAAAGAGGAGTTTGATGATGTTTGATGTTATTTTATTGATTTTGATGTGGTATTTGATGTTATGTTTTAGTTATAATTATAAATTTTAAAATGTTTTTTAGGGTGAAAATGATATTTCATTATTTCTTATTAAATTTTTTTGTTTCAAAAATTGGTTTTTGTTGGTCATTTAAATGGGGATTCATTATCCATAATATTTGGTTTATCAAGTCATCGATTTCATTATGGGATCTAGAAAAAAACGTTTTTTATAAAAAAATGGATTTTTATGGAAATGGTTTAAAATTAATCCACTTAAAAAAAGATTTCAAATGATTTTTTCTTAAATTGAGAGTGATTTTTACAATTATTTATCAAAAGTTATTATTTTTTAAAAGGAAAATAAGTTTTGTGGTGTGTGAGTAATGTGTCTTTTTCAATGAGATCTATGTTTTGAATGTATACCATTTATATAAGACAGTTGAGTGTGTGTTGTAAGAAATGAATTGAATATTTTCAGGTCCTTTCTTGTTTCACATATGCCACTATGAATGGTTAAGTAACATATGAAAAGGCATGTCTGATAGGACAATCCTCTTTGTGATTTCTTTTTCATTTGGAGGAGATTTATTTTGTTCCTGACTCTACCCATACTTTGAATAAAGTGGTGTAATTTGAACCTTTTTTGTATCAAATATGAGGGACTCTTGTATTAGTAATATATTAAATTAGGTGTATATTAAGGTTCTTATTGGGAAGTGGAGTAATTAGGAAGAGTTTATGGAAATCATCAATTCTCGTGGAACTTCAGGATCTCCTAAGGTGAGAACTATTGTAGGATTGTTCATTTGAACTAATTGTGTTATAAGAATAATTCTCAAGTATTTTATAGTTATTTTTTGATATATTATAATTATTTGAATTGTAATGTGTATTTTGAGGTAATTCTTGGTTAGTAGTTTCCTTTAGGATCACTTTGATTGGTTCTTATGGGATTTGGTTTTTTATAGTCTTTTTTGTATTTGGATGCATTTTTTTTATCATGTGGAGTTCAATTTATGTGTTAGCTGGGTGGTAAGGTTTGGATATTCATGGAGGGACACAGAAAAAACCATGGTTATATACTTGGGTGGATAGGGTTTGGATGGAAAATTTTAGGTTGCCTACTAGGTGTTTTCTATTCTACATATGGTAGGTTCATTGTGAGATGGTGTGCCATTATTGATACTCTAGATCACTCTCTTATGTAGTGAAATCCGGTTAAATAATCTGTATTTATTTGGTTTAGATGTAATATTAATATTCTTTGAATATTGTTTTATTGGTGTACAGGTGTTCCTTTCGGTTATCCCCATCTTCGAGTTTTTTTGGGTTTTATATTGATGTTAACTTGAGGTTGTTTTATAGATATAGTTCTTTGTTGGTTATAATTTTCATTTTTTGTTATTATTTGTTCCATATATCATTGTTTATAAGAATTATAAATGATGGGGAGACTTACAATTGGCCACTCTTCTCTTATGACTTGGAGGTATCTAGTTTGGGTTGTGTTGTACTTAGCGAGGTCTCATGATTTTAGGAGATCAATTTGGTTCTTTTGGTCTCATGATATTTTTGGGCGGTTTTAATTTGTTCGATATCTTCTTATTTCTTTCCCTAGTCTATTTACCTAATTAATTGATATGTAATTTTCATTCTTTTTTCAAATCCTATTACTTTTACTGAAGACTTTCTAGCGGGAGGAAGTGGTATATGGGGGAGAATTGTCACCCCGATATCATATAATGGACATTTATTTTATTATATATATTTTTATTTGAGTAATTTTTTCTTTATGTAATTTTTATAGATGGAATTTTGGATTTATATAGGTTTTTAATGGCTGCACAGTTAGCCAGTACGGTAAGGTAAACCGTGTGACAATCGTGCACTTTTCAATACAACTTAACAATGTCATCTAGAAAAGATAATTCCTAGTTATCCAAACTGTGTGAGTTACAAGGAGAAACCATATGGCGTGTTTTGAGGTTCCAATATCCTCGGAATGGTTGGATCATGGATTACTAAACATTGTTCCATTATCAGTTTTAATTTTTTGTGAAAATTACCTTTTCCCCCTCAAAAATTAAAATGCCTTCTCTTCTTCTTTACCCCTTTGGATTGCCTGACACCCTCCCAAATGAGGCCACTTTATTGTGGGCCTCTCCCTCTTTTTATATCCCCTTTCCATGGTGATTCCACCTGGTTTCATCATGATTCTGTTCGAATATCCATTTTAGGGACTCATATTCCCTTTTTTTTCTCATTCCTCTTTTTTTATTCTCTACCCATATTTGCACCCTTCTTGGGAAAACCCTAGGGAAAGGTTTGTACCCAATTTTTTTTTTCTTGTGTTATGACTCCATTGGGTTTTTTCATCTCATTTTTTACGTTTTGAACCATTCATCATTTATTTGAGGTAGGTTATCCCCTTGACCTAACTTTTAATTTTAGAACAATAAACGTCTTTATTTCTAAATTAAATTTTTAATTATTCAATGGTGGTATAAATTTTTTTTTTACATTTAAAATTATATTTTATATTAGTTTCCATTGAAAGAGATGGGTTTTCCATATTTCAAATAATGGTTTAATTTTTTAGTAAACCAAATATACTATTTTTTTTTATGCTACCCAAATAGATATTTAGAAAATATATTAATGTTATTAAGGATATTTTCGATTTTAAGATTTACATTATAATGGTTTTAATAGGGATTGTAAGTGATTATTTAAATGAAAAGTATTGATAAACTCTTTAAATTATTGCTCTCAATGTAAATTGAGATTTAAAATAATTTTTACCCCATTTACGTCATGGGGTAAATTAAATAGTTAAGTTAAATTAATTTATGTGTTTTTATAAAAATGATGTGTTGATTTTTAAATGGATTTCAAAGGGGTGGACATAAAGTTTGATGTTTTAAAAATCATTTTATATGTGTCCTTGAATTACTATAAAGGACTCAATATCTTGAGATAGTTTTTTAAAAGGCTTATTTGGAACTCTAAACGGTTAGAAAGTATGTGGGTGTGTAAGATACTCTCTTGAGCCCTATTTGATTATGATTAATATGGTTTTATCATGAGGGGCATGCTTTATATCTTTTGTTTCATGTCGATTATATGATCGTATTGGTTTCTTGAGAGGGATTTTGGGATGAGGGTTAGTATATTGTTAATTATTATTATTGATTGTCCACATTACTTTTTTTCTACCTTGATTTATATTGTACATGGAGACTTTATTTAGTGTTATCTTATTCATATAATGTGTATTGGTTAAAAAAAATTTAGGTTTTGGTTTTAATGTAATATTTGTAATGAAAATGGGGTTCCTTGATATAGTGTGTTTTATTTGTAAAGAAATTTTCTCTAAGTTATTGTTTTAATTTAATAAAAACAAAGAGGAAATTTTATTAAACAATTTTTATGTGTTATTGGTTTTAAATTTAATTTAAAAATAAAAACCTATTTTATTATAGTATTTAAAAATATCATTAAAATGGTTCTATAATTTAAATTTAGGTATGTGGAAAAGAGGGTGGTGGCAAACTAGGTATTTTTATGCTCACACCTTTTTCATTATAGTTTTAATATTTTGATTCAACTATTGACCACTCTTATAGGGTTAATTATTTACGGATTGGTTAGTCCCTAAGGATCTATTAAATGTTATTATTTATTATGTTTTATTTTTTTTCTCTATCACATCATCTATATTTTTTTCCCCTACTTTCAGTTATGGGCATTAGTGGATGCATTATATATATAGAGATTTGGGTACTACTGGTGGTGGTTGTTTTGTGGTGGGAGTTAGAGGTTAGTAGAGGGAATTCTTTGTGTGTTTTTCTTTACACTAAGTTTTTTATGGTATTTCTCTTTTTTTCCAATTTGATTTGTATTGGATGTTCGACTTATAATATGGTTGTGATGGAACTTTTAGATAAATTTTAATATTTATTTATTGTTTTTTATTTGGTGAAACCATTACCAAAATATGTTTCCTAGATGATGAGGACCTTGTTCCATCATGGGGATATTATGAATTACATTTGGGATTGTCACAAGACAGCTCAGGTGCTTGGTTCAGGGGTGTACTAATGCCAATTTGTGACATTGAAACTGGAAATCCAACCCTAACATCATCACTTTATTCCTAATCATAATTTCAATGTATTCACTATAATATTTTTTTATCACTATAAAACCAATTAATTTTAAAACAACCCCTTTTTTACATGAGTTAAAATTGATTTTTGATACCTCTTCTCTAGAGAGAGCCCTGGATTCTCCACAACTACTACAATTAAACTATAAGAAATAATTTCTTTTTCCACAACCCATATTAGGTTTTATGTGTCAAATAACTTGAAATTTTTACTCTATGGTAAATTTATATTGAGCATAAGTCGTATAGATGAATGAAACTCATCTTGATATCAGTAAATGTGAGCTCAGTGTTGTGTTAACCAGTCCATGCCCAATATTATATAAAATGATTTCATATTTAGAATATAAAAATAATGGAAGTTCCCATATTAGCAAATTCATAATTTGAACATATATGACTCCTTTTTTATATATTTTCCAAAATTAGTGTCAATTCTTATTAACATTCTATATAATTATAATTACAATCCCCTTAAAATCACCAATTTCAAAAAAAAAAATGAATTAGTGGCCCATGTATAAAATAATTCACATAAAAGTGAATATGGTACTAAAATTATACATTTCACTGTTTAAAGTCCCTTAATAGAATTGTTCATAGAGTAATCCACTATATAAAATTGATATTTTTCCTCAATCTATATCTAGGTGGTAATCCCTACCATAAAGAAGGAGCGATTGAAAACCAACCTTATACACCATGTCTACCTCTTTGACCAGACCTACTAATTGGTTTTCAATTTTTCCTACTATATTGAAACACTACTGTTTTCTAAATTTTTCTAATTATTTTTTTTAACATATATATATATTATGATTAGGTTAATTTTAATTTAATTATTAAATTAAATAAAAAAATCATATGAGTTTTATAGTTATTAATATGATAAAATAGACATATATTCATATATAAAAACCATATTTAATTTTGAAAAAAAAGTAATTAGTAAATTTAAATAGGATTTAAATATCATGTACATCAATAAAAATATTATTTTTTGAGTATACATTCCTTTTTAGGCATCAAATTTTAAATTTAGCATTGTATTTTTTTCTCAATATCAGAAGTAAAAGTATTTGAATAATATATCTTAGCACGATGCTTCTAGTAAAAATTGTAATTATAAAAATTATGGAACACAGTAAAAATATATTAATACAAAAATACATACAATAAATATTAATTTATCATTATAAGAATGAAAATGTAAAGGTATCTAGAATCTATATTTTTTACGTGAATTATTGTCATGTAGTCAATTAGAATTACATTAATATATTCAATAAGTAAAACTATTTTTTATAAATATTTATACATCATTATAAATTATATAGATAAATAAATGATATTAAGAAACTACAATAATGGTATTAAAATATATTTCATAGTAAAATAATGATTTTATAATGCATTATTTTTCGTATAAATATGTATTTTCATAAAAATTTATTTTATTATTTGGTCATAAAAATTTCACTTTCAAGACAAAGAAAATTCCATCAAACTCAAAAAATGATTGAAAAATTGTTCGGAATAATATTGAAGAAGAATATTCAAAGGAAGAACTGACCCCACGAAGATCATGTCACTTTATAGATTGTTACACTTATTGACAATCTATTTCTTTACATAGCATCCAAAAACTAAATTGTCCATGGCATTGACACAGTGGTTCCATCACCCGCAAACAAACTATATACATTTTTTTGGAGGAATGTGGTAATTTATGCCCCTTAAAATGATGTTCTTTCCTAAACTATGTAGTTTTTAGGATGAGCTGGCATCGCTAGCGCTAGTAAATGACAACCCCTATTAGCTAATTCCTTAGGCCTCTGTAGAAAATGGTATGTGGCCCTCTATAAATGGCTAGAAATTCCAGAAACTATCCCCTCTATTCCCATATTAAAGGACCCCTAGGGGGTAAAAAAGGGATTGGAAACAAATCACAAAAAAGGGACAGAGCAAAGAAAAAATATAGAGGGTCTGGGAGAAAAATCTTCAGCACCCGAAGCACTTTGTAGAATCCATCCTATAAACCATATGTGGGTGGCCCTTGGTAGAAACCATCTCATGAAACACATGTATATGAAGTGTGGTTAGCGATATTGGGGCTTCATTTTATGATCTTCAAAAAAATGATTAATGGATAGACCCTTTGGGGGCAACCCTTCCAAATTTCTCCTTCACGGATGATGCTTTCCCAAAAATGATTCACAGAGAATACTATACAGACATTTATATCCAAATTCAATGGACAAAAATTTATAAGGAGTACCACTAAATATTCAAAATCAACTTAACAAATTATTCCCGAAATAGCATAGCTCTCATTGTTATATACCAAAAAACTGAATACCTTAATAACCATAAACCTTAATGAAAACGTGAATGATTTTAGATTAAAAATGAATAAGTATTTAAGTAAAATCCTTATATTTCTCAAGATTCTTATAATAATAATATCATAAAATAATTCTAGAATCCAAAACAATACTTTAATTATCCCACATCAACTATTGTAACAACATAAGGTTGTCCTTGATCCACATTCATCTTCTGAGCTACATTTCCTTGACACTTGGGAAATTAATTTTCATAGTACACCATATCCTTACTTTTGAAGTGTTGGAAATTTTAGAATTATTTATTAACCTTAAAATCCATAATATTCTATCATTTTTCTCCCCACATAAAGCAAACTCATTTTCCTTTTAAGCAAGTAATGGGTTGTTTCTGTCCATAATTATCACTTGTAGGGAAATTTTCATTCACTTGTTTCTTTTATTGATAAATTTCTCTATCATCCTATTATTTTCTTCATTCCATTCAAATTCATAATACATAGAGAATTATATCATCATCTTGATAGAGCATGATAATATATCTTTGTATGATGATAATTTTTGGGAGACCAGTTCCCTATGGGGGAATGGTTTTAACCCATCAAATAATCAATCAATATTTTTATTTGGATTGCATACATTATCCGTAGCATGACTTGATAACATTGTAAAGTTGTATTAATACCTAGTTACATTATCATCTTCTTTTTTCCACACATTCAATAATTATCTCTCAATATCTACTCTTTGTTCATGAGGGAAATATTTTTCCAAGAAAAGTACCCCAAAATCATTCCATTCCATATTTTCTATTTCATTCGCCTAATTTTGTTTCAAATAAATGACCATCATTGATCTATATCTCCTAAGAGATTATAAACTTCCATAATAACCTTATCCCTTTCATTACTTTCTAAGGTGAGAAATATATTATCCATGGAACTCATCCACTACTCAATTACAAATGGATTTGTAGTCCTATTATATTATAGAGATTATTTTCACATAAAGTGTTCTAATATTTCTCCTCCATATTGTGTATCATGATGCTCTATATGAGTAAGGTTATTATTCATCTCCTGATTCAGTCGTCCTAGTATAGTTATGTGTTTCTCATAAATAGTGTTAGCTCCACCACAAATATTATTATCTTTCATAAGAGGTAAATATATACATCATATACACACGTTGATATAGTTTCCATTCTTTCCACAACGATCTACTTCAAGATAGTAGAATACACTAAATTAGGTTATGAATCATAATACATAATCTCAAACTAGAAAAAAACTTAACATAAATTGAATTTTTATGCATAACTAATCTTATAATCATAAACATGGATTCATTGGAGAGACATTTACTTTTAAATCATTCCTAATAGTTTATAAATAGAATGTGATTTTTCCTAAGAATATCCCCTAGTAGTGTCAAACTAGGTGTGTATTAAGGTCCATTGTTGTGTACCAAGTTACCCCAATTCAGACTCGGGATACATTTTCAGAGTTGTCACCCCCATGGTATATCTGTTCCAGAACCGAGTCCACATATTGTATCTAGAGAGGGATATATTTCTAGGATGTCCCACATAATCTATACCTTATCAAAATTCTAAGATGTTCTTATATTATTATCCTAGAAGAATATCTTACAGTTATGTTTCCTACACTATGTTTTCTAAATATATTTTCCAAGGTTTATAATAAACTTTCTTTGATAGAAACTATAAATACCTTAACCCCGATATCTTAGAGTCGTTTCCTTATATTAGTACATTTCAATATATACAAGAATCGAATCCAAAAGGACCTATCATTTTAGTAGTTTTGGAAGTTAGATTACATAAATTAACTTTATAGTATAACTTGAAAGAAAATAAAATATATAAATTTCATTATAAACACTCATAAACTCCTATATTATCCCTATAAATCATTTATAATATACATCTTCACATCTCGGGGAAAAAAGAAAAAAAAGCAATGGTTGAGCTCAGATGCTTAGTAAGGGTAATTAATACAGAATAAAATAATATAAATAATAATTCATGGTGAATGACTATAAACTCAGGCCATTATAAAACAATACTGAACATGATATGGAAAGAAAAAAAGCTGAATAAATAATTCCATATAAATAATTACATGATAAGGAAGCTTACCCATAGATATGTTACTACTTAAATATTCACATGGATAATAAAATAATAATATCATAATAGGGGAATACATGTTCTATACATCCAAAACATATCACCAAGTCTTTATCCTAGATATCTGAAAATTATTAAGGTCATAGTCAAAACCATATCTCAATGTGGGCAAGGCCTCCACCAAGTCAATATTTTTTTTCTCTCATGAGACCTACTGACACATCGAGGGGATATAGTGTGCCCCACCAATCACTTTCTATGTAAACATCATTCCACACATGAATGAGGTTAAACATAAAAATCATATACATATTCAATGAAAATATATTTCCCCAATATGTAAACTTAATCACTAACCATTCTCTGTAGTAGGATCAGTGGTATCAAGATAGAACATTTGTAGTCAAAATGATCATAAACTATTTAACAAAATATGATAGATGATAATAATAAGAGATAATATCAATAAGTTATAAAATTAAACTAGTGTTTTAAAATATATGAAAATAATCTAGTAAAAATAATTAAGGAATTCATGAGAGAAATACCCCATCTTACTTTTCAATGCGGTGTTCTTTTGGAAAAAACATTTTTATTTTTCATTATTATTTGTATAAAACCAGAAATGAAGAAATATTGTTTTTTAGGGAAACAAATTAGTGATTTTATAATAATAATAATAGTTCCTAAAAATGATTATGTATAGTACTTGAAAATGGATAATAAATCAAGATGCTCCATTTAGTCGGGCTTATGTATCGAGAAGAATTGATAAGGGATCCTTGAAAAATATGTATTTCCTATAAAATAAAGATAAATTGATTGGGATAATGAGTTTTGAATTTATAAAATTAATTTAAAATAATTATATAAAAATAATGAAGAATAACATTTGTGTATAGAAGAATAAATCATATCCTGAATGAAAATGGAGGTTCGGGAAGAAAACACTTACATTATGTCTGAATGTGTTCTGCACTTGAACTTAATTTCCAAGATAAGAATATTAAATCCATTAATTAATTATTTTATAACCTTTTATAAATTTATTTGATTCATTATAGTTTTATTAAGTTCATTTATCTCTTTATTTATGAGTTATAGAGTTAAATTTCCTCATTCAGGAGCATTCATTTTCTTGGTTTTCAAGATCGGTTCGCTTGTTTATAAGTAAAGAAGTTCATGTAAAATGTGAATAATTCTATAGAATTAGAATTATATGTTATTAATTAATATACCATATATTTAATGGTCTTATAGTATTTTTTCCAGATATGATGATGATTTATTTGATATAACTTTAATGATGATCGTTTAGATCATTTCCGTGGTTTTTCGATCGTCACCAAATAGTTTTGTCTTATTAATTAATATTATGTATATATACTAGTTACATTATAATATATAACTTATAATATATATAATAAAATATGTTTTATCCATAATTATAGTTTTATGGCCATCCCTTATGTCATTAATGGAAAATGAAAATGCATCATCTATGATGTCGGTAAATTGACACATCATGGGTGATGATTTCATTTATAAAATAAAATAGAAACAGTGAAAGGATTTTGATGATGGATCTTCCATTAACATCATAAAATTATAGTATATAAATGATACTAGAGTTATCATTATTCTATAGACAAAGGATGTGAGGGAAGGACAGTAAAATAAAATAAATTGAAAAGAAAATAAAAGAAAAGAACGGGGATTTTTACCTCTTGAATTCTCCTCCTTGAGAATCTCCTTGAGGGGATTGGTTATGGACTTTTTATGAGACCAAGAACTCATATTCATGGGTTAGGGGATTTGGATGATTATTGTGTAGAATTTATACAAGGATAAAGTCTTGGATGTTGTGAAGAGAGTAGGTGGTGAGGGGCGGTATTTATAGTGGAAGAGAGGGGTGTTTTTTGAATATTTCATTCATTTGTCTATTATTTGGGATCATGACAACGAAATTTTTTAAAATCATCATCAAAAACATTAATATAATTAAGTTAAGTTCTAGATTATGGTGCTTACATCATTCATGAGTCAAGAAATAGTGTATTTATCTTATAATGTATATATACTGTAAATTATCATATTTTAATATTCATCAAAAATTAAACTATTTTAGAAAATTCCCAAAAAATTACCCTAAATTTTTTTCAAAGTATATATTTAAAAAATTAAAGACATCTTTGGTAAATAATTTTCACAATATGGAAATTTTATTTTGTAATTAAAAACATCATTTACTCAAAAAATACAGATCTAAAAATTATAACTGATTTTATAACACTTTGAAAAGAATACTAAGGTCTCATAAGATTATCTTAAAATCAAGAGACAAAAAAATATTAACTGATAATAAATTTTATAAAAAAAATTCTTCCAATTATTTTTATTTAATATAAAATTGTAATTAAATATTTTTGACCAGAAAAAATACATATACATAATTAATAATCTTTAAAATATTTATTTATTTATACTATGATATAATTATATCATATTACTATTTTTAAGATTTGAAAATTTTATTTATATATTCATAGGATAGTTTATTATTCTAATGGCCAAATTATTATTCCTAAATGTATTATTGTTATTCTAACGGTCACATTACTATTCACCAAAAATGAAACTTATCAAAAAAATACCAAAAATTTAAGTAGAGTAAATTTTGATATTACCATTTTGAGAATAATGTATATTTTGTCAAATATAATTTATTAAAGTATCAAAATTTATATTTAAAACAATTTATCCCTTAAAAGGTGGAAAAATTTAGTATTGATTAATATAACGTTTATGTGTAAAATTGGATTTATTCTTTTCTTAGTCCTCTAAAAATGTTTTGGATGAATGTAAAAATATTTTATTGAATATGTAATATATAAATTTTATTAAAATGTTTCAATAGTAGACATTAATTTAATAAAATAACATTTTTGGAATAAAAATAATTTTTATAAAAATACATCATGTATGGTTAATAAGTTTTTATTTCTAATTAATTAGTAACAAATGAATTAATTTTATAAACATGTGTAATCTATATATTCATAATTTACATAATCTTATTCATTCCTATCACTCCCAACATATTAGAAATAAGTATAATAATTAAATAATAATATTTAAATTATTTTTGAAGCTATAAATCTCTCTAAGATGTTAAATTAAAAAAGTGGCATACTGTTAATTCTGGGGGTATTATATTTTCCCCTCCTTCAAAAAATTGTGTCCTAGAAATTTGAAATTTTACTTCGAAAATCAATGGTTGATGCGTTAAAATTATATTGTGGGAAATCCACATTGAAAATAGGCTTAATAAAATATCCTCTTAATAATATGTAATGTGAAATGTGAAGGTCACAAAAAACTAAGATTCTAAAATAGGAGAACATTCATTAAAATATAGACATAAAAGAAAAGTATGAGTATCATGTTCTAATAGAGAGTGAGGGAAAACATGTTAATCATAAATTTAACCATCCCAAGACAATAAATACATGATAATTTAAAATACCATTAATTTCTCTAAAATAAAAGTAAACAGATAATGTTATTCTTCAGAAATCATTTTCGTAGAGTTGAGGGTTTATTTTACTATTTAAAAAAACATGAAAATATATATTTACCTGATTCATTTCCATGTTATAATTTCATCCTTTTTTCTTTAATCTATTTTATCATAACCCCTTACACCTTGAGAATAAAGTAAAAAATTAATTTTTGACACCTGAAGCACTTTTAACGAATCATATGGTCCTTAAGTAATTCTATCATCCTTTAAATGTTTATTGAAACTAAGAAGGTTAGCACATGTTAACAAAAAAAAAATTTTCAAAGTTTAACATTTTCTATTCTATAAGTATTGAATATTAAGACTCCTCCAAATCATGCCTTTCCACATTCAAAAAAAAATTGACGGAAGGACATAAAATATTTTAAATCAAATTAACAAAAGATTCCCCAAATAGTATTGCTCTTAATTTCATCTACCAAGAATATTAATACCTTAATTACCTCAAAACCTTAAGGGTAACATTAATGCTCCTAAATTCGAAAATAAGAATTATTGTAGCAAAATACTAATAAATTTCATGATTCTTATAACAATAATATCATAACATAATTCTTGAATACAAAAAATATATATTTTAATTATTCGACTTCAACTATTATAACAACATTATATTGACTATGATCCATTTTCTTCATCTGATTTATATTCCCATGATGCATAGGACATTCATTTTCATATTTCCCCATATCCTTATAGTTGAATCATATGAAATTAGATAATTCTTTCTTTCCATTACAATCATTAACATGGTGTCCTTCTTCTCTACACTAATAGAAAACTCATTTTCCTTTTAAGATAGTACCAGGGTGCTTCCGTCCCCAATTATCATATGTGGGAAAATATTTCTTTCCCTTATTTACTTTATCCATATTTTTCTCTACCATCTTCTTCTTATCATTATTCCATTCTAAGTAATAATACTTGGATAATTCTTTCTCCGTATTGATAGCACATGATACTAAATGTTCATGTGATGAGAAGTATTGGGAAACTAGTGCCCTATGGAAGAATGGTTTTAACCCATCAAATAATCGATCACTATTGCTCTTTTGATTACATACATAATATGCATCATGCATTTCTATCCTTAAAAATTTTAATTCATATTTAGAAACATTCTCATCAGCTTTTTTCCATAGATTCATGAATTTTCTCTCCAAATCCACTCTTTGTTCATGAGGGAGATATTTTTATAGGAAAAGTTCCTTAAAATTATTACATTTCATGTTTCTTATTTCATCCACACCATTCATGTTTTTAATCAATGGCCGCCATTGAGCTACAGATAATGATTGACGATAATATTCCATGATAACCTTTTCTCTTTCATTAATTCCCAAAGAGAGAAATATCTTTTCTAAGGAACTTGTCCACAGCTCACCTAAAAATGGGTTTGTAGTCCCATTGAATGATGGACGCTACTGTCATATAAAGGGGTAAAACATTCCTCTTACACATTGTGGAATAGGATTATTTATATGGTTAAGGTTATTGTTCATTACATGAGTCAGCTATCCCAGTATAGATATAATTTTCTTAGCCCCAGTCACAGCTCCAGTGTCAATATCATTATCTTTAATAGGAGGTAAATTTCTATATTGGATATGTGTATTGATAAAATTTCCATTCCTTACACTATGGGACATTTATAGATAATGGAATACACTAAATTAGGTTCTGAATCATAATATATAATCATTAACTAGAAAACACTAAACATAAATTTAATGTTTATTCAAAACTAATCTCATAATTATAAACTTGGTTTCTTTGGTGGGACATTTTCTTTTAAATCCTTTATAATTGTTTATAATGAAAATGTGGTTTATCCTAAGAATATCCCTTAGGATTTTCAAACCAGGTGCATGGTAAGGCCCGTTTTTATGTACCAAGTTTCCCTAGTTAATCCCGTGACACCTTGTCAAAGGTGTTACCCCTATATACATCTATGGAAGAACCAAATCCACTTTAGTATCTAGACATGGATGTATTGCTATAAATATCCACATAATCTCTACCTTGTAATAATTACAGGATTTTATTATATTATTATCCTAAAAGTATTTCATTGGGTTTTATTCCCCAATCTATGCTTTCTAAATCTAGTTTTCTAGGTTTCTACTAAACATTCATTGATACCAACTCTAAAGACCCTAACCCCTGAAGCTCAGAATCAGTGCCTTATATTAATAAATTGTCATAGATGTGAGACACGAATCCCAAAAGACCAATCAATATAGTATTTTTGGAATCCAGATTACATACATAACTATAAATTACAACTTTAATGGAAATAAAATAAAGAAACATCATTGGGAACAACAATAAACTCCTAGATTATCCCATAAAGTCATTCATAATATACATCTTCACATCTATGGGAAAATAAAACATAATAAAGGGGTGATCTCATATGATCAGTAAGGGTAATTAATATGGAAGAAACTAATATAAACAATATTTCATGGTGAATGACTAAAAACTCATTCCACTAGAACATAATCTTGAACATGATATAGAAAGAATAAAATATTAACTAATAATTCCATATAAAAATCACAGATAAGGAATCATAACAATGGATATTCAACTATTTGAATGTTGACATAGATAATGAAATTCTAATATCATAACGAGGGAATGAATATGTCCAAAATCTAAACCATACTGTCAGGGCCTCAATAAAGACATCAGAAAATGATTAATACCTCAGCCAAAACCATATCTGAAAATGGGCAAGGCATCGTCCAAGTCGATCTCTGTTTTATCTCATGAGACTTATCGATGCATTGAGGGGCTATATCAGGCCCCACCAATCAGTTTTTAATTCCAATACATTCCTCAATTAATAATTATCAACATAAGAATCATATACATATGATAGTTAAATAACGTTACCCAATATGTAAACATAATCACAAACCATTCTGAGTTGTATGGTGAATAATATCAAGATATCACATCTATAGTCAAACTGATCAAAAACCATTTCATAAAATATGGTAAATTATGATCATATGAGGTCAATCTAAAAAATCAGAAAATTCAAACTAGGTGTTAAAAATATGAAAATACTCTAGTAAATTGTCATGGAATTATGGATAGAAATACCCCTTTTACATTGTAAATAAGAGTTCTTTATGAAAAATCATTTGTATTTGTCATAATTGAGTGTATAATATGAGAAATGAAAAATATAGTCTTTAATGAAAAAAATTAGGGATTTTGGAAAAATTATAATGTCATAAAATTGAATATGGATCGTACTTGATAATGGGTAAGTAATTGATACATTACCTTTAATTGGGCTTTTGTATCAGGGAGAATAGATAAGGGAACCTTGAAAAATATTTATTTTTTATCAAATAAAGATGAAATTATCTGGAAAAATTATTTTTTTAATGTATAAACATAGTTTATAATAATTTTATAAAAATAATTAATAATTTTATTTGTGTATAGAAGAAGAAAGCATAACATTAATGAAAATGGAGGTCCAGGAAGAAAACCCTTACCTTATGACTGAATGTGTTATGCACTTGACCTTAGTATCCTAGATAATCAAGTTCAATACATTAATTATTCGATTAAAAACCTTTTTACATGTATTTGATTCATTATAGTTTTATTAATTTCATTTATGTCCTCATTTATTAGTTATAGAGTTTAATTTCATCAGTCATGGGCATTCATTTTATTGGTTTTCATGATTAGTTCGCTTGATTTTATGTAATGAAGTTAATGTATATTGGGTATAATTCTCTTGAATTTGAATTATATGTTATCTTTTAGCATCCATTATATTTAATTGTCATATATTTTCTTATTTTTTTCCATATATGAGGATGATTCATTTGATATAACTTTTATAATAATCCTTTTTGCTCATTTTGGCAGTTTTTCAATCATCATGAAATTGTTTTATCTTATTAATTAATATCATGTATATATAATAGTTATATAATACTATATAACTTATAATATTTATAATAAAATATGTTTTGACCAAAATTATAGTTTTATGGTCATCCTTCAAGGTGCTAATGGAAAATGAAAATTGTATCGTCCATGATGTCAGTAAATTGACTCCTCACGGGCGACGTTTTCATTTATAGAATAAAATTGAGAGAGAGAGAGAGAGGATATTGATGATGGATATTACATTAAAATAATTTTATTATAGTATATAAATGATATTGGAGTTATCATGTCTCTTTTTACATGGGAGGTGATGTAAGGTTAAAAAATTAAAGAAATTGAAAAGGAAATAAATGAAAAGAAAGAGGATTTTTACCTATGGGATTCTCCTCCTTGAGAACCACCGTAAAGGGATTGGTTTTGGTATTTTAATGAGACCATGAGATCCTAAATGTAGGGTAGGGGATTGGTAAGAGTATTTAGAATAATTTAGTCAATTCTCAAGGATTCAATGGTGTGAGGAGAAGAGGTGGTGAGGGGTGGTATTTAGAGTGGAGGAGAGAGGTGTTTTTTGAATATTTTATTCATTTATTTTTTATTTCAACTCAATACTATGAGTAGATTTAAAATTATCATCAAAAATATTAAAATAAAGAATTTATGTTCTATATTATTGTTTTTACATCATTCATGACTCAAGAAATGGTGTATTTGTCTTATAATGTATATATACCGTAAATTACCATATTTTGTTATTCCCCGAAAAATCAACAATTTTTGAAAAATACAAAAAATTCACCCTAACCATTTTTCGATGTATAGAATTTAAAAACTAACAATATTTTTTGAAAATAATTTTATAAATATGATAAATTTAATTTTCAATTAATAGCGTCATTTACTCTAAAAATAGGGATTTAAAAATTATAACTAATTTTATAACACTTTGAAAAAATTACTAACGTCACATAAAATTATCTTCAAATAATAAGAAAACGCAATATAAATTCACTAATATATTTTATGAAAAATTAATTCGTTTAAATCGTTCTATTATTTATAAAATTTTAGTTAAATTTTTATGACCTATAAAAATACAAACTCTTAATTAATAATTTTTAAAATATTTATTTACTAATACTATTATATAATTATATAATATTACCATTTTATATATGCCTAAATTTTATTTATACTTTCAAAAGAGAGTTTATTATTCTAATTAAAATATTACTATTCCTAATGGTCCCATTCTTATTATAATGGTCACATAAATATTCATCAGAAATGAAACTTATCATAAAAATACCAAAAAATTCACCAAAGAAAATTTTGATATTATGCTTTTGAAAATAATATTTTTTTTCAAATATAATATACTAGAGAATCAAAATTTATATTTAAAATAAGTTCTCCGTTAAAAGGTTGTAAAACTGTGTTTAGAAAAATATATACTTTATGTGTAAAATTGGATTTATTCTTATCTTATTCCTCTAAAAATATTTGGGATGAATGTAAACATATTTGATTGAATATATCAGATATAAATTTCATTAATATCATTCACTAATAATGACTAATTTAATAAAATTTCATTCTAGGCCAAAAAATAGGTTTTATAAAAATACATCATTTTTGTTCAATTGGTTTCCATCTCTAATTATTTGGTTACCAATGAATTTATTTTATAAACATATGTAATCTATATTTTTATAATTTACATACTCTCATTCATTCTAGACATTCCCAGCATCTAGTAGATAACTATAATAATTAAATAATCATATTTAAAAAAATTTATAAGATGGTAATCTATCGAATAAGTTGAATTTAAAAAGAGGCATACTGTAAAATCTTGAGATGATACAATATTCGTAATAATTATTATTTATATAAATGGTTTTATAAAATACATTTGTCAAATTCATGATTATTTGATCACTTCATTCGATATATTTATATTTTTAATTTCATATAGACCTTTAATACTAATGAATTCATTTGAATCTAATGTTTAACATAGTATTGTACATGTTTAAATATTTATTTAAAAAGTAACATATTAAATTTTTATGTAAACATTTTATATTTTCTAAAATTTCATGTGAAACATATGATAAAATAAGTGATAAAATATATTTTTTACTCATAAATTATATATTATTAAATATTTATGACATTAAATACTAATTTATTTAATATCTAAATTATTTTTTAATTATTTATAAACTCATATATCATTCTATGTGCATGTATTTTATACTCAAAATAATATTTACAGATATATAACAAATTATTCATTGAAATGATATTTTATTAAGTATTTATTAATTTAATTTAGAAATTAATTTATCTTATTTAAGGAAAATTATCATTACATTTTTTTCATATTTATATAAGGTAATCATTAGAATTATAATGCAGTAGTTTGAATAATAATGTAGTTATTTTGAAAAATGTCTGCTGCACGAAAACTGTTTTCACAAGTATTTAATTAAGAGATAAGTTATACATATGTAGAATATGAATTTGTTGAATATTTTGAATTATGATTTTGAAATATGGTAAGGGTTAATTATTTTTAAAATTTTTTGGAAAAAATATTTAAATACATGGTAAATATTGAAAGGTCATAATATAAAGTATACAACACATCATACATATGATAGAAATAATAAATTTTACCAATTTTGTAATACTTTCCAAATATTTGAACTAATAATTATATTTTATCAACAAATTAGGTAATGGGATATTATTTTTGTAGCAGAGCACTTAACATAATGGATGTTTAAAACATACAATACTTAATTCCATTGGATTCCACTAATGACACCTATAAATACCCACCCCTGTTCACATTAATATACACACAAAAAACAAAAATTTATTATTCATAGTTCTATCAATGAATATATTTTATATCTCTATCTCAATTCATGAGGACTTTTTTTTGATTGATGTGTCAATACTAAACCAAGAAGTTCAAGAAAAGTAAGTATTACTATTTATCTCTCTTTATATCCAATTGTGATAATTTTGATGTAATTTATTATCAATTACATTTTATTGGATAATATAATTAACTTTATGAATTATTATCATCCCTTTTTTATATTTTATATGATATTTTATTCATTCACTCTCATTAATCTTCTTTTCATAAGTCATTACCATGTAAAAGTATAGGTTGATATTTCTCTCCTATCCTTTTCCAATAGTAATTCCACTATTAAAATATACTTTAAATTTTCATGTCATGTAACTCTATACATTTAATTAAGTATATCACCATATATTTTATTTTTTAATCATGATATATTATTTTTTATCTCTCATTATATAATTTTCTTAAACTATTACCATGCTGAATCATGGGTTGTTAATCCTTTTATTTTCTTTTCCAAATGTAATTGTTTAAAAATATTTTAAAATCAATATCCACAAGATTTTATGGTTATTATTCTATATTATTATCATATTTTTTATATTTTATCCATGAGATATCATCTAATCCATATTTGTATACCCTTTTTTAAACATTTTACCATATCGAAGAAAGATATTCCTATTAATTTCTCTTTCTTTCCATATTATGATTCTTTTATTAAATCCATGATTCAAACATAATTTACAATGATCATATACTTAAAAATATGGTATCTTAATATCCCTTGGATTTATTATAAATATTTTATAACCATTTCATATCATTATTCATTTCTCATATGTCATTAACAACTCAAAATAATATAATGAATCGAGCTTCATCTCCAAGTTTCTGTATATTCATAATGTTGTGGAAGATAAATATCATTAAAGGTATTGACCCATCATTACTATTTTCTTTATTTTTTATAAACCATTCATCCTTATAATTCCTATCACTAATTCTTTCTAATGGACTTTCAATGTAAAAAAATACTTGATATCATAATCTTCATATATCCTTATATAGAGATGTTGGGGACATATAGTTTAAAAGGTTAATTCCAAGTTTGTGGGAGGGTCACTCACCCTTATTGTAATTCTATATAATGATCAAATTTATTGTCTATTATCCACTAGGGGACATATAAAATCATGTCCTTGGTTTCACTAACTATGGTAATTTATTATAAATTATCATTTAAAATAAATTCATATATCAAATTTAAAACCATGATGTAGAGGTTACCTATTTCACCTACTCTATCCTATGAATAATTTATACTATAATATTATGATTTATTAGTATTTTAATATAATTTATTATCATACTTTTACTATAAATCTACTATATTAAAACCCAAAATAATTTCTCATGGGTTAATATCGAAGGTGGATATAAATTAATAATTTTTTTGTATTTTTGATCTCATTAATTTATTTATTTTAAGTAATGTAATGTCTATTGGACATGATACCAAATGGTTAAGACCTATTAATAAACATTTTAATGAATTGGGAATTGTTTTATCTTTATAGATACTATGACAATTGTATTATTATGAAATCACGGTATTGGTAGTTTATATGCCATCAGATTCAATCAAATACTATGGTATTGGTAGTATCCATGTCCTCAAATTCATTTAGATACCATGGTATTAATAGTATACATACCATTAGAAACAATAATATACCATGTTAATTGTATTATCCATTTTTTTACAACCATTAAGATTCCATGGTAATGGCAGTATTTATGTCAATAGATCCATAACAATACCCTATTAATGGTACTATCCATCCATCATATTCATAATGAAACCATGGAATATATTATTTCAATTTGAGTTCTTTGGAGACATTTTCATAAAAATGATGCAATATTAATAGTGATATCCATTCCATCAAATCCATAATTTTGTTATATTTATCATACATTTCTTATTTTTTTCTTATGTTCTATGTAGAAATACTATACTCCATGATATCATTCAAACCATGATGGTATCCTATATATCATGTTGTTTATTTTCCATGAATATTCCTCTATTGTTAATTTTTTATTCTCATTTATGGAATATAACATGTTTATATTTTTTTATAAACCATTTTTATAAATTATTCCCCCTCAAATATCAATCATGACTTTTAATACCCTTACTTAGCATTTGGGATTATCCTTTTCTTTTGTTTTCAAAAATCCCCATTTTAAAAAAGGATAGAAAAATAATGGAATCATGGATATATCTAAGAGAATTTTCAAATGATTATTGATGTATTATTATTTTCATGCATTATGTCTTGGTTTCTAAAGACACTATAACTTCAATTCATGTAAAAAAATTTCTATTATTTTTTATCACCAATTCTAGGAGTACTGGTATGGACCGTGACATGGTGACTAATTACCAAATTAATCCTGAGATTCTTGACTCTACTATGGTCACTAAAAACATTCTTTGATTTATTCCATATATAAAAATCTTTTAATGTACTCAAACATTTTACAAAGGTTTAATTAATTTACATAATAATTATAACTTGGTTTTGTTTTCCATGAACGTTCACTCTGCAATATATCATCAAAGGTCTTCTAAATCTAGGATTAAAATGAGTTATTCCACCTAAAGTACCCAAAAAATATCTACCATTTCCCATGTATTCTCAATATTAATTCATCCAACTAGAAGATCCTTCACGTGTACTACAACCTGAATGTGAAATACTTCGTCCTAGATTTCCTTTGAAACATATTCAATTCATTATTTATTTATTAAGAACATTATAAAATATAAAAAGGTTGAACTATATCACCAGTGTATATGATAGTTCTCACAAACCAATATCCAAACACCTAGATTTAGATTCCTCTTCTCTACTTATATATACATAAAAAAGATATAATCAAGAAATATTTTTTTATAAACTATCAAAAAAGATGATCCCTAATTCACCTCTATAAATTTAAAATATTTAATTCTATAGAGAGTATCTTGATAGAATTTTTCATATAACAATTATTACAAACACTTCAAGGTGAGATGCAAATATTTATTTTCCCCAACCATCACATCCCACCAATAAATACCAACTCTTTCAAGTATATAAGTTGTATAATGAACATGATTTTTCATAATAGTTTTAATACTCACAAATATTTAATGGTTTTGATTAAACTACTCTTCAGGTTCCTTAGGGGAAACATCACTCCAAAAGTTTGAGGAGTGGTGGAAATGAAGGTCCCCTCATTAAATCTGGAATTATGGGTTCCCATCATGGTGCTACCTGTCATATGTCTTAAAGAGGTTGAGATATCTCCCCTATATATTAAGGGTAAAAAGAATTTATAAGAGGTAGAGAACATTCATAGTATATTTCTTACAAAGTATTTAAAGTTAACCATGATGAAATCCTCTATATTCAAATATATTATCATATTATTTTTTCTTCCAAAAATGAGAAATTTGAAATTCAGATCGGCATAGCAACAATCAAGTACCAACATCACCCCCTATCTCATTCATTCTAGTTTACTATTTCATCTAATTTTTTGAATCATAATTTGAATAAAATTAAAATATTATTTAGAAGTATGCATGAATGATTCAACTTACAAAAAAGAGAATCTGTAAATTAAATGAATCAATTGAATAATTTATATTAAGTTGATCGTCATTAATAAATTAGAAATAAAACCCTATTTATTTATTTTTAATTTGTTAGTTCATATAAATCCTCAATTTTATTCAAAAATATATTAATAGAAATTTGGAAAGAACGCAATATATCATGTCATTATGTATCTACCAACTTATAAACACATAATCATGATGAATTAAGCATGAAGAGAAATTAGAAAAAAAAATAAAACAACTCGAATTACCCTTAGACACTCAAGATTACACCATAATTATATTTTTTAGGAATATTTATGGATTTATAATAGAGTCTCAGTAGTCCCATATCATGTTAAATATTAATCCACAACCCCTTAAGTGGGATCTAATACTATGTTGTAATAGACCTAACCTAGGATACCTGATTAGTGCACAAATTGGGTCACCAAACTCCTCCTGTGAACCTTCCAATATTTATAAGTTGGTGTAAATGATAAGGGATAATGTATATAACCAAAGGGTAAGTGATTTTCCTCTTTAAAACTAAACTATATCATCAATGGATCCTTTAAAAAAATTGTAATGACCATTGCATGCATAAGACCAATGTAAAATAAAAACATATCCATCGTGAGAGACAACCTATATGATAGGAATACTTGTAGTACATAAATAGTGGTACTATCAAGAAACTATATATAAATTCAACCGCATACAAACTGATTTCAAAACCATATATATAGACCATCTATCAAACATATCCAAACACAATATATATATATACATGTGAAGAAATAAACGGACACTTGGAGGTGTCAAATGGGGTATCATGTGTAAAAAACTCGTATGGAATGGATATGGACAAATGAGATACTAATTATTAGGTTTCCCATTAAAATATCCAAAAAATTAAACAGGAATTTTTTCTCAATGTCAAATGAACCACCATGTTTTAGTGTTTTTCCCTTTATTAGGTCACGGAAAACAAATTCTACATGCCTCCCTAATGGGATATATCCAAGGTGTGAGTACTTCGTAGTTAGTATTAGGTGATCACTTGGACTCTACAAACCTGTCATAAAACTTGGAGAATGTAGTAGATACATGAAGTAAATATTTAAAAAATGTATAAACAAATAATTTTATTGGAATATAAGCATTTAATTAACAAGACAAACTACTATATAGGTTATTTTATTGGTGTTGAATAGGCCACCAAGGAACCTGCCAATACTTGATTAAAGCCTCACTTATAATCTATATAAGGTAATATATATGGAAATTAACACCAGTGGATATATATCCTAGTGACCAAGTATCACTATAAAGTAAATAGGTAGCTATGATCTATAAATAGAGGTTGGGTAACACCATGGCCTAAACCAAAATTAGTCCTTGTTTATATAAACAAAAGGAAAGGCATGTTTTATTCATATTAGATATTTCATAGACTATATCCTGATGTATATAAATATATAAATATAATTTGTGGTGGTGTATACATGTCTATGGATAGCTGGTGTACCCTTGCCTTACCATTGTCTCATAGTTAAGGATTTAGAACAATTTTTTGGCCAATATTCACATTCCATTTTCTACTTTATTATATTATTTTGACTATGCATATAACACATGGTGGTAATTATCAACATACATAGAAAATCTATAATTATCACAGTAATATCATAATTATTCTTAAAAAAAATTCCATGGTCAAATGATTGATAGTCATATATAATAATCTAACGATAAAGTAATAAAAACATGGGATGCAGATAAATATAATTGCAAGAATGAAAATTTATATATTCAAACTAAACAAATTTTTTATTTATTTTTAGGATAAATTATTTATCATTTAAAATAAAAAATAATAATTTCATTCTCACTTTATTTCATGTTTCTTCTACCACATACATTACAATAATATGATAGTGAAAAATGGTTCTTTTTGGTATTTCTATATTGAAGCAAAGTCCCAAGATAAATAATGAAATGTATTCCCCTATTTTAGGGTTTTAAAACATAGTATATATAAATGTTTATGTTTGATCCACCTTCCATATAATAAAAATAATTTGATAGATAATGAAGTATCCTCATCTCTATATCATTCAGAAAAAATATCCACTACCCAATAGGGAAAGATTGATTAAATGAAAATATTGATTTGAGAAAATAGTCAAGAAAGTGAGATACTAATTTTAATTTACATATAAGGATCATTAATGTATAGATTAATAGATAAGTTAATTACCTTAGGTCTTATAATGAAAATCATCTACACAATCTTGGAGAATAATTAGTGCCACCTAGGTCAACGATCCACATGGAAAAAATAAGAGGGGAGAGATAAAGAGGTAGACGCCCCGGTGAAATGATGATTAATCTCTAATAAATGGGATAGTAGGTTTTAATTTTAATATGGAATTACTGATTTACCCTCCACATTGAAAAACAACATAAGATTCTATCGAGTTCCCAATAGAAAGTCATCGGGTACCTGTTGCATTCACCATAAAACCTAAAACACACCTGATGCTATATATTTATTCACAACATTTTTTAGAATTCCTTTAGATATTTTCATGTAAAATTTCATAATTTTTGTGAAATACCCATTTTTTAATACAAAATATAATTTTTTATCATTATTTAAATTTCTCCAGATTTGAGTCAGCTTACTATTTTAATTATAACTATCACCCTACTTATCCCAATTATGTGATTATTGTTTTATAGGGTTCTTAATTAAATTTATTAAAATTAATTCAAATATATATTTGGATAATTTGGTCATATAATGTGATATATGACCCCCATAATAAGTCACATCGAATATGTGATGAAAAATGGACAATCCATAAAGATAAATGTTTTAGGATCAATAGAGAATCCCAAATTTGCTGAAACTCCATAATATGTTCTTAAATATCCAAAAAAACATGGATAAAAAATGTAAGTCCCAAATCCACCAAAAAGATTCCCAACCAATTATTTTAAGTTCATCACACAATTCTATCCTAGAATTAAAAATATCTCACCATTATGGACTTTTCTCCAAATCCAATTGACTATTTGAGCTAATATTTTTGTGTGTGAAATAAAATATATATGTTCCCATTTTTTTAGAAGAAATTCTTTGTATTTTAGGGAATCTTCATATATTAAAAAGAATTTACATTTAAATCCTGGAAAAAATCAACACAAAAATAGATAGCAATACATGGTTTCTAAAATAGCCATAATTTCGATTCCAATACTCTATTGGACTCCAAATTTAGAGGGTGAACATTAAAAATAATTATATAAACATTTAGGAAGAATATATCCTGATATTAGGATTTATAAATGGTCAATTGGGTGGTCAAATATGAGGGGATGTTTAGGAATGGAAGTAGTCCACCACCATTGGGCTTTAAATACATCCCCATCTTCTCCTAGTAAGGGTTTGGAATTTAAGAATGAGGAGGATACAATGGCATGAAAAAAATACTTTATAAAGGTCTGTGAGTACCTACCAAACTCAAATTTTCACATGATATACCTATCCTCGTCTCTTTTTTTCATGTTCATTACTATTATTCTTCATTTGTAATCATGTATGTTTGTTTTCATTTCAATTGAATTTTAATGCTTATTTATACTTTATAATATATTATTCTTATCCATATTATATTGAATAATATCAATGGTCATAAAATGTTTTAAATCAATAAAAATAAACCCTCTCCTATTTCATTTTCTCATTCAATCAAATGTTAGTTTCTAACTCTTTTCACTATTTTGTTTGTGTGTTTAGGGCAACACTCTTTTCCTATCCCTTTATTTTTATTCTCTTTATATATAACCACCATAATCATAATAAACCATATTAATAACCCTATAAATTTCTGATTAAATCATTTATTGGGTTGAGTAATAATCTTGGGATGTTATGGGATTGAGATATTTTTCTCAATTAATATTATTTAGGTAATCATCATGTATGTTAAACCTAAAATGTCATGGATTATTGAAATGATTTGTTTAAAATATGGATTAAATGGATTATTTTAACCATAAATGTACTCTAATAAATAGTAATTGATTTATATTAGAACCCTATTTAATTTAAGTACTAGATTAAATCCTCAACACTTGTGAATTCAGATCAAAATTTTATTGTGAAGTGGGTGTTAATTTAATGAAATATATAACAAAGCTTGACGATATCCCAAGATTTACTCCCTTATGATGTAATCACCATAATCATTATTATCTTTTTAAACTAATCTTCATAAATCAATCATTTCATGAAACCTATAAAAAACAACCGACTTTAAAAAAGTACCATTGTTGAGGATTCAACCTTAGTGCCGCTATACACATTAGAAGATCACTAGAACAATGAATGGTATAAAGGTAAAAATATACCATTATTTAAATGGTGTCATATTGGGGGATGGGGAAACTAATAGTTGATAGATTTTTAATTTTTTAAAAAAAATAATTAAAAAAACTAAAAAAACTAAAAAAAATATTCATAATTACTCACCATTAAAGTATCAAATTTTATCCAACCTTATTGTGGAATCCAATGACTTGTTTTCATCTCAAAAAAAATTCATTTTAATCATAAATTTGAATAATTTTTTTTCAAGAATAATAATTTTTAAATGCTAAATTTTTTATTTGGAAATTGATTCTTCCTCAATTTTGAGGAACAATATTATCTTTCATTCCATGGTCACCCATGGCCATATTTTAATATTTATTATTTTCACCCTTTACCGCGACTCTTGATTTTCTCGAAAATTGAGCTCAATTTCCTTTTTTTAGTGTACATTAATATGATAGAGGAATTCTCTAAACCACATAATAATAAAAGTATCCAAATAGCCTCTCGTTTACCTTACATTGATCCTAATTTTGAAAGACACTTAAAACCTTGGAAAATCTTTTACATGATAGCCACATTACAACCCCAAACCTTATCACACCCAAAATCAACATTAATTTTCACTGAATTGTTTATTAAAATTTATGTTTAGGGGTAATGGATTTCATTTTTGGTCTCATTTCCTTGATTTTCAATGTATCATTATATGTTTGAGGAAAATCATATATTTAATATGGGGGAGGTTGTAATTTATTGAGTTTTGGGAATTTATTTATGTTTAAGACATCTTGTAAAAATGACATTGAAAAGTGTTCAAAAAATTATGAAAAAACAATAAAGAAACAAATAATGGGTTATACCTTGGGCAGGTAAAAAATAACTATTCATAAGCCTCTGATCTTGTTATAACTATTAAAATTAGTGTCGTGAGGTGATAAATCAATGTTTATAAGACGATTGTGATATTTTTTTAACATTAAACTTCCATAAAAAATGAAAAAAAATAACACATGTATCATCTTTTCTTGTGTAATTGGTATAAGTTTTGTGTTTTGTACATACTTCATTTTTTTCGTAACCTCTTCCAATTTTATTCCTTATTGTGACATCATTCATTCAATCATACCCTTTTAAATATGTCTTTCTCTATCATTCCATGTCTTATTTCAAAAAAATTTACATATCTTGTTCCATATTTCTATTTACCTCTCTTTTCCCCTCTTTTGGAAATTATATTCCTACCATCCCATATCCATTTAAATCCCCCTACACAAGAACTCGTTATTTTTATTCACTTTATAATATCTAATGGAAGTTTATATCTCTTAAAAAATATAAGATGTTCACGTTTGGTGGGTGATTGAGTGAACCTATGTAAATAAATTTTTTTCATATTGAGTGGCGTGAGTTTTGAGTTCCCACATTTTCCTTTTCAAATTTCTAACAAGAAAAATGATTTTTTTTATACACAATATTTCTAAAACAATTTCTGTTGGAATTATTTATGGATGAGTTATCTATTAGACCCCCTTAATTCATGAAAAAAATATTAATATTTATTGGTGATTAAAAATAATTATGGTATGTTATAAATGTGGAAACCCACAAGCCTAAGTATAGGAAGTTTAAGTTATTCATTTATTCATAAAATTTTTCATAGTCCCTTTAAATTTCAATTAATATTTCATAATTTTATTTAAATACCCATGTTTTAATACAAAATATAATTTTTGATCATTATTTAAATTAATCCATATTGGAGTCATTTTAATATTGTTATTATAAATCTCACCCTACTTATCCCAATCATGTGATTATTATATTTCAGGATTCCTCATACAATTCACTACAATTAATTCAACTAGATATTTGGCTAAATTGGACATATAAAGAAACATATGTACCACACAAGAAGGCCCATTGAATATGTGATGAAAAATTAACCATCCATGAAGATAGAATGTTTTGGCTCAATCTAAAATCCAAATTTTTTAAAAACTATGAATTAAGTTATTTAATATCCAAATTCAACTTCAATAAAAAAATTAAGGCCCAAATCCACCAATAAAGGGTCCATACCGATGCTTTTAAGTTCATCCCACAATTCCATCCTAGAGTTAAAAACATACCACATTTAGTAGAATTTATAGAAATATAATCAAGAATACCAGCTTCTATTTTTTGGTGTGAAATAAGAGATATCATATATAATTTTTTTATAAGAAATATTTCATATTTTAGGTCATCTTGTTATCTTAAAATTAATTCACATCTAGACAAGGAGAAAATAAACACAAAAATGGAAAGCAACACATGGTTTTCTAGAATAACCATACCTTTGGATAAAAAAGACCATTGGTCATAAAATTTATAGGGTGAAATTTCAACATATGTGTCTAAAATTTTAAAGACGAATATATATAAAGATTCCACTATCTAAATGGTTAAATATTCGAGTCAAATTTATGTGAATTTTTTAAATGAAAACAGTTCACCACTTTGGGAAATAAATACAAACCCCTATTCTCCATGAATGGTGTTGGAATTTAATAATATAGTAGGATATAGTGGCATGATCAAAGACTTTTCAAAGGCCTTTTAGGACCAACCAAACTCAATTTTTAACATTAGTGACCTTTCCTTCTCTCTTTGTATTAATGTTATTTTTCATTCTTCTTCATTTGTAATCATGTATGTTTTTTTTCATTTCAATAGAATTTTATTGCATGTCCCTTCATTCATCATATCTTATTCTCATACATATTTTGTTAAACAGTTTTAATGGTCTTAAAATAGTTTATGTTATTAAAATGAAACACTTTCCTCCTTCTCTTTCTAATTAAATCAAAAATATGTTTTTAACACACTTCACCATTTCATGTGTGTGTTTGGCACACCACTCTTTTCTTTCCCCATTAATTTATTCTCTTTATAACTCATCACAATAATCATCATAAACCTAATTAATTAACCACTCAATGGATGAGTAAATAATCTATTGGGATGCTTCATAATATGGAGATGTTAAGTGATTGAGTTCTTTTGGTATATTAATATTCTATATGTTAACATTGTTTATGTTAAACATATAACGTCATGGATTGTTTATATGATTTGTTTAATGTATATATTACACGGATTAATAAAACCATAAACACAATACCATAAATAATAATTGATTCATATTAAAACCCTAGATAATTTTAGTCATGGATTAAACCATAAAAATTTGGTAATAAAGGACAAAATAATCTTCTGAAATGGGTGTTAATTTAATGAAATATATAACAAAGCTCAAGGATATCACTATCTTGACCCCAAAATGATGTACTCACCTGAATTTTTTTTAACATGTTAAATTAATATTCATCAATAAATTATTTCAACTAATCTCTACACCCCCCCCCCAATTAAAATATAATCAGAAAACAATTAACAAGAAAAGGGTATCATCGTCGATGATTCAACTAGAGTTCCGCTATACACATTAGAATAGAAATGGAACTTTAAACAGTTGATAGAAAACAATCGGCAACACATAAAAACCAGAGACCACTAGGTTCCCATTATTACTATAAAAACTACACTCTTTTTTATTTATTCTTTATTCTCTCAAAATGCATCCAATCCCACTTAGATTTTGATTAACAAAATTATAACACCTAAAAAACAAAAAAAAATATCACAGTATTAACCTGTAAGATATGAGTTATTCCAATAATAATAATAATTACTGTTAGATTCTATAGTGTTTATAAACAAAAAAAAATTATTACAAACCCATTGAATTAAAATTAGTTCAAGAAAACACAACCATTGGATTGGATTGTTAACAAAATAAAGTTTATTATTATAATTTTTTACCTCATAAATGCACTGGTAGCTTGATTAACCTAGTTGATCATCATCCCACAAACCCACCTGAACATGATCCTAACATTTAACTATAATTTATGAAATGAAGGTGTGATATGTGATTCCAAACTTCCTATTCATGGATATTAATTCTAATTCATACTAATTAACATAGATTAAATAAAAAATATATTTATTAATCTCATAAATTATATTTATTTTATAATATAAAATAATTAGTATATTTAATATTTAATATTATTGGTAGTAATAATTATATTTATAAAAATAAAAAAAACTAATTATATTTAACAATAATCTAAAATATTAATCACATTCAATAAAAATTAAATTGATGATTGATCATATTTTGAAGAGGGGAAGAATACATAATAAAATAATCATGCATGCATTCACTGTAATGATTGAACCCTACTAGGGATATACTCGAGCAGGAAATAGGTTTGAGTATGACCCTCAAAACCCACCTCCAATTGTTCATGGGATGGAAACTATCACCAAGCATATATCATCAATCATATATGGAAAAAAATTCATTTATAAATGAAAACTCCACATCATCATGAATAATAATATGAAATCCCAACCCTAATACATGAATAATTCATGTCTTCTCATAAATATCTAACCCAAAAATGGAAAAGATACCACAAGGTATATTAAACCTATATAGATCAAGAAAGATATATTGTTATCCTCCTTTTCCAAAAAGTATGATGTTCCCAAAGATATGGTCCCTAGATGTAATGCTTAATATCTCATGATCACTAACCAATGTCTATAAAAATGAATGATACATAGACCTTATGAACACATCCTCATACACCAAATTATACTGACTCATAGCGAGAGTATAAAATTTTATTATGGGGAGATTATAACCATGTATCGGAGTAAAACATAGTGGAAACTAAACAATCCAAATCCTTAAAAATATCAAAGTATGCATAATAATAAAACACATCTATTCAATAAAAAATGAGATATGGAATCGCGCAATAATACATCACAACTAGTCAACCACTAGGATGACAACATATACAAAGTAAATAAAATAAAAAAGTATAAGGAGGTTTTACTACCATCCCCGACCCTCACCTCATCCCTATATCTAAATCTATATTATGATGCTCCTTCATTATTATGAAACACTGAGTCTCTTCCCAAATTCAACCTATAATAAATGTGGTATACTTGACTACCCAACTACCATGGGAACTAAAGATGCATGTGAGTACAACTTCATAGGACACCACCAATAGGGTCTCTAAACAAACCTGGGAACATAGTATATACACATTTATATAATCATAATAAATAAATAAAAATTATGAAATCATAAATAAATAATCACCATTGATCCTCATGTTCTTAGGTGACATCTGAGATCGACCATACTGGCTTCAGTTAGTGTTGAAGTGTCTCTGAGCATAAGGAATCAACATGTCAAGGGTCTGGTAAATTCCCACCCATAGTATCATCTTATAATTAGGTGCAAGTGTTATATCCTTCAAAGTATACCATACATCCCATATAGTATTCAACAAAATTTTGTATCCTAGGGAGTATCCTAGGCATCTAAATAGTATCTATCACAAAATATGGGCTTTAGGTAGTATCCCTGGCTTCCATATTAGTAGGATAAATGCCATATCCTAAATATTATTCCATGAATATGTATATTATTAAGATAAAAATTGGGATCCTATTTAATATCCCTACCATCCATAGCAATATAATCAACAACTAATCCTCATAAATATTCTAAGAATCCATATAGTATTATGTGTAAACACTAGATCCGAATACATCTATGAGGAATCTCATTTAAAAAACTTGATGGTAGGGTATCCCTATAATCACATCTCATATAATTTATAATAATAATAATAATATTTTTTGGGCATCAACTAGAAACCATCGCCAAATTCTACGTTTATTCTATGAGGTTCACAAGCTATCATCATCACTATAGCCACATCAATCTCACACCATCGACCTTCATGCTCTATGGTGACACCCAAAGTTGAAAATACCTACTTCTCTTCACTAACCCTCCCTATGGTTCACATAGAGTCAGAGAACACACCATGGTCCCCTAAGTCTTACTGTAAACTAGAAACCATACACAAGATCCAATGTCCTAATCTCATCCTCAATAAAAAACAATATATCATAGAGAATAGTTTCCTTCAATATAACCAAAGTTGTATCGATGCCTCATTGGCATCCCAAAAATATCCATACTAGCATCACTATAGAGAGATATCATAAGGACCATCCCTATTCCCACATCCTAGGTTGGTATACAAACCCAACCTATAATAAATCTACCAATGGTATACCCACCCAGGTAATCACATGTTAGTGGGGTGGAATACTTATCCCACTCTTGATTTGGTCACTTCTCCATACATAGGGGATATAAGGGTTCTTATCACAAGTTCAAATGTTTTGATTAATTTCATTTAATCCATAACCATATGGTGTTTATGTATTGTATAATGTATTCATAATCAATCAATCATCCATTAGTGAAAAAGGTATCAAGCTTATTCTCAAAGGTCTATCATGGACCTTGACACCTATGTCTATCCATATGAATTTTATTTAAAATAAATAAATTATTTAAATAAAAGGCCAATCACCTATAGTTAATAGAAATTATATCATATTCATGTATAAAAATGTGAAAAAAATATTACAAAGGTTTAAGGGACAACATGCCTCATATGGTGATAGTCCCTTTAAAAAACATAGGGCCACCACGACCTGAGTTCATCCAAGAATCGACCATGCCTGTATTGTCTCCTGAGCACCTATATGAAGCTATAATATCCAATTCAGTTAATTATAAACAATTATATTTAATTAATTAAAAATAATTAAATAGGTATAATTTCCCTTAGACAATTATAAAAATATCTACTCTTTGAAACCTCAAGAAATGAGGTATGGTCCGCTCTCGACACACACCCAAAACTAATCCACAAAAAATAAATAATTTAATTTCTCTATATAAGTGTGAAATTCAACCAATTTTTGAAAACAAATATAATAAAATTCACTAGGTGGCATACCTCGATGAAAGAAATTATGATGGAATACTAACATCCTTCTGGGACATCCTATATCTATACTGAGAAAAAGTCTCATAATATTGGGATGATTCCACTATGATTTAATGGAATTATCTTAAGAACCCTAATCTAAATTTCACTAAAACAAGATGAAATAAAAGTGGTAAATGGAAGAAATATGAGGATAGCATACCTAGAATATCCTTTGAAATGAACTGATGATTACCCCACAGCACGCGGACTGAAGGACGGAACTGTGAGAGGATATAGTAGTCAAAATGGCCTACTCATAATGTTATTAGTCCTAAAAAACCTAAGGTACCTGTCAAATAAATTACCTACATTAGTAAAAAATATTTTCCGATGGTTATTTTGGGTTGATTGTGTTTTTTTGAAAAGTTTTGAGGTTATTGAAGAAGGTTGGTTGTCAATGAAGGAATTAAGAGTCAGAATGAATGTCTGATCTTAAAGAAGGTGTGAATATATGATCTCATGTAATTTTGAAATGTATAATCTTGTTGAAAGAATTAATTATGAACTGATATCATGGAGTGTGAGTGTTGAACTGATCTCACAAAGCATGATTACTACGATGGTCTCATAGAGTTCAGGTGTTGAACTGATCTCAAAGAGAGCGAGTGATAAACTGATCTTATGGAGAATGACTGCTAAACTGGTCTTACATAGCATGATTTTTGAGCTCATGTCATAATGAGTGAGATATTTAATCTCATGAAAGTTCAAGAATACAAATAAATTTTTTTGAAATGATGGAGGTATCTCACGGTTGCATGAGATATTGTGAAGCACTTGATAACAATGTGTGATTATCATAGTACCTCCCAATAAGATCTCATGAAGCACATGATTGTCTTTGGATATCATGATGAGATCTCATACAGTGCTCATGGTTGCCTTTGGACATTAATATGGGCTATGAAAAGCACAAGAATACAACACCATTGACCACCATAATACTGAATTTCGATCTCGTGATGGGGACTCGTAGAGTGTGAGTGTTGTGGCGGTAGAACGACGGTTGTCAGTAATTTTTGGAGTTAAGGCAGTGTGTTTGTTCCTATAAATACCCCCTTACATCATCCTAGAAAATTGAAATAGTTTTTCATTAATGACTGATCTAAATAAACATCTGGTAAGAAGGTATGTAGAGTGATCTCATGAAATAGGTTCACATGGAGATCTCAAAAAGGAGTATATGTGATTGACATCACGTAATTATCGCACATGATCTGAACTGGGTTTTGCGCAAATCATGAAAGAATACATGTGAAAGCATACCCAAAAACTGGAATCACACCAGGGACTCATGAAAAGTGTGAAATCGGCCTTGCACTAGGGAATATTGCAAATCATGAAATATGTCTCGCACTAGGAACTCATGCTCAGTAAAAAAGTGGACACGCAGAAAGGACTTGTGCCAGGATCTCATGCTAACTCCCACAAGGGGTTAAATACAATAATATTGATCAAGGTGTTATATTCCAAGATTTTACGCAAGAAGATACACACCAACATTATCTTGTGATCATTATCATTGTCATATCTTAATTTTGAAGGAGGATAAGGTTATAGAGGATATTCTCCATTCAAAAATACTTGTAGAAGGAGGTTATTCACTACTACATCCAAATCAGTGAAAGGAAGAATTTTTCATCACGTGAATATCATTCCAAAGTGGAGGTAATTGTTGTGAATAAATCAAAGAAAGGAATATTTCAGTTGTCTGGAATGTGGAAGTGCAGCATCTAGGTTTTTTCACAAAAGTGATGGAGAGGCTTAGAAATAACATCAATAAATCATTTATATACAGTTTAGGATACATTAATTATTGATAATAAAGGGACCAACATGTAAATAACTATGTGGAGATATTTTCCAAAGAAGAGATAAAATTAAGAGGGATAAGGTAATCATTTCCATTGGTATTGATCCATCAAAAGAGATTTAGGGATTTGTCCTCAAGAAAGTAATGAGATGAACCTAAACATTATAAAGGCAGTGAGCCTGGGCATAAAAGTTATCTAGCCTGAACATTTTATTATGGCAATGATCCTCAGTGGATTTGGTAAATCATCACATTTCTATTTCATTATCCTTGAATGTATCCCTGTGATGGTGAACCAATTAAAATTATTGTGTCTCATGCATGGTTTCATTTTTTGTTCATACATTACTATATTAAAGAGAGAGAATAATTTTTATTTTAACAATGAAACAATATCTTATGGGGTAGTTGTTTTAATCTATCATACCCTAACCCCCCCCCAAAGGTATTTAACCTAGTTGGGATAATAAATTGTATCTGAGCTAAATGATGAAATTCAGTGGTTCTCTCTCACTATAATTAATGGAAGTTTTCAATCACAAATGAATTATGATCTTAAAAGGAAAATATTTTCAATTATGAAATAATTGGATGCATCACCACTTTTGATCGTTCGGAATGGGTATCTTTTTGGCAGTGATGCATGGAATTTTGGCTAGGATCGATAGTGGTAGTTTATCAAAAGCTACCGGAAGGGAGTTGGATGCTGGCACCAATGAAATCAATGCTTTAGGGGAGCCCTATATAAATCTATATATACAATGGCTATGTCATGTAATTCATCACATTCTATGTGGTAATAGTTTCTAAATATTTATGTGGGTGACTCGAAATTAAGAGAAGTAAAGTTGTAGGTTCCATGGAACAAGTATGAGGATCTCAGAATGCACCCTAATGAGTTTGTTTATGCATTATTTGACCAGGTGAATGTTATTGTGGAAGATATGTGTGGTCTTGGATAAATTCATAAAGATATAAATATTAAAAAAACACATCTTGGGAAGACTTCAATCTTGGTTCAATATGAAATTTTATGTATTGGAAGATAAAAATCCATAGGTGTTGACATTGAATAACTTATACAGTACTCTTAATGCATAAAAGATGAGAAATGATGATAATCGGTCTATGGAAAAAATTCTAAAGAATTGGTATTCAAGTCCATGAAAAATATCACTGTTGAAGATGGGTAAGATGAAGTAGAGACAGATGAATTCATGTCATTCATTTTAACAAATTTATGAAGAGGAAAAGTGAAGTTCAAAGGGAAACTCCCACTTGCATGCTTTTGATGTGGACTGGTTAGACATCTTGCATTGAGGTTACCTAACAATTATCATGATGAGAATGAGGATTAAGTTTATATTCCTAGAAATAAGTCTTCATCATATATTAAAGGTAAGAAACTTTTATTCAAAAAGAAGAATATGATTTCAAAAGAAGATAATAGATCAAAAGAATCTGAGGCAGAAGATTTATAGGAATGAAAGGATCGTGAATTCGATTCTAAGGTGGATGTTTCCAATAACTCCCAAACAAGAGAAGTGGGTGAAAATTAATAACAAGAATTTTAAGTAAGATTTTTCCATCAAGTCGAATTAGAATCTACACTTATAGAGATAGATGTTTGGAGGGCCAAAACAATGAATGAAAACAGGTTGGTTCTGGATGCAAAACTCATTATGCCGGACTAGGAAGAAGAGAAGTTTGAGTTTATTGATTAAATTGAAACTATTATATCTTCAAGACTAGAGAACTCATATATGATGAATGAGTACAAGATCAATTTTGAATAACAAAAAAATGGGATCAATAATTTTAATAATACTACAAAATATCAAGAAAAAATCCTCAAAAATCTTGATGAAGAGGTTGTTAACCTATGAAGTAAAGTAAAAGAATGGGGGAAAATATTGACTCTACAAAAGAAGGTCATAAAGGTAACATAAAATCTAAAACTACAGTTCAAAGAACCAGTGAAATAGATAAAGGAATGTTATGATAACAAAATAATATATCTAAGTGTTAAAGTTGGAATGGTGCTTGATCAAAAATAGAAACAAGGGTTGGTTGGTGTTAAACCACAGGCACCTACTCCATGATTGAATAATGATTTGGGTGAGAATTAGAACCATAATATTCAAAGAACCCAATATATAAATAGTAGTGTAGTATTGGCACACAATAATACACCCCAAATTAGATGATATTATTGTGTAAATATGGGATACTCACAAAATTTATGTTCTATTTCCAAGAGGTATTTAAGGGAACAATACAAATATAGGCATCCATATAGTGCTCAATATTCTAGGATATCATTTTATGGTAATTGTTTTGGGTGTAGATGATTTGGACACATGGAATGATATTTCTCATCAACAATGGAAAGGACCGTTCCAAAGCAGACTAAATGTGATCATAAGAAGTAGCTAAGTGTATTATCAAATGATCTGATAATGAAAAATTGATTCCCATCTTTTCAAGATGAAGCTGGTCCATCATACTCTAAGTAATATCAAGATTATCAATCTAAATCTGGTATGAATTCCAAAACATGGATCAAAATGAAGAGAAATGAATATGAGATAAATTGATTAAAATGATTTAATTATTCAGAAGAAGCCAATGTTGAAGTAATTTTGAGTATTCAGAAGTATGTTTTTCATTATTAATAAAGAGAAACAAAGGATGTTTGAATCCCACTGAGATAATGGGATATTTCTTGGATAAAAAAAAGAAAATTAAATAAAATAAATACTTAAATAAGTGGGTGGGAAAGGTAGTTGAATGAAATGGTGTAACTATAGTATAAAATGATTAAAATCATCCAAAAATAAATGATTAGTTTTAGGAGTATAGTGAAGTAGATATTACTAGATAAAGGGATGTTCCAATTCCATTGGCTAATTCAGAAAAATATTTATTTAATGAAAAATGTGATCAAAAAATTTATCTATATAGAAAAAATGGAGAGAAGAGATGAAATTCATAGACATAACATAATCGGTGATCAGACAGTTCTAGTATAGATAGAGAGGATAAAGACTCTATAGGAAACATCATTCTTATCATAGGTAGAGCATAATTGTTTTGAGGAAGAAACTAGAGATAACAATAAGGTATAATCCTTGAATGATGATCTTGAACAATTTGAGAATAATCAAACATGAGGGACTGTTTTGAGATTAAAAACTAAAAATTTCATTTTACCAAATGGTTCTTTCACAACTAGATGAATGAATATGGCATAATGACTCAAAAAAATAATGATTAGTGTGCAAAGGGTAATCCAAAATACAGGGTATTGCTGTTGATGAAATATTTTCACCTTTTTTAAGGTTAGAGATAATGAATTTTGTAATTTCTGGGAATTTATGTATATTCTTTTAATAATATGGAATTATTTAGGACTGCAGAATTTGACAGCAAATGATTTTGAGGCCTGGAGTGCCTAGAATGATCTATCAAAAAATGATAATATTTAAATAGAAAGAATAAGAATTTTTCCTGAAAAAGTGGAATAACTCTTAAATGGGTGCCCATATCATAAATCTGAGGGTGTCATTGCATTCTGGATGGCGGGTTTAACCTATGCGTGACTTAAGTTAGTCGGTGCAGGCCTCTGGTGAGAAAACCAAAAAATGGCATAACCGTAAACAAAATAATTTAATAAAATTATTCTATTTTTTAAATTCTTATAACTCACTAAATTTGACTCTGATTAAAAATATGAGATAAACAATGAGCTCATGAGTGTATTATTTCTTTAGGTAGATCCGAACATTGGCTAGCGTGGGCCAAAAGAGGAAGCTAGTTTTTGGCTATAAATAAAATAACTAAGTAACAATTATTTTATTATCAAATCCTTATAACTCCTAAATGGTAACAAGGATTCGAAATCTGAGAGTAAATTTGAGCTCATCAGGGCATGTTTCCCTTAGGTAGATCCTAACCTCATCCGGCATGGGTTGAGGGTGACCGTTAATTTTTTCTGAACTTTTTTAAGGTACATTCAGTAAATGTGAAAGCGATATTTTTTATCTTTTGAACCAGTGCTCAGATTGAAAATATGAGGGCGCCGTTTAATTTTCAGCACTAGGATTTGATTAGGTTAAGCTTAACTTAGACCGACAATGGTCAAATGAAAAAGGTAATTCTTTTGGACATTCAGAAAAAAATAACTATAAGCTATTTTACTCTTTCTATAACTTTTGGGTGGTGTATGGTGGGACTGCAGTGTAATGATAGACATTAAATAAGAGAAATTTAATAACATGTCCCTTTGGTTGTGTAAATGCAACATTCATGGATTAAAGGTTCATTAATTTCAGTTCATTAATAAACCATATAAATTAATTCAATGTGGTGTGGTTTCTTTGATTTAATCAAACATTTGGCATGGGTATTGAGAACCCATGGGAGGAACATCTAACGAAATGGTGACAAATTTCCTCTCTAATGAAGAAGGTTGGGTAATTGATGAACATTGGGAGAATCGACCTGGGGATCGATGAACAACAACGAATGACTTCAAACATGTATTCCTTCTATCGTTTGCAACAGATTCGACTGAATGCAGGTAGGGTTTTACATTTTTTATGTTTTCTCTCATCATGCCCCTGAAAAATACAATAAATGCAGACTAAACAACTAAGGGGTTGATCTGTTTCTCATTTTTTCTTGTGAATGGTTGTTGCGGGGTCTTAATTTAAGGATTTTTTCTTTATTATTGATTATTGGTATCAAACCATGTTAGAAAACTAACGCGGAGGGTGCAGGCCAATCTAAAAAAAGGCTCGGACCCCCCTCCATTCTTAGTGTATGCACGTTCTTTGTGTGTCGATCCAGTCACGTGGAGGATCGGAGCCCGCAGGTGTTGTAGTGGCAGGAGCTAGGGCCATCTGGGTCGCGGAGGGTGGAATAGCGGGGCTCCGTAGCATCGCACGGGGAGAGAAGTAGCCCAATCATGCCTCTAATATAGACCAATGTCTTTCTCCATCTGACGGTTTCAGAAGGATGGGCAGTGCCCTGCTGGTGTGGCCAGCTGGCTGAACCGGACACACTGCGTCCGGTCGGTGCATCCAGCAACCGACACACATCCGCCTGGGTCAAGGTTTCTAGGCCGACCGGACCTGTCGTTTGGGCCAGACATGCGATCTATAATAGATCATCCATCCGGGCTGGGTCTGCCAACCGGGTCAGACACAGTAGCTGGGTCGGACCCCTACCAGACTCGGACCCGACTGGTCTCGTTTCGCTAAATTAGATATATCAAGCAAACTGTGTGTCTATTTGACGCACTGACAGCGGCATGAGGACCCTCACGATGAGGCGGTCCTTTTGAGATACTCCACTTGAGTTTTTTAAGATGTTTGAGTATAGTTGGGTTGGATCGAACTCGAATCCAACAGGGCCCCGTTTTCCTTTTTGTCTATACCTTACGGACCGGGTGTCTGATTGACGCGATGTATATCGCATTGGAACCCTTAGGACAGGGAGCCCCTTCGAGTTACTTCTTCATGAGACTTCATGGTAGTTGAAATAAGACCAGTGGCTTGAGGAGCGGTTTCTCAAGAACACTAGCGTACCAAGTGAAAGAATCATGTGGCTGGCTATTAAGTGAAGAGCGACCCTCTGTGGATCTGTATTAGAGCGACCCCTCATGGATCAACAAGAGAGAAACACTATGTGGATCTATAGTAGTGTGACCCTATTTGGATCAATATTAGTGATACCCTTTATAGATCAATAGTAGAGCAACCATGTGTGGATCGACGGTAGTGGGACCCTGTGTGGATCGATAGTAGAGAGACCCCGTGTAGATTGACAGTAGTGTGGCCATATGTGGATCAACATGAGATTGACCATGTGTGGATCGACATTAGAGAAACCTTGTGTGGATCGGTAGTTCAGTGACCCTTTGTGGATCAGCAGCAGAACCTCTCAACAGAATAAAATGATCTAGCTAAAGACTAATAATCTTTATTCATGTTCTCAAAGTTGTATACCTAGTGTGAGATGTCTATTACTTTATTCTTGGTGATTGAGATCATGCTTCATGGTTTTTTCTTTGAGTAATTATGGGAGACCTTCGGGGGTCTTGGGGTCCCTACTGGGTATTGTTATACTCAGCCATGCATGGGCTTCACCCGCACCTTGTTGTATCTTGTGTAGACGATAGACATCTTGAGTGAAACTTTGGTAGCGAGGGATAGACAGATTTCAAAGGTGATTGATAGACGTGAGGAGCGATAGTGATGAAAGACGACAGGTTGTACCTACCGTTCAGGTCGGATCCTTGGTGGATGACCTCCGGAGCATGTTTTCCCTTTTTCTGTACTTTCTTTCTAGTTGGAATTTTATTCTAGACCCTTTACATTCAGTACATACTTTTACTCTTAGGGGTGGTTTTTAGTATTGGTTATACATTCCCATTTTATATTGTCTTTTACTTGAATACACTGTGTTCCTATTCTGTGTGTGTAGAGGTTTAAATGAAATAGCTTCCCTTTGTAGGTTATGCCTTTCCAGTGCTAGTCGCCAACCCCTGGCCCACAGAAGGCGGGCTTAGGATATTTATGACACATGCCCTGAGAGATGGGTCGTGACTAACTGGTATTAGAGGTTGTTCGATTCTACTAGAAAAACTAAGAGTCTATATTAATAGTGAGCAAAATAGTGTTATGTGCCTTAAGTATGGATTACATTCTAGGGAGTCCAATGTGGGTACGATGGCCAACGTATCCATACACCCAAACCCTGAATTTTGTTTTCCAACTCAGTACATGAAAATACTAGTTGCATGTGTTTTGAAAATGTTTTCTCTCTTGAACGTTTTTGAGTCATCTCACCAGGTATATATTAATGATTGTGGTTCATCTTGATTCTCTTTCAAAATGCCTCTACATAGACACCCATCCAGCATTCCAATGTGTGACTATAAGGATGGTCCATAGAGTGATGAGGCTGTAGTACAAAGATTTTTTCCTGAGATAGTACCTTCATGCGGTGTCCCAGTGATACCATTTCCCATTGGTCAGTAGTTACTACTGGCGTTACTGTAAGAGGACACATCTAGGCTCAGTGCCTTATGTGAGTTTCAGTGAAAGATACCCCTCAGGTTCCAAGGTGATCCTAACTCATAGGTGTCTAAAGATTGGATTGAGGTGGTCACTGAGTTTCCATCTAGTCAGGGCACTATTAGATCAGATGGTGATCCTGGTAGTAATAATTCTACATGGTTCAGTAGGGCGATGATAGGGTTTAGATTACTCTTATCTTACGATGATGTGGCTTTTTTGTGGATAAATCTTTAGACCCTTTCTTAGAGAAGGGGACTCTTACTATAAAAATCTAAGGTGTATGAGTTCCCTAGAGCTTCTATAGCTTCATTAGGATTACATGTCGGTAGCTGAGTGTTTGTCAAGGAAAACCGACCATTCTAGGTACTCAAAAAATACGATACGACTAGTGATCCAAGGCTCAGACCTCTGACCGAGATGTGTTTAGGAAAATCTGATCCAGTACAATTCCTCTTTTCATTTTTACATATGTTAGGGTGCTAGAAGAACCTTTCTGGTTGAAGATTCATTGGATGAGCAGATATATCCAGTGAATGTAACAAGTAGGATTGGGGGAAACCGATGTCAGTCTCAGAGACATGGATGTGTAAAATGTTTCAGGGAGGTGAAGTTAGAGGGATAGATTAATCTTCAGGGTAGCAGATGTGGAAGAGGAACTAGGAAAGCAGTAGTAGGTTGTATACATTTCGACATGTTACAACCAACACCCCAATGTGGTCCCCACTAGTAGCAGGGAGATGGAGGAAAGGGGAAGGGAGTAGCTACATGCGGTCAAGAAGTATAAACCAAGGGCTCCAAGAATGATTTGAGTTATGTTCTGTGTCTACCTTTATCTTTTTTACTAATAGACAGAGATATCAATCATTCCCTCTTTTCATTAATATTTTTCAAGACCTAGAGTTTCTAGTTTAATCGTTTAGTTGATCCTTACGTCTCTAGATAACTATGGGGGAGAATCAATAATCAAACATATGCTGACAGTGTGATCTGACCCTTGAGGTGAGAGTTTGGGTTGGAACCTCTTGGTGGCAGCATCGAGGCCTTACTATATTAGTTTTGGTATGGACAAGTGGTCCAGAGTTCATGCTCAGATTAACTATTTTAGGAAAAATGATGTGGTATATCTACAGTATTGGATAGGGTTTTCCTTTTTCAGTGAAAAAGGAAACCCGGGAAGCATGGAATAAACTCATTCATAAGAGAGTGAAACCATTAACTCTTGATTCGGCCAGCCTTACGCTCGTGGTACCAGGTGTTTTGAGTTTTCATTTCCCAATAGAAGTGGCGGAGTGCATGAACATCCTTTCCAAAGATGTTTCTTGGATTACCTCCCTGCAAGGGAGGGATTTATGTATCATTATACACCCTAATATGGAACTGATATAATCATCAGTATATCGAAGGACTTTCATAGAGCTTCGCAATAAGGGGGCAAAGGTGGAGGACTTGTAGAAGAAGGGCTTAGTAAGACCTAGTGTTCAAGATTATGTGTGGACTAACGGAACCTTAACCAAGTGGTCATGGAGAGATAGAACCAACTTCCAACGGGTCTATGGTAACATGAATCGTTTAAAGGGGGTAACATTTTGTGGGGATAATAAGGTTCCCATAGGTTTTCTAGCAATTGATTCAATGGAGATGGTTGGAGTTCATTCATTGGTGATGATGGGGCATCTTACCTCCAGTATATGACTATCACTATCTCACTCCTTCAGCGAGTTAGGGGGGCACAACTTGTGTATATTTATTTCAGGCCCAAAGTGCTCAGATATTTTTAGGACAATCCCCTGGTGTATTTTTGAAAGGTTGGGAGCACATCATCCTTTTTAGAGGACGCACCATGGTACCAATGAAATTTGGGGAGGATATGTTGAAGGAATTCCATACATCCCCTTTTGCAGTACATCCTGGTGTGATCAAGATGTACCAGCACCTCTGATGTTAGTATTGGTGGATAGGGATGAAGAAAGCGGTGGCAGAGTTCATTTCACGATGCCTCACTTGATAGAAAGTGAAGGTTGGGAATTAGTTTATAGCAAGATTAGCATATCCACTAGAGGTTCCAGAATAGAAGAGGGATGGTATCTCCATGGACTTCGTGATTGGGTTACCATGCACATTTAGGGGTCATGGCTCTATCAGGGTGATCGCTGACCAACTAACCAAGTCGGCACATTTTCTACCCATCCAAGAGAAGGGATCAGTAGAGGTATTGGGACGCCTCTACGTTCAGGAGATAGTACGACATCATGGGATACCCTTGACGATCATTTCAGATCGTGAAGCTCGTTTTACATCCCGGTTCTGGAAGGGATTACAAGAGGCATTTGGGACTCAATTATGCTTGATCACCACATTTCAGCCTCAGATAGATGGTCAGATAGAGCAGACTATACAAACACTTGAGAACATGATTTGTGCTTGCATTCTTGATTTTGGCAGTAGTTTGGAGGACCAAATTCCACTGGTAGAGTTTTCATAGAACAATAGTTATCACTCCGCAATTAGCATGCAACCGTTTGAGGCCATGTATGGGAGACCTTGCAGATCACCTATATGATGGACAACCCTAGGGGAGTCAGCACTTACGGGTCAATAGTTGGTACGAGCTACCACTAAAAATGTGGAGATCATCGATGAGCAGAGGAAGACTACACAGAGTAGGCAGATGTCTTATGCCGACAAGTGATATAGACCCTTGGAGTTCAAGGACGGAGACCATGACTTCCTACGGGTCTCACCTCGACAATGATTGTTGAGATTTGGTCAAGGCGGAAAGCTATCTCTGTGGTTCATCGGACATTCCAGATTCTCTGCAGATTTTGTGAGGTTGCGTACTTCCTAGCTCTTCCCCCATAGATGCACCAAGTTCACGATGTTTTCCACATGTCACCGTTGAGGAGATACGTTCACGATTCATCGCATGTCATCAACTGGGGCATGCGGGACATTGATGATGGGGAGACATTTATAGATTTTTTAGTGGAGATAGAGGATCGACAAGAGTGAGTCTTTCATGGATGGTCGATCCCTCTTCTGTGAGTTTGATGGCATCATTGGAACGTACAAAAGAGCGCATGGGATCGGGAGGCTCAGATTCATTCTTAGTACCCCCCCCCCATTTGTTTCCTTGGATTTTTTTATGGATTTAAGGGACGTAAATACCTAATCTTGGGAGAGTGTAATTTCCCGTAATTTCGGTATAATTTTTTTAATTATTTGGAATTATTTTGAGACTGAAAAATTTTATGGCATGTGATTCCAATGCCCGAAGTGCCCCGAATGATCCATCAAAACATGTTAATCTTCAAATAGCGCATGTGACCAGTTTTCCTGAAAAGTGGAATAACTCTTAAATAGGTTATTGGATCAGAAATATGAGGGAATCGTTGCATTCAATATAGTGGGTTTACCCTAGGCACAACATAATTTTAGTCAGCGCATGCCTGTAGTGAAAAAACCCAAAAATGGAAAAAACGTAATTAAAATAATTAAATAAAAATATTATTTTTTTCAAATGCTTATAACTGAAGAACACTAACTCGGATTAAAAATCCAAGACCGTAGTTGAGCTCGTGAGGGTATTCATTCCTTACCCAGATCATAATATTGGCCGATGTAGACCAACAGTGGAAGTTAGTTTTTGGTAGTAAGTAAAATAATAAAGTAACAATTATTTTATTGTCAAATCCTTATAACTCGTAAAGGTTAACTGAAATTGGAAATCTTATACTTCCGTTGAGCTTGTGAAGGCATGTTTCCCTTAGACGGAGCTTAAACATGACCGATGCGGTTCAAGGGTGATTGTAAATTTTTTCCAAACTTTTTTAATGGTGCTTTCAGTGAACGTTCAAGTAGGATTTTCATTATTTTTAGCTGATGCTTGGATTAATAATCTGAGGGAACCATTCAATTCACAGCACCAGACTTCACTTAGGAAAATCATAACTTTGACTGGTAAGGGTCAAATGAAAAAGATAATTTTTTTCAAATTTCAGAAGAAAAAAAATAACATTAAGTTATTTTATTCTTTCTACAACTGTTGAGTCGTGGATGGTAGGACCGTAGTAAAATGATAGACATTAAATAAAAGACAATTAATGACATGTCCCTTTGGATGTGTAGAAACATTGTTCGTTCATTAAAGGTTTAGTAATTATTGTTCATTAATAAACTATATTAATGAACACAACGTTGTTTGGTTTCTTTGATTAAATCAAACCTTTGTCATGGGAATTGCGAACCCATGGGCGGATCCTATGATGAAATGCCGACGAATTTCCTCTCCAACAAATAATGGTGGAAAAATGACAACTGTTGGGGGATTCGATTCAGGGATCGACAATCACCGACGAACAACTTTGAATGTGGATTCCATCCATCATCTGAATTGATTCCACTGAATCCAAGTAGGGGTTCACATGTTTTATGTTTCCTCTCATCCCATTCCTGGAACATACAATGAACGCGAACCAACCGACTAACAGGTTGATCCACATATCTTTTGTTCTTGTAGGTGGTTGTTGTGGGGTCTTAATTTGGGGATTAGTTCTTTCTGGTTAATGATTGTTATCACCCCATGTTAGGACACTAATGCGGAGGGTGAGAGCCAATCCAAACGAATCCCAAACCCCCACTGTTCTTAGTTTATGCACGTTCCTTGTTTTTGACTAGGAAATGAGATGGAAATATGGATTTAAGAGCCTTGTAGTAAATGTAGTGACCTGGGTGGTCTGTAGGCACAGACAGGATAAAAAATGGACCACCGGAGCATTTCTGATGGCCCGTGGAAGCAACATCCGGTGTGGCCCCACTGGCACCACAGCTGCCAACCGAGCCGACCGCATGGAAGAGCAACACACGTAGGCATCGTAGCGGTAGGTGTCACAGCCAGATAACCATTGTGTTGTGCAGGGAGAGGAGCGGCCCGCTCAGGCCACTCGGCTGGACCAACAGCCGGATCCAGCCGACCGTTTCTAAAAGAGGGGCGACGCCACCAACTGGCCGAACTGGATGCACCTCGTCCGGTTGGTGCATCCAGCAACCGTCCCGCATCCGCACATGCTAGGTTTTTCAGGTGGTCTGAACCCACTAGTCAGGCCAGATACGCGAGCCAGTCCGGACCCACCAGCCGGGCCGGACACCTACCGGGCCCGAACACGAATGGTCCCATTTTGCTTAATTGGGCGTATCTTGTAAATCGGGTGTCTGATTGACATGTCGTTAGTGATGTGAGGACCCATGAAACAAGGTGGTGATTTTGAGATACTCCACTTCATTTTTGGAAGATGATTTTGTACGACTAGTTTGGATCAGAATCGAATCCAATTGGGCCCTATTTATCTTTTTCCTACATATTACAGACCGGGCATCTGATTGACACACCATCTATTGCATTGGAACCCTTATGACAAAGAGGTCATCTGGCTTACTTATTCATGAGACTTACTGGAAGATGAAATATGAACAGTGGTTTGAGGAGTGGTTTCTCATGAACTAAACTACTCAAAGTGCGAGAATCATGTGGCTCGTTGTTAAGTGAAGGGTGACCCTCTATGGATCAGTATAAAAGAGACCCTTCATGGATCGACAATAGAGAAAACCTGTGTGGATCGGCAGTAGTGCGACCCTCTCTGGATCACTAGTAGTGCGACCTTGTGTGGATCAACAATAGAGAGACCATGTGTGGATTGATAGTAGTGTGACCCTCTATGGATGGATAGTTGAGCGACCCTCTGTGGATTGATAGTATTGAAACCTTTTGAGGATCGATAGAAGAGAGACCTTTATTGGATCGACACTAGAGCCACCCTATGTGGATCGACGGTTCAGCGACCCATCATAGATCAGTAGTTGAAACACTCAATATAATAAAATGATCAAGATGATGACTAATCATCATTATTATAGTTCTATAAGTAGTATACCTGGTCTGAGATATCATTTACTTTATGTTTTTTTATTGATATCATGCTTTATGATTTTTCTTTTGAGGAATTCTGGGAGACCTTCAGGTGTATCGGGGTCCCTACTAGGTATTGTTATACTCTCCCTTCCATGGGATTGACCCACAACATGTTGTGTCTTGTGTAGATGAAAAACAACTTTACTGAGACTTGGGGAGACAGGGTTAGATGGTGCTCGAAGGTGATTGATATACATGAAAAGTGGTAGTGATGAAAGATGATGTGATGTGCCTAACCTTCAGGTAGGATCCTTGGTGGATGACCATCGAAGCATTTTTTCCCTTTTTCTATACTTTCATTCATTTTGGGCTTGTATATTGTCCCCTTTACATTCATTAATTACTTTTACTCTTAGTGGTGGTTTTTAGAAGTGGTTATAATTTCCCATTTTCCATTGTGATTTTCTTGTTTACAGGTTGTACCAAGTCTATGTGTGTATAGGTTTAAAGACAATGCCTTCCCTTTTTGGGTTATGCCTTTCCAGTGCTGGTCACCAACCATTGGCCTACAGAAGGAGGGCTTGTGGTAGTCACGGCACAGGCCCCAGAGGACAGCTCGTGACAAGATTATTCTTGTCCATAATAATACAAAGAAGGTTCAATGTTTTTCAGTTGGATATCAAGTCAACATTTCTGAATGGGGTTCTCTATGAATAATTTTATATTTATTTGAAAAATGGTTTTGTCATTAATTCATATGAGAATGGATTTTTTCATCTAAATAAGTCGCTATATGGTTTTAAGCAAGCACCAACATCATGGTATTCAAATCTAATTCAGTTTTTTAATAAAATCATTTTTCAGTTAGTAGAGGAGTTGATTACAATCTAGATGTCAATATTTATAGTAGTCAAAGTATGATGGTGCTGGTGTATGTTAATAACATAATATTTTTTGGATCAGATGGAGCACATTGTAATTAGTTCATCGAATTCATGAAAAGTGAGATTTAAATGTCAATGATTAGTGAACTAATGTTTTCCCTTAGTTTATAGGTGACAGAAGGAAATAATGGCACATTCATTTCTCAGTATAAATATTCCAAATACGTTTTCAGAAGATTTAGAATGGGTAATTCCAAGTAGATGATGACTCTGGTGGCTACCAAGATGAAACCCTCATGGGGTGATGGTGGTAATGTTGTTAATATCACAAAATATAGTCAAATCACAAGTATTATATTGACCTTGACAGTGACAAGACCTGAAATTATTTTTTCTACATAGAAAGAATAACAATATAAAATTAATTCCAAATAAATCCACTAAATTTAAGTAATAATAATACTTCATTATATCAAGGGGATTGTGGATTTTTGTTTGTTGTATAATGAAAAATATCTGCAGGAGTTATTGGTCTATATAGATACAGTTTGGGCCGAATCAACTGATGATCAAAAATCAACATCAGATAGGGAATTATATCTTGGGGGTTTGTGTATTTCTTGGAAAAGAAAGAACCAATATTTAATTCATTGAGCACCTCAAAAGCTAAATATATTTTTCAAACTCAAGCTTTCTTGTAGTTATTTTGGATGAAGCAGTAGCTTGATGATATATGTTTTTTAGTGAAGTCTTTGATCGTAATCCATTAGGATAATTCAAGTTCTATAAATTTGAGAAAAAATAAAGTCCAAATTCAAGGAAAAATAAAATTGAAATCATGTCTCATTTTATTAAAGAGAAGGTGGAGCAAGGGCTTGTGCAGTTGGATTATGTGCCTATAGAACTACAGGTTGCAGACATTATAAAAAATACATTACCAAAAGAAGTGTTTTAGTGGAATTGACTATCTATTTGAGTATGTCAACTCCTCTCACATAAAAATATGTGGATGTGGGACCCCATCTCCTTGAGGTATGATGTGTTTTATCTGATATACTGATTTTTTTCTTTACCTTGTCGCAAAACATAATGAAGTAACCTTCAGGTTCATTAACAAAGGGGGGAATTGTTGCTATAAAAGGGAAGAAATTGACTTAAGAAATAAAAGGGGAGAAAATGATTGGGGAAGTTAAGTAGGGGGGGTATTAAATATGGATATGCTAAAGATTCTCGATCAAAGAATATATATTAAGACAGATGAGGTTTATGATGGAATCAGTTGAGTGGTTCTGGAATGTATTGTTTCATTGATGAAATTTTCAAGATACACTTGTTTCTCACACTGATCATGGTTAATGTTGGATTAGAGTGTGTGTTGAGTAAATCTATGATCACTATCAGAATTACAATAAGAAATTTTTTGAAATAAGATGGAAGAATTTTTAATGTGGTATAAAAATGTAAAGAGTTTTCAACATAACCATAGGGGGAGATCATTATGAAAAAATCCCTCATGATGTTGCTTTTGGGTTTATTATGTTCGTTACAAGATTTTAGGCTGTTGATGAAGGCTGGTTTTCAAAGAATGTATAAAGAGTTAGCATGACTATATGATATCATGGAAATTGTGAATGTCTGATCTCAAAGAAAGTGTGAATGTATTATCTCATAGAAATCATAAAAGATAAACTAATCTCATAGAGAATGAGTATTGAATAGTTCTCATAGAGTGCCAGAGTTAAGATGATCTCATAATGTGTGATTGATGAACTCATCTCATGGTTCATAGGTTCTAAAATTATCTCATGGAGCAAGAGTGTTATGTTTTTCTTGCGTAGTGTGAGTGATAATCTTATCTCATGGATCATCAGATGTTTGAACGTGTGAAAGAACATGAAGACAAATAAAAATTTGTAAATGTTGGAGGTATCTGATGGTCTTTCGAGAATTTTCAGTGCCAATGATGACAAAGTTTTATTGTCAAATGATCCCATGATGATTTCTCATGAAGTGCATCATTCTCTTTCGATCTCCTGATGAGATCTCACATAGCACTCATGGTTTTCTTTTGAACATGTGATGTGTCATGCAAAGCATTATAAGACAACATTGTTGACCATTTCAATATTGAAATTTGATCGCATGACGGGGAATCATGGATTTCGAGTTTGGTGGTGGTGGTACAGATGGTTTTCCATGATTTGGGGAGTTTAGGTGGTGGCTTTATGCCAAAAAATACCCCTAACCTATCCTTAAACATTGATAAAGTTTTTCCGAAATATATGATCTAAAGAAACATTTAAGAAGAAGGTTCATGGAGTGATCTCATGAAAGAGGTTCACTGAGAGATCATATGAAAGAGTATATGTCATTTATATTGTGTAAGTACTACACATGATCTAAATAGTGTCTTGCGCAAAGAATAAAAGGGGACTCATGAAAGATGACTCCTAAAAGCATACTCACACTAGGGAATAGTAAAAATCATGAAAGCGATCATGCACTAGTTAATCGTTCAAATCATGAAAGAGATTTCACACTAGGAACTCATGCTCAGTGCGAAAGAGAAATTGTATAAGGGACTCATGCCAGGATCCTTCAATAGGGTCACATGGTAGGGTCTCGCTCTAGGATCTTGCGTAATGGGTTACGAGCTTGGATCTATTGTAAGGGGTTATATGCTAGGGTTTCAAAAGTGTTATCACACTAGAATAAAGCACAAGGAGATATGTGCCTACATTACCCTTTGAGAATTATCATTTTCAAATATGAATTTTGAAGGAGAAGAAGAAGATAGGGGATCTTCACCGTTCAACAATACTTGAATAAGGAGTTTATTTTCTACTACATTCAAATAGGTGAAAGGAATACATGGAATCACTTGATGATATTACTAAAGTGGAGGTAATTATAGTGTCTATAGTAAAAAAATCTATTCTAGTTTTATGGAATGTGGAAGTTCTGAATCCAAGTGTTTTCACATAAGTGAAGGATAATCTGATAAAGAACTTCCATAGAGAATCTATATATAGTTTATGATACATTAAATATTGATAATGAAGGTATGTACATGTCCATAAAACTATGTGTGGATCCTTATAGAGAATTGAGAAAAGTAATAGGAAGAATGTGATCATTTTCACTAGTAGTGATCCATCGAAATAGAGTTAGGGAGTGGCCCTTGGGAATGTAGTGAGCTGACCCTAAATATTATAAAGGCAGTAGACAGGCCATAAATGTGATCTAGCCCAAACTTTTTATTTTGGTAGTGATCCTTAGTGGATTTGGTATATCGCCACATTCTAATTGTATGCTCCTTGGATATAACCTATTAGGGGTGAACCAAGTAAAATTGTTCTATATTGTGTATGCTTTCATTTTTGTTCACACTTTACTATGAGAAAGTAAGAGAAGAGGATTTTTTAATGAAGAAACAAAATCTGAAGTGGAAATTGTTTAAATCTGTCAAAACCTGATTCTCCCCCCCCCCTCTTAGGGAATTTAACCTTGTTGGGATAACAACATATATTCCCCAAGATAAGGAATAAAACTCCAATATATTTACCATTGAGTGGTCATGTGTACTAAATTATAGCACATCGACACCAATACATGCTACACTGTGGCCTACCCAAATGCAATGTAGCCACACCCCAGCAGGAAGGGGGTTCAACCATGTATTCCACCACCATGGTGTATCCCCTATATGTAATTTTGTTGTTAACATCAACCAAGGACACACAATGGTGTCACCCCTATGTTGTGGCACAACCTACCCCCAATGTGTATCTTGACCCTACCTCCTGGGGTCCCTCTAAAACATAACCTCTAGGCTACGATATGGGGATTTACCCATTAGAACCACCATATTTCAATGCTTCACCATTGCACCATGGCCTCCTTAGCCATGATCCATCATGGAAATGTTCTCTTCATTTCACCTCAGTACCTACCTGTAGTTTAAATTTCAACTGCAAGGCCACCTCATCCTTTCTCCACCACTCACCCAAGCACATGAACCATCAAATGAGGATTTTTTTTCTCATCTAAAAACACCTCCTTGGGACTTCAAAATTATTGATTTCATGATTTGAGTACCAATTCATGAAACAAATTGTACTCTAGGAACAAAAAATTAAATTCCCTCCGAAATTCACAACTCGTAAAATATAAGACTTTAAAAACTCCCCACTATATCATTTATCGTCCCTGAGAAGCCTTAGGGGTAAATCAACTACAAAACATGACCTACCAAAATCTCTAATGCATAATAAATTAATTTTCTTCTACCCTAGAACATTGAACAAACTTATTTTGTGCAACTCTAAACACAATGTGCATTATTTATCAAAAATCTTGCTACCATTCACCACCATCACTGAAACATAGAGACGAAAAGTACCTATACCCATCTATCTTGAGAAACTAAGGTTTTATTGACTGATTCCTCTCCATGATTATAGTACTCCCCATCATATTCCTTATATGATACCATTATATTCAGACCCATGGTGCTCTCTAGTATAGGAATCCCCTATAAAAACAAATTTCTAGTGGTTCACGAAATTACTTGGTAACGTTTCCATTGAACCACATCATATTCCTTGTGTAATCATTGGTTGAAACACCACTCAATGACCTTTTTAAAAAACAATCGGTCCCACCAACTAAAAAGTTATCATATCTCTTAATCATGATTCCAAAATCTTTAAAGGCTTCACATGATTGTCTGAACACCTACAATAAACATGGATATTAAAACCCAATGTAATTCCATGGTTGGATGCTCAAAAAACCAAACCAACAATAATGATCTCACCCTAAGAACTAATACGGATCTAATATTGAACACTCTCATATCACATCCAATTCAATCCGAGTCTGATGAAAATGCATGGACTTGATCAAAGAGCACATCAACAACCCTACCAGCATGAGAGACATTCCACTGCAGCCAATGCTCCAAACATTACTAAACATAATGACTATATGTAACCATCCCACTCATACCCAAATAAAAATGAAGAAATCAATCACTACCCATTCCTGAATCATGCAGAACATCATATTCTACATCTAATAAAACTAAACACCAAATGAGGGACACATCCCTAACATCTAGTGGTGGACTCCCCATCATAATGATTCCATGATATTGATCCTCAACCACAACCGAAAGTGGTTCAAAATATCACACATGGTTCGTTCTTACCAATACACACTCGCCCATTTTGTCAACCCCTATCAAGGAACAACCTCAAATAAAACGTATAATGGTACCATGATCCATCCATTTATGATTTCACCTCTCACCACATAAATACATACCTTTTTATCATCAAATATTCTTGAAACTATTTATATAAGTGGATCGTAAAAACAATTGATTCTTGACCTACACATGGATATTAATTGTTTCATAAACCCAATAGTTCCATGAACTAATGGCATGAAATTACATGATCTCATCCAAATATACCAGGAATATGCTCTAATACTACCATATCAGACAACCAAACTCACAATCCCATGATTTATACATCAGAAAACCTAATATTATGCTTCTAAACCACAAAAAATTCCTATTATCAAGTCAATGTCATCTAATCAGAAGCACCTCAGTGCTTTATTTTTAATAGTCTTGACATCTCACTCATATTGAGTCTTGTTCAACAATCACCTGCCACACAATTTTTATTCCAAAAACACAAAAAAAATCTTATTCTCTCACCATTCAACTAATTATAATCCAATAATCAATAGAGTTAGTCATCCTATATATGCTACCCTCTAAAACCAAGCCTCGATACCAAAAGCACCTCATGTTATTTACACCATAAGAGCCCAAGTCATATCACATGTTGATACCATATATCTAATAAATATTCTCATGCATAAATGTCATAAATTTATGTGTATATCCACATTTCTATCAGTAAATTAATTCATAAATCTTGGTTAACCCATCACATTGGTTACCCTTACATATTACTACCAATATCAACCGAAGTAGGAAATTCCTTATTACACAATCATAGTACTCAACTCACCAATATCATGTTCCATATCCAAAAGGCAATATGTTCTCCTCACCAAGAACGTAAACCATTTCTCGTATAGTATAAAATTCATGAAAAATATCCCAACTCACATAATAAATAGCATGAGGCAACTCACATGTCACGAACCGCCTTCACCAAGATGAGAGAAGGGATAACAGATTTCTAGAACCTTCCTTCATCCAGTTTAAGGATAGATAATGACCCTTGAGACCCGCCATCAATTGGACCTGGAGTGGAGACTAGCACCAAGGGTATAGAATCACACACAAAAATAGAAGGCATTACTGTTTTGTTTTTTAAAGAATGAGAGATAATATAGTAAATCCCAACAACACCAAAACTGGAGGTAAAAGTAAATCCAAAATAAAACCATTCCCATATGCATGTCAAAAAGTAGATTCTAAAAAAGTACAATAAAACCCCAAAGGAAGGTACCAGAAAAAGAAAAACATCAATAAAAATTGTCCCAACGTCTGAGCTAGTATGGTCCCGCACGATCCCTAATGTCCTCCGGGAAACCTGAAAGGAGTTTATATACGTAGGGTGAGTATACAGTTATACTCGGTAGGGAAAACCAAAGGCTCTCGTGCACATGTGGGAAGGCATTCAAATGCCCTGTGTGAAAAGGAGTATACCAGAGCACCTAGCATGGAAAATATCAACCCAAACCATACAAAGGAACACTCCCCAAATAATGCAAGTCAAGTAAGGTAATAGTAATAGCACATCGTTATTTGGGTACCCTGCACCACTTTCCCATTGGTTATTGAGGACATCCTACACGTCAAACCTCTCCTGTCATCCTCATTATAGTCCCACTACCATCACCCCGCCCACACACACCTGGGATACCACAATAACACATCCCACTTGCAAACACATGGGCTATCACTACCACACATCCAGCACACAACTAGGTTTGAAAAACTACTGCCACGCCCGAAGACACATGGCCCTCATCCTGAAAACACTTGGGAAACAACCCGCCGCACACACCTGGGCCAACCACCACCATGTACACTATCCGAAGAATCTAGGGCTATAATAGATCTATGTACGTCACAGCCTGCCCAAAGGATCTTGCGCTACTTGATAAAATGGAGTAGAAAAGAGGTAATAACCAGCCACTCGTAGGAGTGTTGGAAAAAACACCCTCTCCCCTAAAATACGGGTGTTCTTCACGAAGTTCATAACATTTGTGGGGCACGAATAAGAACCATAACAACTAAAATTATATATCTAGTTAAAAAGCACTCATCCCAGCCATGTTTTTCCAAAACCATCCCATACACAAGAACCCTCATTGTTATTCATTCATAAGAAGCATAACAGCCACAACCCTATCACAACTCATTCCTGAAAAACAATTCCCCATTGAATCCATTCATGTTTTCATATTCATGTAATTCCATTTAATTAAATTTTGCACTAGTGGGCAACTAACAGGCATAACCACAATCTAAGAAAAGGAAAATAGCCAAACATCAAATTAAGAATTCAATCCCAGTTCTCTTGTAATGTCACAACAACAATAGGGATCTGTGAGGTCCCTCGAAGTATTGGAACCAAACCAAGCCCCACAATACATCCCCACACGGCCTTAGATCCAAAATCCAATAACTGCTCCACAATAGAGGATCACATCCCCATCCATGTCGCTTCCCAAGCATCAACTGTCTACATCACCGGAACAGTTCAAGGGAGTTTTCAAATTTAAATGTGTCATTCATTCAGTACAGTCATTCCCTTTGGTTAATCAGGGTGATCACACAATGATTCTTATTTACTAGGCATCCATTTAATCAACCGAGTTTATGTGATTAACTAGTTTCGATGTTACACCCATTCAATCAGATAAATATATAGAAAAATAAAGGTACATTAGTGCACAAGAAAAGACCACCAACGGCCATGATTTTCAGTGGGAATAAGCTCGTACAATTCACAACACATAATAAAGGATAAGGAGTAGAGTAGAAACATCAAGCACACCCCATTAATTCTTTAAAATTATGCTTATTATCTTTATTAAGGTTTGGTTTCATCCATCCCCAGAGAAACAATATTATACCCACCCCGAATGATAAACACTAAGGAGAGATGAAGGAAAATCTCTAATTTGATGATCAATGATCGATGTTTTTCTCCTGGAACCAATAAATGGGGATGCACGACTTGTAGGGGAGGAACTCAGAAGACTCTAAAAATGAGCAGTAAAGGCTCCAGCACAGGCACACCACTCGCCTCGGAAAGGGGGACTCCAAACGCACCATGGACAAGAAGGAAAAGAGACCAGATGGTAAGAAATAATTCTCATGCGATAAAAAGGTGAGATCCTGGCACAATGGGATATGAGGATATTGAGTGTCCTTAAAGGTGTATAGTGGTTTCACCTTGTGGTTAGATAGTTACACACATTGGAATTAATTATTAATTTAATAATTCTCATCGGAGGCGTGGCCAAAACAGTTGTGCGTTAAATGATTTCATTTAAGAGAGTAAAACAAATCCATTGAGGGCCTCCAAAATCCTAGGGTATTTAAAATGATGTTTATGGTGCTAAAATGGATTTGAATCACATTAAAAATGATAAAAGACTTAAAAGTAGAATTACGCGGAAAACTGGGGAAGGAAAATCCTGACAACCCTCTGTGGCCGATTGGTGAGAATGATAGTTGAAACTGATCGGTGGAGCTGATCGGGTGAATTTGATCCCATGAAGCTAATTGGGAGAAGATGATCCTATGAAGTTGATCATGTGAATCTGATAATTGAAATGGATCTGTGAAACCGATTTGGTGAAACCGATCTATGAAACTGATTCGGTGAAACCGATCTGTGAAACAGATTTAATGAAACTGATATGTGAAACTGATTTGGTAAAACCGATCTCTGAAACCGATTTGGTGAGTCCGATCTGTGACACCGATTTGGTGAAACCGATATCTGAAACCGATTTGGTGAAACTGATCTATGAAACCGATTTGGTGAAACTGATCTATGAAACCCATTTGGTGAAACCGATATGTGAAAACGATTTGTTGAAACTGATCCGTGAAACTGATTTGGTGAAACCAATCTATGAAACCAATTTGGTGAAACCGATATGTGAAAATGATTTTGTGAAACCAATCTGTGAAACTGATTTGGTGAAACAGATCTGTGAAACCGATTTGGTGAAACCGATCTTTGAAACCGATTTGGTGAAACCAATCTGTGAAACCGATTTTGTGAAATCGATCTTCGAAACCGATTTGGTGAAACTGATCTATGAAACAAATTTGGTGAAACTGATCTATGAAGTAGATTTGGTGAAACGGATCTGTGAAATCGATGTGATAAAACCGACCTGTCAAACCGATTTGGTGAAACCGATTTTTGAAACCGATTTGGTGAAACCAATCTAGGAAACTGAATTGTTAAAAGAGATATGTGAAACCGATTTAGTGAAAATGACCTGTGAAACTGAACTATGAAACCGATTTGGTGAAACCAATATGTGAAACTGATTTGGTCAAACTGATCTGTGAAACCGATTTGGTGAAATCGATCTGTGAAGCTGATCTGTGAGGCTGATCTGTGAAGCTGATCAGTGGAGCTGATATGTGGAGCTGATGAGTGGAGCTCATCAGTGTAGCTGATCAATGGAGGTGATTAGTGGAGCTGATCAGTGTAGCTGATCAGTGAAGCTGATGAATGGATGTAACGCCCCGACCCCAGCTACCCAGAGCCGGTGCATTACTTCGTAACATTGGCATGATCCCAAAAGATCAAGTCTCGAAAGACCGATTAGTTTAGTAGCCTTGGAAACACTAGATACATTCATAAGTCTTTCATTACATCAAAATTAAACAAACTACAAAAAAACATGGTCTTCATAGTCCACACTCATATCTTCACTGATTATTCTTGCAAGTCAGTCATAAAATACTTCTTCACAACCTGGAAAATTTTTAAACATTGAAAGGGGTGAGCTCAAATGCTCAGTAAGGATAACAATAATGCGGAAGCTTTCATAAATAAACATTAACATTTAAGGCAATGTATAACTAAAACAAAAGCCTCTTAAACATGAACTTCAACATAATATGGCAAAAGTAAAATGAGATAATTCCATTTACTTCTTCACATGGATATTCTACTGGTCGAATAATCACATGTAATATCAATAACCACTTTCATAATGAGGGAATGTATAATGCCAGACATTCTGAAACACTTTGTCAAGGCCTCGGCCAAGACGTCTAAAATGATTAAGGCCTCGGCCAAAACCACAAATCAAATTGGGAAAGGGCCTCGGCCAATTCCACGTCTAGTTGTCTCATGAGACCTGCCGATGCATCGAGGAGCTATAGCGGGCCCCACCCGTCACTTATTAAGTCCAATACATTCCTCATATGAATAGGTTTAAACATATCATAAACCATAACATAATCATATCACATAAAACATGCATAAAGGAAACATAACATTTCCACATTCCAATCACAAGATATCAATACAACACATTGATATAATAAAAACGCTTTCAAAACCATTTTCAATACCAAAATAAAAGAAAGTTAAAACTTTGTATTTATTTTTCATTAAAAAAAATAGCTTGCAGAGGAAGCCGAAACTCAAATAATGGTCACGGCGGCGGAGAAGTCGTTGTCGCCGCATAAGTACGGAAAGAAAAACATTCCCTTTTGTCGTTTAGAAAAACACTTCATATAAAAAGATTCCTTTTGAATAAATATAAAAGTCAAAGGGGTTTATACACCGTATAAAAGAAAGTTGTGTATAAAACCAAATATGCCTCAATGAAAGATGATTGAGACGAAGTCCCATACAAAGATCATTTTTAAAATAGATATATTATGTGTATTCACTATAAGTACACATAAATAAAGTACAAATACAATATATGACATAATAATATCATGACATAATTTGAAAGTAGGAGATTAACCCAAAGAATGGAAATTGGGTTAAGAAATTCCCTTACCTCGTGTCTGACTTGACTCAACCGTTCTTTAACCTCCTTAAAAAGTGTAACTCCTTTTGAGTTGAGCCTAAAGGCTTCCTTTGAAAGGATTATGCCCAAAGGGAATCCTCTAGGATGAGGAGAGGGATGTGGAGAGAGCAAATGGGCAGGGGTTGGCCGAGCCAATGGCTTAAAGAGTGTGTGAAATGAGGTAGAGGTGGGGGCCTTTTATAAGAGGAGAGGAGGGGCATTTTTGGAAAGTAAAGGAACATTACATTATTTGAAAATGTGTTTCGGTTTTAAAAGGTCCCACATTGATAGAATTCGTGGATAAGGTGATAAGGCATCGAAATCCACTCATCCAATTGGTTTTGGCCATGTGTAGTTCATAGATTTTATATTATCTTTCCATTTTATTTAAATCGTCAAATAATGATGTCATCGCTGCATCATTATTATGTCATAACTAATTAAATTTATTTAATGTCTAAAAATTATAAAAAAAATACTATGATATAGGAAATCTTTTTATCTTTCCAATGACTATTTATAATCAAAATTTGGACTTGTGTAACCCTACTTAAAAATTGTTTTAGTAAAACACTTTATGTTAGTGTCATTTTCACTTTAACATTAAATAAAAAGTAATTTATGTTATTTCCCAACAAAAGTGGATCCATGGGGTCCCCAAGTTAGGCCATGGCTTGTCTTGGTCGGCCATGACACAACCAATGAGGTTGGGACATGTGTCTAGGTCATTTAATATTATTAAAGTATTATTTATACCTTAAACTACCCTAATTACCACTAATCGCGATTAAGAACTTAATAAGTTACTATTCACCAAAAAATTATTTTTATCCCATTGAACCACATTTTACTTCTTAATGACAACCATGTATGTCGGATTTTTGAAAATCAAATCACAGAAGTGGTAATATTTCATTTAAACGAAAAATCAGTTATTTAACAACCACTTAGTGGTTTCACTATTCATCAAAAATTGAAGTTTTTCAGAATAAGGCCAAAATTTCACCCTAAGCTATAATTGATATTCCGAATTGAAAAATGATGTCTATTTTAAAAAATTCCAAACATATTAGTTGCATTAATTAATTTTATAATTAATTCCCGCTGTCACAACAAATAGCGTGTTTTTAAGAAACAATTTATATCAAAAGATTGGCAATTGTTTATGTCCAATTTCAATGTTAAATTAATTCTAATGACCACCATTGGATAAAATGGTAAAAATATATTCTAATTATACTTTAAAACCATCAAATATTATAATTTATCACTATAAATTATTTTGATTAAAAAAGTTGTTTTAAGTATTTTTCACTATTTATAAAATTTTAGAAGTTCTCAGAAAAATACCAAAAATTCAACATAGGCTAATTTCGATATTACGAATACAAAAATGAAGTCCATTTTGACATATAAAATTTATAATATTTCAAAAAGAAGGTATTAATATTCATAACGGCTACTTTGATTAGTCGCGGTGTTTTAGAACTCGAAGTTGCGTACAATGCAAGCTATTTCATTATTGAATGAGAAGCGTATCGTGGAAGCTCGGGGTGTTACATTCTCCCCTCCTTCAATAAATTGCGTCCTCGCAATTTAAAATTTTTCTTTGAAAGTAAAAGGTTGAAAATAGAAAATACCTTTTTGGAAATCCCACATCGGAAATAAGATTAATAAAATTTAGCCTTAATAAGAGGGAAATGGAAATAAGAAAGTCACCACCAAATTATGATCTCGATAAGGAGAGCATTGGTGGCAATTTGAGACATATAATTGGAGGAAAAACGTAAATATTTGTAGGGAGTGATTGAGGTCATCAATCACAATCAACTGTCAAATTGAGGGCCTCAAAGCCTTCAATCTATGTTTATTTAAAATATCATCAGTTCAATAAGACATAAGGTATTAGGACAACACATTTTTTTGTTTTAATATCCCTTTACTAAAGTTTAAGAATTAATTTATTCATTGAATAACAGATAGGTATATATATATTTGTGCCTGACAATTGGAGTTTCAACCTTCAACTCACCTTTCACTCAAAAAGATAATAGAACCCAAAAATATTATACTTTTCCTAATTGTATAAGGTTACAAATGTTAACACATACAATTTAGATTAGTAAAATTATTTTCTAATAACCAGGGACTTCCTGTAGGCTAGTGGTAGGAAATAAAGGCTTGTCGCACTATGGTTGTGGGTTCGATTCCTGCAGCTGTGTCCGACGCGACTAGTTATGCCCCACCCTGCAGGTTGTCCTTTTCCTAAAAATATAGTACTATACTATTCCAAAAATAATCTTCATAAATGTTTTAACCTTAAACAATACTATCAAAAGATCAACTTAATCCACTCCAACCTTTATAGTTATCCAAAATACCTCTGTCCAGACTTTCTCTAAAAGGTCTCTTAATTCCAAAATCAATTTATCAGATTCCCCAACCAAAGAAATGTTTCTCTTATTGTCACATACCAAAAATATGATTACCTTAATCATATTAAAACCTTACTGAAATCAAAAAGTAATGCAGTACAATCCATATATATATATTACATTATTCTTATAACCAGAATATAATCCTTGAGTCCAAAAGCACCAATACATTAGTTATTCTGCTTCAACTGTAGTAATAGCATAAGATTGTCCTTGATCCCTTGTCCTTTTCTGAGGTAAGTTTCCTTGACGCTTAGGACATTCATTTGCATAATGACCCATTTCTCTACAATTGTAGCATTCAACTTTGACAGCCTCTTTCTTTCCCTTGCAATCACTTGCCTGGTGACCTTTTTCTCCACATTTATAACAGACTCCCATTCCTTTTAGGCAAGTACCAGGGTGATTCTTCCCACAATTATCACATAATGGAAAATCCTTCTTTCCCTTTTTCCCTTTATCTGTCTCTTGTTCCACCGTTCTCTTCTTCTCTTGCTTTACTTTGTTGTCATAAGACTTAGAGAATTCCTTTTCTGTCTTGATAGCACATGAGACTATATCTTCGTATGTTGAGAAAGATTGTGACACTAGAGCTCGACGGAGAAATGGTTTTAACCCATCAAAGAAACGATCAATCTTACTTCTTGGGTTACGTATATAATCTGCAGCATGCCTCGCTAACCTTGTAAAGTTAGCCTCATACTTTGCGACATTCTCATCCTCCTTCTGCCTCAGACTCAGAAATTGCCTTTCCATATCTGCTCGATGGTCACGAGGAAAGTATTTTTCTAAGAAAAGATCTTTGAACTCCCTCCATTCCATATTCGATACGTCATCATCTTCCTTTGTGTTTTGAATCAGCGACCACCACTGATCGGCATCTCCAGTGAGGCGGTAAACTGCCATGACAACCTTCTCCCTTTCACTACTCCCCAAGGCATGGAATATTTTCTCTAAGGAATTTATCCATTGCTCAGCTAATATAGGATTTGTACTCCCATTGAAGGTTGGTGGTTGTTGCCTCATGAAACGGTCTAGCATTGATCCTCCACGTTGTGGATCAGGGTGCTCCATACGAGTAAGGTTGTTATTCATAACCTGCGTGAGTTGTCCCAGTATGGTAATAAGTTGATCAGCACCAGTTGTATCTTCAGGTCCACAATAATTATCTTGAGCAGGAGGGCAATCCCTACACGGAGTTCGTGCATTGATACAGTTTCCATTCCTTCTACTAGGCGCCATTTCTAAACAATGGCATAAACTAGATTAGTTTATGAATCAAAATACATAATTCCATACTTGTAAAATACTTAACATAAATTGAACTATTTATGGATATAATCCATAATCATAAAAAGGTTTTATTTGAGGAAGTATATACTCATAACCGTTCATAGTGGTTTGTAAAGAAAATGTGAATTATCCTAAGCGTATCCCCCGGGAGTGTCGTAACCAGGAGTGCAGCAAGGCCCGTTGTCGTGCACCAGTTCCCGTTCGAGTCTAGCTCAAAGCGGTGTTTTCGGGTTTTACCCCTAGGTACATCTGTGCCAGAGCCGCCTCTACCTGCTCGTATCCAGACAGGGATGTATTTCTCGGAAAACTCATAACATCTCTATAATACCAAAATTCTAGGAAGTTCTTCTATACTAATCCTCAAAGTCTATCTTTGGGCTATGTGCTCTAATCAGAGTTTATCTAAATCTAGCTTCCAAGGTTAGTACTAAACTGCCTCTGATACCAACTGTAACGCCCCGACCCCAGCTACCCAGAGCCGGTGCATTACTTCGTAACATTGGCATGATCCCAAAAGATCAAGTCTCGAAAGACCGATTAGTTTAGTAGCCTTGGAAACACTAGATACATTCATAAGTCTTTCATTACATCAAAATTAAACAAACTACAAAAAAACATGGTCTTCATAGTCCACACTCATATCTTCACTGATTATTCTTGCAAGTCAGTCATAAAATACTTCTTCACAACCTGGAAAATTTTTAAACATTGAAAGGGGTGAGCTCAAATGCTCAGTAAGGATAACAATAATGCGGAAGCTTTCATAAATAAACATTAACATTTAAGGCAATGTATAACTAAAACAAAAGCCTCTTAAACATGAACTTCAACATAATATGGCAAAAGTAAAATGAGATAATGCCATTTACTTCTTCACATGGATATTCTACTGGTCGAATAATCACATGTAATATCAATAACCACTTTCATAATGAGGGAATGTATAATGCCAGACATTCTGAAACACTTTGTCAAGGCCTCGGCCAAGACGTCTAAAATGATTAAGGCCTCGGCCAAAACCACAAATCAAATTGGGAAAGGGCCTCGGCCAATTCCACGTCTAGTTGTCTCATGAGACCTGCCGATGCATCGAGGAGCTATAGCGGGCCCCACCCGTCACTTATTAAGTCCAATACATTCCTCATATGAATAGGTTTAAACATATCATAAACCATAACATAATCATATCACATAAAACATGCATAAAGGAAACATAACATTTCCACATTCCAATCACAAGATATCAATACAACACATTGATATAATAAAAACGCTTTCAAAACCATTTTCAATACCAAAATAAAAGAAAGTTAAAACTTTGTATTTATTTTTCATTAAAAAAAATAGCTTGCAGAGGAAGCCGAAACTCAAATAATGGTCACGGCGGCGGAGAAGTCGTTGTCGCCGCATAAGTACGGAAAGAAAAACATTCCCTTTTGTCGTTTAGAAAAACACTTCATATAAAAAGATTCCTTTTGAATAAATATAAAAGTCAAAGGGGTTTATACACCGTATAAAAGAAAGTTGTGTATAAAACCAAATATGCCTCAATGAAAGAAGATTGAGACGAAGTCCCATACAAAGATCATTTTTAAAATAGATATATTATGTGTATTCACTATAAGTACACATAAATAAAGTACAAATACAATATATGACATAATAATATCATGACATAATTTGAAAGTAGGAGATTAACCCAAAGAATGGAAATTGGGTTAAGAAATTCCCTTACCTCGTGTCTGACTTGACTCAACCGTTCTTTAACCTCCTTAAAAAGTGTAACTCCTTTTGAGTTGAGCCTAAAGGCTTCCTTTGAAAGGATTATGCCCAAAGGGAATCCTCTAGGATGAGGAGAGGGATGTGGAGAGAGCAAATGGGCAGGGGTTGGCCGAGCCAATGGCTTGAAGAGTGTGTGAAATGAGGTAGAGGTGGGGGCCTTTTATAAGAGGAGAGGAGGGGCATTTTTGGAAAGTAAAGGAACATTACATTATTTGAAAATGTGTTTCGGTTTTAAAAGGTCCCACATTGATAGAATTCGTGGATAAGGTGATAAGGCATCGAAATCCACTCATCCAATTGGTTTTGGCCATGTGTAGTTCATAGATTTTATATTATCTTTCCATTTTATTTAAATCGTCAAATAATGATGTCATCGCTGCATCATTATTATGTCATAAATAATTAAATTTATTTAATGTCTAAAAATTATAAAAAAAATACTATGATATAGGAAATCTTTTTATCTTTCCAATGACTATTTATAATCAAAATTTGGACTTGTGTAACCCTACTTAAAAATTGTTTTAGTAAAACACTTTATGTTAGTGTCATTTTCACTTTAACATTAAATAAAAAGTAATTTATGTTATTTCCCAACAAAAGTGGATCCATGGGGTCCCCAAGTTAGGCCATGGCTTGTCTTGGTCGGCCATGACACAACCAATGAGGTTGGGACATGTGTCTAGGTCATTTAATATTATTAAAGTATTATTTATACCTTAAACTACCCTAATTACCACTAATCGCGATTAAGAACTTAATAAGTTACTATTCACCAAAAAATTATTTTTATCCCATTGAACCACATTTTACTTCTTAATGACAACCATGTATGTCGGATTTTTGAAAATCAAATCACAGAAGTGGTAATATTTCATTTAAACGAAAAATCAGTTATTTAACAACCACTTAGTGGTTTCACTATTCATCAAAAATTGAAGTTTTTCAGAATAAGGCCAAAATTTCACCCTAAGCTATAATTGATATTCCGAATTGAAAAATGATGTCTATTTTAAAAAATTCCAAACATATTAGTTGCATTAATTAATTTTATAATTAATTCCCGCTGTCACAACAAATAGCGTGTTTTTAAGAAACAATTTATATCAAAAGATTGGCAATTGTTTATGTCCAATTTCAATGTTAAATTAATTCTAATGACCACCATTGGATAAAATGGTAAAAATATATTCTAATTATACTTTAAAACCATCAAATATTATAATTTATCACTATAAATTATTTTGATTAAAAAAGTTGTTTTAAGTATTTTTCACTATTTATAAAATTTTAGAAGTTCTCAGAAAAATACCAAAAATTCAACATAGGCTAATTTCGATATTACGAATACAAAAATGAAGTCCATTTTGACATATAAAATTTATAATATTTCAAAAAGAAGGTATTAATATTCATAACGGCTACTTTGATTAGTCGCGGTGTTTTAGAACTCGAAGTTGCGTACAATGCAAGCTATTTCATTATTGAATGAGAAGCGTATCGTGGAAGCTCGGGGTGTTACAATGGAGCTGATCAGTGAAGCTGATTAGTGGAGTGGATCAGTGAAGCTAATCAGTGGAGATGATTAGTGAAGCTTGTCAGTGGAGCTGATCAGTGAAGCTGGTCAGTGGAGCTTATCAGTGAAGATGGTCAGTGGAGCTGGTCAGTGGAGCTGATTAGTGAAGCTCCTCAGTGGAGCTGGTCATTGAAGCTGATCAGTGGAGCTGATCTGTGGTGTTGATCTATGGACCTGATATGTGGAGCTATTGGGTGGGACTGATCGATGAGTCCAGGACACCCCATTACATAGAATTTTGGTAATGTAATTGACCAGGATTGTCTGGTCTATTATATTAGATACCTCTCAAAATTATTCTTTCCCTCGAGAATACAATATTATCCCAAACAACCCCTCTACAAGATACCTCTCAAGGAAAAACCACACCAAATATCCATATGAATCCCAAGGACCGCATTTTCCTGACACATATATCGGGGAGTTCTTTCCTCCATGTCAAGATACTATCTGCTTTGGGCGGCACTAACTCGCATTCAAAGGTTTAATCGCTTCCACCTTAATACGTCTTTATTAGGGATCAGGTCCTCCCTTCCCCAGAGATCAGGACTTTCACATCAGGTTACAAAAACAAGAACAACATGGAAGGATCGGTACAGTAACTCAAAACAGCTTTGGGTACTGGGCACGTATCTGAGCTTCTTGCTCCCAAGTACTCTCCTCAAGGCCACTGTGCCTCCACAACACACGAATGAAAGGTATGGTTCTTCCACAAATAATTCTATCCTTTAGATCCTTGATCCTCACTGCTCACTCCAAAAATGTAGCGTCATCCCCTATATCCAATTCTCCCTAGTCAAGGGCATGGGGATCATCGTGTAGATATTGAAAAAGCTGGGAGACATGGAAAACATCGTGGATCCTTTCCAACTAAGGTGGCAATGCCAGCTGATATTTCACCTCACCAACTCGCCCCAATACTTCAAAGGGCCTGATGAACCTAGGGGAGATCTTGCTCCCCTTGTCGAATCTTCGCTGCCCACATAGAGGGGAAACCTTTAAGAACCCATGGTCTCCAACCTCGAACCCCAAGGGAATCCTCATATGATAGGCATACGACTTCTTCCGGTCTTGGGCTACCTTCAACCCTTTATACACAAGATGAACCTTCTCTGTTATTCTTTGCACCACCTCTGGGCAATGAACACCTACCTCCCCAACCTCAGTCAAGAACGCGGTCGAACGACACGGCCTCTCATACAATGCGTCAAATGGTGCCATTACGATTATAGAGTGATAGTTTTTATTGTAGGAAAACTCTACTAAGGTAAATTTTCATTCTCAGGATCCCCCAAATTCCAAAACACATGCTCGTAGCATATCCTCCAATGTCTGGATGGTTCTCTATGTCTGCCCATCTATTTGGGGGTGGAAAGTAGTGCTAAGACGTAGCTGGGTACCAAAAGCAAGCTACAATCCCCTCCAGATTATTAAGGTAAACCGTGCATCCCTATCCGAGACTACGGACCTCAAAACTCCATGCAACTGCAACACCCCATCCATGTATCTCCGTGTGAAGGCATCCACCACACTTGACTCCTTGATCGCCAGAAGGTGAGCTGATTTCGTCAGTCGGTCTACCACAACCTAGAGAGAATCATAGCCTCCATGAACCCTGGGTAGTATTGTGACGAAAATAATCAATATGTAATCCCACTTCCACTAGGGGACATCTAAAGCCTGCAAAAAACCTCCTGGGACACATTGTTCAGCCTTCACCTGCTGACATACCAAGCACCTTGCCACGAACTCCACCACTGCCTGTTTCATCCCGGGCCACCAAAACTATTCCCTGAGGCCTCTATACATCTTGGATAATCCAGGGTGTACTGCTTCGAGTGAGTTGTGGAACTCATAGAGAAATACCGCATGCATCATCTTTGGGACAAACAACTTCCCTCGGAAAATCATCTGATTATTACCATCCTCCGACCACCCTTCAGGATCATTGCCTTGGTTAACCCGATCGTGCATCACTTCACTCTCAATGTCTCCCCACTGAGACTCCTCCACATGCTGCATTAGAGAGGAGTGCACTATCATTTGAAAAACAAACCTCTACCACCATCCTCACTTACATCCCCGTGTAGGGAAGCCAACTCCTCCATTTCCCTCCAAGCATCCACATATTCCTGGACAGCTTCCCTCTCTGACTTCCTGCTTAAGGCAACAGCCACAACCTTCCCCTTACCTTCAGTTTAAGAGATCTCAAAGTTGTATTCCTAGAGAAACTCCACCCACCTTCGCTGTCGTAAGTTGAGGTACCGTTGGGTTAAGATATTCCTCAAACTCTTTTGATCCGTGAATACCCCAAAGTGATCCCCCGATGAGGTAATTTCACCACATCTTTAATGTGAACACTACTGTTGATTGATCTAGGTCATGGGTGGCATAGTTAAGATCAGGAAGATGTAATTTTCTAGACCCATAAGATATCTCTCCCCATTGCTGCATCAGCACACACCCTAGGCCAAGTCCAGTAGAATCAAAAAACACCTCAAAAAATAGCCCTTCCTCTGGTAACCTCAGCACAATTGAACTAACAAACTTTCCTTTTAGATAATTGCAAGATTATTGCTACTTCTAACTCCACACGAAGGCCTGGTCAATTCGGGTCAATGTTGTCAAGGGAGCTGCAACTTGAGAGAAGGCAGGAACAAACCTCCGATAATAGTCTTCCAGACCCAAAAAAATGTGAACATCTATCACTTTCATGGGTTCTTCCAAAGAATCAACTGCTTCCACCTTTGACGGATCAACTGCTACCCATTGTTGAGACACCACGTGTCCAAGGAAATTCACTTCTTGAGTCATGAACATACATTTGGACAATTTCCCATAGAGTTGGTGATGTCGAAGGATTTCCAAGACCATCCTGAGGTGCTAATTATGTTCTTCCTATGATCTTGAGTAGATCAAAATTTCATCAATGAGCACAATGATGAACTAGTCTAGCGACTCGTGGAAAACAGAGTTCATGAGGCCCATGAACACACCAGTTGCATTCGTAACACCGAACGACATGACTACGAACTCAAAGTTCCTATACATGCACCTTTGGAATATCACTATCCTTAAACATACCTAGTGATACCTAGATCGTAGAACGATCTTAGAGAACCAACCTTCTCCCCTTAGCTGGTCAAAGAGATCGTCTATCCTCGAAAGAGGGTAATAGTTCTTGACTTTTACTTGATTTAGTCTTCCATAGTCTATGCCCAACATGAGACAACCATTTTCCTTCTTTGTGAACATCACTGGAGCACCCCATGGTGACACGTTGGGTTAGAAAGAACCCTTCTTCATCAGATCATCAATCAGGATCCACAACTCCCACATCTCAGAAGGGGCCATCTGATAAGGATCCATGGAAATTGGACAGGCACCAGGTTGTAAGTCTATCTTGAAATATAAATCACGTCGAGGAGGTATAGTCATAAACACCTCTAGAAATACATCTTGGAATTCTCTAAAAAATCATTTAACATCCATCATCTCAGCATCCACTGATTCTGCTGAAAGTTTGGACAACATAGAAAGAAGAGGCTCTACATGTTGTCTCGCCACCTGGCAACTCTGCTTGCCAACAAAATCCCAATGCTGGCAATCCCCATTAGAAAACATGACTCTTCTCCAGAATCAGTTGATAATAGCATGCATAGAAAACATCCAGTCATTGCCTAGGATGACATCATATGGCTGAATTTGTAGTAGAGGAAGGTCCCCACTAGACTGATGTTTCCCCAAAATCAATCTACAACCTCGACAAACATCAAATAGACTGGTATGACCCCCAACTGTTTTACTTAGCACCAGGGGAATAGAGAGTCTCTATATGTCTAGGCTCAAGGCATATGCTAGACCGGGTGTAAAAAAGGAATGTGATGTTTCTGAATCATATAAGGAGAAAGCAAGAGTGATAAACAAGCTGGTCGTACCTCGAACGACTTTCGGCCCTGCTAGAACGGCTGCCTCTATGGCGTGCAACTACCCACGCCCAGCTCATTTGCCTCTCGGTTGTCGGCCGCCTCCACGACCATGACATGGTTGAGGTCATTGAGGAGCACCATGGGCTTGGCCTCCTCCTACCACGTCTACTATCAGAGGAGCAGGAGCTCTCTACACCTGTTGTTGCTATTGCAAGGGTTTGTCTAGAAACTCTTGCTATTGAGGTGGGCGCTGAACCTGCCCACCCCCACTGTACTTCACTCTATCCAGGCACTGATTCCAAAGGTGCCCATGGATTCCACAGCTGAAGTACCTTGGTCTTAGGCTCGCAAAAAAATGGCGAGGACTAGGAGATCAAAACTCGAACTGATGGGGAATGCTCCCCATTGGTCCAAACCTAGAAGGCCCTGATGCTAGTGGCCTGCTGCTGACGGTCTTACCCTTTGATGAACTCCACTAGATCCCCTCTTGTGGAACACCTCTAATAATGTGAATCCTTTCTACCACTTCAGCCTTCTTATGGACCACCAAGTACATTTGTAGGGTGAAGGGAGTAACAATATAATGAATAGAAGGTCGGAGTGCCTCCTATAAACATATCACCCAAGACTCCTCATCTGAAAAATGGTCTGGAGCAAGATGAAGTAGATCCTTGAACATGATCCCCAACTCCATCACTATCATGATCCCCTACTAAAGGTAGAGTAGCTCATGTCTCTTCTCTACCTTCATCATGGAAGAGATGAATTCCACCCATAATTACCTCTCGAAGTCGGTCCACAAAACCTCATCATCACTCTTCACCCCATGATATAGAGTCCACCATTAACGGGATTCTCCCCACATCTAGCTTACAGCCAGAGGAACCCAGTACTCCATTGGAACCCGGATCAAGATGAAAGCTATCACCAGCTCTATGTCTCCATGTCTAAGGTACTTCCCTCGTATTTCTCGAGGGTCTTCCACTGAAAGTCATGAAGAATCCTCTGCCACTGACCGTCCTCCTCCTGTCGATCATCCCTATGCCGATCAGCCAAGGCAACCTACTGGGACCCGATCACCCGCACTACTCGTGATCATCATCCAGGTGCCATTATTGTAAGGTAAACACAGGATGCCTAAGCTTGAGTAGTGTAGAAGATTGCTTTTAAATTTTTCTTAGACTTCTTATTCATTTTAAATCCCCAAAATACCAAAGGCACACATTAACACAAGTCATTATGATGCATGTACCTTACCAAGGGTCTCTACCCTACAATCAATGAAGCCTCACTTGGTCATTTAGTAGGCCTAGATTCCTTGCATCGGATCATGGGGGGCCCTAAAATCCCATGTCCTAGACGGTATTCCCTGGCATATTTCACGCACCAAGATTGTCTATCACTGTTGCCCTATCATCCCATGAAATCATCATTGTTCCTAACCCCAAACTCCATCATATTTCTCAACCTTATTTTGATACCATTCGGCCAAGACCCGCCTTCACCAAGATGAGAGAAGAGATAGTAGACTACCAGACCCTTCCTTCTTCCAGTTGAAGGAGAGATAATGACCCCCAAGACCCAGCTTCAATAAGTCCCAGAGTGGCGACTAGCACTAAGGGTATAGAATCACACACAAAAATGGAAGGCATTACACTTTATTTTAAAATATCGATAGATAATATTGTAAATCCCAAAAAAAAACTAAAGATAAAAGGTATGCCAAAAGAAAACCATTCTCATATGCATGTCAAAATTTTGATTCTACAAAAGTACATGAAAACCCCAAAGGAAAGTACCAGAAAAAGAAAAATAGAAACAGCAACTTTCCCAATGTCTGAGCTAGTACAGTTCTGCATGATCCCTGATGTCCTTCAGAAAACCTGAAAGTAATTTATATACGTAGGGTGAGTATACGGGTATACTCATTAGGCAAAACCAAAGTCTCTCGTGCACAAGTGGGGAGTAATTATAATTCCCATTGAGAAAAGGAGATAACAAGAGCACCTAGTAAGGAAACTATCCACCCAAACCATACCAAGGAACACTCCCCAAATAATGCAAGTCAAGCAAGGTAATAGTAACATCACATCAATATTTGGGTACCCCACGCCACATTCCCACTAGTTATTGAGGACATCCTACGCGACAAAACTCTCCCACCATCCTCATTGCAGTCCCACTTCCATCCCCCCACCCACACACACCTGGGATACCATAATCATACATCCCACCCACAAACACCTAGGCTATCACTACCACATATTCGGCACACACCTAGGTCCGAAAAACTACTACCATGCCTGAATACAATTGGGCCTCATCCCAAAGACACTTTGGAAAAAACCTGCCCTCACAGACATGGTCAAACCACCACCATATACCATTCCCGAAGAATATAGGGCTATAATAGTCCTCAGGACATCATAGCCTGCCGAAAGGATCTTGGACTACTCGGGAAAGGGAGTAGAAAAAGAGTTAATAACTAGCCACTCATATGAGTGTTTGGAAAAACACCATACCCCATAAAATGTGGGTGTTCGTAACGAAGTGATTAACATGGGTGGGGTGCAAATAAGAAACATAAGAACCACAATTATATATATAGGTAACAAGAACTCATCCCAGCCTAGGGTTTCCAAACCCATCCCATACACAAGCATCCCCTGATACTATTCATTCATAAAAAGCTTAACAGCTACAACCCTGTCACAACTCATTCCTGGAAAACAACTCCCCATTGAACCCATTCATCTTTTCATATTCAAATAATTCCATTTAGGTAAATTCTAAACTAATGGGAAACTAACAGGCATAACCACAAGCCAAGGAAATGAAAACATCCAAACAGAAAATTAAGCATTCAAACCTGGTTCTCTTGTAATGTCACAACAACAAAAGGGATCTATGAGATCCCTCGATTTATTTGAACTAAACCTCATCCCAACATACGTCCCCACATGGCCTCAGATCCAAAATCCAACAACTGCACCACAAAAGAGGATCCCATCCCAATCTGCATCACTTCCCAAGCATCAACCATCAACATCACCAGAACAGAGCAAGGGAGTTTTCAAATTTGAATATTCCATTCATTTAGTTCTATCTTTCTGTTTGGTTAACCAGGGTGATCACACGAGGTTTCTTATTCACAGGGAATCCTTTTAATCAACTAAATTTACATGATTAACCAGTTTCCATGTAACACCCATTCAATCACATTAATATCCAGAAAAACAGAGGTTCATTAGTTCATAAGAAAAGACCATCAACGGACATGATTTTCACTGGGCATAATCCCATACAATTCACAACACATAATCAAGGATAATTAGTACAGCAGAAACATCGATCACACCCCCTTCATTTTTTAAAATTCTGTTTATTATCTTCCTTAAGGTTTGGTTTCATCCATCCTCATAGAAACAATAGTATACCCACCTCACATGATACAAACTACGGAGAGATGAAGGAAAATACCAACATGAATGATTAAAGATCTACGTTTTTATCCTCGCACCAACAATTGGGGATGCATGACCTATAGGGGAGGAACTCAGAAGACTCTAAAAATGAGCAGTAAAGGCTCCAGCATAGGTGCACTACTCGCCTTAGGAAGGGGGAATCCAGACACACCATGTAGAAGAAGGAACAGAGGCCATTTGGGAAGAAATAATTCCCATGCGATAAAAAGGTGAGATCCTAGCATTACGAGATATGAGGATATTGAGTGGATTTAATGGTGGATCGTCGTTTCACATCATGTTTAGATGGTTACACATGATAGAATTAATTTTTTATTTAATAATTATCATTGGAGGGGTGGTCAAAATAGTTGTACGTCAAAGGAATTCATTTAAGAGAGGAAAACAGGTCCATTGAGGGTCTCCCCACTCCTAGGGTATTTAAAACATTGTTTATGGTGATAAAACGGTTTTGAAACACATTAAAATGGTTAAAAGACTTAAAAGTAGCATTACAAGAAAAACTAGGGAAGGAAAATCCTGACACCCCTCTGTGGCTGATTGGTGAGACTAATAGTTGAAACCGATTGGTGGAGCTGATCCGGTGAAGCAGATCCCATAAAGCTGATCGGGTGAAGCTGATCCCATGAAGCTGATCAGGAGAAGCTAATACTCTGAAGTTGATCTTGTGAAGTTGATCCTATGAAACTGATCTGTGAAACCGATCTGTGAAACCGATTTGGTGAAACCAATCTGGGAAACTGATTTGGTGAAATCGATCTGTGAAACCGATTTGGTGAAACTGATCTGTGAAACCGATTTGGGGAAACCGGTCTCTAAAACCGATTTGGTGAAACCGATCTGTGAAACCGATTTGGTGAAACCGATCTGTGAAACCGATTTGGTGAAACCGATCTGTGAAACCGATTTGGTGAAACCAATCTCTGAAATGGATTTCATGAAACCGATCTATGAAATCGATTTGGTGAAACCGATATGTGAAATAGATTTGGTGAAACTGATCTCTGAAACGGATTTGGTGAAACTGATCTGTGAAACTGATTTGGTTAAACTGATCAGTGAAACCGATTTGGTGAAAGAGATCTGTGAAACTGACTTGGTGAAACCGATCTGTGAAACCGATTTGGTGAAACCGATCTGTGAAACCGATTTGGTGAAACCAATCTCTAAAACTGATTTGGTGAAATTGATCTGTGAACCCGATTTGGTGAAACCGATCTGTGAAATGCATTTGGTTAAACCGATCTATGAAACCGATTTGGTGAAACAGGTCTGTGAAACCGAACTATGAAACAAATTTGGTGAAACCGATCTGTGAAACTGATATGTGAAGCTGATTCGTGAAGCTGATCAATGAATTTGATCCATGGAGCTAATAATTGGAGCTAATCTATGGAGCTGATTTGTGGAGCTGATGGGTGGGATTGATCGATGAGTCGAGGACACCCCAACACTTAGAATTTTGGCAAAGTAATTGGCTAGGAGGGTCTTGGCCATTACATCACATGCAAAAACATCCACTATAGGGTTCCTGTATACGTATACATATATATATATATCAAGTATCACATGCTATGTAATTAGCCTAATAGGGAACTGATCCTCACTGTGAATTTTTATACCAGACTATCTCCTCGAGGACCATGATCTTATCCATTAATATAAAGGAACTTATCAAGATGATATGTGTCAAATATACCATATTTTAATGCTTTGGTTAAGTATACATAGACCAAGAATCCATATGAGAAAAAATCATTTAGACAGTTATTAAGAATTTTAGTAAACGAACCCATATTATTTTATAACTAATATCATAATTTCCCATAAGGGTTTAATAATTAAGTAATCCAATACATGTTTTTTCCCACTAAGGGTCACTACGAATCCCTTATACATAGGGACTATATAGTCATCATCAACGGAAATCCCTTTTTAAGATATTCATGGACTATCATTGTAATAAAATATATCATATTCTAATTTTGTAGAATGGGTCCAACATGTTATGTAGGAAAATACTGTATATGTTATTCTTGGAAATTTAAATAGACGAACCCTCTATCGTCAATTTTTTCAATCACATTCAATCACACAAATATCTCATGAGTCCTATATGCCACGAATTATCAAGTACATAGGATTAATGCCAATATTCCATGAGAAAGAATAATAATACAATTATCAAATACACATGTCATATTTGAATAAATATCTCAATAGTAATAGAAAAAACAAGAAAAAAATATCACATATATGGTAACCTAAAATTTCTATAGAAAAATGTGTCTATGGAACACTACTATAAGGTTCATTTCAAGATCAAAGTCAATCCCCTCTCACTCTTCCACTATATCCCCAAATATAAATACAATGAAAAATAAACGTTGATAAAAATTTGTAATGCTTCCTGAAAATTTGACACTCATAATTTTCTGGAATCTTTAATGTTATTAAAACATCAAGTACACCTCCATGTACTCTAAAGGATATCAACTAGTATCAAAGTTTAAAGGAGTTACCATGGGGATTCTACACCCTCACATTAGAATAAAACACAATATAAAATGACCAAGTAATAAACATCACAAATTACAGAGTATGAATAATGATAAAAAAACATGCATTCTATAACAAATGAAATGAAAAAGAACATAGCCACACATCACAATCAGTTCCCCACAAGGCCGAACAAATATAAAAAAATAAATAAAATAACAACGTGCAAGGTGGTTCTACTACCATCCTCAAGCCTCACAACATCCTAGATTTGAAATCCCTATCAAGCTACTCCAATATGAAAACACAACATTAGGCATCTACCCTACCTAAATATATAATCACTGAGGTTTTCCCAGGTACTCAAGGTCCATGGACACCTGATCAGGGTGTGATTAAAACTCATTAGGGTTCCATCAATGGGGTTTCTAACATAATTAGGGAATAAAATGTCATCACTTTTGATATTCTAAAAAAATATAAAAAACAATATAATCATTAATAAATAATTTTCATTGATCCTCGGGTTCTAAAGTGACACTAAGAATCAAACAATCCTATTCTAATCAGTTCTAGAATGTCTATGAGCATATGTAGTCTTCATTCCAAGGATCAGGTAAATTCCCACCCATAGTATCATAATAATATCGTGTAAAATAACTATATCCTATTAAATACCCTAGGTAACCTATATAGTAGTTGGGATAGCACTGAATCCTATAGATTATCCAAATAATTCCTATAGTGTTGGGCTCAATAGTCATATAGTAGCTAGTATCTCAGGTATCCTTAATAATAGGATCAATGTCGAATACTAGGTAGTTTCTTGGAAATCTATATAGTATAGTGATCAGAATTTGGATCTTAGATAGTATCTCAGGCATCCAAAGTAGTAGGATCAATTCTAGATCCTGAGGAGTATCCTAGGTATTGATATTGTATCGATCATAAAAATCATATGCTTGGACATCTATTGAAATATAATTTATAAAACTCAAGGGTGGTTCATCCATACCATCATATATCATATCATCTAAATAATAATAATAATGATAATGATAAAAATAATATGGGATGGCAAGCCACACTGGGCTCATACAGTCGACCTTTGGGTTCTAAGGAAATATATGATGTCAATAATACCTAATCCTCTACACTAACCCTCTCTATAATTCATATAGAATGAGTTCACCCATCGTGATCCCCTAATAATTATCAAAAACTTGACACCCTACTTGGTATCCACAATCTAAATATCTTCTCCCAGTCCGAGCACATCACTCATAGGGCATTGAATACCTTAGTGTTACCATAGTCATATAAAGGCCTTATTGACCTCCTATGAATAGGCTTACTATAATCACATTTGAGATATAGCGTAATGCTTATCCCAAATTCAACAATCTAGGTTGTTCTACTCTCAAACTGATCATAAATCTACCCATGGCATATCTACCTAGGTACTCACATGCTAGTGGGGGTCAAACACTAGCCCCTTTCTCTAGTCCATCACTGCTATATATACTGGGGACAGTAAAAAACCTATCTTGAGGTATACTATATCCCTTAATTTCATTTAATCCATAATGCAATGGGGTTCATGTATATCATACCATGTATTTATAATCAACCCCTTGACCATCAATGGCCAAGGTATCAAGATAGCACTTAAGGGTTCATCATAGACCTTAGAACCTATATATATTCAAATGAGTTTTATTTAAAAGAAACAATTAATTTAAATAAATGTTTAATAGTACTCATTCTTTATACCATATATCGCATTCATATATCAAAATTATTAAAATATTAGGGATATGTTCAAGGGACCACCTACCTTTTAGAAATGTATTCCCCTTAACTAAATCATGGCCACCACCACTTGAGCTTGTCCAAGCCTCGACCACACATGTATCATCTTTGGAGAAAAAATACCAAACTATAACATCCAATTAACTTAATTATACAAATTTATAGTTAGTTAATTAAACTGAATTAAATATGTATAATATACTAAAACTAATTGAGAAATATATTCTCATTGAATCCTTGAGAAATAAGGTACAATCATCTCCTAATAGAAAATTGAACTTAAGACATGAAAGATACCTAATTTAATTACCCAAAATGATAGCCAATTTCGTCCAATTTACCCAAAACCCATAATAAAATTCATTGGGATTCATACCTCTACCAAAACAGTATGTGACTGTATGAATACATCCTTATGGGAAATCTTATATCCATATCGGGAAAATTTTCCATAATATTGGGATGATTACACTATGATCTAAATAGATTATCTCAAGAAACCTAATCCATGTTCCACACAAATTAGAGGTATTATAATGAAAAAATAATCGAATAAAGTAAAAGAAATAAATACATATAAATATCATCAAAATTCACCAAAAACCATCCCATGACATGTGTAGTGAAAAAGGTAATGGGGAGAGGAGAGGTTGGCTGAAATGGCTTCATCATGATACCCCAAGTTCACAAAAATACACGGGGGTTTATGGGAAATTATTAGTCTACCCATCATTAAAACCCCACTAAACTCATAGATGATTCCATGGTCATGAGGACCACACTATGGAACCTCAGTACCATGCCATACTACTACAAAGAATAACCGACTGTAGTGTAGATGGACTTGAAAGGGAAAGGGAGATAGACCTCATAGGAAACTCCCAAAATGACTTCATATTGGTTTATGCAATGGTTTCCTTTGACAAGGTCCATGAAACAACATGGTCCCGAGGAAGTAATTCAACCCACCCCTAGGGGATAGCTTGACCTTGCCTCTTGAGTTCCCTCCATAGCGCAATCATAGGTCTGTAGTGTGTAGCTTTACCCTATAGAACTATCACTGAAAATCCCATCACCGCTAAATTATTGCCAATTTTTTAATGATCCACCATGCCAAAGTGACATTCACTATATCATGGTGCCTATCTAAAACTAATAATTTAGCTATTGGGTAACCCCAACCTTGTTTATCCACTCATCTAAGAACATGAACAACCAAATAGGCCTCGTTCCTCATCTAAAAGCATCTCCTTGAGATATTACAATGCTCAAATTACTAATATGAATCTCAAATCCGAAAAGGATCCAACTCAAGGATAAAAAGGTAAAATTCCTTTTAAAATTCACAATCTGTAAAATTGTGTGTATTTACACCCAACAACACCGCTAACTTTATCAAGTTAATCTAAAACCCTATATAAAATACTAGGGTGAGAATTTAAATATATTCAATAGATTAATCTCTAGAATTATTTTTTCATTTAAATAAGGCATATTAACGAATCCATATAAAGTTAAATAAAATAAAAATTCATAAATAAATATCTCTCACAACTCAACCATCCAATTTTCCCATTTTATACCACATAATTAAGCCACTATTAAATCCAAAACAAACTTCCCATTGTATATCATCATATAAACACCATTCCAAAATAGACAATATCCACTCAAATCCAACAAACATGTAGTTTTCCACCTATATGTATCTCATTTTAATATTTACATTTAGTTTTCCATTGATAGGGACCACACTAATAGAAAATTATTACCAAGTAGTTATCTACCCATATAGAACTCACTAAACATTTATTTTGAACTCCACTTCAAAAAAGAGCTTTCAACCCCAAGAGAACTCACTATAAAATCATAACCACTAACAAATACTTATCCACCCATCTGGAATTCATGGTGATATAATTCAAAACTATTGGTTTGTTCATTGTCCACCCAATAGGAGACTCGCTGGTTTTATGGTTTTCCACCCTCAAGGACTATCCCTAAAATAACCCATGATGTTTGGGAAATTTTCCACCCTCAAATAATTCCACTATATTAATAAGTGTCCAAAATTAGGGACTCTCCCATTATCAACCGATGTAGTCATCATCACATCACATATCCATCATAGATAGCCATATAATCCATTACCCTCAACATAACCATCATCACCATCATTACTACAGTGAACTGTCAGGTAACTAGTTGTGAATTCTGCATCAATATAACAAATAACAATAAATTAATCATAATACACACAAATATAATTATCTAACCTAGTACCATCACAATAAAAACCTGGGGAATTTAAAACCACTACATCACTAACATTCCATATATCCTGATAATGTGATAACATCATAACCACGTCATTAATCTAATACATGTCAAATAGTCCCATTCACAAAAACCATATCATATTCTACAATATTCCACATTCTCACTTCCTTATATTCACACAAAAGAGTTTATCTTGGGTTCATATTGATAGGTTTATCATGTTCATCAAAAAAACCTGGCAGCGAAAGAAACCCACATAATTCATGATTTTTCTATAATTAAATTAATATGAAATAAATGATGAATGAAAAAAATAATAAATGTATATTATGATTAATCCATATTTTACACATTGATGTATTCTTGATGGAGATCATGGTAGTGACAAAAAAATTGATACCTTCCTTTGAATTATTACATTAGACCTTGAGTCGATGTTCACAATAGGAGGATCTTAATACGTCAAAGGGGAGTTAACACTTTCTTTCAATAATATGAAAGATATATAAAATAATAAAAGATATTTTAAACTAGAAATATTTCATCTCATGTGAACAAATAGGATACCCTTTCACATATACTGCCCATCCTATTCATTTAATGAATAAATTTTGGGCATGGTTTCCATCACATGGCCTTACTTCCCATTGTTTTCCAATATTCATTAAACACATTAATGGATGTATGAAGCCATAAATGAATCAAATTATGATTCATAATTTATGAAAATAAATTAAAAAATCAATCACATTGATTTATAAATAATGAAACTATATATGAGGAGGTGGTTGAATGCATGTATGTGACATAATATATCATATTACCATCATACACTATGATGGAAATGTATCATAACCTATGATATAGTAATCAACATGATTATATTTCCAATTATGATCTGGGAGTATCATCAAATATCATATACCTATTTTTATCATTTTCAACAACCTCCCACTTGTTCAAAATCCCATAAGGACTTAATGCATCACTTAAAAACTATTTTTAAATCTATACAAAACTTTTTTGGATGTGTTTTAACAAACACTTTTTATTTTGGAACAAAAACATGATCCAATATTAAATCCTTATCTAAATACCTAAGTGTTTGAACCTATAGCCTTTAAAGCATCGAAAAAAGATATGAAACCCTAATTTTATAGTTTTATGAAAAGAGAATCCACTGGAAAAGAATTAGTGCTACTCAATCTACTAAGGTGTTCAGTTTGATATAGATCAAACATACTCATATCTCCATATAAATATTTCCATCACAATATGTATCATATAAATCATATGTATACCTACATAATCAATCTTTTCATAACATAAAGTTACCAATAGACGAAGAACATGTGAATATAGTATAGTTAATCTCATCCTTTATTGATTCACTAAAATAGACAGACCATATCAGTGAATAAATCACATGACATTTATCTAGTAGAAGAGAACATCACATGTCCTTCATCCAAGTAGATGAACACATCATATATGACTCAAATGACTAGAGATATGTATTTATTAAATCTAATTCAATCAAGATCCTAGATTTCTAAAATATTATATGGGTGAAAAAATATTATCTTGGTCATGCTCTAACTTATAACATGATCAGAAACATATCCTACCACCCTTTATGAGATAAGCCTTAAGGATTATGTAAGAAGTGTATAAAATAATGAAGGTTCTCAAGATAGGTGTTTCTAAAACCCAATGTAATAGGTATTCATAAGAATCATACACCCAAAATTATAAAAGTTATTATATGACATTCTATGAGAAATACATTGGTAGGTCAATCCACGTAATTAGACTCAACTTATTACCTCATGAATCTATTATTCATATATCAAATACAACTCTGGTAATGAGTACAATACCTTATTCATTATAACCGTAGTATATAATCAAAACACATAACACTCTTTGATGATCATCAATAAGGGGAAACTCAAATTTTTTACTTTAAAGAGATATTATATTTAACTTTTTCATATATAATAAAGTCCATCACATGTGAATTAATTATTATATAATATTTCATTTATTTATAAAATCTTAATACATTTTCAACCATTACATCAATATCTTATATATCATATAATAATAGATTTAATATGAACCTCATGTTATTGCTAAGGTAATGAATTTTTTAATGGATTCCCTATATTGTCTATTTTGTCCACCCATCATATCCCAACATTACCCCTCTCAATGAACACTCATACAAGAAGATATATGTAAAGGTTGTTTTTGGACCTATGGTTAGACCACTGTTATTTGGCTTAAGATATGGCTCCATTATTTTCATACTAAATATTTATTTCTCCATCAATTCTCGGAACTATCATAAGTTTAGAAAAGAACTTCCTTTTCTAAATAGATTCCTTCACAACATCTGGTGCAGTGATGTATTCTACCTTTGTTATTGAGTCTTCTATGGTTTATTTTTTGGAACTATTCTAATGAATAGATCCACCATTTAGGAAAAACACGACACTAGATTGATATATCATGTTGACTCTATTAGATTAGAAACTAACATTAGTGTGAAGTTTTACAAAGATGGCAACCTCTCCTCCAATAAAATCTCAACAAAAAAATAATAGGGCCTCTATCAGCACCCTAGATCACAACGTCCAATAAAAAGACACAACGATCCCTCATAGTCCCATCTCAGGCCCAAACCAAACTTGGGGCTCCTAGGAAACCAAGGTTCATAGAATAAAGTGATCACTAATAAGGTATACCCTTGCTGCACCCAAGATCATGGGTTATTCTTATCCACAAATCCTCAAACCACCCAAAGTAATAAACAAGAGTAGGACACCATATGAGGTGTTCCTCAATATAATCCAGATCATAAGACATTCACAGTTTATAAACAACCTAAATGGACCTCAGTGGTCTCCAACTGATCATCAATAAACAACATTCCCAAAGGGTATCCCAATGTAATTCACATTAATCAATGCATTCACAATGGTCCTCATGACCACATCAAATGTAAGACCCAACAAACTCTCCTCCTCCAAGAGAACACTTATGGAAAATCCCATGTATGAAAACCCTGAACAACCTTCCTATAAAACAACCCATCCAAAAGTACCATATTTCCCACAAGGGAATCCCCAGGAGTCCGTCAGAATCATATCAAGACTATAATGACACTCATTCATGACCTCCATCCCATGACGTCAACCCATCCCAAAGGCTCCAATAACTCTAATTCTCAAGTATATGATATAAAACTCAAAAACTATAACCTATAGAAATTGGTCCAAGCACTTAGGGATATTTAAATATCTCCTCATAGATAATACTTGTTCCTTATTTTCAGGATGGGTCCAAAAGAATCTCAAACATATCACAATAGAAAAGTTGATCCGGGTTATTCACTAAGCTCACAACCCCCACATGGGTCTCACATCTCACAACCTAAACCCTAAGAGGATTCTAAAGACAAATCTTAATGAAATCCTTCTATGAGTCTCTCAGTTCAAAAAAACATGAAGCACTATGAATACTAAAAGGATTCCACCATCATGATCTATGTGAAAAAACCCGTAGAATGTACTACTCACAAATATAATTCTAACTACAATGAAAAAATAGGAATAATAATCTGAGGTGTGAAAATTACATGGAGTGTAATTGGGGTAAATGACATGTACCCATAAATACCCCCCCTTGTTATGTGCACCAGGCCACTCAGCTTATACTTTTACAAATTACACTATGTGTATTCCCTGTAAAAAATAGGTATCCCAATATGGGTACCTTCTTATTCCTATACATGTAAATCTTCATAACATGCATCCCACATGGGGTCTAGTTTTGTACCCAAAATGGCCATGTACCCCTATATGGGGTGTTTTCCCAGGAACATAGCTACACACCTATAATCACACTACATTACATGTACTCCCATGTTCAAGATGTATAGTCCCAAAAACTCATCTTCCTTGAGCAAGAATAACACATGGTGAGTGTTCTGTAAACTAAAATTCAAGTATAGTGGTTTTCATAAAAAAAACCCCTTGTAACACCTGATTTCTCCCAAAATTCCATAGATCAATCTCAAGGGGTTCCGAACAACCCAAAAAAAGAATTTAAAATTATAAAAATATTTAAACAATGGGTTTTTATTGTGAGAATATAAAAATCGGCCTACGTTTGGGTGGAAGCCACAATATTTTTTTCACCAGATCAATACCATGAATCTACCAATCCACAACCTACCTTCAGGTGAGCTTTCCGAGCAGTGCCTCCTCCTCCCTCTCCCTCTTCTCTCCCTATCCCTATTCTATAAATCTAACTATCTCTATAAAATATCCCAAAGGGGGAATCCCATGGGGATTATGTGAAAAACCAAAGAGAATAAGTTGAAAGAAAATTAAAAAAATAAAAAATAAGAAAAAAATTATAAATAAGAGAAAGGGGGTTTGGTCTTGGCCCTGGTTCCCATGACGGGTTTATGTGTAACACACCAAGATTTTTTGAAATATATTTTTTCAATTAAATTTAATATTTTTCTATTTTAAATTACATAAAACAATAATTTTATCTTACATTAATGCAACATTTATTTTAGCATTCATTATAGACAACACTAAGTTTAAACAAAATGTGAAATACTATTGAAATATTATTATTTAAAATTGTCGTTATCTTCTACTCATTTAAATGATGGGTGTGAATAGGATTGAATAAATTATGAAGGTGTATGGTTTAAACATATGTATAAAATAAATTCTTTGATGACAAATTAATTTAAAATGAAAATAAAAACTCTTAAAAATAAAGGATATCATTTTTTGAAAAACAATTTTAATGGAAAAAACATTTTTCCCCACAATAAACTAAACAACCCACTATTTTTAAATTATTTATCTGATATTTATATGTCATTTATTTAATAAACTATTTAAAATTCATCTTACGTATTTTCAAGATAAGAGATAAGAATAAATTAATAATTACATATACACTACGAAAAAAATCGACTGCTAGTGGGGGTTTTTTATATGGTGGTTCTTTAAACTGCCTCAATATATTTCCATGGAAGCTTCCAAAAATCACTACGAAATTTGGAATTATCATCCAACCCATGTTGCTTACATCCATTTAGTAGTGGTTTCTACAAACAATCACAAAAAATTGTTTATCAGTGGTGTTTAGAGTTTTAGCATAAATTTCTACTCTGAAAAATGTTGAGGGTATGACAATGGTTTAAATAGCCACTATCTTCTTTCCAGTTTTTGGTGAAAAAATAAACCACCACTAAAACACTATAAATAACCTCTAAAAAATTAACTAATATATTAGTGGTTTAAATCATTAATAAACAATAATTTGACATATATATTATTGGTTTAAACTGACACTATATATCACTTTTAAAAAAAAAATAGTTGTAGAGTCTACTTCTACAAAATAGCCAAACAAAAACAAAGCAGTTCGAAATCTCTAAACCAAAATTGATTCAGAAAAATTTACATGTGTATATATATATATATATCATAATTCACTGGATGTTACATCATGATCTATATAGAATATTTATTAATCCACTCGTTAAAACCATGGGATTCAATGAAATAAATCACCAAAATTCTTCAAGAAATAAGAAACCGAATGAAACAAAAACTCAAGATCTTAACACTATCATATGATAGTATTTGAAATCAAAAACATAGATTAAACAATCAGAATCCACATAAAACCCCCTTTTATATTTTATAAAACATGTGGAATAAACTTTTATCCTTTGAAACTAATTTATAAATCTTTCCTTTTATCAATCATTATATAAAATAATTCAAAACCACTAAAAAATCAAAATTTTAGAAACCAAGGGGTATTTGGTTCAAACAAGTGGTATTAGATCCAATAATTTCCATGTCATGTGGTAACTCATGGAATTATTGGTGAAATCGACAAAAAGAGATTAAAAACATGAAAAATAATGTGGGGTTCTTAAATGTCAATGTTGGAAGTAGTTATGATATTTTTATTGAATTAGTGGAAACCATCGCACAAATGAATAACAAAATGAATGAACAAAGTTACATAATTAATTAACATATTCAAGAAATGAATTTAAGCATATTAAATGATAAAATCCACAAAGTATACATGACTACACATATAGAAAGGTGTAAATAATGGGTGAAGATTTCATATAGGGAAAAGAATTATCATTTTGAGAATTTAGAATGCCAAATGAAGGAGAATATCTCAAGGATTATGAATCTTGTGGGAGAGAATCGAGATATATGGACGATGTGAAATATTGGGGATTATCATTGGGGGAAATTGGGTGATAGTAATAAATAAATTAATCTAGAGTCAAGTAAAAGGCTATACAGACCTTCTTAAAAAGATGTAACTGTTTCTCAAAGTTAGTGTTATAGGGATATTATTTTGGAATATTTAGACACATTATGAGTGTGTTTATGGAATCTAAAAGGTTTAACAAAATAATAAAGACCTAATAAAACTATATCTCAACTGATATTATATTAACATGGGGTGATATTATTGGAAGATGTTATATTTGTGTAAAAATTATTATAGAAACAAAAAGGGATGGAAATTACAAGATCAAATCCCTAAATTTTATGAAGATTATCTTAAAGTGTAGTATGTGGAAAATAAAAATCTCATATATACCAATAGCATCAAACAATTATTTTTGGATGAATTTTAGGATTTTTCAAGTGTTTTAAATCCTTGTAGAATTAAATGGATACGTTATTAAAGAAAATACTTCATTCGTGAAGGAAAATTTGTTTTAAATTGTTATGAACTACAGATTCAGTATCTATAATATTTATTTTTAGGTTACTAAAATGTTATTTAGTAGAAGTTTTTGACCATAAAGTGTTTAAGCTAAAAAAATCTGTCTTAGTAGGGAAATGTGTCAAGAAACCATCATATTTTTAGTTAAAAATAATCTCTAAATACAGAGTGAACCATAATCACTATTAGATAAACTTTTAACAACATCATCTCTATCTCCATATCCACTTATTACTACTCGCACATACATAAAAATTATGTTGAAAATTAAACAATGTTATATATTCAATTTTAAACTGGAAACCAATAAAATGTTTTTACTAAATGATTTTGATGTTGTATGATTTACATTCTCACTACCACTAATAAATTAAATATCGGTGTGGATAGATCATGTCGGCTTCTGACATAATTCAATCAATAATTTCTATAGAGCATTCACCTTTTCATCTCACATCTTTATATGATCCATGTGTTCTTGAATTGGGTTTTTCATTAAAAAAAAACCCCTCTATCCATATCGATTTAGGGAGTCACTAAAACCAAAATAAGATATTGTTGCATTCTCCAATGGCCTACCAAATACCTCTGATTGTAGTGCTCCCAAACCCATTTCACACACTCAACCAGGATGCTTCTTACTAAGAACTTGTCAAACTGGGTCATCTAGGGAGACCAAGAAAAATTGTGTGGGATTGGAAGCCTATAGTTCTTTTATTTTTACCTTTAAATCAAATATATGACATATTTTAATCAATACATATTAATATAGTCACAACTGACAATAAGTTATATTTAATTAAAAAGGAATTCATACCTCAAATTCTTAGGAATTCTTATTGACATATTTCTAATCAGATTTTGTGTGAACATACAACCACATTTCTGTTCGTAGGACTTGGTACCCTAAATTCTATGAATTCAATAAACTAAGATAATTCAACAATTTAATAAATGAAATAGATTTTTTTTTCTTATAAATATTTAAACTTTGAAAATATTACCAGATTTGATCTATTTCTGGAAAAAAAAATTGACCTAGTAGTGCGAGGGATGATTTGTTTAGCTCGAATTTATACATTTTTAATTGAAACATATTTAAATTAATAACAAGTAATTTAATATTAATGTATTTAATGTCATCTTCTTTTAATATGCATGTATATATGTAAAATGAGATTAATATAATAATATATATTTCAATACCATGTGCTTCTCATGAAAATGGCTATCAAAAAATACCTTCCATTACACTCTAGGTAACCCTTTGGGTGCCTTATCAAATATATATTGACCACTTATTGAATTGTAATTGAATTCATTACATTATTTTCATTTAAAATCCTTCCATTTCTTAATAAAAATTTTCAATGTCAACTTCCATGTGATTACATATACAACAGTTAAGTGGAAAAACATCAGTATAAAGAGTTTCATTTTAGAAGAATTATAATTTAATAACATTATGACATTCAAGTACACCATAATATTTTAAAATTTACTTTATAAGTTAATCAAAAACTTCATTTTTTAAAGATTGAGGCACAAGACTCCAATTTGTATAGGAAATCGGAAGCATAACCAGCTCTATCACCAACTATCCTATAATCTGGCCAAGTAATCCTAAAGTGTAATCAGTGGGGGACCCATAGTAGTAAAATGGGACAACTAGCTTCAATATGTTAAAATTACAAACATATGAACAATTCATATTTCTCTCCAAAGTAATATTGTTTGATTATTTTATGAAAAATAGTTAGTAGTATAAGAAAAGTGAAAAAGAAATTATTCACATTAAAATTTTTATATAGAACTATCACCATCCAATATCCTCATGAGACAACCAATTCCCTTACTATTAAAGTAGATTTTTGGGGTGACATTTGTTTCATATGTTGATGGGATGTTAACAGAGGGTGTGTTAGATATTGATAGAATATGGGGTGTGGGAGATGGTAAAGGGGATGATAGATTGTGTCATAGATACAGTAGGGAGGGATACTCATTGATCATCATCGTTCAGTGTGGCTGGGGGAACATCGACTAAGGGTGGACTGGGATAAGTGAAATTATTCCTCATTATAATTCCAATCAAATTAATCTAATAATATTTACTTCGGAATAATTCATCCCCCATATGTTGTATTAATTTAATTTATCAGTGGGATAATAGGGGATAATAGCCATTGCATAATCATAAATGGTATTACATCCATCTCTTAATTTCCCCCTACGTTAACCAATATTTCAAATGATAATTTCTAAAGAAGCTATAAAAAATCACATAATCATGATATGGAGTCTAATAAACACACCATATAAATCACACATCTCACTTCCATTCACTTATTACAATATATCCCATTAAATTAATGATATTCAATAATAACTCATTTTAATAACATAACCTCAAAAATTATAAATTTAAAACCATATAGGAAACCACTTCATGGTTATGGATTTATATGATGAAAACATTATATTTTTTATATAATGGAATTTTAGATTTATATAATGGCATTTTAGATTTATAAAATGAGTTTAATTCATAAAAAAATTGTTTTATATATATGTATAGAACCATAACGTCGCTAAAATCAATCATTAAAACAATATAAAATCTAATGAACGTGTCAATGACTCAAAATCATAATCACAATTAAGAAATAGAATATCTATTATGACAACATACACCGATAAAACCCTTATATAAGAATGGAAAATTGATAAAATATAGGGAACCCAACATTATAAATCATGTTTAGTTAAAAAAAATTGTAAATTTAATTTCTTTCATAAAAAATGCTATATAGATTTTATAAAACTTATTGTGTGTGAAAATTTATTTTTGAAGTATAAATGTCAATAAATTATGAAATTACCCTTTTATGTAAAATGAAAAATCATGGAAATATTAAATTCCTTGATAAAATAATCATAGAAACATTATATAACTTGTATTTATCAAATAAACTTGTTTCAAATTCCAATAACATAAGAACAAAGAATAGGGTTATAAAACAAAGCACACTAACTATTTTTTAAGAATGTGGTAGTAACTATTCATGGTTTGTTGTATGGTTTTCAAATGGTGTACCTTATTTATTTATGTTATAAAATACCCTAGATAAAAAAATCTTACATAAAGACTAATTGGAAAGCTAAGTGATCACCATAAAAGTAATTTGAAATTTTAGATTGAACTTCACAGATACATACCTTCATTTTCAGGTATCCATTTAATATCCTCAAGATATCAAATCAATGTTATCAAGTTTTCTATACCCATATATGTGGTTTAAAAACATATTATTTGTTTTTAAAATAAAACATATATAAAAATGTAATTTATTTTGACTGAATTGAATTCATTTATCCAAATATAAAATTCACTAAATTCCATTAAAAAATATTATACACACAAATTTTGTATGATGTGAGATGAACTAATGAAAAAATAATATAATTATAATAACTTGTAAATAATAAAATCAATAAAAGTATAACATAAATGGATATATATTAGATATAATAAAACTAAATAGAAACAATTGAACTACAGTACCTTATTCTAAAAATATCATAAGCTAACTAAATTTAATTAAATCAATCAAATTCAACAAAATTTGACATGACCCAAGCCACCACTACACCAATTGAATCACACCAAAACAATAAATGAAATTTCACCAATAAAAACAAATATAAATTGAATAAAATCAAATTATACCAAAATAAATCAAACTCAATTGAATGAAAATGAATTTGAAACCCCCAAAAAACTACTAACAAGAACCAAATAAAAAAATAAAATTTTACTAGCATGTACAAAAAAATTGATTTGATACAAATAAAACTAAGCCAAATTAAAAAAAATAAAACTAGTATAATTAAATGAAACTGATATTAATTAAAACAATTTTTCTAAATCAAACAAAATATGAAGGGCCTTCCATTAAAGGATTTGGTATAAAAGGGGGGATGGGTGGGATAGCTCATGGGATAATTCAACGGTGACAGACCAGGGGGCGCATGGGTGATCGCAGATCGGGCGAGCGAGAGAGGCAGCTTAGTGTAGGGTAAGTGAGATGGATCAGAAGAGTGAGGGGTTTCTAAAATGGTTCAGGGGTATTATCGGTGACCACAACACCATCGAGGGATCAGGGGGGCTCACGATCAAAGGTATTGGGGGATACTAGATCACAAGTGATGGGGAACCCCTGTGGGTGAGGGCTTAGGATTGGGGGGAGGGGTAGGGGTGGGACTCAGGTGGGAGATAATGGTGGGGTGGGGGAGAAGTGTTGTGTCTTAAATAAACAAATAGTATTTAGTGGAAGTTTTTATAAAAACTATACTAAATCATTTTAATTTTTTTAGAAGTGTTTTGTTAAACCATTGCTAAAAAAAGGCCACTAAACAAAATAAAATTTAGTGATAAAAGAAGTATTTTTCTAAAAAAAAGTTTGGTAACCTATTTGTGCACTTATTTTAAAACTAAATTTTAAAAATATTTTAAGATTTATTTTTTAAAATAAATTTAGTTATTTAATAATAATATTAAAATTTTCTTATGGTGATTTTTTTAGAATTTTCCGAAAAGATTAATTTTTTATAAATATTAAAAAATACTAAATTTATTTGAAAAAATAATTTCAGTAAAATTATTTATAATGGTAAATGACATTTTCAATTTTTATTAAAGTAAAATTAGTAAAATTATATATATATTAATCCAATTTATATCATTTTAATTATTTTTATTTTGAAGTTGGATATAAAAACTTTGTAAACTTTTGAACATTTTCTCATTGAAAACTCATCTACTCATCGCATCTAGAGGATTAATTTTAAATTAAATATATCCACTTATATGAATAGAATTTAGAAAAATGGATTAATTATTATAAATAACAATAATTTATATTATGTATTAAGGTTACCATAATTTTTTTCCTAAAATAATAGTGTAAAAAATAAAAATTAATTACCATGGTTAAGGTAAAATTGGTTTTACTGGGAGGTAAAATTAAAACGTAAGTGTTAAAATGACTAAAAAATTATATAAAATCTATTTTATGGATTTATTTTGATCCTGTAATGTCTCATTCTTTATAATACTCCATTTTTATCCTTTTTTCATGATAAAAACATGGGTACACCTTATTCTTTTCAAAAAAAATTAAGTGTGCCCCTCACGTCATGTATAAAAGGTCATGACCTCTCCTCTATTTTTCACACCATGAAACCATTTTATTTATCCCAAGAACAAAAAAAATAACTTTAAAACATACCTCCTCTCATTTATTAGGCCTTATTTTTGGAATAAATCCAACCTAGTAATTATTTAGGTGCAAACCTAAGAAGTTTACCTGAAGAATATGTAATGTACTTCATCGAACATTTTAATTTTATTTCTTCCTCCACCTCCTTCAATTATTATTAAACAATGATGATATAATAAAAATGTATATTACATATAATATTATATTTTAATAATAATATTATAACCTATTACCATATTTACTATCATCAAATGGGTTATGAAATCGTCATTTGTGGGTACGGCGGACTAATGCCTCGCGAACCGATGTCATTTGTTTTTCAATTACTACCTCCCACGGTTGGATATAATAATGGATATAAATTATTTATATATAATATTTATATAACACTTTTACATATTGATTCATTATATAATATTTTTTTACTTTCCATTTCGTAGGGGATACGATAACATCATCCATGTGTATGACAGACAACCGCCTCGTGAAGTGATGTGATTCGTTTTCACTGTCATTTTAAATGGAAGAGAATAAGGATAAACTTAATAAATAAATATTATATGCATAAAATTATTGTGATATTATTGATATATTAATCATTCTAAAAATTTAATCTATCATTTCGTTTCTTACCTTTTTTCCATTGAAAGATGATAACGTTGTTTGTGTACGTTTGAACTACCACATTCCCGAAGCGATGTGACTCTCTATATTCATCACCACACTACATGGATGATTTTTATAAGTATATTTATAGAAATAATATTTTATTTATGTTATTATGATCATTTATTAATGATAATATATTTGTACCTTCTTTCTATAATGATCTTTGAAAAATGGAAATGTTACTCATGCATACGTATGGCCAACCGTCCTTCTGATCCTAACATACTTAATTTATCAAAACAATATTTCATGATTTTTATTAAAATTATAATTGGTGTATAAATATGATAATTATTTCATGATTATTTTTCTGGATATGATGTAACCATGATCAATGTTAGAGGACCCAGAATAAAATAAAGCGGTCATTAGCCGAAGTGTGACTTTAACATGGAATTGTGAATAAACAAGTAATAAAATGTAATAAGTAAATAATATATGGAATTATATATATAATTATGGTTATTTAATATGTTTATAAGAAAAATATATTTATTATACAATAGGTTCAGATGATTTTTATGGAATTCAAGACTTACAGTATGAGATTTCCAGTCTCTCATTTATTTATGGGAGACATATGAAAATTCACCCCTAGTTTCTATTGTGGGGTGTATATAATATATTTTTTACCTGATATATAATTTATATGATTATTTTCATCATATTTTAAGTTTAATTTGATATTAATATTTATTTATTTTTTAAAAATAAAAATATACCAAAGCTTTAAGGGATTTTTTCTAAAAAAATTCTTCGTTGACACATATGTTATGTTTTGCACATATCTTCTTTTACAAGGCATATATACAGACACTTTGACATGTAATATTATAAGTTTATTCATTGTTCAGATATTTTAGGTTTTATTTAACATTATTCTTCCATGGGGATTATGGTTTGAAGTAAACAAATTATTAAGGGTTTTGTGTTACAATCACATCATTTATCAGGATTATACATGGTTATGTTTTCGACTATCAAATTTTAAGATACATCTCTCAAGAAATTCTTTACTTTTATTATCCTCTAGATATTTCATGAGAAGAAAAATTTTCCCTTATTTTTTTCTCTTTATGTAATAAATATTTTAAAATAATGTGAAGTGCACTGTGTTGCATTTGTTGTCAATGAGGCATGTTGTTGTCTTGGAATGAATGGAAGTCAAGGAATGTCACGATGTGAATGACAAAGGTTGTGATGGTGTTGGTGATGAATGGATAATGGCCATGGTACTAATATGCGTGTCACTTAGGAGATTCACTAAGTGGCATAGGAGATGTGGTTGAAACATTCTCTAGTAAAATCAGACGATTGTTGAGCTGTTCTTAAAGTTCCAAGAACTTGTATCAACTGGATACAATGTTACAACAATGTTTGAAGACTATGCATTGTATTGACAATGCATGAGGAGATGGAGATGATCCATCCACTACTTCTAAGTGGATGAAGTGAGCTAATGAAGTCCATGCACTATCTCCTAGTGCATGTGAATTTGAATAAGATCCAACTTGATCTCTGATTAGATCAATGAAGAACATTGAAGAATTATGTGATTCAGGAGTTCGGTTGATGAAGAAGAAACCTTTGGAATTTCCCTCCTATGTAATGAATATATGTTGAGGAGATTGGAAGAGTTCTTATGAAGAAGAAATGAAGAAATGGGAGGAAGAAAGAAGGGAACTTGGTTTGGCATTTGGCATATTCACTTGGTTACTTTGTTTTTATACAAAGTCCTAAGTGTTTTACTTAGCAAAAAATTGGCCAGCCAAGGCACCTTGAGGGTTCAACCCCAAGGCATGGGCACTAGGGCACCACGCCCATGGGGGAACCCGTGGGGCGAGCCAGGGCGGCAGGGCGCACACCCAGGACACCGCATGGGCGCCTGGGGCACGCCCGGAGGAGCGCAGAAGGGGCCGTGTATAAGCCCCTGAGGGCATGCGGTGGTGAAGCCCGCGCACCCGAGTGTGCATAGTGAGCTCTAGGAGCGCACCCGCAGAGGCGAGAGTGGGCGCAGAGCGCGCCCGCAGGGATAACACGGTGCGGGGCGGCACCGTGGAGGGAGAGGATTCAACCGAGCGGCTGTAGGCAGCGCTTGGTTGATAAAGCGCGGAAAAATCGCGGCCCGTTTTGATGTGGGACGCAGAATTTTCACCCGGGAGCAAATCTCAGCCGTCCATGCGATCTCGCGGCAGATCTCGGCCGCCCGATGCATCCGCGGAGCCCTGTTCCAATCCTGGCCATTGATGCTCATTTGATCACCGCATCCAATGGCCCAGCATCCGTCTTCTTCCCCGAGCTCGCACGAGGCCACCCGCGAGTCCACCTTCAAACCAGGCACCTCCCGACGACAGAATTTGAGCTCCTGGCCACCTCCGATCAAGCTAAATCCACCATGGTGATCGTCTGGCCTCTACGAACACATTCATGTATAAATATGAGTTTGTATGCGATGAGAAGAAGAATTGGAGTTCGGCCGAGGCAAACAACGTTGCCGAGGCCCTGAGGATTATGTTTTTCATGTTTTGCCCTTGAAGAAGGCCGTGCATGCGTTTCTAAGCCGCATGCACATAGAGGTGAAGAAAAATAATAAAGGAGAGTAAACCCGCATGAACCGAGGATAAAAATAATGATTTGAAAGATTTTTAAAGATCCGAAACTTTCGGGAACTTTAGTTATTATCACGCGGATGTTTAGAAGCCCTCCTCGCTTATAAAAAGAATACCCGAGGCGCTGGAGAAGTTTGCTGATGCGCTGAATTTTTGAAGACCCGTGAGTGCACTCTCTGCCTCGCGAAGATCTCCCCTGCGCGCACCACTTGCGCGGCAGCAGCCCGAAGCCAAAAATTCGTGAGTCCCTTGCGCGCTACTTCTTTGCGTGACAAGAAGTAGAATCCTTTTGCGCACCTCTTGCGCGAAAGAAGAATTGAGAGGTCCCCTGCGCGCATTCCCTTTGCACGGCAGGAAGACCCGAGGTAGCCGCGGCACTTGCGCACCCTTGTGCCTTGTGGCTTGCGCGACCCGCGGCTCAAGCACACCTTGCGCGGTGAGGCAGTGGAGAAGATCCTTTCTTGTGACCCTACGCGGAAGTGGAGGTGTTGGTATTCGGGTGTGAGCAAGAGGAGGAAGACCCGAGGCCATGTGTGTGCAACAAGAATAGGAGGAGGCCAACTCATGTGTGTGCAAAATGAACAAGTGAAGGCCGTATCCTTGAGTGTGTGTGAAACAAGAAGGCCACTACAACTTTTGTGTGCAAATTAAAAAGGAGGTTATAGCCCTTGTGTGTACAAAATTGAAGAACACACTTTGTGTGTGCATTTGAAGGTGAAGAATGAAGGCTAAAGACTTACCTTAGTGGTGTGTGTGCAAAGGAATAAAAAGGCCGAACCTAGTGTGTGCACTAAGAAGTGTGTATACACTTAGAAGAAGAAAAGGGAGGAATCACACTAGAGTATAACACACTTATAAGTGTGTGACCAAATTGAATAAAGTGTGTGAAGTTCAAGGAGTTGGTGTGTGCTTAAAGTGTTACACCCTTTTGGGTCTACTGCACCAATAAGAGGAAAGGGAAAGTGCATGCATGCATGCATGCACGTGCACACGTGAACAGAGAAAAATCAGTGGTGTGCATTTGAGTTGTCCAAGACCAGGAGGTTCTTGAAGAATTGAGAAGGCCATGCTATCAGTGCATGAGGATGAAGAGCTGCCATGCACTCAGTGCATGAAGTTGAAGTGAGTGAGACTGGACCAGACTGGAGTTATAGATATCAGTTGTCTGAGTATTCATTAGTTGAAGAGAGAAGCCAGGTCATCCTTAGAAGAAGGAGATAAATCCTGAGCTAGACGAGAATCCCTGATCAACCACAAGTGATCAGAAGAAGATCAAGGCCAGCAGTCTTTATCCCAGACTGCTGAAGATACTTGAAGAAGCTTAAAGAGAAGAAGACCTACTCGTGTGACTCGAGGAGCCAGGAGAAGACCCTGTGGGACTCAGGGAGAAGAAGTCTTCAGTGGGATTCTGGAGCAGGCCAGTGGGACTCTGGTAACACTGTGGGACGCAGTATAAAGACCCTCCTGTGGGACTCAGGAGAGATACAGTGGGATGCTGAATCGACCATTGTAATACTAACAGATTATAATGGGAGAATCCATGCTGGGAGAGCATGGCAAGGATGTAGGCCTTTGGTGCCGAACCTTTTAAATCCTTGTGTCCTGTGCCTTTTCATTACTGCGTTATCCGGGAAAGGTTGAGAGACATAAGAAGAGTGGATCGAGGCCTTAACAAGCCATAGAGGTTTAATTGATTAAGAATCAATTAGTAAAAAGTTTTAAAGGATCACTGATTCACCCCTCCCCCTCTCAGTGATTCACACTGATCTAGGCACTTCAATTGGTATCAGAGGGAAGGTTACCTCTAAAATATCCAAGGGAGTCTTTATGAAGTGAAGATTTGAGGAAATGAGTGACCAGCCTCAAATGGAGATATCTGCCAAGACTCAGAAAAATAGAAAGAAGAAACAGGCCAAGAAGATGAAGAAAGCCTGCCTAGCTGTGATGAAGTTGAAACAATGAATGATCTTCAGAGTGCACTCAAATATCTTCAGAAGACAGTTCCCATGGAAGTGGCAAAGTGTATAGCTACAGACATCCATGATCTTCATGAAGAAAAATCACAGTTAGAAGAAGAAGCCAATGCAATGGAAGATCAATTGGCAAAAAGGGTTGGCATAACCAACACTCTCAGAAAGCTGGTGAAGGCTAAAGATGAAACTGTTTCTCTTTGCAATGAAAGATATGAGGACACTGCTGAAGAATTGCAAAGAAGCCTTTCTGAGAAAGATTTCTTTAAAATAATGGTCAGAGATGTTTTCCATGCACTGGAAAAGAGGCACAAAGTGTCAATGAATGTCAGAGATGCTCAACTCGAAGAAAAAGTCAAATTGGTGAAGGAGCTGGACAATTCATTGCAAGAATTAAAGAAGGTGCATGAAGACCAGATGAAACAACTGGTGGGGAATTGGGAAGGAAAGCTAAGAACTGTTGAGGATGAGAAGAACTCCCTCATCATGAAATACTTAGAACTAGAGGTGATATTGAAAAACCTGCAATCACCCAAAGCTGAATACTCCCAGTCAGCTAAAAGAAGAAATGTTGCCACTCAAGTGAGCTTTGAGAAGGATGATTCCAAAAGAAGGACATCCTCTAATAAAAGGGCAACAACTTCTAAAAAGAAGGTACCATCCATCCCATCTTGTACTCATGTTTCTAAATGTGTTTCTACTAAAAGTGCAGGATGGAAGAATGAATCCAAACAAGTATGGATGAAGACAGTGAAGAAAGAATACTCTCCTGAAACAACATAGCAATTCATGAAAAGTACCCTACAATCAGAAGGACTGAAGAGGTCAAGATTTGTGGGTCAATGTTGGTGTTGTAATAAGTATGGGCACTGTGCAAAGGATTGTTGGTACAATCCACTGAATGTCAAAGCACAAAGGAAGCCCATGCCAAGGGGGAGCAAGCCAGAAGAAAAGAAGCAGCATCCACAGGTCCAGAGACATCTGTTTACTGCAAATAGATTTGGATTACTTGAAAACATCTGGGATGATTGCAAAAGTGGTCAAAAAGATACATGTCAGTCTCCAACTGTATCCAGAGCTCAAAAGAAGAAAAGATCACAGAACCTGGCTCAGAAAGAATCCTTGGGAAGAAAGAAGAAAGTTGAAGATGCTCCCAAGAAGATTATGAAAAAGGAAGAGAAGACCTTGGAGTCTAAATCCAAGAAGGGTGATGCATCCAGAAGGACCACCAAGAAAACATGATTCTATTGTGGAAAGAAAGGACACATCATGGACCTTTGTAAAGAAGCCATGAAACTAAATAGAAGCAGACTGAACTCCAAAAGACAATCAATCCAGAAGAAGAAGGGATTGATTGAAAATAAGTTGCCTAAGAGAGGTAGCTTAGCAGCATCCAAATAACCATGTGGAACTTCCAAAACTGAGGCCACTCTTTCAAATGATTTACTAGTCATATGGCCAAATCAGTTGCAACTTGCCAAAGATCTGCAAAAAGCTGAAGATAAAGTTCTGGCAATTTCTAAGGTAAAAGGGAAGAAGAAGATTTCACATGAAGATGTTTTGAGAACCACACCAGCACAATCATCAATGAAGATCAAATGTGCAATTGTGAAGACTGGTGAAAATGGGACATCTCGGTTGAGAGAATCTTCTCAACCTTGTTGTTCACATTGATGAACCAAGGAGGTCCCATCTTATTCCCTTATTCACTTGTATTTACATGTGCTAACATTGCAGGGAATTGAAGATGATGATCATTCTCAGCTGGAGGATGGTTTGGACAGAATGGAGTGCACCCCTTGAGGGGGAGAAAATCTGAAGAAGGTGATGTTCTGAGATTAATATCATCTTAAGAAAATGGGTAAATGGGGGAGCTTTATCTTTGCACTGAACTTTCTAATGAGTTTTGTAAAGCATGTGCAAGATTCAGCAATTCATTGTTATATCTTAAAAATTTCAAACCCTTAAGCATGATCTCACATGTGTAGAGAATTATGGACAGCTTTGAATTTCTTGGTCATATCACTCTTGTTTTCTACACCGGGTTAGCCCAAGTAGACTTAGAGCTGATTTACTAAAGGTTCTTTGCTAAAGAGAACATGTGACATCATCCCTCTCTCAGTGTTTTTCAAGAAAATGCTTTTATAAGGGAGGAAGAGATTTTTGAAAGAGAACCACACCACACCTTTGCATTTGATTGCCAATAAGGGGGAGAAATATTGGCACACATATTGACCCATTCATATGTGCTCGAGTGTATTGACAACAAATACAAAGGGGGAGATTGAAGTGCACTGTGTTGCATTTTTGTCAATGAGGCATGTTGTTGTCTTGGAATGAATGGAAGTCAAGGAATGTCACGATGTGAATGACAAAGGTTGTGATGGTGTTGGTGATGAATGGATAATGGCCATGGTACTAAGATGTGTGTCACTTAGGAGATTCACTAAGTGGCATAGGAGATGTGGTTGAAACATTCTCTAGTAATATCAGACGATTGTTGAGCTGTTCTTAAAGTTCCAAGAACTTGTATCAACTGGATACAATGTTACAACAATGTTTGAAGACCATGCATTGTATTGACAATGCATGAGGAGATGGAGATGATCCATCCACTACTTCTAAGTGGATGAAGTGAGCTAAAGAAGTCCATGCACTATCTCCTTGTGCATGTGAATTTGAAGAAGATCCAACTTGATCTCTGATTAGATCAATGAATAACATTGAAGAATTATGTGATTCAGGAGTTCGGTTGATGAAGAAGAAACCTTTGGAATTTCCCTCCTAAGTAATGAATATATGTTGAGGAGATTGGAAGAGTTCTTATGAAGAAGAAATGAAGAAATGGGAGGAAGAAAGAAGGGAACTTGGTTTGGCATTTGGCATATTCACTTGGTTACGTTGTTTTTATAAAAAGTCCTAAGTGTTTTACTTAGCAAAAAATTGGCCAGCCAAGGCACCTTGAGGGTTTAACCCCAAGGCATGGGCACTAGGGCACCACGCCCATGGGGGAACCCGTGGGGCGAGCTAGGGCGGCAGGGCGCACACCCAGGACACCGCATGGGCGCCTGGGGCACGCCCGGAGGAGCGCGGAAGGGGCCGTGTATAAGCCACTGAGGGCACGCGGTGGTGAAGCCCGCGCACCCGAGTGTGCATAGTGAGCGCTAGGAGTGCGCCCGCAGAGGCGAGAGTGGGCACAGAGCGCGCCCGCAGGGAGAACATGGTGTGGGGCGGCACCGTGGAGGGAGAGGATTCAACGGAACGGCTGTAGGCAGCGCTTGGTTGATAAAGCGCGGAAAAATTGCGGCCCGTTTCGATGTGGGACGCAGAATTTTCACCGAGGAGCAAATCTCAGCCGTCCAGGTGATCTCGCGTCAGATCTCGGCCGCCTGATGCATCTGCGGAGCCCTGTTCCAATCCTGACCATTGATGCTCATTTGATCACCGCATCCAACGGCCCAGCATCCGTCTTCTTCCCCGAGCTCGCACGAGGCCACCCGCGAGTCCACCTTCGAACCAGGCACCTCCCGACGACAGAATTTGAGCTCCCGGCCACCTCCGATCAAGCTAAATCCACCATGGTGATCGTCTGGCCTCTACGAACACATTCATGTATAAATATGAGTTTGTATGTGATGAGAAGAAGAATTGGAGTTTGGCCGAGGCAAACAACGTTGTCGAGGCCATGAGGATTATGCATTTCATGGTTTGCCCTTGAAGAAGGCCGTACATGCGTTTCTAAGCCGCATGCACATAGAGGTGAAGAAAAATAACAAAGGAGAGGAAACCCGCATGAACTGAGGATAAAAATAAATATTTGAAAGATTTTTAAAGATCCGAAACTTTCGGGAACTTGAGTTATTATCACGCGGATGTTTAGAAGCCCTCCTCGCTTATAAAAAGAAGACCCGAGGCGCTGGAGAAGTTTGCTGATGCGCTGAATTTTTGAAGACCCGTGAGTGCACTCTCTGCCTCGCGAAGATCTCCCCTGCGCGCACCACTTGCGCGGCAGTAGCCCGAAGCCAAAACTTCGTGAGTCCCTTGCGCGCTACTTCTTTGCGTGACAAGAAGTAGAATCCTTTTGCGCACCTCTTGCGCGAAAGAAGAATTGAGAGGTCCCCGGCGCGCCTTCCCTTTGCGCGGCAGGAAGACCCAAGGCAGCCGCGGCACTTGCGCACCCTTGTGCCTTGTGGCTTGCGCGACCCGCGGCTCAAGCACACCTTGCGCAGTGAGGCAGTGGAGAAGATCCTTTCTTGTGACCCTACGCGGAAGTGGAGGTGTTGGTATTCGGGTGTGAGCAAGAGGAGGAAGACCCGAGGCCATGTGTGTGCAACAAGAAGAGGAGGAGGCCAACTCATGTGTGTGCAAAATGAACAAGTGAAGGCCGTAGCCTTGAGTGTGTGTGAAACAAGAAGGCCACTACAACTTTTGTGTGAAAGTTAAAAAGGAGGCCGTAGCCCTTGTGTGTACAAAATTGAAGAACACACTTTGTGTGTGCATTTGAAGGTGAAGAATGAAGGCTAAAGACTTACCTTAGTGGTGTGTGTGCAAAGGAATAAAAAGGCCGAACCTAGTGTGTGCACTAAGAAGTGTGTATATACTTAGAAGACGAAAAGGGAGGACTCACACTAGAGTATAACACACTTCTAAGTGTGTGACCAAATTGAATAAAGTGTGTGATGTTCAAGGATTTGGTGTGTGCTTAAAGTGTTACACACTTTTGGGTCTACTGCACCAAGAAGAGGAAAGGGAAAGTGCATGCATGCATGCATGCACGTGCACACGTGAACAGAGACAAATCAGTAGTGTGCATTTGAGTTGTCCAAGACCAGGAGGTTCTTGAAGAATTGAGAAGGCCATGCTATCAGTGCATGAGGATGAAGAGATTCCATGCACTCAGTGCATGAAGTTGAAGTGAGTGAGACTGGACCAGACTGGAGTTATAGATATTAGTTGTCTGAGTATTCAGTAGTTGAAGAGAGAAGCCAGGTCATCCTTAGAAGAAGGAGATAAATCATGAGCTAGACGAGAAGCCCTGATCAACCACAAGTGATCAGAAGAAGAGCAAGGCCAGCAGTCTTTATCCCAGACTGCTGAAGATACTTGAAGAAGCTTAAAGAGAAGAAGAGCTACTCGTGTGACTCGAGGGGCCAGGAGAAGACCCTGTGGGACTCAGGGAGAAGAAGTCTTCAGTGGGATTCTGGAGCAGGCCAGTGGGACTCTGGTAACACTGTGGGACGCAGTATAAAGACCCTCCTGTGGGACTCAGGAGAGATACAATGGGATGCTGAATCGACCATTGTAATACTAACAGATTATAATGGGAGAATCCATGCTGGGAGAGCATGGAAAGGATGTAGGCCTTTGGTGCCGAACCTTGTAAATCCTTGTGTCCTGTGCCTTTTCATTACTGCATTATCCGGGAAAGGTTGAGAGACATAAGAAGAGTGGATCGAGGCCTTAACAAGCCATAGAGGTTTAATTGATTAAGAATCAATTAGTAAAAAGATTTAAAAGATCACTGATCCACCCCCTCCCCCTCTCAGTGATTCACACTAATCTGGGCACTTCATAATGTTTTTAATAAAAACTGTCTTTATTTATTTCTTCAGTTGAAAAATATTTTTCTTCCAAAACCACATTTTCCTAAAATGTTTTCAAAAATGTATTTAGAATTATTCAAATGATTTATTAAATATATTTTTACACATGTTTTAATTTTTATAAAATGGTTTTAGAGTAATATTCATTTCATTTTCCAAACAATTCTCATTTGGATTATAATGAAAATGTGAAAGGAATCATTATTTTAAAGTATACATAATGAATGGTATTATCCACCATCATGACTATAACATTAATTGAGGATTCCTTTCTAATTTTATAAGGTTATTTATAATAACAATTAATTTATAAATCTTTATTGTTTTAAAAAGTTTTCTTTCAACGTGGAATGGCTATTTTCCTCAATAATTTTTTTAAATGATTTTTAATGATTCATTTATAAGTTTTCATGTTTATTTTCAAAGAAAAGAATTTCCATTTTTTTAGTTTTAAAAGATATTATCAAATAAAATTTATCTTTCTCAACAAAATTTCCATGTGATTTATCTTTCAAAATCATTCTCCATCTAAGATGACATCCTTTGATGTAGCTTATGATTTAATGGGAATATGAACCAAGGATACCATTCCTATTATTTATGTGAATATTTTATAATGATAAAATATTTATCAAAACCACTTATTTTACATGGGTAATACTATCATAAAATTCTTACGAAATCCACTTCTTTTTCATGTGTTATTAAATGATAAAATGATGAAATGATTGTGAAACCTATATCTTTTATATAGGTTATGGTATGATGAAATTTTTATGAAAACCATTTCATTTCATGGGTTATAATATGATTAATTTTTAATTATATTAAGGAACACATATGTATTATTTTCAATATGTGTTGGGTTGGACCTATATCACTCTCTAATGAATTTGGTAAAGATTTATATCTCGTGAGATAGATAGGACAATAATAGGGAGTTAACCCAGTTCAGTATGGTAAATTTTCTACCATGATGGTCTTGGGAGTGAACCTTTCCCACTTTGATGGTTTGGGTAGTGACCACATTCCACTATGACAGCCTTGGAAAAGAACCTTGAATACGATGGAAAGGATTTTATATGCTAATGTGTATTCCAAAATTCTATGTCTTATGTCAATCGTATGCTCTCATGGCTCATGTTATTTGATTCATTTATGATTCATGTGTTATTAACTGTCAATATTTATTCCATGACTCAAGATTATGATCTTTGATATGTTGATTATTGTTATCAAATTTTATTCTCATGTTTTCCCACCCTTATGATAATGTTATTATTATGTATCTCCCTTATATACCCTTACTTAGAATCTTGTATCACTCATTAATATGTTTCTTTTCTCTAGTTTATGAATAAAGTATTTAATTAGTTCATGTAGGGAAGAGTACTAAAGGGGAAGATATTTATGGGTGACATTTAAGATCTTCCACTAATTAAGAAGACTGTGTTCCAAGTTACCAAAGGCATTAAACTATTATGGTCCCCAAGCATGTGTTTGTGTAATGTAATTATTATTCATCTAAAAATATGAAATATCCATGTATAAGAAGAATGGGTCACTATATTATGTATTTCCTAGGAAAAACCCCCATTCTAGACTCAATCATAGAGAAATAATCTCAATCTAAGGATACATTTAAACATATCATCGAACAAACATTCAAAAATCAAATATATTTAATTAATTAAATATTAAATTTTTTGAAATTTTTTGAATTTTTTTAAATGCTTACTATTTCCACTAAAATCATTTCCAAGGGTAAATACCCTATTCCGGAACCAATATAGTGGTCAAAAAAATATCTGAGGCCACCTTATAAGAGAGTTTATTTTTTCCCCTGAACACTCCTAAAAATAATAAGATTTAAATTTTCCATTATTTTTACAACATGTAATGATATTGATCATTAAAAAATCCCCCCCACAAATGGTTCTCACCCTCGAGAAGCATTTGTCAACAACCATAAACCATGATCTCACCTAAGAACTAGCACAATCGATTGTATCTCTACCATCTAATGACCAGTCTTATGGAATTTACAAGTCTCTCCCAACATGAGATACATTCATCCATGATTGATTTGATTCTATCAAAAATAGGTGTATCCTTAACATCACCTTGCTACCCAAATTAGAAACCACACATCCCACACTATATCTGTCACCAAATTTTATGGCTAGACATGGCCAAACCACTCACACCTGAGAGCCAACTCAAAACCCACAACCTATGTGATTAATTAAACCACATAAAAAAGGCACGAAAATTCCAATATCCTATGGTTTTATTCCCACCACAAGAATTTCATTAAACTAATATATAAAGAACATCATGGTTCATGCTCACACAGGACAAGTCCTGATAAAACTAGGCTAACACACCTAAAACCAATGACCATACTCCCTATGCAAGTTAGTTTCAACAAACCAGAGAATCATCAGTGATCCTCTTAAAAAATGAGGGATCTGGCTCATTCCATAATCAACCAAATGACTGATATTCACTCAGGCATTGGACCAGCACCCGAAGCATCCAACCATGCTTCCACTGCACCAAAGAAAGTGTAAACAAAAATGTAAAAGGACTAGAAACCAACCAAAAAATCCCTCTTAATTCATCCATGAGAGATGAATCTAAATTCTATTCTTCTAAAAAAAATGAGAATCCTTATTCCAAAACACACCCTATAGTAGGTAGAACTCAATGGCCCCACTAAGGAATAACAACCACGCCCACCAGAACCATTAGTGATAGTAGGAACACAGGCTCCACAACATGTCCTGATAGATAAAACATAGAAAGAAAATCTCCCTCATAAGAAATATATACATGTAAATTCAAGGGAACCATCGCCGTAGGGAAACTCTATCTCAATCCAAGGGTCTCTTAGTTGTCCCTCCCCTCATCAAGACACCAACAATGAAATTAGATCACATTACTGACCTAAAAGGGTATCCATGAATCCCTCAATGAAGAGAAATAATATCCATCACTAGAGAACATATCACCACAATATACAAAAGACATATTATCAGAATAAAATATATACATGTGGTTCAGTTGAGTAGAATTCCACCAATTACTTATACCAGAAAAAAATTATGAGATGTTGTTAGAAATTTAAACAATAGAACCTCCATTGTTAGTCAAAATACCAAATAATAGAATATTTTATTTAAATCCTACATGACTAGAATGATGCATGAAAACTGGCCTCTTGACCATGGTCTAACATCTAAAAACCAAGTTAATCAAACTTGGTGAAATCACACAACCATAAAAATAGTATCTGAGAATTGTAATCACCAAACCTAGAAACTTGGACTTCCTATTGAAAAATTTTCTTATGAAATAATATACCATAAGCCATCACAAGATATGATACATTCCTTGACCACCTTTCTACCAACTCCCTAAATAATAAAACCCGATTTCTATGATAGTATTTTATAATGAACCATATCAGGTTAACCTAACACATAACCTGATTTGGATCGCCAAAAGGGATCAACAGAACCTCCCCAAATATATGAGGATACCAACTAGTAGTGATGTTATAAAATATATAGTGGGGAGAATATACCCTCTAGTTGGTATACAATAGAAGATGAAATAACTAAAACACCCACAAGGAATAATATCATAGTACGCAAATAAATAACTAAAATAGAAGTATGATTTAATAATGAGATGAGATATACAATCATGTAGATTGTACCATGAAAAACATACAACTAATGGTCATAAACTAGGATAAAAACATATCCCAAATAAAGAAACTAATAATAAATATAATTGGCTCCACCCCCAACATGGATCCATACATTATACCCAGCCTCCACAACACTTGATCTATACCACATGATCCTAAGACTCCATTTGACTGGAATGACTTGGTCAGGAAACACTAGGCTTTATTCCCATATATCATTCATACTATGCTCCAACCTGAAATCATATATCAAGTTTTCATGCACGCCAAGGGGAACATATAGGGGGTGATTAATAAATCTTACTAGGCCACCCTCAATGGTGAACCTATAATATGATATCATAACAAGAACATACACATGTGTTTTGACCATCCTAGTTGAAACTAGTCACAAATGGCATAAAATATACTATATAAAACGCGGAATAAATAAAAACAAATAAAACATCCAACTAGTGGTTCTAGTCTGACGCCCGATGTACGTATATCCCTACTCTATCTCTCACTTTATGATTTATAGCACGTGGATCACCAAGCCACACAAAAACCAGCATGTCCACCAAATATACATAGGAGGTCCAAGATATTTAAATGAAAAAGGAATGAATGTTATACCCCAAGATGTAGCCATAGTCATCCACATGTCAAAGTGCATTTACCGAGCTCTTGGACTCTAAAAGCATCATTTGAATGAGAAATTGGAACATCTAGGCTGACACAACAAGAGAATTTGTTAGTCTCAAAGGTCTTACATAAATTCTTAAGAACTGGTGATATACCCAAGAAAAAATTTCATAAATTATCCATCTATAAAACTAGGAGCACATAGAATCCACTATGTTAAGATTGCATCAACATCCATAATTCTAACTTTTATCCAAGGGGTAACACTCAACTAGAGGGTTTCAATCAACCAGATCACAAATTATCTTTCTAATCTCATCAAATCACAGTCATCCAATAGAGGAGATAACTAGATCAAACATAGGGACAATTCATAATCCAATATATCCTAAGGTTATCCTCTACAAACCATAATCCTATGAAGGAACTATCTCAAACACTTCGGTCAAAGTCCATAAAAATTTGGGTCGGTCCAACTTTTGGAAACACCATCCAAATAGTTGAACTAGATTTTTCAATAAACTCTTGGCCAATAAAGAATGGATATTCTCTCAGAATCCTTGATCTCCGCATCCAACAAACAACCACCATGGGCTCTCAATGACCCACCACAAGGCTAAAAAACTTAGGGCTCTGATAGACCCCAAGGTCACAACAAAAAGAGACGTCCATCTAAGGACTCTCCTACTATACCAAAGCTCTCAGGACATGGCCATCCAAAAATCCTTAAATAGGTTAAAAGAATACACAAGAGAGGGACACAGTATGAGGTTTTCTTATAGCTCATAAAATTAATGGGACACACTCAGTGCAGAAACATCCTATAAGTCCTAAAATGGCCTCAAACTAATTCCCAATCAATGAAAATATCAAATAGAATTTAAAATAATACCACAGTAACCAGGGTGTTCATAATAATCCTTTTTACCACCTCAAAATAATTACCTTCCAAGGGATCAAAATCCAAGAAAACCCTTTGGGAAAATTTCATTCAAAAAAACCTCATCTAGCCTTCTGAGAAAAAAAATCATTCATGGGTATCATCCCAACAATAAGGTAATCTGTGAGAGTCCATTATACCTATCTCAATACCATAATGAAACTCGGTCATAACCCCTATCCCAAATCATCAACCTAGCCCAAATACCCCAATAGATCTGATACTCAAGCACATGATCTAAACCATAATATCTATAACCTTGACCAACTGGTCCAGACAGGTAGGGACCAAGAAATATCTCTTTGGAGATACAAGTTGATCCCACTTTGTAGTATCCATTCAACAGAACCAAAACATTATTTAATGGAACACTCGATCTAAGTCAATCCCCAAGCTCAAACCCTCACATGGGCCTCATAGCTCACAGCCTGACCCCCAGGAAGATTGTGAAACCAAACCTAAAAGAAATCATCATATTGATCTCTTTATCCAAAATATCATATAGAAATCCTCTAAACACAGAAAATATTCTACCATCAGGATATACACTAAAAAATGATATGAATGGACTAATAACAATTCCAATTCCAACTCTGAGGGAAAAATCTGGAAAAAAAGACCATGATTGGAAAAGTACACTACATGTACTTGTGTTTCATGGAATTTAACCCCAAAGGTCCACCCTTCCCACGTACCTCGGGCCACTTGGTCTGTAATTTTCCAAATAAATTGGCATGTATTCCCTATACATGGTGTATAACCCCACATGGATACCTTCTTGTATACCTCATTCCCACTCAGCAAGTACCCATCTTATGTTCACGGTGAGTTACCCTGGTTTAAGGCGTGTTACTATAGTACACATAATGTACTCCAACATGGTGTACCTGGATTTTTACTACATATGGAATTACCATGTGTTCTACCTAGCCGTGTATGCATGTATGGTGTTCATCCAACGTATGGTCTGCCATGTACCCTACATGACCATGTATCCATACAGGGGGTATCTAGCTGAGAACATAGCCACACCCCCAGAAGCACACTACATGGTGTGTAATACCAAGTACATGGAGTGCAGTACCAAAAACTATTCTTCCCTGAACAAGAATAACATGTGATATGTGTTCTGTGAATCACATGGAATGTCCATGGACTTTTTGGAATGGAAAACTCATAAAAAACCTAGAGTGACTACCATGGGGTCCTCAAAAACCCCTAAAAATGATTTAAAACTTAACAAACATTTAAACTATGAGGATTTATTGTTAAAACTTTATAATTCATCTACCACTAGGAAGAAACCATTGAATCTTCACACTAGATCCACACCACACACCCACTGAGCATCAATCTACCCCTGGATGAACTCCTTGGGTGGAGCCTCAAACTCCCTCTCCCTCTTATCTTCCTATACCTCTCTTGAATAAAGATTCCAAAGGTGGGATCCCATGGGGGAATATGGGACAATAAAAAGGGGAGAATATAAAAAAGGAAAAAAAAATAAAAAGAGCATAATCACCACGATGAGTTTATGCCTCACTAAGAAAAAACAACACATTTTAGTCTCAACCATAGATAAAAAACTCAATATGAATTTATATATAAAATATACCACTGAATGAACACACATGAATAAATTAATATTTAATTAATCAAATATCAAATATTATATGAAAATTCGAATGGATTGGATTTCTGGAAAACTCCTATAATTGGGTAAACACCCTATTTTGGGACCAATAGTGTGGTCAAAAAAATTAAATGAAATCATATTATAGTATAATTTACCATTTTTTATGTTGAATACTCCCATGAATAAAAGGTTCCAATTTTCCCCTAATTTTCACAACCTGTGATGATGCGGATCGTCATAGGTAAAGGATACTTTTTGAGTTATCCATGATAAACTATATACTTCATAACTTTACTAATGTACATTCCCTAAATAAGTATAAGAATCCTTTATGATCTATCTCTATAGATCTTCATACCTAGTATGTAGTATGATTAACCCATGTATTTCTTCAACAATAATTTGCCCAAAAACATCTTTACAGAATGTAAATTCTATATAACATTTCTGATAAGAATTATTTTATATACATAAAATATTAGAAACACCCCAACTATCCCACTAATCTTCATATATACTAATTATTAATGTATATTATTAATGAAACTATACTCTTTGACTATATCATCAAAAATGATATTTCAAATCTGAGAAACTATCTTCAATACATAAATGGATATTTTTAACATTGATGTATTAATAGACTCATTTGAAACTCCAAAACCTTTAGGTTTTATCACATGAACTTCCTTGACTAAATTCATATTAAGGAAATAATGTTTTACATTCATTTGAAATATCTTCTAATCAAAATGAGCTATAATAGAAATAAAAATATGAATATTCGTTGTCATCACAACATGTGAAAAGTTTCCTCCAAATTCGTTACCATGCATTTTTTTTATGACCCTTATCCACCATGAAAGATTTATAGGCAGATACTCTACCATATATGTCAGTTTTTTGATGGAAATATCACTTAAATCCTATGGGTCTTTCCCATTCAGCTAAATCCACCACGTTCCAAACTCTGTTATTTTAGATAGATTCTATCTTGGATTCTTTGTATTTTAACCATTTCATATAATATAAACACCTAATATAATCCTGGAAGGTAGTACATTCATCTTCTATGAATTCTAATTAATCATCATTTTCTATGATAAATCCATATAACTTATGTTCTTGGAAAATTTCAAAATGCCTACAATGTTCTTGTGTAAATGGCGTTTGTTTTTCTTTCACAAAACATTATGGAACTAAATCAGCCTCTATATCAAGAACACTTATTCTTAATTAGTCTTGAGCTCATCCAACTTTATCTTTCTTCTAACTAATTCCGTAATCAATGTGTTTTTTTAATAAAAAACTAAATTGGTTCGGGAGAAATTATTATTTATTTGGATTATATAAACAATATCACATATTTTTCTTTAGGATAAACAAAAAAATTGTTAAAATTAGGTCAAAGATTATCAGAATCCAATAACTATGTGTGTTCCTCACAATCCTAGATCATCATAAAATATATTTTTGGGACATTTTATAGTTCATATCTCATATGTAATCTTTATAACTAATTTATAATGAATGAGATTGAGTATGGATGTGGTGGTATCCATAGCATAACCCTAGAATATAATAGGTAGGCCAATATAGTGTTTTAGGATGATTTATTTCTAGAAAAATTCTATAATCTCTCATATGATCAGTGAGTTCTAATATCATGTATTCACCGACCTATTTTGATAAAAAAATAATACTTTTACCCAGTTGATTATGTTATTCGTTCTGAAGCACTTTTAACTTTTCAAAATATTCATACTTGTGACTCAATATAAACCTATAACCATACCAACTAAATTGATTTATCAAATATATTAAATACTTATTACCAACATTTACTTATGTACTCATTTAACTACATACATCACTACGTATAAGATCCAATAATCTAATAGGATTTTTACCTTTTCCAATAAAAGGTTATTTATTCATCTTTTCTAAAAAAATCACATGTGTCAAACAATTCATAATTGAATGAGTCAAAATATCCATCTCTATGGAGTCTTGGGACTTGTTTCTCTATTACATGTCCAAAGAAACAATGCCAAAAATAGGCGGGATAAGCATCAACCCTGGTTTTCATATTCTAGATATTATAAACAAGATTATACATATCTATAATGTATAAACCATTTATTATATTAGTAGTTCCACAAAACATTCCATTCTTATATATATAATAATCATATTTCTTAATAATGATTAAAAAATACAACTTGACTACAAAAGATATAGAAATCAAATTTTTTCTCATTGAGGGAACATAATAATAGTTCTCCAATTCTAGAACTAATTCACATTATAGACTTTGAAAATAAGTACCAAATTCTATTTATCTATTTACAACATGGATATTTACTTATTCCTTAATCAATTCGCTATTATTTATTTCCTATGTTTATATGAAAAAATGTGTGATGCACACCTAGTACCCAACAACCATAAGTGAGATTCAGAAATATTTAACTCAATAACATTCATATTTAGATGCTTGGAATTATTCATATTGAGATAACTTATCTACCTTTGATAAAAATATTAACCATTTCATAGGGCATTCTAATAAGATATCTCAATGTGATTAACATGATATATGCCAAAATCTACGACATAGACATGTCAATAGATGAGTATCATATTTTATGTATTTTTATTAAGTAATTTTAATGGATGTATCCTCTCTAAAAATGTTTACCTCGTATATAATATCCATTTGGTGATCCAATAACCATATTTCACAAATATTTGAATACACTGATGAATATAGTTTATTTCTGACAACAAATTTTTAATTTAATCCCTAAAGAATATTGTTTATAAATCCCCATGATTATCATTTAAAGTGGTTACAAGATAAGTATAAAATGGTCACATTTTTTCTATTTTTGTAAAGAAGGATAAAATTAGGGATTTGATAAGTTTTGAAAAATATAAATAAAACTAAATGAAATTTATTAAAAGAAAATAATGAGTGAAAATGTTTGGAAAGAATTATTGGAATAAAAAGAAGTGTCATAATTAGATTTAAATATTGCTACAGTGAAAAAATTTCAACTTTTTTACACTGCATTTTTAAATTTAAAAAGCACATCATATTTGAATTTTTCAATGCACACTTCAATAATTCAAAAAGTTCACCTAATTCTAAATAAAAACAATACCAATACCTCGGTATGGATGTCATTTATACTATAAAGGTTATTTAATTACTCAATCACCTTTAAGAAATCAAATCTATTTTAATTTTTTATACTCTTAAATACAGTCATTATTATGAAATTTAAACACTAAATTGAATTATTTTACCTTCAAAGATTAAATAAAAATCAAAAATAGATTCAAAAAAATATTTAATCTAAAGAAAAAAACAACCAATTTCATTCAACAATAATAATTCTAAAAAATCATTAGGATACAATGAAGTTCATGACTCAGAAGAGGGTGTATGTAGGTCTCCACTATTCCCAACTACTTCAGAATATTATCCAAACATGGCTAAACCAATCAAAGACTCCATTCCTTTCTTATTTAAGAGGATAATTTTTTGATCCTCTTTTTATATATTTATTGATTGATGTCTAGTACCCCTTTACTATTTTTTCCATATATATATATATATATATCCTTCAAAATAGTGGAAAAATAATTTTAAAATGATAGTAGACTCTATGTTTTCCATAGGGAACCTTCACACATGTAGAAACTTTTCATTATCATTTTATAGGTGGAAGATGTGGCAAAAAGTATTTAATATTGATTCAATGACTCTTTCTATCATAGGATTTTAGAATGCACAACACAATTCATTTATTGTTTTTATCTAACCATGTTGTGGATATTTAAGTGTTGGTCTAGTGTATATTTACTTTTTGATATATTGAACTAAATGTTCTATACTTCTATAGGAAACCAGTGAATTGTGATGGAATATTGTATTAAAAACACTATATGGCGTTGTTTGAAAGTACATTCATGAGAAGATGGAATATTGTGTCTGATACTATTTTAACTGAACCTAAAGAAAAGAAAATATAATCATTGGAGTCAGTAACAAAGAAATATATAAATAGTTCATAATTCTTCATGGATCAGAAGCATTTTGAAAAGTTCTAGAATGTTTATTGCAATAAAATTTGTGAAAACTCTCATTTATTTCGAGTTCTCAAGATTTGTAATCTTTTTCTGAGTATGCCAAAAGTTATCATATGTGAGGACTTATTTTAAAGCTCTTATTTTTCTTATTAAATCATTATTTATCAAAACCCTCATGACCAATGTGCTTTTGATTTGAAATCTAGTTTTTATTATTTCTAAGATCAAGGAATTTTATGGTATGGAATACATATTTCTTGTTAATATGTTTGATCGAGGGATCCCATGTCTTAGAAGATAGAATATATGTGGTTTGGATACATTTATTATGGAAGGTTTTCTATTGATAACTTCTAGGTGTGGAAGTGGGATACCTTTTGTTGGGTCTGTGAACCACTTTACACATTGGATTAAACATTTGGTCAAATGTTTTGGTAATAATATCATTTTTGGGTATTGGAGTTGTTATTTAATACTATGTGAATTATTTTTAACATTTCTTTTTTATTTTTCCATTGTGCATATTTTTTTCAAATAGTTATTTAACAACTAAAAGAATAATTTATCATGCATTTATGTTTTTTCCCAGATATACTAAAATTTTATTGGATGATCTAATCATCCGATCAACTTACAATTGAGTGGGATAAAAAATAAGTTTGGATTTAGACTACAATTCACCCCCTCTTTTAATTTAATATCACAATATCCTTTAGGGTCAACATTTAATACATACTAGGATAAAAATAACAAATAGATAAGTAGAAAATAATATTCACATTAGAAAAAATATTTTAATACTCTTTAAATTTTCCCTTGACTCACATCCCCTTTACATTAAATTTAAATGAGAGAATGGGACTGAAATATTGGAACAGCTAAAATTTTATTTGGAATTTTCTTACAGCGTGATGGGTAAATTTTTGGAGAAAGCCCTCAATTTCTCTTCATCTCCACTAATGGTGAAACTAAAATTTTCAAGGAATGGGTACTTGTATAATTGAAATGGTACTTTATTTATTTAACGAATCTTCATAGAATGACTCAATTCATTACTATATTAATCTCCTCCTTCTCTAATTCCATTTCTTCCATTATGTTATGAATGTAATTTTCACAGAACAAAAACATGATTTTTTTTTGAAAATTTAAATGATAAAATTTCAATATTAGATCACTTCAAATTTCACAAAGTGTAAATATCATAATCAACCCACACTGACTAAACAAACACCCATTCATAGAAAGATGAGAATATTTCATGATACATAATATGTTGGAATTTGTAAAATCATGGCTTAAATATATATGTATGATGTTTTCTTTATAAATACCATATTTTACTTTGAAATGTTTTGGGTGTTGATGGTATGTAAGAAGTTGATCATATTAAGTGATATGCAATATGTTTAACATGACCAAATTTCAATATTTCTATTCATGTGTAAGATCTTCAACATCTTAGGTGATCTGTAAGATAATAAAATTGTCAATAATTTTGATTTCAAAGGGTGCGTATGATGTTTTGGCTATAATATAGGAAGATAAATATCTTATTTGATGTGTAAGATGTTTCAGTTTGCTAAAATATCAATTTCAAGGCATTATTAAGATGTTTTTAGATGATATTTAAGAATATGGACATGGAAAAATTTTAAATATTTTGTACAACATCTTTAGTATCATCCAAAAATATTCATTTTTCACTCTTCAACTCAACATAAATATGATCCTATAGTTAACCAAAATATGTTTTCCATTCCAAAATGATCCTTTTCTTAATAACTAACAAAAACCCATATAAAATAATGATATTTACCAAATAATTCTGAAAAATGATTAAAATGATTAAAACATGAATTAATCTATTTTTCTAATTAAACCAAAATTATTCCTAAAAACAAAAAATGAGGTAATTTCCTTCAAAAAAAATTATAGGGATTGAATTGTTGAAATACTATGTAAAAATGAAGAAAATATGAGCTCTATCAATTTTCCCTCATGAAATACTTGGAATCTTAAACAAGTAAGCATGAAAATTATCACCAAAGAAAAATTTAAAACACAAGACCATGAGAGTGAAAAAAACTAACAACAAATACACCAAAATATATCATTAAACCTCAATTTAAATCATCGTAAATACTATATTAATTAAATTCAATCCATTCTAACTTATTTACTCCTCTAATGAACATAAACACCTACCTCATAGGATTTATTTATCTCATTACACAAATATGAGTTTTATCAATGTTTTTCTAATCTAAATAGATGACAAGGTTACCATAGGCTTGATGAATTCTTAAATATTTACTCAATTATTACAAGGACTTGATTTAATCATGGGGATCTTCGAATTATTTTTATTGGTCAATTTTCAGCATGTTTTAAATTTTATAAATTCTTAAGAAGAATTATGAGAATTGGAACTTTTTGAAGAAAATGAATAATTTTAGTTTTATACTCAAAAATGGAATCCTTTTTACTCTCATAAAATTATTTAGATCCCAACATATATAATGTTTTGATAGATAGTTAACTCTTTTATAATTTAAGAAATAAAAATGATTTCACTCAACTACCTTCAATAACATTATTTTTCTATTTTGAACTAAAATTTTATAGAGGATTATCAATTTTGAAAGAATATAACATTTATTTGGACATCAAAAAATGGTGTTAATCCCATATCAATTTATGAAGGATATTTTTTACTATATTTCTTTCTAAATATGATATATATTTATTTTTAAAGTACATATAACATGAAAAATTATTGAAATAATTTTATCTTTATGATTCTACTCAAAAATAGATTAATTCAAGGTATCTTCAAAATTGCCTCTTACCCTTATCTTTCCTTCCAAATATACCTTAAATAATCTAGAAAATCACAATAAAGCACCCACCCCACACTTAATCTTCAATAAACAAATTACTTCTAACATGGGTTTGAAATGGGTTTAGGTTTTTAATATGGCTACCTAAATACATTTCTCATGGTTACTAAAAACATAAAATAATAAAATGTAATGCTTATGTAGAATAATATATAATTGTATAAAAAGGGTCTTTTTTAAGAAAAATAATTTCCTCAATAATATTCAATGAAAATTCCTCAAAGATCCAAGACTTTGACAAAAACACCAAAAAAGTTTAAATCAATCATTGTTTCGTTCACTCATGAAGTGAGGTTATTGTACATAAAATTTAAAAAGGGTTTAGAATAATGATTGGTAAATAATTTAAAATTTGGATAGTTATTTATGACATGGTATTTAAAAATCTAGTAGTCTATCCATAAATTTCTTATAAAATTAGAATATTAAGAGAGTTATGTTTAAGCATCCATTAAGTTGATTTCTATGGTTCAAATCAGTTCACACATTATAATAGGTTTTAAAAAATAAAAATGTGTTCAATTTAATCCTACAAGTTTCAGGAAACAAAAAAATAAAAAACAACCACATAAAAATGGGAGAAAATAAGTAAAATAAAAATAAAAAATAGAAAATGAAAATGAAAAAGAAAAACATAAAAAATCTTAATTTTTCAAATAATGTTCCTCCCCATACACTTATATACGAAATATCCACATTATGAAGTGGTTAATATAATAAATTATAATCATTAATTATAAACATAAAATAACTACTGAAAAATATGGATAAAACCTATCCCAAGTTTCATTTAGCTACATGATGGTTAATATCCACCATTGAAGGATTTTGAAAACGTTTTAAAATAGATTCAATCTATTCCCATTGAACATAAATGGTTCTTCTATACCTATTTCATTAATCTACATTACAAGAAATTGGAAAGCACGAGTAAAAATAGTGGTTTTAGACTATTTTCAATGAAATTTACTTGGAAACAACCTTTGTTTGTATTTAAACAACAACATCTTTTCTCCATTTTAAAATTATTATTAAGATTTAATTCATCATGTAAAACCTTTCCTTTCTCTTTTTAATGCCTATATTATTTATAAATATTGTTTCTAATTTGGTTAATCTCTTTCAAGAATAAATTTCTTTATTTTCTAGCTTCAAACATATTCATGTTCCTTGTCTTGAAATCCCAAAAATATTTCTGCTATAGTTACATAGGGAAATGAAATTATTTACCATGAACTAATATAAAATAAAAAATTATAATTAGAGTTTTAAAATCAATTTTAGAAGAAGAAATATAATCATCCATTTTCAAAATCCATGATTTTCTATTTAGGTGTATAGTTATCTCTAAAATAAGTTTGATCTATATATTTTGAAATCTATTTCATTCCATTTATTTAATACTGATAGGGTGTATAAATCCTACGATGAACTCTAAGTTTTCTAAAAATATATTATAAATCTCTATTGAAAAAATGAGTGTCTTAATTAGTGATGATAAACTTTGGTAGACTAAGTATACAAACCAGATTACTTTCACAAATTTTATAATGACCTGGCATAGTTCACTCTACAGTAATTATCGGTTTTCCATGTTACCACATACATTCCTGCCCATACACTATAGGAATCTAAATATAAATTAGGGTTTAATTTGTTACTATTGAGATAGTATACCCTCATATTATAGTTAAGTAAAAAATTTAAAATAACCAAACAACATCAAAAATATAATCAGAGTGTGTAAAATAAATAAACATGAATAATGCTATAAAAATGTGATAAAAAATACTACAGTCATAAATAAAAACTACTCACTCACTATTCCAACACCGTGTACAAAATTAATTAATTAATAAAAATACAAGACGCTCTACTATCATCCCCAAGACTTATCACATATATGTCTTTTACCCCCATCAAGATATTCCATCCCAATCTAGAAACACTAGGCATATACCCAACCTAAACCTATAAACAATGTAGTCTACATGGGTAATGAATTGTCATGTCCTCCCAAAAAGGGTGTAAGTAAAACTCAGTAGTGAACCACCAATGAGTTCGCTTACATAACTTGTAAATATAGGGTATAAACATATGATATGATTAGAATAAATAAATAAAACATAGAAGTGCAATAAAATTAACCACAACCTATCCTCAAGTTCTAATATGATACATGGGACATGTCATATTTATCCTATGGTAGAGTTTTAATTATCATAATTTCATCATATGAAACTTTTAGATACACATGATCCTTTCCAAGAAACATAGGTAACATCATCGGTAACATGGGGGGTATAACGAATCACAGTAATGAAACAAGTAATAGATCATCTAGAACCCTGGGACAAACTCTACCTTTTGAAAAACATAGATCAAATTACTCAAAGACATAGGGGAATGACTACACCATAATGAGAAAGAAGTATTTTCATATAAAAAAATAGGTTTGTGACTCTCTCCATCCAAGAAATGGATCACATAGAAACTCAAGTGTTGGAACACACCCATCTCAAAAATATAGTAATCTCATCTAGAAACTTAGGGGTGCTTCCTCACCCTAATGGGAAACAAGTAACCTTATTTGGAAACTCATGGGTGTGGATTTCTCGTTCCATGAAATAAATATTTTGGAAAACCAAGGTAATTTCCACATACTATTAAGAAACAAATAACATCATCTAGAAACTCAAGGGTGTTCCCACACTATACCAGGAAACAAGTAACATTACACCTGGAACATAGGGGTAGACTCTTCCTACTATAAAACACAAGAAATTCGCACACTAGGGCACACTTTATCCCCATGATAATTAAAAAAACACACACATCAGCATCACATGTCATCTATGAGATCACCTACTCATTATTGGGGTGTTATCCACTCAAGTCTAGCCTCGCATCTAAAGTCATGACCTTGCATCCTCCTAGACACTTGGACCTAACTCTCAAAACCATGTTATTCACTATAGTTATTCTAGGTTATATCATCAGTCATCATCTTATTAGATGACATCCATGATCAACGATACCTCCACTTTACACTAACCCTCTCTAAATTCAATGTATTTCTAGGGAACCCTCTAAGGTCCTTGTGGTCACACAAATATCCAAACTCCCTATATGGAATCCATTTTCTCATTATAATCTCTAAATACTATCATATAACTTTGAGGGAATAATTTCCCTTATCATAACCATGATCATATTAAGGCCTCATCAGCCTCTTAGGGAAAGGCCTCCTGGAATAACATAAGAGAGATGGAATATTACCCAACTCTCCTCGAAAATAATCCTAATTTGGTCCACATACCCAACCTACACATAATGTACCAAAGTTATACCCACCTATAAAATCATGTACTAGTGGGAAAGAAACACTCACCCTATTCCTGTTTTAACTAGTCTAATGGATCCAATCCATCTCATGTTCTATCATAACCTAATAAAGCTAACCACTCCCACATCCATCACTCTCCTCTACATAAAGTGATATATGGTCACCTAAACCAAGGGGTTTTATGTTTCTTCCCATCATATCATTACCAATATAGGGTCCACATATCTCATCACACATATTTTAATCAATTCCACACACATTGACAGTCGAGGAATTAAACTAGTGCTCAAGGGTCTATTAGGGCCCTTAGTGGTCCCATTCTATTCATTTTCATTAACAAACACTTTATATAGTTATAGGTGAATCACCTATATAGGGAGATACAACATATCACATGCATATAAAAAATGCATAGAAAAAAAAGAAGAATATATTCAAGGGAACACATATATTACAACCCTAACTCTAGTAACCCAAAGTCGGTGGTTACTTTACTATATTGGTATAAAATATAAGAGACATCATTCCAAAGGATCCAATATTTTAGAGTACAGAAGACACAAGATACAATTATGATTTCCATAATACATTGTAAAAATGGATAACAACTTGTAAACTTCATAGACACTTTTTTATTTCCTTTAGTACATCCATTAAATCATTCAAATATCACTTATTGGTACCCTGGGAAAAATAATACATAATAAATGGTGATCTCATAAGCTCATTAAGGTAAATCCATCGTTGGAAACTATTATAGAATAAATAATCCATGAATAATATGGTAGGGATAAATAATAATTAAATATGTCATATAACTAATATCATGAAAGGTTAATATATCCATGGATGACATAATGATATAAATATTTTAATGGTTAACAATAATTGGTTTCATAATTAAAGAATGTGTAATGTTGAACAACATAATATTTTCATCAATGCCTCATGATAAGACAACACACATAATTGGTAAGGCATATTCTAAATATCAAAGATAGTTTGTCTCGTGATATCTGTCAATGCATATAGGGGTTATCAAATAGTGGACCCCATTATTTCACTTAATAAATACAATTCCTTCATCATACAAAATTAAGGAATAATAATACAATACATATTCAACATAAACATTCATATTGAAAAACTAGCATATTAATTGTCAATATTTTCCCAAGTACATAAATTGAACAACATGATCATAAGCCATATATATAAATAATTTGGATATTATCATTAGATTATACCCATAGTTAAGAATAAAAATCCTTAAAGGATGTTTACAAGGTTGAAAAATATATTCTACAAATACATTTAAAAGTAACTTTGAAAAAAAGAAGAAATATTTTTCCATATGAAAACTTTTGGAAACTAAAAAATTATAGAATATTGGAAATATAATTTTCTATGAAAAACTATGAATACTTTTTGATTAATATTGATAAAGATCAATTTACATTATGGTGTGAAAAATAATTCAAGAGGTAAATGTTTAAAAACATTCTTTTTCTAACTTCGTAAAAAGTGAAAAAAAATGACTTCTATGGAATATGAAAAACATATTTCTATAAAAAAATTGTAAATAAAGTAAAATATGTAATAAAAATACCTTAATCAATCATTTAAATCTGAATTATAAACTTTTATAAATAAATTTGAAAAATGTGGATATAGAGGAAAAATATTCTTGACCAAAATTAATACATAAGGTCGGTTTTTTCTATAATCTTTCATTCAGTGGTTTTGATTAAAAAAATTCTAAATATAGAAATAACAAAATAAAATAATTTAAATAACCATATAATAATGAAATATTTTGGTCTTATGATATAAAAATCATATAATTATGAAGATAAAAACATAAACATAAACAATCCCGAATTAGAATGATATTGTGAAATAAAATCTTACGTTGGACATCTACTTGGTGAAACTAGATCTTATAACCTATGTAATAAATTTAGAAATATTTTACATCTATAACATAACCATATTAGGATTTATTTCACTATATAATATTCATTACTAATTTCTTTTTAACCATTTATCAATAATTCATTTTCAAAATCAATATTTGTGTTTTAATATTTCTATTTTCCAAACACGCTTCGATTCAATGATTTTGATCCTTAAAATTTGTTCATGGTTTTATAATATATATAATATTAAATTTTTTAGAATTATCATGTTTATTCATTAAATATACTTTTATAACCATCCATAAAAAATGACCATAATAAATTGAATACATCATTTTAAGGAGATGGTAGTTCAAACCTACACATGAGTGACGTTTAAATTTTTCAAATGTGTGTAAAATATATATATTAAATAATATGTTACATTAAAAATCATAAATATGTTAAAAATTTTATATATATTCATTATTTACATCTTTATGACCATCCCTGTGAGGCGGTAATAAAAAATGAACAATATTGTTTTGTAGAGGCGGTAGTCCATATGTACGCATGAGAAGTATTATCATTTTTAAATAAAATATAAGGGTTTGAATGTGGATAATATATTATATTTATAAATTCATAATAACTTCATAAAAATATCATATATTCATTAATTCCATCTTTATAACCAATTTTGTGATACATTGATAAAAAAATGCATCACTTCATGGAGGTGGTAGTCCACACATATGCACGAGCGATCTTTTAATTTTTTATAGGATGAAAAAGGATATAAAAATGGGTTGTTAAATAAATATAATAAAATTTTAGTATATTTTAGATACTTATGTTATTATATTTTAATGGTTATGATAGGTTTTAAGGAGGTATAAGAAGAAATAAACACAAAATAATTTGTTTAAGAGTTATACCTATTCTTTGGAAAACCCCTATGGTTTACACCTTAAGCATTCTTAGGTGGGTAATTTGGTAAAACTAGGACCTATAATATGTATTTAATAATGTTATTAAGTTATTTTGGAAGTTGTTTCCATGATAGAGTTCTCAAATTTTGTGAATAAGTGAGGAGAGGAGGATCTCTTTTACAAGTGAGGGGAGTGCCACGATTGTAATTATTCTTAAATTTTAAATATTATAAGTATATTACTTAAGTTAAAGTGGAATTAAAACGAATATAATTATAATATTAGGTCATAAGGTATGAAATAATCTCATCCAATAATAATTGGGAAGATATTTTGTTACCTTCTCACAATTTTAACCTTAATTACCCCTTTACCATGATAACAACATTCTTACCAAGGTTACTATTCAAAATTACCAAAAATGAAATTTAAATCAATACTAAATTTGAACATTATGATTAAAAATATGAAATAAATTATTTAATATTAAATTTCTATAAGTTTAAGGTACTAATTTTAACAATAGTTCGCAAAACTCACCTAAAAACAATTTTTTAGAAAAATGGGTTTTTAGGGATAAAAATAAACTTAAACCAAAATAAAATTTAATATTAATTAATATGGAATTAAATTTATTATTTTAAATAAATGGTTTATTATATTACTTTAAAACCAAATTAAAAAAATAATGGGGCTTCGAAATTACTTTATTTAATGAAAAAAACATATCTTTGAAAAAATTGGTATTTTTCACAAATCACCCAAAAATTAACTATTTATAAAAATCCCCCAAAAAATAACCATAATATAACATTGATTTTATGGTTTCAAAAATTAATATAATTTAATCATGTTAAAATTATAAATTTTAGAAATTTAACTTTTAAATAAAGATGTATAATTTATTAAAAAAAATATTCAGAATAAAATCTATTTTTTTATGAGTGAATACATTTATACTTCTTATTATCTCTTATTTATTATGTGATTGATAATTATTTATAGTTTTAAAATATATAAATTTTATGAAATTTTTCTTATAATTAATTTTAATATAGATTTTAATTATATAATATAGAAAATGGTTTTAATTTAACAAATTTTATATGTTAGGATCAAAATTATATATCAATGGGCATTTTAATTTCAAAATATATTTTATCCAAACTTCATAATGTTTTTTGATAATTGGAAAATATACATACATGAATCTCATTATAAAATCATTTATATTCAATAATGTTATTTTATTATAAAATTTGTCAGTAGAAGCATCAAAAGGATATTTTTGTATAATTAAATATGTATATAAAATATGATAAAATGCATTTAGAATTTAAGTGAGATATGGTGTAATTAAAAATTCATGATAAATTATTATGTTCGTATAAAAAATTTATTTCACAATTCATCATTTATTTCATTTCATTAATTTCAATATGTTACAACTTTATGACTTTGAAAACATGTATCATGCTCTGTTAATCATTATATTTTAATGTCTTAATTAATATGATGATATGAAAATAAAACCAAATGGAAATTTAGCTATCAAATAAAACTATATATATATAATGGATTATGAATACAGTAAAATTAAATATATATATATATATAAAGTATGGAATATGGAATCAGTATAGCACGTGGGATAGTGGTAGAAGTTGTGCCCTTATCACCATTTGGTCGTGGGTTTGAGCCCCACTGGCATGCTGGATGCAACGATCTATCACATGACCTAAGTATGTCCATTTTTAATAAAATATTTTCTTAAATAAATTTATTTATACTTTAAAATATATAAGAAAAAAACATAGGCGATAAATAAGTGTATATATTTTTGGATTATATTATTTAAATGACATAAATCCATTTTATTTAAGAAATAAAATCTATAAAGATTTGCCTTAGAAATATATAATGTTACATTCTACCCCCATACACAAATTATGTCCTCTTAATTTCAATTATTAATTACCAATGAAATTATAAAAGGGAATCCATTGGAAATATATGACCAAAAATATAATTTCTACTAAGATATAAACCACGCTATCTTAAGTAAGACTAGTAATATTATAATAAATATTTCTTAAACAATATATGTATCTTTATAGAACTTATAATTGTGAATGATTTTCCAAATGTGCACAGTTGAGTTACATTTTCCACATAATAGATTTATCATCCTCTTAAACTTCTAGAATATAATAAAATCCATGCTTGATTCCTTTAGACTTTTTAAGTGAAATGTTTTGTTTTGATTTACTATTATAATTAGTTTTCACTTCTAATTCTAATGACGAATGACTAAGAGGAATTTTTATGCCTAAATCATGAAAATCAACCTTTAATTAATCTTAAGATCCATAAAATAAATTTGAGTTATTCTAATTTATCAATAAAATGGTTAGCACAAGATAAGATAATACTCAATATGAATAAATATTCATGTGATGAAGTAAAAACATGAATAATGACACCAAATGAAATGTTATGAAACATTAACCCCTAAACCAATCTAAATAATTAATCCTAAATTATTTTATTATTCATATACTAATTTCTTAATGCCCAAAACAATTTAAACCCAAAAAATTGGTATTTTTTAAAGTCAATCATGGGCATAATTATTATGTCTATAACTAGGGAATACATATACACATTATTAAATACCATCCATTATATTCTAATTAAAACCATATTCCCACTAGTTTACATGATTAGAAACTTCTTCCATAGAGTTTTTAGTGGATGATTTAATATTTTTAATAGATATAATAGATTTTGTGGATCCAGAATCAAATAAATCATTGTATATATTTTAATTTATGATCGAATTACATGTTATGATGTTATTTGGAGCTTCAAACTCTACCATGGTGATTATATAATATTTCACTTTCTTAATTATCCTTTTCAAAGGTAAATTCCCTTGATTCTTGGGAAATTATAATTAGTAGTGTCCCATCTCCTTAAAATTTAAGCATTAGAAATTTCTTTTTCATTTAGGATCTTGATGGAATTTATCTATAGAATTGAAATATACTCCCATTCCTTTTAAGTAAAACCCAAGCTGTTTCATTCCATAGTTGTTACATGTTGGAAGTTCCACTGTTCCCTTTTTTCTTTCTTCCACATTTCCCTATACATAGAGATCAATCATTATCTTTATCACTTTATTTACATTGAAAATATAATACTTGGGTAATTCTTTCTCTACCTTGTGGTAACTTGATACCATATCAACGTATATTGAAAAAAATTGAGAGATTAACACCCCTTTAAGTCATGGATATATCCAATCAAAGAAACAATCGATATTACCTTCAAAATTATATATTTAGTATATAAAATACCTTGATTATATTGTAAATTTCACTTCATACATAGAAATACTTTTCTCTTACCTTTTGTCTCAAATTTAATAATTTCCTTTCCAAATCAACTCATTGTTAATGAGGAATTTATCTTCTAAATAATATCTCCTTAAAATTCTACCATTCCATACTATATATTTTTGCATCCTCAACATTATTTTGAATCAAAAACCACCATTGATTAGTATATCTATACACCACTTAAATAACCTTTTCGCTTATATTACATCCTTAAGTGAGAAATATCTTCTCCATGTAATTGATTTATTGATCAGCTATTATTAGATTATTAGTTCTATTAAATGATGGATGCTTCTAATCCATGAATCAATCCAACATTAAAGTATCATGTTGTGAGAAAATTGGTTTCCTTATATATCCTTTATTAATATTCATACCTTTCCCTAAAATTTTTATAATCTACATACCTCTAAATCTAGTCTTATAGACTTTCATATGAAGAAAATAATGAAATAAATAATAGGTGTTGATAAGTTTTACATTCCTAGAATTATTCTCTATCTGTAAATAATGGAATACATTATATTAGATTATAAAATTATGAATTTTAAATCATATTTTATATTTCCAAATATCTTAAAACACCTAAATAAATGGAAAATTTATACATAGCTAATCCCAAAATCATAAGATTAGTGTCATTGTGAAAATATTAAAATAATAATATTTTCGACTCTATCATAATGGTATGTAAAGAACTATTGAATCAAACAATGCATATCCCATATAAGTGTCCATCAATGTGTGAATTTAGGCCCACTTGGTGTGTACCAAGTAAATATCAGGATAATACCCAACCAATCATTTTTAGGGTTTTTAACAATAGGTTCATCAATGTCATAGCTTTCATTCACTTTTTTGTATCCATACAAGGATTTCATTTCTAGGAAACCCCAAAATTTATACTTTACTAAAATTTTATGATATTTTCTTATATATATACTAATCCTTATGGTATTTTATAGGGTGACATTTTTTAAGGTATTTTTTTTTAAATCTAGTTCCCAAGGGTCTTGATAACCTTTCTATGACACAAACTATAATAACCTAAACTCTGGTAACCCATATATAGTGGATATTTTACTATATTGGTAAAAATTAATTGATATTTTACCAAAAATTATCAAATATTTTAGTAGTCTTGGGAGACTAGATACAAACATGAATCACATAAAACATTTCAAACATAAATAATTTCTTGGTAAATCCATATAACATTTTTATTATTCCCTGAACCAACACCAGTACACCATTAAACTAGGAACAGTAGACAACCCTTGATATCAATGAGGTTCGTTCCCAACCACTAGGAGGTAGAAAAAATCACTAAAGGCATCAATGAGTACCAATGTGAATAATTTTACTTGAAAAATAAACAATAATCCAGGGACTATCACCTAAATTTCTAATATGACTATTACATGCATTGGAGTTTCATGTCATGAATAAAAAATTCAACATTAAAGTAAACCAAATACATAAAAAAATATAAAAATGAAAAATATAACATTCATGGATGATGTGAAGAAAAATAATAGCCAAATAGATTTATGAAAAGATACTGAATACATTGGATATAGTAGAAATTATAAATGTCCAATGCATCTTTGAAACTAAAATAGGTAAAATATAATCCATTAATAAAATATTCATAAACCAAGTGAAACAAGTTTATTAGATTCCATCCATACTTAAATAAAGAGTCTAACACAAAACTGTTACATCCACATGGTACTCGATAAACCTGAAAAAACAATATTAATGAAGTGTGAACATAATTTCATAGTTTTTCGCCACCTACGAGTCCATTCATACACTTTAAAATTATATTTATTTCATTCTAGTATGAAAATAGGTATATGAACAAAATAGGTTTTCATTTTTTAAATACAAATAAATAATAGGTTGTACCTTTCCAAAACTATATGTAAAAGATGGTATCTTAGGAATCATTTCTAGATACATGTATAGACTCATACATACACATGTGATCATGCACATTCATATGTGTTCATAAACAAGAACCCATATATACATGAAAGTATACATATATCGGATGTTCCCTAGAAATATAAATTGAAAAACATTTTCTTTAAATATAAAAAGTGAAGAACTCAGAGTTACTATTTGAAACATCTTTCAACATTACTATTGAAAACATATAACATAAATTATTTTCAAATATCATATCTTGGGAACCAAGGATCTATAAGGGAAATCTAGTAATAATACATACAAACTAAAAAAAATATTAGATCGAGATAATATTCATTCTACCCTAACACTCGTTGTTATCCTCATTTGTCTAACTGAGGGGAATGTCCCATAAGTAGACAAAAATTCATCTCAAGGCCACTAGTAAGAGAAGGATCATGAACTACTATATCATGTGTACCCATACTTCCCACCTAAAAATAAAAGGCTTCACATGAACCAAAATTGGAGGTGAGTTAAATAAATATAAAATATCATTTTATATATTACATTTTACAAACAAGCCACATTCTTACCTTGGGCACCCTCACATGAAATTTTCCAAATTTACATCAAAACAATTAAAAAATACATAATCCCCTTCATTGATAATCATCTCATATAAGTTTAAAAACATTTATTTTTAAAATATAAATGGGTATGTTTCAATATGGGTTTTCATTTAATAATTATAATTTCACAAGTGCCAAATGGCCCTCAAAACATTTTCTTATAAAATCAAAATTACCAAACACCTTTAAAGGGAAAACAAACCCTTTTTCATAAAATAAATCCATTTAAATAGAACCAATTTCAAAATATCTTTCCAAATATATCCATAAATATAAAATATCTATCATTGCATTAAAACCCACATAAAAAACATGGATATCCAAAAAAGGCATTATTATTTGAAAACAAAGAAAAACCCAAGTGAATTTGAAATAAAATAAATAAAAAATAATACCTATCTATAAAATCCACTATATATAATTCATATAAATTTAAAACACCCAAGAAAAAAATTAAAATAATAATAAGTAATAATTCTACAATAAAATAGTTATTTGAAGGACCACCTACCTTGAAACCTTTAATTTTTTTTAAACCATGGTGTTAATTCACCTCAACAAAACGCAAAGAATACTATAGAATAATGAAGAACCTTAAAAAGAACAAAACTATGAATAAAAAATTAATATATAATGAAAATATTTTTCTTTAATACCTAATAGGGAACGATCACGAAAATAAATAGAAATTAAAAAAAGATAAAGGAAAGATATATAAATAATTTACCTAGACTAATTATGGGGGAACCATGATAAATCCACAATTAATCATCAATGGGGAAGGTGGAACAATGGGAGAGAGACTCATAGGGTGTTAAAAATCCAAAAAGGGGTGTATGGGTGCAATTTACGTGTAAAAACAAGTAGGGTAATAATGGAAAATTTTTATTTTTAAAGAGACTAGTCACTATGCTTGGTTTGGTTGAACGGTATTATGAACTTTGTACCAATCATTCACCCTATATTAGGAGACTATATCACTTTACATGTCCATGCTACATGGTTAGAAAACCCATGAACTGATTATAAAATTTCAAAATTTTTAAACTATAGTTCATATCGCACAATTATTTCATAGTTCTTAGTAACTATGATCCTATATCATGCGGCATGGTCAGCACCTCACAAAAACATTAAATTTAAAATAAAAAACTATCCAAAAAGAAATATTAGCATAGGAGGTGTAAAAAATTAAAATAAACTAATTAATATAGGAAATTGAGGCTATGATGTGACTTACTTCCTTTAGTACATCTTCTAAATCATTAACAGATCACTTCTTTGTTCCTTGTATAAAGTAAAACATAATAAAGGGTGAGATCATATGCTCAATAGGGGAAAGTGTACATTGTAATATATAATACAATACATAAGGCATGAATAATATGGAAGAGATAAAAAATAATCACATACTCTATATAACCAATATCGTGAAAGGTGAATATATTTGTAGACTACATAGAAATATAAATATTCACATGGTTAAAAATAACTAGTTTCATAATGATAGAATATATAATGTAAAAGAACATAATATTTTTATCAAGGCCTTATGCCAAGAAATAATTCATAAATGGGTAAGGTATATGCCAAATATCAAATCTAGTTTGTCTCATGATGCCTACCAATACATCAAAGGGATATCTAATAATGATCCCCACCTATTTACTTACCAAGTTCATTGCATTCATCATATTAAAGAAATGAAAACAAATAAAATAAATAATCAACATAAAAATTGATATTAAAAAACAATAATATAAAATATCAATATTTTTCCAACCAATAAATCGAAAAAAACGATCATAATCCACCTACATAAATAAGGTCGATATTATCATTAGATTTTATACTCAATGAAGCAAAAACATCCTTAAAGTATGTATTCATAGATGAAAAGTATCTTTTACAAAGACATTAAAATGTAACTTTGAAAACAAGAAGAAATATTATTTTAGTTTCAAATTATTTTATAAAAAAAATACCAGAATAATGTGAAAAGGATTTTATTTAGAATAATATGAAAACTTGTACAATAATGTTAATAACAAATATTAGTTATGATAGTGGGAAAAAGTGGTTATGTTGTCAATGTTAAAAAATAGTCTTTTCCACTTTAATAAAAAACTAATAAATGACGTTAATTGAAAATTAAAATAATATTATTTTAAAAAAATTAGCCTTTATAAATCATTTAAATTTGTGTTAAAAACTTCTATAAAACAATTTCGAACAACATGGATGCGGAGAAAAAATATATTTGACCAAAAAGTATAAATAAGGTCGTAATTTCATATAAAATTTCTTTAAATTATTTGGAGTATAAAAAGAGTTGAAATCAAAAACAACACTTAAAAACATATAATATTCCTAGTATAAGAAAATATTTTTATTTTAGGATAAAAAAGATCATATAATTATCTCAATGTAAATTTAAACATAAACAATTCTAAATATGAATGAGGTTGTGAAATAAACTCTCACGTTAGACTTTTTCTTGATAAAACATAATTTTATATCTGTATAATAAATTTAGACTTATTAGACATATATAATAGAACCATATTTGGATTTATATTACTAGATATTATTCATTAATAACTTCTTCATACACATTTATTAATAATTTATTGTCAAAATCAATATTTTAGTGTTAGCTATTCTATTTTCTATACATGTTTTGATTCGATGGTTTCAATCCTTGTACCTTTGTAACGGTTTCATAATCTCCAGAATATTAAACATGTTATAAATACCATTTTTAAAAATTGAATATAATTTTATAACTATCCCTTAAAAATGGTCATGAAAAATGAAATACATCGTTTCACGGAGAAGATACTCTATGCGTACGCATGAGTGACATTTTCAATTTTCTACTTAGTGGAAAAGAAATAAATTATATAAAATTTTGCTTTTCAAAAAATCCTATAAATGTTATAAATGTAATATTTATTCATTATTTTCATCCCTATGACAATCAATGTGAGGTGGTAATGAAAATTGAGTCACGTCAGTTCATGGAGGTGGTAGTCCACACATATGCATGGGCGGTGTTATCATATTTCAAGGGACATAATGGTAAGAAGGTAGATAATATATTTTCTTTATATAATCTTAATAATTTCATAAAAATATTATATATTCATTAAAAACATCATTATAACCATCTGTGTGAGGTAGTGATGAAAAATTAAATATATCTTTTCATAGAGATGATAGTCCACACTTATGCACAGGAAATGTGTTGATTTCCTATAGGATGGAAAAAAGGATATGAGAAAGGGTTTTACCATTATCATTATAATATTTAATTATAATTTATTAACTAATTTTATTATATAATCATGGTTATGATAGGTTTTAATGATATAGAAGAAGAAGTAAACAATAAATAACTCAGTTAAGAGTTATACCTCTTATTTGGAAAACCTCAATTTTCTTACACCATTAGCCATAATAGGTTGGTAATTTGGTGGTTTTAGGACCTATGCGATAGAGGTATGTGATTTAGGAAGGGATATGGATCGTTATTTTATGGTATGGAGTGCTATAAGTTTGTGAATAGGTGAGAAGAGGAGTTCCCCATTTATAAGTAAGGGTAGTGAAACAATTGTAATTATTCTTAACATTTAGATATTATTGTTGGAAATTTATTGTATCAATAATAATCTATAAATATTATTGATTTTTATGTTCACAAATTCCCAGGTTTTTTTACTAATGATGTTAATTTAAGTGTATTTAATGGAATTAATACTCTCTGCAATATTTATTCTTGAAATATATTCAAGTTATTAATATCCAAGGATTATTTATCAAAATTGTTTGTAATGAGTTTTTATGTTTTTTGGAAACATTTTTCATACCCTAAATTGATAAACATAACATGAGGAATAAACCCTATGCTTGAATAGCACGTAAGGAATGAACCCTGTGATTGGTAAACCTAGCATAAGGAATGAACCCAATGTTCATAATAGTATGTATGGATCATCAACCTACATTTTTTGAAAATTATGGTAAAATAACCTTATGTTTGGATGGAACCTTACATTTTTTAAGATGTGAAAGTATGGTTAAGAAACCCTATTTAAGTATGGAACCCTACATTTGAGAAACAAATATATGGTTCATCGACCATTCTTTTATGATAAACGCTACATTGTCAACCTTACATTTGGAGAATAAATGCAACAAAGTTGAACACGATATTTAGTATTTTTTGATTTTATAAAGGAACCCTATGTTTGAATATTTAGTGATAGAGATTTAAATTCACAATTGTATCTAATATTTCGACAATGGTCTTGATATAATTAAAGATATGATAAAATCTCGTTTATGGAAGATTCATATCTTGTTATGATTGATTCAAAGAATTGTATTCATCAAATAAAATCACTCCTATTCTTAAGGTAAGTTATGACTTCTTTGATTATTTCATATTTGAATATTTGAGATCTATTAGGAAATTTTATTAGATTTTGAATACTGAAGAAAGCTATATACTCTATATATTTTATTGCAATATATTTTTGAAATATATATTCACATATATGACTGCATTCTTGTGAATATCTTTTATAGTGCTGCTAAAATGAATGATCGACTCTATTATTTGAAAAATAGGCTATAATTTGAAATTTATGCATATTTCAACCTCATACTGATGTTATATTTTTGCTATACAAATTTCAGATCATTTGAAACTAGGATCATTTCAGATTTTTTATTTATTGAATAATTTCATTTCTAAAGACGAAGATCTATCTACTATTAATTTTTTTTGCTACAACAGTGAAGTTTAACCTGATCCATCATCAAATAAACCTCTTTTGATTTTGTGGAGTTTTAACTACTCATACTCAATCATGATGGAGTATCAGCTTCTCGATCTAAGATGTGGTTTTTTGGGTTCCCTATAAAAGTACAAGAAGGCTCTGTTTAAGGTTTGATTGTAAAGGTGTCACCTTTCTGCCCTCATTAGTGGATTTTAAGGTCTTTTGAAAACAGCACCTTTCTAGTAAAATTCACCAATCTTGTAGAGATAGTTTTGGTGGAGTGGACTAAGGAACCTTTATTCCCTGAACCACTATATTTTTTCATTATTTATATTTATCTACTACTCATATTACATACAGAAGAAAATTATGAATGTCTGCATAAATCAGAGAGATTTAAAATACAGACTTGGTAAAGATTTTTGAAATGGAACAACTCACCCCCCCCCCTTCGGTGTTTTCTTTGTATTATTATTAAATACAAATTGGTGTCAGTGGTGTGATTTTAGGAATAAATCTACATAAATATTAAATAGAAGAAGTTTTATACAAATAATATAGAAATGGATGATCTGAAAGAAAGTATGTTTATGGTTCGTGCTCCATATTTTAATAGTGATAACTATGGATGATGGAAATCGTGTATGATCATTTATCAAAAACATATGTTCTTCAAATTCTATTCAAAGATCAACACTCATTAAGTGATTCTTAAAAAACCAGAGGCTTGGAATGCTATAACAAAATCTAAATATAAAATCAACTCAAAGTCAATGAATGCTATTATCTATGGACTGGGACATGATTAATTAAATTGAGTCTCACAAATCAAAATTGAATATGAAATGTGGTAAACAATTTTTCTAGCATATGAAGGGATAGATAATATCATACAGATGATATATGATACTACAAAACTCATGTTTGACACATTTAGAATATTGATGGTGAAATCATCACATGGAAGAATGGATGATTAATATATATTTTCAACAATATTACTTCTTTGGGAGATCCCATTGGCCAATCCGATCAAGCGTAGAAAGTACTTATTACATCCCTCTAAATGGAATGGCACGTCTTTCACAATTCGACAATAATAACCTATCATGAATTTGAATATAAAAGAACTGATTGGAACATTGATGATATATGAAGTAGAAATGCAAGATGAAACTGGAGATCATAAGATTATAATAAAAAGAAAAAATAATTCACTTAAAGTGACATCTGTAAATCATGAATCAAAGTCAAAACAATATTTCAAACCAAACAGAACATCAGACTCCTTAGATTCTGAAATGGAACTGGATCAGCTAGTTAAAATGTTTTGAAAATTTTATAAGAAGAAAAAAAGATTCATAAAATTCTTTGAGAAAGATGAAAGAGAAAATTGTGAAGTAAGATTCTATGATTTCAAAAAAATAGATCACATCAGACCTGATTTCCCTCAATTTAAAGACAAAAGAAAGATGACAGAAAAGAAATATCAAATTAATACCGATTATGAGCGCAATGGAGAACTAGATATGAAATCTATGTAGAGTGTATTTGAATACTCTAGAAACTCTTCAAAAAATGATTTATAAAAAGTGGGAAAATTTTAATATTCAATATTATATTTATGGCTAAGGAATAAGAAGAGGTAAAAACCTATTACTCTTCTCCTTCTGACTCTCATAATTTCTCAAATGATAAATTCGCTACTTACTGTTCAGTGCTAGAATATAAATTTGATTCCTTATTAAAGAATCATAAATCACTAAAAAAATATTCACAATGTTTTTTAAGTTAAAGATACAAAATGATAAAGCAACATCAAGAATTAATTGAAAAAAATAATTCATCTAAATAAAACTATATTGTTCATGAAAATAGAATAAAATAATTACAGGTCAAAGTATAGTTTTATAAATTTACTAAAAATGTTTTTACTAATGGAGAAAATACTCTTAATGAGGTTCTTGTAATGAATTTTATTAAAAGATAAACTTTTGGAATAAGAAGTAAGGGTGAAAACCAACATTATATAATAATTATTTTGTACCCAATTCTAAAAATAATACCTACATTCATTATAGAATAAAAGGTCATTACACGAATAACTGTTACTTGAGAAATAGTAAAATTAGTGTTATTCAAAAGGATTTTATTTCTAAATATATATTTGAAGCAATTGATATGAGTTATGGAAAGATAAGGCAGATCTGGATTCCCAGATCATTTCTCTCTAGAACTGTTGGAACTAAGAAAATATGGGTACCAAAACAATTATTAATTTTTTTACAGGAAAAAGGCCATAGGAATAAAAAAGTTATATGGTATATGGATAGTGGCTATTCTAGACACATGAGGGTAAAATCATAAAATTTCCATACACTAAATCAAATGGATGGAGGTCTAGTAACTTTATGTGACAATGAAAACGGAAAAATTGTTAGAGTTGGGGTGGTTGGAGATCCAAAGACTATCTCAATCAAAAAATTATTGTATTTAGATGGGATAAAGTGAAACTTTATAAGTATTTCTCAACATTCTGATTATGGATTTTATTTTGATTTTTTAGAAAACTATTTCTATATTTTCAATGATGAACTACTTAAATTTAGAGCACCTAGAAAAGATAATGTTTATACTTTGGATCTTAATTCCTTTTATAAAAAAAATGTGAATTTTTCAACTCCTAAGTCAAATGAGTCAAGAATATGGAATATAAGACTTGAAAAGTAAAATATATATTCTTTACATAAGTTATATAAGAAAAAATTGGTTTCTAATTTTCCTAGTCTAATTTTTGAAACATGGTAGATTGTGTGATGCATGCCAAATTGGAAAACAACACAAATATTCTTTCAAATATATTAACAAAATTGCTATATCTAAACCTATAGAAATTATCAATATGGATTTATTTTTACCATCTAGCGTAGCACATTTGGATGGTGAATTATATGTTTATGTTTTGGTTAATGATTATTCTAGATTTACATGGGTATATATTCTAAAAAACAAAAGTGAAGTATTCACTATTTTTGAAAGATTCTGTAAAATTATTCAAAATGAAAAAGTTTTAAAATTATTTCATTGAGAATTGATAATGGTGAAGAGTTTGATAATGAATAATATATTTATTTTTGCTCAAATATAGGAATTAAGCATACCTTCTCTTCACTACTAATACCTCAACAGGATGTAATTGTTGAAATAAAAAATATATCAATTCAAGAAATGGAAAGTACTATGCTGAATGAATACGGTATTCCTACCAATTTTTTGGAAAAATCTATAAGCATAGCTTTCTATATCATGAATATATTTTTAATAATACCAATAATTAAAATATACACACTATGAACTTTTTAATAATAGAAAACGTAAAGTAAATTACTTTAAATTATTTGGATGTATGGTGTATATCTAGAATACTAAGGACAACCTAGGTAAATTCAATCAAAAAGATGATAGAGGAATATTTTTAGTATATTCTGCTACTTTAAAAACCTATAGAGTGTTTAATAAGAAACCAAATATTGATGAAGAATTAGTTCATGTGAAGATTGATGAAACTGACCCTTTCAACACAAATATAGATCAAACAGATGAAATTATTGAATCTTTTGACAACATGAGACATAATTCACCATAATATGATTTTGAAAATAATATAAATAAAATTCATTCTAGTTCATAAGTACATGATACTGAAGAACCTGAAAGTTTCTTAACTATATAGTTAAGAACATTGAAGAACCATTCTTTAGAAACAGTTATAGGAGACCTGGATATAGGAATTAAACTTAGAAGAAGAGTAGGAAATATAGTTGAATTTTCTACCTTTAGAACTCAGTTAGAACCTAAATTTATCAAATAATCTTTAGAAGATGATAGTTGAATGTTATAAATGAAATAAAAACTATAAATATTTTGAATAAATGAAGTTTGAGATTTAGGGGAAAGACCATTAGACTATCTAGGGATAGGAACTAAATGGATCGTTCGAAGTAAATAGGATGATGAAGGGATCATAGACCATAAATAAATTTAGATTAGTAATAAAACGATATAATCATGAAAAATTAATGGATTATGATGAGAACTTTTCCCCTATTTCTAGACTTTAATCCATTATAATCTGTTTATATTATTCATCTCATATGAATTTTAAATTATATCAAATGGATATTAAATATTCATTTTTAAATTTTTATTTAATGGAGGAAGTTTATGTTGAACAACCTACTAGTTTTGAAAACCTTCAAAACCTAATTCTATTTTTAAACTTACTAAATCTCTCTATGTACTCAAATAAGAACCTATAGGTTGGTATACAGATTAATCTCTTTTTTTGAAATATGGATTTTTGGTAAGATTTATTGATCCTACTCTTTTTAAAAAAAACTACTTGTTATAAAATTATATTAGTACAAATTTGTGTTGATTGTGTAATTTTTAATTTAAAAAATAAAAATATTTGTACTAATTTTTAAAATATATTGAAAAATTAATTTGAAATCAGTATGAGGAGAGAACTAAATTTATTTTTTGGATTTTGAATTTATCAAAAAAATTATGGAAATTTTCTAAGTCAAAGTAAATATATTATTAATTTATTTAAAAAATTGGACATGAAATTAGTAGGACTTATAAAACTCATATGTATACCAATATGAAACATTATTTCAATGAATCTAGAAACCCATTTGAAAAAAAGTTATATAGAGGTATGATTTGTACTTTGTTATATCTTATTATTAGTAGACCAGAAAAAAAAATTTGTTTATGTGATATATTTCAGTCCAATCCAGAAGAATCTCATCTTATTATCATTAAAAGAGATTTTATATATTTTAATGAAAATATTTTTCAATCTCTTCTTTACCTCAAAACTTTTAATTTTAATTTAATTTCAAATTTAGAAGATGATTTTGGAGATTGTAGATTAGATAGAAAAAGCAACTTAAGAAACTATTACTTTTTAGGAAAATATTTAGTATCATGATTGTTCAAGAAACAACACTCATTTTCCTTATTAATAGCCGATCGTGAATGTGTTTCTACTGGGAGTTGTTGTGCAGAATTATTATAGATGAAAAACACACTACTAAAAATTTGGACTAAATTTTAATAATATGCCTATTTTATGTGATAAAATTAGTGAAATAAATATTTTAAAAAGTCCAATAAATCAATCTACGACTAAGAATATTGATATAAGGTATCATTTTCTAATGGATCATGTTCTTAAAAATGGTATATCCTCATAATTTTTAAATACAAAATATCAATTAGCTGGTATTTTTACTAAACCACTTCCAATTGAATGTTTTGATTTTATTAGGAGGGAGTTAGGTTTATTTAATTTTAAAGAAATTATTATCAATTTATTTCAATTAAATTTTATTATTGTGCATTATTAATCTAATTTATTTAAAGTGTTTTTTTCACTGCCAAATTATTTATTTCATTTGATTGTTTAAATAATTTTTTCTCGATTTAGTTTTTTACCTTGTGTTTTAAAAAACAAAAAATTTAATGATTACCCTATGTAATTGGATTGTGTATCCCGAACACATCACCCATCCATCAAAAACCCCTTCAACTTTTCATACCCTTTGTTTTCAAACTAATTCTCATACCAAAGCCCTCATCTTTCATCCAAACTCTAAAATCTGAAAAACTTAAACCATCAAGTTCATTGAAATAATAAATACCAAAAAAACAAATGTAGGTGAACCAAGTGATCCTAAGCATCAATGTGTCCCCTTCAAAAAAAATACTTGGAGGAAAATTTGTATATTTTGAATTGCTGTATGAGATGAACCTTCTTCTCTAGTAATAACTTGTGTTTCAAAGTTTGAAATTTCTGTTTTAATAAAAAAAATACTGATTTTATTTATGAGATACAAGTGAATAATTTTTACTAGGATGTTCAGTTTAGTTTTGGGGAAACTGAGGATTTAATATTTTCTTGAATAGATGATAAGGATTTTTAGATCTACTTAGTAGAAATCATAAAAATTTTAATATTCCCTCATGAAGGAGTATTCCATTTTGATCATTGATCAATTGGAAATAAAGATCATGAATCATGGGATATCATTTCATTTCTATTTGGATCGAAAAAATATTAGAAAAATATTTGTAAAGGGTCTTGAGAAAGACCATAATGTTTTGGTAATGTTTACTCAAACTGATATTGGTCCAAGGGTTACTGAAATGGATAATATTTTGTACGTAGACATATGTATTATGTTTTTGTTTATTATTGAAATCAATCTAAACATTCCTAGATATATACTAAGATATATGAGTTATTGTTTCCATTCAGAGGCAAAAATATCAATCTATCCTCATGGATAGATCCTTCCTCTTATTTTTTTGATGAAACATTTTATAGATATTTTTTATTCTCTAGTCAAATTTCATCAAATAAAAGTTTTTAATACTGGTAATATAAGAAAATTTTATTTATTTTGGAGTAGATTAAAAGTTAAACTGATTTTGGTGTGTGCAGATGACCAACAAAATCAAAGATCTTTTGGTCAGGGGGAGTAAAGAAACCTCAATTATATAGGTTTGGTTTGATTAAGAAATGAAGAAGTTAGAAAATATATAATATAAGTTATTTATTAGCCTACCAAATTAGAGGTCTAATTTAATGATACAGATCTTGATAAAGAAGGATCAGAAGAAGGAAATCATGAGGAAATTTTCCTAATACCATGGATCGGAGAATAAACCCAGCATGTGGATCCAATGTTAGGATCGAGTGATACAACCCATTCATTCTATTTGGAAGAACCAGATCATGTTGTGGATGAACAAGATGAAAGTCAAGCTCAAGAAATTCATTTTTTCCTTAAATAGATCGATAAAAATAAATTACTCAAGAAGATTGGAAAGTTCATAAATCGATAATTGAGACCACTAAGATCATTGAAATTTGGGTTGTGTCTTTTATTGGTCAATCCATAGAAAGAAATACATTTGTCTCAGGAGAAAAGACATAAGTCCTTGATAGTATGACTTTTTCAAGTGAAAATACTATGTATAAATCTTTACCAATTTTGGGAGTTTCTCAGTCAAAGAAGCATGATGAAAGAATGTATTATTCATTGAAAAATCAAATTAAAGATCTTGTAATTAATTTTAATAAGGTTTAGGAGGATTACTCCCGTCTTTGACAAGAACTAGAAACATCAAAGAAATCTATATAATATTTGAAAAATATATCTATTCCAACGATGGAATTAGAGGTTATTTAGACTCAACTTTATAGGTTTAGATAAAAATTTGTTTCAAAAATAGATTTTGATGTTTTGAACAGAGATTTGTTGGTTCGGTTTGGAAAAATAAAATATAATTTGTCTATAAAATTGATTTTACATATGTGAAATTGTATTTGGGAAGTAAATTTTCTTTAATTAAAATAGATATAATTTATTCAATAGCTTCTGCCTCTACACCTCCAACATCACCAGATTTGAACATAGAATTTCAAGCAATCACATAATTAATGGTTGATATGAATGAAAGGTTTCAGTATCTTCAATATAATATTGCACCTTTGTTAGTTATGTTGGATAATTATAGATATATTTTTAAGAAACTATTATCAAGTGAACCTGGCATCAGGATGCTTCTTAATAAGTTCAGTGATAACATATCATAGTTTTTGTACATAGAGGAGAATCTGGATGAATTTTTGAATGTCAATTTAGTTTGAAACTTGAAAGAACATCATGATTCAGGAATTTTGATAAGGAAATTGGTATACAAGCTTCCAGAAAGGTTATAAGCTCAGATGGAAGAATTTAAAAATGTTTTTTAAGCAACTCAGGCTTCACCAGAACCATCACTATAAAACAATCCTAACCAAAACCTTTTACCTCTACTAGACCTATTGTTTAACCTTTTTCTCAATCCAAAATATCTATTGTATTTTTATAATTTTTATAATAAATTCTAATGTTTTTTTGTTTTGTTCACATTTTCTCTATATTATTATATGTTGATCTCTACTTCTAGAGCCCATTCCTTTTTTATCAAAAAAATTCAAAATAAACAATCTTTTTTTGCAGCATTAATTGTGTTTTAATCCATTTTCATATAATTTATTTTTGATATCATAAAAAGGGGGAGAAAATTGGGTAAAAACAACATTCAAACTCAACATTAAATTTTTTTAAAATCAAAATAGTTCTATGAAATTTAACGATTTCTTTGATAAAATTAATATTTAATGAAAAAATATTTTTCTTAAAAATATTATTTATTTAGTGTTTATAAAATTTGTTTATAAATTATTTTATGGGTTTTTTGATAATAAAAATGGAAGATATTTTTGGGTATGTATTGTCTCAATAATACTCTATAAATATTTTTTATTTTTATACTCACAAATACCCTTGTTTTTTACTAAGGAGGTTAGTTTAATTGTATTTCAGAAAATTAATATTCTCTAAAATATTTATTCTAGAAAAATATTCATGCTATTAATCACCAAGGATTTTTTTTCAAAGAATTTGGAATGAATTTTTATGTTTTCTAGAAAAAAGGTTCATACCCTACGTTGATAGACGTAACCTTAGGTACAAACCCTATGCTCAGAACAATGCATATGTAATGAACCTAATAATTGGTAAACATAGCTTAAGGAATGAACCCTATGTTCAGAGTAGTATTTATGGGTCATCATCCCTACATTTTTAGAAAATTATTGTTAAAGAACATTATGTTTGGATAGAACCTTACATTGTTTACGAAATTGAAGTATGGTTAAGAAACCATGTGTAACTAAGGAACCCTAAATTTTAGAAACAAACCTATGATTCATCAACCTTACTTTTATGATCAACCTTATGTTTTCAACCTTACATTCAACGAATGAACTCTAAATAGTTCAACCCTACATTTGGTATTTTTTGTTTTATGAAGGAACCCTATGTTTGACTATTCAATGATAGATATTTAAATTCATGATTCTATTCGATATTTTTACAATGGTATTTACATAATAAAATATCTGATAAAATCTTGTCTATGGTCAATTAGATGCTCATTATAATTTATTCAAAGAACCATATTCATTAGAGAAAATTACTCATATTCTTAGGGGAGGTTATGACTACTCCGATTATTTTTCATTTGAATATTCGCGATCTATCAGGTGATTTTCTTGGATCTTGAATACCAAATCAAGCAATGAGCTCAATATATTATCTCATAATATCTTTATTAAAATTTCATTCACATATATGATTGTATTCAAATGAATATATTTTACAGTGATATTGTAATAAACCATTGACTCTATTATTTTCAAAAAAGATATGTTTTTAAATTTCTACATATTTTATCCTTGTACTGCTATAAGAGAAATCATGCTATTTGTTTCTCTACAATTTAAAGATCATTTTAAATCGAGATTGCTTTAGTGTTTTTCCTTCTTAAAGACATTAATTTTTGAAGCAGAAGATAGATCTATTTTCAGTTGCTACTACTGAAACTTTGAAGTTCAACCTGATCCATCATCAAATCAAAATCTTTTGATTTTCTGGAGATTTGACTGCTCAAAATCAATCTTGGTGGAGAATCGGCTTCTCGGTCTATGTTGTGGGTTTTTTGGTTCCTTGTAAAAGACCAATAAAGCTCTATTTAATCCATGATAATAAATTTGTAATCTACCTACACTCAGTTCTGGATTCGAAGGTCTTCTTATAAGAGGACCTATCTAGTGAAATTCACAATGCTCGTAGAGGGTGTGTATGTGGACAGGATTTGGGGATCTTTGCGCCCTAAACCACTATAAAATTGATGTGTTAATTATTTCTGTTTATCCACTTCTCATATTATATAAAAAATAAAATAATACATATCTGCATTAATCAAAAATTGATTTCAAAGCCATAATCATTAATGATTTTTAAACAGGCATAATACACCCCCCCCCCCCCTTCTTGTGTAGTATTTGTATTACTCTAACCTAACATTTATAAGTATCTTAATCATGGTTAAGTGACACTAAAACAATTATATTTTTAATATAACATGATATGGTTTGAAATTACATCATCCAATAATAATTAATATGATATTTTGTGATCTTATCGCAAAATTTACACCTTAATTAACTCGTTTTACCCTTTTACCATGGCGACAATATTTTTATCAACATTACTATTCTTAATGGAAAAAATGGAAATTTTCACGACCCAACCCGTACCGGGGCTTGAGCTGCAACTACCCCAAGCCCACCTCCATAGGCCAGGGGCTAGCAACTAGCACCGAAGGCACAATAAACTAGGGGAGGCCTTTTCCTAAGAAAATGTACACACACACACAGCTAACTCAATGCAAAAGTGCAGAGAAAAAAAAAGAAAGATACAACACTGCTACAAAAAGGAAACCAACATACATGCATCGACCTCTAACCAGTACAAGTAAAGTGCTGAAAAGTAGACTGACAAGTAAACTGAATAGTAAAAGGGGTAAAACACCTGCCTAACCAGAAAGGTTCCAGAACCCAGCAATAGGTAAACGAAAGTAAACAGCAGCTGAGTCTCACACCCAGAAAGTCCTGCTATGGCCACAAAACTTATCCCAAGATTCTGTGTCCTTTACACTCCTCTGTAGTCTCAAACGACTTGTCCGTCATCTGTAAGGGCACACCAAGTGCAGGCAAAGCCTAAGCAGGGGTGAATATAAGGATACTCATTAGGATTCCACGAAAGCTTGAGGGAGCAAAAAGGTGGTACTAAAACGGTGAGAAACAGACAGTACCAGAACAGTGTAAGAGTACAACAAAGGAGAGTGTGGAGCTCAAATCAACAAGAGAAAGGAAGCAGGATCATCCAACCAAGAGGGGCTAAACACGAAAAGTAGGTGGCATACCATGTGCATCTTCAACCCTCCAAGAAGGGGAGTAAATGAACCCAAAGAGTGGAAACAAAAGTAGGGTGTATGTATATTCTCAATAAGAAACCCTAATGAGTGTGTAAGGGGATCTCTATCTCTATGCTCAGCCCATGAGAAGTCACCAACAGTTCAAAGGATATATATCACTGATGCCCAACAGTCCCGCTTGCCAAAGTTTCCTCATCTCTGAACCATACAACCACAGATCTCGCATTGGTAATCACAGAGAAAAGTCATTGACTAGCCTCATAAGAAGGGCCGTGTCTGGATGAAGTTGTCGGGTTACCCACTGCCCAGCCCCGCCATAGGGTAAACCACAAGAGGTTGTCAGGTAACCCACTTCCCAACCCCTCTAGAGGGTAAACCATAAGAGGTCGTCAGGTAACCCACTGCCCAGCCCCACTAGAGGGTAAACCCTAAAGTCAATGGGTAACCCACATCCGAGCCCCACTGGAGGGTAAATCCTAAGGTCAACGGGTGACCCACTACCCAACCTCACTAGAGGGTAAACCCTACGGTCAACGGGTAACCCCCTACCTAGCCCCACTGGAGGGAATACCCAGAACTGGTCCGGTAACTCCACACTTCCCATGCCATTACTTGGTATCACTAACACCGCTACTGTGCATAGGTTCGGAGTGCATCAAAGGAAACTCCGACCAATTCCCTTTCATGTTTCCACATTTAATGAGATCTCGAAAGAGGCTCCTCTATCCCAAATAGATTACACCATTGTAATCCTCGTGAAAATAACATGCAAGATAGACTACTTACTCGCTGAAAATGGGTTCCCAATGGAAAAGTTATTCAACATCGCTTTATGCCCATATGGCGTCTCATGGAGCCCGCACCTCAGTCTTGAAAGAGGTTGGGTGAACTGTGCCACTGTGATTCTCTCAGAAAAACATTCAGAAATGACTATTCATACGCCCCAAATGGATGCTTGATGTAAAAGTTGTAGTACGCTACCCATAGCTTAAAAGACGGCATGTGGGGCTCATGCCTCATCTTCGGCTTCAACTCCTGAAACCACAATGGTCAACATCACCTCGATGCCAGGGTCACAACGCCGCTGAAGGTGCCTAAATCGGACTTCAGATGCGGAAGCTTCAACTCCCCCCATTACATGCAAGTAGGGCCCTGTGGGGCCTACACCTTGACCCCGAAACACACTAGGAAGATCATACCATTGTGTTCCTTGTAGATAACCACACGAGATAGGCTTTTCATTTTCCCAGAACTAAATTATGTATCATAAGTCGTAAAAATGCAGTATACATCTGAAAGCCGACTCATGGGGCCCATGCCTCGGGCCTGAATTTAGGTGGGCAGATTGCACTGTTGCAATCCCCTTGAAAAAAACACTCAGAAACGAGTAAGCAAACACCTCAAACGGATGTCGGGTGAAAAGTGGCATTTCACCATAAAATGCGAGATCTAAACCATGTGAGTCCCACACCTTGTCTCTAACCCGAATGCTTCGGAAATCATCTCAAATTGTCCACACGAGGACTGGGGTCATGCTGCCGCTGATAATGCTTCAATCGGACATCCCAAATAGGAGTTAGGTCCAACGTAAGAATAACTAATTAATTTAAATAATTAATTATTTATTCACATTAATTGTTTCATGCCACTGGGCAACGAAACCAAGCTGCAAGGGTATTGAACCAACTTTGGAAGGACCGACTCAACTCCAGGGCCACAATGCCTCTGACATCACGTCAAACGGATGTCAGGCTCGTGAATCATGTCTGTCACAACACTAATAATAATTTAATATTATTAAAGTAAAGCCTTTCAGGGAACCCATCTTCGGGTGAAGAACCGAAAAACCCTGATACATACTTCAAATATTATGTCTCGTTGACACGGACATGTAGCCGTAGACGGCGCGTCAAACGGACGTTCCGTTTAGAAATTACCCCCCCCCCCGAATGAAAGGGGGTCCAACCGAGCTCGTTCACCCCGACCGGCCCAGACCAAACTGTCGTGGACCACTATTCATGGCCCACTCCAGCCACACCAGACCCCTTCGGTTTGGTTCTCCCCAGCAGATCGTCCATTGGCCGGTCTCTGCGTCGCACCAGCAGGACCCACAATGGACGGGTGCTCGTCTCCCAGTAGACCATCCTTTCACCGGTCTTCCTCGTTGTGCTGGCAGCAGTCGCAATGTGTGGTTACTTGCGTTCTCCACACACCTGAGGTCAAGCCTCGGGCTCCTCTTCCGAGAACGACAGGCCATGCCGGACGCCGGCCCCAGCGCACCTACGTCGGACACTCATACCTGCCACTTCGACCTCCACTCCACTGGTCGTCCCGGGCTTCACCAGCCGACCACTCCACCACCTGTACCCCACCCTTGCTGCACTGGCTGAGGCCAACTCCTCCATCCACCCACCATCCTGCCTACTCAACTCGTCTGGCCATGCATGACCTTCAGCCAGCCACACCCGACACCACCTGGACTAAAACGAACCCTCGGCCGAACCTCGTTGAATCACTGTGCTCCTGACCGCACCTGTTGCCCGACGCCTGAACCCATGGACTTCTCTCGTCTGTCATCCGCCACAGACTGGCCGAGCACTGGTTCCACTACTGCGCCCCCTCGTCCTCTGGCCACCCCCCTTGCCGGAGCCGAGACTTCTGACGGCCGTTGCCACTGCTCCGGAGACCCGATTCCAAAACCGATTTATGATTCGCGATACTCAGGATGAGGCCTTCACAGCGCCTTCCCCTGACCAATGATTTGAACAGATTTGGCACGTCCACAAATTTGGACGAAGAACGCCCAATAACGACAGATAAAACAGGGCTTGGGCATTGGTTGTGTTGGTTCGGCCAACACCCCAATTCTAAAATTTATGAATTTAAAATGACAAAAAATGGCAAAGGGGCAGAAAACACAACTGAAATCCTACCTTGATCTAGTCGTTCGATGTTGGCGACGCGCCCACTGCGATCTCGCTTCGATACGCCTGAGTCCACTCCTCTATCCTATGATGAACACTGAAGAACGCTCGAGAGAGAGAGAGAGATATATAGAAAGAAATAGAGAGAGAGAGAGAAGTGGGTTTCCCACAATTCCAAATTTTAGAAACTCTCTAAACATCCCTGATGGGCACAGATTCCGAATCCTCCGCGCCCGCTTATTTTATATCCAGAATTGGAAAAACACAAAATTTCAAACTCAATAGAAGTCTCGGATTACCTTTCTGAGGCTTTTTTCAAAAGTTATTTGAAAAGAACGCCAGTGATAAAAATCAATAAGTCATTAATTTAAAAATACGATTCGGCCCTGGGTGACATCTCTCATAGCAGGCCCACGCCCGCAACTTTTACACCCCACCTAGAGTAAACAGCATGCTCCGGACGCAACAGTGCCCTCATATTTCCGATCCTAGCTGCCTCTTAGGAAGAAACATAGCCCCACCACGTGCATAGTAAAAAAACTCGTAATATTTTTATAATATTAATTTCAGGAAAACCGGGCCTCGGAATCGCATGTCGTCATTGCTCCTGGATCTGTAATTATATGTAGAAATATTCCAAAGTCTTATAGGGAAAAACATGGGTCTCTACATCAGTCCCTCCTTCAATATTTTCATCCCCAAAAAGAAAAACTAGGAAAAACAACTTGGGATACAGATCTCACACCAAGCTCTCCAACTCCCAAGAAAACTTTCACAACACCATGTTGGCACAACATGTGAACCAAAGGAATGGTTTGTACTTATAAGGTCTTATACCCTCGAGGAAATTCATCGGAATAAGCACACACCTTAACTTCTGCGACACATGGAATAAATAGTGTGCCCACTCTTATTGTAGGGAGGGTAGGTCAAGACGTTAGGCAACCTCTCAATCACTTACAAAAATCCCAAATGGCCCAATGAAACTCGTGGGACTTCCCCAGCTGAACCTCTACTTTCCACGTTGCGACAGAAATCACGATTTGTTCCTGGAACATGGTCTCCTGATTCCCTCCTTTAGAATACCCATCTAGTGAAACACCCATGGATTTCTGTTCACACAAGTTTTCGTAGTCGGTGTATCACAATCAAGGATCTATGCTAAGGGAACCTCTTACAACACTGCCATTTTCCTAAAACATAGACTCCCTCAACATCATAGTCCTGCATAAATTTCAACTAGCACCATCGGCTCAAGTTCATGACTCTCTGGGTGAGGGCGCACCTGAGACACTGGTGATCTGAGCAAACCACAAAGTGCTCTCCCAGAAAATAGCATCTCTGCATTCTCAGCGCAAGGACCACCAACACCAGTACCACATAGTGAAACACGTAGTTTTGTTTATGGGGTTTCCATCACCTCGACCTGTACGTGATAATGGTATTAATATTGACGTTGATCACACTAGGTACCAACGAACAAGGCAGGAGAGCAAACTTATCCAACCGCTAGAGGCTAGACACGGAAAGCGGGTGGCATAACCCACGTGTCTTTGCCCCTCTTGGAAGGAGAGTAATCCACAAAACAAGCACTCCGCCAATCCCACTAGTGGCACCTCAAGAAAAAAGGGAGGTCAAGCAGAAAAGCCCCACTGGCAAAGCCAGAACCTGCTTTGACACTCCACCACTCAACCCTGCCATGAATGCACATGTTGGAAGGAATCATCCACGGCACCTCAATACTACCTGCTTTGGGTGGTACTGACTCTCCCTCATGGTTTTGATCGCATCACAAAAATGTGTCTCAGTGGGGGAATAACCCCTCTTTCTTGTGCATTCAAAGCAATGTCAGACAACACCAACACAGGGTTACACCGATGCCCTGCATCACCCTTGATAACCCCTCGAACAAGGGGTTAGACGAAAATAGTACCTCACGTAGTGTCTAACAAGTTCTACTGAGAAAAGTAAAAAAAGGCACAGAGTTCACCTCTTATCATCTCTTGTGTTGCATGATTGTATACATCCATGGCACAAAGCCACTTATGGCCCCATCCATCAGCTCCCTAAACCTAACATGGGATGCATAATGGTGGTGGAAGGACATTGAAATGTTGTCCACGAACCATAGTTCTTCCTGATTTTCTAACAACATCACCTCCCTGGGAACCACCCTATCGTCACCTGGGAGTTCTCTGATCATGATACTACCTCTGTCGTGGCGGTGCATCTACCAACTATCTGGAAGACTCGACACATTTTGTCGGATAGTCTCACCCCACGTGACCCAGCACATAACAACCATAGCACTAGTCCTCCCTAGGGTATCTTGGTGCTCTAGGTTGTCCCCAACCATGTACATGAGTCTCATCAAGGGGAGACTTCCAGCATCGAGGTCCTGCCATTACTCCCCGCTAAAGCTCCAGCAGCTCCTGAAACCTTAAAATGCATAAGTAGGAAGGGTATTACTCCTCACAAAATAGCTGCTAGAAGTCATCCCATAAGAGTAATTACTCATTGTGCATCTGAGTAACTCTGAATATACTAATGCCAAACTGCTTGGTGGAAAAAGACTGGCTATCAAAGCCACCATCAATGTGTCAGTGTCCGAACAAGCCTGAAGAGGCAAACCACTGACTCTAGGAAACCCTTCACCATCTGAGGGAATGTATCACTATAGAATCTCAGTAGTCTCTGATGTTGGAACTCACGTAGTGTTCCTAGACCGCGCTCTTCATCGGCCCTCGCTACCGGTAATATCTACTACTCCACAGGTGGAGGTGCTACTGCCTGTCCTCCTGGAAAAAGGGGTAATTGTATGACAGAACATTAACTAAGGCCTCTTCGCTCACGATGTCTTCATCACGAACCGGAGCTAGTATCCTGGATGGATATCATCGCGGAGTCATCCTGAATCCGATCAGGGTGTTCCACGGTCAAATGAGCATATATATATCAACAAATCTGGGGAGATGGCTCTATAAGGATAGTTAAATACTTAATCCTATATGATGCACAAACCAAATTCCCTGCAACAAGTGTCTCAATGTGCCGATTCGACAAGCGGGTTTTTAGGGTCCTGGTGAATGGATACATCGACAGGCGCACCATCACTAGACTCCCTGGCTCGAGAGATGCTGTCGAGACACATTGACACTATTTCCCCAAAACAAAACCAATTCCTTTTTAGGGACATCCGAACAACTCCCCAAGGAATGAACCACCTATGATACCACCTTGTCACGACCCGACCCGTACCGGGTCTCGAGCCGCAACTACCCCAAGCCCGCCTCTATAGGCCAGGGGCTGGTGACTAGTGCCGAAGGTACAAAAAAATAGTTGAGGCCTTTCCTATGAAACTGTACACACACACACAGCTAAATTAATGAAAAAGTGCATAAAAAAGAATGAAAGATACAACACTGATACAAAAGGGAAACCAACATACATGCATTGACCTCTAACTAGTAAAAGTAAAGTTCTGAAAAGTAGAGTGACAAATAAACTGAACATTAAAAGGGGAAAAACATGTGCCCATCCAGAAAGGTTCCACAAAATGGAAACAGGTAAACGAATGTAAATAGCTGGTGAGTCTCACACTCGGAACGTCTTGCTACTGCCATTGAACGCAGCCCAAGCTCATGTGTCCTCTATGCTCCTCCGTAGACTCAACCGACCTGTCTGTCATCTGCAAGGGAACACCAAGTTTGGGCGAAGCCCAAGTAGGGGTGAGTTTAAGGATACTCAGTTGGATGCCCTGAAATCTCGATAGAGTAAGAAAGGAGGTATTAAGCTGGTGATCAATAGACAAAACCAGAACAGTGAAAGAGTACAACAAAGAGAGAGTTCAGATCAACCCGACAAGAGAAAGGAAGTAGGCTAAACCAACCAAGAGGAGCTAGACACAGAAATCACGTGGCATACCCTACGCATATTTTCCCCTCCTAGAAGGAGAGTAATTGAACCCAAAGAGTGGGAACAAAATTAGGGTGTATGTATATGCTCAACAAGAAACCCGAACGACTGTGTAAGGGGATCTATATCTCCAATATCAACCCAAGAGAAGTCACCAACAGTTCAAAGGATATCCATCACTAATGCCCAACAGTCCCACACGCCAAAGAAGCCTCGTCGCAGAACCATACAACCAAGGGTCCCGATCCAGTATTCATGGAGAAAATTCATTGACTAGCCTCATTGGAAGGGCCGAGTATGGATGAAGTCGTTGGGTAACCCACTGCCCAGCCCCACTAGAGGGTAAACCACAAGAGGTCATCAGGTAACCCACTGCCCAGCCCTGCTGGTGGGTAAACCACAAGAGGTTGTCGGGTAACCCACATCCCAGACCTGCTGGAGGGTAAACCCTAAAGTCAATAGTTAACCCACTGCCCAACCCCATTAGAGGGTAAACCCTATGTTCAATGGGTAACCCACTACCCAGACCTGCTATAGGGTAAACCCTAAGTTCAACGGGTAACCCACTACCCAGCCCCGCTGGAAGGAAAACCTAGAACTGGTCTGATAACTCCACAATGCTTGTGCCATCACTGGGTGTCACTAACACTGCTACCGTGCATAGGTTTATAGTCCATCAAAGGATCCTCTGACCAACACCCTTTCATTTTTCCACATTTAATGATATCTCGAAAGAGGCTCTGATCTCCCAGACAGATTACACCGTTGTAATCCTCATGAAAAAAACACACGAGATAGACTACTTACTCGATGGAATAATGTTATTGATGGAAATGTTATTCAACACCGCTTTATGCCCATATGGCATCTCGTGGACCCTGCACCTCGGTCCGTAAAGAGGTCGGATGAACTGTTCCATCACAATGCTCTTGAAAAAACATGTTGAAACGACTATTTATACACCCCAAATGGATGTCTGATGTAAAAGTCGTAGTACACTACACATAGATTAAATGATGTCCCATGGGGCCCATGACTCAACTCCGGCTTCAATGCCAAAAAACACCTTGGTAAACTTCGCCTCAATGCTAGGGTCCCAACGTTGCTGACGGCGCCTAAATTGGACTTCGGATGTCGAAGCTGCAACTCCCAGCGTTACATGCAAGCGGGACCCTGTGGGGCCCACACCTCGACCCTGAAACATGTCACACGGATCATAACATTACATTCCATGCATATAACCATGTGGGATAGGCTATTCATTTGCCCTGAAGGGACTTATGTGGAATAAGTCGTAAAAACACAGCTTACGTCTGAAAGCCACCTTGTGGGGCCCATGCCTCAGGCCTGAATTTAGGCGGGTGGATTGCACCATTGCAATACCCTCGGAAGGACACTCGAAAACGAGTACTCAAACACCCCAAACAGATGTCGGGTGAAAAAGTGGTGGTTCACTGTAAAACGTGCGAACTAGGCTCTATAGAGCCCACACCTTGTCTATAACCTGAATGCTTTGGAAAGCATCTCAAAAAGTCCTCACGAGTACTGGGGTCATGCTGCCGCTGACGGTGCATTAATCGGACATCCCAAATAGGAGTTAGGTCAGACGCAAGAATAACTAATTAATTTAATTAATTAATTAATTATTCACATTAAGTGTTTCGTGACACTGGGCAACAAAACCAACCTTCAAGGGTCCCAAACCAACTTTGGAAGGACATACTCAACTCCAGGGCCACATCACCTCTACTGTGCACCAAACGGACGTCCGGCTCGTGAATCACGTCCGTCGCAACATCAATAATAATTAGATATTATTAAAGTAAAGAGTTTAGGGGCACCCTTCTTTGGGTGAAAAACCCAAAAACCCCGAAACATACTTCAAAAACACCATCTCGTTGACACGGGCCTATAGAAGTTTAGAAATTACCCCCCCCCCCCCCCCCCCCCGAACGCAAGGGAGCCCAACCGGGCCGATTCACCCTGGCCGGCCCGGAATGAACCGCCGGCACGCATCCCAACCGCGGATCCAGCCTGAACTGATGCGGCCCGCTCTAGCCACACCGGACCCCTCGGGTCTGGCTCTCCCCAGTAGACCGGCCTTTGGCGAGTCTCCGCGTCGCACCAATAGGACCCACAAAGGGCGGGTCCTCGCCTCCCAGTAGACCGGCGTTTGATTGGTCTTTCTCATCACGCCAGTAGGACTCACAATGTGTGGTTACTTGCTTCCCCTGCACACCTGAGGTCAGGCCTCGGGCTCCTCTGCCGATCGTGACAGGACATGCCTGACACCGGCCGCAACGCACCTCCGCCGGACGCCCTTCCCTGCCGCTTCGATCGCCGCTCCTCTGGTCGTCCCCAGCTTCACCAGCCAACCACTCTGCCGCTTGGACCTCACCCCTGCTACACTGGCTAAGGCCGAGCCTCCGGCCGCACACCACCCTACCTACTCGACTCCTCTGGTCTGACACCGCCCTACCTACTCGGCTCCTCCATCCGCGCACCGCCTTCGGCCAACCCCACCCGACACCGCCCGGCCTAAACCGAACCCTCGGCTAACCCTCTCCAGAGAACTATGCTCTCGACTACACCTACTTCCCAATATCTGAACCCCCAAACTCCGCTCTTCCACCATCCACGACACACCGATTGAGCATCGGTTCCACTGTTGCACCTCCGCGACCTCCGACCACCCCCCTTGCCAGAGCAGGGGCTTCTGACGGCCGCCACCACCGCTCCGGTAGCCGGATTCGAAAATCGAAATAGGATTCAGGATCCTCAGGGCGAGGCCATCAGATCGCCTGCCTCCGATCAATGATCCGACCACATTGGGTACATCTGCAAATTTGGACGAAGAACGCCCAAGAACAACGGATAAAACGGGGCTCGGGCGTTGGCCGTATTTGTTCGGCCAACGCCCCAATTCTAAAATTTAAGATTTTAAAAAGACAAAAAAAAATTGGAAAAGGGGTGGAAAACACTACTTATATCCTACCTCGATCCGGCTTTTCGACGTTGGCAACACGCCCGCTGCGATCCAGCTTTGATCCTCCAGAGTCTGGTCCGCAATCCGTTGAAGAACGATGAAGAACGTCGAAGAACGCTCGAGGGAGAGAGAGATAGAGAGAGAGAAATAAAGAGAGAGAAAGAAATAAATAGAGAGATATGAAGAAATGGGTTTCCCACAATTCAACATTTTATAAACTCTCTCAACTCCACCAACGGGCGCAGATTCTAAAATCTCCGCGCCAGCTAATTTTATATCACCCCTTGGCAAAACACTCCATTTCAAAAACAATGAATGTTTCAAATTTCTTTTCCGAGGCTTCGTTCGAAAGTTACTTGGAAAGAATGCCTATGATATAAATCACTAAGTCATTAATTTAAAAAGACGATTCTGCCCCTGTGTGGAATCTCTCACAGTAGGCCCGCACCCACAACTTTTACACCCTAACTAGGGTAAACAGCACGCTCCGAACGCAACTATGCCCTTAGATTTCAGATCTCAGATACCTCTTAGGAGGAAAAACATCCCCACCATGTGCGTAGTATAAAAATCGTAATATTTTTATAAAATTAATTCCAAGTACATCGGGCCTCTGAATCGCACGCAGTCTTCAAACCTAGCTCAGGAATTATATGTAAAAATATTCTAAAGTCTTATAGGGAAAAAATTGTGTCTCTACAAAACTATACTCAAAAATAAATTTTAAAATCATAATTAAAAATATTAAATCTATATTTCATGATTCAAATTGTATTATTGGTATAAATTTATATTAATATAAGTATGAAAAATTCAACAAAAAGTAATTTTTTAGAAAAATATATTTTTAATCACAAAATTGAACTTATACCAAAATAAAATATAATAATAATACCTATGGAATTAATTAGATTATATTTATAAAAAGGTTCTTATGTAACATATAAACCAAATATAGAAAATAATTATACTTTTAGAAAACTTGATTCAATAAAAATAAAATACATTTTTGCAAAAATCGGCATTTTTCACTATTCACCCAAAAATTATTTCTCAAAAATCCCAAAAATTCACTGGAATCTGATTTTGATTTAATGATATAAAAAATGAATATAATTTCATCAAATTAAAATTCTAAAATTTATAATTTTAATATTAAAATAAAGCTATATACTTTATGAAAAAAAAATTATAGTAAAAATTATTTCTTTTGTTACAAGTGATTACATTTATTCTTGTTGTTTATATTATATATTATATAATTGATAATTATTTATAGTTATAAAACATATACATTTTATGGATTTATTCTTATAATTTAGTGGATGTTGTCTTTCAATTAACTAATCTAAAAAACGATTTTAATGTGACAAATTTTATATGTTATTTTCAAAATTATATATCAATGGTTATTTTACATTTAAAAAATACATTATAAAAACATTATACGAATTTTTTGACAATAATAAAATATACATAACATGAATCACATTATCAAATAATTAATATTTTATAATGTTAGTTTATTTTAATACTTGAAACTTGATGTTTTAAAAATGATATTTTTCTACAAATTAAATATATATATATATATAATTTGATAAAAAACCACTTAGAATTTAAAAAATCTATAATATAATTAGAAATTAATTATAAAGTATTATTTTATTAAAAAAAATTTATTTAACCATTCCTCATATGTTTCGCATATAATGTAATTAATTTCAATATGTTACCACTTTTTTACTTTGAAAACATCTATCATACTATCTTAATCATTACAATGTAATGAATTAATTATTAAAATTATATAAAGATAAAACTAAAAGGTAATGTAGTTATCAAATAAAGCTATACATATAAAATATGATATGAAATACAATAAATATATATATATATGAAGGAAGGGATATAGAAGCAAGATAGTATGTGAGCAAGTGGTTGGCTCTGCGCCCTTGTCGCCCTTATGATTTGGGTTCAAGCCCCATGGATCTGTCAAACACAATGGGTTTTCACTCAACCTATATTCTTACATTTTATTAATAAAACGTTTTAATAAATAAATCCCATTATACTTGAAAAAAAACATAAGAAAATAACTGAGGTGAGAAATAATTGTATGCATGCCAGGTTTATATTATTAAAATTAACAAAATCCATTAATAATATTCATTAAGAAACAAAATTATAAAATAATCATTGGAAATGTATTATGCTATAACTAGACTTATTTGAAGATATTTCCATTAAAACCAATCCTATCCACTCTTTCACATTCTCTTCCAAGTCCAATCAGTCATCTCTCATCAACATGAGGCCCTATCTCATGACATAACACCAGATTCAATTTTTTATAAATAAGTATTAATAATTTTACCATTTAATTGAAAAAGGAATTAATTAATAGAATCTCATCAAGTCATATCATCACACTAAAATCATGTCTAACCACCCATATAATGTCAAAGGTATAATCAAAATACCATTCAGAGGAAAATACCTAATACATGACTCCAATTCATTGGCCAATTTCATCCAATTTCAGTTAAAACCCTAGATAAATTCATTGAGTGATATACCTTCCTCAAAACAATGTATAATGTAATTTTTTTCATCATCATTAGATGTATTCTAGACACACAAGGAAAAATTGCCAGGATGTCAAGATGATTCCACCATGATTTCATGGAATCATCAACAAAAATCTTAGCCAAAGACAACTGAAGTAGTCGGCTAAATAGAGAAATAAGAACAAAAGTAATAAGAGGGAAAGAATCTCCATAAATAATTAAAGGAAAAGTTATATAATCATACTTAATATAATTGGATCAAAAGAGAGTAGGAGTGACTTCCCCGATATGACATGAGTGAAGGAGAAGAGGGGAGGGGCTAGGGGTTTAAATCCTAAGGGGGTGGGAATTTCACACTTTTAACAATTCTGGATAGGTGCATAATTACTGAATGGTTTTCAAAACCATGTTTCAACTACATGTTTGGAACTTCCTTAAGTGATAGCCCCATGTTATGTATTATCATCATGGTTTTCCAAACTATACTCCAATCATGTAGATCCCTCTAAAACATGAATTATAGGTTTCTCACAGTTCGTTTACAACCATGCACCTATCGCGAACTAACAAAACAAAATCTATAGTTTTTTCTATAATATTCATGGTGTAATATAAAAAATTCACTATATTTGAATTCTAACCCATCACATTTAAAATTAATTGGAATATCCATACTAAACATTATTCTCATTATTTTCCTTTAATTGTGCTCCCTAAATTGTGCACTAAGAGAAAAATATCTGAAAAATTTGATGTTCATACTTTAACTCCCAGAATCCACCCAAGAACTTAAAAAACATAATAAACCATGATTAATTTCCAAAAATATACCCTTTATATAATCCATATATCAAAATTTCAGTCCAACTCTTGATTCCCAAAATGACTACTTCTCCAGATTCAAAAATTCAAATTCTCCCTGAAATTCACATCCCTTAAAACATAGGTCTTTACAACCTACCCACCCAATGACATCTCATCACCAATAAGGATTTTTGGTTTTATCCATAAATATTGATCTAATTTAGATATAAATTCATAATCAAATTTCATCATTCAATCCTGAAATGCTGAATGAGATTCTATTGTGAAACTCTAAACACAATGTGCGTTATTCATCAACAACTGAGCTACCTATTCCTCACTATCATAAAAATAATAATGTAGTGATTACCCATTCCCTTCTATTTCAATACATCATGGTTTTATCAATCAATTAATCCTTTATCGGATGGTTCTATCTACCATAATACTTGGATCATAAAGGTTGTTTCTTGATCCATGGTCCACACCACCATTAAAATCACCTATTAAAATGTATTTTTAGTCTTACATCGATCTAAATAGTAAATGTTTAATCTATATAGACCCAATTATACACAGAAATTCTTGTGTTAACTCTTCTATCAACCCTTTCTCTAAAACTCGTGGTCTCAGTCACTGATGCAATATCACATCACCTGAATTCGATGCCTTAATCCCATGAGGCATCATAATATCATCTGAACATCTACACTAAAATCCAAACCCAAAATTTAGTATCATTATATTTTTGGATCTTCATCTAAAAAAATTATCTATTAGGTTGTCACCCTGAGTATAGGCACATCTTATATCTGACTCATTCTCAAATCACATCCAATCCATTTTGAGCCAAATTCCAATACACAGACTCTATCCAACCCCAAATCTGAATCTCAAATATAGTATACATCTAGGAACCAGAAAAAACCGGGTTCATATACTCACATACATATCAATTCCATATCATCAATCCACTGAATGGTCTCACTTCACCCATGACCCTACCCACATGAGGTTCATTCTCCCACGATTGATACCATTCTCCCTACTATATGACTATCATCCTTATCTCATTGTAAATAAAAATTTATGATCTACAGGACCCACACTTCATCCATTACCACACGTAACGATTGGATATGATCATCTTTCATATACTTTATCACTAATCCAAAACACTAACTACCACCCATTCTTAACTCACTAGGAATATCATCCTCAATATCTATTATAATTTTCCTTCATAATGAGGGTCACACCCTCAAATGGACAATATTTCACTCCCCACCATTTATATTTTCTTATACCTAACCTCGAGTGCAACATCAATAGGTTCTATCATCACACATGTTTCTATCCACTCTATTCAATCTCTATATCATGTTAACCCTTACAAAATCACAACCATAGGTAGACTGCATTAAAATAATCCAACCCATCCATGGTATTTATAATACCCTGATATTTTTTAATATATTTACCCTAAAATAAATCTAATATATTTGATATCTTGTGATATATGAAACCCCATGTCTAAATGAACTATGATATAGTATATTATTTTAACCAATTTGTTAAATTCAAAAAATGAATAGGAATAAACAAATTCTGATTATTATTTTCTTTTAAAATATATTTGTCCTCAAAAATGGATTTTATTAATTTCTGTTAGAAAATAATATATTTAATTTCTATCAATTTTAGAAATTTTATTTGAAAAAATAATCTTCATGTAAGAAATCATCATCTAAAAATTATCTTACAATGAAATTTTGATAATTTTATGAAGAGATTCATTTTTCAATGAATAGTGAAATATACTGACTTTTATTGAAAATTTTCGTTGTGTTTCTAGAATTTAAAGAGATTAATTTTTTTAAAATAATTTAAAAGAAAAATTAGTTATTTTATATTATTAAAAATCCAATAAAGTTTACTATAATCAGTTTTATGTTGTATTTTGGTTTTAAAACTTTTTATACTTATGAAAACATTTTCTTGGAAAACTAATTTTCATCTTGTTTTATGTGTTTAATTTTAAGTTGAATTCTACCAATTTTGTGAATTTAATTTGGTAAAACAGATTTCATATTTTGAATCAGAATAATTAATATTATATAATAATGTAAAATAATTTTTTTTTCATTGTTAATAGTAACTGAGGTAAAAAAAATTAATATCACAGTTAAGTTTAAAACAGGTTTATCACGGGTTAAACAAAGAGATAAGGATATGTGTTACAATTAAACTTGTCTAAATCCTATTTTATGGAAATATTTCAACCTCATATTATACCATATTTCAATCTCTACTGATTTTTAATTATTTTTCCTGAGTATAAAATTATTATATTTTAATATTTTAAGAAATTACACTTGTGTTCTCTCACCCACTTATAAATAAACACCCATTCATTCTCCTTTTTACACTATCTTTAGTAATATAGATAAACCAAACCCTACCCAATTATATTATAAAATTACCTATATACGAATGAGAGTTTATTTTATTCTTAAAGACTGTAACGCCCCGACCCCAGCTACCCAAAGTCGGTGCATTACTTCGTAACATTGGCATGATCACAAAAGATCAAGTCTCGAAAGACCGATTAGTTTAGTAGCCTTGGAAACACTAGATACATTCGTAAACGTTACATTACATCATAAAGTGAAAAACTACAATAACAAAGTCTCCATAGTCCACCCTCATATCCTCTTCTCACAATCCCTGCAGGTCATTCATAAAATACTTCTTCACATCCTGGAAAATATTAAAACATTGAAAGGGGTGAGCTCAGATGCTCAGTAAGGATAACAATATTGCAGAAGCTTTTATAAGAAAACATAAGCATTTAAGGCAATGTATAACTAAAAGAAAAGCCTTATTGAACTTGAACTTCAGCATAATATGGCAAAAGTAAAATAAAATAATGCCATTACTTACTCACATGGATATTCTACTAGACAAATAATCACATGCAATAACAATAACCACTTTCATAATGAGGGAATGTGTAATGCCGGACATTCTGAAACATTTTGTCAAGGCATCGACCAAGACATCTAAAATGATTAAGGCCTCGGCCAAAACCATAAATCAAATTGGGAAAGGGCCTCGGCCAATTCCACGTCTAGTTGTCTCATGATACCTACCGATGCATCGAGGAGCTATAGCGGGCTCCACCCATCACTTATTAAGTCCAATACATTCCTCATATGAATAGGTTTAAACATATCATAAACCATAACATAATCGTATCACATAAAACATGCATAAAGGAAACATAACATTTCCACATTTCAATCATAAGATATCAATAAAACACATTGATATAATAAAAACACTTTCAAAACCATTTTCAATACCAAAATAAAAGAAAGTTAAAACTTTGTATTTATTTTTCATTAAAAAAAATGATGGCTTGTAGAGGAAGCCGAAACTCAAATAATTGTCATGGCGGCGGAGAAGTCATTGTCGCTGAATAAGTACAGAAAGAAAAACATTCCCTTTTGTCTTTTAGAAAAACGCTTCATATAAAAAAGATTCCTTTTGAATAAACGTAAAAGTCAAAGGGGTTTATACACCGTATAAAATAAAGTTGTGTATAAAACCAAATATGCCTCAATGAAAGGGGATTGAGACGAAGTCCTTAAAAGGTCATTTTTAAAATAAAATATATCTATTATGTGTATTCACTATAGGTACACATAAAGAAAGTAAAAATACAAAATAGGACATAATAATATCATGACATAATTTGAAAGTAGGAGATTAACCCAAAGAATGGAAGTTGGGTTAAGAAATTCCCTTACCTTGTGTCTGACTTGACTCAACCGTTCTTTAACCTCCTGAATAATAAACTAGAGTTAATATCTACCTTATTAAGAACCATTTTCAATTTCATTATCCTTTTTATATCACTTATTACAATGATATGAACATTATGTAATTATTTAAGTTAATAACGGTCGTTTTGTCGATCTTTGGTACTTGAGTCAACAATAAACTTCTTATAATTACAAGTTGTTTATGTGGTAGAATATCCATTATCTCCATAATTATATTCATCATTTAGATGTCATATATGTCATATATATCCAGTATATACATTCATTTATAATATTACGTAACATTTAGAGGTAAGAAATGAAATGCACCGTTCATGGAGACGGTAAGCCGTACGTACGCATGAATGCTACTTTCATTTCTATTTCATATTTAATGGAATGAAATCATAATTATATAAAGGTATAATATAGTTCCAGTATAATATCATATATAATATCATTTACTCCATCCTTTATACATCCCACATATGGCATTAACGATTCACATCACTTTGAGGGGGCGGTAGTCCGCACTTCCTAAAATGAAATTATCGCGTTTTACCCATAATGGAAATAATAAAGTATGCCATAAATGAGAAATACAGAAGCATAAGTAAAACATAAACATATTATATATCATATATAAAAATAGTGACATCTTAATGGCCACCTTTTAAGGTGTTATATGAGTGTTGAACAATCATCGTTTCGTGAGGCAGAAATTCGCCATCCACAGAAACCGTATGTTCATTAACCATTAGATGTAGGTGTGTGTAAGTTTAGCTAGAATCCTTCTTATAACAACATACTAGTATATTGAGGATACTGGTTTTGTTACAAAAGAAATGAGTAAAAAGATTTTAGGGGGTTGGAGAAGAAAAATAAACCAAAACAACATTAGAGAAGACATTACCTCAAACTCGGGTAACTCTTTTTGATTTGAGACAAAGGCTTCCTTGAGAAGATTTATTCCCAAATTGAGGCTTCTAGGAGTAATAGGGGGAAGTTGGGAGAGTATTTGGGCAGAGTTTGGCCGAGCCAAATGGCTTGAAAGTGTGAATGTGGTGGTAGAGGTGGGGGCCTTTTATAAGTGGAGAGGTGGGGCTCTTTTGGAAAGATTGAAATGATACATTATTACACAATGATTTTCGTATTCTAAAGGTCCCACACTTATATAATTCGTGACTAATGTGATAAGGGTTCGAAATCTACCCATCCAATAGTCTTTGTACAAGTGTAAGCCTTGGATTTTACATTATCTTCTCATTTTATTAAAATCGTTAAATAATGAGGTCATCGCTGCATCATAATGATGTCATAAATAATTTAATTTATTTAATTATAAAAAAAATACTATGATGTAGGAAATCTTTTTATCTTTCTAATGAATATTTATAGTCAAAATTTGGACTTGTGTAACCCCACTTAAAAACTGTTTTAGTAAAACACCTCATGTTTGTGTCAATTTAATTTTAACATTAAATAAATATATATTAATGTCATTTTCCAACTAAAGTGGCTCCATGGGGTCCCCAAGTTGACCCATGGGTTTTCTTGGTCGGCCATGACTCATCCAATAGGAGTAGGACAAGTGTCAAGCTCATATCATATTATTAAAACATTGTTTTTACCTTAAACTACACTAATTACCTCTAATCGCGATTAAGAACTTAAAAGTTACTATTCACCAAAAAATTATTTTAATCTCATTGAACCACATTTTACTTCTTAATGAAAACCATGTATGTCGGATTTTTGAAAATAAAATCACAGAAGTGGTAATATTTCATTTAAACGAAAAAGCAGTTATTTAACTACCGCTTAGTGGTTTCACTATTCATCAAAAATTGAAGGTTTTCAGAACAATGCCAAAATTTCACCCTAAGCTATAATTGGTATTCCGAATTAAAAAATGATGTCTATTTTATGAAATTCCAATCATATAAGTTGCATTAATTAATTTTATAATTAATTCCCGCTGTCACAACAAATAGCGTGTTTTTAAGAATCAATTTATATCAAAAGATTGACAATTGTTTCTGTCCAATTTTAATGTTAAATTAATTATAATGACCACCATTGGATAAAATAGTAAAAATATATTCTAATTATACTTTAAAACCACTAAATAGTATAATTTATCACTATAAATTATTTTGATTAAAAAATTTGTTTTTAAGTATTTTTCACAATTCATAAAAATTTAGAAGTTCTCAGAAAAATACCAAAAATTCAACTTAGGCTAATTTCGATATTACGAATACAAAAATGAAGTCCATTTTGAAATATAAAATTTCTATAATTTTAAAAAGTGGTTATTACTATTCATAACGGCTACTTTGATTAGTCGCGTTGTTTTAGAACTCGAAGTTGCGTACAATGCAAGCTATTGCATTATTGAATGAGAAGCGTATCATGGAAGCTCGGGGTGTTACATTCTCCCCTCCTTCAATAAATTGCGTCCTCGCAATTTGAAATTTTTCTTTGAAAATAAAATGTTGAAAAGACAAAATACCTTTGAGGAAAGCCCATATCGGAAATAAGGTTAATAAATATATAACATTAAAAGAAAGCAGGATAAGTACAAAGGTCACCCGATATAGCCCATTCTAGGATTATATGAAAATATGGATATGGAGGAGAAACAAACCATCAAGGTCTGATGGAGAGTTATAGAAAACAGTATTAGGATAAAGTTTGACCACAAGAAAATCACAAACTTGTGATTGGTTAAACGGTCATTGAATCCCCAGTTGGAAAAGTTAACCGACAACATTTTTGTTTTAAGATACCTTTTATAATGTTGAGGAATTTATTTAGGAGATTTACTAAGAACGTAAGGGAATATACATACTTGTTATGTATACTTTCATTCGTTAATAAATTTTTACCACAAACCCATCTTTTACTCCAAATGGTAACGGAACTCAAAAATATTCTTTTTATCCTAATTGTATAAGGTTCCAAATATTAACGCATGCCATTTAGATTAGTAAAACTGTTTTGTAATAACCAGGGACTTCCTATAGGCTAGTGGTAGGAAATAAAGGCCTGTCGCACTATGATAGTGGGTTCGATTCCTGTAGCTTTGTCCGACGCGACGGGTTATGCCCCACCCTGCAGGTTGTCCTTCTTCCTAAAACAATAGTATTATAATATTCCAAAAATAATCTTCAGAAATTCTTTAACCTTAAACAATATTATCCATGGTTCAACTTAATCCATTCCAACCTTAATAGTTATCCAAAATACCTCCGTCCAGACTTTCTCTAAAGGGTCGTTAAATTCCAAAATCAATTGTAACCTCAGATTCCCCAAACAAAGTAAATTTTCTCTTATTGTCACATACTAAAAATATGATTACCTTAATCATATTAAATCCTTAATGAAAACAACATGTACTGCAGTACAATCCTTATATATCACATTATTCTTATAACCATAATCTAGTTCCTGAGTCCAAAAACACAAATACAATAATTATTCCGCTTCAACTGTAGTCACAGCATAAGATTGGCCTTGATCCCTTGGCCTTTTCTGAGGTAAGTTTACCTGACGCTTAGGACATTCATTTGCATAATGCCCCATTTCCCTACAATTGTAGCATTCAACTTTGACAGCCTCTTTCTTTCCCTTGCAATCACGAGCCTGGTGACCCTTTTCTCCACATTTATAACAAACTCCCATTCCTTTTAGGCAAGTACCAGGGTGATTCTTCCCACAATTATCACATAATGGAAAATCCTTCTTTCCCTTTTTCCCTTTATCTGTCTCTTGTTCCACCGTTCTCTTCTTCTCTTGCTTTACTTTGTTTTCATAAGACTTAGAGAATTCCTTTTCTGTCTTGATAGCACACGAGACAATATCTTCGTATGATGAGAAGGATTGTGATACTAAAGCTCGACGGAGAAATGGTTTTAACCCATCAAAGAAACGATCAATCTTACTCCTTGGGTTACGTATATAATCGGCTGCATGCCTCGCTAACCTTGTAAAGTTAGCCTCATACTTTGCGACATTCTCATCCTCCTTCTGCCTCAGACTCAGAAATTTCCTTTCCATATCTGCTCGATGGTCACGAGGAAAGTATTTTTCTAAGAAAAGATCTTTGAACTCCCTCCATTCCATATTCGATACTTCATCATCTTCCTTTGCGTTTTGAATCAGCGACCACCACTGATCGGCATCTCCAGTGAGGCGGTAAACTTCCATGACAACCTTCTCCCTTTCACTACTCCCCAAGGCATGGAATATTTTCTCTAAGGAATTTATCCATTGCTCAGCTACTATAGGATTTGAACTCCCATTGAAGGTTGGTGGTTGTTGCCTCATGAATCGATCTAACATTGATCCTCCACGCTGTGGATCAGGGTGCTCCATACAGGTAAGGTTATTATTCATAACCTGAGTAAGTTGTCCCAGTATGGTGATTAGCTGATCGGCACTAGTTGTATCTTCAGATCCACAATAATTATCTTGAGCAGGAGGGAAATCCCTACATGGAGTTCGTGCATTGATACGGTTTCCATTCCTTCCACTAGGCGCCATTTCTAAACAATGGCATAAAATAGATTAGTTTATGAATCAAAATACATAATCCCATACTTTTAAAACACTTAACATAAATTTAACTATTTATGGATATAATCCATTATCATAAAAAGAAATTTTTTCTTTGAGGAAGTATATACTCATAACCCTTCATAGTGGTTTGTAAAGAAAATGAGAATTATCCTAATCATATCCCCCGGGAGTGTCGTAACCAAGAATACAGCAAGGCCCGTTGTCGTGCACCAGTTCCCGTTCGAGTCTAGCTCAAAGCGGTGTTTTCGGGTTTTACCCCTAGGTACATCTGTGCCAGAGCCGCCTCTATCTGCTCGTATCCAGACAAGGATGTATTGCTCTGAAAACTCACAAAATATCTACAATAACAAAATTCTAGGAAGTTCTTCTATACTAATCCTCAATGTGTATCTTCGGGATATGTGCTCTAATCAGAGTTTATCTAAATCTAGCTTCCAACGTTAGTACTAAACTGCCTCTGATACCAACTGTAACGCCCCGACCCCAGCTACCCAGAGTCGGTGCATTACTTCGTAACATTGGCATGATCAAAAAAGATCAAGTCTCGAAAGACCGATTAGTTTAGTAGCCTTGGAAACACTAGATACATTCGTAAACGTTACATTACATCATAAAGTGAAAAACTACAATAACAAAGTCTCCATAGTCCACCCTCATATCCTCTTCTCACAATCCCTGCAGGTCATTCATAAAATAATTCTTCACATCCTGGAAAATATTAAAACATTGAAAGTGGTGAGCCCAGATGCTCAGTAAGGATAACAATATTGCGGAAGCTTTTATAAGAAAACATAAGCATTTAAGGCAATGTATAACTAAAAAAAGCCTTATTGAACTTGAACATCAGCATAATATGGAAAACGTAAAATAAAATAATTCCATTACTTACTCACATGGATATTCTACTAGATGAATAATCACATGCAATAACAATAACCACTTTCATAATGAGGGAATGTATAATGCCGGACATTCTGAAACATTTTGTCAAGGCCTTGGCCAAGACGTCTAAAATGATTAAGGACTCGGCCAAAACCATAAATCAAATTGGGAAAGGGCCTCGGCCAATTCCACGTCTAGTTGTCTCATGAGACCTACCGATGCATCGAGGAGCTATAGCGGGCTCCACCCATCACTTATTAAGTCCAATACATTCCTCATATGAATTGGTTTAAACATATCATAAACCATAACATAATCGTATCACATAAAACATGCATAAAGGAAACATAACATTTCCACATTTCAATCACAAGATATCAATAAAACACATTTATATAATAAAAACACTTTCAAAACCATTTTCAATACCAAAATAAAAGAAAGTTAAAACTTCGTATTTATTTTTCATTAAAAAAAATGATGGCTTGTAGAGGAAGCCGAAACTCAAATAATGGTCATGGCGGCGGAGAAGTCATTGTCGCCGCATAAGTATGGAATGATAAACATTCCCTTTTGTCTTTTATCAAAACGCTTCATATAAAAAATATTCCTTTTGAATAAACGTAAAAGTCAAAGGGGTTTATACACCGTATAAAATAAAGTTGTGTATAAAACCAAATATGCCTCAATGAAAGGGGATTGAGACGAAGTCCTTAAAAGATTATTTTTAAAATAAAATATATCTATTATGTGTATTCACTATAGGTACACATAAAGAAAGTAAAAATACAAAATAGGACATAATAATATCATGACATAATTTGAAAGTAGGAGATTAACCCAAAGAATGGAAGTTGGGTTAAGAAATTCCCTTACCTTGTGTCTGACTTGACTCAACCGTTCTTTAACCTCCTGAATAATAAACTAGAGTTAATATATACCTTATTAAGAACCATTTTCAATTTCATTATCCTTTTTATATCACTTATTACAATGATATGAACATTATGTAATTATTTAAGTTAATAACGGTCGTTTTGTCGATCTTTGGTACTTGAGTCAACAATAAACTTCTTATAATTACAAGTTGTTTATGTGGTAGAATATCCATTATCTCCAGAATTATATTCATGATTTAGATATCATATATGTCATATATATCCAGTATATACATTCATTTATAATATTACGTAACATTTAGAGGTAAGAAATGAAATGCACCGTTCATGGAGACGGTAAGCCGTACGTACGCATGAACGCTACTTTCATTTCTATTTCATATTTAATGGAATGAAATAATAATTATATAAAGGTATAATATAGTTCTAGTATAATATCATATATAATATCATTTACTCCATACTTTATACATCCCACATATGGCATTAACGATTCACATCACTTTGAGGGGGCGGTAGTCCGCACTTCCTAAAATGAAATTATCGCGTTTTACCCATAATGGAAATCATAAAGGATGCCATAAATGAGAAATACAAAAGCATAAGTAAAACATATACATATTATATATCATATATAAAAATAGTGACATCTTAATTTCCACTTTTGAAGGTGTTATATGAGTGTTGAAAAATCATCGTTTCGTGTGGCAGAAATTCTCCATCCACAGAAACCGTATGTTCATTAACCATTAGATGTAGGTGTGTGTAAGTGTAGCTCGAATACTTCTTATAAAAACATACTAGTATATTTAGGATACTGGTGTTGTTACAAAAGAAATGAATAAAAAGAGTTTAGGGGGTTGGAGAAGAAAAATAAACCAAAACAACATTAGAGAAGACATTACATCAAAATCGGGTAACTCTTTTTGATTTGAGCCCAAGGCTTCCTTGAGAAGAGTTCTACCCAAAGTGAGGCTTCTAGGAGTAATAGGGGGAAGTTGGGAGAGTATTTGGGCAGATTTTGGCCGAGCCAAATGGCTTGAAAGTGTGAATGAGGTGGTAGAGGTGGGGGCCTTTTATAAGTGGAGAGGAGGGGCTCTTTTGGAAAGATTGAAATGTTACATTATTACACAATGCTTTTCGGATTCTATGTCACGACCCGACCTCGGGGCCCGTGCCGTGACTACCCCAAGCCCGCCTTCCATAGGCCAGGGGCTGGCGACTAGCACCAATGGCGTAAATCCCGATAACTGGGAAGGCATTGCCATTACAAAAGCAAACAAACACCACAGAGTAAGCAAGCGGAAAAGTAAACACAAGCGAAGAAAAGAAAAAGGGCCGGAAATACAAGCCCAACTGTAAAGTACAACTCGAAAGGGAAAAACAGCAGCTGGAAGAACGAACCGGCTCCTGGGTCGTCCTCCTCGATTCCTACCTGAAGGGTAGGTACAGATGGCTCAGCTCCTGGATCGTCCACCACGGATCCTACCTGAAGGGTAGGTACAGATAGCTCCTCTACTCCTCGGGTCCTGTTGTCTACTCCGGGTACGTCCGCCCAGTGGTCCTCCTCCGGGTACCGACCTGCTCCGCAAGCCTCAACTGCGATCTGCGCTGTCCGTCGTCTGCAACCAACACAACGAAGTGCAGGCATAGCCCGTGCAGGGGTGAGTATAAGCTACTCAGTAGGGACCCCGAGACCCTTAAGGTCTCACTAAATCCAACATGGATATCCACAAAGCAAAGACAGCAATCACGAAGTAACATCAGACTCTACTTAGGTATATGCCCATACATATACCTAAGTCATCAAGTAGCCCATCCAATCACAAGGATACACAAAAATCATGAAATCAACGGATAACCATCACCCAGGTACATGCCCATACATATACCTAAGTTATCAAGCGACCCATCTCAATCATGAGGAAACGCAAAGATTCATTGACTCAGCTCAACCAGGATTTTTCATTATCGAAACCGTAGCTACTGAAGAGCTCCGTCTCTAGAGTGTATAGTGGTCCTGTCACGACTCCGAGGTACTGCTCACTAACCTAAGACTGCTGAGGTACTCCTCCTGTCGAGTACTGCGGGTTTGCGGCCAACTACCGGGCGCTCCGTCCGCTGAGGGTCTGTCGCCAAATACCGTGCGCTCACCCAAATAGCCTACTGAGGTACTCCTCCTGTCGAGTACCGCGGGTTTGCTGCCAACTACCGGGCGCTCCGTCCGCCGTGGGTCTGTCGCCAAATACCGGGCGCTCCGTCCACTGGGCTAGTCGACTCACTCCAAGTTGAGTCGGTCAAGCAGTCGTCAGGTCTCAGCCGGCTACACGGTCTCCGTACTCTGCACGCTCGTCTCTGGGAGGGTCCGCTCCATGAGCTACTGTTCGATACTCCAAGTATCTCAAGGTCTCACGAAGAAGTATCTCAAAGGACCGCCTCGTCACAGGGGTCTCAACGCAACAGACGGCGCGTCGATCGGACGCCCGGTCTGTGAGTTATTAGCCTTTTCGTCCCAGGGGCCCGGTTGGTTTCGTGAGCAAAACCAATCCCGGCCGTATCTCAACTGTACCCTGAACTCTCATAGGGTATACTCATAGGGACCGTTACTAAACGTAAACACCAACGCCGCTGACGGTTCGTCGAACGGACGTCCTGTCTGAAAGATATCATCTTTTCCATTCCAGGGGCCCGGTTGGATTTCGGGTGCGATCCAACCCGGCCACTACTATCTGTATCCAAAACTCGGGCGAAGGATGTCAAAAGTTCCGTATCGTAAACAGGAACTCAACGCAACAGACGGTGCGTCGATCGGACGCCCGGTCTGAGAGTTATTGGCATTCTCGTCCCCGGGGCCCGGTTGGTTTTTAAGGAAAAACCAACCCGACCGTACTCCACTTGCGTCCAAACCTCGGGCGGAGTATGCCAAAAGATCCGTCTCACTAAGAGGAACACAACGCGGCTGACGGCACGTCAATCGGACGTCCGTAGCTCAAGATATGTGAATTTGACCGAAATGGTCCGAAAACGGGGGGGGTCCGGGTCCGGGCCGACCCGGCCCGACCCCCCCTGGGTCGGCCCGAACCGGGTCCGACCCGGTTGTCCCGGCCCCGCCCGGCCAGGGCCGGTCCGGCTCGGCTCGGCCGAGCGGCCTGACAGCCCCGCGGCACCCGCGGGGTGTCGCGCTGGACACCCGCGGGGTGCCGCCTGACAACCCCGCGGCACCCGCGGGTGTCGCGCTGGACACCCGCGGGGTGTCGCCTGACAACCCCGCGGCACCCGCGGGTGTCGCGCTGGACACCCGCGGGGTGTCGCCTGACAACCCCGCGGCACCCGCGGGGTGTCGCGCTGGACACCCGCGGGGTGTCGCCAGACAGCCCCGCGGCACCCGCGGGGTGCCACCCTGGACACCCGCGGGGTGTCGCCAGACAGCCCCGCGGCACCCGCGGGGTGCCACCCTGGACACCCGCGGGGTGCCGCCGCCTCCGGCCGCCGGCGCCGCCGCGCCGGCGACCCGCGCCGCCGCCGGCTTCCGCGGGCCACCGGAGGCGCTCCGGTGGTCCGATTTGCTTCACGTCTGCGCCTACGGTCATCCCGGGACCCGACCTTCACTGCGAAGGCCTCAAAATTAACTTGCGGCCTCGTTTGTCGTCGCCCGTCAATCTGCGCTCAAGAACAAAATAAAATTAATTTAATCTGTGGCCTCTTTGGCGCGGCGCGACGACGTCGCGTGCTTGATCGACTTTCTCGGCGTGGCGCGAAGGCGTCTCGATCTTGTTTGATTTCGTTCCACAGCGCGGCGCGACGGCGCCGCTCAATAGTTGTCGTACGATTCCCGCGTGGTGCGACGGCACCACGCCATCTCGCTCCATCCGCAAGAAACAACAAGAATAAAGGAGGGGGGGTTCGGCTGTGTTTGTGCGGCCCGACCCCCCTCGCATTAGATTGATAACAATCGGCCTTTCTAGAACGAAAATCCATCACAATCTTTTTAAAATAAATAAAAAGATTCGGAAACAAGGGCCGACAAAGAAAAAGAACCTTCTAGATCGAAGGAAAGATCAACAACTTTAAAAAGGGTTTAAAACCCCTACCTCAAGCGTTGTCGCTCGCGAGTTCGTCGCGGAAGAGGACGATCGTCGCGGAAGAAACGTCGCCGGAGAAACGTCGTTGATTCCGTTGTCGTCGAGGTGCGTCCGAAGGGAGAACGTCGCTTGGAAAGGAACGATCGTCGCGGAAGAAACGTCGCGGAAGAAGCGTCGTTGATTTCCGCGGTTTCGGCGTTCTTCGCCGGAGGCCGGCGTTCTTCGCGTTCTTCGCCGAAGAAGAACGCTCTCCTCCAAATTCTCCCCACGCCACAAGCTTCCACCCAAAATAAAATAAGAGTAATCTTATTTTATTAACGCACAAGCAACGATTAAAAAAAAAGAAACGAACAATTAATTCCAAGAATTAATTTACCAAAGAAACCGCCCAATTAATTGGACGAAAGAAACAGCCCAATTAAATGGTCTGTTAAGAATTTAGAAAACGCGTCGGTTGACTTTCAGTTTCTTTGACGGGTTTTTGCGGGTGCGTTACTTAGCGGAAAGAAACGGCGGGGTTCGTGCGGGCCCCACCTCACAAATATCCTACCAAGGGGTAGGATATTTCTGGATAGCATCCTATCCAGTTCAACTCAGTTCAAGCCGCCTTTAAGTGGCTTCAAGTGGCTTCCAAGTGGCTTAAGCGAAATAAAATAAAGTTGTCGCAAAATTATTTTATTTCTTAACTTTAAGCCCGAAAATTAAAAACCACATCCGAGCAAACGCAACTCCGGAAGAGGCGTTTCTAAGCGAATACCGGCGCTGCGATTTCATCGGTGCCCTCAGAATTTGATTCCGGGCACCGGTTAAAAAGTTAGAAAAACCCGCTCGTCCGTTCACTGAACGTACCCGAGCCGAACTTCGGAAAATGATTCCGGGCACACCGGGCCTCGGAATCAGGTGCCGTCAGAAACTGCGTTCTTGTAAAATTCCAAAGAAAATTAAGAAAAAAATTTCCTTGAAATTTACGGGTCTTTACATTACTCCCACCACAGGGCTTTACGTCCCCGTAAAGCTTCACCACAAACTTAGGGAAACAAAGCGGTACTGAGCACGCATCTGAGCCTTCCGCTCCCATGTGCTCACCTGGAGGTTCCCGCGCTGCCAAAGAAAGTGCACAAGAGGAATCGACCATCCTCCTAGGATCCGCTCCTGTCGATCCTCGATCCCCATAGGAACCTCTGTATAAGACACTCATCGCCACCGTCTATCTCCTCATGGTCGATGATACGCGAGGGGGTTGAGCACGTATCTCCTCAGTTGGGATACGTGGAAAACGTCGTGCACCTAGTGCAACTGAAGTGGATGGGCCAAGCGGTAAACCACCTCGCCTACCCAGCTGAGGACCTAGAAAGGTCCGTTGAACCTCGGAGATAACTTGCCTCCCAGGACACATCTCCGTAAACCTCGTCGAGGTGAGACCCGTAAGAAGACGTGGTCGTCATCCCCGAACTCCAGAGGTCCCCATTTCTGTTAGAACTGAAACTCAAAACGACTGCTGCTATGAGGGTAAGGTTGACCGACTCAAGAATGATCGGTCGCACCCTCCTGTGCAAGAGTTACCCTGCACTGCCTGGGGTTTCCTTTTTACGCCGACCAAGGAAAACCCACCCCAACGTTTGCCTAATACCGTCAATTTGAGTGTGAACAGTTATTGCCCATTCCATACTCAAACTAACGTCGTAAGGCCTCGACGCTGCCACCAAGAGATTCCAACCAGAACTCTCGCCTCGAAGGTCTGACCACACCACCGGCGTAAGTGTGATTATCGAGTCTCCTCCCAAGGTATCTCCAGACGTGAGGGTCAAGTCCACGGCTTACCGGAAACTCTAGGTCTGGAACAAGATTTGTGGAAGCGAGGAATGATTCATACCGACGTCTGTTACTACAACAGCTAGTAGTGGACATAGACTGTCCCTTGAATCATTTCTAGAGCCATTGGGTCACACTCCTTGACCGCATGCAGCTGCACTCTTCCTCCGCCATTCAGCTCCCTGAGCCTGGCGGGAATAACCAAGGCGGGTGGTTGTAGCATGCTAGGATGTACACCACCTCATGCTGCTCACCTAGCAGTGCCTCCACGTCTGCTGCTTTATAGACTCATCTCTCCTTTAAGCTTCCTCTTCTTGAAACATTTAACACGCCCGAGTCTCTAAGACCGGCACTGGTTTCCTGTTTCTTACTGCACTGTGCAGTCTTCATCCGCTCCTGGATGACTGCACCTCCTTTGCATATGATCTGGAAGAGCTGCTAAAATTTCTCCTTTGCCGAAAAGAGAAACCTGGTCTCATCCCCTCTCTAGATGAACCACGCCCATTGCCTAATACAGTCAATCCTGGCATGAAGGATGCATTCATGCCATGGATGACGTCGTAAGGCCTCGACGTAACTACTAAGAGATCCAACTGTCACTCTCGCCTCCAAGGGTCGAGTCACACTGTCGGCATCAGTGTGAGGTCACTGGGTCTCCTCCAGTTGAAATCTCGAAAGTGAGGGTCAAGTCAACAGTTTAACCGGGACCACTCAGTAACATCACAAAAGAGGACAGGAAGGCAAACATCACAAGATACGTGTCTTTATTTTATTGCAGCTCATGGTACAAAGACACAAAAACAACATCAACATGGAACTAGAAGTACAAGAGACGTATCCACTAGCTCCGCTCCTGCCCACCTGCTCCAGGATCTCTACTGCCTTGTCCACTGCTCTACTGTTGCTCAAGCATTCGTCGCTGCCTCTGCCTCGGTGGCTCCTCAAAAGCCTATGGATCAACTGTACGAGGAGTCGGACAGTCACGTGCCAGGTGACCCTTTCCGCGGCATGAGTAACACAACCTGCTCCTTGCACGGCTGGCTCTGTTCCCTCTCCGGGTGCCCCGCACCACCGGTCCTAAAACCCGAGATCGCCCAACTGCTTGTCTGGTCCTCCTAGACCTCTCCATAATCTGTCTACTGCCCACAGATGACTCGGCTTCTGATCGAAAAACACGCGGCAAAGGCAGCAGCTCCCGAACACCCTCGGGGTGTAGAGCTACTGGCACAAACTCCACCCTGAAGAAGGTCTCGAAGTCTTCCCATGTGAAAGCCATCCCATCGCAAAACTGGAACAAGTGGCTCCACCACCTGCCTGCTGCTGCCTGAAGAAGGCTGGCAGCAAAGGTCACCATGAAGTCTGATGGCGTCCCCACTAGCCTGAAGACTCCCACCACAGCCTCCAGCCAATCCTCAGCCGCCTGCGGGTCCGTCTCTCCCCCGAACCTGGGTGGCCTCTGGCGCTGGAACTCATGCAGTGCGCGCAAGTAGTGGGCATCGCCTACTGCTGGGGCTGGTGGCATCGGTGGCCCAACGTATGGTAGTATCGCTGGTGCCTCCGCTGGTGCCTCAACTGCAAGAGGGCCCTGTACCGAAGCCTCGTCGCTCGACAGACTATCAGTACGCACATCCCTCCGGGCTCTAGCTGGTCGTCCGAGAAAAGGCATCCTGAAAGGAACAACGTAACACGGTCAAACGATTATACCTGGTGAGCTGACCTGGTTTGAGCTGTTTTAAGGGGGGAAACCTTTTAAAACACACACGCAATCAGTGTTTTCGTGCACAAAGTCGGAAATCAGTTTCCAGGGTCCTGGTGTATGGATACGTCGGCCGCCCGCACCAACACTGGACTCCCTGAACTGAAAACCACACTCGGTACCCTTAACACTATTTCTTCATAGAAAGAAAGATCAGAGTCTACGGTAGAACCGACCACCTTTGATACCAATATGTCACGACCCGACCTCGGGGCCCGTGTCGTGACTACCCCAAGCCCGCCTTCCATAGGCCAGGGGCTGGCGACTAGCACCAATGGCGTAAATCCTGATAACTGGGAAGGCATTGCCATTACAAAAGCAAACAAACACCACAGAGTAAGCAAGCGGAAAAGTAAACACAAGCGAAGAAAAGAAAAAGGGCCGGAAATACAAGCCCAACTGTAAAGTACAACTCGAAAGGGAAAAACAGCAGCTGGAAGAACGAACCGGCTCCTGGGTCGTCCTCCTCGATTCCTACCTGAAGGGTAGGTACAGATGGCTCAGCTCCTGGATCGTCCACCACGGATCCTACCTGAAGGGTAGGTACAGATAGCTCCTCTACTCCTCGGGTCCTGTTGTCTACTCCGGGTACGTCCGCCCAGTGGTCCTCCTCCGGGTACCGACCTGCTCCGCAAGCCTCAACTGCGATCTGCGCTGTCCGTCGTCTGCAACCAACACAACGAAGTGCGGGCATAGCCCGTGCAGGGGTGAGTATAAGCTACTCAGTAGGGACCCCGAGACCCTTAAGGTCTCACTAAATCCAACATGGATATCCACAAAGCAAAGACAGCAATCACGAAGTAACATCAGACTCTACTTAGGTATATGCCCATACATATACCTAAGTCATCAAGTAGCCCATCCAATCACAAGGATACACAAAAATCATGAAATCAACGGATAACCATCACCCAGGTACATGCCCATACATATACCTAAGTTATCAAGCGACCCATCTCAATCATGAGGAAACGCAAAGATTCATTGACTCAGCTCAACCAGGATTTTTCATTATCGAAACCGTAGCTACTGAAGAGCTCCGTCTCTAGAGTGTACAGTGGTCCTGTCACGACTCCGAGGTACTGCTCACTAACCTAAGACTGCTGAGGTACTCCTCCTGTCGAGTACTGCGGGTTTGCGGCCAACTACCGGGCGCTCCGTCCGCTGAGGGTCTGTCGCCAAATACCGGGCGCTCACCCAAATAGCCTACTGAGGTACTCCTCCTGTCGAGTACCGCGGGTTTGCTGCCAACTACCGGGCGCTCCGTCCGCCGTGGGTCTGTCGCCAAATACCGGGCGCTCCGTCCACTGGGCTAGTCGACTCACTCCAAGTCGAGTCGGTCAAGCAGTCGTCAGGTCTCAGCCGGCTACACGGTCTCCGTACTCTGCACGCTCGTCTCCGGGAGGGTCCGCTCCATGAGATACTGTTCGATACTCCAAGTATCTCAAGGTCTCACGAAGAAGTATCTCAAAGGACCGCCTCGTCACAGGGGTCTCAACGCAACAGACGGCGCGTCGATCGGACGCCCGGTCTGTGAGTTATTAGCCTTTTCGTCCCAGGGGCCCGGTTGGTTTCGTGAGCAAAACCAATCCCGGCCGTATCTCAACTGTACCCTGAACTCTCATAGGGTATACTCATAGGGACCGTTACTAAACGTAAACACCAACGCCGCTGACGGTTCGTCGAACGGACGTCCTGTCTGAAAGATATCATCTTTTCCGTTCCAGGGGCCCGGTTGGATTTCGGGTGCGATCCAACCCGGCCACTACTATCTGTATCCAAAACTCGGGCGAAGGATGTCAAAAGTTCCGTATCGTAAACAGGAACTCAACGCAACAGACGGTGCGTCGATCGGACGCCCGGTCTGAGAGTTATTGGCATTCTCGTCCCCGGGGCCCGGTTGGTTTTTTAGGCAAAACCAACCCGACCGTACTCCACTTGCGTCCAAACCTCGGGCGGAGTATGCCAAAAGATCCGTCTCACTAAGAGGAACACAACGCGGCTGACGGCACGTCAATCGGACGTCCGTAGCTCAAGATATGTGAATTTGACCGAAATGGTCCGAAAACGGGGGGGGTCCGGGTCCGGGCCGACCCGGCCCGACCCCCCCTGGGTCGGCCCGAACCGGGTCCGACCCGGTTGTCCCGGCCCCGCCCGGCCAGGGCCGGTCCGGCTCGGCTCGGCCGAGTGGCCTGACAGCCCCGCGGCACCCACGGGGTGTCGCGCTGGACACCCGCGGGGTGCCGCCTGACAACCCCGCGGCACCCGCGGGTGTCGCGCTGGACACCCGCGGGGTGTCGCCTGACAACCCCGCGGCACCCGCGGGTGTCGCGCTGGACACCCGCGGGGTGTCGCCTGACAACCCCGCGGCACCCGCGGGGGGTCGCGCTGGACACCCGCGGGGTGGCTCCAGACAGCCCCGCGGCACCCGCGGGGTGCCCCCCTGGACACCCGCGGGGTGTCGCCAGACAGCCCCGCGGCACCCGCGGGGTGCCACCCTGGACACCCGCGGGGTGTCGCCAGACAGCCCCGCGGCACCCGCGAGGTGCCACCCTGGACACCCGCGGGGTGCCGCCGCCTCCGGCCGCCGGCGCCGCCGCGCCGGCGACCCGCGCCGCCGCTGGAGACGCTCCGGTGGTCCGATTTGCTTCCCGTCTGCGCCTACGGTCATCCCGGGACCCGACCTTCACTGCGGAGGCCTCAAAATTAACTTGCGGCCTCGTTTGTCGTCGCCCGTCAATCTGCGCTCAAGAACAAAATAAAATTAATTTAATCTGCGGCCTCTTTGGCGCGGCGCGACGACGTCGCGTGCTTGATCGACTTTCTCGGCGTGGCGCGAAGGCGTCTCGATCTTGTTTGATTTCGTTCCACAGCGCGGCGCGACGGCGCCGCTCAATAGTTGTCGTACGATTCCCGCGTGGTGCGACGGCACCACGCCATCTCGCTCCATCCGCAAGAAACAACAAGAATAAAGGGGGGGGGGGGGGGTTCGGCCGTGTTTGTGCGGCCCGACCCCCCTCGCATTAGATTGATAACAATCGGCCTTTCTAGAACGAAAATCCATCACAATCTTTTTAAAATAAATAAAAAGATTCTGAAACAAGGGCCGACAAAGAAAAAGAACCTTCAAGATCGAAGGAAAGATCAACAACTTTAAAAAGGGTTTAAAACCCCTACCTCAAGCGTTGTCGCTCGCGAGTTCGTCGCGGAAGAGGACGATCATCGCGGAAGAAACGTCGCCGGAGAAACGTCGTTGATTCCGTTGTCGTCGAGGTGCGTCCGAAGGGAGAACGTCGCTTGGAAAGGAACGATCGTCGCGGAAGAAACGTCGCGGAAGAAGCGTCGTTGATTTCCGCGGTTTCGGCGTTCTTCGCCGGAGGCCGGCGTTCTTCGCGTTCTTCGCCGAAGAAGAACGCTCTCCAAATTCTCCCCACGCCACAAGCTTCCACCCAAAATAAAATAAGAGTAATCTTATTTTATTAACGCACAAGCAACGATTAAAAAAAAAAGAAACGAACAATTAATTCCAAGAATTAATTTACCAAAGAAACCGCCCAATTAATTGGACGAAAGAAACAGCCCAATTAAATGGTCTGTTAAGAATTTAGAAAACGCGTCGGTTGACTTTCAGTTTCTTTGACGGGTTTTCGCGGGTGCGTTACTTAGCGGAAAGAAACGGCGGGGTTCGTGCGGGCCCCACCTCACAAATATCCTACCAAGGGGTAGGATATTTCTGGATAGCATCCTATCCAGTTCAACTCAGTTCAAGCCGCCTTTAAGTGGCTTCAAGTGGCTTCCAAGTGGCTTAAGCGAAATAAAATAAAGTTGTCGCAAAATTATTTTATTTCTTAACTTTAAGCCCGAAAATTAAAAACCACATCCGAGCAAACGCAACTCCGGAAGAGGCGTTTCTAAGCGAATACCGGCGCTGCGATTTCATCGGTGCCCTCAGAATTTGATTCCGGGCACCGGTTAAAAAGTTAGAAAAACCCGCTCGTCCGTTCACTGAACATACCCGAGCCGAACTTCGGAAAATGATTCCGGGCACACCGGGCCTCGGAATCAGGTGCCGTCAGAAACTGCGTTCTTGTAATATTCCAAAGAAAATTAAGAAAACAATTTCCTTGAAATTTACGGGTCTTTACATTCTAAAGGTCCCAAACTTATATAATTCGTGGCTAAGGTGATAAGGGTCCGAAATCTACCCATCCAATAGTCTTTGGACAAGGGTAAGCTTTGGATTTTACATTATCTTTTCATTTTATTAAAATCGTTAAATAATGAGGTCATCGCTGCATCATAATGATGTCATAAATAATTTAATTTATTTAATTGAAAAAAAATACTATGATGTAGGAAATATTTTTAGCTTTCTAATTAATATTTATAGTCAAAATTTGGACTTGTGTAACCCCACTTAAAAACTGTTTTAGTAAAACCACTCATGTTTGTGTCAATTTAATTTTAACATTAAATAAATATATATTAATGTCATTTTCCAACTAAAGTGGCTCCATGGGGTCCCCAAGTTGACCCATGGGTTGTCTTGGTCGGCCATGACTCATAAAATAGGAGTAGGACAAGTGTCAAGCTCATATCATATTATTAAAACATTGTTTTTACCTTAAACTACACTAATTACCTCTAATCACGATTAAGAACATAAAAGTTACTATTCACCAAAAAATTATTTTAATCTCATTGAACCACATTTTACTTCTTAATGAAAACCATGTATGTCGGATTTTTGAAAATCAAATCACAGAAGTGGTAATATTTCATTTAAACGAAAAATCAGTTATTTAACTACCACTTAGTGGTTTCACTATTCATCAAAAATTGAAGTTTTTCAGAACAATGCCAAAATTTCACCCTAAGCTATAATTGGTATTCCGAATTTAAAAATGATGTCTATTTTATGAAATTCCAATCATATAAGTTGCATTAATTAATTTTATAATTAATTCCCGCTATCACAACAAATAGCGTGTTTTTGAGAAACAATTTATATCAAAAGATTGACAATTGTTTATGTCCAATTTTAATGTTAAATTAATTCTAATGACCACCATTTGATAAAATAGTAAAAATATATTCTAATTATACTTTAAAACCACTAAATTGTATAATTTATCACTATAAATTATTTTGATTAAAAAAGTTGTTTTTAAGTATTTTTCACAATTCATAAAAAATTAGAAGTTCTCAGAAAAATACCAAAAATTCAACATAGGATAATTTCGATATTACGAATACAAAAATGAAGTCCATTTTGAAATATAAAATTTCTATAATTTTAAAAAGTGGTTATTACTATTCATTACGGCTACTTTGATTAGTCGCGTTGTTTTAGAACTCGAAGTTGCGTACAATGCAAGCTATAGCATTATTGAATGAGAAGCGTATCATGGAAGCTCGGGGTGTTACAAAGACCATTATAATGGTTCTTGAGAAAGGATCTAAAGGAGGCTAACAAAAGGAGATGTAATCGTCTTACCCAAACTCTATCATTTTATTTCTTATTATACTTGCTCTAAATATATGGTATTAAACATTTATTATAAATTAATTATCGTAAATTTTCTAAAATTTTATTATTATTATATAACCACAAATATCCAACTTCTAGTTCTATCAAATGGTGAGTCAAAGGGTCACTCATGCATGTGTATGGACTACTATTTCCACGTAGCGAAACAATCCATCTTCCGTCACCATATTTCAAGGATGGTTATTACGATGGTTTTAAGTTTTATAAATGATATTAATGATATTATTATTCTTTTTTAATTGTAATATAATATCTATCTACATACCTTCTAACCCATTGGAAAATAGTAACATCACTGGTGCGTATGTGTGGACTACAGCCTCCATAAAGAGATGTGATTTTTTTCAGTTTTTCTTTACATGGATGGTAATAAGGATAGATTTAATAAATAGATATGATATATATAATATAATAATTATTCTATAAAGTTGAATTATTATTTATATTTCTTTTATTCTATCCTTCAAAAGATGAAAACAACGTTCATGCATACGATCGGCCTACCATCTCTATAAATGGTGAAATTCATTTTTCTATCTCTAACTTGTATAGATGACTCATAGAATATATATAATGAATATATATGATATTTATAAAATGATTAATATTATGGATACTATTTTTAAATGATTAATTTATAAGGTCTAGAACTACTGAACCGAATTTCACATGAAAAATGAAACAGTTAACACCCTAAAACTGTAATTTTAATAAGGAATTATTAATAAAAGGTTGTTGAAATTCTATAATTGGATAATATATTATATTAAAAATATTTAAATTATTATAGTATATAATTATAATAAATTTAAATTTATTCTAGAATATTGTAGAGTGCTTTTTAAGTAATTTTAACATGAGGTAACTGATTTATGTTACAATCTCCTTATTTATCGAGATTGTTTATAATCAAGTTTTGAATGATGAAATTTCATGATCTATCTATCACTAATACTAGGAATTGTCCTATAATATGTTTATTTTTATATATTACATGTTTTCCATTTGTTTTTCTCTCTTTAATAACTTATGATACTAAAATAATGTTTTTAAGAAAAATTTACTTTATTTCTCTCTTCGGTCAAAAACCATGTTCTTCCATATCTATGTTATCTAGAATGTTGTCAAGAATGTTTTTAACAATCAACAATGATTTTTTAATTTAATTTTAATCCATTGTTTAATATTTACAAATATTTTAAATGGAATATTCTTTTTTAACGAATAAGGTACTTTTAAATTTTTACCAAAAATGTAGAAGGAATATTTGTTTTTATATATATATCATGAATAAACAATTTATACTATCATGACCACTTAATTATTTGAAGATTCCTCTAAACTATTCAAAGTCAATTCTTAAATAATTTTTTCCCATAATATTTGGGGAATTGTTAGATTTTATATAAGTGGCATCCAATTGAAAAGTGGTTGTGATCCAAGAAGAAAATCCTCATTTTTATATCGATGGTTTAAGACTATGATGATGATATGTTTATTAAACTAGTTTATTTTCCTAGGTTTATGATATAATGTAATATTGAAATGTCTATGAAACTTTTTTCCTTTCTATGGTTTTTGATATATGATAAATGATTTATAATCTGAAGGCACAAAAATGGATGAATTATGATTATGAGACAGGTGATCTTGGAATTATATAGCCCCCCAATGCATTAGAAAAATATGATATCTCATGACATAACAAAGTCTAAAATATGGATTGAAACTAGTTCAATAAGAGACTTTATCCACTATGATAGTCTTGTGAGTGAACCTTGACTAAGGATATTATGGAATTGGGAGTGAACCTAGTCCATTATGATGGTCTTGGTAGTGATCCTTGACTAAATAGATTATTTTCTATGATTATGTGTCTTCCAAAAACATATGTATTATTCCAATTTTATGCTCTCATTGATCGTGTACTTAAATTCCTTATTGATTCATGTCTAATGAACTATCATGATTTCAGCCATGATTTAGGATTATGATCTATGATGTGCTTAGTATGGTTTTCAAATTTTAAGCTCATGTTCTCATACCCTCATGCTCATATTAGGATTTAATTATCATTGATATATCCCTTGTTTAACCTTACTAAACATATATTCTTACATGTTATTATGTCTTATTCCCCATGTTCTGAAGAAAGGTTATAAGTATGATTTTTCTTATAATGGTGATAGTTATGAAGAAATTAGTAAGAAGTGATTTAGATCTCTTATAATCGAATTTTTAATATATCTAAATTTTCAAATACACAAAACTTATATCATTATGGAATGGGTCATAATTTTATGTAATGGACATTCATATATTAAGATTTAATATCTATATATAAAAATTATGGATTACTATAGTTGGTATCAGAGAAAGGTTTAGTTACTTTTGGAAAATAGGATAAGAAAAAAAATTGTGATAATTTTAGTAAAATCTTATGTATATGAGAACATCAAAAGTTTAAGTAAATAAATAAGTTTGTTTTTTCAAGAAAAAAATACTTTTATGGATATTACAAGATTTTGTTTAGGTATAGATTAATATAGGGGTAATAACTCCAAAAGGTGTTGGTCTAGTATATCTCATCCATAATTCTGGTACATAGTGAGTGGGACCTTACTATGAATATAGTTTGACAATATGGGGGGTATACTTTGGTCAATTCACATTTTATTTATAGAAAATTATAATGGAATTGAATATATTATGATCATGAATGACCTGGGATAAACAAAAGTTATAATAAATTGAAAATAAATTATCACCTTATAAATTATTTTTCCTGATTATTTGGTTTCCCACTAAGATTATTGTTTCTCACATTATGAAACTATTAGAAAAATGACCTATAACCCTAGATATATAGCCAGGGTTTTTTTATCTATGGCTATAACTTAGTTTATAGCCAAAGTTTTAATTAAAACTATGCCTATATGGTTGCGTGAATCTATCTCTCCCTGACCCAACTCACAACCCTAACTCGCGATCCAAACCCTCGAGACCTCTCCCCCCGTGACCTCTCCACTCGGCGGCTCTCTCATCTTGGTGGTGACCCTCTCCTCTTAATAGCCATCCTCTCTCGGTGGCCTCTCCTCTCAGTGGCCCTCTCCTCTCGGTGGCCCTCCTCTCTTAGTGGCCTCTCCTCTCAGTGTGCCTCTCTTCTCAGCGGCCCCCCTCTCTTGACAACCTCTACTCTCAGTGGCCCTCTCCTCTCAGCGGCCCTCCTCTCTCTGGCCCATTCCTCTCAGCATCCCTCCTCTCTTGGCGGCCTCTACTCTCGGCATCCCTATCTTGTGACATATTTGGGTCTTCTAACCCAATTACCTGGTGAATAAAAGAACTCAATAATGTCACTAACATCTCTTGTTAATTCGATCTCTGTTTTAAAAATGGATCACCTTCTTCAAATTCCTCTTGTTTATCCTCATGGATTTATTTCATCGACGGTGGAAGTTGTAGAATTCTATATTTGGATCTTATTATTTATATATTTATTGTATATTTTTGTGGTTTGGATAAGGTTTAAAATATTTTTTCATGGGTTTATTGGGAATTGTGTTGTTATGTGTTCCATGTGTTTTTTCTTCATTCTAGAACGTGTCAATTTGGAGATTTGATATTAGTAACTCTTGAACTAGGATCCCACCTTGATTATTAAGGCCCTTTAATCGTCATGTTTTGTTGTATACCATGGTTTTTACTATTTTAATTGTTTCATTTTAGGTAGTCCCATGAATTAAATTTATGATATGAATATTGTTTTTTTATTTAAAATTAATTTATAATATTGGTTAAGGGATTATATGAAATATGCTGGCCCAGAAAACGGAATCACCCATTGGTGTTTTTAATGGAAATGGTTTTGAAGCATAATTTGTGTTGTTTTAAAGATTAAATTCCCTTTAATTATATTATTTTTTGGATGTCAGAGTAGTGGATAGATGGTTGGGATGTTTAACATCTATAGTAGTAGGACATTCACAACATAAAGGGACACTCACAACATAAATGGTCTCCATGAAGAAATTTCAAGCTATTAATGTTGATGGATGAGGGTGGGGCCATTTTCCTTTTTTTATTTCATGACATGTAAAATGTTTACAATGTGAATTTATTTTTTCTATAGGAGTGTCCCTTGTCATAAGTCTCTGATGTAATGAACCTTCTGGTCACACTTTGAATGGTGGGTAGTGTGTGTTGTTTTAGTTAGGTAAGTCCCCTTTTTAATTGGGTTACTTATGATTTAGGTTATATGTGTGCATAAGAGATGCCATTTCATATATAATTAATACATTATATGGCCCTCTTTTAACCCCGTTCATTTATGGATATCATTGGATGTGTTTCAGAAATGAAATTATGTATATTCTTCTAGTAGTTTTCTCAATTCTACCATGAAATTATTTTCCACTAATTATAATTAAATTTCAACAAGGTTTTGGAGATTTTTCCATTGTATTATGGTGAAAATAATCAAATATGTGGGGTATTTTATATAACATGGTGAGGGGACGCCCCGAGATATTACATGTAGTCCATCATGAGTCATTTTGATGATGGTATATAATTTTATAAATTTTAATATATATATTTAAAAAAAATTGGAGAAACTTTATTGATTAATTATTGGTAAATGGTGATACCTTTGAGTGCCTTAGGATTTTTTTCATGTTGAGAGTAGACTGAACCTCATTTATAATGTTTTGGCATGACAGGGTTACCTAGTGAGATTTTTAAGAATTATTCCTATTTAAATTTCATTGTAAATATCAATTTTAATGATTTAATTCAATATAAATTGATAATAATTAAATAATTTATATGTTTTGGAATTATTTAGGGGATTATATGTTTGGTAAAATGCAATTGGAATTGAATGGACTTGGGTGAAGTTTATCAGGTGGAAAATTAAAAAGGAATAAATCCTAATAGGTTGAAGGAAACTCATTCATACCCTTTTGTTATTAGAAATTATATTTATATGGAATAGTATGTGAGGTATTCCCACCATGGGAATTTGATCCTTTTTATATTAATTGAATCGTTTTTTAAAAAAAATTATAAGTAAATGGATACTATGATGAGGCCATAATAGATCTTAGACACTGAATTGATGCCTTAGATGATGATAGTCATAGTCTCCCCTATAATTGAATGCCTTGGGATATATGGAACCAAATGGGTGACCCCAAAATGAACATAGTTATTGTATTATATAAGGATTGGTTCCATGTCCATTGGTTTCTTCCTCTCCCATGAACCCCTGGGGCATCTAGGGTTGTATTGCATATTTGATGTGGTTTAACCATGGGGTATTGGGTTTCTAAGGCTTATAGAGGATGCAACCTTAATGAATCTTTATTTATGATATACCAATAACTTCTAAACTTATATTGAATTATTATATATCAATTATTTAGGATTAGGATTTATTCAATATCCACATGAATTATTATATAGCATATATTTGTTATTTAGATTTGTTCAAGACCTCTTTCCAATTATGTTTTGTGTATAAATTTTCTCACATATTCATTTTGTTATGCTTTTCTCACATCTTATCATATTCTTATGCTTGTGTCTAGTGCTTTCATATTTATACATTTTATATTTCTAAAAGTAGACTTGTTTCATTCTTCCACTATTATGGGCTTCATTCTTGATTTGGATTTTAAACATACATAACTGAATAAGAAAATCACCTATCACTCTTTTTCTACATTGATTACAATTGAAACAGATGGTCTTAATGTTTTCAGAATGAAAGAGGTTATAATTCTCATAACATCATCCTAAATTTAAAAATCATAGAAAAATGTCTAATTCTACTCTCTTTATTCTTTGTTAGTATGAACGGTACAAATTATTTTCAATCTTTTTCTTGAGTTACTACAATCAAAGTGGGTTTACACAAGATCATTAAGTTTCTACAGAAAATGAAAGAGGTTAGAGATATAATTCTTTATAATAAATAGGTATGTTGTACTTTAGATTTTATTTTATTTTCATTATCTCATCATCCACTTAGGCCTTTTACCTCTTTCTATGGATAGAGGGTAGCTATATTTTGAGAATGGAGCTAGAAGGGCACTGGAGGCGGCTATACGGTTTTCTTTGTAAGGGAGGGAGATCTTGGTAGTGGATAGATTAATTTATGTGTTTCATTTTTTTCTATTTTTTAAACTATTTTGCTTATATTTTCATTTCATTTGGCATGGAAATCCAACATACTAATGACTCATGTCAAAATACTAATATTGAACCACCCTTACCTTTTTGATTCACACATTTAGTTCAATATCACTTAACCTTTTTGAGGCCACTCATTAGATATTATTTAATAGAGATTCAAATAGTATGAGAGAATTTTATATTCAAGATTTAGATATCTACTTTAAAATTAATGTTCTAGATATTGGTTGTCGCCATAATACTCCCAGCCTCAAGCCCAAGGAAATCCTTACATTTCAAAATTTAAATAGTCCAATTCCCTCCCTCTAAAACAAACTCATACATATACTCCATGTCTAATAACACCATTACATATGAATAATTAGACACTTGAATTTATATTACCATCATTGTCCTCTCTTAAAAATCCACCTTTCCCTAAAGGATATATACAATGAAAACATTTAAACAATGATTTATGAGTTAATTTATTCTTGGAGTTAGACCTTTGTTTTTTATATTGAATCATCTCTCACCGCTTCTCCCAATATTCATTTTTTTACTTTAATTCTCAATCCCTTAGCCTCACTCTTAATAGTTCCTTTATTTTTTATTTCTTTGGAAAAAAATCTGTCTCAACCTCTTTTAGATTTAGAGAGTCCCTACAATACACCATCAAGTCTTTGAAAAAAGTATAATAATTATCCAATGATGTTAAAAGAATTATTTCTTGATTCTCATCACCTATATTAATTTATATGTTATAAATATCTAATATAATTGAATTAAAATCTCTAATATGAGTCTTGAATACAGTTCAAGGTTGCATCTTGAAGTTGCGAAGTCTCATTTTATTAAAATACCTTCCAACTAAGGGATTAGTCGTATATTGGGCTTCCAATATGAACTAAATACCAGAAGAATAAGACTCAAATTCTACTTCCCTAAAAACCTTGTCACCTAAATACAACCAAATTAGTCTATGGTATTTTATAAAAACATCAACAGAGACACCAATTAAAGTATAAGTGGTCTATCCATTATGGGATAGAGTGTTATCATTTTTCTTAGAACCACTCTAGTAGGAACAATAATCATTCCAAGTAAACAGTGAAAAGAGTTTGAATCTTGAGACTTATATTTATGGATCTCCCTACTATAAAATTTCTTTCTAATGATGATATTATAAAAGATAGATATTTGAAAGTATTTTACATTCCCATTAATATATTATGTAATTTTAATCTAGAATAAAGATATCCCATGTAAATTTTAAGTTACATCTATATGTTTTCAACCATTATAACATTAGACACGATTCCTCTCTAGTTTTTTACACCCTTTAACACAGGAATATCATTTTATGAGAATCAAATACAATGTTTCCAGTCACAGGTATATAATGTATATCAAAATTGAATGATTGAAATTATTTACACTAGTGACATTGCCTCAAATTTTGATTTTTCTAAGAAAAGATACACTTGAAGATCTTTTGATATGTTCACACCATGAAAAAATCAAAAAATAAATAATTCATTTATAACATTAAATCATAAGAAATAGTGAAAAATTCTTCATATTGGATTGGATTTTTTTATTACCATTATTAAAAATCTAATGACCCTGTATATTAACATAGAATCATTCAAAAAAAACTCAAACTCTTCACCTGGTTGAGGTAGAATAATAATAGAAGTAATGGAAGGGGGATGGAAAACTAGAAGGTGGATAGAAGGGGGGGAATGGTAGGGGTGATCTATAGGGGGTCTGTAGGGAAAGAGGGAGGTCTTCATGGAAGAGGGAGGTTTTCTGGGTAAGGCGAAGAGGTGAGGAGGGAGGGGGAGGGGTAGTGGGGAGGGGGGAGGGGGAGGGGGAGTGGGAGTGGGTAGGGAGAATGGGGGAGGGTGATGGGGGAGGTATAAAGGGATTGGGAGGGTGATCTCTGTATGGGAGGGGGGTAGGGGTAGGGGCAAGGGAAAGGGGAGGTTTGTAGAGTAGGGGGAAGAAGGTGGTCCCTAGTGGGTTGCAGGGAAGGGGAGGTCTGTAGGGTAGGGCGAGGGGGAGGGGGAGTGGGGGTTATGCATGGCAGGGTTAGGGGTGGTCTATATGGGGTCTATAGGGTTGGGGTAGGGGGTGGTCTATATGGGGTCTTCTAGGTAGGGGGAGGGTGGAGGGTGCAGGTAGGCTACAAGGGGGCATGGGATGGGGAAAGGGGTGCAAGGGGTAGTGGGGGAGGGAAAACTAGTGGTGGTCTCTAGGGGTCGGGGAGTCTACAGGGCAGGGCGAGGGGGGGTGGGTTTTGGTGGGGTGAAAGAGGGAGGGGGGATGCTAGGCGGTGGGGTAGGGGGGTAGGGGTACAAGGGGGGATTGGGGGAGGGAAAACTATAAGGGGTGGGCCTACTGTCTCCTACAAGTAGCTTCATGAAATTACCAATTTTCTATTTCCCCTCCACCCTAGATTCTATTATATAAGATCTATCGTCCAAGTTTATGTTGATTTTATTGACCACCTTCCTCTCTTTTACATAGGCCTAGAAGAAGGACGTATTTTAATCACCCTCTTTAAGAAAAAGGTTCCTTGATTTTTCCCTCCAAGATATTTCCATTTATTAGATTCTTTCAACTATAGTAGTCTGTTGTTTCATCAGATTTGAAAACATGTCATCATCCTTGCTATCATGAAGCCTCTCCTCCAAACTTTTTATGTCTTTGTAGATACCCTCCAGGTTATTTTACCTACTCATTATACCTTCCATAGATCTCAGAATTTCTTTCCTTAAATGTTGTAGGAAATGTGTTAAACCCACCCAAGAAGATACCATCATGTAAAAGATGAATAAATACCTCCATCCTTATGCAATTCCTTGAGTAGAAAATTTTCATAATCCTTATTTAATCCTTATTTAGTTTCACTATGACTAGTGACTAGTCTGAAAGATCCCTTGTGTGATTATTGATGGATATGTGTGTGTATGTGCCAAAGCCTTAGAATTTAAAAAAACATTGATCCAACCTACTCCATATTCTCTTATTTCCTTTCAAGATGTTACACCATATGAATTTTCTCCCTGAGAAACCAAAATCTAGAAGACACTATGCATCTATGAATCCTCTGAAATCCTCTATTGAAATGGTTGCATACGCTGAACCCCCTTTCTTCTCTGTCCAGGAGATAGGGGGATCTCCAGGAGGGAGGGGTGTCCCAGAGGGAGGGGTGTCCAGGAGGGGGTGTGGGGGGTCTGCAGGAGGGTGCAAGGGGGGTCTATAGGGGGTGTGGCATGATATGATAGTTTAAAAAAACTAGATACCTCCCAACTACATGACTTCAAATGAAATTGTGGTGTGATCAATATCCATTGCAATGTGACCTCTCAAACATCAACTCCTAAGGGGAATTGAATTTTCATGTCCATCTACTCAGTGATGTGATCACGAGTCAGTGAAATCATCTCTCCATGACACAACTACATTTTGACCATAATAACTGATTTTTCATTTAGCATGGGAACATTGGGATGTGATCAATGTCTTCCCTGCACAATTTTATTCCCTCATGATGAAAAATATTGTCCTACACAAAACTAGAAGAACTCAAAATTTCATCAAAAACCCATTGTAATTTGATTTTCAGGTCATGAATTAACAACTCAATCATCTTTACATTTCATAACCAAATCACAGCATGACTGTATGCATTGTGGTGTGATATGTTCTGACTTCACCAGACCTTAATCCTATGTAGCACTATCACGACGTGATGACTTCCCTAGTAAAATGATTGTCTCTTCAGCACCAAAATATCTTCAAAACCTTAACCTTCAACTCCAATATTCTTTAAATCTCTTCCAAGAATCCTAATTGTCTTCGCCACTTTGATGTTTGTCTGTTTCATCTTATGCAAGCACCCCCACAAGGGATAATTCCTATTCCTCTTCATCATGGTAGATTTACAACATTATAACCCCATGAAAAAACTCATATTTTTGTTGAAATCTACTTTCTCATTTGTTGTGTAGTGTGTAGAGAACTCATCTAACTTCATTAATTATCTACATATTAGTTTGAAAATAAACTAAAATAAGGAATAATGGGGTGTCTAGGAGGGTTTGTAGGGGGGGATAGTGGGGTGTGTGAAAAGTTAGTAAGGGGGTATTCCAGGGGTGCAAGGGGGTATGTAGGGGGAATGGGTGAAAGGGGGTTAGTAGGGGTGTATGTCCAGTGAGAGGGGTTCTGTCCAGGGGGAGAGTGGGGGTGTGAAGTGGGTGGAAGGGGTGTCTGCTAGGGGGGAGGGTGTGTAAGGGGGTGTGCAGGGGGGGCTGTCCAATAATGGGGTGGGGTCTATCCAAGGAGGGGGTTGTTTGGGGGGAGTGGAGGGGGGATTTTCAAGGGGGAGAGGGGTTGCAGGGGGAGTGGGGTTCAGTTCAAAATTGATTAGTTATTTTTCTTTCAAAAAATTGAGCAACATGAGAAAAGTACTCCTATTTTGGCTATTGTATCTTTCACCTTTACCCATCAACCATGGATTGTTAGAAAAAAATGTGTGGTCCTTCTACTTTTTCTATTTTCATATGTCTCACCACCTTTCGACCATATACACCTTCAAAAACCAACATAATCATAGTGGTATTGAACATTTCACACAGGTAGACTCAATGAACACCACTAGGACCACCACAAATAATTTTTCCTTGATGAAAAAAATTCTAGATATGTTTCCTGACTACATTCATTATCCCTGAGAAATATTCTTTTTCAAAAAATTCATTGAATATCTCCAAGGTTCATAAAATATCATTTTAGTATGAAATTCATATTTCTAATGTTTCTTTATTTAATGAAAACATGGTGAAACTCCCCCAAGGATTATATCTCACCTTAAAATTATTCATATCATCTTTAAAAATAATGAAACATGGGAGAGGGGTACTTTAATTCCCCATGTCGCTGCCTTCCTTTTCTCCATCTCAGGTCTGGAGCGGCCCTCTCCTCGGCGCTTATGCTCGGCGCGATCGTGATGTGCGATTCCTCATTCAGTGGTGTCGGTGGCTTCGTGGGCTCATCCATTAGGATATTATCAATAATTTCTGGCTCGTCTTCTTGGTTAAGCCTCCAATCTGTCATAGGATTCATAAAACAGTGCAGCGAAGGTCCGGTGGGCAAGTTCCTGTTATTTTGGTTTGAGGGTTTGATCCCTTTTCTACATCGGCTTTGGATTCAGTGGGAGGTTATGGTGGTCTTCGAGTGCGATCTTGAATGTGGTGATGGGATGCAGATCTGGCTTGCAACGGATTCATTTTCCTTTGGGTGGCTACCATTCGAGGATGCATTTCTGTTTATTGATTTTTGTTTCGGTCTAGTTTTGGATGCGTTTGGTGGAGAGTGTTTCAATTTTTTGGATTCTATTTATGTGGTGTTCTATGAGATTTTATTCTTTCTAAGGATCCTCAGATGATTTGGACGATGTTGTGTGACAAAGAAATGCTACTATTTTGAAGGTTTTCTAATGCTTTGGGGGTTTGTCCTCGATAGTCGGGTGTGCTACTCTACAGGTCCTACTATTGAATGTTGTTCTATTTTTGGTTTGGTGGAATCATTGGTATTGAGGCAGTGGTGTTTTGGATTAATGACCAACATTTTTGAGTTTTGGATCTGCTACTCACGATGGTTTTTGGTGTGGTTGAATTGATTTTGGTATGTGGAGTGTCGACTGGCTCATGGTTTTGTTGTCATGTCTGCGTAGTAGGGTACGGCATCCAGATGGACTGGTCTTCCAAGTTATGTCTTCTTAGTTGCCCTTTTTGGATGTCTATTGGGTCATCTCACATCGTTGGAGGGTTGGGCGAACTCAGACTAGAGTCTGTCGTCAGGTTTGTGGATTTGGGATGGTGTTGACAGTTGCATCGGTGGGCATGTGAGGACACCGGTTCTGTGGTTTCTCTAGCTATTCTGATGTTCTTGTTTCCTGGTTCGTGGTACCTCAGCCTTCTCTTGGTTATGTCGGCACCAACTTGAAGGTTTTTTTGTTTTAATGCTTGAATGGATTTTCCATCCATTGTACTTGAATGTTTTTTTTGTGTGGCTTGTATTGTTTTAAGTGGGGAAATGGGGAAGTGGGGAAGTGTGGAACTGGTGAAGTGGTGAAGTGGTGAAATGGTGATTTCATGTATGGTTTCTCACTTTTTCCTCAAAAGTGTTTCCATAATTATAATAAATAATTTTCAGTCCATAGTACAAATTTCTTCCACTAAATAATCCTTAAACACTTTATCCTAGCCTTATTCTCTCTCTAGAAAAAATACAACAGCACCATTTTTATGTGGTTAATAAAATATCGAGGAAAACTGGCATGTCAGTGTTCTAGTGGAATTACCATTTATCTAGTGATAAGACAACTTATATATATGGCCATAGGATAACATCTATTGAAGTAAAACTAGAAGGGGGTAGAAAACTGGTAGTGGGGGAGGGAAAACTAGTAATGGCGGAGGGGACTAGTAGGGGTGGGGACCTGGCAGAGGGGAACTGGTAAAGGGATTCTGGTAGGGGGAGGGTGCATGGGGAGGGGGCAAGGGCAGGAAGGTCTGTAGGGCAGGGGGTGCAGGTGGGGTGTCTAGGGGGAGTTGTCCAGGATGGGGGTTGTCCAGGGGGAGGGGGTCCAGGGGGTGTCTAAGAGGGAGGGGGTGTCTTGAAGGCGATGGGTGGGGGTACAGGGGGGTGGGGGAGAGTGCGTGGGTAGGGCTAGGGGGTCTACAGGGCAAGGGGAGGGTGCAGGTGGGGTGCAAGGGGGTGTCCAGGTGGGGTTGTCTATGAGGGGGTGTCTAGGTGGGGGTGTCCAGGAGGGGTTTTTCCAGGGTGAGGGGGTTCCTAAAGGGTGTTCGGGGATGGGGTGTCTATAATTATGTTCAAAGAGGAGGAATTTCTTCAAGGGGGAGGGGTGTCTAAAAGGGGGTGTCTAGGAGGGTGTCTGGGGGTGTCCAGGAGGGAGGGGTGTTCTGGAATGGGCCCAAGGGGTCTACAGGGGGATGGGTGCAAGGGGGTCCGTAGAAGGAGGCATGTAAGGGGAGGGGTGCATGGGGGTGGGGGTGTGCAAGGGGGGTTTGTCCTAGGTTTGGAAGTCTATCCAGGATGGAGAAAGGGTGCATAGGGGTGTGAAGGGGGTGCAGGGGGTGTGCAAGAGTGTCTGTCCAGGGACGAGGCTGTAGGGTGGGGGTCTCTCCATATAACATCCCAAGATTTTATAAAAAAATATTCTTTTTAATTTTATTAATGTCTTGGGATGTACACTACACCAAAAGGAGCTTGCACAACACGCATCCTTGACTTGCCTTGCATTACACGCAATCGCGGCCTTCCTCGATAGCGTGTGTAATACGCAATACCGAGTTTCACTAAACAACGATATGCTATTAAAATATTATTTAAACTAGCCGTTATGAATAGTAATAACCACTTTTTGAAATTCTGTAAATCTTATTTTTCAAAATGAACTTCATTTTTGGATTCGGAGTATCGAATTTATCCTAAGGTGAAATTTTGGTACTTTTCAGATAACTTTCATATTCTGATGAATAGTGAAAATTACTAAATTATAATTAAAAACAACTTTTTTTAATCGAAATAATTAATAGTGATAAAACATTAATTTGAGTGGTTTTAAAATATATTTAGAATATATTTTTACAATTTAATACAATGTTGGTCATTGGATGTAATTTCACATTTAAACCAGACATAAACAAGTGTCAATCTTTTGATAGATATTGTTTCTTAAAAACACGCGATTTGTTTTAACAGCGGGATTTAATTAATTAATGCAACATCTATGTTATGAATATGGTAAAATAGACTTCATTTTTGAATTCGGAATATGAAATATAGCTTAGGATGAAATTTTGGCATTGTTCTGAAAAACATCAATTTTTGATGAATAGTGAAACTACTAAGTGGTAGGTTAAAAACTGAATTTTGCATAAAACTTAATTTTACCACTTCTGTGAATGGAATTTCGAAAATCCGACAGACACGGTTAATATCAAGGACTAAAATGTGGTTCAATGAGATGAAAATAATTTTTGGTGAATAGTAACTTTTTACTTTTTTTTACCACGGTTAATAGTAAATAGGGTAACTAAGGGTAAATATGAAATTACTATTACCCTAAAACATGTCCTAATTCTATTGGATAAGTGTAATTCGGACAAAAACAATCTTATGAATATAATATGACCATTTAGGCCCACTTGGATTAGATTAGGCCATTTATTATTATTTAATTTAAAGAAGAGTTAAAAGAGTTAAAATCAAAGTTTATTCACTAAAACATTTTTAATATGGGGTTATACATAAGATAAATTCGACTATAAATATTAATTAGAAAGATAAAAAGATTTCCTATATAATGATATTTTATTTATAATTTTTAGACTTTAAATAAATTAATTTATTTATGACACAACGATGATGCAGTAATTACCCTTTTAAGGAAATATTAACATAATTGATGTTATAAATACTCAAATGAATGTAATTTGAGACTTTTTATGAATTCCACTAATTTTCTAGGTTACTATGATATATTAGTGTTGATTTAATCAACTTGGTTCGAACATATAATTCTGTTATGACTTTCACAAAAATCATATATCAAATAGTGTCAAAATTGACACAAAATAGTTTTTAAATCAAATATTATATTATTAATTGTTATTTTATTCCTAAAAATCTAAGGTTCCGCCAAATGACTTAGATAAGGATATATATATTAATAATAAACAATTTAGGGTTCGTTTGGCATGTTATAGTAAGTGTATTAACCATATAGTGAAAGAAAAGAAAAAGACACAGTAAAAGTTAAATTATTTAACTTAGAGTTAAATCGAATTGATAAGGTTAAAATAATACCCTAAACTTGTCTAAATCTTATTGGTTGATAGGATTTCGACCCTTCCCCACTTTAGATTCGAAATAAGACCCTTTGGAACCATTATAAACCGATTTTGACTTTAATATAAAATAATATTTTGAGATATTCCTAAGGTGCCCCTCTCCTCCCTTATAAAAGGACACCTCCTCCCCCTCCTCCTCACACCAATTTGAGCACTCAAGCTCGGCCAAAACCTGCCAAAATCTTTTCTCCACTTCCCTAGAAACATCCTAGAGGTTCTGGTCTTCCTCAAAGACCAATTTTAGTGCCCTAAGAGGAGGTCTCAAAGAGGCGCTTCAAAGAAGAGGTAATTACCGTTACCAATTCTTTCATCTTTATTTCTTCTTCCACTTCTTCTTCTTAGGTTGTTTCACTATGAAGTAATAACATCAGTATCACTCATATACTGATATGTTATTATAAGTATGAAACAACCCTATTTCACCATCTATCCATTCTATGGAAAAATAAATCACCGCGCGTGCGTACGTACGGAATACCGTCTCCACGCCGTGGTGTAATCTATTTTCCACCACCACCTTACATGGATGGGTATAATGGTGTAAATAATAACTATAAATAGTTATTACAACATCATATTGATTCTGATATATTGTATAATCCACTCCAATTCAGTTCAATATTTATGGAAATGATATCATCGCTCGTGCGTACGTACGGAATACCGTCTCCACGACGCGATGAGATTCATTCTCCATGTTAACCATTTAAGAATTATTATAAAGTATATATAAGAAATAATAATGAAATATATGACATTATAAAGCTACTGGATTTATGTATATATATATATATATGTATGTCATCTACTTACTTCCATTTCAAGACAATAAGGAAAGTAAAACAACGCTCATGCGTACGTACGGACTACCGTCTCCATGAGCGGTGTTTTTCATTTCATTTATCTATCTATATATATATACTGAATATATATGATATATAAATCATGTTTTATATTCTGGATGTAAGTAAATCATGATATAAGTAATAATAATATCAAGAACAACAAGTCAAAACACCTACGATAAATAAAACAATTTTACTCAAAACGCTTCTTTAACATGGAATTTACAAAAGAACGGGTAATATAATGTCATAAGTGAACCATATATGATATCATATCAATATGTATGATTCTGTAATAAGCCAATAACATTATTTAAACCATTATACAGGAGCTTCGGACACGTACAAAGCAAATCGGACCTAAGGTAAGGGAAATATCACAATCTCATTTTTATCCGAGAATGATTATTCGTAAGTATTTACTGGGGTGTATTTTATCATCCACATCCATGTTTCATCAATATGTAATATTATTTCCATCCACCTACAATTGTTTAAATCCATTTTTACCCTTCGGTGAGTTTTTAGTAATATGTATGAAAGGAATCTTTTGTCGTTTTTCGTACGAGGTACTTTTTGACTTTTCCGACAAAAGTACGAAGAATGTTTTTTTTAACATATATGGCATGAATGGATTTTTAAAAAATTATTTCCAAGAAGCTTCCTTTACAATTTTTCAAGTTTATTTTTAATCATATTCTTTTGTTTTAAAGTCGTATGACATGTTATGAAAGGAAAAATGTTTTTGAAGTAGAAAGGATATTTTCCTCAAGAATGAAGTTCAAGTATTTTATCAAAATTATTTTCTATCTAAGATAATAAAAGGGTTCTTTTTTTATCCCTATTATTAAATTTATTTGGTCATGTTGTGATGGAAATATTTTTATGAATTCCTTTATCTTATATGAATTGTTTTATGATGTCATGTTGTTTAAGAATCCCATTTTTATTACATGGGTTATGCAATGATGTATGATTTATGATTTTGTGGCACACATAAGAATGGTATCATTATGAGATGGGTGGGACCTATATCTCCCTCCAATGCATTGGGTAAAGATTTTATGTCTCATTAGATAGACAGGGCTGGAACGGTAGTATAACGACCCACACTTTACATACATTGTTAATACTTCAAAATTGAAGCACACTTATTACAACATATGACAAAACCACAAAGAACCGTATAGGTATAGTGTCTTTAGAAACTGGGGAAACATAAACAACTGGTTCATAAATCTTCTACAGTGTCTCCCATTTATTTCATCATATCTAGGGTCCCTTTTAGCATATTCTACTTAATATCCATCTTCCTGACCTGGGGAAAAGAAAACATAAAAGGGTGAGCTCAAATGCTCAGCAAGGGAAAATAAAAGAAATAAAAATCATATCATATCTTTATGAAAATCAAAACCTGCAAAAGAGATCATAATATCTTAACATGGAATAAATCATAGAAGTGAAAATGAGATCCCCATAATCATAACATAAAACTTGAATCTTTGTGGCATGCACACATAATCATGGAAAATCATTTCTTGTTAGTCATGACTCATTGCCAAGACTATCTTAGTGGACAAAGTCCCTTTCTGAACCGAGTTCACTCCTCGTTTCAGTCCTGTATCACTGAACCGAAATAACCTTCTGTTCCAGCCATGTCTATCTCATGAGATATAAAATCGTTACCCAATGCATTGGAGGGAGATATAGGTCCCACCCATCTTATAATGAATCCTTTCTTATGTGTGCCACATAATCATAAAACATACATCATCGCATAACACATATAACAAAAATGGGATTCTTGAAACATCATGACATCATAAATCAATTCATATATGATAAAGGAATTCATAAACATAATTCCATCACAACATAGTCAAACCAATGTAAAAATATGGATAGAAACAGAACCCTTTATTATCTTAGATGGAAAATAATTTTGATAAAACACTTGAATTGAATTCTTGAGGAAAATATCCTTTCTTCTTCAAAAACATTTTTCCTTTCATAACATGTCATACAACTTTAAAATAAAAGAAGTTGATTAAAAATAAACATGAAAACTTGTAAAGGAAGCTTCTTTGAAGTAATGTTTTAAAAATCCATTCATGCCGTATAAGTTAAAAAAAACATTCTTCGTACTTTTGTCGGAAAAGTCAAAAAGTACCTCGTACGGAAAAACGACAAAAGATTCCTTTCATATTCTTTACTAAAAACTCACCTAAGGGTAAAATTGGATTTAAACTATTTCAAGTGGATGGAAACAATATTACATATTGAGGGAACATGGATGTGGATGATAAAATACACCCCAGTAAATACTTACGAATAAACAATCTCGGATAAAAATGAGATTGTGATATTTCCCTTACCTTAGGTCCGATTTGCTTTGTTCGTGTCCGAAGCTCCTCTTCTTTGGAACGCCTTTTTGAATCCTCCACTTAAGGAACTAAGATTGGTCTTTGGAGAAGACCAGGACCTCTAGGATTATTCTAGGGAAGTGGAGAAGGGAAAATGGCAGGGGTTGGCCGAGCTTGAGTGCTCAAATTGGTGTGAGGAGGAGGGGGAGGAGGTGCCCTTTTATAAGGGAGGAGAGGGGCACCTTAGGAATATCTCAAAATATTATTTTATATTAAAGTCAAAATCGGTTTATAATGGTTCCAAAGGGTCTTATTTCGAAGCTAAAGTGGGGATGGGTAGAAATCCTATCAACCAATAGGATTTAGACAAGTTTAGGGTATTATTTTAACCTTATCAATTAGATTTAACTCTAAGTTAATTAATTTAACTTTTACCGTGTCTTTTTGTTTTCTTTCACTATATGGTTAATACACTTACTATAACATGCCAAACGAACCCCAAATTGTTTATTATTAATATATATATCCTTTTCTAAGTCATTTGGCCGATCCTTAGATTTTTAGGAATAAAATAACAATTAATAATATAATATTTGATTTAAAAACTATTTTGTGTCAATTTTGACACTATTTGATATATGATTTTTGTGAAAGTCATAACAGAATTATATGTTCGAACCAAGTTGATTAAATCAATAATAATATATCATAGTAACCTAGAAAATTATTGGAATTCATAAAAAGTCTCAAATTACATTTATTTTGGTATTTATATTACCAATTTTGTCAATATTTCATTAATAAGATAATTACTGCATCATATTTGTGTCATAAATAAATTAAATTATTTGATGTCTAAAAATTACAAATAAAATACCATCATGTAGGAAATCGTTTTAGCTTTCTAATGAATATTTACAATTGAATTTATCTTATGTATAACCCTATATTAAAAATGATTTACTTATTAAACTTTGATTTTAACTATTTTAACCCTTCTTTAAATAAATTAATAATAAATGTCCTAATCTAATCCAAGTGGGCCTAAATGGTCATATTTTATTCCTAAGTTTGTTTTTGGTCGAATTACACTTGTCCAATAGAATTAGGACATTTGTTAGGGTAATATTAATATCATATTTACCCTTAGTTACCCTATTTACTATTAACCGCGGTAAAAATAGTAAAAAGTTACTATTCACCAAAAAATTATTTTCATCTCATTGAACCACATTTTAGTCCTTGATATTAACCGTGTCTCTCGGATTTTTGAAATTCCATTCACAGAAGCGGTAAAATTAAGTTTTATGCAAAATTCAGTTTTTAACCTACCACTTAGTGGTTTCACTATTCATCAAAAATTGAAAGTTTTCAGAAAAATACCAAAATTTCACCCTAGGATAATTTCGATATTCTGAGTCCAAAAATGAAGTCCATTTTGAAAAATAAAATTTATAAAATTTCAAAAAGTGGTTATTACTATTCATAACGGCTAGTTTTAATAGCATATTGTTGTTTAGTGAAACTCGGTATTGCGTACGACGCAAGCTATCGAGGAAGGTCGCGATTGCGTGTAAAGAAAGCCAAGCAAGTGTTGTGTAGAAAAAGATTCCTTTGATGATTTATATAACAAAAAAGTCTCGGGTGTTACATTCTACCCCCCTTAAAAAGAATTTCGCCCTCGAAATTCGTCACTTTGCAACAAACAAATGAGGATACTTCTCCCTCATCATATCCTCAAGCTCCCATGTAGCTTCTTCAAGTTGGTGGTTTCTCCATAAAACTTTCACCAAGCGAGTGGTCTTGTTTCGTAGGACTTTTTCGCTACGATCCAGAATCTCTATCGGCTGTTCTTCATAAGAAAGATCTTGCTCCAGCGGTACAACTTCTGAGCTGAGTACATGTGAAGGATCTGGTATGTACTTTCTCAGGAGAGATACATGGAACACATCGTGAACTTGAGAGAGATTCGGTGGAAGCGCCAATCGGTAAGCTACCTTCCCAACACGATCCAGTATTTCAAAAGGACCGATATATCTAGGGCTCAACTTCCCCTTCTTTCCAAATCTCATAACCCTCTTCGAGGGAGATATTCGTAAGAACACTTTATCGCCCACTTCAAACTCTAGGTCTTTTCTTCGGTTGTCGGCATAACTTTTCTGTCGACTCTGAGCTGCTCTTATGTGTTGTTGAATAGATCTGACCTTTTCTGCCATTTCATCAACGAGATCAGGTCCTAATAGCTTTCTTTCCCCAAATTCATCCCAGCAAGTTGGAGTCCTGCATTTCTTTCCATAGAGAGCTTCATAAGGAGCCATCTGAATACTGGAGTGAAAGCTATTATTATAAGAAAATTCCACCAAAGGTAGGTGTTGATCCCAACCTCCTTTGAAATCCATAGAGCAAGCTCTCAACATATCTTCTAGGGTTTGAATTGTTCTCTCAGACTGACCGTCTGTCTGGGGATGATAAGCAGTGCTGAAACTCAACTCTGTATCCAGAGTATGCTGAAGACTTCGCCAGAACTTCGAGGTAAATCTCGGATCTCGATCAGATATAATAGAAAGTGGTACTCCATGCAATCTTACCACTTCCTTTACATATATCCTGGCAAGCTGATCTAGAGAGAAATCCTCTCTAATAGTAATGAGGTGTGCAGACTTTGTAAGACGATCAACTATGACCCAGATAGCATTATTGCCTTTGGATGTTTTAGGAAGTCCTGTGACAAAGTCCATAGTGATGTTTTCCCATTTCCATTCGGGTATGGGTAATGGTTGTAACATCCCCTTAGACTTCTGTCTCTCAGCTTTAACTTGTTGACAAACCAAGCATCGAGAGACATATTCAGCAACATCTCTTTTCATGCCATCCCACCAGAAGTACTCTTTCAGGTCCCTATACATCTTTGTGCTTCCAGGATGAATAGAGAATGAAGAACTATGAGCCTCATCCAGCAGCTCTTTCTTTAATTCGGGGATGGGAGGAACACAAACCCGATTCCTGAACTTTATTATCCCATCACAATCAAGGTTGAATTCAGGAACATTTCTCACCTTCTTTTGTAACTCGACATCTTCTTTCTGTGCCTCTTTAATCTTCACATGTATAGATGGTTGAACATTCATTTGAGAAAGATAAGATTTTTCCCCTTCCATTATAATTCCAAGATCCATCCTTTGTAAATCCATAAATATTGGATCTTTTGTGATCCTCATCATGGATAAACTAGCATGGTCTTGTCGACTTAATGCATCTGCCACCTTGTTTGCTTTCCCAGGGTGGTAATGGATTGAGTAGTCATAATCCTTAATCAGCTCCAACCATCTTCTTTGGCGCATATTCAGCTCCTTTTGTGTGAAAATATACTTTAAACTTTTATGATCAGTATAAATATCACACCTTTCACCATAAAGGTAATGCCTCCAAATCTTTAATGCAAAGATTACCGCAGCCAACTCCAAATCATGTGTTGGGTAATTTTTCTCATGGATTTTCAACTGTCATGAGGCATAAGCTATCACCATATCATTTTGCATAAGAACACACCCCAATCCCTTCTTGGATGCATCACTGTAGATCACAAACCTTTCTCCACTACAAGGCAGTGTGAGCACAGGTGCACTGGATAACCTTCTTTTCAACTCCTTGAAATTCTCTTCACATTCCTCTGTCCAGACAAACTTAACTCCTTTCCGAGTCAACTTGGTGAGTGGATTAGATAATCGTGAAAAATCTTTTACAAAACGTCGATAATAACCAGCCAAACCAAGAAAACTTCGGATCTCAGTTACTGTTGTTGGTCTCGACCATCTTTCGATAACCTCTATTTTTGCTGGATCCACAGATATCCCCTCTTTTGAGATTATATGACCCAAAAATGCAACTTTTTGAAGCCAAAATTCACACTTGGTAAATTTGGCATAAAGCTTCTCCTTTCTCAGGGTCTTCAATATAATTCTCAAGTGATCTTCATGCTCTTCCTTGCTCTTTGAATAGACAAGAATATCGTCTATAAAGACTACCACAAATTGATCAAGATAGTCTCTAAAGACTCTATTCATTAGATCCATGAAGATAGCAGGGGCATTAGTAAGACCAAATGGAATCACTATAAATTCATAGTGTCCATACCTTGTACGGAAAGCCGTCTTTGGTATATCCTCCCTTTTGACCCTTAATTGATGATACCCTGAACTAAGATCAATCTTGGAAATGTATTGAGCTCCGCGTAGTTGGTCAAATAAGTCATCAATGCGTGGGAGAGGATATTTGTTCTTGATAGTGATCTTGTTAAGTTCTCTATAATCAATGCAGAGTCTCATTGATCCATCTTTCTTCTTAACAAATAGAACAGGTGCTCCCCAAGGTGACGCACTAGGGCGTATGAATCCCTTATCAAGATTCTCTTGGAGTTGCTTCTTCAATTCCTGCAACTCAATTGGGGCCATTCTATAAGGTGTCTTTGAAATAGGCAAAGCACCCGGTACGAGTTCTATTGAAAACTCAACTTCACGATTTGGTGGAAGACCCGGTAATTCCTCCGGAAAGAAATCATCAAACTCCCGTACAATGGGCATATTCTTAATTGTGAGTTTCTCACCAACCATTTGAGATAAATAACCTTAATTTAGTGGAATCAATACCCATAAGATGGAAGAAATTTCCACTGGAAGGTTATGTTCATCCTTGCATTGATAGACGATCGTAGGTTGATCTGGAATATGAAATGTGACTTCCCTTCTTTGGCAATCGATATGAGCTCCATGTAGAGAAAGCCAATCCATGCCAAGAATCACATCAAATTCCACTAAAGGAAGGATCACAAGATTTGCAGGAAGCACTTTCCCACAAACTTCGATCGGAGAAGAATTATAAACTTCTGATGCGATTGATGTGCCATTAGGTGTTGTCACAGCTAACTCAACATCTAATTGTTGAGGTAATACGGTGATACCCTTAGAAAATTTTTCAGAAATAAAAGAGTGGGTGGATCCAGAATCAAATAAAACATTTGCTACTTTAGAGTGGATGGTAAGTGTACATTTCACCACATCGTTATCGTACTCCACATCGCTGATAGAAATTGCATGTGACTTTCCTTTTTCTTTAGCCTTAAGAGTTTGTTGACGTCGACCATCATCATCAACCCTTGGATTTGGGCATTGATTTGCATAATGCCCCATCTCCTTGCACTTGAAACATTGAAGTGTAGCAGGTTCATTCTGTGTATCCCTTCCTTTGTTTGCATCATTAGACATCTTCTTCCCATTATCACGGCATTCAAATGCCCGATGACCTTCCTTTCCACATTTAAAACATTTACTTGTCCCTTTAAGACAACTCCCTCCATGTTTCTTTCCACACTTTGAGCATAAGGGAAAGTTCATCTTCTTTTCCGTGTGCTCTTTAGATTTTTCTTTGAATTCCATCTTCCTCTTCTTATCAAACCCATGTGACTGATGGGTTACTCCAATCTCCATCTCGACTTTGAGAGCACATCGAACGATTTCCTCGTAGCTATTGAAGTCCCTTATGGCTAACTCCCTTCGAAGACTTGGTTTTAAGCCACTAAAGAATCGATCGATCTTACTCTCAGGTTGGATAATAATACCAGAAGCGTACCTTGCAAGTCTGGTAAAATTTGCTTCATAGGTACTAACAGATTCATCATCCCTTTGCTTCAGTTCAAGGAACTCTTTCTCCATCTTTGTTCGGAGAATACGAGGGAAGTACTTATTGAAAAAAAAGTTCTTGAACTCGTCCTATTCTATAGACTCAATTTCATCCCTTTGCCTTGTATTCTTAACAAGATTCCACCATTGATCAGCATCTCCTTCCAAACGATACACTGCTAGGATGACTTTATCATGCTCAGAACATTGAAGAACTGAAAATATCTTTTCAGTAGTACTAATCCATTGTTCAGCAACTAATGGATCAGTAGACCCGCTGAAAGATGGTGGACGCTGCCTCATGAAGGATTCAACAGAATGTTGCTCCCTCCTTTGTTCGTTTGGAAATCCTGCATGATTCATAGATTGAGAAAGTTGTGTGAGCATGGCTACAAGATTTTGCATTCCAGCTCCCATATCGTTTGGTTGCTCAGGGGGACAATCATTGCATTGCCCATCGCATTCCGCATTAACACGGTTCCTTCGGGTTCCAGCCATTGACTAAAACCAAGAAGAATAGTGTGAGCAACACTAATTATAATAGGAAACCACATAATTCAAGAATAAAATTTTCATGCTTATGGTCTTATCCTAGGTTATTCATGGCCATTTCTAAGATTGTGTTCTATGATTAGACTTATCCTTAGGGTTCTTACTAAGGCTTTCACATCCTAGTTTCCAAAGGTTGACTATACCTTTCCTCTGATACCAACTATAACGACCCACACTTTACATACATTGTTAATACTTCAAAATTGAAGCACACTTATTACAACATATGACAAAACCACAAAGGACCGTATAGGTATAGTGTCTTTAGAAACTGGGGAAACATAAACAACTGGTTCATAAATCTTCTACAGTGTCTCCCATTTATTTCATCATATCTAGGGTCCCTTTTAGCATATTCTACTTAATATCCATCTTCCTGACCTGGGGAAAAGAAAACATAAAAGGGTGAGCTCAAATGCTCAGCAAGGGAAAATAAAAGAAATAAAAATCATATCATATCTTTATGAAAATCAAAACCTGCAAAAGAGATCATAATATCTTAACATGGAATAAATCATAGAAGTGAAAATGAGATCCCCATAATCATAACATAAAACTTGAATCTTTGTGGCATGCACACATAATCATGGAAAATCATTTCTTGTTAGTCATGACTCATTGCCAAGACTATCTTAGTGGACAAAGTCCCTTTCTGAACCGAGTTCACTCCTCGTTTCAGTCCTGTATCACTGAACCGAAATAACCTTCCGTTCCAGCCATGTCTATCTCATGAGATATAAAATCTTTACCCAATGCATTGGAGGGAGATATAGGTCTCACCCATCTTATAATGAATCCTTTCTTATGTGTGCCACATAATCATAAAACATACATCATCTCATAACACATATAACAAAAATGGGATTCTTGAAACATCATGACATCATAAATCAATTCATATATGATAAAGGAATTCATAAACATAATTCCATCACAACATAGTCAAACCAATGTAAAAATATGGATAGAAACAGAACCCTTTATTATCTTAGATGGAAAATAATTTTGATAAAACACTTGAATTGAATTCTTGAGGAAAATATCCTTTCTTCTTCAAAAACATTTTTCCTTTCATAACATGTCATACAACTTTAAAATAAAAGAAGTTGATTAAAAATAAACTTAAAAACTTGTAAAGGAAGCTTCTTTGAAGTAATGTTTTAAAAATCCATTCATGCCGTATAAGTTAAAAAAACATTCTTCGTACTTTTGTCGGAAAAGTCAAAAAGTACCTCGTACGGAAAAACGACAAAAGATTCCTTTCATATTCTTTACTAAAAACTCACCTAAGGGTAAAATTGGATTTAAACTATTTCAAGTGGATGGAAACAATATTACATATTGAGGGAACATGGATGTGGATGATAAAATACACCCCAGTAAATACTTACGAATAAACAATCTCGGATAAAAATGAGATTGTGATATTTCCCTTACCTTAGGTCCGATTTGCTTTGTTCGTGTCCGAAGCTCCTCTTCTTTGGAACGCCTTTTTGAATCCTCCACTTAAGGAACTAAGATTGGTCTTTGGAGAAGACCAGGACCTCTAGGATTATTCTAGGGAAGTGGAGAAGGGAAAATGGCAGGGGTTGGCCGAGCTTGAGTGCTCAAATTGGTGTGAGGATGAGGGGGAGGAGGTGCCCTTTTATAAGGGAGGAGAGGGGCACCTTAGGAATATCTCAAAATATTATTTTATATTAAAGTCAAAATCGGTTTATAATGGTTCCAAAGGGTCTTATTTCGAAGCTAAAGTGGGGATGGGTCGAAATCCTATCAACCAATAGGACTTAGACAAGTTTAGGGTATTATTTTAACCTTATCAATTAGATTTAACTCTAAGTTAATTAATTTAACTTTTACCGTGTCTTTTTGTTTTCTTTCACTATATGGTTAATACACTTACTATAACATGCCAAACGAACCCCAAATTGTTTATTATTAATATATATATCCTTATCTAAGTCATTTGGCCGAACCTTAGATTTTTAGGAATAAAATAACAATTAATAATATAATATTTGATTTAAAAACTATTTTGTGTCAATTTTGACACTATTTGATATATGATTTTTGTGAAAGTCATAACAGAATTATATGTTCGAACCAAGTTGATTAAATCAATACTAATATATCATAGTAACCTAGAAAATTAGTGGAATTCATAAAAAGTCTCAAATTACATTTATTTTGGTATTTATATTATCAATTTTGTCAATATTTCATTAATAAGATAATTACTACATCATCTTTGTGTCATAAATAAATTAAATTATTTGATGTCTAAAAATTACAAATAAAATACCATCATGTAGGAAATCGTTTTAGATTTCTAATGAATATTTACAATCGAATTTATCTTATGTATAACCCTATATTAAAAATGATTTACTTATTAAACTTTGATTTTAACTATTTTAACCCTTCTTTAAATAAATTAATAATAAATGTCCTAATCTAATCCAAGTGGGCCTAAATGGTCATATTTTATTCCTAAGTTTGTTTTTGGTCGAATTACACTTGTCCAATAGAATTAGGACATGTGTTAGGGTAATATTAATATCATATTTACCCTTAGTTACCCTATTTACTATTAACCGCGGTAAAAATAGTAAAAAGTTACTATTCACCAAAAAATTATTTTCATCTCATTGAACCACATTTTAGTCCTTGATATTAACCGTGTCTCTCGGATTTTTGAAATTCCATTCACAGAAGCGGTAAAATTAAGTTTTATGCAAAATTCAGTTTTTAACCTACCACTTAGTGGTTTCACTATTCATCAAAAATTGAATGTTTTCAGAAAAATACCAAAATTTCACCCTAGGATAATTTCGATATTCTGAGTCCAAAAATGAAGTCCATTTTGAAAAATAAAATTTATAAAATTTCAAAAAGTGGTTATTACTATTCATAACGGCTAGTTTTAATAGCATATTGTTGTTTAGTGAAACTCGGTATTGCGTACGACGCAAGCTATCGAGGAAGGTCGCGATTGCGTGTAAAGCAAGCCAAGCAAGTGTTGTGTAGAAAAAGATTCCTTTGATGATTTATATAACATAAAAGTCTCGGGTGTTACAGGTAGGTTATACCGGTTCAGTGAAACAGGATTGAAACGAGGGTTACTCGATTCAGAAAGGGACTTTGTCCACTAAGATAGTCTTGGCAATGAGTCTTGACTAACAAGAAATGATTCTCTATGATTATGTGTGAATGCAACAAAGATTCATGTTTTAGGTTATGATTATTGTGATTACATTTCACTGCCATGATTTACCCCATGTTATGAAATTATGATCTCTTTTTCATGTTAAGATTTCCAAAAGTTATGTGCTTATGTATATGATGTGATTGATATTTATTTTGTTTACCCTTACTGAGCATTTGAGCTCACCCTTTTATGTTTTCTTTTCCCCAGGATATAAAGAAAGGTTTTAGGTAAAAAAAAAGGAAGATCTTTATAGGATATGTTGAAGATCTTTCACCACGATTAGAAGATTACGTTCCGAGTTTCCAAAGACACTAAACTATTACGATCCTTGTGTGTTTGTTTTTGTTATGTACTAAGTATTCCGCAAATGTAATGTAATGTCCATGTACGTCAGGCTTCGGGTCTCTATAGTTGGTATCAGAGGAAAGGTTTAGTCAACCTTTGGAAACTAGGATGTGAAAACGTTAGTGAGATCCCTAGAGATATTTCTAAGGTATGTCTAGGGATGTCTCTAAGGTTAAGTATACGTATAGGTTATAGTCCTAGAATTGCTCTAACGATCTTAGAATTTAACCTAAGATGTTAGATATTGAGGGTACTACCCCTTTATTATGTTGTTTTCCCTAGCATGATTTTTGCCTCTCACACTATTCTTTTGGGGTTTTAGACGATGGCTGGAACCCGAAGGAACCGTGTTGATCAATGCAATGGACAATGAAATGATTGTCCCCTTGAGCAACCAAACGATATGGGAGCTGGAATGCAAAATCTTGTAGCCATGCTCACACAACTTTCTCAAGCTATGAATCATGCAGGACTTCCAAACGAGCAAAGGAAGGAGCAACATTCTGTTGAATCCTTCATGAGGCAGCGTCCGCCTTCTTTCAGTGGGTCTACTGATCCATTAGTTGCTGAACAATGGATTAGTACTACTGAAAAGATATTTTCAGTTCTTCAATGTTCTGAACATGATAAAGTCATCTTAGCAATATATCGTTTGGAAGGTGAAGCTGATCAATGGTGGAATCTTATCAAGAATACGAGGCAACGAGATGAAATTGATTCCATGGAATGGGACGAGTTCAAGAACTTGTTTTTCAGTAAGTACTTCCCTCGTATTCTTCGAACGAAGATGGAGAAAGAGTTTCTTGAACTAAAGCAAAAGGATGATGAATCTGTTGGTATATACGAAGCGAATTTTACAAGACTTGCAAGGTATGCATCTGGCATTATCATCCAACCTGAAAGTAAAGTTGATCGATTTTTCAGTGGCTTAAAACCAAGTCTTCGAAGGGCATTAGCTATAAGAGACTTCAGTAGCTATGAAGAAATTGTGCATTGTGCTATCAAGGTAGAAATGGAAGTTGGTGTTACATATCCATCTCATGGTTTTGACAAGAAACGAAAGATGGAGTTCAAGGAGAAATCTCAGAATAATGGTGAAAAGAAGATGAATGTTTCCTTATGCACAAAGTGTGGAAAGAAGCATGGTGGAGATTGTCTTAAAGGGAATAGAAAATGTTTTAAGTGTGGAAAAGAAGGTCATCAAGCAGCTGAGTGTCGAAGTAATGGAAAAAGGGATTCTAATGAAGTGAATAAAGAAAACACTACAGAGAACACACAACCAACACTTCAATGTTTCAAGTGCAAGGAGATGGGGCATTATGCTAATAAATGCCCTAATCCAAGGGTTAGTGATGATCGACATGAGCAACCGCTTAAGGAAAAGGACAAAGGGAAGTCACATGCGATCACTATTGGCAATGTTGAATATGACAATGATGTGGTGGAATGATTAAGTGTTTATGTAATGGGATTCCAAAATAATGTTGTATCATGGAATATTGGAATATTTATGTATTGGTCTAATGTGGTATTCAAAGTGATTGAGATATTATGCGCATAATGAAGGGAAAATGAGAAAATGAAATGTTTAACAGTATTCATGAGCTCATGATTGATATAAGGACTAAGTGATATCATTGTGTGAGTATATAGAATTTTGAGGATTTTGGTATGTGGAAAGTGTTAACTTTTAACTGCATTCATGTTTTCACTAAGGTATTCAAGAGAATAAACGATTAAGGACTTTGAATGTTTGGAATGTGACCAACAAAACATATCTTATGATATATGGGGATCGACGATGGTGTTAAATCTCTGGTAATCGTTTTCACTATATTATGAGAGTCGACTGCAGTATTATGGATAAGCCTAAAGATTGGAATGGATTATGTTGGACATAAGTTAGTATTGTTTGTTTTTTTGATATTATTGATGGGATGTTATAGTAATATAGTTTTAGAAAAAGGACAACCTGCAGGACGGGCGACAGCCCATCGCTTCGGACAAGGCTGTGGGAATCGAACCCACAACCGAAGTGCGACTGGCCTTTATCGCCAACCACTGGCCTACAGGAAGTCCCTGTTTAGTAGAAACTAGTTTTATTATATTAAGCAGTATGATATATGAAGTATAAGTCCATTTTAGGAACCATATATGATTAATCTCACTATAGATTGACTTATGCATATAATTTTTTCTAACCTTTTGTTTGAGACAGATGGAATGACCCATCATTCTATCACATGATCTGCTAACACTTCAAAAATAACAAATTCAACTTCATTTATTTAAGAGATGAAGTGGAAATTGTTCAAGGCACGAACAACAGTGAGATTGTACCAAAATAAAGTAAGTATTTATTCTAATTCAAATTTTTCAACTTTGGGGAAATGATCTTGAAAACCAAAAATGTTGTCCTAGTGATCTTATACCTGATGAATCAGATGGTACCTTATATCATCACAACTCTATGGATTTTTGATTACTGGCTTTTCCATAGCCATGTTCTCTACCACTCTCCATCAGAACATGATGGTTAGATTTCTCTTCCATATCCATATTTTCACCTATGTGGAAACCCAGTGATTAGTTTATTTGGGTAACCGTTACGTTTCATACTTTTTTTTTTAAATATTGGTTTTGATATTCCTTTTTACGATGTGGGTTTCTTTTAAAGAAACTTTCGAATAGTAAACCATTTATAACCCTGACGAATTTCGAGGGCGAAATTCATTTTAAGGGGGGTAGAATGTAACAGCCCAAGATTTTATAAAAAAATATTCTTTTTAATTTTATTAATGTCTTGGGTTGTACGCTACACCAAAAGGAGCTTGCACAACACGCATCCTTGACTTTCCTTGCATTACACGCAATCGCGACCTTCCTCGATAGCGTGTGTAATACGCAATACCGAGTTTCACTAAACAACGATATGCTATTAAAATATTATTTAAACTAGCCGTTATGAATAGTAATAACCACTTTTTGAAATTCTGTAAATCTTATTTTTCAAAATGAACTTCATTTTTGGATTTGGAGTATCGAATTTATCCTAAGGTGAAATTTTGGTACTTTTCAGATAACTTTCATATTCTGATGAATAGTGAAAATTACTAAATTATAATTAAAAACAACTTTTTTTAATCGAAATAATTAATAGTGATAAAACATTAATTTGAGTGGTTTTAAAATATATTTAGAATATATTTTTACAATTTAATACAATGTTGGTCATTGGATGTAATTTCACATTTAAACCAGACATAAACAAGTGTCAATCTTTTGATAGATATTGTTTCTTAAAAACACGCTATTTGTTTTAACAGCGGGATTTAATTAATTAATGCAACATCTATGTTATGAATATGGTAAAATAGACTTCATTTTTGAATTCGGAATATGAAATATAGCTTAGGATGAAATTTTGGCATTGTTCTGAAAAACATCAATTTTTGATGAATAGTGAAACTACTAAGTGGTAGGTTAAAAACTGAATTTTGCATAAAACTTAATTTTACCACTTCTGTGAATGGAATTTCGAAAATCCGACAGACACGGTTAATATCAAGGACTAAAATGTGGTTCAATGAGATGAAAATAATTTTTGGTGAATAGTAACTTTTTACTTTTTTTTACCACGGTTAATAGTAAATAGGGTAACTAAGGGTAAATATGAAATTACTATTACCCTAACACATGTACTAATTCTATTGGATAAGTGTAATTCGGCCACAAACAACCTTATGAATATAATATGACCATTTAGGCCCACTTGGATTAGATTAGGACATTTATTATTATTTAATTCAAAGAAGAGTTAAAAGAGTTAAAATCAAAGTTTATTCAATAAAACATTTTTAATATGGGGTTATACATAAGATAAATTCGACTATAAATATTCATTAGAAAGCTAAAAGGATTTCCTATATAATGATATTTTATTTATAATTTTTAGACTTTAAATAAATTAATTTATTTATGACACAACGATGATGCAGTAATTACCCTTTTAAGGAAATATTAACATAATTGATGTTATAAATACTCAAATGAATGTAATTTGAGACTTTTTATGAATTCCACTAATTTTCTAGGTTACTATGATATATTAGTGTTGATTTAATTAACTTGGTTCGAACATATAATTCTGTTATGACTTTCACAAAAATCATATATCAAATAGTGTCAAAATTGACACAAAATAGTTTTTAAATCAAATATTATATTATTAATTTTTATTTTATTCCTAAAAATCTAAGGATTGGCGAAATGACTTATATAAGGATATATATATTAATAATAAAAAATTTCGGGTTCGTTTGGCATGTTATAGTAAGTGTATTAACCATATAGTGAAAGAAAACAAATAGACACTGTAAAAGTTAAATTATTTAACTTAGAGTTAAATCGAATTGATAAGGTTAAAATAATACACTAAACTTGTCTAAATCTTATTGTTTGATAGTATTTCGACCCTTACCCACTTTAGCTTCGAAATAAGACCCTTTGGAACCATTATAAACCGATTTTGACTTTAATATAAAATAATATTTTGAGATATTCCTAAGGTGCCCCTCTCCTCCCTTATAAAAGGACACCTCCTCCCCCTCCTCCTCACACCAATTTGAGCACTCAAGCTCGGCCAACCCCTGCCAAAATCTCTTCTCCACTTCCCTAGCAACATCCTAGAGGTTCTGGTCTTCATCAAAGACCAATTTTAGTGCCTTAAGAGGAGGTCTCAAAGAGGCGCTTCAAAGAAGAGGTAATTACCGTTACCAATTCTTTCATCTTTATTTCTTCTTCCACTTATTCTTCTTAGGTTGTTTCACTATGAAGTAATAACATCAGTATCAATCATATACTGATATGTTATTATAAGTATGAAACAACCCTTTTTCACCATCTATCCATCCTACGGAAAAAGAAATCACCGCGCGTGCGTACGTACGGAATACCGTCTCCACGCCGTGGTGTAATCTATTTTCCACCACCACCTTACATGGATGGGTATAATGGTGTAAAGAATAACTATACATAGTTATTACAACATCATATTGATTCTGATATATTGTATAATCCACTCCAATTCAGTTCAATATTTGTGGAAATGATATCATCGCTCGTGCGTACGTACGGAATACCGTCTCCACGACGCGATGAGATTCATTCTCTATGTTAACCATTTAAGAATGATTATAAATTATATATAAGAAATAATAATGAAATATATGACATTATAAAGCTACTGGATTTATGTATATATATATATATATGTATGTCATCTACTTACTTCCATTTCAAGAAAATAAGGAAAGAAAAACAGCGCTCATGCGTACGTACGGACTACCGTCTCCATGAGCGGTGTTTTTCATTTCATTTATCTATCTATATATATATACTGAATATATATGATATATAAATCATGTTTTATATTCTGGATGTAAGTAAATCATGATATAAGTAATAATAATGTCAATAACAACAAGTCAAAACACCTACGATAAATAAAACAATTTTACCCAAAACGCTTCTTTAACATGGAATTTACAAAAGAACGGGTAATATAATGTCATCAGTGAACCATATATGATATCATATAAATATGTATGATTCTGGAATAAGTCAATAACATTATTTAAACCATTATACAGGAGCTTCGGACACGTACAATGAAAATCGGACCTAAGGTAAGGGAAATATCACAATCTCATTATTATCCGAGATTGTTTATTCGTAATTATTTACTGGGGTGTATTTTATCATCCACATCCATGTTTCATCAATATGTAATATTATTTCCATCCACCTACAATTGTTTAAATCCATTTTTACCCTTAGGTGAGTTTTTAGTAATATGTATGAAAGGAATCTTTTGTCGTTTTTCGTACGAGGTACTTTTTGACTTTTCCGACAAAAGTACGAAGAATGTTTTTTTTAACTTATATGGCATGAATGGATTTTTAAAACATTATTTCCAAGAAGCTTCCTTTACAAGTTTTCAAGTTTATTTTTAATCATCTTCTTTTATTTTAAAGTCGTATGACATGTTATGAAAGGAAAAATGTTTTTGAAGAAGAAAGGATATTTTCCTCAAGAATGAAGTTCAAGTATTTTATCAAAATTATTTTCCATCTAAGATAATAAAAGGGTTATTTTTTTATCCCTATTATTACATTGATTTGATCATGTTGTGATGGAAATATTTTTATGAATTCCTTTATCTTATATGAATTGTTTTATGATATCATGTTGTTTAAGAATCCCATTTTTATTACATGGGTTATGCAATGATGTATGATTTATGATTTTGTGGAACACATAAGAATGGTATCATTATGAGATGGGTGGGACCTATATCTCCCTCCAATGCATTGGGTAAAGATTTTATATCTCATGAGATAGACAGGGCTGGAACGGTAGGTGATACCGGTTCAGTGAAACAGGACTGAAACGAGGGTTACTCGATTCAAAAAGGGACTTTGTCCACTAAGATAGTCTTGGCAATGAGTCTTGACTAACAAGAAATGATTCTCTATGATTATGTGTGAATGCCACAAAGATTCATGTTTTAGTTTATGATTATTGTGATTAAATTTCACTGCCATGATTTACCCCATGTTATGAAATTATGATCTCTTTTGCAGGTTAAGATTTCCAAAAGTTATGTGCTTATGTATATGATGTGATTGATATTTATTTTGTTTACCCTTACTGAGCATTTGAGCTCACCCTTTTATGTTTTGTTTTCCCCAAGATATAAAGAAAGGTTTTAGGTAAAAAAAAAGGAAAATCTTTATAGGAGATGTTGAAGATCTTTCACCACGATTAGAAGATTACGTTCCGAGTTTCCAAAGACACTAAACTATTACGATCCTTGTGTGTGTGTTTTTGTTATGTACTAAGTATTCCGAAAATGTAATGTAATGTCCATGTACGTCAGGCTTCGGGTCTCTACACTCCAAGAAGGGGGGGGGTCAGTCTAAGAGGGGCTCTATATGGGGGATTTTTAAGGGGAATTTAAGGTGGGTTTAGGGGGAAGGGGGTCTGCAGGGGGAGGGGGGTATATGTAGTGTGGGGTTAGAGGTGGAGGGGTAGGGGTGTGTCGGTGGTAAGGGAGTGTGTAGGTGCCTGGGGTGTGCAGGGGGAAGGGGTGTGTTAAGGGGTAGGGGGATGTCAAATGGGTAAGGGAAGGATCGGGGTTATCTAGAGGTTGTCTAGGGTTTTTATAGGGGTTGTCTAGGAGTTGTCCAGGGGCTGCCCAGGGGCTGTCGAGGGGCTGTCGAGGGGTTGTCAAGGGGATGTCCAGGGGCTATCCAGGGGCTACTGAGGGGTTGTCCAAGGGCTATCCAGGGTCTTCCTAGGGGATGTCTAGGGTATGTCTTGGTTTTGTCTAGAGTCCATCCAGGGGCTGTCAAGGGTCTTTCTAGGGGCTATCCAGGTGTTGTCCCGGTTCTACCGGGGGGTTGTCCATCCGGGGGCTGTCCATGGGTTTTTTTAATGAAATTAGAAGTCATATACCAATAGTTTCAAACCGTGTCTATATCTATGTGTCGATTAAACTACTAACAGAGTTTCAAACCATGTATTTAGGTATTTATCCACATATTGAAATTTGGTTATAGGTCTATATCCACATTTTGAACCGTGACTATAGGGCTATAATAACAGTTTGAAACTATGGCTATAGGTATTTCCCTATAGCCTTGACAATATCAGCCATGTTTTATTAAACTATGACTATAACCTATAGCCACAGTTTTTGGACTTATAGCCACAGTTCCAAACTACGGATATAGCCTAAATTTCTAGTAGTGTGATTTTTTGTTTTTTCTCAATGTTTGAAACTCAAATAAACCATGTAAATACAAAATGTGAAGTACAATACACTGGTTTTACTTTTGAGTAACCAAATGTTATATGAAATAGAATGAAAAATAATATATTTATTATTATGAAACTATATCATCCTATGAATCATGACGATCTTCCCAAAAGGCAAGGGAGGGAACAATGTTATGTTGAGTTTTTTATGAGGAAACATCCACCTTATATTTTTAGTTCTGATAATCCATTAGTTTTTATGAAATTTATCAATATCATTGACAATATATTTTATGTTCTCCAGTGTTCAAGACATGAAAATGTTAATTTTGTTATTTATCATTTTTAAGGTGAAGAAGATCAGTGGTGGACTATTATAAAGAACACAAGGCAACAATAAAAAATTGACTCCATAGAATGGGATTATTTTCATAGATTATTTTACACAAAATACTTTCCTCATATTCTTTGTATGAAAATGGAGACGTAATTAATCGATATTAATTATAAGGATGATTAATCCATCTATATCTATTAGGAAAATTTTTCAAGACTTATGAGGTAATATTTTGGTATTATCACCAAACATGAAAGTATGGTTGATCAATTCTTCAATATCCCAAAACAAGTATCTAAAGGTAATTGACCATAAGGGACTTTAGTAACTATAAATAAATCATCTGATGAGCTATCAAGGTGGGGATAGATTTTGTAATTATCCATCAATATCATTGTTTTAATAAGAAAATAAATATGGAACCAGAAGGAAATATTTATAATAAAAGTCATGGAGAGAAGAATATAATATTTTCTTTATGCTTAAAGTGAGGAAGGAAATATTGAAGAAATTATCTTAAAGATACTGGTAAATGTTTAGTGTAGAAATGATACTCATCGGTCAATTGAATGTCAAAGTGATGGGAATAAGAAGTTAGTTAATTATGGAGAGAAATCACCGAAAAAAATAAATCACCAATACTCTAGAGATTGAAATGTAAGGAATATGGTAAATATGCTAACCAGTGCTTAAATACTACGGTTAATGGTGATAATCATCCTCAGTAGCCTCTTAAGCCCAGAGACAATGAAAAATATCATGTGATCATTATCACTAATAAGGGTTACAATAATGAATTGGTGAAAGGTACTCTTACCATCCACTCTAGAACTTTTAATGTCTTATTTGATTTTGTATCTACCCACCCTTTTATATATGAATAATTATCTACATGATTCACAATACCACCTCAACGATTATATGTTGAGTTAGAAACAAAACCCATAATTGTATGATAATTTTATCTCAAGTCTACGATTCTACTCTAATTGATTGTTGTAGGATTGTGATTCTTTTAAATATCATAACTCTCCCTCTAGTTGGATTTGATTTTATCTTAGGCATAGATTTGATTTATTTAAGTAAATCCTATATAAATTTCCAAGGATGTGAATCCACATTCAATATTAAAAACCAACCTATGATCTCCTATCAATATGATAAAAAATATGAACACACAATGAAAATTAAATCAATTATATGGGTCTCGATTTCTATTCAAAAGTGGATTTTATCATAAATTATTAGGGAGAAACTAAACATTGAATATATGCCTACTGTATTAGATATTGTTGATGTTCTTATTGAATAATTTCCTAGTCTTCTTCTAAATCATAAAGTTGAGTTTTCAATAAAGCTCACACCAAGTGATACACTTATTTCAAAGAAACTATATATAATAGAACTTATTGAGTTTTTAACATCACTATATTTTCAATGTAAGAATTTGGAATATATTAAGGAGTATAGGTGCTAAGATGGAATGAGATTTTGAGGCCTGATAAGCCTCAGTGTTGATATAATAAACAAATTCAATATATTATATCAAACGTGCATAGTTTATCCAAAATAATGGATTAAATCATAAAAAGGTTATCGGATCATAAATCTAAGACTTTCATTGAATATAGAATGTGGGTTTTACCCTAGGTGTGACATCATATTTTTCGGTGTTGGATTTTTTGACAAATGATGTAGTGGGTGAAGATAATAATATAAATTATTCAATTAATTAATTTTTTTATGTAGTGGCCTAATATCCTTTATAAATACTTGTATATGAAAAATCCCTAGTATTATCCTTATAACCCTAGTATTTCATTGGATTATGTGTAAGAGAGTTTCGTGAATTGTAGTGAGTTAAAGGATAGGATCAGTACCACAAAGATAGTTTATGCCAAAAATGTTGTGGGTATCACCAAAAAAGATGGTATGAAACCATTATTTGAAAATGATTAATCAAAATCAAGGTAGGGAATTTGATATTTATGGTTTATTCCTCTTTTTTTATCTCATGATGAACATGAATCAATCCACTGAAAAATTTATCCATGGGTTGATCATGCCTTACCGGTTTGGGTTTATCTTCATGGGATATGGTAAGTTGATATTTTTTATTATTATTTCTCTTCATTCACCATTATAAAGAAAATTAATTGATTCCAACACAAAAAATGGTTTAGGTTCATTTTCCCTTTTTTATTTGTTCATTTCTTCTTTGTCTCTTTGCACATTCATCACTGATAATTCCTTTAGCCAATGGTTTAACAAATACATAGTATTTGATCATTGTATTACTATTTTCCAGTGCAATGGATTGATACAAAGGGTTTAATTTTGTGATTGATAAAGTTATTGAGGTGTGAAGATGTTGATATATGATCAGAGTAGTATCGGGATCAGATCGATGATCCTCATTTCATATTTTGGAATGTGGTGACAACATGGTGCGGTTATGACTAATTCTCAAGTGAATCGAATGGTCAAAATCTGGCCATCAATAATGGAATGTTTGGTCAACCCTAGAACTATGGACTTTGGTCATGATGGATAGTGGATCTAGTGGTGGAGGCGGTTCAAGTATAATATTCCTGAATAACCCACAGGTTCTATAAAATCATAAATTACATGATGTGTAGTCTGAAAAACAAACATCCCCCATTCTACGGTGCTAGATTTTATGCGTAGAGAAAAATATTATAAGTTATGAAACCTTGTGTTGGAAGTTTTAAGTATACCCAAGATGGTACATGGGTATAGACATGGTTGATCACACGAGCACGAAAAATGTATATAAACATGGCTTAGTACTTGGACACTACTAGGTGTAAAATCATGACCCAAAGTACATGGAAATGACTAGATGTACATAGGCATGGTCCAGAGTTCACGGACATGAACAGATGTATGTGAGTATGGGTAGGTTGAATTTTGAGTGAAATCCTAAACTCTACACATCATGTACCCCTAAAAGACTCATCATGTATTTGGAGGATTACATTCCATGTGAAATAGAAATACATGGGCAGACCTGGGGTAGGCATGACACACCATGTACCCATCAGTATACACTGTGTACTTTTTCCAGAGCAAGTATTGGACCTTATTATCTTTAGTTTGGACTAGTTTAGTTGATTGTGATCCCTTATACCGACCCTATGAAGTTATAGTGTGGAATTACATCCTTATCCTAAGATTGTGAACCCCTCAGTGTGTTATGTGATGAATAGTGTTTATGGTATCCCTCAGTGAGGCCTGGGTGGGATCATCTATCAAATATTCTCCCCAAGGTAGGGTTCATGGTATCATGTTTACCACCATACAGAGGGCATTGATTAACTATCTAGTATATTGATCCAATAGGGTTTTTCATGACCCCTAGTGGCCATGGGTGTGATCCCCTATCTGGATGTTGATATCTTTAGAGTTATATTGAGTACTTATAGGGTGAGACTTGAAAAGAATAACCTCTCATATGATCCAATATGTGATAGAATAGATTGTGGAGTTCGTTCTCCCAGACAAGTGTTGCCTTCAAACCTTGAGTAGATTCTTATTCTGGGTAATGGTTGTGACCTATTTTAGACTTGGAGACTACTATGAGTATATATGGTTCCTTATGATTGTCGTTATTAATTTGTGTCATATCTTGATTGACATTCTTTTTAGTTTTTGAGCTGACTACTCTTGATTCTTTATGTTTAGTGATTTTACGGTGTTCTACTGGGTATTTTTATACTCACCCTTGCATGGGCTCTTCCCACATGTGTTATGTCCTATATAGATGATAAACCTTTTGATGGAATCATGGGAGGACTGTGGGTAGTAAAATCATATTTTGGGCTAGACTATCCATGGTTTGACTAGGTGTTGCATTTGATAGTTGTCTGCCTCCTTTTGTGCACTTTAGATGCTTTTTCACTTTTTGGGGTTATATTTGTCCCTTTTTTTGATTTCCAGTACTTTTTAATGCTTGGATGTGGGATAGATTTTCTGTATGCATTATGGGTATTAGTTTTATATACATTTTATCATTTTATGGTTATTTTAAGATGTGTTCATGTGTACATGAACCTTAGGATAATTCCCCCGTGTGGGTTATATGTCTACTTGGCACTGGTCATCGTCCCTTGGCCTTTTGCAGGTGGGATTGGGGTGTCACGGTCTCTTTATCATTGGTCAGGTGGGCCCTAGGGGATTGGGTAATGAAAATGGTATATAAATTGAAGAAGAAACTCTACAAGAATCATGAAAAGGGGTTCATTTGACCAAGTGTGCCACCATGGGATGCACCAATTGTTTTTTAAGGAGGAAATATGGATAAATGAAACTAAGAATTGATTATCAGGAATTGAATAATATCACTATTAATAAAAATTATCATATTCCACATATTTATGACTTTTTGATCAGCTCTGTAGGGCTCAATACTTTTTAAAGATTGAAATTTATTTTGGATATCATCAATTGAGGATCAAAGAGGAATTACCCTATACAACCTTATATATGAGGTATGGAAACTATAAGTTTATATTGAGGGCATTTGTTATTACTAATTCACCGATTATCTTCATGGATTTAATTAATAGAGTCTTTAGAGATTACCTTGATAATTTCAAGGTATTATTTATACAAAATAATATTATATATTCAATGAGAAGGGAAGAGAATTAAGATTACTTGAAGACTGTAATGAAGAACCTAATGAAGGAGAAGTTGTGTGAAAATTTACCGAGTGTGAATTTTGGCTCCAAAAACTCATTTTTGGGTCATATAATGTCATGTCAGCGTATATCTATAGATCCATCAAAGATACAAGTTATTAAATGTTAGCCCAGACCAACCACTGTGATCAAGATCTGCAGTCTTCTTTGTTTGGATAAATATTATTGATTATTTGTGGATAATTTCTCAAGACTCTCTAATCCACTCAACATGTTCACTCAGAAGGGAGAAAATTTCCTTTGAATAGATGAAAATGATGAAAATTTCAAAAAACTAAAGAGAAGGTTTTTCATCAAACCAGTTATTACACTACCCTATAATGGAGAGGGGTTTGAGATCTATAGTGGTGCATCAAAGAAAGGATAAGGACGCATCCTCATTCAGAATGATATGGTGATAGTATATGTCTCATGAAAATTAAGGTTTAATGAGAAAAATTACCCAACTTGTGATTAATATTTTGTTGTGGTAATTTTTTCATTAAATATATGTTGGAGTTATCTTCATAGATAATGGTGTGATATATATATATATATATTGATCAAAAATGTTTAAAGTATATATTAATAAGATATCAACCTTTTTTTATATGTATCATGATTGGTTTTAAGTATTCTTGTTTACTTTTTTGAAGTATAATTTTTTTGGGATTTATATTGGTTGGGTTTGGGTGAAATTTGAGAAAATTGGAAGGATGAAGGGCAGTGAACGGTTTTCCCAAACCATACTCCCTAGCTCAAAAAACCTTGAAACCCCAGACAATGATGGATTTCATGGTTGATACATTATTTTTAAACCATTTTTCCCTCTTAGTAGAAATTGTGACCCCCCCCCCCCCCCAAGAAGAGGCGCATGGTTTAGGTGCACGGTTTGGAACACCATGGGCCCTTTGATGGTAAATCATGTGCGGGTTTTTATTTAACAGAAAAATTGGTTTTAAAATTTATCAAACCCACATCCTAACCCCATATAGACCCCAACTTAGCCCTAATAAAATTTTCTCACATTTGGAGGTTCCCATATGAATTACAAGGACTTATAACCACTGTTCTCCCTGATTTAATGTTCATATTGAAGATCAACATCTCTCTCAAAAAGAGAATTGTATCCCATGTGGTTTCCTTATTCAATCACATATCTCCCACATCTTTTAGATGTATATTTTAATTTATTATTGTGTATATAGATCTAGTTTTGTTGAATCTCAATCTAGGTTTGTTGGATCTTGATCTAGTATTTTAGGATCTTGATTCTTTTAACTTTGGAAAAAGGTTTCAGATCTAGATCTTGTTAATCATTTTTTTCTTGATCATTCTACTTCAATTAGGGATTTTCATTAGTGAGTGTTTTTCAATCATTTCAGTGTAGATAGCCTATTATTAAATATAAAAATTCATGATTTTAATTACCTATATGTAATTGTATAATTTCTATTGGATGATTAGAAATTTATATTCTTAAATTGAATAAATTAATTTGGTAAATTAAATAATTAATGGATTAGGAAATTGGGAGTGATGATATTATAAAATTAATAGTTAATTGATAAATTAATTATGGGATATTGGGATTGTTAATCGAACAATTAATTTTTGAATTAATTATGGGATATTGGGATTTTTAATTGGATTAATTAGTTTTTGAATTGTTTAATAGGAATTTTAGTGAATATGAAATTGTTAAATTGGATTAATTAAATGTAAATTAATTTATGTGAAATTTTAATGTTGTGATATGTGTGATATTCAGGTTCGGAACATGGTCTACTACTTCCAAATCCCATAGTGAGAAGTTTCTTTATAAATATGTGTGAGACATTGTCTGATACATGCAAAGCCTATAAGGATAAATTGATTAAAAAATGTTTCTAAAACATTGTATGTTGCTTCCAAAGACCATAGTGATAAAATTATTGATAAATGAGTGTGGGAAATAAACTATTACTTCAAAATCCCATAAGGTCCTAGGAATGGTAAACTAGACCCAAAATGATGGCATTAGACTATGGTAACAATTAGCTATATTATAAATTAAAATGAAATGGATAATGAAAACACATTTTTTATAATGAATTTTTTATTGGTTATGTGATATGGTTCAGACGTTGGCACGGGCTGAAGTAGGTATTGATAATTTGGGTTTCATCGGGAACCTAGTGGTTTATGTGGTTAGAAAAACTGTAATTGAACAAATTTAAATTATTTAATTTATTTTTCTTACTTATTATTTATACATTTTCATGCACAATTTTGACTGTATAATGATTTACACACCATTGGTGGTGTCCTACTATGTTGTTCTTGCACCCTATTCAGGCGGCTTATGTAACGCCCCAACCCCAGTTACCCAGAGTCGGTGCATTATTGCATAACATTGGCCTGATCACAAAAGATCAAGTCTCAAAAGACCGATTAGTTTAGTAGTCTTGGAAACACTAGATATATTCAGAAGTCTTACATTACATCATATAGTAAAAAAACTCCAACAACATCTTGTCTTCGTATCCCCTCATACTATCCATGTAGGACATTCATAAATTACTTCTTCACATCTTGGGAAAAATAAAACATTGAAAGGGGTGAGCTCAGATTCTCATTAAGGATAACAATTTAGTGGAAACATTCATAAATAAGCATAAACATTTAAGGCAATGTATAATTAAAACAAAAGCCTTTTAAACATGAAATTCAGCAAAATATGGAAATGATAAAATTAAATAATTCCATTTACTTATTCACATGGATATTATACTAGTTGAATAATCACATGCAATATCAATAACAACTTTGATATTGATGTAATGCATAATTCCAGACTATCATAACCACATAGACAAGGCCTTGTTCCAAGACTACAAATAAGATTTTGTCAAGGCCTTGTGCCAAGACACTAGTTTGTCTCATGAGACCTACCGATGCATTGAGGAGCTATAGCGGGCTCCACCCGTCACTTACTAAGTCCAATTAATTCCTCATATGAAAAGTTTGAAACATAACATAAACATTCGTATTAAAACTAGTGTACGAAATGTCAATATTTTAACAACAACCCATGAATGGTATAAAAATAGCACATCCACAGTCAAACATAACGCATTCTATACAATATTGAAGATTGTATTGTATCATATTAACCTCAATCGAGAATAATAAAGGATATTGATATAGATTAAAATAATCATCAAACTATTAAGAGAAATATCCCCCTTTTCTTGAAAACATTTAAAAGTCACACTATTTGTCAAGAAGCCATTTTAAATAGATTTTTGAATCAAAGTCTCCAATACCACATTGAAGCTTTTAAAAGGAATTTTGATTTGAAAATTTTAATTTCTATATAAATAAATCCTTAAAACCATTTTTAAAACATGGACATTAATGAGAAATATTTAGAATAATAAATCTTTAAAACATTTTAAAATGATATTTTAGTTAGAGTTCCTAAAAAAAGAGAGACACTTGAATACAAATAATGGAGGTAATAAAATATTTGTAATATCTTGAGAATAAAGGGATTCATGATATACTATGTCAAAGTACATTATATACACCATATAAAATTGATTTGGTGTATAATAACAAAGGAGTCTCAATGGAATGTAAATTGAGATAAATCTCTCATAAAGGTCGTATCATTAGGATAAGGATAAATGAACGACATAATTTTGTTTGAAAAATATAAATACACTCAATATTGTGGGATATTCAGTGTAAAACAACCAAAGGGAATTCACACATATTCTTGTAAAAACAACACCAATGAATTGGATGTTTAACTCAACAAATAGATATTGAGTAAAAATTACTCTTATCAAGTTCATACCGATGACTTCTGGATTTATAAATGGAATGATTATGTGTATCAAAAGTATATCCACAGAAATGGGAGTGTAAATTTTGACATAAGAAAATGAATAGTTATTTCACACATAATCTTGGAGTAAAATAATCATTGAAGTATGCGTAAAGCCGAATGAGTGGAAATTGAAATTTCAAATTCCCTTATTGATTTGGTAACTTATGAAACGTACAACAATGATAGAAGGATCATACAATGATGATGTAAATATCCATGAATTAAATTATATTACACAATGAATACAAATATGGTCCGTACACACACGACATGCAATAAATAAGTGGTGAACAGTAGAAATCTCACGAAATTAAAAGTGAGATAAGAAACCCCTTACTTTGTACTTTTTCCTTGGTAGAGGTTAGATTATCCTCCTGTATAATGGTGAAATAATTTTTATTTAATTATACAAGAATCATATACATTAATATCATATCATATCTAATCTTGTAACATTTCTTTGTTAATAATATCTATGTATTATCATCATTCCAGTTGTTAAGTTACTCGTTTTATTTTATATGTTTTGTTTCATAAGTAATGTCTGTTATGAATAGGTTGTATATTATTCATATACAGAATGATATCAAGTCCTTAAACATTATTCCTAATCATAAAATGAGAATTATACTTTTATGGATACAATGGTAATGAATCTCATCGCGTTTGTGGAGACGGTAGTCCGTACGTACGCACGAGCGATAATATCATTCTTTTGAAATTAAATCAATATATAATTGGATGGTATATCATATATATAGAATAATTATCATGTTATAATTATTATTTACATGAATTACACATCATTATTATACCCATCCAAATAATAATATATTGAATAACAATTACACCATGACATGGAGACGGTAGGTTGTACGTACACACGTACGGTGACATGTCATTCAAAGGATGGATAGAATAATGAATATGGTTGTACCATATTTATAATATCATCAAAGTATATAAGAGATATTGTAGTTATTATTTTATAATGGAAATAACAATGAAAGAAGAAGTTCAAGAAGAAGGAAACTTGAAAGAGGGTTGTGAAAGCATTACCACTTCTTCGGGTTCTTCCATTTGATTTGATCAAAAGGGATCCTTAGGTTGGCTTTATGATCAATCTAAGGCCTCTAGGTTGAAGTTAGGGAAGTTGAGAGAACATTTTGGCAGGGGTTGGTGGAGACAAAAGGCTTTGAATTTGCAAATTAGAGAGAAAGTGGAGTACCCTTTTATAAAAGGGGTGAGGGGCACCTTTGGAAAAGCTAGAAATATTATTTTATAATAAATTCATATTCGGTTTATAATGGCTCCAAAGAGGATTATTTAACATTTAAGGTAGTTATGGGTCTAAATCATTTCAACCAATATATTTTATATAGGTTCGGGTCACTATATTAACCTTATCATTTATATTTAACTCTTAGTTAAATAGTTTGACATTTACCATGTCTCTTGGTATTTTTATATTATATAGTTAATAAACTTACTATATACCTCCAAAAGAGACCCAAGTGGTATATTTATGATAAAACTATCATTATATAAGTCCTTTGTCCGAACCTTAGATTTTTAGGAATAGAATATCAATTAATAATATAATATTTTTTTAAACTCTTTTATGTCAATTTTTACACTATTGGGTATTTTGTTATTTATAATTTCATAAAAGCATTATTAATTCGAAAAAAAATTTATATAACCAATCCTAATATGTCATATAAATCTATAAAATTTGTTTAATTAATAAAAAGTCTCAAATTACATTTATTTTTATATTTATAATAGCAATTATTTTAATATTTCATTAATTAGGTAATTACTACATCACCATTGTGTCATAAATAAATTAAATTATTTAATCTATAAAAATTATAAATAAAATACCATTACGTAGTAAATATTTTTATATTTCTAATTACTAATTATATTTGAATTTATCTTATGTATAACCCTATATTAAAAATGTTTGATTTATTAAACTTTGATTTTATCTCTTTTAACTCTTCTTTGAATTAAATAATAATAAATGTCATAATATAATCCAAGTGGACCTAAATGATAATATTTTATTCCTAATTTTGTTTTTGGTCGAGATATACTTGTCCAATAAAATTAGGACATGTGTTAGGGTAATATTAATATCATTTTTACCCTTAATTACCCTATTTACTTTTACCTGTGGTAAATAAAAGTAAAAAGATAATATTCACCAAATATTATTTTCATCTCATTCAGCCACATTTTACTCCTTCATATTAACAATTTCTTTAGGATTTTCGAAATTCCACTCACAGAAGCGGTAAAATTATGTTTTATGTGAATTTCCAAATTCTTCTAGGAGGTGGGTAAAAGACGGTGAAAAGTTCAATGAAATTTTTATATATCTAAAATTATTCTAAACTAACTCCAATGAATTACATTGAAATTATATAGGTATTATGTATATATTTTCACATTAATTAAATATAAAAAAATATATAATTATTTAAATAAAGATTCGGTTTTAAACTATAACTCGGTGTTTTCTCACTATTCATCAAAAATTTAATGTTTTCAGAAAAATACCAAAAATTCACCCTAAGAAAATTTCGATATTTCGAATCCAAAAATGAAGTCCATTTTGAAAGATAAAATTTATAAAATTTAAAAAAGTTCGTATTACTATTCATAACGGCTAGTTTGATTGGTTGTGGTGTGTGTTAGAACTCGAAGTTGCGTACAACACATGCTACTGTATTATTCAAAAAGAAGTGTATCGTGGAAGCTTGGGGTGTTACATTCTCCCCTCATTCAAATAATTTCGTCCTAGAAATTTTTAAAATTGGGCTTGGGAATATAATTGAAAGTCCCACATTAGAAAAAAGATTCAATAATTCTATCACCTTAAAAGAAAGAAAGAGAAGTGCAAAGGTCAACCAAGATAACTCAAACATGGATTCCATGTAGGAAAACATCGATATGGAAGATAAACTAAGTGTCATGTTATGATGGAGAGGGATAGAAAACATGATCAGGGGAATGTTAACAACAAGAAAGCCACAAACTTGTGATGGGACAAACATTCATTAGTTTCCCAGTAGGAAAAGTATACGGACAACATTTTTTTAAGTTACATTACATAAATATGAGGAATTCATTTATGAGATTTACTAAGAAAATAAAGATATATACTTACTTTTTAAGTAGAGTTTCATTCTTTAATAAATTTCCACTACTAAATTTTCTTTTAAATGATGAGTATTCAAGAAGACTTCATCACCCTGGGAGAGCTAGAATTAAATTCTATAGAATCACATGATCCACGAAGGATAAAATATATATTTACCTTGTCTTTAGAGATTAATCAAAACCAAAACGGTTTGTACAAGATCTGATGATCCCGCAAAAGGATATTCCTTTAGAGAAAGAAACACTAATCTTAATTTCTAAAATTAAACCAACAATACCCGAAAGTTAAACAAATTCCATTCAATAAACAATTTTCCTTAAAATCCTTCAATATAATCCACACTAATATTGAAATCCAAACCATAGAAGAATTTGGTTATCTCGTCTTCCAAGTTTAATTGTATCTCCAAATAACATCAACTACTATTAAATTCACATACTTAAAAGTAATTAACGAAATCACATATTCTCTATTATAGGTTAATCATTTCCATAAATAACCCAAATCACTATAAATCTAGAAGAAAAAACATGATAAAAATCCACCATTACTCCACAAATGAAATCCCATAGTATTCTAGTTTCCATGAGGATATAGTGTTCCTAAAAAATCGAACATCTTCCAAAATAACATTTATCACTTAATCACCAATTCATTTTCCTATACTAAGGGTATTCATTTGATAAGACATAAGAACCCAAATTAACTTATCATTGATCAATAAAATCATTTAACTAAAAATAATTAGTCACACTAACCAGGGACTTCATGTAGTCCAGTGGTAGGAGATAAATCCCAATCACACTTTGGTTGTGGGTTAGATTTCCCATAGCTTTTTCTGATGCGATGGGTTGTCACAAGGTCTGTGTGTTGTCCTTTTTCAAAATTTATATTTTATAACATTACCAAAATGAGATAAATTCCTCAAAATAACCATAACATAATTTTAACCAGAAATGTTATCTCATACCTTAGATTTTCATCCCAAAATATAATAACTTGTAATTGCCTCAAACCCGATGATCATATAAAACCAAATGGTTATTTATAACTATATTCACAAGGTAAAATATAAGTCTTCCTCAATTATCATTCTCACATGAAAAATTGTGGGGTTACAAATAGAAGAGAAAATTATTCCAAAGTAATCCCATCAATTAGAAGAACTAATACTTTTAAACATTTCTCCAACCATTTATTTCCACATAGCTTCTTCTTTGACCAAGAAAACATCCTATAGAATAGGGAATTCTATCAGGTAATGGCCAGGTACCCTACATTTACAACAAATGACTATAAATGGATTTTTGGGACAATTTTTATTTTCTTCCATAGTACTCTTCATTTTTTCTCTATAATTCTTCACTTTATGTCCTTATATCCCGCACCTAATGCATTTCATTGTTCCGTTGAGACACTTTCCTGGGTTTCTCCTTCCACATTTCCTGTATGAAGGAAATTTTGAATTCTTTTCTTCATGGTCTCCACTGCTGGAGCTCTTATCATTCATCACCTTTCTCTTCATTGTTGAGTCCAGGAGATGGTTAATATATAAATTTTTGATCATATTTTTGAAAAACTTATTATCCATGAACACAATATCTTTTATGCCTATCAACATTCCATTTTGTTGCTCATTTCAACCACTGTTCTCACCTTGTACATCATTCTCAAAGTTACTATGACTTCCTTGGACTCCAGCCATTGACTAAAACAAGAAATCATTGTGTGAGTATTAGTAGTCATAAAATCATTTAGAGAATATCATGACACCATATTCTCAATTTGAAACACATTAGGACTAACCATGGTCATTTTTTATCATCTTATATTAAAATACTTCAAATTGGTTTGTAAAGAAAATGTAAATTATACTAAGTATATCCCCCGGTAGTGTCGTAACCAAGAGTGTATTAAGGTCCATTGTTGTGCACCAGTTCCCGTTCGAGTCTAGATCAAAGTGGTGTTTTTGGGTTTTACCCCTAGGTACATCTGTGCCAGAGCCACCTCTACCTGCTCATATCCAGACAGGGATGTATTGCTTGGAAAACTCACAAAATCTATACTATACCAAAATTCTAGGAAGTTCTTCTATACTAATCATCAGTGTCTATCTTAGGGCTATGTTCTATAATTAGAGTTTATCTAAATCTAGTTTCCAAGGATTGTACTAAACTTCACTTGATACCAACTGTCACGCCCCGACCCCAGTTACCCAGAGTCGGTGCATTATTATATAACATTGTCATGATCAAAAAATATCATGTCTCAAAAGACCAATTAGTTTATTAGTCTTGGAAACACTATATATATTCATAAGTCTTACATAACATCATAAAGTAAAAAAACTACAACAAAAGCTTGTCTTCATATCCCCTCATACTATCCCTGTAGGTCACTCATAAATTACTTCTTCACATCCTGGGAAAAATAAAACATTTAAAGGGGTGAGCTCAGATTCTCAGTAAGGATAAAAATATAGCATAAACATTCATAAATAAGCATAAACATTTAAGGAAATGTATAACTAAAAAATCCTTTTAAACATAAACTTCATCATAATATGGAAATGATAAAATGAAATAATTTCATTTACTTATTCACATGGATATTCTACTAGTCGAATAATCACATGAAATATCAATAACCACTTTCATAATGATGGAATGCATAATTCTAGACTATCATAACCACATAATCAAGGCCTTGTTCCAAGACTACAAATAAGATTTTGTCAAGGCCTTTTTCCAAGACACTAGTTTGTCTCATAAGACTTACCAATGCATCGAGGAGCTATAGCGGGCTCCACCCGTCACTTACTAAGTCCAATGCATTCAAAATATGAAATGTTTGAAACATAACAGAAACATTCATATTAAAACTAGTATACGAAATTTCAATACTTTAACCACAAACCATGAATGGTATAAAAATAGCACATCCACAGTTAAACATAACTCATTCAATACAATATAGAAGATTGTATTGTATCAGATTAACCTCAATCGAGAATAATTAAGGATATTTACATAGATTAAAATAATCATCAAACTATTGAGAGAAATATCCCCCTTTTTCTTGAAAACATTTAAAAGTCACACTATTTTTCAAGAAGCCATTTAAAATTGATTTTTGAATCAAAGTTTCCCATACCACTTTGGATCTTTTAAAAGGAATTTTGATTTGAAAAATTTAATGTCAATATAAATAAATCCTTAAAACCATTTTTGAAACATTGAAATTAATGAGAAAGATTTAGAATAATAAATCTTTAAAACATTTTAAAATGATATATTAGTTAGAGTTCCTAACCAAAAGAGAGACACTTGAATACAAATAATTGAGGTAATAAAAAATTTGTAATATCATGAGAATAAAGGTATTCATGAAATAATATGTAAAAGTACCTTATATACACCATATAAAATTTATTTGGTGTATAAAAACAATGGTGTCTCAGTGGAATGTAAATTGAGATGAAATCTCTCATAAAGGTTGTATCCTTAGGTTAAGGATAAATCGACGACATAATGGACATGGTATGCCTCTAGGCCTTCGGGTCATGTATTGTGTGTCATGTCAGGCCTTGTTCCATGTGCCTATGGGTCATGTACGAGTTCCACTTAAACCCTTAAAAGGGGGACTATCTATAATAAATTAAAAATAAGGCCTTCAGGCCATTCGGAATTGGATGTTTAACTCAACAAATGGAGATTGAGTAAAAATTACTCTTTTCAAGTTCATACCGATGACTTGAGAACTTATCATTGGAGTTATTATGTGTATCAAAAGTATATCCACAGAAAGGGGAGTGGAAATTATGACATAAGCAAATGAATAGTGATTCCACACATAATCATGGCGTAAAATAATCAAGGAAGTATACATAAAGCCGAATGCGTGGAAATTGAAATGTCAAATTCCCTTATTGATTTGGTAACTTACGAAACATAAACCCATGAAATAAGGATTATACAATGATGATTTAAATATCCATGAATTAAAGTATATTACACAATGAATAAAAACATGGGCAGTACACACACCACATGCAATAAATAAATGGTGAACAATGGAAATCTCACGAAATTAAAAGTGAGATAAGAAACCATTTACTTTGTACATTTTCCTTGGTCGAGGGTTGTTTATTGTCCTATATAATGGTGAAATAATTATTATTTTATTATACAATAATCATATACATTAATATTATATCATATATGATCTTTTAACATTGCTTTTTTAATAATATCTTAGTATTATCGTCGTTTCGGGTGTTAACTTACTCGTTTTCTTTTATATGTTTTGTCACATAAGTAATGTTTTTTATGGATAAGTTGTATATTATTCATATAAAGAATTATATAAAGTCCTTAAACATTAATTTTAATCATAAAATGAGAATTATACTTGTATGGATACGATGGGGAATGAATCTCATCGTGTTCGTGGAGACGGTTGTCCGTACGTACGCACGAGCGATAATATCATTCTTTTGATATTAAAATAATATATAATTGGATGATATATCATATATAAAGAATAATTATAATGTTATACTTATTATTTACATTAATTACACATCATTATTATACCCATCCAAATAATATTGTATTGAATAACAATTACCCATGACATGGAGACGGTAGGTCGTACATACGCACGTATGGTGACATGTTATTCAAAGGATTGATAGAATAATGAATATGGTTGTACCATAATTATAATAACATCACATTATATAAAATATATTGGAATTATTATTTTAGAATAGAAATAACAAAGAAAGAAGAAGTTGAAGAAGAAAGGAACTTGAAAGAGGGTTGTGAAAACATTACCTCTTCTTTGGGTTCTTCCTTTTGATTTGATCAAAAGGGATCCTTAGGTTGGATTTCTGATCAAAATAAAGCCTCTAATTTGAATTGAGGTTAGTTTAGAGAATATTTGGGCAGGGTTTGTCTGAGAAAAAAGGCTTTGAAGGTGTAAATTACAGATAAGGGGGAGTACCTTTTTATAAGAGGGGTGAGGGGAACCTTTGGAAAAGCTAGAAATATTATTTTATAATAAATTAATATTAGGTTACTAATGGCTCAAAAGTGTATTATTTAAAGGTTAAGGTGGGGATGGTTCTAAATCCTTTCAACCAATATATTTTAAATAGTTTTGGGTCACTATATTAACCTTATCATTTATATTTAACTCTTAGTTAAATAGTTTGACTTTTACCATGTCTCTTTGTATTTTTATATTATATAGTTAATAAACATACTATATACCTCCAAGATATCCCCAAGTAGTCCATTAATGATACACCTATCATTATATAAGTACTTTGTCTATACCATAGATTTTTAAGAATAATATATCAATTAATAATATAATATTTGTTTTAAAAACACTCTTAGGTCAATTTTGACACTATTGGGTATTTTGTTTTTGATAATTTCATAATAGCATTATTACTTCTAAAACAAATTATATAACCAATACTAATATGTCATATTAACCAGTAAAATTAGTGGAATTCATAAACAGCCTCAAATTACATTTATTTTGTTATTTATAATATCAATTTTTTTAATATATCATTAATTAGGTAATTAATGCATCACCATTGTGTCATAAATAAATTAAATTATATAATGTTCAAAAATTATAAATAAAATACCATTATGTAGTAAATATTTTTATATTTCTAATTAATATTTATAATCGAATTTATGTTATGTATAACCCTATATAAAAAAATTAGTTATTAAACATTGATTTTATCTCTTTTAACTCTTCTTTGAATTAAATAATAATAAATGTCCTAATCTAATACAAGTGGACCTAAATGATATTATTTTATTCATAATGTTGTTTTTGGACAAGATAAACTTGTCCAATAGAATTAGGATAGGTGTTATTGTAATATTAATATCATTTTTACCCTTAAATACCCTATTTACTTTTAACTTTGGTAAATAAAAGTAAAAAGTTACTATTCAAAAAAAATTATTTTCATCTCATTAAACCAGATATTACTCCTTGATATTTACTATGTCTCTAATATTTTCAAAATTCCACTAACAGAAGAGGTAAAATTACGTTTTATGTGAATTTCTAAATTCTCGTAGGAGGTGGTTAAAAGACGATGAAAAGTTCAATAAAATTTTTATATATATAAAAGTATTCTAAAATAACTCCAATAAATTACATTGAACTTATATAGGTATTATGTATCTATTTTGGCCTTAAGTAAATTTAAATAAAATAAATATTTATTTAAATAAAAATTCAGTTTTAAACTATAACCTAGAGTTTTTTCACTTTTCATCAAAAATTGAATGTTTTCAGAAAAATACCAAAAATTCAACCTAAGATAAATTCAATATTCCAAATACAAAAATGAAGTTCATTTTGAAAGATAAAATATATAAAATTTCAAAAGTAGGTATTAATATTTATAACGGCTAGTTTGATTGGTTGTGGTGTGTGTCAGAACTCGAAGTTGCGTACAACACACGCTACTGTATTAATCAAAGAGAACAGTACCGTGGAAGCTTGGGGTGTTACAGCCTAATCGGTACCCAAATAGATTTCATACTTGTTGGAATAGTTAAGGGAAAGGGACCCATGTTAGATGACTAAGTCGGGATGGAGAATAGATGAGGGAACCAGATATGTTTCAGGAACCACTTGGTAGTTTTTAATGTCTATTTATTTTGGGGTTTTCATATTGACCCTTGATACATACAATGAAATGAAATATCTACAATATAGTTCTGGAATTATATTTTTTTCTTTTTTCATCATTTGATATTGTTATCATTATGGTTATGGTTTTATTTATTAGTTATTTTTTTATTTCTTATATGATATTACTCTAATAAAAAGGGTATAGTCTCTCAATTACTGATGACAGACCCCCCACTACTATTTATCAGACTTTATCATATAGAGAGGTGTTCTTGAGGTCACGTAGCGGTCTGGCCCAGGGCACTGGTGTCTTGAACCCGGGTTGAGACATTCCAAATTGGTATAAAATCCTTTTTTTTCTTTTATTTTATTTTTTCTTATGATTTGGGAATGGTAACTAGGATACTATTAATATTTCATTATTGGACATGAGCTCATGTATGGGAGTATCTACACTATGTATGGGGGAAAACCTAAGTACCCAGGGTGGTATTGTTGTTAATAATGTTTTATGTTACAATTTGATGTTATATCACCTTGGGTGATTTACTTATTGTGTGATGTGATTATTGTTTTTGAGATCTTATGAGATTTGAACCATGGCCAAGTATGGAATGAGATTTTAGTATGCATGCATCCTTCTAGGCACTCAGGATTATTGTTCCATGAATTATTTTAGGTGCACATGGGAAAACAAATTGGGTAAGTGGTTGACCTTGAACTGATCTTCCTTTATTTTGTGTTTTATTGAAAAAGGTTCATAAAAAGAACCTCAAAAAATATAAAGTGATAAAAATATTAAAATGTTTTTTTGAAGAGAAACCCCAGTAATGAAAATGATTCTAACCTTTTTTAACCAAGACCTAGATGTAGGATGGTTAAGGATAGTAATAGATCCTCAGTTTGGACCGTGTGGCAGGGTTTGAGGGATTGAATTATTATGACTCGTTTTGAATTCCACTTATTAAATATATTAAATTTGTATTATTTTTCAGAAAATGTGTGTTTGTAGTTGTAGATATATGCCTCCCTGATTATTATTTTTTATAGGAATATAGGATTACATGGTTGGAGATGCTCTTCTATTAGTGGAACCTGAGGCACAGGTAGTGTTGTTTCAGGAGTTAAAAGATAAGTTATGAGGGAACTTTTCTTGGTTTATGTAATTCATTTAAATATACCTAGGGTGGGTTGTTAAAATCATGTCTGATCTAACGAGGGAGTTCCAATTGTAACACCCTCTGAATTTCTCCATAGAGGGTGGACCTGAGGTAGCTGAGTTCTAGATTGAGTATATCCATACCATACTTGACCACTTGGAGACTCTTTCTGAAAATATATTCAAATAAGTTTCTTAAATGTTTCATGATCAAGAGAAATGATGGTGGGAAATCTAGAATTAGGGTGTGTAGATGGATATTATTGGGTGGAAGTACTTTTAGGAGAAGTTTTTTGTGCACTTTTATCCTTAGACGTTCAGGCAAGAGAGAGAATCTGAGTTCATGAGTTTAACTAAAGGGAGTATGTTTGCGATGAACTATGATGAATGATTACTAGAATTGTATCAATTTGTTACAGAATTTGTGGGGGATGATTTTACTATGGTAAATAAGTTTCGTGTAGGGCTTAAATGTGAAAAAAAATCCAAGGTAAATACCTTCAAGCTAAAGAAGTTTTCATAAGTGGTAAATCAGGACCTCATATATCAGGGGAACCTAAAAGAGTCTTCCAGTGGAGGAAAAGTAGTTCCTAATGGATGATCAGGATGTAAGACTTATGAGAGTAGGAAGAATTACTATGAGAATGATATATAGGGTGATAGAAAGAAGAGTATCTAGGAGGAAGGTTCGGTTACAAAAGACCATTCGTATGTGATCTGTCACCAGTGTGGTAGGTTAGGATGATTCCAAAGACAGTTCCCCTAACCCATGGTTGATTGTCAAGGCACTGAAATAATGGTAAATCTACAAAATTTCTCCATTAACATGAGAAATACTATTAGTTAAGGAGTATCTAGACAGATCCAAAGTGTAGGAAGGGGATATTTTCCATCTTTTTAGTCTGCAAGTTGGAGTTACACAGGATGTGGAAGTAGAGACAGCAGACATAGAGATTCTGGGAATGATCACCCGTATCAGCAGAGTGGTGTAGCATAGGGGACTCGAACTATATAATAGGAAAGAGGGGTAGGATATGTGTATGTTGTTAAACCTACACTGGTGGATAGTAAAGTTGGACCATTAATTGTAAGAGGTACAATTATTGTAGCCTATATGCTGGATAATGCATTACTTGGTACTAAATCCTCTAATTCATTTTTTCTACACAACTTTTAAATGGATTGAGCCTAGTGGTGGAGTTTTTTAGTGGGGTTATGACAATATATACACTATATGGAGTACGGTTAAGAGACAACTGCTTTTGGAAGGGGTGTTCTCTTGATGTTGGGGAGTATCATTTTAGTTGGGAACTTTGTATCCAAAACATGTCAGGGTTCAACAAAATTATGGTTATGGACTATTTATTATCATACTTAGCCCAAAATGAGTTTTTACTATGGGAAAGTGTTGTTTACATCTCTTGAGGGTGAAAAATATATTCACCATGGAAAGTGGGACATCTAGGTGGGATGTGAAATGAAAATTCACCAATAAATGGGGGAACATACTGACTAGGCTGTAAGTTTGTTTCTAGATGATGGAGGTGTAAGTCAGGATGTATTTACACCTCTAGTGGATAGGTTTTAGGTTTAATTTCCTGATAACTTATCAGGAATTCCACCTAAGATAGATGTGAAATTTACTTTTGATATCATGTTTGGGGAAGAGCTAGTTTCTATTCAACCATACAGAATGGAACAAACATAGCTTCAAGAAATGAAATCTAAACTAGAAGTGTTGATGGATAAATGGTTTGTCCATCCATGTACATCTTCATGGGGTTCTTGAGTTTTTTTTTTGAAAAGAAGGCTTATGGGACCTTGCACGTATGTGTTGATTATTAAAAGTTGAACTATATGATAGTGAAGAACTAGTATCCTCATCCAAAATTGATAATATATTTGACCAGTTGAGGGGTGCTTGTGTTTTCTCCAAGATTGAATTGAGATCAGGGTATCATCAGTTCAGATTTCAACCTTCTAATATACCAAGGACTACTGTTATAAGAATGTATGGCCTTTTGAGTTTTTATTTACGTCATTTGGGATGAAAAACACTAGTAGTTTTTATGGACTTGATGATAAGTATCCTCCATCCATACCTAGATAAGTTTTTTGTTTTGTTTGTAAAATACATCTAGTTGTACTCCAATACTCATGGTGATCATTCTAAACATCATGAAATCATCTTGAGTACACTTAGAGTGCATTGTTTATATTCCAATCTATCTAATTTCCAGTTTTGGATTAATCAAGTACACTGCTTTGGTCAGATCTTCTCAAAATAAGGTGTGTCAGTGGCCGCCGAGAAGGTCCATGAAGTTTGTGTCTTGGTAGTATCCTATGAATTTTTTTTGATATCAATATCTTCTTAGGTTTAGGGGGATATTATTGGAGGTTTATCCAAGAATTTTGCTGATTTGTAGAACCACTTTTAGTCTTGACCAAGAAGGGGATAGTGTTTCAATGGGATAAATTATGTGAGAATTACATTCAAGAGATGAATAAGCTCTTGAAAATGTCACCAATAATTATCCCATCTGAGCCAGGTGATGATTATATGGTGTTTTGTAATGCATTGTGAATTTTTCTTGGAGTAGTTTTGATGAAGGGAGATCTATTGGTAGTGTATGGGTCTCAAAAGTTGAGTCCACATCAATAGAACTACCCTACTCACATCATTAAGTTGGAAGCATCTGTTTATTCTTTGAAGTGTTTGAGGAATTATCAGATGGGTGAAAATTTTATGGTGTATACTGATCACAAGATCATAAGGTACATATTTTCACAGTGAGATTTTAATTTCAAGTAGTGGAGATGGTTTGAGTATATGTATTATTTTGACATTAATATATCATATATGCCCAAGAAATTAAACAATGTTCCTGACACTCTAAGAAAGAAAATGTAGAGTTATTCTATACATAAGTCTAGTTTTGGGTGGTATATGATGACTTTTCTGGCTTAAATACATGTTTTGTTTTAGGAGAGTCCAGATAATATGACTCTCATATCAGTTTTAGTGGAGTATACACTTTTGAGATAGATTATTCATGGGTAGTATGAGGATCCAAAATGTTTAGACTTGAGGGAAATCCATGAAGGTGGGGAGTAACCTTAAGATTAGAGTATAGATGAAATGATATCATCTATGTTAGGAATCAGTTTTTTGTTCCTACGAGCATGTGAGAGGGTCTGATGCATTAATTTCATGCATTAATATAGGTTATGCATACAGGTGTGAAAAAATGTATCATGACCTATGATGATGGATTTGGTGTCCAGGAATGAAAATGAATATGGCAGGGTTTTTGACATGATTCTATACCTTTCAATAGCTGAATTCTAAGTATAAAATGTCTGGTGGTTTACTACATCCATTACCCATTCCAAAATGAATGTGGGATGACATTACAATGGAATTTTTTGTGGGTCTCCTATGAATATCTCAGAAGAATGATTATATTTGGGTGATTTTAAACCATTTGACAAAGGTTTCACATTTCTTACCAGTATAAGAGACTTTCTCAGTAGATCAGTTTAGAGACTTAAACATTTGGGAGATATTCCATCTGCACGGGGTGCCATATACTATAGTTTTTTTACCATGACTCAAGTTTTAGTTCATCCTTCTGGAAGGTCTTGTAGAAGGTTTTTGGTACACAGGTTTTGTTGAGTATGGATTTTTACCCACAAATAGATGGTCAGTTGGAACACACTATACAAGTGCTAAAGGACCTAGATTTGGTGGAGTTTTCCTATAAAAAAGTTATTAGGAAACTATTCATATGGAATCCTATTAGGCTCTTTATGGAAGGCCGTGTAGATCATCTCTAGGATGGATAGATGTACGTGAGTCAGAATTGGTGGGACTGAGTCTCCTGAAGGAGACATCGGAGCAGGTTCAACTGATTCAAAAGAATATAACTATAGCTCATATTAGACATAATTCGTATGTTGATAGAGGTTGATGACCCCTATATTTTTCAGAGGTTTATCATGTATTCCTTCGTGTGTTTCCTTGATTGGGTCACTAAAGGATACAAAGATAGGGAATGTTGGTACCCTAGTTTGTTGGATCATTTGAGGTTATAATGAGAATTATTCTAGTGGCATACTAATTGTATATTCCATAGAGGTATAGTGTTATGCATATTGTCTTTCATGTATCACAACTATGGAATTATCCCCCAAACCCTTCTCATGTGATTGATGTGGATGATGTTGAGCTTGAGGCCAGTGTTTTCTTTGAGGATCATCTGATACATTTGTTGGATCACAGTGAGAAAGTCTTATAGGGAAAGACCTTGCCAATAGTTCATGTATTATGGAAACATGGGTGTGTTTCGGAAGAATCATGGGAGAAGGAAGTGGATATGCGGGATCAGTGGCCTGATCTTTTTAAATTAGAATATTAAAGATGCTTATGAGTACATTTCAAGGATGATATTTTATAAGGTGGGGAGATTTCAAGATCCTGAATATTTTCGGAGATGTCTCAAACATGGTATCAGGTATTCTTTTTCCTTTTTTGGGTTTTATTTTGGGTGTGTTTAGGTTAAAAGTTTAAAAACTTGGAAGGATGAAGGGAAGTGCATGGTTAGATTATGGTTTTCCCAAATAGTGTTCCCTAGACCAGCAAATCGTACAACCCCTCATAGAGATGGATTTCATGGTGGGTGCAATGTTTAGGCACACAGTTTGGAAAACCATGCTCCCCTTATTAGGAAACCATGTGTGGGTTTTTAAATAATCTGAAAATTGGTTTTTAAATTTTAAAAACACCTATATTAACCCCAAATTGACCCCAATATACCCCTAATAAAATTCTCTCATTTTTGGAAGTTCCCAGAAAAATTCCTAGGGCTTTCGACCTCTATTTTCACAATTTAACATCTATATTTAATATCTACACCTATTTTGGTATGTAAATATTATTAGGTGTGGTTTATTTCTTCTCTCTTGTCTCTCCCTCATCTTTTAGAGGGATGTTATTCTCTATTTTGTTAGATCTATATCTTGTTTTGTAGCATCTAGATCTAGTTTTTTTATCTTGATCTAGGATTATAGGATCTTGATTTTATTGATTTTGGATCGAGACTTCAGATCTAGATCATGTTCATCATTGTGTTCTTGATCATCCCACTTCAATTGGGGATTTCTTTTGGTGATTTTTGTTCATCTATTTGGAGGTGGGTGGTATATTATTCAAATAACAAAGACTTTATTTTCATAACGTGTATGTAATTGTATAATTTTTATTAGATGATTAGAAATTTTGTTTCATAAATTGAATTAATTAATTCGGATAATTAATTAATTAATGGATTGTGAAATTGGGGGTATTGAGATTGTTAAATGAATAATTAATTGTTGAATTAATTATGGGATATTGGGATTGTGAATTGAAAAATTAATTGTTGAATTAATTATGAGATATTGTGATTTTGAATTGCATTAATTAATTATTGAATTATTTAATGGGAATTTTTGTGAATATGAAATTGTTGAATTGGATTAATTAATTAGAAAATTAATTAATGTGAAATTGTAATGTTGTGATATATATGATCTTCATGTGTGGTACATGGTTTGTTACTTCTAAATCCCATAATGGTAAATTGATTGACAAATGTGTATGGGACAAAGTATTATTATTCCTAATCCCATACTGATAAATTTATTGATAAATGTGTTTGGGATATGGTCTATTATTTCCAAATCCCATAGTGATAAATTGATAGATAAATGAGTGTGTGACATGTAATTATACTTCAAAATCCCACAAGGTCCAACGCATGGTGACCCAGACCCAACATGTTGGCATTGAAATATGGTTACAAATAGCTATATTATAATTTGAAATTAAGTGGATAATGAAATCATATGTGTCATAATGAATTGTGGGTTGGTTATGTGATGTGGTTCAGACTCCAAAAAGGCCTGAAGTAGGTATTGGCAGTTTGAGTGTCCTTAAAACCCTAGTTTTTTACGTAGTTAAATAAAGAGTAATTTAATAAATGTAAATTATTTAATGTATTGGTTTTAATTATTCTTCATGAATTTATAGACACTTTTTTGATTGGATATTGATTTTGACATTTTTTATAGTGGCCTACTGAGTTTTACTCACACCCTATTTAGGTTCCCTGATAGGTACGTAAATAGATTTCATGGTTACAGAACAGGTTAAGGGAAATGGACCTATGTTGGATGGCTGAGTCGGGATAGAACATGGATGAGGGAACCAAATGTGGTTTGGGACCCACTTCAGAGTTGTCAGTTTCTTTATTTATTTTGGGTTTTTAAAATTAACACATGACACATATTTTGGTAGGGCGTATCTACTATTTAGTTTTTTATTATATATTTTACTTTGATCATCATGGGATATTGGTATCATTCTGGTTATGGATATATTATCTTGTTATTGTTTTTCTTATTTTATGGTATTACTCTAATAATGAGTGAATATTCACTCAATGATCAATATTAGACCCTTGCTACCAGTAAGCAGCCTTTATCATACGGGGAGGCTCACTTTAGGTTAAGTAGCAGTCTGACTTGAGGCAGCGGTGTGTGGCACCTAGGTTGAGACGTTACAATATTCACTCATAAAGAGTTTAATATGTTCCATATATGTTGGTGGGAGTTTATTAAAGATTATTACATCTCAATACATGATTACTCTGGGAAGGAGAATATTGCGGTCGATTATTTGAGTCAAAAGGATCATGATATCTTATATATGATTAGGATCATAAAAGATCCAATATTTATGGATTTGGACATGATAAATGATTAAATATTCAAAAATGGGAGAAAATTCGCTTTCTCAAATGAGTGTTCAACCATATATCAAAGTGAATATTAAATACACATAGAAGGGTGATGTAAAGCTTCAAAAGAAGGTGATAATTGATCCTAATTTATACCTTGAATATAATGTAATGATAAGGTTCAAGAACCATTTATGTGTCCCATATAAATAATATTTGATCAAGTAAATATTGGATGAAGCTTATAGTTCATCATTCTCTATTCCTCTTGGGATTATGAAGATGTATAGATATATGAATGAGTATTTATAGAGGTAAAACATAATGAGATTTATTGAAGAGTATATGTCTTGATGTTTAGTATATCTTGATTTTAAGGCTATGAGATTTAATTATAAGGTAATTTTATAACCATTACCCATACTAGAATGGAAATGGGAAAAAAGCACCATGTATTTTGTCATCACACTCTGAATAAATTATAATGGTCATAATTTTATTTGGGCTTTATTTGATCACCTTATGAAGTAATCACACTTCATTTTTATGATATGATTTTTCTATCTTGAAAATATTTCTGAAATATATATTAAGTAATTGGTGATATTGTATTGAGTACCATATTCTATTGTATCAAATTAGGGTCTGAGGTTTACATTGAAGTTCTGGTCAAGTCTTCTACAAGAACTACATTCGAAGTTTGGTTTTAGTATTTATTATCATTTTTAAATTTATTTTTAGTCTTAAAGAACCATTAAACCTTAGATGATATGTTAAGGTCTTGTTCAATGTATTTTAAATGTGTTTATGATCAACACCTTCCTCTAGTTTAGTTTTATAACAACAACAGTTTTTACTCAACCATTCAGATGACTCCATATGAACCCCTATATGGAAATAAGTATATAACTCCAACATGTTGAGATTAATTTGGAGAAATAAAACTATTAAGGATTGTTATAGCTAAGTATATGGTATTTAAAGTAAGATCTATTCAGCATCACATCAATGCAGTTCAAAGTCAATATAATAGTTATGCTAACAATCGATGGTGATGTATGGGATATAAAGTCAGTGAGAATGTATTCCTATAAATTTATCCATTGAAAAAGGTTATGATACTCAAAAATAAGGGAAAGATAAGACCTATGTATATTTTCCCCTTTAATATTCCTAATCGAGAAGCGATTGTTGCTTATTTCTTATTTCTTCCATTAAACCTCTCTTAATTTTATGATGTGTTCCAAGTATCTCTCTTGAGGAAGGAAATAATTGATCCTCCACATGTACTAATCTCATTGGTTATACTACTAGAGAATGATATTTTCTAATAATAAAAACTTTTAGAAATATAGGTTTTTAGAGATAAAGTGTTATAGAACAAGCCTACTCACCTAGTTAATGTTCTCTTGAGGAATCAAAAATTCAATGAATCTACATGTCAACCCAAGGATATGATGAATCAAATATATCCAAATTTTATTGTAATGATGTGATGGAATTTTGGGTGTTAAATTAATTTTAATTGGGGTATAATGTACCACCTTGATATTTTATGCCATATTTCTCTTTAAATAAATTTAATTTCTTTGATATCTTGTGATACACACAAACCCGAGTCTAAGTGAACCGTAACAGTGTATAATAATAAAAACAATTCATTAAATTAGAATAATGAAAAGGAATAATTGAATTTCAAAAATTATGTTAAATTTTTTTAGATAAATAAAATATATTGATAAATAAGTACATAATTTTTCAGTAAAGTCATTATATGTTTTAAAGATTCATTTTTTTACAAAATAGTATTTATTTCTTTTTGTGAGAAAATAATATAATTAATTTTTTAAATTTTCATAAAATTTATTTGAAAAAATAAAACTTCATTTTTTAGTTATCATTTCATAATTATCTTAGAGTGAAATTTTTAAATTTTTATGAAAAGATTGATTTTTCAATGAATTGTGAAAAATATTGATTTTCTTTAAAAATTGTCTTTTCATTTTAAGTATTTAAAAAGTTTAATTTTATTTTAAAATAATTTTAAAGTAAAATTAGTTCATTTGTCTTATTATTAATCCTATCAAAGTCATTATAATCAATTTTATGTTGAATTCTTGTATAGAAGCTTTTTATTCTTGAGAAAACATTTTTCTAGAAAACTGTTTTCATGGCATTTTGTATGATTAATTTTAATTTAAATTTCACCAAATTTGTGAATTGAATTTGTAAAAATGGATTCAATTTTTGGAATTAACATAATTAATATTATATAATATGTTGATTTTTTTTAATTCTGAATAGTTACTGAGGTAAATATTCATTATCGAAGTTAAGTTTACAATGGGCTTACCAGGGGTAAAACCAAGAGATAAGGGCAATTTTTATAAGTAAAATTGTATAAATACTATTATATGGTAATATTTGGACATAATATTACCCAAAATGGAGTAATTTTCCCTTTGTAAGTATTTTTATTTAGTATAACATTATTATATTTTAATCTTTTAAGAAATTCCATGTGTGACATCTCCCCCACTTATAAAGGACACCCCTCCTTTCTCTTATTTACACCACTTTGATCCATCTATATTGATGAACCAGACCCTAAACAATTATCTTCTATAATTACATATCCATGAATTAGAGGATTTTGTATTTTTAAAATACTATTCCAATGGATCTTAAGTAAATATTTAAAGGAGTCCGACTGAAGAAGAGGTAATCAACTTACTAGATCTCTTTGAATTTTTTTCTTCATATACCTCATCTAAATATGTATTATTAATCGTAAAATAATTCATTTAGTATCATATATATACTTAAATGTTATTATTATTATGTAACCAAAAATATCCTCCCTCTATTCCATCAAATGGGAAGTGAATATATTGTTCATGTGTACATGTGGACTACAGCCTCCACCAAGAGATACAATTCATTTTCCATCACCCTCTTTCATTATGCTTATTATGATGGGTTTAGTGTTTATAAATATTACTTTTGAAATAATTATGATTATTTAATTTAATATCATATCTATCATTTGACATTAAAATCATTGGAAAATGATAATGCCACTCATGCATACGTGTGGACAACCACCTCTATGAAGTGATGTGTTTTGTTTTTCGATTCGAGATTAAAGGGATGGTAATAAGAATAGATTTAATGAATATATATGATATATATTTATTATTTATTATTATTCAAAATTGAATTATTATTTACCTTCTTTCATTCCATCCATCAAAAGGTAAAAACAACGTTTATATGTATGTACAACCTATCGTCTCCATGAATAATGTAATTCACTTTTCTATCTCTACCATTTATGGGTAAATATAAGATGATATATAATTAATATATATGATATTCATTTCATGGTTAACATTTTTTAGATGATTTATCCATTATTAATGTAAAGTACTGGAACTACCAAACCAAAATTCACATGGAAATGAAATAGTTAACTCTCCGAAATGATGATTTTAATAAATAATTATTATTAAATTAGTGTTAAAATATTATAATTGGATCATATATGATATAATAATTATTTAAATTATTATAGTATATAATTTTAATAAATTTTAATTTATTATATAGGAGGTTAGAATGATTTTTATGTAATTTTAACTTGAGGTATGGTATTTATGTTACACTCTCACTGTTTATTTGGATTGTTTGGGATCAATTTTACAATGATGAAGTTTTATGAACTACATATCAAGAATCCTATGAATTTTATTATACTCATGTTATTTATCGATATTACATTTTTCCATTTCATTTTCTACTCTTTATGATCTCAAGAGACTGAAATAATGTTTTTATGGAAAACCTATATAATATCTCTCTTTCATCCAAAACTATTTTCTTCTATATCCATTTTTTCTAAAATATTTTCAATAATGTCTTTCATAATATCCATGAATTTTATGAATTATTTTTTTAATGATGTTTAATTTTTAAAAGATTATTTTAAATGGAATCTTCTTGTCATTTTCTAAATAAGATACTTTTGACTTTTTACAAAATAATGTGAAAGGAGTTTTTTTTACATTCATGGAATGAACATAATTTCCCATCGTTGTGACCAATTAATATTTTGAATATTCCTTTACGATTTTACAAGGTTATTTTTAAATAAAAATTTTTCCTTAATATTTTTGAATTTTTTTATTTTAAATATGTGAATACAAACTAAAAAGGATATTTTATTAAGAAATATTTTAATGATATTTAAAAGTAATTTTTTCTATGATAACATCCTTTGATGTTAATTATTCTTTACTAGGGTAATGATCTAGGGATAAAATCCTTTTTATTTCTATATATGGTTTAAGATTATGATGATATGATTTTTATGAAACCTATTTGTTTTCCACAGGTTATGCTTTGATGAAGTGTTGAAATGTTTTTGAAGCTCGTATCATTTCCATGGGTTATGATATATAATGAATTATTTATGATATATTGGCACAAATATGAATGGATTATGATTATATGATGATTGGACATATAATTATACAGCCCTATAATTCATTGGGTAAATAATTTTATCTCATTATATAATAAGTAATGGAATGGGGAGTGAACCCAGTTCGGTAAGGGACTATATCCATAGTGATAGTCTTAGGCGTGAATATTAACTAAGGATATAATGGAATGGAGAGTAAACCTAATACACTATAATAGTTTTGGTAGGTATCCTTTATAATTAAGTGTATTCCATAAACTTATATCTTGTTCCAATTTTAGGCTCTCATGATTCATGTTTTTGATTCCTTTATTATTCAAGTCATATAAACTGCCAATATTTATGACATGATTCCATATTATGATCTATGATATTTTGGGTATGGTTTTAACATTTTAAGATCATGATCTAATACATTTACTCATATCATATTCTTAGTGGTCATTGATATCTCCCATGTTTACCCTTATTGAGCATTTTGGCTAGCTCTTTATTATGTTTCTTTTCCTTAGTTTATGAAGAAATGTTTTAAGTGTGATTTTATTAATAAGGGTTCTAGTTATGAAGAACTTACTGGGAAATGATATATATATCTTATAAACCATTTTTTGAGACCACAAATCCTCAACATGTACATGGATGCTCACTAATCCAAAACCCAATAATCATCATGCCTCACCAACAAGTTCAACCATGATCTCATCCTGTCCCAACAGGTCCACACTCTTGCACAACCCAATTGCATAACCCCACTCATAACCCCTTGATTTTCATGTCACCAAACCTCGAATTTCCCACTTATATGACTAATCATGCACCACTTCATGTCTATCCTATCTAGCCTGAAGCTCCTTGGTGATCACTTTATAACAATCCCAATATCTCACTCATGCCAAGGAAAATTTCATGTTAACTTATCACTGAGCTGTCATCTCAAACTAGAAGGCTTTTGACACACTCTCACTGTGCCAGAAAAAATGCATCCAGAATCAATAGTGTGGGGTATCCTTCTAATCCTTCCCTCCAGAACTAGTATTTATACAAAATTTACCGGAGTTCTTTTCTTCACTAAAGCCCAAGGCATCTCTATAATAACATCATATATCTTACTACACATCCCATGCATCAACCTAAAATGTAAATCATCTACCCATACTTATCATCTCAAAAGAATTCACATGATCTGGTTAACCCCTCTTCAAGGTTACCCTTATGTGTCACATATCATCTCAACAATAATATGAGAATTCCCTATTATTCATCAGAAAACTATGATCACCAATATATTAAGTCACAACTCAATGCCACTAGGATCTAACACATATCTCATAAATCATGTCTCAAATAGGTCACAGATCATGGGGAAATAACTCTTCTCTCATCTCAGATATATTAAGGAAACTCTCATACCAAACACTCATTATAGGGTTCTCCTATACATAAACATACCCATATATCATAACATTCCAAATCATCTTTCAAGTCCAAGGAACTAACCCTCATCAATAATTTGTATACTAGATTAACCCCTCAAGGACCGTAATCTTATCCTTATATTTAAATGGAACTCCATATGATGATTGGTTTCAATATAACCGTAGTCATACGGTTTAGTTAAATATAATTCCACCAAGAATCTATATAGGAAAACACCATATTGGTTGTTTTTTATGCTTTAAATAATTGATAATATTTATAATAACTCACCAGGGGATCATCATTAGTCATAAAATTCTTATACTGACCAAATAGGGGTCACTATACATCTCTTATATAGAGGGACTACATGGTCATAACAATGGAACATCCCTTCATAATATCCACATATCCTTTCCTCAAAAAAAGTATACCATGGATCAGCTGATTAGAATTCATCCAACCAGATATTTGGGAAAAAATAATATATATATTTTTTAACACATTAAACATATGAACCCTTCATTGTAAGTGATACAAATCACATGAAATCCCACAAATGTCATGAGAATCATACGTTCCAAGAATGATGAATAAAAATTTCCCTCCTTCCATAGGTCTAAAATCCAAAACCATAACAAAAATCTCAAATACCCACAGCATACATGATTAAATATTTTAACCATAACCTCTAAAACTAATATTAGTAATCTCATAACCCTTGTAACATGAACATTCCATCATAAAAATTACAATGTACTAGTCCAAGGGCTATCACAAGCTCTGATAAATCCCTATTCCCTATTTACCAAACCCTAAATAGTAATAAAAATTAAATTATGCTTTGATACCTCTTTGTACTACCTAAAATTGGTTCATTATACAGTAATCAGACCAATTTTTCACATAACCTTGGGCACGCCTCCATGTATTCTAGAGGGTTCCCACTAGTAGTGAGTGTCTAAGGTGTTACCATGGGGAGACTATACCCCCATATTATTGTGAATAAAGGATAGAAAATAACTAAAAATAATCCAAAAAAATAATCAGAGTATGTATAATCAATAAACATGAATCCTGATATAAAAAATATAATTCATAAGAATATGGTCATACATAAAAAGTAGTCACCCACTTGGTTGAGAACATATACAAAATAAATGGAAGAACAAAAATACAATAGGATCCACTATCAATCATGGGCATCAATGTAACCCAGTCTCTAACCCCCATAGATTTTCTCTAGCCCGATCATGTGACTTTTGGTCTCTTCCTTACCTAAACCTATGAATAATCAGTTCTTCTTGGGTATTTAAGTGTCATGGTCTCCTAAATAGGGTGTGAGTAAAATTTAGTGGGAAACCACCAATAGGATCCCCTATATAACTACTAAATATATTGTATGCACATGTGGGGTGACCAAAATAAATAAATAAATAATAAAACTGCAATAAAATAAACTACTATTGGTTCTTGGGTTCTAACAAGATACTCAACATCAATCATACCTACATCGACTAGTTTCGAAGTGTATATAAGCATAATATCATCATATGGAACCTAGGGGTGTTCATTATCCATACCTAGAAACAAAAGTAACCTCATTTGCAACCTAGAGGCACAACCACTTCCTGATAGGAAACAAGTATTAGATCATATTAAATCAAGAGGAAGACTCTTCCTTCTAATAAACATGAATCATATCATCTAGAAACTCATAGATTTTTCCACACCCTTCTGGGAAATAAGTAGCATCATCATGATACTTAGGATTTTGAATCTCCCCTTCCAGGAAATGAATTATCTAGATACTCATGTTTGCCACTGCACCCTACCAAGAAACATAATAACCTTGTCTAGAAACTCTGTGGAATTCTCAAACCCTGATGAGAAATAACTGACCTCATCTAGAAATTCATAGGTGTGAATCTCCCCTTCATGGAAACAGATCATCTAAAAACTTAGGGATGTGCATTTATCCTACTAGAAAAAAAATTACATCTTCAGGAAACTTATGGGAATGCATGAACCTTATCAGGAAATAAGTAATAATTCATTTATAACTCTGGTTCAAATTATCCGTGCTGGGAAAGACATGAAATTCACTCATTCGGGGAATCCTCACTTATCAATATCATCACATAGAATACACACATCAAAATCAAAACAAATATATGAGCTCCCCTTCTCATCACCAAGGTGTTATCCACTCAGGCCTAGCCTCACATATTAGGGAATGAATTTAAATCATACTATCCACTCAAGCCTAACTCTCAAAACTATCCCAGTCACTACAATAATGTTAGGATATCTCATCGGTCTTTGGGTTCTAATTTGACACATTATACCGATGATACCTTCTCTCCACACTAACCCTATATAGGGTTAACATATTATTAGGGCACCAAATGAGGTCCCTAAGTTCATACAAATGTTTGGACACCCTACATGGGCTCCAATGTCTTATTCTCATCTCTCAGTTCTATCTCATCACTTGGAGGGAATAACGTCTCTGTTCATCACCTTAATTATGTTGTGGCCTCACTTACTTCTTGGTAAAAAAAACTCCTAAAATCAAACATAAGATATGGTGTATCACCTAACTCACCTCCCAAAATCATCATAGGTTGAAACTCCCACCCAACCAACACATAACCTTCCTAAGGTATATCCTCCTGGGCACTCACATACTAGTGGGGAAGAAACACTCACCCCATACCCATATATACTAGACTAAAGGATATAAGGAATCTCATGTTCTATAATTGACTAATTAGGATTATTATTCCTCATCCATCACTCTCCTCTGAATAGAGGGATCTAGGGTCACCTACACTGAGGGCTACTACATTCATTCTTATCCCGCCGATACCTTTATAGGGTCCAAATATCTCATCGATCACATTTTAATCAAATCATGAGCCATTAGGGGTCGAGGAATCAAGCTAGATCTCAAGGGTCTATCATTTACCTTGTCACATTTTTTAATCCATAAGAATTAATAAATAATTTATTTAATTAAATTTTAATCACCCATGCATGGTAATACCACATATCACATGCTTATAAAGAAATTCATAAACCAAAAAGGGGATGTTCAATGGATTACCAACCTCATTCAAATCCATTACTTTTTAAAACAAGCCTACTCACTCTCACCAAAGATCATCCAAGTCCATCCGTCCATCACCTATCAACATGCCCTATCTCAATCCATAACACCCAATTAAATTTATTAAAAGCAATTATAATTAATTTTACAATTTAATTTAAAAATGAATAAACTCATATAATCTCACTAAGTCTTCTCATCACACTGAAAATATGACCAATCGCCCATGGAATTTCTAAGGTGTACTCCTAACACCATCCTAGGTCAAATATCTAACACACATCACCTATTTATTGGTCAATTTCATACAATTTTAGAAAAAAATCCTTAATAAATATGTTGGGATATATACCTTGAATGCAATGGTTAAATATGGAATGAGTCCATCATCATGTGATGTCCTCTATCCACTACAAGAAAAATCATCTTCATTTGAGGATGATTTCACCGTGATTTGGTGAAATATTCATGAAAACCAAGAAAAAGAAAAATCAGTGGATAGTGAGAGAAATAATAATATAAGGAAGACATAGGGAAGACACAACTGAAATCAGCAAAGAAAAACTAAGAAAAACATCCCTAATTAAGGAGTATTTAAATATAATAAGTGGAGGGTACCTCCCTAGTCCAACGCGCATGAGGGAAAAGAGAGGAGGAGCTGAGGGTTTGAAGCGTGGGAGGGAAAGATGGGAACATCCCATTTTTTAACAATTATTTGTAATTACACTATTACCACATGGTTTTCCAAATCATTCACAATCCATACAAATCCTTCTAAAACATGAATTTCATATTTTTCATGGATTTCATGAAACCATGAACCAAATATATAACAACATCCCGAATTCAACTAACTCGCATGGTTTTCTATGGAATCCACATTTTTTTTCTAAAGTATATTCTATCCATGCATGTTAATTGTGAAAGTTCAAAATTAATAGTAACATCCAATAATAAGATAATTTTAATGATTTTACCAAAACCATGCACCTGGAGAAAATATTCCAAATTTCTATGTTCAGACCCAAACTCCCCAAATACACCTAGGGAATTAACACACCTACTAGACCATGATCCATTTCTAAAAACATTTCCTCAAGATATTCCAACTCTTAAAATTCCAATCTGAATATACATTTTTAAGAAAACCTTTTCTCTAGAATCAAAAATTCAAATTCTCTCTAAAATTTATAACCCATAAGATATAGGTATTTACAAATTTTGAATATATTTTTGAATCATCTAATCTACTTAGAATAGTTTTTACCCACTTGTACACATGATCAAAAATGATTAAAATATAATGGTACCCCAAATAGTTGGGAAATGTCCCCATGAATCCCATACTCCAAACATAAAATACATCAAAAAAAGAGGGTTTTATCAAATAATTTCAATTATCTTGGAAATATTACCATGAAACTATCATGTTTTATATGTTCTAAAAAACACAAAACAATCATTGAAAGTAGTGGGACAAAATAAACTTGAATCTATCACTTTTATGGTCATTCTTTGGGGTCCAAAATTACTACCACATCTGAAAGTATGTAGAAAATTCAACACTTATTGTATTTCAAAGTCTATGATACATCTATTAATTTTTGGTCACTTTTAAGATTATATAAATAAAGATCACCCCACGTTTAATTCATTTACTCACTCACTATCTTAAAAATTATCTTCTTAAAAACTAGTCGGGAACTTCATTTGAAGCCTAAAAATTCACATGGTCAGAAAACAGTGGTCAAAAATATTAATAACATGTATTTTTTTATCAGGAAGTTTTTACTTTATTGGTAGATAAATTTAAATGTTTTTACTTAAAATAGTGGGTAGTAAACCAAACTTGTCAGCTACTGGATTCTCATTACCCTTCAAGTACCTAATATCTACATCAAATCCTTGATAAAAAAATCAACCTTGGAAACCCCATATTTTCATATTATTTCTTAATTAAAAATATGATTATATAATGGTCAATGAAAGCGTTACTTTAAAACCTATAAGGTAGAATCTACATTTTCCTAATGAAAAAAATGAGTAGAAACTTCTTTTTAGTTGTGGTATAGTTATATTATTATTAATATATAATCTTGGATGCATAATCTATGATATGATATTTCTTTGCTATTTTTTGATTCACGACTACCTGAAGGGAAAAGTCAGATACATCATTCATCAATTCATAGGAAACATTACTTCCAGGTAGTTGGATGATGGTTGGGTATAACAAATTTTGTTTCATATATATAAATTCTATTTTACATATCTTATAAAAGATAAATTAATATTATTTTTAAAGTAATATTAAAAAAGGAAAATTTCTGCTACTAAAATATTTTATGAATCTTATATAAACACCATCATGAGCAAAAAATATCTCATATCCTTCACTATTTTAGTATGGAAGTGAATAAATGATTTCAAATTGGGATTGATAAACTTGGATTTCATATTTGGACTCTACCTAGCCACATTAATTTCTTATCTATAATAAATTTACATTTCTCAATGTTTAGAGTAAGATTTTTATTAGTAAAACTTTTAAGGAAAATGACAAGACTCTTTTAATATATTTAAAAAATGATCAATACACTATAAAATCATCCATGAAAACCAATATAAACTCTTCTAAAAAATAAAAAAAATAGAATCATCAGACAAAATAAATAGTTTCTTGGTGAATTAAAAAAACCAAAATGAATTCTTATATAGGAAAAGGTACCAAAAAAGACTATTAAATTTTGTTTTTTCTTGATCTCTAAGTGCAATGTGAATTTTAAAGTAACCTAAAAACATCTAAAAAGTAGTAATGAGATTGATATATAATAATTTAATGAACTTAGTTAAAAAATAATAGAGGAATTGGATCATTCTTAAAGACTAGGATTATTTTTCGATAATTAATTTGTACTCTCCATTTTATTGTAAGTCTAATAGGAATGTTTTCTCTAAATTCATTATTTGAAAATATAAAACAACTCTTTTTTCGAACAATCTAGATAGGAATCACCCATTATTATCATAAATTTAATGAATGATTATTGAAACTGGAAGGGTAGTCACTAACTTCTTAAAAATTTGTAAATGTGTTAGATTTAACCATTTTTAAAATTTCCTACCCTCCAATAATATTCTATGCACGAAAATTAAATAACTAATTTTAATAAAGTCATATAATTTCCATCTTATGGATTTCTTTATTTCCCTAAGGACTCTTAATAGCTAGTTTTATTTATATTTTAACATCCCTTTAGAAATGATCATTGGAAATTTTTCATTCTTATCTAATAAATCATATTTGAGGTTTTCATGTAAGGGTTTTAGTTCTAACACAATTGGTTTGTTTTTTCTTTAAAAAGAAGGTTTTTTGGACTTAATTAAATTTGATTAAGATCATAAAGTCATTCCTAAACAATTAGATTTTTAAATTTTAGTTGTGTAACAAACAAGTTTAGTAGTCTATGAACAAGATTCATTTATAGATAATATTATAGATTCAATAACAAATTCAAGATCTAAATTACCAGATTTAATTTCATAAAATTCAGAGTACTCGATAGTTGGTTGGAATGAAAAGTTGTCAATTATTTAAAAAATAGGTAACAGGTTCATCACACATAAAATTTTCAATATTTTCAATGTGATCAATAGAAAAATAAAAAAACATAGTAGCCTTACATTTAGTAATTTCAACACTCAAATCCAATTTATGTATAATATTTTCATGGGCATAAAAATAAGTTTCAAAATTAAACAAACTCATATTATCATATATTAAACATAAAACTCAGTAGAAAAAATCATATCTCTTACTAAAAGAAAAAAATAATTAATTATATCAATATTTTTTGTTGCACTTTAGTATTATAATTAAAAGAAAATATCAGTAGAATTTAGTTATACAATATATAATGTAAAGTAATTATAATGAGGCATAACATTTGTTGAAGCTCCTAAATAGAACATTAAATATTTAAATTAAAACTACCTTATTATTCTTATAAATGTAAAATAATTTATATATTTTAATTTAATATATAAGGAATATTGATTTATTGAAGAAACCTTCTTCCGAAGGTTTTTTTATTTCCTCCCTTGAATTTCCTCCTATGAGAACATGTTTTCTTAAAAAACTTATCATACCATGAAATCCATTTCACTGCCTCAAACAAAGTAATATTAACTTTAAATCTACTTAAATTATATAATACTTCTTTATCAAAGTCACTCTCATCACTCTTATTCTCTGGTGGAATTTCCCTAGGATTAGGAGGTGGTGGTTTGAGGATTTTTTGATCACATTGACATTTTTTTGAGAACCATAAGGTTTTATCATCCCTCTAATATTTATTGGTTCTATCAATCAAAATATCCTATTTGGATTTTTATTTTTCTTTCATAAAATATTGTTAAGTTTCATCATTATTATCAACATTTGGTCCTTATTCAACTGGTTCTAATTTAGTTGAACATGGATTGGAATTATCTTTAATATGTTCAAGTTCAAAATCCAGTTTTTAATTATCATTTTGTGGATTTTTCAACTTAGTTCTACTTATAAGTTTTATATAACTCACATTCTATTTTACTTTAGTATTTTTGTAGGTTTTGAAGGAAGTGTTATACTCATTTGAATCCTTATAATACCAAGATAAGTGTATACATGACCCTTTGAGTCATTAAAGTCTTCAATATAATATGTCTTTGTTTCACAGTTTATTCAATTCCATTTTAATATTTTTTAATTAGTTTCATAGGATATAATTTAATTAAATAATGAGAATTGTATTCCTTCTAAAAATTCAGTGGTTTTTAATTACTTTATTGACCTTGTAAAAATCTTCTTTATTGTTTGGGATGTATAAATATGTCAGTAGACAGATTATTCTAACTAGGTTAAAATATTGGTTGGGTTGAAAAGTTCTTGGTTTGATTTATTGGAAATATCTTCCTAGAAAAATAACTTTTTATGTTTCATAAATTTTTTTCATTTGTGTACATTGATCACTAAAGTGTTCATTTGATGCAAAAATTCAATAATGAACAAGCTGTTGAAAACTTGTTTCTATTTTGGGTTAGGTTGTTGGAGTGTTCGACATCGTAATCGATCTCACCATAGTTGTAAGATCACTAAGTTGAATTAAAATTATAGTGTTTTAATAACTATATGTGGGAACATATTGACCATATTTTATTATGTATTAGACCTCTTTGTAATGAACCCTTCCCCAAAATCTCGTATCTAGTGACTTACTTAATTACATTGGAATAAGATACAATGAATCACATCCCGAAGGACCGAATAGTTTAATAGTATTGGTAAATGTTGGAACCAAGGTTGTTCTTTGCTGTAAATGGAGTTTGTTTTGTGTTTGTTTTCAATCCAAATTGGGTTGATCAAGGAGTTTTCAAGGAACATGGTATTCTGGTTGAGGCTGAAAGTAGTATTGAAGGTGGTGTAGTTTCCCTCTATTTGAAAATTTTTTGGGCCTTATAATCACGAGTTAGTTTTTTTGAAAAGGTTGAGTTTTGGAAAAGAAATCATAGACTGCGAACCATGTACTAGGAACAGTTCATAGATCACAAATTTTGGTATGCAGAATAGAGAAGTGCACCCCACCAAGTGGGAATAGTATGTGGACCGTGTAGGAGGAATGGTTCATGGAGTGAAGGAGGTTAAAAGTGAAGGTAATGATCTAGATTTTCATAAAGGGGATGGTAAGGATCATGATTTCCATCAACTTTGAATCAACTTTGTTTTTCAAAATTATGGATTGTTCTCCTCTTTTAATGATTTCTGCACTTTTGATCTTCTCATGTTTTTTCATAAAAATCATTGTTGGTGCAAGAAAATTTTACCTCTTGCATACTATTTTTATTATTATTTAAAAAATTTAGGGGGTGTGGGATAGGAAACCAATTCATGCTCAATATTTCTTAAAACAATCACTAATTTAAATCATTATTTATAACTTCATAGTTTTTCTTAATAGGAATTTTCATCTTTTGATGAAATTTTCATCTTTTGGACCTCTTTTTGAAACCTCTTTCAGCCTAGTGATTTTATTTATCCATCCCTTGAAATATATTCCTCAATGGAATATACTTTTTACTGAGTTCATGATGGTTACATTCTTCTATTCTAGTTAAATATATCCTGATACATCCACTAGAGATACAGTTAACATGGAAATAATTATTTGAATAATATCCATAACTTCATTAGTATAATTGGTAGCTATATTTTATAAATATTTCTTTAACTTCGTAAGAGTAAATATATTCCAAATAATTAAGGTAAAACTATACAAATACCCCTGAAATCCAAAATAAAATCACTGGTATTTTTACCTTCCTATATAGCTCATCTGATTTTCATTACTTTTCATATGATTCATCTTGATTGTATTTAAAACATATCCTCTATTTTATCATTTACTAAGAACCTACAAATCTATATTTTTGAACACAATAGGATGGATATGAATGAAATGGATTCATGCTAATTTTTTGACAAACAAATATGAATATGGAGTTAAATATTTCTTTATGTTTGAAAAAGAGCATGCAGACGACCCTTCTAAAATCCTCTTTCTGTGTTTACATTATTGTAATTCTAGAAAATTTAGTTAAGAATAGTTGGAAGAACATTTTATTTGTTATGTAATTAATCAAAGATAAAAATGTTAGACTAAACATGATGAAAAATTAAATGTGGACATTTATTGGGATGATGCTATGGTTTAAAAATCATTTTATATGAATACCTCTATAAAAGTTGATGGATATTGCATGGAATAAATGACAATGGAAATTGAAGATGACCTTTTTGATTGTCAAAAGTTTTTTTAGGAGTTAAATAGTTATTCCAGAAAACTATTTTGTACCTGTTGTACTAAATACATAACATTTTCACCTCTAGTGAAGTTATATAATGTGAAAGCGGGAAAAGGATGGAGTGACGCCTGCTTTACAGAACAACTTGTTCTTATGAAAGATATATTTCCTAAAGAAAATGAACTTCCATGTTGAGAATATGATGCTAAATGAATGTTACATTTAATGGGAATGATATCTTAAAAAATACATGATTTTCCAAATGATTTCATATTGTTTCGCAAGGACCATGAATCACTCATAAAATTCCCTAAGTGTGGCGTGGATCGATACAATAAAAATGAATCAATTCCTTCAAAATTTGTGTGGTACTTTCCTATAATTACATGGTTTAAAAGACTATATGGATATTAGGAAACCACAAGACAACTAACATGGTTTGAAGATACAAGAATTAAATATGGGAAGCTGCGTCATCCAGTAGATTCTTCTCAGTAGAAGAAAATTGATTAAGAGTTTCCAATATTTAGAGATGATTTATTAAACATTCATCTTACATTATCTACATATGGAATAAATCCTTTTTGTGTATATAGTAGTACTCATAGTACATGTCCCATCATGTTTGTAAATTATAAATTTCCACTTGTTAATGCATGAAGCGCAGATACATTATGTAGTCTTTGCATATATATAGACTAAAGAAACTCGGTAATGATATTGAATTCTATTTTTCTTCATTGATCAAAGATATGAAATTGATGTGGGATACAAGTGTTATAATGTATAATTCTCATAGAAGTGAATAATTCACATTGAGGTCCATATTGTATGGAATGATAATTGACTTCCCTACTTATGTAAATTTAGTAGGCTATAGAATTAAAGTCATGTTGCAGTGTCCCATTTTTGAAAAAAAAAACACATACTCGGTTTGGTTGAAACATTCCTCAAAGACTGTGTTTTTAGGACATAGAAAGTTTTTACATTGAAGACATAAATATTTATCCTAGATGAAAATATTATATGGTAATATCAAACAAGGTACAACACCATCTCCAGTAATGGGTGATCAACTGTACCAAAAAGTAAAAAAGATTGAAACTGTTTTTGGAAAACCATTTTCAAAAAAAAACTTCCAAAATAAGGTTGGAAGAAGAGATTGATTTTCATTGAATTACCATATTGGAAATGTTTTTAACTAAGAAATTTTCTTGATGTCATGCATGTAGAAATAAATTTATTTGATAGTGTTATTGGCACATTACTAAATGTTCCTAAAAAATGAAAGATGGCATCAAGTCTAGGTTGGACTTTATTAAAATGGGGATAAGGGAAGAGTTGGAACCAATGAAGGATAAAAGTTGGACTTTTCTTTGTCCAACAGCTTACACTCTATCCAAACATGAAAAAAATCAATTTTTCCTTTTCCCTATGAGTGTAAAAGTTCCACATGAGTATTCATCAAATATCAAGAATGTCATTTTAATGACTACTTTGAAGTTATAGTGACTAAAATCACACAACTGTCATGTTTTGATGTAATATTTAATGCAGGTTGCTTTCTGTTGCATTCTACCTCAAAATTTAGACATACATTAACCAAACTCTTCTTCTTTTTCAAATCCATATGCATTAAAGTTGTAGACCCTGTGAAGTTACCCATCATAAAAAAGGATATTTAAAACATATTATGTGAGTTAGAAACATTATTCTCACCATAATTCTTTGGTATAATGGTCCCCCTGATAGCTCAATTGGTTAGAGAGGTTCAACTATGTGGTCATATCCATTACATATGGATGCACCCCATTGAATGGTATATGAATATTTGGAAAGGGTATGTCAAGAATAGAAGTTGGTCAGAAGTTTGTATTATATAATGATATATTATTGAAGAAGATATTGAATTCTATATGGATTACCTATGATATTTTCAAAGCATCGGTCTCCCAAAGCCTCTCCACAGCGAATGCCTTATGGGTGAAGGGATTTCTAGACGAGATGTTGTTATAATTACCTTGATAGAGTAGGAGCAAACACATCTTTATATATTACATAATACTGAAGATGATGATCTATACATTGAATCCCACAAAGAAGTTCTTATATATTTGAATCCATCAAGGGTTGAAATATAGATATTAGATACACATAATCAATAATTTATAGGATGGTTCAGAGATCATATTTATGAGTATTTATCTAAAAATCCGAATTCAATTGTCGAACAACTTTAACGGATACCCATAGGACCAATTGAAAATGTTATATCTTACAATGGGCTTGTAATCAATTGTTATACATTCTATACAAAAGAACATGATGACTTCAGTATGATGCAAAATAGTGGTGTTATGCTTGTGGCTGAAGTGATGCATATATCTAGTTCCAAGGATATAAATCTAGTTTATGAAAATATGCCATATTTTGGCATTATCGAATAGTTATACTATTTGGATTATACAACATTTCAACTGCCTATTTTTTATTACAAATTCGTTGATAATATCAACGGAGTGAAAGTTGATGAAATGGGCTTTATGAAGGTTAATTTTAATGTACAAGGGTAAACGATGATCCATTCATAACGGAATCACAAGCAGTGCAAGTATTTTCAATCTCTAATCCAATAAAAAATAATTGTTCAATTGTCTTGTTCGCGACTAAAACAAATGTAGAGTCAGATGAAAATCCAATCGAGGATGACCCATTCATTGGGAAATCACAATCAGTTCATGTTGGTCCCAATGTAGAAAATGTCTTGTACATTAGAGGGGACCACAAAGAGGGGATTTGGATTCTCTAAATAGGAACCAAATCCTTGAAACCATTAAAAAGAAAGATATTTCAATGATAACATAAGTTTTTTTAATATATAAGGGGTTTCCTTCATAATATTATATGTTCTCTACTACATTAACATAATCTAAATTAAATGTTTTACTTCTCATGTAGACAATGTCTTCTTCACATGATGATGTTACAAATCCCTCGAAATAACAAACTATAATGAAAGAAACAATTGGGAAAGATGTAAAGGTAATGTTATAATATACTTTCCCTATTAAACCAAAAAATTATATAATTGAATGATGATTTTATTTACATTATTACTTGTATATTTCATTTTAATTATTACTAATATAAGAATATTTTTCATATATATGTGTGTTCTTTTGATCGAGCAGGGGTGGTTTGTTCAGAAATATCATGAGTTAGTTCATGATTAAATGACAACGGAACATTTCTGTTTTTTAATGTATGTAATAATTTGAATTTATGTAATTGTATAATATAATGTTTGAAATTTCTATAATATTGTGTTTGTTTTCTAGTATTTGTGTTGTAAATTTCATTTAATTTAAATTCTATATTGCGACATGTTTTTATTGATATTACATGTGTTTCTAGTGTGTTTTTTGTACTGTGGTGGGCTATAATAGAACACTATAGTATGTCCCTTTATCAGTACGTTTACAAGGGCTGATAAAGAAACCGTTATTGGAACTTTTAGAAGCACTGATAAAAGAGACATTTATCAGTGCTTATAAAAGAGGTGATAAAGGTCTACTTTATAATCATTGATAAAGTAATCCGTTATCATTTCTAAATTAATGTGCTGAAAATTGTATCTTTATTAGTGCTTTTAAAAGTGGTAATAAATGTCTTATTTATTAGTTCTTTTTAGTGATTATAAAAGTCAAGGAATTTTAACATCCCTCAAGTTATAAACACTTTTCTAGCATTGATAAAGTCCATTTCTAGCGTTGTTAAAGGAATGTTTTTTAGTAGTGGCTATGAAGGCAGTTTTGTAATGAATATTTGGTAAATCTTGATTTAGAGGATTATAATGATCTTTTTTCCAATATAAGGAGCACTAATTCGTTTATTAGTGAGTGGATTTGAGATTAAAATCCATGGGAAATTAAAAAAAATATAGAAGTAGTTCGCAGGAAGAAAACACCAAAAATAATTCAAATAAAAGTCTAAAAAGAATTCAGTGCAGTCTAGAAGAGTTCATGGAAGATAGTACGTATAAGAAGAAGGCCAGTTTGTAGGAAGACATGTCCGTGAAGGAGAGCTAGTACAGAGAGGAAGAACTCGGTCTCCAGATTTCTTGCAGTACACAAAGAGGAAGTGGAGATAGTCCATGGAGTGGAGACTGTTCATGGAGTTGAGGTAGTATTTAGAGCAGGGGATATTCATGGAAGGTGGTTTACAGAGGCAGAATGTGAAGGTAGATCATAGAGGTGGTTCATGAGGGTTGGATACTGAGATGGTACATGGTGCACACACATTATGCGGTGTTGTGCAGTACTTAGAGGAAAAATGAGAGTTCATGAAGGTGGAGTTCATGAACTATCAGTACAGAGAAAAGTAAACTTCATATAAGGTTAAAAATAGAACTTCAATAGAGGATACATCTACAGTTTAGGATAATAATTTAATTCCAATCCATTGAAACAACTTTCAAGTCGATAAACTGAGTTCATATTCTTCCAAATAAAGGTAGCAAGGGGGAGTTAATGGAAGTGATCTAAGGGATGATGTGTGATATTCCTAAAACCTTATAAAGGCAGTGTTCCTGGAAAAGTGTGACTATGATTAAAAAAAATTACTCCACAACTAGTGAAGATTATTGTACTTTGGTACTGTTGAAAACCTATAGGTGTATGATCCTTGGATGTATCCCTTCATGGTGAACAAAGTAAAATTTTTGTGTCTTTTCTTTCCATGTGATTGTATTTTTCTACACTTTCTCATCAAATAGGTTTAACAGGTTTCTACTAACATGGGAACAAGATCCATTACTTTAAAATAAAAAGTTGACACCCTAATTCACCCATCGCCTTTCAGAGTGTTTTGGGGTCTTTCAAGTGGTATTAGAGGGTGAAGGATGCTCATGTAAAATATGTGCTTCATTTATACAATATAGAATATGGTATATATCAGGGGAGTACCCCTATTTTATGGAATAAACATTCATATCTTGAATAATTGGTTGAGATCTCATCTAATATCTCTTAGAATGGAAGTCATGTTTACGACTGCACAAGGAATATAGGTCAATGATCCAACCAGGATACCTAGTACTGATATATATAGTAAAATTCTTGATTCATATGCCAAATCATAGAAGGACCTCACTACAACTCTTTCTGATTAAGTATATATATATTTGATGATATGTGCATTAGAACATTATATTTGGGAAAAATAGGAAAACAAATTTGAATGAGAAAACAAAGTTGAGGAGTTGAAACTCCATGTTCTTTGCAATAGGTTCAATGATCTGAAAATGCATCCAAATGAAAATGAAGATTCACTTTTTAACATAATTACTAAATTTGTTGGAGCATTATGAGGACTTTGTGATGAAATCAAAGTCATTGATATTGTAAATAAAATCTTGATAATAATTCCACCTCTTTACAATGAAAAGGTGTCCACACTTGAGGAAAGAGGTATCTTTAAACTTTATTAGGATGATTTTCTGAGTAGTCTTGTGACTTATAAAATGACAGTAAAACCTGAAGATGAAACGACTCGTGTAAGTAAGGAGATGGAATTCAAAGCCACAGAAATACTGTAAATTTTAGGAGATAGTGCTGACGAAGATAATGAGGAAAAAGAAATTATTTTACTCATTTATAAGAAATTAAATAAGGGAACTGGGAAATATGAAGGTAAGTTACCTCTAGCTTGTTTTCATTATAGAAGAGTTGGAAACATTGTATCTCGGTGCCAAAGAAATTTTATGATGAAGAAAGAGAAACTAGAGACATTCAGAAGCCTTAAAAATGTTTTTCAAAATGAGAGACATTATATATAGAAATAAATTACAATGAAAGTGTTTTGTCAATGAAGAATTAGATTATGAGAATGAATTCTTTGAGGAAGAAGAATCCAAATTTATGTTTCGAAATCATTCTTCCATGATGGCTATTACTAAAAAAACAGAACCATTAAAAGATAATGTTGGAGATGATCATTTGACCACTTATGTCACACCTAAGTTGAATCTTAAGGATGATTTTGGTAAGATTGAAAATCAATTTAAGAGATAAAATAAGTGGAGAAAATTATGGAAGGATCAACAGAATATGTTGATCATCTTGATTCTAAAATTGAATGACTGGAAAAAATTTAAATTACAGTCGTCAATCCTTGAGAGCACAGAAAATGTAGGGGAACTAAAAATCAAAATTGATGAACATGGAAGGGTCATCAATGACCTTAACTCCATATTGGGAGATAATTTCAAGACTATTGAATGTCTTGAAAAATAAGTTATTACTCTGAGGAGTAAACTCAAAAGATAATCAATCTCAAAAGAAACAAATAAGAAAACATAGTTTGGAAAATTATTATAAGCTATGTTACTAGAGAGAGCTAGGAATGATTCCGATGGAGTTGAAAAGATTTTGAATGACCAAAGACCCGTGTGCATGGGTAATAGTGGAATTGGTTGTGATGTTGAAACATTTAATGCTAGAAATAAAATGAGTCAAAATAAAGGAAAGATGAAAATTGGATAGGTTGAAAAGTCAGCTAAAGTGTTGAAGAAGAAACCAACAATTCAAACTGAACGGAGAACTAAAACTATTATCAAGCATCCAGAGATGATAGGGTCTCACACTAACCTCTAAGAAAATATATATGAGAAGGAATATATATATGAAAAGACATTACCACGTATGAAATGTAAATTTTATGGCTATCTAGGACACACCATTACATACTGCGAAGAGGCACAGAGATACTTGAATGGGGAAGATCTAGGAATTCAAAAAGGATAATGAATTCATATCATAATTCTCATAAAATAAATAGTTTTTATGGATATTGTTTTCATTTTTACAATTTGTCAATAAATTTATTGATTGCAGGTAGAGGAATGGTAGAAGCAATTCATACATAACTCAGAGAAAAGTCAACACTCACCAACCTGATAGTGTTTCTCTTACAGATATGTTTTCTCTACTAGAAGAAGAATATGACTATGAATAATGTACTCAAATGGAAGAGTTATTTGAAAGGACATCTTTTTTCTTTCTCTCAATCTAAAATTTTTTGGAAGGAAAACAAGAAAATTTAAAAATCCAACCGTGTAGAAGTAGCTCACAATGCTACTAAGAATAATAGCACATGGATTCATGGTAGTGGATGTCCATCCCATATGATAAGAAATACAGACCTATTAATTAATATCAATAAAAAGTTCAATGAAATAGTGATATTCGGTAATGATGGTGCTTTGAAGATCAAAGGTAGTGGAAGTGTTGAATTGGCCAATAGTGAGTTGAAGAAGACCAAGGTTTTCTATATGGACAGGTTGCCTCACAATCTCATGAGTGTGAGAAAATTCTGTGACTCATGACATATAGTGAAATTCAATCAAAAGGGGTGAACAATAAAAGAAATAACAAGGAATTATCTCTAAAAGGATATAGAATAGAGAGAAACATATATCAGGTTAAAAGTAAAGAGAACATTTGTTTCATGAAAATTAAAGAAGAGAACAACTTGTGGAACTGGAAGTTGGGTAACATCAATCAAAAATATATGGAAAATATATCTAAACTAAATATTTTCATGGATATTCCAAATCTGAAGTGTGAATGTGAGAATAGTTGTGATTCTTTCATGTTAGGAAATGTGGTGTATAGTTCATGTTGTCTAAAGAAGAAAAGAACATCAAATCTTCTTGATCTCATTCATATAGATGTAAGTGGTATGATAAATTTTGATGGAACATATGGATAAAGGTAATTCAAACTTTTCATTTATGATTATAGTAGAATGACTTATGTGATGGTTATACATAGGAAATTACAAGTGCTTGATTGTATGAAAACATATCACTGAATAGTTGAGAATGACATTGAACGGACAATCAAAGGTATGCAGTCTGACAATGGAGGGAGTAAAAATCCATTGAATTTTAAAATTACCTAAAGAAACATGAAATACAACATCAGGTGGATGTTGTGAGAACCCCATAGAAAAATGGATTTGTTGGGTGCTAGAATCAATAGGTGAATAGTATGTCCAGAACTATGCTGATTGATAGTTGTATCTCTCTCTATTAATTGAAAGAGGTTGTTCAAGATATAGTTTATATTGAAAACTGAAAAGGGATTTATATGGGGGAAAGCAAGACATTCTATGAGTTATGGCATTTAAGGAAGCCCTCTTTGAAGAATTTTCATGTTTTTAGAATTAAATACTTTATCTAGAACAATTAAGGAAATAAAGGAAAGTGTGGTGATACTGCATATGAATGAATATTCCATGGATAATAAATGAATATAAAAGACTACAAATGTTTCAACCAATGTCTTGGAAAAATTGTGGAAAGAAGTGATGTGATGATCATTGAAGATAAAACCACAAATGTCTTAAGAAATTCATCTATTGATGTGGTTGAGGATGTGGAATATTGTGGACATGGAATGGATTCAATCATAGAAGTAGTGGATGGAATGAAAAACACTCAAGAATCACATCAGGATGTTGACTTAGAATAATAATTAAATAGGAAACCATGACGGAAGAAAATTCTTCTAAAACCCAAAGGAGAAATCAAAGAGCAGAAATTGATCGATCTAACATCATTGGGGATTAGGCTAAACCCACTTAGATAAGTAAAATGAGTAATAATGTGAAATTTTCATTCCTTTCAGTTGTGGAACCACCCTTATTTGAATAATTTACAAAGGATGAATAATGGGTTAAGGCCATAAATGAAAAATTGGATCTGATCGAAAACATGGGATATAGTTAAGAGACTTAAAACCCATAATATGATTGGTATGAAGTGGATTTTAAAAAAAATTGACGAGCATGGAAATGTGATAAAAAATAAAGAACTAATGGTGTGTAAAGGATATTTATAGATTTAATGAGTTGATATTGAAGAAACATTTTATCTGGTGGCTAGATAGAAGTCAATCAGACTCATTCTTTCCAGGGAAATTCAAAGAGGATACAAAGTGTATCAAATGGATGTCAAGATAGCTTTTCTTAAATTTTTTTCTTAAAGAATAAGTCTATATTGAACAACATATGATCTTTATTCGTGGTAATTATGAAATTAAGGTTTGCAGATTAAAGAAATATTTATATGTTATAAAACAAGACCCACGGTTATGGTACTCTCAACTAGATTCTTATCTGAAGAATATTGAAATTAAAATAGGAGGAATGGAGTGCAATATTTATGTGAATAATTATTAGAAATATCAGTCCAAGGTTCTAGTGTATGTAGATGATATTATATTTGGAGGAAGTAGGTAGTGATCAGTGGATGAATTTTCCAATCATATGAAATAAAAAATTTAAAAGTCTATGATTGGTGAACTCACATACTTCTTAGGGCTGCATGTGATTCAGAAGAATGATTACACTTTCATTTCTCAAGAATAGTATGCAACAGAGTTGTTGAAGAAATTCAATATGCATGATTCCTAACCAATGTCATCTCCGATTGTGGTTGGGAAAAGACTGGGAAAGCATGAAGATGGGACATCTATAGATACCACAATATATAAGAGAATCATTTGAAGCTTATTATACTTGGCTGTGACATGGCCAGATATTGTCTTTGAAATATTCGTATTGGATCACTTTTAAATTAATCTAGAGGAATAACATATGGTAGCAGTGAAAAAAACATGAGGTACATTCAAGATACTCACAATTATGGATTATACTATACTGAAGTAAAAATAATGAACTTTTAGAATTTTCTAATGATGACTAGGCTGGAGATGTGGTGGATAGCAAATCCACAAGTGGCAGAGAATTCTTTATTGGCATGAAATGTGTGGTATGGTTGAGTAACAAAAAGTAAAGCACATATATTAGTACTACTGAAGTTGAATATATCTCTGCTACAAAATCTTGCACTCAACTTCTTTTGATTAAGGAACAACTAAATGATATTGGTGATGAGATGAAATAGCTAATAGTGATTCAATGTGATAATAAGATTTTCATTGATCATGTGAAGAATATCATTCATCATTATCATATAAAAACATTAAAATCAGATATCACTTCATCAACGAAAAAGTGGAACAAGGAATGATTAAAATGGATCATGTTGAAAATTATGATTAAGTGGATGACATACTGACCAAGCGATTGTCAAAACATGTGTTACAGAATAATCAGTTGAACCTCATTGTTCAGACACCTCCCCATGCATGAGGAGGTTAAAAACATCCCCTCTCTTCTATTTACTAACTATTTTAATCTGCATGTGAAAGTGATGTAGGTTTATGGGGGAGATATGATCTAGGGGAGAGTGTTCTTTGAGCTATAGAATACAAAATTTGGTTCTTTGGATTTATTAAAAATGGGGGGGAATGGATAAATTCAATAGTATAGATCATGGATAATGGATGAAGGAGAAGAATTAAAAGGAAGAGAATGAAATGTTTTTTTGTTTTATAGGAGAAATTCAATAAGTTACAATGGGGGAGAATGAGAATGAAAAAAATCAATTATGTTTTATGAGAAAATTGTTGGAGCTTACATAGACATCATTAAATAATTCCAAGACATGAGTATCCAATTCAATCTTACCCTCTGGTTTTATACAATGACTATTGCTCACATATACTTAGAGTGTTTTCTGCTGAGTTGTTTCTCACATATCAGGTTTTGTTTATTGTAAGTGATTCATCGAATTTATCTGTGGATTTCCAACAAACCCAAAGGAGGAGATTGTTGGAACCAAGGCCTTTATTTTCCAGAAATTGAGTATGGTTTGTGTTTGTTGTCAATCAACATTGGGATAATTTATGAGTTTTCAAGGATTGTGGTCTTACGATTGAGCCTGAAAGTAGTATTCAAGGTGGTGTAGTTTCCCACTTTTTAAAAAAAATTTAGTCCTCAAAATAAGGATTTTTTTTTAAAAGGAAGTGTTTTGGAAAAGGAATCACAGACCATGAACCATGTGTCACGACCCGTCCTCGGGGCCCGTGCCATGACTACCCCAAGCCCGCCTTCCATAGGCCAGGGGCAGGGGACTAGCACCAAGGCGTAAATCCCAACAGAAAGGGAAGGCTTTGCCTTTGAAAAGTAAACAAGCACCACAGAGTAAGAAAGCGGAAAAGTAAACACTAAGTAAAAACTGTACAAGCTGTGCTGAAAGAAAAAGGGGCTGGAAATACAAGACCAACTGTAAAGTACAACTGAAAGGAAAAACAACAACTGAAAAGGGAAAACTGCAGCGTCGAGCCGTCCTCCGGAAGTCCCACCTGAAGGGTGGGTACAAATAGCCTCCACTGCTCCTCGGGTCCACCTAACCGCTCCGAGTACGTCCCGCCCAGTGGTCCACCTCCAGGTACTGTCCTGCTCCGCATGCCTCCTCCACGATCAGCGCTGTCCGTCGTCTGCAACCAACACCACGAAGTGCGGGCATAGCCCGTGCAGGGGTGAGTATAAGCTACTCAGTAGGGACCCCGAGACCCCCGAAGGTCTCCCGAAATCCACAAAGGATAAGATGCGAAGGAGAGATACGATCACGAAGTAACATCTGACACAGCTTAGGTATATGCCCATACATATACCTAAGTCATCAATTCCCCGATCGGCTCCAACGTCCGAGCCCTAGCACAACCCAGTCCACACAGGAAAGCAAAACGCATACCCACGCAGGATAGAACAACACAATCCACAAAGGAGAGTAAACAGTAAATCCACACAGGATAGCTCATCACAATCCACAAAGGAGAGTAACACAAGATTCACCTCACACAGGTATACTTCTTCGGATGACGATAAAGATGATCATTGACCCATCTAAGTCGTCGGACCCACGAAGGATCGATAGGTACTAACCTTGCAGTGACCCACACAGGATCGGACCCACGCAGGACCTGTAGGAGTTGGCTCACACAGAACCGCTGAGAGATGACCCACACAGGATCGGACCCACACAGGATCGGGCCCACACAGGACCGGGCCCACGCAGGACCTGTAGGCGCTGGCTCACACAGAACCGCTGAGCGCTGACCCACGCAGGATCGGACCCACACAGGATCGGGCCCACATAGGACCGGGCCCACGCAGGACCTGAAGCACTAATCCACGTAGGATCGCTGAGTGCAGGAGTCGTCGCAGTCCGCTGAGGATCTCTGCACAGTCGTCGCCGCAGTCCACTGAGGATCTCTGCACGGTCGTCGTCGGAGTCCACGGAGGATCTCTGCACAGTCGTTGCTGCAGTCCACTGAGGATCTCTGCACGGTCGTCGCTGTCGAAGTAGCAGTCGCAGCCAGCACTAGGGTTCCCGCACACAGCAAGCTCGTTCGGGAGGGTCCGCTCCACGAGCCGAGAGGCTGATCCATCAACTGACACGAAGTCCGAAGTTGATGTATCCAAAAGTTCCGTATCGTCAACAGGAACTCAACGTCGCAGACGGCGCGTCAATCGGACGCCCGGTCTGAGAGATATTGGCATTTTCGTCCCAGGGGCCCGGTTGGTTTTTAAGGCAAAACCAACCCGACCGCACTCCACCTGCGTCCAAACCTCGGGCGGAGTATGCCAAAAGATCCGTCTCACTTAGAGGAATTCAACAAAGTTGATGGCACGTCAATCGGACGTCTGTAGCTCAAGATATGAGCGTTTCCGCTCCGAGGGCCCGGTTGGTCTCGTGTACGAACCAACCCGGCCGAAATCAAAGTATTCTGAAACCTTGAGTGCGATATACCGAAACGGCCGTCTCGATCCAAGGATTGTGTTGCCGCTGACAGCGAGTCGTTTGGAGGCACGAAGCTCAAGTTACGGGCGTTTGAACGAAAACGTCCGAAGAAGGGGGGTACGGGCCCGGGCCGACCCGGGCCGACCCCCCCCCCCCCCCCCCCCCCTCCCTGGGTCGGCCCGAACCAGGTCCGGCCTGGCCAGGGCGCGGCCCGGCCGGTCGGACCAGCCTGGCTCGGCTCGGCCGAGCGGCCGAGCGCCAGGTGCCGCGGGTGTTGACCCGCGACCTGAGGAAAGTCGCGGCCCGCGTGGGCCGCGCTGGCAAACCGCGGACGCGGCTGAGCCGCGTCCCGCCTGGACGAACCAGACCCGCACGGCCGCGGGTCCGTCGGCCGCCGCCGCCGCGGCTTTAGCCGCGGCGGGCTCGTCCGGCGGCGCGCCGGGGCGCCGCCGGCAACTTCTGCGGGCCGCCGGCGTCGCTCTGGTGGCCCGTTTTCCTTCCCGTCTGCGCCGTTGCTCCTCCCGAGATCCGTTCTTTACTGCAGGATCATCAAACGTCTGATGCGGCACATTCCATCGTCGACCGTCAAATTCGCACAAAACGAAGAACGGCGGAGGGTCGTCGGGCCGTGTTCGTTTGGCTCGCACCCTCCGCGTTAGAGATAAACAACCGGGAGAAAATTATTCCACACAGGAAACAACAATTTTTAATAAGATTAAAAAATTGTTAACAAAAACGGTTCTTTAATTTCTTTAAGAAACATAGACGGGAATTAATTTAAAAGGGGTAATTCCCATAATGAAATCCCTACCTTGATGATCGTCGCGTGCGGGCGTTCATCGCGGATAAGATCGTCGCGGAAGAGAGGGATCGTCGCGTCGTCGCGGAGAGGCGTCGCGTCGTCGCGGAATCCGGCATTGAGTCGGTGAGCTCAACGTACCAAGAACAACAGATTTAAATTATAATTAATTAAATCTGTGTTTAAACCCAAAGAAAAGAACCTTGAGTGGAAATCTGAAATCACTCACCTCAAATGGTCGGTGATCGGAGATCGGAGATCGGAGATCGGAGATCGGAAGAACGTCTCGGACGAAGGCGTCGTCGATTTCCGGGTTCGGCGTTCTTCGCGTTCTTCGCGTTCTTCGCGTTCTTTGCGAGGGAGCTGAAGAAACAGGGATCCTCTCAAATCTTTTCAAAAGATTTTGGGTTGGTCTTATTTTATTAACATTCCAACACACGAAAACAGGTTAAGAAATGATTGAATTAATTCGTTGAATTAATTCCATGAAAGAATCAGGCCATTTAATTCACGAAAGAAACAGCCCATATAATTCACGAAAGAAACAGCCCATTTAATGGTCTGTTAAGAATTTAGAAAACGCGTCGGTTGACTTCATTAAGACGTGTTTTCACGGGTGCGTTTCTTAGCGGAAAGAAACGGTGGGGCTCATGCGGGCCCCACCTCATAAATATCCTACCAAGGGGGTAGGATATTTCTGGATAGCATCCTATCCAGTTCAACTCAGTTCAAGCCGCCTTTAAGTGGCTTCAAGTGGCTTCCAAGTGGCTTAAGTGAAATAAAATAAAGTTGTCGCAAAATTATTTTATTTCTTAACTTTAAGCCCGAAAATTAAAAACCACACACGAGAAAACGCAACTCCGGAAGAGGCGTTTCTAAGCAAATACCGGCGCTGCGATTTCATCGGTGCCCTCAGAATTCGATTCCGGGCACCGGTTCAAAAGTTAGAAAAACATGCTCGTCCGTTCACTGAACGTACCCGAGCCAAACTTCGGAAAATGATTCCGGGCACACCGGGCCTCGGAATCAGGTGTCGTCAGAAACTGCACTCTTGTAAAATCCAAAGAAAATTAAGAAAAAAAAATTCCTTGAAATTTACTGGTCTTTACATTACTCCCACCTCAGGACTTTACGTCCCCGTAAAGATACATCAAAAACTAGGGAAACAAATGTGGGTACTGAGCACGCATCTGAGCCTCCCGCTCCCAAGTGCTCTCCTGGAGGTTCCCGTGCTTCCATCTGACGCGCACAAGAGGAATCGATCGCCCACGTAGGACCCGCTCCTGTCGATCCTCTATCTCCACTGGGACCTCCGCAAAAGTCGCTCCATCATCCACGTCTAGCTCCCCATAGTCGATGATGTGTGTCGGGTCGTGCACGTATCTCCTCAGCTGGGATACGTGGAAGACGTCGTGCACCCGGTGCAACTGAGGTGGTAGAGCCAGACGATAAGCCACCTCGCCAACCCTGCTGAGGACCTGGAAGGGTCCGATGAAGCGTGGAGACAACTTGCCGCCTCGGCCAAATCTCCTCAAACCACGTCGAGGTGAGACCCGCAAGAAGACGTGGTCGCCATACTCGAACTCTAGTGGCCTCCGCCTCCTGTCAGCATATGACTTCTGCTGGCTATGTGATGTCCTCATCCTCTCCTGGATGACCTGGACCTTCTCTGTCATGACCCGGACCATCTCCGGTCCCACAAGTGCTGACTCTCCAGGGTCTGTCCAGCACAAAGGAGATCTGCAAGGCCTGCCGTACAACGCCTCGTAGGGTGCCATCCCGATGGTGGAGTGGTAGCTGTTGTTGTACGCAAACTCTACCAAGGGTAGGTGGTCCTCCCAGCTGCGACCAAAGTCGAGGACACATGCGCGGAGCATGTCCTCGAGAGTCTGAATGGTCCTCTCCGTCTGACCATCCGTCTGAGGGTGAAAGGCGGTGCTCAGACGTAGTCGCGTCCCGAACGCCTCCTGCAACCCCTTCCAAAGCCGGGAAGTAAAACGAGCGTCCCGATCGGAGACGACAGTCGATGGCACACCGTGAAGTCGTACAATCTCCTGAACGTAGAGACGCCCCAAGCTCTCCACTGAGCCCTGCTCTCGGATGGGTAAGAAGTGTGCCGACTTGGTGAGTCGGTCAACAATCACCCAAATGGAGTCGTGACCTCTGGAAGTGCGTGGAAGTCCAGTCACGAAGTCCATATATATCCTGTCCCACTTCCACTCCGGGACCTCCAAGGGTTGTACCAAGCCTGCTGGTACCTGATGCTCTGCCTTCACCTGCTGGCAGGTGAGGCACCGTGAAACGAACTCTGCCACAACCTTCTTCATGCCCGGCCACCAGTGCTGTCGTCTGAGATCCTGTTACATCTTCGCCACTCCAGGATGTACCGCCAAAGGAGAAGTGTGATACTCTCTCAGCACCTCCTCTCGTAAAGCGACTGGTTCCAAGGTACGTCCTCTGAAAAGGACATCATGCTCTGCTCCAAGGGAGAAACCATCAGGTGCCTGTCCCGAGGATATCTGTGCACGCCGTGTCTCATAGTCAACGTCCCCACGCTGTGCCTCTCTGACCCGCTGAAGAAGTGGAGGAGAGACTGTGAGAGACTGAAGGAAGGCTGCTCCATCTCTATCCACGAAGGATATCTGCAAAGCGGCTAGCTTCTCTGTCACCTCCTCAAGTAGCTGGATGCTCGTCCTCCAGCTGAGGGCATCAGCCACCACGTTCCCCTTCCCAGGAGTATAGACTATCTCAAAGTCATAGTCCTGGAGGAACTCGAGCCATCGCCGCTGTCTCAGGGTCAGGTCCTTCTGAGAGAATATGTACCTGAGACTCTGGTGGTCAGAAAAGACTGTGAAGAGCTCGCCCATCAGATAGTGTCGCCATGTCTTCAGGGAAAAGACTACTGCTGCCAACTCCAAGTCATGGGTAGCATAGTTCTGCTCATGAGGCCTCAAATGACTTGATCTGTAGGCAATCACGGCCCGCTCCTTCATCAGGACACACCCGAGTCCGGTCCCTGATGCATTGCAATAGACTACGTATCCAACTCCCTCCTCAGGCAACCTCAAGATAGGTGCGCTGGTCAACCTCTGCCTCAGCTCATGGAAGCTCTGCTGACATCTGTCTGACCACACGAAGGGTTTCCTCTTCTTCTTCAATGCTGAGAGTGGGGCCGCAACTCTGGAGAAGTCCGGCACAAATCTCCGATAGTATCCGGCTAGGCCCAAGAAACTCCGCACCTCTGTCACGCTCTTGGGTGGCTCCCAAGCTAGCACTGCCTTGATCTTCGCGGGATCCACTGCAACTCCCACCTCAGAAATGACGTGCCCCAAGAAGTGGACCTCACGTAACCAGAACTGACACTTCCAGAGCTTGCCATAAAGCTGGTGCTCTCGGAGTGTGTCTAGTACAACACGCAGGTGGTAGGCGTGCCTCTCCTCCGTTGTCGAGTACACCAAAATGCCGTCGATGAAGACCACGACAAATCGATCGAGGTATGGCTGGAAGATCCTATTCATGAGGATCATGAACACTGCTGGAGCGTTGGTCACGCCGAAAGGCATAACCAAGAACTCATAGTGGCCATACCGACACCTGAAGGCCGTCTTCTGCACATCCTCGTCTCGAACTCTAAGCTGATGATAGCCTGACCTGAGGTCTATCTTCGAGAACCACCATGCTCCCTTGAGCTGGTCGAAGAGGTCATCAATCCTGGGTAGCGGATACTTGTTCCTCACTGTCACCTGATTCAGGCGACGATAATCGACACACAGTCGCAAGCTCCCATCCGCCTTCTTGGCGAACAAAATCGGGGAAGCCCAGGGCGAAACACTGGGTCGGATGAACCCCTTGCCCTGCAAGTCCTCCAACTGTACCCACAGCTCTAGAAGCTCAGCGGGGGCCATCCGATATGCTGGAGTGGATATCGGGGTTGTCCCGGGGTACAGGTCAATATGAAAGTCTACCTCTCTGCGAGGAGGTAGTCCTGGAACGTCTTCGGGAAAGACGTCCGCGTACTGATCCACCACTGCAGGAAAACTGGGACTCCGCACGTCAACTGCTCTCAGGATGAGGCTAGCCAACTGATGAGTGATGGGCTGACCTCTCCTATGCGTGAGTCCATCCTGTGCTGCTAAGGCTCCCTTCTCGCCGGTGAAGGTGAACATGCTCCCGTCGGTGCGCACACATCGCACCTTGCGCCTAAAGCAGTCAATCTGAGCATGGACCGTAGATAACCAATCCATGCCCAAGAAGACGTCGTAAGGCCTCGACGCCGCTACAAGAAGATCCCAGCCGAAGCTCTCGCCTCCTAGAGTAATCTCACACTGCCGGCACCAGTGCGTAATCGTCGAGTCTGCTCCCGTAGGAGTCTCTAGCCGTAAGGATCGAGCCAACGGCTCTGTCGGAATCTCCGAGCTCCGAACAAGGGAAATGGCTATGAAAGAGTGACTCACTCCTGTGTCTATCAGAACTGCAGCAAGGGTGGAATAGACACAGATCGTACCTCGAATCATCTCTGGCGCACCGTGGTCGTAGGCCTCCGCTGCCTAGAGCTGAGCCTGTCTCTGCCCGCCAGCTCCCTGTGGTCGGGGCGGGCCTCCTGGTGGTGGTGGTGGCGGAGCCTCAAAGCGTCTCCCACCACCTGCTTCTCGGCCAGCTCCTCTGCCTCGTCCGCCTCCTCCCTGCGGACCGCCACGGTCGACCCTCTGCCTTTTCCTGGGTGGTCCCTCCACCGTCTGCTGCCCCTCGGTACGACGGGTCGGGCAGTCACGAGCCATGTGGCCCTGCCCGCCGCACTCGTAGCACTGTCTGCCTCTCGGAAGGCTGGCTCCGCGCTGTGTGCCTCGCACCGCTGAGCCAGTGTCCCGGGGTCGTCTGCCGGAAGGTCTGGTCCGCCTGGAACCCTGATTCATCTGCCGGCTACCAGCTGCCGAAGACTCCGCTATCTGCCGCCCTGCGGCAGGTCTCGCTGTGGACTCAGCCAGGAAGCTCTCAATCAGGAGGGCTCGCTCCAGTACTCATGCCTGGGTCGGGATGCTGAGGGAGATCTGTGATGCCCTGATCTCGTGTCTCAATCCCTGCTCGAAGGTCTGGGCCCGGAAGAAGGGGTCCCGTACCATGTCTGTCGAGTAGCGAGATAGGTCGGTGAACCTCACCGCGTACTGAGCGACCGTCAAGATGCCCTGCCGCAGGTGAAGAAGCTCCTGGATGCGCACCGCTCGGAGGGTGGCCGGGATGAACTCTGAGTGGAAGAGGCTCTCGAAGTCCGTCCAGATGAGGGTGGCCTCATCGTGTACCTGGAGCATCAGGCTCCACCAACGTCTAGCTGCTGCGTGCAGTAGGCTCGCCGCGAGGATCACCATGAGGTCTGCTGGCGTCCTCACTAGCCGGAAAACTCGGACGACCGCCTCCAGCCAGTCCTCGGCTGCCTGGGGGTCCGACTCCCCACTGAACCTGGGTGGTCGCTGGCGCTGGAACTCGTGTAGAGCTCCAAGGCGTCGTGCGTCGTCAGCTGCCAGTGCTGGAAGCATCGGGGGCTCGGCGGGTAAAGGTACCGTCGGTGCTTCTGCTGTCAACGGGCCCCTGTACCGAGGCCTCGTCGCTCGGCGGGCTGTCATCGCGCCCTACTTTAAGAACCCTAGCTGGATGCTGTCGTCGTGCCATCCTGAAAAGGAAACAAGTGCACCATGTTCAGAACAGTATACCTGGTGAGCTGACACAAGTAATCACAAAGAAAACTTGAAACACACATGCAATCAATGTTTTCGTGCATTAAGTCGGAAATCAGAAGTCAGGGTCCTGGTGTATGGATACGTCGGCCGCCGCACCAACACTGGACTCCCTGGACTGATAACCACACTCAATACGCTAATCACTATTGCTTCACATAGAAGAAAGATCAGAGTCTGTGGTAGAACCGACCAGCTCTGATACCAATTTGTCACGACCCGTCCTCGGGGCCCGTGCCGTGACTACCCCAAGCCCGCCTTCCATAGGCCAGGGGCTGGCGACTAGCACCAAGGCGTAAATCCCAACAGAAAGGGAAGGCTTTGACTTTGAAAAGTAAACAAGCACCACAGAGTAAGCAAGCGGAAAAGTAAACACTAAGTAAAAACTGTACAAGCTGTGCTGAAAGAAAAAGGGGCCGGAAATACAAGCCCAACTGTAAAGTACAACTGAAAGGAAAAATAGCAACTGAAAAGGGAGAACTGCAGCGTCGAGCCGTCCTCCGGAAGTCCCACCTGAAGGGTGGGTACAAATAGCCTCCACTGCTCCTCGGGTCCATCTAACCGCTCCGAGTACGTCCCGCCCAGTGGTCCACCTCTAGGTACTGTCCTGCTCCGCACGCCACCTCCACGATCAGCGATGTCCGTCGTCTGCAACCAACACCACGAAGTGCGGGCATAGCCCGTGCAGGGGTGAGTATAAGCTACTCAGTAGGGACCCCGAGACCCCCGAAGGTCTCCCAAAATCCACAAAGGATAAGATGCGAAAGAGAGATACGATCACGAAGTAACATCTGACACGGCTTAGGTATATGCCCATACATATACCTAAGTCATCAATTCCCCGATCGGCTCCAACGTCCGAGCCCTAGAACAACCCAGTCCACACAGGAAAGCAAAACGCATACCCACGCAGGATAGAACAACACAATCCACAAAGGAGAGTAAACAGTAAATCCACACAAGATAGCTCAACACAATCCACAAAGGAGAGTAACACAAGATTCAGCTCACACAGGTATACTTCTTCGGATGACGATAAAGATGATCATTGAACCATCTAAGTCGTCGGACCCATGAAGGATTGATAGGTGCTAACCTTGCAGTGACCCACACATGATCGGGCCCTCGCAGGACCTGTAGGAGTTGGCTCACACAGAACCGCTGAGAGATGACCCACACAGGATCGGACCCACACAGGATCGGGCCCACATAGGACCGGGCCCATGCAGGACCTGTAGGCGCTGGCTCACACAGAACCGCTGAGCGCTGACCCATGCAGGATCGGACCCACACAGGATCGGGCCCACATAGGACCGGGCCCACGCAGGACCTGAAGCACTGATCCACGTAGGATCGCTGAGTGCAGGAGTCGTCGCAGTCCGCGGAGGATCTCTGCACAGTCGTCGCCGCAGTCCACTGAGGATCTCTGCACGGTCGTCGTCGGAGTCCATGGAGGATCTCTGCACAGTCGTCGCCGCAGTCCACTGAGGATCTCTGCATGGTCGTCGCTGTCGAAGTAGCAGTTGCAGCCAGCACTAGGGTTCCCGCACATAGTAAGCTCGTTCGGGAGGGTCCGCTCCACGAGCCAAGAGGCTGATACATCAACTGACACGAAGTCCGAAGTTGATGTATCCAAAAGTTCCGTATCGTCAACAGGAACTCAACGTCGCAGACGGCGCGTCAATCGGACGCCCGGTCTGAGAGATATTGGCATTTTCGTCCCAGGGGCCCGGTTGGTTTTTAAAGCAAAACCAACCCAACTGCATTCCACCTGCTTCCAAACCTTGGGCGGAGTATTCCAAAAGATCCGTCTCACTTAGAGTAATTCAACAAAGCTGACAGCACGTCAATCGGACGTCCGTAGCTCAAGATATGAGCGTTTCCGCTCCGAGGGCCCGGGTGGTCTCGTGTACGAACCAACTCGGCCGAACTCAACGTATTCCGAAACCTTAAGTGCGATATACCGAAACGACCGTCTCGATCCAAGGATCGTTTTTCCGCTGACGGCGAGTCGTTTGGAGGCACGAAGCTCAAGTTACAGGCGTTTGAACGAAAACGTCCGAAGAAGGGGGGTACGGGCCCGGGCCGACCCGGCCCGACCCCCCCCCCCCGGGTCGGCCCGAACCGGGTCGACCCGGGTCCGACCCGGTTGGACCGGTCCGGCCTGGCCAGGGCGCGGCCTGGCCGGTCGGACCGGCCTGGCTCGGCTCGGCCGAGCGGCCGAGCGCCAGGTGCCGCGGGCGTTGACTCGCGGCCTGAGGAAAGTCTCGGCCCGCGTGGGCCACGCTGGCGAACCGCAGACGCGGCTGAGCTGCGTCCCGCCTGGACGAACCGGACCCCGCGCGGCCGTGGGTCCGTCGGCCGCCGCCGCCGTGGATTCAGCCGCGGCGGGCTCGTCCGGCGGCGCGCCGGGGCGCCGCAGCCACCGGCCGCCTGCGCCGCCGGCGTCGCTCCGGTGGCCCGTTTTTCATCCCGTCTGCGCCGTTGCTCCTCCCGGGATCCGTTCTTTACTGCGGGATTGTCAAATGTCCGCTGCAGCACGTTCCATCGTCGACCGTCAAATTCACACAAAACGAAGAACGGCGGAGGGTCATCGGGCCGTGTTCGTTTGGCCCGCACCCTCCGCGTTAGAGATAAACAACCGGGAGAAAATTATTACACACAGGAAACAACAATTTTTAATAAGATTAAAAAATTGTTCACAAAAACGGTTCTTTAATTTCTTTAAGAAACATAGACGGGAATTAATTTAAAAGGGGTAATTCCCATAATGAAATCCCTACCTTGATGATCGTCGCGCGCGGGCGTTCTTCGCGGATAAGATCGTCGCGGAAGAGAGGGATCGTCGCGTCGTCGCGGGGAGGCATCGCGTCGTCGCGGAATCCGGCGTTGAGTCGGCGAGCTCAACGTACCAAGAACAATAGATTTAAATTATAATTAATTAAATCTGTGTTTAATCCCAAAGAAAAGAACCTTGAGCGGAAATCCGAAATCACTCACCTCAAATGGTCGGTGATCGGAGATCGGAGATCGGAGATCGGAAGAACGTCTCAGATGAAGGCTTCGTCGATTTCCGGGTTCGGCGTTCTTCGCGTTCTTCGCGTTCTTCGCGAGGGAGCTGAAGAAACAGGGATCCTCTCAAATCTTTTCAAAAGATTTTGGGTTGGTCTTATTTTATTAACATGCCAACACACGAAAACAGGTTAAGAAACGATTGAATTAATTCGTTGAATTAATTCAACGAAAGAAACAGGCCATTTAATTCACGAAAGAAACAGCCCATTTAATTCACGAAAGAAACAGCCCATTTAATGGTCTGTTAAGAATTTAGAAAACGCGTCGGTTGACTTCATTAAGACAGGTTTTCACGGGTGCGTTTCTTAGCGGAAAGAAACGGCGGGGCTCGTGCGGGCCCCACCTCACAAATATCCTACCAAGGGGGTAGGATATTTCTGGATAGCATCCTATCCAGTTCAACTCAGTTCAAGCCGCCTTTAAGTGGCTTCAAGTTTCTTCCAAGTGGCTTAAGTGAAATAAAATAAAGTTGTCGCAAAATTATTTTATTTCTTAACTTTAAGCCCGAAAATTAAAAACCACACCCGAGCAAACGCAACTCCGGAAGAGGCATTTCTAAGCGAATACCGGCGCTGCGATTTCATCGGTGCCCTCAGAATTCGATTCCGGGCACCGGTTCAAAAGTTAGAAAAACCCGCTCATCCGTTCACTGAACGTACCCGAGCCAAACATCGGAAAATGATTCCGGGCACACCGGGCCTCGGAATCAGGTGCCGTCAGAAACTGCGCTCTTGTAAAATTCCAAAGAAAATTAAGAGAAAAAAAATTCGTTGAAATTTACGGGTCTTTACACCATGTTCTGGAAATAGTTCTCAGATCATGAATTTTGGTGCGTGGAATGGTGAACCACGAACCACGAAGCAGTAACTGTATACAGACTGCATAGGAGGAAAGATTTAAGGATTGAAGGAGGTTCACGGTGAAGAATTTTGGTTTGCGAGAAGGATCATAATAAATAAAAGGAATAACAGTTCACGGGATGGTGTGTCATTCACAAAATCGAGGTGAAGTTCTGAGAAACTGTGAAGGATGTCATTTGAATAAATGAGGCAGTGATTTGTGCCACTGCATAGAGAGAATGCTGGTATATTAACCATGTAAGGAAAATGGTTCACGGGAGATGTTCATTATGCGGTGAATGAAGTGATGCAATTAAGATTTGGTAAATCTCTATTTAGCAAAATTTTCAGATCTATTTAGCTATATAATGAGCACTAATCTCTTCATTAGGGCATGTATCTGAGAGTAATAATACAATAGGAATTCGGAGAAATCTTGATGTAGTTTTCATGAATAAAACCCCATAAAGTCTTCTATTAAAAATTTTAAAAAACGGTGTAATCCAAAATAGTTCACAGAAGATAGTACGAGGAGGAAGAAGGAAGTTTCTTAGGAAGACATGTCTATGTAGGAGAGCTAGTACACGAAGTAAGAACTCAGTATGAGGATTTCTTACAGTATGCAGAGAGGAAGAATAGATAGTTTTTAGACTGGATATGGTTCACAGAGTGGAGGAAATACATGGAGCAGGGTCTATTTGCGGAAGGAAGTTTACGGAGGAAGAATATAAATATGGATCACATAGGTGTTTCGTGAAGGTAGGATATTGATCTAGTACACGGTGCATATGCAGTATGTAGTGTAGTATAGTATATAGAGGAAGAAGGTTAGTTCAGAGAGTAGTAGTTTATGAACTGTCAGAATGCGGAAAAATGAACTTCATATATGGGTAAAAATGAAACTTTAATAGAGCATCCATCTATGCTTGAGGGTGCGTGATTTAATTCCAATCCATTGAAGCTACCATCAAGTCGATAATCTGAGTTCAGATTCTTCCCGACGTAGTGAGTAAGGGGGGTCAATGGATGTGATATGAGGTATGCTATGTGTTATCCCTGAAACCTTGTAAAGGTAGTGTGTCTCTCACATAATGATTGTTCTAAACTTTTATACTCCATTACTAGTAAATATTAGTGTAATTTTGTATAATTGAAAACTTATCGGCGTATGATCCATGTATATATCCATTCATGTTGAACCAAGTAAAGTTTTTGTGTCTTTTCTTTTCACGTGATTGTTTGTTTTCTGCATTTTCTCATCAGACTCGTTTAACAGGTTCCTACCAATGTGGGAACAAGATCCTTTAGTTTTAAATAAAAATTTGACACCGTGATTGTCCCCTTCCCTAATAGGGTGTTTTGGAGTATGTCAGTAAAGTATATACATACATGATATCCATTTTACATTAGGAATATAAAATAAATCATAATACATAACAAAAATAAATGATTTGCATCCTTCTAAACTCATTCAAATATCTCTTCTTCATATCATCGGGAAAGAAAACAAAACAAGGGTGAGCCAATTTCTCAGTAAGGGTTATGTATAGTAGAATTTATTATGAATAAATAAATAATAATAAATATTTCATGTTAAATAAAAAAATAAACATACCATTTAAATAACTAGACCACATGAACAGATAAGGCATAATCAATATGTCAGGGGAAATAACTGAAAACTTGTGAAATTAAAACAATAAATTGAGAATGAAAAACATCATGAGATAATAGCATAGTTAAACTATACTATATAATAATAAATTAACTATTAATGAAGGAAATTCTTAATTATTGTATGTTATGTCTCAGGCACATGATACCTCTACCAACAAGACCATTCACAATATGGTTTAAACTACAAGAAAAACACATTTAATTTGCTAACTGATTTCTTTCATGAGACCTGTCGATGCATAGAGGGGTTATCTAATGCTAGGCCCCAACCATAACTGTAGGTTCAAAGAATTACACATATATTAAATAATAAATTTAATAAATCAATCAATATTACTTACCATCAAATATTTGTATTGAGTAAAGGATACAAATTTATCAAAATTTCCCCAGTTACTCAAAAAACTATCAATGTAAACACCATTTATGAAAAATATTATACAATTTATGAAATCGTCCTACACATTATAAAATAATATATATATTTAATATAAATTTAATTAATAATGAAAATTATCACAATAAAGTTATTTTTTCATGAGAAATTAATAATCACATAAGAAAGTAATATTGCGTAATAAATTTTACCACTTTGTAATTTTCATGTAAAATAACCTTGGATGAAATGATTCAAATTGAGACTTAAAATACCATGATGTTTGAATGAATAATGATATTAAATTTCAAATTGTAATTTTATACACCACATAAAAGTAAATTGGTGAATAATAACAAATAAGTCGGAATTGAATGTAAATTGAGATGAAATCTCTTACCTCACACTTAATTTTTGTAAAACACGATTTAACCTCATTTATAATGTTTCTATTAATGTTATTAATTTATAAAATAACCATAATCATACTTATAATATCATATATGATCTTATTATAACATTTTACCACCTATTTGTGACAATATTTCATTATTTTCATTATTTTGGGTGTTAATTAGCATATTTTCTCAATCGTGCTTTGTTATGAAATTTGTGGTTATTTCACATATTATATAGTTATATCATTTAAAGAATAATAATAATTAAATAATTATCATGTTTATACATTAATTATACTTTTAGACCCAATCATTAATGATGGTTATGAAAAATTCAGTATGTTACGATCATGGAGATAGTAGGTCGTACATATGCATAAGTAATGTTTCTATTTTCCAATGATCATTATTGAAAGAAGGTAATTTATATTTTAATTATTAATAATGACAATAATATCATTAATACCATATTATATATTATTCATGTGGTATGATGATGAAAATATATTCACATCACTTCGTGAAGGTGGTAGTTTACTCATATGTGAATGACATTATCATATTTCATTGAGTAAAAAAGTAATAAAATAAAATGATATATTATCCTTAAAATATGATAAATATTTCATTAATATTATAATTATTTCATTTATATCATATATAATAATTATATTTATCGTTATATCCATCCATGTGAAGCATCTGTGAAAGTCAAATCATATCGCTTCGCGATGTGGTAGTCTGTCGTACACACAAGCGACGTTATCATATATCCTATGGAATGTAATGTAACAATTTATATTTTTTATAATAAATAGAAATGGTTTATTATGTTATAAAAATCATATGTATATTTTATATCTATCATAATATTCATCCATGAAGGGTGGAAATAGAAAAACGAACGACATCTATTCACAAGACATTAGTCCTCCATAAAGATGAATGTTGATTTCATAACACATTTGATGGAAGTGGATATTTTTTTAGATTATTCCTTTAAAAAACAAAATATTAGTATATGGAATATATTTAGGTGATTATATCGTCATGTTTTAATAGTAATTCAAAGAGTCGAAGAAAGAAAGAAAATAAAAACACCTGTTAAAGAACATTACCTCTTCTTCGGGTATCCTCCTTAGGTTTTCAATAATTCCTTCCTAGGTTGGATTTCTACCCAAAATAATTTATCTTGGATTATGGTAGTCAATATGAGAAGTTACAATTATTGGGTGAACAAAATAGTTTTTATGTTTTGAATAAATGAGTGGAGTGAGTGCTTTTTTATAATTGAGAAGGAGTGGCATTCTTAAAAATACACAAAATTATTCACTATTAGTAGGAATCCCTTAAATCATGTGCCTCAAAAATATATAAATAACTTAATGGAGGGTTTATTTAGTTGATTCACACATTCAAAAAACAAAAATAAATACATTTTTATCATTTTATTCCATAGTCATTATGTTTACTCAATTTTACCCTTTCAGTTTTTACATGGTAACTTGTATCTTTTTATTAACCTAAGTAATTTAGCATTTGAGAATAAAATTAAAATTATATTTATTAGATAATTTGTACCTACTGATTCGTAATATTAAATAAAATTTAATAAGAAAAATCCTATGTGTTTTTAAAATTATTTTTAATACAAACACTTGTGATGTGCAAAACCATGTTTTAACCTTAATCATGGTAATTAATTTTAACTTTTTTCACTAATAATTATGATAAAAAATTAAGTCAAACTTATTAGAAAATATAAATTATTCTGATTCAAAATAAGAAATTTATTTTTCCAAATTAAAATCACATAACTGTCAGAATTTATTTTAAAATTAATCCCACATATGTGATGAGAAAGTTGGTTTTTAAAGTGAAAATGTTTAAAAGTTAAAAATATTTTTATATCAAAATTCCATAAAAAAATTATCCAAATGAAATAAATTGAATTTACTGATATAAAATTGAACTGATTTTACTTTAAAACTAATTTAAAATATAATTAAACCTTATAAATTATTTAAATGAAAAGTTAGTTTTCGATTAAAACTCAGTATTTATCATTATTCATCAAAAAATAAAACTTCATAGAAAATATTAAAAATTAATAGCTAGATAATTATAGTATTTTTATTTAAAAAATGATGTTTTTATAAATTTAATTTTATAAAAGTATAAAAAAAATTAATTATAAATTAGGTTCCCAAAGCAGGACTAGACTTTGTTCTAGAAAAAAAATATTTTCTTTCAAAATACATTTATTTTTTTAAAATGATTCTTGTTTTATTTTTAGTCAATAGATATTTAATAAAAATATAATTCTATATTTTTTCATAAGTTAGTCAATAATACTCATACACTTCATTCCAATGGATAGGTTATAACTATCTTATTAAATAATAATATTAAAAGTATATTATTGTTCGGTAGAACTCAGTCTTGCGTGTAACACAAGCTATCGCAGAAACTCAGTATTGTGTGTAAAGTAAGATAAACTTAGTTTCTTGTATAGTGAAATATATTTAAGAGAATAAATTTATTTAAGAATAAATATATCATAAAGTCGTGGGATGTTATATTTTCTTCTAATCTTGGTGTTGTGTGTCACATACACTATAGAATATAATGTTCTTATTTTAAAATCTCTGGGTTTTATGTTCTCCCCACCTTAAATAAATTGTGTCCTCTCAATTTATACATGATATTGGAAATAAAGGATTTCACATTTAGAAATTCCATTTTAAGAAAACCACATCATAAAAATAGTTAATAAAATATTCTCTTATTAAGAGATGAAATGGAGTATAAAGATCATAGGTAATAATACATTTATACATTTCTACATACGAGAACATGAGTGTAAAATGAATATATGAACATGTAAAAAAAGTGTAAGTAATTATAGAGAGTGATTGAAGTCATTGATCAAAATAAATTAAATGATCAATAGAAAGTTACGGTCCTAAAAACAATAAATTTGTGATGATTTAAAAGTCTATTTCTTTCATGATCCTGTTCTAAAAGTTGAGGAAATATTTTATCGTAAAAAAATATTAGAAAATATAATTAATTGATACATTTTTATTTCATAATCACAATATCATCCTTTGTTGTGCATTTATCAATTCCCAATTCATCCCTTACTTCATGAAATAAATTTTCAAAAATGAATTTTCTTATGTCTGAAGCACTAAAATTCAATATTAGTGAATCGTAAGATCCATAAAAGATGACATTTCTTTGCATCTATCTCAAACTATTTTCCAAAAATAATATGCCTCGGACAAGTTATCCAATATGCATAAATATATATATGAGGAAGTAATACATTAATCTCCAAAAACTCATCCAAAGTTTAACTTAAACAATTTCAAAAATGGTTATAATTTCCAACATATTATGATCTAATGCTATAGAAAGAAGGTAGCTGAATTTCAAAAATGAACTTATCATTAATCCTCAAAACAATATAAAGTAGCTCTTAATCATCTCATATCAAACATGTGCATACATTCATCATGTATTCTATTGAAACATGTTAATAACCTAAATTACCATGAATCCATATTGAGAACATGTATTATTCCATAATCTATAAATTAAAACATAGCTTATTGGATGTATTCATTGGGTCAAAAAACACAATTAACTCCATCAATAATAGCATAAACCACTTTTCCAGAAAATTATTAGTCATTTCCAAGGTATTCAATAATATCCTATTTACTTTATCCATATCAATAATCTCTTTGTCCCAATATAATTATATCAACATTAGGAATATATTAAGGGTGATCTTTCTCTTAATCATATGTTTTCCAAGAAGTCCACATACCACTCAATCACTTTTCACGATTCCATTCAACAAATGCTTTCAAATAGTACTATATTAAAATACTTATACATTTCGTAACTCTTTTAACTAGAAAATACTTTTACAACATATTTCTTGGATATAAATACAATATCACATTAATAATTTCACTTCGGTTGTATCAATAATATAAGAATGACCTTGAATTCTTAGTTTCTTCTTAGGTATATTACCTTGAAGCATGGGGAATTCATTTGTATAGTTCCCCATATATTTACAATTGAAACACTGGATAGTAGTTTTTTATTTGTTCCCTTTACATTATTTTTCTTGGTGACCATTTTCTCTACACTTATAACAATCTCCCAATCCCATCAATAATTTCCCATCGTGATTCTTTATATGATTATCGCATGTGGGAATATCCTTCTTTCCCTTATTCCCTTTATCTATTTTTTTCTATATCCTATTATTCTTCTATTTCTTCCCTTTGAATCCCTAAAACATTGATAATTATTTCTCTATCTTGATAGAAAATAAAAAAAATTCATCATATAGAGAAAATTTCTAAGAGACCAATAACATTCAGAGACTCGGCATAATCCCTTTAAATAAATGGTCAATCATGCACTCTATATTGCGTATATAATATATTGCACACTTAGATAACCTTATAGAGGTATCTTAATACCCTAAAACACATTCTTCTTAATTTTTATTTTATCTAAATAACATTCTCCTCATTTCAATCTTTTTCTCATGAGGGAAATATTTTTCAAATAATGTCTCATTAAAAGATTTCCATTCCATGGGTTCTATTTCATATTCATCTCTAATATTATAGATCAATGAAAACTATTGATCATCATCACCCTAATTGGGATGTGGTGAAAATGAAAATGTTATACTTATATCCATAACTTTATATTTTCTAATTGGCTTCCTTAACCAGGAAATATCTACATTGGCCATGAGTATTGATACCCTTCTTCTTTCCATACGCCATTTCTAAACAATGGAATGTACTAGATTAGTTCATAAAATTATAAATTTAAAATCATTATGTATAATTACTTATAGGATTTAACAATTATCATAAACTAATATTTATTCATTGTTAATCTAAAAATTTTAAACTTGGTTTCTTTGGTGATATATTTATTTTCTAATCCTTCATAATGGTTTCTAAAGAAAATGTGAATTACCCTAAACATATCCCCCCAAGAGTGTCAAAATAGGCCAGAAGTAAGGTTAATTTTCATGTATCATGTAACACTTGAGTCAATCCTGATACACCTTTTTCTGAGTTATTACCACAAGGTACCTTTGTTCTAGAACCACGTCTACATATAGTATCCACACAAGAATGTATTTCTAAGAAACCCCACATAATATATCCATTACCAAAAGATCAGGATGTTCTTATATACATATTATCAATTTGTATCATAGGTTTATGTTCCATAATATATTTTTCTTAAATATAGTTCCCAAGGTTTATATTAAACATTCTTTGACACCAATTGTAATAAAACATACCCCAGTAAAACGGAGTCGGTGCCTTACTTTATTACATTTTAATATGGTACAAAAAAATTACATCCTAGATGACTAAATAGTTTAGTAATATTGGTTAACTATATACATACATGATACCCATTTTATATTTGTTATATAAAATAAAACGTAATACATAACAAAAATAAATGAACTGAATCCTTGAAAACTCATTCAAAGATCTATTCTTCATATCTTGGGGAAAGAAAACAAAATAAGGGTGAGGTAAAATGCTTAGTAAGGTATAAGTACCGAAACAGATGTCATGAATCAATAAATAATAATCAATATGTAATGTTAAATAACTAAACACACATACCATTTAAATAAATTTATCGTATTAACAAATAATGAATAATAAATATGGAAAGGTAAATAATTGGAAACTTGTGCCATTTAAATAATAAACTAAGAATGAAACGCATCTAGAGATAATATCATTGTGAAAATATATAAGATAATAATAAATAAAAACTTTATTAATGAAATTTTTAATTATTGGACATAATGTCTCAGGCACATGATACCTCTACCATCATGACCTTTTATAAGATGGTTTAAACTATAGGTAAAACCCCATTTAATTTGCCTATCTAATTTGTCTCATGATACCTAATGATGTATCAAGGGAATATATAATTTTGGGCCCCATCCATCCCTATAGGACTAAATAATCTCTCATATATCAAATAATATATTTCATTAATCAATATTCCTTATCATAAAATATCTATATTTAGTAAAGGATACATATTTATCGATATTTCCCCAATTTCTCAAAAAACGTTTTAATTAAACATTATATATAATAATTATTATATGGTGTAGCCAAAAATAATATCCATCATAAAATAATATGGATACTTAATATAAATTTAATTAGTAATGAAAAATGATCACAACAAAGTGATTGTTTAAAGAGAAAGTTAACAATCATAAAAGAAATGAAGAAATCACAATAACTTTTACCACTTGGTAATTTTTAAGTCAAATCCCCATAGATCAAATGATTCAAATTAAAACATTAAATACCATGAATTATGAATTAATCATGATATTAAATTTAAAAAGGTAACTTTATACACCACATAAAAGTGAATTGGTGTATAATATCAAATAAGTCTCAATACAATGTGAATTGAGATGAAATCTCTTACCTCACACTATCTTTTAGTTGAACGTGATTTATCATACTATATAATGGTTTTAAGCATGTTATTAATTTATAATATAACCATAATAATATTTATAATATCATATATTATCCACTTATAACATTTTCCACCGGTTTGTTAATAATATTTCATTATTTTCATTATATCAGGTGTTAGTTGCCTTATTTTCTAACTCCTTATTTTTTATGAAAGCTCTATTTATTTTACATATTATAAATATATATCATATAAAAAATAATAATTATCATATAATTATCATATTTATACATTAATTACACATTTTATACCAAACTTGTATGATGGTTATGAAAAATGAATTATGTTACGATCATTGAGATGGTAGGTCATACGTACACATGAGTAATGATTCCATTTTCCAATGATCATTATAGAAATGAGGTAAGTAATATTTAACCTTTAATTATTTATAATAATATCATTAATATTATATTATATATCATCCATGTGGTTTCTTGATGAAAAAATGTCGCATTGCTTCGTGAAGGCATTAGTTCACACATACACAAAAGACATCGTTGTCTTTCGTTGAGTTAAAAAGTAAGAAATTAAAAGATATATTATATATAAATAATTATAAATATATATTTAATATCATAATTATTTCATTTATAAGATATATAATCATTACCTTTATCTTTATCACCTTCCATGTGAAGTGTTAGTGAATGATGAATCACATCGCATTGCCAGGCGGTAGTCTTTCGTACACACGAGCGAAATTATCATATCTCCTATGGAATAGTAAGTAACAAGTTATATATTATATAATGACTCCATAAATATAATTATGTTATAAATATAATATATATACACTATATACTTCATAAAATCCAACCATTAGAGGTGGAAATGGGAAAATGAACGATATCTGTTCACAAGGCAGTAGTCCACCATACAAACGAATGAAGATTTTGTAACCCATTTGATGGAAGGTGATATGGTTTTAGATTATTAAATTAATATAAAAACATATAATTATATATAATATAATAATTTTATTATATCGTTATATTTTAATAATAATTTAATTATGAGTAAAAAGAAATAAAATAAAAACTCTTTTTCTAGAACATGGCCTCTTCTTTAGGTAACATTTTTAGGTTTGCATGAATTCATTAATAGGATAGATTTCTGAAAAATATAATGATAATAGTATTAGAGTATTTAATTTTTTAAGTTATTTGGGAAGATATTTTCTGAACCAAATCGGTTTAAAAGTGTGAATATGTGAGGGGAGTGAGTGCCCTTTTATAATTGAGGAGGAGTGACATTCTTATAAATACCGAAACGTATTCACTATTAGGAAGTCTACCTTACCTCATGTACCTAAAAAATAAATAAATAATTTAGTGGAGGGTTTATTTTTTTCATACACACCTTCAAAATTCAAAACTAAATATATTTTTATCACGTTATTCCTTTGTCATTAGGTTTACTCAATTTTATCCTTTTAGTTTTGACTATGGTAACATGTGTCTTTTTATTTACATAGTTAATTTATCCTTTAAGAATAAAATTAGATTTAGATTTATTAGATAATTTATTACTAATAATTATGAATATTAATTATAACTTATTAAATAGAAATAATATGTGTGTATAAAATTAGTTTTAATACAAATGCATGTAATGCGCAAAACCTTGTTTTATCCTTTATCATGGTAATTTGTTTTAAATGTTTTCACTAATCACAATGATCAAAGAATAATTTAAACATATTTGATAATATAAATTATTCTAATTAAAAATATGGAGTCTATTTTTCTTTATTAAAATCACATAAGTGGAATAATTTAATTTAAAATTAATCTTGAATACATGACCATAAAGCAGGTTTTTAAAGTAAAAATGTTAAAGAAAGTTTACAATGTTTTATATCAAAATTCAACCCAAAAATTATTAAAACAAAATAAATTATATTAATTGATATAAAATTTAACTAAATTTACTTTAAAACTAATTAAAAATATAATTTAACATTATAAATTATTGAAATGAAAAGGAATTTTTCAATTAAAATTCTATATTTTTCACTATTCATCACAAATTGAAAATTTTCATAAAAATCTCAAACATTCACCCTAAGATAAACCTGTTATTATGATTTAAAAAATAAGTTTTTTTCGTAAAATTAATTTTATTAAAGTGGTAAATTTTATTTATAAATTATGTGTGCAAAGCCTGACAAACCATCTTTTTGAAAAAAATACTATTTTTCATAAAAGAATTTTTTTATTTTAAATGAATTTTATTTTATTTATAATAAATAGATAAATAATAAAAATGTGTAATATATAAATTTTCATAAGGTATTTAATCTTATTAATACCCTACATTCCAACAGTCAGGAAACATCAATCATATTAAATAATAAAATTAATAGCATATTATTGTTTGGTAAGACTCAGTTTGGCTTATAATTCATGTTATCGAAGAAACTCGTTATTGAATATAAATATAGCTAACCTCAATGTTTCTTGTAATTAAATATATTTAATATATTGTATTTATTTATAAAATATATATAATATAGTCTTTAGGTGTTATATTTTCTTATAAACTTGGTGTTTTCGGTCGCATATGCTATCAAATACAATGTTCTTATTTTAAAATATTAGGGTGGTTCTCTCTTATTAAAATTTATTGACTAAGTTAGTAATAAGAGTTAAAATGGTAGGAGGAGTTTTAAATACTAAATCTATAGTGACCCAACTTTTTCTTCTATAACTATTTCATAATTTTAAGGATAAACAACATTAAAACATTACAAAACTAGGATCCAAATGTTTAGTGTCTTGGGAAAATTAGGAACATACATAACTTTTACATAATAAAACATAAAAATGTATTTAATTCCTTCTTCTCTAAGTTCTTATTGGCCCTTATTTTCTCCTTAGTAATTTTTTTCACATGAGGGTATACATCAAAATAAGGGGTGAGATAAATTCCCTATAAGAGGTTGAATAAGATACATGAAACATGGGTGAGCGTAATAATCATTATCATTACATAAGTAAGTATCGTCATCATAATCATTATAGGAATCATTAGATAATGTCATGGAATGTGGAAATGCATAAAAATGAAACATCATGTCTTAGTGGTCAACTACCACACATACATTACATTATCTTAGGGGGTACATCACATTACCAAATACATTAGTGCCCTATATAATTCCAAGTGAACCCATAACATAATATCATTTACATGTGCCATATAATTCTGGTAAAACTCGTCACATCATAACATTTACGTTATCATGAATTCCACACACAATGTATATCAATATTGGATATAAAATAAACCATGGAATGATATGGGTTTGATTTCATAAAGAATAAATAAATGACTAAAAATTTTAGTTCCCAAAGGGAATAAAGTTCATGGTATCAATCTTGAGTTAAGGAGAAACAATCTCAAGAGAAGTAAAAGATATGTTTTTAGAAAGAAGGGTTCTTTTGGAAAAATCATTACATTTTCATAAAAACATATTTGAAAAAAGTATATCCTCTAAAAGATAAGATAATAAAGAATAAATTATATTTAAAGAACATTAAATGAATATTCTTACTGAAAATGGGGTGTAAGAGGGAAAACCTAAATAAAGGGAGTTGGGTTCTAGAATTCCCCTTACCTTATGTCCGATTACTTTATTCACTTCAATATCATGGATAATAAAATTAAATTCATTAATTAAAAAATACATAAAATTTTATACATTAATTTTATTTATTATAGTTTTATTATGTTAATTTATGGGATTTTATATGGGTTTTATATTTTAATTTCATCATTAGGGTGTGTTCATTTTCTTGGTTTTCATGATCAGTTTACATGAATATGAGTATAGAAGTTTATATAGAATGGGTGTAATCATCCCAAATTGAAAATATATTTTATTAATGAATGTAAAAAAGTTTAAATGGTTATATATATCATTTGATTAAATATAATTAGGATGAATCATTAGATAAATAGTTAATGATAATTGTTTGTGTTAATTTAGGTGGTTTCCGATCACAACAAACTTGATTTGTTTTATTATTTAGTATTATGTAAATATTTTATTTACAGGGAATAAAATTAGTTATAAAATATATTTTATAGTATGTACCAACCATTACAGTGGTTTCATTAATAGAAATTAAGGTTTTAAAAGAAAATTAACATGGACCATCCATGATGTCGATAAATTGACACATCACGGGCGATGATTTCATTTTTTTAATAAGAGAGAGATAGAGAGAGATAGGAATTTGATGATGGATATTCAATTAACATGATAGAATTAAAATATATAAAATATAATGGATTTATCATAAACATTTGGATATATTATGGTAGGGTATATTAATAGAATAAAAATAAATTAAAAGAAAAAGGAAGAGGATTTTACCTGTTAAATCCCTCCTCATTGGGAACCTCCTTAGAGAAAAGGTTTTGTTCTTTTGATGAGACCAAGGGATCCTAGATGTGGGGTAGTTTCATGGGAATATACTTGACTATAATTTTTAAAATGATCAAATATAGATAAGTGTGAGGAGAAGAGGTGGTGAGGGTGGTATTTATTAGGGAGGAGAGGGGGGCTTTCTCATTATTTTATTCATTAGTTTATTATTTTGCCATAAAGAAAGAAATAGTAATGATTCCATGAATAAATATAGTAAATAGAGAATTATTATTCTAGATTATGTTTCTTACATTAGACATGAATCAATGAATAGTGTATTTATCTTATAATGTAAATATAGTATAAATTACTATATTTTACTATTCACAAAAAATTCAAGTATTTTATAAAAATCCCAAAAAATTCACTATAACAATTTTTCAACTTGTATAATTCAAAAATGAAATACATTTAAAAAATAATTTTATAAATATGGGAAAATTATTTTTAATTTAATGTTATCATTTACTCTAAAAATACAGATTTTAAAATTAAAACTGATTTTCTAACACGTTGAAAAATTAATTAAACTCTCTTAAAATTACAATAAAATTATAAGAAAAAAATATTAATTTATGAATAAATTTTATGAATATAAATTTCATATTAAATTATTAAATTAATTATTAAATTGTAATTATTTATTTATGACTTACAAAAATACCAACACTTAATTTATAATTTTTAAAACATTTATTTAATTATTCCATGAAATAAATATATCATATTTTCATTCATAAGATAACTAAATTTTATTTATAATTTCATAGGTGAATTTACTATTCTATTGTATGGGTTACTATTCCTAAGGGTCATGTTACAATTTAAAAGATCATGTTACTATTCCATTGGTCTATGTTTCTTTATTTCTAAAAAATCCTCTTATTTTATTTATTCTTAATTTATAACGTTTTTATTGTGTTATCTATGTAATTTTATGTGATTTATACTATATGAAATAATTATAAGGAGAGAAAATTCCATTAATAAAATTTTGGTTCGTTACATTCTTCACCCCTTTTAAAATTTCTCCCTCAAAATTTCATTTTACCAGAATATGTGAGGGTAGTTATCATTCATCACCTCCTTAGGTTCCAAATTAACTTCTCAAAACTTTTGGTTCTTCAATAACACTTTGAAAATTTTTGTTTTCTTGTTTCATAAAACCTTATCTCTCTAATCCAAAATCTTTACTGGCTGCTCTTCAGAAGAGAGATCATCTTCCAGCTATACAACATTTGATTTTAGTACATGTGAGGGATATGGTATGTACATTTTAAAGAGAGATACATGAAACACATCATGAATTCCAGCCATACTTGGTGAAAGTGCAATTCTACAGTCCACTACTCCTATGTGGTCAAGGATCTTAAAGGGGCCAATGTACCTTGGGTTAAGCTTCCCTTTCTTTCCAAACCACATTACTCTATTATATGGTGATATTCAAAGGAAGACTTTATCTCCAACTTCTAATTCCAAGTCCCCTTGATGGTTGTTAACATAGCTCTTATACCGACTCTCATAAAAATTGATATGATTCAGGATGGATTGAACTTTCTCTATCATCTCTTGCACAATATTAGGTCCAAGTAGCTTTACTGAAATTAAATTCAAAGGAAGACTTTATCTCCAACTTCTAAATAGCCCTTCCATATTGGCCATCAGTTTGGGGGTGATTGACCATACTAAAATCCAATTCTTTACTTAAGGCATGTTGGATACTTCTCCAGAATTTATATGTGAACCTTTAATAATTATTATAAATAATTGAATGTGGTACCCCATTCAACTTCACCACTTATTTTACATATATATTGGAATGTTTTTCAAGCAGGAAATATTCTCATATAGTAATAAAGTGTGAAGCCTTGGTGATTTGTTCCACTATAAACCATATTTAATTGTTTCCTTTGGATGTATTCAAGAGACTAGTGATGAAGTCCATGGTGAAATTCTCCTATTTCCACATGAATATAGGAAATGTTTGAATCATCCCTTTAGAATTATGTTACTCTTCTTTAACATACTAACATATTAAGAACCTTGAGATATACTCAGCAATCTCCTTCTTCAGGTTAACCCACCAAAAGTGTTCCTAGAGATCATGATACATCTTGGTACTCCAAGGATTAACATAGACAATTTAACAATGTGCATTATCCAATAGATCATTCTTTATCTTGGTGATGAAGGCTCATATATACTTGTTCCAAACCAAATCACACCATCATCACTGGTATTGAACTCTTGTAGATTCCTTTCCTTTACTGTATTCACCTTATTTTGAAGCTTCAGATCATCCCTCTCTTCCTCCTTAATCTTCACTTGGATATATGTTTTGGAAATCATTTGGTAAATTTAGGATGTATTCTATACTGTTATTATTTCCAAATCTATCTTTTGAATATCCAAGAAGATAAGGTCTTTTTCAATTCGTAACATGAAGAGAGTAGCAGATTATTTTCTGCTAAGAGAGTCATCCACCTTGTTTGTCTTCCTAGGATGATTGTGAATGGAGAAATTGTAGTACTATATTGCATATAACCATCTACTTTGACACATGTTGATCCCCGTTTGGGGGAATATATATTTAGGCCCTTTTTATCATTATATATATCACATTGTTCACCATATAGATAGTTCCACCATATTTTCAAGGAAAAAATCACATCCACTAACTCCAGATCATGCATCAGGTAGTTATTACCATGGATCATCAAATTTTCTGAGGATTAGGCTATAAATTTATCATTTTTCATGAGTACACAACCCAATAATTTCTTTGAATCATCACTATATATCACAAAACATTTTCTATTATTTTGTAATGTGAGTACAGGTGCAGTAATCATCCTTCCCTTTATCTCTTTGAAGCTTTCCTCACATTCTTTCATCCAGACATAATTTACCCCTTTCCTTGTTAACTTAGTTATTGGTCTAAACAATCATGAGAAATTTCTCACAAAACGTCGATAGTACCCTTATAATCCAAGAAAAATATAGATTTATATAACCCTAGAGGGTATTGTTTATTCCTTAATTTCCTTTTTTTACGGGTCTCTAAAAACTCCCCCACTTGTGATCACATGTCCCAAGAATGGGACTTATTGCATCCCAAAGTCACACTTTCTGAACATTGCGTACAACTTCTCCTTCCTTAATGTCTCCAACACTAGCCTTAAATGTTCTTCATGTTCCTCATTTCTCTTGGAGTAGATGATAATATCATAGATAAACACTACCAAAAAAAATTTAACATAATTTATAAAGACTCTACTAATAAAATCTATGAATATTGTAGGGGAATTGGTAAGTCTAAAGGGAATTATAAGAAACATATAGTTCCCATACCTTGTATGAATGATAGTCTTATAAATATATTCCTTATTTAGTAATGTCCAATGATATCTAGAATGATGATCCGCCTTTGTAAAGTAATTATCTCCACATAGCTGATTGAACAAGTCCTCAATACTTGGAAGAGGATAATTCTTATTTTTCCTAATCTTGTTGAGCTCCTAGTAGTCGATACACAGCCGCATTTATCCTTAATTTTTCTTTACAAAGAGCACCGGTGCACCCCAATGTTATTCTCTAGGGCGTATAAACCATTTTCCCAAATTCTCTTGCAGCTACTTATTTAACACCTCCAGTTTAATCGGAGCCATCCTATAAGGACATTTTGAGATAGGAGTATCTCCAGGTATAAGTTCTATTGATAACTCAATTTTACAATCTAGGGGACGTCTAGGATACTCTTCAAGAAATAGATCATTTTATTCCCTAACCATGCAAATTTCACTTAAGTTGATACCTTCCTTTGAATCAACAATTTGAGTGAGGTATGATTCTTCATAGGGAATCAACACCCACACCATTAGAGGATTTCTCTTAGGAGATTCATGATATCCCTTGAATTTTTGGAGAATCGTGTAAGGGTTTGGAATATGAAAAGATATTTATTTTTCCTGATATTTGATGTGTTCTCTATATAACGAGATTTAATCCACCCCCAATATAGCATTGAATTACACTAAATGAGGTATCACAAGATTTACTGGGATAATATTCCCACATATTCCAATAGGAGATGATTCCAACACTTGGGTTGAATTGATAACACCATTATTGTTTTTATATATATCTCTACTTTAATGTTTTGGGGAATTAATTCAATAGTTCTAGAAAACTTGCAAGATATAAAAGAATGTGTAGAACCAGAATCAAATAAAACTTTTTCCATTCATGAGTTAATAGGATGTTACCTTATACGACTTCATTTTCTTTCTCCACTTCAGTAGTAGTGATGCAATAAGACATGCTTTGTTCCTTTGGCTTTGGTGGCTGATGATGCTAATTATCCTCAAGGACTCGAGGTTTAGTGAGTTATATTGCATAGTTCCCTTTCTCTATAGGGTTTTATGATTGGACCATGGGTGGTGATATCTTTTCCTCCATTGTATTGGTTGTCTTATTAATGTCTCTTATAAATTCATGAGCTTATTGTCCTTCACCCCCACACTTTTAGCATTTCCCAGTCCCTTTGAGGTCATTCCCATGATTATTCTTTCCACATTTTTGACATATGAGTGGTTGGGATTTGTTTCTACCTTTTTTATTATATCCCCCAGTTTGAAACTCAATATTTCATTTATTATCACCATATCCATGGGATTATTATATAAACTCTATATCAACTTTGATAGCACATAAAAAACTTCCTTATAAATCCCAATGCCTCAAATTTCTAGATAATTTTGAAGGTGTGGTTTTGATTCACTAAATAATCTACCAGTATTTCTATCATTGTTGATAAAAACTCAAAGTTTACCTTTAAATCCTTGTGAAATTTTCTTCATATTTCATGATAGACTAACTTTAAATTTTATTCATCTCTATTAATTCTCTCTTCATATTTGTATAAAGAGTTTGAGATAAATACTTGTTAAGAAACACTATCTTAAAGTCTTACCACTCCATATATTCAATTTCATCCTTCAGATTTGTGTTCTTAATCAAATCCCACCATTGATCATCCTCTCCATTTAAATGGTAAATGGATAGAGTCATCTTCTCTATCTCATAACAATGAAGAAAAGAATATCTTCTTCATTGAGTTGACCCACTATTCCAAAACTAGTGGATCAAACTATACACTAAAAAAATAGCGGTCGTTTCAACATAAAACACTCGATAGCTAGTTACTCCCTCTTAGGTGAAGGGATAAGTTCCACATTATTAAGGTTATTATTCATTACCCAATATAGCTGGGTAAGCATCGCCATGAAATTTTGAACTATAACACCCAATGAATTGGGTATGTCATTCTAGAAATCACTAAATTATCCCTCACATGGTTTGTAGTCCTAGTTTCTCTTAGTACCCGCCATTTTCTAAAATATACAATGTTGGAAAAAAAATAAGGCAACATGTCTTGAATAATTTATCCATTTGTGAAATTAACTCCTAAGGCATATCTTGTGGGATCCCAATGTTTAACATTTTTCTAAAAAATATCTTCTTGGGTTCTTTCATTTACTTAGTTTCATACTAAGGGTTGTCACTAAGGTTCTCTAATCCTAATTCCCAAATTAACTAAACCGTACTCTGATACCAACTATAGAAACCCTACTTTTTATTTCATAGATATTACATCATTTTAAATATATAAAAAAATAAAAGAATTAAAAAACTAGGATCCAAAGGTTTAGTGTCTTGGGAAAAATTGGACCATACATAACATTTACATAATAAAACATAAACAATTTTTTAATTCCTTCTTCTCTAGCTTCTTATTGGCCCTCATGTTCTCCTTAGTACAAGTATTCACCTCAGGATATACATAAAAATAAGGGTTGATATAAAATCCATAAAAGAGGATAAATAAGAGACATGAAATATGGGTGATCATAATAATAATTATCATTATATAAGTAAGAAACATCATCATAATCATGAGATGATGAATTAGATAAAGGCATGGAATGTGGAAATGCATAAAAATTAAACATCATGTCATGGTGGAAAACTACCATGCATACATCACTTTATATCATGAGATACATCACATTACCCAATTCATTGAAGCATTATATAATTCTGGGCATACCCATCACATCACATCATTTACATGCGCTATAAAATTCAAGGCACACCCATCACATCATAACATTTACATTATCACGCATGCCACATAGAATGTATATCAATATTGGATATAAAATAACCCATTGAAATAAATGGGTTTGATTTTATAATCCATAAATTAATAAATAAAAATTGGAGTTCCCAAAGAGAATAAAATTCTTGGAATCAATATTTAGTGAAGGAGAAATAATCTCAAGAGAAGTAAAATCTGGGCTTTTAGAAATAAGAGTTCTTTTGGAAAAATCAGTACATTGGTCATAAAACCATATTAGAAACATGTATATACCATAAAAGTTAATATAATGATGAATAAATGATATTTAAGAAAAATTAAAGGAAATTTCATACTGAAAATGGGGTCAAAGAGGGAAAATGAAAAGAAAGAGAGTTGGGTTCCAGAATTCCCCTTACCTTATATTAAAATTCATTCTACACTTTAATATCCGGGATAATAAAATTAATTCATTAATTAAAAAATACATAACCATTTTATACATGAATTTTATTCATTATAGTTTTATTATGTTCATTTTTTGGATTTTTTATGAGTTATATAGTTTAATTTCATCATGTGGGAGTGTTCGTTTTCCTGATTTTCATGGTTAGTTTACTTGAATAAGAGTATGGAAGATTTTGTAAAATTTGTATAATTTTCCAAAATTTAAAATATATGTTATTAATTAAAATATATAGGTTTAAGTGTTTATATATATCATTTGGTAAAATATAATGAAGATTAATTATTATATAAATAGTTAATAATAATTATTTGGGTTAATTTTGGAAGTTTTCAATCACAACAAACTCGATTTGTTTTATCATTTAGTATTATGGAAATATTTTAGTTCCAGAACATAAAATGAGTTATAACATATATTTTAAAGTATGTAACAAAAATTATAGTGACTTCATGAACAAAAATTACGGTGTTAAAGGAAAATGAAAATAGATCATCCATGATGTTAGTAAATTGACACATCACGGGTGATGATTTAATTTTAGTAACGAAAGGGAGAGAGAGAAAAGTGTTTGATGATTTATATTCCATTAAAATTATATAATTATAGTATATAAAATATACTGGATTTATCATGAACATTTTTATGGAGGAGTTGAGGGGAGAATGAAAAAAAAAATAAATTAAAAGAAATTAAAAAAAAGGTAGAGGATTTTACCTCTTAAATATTTCCTCCTTGAGAACCTCCATAGGGAAAAGGATTTGGTATTTTGATGAGACCAAGGTATCCAGAAAATGAGGGAGGTTATTAGGAAGATACAGTAGAAAACCTTGGACAAGTATCAAATCTTGAGAGATGTTAGGATAAGAGGTGGTGATGGTGGTATTAATAGAGTAGGAGAGGGGTGTTTTCTCATTATTTTATCCATTAGTTCATTATTTTTTCACAAGAAAAGAGATAGTGATGATTCCATGAATAAATAAAGTAAATATAGATGGATAATTCTAGATTAGTTTTCTTGAATTAGGAATTACTCAATGAATAGTGTATTTAGCTTATAATGTAAATATACAATAAATTACTGTATTTTACTATTCACCAAATATTCAAGTATTTTAGGAAAATGTAAAAAAATTCACCCTAAACATTTTTTCATGTAGAGAATTAAAAAATGAACTCCATTTTATTAAAATAAAATTCTAAATATGAAAAAATTAAATTTTAATTAAAATCATCATTTACTCAGAGAATAAAGATTTTAAAATTTAAAATTATTTTCTAACACTTTGAAAAAATAATTAAGGTCTCACAAAATTATCATATAATAATAAGAAAAAAATATTAATTTATGAATAAGTTTTATGAAAATAATTTCCTTTCAATTTATTAAATTAATTATAAAATTATAATTAAATATTTATGACTTATAAAAATACCGACACGTAATTTATCAGTTTTAAAACATTTATTTACTTATTCCATGAAATAAATATATCATATTTTCATTCATAAGATACCTACATTTTATTTATACTTTTATTGGTGATGTTACTATTCTATTGGATGGATTACTATTCCAAACGGTCATTTAACTATTCCAAAGTTCAAGTTACTATTCCATTGGCATAAGTTCCTTAATTTCTAAAAAAGCCTCTTCTTTAATTCATTATTATTTTATAAATATTTTATTAAGTTTTAAATGTGATTTTATTTTACTTATAATTTATAAAATTATTATAAGGATGGAGAAATTCCACTAATAAAATTTTGGGTCGTTAAAAAATCTCTTCTAGAAGCAGCATCTATCATGCTCCTGTTAGTAAGATAAATTCCATCATAAAAATATTGAATCAAAAGATGTTTACTAATTTAGTGGTGGGGGATCTAAAAAATAATCTATTAAATAATTCCAAATTCTCATGATGATTCTATCATTGAGTTTATTTAATTCCACATATCTCTTTTCTAATTTTATCAATACCAGAAGCAATAAAAATCAAGAAATATTTTCTTCAATTCATTTAAATCTCTAATTAATGTGATGTGTGAATAGAAAAACCTCTTCTTATACACTCTTTATTAAGAAAAAGGAAAATAAATAAGCTTCATTTGATTTCTATGCATTCCTAGTGGTTTCATGTTAACACAAATATAACTAAATTTATTAATATGTTTATATAAATCATCCCTTAAAATTACATTAAATTTAGGAAGTTGATTAATGAATCCTGAATTAATTTTAAAAACAAAAAGTGAATATGGGAATTCCACATGGATTTATTTACAAAATTAATTTGATGAAGATGATTCCTTAATATTTCTATTATTATCCACTATGAATTTATGTTAAAAAAATCTCTTCATAGTGAGTTGGTGGGACCACTAGTAGCAGGTGAAGTTTTAGGATGGTCTACGATAGTTTCCTCACTCACAAGGTTAGTAATTGAGTTTTCTAATTCTCCAATCATAGCTTATATAGATCTAGAGTGTTAATTACTATCAATTTTAGGGTCAAAATATAGTAAATTGGGTTTTGAATATCTAGAAATATAAAAAAAGAATGAATCATCTTAGGAAACCACCATAGGAATGGTTCCAAATTGATGAAGGTAGTTTTTCACAAACAATTAATTAATATTTCAATCATCAAGAAATTCAGTATATTAGTTCCCAATATTTTATCTCAAGGATCTTGTGGGATAAGTTCAAAACTATCACTTTTGTTTTTTTATCTCATAAAATAATGATAAAACTAGTGATTTGATAAGTTGTGAAAATTTTAATTAAAACTAAATTATATTTATTAAAAGAAAATTAATAGAGTGGTTTTTTAGAAATAAAAATTTAATGGATCAAAAAGAATAGTGAAATAAGATTTAAAGTAAATTTTAGTAATTAAGATTCAACTTTTGTACACACCCTTATTCATTGTCAAAAATTCATGCTATTTTAATTTCTCAATAAACACTTTAAGACCTCAAAATCTACACCTGATTCTTCTTGAAAACCAAACTAATACCCTAGTATGGGTGTTATTTATCCTATAAAATTTATTTAATTACTCGTATTACTCTAAGAAATTAAACATAATATAATTTTTTATGATACTAAAAATGAAATTTATTAATAAATTTAATGTCTGTGCATCCTTATTTTACCTTCAAAAAATAATAATAATCCAAAATAGAATCAAAAGAGGTATTACTCCAAAATACCAACTATATTAATTCAAAAATAATAATTCTAAAAATATTAAATAGGATAAAATAAATTTCAAGACTTAAAAGAGGGTTTTAGTGGGTCTCCACTACTCAAAGCTGCTTTAGGATTTTATCTAGACATGGATAAACCTGTCAAAAATTACATTCATTCCTTTCTTCTCGTGTTCAGTTCATACTCAACTAATTTTTTTATTGATGTTAGATATCCATTGTTTTGGTCATATATATATATATATAGTATCAGGAGAATAATATGAAAATGATAGAAGATTGAATATCACTTCTGGTTAACCTCTATACATTCAGCAACATTATATGATAATTATCTAGGTGGTAGCATCAAAAATAGGTCTTTAAAACATTTTGGGATGAAAACCTCACATTAATAAGAAATAAATAATATTCAAGTGGGTAGGAAGATATTAATCCTTTTTAAATACACCTATGGATAGCAAACACTTTATCTTCCCATTAATTGAAAGAACATGGTTGAGATATAGAAATATCCCAAATATCATCCGGGGATTATTTGTAGTGTGATGGGCCAGTTCACAACAAAATCATTCAATTTTTATTTTTATTTTTATCACATGGAGAAACTAAAATTTCCAAGATATGGGTACATTTGGAATGGAAGTGGCACTCAAGTTATTAATATTTTATTCATAGTGTGACTCAATAAATTATAGTTTAAAGATATTCTTTCTCTAATTCAATTTATTTCATTGCAACATGACTAAAAGTGTCATGGTGAAAACACTATTTTTTCAAAAATTATAAATGATAAAATTTCAACTGAGTAGCTCTATTCAAATTTCACAAAGTTTAAATATCCTACGCAACTCCCTCTAAATTAACATAATCACATTTATAATAATATTAATATATTATGTGATACATATGTTGTTTAACTTTGGAAAATATTAGGTTAGCTTCATTTTTATAAAGTTTACTTCATACCTACCGTGTTTGAATTTGAAAACATTTGGTTGTGGATGGTATATAAGAAGAAAACATCTTACATTATATGTAAGATGTTTAACTTAGACAAATTTAATAATTTTATTTCATACATAATATTTTTAACATCTTATATGATACATAAGATAATAAACATTGCTAAAAATATGATTCCAAGTGATGCATAAGAATTTTTAGCCAAAACACAATAATATGAACATCTTACATGATATATAATATGTTTTAGTTTACCAAAATTTTCATTCTAGTCTGTGAGTAATATATTTCTACTTGATATATATGAATATGGACTTAGATAGATTTCAACCCTTCTATACAACAGTCTACATATCATCCAAACTTATCCATTTTTCTAATCTACATCACATCATACATGTGAACTGATAATTAACCAAAATTTGACTTTCTGTAAAAAATGAATCTTTTCTAGAAAAATAAAAAAACATAGATTATAAAAATAATTCTAGAAATTCTTAAAAACAATTAAAAACATGAATTAATCAATTTTTACCATTATACCAAAATTATTCCAAAAAACCAAAAATGATATAATTTTCCTCAAAATAAAAAAATAGTGGGGATTAATTTATTGAAATACAAAGAAAAAAATGTTAAAATATGAACTTTATCGTCCACTTTAGTGTTAATATAATTAATTAGATATTTAATTAGGTTACCTTTCTAATCATAATCTTTATTACTGTTATATAGTTTGGTGGAGAAATATTTGACAAAACCCATCATTTGGATACTATCATGACCCATCATCTCTGGGCCATGAACCTTATCATTTAACCCCATGGGTCTCTTGTAATACCTTGGTTACTTTCCCAAAACACCATAGGTTGTTACCCACTATGGTAACTTATTAAACTAGTGATTATTCCTATAGGAAAAAATATTTTATTTCAGTGTGATTTTGTCCTAATTACACACTCCCAAGGAACCTTCCTAGGAGGTCACCCATCCTATCACTACTCTAACACAAAAAATACAAACGATAGATTTATTATCAGATAGTCTATCAAAAAAATAAAGGGTAACCTTTTGAAGTGGGTAGTACATTTAGTCTTTTTTAGTCTCACGTTTCCTGTCATTTTTTGTTATAAACAAACCTAAGTCACCCCAGAATTAGGAACTAGAACATATCTATCGTAAGGCCCAATAAAAATTCTTAGTTACCCCGGGATAGTGACAAGAACTAGGGTATCAAAAAAGAAAACAATTTTGATTTATTTCATCTTGAAATAACAATGTAAAACAGATCAATGACAGTAAAACAACTGAGTAGAGTACAAGGCATGATAAAATAAAACAACTCAGAAACTAAATAGAAAACGAATGAAAAAAATTACATATAGATCATTTCCCAAATGACCTAAACCTAATAACATAATGAAAAAAATATATAACACCTTAAAGAAATCATATAAAACTTTCATACACTGAATTTTGTATGTAGGGTGTGAACAAAACCAAGCCCAGTAGGATCCCACTGAGCAGTTTGTGTTATTTATTTAAAAATAAATTTCATTTATTCGAGTTTGAAATAATTTTAGAAAATATGATTTCATTTTTAAAAACATTAAACCCAAACATCACACCCATAACCACTATATAAACTTTCACTACTTTTACATTAAATGAAAACAATTACATTAAAAACATCACTTGATACTTTAGTATCTTTATAAAATATTAATTTCAAAAACTTCTTTATTAACCACTTTAAAAATATAATTCATGAATTATTTTGGGAAACCCATTCCAAATAAAACAACCCAACACACATGAATAAGTAAAAAAAGAAACAAGGTACTATGTCACCAATATAATAGAAGATACATACCAAACCAACAACCATGGTTCCCTTGAGGTCAATTGAGTTAGGGGATATAAGGGAATTGGAGTACCCTATATGATTCACCTAATATCATGGTAAATATAGTTGGTTCTAAGGTGAGAGAATCCAAGATTTTACTAAAAAATCAATAGACCAACTGTCAGCATAGGTTGCATACCAAACCACACAGGTTTCCTGACTAGCTTGTATGAACATCCTTGGGGAGAACTCCCCACTAGCTATAGCCTATAGAAAAAATATTGGTACACAAGATGTGTGCTTATTATATACTATAAAATAAATATAAACCACTATCTTAACCTATGGTTATTATAAAAGAAAACAATATTAGCTGGAAAAAAATTAAATCATATCGGTGAGTAATTCAAAGAAAGATTATAAATATCAACTAACTCCTAACACCCTCAAAATAAACAGACCAGTTTTCATTATTCACAATGAAATAATAAATAAATATCCCCCTTGGGGATATAAAACCATGAATATCACCATAAAACAAGGGGATAAAGAATGTTTCACCTACTTAATAACATGGAAATGATTTCAAAGTTCCAAATGAGCCTTCTTGAAAACTAACTTAAGATGTTTAATTCATTTTAAAATTTTAAATTAAGTATAAAACATCCTTCAAAATTAATTTATTTTATAACACACATGAAATAAACTTAAAACTAAAGTCCCATTTTTCATTTTAAAAACAATTTAAGTAATTCACCCACTTCCTTTTTTAATAAACTCTATTGAAAACATTTTTCCACCAGGGCCCAAACATGGTCAAGCACCATTATACAAAAAATTCATATTTGAATACCATAAAAAGAAATTTCATAATCATTTGGTATTAAGATCCTTACTTGAAGAATTGTGAAAATATTTTCAACACATTATGATAAGTGAAAAACCCCATGAAACAATTATAAAATATATCATTGAGTTTTAATATTATTTAAATTTAATAAAACAAGAAATGTAAAACCATAGACACTAAATAAGAGTCCAAATAAAGAAAATAAACAAAAATAATTACCTCAGTCAAGTTGATATCAAGTCAGTTATTGTCTCATTCATTGGTAAACATCTAAACAAGCAATGAGAGTCCATCCACAACCCCCTATAAGATAATTCAAATCAATGTAATGTGAGTAAAAAATTTAAAGGAGGGGAGGAGGAAATATTCTCATTTTCACCTTGGATCATTTTAATAAGAGGGTAAGTAAGGGGAATAAGGGTTCTAAGGGTTGATGAGGGAAAAGGGGAAAATTCTAAAATTTAAAAAACTTGATGGATTACTCTATATAATATCCCTTCTAGCTATGGTGTTTTGGACCTCCCCAAAACCCCTTGTGTAATATCACCTGGGGATATGGAGTGGAGGTTTCTAAATGGGAAAGATTATGGATTTAAGCCCCCTAGCCACCATGGCCTCCATGTTACGATATGGAGTCCACTACTAGACACCCTGTATACTGTAGCCTCTACGATACGTCACAGGGAACCCAAATCAAGAAGAACCAGGGACCCTAAGACCAAAATTTTCTCAATAGACTCCCTATACTACAATGTTCTTATTGTAGTCAAGACCTATAGTTTCTCAGAAGCACCAATAACACTCTAAAATGAAAAAACAAACAATAGAAAAACTTAAAATAACCCAAAAATTATTTAATATTGATTATTGAAATGACATAGGTTATTGAAACCTCCCAACTATTCTACATTCTAACCTAATAAAGTCTGTATTAAGAGTGGGATTACTGGAAAAACTTCCTTAATAACATGTCATAAAATAGGTGGGTTATGTGGGGAAAATAAAAAAAGAATAACCTAAATAATAAAACCAGAAAACACCACTAACTCTAAAAAACCATGAGATGTATCCAAGAACAACCTAACTAAAATCACCTGATAAGAGTTATAAAATAGATATAGATCAAAAACTGGTCCCTACACTATTTATAATTTTTATAAAATAGTTAAATGAAATAAGGGAAACACCACCAAATTAAAAATTTCTAACATGATAATGAAACACCAGGAATTAACTAAGAATCATCCAAATACATCAATAAGAAATAACTACCCAAGTAATTGGTTCTAATTACCAAATAAAACATGAATCAAAGGGAATTAATCATCTGCAAAACAAAAACCATCACTAAGATCAAAAACATATCTCATCCACAAAACCCACGAAGAATAATTCATAACTATGACTCAACAATAAACAACATGGGATCTAAACCATGGGTCCTACACTCTATGAATAATCTTGGACCTCCATCCCAGATTACTATCACTTGGTGAACCCACGAATTGAAATCCAGCACCAATGAGTGTTTAACTTCCCAAATGCATAACCCATCCCATTTACTGAAGCTTGGACCCAATGGTATCCCATGTTCAAAACATCAATAAAAAAATCTTAAAATGGTCACATCAAAAATGCATTCCAAACCATAATAGGAAGTAACTAAAATAAAAAAATAACCCATTGAGCCATAATTCATCATTATCCATAAAAGAAAAAACAAATAAATCATCAAAGAATATCAATTTAAAACCCCACTTTAAGTAACAAACCAAAACCATATCACACCAAAGACTTCTCTTTTAAAAAACATATACTAAAAAACCTATGATGCTGGACCAAATTGACACATTGAATATAATGCATCATATATTTCACATATAAAAATCAGAATAACCGGGGTCTCTATGCTAAAAGAACACAAAAGCATTTCCCTTCATATTCTATGAAAAAAATCCCTCAGTGGCCTACTCTTTAATTATGAGCTCAAACCGCTCCAACATCCCACTAGACAGAACATCCATAATAAATCCCACCTAACTGAAAGCACTCATCGCCAATTAATTCTTCTCTTGGAAATCTTCCACCAAAATTAAACTTGAATAAACTTCCATATATATTGATAATCTAGGTACAAACACCACCACTCAAATATCAGGATGAATACCTCTCTGAAAGAAATGATATTTTAAAGAATCATTTCTAACTTTCTTTGGGGAGAATGCCACTAAATTCAGGAAATGTTTGGAATACTTCTTCACTAATCACTATCCAAAATAAAAACCCATAAATTCAATAGTCTTCTCAACTTGTTCATCATTAATATAGTTTTATTGAAAAAACATTTCCTTGAATAAATCTCATAGAATTACATCATACAGCTGAGAAGTAACCACTATCTCCCTCTATACATGGTTCGATCCTTCAAGTATAGCAATAACTGATCTCACCCATAAATCTTTGAATGTTTCATGAGAATTGAGGACTCCGTCATTCCTTTTAATTCACTCTATTTCCTCGATAGGACCTTTTTCACCATGGAAAAAAGGTATATGATGATTCATAAAGACTTGGATGGTGTCTAAGTATGGGAAAGATCTTGGATCCACTACTCGATCCTAATTTAGGGTAGAGTCGATGAGAGATAAAACCACTCCTGTATAGTAAAAAGTGACATACTAAAGATCAACCCAATTACTGGATTACCCACTTTTTTTAATACTCTCTAGGAGGAATATTCTAAATAAAATGAAACATGAACTCAGTCAGTCCATGTTACATAAATCAAATCACACAATGTCATCATAAATAAAAATAAATTTTCAAAACACAACTCACCTAAGAAATATATAAAAAAATTTAATAAAAAACCATTCCTTTAATAAGAAATAATTCAAATTATCCCTTTTTCAAAAACTTATATAACTTAAAACAACACATTCTCTAAAGCATTTTCATTTCATTTTAAATTTATTATAAAACTTCATTTTATATAAATTTTAAAACAGTATTTTAAAACCAAAATTCCCTTAAAACACTACATAGGTACTGAAATAATTTTATCACTATTTAAAAATCTTTTTTATAAATGAATCAACCTACAAAATCCATTTTTCCATGCCAAAACCTTTTTTTCGTAGCATAAAACCAACTCTCAAAAATAATGTTAAACAAAGAAACATAAACTCTATCCAAAAATCATACTCAATAAAATTAATTTCATCATAAAAACTCCCTTATTAACCAACATACCAATAGAAAACACAATTGGGTTCAATTAATAAATAAAATGAAGAAAAATAATAGTTCTAGAGAAGAACCAACATTGTGAATGGTTTGGCCGCATAGGACAGTAAATTGTGTGCCAAACATGAAATAGGATCTGGAATGGATCTAGGGCCATATGTATAAGAATTTCATGATTTACCAAACTTTATGGGCTAACCATGTAGCTCTAGTCCCTTTTACACTTTGACCACTAAAACTCAATTCAACCCCCAAATAAAATAAGGCACTCATCAGGGATCATAATATTGTTATTGTATATCAAAATTCATCAAAGAAATTAAAAATATATCTCAAAATCAAGACTCAAAACCCAACCACCAACAATAACATGTGGTTAAATTTGAATAAGAACCAAATATAAACTTTTTTTCACCCTCCAAACAAGTCTCGACAACCATTCTAAAAACCTTTCTACCAAGATGCACCCTAAATAGTAATAGGGTGCTCTGATGCCATTTTTTCATGAACTAACTTTGGTCACTCTTGAACTGATCACCCAAAATGGTTTATGGAAAGGCCCTAGGTGCATTATAGACTTCCTTGGGCTACTGATAAGCACCAGTATATCAATAGAGTTAACAATTGGGAAAACTTTCACCCTTAAATCCCTAGAGAAAACAAATAATTGAAAGTAAAATAGCCAAGTATATTTTAAAGGAAGAACAAATAAAAAATTCAATAATTGAACAAAAAAGAAATAAAAAAACATCACATATCAATTATCTCCAAAATGAATTAAACCTAATGATATTAAAAAAATTACAAGGGTAGGGAACCTCAAGGGAAGCATGTAATAGATGTATACACTAAATGGTGTATGTATAGAGTGATCAAAACCAAGAAAAGTAGGATACCATTATGGAGTTTGTGCTATTTATTAAAAATCAATTTCATTAATACTTGTTTAAAACACTATTAGAAAATATATTATCATTTTTAAATACATTAAACCCAAACATCACACCCACAATAATTTTATAATCTTTCACCACATTTATATTAAATGAAAAAAATCAAATTGAAACAGCACTTGAAAATTTAGTATCTCTATAAAACATCAATTTCAAACCCTTATTTTTTAACCAATTTATAAGTATGATTCAAAAATAATTTTGGGAAAATAATTTTAAATAAATCACACTAATGCACATGAATAAATAAAATAAAAAGAAAGGCGCCAGACCATTAATATAGTAGAATAAACTAACCAAACCAATAACTTGATGCCCTTGGGTTCAATCGACTTATAGGATAAAAAAATGGGAGTCCCATATACGACACACCTAATATCATGGGAAATAAACTAATTAATAAGGTAATATAGTAATAGAATATACTAAAACCCACTAGACCAATTACCACATATATTGTGTTCTAATCCACATTATGTTGGAACTAGGTTCTTCAAAGCATGATTTGGTGTATGGTTTGTGTTTGTTTTCAATCCTCAGTGGAAGTTCAGGGTGTGAACCAACAAAGCGATCATACCGTTCAGGAAGAAAACAGTAGTGAAGGTGGCACTGTTTCCCAGTGTTTGCCAAATTTTTGGGCCTGAAAATCCGTAAATAAAGTAAAGTGTTTTTGGCAAAGATACTTGCGCGCCGAGCTCTTGGAGGATGAAAGACTTGCGCGCCATATGTTTTTGAGGATCAGAACATCACAATTTGGCTAAGGAAATAAGGTCGCGCAAGTGTTGGTTGGGTCGCGCAAGTAACTTGCGCGACAGAGGATCTGGAGACAGGACTTGCGCGTCGTCGAGGGACTTGCGCGCCGCCGCGCAGGGGGTCTAGTTTGCCTATAAATACTGGACCACCCCTCCTCATTTCTAACGGAGTTCAAGGCCGAGAGATTGTTCGAGCTCTCGTCGCGCAGGTGGTTGAGTCGCGCAGGTGGTTGTTTTGTCGCGCAAGTAGAGCTTGTGCGCCGGTGTTTGGCTGTTCTCCCAAGGCAGTTTGGAAGAGAAAGGAAGTGGATCGCGCAAGTATTTAGTTCAAGAAGGCAGTGTCGCGCAGGTGCTTCAGTGACACTTGAGCGCCAGTTTAGTCTTGCGCGCCTGAGACTTGCGCGCCGCCGGGAGACTTGCGCGCCGGGCTTGAAAAGGAGACCTAGACACTATTGAAGCACGCCTGCCTTGCTGGAGCTGCACGAAAGCCGAGAAACTACTCGCTTCATTCGAGGAAAAGTGATATTCTTCTTCTGGTGAGAATCGGACTTCAATAGAGCATCTACATTCAACAAAGGATGCACTCTTATGCAAATGAAGAAGAGACCTACACGTCTATAAACTGAGTGGGACTTCACCAACGGCAGTGAGCCAGGGGGAGTCAACGGGAGTGACCGGAGGGACGCAGTGAGTTATCCCTGAACTATTGTAAAGGCAGTGAGCCTGGGACAGAGTGTCTGTACCCGAACTTTTGTATCCGCAGCTAGTGAAGCATAGTGGATTTAGGTACGACCGGCAACCTGTCGGCGTATGCTCCTTGGACGTTTCCCTTAGTGGTGAACCAAGTAAAAATGACTGTGTCTTCTCTGTGCATGTGAATGTTTTCTTTTTGATCGTAATCATCATACAGGTTCAACAAGTTCCTACCAACGTGGGAACAAGATCCAACAAATTAAAAGAAAAAGTGGTCACCCTGATTCACCCCTCCCCTCTCAAGGTGTCCCGGGGTCCTTCAAGTGGTATCAGAGGGAGGTTGCTGGCGTTGAATCTGACCTTCTTCGTCATGGAAAACGCGATCAATGTCAGGGGAGTCCCTCACTTCGATGGAAGCAATTTCCAGATCTGGAAGAACAGAATGAGATCTCATCTAAGATCTCTTGGAATGGAAGTTCTTTTTTCTACTGTGCAAGGAATACATGTCACTGATCCAACAGGTCTGGCTATGACTGAAATAGACAGGAAACTTCTTGATGCAGATGCCAAAGCACAGAATGCTCTCACTGCTGCCCTTTCTGATCAGATTTACCTGAAGGTGATGAATTGCACCTCAGCAAAATCTATGTGGGATAAACTTTAGAATATTTATGAAGGTGATAGCAAAGTGAAGGAGGCGAAACTACAAGTGCTACACAATCGGTTTGATGATCTGAAGATGCATCCAGACGAGAATGCAGACTCTTTCTTCAATCGAATTACTGAAGTGGTTGGAGCAATTCGGGGTCTAGGCGAAGAAATCAAAGACATTGATATTGTAAAGAAAATATTAAGAAGACTTCCACCTCTGTATAATGCGAAGGTGTCAGCTCTTGAGGAAAGAGATCTTTCCAAACTTTCTCTAGATGACTTACTGAGCAGTTTGGTAGCATATGAAATGAGAGTCAAACCAGAAGATGCTACGACTCGGGTGAGCAAGGAAATGGCATTCAAGGACATGGATAAATTGAAAATCTCAAAGGATAGTAGCGGTGATGATGACGAAGAGAAAGAAATTCTTTCTCTCATTGCAAAGAAGTTCCAGAAGGGGAAAGGGAAATTCAAAGGGAAGTTACCTCTCCCATGCTTCCGTTGTGGAAAAGTTGGGCATATTGCCTCTCAGTGCTTGAAGAATATCAATGATGATGACAGTGAAGATGAAAACTTCATGAAGCCTCAAAGAAGGTTCTTCAAAAAGGGAGACTTCAAATCTGGTAAGAAAATGCAAAGAAAGAGTTTTGTCTGTGAAGAGGAAGAAGATGACAATGAATTCTGTGATGAAGAAGAACCAAAATTCAAAACTGGGAACCATGCTTCTATGATGGCCACTGTTGAAAAGTCAGAAGATACTGATGGTGAAAAACAACTGAGAACTTGTGTAGATCCTGAGGTGCAACTTAAGGATGCAGTTAGTAAGATTAAGATTAAATGTAAGAGCTGCAATAAGTGGAAATCAATTGTAGAAGAATCAACTGAATATGTTGATCAACTTGAAGCTGAAATTGAACGACTGGAAGAATTTGTGAAGGTAAAGTCTAAAATAATTGAAAGAAATGATGATGCAGTTGATCTGAAGCTGAGAATTGAAGAGCAAGCAAAGGTCATCAATGACCTCACATCCAGACTGGATGAAAAATCTAAGACTGTTGAGAGTCTTGAGGAGGAAGTAGTTACTCTGAGGAGTAAAATGGAGACAGAATCAGTTCCAAAAGAATCGAGGAAGAAAATACAGTTCGGAAGATTCTCAGATGCAGAATTACTTGCAAGAGCCAAGTGTGGTTCAGATGGGGTTGGAAAAGTCTTGAGTGATCAAAGACCTGCTTGCATGGGAAAGAGTGGAATTGGATGTGAGGCTGAGTCATCAACTTCTGGAAGTGCAAAGATCCAAAAGAAAGATAAGATGAAAGTTGAACATGTTGAAATGTTACCTAGAGTGCTGAAAAAGGAACCCTCAATCCAAACTAAAAGGAGACCTGAAAATTATCCTCAAACTTTCAAAAATGGCAGACAGTCTTACTATTCTCCCAAGGAAGAAGCTATAAGGAATAATTCAAGTGAGAAGACATTTCTTCTCATGAAGTGTCAGTTCTGTGGCTATCTGGGCCATACCATGTCCTATTGTGAAGAGGCAAGAAGCTATCTGAATGGAGAAGATATAGATGCTCAACAAAGGAGAACAATTTCATATCCTCATTCTTATAGAAGAAATAATTTCTATGGATATTGTTTTCATTGTTCTAACTTTGGTCATAAGGCCATTAATTGTAGGCAGAGAAGGGACATTGACACCTCATGCAGAAGTTCCAGACATGTCAAGTCTCGTCAGCAAGACGATGTTTCTCTTTCAAACAGGTTCTCACCTCTTAAAGAAGACTTTGACTATGAAGAACCTGGGTTTGCGGAAGAGATAGTTGAAAGGCCATCAGTTCTATATACTCAATCTAATGTCTCATGGAAGGAAAGGAGGAAGATTGAGAAATCAAACCTTGCAGAGGTAGCTCTCAAAGCTACAAAGAACAACAGTACTTGGATTCTAGATAGTGGTTGCTCATCTCATATGACAGGTAATGCCGGTCTACTAACAAATATCATAAAGAATGTTGATGGTACAGTAAGATTTGGTAATGATGGGGCTCTGAAAATCAAAGGGAGTGGATGTACCAAATTAGCTAATGGAGAACTAAAGAAGACTGAAGTCCTTTACGTAGATGGCCTACATCATAATCTCCTCAGCATGAGTCAACTCTGTGACTCAGGACTTGTTGTTACTTTTAATCAGAAAGGCTGCACTATCAAGGGAAAAACTGGCAATTCTCTCATGAAGGGATGCAGAACAGAAGGAAACTTGTATCAGGTTGATAGTGAAGAGAATGTATGTTACATGACTGTTGAAGAAGAAAACAATCTGTGGCATCGGAGATTGGGACACATCAATCAACAAGACATGGAGAAAATATCAAAATTGAGAATTGTCATGGACATTCCCAACCTGAAGCGTGAGCGTGAAAAATCCTGTGATGCTTGTATTCGTGGGAAGTTGGTCTGCAGTTTATATCGGCCAAAGAAGAAAAAGGCATCTCACCTTCTTGATCTGTTTCATACAGATGTTTGTGGTCCAATAAATGTTGCCGGAACTCATGGAGAAAGGTACTTTGTCCTTTTCATAGATGATTACAGTCGAATGGCATGTGTGATGGTCATTCACCGGAAACGACAGGTCCTTGACTGCATGAAAACATATCGGCGAATCGCCGAGAATGATACTGGACGAACAATCAAAGTGTTGAGATCTGACAATGGAGGAGAATACACGTCCATTGAATTTGAAAATTATCTGGAGAAGCATGGGATACAACATGAGGTAGCTACTGTGAGAACTTCACAACAAAATGGAGTTGTTGAACGAAGGAATCGACAGGTGAACAACATGGCACGAACTATGCTGATTGAGAGTCGTATTCCACGACATTACTGGAAAGAGGCAGTTCAAGCTGCAGTGTATATTCAGAATCGAACAGGACTTTATATGGGTGAGACGAAGACACCATATGAATTGTGGCATGGACGGAAGCCTTCTCTAAAATACTTTCGTGTTTTTGGAAGTAAGTGCTTCATCAGGAACAAAGAGGGAAATCAGGGGAAATATGGTGACAATGCAGATGAAGGAATCTTCCTCGGTTACTCAATGAACAGCAAAGCCTACAAATGTTTCAACAATCGTTTGGGAAGGATTGTGGAAAGTAATGATGTTAATATAATTGAAGAGAAAACCACAAATTCTTCACGGACGTCATATGATGATGTGATAGAAATTCATGAAGAATGTGGACATGAAGAAACTACAAATGCAGAAATAGAGGAAGCTGTTCAAAACACTCATCAATCACATAATGATGTTGACTCAGAAGAAGAATCTGAAGAAGAAACTATGGCTGAAGAGAATACTACTGAACCTCGCAGGAGAAATCGAAGAGTTGAGATTGATCCATCCAACATAATTGGGGATAGGAGTGCACCCACACAAACCAGAAGGATGAGTAATACCACGCAATCTGCATTTCTATCAGTTTTAGAGCCATCCTCATTCGAAGAAGCTGCAAAAGATGAATCTTGGGTGAAAGCCATGAATGATGAATTAGATCAGATTGATAAGAATCAGACATGGGATCTTGTCCAGAGACCTGAAGGTCACAATGTGATTGGTACCAAATGGATTTTCAAAAATAAGTTTGATGAGCATGGAAGTGTTATCAGAAACAAGGCACGACTGGTATGTAAAGGATACTCCCAGATTGAAGGTATTGATGTTGAAGAAACCTTTGCTCCAGTTGCTAGACTGGAATCAATCAGGCTTTTCCGTGCCCTGGCACTCCAAAGAGGATATAAAGTATATCAAATGGATGTTAAGACAGCATTCTTGAATGCTGTACTCGAAGAAGAAGTCTACATTGAACAACCGGTGGGGTTTGTCTTGGGTACCGATGAAACAAAGGTCTGCAAACTAAAGGAAGATCTATATGGTTTGAAGCAGGCACCACGGGCATGGTACTCACGGCTAGATTCATATCTCAAGAAGTTGGAATTCAAAAGAGGAGGAGTTGATCACAATATCTATGTGAAGAATTCTCCAAAAGATCAGTTCATGGTTCTTGTCTACGTTGATGATATCATTTTTTGTGGCAGCAGGCAGAAATCAGTGGATGAATTTGCCAACCACATGAAATCAGAATTTGAAATGTCTATGATTGGGGAGCTCACATATTTCTTGGGGTTGCAAGTAATTCAAAATAAGGAATACACTTTCATTTCTCATGAAAAATATGCAAGAGAGTTGCTGAAGAAGTTCAATATGCAAGACTCCAAACCAATGTCAACTCTGATTCCTGTTGGAACTAAACTTGGAAAGCATCAGGATGGGAACTCTGTTGATCCCACCATGTACAGGAGGATCATTGGAAGCCTACTGTATCTGACAGCGACAAGGCCAGATATTGTCTTTGCAACATGCCTTGCGGCCCGCTTTCAGAGTAATCCAAAGGAGGAACATATGTCAGCAGTAAAAAGAATCATGAGGTATATTCAAGGCACACATAACTTCGGGTTATTTTTTGCTGCAGGCAGGGATAGTGAATTATCAGCGTTTTCTGATGCTGACTGGGCTGGGGATGTAGTAGACAGAAAGTCCACTAGTGGTGGAGCTTTCTATATTGGGCATAAATGTGTTGGCTGGTTGAGCAAGAAGCAAGAAAGTACTTCTCTTAGTACTGCTGAAGCTGAATATATCTCCGCCACAAAAGCATGCACTCAACTTCATTGGATGAAGCAGCAGCTAACAGATATTGGTGATAAGGTGCAGCAACCAATGGTGATTTATTGTGATAACAAAAGTGCAATTGATCTTACGATGATTCCGGTTCAGCATTCTCGTACAAAACATATTGAAATACGGTATCATTTTATCAAAGAAAAGGTTGAACAAGGCGTGATTAAAATGGATCATGTTGGAACTAATGAGAAAGTGGCTGATATCCTAACCAAGCCATTGTCCGCGGCTGTGTTCGAGAAGCATCGGTTGAACCTCGGTGTTCGACCACCTCCTACTGCATAAGGAGGCTCCGGAAGTCCCCTCTCCCCGTTTGTTTTAACTGTTTTTATCTGTTTATGGCTGTGATGCAGGTTTATGGGGGAGATACTATCCAGGGGGAGTATGGCTTGAGCTGAACGTTGAACAAACTTTTCGGTCTTTGGTTTTATGGTCAATGGGGGAGAAAGGAATAAATTCAAGGCAAGAAATTCTTCTGTGATGAGAAGTGTAAGCTTGTGATGAGAAGTTTAATAAGGATAACATCGGGATGGAGAATTTCGTGTACGATTTCAACACACTAAGACCCAATTCAAGCTTTCTCTCTTGTTTTCTACACCGAGCATTGCTCACGTAGACTTAGAGTGTTAGCTGAGTTGATTCTTGCGTTTTGGATTTGCTCATGGTTGGAGATCTATTGAATTTATTCTGATTGCCAACAAACCCAAAGGGGGAGATTGTTAGAACCAGGTTCTTCAAAGCATGATTTGGTGTATGGTTTGTGTTTGTTGTCAATCCTCAGTGGAAGTTCAGGGTGTGAACCAACAAAGCGATCATACCGTTCAGGAAGAAAACAGTAGTGAAGGTGGCGCTGTTTCCCAGTGTTTGCCAAATTTTTGGGCCTGAAAATCCGTAAATAAAGTAAAGTGTTTTTGGCAAAGATACTTGCGCGCCGAGCTCTTGGAGGATGAAAGACTTGCGTGCCATATGTTTTTGAGGATCAAAACATCACAATTTGGCTAAGGAAAGAAGGTCGCGCAAGTGTTGGTTGGGTCGCGCAAGTAACTTGCGCGACAGAGGATCTGGAGACAGGACTTGCGCGCCGTCGAGGGACTTGCGCGCCGCCGCGCAGGGGGTCCAGTTTGCCTATAAATACTGGACCACCCCTCCTCATTTCTAACGGAGTTCAAGGCCGAGAGATTGTTCGAGCTCTCGTCACGCAGGTGGTTGAGTCGCGCAGGTGGTTGTTTTGTCGCGCAAGTAGAGCTTGCACGCCGGTGTTTGGCTGTTCTCCCAAGGCAGTTTGGAAGAGAAAGGAAGTGGATCGCGCAAGTATTTAGTTCAAGAAGGCAGTGCCGCACAGGTGCTTCAGTGACACTTGAGCGCCAGTTTAGTCTTGCGCGCCTGAGACTTGCGCGCCGCCGGGAGACTTGCGCGCCGGGCTTGAAAAGGAGACCTAGACACTATTGAAGCACGCCTGCCTTGCTGGAGCTGCATGAAAGCCGAGAAACTACTCGGTTCATTCGAGGAAAAGTGATATTCTTCTTCTGGTGAGAATCGTACTTCAATAGAGCATCTACATTCAACAAAGGATGCACTCTTATGCAAATGAAGAAGAGACCTACACGTCTATAAACTGAGTGGGACTTCACCAACGGCAGTGAGCCAGGGGGAGTCAACGGGAGTGACCCGAGGGACGCAGTGAGTTATCCCTGAACTATTGTAAAGGCAGTGAGCCTGGGACAGAGTGTCTGTACCCGAACTTTTGTATCCGCAGCTAGTGAAGCATAGTGGATTTAGGTACGACCGGAAACCTGTCGGCGTATGCTCCTTGGACGTAGCCCTTAGTGGTGAACCAAGTAAAAATGACTGTGTCTTCTCTGTGCATGTGAATGTTTTCTTTTTTATCGTAATCATCATGTCACAACCCGCCCTCGGGGTCCGTGCCGTGACTACCCCAAGCCCGCCTTCCATAGGCCAGGGGCTGGCGACTAGCACCAAGGCGTAATTCCCGGTAAAAAGGGAAGGCATTGCCTTTGAAAAGTAAACACACACCACAGAGTAAATAAGCGGAAAGTAAACACTAAGCAAACAGAGTACGACTGAAAGTGCGGAAAAGTAAATGGGCCAGAATACAAACCCAAACTGAAAGTAAAGTACAACTCGAAAAGGGAAAAACAGCAACTGAAAAGTAAAGGCCGCAACTCCGAGCTGTCCACTGGAAATCCCACCTGAAGGGTGGGTACAGATAGCTCCTCTGCTACACGGGTCCCGTCGTCCGCTCCGAGCACGTCCCGCCCAGTGGTCCACCTCCGGGTACCGTCCCGCTCTGCAAGCCTCAGCTAAGGTCAACGCTGTCCGTCGTCTGCAACCAACACAACGAAGTGCGGGCAAAGCCCGTGCAGGGGTGAGTATAAGCTACTCAGTAGGGACCCCGAGACCCCTGAAGGTCTCTCAAATCCACAAAGGATAAATCACGAAGAAAAGTACAATCACGAAGTAACAACCGACACTGCTTAGGTATATGCCCATACATATACCTAAGTCATCAATTCAGATACGCTCCAACCTCCGAGCCCAAGTACAACTCAGTCCACGCAGGAAAGTATACGTAATCCACAAAGGGAAGCAAAATATAATCCACACAGGATTGCACAACACAATCCACACAGGAAAACAACAGGATTCAGCTCACACAGGTATACTTCTTCAAGGACGATAAAGATGATCACTGATCCATCTAAGTCGTCGGACCCACGAAGGATCGATAGGTAACTAACCCCCGCAGAAGACCCACACAGGATCGGGCTCACACAGAACCTGTAGGCGCTGGCTCACACAGAACCGCTGAGCGCAAGGACCCACACAGGATCGGGCTCACACAGAACCTGTAGCACTGATCCACGTAGGATCGCTGAGTGCTGTAGTCGTCGTCGTCGAATCCACACAGGATCTCTGTACTGTCGTCGTCCAATCCACACAGGATCTCTGTACTGTCGTCGTCAAATCCACACAGGATCTCTGTACTGTCGTCGTCCAATCCACACAGGATCTCTGTACTCTCGTCGTCCAATCCACACAGGATCTCTGTACTGTCGTCGTCAAATCCACACAGGATCTCTGTACTGTCGTCGTCCAATCCACACAGGATCTCTGTACTGTCGTCGTCAAATCCACACAGGATCTCTGTACTGTCGTCGTCAAATCCACACAGGATCTCTGTACTGTCGTCGTCAAATCCACACAGGATCTCTGTACTGTCGTCGTCGCAGTCACAGTAGCAGTCGTAGCAGTAGAACAGTCGCAGCCAGCTCTAGGGTTCCCGCACACAGCAAGCTCGTACGGAGGATCCGCTTCACGAGCCGAGAGGCTGATACATCAACTGTCACGAAGACCGAAGTTGATGTATCCAAAAGTTCCGTATCGTCAACAGGAACTCAACGCAACAGACGGCGCGTCGATCGGACGCCCGGTCTGAGAGTTATTGGCATTTTCGTCTCCGGGGCCCGGTTGGTTTTTAAGGCAAAACCAACCCGACCGTACTCCACCTGCGTCCAAACCTCGGGCGGAGTATGCCAAAAGATCCGTCTCACTAAGAGGAACATTACGCGACTGACGGCACGTCAATCGGACGTCCGTAGCTCAAGATATGAGCGTTTCCGCTCCGAAGGCCCTGTTGGTTTCGTGAACGAACCAACCCGGCCGAACTCTAAGTAAACCGAAACCTTGAGTGCGATATACCGAAACGACCGTCTCGATCCAAGGATCGCGTTGCCGCAGACGGTTCGTCATTCGGAGGTCCGAGGCTCAAGTTATGAGCCAAGAACCGAATCTGGTCCGAAACGGGGGGGTCCGGGTCCGGGCCGACCCGGCCCGACCCCCCCCCCCCCCCCGGGGCGGCGCGGCGGCCGGCGGCGGCGGACGGCGGCGGCGGACGGCGGCGGACGGCGGCGGCGGACGGCGGCGCGGCGGCGGCGCGGCGGCGGGCCGCGTGGCGGCGGCGGCGGGCCGCGTGGCGGCGGCGGCGGGCCGCGTGGCGGCGGCGGCGGGCCGCGGGGCGGCGGCGGCGGGCCGCGTGGCGGCGGCGGAAGGCACGCGGGGCTAAGCCCCGCGTTTCACAAGCGGCACGGCTAAAAGCCGTGCCTTGTATTAAAAACGGCCCCCGCAAGTGGGGGCCGGCTGAATAAAACCGGGGGGGCTTTGCCCCCCCCTCCTTAAATGAACCGCCCCCCTCATTAAGAGGGGGGTCTTGAAGGACCGGCCGGGGGTTTAATCCCCCGGTTTTTATGACATCCGGCCGGCCCGCTGGCCGGCCGGTTTTTACCAACGGGACCGGAATTTCCGGTCCCGCCCTCGACTTCCGACGCCGGCGGCCCGGCCGCCGGTCTTTCCTTCCGCCGCGGCCCGGAACCGGCCGCGGTCTCCTCGTCTCACCGCGGCCCGGAACCGGCCGCGGTGTTCGTCGTCCGGCGCGGTGCGACGGCACCGCGCCCCTTTCGCCGTGCCATGAATCCTCCCAACGCGGCGCGACGGCGTCGCGTTCTTGAAGTCTCTCCTCGGCGAAGCGCGACGGTGTTGCGGAAAATTATAAGCATGTTCATCCGCGTGGTGCGACGGCACCACGCCTCTTGCTTCCACCCGCATGAATAAAACGAGAACTAAGGAGGGGGGGTTCGGCCGTGTTCATGCGGTCCGACCCCCCTCACGTTAATTAATAACATAACTAAAGAATGTCCAAAAGCCTCACATTTAGTCATGCTAAAATCCATGATTCAAGAATGGAATAAAAATAATCAATAATTAACATCCCCTACCTCTGGTTTCAAGAACGAAGATCGTCAACGACCCGCGGAAGACGCGTCGCGGTGGTCGGCGTCACGGAAGAAGGACGTCGATGTCGTGAAGCGAGGATTCGAAGTTCTTTGACGACGATTTCTTCGCGGGAAATCGTCGCGGAAGAGATGACGCGGAAGAAGACGTCGTCGGTGTCGCGGGTATGGCGTCGCGAAAGACGATTCCCGAGAACGTGGCGTTCTTCGTCGATGTTCGAAGGTTCTTCGCGTTCTTCGTCAAAGCTTGAAGAAGAAGAAGATGAAGGCTCCAAATTCTCTCAAGGTGGCTAGAGAATTCTAACCCAAATAAAATAAGCTAAGTCTTATTTTATTCACACAATTATCAATTTGAATTTCAAAGGTTTGAAATTCAAACAATTCAAACAATTCAACTCCATTAATTAACAAAGTTGTCATGTTATTAAATGAGGAGTTTAAGGGGGAAGTTGAGAGGTTACTAAAAGATTTAGGGGTTCGTGTGGGCCCCACCACACTTAATCCTCCCAAGGGAGGTTAAGTGGGTGTGGGTCCCACTTCCAACCCCCTTAGGTAGGTTTTTTTTTAATAAGTTTAAATAAAATTTGTTTTACACAATTTTATTTAACTTAACTGAAAAACCCCAAAACGTAACTTTCAACCCGCAACAAACGCAACTCCCGAAAAGGTCTCATTAAGCGAAAATCGGCGCTGCGAGTTCATCGGTGCCCTCGGATTTCAATTCCGAGCACCGGATGAAAAGTTAGGAATTCCCGCTCGTTCGTTCACTGAACGTACCCGAGCCAAACTTCGGAAATTAATTCCGGGCACTCCGGGCCTCGGAATCAGGTGCCGTCTGAAACCGCGCTCTTGTAAAATTCTAAAGAAAATTAAGAAAAAAAATTTCCTTGAATTTTACGGGTCTTTACATTACTCCCACCTCAGGGCTTTACGTCCCCGTAAAGCTACATCAAAAACTAGGGGAAACCAAAAGAGAGTACTGAGCACGCATCTGAGCCTCCCGCTCCCATGTGCTCTCCTGGAGATTCCCGTGCCGCCATCTGTTGTGCACAAGAGGAATCGATCGTCCATGTAGGTCCCGCTCCTGGATGACATGGACCTCCTCTGACGTGGCCCGGACCATCTCCGGTCCCACCAGAGCTGCAAGATTTCTCTTTTGCCGAAAAGAGAAATCTGGTCTCATCCCCTGGATGAACCACATTCTTTGCCTAAAACAGTCAATCCTAACATGGATGATACTAATCCATACTAAGGATGACGTCGTAAGGCCTCGACGCTACTACTAAGAGATTCAACCGTTACTCTCGCCTCCAAGGGTTGTGTCACACTGTCGGCATCAGTGTGTGGTAACTGGGCCTCCTCCAGTAGATGTCTCACAAGTGAGGGTCAAGTCAACAGCCAAAACTGGAACCTCTTAGTAACATTACGATAGAGGACAGGAACGAAAACATCACAAGGTATGCGTCTTTTATTATTGCAGCTCGTAATACAAGACGCTACACAAAAGCAACAAGGAACTAGAAGTACAAAGGATGTAACCACTAGTTCTGCTCCTGTCCATCGGCTCCCAGAGCTCCATGATCGAAGGCCTCGGCTGCCTGAAGCTGAGCTCTCCCCTGCGGTCGGGGTGGACCTCCTGGTGGTGGTGGTGGTAGAGCCTCAAAGCGTCGGCCACCACCAGCTGCTCGTCCAGCTCCTCTGCCTCGTCCGCCTCCTTCCTGCAGACCGCCACGGTCGAACCTCTGCCTCTGCCTAGGTGGTTCCTCAACCGTCTGCTGCTCCTCCGTATGGCGGGTCGGGCAGTCACGAGCCATGTGGCCTCGCCCGCCGCATGCATAGCACTGTCTTCCACTCGAAAGACTGGCTCCGCGTTGTGTGCCCTGCACTGCTGAGCCAGTGCCCTGAGGTCTGGTCTGTCTGGACCCCTGAGTCATTCGTCGACTGCCAGCTGCAGATGACTCTGCCACGTGCCGTCCTGCGGTGGGTCTCTGTGCTGGTGTAGACTCAGCAAGGAAGCTCTCGATCAGAAGAGCCCGCTCCAGTACTCCTGTCTGAGTCGGTATGCTGAGGGAGATCAGCGATGCCCTGATCTCGTGTCTCAAACCCTGCTCGAAGGTCCGGGCCCGGAAGAATGGGTCCCGTACCATGTCGGTCGAGTAGCGCGAGAGATCGGTAAATCTCGCCGAGTACTGGGCGACCGTCATGCTGCCCTGCCGCAGCTGTAGAAGCTCCTGGATACGCACCGCACGAAGGGTGGCTGGGACGAACTCCGAGCGAAAGATGCTCTCAAAGTCCGTCCAAAGAAGAGATGCCTCATCGTGCACCTGGAGCATCAAGCTCCACCATCGTCCTGCTGCTGCGTGTAGTAGGCTCGCAGCGAGGATCACCATGAGGTCTGCTGGTGTCCTCACTAGCCTAAACACTCGAACCACTGCCTCCAGCCAGTCCTCTGCTGCCTGGGGATCCGTCTCCCCGCGAAACCTGGGCGGTCGCTGGCGCTGAAACTCATGCAGTGCGCTGAGGCGACGTGCATCGTCAGCGGCTGCTGCTGGAAGCATCGGGGGATCGGCGGGTAAAGCTACTGCCGGTGCCACTGCTGACAAAGGGCCCTGCACCGAAGCCTCGTCGCTCGGTGGGCTGTCGTCTCGCTCGACTCTCGGAACCCTAGCTGGCTGCCGTCGTGGGGCCATCCTGAAAAGGAAACAGGTGCGCCACGGTTAGAACAGTATACCTGGTGAGCTGGCACAAGTAATCACAAGGAAAACTTGAGACTTTCATAAAGCAGATCAGTATACCCGGTGAGCTGACACAAGTAATCACAAAGAAAACTTGAAACACACACGCAATCAATGTTTTCGTGCATTAAGTCGGAAATCAGAAGTCAGGGTCCTGGTGTACGGATACGTCGGCCGCCGCACCAACACTGGACTCCCTGGACTGATAACCACACTCAATACGCTAAACATTATTGCTTCACATAGAAAAGATCAGAGTTCGCGGTAGAACCGAACTCCTCTGATACCAATTTGTCACGACCCGCCCTCGGGGTCCGTGCCGTGACTACCCCAAGCCCGCCTTCCATAGGCCAGGGGCTGGCGACTAGCACCAAGGCGTAATTCCCGGTAAAAAGGGAAGGCATTGCCTTTGAAAAGTAAACACACACCACAGAGTAAATAAGCGGAAAGTAAACACTAAGCAAACAGAGTACGACTGAAAGTGCGGAAAAGTAAATGGGCCAGAATACAAACCCAAACTGAAAGTAAAGTACAACTCGAAAAGGGAAAAACAGCAACTGAAAAGTAAAGGCCGCAACTCCGAGCTGTCCACTGGAAATCCCACCTGAAGGGTGGGTACAGATAGCTCCTCTGCTACACGGGTCCCGTCGTCCGCTCCGAGCACGTCCCGCCCAGTGGTCCACCTCCGGGTACCGTCCCGCTCTGCAAGCCTCAGCTAAGGTCAACGCTGTCCGTCGTCTGCAACCAACACAACGAAGTGCGGGCAAAGCCCGTGCAGGGGTGAGTATAAGCTACTCAGTAGGGACCCCGAGACCCCTGAAGGTCTCTCAAATCCACAAAGGATAAATCACGAAGAAAAGTACAATCACGAAGTAACAACCGACACTGCTTAGGTATATGCCCATACATATACCTAAGTCATCAATTCAGATACGCTCCAACCTCCGAGCCCAAGTACAACTCAGTCCACGCAGGAAAGTATACGTAATCCACAAAGGGAAGCAAAATATAATCCACACAGGATTGCACAACACAATCCACACAGGAAAACAACAGGATTCAGCTCACACAGGTATACTTCTTCAAGGACGATAAAGATGATCACTGATCCATCTAAGTCGTCGGACCCACGAAGGATCGATAGGTAACTAACCCCCGCAGAAGACCCACACAGGATCGGGCTCACACAGAACCTGTAGGCGCTGGCTCACACAGAACCGCTGAGCGCAAGGACCCACACAGGATCGGGCTCACACAGAACCTGTAGCACTGATCCACGTAGGATCGCTGAGTGCTGTAGTCGTCGTCGTCGAATCCACACAGGATCTCTGTACTGTCGTCGTCCAATCCACACAGGATCTCTGTACTGTCGTCGTCAAATCCACACAGGATCTCTGTACTGTCGTCGTCCAATCCACACAGGATCTCTGTACTCTCGTCGTCCAATCCACACAGGATCTCTGTACTGTCGTCGTCAAATCCACACAGGATCTCTGTACTGTCGTCGTCCAATCCACACAGGATCTCTGTACTGTCGTCGTCAAATCCACACAGGATCTCTGTACTGTCGTCGTCAAATCCACACAGGATCTCTGTACTGTCGTCGTCAAATCCACACAGGATCTCTGTACTGTCGTCGTCGCAGTCACAGTAGCAGTCGTAGCAGTAGAACAGTCGCAGCCAGCTCTAGGGTTCCCGCACACAGCAAGCTCGTACGGAGGATCCGCTTCACGAGCCGAGAGGCTGATACATCAACTGTCACGAAGACCGAAGTTGATGTATCCAAAAGTTCCGTATCGTCAACAGGAACTCAACGCAACAGACGGCGCGTCGATCGGACGCCCGGTCTGAGAGTTATTGGCATTTTCGTCTCCGGGGCCCGGTTGGTTTTTAAGGCAAAACCAACCCGACCGTACTCCACCTGCGTCCAAACCTCGGGCGGAGTATGCCAAAAGATCCGTCTCACTAAGAGGAACATTACGCGACTGACGGCACGTCAATCGGACGTCCGTAGCTCAAGATATGAGCGTTTCCGCTCCGAAGGCCCTGTTGGTTTCGTGAACGAACCAACCCGGCCGAACTCTAAGTAAACCGAAACCTTGAGTGCGATATACCGAAACGACCGTCTCGATCCAAGGATCGCGTTGCCGCAGACGGTTCGTCATTCGGAGGTCCGAGGCTCAAGTTATGAGCCAAGAACCGAATCTGGTCCGAAACGGGGGGGTCCGGGTCCGGGCCGACCCGGCCCGACCCCCCCCCCCCCCCCCGGGGCGGCGCGGCGGCCGGCGGCGGCGGACGGCGGCGGCGGACGGCGGCGGACGGCGGCGGCGGACGGCGGCGCGGCGGCGGCGCGGCGGCGGGCCGCGTGGCGGCGGCGGCGGGCCGCGTGGCGGCGGCGGCGGGCCGCGTGGCGGCGGCGGCGGGCCGCGGGGCGGCGGCGGCGGGCCGCGTGGCGGCGGCGGAAGGCACGCGGGGCTAAGCCCCGCGTTTCACAAGCGGCACGGCTAAAAGCCGTGCCTTGTATTAAAAACGGCCCCCGCAAGTGGGGGCCGGCTGAATAAAACCGGGGGGGCTTTGCCCCCCCCTCCTTAAATGAACCGCCCCCCTCATTAAGAGGGGGGTCTTGAAGGACCGGCCGGGGGTTTAATCCCCCGGTTTTTATGACATCCGGCCGGCCCGCTGGCCGGCCGGTTTTTACCAACGGGACCGGAATTTCCGGTCCCGCCCTCGACTTCCGACGCCGGCGGCCCGGCCGCCGGTCTTTCCTTCCGCCGCGGCCCGGAACCGGCCGCGGTCTCCTCGTCTCACCGCGGCCCGGAACCGGCCGCGGTGTTCGTCGTCCGGCGCGGTGCGACGGCACCGCGCCCCTTTCGCCGTGCCATGAATCCTCCCAACGCGGCGCGACGGCGTCGCGTTCTTGAAGTCTCTCCTCGGCGAAGCGCGACGGTGTTGCGGAAAATTATAAGCATGTTCATCCGCGTGGTGCGACGGCACCACGCCTCTTGCTTCCACCCGCATGAATAAAACGAGAACTAAGGAGGGGGGGTTCGGCCGTGTTCATGCGGTCCGACCCCCCTCACGTTAATTAATAACATAACTAAAGAATGTCCAAAAGCCTCACATTTAGTCATGCTAAAATCCATGATTCAAGAATGGAATAAAAATAATCAATAATTAACATCCCCTACCTCTGGTTTCAAGAACGAAGATCGTCAACGACCCGCGGAAGACGCGTCGCGGTGGTCGGCGTCACGGAAGAAGGACGTCGATGTCGTGAAGCGAGGATTCGAAGTTCTTTGACGACGATTTCTTCGCGGGAAATCGTCGCGGAAGAGATGACGCGGAAGAAGACGTCGTCGGTGTCGCGGGTATGGCGTCGCGAAAGACGATTCCCGAGAACGTGGCGTTCTTCGTCGATGTTCGAAGGTTCTTCGCGTTCTTCGTCAAAGCTTGAAGAAGAAGAAGATGAAGGCTCCAAATTCTCTCAAGGTGGCTAGAGAATTCTAACCCAAATAAAATAAGCTAAGTCTTATTTTATTCACACAATTATCAATTTGAATTTCAAAGGTTTGAAATTCAAACAATTCAAACAATTCAACTCCATTAATTAACAAAGTTGTCATGTTATTAAATGAGGAGTTTAAGGGGGAAGTTGAGAGGTTACTAAAAGATTTAGGGGTTCGTGTGGGCCCCACCACACTTAATCCTCCCAAGGGAGGTTAAGTGGGTGTGGGTCCCACTTCCAACCCCCTTAGGTAGGTTTTTTTTTAATAAGTTTAAATAAAATTTGTTTTACACAATTTTATTTAACTTAACTGAAAAACCCCAAAACGTAACTTTCAACCCGCAACAAACGCAACTCCCGAAAAGGTCTCATTAAGCGAAAATCGGCGCTGCGAGTTCATCGGTGCCCTCGGATTTCAATTCCGAGCACCGGATGAAAAGTTAGGAATTCCCGCTCGTTCGTTCACTGAACGTACCCGAGCCAAACTTCGGAAATTAATTCCGGGCACTCCGGGCCTCGGAATCAGGTGCCGTCTGAAACCGCGCTCTTGTAAAATTCTAAAGAAAATTAAGAAAAAAAATTTCCTTGAATTTTACGGGTCTTTACACATCATACAGGTTCAACAAGTTCCTACCAACGTGGGAACAAGATCCAACAAATTAAAAGAAAAAGTGGTCACCCTGATTCACCCCTCCCCTCTCAGGGTGTCCCGGGGTCCTTCACATTAGTTTCCCAACTATCCCGCACTAGCATCATCAGGGAGAAACCCCCAATAGCCATAGCTTACAACACAACTAGTGTTTCACTAAAAGAAGACTTACTATCTAGTGTAGCATAAATATAGAAAACGCTATTATAATTAGTTTTCAATTGAAACAAACAAGGAGAGGTGAGAAAAAAATTAGATCACATAAATGAGTAATTCAAATAAAGGAGATAAATATCATCTCACCTCCAACACACTTTGAATAAAGAACCATGTTTTCATCATTCATAATGAAATAATTAAAAAAACCCCACTTATAGATCACAATCCATGAAAATATCCATAATAAAATGGGATCAAGAGGGATTCACTCACCCAACAACATGGAAATCATTTTAATGTTCCAACAATTCCTTCTTTAAAACCAACTCAAGATGCCCAATTTCTTTTAGACATTGGAAGTCACTTTAAAAAATCCTTTTAAACCAGTTTATTTGAAAAAAAATCAAAATAAAATTAGTAACCAAGTCACCTTTTTCATTTCAAAAACCATTCAATATATTCACCAAATTTCCCCTTTAATAAACTCCATTGAAAATTTATTTTCACCCAATTCATGACCCAAATGGGGTAGAACGTTATTTATACACCAAATTCACATTTGACTAACCATTTAAATGAAATTTAATAATCAGTGATAATTCAAAGCCTTATATTAAAATTTATAAAATTATTACAAACACTTATGGCAAGTGAATAGACCCTTAAAATAATTATAAACTCTACCATTAATTTTTCATATGATTTAAATTTAATAAATCATGAAATATTAAACCACCAACATTAAATGAAATTATAAATAAAGAAAACACCCAAAAAAATAAACCTCAATTAAGTATCGATCAATTCATAATTTTTCATCTTCACTAGTGAACACTCAAAATAGAAATGAGAGTCCCTTAATAATCCCTTAGAGAAGATGTTTGAAATTGATGGAAGAGAATCCAAAAATTAGATAATTAGGGGAGGAGTAACTCCTCCCATGTGAACTTTGGCTTGGTCTAACAAGAGATAATAAAAGGAGGTGAAGTGGTTTAAGGATTTATGAGGTAATACAGGGGAATTCCAAAAATATGAAAAAATGGGAAGATTACTCCACAATGTAGCCCTTCTAGCTATGGGGTGGTAGCATCCTAGGAACCCCTTGTAGTATAACCCCAAGGGTTGTGGCATAGAGGTTTCCAAGTGGATATGTCTTGGTTTTTGAACCCTTAGGCCAGCACAACCTCTATGTTATGGTGAGGAATCCTCTACCAAACACCCTCTATAGTGTATCATCTAGTCTACACTATGGGTATCCTTTTCAGCCTGATCCAAGGACCCCAAGTCTAGCTACTATGATATGGACTCTCTGGGCTACATCATAGCCTCTTACAATCTATTCCTATTGTTTCCAAGAAGCTATAAAAACAACTAGAAATGAATAAACACCTAAAAACTTAAAATAATCCAAAATTAATTTAATATAAATAATAATATTGATCCAGGGTTTTACATATACTAAGTAAACTCTATTACTATGGTCTAACTCTTAAGGTTTCCTATATATGTGTCACTCAATGATCATAGTGGGATTTGGTAATCTGTCCTTTAAGAATATCCATCTCCACTACACATTAGATAATATAATCCTTGGTAACTCATCTTTAGCATGAAACTACGTAGTTGGATGATCAAGGTATTGATATATTCTACTTTGAAAGGAATATAAAGCTTAGTATTTGACGGATTTTCCTTTAAAAATATCATCAATTTAATATATATCATAAGCATATTAAATTCATAAGTATTGAATCATATAAAACCTTTATTTTATCAATTTTATTCCATTATGTATGCATTCTTCTTATAATTTTATTTGAATCCCTATTTTATCCAAAATAATAATATGATCACACCATAGTAATGTGTGAATAACACCCCATACTAAGATCCATTGAACTAGTGCTCTGGGTTAGAGATTCACCGGAACATGGGCATTACTCCTTATGTTCTAAATTTTATGACTATAAATGAGGGTCTAATGGGTATTAGAGGGGAGAATATACCCTTTAGTGATAATAATAAAGATGATAACAGCACTGCAAAAAAATCAAACACATTAGAAACAATTTAATACAACAGTTGTAACAAGCCAAAAGTACAACTGCTATATAAACCAGATAATATGTACTTGTCATTTTCAGTCATATATAAGTCAAAAATATCACTCATGGGCTGATCATATATGCACATTAGAAAAATATCTTAAAAGATCATCATCTCAACATCTAGGAACCACTTGTTTCATTTTTCAAAAACCAAGCCATCAATATTGTGCATCCTCTACACATCTCTACTCACTAAGCTCAAAATATAAATCCTGATCCCTTTTATGTACCCAAACCATAAATTTTTAACATATCCTGAAGATCCAATGCAATGTATGAGTATGAACTTATTAGGAAACCAGTAAGGGTACTTCTGGATTGCATCCATTTATATACAAATTTATATAAAAACATAAATACAAAGCAACCAACACAGATCACATTACCCACTCCACTTATGATAAGTATCTATAAGAGATCTTTTACCTACCTTGACCAGTGCTAGTATAATGATACGTCCATGGTTTGACATACCAGAAGATCCCTTTGTCTTCTATACATTCCAATACCATACAATATTTCATGTCAGTCATCATCACATACCGCACAACATCACTTATATTTGAATATGAATAACTACATCGAGTTAAATCGATGCCCCAAAGGAACATCCACAAGGAATGTCATCAATCCCTCAAACATCAGCTTATTCTACCACCATCGACTCAAAAACCCGACATCCCAAGGCATGGTCATACCCACCCTTCTACTGTCACATCCCATTATACCCAAATATAGAAGTGTGCCTTGTCCCCCATATGATGGTATCATTCACAATCAACTACAACCACCTATGATGAGAACCTAATATATACTAATTTTTGACCCCATCCCCTATTACACTAGATCTATGGAGGCCTCCACACACAATGAGTGGTCAACACCACCTCACTAGAACTTATCCTACGTGAAGATGACCCTGACAACTCCATCAGCCGACTATACTGAGTAGAAATCACTAAACATCCTTGGTCACACATCTAATGAATCTCCATCACCACCTATGAACCACATAACCTCTCTTCCAATGATCAACATCACCAATAGTCACACAGGTCATTCCTAATGTGTTCCCATGTAACCAACTTAGTCATAACCTCACTTATATAAATTTCCATAAATAGAACCATCATACTGACAAAACCATGGAACCCCATTCTGCACCTACCATGCCATACCCATCTCAATAATAACCTTTCACACATGAGACCACCCTCTGAAATATCACAGGAACAAGAAAGACTAAAATAAATAAATATCTATCCTTAACCAAAACACTCCACTCACACACATTTACCACACATTACATAAAACATGTATAATTTGGATAAATCTAGGCACAACCTTCCATATCATTATAGATTCCAACTCATAAAATACTAGCCTTTGATTCAAGCCCAAATGACATAAATCATATAAGCAGATGATGAAGATCCCACTTTGTGTGTATTGTATTTTTTATCAATGGTTGTTAATGAATTATAAGGATTTAATTGAGGTCAATATATTAAAGAGGTTGTAAATAAGAAGTTTCCTGGATGTTTTGTGGAAGTATCCATGTCTTTTAATAAAGGATATGTATCTGGGATATTAAATAGATGTGGTGATGATGATGTCATGATTATGAATGATGAAGAATCAATCATTTTTTAGAATAAAATAATAAGTTCTAAATTATTTTTATCTTGGAATCTGATAAATGGTGTTCTTTCTTTATAATGATTTATAATATATTTGTTACTTGAAGGTATAATATTACTATAAGACTTTAGTTTTCCTATGATGGTTGGGTTTCTAGCCTTAATGTCTCAAAATAGGTGCATTGATGTGGTAAGAATATATTTTTTAACAATATAATGAAGTTAAATCTACAATATGAAGTTTATGGATGATATATACCAAATAGAGAATTGTAATTTGAATTGATGATGATGATCAGATGAAGTATATCAGACTGAGTTCTTGGAAAAATATTATCAGATAGTAAAATATGAAATTCAAGGGTATCAGATAAAGAAAAGTGAATAAAGATTTATTATTTGAATGGACGGAGGCTATCAGATGGAGTTTAGAAACATTTTTTTCTAATTTTATTCATAATAACATTGGAAAGAGGTAAACTGACTGATATGACCATGAAATAATATTATTTTATTCTTAGTGATGTATTCCTCATTGATTAAACATCATAATTCCTTATTTCTATAAATTAAGCTAAATATTTGAAGAAAAAAAGCCTCTATGAAATGTTGTCAAATTGGGTGATGCTTTATTATTATTCATCATACCCAACATCATGATTATGAAATGTTTGAATGGCTAAATCTGAGGTTATTCTGATCAGATGAAGGAGAATCATATGGAGAGATATATGAATTTTACCGGATGATATTTTATAAAGTTATCAAATGGAGAATTCTAAATGACCGAACAAATATTTTTGAGTCATTGGTTAAAATCTATTGTCCATATTTTTACAAAATGAAAAATATATGGTTTTACAAATTCATTAGATAGTGTTTCACAAAGCCATTGGATAGTGGTTTCAATGTGATCATAATGAGATGTACAAGGCCATTGGTTATCAGTTGTTTAGAAATAAAATCATATAGGGTTATCTAAATGAAATCCATTAGTTAGATTCTACCAGATGAATACTGTTATTAAATCCATTAGATATAGGATTGAATATATTTTCACTAGAAAGAGTATTATCAGGCAGAGAAGTTTTTATGAAGATATATCGAATGAAGATTCAGGATCTTTATAAATTTTTTTAAAAGTCATTAATTAATATGATGTTGATTTGTTCTTTAAATGTTTGTAAATCTATACTATATTTGATGATTTTTTGAAGAGTTCATTGATATAGAGATATAAGGAAGTTCCTATGATGTTTTTTGACTCCTATTTACTCAGATCTTAGAATTTATTCAATTAAATAATGATTTGAGCAGTTTAATAAATGTTTGAGTGGGAACTTTGAATTTAAAATTTTTAAACCTCCATTTTTTTGTAGAAATTTTTTTGGTCCACTAGGATAGATACCCTAAGAGGGGGGTGAATCATGGTATGACATATTAAATCAACTACCCCTATAAATCTTCTTTTTCTATTAGACAAAACCCTTTCTTCTCTACTTCCCATTGCAGAGTATGAATAAACCTTAAAGCATGCAAAAGAAACAACAATTTTTACATGGTACACCCTCACTGGGCTACGTCCAATGAGCATACACTGGCAGTTTTCCAATTTACCAATTCCACTATAAGCACACTATTGTTTACAAGTTCAAAGCTGACTCACTGTCCCTCCTAGTTTACAACCACTCACAATATTAGAACTCACTACTCTCTCAATAGAAGTGAGCTCACTGATTCTTCAGAAGATCCACTCACAGTTTATAGACCTCTAGGTCTCTTTATTGCCACTAATGAATGCATCCTTCACTATATGTAGATGCTCTGTTGAAGTCCAAATTTCATCCACTAATGAATATTCCTTTTCCCCTGACCACTGGGCACCGACCTTTGGGAAGAATCTTCGCAAAGCACCCTACTTCACGAAGCTCCCAATTTCACGAAGCTCAAACAGGCCTTATAAAAGCTCTTTCCTTTTCGTGAATATCACACCTTCATAGAGATCAGGTCATCGTAGAGCTCAAGTTATCATAGAGTGACTTCCTTTGCGAAGCTCACTAAGCCAACACGGAGCACACAACTTTGGTAGAGCTAGATTAGCAGCCGCAAAGCTCCTTATTTTCGCGAAGCACACTGAATTTGTGAACCACCTTCATGAGATGAGAGAAAAAACAATTCTTGGAAAACTCTCTAATTATATTGAGGGTTTTATGCCTATTTATAAGTGATTTCACTGACCCTCAAACCATCCACGTGATGTCAGTGCCACATCATCTCAAATCGCGATGCTCCAAAATTTCTGCCAAAATTCTCTCAATATTGTGATGCACCACGGAAATTTTAGAATCGTGGAGTTCATCATAATCATAGAGCATTCCGTCAATTACTTTGTGATTCTACCATGAAGCTCCCTCACATTTCCCTTCATCTTTTCCGTTCGCGAAGCCCGTCGTAATCATGAATAACACAGTCAACATTCTTCTTGTCTTCGCAAAATACAATCCTTGAAGCCTATTTTTACAAAACACATATCTTTGTCAAATTTTGAATAGATCTTCAAGGAAATCCATATTTAGTGATTCTCACCAAACTCCAAAATTTGGACTCCAAAAATTTGGCAAATACTGAATAATGGTTCCACCTTGTATCTATTATTTTGTACCACCTACAGATCTTTCATTCCTTTGTCATGGTTCCTTTCTAAAATTGATTGTTAAAAACATTTATGGAACTCAACAATTTACCATAGAAACCATTATTGTCAACAAACATAAGCAACCCAAAAATGATACAATGATACCTTAATGGATTTTTTCCCAACAATATCCCCCTTTGGGTTTCTTGACTACTCTTCTCATAATGATTCTATGCACTTTGATACCTCTCTGAAGCCCCTTCCATCATCACCCAGCCTTCGCCTCTTGCGATTCAGATAGATACCACTGATTTACTCACCGCATACTCTAAGCCCACATAAGAAATGCTCAGCATGAGAAACAAGGGTAGTATGAAAAACTTCATCAATGAATCATGTCATGTCAGACACCAATTTGCAATACCAACCTGATACCAATTTCCAAACTGATACCAATTGTTGATCACGGGAAACCCACAAACACCATTAAAATTACACTCTTCTACTTTTATCACGGTCCTTAACTGTCGTGATATCTATGCTTTGATTGATCAATTTTAGCATCGTCAGATTTAAAAAAAACCCTCCCCCTATATCATTGCTCTCCCCCCATCTTGATGGTCCACCTGTCAGCTTCTCCCCATGTTATGACCTAAGACATTTTCTCCCTTCCTTAGCCATAGTTTCTCCCCTAGGAGGCACTATTTCTCCCACTTTTTCAATGAACCCAAAGGTCACTCTTTTGCGGTCTGAAACATTGGGAAGAACACAGATTAGCGTAGTAGAGAAAAACAAACCATACCTTGGGGTGAGGGGGGTCTTCCACATCAACACTTGTTCATGTGTGGGGAGCCAACTAGACTCTCGGAGCCATTCAATGCCTCTCAAAATCTTTTTTGGGTAAGGCCTTTGACAAAATGTCTATAACTTGTAATTTTGTCGGCACAAACACCAACTTCACAATTCCCTACTCAACCTTCTCCTTCATAAAATGATACTTTATCTCAATGTTCTTTTTCAATGAGAGATGGATGGGATTTTTGCTGACATTTATATCACTTGAGTTATCGCACTGGATTCTGATCAGAGGCTTCACTTCAATGCCCATGTCATTAAGCTCCTGCTTCATCCACAATAACTATGTGCATGCTTGAGTGGCAACAATATACTCAGCTTTTGCGGTGCTCAATGAAATGCAATCTTTCTTCTTGATTAGCCAAGAAATACACAAACCCCGAAGATAGAAACCACCTCCTGATGTTGATTTCTTGTCATCTGTTGAACCATCCCAATCTACATCAATATATCCCAATAACTCTGACTGATATTTGTCACTATATATCATGCCGAAATCCACGGTTCCCTTGATATATTGAATTAATATATTCACTATAAGAATGTATAGTTCCTTGGGATTTCATTGATATAACGTTTCTTGGAATGTGGCGAAAACAATATCAGGTCTCTTCATTGTCATATATAGTAAACTCCCAATAATTTTCTTATATTCTGTGATATTAACTGCCTTTTCATTATCATCTTTTGATAATTTCATCTGGGTAGCAACTGAAGTCTTCATATCCTTGGAATTTTCCATTCCAAATATCCTTATAACCTCCTTGGCATATTTTTATTGAGAAATTAATGTGCCATTCCTTCCTTGTGTCACCAGTAAACCAAGGAAAAATGTCATCTCACCAATCATAGACATTTCAGACTCATGTTTCATGAATTCAGAAAACTGTCTGTATTGTTCTTCATATGATCCGCCAAAGATTATGTCATCGATATAAACCAAAAACATCATTCTTTGATTACTATTGTTGTTGAAATATAGATTATAAATAACTCCACCACGCTGGAAACCAAGAATCTTCAAATACTGATCAAGCCTAGAGTATCATGCCCTCAGTGCATATTTCAGCCCCTATAACACCTTCTTCATCCAGAAAACCTTGTTCTCATCCTCATGAATGAGAAAACCATCTAGTTTATTGATATACACTTCTTCCTCTAGAATCCCATTCAAGAATGCAGATTTGACATCCATCTGGAATACTTTGAACTATGGTTGTACTGCAATGGCTAGGAATAATATGATTCTATCAAGCCTTGCAACTGGTGAAAATGTGTCATTGACATCGATTCCCTCTATCTGGGAGTATCCTTTGAACACTAATCATTCTTTGTTTCAAATAACTATTCCATATTCAATCATCGTTTTTTGGAAGACCCATTTAGACACGATGACATTCTTATTAGCTGGCCTCAAAACAATACCACACGTCTGATTCTTCTCTATCTGATATATCTCTTCATTCATAGCCGGAACCCAGTTTTCATCGGCAGCTACATCAGCAAAACATTTAGGCTCTACCTGAGATAAGAAAGATGTCTGTTGTAGAGATTTCATTCTTCTTGTCTGAATTGCACCTGACTGATCACCAATGATATTCTTTCTATCAATTTATGCTTGACTCCTTGGATTCTTTGCAGATACAAATTTTTCTTCTTCATGCTCGTCAACAATGTCTAATTCTTAATAAAGATCATCCACTTCTTCTCCTCCTGCGTTACTTTCCTCCTCATCGCTTTCATCACGAAATTGTTCACTGTTCTATTGAATACTCTCTTCATTATCTACTATAGTGACATCATTTCTCTCGACTACTTTTCCCAGCCTTTTGTTAAAGCATTTGTATACTTTTCTTTATTCTGAGTAGCCAAGGAATATCCCCTCATCTCCACGTTACTCAAATTTCCTATGTTTCTCCATGTTGAGGATAAAGCACTTAATTCCAAATATTCGAAAGTATTTCAATATTGGATTCTTTCTATACCACATATCATATGAAGTATTTCCTTCCTTTGGACACAACTGAGCCCTGTTGGAAATGTAGGCCGATGTCAATATTTCCTCCTTCCAAAATTTATCTGGTAGGTATTTTTCTATGAGCATCATTCCAGCCAGATTGTTGATGATCTGATTTCTATTTTCAACCACTAAATTCTATTGGGGTGTTCTCGCTGAGGAAACTTGATGCCTTATCCTGTTTTTCTTGAGATATTCTTCCACTTGACTATTTTTGAACTATATACCATTATCAGAACGAAACGTCAGAATGTTCTGACCAAGATTCCATACACACTATCTCTGGGACTGTTTTAAGTAGCTGAACACATCAGACATATAGGAAATAACAAATACCCATTCCATTATACTGTATTAATCAATAAAAAGAACATAGTACGTCTTTTCATCAATTTATCATGGTGTGATAGGCCCAAAAACATCAGCATGCACTGATTCGAGCATTATTGTTGAATTGTTTTCCTTTTCCTTATACATATTTCTGATGATCTTAATTTTTTGGCATGCATCACATGTGTGAGTACGATCACGTGATATCTTAGAGATGTCTCTTACTTCATCACACTTTACCAGATCTTCCAAGGATGGTTGACATAGATGACCAAGTCGTTTATGCACCAGCTTTTTTTCTTCTTCTCTGGATAGAAAGCACATATCTTCTTCTCCACTTATCAGGTATAGATTTCCCTTTGTTATTTTTCCCTATAAAACAATTGCCCCGCTATTCCTTTGACAATACAATCTTCTTAGTAAACCTTATAGAATGTCCTGAGTCACATAGTTGAGTCACACTAATGAAATTATGACTAAGGCCTTATACTACTAAGACATCAGCATGTCTCATCACTTTTCCCCCAAACTTAGCATTTCATAAAACAATAATATTTACGCCTTCATCATTTCCAAACATGAGAACTCCTTCTTTGTCATATTTTACACCTGTAAAAATATCCTTAATACCTATCACGTGAGATGTGCAACCGCTATCAAAGATCCACACACCAGAGTGATCTGATGCTTTAAGGGAAATTTTTTCCACCATTGCCTTCTCATCCTTTATCTTCTTGGTCTATATTTTTGACTTCACACTTAGCATGGATAGAGACTTTAGATCTTTCTTAGAGTATGATGGACCAGCTTCATCTTGCAAAGTTGTAAATCTATTTTTCATTCTCAACTCACATGTTGGTTCATTGATTTGCTGCTTGCGAACATTTTGATTCTGCTTTGGCACATTGATCTGTATTTTTGAAGTACAGTACCTAGCCATGTTCCCGAATCTTCTGCACCAAAAATAGTGTCCTTTGAATGATGTTCTAGATAACCATTCTCTATTTGGATATCACCTCTGTTCTTATTCCCTTCGATATATCTTGGCTATGGAACACACATATTGTGAATGTCCCATCTTTAAACAATAATAACACCTGATATAAGGTGCATTCCTTCATGTCACTTTAACCCTTCTAGTTTCCCCTTAGGATCTCTGAATATTTTGAATCTTCTTTATGACCAAATCAACCTTCAATCTTGGAATGGGTGCTTGCAGTCTGACTTCAATTTTAATAGATTTTTGCTTCTTTTCAATCTCCCCATCTTCCTTATCATCTAAACATAATCGATGCTTCCTTTCTTCTAAACCACTATTCTACACATTCAACTTCTCGATTTTCTGAGTGATCTACTTTCCTGATGTCCCAGTAGGATTCAAGAGTTTTTCTTGATTCTTAACATGTTTTAGAAAACCAAAAACTTCTCATTCATGTTCTTTAATACATATGACTTGATTTTTCCTTTTGTTATTCAAGATATCGATCTACCTTTTCTATTCATAAGTATTTATTTTATACTCACTAATTTATTCTGAGTCCTCTATTGTTGATGACTTGAGTTTCTCATTTTCTTCCATCAACTCATACTTCTCTTCTTCCTGCTGCTATATATAGAGTTTGGAATCATGAATAACATTGTTGGATTTCTTTTTTTGGGTCTCCAAACATCTATCTCTTCAAGAGAAGCCTCTAACTCAACTTTCATATCAACTCTTCCCTCAAATTATTCTTATTCTTCTTCAGCTTTGGTTTAATTCTTCTTCTAATAACTACTGACAACTTCTACCATAGCATTTTCTCTATTATATCTGCAGTTTTCTATTTCTTCAACCTCCTTAACCTCAGACTTGTATGAACTATCACACTCTTTTGAAATAAGGTTCTTCTTCTTAAATAAATTTCTCTTGAACTAATTCTTTCCTTTTCTATAGGATGGAGAATTCTTCTTGGGAATTTCGAATTCATTGACATCATCATCCTCTTGGAACTTTTTAGGGCACCTTTCTACAAGATGTCCAACCTTTACACATCAAAAACAAGCAAGTGGAAGCTTCCATTTAAACATTAATTTTCCTCTTTGAAGGTTTGAGGAGAGGAATGACATCACCTAATCTATCTCTTCTTTTTTCTAAGAATATTTAATCGTGAGTCTCTTCATGGCCATGAATTCCACCTCTTTATATTTACCTATTTTCACATCATCATTATCATTATTTCTCATTTCTTATGAAACAAGGATGTTGTGAAGGTTATCCAATGTCATCTCTTTCAGTTCTTTATCTTCAAAAACTGAAACATTCAAATTGAATCGAGGTGGATGGTTTCTCAAGATTCCCTTTGCAATATTTTTGTCTTCAATAACTTATCCAAGACCTCGCATGTCTTCCACTACAACATTTACCCTATGAAATAAAGCATAAATAGACTCATTCGGGTTTATTCATAGATCTGCATAATTGTTCCACAACACTTGCAGCTTTTCCTCTCAAACCATTGTATCTCCTTCATATATATTCAATAGCTTTTATCACATGGCATGTGTTGTTTTTCATGACATCACCTTCGTAAAAATAGCATTGGATGGGGCTCCCCCTAAAGCATGAATTCCCTTGGAATTAACATCCAATTCTCTATGCTTATCATTAGATAGTGCGCCACTATTAATATCAGTTGTTTTGCCATGCATTGCTATAGTGAACACATCCATTCACATGGATCAAAAGTAGTGTTGCATTCAACTCTTCCATAGATGAAAATTGTTCTTGTTGAACATCGGAATCCCATTGTGATTAGCGACCTCCATTTGAGAGAGAAACATTGATATCAACCCTTTCCTCTGATACCAATTATTAGGTTCACTGGGATAGATACCCTGAGAGGGGGGTGAATCAGGGTATGATAGATTAAAAAAACTGCCCCTTTTGATCTTGTTTTGATGTTAGACAAACCCCTATTCTCTCTCCTTCTTGTTGAAGAGTATTAATAAATCTTAAAGCATGCACAGGACACAACATTTTTTACTTGGTTCACCCTCACTGGGTTACATCCAATGATCATACACTGGCAGTGTGCCAATGTACCAATTCCACTATAAGAACACTGTTGTTTACAAGTTCGAAGTGGACTCACTATCCCTTCTAGTTTATAACCACTCACAATTTGAGAATTCACTGCTCTCTCAACTAAAGTGAGCTCACTGCTTCTTCAGAAGATCCACTCATAGTTTAAAAACCTGTAGGTCTCTTCATTACCACTAATGAATTCATCCTCCATAGTATGTAGATGCTCTATTGAAGTCCAAATTTCATTCACTGATGAATATTCCTTTTCCCCTGACCATTGGGCACCAACCTTTAGGAAGAACCTTCGCAAAGAACCCTACATTGAAAAGTTCTCAATTTCGTGAAGCTCAAAAATAAATTAGTAAATCTTCTGACTTTTTTGGAAGATCACATATTCATTGATCTTAGGTCATCATGGAGCTCGATTATTCATAGAGAGAATTCCTTCGTGAAGCTCACTAAGCCAACGCGGAGTACACAACTTTCGCGGAGCTAGATTAGCCGCCGCGAAGCTCCTTCTTTTTGTGAAGCACACCGCCTTTGCAAACCAACTTTGTGAGAGAAGAGCAACAAATCTTTCTTGGGAAACTCTCTAATTATATTGAGGGGGTTGAGGCCTATTTATAGGTGATTCCACCGACCCTAAAACCATCTTTATTATGTCAATTCCACGTCATTTCAAATCACAATGCTTCGAAATTCTTACAAAAATTCTCTCAATGTCACAAAGTACCATAGAAATTTTCGGATCACGGAGCTCGACATAATCATAGAGCATTCCTTCAATTACTTCGTGCCGCCTCTACGAAGCTCCCTTTCATTTCCCTTCATCTTTTCCATTCGTGATGCTCGTCGTAATCACGAAGAACACCGTCAAAATTTTTCTTGTCTTCGCGAAATCCAATCCATGAAGCCTATCTTTTCCATTATAATGTCTTTGAAATATTTTGATGAGATCTTCAAGGAAATATATATTTCATGATGCTCACCAAACTCCAAAATTTGGACCCCAAAAATTTGGCAAACACTGGAAAACGGCGCCACCTTGTATCTGTTCTTTTGTACCGCCTCCAGATCTTTTGTTCCTTTGTCATGGATTTTTTTCAACATAGATTTTTAACCATATCTCTAGAAATTGACAATTCACCATAGAAACCTACATTTTCAACAAACACAAGATACACAAAAATGATGCAATGATACATTGATAGATTTTTGCACAACAAAAATGATACTTATATAAAGGGGATTCAGGGTGTTGTGATTGATTTTTTATGGATATTATTATTTTTTAATAAGTGAAGCACAGAAGTGAAGTGTCAGCCATGGATCTTGAGATTAATTCTCTTTTAGTTAGAAGTATCAAATGGATAGGTACTGGGTGGAGTGTTATTGGACATAGATAGTACCAAACCTATATTTTTTAGATATATTAGTTCCATTTAAATAGGTACTAGATAGAGAAGTGGGGTACTGGATGAAGAAGGCATTGAACGAACTATGTCATATAGAGATAATCTAGATGAATATTATCAAATGAAATATTTAAAGATAAAAAAGTATCAAATAGACTAGTTAATAATCAAATAAATAGGTATTTAAATAAGAATTTATCTAATAAATAAGTTTTGGACTGATGTAAAGAATAAGTTGTAGAGAAGTCTTGCAGTGAGTACAAGATAAGAACAACAGGAGAAGAAGAGGTCTTACACCTATGTAAGAAAAGTAGGATTCCAATATTTTGGACTAAAGGGTAATAATTGTGTGTTCACTAAGAAGTATATAATAAAATAAGAATAATATATTGCTTTCATGATACTGTGTAAGTAATAGAATAAGAATAAGGCAAAATCAACACTGCAACATTCAACAAAAGTCAAATCTGGTAGAGGATATTCTTTATGTTTCAATGAAATTAAATTTTTTTAGATTATACATATTGGTAGTATGAATATCAATTAAGGTACTATGATTTCACTAAGCATTCACCGGTGTAGGGAGTTATGATTTTTTTCTATCACCGCTCTTAAAGTACATGGAACTATACTTGGTTTTGGGATTTGTTTTAGAAAATCCAATGTAATTAGTATCTCATTATCGTTGATAGTCTTTGTAATGGCCCCTTCCATACTCAACAATAACTAAATACTCTTATTATAATATCCCAAGAATAGTTAACTAATAAGTAACCATACTTAGTTAGTCATGTGGCCTCAAGTGCACATTTCTATAACCTAAGCCTATTGACTGACAGTGATGTATTATAATGGTACAATGGGGAGAATATACCCACTTTTATCAAAATACTAGTACAATATTATAATAAATGAATAAATAGAAGAAACATTTTAAATGAAGAAAATAACAAGTAAACATCCAGACAGAGTGAACTGACATAAACAATACACATATTCATATAAAAAATAATGTTGTCATGTCTATATGATATGCAAAATTGGGGAATACAAGGAAATAGAGTAGCAGGGATATACCAAATTTTATATAAAAGTGAATAAAAAGACCTATAAACATCTCTGATGACATCATGAGACTAAGATTGGTTCTCTTCTCCCATACTTCATCATAGTACAAAAAATCAACCATCCAAAGTTGTGTGCTTCCCCTTGTCCCTACATGCATCCATGAATTCTATTTGGGTACTAATTGGTGACCTAAATAGGGTGTGAGTATAAATCATTAGGAAAACACCAATGTTGTATAATAATATTTATCTAATGAATACATATAATGATAAATTTCCAGGTATAATTATTGAGAGAGTAAATAAATAAACCATGTCAGTCTAGGTTCTGCAGGGGACAGCTATCTGATGCAACATTCTTCAACCTAAGACAAAATTTATCTGGATGGGTAACATCAAAATATTATATAATTATGTAATTATGTATAAGAAATATCAGGACCCGTGTCTTATAGCCTAGGTATCCTTGTAAAATAAACAGATAAGGGAACTATAGGGATCCATGGAATGTATGACTTTAGCAGTCAATTATATATTTTAATGGGCATACCCTTGGCATATCAACCTAATGAATTCTACCCAAGACTTATAAATAAATTTTAGGTGGTCTCGGTGCTATACGTAATAGGATCCATATCAGTTCAGGTCATGTGGTTCCAGGATTTTCATTCCTACACCTAATTCTAAGATTTGGATCACAATATCCAATATTCTATTTAAGGATAAATAATTCCTTGCCCAATAATACCTAACAGCGAGAAAAAACACCATGTCTAATAATACATAATAATGAGAGGAAACTCAATGTCCTGTAATACAAAATGAGGAGAGGAAACTCCAAGTCCAACCACCATTTCATGTATAAGTTTCACCATGTCTAGTATTATACACCAAGGAGAATTTTGTGAGTGGAATGAAATTCCCAACACTTCCCCAGTCAATAATGGAAATTTCCATGATTGATAATAAAAATAAACTATCCACAATCATAATGATAGGAATGTTCACACTTTTTAATTAATCAAGGGTTGGGTGACATGGCTATACCATTCACATTTCATTTGTCTTATTTAGATATTTTATTTATAAGGTATAATCCTAACAAGTATTATAATGTGGTTCAATCACATAGCCTAGCATATGGTTCAAGCACAATGTCTCACCATTTCATATAATTCAATTTAAATGCCTTATTTATAATGGACTATTAAACACACCTAAAAATTTATTTAAATACTTATTTAGGAATATCATTTACAAAAAATTTAAAAATACACCCTAAGGGTTTGTTCGTGTCGAGGTAGACAACCTTCGACAATGCGTTAGGTCTTAAGGACTAATTGAAATTAAGCATTAGTAATTTATTTACTTAATTTCATATTTAAGGGGTGATACATAGAAATTATATCATGTGGAATGTTGGATCATAATATAAACACTAAAACTTTTATGGAAAATAACTAGACCACCAACCATAGATGGGTATTAAACTCCTCATACAGTACTATCCTCTAATCCAGGCTAGACTGGGAGAAATTAGGGAAATATAAAAATTACCTAAAAATAGGGAATATTATCTTTCATGGATTCATCATTCCATATAGTGAGATAAAAAATAAAGTAATAGGATTTAATAATTTATTGATATAGATTCAATGGGACCAACAGTATTTGATTCGAACATCGTATAAGGGAGGAGGATCAAATCATAGCTATAGGAAGAAGGAATATCTCAATGGGGAGGAGGTTTTTTGAATGCAAGTGGATAATAAATAAGTATATAGGTTAAATAAATTGAGGGGAAAATTTTCAATTCACCCATTTTTTAGGGGCGTAGGGTTTGGCTGCATGGTGAGATAAATCGTGTGCCAATCGTGTACCAACACTATCCAAGTGAAACAACTCCTTGCATTAAATATAATGAGGGGGAAATTTAATTTCATCCATTTTTAATGGGTGCATGGTTTTTCTTCATGGTTTATAAAACTATTCACGACCACCATCCAAGTGTCGCACCTCTTTACATTATTTTTGCATGCTTTGGAAAAATGAGCACAAGCCATGAAATTCCTGTATAAAAAAAGTATAATGTTTTTTCATGGTCGTATGACCTCATCAAATGGTTAAACTAACCATGTGGAACCACCTACAAGCCACATGGTTAGCACTAACCATGTGCTAATGGTGTGCCTCACCTGTTTCTCTAAAAACTGCAGCTCTGGGATCAGAAATATCCCCAAATGCTCCCAAACCCTTTATTAGTCCTTTAAGAATTATCATATAGATAAAATAAGATATTCATATGTAATTTAAAAGTATTTTTACCTTTATTAAAATCCATGATATTACACTTATTTAGTATTTAACCCTATAAAAAACATCGTGTCTCATCCTTTACATACTTTCATCTACTCATATACAAAAATGAAAAAGAGAATAAGATAATCGAAATCCTTACAAGTATAATAGGTACGGGGATAAAAAGTTTTAATTGGTTTAAAAGGTCCACAATAATGATTCATCCCCCTAGTGTTTATAATATAGAAAATTTGTCCTCTCAATTGGTATTAGAGGGATGTCAAATGTTCACATTTATTGTATTCTTTTCTTAAAATTTATTCTCTTTTAAATATTTTAGTTTATTTACTATTTTTTAATGAAGTACAGTTTTGTTGAAGAATTTTTTGTATAATATCATAATTATATTTCTATCAAGACCATGATGAAAAACATAAATAAAGAGGAAAGAAAGTTGAATAAGATATTCCTCTTGAGCCAAGAGGAAGAAGGATATTCAGTTTCTCCATGCAATGATAACAAATAAGACATATATGACTTTTAAAGTGAAGAAAAAGTGGTTAAAATTACCACCAAGGAGAAGGAAAAAATTCCTACTTCAAAGGGGTCATGGTTAAGTGTTTATGAGGTATGTGAATATTCCTACACAAACTATCCCCAAGAATATGAACCTATCATAAGTTGTGGTGATGATATATCAACAACTTCTTAAGAAATATCTATTAGTATATTAAAAGATATTTTAAATTTTATTCCTTGAGTAATAGTCTCTCTTATTTTTGGAGTTTCTAAAATCTTGTAGTAAGGGATCACCTAGTGGAATGTGAGACAAATGATATGGGTAAGTCTTTGCATGAAAAGGTTATAGAATGTATAAATCTCTCCAAGAAGGTTGGATATCTTGATAAAAAAAATTTGTATCTTGAAATAAGTTTCTTAAAATTCAAAAACAAATGCTTTAAATAAGTTAAATAGAAATATAGAGTCAAAACTAATTTTTAAGTGAAGATTCGTTCCCTTAAAAAAACTAAAAAATATAATTAATGTCAAGTATGCTTATCTAGAAGTAAAATAAAATAGAATTCAATAATATGACGCCTTAATTTGAGAAAGAAATAAGTTTCATGATGAATAAGTTGGTAGAATGAAAAGGTCTAGTGAAGAGAATGTGATTATGATTGAATATCAAAAGAAAAACCTCAATTTGAGGTGTCTAGCATTGGAAGTCGAATTTTTCATTCTTAAAAAGGAACGTATTGATTCTTCACAAAATAACATGTTTTTATTTTGATAAAATTATTAATAGAGGATTATTATGTTGAAATACCTCTAAGATGTGACAAGAATATCAGGGTTCCATTTAATGATCTATCACAAGAATCTATAGAGGAAGAGATATGATCCATATATTCTTATATTAATGTATCTAAATATATTTCCATAATTAGTACATGTTGGAAAATAAAATCTTTATAATTATGGATGAAGAAAAATAGTAAGGAGACTACCATCATGATTATGGTGGATGGAAGCGGTATTAAATTTGGTTTCTCATGAAGATCCTAACAAGTTGTAAAGAAAACCCAAAACAAAAGTATGCATATTTTGTTGGAAATTATAGATAGCATGTGGTTCATATAATAAGCTCAAGATTTGTGGTTCAATTTTGGTGTAGTAATAGATATTGTAATTGTTCATTAGATTTTTGGCACAACACTCTAAATTTTAAAGCACAAAGGAAGCTCATGTCAAGGGGGTGAAATCTAGAGATAAAGTTGAAACACGTAATGATTAAGAAAAATCTATATAATTCAAACATATTGGTAATACTTGAAAATATCAATGATTTTTGTCATAATAATGGTTATAATAATGGTACATGATCATCTTGACATGTATAAAAAGTATATGGGAAGAGAAGACCATAAATTTTGGTAACGAAATAAAATGAATCATCCTTTGGAAAGTTACATAAAAAAGTTACAATTCTAAATCAAAATAATCCCAAGAAGGTATCAAATAAGATAGGTAAGAGTCCCTTAAACATTAAGATAAATTAAAATTAGATCCAAAACAAGTCCAAGAAGTTTAAAAGGAGTACACCGTCTAAAAGAATTGATGAGAAGAAAGGTATTCCAAAGAAATCATGTATCCAACCCAAACTATCTACCAATGTACCAAATGATATTTTAGTAATCTATCCATAAGATTTAAATAATTTAAGAAAAATTTAAGAGATATAATAGAATTATATTATAAAACAAAAATAAAATATTACACAAGAAGAAGATGAATTTCATGAGAGGGTGTCAACAAAATACAACCCTTATGTTTAAGAAGTTTTGTTTTTGAGGTGTAACATGGATGGAAACATTGTTTTAGATTGATATTCAATAATTATTGCACAAGTTTATTAAAAAAGATAAAAATTTATCTAGGTGATAAAAGTTCCTTGAATATATCTTGAGAATAGAAAATTCACACACAAATAAAATAAAGAAGTCATAAGATCCATGATGCCCCGATCAGAATTAAAATTCATATTTACAAGAATGAATAATATAGGAAATTAAGTGACATGGTTGAGAAAATATTCCTAACCTTGTTGTTCACATTTAAAATCAAATATGAGGCACTTTATTACCTTAAACTTAATGAATTTAGAGTGATTATTATACATGGAATTGAAGGTGATGCATAATTTGAGGGGGTCTATGATAGTGGATATGTTTTCAATATTGGAGAGAATTTTTTAAAATAAGTTGTCACCCTAGAATTATTCCTAAATTGGTATACTGAAAAATATTATGAGAGGATCACCCTTGATGAAATTTAAGTGTTTCTTTTCAACACACAATAGAAAATTGAAGATGATACCATCTTGGTTTGATCCAAAATTGTAAATTCCAAAGAAATATAATAAATAAAATAATTTGTGGTGAAGATGTAGAAATTTTAAATTCTGGACAACCACATTAAGAAGATATATTTTTTGTTTATTCTCAATGTCAATACCTTGAAGCTTATCTATTAAATAGATTTTTCATTATGAATATTTTAACACACTGAGATTTTATGAATTTTTTTTTTCAAATTAATATATATTTTTGATATTTTTCATTTCACATGACACTAGAAATAGTTATTTGTATATATAATAAATCAGTAAGTCAAAAATTCCTTTCACACAGCCCCAACTTGGCTTTCCCTACACGCGATACTGACTTGGCCTGTGCAACACGCAATAGAAACATTTCTATGAAACATAATTTTATTATTATAATTATTTAAATTATATAATAATATAATATCCATTAATGTTAGTTATATTAATATTAATAACTGATTATAAAATATTATTTATAATTTTTTTATATAGATAAAACACATTGATAATGAAATATATGATTTTTGGTAAAGTCCTTTATGTTTAAAAATATTATTTTTCGAAGAACTGGTTTTAATAAAAAAATTAATTTTAGAAATTTATATAAATTTAATTTGATAAAATAAACTTTATTTTTGAATTTATAATACCAAAATTATCATAGGGTGAATTTTTGGATTTTTCTGAGAAGCTTCATTTTTTAAAAAATAGTGAAGAATTCTGCATTTTAGTTAATAACTGCCTTTTTGCTTCTATGATTATTAATGTTAAATTATACATAAAATTTATTTTAAGGTCACATTAGATCAATTATAAATATATTAGTAGAATTTATTTCATTATAATAAATTTTAGGTTGAAATTAAATATAAAAAATTAATAAACTTTTGAACTTCTTTCTACTTTAAAAACCCATTATTTCATCTTGTCTGCGGAATTAGCATTAATCTTAATTTTACTGCTTCTATGATTTAAATTTTTTAGAAACAAATAAACCATTATAATCAGTATAATATTAATTTTACAATGATATCATGTTTATTTTTTACCAAAATGATTAGTAAAAGTGATTCAAATTAATCATAGCGATTAAGGTCAAATTAAGCTTAATTAGGGACTAAACATTAATATTAGGAGCCCAAGTTCCCTATACACTTCTCAAAACCCCATTTAATGTCCATTTTTCAGTAATAAACATTAAATTATTGATTTATGTTTGTTTTTATGACTTATTTTAGGTAATAACTTGTTTACACCTAACTAGCTTTCGAAAGTTCCAAGTGAGTCCTTTTCCTTCCCTCTAAAAGGCCACCACCTCTCCAACATCTTCACACCTCTCAACCCTATTAGGTTCATAAAATATATTCCCAATACACTTATAATAAATCCTACCTTCTTAATATAATCCTTTTCATAGGTTTAATTAAATCCAATGAATCCATTTGGCACAAACCCAAATGAGTTTCCTGATTAAGAGGTAATGTCTTCTCTCAAGTCCTTTCTTTTATTTTATTTCTCCACCAACCTCGACTTTATTTATTCAATGATTGAATAAACATACCTGTATCCTCAATATAAAAGGATGTTTTTATGCTAAGTTTTCAACATATAATTACACATACCACCATCTAATGGATAACTAACATATAATTTATGTGAACAGTGAACTACTGCCTCACTAAACAATGATTGTTCAATTTTACTTACCACCTCTTATGGTGTACATTATAATGGACACTATATATATATATATATATTATATATTATATTTATTATTTCTTTAACCTTTTTTATTCCTTTTACAACACATTTCTTTTTTTACTTTGCAATTGGTGTTAATATGATAATTTCGTTTGAGGAAGTGTGGACTACCGCCCCCTCAAAGTGATATGATTTGTTCATACACTACATGGATTGTTTTAAGGATGGTTTTATTTTATATATAAGATATATATGATATCATAAATCTAATTTAATAATGATATATATATATATATTTCTTTTACTTTCTTTCTTTCTACACGATAATTAAATGAAAATAGTTTTCATGCGTACATATGGTCTGTCGTCTCCGTGAATGGTGTATTATGTTTCATACATGTATATTATATATATTATTATAATACACATATAATATATATATATATATATATATGATATTTATATAATTGTTTAAACTCTAGAAATAATGATATAAACTATAAATACTAAAGATATAACCAATTAAGATGCATGCGAATAATAAAGAGAATATTACCCGAAGTGAAACCTTAACATATGATTGTTAGCAACAAGGTAATATAAGGTCATAATAAAACCATATATGGTATTATATATAATAATATTGTTCTGTAAAATATTTTTAATAAATTTATATTTATTAAAGAGTTGTCTTGAACAAGTACGACGAGATTCAATACACAAGGTAAGGGGATTTCAACTCACTTTTTTATTTCTGTGAGATACATGATATGTTCTCCACTCTTTCCTTTGTGTGGTGAATATAATGAACATGATTGTATTATATGTATATTATGATTAAATTTATGGGTATTCACATATATTTTCTATCATTTTTCTTTCATGTTTTTTAATTTTCAAAATTTACCAAATCAGTAAACTTGTTTTCTCTCAATTTGTCTTCTTTGAGACATATGTTTTGTTATGCACCTAAGTTCTCATTTGATGTGTATATACTTCCATTTTACATGTTATGAAATGAATTTAATTTAATTGATGATATTTTAATTTTCATGTAATTTCATTTTTTTACATAGAGATTATGATCCCAATTTACCAAGTTATAAGAGTTTATTGAGACAATCTCATCGCTTTTCAAGGTTATTTATGTTTATGCTTAATTTGATAAAATATTATGATCTATATCTTAAGAAAATTCATTAACTTTATTATCCTCTGGTTATTCATGATTTATTAATATATAAATATCATTTATTCCACTCTTTGGTAAATATGATACTTAATAAAGTGTTTTTTAGGAAAGCATGACTTTACCCTCTCTTCAATCGGAAATTAGTGTTCTTTTAAAACCATGTTTTCTAAAAAAAATCTTACCATAATATTCTACTAATATCCTATGATCATTAAAATACTTTTTACCATTTGTTTTCTTATACCAATGTTTTCAAAGAAATCGTCTTACCTCTTTCTAAATGATGTGTTTTTCTAACCTTTTTACCATGCAAAACGAATGTTACTTTTACCTTGTACGACATGTATGGATTTATTCACCATCAATAAATTGAATATTTATTTTTATGTTTAATGTTTAATTATTAATAAAAAATTTAAAGTATATTTTCAATGAAATGGTTTTCATAAAATTTTCGAGTTCATTTTATAAATTTTCTAGAAAAATGGTTTTTCAAAATGTTTTCAGGCCTTATTTTGAAATTTTTGAATTATTTTAAAAGGAAATGGTTTCCAAAAGTTTTTGTTTTTAAAAGATATTTTTTTGAAGAAAAAATGATACTTTCCTCAAGAAATATTTTCAAAATATCATTGTATGTTATTTTCCTTCTAAGATGAAATCTTTTGGTGTTGCTCATTCCCTTAAAAGAAATAATCAAAAGGTTTCATTAATATTCATTATGGAATGGTTTTTTTTGGAATGATGCTTATGACATATGTTTCTCTTTCATGGGTTATATTCTTTCTAAACCCACTTATTTTCATAGGTTATGATTTGATAAAATGATTATGAAACCTATCACTTTTCCATAGGTTATGATGTGATGAAACGTTAATGATACCAATTTCATTTCATGGGTGATGATTTGATTTTTATAGAACCCATCTCTTTTTATGGACCATAATATGATGAATGTTTTATTATCTTGTGGAATATGTATGAATGGTTTTATTATAAAATTAGTGGGACCTGTATCTCCCTCCAATGCATTGGGTAATGATGGATGACTCATGAGTATAAATGTTATGCTGGAACATGATTACATGTTCATAATGTTATTCATGGGACTGGTTTCATGTCCATAAGTTAATTTTTTTAATATAATTACATGTTCACAATGTTAGAAGTGAACCTTATTATGTGTTCACAATGTTATGCATGGACCTTGTTTCATGTCCATAAGTTTATTTGTGAATTTTATTACATGTTCACTATGTTATGTGTGAACTTGATTACATCTTCAAAAAGTTATGCATGGACCTGGTTTCATGTCCATAAGGTTATTTGTGAACCTGATTACACATTCACAGTGTTATGCATTGACCCGGTTGCATGTCTATAAGTTAATTTGGGGGTCTAATTTCATTTCTTTAACTTAATGATTGAACCTATTTCTACTTATACATCTTCAAAATGTTATAAACAAATGTACATGCAACAAATTCCATTTATTATTACTATGTTATGCTTCCATGACTTATTCTCTTAATACTCTAATGATATATGTCGTATGAACTTCCAATATTTGTTGTGATATCTAATATGCAAGCTAAGATCATCAAATGTTATGCTCAAGTTCCATTTCCTTTATTTCACATTATGCTTATCATTTCCTTTATCTGCCATTAATAAGAATATGAACTCACCCCTTTCTTATGTTTCAGTAACCTAGGGTGTGAAAAAAGGTTTTAGGTATAAGTATTAAAGGTGAAGATCTTTATGGGAGATGTTGAAGATCTTTCACCGGGATAGAAGATTTTATTTCCATGTTTCTAAATACACTAATCTATTACGGTCCTCAGGCATGTATTTTTTGTAATATACTGAGTATTCATCTAAAATGATGTGATATCCATGTATGTTAAGATTGGGTTAGTATAGTTGTTATCAAAGTAACGGTTTATTCAACCTTTGGAAACTATGATGATAAAACTTTTGTGAGATCCCTAGGTATATTTCTAAGGATATATCTAGTTAGTTATCTAAGGATAAGTATATGGATGAGTTAACTTATAGGAAAATGTTCTAGAATTTTGATAAAGGTTAGAGTGTGTGGTTTACTAGAAATACATCTCTTCCTAGATACTGTAGGTGTATGTGGATTTGGAACATATGTACCTTGGGATAAAAACTCTGAAAATATGTTTCAGTCCTGACTCAGGGTAATCTGGTACATGACAACGGGTCTTACTTCACACCTGGTTTGAAACTCCCAGGGGATATGCATTGGGAATTCACAAAACTCTTCATTAACCATAATTTAGTATTTAAATAGAGGATAACTATGATTAACATGGGATAAAACTAAGGTGTCATAGATTAAAGAAGTAGGGTCCATTATTAAGGCACCTTATAAGTAATTTTTCATGATTATATGGTATCCCGATATGATAACTGTTTCTCACACTATGCTTTCTAGTTTTATTTAATAGAGATAACTAGAAGGAACATAGTTATCATTTAATGTTTTAGATATTGAAAACATGGTTATTATGTGAATTGATTTCCCAAGTGGAAATATCATAAATAGAATCAGGAATTTGGTATGAGTGTTGGTTATACTTCTTAAGATAATGAGATCGAAAATGACATGTGAAAGGTATGTTATGTTCTTCTCATATTGTTTACATTAAACATAAGAATCATGATTAGATTGAGGTTGAGGAAAATTAGAAATTATTCATATTTTATATTATAGGAAAGAGGTATTAAGGAATAAGTTGATGAAGCCTCGGTAATGGTTTAAGAATAAGGTTGTATTAATGAATTATTTATTTTTTGTATTTAAAAGATTATTTTATACGAATCATGACATATTAAATTATTTTTATTATAACTTTATTTTATGGAATGAAAATGATATGTTGAAAGGTGATTTCATGGAAAGTTGATATTTTAATTAAGGGAAGGTAAACCTTAATTAATTCATGATGTTAAGAAAATGATCTTTGGATAAAGATATGTTGGATATGAATAAGTAAATTGGACAATACAGATTAACCTAAAACTAATTATTGAAAAAGTGGTCTATGTCATCAAGGATGAAGTTTAAAAAAAATTTAATTTAGGTAACATATCCAGTAATAATTTCAATAAGAAGCATGCATGTTTTCTAAAAGTATTTATGGTAGTTACGTTTATTACCTTGTTTCAAGATATTATATGAAGATGGTATTCACATTTTTGTAATGTGATAACCAAGAGATACTTTTTGATATATAGGGGATCGATTTTATGTTCGTTATATGAATTTATTTCAATGGTTTGGGATTTTAATCTTTTTTAAGGGTTATAAGGTTATCCATTCATGAAAATTTTAACGTAAATTTTTTAGGAAGTGTTTATATATTAAGATTGTATTTAAAACCTTAGTTAAAAGGATATTTAGTGGTTAACCTAATTTCAAGGATGTCTATAATATTTTGGAAATTATATTAGTTTGGTTTTAGAAAAAGACACCATATATTTTAGGTGAAAACCAATCAATTCTGGAAAGTCCACAGGTCTTGAACCCATGACCGAAGAATGATAAGGGTTTCACGCCAACTATTGGCCTACACGATGTCCCAGTTAATGTATAATTATTTTTTATGAATAATAATGAATGATGAAACAGTAGTGTTACTTTTTGTGTTTAGAGATTAATGTATTAACCATATTGATTTTTTGGAATAGTTATAGATAAATAGTATTACTTTTCATTTTGTTATGGGCCTTAATATCTTCTAAAAGTGTATTTTAGTGCTTCGGGAATCAATGTTAATTTCTGGAAATAAAATTCTTGAAGTAATGTATGAATAATAAATAGTTAAAATCACAAATAAAAAATGAATTTTTTTATATAAATATATCTAGTAAGAATATTTCCTAAAATTCTTTGTTAATAAAATAATTACTCAAAGATAGGATAATGATAATAAAAAATTTCCTAATACCTTAATTTTTGTTGAACTGGTGGATTTATAAATCATTATAGATTTATGAAATTGAGAACCTAAACTTTTCTTTTATCATTCAATTATTTGTGATTGATGACCTCAATCACTCCCATTAAATAATTACATTTTTCCTCCATGTCCATTCTTCACTCCCAACCTATGTTCTCCAAAGAGGAAACCTAGTTATATGTTACTTTGTGTAACTATTATGGTTCCAAAATTCCATTTTAAGGGAATTTTTAGTATTAATTTTTATGTTGTGGGTTTATATGAATGAAAATTTCAATTATTAAAGCTTTTATAACCTAGATGAATTTCGGGGGTGAAATTCATTTTAAAGGGAGTAGAATGTAACACCTCAAGCTTTTGTGAATCATTTTTTTCAAATTAATTTAGAATTTTATATTTTTCATTTCATCTGATAATATAAATAGGTATTTATATATATATATATATATATATATTAAAACACTAATTCAAACATTCCTTTCACACGGCACCAACTTGGCTTGAGCTACACGCAATACTAACTTGCATTGCGTTATATGCAACATAGAAGTTTCAACGAAACATCATTTTATTATTATAATTATTTAAATGAGATAATGATAACCTAGCTATTAAACATAGTTATATGAAGAGTAATAACTAAGTTTCAGATATTAGGGATAATTGTTTCATATAGATAAAACTTATTGATAATGAAAGATGTGATTTTTCAAAAATATAGTTCTCTCATATAAACCTCTTTTAATAATAAAGTTAATTTTAGACACATTTAGAAATTGAATTTGATAAAATAAACAGACTTTTTGAATTTAGAATACCAAAATTATCCTAGGGTGAATTTTTGGGATCTTTCTGAGAAACTTCATTTTTTGAGGAATAGTGAAAAATAATGCATTCTAGTTAATAACTGCCTTTTCGTTAAAAAAAATTATTAATTATTAATGATAATTTAAATTATTTTTAAGGTAAAATTAGAACAATTATTAATATATTAATACAATTTAGTTCATTAAAATCAATTTCATTTGGAAATTGAATATAAACACCTGATAAACATTTGAACTTCTTTCTACTTTAAAAACTTCTGATTCTATCTTGTCTACGGGATTTGCATTAAGCCTAATTTTTCCAATTATGTGAGCATAATTTTGATAAAACTACATAAAAATTGTAATAATTATAATATTTATATTCTAATTATATCATATTTATTTTTTACCAAAATTATTAGTAAAAGTGATTAAAATTAATCATAATGATTAAAGTCAAATTAAGCTTAATTAGGGACTAAATCTTATTCTTAGGATCCCAAATGACCAATCCACTTATCCAAAAACAATTTTTGGACATATTTAGGTCATAAACCTTCATTTATTTATTTAGGTTTATTTGTTATGACTTTTTTTAGGTAATAACATGTGTACACCTAACTTGTTTTTAAAAATTCCATGTGAGTTCATTTCCTTCCCTATAAAAGGCCACCACCTCTACGACATCATAAAACCTATAAAACCTATTAGGTTAGAAAAATATATTACCAATACAAATCCTATAAATCCTTCATTAATATTATAAGCCTTCACTTTGGTAGAAGTCAATCCAAGGAATCCTTTTGGTAAAAACCAAAAGGAGTGACCCGATTAAGAGGTAATGTCTTCTCTCAAGTCCTTTATTTTATTTTATTTCATCACCCCCTAAACTTTTTTCCAATTATTGAATAAAAACACCAGTATCCTGTATATAATATTATGTTTTTATTAAAATTTTAAAACCTACACTTATACACACCTCCATCTAATGGATAACAAACATACTATTTATTTACATGGAAAACTATTGCCTCAATAAATGATGATTGTTCAGTTTTCTTTACCGCCTATCATGGTAGAAATTATGATGGAAACAATGTTTATATATATTATATTTATTATTTATTATTTATTTAATCTTCTGTATTAATTTTATTACTCAAATCATTTTACTTTTCATTTGGTGTAAATACGATAATTTCATTTTAAGGAAGTGTAGACTATTGCCCCCTCAAAACGATGTGATTCATTCATACTCTACATGGATTGTATTAAGAATGTTTTTAGTGAATATATAATATATGTATTAAATATTAAATCTACTTTAATAATTATATGTGTGTGTGTGTGTGTGTGTGTGTCTTTTACTTTGTTTCTTTCAATGTTACAATTAAGCGAAAACAGTGTTCATGCATACGTACGGCATACCGTCTCCATGAACTGTTTATTCTATTTCATAATTATATATTATAGAGATCATTATAATACACATGTAATGTATATAAATTATATTTATATAGTGGTTTACATTCTTTCAATCATGATATTAATTATGAATACCAAATATATAAAAAATTAAGACACATACGAATAATAAAGCAAATATTACCCAAAGTGAATCCTTAACATAGGATTGTAAAATAGTGGATAATATATGGTTTTAATAAAACAATTTTTGGTGTTAGATATAATAATATGATATATAAAAGATTTATAATAAATTCATATTTATTATACAGTTGGTTTGAACGAGTACGATGAGAGTCAAGACACAATGTAAGGGGATTTCATCTCACATTTTATTTCTGTGAGATACATGAAATGTTAGTCAATCCTTCCTTTTATGTGGTGTATGCAATTCTCATTGTTATATTATATGTATATTATAATTAATGTTATGTGTATTCACATATACATTCTATGATCCTTTTCATAGGTTTTAAGTTTCAAAATTACCAAATTGATAAATTAGTTTTTTTTGAATTTTCCTTCTTTAAGACTCATGTTTTGTTATGCCCCTATATTCTCTATTGAGGTGTATATACTTAAATTTTACATGTTATATAATGAATTTAATTTATTTAATTATAATTTATGTTTCATGTAATTTCCTTTTTTTACATGGAGATTATGATCCAATGTTACCATGTTATAAAATTTTATTGAGAAAATCTCATTGCTTTTCAATATTGTTTATGTTCATGATTCCTTAGATGAAATATTATGATCCATATCTCAAGAAAATTCATTAATTTTATTATCCTCTAGTTATTCATTATTTATTCATATATTTGTAAATTTTATTTTACTTTTGTGTATATAAGATATCTAATAAAGTGTTTTTTAAGAAATCCTGACTTTACCCTCTCTTTAGTCAGAAATATGTGTTCCTTTAAAACCATGTTTTCTAAAAAGGGTTTCCAAGAATATTATACTAATATCCTATTATCATTAAAATAAATATTTACCCTTTTCTTCTTTTACCAATTTTTATTAAATTAATATTCCTATCTCTTTCCAAATGAGGTGTTTTTCTAACCTTTTTACCATGCAAAAGGAATGTTCTTTTTACCTCGTACGACATGTATGGATTTATCCAATTCCAATACTTTAAATATTTATTTTCTTGTTTAAAGTTTAATTTTTAAGAAATTTTTTTTAAAATATATTTTCAAAGAAATTTTTTTCAAATAAAATTTAGGATCCTTTTATAAGTTTTCAAGTAAAATGGTTTTCAAAATGTTTTAAATATTATTTGATAAGTTTTCAAGGAAAATGGTTATCCAAATGTTTTCAATCTTTATTTATAAGTTTTTAAAATATTTTCAAAGGAAATGGTTTCCAAAAGGAATTATGTTTCAAAAAACAGTTTGTAAAATAAGAAAGGATTTCTTCCTCAAGAAATCATTTCAAAATATCCTTATAAGTTATTTTCTTTTAAAGATGACTTATGTTGATGTTACTTATGACCTTATAAGAAATAATCAATGTTTTCATTCATATATTTTCTTTTATAGTTTATGTTTTGACGGAATGATGCTTTTGACACCAATTTCTCTTTCAGAATTTCTATTCTTTTGAAGTGCGCTTCTTTTCATAGGTTATGATTTGATGTAAAGATTATGAAATCTATCTCTTTTTCATATTTTATGATGTGATTAAATGTTAATTATACCCATTACATTTCATCAGTTGTTATTTGGTGTTTATAGAACTCATCTCTTTTTATGGGTTATAATATGATTAATGTTTTATTATCTTGTGGAACATGTGTGAATGGTTTTATTATGAGATGGTTGGGATCTATATCTCCCTCCAATACATTCGGTAAAGATGGATTACTCATGAGTATAAATTCTATCCATGAACCATATTACATGTTCATAATGTTATGCATGGACCTAATTTCATGTTCATGAGTTTATTTGTGAACTTGAATACATGTTCACATTGTTATGAGTGAACCTTATTATGTGTTCACAATGTTATTCATGGACCTGGTTTCATGTCTATAAGTTTATGCGTGAACATGATTACATATTCACAATGTTATATGTGAACTTGATTACATGTTCACAATTTTATGTATGGACCTAGTTTCATGTTCATAAGGTTATGTGTGAACCTAATTACATGTTTGAAATGTTATGCATGGATCTGGTTTCATGTCCATAAGTTGATGTGTGGGTCTGATTTCATGTCCTTAACTTAATGATTGAACCTGTTTCTACTTATACATGTTTACAACATTATAAACAAATGTGCATGCCACAAATTCCATGTCTTATTACTATTTTGTGATTTTATGACTTATACTCATAATCCTATTATGATATATGTATTATGAACTTATAATATTTATTATGATCTCTAATATATTGAGTATGATCTTAAAATGTTATGCTAAAGTTTGATACCCTTTGTTTCACGTTATGCTTAGCATTTCCATTATTTACCCTTATTGAGCATTTGAGCTCACCCCTTTCTTATGTGTCATTTCCCTAGATTATAAATAAACTTTTTAGATTGAAGTAATAAACGTAGACATATTTATGGGAGATGTTGAAGATATTTCACTGAGATAAAAGATTTTGTTTCCAAGTTTTCAAAGATAGTAAACTATTATGTTCCTTGGGCATGTGTTTTTTGTAATATATTAAGTATTCATCTAAAATGATGTAATATACATGTATGTTAATCCTTGGTCTATATAAAGATCGTGATAAATGTATCCTTGAGGGGGTGACAAGTAGAGTATGTAGAAAAAGGGATCATAATAATTATCTCATCAAATATGATTATTCTATAAAATACTTGAAGATCATGTCATTGAAGATGTATGATTTCTTTATCTATATTCCTTGATAACTAAATTAAAATATATATAACACAAATGTGGAGAAAATTTAATTAATCAATGATATAAGAGAAGTTTAATAATGAAGGCATACCTAGGATTTTAATCCTATTATTTTTTATAAATACTTTTAACCTATTTTTTGAAGTGAGTGTCACTACAAAAAAATGGCTTATACCAAAGAAATTTATTGACAGATAATATATCTGTTGGTAAAAATGAGCATTTCCAAAATATATTATGTTTTATTTCTATTAATTTTTAATACCAACACTTCTTTATACCAACAGATATATCTATTGGTATTGATCGTTCAATAGCAACATATCATTTACTAATAGTTGAATCTATTGTTTTTTCATACTAATAACAACATTTCTTTTTCCGAAACCTGAATATATTATTAATAACAATTATTACCAATAAATCATTTATCGTTAATAATAATGTTACAATAAACTTTACAATAACAATTTTTTTTATCAAAAACCAATTAATAGAAACATTATATATATATTATTTTTACGATAAATGTAAATTTTTATTTCCTGGGGTTTTATTAAAAAAATCATAATTGATTTTAATTCTCTATTTTCTCAAAATATTGTTTGTTTTTATATTTTTCGATTTTCTCTAAATAATAATTGTTTTTATATTTTTCAATATTATTTATTTAATAAATATTTAAATACTTTTTATAAATAAACACTATCCAAATGGCATGTATTCAGCGTCGCCTCCCACCGCCCCGCCTCAAATCTCGCTGCCTCACCTCCCATCGTCGCTCCTCGCATCTCATTACCCTATCTTGTGTTGCATCCCACTACCTCATTGGTTCTCTATTCGCTCGCATTCAGTGGGGTTCTTCTTCTTCTTGTGATGCTATGTAGTGTTGGCTTTGTATATTGATTTCGGGGTTGTTTAGGTTTCTTTTGGTGTTTTCTATTTAGGGTTTCTTCCCCATCATTTTGAATCAACCGACTCGATTTGATCTTCCCTTTCTCTCTTTAGATTTGGGGTATGTCTATTTATGATTTAACCAGTGATTATTTCCCTGTTTCACATAATATATTTGGTGGGGGGATGTGATGGAGCTTGTGTTTGTTCAAGGCCTAGTTTTTTGTCTCAAATAGATGTTGAAGGAGTTGACCTGACCACCATTCACTGGTTGCTGGAGCATTTGAAATCCTAGAAGCACCTAGAGATTTTTCTGTCATTGTTGAAGGTTTCTCCAGTCGATCAGGCGGTGACTGTGAACCCTTAAAATTGGGTTTCTAGATTGTTAAAGCAGGAATCTTGGTTTTTATGCTCATAAATTTTGATAAACAATGGTGTTCTATGTAATGAGAAGTAAGCCTGCTCACTGGCACTAGGCACGAGTGATCTGTTACAAGTGGACAAGGTTGCGGTCCAAGGTGACTCTCAAGTGTCACTTGTGAAGTATTCTTTTCATAGAAAGGGTTCATTGTGGTCTGTGGTAGAAACAAGTGTGGGTATTCTTTCTCCCCTAATCCTTTTGTAGTTTTTGAGGAATTAGATTCTGTTTTGATGGGAATGTATGTTATAGGGATCAAAGAGGCAGAGGTAAGGAAAGTGAGTTCATCTCCAATGGGATGTGGCCCAATAACATGTGATAATTCTAAATAAGTCATCTCCTCTAGTTTGGGTGTGATGATGGGTTCTCTCTCAGGATACAAAGCATCTACTACTCTTATAAAATTATTTCTATAATGACATATAATGTAAGGGGATTGGATGTAAGGGTCAAAAGTGTTTACAACCGCAATAAAGTCCGTCTTTTTCAGGTAAATATTTTTATCATATTGTAACCTAAATAAAATTATAATAATATTCAGGTTTAATAATGGCACTTGGGTTTTAATAAATTTATGAATTCTAGCCCATACATCTGGTATATTTGGGTGTTCTGGAAACGGTGTGTTTACATTTTCTAAATTTTATCATACGTCCATGGTCCTGCAATAATATTTATTCTCTCCAAGTCTTTCTATTTATATATGTCTGTGTTGTTGCCTTTTCTACCATTGTATTTATAATATACATGATTCATGTATTTTCACTGATGATCCTTCATATAAATTTTCAATTGTATGCTTTCTTGATTATATTATTTTATTAAAATAAGCTCGATTTCATATTTCTTCTCATAAATCCATACATTCTATTAAAATTTTATGTGTCCTAAGTATCGATTCAATACCGTATTAAAATCCTAGCATGGAATGTATGACTGGTGAAAATTAAATGTATTTTGTTAATGTACTTGAAAACCTTGATTATTACTCGTTCCCCACCCCCTTTTTTGTGTTTTATTTGCTAGTGGCATTTTCCCAATTGATTATAAAGTAAACCTTGAATTTTTTTTATTTCTAAATTATTTTTGAGTCTTGAATTTGAGATTTTAAATCATATCAAATGTGAAGTCCTAGTTTAGATGAGAAGTGAAACTACTGATAATAATAAACCTGACTGCATTTCATTGAAGGGTGCACTATTATATTTACCATTTTCTAGAGAAATATAGATTTATTTGACCACTTTGATCATGCTTTTCATCTATATGTAAATATAGTTTTTCTTATATGAAACATTAGAATGTTTGAAGGTGCTTAATCCATATGAATGTGGGTTATCCATTTTTTGTAAAATTAAGAACATTTAAATATTATTTATTTTCATTATGGTTTATAATAAACTATACCTTGGTTACCAATATTTCAAAATTTTAAAAATGTAATTTGGAAAATATTTTTCATTATGGTTTATAATAAAATATACCTTGGATACATATATTTCTAACTTCTAAACATGGAATTTGGAAATTTTAGGGAATAATAAATGGTCTCAGTTTATATCATTCTTTTTTTATCTCACAATCATCCTTTTTCAAAACTAATTTCCCCCCCTTAATTTTTTTCTCAAATGCTTAGATTTTTTCCAATAATGCAATGTTACTCTGATCACTTTTTACATGAAAATAATTAAGATTTTGACAGGTTGATTGCAATGTGTAGGGATTGGAAGGTAACAATTTTGATCAATTTATCCCATTAGTTGATTACCTAGACCAAGAAACTTACAGGACAATACCAATTCGTTAAATTGGAAATTTTTTATGTCATGTGAAGTGTTAGACAGGATAAAAATTGGGGTTTTTTATCAGCTAACATGATCACAGCTATTGCAGCACATACCTTTAAATCAGCCTATAAATCATCTTTAGGTGATTCTATAGTAGAAAATATGATTCAGACACTCACATAAGGGGTAAGTAATTCAATAATATTTGATATATATAACACCTCGGCTTAGGTATGTTTCATTTTCAGTCTTCTGGAATTCTTTGCTATCCTTCAGGGTGAGTATCAAAGTATTTGTGTAAACATTGTGCAATTTACATATATACAGTCTATAATTTATATTTATAAATTCTATAATTATATATTTATAATTATATTCTCATATATATAATCAGTTTATGTAATTATATATTAATTTTTATATATTCTAAAATTATACATACTTTCAAACACACACATGTACACTTACACATTTTTATGATACATATTCATTCTTTAGTTTATATATACATCCTGAAATATATATTTTTATAATTAATATATATGGATTCAATATATATATATACTCACACAAAATACATTCTATAGTTTATATATATATATATTCTGACATGTACATATTTCTGATAAATATATAAATCTATAGTTTATATTTACATTCTGGAATATATATATTTTTGACAAATATCAATATTTCATATATATATATATGTGTGTATTTTAAATTTATATATATTGAATCATTATTCTCACTGATGTACAAGGTTTATTTAATATTGATACATTGAAAAACCATGGATGTCAACATGCATCACTAAGGCTCTGATTGACAACACTAACTGAAAACCGCATATAACACTTGTCATTTGAATCCATAACACTTACCATAAACCCATTTATTATCTTTGATGTATGAGGTTTATTTAATTCTTTCCAAATAACATTCTAGTTTGGTTGCAAGGATTATTCTTTTTCACGCAATGAAGATGATTTAAAGTGAGTGAAGATGGAGCTGGTATATTGGACCATTAAGTTTTTATTTCCTGGATTTCATGTGTGTATTGTTTAACTTTTCTGGCCTGATGCATCTTTCCATAGGTACAGATACACCTCGTGGATTGAAAATATTATCTTTAGATCAGACATTTGGGGTGCATTCTCCCATGCAGGATGTGGAGAATGAAAAATCCCTTTTGTGTTGAATACATGGTTCATGATGCAACAATTGATCATCTTATAAGTGAGATATTAGTTTTCTCCTCCCCCTTCCCAGCCAGTTTTTAGTTTTTTGTCTTCTATGAAAATATTATCTATATGAAAGATATTTAGACATGCTACAGAATGAGTTATTACATTTTTATTTAACTCCTCATTTCTTTTAAACCTGTTGTAGATTGAGTTGGAAATTTCTATTTCACTTATTTATGCTTTTGATCAAATGTGAGGGTGAAGAAAATGAATACATTCTTGAAAAAATAATCTGGTGATTTAATTGTTCACATGTATTCACCATCTAATTGGTTTTGTGAGTATCTGGTGACATATCTATGGCCTTAATACACTGATGGTTTCATGCTCAATTCCACTCTTATTCTATCAAATCTGTAGCTTTTACAAATTCAAAATTTCCATTCTAAATTCTGTTTTTTTTATAATTTTATTCATTTTTCAAATTGAAAGGATTTATATGCACTTAAAAATTTCTTCTACTTATCCCATTTCATTTACTTATGCGTCCAAATCTGGTATATCATTCATCCATTGAAACAGATTTTACACCTTATTTCCAGGAACCTCATCCTCTCTAAAAACCAAGACAAATCAGTCCCACTTCACCTTGCAAAAGATAGCCCAATAACATGTAATTTAATCCCAGATAATGGAGGATCATTCTATTTCTTCCACCTACATAAATGGGTAACAAATTCTCTATCACCCTCTTTAAAACTGTGGACAGCCCCTCACAAATTCTTCTCATGTTTCTTCTTATTCTGATGAATAAAATCCCTTCTAAGGTATTGTTTCCTTCACCAAAAAATGGAATTTATAAGGAATATAAACTATCATCAACAACATAGGGCATGTTGAGAAAGAAGTATTTTATCTAGGATTTAATAGTATAAAAAACCTCACATAGGATCTGGGCATTAAAAATCATTACAAAAAACCTCACTCAGGATCAGAAGGTCATTAAAAAGCAGTATAAAAACCCCCTTGTGCGATGTCAGAATTATTTTTTTATACTTTCATTTATTTCTATTTTGGTTTCATATTTTTCACTGATGCGTAGGTATGATTTTTGGTTGATAGTGATGTAGATATTGAAGCTGAAGGGTGTGACGTAGACTGAAGCTAGATGTGGATGGAGCGAGAGTTGGCATGGATGGGTTGGAGTTGGAGTTGGCATAGACCAGAGTTAGCATGGGGGTTAGAGCTAGCATGGATAGGATGGAGTTGGAACTGGAGCTCACATGGATGGGACAGAGTTGGAGTTGAAGTTAACATGGATGAGCAGAATTGTTGGGGCTGGAGCTGGCATAGATGGGCTGGAGTTTCTGGTGCTGGAGTTGCTGGCAATGATGGGCTGGAGTTGATGGGTTGGTGGATCGTGTTTGAGGGGATCCAGTATGGTGGGGGGAACCAGCAGGGTGGGGGGGGGGGGGGGGGTTGTCCAGCACCTTTGTATGAATTAGTTTTGTAATAAATTTTATTATTAATATAATTAATTCTTTTTGAAGTTTGAGAATTTTTTAAAATCGTTTTTAATTTAATAATTAATACATATGAATTATATATGATAAATTAATAAATATAATATGAAATTTAAAAAATATATTTTTTATTTAAATGTAATTTATAAAAAATATTATATGTTGGTGATATTATTACCAACAGATGAATTTGTCACCAGAACCTATTGCTAAACACTTTAGCCAACATATATGTTATCTTTTGGTATTATTATAATTGCAAAAAAAAACAATTTTATCTATCGTAAAAACATTTAGCGATGGAGTTTTTACAAACAGTTTAGTGACAGAGACATATATGTTGGTAAAAAAATTTACAAACAGAAAATTCACTTTTACCAACAAATTTGTCTATGTTGGAAAAAGTTAAATATTTTTTAGTGTGTAGAAGTTTCAAGTTGATTCATTTTATAACTGTTCTATATAAAAATTGGTATCTTCAGCCTAGAATACAAGTAGAAAACCCTTGAAGACAATATTGTGTGTTATCATTTCATTTGGTACCATTGTATTTTCTAAGGGATATCTTTTTCTTCTAAAACAAATCTTCTTGTTCTATACACTAATCATGGATCATGTAGACTTAGAGTAAGATGATTGATGAAATATTTCTTAAGAATAAATTGATTCACTATCCCAAGCATATTGTATTTCATGTTAATAAGGGGGAAAAATTGTAATGAATGTTTTAAAATAAAGGCAGTTGAAATAAATAAATATTCACATATTGAAATATTCATTTCGAATTTATTTCCATCAAATAATAAGGGGGATATTGATTATCCCACATTGTTTGTGTTTTATTTTTTTCAAGGTTTTTCAATGAATTAGAAGGATTTAAATGATGTCAATACATTAAAGAGGTTGTGTAGAATAAGTTTCTTATAAGTCTTGTTGAAGAATATATGTTTTTTAGAGAATAATATGTAGCTTGAATATTATACAGTTATTATGATGATGAAGCCCTAATTATCAATGATGAAGGACCCAATCTTTATGAAGAAGAAAATAATATGTTCTCAAGTATTTTTTTTATTTAGATCCTATAAATGGTTTTCTTTCATTTGGAATATTTAGAATATATTTTTACATGAAGTCAAAATATTATTTAAAGAATATTAGTTTCATAGGAATATTAGTGTGGTGATATTAATATCTCAAAACATGTTATTTTCTTTTTGAAGAACCACATTTGTTAAAAACGTAATAAAGGTGAATCCACTTTATGAAGTTTTCATTTTAAGTATAACATACGTATAATTGTGATCTGAACGAATAAATATGATTAGTCTAAAGATAAAAGAAGGGTTTTCTATAAGTATATCATACTGAGTTCCTAAAAAATCATTTTCATACAAGGAAATATGAAATTCAAGGGTATCAGAAAAATCATACTAAATAGAGACTTTTGTGTCAAACGAACTACGACAAACAGATAAAGGGTGGAACCATTTGTTTGTTTTATTTTATTTATAGTTACATCAGATTGAGTTGAAAAAACTAAGTTTTCTATAAAAATAATCTAAATCCATGATTAGTTTTATATTACTCATTGATTAAACATCCTAATGTCTTTTCATTATGATTCAAGAAAAAAATTATAATAATAAGTCTCTATAAAATGGATTAAAATCAAGAAATGATTTTTTTTTCTTCGTTATACCAAACATCATGATTACTAAAATTATCAAGGTTTAAGTTGAGGTTATTTTGATTATATTAAGTTGCATTATATGGATAGTCAAATGAAGTTTACCTGATGAATTTTAATAAAGTTATTTAATTTAGAGTTACAAATGATTTGGAAAATATTTTTGAGTCCTCAAATAGACTCTATCGGATAGAGTTTTAATAGATGATCAGATTGGGTTTTACAAATTCATCAGAAAAAGTTTTAAAAATTCATTGGAAAGAGGATTTTTGAATTATCATATCGAGATTTACAAGTCCATTGGATAGATTTTTTAGAGTAATTACAACAGATGGGGTTCTCTAAATGAATTATATCAGATAGATCCTACTAGATGGAGAATGTTTATAAATATATCATGTATTGGTTTGTAGATCTTTTTACTCAACATAATATTATCGAATAGATAATTTTCTATGATTATGTTTTGAATGATGTTTCAAGGATTTTTACAAAGTTTTATAAATTCATTCATTATGATTATGTTGATCTTTTCTTTCAACATTCTAAAATCTAGTAGAGATTTGAGGAGGTTTTGAATAGATTGTTCATGCTAATATATAAGTATGTTCTTGGGAAGTACTTTTAATCTTATTTACATAGATATTTTAAGTTTTTAAACTAAATAAATATTAAATTAGGTTATTGAAATTTTGGGTGGGAACTTTGAATTTGAAGTTCACACTCCTCCCTTACTTTACATAGAAACGATTCCTATATAAAGGAGAGTAAAAGTGTTGTGATTGAGTTGTTTCAACAGTTATTATTATTAAAGAAGTGAAGTGTAGAAGTGAGGTTATAGAAATCGAGATTGAGAGTAATTATATTTTGTGTAAAATTATTAGGTAGAGAGGTATCGGGTAGAGAGGTGCTGGATAGAGAGGGTAATATAAATATGATATTGGACACATAGGTTTTAGAGAGATTAGTTTCAAATGAACATGTTCTGAATGAAGAATATGGGTATTAGATGAAGAATGTATCAGATAAAGTATATCAGACAAAGAAATTATAGATGAATGGTATAAGATGTAGGATTTTTTTAATAAATAGTTATTTGGAGGATTAGAGAATAATTGGATGAATAGATGATGAAAATAGAAGTTTCCATATGATCAGGTTTTCCAAAAAAGTGAAGAATAAATTGGGGATAAGTATTACAGATAGTGAGAAAAATAGGTGTTTCACATGTGAAAGAAAAGAAGCATTCCAATTTACTAGTGTTAAGGGGAAGAAGGTTATGTCAAATACATTTTATACAGTGTAAGAAGAATGAGAAGATATTTCTTGAATGCTATTGTATAAGTAATAGAAGAGGAAGAAGAACAAATTTAGCACTACAACATTCAATAGAAGTCACATCTGGTGGAGGAATTTCTTGAAGTTATAAAGAACCTAATAAAGTTAAAGATTGTATACATAGGAAGTATAAAGATCCTATAACAAACTATAGTTTGATTAGAAATTCACCATTCTAGGGAATTATGATTGTTTTCTATCCCCCTCCTAAAGTGTAAGGAACCACACTTGGTCTCGAAATTGTTTTCTAGCCAAACCATTGTATTTTTTATCTCATTTTAGTTTAGAATTTTTATGATGGTCACCATAATAACCAAAAAGGACTAGATACTACTATTGAGTAGTGAACCTTGTAAAAACATCATGTACCATCCTTCACTCACTTTCATCTACTTATATAAAAAAATAAAAAGTGAAAAACATAATCAAGATACTAACAAGTCTAAGAGGTAAAGGAATAAAAAGTTTTATTTTCTAAATAAGTACCCAAAATTGATTCACCCCCCCAAGTGTTGATCATATCTAAAAGTATTTATCATAGATAATAACCCTGAAAATAGGGAACAATATCCATAAATGGTGAAATACCTAAAATAAGTGAGACAAAATAGAGAATAAGATACATATAGTGTTAGCCTTACCCCAGGATACCTCATATGATGAATGGTTCCAATAACCATACAGAAATGAGGGAGAACCCTCATGGAACCCAAAAGAGGGGAGAGAGGGAGACATCCATTACTCCCTTGCTTAATGGCCTCACCCTTTCCATTTTTTCCATTTTAAAATAAATCAATTTTTTTAAAACTAGACCAATGTAGTGCCCTCATGGTTCACACCATGAATTATCAAGACATGGGACCCACCCCTTTTCTAGCTCTCTCATGTCATCATGCGTAGTATCATGACATGAATGGTTGTAGTATGCTACCATTTCTTCTACAGACTAGTCTATTTTACCCGAAACCTCCTATGGAATACTCCCAAATGTTATGACATTTAAAATAAATCATTTTTCACAAAATTTAACCCAATCCTCACATTAAATATGGTCTGAGATTTTATAATCTCCCAACATTATAATAGCTCATCCTTGAGATATTTGGACATATACTGACCCAAACTCTTATGCATATTGAGTGTCCCACTCTCCACTTTTCTGAACACTCAAAATGGTAACAAATGCATCATCATCATTCCAAACATACCAAACTACCCTAGCTATTCACTCAATAAGATGCTTCCTTATGTGGAACTTCCCACCATAGGAATCAACTACCTAGTCACTTCCTAACCCATTTCCTGACATCCTGAAGGTTCCACACCAACCATTATTTTAGAAGACACATATTTCAATCATCATACACTTTCATTTCCACATCCCAATTTATGATTATCTCATAAATACATCATATATGATGATTATAATTTTTTATATCACTCTTGAGGCTCCCATAAATTCTGCATCATAACCAAAGACCGAAAAAGTCCCTCATAAAAAATGATGATTACAAAAGTCTTGTCATATAGACAATTCTCACAAAATTCTTACATCACACTCGATGCCAAAAAAAATTCCCTAATTCCATGACATACCTTATTTATCATGAACTGCTCTTGATGATCACATATCAACCAACACTTAATTATTTCACTTATCATACATACAACCCATACACTAGGACTGATCATTCAAAAAAATCTTGGCCAACCTCATAGAATACATATAACTATCATCAACTCTATGTCCTACTTTAGACCTATCAGATTGACCACATACAACTAGCCTAAAGCCCAACTTCCAGATTCATATCCTCCCTATGGAGTTTTAATCACTGTTTTTCACTTCCACTATAGTCGGATATCTCTCTCCCTACCACATCCTATGTGGTTATTTGTATCCTAGCTACCATATCTTAGTACCACTATCAATCTTACCTCAGATCCTTGAGTCTGACTTGAAACTTGACTTCTATCTTTCTATGATGTTTTACAACAAAAAATCTCTAAATTCCACATCTAGAAACATGCCCAACACTCCTTTAGAGGTTGTTCACATTGAGCTGAAATGTTTCTTGTGTGCCCACACTAAAAACATACCATCAATTAACTACTCTGTGGTGACCTCCCCAAGACTTGGGTATGTCTACCCTATTGGGTCTTTGTATGGCCTTGCTTATTACTACCCAGATCTCCACTGTCTATCTTTTCCAATTCCGTTGTTCGTATCAGCATAGTCCCATTTATCAAGCTCCCCTCAACTATCAATTTCTGATTCACTACCTCTAGGAATGAGGTCAATTCAAATATATTTCCCAGTACACAGATAGCATTCTGCAAACCATCATTGAATCATTACACCATGTTGATATCATCTCCTGCTATACTTGGTGAAAAATACAACCAGTCTGTGAACCATTTTTAATAATCCATTACTAAATTTTCTCCCTACTTCAAGTTAAAAAAAATAATAGGCTTGATCCAACCTCAAGGATTCAGGGAAAAAGTTATCAAAGAACATAGTCCTGTATTCCATACACATCAGTCCCTCATGCCTATCTATGTGCACCTATATGTACCACCAGCGCTTCATTGATACCCTGAGAATATATGTGTCCAACATCACCTTCTTACCTGGGGGTGTCTCAATCTGATAAAAAATAGTCTTCACATACTCTATACAAAACTCTCTTACTTATGGTCCACCCTCTCCCCAGAAAAAAGGAGGGTATTGTGACCTAAACTCATGAGTCGGATATGCCATGGATGGATCAGCTTCTTAATCTCTCTGATCAATGATTTTAATTACATGCACAAAACTCGCTATGATTTTATCATACAACCATGGCCCAAACATCACTACCCACTATGGCCCAAACTCCTCTACCCATTGTGGTTGTTCTACCTGCCTCAATGCCATCATCTGAATCTCATTCTCACCCATACCCTAAGGGGACTCATCTCATGCATACCATGGTGGCACCACAACTCTTCCCTCTTAACACTCCAACCAAGGCTTTCTCAGTGGTATCATGTTGAGAACCAAATACCATGACCAATAAAATATTAATCCAAATATATCAAATGTATAAATCTATAATAGCAAGAACATCTCACAACCTTTACACCTCCCTACCAAACTCATATCGCGTATCATTTAGCCTCATAGACTCCTAACAACCCATATCAGAGTCAAGAACCACACATATTGTATAAATATGAGATCACATTCTCCCCACATTTAGAATCAAATACCTATTCTAGCTGAATAGAATTCCCCCAACAGGTTATGAATGAGAAAACAAATAGTCTTTTTTTAAACTTTAAACAGATCGACCCCTTTCCTTTTCAAAACCACTACCTTTCCCTAGGATATCTAAGTAGAATGCCACTAAGAGACTGTGCATAAAACACTATTAAGTCAGTTATTTATCCTTTAAATAGATCACTCCATTCCTTTAGTTTGGGTTCTAAGAAACAATCACAATCAAACACATATGTCATGTGATCCGTAAGTTATTATCATGATCCATGTGTACTCCCTCTTGACTCTTGAGCCAAGGTCCAGAAATAATAATTAATATAAAATGTAATTTAATCCAAATCAATAACTAAAATACAATAGTGAAAACTAGAAAAAAAATATCATTAACCATGGTAAATTGGACTCTAATTAATGTAGGTACTGGCTAGACACTCAACATAACCTCTATCCCATGTTCTGACACATTCCGAAGCTCCAGTCTATCACAACCCAAATAACATGCCACTTTTTAATAACACACCTTTAATACCACATTTAAATTACTATAATATTGTTACCAATTGAAATTAGCATCCTTTGATACTACTGTGTCATTCCCAATCTCTTTGATGTTATGAGGTAACACCAATATTTGATCTGATACCACTTTGTAATGCCCCATCCTAAGAGCCACTAAACTGTTGCACTGGTTCATAGAGTCATTAGACCTTATGTGGGCCTCCTTATATGTTAAACTATATTAACTAGTGTAAAAGGTCTAATGGATGATAGGGGGGACACAATACCATGTTGTGATAATAGTAGTAGTAATAATAATAATAATAATAATAATAACGATTTAGAATCAATAAATTAAACAAGATGAAAACTATTTAAAATAATAGTAGTAACATGAGAAAAGTACACCTACTATATATACCAGATAATATCTACATTTCATGAAGGGCATATATATAAGTCAATATGATCACCCATGGACTGATCATATATGTACATGACTAAAAACACCAAACATATCCTTATCTCAGACCCGAGTAACCACCTAGTCTATATTCCAAAAACCAAGACATAAATCTCATGAATCCTTTACATATCCCCATGAACTAAACTAAAAATATAGATCTCAATCCATTTCCTACGCCAAAAACTATAAATTCTATTCATGTTTGTAAGGGCTCATGCAAGGTTTGAGTTTGAACACTATAAAGACCCGTAAATTTCAAGGAAATTTTTTTCTTAATTTTCTTGGGAATTTTACAAGAACGCAGTTTCTGACGGCGCCTGATTACGAGGCCCGGTGTGCCCGGAATCATTTTCCGAAGTTTGGCTCGGGTACGTTCAGTGAACAGACGAGCGGGTTTTTCTAACTTTTGAACTGGTGCCCGGAATCGAATTCTGAGGGCACCGATGAAATCGCAGCGCCGGTATTCTCTTAGAAACGCCTCTTTCGGAATTGCGTTTGCTCGGGTGTGGTTTTTAATTTTCGGGCTTAAAGTTAAGAAATAAAATAATTTTGCGACAACTTTATTTTATTTCACTTAAGCCGCTTGGAAGCCACTTAAAGCCACTTAAAGGTGGCTTGAACTGAGTTGAACCAGATAGGATGCTATCCAGAAATATCCTACCCCCTTGGTAGGATATTTGCGAGGTGGGGCCCGCACGAGCCCTGCTGTTTCTTTCCGCTAAGAAACACACCCGCGAAAACCCGTCTTAATGAAAGTCAACTGACGCGTTTCTTAAAATATTAACAGACCATTTAAATGGGCTGTTTCTTTCGTGAATTAAATGGGCTGTTTCTTTCATTGAATTAATTCAACGAATTGATGGATCGTTTCTTAACCAGTTTTCAAATTCGTTGGCGTAATAATAAAATAAGACCAACCTTTTTCTTTTGGAGGATTACTCGTTGAGAAAGGATCCTTGAACCTTCAGCCTCCTTCGCGAAGAACGCGAAGAACGCGAAGAACGCCGAACCCGGAAATCGACGACGCGACGTCGTGATCCGCGACGCCGACAACGTTCTTCTGCGACGTCTCTTCCTCCGCGACGGATCTTTGATCGGCTGCTTGAGGTAAGAGTCTCGGACCTTCCTTTTTATCTCCTTCGTGGTTCTTAACCAAAACACGGATTTAATTAATTAAATTAAATCTGCTGTTTCATGGTGTGTTGAGTTCGCCAACTCAACGCCGTGTTCCGCGACGACGCGACGCCCTTCCGCGACGACGCGACGATCTCCACCTTCCGCGATGATCAATTTCCACGAAGAACGCTCACGCGCGACGTCCAGCGAGGTAGGGATTTATTTTGGAAATACCCCTCCTTATATTCCCGTGAACATTCTTTAAAAATTAAAGAATCGGAATCAAAGAAACAATTTTATATTATTAAAATTGTTGGTTCATGTGTTTAACATTTTATTTTTCTCTCATTGATTATCTCTAACGCCGAGGGTGCGGGCCAGAAGAACACGACCCAGCGACCCTCCGCCGTTCTTCGTTTTTGCGGATTTGACGGGCGACGGCGGAAAGTGCCGCAACGGATGTTTGATGTTTCCGCAGTGAAGGACGAGTCCCGGGAGGAACAACGGCGCAGACGGGAAGGAAAACGGGCCACCGGAGCGACTCCGGCGGCCCGCGGAAGCCTGTGGCGGCGTGGGTCGCCGGCGCAGCGGCGCCGGCGGCCGGAGGCGGCGGCACCCCGCGGGTGTCCAGCGCGACACCCCGCGGGTGTCCAGCGCGGCACCCCGCGGGTGCCGCGGGTGCGGCGGGGCTGTCACGCGGCACCCCGCGGGTGTCCAGCGCGGCACCCCGCGGGTGCCGCGGGGTTGTCACGCGGCGCGTCCGGCTGTCTGGCCGACACCCCGCGAGTGCCGCGAGGGTGTCACGCGGGGCGGCAGCTTTCCCCCGCATCGGCCGCTCGGCCAAGCCGAGCCGGACCGGCCCTGGCCGGGCCGAGCCGGGCCAACTGGGTCGGGCTGGGCCAACCGGTTCGGACCCGACCCGGTTCGGGCCAACCAGGGGGGTCGGGCCGGGTCGGCCCGGGCCCGGACCCCCCGTCTTCGGACGGTTTTCGTTCAAACGCTCGTAACTTGAGCTACGGGCCTCCAAACGACTTGCCTTCAGCGGCGACGCGATCCTTGGATCGAGACGGTCGTTTCGGTCTATCACACTCAAGGTTTCGGAATACTTTGCATTCGGCCGGGTTGGTTCGTACCGGAAACCAACCGGGCCCTCGGAGCGGAAATGCTCATATCTTGAGCTACGAACGTCCGATTGACATTCTGTCAGCTTTGTTGAGTTCCTCTTTGTGAGACGGATCTTTTGGCTTACTCCGCTCGAGGTTGGGATGCCGTCAGAGTGCGGTCGGGTTGGTTCGCTCACGAATCCAACCGGGATCCTGGAACGAAAAAGCCAATAACTCACAGACCGGGCGTCCGATTGACGCGTCGTCTGTCTCGTTGCTTTCCTCTTGATGAGACGGAACTTTTGGCATCCTCCGCCCTAGTTTTGGATGCAGATGGATATTGGCCGTGTTGGATCGCACTGAAATCCAGCCGGGCCCCTGGAACGGAAAAGCTGATATCTTTCAGACCAGACGTCCGTTTGACGAACCGTCAGCGGCGTTGGTGATCATGTTGAAAAATGGTCCCTATGAGTATACCCTATGAGTGTTCGGGATATAGTTGAGTTACGGCCAGATTGGTTCGCACACGAAACCAACCGGGCCCCTGGGACGAAAAGGCTAATAACTCACAGACCGAGCGTCTGATTGACGCGTTGTCTGTTGCGTTGAGACCCCTATGACGAGGTGTTCCTTTGAGATACATACTTGCGGGACTTTGTGATACTTGGAGTATCTACTAGTAGCTCATGGGGCGGACCCTCCCAGAGACGAGCGGGCGGAGCACGGAGACTGTGTAGCTGACGGAGACCCGACGACTGTTGATCGAACGACTCGGTGTGTTGTAGAGGTGCGCTTGGTTGTAGCGGCACATGGGAGCGCTTGGTTGTAGCGGCAGACCCACGACAGAGGTGCGCTTGGCTGTAGAGGCACATGGGAGCGCTTGGTTGTAGCGGCAGACCCACGAAAGAGGTGCGCTTGGCTGTAGCGGCACATGGGAGCGATTGGTTGTAGCGGCAGACCCACGATAGAGGTGCGCTTGGTTGTAGCGGCACATGGGAGCGCTTGGTTGTAGCGGCAGACCCACGACAGAGGTGCACTCGGTTGTAGCGGCAGACCCACGACAGAGGTGCACTTGGTTGTAGCGGCACATGGGAGCGCTTGGTTGTAGCGACAAACCCACGACAGAGGTGCGTTTGGCTGTAGCGGCACATGGGAGCGCTTGGTTGTAGCGGAAGACCCATGACAGAGGTGCGCTTGGCTGTAGCGGCACATGGGAGCGCTTGGTTGTAGCGGCAGACCCACGACAGAGGTGCGCTTGGTTGTAGCGGCACAAGGGAGCGCTTGGTTGTAGCGGCAGACCCACGACAGAGGTGCGCTTGGTTGTAGCGGCACATGGGAGCGCTTGGTTGTAGCGGCTGGCCCGCAATACTCGTTAGGTGGAGCACTACAGCAGTCTTAAGTTAATGGGCAGTACCTCGGAGTTGTGACAGGACCACTATACCCTCCAGAGACGGAGCTCTTCAACAGTTACGGTTTCGATGATGAAAATCCTGGTTTGAGCTGAGACTTTTGACCTTGTGTTTGCCTCATGATTGAGATGGGTTACTTGATAACTTAGGTATATGTATGGGCATATACCTAAGTAGAGGTTATCTGTTGAGATCTTCTTTGTGGTTATCCTTGTTGGATTTAGTGAGACCTTGAGGGTCTCGGGGTCCCTACTGAGTATCGTTATACTCACCCCTGCACGGGCTATGCCCGCACTACGTTGTGTTGGTTGCAGACGACAAACAGCGTTGATCGTGGCTGAGGCTTGCAGAGCAGGACGGTACCTGGAGGTGGTCCACTGGGTGGGACGTACTCGGAGCGGACGGTGGGACCCGAGGAGCATTGGAGCTATCTGTACCCACCCTTCAGGTGGGATTTCCAGTGGACAGCTCGGTGTAGCGGCTTTTACTTTACAGTTGTTGTTTTCCCTTTCGAGTTGTACTTTACTTCCAGTTGGGTTTGTATACTGGCCCATTTACTTTTCTGAACATCATTTGTACTCTGTTTTTACGTAGTGTTTACTTTTCCGCTTGCTTACTCTGTGGTGCTTGTTTACTTTACAAAGGAAATGCCTTCCCTTTTTACCGGGATTTACGCCTTGGTGCTAGTCGCCAGCCCCTGGCCTATGGAAGGTGGGCTTGGGGTAGTCACGGCACGGGCCCTGAGGACGGGTCGTGACAAATTGGTATCAGAGGTGGTCGGTTCTACCGGGGACTCTGATCTTTCTTCTATGTGAAGCAATAGTGTTTAGCGTATTGGGTGTGGTTATCAGTCCAGGGAGTCCAGTGTTGGTGCGGCGGCCGACGTATCCGTACACCAGGACCCTGACTTCTGATTTCCGAATTAATGCACGAAAACATTGATTGCATGTGTGTTCAAGTTTTCTATGTGATTACTTGTGCCAGCTCACCAGGTATACTGTCCTTACCGTGGCGCACCTGTTTCTTTTAGGATGGCCCCACGACGACATCCATCTAGGATTCCGAGAGTGGAGCGTGATGAAAGCCCACCGAGCATCGAGGACTCGGTACAAGGCCCTTTGACAGCTGAGGCACCGGCGGTACCTTTACCCGTCGAGCCCTCGATGCTTCCAGCGCTGACCGCTGACGATGCACGATGCCTCGGAGCTCTGCACGAGTTCCAGTGCCAGCGACCACCCAGGTTCCGTGGGGAGACTGACCCCCAGGCAGCCGAGGACTGGCTGGAAGCGGTCGTCCGAGTTTTCAGATTAGTGAGGACACCAGCAGACCTCATGGTGATCCTCGCAGCGATTCTCCTACACGCGGCAGCAGGCAGATGGTGGAGCTTGATGCTCTAGGTGCACGATGAGGCCTCCCTCATCTGGAAGGACTTCGAGAGCCTCTTCCGCTCAGAGTTCATCCCGGTCACCCTCCGTGCGGTGCGCATTCAGGAGCTTCTTCAGCTGCGGCAGGGCAGCTTGACGGTAGCCCAGTACATGGCGAGGTTCACCGACCTTTCTCGCTACTCGACAGACATGGTACGGGACCCCTTATTCCGGGCCCGGACCTTCGAGCAGGGATTGAGACACGAGATAAGGGCATCGCTGATCTCCCTCAGCATCCCGACCCATGAAGGAGTGCTAGAGAGAGCCCTTCGGATCGAGAGATTTCTGGCTAAGTCTACAGTGAGACCTACCGCAGGGCGGCAGGTGGCGGAGTCTTCGGCAGTAGGTAGCCGACGGATGACTCAGGGTTCCGGCAGACGACCTCGGGACACTGGCTCAGCAGTGCGGGGCACATAACGCGAAGCCAGCCTCCCGAGAGGCAGGCAGTGCTACTCGTGCGGCGGGCAGGGCCACATGGCTCGTGACTACCCGACCCTCCGTACCGAGGAGCAGCAGACAGTGGAGGGGCCACCCAGGCAGAGGCAGAGGGTCGACCGTGGCGGTCCGCAAGGAGGAGGCGGATGAGGCAAAGAAGCTGGCCGAGCAGCAGGTGGTGGGTGACGCTTTGAGGCTCTGCCACCACCACCACCAGGCGGTCCACCCCGACCGCAGGGGACAGGAGGACATGGGAGAGCTCATCTTCAGGCAGTTGAGGCCTATGATCATGGGGCTCCGGGAGCAGATGGACCGGAGCGGGACTAGCTCCAGACCTGGAGAATTTTGTTCATGTTGCTTCTAGTTTTGTTGATGTATGTTTGTAGATGCTTTGTGTCTTTGTACTTGAGCTGCAGTAATAAAATACACCTTTTCTTGTGGCATTTACTTCCCCGTCCTCTCTTGTATTGTTACTAAGAGGTTCCAGTTTTTACTGTTGACTTGACCCTCACTTGTGAGACATCTACTGGAGGAGACCCAGTTACCACACACTGATGCCGAACGTGTGACTCAACCCTTGGAGGCGAGAGTAACGGTTGGATCTCTTGGTAGTAGCGTCGAGGCCTTACGACGTCATCCTTGGTATGGATTAGTATCATCCATGTTGGGATTGACCGTAGTAGGCGAAGAACGTGGTTCATCCAGGGTATGAGACCAGATTTCTCTTATCGGCAAGGAAGAAATCATGGCAGCTCTAGTGGGACCAGAGGTGGTCTGGGCCACGATAGAGAAGGTCCAGGTGAGCACATGGGAGCGGAAGGCTCAGATGCGTGCTCAGTACCGCCTTTGTATCCCTAGTTTGTGTTGAAGCTTTACGGGGACGTAAAGCCCTGTGGTGGGAGTAATGTAAAGACCCATAAATTTCAAGGAAATTTTTTTCTTAATTTTCTTGGAAATTTTATTAGAACGCAGTTTCTGACGGCGCCTGATTCCGAGGCCCGGTGTGCCCGGAATCATTTTCCGAAGTTTGGCTCGGGTACGTTCAGTGAACGGACGAGCGGGTTTTTCTAACTTTTGAACCGGTGCCCGGAATCAAATTTTGATGGCACCGATGAAATCGCAGCGCCAATATTCGCTTAGAAACGCCTCTTCCGGAGTTGATTTTGCTCGGGTGTGGTTTTTAATTTTCGGGCTTAAAGTTAAGAAATAAAATAATTTTGCGACAACTTTATTTTATTTCACTTAAGCCGCTTGGAAGCCACTTAAATCCAATTAAAGGCGGCTTGAACTGAGTTGAACCAGATAGGATGCTATCCAGAAATATCCTACCCCCTTGGTAGGATATTTGCGAGGTGGGGCCCGCACGAGCCCTGCCATTTCTTTCCGCTAAGAAACGCACCCGCAAAAACCCGTCTTAATGAATGTCAACTGACGCGTTTCTTAATTTCTTAACAGACCATTTAAATGGGCTGTTTCTTTTGTGAATTAAATGGGATGTTTCTTTCGTTGAATTAATTCAACGAATTGATGGATCGTTTCTTAACCAGTTTTCAAATTCGTTGGCGTAATAATAAAATAAGACCAACCTTTTTATTTTGGAGGATTACTCGTTGAGAAAGGATCCTTGAACCTTCAGCCTCCTTCGCGAAGAACGCGAAGATCACGGAGAACGCGAAGAACGCCAAACCCGGAAATCGACGACGCGACGCCGTGATCCGCGACGCCGACAACGTTCTTCTGCGACGTCTCTTCCTCCGCGAGGGATCTTCGATCGGCTGCTTGAGGTAGGAGTCTCGGACCTTCCTTTTTATCTCCTTCGTGGTTCTTAACCAAAACACGGATTTAATTAATTAAATTAAATCTGCTGTTTCATGGTGCGTTGAGTTCGCCGACTCAACGCCGTGTTCCGCGACGACGTGACTCCCTTCCGCGACGACGCGACGATCTCCACCTTCCGCGACGAGAAATTTCCACAAAGAACGCTCACGCGCGACGTCCAGCGAGGTAGGGATTTATTTTGGAAATACCCCTCCTTATATTCCCGTGAACATTCTTTACAAATTAATGAACTGGAATCAAAGAAACAATTTTATTTTATTAAAATTGTTGGTTCATGTGTTGAACATTTAATTTTTCTCCCATTGATTATCTCTAACGCGGAGGGTGCGGGCCAAACGAACACGGCCCAGCGACCCTCCGCCATTCTTCGTTTTTGCGGATTTGACGGGCGACGGTGGAAAGTGCCGCAACGGATGTTTGATGTTTCCGCAGTGAAGGACGAGTCCCGGGAGGAACAACGGCGCAGACGGGAAGGAAAACGGGCCACCGGAGCGACTCCGGCGGCCCGCGGAAGCCGGTGGCGGCGCGGGTCACCGGCGCGGCGGGGCCGGCGGCCGGAGGCGGTGGCACCCCGCGGGTGTCCAGCGTGGCACCCCGTGGGTGTCCAGCGCGACACCCCGCGGGTGCCGCAGGGTTGTCACGCGGCACCCCGCGGGTGTCCAGCGCGGCACCCCGTGGGTGCCACGGGGTTGTCACGCGGCACCCCGCGGGTGTCCAGGGCGACACCCCGCTGGTGCCGCGGGTGTCCAGGGTGGCACCCCGCGGGTGCCGCGGGGTTGTCACGCGGCGCGTCCGGCTGTTTGGCCGACACCCCGCGGGTGTCGCGGGGGTGTCACGCGAGGCGGCGGCTTTCCCCCGCATCGGCCGCATGGTCGAGCCGAGCCGGACCGGCCCTGGCCGGGCCGGGCCGGGCCAACCGGGTTGGACCCAACCCGGTTCGGGCCAACCAGGGGGGGTCGGCCCGGGTCGGCCCGGGTCGGCCCGGGCCCGGACCCCCCTTCTTCAGACGGTTTTCATTCAAACACCCGTAACTTGAGCTACGAGCCTCCAAACGACTCGCCGTCAGCGGCGACGCGATCCTTGGATCGAGACGGTCGTTTCGGTCTATCATACTCAAGGTTTCAGAATACTTTGAGTTCGGCCGGGTTGGTTCGTACACGAAACCAACCGGGCCCTCGGAGCGGAAACGCTCATATCTTGAGCTACGAACGTCCGATTGACATGCTGTCAGCTTTGTTGAGTTCTTCTTTGTGAGACGGATCTTTTGGATTACTCCGCTCGAGGATGGGATGTCGTCGGAGTGCGGTCGGGTTGGTTTGCTCACGAATCCAACCGGGCTCCTGGAACGAAAAAGCCAATAACTCACAGACCGGGCGTCCGATTGACGCGCCGTCTGTCTCGTTGCTTTCCTCTTGATGAGACAGAACTTTTGGCATCCTCCACCCTAGTTTTGGATGCAGATGGATAGTGGCCGGTTTGGATCGCACTGAAATCCAACCGGGCCCCTGTAATGGAAAAGTTGATATCTTTCAGACCAGACGTCCGTTTGACGAACCGTCAGCGGCGTTGGTGATCACATTGAAAAACAGTCCCAATGAGTATACCCTATGAGTGTTCGGGGTATAGTTGAGTTACGGCCGGATTGGTTCGCACACGAAACCAACCGGGCCCCTAGGATGAAAAGGCTAATAACTCACAGACCGGGCGTCCGATTGACGCGCCATCTGTTGCGTTGAGACGCCTATGAAGATGTGGTCCTTTGAGATACTTCCTTGCGGGACTTTGTGATACTTGGAGTATCGACCAGTAGCTCGTGGGGCAGACCCTCCAGGAGACGAGCGGGCGGAGCACGGAGACCGTGTAGCTGACGGAGACCCGACGACTGCTGATCGAACGACTCGGTGTGTTGTAGAGGTGCGCTTGGTTGTAGCGGAACATGGGAGCGCTTGGTTGTAGCGGCCGACCCACGATAGAGGTGCGCTTGGCTGTAGCGTCACATGGGAGCACTTGGTTGTAGCGGCAGACCCACGACAGAGGTGCGCTTGGTTGTAGCGGCACATGGGAGTGCTTGGTTGTAGCGACAGACCCACGACATAGGTGAGCTTGGTTGTAGCGGCACATGGGAGCTCTTGGTTGTAGCGGAAGACCCACGACAGAGGTGCGCTTGGTTGTAGCGGCACATGAGAGCGCTTGGTTGTAGCGGCAGACCCACGACAGAGGTGCGCTTGGCTGTAGCGGCACATGGGAGCGCTTGGTTGTAGCGGCAGACCCACGATAGAGGTGCGCATGGCTTTAGCGGCACATGGGAGCGCTTGGTTGTAGCGGCATACCCACGACCGAGGTGCGCTTGGTTGTAGCGGCACATGGGAGCGCTTGGTTGTAGCGGCAGACCCACGACAGAGGTGCGCTTGGTTGTAGCGGCACATGGGAGTGCTTGGTTGTAGCGGCTGGCCTGCAATACTCGTTAGGTGGAGTACTACAGCAGTCTTAAGTTAATGGGCAGTACCTCGGAGTTGTGACAGGACCACTGTACACTCCAGAGACGGAGCTCTTCAACAGTTACGGTTTCGATGATGAAAATCCTGGTTTGAGCTGAGACTTTTGACCTTGTGTTTGCATCATGATTGAGATGGGTTACTTGATAACTTAGGTATATGTATGGGCATATACTTAAGTAGAGGTTATCTGTTGAGATCTTCTTTGTGGTTATCCTTGTTGGATTTAGTGAGACCTTGAGGGTCTCGGGGTCCCTACTGAGTATCGTTATACTCACCCCTGCACAGGCTATGCCCGCACTACGTTGTGTTGGTTGCAGACGAGGGGCAGCGTTGATCGTGGCTGAGGCTTGCAGAGCAGGACGGTACCTGGAGGTGGTCCACTGGGTGGGACGTACTCGGAGCGGACGGTGGGACCCGAGGAGCATTGGAGCTATATGTACCCACCCTTCAGGTGGGATTTCTAGTGGACAGCTCGGTGTAGCGGCTTTTACTTTACAGTTGTTGTTTTCCCTTCCGAGTTGTACTTTACTTTCAGTTGGGTTTGTATACTGGCCCATTTACTTTTCCGCACTTCATTTGTACTCTGTTTTTACGTAGTGTTTACTTTTCCGCTTGCTTACTCTGTGGTGCTTGTTTACTTTACAAAGGCAATGCCTTCCCTTTTACCGGGATTTACACCTTGGTGCTAGTTGCCAGCCCCTGGCCTATGGAAGGCGGGTTTGGGGTAGTCACGGCACGGGCCCTGAGGACGGGTCGTGACAAACACAGTAGGACATAATCAATAGTTACCCTAGATTATACCCATACATATACTAGTGTATGAAAAATTTAAATAAACTACAATAAACACATATCCCATAACCCACATTACTTGTGCTCATCAACCATAATAAAAACTTTACATACCTCATCCAACCAAGAGTGAAATGATGCATCCATGGTCTAACATGATAGAAGATCCATCAAACTTCCATCCATTCTCATAACATATAACACCACATGCCAACCATGAACACATACCACATGACATCACTTGTATTTGACACTAAATAACAACCTAAAGTCAACCCAATACCCCAAAGTCACATCCACAAGGCATGTCAAAAATCCCTCATACTTACAAATATTCAATCACAACTGGCTATATATCCCAACATCCTAATTCATGGTGATACCTACCCTTTTTGATCTTATTCCATAAGACCCCAACATAGTGTTGAGCCTCATACCCCATCTAATAATATCATGCACCATCAATTGTGTCCTCCTTTTTTGAGAACCTTTTCTATATTTATGCTCAATTACATCACCTATGTCGCTAGATATATAGAGGCATCTAATAATAATGAGGGTTCAACACCACCTCACTAAGACCTATCTTATGTTCACATGACCCCAATGGAATTGTTAGAAAATCATGGTGGGTAGTAATCACAAAAAATCCTTATTTAAACCTTTGTAGAACCTTTTTTCGCCACCTTTGAACCACATCGCCACACTTATGGTTATTAACATAACACATTCTCACATGGTCCATTCCCAACACATTCTCATAGAACTAAATCGACTATAACCTCACTTTTATAAATTTACATAACCAGCACAATCATACTGAACCAACCATGGAACCCTGATCCATACATTTCATTCTATACCAATCTCAATAATAACCTTTAACACATGATACTACCCTCTATTATCTCGTAAGAACAATAGAAAATAAAATCATTAAATGGATGGTCTTACCAATACCACCCCAATCATTCCTATTTACCATGCATTATATAGAACACGTATAATTCAAAGAAAACTAGGAACCACCTGGCTTATGATTTTAGACACCTTCTCATCAAATTTTAGACTCTAATTTATGACTAGATAAAAAAAATTATATAAATAAATAAAAACCCTAAAAATGGCACAACATCCATAAATGGTGCAATACCTCAAATAAATGAGAAAAATAGATAATAAGGGATAAAAAAATTAGACTTTCCCTGGGATTTCCCTTGAGAAAAATGCTTCCAAGTCCTAGATTGAGATGTGGGAGAACCCTCATAGAACCTAAGAGAGGAGAGAGAGGGATATGTTTACTTATCCATATTTAAATGGCCTCCCCATTTCCCTTAGATCCATTATAAAACAAATTATTATTATTTTCAAACTGGACTATTTCACAAAATAACCACATGGTTCATTCCATGAATTATCAAGACAAGGGATCCTCCCCCAGTCTAGATCCTTCACATAATGACACAAATTATCATGACATGTATGGTTATAGCATACAACCATTTCAATTGAAGACTATCCCATTTCACCTGAAACCTCCTTTTGGTCACTATTGACCTATGAGACACTTAAACCCACTTAAGGTACATTGGTTTCATCAAAATTATACTTGATCCTCGTTTCTAATAATGTAAAAAAAATACAGTGTGTCTCTTTACATAACCCATAATTTGTGTTAATTAACCAAAAATAGAAGCCAAATATATTCATATATATCCAAATTCATATTTTTCATATGGTAAATGAAATCATCATTTAATTTTTTAGAGGTATAAGAGATTGAAAAATTACACATGATTAAGTCCAAAGTAACAGATATCCAACCCCCACCTTTCTGGAATATGCATAAGCCTCTGGGATTGTGGATAGTCTGCCCCAAAGTCCCTCTACCTAGGGAGAATTTACTCAAGTTGGAATCCAATTCATAATAACTCTAAAACATAATATGCACAAACTATTTATAACTAAATTTAATTTAATAACATTAATTAAAAATAAAGGTCATTCTCTAGGAAAACTAAATCTTATGATGTGGTACCTTTCATGTATTGCAGGGAATAACAATCTTCTATAAGTAATTTATCACATAAATTTAGCACACACAATATTAATATTTCATAGACATTATATAAACATGAATATTATAAAGGGAAAAAAATAAACAAACACTTTATTTATTTCACAAAACATGAGATACAAATATAAGCATTTCATGTTTAATTTAAGCATGAAAATATCATTTTATAATACCAAAAACTTATAATTTATAATTATTTTATAATCAATAATAAAATAAATCAAAATATTAAATTTTTTAATATATTTACCAATATCATAATTTATAACTAATAATAGGAATTATAGTTATAAATTATGATTTATATAGAAGTGAAACGGTACTAAGTAGCCAAATTATATGATTTAAATCCCAATTATATGATATGATTTTTATCACCGCTTGTGACTGGAAATATCATTAAGATTCAATCATATTTAATGATATAGCTGATATTTAAATTGAAATAAAATTCTTTGTTTTCTGGAAACTCAATATTGATTCATATTTTATGATATCTTAGATCTTATCTGATGATACAGTTCAAATCCATGAGCTACCATTACAAAATACTTTACGATATAGTTCGGTCATATGCTAAGAGTGACTGACACGTAATAATTTTTTGTATCATATTCTATGATATGGATCCAGTTTCTTATGATAGATAATTTATTAAAAAAATAGTAGGAAAAACATTTTAATCCATTAATGAAAAAAGATCTGATACCATTGATGGATTTTGGGGTGTTCATCAAATGAACATGGTAATGAATGAAACCCATGTAATTCCTCTTCTATAATCAACTAACTCAACATGAAATAAGTGAATAACAAAAATAATCATACCTATATAGCTAAGTAGTCCATATTTTACTCTTTTTAATACACTTCATGGAGATCATAGTAGTAGAAACTAAATGCTACCTACCTCTGAGAGATTACACCATCATTCAGATCTTTATTCATAGTAATAGGATCGTAATCCTTCACAGGGGTGTTAGTGCATTCTTTGGATACATTTAATGAAGTATTGAGGAACAAAAGAGATTTTTGGTTATTAATCTTGCAAAGATTGTGCACCAATAAGAGGGATCACATACCCTTTTAAAGACACTCCTGATGCTCTTCATTTAATGTAGAAATTCATGTCATGGTTTCAATCTCATGGTGTTGCTTCCTATTGGTGCTTAACATTAATTTAACTCTTCAATGTATGTTTGAATCCATAAATGAATCAAATTATGATTTATAACTAATATAAATCCATTAATAAATCAATCACATTTATTTATAACTGGATAAAATGTTCGGGAGGAGGCTTTTGAATGAATTTGTGTGATATCTTATATTTCATGTCCATCATAATCTATGATGGAAATATATAATATGTTATGATATACCCATAAGCATGCTTATATCACCAATTATTTAATAGGTGTATCATCAAATATGATATCCCTAATTGTTTTATTTCTAATAAATACTATATTTTATTACCACCACTATTATCATCTCATCCCACAATCATTACATCTCAAAAATATTGGGTTTCATGACCCTAACTAAAAATGGTATAACCCTAAATAATTCAAAGAAATATGTGTAACTCATAATAAAAAAGATCATACAACTCCAAAATGTGACATGGCCCCACACATAGATGTAACAACCACATGTAACTCACTTGCACTTCATCCCCTAACCCTAACCGGCACTTCTACACATTTTACAGTAAGTATCATAGTCCCTATAACATATTGTCACAACCTGTGAAGAGTTAACAAATTTCATCTCTATATCCTATATAGTATTTTCTATGTATTTATACTATTTTGGGATATGATTTCAATATGGGGACTTGAAAAATATTTATAAACAATTATTAACATCAATTTCTAATATTTCCAGCATATCAAATAATTCACGCATGAATTATAATCACTATTTAATAATAATTCATCATTTCATAATTATATCCATCATTCATAATTTTTTAAATCAAATAAATTTAATATTTTATATTCATAGAATTATATTTCTAGTGATTTCCACATCAAATTTCCACCAATTATCAATTCCAATAAAAATCCAAAATTTCATATCTTGTTATATTTCAATTATTCAACAAGAATAATTTTTTAACCAATTTCATATTCATCATCCATATATATTTCTAATTTACCACATATTCATTCTTACATATTATTATTAATAATATACATAACATAAAATTTTAAAAACATATTATACATAGAAATATTTTTTTAAGATGAAAATTCAAGTCACCTTTCTTGATTCCATGATGAATGGAATTTCTCAATCCTCAAATGACACCTACTGATCTTCTATTCAAAATCCAAATTTTTCCTCCTTCGGATTTTCTATAACACACCTTTCTCACTAAGTAATTATCATTGACATAATAGATAGAATATAAAGAGTATAAACAAAATATTTTATGTCTAAATGATTATCCATACAGTAACTCTAACTTCATCATAAATTCCACCTTTGACTCCCTTGTTTTTCCTAGATTTTCCCTAAATGTAAAAGTGGTATCATGTACCATAGTTAGGGTGCTAATTCCACAAATACCAATGATGTTAACCTTGAGACACATGGATATTTTTGAGGGATTTGATTATAAAATGGCCAATTTTTAGGATGTGATAATTTAAGAGGATGAAATTAACTATGATTTAAATTAAAAAAATCAAAGAAGATGGGGAAATCCTAGGTTGTTATAAGATCTAGATTATATAAAAAAATTAAAAAAATGAGCCTTGCTAATTCAAGAAGTATCTAATCAATGAGATAATACCCCCCATCATTCACTTATTTAATCCCAACAAAATTCCGATGATAATAACCTAAGAACTTATAGGATCACTTTCATGATCACACCAAGATACATGATCGAACTAACACATAAAATAAAGAGTTTTTAAATTCAAAAAATAATAAAAAGAATATAATTCATTGAAGGGAATTTCAAATAAAAGAACTAATTTTTTGTTTAAATAAAATCAAATAACATTCAATCTAACCCATAAAAATCCCAAGAATCAACCCATAATAGGCTTATCCTTTCATTGATGTAAATATCTCAATAGAACATGAAAGTAGACTCATATAAGTGGGATAAAAGAAGATAAAAAAATAACAATCACTTTTGTTGTTTTGTGAATGGATTCACACCATAAAATAAATTGTATTATAGTGATAAATATTATAATAACAAGAATAAGAAATATTAGAATATTTATTAAAAAATAGATGGGTTTGGACCACTTAAAATTGAAGAACAAGATTATGACAACAAAATTATAGCATAACGTTACAAAGAAATACAAGAATCCAAAATCTCCAGAGCTTAAAAAACTGATATGGGACATCCATCGGAGGGGATTTATATAGGCAATTGGGGAAACAGTTCAACTTCCTTGATTGATCCAACAGTTGAAATACTTCTGATCAAATCTGACAATTGAGATGATAACCGAAGAAGGATTTTGAAAGGTTTTGATCTTTTGAGGTTTTTAAGATATACATTCGGATTTATGTAAAAGTGAATCTGAAAAATTTAAAACAAAATAAGAATACCAGCAAGTAAAAAAGATTATTACAAAAACATAGGAAAGGAAACAAACCATTTTAATTACTTTGTGAGAATTATTTGTAATGAGGAGAATTATTCTTGAAGAACTTTAGATTCTTGAAAATTTTAAAAACAAATTTAAATAAACAAAAATTATTTCAAAAAATTTATTATAAAAAAATTTTACTACGAAAAATGTAGATTATGAAAAAAATTAGACTATGAAAAATTTTAACTACGCAAAATTTAACTAACAAGTAAATGTACTCCCCCTGTGAAAATGAGTTTTTTAATGTAAGGAGATAGGTTTGAACAAAAATCTAACATGGAATATTATGTTGTGTTTATCATTCCTAACATCTGTTTAATGTATTCAAATCTATTAGAGGGTAATGATTTTGTGAAAATATCAGCAAGTTGATCTTGTGTTCCGATAAATTAAAGAATGATATCACCTTTTTGTGTGTGATCCTTGAGAAAGTGATTCCTAATATATATTTGTTTTTCACAAGAATGATGTGTAGGGTTTTTACTTAAGGAAATGGTACTAGTATTATCACAAATTATTTGTGTTTTGGTAAAACTCATACCATAGTATGTGAGTGTGTGTTTCATTCACAAAACCTGAGCCCTGATGCACCCGATTTGTTTACACATTTTCACAGACTTTATAAAAAATAAGAACAAGTTTTTAGCAATTACTTACTACATAGTTGAAATTTACTTTTATTTTGATGATCTTGTTCATTATCAGGAGATTTATGGCCAAATACACAAAAAATGGGGAGAACTAAGAAAAATTTAAAAACTTCACAGTGTGTACATATACACATGCCATGTAGATCCAGACTTAGAAACGGATTGACTAGAACAAGAACATGCCCAAGTAAACAGAATCTGGTACTCATCATGTTCACACTATACTTGTCATGTATACCCTTCTAGAAGCATTTAGCAGATGAGAGGAAGTCTACACTCCCATGTGGCCATCTAACAGTGACACACTGTGTTCAACCTATAAACACCATGTATATCATTCTAGAAGTGGTTGGTTGCCGAAAAAAGAGACTATATTCCTTTTATAGTGGCTCTACACACCAGGTATATCTACCTACTAGGAGGCACCGTGTTCCAAGTCAAAGACATCGTGTTAGGCCTCCTACCAGTGGAGAAAACAAGGACAAAATCACATTGACAAAAGTACACGTCGTTTATTTCTATTTTCTATTAATAGAGGCCTTAGACTCTACAGGAAAAAAGAGGGAAGGGGTGGAGAGAAAGGGTTGAAGGTCTGAAGGAAAGAAGCTATGCATCCATTCTACCATCATCCTACAACTTCACCATTCTACAATTCTACCGAAGAGTCACTCCCTCCTCGAAGTTTCAAGCAATGATCAAATAAGGTATCAAGGGTTTTGTTCTTATCTTTACCTCTATGTGTAACTAAATACCCAATGTGTTGGGGTTGTGAGGAATTTAAGAGTTGTAAAATAGATTAGTTTCTATGAATGTTTTTTTTCTAATAACTTCTTATTATTCTTCTTAAATCACTTCATATTATCACCAGAAGTTCTAAACCAGACCAAGGGTATAATTTTCAGCGATTCAAAAGAAGAATAACAATGAATATTTTCATGATCATTGTAAGTATTTCTTGACTCAAAATGGACTAAGACAAATAAAGACCCATTAAACACTAACTACCGGACCAAGGAGTTAGTTTCTTCGGCTCTAAATATAAGTTTACCGATCCAAGGAAACTTTATTACAAATTGAACCCATAGTGTTAGGTGATCTTGAACAACACAACCTCATAATCAATTTGATTTAATAATAAACTTCTCATAAATCCACAACCCCAATGCACTTCTCTCCTTATTTTCATCAAAATCTATTTCCCCGTATTTACCTTTATTCAATAAGAAATTTATTAAAGAAACTTAAAACCAATTATTATTTTCATCTAAACATCAAAAATAGACTTTAATTATAGAAAACGTCATTAAAACAAAAATACAAACTATGTTAAGAAATAAAAAAATAAATTCTTTTTCCCTATGGATCGACCCCTTACTAGTACTATAGTCATTAGGGTATAAACAATTTGGGACACCAATAATATACCTTAAATTAAATGACTCACCAAATTTTGACACTGATGTTGGGGAAAATTAGAAAAGTTAATTTTGTTCTTGTTTTAATTATGTTTGTATCAACTTTTAGTGGAAATAAAAATCATAAATTCCCAAAATTCTCTTTTCTCATCTCATTTTTTGTTTCTATTTATTTTTCCTCATTTACGCTTGGTTTGTTTTGAATTTTACGGATCATTGGGTGTATGAGCAGCTACCTCACACATTCCAAAAATGTTGAGTCGTCTGGGGTTTTCCCAATTGACCGAGAGATCGAACATACACTTTTTAGGTGCCAAAAAGCACTCATGACCGAGAACAATCACAAAAATCCCATGGAACAGGATGAGGAAGGAAATCCAGTTGTTTTACAAGGAATTGGACAGCCATTAGGATCGGATAATAATCAGAACTAGCAAGCTCCACTTGCTCTAGGGTATGTCCCGCATCAGCTCCAACAATTCCAGCCAGAGTGGATGTCATTTTTACATCCAGGTCCGGGGCCGTACTTCTCCTTTTAGGAACAACAATATATGCTGACCCCACCCCCTCAAAAGCCACCTCCACACCATACTCTCATATAATATGGCCTTCCATCTATCCACAGAGCCGAAACGGGCATCGTCCGTCTACCGGTGTAGGCCCAACACTTCAAGATCAAGCCTTCTATTATGCAGCTGATCCAAAACATCGTTCTGTTCTGCGGCCTGCCTAGTGATGACCCCAATTCCCATCTATTAAATTTTCTAGAGGTCTGTGACACGTTCCTCTACCACAGAGTATCCACAGACTCCTTTTTTTCCTCTTTCCCTTCTCTCTAAGGGATAAGGCGAAATACTGGATCAAAGGATTTCTTCAACGATCCATCCTCACCTAGGAGGAGCTTGCTCAGGCGTTCCTATCTAAATACTTCCCACCCTCAAAGATGGTGAATCTTCAGAACAAAATACAAAACATAGAGCAGCATGACTCAGAGTCATTGTTTTATTTATGGGAGCACTTCAAGGAGATGTTGCACAAATTCCCACACCACGGACTTTCACTTTGGATGTAGGTCCAAACCTTCTACAGAGGAATGAAAAAAACTACAAATTTATTAGTGAATACTATTGTTGAACATATGATAATGAGAAAATCCCCCAAAGAGTTTTTAAACTACTATAATACATGTCTACCAACAACTTCTAGTGGCATTCCAAGAAGGGCGCACAGAAATGAGGTATTCATAACATTGATGCTACTACAATGCTTGCTACACAGTTGGATGTTGTGTCCATAAAGATTGATGCACTCAATCTGAAGGGCACATCCCAAGTATATGCGCCAAACCATCCGGCGTGTAGAGAATGTGGTGATAAACACATCATGGGAGAATTCCCAAGTTCTGCAAGTGGCCCTTCAACAAGTGAGGTGAGTTATATTTCCCAAAACCGAGGGCCAAACTAGTACCAACAATATCATCACCTAGCATAGAGTGATCAATAGAACACAGGTTGGGGACAACAACAGTAGTGTCTTCTTCCCTAATGACCGCCTGGATACAACCAGATTCCTTATCAGAACTAGTACCCAAGGCAGCAACAGCCCCAACAGGGCTCTTATCAGCAGCATGGGTTTCAAAACCCTCACCCACAGCAGTCGCATCAGCCACCACCTCCACCATCTCAACAACCACCTCAGTTGGATAACACATCAAGGTTAAAGGAACTCATGACCAAATTTATATCTACTGCTGAGACTAGGTTCCAAAATCAGGATTATTCAATTCAAGGCTTGGAGAACTAGATTGGCCAGATTGAAAACCAACTCTCAAGAAGGAAACCTGCTACACTACTAGGTGACACTAAGAAGAACCTCAGGGAGGAGGCCCAGGCCATCACGCTACGGAGTAGAAAGGAGCTAGAACAATAGAACCAACCAGCACATCCAGGTGCATCCACACCCCCTTTTGATGAAGAAGGTACAGATATAGACCCCTCCTCATCCAAAATCCCATAGAAGGAGGATTTAAAAAATAATTGAATGTTGGTCGTCACACCATTTCAGCCTACCTTACCCTTCCTAGAGAGAATTAAGCAGATGAAGTTGGACCACCAGTTCAGAAAATTCAAAGACATGTTCAAGAAGCTTCACGTAAATATTCCATTTGTAGAGGCACTAATGTAAATTCCCACTTATACGAAATTCATGAAGGAAATACTCTCCAACAAAAGAAATGTGGAGGATATGGGCACCATTTCCCTAACCAAGAAGTGTTCTCCAATCGTCCAGCATTCGATTCCTCCAAAACATCAGGATCTAGTTAGCTTAACTATTCTTTGTACTATTAGACCATGTGAGTATGGGAAGGCCCTCTGTGACATAAGGGCCAGTGTGAACCTCATGACACATTTATTTTTCAAGAAGCTAGAGCTCAATGATTTGAAGCCTACCCGAGTAGCACTACAGCTTGTTGACCGATCCATCAAATATCTAAAAGGGCTACTGGAGGACATGCTGGTGAAGGTGGGTAGGCTGATCCTTCCTATGAATTTCATCATCCTTAACATGGAGGATGACCAGAAGGCACCTATCATTTTGGGAAGGATATTCTTGGAAACTGGGAAGGTACTAATTGACGTGCACCAAGGGGTGCTAGTTTTATGAGTAGGAGATGAGAGAGTCTCCTACAATGTCCTCAAAGACATAAAGCATGCATCATTGTCAGAGTATGAGGTATGTTATATAGTAACCACCGTATATGATCTCTTGAGTGAAAAAGGGGATGATCTGGTATGTTCTTTTACTTTAGATAACTTTCTCATTCCAGACATTCCAGTTGAAGAAACTCCAAAGGACTTGCAATTCCTAGAAGGCCAGGGTGGCCACTATTGGCATCGTGTAGTTGTTCCTAATATTCTGGAATGGGAAAAGTTGAAAACACTTGTACCTTTGATTTTAAAGGTGCCTGAACTATAACTGAAGCATCTTCCGTCTTCTCTAAAGTATAGTTATTTGGGAGACCATCAAGAATTTCTAGTAATACATAGTGAAAAACTGTCACAAGAGTAGGAGGATGCACTTCTACAGGTCTTAAAACAGCGGAAGCATGCTATTGGGTGGATAGTTGCATATTTAAATGGCATCATCCCTAACATTTTCATCCACAAGGTGTTAGTTGAAGAAGGTGAAAAGAAATATTGGAAACCACAGTGACACCTGAATCCCCCCGTGAAGGAAGTTGTAAAAAAAGAGGTGATTAAGTTGTTGGATGTGGGAATCATTTATACCATCTCGGATAGTTCATGGGTGAATCCCCTACAAGTGGTACCCAAAAGGGGGGTATCACTATGATTTCAAATGATAAGAACCAGCTCATCCCTACATGAACTGTCACGGGCTGGAGAGTATATGTGAACTACCGGAAGCTGAATGATGCCATGAGGAAGGATCATTTCCCCTACACTTTATGGATCAAATTCTAGAGAGACTTGCTGTGCATAACTTTTATTGCTTCCTTGATGGCTATTCGGTCTACAACCAGATTACCATTACTCCAGAGGATCCTGATAAGAGCACACTTACTTATCCCTACAATACATTTTCTTACCAAATGATGTCTTTTGGAATGTGCAATTCCCCTTCCACCTTCCAAAGATACATGTTGGATATCTTCCACAACATTGTGGAACAGATCCTGGAGGTATTCATGGATGACTTTTCTGTATATGGAAAATCATTCACCACTTGCTTGCGGCACCTGGAGCTCGTTCTGAAAAGCTGTGCAAACACTAACCTGGTTTTGAACTGGGAAAAGTGCCATTTTATGGTGCAAAGTGGCATCATACATGGCCATTGAATCTTAGCGAAGGGGATAGAGGTGGACCTGGAAAAGCTAGAAGTCATTTCACGACTTCTTATTCTAACATCCATCAAAGCCATCCGCAGCTTCCTGGCGCATGCCGATTTTTATAGGCAGTTTTTCCATGAATTATCAAAAATAGCCCATCCCCACACCAATCTTCTAACCATGGATGCCATATTTGAGTTTGATGTGACATGCAACATAGCCTTTGAGAACCTGAAGCAGCGCCTGGTAGAAGCTCCAGTAATGATTTCTCCCAAGTGGGAGGAACAATTTGAAGTGATGTTTGATGCCAGCAACAACGCTGTGGGAGTAGTCCTAGGCCAGTAGCTTGACCTAATTTTCCGACCTATCTATTATGCCAGTAAGATGCTTAACAAGGCACAGATGAACTACACCACCACAGAAAAGGATATGTTGGTAGTAGTGTTCGCATTTGACAGGTTTCATTCTTACTTAGTGCTATCTAAATCTATTGTTTATACTAACCATGCAGCACTAAATTACCTAATAGAAAAGAAAGATGTGAATCCCCGATTGATCTGTTGGGTGCTCCTCCTACAAGAATTTGATATGGAGATTCAAGAGAAGAAAGGGAGAAAGAACGTTGTTGTTGATCATCTCTCTCATCTAGAGCTGCCTCATTTATAGAAGGATGAAGATCGAGAGATTAGGGAGGATTTCCCTGATGAGAACCAATTTTCAATCACTGAAACACCTAGACCATGGTATGATGATATGGAAAATTTTTTGTTTACAGGTGCCATTCACCCTGACCTATCCTTCCAGCAAGAGAAGATGTTTATTTCTGATATTAAGAGTTACTTTTGGGAAGATCCTCTTTTGTTCCAATCCTGTGGAGATGGGGTGATCCATCGTTGCATTCTGGAAAATGAAGTTCATGGAGTCCTGAAATTTTGTCACACCTCACAAATTGGGGGACATCATAGCACCGACCGTATGATAGCAAATATCCTGAAATCTGGTTTTTTCTTGCCCGCCATACATAAAGATGTCTGGGACTTCGTTTCCTATTGTGATCGATGCCATAGAACCGTTAATGTGGGACATAGATATGAGATTCTCCAGCACCCCATCCTGGAGGTCAAAATATTTGATGTCTGGTGAATAGATTCCATGGGTCCCTTTCCCCCATATTTCGGGAACACTTACATCCTAGTCTGTATCGACTCCATCTCCAAGTGGGTGGAATTTTCTGCTATAACTCACGACATGGAAAAGTTAGTCATGATATTTTTAAAGAAACATATTTTTAGAAGGTTTGGAGTTCCCTAAGTAATAATCAGTTATATAGGGACCCACTTTGACAACACATTGATGAGAGTAATATTGTCAAATTAAGGAGTAAAGCATCATATGGGGAAGCCATATCATCCTCAATGTAGTGGAAAAGAGGAGCTCTCTGACAGTGAGCTCATGTATATCCTAGAGAAAATAGTAAACACTTCTAGGAAGGATTGGTCCAAGAAGTTAGATGATGCTTTGTGAGCATATCAGACTGCTTTCAAAACACCACTGGGAATGTCCCTGTTTCGCCTCATCTGTGGAAAGTCGTGCCATCTACCATTAGAATTGGAGCATAAAGAATATCGGGCTGTCAAGGCCCTAAATTTTTATTTGAAGGTAGCTGAAGAGAATCAAAAGTTCAAACTTTAGGAACTTGATGAAATCAGATTAGAGGCATATAAAAACGCCAAGTCGTACAAGGAGAAGAGGAGAGAAATTCACAACCAGATGATTTCAGGAAAATATTTCCAACCCAGTGATCAGGTACTGCTCTTTACCTCTCGTCTTTGATTATTCCCATGGAAGTTGAAGTCACGATGGTTCGGACTATTCCAAGTTATACACGTATTCCGTCATGGAGCAGTGGAAATTTCTAGAGAGGATGGTCCACCGTTCAAGGTGAATGGTCATCGGTTGAAATCTTACCATCACATAGATGACACGGTGGGAATTTTGTCCACCATACATCTCATGTAAGCATAGGTAAGTAGGTCGAGCCAACGACCTAAAATAATGGTGCTTTATGAGAGGTAACCCAGTGGATACACACCATGTACCACCTATATACATGGAATGTACTTATTCCATTTCATTTTTCATCAAACTATTATAAATATATATTTTAACAAAGTAATAAACAGGGATGATGTCGGTACTGATGGTAAGGTCACTGGAGTTTATCTGAGCTGTCATTGGTTCGAATCTCTCCTGACCTACCTTCGGCACGGGGTTCCTCCTTTTTATCTTCATATTTTCTTACATGGTGTGTGTGGTATTTTTCATATATATATATATATATATATTTCCTTATAAGAAAACTCATGATGGGGACAGGTCGGTTGGCCAGGGTCATAATCCGACTCCAAAAGACCTAGGTTCGAATCCTAAAAACGGCTCCATTTCCATCATTTGTTCTTTTAATAAAACCACACAGCGTGTGTTTCAATATACTTCATGTGTGCCATGTTTTCCTTCTTAAATTGAAAAGCTTTTTTTCATAAATAAATTCATGTGGGTGATGTTGGTAGATTGGGAGAGTCTCGGCCCTAAATCCAAAAGACCCGAGATCAAACTCAACTAATCTACCTGTTTCATCACTTTTTGCCTAATTAAAAACCACACGTCGTGCATTTATTTTTTCCCCTGTAGCATAGGTCTATTTAAGTTAACTACATTTAAATATTTAATAGGAGTAGTAGTACAACCTTTTCTCCTGTGGTTGAGGGCTTCCATTCGGAATGGTTGATCATCGGTTCGAACGTCGCCCCAAGCACCAGACCAAAGGTTGTACTTCTCTTTTCCCAATTTTAGAACATACGATGTGTATTTCCTGATACATTACGTGTATAGATTTATTTTTGATAAATTATGTATATATATATGTATATATATTTTTATTATTTTAATTATTAATATTAATTATTATATTTTTTACTGTAATAATTATATATATATATATATATATTAACATAAAAAAACTACACAATGTGTAGTCCAGAGATTCACGTCGTGTACCTCGGATATAAAACTCGAGGACCACCCAGCTTCAGCCCATGTCGCATGGAGCCCTCCCCTCTCCCACATGAAACTTGAACTTCCCTTTCCCAAATTCACTGATTTATGGCATTTTACCATCTGATTTCTTTGGCATTATGATCATCGGTCCAGGTACGCCCTTTTAAACCCTTTATTTCAAGTTTTCATAAGCGTTTAGGGTCATGTGTGGATCATCCGACCATTCATCTTCCATGATACACAGGCACAATTTGAAGAACACACGCTGTGTACTTTTGAACATAGCCTCACACTGAATGCTTTGGGATTTGAAAATACACGGGGAGTATGTTTGGTACACACTGTGTACCATCCCCTATCGTTCCTGGATGCCTTTTTCACATGGCCTCTCACACCATGTTCATGTACATGGAATGTCTGTTTGGTACATTCCATGTACACCATTTCGTTCGGCCAGCCTGGGCCTAGCACTTCACATGGCCATTTACCCCTTTTTCTTGAACATGTTGTATTTTCATCTCACACGGCGTGTCCTATATTGTTATAACTGCTTAAACAGTGGTTGTGTCTTTCCCAATACACGACCAGGACCACTTTGCATGAACACGGCGTGTATGTTCGGTACATGTCGTGTATCCTTCCCTGGTCCATTCCATGTTCGCTCGGCATGTCTATCCAAAGAACACGGGATTCTAACACACTTACACTACACGTCATGTAGTTTGGATACACACATTATGTACTTTTTTATTTTTCATTTTTAGCACATTTTCTTCTTTTCCTTTTTTTCATTTTCTTTTTTTGGGTTTTCTTTATTTTTCAGGGTACGGTAGATAGGGACCATTCACAGGGGAACCTGCCCGCCTCCGCCACTGAGGGCGAGAGGCCCATATTTTGTTCGATATGACTCCATCCTGCGACATCATGAGATCTAGACTCTCCAGTGTACTAGCCTCCTCTGTTGGCCATCCTTCCACCAACCTTTTTTCTATGGAGGCTGGTCCTAGTACCACCGCACCTCCACCATCCAGCACCGAGCCTCTGAGCACCACCCTTTCTTCCCTACCAGCTTCCACTCCAATTGAGCTTTCCTCATTCGTAGCTGGTCCATCATCAACTGTTCCATCAAATGAGCCTTTTTCTATTGCATCCACTCCTCCCCAAAGCCATCTCCAGCTATTTCACCTTTACCTAGGTCGGGACCTGCCAGAGTTCCCTACCCTTGCATGGTGTTCCCGGTCACCGATTTGTCATATGATAGGGTCTGTCATTTCTCTTGTTTCCCGATCCCGTTGAGTAGTCACTTTCTTAACAGAAGTGTCCCTCATTAGTAGGGTATCTGGGGCAAGTTATTGGATCTTCACTGGCACACTCTGTTACTCACTATCTTCCAGTTCAGTTCTCCTATTTTCAGAGATTTATTTTTGGAGTTTGCTGCATCCTTTGAGTTCGACGGAGCAGAGTACCGGGAGACGTCTGGTGATGTTGTACCAGTGGTCTGGTTCCGGCCAGGTGGTCAACCCTTTTCACTTACTATAAGTGAGTTTGGCCAAGGGTGAGGTTTCTATCCCCATCCCATCACCCCAACCCTTGTCTCCACCATGACCCGACCTGAGCGCTCTGAGCTCGTTGCTATGTAGTGGTAGATTGCAGGGTATGACCATTGTTATACCCCCGCATCCCAGAAGAGTACCCTCATCACTGACCATATCTTTCGCTTCACCCACCGGTGATTTAGCACCATCCTTTTCCCCTTCCATGAAGATATGGGGTTCATGACCGGTCGTGACATAGATCTCCTCACCTGTGTCATCTGGAAGGACTACCCAGACCTCCCTTACCTTTCCGCCTCCTATTTCCATGCCATGTTTACCAGCCGTTAGGGAAACCAAAATGGTGGGTTTTATGCCACCTACCTTGCCTACCACCTCAGGTTTTTTGACCCTTCTCTTCCCCATGGCCTGTTAGGTTCCCCCTAGTGGATGGACTATCTCATGCTTATTCTCATGGGCTTGGTCTGGAAGCAGGGGGTGCATACATCCTTACCCAGGCACCACCCCAACCACCTTCTGACCCTCTAGCCCCCATCGAGGCACCTGCTCCTCCATCACCACCCCTTCCGACTTCCCCATCCCACCCCCATCTTATGACCCCCTTCTTCTAGCCTACCTTCTTCTATTCCACCTACTACCCCCACACCCTCGGTCGATCTATCCTTTTCCCTCCACCTTGCAGCAATGGTGCAACACTTGGTTCATCTTGATCGATGTTAGGACAGACTAGAGCTGATGTGGAGGATTCTTCTTCAGTATCATGGTATACCACTACCCCCACCACCTTCCTCTACCTCGATTCCTGGCCCTTCTTTCACAACTCCAACAACCTTTACTGCATTGACCACGAATTTAGTTCTCCTGTCCACTATTGTCCCAGCTGCTGCCACCACTGCTACAAGTCCATGGAGTGATGTCACATACATGAAATATTTAGAGGTATTTTTCATTTAATTTACATCCTTGATTTTTTTGGTGGTTTTTCATGCATTTTTAAAGGAAATAGTGGGTTTCCAAAATTTGGGCCAACCTAAGAGCCCATTTCCAGTTTTGAAAGTATATTTTGTTTCATTAATAACTCCTTAGTTTTAAACATTTTTCAACCATTCAACTTCAAAAATGACCTTCATTTAAATATTAAAACCAAAAAATAATTTTGGTCCCCTTAAAAAATCATTAGAATCATGGATTTGGGTGATAAAATTAGGTATTGGGCCAACCCGAAAGCCCATTTCCAGTTTAAAAATTGTTTTGTAATTCTTTCATAAAATATTTGTTTTTTATCCTTTTTCGGTGATTCCACCACTCACACATTCCCATAGAACCCATACACACCCCCATATTCGTTTTCGCCTCTTTGGAGCTCATATTGATCGCGATTTAGGGCCGATCTTCTGAAGCTCCAAAAAACGTCCAGATTTCTCAGGTAAGTTGTTTCTCTTCCTTATTCCTCCATTCTTCTTAGGGTTTCTTCCTTTTTTTTTTGAATCCCAAAATGTTCAGAAGATGGGGTTTCGTACCTAGAGTTTTATTTTTGAGTTTCTTGGCCCAATACTCTGGTTTTAGGATCAATCTTACTCCTTTGTGGTGCGGTGGAGGTGCGATTGAAGTGACGCACAAGGATTTGGGGTTTTTGACTCTTTTGGTAGGTGATTTCATATGTAGGTATTGTATAATGAGTTGGATTGATGTATTTAGGTTTCCATTATGTTCATAATTCAGTATTTTGATTTCAAAAATTGATTTGGGTATCATTTTAAAAGTGGTAGATTTTTAAGTGCCAATCTTGTGTGAAAATGGGTGTTTTACATGTGTAACCCATATTGTGCCTCTTGGTGTTGTTTTATAATTCAGGGATTGGATTTATAAAAATGTTTTGATGCTGAAATTTATGTTTTGGTATAATATTGGTCTCCATTTGGTTTTAAATATGGGATTTTAGATGAATTTAATGTGCAACATTTGATTAATTTTCTTGAAATTGTTTTATGGAAATTATAAATGGTTTATTGAGTTATGCAAAAGGTGAAAAGAAGGAGTAGATATTGTTTTGAATGTGTGTAACCAGAACTGATATTTATATGTGAATATTGATTTTGGTAGCATGTGGTGACTATTTGAGCACAATACGGGAAACCCAGGTATCTAGGTGGACTAACGTGTACTAGTACGCTAGTGAATGGAGGGGTTTTGACCATGGTTCACATAGCAACTCTGACATGGATAACACTAAAAAAACTATAATGGAGATGATTGGAGACAACAAGGTTATGGGTATGCTCCCTACTAGTGGCTCGTGCACGAGAACGAATTTCGTTATGGTTACTTTCACCGAGGTACGAGGTACTTGGGGCTCACAACAAACTAGTACCTAGGGGGATTCCTACGCTTGGTGCTCGTGGCATTTTTGGAATTTAAACTTTCTTTATGGTATTTTGGGATGTGAAAACCAGCAGGTTGAATGTTTTATTCAATTTCACTGATTCTTTATAGTTATCCCCATTGAAATTTATTTTCTTTTCAAAGTTTCACTTTTAGAAATAAATGCCACTATTATCTATTTATAACTCTTGCATACCTTTTATTTTAAAATGCCTATCACTTGAAATACTTGGGTGATATCCTATTTGGCTTAGTCTCACACCCTACTTACACCTTTGGGTGTAAGTAGACTTGATCATGTTTGACACAGGCAAAGGAAAAGCCTTGGGCGATGGCGGTTCGGGTTGCTAGTTTCTCTCGATGGTGCGGTGTTGTGGAGATGGCTTGTGGGTGATGACCCCTTGTCGTGTGGAGTCTCATGGGATGTTTGCTGCTACATTTATGTACCTTTGGACCTCTTGGGTCTTGTTTAAACTCATATACTACGTTCTGAATTTTCATTAATTCTTGTTTGACATAATTTTTTAGATTTGGTTTGTTGTTTGTTTTTGGTTATCTTATGAACCCAAACTCGGGTAAATCATTCCCAAATGAATTTTTATGATACCCGGGCACTTGTGCCAGCCTGTGGGGATGGGGAACGCCCTTCAGGTCTTGCCATGAGCCGGGTTTGGTGCTGGTTTGATGGCGACCAGATTCGGTTGGTGACAAAATGGTATCAAAGGAGGTTAATGTTTTTGGTTTATATTGTTATTCTGGGATGAGTCAGGATAGACATGAGATAGGACTGTCGGGGCTCGGGGTTTTGGTTGTGAGTAGGGTGTCTGGCCCACACCTCTCATGGCATACCCTGAGTCACTAGGGGATGTTGGAATTTAAAGATTGACTTCACTTCCAGGTGAGACGTGTGGGCTACAGACCACATGTGGACATCATGCAGATGTGTTGTAGTTGTTTATTTTTTTTTACTGAAATGTGTTTTTATTATCTATATTTGAGGCATTTGATTAAAATTTTCATAATTGTGGTATTTCTTATTATTTTGTGACTGTTACATTTTGTAGCAACATGCCTCCCCGGAAAGCTCTCACGCACCCACGGGAGGAATCCAGAGAGAGTTCTCCCACACCAATTGATCAGAGGCTAGTCGAGGCCATGGTCCGGGCTGTCCAGGCTCTAGGATATGGACCACCTCCAGTTCCAGTTCCTATTAGAGAGGATGAGACTGGTCCTAGAAAGGACAAGGCCCAGGAGTTCCTGAAAAATAATCCTCCAACCTTCCGAGGCAGCTCAGAACCCCAAAAAGCAGAGGAATGGCTCGAGAAGATCGAGTGTATGTTTGAGTTCCTGGAAACACCCGAGGAGCTCAGGGTGAAGTGTGCCTCCTTCCTGTTGGAGGGTCCCAGCCTTAAATGGTGGGAGTCAGTGCTGCAGGCTGGGAAGAATGAGCAGATGCGGTGGGGAGATTTCAAGGCTGTCTTCAATGAACAGTACTGCCCTGAGGTGTTGGCTTATGCCAGTTCTAGAGAGTTCATGGAACTTGTTCAGAGAAATCTATCTGTGATGGAGTATGCCAACTGTTTCGCTGAGTTGGTTCGGTATGCTCCAGAAATTGTCTCTAATGAGCAAGCGAAGGCCCAAAGGTTTGAGAAAGGCTTGAGACCAGAGATATACTCCCAGGTGTTCTTCTTTAAGCTGAGGACCTATGATGAGGTCGTTGATCGTGCGTGCATGGTGGAGATTGATAGAAAAGGAAGGGATGGTTTCTATGGTTCTGTATTAGCAGTGGGAAGTGGAAGCTCCTCAGAGAAGAAAAGGAAGCAGGAGGATCATGTGAAGAAAGGAGGAGGCAGTTCAGGGAACTCTTCTAGGAAGTTGTCATCAGCGGCTTCTAATGCGAGATCGGTCATGTGCCACCAGTGTGGGAAGACCGGGCACATCCGTCCAGCATTCCCTCATCCTCCAAAGACCTGTTTCCAGTGTGGAGGTATGGGACACGTGCAACGCTTTTGCGGGATAGCGCGTCCACTTCAAAGTGGGGCAGGATCCATGGCTCCCAGAGGAGTGCCAGCACAGTCTGAGCCATCGAGGACTGGGGGATCTCGATTTGGAAGTCGTGGTGGTAGGGCTGGGTCATCTTCTGGGCAGAGCCAGTTCAGGGCACAGCCACAGGCTAGCGGTCGTCTTCAGGCAGAGACTGGACATCTCTATGCGGTGGATCATGCACCACCAGGGTCAGAGGCGGGACTGTCGACTGTTCGAGGTACCGTTTTGATTTCATCTTCTATAGCTATTGTTGTTTTTGATACTGGTGCCTCTGTTTCATTCATTTCTACCCGTTTTGTGGACATTCTGAATTTTCCAACTGATTTGATGTAATTCGCAATGGAGTTGGTGACACCACTGGGAAAGAAGAAGGAGCAGGGTCTCAGGTGCCCATCATGTGCGCTTTCTGTGTCAGGGGTCGAGATGGAGTGGGACATCTTGGTCTTAGATATGATACTTTTGATGTCATACTCGGTATGGATTGGCTAGTACACTTCCAGGCACACATCGATTGCTACAGACGGCGTGTGAGTTTCACGACACCTAATGGGAGTCATCAGGTTTTTCATGGAGAATGGGATCCTCGGTCAGGTCACGCAGGGCCTCCACTCCAAGAGTTGGGAAGTGTTATCTTCCAGTTATCTTCACTTATGCTAGAGGATGGTCTTTCCCCTGAAGGTTCACTACCTCATGTAGTGAATGAGTTTCCGGAGGTATTCCCAGATGATTTTTCAGGCTTTCCCCCAGAGTGGGATGTGGAGTTTTCAATTGATCTGGCGCCGGGAACACAACCGATATCTCTTCCCTCTTATCGCATGGCCCCCACCGATTTGAGGGAATTAAAGATACAGCTGGATGACTTAGGATCCAAAGGATTCATTCGCCTGAGCGTCTCTCATTGGGCCGCTCCTGTGTTGTTTGCAAAAAAGGCTGATGGATCCCTCCGGTTGTGCATTGACTACCAGAAGCTGAATAAGGTGACAATTAAAAAAAATACCCCTTTACTTAGAATAGATGATTTGTTTGATCAGTTGAAGGGGGAAAAGTGGTTTTCAAAGATAGACCTGCATTCAAGATATCATCAACTCAGGGTGAAGGAGTCAGATATTCCAAAGACAGCCTTCCGAAGCAGGTACGGCCACTTTGAGTATTTGGTCATGCCCTTTGGATTGACAAATGCTCCAGCAGTTTTATGGCACTTATGAATGGGTTTTTCCATCAATATCTCAATTCCTTTGTTGTGGTGTTCGTGGACGACATTCTGGTATACTCTATCTCTGAGGAGGAACACGAACATCACTTGGGGGTCGTTTTGGGTACATTACGGGATCACCTCCTCTATGCAATGTTGTCAAAGTGCAGTTTCTGGATCAGGGAGGTGAGATTTCTCGGGCATGTGATCTCAAGGAATGGAGTTTCAGTGGACCCTGATAAGATTAGTGCGGTTATGTCATGGGAGCAGCCAAAGAATGTGTTCGAGATTAGGAGTTTCCTTGGCCTGGCTGGTTATTATAGGCGATTCGTTCGGGATTTCTCTCGGCTTGCTTCACCGATGACTACCCTCACCCGGAAAGGGGTGAAGTTTGTATGGGGTCCAGAATGTCAGGCATCATTCGAGGAGCTGAAGAGGCGATTGACTACTGCCCCTGTGCTGATTTTACCAGAGGCTGGAAAAGGATATGTGGTTTATTGTGATGCCTTATGTATGGGTCTTGGGTGCGTGCTTATGCAGGATGATCACGTGGTGGCATATAGCTCTCGCCAACTCCGGCCACACGAAAAGAACTACCCAACCCATGACTCGGAGTTGGCAGCAGTGATGCATGCTTTGAAGACGTGGCGTCACTACCTCGTTGGGGAGAAGTTTGTGGTCTATTCTGATCACAAAAGCTTGGCTTATATCTTCTCACAAAAGGACCTCAACATGAGGCAGCGTCGCTGGATCGAGTACTTGTAGGGGTTTGATTTTAACATTGTCTATACCCCAGGTAAGGGTAATGTAGTGGCCGACGCCTTGAGCAGAAGGGTTCCAGTGCAGGCTTTGAGGAAGTCCAGTGATGAGTGGACATTGATGGGGATCTTTTCTCAGATGCATGTGGAGACCAAGGAACATAGTGGAGGGGAATTCTTGGCGAGCATCCAGTTGACTCCTTCTCTGTTGGAGTTGATTCAGCCGGAAAAACCTAGTGATGATCTTTGTCAGCGATTGAAGCAGTTTCTTCATGGTTGGGAGACATCCTCTGATTGGTCGTCATCTCCCGAGGGCATCTTGTGCTTCAAGGGTCGTTCGGTAGTGCCGTTATCTCTATAGAAGGTGGTGATGCAGGATAGCCACCAGTCTCACTGGGCTACCCATCCGGGTGCCACTAAGATGTATTATGATGTCCGTCGGCAGTTTTGGTGGCCTGGTATGAGACGGGACATAGCGGACTTTGTGTCAAGATGCTACACATGCCAGCAGGTGAAAGCAGAGCCGCAAAGGCCCTCCGGTTTGCTCCAACCACTACCCATTCATACCTGGAAGTGGGACGATTTTTCCATGGACTTCATTGTTAGATTACCTCATACACCTCGAGCTAAGAATGCCATTTGGGTGGTGATTGATCGTCTAACCAAATCAGCCCACTTCATTCCGATCAGAGATACATCTAAAGTGGATGAGTTGGGCCGTTTGTATCTTCAGGAGGTGGTGAGACTCCATGGTGTGCCATCAGCAGTTGTGTCAGATAGAGACCCTCGTTTCACATCTCTATTCTGGGATGGCCTTCAGAAGGCCTTGGGGTCCCAGATTAAGATGAGCAGAACATACCATCCACAGACGGATGGTCAGACATAGCGGCCGAATCAGATTTTGGAGGACATGCTTCGTGAATGTGTCCTAGACTTTGGAGGTTCTTGGGATACCCATTTGGGATTGGTTGAGTTTTCTTATAATAACAGTTACCAATCCTCGATTCGAATGGCTCCTTTTGAGGCGCTCTATGGTCGGCCTTGTCGGTCCCCCCTCTGTTGGGCTGAGGTCGGTGAGACCTCACTACTGGGGCCGAGTATGGTGCAGGAGACATCTGAGAAGGTAAAATTAATCAGGCAACGTTTATTGACAGCTCAGAGTCGTCATAAATCATATGCTGACCAGAGGCGTCGAGACCTAGAGTTTTCTGTGGGTGACAGAGTATTCTTGAAGGTGGCCCCTCGTTTAGGCCATCGTCGATTGGGGAAGCAAGGTAAGCTGACTCCGCGGTACGTCGGGCCATTTGAGATCATCGAACGTATTTGAAAGGTGGCATACAGGTTGGCCTTACCTTCTCAGTTGGCGTCCATCCATGATGTCTTCCATGTTTCTCAGTTGAAGAAATACTACCCGGATCCATCCCATGTGTTGAGTTGGGAAGAACTGGAGATAAAGCCTGACTTGTCTATTGTTGAGAGGCCAGTGAAAATAGTGGACTCCCAAGAGAAGATACTTCGGGGGAAGTCTATTCGATTAGTCCGGGTTCTATGGCAGCATGGAAATGATACACATGAGATATGGGAGCGAAAGTTGTGGGTCAAGGAAGTGTACACGTTCTTGTTTTCCAATCAAGCCTCATGTTGACTTTCCGGGGTGGAAAGTCCTTCATGGGGGGGAGAATTGTCACATACATGAAATATTTAGAGTTATTTTTCATTTAATTTACATCCTTGATTTTTTTAGTGGTTTTTCATGCATTTTTAAAGGAAATAGCGGGTTTCCAAAATTTGGGCCAACCCAAGAGCCCATTTCCAGTTTTGAATGTATATTTTGTTTCTTTAATAACTCCTTAGTTTTTCAACATTTTTCAACCATTAAACTTCAAAAATGACCTTCATTTAAATTTTAAAACCAAAAAATAATTTTGGGCCCCTTAAAAATCATTAGAATCATGGATTTGGGTGATAAAATTAGGTATTGGGCCAACCCGAAAGCCCATTTCCAGTTTTAAAATTGTTTTGTAATTGTTTCATAAAATATTTATTTTTTATCATTTTTCGATGATTCCACCTCTCACACATTCCCATAGAACTCAGACACACCCCCATATTCGTTTTTGCCTCTTTGGAGCTCATATTGATCGCGATTTAGGGCCGAACTGATGAAGCTCCAAAAAACGTCCAGATTTCTCAGGTAAGTTGTATCTCTTCCTTATTCCTCCCTTCTTCTTAAGGTTTCTTCCTTTTTTATTGAATCCCCAAATGTCCAGAAGATGGGGTTTTGTACCTAGGGTTTTATTTTTGAGTTTCTTGGTCCAATACTCTGGTTTTAGGTTCAATATTACTCCTTTGTGGTGCGGTGGAGGTGCGGTTGAAGTGACGCACAAGGATTTGGGGGTTTTGACTCTTTTGGTAGGTGATTTCATATGTAGGTATTGTATAATGAGTTGGCTTGATGTATTTAGGTTTCCATTATGTTCATAATTCTGTATTTTGATTTCAAAAATTGATTTGGGTAGCATTTTAAAAGTGGTAGATTTTTAAGTGCCAATCTTGTGTGAAAATGGGTGTTTTACATGTGTAACCCATATTGTGCCTCTTGGTGTTGTTTTATAATTCAGGGATTGGATTTATAAAAATGTTTTGATGCTGAAATTTATGTTTTGGTATAATATTGGTCTCCATTTGGTTTTAAATATGGGATTTTAGATGAATTTAATGTGCAACATTTGATTAATTTTCTTGAAATTGTTTTATGGAAATTATAAATGGTTTATTGAGTTATGCAAAAGGTGAAAAGAAGGTGTAGATATTGTTTTGAATGTTTGTGAACAGAACTGATATTTATATGTGAATATTGATTTTGGTAGCATGTGGTTACTATTTTAGCACAATACGGGAAACCCAGCTATCTAGGTGGGCTAACGTGTACTAGTACGCTAGTGAACGGAGGGGTTTTGACCATGGTTCACTTAGCAAGTCTAACATGGATAACACTAACAAAACAATAATGGAGATGATTGGAGACCACTAGGTTATGGGTATGCTCCCTACTAGTGGCTCGTGCATGAGAACAAATTTCGTTATGGTTACTTTCACCGAGGTACGAGGTACTTGGGGCTCACAACAACCTAGTACCTAGGGGGGTTCCTACGCTTGGTGCTCGTGGCCTTTTATGAATTTAAACTTTCTTTATGGTATTTTGGTATGTGAAAACCAGAAGTTTGAATGTTTTATTCAATTTCACTGATTCTTTATAGTTATCCCCATTGAAAGTTATTTTCTTTTCAAAGTTGCACTTTTAGAAATAAATGCCACTATTATCTATTTATAACTCTTGCAAGCCTTTTATTTTACAATGCCTATCACTTGAAATCCTTGGGTGATATCCTATTGGGCTTAGTCTCACACCCTACTTACACCTTTGGGTGTATGTAGACTTGATCATGTTTGACACAGGCAAAGGAAAAGCCTTGGGCGATGGCGGTTCGGGTTGCTAGTTTCTCTCGATGGTGCGGTGTTGTGGAGACGGCTTGTGGGTGATGACCCCTTGTCGTGTGGAGTCTCATGGGCTGTTTGATGATACTTTTATGTACCTTTGGACCTCTTGGGTCTTGTTTAAACTCATATACTAAGTTCTAAATTTTTATTAATTCTTGTTTGACATAATTTTTCAGATTTGGTTTGTTGTTTGTTTTTGGTTATCTTATGAACCCAAACTCGGGTAAATTGTTCCCAAATGAATTTTTATGATACCCGGGCACTTGTGCCAGCCCGTGGGGATGGGGAATGCCCTTCGGGTCTTTCCATGAGCCGGGTTTGGTGCTGGTTTGATGGCGACCAGATTCGGTTCGTGACAAGTGATGTCGAGCTTCATATTCTAAGTCTAGCTCTTGCGGCTCCTACTTCTATGGATTCTCTTCCGAGTGTAGATTCTATGCCTCTAGTTTCCACGGCTCGTGATCCTTCTCTACTAGATGTTTCTATACCGGATGATGCATCTTCTGAGGAGACCACCTAACTGGTTTTTGGACACATTTTTTTATTATATATCTATTTTTGATATCTTTTGGTTGTGTATGGTTTGTATGCTTGTAGTGTTCTCTCTCCAAGACCATTAAGGGTACTCTGGAATGCTATAGACTAGCCTTATCCATCACTGCTCGTTTATCTTCACCTATACACGAGGGAATTATTGTTTTTCCATGTTTTTTTATTGTTTTATTTACTTCCTTGGTTTACTTCTTCACTTACGTCCCCTTGTTTGGGTCCACTATTGTGTCCCCACATTCCCTTATTCACTTTCGGTGGCACTTGGTGGACCATGTGAGATATTAAGTATGGGGGCGTCTCTCGACCACTTTAGTCTTTGTCCTTATCATCATTCTAGGAGACATCATTATTGGATGATATATTTGAGAATGTGAATAAATTTTGGTTAATAACATTTTTAAATAATAAAGTTGAAAGTGGGAAATTTTTAAAAGTTGTATGCTTATTTTGGTTCCTAAGTGTTTTCAAATGATTGCAGATATAGTTTAAATTACAACTTATAATCCTTGAATAATTAAATCTATTAGACTAATAAATTATATACAAGTCACAACCTGATTATCTCTTTATTTGATTTTCCCACTCCTAAGAGGTATTCTAAACCCTCTGTCATATTCTTTCTAATACCCTATTTCTTGAGAGATTCTTAGGATATACATAACTACCATAATTTGCAAGGTTTCTTTTCGAAACATGAGAAATTTTTGAATTACAAATGATTAAGGCATTAGATTATTTAAAACCCTTTATCTTGAGACCTACCCTACATCTTATCTTCATAAAGCCCCTAGAACCCATGAATAGCCTTTATAGGAAGCCATATTACAAGCCTATTTCTCTTCCTACACTAATTCTTTTATGATTTTTCATGATTATTCACTTGAGCTTAAAAGAAGGTATTGGAAACACATGGCATATTTTTGTGAATTTTCGTGAAATTAAGTATGGGGGAGAGCCTCTTGATCATTTGGGGCACAAAGGGTTCCAAACCTCTATTCATGGAAATTCAAAAAGTTTTTATTTGTTCATAATAAAAAAAGAAAAAAATGGTACAGACAAAGGGGCCTTATACCCACTTGTTGGTTTGTGAACCCTACCTACCTAACTAAAGGAGAATGCGGTGATGAGATCATTTGATAAATCTTTATGAGGATGCTTTTTACATTGAGATTAACTTTGAATATCATGCACTGTTATTTAAGAATTTATCCTCCTTTTTCAAGACTCAGAGTTATTTTTACATCTTTACTTATCAACCATTAACCACAGAAACATCTGATCCTTATTCACAAGTCCTTGTGATTTTTGTAAATCAATTTTCTGAAATAGAGAACTAGATTTCTTGAAAGCCTATGGATAGAGTGTATATATATTTTATTGATCATAAATTCAAAATATCTTGAATGTTGAGTTATTATTAGTGAGGTAGATCGTCAAGTGGCTTTCTTATTTTAGAAAGGTTGAAACATGTGTTTAAAGGAGTATGAAAGTATTTAATTGAATTGTTCATGAGGCATGATTAGAATATCTCCTAAATTGAAACTATTGAGTAGCTTTTTAGAATTTTCTACAATGACTTATTATTTACATTTATGATTAACTAAATTTATTCCTTTAAAAATATACACTCTCTTAATTAGATGTTGATATTTTCTTGAGGGAAAGAAAATGACTAAGTATGGGGGAGTTTTATGTACCTGATTTTTGTATAAATTTTCACATACTGTATTGAAAAATAAGAACATGTTTTCAGAAATTACTTACTCCTTAGTAGAAAAATACTTTGATTTTGGTGATCTTGTTCATTTTTAGGAGATTTATGGCCCAATACACAAAACAGGGGAGAATTGATAAAAATTTAAAAACTACATGGCATGTACATATACACACGTCGTGTACATCCTGAAAGATATGTAGATTTACTAGGAAAAGTACCTTCCCAAGTAAACCGAATCTGATACACACTGTGTTCATACTATTCAAACTGTGTATACCCTTCTTGAAGTAGTTGGCAAATGAGAGGAAGTCTACACGCCCATGTGGCCAGCTGACGGGGACACGTTGTGTTCAACCTATACATGTCATGTATATCTTTATAGAAGTTTTTGGTGGCCAAAAAATGAGACTATGCACCATGTGTGGTGGCTCTACATGTCGTGTATATCTACCTACCTATAGGTGTCATGTTCCAAGTCAAAAACGGCGTGTTAGGCTACCTACCAGCAGGGAAAACAAGGAAAAAACATGTTGACAAAAGTAAAAGATGTGTACTTTTTCCACATGTCGTGTAGTTATATTTTATAAAAATAGAGACCTTGGCTTCTGAAAAAAATAGATATGGGGTGGAGGGAAATGGTTGAAGGTTTGAAGGAAAGAAGCTATACTGCCATTCTACCAACATCCTTCTACTTCGATATTCTACCGTTATACCGAATAGTCACTCCCTCCTCAATGTTTCAAGTAATGATCAATTTAGGTATCGAGGGGTTTGTGCTTATATTACCTCTATGTGTGACTAAATAACCAATTTTTTGGGGTTTTGGGGAATGTAAGAGTTGTAATATAGATTAGTTTCTATGAATGTGTTTGTTCTAATAACTTATTCTGATTATTCTAAAATCACTTCATCTTATCATTGAAAATTATGAACTAGACCAAGGGAAGAATTGTTAGCGTTTCAGAAGAAGAATAACAATGAATATTTTCATAATCATTATAAGTATTTGTTGACTCAAAAATGGACTAATCCAAATAAAGAACTTTTAATCACTAACTACAGGACCAAGGAGTTAGTTTCTTGAGCCCTAAATATAATTTTACGGGACCATGGAAACTTTTTTACAAATTGAACCTAGAGTGTTCAGTTATCATGAACAAAACAACCTCATAAGAAATTTTATTTAATAATCAACTTCTCATAAATCCACAAACCCAACGCATTTCTATCATTATTTTCATCAAAACAAATTTCCTCGTATTTACCATTATTGATTAAGAAATTTATTAAAGAAACTTAAAACCAATTATTCTTTTCATCCAAACATAAAAAATAGACATTAAATACAGTAAACCTCATTAAAAAAAAAATAATTTAAGCAAGAAAAAAATAACATATCTTTTCCTATGTATTGACCCCTTACTGGTACTATACTCATTAGGGTAAAAAAAAATTGGACATTGATAACATACCTTTGGTGAAATTACTTTCCAAGCACACCAACTTCCAGATGATACATATTCGGCTTTAGTAGTGGAAAGTGCTACTGAGTGTTGAGTTTTTAGTGACCAAGAAACTAATGAATCTCCTAAGAAATGAAATGTTTCAGATGTAATTTTTCTTACCATTTTACATCCACCAAATTCAGCATCTGAAAAAAAAAATTAGAACAAAATCATTTCCTGAAGTATAAAAGATTACTAAATCCACGGTTCCCATTAAGTAGCGAAAATCCTTTTCACTACCTTTAAATGAGATTCCATAGGATTGGAATGATATCTTTTACATCAGAATACTAAAAACATGAGTTTGGATGACTAGCTATCAAGTAAAGTAGACTTCCTATCATACCTATAAAAGATGTTTGATCTACTAGTTTCCCAACTTCATCAAGATCAGGAGAGTTTGAGGTACTAGTGGGAGTACTTATACTCTTAGTGTTGTTATATCCATACTTTTTAAGAATATATTTAATATACTTATTTTGGGATATATAAGTTCCTTTTTGTTTTTGAAAAATTTGAAAACCAAGGAAAAAAGTTAACTCACCCATCATACTCATTTCAAACTCATATTTCGTTAGATTCACAAACGAATCAATTAAAGATTGGTGAGTTGAACCAAATATAATATCATCGATAAACATTTAAACAATAAAAAAATCTTTCTTGTCTTTCTTTATAAAAAGGGTTGGATCATCATTTCCCTTAACATACTTGTTTTGTAACAAAAATCTTATAGGTCTATCATACCATGCTCTAGGGGCTTGTTTAAGTCCATATAAATTTTTGGTAAGTTTTAAAACATGTTTAGGATGTTTTGTATCTTCAACAATAGGATTTTGTTCAAAAAAACTTCCTCTTGAACATAACCATTAAGGAAATTAAATTTAACATCCATTTGAAAAAGTTTCAAGTTAAATAATGCTGCAAAGGAATGTAAAATACAAATAGGTTCAAGTCTAGATACTGGATCATAGGTTTATTCATAGTCTATTCCTTATTGTTGATTATAGACTTTAGCAACTAATATATCATTATTTATTACTATGATTCCATTTTCATCACACATATTTCTAAAGACCCATTCTACTCCAATAATAGAAGTTTCCTAAGGTCTTTCCACCAAGTTCCAGACATTATTCCTTTTGAATTAATTTCACTATCTTGCATGGATTTTATCCAATCATCATCACCTAAAGATTCATGAGTGTTTTTTGGTTCTAATTGATAATGGAATGAAAGATTCTCTACTTCATTTCTTAAGGAACTTATGGTTCATACAGGTTGATTTACATCACCAATGATTCTATCACTGGGATGATTCCTAAGAAACAACTGATTTGGGATTTGTAAAACCTATTCATCAACATATGGAAGGAAATATTCTAGGGTAAACGTCTCAAAAACATTTTCTTGAACATTTTCTTTATTAGAAGGATCTTCTATAAAGGATTGATAATTTGTTTTTGAAAAGAAATATGAAGATGTAGGTTGTGGTTGTTTAAAAACAAAAGGATAAGTTTCATCAAATTTAATATATACTATTTCTTCAACAGTGCAGGTATTTTTATTAAAAACACTATAATCCATAGAAGTTGTGGAGTAGCCTAAGAAAATTCCTTCATCATATTTGGGTGTGAATTTATGTAAATTACCTTTAGTATTCATAATGAATACTTTTCAACCAAATACCTTGAAGTAGTAAAGTCTTGGTTTTCTACCATTCCATAACTCATAAGGGGTTTTGTTAAGAAAAGGTCTAATAAAAACTTGACATATAGTATAACAAGAAGTACTTACAACTTCATCCAAAAAAAATTTGGATATTGAATATTCACTCAACATAGTTCTGGTTATCTCTTGAAAAACTCGATTTCTTCTTTCAACAACACCATTTTATTGATGATTTCTTGGTGATAAGAAGTTATGAGTAATGCCTTTTTTACTACAAAAAGTTTCAAATTCAGAATTTTGAAATTCTCCTCCATGATCACTATGAATAGTTATCAAAGGAAGGTTTTTCTCATTTTTAACTTGGGCTCTAAAACTTTTTAAATAAAGAAAAAGCATCATATTTTTTTTACTAGAAAATAGACCCACATAAATCTAGTGTAATAATCAACTAATAAAATACATAATAATTTCCTCCAATAATTCTAGTTTGTGTGGTTCCAAAAATATCTATATGCACCAACTGTAATCCATTAGTAGTTGAGACTTTACCGATTGATTTAATACTTGATTTATGTTTCTTTCCATATTGAAAAGGATCAAAAACTTTTGAAGAATCAAAAATAAGATTTGGTGGATCCTTAACTTGTATTTCCTTAGAGAGTTTTCAAAGGTTCTTAAGGTTACAGTGTCCTAACCTTCTATTCCATAACCAAGATTGATCTTCCATTGCACTAAGAAAAGGTAGATCTTGGCTCCTAAGGTCTTCTAAGTTTAGTGTGTATACATTCTCTTGGCTATGGGCAGAAAGAATAAACTCTTCCTTGGAATTGTGTACTAAACATTAATCATTCCTAAAATTCATAAGGTAACATTCATCACATAACTGAATTATGCTAATAAGGTTGTGCTTAATACCCTAAACAAATAAAATATTTGAAATCAAAGTTTTTTCAAGAAGAAAAATGTTACCTATAATAATAATTATTCCCTAAGATTTATCTCTGAAAGTTACCTTTCCTTCTTTTATATTGATAATATTTTCAGAGAATTTTTTGTTACCAGTCATGTGCTGGGAACATCCACTATCCATGTACCATGTATTTTTGTTGGTACTATCTTTTTTTTCTGAAAATAAGACTGTAATACTTTCGAAACCAAAACATTCTTGGATCCGGAAACCTCAGAAATAAACATTTTAAGAATCCACATTCTTAAAGAAAAATAAGATTTATGAAAACCTAAAGACATAGTTTTGTTTAAGGAACAATTGTTTTCCCTAATGCCCACCACACTGACACTTAGTAAAGAATGGATCACTTTAAGTAACAAAATAATTATTAATAAAAACTGGTTTTGAATGTGTTTGACCAAATCGATAATTATTCCTTAGAGTTCTAATTTGAAAATACATCTTATCAAAGTTTTTTTTACCTAAGGTAATGTTTGACAAACATTTCTTCAAGGAAAACATTTCTGACTTTAGTTTAATAACTATGTTTTTATCCTCCAAAACATTTGTTTTAGCACTAGAGTTAGTCTCTAAAATATTTTTCTTATAAATTACTTTTTCTAGATCCTTATAAAATTTATCCTACTTAGAATTAACCTCCTAATGGTTGTTTAAAATACTTTCAAAAATTATAAATTTTCCTATCAAGATCTTTAGAAATATTTGATACTTATTTAGTAAGAATAGAAATTATAGAATTTTACTTGACAAGCTTTTTCTTGAATTTAGAATTTTCATTCTCAAGATGCTTAAAAAACCTAGACACTTCTTCATAAATAGGTAAAGTATTATCTTCTTCAGAATAAGATTATTCATCCAAAGATTCATAATAGCTATTGTCACTATAATTATCATTCAAGGAAACATTGGTTATATATTCCACATTGTGTACTTTAGCCATTAGACAATGATTTTCAATGGGTAATCTGGATAGTAAAAAAAATCTTCTGACCAAAAGATTCATATTCCGAGGATTCATTAGAAGAGTCTCCACCACTGGAACTCCAGTTGTCATTAGATTTCAAAACTTTCTTAGATTTAGCTTTTTAGTACGTCTTTCTATTCTTCTCAGAATTATTTTCCTTTCTATCCTTTATCTTAATCATAGGACAATTCAGCCTTATATGCCCTACTCTTTTGCATTCATTACATGTAAATTCTAAGTACTTCTTGTCCTTTCTTTCTTTCTTCTTATATTTATACTGAAAGTCTTTCTTCCCAACTATCATATTCATCCTTCGAGATAGATTAGCTAGCTCATTCTCAGAATGTTCACTTTCACATGATTTAGAAAAAATATTCACTTTCTCAGTCTTGGATCATATAACCCTTTAAGGAGTCTTAGACTTCGTAGTAGTAAAGGCTACACTTCCACTTCCATTCTTATTTTTATTCTAATCAGCATCTCTTTTCATTCTTATCTCTTGTTGAAGAAGAGTTCCAAAAATCTCATCAAGAGTAATCTGAGATACTTTCTTATTCTCATCAATACTTGTTCTCATAGATTTCCACTCATTAGGCATGATATCAATAATCTTATCCTCAAGTGCCTCATCATCTAAACCTTTCTCACCCAAAGATTGTAAATAGTTAACACTAGTCATAAACCTTGGTTGTACCTTGCACACTGGTTATTCATAAGGAAATAGAAATCCATGATATTCTACACTAAGCATAGTTCTTCTAGATTCTATAACCTTGTATGTACCGAAATGAGTAACCTCCTATTTCTTTCAAATAAAATTTGTAGCTTCATAAGAAGAAATCAAACTTTATATATTTCTAGTCATGGAACACAACAAAGTATTGCGTACCTTGTATTTTAGTTGATATTATGACCTTTCTTGATTAGTAAAAGTTCCGACTTCCTTATCAATAATCTTGCAATCTCCAGTAATCATGAAAAGTTGTCCACTCCAGTATTAATAACAAAATCCTTCATATGATCACTCCAATATTCATAATCATTCCCATCAAATATAGGTGGACTAGTAGGATTAAGATTGTCAATCGAACCAACATTCATTACTTCCATCTAAAAGAAACTATTTTTCCATAAAAACTTGTTAATAGTAAAATTTTATAAACAAAGATAAATATCCTAAGAAAGGAAAATATATTCAGAATAATGAAAACTTGAGAAAGAAAACTTATATATGAATATAAAGATTTTAGATACTACCTCTAATACCAATTGTAGGATCAAAATAAGAACGTAGATGCTCAATATATAATAGGTGGGGAGAATTTTATACTTTAAAATTTTATTTAGAACCTTTAAAGTTGGTATAAAACTTTTTTTTTGAACCTTAAGAAAAACTATGTTTAAAAACGTTAAACAAGGTAAATTCACAAGACCTCTTAGTTCTAGAAACTTGATATGTTCCAGATATATAGTTTTAGAAATGAAACTTAAGGAAAGTTTATAAGGAACAAATATTCTACCTTAAATCGAATAGAATCTTAATAATCAGAGTATACAAGTACCAGAAAGTATAAGATAGTTATAATTTCATTATTAATCAAAATGCAGTGGAAAATAAACTTGAAACAATATAGGTAACACTTTTGAAATCGTTTAACCCAACGAGAAGGGTATCCAACAACCTTGGATAAAGGTTTCTTGATTTATACTTTCAAGAAATTCTGTCTTACGTACACCAGGGTAATCCCTCAATAAGAATATCGAAGTCTATCATGTTATCCCCAAAAACACTCGATCTTAAAGGTAGTCGGAACATCTGGATTCCTAAACAAGGAATTCCTTGAACTTTAAGGTAGTTGACACCTCTTTCTTCATATCCTCATAAGTCCTCAATTGTACACAGCAACAATCAGAGTCACACGAAGCAAGATAAACAAGATGCTCAGTATAAAAAATCATGACAGTCTCTCTCTCTCTATAAATCACTTCAGGAGAATGAAATCTCTAGAGTGATCAACCAATTCATAAAAAGTTTTGAGCTCGTTAAAATGAGCTCTTATTTATAATCACTTCTCCAACGGTCGTCTCCCTCCTCTAATAGTCCTATTTTTCCTTGAATCTCTGAGTGACCTGTAGACATGTCACTCAAACTATGGTTAGTTAGAAATAGATTGTACGACATTATTTCATAACTAAAACAAGGTTATGCAAAATATGGTTTCTTAACCAAATCCATTTTTTTGGAGTCTAAGGAAAAATAAAGTTCGGAGTCAAAACAAATATAGACTTGGATAATATAAATCATAAAAATACGGATTCTATTTTTCAAGGAATTTGGAACCTGGATTATATAGATTTCAAAGTCTAAATTCCAATAGATTTGGAATAATTATTCTGTGGAATATGGAGCCTAAATTTTGAGGAATTTGGAGTTTGAATTATGAGGAATTTGGAGTCTAAATTATAGGAATTTAGAATCTGAATTTCAGAGAATTTAGAATCTAAATTTCAAAGAATTCATAATCTGAATTTTATTGAATTCGTAGTATGAATTTAGAGAATTCAAAGTCTGAATTCAGAGAATTCGGAGTCTAAATTTCATATAATTCAAAGTCTGAATTTCATAGAATTTGGAATCTGAATTCAGAGGAATTTGGAGTCTAAATTCAGAGATTTTGGTATCTAAATTCAGAGGAATTCAGAGTATTAATTCAGAGAATTTGGAATCTGAATTCAGAGGAATTCAGAGTCTGAATTCAGAGAATTCAAATCCTAAATTTAGAACCTGAAAACAGAATACTCTATATCTGAGTATTTATAGGATTTTGAGGTTTTTATATGTGAAACTAAATATTACACTTAGAAAAAAAAGCGTAAGATTTAGAGAAACTATAACATGAACAATGAAAACAAAGGTGATGAGAAAATTTCCATGAGGAAGTAAAATTTCTTTATTAAGATAAATCATTGAGGAAATAAAATTTTCCTTGAGATAGAGTGTTTGTGATTTCCAAAAAATAAAGGAATGGAAAAGTCATAAGGAAACCTTGTTATCTCAACAACCAAACACTCGGATTCAGAATCATCTTCCCTTGGACATGATTTTGTTGTTTAGATTTTGAAAAAGCTAGTTAGTACTATTCCCTTATTCCCATGAATAGACTCAAGATTCCAGATGCTTCAACATACGATAAATAAAAAATCAGATTTAGTTTCCCTGGTTATGGGAAAATGTGTCAGATTAGAGGTAGATTTTATAACCTTCCTCATTGGTTAGGAAGCTCATAAAATATCTTGCAAGAAGATTACAATATGGTCAAAGAAGACAATCGAAGAAATGAGAATATTCGATGAATTTCATGATAATGTCAAGGATTATTTTGAAACCAAAGATGGGTAGATCAAGGATCTTACAAATAGTTTTAAGGAAAAGTTAAGCCTAGAATAGACTACTCGGAAGTAGGAAGTTAAGGATCTGAATGGAAATATTAATTATGTGTCCATGAATTGGAAGAGGTAAATGGATCTCAGAATTGAGACTGAGGAGAAGCTTGGAAATTAAGATGAAGTGTTGAACACTCAAGCAGAATGTCTTAAGGCTCAGGAAGAAAAAATTAAAGCCTTAGAAAAGAAAAATGAAGATCAGGATCAACTGATCAAGCATATAGAAGAAGATCACAAGGAGCTCAAGAAGATAAAAACCATTGTGAAGAAGCTGATGTCAAAGGAGAAAGAAGGATAATTTCTTGGCATTCCGATCTTTTGTTGTAATTTTCCTTGTACAAATTCTTTCAAAATTAATGAAATTTTGGTTGTTCTTCATATATTTGGTTGTTTAGTACTATTGTTTTAGGTACCAATTTTCTCATTCTCTTTATTCCTTTTTGAAAATTACAAAGGGGGGGAAAGGAATGATAAATAGAATACAAAGAAAAGTAAATTTTTCCCTAAGAGATTTGGAGTTCATCAAGAGGAAAGTTCTTATCAATGAAGTTTTTTGAATGTGAGAAAATGAAAAATATTATTCAGGAAATCAATAATACGATCCTTAGGGATTTCAAAGCCTAAGGCGGTGTTAGTCTTATTCACTTTGATCCATAAGTAAAGGGAGATAAGTTTTTATTTTCAACTCCATAAAATTTCTAATTCCTTAGATTCTTTTTTTGTAAGGATGTTAGTACTTTCCAAAAAGGGGGAGATTATTGATTCAATAAGGTTTCCTTGTGAATTTTCCATTCCTTTATGTCTTGAAAATCACAAACACTCTATCTCAAGTAAAATTTTATTTCGTCAAAGATTTATCTTAATAAGAAAATTTTCCTTCCTCAATGAAATTTTATCCTTAATCTTGTTTTCATTGTTCATGTTATAGTTTCTATAAATCTAACTCTTTTTATTTCTAAGTGTAAAATTTAGTTCCACATCTAAAAACTTTATAATCCTATAAACACTTAGATATAGAGTATTCTATTTTCAGGTTCTGAATTCTCTAAATTCAGACTCGGAATCCCTCTGAATTCATATTCTGAATTCTCTGAATTTAGACTCTGAATTCTCTGAATTTAGACTCTGAATTCCTCTGAATTCAAATTCTGAATTCCTATGAATTTAGAATCCAAATTATTTGAAATTTAGACTCATAATTATCTAAAATTCAGACTCTAAACTCTCTAAATTCAAACTCCAAATTCTCTAATTTCAAACTCTAAATTGTATGAAATTTAGATTCTGAGTTCTCTAAAACTCAGATTCCAATTTCTCTGAATTAAGACTCTGAATTCCTCATAATTCAGACTCCAATTTCCTCATAATTCAGACTCTGAATTCCTCAAAATTCAGACTCTGAATTCCTTAGAATCCAAATTCTTAATCCATTGGAATTCAGACTCTGAAATTTATAGAATTCAGGTACCAAATTCCTTGAAAAACAGAATCCGGATATTTATTATTTATATTCTATAAGTGTTTATTTGTTTTGACTCCAAACTTTATTTTTCCTTAGAATCCTTAAAATGGATTTGGTTAAGAAACCATATTTTTTTACCCTTGTTTTACTTATGAAATGATGTCGTACAATCTGTTTCTAACTAACTGTTGTTCAAGTGACATGAGTACAAGTCCCTCCGAGATTCAAGGAAAAATATGACCATTGGAGGAGGGAGCCAGCTATTAGAGAAGTGAATATAAATAGAATCTCATTTGAATGATCTGAAAACTTTTGATGAATCGGTTCATCACTCTATAGATTTCATGATGTTGAAGTGATTTCTAGAGAGAAAGACTCTCATTCTTTGTGCATACTGAACATCTTGTTCAGCTTGCTTCATGCGACTCTGATTTTTGTTGTGTACAATCGAGGACTTTTGGGGATAAGAAGACAGAGGTGTTGACTACCTGAAAGTTTTAGGACTTCCTTGTTTAGGAAGACAGAGGTTCCGACTACCTTAAATTACGATGTCTTGCGGGAATAAGAAATAGACTTTGATATTATTATCGAGGGCTTACCCTAGTGTGTTTGAGATAGACTTTCTTGAAAGTATAAATTAAGGTACTTGTATCCAAGGTTGTTGGATACCCTTCTCTTAGGGTTTAAATATTTCATACTTGTTACCTGTATTGTTTAAAATTTATTTTCCACTACATTTTGATTAATAAGTAAAGTATAACTATCTTATACATTCTTGTACATGTATACTCTGATTAGTAAGATTCTATATGCTTTAAGGTAGAATCTTTTACCTTGTAAACTTTTCTTAAATTTTATTTCTGGAACCATATATCCGGAACCTGTAAAGTTTGTAGAACTTATAGGTCTTGTGAATTTACCTTGTTTAACTTTGTTAAACATAGTTTTTCTTATGGTTGAAAATGAAAGTTTTATACCATCGTTAAAGGTTCCAAATGAATTTTTAAAGTATACAATTCACCCCCCCTCTTGTATATTACTCATCTACATTATTATTTCGATCCAAGAGGATTCACACCCTAAAATAAATTTTATTATAGTGATAAATATTATAATAACAACAATAATAAATGTAAGAATATTTATTAAAAAATAGATAGGTTTGACCCACTTAATTATGAAGAACAAGATTACAACAACAAAATTATATCACAACATTACAAAGAAATAAAAGCAAACAAAAACTCCCATTTTTTCTCTTAAATCCACATTATATAGAAATTTGGAGGATTGAGTCAAGAACATGTCCTTAAAATTAATACATATTGATAATTTTGTCCAAAGGGGTGGAAATTGGTTGGATAATTGATTTTCCATCATTTCCAAGGTTACATGAATTCTTTTCTCTATCTTAATTGATGTTCCATAAATAGATTCATTTTGATTGATTTAGGATGGGTCATATAAGAAGAAATTGTTTCCCAATATATCATATAATAACTGGTAAAATTTTGGACTAATTGGTTAATCTATTTTGAATTTATGCCCCAAATTTTGGGATGAATTTTTTAGCCATGAAATCTAGTTTATAATTTATACTTCAACTTGAGACACCTGCAACACATTTCAAACATATAAATTATTTTGAGCCACAATTTGATGAAATTTTACACATAAAGTAATATATATTAATTTAACATTTAAACTTCATTGTACATGAATTATGAGGCCCAAATCTATTTTATATCTCAACTACCCAATTTTATTTACCCAAGAAAATTTAGATTTGAGGCCCAAAATGATCAACTTCCTTTGTGAATCTCCCATTCCTCTGAAAGAAAAAAAATATTCCCCATAAATTCAATAACCTAAAACTATAATTTAAATTATAAATCATGAATCCACAATTTTTTGTCTAAATGTTCCTAGATTAATGCGTTTTAAACAAGAATTACATATATGCTGAGAAATGAAGTTTAAATTGTAAAATGCATTAAACATAGTTTTTATAAAAAAATATAACACATTTAAAATATTCAAAATAAAATCAAAATTATCTAATTTCAATGTCTAATCACAACCCAAAATTTATTTTTGATAATACTTAAAAAATTACTAACTTAAAAATATGAAAATTTAATTCCCCTCTCTAAACACATTTTAACATACAATGATGCTAAAATGACCTCACATCAAAAAATAATGAATCCCATAAAAATACTTTAAAACAATTAAAATAAACAAAAATATCCCAATATTCATATCATTACATTGTTCAAATTCGCCACTACCCTTCATCCAATTCCAATTAATCATAAATATGTGTTATACATCAAAAAATACATGGGGGTTTATTTTTTTTGTTCAAGGGGAAAAGATGGAAGTACTAGGTGGAAATCACATTTCAACCTTAAGTTGAGTATCCAAAAAAATTGTAATTTTTAAACCATAATACATATGAGGAGACCAAATTCTAGAAAGAAAGTTATGGAGTCACTATCTCTTTATACTAAACACCACACATTAGGTCAAGACATTTCTCTATATGGTCATTTGATTGATTTTTTCAAAAACAAATTGGATAATAAAATAAAAATTAAAGTGATATAAAATACTATTATATTAATAATGGACCCTATAAACACAAACCCACACCCCACAATGAAAAGTATGAGCATTGTGGCGTTTTGATTAAATGGGTGAAAATATAGATGGTAAAATCACTTTGGGAAACCATGCTTACCAAAATTTATGATCATTCTTTAAAAAAATTTAAAGATCATAACCAAGGCATGAAAATTAATTTAATATTAATTTTTCATGTTTCAAAATTTATATTATCACATAAACTGATAAATAAATTAAAATTTTCATTAATCCCATTTTTTCATGAAATCTAAAATGTTCACCCCCATCTTAGAATGACACTGCCCTTGGTGTATAAAGATAAGAGAATATAGAGTTTAGAATTGGGGGAAAAGTGGAGGAGATAAATAAAATAATTATATTTGAAATGAAATCATGGAAAAATCATCTAGTTTGAATATGAAGACCCAACAACAAGAAATTGATCATTCCAACTCTATGTCAGACATAGACTCCTTGTGGATGATTGAAGATCAGGTTTGAACTTTTTAAGGCATGTGGTTCAATTGAAGATTTTTTTTAACCATTCATTTAAAGTTAATTAATATAAACAATAATTAATAATAATTATATATTACCTTTATTATAAAATCATGATACATTTACCACTATTACATTAATATCTCAAGTATTAAATACTTAAATACCTCACATGACCCTCATATTGTTACTATGTTAATGGAGATATCAACGGATCAATTACATTATCCTCTATAACCACCCTATATATCTTAACATCTCACCTCTCAATGATATCCCATATGAGATGGTATTTTCAAATAATGTGGTTGGTCCTTTGGTGTGAATGGGGTTACATTTCTTAAGTGATGGATCAATTTTTGTCATAGTAAAACTCAAGCTCTACCTAGATGTCAGAAACCACCACAAGTTAAGAGATGAACTTCCTAATATAAATTTATTTGTTCACATCATCTAATGTAATGAAATATTTTACCTCTATTTTTGAAATCTCAATGGTATATTATTTGGAATAATTTCAAGTGATAGATCTATTTTTTATTAAAAACATGAAACCAGATTGATATTTTGTGTCATCTCTTTCATATTTAAAAATCACATATGTGTAACCATTTACAAAGAGATAATTCTCAGATGCAAATTCTAGAAACATATCCTTAGTGCTTCTCAAGTTATTAATAATGTTATTCAAAAAATCCAGTGACTCTCTCTAGAATTTGATTGGTATCTGCATGTTATAATTATAGTATAGGAAACATCAAGTTGGGTACACAACATGGAATACATGATAGATTCTATGGTGGGATCATAAGGAATTATATCTATCCAAACTAAATCTTTAAAAGGATTATTAACCTTCATAATATTCATGTCATGTAACACTGGTAAAGACCCAATCTTGGAGTTTTGAAAGCAAACCCACTTTATCTCTTTACTAATATATGTGTATTGACTCAATTCAAGATACCTATTAGATCTATCGTTATAGATCTTCATACCTAGTATGTAGGAAGCTTATCCCATGTATTTCATCAAGAATCATTTTCCCAGTCACATATTCATAGAGTGAATAGTTGGGATATCATTTTTGATAAGTAGTATGTTATCCACACAAAATATAATAAACACTACTACATTCCCACTAATATTATTATATACACAATAATCATCTACATTTTTTATAAAACCACACTCTTTGATTTCATTATAAAATTGAATATTCAAACTCTGAAAAGGTTTCTTCAATATATAAATAGATGTTTTTCGTCTTTAAAATCTTTATATAATAATTTGAAACTTAAAATACTTAAATGAGTATCATATACACATCCTAAACTAAATTACTATTAGATAAAGTAGTTGCGACATCTATCTAATATATCTCATAATCAAATTAAGCTGTTATGGTAAGAAAAATTCTATTAGAATTAATCATCACTACCTATGAAATGGTTTCTTCATAGTCAATACCATGAATTTATTTCTAAAATTTATCCATTTGGTGTACTTTATAGGTATATACTCTACAATCCATGTAATTTTCTTATAAAAAACTCATTTACCCATTATATGGGTCTTATCACTTTAGTTTCATCCCCCATGTTCAAAAAATTGTTAGTTTACATGGATTAGATTTTAGATTCCATGTATTTTTACCATTTATTGGATTCAGAAATATCAATTTCATCATGGTAGAGAGTAGATTCATATTTTATGATTGTTACTTCGTCATAATTATCGAATATAAGTCTATATCTCCCATGTTCTTAGTGAATTATACCCAACCTCTGAGGTTCTTGTGTAAATTGAGTTAGTTCTTCTTCTAAAACTCTTTGTGGAACCATCTCAACCTCCACCTCAAGAACACTTCCTTTTTTTGGTCTTAAACTTCACTACGTTAAAAATTCCTCCCAAATAATCCTTATATTATATGTCGTTTTTCAAGTAAATAAATATATAGAGCCATAAAAACTTTTTGTTCAGTGGTATTATATAGATAATATCGCATAATTTTCTTAGGATAACTTAAAAATAAGCATTTTTATGATTTAAAGATGACTTTATTAGAATCAAATTTCATAAAAAAATTCAAAACCTAAAATCCTCATGAAATTCATTTTAGTATATTTTCTAGACTATATCTCATATTTTGTCTCTAAAAAAAATTTAGATGGGATAAGGTTTAGTAATAATACATTAGTTTTCATAGCATAGGCCTACAATGAAATAAGAAGGTCGCATAAACTCATTCTTAACCAAACCATGATTAATAAGGTTGAATTCCTCCTTTTAGGAAGACCATTAACTATTGTTTTTCTAGGATGAGTGAGTTATTAAACAATTCTATAATCCATCATTCGATAAATTAATTATTGGATTATATATTCACCACCTTGATATGATCAAATAATCTTGATACTTTTTCCCGTGTGATTTTATACTTCATTCTAAAACTCTTTAAACATTTAAAAAAATTCATAATTTTTTTCATCAAAAACACATATCCATGAAAACTAAAGTCATCGGTAAAGGTAACAAAATACCCAAAACCTCCACATTCTTGTGTTCTCATTGGTCCACATACACCACTATGCATAAGATCCAATATTTCACTTCTCCTTTCACATTTCCTCCCGAAATATTTTTTTTCATATTACATAAAAAATATTCATATGTGTTAAATGATTGATATACAAATGGTTCCAAAAATCAATCTTTATAGATTCTTTATATGTTTTTCTGATTTTTATTTCTAAGAAAATAATACCAAAGTTGGGTGGGGTTTGAATCAACCTTGGACTTCTTACTCTAAATTTTATAAATAGGGTTACCAATATCTATAAAATATAAATAATTTATACATAGAAAAAAATTTATATATAAAATTTCATTCTTATATATAGAAAAAAAAAATTATTATTAATAAATAATTAAAATCCATTTTTATCCCAACAAGATACAGAAATCGAATTCATGTTTTTTGACTAGAACATAATAACAATTTCTATTTCTAATATTAATCTAAATGGTAATGTTAGATCATAAGTGTGAACTTATAATACAAAAAATATTACTCCATTATTGACATGAATATTTACTTCACACTTCATTTGTAAGAACCCGGTTTTTTCTGTGAAAGACTTTGGAATATTATTTATGATATTCCAGAGCAGCGCCTTCAGACGGCGTGCGATTCCGAGCCCCAGAGTGGACGGAATTAAATATTAAGTGCGTTCACACTGGAATCGCCAAATAAATGGTATAACTCCTAAATGGAGTTCTGGATCAGAGATCCGAGTGTACGGATGGGTCTGAAATGGGCTGTTTACCCTAGGAACGAGATAAAACTTATCGGCGCGGGATGTTTGGACCTCTCGCCCGCTCTCGGAACGTTAAACGGATAAATAAATTAATTAATTTATTCGTTTAATGGTGAAACTTGGGTATCTCTTAAACGGTGGATCGGATTGGGAAACCGAGGGCACAGTTGAGTTCGGAGCGTGTCGTTTACCCTAGGAGGCATATAAGTTTTTCAGGCGTGGGCCGTCTGTGAAAAATGGCCCCAGGGGCGTTTTCGTAATTTGGCGGCCTCAGGCGCTAAGTTTAATAACTTTTGAATGGGGCATCGGATTAAAATTCTGAGACCACCGTTGTTCTCGGGAGGTGGTGTTTACCCTAGGGGAGGCTTAACCTCGACCCCGTCGGATGTTTCAGACGCGAGTGAATTTGGGGGTGTTTTAAAATTAATTTTTTCTATTTAAGTAACCCCTCACCCTCCTCCCTTGTTTCTTCCTCCTGGTGGAAGGATTCTCAACCAAGGCCTCCTCCATCCTCTCCTCCTCAAGGTGGTGCGTTGCGGCTTCCGGCGGATCGTCGTGAAGCTTCGGGCGAAGCCCCGTGAGGTAGGGTCTTTTTGCGTTTTGTTTTCTCGCACCCATTTGTTTACATTTTATGGCATTGGAACCCTGAAAAAATCCCTTAAAAATCCCATATCTGCCTAGTTCGTATTTTTTACTTCCCGTTTCAATTTTTGGATTCGAAATCCGAGTCTCGAGCTAATCGTAAATGTCCGCCAAAAATTGCGGGTTTGCGGTGGGAGTTCATCGTTTTGTTTATAATATCAAAACCCCTACTTTGAGCTCGAATCACACTGTTGAATTTCTGGTTGATCTTCAAGAAAATCCCCTAGGTTCGTAGTAGAATTTACGAGCATTCTGTCGCTGTTTACAGATTCGAAATCCGAGTTCCAAGCGAACCGCGGTCGATTGTCGAATATCGGGTGTTGAAGGTGGTTTCTGGCCGGTTCACGGTGGCAGAACCCGGGCGTTGGAGGCGGCTCGGAGCGGTGGTTCGGCAGCGGGCGGTGTCGGCCGGTCGAAGGTGGCGGAGGCCAGGCGAGCTCGCGGCGAGCTGGGCGGCGGTCTGCGGCACGAGCGAGCGGCCGGGGTGGCCGGGGTCGAGGCCTTCGGCGCGAGCAGGGCGCAGCGGTGCAGGTGAGCACCGGTCACCGGGGGTCGTCGGCTGCGCCAGCTGGGGGCGTGCGACGCAGGAGACCCGACCCTCTGGTCGGGTGGACTCGGGAGGCAAAAAAAAGAAAGATGGAAAAAAAGTGGGATGCGGCTTTGAAGAAAAAGGAAATTAAAAATAAATATAAGTTTAAAATAATAATAATAATATTATTATTATTATTATTGTTTTTTTATAAATCATAATCTGATAGTCAGTTTAGCGAGCCGTCTGCTGCGGCGCATGCCTCGGAATGAGAGGGATATTTTGAGATGGTTTTGGGAATTTTTAATTCCAGAAACGAGGGGCCTCGGAGGCGCGACACGTCTTTAAGTGAATTCCTGTTTTTCTGGGAATTATGTTTTGGACGGCACGGACGCGTCCGGCGTCCGTTTTGAGCGCCGTCAGCGGCGTTGTGACCCTGTCACTGAGGCGGAGGTTTCCAGTGTGGTTCCAGGCGTTGAGGCTGGAGTTGAGGCGTGGGACCCATGGCCCGTCTTTTGAGCTGTGTGCAGCTTTTAGCGACTTTTTCCTCGGACGTCCGTTCGGGGCATGCGAGCAGTCGATGTTGGGTGTTTTTCCGAGGGCATCGCGTTGGCACAGTCTTCCCACTGTAATTCCACACGATGGTGCGGGCCCCGCGAGGGCCATTTCGGGAGTTTACGGTGATTTATAGCTTTATCACTGGGTGACCGTTTTGGACAAGTGAGTAGTCCATTTCGTGTACTTTTTCGAGAGGATCGCGGCGGTGCGATCCGTTCGTTGAGTTTTGGGACCAGGATGTAGGTCCCACGTGGCACCGCTCGTGTGCGGTGCACAGGGATGCACCTTTTTCTCCAGATATCTGTTGCACTCAAGTGAGTAGTGCTTTTGATGTGTTTCCCTGAGGGGATCGCAATGGTGTGATGCGCTCGACTGTTTTCGGGGCCGAGGCTCGGGATCACGGGATGTCGTTTGGGCGTGAGGCAGCGTTGGCGACTTTTTCGTTGGATATCTGTTTGAGACGAGTAGGTAGTCGATCTCGTGTGTTTTTCCGCGAGAATTACAACGGTGCAATCCGTTTGGTTGCGCGGAGCCTCTTGCGTGATCTTGTTAAAGGTGGAGCATGAGAGGTGCTCCGGTGGTGGTTCGTCCTACCTTGGTGGTAGCGGACCCTTGGCGTGTGATCATGCACTCTTGGGAGAGTGATATAATTGGTCCATCAGAAGTGGTTGGTTGTGCCTCAGCTGATGATGTGGTAGGTTGGAGTTGTTATGACACGCCTTCGCGTTGACGTTGGGTGCCGTGTGCACGATAGCCTTTGGGCTGAAATGAGTTATACTCCGGGAGTATACGGGAGCGCTTGGAGGTATGTGTGGTTTTTTGTACCTGAGGAGGTTGTGCGCTCAGTTGGGGTTGACTTGGGGCCACACGTCATGTGGTCCCCACGTGCGTGTCGTGATCTGCTTTACGTACTTTGACCTCTCGCGACATAGAGGATCCCTCTATGCTCGTTTGTTTGACCAGAAGGGTGGAGTGTTCCCCTGGCTTTGTGCTCGTTTGTTTGACCAGCAGGGTGGAGTGTTCCCCAGGCTTTGTGCTCTTTTGTCTGACCAGCAGGGTTGAGCGGTCTCCCCCTGGTCTTGTGCTCGATGGTTTTGCCAGCAGAGATGGTTTGGTTCCTCTGGTTCTTTGGCTGTGAGGGGTTTCAGTATTGTGCCCTTTCACCGGACTGCGACACCATCTGCGACTACGGGTGTTCGTGCAGTGTGGGCATTTTCCCCACTTTCTGAGATGAGGTGTCTCGGTCCTCTTCGACAGTGACTCAGCGGATTGGAGCGGGATCACCTTGTGAGGACTGGGGAGTTTCTCCTATTTCTCTGTGTTCCCTGGTAGAGCATGTGGTTTCGGTGTGACCAACACTTTACGCGGGCACCGATCCTCTACCCAGGAGGTTGTTCCAGCAGGGCTGAGGTTGTTCCAGCAAGGCTGAGGTTGTTCCAGCAGGGCTGAGGTTGTTCCAGCAGGGATGAGGTTGTTCCAGCAGGGATGAGGTTGTTTACAGCAGGGCTGAGGTTGTTCCAGCAGAGCTGAGGTTGTTTCGAGCGGGGCTCGCCAGTGGGTTACCATCCAGCAGGGATGGCTAGTACAGTGGTGTTTACTGAGAAGTACAATCCAGCAGGGATGGCCAGAGTAGTTCTGGGCTTACCTCTAGCGGGGCTGGGCAGTGGTCCCCAATGTCGGGCTTACCTCCAGCTGGGCTGGGCAGTGGTCCCCGATGCTGGGCTTACCTCCAGCGGGGCTGGGAAGTGGTCCCCGATGCCGGGTTACCTCCAGCTGGGCTGGGCAGTGGTCCTCGATGCCGGGTTACCTCCAGCTGGGCTGGGCAGTGGTCCCATCACCGACTTTAGCCGGGTTGCCCTCCAGTGGACTACCCTATTACGGGACTGGGCAGTGAGGCACCCGTCAACTTTCCAGGTCTCCCTGTTGTGGGAACCCGTTGACTTCCAGGGATCCTTCCAGCGGGGCTGGGCAGGGGGTTGCCTGTCGACTTTGAGCAGATCTCTCGACTGTGGGGCAGTGAAGAGTTGTGGTTGACATTCCCCCAGAACTCTCAAGTACGGGGAGAACTTTCCCCCACCGAGACACGTCCTTGTGACGCGACCTAAAACCATGCGGGCGAGTCAGTGCCACCCAAAGCGGATAGTGTCGAGGTGTGGTGATTGAGCCCCTTGGCTTGCGGTTCGGGGCAGACGTGCGGGATGCTGGGCATCGATGGTGTTACTTCTAGGACTGTTGGCTACTCCTTCATGGGCTGAGCTATGGGATGGAGAACCCCTTACGGGTTTGTTCGGGCTTCTTGACAGACCATACATATGTATATACCTTGTTCGATTACCCACTTCTTGGGCTTGGTTACTCTCCCTCCAGGAGAGGCAAAGACGCGCGGGGTATGCCACGTGCTTTCAGTGTCTAGCTTCTCATGGTTGGATGAGTCTACTCTCCTACTATAGGCAGTGAAGAGTTGACGAGAAGTTTATCTTCTCACCGTTTCCAGCTCCTTGTGTCTGGATGAGTCTACCTTCTTTCCTCTTGTTGGGTTGAGCTGGACTCTTTACTGCACTCTCTGTTGTACTCCTTTACTTTTCTGTTCTCTCTACTGCTCACCCTTCGGTACCTCCTTTTTTCCTCCCTCGAGCCTTCAGGGTATCCTACTGACTATTTTTATACTCACCCCTGCTTGGGCTTTGCCCGCACTTGGTGTGCCCTTGCAGACGATGGACAGGTGGAGCGTGACTTCAGTGGAGTTTAGGAGCTTGGGAGCTTGGACCGCGTGTGGTGGTCGGGGCCGGGTTTTAGGTGGGAGACCCATCAGCAGTTTCTTTTATTTACCTATTTCCGGGTTGTGGCACTTTTTGGTTGGGCGCGTGTTTTTCCCCTTTTCTTTTCAGTTTGTACTTTGTACTTGTAGAGGTCGATGCACTTGGTGGTATTTATATAGCAGTTGCCCTTTCCTTTTCTTTTCTTGTCTTTACTTTTGCTCTGCACTGTTGCATTGATTTTTCTGCATGTGTGTGTGCAGGTGCTTAGGCAAAGGCCTCCCCGAGTTATTGTGCCTTCGGCGCTGGTCGCCAGCCCCTGGCCTATGGAGGCGGGCTTGGGGTAGTTGCGGCTCGAGCCCGGGTAGGGTCGGGTCTTGAAAAAGTGGTATCAGAGGTGGTTCATTCCTTGGGGCATTGTGCCAACGTCCCTAAAAGAGGAATTGGTTGGGATATAGGGAAACAGTGTTAACGTGTCTCGAGAGAGGCTCTCAGGCCAGGGAGTCCAGTGATGGTGCGGCGGCCGACGTATCCATTCCCCAGGACCTTGATAACCCGCTTGTCGACTCGGCATGCTGAGACACTTGTTGCAGGGAAATTTGGTTGTGCATCACATCGGACTGACTCTTGACTGTACTTCTTGAGTAAGCTCCCCATCGTTGTTGTTTTTGGTATATACATATATGCTCATCTGACCGCGACACTCCTTGATAATTTTCAGGATGTCTCCGCGAGGAAAGCCAGCCAGGATACCAGCTTTGGTTCGTGATGACGACCCTGTGAGTTACGAGGCCACAGTACAGGACCCATCATGCGAGCCCCTTTCTCCGGGTGGGCCGGTAGCAGCACCCCCACCTGTTGAGCAGCAGGCAGTTTCAGCAGAGCAGGCTGAGATGGAGCACAGGTTGAGAGCGCTCCGTGAGTTCGAGCGGAAAAGACCTCTGAGGTTCAGTGGTGAGCTAGACCCTGAGGCAGCAGAGGTTTGGCTCGAGGCAGTGGTTCGCCTTTTCAGGCTTGTGCAGACGCCGACAGATCAGAGAGTGGCTTTGGCAGCCACTCTTTTTCGTGGAGCAGCTCGGTGTTGGTGGAGTCTGGTGACTCGGTTTCTTGAAGATTCGTCACTTTCATGGGGAGACCTTCAGTTTTTGTTTCGTGAGGAGTTTTGCTCCTCCTGCTTGCACTCTATTTGGATTCAGGAGCTCCTGCAGTTTTAGCAGAGAGGGATGACAGTGGCCGAGTACGCGGCTAGTTTTGCAGATCGTGCACGCTTTTACCCGGACTTGGTCCATGACGACAACCTCCGAGCGCGAATGTTTGAGCAGGGTCTCCGCCGAGAGATTCATGCTGTCATAGTACCCTTGGTCATTTCCACATATCCCGGGGTGCTAGAGCAGGTGCTGGTGACAGAGGGCTTCCTGTCGCGTTCTGGAGTTGGTGGTGGCAGCAGACACGTTAGAGCCGAGACGTCTGCCGCAGCTAGTGCGCGTCGGCAAGCTGGACCTCGACGCAGGTGGCTTACTGACAACCGGACTCAGGGGTGTGGTCGTACACCATAGTGTCACAAGAGGGCACTAGTGCATCCTAGAGAGAGTCGGTGCTATGCTTGTGACGGCTGAGGTCACTTGGCATGAGACTGCCCGACCCGAGTTGTTGGGAGCTTCGGGCAGGCAGCAGGTGCACCACCACGGCAGAGGCAGCGCCGTGATCGGAGTGGTACCCAGAGAGGTGGTGCTAGCAGAGGAGTAGGAGGAGCTGGTAGTGGGGGAAGACGTTACGAGGTCTCCTCATCACCACTAGGCGGTCCACGTTAGGATCCATGAGCTGACTGTTGGGACCGCGGGCAGCCGCGAGCTTTGGATGTCTACTATCCTGCTGAGCATGAAGTGATAAGAGGTACGCTCTACAACTCTTCTACCTTTTTGCAGTAGAATTGTTGGACTCATTATGTGAACTTATTTCCTCCCTTCTCCTTGTTTGATGTGTTACCAGGGTGACGCAGGGCGTCGGGTGTAACCCTGTGTTGGTAAGGTAAAAGGCGTGAGACCTTTTTCCTTTAGTCGATGGTGTTGTCTCCTTCGCTTGTTGAGCGTGTAAGAGAGCATCGACTATGGAACCTTGTGCGACCAGATATCCTTGGGTGTTTCACCATATGGATATTCTGAAGGAGGGAATCACCGGGCCTTGTTTCAGGTGCGGGCGGTGATTCCAGTCGCGGAGTGCGACATAGAGGTTCATCCGGGAAGGTGATCTACCCGCGAGGGCCTTCGGGCCGTTTGAGACCGTGCAAAGGGATGGCGAGGTTTCCTACCGCCTTGCCCTAACCCCAAAGTTTGGAGTGGGTGCACGACATCGGCAAGGGCCGACCCCGCATGAACAGGTCAATCCTTTGGTCTGTGTGTGGTGGCACAGAGCTGAGCATGGGTTCTTCTGGGTATGGGAAAGCCAGGTGTGGGCTTAGTACCCTATGTTGCTCCCTAGTTTTGCTTTTCGAGGACGAAAATATTGAAGGAGGTAATGATGTAAAAACCCGATTTTTGCTGTGAAAGACTTTGGAATATTCTTGATGATATTCTAGAGCAGCGCCTTCAGACGGCGCGCGATTCCGAGCCCCGGAGTGGCCAAAATTAAATCTTCAGTGCGTTCACATTGGAATCGCCAAATAAATGGTATAACTCCTAAACGGAGTTTCGGATCAGAGATCTGAGTGTAAAGATGGGTCCGAAATGGGGTTTTTACCCGATTAACGACATAAAACTTGTCGGCACGGGATGTTTGGACCCCTCACGCACTCCCGGAACGTTAAACAGATAAATTAATTAATTAATTTATTCGTTTAATGGTGAAACTCAGGTATCTCCGAAACGGTGGCTCGGATTGGGAAACCGAGGGCATAGTTGAGTTCGGAGCGTGCCATTTACCCTAGGAGGGGTATAAGTTTTGCGGGTGCGGGCCGTCTGTGAAAAATGGCCCCAGGAGCGTTTTCGTAATTTGGCGGCCTCAGGCGCTAAGTTTAATAACTTTTGAACGGGGCATCGAATTAAAATTCTGAGACCACCGTTGTGCTCGGGAGGTGGTGTTTACCCTAGGGGAGGCTTAACCTCAACCCCGTCGGATGTTTCAGACGCGGGTGAATTTGGGGGTGTTTTAAAATTAATTTTTTTCTATTTAAGTAACCCCTCACCCTCCTCCCTTGTTTCTTCCTCCTGGCAGAAGGAGTCTCAACCAAGGCCTCCTCCATCCTCTCCTCCTCAAGGTGGTGCGTTGCGGCTGTCGGCGGATCGTTGTGAAGCTTCGGGCGAAGCCCCGTGAGGTAGGGTCTTGTTGCGTTTTGTTTTACCGCACCCGTTTGTTTACATTTTATGGAATTGGAACCCTGAAAAAATCCCTTAAAAATCCCATATTTGCCTAGTTCATATTTTGTACTTCCCGTTGCAATTTTCGGATTCGAAATCTGAGTCCCGAGCTAATCGTAAATGTCCGCCTAAAATTGCGGGTTTTCGGTGGGAGTTCATCATTTTGTTTATAATTTCAAAACCCCTACTTTGAGCTCGAATCGCACCATCGAATTGCTGGTTGATCTTCAAGAAAATCCCCTAGGTGCGTAGTAGAATTTACGATCTTTCCATCACTGTTTACGGATTCTAAATCCGAGTTCTGAGCGAACCGAAGTCGATTGTCGAATATCGAGTGTTGAAGGTGGTTTCTGGCCGGTTCACGGTGGCAGAACCCGGGGGTTGGAGGCGGCTCGGAGCGGTGGTTCGGCAGCGGGCGGTGTCGGCCGGTCGAAGGCGGTGGAGGCCAGGCGAGCTCGCGGTGAGCTGGGCGGCTCTCTGCGGCGCGAGCGAGGGGCCGGGGTGGCTGGGGTCGAGGCCTTCGGCGCGAGCAGGGCGCAGCGGTGCAGGTAAGCACCGATCACCGGGGGTCGTCGGTGGCGCCAGATGGGGGTGCGCGACGCAGGAGACCCGACCCTCTAGTCGGGTGGACTCGGGAGACAAACAAAACGAAAGATGGAAAAATAAGGTGGGCCGCGGGTTTGAAAAAAAAAAGGAAATTAAAAATAAATATAAGTTTAAAATAATAATAATATTATTATTATAATTTTTTTTTATAAATCATAAACCGATAGTCGGTTTCGCGAGCTGTCTGCGTCGGCGCATTCCTCAGAATGAGAGGGATATTTTGAGATGGTTTCGGGAATTTTTAATTCCCGGAACGAGGGGCCCCGGAGGCGCGACACGTCTTTAAGCGAATTGTCATTTTTCCGGGAATTTTGTTTTGGACGGAACAGACGCGTCTGACGTCCGTTTTGAGCGCCGTCAGTGGCATTGTGACCCTGGAACTAAGGGGGAGGTTTCCAGTGTGGTTCCAGGTGTTGAGTCTGGAGTTGAGGCGTGGGCCCCATCGCCCGTCTTTTGAGCTGCGTGCATCTTTTAGCAACTTTTTCCTCGGACGTCCATTTGGGGCGTGCGAGCAGTCGATGTTGGGTGTTTTTCTGAGGGCATCGCGTTGGCGCAGTCTGCCCGCTGTAATTCCGCATGATGGTGCGGGCCTCGCGAGGGCCGTTTCAGGAGTTGACGGCGATTTCCAGCTTTATCACCGGGCGACCGTTTTGGACAAGTGAGTAGTCCATTTCGTGTACTTTTTCGAGAGGATCGCGGCGGTGCGATCCGTTCATTGAGTTTTGGGACCGGGATGCGGGTCCCACGTGGAACCGCTCGTGTGCGGTGCACCGGGATGCACCTTTTTCTCCGGATATCTGTTGCACTCAAGTGAGTAGTTCTTTTGACGTGCTTTCCCGAGGGGATCGCAATGGTGTGATGCACCCGACTATTTTATGGTCTGAGGCTCGGGATCACGGGATTCCGTTCGGGCGTGAGGCGGTGTTGGTGTTTTTTTCGTCATATATCTATTTGAGGTGAGTAGGTAGTCGATCTCGCATGTTTTTCCTCGAGAATTACAACGGTGCAATCCGATTGGTTGCGCGGAGCCTCTTGCGCGGTCTTGTTAAATGTGGAGCATGAGAGGTGCTCTGGTGGTGGTTCGTCCTACCTTGGTTGTAGCGGACCCTTGGCGTGTGATCATGCACTCTTGGGAGAGTGATATAATTGGTCCATGAGAAGTGGTTGGTTGTGCCTCAGCCGATGAGGTGACAGGTTGGAGTTTTTATGACACACCTTCACGTTGACGTTTAGTGTCGTGTGCACGATAGCCTTTGGGCTAAAATGAGGTATACTCCAGGAGTATACGGGAGCGCTTGGAGGTACGTGTAGTTTTTTGTACCTGAGGAGGTTTTGCACTCCGTTGGGGTTGACTTGGGGCCACACGTCATGTGGGTCCCACGTGCGTGTCGTGATCTGCTTTACGTACTTTGACCTCTTGGACGTAGAGGGTCCCTCTGCGCTCGTTTGTTTGACCAGCAGGGTGGAGTGTTCCCCCGACTTTGTGCTCGTTTGTTTGACCAACAGGGTGGAGTGTTCCCCTGGCTTTGTGCTCTTTTGTCTGACCAGCAGGGTTGAGCGGTCTCCCCTGGTCTTTTTCTCGATGGTTTGGCCGGTATAGATGGTTTGGTTCCTCTGCCTCTTTGGCTGTGAGGGGTTTCAGTACTGTGCCCTTTCACCGGACTGCGACACCATCTACGACTACAGGTGTTCGTGCAACGTGGGCGTTTTCCCCACTTTCTGGGATGAGGTGTCTCGGTCCGCTTCGATAGTGACTCAGCGGATTGGAGCGGGATATCCTTGTGAGGCCTGGGGAGTTTCTCCCGTTTCTCCGTGTTCCCTGGTAGAGCTTGTGGTTTCAGTGTGACCAATACTTTAGGCGGGCACAGATCCTCTACCCAGGAGGTTGTTCCAGCAGGGCTGAGGTTGTTCCAGCAGGGATGAGGTTGTTCCAGCAGGGATGAGGTTGTTCCAACATGGCTGAGGTTGTTCCAGCAGGGATGAGGTTGTTTCTAGCAGGGCTGAGGTTGTTCTGGTAGAGCTGAGGTTGTTTCGAGCGGGGCTCGCCAGTGGGTTACCATCCAGCATGGATGGCCAGTACAGTGGTGTTTACCGAGCAGTACCATCCATCAGGGATGGCCAGAGCAGTTCCGGGCTTACCACTAGCGGGGCTGGGCAGTGGTCCCCGATGCCGGGCTTACCTCTAGCTGGGCTGGGTAGTGGTCCCCGATGCCGGGCTTACCTCCAGCTTGGTTGGGCAGTGGTCCCCGATGCCGGGCTTACCTCCAGCTGGGCTGGGCAGTGGTCCCCGATGCCAGGTTACCTCTAGCTGGGCTGGGCAGTGGTCCCATCGCCGAATTTAGCCGGGTCACCCTTCAGTGGACTACCCTGTTACAGGACTGGGCAGTGAGGCACTCGTCGACTTTCCAGGTCTCCCTATAGTGGGAACCCATTGACTTCCAGGGATCCTCCATCGGGGCTGGGCAGGGGGTCGCCTGTCGACTTTCATCAGATCTCTCGACTGCGGGGCAGTGACGAGTTGTGCTTGACGTTCCCCCAAAACTCTCAAGTACGAGGAGCACTTTCCTCCACCGAGACGCGTCCTTGTGACGCGACCTGAAACCGTGCGGGCGAGTCAGCGCCGCCCAAAGCGGATAGTGTCGAGGTGTGGTGATTGAGCCCCTTGGCTTTCAGTTCGGGGCAGACGTGCGGGATGTTGGGCATCGATGGTGTTACTTCTGGGACTGTTGGATACTCCTTCTTGGGCTGAGCTATGGGACGGAGATCCTCTTACGGGTTTGTTCGGGCTTCTTGACAGAGAATACATATGTATATACCTTGTTCGAGTACCCTCTTCTTGGGCTTGGTTACTCTCCCTCCAGGAGAGGCGAAGACGTGCGGGGTATGCCACGTGATTTCCGTGTCTAGCTTCTCATGGTTGGACGAGTCTACTCTCCTACTATAGGCAGCAAAGACTTGACGAGAAGTTCATCTTCTCACCGTTTCCATCTCCTTGTGTTTGGATGAGTCTACCTTCTTTCCTCTTGTTCGGTTGAGCTAGACTCTTTACTGCACTCTCTGTTGTACTCCATTACTTTTCTGTTCGCTCTACTGCTCACCCTTCGGTACCTCCTTTTGTTGCTCCCTTGAGCCTTCGGGGTATCCTACTGAGTATTTTTATACTCACCCCTGCTTGGTATTTTCACGCACTTGGTGTGCCCTTGCAGACGACGGACAGGAGGAGTGTGACTTCAGTGGTGTGTAGGAGCTTGGGAGCTTGGACCGCGTGCGGTGGTCGTGGCCGGGTTCCAGGTGGGAGACCCATCAGCAGTTTCTTTTGTTTACCTGTTGCCGGGTTGTGGCACTTTTTGGTTGGGCGCTTTTTTCCCCTTTTATTATCAGTTTGTACTTTGTACTTGTAGAGGTCAATGCACTTTATGGTATTTATATAGCAGTTTCCCTTTCCTTTTCATTGCTTGTCTTTACATTTACTCTGCACTGTTGCATTGAGTTTGCTGCGTGTGTGTGTGCAGGTGCATAGGCAAAGGCCTCCCCGAGTTATTTTGCCTTCGGCGCTGGTCGTCATCCCCTAGCCTATGGAGGCAGGCTTGGGGTAGTTGCGGCTCGAGCCTGGGTAGGGTCGGGTCATGAAATCATTAATTCTCATTTATCTATGAGTATGTGTTTATCATCACAAATTTATGATGAATTCCTGTTATCTAATACCCATGAGTCAAAATTGGTGGAATTGGACTCTATAATATTTACATCTATATTTTTAGAATTATTATTATTGAGAATACTTATCAAACCTAGATACCGATCTATAACTATTTTATAGGTTATTCCTATAAGTGATCTCAAAATGATTATCATGAAGTAATCCAAAATCTACAACATGGACATATTAGTGGGTGAGTATCATGTTTTATATTCTTTTATCAAGGACTTTTAATGAAAGTGATCCCACTAAAAATAATGACATCATACATCATATCCATTTAGTGATATGAGACCCATATTTCACTAAGTAATCAGTCTGATTTAGTATTCATCTCACCACTTATTATTTTGATAGGGAATCATCGAAATCATAACAGTTATTCTTTTTGGATATTTGAGTGGATATCACTTTATCCAAATCCATCATATGGTTTTACACAACTCTATTCCTCTAGTATCCTAATTTTTAGGGTTTTCTAACTAGTCTAACCTAATGAAAACATAAAAAATAATTTCCTAGTCATTAGGGAAGCCTTTTTTACTTTCTTATGTTAAGAAATTAATTCAGGGGAACCCTTCTATCACATTAAAATAACATGGTGGATGATTTAGGTCAAGAAAAGTGCCACATTGGAAGGAATCTTACTCTTATGTTGAGTTAGAAGAGAAAAGATGAAGATAAAAGAGGAGGTGAATTATATTACTTTTAAAACTTGATAAAAAAAATACTTCCCACTTGAGTTTAAATAAATTATTTCCTTATCTCTTAAAGATGGTTGAGAAACAAAAAAATAAATAAACTAAAAAAACTCGACATGGTGATGTATATTGGTTCAAGGTATAGATATCACCTAATACACTCTGAAAACACTCTCTCCATGAGTTTGGTGATTTTCATTAGTAATTAAACTTATCTAAATACCTCTACATATAATTGCAGGTAGTTGACACCTTTATAAATATGATTGTATAGGGACTTCTAGTTCTTTTTCAGAAAACTAAAATATCCACAACTTAGTATGATATGTAAATACTCAACCAAAAATTAGTATGATCATTTGAAACTTCAACATAAAATAGATTGATAAGAATAGGTTAAATATTAGTTCAACTGATAGTTGAAATAATAACTAACAGATGTAGAAGATCTTCAATAAAACATAGAAACAACATAATATTATTCAATAACAAACAATATTTTCTAAAATTTTAGTAATTAAAACACTAGGGATATTATCAAACATGTACTTCTATAATTTTTATCTCTAATAGATGTTTTGTCAAACTTCAATAAAATATTAACAAATAAATATAGTAGTAGAAACAATGAGTTGATAAAACATAAAAGAATAAAAGAATATATATCTCCAAAGTGTAGCTATAGATATGATGACACATTATTAATTTAAAACACATGTCTATCACTATCGCTTTATAAAAAGAGAATCATAGTGTTTAACATGACAGATGAGTTGCTTCATGTCAAACAGATCCAGAAATATTGCAAGATGAATCATGATTATTCAAATTAAAATAATTAAAAGAAATTCAAAACTTACCTTAAAAATAGAAATGATTTAATATATTGAATAGTATCCTTTAAATCAGTATTAAAAATCTTTATTGTGATATTTAATCTGGAAATACTATTGCTGAAATCGTGAAAATAATCCATAATTTCAAAACCTTGTATTTGACTAAGTCAAACGTAGGGTTTCTTTATGTAGCGATAAACACCAAAAGTATAGTTGACAATGGAAGGTTTACTGAAAAATTATGGAGGATGAAATATATGTTTTTTCCTCAAACATAGGGTTGCTTCTAGAAGTAGGGTTCATAATCCATACATTCACTCTAAATGTAGGGTATGAAAGTATGGTTCCTTACTAAAATTAGGGTTCAAAAACCATACATTTTGTTTAAAACATAATGTGTAAACAATATTACTGAACTTCTTATAAACACATCTATAATAATTATATTTTAGTAAATTAAATAAACTCCCATGAGATTGAAGTTTGAAAATTATTCTAGAATAAAATAATTATTCCAATAATCATTATCCTAAAATTCACTTAAAGTAACATCATTAGTAATGTAGATGAGGTTGTTTGTGATCATCTAAATCAAAAATAAATTAATAAAAAAATTATCAACACATTCCCAACAATATCAAGATTTTTTATTTTCATAAAAACTATAAAATAGATAATAACATAAACTTGAAAATATAGGTTTGATTATATAAGTAACAATACGAAGATACAAATGATAGTTTTATCCCATATATTTTCTTTCATTTTTTACATATTTATTTCTATACATGTATCTCCAAACATTTAACCCCATAAATTTTTACCCCTTTTGTGATATCAAAAATAAATTAAGAAACAGATCAATTTATATTTGAAATAGAAAAATAAAAAATGATATTATACTAAGAAAATAGTAAAGAAAAACAAAAGGTAATTTTTATATTTTTTATACATATGATATTTACCAAGATATTGTGCATTTGATTTTTAATAGGATAAGGTTGGGGAAAAGAATCAATTATTTTGAAAAGGTTAAACGGTTAATCTTCAAAATATCTAGGACTTTCAACAGCAGTTTTATTTTTCAATGAATATTAGAAAATGTTTGATCCATCAAATAATATAGAAATTGTTTAACTAAAAACTCATTAATCTCATTAAGTTATGACTTAGAAATATCTTCATGTATAGTTTTATCCATTTAACTTACCAAATACCCTTTAAATGTATCAGAATATTCCTTAAAAATTAAGATATACTACAAAATTTGATATTTCCTTTTAAGAGGAAAAAAATAATTTTAAAACAATAGAGTTTTCTATATCTTCATAATATATTCCAAAAAAATTTAGATATTAATGTTGATCCATAACTTGTCATTTTATAAGATTAATGTTAAACACTAAATCTATAGAAGGAACTCCATCTTTATATATTTGAGAAGATTGGACTTTTGGTTCTTCAAAACCTAGGATTTATGTACCTTGATGGAATATTTTTCTAAGGAATATTAAACAAAAGAAACTAATTGTTATCCAAAAAGACCAGTTATGGCATCAGGAAAAGAATTATCTTTATTATATAATTCTTTTAACTTTAACTTATTAGCATACTTTGAATAACAAAAAATAATTAAATGATCCAAACCTTGATCACCTAGAGTTTGAGAATAAAATTTCTCTGATCTTGATGTCTAAGGTATCTTCATGCCTCCCAGACTATCTTCATCATAAGTCTTTGAGTTCTCAATTTCAATGAAAGAATAAAAAAAATTGAGAGGACTCAATAAGGAGTTAGGGTTAGAAATAATAAGAAGAAAGGTTTTATTATCACATTTTTCAAGTGAAAATTTAGGTTCTCGAGCCAAAAAAAAAGAGTTAATCATTTTATATTTTCCAGTTAAAAATATAGTTTTATGTATAAAAATTATTTTTCAAGAATAACTTTGAATAATTTAATAACACTTATAAAAAGAATATATTTTCAAATCAAATAAATTTTAAGAAATAAATATCAACATTATTTTTTATTGAAATTAAATAAACATTTATCTATTTATGTGATTTAGATTAATACAAGAAAACATGATCCCCCTAAATTATATCTTCTCCTAGAAAACTAGTCTTAAGATATATAAAACATTAATTAATGGAATAATAAGGAATTTTAAAATAATAAAACGTTTAAACATCTTAATATGAAATTATATTATGCTATTTTTTATGAGTTTTATAAGGAGTATGCCTGACGTTATTAGAATATTTCAATATATTAGTTTATCACAAAAAAATATAGAGTAAGAAAAGATTTAATAGTTTATGAATAATAAGAAATAATTCCAAAATGTTAATAGATCCACCTATGAGGATATTATTTTAGATAACTAACTAATTTAGAGGTGATCAAAAATTGAAGAAATATTCAGAAATTTATAAATATAACAATGGAGTTCAGTGGAATATATCTAACAAATATCAAACATAAAGTCCTTTCAGTACCCATATTATTTTTTGTCCAATAGTGTTTGGAACTAAATCTTTAGGTAACCATATTTAATTATTTGATTAGAGACTCCATAATTAAATTTATAAAATGATTTTAAATAAAGAACATATTTGACACCACAAAATTGAGGTTTTATAATATATTAGTCATTAGCAGAATGTTCATTTATTCCATAGTGAAGATATTTAACAATAGACATGCTCTTTCTTTTTGAACCAAGAATAAAATTATTTCTATATAATTTGGGTTATCTCCATTACTTCTAGTCCAAATATTACCCTTATTATTAGTTTTATTTTTACCAAGAATTTTATTCGAACAGTTTTCTATCGTAATAATCATGCTAGAGGCTTGTTTTAAAGTATAAAATTCATCCAATAATTGTTTAATTTTAATTTTAGGAAGAGACTAATAAATTTTGGAAGAATTAGATCTTAAATCTATAATCTACTTTTACAAAATCTTTTTATCAATTGAAATAGCACCATAAGTTTATCAATGTTTTATATGTTATTTATTTAAATATTAAATTTTTCTTAAATCATAACACAATATTTATTTATTTAATCATAAGAGTATTTTTCATAATTAGAACTTTGAGAGTAAGAATATTGTACATCATCATCATGATCCATAAGACATATATTTACCATTTGAATTTCATGCCCACTTTCAAAGTTTTTTGTGGATTAATCACTTGAATCATCAGAAGCTACCTAATTATCCTTTATGATTTTATTACCTTTTATTTTATAATCTACTTTACATTGAGATTTAATAACAATAATGTAATAATTTGTGTCAAATTTCTCCTTTCTTTCACAACATTTTTTATTTTTATTATTTTTTATTTTTTTATTTATATTTTTGTTCAGTTTTCCAAATTTTTTAGAAATAACTTATGGATCTTTAATTTAATTTGAATAAATTGAATTAAAATTTTAATATATAGTAATTTTTTTGTAGCATATTATTTTTTATAGATATATTATTTTCAGTTTTTTTTTATTATAGTTTCATATATCATCATGGTGTCAATCAATTCTTTCATCTTTAACTCTTTAACTAGTGTGGATTAAAAAATAGCAGTAGATATTCCATTAAAATGATAATTTATAACTCTAAGTATCTTTAGTGACTTATAGGGATCTAGAATAGGTTCTCCCAATGTACAAACGTCATTGAAAATTTCTCTCAATCTTTAATTCATTTTATTAATGCTTTCATATTCAAGCATCTTGAATGTATTAAATTTATATTTTCAGTACTTTACCTTAGTTTTCTAACATTATTAGTTACTTAGTATGATATATAAATGGTCTTCCACATCACATATGTAGTATTACATTGAGAAACTCTATTAACATCATCTCTTCTTAAACTACACATAATAAAATTCATGTCTCTTGAATTAAGATCATATTATTTATCTTGAGCATCATTCCACTATTCTAGATATCATTTAGGAAATTTATAGGGATTGAATACCTTCAAATAAAATATTTTTCAAATATTTTTCAAATAAATAATCATGCATGATTTCAAACATCTATAATTATCACCATTAAAATAAGGTGAACAGATCATCTACATACCTTCTCTAAGATCATCTATTTGAGATTTTCCTTTATCAAGATATTCAACTATGACTTCTTAGAGTAAAAATATATATAACCAATTGAGTCTTACTTTTAGATATTAATTGATGGTATCAGGGGACAATTGAAAAATCATCAATGTTTTTAAGAAAGAAAAATATAGAAATAGTTCCCTTAATATGATACTGATATTTGGGTCAGAATGAAAAATATGAAGACACGGGAGGGTGGATAATTATGTCCCTTTAAAAACATGATAGAAACAATACTTCCCTCTTGAGTTAAAATAAATTATTTCTTATCTCTTCAAGATGAGTTAGTAGTGGAAAATAAATAAAGTAAAGAACTAACCATAGTGAAGTATAATGGTTTAGGGAATATAGATCATCTAGTCCACTCCACCGACACTCTCTCTATGAGTTTGGTGATTTTAACTATAAGTTCCTCTTATACAGAGACCTTTAAAACTAAGTGTAGGTATTTTATACCTTTATAATAAAGATTTTATAGGGAATTATAGTTATTTTATCTGGAACCAAAATATCCACATCTTAGTATAAGAAACTTATACTTAACCACTACAGAGTGTGCTTTTTTAACACTTCAATAGAAAATATTCTGAAAAGAATATTTTCAATACTAGTTCACCTCACAATTGTAGCAGCAAAAAATAGAAGTATAAGATCTTCAATAAAACATAACAGCAGCAAAATATTATTCAACATAAAATAGGATTACATTAAGAAATATTATAAAAATCACTGGGAAGATGATCAAATATGTATGTATCCAAATTGAAACTATGATAGATTCTCTGTCAAACTGAAGAAAAATATTAACAAGGAAATATAATAGCTAAAAATAGTGATTATATCAAATGGGTAGGAATAAAAAAATGTATGTCTCTAAATTGTGGCTCTAGAGATGATGACACATTATTATTTTCAAATTCACATCTATCTCTATCACATAAAAAAAGGAGACTCTTGGTATTTAACATGACAGATGAAATACTTCAGTAAAAATATATCCATGAATATCACATGATAAATCTTTATTATTTAAATTCAAATCATTCAAAGAAAGTTTTAAATTCCCTTATAAATGTGAATGATTTAATCTTTTGAATATGATCCTTTGAATCAGTCATTAAATATTTTTAAATAGATATTTAATCTAGTGATACCATTATAGAAATCATGAAAATAATCCATAATTTTAAAACTCTATATTTTACCAAGTCAAACACATGGTTTCATTTCATAGAAATAAACTTATAAAGTATAGTTAACAAGTAAAGTTGATTTCAAAATAATTTATGGTGAAGAATACATTTATTCCTTAAATATGGGGTGGCTTCCAGAAGTAGGGTTTAGGATCCATACATTCACACCAAACATAGGGTATGAAAGTATGGTTCCTTACTGAAGGTAGGGTTTATAAACCATATGTTCCGATTAAAGTATAGGGTATAAAAAATTTATAGACTTCTTATAAACACATCCAAAATAATTATATTTTAAGAAATCAAATAAATAGCCATGATTTTAATGTCTGAAAATGATTCCAGAATAAAATAATTATTCTTGTGATCATTATCTTGAAATTATCTTAAAGTATCATCATTAGTAACATATATGTGGGTGTTTGTGAGCATAAAAATAAAAAATAAATTAACAAAAATTTGGATCAACAGATTCCCAACAACTTAGTATTAAAAGGATTTTTCATTTTAAAAGTCTCATTAATTTAATATACATCATATGCATATTTAATTCATAATTATTAAAATTTAGGAAATATTTATCTTATTATGTTTTATTAATTTTTTCCTAATATATTCTATTAATGGTTTAGTTTTGGAACAACTATTATATACACCAAATTAATGTGTTCACACCACATTAATGTGTAACTCTTTACACAACCCACATGTTTATGTTATTTACCCAAAATAGAGGTAAAACATATTCATACATATATGAATTCATCACAATAATAAGGTATATTAATTTTTAATATAAATTCAAAGAGTGATAATAATCTACAATAACCACATGAGTAAGCCTGAATTGATAGATAGAAAACCCTTCAATATTCTTGAACAAGCTATAAGCCTCCAGAATGGTGGGTAGTCCAACCCCAATTACCTTTCATCAGGTAGACTTTACTCAAGATAGAATTCAATTAATGATTTATATAATACCAAATATGCACAAAATAGATTCAAAATCTATTCTTAAGCTTATGACTCTAAAAAATGAGTTCATGATAGATGAAAATCTAAATTTTATATAGTCACACTTAGCATGAAATACAAGGCACTGTTTCTTATAATAAATTTATCAAATAAATATTGCATAAAAAGTATCCATATTTAATTAAAAATGGATATTAAATGAATTTAAAATATAAATAAACATTTTATTTACTATCAAAATCGTGAGATGCAATATGAAGTTTTCACATTCAATTTATTCATGTAAAATAAAATTTTTACAAATTTAGACACTTATAATTCATAACCAATTTATAAACCATAAGTTGATTTATCAAAATAAACTTTTTTAAGCCAATTAATCACCATTTTGGATTTCTCCACACCATGTTACTCATGTTTTTGGATGTTTTTTTGTAGGAACACTATGTTGTGGTGCTGACTATGATGCATGGTGAAATGCTAAGACAAAACATCATGGTCATAAACTGATGAATTTTTTTAGGATCATAGTGCATTCCTATAAAAGTTTACCATTATCATCACCATAGGGAGTTTAAAACATGATTCATTTTTTGGTTCTGGGTGAATTTATAGTGAATAAATACCATGCCTTGCACTGTGGTGTGGTAATAGTAATACAGTCATTTTGACGGACACCATGGAGGCATTAGGGAACATTATGTCATGGTGATGGTAAAGTTTCTTGAAACCATTGAATTAATTGTTTTTAATCCGTAAATAACCTTACTCTGATACTAATTATAGTTTTTAAGGGATCATCATATAATCATTGGAGGAATAAGAAAACCCAAGCACAACTCGATTAATCTTTAAGAAGTCAAACATGAAAAGTAAATGAAGAATAGAGCATAATTGGAATGAAGTTGAAAGGGAGACCATATTTATTCTTTTATGGAGTAAATTTGATTATGATCACCAAATAAGTGAACAAATTCTTCATTTATCTGAGGGATTACACCAGCCTTAGGATTCCAAAATGTTTCTTGAGGTTCCCCATTCTCTGAAAGGGTGTTAGCGCCTTCATAATGAGAGATAAGAAAATCACAGAGAACAAATAAAGATTTAGAAGGATTGAAAAGAAACCAAGGTGGTATATCTTTATTAGATAACATTATGGATTTTATACCTTATATAGTTATCCATGATGAGTTTCATTTTAATGAAACACACTGGCCATAGGTAGTGTATTGGTATACGTTTCTTCCGATTGGAAAAATCCATTAAACTTATTCAATTAATGTAAAATATATATTAAATCCATTCATAATGGATTTTTAATTGATAAAAATATATTGGAGTGGATTTCGAAAAACACATGCATCATATACATTCAAAATGATATAGTTGTAACACTGATACACATTATAGATAAGTCAATGACTTAAAGGCCCATGACATAGTGACCTTCCCATTTTAGTGCACATTCAAAAAGACTATAAGGTAATAAGAAATGGAAATTGGAAGAGTTTTATTCTTCCCTAATAATACATACTTAAGTGCGGAAGATAGGACCTTGAATTCAAGTTCGAGTTGGTCAAAATTACTTGATACAGATTGAGAGTTGGAATCAGACTTGGTTTCATTTTCTAAAATTATAAGAAGAATTTATTTATCTAGAATATATGTTTCATCATCCAAAATGTTTTTATCAATAATTGGAATGGTTATATACTTGAATTTAATGATTTCATCCAATTTTATAGTGATTATTGGCCTCAAAAAATCATCAAATGAGCTATATTCAAAAGATTAAATTAAAGAAGATAGATTTACATCATGTAAATAAAGGAAATAAATCTCGTCATGAATTAAACAAAATTTAATAATTCATTTATGTTCTTTTGATATACTATCAACATTCCAAAAAAATTACCTCATAAACCTCCTCATCATCACTAATTTGATATCTTGGATGATAGATGTTGAGATCAAGGTCTATGCTTCTAATGGTTATTGTCATGTTCCCATTTATAACTCAAATGATTGGGTTTATTTTTTATATGAAGGTATGTCCAATAATAATGGTGGTTTTCTACCAATTATCTAATCATGGATTATTTTCAAGGATAATGAATTTAGCATGGTAAATGTAATTTTTAACTTTTACCAAAAATATCATTTAAGATACCCTTAGGTTCTCAAACACAATGATCAACAAGATAGAGATTACAAGATTTGGTTTGATGGTCCTCAATCCTAAACTTAAAATATAATATATATATATAATGATTTTAACACTACGTTCTAGATAACATAATTCTTTGATGAGTTTTTTCTCTCTATGTTCAACATTGATGTATGGACAACCGATATCCTTTAACATTGGAGGCCTGATTACTTATATGGTGGTGCTTTCATTTGTAGCCAAAAGGGATAATTTTCTGTGAGATATATTCTTTTACAAAGTAAAAAAAATCACTTAAGGTATTCATTTATAGTTTATATTTAATCAATAAATGGGATATTGAGTTTAATATGAGATAATATTCCCTAAAGAGTTTCACTCATCTTAGGTTTGGATTTTTCCCCCTCATTATTTGAGGAAATGGCACAGATTGTTGCATTATTTAGAGAGGTGTTAGTTTCTCTATTTTATACTTGTATTTATTAGATTATGAGGGTATCTCTCCAATTTTATCATGACATTTTGAATCCTCGTGTGGTTTTGGAATGGTTGGCTTGGGATTTTCAATGGGTTTTTTATCCTTAAATTAGTGACAACTTTGAGTTGTTCGTGAGAGGCTTGTATGTAACTAGATTATCTCATTATGTTTGGGGAAGGGACGAATGAGTGGGAATCAATGAATTAAAAGTTTTAATGTTTTTAAATTCAAATTTTAGTGATGAAACCTCTAAATTTTGTGGAACATTTTCTCAAGTGATGGTTGTGGAGCAGATTGGAAAGGGGGTTTAGCTGGTTGGTTTATCCTGGGAGGATATTGATGTTATTATATAGGATATTTTAATTTAACAATATAATGTTATAATTTTTTTTGTTGGGATTAAAACTAGTTAAGAGTCGAAAAATTTTGTGTAGGGTATATATTTGGAGCTTACAGTTGATTTGGTTGTTGATTACCCCTCAAATGAAATCCAAGATAGTCATTGTACCTTGGATGAAATTTTATTGGTATTAAAGATTTTGAAAATTTAGAACATTGACCACCATAGAAGTTTCTATTAGAATTTCCCCTTTATTAAAATAATATTTAGTAAATTATTATTCAAATGTTCAGGTTTATCTTAAATTTTGAAAATAGGTTAATCAATTTGAAATTCATGGGCTTTCTAAATTTTTATCTCTTCAGCATTCCTAGAGAGGGATTCAAGATTATCCCTGAGGATTTCAACATAACTAAGAGTGTTCATAACACTATATTTAGGAGGTTTCTCATTTAATATAGAGGTTCCCTATGGTTTTTTTACTTATCAAGACCTTCTATATTATCATAATCATTATTAAGGGCATTGTTTTTTAAGGTCCCATTACGCATCATGTCTATGAATTGTTTTCTTTCATGGATCTAACACTTCATAAAAGATTTAAATTTTAACCTTTATTAGGTTATTAGTGTAAGGTATACTTTATCATTTACTAAGTTTTATAAAAGGGATATCCCTCTTTTCAAAAAAAATTAATTCTCTTTTAAGGTATAATTATTTTGTGGTGGGGGTATTTTTTATAAAACTAACTTTGTAATTGGCCTTGTGAATGTATGGATATTATTCTTAAATTATTTTAAAAAAATATTAGATCAGTATGTTAAGGGAAAAGGTAAGAGTTTCATCTTGATTGAATTGATTTGATGAGGATTCACATGGTCTCAGTGATATCATTAAAATATTTAAAATTAAGGTAAGGTGTATCTGAATCTATCCCATGAAAGGTGGGAAGTTAGTTTAGGAAATGGGGTTTGATGACATAGTTTTCTTATCCTTGGGTAGTATATTTAATGAATGTATGGTATTGGTCTTGGAATATGAGAGGTAGTCATTCATGATTTGATTAATAACATTCTCCCAGTTAGGTTTTACCTCATTTGTATTTCCCATATGATTTCCATATATATTTAAGATGGAGTTATGTGGAAGATCCTCCATTAGAGTGTACTCAAAATTATATTTTGGATTATCATGAAAATTTGGATCTAAATATAGATGACCCCTATGTTCACAAGATTCATCACCCCTAGGATTATTAACACTAACTCAGTGATTAGAATTGTATTACGTATAAAAGTACATACACATGCATAAAATGTAAATGATAAGGGAAATAGGGGTGAGAAAAGATAAATGGGGTGAGAGTATAATGATAGTGCCTTGGATTACTTACTTGGGTCCCTAAAAATGGTATCAAAAAATTTTTCTTCCAAATTTACCTTATGGGTAAAAACAATCTCTTATAGCACAGTTAGGGTGTTGATTCCATAGAGACCAAATAAGTGAACCTTGAGACCCTTAAATTTTTTAAAGGATTTGTTTATAAAGTGGCAAAATTTTAGGATGTGATGATATAAGAGGATGAAATGCACTATTAATTAAATTAAAATAATCAAAGAAGATGGATCAATCCTAGGTTGTTTCTAGGGATATTTTGGGTGGAAAATTTAGAATAATTTAACATCAATCATTCAAGAAATATTTGATCAATGAGATAAGTCCCCCTCACCATTCACTCATTTAATCCCTACACAATTCTATTGGAGTTGGTTCCCTAAAACGAACTAATTTTTACTTTATATTACATGTATATTCATATAAGTGAATATTGATTTAAATACCTTATCACATATTGATTGTTCTTATATATAACATTAATTTAATAATGTCTTGGAGTATCTAATTCATTAAAAAGTTTGTATCAGTTCCCTATTATGATGAGAACCATATAATTCCATGATGATATTCTTAAACCCAGTCATATTATTAGATAACATTATATGATGGGGAATATATTATATTTAATATCAAGTGTGAGTACTCATAATCAGATGAGCCTCCTTCTCCTAATGTTCACACTTAGTAATAGCCAAGATGGGATATTGTGATAACAGACCCACGAGTAGAAATTTTTCATATTTATGTGCCATTAGATATTCATATTTGTGAGCATGTGTAATAGTCCTTAGACATTAATATTATTTTTAATACATGTCATTACTCATGAACTTAGATTTACTGACCCCAAAACCATGATGCTATATATTCATGGGAAGTAGGGTATGTTGGGTTTATCATTAATGATATGTTATTAATGAATAAGTTTGGTAAGTATTTTTCCCTTCTATATTTATGTAAATTAATATATCAACCCTTTTATGGAAATATAAATATCATATTAAATTCCATAGTCATGGGGTAATGATTTTTATTTTAGATAGTCAAAGAAAGACGTATCAAGCATAGAGTTAGATGACATGGATATGCAACCTGATTGATCAGATATTATGACAAATAGAATATATTACATAGAATGATCATGTATATGTTTGTAGTTGTTGTGACATTAACTACTTTCTCTTAGTTGTATTGATCTTTTGCTAGACAGTAATATTGGACTTTAGTTAAGCCCACCTAATTCCAATGAGAAAGAATCCTAGAGGGCCGTACACTAATATTTTTATTGATCTTAATTAAATTATATTTGAATTTAATTATTAAAATAAAAATTATAATCAAGACCAAAGAATAATTTTATTTAGGATTTATTAATCAAAAATATTTATTCAGAAAGTAATAAATAATCAAGAATTCATTAATAAATAATTTATTTTATTATAAAAATATTTAATAAATATTTCTTCCTTGGACTTTGAATAAAATATTTATTTAATTTATTGAATATTTAATAAATATTTTTTTGTGTGAATAAAATATTTATTTTTTGAATAAATATTTTATTTTATTTTATTTGAAAAGGTTGAGGCTATAAGGCCTATTTATTGGAAATGAAAATAGAAACAATCATAGAAACATAAAAAATAGCAAGGGTCCACAGAAATTGAGAGCAAAAGTCAATAACCCACTCGAGAGAAATTATTCATAATGTGATAAGAACGTTTTCCACCACTATGAAATGTTTCATAGGATGTGAAAATAAAAATATTATTATTATTACATGGAATGGGGTCAATTAAGGTTTAATATATTATTTATGGGACATTGTGTGCATAAATAATATTTTAAAGCTAACCCTGACTATATAAATAAACTATTATGAATATTTTTTAGGGGTTGGTTGAGATTGATCATTATATAAAATAGTTGTGTATAATGAAATCTAGATATCTCTCTCTCAATACTGAATAATGCTCTTGATATTTCTCTCCCTCCTCCATTCTCTCAAGAACAAGAGTGAAAGGATAATTCTTTAAGCCTGGAATAACTGTCATAGAAATCTAGACGATCATTACAAGAGGATTTATTTGTTGTTCTATCACTTAGTAGTCCATCAGTGTTGTTAAAAGATAAAATAAGCATGTTTGGATCACTACTAGAGAGATTATACACTTGGATCCTACAATAAAAATGACGATAAACTGAAAAGGGTTCGAATGATCAACAACATTATTAAAGAAATATACCAAGACCAAGGTATCTCTTGCTTTCAACATATTTAAACTAATTATAGATTTAATGTAAAAATATCACCTCTTAGTACTGGAATTTTTCATTGAAAAAATTCTTTATAAAAAAATTGTTTATCATGAAGTTTATTGCTTTTAAAATATACAAATGATCCATCCAGTCTAAAATTTTTGAGTCAAGATCAGCCTTGATAAGCACTTTGAATATTCTTAGAACCGTCAAGTGGTATCAAAGTGGTCATGTTTAAATATATAATTATTTTATTATTGATTTGTTATACATAATTATGGATAGATTTTCACTTCTGTTTTATTCATTATTTAATCTGAAGTTGAATTAACATGCTTTTGATATTTTAATATTCTTCTTTTAAGATTCATATTTTCTTAAGGACTAAAAATAGATGAAGAATGATCATAGATTTTATCAGGAGGTTCCAAATATTCTGGCTGGTATATTGAGTTACATGAAATGTAGCTAGAGTACACATCATGTACTCAAGTTCAATACACCTTGATGTGTTGTGGTATGAACAATGTCCTAAGTAGTTATTACACATGATGCAATTCTCGTACACTGTGTATTGACCGGTCTAACCTAGAACACAATTTTTCAGACTACACAGCATGTAGTTGGAGTACACATCATGAACTCTACACGGTTTATAGTCGAGATTTACACTAACCATGTAGTAAATTACATATTTTATAACCACATGAGACTAATGTCTTGGAAAATTAAGGATACACATGGCACCTAGCTAGTATAAACCTTGTGTAATCTATGAACTATTGTTTCTAAGTAACATGTCGAGTTAACCGGTGGGTTACATAGACACATGAAAAATGGAACACATAAAGTATAAATCATTAGTGTACACCATGTAATCTGGAAGAGATACATTCTAAGGCCCTAGGAATTTATCCCATGTTAATATAAAGAACAGAACATGGTCTTTAGCTCATTATTACATGCCATGTAGTATCCCAATAAATAATATAATTAATTTACATTAAAATAATTAATTATAGCATTAAAACCTAATTTCACTATTGGTGCTAGATGTGTTTGACTATGTAACAATGTTTTTGAAGGATTAATAAATTCTCAATTAATTCTATGTAATTATCTATAATTATTGTTCATACCATTTATTTTTCATGAATACATTTATTATAGGTATCTCCAGGATTCTTTAGATATTCATTAAGATAAAGAGAATTAATTGATTAATTAATTAATTGTTTGAATTAATATTAGAACTTTATCTTAATAATAAAGAATAAATTGAAGTGAATTTTATCTAGTATACTTTTTCATATTCATTACATGTGTATGAATGGTCATGAACTTTGAACAAGACATGTGTATAATTTAGTTTTATTTAATTTTATTTTATTGAATGATTTTAAAATTATTTATTATTAAATTAAATATTATGGTCTACATGTCATCCCTCCCAACTTTATTATGTAATACATGAGAGTACAAGATTGTTTTATGTAATTTCATTTAACTGATCCTTTGGTTCCCCTCACCTTTGTGTGATTTTTTAAATATATACAATAAAAGGGGTTTTTTAAGGTGTGTGGAGTCGGCTAAAGACATTATAAAGGTAGAGGTGGTTCAATATGGAACTGAGATGAAACCAATATAAGAAATACATATGCGGGTAGGTGGGATTTTTCAAATCATGTTATGACCAACATAATGAGTTTTCCCCAACGTTTATAGGTTAATTTATTAACCTCTCAATAAATCAAACATTAGATATGATAATGATCATTTTATTTATTTATTTATTTATATTTGTCTTATGCATGATTTATTTTATGGATACAAAGCTATGATCCATAAATAAATGAACTAATATGAAAAGTATGAATTAAAATAGATGATTTATGTGTAAATGTTTTATCATAACATGGTTAATACCTAAAGAGAAAATTCTTATTTATGTTAATAATACATGTAAAGGATAAAATAAGAAAGAAATTATACATAATAAATGAAATCCCTGAACTTAACTATTTAGTCACACTAAGCCTTCCATCACTTGATTAGGAATGAAACCAGTAAAACTAAGTGTTTAAAACCCCCTTTTTGGGAAACTAACTTTTATTAGGGGATTTATCATAAATGTTTTGGGTTGACTTAACCATTTTACATCCAGAGAAGTAGTCATTTCTCGACATGGTGTAACTTGGAGGAAATTGTTGAGGGAATCTAAGTTATAATTTTTATATTGGAGAGTACACTCAATGGATCAAGGAGATTAAAACCTATAGTTGGAAAAGACATGCCTACCTAAATACATTTGAGTAATTGATCTATGTAACATTTTGACCTGATAGCCAATAAACGGTACCCCGAGCTGATGGTCACATAGCCTCAAGCATGCCTCCTTGTACGCCAGAGGCTACCAACTAACATCAAGGGACTAGGGTGTGTATGTGGGGAGACTATTCCGTCATTTAATATTGTAACGCAGTGGTGTGATCATAAAAAATAAGCATAAGCATATAATAAAACATTGACAAAAGAGAACAACCATAAGAATGAAATAATAATAATAAATCCAAAATTAGTATCATCTAAAATATGATGATCATGTCATCTATCTATAGAAAATGGTAGTAAATACATGGAAGTAGGAAACCAACATAGCACACAAATAAAAATACAAAAAGACCAAAAATAACAATATCTAGATAGAATCATGAGCCTAGCTCGGTCTTATGATCCCCTGCTCCAAAGAATAGAACAATCAAGCATCGTACAATGTGTGCTTACCTCAGTACCTACCTTAATCCATGAAGTCTATACATGTACCCAATGGAATCCTGAATAGGGTGTGATATAACACTTCATAGGCCACCACCAACAGTTTCTACAATAAGTTTAGTCTGTGTAATATAAACAGATGTAGTGTCCAATATATCATAGGTATAACAGTAATAAAATTTAATTGTTATCTTTTCCATACAAACATGTCTCCTTGTAAACATTAAGAAAGATCCCACAATAAGGTCAATGGTAAATTATACATAATAATGTATAATATGGTATAGTCTAACAACTATAATTTGATACCTCGACTAGGGATATTGGTAAATTATAACAAAAGAATCAATAATGGCCATGTTGTGTAATAAATGTATAACATCCACAATGGCCTATGGACTGTAATCCAATGTCAGACCATGAAGGGAAGGACCCAAGGTATATAAGACCAAGGCATCCACATCATGTCTATGGATCATCTTTAGGGAAACTTGGTAAATACTTGGGTCGAATCCAGGGAGCATGTTCATTGAGCATGTCTAATGAAAGTACAAGAAATCCATATCCAAGGGGTAGAAATTTCCATGTCATCCTATGGAATCGGAATCCAAGGAGCATGTCCAAGGAATCCACTACCATAATAAAGACATCTTGTGTATAAATATCCATGAGGTCCTTTGGAATCAGGATCCAAGGAGCTCATCCAAATCATCCACTACCATAATAAATTCATCATCTCATTTCAATTAATCATCCACAAACCATGAGTTCTTATAACCCATTCATCATTTCCTAGTAATACATTTAAACATTTAAAACATATTTCATCACATGAAAAGCTGTATAACCCTTCTCCTATCATCAATTAAATTCTCATTCAATTCATTAAGGCTCCCAAAAAAAGTAGTTATCCCACACACACCTAGCGGGGTGGTATAACATAGGGAAGATGCCAAGGAACACCCCATGGGTGGCCTAGGTTGAGGATAACACTTCACAACATTAGAAAGGCACTGGTAGGAAACCCTAATAGGTTTCAATTCATTCAATTAAAGCATTCAATTAAATTTAGGGGAAATTCTAGAAAGTATGGCATGGGTCAAAACTACAATAGGGTATATAAAACACCAAAACTTGAGGTAAAGGTATATAACAACTAATATAGGTTCTTGTAAGAACACTTATCTAGAATCGACCTCTAATTCAACACATATTGGAAGAAAAACAATGAATGAATGAAAACCCTAGAAATATGGAAAATTAGCTTACACCAAAATAAGTCTGTCAATACAAATACAAATGAAGAATGTTATAAGAGGAATATATAACTTACCAGCATAGATCCTGTGGGTAAAAATCTCTCAGGTGTTGTATCATGGTTTTTGGGGTGATTATGTTTGTTGAGAAATCTAGATGATCATGAATCGGTATGGTTGGTGTTGCCAAAGTAGGTTTTTAAGGTGGCACGGTTTCTCAGTTTTCTCTAAATTCATGGACCTCAAATTCAGGAGTTTGGTTTTTAGAAAAGGAATTTTTTTTCACAAAATAAGTTTTTGGACTACGAAACATGGTTTGTGGACTAAAAAGACTAGCTTAATAAAATTAGAAAAGGTAGGATTTCTGTATATCAGCACTATGCATACCATGAATGAAAAATATTTTTCATGTGAATCGTAGTTTTTGAGAGGATTGAAGTTCATGTGAAGGCCTTAATTTTTAGCTGATAGGTGGTGATTCATCTATAGAAGGCATCTGCCACCGTGAGGAAATAAAGGCATTATGCGGACCACATAGCAGTATGTGGTGAAGGTTGTACCGTATAGATACTTTAGGGAAATTAGATTACCAGTATTTATGGATCTATTTTCCTATATAAGTACCCCTAATAAGATTATTAAAGGGACAGAAATCCATTAGAAAATATCATCACTTTGGGAATAATTTAGCTAAATTTGAAAGAGTTTGTGAGGGAGTCTGTGAAGGAGAAGAGTTTGTGAGGGAGAATTCCACGAAGGGTGAAGTAGTTCACAGGAACAGTATGTGAAAGGGTTTTATAGGGATATGTAACTCACAAAGGAAAATATTATGTATAAGAAGATATGGTCCATAAAATAAGAATTCATCCACAGAAGAAGAGGTTAATTCTTGGATGAAGAGGCATCTATGAAAACTCCCACCACGCGGTGCAACATAGTTCACAGAGAATGTCTGGTAGTTCATAGAGGACTCAAGGAAGTTTGTGAGGGGACTAAAACAATTTTATAATGAAATTTCTACTAAATAATTTTTTCTGGCATAGTGGAATTCATATACAGGTAAAAAGGGGACTTCAACAGAGCATCTACCTACAATTGAAGACACATACATTCATGAAAATGAAGGGAACTAAAAGTCCATAAACTATTAGTGGATCCCTTTCAAGAGTAATGAGAAAATGAAGAGGGAGACGGTGATCCTTTCCACTGACAGTTATCTAGAGAATGAGACAAAGGTAGAGAAAATTTTGAATGTAGTGAGTTAACCCTAAACCTTGTAAAGGAAGTGAGCCTAGGCATAGAAGTGGTCTAACCTAAACCCTGTAATTTGCCAGTGAGCCTTGGTGGATTAGGTACATTGGCACATCATCATTGTATGATCCTTGGAAATAGCCCAGTGGGGGTGAACCAAGTAAAATTATTGTGTCTCATGCATGATTTAAATTATGTTCATACATTTTAATGGGAAAGAGAGAGAAGAGTGTCTTTTTTAACAAAACATGATCTGAATGGGTGGTTATTTTAATTTGTTAAACCCTGATTCACCCACACCCCCCCCCCCCAGGGTATTTATTGGGATAATAATTGGTATTAGAGGTGAAGGTTAAATTTCAGTGGTTCTCTATCAGTATAAGAAATGAAGGTTGTCAATCATAAAGGTATTCTGATTTTTTATGGGAATAGTTTTCAATTATGAATGATTCAGAAGCAACACTACTTATTATCATTAGAAATGGATGTCTTTACAACATTGATGCATGGAATTTTGGGCAACATAGATAGTGGTGATTTATCAGAACCTGACCAAAGGGAATTGGATGAAAACGCCAAAGGAATCAATGATTTAGGGGGAGACCTATCTAATTCCATATATACAAAGGTGATTTCATGTAAGTCATCACATTTAATGTGAGAAAAGTTGTTGAATATTTATGAGGGTGACTAAAAAGTGAGAGAAGCAAAGCTACAGGTTCTATGGAATAAGTATGAGGATCTCAGAATGAACCCTAATGAGTATGTTGATACATTATTTGACTAGGTAAATGTTTTTGTGGATGATATGTGTGGTCTCAGTGAAATTATTAAAGATATAATGATTTTTAATCACATCTTGAGAAAACTTCCACCTCAGTTTAACCCAAAAGATTCTATATTGTAAGATAAAGATCCAAAGGGGCTGATGTTGGATATCCCGCATAGTACACTTGTTGCATAAAATATAAGAAATGATTATAATGATGATGTGGAAAAGGAGAATTCCAAGGAAGTGGAATTCAAGTCCATATAGAAACTCTCTATTAAATATAGTGAGGAGGAATAAAATTTCAATGATTTCGTGATATTTCTCTCCTCTAATATACAACGAGGAAGAGGAAAGTTCAAAGGTAAAATTCCAATTGCATGCTTTTTTGTGGAAATATTGGACATTTTTTAGTAAAGATTCCTAAAAAGGATAATGATGAAGATAATGATAAAATCCCTCAGAAGAAGTATTCATCAAATGTGAAAGGTATGGTAAGTACTAATATAAATTTATTCAAAAAGACGAATCTGATTTCAAAAGAAGATGAATGTTCAGAAAAATCCGAGGTAGAAGATTTAGAGGACTACAATGATCATGAATTAGGTACAGTGGTGGAAGTTATCATAAATTCCCAAACAAGGGAAGAAAGTGACAATGATGAAGAAGAATTTGAAAGAAGAGTTGACCTTTAAGTCAAATTAGAAGTTGTATGTGAAGATATATATGTTTAGAGATCCAAAAAAATAAAGCCAATAAATTTGTTCATGATCATATAATTTATATGAATATTAATGAATAAGATAAGTCTAAGATGAATTAAGAAATTGAAAAATTGAAGTCCTCAATGCTAGATAGCCCAGAAAAGTTCATTGAGTACAAACTAAAAATTGAAGAATAGAAAAGAGAGATCGATATTTTGACTAATACTAGAAATATCAAATCAGAAGTATTGAAAATATTTAAGAGTAAGTTCTTAGTATGTGAAGGAAAATGAAAGATTGTGAGAAACTCTCGATTTAAGAAAAGTAGGATACATAGGAAACAGAAAAAGGAAAAGTAGAATTTAGTGTTCTGGTGAAAAAAAAGAGTTTCAAGAAACGAAAATGATTGATCCGAATGATATAGCTGGTGTAGAGATTGATCACAAAAATAAAGCATTAATGGATGATGTTTGACCATAATATCCCAATCTGAGGTTTAAGATTGATTTGGGTTTGAATCATAATCAGAATATTTAAAGAACCCAAGGGAGAACCATTAGTGTGGTATTTCCACACAAAAATGAACTTCAAATTAGATGTTATTATTTTGGGGAAATAGGACACTCACAAAATGTATGTTCCATATACAATAGGTACCAAAGGGAAAATGATCCATAGATAAATCCATAAATAAGTCAATTTTATAGAAGATCATTTGATGGTTATTATTTTAGGTGTAGAGGATTTGGGAACATGGAAAGATAGTGCTCATCGAAAATGCATAGAAATATGCCAAAACTAAATGAATGTGTTCATATAAATCATTTCAATGTATCATAAAATGAGGTAAAGATGAAAAACTAGTTTTTAGCAATGAAAGATGAATTTGTTCCATCATACATCGAGGAAGATCAATATTATCAATCCATATCGAGTATTAATTCAAAAACATGGATCAAAAAGAAAAGATATGAAAAAACAGTGGTGGAATAGATTTATTTTAAAGCATGATATCTCACTGGAATATGGATCATTGATAGTTGTTGCACCTCACATATGATATGAAATAAGAATCTGGTGATAGAAATCAGGTATGATGTGGAAGGTATCGTAAGATTTGGTAATTATGAAGGTTTGAAAATTATTGGATCTGGAAAACAAATGTTTAGAGGAAAAGACATGAGACATGAATATATATTGATTGTTGAAGGTATCAGTCACAACTTATTAATTTTCAATCAATTATGTGATCCATGACATGATATAAGCTTTTCTAAGAAATTATGTTTCATCAAGGAAAAGTATAGTGCAGTTGTTTTGTAGGGAAAGAGTACAAAAGGAAATCTGTACCTTGTATGTGGAGAAGAAGATATGTGTTTTTTAAGGAATAATAAAACAAGTTATGGAATAAACCACTTGGTCATTTTATTCAAATGTCACTGTAAGATCTGTTGAAATATGATTTTGTTCGGGACTTCCCCATATTATCATGTGATCGTACCCATATGTGTAATGCTTTTCAAAAAGGTAAGATCATTAAAAAGGCATACAAGGAAAAAGAAAAAAGGTTAAAAAAGTTTCTTGAGTTGGTACATATTGATGTGTGTGAACCAATTTCACAAAGATCTTTTGATGGGAGGAGATATTATGTTCTCTTCATTGATGATTTTATCATAATGGCATGGGTGTCAATCATCACTCAAAAATATGAGGTGTTCAGTTTCATAAAAAAATATCGAAGGGAAGTTGAGAAGATTTTGGGTCAAACAATCCAGAAGATCAGAATAGATAATGGAACAAAGTTCATAAATATCCAAGTAAAGGACTATCTCATGAAATGTGGGATAAAGAATCAATTCTCAGTGGTAAGAACTCCACAGTAGAATGGAGTAGTTGAGAGAGGAAATTTAATAATAAACAACATGGCTAGAAAAATGCTTATTGAGAAATACATTCCATAGAGTATTGGAAATAAGTAGTTATGAAATCAGTCTATACATAAAATAGATTATTATTATGTCAAAAAGAAGAGAAGAATCCATATGAGCTATGGTATCGAAATAATCCACCATTGAATTGATTTAGAGTATTTAGAATCAAGTGTTTCATTATCAAAAAGAAGAAACATGGGAATTATGAATCTCATAGAGATGACAGAATATTTCTTGGATACTCAAAGAAAAGTAAAGCATATAAATGATTCAATAAGTGTTAGGGAAAGATATTCAAAAGTAATGATGTAACCATAGTAGAGAATGAGCAGAATCTTCAGAAAATACATGAACAATCTTGGGAGGATAGTAATGAATAGATAAATAGATTAAGTGGTGTTCCATATGTAAGTGTTTATTCAGAAGATGATTCAGATGATGAAAAGGATTATCAAAATTCAATATCAGCATAAAGATTTAAGAGAAGATCCAAAATTGATAAAAGGAACATAATTGGTGATCATATAGTTCCAGTGTAGACAACAAGGATGAAGACTCTATAGCATGCATCATACATATAACAAGTAGAGATTAATGTTTTGATGAAGCAGTTGGAGATTATAATTTGGTTCAGGATATTAATGATGAGCTTGACCAAATTTAGAAAAATTAGATGTGGGAGATTATTTCCAGGCCAACAGATAAGAATTTCATTGAGAATAAATGGGTCTTTTGAAACAAAATGAATGAGGATGGTGTTGAGATTAAAAACAAAGAATGATTAGTGTTCAATGGTTAATCCTAGATAAAAGGTATCAATGTTAATGAAATATTTTCACCTATTTCAAGGGTAGATAAAATCAGATTATTCTTGGCCATAGTAGTGCAAATAAAGTTCAATGTTTTCTAGATGGATTTGATGTGATCATTTCTAAATGAGGTTCAAGAAGAAGAAGTTTACATTAAGGATCCTTATGGTTTTCTCATTCATGAAGATGAGAATATATTTTTTTCATCTAATAAATTCACTATATGGGTTTAAGAATGCACCAAGAGCAAGGTATTCAAGGCTCAATCAGTTCTTGAAGAATATTGGTTTTTAGTGTGGTGAATTTGATTACAATTTGTATGTAAAAAATGAAAGTAATCAAAGAATGATTGTGTTAGTATATGTTGATAACATCATATTTGTTGGATCCAATGAAGCATAATGCATTCAATTCGCATAATTCATTAAAAGTGAATTTGAAATTTCAATGATTATTGAACTAGTGTTTTTCCATGGTTTACAGGCGACACAAAAAAAAGAGTGGCATATTTATTTCTCAATATAAACATGATAAGGTGGTTTTGAAAATATTTCAAATGGATAGTTACAAGGAGGTAAAAACTCAAGTATCTATCAAGATGTAACTATCATGAGATTATTAAAGAACTATAGTTAATGTCACTAAATACATGCAAATCATTGGCGGTTTGTTGTACTTGATAACGAAAATACATGATATTGTTTCTTTCACATGCCAAGTAGAACGGTATCAAAGAAATCCCAAGTAAATCCACATACTTATAGTGAAAATAATATTTTAGTATATCAAAGGAATGATGGATTTCGGATTGGTATACAATGATAAATAAAATCAAGATTTATTGGGTTATACAGATGCAGATTAGGTTTGTTCAGCAGATGACAGAAAATCAACATCAGGTGGTGCATTATATCTTGGATGATTGTGTATTTCTTAGATAATAAATAAACAATATTTCATTTCATTAAGCACCGCAGAAGCTGAATATATTGCAGCTACTCAAGAATTCATGTAGTTATTATAGATGAAACACCAGCTTGATGATATGGGATTCGAAGTGAAGTCTTTGATCGTAGTCAATTGTGATAATTCGAGTGCTATAAATATTAGAAAAAAGCCAATAAATCACTCAATGAAAAAGAACATTTAAATCAAGTATCATTTTATTAAAGATAAGGTGGAGCAAGGGCTTTTGAAGTTGGAGTATTTTCCTACATACCTACCGGTTGCATACATTCTGACAAAGTCTTTACCCAAAGTAGTGTTTGAGAGGCATCAACTGCCTAGGGAATTTTAGTCAACTGATCGCACTTGAAAAATGTAGATATAGGACCCCTCTCCTCGAGGTATGGTATGTTATTTTAATGATAGAATATGTTTTATTTACCCTATTATAGGCATAAAAGTAATGGTCTTTGGGTTCATTGATAAAGAGGGAGAAATTATATCTGTAAAATGGAATAAAATGTCTTAATCAAGAGAGGGTGAGAAGATGAATGGGGGAGTAACGGAAGCTGGAAGGGGTTAGTGATATATGGGGAGTATTAAATTTGATGATGCTAGAGGTGATTGATCAAAGGTTATAGATCACGATAGCTGAGGTTTTAGGTGAAAGAAGATGAGTGGTGTTGGAATGAAATGAAGTGATTAATTGATAAAATTTGCATTATACTCTTGTTTCTCATGATGATCATGGATCATGTTGTAAAGACCCAGAAATTTCAAGGAATTTTTATTTTAAAAAAATACTTTGGAATTTTACGAGTTTGTGGCTTCTTACAGCACTTGATTCCGAGGCCCGGTGTGCCCGAAATCAATTTCCGAAGTTTAGCTCGGGTACATTCAGTGAACGAACAAGTGGGTTTTTCTATCATTTGAACTGGTGCACGGAATTAAAATCTGAGGGCACCGATGAACTTGCAACGTTGGTAATTGCTTAACGCAATCCTTACCATAGTTGCGTTCGTAATGGAGGAGAAGATATTTTGGGGGGTTTTTTTATGAGGTAAATAAAAACTATCGGAACAATTGTTATTTTATCAGGTGGTTATTCCCTCTCATGGGTAGTTAAGGGTGGGGCCCATAGCCACCTAACTACCCAAGTGTGGATGTTAGAGAGGTGGGGCCCACACGAGCCCCACCATTTAATTTCCTCTAATCCCATTAACAACCCCTCATTAAATTGGAAAACCACCCATTTAATTTCCAATGTGTTTAATTAATGGGGACCTTCCCTCTCCCTTCCATAATTGTTTGTCAACACGTTATTAATTATGGTGATTTAATTCTGGGAGTTTCTTTGCATGTGTAATTAAATAATAGGAGGATCATGTTATTTAATTTTGTGGAGAGCTTCGTTGTGAAAAAGGAAGATCGTGGGAGAGCTCTTGAGCTTTTAAAAGAACGTCGGTCTCCGACGAAGAACGATGAAGAATACTGGTTCCTCGAAGATCGACGACTCGCCACCAATTCTCTTCTCCGCGACAAGAGAGGAGACGCCGCTTCCTCCTCGGCACACTTCGACGTCACCTACGATCCCTTTCCCCGCGACGCGTCTACCGCGACGCCGACGTTCGACATCATTTTTTTAGCTAGGTGAATATTTGTATATTCTTTCTTTTATGAGAATTATACCCTCGTGCTTGGTGATTAAATTGTTGGGCGACGTTTTCACCTCTAACATGGTGGTTGCGGGTTAACGAACAAGGCCGAACATGCCGCTAATTTGTTCTTGATGTGGGGAATACATGGTGATGGTGAAGTGGGACTGAAAAGAAAATTGGAGGCCTTGGCAGTGATGTACGGGTCCCGAGGCGACCCCAGGCGCAGACATGAGCAAAATTGGACCACCGGAATGACTCCAGTGGCCCGCAGAAGTTCCCGATGGAGCAGGTCGCCGGCACGGCGGCACCGGTGGCTGGAGGCGGCGGTTCCCCGACGCGCCACCAGTAGAAGCCCGATGTGGCTAATGATGCGGCGGCAAGGGCAGGATATCGCGGCCGCACGGGATCTAGGGGAGACACAACGCCAGGTGTTGCGTCCACGGAATAGAGGGGGGTCGCGTCCCCCCCCCCCCCCACTCGGCTCGCTGGATGAGCCAGTGTGCCCCCACCCCCCCCCCCCCCCCCCGGTCGGGTCGGGGCAGGTCACGTAAACCGGGTTGCACCAGGCGGGCCAGGCAGAGTCCAGCTGGGCTAGTCCGCGCCCTCCCGGGCCAGACCAAGACCCAGGTCGAGTCGACCCAAGGGGGGGTTGGGCTAGGTCGGACCAGGCCCAGGACCCCACTTTGGACCATTTTTGGTCTTTTACTCATAACGTGAACTACGGACCTCCGATCAACGCACCATCAGTTTCATAGGAATCCTTGGATAGAGATAGTATTTTAGGGATATTACACTCAAGGTTTTGGAAATGTTTGGGTATGGCCGGGTTGGTTCGAACTTGAAACCAACTGGGCCCTTGGAGCGGAAACGCTTATAACTTACGGACCGAACGTCTGTTTGGCATACCATCAACTGTGTTCAATTACTCTTGATGAGACGGTTATTTTGGATTACTCTTATTGAGGTTTGGATGCAGCTAGAGTACGGTCTGATTGGTTTTAGCTGAAAAACCAACCGAACCCCTGGGACGGAAAATCCAATAACTCTCAGACCGGGTGTCCGATTGACGCACCGTCTATCGCGTTGGGTTTTTTTTGATGAGACGAAACTTTGGTATACATCAACTCTAGACTTCATGAATATTGATGTATCAACTCTCTTACTCGAGGAGCGGACCCCCCCCCCCCCCCCCGGAATCGAGCATGCTGTGTGCGGGAACCCTAGAGCTGGCTGTGACTGCGACGATGACGACTGCACTTGGATCCTCCGTGGGTTCAGCAGTGAGGATGACTATACATGGATCCTCCGTGGGTTCGGCAGCGACGACGACCATACTGGGATCCTCTATTGGTTCGATGGCAATGACTACTAGTCTTGTATCCTACGTGGGTCTGGCAGTATTTGACTTCTGTACTTGTATTCTGGGTGGGTCTAGCAGAGTAGCTGGTCTTGTACCCTATGTGGGTCTGATAGCTTAGCTGGTCTTGTATCCTATGTGGGTACGACAACTTATATGAATCAGTGGCTACATCTGATCATCTCTGTCGCCTTACGAAGTATATACCTGTGTGATCTGAGTCTTGATTCTCAATCATTATCATCGATGTGATTGACTTGCTTTCCTATGTGGATTGGGTTGTGCTTTCCTGTGTGGGCTGGGTTGTGTTTTCCTATGTGGAATGGGTTGTTCTTGGTCTAAATGGTTGGAGCCGTTTTGTAACTGATGTCTTAGGTGTATGTATGGGAATATACCTAAGTAGAGTTGATTGATACTTCATGATTGTATCTTTACTTTGTGGTTTATCCTTCGTGGATTCTGAGAGACCTTTGGGGGTCTCGGGGTCCCTACTGAGTATCGTATACTCACCCCTGCATTTGTTATGCCTGCACTACGTTGTGTTGGATGTAGACGCTGGATAGCATTGATCGAGGTGGAGGCTTTTGGAGCTGGATGGCACCCAGAGGTGGACCACTTGGCGGGACGTACACGGATCAGACGGTCGGACCTGAGGAGTTGAGGAGACTATCTGTTCCCACCCTTTAGGTGGGATTTCCGGAGGATGACTCAGTGTTGCTATTTTACTTACTGTTTTTGTACATTCCTTTCATTTGTACTGTACTTTCAGTTGGGTTTGTATACTGGCCCATTTACTTATCAGCACATACCTTGTACCCAGTTTTACCTAGTGCTTACTTAATTTGTGTACTCTGTAGTGTTTTTTGTTTTCTTTATAAAAGGAAATGCCTTCCCTATTATTGAGATTAACACCTTTTGTGCTAGTCACCAGCCCCTGGCCTATGGAAGGTGGGCTTGGGGTAGTCATGGCACGGGCCCCGAGGACGGGACGTGACAAATTGGTATCGAAGGAGTCGATTCTACCGCAGAACTCAGGACACTGATCTTTCCTTTCTATGAAGCAATAGTGTTAAGAGTATTGAGTGTGGTTTTCAGTCCATGGAGTTTAGTGTTGGTGCGGCGGCCGACGTATCCATACACCAAGACCCTGACCTCTGATTTCCAACTCAGTGCACGAAAACACTAATTCCGTGTGTGCTTCCTTTAAAAAGTTTTCTTTATAATTACTTTGTGTCACCTCACCAGATATAATGTTTGACCATGGTGCACCTGTTTCTTTTTAGGATGGCCCCACAAAGCCATCCATCTAGGGTTCCTAGTTATGTGTGGGGTGGCGTCCCACCGAGTGACAAGGCCTCGGTGCAGGGCCCCATTACAGCGGAGGCACCAGTGGTACCACAACCCGCAGAGCCACCGATTCTACCAGCCCCAAAGGCGGAGAGTGCCCGCCATTTGAGTGCATTGCACGAGTTTCAGAGATAGATGCCACCCAGGTTCCTTGGAGATATGGATCCTCAGGCATCCAAGGATTGGATGGAGGCTATCTTTAGAGTCTTCAGACTGGTAGGGATACCAGAAGATCTTATGGTGATCCTTGTCGCGATTCTCCTGCACGCAGCAGCAGGTAGACGGTGGAGCCTGATTCTCCAGGTGCACGATGAGGCATCTCTTCTTTGGACGGACTTCAAGAGCCTCTTCTGCTCAGAGTTCGTTTCAGCCACCCTCCGTGCGATACGCATCCAGGAGTTACTATAGATGCGGTAGGGCACCAAGTCAATAGCCCAGTACTCAGCGAGATTTACCGACCTCTCGCTCTACTCCACAGACATGGTTCAGGACCCATTCTTCCGGGCTCGGACCTTTGAGCAGGGACTGAGACACGAGATCAGAGCTTCAATGATTTCCCTCAGCATCCCGATGCAGGCGGGGGTGCTGGAGCGAGCCTTGTTAGTGGAGAGTTTTCTCGCCGAGCAGCCATCACCAGTGAGACCCACTGCAGGACGGCATGGAGCAGAGTCTTTTGCAGTCGGAAGTCGACAGATGATGTAGGGGTCCAAGTAGACCAGGCCGACTTGTGGGTGACATAAGGATATAGGCAAGGCTGTGTGGGGCACATGGCGCAGAGCCAACCTTACGAGGAGTAGACAGTGCTATGCATGCGGCGGGCAGGGCCACATGGCTTGTGACTGCCGGAACTGCCATGCAGATGAAAAGAAGAAGGTGGAGGGACATCCCATGCAAAGGAAGAGGTTCGACCATGGCGGTCCACAAGGAGTAGGTAGACGAGGCAGAGGATTTGGCCGAGCAGCGGGTGGTGGACGACGCTTCGAAGCTCTACCACCACCACCCCCAGGAGGTCCACCCCGACCATAGAGAGCTGGCGGGCAGAGGAAGGCATAGCTCCAGGAAGCAAAGGCTTACGACCATGGCGCACCTGAGATGATTCGAGGTACTATTTGTGTCCACTCCACCCTTTCTGCAGTTCTTATAGACAAAGGTGTGAGTCATTCTTTTATTGTTGTTTCCCTTGTTCGGAGCTTGGAGATTCCGACAGAGCCATTGGCTTGATCCTTGCAGCTAGAGACTCCTACGGGAGTAGACTGAACGATTACACACTGGTGCTGGCAGTGTGAGCTTACTCTAGGAGGCGAGAGCTTCTGCTGGGATCTTCTTGTAGCGGCGTTGAGGCTTTACGACTTCATCTTGGGTATGGACTGGTTATATATAGTCCATGCTCAAATCGACTATATTAGGCACAAGGTGCGGTGTCTCCGCACAGATGGGACCAGGTTCACCTTCACTGGCGAGATGGGAACCTTCGCAGCACAGGATGGATTTACATAGAGGAGAGGGTAGCTGATCACACATCAGTTGGCTAGTCTCATCCTCAGAGCAGTTGACCTGTGGTGTCTATTTTTTCCTGTTGTGGTGGATCAGTATGTGGACGTTTTTCCTGACAATGTTTTGGGACTACCTCCTCGCAGGGAGGTATATTTCTATACAGACTTGTACCCCGAGATATCACCGATATCTAGTACAGCATATCGGATGGCTCCCGCTGAGCTTTGTGAGCTGTGGGTATAGCTGTAGGACTTACAGGGGAAAGGTTTCATCCAACCTAGTGTTTCACCCTGGGCTTCTTCAATTCTATTCACCATGAAGGTAGATGGGAGCTTGCGATTGTGTGTTGACTACCATCACCAAAACCAGGTGACCGTGAGGAACAAGTATCCACTTATGAGGATTGACGACCTCTTTGATCAGCTCAAGGGGACATGGTGGTTCTCGAAGATAGACCTGAGGTCAGGCTATCATCAGCTTTGAGTTCGGGATGAGGATGTTCCCAAGACGTCCTGCAGGTGTCGTTATGGCCACTATGAGTTCTTGTTCATGCCCTTCGGTGTGACCAACACTCTAGCAGTGTTCATGAGTCTCATGAACAGGATTTTTCATCCCTACCTTGATCGGTTTGTCAAAGTCTTCATTGATGACATACTGATTTACTCGACTACCGAGGAGGAGAAAGCCTTCCACTTATGGGTTTTACTGGATACACTCTGAGAGCACCAGCTTTATGGTAAGATCTCTAAGTGCCAGTTCTGGATTCAAGAGGTTCACTTCTTGGGGCACGTCATCTCATAGGCGGGAGTTGCAGTGGATCCCATGAAGGTTGAGGGGGTAGTTTCTTGGGAGCCACCCAGGAGTGTGACAGAGGTGCGGAGTTTCCTAGGCCTGGCTGGGTACTATCAGAGATTTGTTCCATACTTCTCCAGAGTTGCAACACCACTTACAGCTTTGAAGAAGATGGGGAATCCCTTCATGTGGTCAGACAGATGTCAGCAGAGCATTCAGGAGCTGAGGCGGATATTGACCAGTGCACCCATCTTGAGGCTACCGGAGGAGGGCGTAGGGTACATAGATTACTGCGATGCATTAGGGACTGGACTCGAGTGTGTCCTGATGTAGGAGCGAGCGGTGATCGCTTACGGTTCATGGTAGTTGAGGCAGAACGAGCATAACTACGCTTCCCATGACCTAGAGTTAGCAGCAGTGGTCTTTTCCCTGAAGATGTGGTGACACTATCTTATGGGAGAGCGCTTTACAATCTACTCTGGCCACTAGAGTCTCAGGTACATTTTATCACAGAAGGACCTGAACCTGAGACAGCCGGGATGGCTCGAGTTCCTCCAGTATTATGACTTTGAGATTGTCTATACTCCAGGGAAGTGGAACATTGTGGCTGATGCTCTCAGTAGGAGATCAGGAATTCAGCTACTTGGATAGGCGACTGAGCAGTTAGCCGCTTTGCATATATCCTTCATGGATAGAGATGGGGCATCCTATCTTCAGTCCCTCACAGTCACTCCTCCACTACTTCAGCGGGTCAGAGAGGCACAATGAGGGGATGTTGATTGTGGGACGCGACATGCACAAATATCCATCGGACAGGCACCTGATGGATTTTATGTAGGAGGAGATCACGTCATCTTCTTCAGGGGAAGTACCATGGTACCAGTTTCACTATATGAGAAGGTGATGAGGGGGTTCCACACTTCCCCTCTAGAAGTACATACTGTGGTAGCGAAGATGTACGAGGACCTCAGATGACAGTACTAGTGGTTAGGTATGAGGAAGGCTGTGGAAAAATTCATTACTCGATGCCTTAGTTGTTACTAAGTGAAGGCAGAGCACTAGGTAACTGCAGGCTTGGTACAACCCTTAGAGGTCCCGAAGTGGAAGTTGGATGGGATATCAATCGATTTCATGACAGGGATTCCACGTACTTCCAGAGGACACGACACCATCTGGGTGATCGTAGACCGACTCACCAAGTTGGCTCACTTCTTACCGATCAAAGATAAGGGTTCAGTAGAGAGCTTGGGAGGCCTCTACATTCAGGAGATCGTACGGCTCCATTGTGTTTCATCGTCTATTTCCTCTGATCGAGACGCTTGCTTTACATACCAGCTTTGGAAGGGGTTGCAGGAGGCTTTAGGGACATAGCTACGCCTGAGCACTGCCTTTCACCCTCAGACGGATGGACAGACTGAGAGGACCATTCAGAGACTCGGGGATATGCTCCATGCATGTTTCATTGACTTTGGTCGCAACTGGGAGGATCACCTACCCCTGGTGGGGTTTGTGTACAATAATAACTACCACTCCACCATCAGGATGGCACCTTACGAGGCACTGTACATCCGACCATACAGATCACCTCTATGCTGGAATTACCCAGGGGAGTCAGCACTCGTAGGACCAGAGATGGTTCAGGCTATGAAGGAGAAGGTTCAGATCATCCAGGAGAGAACGAGGACTGCACAGAGTAGACAGAAGTCCTATGCTGATAGGAGGCGGAGACCACTGGAGTTTGAGGATAGCAACCACGTTTTCTTACGGTTCTCACCTCGATGTGGATTACAAAGATTTGGTCAGGGCGGCAAGTTATCTCCACGCTTCATCGGACCATTTCAGGTCCTAAGCCGGATAGGCGGGGTGGCCCACTGCCTGGCCCCTCCACCTCAATTGCACCGGGTGCACGACATCTTCCACGTATCTCAGCTGAGTTGATACGTGCACGACCTGGCACATATCATCGACCATGGGGAGCTGGACATCAATGACAGGGGGAAATTTGTGAAGGTCTTGGTGGAGATCGAGGATCGGTAGGAGCGGGTCCTATCTGAACAGTAGATACCTCTTGTGTGCATTTGTTGGCATCACGGGAACCTCCAAGAGAGCACATTGGAGTGGGATGCTCAGATTTGTGCTCAGTACCCTCATTTTTTCCCTGGTTTATGTTATAGCTTTATAGGGAGGCAAAGCCCTAAGGTGGGAGTAATGTAAAGACCCATAAATTTCAAGGAATTTTTTTTAAAAAAAATACTTTGGAATTTTTCGAGTCTATGGCTTCTGACGGCACTTGATTCCGAGTCCTGGTGTGCCTGAAATCAATTTGCAAAGTTTAGCTCAGGTACGTTCAGTGAATGAATGAGCAGAGTTTTCTATCTTTTAAACCGGTTCTTAGAATTAAAATCTTAGGGCACCAATGAACTCGCAACGCCGGTAATTTCATAACGTGATACTTACTATAGATGTGTTTGTAATGGAGGAGCTGATATTTTTGGGGGTTTATTTATGAGGTAAATAAAAATTGTTGGAATAATTTTTATTTTATCAAGAGGTTATTCCCTCCCATGGGTAGTTAAGGGTGGGGCCCACAGACACCTAACTACCCAACTATGGATGTTAGAGAGTTGGGGCCCACATGATCCCCACCATTTAATTTCCTCTAATCTCATTAACAACCCCTCATTAAATTGGAACCCCCCCCCCATTTAATTTTCAACGCGTTTAATTAATGGGGACCTTCCCTCTCCCTTCCATAATTGTTTGTTAACACGTTATTAAATGTGGTGATTTAATTCTGTGAGTTTCTTTGCGTGTGTAATTAAATAATAGGAGGAGCCTATTATTTAATTTTGGGGAGAGCTTTGTTGTGAGAAAGGAAGATCAGGGGAGATCTCTTGAGCTTTTGAAAGAACACCAGTATCTGATGAAGAACGACGAAGAACGCTGGCCACTGACGAAGAACGAAGAAGAACACCGGTTCCACGAAGATAGATGATGTTCCACCAATTCTCTTCTCCGCAACAATAGAGGAGACACCGCTTCCTCCTCGGCGCACTCCGACATCGCCTATGATTCCTTTCCCCGCGACGTCGTCAACCGTGACGTCGACGTTTGATGTCGTTTGTTTAGGTAGGGGAAAATTTGAATATTCTTTCATTTATGAGAATTATACCCTCGTGCTTGGTGATTAAATTTTTGGGCGACGTTTGCACCTCTAACACGGTGGGTGCAGGTTAATGAACAATCCCGAACCTGCCACTAATTTGTTCTTGATGCACGGAATACGTGGAGATGATGAAGTGGGACCGAAATGGCGATTGGAGGCCTTCACAGTGGTGTACGGGTCCCGAGGCAATCGCAGGCACAGACGTGAGCAAAATCGGACCACCGGAATGACTCTGGTGGCCCGTGGAAGTCCCCGGCGGTGCGGGTCGCTGGCGCGGCGGTGTCGATGGCCGGAGGTGGCGGCCGGCACCAGCTGGTCGCCTGGAGGCAGCGGCACCCCGGCACGCTGCTGACAGAAGCTTTCCGCGGCTGAAGCCAGAGCGGCAAGGGCAGGATCCCGCGGCCGCGCGGGATCCAGGGGAGACGCGGCGCCAGGCGCGTCGTCCTCGAAACAGAGGGGGGGGGGGGGGGCGTCCCCCCCCCCCCCCCGCTCGGCTCGCAGGCCGAGCCAGCGTGCCCCCATGGCCGAGCCGGGGCGGGTCACGCAGACCGGGCTGCGCCGGCCGGGTCGGGCTGTGCCTTGCTGAGCTGGACCCGAACCCGATTTGGGTCGACCAGGTTCTGGCCGACCCAAGGGGGGTTGGGCCGGGTCGGATCGGGCCCAGACCCCCACTTCGGACTGTTTTTTTTTCTTTTACCCATAACATGAGCTATGGACCTCCGATGGATGTACTGTCAGTTGCGTAGGAACCCTTGGATCGAGATGGTCGTTTTGGTATATTACACTCAATGTTTTGGCATAGTTTGGGTATGCCCGGGTAGGGTCAAACCCGAAACCAACCGGGCCCTTGTAGCAGAAACGTTTATAACTTAAGGACCGGACATCCGTTTGAAGTGTCATCAACTGAATTGAATTTATCTTGATGAGATAGTCCTTTTGGATTACTCCTCTTGAGTTTTGGATGCAGCTAGATTACTATCAGGTTGGTTTTAGCTTAAAAACCAACCGGGCCCCTGGAACGGAAAAGCCAATAACTCTCAGACCGGGCGTCCGATTGACGCACCGTCTTTCACGTTGGGTTTCTTTTCATGGGACGGAACTTTGAGATACATCAACTCTGGACTTCGTGATAGTTGATGTATCAAATATCTTGCTCAAGGATCAGACCGTCCCGGAATCGAGCATGCTGTGTGTGGGAACCCTAGAGCTGGCTGCGACTGTGACGATGACGACTGCACTTGGATCCTCCGTGGGTTCGGCAGCGAGGACGACTGTACTTGGATCCTCCGTGGGTTCCGCAGTGATGACGAACATACTGGGATCCTCTGTGGGTTCGACAACGATGACTACTGTTCTTGTATCCTACGTTGGTCCGGCAGTATTTGACCTTTGTACTTGTATCCGGAGTGGGTCCGGCAGAGTAGCTGGTCTTGTATCCTATGTGGGTCCGACAGCTTAGCTGGTCTTTTATCCTATGTGGGTCTGACAGCTTAGATGAATCAGTGGCTACATCTGATCATCTCTATCGCCTTATGAAGTGTATACCTGTGTGAGCTGAGTCTTTATTCTCAGTCATTATCATCGATATGATTGACTTGCTTTCCTATGTGGATTGGTTTGTGCATCCCTGTGTGGATTGGGTTGTGTTTTCTTGTGTGGACTAGGCTGTGCTTGGGCTCGAGAGTTGGAGCCATTTTTTAACTGATGACTTTGGTATATGTATGGGCATATACTTATGTAGAGTCGATTGATACTTTTTGATTTTATATTTCCTTTATAGTTTATCCTTTGTGGATTCTGAGAGACCTTCGGGGGTCTCAGGGTCCCTACTAAGTATCATATACTCACCCATGCATGGGCTATGCTCGCACTACGTTGTGTTGGATGCAGATGACGGATAGAACCGATCAAGGTGGAGGCTTGTGGAGCTGGACGGTACCCGAAGGTGGACCACTTGGCGGGACGTACATGGAGCGGACGACCGGGCCTAAAGAGCTGAGGAGACTATCTGTAACCACCCTTCATGTGGGATTTCCGGATGATGACTTGGTGTTTTTGTTTTACTTACTATTGTTGTACTTTCCTCTCAGTTGTACTGTACTTTTAGTTGGGTTAGTATACTGGACCATTTACTTTTCAGCACTTACGTTGCACCCAGTTTTACTTACTGCTTACTTCACTTGCGTACTCTGTTGTGTTTGTTGTTTTCGTTATAAAAGGCAACGCCTTCCCTGTTATTTAGATTTACGACTTTGTTTCCAGTCACCATCCCCTGGCCTATGGAATTCGGGATTCGGGTAGTCACGACACGGGCCCCGAGGACGGGTCGTGACACATGTGGGCTTAGAGTATGTGTTGAGTAAATCATTGATTGGTATCTTAATCTTAATAAGAAAATGATGGTAGAATATGGATGAATCTTTAACAAGGTATCAAAGATATGAAGAGTTGTCAACAAACCCAAATGGGGATATTATTGGGAAAAAATCCCTTAAGGTGTCATCTCACTGTTTTTGGGGTGATTGGGTCTGTTGAAAAATTCATATGACCACGAATCTATATGGTTGGTGTTACTGAAGCAAGTTTTAAGGTGGAACACTTTCTTAGTGCTTTCCAAATTTTTGGGCCTCAAATTTGGGAGTTTGGTTTTTGGAGAAATAATTTTTTTCTATAAAATGAGTTTTTAAGACCGTGAAACCCATTTCGTGGACGGTAAAAGAGGTATATGGAATGGATTTGGAAGATCAATAAAGGTATGATTTCTATATAGCATCTTTATATGGACCGCTAAGGATGATATGTGGATCACAAATGAAAAATAGTTCGTGTGTAAATAATAGTTCACAGGAAGATTGAAGTTTGTGGTAAGGTTGTAGTCTGTGGATGAGGGGTGGTGATTCTCCTATGGAAGGTATCATCTACGATGAGGAAAGAAAAGTGCTATGCGGACCACATAGCAGTACGTGGTGAAGGTTGTACCACATCGAAACTTTGGGGAAATTAGATTATGAGGATTTTTGGATCTATTGCACTATATAAGAAACCCTAACCAGATGATTAAAGGTAGAAAACCCCATTATAAAAGACAATCACTCTAGGAATAATTTGGATAAGTTCAAAAGAGTTCTCAAGGGAATCCGTGAAGGAGAAGAGTTCACGAGGTAGAATTCCACAAAGGGTGAAGTAGTTTGTGGGAATAGTCCACAGAAGGGTTTTTTGGGCCTATAAGGCTTGAAAATGAAAAGATTTTTTGGATGAAGAGATGGCCCATGGAAAAATAATTCATTTGCGGAAGAAGATGTTAGTTTGCAGAAGAGCAGGATTTTGTGGAGCACTCACACCACACAGTGCAGCACAGTTCACGAAGGAAGTCGGGCAATCCATGGAGGACTCAAGGATTTTTTCAAAGGAACTAAAATAGTTCATGAAAGTAATTTCTAAAAATTAACGGTTCGTGAAATAGTGGGATTCATCTACGGGTGAAAAAGGGGACTTTAATAGATAATATTACTATAGTTGAGGATGTGTGCATTCGTGAAAATGAAGGGTTATATTAGTCTATAAACTGTGAGTGGATCCCTTCCAAGAGTAGTGAGTAAAGGAAGAGAAAGATGGTGATCCTTTCCACTGGTAGTGATCCAAAGAAAGAGACGAAGGTAGTGACCCTTGGGAAAGAAGTGAGTTGGCCATAAACCGTGTAAAGGCAGTGAGCCCAGGAATATAAGTGATATAGCCTAAAACATGTAATTTTACAGTGATCCTTAGTGTATTGTTATATCGGAAAATCATCATTGTATTCTCTTTGTATATATCCTAGTGAGGGTGAACCTAGAAAAATTGATTTTCCCCAAGAATGATATAAATTTTTTTCATACATTTCAATGTGAAATAGAGAGAAGAGTGATTTATTTAATAATGAAAAGGGATATAAAGGTATTGTTATTTTAATATTTTATACCCTAATCCCACCCCCCTCAGGGTATTTAACCTAACTTGGCTAACATGTGCAATGAGACAGATTATTCTTGAATCCAATTCTAGACAAAAAATATAGGATTCAAGCCTAGATTAGGCATGAAATATCTGTCAAACAAGAGGAGGATCCATTGGAGAAATAAAAAGAGAGAGAGGGATTTGAGTTTTAATTAAAGTAAGGGAAATGATAAATTCCACTCTAACTACTAGATCTCAGGGTTTGAATGCATTTTTTTTCAAACCATGAACCAATTTTGTGCTTATCTATACCTCAAGGGGTCCTTACATGGTCCATGCGCACAGTTTTCACAAACTGTGATTTTTACCTCTATTAAAAACTATAGATCCCCACATAGGAGTTCATCCCCTTCTGTATGATTTCCATCAAACTGTATGGCCCTAGATAGAGTCATGGAATACCTCGTACAGTTTTAACAAATTGTGTGGATTGGGTTACACAGTTTCTACTAACCTTGCAGCCCAGCTTCCTTCTCTAAAAATAGTGCATATGGGATCCAAACAAGGCCTATACACCCCAAAAACTCTTGTGACCTCATTGCTCATTTACGTGAGGTCAAAAAAAATAAATTAAACTAAAACTAAAAACATTAATACCTCATATGAAAACTCAGGATCTTGAAATCTATCCCTTACTTGGGTTATGAGAAGGGGTATATAGATCCTTATCAATAAAATGTATGAGCAACTAAAAATTTTGAGTTTAATGGTGAGGTATGTTGGTCCTTGCTAAAATAGTTGGAGCCTTAATAAAATTAAAATTATTATACCTCTCATAATTTGTAATCATGTAAAGTATTAATTTTCAGTTTTAATTATTATAGAAATTTTGAATGAAAAACCATGAAAACATTTTGATCATTTCTTAACTTATGGTATGTCCCTAAAAATACAAATTTTCATATATGGTGAAATCATGTACGTGATAAATTAATATTAGAAAAAATAATTATGTATTGGAATCCACCATTCCTATTATGCCACCCCAGTAGGTAAGAAAATGTGAAAACGATGTCTACCAGAGATATGTAGAGGATGATTCTTATTTCTATCGTATTATATTTCTAACTATGTCCAAATATTTAATGATACAACATAAGGACATGGATACATACACCATAATATCTCAACATATTTTTCTTGAGAAAAAAATAAAGGATTGAAATATATAATATTTTTAATGAATTATATCAGAGTAAGTTGGAAGAAGGGAATCTATCTATTGATTATGATTTAAAAATAATAGGGTATATTGATAAGTTTGAAAAATTGGGATTCCAGTTGGATAATAAATTATCCATTAATATTATTTTATTATCCTTACCACCACGTTTATCCTTATCCATCCAATCCTGAAAAAAAATAAATGGATAAGTCATTCAAGAAACTTTTTTCCATACTTCACCAAGAATAAAAAGATTGGCTGAAAAACATTTATCCGCCCCTTATGGTGAAATGTTTGAAATACAAGGCTAAATATCACATGGAAAATATAAATCCAAAATATCCTTAACAAATTCTTTCAAAAAGTAAAAATATTCAGAGGTAGATGAATTAATAGGAGGCTATTTGCTTCCTATGTGGAAAGAATTGACACTTGAAATGAAATTGTAATAAATTGAAGAAGCAAGTAGTTTCATCCACTTAAAGTATATCCATCATGTTTCTATTCACATATTTTGTATTAAATATAATATTCTTACAACATACATGTATTTAAATATAGTAAATAAGCAATAATAGAAAGGTTTTAGAGTGAACTATAAAAGGTGATAAGAATGGGAGAATATTATGTTTGCCAAGGGGAGCTCACTACTTCTCAATGCCAAAAGGGATTGATTGAGTTTTATGATGAGGGTTACCAAATCATTTATCTCAGTGTCTAGATAGACATAAAAATACATTATTTCACATTTGGAATAAATGTTATTATATGGTACTTCAATATTAAACTAATGGTTCAATAACTCTTGAATCATAGATATCCATCGTAGTGAATGATGAATATAAAATATAATACTCTTACCCAATTATTGAAAGATAATTCTTTATCAAATAAAAATAAAATTATTTGAATTTTTTATACACATAAAAAAATTTATTCTCAATTAAACTTAGGTATTGAGTATACAAACCAAATAATTGTCATCTCATATATTAAAAAAACATTATAATTAAAGTTATATAAAAAAAAATTAGATTTAGTTCAACATATCCACATGAACTAATCTAATGCTAAAGTTAACTTTATATACTTCATGATATTCGTTTAATAAATTTTAAAATTACTCAGTGAAGTAAATGAGTGCACTTGGTAAGGATTGAGGAATCTTCAAGCTAGCTTATCGAGGAACATATTATCCAAGTAATCAGTGATCATACATGTGGATTTAAGGGAATCTCAAACTCATATTTCCTTATATACATCAATTTAATGACGGTAGTAAAAGGAAGATCAATTATGAGTCTTATATATATTTAACATCTTACAATATTTTTTCTAGTACATGTTTTGAAAATAGAAGTACAATAACTAAACATATGACAACTATATTGTATAATGAATAACATATCAATTATGATATAATAAGAATATATTAGGTCATGACCATAAGTTTTTGTTGAGAATTATTTGTTAAAATATGGTTTTAGCTACAAAACACTAAGGTGAATCTGATTTAATAATCATATAGTCATTAAGGATATTAACATCTAGTCAAGACTAACAATATTTCCACAAATTAATCTAATTTATTTAATGATTGTGGGATCAAACTTAAATTCTATGGGTTAAGGATCTGGATGCACATGGGTTGGCATAGGAATGTTGGACTCCCCTAAACATAGTGGGAGGATTAATTATAGAGACACATACTATGTAGGAATTCATAACAAAATAGGTGGTTTATGTTCATTGTGGTGGGTGATACATGTATTATTATTTTGTAATGAATATTCATATAAAGAAGAAATAAATGGAAACATTATAAGGTTGATAAGAGTGTATAAATTCTCATTACGGATACCATGTATCATGATTTTGGGACTTCGTATCTTGAATGTTTCAAATACTTGATACTACTGGTAACTATTCAATAGGAACTAGATATGGATGGTATAAGATGGTACCAATAAAGCATGATTGATTAGTGAAAGGTTTAGTCTATAAAAAACCTATAAACCAATCATCTTAACAAAAATAGTTTTTAATTATACTTTTGAAATAATTCTTATATTACCATAATATTGGGAAATTGATAGTCAAGGCCGCCTCATTTAGAGAATTCATTATAAAAGATGAATATGTGTCATGATCAAAAAGGAGACCCTATGGTATATGACTACAAGTAATAACTATAAAGGTTCAGTGAAATCAATAAATTTCAATGAGATATATAGATTACATAAATTCATTTATGAAAAATCATTCATAATTATCATAGAATATTTTTTTGGAACAAATGGGTGACATATGTCTCTAACAGGTTAGTGGGGGCACTATAAGTTTTCAAGATAGATATATTGATAACATATGGAAAACAAATCTTGTTTCATGCCAATTTGTTAAGACTAAGTAATCAAAATTATTCAAGTATGCCTTAAAGTACCAACTATGTTCTATGGAACAAGATCTACAAAATAGGTTCATGGGTTTTCTAAATATAGTCATTGTATATATATTAATGAAGTTCTAAAAATAAAAATTGAAATGATTAAAGACAAAATTATTGTGGGAATATAATCCTTTCACTATAACATATATGTGATTATGAAGATATTATTGAGATTAAAATAATTTAACATGATTAAGTTCTAGGGATTATATCATATTACATTATATATACTGATGTTTGATATTATTGATACATAATGTTTAGTAGGTGAATATCAAATAGATCCAATATAACTGCAACAAGTTAGAGTTTGAAATATACAACAGTACTCAAAAAATTATAAATAAACGATTTATTTGTGTATGGAAAGTGTAAATACTAGTGATCAAGTGAATTAAACAATTTTTTTCACTTAGTTCAATTTGATTGAGTATTATATAAAAGGCTAATGAGATATGCAATAAAATATTATTACACTCAATGGTTTCCATATCTATAATATCTATGTATGTTGTGGATTCTAATGTAGCTTAAGAAGAAGTTTATCAATTCCCTATTATGATTTTGGGTTACACCAAAATAATAAGTTTTATCATTATTATGCTAAGATTTTACTGTCGAATTAGTCCATATGTTAAGACTCTATCATTGGAACAAAAGGTGGGTACTTGATTATATCACTACATGAGTGATTTTATCAATGTAGTAATGTTTTATTAAAAATATTTGATGTATATACATGTGGTTTTACATAAACTCGCCATAGTAATGTGGATGTCCTAGAAGTTGTATCCATGCTAAGCAAAAGTATGTTTAAAAATTGAGAACTAACCAATCATTAGTAGTTGGCTCTAGTGAAAGTGGAAGTCTATTGGAGATTGTGACCTATAACTAATTACTTTGTACATTATATTACATTTATATTCAAAGAAGTGAATATTGATTTAAATACCTTATCGAGTATTTATTTTTATTTTACATAAAATTAATGTGATAATGTCCTAGAACTTCTGAAACATTAAAAAAGGTTATATTAGTTCCCATCTATGATGAGAACCTTGAAATTTCATAATGATGTTCTTGAACTTAGTTATATAGTTGGATGACATTCTAGGATGGGCCATATAGTATATTGACGTCAATTGTGAGTACTCGTAAGTGGAGGATGTTTCTTCTCATGAAGTCTGCACTTTGTAATCTTCAATATAGGAGATTATGAGAACTGACCCACCAATAAGAATTATACATATTTATGTGTCATCAAATATTTCTATCTGTCGACATGTGTAATGGACCTTGGACTTTAATATTATTATTAATTCATGTCATTACACGTTCACTTAGATTTATTGACCAAAACAGTGGCGTAATATATCTGTAGAAAGTAGGGAATGTTGGGTGCATCATGAATTATATGTTATTAATTAAAAAGTCAAGGAAGGATTCATCCCTTTCATATATATAAAAGATTATATCTCAGTCCTTTGATTGAAAAATGACTATCACATTAAATTTTATGGTCATGGTGCAATGAAATTTGTTTCGGATAGTCAAAAAAAATGTATCACGCATATAGGTTGATGACATAGGTGTTCAACCTAATTGATGAGATATTGTGATAAAGGGATTATACTACATAGCAATTGCTCATATGTGCTTGTCAATGTTGTGATATTAACTTATTTATCTTGGATGTATTCACCCATTACAAGACAGTAATATTAGACTTTAGGAAAGACCACCTAATTGCAATAAGAAATAAACCTATAGGGTCACACACTAAGTGTTTCCATTGATATCAATTAAATTTTAATTGAATTTAATTATTGGAATAAATATTATTTTGAAGATTGAGGGGTAATTTTATTCAAGATTTATTAGTGACAAATATTTATTCATAAAGTGATAAAAAATTATTTATTTATTAATAAATGATATATTTTATTACACAAATATTTAATAAATATTTATTTTTCAGAAAGTGAAAAAAATTAATTTTTTTATTGAATATTTAATAAATATTTATTTATCAAACTATGAAAAAAAAAATATTCTAGGAATAAATAAGTAATAAAATATTTATTTAGGTATTTAATAAATGTTGAGGATGAGAGGGTTAAGATTGTGTCTCTTGATAAATATTAATTTTCAAGAAGATAAAATAATATTATCATTGTAAAATTTTGTGTATGCAATGAAAATAATAATATTATTATTATTACATAGCATGGAGTTAGATGAGGTTTAATATATTATTTAATGGTTGTTGTGAAATTAAATAATATTTTAACCCTAACCTTATCTCTATAAATATACTATCATACCTACTTTGTAAAGGTTAATTGAGATTGATCATTTTGGAGAATCATTATATATAACAAAATCTAGATCTCTCTCTCAAGACTGAAGAATGCTCTTGATATTCTCCTCCCTTTTCCATCCTCTTAAGAACGTGACTTCAAAGATGATTCTTCAAGCATAGAAGAATTGTCAAAGTGATCTATATGAACACCACAAGATGATTCATCTTCCACACTAGCACTCAAAAATCCATAAGTATTGTTTCGAGGTCAAAGGATCACATGTATATCACTGCTAGAGGGATTCTGCACTTGGATCCTACAAGCACAACAATGATAGATAAAAAAGGGCTTGGAATGATAAACAACGTCCTTAAAGAATGATTCCAAGACCAATGTATTTCTTTATTTTGGTTTATTTAAATTAATTATAAATTTAGCATGAAAATATATTCTCTTGGGTCTAGCATATGTCATTGTCAATATTATTATAAAAAATTCAATGGTCGTGACACTCACCTATTTTACAATATGTCAATGATTCATCAAATTCATCACTTACTAAGTCAGGATTGGTCCTGATAAGTGATTCTGCTATGCCTAGAACCATAAAATTACAAGTACAATCATCCAAGAACTTAAAATAACACATACTTGTCCACTTTAAGGTATAGTATAATACTAGCACTCAAAATATGTTGTTTTTAAATTTAAAAAATATAAAGAAGAAAGTAAGTCATTGAATGGAACTTTCAAATTAAAAAACTAATTAGATATTTAAATCACGTCAAATAAAATTCAATACAACCAATTTAACTCTCTAAAATCAACCCATAAGATATTTATCATTCATTTGGTGCAAACCTCTTAATGGAAGATGAAAGTTAACTCATATAAGCAAGATTGAAGAAGATAAAAAAATAAAAAAAATAACTTCCATTATTGTGTGACTGGATTCAAACCATTAAATTAATGGTATTATAGTGATAAATATGATAATAATAAGAATAATATAATAATAAAGGATCTTTAGTAAAATAAATATAGAGGTTTGAACAACTTATAAGGGAAGAAAAATATTATGACTTCAAAATCACACTATAACATTACAAAGAATAACAAGCAACCAAAAACTACCATTTTCTACCCTAATTATACCTTATATAGACATTTTGGGGGTTTCAGTCAAGTACATGTCATTTAAATTCATTTAACATGATAATTTAGGCCAATGGATAGTGGAAAGTGGGCGGGGAATTTATTTTTCATCATTCCCAAGGTTACATGAATTCTTTTATCTCTCCTTATTGATGTGCCTGAATGATATTCATGTTGAATAAATTTGGATGGGTAATGAAAGAATAAAATGTTTCCAAATATGTCTTCTAATATTTTTTAAAATTTCAGCTCAATTGGATAATCCATTTTTCAATTTTTTATGAAATAGTGGGATTAATATTTGGGCCATAAAATTTGGTTTAGAATTTAAACTTGAATGTGGGCTGCTTGGATCACCTTTTGAACATCTGAATTAGCATGGGTCATAGTTTAATGAAATTTTCATCATGAAGATTATATATATTGTAAAAAATTCACTTTTATTGGATATGAAATGTGTGTCCCACATTTATTTTATTTCTCAGGTGTCAAATTTTATTTTCTCATAAAATTATAGATTTAAGCCCTATTATGATTTCGAATTTAAACCTTCAATAAAGTGTTCTATAAGGAAATTTTTTAAAGAGTTGAGATTAATGGTTTTTAAACAATATTTTCACATGTGAAGAAAAAATAAATTTAAATTGTAAAATAAATCAAACCTGAATTTTATTAACAACGAAGCACATTAAAAATATTTAAAATATAATCAAAATTATCCACTATCACTGTCTGATAATCTACCCCCTCTCCTTTTAATCCTCAAATTCATTTCTCATACCCTCCTCATTTAATTATATGATTAGGTATATCACTGCATAACAAATTATCCCACCTCCAATTCCTTTAATGTTTCCACATCACCACCACCACATGAAATGTCAACTATGCTAAATTATTTATTTTAATAAAAATATTCCATAGAAATATAAATTACACTTTTAGATAAATAATAATTGAAATCCACTATCACCTATGTGAAAACAAAAAATATTTTAAAATTATAAAATCAATCCCCAGTGTTAAACATCATATTTTGAATCTAGTGACCCATTAAAAATTCTATTCTGAAAGCTGTAAAATTACCATTTTAGATTTCTTAACTAAAAACCCAAAAAATTTATGAAACACCCAAAATATAAAATTTTGGTTTTTTACACTCATTTGCATGGAGGGACTTGAATACAAGAAATATTGGATGTCAGTCAAGGATGATACCAACTAGAACAATGATATTAACAATAATGATGATGATAATAGTAATTATAATTGCTACATAGATTAATATTTCTCATTATTAATGATAGTTATTATTTTTTATTTGTATTATTATTGAAAAAATTGTGATGATTTTGTTATAATTATTTAATAATAATAATAATAATAATAACTAGAAATTCGTTAATCCAAACTCACAACCACAAATAGATTTATTAAAAAAGGAGAGTATGTAAATTGATACAAGCATGACTATATAACATGTATAAAAATAACCAAATATAAAAGAAAAAATTCATAAAGGGATATAAGTTTAAATGTCCCACCATTGCCGGCCAGTGGTGTTTTCAGTCTGGTCCAAGGAACTAGATTGTTATGGCTTTTAATCTAGTTTTAGTCACCCTAAACTAGTGTTGAAACTATTGGAATGGCCAGTTGTAGTTTGAAATGAACTGAACCAGCTAGTTATTTCATTTTTTTCAAACAAAATAATAATATAATATTAAAAATGAATAAAATAGTAAACCCGTTTAACTATCCAACTTTTCCAATCGGACTTCTCTAACATTGAATCTCTCTGCTATTTGTTTTGATCACTGGTCCAGTTCTAGAAACATTAATTTGAAGCATGCAACATTATCAACACATCTGACACATATCACTCATAAAAGATGACAAACAGTCATAGTATACCACATTTGATATTGAATAATAATAATAATAATTTACATCATTCAGGAAATAGGATAAACAATAAAAGTACTCATACACCCACATATTCGATAGAGTAACACCCCAACCATCAAGATACAAATCATATGATCAATACTGAAAAAATAATGGTAACAATGATAGTTTTTTAAATGAAAATATTATTTTTAGTAACTGTTATTATTATCAATGTTAAAAATTATAATAGTAACTAATGATAATTATTTTAATTTTTAAATAAAATAATATTGAATAGTTTCACTTTCTTTTTAAAATAATATACACCATTCATATTAAATAAATAACTAAACAATGAAATTAAGTCTGATATTAAAAATTCTAAAAATATTTAAAGAGTTTAATTTAAAAAGTGACATTTGACGCGGATTTTAAATTATATTATTGAAATACTTAAACCAAAATAATATCTAATAAAATAATGGTTAAACAATATTTAGAATTTATTATATATAAATGAAATAAAACCAAAACTAAAATAATGACTTATTGTGGGACTTATTTCATAAAATATTCTTTATATTCATGGTTTTTTTTTAAAACCACATTCGTCGTAATTGTAATAGTTCATCAGTGACATTTTTTGATATGTCTGGTTTTTTTTTCTCCCCCACCCAGCATCACTTTGGCCAAAAATTATCGTTTTGGGTTAGGAACCTGGACCTGAGGGTCAGGTCCACCATGGGATGGATTTCGCGTGTCAAAAAAGTAATGTTGTAGAAGATTTTAATTTTTAAATCATTTTATGTTTTAAAAAACAAATTTATTTATTTTAATGCGTTGGACTTAAATACAATTCTCTCATGTTGGAATGAAATTAAAAAAAATTAAAACCCATAAACATTAAATTAAAACAAAATATATAATAATAATCAATTAATAATAAATATAATTATAAATATAAAACAATAATAAATATATAATGATAGTAAATAAAACTAAATTTATAACAGTAATTAATAATTTGTTACATCTTTATAAATATATATTTAGAAATATAAAACAATAAAAAATATATAATAATAGTAAATAAAACTAAAAGTATAACAATAATTAATAATTTGTTATATGTTTATAAATGTATAATTCAAAGTATAAAACAATAATAAATATATAATAATAGTAAGTAATACTAAAAATGTAACAATAACTTGTTTATGTATTAATCTATTTTCACTTGTAATTCATGTGAAATTTGAATTGAAAATTTGTGATCAAAATTTTCATCATATGATGATAGGTAGTGAAATAAAACTCAAATACATGTAAAATCTATAATTAATAGAATCAATGTACAAATAATAACTTACACAGAAAAATATCATAACAGGAATGCAGTTGCCGCAACAAACATAGATTCTACTGATTGTTTTAAACTTTCACTGTAAGTCTTCATTGGGAATTTCCAATGGGATTATGTAACTTTTTAGTGTAAATGTATAATTAAAATTATATAGTATATTTAAATTTGTATATATACATATGTATGTATGTATGTATGTATACATGGATATAAATTTTGTACTATTAATTTTCACACAAAAAAATAGTATAGATTTATATTTTTAGGGATTTACAGTGTAAATGTAAACCACAAAATTCTAATGAAAATTTACATTGATGTTTTTATATACTTAATTTAAATTTCCACTTTAAATTTTCACTTGATGTTTATAATATAATATTACCATTTTTGGTTTTTTTTTGATTTTTTTTTCATTGAAATTTTCCATCATATATTGAAATTTTATTGGAAATTTTCAATACAAATTTTCACTATGAATTTTAAAATAAATTATAGTGAAAAATATACATTGAAAATTTCCACTTGAAATATGAATGGAAATTGGTAATAAAAGTTTATAGTAGAAATTTTCACTAAAAGTTTCTAGTGTAAATTTTCACAAAAGGTTTCCATTGGAAATTTTCACTAAAGGTTTTTAGTGTAAATATCCAATGAAAATTTATATTTTTATTTATGTATCAATATGTCATCATTATAATTTAATGTATAAATTTAATCTATTACTTGAGGTTTTCATTGCAAATTTCCAATGGAAGTTTTCACTAGAAATTTACAGAGGAAGTTTGCACTATAAATTTTCAGGGAAAGTTTGAACTGGAAATTTCCCAAGAAAATTTCCACTTCAAAGTTTCTATAAAGAATTACATTTTTTTATGTGTTAATTTTTTTGAACTAAAATATTAAATATGAATTTATACTATAATTTTTATATTCAAAATTTTAATTTAACCATAAAAAAATTTAATTTTAAATTTTCACTCAAAATTAAATATTCTGTACAAATTTACACCAATGACTAAAAAAATTGACTGTAGCTTATAACTTTAAATTTATAATTTAATATTACCATAAATATTTGTATTTCTATTTGTCTTTGTGTTTTTATTTTTCATTAAAAAAATTCATCATACATAGAAATTTTATTGTAATGTTTCAATATAAAGTTGCACTATGAATTTTCAATGCAAATATCTATGAAAAATATGCCTTGAAATTTTCCACAATAATTTTGAATGAAATTTTTCACTAAACGTTTCATGTGAAAATTTTCAAAAAATGTTATTATGGTGATAGGTATAAAAATTTATTATATTCTTCAATTTCATATTGTATACATGAGGATCTTAGGAAGAGATTATTTTACATACACATGATTTATAAAGTGTGTATAGACTCTTAATAATCCCTATAGTTTACACTAGAAGTTATTAATAAAAATTTCCAATGTAAATTTGCAGTTAAAATTATATTTTTTATTTATGAATTAATATATTTTCATTGTAATTTTAAGTGAAAATTTTAAATGTAAATTTCATGAGAATATTTGAAGTGAAAATTTCCACTGGAAATATCCACTGGTATTTTTCACTGGAAATTTACAGTGAAACTTTTCACTATAAATTTACAGTACAAATTTCCATTGGAATTTTCTCTACGGAATTTATAGTTTAATTAATAATTTTCATATTACAAATATAAATAATCAATATTATATATAATAAATATCATAATAAATATTATATATATATTTTTGTAATAAAATTTATACATATATTTATATAATTATTCTCTATAAATAATAAACAATATATACTAATTGAATTATAATATAATTTAAAATATACATAATACTTTGAATAGTTATATTTTTATTTTTATTTTTATTTTTATTATTAATAAATATCATATAATAAATATATATAATAAATATCATATTAAATATATATTTATAAATTTTAAATATATTTAGTAAATATTAGATTATATATATGTGTGTGTGTGTGAAGAATAAGAAGAAGCGGCAGGATAAAAAAAATGCACAATAAGAAAATTTTGGTTCAAAAACCCAATTTGAGGGTCAGGTTCAGTAGCCTAGCCTAAGACAATTTAAATCCCACTTTTTGAAAAATTATCATCTCTATTTTTGATAACTCTGGTTTTGAAAAATACTAGACATTAATACACCCAATTGAGATTAGGACGGATAGATTTTTGTATAGGAAGTAGAGATCACATGGAATGGGTAAAATCCATCCTTGGAAGGGTAAACATGTCCATGAAAAATATAATTCATGTGTCATGAGTCATCATGGCCTGATTTTGTTTTAAAAACAAAAATATTTATCAAAAAATTAATATATTTTAAGTTGAAGAATATTTTTTATAACGTCTAATAAAATTAAAGAAAATTATTTATTAAAAACTAATAATTTATTAAAATATTATTTTAAAAATATGTAATAAATATTTTTTTACAACGTTTAAGTAAATAATATTTTCTTTTAAATATAAAAAAACCTTTTTGTTCTTTAATTAGTGTTTTTTGAAACCTTTATATTTTTAAAATATTTAAAATAAAATAGAGTTTTCAAAATATATAACCATTTTTAAAAATATATGACAAATTTTAAAATAGATGTATCCTTTAAAGGAATTTATTTTTAAATGAATTTTTCTAAATAATAAAATACCTTATCTTTTAGAAATTAATCATATTTTAAGATAAATAATGATTTCTTTTTTTAAACTACAAAAAGTATCTAAAGTTAGATCATTTTTTATGTAAAAAAAAATATAATGAAAATCCTCAAGGAAGTGGAACATTAAAAATTAAACTAAAAAATTCAAATACAAAATCAAACTCCCTTAAAAAATGATCTAATTAAAAAATTAAATTTGTGCTATGATTTTTAATAAAATATTCAACATGTATTTTTATATTATAAAATCCATTTGTAAATTCTGTCAACATATTATACTAAAAACATATTTTTCAATAATTTATCCTTATTTATTGATGGAAAAATACTTTATTATGATTTTTATATGGGATTTTTTATTAAGAATTTACTATTGAAATATTTTATATTATATTAAAATTAAAAATTTCTTTATAATTCTTCACTCTAATTTTGCACTGGATTTTGTAATTTATAAATTACTCTATAATTTTCATTTGAATTTTTTTATTGAATTCTCAGAGTATATTTTTTTTTCTATAAGTTATTATGGAGCTTCCTTGAAAAGTTTTGAATTTTATTTTTCCATTTTAGAATTTTATTGAGATATTTTAGTGTAAATTTTTATTAGTATTTTAATTAAACATTTATAATGGATTTTTCCTCTAAAATTTTCCAATAAATCCTTCTCATGGTATTTTGTAGTGAAAATTTTCAAATTAATTTTTATAGTGAAACTTTGAAGGTATAATTTTTCATTAGAATTTCATTTAGGGGAATTTTTAAATGGAAATTTTTAGTTTAATTTTTTAGTACAGTTTTCCTTTGGAAATTTCCTCTATAATATTATAGTTAAATCAATGATTTTTTTTTCGTTGAAGTATTATTCTAGAAGTTTTCTAAAAAAATTTCCCATTGAAACTTATAGTGAATTTTTAAGGTGGATTAATTTAAATTTTTAGTAAAATAATTCAAAGGAATTAGTTTAGTTTTCTATGAAAATTCATTTTATAAACATTCCTTGAATTTTCCAGTGAAATATTCTAATATAATTTCCAGTAAATGATTCCACGAGAATTTTTTAATGAATGTTATCACTATAATTTTTCAATGATGTTTTTAAATATATTTTTTATTGAAAATTATATTTAAATTATTACTTTTTTATTTAGAAATTCATTAGATTTATTCACTAAAATTCTCTAATAATTTTTTTGGGGAAAATTTTTATTGGTAAATTTTCACTAAAATTTTCAAGTGATAGATTTCATTATAATTTTAATTAAATATTATAATATAATTTTAAAGTAATTTATTCCATTATAAGATTTAGGGAAAGTATGAATGTAATATTACAGTGAATGTTTTCAAGGGTATTTTTTAAGGAATGCTTCCACTAGAATTTTTAATGAAAGTGTCGAGATTAATTGGTGAATATTTTACTAATATTTATCATTGTAGTTATTCATTAAAATTATTCAATGGAAATTTTAGTAAAACTTTATTTTGGTAGTTTTTAACTTAAATTTTTTGGGGATAGATTCTAGTATAATTTTTAGTTAAAATTCTTTTGTAATTTTCTCGCAAAAATTATCATTGAAATTTTTCAATGAAATTTTTCAATTGATTTTTTTGAAACTGTCTAGTGTAATCGATGAATTTTTTAATGAAATTTTTTATTCAATTTATTTGTTAAAATTATTCCACAAAATTCTTAGTGAAATATTAATTTTGGAAAAATTTTATTGAATTTTTTCAATGGTATATTTCACTAGAATTTTTAGTGGAATTTCTACTGAAATTTTTAGTGAAAGATTTCACTAGAGATTTTTTATGAATTTTTTCACTATATTTTTTAGTGAGGGTGCATAATTTATTAAGTAAAATTTTTAAAGAATTTTTTATTAGATTTATCTATTAAAATTATTCAATGGAGTTTTTAGTGAACAATTATTATTGATAAATTTGCACTGAATTTTTTTCAATAATAAATTACAATGGAATATTTAGTGAAATTTTTATTGGTATTTTCAGTAGAAGTTCCTCTAGTTGTTTCAGCGAAAGTTCCAATGGAATTTTCAGTCAAAGTTTCACCATAATTTTCAAGTGAATGTTTTCACTAGAATTTCCCAATGAATTTTTTCAGTAAAATTTTTAGGGAAAGTATATAATTTGACCTGTGATCTTTTTAATGATGTTTTTTATTTGAGTTATTTGCTAAAATTAATCAATGGTGATTTTAGTGAAAATATATTATTAATAATTTGAAGTAAAATTTTCAAATGATATATTCCAATGGAATATTCTATGAAAGTTCCATTAGAATTTTCAGAGAAACACTACTAAAAATTGTTCTTTTAAAAACATTAGAAATTGGATTTATTAGTAATAAAAAAAATTGTTAAGATAAGCATCATTAAAAGACAACCATTATCAGTTCTAAAAGACACTAATAAAGGGTCTCTTTATCGGCACTGAAAAAAATGTTGATAAATGGTACCTTGATTAGGGATTTTTTAACGATGATAAAATTTGGGGAAAATATTTTTTTAGAGCTCTCCCACACCCCTTTATTAGTGCTTGGAATTTCCCTTTGTCAGTTCTTTTTATCTCTCCACCCTACCTAGAACCTGAACCCCCTATCAGTTCTTATAATTCCCCTTTTTCAGATATTTTCCAATATACTACCTCATTTTCACCCACATGCACACCTTTATTTGATCATTTGACATCCCTTGTGAAATTTGAACGTTTTTACCACTGTACCAAACTTTTTTTATTCTATATTTGATGATATTTCTATTTATATATATATATATGTATCTTTTTTATTCATATATTTATATAATTATTTTCAAATGAATTTATAAATTATATTTTTGAGTGGGTGATATATATTTATATATATATATCTTTAAATGTATCATATATTAATACCCATTTACATATATTAGAATATAAATATATATATATATGTTTATTAATATAAACACATGTGTATATATAAACATTATATATACATTTTTATAAGTATATATATATTCATATATTTTTATAATATAAAAAATTGTTAGATATTGTTTCAGATAAAATGGATAATAATTAATTCCAGGTGATTTATATAATTATTTCTAAAAACATATTTATATATAATTGTATATTTTGATATAAATTTGTTATAATTTATTTATAATATTTTATGTAAAGTCGGGTATGGTTTTCTTTCAAGAATGGGATTTTCATTTGAATCAATTTGATATAAAAAATAGTAGGGCTCATGTCTGGATCAAAATTATTGGTATCAACTGGATCCTGTGGAATCCTAAGATTTTGTTTGATATGGCCTTTTATATGGGAATTCCGATCAAAATGGACAAGACCACTAAGGTTGAAATTTTTTTTATTAGGTTAGGGTATCGGTGGTGGTAGACTTAAGTTCTTATTTGATAAATAATATTATCTGGTCAGCACTAGATGATGATATCACTCTAAGATAGAAATATGAAAGACTACCAGACTTCTGCTCAGAATGTCAAATCATTGGTCATCATAAGGATATTTATCATAAAAATGTGATTTTCTCTTTTTGTAAATTAAAATGGCGCCCAAAGTCTACTTGTATGAGGAAATTAAAGAGGCAGGTAGTGCAAAATAACATGGTTTTTGCTGGAAGCAATCAATCCACTCCTGACAGGGGTAAGGGTAAGAGATTTGTTGAGGAACCTGATTGCAAGATTAGTGTAAATTTTGTCTATTCTAGTTCCTCATGTTCCAATTCAATGCAGGAGGCAACATATGGTGGTTCTATTTTTGTTGAATTGATTTAGCAAGGAACTGCATCTGAACCTATTTAGTAGGTTGTGAAACACACTAGTGAGGTGGGACATTCTGCAGATATGGTTGTTGGTGTTGTGACAGGGTACTCTCCTTCATAAACTGATGAACAAGGTTGTGTTGTGCAACCACTGGATGCAGAATTTTTAGGACATGTTCCATAGGATGATGGGTTTGGAAAACCTGATGTTTAGTAGAGTTTTAATTATCTTCAAGAGATTTATAATGTCTTTAGTTCTTAAGGAGTGTCTAGTAAATGGGGTAATGTATTAGATTATGTAATTGATAAGGAGAAATTTATGGTCTTATTAGATACCACTCATCATTGATCCATAGGAAGTAGTGATCATGTTTCCTTTATGGATAAAGTTCTAAATGGAAAAGGATATATTTATAGCAGTGAAGGTTTAACTCTGATTCATCCAAAAAGAAGGTCATGGAATAAATTCTCCAATATTCCTAGGAATTTTTCTACCATGACATCCTACAAGACTTCAAAGATATAGCTCAATCTGGGGCAAGAAAGGTCCAATGAAAGAATCCTTGGGATCCTTAATCAAGGTAATTCATTGTTGGAGTGGGAGACTACTGATGATTCTGATTCTTATTATAGAAATGATCCACCTTTTTTTGATCCATAGTTTTCTTTTTAGGATGAGGGCATGTCCTTTTGTATGACCCCATCTATTTTCTTGCTTTCTTGTCTTCTTTTCTTTCACCTTTCATAAATGGTCAAGATATTTTTCTTTTGACTATACCTTTTTTATATATTTAATGATAATGATATATTTATAAAAATTCATTTATATAAGATATATTTACACAATACTGACACACACATAGATATTTATAAATAAAAATTACTTATGTATAGAAGTGTCTCTATAGGTTGAGATCTTTCTCCTATGTTTTCCTAGGTTTTGGAAAGTCTTTGAGACTCCTGCGAATGGTGATGTTACACTGACATATATAAGTTCATGGTGTTGATCATGAACCCTCTTCATATGATTCCCTTCAGTTCTTCATCATGGTAAGTGGTGCAATGGAATCTGATCTAATAACCTGATTGAATAATCTTACACTGACAGATAAGGAAAAATTAGCTATTGTGGCCAAAAAACATGAGGATGCATTCCTGAAGCATAGAATTTCACTCCTTATCATCAAAAAATTCATAATCAACCATTCCTTCAACGTAATTTCCCTAAACATATACTATAAAAATTATGGCATTTAGAGGATGGAGTTTCTATAAGAGAAATAAATGTGGGCATTTTTATTTATAAATTCTTCAATGAAAAGTATAAGCATAAGGTCCTCATAGGGAGGTTGTATTCCTTAAATAATCATCTTATATTAATGTAGGATCTCAAAAATAGAGGGGATATCTAGAATACCACCTTTTTTAAAACCCTCATTTGGATTTGACATAAATGAGTCCCTTTTTACTAAAGATCAGAACGTATTATGTGTAAAATTGGTGGCCAAATCGAGGAATTTATGGAATGTGATCAATCATATACTATTCACTATGGGTTGGTCATCTGGATTAGGGTGATAATAAATGTTATATATCCACTTATAAGAGGTGTGTTTCTATCTATAAAGGGACCAAACGCATTTATCTCATTTGAGTATGAAAAGTTACTCGTATTCTGCTACTTTTATGAGTGCATTGGGCATATATAGAAATAATATGCTTCAAAGTCGTCAGATGGGCAAGGTAATACTATCATGCAATATGGTCCCTGGTTGCATGAAAAAAATACTATGATGTCTTTCATTCCATATAAGTAAAAACAAAGTAACATGGATAGTCTTTCGAAGCATTTAAGTGCTCAATAAGATCCATATCAGAATAAAATTAACATTATGGGGATGTCGGTCTTTTCTAAAAACCAACATGTTTCTTTGCGATCAAAGGAAGATTAGAATCAAGTCATCTGAGCTATCAAACATGATTTTGGAAAGGCCCATGAAACCCTAGTTAAAAACCCTTTTTAATGGGATGTTACCCTTATAGATTGTACAATATCCATTGAAGGTAAAGATAATCCACCCTCTAGCTCTAAGTGGATCTGCTCATACCCACCATACCAATTTATTCCCCAGTACCTCAACACCCATGTGCATACCTCCCCAAAAGTAGAAGATCTCATTGAACCATCTTTTTCTTGTCCTAAAAACAACAAATATAGAAAAGAAAAGTGAAACGGGATAACAGTATTGATCTGAGTACAGTGAATACCTACGGTTAGAAAAGATGTATGGAGGATTCTCTAGTTAACAACAAATACACCAAAAAGTATAAATAAATGGAGGATGGTACCTTTCTTGAATTTTTAGAGATGGAGGATGTTCTGAACCAACCCCACCCCTTACAATGTGAAGAAATGATACATTCATGCTGAAAGGTAAGGGATCCCAATATGGGCAAGAATATTTACCATATTGAAGAGAAGTTGAAATGTTAGGGTAAACTTATGTTGCACTATCTAGATTATAATTATAAAAAAATGTAAAGGAAACTTAATGTGTAGTTATATCATCACCCCACTAATATAGTTCTTTGCAATATTTTATCTCTTAATGTGTAACTGGATGTGGCACATAAAATTAAGAAGCGATTTTGGGCCCTACATGCACATGAAACCCATATCATGGATGGAGACTCTAATACCCTCTACTTCCATTAGAATACCTCTAAATGTGGTGAAAGAACTCTATTTCCCATATCACAAGCACGGAAGGTATAATTGTTTCCAATGAATGGGGGATCCAGGATCTTATCATCCATTTTTATCAAAATCTCTTTATGGTTAGGGAATTTACCATTTCCTCAAATATTTCTTCATGAATTGAACCAGGCGTTATGAATAAAATGAACCACCATATTACTCGTAACATTAATAATGATGAAATTTTTCTATCCCTCAAAAAACTTTATTCAACCAAAGAACCATAGTCATATGGCTTCAATACATTATTTTTAAAAAAATCTAGAACATTATCAAGTATGATATCCTAGGCCTCATGAAAGACCTATGGGTGGGTAAGGGATACTTTTGTGAACTAAATGAAACCATTATTAGCCTCATCCCTAAGATCAAAAAACCCTCTTTGATATCAAATTTTAGGCCTATCATATTGTGAAATCTTATTTATAAAATTTTATCAAATATTTTGGTTAACCAACTATGTTATTAGTTTCCTTTCATTATTTCTAAAATTTAGAGTGCTTTCATCCCCAAGAGACTCATCTCTGATAATTCTATTATCTCCCTTGAAGTGTTACACTATATGAAAATATTCCCTATTGTAAAAAAATGTATTGTGAATTGGAACATTGATATGAAAAAGGCATATGACAGGGTTGAGTGTCCCTTTCTTTAGTTTGTTATGAGAAAAATGGGATTCTTCTCTAAATGGATTGAGGTTATCATGCAATGTGTCTCCTCAGTTTTTTTATGATTAAAATCAATGCAGGCCTCTCTCAGATATTTTCCCCTACTTTGGGTTTTTTAGGGGTTCCTATTTCACCTTTCCTATTTATTTTGGTGGTTAAATTTTTCTCAAATATTATTTCAGTGGATGAAAATGATAATATTATTCATTAGGAGAAGGTGTCAAGACGAAACCCTCCCATTTCCCATCTCTTTTTTTCAGATGATAGATTACTATTTTGAACATAATCCATTGAAGAATTCTGTTCTATTTTTCAATTGATTTCCATGTATGATAGGGGATTTGGAAAATCTGTCAACCTTGTTAAATCTAAAATTCCATGAAGTTCAAGAGTCCCCATGAGAAAAATGGAATAACTCAATAGAGCTTTTAGTATTCAGGTGGTTTACAAACATAATAAATACATTGGGATGTCCATTATTTTTGTATATTATGAAAGAATTATTTTTTCAAGCATACTAGATAGAGTTGTAATAGAATATAGGGATGGTATTTTAAGAGAATTTCTAAAGTGGGGAAGGAAACAGTTATCAAGTCAGTGGAATAAGAAATCCCAACCTATTTTATTTCCTTATTCAAGCACCCTAGATTTTTTGTTGATCAAATCCACTCCTACCAAGCCAACTTATGGTGGGTCCTTCATAATGGGAGAAAATAAATTCACCAGTTGTATGTATATAAGCTTTTCCTATCGAAATAATGTGGGGGAATGTGGTTCTTTGATATGAGATGCTTCAATTATGCCTTACTGGTGAAGTAAGGGTGGAAACTATTACAATACCCTGATTACCTATGTACACGGATCCTCCAGACCAAATATTTCCCCCACATGGACTTCTATGGATTATCATTATTCTCTTACCCCATTTATTTTTGGAGAATCCTATAGGGGTTTAATGAACTTATTTATGGTGGAAATTACTGTAGAATTATATATGGTGTTAGGGACAAAATATGGAGGGACCCTTGGCTGGTCGATAATGATGGGGTAAAGGGTACCTCAGCGTCAGTTCCTGGTTGGGAATATTCCATTGTATTCTCCCTATTTAATAATGTAGGAAATGGTATGTTTATATAAAAATTGGAAGCCTGGTTCAATGAGAGAGATATAAGAATTATTTTGAGCATCACAAGCATGAAGGATATGGATCAGGATAGACTGTGCTGAAGTAATGAGAGCTTAGGTATCTAATCAGTTAAATCAAGGTATAAGAAGGCACTAAGAATGAAAATCCCAAATAATGGTGTGTACTGGAGGATACTATGGAATCTGGTAGTTACACCCAAGGTATGGTATTTCTGGTGGAAAATTTTTGTCGACATCCTCGCTTCTAAGGAGTTTTTGATGTCCCATCATGCATCTGATGTGTTAAATATGCACCAAAATATATATATATATATATTATATAAAAAGTGTATATTTAATTACATGAATCTTATGTGTGTATCATAATTACTGTATTAAATACATGCAATAGTAAATATATATTTGATATATATTTATTTCCCTTGAATGGTTTTATTATCAATTACAGTCCATTATGAATGGATTAATTGGCTTGACCCCTCATTTAATAGGATTCAATGATTATGAGATTAAATGTATATGGATAGATTAATATGGATGATTTATTTTCATTTATTGAAACACATCATGGATTCATATATAAATGGATGTGATCCCTCCTATCGAAGACAAATAATTTTGAGCAAGCCTCTCATTTCTCTCTTCCTCCCACGCTATTGTCCATCATTTGAGATGAAGGCGCTAGAACCCCTTAAACATTCATGTATCCTCTTGATATGATCATAGATCCATTGTTCGGTGTACCCCCCCCCCCCCCCTCATAGTTATGGTGATTTTTGGCTGCTTCATGGTCTTAATCAAACATTCTCCTTCACTGAAAAAGAAGAAGAATATTGTTCTCATTGGTGACTCCCATGTACACAATTTATACTGTTTATTTACGCATTGATTCTAAAAGATAGATATTCCTTTTTCGTTATCTTCCACTACATATGGTCATATTATGATCATAAAAAACCCATCATTTATATCAAAGGGTAGGCTTATTTGATGAATTAATATGTTAATTAATTTAAGAAAAATCTGTTTTAATAGTAAAATGGGATTTTTCAAACCTTGAAATAAATATGAAATGTTCATATATATTACTCTTGTTTATGAACATAAATAAATATTTTATTTTAAACAAAATAATTTAATTTATAATTGAATTGTATTATTTATAAATTGTTTATAAATAATGGAAAAGTTATTTTGAAATATATATATATTTATAAAAGTTTTTTATAATTTAATTAACTATAAAAAGTTTATGGCTAATTGGAAAATATTTTTTTAATACCTTTTGCAAAATTAAATGGAATTATTTAAGATATATAAATAAATGGTTTATTTAGAAATAATAAAAGGTAGTTTATGAAGAGTTTATAAATTCCAACATATATGATATTTATATTATATAAAATTATTTACATAATAGATATTGAATTTTAAAATGTTTATAATTCATGAAATATCATATAAATGTAATTTAATATAGAATGTGAAAGGGTTCATATTGGAAATAATATAGACAGTTTATATTCAAAATTATGGAATATCCATAATGTTAAAGATGAAATTCTAAATGGTTTTATAATAAGAAATTATTTATGAAATTGTTTATAAATGTTTATATCGTGTTTAAAATTTTTAATTGTTATAAGTTTAAATTTTATTCCCTATTTTATTCATAATTATAAATAGTTTATATTATGAATATTTTACCGCTTTGGTAGTGGCACAGTGGTGAAGGTGAGGGGCATAACAACATTGTTTTTAGGAAGGTGTAGGGTTAGATTCTAGGGAGTCCACTCATGGATAAATTTCTCCTTCCCCGAGGATTCACTCGTCTTGACGAGTCACGTAGTCCCTAACTAGGTGGGTGAAATGAGGTGAAACCCACATGTGATAAAGGATTTCTTTACTGGCCCATCATCATCTAAGTTGTTACCTTATGGGATGCTCTGTCATCTTAGTTTGAAACAACTCCTTCCTTATTGGGGCTCTCTCTGGAGTGACCTCTTCATGGGGAGAGGCGTTCCCTTGTGTGGTGGGTATAGAAATTCCATACCTTTGGATTCTCTTTTAGAAAAATATTATGAATATTTGTCTGAAAAAATTTATATGGAAAATTTCTTCTAGGATAGAGCCTTGCATATCATGCTAGTTTTTATATCTTAAAATTTATTTTTCATATACCTTGACCTCGATTTTTAATTTTAGTTATGAACTTGGGAATAGTTGTTGGGAATAGTTTGTGTGTATTTGGTATTAATGTTTTCATGAATTTAATTCTCTCTTGAGTAAAGTCTCCCTAGGTATAGGGACTTGGGGTCAGACCACCTACTTTCTTGGAGTCTTTCCTTGACTAAGAAAGTGAATGGGGTTTTATATCTATCACTTTGGGAATATTCATGTGGATTTTTTAAATCTCATATAACTATACGCATTTATATGAACTGTTTATGTACCTTATGTATATGATTCATTGGATATGTATGAATATAATTGAATTCTATTTTTTTTGTGATTAACACATACTTGTGGGTTTTTTAAAGAGATACACATTAATGTGGGGTGAACACATTAAATTATTTGTTGGAATGGGATTCCAAAATTAAAAATGTTGGAAGAACTGATACACAAATAAGGAATAAAACATGAGAAGATAATTATTACATTTGATGTAATAGTTATGAATTTAATATTCATATGATGTATATTAAATTGGTTAGACCTTAAAATAAATCCTCACAAATACTATGTATGAGATTCTATACAAAGAGACACTTGTCAAGACCTCAATCATCCAACTAGGTAGGTTATGCTAAAGCTGGGTGCCTTCGGTTATCTTGTGAAAGGAAAATGAGTAATGAGTGGATATATATTAGTCAGAGGGTGGGTCATTCTAAAGCTAGGTTCCCCTATATGATCCTTTGATAGCTTTTTTTTTTTGTGTTTTATTTGGGCTACACTAGCTGGGAGACCCTAATAAGATTAGTTTACCAAAGTAATAGAGTTGAATGGATCCATGTGATGGGTTTGGATAAAGGGTTTTCTACTCAACTATCTAAGAAGTCATAACTATTATAATCAGAATGATTCCCTCCCTAAATATCTAAGTAATGGGAGAAACACTAAAGAAACCTAAAACATAGTGAAATATGGATCTTGTATCACTGAATGAATATGATATATGAGGTTATCATCTTTTTCAGAAGGATAACTTTCATTAAAAGTCCCTAATGAAAAGATATAACACATGATACTCACCAACCAATATGTCTTTTTTTTATATTATGGCATACTTCACACTAGTCACATTTATATTATTAATAGTTATAACCTATTAAATAGTTAAATATTGGTATTTAGTATTGAGAAGAGTTGTCAAGGAGAAACATTCAAAGAAAAAGAATGTTAATGTTATAGAAATAAACTTCTCCAACTCTAACTCATGGGTATTATATACTGGGTGTTCATCATACATTTTTTCTAACAAACACAGACTCAGAGGTAGGAAGTAATTGATAAGGGTTTAAGTATATCTTCATGTCGATAATGGAGAAAACATTGTTGCATTATAGTTCAGAACTTGTGATCTAATTTTACCAAGTGGATTTATCCTATAATTGAAACTCTATTATTATGTTCCCACCATAAATAGGAATTTGATTTCTATTTCTTGTTTGGACAATATGGGATATTCATTCATTATTAGGAACATAAGTTGTTATATATATAAGAATGAAATGTTTTATGGCATTGTGAATATAATGAATTGTTTATAAATTCTTGATGTTGATAATATTGTTTATAACATTTAGAATAATAAGGTTGGGGTTGATTCTAACACCACCTACCATTGGAATTTCCACCTTAAACACATAAACAAGAAACATGTTCAATGACTCCATGAAGATGGATTGTTGGACTCATTAAATTATTAATCATTTGATACATGAAAATCTTGTTTATTAGGAAAAATGAAAAGGTCTCATTTTGGGAGAAAAGGTGAGAGGGCTAGTGGACAATTGGATCTTATACATAGTGATGTATGTGGACCAATGAGTATACAATAAAATAGTGGTTATAGTTACTTTATTACATTTACTGATAACTTTAGTCATTATGGGTATGTGTTTCTGATGAAACAGAAGTATTAAACTTTTGAAAAGTTCAAATTATTTCAGAATGAATTACAAAATCAACTAAGAAGATGTATTAAAATACTCCTATTTGATGGGGGTGGTGAATAATTGAGCTTGTAATTCATAGCTCATCTAAGAAATTGTGGAATTTATTCACAACTTTCTCTTCCCATAACATCACATTGAAATGGTGTTTTTGAAAATAGGAATCACACCTTATTAGACATGGTTCGATCAATGACGGTTTTATGCAACCTTTATATCTCATTTTGGTGTTATTCTATAGAAATTGTTGTATTATTATTAAATATTGTTCCATCTAAAGAAGTATTAAAGACACCATATGAGATATGGATTGGGAAACATCCCAAAATGTATTTTATGAGTATTTGGGGTTGTGTAGGATTTGTATGAAGAATTTTTTATAAAACAATTGTCTCCAAATATGATAAATTCTTATTTGTTGATTATCTGAAAGAAACTATGGGATATTATTTCTACCACCCTATTTAACACAAAGTGTTTGTGGCTCGAACTGGTATATTTATTGAGAAGGAATATATAAGTAAAATAGATAGTTGGAGGAAAGATGAACTTAAATAACTTAAATACCAAAAAATATGAAGTGTTCCTAAGATTGAAGTTGATTTTGTTTCGAAAACATTTGTGGAAGAAGAACCAACTCAAGTTACATAAAAACCTTCAAGGTCTAAAATAATTCATTGAATACCCAAGATATATAAACTTATTGTGGAAACTTATAATGAAATAATGTTCATAGGATATTAACCCCCTTTCTATAGAGAGGAAATTGAGAGATCAGATTCCAATAAATTGTTAAAATTCATTCAATCTAAAATTGAATCCATGTACACTAACCAAGTTTGGAACATGATAGATATACCTGAAAGGGTGATACCCATAGGATGCAATTGGGTTTTTCACAAGAAAAATAAAATGGATGGTATAGTGTCTACCTATAAAGCTCTCTTGGTGGTAAATGGTTACAAACAAATTCATGGTATTGACTATGAAGACAATTTTTCACCTGTTGTGATGATAAGGTCCATTCGGATTATGCTAACCATAATATCTCATTGTGATTATGAGATATATCAAATGGATTTCAAAACCACATTCCTTAACATTAATTTAGTTATGGACATGTATATGATACAACCTGATGGTTTTGAAGTTCCAAATGAGAATTATAAGGTTTGAAAGTTTCAATGGTCTATTTATTCGATGAAGCAAGCATCTTGGAGTTGGAATATCTAGTTTCATGATGTAATAAAAGATTTTGGTTCCATAAAAAATACAAAATATTCTTGTGTATACAAGAGGCTTAGTGAGAGCATAAAAATATTTCTAATATTGTATGTTAATAACATACATCTTATTGGAAATTATGTCTTGACACTTCACCTAGTGAATATATGGATGGGTAAATGTTTCTCAATGAAATACATGGGTGAATCATCTTACATACTCAGTATGAGGATCCATAGAGATATATATAATAAGTTTCTTATATTGAGTCAAAACACATATATGGGTAAAGTTATAAAGTGGTTTATCATGGAGAACTCCAAAAAGGGGTATATATGAGTGTTACATGGAATGAATATTAGGAATATTCAGGATCCATCTAAAGAGTTTGATAGGATGTATAGGATCTCTTATGCGACAACCATAGGATCTATCATGTATGTCATCTTATGTACTCAACCTGATGTCTTATATTCTTTGAATATAACAAGTATATACCAATCTTATCCTAGTGAGAGTAAATGTATTTTTGTGAAGAAAATCCTTAAATACTTGAGAAATACTAAGGATATTTTCTTGGTATTTTAAGAAGATGATGAGATCTCTATGAGGGGTTACACGGATTCTATTTTTCAATCTAACATGGATGATATGAAATCTCAATCTAGATTCATGTTTTTTCTAAAAAGTAGAGAAATTAGTTGTAAAAGTTCCAAAAAATATACCATAGAGGAATCAAAAATGGAAGAAAAATACATCACATCATAATATGTTGTAGAGGAAGCTATTTTAATTAGGAAGTTCATTTCTGATATTGGAGTGGTTCCCAGCATTGATGGAGAAATTGAGCTATATTGTGAAAACAATGGTGTTGTTTCTCAGGCTAAGGAACCTTGGTCTCATCAAAGTATCAAATGAATCTTTTTTAAATACCACCTCATATGGGAGATCATTGGCAGGGGTAATGTAAATATTAGTTGGTTGGATACAAATGAGAATATAGCAGATCCGTTAACAAAACCATTACTACAAAAACAACATGATGGTCATGTTGAATCTATGGGCATTAAACACATTAGAGATTTCTTGTAATGGTTTTAAATGTATCATGATATTATAATAAAGGAAATATCCATTTATTATTTATTCATGTATGATGAAATTTATTTTACATGGATGGTTGAATGATATATATCCCATCAAAGTACAAACTTTTATTTGTCCCTAACAGATGGTCATCATTGATTTTAATGGGTTGAGATGAAATGTAAAGGTTAGATTGAATATATTCTTATATCTATTTTAAAGGTTTTTATATGATATATTGAAGGATATATTGTTGTGGTAATTAGTAGAGACTTATTACTTGTATTAATCTTCTAAAGTATATCTCATGGAATTTCATACTGTCATAGATATACTTAGGGATGTATGCTTATTATTAGTCCTTATTACTTAAGGTTGGAGAGATACCTAGCATGATAACCTTAATAATTTGATACCCTACTTACACAAGTCACAATATGAACTTAGCTAACAATGGGTGTTTGGGTATGTTGTTGATCATTTCATTGGTTGGAGTGCAACCAAGAAGGGATTTATCCACTTGTATGACAAGGAAAGGCATCTAGACCTTGATTGAATTAGATTGATAAAATTCATGGCTATGCTTAGTTGTTTTACATATTATGTGTTCAAATAATTGAATAAGTGACATGTGATGTGCTTATAATATTGATGAATTACATGTGATGTATTCATCCACTTGTTTAGTATTTTTTTATAGAATCAAGAAAATGATGAGTGGGCTATAATATATTGACATGTTCTGTGTCTAGTGATCACTCAATGTCATGGAAAAAGGGATTATATAAGATACATATGGTGTATATGACACATATTATGGTGGAAATGTTCATATAGAGATATTATTATGTTTGATAGATATCACACCAGACCCCTTAGCAGGTTCATAGCATTGATGCTTTGCTAGAGGCCTCACTTTGATTACATCTATGAAATATATATTTCATAGTTGTTTTCAATGATGCTAAGGCCTGTAGGGTTACACAATTTATCCCTTGGATAAGGAAAATTTTTTGGACAATTTTTTTGTTAAAAATGAATATATTTTAATGAAATAATACATCCAAAAGAGTTTGGATAGATTTACAAAGAGTTGTGAATTTATGCATAATGTCCTTAGGAGATTTTAGTGTAAGTGGGAGATTGTTAAATATTCAATAATATATCGATATATATGATATTATATATGTATATATAATGTGTATATTTAATTACATGAATTTTATGTGTGTATAATAATTCTTTTATTGAATACATGCAATTGTAAATATATATATATTTGATATATATTTATTTCTCATTAATGGTTTTATTATTAGTTATAATCTGTTATGAATGAGTTAATTGGATTGACCTCTCATTGAATAGGATTAAATTAATTATGGGAATAAATGTATATGGTTACATTAATATGCTTGATGCATTTTCATTTGATGAAATGTGTCATGGATGTCTATATAAAGGTATGTGATTCCTCCTATTGAAGACAAACAATTGTGAGTAAGCCTCTCATTTTTATCTTCCTTCCACATTATTCTTCATCTTCTAAGATGAAGGCGGTAGCACCCCTTCAAAATTCAAGTTTCCTCATGATATGATCATGGATTCATTGACTAATGTACCCCCCACACCCCTTAGTGGAAGGGTTGTTTCGGTCACTTCTTCATGGTCTTCATCAAGCATTCTCCTTCACTGAGAAAGAAGAAGAATATTGCTTCAATTAAAGATTTCTAAGTACATTATTTATATATTTTATTTATGCATTTATTCTAAAAGATATATATACTTGTGTTTTGGTTTTCTTCCACTACATATGGCCATATTATGATCATACATAACCAATCATGATGATCAAATATGCCATTTATGTGTGGTTGCACCAGAGTCTCCATTACATATAATTTTTTTTTGCCTCAGGGCCAAGATCATTTGGTACACATGGGGTTCTAATGTAGATCACCTAATGGGAATGGTACCTTGGATTGAAAAACTTTTGATGAAATGGTTACCCTCTCTGTGTGTAGAGATAGTGGTTTTTTTTGCATTATGGCATGGATCATCTCACTGAGAAGGACCGACTTCGTCTATACCAAATTGTTGAGATCAGCTCCATTCTAGATTGAGGAGGTTGTGTCTTGGTTGGAAATATAGAAACAAAATGAGACCCAACTTGAGTATCCAAAATAAAATCCTTTTATTGGAACATGTAATCCTCCCCCAATGGATGTGTTGAATGTTAATGTGGATGTGGTGCTCTCTAGAGGTGGATCTATTATTTTGGGTGTTATGGTTCATGACTCCCTCAGACACATTGTTGCGACCTGCCTAGAATTTTTTTAATTCTCATGGGGATCCTCCAATGGATGAAACCTATTCCATTTATACAAGAATAATTCTCTTCATCAAGAGAGGATAGAAATCTATCATATTGGAATCATATTGCCTCACCATTATTAATTTCAATCATGTGCCAAAAGACGGAATCCAATCATTTGGATTGTTGGTTTTGAAGATTTGATCCCTTTTTTATCTCTTCTCTTTATGGACTTTCTCTTTCATTAAATGATATGGGAATAGGGAAAATCATTTTTTAGAAACCCATGGTCTCACTTGCAAGTTTCATGATTGGTTGGGTTATTTCCCTACTTGGATTAACTCTCTTGTACTTCCTAGTCTTTGATCGTTAAATTAAAATCAATTTATTTTCATATATATATATAAACATTACATGAATAGGTATATATATGTATTAATGCATTTTTATAAGGTAAATAAAATAGATAATTTTTTATTTTAAATAAAATTAATAATAAATTTTTATTTCCATATGGTTTATATATTTAAAATATATATTCATATAAATATGTTTAAATATTTTTTGTACAATTTATTTATTATATGTAAATAAAAGAAAACATTCATATATTTAATTATAAATAAAAATAAAATATAAAAAATGATAAAATTTAGAAACCATAATATCTATATGAATGTAATCCATGAGAATAAATCCAGCATCCACTAAAAAAGGATAATAAGTCCCTCTTAAACAAAATTGGAATCCAACCGAAAATTAAAAAATTAGTGTATTCCAACCAAAAACATAGTTTTGGATGCCTTTTGACCTTTAAAAAATAGTAAACAAGTTCCTTACTAATTAATGAATTATAGATATCTTTTCAGGATTTGATTTGATATGTGGTAGATGTAACACCCCGACCCCAGTTACCCAGAGTCGGTGCGTTATTATGTAACTTTGGCATGATCACAAAAGATCAAGTCTCGAAAGACTGATTAGTTTAGTAGACTTGGAAACACTAGATACATTCATAAATGTTACATTACATCGTAAAGTGAAGAACTACAATAACATAGTCTCCATTGTCCACACTCATATCCCCTTCAAACTATCCCTACAGGTCATTCCTAAAATACTTCTTCACATCCTGGAAAAATTAAAACATTTAAAGGGGTGAGCTCAGATTCTCAGTAAGGATAAGAATATAGCAGAATCTTTCATAAATAAACATAAACATTTAAGGCATTGTATAACTGAAACAAAAGCCTTTTAATCTTTAACTTCATCATAATATGGAAAATTAAAATTAAATAATTCCATTTACTTATTCACATTGATAATCTATTGGTCGAATAATCACATGCAATATCAATAACCACTTTCATAATGATGGAATGCATAATTCCAGACTATCATAACCACGTAGCTGAGGCCTCGTTCCAAGACTACAAATAAGATTTTTTTCAAGGCCTCATGCCAAGACACTAGTTTCTCTCATGAGACCTTCCGATGCATCGAGGAGCTATAGCGGGCTCCACCCATCACTTATTAAGTCTAAAGCATTCCTCATATGAACAGGTTTAAACATATCATAAACCATAACATAATTGTATCACATAAAACATGCATAAAGGAAACGTAACACTTCCACATTTAATTCAGAAGATATCAATACAATAGATTGATATAATAAAAACATTATCAAAAGCATTTTCAATACCAAAATAAAAGAAAAGTAAAACATGGTATTTATTTTTCATTTAAAAAAAAGTTGTGTCTTATAGAGGAAGACGAAACTCAAATAATAGTCATGGCGGCGGAGAAGTCATTATCGCCGCATATGTAATAAAAACATTACTTTTTTCGTTTAGTAAAAATGCTTCGTATAAAAATATTCCTTTTTAATAAAAGTAAAATTCAAAGGGGTTTATACACCGTATAAAGCAAAGTTGTGTATAAAATAAAATATGCCCCAATGAAAGGAGATTGAGACGAAGTTCCTTACAAAGAACATTTGTTTAATAAAATAGATCTATTATGTGTATTCACTATAATTACACATAAATAAAGTAAAAATACAAGATAGGACATAATAATATCATGACATAATTTGAATGTAGGAGATTAACCCAAAAAATGGAAATTGGGTTAAGAAGTTCCCTTACCTCGTGTCAGACTTGACTCGATCGTTCTATAAACTCATGAATAATAAACTAGAGTTAATTTCTAATTGATTAAGAACCTTTTTCAAGTTCATTATTCCTTTTATATCACTTATTACCATGTTATGAACATTATGTAATTATTTAAGTTAATAACGGTCGTTTTGTCGATCTTTGGTACTTGTGTCAAAAATAAACTTCTTATAATTACAGGTTGTTTATGTGGTAGAATATCCATTATATCCAGAATTATATTCATGATGTAGATATCATATATATCATATATATCCAGTATATACATTCATTCATAATATTACGTAACATTTAGAGGTAAGAAATGAAATGCACCGTTCATGGAGACGGTAAGCCGTACGTACGCATGAACGCTACTTTCATTTCTATTTCATATTTAATGGAATGAAATCATAATTATATAAAGGTATATTATAATTACAGTATAATATGATATATAATATAATTTACTCCATCCTTTATACATCCCACATATGGCATTAACGATTCAAATCACTTTGAGGGGCGGTAGTCCGCACATACTAAAATGAAATTATCACGTTTACCCATAATGGAAATCATATAGGTATGCCATAAATGAGAAATACAGAATCATAAGAAAAACCTAAACATAATATATATCATATATAAATATAGTGACATCTTAATGGCCACCATGAGAGATGTTAAAAGAAGATTGAACAATCATCGTTTCGTGAGGCAGAAATTCGCCAACCACAGAAACAGTATGTTCTTTGACCATTAGACGAAGGTGTGTGTAAGTGTAAATAAAATAATTCTCATAATAACATCCTAGTATATTGAATATACTGGTGTTTTTACAAAATAAAGGAATAAAAAGAGTTTAAGGGGTTGGAGAAGCAAAATAAAACAAAATAACATAAGAGAAGACATTACCTTAAAATCGGGTAACTCTTTTTGATTTTATCCAAAGGCTTCCTTGGGAAGAATTCTTCCCAAAGTGAGGCTTATAGGAGTAATATATGGAAGTTTAGAGAGTATTTGGGCAGAGTTTGGCCGATCCAAATGACTTGAAGTTTTGAATAAGGTGGTAGTGGTGGGGGCCTTTTATAAGAGGAGAGGAGGGGGACTCTTCGAAAGTAATGAAATGTTACATTATTATGAAGTTCTTTTCAGATTTCAAAGCTCCCAAAATTATAAATTTCAAGGATAAGGTGATAAGGGTTAGAAATAAACCCATAAAATAGGTTTTTGACATGTATAAGTCTTAGATTTTACATTATCGTTTCATTTTATTTAAATCGTTAATTAATGAGGTAATCGCTGCATCATCATGGTGTCATAAAAATTTTAATTTATGTAATGTCTAAAAATTATATAAAATATATCATGATGTAGGAAATTATTTTTTATTTAAAATTAATATTTATATTATAAAAGTTAAGTAATATAACCCCATGTAATAATTGTTTTAGTAAAACAACACATGTTTGTGACAATTTTATTTTTACTTTAAATAAAAAGTTATTAATGTCATTTTCATACCCAATTGGTTACATGGGGTCCCCAAGTTGACCCATGAATTGTATTGGTCTTCCATGACTCATCCAATAATGTAAAGACAAGTGTAAGGGTATTTTCATATTTTTATAATATCATTTTTACCTTAAATTTCACTAATTACCTTTGAGCGTGATTAATTAAACTTAAAAGTTACTATTCACCAAAAAATTATTTTAATCCCATTGAACCAAATTTTACTTCCTAATGAAAACCATGTATGTCAGATTTTTGAAAATCAAATCACAGAAGTGGTAATGTTTTATTTAAATGAAAAATCAGTTTTTTAACTACCACTTAGTGGTTTCACTATTCATTAAAAATTGAAGTTTTTCAGAACAATGCCAAAATTTCACCCTAAGCTATAATTGATATTCCGAATTCAAAAATGATGTCTATTTTAAAAAATTACAAACATATAAGTTGCATTAATTAATTTTATAATTAATTCCCGCTGTCACAACAAAGAGCATGTTTTTAAGAAACAATATATATTGAAAGATTGACAATTGTTTATGTCGAATTTCAAAGTGAAATTAATTCTAATGAACACCATTGGATAAAATGGTAAAAATATATTATAATTATAATTTAAATCCACTAAATCTTATAATTTATCACTATAAATTATTTTGGTTAAAAAAGTTGTTTTTAAGTATTTTTCACTATTTATAAAAAATTGGAAGTTCTCATAAAAATACCAAAAAATCAACATAGGATAATTTCGATATTCCGAATCCAAAAATGAAGTCCATTTTGAAATATAAAATATATATAATTTCAAAACGTGGGTATTACTATTCATAATGGCTATTTTGATTAGTCGTTGTGTGTTAGAATCTTGAACTTGCGTACAAGGCAAGCTATTGCATTATTGAAAGAGAAGTGTATCATGGAAGCTCGGGGTGTTACATTCTCCCCTCCTTTAATAAATTACATCCTACTAATTTGAAATTTTTCATTGAAAATAAAACGTTGAAAATAGAAAATTCCTTTTTCGAAAACCCACATCAGAAATAAGGTTAATAAAATTTAGCCTTAATAAGAGGGAAAGGGAAATTAAAAAGTCACCACAAAATTATGATCTCGATAAGGAGAACATTGGTGGAAATTAGAGACATTTAATTTGAGTAAAAACGTAAATATTTTTAGGGAGTGATTGAGGTCATCAATCATAAACAAGTGTAAAATTGAGGGCCTCAAAGCCTTCAATCTATGTTGATTTAAAATATTATCAGTTCAACAAGACATAATGTATTAGGATAACACATTTTTTGTTTTAATATCCCTTTACTAAAGTTTAAGAATTAATTTATTCACGGAATAAGAGATAGTTATATATATATTTATGATTGACAAGTAGAGTTTCCACCTTAAACTAATTTCTACCACAAACTCATCTTTCACTCAAAAAGATAATAGAACTCAAAAATATTATAATTATCCTAATCGTACAAGGTTCAAAATATTAACACATACCATTTAGATTAAGAAAACTATTTTATAATAACTAGTGACTTCCTGTAGGATAGTGGTAGGTAATAAAGGCATGTCGCACTATGGTTGTGGGTTCGATTCCTACAGCTTTGTCTGACGCGACGGGTTATCCCCCGACCTACAGGTTGTCTTTTTCCTAAAACTATATTATTATAATATTCCAAAAAAAATATTCAAATAAATTTTAACCTTAAACAATACTATCCAAGGTTCAACTTAATCCATTAAAACCTTTATAGTTATCCAAAATACTTCTGTCCAACTCACAGTCCAAATTTTATAAGGAAGGTAAACATAATGAAGATCCGCATAACAACATGTGAACACATTCATCATGTATTATTTTAAAACACTACAACATCTTGAATTACCATAAATCCTTATTGATTACATTCATGATCCCTTATTCCTTATATAATACTAGATATACTCCTTCTATCAAAAAATGTATACAAATCATTAATCAATTTCAAGGAAGTTAAGAATATCCAATATAATTTATCCAAATAAATCATGTCTTATTCCAAAATAACTATCTCGGTATCAGAACCATATTATGGTTTATCTTTCTCTCAACCATATATTTTCCAAAAAATTAACCTACTGTGGAGTCACTTTTCTTGGTTCCACACAATCTCAAGTCCTTGATGAAATAGTACTATAGTACAATCATTATATACTCTATAATTATTATAACCAGTAAATCATTGATACAACATTGAAATAATAAAATTCTTTAATAACAACATATGAAATCTAATCATTCCTCCTCATCTGTGGTGGTATAATAACTTGATTATTATCCAATAACATCATTTGGGGCATACTCTGATGATTTAGACATTGGTTTGCGTAGTGTCCCCACTCGTTGTAGATGAAGCATTGTACATTTGAAACCTTTTTCTTACCCTTGTAGTCACGCACTTGGTGTCCTTTTTCTCCACAATTATAACAAACTCTCATTCCCTTCAGGCAAGTTCCAAGGTGTTTCTTCCCACAGTTATCACATATTGGAAAATTATTCTTTTCCCTCGTCCCTTTATCCATCATTATCTCTTCCATCCTTTTCTTCTCTTTCTTCACTTCAAATCCATAAGACTCAAGGAATTCTTTACTTATCTTATTAACACATTATACTATTTCTTCATATGTTGAGAACACATGGGAGACTATTTCCCATCTAAATGTTGTCTTAATACCATGAAATATATGATCCTTCTTACTCTTTGGATCATACGTATTGATGGAGTTCGCATTCCTTCTACTGGGCGCCATTTCTATATAATGGAATAAACTAGGTTAGTTTATGAATTGTAATGAATAATTCCAAACTATTAAAATACTTAATGTAAATTGAACGGTTTATGGATATAATCCATAATCATAAAAACTATTTTCTTTGAGAAAGTATATACTCATAAAACCTTCATAATGGTTTGTAAAAAAATTAGAATTATCCTAAGCATATCCCCCGGGAGTGTCGTAACCAAGAGTGCAGCAAGGCCCATTGTCGTGCACCAGTTCACGTTAGAGTCTAGCTCAAAGCGGTGTTTTCGGGTTTTACCCCTAGGTAAATTTGTGTCAAATCCTCCTCTACCTGCTCGTATCCAGACAGGGATGTATTTCTCGGAAAACTCACAAAATCTCTATAATACCAAAATTCTAGGAAGTTATTCTATACTAATCCTCAAAGTCTATCTTTGGGCTATGTTCTCTAATCAGAGTTTATCTAAATCTAGCTTCCAAGGAGAGTAATAAACTACCTCTGATACCAACTATAGTGCCCCGACCCCAGTTAACCAGAGTCGGTGCGTTATTGTGTAACATTGTCATGATCACAAAAGTTCAAGTCTCAAAAGACCGATTAGTTTAGTAGACTTGGAAACACTAGATACATTCATAAATGTTACATTACATCATAAAGTGAAAATCTACAATAACATAGTCTCCATTTTCCACACTCAAATCCCTTTCAAACTATCCCTGCAGTTCATTCCTAAAATACTTCTTCACATCTTGGAAAAATTAAAACATTAAAAGGGGTGATCTCAGATGCTCAGTAAGGATAACAATATAGCATAAGCTTTCATAAATAAACATAAACATTTAAGGCATTGTATAACTGAAACAAAAGCATTTTAATCTTGAACTTCATCATAATATGGAAAAATAAAATGAAATAATACCATTTACTTATTCGCATGGATATTCTACTGGTTTAATAATCACATGCAATATCAATAACAACTTTCATAATTATGGAATGCATAATGCCAGACTATCATAACCACGTAGCCAAGGCCTCGTGCCAAGACTACAAATAATATTTTGTCAAGGCCTCGTGCCAAGACACTAATTTGTCTCATGAGACCTGCCTATGCATCGAGGAGCTATAGTGGGATCCACCTGTCACTTATTAAGTCCAATACATTCTTCATATGAATAGGTTTAAACATATCATAAACCATAACATAATCATATCACATAAAAAATGAATAAAGGAAACATAACATTTCGACATTTCAATCCCAAGACATCAATACAATAGATTTATATAATAATAAAATTATCAAAAGCATTTTCAATGCCAAAATAAAAGAAAAGTAAACCATGGTATTTGTTTTTCATTTAAAAAAAAGTTATGGCTTATAGAGGAAGCCGAAACTCAAATAATAGTCAGGGTGGCGAAGAAGTCGTTGTCGCTACATACGTAAGAAAAAAAAATTTCTTTTGTATTTTAGTAAAAACACTTCATATAAAAATATTCCTTTTGAATAAAATTCAAAGTCAAAGGGTTTTATACACCGTATAAAGGAAAGTTGTGTAAAAAATAAAATATGCCCCAATGAAAGGAGATTGAGACGAAGTTCCTTACAAAGAACATTTTTTTAATAAAATAGATCTATTATCTATATTAACTATAATTACACATAAAGAAAGTACAAATACAAGATAGGACACAATAATATCATTACATAATTTGAAAGTAGGAGATTAACCCAAAGAATGGAAATTGGGTTAAGAAGTTCCCTTACCTCGTGTCCGACTTGACTCGATCATTATTTAACCTCCTGAATAATAAACTAGAGATAATTTATAATTCATTAAGAACCTTTTTCAAGTTCATTATTCCTTTTATATCACTTATTACCATTTTATGAACATTATTTAATTATTTGAGTTAATAACGGTCGTTTTGTCGATCTTTGGTACTTGAGTAAAAAATAAACTTCTTATAATTACATGTTTTTTATGTGGTAGAATATCCATTATCTCCAGAATTATATTCATGATGTAGATATAATATATATCATATATATATATTATATACATTCATTCATAATATTACGTAACATTTAGAGGTATGAAATGAAATGCACCGTTCATGGAGACAGTAAGCCGTATGTACTCATGAATGCTACTTTCATTTATATTTCATATTTAATGGAATGAAATAATAATTATGTAAAGTTATATTATAATTCCAGTATAATATCATATATAATATCTTTTACTTCATCCTTTATACATCCCACATATGGCATTAATGACTCAAATTACTTTGAGGGGGCGGTAGTCCGCACTTCCTAAAATGAAATTATCACGTTTACCCATAATGGAAATCATAAAGGTATGCCATAAATGAGAAATAAAGAAACATAAGGAAAACATAAACATAATATATATCATATATAAATATAGTGACATCTTAATGGACACCATGAGAGGTGTTAAATGAAGATTGAACAATCATCATTTCGTGAGGCAAAAATTCACCAACCACAGAAACAGTATGTTCTTTAACCATTAGACAAAGGTGTGTGTAAGTGTAAATCAAATCCTTCTCATAAAACATCCTAATATATATAATATACTGGTTTTTTTACAAAATAAAGGAATAAAAAGAGTTTAAGGGGTTGGAGAAGAAAAATAAAACAAAATAACATAAGAGAAGACATTACCTTAAAATCAGGTAACTCTTTTTGATTTGAGCCAAAGGCTTCCTTGGGAAGAATTATGCCCAAAGTGAGGCTTCCAGGAGTAAGAAAGGGAAGTTGAGAGAGTATTTGGGAATATTTTTTCCAAGACAAATGTATTGAAGTTGTGAATAAGGTGGTAGTGGTGGGGGCCTTTTATAAGAGAAGAGGAGGGGCACTCTTGGAAAGTAATAAAATGTTACATTATTATAAAGTGATTTTCGGGTTTCAAAGGTCCCACAATTATATATTTTGAGGATAAGGTGATAAGGGTTCGAAATAAACCATAAAATATATTTTTTACAAGTTTAATTCTTAGATTTTACATTATCTTTTCATTTTATTTAAATCGTTAATTAATGAGGTAATCGCTGCATCATCATGGTGTCATAAAAATTTAATTTATTTAATGTCTAAAAATTATATAAAAAATATCATGATGTAGGAAATATTTTTAGATTTTGGTTAAATATTTATAGTCTAAATGTTAACTTATAAAACACCATGTAATAATTGTTTTAGTAAAACAACAAAAGTTTGTGACAATTTTATTTTTACTTTAAATAAAAAGTTATTAAAGTCATTTTCATACCCAAGTGGCTCCATGGGGTCCCCAAGTTGACCCATGGATTTTTTTGGTCGGTCATGACTCATCCAATAATGGTAGGATAGTTGTAAGGGTATTTCCATATTTTTATAATATCATTTTTACCTTAAATTTCACTAATTACCTTTAATCGCAATTAATTAAACTTAAAAGTTAATATTCACCAAAAAATTATTTTAATCCCATTGAATGAAATTTTACTTCCTAATGACAACCATGTATGTTGGATTTTTTAAAATAAAATCACAGAAGTGGTAATGTTTTATTTAAATGAAAAATCAGTTTCTTAACTACCACTTAGTGGTTTCACTATTCATAAAAAATTGAAGTTTTTCAGAACAATGCCAAAATTTCACCCTAAGCTATAATTGATATTCTAAATTAAAAAATGATGTCTATTTTACAAAATTCCAAACATATAATTTGCATTAATTAATTTTATAATTAATTCCCATTGTCACAACATACAACGTGTTTTTAAGAAACAATATATATCAAAATATTGACAATTATTTATGTCCAATTTCAAAGAGAAATTAATTGTAATGACCACCATTGGATAAAATGGTAAAAATATATTCTAATTATACTTTAAAACCACTAAATAGTATAATTTATCACTATAAATTATTTTGATTAAAAAAGTTTTCTTTAAGTATTTTTCACTATCCATAATAAATTGGAAGTTCTCAGAAAAATACCAAAAATTCAACATAGGCTAATTTCGATATTACGAATCCAAAAATGAATTAAATTTTGAAATATAAAATATATATAATTTCAAAAGGTGGGTATTACTATTCATAATGGCTATTTTGATTAGTCGCGGTGTGTTAGAATCTCGAACTTGCGTAGAGTGCAAGCTATTGCATTATTGAAAGAGAAGCGTATCATGGAAGCTCAGGGTGTTACAGTAGAGCCCAAATGGATACCTGGGTCAAAAGTTATGGTTTTTTGAAGTTCAAGTCATGATTTTAACTTATCTTAGATCGTTCAATAGTTTTTTGAATCATTATGTCATATAATTGTTATTAAATTACTATTAATCAACAATAATTAGTAAATTATTAATTAATATTATTTTAAAATTATTTTATAATCCATTTTCACTAAATATCTTATATATTAAGTGTAAATGCATATTTAGTCTTCTATAAGTTATATTTAATAAAATATATTATAATTATATAAATATAAATGTATTTATATATTAATATATGAAATTTAATGTTATATATATTTTTTTATGAAATATACATTTTATTAGTGCTAAAATAAAAGCGCTAATAATGGGTAGCTTTTACCAGCACTTTTTTAGTGCAAATAAAACATACCTTTTATCATCATTTCTTGTTATCCTTGATAAAAGTACCCTTTATCAATGTTTTTTTAGCACAGATAAAGGACACTTTTATCAATGCTAAAAAAGCACTATTAAAGGTGGTTTTTATTAGCGTTAACAAAAAGTGTTGATAAAAGGAGTCTTTTATTAGTATTTGTTTAGAATTAATAAAAGGTACCCTTTATGATAATTTTTTCACCACTGATAAATGTCGCCTTTATCAGTTCTCTTTTATATCATGGGATAAACCCAAATTTATATTAGTGAAAGTTCCACTAGAATGTTTCACTGTAAGTTTCCACTGTAATTTTCCAATGATGATATGTATGAGAATATTTAGTGAAACAGTTTAGTTCAATCATTGAATTTTTAATGAAATTTTTCTATAAAGTTATTAATTAAAAAAATTCAAAGGAATTTTTAGTGAACAATTTTTTTTGGAAATTTTGAACTGAAATTTTACAATGATAGATTCGACTGAAATTTTCAGTGAAATTTTGTGCTATAATTTTATAATGAATGTTTTTATAATAATTTTTTTATGTTGATTTCCACTGTAATTTTTAGTGAAAGTGTCCATTGAAAATTTTACCCGAAATTTTCTAGCTGAATCGATGTATTTTTCAATGGATATTTTAATTAGAGTTATTTGTTAAAAGATTTATATGAAATTTTGCAATTATATTAGTGAAATTTTCATTGATTTTTTTCATTATAAATTTATATTTTAATTTTTTAGTGAAAATGTACTCTAAAATATTCTATTGAAAGCTTATAGTTGAATTGATGAATTTAAAAGTGAAAATCAACATTGGAGTTTTTCAATAAAAATTATTATTAATTTTTACCTTAGAATTTGCATTGAAATTTTTGAGTTAAATAGGTGAATTTTTCAGTGAAATTTTTAATTGTAAGTTCTTCTTCAATTTTGACATGAAAGTTTCTACTAAAATATTTCAATGAATGTCTCCCGTTGAATTAGTGAAATTTTAGGTGAAAATTTTCATTGAAATTTTAAATAACAAATTTGAGTCAAATCAAGGAAACATTTCATTAGATATTTATACTAAACTTTTCTTAAATAGGTTTTGACTAGAATTTTATATTGTAAGTTCCAAGTTGAGTCAATAAAATTTTTAGTGAATTTTTTATTGAAATTTTTCACTCAAATATTCTAATTGGATCAATGAGTTTTTAAAGTTGAATTTTTTGGTAACATTTTCTATTTTAATTTTTAAAATGAAATTTTCCATTGAAAATTTTGAATTTATATTTTAGTGGTATTTGACCACTGGAATCTTGTTATGAATTTTTACAATGAATTTCATTATTATAATTCATCATTAGGATTTTGAAATTTAATTTTATAATTGTTTTTTTCTTCATTTTCTCTAAAAAATACTTATTGTAATGTTTTAATGAAATTTTAAATGGATTCTTTAAAATGGAAAGAACATTAAATTGTATGAGAAATTTTTCATAACATTTAATAAAGTATGTTGTTTACCTTTTTAATTTTTCCATTATTTATTGTAGTGTAATTTTTCACTGTAAATATTTACAAAAAAATCGTTTGTTATTTTGTAAAGGAGTTATTTAGTGCAATTATTAGAAGGGATAATTTTTTTATATACTATTAAAAAAAATTTATCAAAAAAAATTTAACATACAAATTAAAAAATGTTTTTAAAGAGATTAATTTTTATGAAAGGAGTTATCTATTTATTATAGTCTTGAATTCAGATAAAATTTATTATATTTTTTATGTATATGGTCAATATTTAAGTTGATATAATTTTACCTAGAAATTATTATTTATTTGATACATTAATAAATATTTCAATTTTATATATTTTTGATAATTACTGAACTAAAAATATAAAAAATATTTATAACATTAAAAAATAATGTTTTACTTGTTAATAATAAATATATAAATTTTAATAAATTAACATAAAACTAATTATATTATTTTATATTAATTAAATTAAAAATAATATTTTGATATAGAAACAAAAAAATATTTTTTAAATATTATTCAAAAATTATTAAATTTTGGACATGAAATTTTTTTTATAATAATAAACAATTCTTAATATTTTGAATGATAAAAAGTTTGTTATTTGTGTTGCAATTAAATAAAAATGATAAATTGTAATTTTTTTAAATCATTTAGAAAATGAATAAATGATATGGTGTTTGATTTTTTTTATTTTGAAATGGTTAGTTATTAGGAAAGGGGTATAAATGTAAATTTATAAAATGTTGGATGTGTTATGTTTTTTAATCTGAGGGTCCTAAATTTATTTTTGATGGGTTTCAAAATCTAAATGATATTGGACTTTCCAATAAAATAGTGTAACTAGACATGATTTTCGATTTTTTAGTAGTTAAATTCAAGAAAGTAAGATGATTAATTATTATGAAAATATTTATTTTCTTTATTTTTTCCCAACTAAATATTTTATCCCTATCCCCCATTCATTGAATTCCCTTTTTATTTTCAAAAAGGTATCCAAAACAACCTTCAATCGAATTCGCATGCACTATAGGTTGCACTTTTTATCATCTCTTATTCCCTAAAATAAGGGATCATCCTCTAACAGGTTGGGATGATGAAACCTAGTTCTTTTTACACATGTCACGATTGAGGAAGGGAATTGAGTAAAGGGTATATTGGTCTTATGAAAAAAGACCAATTGTAGATCTTCTCCCTCTCTCACATCAACGAAATCCCCTCTCTATAATTTCTAATATTATATTATATATTAAAAAAATAAGAAGTGTGATATATTTTACAATCTAATATATTTTTAAATGAAATTATATTTGTCTTATATAAAAAAATTTATTACACATTTCTAAAAAATGACTGAATAATATGTGTTTTAAATTTTTTTATTACTTGAATAAAATAATCAAATTTTAGTTAATATTTTTAATTGAATATATTTTTTAAAACAAGATAAATATTAATGAGTAAATTATATTTTAAAACTAATTATATTTATAAATGAAATATTTTTTATTTTTAAAAAAAATGGTTACAAATTTTAAAAGAATTAAAAATAATTATGTGATAAAAGTAGATTCTTTAATCATTTATGAGAAAATTAATAGATTTTATTTGATATCTTCTAAGAAATACATTTTTTTAATATCATAAAAGAATATTCATTTTATGGTATTGTAAAACCAATTATTTTTTAAAATGAAATAATCTTTTTTGTGTAAAAAAGGTTCTATTCCATTTAAGAAAGGAAAAAATAATTTATCATTAAAAAAATTATTCTTTTAGTTATCTGAAAAAAATTAATAATTTTTCATTAATATTTTTAAAGACATGAATTTTTTTAAATGAATAAGAAATATTTTTTTTAGGAAAATTAAATTATTATAATTTTAATAATCATCTTAAAAAATACCATTTATTTATAAGTATAAAAAACAATGTTTCATGAAAGGATATAGAAAATATTTTTTGTAAACATAAGATTTTTTTTAAATCATTAAAATTTTATTTTTAAATTTATAATTTTATTATTCATCATAATAAATACTATTTTTATAAATTTATTAAAATAAACATGTTTCTTTAAAATGATAAAAACTTATTTTTAATTAATTAAAATTCATAGAAATGTTTAACTAAAAGTGTTCTTGAAAAACATTTAGAAGGATTTTTTTGCAAAATTAATATAGAAATTATCAATGAATAACTTCAATAAAAATTACACTAAAAAATTTTAATGATAAATTTTATTAAAAAACTTTTCTATAAAGTTTCTATTTGAATCATTAAAATTTTCAATGAATTTTTTTGAGTCATCTTCTTTATTTTTTTAGTGAACGTTTCCATTGAAGATTGGTGTAATTTTCTAGTTTACACTGGAATGTTCCAAAGAAATTTTTCCTGGAATTTTAAATGGATGTTTCACTAAAATTTCTAATGGAAGTTGCAATTAAATATCTCAAGGAAGTTTCACTAGAATTTGAGGTGGAACCATCTATTCTATACTTTATATTCAAGGTAAAATATGCTTTTACTGCTATAAAACATGGAATTAGTAGTGGAAATCTTTATCAACACTAATAAAGGCATCCTTTATCACCACTAAAAAAGTGTTGATAAAGGGTGGTCTTTATCATCACTAATAAAGCTTGGTTTTTATTAGTGCTAAATAAAAGAATTGATAAAGCACACCCTTTGTCACCACTTTCTTAGAGCTGATAAATAGAACTATTAATCAATGATAATAAAGGATTGACCACATATTTTTTCATCTCACATCATATTTTGAGATACACTTCATGCTTCATTGTATGTTAACCCCCAACACCATACCTGCAATGGAGTTGGACTAGCGTCGGATAATGCCTATCGTCTTCAATGTCATCCCACACTAGTGAAGCCTTTCTCCCTTCGCATGTGAGCCTAAACCCAACACACTAGTGCGATACTCTAGTGTTTCAGCTAAGCTCCTCTCTCCCCGTGTTGCGGGCTCTCCCTGTGGTTTGGTCTAGTCAGAGGGTTTAATTTGGCCTTATAATGCGGTGGGTTTCCAAGTGGTTTGAGAGCTATCTCACTGACATATATTTTTCCCTTAAAAAATTGAACTCTTAGAAAAACTCTCATAGTATTCATTATTAAATTTTAAATATATATATTTAATACACTATTTATTACTATATATACATACATATTAAATTTAATCATTCTTATTAATAAATAGTTCATTAATAATGAACACTTAAAAAAATTCTCACATTATTCATAATTAAAATTTAAATATATATAATTAATATATTATTTAATACTATATATGTATATATTAAGTTTATTCATTTTTATTAACAAATTTTTTAATATTTTTGTAATTAATTAGTTTTTAATTAAATAACTAATATACTATTTATTACTATTTATATATTAAACTTATTCATTTTTATTAATAAATTTTTCATCAATAAATTTTTTAATATTTTTATAATTTATTAATTTTTAATTAAATAATTAATATTTTATTTAATACTATATTTATATTAAATTTATTCATTTTTATTCATAAATATTACATTAATAAAAATTTTAATATTTTTTTAATTTGTTAATTTTTAATAAAACAATTAATATACTATTCATTACTATATATATATATTGAATTTAAAAAATTTGATTATTAATTATTTAATTATATATATATATATATATATATATTTAATTTATTCTTTTTATTAATAAACATTTCATCAATGAATATTTTAATAAAAAAATGTAACATTTAATATTTTTAATACAGTTGTAATTTATATAATTAATACATATCACAAGCTGGTTCGAGGGAACCCTCGAATTTTTTATAATTAATTTTATTAAATTTAATATGTATGTATATATAATTAAGTCGGTCAGGGGTTGGTTTAATGGTACCATGTAAGACGACCACTCCCTAGAAATGGAATTAGCGCAGGTTTGAGTCCTGCCACACTTAAATTTAGCTGGGGGTGTGCGGCGCATAGGTTGTGGGTTGGGCCTAGGGATGGCATAGCGTGGCGCTCACCTATACCTTGTTACTCAAAAACACATTTTGGAAAGAGGATCTTAGGAGATCACTCTAGGGTTCCAGCACATTGTTCGCTCAGAGCATGATGGAAGGGGTTGAGGCCCCTTCCCTTCATCCTTCTCAAGATGTAAATCCCTCCCCTTTTGGTGTAGGGGTCTCTCATTCCTCACTTCCCCAGATTACGGACATCATCATTTGTGATAGAGATCATAGATTGTTCCGTGGACAGTATAACATGGATCTATCTTTACTGGAGTTCATAAAGGCCTTAGTCTTTTGTTCTTTCACTATGGTGGCTAGGTTTGGTTTGATTCGAGCCCCCATCGATGTTTTCAACAAGAATGTGAATTTTTCTTGGGATATGAATGATCGGGTTATTGTTATCTTACTTAGCTCTTATCATATTGCTATCTGATTTTCTTTGTAGGAGAATTTTGCTTATGCCTAGACCAAATGCTCAAGATCTTTTGAGGGCTACTGATTTCTTATCTTTAATTGGATGATGGAGATTCATTCTAGTCATGGTTATTCCATGATAGCACTCTAGTTGAGGCTCCCTATACTTCATCTTACCCTTCACAATCGTTTTATTAATCAGTAATTAGGTAAATCGATTAGTCGTTTTCTTTGTGTTGATGTGAATACCCTCACTGGGAAATTCCTTCTTCATGCTCATGTGTTTCTAGAAGTTGATATTTCTAAACCTCTTCTATATTTTGTGTTGTTTTCTGTTGAGGATTCTCTATCTTTTAAGCAATGTGTTGTTTTTTAATCTGCGATCAATTTTTTATCCTTCTGTAACCATCAATGGAATTCAGCTACATCCTATAGAAAGAGGTCTTTGGTGAAAAAGAGGGATCTTGGTTCTTCTGATGTTCCTATTTTACCTCTTCATAATGGGAAACAACCCATTGTTGAGCTGATTCTCCCCAGCTTGGATAATTCAATTGTGGGGATGGATTCATCTTTGGTTGCATGTTCTCTACCTGTGAATATGACTATTGGTCCAGTTGATATTAATCAGAAATATCCCCATTAAGGAAAGGTGCGGGACTTGAGCAATGATAAAATTGAGTTTGATAATAGTGTGGGCAGTGCACATCATATTGATCGAGGTATTCATTTAGCAATTCCTTAAGGGTATTCTTCAGGCTTTATCAACTAAGTTTGTGGGTAGGTTACACAAGGGAGGGATCCAAGTGGATTGGTCTTGGCTGGGATAGGGTCTTAGTGTGTGCAATAGGTAATTTCTTCATAGCCTGAAGGGAAAGGATTCATTGTGCAGTCGTTGGTCGTGGACTTCTCAGGACATGTTCCACAGGAATATAGGCCTTGGAAATCTGATTCTTAACCGAATGTGGATTATTATAAAGACATTAACATTGTCTATAGTTCTTCAAGAATGTCTGGTAAATGGGGTAATATCTTGGATGATGGAAGTGATAAGGAGAAACAGATGATTTTATTGGATACCACTCATCTCTAGTCTACAGGAAATAGTGATCCTGTCTCTTTTAAGGATATTATCATAAATGGTAAAGGAAAAATGGTCGATAGTGAAGAGTTAAATTGGGTTCCTCTAAAAAATAAGGTCGTGGAAGGATGACTTCAATCTATTAAAGAATGTTTCTACTAGATCATCTACCAAAGCATTGAAGATCAAGGTCACTCCAGAGCAATAAAGGTCTAAGGCAGTGATCCTTAGGATTCTCAATCAAGGTAACTCATAGTCGGAGTGGAAAACTACTGGTGATACTGATTTTGATGATTCTGATTATGATTATGGAAAAGATCCTGCATTTTATGATCATTAATATGATTTTCTAGATGTGGGCATGTCTCTTTGTGTGACTGTGTATGTCTCTCCTGTTATCTTGCCCTGTTTTTCCTTCATCTTTTAATAAAAGGTCAAATGCTTTGTCTTTTGGCTGGACCTTTTTCATATAATAAAAATGAATAAAATTATTAAAAAAGAATAAATTTAATATATATATATATATATATATATTAATAGATAGTATATGAATTAATTCATTAGTATATTAAGAATTTAATAAATTTACTCATTTTTATTAATTATAAACAATATATTAATTATTTAATTATATATATATAAATAAATTTCACTCATTTTTAACATGAATTAGTTTAATATAATTTATTCCTTTTTTATAATTAATATGCATTCATTTTCATTTTAACATATATAAATATTCATTCTTTATTTTTTAGATAATCTATATAATTAATAATAGTTATTCATTTTTTAAATTTATTCATTATTAGTATTATTTATTTCCTTAATATATGTTACATATTATATAATGTCATTGTTCAATTTAACTTATATCAAACTTGTATATATATACATAAATTTCACACACACAAAAATTTACATAATTAATGAAATCTTATATAGAAACATACACACCTAATATTTATATAATTTATTAAAATTTTAATATGAATTTTAGAATTTTATTTAGTAACATAATATATTTAATATTTTATGTTTTGAATCAGAAAATTTTATTTATTAATTTTTCATATTATTTAAGTTAGTATCATTTTATTCAATTTTAATATTTTTTATTTTTTATTTTTTTGGAATTTAATCATCCTCTAATATTTATTTACTATGTTTTAATATTTTCAATATGTATTCAACTTCATATCAATATATATCCATATTTGTTTTTTAATAATTTGTATAATTAATAAAACTTATGCAATTTTTATTATTTTTATAGTCTACTCATTTTTAATTATTCAATTTAACTCATTTTTAACATTCATAAATATTCATTAATAATGTTAAAAATATATTTGTAAATAAATATTTAAAAATCTATATATTTATAAATCTATATTTAATGTTTTTATAAAATTATATATTTATAAGGGATAAATGGTGTTATCATGTATATTTAGTGGTGCTCTTGCCACTTGTACCCTAACTCCTTTGGGTTTGCTTGTTTACTTTTCTTAATAAATTTTTGAGGCCATGGGGTTCACTCCATGGTCTGCACTTTTCTGGTATATTTATAATTATAAATAAATAAATATAATTTTTTTTAAAAGTATCTATATAATTTTAAATAAATAATTTTATATTTAAAGAATTATAAAATTATAATAATATATTTAAATAATAAATATATTCACTATATTTATATTTATATTTATATATTAATAAATATATATATGTGTTTGTAATTATATGAAAATTTATTTAGTTATAATTATAAATATAAATATATATCTATAATTATGTTTATAAATACATATTTACAATTATTTTAATATATTTATAATTATATAATTAATTATTTTTTTATAATTATATATATTGATATTTATATATAATTATATTTATAAATAAATATTTACAATTATTTAAATATATTTATAATTATATACATTTATATTTTAAAAAATTATTAATTATATACTTATTCATAAGAATGAATAAATTTAATATATATATATATATATTAACAAATAGTATATTAATTATATATATTTAAAATAAAATTATGAATATTGTGATAATTATTTTTCAGAGTTAATTTTTTTTGGTAAAAATATATTCCTGTGGACTAGCCCTCAACCCATTGGGCACCCCTCCATATATCAGGCCCAAATTAGGCCCACTGACCATGCCAACCCGCAAGGAGATCCCGTCACACAGTGATAGAAGATTATCTAGAAAACCATAACATCATATCGGCATGTAGTAGGCAGGCCCACATGGCAACGAGAAGAAGGCAACACTGGCAATGACAGACGTCCTCTAACATGAGTCTGACTTTATTATGAGTATTGTGTCAGGGGTTAACATATAATGAAGTGTGTAACACATCTTAGAACCTGATGTGGTACACACACATATACGATCAACCCTTTATTTGTGCTTTTATACAAGTGCTAATAAAGGGTATCTCTTATCATCACTTTATATTTTAGCACTGATAAAACCCCTATTTATCAACACTTTTTTATAAGTGATTATATAAACATTATCAGTCTTTTAAATAGAACCCTAACTGGATTGATTTCTCTCACACTTTTTGAGCTCTCGCTGAAGTTCAACTCTACCACCACTCCCCCTCGACCTTCTCTTAGACAAATCAACCCTCTAAAATCCTTTGGCATGTTATTATTTCTACTCATTTCTTGTCTTTATTGTTGTGTCCTTTATTTCTTACTTTCTATCAGTGTTCATCTTCGTTCTTTTTTCTCATTGTTTTATTATATTTCATTTTCAAACACTTTATGTACTAATATTCATTAGTCATTATGTGATCCTGAGTTCACATAAGGATATAAAATCTATCAAAAAATATTTATTTTCTCTATTAATATTTGGTTCCTTTTGGTAGTTTAGAGCGGTCCATCAATAGGGTGTGAAATATAGACAAAAATAATTATTTCATTGGAAAAATGATCAAGTTCATAAAATATGTATATTTTATTAATATATTTAATGAAATATCTAAACACATGTTCATTTCCATTAGACAAATATAACCTCTTGATTTGTTTGGAAATAATTACCACCTTCATAATAAAAGTGGCTAATTTATCGAACTCTAAAAAAATTCTAATCTTTTTCATATTTTATTTTTTATATTTTTTTTATGATTTAAGAATAATATTGATAGATTTCAATGAATAATGAGTGCAATAGAAACAATGAGAGTGATAGGTTGTCATGGTCCTCAAAAATCAATAATGATTTATAGAACACTAATAATGTTTATAGGTTTTCAGAATAAGGTCATATCTCAAATAGAAAAAAATCACTCTAAATACTAAGATGATATTATTTATTAATGTTTCTAATGAATTGAATAAATGTGAGTAGTGAGGATGGTTATTGTGTATGTCTGTGTGTACCAAAATTAAATAATTATAGTAAAATTATATGTTATCAGGGAATGGTAGCGAAATATAGGTTCACCTAGTAGTATACATATTTATTTATCAATTCCACATTCATAAAATTATTATTGAAATAAAAAATATTCATACATAACCATCGTCTATTTAAATTTTATGATCATTTTAACGTTCAAACACCTCTTAGATACACATAATATCACCTCACACATAATATAGATTGATAATAACACCATGAAAAGGGAATGTCGCTGACTCCGTCCAACCCATAGTATATTCATCATGACCCCACTCCCTCATCCTTAGCCTCATATGAAGCTAAGAACTCTTGAAATTTAATCCTTAGACCAAATACCTTTTCCTTTGCATGGATTAATTGAAGGCTTTCTATGAATTTTGAAATTGGAACCATTGTCTCAGCATGAGTTCATGTAAGACCATCCAACAGAGCCTTCTCACGGCCACACTAATCAAGGATCCCCTTATAGGTATCAGACTACAAATGCTGCTTTTTCAACATTAGGAAACAAATTAAGAAATGTTTTTCAGTGATTTTCCAACTCCTTGTCCTAGAAAATTTAGATTTAAGGATACAACTATCATCCTCATCAACTATATCTCTCAAATAGTTGTTATTCCATTTTTTCCCTAATACTCATCTGTCATCTCTTCTAGAAATGCACCTATATTTCTTGAGCTATTTTGAGAAGTAGTCATCCCATACTAGATATCTGTGATCATTTTCGATGAATTCGAAGGATAACACCTACCCCCAGTGGAGTAATTCTTTTCCTAGATTCAATTACCCATTTCCTTCAAATCATTATGAAATTATTTGAAATATTCAATTATTGGGTTCCCCTTATTAGAATTATCTATAAATTTTTCCTTTGATTAATAATATCTTATGTGTATTTATTTATTTATTATACAAAATTAATTTTTATGAACCTAATAGGATGAATATGACTCAAAAAATGGATGCATTCTAATCACATGACAAAAAAGTATGAATATGGATTTAAATAGTTCATAAAGTTTGTAATACATCATGCACATGATCCTTCTAAAAATCCTTTTTCCGTGTTTATATTGTTTTTATTCAATAAAAATTATTCTGAAAGAGTTAAAGGAACATTTGATTTTTCATGGAATAGACCAAATCTATAAATGTTGAACTAAACATGGGGAAAACTTAATTTTCACACTAATTAGGATGATATTGCAGTTTATTGATCATTTGATATGAATACAAATGTAAATAATAATGGATATCATATGGAATAAATAACAATGACAATTAAAGATGACTTGTTTATTGTTAAAAAAAATTAAGTATTTAAATAGTTGTGCTAAGAGACCATTATATACCAGTTGTACTAAATATACAACATTGTCAGCCCTATTGAAGTTATAAAATTTGAAAGTTGGAAGTAGATAGAGCAACAATAGCTTTACAAAACTACTTGGTATCCTAAATGATATTCCACCAAAATAAAATGAACATACTTATTGAAAATATAAAACTAAACGGATGTTATGTTCAATGGTAATGATCTCTAAAAAATACATGCTTGTCCAAATGATTTCATATTATTTCATAAGGACCATGAATCTCTAAGGGAGGATTGAATTAATAAAATAAATATGAATCAAGTATTTATAAATTTGTATAGTACTTTCCTATCACTCCAAAATTTAGAAGACTTTATAAATTTCATAAATTCGTGAGATAATTGATATTTCATGTAGATACAAGAATTAAATATGGGAAACTACGTCAAACAAAAAACTCTCCTCTATGGAAGAAAATTTATTATGAGTATCCTGAATTTGAAAATGAGTTGAGAAACTTCCATCTTGCATTATTTATAGATGGAATAATTCCTTTTGTTGTACATAGTATTACTCACAGTATATGACCAGTTATGTTGGTAAATTATAACTTGTCTCCATGGTAATGCATGGAGTAAAAATACATTAAGTTGTATCTGCTTATATATGTAGAAAAAAACTTAGTAATGATATTAATGTTTATATTCTATATTGATAAAAGATCTAAAATTGATGTAGTACTTAGTTGTTACAATCTATGATACTCATAGAAGTGAATAATTAACATTTAGGGTCATGTTGTATGGGACAATAAATGACTTTCCAGCTTATGGAAATGTTTCAGGCGATAGCATTACAGTAATGTTGGGTGTCCCATTTTTTAAAAATAAACACACTTAGTTTGGTTGAAATATTTCTTGAAACTATGTTTTTAAGACATTGAAAATTTTTACCTCGACGGAATTAATACTGATCCTGGAGGGAAACATTCAATGGGAAAACTGTACAAGGTACAACACCATCTCCACTAATGCGTGATCAACTATTTGATAAATTAAAAGATATTAAAACTATTTTTAGTAAACCATTTTTGAAAAACCTTACTAAATCATGTTAGAGAAAGAGATCATTTTCTTTGAATTACTATAATAGAATTGTTTATATGTCAGACATTTTCTTGATATCATGCATATAGAAAAAAAAATATTTGATAGTGTTATTGGAACCTTACTAAATGTTCTTAGAAAAACAAAATATGGCATCAAGTATAGGGTGGAAATGATTGACATGGGTATAAGGGAAGAGTTGACACCGATAAAGGGTAAAAAGTGGAATTTTTTACTCTAGCAGCTTACACTCTATCCAGATAAGAAAAATTGTAGGTTTTCATTTTCCTTAATGGTATAAAATTTTCATAGAGTTATTCATAAAATATTAAGAATTTAATTTCAATGACTAATTTGAAGATTACAGGGGCTAAAATAACATGAATGTCATGTTTTGATGCAAGATTTTATACTCATCACTTTACATTGCATTTTACCTAAAAAATTACATCATACATTAACTAAACTCTACTTATTTTTCAAATCCATATGTAGTAAACTTATAGACCAGGGAAAGTTTCTAATCATGAATAAGGAGGTTGCAGTCATATTATGTGAATTAGAGATGTTCTTCCTGCTATCATTCTTTGATATAATGTTCCACTCACTGGTGGAAAAAAAGTTTAACATGTCGGTATTTTTCATGTCGGTTCTATATAAACAATGTGTAAAGCTATAAAAATTGATTTATCATGTCATTTATTGTATAACCAACATGATAAATCGATGAGAATCAATTTTTACATAGCTTATTTTATAACCAATGTAATAAAAACTGAGATTAGCTTTATCACATCGTTTATTTTATAACCAATGTGATATATCAAATCTCAGTGCTTTATCATGTCGGTTATAAAATAACCGAGGTGATAAATAAAATCTCATAAATTTATCATGTCGGTTATCAGAATAACCGATGTGATAAAGCGCCATTTATCATGTTGGTTATAAATAACCGAAGTGATAAATTGTTTTCTACGTCGGTTATTAAATAACCGACCTTATAAACATAAAAAAATAATTTATCATGTCGGTTATTAAATAACCAACGTGATAAATCTTATAAATGATTTATTGCACCTCGTATTCAGTCATTCTGTTTTCTTTGATCGGGAAACCTATGACTCGTCTCTCTCATGCAGAAACCCAATAAAGGATTATTCAATGTCATGCCCTCCAAACTCATTTTCCAACATCATTCATTACCTTTATTATCATTAGATCTATTAGGTCGACTATCAACACTCAAGTAAATCTCACACAACTCGGTTTCAGTTTTTATTTTTTGTGATGTCCTAAACTAATTTTTTGAGATGTTATTTTTATATCTTTGTTCTTTATATCATGGTAAGATTCATAGTGTTCATTTATACCATTATAAATTCTTTTCTGGTAAAATAAACCTTTGGAAGTGATATCATGCATGTTTACGATTTTTGTGTGTTTTATCATGTGTGTGTGCGTGTATAAGGGGTTTCCCAGGGGGTGGCGGGGCTGTCCAGGGGGTTGGGGTGTCCAGGGGGTGGGGGATATCCAGGGTTGGGGGTGTCCAGGGGGTGTCAAAGGGGGTGGGGGTGGTGTCCAGGGGGGTGTGGGGGCTATCCATGGGGTTTGGGGGTGTCCAAGGGGGTGGGGGTGGTGTCCAGGGGTGAGGGGGATGTTCAAGGGGGTAGGGGGTGTCTAGGGGTTTGGGGGGTGGTGTCCAGGTGGTGAGTGGGCTGTCTAAGGGGGTGGGGGTGTCTAGGGGGTGGGGTGTCCAGGGGGTTGTATAGAGGGATGGGGGTTGTCGAGGGGGTGGGGTTGTCCAAAGGAGTGGGGGTTGTCTAAGGGTGGGGGCTGTCTTGAGGGTTGGGGGCTATCCAGAGGGTGGGGGGGATGTCGAGAGGTGTGGGGGTTGTCCAAGCGGGTGGTTGTGTCCAAGTGTTGTTCAAGAGGTTTGGGGTGGTGTCCAGGGGTTGAGGCGTCTTTCCAATTAGGTAGGGTGGCTAGGGGGTGGGGGTGGTGTCGAGGGGGTGAGGGAGCTGTCCAGGGGGGTGGGGGTGTCCAGGGGGTTTCCAAGGGGTGGGGGTGAGGTGGTGTCTCGGGTGTGGGGGTGTCCAGGGGTTGGGGGCTATCTAGAGTGGTTGGGGAATTTTCGGGGGTTGGGGAATTGTCCAAGGGTGTGGTGGTGTCTAGGGTGTGTCCAAGGGGGTGGGGGTGGTGTCCAAGGGGGTGAGGGGACTTTCCAAGTGGGTGGGGGTGTCTAGGAGGTGGGGGTGGTGTCTAAGGGGTGAGGGGCTGTCCAGGGGGTGGGGATGTCCAGAGGGGGTGGGTGTGCAATTTATGGGGTGAGGGTGTCCAGGGAGTGTAGCCTAACCGTGCATAGTGACTGAGTTTTTTAAAAATGAATTTTTTACCATTTCCCCTATAGAATTTAAACAACAAAATGCCTATTTCTCCCCCATTTGGAACATGAAACCCTAGAAGTATCCTACACAACAAGTGTTTGATTAAAAACCTAGTTGGACCTTATAAGCGGTTTATGATTTCCAAATAATGTTGTGGATTTTAAAATGTGTTTCAACTATTTCATGGATTCCTAAATGGTGTGTTTGGATACTTTTGAAAATGTTTTTCTTTTAAAATAATGGGTGTTGCTCAGTTGGCACTTTCAGAATGTGGGTTTTGTTTGGAAAACTCTCTTTGGAATGTGTCTCTTGCCTTATCATTGTTAAAAGGAACGGGAATGTCCTTGGTATGGGACTTAGATTGTGCGTTGATGTCCCTAAGGCAAGGGGACTTCCTTGGAGTGGTGTTCTGGGGTGATTCTTGTGGGTGTGTCGCTTATGTGTGTCTTGTGCTTATTCTTTATATATGGTTGATTGTTTGATACTCCTCAGATCACCCACATTTTAGATATAACATGGTATCCTATAATTGGTATTGGATTATTCAAGAATTGTTTCTGCACTAGTTTAAAATTATGCTCTGGCTAATTGACCCTTAGTATAAACACGCTCAGCTTTGGGGATGGTTCCCCTCAAGTATTAGGGTTGTTTGATTGCATCAGGCACACAAAAAGGATGGATTAAGTTACAATATGTTCTATATTTTCCCCTAATCTATTAGGTATTACCATGTTCTCTGACACTTTTTTGTTCATTGAGGATAATCTAAGTGCCTTATCTGGTATGGTTACTTGAATACTGCTTACCCATTTCCCTCATTATGTCATCATTGATTATTCTCCCTAATTGTGGTATGTCTCTTTGGAAAAACTGAATGATTGGTTTTAAATTTTTCCATGAGGATTATTTTTAGAAAAACTATGTTTATTTTCCTGTATTTCAAACTAGTAGCAAATGAATATTTTTTTTAAATGAAATGCATAAGGACAGCCCCTACCCCCTAGACAGCCCCTACCCCCTTGGACACCCTGGACAGCCCCCTACCCATGTGGACAGCCCCTACCCCCTTGGATAGCCCCCACCAGACCCTGGACATCCCACTACCCCCTTGGACACCCCCTTACTGTATGTATATATAACCCAACAGTTTCATTGAAACTATTGGAATATTTTAACTTCAGGTAGTCTATACCAACGGTTCCTATAGAATCGTTGGTATAGGGATATTGCAATGACCATCTTGCCAACGGTGTGTGAAACCTTTGGGGTATTCTATCCCAACAGTTTCAAGGGATATCCCAATGGTTTTAAATCGTTGGGATATGGGTAATTTTCAGTAGTGAGTGTATACATATTTTAATATTTACACTTCATATTTCTTTTTTACGGAAGGGTGAATTTGGTATCCAATTACACCAGGATGTATTCTTTTTGTACCTTAAGAATAAAGGATCCAAGATGAATTTAAAACTGTTATATCTAACTATATTTTATTTTTAAAATCATTTTCATGCATATTTTTTTCAAATACGCATAGATTTGTTTTATATTTCAAAAAAAAATTACATTTATATTATGAAATTTTTCATATAAATATATATTTGTACTTTCATAACAAGATGTATAATTTTGATATTTGTTATAGGTAATAATGAGTTAAAGTTGGATTACAGCACATCGAATGAGTAATAAATATGAGGAAGGTGTTGATGCCTTTTTGTAATTTGCTAAATGAAATGTTCCAAGCAGTGACATTTTTTCTCTCTATGCCTGAAATTTTAGAATATGAATAAGTTGAAAAGTAGAGAGATCAAATATCATCTGATTTGTCATGGTTTTAATATGAGTTACATCCCTTGGATTTGTCATTGTGAAACTGGACAGAATATTATATCTACTGATGATGAAGATTTAAAAGATGGTAACTCTGATGGAATTGAAGAAATGATCTGTGATATTGAAGCAGAACAAATTGAGATAGAACTGACATTTTCACGTCTATATGGTGGTGCTGAAAAAACCATTGTATCCTAGTTGTATGTATTTTATGATTTTTCAGCGGTGTTAAGATTGTTTAACCTGATGTCGAAACATGGATAGAGTGACATAAGTTTTACAAAGTTATTACAATTGTTTAAAGACATTCTTCAAAAAGAAAACGATCTTATAGATTCACATTATAAGGCTAAGAAAATATTCTGACCAATGGGATTGGGATACAAGAAAATACATTTCTATCCAAATGACTATATGATATATAAGAAGGAATATGAATTTCTATCCGAGTGTCCTAAATGTTAGACATGACGATATAAGTTGAGAGAAAAATCATAGGCTGATGTAGAGATTACAAAGATCCCTTCTAAGGTATTTTGGTATCTTCTTATAATTCATCATTTGAAATGTTTATTTTATAATTCACATGATGCAAAAAGGTTAATATGGCTTGTTGATTAGCAGATATATGATGGAAAAATATGTCATCCAGCTAATTTTCCACAATGGAAGAAAATATATGAGCAGTATCCTACATTTGGAAATGAAATTAGAAATCTTAGACTATGGTTGTGCACAGATGGAATGAATCCATACCGAACCCTCAGTAGCACACATAGTTCATGTCATGTTTTATTGGTAATTTACAACCTCTCTCCTGAAGTTTGTATAAAGCGAAAATATGTTATGTTGAGTATAATGATCTCTTGTCTGAAGCAACCCTGAAATGATATTGATGTTTTCTTGTCACCATTGATTGATGATTTAAAACTTTTATAGGAGGATGGTATTAAGGTGTATGATTCTTATAAAATGGAATATTTTCAACTGCATGCAGTGCTTATGTTCACTATAAATGACTTCCTGGCATATGGAAATTTGTCTAGATACAGTGTTAAGGGGCATAAAGCATGTCCGATTTTCAAACAATATACTTCATATTGTCAATTGCATCATGGGAGGAAAACAATGTACATGGATCATTGAAAGTTTTTGTCTATGGATCACTCTTAAAGAAGACTAAAAAGGCATTCAATGGCTCACAAGAATTTGATATTTATCTAAAACCATTATACCTTGATGAGAATTTTGAGAGGGTGGAAAACATTGATGTGACATAGGGAAAGACATAGAAATCTGGTAATGATAGACATATTTGGAAGAAAAGGTCAATATTTTTTGAGCTACCATATTATAGATATCATGAAGTGAAACATAATATTGATGTCATGCACGTAGAGATGAATATTTGTGACAGTTTGATTAGAACATTGCTACATATTAAAGGAAAGACAAAAGATGGGTTGGATGCAAGATTGTACTTACTATCAGTAGGAATACGTTTGGAGTTAGCTAACACTCCTAATGGAAGATGAACATTTCTTCCCCCGGCTTGTCATACATTATCTAAGAGGGAGAAAATTATCTTTTTTCAGTGTCTTCATGGTATCAAAGTACCTCAAGGTTATTCTTCAAATGTAAAAAAATTTCTCTCTTTGAAGGATTTTAAGTTGATAGGTATGAAATCTCATGATTGTCATGTCATGATGCAACAACTTCTACTAGTTTCATTGCAAGGAATATTTCCCATCCATGTCAGAAAGACTATAATGAAGTTGTGTTATTTTTTCAATTCAATTTGTAATAAGGTTATTAGTGTGAATGATTTGAACATTCTGGAAAAGGATGCAATTTATATACTTTTTCAATTGGAAATATATTTTCCTCCATCTTTTTTTGATATAATGGTGCATTTAATGATTTATCTGGTTTGAGAAATAAAGCATTGTGGACCTGTATATCTTCATTGGGTGTATCATTTTGAATGGTATATGAAAATATTGAAGGGGTATGTTAAGAATCCATATCGACCTGAATCCTCCATTATTGAAAAGTATATTTCTGAGGAGGTTGCGTAGTTTTTTACGAGCTACTTGGCTATGGTGGAGCATATAGTTTTGCCACCATCTCTCCATGAATGATTTAATAATGAGGGAAAGGGGATTTGTGGCTTGAAATGCAAATCGTTGTCAGCTGAACGGATGAAGAAGTTAGAATTATTTATCTTGAATAACATAGATGATGCTCAACCATATATCACATTAAATATTAATGAATTGAAACAATGTCATCCAAAGAAGAAAGAAATTTGGATTATGAATGAGCACAACAAAACATTTTTTTCATGGATTAAAAAGACCTTTCTTGGTAGATCAGATGTATCAGAGACATTAACATGGTTAGTGGGTCGTCTATGCTTAAATGTGATAACATGGTCTGATTATGGCATTAATGGATATACATTTAATATGAAAGATCAGGACAACAGAAGTGCAGTTCAGAATAGTGGTGTATTGGTGTTTATAGAAGCAATGCATTTTTCGAGCTCTAAATACAAAAACCAAATTTCAGTATCAACTGCATATTATGTAGTCATTGAAGAAATATGGGAGGTTGATTACTTTAAAATTAAAGTTCATTTTTTTAACTGCAAATGGTTTATCGGTAACAATAGTGTAAGACACAATTAATTTGGAATGATAGTTGTTAATTTGAATAGATTGGAAGACACAACAGATTCTTTTATAATGGAAACACATGAAAAACAGATATTCTATGTAGTTGATCAATCAGATATGCAGTGGTCTGTTGTTTTACATGGAAAAAAAATATGTTGGTGAGGATAAACATGATGAAGATGCTAATTTATGTGAGATCCCTACTTCCATGGAAATATTAGCAGAACATAATGATGAGAATGTTGAAGACATGGTTTTTTTCATAAGGAATTTGGGAAAACAATCCATTTGTGCATTCCTAATATTATAGGTAACATATGTTTATTTCTTGTTTACATTTATTATTTTCTTAAAATGTTAGATATTGTAATTTTTTTTCTTTATTATAACGCGTATTAAAACCAATAATTAGAAGTTTTGGTTTATTTTAATTTTGTTTTGTTTAGTTTATCATGTTTACCATTACATAAATTATATATCTATTATTTTTGTTGAATGAAAATTACTTTACCATGTTTACCATGTTTAACATGTTTACCATGTTTACCATGTTTACCATGTTTACCATATCTACCATGTCTACTATGATGACCATGTTTACCATGTTTACCATTTTTACCATGTTTACCATAGTTTACCATAGTTTACCTTTATGTAACTTATATACTTATTGATTTTTTTGAATGACAATTACACTACCATGTATACCATGTTTACCATTGTTTAACATGCTTACCATATTAACCATGTTTACTATTATGTAACTTAGTTCGATTTTCCATTTTATGTTTACATTAGTATTTTAGTATTTGAATTTGTATATTTGTGAACTAATGTTTGTTTGATTTTTTTTATGGATAATGAAAAATCAATTAGTTGATCAACCATGTGATTATGAAGATAAGAATAATGATCATACCTCTGGGGAAGAACATTCACAAGCTCCTCTTGATGTTCCCCAATCTTCCTCATGTGCTCCCATAACGACTAAGAAGAGTTCAAGAGTTGTTAAACATGGGTACACACATTTACCAAAATTATCACTTGCTCGTACGTAGGACCAGAGGATACTCATTGAGTTTGATGAGAATGATATTCCTAGAGGTTCAAATGCAAAATATTTTAAGAATTTTGTATCAACTCAGGGTAAGATCAAAGTAAGAATTTTTTATGATGATTAGAGAAGTGTGGAAAAAACGATAATATCTCAGTTGTGAGAGATGATTTTGGTAAGATCGTCTACTATTTTTTTCTATTCTTTAAATGTTTCTTGTATAATATGTTTTACCTCTTCTTTATCAGATGAAATTTGATATTTCTGACACTAGAGGAGTCAGGAAGAAATGATTATCGATGGCTACTGGGAGATAGAGGGATTTCAAATCAACCCTCATATCTAATTTCATTTTTGGTCATAGGAGTCATGACAATCCATGTCATATATATCCTTTCAATATGAAATACATGGACACATTTTGTTGAAAGTAGAAGAAAAGATTCATTTTTTTAAGGTCAATGTAAAATTTTATTAGCTTTCTTATATAAATGATATTATTAATGGTTTATTATTCATTATTTACAAGAAACAAGGAAATCTCATCATGAGATCCAATAAAAAAATGTATACCCTCATAGTTTATCTCAGGGAGGGTATACATTATTAGAAGAAAAAATGATGGCGGAAAAATTACAAAAACTGAGAGTTGAGTCTTCAAGCTCTGGAGAGGTTGCCTTTCCATACCCTCTATTTAGACATGAAAAATGGAAGAGAGCTTGGAGGGGAAAACGGTGCAAAATATTTTGGAAGATTCGAGAATCATTGCTGATAGGATTGTAATATATTTATTTTATTTATTTAAGTTAACTATATTCTTTATATAATTTGAGTCATTACAGAAATGTCCAATTAATTAATACAGGATTCTCTTGAGGAGCAGAGCTCACAGGGGGTATTTACAGCTGCTAGGAGGAAATATATTTTATCTGCAACATTGGGAAAGCCCTAACATCCTGGTCATGTATGAGGATATTTTACAGGTGTATCGGTAAGAAAAGTGCTACCAAGTTCTTCAACTTCTTCTGTTTAGGGTGTTTATAAAAAAATTAAAATCCTTCGAGGCTGAAGTTCATAGTATTAATGAGATGATGGTGGAAAATATTAGAGTGTTGGTAAAGTCTATGTTTGCAGAAATGCAAAGACAATTTCAGACTGCAACTCCCATTCCTCCACCTCCCCCTACAGACCCCATTATTTATCCTTCACCTCTGACAGTAGCTCCCACTCCCCCACCTCAGCCTACAGACCCCATTTTTTATCCTATTCCTCTTCTGCAGCTTCCTACTTATTGCTAGTTTTATGTTGATGATCCTCAAAATCATATAGTTTCATATGGGCTGGTATATTTTATAGGAGATACAGTTCATCATCAATAGTTAGAGGTAGAGCATCATAGGGTCATTTTACAGGATATTATAGATAGATCGTCTCAAGTACCATTACCTACAGATAATGTGATGACATTTGGAAATAGTATCAGCCATTTTTTTAATTTGTCCATCCAGACTTATGTGACTCATTACCGTAGAGGTATGTATTCTATATCTTCAATTTTATTTTTTATTAAAGTTGTTTTAACATTTGAAAACTAATATATTTTTCTATTTACTTTTACAGGAATACTTCAAAGGTAAAGAAATATTGTATAGACAACAACAAAGAAAAATGTCAATGACATCAGATACAGATTCTATTAGTCTTGACAGAATGTCAAGATATTCAAAATTGTTGGCGGATCATTATGAGTTTCCAATGCAATCTCATGTTTGTGGACGTTCAATAAATGTGGGGATTCTAAAAAATGATATCATGGATCTTGTTACTAGAGATAAGTTGGGAATCAACGTGGTGCAAATTTTTTCCATGTAAGTATTAACACCTTTTCCCTGTGTTATATTTATTGAAAATATATACTTATTTCTGTTTTGTATTAGGTATCTTTATAACATGTGTGAGAAGAATGAGCATACAGATGTATATGGATTCATGGACCAGCATTTGATTTCCCCTAAAGCACATCCATTGGATGAGGAACAAAGAATGATTTATATTGCTGAAATATTTGAACAGAATATAATCACATAGTGTTGGATGATACCTTTTTATGAGAGCTATGAAACATATCTCTGGAAAAGAGTTCATTATATTTAAACAGTAAAAAACCACTAACCTTAAATTTCCTTTTATCCGTGATCATTTTATGTTAGGTGTTTTTTCCCCAAGGGAGAAAACACTTTATTGGATATGCTCTCTCCATGGCGATGTGTGGGAAAGTTTTATGAATATGTTGGAAAAGTAAGTTTCGATTTCTTAACAGTTGTATATATTATAATGAATTTTGAATTTATCCCATTCTTATTATTTTCTAACAGGGGATGGGTCTACATTCAAAAAAAACACAAAGAATAGAAGTTCCAAGATCAAATATGTAAAATTAAAGGTAAATATCCACTTATAATTTGTAATTTTTGATGTATTACATAAAAATAATATTTTTAATTTACACTCATTTAAACAGAATTTTCATGAACAACAAGTTGTTGTCGAATGTGCATATTATAAGTTAAGATTAAAGCCTGAAATAATTACAACTGGGACACTTTTGCACTTTGAACTGGTACGATTTTCTTTTAAACTTTTCTATAATAATTCATTTGATTTATTCATTATAAATGTTAACTACTATCCTTTTACTTTGCATCTATTTAATGACCCTCAACCCTATAGTGCTCAAGATTTCAAACACTTACAAGTGGAATGGTTAAATTATTTTACAAGTTTGATTGGATTTTAGTTTGTTTGTAGTGTAAAATTTAATTTTGAATATTGTCATTATAATTGTGTATTTGGTAATTGTTTAGGTTAGATTTGGGGTTTTTTTAGTTTATAATTTATTTTTTGAATGTTATATATGTGAATGTTTAATTTTGGTTTACTACTTGTTTTGGTCTAGTTTTAATGGTGTTTTTTTGGTATGGATTCTAGTCTTAGGGGGTTCCAGGAATGTGGGGGCGTCCAGTGGGGTGTGGGTTCGAGGGGTGTGGGAGGGATTTCCAATCGTGTGGGGGTGTCCAGGGTGTCCATGGGGGTGGGAGGGTGTCAAGAGGGTGGGAGGGCTGTCCAGGGGAGTGGCGGCTATCCAGGAGGGGTGGGAGCAGTCCAGGGGGTATCCAAGGGTATGGGGGTGTCTAGGGGGTGGGGTATCTAGAAGGGTGGGGGTTGTCCAGGGGGTGTCCAGGGGTGTGGGGGTGTCTAGTGGGGTGGGGGTTTCCAGTGGTGTGGGGGGGGGATGTTCAGTGGGGTGGGGGTTTCCAGGGTGGCCATGGGGGTGGGAGGGTGTCCAAGAGGGTGGTAGGGTTGTTCGAGGGAGTGGGGGTGTCCAGGAGGGTGGGGGTTGTCCAAGGGGTGGGGGTGTCCAGGGGGTGTGGGGGTGTCCCGTGGGGTGGGGGTTTCCAGTGGTGTGAGAGGGTTGTCCAGTGGTGTGGGGGTGTTTAGGGTGTCCATGGGTGTGGGAGGGTGTCCAGGAGGGTGGGAGGGCTGTCCAGGGGAGTGGGGGCTGTCCAGGAGGGTGGGGGATGTCCAGGGGGTGTCCATGGGTGTGGGGGTGTCCAGGGTGTGGGGGGTTTCTAGGGGTATGGGAGGGATGTCGAGTGGGGTGCGGGTGTCTAGGATGTCTATGGGGGTGGGGGTGTCCAGGAGGGTGAGCAGGCGGGCTGTCGAGGGGGTTGGGGGCTGTTAAGGAGGGTGGGGGTTGTCCAGTGGGTGTCCAGGGGTGTGGGGGTGTCCAGTAGGGTGGGGGTTTCTAGGGGTGTGGGAGGGTTGTCTAGTGGGGTGGGGGTGTCCATGGTATTCGTGGGGGTGGGAGGGTTGTCCAGGGGAGTGGGGATATCTAGGGGTATCCAGGGGTGTGGGGGCTGTCCAGTGGGGTGGGGGTTTCCAGGGGTGTGGGAGGTTTGTCCAGTGGGGTGGGGTGTCCAGGGTGTCTATGGGGCTGGGAGGGTGTCCAGAAGGGTGGGAGGGCTGTCATGGGGGTGGGGGCTATCCAAGAGGGTGGGGAATGTCTAGGGGTGTCCAGGGGTGTGGGGATATCCGTTGGGGTGGGGGGTTTCCAGGGGTGTGGGAGGGATGTCCATTGGGGTTGGGTTGTCCAGGGTGTCCATGGGGGTGGGGTGTCTAGGAGGGTGGGAAGGCTATACAGAGGGGTGGGGGCTATCCAGGGGGTGGGAGGGTTGTCCGGGGGTGTGGGGGTGTCTAGTGGGGTGGGGGTTTCCAGGTGTGTGGTAGGGTTTTCCAGTGGGGTGGGGGTGTCCAGGGTGTCCATGGGGGTGAGAGGGTGTCTAAGAGGGTGGGAGGGTTTTCTAGCGGAGTGGGGGCTGTCCAGGGGGTATGCAGGGGTGTGGGGGTGTCTAGGAGGTGAGGGGCTGTCCAAGAGGGTGGGGGATGTCTAGGGGCTGTCAAGGGGTGTGGGGGGTGTCCAGTGGGGTGGGGGTGTTCACGGTGTCCATGGGGGTGGCAGGGTGTCCAGGAGGGTGGTAGGGCTGTCCAGGTGAGTGGGGGTATTTCCAAAAGGGTGGGGGTTGTCTAGGGGGTGGGGGTTGTCCAGAAAAGTGGGGGTTGTCCAAGTGGTGTCTAGGGGTGTGGGGTGTCTAGTGGGGAGGGGGTTTCCAGGGTGTGGGAGGCATGTTCAGTGGTATGGGGGGTGTCCAAAGTGTCCTTGGTGGTGGGAGGGTGTCCAAAAGGGTGGGAGGGTTGTCTAGGGGAGTGGGGGTGTCCAAGGTGTCCATGGGGGTGGGAGGGTGTCCATGAGGGTGGGGGTTATCCAGGAGGGTGGGGGCTGTCCAGGGGTGTGGGGGTGTCTAATGGGGTGGGGGTTTATAGGGGTGTGGGAGGGATATCTAGTGGGGTGGGATGGTTTTGGTCTGGTTTTGGTCTGGTTTTGGTCTGTTTTTAGTATGTTTCAAGTTTTCTTTTACAGGTAATAGTTTTGGTTGAACGGTTTTTTTAAAAAATTGGTTTTTATGTCATTTATTTTATAACTGATGTAAAAATGAATGTTCATGGGTTTTAATATTTTTTATTTGAAAACCGACATAACAAATGCATGGGAATGGGTTTTTAGGTCGGTTATTTCATAACCAACATAATAAATGGAATGAAATAGGTTTTCACATTGGTTATTTGATAACACACATACCATATATGTTTTCATGTTGGTTATTATTTAACATACTTGAAAACGCTTGGTAGACTGGTTTATAACATCGGTTATGAACAAAACCGAACTTATAAACTCTTTGGAGGAACAATTTATTACATAATTTATTCTATAACAAACTTTAAAAAGTAGATACCAGGTCGGTTATTTAAAAATTGCTGTAATAAAACACAACTCCGAAGGATTTTCCACGTCGTTTTTTGATGATCCGATGTGAAAAAATGCTTTGGATTTTTGGTTTTTACGTCGGTTTTAAAATAACCACTGTAAAAAACAATATTTATAACATCTCCTATAATAACGTCATCCAAAATCTGACATAAAAAATAAAAAATAACTGCCCTAAAAAACATTTTTTGCACTAGTGACATAATGGTTCACTTGGTTATACAGGTAAAACGATGTGGTCATGTTCATTATAGATTTATGTACCCCATTGAATGGTATATACAGAAATTGTAAAGGTATATCAAGAATCTAAGTCAACCAGAATGTTTTAATGAAGAATGATATATTATTGAAGAAGTTTTGAATTATATATTGATTACCTATAATATGTTGATAGAATCGGTCTTCCAAAGTCTCATCATAGAAAATTCCTTATGGTTGAAGGTATTTCCAGAAGAGATGTTGTTATAATTAACATCACATAGTGGGATCAAGCTCACCTTTACATTTTACATAATATTAAAGATTTTGATCCATACGTTGAATCCCACAAATAAATTATTAGACATTTGAATTCATCAATTTATTATGTTTTGATATCAAATACACATAGTAAATATTTTATAGGATGGTCCCAAGATCATATTTATAAAGAGTTATCTAAAAATATGAATTTAATTGTCGAACGACCACAATGGATAGCCAGGGGACCAAATGAAAATTTTATATATTATATTAGTTTTGTAATTAATAGTTATAAATTATAAACAAAAGAACACGATCATTGTAGTATGATTCAAAATAATAGAGTTACGCTTATACCAGAAGAGACACACATATCTGTTTCTAAGTATAAAAATCCAATTTATCACTACTACAAACTAGGCCTTTAAAAGCGCTAGTAAAAGGGATTTATTAGAGATTAAAAAGCATTGATATTAAGAGATATGTTAAATGAAAACCTATAACATTGCTAAAAACCATTGATAAAGGGTACCTTTAATAGCACTAAAATTTTTATTAAAGGTACCCTTTTTCAATGCTTTTTTTAGTGTTGTTAAAAAAATTAGAAAAAAATTATTGTTTTCATGCAACCACATCCCCCTTTCTCAGTGATTGCATGCCCCCTTTCTTATTTCTTTTCAATCCCCAATGACCATCTCATTCCCCCACCCCCTTTCCTTAGATCTAGAAAGCTCCCCCAAATACCTTCGGGTGCCTAGATTTGATCCTAGGATGTACCTTATACGACCAGATTCCTTTACTACTTTACTATGTGTTTTTATTCTATATTTTATGACATTTCTATTTATTTGTATATATTTAGCAATGTGTGAAATATATATATAATTATATTTATTTAAATATATTATATATTAATATTCTTTTATATATATTTTAATATAAATATATATGTGTGTGTGTGTTTATTAATACACACACATATGTATATATAAACAATATATATACATATTAATGCATTTTTATAAGGTAAATAAAGTTGATAATTTGTTACTTTAAATAAAATTAATAATAAATATTTATTTTCATTTGGTTTATATGTTTAAGAATACATTTTTATTTAAATATTTTTAAATTTTTATTTGTACATTTTTTTATTATAAGTAAATATAAGAAAATATGAATATATTTAATTATAAATAAAACTACATTATGAACAATGATAAAAAATAAAAAACCATAATATCAATATTAATATAATCCCTAGGAACAAATTCAGTCTCCACCAAAAAAAAGACAATAAAACCCCTTTTAAACGAGGCTAAAATTCCATCGAATGTTAAAAAATTGAGATACCCTGACTAAAAACTCAGTTTTTGAGGCCTTCTGGGCTATTTTTGTCCTTGAAAATGCAATCAGGGGCTTCCCTTTATCACCATAGTGTATAGATCATCATAAGATTTTATTTTATATGTGGTAGATCACAAAATAACACTGATATTAAAAGTTAAGAACATTTTATGTTCAAGCTGGATTTTCAATTAATCATAGACCATTCATTAATTTATTTAATTTTATATAGTTTAATTATTTTTAAATAACTATTAATCGACAATAATAATCACAATATTAATTAATCCTATTTTTTAATTATTTTATAATGATTATTTTACTAAATCTATTATATATTAAATGTAAATACATATTTATCTTTATCTGAATTATATTTTAAAAATATAATATATTTATATCAATATAAATATAATTATATATTTATAAAATATTTTTAATGAAATATAATTTTTTTATTAAATATACCCTTTATCAATTCTACAAAAAGAACACTCATAGAGGGGGGACTTTATTATCACTTTTTTCTAGCACTGATAGGGGGGCCTTAATCGGCGCTTTTTTACTAGCACTGATAAAATCCCCCCTTTGTCAATGCTTTTATTTAATGCTGATGAAGATTCTCTTTTATCAACACTTTTAGCTAGAATTGTTAAATACAAGGACTATTAAAGGTTGAATCTGTAGTAGTGTATGTGAATATTCCATATTTGAATCATTGAAAAGATATACGATTTAGATTATACGACATTTCAAGTGCCTATTTTCCATTGCAAATTGGTTGATAACAGGAGTGTCGTGAAAATTGATGAAATGAGTTTTTTAAAGAGTAATTTCAGTGTCAAAGGGTATAAGGATGAGTCATTAATAATTTCATTACAAGAAGTTCAAGTATTTTATGTATCATATCCTATAAATAAGAATTGTTCGATTTTACTACTATCAACTAAAACAACTATAGGATCATATGAAAATTCAATCATGGATGACTCTTTCATTGAGAGGTCACAATAATTTCATGGTGGTACCAATGAAAAAAAATTCTTGTATATTAAATGGGACCACAAATAAGGGATTTGGATTCTCGATATAGGATATGAATCCATTTAAGCTTTAATGAAAATTAAGAGAGTTCAATTAGTAGGTTAAATTGTTTTTAATATACTATGGTTTCCCACATAATCATATGTGTTCAATACTGTATTAACATAATCTAAATTAAATATTTGAAAACTCATGTATACAATGAGTTATGTTGGGGTCACAACAAGAATGAATGTGCCAATTAATATAAATTTTTAGTGACATGTACAGCCTGTAATGAAGGAAATCCTTTGGGAAGATATTAAGGTAATGTTACGATATACTTTATCTATTTGACCAAAAAATAAATATAATGAAACTATGATTTAATTTTCATTATCCTTTATAGAGTTTATTTAGTTTATATTAATTTCATAAGAAATATGTGTTAATAGTTACTATAAAAGCCCATAGAGGCTTCCAATCACTTCTTACCATGATTCATCTCAGGGATGCTAAGGGGAAAGTAAAGCCCCAACCACTAGTTATGTATGCATGCATTATAAATCAGGAAACATGGAATGATTTCATCAGTGGTTACGATGAGAAATCATTTCAGGTGAATTGTAGTCAATAATATATTATTTCAAATTATTTAATTAATCTATATTGATTCAAAATTGATAAATTATTAAATAGTAAAGAAGTGCTGAAAATAAACAACGTACATCAAAACCAATGTACCCCTATTAAAAATTAAGGATAGGGTACTCTTCACTATAGAATAAAATAGTATGTATTTTAAATCTATAAAAAAAATTTATGTTATATTAAACAACATATGTCCCTTTTTTTATATTCAGATTGATGAATCAAAATCTGAAGCCACTTCTATCCCATGTCATCTGTCATGGAAGGATGCCTATGTAAATAAAGAGGGTAAACTAGTTGACGAGAACACAAAATAATTGTGAGAAACATGTGTAAGTATGAAATAAAAGTATTTTTTATGCTTTAAAATATTATTTCATAAAAATATAAAAAAATCATATGTTTTTTATACAGTTTAGATACAATAATTTGTAGCGATCATACATGAAGAAAAACTGATTTCAGTAACATTGAATCGTCCAAAACAATATATTAATGTTAAAATTGTAGGTTTTAGAGTGTCACATCAAAAATATTTAGAGAAGATGAGATCTTAAGAAGATACATAACATATGATGAAAGAATTGAAGGCACAAATATATTCCTTTCCAGATATTATTGTCTAGTCTGGTTTGGCATACCAATATATGCAAAAGGATCAAAGAGAACCGGAAATGGAACAAAGGTCAACACATGAAGAGCCAAATGACCCCACTAGATTTGAGGCTAGTCATTGCCCTCAACCACATACCTTACCTAAGGTAATAAGTTTTTTCATTACACTTTCTCATAAATGTGAATTAAAAAAAATGATAACTTTATATTTTTAAAATTCTGTAGGGTGAAGTTGTATATGATTTCTGTCTATCAACACCCACACACCACTTTATTGCAAGGGGTACAGTATATAATATCCTGGGAGACATGCTACTCAAAAAATAACTCCCAAAATATCACATGAGTGTGGGGATTGAAGTAGCTCAAGAGCTAACCATTCAGTTTCCTATTCCACTTCAAGATCCAAATATTACATTGGTCAATGATGTTACTGGAACTTTTCCAACATGGACTTATAATCTTATAAATATGCATGAGGTATGTCCTTAATATTTTTTTTCAAATGAAAAACCTAAAAAAGTTGATGAAAAAAGGTATGAAGTGAGGTATCGTATTATAGAAGGGTAAAACAATTGTGAAATGAAAGGTTGGATAAAGATAATCCCGTGAAATAGACAAAAAAAATAAAAGGACCTTCTAAAAGTACCTTTTCGCCGCTAGTTCCACGGGAGTATATATTAACATTATAACTTCATTCAAACACCATATTCAAATATAGAGATATGTTTTACATTCAATATGAAAAATAAATATTTGGAAATTTCATTATAGATGCAGTTGGTCTCAAGAGTATAAATGATATTATCATGTTTGAATGGATGGGAGTCTCAATTATGGATACATACATGAGGTACATTTTCAAAATCCATATATCCAAAAAAATGATCTAGCATATTAATTAAAGTTAATAATTATTCATATTTTCTATAGGTATTTATATTACTACTATATAAATGGAAAACCCAGCAAAGCATGATTTAGATTCATTAATTCTTATATCATTTCTATGTAATAAATTTATTTGGAAGTGAAATAAATTGATAAGAAAAAATATGAACTAAGTGAGGTGTTTGAGAAGAAAATAACATAAGATAGAATCTTCTTGATGCCTATAATACAGGGTTAAAACTATTAAATCTAATCATATAAAATCTACTTTTCTTTTTTCTTTACTTATTTGATTTTGTCTTTTCAGGAAGCACTGAATACTGATCACAATCAATCTGGATACCCTAAATATTTATTTTTTGGATCTAATGCAGGGATTTCCATCAAAATGACTACAGATTATGTGTATTTTAAACTTGTAATGAACTGAAATCAATATTTAATAAATAAACATCTAATTATATGTTGTAGGTTTTTTTAATGATAATTTTTTTATAATAGGATGATATGTAAATATAGGCTAAATCCTGGTATGAGGTCTGTCATTGAACATAATAATCCTATGGATTTATTCAAATAGAAACAAATTAAAGTATATAAATAAATATTTTAACTATAAAAACAAATTTCAAAACAATTTTATTATTTTGGTTAATGTTTCTATGGTTTCTAAAGTAAGATACCAACAATGATTGTGGATATTATGTTTGAAATTTCATTAAATATATCATATACTCTAAAATACTAGCATCCCTAAACAAGTAATTTATTATGGTAATTAAAATTTCATTAAAAATATTTCTTAATTTTTTTTTGTCTATATTTTATCAATATTATCAATATTTATAATAATCTACATTCTCAAAAGAAGAAGTAAATTTCTTTAGAGATGATTGGGCAGATTACGTGGTGTTAGAATGTTTTCTGAATTCAAATTTATGTTATTACCTATTAGGTTTATGATATAGTATGGTCTATGGACTTAGAGATATATTAGGGAAGTGAAGCATTAATATCAGAATACTTAGATATTATTTTTTATTTGTTTTTCATGGAGGATTATAATGAGTGAAAATGATTTGTTTATAAATGAATGAGTAGAATACATGGTTTGAGAATGTATAAAAACATCATGATGAGTAGAATTACTATCACTTATTTAGTTAATTTCCTTATCATTTTATATTTTTTTAATTTCCTTATCATTTTTATCTAATATTTATTTTGATAAATTTACACATTAGTTCAAAACACATGTTACATGCTCAAAACCAAAAAATAATTCAGATTGTTTTGACACTTTAATATAACAATCCATAAGACATTTTTGATGTTTAGAAGTTGACTTCACATCAATCTGACACATGATGTGATTGGTATGACTCAAATTTAATAAATTTCATAGAAAAGATTCATTTTAGTTTGAAATGTATATCACATAGCCAAAACTAAGAAAATTAGCTCATATTATTTTCAGTGTTTAGGAAAATGATCCATAATTCATTTTTGATCTGTAATAATCAAACACACATCAATTTGACACCTGATATGGTAGATATGACTCTAAATATGAGTTTTCAATATAAAATTTTCATTTTAGTTTAAAAAGTGTGTCACATAGAAAAAACTAAACAAATGAGCTTATATTGTTTTCAAATTTTAGGGAAAAGTCATTATTTATTTTTCATATATATAAATTGACCTCACACCAATCTGAAACATGATGTTGTTGGTATGACTCAAAGTATGTGTTTTTGATATAAAAGTTTCATTTTAGTTTAAAATGCATCTCACATCACCAAAATTAAGAAAATGATCTCAATTTGCTTTAAAATTTTATGAAATAAATTGATAATTCATTTTTAATGTGTACAAATTGACCACACATCAATATGATACCTGATGTGGACGGTATGACTCAATGTGTGTGTTTTCAATATAAAAGATTCATTTTAATTTAAAACTTGTGTCACATCTCTAAAACCAAGTATACGATCTTGGATTGTTTTAAAACTTTAAAAAAATGATCCATAATTCATTTTCATGTGTAGGAATTTACTACACACCAATATCATACACGATGTGGTCGATATGACTAAAATAAGAGTTTTCAATATAAAAGTATCATTTTAGTATAAAACACATAACATAGTCAAAAATGGGAAAACATGCTCAGATTATTTTCAATATTTCATAAAATGACCCATAATTCAATTTTTATGTGTAGGAATCGACTAGACATTAGTATGACACTCGATTTGGTCAATATGACTTGAAGTGCATGTTTTCAATAAAAAACTATCATTTTAGTTTAAAACATGTATCAAATATCCAAAACTGATAAAATGAGCTCAAATTGTTTTCAAAAATTAGTTAAATGATCAATAATTCATTTTTGATGTGTAGTAATTGATCGCACATTAATTTGACACTAGATGTTATCAGTATGACTCAAAGTGCATGTTTTCAATACAAAAAGTGTCATTTTAGTTTAAATAGAGTGTCACATATCCAAAAAAAATAAAATAACCTCTAATTGTTTTCAAACATTAGAAAAATGTTCCATAATTCATTTTTTACATATAGAAATTAACCTCATTTCAATCTAATAAACGATATGGTCAATGTGACTCAATGTGAATGTTTACAATATAAAAGTGTTATTTTAGTTTAAAACACACATCAAATAGATAAAAATAAGAAAACAAGCTCGAATTGTTTTCAAAATATAGGAAAATGGTCCATAATTCATTTATGACATGTAAGAATTTGTTTTATATAAATTTGACACATGTTGTGACTGATATGACTCAAAGTGTGTGTTTTCAATATAAAAGTGTTATTTTAGTTTAAAACACACATCACTATCCAAAATTGTCCAAACGAGATCATATTGTTTTCAAACTTTGGGATAATGATCCATAATTCTTTTTTGATGTGTAGAAATTAACCTCACATCAATCCAACACATTATGTACTAGTTTTGACTCAAATTGACTGTTTTTAATATATAAGTTTCATTTTAGTTTAAAATACACATCACATAGGCAAAACTAATCATAAAAATCTCAAAAAAAATTCTCATAATTTTATCCGCTATTACTTAATTAATTTCCTTATCATTTTTATTTGATACTTATTTAGTTAATTTTCACAGTGATAATGCTTGAAGATGAACAAGAAATAGTGTAATAGTTGAAGGATTGTTCTCAAAAATCAAGTGCTCTTGAATTGACTCACATCCATAGTGAGTTTTTTATCACCATATGTGTGATCTATTTTAAGAGTACATGCTTTCCATAACAAAAAGAAATGGTGTGATGTGTAATAATCAACTGCAACCCAATCTGATACATTGTGTGTCTAGTATGATTCAAATTATATATTTTTACTTTAAAATTGACATGTTTTGTTTAATTTCATTATTTATAGTATTACTAACAGAAGAATTATTTTCGTTTATAGGTTTATTCCTTTTTATAGTTGGGATGGTTAGTTCGACAACTAATAGCATGACCGAGGGTCGGGGGCCAAAGACAAAGGAACATTGATGTTTTTGAATGTTTGTGATAAATTGTGCTTACCCATATAATTTTAAAAACCAATTTTTTAAATTTCTATAATATATTGTTTTTTATTATTATTTTGTAAATTTTATTTCAATGAAATTCTATATTTTCTCTCCCTATATTTTCTCTTTTCTCCCTATTTTGGTTGTTACAGCATACTATAATTTTGACAGTAAAATGTTGTAGTATTCCCCTTTATCAGTGTTAGAAAAAACACTGATAAAGGGATACTTTATCAATGCTATGAAAAGAACTGATAAAGGGATCCTTTATCATTGCTAAACTAGCACCAATAAAGGACCCCCTTTATTGGTGTTATTTTTATCCCTGATAAGGGATCCCTTTATTAATGCTAAATAAAAGCACTGATAAAGGGACACCTTTATTAGTGCTGATAAAGGCTTAGGTATTTTAAGGGTGCTTTGATTTTAAGTGCTTTTTTGAGATAAAAAATCCCTATTATAGCACTATTAAAGGCCTTATGTATAGTAGTATTTATTGTATTGTAAAACTTATAATGAAACTTCCACTGAAACTTCTACTTAATGGATTTATAATTATTAATAAAAAATTTCGAAAAAATATGTAAAACGTTTCTTATAATTTCATTTATTATAAATTTAGTTTTAGTTATAATTTCATATTTTATTTATATTTTTATTCATATAAGGAATACATTTTTAAATGGTACATTATATTATATTTATAAAACTTATGTAACAAATATAATACATATTTTATATCATTGAATTTATTATAAATATACTTATTAGAATTTAATTTTTATTAATATATTCTTTTGTTTTATAAATATATACCATTATTGTATTGTGAAACTACCACTTAAACTTCCATTGGAACTTCAAATAAAATTTCCACTTAATGGGTTTATAATTTTTATTAATACTGATTTTGTAAAAAAAAATATTAAATATATCTTATAGGTTCATTTATTATAAATTTATTTTTAGTAATAATTTCATATTTTATTTATATTTTTATTTGTATTGAATATAGTTTTTTTAATGGTAAATTATAATATATTTATAAAAATTATGTAACAAATATAATACATATTTTATATCATTGAATTTATTATAAATATATTTATTATTTATAAAAATTATGTAACAAATATAATACATATTTTATATCATTGAATTTCTTATAAATATATTTATTAAAATTTATTTTTTATTAATATTTTATTTAGTTTTATAAATATATATTTTTGTTGCATTGTAAAACATCCACAACAACTTCCACTAAGACTTCCACTGAAACATCCAGTTAATTGATTTATAATTGTTAATAATAAATATTTTTTAAAAAAAAATTAATATATATTATATGTTCATTTATTATAAATTTAGTTTTAGTTGGAATTTTATATTTTATTTATATTTTTATTCATATAAAATATACATTCTTAAATGGTAAATTATATTGTATTTATAAAATTTTTGTAACAAATATAATACATATTTTATATCATTTAATTTATTATAAATGTATCTATTAAAATTATTTTTATTAATATATTCTTTATTTTTATAAATATATACTTCTATTATATTGTGAAACTTCCACCAGAACTTCCACTCAAACTTCCACTTGAATTTCTACTGAAACTTTTTTTGGAACTTCTTCCATTATAAATTCCACTTAATTGATTTATAATTTTTATTAATAAACATTTTTTAAAAAATATATTAAATATATCTTAAAATTAATTTATTATAAATTTAGTTTAATTATATTTTCATATTTTATTTACATTTTTATGCATATAGAATATATGATCTTAAATGGTAAGTTATATTATATTTATAAAAATTATGTAACAAATATAATAAATATTTTATATCATTTCATTTATTATAAATATATTTATTAAAATTTAACTTTTTTTTAATATATTATTTAGCTTTATAAATATATACTTTTTTATATTTTGAAACTTCCACTAGAATGTCTCGTAGAATTTCTTCCACTGGAACTTCCAATTAATAGATTTATAATTGTTATTAATAAAGATTCTATAAAAATATATCAAAAATATCTTATAAGTGCATTTATTATAAATTTACTTTTAGTTATAATTCCATATTTTATTTAAATTTTAATTTATATAGAATATACATTCTTAATTAGTAGATTATATTATATTTATAAAACTTATGTTACAAATAAAATTCATATTTCATATCATTGAATTTATTATAAATATATTTATTAAAATTTAATTTTTATTAATATATTATTTAGTTTTATAAATATATACTTTTATTGAATTGTGAAAATTCCACTGGGACTTCCACTAAAACCTCCACTTAATTGATTTATAATTATTATTAATATAAATTTTTTAAAAAATATATTAAATATATCTTATAAGTTCATATATTATAAATTTAGTTTTAGCTATCATTTCATATTTTATTTCTATTTTTATTCATATAGAATCACTACTACAAAATATACCTTTAACAACACTGACCTTTATTAGTACAAGCAAAAAGCACTAATAAATGTGTCTTTTATTAGTGCTTTTGTATAGCAATGATAAAAGGTAACCATTATCACTGCTTTATTTTTAGCATTGATAAAGGGTAGCCTTTATCACCAATTTTTTAGCGCTGATAAAGGTGCAAAATAAAATAGAATAATTAAACAAATAAAAAATTTAAACAATATTAACAATTTTATTGATTAAATAATTATTGATAAAAAACTATAAATTTAATATACATATATATATTATAAATATTAATAAATATTACATATTAAATATGTAGATATGTAAAATGAATAAAATGAAATAATTAAACAAATAAAAATTAAAAATGAGTAAATTAAGAAAAATATTAAACATTTTTTAATTAAATAATTATTGATAAAAATGAATAAATTTAATATACATATATATAGATTATAAATATTAATAAATATTATATATTAAATAGAGAACATTGAACTTGGTTGAAATAAGAAGATCAGTGAGGGTTTGGGAGTGCTTTCTGATGGTAATTCCAATATGATTTAGCCCAAATCATTCATGTTGATACCACACTTTCTTAGATCTATTCTTCTGGTTGGAGGTCAAGATGCGGAAGGTAATCATCAATTTGTATTTTAAAACCAAAAATAATCTTCTATAGGGGTGAATGGAGAAAATGATGTGGGTATATTGGGTCTACTTGGTGTTCTAAGGGTTGTTGTGATGCCAATCGGAGTGGGCGGCTCACATCAACCTATGGTGGTGACAGGTGTTGTAGCCATTAATGGAGAAGGAAATGTGTGTAGATCAAACCTACTCAGTGCTTGGAGTGTTGTGATTCTGGTCGGAGTGGGTGGATCGTGTCGACCTATAGAAGTAATAGATGTTGCGATCATTAATAGAGAAGATGAAGTGGGTAGATCCGATTTTCTCGGTGCTCGAAGTATTGTGATGTCGATTGTATTAGGTAGTGTGCAATGATCTTTGGTAGTAACAGATGTTGTAGTGGTGTATGGTGAGGATAGTGTGCATAGACCCTGAGTGTTGCCTTTTATTCTTGGTACTTGATGTGGGATTCATGGGGTTTCTGTTTCAGGAGGGCACTCAGGTGATGTCCCTGACCAACAGGGTGATCCTATTTGGCATCCTCTGATGACACATAAAGATTTCTCTGCTGGTAGGATCTTTTAGAAAGGATCATTGACCTGTGTTGATGCTAATCACGATACCTTCTTGGAGCATCTATTTTTCGATAAGAACTTTCAAATTGGTAGGGTCATTCTTCCCAAAGTTCAAAAGCCATAGTAGCTTGAGGATCTTGTTTGTAGGATCTCCTTTCTATGGGTGTTTTCGGATTGGAAGTGTATTTTGTTAGGTGGGGGTTTATTTCACTGCTTGTTTCAATTGGATGAAGCCAGAATCCATGCATGGACCACCAGTTCGTTACTTTTGAAGTTGGGAATGCTTTGTCTTCATGAATGGATGGTGTATTTTAATGTATCAAGGCTCAAAGATTTTTTTGGCACAAGTATGGATCAGGTTGCATGGCTTCAACTGGATTTTCACTACTACAAATACGGCTTTTATCAGCACTAAAAATGGCCTTTATCAGCTCTAGAAAAGCATTGATAAATCCGGCGAAGATAAAGGGGGGTCCCCTTTATTAGTTCTCCAAAAAGCGCTGATAAAAATAAAAAAAATTAAAAAAATTAAAAAAATTAAAAAAAATTAAAAAAATACTGCCAATTTCAGGGGGGCTTTTTACAGCGCTTGAGCCCCCCTTTATCAGCGCTTTCCCACACCTCCAGCACCAGCCCTCACCACTTACACCCTTTATCAGCGCTATCCCTTTAAATCAACCTTGTGTGTGCACCCGTGCCGCCTCCACCCGGATTTGATCTCGAGTCCTCCCCACTACACACCTAAATCCTTTGCCACTACCCTATATTGATTTGTTCTCTTATTCATTATATATATATTTATTTATATATATATTTCGTTATATTTATTCATATAGTAATATATATTTATATTAATATATATAGTTATATTAATATATATATATAGTTATATTAATATATATATATATTGTTATATTAATATATACATATTGTTATATTAATATATATATATATAGTTATATTAATATATGTATAATTATATTAATATATAGTAGTTATATAAATATTCATATATTGGTATTTTAAAAAAAATTGATATTGGTTATTATTTAGATAAATCTAATATATTTTATATGTAAATATGTTTAATTATTTATTCAAAAAAAATTAATTTTTAGGTGTGAATATATAAAAAATATGTACATATAGTTACATATTTGATTATAAATAGTAGTGCATTATAAAAAAGGATGAAATTTTAAATACATAATATCAATATGAATGTAATACCTTGGAATAAATTTAGTCCCCACCAAAAAAGCCAATAATACCCCCTTAAACGAGGCTAAAAATCCACAAAATGTTAAAAAATCTGGGTACCCCAACAAAAAAACTCAGTTTTGGAGGCCTTCTAGGCCTCTTTTGGCCTCGAAAAATGCTTGAACGGGTTCCCCCCCCCCCCGATCACAAAGACATAGAGCTCGTCGCAGGCTTCGATTTGATATGTGGTAGAGCTCAAACGGACACCTGGGTCAAAAGTTATGGTCGTTTGAAGTTTGAGTTGCGTTTTCAACATATTTTGGATCTTTTTTCATTTTTTTTATTTTTTTATTCTTCAAATTGTTATTAAATGACTATTACTCCATAATAATTATCAAATTATTAAATAAAAATATTTTTTAAATTTTTTAAGAATCCATTTTCACTAAATATCTTATATATTAAGTATATTAAGTGTAAATGTATATTTATACTTATCTAAAATATATTTAAAAATTATATATTATATTTATATCAATACAACTATATAACTATATTTATATATTAATATATATTTTTTAAAAAAATTGAAGTTGACCCTTTATCAGTGCTACTAAAAAAGAGTTGATAACCCCCCCCCCCCCCCCCACCTTATCAGCGCTTTTTCATTAGTGCTGATAAAGGGGTGGCGCTGGCCTTGCCCAGTTTTGTGGTAGTGATTTATAGTATCCAAAAATCTTGCATCATATTGCTGCTACTATTTTCATTTTGATTCGCCTAGATAAGGAGACAGAGCATGTCAGGTATGTTCACTTTATGAGAATGCTAGTTGAAATTGATTTGAGTTCCACTCTTATTAGAAACATGACTCTCACTACTTCTAATGATGATATAAAAATCAGTGTTGAGTATGATAATTGTCCTGATTTATGTCAAAATTGTAAATAAGTTGGTCATTTGGATTAGAAATTTAGGAGGAAATTTTTTGATTTTGTGGTTTGGAGGGGAATCCTTCAAAGGTATGTCATGGTCATAGTAAAATAAATTCATCTACACCTCATGGGATGTCAGTACCTAGGTGGCCTAGGAAGTAGTCGATAGAATATATAGGTAAGCAGTCTTGAAATTAAGGGGTTTCAAGGAGAAAGAATAAATCTGTGATGGTTAATCAAGAGTTGAGAAGAACTTCATAGACTGATATTACCATGCCTGAATAGAAGAATTGTGGGTTTCAAAAGGGCTGTTGCAGACACTGGGATGGAGCAGACTCAGGTTGGCAATGTTAGTGAGGCTACTATGGAAAATGAGTAATCAGATTACAGATGTAGTGATTTTCAATCAGAACATGTTCAGCAAGTTGGAATCCCTAATTTTATTGTCACACAATTCACTGGTCGGTATGGGATAGATGAGGTTATGGGTGTTGTGATCAGGTGTTCTCCGTTTATAATTGATGTGCAAGATCGCATTGTGTAGCTGCTAGATGTAGACTTTTCAGGGCATATACTACAGGATGATATGATTGGATAATTTGATGTTCAGCAAATCATGTACTATCTTTAAGAGATTTTGAAAGTCTTCAATTCTTCAGGAATTTCAGGTAAATGGGAATTATTTCAGATGGTGGAAGTGACAAGGAAATGTTGATGGTTCGGCTTGACACTACTCATATTTGATCTACAAGTAGTGGTGAACCTGTCTCTTTTAAGGATGTTATTTTAAATTCATGGTCAAGATGGTCAGAAGTAAAGGTCTTGCTCTAGTTCCCCCAAAAAGAAGGATGAAGAAGAATTATTCCAGTCTGCCCAGGAATTCAGCTATCAGGTCATCTTCCAAGACATTAAAGAATCAGATCACTCTTGAGTAGAAAGGGTCCAAGGAGAGGACCCTTGGGATCCTCAATCAAGGAAATTCATAGTCAGAGTGGAAAACTATTGTTGATGATGATTATTATGATTATGATTATAGAAATAATCCTTCTTTTCTTGATCCATAATTTTCTTTTTGGATAAGGGTATGCCTCTTTGTATGACCTTGTCTGTCTTCTTGTTTGTCTGTTATCTTTTTATTCATCTTTAATAAACTGTCATGAGATTTGGCTTCTTGTTGGACATTTTTTGATAAAATGGATAAATTTTAATAATTGAAAAAATAAAATTGAATAAATTGTAATAATTAAACAGAAAAATTAAAAAAAAAATATATTACAAAATTAGTAAAAAAATTATTAATGAAATAATTATTAACAAAAATGAACAAGTTTAATATATATATATATATAAACTATAAAAAGTAATAAATAATATATTGAAAATTAATAAAATGTAATCATTAAAAATATATTAATGTCTTATTCATTTTTAATGTTGTATGATTTTTCAATTTAACATATATCAAGCGTGTTTTACATTAATTTCACTTACTTATATGTAATTAAGGCATTTTTATATACAACATACACACACAAATATTTATGCAATTAATTAAATCATATATAGAAACATATACACCTAATATTTTTGTAATTTATTCAAGTTTTATTACATTTTAGAATTTAATTATAACATGATACATTTAATATATTATGATTTTAATCAGTCAATTTTATTTATTTAATTTTAATATTATTACAATTATGTATTATTTATTCATATTTAATATATATATTTTTTGTATTTAATCATTTTATATTATTTATTAATGTATATTTATTTACTATGTTTTAGTATTTTCAATATGTATTCATCTTTACTTCAATATATATCCATATTTTTTTAATAATTTATATTTAATTAATAAAACTTATCCATTTTTAAAATATTTTTAAAGTGTGATCATTTTTAATTATTCAATTTCACTCATTTTTAAAATGTAAGTATTTAATATTATATATTCATTAATAATTTTAAAAGTATATTTGTAAATAAATATATATAAATTAATATATTTATAAATGTATATTTACTATATTTATATATTTATATATTTATAATTATTATAAATAAATAAATATTGTTTTTTGAAAATGTATTAATATAATTCTAAATAAATAATTATATATATTTAAATAAATATAAATTTATAATAAATTTATTTAAATAATGAATTTAATATATTTATATTTATATTTACATTTATATTTATACTTATTATATATATATAATTAGATAAATATATATAATGATATAAATATAGAAATATTATTTTTTAAAAGTATTCATATATTTATAAATAAATAATTATATATTTAAATAACTATAAAATTATAATTAATATAATTAAATAATGAATATATTTACTATATTTTTCTTTATATTTATTTATTAAATATATATATATAATTATATATATATATAATTATATAAATATATTTATAATTATAAAATTATAATAAATATATATAAATAATGAATATATTTACTATATTTATATTTATATATATATAATTATATAAATATATAATGATATAAATATATTTATAATTATAAATAAATAATTATAAATCTATTTAAAGATATCTTTATTTATAAATATATTTAATATATTTATAATTATAAATAAAAAATAATTTTTTAACGTATTTATGTAATTATAAATAAATAATTATGAATTATAAAAAATAATTATATAATTATATGAATATATTTTACATTTTATTATTTATAATTATAATTATAAATAATTTATCAGTGCTAAAGTTTTAACGATGATAAAGGTTCCTTTTATTAGTGTTAAAGAAGCATTGATAAAGATGCCTTTTATCAGCACTTATCAATTTAGTGGTGATAAAAGGTATCTTTATCAGTGATTTTTTGCAAGGACTGATAAAATTATGCTTGGTCTATTTAAATGAACTCTAACCATGATTTATTCAGTCACGATTCTCAAGCTCTCACAAAACTCCCCGGATTTCGGTGCTCCTCCTCTACATTCTCTTAAACGAATCAAGGCTAGAATCTAAGGTATGTTATTTTCTATTTCTCCTCTCTCATTGAATTCTTATTTGGGTTCCACGATTTGCATTTTTGTGATTTTCTCAATCATGAAGAACCTTTTCTCTCTTCTCCCATAACGTTAGTTGTGATTGGTCTCTCTCATTCTTCCTCATTGTTTTCATTCTTGTTGCCACCTTCACTCATGGCTCTTTCCATTGTTAGAGTTATTATTGTCACTATCACCATTGTCCACATTTCTCCACCGAACAGTCCCTATGATTATTCCCCTTATGTTACATGTTCATTGCATGTCATAGATATCATATTGGACAATAATGGATCTTTTAGTGCTTCAAAATGGAAATGGGTTGTATGCTTCACATGTAATTTTGGGGACTCATTTTTTCCATCATTACAATCTTTTCGGCTACCCATGGAGTGATATCTTCTGTTATAGAGTGAGTAAAGACTGTTTGGTTCAGAATATTATTGTGCATCTATAAGGTCATCATCCCATCAATTTTTGTAATTGACTCTTCGTTTTTTCAAACATGTTCCTATCACAAACAACAACCAATTGGACATTTACCTACTTAATATGTAGTTCAATGGTATTTATTATAATCATTTGAGTTTCCCTAAAAATATTATTGAAAAAAATATGGATTCATACATTCTATCTTTAGTTGGAAGGACCAAGGTCTCCATGTATATTTTCCATGTCTTTAGGTCTCTCTGTGAAGTCTGTTAATGATATAAGAGTCTTAATTCCCTCAAACTACAATATTACAAGCCACCATGATTTTTATTTCACATGCTCGTTACTTTTTTCAAAATAATGCTACATTGATATGTATATTTCTTTATATACATATGTTAATATTATATGAATTTCAATTTAATTAAATGTTTTTAATAAAAATATGGTTCAAATAATATTGATTATCACCTTCTATTATTTGATTTTATAGTGTTTTCTGAAATCTTTTTTTATTAAAGTGATAAAAAATGAACACTTATGTTTTAAAAATTATATTTTTTATATGTAACATGATATAAGGAATAATTAAAATTGAATTTAGGTTATTTTTTAATATGAGTGGGTTTAGAGTATACATGAGATAAAAATATTTTTTTAAAATAGTAAGTGCTAGGTTTTATTTTGTTTTTGAAACAAATTTGTCTTTTGTTTTTTGTTTTAATTATATGTAATAAACAGTTTCTCATTAAATATATAAATTACTTCATGATTTACTTTAAGTATAAGTTTATCTATATTAATTTCACAATATTTAGACAGTGTAGGTTATTTAATATTTTATAATGTATGTATTTTAGAGTATTTTTTGAAAATATATAATATATTGTTTATTAACCATTGAAATATCTTATTCATGATTAAAATAATTAAATAATAATTAAATAACTCCATTAATAAGGGTTTTAGATTGGTTTTTAACATAATCAATGATAGTGAATATTTTTAATTATTTTAGATTTGAGAAAACATGTGTTATATAAAATCTTGATCAATTATTATGTATTACACATGCAATAATATAAATATTTAAGTGATTATCATGTTTTATTATTTGATTAAGGAATTTGGTGTTTACGATACCAGATTATTTATAATTTTTATATATGTATTTAAAATTTTATTTTTCAGATGAAATGGTTTGTATTATATATATATATATATATATTCATAGGATTAATATATTCTTTAAATTGTTTTACTGTAATCATACAAAAATATGGTTTTAATAATATTTATATTGTAAAATGAACCCATACACATTGATAAATAATTTTTTGATTGAGGGAACTGTATGAATTATTATAAAATGTAACATGATTTCTTTCTAGACATTATAATTTTAGGAAATGGAAAACTTTTGCGACTTTTATTTAGTAAGTCTTCATTTTTATCTTTTTATACATTTTTTACTAATTTTTTAACTAATGTTTTTTGTTTACTTGTCTAATAATTTATTCTCTAGAGTTTTTTTTGAGAATTATTGTATTAAACATAATATGTGACTAATTTTTTTATTAAATTTAAATAAATATTACCTTATAATATTTTCTTTTAATAATCACTTGATATCATTTTAAATTATTTTTAATATACCTCTTAATGTATGATTACAATATTTTTCTACAAGAAATAAATTTTTGGATGTGATAAAAATAATTTTCATCATATATTATAATATGATGGGTATTATGTGAGGGCTAGGTATGGTATGTTAGAATTCAAGTTACTTTAGACTTGTTATTGATTCATCGAGGGCTAGGGTGAGGGTGATGTGACATTGGTGTTGTTGTTTGTTCTTGTTTATGTTTTTTCATAAGTTAGGTTTAACAAATGTATTATGTCACCCATTGTGTGGTTCTTTTCTAAGGGAAACAATTATGTTAATAATTCACCATATTTAAAATTCACTTTTTAAGAATAATTGATATGTTATACCCATTTCATGATTTGTATGAAATAAGTACATGTGATGGTTATCCCTAAGGGATAGTCCTGGATGCTAGGGTATGAGGTTGAATGTCATGGTACCTGTGATGTATTTATTTCTATAGGTAGATAAATAATTTTTTCTCCTCCTATGAATCAAATGTTATCCTCTTGTTAGTGAAATGATTTGAATGTCAAGGAATAATTATGGTATAAACTTATGGAATGATTAGTATTATTCACTAGTATTAAATGAAATAGGTACATTTGAATATCATGGTGTCCTAGATAATACATAATGACTCACATGTATATTTTGAGTTTTACTACTTTGAACATGTGTTCAAATATATGCATTGTTGTATATTTTAGGGGCCCTCCTAGTATTTACTTGTTTATTTTTATACTCACATCCTACACATGAACCTCAGTGGATATAGAGATCTTAAATTTGAGATACATGTGAGAGAAAAGGACTAGTGACATAGATTAGAGTTGGTGCATCTCAGTAGGGATGAGTTGATGTTCTCATGATATTGTTAGGGACCTTTTAGCATTTTAAGATAAATTTAGATGATAACACCTACCATAATGGAGTAATTATTTTCTTAAATTCAATTAATACTTTCCTTCAAAATGGATTCATGCTAATAATTTTAATAAAGATATGAATATGGGGTTATAGAGTTCATCAAGTGTGCAATAGAGAATGCATACTACCCTTCTCAAATCCTTGTTTGGGTTTGTGTTGTTGTTATTCAAGAAAAATTACATGTTTGAATAATCATGTGGAAAATACCTATTTCACATGATAATGTTACCAATATCAAGGAAGAATAGATTGTTAATGATGAAACTGAAGAATTATTAGGAGATCAATAGCATATTTATGAAAAAAATAACAATGATGAAGCATCACAACATTGAATAAAATTATCAAGGTAAGAAGTTAGGGAATAAAATTTAAAGTTGGTTAGAATCAACATGGACAACATATTGACCCCAATAAGCCAGTTTTCATTAGTTATGTTAGGGTCGCAACGAGGATGAATGTGTCGATTGATATTGATTCGTGGAACTATGTCCAACTTGTAACGAAAGAAACCCTTTGGGAAGATATAGTGGCAATGTTACAATATACTTTCTCTTTTTTACTGAAAAATTATATAATGAAATTTGATTTAGTTTTCATTATTCCTTTTAGAGTTCATTTATTTTGGAATATTTTCATAATAAATTTGTCTTAATGTCTATTGGAAGAGCCTATAGATGATTTCAAAATCTTCTACCAAGTTACATCTTAGGTATATTGAGGGGAAAGTAAAGCCCCACCCACTAGTTAGTTATGCAGACATTATAAACCATGAAACATGGGCTAATTTCATCATTCATCATAATAATAAATCATTTCTGGTGCATTGCAGTCAATAATATATTATTTGATATTATTTATTTTATCCAATTTGATTCAAAAAAATTAATTTATGAAACATTAAAAGAGTTATGAAAATAAAGAATGTGTATCAAAACCAATGAACCCCTATCAAAAAGTAAGGATAGGGTACGCTTCACTAGAGAAGAAATTAGTATGTATTTTAAATAAACAATAAAAGTTTTATGTGATATGAAGCAACATATGTTCCTTTTTTTATATACTGATTGATAAAGAAAAATCCAAAGCCACTTCCATCCTACGACATGTTCTAAAGAAGGATTCCCACATAAATAAATAGGGTAGACTAGTTCATAAAAACAAAAAAATCGGTATGAGAAACATGTGTAAGTATGAAATAATAGTAATTTTTTATTATTCATTATATTATTATATAAAAATATCTATTTGTGTTCATACTTTTTTATTTGTTTTATACACAAGAATAAGTAGTGACCGTATTAGAAGAAAAACTACTTTCAGTAGTTTTGAAGCGGCCGCAACAATATGGTCGCATTAGAGGATTAGGTTTTGGAGTGTATCCTCAAGAATATTTTGAGAAGATAAAACAACCTGAAGATACATATAAGATTGTGAAAGGATTAGAAACAAAAATAGATGCTTTGAAAGATATTATTGTTTGATCTGGTTTGGAAGACCAATGTATGAGAAAGGATCAAAGTGAACCGGTGGTGGAAAAAAGATCCGCACATGAACAAAATGACCCCCACTATCTTTGAGGCTAGTCATTCCCCTAAACTGTATAACATACCTGGGGTAATCAATTTTTTCATTACTCTTTCTCTTAAATGTGAACCAAATAACTTCCAAAAACTTTATATTACAAAAATTATGCAGTATATAGTTGTCTGTGATTTGTTTCTTTCAACACCCATGCACCACCTTGTTGAGAGGGGTACAATGTATAATATCCTAGGAGACAAGATAAACTAGAAATACCTCCAAAAAGATCACATGATAGTGGGGATTGAGGTATCTCATGATCTGAATGCTATGTTTCTTATTACACTTGATGATGTGGATATTACAATGGTCAATGATGCTATTGTAACTTTCATATCATCATCGTATAATATTATAAAGATACATGATGTTTGTATTTAATAAATTTTTTTTATATGAAAAACCTGTAAAAGTTGATAAAAAAGGTCTAAATGGATGTATGATATTATAGATGTATAAAGTTATAGGGAAATGGAAGGTTGGATCAAGACAATATAGTGAATCGACCAAGAAATCAAAAGAACCTTTCAGGAGTACCTCCTACTAGTTCCATAGAAACATTGATTATCACTAAAACTTCATGAATAGACCAAATTTAAAGATGAAAATATGTCTTAAATTCCATAAGGAAAAGAAATATATATAACTTTCATGGCATACATAATTGGTCTCGAGACTATAAATGAGATTCTCAAGCATGAATGGCTAGGAGTCTCAGTTGTAAATATATACATAAGTTACATTTCCATAATATATTTGTCCAAATAGTTATCTAATATGTTTATTAAAGTTAATAACTATTCATATTATCTATAGTTGTTCATATTACTACTATATAAATAAAAAACTATCCAAATCATGATTTGGATTCATTAATCCCTATATCATTTCTATTGAAAAAACTTACATTGGATAAGGAAGAAATTGAGAATAAAAGGGATGAACTAGTCGAAGTTTTTGAGTGAAAAATATCAGATGAAAGACTATTTTTTATGGATAAAATGCAGAAGTAAACCTCAAAAATCTAATAATACAAAATATATTTTAAATTTTTGAATTATTTACTTTTTTTAGGAAACACTGGATATTAATCGTTGTCAATCTGGATACCCTAAATATTTATTTTTTGGATCAAATGTATGGATATCCAATAAAACAACCACACATGATATGTATTTTGAATCTGTAATACACTACAATCAACATTTTATAGATAAACATTGAATTATATGTTTCAGTCTATGTTTTAACAATAATTTTGTTATGGTAGGGTATTCTCTAAATATAGGCTAAATCATGGCATGAATTTGATGTCTGAATAGATAAATCATGTGGATTACTAAAAATAGAAACATATTAAGGTATACATAGAAATTTTTAACTATCAAAAACATATTTCAAAACAATTTTCTTATTTTGGTTAATGTTTCTTCACTGTATGAAGTAAGATAATGGCAATGATTGTGGATATTATGTTTGCAAATTTATGAGACAGATCATAAAGCATGAAAAGACCAACATCCCTGGATAGATAAATTTTTATGGTAATTAAAATTTCATTAAATATATTTATTAATCATTTGTATATTTTCTCAATACTATCAAGATTTATTAAAACATTCATACTCAAAAGAAGCATTAAATTTATTTAGAGATTAGTGGGTAGTATACATGTTGTCAGAATGTTTTCCAATAACAAATTTAGGTGATTTCCTGCTATTTTTGAGATCTATTATGATCTATGAACATAAAAATATATTTTTGGTGTGAATAATTAGTTTTTTAATTATTATATATTATTTTTGATATGTTTCACAATGAGAAGTATAATAGAGGAAATCAATTTGTTTAGAAGCACCAACCTGCAAACAATAAAATTATTGGGTAATGGTGGATGTGTATGTGAAGGAAAAGGAAGAGGTATAGATGGAGGTGTAGGTGCAGTCAGAGTCAAATAATGAGATAGAGGAGGAGGTAGAAGAAAATACCAAGGTGGAGGAGGAGACAAAACATTGGCTTACAAACAATAAAATTGTTGGTAAATGGAGTTGAATAGGGATTATACTAAGGTTTTATTTGAGAAAATTTGTTAAAAAGTGTATAAAACACTGTTTACTTAAGATAATATCCATTTTGAAAGTATTTTAGGTGGATTATTAAAAAAATCACCACTTTTTTATGTAATTTTATACAAGAATTTAAGTGGAGGAATTTTTTTAAAAAGAAAAAAAATTTCCACTTATTTTTTCAAACTGATTATCATAGGCTAAAATTTCTATTATCACATTCCAAGTACTATAAAATATTACTGAAGTGTGAAAGAAACCTGTAACATATTGGGTTTTTGAATTAGTTTGAAAACTCTCTCATTTTCTACTTTAGAAATAGTGGTGCTACCATTTTCTATTTCTCTCATCAGAATAAAATTTCAAGAGTTCAGTCATATTTATATGATCTTTTTGGATGAGTATAGAGTCTTGGGGAGTGCCTCGGGTGTTTCAGTAATATTTTGAGAGAATTGGAGACCAAATGGAGTTTTTTGGATTTGGAGGTCAGGGCGCATGATTTAAGGGAAAACCATACGGCCCCTTCCAGATAACAGCGTGGCCCTGTTTTATACTAGAGCATGGTTTGGGTAAATTGTGTGAGTGGGGCGTATGTCCATGAAGCCTTTGGTTATAAGGTTGCATAGGGATACCACACAGTTTATGCATGGTTAGGGAAAACTGTGCAGCAGGTCACATGGGTACTTCCACTGATGTAGTACCTCAGTATTGTAGCCCAAACGGTTTCCACATGTTTTGGAAAACCATGAAAGCTAAACTATGTGACCTATGTAGGGTTTTTTTAGTTTTTCTTTTTCATTATTTTTTCCTATTTCTACTATCATTCTTCCTTTTTGGTCACATGTTTCACATAGTTTTCTCCCTCTTTTTCCTTCCTTCTCTTGGATTGATCTCGTCTCTCTATCGGTGCTCTGATTTCATATCCATCAGGTGTTTTGGATGCACCTTAGTAAGTATAACCTCACCTAGACTTCTCTTCTTCTTTATTTTCACCTCATGGATCACTAAATCCATTTGTGCCATTTCACCATATTTTCAGGTCATTGGACAGAAAATCAGATATACTCTAATACACTTCAAATTCGAGATTGATATCAGATGTGCCTACATCTACGAGTCTAAGATAGGTGGTTCATAACATAATTTCTGCTTCTGTGGTTGTTTTAGGATGTGTTTTTTAGCATGCAGTTGGATATTTTGAGTGAGGCCCTTTTTCATTGGTTGCAACATATCAAAATGACTTTATGAACATTTGGGATGCCTATAAAAAATCCTAGTCTATTTTTGCTCGATCAAGACTGGGTTAGAGGTCGTATCACCTTTGGTGGTTTGGTTGGGGGTGTTTAATTAAATTAAATTGATTTTTTTTAAATTTTTTTGGTTTAGTTATTCAATACCTCTATATTAAATTTCTATGGATGTTAGTTTTCACCATTCAATTGAATAAATATAATTTTTCATTTAAATTGAATTGTTTATTTAAATTATATATGTGAAATGTGTGAGATTCATGTGATTAGGCCCATGAGGTCATGATGGGCTTGACCTGAGATTGGAATGGCACGACCACCAGGATTGAGGTAATGTAGATCGTTTGGTTGGGCTTGGCCCAAATTACCTGTGTAATGAGATCACTATTTGGGCGTCATGGATGTTAGATTTAGGGGGTGAGGCCTTCAAGTTGGCATGTCCCATGGCACTGGGATGGCAAGGCCATTGATTTTTAGCGACATGTTCATAGGGGCATGAGGTGATGGTTTTATGTGACTTATGAATTTTATTTGGTGATTTTCGCTCACCTGTGATGGAAAAAGTGCTAAATTGAGTCATGTTCACATAGGATGACTCTTTGATGAGGTGGTTTTGATCACTCGTATGGGTAGAGTCTCCCGGTAGTGTAGCTTAGAAAATTTTTTTGGGAGATTTTCATAGAAATACACATGGAGGTTGAGAAGCCATCAGTTAATAGTGATGAGACTATTAGTTGGGGGCTTAGGATCACTGTGATTGAGGTTGTGGGCTTGGAATTTATTTGAGGAAATATATCATTGATCCTCAAAATGTCTGGTTTTTAGAAAATATGTTCCATTGAGCAGGGTTCTGAGGGACTGGATACAATTTTTGTGCATGCCTTCGTGATTTTGGTGATTCATTTGAGACATGAGGTGTCAGAAGGCATGTGGTTCTAAAGATACTTTTCTTGAGGTGTAACTTGAGGGTTCACCTAAGCTTTGTGACATTCAAGGGTACCTTGAGCCATGGGCTAAGGACCTTCTCCTATTTAGAGATCTCAATGATGGCCAAAGTGGGTGACGACTTCTTAGTGGCAGTTGAGCACCAAATAAGTTTCCTTATTTATTCAAAGTGCATTGAGATATTGACTTTATTTATTTATTATTCAAACCTGGTTAAACAAATATGTTAGTAATGCACCTTTGGGTGGTATCCTACTAAGATTCGTTCTCACACCCTGCACAGGTCCTTCAGGATGCGTGTATAATTTTTGTCATTATGTTCAAGTAACGAATCAGCCTTAGGAGCTGGATCTTAGTAGCTTCTTTCATGGAGATTGACACAGGACCTTGAGGTCATGCATATTTGGAGTTTCTATTTAGTTTATTTTCTATATCAATATTCTAGGTATGTATGAATTTTACTAGTCATCCATTGTTGACTGTTTCTTACATATTGGTATGTATGGACTGTATTGGATGCATGTTTTGCCTTGTTTTGTCTTAGTAGTTGCAACTGATATGTTTGGCATGTCTGTTTATTTAATTCACCTTCTTCTACTTAATATTTTCTTCTTCTATTTAATTGATATTGGTTGTTCTTACACCATTGGTGTGTCTGGTTCAAGTCTGATGAGTCTTTATTTCCATTGCATGCCATATTATATACTCGGACCAGTATTATCATCTACCACTAAAGGGTATAGTCTCCACATATTTTCAATTACACCCTCACTATTATTATAAATCCTTTGGAATATAGGGAGACACACCTAAGTCTAGTGGCCCATCATCCTAGAAGCACTATTCGGATGGTTATTCAGGTCGGGATGCTACAAGTGGTATCAAAGTAGTTCTTGACTATGATTTAGTAGTAGTTTTTGGATAGATACTCATGAGATCAAGATTGACTTTTTATTTATGATGGTATTACTATTTGGTTTGTGGTATATTGGAGACTAGGTGCTATTGGAACTAGGTTTATAACTTGTTCTTGGGTGCCTGCAGCCCCAGGTACGAGGGACAGACGAAGTTACCCTGGGTGGGATCTGTTGTTCTGTTTTGTTTAGTTATTGATTATATGATTTCCACATATAGTGGATTATTATGAAATATGATGTTATTGTTTATGATATGATACATATATCGTTGGACTCCATTGTCCTGGTATGAAAACGGATGAGTTGGATCCTTGGATTGGTGAGGCAAGGTGTGATTGCTTGGTTATTTTACTTTGATTAGAAACATGATAGGTGTTTCAATTTTATATATGCATGTATGCCATGATTTAAATTTCTTATTCCCTGAAATTTATATGTGTTTGTGTGTGTGTCTGTATGTATGTTATGTTATATATATATATAATTTCATGTGGTATGAGGAAATGGGTCGGGCTCTTATAAGGAGAGGCAGATGCTATGAAAGGAGGTGATTTTTATCACCAGATTGGGTGATGAGGTTGTCTGTTTGAGGAAATTTTGGTTGTTAGTATGGGTGAGTCTTAGGTTATATATTTATACTTGTCTCTATTGAGGGTGGGTAAGGAGGCAATGAGGTCGGGATGTCGTGTGGCATGGTTGCGGTGGGGTAGAGTAAGGGTAGTGAGGATGTTTTTCCTCTTACTATTTCCCTATTTTTGTTTTATATATATATAGGTTGTATGTCCATTTGATGGTATTTAGTGGGATCCTCCTAGATAGCTAAGATGGAGTGGCAGGTGGTTTATGGATCATTTTTGCAGGATCACAAGCTGGTTGAGGCTTATGAGATTCAGGCAGAGAAGGTACAGGCTCAGGTACATGCTCAGGTACAGGTTCCAATATAAGTGGGAAAACCTACAGAATTTAAATTGTTTAGGTTTTTAATTGATTATAATCTATGATAAATCTTGGTATAGGTTATCCAGGGTATTGACAGGGGTGCTCAGGGAGCAGATCCATCTATGGAGTATCTGATGTGGGAGTTCCAGTTGCAGCACCCATCACTTTTTCAAGGTGAGGGTGGTCCGTAGGAAGTTGAGAACTAGGTATAGAGCATGCAGATGATATTTGAGTAGATTGAGATGCCTCTAGGGAAGAGATTCGAGTTGATGGTGTATATTCTCATATGGCTGACAAAGACCTGGTGGGACATGCAGGTGTAGGCAGGCAGATACAAGGGTTTGGCCTGGAAGGATTTTGAGGTCAGATTCTTCAAGCACTTTTTTCCAGAGACATTGAGGGATGAAAGGGCTCAGAAGTTCTTAAGCCTTCAGTATGGTGACATGTTTTTCATGAACTATATAGTGTCATTCACTAAGTTTTCTCTCTTCTCACTCATCATAGTCAACGATGATACCTCCAGTGTGAGGCGTTTTGAGGATGGTTTACGGCACACTATTCAGGTGCAGGTAAATATCTTTAAGTTGGCCTCATTCTTTGAGGAAGTAAACTAGGCACTCATATCCAAGATCAACCTCTTGGACAGGTGTTACTCCAACTAAGTGATAGCTTTAGGTGATCTTATTGTTGATGGTTCTAATGGAAGAAATCAAGGTAGAGATGAGTTCCAATATGGAATTCTGGCTAAGGATTCATCTATACCACCTCGCAGTGACTATTCAAAATTCTTCTTTTAGTGTGGGAAAAAACTACATGTATAGACTAAATGTGAGTAGCCTCCAAATGAGTTTCGATCATGTGGATGGGTCGGGTATCTCGAGAGGTTATGTAGGTGTCCTTCTTGTTCGGCCGGTATCCAAATTTAGGAGCAGACTCATGTGTCTGAGATCAGATTAGGATTGGTAATAGGTGATGGTAGCCAAGGCTTAGCATTAAGTGGAGGACATGGAAGAGATATTGGGACCCAGCACTAGGGTCAGTGTCTGGTGACTGGTGCAGCACCGTAGGGAGTCTAGACTTCAGGCAGTCGTGCTTCTAGTTAGGTGTACATCATGGAGTTTCCAAGGGCTGATTATGCTGGTGATCCAACGAAGATAAGAGGTATTCCATGGGGGTGTTCATGATTTGTTTTGTTTAGTTTTGGCATGGCCTATAGAGGCATGTCTTTTTTGGGTGCACTGGTTGAACAGATTTTATATGTAGACTAACTAGACACTGTTCAGTAGGTTGGAATCATATCAGATGTGTTATGTGTGTGTGTGTGATGTGTGAGGAATTATGTTCTATGTTTGAGCATCATTGGATGATGGTTTTTGAGATGAGATTGAATTAGGGCACCGATGGAGGCGGGTTACTTAAGTTACGAGGCATCTGGGAGCCATTGAAGTGTGGTACTTGATTGCGGTGCAAGGCATCGAGACTTATTTGAGCATCCATGGAGATGTGGGACCTCAATGTATCCATGTGTGACATGGGCCTGAGGTGAGCACTGATGTAGTACAAGATGTGATTGGGTGTCTGGTATGACACAAGAGCACCTGATGAGGTATGGGAGTGATGATGCATCATCAGAGGACTATTGAGCCCTAGAATGGTTGAAAGAATAGTTTTATTCTTTTATTTTTTGTTAAGTTGAGACCGGGGTCGGTCACTTATAAGGTAGGGAGCCCCCTTAAGGTTGTTGACATATTCCCTTTATGACTGGGGTAGTTCGGGTTTTTTATTAGTATGGGTATGTTTGGTAGCATCTTTGGGTTTCATTAATAGCTTGGGGATAAGCTATGTTAAGGTGGGGAGATTGTAATATCCTAGGTTTTTGAATCAGGTCTAAAACCTATCTCGTCTTTAAATTTTGAAATAGTGGATATTCCATTTTCTATTTTTCTCATCAGAATCAAATTCTGAGAGTTCTATAATCTTTATATTATGTTTTTAGATGAGTCTAGAGTCTTGGAGAGTGCCTTGGGGGTTTTGGTAAGGTTTTGGGAATGTCTAAGGCTAAATGGTATGTTTTGGAGTTTTAGTTCAGGGCTCATGATTTAGGGGAAAATTTTATAGCCCCGTCCAGCTAACCGTGCAGCCTAGTTTTGTACTAGAGCAGAGTTTGGGTAAACTGTGTGAGTGGGATTCTTAGTCGTGCAGCTTTTGATTATAGGGTTGTAAAGGGCTACTGCACATTTTGTGCACAGTTAGTGAAAACTATGTAGCAGATCATACAGGTACTATCACTGAAGAAATACCTCTTCACTATAGCCCATTTGGTTTGTGCAAAATTTGGAAAACTATACGATCTAAACCATGCGGCCTGTATAGGGTGGTTTTTCTAGTTTTTTTTCTTTATTTTTTCCTATTTCTCCTCTCCTTCTTCTTTCTTGGTTATGGACTACACAGAGGGTTCTCCCTCTTTTTTCTTCCTCCTATTATATGTATCTCATCTCTCTATCGATGCTTCAATTTCAGATCATGCAGGTGTGTTTAATTCATATCAATAAAGCTAACCTCACATAGCCTTCTCTTCTTCTTTGTTTTCATCTCGAGGAGTGCTAAATCCATTTGATCTAATTCGCCCTATTTTCAAGGTGTTGGACAGAAACTGGGATCTACTCCAATCTACATTGAATTGGAGCTTGATATCATATGTTCCAACATCTATGAGTCCAAGGTTGGTGGTTTATATGTTACTTTATGTTTTTTGCATTCATTTTAGGGGTGCCTCTTTTAGTGCGCATTTGGTTATTTTGAGTGAGACCCTTTTATATATTTTTTTCATATCAAATTTATTTTATGACCCTTTGGGATTCCTATGGGCATGCCCAATCCATTTTAACTCAAGAGAGGTTGGGTTAAGGTTCACTAGTCCTTAGGTGGTTTGGTCGGGGGTGTTGAATTCAATTAAATTAATTTGTTTAAATTTTTTTGTTTAGTTATTACTGACCTCTATATTAAATTTATATGGATGGTTAATTTGTGAAATTCAATCATGTAAATTGAATTTTTTTTATTTGAAGTATATATGTGAAATTCATGAGATCCAAATGATTATACCCATGGGGTCATAAAGGGATCAATCTGAGATTGGGATGGTTCGACCACCAGGATCGAGGAAATATAGATCATCTGGTTAGGCTTAGCCCGGATTACATGGGTGATAAGATCACCAGTTTCGAATCATGGACATCAGATTGAGGTAGAGAGGCTTTCAGTTTGGGAATGTCCTGTGAAATTGGGACGAAAAGGCCATCAGTTTTGAGCGACATGGTTATAGGGGCATGTGGTGCCAATTTGATGTGGCTTAAGAATTTTATTTAGTGATTATCGCTTTCCCATGATGGAAAAAGTTCTGAATTGAGTCTTGTTAACATAGGTTGACTTCGTGATGAGATGTGTTTGACCACTCATGTGGGTAGAGGCCCCTAGTAGTGTGGATTAGGAAATGGTTTGGGGGTAGTTATTGTAGAAATTCATGTGTAAGGTGAGGATTATCCGATTGATAACAATGTGGATATTAGTTGGGGTATAGGCTCGTCATGATTAAGGCCATGGTCTTGGACTTTATTTTAGGAAAAATGTTATTGCTCCTCTAGAATTCAGGCTTCGAGTCGATAGGTACTATTGAGTAGGGGTCTGAGGGACTAGATATTATTGTTTGGGTGTGACTTCGGGATGTTAGTGATTCATTTGAGACATAAGGTGTTAGGAGGAATGTAGTGCTAGGATACATTTCTTTAGGTAAAACCAAAGGGTTCACCTAATCTGTGTGAAATTCAAGGGTACCTTGATCCATGGGATAATAACCTTACCTATTAAGATATCCCAACAATGGACAAAGTAGGTGAAAACTTCTTGGTGGTTTTTGAGAACCAGAGAAGTTTGTTTATTTATTTAAATTGCATTGAGTTATTGCATTTATTTATTTATTATGCGTGCATGCTTAAACCCATATGTTAGTTATGTACCATTGGGTGTTATCCTACTAAGATTCATTCCCACACCTTGTACAGGTCCTTCGGGAAATGTGTAGACTTTATGTAATTACTTTCAGGTAAAGGATCATCCTCATGAGATGGATCTTAGTAGCAGCTTACATAACGATTGTAAGGGGTCCTTGAGGTCATTCCTAGTTGGAGTTTCTATTTAGTTTCTTTTCTATATTAACATGCGATGTGTTTATAACTTGTACTAGTCATCCATTGGTGACCCTTTCTTGCATATTGATATATATGACCTGTATTGGATGTATGATTTGCCTTGTTTTGTTTTATTAGTTTCAAGTGGTATGTTTGTAATGTATATTTAGTTAATTACACTTTTTCTATTTAGTATTTTCTTCTTCTATTTATTTGATATTGATTGCGATTCTACCATGAGTGGGTCTGATTCGAGTCTACTGAGTCTTTAGTTCTGGTGCATGTCATATTATATAATCGAACTAGTATTATTATCTATACCTATAGGGTATAGTCTCCCCAACTTGTTCAATTACACCCTAACTGCTATTCTATAGTCTTTGGTGCATGGGGAGTCATGCCTAAGTCTAGTGTCCCACTAGCCCGGAATTATTGTTCAGGTGGCTATTTGAGTCAGGATACTACACAACCCCTCACCATGAACAAATTGAACAATAACAAAAACAGATGTAGTTTCCTACTCATGACTTCTATACACTATAAAGAAAATTTATTAGTAGTGGAGCCAATAATCAATTGAGAGTCATACAACACCAATCCAATCATAAAATGGGTATATAATCTAATTAAAATTTTTAAATAAATATATGTGTAATCAACAACTAAATTCGGTAGGAGTATGAGAGAAGTATTGGAGGACTACCAGCATTGATATATTTTGGTCATCGAGGTGGGCTAGTGTTAAAGGAAACATGATATTAAATTAAAATAAACCACCTTATAAAGAAATCCCTAAAAATGAAAAGCTTTCTTCAAATGAAATTGTAAATCTCTGAAAATCTTAACGAAGGCCCCTTTGAGAAAGAAGCTAGTAACTTGATCTAAAACCTCTTAAAAATAAAGAAATATAAAATTTCATCAACTGAATCATGAATTTTTATAAAACAACAGTACAGAGATTTCACATTGATGGGTTGTGGAATTATTTGGTCATTTGATCATTAATTAGATGCATGATATAATATCACTAATTCTTTTGAAATCCTAACAAGTAACTTTCATTATTCTTGTGAACATTCATTATGTAAAATTATCCATGTTCAAAATATTATTAATAAAAAACTCATCATCATTCTCAAAAAAACATGAGAATAGGGATATTACCATTTTTATGAACAAATAATTATGATGTTATGTTAGAGTTTATCATCACCCATAATATTGAAAAGGATATACAAATCTATATCACAATCCAAGAATACTAAATGGATACACTATATTTCAGTGTCATTTAGATGCTATAAAGGGCTATACTGATGTTTAATACTGTCAAAAAGGGGTAAAAATTTTATAATGGGATTTGGTGTCTTCTAAAAATACATAAATGGTCACACTGGAGTTTTTTCATCAAAGAAGGTAAATGGTTTATCATGGAGTTTTTACTCTCTATGATGGTGAAAGGGTGAGATAGATTTTATTATGTTCTATAAAAAATCATATGTAAATATTTATTTTAGTTCAATTAATGAATGATGGAAGGTTTACACTAATGTTTAATGTTTTATAAGAATAAATTTCTTCATCAAAAAGGATGATTCACTCATATACTAAGATCATTCACTCAACAAGGATGATTCTCTCATGATGATGCAATTTTATTTTTATTCTCCAATGCATTCAACATTATGGGTTATCAAACTGAAATGGTGTTAGATGACCTAGAGTGTTGAATGCACTGTAGTATAAAAAGGCATGGTGTAATAAAACATACCTCAAAGTAATACATGGTGTAACTGGTATGACTCAAATTGCGTGGTTTTAGTTTTATTTTGACATTTGATTAATGTATTATTTTATATTTATGTTTAATTTATTTATGTATAGAATTACTAACATATGAATTATTTTATTATACATGTGTATTCTTTTTCTAAAGTTGGGATGGTTTGTTTGAATCTATACGTTATCATGAGATATTGGACTTCAAGGATGCAATTGAGATAACAACAATAAGAAAATGGGTCAATAATTTATGCAACCATCATAAAAAGTAGAATTCCTACTAATTATTTAGTTAATTTTATCACAATTTTATCTATTTTTATTAATTAATTTACCTATCATTTTTATCTTTTTTTCACTGATCTTTTTGGAATTTGTATTTTTTCTTCAATTGTCTGCAATAATCCAGAAAATAGAGAACATAATGCTTTTGGATAAGGCGTTTTAGGAAGCATGAGGTTTCTTATTCTATCCAAATGGAACATTTCGTTTTTTTCTTCTTGGTTTATATGGTTGAAATAAAAACTCACATCACATACTCAATCAGTTGCACCTCAATCTGACACACAATGTGACCGGCATGACTAGAACGGTTTGTTTTTAGTTTATGATTTACATTTTAGTTCAAAACACACGTCACAAACTCAGAACTGAGAAAACCCATTGATATTTTTTTAGACTTTATGTAAAAAATCCATAAGTCATATTTTACGTGTAGAAATCAACTGCACCTTAGTGTGATACACGATGTGTTTGATATGAATCAAAGTGTCTGTTATCAGTTTAAAATTGACATTTAAGTTCACAAAACATCACTCATTAAAAATCAAGAAAGCTCTCTTGGATTATATTTATAATTTATAAAAATGATTCATAAGTTATTTTTTATGTGTAGGAATCAATCTCACATCAAACTAGAATATGATTTGATCGGTATGACTCAAACTGCGTATTTCCAATTTAAAATGACATTTTAGTAAAAAACACAAGTGACATACTCAAAATAGATAAAACGCATTCTTATTATTTTTATACTTTATTAAAATGATCCATAACTCATTTGGTACATTTAATAATTATTCTCACCTCAATATGATGCATGGTGCGACCGGTATGACTCCAAGTACAACTTTTTATTCAAAATTGACATTGATTTTACTAAAAAATACATATGATATACTCAAAACCAATAAAACACATTCATATTATTTTAATACTTTATTAAAATGATCTGTAAGTTATTTTTACTTATAGAAATCAATTTTATCTCAATATAATACATGATGTTCCCGGTATAACTCAAAGTCTCCATTATCATTTTAAAATTAACATTTTAGTACAAAAAGTGTCACTCCATGAAAGATGATCAAATGAGCACAAATTATCTTCATAATTTATGAAAATTATTTATAATTCATTTGTGACATATAAGAATCATTCTCACATCAAACCTACACATTATGTGACTGGTATGACTCAAAATGTGTGTTCCTTGTTTAAAATGGCATTTTAGTAAAAACACAAGTGGAATACTCAAAACCAAGAAAATGCATTCAGGTTGTTTTTATACTTTAGTAAAATGATCCATAAGTAATTTTAGATGTCTAGGAATCAGAAACACCTCAATCCAATGCATGATGTGACTGGTATGACTCCAAGTGTATCTTTTTATTTAAAATTGATATTAATTTTAGTAAAAAAGATAAGTGACATACTCAAAACTATGAAAATGCATTCAGATTATTTTGATACTTTATAAAAATGATCCATGAATTATTTTTGATGTGTATGAATCATAATCATCTCAATCCGATACACTATGGTCCCGATATGACTCAAAGTGTTTGTTATCAATTTAAAACCGATATTTTGGTTTAAAAAGTGTCACTCACTAAAAACTGAGAAAACGCACTCGGATTGTCTTCCTAATTTAAGAAAATGTTTAATAATTCATTTTTTACATGTAGGAATCAGTATCATATCAAACCCAAACACAATGTGACTGGTATGACTCAAAGTGTATGTTTCTAGTTTAAAATAACATTTTAGTAAAAAACAAAAGTGACATACTAAAAACCAAGGAAAAACATTCATATTGTTTTGATGCTTTAGGAAAATGATCCATAAGTCATTTGGGGCGTGTAGGAATCATCCAAACCTTAATATGATTCATGGTGTGACTGATATAACTCTAATTGTGTATTTTCAATATATAAGTGCCATTTTAGTTTAAAACGTGCATCACATCACCAAAACTGAGAAAATGAGCCTAGATTGTTTTCTCATCATTATATCTTCTATTACTTAATTAATTTCCTTATCATTTTTATCTTATACTTATTTAGTTAATTTTCATAGATATAATGTTTGAAGATGAACAATAAATGGTGTGATGTGCAAGAATCAACCATAACTCAATCTGATACATAGTGTTCCTGATAATGCCTCAATGTTTAGTTTAAAATTAACACTTTTTTTAATTTATTTTTTTATATTATTACAAACATAAGAATTTTTTTAATATAGGTGTGTTATTTTCCTCGAGAAGGGGTGGTTTTTTCTTTTATACAGGTGCGTTCTTTTTCTCTATAATAGTTCTTTTTTTCTTGTATTTATGTTGTAAATTATATTTCATTTAAATTATTTATTTGTATCTAATTATTTTAATTTCTGGTGTTGTTTTTCATGTTGTAGTGTGTTGATACAGCACACTATTGTATGTCATACTTTTGGTGTTTTAGTGTGTTGTAATAGCACACTATAGTATTCCCCTTTATCAATGCTACTAAATGCACTGATAAAGACATCTTTTATCAGTACTTTTAGAAGTAATCATAAATGGTGTCATTTATTAGTGTTTTTTGGCAGTGATAAGTACACATTTACAAGCACTTTCCTAGTGCTGATAAAAACCAAGGGATTTTAATTACACACTCATAGTAAGTTTTTTTTAGCACTGATAAAGGTCAATTCTAGAGCTGTTAAAGACCTCTTTTGTAGTATTGAATATATATTTTTAAATGGTAAATTATATTATATTTATAAAAATTATGTGACAAATATAATAAATATTTTATATTATTGAATTTTTTATAAATATATTTATTAAAACTTTATTTTTATTAATATATTCTTTAGTTTTATAAATATATACTTTTTGTATTGTAAAGCTTCCATCGAGACTTCCACATTAACTTCAACTTAATGGATTTATAATTTTCATTAATAAACATTTTGTAAAAAAAAATATTAAATATATATTATAAGTAAATTTATTATAAATTTAGTTTTAGTTATAATTTCATATATTATTTACCTTTTTATTCATATAGAATATACATTTTTAAATGGTGAATTAAATTATATTTATAAAAATTATATATCAAATATAATACATATTTTATATCATTACATTTATTATAAAAATATTTATTAAAATTTAATTTTTATTAATATATTCTTTAGTATTATAAATATATACTTTTGTTGTATTATGAAACTTCCAGGGGAACTTCCACTAGAACATTCATTGGAACTTTTTTTGGAACTTTCGCTATAAAGATTTCTAATTGTTATTAATATAAATTTTGTAAAAAAAATATTAAATATATCTTATAAGTAAATTTATTATAAATTTATTTTTGATTATAATTTCATATTTTATGTTCATTTTTATTCATATAGTATATACATTTTTAACTGGTATATTTCATTATATTTATAAACATTATATAACAAATTTAATACATATTTTATATCATTGAATTTATTATAAAATTAAGTATTAAAATTTATTTTTTATTAATATATTATTTAGTTTTTTATACTATTTTCATATTCTAAAACATTTAGTAAAAGTTTCACTTGAACTTCCATTAGAAGTTTCTATGGAACTTCCATCAGAACTTCCACTAAAACTTCCACTGAAACTTCTAGTTGAACTTCCACGGAAATGAAGTTGAATTTTCAACTAAAAATTTCTATTGGAAATATTATGCCTTTCACAATATCATTTCATTAAAAAAATATGTATTGTTTTTTTAGTGTACAATTTCATGTGAATTTTTTTAAAAATATCTAGTGGGATTATTTAATACAAATTTCAAGTAAATTTTTCAATTAGAATTTTGTAATGAAATTTTACGATGGAATTGTTTAGATGTTGTTTTTTAGTGGAAATTTATACTATAAAATTAGAGTGAAACTTTATCATATATATTTTTTTTAATTTATTTATTGTAATTTTTATATACTCCTTTTGAATGTAATTTTCTAGTGTAAATTTTCAATGACAATTTTCCTAATACAATTTTAATTTTTCATATGTTGATGTTTCTATTTTAAAGTATTCTTATGGATTTAATTTGATTTTTAAAATATAAATATAGGATTTTCTTAATAGACATAGGAAATAATTAATTATTTTTAAATATCTAAAAATTATTTTTAAAATGGATAATTTTTTAATTTTAAATTTTTTATAAAAATTTTAAAATTCTTATTTATAATAATAATTTTTCATTTTTTTTAAATTTCCATTAAAATTATTATTCTCAACATAAAAATAAAAATTATTATGTTTATGAGGTTTTAAAAATTATTATTCAATACTAGTCAGTAAATATATTTTTTTACAGTAATAAAAAATTAATTAGTTTTTTAAACTACTTATAGTTTTTTATTTTTTGAAAATAATTTTCCCCATTATTATTAATTTAGTTATAAAATATTTTTTAAAATTATAATTATAGTTTATTTAATTTTTAATGTTTTAAAAAATTAATTGTTAACAATAAATGTATATAATATTTACTATATGGGTAAATAATTTATTATTATTATTTCAAATTTTTTAATTTGGTTAAATATTTTAAATTAATGTTTTACTATTTATCTAGGTTTCACACACCTGTACGCCACTAAGGGTATAACCATATTTTTGAAAAATATCTAACAATAAAGCTTTTTAAATCTATTATATATATTATAGGATGTTCCTACCACTACACATGTCATCTCGGCAACATCTTCCACGTTCGTGTCCCCTGATAATTCCCCTCTCCATCCCTACTGAATTTATCCCCAACCTCAACCCCTTAACCATGACTCCCCCCACCCCAACTCTCCTCCTTCGAAACCCATCTTAGTATTCCCTCCTTAATATCGTCTCCCTCTATATGCTCTACCTTTATCTCTTTCCCCTTTTGTATCCTCCCCCACCTCGGTATCCACCTCTACCTCCTCCTCCACCTCGATATCCACCAGTGCCTCCTCTTCTCCCTTAATCCTTCTCTCCCTTCCCACGATACCCTTCCTCCCCATGATACCCTAACTCCCCTATTCTGATTCAACCACCCTCTTCTTGTGTGGAACATTCCATCCTCAAAAAACCCTACCTTGATTACATAAATCCCTTCTTCACCTTCGTATTTTATTCCATTATATCCATCTGTCCTTCTGAATAGCAACGTCTACATTACTAAATCCTATAAAGATTTCATCATCTATCCATATTTTCTACCATATACATCATCATATTACCCTCAGTACGTATATTTTTTAGTCTATATTAATTTTGATATTTTATTTCATTCAAACAGCCTAATCTATTCCATATTACAGATTTTTCTTCCATTTAGATATGTTTCATTCAGTGGCCATGTAATATCATCCCTATGGACAAAAATTTAATGGTCGTGTTGATTATCCTATTAGAAAAAACTAATGTTCAATGGATTTAATTTTTTTTATTGTTCATTATATTGTAATTTTTTTTAAATATGGACTCTATGTGTGCTTCATTCTTCTTCTTTAAGTAGTCTCTAAATTTTCATTCTATCAAATTTCACATATGTATTTTTTCACTTCAATTTTTTTATTACCATATTGAATCTATCTGAATTGATGTTTAAATATTTATTCTTTTTTGTTACCTATATGTATATTTTTTTTATATAAATATCTTGTTAACATGTTTTTAAATTGAATTTTCCTTTATAGTAAACATTTTAGTATTATAATTATTCTTACTATAGGGATTTTTGAAATTTTTAGGAATTAGTATGTCATGAAAGTGGTAGTGATTTTCCTAATTCTCCATCAATGACTAATTCTATTTGGATACTAAAGGTATGAATTTTCATTATTTATTTTAATGGTTCTATTAATTTATAGATTCTTTTAAAGTATCAAATGTGAATTGTAGTTTTTCATTCTCAAACTACTGATTACCCATGGTACATGGATTTGACCAATCATATAACATTAATTCTAATTCCAAGCTACATTTTCCATTATATTTATCCTTCTTTAACCTTTTAATCTCTTCTAATTTATTTACCTCCCCTAACCAGTCATATTATTTCCTCTAACCATTCATCAAATTTCTAGGAATGAAATTGAAAACATATATTTTTTTATCTAGTTATTTCATTTAAAGACATCAAGAATGAATGCAGTAGGGGGTTCTTCAATGCATTCTGGATCCTTCCCTTACAGGAGCTGTGGGTTCTTGATCTATCACCTGACTGCTGAAGTTATCCATCTTGGCTCCAAATTTGATCTTCCATCTATTTGTATACTATTTTACCTCGATTTTAAACATGTAACACATAATACAATTTATTTTTTATTTGGTTTCATTTATATATGAATTTTATTTATTTCAAATGAAATATTACATAGAATTATGAAAATTATTTATAGATACTAATTTAAGAATTTTAAGAATTTTTTAATTAACTTTTGCTTACAATTCAAACTGATCACATTCTATAAGCCCGATTCAGTACTATCAAAGTACCTGATAATCAAAAAAAACTTTTAAATTATAAGCCATTATTTTATGATTTTCATTTTTTGGATAATGTTGCATATCACAATTTTAGGATTTTCATTGGAAAGCATAATGATGGCATTAAGGTGCCTCTTAACTAGTAAGTATGAGAAGTTTTATAAAAAATATCCTGAGGGGATCAGTTTCTGAATCCTCCCCAAAGAAATCATAAAATACTCAGTTTTGTCGATCCTTCTCGGGTTCTTAGGTTCTTTTCCATTGTGTTTATTGGATCATACCTATTTTAGATCATTAGGATAGAAACAAGTCATGGGAAGACATGAGTACATCATAGATATATATAGTTTCAGGTTGATATCCTAACCAACCAAGAATGGTGTAACTTGTGGAAGGTAAACATCTTATATTATCTTGGTAATAAAATTAAAATTTGATGTCACTATAAGTAATTTTTCTTAATATAAATTCATATAAAAAATAAGTGCATTTCTGTATGCACTTTTATGTGTTTTCATATTCTATATGAACTTATTTTCTATGTAACTTCATATTTTTATTTATTTTCTAATATACAGATTTAGATATGAACTTATTTTCTAGTATACATTATCATTTTTCACTTATATAGAAAATAATTGTGAAATGACTACTGTATGTAGTGATTTTCCACCATGTAGTACCTGTATCCACTTATATAGAAAATAAGTGTATTAATATTTGTGCATTATTGTATGCACTTATTTTTCTAGGAATGCATATTAGAAAAAATATAATATATTTGGAAGTTAATTTATACAAGACAATTATTTTAAAGATTACATAGAAATAGAAGAGTAAAAAATATATAGGAGAAGGAGTTTGAGAGATAAATAATATATATATATATATATATACATCAACGTATGTATTTATTATAATGTATTGATAGTGTATTATTTCTATACTGATGATGTACTATTGGTATATTAAATTGATCATCATATGTACTTCTAGAGAATAAATCCAACTCTATTAGGATGAAACAGTACATCATAATACATGCATAGTTATGTTAATATACCAACACTACATCATAATTAAATAAAATAGCACATCTTAAATTGAATCAATTTCAATTAAAGAATAGAATCAGCATGAAAATGTTAATATAATTCAAGGGAATCATTGATAGCCCTACGGGCGTCATTAATTCCCACTGGGTTTCCGAATTTAGAAATTTAAAACATGAAATATAAAAACCAATAAACTACAGGGTAGTGTAGGATATTAAAGTTCAAGGTCGAACCCATAGAGATAGGGTTATAGAAAATATTAATTAAATAATAAAGACCTAAACTAATTATGATTTAAAGAAATTGAATCTAAGCTAGTGATCATTGGATTGGTGAAGAATGTGGGAGAAGAAGATATAAAATGGGTGTTGGGAAGTAATGAATCTAGGTTCATGGGGTGATAAGGTATAAAATAATTTATTAAAAATCATGCATTTGTTGGTATCGAGTTCAAAAAATTAAATGGTCATGATAAACGCACTCCATCCAAAACCCTCCTTTTCTCATGATTAGGTACTTTGGATTTAAAAAGGATGGTTGTAAGAAACTGCATTCTTAGACTGGATAAAATATAAGTTTTTTTTTAATTTTTCTTTTATCGGTGTGTCAGTTTTAAAACTGTGCTTCATAACAAGGTTCCGAGTACACAAACCGTTTCAAGCGGTGACATCAGACTGCGCACGGGCGGTTAAACCGCACGAGTCAAGTCGCGCAATTGAATGGTTGTCAAAACACATTTTTTTAATTAATTTAAATTAATGGATTTTTAATAACAACAGTTGGAGATTATTATTATTTAATGTGGTGCAAATGCATTTAATTAAGTGGCAGTCAAACACCATTAATTGTGGAGTTGCGGTTTGACCAGAAGTGCGTCAAAAATAATATCATGTATTATAGGATTTAATTTGATGTAGGAATTTAATTAAGAGATAATTATTTTGATGATGCGTTTTAATTGGCAGTTTTTTATCTTAATCATGGCTAAACAATAATAATGAAATTATTATTATTCTTATGGGTTAATTTATTTTTAAAACTAAAGAGAGTTTAATAAATTTTGTTGACTATATATATATATATATTTTTAGATATATATTTAGTTTGGGATATATATATATATATTTAAGTATATATATATGTTATAAAAAAAAGGATATTGTTTCCCCTTTAATTGGGGTGCTGGGAAGGGCGTGACCCCCCCACGCATGGCCTTTTTATTATTATTTTCTTCCTTTTTTATTTTTATTTTTCCTTCTATTTTATTCCTTCTCCTTTCCCTCATTTCTCAATCATGTAGATTTCCTCCAAACCCTAAGGTGCAGGCGGCGTGGGTTCCTCCTCCAGCTCTCCTTGCTGTGTGACCAAGCTCCGTGAACGGACACCCCATGGCTGAACCTCCTCTTGTTGCGTGATTCAGGACAGTGTGACTCCTCCTCCACAAGGTCTTCCTTCTCCTTCCAAGGTAGTTCATGGCCGGTCTCCTCCCGTTCCTCCCTAGGCGCATCGGCCTTCTTCCCTAGGCGAACCCCCATGTGAGGCTTTCCCTTTCCTGGACAGATCTATGGCGCAGAGAACCCCTGTAGCGCGCTACGGCCCATGTGATCCCCCTATCGTCTCCAATAGGTGTGACCTCCAATGGCCGAACTTCCCATCTCCTTGCAGCGAATTATAGTGCGAGACGGCTCGGACAGCCCCTTTTGGGCAGACCTATGCGCGACCCCCTTGCGATTCTACCTCCCATGTTGGTTCCACCTAATTGCTTCCTCTATTTGGGTCGAATCATCGAGGTTTTGCAAGCGATGTGTCGGGACACGTCGGTCCACTCTCCGACAACTTTGGTTGAGCATGATTACGATTCTTAGATGAAGTTTGGTAAGAATATAAATATACATCGTCGTTGTATATTTTACATCAATTTAAATATTAAATTGAGTCTGAGGAGTTTTATTTTATATTTATCTGGTCCTATGTCATTTACCTGAGTTGCTTTTGCGTCGCTGATATGTGGTCATTATCACATGGACCATATTGCACTGGGTATTAATGTTTCAATGTATTTTGTATTACATTGCAGGTTATATATATGCATGTTATATGTGTGATATATATATATATATATATATATGTCAAAGTCATGTATGCACGACTGTGTGACATGTAAAGTGGTTGCCACTGATAAAACGTTTCGTATTTAAAATGGGCTGACCGGGGTAGGGTTTCTTTCCTTTTCCCTTTAATTTATTAACTCAATGAGTTAATTATTTGATGCACCATTATTAGTTTTTATATTAATTTCTATTTAATTTTTGTAGTTAAGTCTTTACATTAACTTCTATTTAATAAATTTTTTTAAGTATTTAAATTAATTGTTTTTTAATTAATACAGTCAAGTATTTAAATTAATTGCATTTTAGAAGTGAAAAATATAATAAATGATCGTTTGATAATAGAAGTCATGTGTTATAATAAAACCCCTTTGTTGGGTTGTGCTATCTTCAATCTAAAAGTAGTGAATAATTATTTTTATAATGTATGCTGTCTGAATTTCATTGACATTTCTAAATTCATTGATTGATATGTACTAAGTTAGTTTTCTCCCTCCTTGATATGAATTAAAGTTTTGGAACAAATGATTGAATATGCAAAAATAAATTGTTTGACTTATAATAAATTACATGCGTATTTTAGCAGATTCGTTGTGACCCTCACGTATGGAAAAACCTGTTTGGGGTGTTCTCTTTTCCTTTTGAACACCCCTTTAGGTGTGATGACATGTTTGGTATGTTTTATATTAGCCCAAGATGATTAGATTATTCAATTACATGTGTTTAGTGGTCCCTTTAAACTGGTTTCTAAATAAATAAATTATTTAAGATAATTGTTTTGGGGATTGGTTATGGGTTGAGGTCTTGTAATCGAGTTTTTGTTTTAATTTGATAAGATAAGTGATTGGAGGAAACTAATCATGAACTGATGTAGGCTATGAAAGGTATTTAATTATATGAATTAATTATGTGTCAGAATTTTGATAAAAGATAATTAATTATGAGAATTAATTATGAAACATCGAGGACTGATTTGGATAATCAAATGTGAAGAATTTACTATGGAATGGGAACTGTGTCAATTGATTAATTAATTGATAAATGATAATAAATGAATGAGATTTTGGGTCCTAGACATGGCGTTCTAGACTGATTTAAAAGTTGGGTTTGAACATGGCGTTCCTCCCCAATGGTTATCCAAGCTTGTGATATTGGGTGTTAGACATGGTGATCTACACTGAATAATTATCTAGGTGTCAGACATGGCGATCTACACCAAATGTGATTTGGGGTGTTAGACATGGAGATCTACACCAAATGAGAATTTGGGGTGCTTGGCATGGCCTTCAACACCAAACGAATGATAATAATCATTTATTAAAGGATCGAGAGATGTGATTAAAACCCAAGTGAAATGTGATCAAATAAAGAACGGTAAGAATGAATTTATTTCCAACATGAGTTGAAAACTTGTACTAGGTTATGTGATAACCTAAGGAACATGGAAACCATGGAAATGATAAGTGAATAAACAGAGTATACATGAGAAAAATAATAAAAAGTATTTTTATGCTTGAACAAATGTACTTGTGTTGTTTTGAACAGGTTCTTACTCCGGCTATAAGCTGAAGCAGGTATTACCATCAGGTATCCTTTTTGGAACCTGGATGGGTGTTCATTGTTAATATTGTACTGTTATTGTTTTGAAATACCTGCACAATGTTTAATTATATTTAATTTTCTAGAGTGTGCTAGACACCGATGGTTTCGGCCTACTGAGATTTATATCTCACGCCCTACTCAGGCCTCCATTTCACTGGGGTACCCGAGTAGATTCTATTTGGTTGTTGGACCTTGTCGTTGTTGTTTCATGTATTTGGTGTTAGGAGCAAAGTACCGAGTTGAGGCTCGGGAAGCTCATGGAGATCACCCTCAAGGCTTGAGACTTTTGTTTATTTACATCGGCATTGATGTGTAAGCATGTTGTGCTGTTTAGTGTTTTCATTGTATCATTAGCATGTCATACATGCATCTGCTGCATAAACTGACATTCAGTAATTTTGTCCAAACTTTATAAATGAAAATGTTTTCCGTTGCTTTCTTTTATTTAAACTACTTCCACTGTCATTGTGTTTTGTCCTCTGTTTTCACTCTGTAAAGAGGGTATAGTCTCCCCCTGACTTACCTTACACCCTCCTCGCTAGTCGGCAGCCTTTGGAGTATGGGGAGACTTACTTGAGGTTATGTCGCGGATCGGCTCGGGTGACCGATTCAAGGTTGACACAGGTTGGTTCGTGACAAAATGGTATCAGATGACCAATGTTCATTATTTTCCTTTGTCTTACTGTTTCGGGGATGGTAGACATGAGACTAGGAATGTGTCAGTGCTTGGGTTAATAGATGTTCTTGGGACTTATCACCCCATGTATGGGAAATGATCAAGTGACCAGGATTGGGATTGATTTTCATACTGTTTATTGTTACAGTTGATATGATTTCACCTTGGGTGAATGTTGTGCTTTTCGCTGCTTATTGATTATAAAAACTTTTGAAAAAAAATTCATTGGCCTGATATGGAAATGAAATTGCATTACATGCATCATATTAGACACTTAGATATTCCCATGCCATGCATATATGCCATGCCATGTAGTGGAATTAGTAGGATTCCTGCTAATATTGAATGTGTGCCTTGAATATGTGACATGCATTGTATTTCCTTAGTAAGTCTTGAATAGATAGCATGTGTCAGTGTTACAATTAACATGCTTGTGTGATAATATGCCATACTTCATATCTTGTTTATATTCCATGTTTCTGTATTATAACATTGTTTTGGTGATTTCAACATGTTGTGTTGTGACAGCTACTTGTAGTGACATAGTAGCTTGCTGATAAATGATAGGTTGTTTTGGATAAATCTTATTTGTTGCGATTATGATGAAACCACTTTTCATTTGTAAGGTGTATGGGTGCCTTATAACTGGGAAAAAGGGTAACTCGTGTATTTGGACCTATGAAAATGGCTGCTAAAGTAAATCATAAAGTGAATTAATCTTGAATGGAAGCCAAATGCCAGCGATAAGGTGTATGGGCACCTTAACGATTGGTAGGTAGCCACCCATGTGATTAAGGCTTGTATAACCATGTGTGTTTGAAAATGGTTATAAGTATAAAACTGTTGAGTTTTAAATGAAATGAACTGTAATAGGGTTGCTTTTTGAAGAATCCGGTTTGAAAGAATGGGACCCTTGGAGGTCGCCTTTTTGGTAAAAGGGAATTAGATGCTAAATAGATTGATAATGTTTTAATAACATTGAATGTTAAATGTTTAAGAGGAAGTTATTATAACTTTTCAGTTTTCCTGAGGGCGTTGATTGAAGACCAAGTGACTTGTTACGACAATGTGCTTGTGTGTTTGTTAGATATATTTCAAATTTTAATGGTTGAAATGAATTAAGGGGCTCTTTTAGCCTGGTGGTTTACCTGCTTTGCGTGACCTAGATATAGGATCAATGTGTCTGCTTCGTAAGGTGGCTAGCTCGTGGTAGTAGGTAGCACCCTTAGTTTCTGATATGCCTTTTTTCCATTGTGAACTTTAAATTTTGGTGCCTTTCGTAACGTTGTCCCTAGTAGGACTTTTCGGTTTAGAAATACATCCTCGTTCGGATGGGTGGTCGTTAACCCCTTTGATTCTTATTAAATAGATGACTTGTTATGGAATCATCCGGGATGATCTTCATGTGACATGACACGACCCTGATGTAAACCTTCTTGTACTGTTGAGTACAGTTTCAGATTTCCTCCATGGTAGAGTGACCTGAGCGTTAAGGAATCAGTTTCATCCCACTTCTTGGGAGAACTTTTGACTCTGGTGTTTTGGCATGCTGATCTGTTTAATTATCATATTTCAATGAGATGTTGAAGTGCTGATCGAGGTTCTTGGAACATCACATGTGGGTTAAAATATTCTAAAAAACGTGTTGGTTAGCGGGTGATCTCTTCTTGCGACGACATGGAAAACCTTAAGGTGGGTAGTGTCGCATCGTTTCTGTAATGTGTCGGTGCTTGCGTGGCAGCACGATTAATCTTATTGATGCTCTTCATTCTCTCTTAGTGTGCTCTCTCGAATGTGATGAGCATGTCCCCCATCTTGAACTCGTGCTAGAGGCACTGAGATAGCGTCGGTTATACGCCGCGCTAATGTTTAAAAGTTGTAGGCTTGTCTTGCGATCTCCTCCTCAGTGTACACAGGATGTGTGATTTCTTGGTCTATGACTTTATTCGTGCAGATCCACAGTTGTTTTCAATAACCTTATGAAGGTTTGACTTCGTAACATCACCGAGGGTTGGGTCAGGACTTCGGTGTATGTGCAGTTGTAAATCTAATGGTTTTAAAGACACATCGTCAGTTAAAGGACGAGTGTGGGTTTTGGGTCCACGATGTCTTCCGATGAAAGCATGCATAACCTCTTTCTGTTGGTTGATTGATATCGGCCATTTTAGTTAATAAGGTTTTGATAATTTCCTTAGATGTAATGCTTTGTTTTAGTGTTTATGCTTTAAGGTGAACATTTGCTCAGGTTGTAAAGGCTTAAGTGCGGTTTTCTTTGGAAACTCTAAAGATGCATTGGGCATTGGAAAAGCTATGTGATCTTGTTTAATGAAACTTCACGACCCTCGTAGGATGGGTGATGTTTTCATTGGTAACCGAAGTCTTCTTGGGGATGATAAGTTTTTAAGGATGGTATTTTGTAAGAAACCAAATTCTTAGACCAGATAAAATAATTTTTTTTTTTAAAAAAAATCTTTTATCGGCATGTCGGTTTTAAAACCGCGCTTCGTAACGAGGTTCCGAGTATGCAAACCATTTCAAGCGGTGACATCGGACTACGCACGGGTGGTTAGACCGCGTGAGTCAAGTCGCATGATTGAACGGTTGTAAAAACACATTTTTTTTAATTAATTTAAATTAATGGATGTTTTAATAATAATATTGGGAGATCATTATTATTTAATGTGGTGCAAAGGCATTTAATTAAGTGGCGGTCAAACACCATTAATTGTGCAGTTGCGTTTTGAGCTGAAGTGTTTCAAAATTAATATCGTGTATTAGAGGATTTAATTTGACGTAGGAATTTAATTAAGAGAGCGTTATTTTGATGACGCGTTTTAATTGGCAGTTCTTTATCATAATCATGGTTAAATAATAATAATGACATTATTATTATTCATATGGGTTAATTTATTTTTAAAACTAAAGAGGGTTTAATAAATTTTGTTGACTATATATATATATATCGATATATATGTAGTTTGGGATATATATATATATATATTTAAGTATATATATATGTTATAAAAAAAGGATATTTTTCCCCTTAATTGGGGCGCTGGGCAGGGCGTGACCCCTCCCTCCCCACGCATGGACTTTTTTTTATTATTTTCTTCCTTTTTTATTTTTATTTTTCCTTCTCTTTTATTCCTTCTCCTTTACCTCTTTTTTCAATCACGTAGCTTTCCTCCAAACCCTAAGGCACAGGCAGCAAGGGTTCCTCCTCCGGCTCTCCTTGCTGTGCAGCCAAGCTCCGCGATCAGACACCCCATTGTCAGACCTCCTCTTGTTGCGTGATTCAGGACAGAGTGACCCCTCCTCCATAAGGTCTTACTCCTCTTTCCAAGTCATCTCATGGTCGGCCTCCTCCCGGTCCTCCCTAGGCACATCGGCCTTCTTCCCCAGGAGAACCCACATGCGCGGCCTTCCCTTTCGAGGACAGATCTATGGTGCGGCGAACCCCTGCAACGTGCTACGGCCCATGTGATCCCCCTCTCCTCCGTATGAGGTGTGACCTCCAATAGCTGACCTCCTCATCTCCTTGAAGCAAATTAAAGTGCGAGACAGCTCGGACAGCCCCTTTTGGGTAGACCTATGCGCGACCCCCTTGAGATTCTTCCTCCCGTGTTGGTTCCACCTAATTGCTTCCTTTATTTGGGTCGAATCATCGAGGTTGTGCAAGCGATGTGTCAGGACACGCCAGTCCACTCTCTGGAAACTGCGGTTGAGAAAGATTATGATTCTTCACTGACGTTTGGTAAGAATATAAATATACATCGTTGTTGTATATTTTACATCAATTTAAATATTAAATTGAGTCTGTGGAGTTTTTTTTATATTTATCTGGTCCTGTGTCGTTTACCTGAGTTGCTTTTGAGTCGCTGGTATGTGGTCGTGGTCACAGGGACCATATTGCACTGGGTATTAATGTACAATTTATTTGGTGTTACATTTCAGGTTGTATATATTCATGTTATATGTGTGATATGTATATATATATATTCACGTCAAAGTCATGTGCGCACAACTGTATGACGTGTGAAGTGGTTGTTGCTGATAAAATGTTTTGTATTTTAAATGGGCTGACCGAGGTAGGGTCTCTTTCCATTCCCCGTTAATTTATTAATTTAGTGAATTAATTATTTGATGCACCATTATTAGTTTTTAAATTAAATTCTATTTAATTTGTGCAGTTAAGTCTTTACATTAACTTCTATTTAATAAATGTTGTTAAGTATTTAAATTAATTATTGTTTAATTAATGCAGTCAAGTATTTAAATTAATTGCAGTTTAGAAGTGAAAAAAATAATAAATGATCGTTTGATAATAGATGTCATGTGTTATAATAAAACCCATTTGTTGGGTTGTGCTATCTTCAATCTAAAAGTAGTGAATAATTATTTTTATAATGTATATTGTTCGAATTTCATTAACATTTCTACTTGAACTAATTGATATGTAATAAGTTAGTGTTCTCCCTCTTTGATATGAATTAAAGTTTTGGAATAAATGATTGAATATGCAGAAATAAATTTTTTGACTTATACTAAATTTCCTGGATATTTTAGCATGTTCGTTGTGACCCTCGCTTATGGAAAAACCCATTTGGGGTGTTCTCTTTTCCTTCTGGACACCCCTTTAGGTGTGATGACGTGTTTGGTACGTTTTATATTAGCCCAAGATGATTAGATTATTCAATTACATGTGTTGTGTGGTCCATTTAAACTGGGTTTTAATTAAATAAATTATTTAAGATAATTGTTTTGGGGATTGGTTATGGGTTGAGGTCTTGTAATCTGGGTTTTGTTTTGATTTGATAAGATAAGTGATTGGGGGTAACTAATCATGAACTGATTTGGGCTATGAAAGGTATTTAATTATGTGAATTAATTATGTGTCAGAATATTGATAAAAGATAATTAATTATGATAATTAATTATGATAATTAATTATGAAATGTTAAGGATTGATTTGGATAATAAAATGTGAAGAATTAACTATGGATTGAGAATTGTGTCGATTGATTAATTAATTGATAAATGATAAAAAATGAATGAGATTTTGGGTCCTAGACATGGCGTTCTAGACCGATTTAAAAGTTGGGTTTGGACATGGCATTACTCCCCAATGGTTATCCACGCTTGTGATATTGGGTGTTAGACATGGTGATCTACACCAAATAATTATCTAGGTGTTAGACATGGAGATCTACACAAAATGTGATTTGGGGTGTTAGACATGGCAATCTATACCAAATGAGAATTTGGGGTGCTTGACATGGCGTTCAACACCAAACGAATGATAATAATGATTTTTGAAAGGATCGAGAGATGTGATTAAAACCCAAGTGAAATGTGATCAAATAAAGAAGGGTAAGAATGAATGGATTTCCAACATGAGTTGAAAACTTGTACTAGTTTATGTGATCACCTAAGGAACATGGAAACCTTGGAAATGATAACTGAATAAAAAGAGTATAAATAAGATAAATGATAAAGAGTATTTTTATTCTTGAACAAATGTAATTGTGTTGTTTTGAACAGGTTCTTACTCCAGCTATGGGCCGAAGCAGGTATTACCGTCAGGTGTCCTTTTTGGAACCTGGACGGGGGTTGATTGTAAATATTGTACTGTTATTGTTTGTCAATACCTGCACACTGTTTAATTATATTTCATTATCTAGAGTGGGCTAGACACCGGTGGTTCCGGCCTACTGATATTTATATATCACACCCTACTCGGGCTGCCATTGTATTGGGGTACCCGAGTAGATTCTATTTGGTTGCAGGACATTGTCGTTACAGTTTCTTGTACTTGGAGTTAGGAGAAAAGGATCGAGTTGAGGCTCGGGATGCTCATGGAGATCACCCTCAGGGCTTGAGACTTTTTTTTATTTACTTCTGCATTGATGTGTAAGCATGTTTTTTTGTTTAGTGTTTTCATTGTATTGTTATAATGTCATTCATGCATCTGCTACATAAACTGACATTCAGTAATTTTGTCCAAACTTTATAAATGAAATTTTTTTCTGCTGCTTTATTTTATTTAAACCGCTTCCACTGTAATTGTTTTTTGTCCACTATTTTCACTCTATAAACATGGTATAGTCTCCCCCAGACTAACCTTACACCCTCACCGCTAGTCGGCAACCTCTAGCATATGGGGAGACGCGATTGAGGTTATGTCGCGGATCAGATCGGGTGACTGGTTCAGGGTTGACACGGGTTGGTTTGTGACAATGGTTTACCTAAAACCTAATTTAAACATAGGTAAAAATACAATCCCAATGGTCATAGAGGAAGTATAAACCGTAGATCTCACATTAAAATAAGTTATTAAATCTAATCAGGTAATTTTCATGCTCAAAGAAAGAAAGAAATTAAACTCATTCTCCAACCCCACTCACAATGATCATGTACGAAGAAATTCAGGGAATGATATAATTGAATAACAAATATGAAATACCAACATTAATTTCATTAAAATATAAAATAAAATATACATTAAATCCCTATTCATCATGTATTCCACGACATAAAGAAATAAGCAACTCATGCTAACCATGAGAAAGTGCAGAAAAATAATAAATAAAAAACCTATAGAAAAGTGGAAAATCACGACTCTATAGTGGTGCACATCCTTGGTAGTGGATCCTCATTAAGATTTGTACAAAATACCTCCAAAGTTGCACCCGAGGGTGACATTTATAGAAGTTTAGATCAAACCCCCATCCACACAACATATCTCAAGAAAATATCCATTTTTTCAATTTCTTGATGTCATCACGACGTGTAATGACTTTTCACATCATGTAATATTGATTTTTTTCTCCTCTATGTTTTTTGAATTCATGTGACTCTCATATGTAGATTTGAAACTTTGACTCCTTTCATGAAATGTAATTGGGAGTCACAACGTGTAACTGATTTTCATAGCATCTAACCTCATCATGACTTGTCTAGATGGATTTGCTTCTTCGAATGAAGTCATGACATGTAATTGAATTACATGACATATAATCATTTTGCTCTATTTTTTCTAGTTTCAAAGTTCCTTTAAAAATTTAGTGCCACACCGTGAAGCTCTTATTTCCACCTATTTTCATTCCATTTTTACAAATTCATTGTTTCCTAACAAAAATCATAAAATAAGTTAAATCTCTAACATTTTGGTAGGAATATTAATTTAAATACAAAAATCAATATAATAAAACACTCCAAAATATATGATTCAAATACAATTATCAATCAGTTAGGATGAATTAATACTTGAGTTTTTATAGTAGAAAATTAAAATGTACAATTGATGAAATCATAAAAAATACATCTGTGATTAATATACAATGATATTTTTTTAAAAATATTTTTATAAAATAATTTATACATATAATGTAATAATCAGATATATTTATAATAACCAAGGAATCATTTTTTCTTCAATTAGTGGAATATTTATTTCTCCACTTGTAGATGATTATAGTTTCATTAAAAAAACAACTTAAAACCAAGTTTTTTAAGACAACAATTGTATACTATTAATGAGATTATAATCAAAATAGATCCAACTCAATTATGTTGGTATATTTATTATGATGTAATGTTGATCTTTTATTAATAATACATCACAATTATACATTGATTAAATAATATAATTGATCCAACTCATTTATGTTCACATCCAATAATTGATGTTATCGTAATAAATACATATTATTATTATTCATTGATGTTTTTATGTTGTTAGTACAATAAACTTTAGCATTACATCATTAAACCCTGTTTCACATGACAAGAACCATTATTATTGGGGTCTAACTATAAATTTCATTATCTTACATGTTGTGCCTTCTGATACAACCTCCTGAAAATATGTTTCAAGTACTACAATAATGGAATCTTCATACTCAATGGTGTGAACTATTTAATTTCTTTTCTATTTCAATTTTATATTGAAAACACAGTTTTTTTATATACATACCTTCACATTTTTTATGCAACCTTCACATTTTATATAGTACCACTCCCTCCCTTGAAATATAATATGATTACTGGTGTTATGTAAATGTATGCATACCATATTATTAATGGTGTTTTTTAAACAATGTGATATGATATGAAGTATTTGATGACATTACCAAACATAAGAAAATAAATAAATAATTGGTAAACTATTTTTGGAGGACATCATCTGACACCCTTATGCATACAATATGCAGATCTAAAGGGAGATGTGGACGGATCTGAGCCTTCCTGCATACGTGGGACATAGGAATTTCAAATAACATGCAATCATGTGTAATCAGTTTGTATCTTAGCTAGCCTAGAAAACCAATTTACTATCATTGAAACTACTCTTATAAAATTAAATTCAAAGATTTCATTCTATAGAAACAAAGTAAATTATCTATTACCAACAATGAAAACATAATATTTGATATAGTGTTATAAATTATCTAGGATCTCGATTTGGGTATAGCATGGGATTTCCCCAAAAATAGGTATTTATTTTATTCTAGGTATTGATTAATCTGTCATTTTATATCATTTTCATCACATAACCTCCCAGGATCTAGGTTATACTAGCTATGTGGCCTCTACATAAGAGTCAGATCATCTCTTGTGACTGCAACAGGTTGGGAGTGATTTCTAAATAAGAAGTGGTTGGGTATGAATCTATCACCTTAAGAAAATCCTTATTTATGGAGATTTCATCCCTAATTTATTGTGATATGTTAAGGATATAATATATGGATTGATTTGGTATTATCATAGTGTGGGAGATTTATGTTCCATTCCAAATACATCGTGGACTCATCTATCATTATAAGTGATTCCGTGGAAAACCTTGAATGATGAAGCATGGGTCTTGGAACTAGAAAAACATCAGAGATTCTATTCTTCTCTTTATCAACCTATTTGGTTGGTTTGATATTGAAAGCCTTATAAAGAGAATTGTAAATCAATCTGAGACTTCCATTGAATGTGAATTATACACAATAATATAACAAGCATCATTTTATTCAACCATCGTTAGGAACTACCATAAAATAGGATTTTATCAGAGCTTAAAAGGCCTTTTTTAGTGATAAAAAAGAATTGTAAATCGGGGAACTGATAAAAGGGGGTCCCTTTTATCAGTGCTCAAAAAAACACAGATAAAGACCCTTTTATCAGCACTAAAAAACGTTGACTAACATGTCCTTTATCAGTGCTTTTTTTAGCACTGATAAAATTTAAAAAACATTAAAAATATGAAAATCAGGGAGGGGCTTCAACATCACTTGATTTACAAATATTATATATTAATATGTATATACATATTTTTAGAATATATAGATAATATATATCAATTTTTGAAAACAGACGCACACAAATACACACACACACAGACACATCATATAGGTATATAAATATTAATATATTTTTATTTTAAATAAAATGGATATTATTTTCTATTTAAATAAGACTTATATATTCAGAAATATACTTTAAATGTAAATATGTTTAATTATTTATTAATAAAATTAAATTTTTATAGGTGAATATATAAAAAAATAGGTATATATTGTTATATAATTGATTATAAATAACATTACAATATGAAAAATGATAAAATTTCAAATCCATAAAATCAATATAAATGTAACCCCTTGGAATAAATTCAGCCCCCAGTAAAAAAATCAAAATACCCCCTAAAATGAGGCTGAAATTCAATCGAATCTTAAAAGTTTTTTGTATCTAGACTAAAAACTCCGTTTTGGAGGCCTAATGGGCCTTTTTTGGGATAGAAAAATATGACCTAAGGTTTTCTTGTATTTTTAGTGTGTAAAGATCATCGCAAGCTTATTTTTGATATATCGTAGTGCTCAAATGGACACCCGGATCAAAAGTTATGGTCGTTTGAAGTTTGAGTTACGTTTTCAACTTATTTTAGATCTTTTATTAATTTTTTCATTTTTTATGTCTTCAAATTGTAATTAAATGATTATTAGTTGATGATAATTAGAAAATTATTAATTAATAATTTTTTTAAGATATTTTATACACCATTTTCACTACATATCTTATATATTAAGTGCAAATGTTTATTTATACTTATCTAAAACATTATAAAAAATATATATTATATTTATATCAATATAAATATACTTATATATTTATATATCAATATATTATTTTTTATGAAATATTATTTTATTTGAAATATTCACTTTATCAGTGCTAGGAAAAAAACACTGATAAATCCCCCCCTTTATCAGTGCTATTAAAAAAAGAGATGATAAAGGGGGACCTTTAACAGTGCTAAAAAAGCACTGATAAAGGGGGTGCCTTTATCAATGCTAAAAAATCGCTGATAAAGGGGCACTTTTAACACTGCTTTTTTTAGCACTGTTAAAAGTGACCTTTATCATCGCTTTTTTTAGTGATGTTAATGGGTGGTGCTGTGAAAACCCAGTTTTGTGGTAGTGTCTTTCTAGCTGGAACAGGTATCACAAGCATCAATTTAAACATGCTCTATTCATACGGTATGAATACAATTGTTTCTGAGTACTTACACTTGTATTAATACAATATGAATAATTATTCATAGTTTAACATCGTACACTAATATATATAATTTAATTATATGAAATAATATCTGATTATATTTTTATATTAGGTAATATCATTATAGATTTTACAACTATTTAAATTCTAGATTTTGTTTTAATTCCACTTATTGTAGTATTTTTTACAGATTGGATTCCATTTATAAAATAAATTTTTATACATTAATGTGCATATACCCTAAGATTACATGTTTCCTTTGAAAAACTAGCTCAATTATTTAAATCAATGTACATAAGGAATCAAATGAAAATATAAATTATTAGGTAAATTATAAAATAGATGTTCCATATTGATTCCATTTGAAAATATTAATCCCTCCCATCTGAAAATAGAGACCCCTCACATGAAATTTACATGTGATTGTCTATAGTATGTAGATGGTGTTTCATTTGGATTTTTTTAATTATTATATTTACTTTTGGTAAATCTATTATTAAATCTACTTTTTTATGTTACTTTTTACACTACCACTTCTTCCAGATGTCATTTTTCATATTATTTCTCATTTGATTGTTCCTTACTATAAATCATAGTACTAAATTATTTTAATTTTTATTTCCCAGAGATTCCTCATCTCAAATGAAGTATGTTTGATTGTTAAATGACCAAACAACCATTTATGAAGTATGTTGTTTGGTGTTGACGTTGTTCTTGTACTATTTTATAAGGATGGATGACTTTTGTTTCAGTGGAAAACATAGTATTTATGCAAGTGTAATGGTCTGTGTGACAAATTTCAAAATTATTTTATATATTTCAATGTTTTCATCATGATTCCAGGTCTTCCAATAGAGGGATGAATTTAGGATTTCCATGAAATAGTTGTGCCATTTTTTATGTGATCTTTTCTATATATTTGACTATCACCCCCACACACCTGTTAATTTTATTTTATCTATTAACAATAATTATGATATTAATAATATATAGGCACATACATATACTCATATACTTAAATTTATCATGTAGAAACTTTTCTAATTTAGATAATTCTATTTTAATTTTTAGGAACAATGTTAGTTGATAGCATAAAATGTAGGAAAATTAATAAAACAATAGTCATTTTTAAAAGTATTAGAATTTTTTTTAATTTATCTACAAATTAATTAATCACTAATGTTTAGTTTGTTTGTCCAAATTCATTGATAAAATATGTTTTTGTGATACATGATAAGGACAGTAAAATAATTTTAAATGAATGGAGAACTACCATCAAAATACATGACATGATTCTGTAAGTATTATACAATCATCCCTAACTTTAGTGGTATGTGCTTCATTAAAAGAGTTTAATATTTTTTTTCAATCATTCGTTTTCTATGAAATTTATTTTCTTATGTGTCATTTGTTATGGTTGTTTTGAATTATTATCTTAAATATTTTAACACCCACAAGGCTACTAATTAATAGAATTTCCCTTTTATTTTAACATTATACCAAAAATAGGATTTTTTTTCATCAATTAAATTAGAAAATTAGTTTGTATATCTAAATAATATTCCAATTGTAATTTGGAATCTCTCTTGGTATAAATTCTTCAACTATCATGATCTATATTAATCAATTTCATTTTATGACATGTCGTGAAGAAGTATTTATTTATTGATGTAGGTTTTGTTTCATTTTTCACATTACATTTTATGACATGTCTTGAAGTATTAGTTATTTATCCCAGTGGGGTTTGTTTCATTTTTCCCAATCTCTTTTAAACTTATCTTGAATTACACTAAAACATCCTTGTAAATATTATAATAATTAGTTCTTTCTTAGTTCTTCAATTTATATCTCACATGGGGTCTGTTATAATGTGAATTTACATATAAGTGGATTTAGAAATAGATCGTGACAATGGGTTTACCAAATGGTATGAAAACATGTTCTTGTATATGTGAGTATGTATTTTGTTATGATATTATTTTAAACATAATTACCAAACATTAATATTTCTTTCACATCTCTAATGTTTTATCCATATATTTTTTCAAATCTTATTCACATAATTTGAAACATATATTCTACTTTATTTTCATTAAGAATGTATGAGTTATTTTTTCTTTCTAACTTTGTTTGGTGACTTTTTATTTGTATCATAACATGAAAACATGCATCAAGGCTAAAAAAACATAGACATTGATACATGTTATTAAAAATAAAGGGGTGATAATTTTATGAAAATTTATAAAATGGTTTGACACAACTTACTATAGTTTTTATTATTCCTTAAAAAAATTACCTTTTCAAGATAATGATTCCATGTCATAGTTGGTTGGTTGCCTACCTTAGAGGTTAAAGAGTGACATTAATAACATTTTATTGGTTAGTTAATTCATAGTTTGAACACTAAGTAAGAAAATTTCTTTTCCATTTCTAAGCACAATTTTTTATTTAGGTTTACTAAATTTAAAATCATAACTGATTATATGGGGTTTCTTTATGACATAATTGTGAGATTTTACATTGAAATTAAAATATCCTTTCTAAATTGGAATGTTTTGGGAACTACTTTATAGGTTGTGAGACTTTCCTTATCACTTTTCTCTTTCTAACATAGTTATGGGGATGTTTTTATACATATTTTGTATATATATATATATATTGTATATATATGAGTTATGTATATATATATATATATATGTTCTGTTTTTTCTCTCTCTCTCTCTCTTTATATGTTATGTCTGCTTTCTCTCTCTCTCTACATGTTTTTCATAAATACGGGTTGTGTATGTTTATAAACATATATATATATATTCTGTATGTTCTCTCTCTGTCTCTCTATATATATATATATAAATATATATGTGGTATATGTATATTCTCGTATCATGTTTTCATAAATGTGTACTAATTGGAATAGTTTTAAACAAAAAAACATGACTACTATTTCAAGTTTTTAACTCCCCTATCAGGTTCATCACCTCTACCATGGTCTATTATTTAGTTTATATATTTGTATTTTCTTCTTAAATAATCACCCTTTCTTCTTATAAGGTTCCTTTATAATACGTGTTTGGATTAGGAGGCTGTGAAGAAATACATTCTTCCTATACAAGACTACTGGAACTAGATTCTCAACAAGGCTTAGACATGATCATGTACATAATATGTTATATACTATATTCTAATCCTTTCATATTATAAACATGTTAAAAATCCTTCACTATTCATTTTTTAAATTAATCATTCAAATTAGGAATTTTGAGGGTGTTAATCACTTGCATTTATATGAGCATAATCAAAAGGAAGCCTAATTTTGGTCTTTTAGTGTTTTAATAATTTATGTTTTATTATGGTGGTGGGGTTTATTAAATAATGAATTTACCCATAATGATATGGGTTTTTCATGTTTCACTAATTTTTCATTTATTGGTGTAAGATAGTGTTTTGTATTCGTTGCTTGAATGGTTCATTGTTGACATGAGGACTGGACTGTGAAACATTTTTTCTCTAATATCTTGAAAATTTTATTTATTTTACTCATCAATCACTGGAATCTAAAAATGTTAGATAATATAAGGTATTGAACCTTGAAAAGGATAAATTCATGGCTATGATCACTATTGTTGATAATGGTTAATATTTTCAATTCATGTTTTTTTGTTGCCCCAAATTTTAATCAGAGTATTTAAAAGCGTGTTCTCACTTAACATGCCCCTATTTATTTGAGAGAGAAAACTAAAGATTTAGTGAATCCATGACCCATCCTATTATAGGAGTGTTCTCATTATCAATTTGAGATAACAATAGTTTTATATTTAAATAGGGACTATGATTTATTCTATCAATTCCTATGGAGTTTTAAAATTACAGAAGATTCCCTATAATCCATTATAGTGGAGGAAGATATGTGATGATTGATGCTTCCTTAAGATAATTTTAATGGTATTAATTCACTTGAGACACATAGAGATAGAATATTTTGATGTATTTTTTGATTAAAAAGATCTAACAAGTTAATCACAAAATGATCATTGGAAGAGCAGTAAAATTCCACACTTAGAAAATTTTATAAAAAACATTCAAATGGAATAACATTGTTCATTTCTTAATCCTTATAGCAAAAGGAAATTGGATTCTATTACTTTTTAATCAATGGTATAGTATTTGGTCCATCTTTATGTAACACTCTCCATCATTTTGATTCACTTACACCATCAAATTTTTTAGAGAGATTACAACATTAGTTTCATGATCAATAAGATAGTCAACATGATTTGAAGATATCCCCCATGCTTCTACAAGAAAGGATATAATAGATAAAAAATAATAATTATATATATCATTTATCATCATTAAAATTAACTATGTCAGATTGGATTTAGGTTTACAAGATGTAGTTAAAAAAATTAATTTAGTTGTAACTAAAATCCTTGGTAGGGAAATAATTAGTATTAGAAAGTGTTTCATGAACGTCTCTAATATTTTATAATGAAGAACAAATCACATCTAAAGAAGGATAGATAAAAGCATTGAAATTTAGTTAATTATTTATATTTGAGGAACATTTTTATGATTAATAAACCCTATTAGCCTATCTAAAATATGGATTTCATCCAATTATATAGAAGGAGAAATGTGTTTTGCTTATAAACTATATTTAATAGTATGTATCATATACAGTTTATGATTTCACATATACTTTATATGGTTTAACACAAACTATATTTATGATTTAAATAGTTTATGATTTAAAATAGACTATATTATCAAATAATTATAACATATATAGTATTAAAATATATGCATATTAGATTATAAATACTATTTAAATATTGCTTTTATCAACCTATATAGTTTATGATAGAAGTGATATTTATATGTGTATTTATATGTTAACATAGTTTTTATGATTGTATGATTATAGGATTATATGTTAATACTATTTATATGATCATATATATTATATGTTAATTGAGTTTATATGTTTATATGTCAATAGAGTTTCAATTCATACAGTTTATCTATTAATTTTATTAAATTGTTTCAGTATATAAGGTAATTTTGTTTGATAATTTTAGATCATACAATTCATACAGTTTATATGTTAATTTTATTAAACAAATCAAATATTTTATATACAATAGAATAATATTTTAATGCACTATAACTTTATCATGTATTAAACAAATGAGTAGATGAAACTATTTTAAACATAATTTTAATACATATTTAAAACTATTAGAATATTATTTTAAACAATATTTAAAATTTACTTTAAAAAAAACTAAAACATGCATTTCACTGTTATTAAACTTTGATAGTATTAACTTTTTCATTTTAAAGAACACAGGATACTTAAATGTAAATATTTTATTGCCTATAATTGTGAAGATAAAGTGTTCAGCTGTAATTTATTTGCAAGTTTTTTAGTCTTCTCTGAATACTGACATCATGTAAAATAATACAATGTAAAAACTAATGGTTCCTTTTACTTGTGATTTATTTATATATTTTACACTAATTGTATTTTTTCAATTTTTTGTTTTAAGTAAATAATACCAATTAACTCCTTGACCTTTTCTTTTTATGAAAAAAAATTAGAGCATTGAATTACAAATACTCTCCCTCTTATACAATAGGTAATATCATCATACTTATTTGAACTCTTCATTTCTCACCAGCCAAATCGAATGAATTTTTCTTCATGTTAAGGTTTTTGTGGTCAGTATTATGTGTCTACTCAGTTTCTCCTTCATGGGCGGTTTTTTCAGAATTTGAGATGGTATGACACTCCACATGAGCTTGATATTTTTTGTGTCATTGACAGTAACACTTTTTTAGGGATACATTGGAAAATATAATTCTTTAATGAAATCCTCATAAATAAATAGGGGAAATTAAACATTTTTTAATAATAAAAATTAAAATATTTTCATATAATCACTTGGTTGATAAGTGTCATGACCAGTTTTTTGTAAGTTCCATCAAACAAAGCCTTATCCTTACCCATCAATGGTCACTTTTTTCATTGTTTGGTTGTCAGGATGATATCAAAGGGAAAACACCAGAAATTGAGGCTGATAAATAAAATATATTCTAGGATAATGGCTACAGAAAACTATAGTACAATTCGTTTAATTATTCTATAAACATCAATTTTCAAACGTGATTCATTATCCCTGATGTCTGATTTTTGTTTCTCATTCTCTTTTACTCATCCTTCACATTAACATTTCTCATGGATCTACTTTGTAATGAGTGTTATATAGATTTGCATGTTTAAAAAATATTTATTATATCCTTTTCATAAGTTCTACCTCCTTTAAATTCAATAATCATCATCAAATTTCAAGCTTCATAGGTTCTCCCCTTGATCTTTTTTACACATTATTTCTATTAACCACATTTAATGTTTTTTAGTGTTGTTGTTGTTTTTTGTTCTTCCATTTTAATTTTAGGATGATATCAAAGGGAGGATTATATAAAAGGGAAAACTCAATAAATTGAGGCTGAGAAATCTAATACATTTGAGAATAATTACTATCGAGAACTGTGGTACAATTATTTCAATTATTCCATCAACTCATTTCACATTGCATCTCATTTATTGTAGTGAAAATATGGTTTGGAAAAAAATTAAATTCCACTCAATTTGTATTAGTTTCTTAAAATATTATATATCTTTTTTGTATTTCAAATATTTACTTTAATATTTTTCTAAAATTGTTCACCATATACTTTTTAGTTATATATTCACTCCCTAATTATTGTATGCATTTGCATTACTCAATGGATATAGTGTATAAAAGTTTCCACCATTTTGCTTGGTTTGTGAAACTAAAAGATGCATCATAGTGTCTATTGTGAAGTAATCTCTATTCATCAAAATATTTAACGTTATGTTTGACAACAACTATAAAAAATGATTAAAATTTATCACTTATGATAATTGTTAGAACAATAGTTTTTCAATAAACAATTTGGGAATATTTATAAGGAGTTATACTAAATGAATACCACTCAAATAACATTTTCATATGTGTTGTTAAACATAAACCAAGGGTTTTATATAATATTGTACCTTACAACATTAACTATTATAGATTATAAATTATTTCATATACATTTTTTCATACTATTTTTTCTGGAGGACCAATGAATTATATGAGTGTAACAGTATTTTGTAGTTTATCTACTGAGTTTTGGAAAACAAAATACATAGATAATGACTATAGAGAACTATGGTACAAGAAAATGATTCTATATGAGAAGTTGAAAGTGGATAAAAGTAAGGGAACTGAAATTGGTTAGATGATAAAAAATCCCTATTTTGACTCATAAAGAGTATATATTAAGCATGGAGTTTATGAAAAGGGAAAGGAAAAACGTTCTGAAATTATATAAAGGTATGTTATAGTGTAAATTATTTCTTTAAATATTGATTCCTTCAATAATTTTTTGAATTTCTATAGATTTTTTCTTGCAATTAATGTTGATGTTATGTAAAACCAATCATTAAGGGGTAGTCATGATTTTAATTACTTTATACCTAGGGATTCACTTAGAGGAATTATAGTATGCAATCTGTGTGTGTTTCAATATTATTTAATTTACATATTATGAAATCAACCATCACTATCCAATACTATGAGTTTTGTTTATTACAAAACCTATAACTTCTCTTTAATAAATATTAAACTATGATACCAATTTATTTAGGTACACTAATAGATTTTTTGGGTATCTTATCAATAAATTTAATTGAGCTATTATACCAGTTAAATTTTAAATTTTCATCTTTATTATTCTATTTGAATTTAATTAAATTTTCATGATTTATTGTTTATAATAGCTTTAGTTTTTAAACTCCTTCATATTCTTCATCTTCTTATGATTCTAATGATTTAAAATTCAAAAACATCATTCTAATTCATGGATTTCATAGAATCTATAGTGTTTATCATGCAGAAAATCTAGTTCCATTGATTTTCTATTACATGATTTTTTTGATTTAGTTTATTCGCATGAATCTCATTCTATTGGATTTTAATGAAAAGCCTTTGAGAAATTATTTTTTTGAGTTCTAAATTCTCAATTTCATTAAAATCTAAACTATATTGTTCTTGTACTATTTGTTACATACAAATTAAAAGAAATTAATGGTGTTCCCATAAATTTTCCATGCTTCTTCTTCCAACAATCTTCACCAATGTTCTTTAGTTTAGAATCTGTAAATGTCTCACATTCTCATCCTTCTATAAATATTTAATTTTTCAATCATTTATTACCATAGTAGTTTACTCTGTCACAATTACCTATTAGTCTTTATTCAGTCAACTTTTCTGGATTCTGTTAGACCTATTTATATTTATAAATTATATCTTTTTTGAAATTAAGACTTTGGAAAACATTGATATGAATGGATAGAAATCATCGGTAAATTTTTAGCCAAAAAGGTGTACAGATGGTTTAAATAATACTAGTCTTTAGACAAAATATAGAGATTGGAAGGTATTCTAGTAGGATTTAGAAGTTTCAAACTCACCATAGGTAAACACAGTGGGTTTTAGGACATTAGAATATAGATCCAGATAGGAGGTCCTCTAACAAGTATGAATTCTCTCAAAATGGATCATGTAGTCATTGATCAACTCTTTCACTCGTGATTATGGGATTTCCATAAACTTATTCAACATTGAGATAACTTGTATATAAAAATTCCATTAATTCAAATTTTTTTCTTCCATATACAGAGTTATATTTTTTAATATTTATTATTAATAATAAAACATCTCTAAAAAATCTTTACATCTTTTCTAGTTTATAAATCCTTATATTTCAAGATACTATTACTTTTGTTAGAAAATATGTAGGTAGAAGGATAAGACATATTGGACCTTGATGTGTGAATGTAATTCACTATCCAAATGGGTTTGATCCACCCCCCCCCCCCCCCAAAGATGGTGTGGGGTTCTCGGTGAAAGTTTCCCTTGAGGATTTCATCAATATTTGAGAAAAAATGAACACCATTTTCCATTTTCCCCATAGCACAGATACTGGAAAAATATATGGAGAATTTATTTAGAATAGAGAAGAATTAACCCATAAGAAATCTCATCATCGATTATTTATAAATCTAAATTGGTGTGAATTACACCAATTCAATCTCATCGTTTCAGTCAGAGAACACATTGGTTCAATCGAAACAAGACAACTCTTGGTGAGGGACACATTGATTTGATCTCATCATTTCGGTCAAAGAACACCTTGGTTTGACCAAAATTATACAAATCTTAGTGAGGGACACACCAGTTTGAATTTGAAAAACAATCTTCTTATTTTAATAATATTTTAAATAAAATTATAATAATATCCCAATTTTATTCATAATTATTAATTCTCCACATCACAAGTGAGTCATTATACATAATAAATGTATCTTTAAATTTAAACCTTTACTTAGTATCAATGTCTCAATGTTTTATCAGATTTACAAGTTTTCAAAACATTAAACTCGTTAATATTTAAGATAAAATGAAGATATCATACATACAATGAACTTCAATCCATCATCTCATTTTTTTATCACTTTTATGGCCATGTGCTTATATCCTTTTCATGAACTCTCTAATGAGTAAACCCAATAACTTTTGTAAGAAGCGACACTACTTCTAAGTTCATATAGGAAAAATATTACAATGTGATTCCATTATTAGAGCACATAACTCATTATGTCTTAATATTTTGTTAAGAGTTTATAACTCACACTCTAGTCATAACGGATGATATTGACACAAAATAGTTGGGGTTATAATTTCCAATATCAAAAATCATATTTATAACTTGTTTTTACCCATTAAAAACTTTGATTGGGATCTACCTAAAGAAAGTGTTGGGTTCCCATTACTAAAATGATTTATTCTATGGGCTTTAACCCTATCACTTTATTAGTTTCATGAATAATATCTCTCATTATAGAATTTGAAAATATAACCATAAGGTTTTTACATGATCTCATGTAGACAATTGTTATGGTACCATATTTTAATAATTATCACACATAATCATGTCTCAAAAAAATATATCTAGACTTTACATTTTACTTGAAACTATATTCCCTTGATAATTTTTCTTCACTATCACAACTGATAGAGATATGAGGCATTGGATTAGGCCACAATCTAATATCCAATAATAGATTCCTAATCCATTCATCTTCCTTTCCACATGTCGCTTAGGCGATAAACTCTGAATCCATGTTCGAATATGAAATATTAGTTTGTTTCTTGCTCGCCTAAGAAATAGCACAACCTCTAAGAGTAAATAATCATCCAGATGTGGATTGGTTATCCCCAATACTGGTAATCCAACTTGCATCAGTGTATCCTTCTAATACATCTAAATAATCAATATAGTATAAACATAAATCTTTGGTCTTTCTTAAGTATCCAAAAAATCTTGTTGTATATATATAATGATCCACATCAGGATTACTAGTATATATACTCTTTTTACATACCGTAAAAGCAATATCAGGTCTAGTGCAATGCATTTCATACATTAAATAACCAACTGCACTAGCATTCACAAGTTGTGCTACAATTCTACCCATATTTATAAAAAATTTATCACATAAAATCAAATAGAGTATTAGCATCCTTGAAACCAAGATGATCAAATTTATTTAGAATTTTTTCTATGTAATGAGACTAAATTAAAGAATAACCCCCACAATGTTTTCTAACTTTAATACCTAGAATAGTATCAGCTATTCCAAGTTCCTTTATTTTAAACATAGAAGATAAGTAATTATTTTTCTAAACTACACCAATCATATTGGTTCTAAAAATTAACATATAATCCACATATAGATTCATAGTAACTTCATATTCTTTTTTAAACTTTGAATGAACACATTTATCTACATTTTTATGAGTAAAGACATTATATAAAATAATAGAATCAAATTTCTCATGTCATTGCTTCAGATCTTATTTAAGACCATAAAGAGGTTTAACTAGTTTACATACTTTGTTTTCATTACCTAGTAAAACAAACCCTTCTAGTTTTTCCATGTAAATCTCTTAATTTAATTCTCCATTTAAAAAAAAGTAGTTTTGACATCCATTTTATAGACATACAAATGATTAATTGAAGCTAAAACAAATAATATCCTTATTGAAGTAATCTGAGCTACAAGAGAATAAGTATCAAAATAATCAATCCCTTATTTTTGTATGAAATCTTTGGAAACCAATATAGATTTAAAAGCTTAAATGTTACCATTGGAATCATACTTATTTCTGAAAATCCATTTACAACCAATAGGTTTTAAACCTCTTGATAAATCTATAATGGCCCAAGTATTATTCCCTATAATGGAATCCATTTCATCATTAATTATTTATTTCCATATATAAACATCTCTAGAAGTCATATACTCTTTGTAAGTCTTTGGGCCATCTTCTACGGTCAATACCATAGGATACTTATTCAGAAGATAATTATTTTGATCTCCTTCAACAAGGAAAACTATGGAATCCGAAGAAATAAAATCTGGATGTAGATGCCTCTCCTTCTTAATTCCTGTACTCCATGTAGGTTCAACTTGAGAATCATACTTATTCTCTACTATTGTATTTGAACTAAATGTAGTACATGAGATAGGGGTGTGATGAATAACTTCCACCACATCATATTTATAAAACTTATTTTAAAAAAACTCTACATCCCTTGATTCAATAATTATATTAGCTCCAAAATCTTTAATTCTATATTCATTTCTATATTTAGCATATCCAAAAAAACCCTTTTAATTACTCTAGGAACAAATTTAGTTCTTTTAGGATTAGGAACACTATAGTAATCTAAACACCCCCGCACTTTAAAATAATAAAGATTACGTCTTCTACCTCTCTAAATTTCAGAAGGGGTTAACTTAGTTTTCCTATAGGTAATCCTATTATTAATATGATATGCATCCAATAAAGCTTCACCACATAAATTTAATGGAAACTTAGATCTATTAATCATGCAATTCACCATTTCTACTAAAGTACGATTGTTCCTTTCAACTAATCCATTTTTCTAAGGTGTGTAAGGAGCAGTACTTTGATGAATTATACAATTTTCTTCATAGAACTCATTAAAATCATTCAAAAAGTATTCACCACCTCTATCATAGAGTAATTATTTAATATTTCAGTTTAATTGATTTTCAACTTCATCTTTATACTTCTTAAACATATTAAAGGATTCGTCCTTTGTTATAAGTATATATATATATATGAAAATATCTACTACAATCATCAAAAAAAATATCTTTTTCCTCCATGAGTTAATAAACCATTTAATTCACAAAAATCATAATGTACTAATTCTAATATATTAGAATTTCTTTCTACACTAAATTCATTTCCAAAGTTAATTAAGTTTAACTTCTTCATTACTTTTAATGAATTATAATTAACATGTTCTAAACGATCATGATATAAATTAGAGGACTCAATAAAATAAGTAGAAGAATCAATCATATTATTAATATATATTTGACACATGTCATCATTTTCATACCCTTTTCCCACATACATGCCTCCCTTAAACAATATAACCTTGTCGGATTCGAATGAAACTTGAAATCCCTTCTTACATAGAATATTGACATAGATTAAATTATTTTGAATTTCAGGTACATACAACACATTAAGAAGAGACAAATTCTTCCCAAAAGTAAAGTCTATCTTCATGCTTCCTTTTCCACTAGCATTGATGCGTTCATTATTTCCAAGTTGTACTTCCTTCATGATAGTACAATCGGCAAGTGTTTTAAATATCGAACAATCCTTTCACACATGCACCATTGCTCCAAAATCAAGACATCATCCCATATTAATTGAAGTCATATTTATTTTTGATATCATTGCAACTAGATCCTCTTCAGTCTGTATATTTGTAGTGGGTTTATCAACTTTTATTCAATATTGACATTCCCTTGAAAAATGATCTAGTTTTCCACAGACAAAACATTCTTCTTTTTTCTTGGAAGGATTTTTCTTTTAATTTAATTCTTGAATTTTCTTTTTTTCATGTAAGGAAGAGTTTGGTTGTGTATTTCCCTCAATGATATTAACCTTGGTAACAAATTTTGAAGCCATACCCACGTCTCTCAACATAGATTCTTCTTCGATGCGAAGAAGATTTTGTAATCATTCCAAATAAATATCATCACTCTTTTTAGTGAGTGATTTACCAAAATCATTCCACATAGGTGTAAATTTAAATAATGCATAGATCTCTCACTATGATCTATACATATAGGATAGGGGACCTCTTCATCTAATCGGCATGAGTACACACTATAAGTGCATTTAGTGTTCGTGTACTAGAGAACACCACTGAATGGGGGGCACGCTTGGCCCCTGTTACATTGTTTTCTTATTTCTGGCCTGAGAGATCAAGTTGAAATGGTTTCTCTTATTCAACGATCATGTCCCTCTCTTTGTGGGTCACTTTTCTCAAAATGTATCTAGTCCATATGGGTTTAAAGGGATTTGTACTTGTTTTGGAAGCGAACAAGCAAATCTCCAACTGCTCGATAAAGAGAAGATTTTTGTTGGTCTAATTTCAATGGTGCTTCCAGTTTCTGGGCCTCAGTGTGACAAATAAAATATCATGACTTAGGAGTAGGACTAACCATCATGTACACTATATATATATATATATATGTACCAGGATTGAATCTGACCCGATTCCAGCCAAAATTATGAGTACGTGTCTATGGTTTTAGACTGACTTTAAGTGATGAGTTCACTCACCCCAGACGTACGCACCCTTGTCCTAGGTGTGGAACCAGAAAACCATGATTGAATAAGTGGAAGTTACCTAGAAATTCAAATCAATCCAAAGGTGTTGTTTTGAATCTATCTTGTGACTAGGGGATTCATAAATATTATTGAGAAATATTGTAGTGTGATAAGAGAAAAGAAAGTGAGAGAGAGTGATAGAAAGAGCTCTTATTTCCACAAATGAAAAAGTTACCATAGAACATTCTGCCTAGAAGACTCTCTCTTTTGTTATCACCAGTTTATTGATTTAATTACTAGGTGCATTACTAGTTAATATGAGACTCTATATGATGCGTCAAAGAAAGATTGGCTTTGCTCAGTCTATAAGGTATAATATCAGGGAACTAGGTAGTGCTTTTTCTCCTTCGATATCAGATCTTTTTTGGGTGGGGAGTGAAGCAAAAAAATGAGATGATATTTCATTAGGGGTTTCCAAAAGGTTTTCCACCCACGTGAAAGAGGAGTTAACGAAAAAAAAATTATTTCAGATTAAACCGGGTTCAGGACCTCCTGTCTAATTCTCTCTTCTGATAGATCGGAAACTATAAACTTTCTATCAGAGTTCTAATGAATCTCGGTTTTTTATAGGGAAAGAATCCCGGAGACATTGTTGTTCCTTTATCTTAGACTTATGGATCTCTTCCTCAGATTGAAACATTGGTTTTTTCCATAATACATCCATTTAAAAAGGGGATATGAGAAAAGAGAGAAGAGGATAAATTAGCTTCTTACCTCCCTCCGAATTCAAATAATGGATTTCTAAATTACATAAGAGATAAGGGAAGGATATTTAGAATAGATACTTAGTTGATCTCTTTTTAGAGCTTTGTCTCTCTCTAATTAGAATGAATAATGCAAGAGAACAGAGTAGTCTCCACCTAAAGGTTCCCTACGAGGGTCGGTCACCAGGGATGAAGTCAACTTGTTTCTAATTGAGCATGAGGTTGCATTTCAAATGAATGAGAGTTTTTTATTCTATGATGTGATATTATTAACAAATTGAATTTTTTTTTAGTATTATAGTTAATCATCTATATTGTGCCCATATCAATATATTCCTACAATTGGGGTGAGTCTCGCCTATTCATCGTTGCTTGATGTATCGAACCAAAAACTTTTAGTTCTATTTCATTATATAGTTATTGAAGTATAACTAATTGAAATTGATGTATATATTGATTTTATATAGTTAGAACACTTGAATTCACTGACAAAGCATCTATTCAGGGAGGTTTTTGTAGTTTTTGGAGTTGCATGTAGACTCACTATTATAAGAGTACCTATTTTCATCGAATTTGGGTTGGTTTTCAGTGTACCTTAGTACAAGATCAAAAATAATTCCCTTTAGGGATGTAATGCCCAAAAAATCCGATTTTTTGTTGGTCAACAACCAAGCCCAAAATTTCTTCTTCCAAAATTCTTTCTTTAGTAGAAGAGTAGTCAAATAATGAACCAAAAAAAATGATAGATCGCTTTTTTCATTCTATTGAGAAGAACTACCAATACTATTTTTTGTTATCTTTTTTTATAACCTCAACCTTTCTAAAGAAAGGTGATACTTATATATCAATGGTTTAGAACTCAGATACTTCACCCTCTTCAGTTTATAAAGGGCCATATCTACAGTACCTGGCCCTATATAGTTCACCCTTTAGAAAGGTGCTACTTAATATATAAGGGTTTAGAACCTTTTTCCATATACAGGTTGGTATAATATAGGTAGTAGTACTATTAGAGTATATTACTCACTATTAGAAGAGTATTGACATCCTACCACATTCTCAGGGGCAATTCACCTTGCCTGACTCGTATGCATCGCTTTAGCCATAGGTCGTCTTTGACACCCAAGAACAAGACGCATTTTGATCCACTACTTCGATGACGATCAATTCAATGAATGAGGATGCCTACTGGGCCTCTCAAACAGTAGTTTAGTCATATGCTGCTAGTACTACTTGTGCTTCAAGATGTGGGGTCACCACCATGTGCCTATTCCCACTACCGCTAACTCTCAAAGAACTGGATATTATTTCAATACTATACTCTAATAGTGTTGGTATAATATAGGTAGTAGAATTCACACAACAATTCACACTATTGAATTAGTAGTGAAATTGATAATGCTAATCCCAACCTATCTCAAATCTAATGCTAGTGGATATGGCCTTTTCTCTATAAAACCATACAGGCAATCGAGTGCATTCAGTGGCCAAATCAATGACAGCACTCTTTCTTGAACATGGTGGTGGAGTCGGGGAACCAATACTACCCCCATGGATATCTTTCATATAGTTGTGAAACATCAACTCATCTTATTGCTGCTCGGTGTATGGAAATGGTAGCTATGCTTGTAGTATGAAGGGCCCCATGGGCTCACCCTGAACCATCAATCACCCCAATTCCCAAGCAACTCACCACCAACTCTATCACCCCATATCATCATGGAATAATTGACCCATAAGTAATCTACTCTAATAGTCATGTTCGTTCTGGTTCATCCTACCTGTACCCCCACCCTTCGGGCTCATCGTACGAGTGGGTCATTCTGCCTCCTCGGTACTATGTCAATTAAGGCCCCATATCCATTCCATGACCTTCTAGTTCACTCAGTAGGGTCGGTGTGGTATATGTGCCTTCAACCTTGAATAGCCTCAGTAGTAATAACACAAACACCACTCCATGATCCTCATGACCATTCCACCATATATATGACAATCAAACGATCAGACACTATATAAATAGAGTACCTGACACCGTTTCAGGTGCCAATTTGTCTGTCTGGAGTCGGACTCATGAGCACACTATTAGAAGAGTACTGATGATTGATAAATATATATTCATGGTTCTACTACCTATATTATACCTTCTACTACCTATATTATACCAATAGTTTTCAGATGGAGTGGCTATCGACATCAATAGTCTACGGTTGTTCGATTAGACATAGTGGGGAGGTCGGGAGGGTAGTCTTCTACCTATAGTATACCAATGTGGAACCATGTGATTGGAGTTCGGATAGTGGTAATTGAAGACCTCATCTTCCTGTGCCACGCCACCCCATGCACCATCTGGAAAGTCGGGTAACTAGGCGGCCTAGGTTGCTCGAGCCCCCAACTCCACTCTAACCATTGAATTGGTATAATATGGGTATTAGAATAGATGGGAACATGATTGAGTGTATCTAGCTCTTGGGCACAACATATATAGAATAAATTGAGTAGTGGGGTTGACCATTCACTCAGAACACTGAAAGTGTATCACCTGAGCACCACTAACTCCATTTCAGTAGCTCTGCCATCTATTATATCCTACCAGGAAGCATCAATTCATATCATATCATATCATAGTAGTAAGACCAATAAATCGACTGGGTGACATAGGCATGATAGGTACCTTGTACAGTGGGGGATAGGTACTCTTCTACTAGTGGACTTCTTATGTCCCATGGAAAAAAAGGGTTTGTTGGCTGATATGGTCGATCAAATCACTATTCGAATAGAGCTAGCTTCACCCACACCCGATTGCTACTTGATTCCCTCCATTGCTCTGCCCACTCCACTCTAACCCTATCACGCATACCCGACAATCTAGACCTTGAGGACACTATTATATTAGATATAGTGTGGTATTTTCATTCTATTTTGTACAATTTGACATTCCAGTATCGTTTCCCCCTTTGTGAAACTGCTGAGATATCACATAACGGTACAAGCCATTGGCCCCTCCCGCATTGAGCTACACCTAGTTGGAGTGGAAATGTAATATTTTTTTCTAGGTGTGATAGATTCTCCATACTCCCTTGGCCGCTCAGGCTATGGCTTCTCCGTATATATTCTAGTTGGTTTTACTACCTCAATTCCCACTAACAGCACCGTTCAAGACCATTCCACTAACTACTACTTGTTTTGCTTTGTTTTGTTTTGTTTTGACAAAACAAAATAAGAATTATCTAATCAGTCAAGTTACAATTAATCATATTACATGTGCACAGGAGTGTGGAAGGAAGCCGCATGGGGTTGGTTGTTTGAAAGAGATAGTGTTGGCAGTGTGGTTTGGACTAGCCGGTAGGTAATTAGTGAGGTTCCTAGGCCAAAGCGTAAAGGCATGAATTGTTCTACAAATTTCACTACACTGACCATAGTGTACTCCACCACATATTATAAACATTATTAGTTGGTTTAAATACCCTAGTAATGTATCACATTTCACGTCAGAGGAAGGAACAACCCAACTATGAGGGACATCAGCTGTTGTGACTAGAATACGGATATCAGTTTTTATTGGTAGGAAGACTTGATTGTCTACTTATAAGATACATGATTTCCCCATTACTAGATCGGATTCTGGAATCGGATAACTATCATAAGTGAGAGCCTTTTCCATTCTGTAAAAATAGTCCAAATACTCATAAGGGTGGAAAACCAACCCCAAACTGTACTGGCAGCATTGAACCGCATACAGCTCTCCCGGCCACCTATGAACCACCAATATGGCTATCTCCATTCCAACTAACCATAAATTCCATTGTTTCAAACCCATATAATAATGATGAACTATATAGAGAGAGTACCTATTGCATGCACACCACTCACCTGGTCTCTTCGGAATTTCATTAGGTACCACCACTGGCCAATAGGTGCCCAATCGTTGAGCCATCATTATAGTTGTCAGTCAACCCTATCCCATAGTCGTACCATGGATCGAGTCCATTCTATCTAAAAAACCAGGCTCACTCCATTAATATCTATAAAAAAATCTTACTTCTAAATCGAATCATTCCCGCTTCTCTTCACCGGTACCTGGGAACTCTAAACTGGTCATCTCTTGTATTCTCATAATATAGTGATCATAGGTACTCTTCCTATATAGTTTAGATTAGAGTACTGGATCACATGTCTGGTCCCAACTAGAGGTGTATGTAGTTTCCTTCTTACCCTCTGACCCCAGTAGTGTTCCAGTGGTATCATCCTATATTAGTCTCCATTCCAACCCCACCAACTCCATGTTATCCATAAAGTACCTGACCAATTGACCTCAGTATCATCCTATATCGGTGTCAAAAGACAATACCAACCAATCAATAAGAGTATTAGGGGTGCCTTAGTACTCTACTCTAATAGTTCCACTTCCTCAATGTTATCAAATAGGTCATCATCTTGAATCCCATCAACCCCATTCGGATCGTGGTGGTGCCAAGCCTAGCATTGTCGATCTCGCACCATCTTCTTTTCAGGTACAGGATTCAAACCCACAGTCATTCAAGTCATGAACCTGAGGATTATAGCTAATTCCTCCAACCCACTTCTATCTCTCTATTTTCATTTAAATGGTTCCCATTTATTTTCCAAACACCTTGGTGATTTTAGGTATCATCGTTGTCATCTTCCCCCCAACATGTACAACTGCAATTCCAACTGCACCACTCGGTATAAAATCTAGATAGTGTATAATCTAGCCAGGTACTCTTCTATATAGTCTATAGGTGGACTACTATAGGCACCTTTTTGGTTCCTATAGTGGTTCGACTATATTATACAGAGATTGGCCTTCTGAAACAATCCATTCCATACCTTCCATCAACCTCATCCCAACGCGTATTAGTCATAGTGGCCATCTGTCTGTCCATTTATGCCAAGCGGTCCATGAAATTTTTCCCCCATATCCTATAATCAACCACCATATTAAAGAATAGGAATTCCTAGGATGGAATGGGCATATGCGGCTTGGTATGTATGCATGCTTAACACATTTCTATCAAGGGTGAGTCTTTCAACAGCTTAGATGCCTATTGCAGCTGCAGGAAAGCATCTCTTTCTTCACAGGTGGCTCGAATGAATCTGAAATGGAGGAGATAGAGGGGAGAGAGGAGTGAGAAAGCAGAACAATGAGCGGGGACTGAGTCTGGATCACAAAGCGAAAGCAATGGAATGAGCTGCATCTCTTTCACCCGATCCATCCGGAAAGTGAGGACCAAAGTTAACGGAGTGAACGAGAGGATGAGGACAACTCAATGGTATTACCTCTATAGATTCACCTTTCTAGTATATAGAATTTTTTCATCTCTGAACACTAAATCGCCTACATTTATTGCATTCACCCGCATATGATTTGTTGCTTCTTTCATGTTCCCCCCTTCACACTGTTGCATCATCCAAAGTATTGAGGTTTTGAGGTCCTTGATGACCAAAGTATTTAGACCTGAGTATTTAGGCCTCAGACACCTCAATTCTCAGGTCTAAATACTTTGTTCTCAATAATTTTTTTTAGAGATACAACTTGGTTAGTGTTCGTAGAATAGTGCCAAGGGTGAGGTTCATCCTAGGGCAGGTGTATCCTAGTTCAGTCAGTAGGTGGTATCGCCCTGGCCAAATGATATCGATAGCATCGCAGCACCAATCATAGGTGTACATTTCAATCTACAACCATAGAAACAGCCTACAGGACTAGTCATACAATTCCAATACCTTTTTCCATCTGATAGACCATTGTTTCTATAGCCCCCACTGATTCGATCCTCCCCCCATGGCTAAAGGAACTGAACACTACAATTTGACTACCTATTGTTCGCAACCACATCATAACCAGTCGCTTGTTGTTGTCTAAATGAGAGTCATGTTTGTGAACATGGACCATTGCTGAATTTGAGGTTAGTAGGAAAAACAACAATCATGGTTGGGTTGATCATCGAGAGATGAGACACAAGATGCCCTTTCCCTTTCTAGGATATCCTATGGCCCGGTTTCTTTCTAGATCCAAAAACAAGTCGAGTAGTTGGGACAATACTGAAGGGTATGGTCGAGCAGGTGACATTTTTTGGATGATTTCCTAACGTGTTCTCAACTTGACCATGCATCTCTTCATATATGATAAAAGGATCAATCAACATGAGTTTATCATTTTTATCATGGTAGGTAATAGAAGTAGACCTTTATGGTAGGTAATAGAATAAGAATATCAAATATGAGGTCATTGGTATAATATAGGTAGTATAACTATTATAGTAGAGTACCGACGCTATCTCTCATCATTCTAAACCTTGATAAGCTAGTAAAGGAAACAAATTCAGTCATGCACAGCGGGAGAAGAAGGAAATTCTTGATTCAAAGCATGCTACCCCAGGTACTCACTAGGATATGAGTATTTCTCCTTAACTTGGTGATATCTACCTATAAAAAAGGTTATAAACCCTTATATATTAAGTAGTATCCCTTTAGGGAGGGTCAAGATTTGATTTCATTTTATGAGAAAGTCCTTGATATTACCAAATGATAGGATAGTTGTTAGCCTAGGATTTTTCTCCCCAGCTACTTGGGCACTCCAGCTCAAAGAGCCCCACTGCCTCTATATCGGGAACCTTTGGCTTTCTTATCTTCCTCCGAATTGAACCCAACCAAACTCAGTTCTTGCTCAAGGTTTAATCAAACTACAAACCAAAGGAACTCTCTATTAACAAGTCCCATGTGAATGATCCCAAATCATTCTTAATGTTGGGTAAGGAAATAAAGATAAATGGAGTGAACCCTCTTCCTCTTCTATATCTAGGTATCACCTCCCTATAATGAGAACTCCCCATAGATTGACTTATGCCTCAATCCCAGCTATCTCGATATGTACTCTAGTTCTATCCTCCAATGGGGCTTTTAGATATGTCAAGATTTTCTTTCCTAGCTCTAAGATTCATACTAATCAGATTAACCAGACTCTATCTCTAGAGTCTGCATGATTTTACTTGTAATATATATATATATATATAAGAATTTGATGTTTTTTTTGCCTCCTCACCCTTTATAAAGGGTCAGATCTATGGTACTTAACCCTATATAGTTCACCCCCACTTCTAATTTATATAAGGAATTTCTCTTGTGTGAGATCTCACCAACCTTTGGGAAACATCTTTGATTCATCAAATCGGTTATACAAGATTGTAGCCTGAAAGCAAGATCGTGGAATTTCAGAAGGTAGCTCTCACCTATTCAGCCATAAACACCTATTTTTCAAAAGAATTAGAGTCATCTTCAGAATGAATCTGAGACAACAATTGGGTCTTGGCTTGTCTTGTTGACCTAAATATTGTGTTGTAACTACTTCTAATCCTGTATTTCCAACTTGAGTTGGCTTTGGAAATGTTTTTCCCTTTTTGGAATTTAACTCTTTGCTTTGATTCCTCCAATTAATTTGGTTTTGGATTAAATCCCAAGTCAGACCTAGAAGATGGAATGAATATCGAGTCAATTGAAATTTTCCTTTATCAACTTTTTTCATCTAACCCCTTGAGCTCCCTCCCAATAGTTTAATCAAACTCTCTATCCTATGTCCAAAAAAGCATAATAACAGACTTCAAGCATCCCTTCTAGAATATCAAATGAGGGCACCTTCATTTTTATCACTCTAATAGCAGCAAGGTGGTGATTTGACTTTTAATGGATAGAAACTCCTGATAGTTGACCTGGTTACCTCTACCAAAGATGCATTGGGTTGCTAAAAGATCAATTTGAAGCCAAAAACACCAACTTTTTTAATGTTTAATCGTTCAGAACCTATCAGAGAGTCTATTTCAGAAAAAATCCTACCTTTCCTTGCTAGTTGGAAGCTCTTACAGCATAAACAGTGGTGGTCATTTCCCGCTTTCCTTTCTATATTCCTTGCTTGGTTTCGCCTGGCTCTTAGATTTTACAAATGAATTTTGCTATCTGTTTCAAAGAGTGTGAAATGATAGGTACTCTATCTATATAGTCCTGATCCGATCAAAGTGGATTTCAGAACCTCAAGCAATTGACTCTTCATATTTATTTCCCCACCCTTTTTTGTTATTATCTCTCAAAAAGGGGAGTCCACTTCCTGATTCGTCCCATTCCTCTAAGTTGGATCAGGCACTGTAGACCTTTCAGACTCGAATCCAATGTTAGTTGGAATAAAAACATTTCCTGACCCACCCTAAAGGGATGCAACTTAATATATAAGGGTTTAGAACCTTTAGGATTAGAGAAAATGAGGTTCTAAGAAATGGTATCCCCCAAGTTCTAACTTTTAACACCCTAAGCTTCCACATTACGTTCCTTTTTGAATAATACAACAGCGCATGATGTACGCAACACCGAGTTCAAGCGCACCACGACCTATCAAACTAGTCGTTTAAAAAGAAGTTATGAATAGTATTAACTGAATTTTGAATTTAATATAATCCATATAATTTTAAGATCCATATTATGTATTTATTAGATATAATATAAGAATAGATTCAATTTTTCAGATAAAAGAATTATTTTTTTTAAAATGCAATTTTACCGCCTTTGATTGGAAACCCCTTTTTTAATACAATATTTGACACCATTATATATTAAATTTAATTTAATTAAATTATTCTTTAGAATTGGGACATAAAAATTTAGTTTGGATAAAGTTTTGGTACTTTTCTGATAACTTTCATATTTTGATGAATAGTGAAAAACACTAAATTTTAATTAAAAACAACTTTTTTAATCGAAATAATTTATAGTTATAAATTATAAATTTGAGTGTTTTTAAAGTATAATTAGATTATATTATTATCATTTAATATAATATAGGTCATTGTATTTAATTTCACATTTAAATTGTACATAAACACATGTCAATCTTTTGATGGTTTTTACTTCTTAAAAAAACGCTTTTTTGTTTTGACAACGGGAATTAATTTAAAATTAATTTATGAAACTTATGTGTTTTGAATTTGAAAAAATGGATTCAATATTTGGAATCAAGAGGTCCAAAATGTGTAAATAGGTAACTTTTATTTTTAGACATTATGAATACTAGCTTCAGTAAATATTTTATTTACCATGGTTAAAGGGTAAATCCGGTAAATAAGGGTAAAAAAATCATATTATAATAATATTAAATTATACTAACATGTGTCCTAACCCTATTGGATGATAAATTTCCGACCATCGTAATCCTTGGGTCAATTTTGGGACCCCATTGATCCACTTGGGAGTGATAATGACATTTTATATTAATTAATTAAAAGTAAAGATAAAAAATAACATAAGCATGTATGTTTTAGTAAAACAATTTTTATATGAGGTTATTTAATTGATCTCTTAGAATATAAATATTAATGATAAAGATAAAATAGTTTCCTACATCATGATATTTTATTTATAATTTTTAAACATAAAATAAATATATTTATTTATGATACAATAATGATGTGGTATTTTCCTTATTAATGAAAGAATCAAATAAATGATATTATAAATATCAAAATAAATGTAAATTGAGACTTATAATGACATCCAAGAATTTTATAGGTTAATATTACATGTTAGGGTTAATTTAATTTATTTTTTTTATGTAATAAACTTTTTATGACTTTCACAAAAACCAAATACTAAATTGTCACAAAATTGACATAAATGAGTTTTTAAAATAAATACTATATTATTAAATTATATAATAGTCCTAAAAATATAAGATCCATCCAAAGGAATTATATAATAATATATATGTCATTAATGAACCACTTTAGGTTCTATTGTCATTTTATAGTAAGTTTATTAACCATATAATTTAAAAATACAAGGAGGCATGGTAAATGTTAAACTATTTAACCAAAAGTTAAATCTAAAAGGTAAGGTTAATATGGTAGCATAAACTTGTCCAAAACCTTTTGGTTGAGATTATTTGTAACCATAATCACATAATTCTTTAAATAAATTTATTTGGATCCATTAAAAACTGAAAATTATTTTACAATAAATTAACATTTCAATCTTTTCCTAAAGTAACCCTCGCCTCTCTCATAAAAGGGTACTTCTCCTTCTCTCAAAATCACACCTCCAAATCCATTTGGATCGGCCATAACCTGCTAAAATATAGTCCAAAATACCCTAACTTATATATATAGGCCTTAATTTGATCATAAAGACATCCTAAGGATCCCTTTTGATTAAATCAAAAGGAAGCACCCAAAGAAGAGGTAATTATTTCATCACCTCTTTCAAAATTCTTTTCTTCTTCTGCTTCATCTTTCTTTGTTGTTTCCATACCAAAATAATAACTCTAGTACCTTCTAAATATTTTGATTTTATTATAAATATGGTACAACCATATTCATTATTTTAGCTATCTTATGAATGACAAAGCCACCATACGTGTGTACGTACGGTTTACCATCTCCATGTCGTGGTGTAGTTTTTTATTCTACACTTCATTATTTGGATGGATATAATAATGAGTATAAATGATATAAATAAAAAATATAACATGTTAATGTTTATTTATAATTAATATACCATTCAATTCCATACCATTTTATCATTATGTAAATGATATTATTGTTCGTGTGTATGTACGGCTTACCATCTCCACAACGCGATGAGATTCATTTCCACATTCACCATTAAATGATGATTATAAAAATATATATTATTAATAAGTATATAATATATGAAATAATAATTCTACTGTAAATATATTTTTTTTTGTATGTGTGTGTGTGTGTGTATTTACATATATCTCAATCACCTACTTCCATTCAATACGATAAGAAAATGGAAACAACGTCCATGCGTACGTATGGACTACCATCTCCTTGAATGGTGTTTCTATTTCATATATCTATATATTATACATATTTATATTATAAATATATATGATATTTAAATCATGTTTTATATTTTGTATGTATTTAAATCATGATCTAAGTGATACGATCAAGAATAACAAGTTAAAACACATACGATAAAGAAAGCGATTATTACCAGAAATGTTAATTTAACATGGAAATTATTATTAAATGGGTAGTATAAAGTCATAAATGAAAAATGTATTATATCATAAATATTAATATGGTTCTGTTATAATTTCATAACATTCTATGGTCATTATACATAAGGTTAAATGTACCCTCGACTAAAAGAAAGTACAAGGTAAGGGTTAATACCTCAATCTCATTATTATCCGAGATTGTTTATGTGAAAGTATTTTCTAGGAAATATTTATTATTCGTGTTCATGTTTCATAAATTACTTTTCAAAATTATTCTTCTAAGGTACTATTTAACTAAAACATCATTTTAAATGTTTTAAATATTTATTCTTCAAAATCTTTCTCATTAATGTCCATGTTTTCAAAATGGTTTTAAGGATTTATTTATATGGACATTAATTTTTTAAATGTTAATTTATTTAAAAAAATTAAAATTGTTATGGGACACTTTGATTCAAAAATTTATTTTAAATTTCTTCCTTAATAAATTTTGTAACTTTAAAATGATTGCATGAAAAAAGGGTATTTCACTAAAATAGTTTTGCTGATCATTTTCAACTATATCAACATCCTTTACTGGATATTATTCTTGATTGAGGTTGATTTTTTATAATACAATCTTCCATATTGTATTGAATGAGTTATGATATGTTTTACTATGGATGTGATATTTTTATACCATTCATGGTTTATGGCTAAAGTATTGACATTTCGTATGCTAGTTTTAATACGAATGTTTATGTTATGTTTCAACATTTTCATATGAGGAATGAAATGGACTTAGTAAGTGACGGGTGGGGCTTGCTATATCCCCTCAATGCATCGGTAGGTATCATGAGACAAATTAGTGTCTTGTAACATGGCCTTGAAAAAAAATTATTTATAGTCTTCGCATGAGGCATTGACTATGTGGTAATGATGTCCGACATTAAGTATTCCCTTATTATGAAATTAGTTATTACATGTGATTAATCGAGTAGTATAATATCCATGTGAATGTTTATATGGTAATGTTTGATTTATTTTTTCCACATTATATTCAATATTATGTTCAAAAAGGCTTTTTTTTATTACACATCTTGCCTTAAAATTTTATAGCTTCCGCTAAATTATTTACCCTTACTGAGCATCTGAGCTCACCCATTTCTTATGTTTTATTTTTCCAGGATGAAAATAAGTGTATTATGATTTATATACTGGTTTAAGCTAGAATAATAATGGTATTATCAAAGGATTATCTATGTTGTATTTTATGTAATGTAAAGTTCATGCATGTAATCTATTTCCCAAGACTGCTAAATTGATCAGTCCTTCGGGACCTGATTCCCTGTAATCATGCCAATGTATTAAAATAATGCACTGGATCTAGGTAACTAGGTTTGGGGTATTACAGTTAGTATCATCTGAATTTTAGCAATAACCTTGGAAACTATATTTATAAAAACTTTGATTAGAGAACATTACACTAATATAGTCTTTGAGGTTTAGTATAGAAGAACTTCCTAGAATTTTGGTAATGTAGAGATTTTGTGAGTTTTCCAAGAAATAAATCCATGTCTGGATATGAGAAGGTAGAGAAAGCTCTGGAACATATGTACCTAGGATTGAAAACTCTGACAAGGAGTTTTGGGCTTGACCCAGGGTATCCTGGTACACGACAACGGGCCTTGTTTCACTCTTTGTCACCACACTCCTAGGGGATATGCTTAGAATAATTAACATTTTCTTTACAAACCATTATGAAAGATTTATGAGTAATAATTCCTCAAAGAAAACATTTTTATGATTATGAATTATATGCATAAACTTTTCAATTTAGGTTAGGTATTTTACAAGTTTGTAATTATGTACTGCGATTCATAAACTAATATAGTGTATGTCGTTGTTTAGAAATGGAGCCTAGTGGAAGGAATGGAAAATATATCAATGCATGTAACTCATGTAGGGATTTCTCTTCTACTCAAGATAATTATAGTAGAGATGGTGAAGCAACTGGTATTGGTCAGCTTATCACAATACTGGGACAACTCACTCAGGTTATGAATAATAACCTTACCTATATGGAGCACCCTGATCCAAAACATGGAGGATAAATGTTATACCGCTTCATAAGAAAAAACCACCAACATTAAATGGGACTAAAAATCCATTTTTATCTGATCATTGGATAATTTATTTAAACAAAATATTTCATGCTTTAGGGAGTAGCGAAAGGGAAAAAGTTTTCATGGTAGTATATTGCCTCACAGGAGATGCAGATCAATGGTGGTCATTGATTCAAAACACAAAGGAAGATGATGAAGTATTAAATATGAAATAAAGGGAGTTTAAAGATATTTTATTAGAAAAATACTTTCCTTGTGACCATCGAGTGGACATGGAAAGGCAATTTCTAAGTCTAAGGTAAAAGTGGGTGAGAATATCGCAAATTATGAGGATAACTTTACAAGGTTAGCAAGGCATGTTGTAGATTATATAAGTAACCCAAGGAGTAAGATTGATTGATTATTTGATGGTTTAAAACCATTTATACATCAATCATTAGTCTCACAATCCTTCTTGACATACGAAGATATAGTATAATGTGATATCAGGATAGAAAATTAATTATCTAAGTCATATGACATTAAAGTAAAGAAAGAGAAGAAGATAACGGTGGAGAAAGAGACAAATTAAGGGGAAAAGGCAAATAATGATTTTTTCTTATGTGATAATTGTTGGAAGAAACACCCTGGTAATTACCTAAAAGGAATGAGAGTTTGTTAAAAAATTTGAGAAAAAGGTCACCAGGCTTGTGATTGCAAGGGAAAACAAGAGGTTGTCAATGTTGAATGCTACAATTGTAGAGAAATGGGGCATTATGAAAATGAATGTCTTAAGCACCAAGAAAACTTACCTCAGAAAAGGCCAAGGAATCAAGGCTAAGCTTATGTTGTTACTATAATTGAAGTTGAATAATTAATGTATTTGTGTTTTTGGATTCAAGAATTATATTCTAGTTATAAGAATATTGTGATATATATAAGGATTGTATTATAGTACTTTTTTTTCATTAAGGCTTTAATATGATGAAGGTAATCATATTTTCAATATGTGATAATAAGAGAAACTTTATGTTATTTGGGGAATCTGATGTTACAATTAATTTTGAAATTTAGAGACCTTTTAGAGAGAGTTTGGACAGAAGTATTTTTGATACCTATGATGGTTGGAATGAATTAAGTTAAACTTTGGATAGTATTTTTTAAGGTTAAAAAATTTCTTAATATTATTTTTGGAATATTTTAATACTATAGTTTTAAAAAAAGGACAACATGTAGGTCGGGTGATAACCCGTCGCGTCGGACAAAGCTGTAGGAATCGAACCCAAAACCAAAGTGTGACAAGGCTTTATCACCTACCACTAGCCTACAGGAAGTCACTGGTTATTATAAATTAGTTTTCTTCATGGTATATGTTGGGAACCTTATATGATTAAGATAAATAGAATATTTTTGAGTTCTGTTATCTTTTGGAGTGAAAGATGAGTTTGTGGTCGAAATTAGTTGAAGGATGGAACTCTAATTTTCAAGTATTATTTTTTTTATTCTTAGAAAGAATTAAATATTAAACATTATGGAAAGGATCTTAAAACCAAAAAAAATTATCCCAATACCTTATGTTTTTTTGAACTGATGATATTTTAAATCATCATATATTTATCGCTTTGAGGCCCTCAATTTTCCATTCACTTATTTGTGATTGGTGACCTCAATCACTCCCTATGAATATTAATATTTTTCCTCCAATTATAATTGCCACCAATGTTCTCATATTCAAAAACCTACTTTGTTGGTGACTTTTTCATTTCTCTTTCCCTCTTATTAAGACTAAATTTTATTAACTCTATTTTCGATGTGGGTTTTCCACAAAGGTATTTTCTATTTTTTTACCTATTATTTTTGAAGAAAATTTTCAAATTTTGAGGATGAAATTTATTGAAGGAGGTAATAATGTAACACCCCAAGCTTACATAATACATTTCTCTTTGAATAATACAATAGTGTGTGATGTACGCAACACCGGGTTCAAGCGCACCATGACCTATCAAACAAGTCGTTTAAAAAGTATATATGAATAGTATTAACTGAATTTTGAATTTAATATACTCCATATAATTTTAACATCCATATTATGTGTTTATTTGACATAATATAAGAACAAATTCAATTTTTCAGATAAAAGAAGTATTTTTGAAAAAATACAATTTTAACGCCTTTTGATGGAGAACCCTTTTTAAATCCAATATTTGACACCTTTATATATTAAATTTAATGAAATTAAATTCTTCTTTAGAATCGGGACATAAAAAAATTCTGGATAAATTTTTGGTACTTTTTGATAACTTTTATATTTTGATGAATAGTGAAAACACTAAATTTTTATTAAAAACAACTTTTTTAATCGAAATAATTTATATTGTTAAATTATACATTTAAGTGTTTTTATAGTATCATTAGATTATATTTATATAATTTAATATAATCTAGGTCATTGGATATAATTTTAAATTTAAATTGTATATAAACACATGTCAATCTTTTGATAGTTTTCTTTCTTAAAAACCCAATTTTTGATTTTGACAACGGGAATTAATTTTAAATTAATTTCTCCAACTTATATGTTTTGAATTTAGAAAAATTGATTCTATATTTAGAATCAGGAGTTATAAAATGTTTAAATAGGTAAATTTTATTTTTAGACATTATCAAAAGTAACTTCAGTAAATATTTTATTTACCATGGTTAAAGGGTAAATCCGGTAAATAAGGGTAATCAAATAATATTATAATAATATTAAATTACTCTAACACATTTCCTAACCCTATTGGATGGTAAATTTACAACAATGGTCATCCTTGGGTCGATTTTAGGACCCCATGGAGCCACATGGGAGTGATAATGACATTTTATATTAATTAATTTAAATTAAAGATAAAAATAACATAAGCATATATCTTTTAGTAAAACAATTTTTATATGAGGTTATATAATTGATCTCTTAGACTATAAATATTAATTATACATATAAAAATATTTCCTAAATCATGATATTTTATTTATAATTTTTAGACGTAAAATAAATATATTTATTTATGACACAATAATGATGCAGTATTTTCCTTATTAATGAAAGAATCAAATAAATGATATTACAAATATCAAAATAAATTTAAATTGATACTTTTTATGTCATCCAAGATTTTTCAAGGTGAATATTCAATGATAGGTTTAATTTAATTTATTTATTTATTTGAAGTAATGAACTTTTTATGACTTTCACAAAAACCAAATACTAAATAGTGTCAAAATTGACATAAAAGAGTTTTTAAAAGAAATACTATATTATTAAATTATATAATAGTCCTAAAAATATAAGGTTCACAAAAAATACATATATAATAATATATATGTCATTAATGAACCACTTCAGGTTCTCTTGGTTTTTTATAGTAAGTTTATTAACCATATAATATAAAAATACAAGGAGACATGTTAAATGTTAAACTATTTAACCAAGAGTTAAATCTAAAAGATAAGGTTAATATGGTAGCCTAAACTTGTCTAAAACCTATTGGTTGAGATGTTTTAGACCCATAATCACCTAAGTATTTAAATAAATTCATTTTTATCCATTACAAACTAAAAATGATTTTAGAATAAATTAATGTTTCAAGCTTTTCCTAAAGTGACCCTCACCTCTCTTATAAAAGGGTATTTCCCCTTCTCTCAAAATAACACCTCAAAATCCATTTGGATCGAAAAAACCCTGATAAAATATCCTCCCAACTATCATCAATTATAACTAGAGGCCGTACTTTGATCATAAAGACAAACTAAGGATCCCTTCTTATCAAATCAACATAAATCACCCTAAGAAGAGGTAATTATTTCATCACCTCTTTCAAAGTTCTTTTCTTCTTCCACTTCATCTTTATTTATTTTTTCCATAAAAAAATAATAAATCCAGTACCTTCTACATAATATGATTTTATTATAAATATGGTACAACCATATACATTATTCTATCCATCCTATGAATGACAAAGTCACCATACATACGTCGTATGGCTTACCTTCTCCACATTGTGGTGTAGTTTGTTATTCAACACTTAATTATTTGGATGGGTATAATATTGAGTATAATTGATGTAAATAATAAATATACCATTTTAATGTTTATTTATAATTAATTTACCATCCAATTCCATACCATTTTATCATTAATCAAATGATATCGTTTCTCATGCGTACGTACGGCTTACCGTCTCCACGACACGATGAGATTCATTTCCACATTCACCATTAAATGATGATTATAAAAATATATATTATTAATAATTATGTAATATATAAAATAATAATTCTATTGGAAATATATTTTTGTGTGTGTTTACATATATCTCAATCACTTACTTCCATTCAATACGATAAAAAACTGAAACAACATCCATGTGTACGTATGGACTACCATCTCCATGAATAGTGTTTCCATTTAATATATCTATCTATTATACATATTTATATTCGAAATATATATGATATATAAATCATGTTCTATATTTTGGAAGTATTTAAATCATGATCTAAGTGATATTATCAAGAATAACAAGTTAAAACACATACGATAAAGAAAGCGATTATTACCCAAAATTTTAATTTATCATGGAAATTATTATTAAATAGGTAGTATAAAGTCATAAATGAATAATATATGATATCATAAATATTAATATGGTTCTGGTATAATTTAATAACATACTATGGTCATTATACATGAGGTTAAACGTACCCTCGACTAAAGTAAAGTACAAGGTAAGGGTTAATTCCTCAATCTAATTATTATCTAAGATTGTTTATGTGTAAGTATTTTATTGGAAATATTTATTATAAATGTCCATGTATCATAAAATACTTTTTAAAATGATAATTTTAAGGGAATCTTTAACTAAAACATCATTTTAAATGTTTTAAATATTTATTCTTCTAAATCTTTCTCATTAATGTCCATGTTTTCAAAATGGTTTTATGGATTTATTTATATGGAAATGAATATTTTAAAATTTTAATTCATTTAAAAAGTTACAAAGTTGTATGGGGCTCTTTGATTCAAAAATTTATTTTAAATTTATTCCTTTATAAATTGTGTGACTTTTAAATGATTTCATGAAAAATGTGTATTTCACTAAAAGTGTTTTGCTAATTATTTTAAACTATATCAATATCCTTTACTGGATATTATTCTTGATTGAGGTTGATTTATTATAATACAATCTTCCATATTGTATTGAATGAGTTATGATATTTTTTACTGTGGATGTGATATTTTTATATCATTCATGGTTTATGGCTAAAGTATTGTCATTTCGTATGCTAGTTTTAATACGAATGTTTATGTTATGTTTCAACATTTTCATATGAGGAATGCAATGAACTTAGTAAGTGATGGGTGGGGATCGCTATAGACCCTCTATGAATTGGTAGGTATGATGAGATAAATTAGTGTCTTGGGACAAGGCCTTGACAAAAATTTTAATTGTAGTCTTGGCACAAGGCCTTTACTATGTGGTAATGATGTCCGACATTAGGTATTCCCTCATTATGAAATTAGTTATTACATGTGATTATTTGACTATTTGAATATCCATGTGCATGTTTATATTGTAATGTTTGATTTATTTTTTCCATATTATGTTCAATATTATGTTTAAAAAGGTTGTTGTTTTTATTACACATCTTGCCTTAAAATTTTATTGTTTCTGCTAAATTATTTACCCTTACTGAGCATATGAGCTCACCCCTTTCTTATGTTTCATTTTCCCAGGATGCCCACAAGTGTATTATGATTTATATTCATATTTAAGCTAAATGAATAATGGGATTCTCAAAAAAATATCTATGTTTTATTTTATGTAATTTAAATTTCATGTGTGTAATCTATTTTCCAAGACTGCTAAACTGATCGGTCCTTCAGGACTTGATTCCTTGTAATCATGCCAATGTATTAAAATAATGAACTGGATCTGGGTAATTAGGTTCGGGGTGTTACCTTACTTGAGAGTAAGAATAAGGTCAGATAATACCATATAAGGTCAGAACATAAGAGATTTCATTTGTTATTCTAGCTCTCTTCTTTCCTAGTAGCTTGTAATCCTATCTGTGTTGCTAGTCGGAAGCTAGGAAAGCAAAGACATGTCAGAATGAATTAGATTGGTAGCTAGAGGAAGATCTAAGAAGAGAGGAATGATGCTAAGATGACCTCTAGTAGGGATCCCTTCACATATAAGGAGGGTCCTAGAGGGAATAAAGAGAGATTATATACCTAGATAGAACTGATTGATATAATCTAGATCCTAGCATGCTCTAAACCTACAGTTCATAATCCAATTCTTAAGACAGGCTACTCGAAGAAAGAAGACTCAAGACTCATAAGCACAGACAAGAATATAGGTTCTAAACCCTTATATATTTAGTAGCACCTTTCTAAAATATGAGTTCCTTCATCCATATAATCTAGATAGTCAGTTACCTCATGTATCCTAGGTTCTAAACCCTTATATATTAAGTAGCACCTATCAGACCCTCCCTAAAAGGGAGGATCATGATAGGGGAAGATAAAAACTATCTTTAGCGGTTTATAGGTGACTTATTTGATCTAGTAAGGGGAGATAGATATAGATTATCATTCCCAGGCACTACCCTCAGTTGTGTCCCTACGTCCATATAAAGTAAAGCAGTCAATATACTAATAATAGAGGCTGCAGATACATGTCCACCCATTTATCTACTGCCATAAGCATGATCAGTTTCAGGTATCGAGTGTTTTTAGGGATTTAATTTTCACATTAATGGGTACTACCTATATTATATTGAAGGAATTAGTATCGTTAATCTAAGCTAAAATGAAGGGGCTTTGGAATCCATTCAATATTCTGTACACTAGGAAGCTGATCCGAACTTTCATCATATCATAGCCTTTGTTTTCTTGAACAGAAGAGAGCGATGTGAACAGTTCTGGAGGTCACAGATAAAACCCTTGGTGAAGTTTCAGGTTTCATAAGTACTCTTAGTCAATCATATCATTCTCCAAACGAGATTAAATGATGTTTAGAATACTCTCTTGCATGAATTCTGAAACTGATAAAAGAAATGACTAATCTGCTACATATATCTAAGGGTTTTAAAGGGTAAACTAACTACACCAGATTGTGCTACTAGGTTTCGTTCCTCAACTTCGATAATTTCATCATGATTTCAAACTCTCCAAACTTTAAAAGAAATTCATATGAGAAATAATCTAAGATCTAAGAAATGGAGAGAGAACTCCACCCAGTGGGAATTCCATGATTCCAATCAGGATTCAAATCATCAGTTCAAGAGTTTGAAGCAGGTTCACACTGTATTTTGATTAGGTTCCACATCATTATGGAATTATATCTTTAGTAACAATATTTATCTTGTTCAAACAAAATATCATATGTGTGAACTATTGATTTGAAAGCGTAATCCGAGCTAATATGTAAAAGTGGTTATCTGCGGAAAAGGCTTCTGTAACTGTAGAAAAGGATATGCCTAAATTATTTTTTATAATTGTGTCTTTCCCTCTTATTCCTTATGTCTCCTACCCTTAAGTATTCATATACTGATAGTCAGTCTGTAGGCCTTAGTTAGCCATCTTATAGGAAGGTAAAGGAAGGTAACATGGTTATAGCATGGGCAGGAAATCGCTTGTTAGTGAATTTCTATCTGTAATGGCAGGAGCATTAGTCAACCATTTTTTGTAGTAGTGATAAACTTCCCTGCTCCTTGTACTTATCAAGCCTTTAATTTCAATATATATTAGTATCATTCCTCCACTTTTCCAGTGCTTTCCTTTTAGCTCGGGCTATTTTTCCACAAATACACCGTTCTTAATCTTTTTTGTGAGCTACACACTATATATATAAGTACCCGTCTTTGAAATAAGATCTATCCCTTCTTGTATTATATCACTGCTAAGGTAAGGGTAGCATCCGGAATCGGGAAAGTGCTAGCACAATCCAATCGGTACATGATTTCCTTCTTTATAGATTCAGTATGATTATGGTTCCCCTTACTTTCCCTTCTTGGTATAATTGTCCCCTCCCTAACCCCTTTGGCATAAGCAACAGTCATAAAACAACAGCACTAGTAAGAAGAAACCAGATAAAAGCCCACTACTGGAAATTTAGCCCCAAGAGCTTAACTTACTCACTCAGAAGGTCGATAGCTACTAGCTTTGAAAAGAGATACAAGTGGATTTTTAATCACATCTTTATCTTTTTCACTCAAGATGTCAGCAAGATGTCCTAACAGTATTTCAAAAGGCCTTTAGTTTAAAAGGAAGAAAAATTCCTTATGCTAGACTCCCACTCATAAAGGGGGGAGTTAGTTACCAAAACAACAATTGGAGCACTAATCCAGTTAACCACTAACTCCTTTATAACTCCTTTAGGGTGTTGCATTCGCTAAGAAGCCCCATTCCCAAATCCAACTGAATCACATCGTGAGCCAAGCTAGGGAACGTTCAATTGATCCCACCCTTTCTCATCCCTGTATTTATTTTTTTTCTTTCAATTCAATTATATTCATATAAATCTAATACATCTGCTAGTCGTACTTGAATCTTTCAATATTGTAATCCGTAATATCAAAATCTAGTCTTATGCTCTGTGTAGTCAAATCAGACTCAGCTATTAGAATATAAGGTTTTCCAAGGTGGTATTCCAAATAATTATAGGAGGAAGGAACTGGTTTCAAGAAGTGAATCAAATATATAGTAAGAGGAATCTGATTCATCAGATAAAGGATGGATTACTCGATAACAAGCATCCATTCTATTTATTTTATCTAGAAAGAAAAAGTAGTCAATGACCCGGATTCCAATCGCTGTTACATATGTATTAATTCATTAAATCTATTCATATTGATCTCTCGATTATGCCTCCCCAAATCCGAACCACCCATCCATTCTATTGAAAAAGAAAATATATAAAATTATCAGTCTCCCTGAACCAGATGGAAGTGAATGAGCAGGCTCCATCTCCTTCTCATTGCTCTTCACCAATGGGGAAGCGAGTCCACTAATTCTTTATTCCTATGTCAGGGCCTTTCAACTATCTCTTCATCTCTCATAGCTGCTAGCACCAACTTTCCCAACCCTACCACTTATATATTTCAATGTTAAGGCGTATATATAAATCTCTACTACCTATATTGTATTGTATTATTGTCCCAAACCCATTACTGTTGGCTGGTCTAAAGAAATATTCTTCCCATCCATCCATCAAGGAGTACGAACGAGTGGATCAATGACCTGCATCCAAGCTCTCAACCTCCTTTCACACCAGTCCTTGAATCTGATCCAAGTGGACTCAACTATTAGAATATAAATTCTTACCCCTATTCATTCACTCATTGCTATGCCTAGCCCTTGAAGGTAGTAGGAACAACTAATGAATATCTTCTCTGGCTTCCCATTTCACCCCTTTCATGTTGATTTCTTGTCCCCATCCTGGACCTACCTACTACCGCCCATCTCTTCTCTTCCCCTTAGTAGGATCGAGAGATATGGCAAGGAAGGAACTATATAGGAAGAGTAACTGACTCTACTTTAATATTCCATTAGGATACTTCATACATAAATTACTTAAACATTCCTAGAAAACTTTTACAGGTGTTTCAGGACTGCTTGTAAATAAGTATTAACTGGGAAACCCTTGAATCGTAGATACCATCTCTAATAAGTGGGGGTGAACCTTTGCTTCGAACAACTATAGATGCATTGATAGAAAGACAAGAAACTGAACAACTGAGAGAGGAATACAAGGGGGGACAAGTGATGGAACACTCATCCACTGCCCCACCTCCCTAGGAAGTCTATAGAGATCTTGACCCCTTTTTTCCTTTATCGATATCCTCAATAATATTCCCGATCATTTGTCCCTTCTGCTATTAGACCCACTGGAACACAAGGCCAACTCTTCCCACTTCCCTGTATTGATGAATTGATTGGTTTTCTCAAGAAGTTAAGTCAACTGAGGTAGTGTTAGGAATTCTAGAATAAATTTCACCTATCACTGACAAAGACCCCTCCATAGTCAGAATGTTACACCATATGGTTATGCATCCTATCCTGATTAGACACACACCATATTAGGGTGAAATCCACCAAAATTTTAGTCTCATGCTACCACCAAAAAATGAAAACACCTACCTCTTTGAGAAAGATCAAAGGCACGAAGACCCTAGCTATTATTTTCTAATATTTACTATTAGAAAATAATATTCCAAACTCTATTTTTTCATTCAACCAAACATAGCTATAGATTTATTGCAAATCCATCTCATGATGGTTCAAGAACTCCCCCCCCCCCTATGGACTCTAAAGCCCTGAAATGTTCTCAAAGGGGTGAGGGAGCATCCGTTCTACTCTCAGATCACCCCCTCTTCTTCATTATTACATTACAAATAGTTTCATTCTACTCACAAAAACAATTTTCATCTCTCCCGGGGGTAAAAGTGTTCGACGGGAAGGGAGGGTGACTTATAGAGTAAATTCCTTTTTATTATATTCATCTGATGATGATGATCGACCGTTCTTCTACTACAATTTTTGTCGAAAGGGAGTAGGGAGTAATGCTTACTACCTTAGGTAATCACTCAATCCAATAGTATTTCTAGCAATGGTATTTTCCTAAGTCGAATATGGAAATTTTTGTCGGTCGAAAGAAAGAAAGACTACAAAAAGAATCAGAATAAAGGAGGAATAAGAGGAATATATATTTATAAACTAAGAGTCGAAAGCAAGGAATAAGGGATACCATTTGAATACTAAGAGAGGGTAGTGATTCTCCAAAATCAATTATTATTTGTATAAATACAGTTTGATTCAAAGGGAGAAGAGCCCCCAATCTTGCAACAACTAATAGAAAATATGTTGTTGTTATAGAAACATATGCTTAGAAGATGGGGTGGGAGCTCAAAGAAAGAATAGAATTAGAATAAGAAGTCCATGGAAAATGACACTAGCTAACCATATGCCATTCTACCTGCCTACCTCTGGGTCTGAACATCTCCAATGGTACATGAACCTCTTATCACTAAGTAGAAAGTGCCCTTGCTGTTCATGTTCCACCTTACTGAATCCTGCCTCGTTGTTTACTCCATTTATTTATGCATTTATCTGGTAATAGAAGAGGCCATCTTGCTTGGATTCCCTTCCCTTAATAATAGAAACACTTCTATTTGTAGAATAAGTGACTTCCGGATAAGGATCACCATAGGATAGAGATTCAAAAGTGATAGGTATGTGATGAAGGTCCCGACATGTGTTTGAAAGTGGGGATTCTGGGGCCCAGAAGCCCAGGAAAATTTAATGAAAAACTATGAGTCATATGATGGGAGTTTCTGGTGTATTGGGCACAGATTTTCTATGTACACAAACTAATGGTTCACTTCTTTGGGAACAAAAGTTTGAAAGTCATATATGACCGGCGGAATAATATGCTCAATTTCTTGATATCATACTTATCCCGAATAGTGGACAGGCCAAGTACTGTTTGGTATTGGTTGATAGATTAGGTTGGGATGAGAATAGTAGGATAGTAACTATCACATACTTGTTCCACTCTTATGTGCCTCTGTTACACAATAATGGGAGAGTGTAGACGAAATAAGGAAGGTGTCCCTTGCTAAAGCGAATCCCTCAATTCAACTCGAGTCTCCTTCGGACCCCCACTATGTTGAGCTCCTGATAGACTGACATTCAATCTTGCCACTTTATACTCATATTCTGTAGTTAAAGAGAAATGTGCCCCAACATAAGATATCCTTATAAAGAGGCCACACCAGACATCACTCTGAGAAACAATTCCCCTAGACCTATGGTCATGTTGTGAAATCAGGGTTGCCTCAAATCCTAAAAGATGAGATATTTATTTATTTACTCGAACCATGGGAACGAATATATAGGTCAAGGGTCTGAATGAGTGAATGTATTGTCTCCTTTAATACTTTAATAACCTTAGTTGGGTACTATAATAAGACACAATCTAATCTAGTCAACTCTTGCCTTCTATGGGCATATATCAGCTAGAGTTCTCCGACGTCAAGTGATCGAAAAAAGTGATACAAGAAACCATACAATCGAAGGCTAGAAGATAGGGATTACTGACGAATGTTATGTGTGCAGATGTAGCATTGGTGAGGGAGTTAGTGGATGGGGGGACTATCTATAGTAAGGGGTCTTTTCTTGCAGGGTGACGTTGGGATGATGAAGAATTTCAATGAAACCATGTTCGGGCCTCAAATTTCTTCTCAGGTGGTCTAAACGGAGAGACCAATAGTGTCTCAACTATTAGAATATAATAGGATCTTCTGCGAATGATTTAGTGGATAATTGGAAATGATGATAAGCGCAGTAAGGCAGTGATCTGGGGGAGATAGTTGGATCCCTTGTTGAGACTCAGTGATTAAATATAAAGAAAAATAGTCGGTAGCTAAAAGAAAGTCATCAAAAGAGTAAGATAGAAGTAGATTGATAAATATAAAATGTTAACAGGGAGCATACGCAACTAATAGAAAACAAAAAACTACTAGACTAGTAGTTGAGTGCCCCTATCACGACCCGACCCTACCCGCGCTCGAGCCGCAACTACCCCAAGCCTGCCTCCATAAACCAGGGGCTAGCGACAAGCGCCGAAGGATAAACATCTCAAGGAGGCCTTTTCCTGAGTACCTATACACACACACGTAGTCCACTCAATGAAAAAGTGCAGAGTAAAAGGAAAAGTAAAGTTCTAACTGCTATAAACAACCAAAAAAGTGCATCGACCTCTAAATAGTACAAAGTAAAAGCTGAAGTTAAACTGAGAAGAAAAAGGAAAAAACATGCTCCCAACTAGAAAAGTTCCACAACCCAGCAACAGGTAAACAAAAGTACAACAGCTACAGGGTCCCTCACCTGGAACTCGACTACGACCACCACACATGGTCCAAGCTCTCGAACTCCTAAGCTCCACTGAAGTCACGACCAACCTGTCTATCATCTGCAAGGGAACACCAAGTGCGGGAAAAGCACAAGAAGGGGTGAGTATAAAAATACTCAGTAGGATGCCCTGAAGGCTTGAGGGAGCAACAAAGGAGGTACTGAAGAGGTGAACAGTAGACTGAATAGGGAAAAGTAAAGGAGTACAACTAAGAATGCAGTAAAGAGTACAGCAGAGTAACATCTCAACCCAACAAGAGAAATGAAGTAGACTCATCCAAACACAAGGCGCTAAAAGTGGTGAGAAGATGAACTTCTCGTTGAGTCTTCGCTACCTATAGTAGGACAGTAGACTCATCCAACCACGAGAAGCTAGACACGGAAAGCACGTGGCATACCCTACATGTCTTCGCCTCTCCTGGAAGGAGAGTAACCAAAACCCAAGGAGTGGGTACTGGAACAAGGTATATAAATATCCATATGCTCAATAAAGAAGCCTAAAAAAGATCTTAAGGGGATATACATCCTGTATCTCATCCCAAGCAAGTAAGTATCCAACAGTCCCAGAAGTAAACACCATCGATGCCCAGCATCCAACATGTCTTCCCCAAAATGCAAGTCAAGGGGATCAAATCACCACACCTTGACACTATCTGCTTTGGGCGACACTGACTCACCCGCACAGTTTTAGGTAGAGTCACAAGGACGCATCTTGGTGGGTAAAGCACCCCTCGTACTTGAGAGTTTTGGGGAAATTCAAACCACACCTCATCACTGCCCCACAGTCGAGAGGTCTTCTCAAAGTCAAAGATATCACATCACTGACACGTACAACCAAGGGTCCTTCTCCGGTAATCATGGAGAAAAGACACCGACTAGCCTAGTAGAAAGGACTGAGTCTGAGAGAAGTCATTGGGTAACCCACTGCCCAGCCCCACTGGAGGGTAAACCCTAAGAGGTTGTCGGGTAACCCACTGCCCAGTCTCTGCTGGAGGGTAAACCCTAAGAGGTCATCAGGTAACCCACTACCCAGTATCTACTAGAGGTTAAACCCTAAGAGGCCATTAGGTAACCCACTGCCCAGTCTTTTCTAGAGGGTAAACCCGAAGAACTTGATGAGCAACACACTACCCAGCCCCGCTGGAGGGTAAACCCAAAGAAGTCGATGAGGAACCCATTGCCCAGTCCCGCTGGAGGGTAAACCTGAAGAAGTCGATGAACAAACCACTGCCCAGCCCCGCTGGAGGGTAAAACTGAAGAAGTCGATGAGCAACCCACTGCCGACCCCGCTGGAGGGTAAACCCTAAGATGTCGATGAGAAACCCACTGCCCAACCCCGCTGGAGGGTAAACCCATAATTGCTCTGGCCATCCCTACTGGAAATAACCACCTGGGTAGAGGATCAGTGCCCGCGTGGTGTATTGGTCACACAAAATCCTTAAAAACTCTACCAGGGAACACGAAGGGATGTGATAATGAAAGCCCACACAGCTAAAGGAGAAAGGGGAACCCAAACAACTTCGCAGATCAAACCGTCGTGAACAAAACAAGGGGAAACCACTCAACCCTACTGGTCTAAACCATTGTGAATAGGAGGACCCTCTATGTCGCGAGAGGTCAAAGGTACATAAATTAAAACATGGAACACACATGGGGCCCACACGATGTGTGGACCAAACTCATCTCCAAACCAAGAACACCAACGTTCTCAGGTACAAACTACAACATGTACCTCCTAGAATTCTTGTATACTCCTAGAGTATGCCACATTTCCAGCCCAAGGGCTATCATGCACACGGAACCCAATGTCAATGCAAAAAGGCATAAACATAACTTTGCAAACCTGCTTCTTCTATGGCCCTAGCATAGCCAACCACATCTCTTTAAGCATTCACTTCACTCTCTCAAGAGTGAACGCAATCACACGCCAAGGGTTCTCTACAAACACCGTAGGAAGAACCGCCACCGGTACACCTTTCATGCTTCCACATTAAATGAGATCTCGAATGAGTCTCCGCACATCCAAACGGATCATACCATTGTAATCCTCGCATAAAAACACGCGAGATAGACTGTTTACTCATTGCAAACGGACATCCAACGGAAAAGCCGTCCAACACCACTTTACGCCCGAACGGCGTCCCGTGGTCCCGAGCCTCGATCCTGAAAATAGTCGGGCCCATCACACTATTGCGATCTCCTTAGAAAGACACGTCAAATTGACTACTTACTTGCGTGGAACGGATGTCCGGAGAAAAATATGCATTTCGTCGTACCGCACATTAGTGGTGCTTCGTGGGAGCTGCATCCCGGTCCCAAAGCGCTGCCTACACATCACACTGTTGCGAACCTCTCGAAAAAGTACATGAGTTTGACTAATCACTTGTCCGAAACGGACACTCGGGGAAGGAGATAAAAATTCCCCATCAACTCCCAAAACGGCCCTCGTGGGGCGCGCACCATCATACAGAATTAAAGCGGGTGGATTGTTACATTGAAATTCCCTCGGAAAAACACCCAAAATCGACTACTCGCACGCCCTGAATGGACATCCGATGAAAAAGTTGCTAAACGCTGCTCACAGCTTAAAAGAGGGGTCATGGGTCCCATGCCTCAACTCCGTTTTCAATTCCCAAAATCCCTTAGAAATATTTTTATCGACGCCAGGGTTGCAACTCCATAGACGGCGCTCAAAACAGACTCTGGATGTGTCTACGCCATCCAAAACAATAACCCCCGAAAAAACGCCAAACTACTTAATGGGCGTGTCGCGCCACCAAGGCCCCACATATCGAGAATTAAAACCCCTAGAACCATCTCAAAATGTCCACCTCAATCCAAGTAACGCATCTCCACTGACGGCACGCGAATCCGATTTACAGTTTGAATTTTAGGGGCGTTTAAAAATTTTGGACGAAAATTGATGGGTCAGGCCGGTTCGGCCGGCCCACCTTGCACCAGGACCGGCCCCCGGTTCATTGCGGGCCAGCTCGCCTCGCCCAGACCGGCTTAGGCCTGTCCAGCTTGAATCCCATGGGACCCGCGTGTTGTGCGTCCTTATCACCAACCGGGGTCCGACAACTCCGGTCTTCCACGTCAACCCGGCTGGCAAAGCCGTCCGGTCTTCCCGCTTCGCGCGCCCTCGCCCGACACCTCCGCTCGACCATGACGCCGAAGCCGGAGCCCCCACAGACACCTGGCCACCTGCCCCTCACCGATGCCCACTGCTGAGGAGCCCCGATGAACCCACTGAGCCGCCGCCGCCGCCGCCTGAGCCTGAGCTGCCCGCCGCCTAAGCCGAAGCCGCCCGCCGCCTAAGTCGAGCCGCCCGCTACTGGACCGGCCAGAACCGCCGGAAAACCTCCAAAACCCCACGGATCTTCAGTGGACAACTGAGATCGCCTCAGAACTCATATTTTCAATCAAAAATAACCGTTGGATAGTTCGGAACATATACTATGCAACCAAGGGATTCGCTCGACAAAATAATGGCAATTAGATGCTACAAATCATGCTCAAAGCTGATTTGGAAATTGAAAAAAATGAAACCACAACGATCCTACCCGTTGGGAGCTTCCCGAAGCTTCGATCCTTCACCGTGCCACCACTACTGTCACTTGCACTTGGCTCGGTGGAGGAGTAGAGGAGGTTGAGAGGGCTTGAGGGAGGTGGGAGAGCTCTTCCGCCAGAGGAAAACAAAAATGGAGAAGGAGGGGAGGGTTTGTTGTTTTAGTAGAAAACTAATTAGAATTTTAATTATTTTTTTAAAACACCCCATATTGACCCGCATCCGAAACTCTTGATGGGGTCGAGGTTATGGATCCCCTAAGGTAAAAACCACCTCCCGAGCACAAAATCGGTCTCATAATTTCAATCTAAGGCCTCGTTCAAAAGTAATAAAACTTAACACCTGAGGCCGCTAAATTACGAAAACGCCCATGGGGCCATTTTCCATAGAAAGGGTCGCGCCCGCAAAAATTACACCCCTCCAAGGGTAAACAGCACGCTCTGGAATCAACGGTGCCCTTTTTTTCCATCCGATCAACCATTTAAGAATTATTCCATTTATTTGGCATGCCCAGTGTGAACGCACTAAAAATTTAATTTCGGCCACACCGGGGCTCGGAATCACACGCCATATGAAGGCGCTGCTCTGGAATAACATCAAGAATGTTCCAAAGTCTTTTATTGAAAAAACTGGGTTCTTACATCATTCCCTCCTTCAATTTTTTCGTCCCCAAAAAGCAAAACCAGGTAACAACTCAGGGTACTAAGCCCACACCTGGCTCTTCCGTACCCAGAAGAACTCTTGCACAGTCCTGCGCCACCGCACACAGACCAAAGGATTTGATCTGTTCACATGAGGTCTTCCCTCACCGATGATGTGCATTGGATCACACACACTTCCTCTCAGGTGAGTCACATGGGAGATGTCATGCACCCACTCCTTACTTTGGGGTTAGGGAAAAGCGGTAGGGAACCTCGACATCCCTTCGCTCGGTCTCAATCGGCCTGAAGGCCCTCGGGGGTAGCTCACCTCCCCAGCCGAACCCCTACATCGCACACCGCAACTGGAATCACCGTTTGGACCTGGGACAAAGCCCGATGATTCCCTCATTCAGAATATCCATATGGGAAACACCTAAGGATATATGGTCACGCAAGGTTTCATAGTCGATGTCCCATGACCTAGCCTCTCTTACACGCTCGGAGAGTGAAGGAGTCGACACCATCGACTAAAGAAAAATGTCCCACGCCTTCTACCTTACCAACATGGGGTTAGACCCAATTCCATGTGTCACCCTGGTAACAACTCAAGGAAGAAGAAGGGTGAAAAAGCATTTTACACACATAGTCTAACAATTCTACTGCAAAAAGTAGAAGAGTCATAAGGCGTACCTCTTATCATCCCATTCTCTGCAGGATCATAGAAATCCAAAGCTCGTGGTTGACTGTAGTCCAAACTGGTAGCTCCCGGAGCCTGACGTGGACCACCTTGTGGTGATGGGAAGACCTCATAAAGTTATCCCCTACTGTCAGCTCCTCCCGCTCCTCTGCTAGCACCACCTCTCTGGCCACTACTCCGATAAGAGCACTGCTTCTGTCATAGTGGTGCACCTGTTGCCTGCCCGATATTCTCCATATGTCTGGTTGGGCTGTCCCGTACCAAGTGACCTTGCCCATCACAAGCATAGCATCGGTGCTCTCTGGGATGACCAGGTGCCCTCTGGCGCCATTGTGGTGTACAACCACGGCCTAGGGTCCACCCACATAAGGTTCTCTTTGGCTGAGGCCCTATGCTTTTTTTCCACAGTGGTGCAAGACCACATCTCCGAAACCGGTGGTGGGAAGGCCACCTGCGTCGAGGTTCTTTCATCTGGCGCCTTCTAGCTGCGGCAGATGTCTCGGCTCTACCGTGCCTACTGCCACCACCAACTGTAAAACGTGACAGGAAGATCTCTATCACCAGCGTCTACTCTAGCACCTCGACATAAGTGGGAATTCCCAAGGGTACTATGATAGCATGAATCTCTCTACGGAGACCCTGATCGAACTTCCGTGATCGAAAGTTGTCATCATGAACCAAGTCCAGGTACAAACGTGGACGGTCTGTGAAACTAGTCGCATACTCAGTCACCATCATCCCTCCCTACTGAAATTGTCGGAGCTCCTAGATCTGAACGAAGAAAAAGCAAGAGGGGTAAAACTCCTCACAAAACAGTAGCTGAAAGTCTCCCCATGAAAGTGACGACTCATCAAGTAACTGAGTCACCAGACTCCACCAATTCCCAGATGCTCCATGGAAAAGGCTGGCTGCCAAAGCCACCCTCTAATATGTCGGTGTCTGCGCAAGCCTAAAGAGGCAAAACACTGTCTCGATCCAAACCTCTACTACCTGAGGGTCTAGCACACCATTGAACCTAAGCGGTCTCTGTTACTAGAACTCACGTAGCGCGCTCAACCTATACTCAAGCTCTGTCTTCTCTACTAGAGCTGTCTGCTACTCACCAGGTGGGGGTGCTACTACTGGCCCACCCGGAGAAAGGGGCTCGCATGATGGGTTCTAGACTGAGGCCTCGTCGCTCACAGGGTCATCATCACGAACCAAAGCTAGTATCCTGGCTGGCTGTCTTTACGGAATCATCCTGAATATTATCAAGGAGTGCCGCAGTCAGATGAGCATATGTGTATATAACAATAATAACAATGGGGAGCTGACTCAAGAAGGACAGTCACAGACTCAATCCTATGTGATGCATAAACCAATTTTCCCTACAACAAGGGTCTCAGAATTCCGAGTCGACAAGCGGGTTATCAGGGTCCTGGTGAATGGATACATCGACTGTTGCACCATCACTGGACCCCTGGCCTGAGAGCCGCTCACAAGACACATTGACACCGTTTCCCTAGATCCCAACCAATTCCTTTTTAGGGATGTCCGAACAACATCCCAAGAAACGAACCACCTCTGATGCCACTTTTTCACGACCCGACCCTACCCGGGCTTGAGCCGCAACTACCCCAAGCCCACCATCATAGGCCAGGGGTTGGCGACCAGCGCCGAAGGCTAAACATCTCAGGGAGTCCTTTTACTAAGTACCTATACACACACACGTAGTCCACTCAATGCAGAGGTGCAGAGTAAAAGGAAAAGTAAAGTATTAACTTCTATAAACAACCACAAAACTGCACCATCCTCTAAACAATACAAAGTAAAAGCTGGAGGTAAACTGAGAAGAAAAAGAGAAAAACACACACCCAACCAGAAAAGTCCTACAACCCAGCAACAGGTAAACAAAAGTACAACAGCTAGAGGTTCCATCACCTGGAACACGACTACGACCACCACATGTGTTCCAAGCTCCCGAACTCTTAAGCTCTGTTGAATTCACAACCAACCTATCTGTCGTCTGCAAGGGCACACCAAGTGCAGGAAAAGACCAAGTAAGGGTGATTATAAAAATACTCAATAGGATGCCCCGAAGGATCGAGGGAACAACAAAGGAGGTACTGAAGAGGTGAGAAGTAGACCGAACAGGGAAAAGTAAAGGAGTACAACCGAGGGTGCATGAAAGAGTACAAAAGAGTAACAGCTCAACCCAACAGGAGAAAGGAAGTAGACTCGTCCAAACACAATGAGCTAGAAGCGGTGAGAAGATGAACTTCTCTTCAAGTATTTTCTACCTATAGCAGGAGAGTAGACTCTCCCAACCACAAGAATCTAGACATGGAAAGCACGTGGCATACCCCGCATGTCTTTGCCTCTCCTGGAAGGAGAGTAACCAAAACCAAGGGAGTGGGTACTGGAAAATGGTATATACAAATCCATATGCTCAATAAAGAAGCCCAAACAAGATCGTAAGGGGATCTCTATCCCGTATCTCAACCCAAGAAAGTGAGTAGCCAACAGTCCCAGAAGTAAACACCATCGATGCCCAGCATCTCGTACGTCTGCCCCGAACTATAAGTCAAGGGGCTCAAATCACCGCACCTTGACATTATCCGCTTTGGGTGGCACTGACTCGCTCGCACGGTTTTAGGTCGTGTCACAAGGATGAGTCTTGGTGGTAAAAGTGCCCCTTGTACATGAGAGTTTTAGGGAAAGTCAAACTACACCTCATCACTGCCCCACAGTCGAGAGGTCTTCTCAAAGTCAAATTCGTCACATCACTGACCCGTACAACCAACGGTCCCGCTCCGGTAATCACAGATAAAAGCCACAGACTAGCCTAGTAGAAAAGAATGAGTCTGAGAGAAGTCATCAGGTAACCCACTGCCTTGCCCTACTAGAGGTTAAACCCTAAGAGGTCGTCGGGTAACCCACTGCCTAGTCTCTGCTGGAGGGTAAACCCTAAGAGGTCATTGGGTAACCCACTGTCCAGTCACTGCTGGAGGGTAAACCCTAAGAGTTAGTTGGGTAACCCTCTGCTATAGGGTAAACCTGAATAAGTCGATGAGAAACCCATTGCCCAACCCCACTGGAGGGTAAACCCAAAGAAGTCGATGAGAAACCCACTGCCCAGCCTTGCTGGAGGATAAACTAGAAAAAGTCAATGAGCAGCCCACTGTCGAGTCCCGCTGGAGGGTAAACCCGAAGAAGTCAATGAGCAACCCACTGCCCAGCCCTACTGGAGGGTAAACCCAAAAAAGACGATGACAAACCCACTGCCTAGCCCCACTGGAGGGTAAACCCAAAGAAGTCGATGATAAACCCACTTCCCAGCCCCGCTGGAGGGTAAACCCGGAACTGTTCTGGCCATCCCTACTGGAAACAACCTCATGGGTAGAGGATCGGTGCCTCCTTGGTGTATTGGTCACACCGAATCCTCAAAAACTCTACCAAGGAACACGAAGGGACGTGATACTGAAATCCCACATGGATAAAAAAGAAAGGGGAACCCAAAAAACTCCACCGATCAAACCGTCGTGAATTGAACCAGGGGAAACCACTCAACCCTTCTAGTCTAAACAATCGTGAACAGGATGACCCTCTACGTCGCAAGAGGTCAAAGGTATGTAAAGTAAAACACGACACACACATAGGGCTCACACAACGTGTGGCCCAAACTCATCTCCAAACCAAGAGCACCAACGTTCTCCGGTACAAACTATAACATGTACCTCCAAGCATTCTCGCATACTCCCAGAGTATGCCACATTTCCAGCCTAAGGTCTATCGTGCACACGGCACCCAATGTCAACACAAAAAGGCGTAAACATAACTTTTCCAACCTGCTTCCTCCACAACCCTAGCACGGCCAACCACATCTCTTTAAGCATTCAATTCACTCTCCCAAGAGTGAACGTGATCACATGACAAGGGTTCTCTACAAACACCGTAGGAAGAACCACCATCGGTACTCCTTTCATGCTTCCACATTAAATGAGATCTCGATTGAGTCTCCGCACATCCAAATGGATCGTACCATTGTAATCCTCATGAAAAAACACTCGAGATAGATTTTTTACTCGCCTCAAATAGACATCTGACGGAAAATCCTTATAACACCGCTTTACGCCCGAACGGTGTCCCGTGGTCCCGAGCCTTAGTCTTGAAAATAGTCGGGTGCATCGCACCATTGCGATCTCCTCAGAAAGACACGTCAAATTGACTGCTTACTTGCATGGAATGGATGTCCAGAGAAAAAAATGCATTTCACTGTACCGCACATGAACGGTGCTTCGTGGGACCCAAATCCTAGTCCCAAAGAGCTGCCTATAGATCGCACCATTGCTAACCTCTCAAAAAATTACACGAGATTGACTAATCACTTGTCCGAAACAGACACCCGGTGAAGGAGATAGAAATTCACCATCAACTCCCAAAACGGCCCTCGTGGGGCCCGCACCATCGTGTAGAATTAAAGTGAGTGGATTGTTCCATTGCAATTCCCTCAGGAAAACACCCAAAATCGACTGCTCGCACGCCCCGAATGGACATCTGGTGAAAAAGTTGCTAAACGCTGCTCACAGCATAAAAGATGGGTCGTGGGGCCCATGCCTCAACTCTAGTTTCAATGCCCGAAAACCCCTTGGAAATATTCATCTCGTCTCCAGGGTTGCAACTCCACTAACGGTGCTCAAAACAGACTTCGGATGTGTCCGCGCCATCCAAAACAATAACCCCCAGAAAAACACCAAACTACTTAATGGGCGTGTCGCACCACCGAGGCCCCCGTCTCGGGAATTAAAACCCCCGGAACAATCTCAAAATATCTGCATTGATCCAAGTAACGCATCACCACTAATGGCACACGAATCTAATTTATGGTTTGAATTTTAGGGGCGTTTAAAATTTTAGGACGACAATAGGTGGGTCGGGCCGGTTCGGCAGGCCCACCTTGTGCCAGGACCGGCCCGCGTTTTACCGCAGGTCGGCTCGCCTCACCCAGACCGACTTTGGCCGGTCCATCTTGACTCCCACGGGACCCACGTGTTGCGGGTCCCTATCAGCAGTCGGGGTCCGACGACCCCGGTCTTCTGCGTCAACCCGGTTGGCAAAGCTGATCGGTCTTCCCACGTTGCGCTCCCTCGCCCGGCGCCTCCGCTCGACCACGACGCCGCAGCCGGAGCCCCCGTAGCCGCCTGGCTGCCTGGCCCTTGCCGACGCCTGCTGCCGAGGAGCCCCACCGAACCCACTGAGTCGCCGTTTGCCTGAGGTTGAGTCACCGCCGCCTGAGCCAGAGCCACCCGCCTCCTGAGCCGAAGCCGCCCACCGCCTAAGCCAAGCCGCCCGCCGCCGGACTATCCAAAACCACCGGAAAACCTCCAAAAACTCGGGGATCTTCGGCGGACGACTACAATCACCTCAGAACTCAGAATTTCAATCCAAAACAAGTGTTGGATAGCTCGAAACATATACTACGCAACCAGGGGATTCTCTCAACAAAATAATAGCAATTAGATGATAAAAATAAAGCTCAATGTCGATGCGGAAATTAAAAAAATGAAACCACAACGATCCTACCCATTGGGTGTTGCCCGAAGCTTCGATCCTTCACCGTGCCACCACTGTTGTCGCTTCCGCTTGGCTCAGGGGAGGAGGAGAGGAGGTTGAGAGGGCTTGAGGGAGGTGGGAGAGCTCTTTCGCCAGAGGAAAACAAAAATGGAGAAGGATGGGAGGGTTTGTTGTTTAAGTATAAAACTAATTAGAATTTTAATTAATTTTATTTAAAACACCCCATATTGACTCGCATTCGAAAATCTTGACAGGGTCGAGGTTAAGCCTCCCCTAGGGTAAAAACAACCTCCCGAGCACAACGGCAGTCTCAGAATTTCAATCTGAGGCCCTGTTCAAAAGTTATAAAACTTAATGCCCGAGGCCGCTAAATTATGAAAACGTCCCTAGGGACATTTTCCACAGAAGGGCCACTCCCGCGAAAATTACACCCCTCCTAGGGTAAACGGCATGCTCCGGACTCAACGGTGCCCTCGGTTTTCCCATCCAAGCAACCATTTAAGAGTTATTCTATTTATTTGGTGTGCCCAGTGTGAACACAGTGAAAATTTATTTCCAACCACACCGGGTCTTGGAATCGCACGCCGTCTGAAGGTGCTACTCTGGAAAAACATCAAGAATATTCCAAAGTATTTTATAGAAAAAACCAGGTTCTTATATCCTCATTAATCCAGACCACTGTCACTCTAACTAGAAAAAAGTAGTACACAAATAAGTATCGACGAAAGAGCTTTACAAGCGGCATTGATGCAGTTTTTGAACCGAATCACTATGTTGTTCACCATTGGATCATACTTGTCATATCCTTCTATTTCCATGTCATTCGTTCATTCTATCTAAGCAATGATTACTAGCATGTGTACTAGAGCGGTTGAGTCTTGGGGATAAGGAGTCCTATTATTTGATGTATTTGCTATGATATCTATATATTGGGATGGTGTATCTCTCGATAGGTCACTAAAAATAAGAACTAAAGGAATGGAAACAAGACTGTGTGCCGAAGGGGACAACAGATCAGATGGTGAGTGTCTAAGGATGGAGCTAGTGATTGATTGCCTTAGTAAGTAGGCATGTCTTATGAGGGATTGGTATTTGATATAGATAGGAGGTATTACATGAGGGTAAATCCATTAAAGTAGAATTATATGAACCTTTATTATTCAAATAAAGTCTTCCTTTACTTCCATAAGACACATGGTTCTGATCACAAGTCACCTATTTCTCTGGAAAAAAAATCGTTGTAACCACCACCTGAACAGATTCATCACTTACTTGAGCTTCCCCACCCATCCACCCCATTTAGCGCATCGTTTCCTTGAAGTTGGTTCTTCCTATGTGAAATATTATTCTTTTATTACCCTAGCCTCCATCGTTCAAATCCATTCCTTTCTAAAGCCTTTGTTGTTTCGGCTAACAGATGTGTCTACGCCTTTGGCTTCATACCTAAATGATACTAGAGCGGAGGGTCCAAAGGAGATAGATCTGATTTACATACAACTCTTTCGGATCCTACCTTCCTAGATTTGGAACATCCCTCATTCAGAGTAGTCTCTGGTTCAAGGTTGACTGCTTAAACAGGGGCAGGGGCACCACAGGAGGTACTTTTATGATTGATGCAATTTCTCTTTAAAAGGGGTTTTCCCTAGATCCAAAATGAACGAATTAGAAATGATATTGGATTTCAGATGTGAACTATATAATAAGGAGCTTCTTGTTTGTACATTTATTTCCTGGATTTCACTTATCATCGCAATGGTAGAATATTACCTTGGCCCTTATTTATTCAATAAGGCCACAAACCTTGATTTCCCTAGAATCCATTGCACATACATTTTTGTATGGTCGAGTGATCTTTAGGCCTAATTGATTCATCAATTTAAAGAACATAACATTGGTGGAAGATCCGGAATCAAGAATTAAATTGTACAACAACATATAATTTCTCATCAGAGTGATGTAGAAGGTGGAGAATCTAGCTAAAGCTACCTTTATTTTTGTCCTGATTCATTTCCTGGAACACTACCGTACAGTATTAATTAATATCCTTCACTTATTACATAATCCCAAAAAAGTTTCTTACCTGTGAAGGGATCTTAGCCAATTCTTATAGAGGAACATGTAATTTTCTTTTTTCCAATTCACTCGCCATATATATATTTAAGTCAACATAAATAACAGGAGATACAACTTCCGAAAAAGCTACTTTGGTGGCTCCAACATTGGGATTATCTTGTTCTTTCCTCGGTGGCCTCTGAAACACTTGTTTGTTTTTCCATTATCTTGCTACTTCCCCAAAATCCTAAATTCATACACCACTAGAGAAAAAGATTTGGCTTTTTCTGCAATCATTATAGGTGCAGTTTCTGACCTAAAGAAATCAGTCAGTCTATCCCGACCAGTCAAAATCGGTACTGTCAGTAGTCACAATGGGAATAAATTGATCTTATAGGTGATCAAATTAATTAAACATACTTCTTTAATTAGTAAAAGTGTCTTCTTCTACATTCGGGAGAGTCAAATAATAAGAATATAGTGAGAGTGGAAGGATAAATTAAAGAGAAAGGTTTCTATTAACGGCTGTGTTAGTTGAATGAAATGAAAATCCAGAGATAGATAGGCCTCAAGATTTTTTTCTTGGGACTTCCCCTATTCTAGGGTAAAGTAGGAAAGGGAGAATTAGTCTTTAGAAGGGGTAGAAAAATAGAATATTTAGTGGCTTCATTGAACGGCTTGAAAATTAATTTTCCCATTCTAACATCACTATTATATTCTAATAGTTGACTCTCATCACTAGATTCTATCAATATATATAAGTACCAGCTGGTGATTCCCTCCTATTTTTCTTTAGTCACTGCTCACTAGCTCGTAGGTCACTAGCCCCTCTCGTACTTTCTTCTACTCGTACTAATATTTTGTACTTCTCATATTAGAAATCATAAAATGAACAAAAGGAAAGAGTCACACACACCTGGTGATATTTTTTATTTGGATTTAGCTCATCTTTCCTCTCTGTGGGTGCATAACTTAAAGCTTTCAATCAATTCTTCATTATAGTAGCCTTCTACTTGGAAGTCATCAAGATGCTCCAAAATTTACACCTGAAGAAAAGTTGCACATACAAAGAAAGTGTCATGATTCTGGGTTGAGCAATAAGACAAAGAAAAGATAGTCTCAACAAGTATCATGTTCCCCACTGACACTTCTTCATTCATTTTCTCCACCAAAGAAGTGAGCCGACAATCATGCATTCTGGGGTTGCAGGGAAAGACAACACTCCCAAAGATGGAAAAGTCCAAGGCATTGATTTACCAAGATAAACGAAATAGAAGGACTCAACTAAGTTTTCTCCTTGCCTACTGGATTTATGGATTGATAGAATCTTCTTGCGGCTAGACATAAATTTGAAAGTGAGGACACCATCCCTCTTATATGGATCTATCTTTCCTTAGTCTCTAACTAATAGGAAGAGTACCTATCTCGGGTATCATATGATTCTGCCATATGATTCTCTTACTTTTTTATCAGTGGAACATCTTCTACTCTTTCAAACTTGTGAATGCCTATCCCTTCCTTTATTAAGTACTGGGCTAAGGGAATTGCTCATAGTAGCAGGTTTACTATGTCCACAACTGATTCTTTCCCATAAGAGGATAATAGTTGATTGTGGGCGGGCCTAAAGGCAAGTAAAAGTCTCTACTAACTCCAAACTATATAGAGTAAGTACTTGCCTACAAAATGGGTACATAGGTTTTGAAGCCTAGTCATTTCCATAACCTATCTTTGTAGCACCGTATTTTTATAGAATCTATTGTTGAATAAGATAGGGGGATACTCTTTCTTATAGGGATCAATAACTATATTTTAGAGTATAATTCAGACAATGTAGATACAATTCTATACCTAGAGTCTGATTTGTTTTCATAGTCTGAATCTCAGATTGAAATCCTACACAGAACCTCTATAAGGAAGGGAATCTATCCAGATCAAGAAGAACCTTCAAATTTTATAACTAGAGTCAGGATCCGCATAGATAGGCATGATATAAGAAAAAAAAGGTCTTCCTTTCATGACCTATTTCTTGTACCCTTTCCCTTTGGGTAGGGAATCCACAAGAAGAAGCAGGAAATCACCCAAGGAATGCCTCTATTTATGCCTGGCTGTAGTAGGAGCCAAATTCTTTCTTTCACCCCTTAGAGGAAAGAATCACTTATTCCACTAGGACCAGTATTCTATTTAGGAACAATACCAACCTAATCTGTTAGCAGTTATCAAGATCAAACCAAAAAATATGTTATTGATTAGTTTTGTAATTCTAGTGATAGTTATCTTGGGTTTTTTTTTAATTAGGAGTTCACCCAGCAGTGGAAACTCAAGAAATAGTGACTAGGATTATAGCGCTTATGAGTTCAACCTATTAAGATAAAAGGGGGATTTGGAAGAGAGCATGCTGATGATGCGAAATGGATCCATATGTATTTTAGGGTTTGCTCTATCATACTGCAAAACAACTTACCGATCACCTAGGGATCTACTTAGATAAAATGAAGGGATTGATAGTCCACGAGTGACTATTCGGGGATTATAAAGGACTATAGAAAGCCTCAATTGGATATTAAAGGCTTTAGGATTTGGGTTGAGAGGGGTGAAAGTCAGTATTTTGGGTTAATTCCCTTTTTCACAAGGGTTCCAAGAATAAGAAAGATATGGGTGATAGCACAAGGCATAGGAGTGTCAATTATTGATTTAGTATATGACTGTGTGAACATCACTATCGGTTCTTTATCATTTCTACCTGGTCAACTATTATAATATAATATCAAGAATTTTACTTACTTCATTCATGTGCTTCCAGGACACTACTGATTTAAGGGAGAGATTTCTGGTTCCTTCTGATTCTGATAGGGCCAATTATGGAAATTATAATAATATAGGCAGTAGCCAAGGCATAAGAAAAGTTTGATGTTAAAATGTAAAATATTAGAGATATAATTGAAGTTACTAATTGAGGTGATTTGGGTTGGTTTAGAATCATATTTCAGTTCCTGTATTGGGTTTACTGTGAGTCTATGTGTTTATCTCTGTCGAAGAGAGAATATGGATTTCTAGTCTGAGAGGGAGTGACTGTCAGTTCTTTTATTTAGTGAATGGTTGAAGATACCTTATAAGTGATTGACTGCCTTTCACTTCTTTCAGTTCCTTGATCACAAACAGATCTTTCTGTTCTTTCTGTTCTAGAGATAGTTGCTTCCGATAGGGACTGTGGTGACTTTGATTTAAGCCAACGAATAACTTTCCAAATCTAACCAACAAAGAGAGTTACCCTGGATTCGTTACTTGTCTTGGATAGTAGGGGGTGATTTCAACCTACTAATAATAGGTGTTGGAACCCTCTGAAAAAATAGAGGATCTGGGATCGGAGGAAGTAGCTAAGGGATATAAGATCCCATTCTCTAGGAAATGAATCCTCAGGGGAAGAATATTAAGATTAGTTCCACCAACTGCCTATGTTCTCTACCCAAGTAATCCAATTCCAATATTTTTTGAACCCTGAGGAGAAAGACTTTTTTCAGCTGTCCTTCGGGAAAAGTATAATCTTGTTCGGTTTGCCTTTATCCTAGAGAAGCGTAATGGGAAGGATTGGTTGACTCTTTCAGTTCTTCTGGATATCAAATAACACAAACGGATTTTATTGGGAAATAGAAGTAGGGTCATCATGAGTTATGTTTTATAGATAAAGCAAGGTCGATCTATTGGTCAAATCCTGGGGGTTTCGAAGCTAAGGATGGAAACCCCTACCTAAAGGAATCATCCTCGGGATTGCCTATCCACAAGGTCCCTTCATCCATGGTTCCAATACCGAAGCAAAGGAATTGGAGATCCATCAGCAATAAAGGTAGAATAATTACTAGAGAAGTGAAGGGAAGGTGAAAAAGAAGTGGCCAATCCTTCCACATGATGAGTGTCACCAGAATCCATAACCCATGGTAGAGTATATTGACTTTGGAACTCGTTAAAAGAAATACCTGTAACATTTGAAGTAGGAGCTAAAATATTACTAGAATTTGAATCTCTAGTCTTCATGTTCAAGGACTGTTGTATGATGTCAAGAGGTACATTGACTGATAGTGCGATAGTAAGTGAAGTCCTATACTATAAAACAATTGACTATGTATCAGAAATATTCTATTCTTTAGAATGACATACTGCATTGGCCAATATAGATGAAGACATTTTTGGAGGATGAAGAATCAACCATATATTTGCAGACTGACCTGTTTTCAACCACCCTTATTACCTCCTCTTTTTCCTCTTCCCTCTTATTCAATAAGGGCAGTATTGTGGGTCAAACCCCCTCAAGATGATACATTGAGAGTAGCATGAACTGATGCACTATTTACCAAATTACTCATAGATTTCTAGCCATTGAGAAGGATGGGGAATACTTTGTTGATATATCATAGAGAATCATTCCCCATTTGAATATATTCAAACTCAGGTTGAAGACCAGCAAGTAAATGAAACACTTTATCCTTCTATATTTCTGCAAAAAAAGACCAAATTTGAATTAAAGACAACTTCCTCTAAAAATAGAGGAGAATGACCCCACATGAACAAGTCAAAATAGGTTGATAGAATGAAAGTTCTTCCCAAAATGTTCATAAAGAGGTGTAGAAAGAAGTGACACTGATATCTCCCTACTTCATGGTGGAAATCTGTTGTTTAAGTTGGTAAATACGAGTATAATGACCTTTTTCTTTAAGTGACTTAAGGAGAAAGAGTATGGAAAGGTTCTCTCATCAAATTCACCTCTCCCGTGCCCAATATTTACATTAGTGGATGGGAGTAGAGCAAGTTAAGTTATCCCAATTCTCTTTGCATAGACCTAGACATACAACCTATAGGGAATTGAATGAGCTAGAAGATAAGAAACAAATTCTATAAGTTTTTCGCCCCTTGATTCATCCATCCTTTCTTGACTGAAGGAGATTGAAGGCTCATCAATCAGTCATATCCTAAAATGATGCATTGGAGGGAAGTACACATGATAATTTATAGTATAAAGAAGGTGTGCATTCTGATTTGGTCAATCTCATCTCTTTATTCTCTGGTAAAATCCTATAAGTTAAAGGGAAGTCAAGATTGAATTGGATTTGCCTTCTAGAATTATTCTTTTGTTTGGATCAAACTCCAAGGGTTTCCATTCTATTATGTAAGAATAAATTGAACTTGTATGAAAATATAAGTAGCAAGGGTTACAACATTTAGTCATCTTGGTGAAAGACTTTATTTGTCCAATTCCATAGTTATTTCAAGAGGAATAGTAAATAGAAATTACCTGGGATCAAATGATAAGGAAGGTAAGAAATTTTCAAAATGATAGGAAATATTCCATGTTTTCCCTTCCTTAGTCAGTAATGATAGATCTTTGTCTAAAAGGAAGGCATGCTCATAAGAAATCATTCACCAAAGGTTCTAAAATATCTGACACCTTAGGGTGATGTTTTAAACCCTTGATATATAAGTATCACCTTTCTAACCCTTAGATATAAATTAGCCAAGAAAAGAACAGGTTTTTATTCCAGCTATATCCAATTACTGACCCCCCCCCAAGCCCCTTTCCTTTGGGGAACTAATGAAACAAAACAACACTCCACCACTAACTTGTATTCCCCTTTAGGTTTAGAAAGGATAATTTCATTACCTATATCAATCCAGAGGATAATGAAGGGTCATAGATTACTAGTACTCTTTTTAGGAAGTAATGACCAACTTCTGAGCTCAGCTGGGATTGGGGATGAACTCGCTAGGAATGGGGAACCTCAAAAAAGCACATAAGAAATATGGCTATAGAATTGATACAGAATTGTCTTCACTATTTATGAACCTAGTCGAATTAAATAAATGAAAATTTTTCCAAGAAACTAAGCGAAAAGATGGATCAACATCCTTAGAGCAGATCAAAGGCTATCAATTTGATGGTCAGTTTAGTGTAACAATAGAGAGCCTTGAAAGCATATCACATGAGGGACCCTAATGTTTCTCAAATCGACTAGATAGAGGCTCAATAATGGGGTATAGGAAGAGAGTTACTCTGTCTATATAGTAAAGTACACTATATAGAAGAGTACTTGAGACTAGCCTGAGGTCGTGCTGACGAATTGAGCAAGCTACCTTGAGTTGATTGGAATGATAGACTTCGACACTATATAGATAGAGTACCTGGTTTTTTCTATTCTATTGGCTAGTTTAGATTTTCCCCATTTCTCTTATTTCATGTGTTGACCACCCTTTGATTCCCCCAATTCGTAATAGGGGCATCCCACTAGATAAAGCAAGTGCCTCTATTTCCTTGGCTTCCCCTGCCCCCAGTTCATGGTTTGGGAGTCAATGAAGACTCAGACTGAGAAGATGGAATGAATATCCCCACTATTGGAAAATAATAATGTCATTTAATGTCTCTGTATCAAAAGAGATACTTTGGCACACATAATTAATCCCTCCTTAAGGTTTTGATAAAAAGGATAAAAATGGGTACAGTAACTACCTTCAATCCTCAGAGAATCCAGATAAACATCAGTGTTTTCCACCATTCAACATCATATAAAGACCACATGTTCATAGTTTTTTAGTTAGTGTAATATAGGTAGTAGACGTTCATTGGCATTTGATACAGACCCCCAACACTATTTATATTCTAATGTCCAGCATCGACTCATCGGTGACTCAATTGGTAGTACAATGTAGCCAATAACCAGGTATTCGATCATATAAAGTCCAACACATCCACCAAAAAAATCAACCCCACCAATTCAAAGTCATACCTTATCACCTTCCATTCTCATGTACTCTACTCTAATAGTCACAACCAACTCCATTCCAATATAGCCATTGTTTCCACTACCCGTTGATCCATCGATGTCGTAGTCCCCCCCCCCCCCATACTGCTTGTCCATTCGGCAACGAGAAGTACTACTATTGATTTTATTGGTATTGGAACAATACTCTACTCTATTGTATAAGATAAGCCACTCGACCCCAAGGATGAACTCAATCCATAAGTCTTGTTTTCAGAATGAACATTAAAAAGGTAGCACATGAGGAAAGGGAAATATTTGACCAGATGGGACGGTTCATCGATTCATGTATTGTTGTATCATAGTGGCTTGTGCTACCTGGTTGATGAGATGTATTCCCCCAGTTGACAAAAGAAGTGAGTAATGGGAGATCGATCGTTCAAGCTAGTAGTGAGAAAGGGCCCAGTGCGACAAGTTGCTTTTGAAGACGCAGTGAACCCAGGGCAATGAGGAACGGGAGAAAAACATAGGTGATACGAGCATCCCAAATCCAATAGAAGACATGTCATTTGCAAATCAAACCCTGAAACCAACCAATAACTAGGACCAACCCCATAGACCAAGCAACCAATGTAGTACCAGACCGAGATGATAGCAGAACCAAAGATGTTTTGTAACCACCAATAAAAAAACCAAATAGGCGGTCACACAATAGACCCCCAGAATTATCCGAGTGGTAGGAACATGAACATACGGAAGACGAGAAATTTTACCGTGTTTAATATTTATTGGTGTGCCCAACAACCCAATCATGAGATAGGTAGGAGTTCTAATGAGTACTAGAGAAATGTGGTGATGCTCGAGGCTGAAGGTGACGTCACATAGGAAGGTTGGAATAGTTAGTGGATGATCATCAGTAGCTAGAAAAACGTACTGGGATAGGAAGGTACAGGACAGATCAACTAGGTTTTGCAGTTCATTGGAAATCACTATTAGAAGAGTACTGAAATCGCGACGTCTTTCGACCATTTTGATTGCCACCAGTCTACTTTAATTCTAGGTCCCCGGGTTTTTGGAAGACCGACTAGTATTATGCATAGTTATTTGAGTTCTTCATTCCATTGGATACAATACGTTGACTTCCACCATGAATTTGAGTTGGTCCCACATGCTATCCTAAATCAATTCCACTACTAATTAATAGAGGATGGAGCAATATCGGTCCTCAACTACGTATTGAAATAGCTCTTATTCTGTCTATTTCCAATGCTAAAAAGGACTATAGGAACTACGCCTAGAAAAAAGAGTCATTCAAGCTAGCCAGTGAGTGAGTGAGACTTAAATTGGTATACTAAAGAAAAACCAATTCATTTCGTATAGAAATACCCATACTAGTTTACTTATATTCTACACACATGCAATTCCAGACTAGTTCGACTTAAGCCATTCTGTATCTTCTCTACAAAGGTCAGAAAGATAAAGGTTCGAAACCCTTGATATATAAGTATCACATTTAGGGTGAGGTTCTATACCCTTGATATATAAGTAGAACCTTTCTAAATGGTAATGAATCAATGCTTTAAGAAAAGAGGTTGAATCTAGACTTTCATCTTTGAGTCTTATTAAATGGAAGAGACGCTTTTAGGTTAAAAAGATCCCAAGATCAACTTTACTTTTATCAGTATATCTACTAGTTCAATCACCATAGATCTATAGGAGAGATAACTATATAGGGTCAAGTACTGTAGATCTGACCCTCCCTTTTACGGAGGGTCGAGAAATGATACTCTTCTTTTAATCCCCATCAAGACTACTTGGTAGGGGGTGTAATACCCTAACTCACTTATGCTCTGTTTTATTAGAGAAGACAATCAGGAAAGAAGACAATTATCGGAAGATTGTATTATTGAATTATCTTCTTTTATAGTCTTTATATGTGAAGACTATCAGACAATAAATAATATATCATCTAATAGTGACAGAAACCCAAGTGATCGACCCTTAGTTGCCTTCATCCACACAACTTCTTGCCAAATTTCATAAATGTTGTGGGGTGTATTTAGCATGTAAAGTTCACCCCCATCATTTTTTCCTCAAGATATATTCCAATCCTAGTAGTTCAATATGAAGTGTTATCATTTAGGAAACCCTGTCTTTTTTTCCTCAACTGCTAAGAGATGGAAGGGAAAGATTCCATTATCGATGAACACATCATGTCCACTATATATATAAGTACTCATAACTCCTTACTACTTTCAAAGCTACACTTGCTTCCTTCCTTTATAATAAAATAAGAGATTCTATTATTCTAAACTGTAATATGACTGTATTTCTTGTCTTTGTTATCCTAGTTTGTTCTCTACCAGTTATGTCTTAGATGTTTGTTACGATCTTTATGAACTAAGTGAGACTATTATGGTCAGGTAGAAGCACTAACTTTATGTCTATTGGTTCGTTGAGGAGGTTAATGACTACAATGAGTGAGTATCCCTTGCTAGGAGGATAATCAGAGATGCTTTGCATCCCTCATGGTTTAATTCTTTAATTTGTGCTTTCATTCCTGATTAGAGCTCATTGGATCAGAAAGAGGAGAAGGACCAAAAAGCTTAACTTACACAGAATTGTTGAAGAGTGAGGAGATTCAACTATTAGAATATAATAGCTATCTCTCTGTATTTAGTTGTGATCCTTAGTCTTATACTTTACTCATTAATTTTTTGTGCTAGGGTAGGTAGAAAGACTTAGCTTAGGTGTGTCAAGCTCGTTGCATCTAAGAATAGTGTTGACCTTCCTAAAATCCTAGTATGGAGATTCACTCTTTGCCATGTATTGTTGTTAATTTCTCTTTTGATCTTAGTTACCACTCCATGGGTCCTTCAAAGAAGGATATATCTGAAAAACCTGATCTGATGATCCCAGATCACACAAGGTGCGAAGCCTTCACTAATTCTATAACATTGGGGTGTAGTGGATTAACTATCGGGATAAAATTTAGGGCTAAGATGATTACAAAGGGTTACTACAAGTGGTGTGATGAGATCTATATTTTGTCTTGGTCTATCAAAGAGTAAGAGTTAGCACTCCTCTGTCTCTATTAGACTAAGACTGATCCTACTTTGTGGGTGCAGCAAGTCTAGGACTATATATAAGAGTACCTATTTTTCATATGATGGAATGTGGTAGAGGATAAGAATTTAGATCCAATTCTATCTCATTCCAATATTTTTATGAAGGAAATGGGTGAGGCGAGGCTAAGACAACATATGGGACTTCCTGCGCTAAGTTGTTCCAATATCTGTACAAAGTAAATAAACTCAGCAATGCTTCTATGAGCTTTATTTTTATGTATAAGGGTAATAAAGCGTAAAGGGCTACCTTTCTAATGGAAATCCTATACCTGAGTGTTATTTGATTAGAGTGAGTTGTAATTGAGCATGATTTAGTTTCTCTAATATTGAATTTATTTTTTGAATTATATGGGTGACTCATTATCGTGAGATTAGTTGGTACCCTCTATAAAGAAGGTTGGTGAGGAGGATCATAGGTGTGGAATGTCAAAGGTCAGTTTCAATCTTGTATTGTGTGAGGAAAGAAAGTTAAAAAGAAAAAATAGAATAACTTCAGCAGACAATCAGATAAGAAAACGATTATCGGAACATCTTCTGATCATATAATTTTCTTGTATAGTCTTTATATAGCAGAGATATAACATTCTAGGAACACTATATTAGAAGAATACCTAGTCTTGACTATTTGACTATTCGTATAATGGACTCTATTAGGGTTGATCTTTCTCTATCTTAAGTCATTCATTTCTACCAGCTCCGGGTAACTTCCTTTTGGATGGAAAGAAAGCCCCATAGATTGATCTATTGATGGAATGAATGGAATAACCTTACTATTGAATGATTACCTGATTTCAAACCAGAAATAGGTCTACTATTAGGGTAGAGTAATGAGAATTGGTCTAAAGGAATCTATTTAATTTTTTTATGGTGGTGTGATAATTCCAGTCAATGATGGGTGGAATAATCCTCTGGATGATAGTGTTTTTGATCTTCAAACCCATCGATTGATTCACTATAAAGGTTTTGTTCATCTACTATGTATTAATGGAATTTAAGGATGGTATAGGTATCTATGTGGTATAGAAATCATGGATCTTTGGGATGGAATATTAACAAATCTCCAGACCCGATAATGAAAATACCTAAATAACTTCTTTTTTGTAAGATTTTTCAGGTTGAGGATGTGTCGAAAATTCCACATGGGCATGCTACTTAGGTTGGTTCGTGGGGTTGCGTACGGGCATCTATGGTTCGGTTGATGGGGGTACATATTCTTCCATAGAAGCTTTGTAGTGACCGAAAACAATTACGATAGAGCCATCGACATTCTTATAATATATATAAGTACTAATGAACTTGATAAGATCCTCCAAGATTTTATTAACATGAGCTAATATCAAGAAAATCATTCATTATAAAGAGTGAGACCCAATTGATCATAATTAGAGATCTTCTCAGAGTCATGATAAATCTCAAATCCCTAACTCCTGCATCGATCATGGCTACCGTTCTTTTCTACTTCTTCAAGACTTTCAGCCCCTGAAAAACAAGCAAGAGAAAAATCTATGAAAAAAATTAACTAATTATATCCTGATAGCAGATGGCATGCATGAAGATTAGAATATGCAGCACAAACATTGAAAGAAAAGTGCCAATATATATAAGTACCATCCCCTCTTGAAAATTTTAGGATGAATCGGCAAGAAGTGCAATAGGTTGTACATTGGTGATATGGGACCATAAGGTTGAAGTATCGAGTGATGAAATCAATGAACAATGTCATCGTTGGAAGTCGCTTTTTCTATACCATAAGGTTGAATTGGTGGGTCATCAAAGGCCTTTGGGCCAAAGGGACTTCAGGTCACGTAGACCATTGAGTTGCCCAGCTCACATAGAACAGACCCCAGAAGAGGATCAGAGCAACAGGAGTAGCAGCCACCAGATGTAGAGATAACCAGATTGGAAGAATGAGAGGGTATGGAAGCTGCCATCAGGACCAGGCACCGTGCAGCTTTGTACGGGGAAATTCTAGCCGATCAGCAATGTAAGGTGGGGTTCTAGGTGATCAATGACGCAGGCAACTTGGGAGGGGCAGTTCAAGTGGGATGGTCCTACAGGTCATATATTGGGCATGGTATGCCTTTGGGCCTACGGGTCATGTATTACGGGTTTGTCAGGCCTTGTGCCTTGGGCCTACGGGTCATGTACGGGTTCCCCTTCAACCCTTTAAAGGGGTATTATCCATAATAAAATAAAAAGAAGGCCTTCAGGCCATTTGTGAATAAGGTTGAAGTACCGACCAAGGAATACACAATTCATGAGATTGGAAATTTCCTAGTGACTGGTACTTATATATATTGACTGCAATGAACCAGAACCTAAAATAGTTCTTGAGACACTTCTAGTAACTTCTCTAGTGCCGGGGGTTGATGTTTACAGTGATTTCATCTACATTTATACAAATGTACTATTAGGTATGGGAGGGAATTGGTACTCGTACTGATATATATTTACGGTCATCATGATAAGCAGTACGTGACATTAGCGATCAGGCACCACCACCAATATATATTAGTACCATCCCCCACACTATTTTTTCACACCATGGGAAGGTTCTGGTACTGATATATGTTATACAAATCAGCTGGTCAAGTAGAAGTTTGATGACAAATCGCTTATTTCTAGACAAAATCTAGTGGTTTCTGAAACACTTTGAGAAGTTGAGGTACAGTGTGGTGAATAAAGAGCATGGAAAAGCTTTTTCTCAGGTCACTTTTCCATCAAATTGACTCTACATAGGCATAAGAGGTGGTTGGCATGATATGTATTGGAAGTAGTGCGGTACATTGGAAGGTCCATGGTGTCGTCAATCCAAGTTGAAAGGGTCAGTACTTAAACTAGTGGTAGTGGGAAGCTAGTCGAGAACAGTATGGGGGCTGGTGCTGATATATATTGCCGATGTGACTGAAACAAGTCTTTGAGCTAGGTTGTTCCAACTATATAGGAAGAGTACCTGAACTCTACTCTAATAATGTTTCAAGAGCTTTAAAGGTGAAAACATGACCATAAGCTTTAAGAAACGATTGAGTAGTGGAGCACGATCTCAAATAAAGCACAACCTAGACACACACCAGTTGACATTGTAGAGTCAAGGCAATAGGTACTCTTCTACATAGAGGTACATTTGGAACTTGTCCAAACATTCATTCTAGTTTCAAAAGCGGAGGTATGGGGTCGTTCCAATACAAACCAGTAGGCAGGGGGTAGCCGTAGGTGAACAACAAGGGCGAAGTTCATATCAGAAACAATGGGATCAATCATGGAATTAGACAATTATATAGATTAGAGGTTTATAAATCGATATCTGAAAGTGTGGTATGAGGACCACTCAAGCATGGGTTCTCTATTGGAATTGTTATGGGGGGTTTGGGAGGTGTCATAAATAAAAAAGTGAAGAGTTTTGGGGTGTCTAAAATTGGTTTCTGAATGATCTGCATCGTGATGAGAGTGTTTGAGAAACCATTCATTAGCAACTGAGTTGGGTTGGTGAGTCTATTTGACTCGAGAACCTTACCTGTACCATTGGGATTGCCTGAAAAATGAGTCAGATATACATTGTTACAGTTTACTTTTATTGATAAAAGGTACTGACAACATTTTGACCTTGAAGTGCATACCGAAGCGCTGGAATATACTCTAAGAAAAGGGGAACATGAATCACGCCAGGTAGTATGGGGGTTCAAATATCGTTCGACTCATTCAAAACCATAAAACCATATATTGTTGATTAGATTAGTACTTTAGTCTATATAGTCGACTATTAGAAGAGGTTTTGTTATGAAATACAACTCGGTACTCTATTCTAATAGTCAGTACTCTACTCTAATAGTCTTAGCCCAGGGTCAATCCCACGTGAACTGTATGATAGACTATATTGGTGTAATTGAGGGACGGGATTCTCTTATGAGATGTTAGCAACTCGGCAGGGATAATTTGATTTGGGTGCTGGGAATGCTTAAAATGCTATTGGGAACCATGTGGTGACGCTACGTGATCTTATCAAAAAGAGTCGAGTAGAGTGGAACAGACATGTTTTGGAGTCAAGGCCCAAGATTGTTTTGCTACTGCACCAGATGATATCTATTCAACTGCTAATCATTTTTCATCTTCTAAGAACTGGAACAAGGATCCCAGATGCCCAATATTTGATGCACTGACATTCTGCATCAGGCATTGATGATCCAATCCGCAGTCGGTATAATATATGTAGTAGAGTCATCTGGAAACTCCACACCATCAATTCATGGTATAATATAGATAGTATAGCCAGGGGACATACCTATACAACTTAAACTATATTATACCAAACTCTTCTCTATATAGTAGGGTGATGGTAGGTGTACGTAGCGACATCAGGCCTCAGGGTTCCATGGTGGCTCCCTAGTGGTTCCAATTAAACTAGTACTAGTAGTGTGAATTGGATCGGTGGTTTAGATGTGGAATGAAAGCAAGATCAAAGTGAATAGTTGGGGTGTCGCATAGCTCAATGGGTTATACTCTACAACCTATATTATACTAACAATATATATCAGTACCTCAGGCCACCTAGCAACAATCGATGTAAACGGGAGAAAGGAAAGATGAACTGCCCCTATATCCCCTTGTGGATGAAAGGCACGTTTGGTTATTTAGATGCCTACGAACCAACCATATACCCCCAACTGTATGTATCCATAATGTATGCTTTTTAGCTCAATCCATTGTTTCATGTTGTTTCAAGACCAGGTTCGGACGAGTCGATTCAGATATTGCTTCTCTCGACTGATTTAGAAAGAGCTCTAAAACAAAAGAGTGAATTGACTGATATTTTCATAATATAAGTCCCTAAGTTTGTAGTCGATTCGGTCACAGGAAAAGAAAATACTACCGTGAGTGACCTATAGCATTCGTAGATAGGATACTATTCTATCACAATCAGACATTCCTCCCTTATAGCTATTCTTCTTTCAGTACTCTTCTAATAGTGTCATTACTCTACTCTAATAGTGGGATCTTCCTAAATAAGATTGAACTTGATGATGTTCTATATAATATAGGTAGTAGAAACTACCCCCTGATCAACCTGGATACAATTCATTCCACCCTTTCCATTGGGATTCATGAAAACAGATGTTACTTATATATGTTGATAGACTCCTCACTATTAGAGTAGAGTACTGACTATTAGAGTAGAGTACTGAGCAGCTTCTCTTCCCTACCTTCTGAGCGCTACGTGAGAAATAGAAAAATGAAGTACCCCCTCCTCTTCCTTGTAAAGACCCAGAATTTCCATGTAATTTGTTTTATTTAAATGGGAATTTTATAAGTCTGCAAAAATTTACGGTGCATGATTTCAAGGCCCTAAGTGCCTGGAATGAATTTCTGAACTTTATTTCGAGTACGTTCAGTAAATGTGCGAGCGGGTTTTTCTAACTTTTGAACTGGTGCTCAGAATTAAAATCTAAGGGCACCATTGAACTCTCAATGCTGGTATTCACTTAAGGAGACCTTCACCTTGACCACAGTAGGTCAAAGGTGGAAGTTAGATTTTCACATATTCGTGAAAGAATAAAATAAAAATAAAATTGTGTAGCTTTTATTTTTATTTTTATTCCATGTGGATGTCGAGAAGTGGGGACCACCAGACCTAAACCTCCCATGATAGGTTATTATGGTGGGGACCACCCGAACTAACCTCCCATGAGAGGTTATGGTGGAGGGGACCACCCGAGGTATAACCCCCTTGAACTCCCCTTTAATGGAGAAACCCTCAAACATCCTATTAAATATGGGGGAGCCTCTTCAACTCCTCCAACATTTATTATTCCAACTCAATTTAATTAATTAGTCTATTTTTAATTTTTTCCAACAAACTAAATAATAGATATCATAATCTATTATCTTGGGCTACCTTTTCATTTTGGTGGAATTGGAGAAAAGGCTTGGAAAAAGAGAGAGAGTTGGAGAACTTGGGAGAAACCTCTCCAACGAAGAACACCAATTAAGAACGCCAACCTCGACTTCGAATTTCATCCTCGGGACATCCTCCTATGTGGGAAATCTTCAATAGATGATTTTCTTCCCCTCCCCAACGACTTTGTCTTCTTCCTTCTCACGCCAACATCAACGAACAATCCAAGGTAGGGGCTTATTATTAAATTGTTGAATTCTCTCATTTAATTTCCGCGTTCTTGGAAATCATGGAGAACGTGGATCAACCAAAATGAGTTGATCCATGATTCATATTAAATTAATGATTTTTTCATTCTTGACTCCTAATTTTTTGTTGAGCCGCTTGCTATCGCTCTAACGCGGAGGTTGCGGGCCAAACAAACAAGGCCCAACCCCTCCTCCATTCTTCCTTATTGTGTTCTTTGCGATGGATAAAAGTGGCCTACACCATGATGATGAATGAAGAGAGAGGCCGGATAAACCAGTCGCCGATGAAGGCATGGAACCCCTCCATCCACAGCCTCGCTGCCCGAGCTGTCGCTGCTGTCTACGGCTGAGTCACCGCCATCGTCCACGGCCGAGCCGCTGCCCGAGTCGCCACTATCGTCCGCAGCCAAGTCATCGCCCGCAGCCTCACCGCCCAAGCCACTGCTTCCGTACACAACTGAGATGCCACCTGAGACACCACTACCATCTATACATTCGTCATCGTCCGAGCTGCCGCCACGATCCAGGCCGAGCCACCGCCGCCGTTCGGGCCGAGCTGTCATCCGAGCTGCCAATGTCGGGCCGAGTCACTGCCGCCATCTGGGCCAAGCCGCCGCCCGAGCTATCGCCGCCCTTCCGACTGAACCGCCCCAGCCAAGCCGCCTTGTTCCCTCACGCCCTCTCGACAACCCCTAGTAGAGCCGCTCCACAGTCTCGCGCCCTCGCGGCACCCTCCGCGGCCTCGCGGCCACCCACGACCCTCTACAGCCACTCGTGGCCTGTCGGGCTGAACCCAATGTACTGGGCCACCTAGAGGGCCAGGACGAACTGAGCGGGTTGGGCCGGGTCGACCTAGAAAGGGTCAACCCTGACCAGGTCAGTCAGATCAGTTCGGACCGGACCCGGACCCACTATGACCCATTTACATTCTTTTGACCATAACTTTGGCATCGGACGTCCATTTGACGAATCGTCAGTGGTGCTGGTAATATTGGAGCGAGACAGTCCCTTTGATTATATCCCACTGGAGATTTTGGTTATGATGGGGTATGGTCGGGTTGGATCAAGCATGAATCCAACCGGGGCCCCGGGACTAAAAGGCTGATAACTCTTAGACCGAGCATCTGATTGACGCATCGTCTATTGCATTGAGACCCCTATGACATGGTAGTCCTTTGGGATTATTATTCATGGGACATCATGGTAGTTGGAGAATCTACCAGTGTCTTGGGGAGAGGACTCTCCCGAAGATGATCAAGCCTAGTGCGAAAACCCAGTAGTCGGTTGTGACGAGAAGAGTGCTCCTACAAAACCTATGCAGATCAGATCCTAGATAACCTGTGCGGGTCAGCTCCTAGCGATCCTATGTGGGTCAGCTCCAGCAATCTTGTGTGGTTCAGCTCCTAGAGATCCTGTGTGGGTCAGCTCTAGTGATCATTTGTTGGTCAGCGCCTAGCGATCCTGTGTGGGTTAGCTCCTAGTGATCTTGTGTGGGTCAGCTTCAGCGATCTTGTGTGGGTCACCTCCTAGCGATCCTATGTGGGTCAGCTCTAGAGATCGTGTGAGGGTTAGCTCCTAGCGATCCTATGTGGGTCAGATCTAGAGATCCTGTGTGGGTCAGCTCCTAGCGATCCTGTGTGGGTCAGCTCCTAGCGATCTTGTGTGGGTAAGCTCTAGCGATCCTATGTGGGTCAGCTCCTAGTGATTATGTACAAGTTATCAGCAGAGCCTCTTAACGGATTAAGATGATTTAGTAGTTACATTTAATCATCTCTAATTTTATACCTAAAGATATACCTGGTGTGAGCTGAGTCAGAACCTTTGTGTTCCTTCATTATTGAGATAGATTACTTGATAACTTAGGTATATGTATGGGCATATACCTAAGTAGGGTTATCTAATGATTTCATACTTTATGGTTTATCCTTGGTGGATTTTGTGAGGCCTTGGAGGTCTCGAGGTCCCTACTGAGTATCATTATACTCACCTCTGCATGGGCTATGCCCGCACCTTGTTGTGTTGGATGCAGACAACAGACAGTGATGACTGAGGATGAGGGTACCAGGACTGGAGGTAGCTCGGAGGTGGACCTAGATGAGGCATACCGCAGAGACAGCTAATCAAGATATGTACCTACCCTTCAGGTAGGATCCTTGGTGGGTGATCTCAAGAGATATTCCAGTTACTTGTACTTTCAGTTGTCTTGTACCTTTCAGTTTCCCTTGTACTTTCGAATTGGTCTTGTATTTTGGCCCATTTTTACTTATAGTACTCACTCTATTTACTATTCATTTTACTTTAGTTTATCTTGTTGTGTGTTTGGTTATATGTGTTATAGGTTATAAATGCAATTCCTTCCCAGTTTTAGGGATTATGTCTTTCCGTGCTAGTCACCAGCCCATGGCCTATAGAAGGCGGGCTTGGGGTAGTCACGGCACGGGCCCTAGGGGACGTTTCATGACAAATTGGTGTCATAGGATTCGGTTCTACTATAGAACATAGGACTCTGATCTCAACAGAAATATTGTTAAGTGTATTGAGTGTGGTTATCATTTTAGGGAATATAGTGTTAGTGCGGCGGTTGACGTATCCACACACCAGGACACTGACTTCTGATTTCTGACTCAGTGCACGAAAACATTAATTGTGTGTGTGTTTTCAATAGTTTTCTTTGTGATCTCTTAAGTTGGTTCACCAGGTATAACATATTGATCGTGGTTCACCTGTTTCTTTTCAGGATGCCTCCACGCAGACAGCCAGCTAGGGTTCCAAGAGTATCACGCACTGATAGCCCACTGAGTGATGAGGCCTCGGTAAAGGGACCTTTTCCAGTAGAGGCACTAGCAGAGGCACCTTTGGTACCTTTCCCCATTTGTCCATCGATGCCACTAGCCCCAGAAGCAGATAGTGCATGCTGCTTGATCACGTTGCATGAGTTCCAACACCATAGTCCACCCAGGTTCAGGGGAAATACGTACCCATAGGCGGCTGAGGATTGGATGAAGGCTGTAGTGAGAGTCTTCTGACTAGTAGGGACACCAACTGATCTCATGGTGATCCTTGTCGCTATCCTTCTATAGGAAGCAGTAGGAAGATGGTGGATCTTGATGCTCCAGGTTCACGACAAGGTGGCACTTCTCTGGGCAGACTTCGAGATCCTATTTTGGGTAGAGTTTTTTCCAGCAACTCTTCACGCAGTGCACATATAGGAGATTCTTCATCTGCAGTAGGGTAGCATGACTGTAGCTCAGTACTCAGTGAAGTTCACTGACCTCTCACACTACTCCACAAATATGGTGTGGGGCTCATTCTTCAGGGCCCAGACCTTTGAGCAGGGGCTCAGGTAAGATATCATGGCTTCAATGATTTCTCTTAGCATCCCGATTCAAGCGGAGGTGTTATAGAGAGCCCTCCTAGTGGAGAGTTTCCTTGCTAAGAAAACTCTAGCAGCGAGATCCACCACTAGTTATCACGTAGCGGAGTATTCTGTAGCTGGAAGCAAACAGGTGTCACAGAGGTCCAAGAGTACCAGACAGTAATGCCCCGACCCTAGTTACCCAGAGTCGGTTCATTATTACATAACATTGGCATGATCACAAGAAAGATCAAATCTCAAAAGACCGATTGGTTTAGTAGCCTTGGAAACACTAGATATATTCATAAAGTTTTACATTTCATCACAAAGTGAAAAACTACTACAACAACATAGTATCCATATTCCACACTCATATCCCCACATACTATCCCTACAGATCATTCATAACTTACTTCTTCACCTCCTGGTAAAAATAAAACATAGAAAAGGGGTGAGCTCAAATGTCTAGTAAGGATAACAATATAGCGGAAACTTTTAAAAATAAGCATAAACATTTAAGGCAATGTATAACTAAAACAAAAGTCTTTTAAACTTGAACTTCAACATAGTATGGCAAAAGAAAAATGAAATAATTACATTTACTTATTCAAATGGATATTCTACTAATCTAATAATCACATGCAATATCAATAACCACTTTCATAATGATGGAATGCATAATGCCATACTATCATAACCACATAGACAACGCCTCGTGCCAAGACTAAAAATAAGATTTTGTCAAGGCCTTGTACCAAGACACTAGTTTGTCTCATGAGACCTACCGATGCATCGAGGATCTATAGCGGGCTCCACCCGTCACATATTAAGTCCAATGCATTCCCATATGAAAAGGTTTAAACATAACAAAAACATTCGTATTAAAACTAGCATACGAAATGTCAATACTTTCACCATAAACCATGAATGGTATAAAAATAGAAAATCCATAGTCAAACATATCACAAAACCTTCAATACAATATAGAAGTTTTGTATCATAATAAATCAACCTCAAATAAGCATAAAATCCATCAAAGGATGTTCACATAGATGAAATCAAAACTCTTTTTATAGAAATATCTCTTTCTATTTTGAAATCATTTAAGAGTCTTATATTTAGGAAATAAAACATTTTCTTTGAAAATATTCTTATAAACTTGTAAGGGAAGCTTCGACGATTTTATAATGGTGGAAAATAACCGCACCCGCCGTATAAGTTAAAAAAACATTCTTACCTTAATTCTGTCGAAAAGGTTAAAAAGCACCTTGTTTGGAAAATGACGGAAATATTCCTTTATAAACCTCTTATAAAAAGTCAAACAAGGGTATAAATGACTTTAACACATATTCTAGTAAATAGTAAAAATGTTTTGAAATTCATTTTTAAGAAACATGGATGTGGATGATAAAGAGATCCCAGTAGATTATTACGTATAAACAACCTCAGATAATGAGGAGATTGTGAAATAACCCTTACCTTGTACTTTTCCTTAGTTGGGGTAGGTTAACCTCCTGTATAATGGTTAAATAATTGTTATTAAATTATGCAAGAATCATATATATTAATATGATATCATATATGATCTTTTAACATTGATTTGTTAATAATATCTTTGAATTATCGTCGTTTCGGGTGTTAACTTACTCATTTTCTTTTATATGTTTTGTTACATAAGCCATGTTTTTCATGGATAGGTTGTATATTATTCATATACAGAATTATATCAAGTCCTTAAACATCATTTTTAAATCATCAAATGATAATTATACTTTAATGGATACGATGGAGAATGAATCTCATCACGTTCGTGGAGACGGTAGTCTGTACGTACGCACGAGCAACAATATCATTCTTTTTATATTAAAATAATATATAAATGGATGGTATATCATATATACAGAATCATTAACATGTTATATTTATTATTTACATGAGTTACACATCATTATTATACCCATCCAAATAATAATATATTGAATAACAATTACACCACGATGTGGAGACGGTAAGCCGTACGTACGCACGTATGGTGACATTTTATTCAAAGGGTGGATAGAATAATGAATATGGTTGTACCATATTTATAATAAAATCACAGTATATATAATATACTGGAGTTATTATTTTATAATGGTAATAACAAAGAAAGAAGAAGTGGAAGAAGAAAGGAACTTGAAAAGGGGTGGTGAAAACATTACCTCTTCTTCGGGTTCTTCCTTTTGATTTGATCAAAAGGGCTCCTTAGGTTGGCTTTCCGATTAAACTAAAGCCTCTAGGTTGTAGTTAGGGATGTTGGGAGAGTATTTGGGTAGAGTCTGGATGAACCAAAAGGCTTTGAAGGTGTGAAGAATTGAGAAGGAGGAGTGCCCTTTTATAAGAGGGGTGAGGGGTACCTTTAGAAAAGCTAGAAATATTAATTTATAATAAATTCATATTCTATTTCTAATGGCTCCAAAGTTAATTATTCAAAGGTTAATCTGGGTATAGGTCGAAAACCACTCAACCAATAGAATTTATATAGGTTTGGTTACTTATATTAACCTTATCTTTAAGTATTAACTCTAAGTTAATTAGTTTCACTTTTACAATGTCTCTTTGTATTTTTATATTATATGGTTAATAAACTTACTATATACATCCAAGAGACCCCCAAGTGGTCCATTAATGATACACATATCATGATATAAGTCCCTTGGACGAACCTTAGATTTTTAGGAATTTAATATCAATTAATAATATAATATTTGTTTTAAAAACTCTTTTATGTCAATTTTGACACTATTCAATAATTGATTTTTGTAAAAATCATAACAGAATGATTACTTCAAACAAAGTTAATTGAATCAATCCTAACATGTCATATTAACCTAGAAAATTAGTGTAATTCCTAAAAAGTCTCAAATTATAATTATTTGTGTATTTATAATATCAATTATTTTAATTTTTCACTATTATCGCAATTACTGCATCATCATTGTGTCATATGTAAATTAAATTATTTAAAGTCTAAAAATTATAAATAAAATATAATTATGTATTAAATCTTATTATATTTCTAATGAATATTTACAATCGAATTTATCTTATGTATAACCCTATATTAAAAATGTTTTAGTAAATAAACTTTGATTTTAACTCTTTTAACTCTTCTTTGAATTAAATAATAATAAATGTCCTAATCTAATCCAAGTGTACCTAAATGATAATATTTTATTCCTAAGGCTGTTTTGGTCGAGATAAACTTGTCCAATAGAATTAGGACATGTTTTAGGGTAATATTAATATCATTTTTACCCTTAATTACCCTATTTACTTTTAACCGTGGTAAATAAAAGTAAAAAAGTTACTATTCACCAAAAATTATTTTTATCTAATTGAACCACATTTTACTTCTTGATATTAACCGTGTCTCTCATATTTTTTAAATTCCATTCAAAAAGCGGTAAAATTATGTTTTATGAAAAATTCAGTTTTTTAACTACCACTTAGTAGTTTCACTATTCATCAAAAATTAAAGTTTTTTCAGAACAATGCCAAAATTTCACCCTAAGCTATAATTGATATTACGAATTCAAAAATGATATCTATTTTACAAAATTCCAAACATATAAGTTGAATTAATTAATTTTATAATTAATTCCCACTGTCACAACAAATAGCGTGTTTTTAAGAAACAATATATATCAAAAGATTGATAATTGTTTATGTCTAATTTCAAAGTAAAATTAATTCTAATGAAAACCATTGGATAAAATGGTAAAAATATATTCTAATTATACTTTAAAACCAATCAATAATATAATTTATCACTATAAATTATTTTGATTAAAAAAGTTGTTTTTAAGTATTTTTCACTGTTCATAAAACTTGGAAGTTCTCAGAAAAATACCAAAAATTCAACTTAGGATAATTTCGATATTCCGAATCCAAAAATGAAGTCCATTTTGAAATATAGAATATATATAATTTCAAAAAGTAGGTATTACTATTCATAACGGCTAGTTTGATTGGTCGTGGTGTGTTAGAACTTGATGTTGCGTACAACACACGCTATCATATTATTCAAAGAGAAGCGTACCGTAGAAGCTTGGGGTGTTACATTCTCCCCTCCTTCAAATAATTTCATCCTCGAAATTTCTATAATAGTTATCACGTGAAAAGACTCGGGTGGTTCTTCATCATAAGTTCCTCGGGTTCCCACGTTGTCTCTTCCATCTTATGGTTTCTCCAGAAAACGTTTACCAGACGCGTCGTCCGGTTTCTCAGTACTTGTTCTCTCGTATCAAGAATCCTGACAGGATCTTCACAATAGGACAGATCGGGTTCCAGTTCTAATTCCTCATAGGTGAGTACATGCGTTGGTTCAGGCATGTATTTCCTCAACAGAGATACGTGGAACACATCGTGAACTTTGGAGAGACTTGGCGGCATTGCCAATCGGTAAGCTACAGCCCCAATTCGTTCTAGAATTTCGAAGGGTCCGATGTACCTGGGACTCAATTTACCTTTCTTACCAAAACGTATGACTCCCTTCCATGGAGATACCTTCAGGAAAACATGATCACCGACTTGAAATTCCAAATCCTTCCTTCGATTATCGCCATAGCTCTTCTGCCTACTTTGAGCTGCTTCGATGTGATTTTGGATTACCTTCACCTTTTCCACTGTTTCCTCCACCAGTTCTGGGCCTACAAGTTTTCTTTCACCAACGTCATCCCAACAGGTTGGTGTACGACATCTCTTTCCATATAACGCTTCATATGGTGCCATCTGAATACTCGAATGGAAGCTATTGTTATAGGAAAATTCTACCAGAGGTAAATATTGATCCCACATACCCTAAAAGTCAAGTGAGCAAGATCTCAACATGTCTTCTAAGGTTTGAATAGTCCGTTCTGATTGTCCGTCTGTCTGAGGGTGGTAAGCAGTGCTCAAATGAAGTTCAGTATCCAGGGATTTCTGAAGACTTTTCCAGAATATTGAAGTAAAACGGGGATCACGATCAGAAACAATTGATAGGGGTACTCTATGAAGTCTCACAACTTCATTAATATATAGTCTTGCTAGACGTTCTAGGGTTAGATCTTCTCTTATAGCAAGAAAATGTGTTGACTTGGTAGGACGATCAACAATAACCCATATTGCATCGTTCCTTCTAGGAGTCTTTGGTAGCCCCATGACAAAGTCCATCGTAATATTGTCCCATTTCCACTCCGGTATGGGAAGAGGTTGCATGACTCCTCCAGGTTGTTGCCTTCCAGCTTTCACTTGTTGAAAAACCATACATCTTGATAAAAAATCAGCAATCTCCCTCTTCATATTGTCCCACCAAAAATGTTCCTTCAAATCTCTATACATTTTGGTGCTCCCAGGGTGTATAGAGAAATTGGAACTATGAGAATCATCCGAAAATTCCATTTTTAGATCAGGTATATCGAGAACACAAAGTATCTTCCCGAATTTCAAAATTCCATCTTCATACACAAAGTCTCTCAGTCTCCCATCATTCACAGCTTTAATCTTCTTTTGAAAGTCTTCATCATCGGTCTGAGAACTCTTAATCCTTTCTAGTAAAGATGGTTTGGAAACCATTTGAAAAAGCATTGATGTTTCTCCTTCCCTGGTTATTCCCATTTCCATCTTCACTAGATCCATGAAAATTGGATCCCTGTCAATTCTCATATTGTTCAAAACTCCATGATCTTTTCTGCTCAAAGCATCTTCCACCTTGTTTGCCTTCCCCGGGTGGTAGTGTATCGTACAATCATAATCCTTGAGCAATTCAATCCATCTCATTTTCCTCATGTTGAGTTCTTTTTGTGAGAAAATATACTTCAAACTCTTGTGATCAGTATAAATCTCACATTTTTCACCATAGAGGTAGTGCCTCCATATCTTCAAAGAAAATATCACAGCTGCTAACTTGAGATCATGAGTAGGATAGTTTTTTTCATGAATTTTCAACTGTCATGATGCATAGGCAATAACTCTATCATTCTGCATAAGGAAACAACCAAGTCCTTTCTTCGATGCATCACTATAAATAATGAACCCATCATTCCCCAATGGTAGAGTCAATATAGGAGCATTGACTAATTTTCTCTTCAGTTCTTCGAAACATTCTTCACACTTTTTTGTCCAAACAAATTTAACCCCTTTACGTGTGAGATTCGTTAATGGGTTAGTCAATCGGGAAAAATTCTGGATGAAACATCTATAATAACCTGCCAAACCAATAAAACTATGTACCTCAGTTATACTCGTAGGTGATGGAAATTCTTGGATCACCTTGGTCTTAGAAGGATCAACATATATTCCATCTTTAGAGGCAATATGGCCAAGAAAAGAAATCTCATGAATCCAGAATTCACACTTGCTAAACTTCCCATATAATTCATGTCTTCTCAGAGTCTTCAAGATAATGCGCAAGTGATTTTCATGATCTTCGTAGCTTTTGGAGTATACCAAGATATCATCAATAAATACCACCACAAATTCATCAAGATACTCCTTGAAAACTCTATTCATCAGATCCATGAATACAGAGGGTGCATTAGTCAATCCAAAAGGCATTAAAGTAAACTCGTAATGCCCATACCTGGTTCGAAATGCTGTCTTCGGAATGTATTCCTTCCTCACACACAACTGATGGTATCCAGATCGAAGGTCAATCTTTGAAAAGTATTGAGCTCTATGTAGTTGTTCAAATAAATCATCAATGTGTGGTAGGGGATACTTGTTCTTTATTTTTATAGCATTGATCTCCCTGTAGTCGATACATAACCTCATAGATCCGTCTTTCTTTTTAACAAAAAGAACAGGGGCTCCCCATGGAGAAACACTAGGGCGAATAAATCCCTTATTACTCAATTCCTCTAGTTGTTTCTTTAGTTCAACTAATTCTACAGTGGCCATTCTATAAGGGGTATTTGATATAGGCCTTGATCCAGGAATAAAATCAATGGAAAACTCAACTTCTCATTCTGGAGGATGTCTAGGTAAATCTTCCGGAAATACATCTACAAATTCTTTCACAACAGGTACATCCTCTATTTGAACATTCCTTTCCTCACCGACAGTTATTTCATTCTCTTCCTCCCCAATAATTTAATTTAGTTGATCTACTGGGGTGGATCTAAATAAGAATTAGGTGGTGACGATTCTGCTATAAAGATAAGGTGTTCCTTATCATTATCATCAAGAATCGTAACCTCTTTCTTCTTACAATAAATCTTCGCATCATAGTCCGAAATCCAGTCCATACCGAGGATTATATCAAACTCAATCATAGGTATGACGATGAGATCAGCATATAAAGAACATTTATGTGCTCTAATGGGGACTGATTCACAAAACTTCGTTGCAATGATACTTCCCTTAGGAGTATTAACTAACAGCTCCCTTGTTAAATCAAATTGGAAATATCTAATTTTCTTAGCAAACTGGGAAGATATGAAACAATGCGATGATCCAGAATCAAATAATGCATTTGCTAAACTTGAGGAAACCATTAAATTACCTACCACCATGTCTTTCGGAGCTTCTACCTCAGTAGTAGTGATAGCATAAGCCTGGCCTTGATCCCTTGGCCTTTTCTGAGGTAAGTTCTCTTGAAGCATAGGACATTCATTTGCATAATGCCCCATCTCCCTGCAATTGTAGCACTGAACATTGGTAGCTTCCTTCTTCCCTTTTCAATCACGAGCTTGGTGGCCTTTTCACCACATTTGTAACAGACACACATTCCCTTCAAGCAAGTACCGGGGTGTTTCTTCCCACATTTACCACAATATGGATATTCAACCTTTCCTTTATTCCCCTTATTTCCATTCCCAGATTGATCAGCAGGCCTCTTCTTCTCTTGCTTTTCCTTAAAGTCATAAGACTTAGAGAATTCCTTATCGGTCTTGATAGCACATGAGACAATGTCTTCGTGTGACGAGAAGGATTGTGAGACTAATGCTCGACAGATAAATGGTTTTAACCCATCAAAGAAACGATCAATATTACTTCTTGGGTTATGTATATAATCACCAGCATACCTTGCTAACCTTGTAAAGTTAGCCTCATACTTTGTGACATTCTCATCCTCCTTCTGTCTCAGACTCAGATATTGCCTTTCCATATTTGCTCGATGGTCGTGAGGAAAGTATTTTTCTAAAAACAGATCATTGAACTCCCTCCATTCCATATTTGATACTTCATCATCTTCCTTCATATTTTGAATCAATGACCACCATTGATCAGCATCTCCAGTGAGGCGGTAAACTGCCATGATAACTTTTTCCCTTTCATTACTCCCCAAAGCCTGAAATATTTTCTCTAGGGAAAATATCCATTGCTCAGCTACTAAGGGATTTTTACTCCCATTGAACATTGGTGGTTGTTTCCTCATGAATCGATCTAACATTGATCCTCCACGTTGCGGATCAGGGTGCTCCATACGGGTAAGGTTATTATTCATAACCTGAGTGAGTTGTCCCAGTATGGTGATTAGCTGATCGGCACCAGTTGCATCACCAGCTCCACTATAATTATCTTGAACAGGAGGGCAATCCCTACATGGAGTGGGTGCATTGATACGGTTTCCATTTCTTCTACTAGGAGCCATTTCTAAACAATGGAATAAACTAGATCAGATTATGAATCAAAATACATAATCCCATACTTATAAAACACTTAACATAAATTGAACTATTTATGGATATAATCCATAATCATAAAAATGTTTTCTTTGAGGAAGTATATACTCATAAACCCTTCATAATGATTTGTAAAGAAAATGAGAGTTATCCTAAGCATATCCCCCGGGAGTGTCGTAACCAAGAGTGCAGCAAGGCCCGTTGTCATGCACCAGTTCCCATTCGAGTCTAGCTCAAAGCGGTGTTTTCGGGTTTTACCCCTAGGTACATCTGTGCTAGAGCCGCCTCTACCTTCTCATATCCAGACAGGGATCTATTGCTCGGAAAGCTCACAAAATCTCTACAATACCAAAATTCTAGGAAGTTATTCTATACCAATCCTCAAAGTTCATCTTAGGTCTACGTTCTCTAATCAGAGTTTATCTAAATCTAGCTTCCAAGGTTTGTACTAAACTTCCTCTGATACCAACTGTAACGCCCTGACCCCAGTTACCCAGAGTCGGTGCATTATTACATAACATTGGCATGATCACAAGAAAGATCAAATCTCGAAAGACTGATTGGTTTAGTATCCTTGGAAACACTAGATATATTCATAATGTTTTATATTTCATCACAAAGTGAAAAACTACTACAACAACATAGTCTCCATATTCCACACTCATATCCCCACATACTATCCCTGCAGGTCATTCATAACTTACTTCTTCACCTCCTGGGAAAAATAAAACATAGAAAAGGGGTGAGCTCAAATGCCCAGTAAGGATAACAATATAGCGGAAACTTTTAAAAATAAGCATAAACATTTAAGGCAATGTATAACTAAAACAAAAGTCTTTTAAACTTGAACTTCAACATAGTATGGCAAAAGAAAAATGAAATAATTCCATTTACTTATTCACATGGATATTCTACTAATCGAATAATCACATGCAATATCAATAACCACTTTCATAATGATGGAATACATAATGCCAGACTACCATAACCACATAGCCAAGGCCTCGTGCCAAGACTACAAATACGATTTTGTCAAGGCCTTGTGCCAAGACACTAGTTTGTCTCATGAGACCTACCGATGCATCAAGGAGCTATAGCGGGCTCCACCCGTCACATATTAAGTCTCATGCATTCCCATATGAAAAGGTTTATACATAACAAAAACATTCATATTAAAACTAGCATACGAAATGTCAATACGTTCACCATAAACCATGAATGGTATAAAAATAGCACATCCACAGTCAAACATATCACAAAACCTTCAAAACAATATAGAAGTTTTGAATCATAATAAATCAACTTCAAATAAGCGTAAAATCCATCAAAGGATGTTGACATAGATGAAATCAAAACTCTTTTTAGAGAAATATCTCTTTCTATTTTGAAATCATTTAAGAGTCTTATATTTATGAAATAAAACATTTTCTTTGAAAATATTCTTATAAGCTTGTAAGGGAACCTTCGACGATTTTATAATGGCGGAAATTAACCGCACCCGCCGTATAAGTTAAAAAAACATTCTTACCTTAATTCTGTCGAAAAGGTTAAAAAGCACCTTGTTTGGAAAATGACGGAAAGACTCCTCTGTAAACCTCTTATAAAAATTCAAACAAGGGTATAAATGACTTTAACCCATATTCTAGTAAATAGTAAAAATGTTTTGAAATTCATTTTTAAGAAACATGGATGTGGATGATAAAGATATCCTAGTAGATTATTACATATAAACAACCTCAGATAATGAAGAGATTGTGAAATAACCCTTACCTTGTACTTTTCCTTGGTTGGCGTAGGTTAACCTCCTGTATAATAGTGAAATAATTGTTATTAAATTATACAATAATCATATATATTAATATGATTTCATATATGATCTTTCAACATTGATTTGTTAATAATATCTTTGAATTATCGTCGTTTCGGGTGTTAACTTACTCGTTTTATTTTATATGTTTTGTTACATAAGCCATGTTTGTCATGGATAGGTTGTATATTATTCATATACAGAATTATATCAAGTCCTTAAACATCATTTTTAAATCATCAAATGATAATTATACTTTAATGGATACGATGGAGAATAAATCTCATCGCGTTCGTGGAGATGGTAGTCCGTACGTACGCACGAGAGACAATATCATTCTTTTGATATTAAAATAATATATAAATGGATGGTATATCATATATACAGAATCATTAACATGTTATATTTATTATTTACATGAGTTACACATCATTATTATACCCATCCAAATAATAATATATTGAATAACAATTACACCACGACGTGGAGACGGTAAGTCGTACGTACGCACGTATGGTGACATGTTATTCAAAGGGTGGATAGAATACTGAATATGGTTGTACCATTTTTATAATAACATCACAGTATATATATGATACTGTAGTTATTATTTTAGAATGGTAATAACAAAGAAAGAAGAAGTGGAAGAAGAAAGGAACTTGAAAAGGGGTGGTGAAAACATTACCTCTTCTTCGGGTTCTTCCTTTTGATTTGATCAAAAGGGCTCCTTAGGTTGGCTTTATGATTAAAATAAGGCCTCTAGGTTGTATTTAGGGAAGTTGGTAGAGTATTTGGGCAGATTTTGGCCGAACCAAAAGGCTTTGAAGGTGTGAAGAATTGAGAAGGAGGAGTGTCCTTTTATAAGAGGGGTGAGGCGTACCTTTGGAAAATCTAGAAATATTAATTTATAATAAATTAAAATTCGGTTTCAAATGGCTCCAAAGTTGATTATTAAAAGTTTAAGGTAGATATAGGTATAAACCCACTCAACCAATAGAATTTAGACAGGTTTGGGTACTTATATTAACCTTATCTTTAAGTATTAACTCTAAGTTAATTAGTTTCACTTTTACAATGTCTCTTTGTATTTTTATATTATATGGTTAATAAACTTACTATATACATGAAATAGACCCCCAAGTGGTCCATTAATGATACACCTATCATGATATAAGTGTCTTGGCCTAACCTTAGATTTTTAGGAATTTAATATCAATTAATAATATAATATTTGTTTTAAAAACTCTTTTATGTCAATTTTGACACTATTCAATAATTGATTTTTGTAAAAATAATAACAGAATGATTACTTAGAAAAAAGTTAATTTAATCAATCCTAACATGTCATATTAACCTATAAAATTAGTTTAATACCTAAAAAGTCTCAAATTATATTTATTTGTGTATTTATAATATCAATTATTTTAATTTTTCACTATTATGGTAATTACTGCATCATCATTCTGTCATACGTAAATTAAATTATTTAAAGTCTAAAAATTATAAATAAAATATAATTATGTACTATATCTTATTATCTTTTTAATGAATATTTCAAATCGAATTTATCTTATGTATAACCCTATATTAAAAATGTTTTAGTAAATAAACTTTGATTTTAACTCTTTTAACTCTTCTTTGAATTAAATAATAATAAATGTCCTAATCTAATCCAAGTGGACCTAAATTATAATATTTTATTCCTAAGGCTGTTTTGGTCGAGATAAACTTGTCCAATAGAATTAGGACATGTGTTAGGGTAATATTAATATCATTTTTACCCTTAATTACCCTATTTACTTTTAACCGTGGTAAATAAAAGTAAAAAGCTACTATTCACCAAAAATTATTTTTATCTCATTGAACCACATTTTACTTCATTATATTAATTGTGTCTCTCGGATTTTTGAAATTCCATTCACAAAAGTGGTAAAATTAAGTTTTATGAAAAATTCAGTTTTTTAACTACCACTTAGTAGTTTCACTATTCATCAAAAATTGAAGTTTTTCAGAACAATGCCAAAATTTCACCCTAAGCTATAATTGATATTCCGAATTCAAAAATGATTTCTATTTTACAAAATTCCAAACATATAAGTTCAATTAATTAATTTTATAATTAATTCCCGCTATCACAACAAATAGCGTGTTTTTAAGAAACAGTATATATCAAATTATTGATAATTGTTTATGTCTAATTTCAAAGTAAAATTAATTATAATTAACACCATTGGATAAAATGGTAAAAATATATTCTAATTATACTTTAAAACCACTCAATAATATAATTTATCACTATAAATTATTTTGATTAAAAAAGTTGTTTTTAAGTATTTTTCACTGTTCATAAAAATTGGAAGTTCTCAGAAAAATACCAAAAATTCAACTTTGGATAATTTTGATATTCCGAATCCAAAAATGAAGTCCATTTTGAAATATAAAATATATATAATTTCAAAAAGTAGGTATTACTACTCATAACGGCTAGTTTGATTGGTTGTGAGTGTTAGAACTCGATGTTCCGTACAACACACGCTATCGTATTATTCAAAGAGAAGCGTATTGTAGAAGCTTGGGGTGTTACACAGACCGATAGGTGGATGACTGCATGACTTAGGATCGGTTATGTGGGGCACCCGAGGCAGAGCCAGTCATGCCAGGAGTAGGCAGTGTTTCGCATGCAGTGGGCAGGGTCACATGGCTCGTGACTGTCCGACCTGCCATATGGATGATCAGCAGATGGTCGAAGGACCGCCCAAAAAGAGACAGAGATTTAACCAAGGAGGTCCGTAGGGAGCAGGGGGACATGTAAGAGGATATGGTCATGCAACTGGTGGTGGGAGATGATTTGATATGTTATCGCCACCACCACCAGGAGGTCCACCCCGACCGTAGGGAGCATGTGGACAGGGGAGAGCTCAACTCCAGGCAGCTGAGGCCTATGATCACAATTATCTAGAGATGATATGAGGTATTATCTGTGTCTACTCCACCTTAGTTTTAATACTTATAGACACAAGTGTCAGTCATTCTTTTATTGTCACTACCCTCATTTGGAGCTCGGAGATTCCGATGGAGCTGTTGGCTTGATCCTTACGGATAGAGACTCTTACGGGAGTGGATTTGATGATTACACACTGGTTCCAGCATTGAGAGCTTACTATAGGAGGTGAGTGCTTCAACTGGGATCTCTTAGTAGCAGCGTCGAGGCCTTACGATGTCATCTTGGGTATGGACTGGTTATCTACATTTCATGCTTAGATTGACTGTATTAGGCGCAAAGTGAGGTGTATCCACAAATATTGGACCATGTTTACCTTCACCGGTGAGAAGGGAGCCTTTGTAGCGTAGGATGGAATTTCTTGAAGGAGGGTACATCCGATCATTCATCAGTTGGCTAGCCTTACCCTCAAAGCGGTTGTTGTGGAGAGTCTGAGTTATCCTATAGTGGTGGACCAGTATGCGGATGTTTTCCTTTATGATGTTTCGGATCTACCGCATCACAAAGAGGTGGACTTTTACATTGACTTGTACCCTGGGAAGGCACTGATATCTACACCAGCGTATCGGATGGCTCTCGTGGAGCTTCGTGAGCTGTAGGTACAACTGGAGAACTTACAGGGGAAGGGTTTCATCCGAGCCAGTGTTTTGCCTTGGGAAACCCTGATTCTGTTCGCCAAGAAGGAGGATGTGAGATTGAGGCTTTGTGTTGACTATTGTCCCCTGAACCAGGTGACCATGAAGAACAAGCTCCCACTCCCGAGGATTGACGACCTCTTTGATCAGTTGAAGGGAGCATAGTGGTTCTCAAAGATAGTCCTCAGATCAGGCTATCACCAGCTAAGAGTGTGAGACAAAGATGTGCAAAAGATGGCTTTCAAATGTCAGTATGTCCACTATGAGTTCTTGGTTATGCCATTCGGCATGACCAATGCTCCAGAAGTGTTCATGGGACTCATGAACAGGATCTTTCATCCATACCTTGATCGCTTTTTAGTAGTCTTAATATATGACATTCTGATCTACTCGGCTACTGAGGAGGAGCATGCCTATCATTTGTAGGTAGTATTGGACACACTCTGAGAGAACTAGCTCTATGGTAAGCTCTCTAAGTGCCAGTTCTGGATCCGAGAGGTTCACTTTCTAGGAAATGTCATATCAGAGGCTGGAGTTTCAGTGGATCCAGTGAAGATTGAGGCAGTACTTGCTTGGGAGCCACCCAAGAGTGTGACAGAGGTACAGAGTTTCCTGGGTTTGGCTGGATACTATCGGAGATTTATGCCAGATTTATCCAGAGTTGCATCACCTTTATCAGTGTTGAGGAAGATGGGGCAACCCTTTATGTGGACGGAGAGATACTAGCGGATTTTTCAGGAGATGGGGTAGAGGCTGACTAGTTCCCCCATCTTGAGGCTTCCGGAGGAGGGCATAGGGTATGTAGTCTACTGCGATGCATCAGGTAATGGACTCGGATATGTACTAATGTAGGAGAAAGCAGTTATCACATATGGTTATCGAAAGCTGAGACAGCACGAGCAGAACTACGCGACCCATAAACTAGAGTTAGTAGCAGTGGTCTTCCCTTGAAGATGTGGCGGCACTATCTGATGAGAAAACATTTGACAGTGTATTGTGATCATAAGACTCTCAGGTATATCTTCTCTCAGAAGGACCTGAACCTGAGACAACGATGTTAGATTGAGTTCCTCCAGAACTATAACTTAGAGATAGTTTATACTTCTGGGAAGGGGAACATTGTTGCAGATTCACTCATCAAGAGATCTGGTATACGGCTACTAGGCGAGGCGATGGAGCAATTGGATGCTTTGCAGATATCCGTTGTGTATAGAGATAGAGAAGCTTTCCTTCAGTCTCTTACAGTCACCCCCCAGCCCCCACCCCCCCCCCCCCCCCCCTCACTTCTTCTGCGAGTAAGGGAGGCGCAGCGTGGGGAAGCTGACTACAAATCATGACATGAACAGATATCCACAGGACAGGCACCTGATGGATTTTCTGAAGGCGGGGATCATTTCATCCTCTTTAGAGGACGTACCTTGGTACCAGTGTCACTTTAGGAGGAAGTGTTGAGGGAGTTCCACACATCCCCTCTAGCGTTACATCCAGGAGTGGCAAGTATGTACCAGGATCTCCAATGATATCATTGGTGATTGGGAATGAAAAAATCAGTAGTAGAGTTTGTCTATCGATGCCTCACTTGTCAGCAAGTGAAGGTGAAGTATCATGTACCAGCAGGCTTGGTTCAGCCTTTAGAGGTCCCAGAGAGGAAGTGGGACAGGATATCCATGGAATTTGTGATAGGAATTCCATGTACATCTAGAGGTCATGACTCTATCTGGGTGATTGTCGACCGACTCACCAAGTCATCCCACTTCCTACCGATCAGAGAGCAGGGTTCAGTAGGGAGATTGGGAGACCTCTGTGTGCAGGAGATTGTGTGGCTACATAGAGTACCCTCGACGATTTTCTCCGATCATGATGCACATTTTACATCCCAGCTATGGAAGGGGTTGTAGGAGGCTTTCGGGACACAGCTTCGTTTGAGAACTGCCTTCCATCCTCATACAGATGGCTAGACTAAGTGGACCATTCAAACCCTCGAGGACATGCTACGTTCTTGAGTCCTTGACTTCAGTCACAGCTAAGAGGATCACTTTCCTTTGGTGTCTTTTTCATAAAACAATAGCTATCACTCCACCATTGGCATGACACCTTTTGAGGCATTGTACGGGCGACCTTACAGATCACCTTTTTGTTGGACTGACCCAGAAGAGTTAGCACTTGTGGGACCAGAGATGGTACAGGCTACCACAGAGAAGGTACAGATCATCCAAGAGCTGATGAAGACTGCAAAGAGTAGGTAGAAGTCATATGCCGACAGGAGACAGTGACCTCTGGAGTTTGAGGATGGCGCCCACATCTTTCTATATGTCTCACCTCGGCAAGGTTTACGGAGATTTGGCTGAGGCAGAAAGTTATATCTAAGGTTCATCGGACCTTTTTAGTTCCTTATCAGAGTTGGAGAGGTGTATTATCACTTAGCTCTCCCACCTCAGTTGCATTGGGTGCATGATGTCTTCCACAAATCCCAACTGAGGAGATATGTGCACGACCCTACTCACATCATCGACCATGGCGAGCTAGAGGTCGATGATGGGGAGACCTTTACTAAGGTTCCAGTAAATATTGAGGATCGACTGGGGTAGGTCCTTCATGGACAGTCGATACCTCTAGTGCATGTTCACTGGAAGCACGGGAACCTCCAGGAGAGAACATGGGAGTGGGAGGCACAGATGCGTGCTCATTACCCCCACTTGTTTACCTAGTTATGAGTTGTGGCTTATGGGGATGTAAATCCCTGAGGTGGGGAGAATGTAAAGACCTGGAATTTCCATTTGATTTTTGTTTACTAATTGGGAATTTTATAAGTCTCCAAAAATTTATGGTGCGTGATTCCGATGCCCAAAGTGCCCAGAATGAATTTTTGAACTGTATTTCAGGTACGTTCAGTAAACGTGCTAGCGGGTTTTTCTAACTTTTGAACCGATGCTCAGAATTGAAATCTGAGGGTACCGTTGAACTCGTAGCGCCGATATTCTCTTAAGGAGGCCTTCACCTTGACCGTAGTAGTTCAATGGTAGAAATTATCTTTTCACATATTTGTGAAAGAATAAAATAAAAATAAAATTGTGTAGCTTTTATTTTTATTTTTATTCCATGTGGATGTCGAGAAGTGGGGACCACCAGACCTAAACCTCCCATGAGAGGTTATGATGGTGGGGACCACCTGAAAAAACCTCCCATGAGAGGTTATGGTGGCTGGTACCACCCGAGGTATAACCCCCTTGAACTCCCCTTTAATGGAGAAACCCTCAAACTTCCTATTAAATGTGGGGGAGCCTCTTAAACTCCTCCAAAATTTATTATGCCAACTTAATTTAATTAATTATTCTATTTTGAATATGTGCCAACAAACTAAATAATAGATATCATAATCTATTATCTTGGGATACCTTTTCATTTTGGTGGAATTGGAGAAAAGGATTGGCAAAAGAGAGAGCATTAGAGAACTTGGGAGAAAGCTCTCCAACAAAGAACACCAATGAAGAACGCTGACCTCGACTTTGACTTTCTTCCTCGGGACATCCTCCAACGTGGGACATCTTCAATCGACGATCATCTTCCCCTACCCAACGACGTTGTCTTCTTCCTTCATGCACCAACGTCAACAAACAATCCAAGGTAGGGGTTATTATTAAATTATTGAATTCTCTTGTTTAATTTCTTCGTTATTGGAAAGCATGGAGAATGTGGATCAACCAGAATGAGTTGATCCACAATTTGTTTTAAATTGAAGATTTTGTCATTCTTGACTCCTAATTTTTTGTTGAGCCGCTTGCTACCTCTCTAGCGTGGAGGGTGCGGGCCAAAAAAAAATGGCCCGACCCCTCCACTATTCTTTCTTATTGTGTTCTTTGCGATGGAAGAAAGTGTCTTACAACACGATGATGAACAAAGAGAGAGGCCAACTAAACCGGTCGCTGGAAAAGGCATGACACCCCGCCATCCGCGGCCTTGCCGCCGCCTGAGTCGTCGCTGTCGTCCACGGTTGATCCGCTGTCCGAGTCATCGCCACCGTCTGCAGCCGAGCCGCCACTCAAGACATCACTGTCGTCCACGATTGAGATTCAACATTCTCCCGAGCCACTTCCACCGTCTGAGGTGCCGCCGCCTTCTGGGCTAATTCGTCGCCACCATCCAAGGCATCGCCACCATCTGGGCTGAGCCGTCACCGCTGTCCGGGCCGAGCTGCCATCCGAGCCACCGCCACTGGGCCGAGCCTCCGTCCAATCCACCACTGTCGTCCGGGCCGAGCCTCCACCCGAGCTTCCATCGCCCTTCCGGCCGAACTTCCTCGGTCAAGCCACCCCATGGTCTCGTGCCCTCGTGACAACCCCCAGGCGAGCCGCTCCGCAGTCTCAAACCCTCACGACACCCTCCGTGGCCTCGCGGCCACCCGCGGCCCTCTACGGCCCCTCGTGACCTACCAGATCAGACCCAGTGGGTCGGGATTCCCATCGAGTCGGTCCTAACTCAACGGGCTGGGCCACACAACGGGACGGGACTGACCCAGCGGGTCAGGCCGGGTTGGTCCCACTATGACCCATTTACATTTTTTTGACCATAACTTTGGCACCGGACGTCCGTTTGATGAACCATAAGTGGTGCTAGTAATCTTGGAGCGAGACGGTCCCTTTGAGTATACCCCACTGGAGATTTGGTTTAATATTGTGTACGGTCGGGTTGGATTAAGCGCAAATCCAACCGGGCCCCCAGGACTAAAAGGTTCATAACTCACAGACCGGGTGTCCGAATGACGTACCGTTTGTTGCGTTGAGACCCCTATGATGTGGCAGTCCTTTGGGATAATTCTTCGTGGGACATCATGGAAGTTTTAGAATAGACCAGTGGCTTGGGGGTGGACTCTACCGGAGACGAGCAAGCCTAGTGCGAAAACCCAGTAGCTGGCTATGATGATAAGAGTGCTCCTAGCGAACCTGTGCGAGTCAACTCCCAGCAAGCCTATGTGGGTCAGCTCCTAGCGATCCTGTGTGGGTTATATCAAATGATCCTGTGTGGGTTAGATCTTAGCGATCATGTGTGGGTCAGCTCCAGTGATCTAGTGTTTTTCAGCTCCTAGTAATCCTGTGTGGGTCAGCTCCTAGAAATCATGTGTGGGTCAGCCCCAGCGATCATGTGTGGGTCAGCTCCTTGCGATCTTGTGTGGGTCAGCTCCAGTGATCCTGTGTGGGTCAGCTCCTAGAGATCATGTATGGGTCAGCTCCAGTGATCATGTGTGGGTCATCTCTTAGTAATCATGTGTGGGTCAGCTCCTAGCGATCCTGTGTGGGTCAGCTCTAGCGATCCTGCATGGGTTAGCTCCTAGCGATTCTGTATAGGTTACCAGTAGAGCCTCTTAATAGATTAAGATGATTTAGTAGTTACATATAATCATCTCTACTTTTGTACCTAAAGATATATCGAGTGTGAGTTGAGTTAGAACCTCTGTGTTCCTTCATGATTGAGATGGATTACTTGATAACTTAGGTATATGTATGGGCATATACCTAAATAGGGTTATCTGTTGATTTCATACTTTGTGGTTTATCCTTGGCGGATTTTGTGAGACCTTGAGGGTCTCGTGGTCCCTACTAATTATTGTTATACTCACCCATGCATGGGATATTCCCTCTCCTTGTTGTGTTGGATGCAGATGACGGACAACACTGACTGAGGACGAGGGTACGAGGACTGGAGGTAGCTCAGAGGTGGACCTAGACAAGGCATACTGCAGAGACGACCGATCAAGAGTTGTACCTACCCTTTAGGTAGGATCCTTGGTGGGTGATCATGGGAGATGTTCTAGTTACTTGTACTTTTTATTGTCTTGTACTTTCCAATTTTCCTTGTACTTTCTAGTTGGGCTTGTATTCTTGCCCCTTTTTACTTATTGTACTCACTCTGTTTATTATTCATTTTACTTGAGTTTGTATCTTGTTGTGTGTTTGGTTGTGTGTGTTATAGGTTATAAAGGCAATGCCTTCCCAGTTTTAGGGATTACACCTTTCAGTGCTAGTCACCGCCCCTGGCCTATGGAAGGCGGGCTTGGGGTAGTCACGGCACGGGACTCAGGGGACGACTGGTCGTGACATTCCTATTGAGCCGGGTGTGGGTACGACCCTTATAACAGGTCCTTATAATAGGCCCTTTAACAAGTATTCATTTTATAAGGGCCTATCATAAGTACATGTTATAAGGTTCATACCCATACCCGGATCAATAGGAAGAGGAGGGAGGACCTCGTTTTTCTATTTCTCACATAGCACTCAGAAGGAAGGGAAGAGAATCTATTCAGTACTCTACTCTAATAGTTAGTACTCTACTCTAATAGTGAGGAGTCTATCAATATATATAAGTAACAGTTGTTTTCACCAATCCCAATGGAAAGGGTAGGATGGATTGTAGTTGGGTTAATCAGGGAGCAGGGTCTACTACCTATATTATATTGAACATCGTCTAGTTCAATACTATTTAGGAAGATCCCACTATTAGACTTTATTAATGACACTATTAGAAGAGTACTGAAAGAAGAATAGATAGAAGGGAGGAATGTCTGAGTGTGATATAATAGTAGACTATCTACGAATGTTATGGGTCACTCACAGTAGTATTTTCTTTTCCTGTGACCGAATCGACTGTGAACTCATGGACTTATATTATGAAAATATCAGTCAATTCACTCTTTTGTTTTAGAGCTCTTGTTGAATCAGTCGTGAGGAGCAATATCTAAATTTACTCATCTGAACATGGTCTTGAAACAACATCAGACATTGTATTGAGCTCCAAATAATAAATTGTGGCTACCTACGGTTGGGGTTAGATGGTTGGTTCATAGGAATTTGAATAACCCAACGAGCCTTTCATCTACAAGGGGCTATAGGGACAGTTCATCTTGCCTTTCTCCTCTTTAAATCGACAATTTCTAGGTGTCATGAGGTACTAATATATATTGTCAGTATAATATAGGTAGTAGAGTATTACCCATTGAGTTTCACAATACCCCAACTATTCACTCTGATCTCGCTTTCATTCCATGGCTAAACCACCAATCCAAGTCACGCTACTAGTACCAGTTTAATTGGAACCACTAGGCAGCCACCATGGAACCCCGAGGCATGATGTCGCTATGTACACCTACCATCACCCTACTATATAGAGATAGAGTCTGGTATAATATAGTTTAAGTAGTATAGGTATGTCCACCTGACTCTACTACCTATATTATACAGAGAACTGACGGTGTGGAGTTTCCAGACGACTCTACTACCGATATTATATCGACTACAGATTGAATCTTTAAGGCCCTATGCGGAACATCAGTGCATCCAATAGTGGGCATCTAGGTTCCTTATTCTAGTTCTCAAGAGATTCCAAATGAGTAGCAGTTCAATGGATATCCTCTGGTGCAGCAGAAAAAAAATCTTCAACCTCGACTCCAAAACATGTTTGTTCCACTCTACTCGACTCTTTTCTATCAGATCACACAGTGTCACCACATCGTTCCCAATAGTAGTTTAAGAATTCCTAGCAACCAAATCAAATCATCCCTGCTGAGTTTCCAACATTGCATAAGATAATCCAGTCCCTTAATGCCACCAATATAGTCTATCATATAGTTCACGCAGGATTGACCCTGGGATGAGACTATTAGAGTAGAGTACTGACTATTAGAGTATATTGTTTACTATTAGAGTAGAGTATTTACTATTATAATAGAGTACCGAGTTGTATCGTGTAATGAAACCTCTTATAATAGCCGACTATATAGAATAAAGTACTGAGATAATCAACAATATACAGTTTGATGGTTGTCAATGAGTCGAACAGCATTTGAATCCCCATACTACCTGGCTTGATTCATGTTCCCCATTTTTTGGAGTGTATTCCAACACTTCGGTATGCACTTTGAGGACAAAATGTTGTCTATATCTCTTATCGGTAAAAGGAGAATGTAACCATGTATATATCACTCATTTTTTAGGTAATACCAGTGGTACAGGTAAGGTGCTCAAGTCAAATAGCCCCAGCAACCCAACTTGGTTGATAATGAACAGTTTCTCAAATGCTCTCATCACGATGCAGATCATTCAGACACCAATTTTAGACAACCCAGCACTCTTCACTTTTTTATTGATTACACCTGCCAAACCCCCCCCCCCCCATAACAATTCCAATAGAGAACCCATTCTTGATTGGTCCATGTACCACACTTTCATATATCAATTGATGAAACTCTACTCTATATAGTTGGCCAATTCCATGATTGATCCTACTATTGTTGATCCAAACTTCACCCTTGTTTTTCACCTGTGACCACCCCCTTCCTACTGGTTTGTATTGGCACGACCCCATAACTTCCCTTTTGAAACTAGACTGAACATTTGGACAGGTTCCAAACATACCTCTATATAGAAGAGTACTTGTTGCATTGACTCTAAAATGATGGATAGTGTGTGTCTAGGTTGTTCTTTCTTTGAGATCGTGATCCACTACTCAATCGTTACTTAAACCTTATAGCCATGGTTGTACCTTTCATGCTCTTGACACACTATTAGAGTAGAGTTCGGGTACTCTTCCTATATAGTTGGAACAACCTGGCTCAAAGGCTTTTTTTAGTCACATCGGAAATATATATCAGTACCATCCACCATATTGTTCTCGAATAGCTTCCCACTACCACCAGTTTAAGTACCAACCCTTTCAACTCAGGACAATGGCACCGTGGACCTTCCAATGTACCGCATGACTGCCAATCCATATCATGCCATCCACCTCTTACACCTATACAGAGTCAATGTTATGGCAAAGTGACCTGAAAAAAGATTTTCCACGCTCTTTATGCACCGCAATGTACCTCAAATTCTCATATTGTTTCAGTAACCACAAGATTTTGTCTATACATAAGCGATTCATCATCAACCTTCTACTTGACTAGCTGATTCGTACAGTACATATTAGTACCAGGACCTTCCCATGGTGTGCATAGATAGTACGGGGGATGGTTCTGATATATATTGGTGGTGGTTCCTGATCGCTGGAATCATGTACCGCGTATCATGCTGACCGTCAATATATATCAGTACCAGTCCCACTTACCTCTCATACCGAATAGTACATTTGTATACAAGTAGATAACATCACTATAAACATCAGCCCCAGGCACTAGAGTAGGTAATGGATGTTGATCAAGAACTATTTTAGGTTCCGGTTCATTGCGGTCAATATATATAAGTACCAGTCACTAGGAAATTACCAAGATCATGAATTGTGTATTCCCGAGTAGGTAATTCAACCTTATGGTACAGAAAATGTGACTTCCAATGATGACATTGTTTATTGATTTCAGCACTCGGTACTTCAACCTTATAGTCCCGTATCACCAATGTGCAGCCTCTTACACTTCCTACCGACTCATCTTAAAATTTTCAAGAGGGGATGGTACTTATATATATTGGTTCTTTTCTTTCAATGTTTTTGTTGCATATTCTAATCTTATTGCAGGCCATCTACTATCACGATAGCAGTAGTGCATTTTTTCACATATTTTTCTATTGCTTATTTTGTAGGGGTTGAAAGTCTTGAAGAAGTAGAAAAGATAGGTAGCCATGATCGACGCAGGAGTTGGGGATTTGAGAGTCAACATGACTTTAAGAAGATCTCCGATTGTGATCAATTGAGTCTCACTTGTAATAATGAATGAATTGATTGACATTGGATTGTGTTACTTAAATCTTGGATGATCTTTTGAAGTTCACTAGTACTTATATATATTGTAATAATGTCGATTGCTCTGTCATAATTTTTTTCGGTCACTCCAAAGCTTCCATGGCAGAATATGTACCCCCATCTACCAAATGACGAATGCATGTATGCAACCCCATGAAGCAACCTGAGTAGCATGTCCATGTAGTCTTTTTCGACACATCCTCAACCTGAAAAATATTACAAAAATAAGTCATTTGGGTATTTTCGTTACCGGGTCCAGAGATTTGTGAAAATTCGATTCCAAAGATCTAGGATTTCTCTACCGCAGAGATACCTAGACCCTCCTTTAATTCCATTAATACAGAGTAGATGACCAACCCCATTACATTGAATCAACAAATGGGTTTTAAGATCAAAAACACCATCATCTAGAGGATTATTCTACCCATCATCGACTGGAATTATAACACCTCCATCAACAAATTCTATAGTCATTTCTATCCCAATTCTCAGTACTCTACCCTAATAGTGGACCTCTTTTGGGTTTGAAATCGGGTACTCATTCCACAGTAAGGTTATTACATTCATTCCATCAATAGCTCAATCGATGGGACTTTCTTTCCTTCCTAAAGGAAGTTACCCAGAGCCGATAGAAATGACTGACTTAAGATAGAAATAGATCACCCCTAACAGAGTCCATTCTACAAATAGTCACATGGTTAATCCTAGGTACTCTTTTAATATAGTGTCCCCATAATTCTAGATCTCTGCTCTATAAAAACTATACAAGATGATCATATGATAAAATGATGTTCTAATAATCATCTTCTTGTAATATTGTCTACTGAAGTTATTTCACTTTTTATTTTTCACTTTCTTTCCACCCACAATACAAGATTGAAATTGAACTTTGACATTCCACACTTGTGATCCTCCTCACCAAACTTCTTTATGGAGGGTACCGACTGATCTCACGATGATGAGTCACCCACATACTTCGAAAAATCATTTCAATATGAGAGAAACTAAATCAAGTTCAATTATAACTCACTCTAATAAAATAGTACTCAGGTATTGGATTTTCATGGGAAAGGTAGCCCTAGTCGCTTCATTACACTTGTACGTGCAAATATAGCTCATAGCAGCATTGCCGAGTTCAGTTACTTAGTACATAGATTGGAACAAATTAGCGCGGGTAGTCCCATATGTTGTCTTAGAATCATCTCACCTATTTCCCTCAAAATGAGATCAGAATGAGATAGAATTTGATCTAAAGTCTTACCGGCTACCATATTCCCTCATACGAAAAACAGGTACTCTTCTAAATAGTCATAGACCTACTGCACCTGCAAAGTAGGATCAAGCTTAGTCTACTAGAGATATAGGAGAGATAAATCTTACTATTTGATTGACCAACACAAAATACAGATCTCATCACATCACTTATAGTAACCCTTTTTAATCGTATTAGCCCTGGAAGTTATCCTGATAGTCAATCCGCTACGCCCCAATGTTACAAAATTATTCAAGGCTTCACCCCTTGTGTGATCTGGGATCATCAGATCGGATTTATCGGAGATATCCTACTTTGAAGGACCCATGGGGAGATAACTAAGATCAAAAGATAAATCAACTACAATACATGGAAAAGGGTGAATCTCATTACAAATATTTTAGAAAATTCAGAACTATTGATGCACTCCTGTCACGGGGCATGGAAAAAACAATTATATTTTTTTCCTAGTGTAGCACAGTGGCTGACTAGGGTCGTCTATCTTTAAGATCCTTCTCAATGTAGTTCACCTACTTCATCTATATCCCCTAGATAATCGCTTTTTTGTGTTTTTATTATATAATTAAAAAAACAAAAATGTTTTTTGGGTTTTTGGTTTAAAAACATAAACAAGAATGAAATGCAAACATACTGAGTTAGGAAGAAAGTACTTGGTTTGGGGGTTTAGTCTTAGGTTCAATAATTATTCTCTTTTATATATTGATTTCAGTTTGATAATCCAAACATGAAATCTCACATTTGAATCACTACTCTATTCCATAATAGAAATAGTTTAAGTTACATGTCATTGGGGTCTGTCACCTAATCAGGGACATTTGCCTCACCAATGCATGCTACTCAAATCTACCACAAACTTAAAATAAACTGTAAAGAAGATTCAAGAACACCTTGACCTCCCCCAAAACCAAGACTCAGGGTAAGCCTCTCATTTTCAAGAGTAATAGATTACTTGGTGTAGTGGGTGGAAGAGGAGAGAGAATGATAGAGATGGAAAAAAATACAAGAAGAAAAGTTGATGGAGAAACACAAATGCATGGATTAATAAAACAAAAAATTAAATTACAATTGAAAATCAAACTAAAATTAAAAAAATAAAAAAAATAAAAAGAATAAATGAGGGGGGAATATAGGAGAAGCAGTGACCCATTCCCCGGTGGGATCCCTCCTTGGTTGTGGGTGTCGAGCTGATGATTTGGGAATGAGGCAATGGCCTCCTTTTATAGGAAGAATTCTGTCCTTTAAAAGTTTGCGTGTTGATGGACCATTAAATGGACGATTCACATGAGGACCCCTTAATAAACTTTGTTCACCAATGTTTTTTCCATTCACCCCCAATATTTCAGCTCATTTCGACACCAAATGAATGATTTATGAATTTTTTATTGGCTGTTTCTTTTTCTGGATAAAGCTTTCAGGAAGGTTCCTCCAAAAGTATAACATTCAACAATAGCCTTAATGACTTAAAAACTCCCTAAAATTTGTTTAAGAGTCGTCCCTATATATCTTCGTGCTATCCCGGGTAGAATAACCTCAATTGGATGTGTTTAGGATGATTTATGGTTCTGTTACGGTAGTGGGGTCCACACTGATCACTCAGAAAAATCTTAAACTTCATTGATTTTTTAAGCCCTTTAGATGTCTGAATCAGCTCCTTGTCTAGAAGAAAAAGCTGAAGGAAATAAAATCATAATTCTAAGAAAATAATATTCACTAAATTTGGAATTATATTTTAAAATTAATGACCAAAATACCCTTGGGGTAAAAATCTGTCAAAAAATCCAGAATTAAGCACTTTTCACAATTTTACTCATTTTCATTATATAATCCAAATTGTCCTATATTTTAATAAAAAAATGAAAAACATGTGTTTTATCATTTAAAAACATTAAAAAATCCTCATTATTTGAACAAAAATATGCACGTAAATTTTCTCTATCAAATACCCCCATACTTAAACCATGCTTGTCCTCAAGCATAAAATATCAACATAGAAATCAAAGGACACCAATGTTACCAATATTCAAATTTCAATGCAATAAAATCAACCAATTTTCAATGTGAAATCAAAATTTCAAAAATCTGCATAAAATTTCAATTTAATTTCCCATTTTTCAAAGAAACAAATAAATCCCATATTCTACTTTTCCCCTTTGAAAATTGATGGAACTTCTCCATTCATTCATTCAAGCTCTGTGATTCATTATTATTAAACATGCCAAGTCATGATTTACATCACTTTTGATTCTTTTATCTCATCACTCATGATAAAATTCAAGTAGAGTTATGCTCATATCATGAGAACATGCTCCTTATCCATAGACTTGTAAATGAACTACTTTCTCCACTTTGTAAAGACAAAAAACACATAAAATCACGAGGACTTGCAATAAAGGTTCAAATGACTCTGAGGCTTAAGGTTGGTGGAATTTGATGCTTTAACAATTAAGGCTCAAGGAATAGGTTTATCTCTTAAGTAAAATACATGATATAAAAAGTAAAAGTGTAATGAACTTCTCCCCTTCAAAGTATAAACACCCACTTCCCAAAACTCAAAGAAAATGTTCTGATAAAATTATACATAATGAATGATTTGTGAACCCTCTTTAATATTTTAATTAATTATGTACTTTTTTTTCAATTTTCGAAAGTTTATGATTAGATAAAACCTCACATCCATCACCTAACCACATACAATCAGAATATTGTCGGTTTGGAAAATGGTGTTTTTTTGTTCTCCCAAATCACAACCCAATTTTCTATTTTTTGTATATTTTTGTCATTTTTTTCATTTTTTTCAATTCAAGATGGGAAAACAATAGAGTATAATGAATGATTTCGACACCTTTTATAATTCCCAAAATAACACCCCCACACTTCTTCTTTATAATGTGTATCATCCTGTCCACCATGATTCCCTTTACCCCACACTTCAACTTTAAAATATCATGCAAATACCAAGAGTAGGGTAGGAATGGATAAAAATGGCTTGAAACATGGATCACCCCTATAAAGGTCATTCATGGTCTCTATGGGCTAAAAACAGGATTGATAAAAAGGTGTTATTTTAAGGAAAAGTATCTTTTCAAAGGATTCCTCAATCATTTTAAATGTGTTTTTTCACAATCATAGCTTTGAAAAGTTTCAATACAAGTTCTGGTTGGTTACATGTCCCAAGATCACTCAAGAAATATGCTCAATATAAATAGGAAGTACTTGGTCTAGAAATAATCTCAGGAATGAGATATATGATATTGTACAATCACTCAAGGAATGATTAATAATAAAAAATAAATTCACATAAATTTCATAAATTTAAAGCATGAAAGATGGTTTGGGAATTTCATTTATCTGAATCAGTTAATTCCTTCAAATCATGAGTTATTATTTCAATATCCATGCTTCATTTTAAAAATTCAATTCTTCATTTCAATCATTTAGTCATATCAAAATTGAAATTTGAAACATGGTATCACAGGATTATTAAGAAACTCATGTCTCTTAAGCTAGTCAAGTAGAGCATAAACTCAAGTTCGGGTATGCAATTTAAACTTTTAAAGCTCAAAAAAATGTTTTTGGCCAAAACTGTATGGAGTTAAAAAGATAGACAATGAAAATGAACTCCCTTTTGAAAATAAATCTTTGGTACTCATCCTTCAATGTTTGGGGATTCCTTTTACCATCATGATCCTACAAAATAAAATTACTCAATTAATCACAAGGATCATTTCATTTATGATCAAAATGAAAATAGGGAGGGGGATTCATGCTACACTACTTATAAGAAAAGAATTTGACATCTAAATTCCTAGAAAGAAATTAAAGATAAATCTTGGTATAATCTCCCATGTGGGACCTGAATTTTTACTGCCTCCAGAGGGCAGTACCAGCTATTATCCAAAGTTCGATGGAGGATGAAGCTTCTTTGATTTGAACCACCACATGTGGATTTTCCTAGCTTATGCTTCATCCTTGTTCCCGAGGAATGATCCATGGATATATTACACCATATCTTCCCCTTCACAATAAGGTATAGCTTGAATGGTGGAGGTTGGATGAAGTATGAATCATCCTCCATCTTGGTTTCTACTTGTGCAACCTCTTCTTCTTTGTCTAGCGGTTCCTCAAGGTATGCTGCATCAAAATAATAGTAAACAGGAAAGTTTTACTGTAATTCTATTTGAATAAAATTAAAACATGAAGTATTAAGATAAAATTATTCCCCATCAAAGTAAGCATATTTTTTCATGGTCTCCTTAGGTAAATACACTAGCATTTCTTCATGAGCTTCCTTTAATAAATATTCAACTTGTCCAGGGAGCTCTATATGTTCCTCAGCAGGTGCACGTATAGTTTCATCTTCTTCCTCCAAGGCATAGCAGATATTTTCTGATTCTATATAATCAAAATCACAAGGAGTGATGTAGAATTCAGATTCAATAAAATTAGAAGATATAGAGTCAAATAATGGTTCAACTCCCTGAGTTGGTTCAGCTTCAATCTCTTCCTCATTGGTAAGTGCCTCTTCGAGTAGACTCTTTGAGGATGAAGGTAGGTAGTTGAGCTCCTCCATCTTAACTTCAAATTCCACCACTTGGGTGGTTTCTTACTTTAGTGGTTATGAATCTTCTTCTTTGTATTGTATGGGGAGATTAGGAAATTCCTCACAATTAATCATGAACTCATCCAATCTATGTTGATCTCCCACTTGTGGATCAGCAAGAAAGTCTTACTCCTTTTCCACCTCAAGTTCTTGATCCTGCCCAGGTTTGGGTTGCTCTATTAATTCAAGAACATAGTCAAATGCTTTTTCATCTTTTCTCATTAGTTTTTCAATGATTTCTCTAATTTCTTTCACCTGACCCCTTCTAAAATCTTCTTCTTATTGTTGTTGTTGTTGCACATGTGAGTAATTTTCAGTCCATGCGAAATAATAATCATTTAAATTCATCATGGAAAGAATTTTTTTTGTTTTTTTATTTTATAAAAAGAAATAAAATCTATCTAAGATGTGAAAATATAAAAATTAAATGAATAACTTATTATCTACTTGGAAACGATGCCAGTTTTGATGCATGCCTATCACGGGGCATGGACAAAAACAATTATATTTTTTTCCTAATGCAGCACAATGGCTGACCAGGGTCATCTCTCTTGAGGAGCCTTCTCAATGAAGTTCACATACTTATTCTATATCACCTAGACTATTTATTTTTGGTGTTATTATTATCTAATTAAAACAATGAAAATGTTTTTTGGGTTTTTGATTTAAAATTATAAACAAGAATGAAATGCAAACATAATGAGTTAAGAATAAAGTACTTCGTTTGGGGGTTTAGTATTAGGTTCAATAATTATTATCTTTTATATATTGTTTTCTGTTTGATAATCCAAACATGAAATCTCATATTTGAATCACTACTCGTTTCCAGAATAGAAATAGTTTAAGTTACATATCATTGGGGTTCATCACCCAATCGGGGACATTCGCCTCACCAATGCATGCTACTCAAATCTACCACAAACTTAAAATAATCTTTAAATAAAATTCAAGAACACCTTGACCTCCCCCCAAACAAAGACTCAGGGTTAGCCTCTCATTTTCAAGAGTAATATATTACTTGGTGTATTGGGTGGAAGAGGAGAGAGAGAGAGAGAGATATGGAACAAAATAAAATAAGAAAAGTGGATGGAGAAACACAAATGCATGGATTAATAAAACAAAAATTTAAAATTACAATTGAAAATAAAACTAAAATTAAACTAAAATAAAAATAAAATAAAAAAATAAATGATGGGGTAATAGATTAGTGGTAGATTCCCATGCCCCGGTGGGATCCCTCCTTGGTTGTGGGTGTTGAGATGATGATTTGGGAATGAGGCAAGGGCCTCCTTTTATAAGAATAATTCTTTCCTACGAAATTTTTTGCATTGATGGACCATTAAATGTTCGATTCACGCATGTACCCCTTCATAAAAAAATTTCACCAATGTTTTGGTCATTAATTCTCAAAATTTCAGCTCATTTGGACATCGGATTAATGAGTTATGAATTTTTTATTGGCGGTTTCTTTTTCTGGACAAAGCTTCCAGGAAGGTTCCTCCAAAAGTATAACATTCAATGGAAGCCTTAATGACTTCAAAACTCCCTAAAATTTGTTGAAGATCCTTATATATCTATCTTAGTGCTATCCCAGGTGTAAGAACCTCATTTGGATGTGTTTAGGCCAAGTTGTGGTTCTGTTACTGTGGTGGGGTCCATGTTGTCCGCCCGGAAAAATCATAAACTTCATTGATTTTTTAAGCCCTTTAGATGTCCGAATCATCTCTTGATATAGAATAAAAGGTTGAAGGAAATAAAATCAGTATTATAACAAAATAATATTCAATAAATTAGAAATTATATTTTAAAATTAATGGCCAAAATACCCTTGTGGTAAAAATCTGTCAAAAAATACAGAATTAAACACTTTTCATAATTTTGCTCACTTTCATTCTATAATCCAAATTTACCTATATTTTAATAAAAAAAATGAAATACATAGATTTTATCATTTAAAAACATTAAAAAAATATTTATTATTTTATCAAAAATATGCACATAAATTTTCTCTATCAACTATTCTCAGATGCAACGAGCTTGATGCACCTAAGCTAAGTATTTCTGCCTTCCCCAACACACAAACTTAATGAATAAAGTATAAGTCTAAGGATCAAAAATAAATAAAGAGAGATACCTATTATATTCTAATATTTTACTCCCCTAGATCTTCAACAATTCTTTGGAAGTTAAGATTCTCAATCCTCCTCCTCCTGCTGATCCAATGAGCTCCAATCAGGGATAACAGCACGAATTCAAGAATTCAACCATGAGGGATTCCAAGTAGCTCTGATTCTCCTCCTAGCATGGGATACTCACTCATTGTAGTCGTTAACCTATTTAATTGGAAAATAGATGGAAAGTTAGTGCTTCTACCAAACCGTAATAATCTCACTTTTTTCATAAAGAGCTTAGCAAACATATAAGACATAACTGGTAGAGAACTAACTAGGAGAAGAAAGACAAGAAATGCAGTCATATTAAAATTTAGAATAAAATAATATTTTATTATATTATGAAGGAAGGAAGAAATTGTAGCTTTGAAAGAAGCAAGGAGTGTCGGGTACTTATATATATAGTGCACATGATGTGTCTATCGATAATGGAATATGTATCTCCTATATCTTAGCAGTTGAGGATAAAAAGACAGGGTTTCTTAAATGAGAACTCTTCAAATTGAACTACTAGGAGTGGAATCTATCTTGAGGACAAAAATATGGGGGTGGACTTTATATGCTAAATACACCCCCACAACATTTATGCAATTTGGCCAGAATTTGTGCGGATAAAGGCAACTAATGGTTGATCACTCGGGTTTCTGTCACTATTAGACGATATATTATTCATTTTCTGATTGTCTACATCAATAAAGACTATAAAATATGATAATATGAAAAGTCTATCTTCTGATAATTGTCTTCTTATCTGACTGTCTGCTCCTTTGATAAAACAGAGCATGAGTGAGTTAGGGTATTACATACCCCCTACCAAGTAGTCTTGATGGGGATTAAAATAAGAGTCTCATTTCTTGACCCTCCCTAAAAGGGAGTGTTAGATCTATGTTACTTGACCCTATATAGTTATATCTCCTCTAGATCTAGGGTGATTGAACTAGCGTATATGCTGATAAAAGCAAAGCTGATCTTGGGATCTTTATAACCTAAAAGTGTCTCTTTCTTTTACTAAGACTCAAAGATTCAAGTCTACATTCACTCTATTTTCTTAAATAATTTATTCCTTACCCTTTAGAAATATGATACTTATATATCAAGGGTTTAGAACCTCACCCTTGAGGTGATACTTATATATCAAGGTTTTAGAACCTTTATCTTTCTGACCTTTGTAGAGCAGATACGAAATGGATTAAGTCGAACTAGTCTGGAATTGCATGTGTGTAGCATATAGGTAAACTAGTATGAGTATTTCTATAAAAAATGAATTGGTTTCTCTTTAGTATACTCGCGTAAGTCTCACTCACTCGATTTCTGGAATGACTGACTCTCTTTTTCTAGGCGTAGTTCGTATAGTCATTTTTAGCATTGGAAATGGAATGAATAAGAGTTGTTTCAATACGTACTTGAGGACTGAGCTTTCTCTATACTCTATTAATTCGTAGTGGGATTGATTTAGGATAGTATGTGGGACCAACTCAAATTCATGGTGGTGGTCAATGTATTGTATCCAATGGAACGCATAACTCAACTAGCTATGCATAAGAGTAGTTGGTCTTCCAAAAACCTGGAGACCAAGAAGTAAAGTAGACTGGTGGCAATCAAAATGGTCGAAAGATGTCACGATTTTAGTACTCTTATAACAGTGATATCCAATTAACCACAAAACCTAGTCGATCTATCTTGTACCTTCCTATCCCAATATGTTTTTCCTAGCTACCGATGATCATCCACCAATCGTTCTGACTTGCCTATGTGATGTCACCTTCGGCCTCAAGCATCCCTGCATTGCTTTCTCTAGTAATCATTGGAACTCCTACCTATCTCATGACTAGGTAGTTGGGTGCACCACTCGATCTTCAACAAAGTGAACTTGCTCGTCTTCCATATGTCCATGTTCCCGCTACTCGGATAATCCTGGGGGTATATTGCGCAACTGCCTCTTTGGTTTTTTTATTGGTGGTTACAAAACATCCTTTGGTTCTGCTATCAGCTCGGTCCGGTACTGCATTGGTTGCTTGTTCTATGGGGTTGGTCCTAGTTACTGGTTGGTTTCAGGGGTTGGTTTTTAAATGGCATGGATCCTATTAGAATTTGGATGCTCGTATGACCTTTGTTTTTCTCTTGTTCCTCATTGCCCTGGGTTCACTGCATCTTCAAAATCTACCTGTCACAGTAGGCCCTTTCTCACTACTGTATGGAATGATTGATCTCTCGTTACTCACTTCTTCTATTAACTGGTGGAATACACTGCATCAATTAGGTAGCATGATCCTCTATGGTACAACAATACATGAACCGATGAATCGTCCCATCTGGTTGAATGTTTACCTTTCCTCCTGTGTTGCCTTTTTATTGTTCGTTCTGGAAACAAGACTATCGATTACTTCCTTTTCCAAAGAGTGAATGGGGTAGCTCGTTATGTTGGGATTGAGCCTATCTTGAGTTCATCCTTGGGGTTGAGTGGCCTATCCTATACTATAGAGTAGAGTACTGGTCCAATACCAATAAAATCAATAGTAGTACTTCTCGCTGCCGAATGAACATGTGGTGTGGGGGGGACTATAGAATCGATGGATCAATGGGTGGTGGCAACAATGGATCTATTGGAATGGATTTGGTGGTGACTATTAGAGGATATTACTTGATAATGGAAGGTAATAAGGTATGACTTTTAATTGTTGGGTTTGGGGTTTTTTAGCGGATGGGCTGGACTTTATATACTAGAATACCTAGTTTTTAGCTACATTGGAATACCAATCGAGTCACCGATGAGCCTATGCTAGAAACTGGAATGTAAATTGTGTTGGGGTTTAGGATCAAATTCCAATGAACATCTACTACCTATATTATACCGACTGGGTGGTCTTGCTATGATGTCGAAGGGTGGAAGAACACTGATGTTCGTCCAGATTCGTCGGGGATTGAAGGTGGTTATTGTACCCATTTTCATCCATTTTATCAAACCCCTAAGGAGGGATTAGTTTAGTGTGCCAAAGTCTCTCTTTTGATACATAGAAATGAAATGACAATATTATTTTCTAATAGTGGGGATATTTGTTCCATCTTCTCGGTGTGAGTCTTCATTGACTCCCAAACCATGAACTGGGGGTAGGGGAAGCCAAGGCAATACATGCACTTGCTTTATCTAGTGGGCCACCCCTTATTAAGATTTGGGGGAATCAAAGGGTGTTCAACACATGAACTAATAGAAAGGAGGGAAGCCGGACTAGCCAATAGAATGGAAAAAATCAGGTACTCTGTCTATATAGTGTCGAAGTCCACCATTCCAATCAGCTCAAGGGATCTTTCTTAATTCATTAGCACAACCTCAGGCTAGTCTTAGGTACTCTTCTATATAGTGTACTTTACTATATAGACAGAGTACCTGTCTTCCTAGACCTCATTCTCTATCCTCTAGCTAGTCGATTTGAGAAACATTAGGGTCCCTCACGTGAGATGCTTTCAAGTCTCTCTGTTGTTACACTGAAATGGACATAAAATTGATAGCCTTCAATATTCTCTGAGGCTGTTGATCTATCCTATCGCTTAGTTTCTTGGGAAACTTTTCAATAATTGAATTCAACTAGGTTCATAACTAGTGAATACAATTCTGTGTCAATTCTATATACATATTTATTTTTTTCTCCTTTAAGCTTCCCCATTCCTAGCGGGTTCATTCCTGATCCCAGTTGAGCTCTCAAGTCAGTCATTGCTTCCTAAAAAGAGTTCTGATAATCTACGACCCTCCATTAGCCTCTGGATTAATATAGGTAATGAAATTATCCTTCCTAAACCTAAAGGGGTATACAAGTCATTGGTGGAGCGCTATTTTGTTTCATCAATTCCCCAAAGGAAAGGGGCTTAGGGGGGTCAGTAATTGGCTATAGCTAGAATAAAAACATGTTCTTTTCTCGGATACTTTATATCTAAGGTTTAGAAAGGTGCTACTTATATATCAAGGGTTTATAACCTCACCCTAAGGCTTCAGATCTTTTAGAACCTTTGGTGAATGCTTTCTTTCCAACATTCCTTCCTTTTAGACATAGATCTATCATTACTGACTAAGTAAGGGCAAACATGGAATATTTCAAATCATTTTGACAATTTCGTACCTTCCTTGTTGTTTGATCCCAGGTACTTTCTATTTACTATTCCTCTTGAAATCACTATGGAATTAGACAAAGATAGTCTTTCACCAAGCTGACTGAATACCATACCCCTTGATACTTATATTTTTATATGAGTTCGATTTCTTCTTACTTAGTAGAATTAAAACCATTGGAGTTCAATCCTAAAAAAATAAGAATGTTGAAAAAAATCCAATTCAATATTGAATTCCTTTTAACTTCTAGGATTTTACCAAATAAGAAATAGATGAGATTGACAAAATCAGAATGCACACCTTCTTTATACTATAAATTATCATGTGTACTTCCCTCTAATGCCTCAGTTTAGGCTATGACTGATTGATGAACCTTCTATCTCCTTCGTTCAAGCAAGGATGAATGAATCAAGGGATGAAAAACTTATAGGCTTTCTTCCTTATCTTCTAGATCATTTGATTCCCTATAGGTTATAGGTCTAGGTCTATACCAATAGAACTGGGTGAACTTGACTTGCTCTGCTCCCATCCACTGATGTAAAGATTGGGCATGAGAGAGGTGAATTTAACAAAAGAACCTTTACATACCCTAAAGGTGCTACTTAATATATAAGGGTTTAGAACCATGCTTATGAGGCAAAAAACCAAAACTCCTACATATCAACAACCCATTATGCATAATAGATGATCACAAAATGTATTGTTTTATCAAATGAGCAGACAATCAGATGATTTATCAATAATTGTTTGATCATATGATCATATTTTAATTATATTCCCTTCCACAATGACAACAAGCCAACAAATATTAGCTCTTCGTGATCAGGTACTCTTCTATATAGTTTATTATAATAATAATAATAGCAGTGGATACCCTGAACGAACTCACTTTTCCCTACCTTCCATTCATCCAAACAATCCTACTATGGAACTCTTTTCCTTTTTTCATCGCCTGCGAAGCCACTGGTACTTATATATATATTGAATATATCAACTGTGATGGACGAACAACCAATTATTTCTTGGATTCTAAGAAATCTTTGTATTTTTCACAATTAGAATCGATCTTTTAATTATTGTCAAGCCGAAGAACTATAGGTACTCTCTTGCCCCACAGGAAGCTACTCTCGTCTATTCTTTATAAGGACATCTCAAGTGTCCAAGTGGCATAGTTACCTAGTTTGGGGTCCTGATACCTATATATATTAACTAATTTGAAGGTATAAATAATATGAAGTCTTGTATGAGCACCTTCTCTGAGTGGAGGCACTCTTATAAGAGAGACAAATACTCTTCTATATAGTCTCTATTTCTAAAGAGATCACTCATTCTTAACCCTTTCTAAAGGTTCGTTTAGATCTAACTCTTTCTAAAGAAAGGTTCAGAAAGGTGATACTTAATATATATAAGGGTTTAGAACCTGGTATACATGAAGTATCTGACTATCTAGATTATACGGATGAAGGACCTCACCCTTTCTTTTGGGTCAAATATTTTAGATCCTTAATTGGGAGAAAGCATAAGGGAGAAGAGCTAGCTATTAAAAAAATATCTTTCAATGTTGAGATTTTATGGTAATCTTGATCCTTTAGGGAGGGTCAGATCTTTTAGAACTTGATCTATGATTTAGGCATAATGATTCGTTCCCTTCCAGTAGTAGCTCCTCTAGTCGTTCCTCAACTAGTTCGGACACAAAAAGTGATCCACCTGAGTTCGAGCGGTTATTTGATCAGATCTGTGATGAATACGTACAGTGGGTGGGGAGAAGTGGGAGGCAATGACCACCCAAATGGATGGTGCTCTACCTTGTTTGGATAGTGATTTCCGATGATTGGATTGAAAATCTTGGCTTTCTCACAAGTGAATTTTATGATGTAATGTGAAATGGAAAAAATGCATGGTTATCCAGGATCTTTTTCACTTTATTGATTTGATAAACTATGTCATCTAGTATGAAGGGAAATTGTGTGGTTTTCTCCACAACTCCAAACCGGTACTCCAAGCCAGCTTGGAGTACTGGAGTTGTCCAACGAGCTACGCTGAACTGGTACTCCCAATTGAGTTTGATGTTCCACCTAAACCACTCCAACTAGTGCACAAATAAACTACCTTGTGCCCCAATCTCCTTCTTTATTTTTTTATCAGACACATCTCACCTCAATGTTTTATATCGTCCATCGAGTGTCGGGTGTGTTACTTACAATTGGGTTGATGGTGGTTTATCTTGATTGGAAAATAGGGATTGTCTTCCTGACCCTTTAGAAAGTTGCTACTTAATATATATATATATATATATATATATATATATATATATCAAGGGTTTAGAACTTGGATACTTCACTCTATTTGGTTTAGAAAGGGTGAGATCTTTTATAACCTTCTACCATTTCAATCTCCATGGATTTAGTGGGGCATTTCATCAACGTTGACTCCCTAGTTGCAAAATGAGTGATTTGGGTGCGCGGTCTGGAGGGGGATCAAGAAACTGCATTCATCCACTGGAGTTCCACTATGTAAAGTCTTCTACTGGCAGTTCAACCTCCAAATCAATGTAAACGGGTTTCAAGACTTCGCTAAACCACTATGAGTATATGATTGGCGACCACTCTAGTCCCAAGGCGACTTCCTACCTTTGTTGTGACAGTCATGCACAGGGTACTCGTGGATCAGTTGGGTGCCCATATCTATCAAATGATGGGCTTCGTTGGGCATCATATTTTGGATCACAAACCTTCCAAAATTTTGATCCTTTGTATCAATACCTCAAAAGATTGAGGGGTGGAGAGGATTGACTGGCTATAAAGAGAGACTATATAGAATAGTACCTATTCTTGTTGTAGGTTCTAGCTATTCTCATCTTCTGAACCCTGATATGATCTCAGTACTCTAATTTAATAGTGTAGCCTCATTTCATAACCATTCTGCAATGTTTTAACCTCCTATCCATCAAAAAGATACTTCACTATGATCTCCATTGGGATTACAGCATTGTGGCCATAGGTTCAAGAAAATGGAATCACTCTGAGCGATAGAATGGAGAATCTCATCCAGTTGACACCCCTTTTTCAAATCAAGAATTTTGAACCTCGTGGGTCCACTATCATGGTATATGACTTTTTGTTTTATACAGTTAGCTCTAGTGCGCGTCTTACCTTGTTTCCACTTGGTCCCTTCCTTATTCACTTTAATCACTATGTACACACCTACGCCTATCCCATGGTCTTGATCACCATTCATCGGGTATTTTTATTTGAAGAAAATTGGTATAATATAGGTAGTATGCATTCGGAGAAAAGAGTTCCACATCTTCCTTCCTCTAACGGTTATGTCTGTATCACCTTTTACCGGCTCCTTATTCTTCTTCTTGAACTAAAATTGTCTCTGAAAAGATCTCATGGGACTGACTGATAAAGTGCTAGGGATAGCTTAGCCGGTTAGATGACTAGAACCTTCCTGATTCACTAGCGCTCGCAAAAGGTACTGATTTTCACTCAGTATAATATAGGTAGTAGAAACTAGGATACTTCATGTATTGTATCACTGGGATACATGAAGTATTACATATCCTCCTCGGTATAATATAGGCAGTAGACCCTTCCCTCTTATAATCTAGAGTATCCTAGAGCACTTGGGAATGACCAGGTTTTCCCTCTGGTCAGTCAGACCTGGTGAGACTTCTGGCCGAGGGAAACTACCACCACTGGATCTGGTGAGTGAACACACTGTGAAATGGAGTACTTGGACCAAGCACCCCCTCCCATTTTCCCAAAGGAAATATCGGAGTGTCCAACATAGGTATACACCAAAACCACATATTCCACCACCAACTCAACTCCAATAGAACGGAATGTTGTTGGAATTGGAACAACGGGGTTGGATTGTCATTGTGTTGGCCCCACTAGTCTACTATCTATATTATACCGACTAAAGGCCAAATCCAATGTTCGACTACCGTTTTTCTCATACTATATTTTGATTGACTACTGTGTCTATCCTAAATTCCTAATAAATCGTGAATGCCTTGAATAAAATGGTATTTCACTCCCGGCACATCTTTCAGTCTCCCACCTCATATTAAAACAATTCAATGTTCATTTTTCCATTTTCCTCCCCCCAAAATGTGAGAAAAAACTTCCATTATATTTCTCAACATCGATAATATGATCTTCCTATTAACTGAATTCAGTTTTTTCAGTGAAACATTAAGCAGACACAAGCGTACTCCTTTCTTCTGGGTCACATGTTCTGACGCTCTTGTCCTAGCATGGTTTGAATTTTTATTATGTTGAGTTTTATACCGCTTCTGATTCAATTGTTTTCTTGTTGGCATTGGGAGCTCCATTTTTTTTGCACCTATGGTCCTGATCCAAACTGATGACTTGCCCACCGCTTTCCAACCACTTGCACCTTGCTCTTTCACTACCTGACTTTGGACTCTTTCTAGCTAATTCAATGGTGGCCTGCTCGCTTTCCCCCTCCTATATATAAGTCTGAGAGGGTGAGACTTACATTTACTCCCTATCTCTTTCCCTCTTTTTATAGGTTTTAAACCCTTGATATATAAGTTTCACCCTTATGGTGAACTATATAGGGTCAAGTACAATAGATTTGACCCTTTCTAACCCTTAGATATAAAGTAGCTGAAAAAAAGAACCAACATTCTTCCATCCCAGTCAGCCTGGGCGTCCAAAGGTGTGGTTTTGGTTATTTAGAAAAGAATACGCGGCCTACACCTTTCCCTACTACTAAGAGACTTTTTCTCTAAACCTCTCTTTGATCTACAAACCCCTATTTTCTCTCTAAAGATTTTTGATGAGGCTGATAATCCTTTCATCAGGTTTCTCAGAGGCTTCTACCCCCCCTCCTAAAATCACTCCACTTCTATCTCCGAGAAGTGTATTCGAAGAATTTATTCCTAAAACGGTGTCAGTTATGTTCACATACTCGTTTTCCCACATATTTTTTGAACATAATAACATTCTAGAAACACTTGATCAAATAGTTGGGTATTATGGGGGTATTCTAGGTAAAAAGATTCATCTCCCAAGGGGTATTTTTAGGACCACATCAATATGTGACTGAGATACCAACATTGATGAATCGAACCTATAGCAACCTCTTTGTTAGCTAACCAAGAATCACAGGAATTTTCCCTTTCATCCCCTCTGCTTTAAACCCCACCTATTCAAGGTATGAAACTTCTGTGTTGCTATTTTCCCGTCCCTTTTCAACCCATGATAACTATCACGAAATATTGAATTATCATTCTAATCTAGGTAGTCATCCACTTCGAATCGAATAGTCAGTCAATCTATACTCCAGACTATAGAAATACTTACTAATCTGTCTACATGGGTAATTGGATGGCTTCCCCACTACTAATGACAAACCCCCAATATTCCCATCAATACTCCCAGCCTAGGTATTTCCATAGTTTGGGGTTTGATTTAAGCCTTTTCAAAATGCTAACGAAGAAAACCTCGGGAAAGGAACTAGCAGAAAGGCACTAAAAATCATGAGCATACGAAGCCATCCCACTTCCCTCAGACCATGAGTAGTGGTCAAAGTGTTGAAATCTTATCTCATAGCCTTCCTCATAACTTATTGACATGAGACGAGTCACTATGATTCACTACGGAAGATGCACTAATCAATTCGAGCTAATTGACTCATCCCACCACGAACTCTCATTTAGCGCATCAACTTTAGAAATAGTTATATTATTATATTACTATTCTATTACAATTACAGGAAAAAAATCTACACCAGAGAGGACTATCTTCAAGTTTTTGACAAGGGTTGGAGGAGTATCCAAGGTGAGATGAAGGCGAACTATTGGAGTAGATAAGTAGGTATACCTCAGAGAAGGTAATCATAACAGCACAAAAATAGGTGATCTGAACTGCTTTCGCAGTCATAGATGAAACCAATAAAAATTGTATCTAAAAAACAACCGCTAGAGCTATTCACTATCGATATTACAGAAGAATCTAAAGAATAGGTCCCTTACTCAACCGAAAAAAAGAATCTATCTTCAGCTCTATATAGAAGAGTACCTACTTTAAATAGAAAGAGTAGATCGAGGATTATTGAAGATAAGGAACCTTGCCTTATTAAGGAATTCCCAATTGAACTGGCATAAGAAAAGGTCAAGGACCTCTAAATATAAATATGTCTAGGTCACTTCCAACAACAACTAAAGCAACTATTTCTTACTGGTGTGGATTCTTCACAAGTACTAGAAATGATGGGATCTCTATAACTGATTCCATAGACTTAAACTACTAGAAATGATGAAATCGACTCCAATCAGTCACCATGACTGGATATCATCGAGTTATCAGACAACAAGTTTCGATGTACAAGTACTCTTCTATATAGTGGAACTCATCCACTCATCCACGGATGCTACTTTCCGTCCTTATTGAGGGGAACCACTCAGATTGAGTTCCATGTATTGGATTAACGGCACATTAGTTTCCCATTCCACCAACCAAATGGTACTTATATATATTGATCTTCCTCCATTCACTAGCAATGAGAAAACCATCATAGAGGCTATTATAAGATCCCATTCAGCAGTCTTAACCCCACTATTAGAGTAGAGTAATGAGGTCCCCAAAAGATATTGAAATTTCTAATCGAAGAGTCATATATTATAGTCTGGATCGAGGATCCAAAAAACCAACTAGCTGATATCATTAACTGCAAAACTGCTCTGAGTGGTTAGCGAACTATTGAAGTAGATCAATTCCAGTCCACATTGAAGAGCCAACCCCAAGCATGAAAGGTGAAGTAGAAGCATCAACTCTTTTTGAACCTAGGACAAAAATAATCTCAAGATCTTGATTTGATTTGTAACCAAAGTGGAACTTTATTTCGTTCCCTTATTCCTTAGCTGGAATAGCAAAAAGATTATCTTATACATAGTAAAGATTATCCTTTTCTTTCCTCTTAGCTTTTGATTCCCTTCCCTTGAACCCTCATCTATCTTTCATCAGTGAATAGGACATTAAAAGGACTTTATATCTATAATACCATTCTCAGAGACAAGGTTGAATATCATACCTTCATTCTTATTTGAATGGACTTTATATCTAGAATATCATTCAATGTCAGCGAAGACGCTCTTCTGTGTTCTGTTATTTCATTTGGCATAGTTGATTGTTCTGAGCGCTCTAGAAAGCTTATAGTAAAGTGGACTGGTACTTATATATATTGGTTTCCCCTAGATTGCCAAGATAGTGGTCCCTTTGATCACTAATCCAGACTCTACTAGTTTGGATACTAAATAAATAGTGTAGATAGTGGTGTTTTTCTCCATCCCCTACCTGTGCACGCCACCCTCACTTAGGATACCTCTGGAAATTGAATTGTTAATCTTAATGAAAATAAAACATTTGGTATAATATAGTTGGTACATAGCCTTCATCTCAAAACTCCTTATAAGTAATGTCTTTTTATCATACAACATGCTAGCAAGCAGTATGTCGTCAACATATAGGACTAGAAAGAGAAACTTTCTCCCCGAGTACTAAAGTTCACAATTTTTAGGTATATACACTGATCAACACAGTTTTCCTTAAACCCTTCTCACCTCATAAAATTTGAGGTACCAAAAATGGGAAGACTCATCTGTATATCGACTTCCTTAACCCGCACACCACTGCCCTCCTGTGAGAAGATTCCAAGATTTAACCTTATATTATAAGAATATCCAACTTGAAAGCTTTTAGCTTCTGAGTGATAGATCTCATAGATTCCAAACCTTTCAAAAGCATCTGAATTAGCATCAGTAGATTCCTATCCCCTATGACCTTTGCTATTGCCTTATCACCTGCTACAGAATGAAAGGGAGGACATAGATGGACAGAAAACTATAAGCACAAAATCAAGTCATCCTATCAATATATATCAGTACCCATGTCAAAGCGGTGGTATGTTTGGATACTAGTAGTTCGGTGATCCCATTAGCAGTAGGAATTTGGCACTGGCAATGTGATGGTCAATGGGTGGCAGTAATGCGATGGAAATGACTAGCTACAACATCTTCCCCGTGAGCCTATCGGGTTGGTTGGTGGGGTTTGGGTGAGATGAGTGGTATCATTCAAGATGGTATACTAGAAACACTAGTTGGGTTAGCATACTAGGCAATGGGAATGGTGGGATGGGTAGATCTAGGATCACCTCGAGCTGCGTTCATGCACCATAGCGTGTTTGGGTAGGTTGGGATGAGATCAGTAGCTATCACCCACTAGGATGATTGGTGTAATGTTAGATTCTTGATTCGACCCACACCGGTAGCTACTTACATCATCGACTTGAGTGAGCATACTATGAGTACTGTTAAACCTAGAATGAGAGCAGTGGAAATAAGACTAGTCATGGAACAGAAAATAGCAGAAAAGGAAGTGCAAAATGAGTTGGGCGATAGCGATCATTTGTGAATGGTATACGGGGATAGTGGAGCACGAGGAGCTCAAACGACTATGGTGGGAAATTTTGAAATGCTAGGTAGTAGGGTTTATCGGGTGGCTATGAGATGGGTCCTATTCACGTTCTGAGCTGGGTCGTATATATCGATCAAAAGATGAATTTCGGCATTGTCGTGGTTGAAGTTTCCTTTGAGAGTGGTGTTTCCCAAATCAATCCCAGGAACATGTGGTGCATAAGGAACCATTTTCCTAGTAGCAGTGTTGGTGGTCCACTAACCATATGATACTATATATGTATATTGTCATTCTTATACCAGAAACTCAACAAGCGGTAGTATGGGCAGTGGTCATGTGATTGGCAGAGCACCTAACGTGACTACTAGACTATCGATCCTACTATACTCATGTTGTTGGGGGATTCAAAATGACATCTACACTAAACAATCCACTGGTGTGGCTAGTGATAGAATGGATTTTTGGATGGTGAATGAAATGATCCATGAGGTATATTCATGGGACTACTGAACGAGCTTGAGCCTAGTGGAATGGGGACTATTAGAGTAGAGTACTAAATGCTAGCATCAAAACTGGACTAGTCAGATGAGAAATGAAGTCAACTAGACCCCTTTCTCATGTATGACTATATAATACTAGTGAGATAGCTCAAGAACCTATTGAAAATATATATTAGTACCATTGTCACCACGACCTACTGCTTATGTGATTGGTCGACTACTACTACTCTACTCACACCATTGGGATCGAGCTCCTGTGGATGCGATTGAGTTGGCCTTGCAGTACTAGCAGTAACCATATGCCTTCTTAGAAATAGAGACTAGGTATCAAGTCCAAAGGAAAACAAAATTCAGTCATCAAGGGGGTGGTAGAACAAGTCAAGTGACCCTCATCAATGAAGTGGTTGTTAGGTCTGAGTCACCTATCTTTAACCCTCAATGCCATATAGGCACAATACCATGTTTACTCTCCCACCGTATTCGAATCGGGATCTTGCACCTTGTGGACCATGGGGGTTTTGCCATCTCTATCCATGAACTAGATATCAATGTCTCGTGGGCAGTGTAAAGGGAAGGCAATTGAGAAGGATCGAATATCTTGACGTTGTGGTGTTGAGGGTACTGGAACAATCTATGATGCTAGAGTGGTGCTACTATCACAATTGAGTTGATGGTTTGACCCTAGCTTCACCACTTCAACTCAATTGGATAGCTCGACTATTAGAATATAATGGTGGGGATGGCATCATAGTGGCCAACTGGGACCCGTGGCTAAAGGTTGTTTCCTAGAAACTTGCATCCACCTATTTCCGTAGTTCACTGAAAAGCGAGTAACCCCAACCTCTTGGTACTTATATATATTGTTAGTAGTTGAAAGGAATTTTTTCATCGACTGGCAGCACTAGTGGAACGCCAACTCAATAATTGTTCTTTCTAAATGCGGTGACATCGTACAACAGTGAAAGGAACACCACTCACATTGCCGCCGTTTCAAATTGGCATTGTTTCTATTGGAAATGCATCGACCACGTGATCCAACCCCGAGCTAGAAGCAGAAGGGAGTCATTGTTCAATTTCATGTTTTATATAGTTGTTGATGCATTGGTTTATGAATTGAAAAATGGTATCACTTTGTTGTTGGTTTCAAACCTCCATTGACCGAGTGAAAAACTGACCATTCCATCTCAGGAACAAATAGATTCAAGATGTTGTTGGAGCGACTATGCTTTCTTCATTGACGATTGAGATCTGCTTCAAACTTGATGCCAGAATTCTCATCGACCACTAAGACACTCAACCATGAATTTCCTTTCCTTGAATTGTCCATCTTCGTATCCATAAACCCCAAAACCCATGGCTGCTCTAAAACATCAACACAATCAATCAGCCCTGTGGAACATATCCACCAAAACCATTATCTCAATAGAAAACTCGGAGGATTTCCATGTCAGTAGAGTCAGTCCCGGTCAGTATCAGTAGGAGGGACCCTTTTGGGGGTTTTGTTCGCTGATATCACTAGTTTTATCCTCACCCTAAGTCACTTGAATTAGATAAGGGTACTTTGAGTTCCTGGTGCTCCAGGCTACTATCATTATACGTCGGTATAATCTAGACAGGTACTGTTCTGTATAGTCTATAAGCGGACCACTATAGGAACCACTATAGAAACCTTTTGGTGCCTATAGTGATCCAACTATATTATACCGAGATGTAACTACTAGGGTATACTACCTATATTATACCAAGGATTTTACTCCTTTCCTTTTCACCCAGCGGTTTAGGTGCCCGGGTAGACATACCATGGGAATGGTGTTAGCAATCTCATTGAATGGACAATACATTTGAGACCATCAATGTAACCATTGTTTGTCACATGGCCTTCGGAAACCCCAAGAGTCGTGCAGTCGAACATCATTGAATGTCCAACCCTTAAGGCCTATCATTCGAGTGGCGATGAAGGGTGAGCGAGTTGGAGTTCCGAAAGGCCAATGGAAACATTGCTATCGCCTTTCCCATACCATATTTTTTCATCTCTTTTCTAACCTTCTCCACTCCATTGCCATCATACCAATCAGACCACTATAGGCACCTTTTTTGGTGCCTATAGTGGTGCCTATAGTGGTACCTATAGTGGTCTGACCTGAATGCCTCTCATGAACCCTCAATCCACTACAAAACTATGAATATTTGAAAGCATGCCAGACCGAATTGAGAACGAACCGGAGAGGTAGACCACCCATTTTCATATGCTGAGCAATGAGGACCACCAAGCAATAAAGGGTTGATTCACTGCATGAAGAGAAGAGATAGCAATAAGCTGAGAACAAGAGGATGTATTTTTGATGGGATCCCAAAATCACCAGCCACCCCGACCGAATTCATGATGATCCCACCAACTTCCTCACATGATTCCCACAGTGTGAAATTACCAACATGTCCAAATAGCCAATTCTAATATTGACTGGTCCGAACCTGTTAGGTCCACTAGGTTAGATACCCTGAGAGGGGGGTGAATTAGGGTGTGACAGATTAAAACAACTACCCCTATTGATCTTGTCTCGCTGTTCAGAAAGGCTCTCTTCTCTCTCTTTCCTGCAGCAAAGTATAAACAAAAACTAAAGCATGCACAGGACACAATGATTTTTACTTGGTTCACCCTCACTAGGCTACGTCCAAGGAGTATACATCGGCGATGTGCCGATGTACCAAATCCACTAAAAGCGAACTGTTGTTTACAAAGTTTGGGATAGATCACTTCTATTCCCAGGCTCACTGCCTTTACAATGTTTAGGGTCAGCTCACTACTTTCCCAAGGGCCACTCCCTGTCTCTCTCTCTCTGGCTCACTGCTAGTGGAGAGGATCACCTTCTTCCTCTTCCTTTTCTCACTGCTCTGGAAAGGATCAACTCACAGTTTATAGACTTGTAGGTCTCATCATTATCACTAATGAATACATCATTTGTTGTATGTAGATACTCTGTTGAAGTCCAACTTTCACCTGTAGATGAATCTCACTTTGCACCAAAGGTATCGGGCAATCTTCCAGCTTTCACGCAGCCCTGAATCACTACCATGATTTAACCATAGCTAGTACCCTTCTCCAAGTCGGCATGCAAGTCTCGATGCGCAAGTTAGAATGGGCGCACAAGTTCACCTCAACCACTTGTGTGACACTATCTTATGCAAATCCAAACTTGTGTGACTCACGCCCTTTTACGCCCAAACTAATTTTGGTGTGCAACCATCAATTGTCACACTTCTTAAAAACCTGGTGCGCAAGTGTCACCAAACTACTTGCGCGACTCCCCTTATTCAACTCAAAACTTGGCCGAATCCCTTCCATTATCACCCAAACCACTCTGGACGCGCATCAATCAACTGGCACACAACTTATACTTGTGCGACCACACAACCACTTGCGCGACCACCACACCTGCGCGATGAGAGATCTGATTTTCTCTAAGTGTTGAAATCCTACTGAATAAGGAGGGGTCAACCTCTATTTATAGGTATTTGGACACCCTGTGCAACGGCGCGCAAGTCTCCTCTTAGTATGCAAGTATCGGCGTGCAAGTCTCTGCCACACAAGTCACTTGCGCGACCAACCCTAAAACTTGGGCACCCCTTTTACCTTTCCCATATTTTGATGTTCTGATCTTGAAAAACATATGGCGTGCAAGTTTACTCTCCTTTAATACAATGGCATGAAAGTCACTTTTCCAAAACCACTTTTATCCATTTGTCGATTTTCAGGCCCAAAAATTTGGCAAACACTGGAAAACAGTGCCACCTTGTATCTGCTCTTTTTGTACTGCCTTCAGATCATCCATTCCTTTTTCAACGTTCTTGAATCAAACATGGATCGTTAACCATAGCCCTTGAACTTGACATGCCACCATGAAATCCCCTTTGTCAACAAATTTGTATGTCATGGTTTGCTTTGTGAACAATCACAACATAGATGTCCACTTTGTCAACCGACACAATCACCTCAAAAATGCTATAATGATGCCTTGAGGGATTTTTGCCCAATAGAACCCACTTATGAGCACTCCACCCATTCCCTTACACCTACAGCACACCTAAAGTTGCCATTGAGTTGGTCTATTTGATTTAAGGTCTCTTAGAATGAAGTTGGTGGTTTGATGACGATGAGATGAGGTATGGGACCAGGTTTTCCCTGCCCACATTCCCAGGTCTGACCACACTCCAATGGGGTACCTGTCTGGATGTCATGACCAGGTTTTCCCAAGCGCTCATTGGGATACTTCACGTATCTCATGTCATACCTAATAATGACCTAGTGAGTCTTCTGGCCAGGGAAATCCTAGTCTTTTGAGGACTTGGTTAGTGAACACCTAGGCTTGAAATGACCAGGCCTCACTATTGAGGAATAAAGATTATTTGTCATCCTCATTGGAATATTGGATGGATGGTCCCAAGGCCTCTAGTTAAATTCTGAGCTACCTTGGACCATACTAAATGAGTAGCGATAGCACCAGTTCAATTTCACTCTGTCGTTTCTATTGAAAATACCAGGACGTTCATTCCATTACCATAGGTCATATCTCATGATTCCATCCACAAAATAACTAGTGAGGGAACCCCAATAGATGTTGTGCAGATGGATTTCTGATATCGGATCAAGTGTCATGGGATTTGATGCTGCTAACGGCTCAGTATGAACACCCCAGACTCCAGCTACAAATGGATCCTCCATTTCAGTCAACATAAGAGTGAACACAAAGAAATCCATTCCCCAACCCCACTTTTGATACGTAGTTAGAGTGAGACAATAGTTCCAAATGTCGAAGAACCAAGTCATACTATCCAATTACAAAACCCCAAATAGAGACAAAAAAGGAACAAATTGAATTCCTTTTTCCATCCATTCCAATACCATATGGACATTGCAAAACAAGCTAGCCCAAACTCACTTTACTAGACCCCAAGGGTAGAAAAGGGAAACGTACTGAACGAAAGACACTGAAACGTTGTTGCTTGGTCCAACTGATGGTATAGTTTGACCACCTCGTTCTCTAAGATGTAAAATAGATGTTGGAATTCTGACATTCAGGAAGACATTGGAAAAAAAATAAAGGAATTCAATTGACCATAGGAGAAGAAACTAATATAGTATACTACCATCGTGAGTCACCCAAGTACCTGAGAGATGAAAGAGCATCGGTGCATTAGCAGATAAGTGGAATTGAGCAGTCAAGTTATTCGGTGAGTGATAGAATGAATAACCCAGATAAGAAAGCATCAGGATCCCAAAATAATAGGTGTTTCCAAATGCATCGCTTCAAGTAGTTAGGAATGCAACTGGGAAAAATGAATAATGAAACCATTACATCATTGAAGCACCATCAACGCATATGGGATTGTTCACCAAAGGGAAGTTGAATGGAACTGTCCAACCAAATGGTACTTATATATATTGACCTTTCCCCTCAATACTCTACTCTAATAGTCTCAATTGGTTCCCCTATGACAGTCATGTAGTCTATTGACCATGATCAAACTCACTATTGTTAAACCACTCACATCCATTCCCCCATTTTCCTGCCCCTTCCTTTCCCATGCCTAGCTCCGATTCAAGGATGATGCTAGTGGATATGGTTTTCATCTCTTGGCCACAACCAGATATGAGGTTTTTCCTTGAGTAGTGGCATGGGATTGTACTTATATTTAATTATGGATGGAAAACTCAGTCGATTAATATGAATGAGACTAATATATTATAATAGTTGAACCCTCCAATTCCAAAGGGGCACCAGTGGAACGCGTATTGTACCCTCTGGTACTTATATATATTGTCAGTACTCTACTCTAATAGTCATGTTGCGCCATGAACTACCAAATCGTAGAGATCCCACTAACTCCCCCGCTACTCAATTGATTATGTCATCCAAGGAAAACCGTAGTCGATTCATGGCACCATTAATGACATCAAACTAGTGTCCCCCCCATGCTCAAACTCATATTCCAATGTAATTATTCCTAGCTGCTCTCCGATTATCAGTACTCTTCAGTTCCTTATCCCTATCAGTTATTAAAAGAGTACTAAAAATTGATTCTTTCTGACCCCACTACAATTTCATTCCAATACCCATGGTATTATTGATTGTTGGTAGGTTCCCATATGAATCGTATACCACTCTTACAACTGGAAAGTCGTTTCCACCCAAGGACTAGGCCACCGAAGGTGGGTGCCATGTAGTAGGATGACGTACTGAATGGTGCATCTCTCAACTGCTGAGTTATTCTATAAAAGAGGACTCAAAGGAGTGAGTGGCCCTTGCATCTCAAGTGACGAGGTGGGGACCGGATTCAAACCCCAATATCCCATATAATGGTATGGGCTAGATTACATGCCTTTAGATCATCAGATATAATACACGACTTGATCTATGCAATTTCATATATCACTCACCGGGTTCACAAATTGATAAATGCTAGAAGACTATTAGAGTAGAGTATTGTGAAGGGTGGTGGGGTGTATGAGGCGGATAGCGAGGGAAAGAAAAACATATCCCTGCTAGGCAGCGACAAGGTCTCAACTCTTCCATGGGGGATCTTGATGAAGTGGTTGGAGAGGGGAACAAGAGATATCATTGATATTCCTAGTCCAGCTCAGTTAATGGTGAGACTTGACAAAAAAATCATCTCTATTTGTTGTCAATCTGTTCCTATCTATGTTATTTAGAGATGTCATGCCTGCTTGAAATTTTCAATATATATAAGTACCAGGCCCATCCTCTACCTATAATGGTAACACTCAGTACTCTACTCTAATATTTTAGAGTCACCGCTATTAGATTAGAGTATTGTTGACATGTCATCTTTGGAAGAATAGTATACAAGACTAGTATCCCCCTTTGGAGATTCCTTCTCGGTCAACTACCAACCTCTTTTGAAGAAAGGTTTTTTCAATAACTATATAGAAAAAGTACATGTCCTATACTAGATATCCCATAGCTGAAGAATCATATGTTCCTCCTAAAGCCTATTTACAATAGTACAGAGAGATATGGGGGGTCGGCATATTAGGCATCTCAGTACTCTACTCGATGGTACTCTTATATATAATTATAGAAGAGTTCCTGATATATAAGTATGATATTGCTTGATAGTTTGATACTCAACTTCCATGATCCCTCCTCATTGCCATAGATCAGATCAGAAACACTAACTAGCAACAATGTTGTTCCTCTAAATTCTTGGTGACTACTGTGGAGTACTGCATCACAAATTATATTGCAACCACTACCTGTATTGAACGGCTGATCTAAGGGACTACTACCGGAGCAGGATGCAAACCCCTCTCCTAAATGGATGGTATACTTGGATTTAGAACTCTCTTTCAAGCGTTCTCATTCACGGCTCACATTCGGAAAAACCTCAATAGACAAAAGGAGGAGAAAATACAGCGGTAGTTCCTTCATATTCAATATCAAATAAGATTGATGGAATTACAAGAACCCCTTATAATTCATGTTTTAGACTCTATATCATATCATTTCAAGGGCCAAGAAATCTATATCAATCTATTTTATCGATATAATATAGCCAGTTACTCTTATATATTGATAATTGGTACCGATGTAAAAAATAACCTTGTGAATATGAGATGATGGGGGTGTAAGAGCAGGCATTGGGGAAATTGCAGTGGAAATGAAGGTGTTCAATAGCGACGATGTTGTTAAGTGGAGTTTAGAATCAAATCGGTTCAGAGAAAAGCAATCGATGAAAACAATCAACTATATATGGATGGGGAAATTGCGAGCACAACAGATGGAGACCTGCACTAACAAGGTATGGGCATTGGTGGTCGAGTATAGGCTTCCCGGTGAACAATGAATGCATCGAACTAGCCCAGGCTTGGAACCTCAGCATAAGAGCTCCCAATATGAGTTCAAAGAAACCTCTAGGTAAAAGGGAAACAAGTGGCTGGCTAACCAACAAAGATTTCTAGTCTTGGAACACAGTGGTTGGAAGGTCCGGGTCCTCCATCCGTATAATCTAGATAGTCAGATACTGAATGTATCCCAAGTCTTCCAAGGTCTGGTTAGATAATGCAGGATACTCTAAATTATAAGAGGAAAATAGACAGTACAAAGTGGTTTGTACCGTTTGTTCTGTGTCAACCGTCAAGTTGCCTATACCAACCTCACCACCCTGCGTTCACTCCCATATGCCAACTACTACACACCAATACCACCAACTCATCATCCTATTGGAATTGTCCCCCTTCAGCCGGGTCGGAAGACCTACACTATATAGAAGTGTACATGGGGAAGCAGTCATGAGTGCATGGTCAATATATATAAGTATCGGCGGGAACGACTTGATATAATAAAGGTAGTAATACTATTAGAGTAGAGTACTAAGGGGAATCAAACCAACAGATATGGAACCTTAATATATTAAGTACCATGCTATATTGGAGTTTTCATTGAAATTTGGAAGGGGGTGACGATCGAATAGGAAACGGGGATATGAAATTGGGTAAAGTAGCTCCTGGTACTTATATATATTTCCTAAAGTCCAATTATATAATCGATCTTCTAGTTGAGTACACCAGGCTGAGTGATCCGTTGATCCCCCCAACTTTCCAGCTCAATGGGGAAACGGTATGGTTCTCGGTATAATATAGGTAGTAGACTATGAGTCGACACCACCATGCCTTCAGCTAGGTATGGCTCATGGCACCATTGGGGAGGGAATTATCTACTACCTATATTATACCTTTTCCTTGATATTTCGGAAGGGAGGACTATTAGAGTAGAGTACTGACATTTCACCCAACCTGCCCACTGGAAGCACAGTTACCTAGAAAACCCACGAGCACACCATCACTAGAACAAGAGTAGCAAGGAAGACAATGCCAATGCCTACACTCAACTAGAAAAGAAGATATCATAGAGTGAAAGTGGTACCATCTATTCTATCTATTCGGAGAACATAAGAGGAAAGCGGGAACCCAGTACCTTCCAATATAGAATGTCAGCTCAACCAGGTCAGGAAAGTAGCTCATACCTAAATCCAATCATGTATGACCACTACTCCAACCATGTGCACTCAGGTACCCTAGTGGTGAATGGGGTGCAAGAAAGGCCAGTGGGATGGAGAGTACTTACTCTACTCTAATAAGCCCATCGATAGATCTAATAATCCACGGGGGGTGGGAACACACTTACCCTCGATGCCTTTAGAAAACGTTGTCATCTATTTGGGGTCATTTCTTAGGGGGCTCACCATTTTCAATACTCTAATCTAATAGTGGTCATCATCGGGATCCCGAAAACCCAATCAGGCATTATAGAATGGGGTTTGTGTGACGAGTCTGGCATTCATGATACTAGGAAGGGGGGTTACCGATACAGGGCGATACCCCTATAGAATATATAAAAAGGGGTGGGGTATCTTGCTGCGTACTTGGCTTGTGAACTGTAGTACTCGATCAAACTAGACTTCCCAATGGTTCTTGAGTAGATGGTGGTTGACTGGTTCATCTATATACTACTTATATATAGGATTTAGATAGGGTTATATCCATCCTTTCATGTGTGACCCCCTCCCCTTAGCAATTGGGCCCTAGAGACTTTATTGTTTCTGATTCTTGATTACTATATATACATTCTGATATGGTGTAGTTAAATATCTTGACATTCAGTACTCTTCTAATAGTGTGAGTCATGAGTGGTGACACTTTGGGATGTTATGGGGGGTTTTATAGGTGGGGGAAGCAAAATTGGGTTGGATCACCTTGTGAATTGATTCATTCCTGCATGGAAAAGAAGTTGCAAGACAGTTCATGGGTAATGATCAGCTATTTATGGGTACTCTTCCTATAACTATATAGGAAGAATACCTAGACATGGGGAGAAGGGATCAAAAGAATGGCCAAATTTTTTGAATGCATCTCTTATTATTATGGGCATGTCATGTTTAAAGATGTGAATTGGATATCCCATGTGGGTTTGATACGGACCAGTTTTGGATCTCATCTAGTTAGATCAATGCCACTACAATGTCCCAAAAGAACCTTGCTTCATTTTCTTTTTCCCTGGAAACCGCTACGAATCGCTCCACCTTTTGCAGGTGAAAGGCAATATCATCATTCCTATGACAGTTCTATCAAACACGGTAGCGCTTAGGGATCCAAAACTATTACCTATATTATACCAACCCTTTGGTTAAAATGGATTTCAGTCTGGGGGAATAGATGGAGTTCAAATGATACACGGTGGGGGATAACAATGGCACAACTCGACCCGATAGGGAGGATGTCAAAATTCAATGCTACTACAATTGGGTTGGTTCAAACATAGCGTAACGTATCATTTTCCATCGTCCAGCTCTATCTACTAGGTATTCAGTTGAACAGACCAGGCAGTGATCGGGAAACCTACCCCTAGAGGAACCTAGCAGTGCTTGATTCAATCAGTTCTTCAGTCCTCAAGTACATATTTAATAAGATCAACCACTTGTTTCATGTCTCACCAACTGCTATGATGGTACCACACCTTGAACATGGCCTAACTGCAGTGTTGGAAATGGCCATTGCACTGGAAAGTAGAGAAGGCATCTCAAAAGTGCATACAGGATTGAATCGAAATTGGAGTGGAACGCACGCTATCGATTTAATGGGCGGTACTACTCTGGGGGTGGAAGAACCACCAAATCAACTCCAATTGAGTGGGAAAAAAAGCCCATATGCTTTCTTCGGAGCTTAAGTCATCACTCGAGTAACACTTCTTGATGATCCCATCACTACAGCATGGGGTTCGGTATACACGGAAATAGTAGCGAACCTCATAGAAAAGGAGATGATTTGGGAATGGCTAGTTCAATGCATTGGACGAGTTGGTTTGATGGAATGATTGATGATGGGAATCGAGCAGCCATCAATCACCCTAAAGGTATGATTTAACTACTAGAACTCATTTTGGAACTACTGGAATATGAGGCTCTTGGTGTTTGGAACCCAATCTACTATTTCACTACTGGACTCGGTCAATCTCCAATCGGCATATCAAAGTGCAGTATTCATCACTCAAGATGTCTCCCTTCTCCCGCGATAGCAAAACCAACCCATTCATTCTATCACTACTAGCATCTCTCATTCTCTCTTGAGTAGAAATGAACTGAAGAGGATCAAGTGGATCTGTCTCTAGTGTGCTGTTCGATTTCACGGGGAAGCCATAGCTCGAAATAAAGTCCTCACGATGGGAAAACAAACAAGAGGGTTGCTTGAGTCCAATGTTTATTATGTTGTTGTTGGTGTAGCGGCTCGATACAGTATGCTTGGGGTGAAAGTGTGGATTGCATTCAACCAGCATCCACCTAGGTCATAGTTACAGCCAACCAAGTGACCATCCAAACAACTGCGACTATATATCGACAATGTTATACGACCAAGAACAAGGCAAGAACTTGCCAAGGAACACGACTTGCTTATGGAAGATATGGTACTAATAGTAATGGTTTTTCTCGGATATCATTTTGATCATTGGAAACAGCTTCTAGTTTGATCGTCCACTATTGCCCGAAGGTGAAGAGATGTTCTCGAGTGCGAGTAGTGGTTCCATTGACCCAGAAACCCTAATAAGTATGCATGGGAAGAGGTAAAGGGGTACCAAAGGGAACGATGGCTATTGTCTCCCCAAGAAAACTCCTATTTGAATTGGATGGTCAGTTGTCGATTGCTATTTTAGATGATAGCGTATCGGCGTAGAAACTATGTTCAAAAACTTAGGTGGTTCAGTGGTCAAAGCATTCCTTTAATAGATCTTGTGGTTCCATGCTTGGAGCCCTTCTCCGCCCATTTCTCCCATTAGACCCACACACCATCCTTATCTGATTACCCATCTGATGTTCATTCCATAACTCAAATAACTTAGTCCCACCTCTCAGATACCACACATACCGTTTCACCCACTTGGCCACCATTGCTACTGCTCTCATTTATACTCAGAAAAAGTTCTCGTACTGACTTGACTCTGCTGACCTGCATTCCGTAGCGGTACTTCAACCTATAGTTCTCCCCCCGCTTCCTAGCAGCCCCCTCTAATACCCAATAGTACCAGATCACCTCTTCCCTTGAACTGCTACTACTATGTCTAGTATGTGATTATTCCCAAACCGTTAGGCCATCAGAGCCAAAGGGTACCGCAAGTGTTGTGATAGAACATTAGGCAACGAGCATTGGTATAAGATGATCCAGTCGTTAGTGGCTACGTATTCTATAATAGACTATATAGAGTAGATTTCAGTACTTTATTCTATATAGTCTACTCTAATAGTCTAGTTTTCCATCCCGTGAGAAGGAAAATCCACCGGAGCGTTGGGGTCTAAGTTCTTAGGGGTTGTTTATAAAGGTAAATTAGGATCTATTGGGATTCTATATGAATCCTTTCAATTAACTCATTGACTTTATGTTTGCTCACTAACTGCACTATTGGAGTAGAGTACTGAGCTACCTGCGTTTGGAGCGGCAGTGGTCCACCTCGAACCTTCCCGTATCAATTGTTAGCGGACACCTAACTCTCAACACTATTAGATTAGAGTATTGACCTTGTTCTGATCGAGTTGGGGATCTTAGATGCTTTCACTTCCTAAACTTCTCTTCGCATCTCCCTTTGGAAGAAATACATTATCCAAATAACTTATAACCACTCTTTTCGTCATCCGAGGGCTCACCCGTGACCATGGAATGGTTGTGAGAGTTGATAAAGTCCTAGTATGACGTCTTTCTAGGGTTAACGGGGTCAATCATAAATTTTGAACTTGGTACTGATATATATTTCCACTTCACTTCTGGATTTTTGACCCTACTACCTATATTATACTGAAGACCAAGCAATCAAACTCCATAGTTAATGCTATAGGCTTGAGCGCTAGCATGCGAAGGGAGTGACTTCTTTTATTATCTACTAATCAAATTTCATATTATTCTTACTATAATGTTCCTAACTATAATATCTTCTCTTAAGCTATCAAAGAAGCCTACATGACTAAAATAGATAAATCCCTCTACAACTGTTGGTATATTATAGATAGTAGAATTGATTTGATGTACTTAAAGAGGTCTCAAAGGATTTCTTCTTTATAGGTTGTAACATAACAAGATAAGAACTTACACTCGCTCGATTTCTTCCTTTAGAATTGAAACTGGATCTAGATGAGTAAGACCTGAACCCTCAATGGCTAGATCGATAGTAATGGAACTTGGTCACTCGCTTTAACCCATATTCCATAGAGTAATCCACTTCTTCTCTCCCTTACACCCTGAAACTAGGGCTATAACATACTCATACCTTCAAAAGGTGAAAAATAAAGCATAAAGACTCGAAGAGGGTTGAAAAGGCCATTTTCAACTATATAGGGTTAAGTACCATAGATTTGACCCTTTCTATCCCTTAGATATAAAGTAGCTGAGACTCAAAGAGGGATCTTTTTTATAAAATGGGGTATGGTTCTAAACCCTTATATATAAGTATAATGTTACAACCCGTCCCCCGGGGCCCGTTCTGTGACTACCCCAAGCCCACCTTCCATAGGCTAGGGGCTGGCAACTAGCACCAAAGGCATATTACCTAAAACTAGGAAGGCATTGCCTTTATAACCTATAAGAACACGCAACTAAGTACACAGCAAGATATGAACTCAAGTAAAATAAATAGTCAACAGAGTGAGTGCAGTAAGTAAAAGGGGCCAGAATACAAGCCCAACTGGAAAGTACAAGTACAACTGAAATACAATACATCTGAAGGAAGAGAAAGACAACTATTGGGTTTTCCTTCTAGGTTCCTACCTAAAGGGTAGGTACGGATTGCCTCCTCATCACTCCACATCCACTCGTATCCTCTGTGTACCGACACGCCATATGGTCCACCTCTGAGCACCGTCCAGTCCTAGTACTCTCAACCTCAATCAGTGTTGTCCGTCATCTGCACCAATCACAACGAGGTGCAGGCATAGCCCGTGCAGGGGTGAGTATAACGATACTCAGTAGGGACGTCGAGACCCTCAAGGTCTCACAAATCCACAAAGGATAAAACTCGGGTTATGAAGTCAACTGTCAACCCTAGTTAGGTATATGCCCATACATATACTCAAGTTATCAAGTATACCCATCTCAATCATGAGGAATCACAGGGTCCAACCCAAAAGCCCAAAGCTCAACTATTCCACAAAGGAAAGAAAACCACAAAGGCAAGTACCACATAGGTATGCCACACAGAAGAATACCACCAAGGTATTACCATAAAGGAAAGTACCACATAGGTACGAACTCATCTCACAATAGGTATAACTTAGGTACAGAAATAGAGATAATTAGATGTAACTACTGAATCATATTACTCAGTTAAGAGGCAGACCCACACAGGATCACTTTGTGCTGACCCACATAGGATCGATCGGTGTTGACCCACATTGGATCGCTTAGTGTTGACCCACACAGGATCTCTAGGTGCTAACCCACACAATATCTCTAGGTGTTGACCCACACAGGATCACTCAGTGCTGAGCCACACAGGATCTCTCTTCATTCTTAACATCACAACTAGCTACAGGGTTCCCGCACTATGATCAGTTGTCTCCAGGAGGGTTCGCTCCACAAGCCACTGGTTGATACTCAAACTTCCACAAAGTCTCACGAAGAAGTATCTCAAAGGACCGCCACATCATAGGTGTCTCAATGCAATAGATGGTGCATCAATCGGGCGCCCAGTCTGTGAGTTATTAGCCTTTTAGTCTCGAGGGCCTGGTTGGATTTGTGATTGATCCAACCCGGTCATTCCCCAATTTTATCCAAAACTCTAGTGGAGTATACTAAAAATATTGTCTCACTCCAAGGTTTCCATCGCCACTGGCATTTCGTCAATCAGACATTCGGTGCCAAAGTTATGGTCAAAAGAGCGTAAATGGGTTGAAGTGAGTTCATGTCTGATCTGACCCGGCCCAACCCAGGCTGGGTCGAACCGGCCCGACCCTCTAGGTCCGTCCCGACCTACTGGGTGGTCCAGCAGGCCATGAGGTCCGCGAGGTACCGCGGAGCGATTCATCCGCATACGGTGTGAGTTCGCGGCGCAGATCGGCCGCAGGGGTGTTGTGAGGGCACAGGGAGGCTCGACCACGGGAGGCGCGTGACCGCGGGGCGGCACGAGACCACGGAGAAGCTCAGCCGTGGAGGGTGCCACAAGGGTAGCTCAGCCATAGGCGGCGTGAGACCGCGGGGTGGATCGATCGCAAAGCATGCCGCGAGGGCGGATCGGCCATGGGGGTACCACAAGGGCACGAGGCAGCTCAGCTACGGAGGGTTCCGTGAGGGAGGCTCGGCTACAGGGTGTCGCGAGGGCGCGGGGCGGCTCGGCTGTAGATGGAACGGGGCCTTGGGGTAGCTCGGAGGGCCACTGGTGGCACGGTTAGGCCGCAGGGTGGCGCGGTAGGCTGTGAGGCAGCGCGGCTAGGCCATAGGGCGGCATAGCAAGCGGCGGGGTGGCAGAGCGCTATGAGGCACGGAGGCCACGAGCGGCAGAGCACCATGTGTCATGGAGACCGCGGGCGGTGGAGCCACAGGCAACGGTGGCCGCGGGGTGGTGTCATTTCCTTCGTCGCCTTCATCGTGGTTGATAGTCGTCCTCCTCCATCGCGAAGAACATGAGAATTTTCCCAAGAAATTCAGAGAGGACAGGCTATGTTTGTTTGGCCTGTACTCTCTGCATTAGAGTGGTAGCAAGCAACTATAATACTTGAATCACAATAATGTCAAGAATGGGTAATGGAAATAATTCAAACACCCTCCCTACCTCATTCATTTGTTTTTGTCGATGAGGAGGGAAAGACGATCGTCGATTGAAGACGTCCCACGTTGGAGGATGTACCGAGGAAGAAGTTGAAGCCAAATTCGGTTTTCTTTGTTGGTGTTCTTCGTTGGAGAGCTTTGTCCCAATTTACCAAGTTTCTCCCTTTTGCCAAGAGTTTTCCCCAATTCCAACCAAAAATGAAATTAGCCAACATTATAGAATATGTTGGCATAATTTCAAATTAGAATAATTAATTAATTGAGTTGGTGGGTTGGCTTAATTAATTAAGGAAAGGGGTTAGCACAATTAATTGGGGAATCTCAAGAGGTTTCTCCCCACTTAATAGGTAGTTCAAGAGGTTTCAAGCCTCGGGTGGTCCCCACCACCATAACCTCTCATGGTAGGTTATTTCAAGTGGTCCCCACCTGTGAAACATCCACATAGAAGCTCAAACAAATAAAATAAAAATGTTACACAATTTTTATTTTATTTTATTCTTTCATGAAAAACCCAAAAATTAAATTTCACCCTCGACCAACTGTCATCGAGGTGAAAGTCTCCTTAAGCGAATAATGGCACTGCAAGTTCAACGGTGTCCTCATATTTCAATTCTGAGCACCGGTACAAAATTTAGAAAATCCTGCTCGCACGTTTACTGAACATACCTAAAATAAAGTTCATAAATTCATTCCAGGTACTACAGGCCTCAGAATCATGTGACATCAATTTTTTCAGACTTTGAAAATGCCCATTTATTAAAAAAATTACATAGAATTTATGGGTCTTTACATTCTCCCCACCTCAGGGCTTTACATCCTCGTACCACATCACAAAGTAGGTAAACAAGTGGGGGTACTGAGCACTTATCTGAGCCTCCCACTCCCATGTTCTCTCCTAGAGGTTCCCATACTGCGAGCGAACGCATGCCAGAGGTATCGACCACCCATGAAGGAACCACTCCTGTTGATCCTGAATATCTATTGGAACTTCCATAAAATTCACCCCATTGTCGACGTCCATCTCTCTGTGTTCGATGATGTGAGAAGGGTCGTGCACATATCTCCTCAGCTGGGATACGTTGAAGACTTTATGCACTCGGTGCAACTGAGGTGGAAGAGCTAAGCGGTAAGCCACCTCACTAACTTTGATGAGAACCTGAAAAGGTCTGATGAACCACAGAGATAACTTGCCGCCTTGGCCAAATATCCACAAACCTCATTGAGGTGATACCCATAGAAAGATGTGGTTTCCATCCTCAAACTCCAAAGGTCTTCATCTTCTGTCGGCATAAGACTTCTGCCTGCTCTGTGCAATCTTCATCCGCTCCTGGATGATCTGCACATTCTATGTGGTAGCCTGTACCATCTCTGGTCCCACTAGTGTTGACTCCCCAGGGTCAGTCCAGCACAAAGGTGATCTGCAAGGTCGCTCGTACAATACCTCAAATGGTGTCATCCCAATGGTGGAGTGATATCTATTTTTTTATGCAAACTCCACCAAAGGAAAGTGATCCTCCCAACTGCGACCGAAGTCAAGGACGCAAACACGCAGCATGTCCTTGAGGGTCTGAATGGTCCACTCAGTATGGCCATCCATCTGAGGATGGAAGGTGGTTCTCAAACGAAGCAGCGTCCTGAAAGCCTCCTACAACCCCTTCCATAACTGAGAAGTAAAATGTGTATCACGATCAGAGACAATCATTGAGGGTACTCCATGTAGCTGCACAATCTATTGCACATAGAGGTTCCCCAAGATCTCTACTGAACCCTGCTCTCTAATCGGTAGGAAGTGGGCTGACATGGTGAGTCTGTCAATGATCACCCAAATCGAGTCATGTCCCCTGGATGTATGTGGAAGTCCTGTCACGAATAACATGGATATCTCATCCCACTTCCACTCTGGGACCTCTAAAGGCTAAACCAAGCCTGCTGGTATCTAATGCTCCACCTTCACTTGCTGACAAGTGAGGCACCGAGAGACAAACTCTACTACTTCTTTCTTCATTCCCGGTCACCAGTGCTGTCATCGGAGGTCCTGGTACATCTTCACCACACCTAGATGTACTACTAGAGGGGATGTGTAGAACTCCCTCAACACTTCCTCCCGAAGCGACACCGGTGCCATGGTACATCCTCTGAAGAGGATGACATGCTCCTTACCTTCATAAAATCCATCAGGTACCTGTCCTGTGGATATTTGTGCACATCATGCCTTGTAGTCAGCTTCCCCGCACAGCACCTCCCTGACTCGCTAAAGAACTGGTGGAGTGACTGTAAGATACTGAAGAAAAGCTGCTCCATCTCAATCCACAAAGGATATCTGCAAAGTGGTCAGTTGCTCCATCGCGTTTCCTAGAAGTTGTATACTAGATCTCCTGCTGAGTGCATCTGCTACAATGTTCCCATTACCAGGAGTATAGACTATCTCAAAGTCATAGTCCTAGAGGAACTCAAGACAATGTTGTTGTCTCAGGTTTAGTTCCTCTTGAGAGAAGATATACCTGAGACTCTTGTGATCCGAGTAGACTGTAAAATGTTTTCCCATTAGATAGTGTCGCCACATCTTCAAGGCAAATACCATTACTGCTAACTCTAAGTCATGGGTAGCATATTTCTGCTCATGTTTTCTCAGTTGTCAAGAACCATATGTGATAATTGTTCGCTCTTGCATCAGGACACATCTAAGCCCGGTCCCTGATGCGTCGTAGTAGACTACGTACCCTACGCCCTCCTCTGGAAGCCTTAACATGGGGCACTAGTCAGCCTTTGTCTCAGCCCCTGAAAACTATGTTGGCATCTCTCTGACCACACAAAGGGTTTACCCTTCTTCGTCAAGGCTAAAAGTGGTGCTGCAACTCTAGATAAATCTGGTACAAACCTCCGGTAATATCCGGCCAAACCCAGGAAACTATGTGTCTCTGTCACACTCTTGGGTGGCTCCCAAGCAAGTACCACCTCAATATTCACTTGATCCACTACAACTCCAGCCTCTGAGATGACATGTCACAGAAAGTGAACCTCTCAGATCCATAACTGGTACTTCGAGAGCTTACCATAAAACTGATGCTCTCTGAGTGTGTCCAGTACTACCTACAAATGATAGGAATGCTTCTCATCAGTAGTTGAGTAGATCATAATTTCATCAATGAAGACCACCACAAAGAGATCAAGTTATGGCTAAAATATCATGTTCATGAGTCCCATAAACACTGTTTGAGCATTGGTTATGATGAGTGTCCTAACCAAGAACTCGTAATGGTCATACCGACATCTAAATGTTTTCTTATGCACATCCTCATCTCATACTATGAGCCGGTGATAGCCTGATCTGAGTTCTATCTTCGAGAACCACTGTTCCCCCTTCAGCTGATCAAAGAAGTCACCAATCCTCAGAAGTGGGTACTTATTCTTCATTGTCATCTGGTTCAGGTGCCGATAGTTAACACAAAGTCTCAAGCTCCCATCCGCCTTCTTGGTGAATAGAATCAGGGCTTCCCAAGGAGAAACACTGGGCCTAATGAACCCCTTTCTCTGCAAGTCCTCTAGTTGTACCCGCAGCTCACGAAGCTCTGTGGGAGCCATACGATATGCTGGTGTACATATCGGTGTCATACCGGGGTACAAGTCAATGTAAAAGTCCACCTCTCTATAAAGAGGTAGACCCAGAACATCATCAGGGAAAACATCCGCGTACTGGTCCACCACTACAGGATAGATTGGACTCTCCACATCAACCGCTCCAAGGGTAAGGCTAGACAACTGATGAGTGATCGGCTGCACTCTCCTCTGGGTAAGTCCATCCTGTGTTTCATAGGCTCTCTTCTCATCGGTGAAGGTAAACCTAGTCTCATCTATGTGGACACACCCCACTTTATGCCTAATATAGTTTATCTATGCATGGACTATAGATAACCAGTCCATACCCAAGATGACGTCGTAAGGCCTTGACACTGCTACTAGGAGATCCTGTCCAAAGCTCTCACCTCCTAGAGTAAGCTCTCACTATCGGCATCGGTGCGTAATCATCGAATCCACTCCCGTAGGATTCTCTAACTGTAAGGATCGATCCAACGACTCTGTCGGAATCTCTAAGCTCCAAACGAGGGCAGTGGAACTAAAAGAATGACTGGCACTTGTGTTTATAAGTACTGCAACTAAGGTAGAATAGACACAGATCGTACCACGTATTATCTCTGGAGCGCCGTGGTCGTAGGTCCCAGCTGCCTAGAGTTGGGCTCTCCCATGTCCACTTGCTCCCTACAGTCGGGGTGGGCCTCTTGGTGGTGGTGGTGGTAACATATCGAATCGTCACCCACAGCTAGCTGCACGACCAGCTCCTCTTCCACGTCTGCCTGCTCCCTACGAACCTCCTCGGTCGAACCTCTGTCTCTTCCTGGGAGGTCCCTCGACCGTCTTCTGATCATCCGTACGGAGGTTCGTACAGTCACGAGTCATGTGACCCTACCCGCTGCATGCGTAACATTGCCCGCTCCTGGCATGACTGGCTCTGCCTCGGGTTCCCCGCACAACCAAATCTGAATCTTGCAGTCGTCCACCTATAGGTATGGTCCTTTTGGACCTCTGTGTCATTTGTCTGCTGCCAGTTGTAGAAGACTCCGCTACATGATGACTGGTAGTGGGTCTCGCTGCTGGTGATTGCTCAGCAAGGAAACTCTCCACTAAGATGGATCTCTCTAACACCCCCTCCTGCATCAGGATGCTGATTGAGATCATCGAAGCCCTGATCTCCTGCCTGAGCCCCTTCTCGAAGGTCCGGGCCCTAAAGAATGGGTCCCGCACTATATCAGTGGAGTATCATGATAGGTCGGTGAATCTCTCAAAGTACTAAGCCACAGTCCTGCTGCCCTGTTGCAGATGAAGTAGCTCATGTATGCGCACTGCGCAAAGAGTCGATGGGACAAACTCTGCCCGAAATAGGCTCTCGATGTTTTCCCAGAGAAGCTTCACCTATTTATGAGCCTAAAGAATCAAGATCCACTATCTTCCTGCTGCTTCCAGTAGAAGACTGGTGGAAAGTTTCACCATGAGATCGGCTGGTGTTGCTACTAGTCGGAAGACTCTCACTACAGGCTCCAACCAATCCTCAGCCACCTGTGGGTCCGTCTCTTCACTGAACTTGGGTGGCCTCTAGAACTGGAACTCATGCAATGCGCTCAAGCAGTGTGCACCCTCTACTACTGGGGTAGTGGCATTGGTGGCCCACCGAGTAATGGTACCGCTGGTTCCTCTACTGGTGCCTCTACTGGAAGAGGGTCATGCACCGAGGCCTCGTTGCTCGGTGGGTTGTCAGTGCGTACTACATCCGGAACCCTAGATGGTTGTCTGCATGGAGGCATCCTGAAAAGAAACAGGTGCATCACGGTCAATAAGTTATATCTGGTGAGCTGACTCAAGAGATCACAAAAAAACTCTTGAAAACACAAATGCAATCAGTGTTTTCGTGCATTGAGTCAGAAATCAGAAGTTAGGGTCCTGGTGTATGGATACGTTAGCCAATACACCAACATTGAATTCTCTAAACTGATAACCACACTCACTACACTTAACACTATTGCTGTTAAAAAGATCAGAGTCATATGTTATATGGTAGAACCAACTCCTCTGATACCAATTTGTCACGACCCGTCCCTTGGGGCCCGTGTCGTGACTACCCCAAGCCTGCATTCCATAGGCTAGGGTTTGGCGACAAGCACCAAAGGCATATTCCCTAAAACCGGGAAGGCATTGCCTTTATAACCTATAAGTACATGCAACCAAGCACATAGAAAGATACGAACTCAAGTAAACTAAACAGTAAACAGAGTGAGTGCAGTAAGTAAAAGGGGCCAGAATACAAGCCCAACTGGAAAGTACAAGTACAACTGAAATACAATACATTTGAATGAAGAGAAATACAGCTACTGGATTGTCCTATGAGGTTCCTACCTAAAGGGTAGGTGAAGATAGCCTCCTCAACACTCCACATCCACCTGTCTCCTCTGCGTACCGACACGTCGTATGGTCCACCTCTGAGCATCGTCCAGTCCTAGTACTCTCAGACTCGATTAACATTGTCCATTGTCTACACCAAACACAACGAGGTGCGGGAATATCCCATGCAGGGGTGAGTATAACGATACTCAGTAGGGACCCTAAGACCCTCATGGTCTCACAAATCCACAAAGGATAAACCTCAAGGTATGAAGTCAACTGTCAACCCTAATTAGTTATATGCCCATACATATACCTAATTTATCAAGTATACCCATCTCAATCATGAGTAATCATAGGGTCCAACCCAAAATCCCAAAGATCAATTGTTCCACAAAGGAAGGAAAACCACAAAGGCAAGTACCACACACGTACGCCACATAGGAGAATACCACTAAGGTATTACCATGAAGGAAAGTACCACACAGGTATGAACTCAGCTCACACCAAGTATAACTTAGGTACAAAAGTAGAGATAATTAGATGTAAATACTGAATCATCTTACTCTGTTAAGAGGAAGACCCATACAGGATCACTCGGTGCTGACCCTCACAGGATCGCTCGGTGATGACCCACACAGGATCGTTTGGTGCTGACCCACACAGGATCGCTAGGTTCTAACCCACACATGACACTAGGTGATGACCCATAGAGGATCTCTCGGTTCTGACCCACATAGGATCACTCTTCATTCTTCACGTCACAGCCAGCTACAGGGTTCTCGCACTATGATCGCTTATCTCCTGGAGGGTTCACTCCACAAGCCATTGGTTGATACTCCAACTGCCATGAAGTCTCATGAAAAAATATCTCAAAGTTCCACCACGTCATAGGGGTCTCAACGCAATAGACGGTGCGTCAATCAGATGCCCAGTCTATGAGTTATTAGCCTTTTAGTCCAGAGGGCCTGGTTGGATTCGTGCTCAATCCAACCCGACTGTTCCCCAACATTATCCAAAACTCTAGTGGAGTATTCCAATGGTAGAGTCTCGCTCCAAGGTTTCCATCGCCACGGGTGGTTCGTCAATCAGACGTCTGGTGCTAATGTTATGGAAAAAATAGCATAAATGGGTCAAGTGGGTCTGGGTCCGGTCTGACTCGATCGGACCGACCCGGCTCGACCCGTTGGGTCTCGCTCGGCCCGTTGGCGGTCTGGAAAGCCGCGAGGTCCGAGAGGTGCCGAGAAGTGGTTCGGCCATGGACGGTGCGAGGCCGCAGGGTGACTCAGCCGCGGGGGTGCCGCAAGGGCGTGGGGCGGCTCGGCCGCGGGTGGCACGAGGCCGTGGAGGGTGCCGTGAGGGTGGCTCGGCCGTGGGCGGTGCGAGACCATAGGGTGGGTCGGCCACAAAGGGTTCCATGAGGGCGGCTCGGCCGCAGGGGTGTCACAAGGGCACGGGGCGGCTCGGCCATAGAGCGGCTCGACCACAAAGGGTGCCACGAGGGTGGCTCGACCGCGGATTATCGCGAGGGTGCGGGGTGGCTCAGAGGGCCACGGGTGGCGCGGCTAGGCCGCGAGGCAGCACAAAAGGCCATGGGGTGGTGCGGAAAGGCCGCGGGGCGGTGTAGCAGGCCGTGGGCTGCGGAGCGCCACGGGGTGCATAGGTTGCAGGCGGCGGAGCGCCATGGGGCACGGAGACTGCAAGCGGCAGAGCAATGGGTAGCGGTGGCCGCGGGGCGGTGTTTTTGCCTTCATTGCCTTCATCGCGGTTGATAGTCATCCTCCTCCATCGCGAAGAACACAAGAATTATCCCAAGAAATTCAGAGAGGAAGGGTCATGATTGTTTGGCCCTCACTCTCCGCATTAGAGTGGTAGCAAGCGACTATAGTACTTGAATCAAAAGAATATCAAGAATGGGTAAGGGAAATAATTCAAACATCCACTCTACCTAGTTCATTTGTTGTCGTCGATGAGGAGGAAAAGACAATCGTCGATTAAAGACATCCCACTTTGGAGGATGTCTCGAGGAATAAGTCGAAGCCAAAGTCGGCGTTCTTCATTGGCATTCTTCATTGGAGAGATTTCTCCCAATTCTCCAAGTTTCTCTTTTTTACTAAGAGTTTTCCCCAATTCCACCCAAAAATGAAATTATCCAACATTATTGAATATGTTGGCATAATTTCAAATTAGAATAATTAATTAATTGAGTTAGTGGGTTGACTTAATTAATTAAGGAAAGGGGTTGGCACAATTAAGTGGGAAAACCCAAGAGGTTTCTCCCCACTTTAGAGGGAGTTCAAGTGGTTTCAAGCCTCGGGTGGTCCCCACCACTATAACCTCTCATGGGAGGTTAGTTCAGGTGGTCCCCACCAATGAAACATCCACATGGAAGCTCAAACAAATAAAATAAAAATGTTACAAAAATTTTATTTTATTTTATTCTTTCACGAAAAAACCAAAAAATTAACTTTCACCCTTGACCAACTATCGTCGAGGTTAAAGTATCCTTAAGCGAATACTGGAACTGCGAGTTCAACGGTGTCTTCAGATTTCAATTCTAAGCACTGGTTCAAAAGTTAGAAAATATCACTCCCGCGTTTACTGAACGTACCCGAAATAAAGTTCAGAAATTCATTCTGGGAACTCCGTGCCTCAGAATCACATGCCGTCAATTTTCGAGGACTCATAAAATTTCCATATATTAAAAAAATTACATGGAATTTCTGGGTCTTTACATAGATCCTTCAGGGCATGGATAGGTATGTAAAAATCCTCTTATATCCATGGAACCTTTTACTCCCTAGGGATCACTCCATTCCAAACTATGGAAAAGAAAGTCTTGCTGATTATGTATAGACATTTTTTCTTGCAAGGAAATTGGAAGCTATCTAGATATTATCAGCTATAGAAATTTAATGGTTGTGACACTTATAAGTTGTATATTTAATTATATAGTTAGTTATAGAGAAGCTAGATATGGGTATTCTAGCATATAAAGAATCCTAACTATTTAATGAAAATACTAGAAACTTTCTTAGCAGAACTTCAAGATAGACACTATTAGAAGATTACTGACTAGTTTAGTTGATCTGTTACAACATCTTGGTCTTAGTATAAAGACAAATAGTTTACAGATCAATCTTGATAAGCTGTCAATAATAGATACTATAAAGATATAATCTCTCACTCTCCTTATCCCTTTAGAGAATTACTTTTTCTACGAGACACGCTATTAGAAGAGTACTGACGTTGAACTTGCATATATGCTATTTTATTACACCATTCTCCCTGTCCATTTAGGGTCCAGTTACCTTTCATTCATTCAATATCTATCTGTCTTGCGAAATAAAGAGGAAATTTGGCAGTTGCTTTAGCAGCTCCTGACCTCTTTCCTATCTATTTTTATTTCTAAGCATACATAGTGCTATCAGAGGACTTGAGTGATGAGATCCTTTGAGACCTCATCTAAATAGGTCTCGCTCCATCCTGTTGATTTGACTTGGGATGGGACTGGCTAACCCATGATCTCAGGTTCGAACTCATTATTATAGTGGTGCGGAACTCTGAATCGATCAATTGAATGGGACAAATCTAATCCTCATTCTATGACTGACTCGCCCATCAGTGCCTCAACTTCACAGACTTCCTAAGAGTTGAGATTTTCATATATTCATGTCTAATAGACGGATGAGAAAGAAAGATAAATAAGCATCACAGTGAAAGCAGAACCAAAACCAAAGGGATATGGAGCTTATGAACTATTTAGAAGAGTACATATCCCAATCTCTCTAAGCTCCCCTAACTTAATGAACCTTTCTATGCCGAAACCCCCCTCCATGCGTAGAAGAGAATGCTCGAATTCAGACGGAAATTGTTGTTCTCCCTCAACCTATGTCAGCTTCATCCTTTTTCTCCTCCTTGATTCTTCCTTTTTGATTGGTTCCAAACCTCTGATGAACAACTGAAGAGAAGGTCAAGAAATTCATTAACTACAGCTTCTCACTTCACCTAAGTCATCCCATTCAGGTACTCTTCTAATAGTAGGGATAAAAGAAAAGAAAAACGGAACAAACAACTCCCTTCGCGCAAACGTTGTAAAGTCGTTGGTTGTTGAGTCTTATCATTTATCTTTTTGTATTATTTAACCTGGATACTTTCTCTAATAAATATTAGATAGAGTTATGGTGGATTTTTGACCAACAAACAGAAGGTGGGACCCTTCAAAAGTAGGTTTCTATCATATAAAGTCTCATATACTAAAAAAATTTAGACTTCACACCAACCCAATCTCAATAAATACGGGAAGCGCCTATGAACTCAGATAGCCTTTCGGCCAGGTAATCTTCCTATATAGTTTAGAGTAGATTATTGATGCTTACTTCCTCTCTGAAATTATTTCTTTCTTCTCTTATGAAATTGATAGTTTGATCGAGTCAGTACTCTTTTAATAGTGGCTATTAGAAGAGTATCGCTTAGTGCTTATGCTAAAGCTGCTGACTTTTTAGCGTTTGGTATAATAAAGGTAGTAGACCTAATATTTAGATTAGTACTAGCTTGATTCTTCCTTTTTGAAAGGATAAGAGACTAGCCTAAGCTTTCGAGAATAATTGAACTATAGAAATTTTGTTGAACTATATTCATCATCAGTACTCTACTCTAATAGTCGATCGATTATTTAAGTGAATGCTTCTTGAACCTATGTTCAAGCTTATGCTTATATAATCTATCAATATATATAAGTATCAGTATCATCCTTCCTCACCCTCCCTAAAGGTTCTAAAAGATCTGACCCTAACTTTTAGGGAGGGTCAGGAACAAACTTCAACAACCATAAGAAAAATTCTTGGATACCATATAGAAGATTACCTGCTTGGGGCCATGGGTTCAGGACTGGATCGCATATAATCGCTGGTATTATGGTACTGCTTTGTGCTGGGTTGAATACTTCTTTGAGACAAAGGTCCTAGTCTTGAATTGGATATCACCTAGAATGATGTAAATATAACTAGATTTGGTCTTCTTTGGACGGTCTATGACCTGATTGTTCGCTTGGGAATGTCCTCTAGTATAGGAATACTCAAAGGGGAATGAATGGAATGAAAAAAAAAAAGAAAGGAGGAAAGTGGTTCGCTGGAGTTTGTCTCTGCCTATACTCTAGCTACCTATTATGCTCCAACCGCTTCCATCTTTGCTCCAAACTTTACCTCTATGGGATCCACTAGCATTGGTTCTCGAACTTCAACTAGAAATGGAACCAAAAACTTTGCCTTTGTAGCAGGCTCTACTGTGAGCTCCGGTACTCGAATTGGCTCAGATGTTGGAACAAGCTTTTGAGCTCCAACTGAATCTGAGTAAACGAGGTATGCAACCAACGATCATTGGTTTTGAATCAATGGGTGAACCCACTACCTATACCTTTGCTTCTGGATTTAATGCATGCTCTCGAACATGGACTAAATATAGATCTTCACCTAGAGACCTTGCCACTGAATCCACTGCTGGAACTTAGTCAGCTACATCTTGAACTGCTGCAACCTTCCTTCTCACTACTTTCTCTACTGGTGGTTCCAGATCAACTTCAATTAGTGCTTCTCACTTTTATGTTGTAGGGTAGCATGCAAAAACGAGATCTTCTATTGAATTTTTTACTTATAGCTTTTCCACGAGGTCTTCTGCCAGCTCTATCTATGCCTTTATTGCTTCAACTGAGTAAACCATTACTCTTGTCTATGCTTCCTATTTTTTTAATGAAATAAACCCAGGAAACCATTACCTCTTAAGCCTCTTCCTTTCCTCCTACTGCTCGAACTCCAACTAGATATGGAAAAGGAATGTGCCCCATATAGGTGATGGCTTTGGATCTTGACCTGGAAAGTCACGGATCATGTTTCATAACACACGACATCCCTTCCAGTATTTGTAGACATTCCATATACAGATCCCATTTCAGTTAGAAACCCATATCCCTTAGTTGCGGACGCGGATGTAGATGTAGTAGCCATGACAGGCGCTAGAGAAATTCCCTTTATTTCATCCCTTCTTCTTGATTAGCTCCTCATGTTGAAACTCAATTTCTAAAATCCCGTATTTTTTGCTTCATTGAGCAGATTGAATTGAACTTTCATGATAGGGTGAACCATTAAAGTCATTATCCTCGTCTTTCCAAAAACCTCGACTCGCCTCACTCTTTAGGAATGATCCTATGCAAAGATTGTATGAATCCCTTAGACGGAACACCTGTTTATTTTCCCGATACACTGCTAACTCGTAAAGCCTATAGTTCCTTTTAAGAGGTTTTATGGTCCCCATGAGCAGAATAATATTTCATTACTGGTACTTATATATATTGATCATCTAATCATGAGAAGTTATGAAAGTAAATTGTCACGAACCGTCCCCCGGGGCCCGTGTCGTGACTACCCCAAGCCTTCCTTCCATAGGCGAGGGTCTGGCGACTAGAATCAAAGGCGTATTCCCTAAAACTGGGAAGGCATTGCCTTTATAACCTTTAAGCACACACAACCAAGTACACAGCAAGATACGAACTCAAGTAAACTAAACAGTAAATAGAGTGAATGTAGTAAGTAAAAGGGGCCAGAATACAAGCCCAAATGGAAAGTACAAGCACAACTGGAATACAATATAACTGAAGAAATAGAAAGAAAGCTATTGGGTCATCCTCCGAGGTTCCTACCTGAAGGGTAGGTATAGATCGCCTCCTCAACACTCCACGTTCACCCATCTCCTCTACGTACCGATACTCCGTGTGGTCCACCTCCGAGCACTGTCCAGTCCTGGTACTCTCATCCTTGTTCAGCACTGTCCGTCGTCTGCACCGAACACAACAAGGTGCAGGCATAGCCCGTGCAAGGGTGAGTATAACGATACTCAGTAGGGACCCTGATATCCTCAAGGTCTGACGAATCCACAAAGGATAAACCTAAAATAATGAAGTCAACTGTCAACCCAACTTAGGTATATACCCATACATATGCCTAAGTTATCAAGTATACCAATCTCAATCACGAGGAAACACAAGGTCCAACCCAAAAGCCCAAAGATCAATTGTTCCACAAAGGAAGGAAAACCACAAAGGCAAGTACCACACAAGTATTACACACAGAAGAACACTTCCAAGGTATTACTACGAAGGAAAGCACCACACAGGTACAAACTTAGCTCACACCAGGTATAACTTAAGTACAATAGTAGAGATGATTAGATGTAACTACTGAATCATCTTAATCTGTTAAGAGGTAGACCCACATAGGATCGCCAGGTACTAACCCACATAGGATCGCAAGGTGATGACCCACACAGGATCGCTAAGTGTTGACCCACACAGGATCGCAAGGTGCTCACCCACACAGGATCGCTAAGTCCTGACCCACACAGGATCGCAAGGTGCTGACCCACACATGATCTCTAGGTGATAACCCAAATAGGATCGCTCTAAGTGCTAACCCATATAGTATCGCAAGGTGTTGACCGACATAAGATCGCTCTAAGTGCTGACCCACACATGATCGATCTACATTCTTCATGTCATAGCCATCTATTGGGTTCCCGCACTATGCTCGCTCGTCTCTGGGAGGATCCTCTCCACAAGATATTAGTCGAGACTCCAACTACCATGAAGTCCCATGAAGAAGTACCTCAAAGGTATGCCAAATCATAGGGGTCTCAATGCAAGAGATGGTGTGTCATTCGGACGCCCGGTTTGTGAGTTATTAGCCTTTTTGTCCTAAGGGCCTGGTTGGATTTGTGCTCGATCCAACTCGACCGTTCCCCCAACTTTATCCAAAACTGCAGTGGGTTATACCAAAGGAACCATCTCACTCCAAGGTTTCTGGAGGCACTAAAAGTTCATCAAACAGGCTTCTGGTGCCAAAGTTATGGCCCAAATAAAGTATAGGGTCGTATCTTGTCCGGGTCTGGTCCGACTCGGTTGGGTCGACCCGACCCACTGGGTGGCTCGGCCACGGGGTTGCACAAGGGCGCAGGGTGGCTCTGCCACGAGGGCGCAAGGCCATGGGGCAGCTCGATCGGAATGGTGGAGGGTGTGGGGAGGCTCGGCCGGAGTGGCCGGCCAGGAGGGCGGAGGTTGCGAGGCAGCTCGGAGGGTCACGACAACTCGGAGGGTTGCAGGTGGTGTGGCAGGTCGCGGGGCGGCGCGGCCAGGCCGCGGTGGCGGAGTACCATGGGGCGCGGAGGCCATGGGAAGTGGAGCGTCATGGGGTGCGGAGGCCACAGGCAGCGGAGCGTCATGGGGCACAGAGGCTGAGGGTGGTAGTGGCCATGGGGCGGCGTCGTTGCCTTCGTCTCCTTCGCCGCGGTTGATAGTTGTCATCTTCCATCACGAAGAACACAAGAATTATCCCATGAAATTAGGAGAGGATGGGCCATTTTTGTTTGGCCCACACTCTCCGCATTAGAGTGGTAGCAAGTGGCTATAATAATTGAATCACAAGAATAACTTGAACGGGTAAGGTAAATAATTAAAACACCCTCCCTACCTCGTTTGATTTGTCGACGGAGGTTGCGAGGAAGGAGACGACGTCATTGGGGATAGACAGATGTCGGTGACATCGGCGTCTCCTCGATGGTCGGTAGAGATGTTCCTCATTGGTGATCCTTCGACGGAATTTAGAGAAGAATTTGACGAAGGTGAATCATTCTTCATTGGCGTTCTTCATTGGAGAGATTTTCTCCCAATATTTATCCTCTCCCAATTCCACCAAATTGCAAAGTAGCCAACTTCTGATATGTTTCACCAATTTAATTGTTGGCATAATTTAAGTTGGATCCACTTAATTAATTGATGAGGTTGGCAAAAAATTAATTCAAAGGGGAGTGGCACCATTAAAGTGGGGGAAGTTTAAAAGGATTCCCCACACTTAAGAGGGAGTTCAAGGGAGTTTAGACTTGGGTGGTCCCCACCACCATAACCTCTCATGGGAGGTTTAGGCTCGGTGGTCCCCACCTCCATAACCTCTCATGGGAGGTTTTAGTTCAGTGGTCCCCACTTGTGAAACATATACATGGGAGTTTCAAAAGAAAATAAAAATAAAATCTACACCATTTTATTTTATTTTATTATTTCACGAATATGTGAAAAGCTAACTTCTACCCTCGACCTACTACGGTCGAGGTGAAGGTCTCCTTAAGGGAATACCGGTGCTGTGAGTTCAACGGTGCCCTCATATTTCAATTCTGAGCACCGGTTCAAAAGTTAGAAAATCTCGCTCGCACGTTTACTGAACGTACCCGAAATAAAGTTCAGAAATTCATTCTGGGAACTCCGGGCCTCGGAATTACGTGTTGTCATTTTTCACAGACTCGTAAAATTACCATATATTTTTAAAAAAAAATTACATGGGAATTCCATGTCTTTACATAAATCGTTTAAATATTAGTTTCAGTAACAACCACTACTAAACGCTCTAAAAGTTGTACAACGTTCGATTGCTCCTTTCTTTAAATTAAGGTATGTAATCCATAATATCTTCACTGAAATATGTTTCAATTGAATTATCTGGCTCGGTCTTCATTCAGGTTAACCACTAAGAAACCCACTACGTAAGGCACACGAACATCATCTATTAGAACTATCTTTGTATCGACTATTATGAAAGACCGACATTCCTTACTCGTCAGTTTGAGTGTCGGTATATGATCGAGATAACAACGCTTCCTAGCACCCATAGCTTGAACTTATGGTGGTTCACCTATGCCATGCCACAAATGCCGGATTTAATGAAATCCCAAACATCACAGCTAAGAGGTAACTCTTTATTCATACTACCCATGTAATAAAATATAATGTATATACCTAATAGCAAAGCTTCAACGTATTCATTGTCTTTCATCTTTAAGATTTTGAATATACTAACATATACATCCTTGTTAGGCACTACCTTCCCGCTAGAATCATTTAAAGAAATATCCTGACTTATTGTATAGGCAATATCTCCTGTTGGTTTTCTTACTTAAAGATATGAATCGTTAGAGCTCGAGGCCTTTTTTGGACTATATTGAGTAGAGTACTTGTCCGAGCCAATAAGCAAGACAAAGAAAGTCAACGTGACTATATAGAGTAAGTACTTGTTCTCAATGGCCATAGACCTTAATGGTTGGAGTGTGTTGGAGTGTGGTCAGACCCGAGAATGTCCAGGGGATGGAAGAATCATCCCTTGTTGGTACCAGTAGCCCTATGGTCAACCATCATCGTTATTCCATCCAACCTTTCCACCACCGCATCTATAGGCGTAGGATGTTGGGCCTCCAGTTTCGAATGATACTCACATTGACAAGGTTGCGATAGGATCTCAACCATTGGAAGAATGGTGGGAATGGTCCACATGGGCATGCTACTCAATTTATTCTATCTACCTGACAAGTACTCTAATATATATAGTGTGGAACATGTTTGGATGCACTAGTCACACTTCGTTCCTGAGCCTTTAGTTTCTAACTAAAGGTTCAGATCTTTTAGAACTCAGCTATTTCACCCTATTTGGTTTAGAAAGGGTTAGATCTACAGTACTTGATCCTATATAGTTTATCCCTAACAGTTACCGAATTTTGGACATGTCGTGATTGATTTGAGTCATTCCCGACCTTGTGCGGTAGTCGTTAACCATTGACTCGACTCACACTTCCGGCCTTGACCCCTTGTATGAGACACACGGATCTTCATTTATTGTTATATAAGGACCAATCGCTCAAAGGGAAGGGTCATATATCTTCAGAATGTTCCATGAGAGTCAAACCAACCCATTATGTTGAACTGACAAGTGTATTAGAGAGTCGAATGCACCTAATGGACACAATGAGTACCCAAACTGTGGAAACAAAATGGGATAGTCTTGGGCTATGGGGATAGAATTGCACGCGTATCTGGGTTGCATCAATTGAAATATGGTTAAATGTTCTAGTTTTCTAGTGACGTGAAAGGCATAGCGTTGAATATGGAGACCGAGCTTGTCCGTATAGTGGTGTTGGGGTTGGATACCACCATGGAAAAAGCAGATCAGGTCACACACACCGGTTCGATCGTGGATGTTCCTTTGGGGATGTGCCAGCTGGGTGTGTTTTCGACGCTTTGGGTGTTCTAATTGACAATACCTCAACTGCGCACCAGGAATCCGAGACTAGAAGTGTCAAACTGAAAGGTCCGGGCATTATCGAACGTCAACTAGTTCATGAGCCAATGCAGACTGGTCTTAAAGCGGTGGATAGCCCGATGCCTATCAGTTGTCGGTAACATGAACTCATCATCGGGGACCGAAAAATGGGAAAACCCAACATTGGGGTCGATATCATGATTTCCCAAAAGCAAGTGAACGCCACCGCTCAAGAATGAGACAAGCTCTATTGTGTATATGTAGCTATAGGATAGAAACACTCAACAGTTGCACAAGTTGTTCAAATACTCTTGGACACTTCCATCATGGGCTATTCCATTCTGGTGGCTTCTACCGCTTTGGAACCTTCTCCACTTCAATTTCTTGGATTGTATTTTGGGTGTGCAGTGGGGGAATATTTCAGTTATTATGGAATGCACGATGTGATCATATATGATGATATTTCAAAATAGGCAGTGGCATATCGACAAATGGCATTATTATTACACCAAACATCGTTCCATGAGGCATTCCCAGGTGATGTTTTCTATTTACATTCTCATTTATTAGAACGATCAGCTAAACGATCATAAAATATCGGTGTAGGTAGCTTGACCACCCTTCCCATTATAGAAACACTAGCGGGAGACGTCTCAGCCTATATTCCCACCAATGTGATCCCAATTACTGATGGACAAATCTACTCAGACATAAAGTTATATTATCGAGGTATGCGCCCAACAATCAACATTGGCTTATTAGTCAGTCGAGTTGGCTCAGCCACTCAAGTGAAAATTATGAAACAAGTATGTGGTGCTTCAAAACTAGAATTGGCACAATATCGAGAATTGGAAGCCCTTGCTCAATTTGGTTTATACCTAGATGAAGCGACTCAGGCTATTCCCAATCGAGGTGCCCGAATTACGGAAGTTTTGAAACAACCACTACATCATCCACTGGCTATTGAACAATAACTACTGGAACTATATGCAGCAGTCAATGGTTTCTTTGATCGAATGCATATTGATCGAATAACACAATATGCGATAGCAATCACACATAGCCTTAGATATGGTTGGCCTTTAAATCCGGATAGGCTTGCTGGGTTTACACTTGAGGTAAAGATGTAAACTGGTCACTTATTATACGAAATAGCTTCATTGATCGACTAGATAGATATAATATAGTAGACAAGTTCTTGTTCGTTCAACCGGTCATCATTGTGACTCACTAGCGGAAGCTACCTAACTATATAGAGTACTTGGAAACTGGATAGCTCTATATCTGGGTACAGTGATACAGTGAATGATCCAATACTCAAGAATGGATTCTTCTTTCTCAGTGAAAGTATCACTACCACATCTACTACCTATATTATACCGACTATGATGATACGAACTCTAATACCTATATTATACCGATGAAGGACCAATTCAAGGTTGCTGCTCTCTGTACTCTTCTAATAGTGAGTACACTACTCTAATAGTACCACCAAATCTCATCGATGTCCCCTATCTATATTATACCGACTTGATGACATAGTGAATTCAAGAGAGAGTGAAACAATTGAAAAAGTACGATATGGGTTCTGCGCATTCTCTGAAACACTATGCTCATCGGGGACGGAATAACTAGGTGGTACTTCAATACTCTACTCTAATAGTTTGGAGGTATGATGCTATTAGAGTGGAGTACTGACAAGCTGTGATGAATGTGATTGATGGTGACGGGTGTAGAACACTTGAGGGTGATTGGACCTAAAAATGACCACTGAATGAGTCAATACAGAGAGACAAACCATGGGGGTGTCAAGGTTCTAAACCCTTATATATAATATATATGTAGCACCTTACCGAATAGGGTGAAGTATCCGAGTTCTAAACCCTTGATAAATAAGTAGCACCTTTCTAAAGGGTAAGGAATCATAAGAGGTTTCTGGGACGAGCAGCTGCTTCCTCTTACCCAAAGATGTCAGATCTTTTAGAATCTTGGTGTGAGGCTCAAAGCAGCACCTCTGCTGGGACAATATTAATAGAGTACTGACCACCATCTAATTTCTTTGAACATGAAGTTTTTCTCCCAATCCTCAAGTGAAGGATTGGGAAGCGCCCCTAGTTGTCTCACCTCTTGAACTGCTTCCAATCCTTACCCTTAGAAAGTGTCAGATCTACAGTAATTGACCCAATATAGTTCACCCTAAGATATCAGATCTTTTAGAACCTTGATTTCCACACTGAACCCCCACCAATAACTCAGGAAGCGAATGAGGCATGTATTCTCATAATATTGTGTCCCAAGGTCTAGCACTCGCGCAACCAGGTGTCAAAGGTATCACTGGCTAGTGGCAATTTGTCACTGGCAACTTGAAGGTCCGTGCTAGTGTGAAATTAAGTAGCAGTCCATGCATGGAAGAAGGAGTTGACTCTACCACAAAATCAAGAGAGGAGTCAATCCAGAAAGCCAAGCCCTTGTAATTAGTATGTATTCTCACATGTGTGATCCTCTATCTTCAGACTGCTATCAACTATGCCCTTGTGTTAGGATGAATGTAGCACCCCAATTAGGAGTCTTTGTTTTAGTCTCAGCTCCTCACCCTTTAAAAAGGGTCAGATCTATGATACTTGACCCTATATAGTTAAATGAGAGGAAGAAAATCGACTCTATTTCAGGTCCTATTTCGTATCCTCATCTTTGGATGTTTATACTATACTCATGTTGACTCCTCAAACACATTTGCAGCTCACTCCATGTATCTTTGTGGGTTACAATGCAGATCAAGAGGGTTATAGATGCCTTAATCTGGAGAATGGAAAGATTCTTATATCACATCACATCACGACATGTGACTTTTGATGAAACTCGGTTCTTTTTCACCCAGTAGATAGAAGATAATTTCTAACCTCTGCAGGGGAAGGAATATGTTACTAATCATCATTCGAAGCCTATTCTGGTCTCACCCCAGCTTCCTAATCAAAGTCCAGTAGCACCACCAATAGTCCAATCCGGATTTCAACCTCAACCTCAATGTGATACTCTTACTCCTGCATTAACTTATTTGAGCACTGAGCATCAATCTCTAGTGACTTCTAGGTGTTCTACAACATCTCTATCACCACCTTCGTCATATAAGAAGAGATACGTCACAAAAATCCCACTTCTGTTCCCCCTACTCGTTTGTCTGGTTATCATTGTGACTACAACATCTCTCATCTATTGCCTAGGTCTCGCTCCAGTGTTCGACATCCTATTGAGTGAGAAGTTTGTTACATATGATAAAATGAATAAAGTCAGTATGGAATCTAGTAATATGATGTCTAGTAATTATATTATTCATCAATATATACTTGTAACATTGAGTATGATGGAAGTAAATGAATCGTATCCTAAGTTTGTGACAACCCATATTAAGGAATTATTCAACTGTCGAGCTATTATTGTTTTGAGTGGAATTAACAGCATGAACCTTCACGTCGACATCCTTAACCTAAGAGGTGTAAGATCTTTTAGAACCTTAACCATGACGCGTCAAAAAACTCAGCTATTAGAATATAATAGTGAATAGAATAAGGTGTGGATTCTCTGACTAAGACTCAATGACTGATAGGGATTAGGAACTAAGAGTTGGGAATCTATTTGTAGATACCTTGTGCATCAGGGTGACCAACTCTTTGTCTAGGGTGAGTTTTCATTGGATGAAATCTATGTTATAGGTGTTGATCCTAGTTGAAAGAGCTCTCCTAAGCTAAGGAAGAAGAGTGCTACTAAGGTCAGTACAATCTCCCCTGCTGAGGAAGGCCAACTCATGGAGACATGAACTCCTGACATCATCATCTCAAAGCTTAAACAATGCGAAAGTCGGTACGAGATATATAATGATCCCATCTTGTGAGATCGAGCTGTAAACTCCTATACAGGCTTAAAAAATCTATATGGTGATCTTATGTCACTTCGATATAGTCAGACGACCCTAGGAGAAAGAATTCTATCTTATTTAGATAGAGAGGTTCAACCAGATGAATACGAGTTAGAAGAGCTTGAGAATATATATCTTTTTCTTGACTGGTTGGCCTATTGTGTGTGCTTTGACCATAATATAATGTCAAAGCAAGTATTTCTTTATGGGTTACTGTGAACTTAAAGAAGTATCATCTTCCTCAGCTCTGTACTTGAACTCGAGTGCATCCCAAACCTCTTGAGTGGTCTTTATTTGGTGAAAATAGTCATAAAGACGATTTGATAATATGTTGAGAATATGTTCTCGACACAAAACTTGATCATCCTCACATTTCTTCCTCATTTCCCAAATGTGATCGACTTGAGTCACGTCAACATGTGTGTTGTCAAAATTTGAAGCGGGCTCCTCAGGAATGAGAGGAAGATTTGATTCCAGAATGTAAAAAATCTTCAACACTGTAAGAAGAAACTCCATCTCATATTGTTATCGGGATAAGTTGTTGCCACCAAAACGGTCAAGTTTGACGATGTTTTGGTTCATCACTTTGAGGGATTCAGAATCCATATTCTAGGTTCTGTCTTGAGTTTCAAACTCATTTGATTGTTGGAAAATACGTAGTCACGAGGAGAAGACAGATTGGTCCTTGATGCGTAAATTTAATTCACTGCCCAAAAGGGTTTGATCCACCCCCACAAAGATGATGTAAGGTTCTCGGTTGAAGTTTACCTCAAGGATTTCACCAAGATATGGGGGAAAACAAACAACAGTTTTTGTTTCCCCTACCGCACGGATGCTGAAAAATTATCTGGAGAATTTCTTTAGACCGAAGAAAAATTAACCCATAAGTGATCTCATCATCGCTTATTTATAAATCAGAATCGGTGTGAATTGCACTGGTTCGATCTGACTGTTTCGATCAAAGAACAATTTGGTTCGAATGAAATGAAACAACTTTTGGTGAAGGACGCACCGATTCAATCTCACCATTTTGGTCAAAGAACACCATGGTTCAACTGAAACGATAAAACTCTTGATGAGGTACACACCAGTTCAAATTTTAAAAAACACTCTATTTATTTTAATAAATATTATGAATAAAATTATAAATTTTTTATATCATTTCAATCCTAAATTCACCACTTTTTCAACAATATATTCATACATCATATACCACATGAAATTATAGCATGCATTCTTTCTACTTGCAATTTAGAATTCCTTTCATTTCTCTCCCATGTTAAAAAATTTCATACAGTATTATGCATGTGGTATGAATACATTGCTTGAAATCACATAAACCTGTATATATACTTTATGAATTGATTAAATTTACACACCTGTGAAAATAAACACACATCTATAGTCATATAAGATGATTTCAGCTACACATGTCACCACTAAACTTCACTTCATTTTCATGTGTCGTGAGCACCCCACTCCATTTATTTTTCCAATTTCCTCCCTCTCAAAAAGTGACATGGATTCCATAAATCATCACTATAATTTTTTGAGCATGTGTATGAAAATTTGAAATTAAATATTCATGACTTGAAAATGCACGGGTTGAGTACTAGTTATTTTCAATCCAATGATATTTTTTTTCAGGTGGACATAACACCATCCACACTATATTGGATATTCTAATTAAATAGGTTAATTGGATATGATAACGATAATTTAGATTGTAGGAACCCGGTTATTAATTTTACAGTGATGAAAAATAAAATAATGATTGTGATAGTGATAAACAAAAACATACCTAATAATTATGAATATTTATTATGTAATATTTGATCTTTGAACCCATTAATGTGCCTGCCAGGAATGGGATCCTTCTCAAATCCGTTTTCCATAAATAAAATCATCCCACGACGAATTTCATTAAAAAACGATTAAAAGTACAATGTTATTAATAAGGAGTTAATGTCGGGACACATATTTGAAAATAAATAAAACATCTATCGTGTCATTTTCATTTTCATTTCTCTCTCTTAAAAAAAACAAGTCTATTATCTTTGAATATTTATCCTTTTTAACAATAAATCACGTCGTTTGTTTTTTTTAATTGAGTTTTTGTATTATATGTATTTAATTTAAAAATGTTTTTGTTTTTGTTATGACAGAGCATGCTTTATGTTTTTTATTTTATCTTATTGCAATGAAAAATTATTATTTGTAGTCGTTTTATTATATAGTTTAGAAATCACAATTTGTGATATAAACTTTCATTTGTTTTTTATTTTTTCACATTTTTTGTGTTTAAATATTAAAATTTACTATTTTTTAACTTGTAAAATTGTATGTATTTTAATGATAATTTATTTTAAAAATAAATATATTGTTTTTTTATTTTTTAACAAGTTTTTTTTAACATTAACATTTATTTTAAATAAGGATAATTTTAGATTTTTTTTCATATCCTAAAAAGGTGAAATAAAAAATACTTTTTAAAAAATGAACCCAGAAGATGAAACAAGGGAATAAATGACGGGGAAATGAGTAAAGGGTACCTGTGGAGATATGATCTGGTTGATTTTGTTGCCATGTTCATCAGCATCGAGGCGATGCCCAGCAGCAGAATGGCTGAACCGGATGAACGAAGGCGCCCAAAAATCATTTCTTGAGATATTGGGGGGCCCTAATACCCAATGAGGATATCCCAAAGATTGCTTTCTGTTGTCGACATGGGTATTACGAGTTCATTGTGAAGCCATTCAGTGTGATGAATGCTCTAATCGTGTTCATGGGGTTGATAAACGTTGTGTTTTGTGAGTTCCTAGATAAGTTCGTGGTGGTCTTCATCAACGACATTCTTGTGTACTCCGCGTCTGAGGAGGAGCATGCATATCATCTGCATGCCGTTTTGAGAGTTCTTTGTTGACAACAACTGTTTGGGAAGTTGTTGAAGTATGAGTTTTGGTCTCGAGAAGTCCGTTTCTTGGGGTATGTTGTATCTCAATAGGGAGTAGCTGTGGATCCGTCGATGATATAAGCAGTTGTGTCTTGGGCAACCCCCATGATAGTGGAAGAGGTGCGAAGTTTCCTTGGTCTTGCAGGCTATTACAGGAGGTTCGTTGCCGATTTCTCTCGGGTTGAGACTCCTATAACAACATTTGTGACAACCGGGTCCTGGTGACAGCATAGCCACCCCGCCTTAACATGGCCGTCAGGTCCTAGCCCACCAGGTACCACCAGTTGCCCCGCAAACACGCGGGGCCCCCCCAGGGTCCACCCACGTGCCCGAACGGGTCATATGACTAATGATTTTCCTCACAGGCCAACACATGTCCTTCCCAGTGTGCTTTGTCCTCACTCACACACATCCTGAGAAACTTCCCAGGAGGTCACCCATCCTGATCACTACTCCAGGCCAAGCACGCTTAACTGTGGAGTTCTAATCAGGCAGGCTCCCGAAAAGGAAGGTGCACCTTGTTGACATGAGTCATGTCATTTAGTCATTTAACCCTTTATCATTTGGGGATGTTACAATCACCCCCCCTTTAGAGCACAACGCCCTCGTTGTGGGCCCTACATCTCAACCCAGGCAGTGCACCACGCACTTAAGGCTGGGTTCCTGCTCTGATACCAAATGTGACAACCGGGTCCCGGTGACAGCACAACCACCCTGCCTTAACATGGCTGTCAGGTCCTGGCCCACCAGGTACCACTAGTTGCCCCGCAAACACGCGGGGCCCACCCCAGGGTCCACCCACGTGCCCGAACGGGTCATCTGACTAATGATTTTCCCCACAGGCCAACACATGTCCTTCCCAGTGTGCTTTGTCCTCACTCACACACATCCTGGGAAACGTCCCAGGAGGTCACCCATCCTGATCACTACTCCAGGCCAAGCACGCTTAACTGTGGAGTTCTAATCAGGCGGGCTCCCGAAAAGGAAGGTGCACCTTGTTGACATGAGTCATGTCATTTAGTCATTTAACCATTTATCATTTGGGGATGTTACAACATTGACCAGAAAGGATCAGACGTTCATATGGATTGATCAATGTTAGAAAGCTTTTGAGTAACTGAAGGAGAAGTTGGTCAGTGTTTCGGTTCTTTGTTTGCCAGAAGAAGGAGTTTGGTTTAAGGTTTTCTGTGATGCTTTGCGTTTGAGGTTAGGTTGTGCTCTGATGCAGCAGAGATCGGTCGTTTCTTATGGGTCCTGATAGTTACGTCCCCATGAACGTAACTATACCACTCACGATCTCGAGTCGGCGGCTGTGATGTTTTCTTTGAATTTGTTGAGACATTACCTCATTGGTGAGCGTTTCGTGGTCTTCGCTAATCATAATAGCCTGAGGTACGTTTTCTCACTTGAACTTGCGATAGTGTCGGTGGATGAAGTTCTTACAGGATTACAACTTCGAAATCTCATATAAACCTGGTAAGAGGAATGTTGTAGCCAATGCGCTGAGCAGGAAGTCGCGCAGTGATGCAGTGCGTGAATCAGGTGATTCATGGAGATTAATGGAAGAACATTCAGCATTACATATGGATATGGGAGAAGTTGATGGAAGAGGTTGTCTTTTTCAGATGACGGTGCAGTCATCTTTGGCGCATCAGGTGGAAGAGTCCCAGTTGGGGGATCTTGAGGTGGATCTCTGGAGAGACCGAGTTGTTTGTGGCGAGGCCCTTGATGGATGGTTTGAGGATGAACAACACCGAGTGTTGTTTCAGGGAATACTTTTCGTTCCTTTGTAAGGGTTGGTGTCCTGAGAACCAACTGTTTTGTACTTTGATTACATTAATATTAACTTATTATATATTGTTCATTGTTCTGCATGACTATAATATAATAATGTCCTGGAATATTTGTTGCATTAACAAGGTCATGGAAGATCCTCGCTATGATTAGAAACTTGAAATGCTATAAAAATATTCTTAAAAAATGTTCTGCGGTTGGATGACATACAATGATAGGACACATAGTATACAGACCGTCATGTGCGAGTACTCGTAAGAAGACGAGACTCTCTCTCATGGATTTCACACTTAGAAATCTCCAAGATAAAAGATTATGAGAACAGACCCACCAGTAGCAATTCTGCATGTCTTGGTGTCATCATACATTGCTATCTACGAGCGTGTGTAATGGTCCTTAGACTGGAAGATTATCATTAACCCATGTCATGACTTGCGCACTTAGATTTACTGATGAAAACTGTCACGCAGACAGTTGGCGGGAAGTAGGGTACGTTGGGTGCGTCACGAGTGACATGTTGTTAATGGATAAGTCGAGGAAGGATTTGTCCCTTCCATTTATGGAAGTTGATATCTCAGCCCTTTGATTGAAATAGAACTATCGCATTAAATTCCATGGCGATGGTGTAAACGATGAGTTTATTTCAGGTAGTCAATGAATGAAAGATCAAGCATATAGGTTTATGACACCGCCATGAAACCTGCTTGATGAGATATCAAGACAAAGGGATTAAATTACACAGTAAGCATTTGTATGAGGTGATACGTCAATGCGGTGTCAACTTCTTTCTCTTGGGTGCCTTGACCCGTTGCTAGATAGTAATATTGGACTTTAGGCAAGCTTGCCTAATGCCAATGATAAAGAGGCCTAGAGGGCCACACACTAAGTGTATTCAAGTATCTCAAGTAGAATAAAGATTATTCCCATAAGGGGTTTAATAATTATTCAAGGAAGACTAAATCATTTTAATCATGGAGGAAGAAGGAAATGAAAAACAAGATATACATGTCGTGTATTAATAATTACACACCGTGTAGTTTTCTTTATGGAAAGTAAATGAATAAATGAAAACAAGATATACACACCATGTACATTTAATGTACACACCGTGTAGTTTTCAATGAAAAACAAGTACATGCCGTGTATTTATTAATACACACCGTGTAGTTTTTCCAGTCGGGATTTCGAGAATATATTATTGTTTTAAATGAAATTTACTATAATCAACATGGGAGCATGTCAAGGAATTAATTATTCAACATGGGGGTTTAAAATAAGAGTCAATGAAATAAATAAAATGCTTAACGCGTTTATTGTCATAACTATACAACCTCAAGCCTGATTATAAATATCCTCACAACCCCAACTCTTTTCCTACCCACACACAACAATTCTTCAGAATTCCTTCAAGCCTGAAAGAACCTCTTCCTCCAAGAATGATCTCAAGACCGAGAGAGATCCTCTTCCATCGGATCAAGACGATCTAAGGCGGACAATTCAAGCAAAGGTTTCTCTACGCTATCACCTGGAGACTCCTTTGGCAAGGTCTTGAGATACGAGGTACAAATGTGGATCACCGCTAGAGGAAGTCTACACTTGGCTTCTACGACGCAATGACGAATCACATCGGAACGTGATCAAGAACATCAACTAAGAAAGAACACCCAAAAGGTATTTATTTTTAATTAATTAAATTAATTATAATCAACCTGTAACGATCCTACTTTGTGGTTCCAGGATAAACCATCTTCTTTTTCTTTTTCTGTGATTTGATCCGTGGAGACTAGTGTTTATCATCATATTGATCCCGGATTGATCATTGTTAATAACAAAAGACAAGTGGGCACATCCACCCATGCGCTTCCACTGCGCCCGGAATCTTCAAATGGTATCAGAGCGAGGTTACAACGTTGATTATAGTTATTTAATTTTTGTTGATAATTTACGCATTTATATTTGATTCAATTCGAAATATATCATTCTATTAATCTGAATAAACGAGATCTATTATTCCTCCATAGTTTCTTGATTCATATCCAAAAAACGTATTTTTAATTTTAATTTTGATTAAAATAAAAACGAGGAATTCATCCGAAGGAGTCGGTCTTTCTGTCTGTACAACACAGGATTACACGGCGTGTAATTAAAACTACACGTCGTGTACTTAGGTTCAATGAACCGGCACTGGTCCTCTAAACCATGCCATGTGAATTGATTATGCCTAAGTATTAATCACGCCGTGTTGACCAGAATTGAATGGTGCATGGGAACCAAAATACACAGCGTGTTTGTTGGAACAACACACCGTGTAGTCCGATCCGGTCCAGGCAAAACCGTGTACAAGGAGAAGTCGTGTTCCACGTACACGAGATTGCCAAGCTGGTTACCGCGTAACAACGAAGTACATGCCATGTATGATTCATCTACACACCGTGTACTCCAAAATTTCCAAAGTAGAGAAAACACGCCAAAGCCCCCGGTGTGTACTTTGGAATCAAGGTGAAAAGAAATACACGCCATGTAAATATAAACTACACGCCGTGTAAATATAAACTACATGCTGTGTACTTTCCAGAAATGGAATTTCACCAGGTTTCCTCCAATGTACAAAGACCCGTACAAGGAATATGGATGAGAAGAATCTCAAGGAAATTCAGAAAGGAATTTAAGATAAATAATTGATTAATTATAAGATCATAATTAATTGAATTCGAGCGCGACTTATCTTAAATGAAAGATCGATTAAAAGAATTTGAATTCTAAATATGCGTAAATGTCGTTGCATGCTATGGATGATCATGAGCTAGACCAAAGACCCTTTGTATGTGTATGGTTTCATTTAAATTTATTTAATTTAAATTTTTTGTCCTACGAGCCTTCTTCCAATAAAATTTAGGTCTTGCGTGCCCATGATTTCTTTAATGTAAACCCATGTAATGGAGGATCTCCCAAGCCAGAGGAGACGGTTCAAATCCTGAAGCCGAAGAGAAACCAACGCAAGAGGATACAAAGGTGGACAGGTGGGAGCTTCAAAACACGAACCAACAGGTTCCCGGTGTTTTCCCTAGGTCAGGGTTATCTTATCAAAACCGCTAGATAAGCTAACCAATATAAGCTCCTGATCATGCCATCTAATTTTATTTCTGTTTGATTGCATGGTTTATTTACTATGTATGTGTTGTCGCGATCACATAATTAATAAACTGAACAAGCATGAAAAGATGGAATAAAATAAAAATCGGACTATGCTTAAACATTATCAGAACATGGTTAATCACTTAAGAAATCATCACTTAATATTAACAAGCATGTGATAATGCGAAACTATGCATAAAGGAATAAAATCCCTCAATACCATATTAAGTCAGACCAAGCCTTCTGTTACCTGATTAAGGGAAAGACTCAATAAAATTATGTGTTTGACCAACCCTTGTTGGGACACTTAATTTTATAAAGGAAGCCCTTATGAAAGGTTTAGGGTTGACTTAACCATATTACTTCAAGAGAAGTAGCCCTTGCTAGACTTGGTGTAATATTGGAGGCAAGAGTTGAGGAAATCCAGGTCAGGATTTCAGGATTGGGGAGTCCACTCAATAAATCAAGGAAGTGTAAGATCACAGTTGGAAAAGACCTGCCTACCTAAATACCTTCAAATAGCTTGACCAACCCTTGTTGGGGTTATGCGAAGGGAAATAGGGATCTTTGCCACTAAAATGTCAAAGCAACTGGACATTCTGAGTTCAATGGTGAGGGACATTGGGACTTGATAAAATAGTGGGAGAATTAATTAATTTATTATTTATCATAAAAATGTAATCAAGAAAGTACTGATAAATATGCTCTTTTAATTTGTAGAATCGAAATGACAAACTCATCAACCACATTTTCTCTGCGATCAATACTGGATAAAGACAATATCCTCACCGACAGTAACTTTCAGGAATGGTTTAGGTGCCTTCGGGTTATCCTATGCCATGAATGAAAGTTTTACATGCTGGAGTCCTCACTTCCTGATTCTCCTACCCCAGGGGTGAGTGATGAAGATTTCCTAGTCTACGATCAACATTTGAATGATGATCTCAACGTTAAATGTTTGATGCAATCATCGATGTCTAGTGAGATCATGAAGTCTCATGAAGACATGGATGCCTATAGCATACTCGATCACCTCCGTGGTTTATACTAGGAGAGATCAAGAAAGGAAAGGTTTGAGATCTCCAAGGCTCAATTTCAGAGTAAGCTTGGAGAGGGTGCCCCAGTCGGGCCTCATGTAGTCAAGATCATTGGCTACATTGAGCGCTTGGAGGTTCTAGGGTTTAAACTCCCCAAAGAACTGGGTACCAATCTCATTCTTTCATCACTCCCCCAGAGCTTCTCAAACTTTGTTGTGAACTTCAATATGAACAACATTGAGAAGTCTCTGTCTGATCTTCTCATCCTCATTCGCCAAGTGGACACCGACATGAAGCGTGAAAATACTTCTTTCCTCATGGTGAATCAAAGGAAAGGGAAGGCGAAGATCTTTAAGACCAAAGCTTCTTCAAGGCCTTCCAAGAAAAGGAAGATCAAAGGGGGGGCAAGGGAACATGATGTTGTTTGTTTCGCATGTGGAAAGAGGGGCCACTGGAAGAAAAACTACACCCAGCCAAGGAAGCAAGGGGAAGCTTCAGGTGCGTTTGTTATCGAATGCAATCTATCTGTTTATACTAATTGGGTATAAGATACTGCTTATGGTGCTCACATTTGTATCCAAATACAGGAACCAAGTAGATTCAAGAAGATTGATCGAGGGGAGGTAGATCTACGAGCAGCCAACAAAGCCAAACTTGCTGTTGTAGCTGTCGGAGACTACCTCCTCACGTTGCCAACTGGAATGATCTTGGTATTAAAGGTTTTTTATTATGTTCCTTCTGTTACTAAAAACATTATTTCAGTATCCAGATTAGATACTGATGGATTCATGTTCAATTTTGGAAATGAATGTTGCTACTTTTATAAAGACAGCATTTGTTTTGTTCGGGCACATTTATATAACGGCCTTTATGTGTTAGACTACACAAACCAAGTGATGGCAATCGATGACAAAGTTAATTCACAAGACTCATACCACACCCAACTTTGGCATCACCGGCTAGGTCATGTCAATGAGAAACGTTTGACAAAATTACATCAAGATGGGTATTTAGATTCTTTCAAACTAAAACAACTTGGTGTATGTAATGCGTGTCTACAAGGAAAAATGACCAAATCTCCATTTAGTGGGAAATGTGAAAGGGCCAAATAGCTTCTAGAATTAGTTCACACAGATGTGTGTGGGCCATTTCGAGTTGAGGCAAGGGGTGGGTCCTCATACTTCATAACTTTTACTGATGACTTTAGTAGATATGGATATATCTACTTAATGAGGTATAAGTCAAGTTCTTTTGATCGGTTCAAAGAATACAAGAATGAAGTTGAGAACCAGCTTGGTAAGAAGATTAAGAACTCCTCTCAGACAGAGGAGGAGAATACCTTAATCAGGACTTTATTGATTTCTTACAGGAGTTTGGGATTCTATCTCAACTCACTCCTCCTTACATGCCACATTGGAATGGTGTAAGTGAAAGGAGGAAACGCACCCTGTTGGACATGGTGAGATCAATGATGATTCATGTGAGTCTTCCGTTATCCTTTTGGTGATATGCATTACAAATAGCAGCACACATACTAAACCAAGTACCAACTAAATCGATAAATGGTATTCCATACGAGTTATGGAGTGGACGCAAAGCCATGTTATAGAATTTACATGTGTGGGGTAGAGAATCATTTGTTAATGCCTCTTCAGGTAACAAACTTGTACCCCAAGGCACAAAGTATATCTTTATAGGATATCTCATGGAAACAATGGGATATTACCTATACAACCCCTCAAACAAAAAGGTTAAAGTGGAAAGACATTCCATATTCCTTGAGAGGGAGCACATCTCCAAAAGATATAGTGGGAGCGAGATAGACTTCGATGAAGTCGAGGCTCAAGATACACATTAGTTGGTACAAGAACAGATTCCACAAAGCCCCATGGAAGAACAATCTGTTCCAGAGACACAAGAACTGTGTAGGATCACGAGAGAGGTGAGAGAACTAGAACGATATGGTTTTCTTGTCACCAAGGATGGTGACTCATTATTGGTTGACAATGATGATCCTCTTACCTACAAGGAAGCAGTTGAAGGCACAGATGTTGCCAAGAGGCAAGAAGGCATGAATTATGAAATGGATTCTATGTACCAAAACCAAGTCTGGATTTCGGTAGATCCTATAGTTGATGTAAATCCTATTGGTAATAAATGGGTATTCAAGAAGAAACTATACATGGAGGGGAAAGTCAGCACCTACAAGGAATGACTGGTTGCAAAAGGTTTTATACAGCGTCAAGGAATTGACTATGATGAAACCTTTTCACTGGTTTCGATGTTGAAATCCATCAGAATCCTATTGGCCATTACTGCTTACCAAGACTATGAAATTTGGAAAATGGATGTCAAAACATCATTCCTTAATGGGAACCTCCAGGAAGATGTCTACATGACACAACCTGAAGGGTTTGTGACTCTAAAGAATGCCAACAAGGTATGAAAGTTGCAGAAATCCATTTATGGATTAAAGAAAGCATCAAGGTCATGGAACATTCATTTTGATGAAGCCATAACGGAATTTGGCTTTGTTAAGAATGAATGTGAGACTTGTGTCTATAAGAGGTTTAGTGGGAGTGCATTCGTTTTCCTAATAGTATATGTTGATGACATATTACTAATTGGAAATGAAGTACCTGTCTTACAGTCAGTTAAGGCATAGTTGCATAAATTCTCCTCCATGAAAGACTTGGGTGAGGCACCATATATTCTTGGGATCAAGATCCATCGTGATAGATCCAAGAGAATGTTGGGCCTAAGTCAAAGTATATACATTGACAAGATACTGAAGAGGTTCAGTATGGAACAGTCCAAGAGGGGATTGTTGCCAGTGTCACATGGCATTCATCTTTCCAAGAAAATGTGTCCTCAGACACATGAGAAAAGAAAGAGAATGTAAAGGATCCCTTACGCATCCGCAATTGGGTCAGTCATGTATGATATGCTATGTATGAGACTAGATGTTTCTTACGCATTAAGTTCGGTAGGCAGATATCAAGTTGATCCAAGAGACCACCATTGGATGGCAGTCAAGACTATCCTTAAGTATCTGAGGCGTACTAAGGATATGTTCCTGGTTTATGGAGGAGATGATGAACTAGACATCCGAGGACATGTAGATGCTAGTTTCTAGACTGATCAAGATGACATGAAGTCACAAACTGGATACATCTTCAGTTTGAATGGAGGTGCAGTGAGCTGGAAGAGATCAAAGCAAAGTGTGGTGGCAGATTCTACAGCGGAGTGCGAGTATATCGTAGCTTCTGGGGCAGCTAAAGAAGCAGTTTGGATGCAAAGCTTCGTCTAAGAGATGGATATTGTACCGAGCAGTAAAGATCCTATCACACTCTATTGTGATAATACTGCAGCAGTGGCACTTTCAAAAGAGCCAAGGTCACATCAATGGACAAAGTACATACTTCATAAGTATCATCTCTTGAGGGATTTTTCTCAGAGAGGTGAAATTGCAGTGAGCAGTATTTCCATAGAAGACAATGTGGCGGACCCCTTGACTAAATCATCGAATCAGTAGAAACATGATCATCATGTGAGGTCTAGTGGACTAAAAGTAGTAGGCAGTTGGCTCTAGTCCAAGTGGGAGTTTTTAAGGGTTGGTGTCCTGAGAACCAACTGTTTGGTACTTTGATTACATGAATATTAACTTATTATATATTGTTCATTGTTCTGCATCACTATAATATAGTAATGTCCTGGAATATTTGTTGCATTAACAAAGTCATGGTAGATCCCCTCTATGATGATAACCTTGAAATGCTATAACAATATTATTAAATAAAGTTCTATGTTTGGATGACATACTATGATAGGACACATAGTATACAGACCGTCATGTTTGAGTACTCGTAAGAAGACGAGACTCTCTCTCATGGAGTTCGCACTTGGAAATCTCTAAGATATGAGATTATGAGAACAGGACCACCAGTAGCAATTCCGCATGTCTTGGTGTAATCATACATTGCTATCTACGAGCGTGTGTAATGGTCCTTAGACTGGAAGATTATCATTAACTCAGGTCATGACTCGCGCACTTAGATTTACTGACAAAAACTGTCACACAGACAGTTGGCGGGGAGTAGGGTACGTTGGGTGCGTCACGGGTGAAATGTTGTTAATGGATAAGTCGAGGAAGGATTAGTCCCTTCCATTTATTGAAGTTGATATCTTGGCCCTTTGATTGAAATAGAACTGTCGCATTAAATTACATGGACATGGTGTAAACGACGAGTTTATTTTAGGTAGTCAAAGAACGAAAGATCAAGCATATAGGTTTATGACACTGCTATGAAACCTGCTTGATGAGATATCAAGACAAAGGGATTAAATTACACAGTAAGCGTTCGTATGAAGAGATACGTCAATGCGGCGTCAACTTATTTCTCTTGGGTTCCTTGACCCATTGCTAGACAGTAATCTTGGACTTTAGGCAAGCTTGCCTAATGCCAACGAGAAAGAGGCATAGAGGGTCACACACTAAGTGTATTCAAGTATCTCAAGTAGAATAAAGATTATTCATGTACATGGTTTAATAATTATTCAAGGAAGCATAAATCATTTTAATCATGGAGGAATAATGAAATGAAAAAAAAGATATACACGCCATGTATTAATAATTACATGCCGTGTAGTTTTCTTTATGGAAAGGAAATGAATAAATGAAAACAAGATATACACATCGTGTACATTTAATGTACACGCCGTGTAGTTTTCAATGAAAAAAAAGTACACGCCGTGTATTTATTAATACATGCTGTGTAGTTTTTCCAGTCGGGATTTTGAGGATATAATATTGTTTTAAATGATATTTATTATAATCAACATGGGCGCAAGTCAAGGAATTAATTATTCGACATGGGGGTTTTAAGTAAGAGTCAATGAAATAAATAAAACATGTAACATGTTTATTGTCATAACTCTAAAACCTCAAACCTGATTATAAATATCCTCACAACCCCAACTCTTTTCCTACCCACGCACAACAATTCTGGAGAATTCTTTCAAGCCTGAAAGAACCTCTTCCTCCAGGAACGCGCTCAAGACCGAGAGAGATCCTCTTCCATCGAATCAAGACGATCTAAGGAAGACAATGCAAGAAAAGGTTTCTCCACGATAGCACCCGAAGACTCCTTTGGTGACATCCCGAGATACGAGGTACACATATGGATCACCGCTAGAGGAAGTCTACACTTGGCTTCTACAACGCAATGACGAATCACATTGAAATGTGATCAAGAACATCAATGAATAAAGAACACCCAAAAGGTATTTATTTTCAATTAATTAAATTAATTATAATCAATCTGTAATGATCCTACTTTGTGGTTCCGGGACAAACCTTATTCTTTGTCTTTTTCTATGATTCGATCTGTGGAGATTGGCATTTATCATCATATTGATCCCGGATTGATCATTGTTAATGACAAAATCCAATTGGGCACATCCACCCACGCGCTTCCGCTGCACCCGGAACCTTCAGATTTTTCGTTCCTTTGGCGATGCGTGAGATGGTTCTCAGAGAGTTCTATAGTTCTCCTTTAGCGGTACATCCTGGAATGACATAGATGTATCGAGCATTGATGAGTCAGTTTTGGTGGCTGGGGTTTAACTGTGCAGTTGCGGAGTTTGTGTCTTTATGTTTGGTCTGCCAGAAGTTGAAGGTCGAGCACCGTGTTCCTGATGGGTTGCTCCAGCCGTTAGATGTTTCTCAGTGGAAGTGGGAGGGAATCTCAATGGACTTTGTTACCGGTGTACCTCGAGCTCAGGGAGGCCATGATGCTATATGAGTGGTAGTGGATCATTTGATAAAATCATCCTACTTCATAGCAATCAAGGAGTCAATCTCAGTGGAGGTTATGTCGAGGAAATATCTAGAGAAGGTGGTGAGACTCCACGGGGTCCCTAGGGAGATCATTTTTGATCAAGATCATCGTTTTACCTCTAGGCTGTGTAGAGATCTCCAACATGCTTTTGGTTCTTAGCTATGCCTTAACACTGCTTTTTATCCGTAGACGGACAGTCAGACAGAGCGGACCATCTAGAATCTTGAAGACATGTTGTGCTCTTGTGTCCTAGATTTTGGAGGTTCATGGATAAGACACTTACCCTTGGTAGAGTTCACTTACAACAATAGTTTTCACTCCACCATCAGTATGACACCATTTGAATCCTTGTATGACCGATCTTGCCGTTCTCCATTGTGCTAGTCTGGGGTCGATGAGTCAATGATTCTCAGGACGAAACTGGTAAAAAATACGACAGAGATGGTTGGAGTGATTCACGAGAGGATGAAGACATAGCAGGATCATCTGATGTCCTATACCAATCATAGGAGACCTCTGGAGTTCGACGTTGGGGATCGCGTGTTTCTGAAAGTGACTCCCCGTCGTGGGCAGCGAAGGTTTGGTCATGGGAGTAAGCTCTCTCCCCGGTTTGTTGGCCCTTTCGAGGTGTTGTCTCGTGTTGGAGTCATGGTTATCGGGTAGCACTTCCCCCACAGATGAGCCGGATACACAATTTTTTTTCACGTTTCATAGCTCCATCGTTATCTTCATGTCAACTCTCACGTCATCGATTGTGATGAGATCGATGTTGATGATGATACAACCTTCGAGAAGCAGCCTGTAGAAATCCAGTACCACAAGGAGAAGGTATTGCGCGGGTGTGCTATCCCCTTGGTTCGTGTCTTGTGGCAGTACGATGTCATGGAAGAGATTACCTGAGAACGTGATTCATAGATATGCACTCAATACCTGAGCTATTTGATGTTTAACTCTTTTCTTGTAACGATGTTTGTTTTGTGGTTGTAGACCTTTCATGTTTATGAGATGGCTTTCTCTTGTTGCTTATTTTGGCCTGCTCTCTTTTGAGAGTTATCTCCCCTGGGAGAGTGTTTTGGAGCTGGTTGTGATTGTTGTGTAGCTTTACACTTGTTCCTCTAGTGAGGTGGTTGAGCTCCTTTGGTGGCGAGAGCCTTGAGAGGTATCTCAAAGGGTGGGTTTTCAAACCCCCTTTTCTGTTTCCTCTCTGGGTTGGTTTTGGATTCTCGAGGATGAGAATGTTTTGAGAGGTATTTTATGTAATGGTCTGAACCTCTTCGGTTCATTCCTTTTCTGAAATATGGTGTTTGAGGTGTTCTGGGAGGTCAAGGTGACTTATTTTCAACACTTTACAAAATTTCTAGTTCTGTGAACAGTGTTTCCAGTTCTGTTAACAGCGCCATCGGTGAGTCATCTGTCGGTGAGACATTTGTGAACAGTGTCATCAGCGAGACATTTGTGAATAATGTTGAATAATGTTTTCAGCTTCCTACAATTTCTCCCCTTTGACATTATCTTTGACGTAAAATGCATTCAAAGCCTTATTTTAATGGATTTAAGGCCGATTTAAAGCCCGCAATTCCTATCTTAATTTTTCTAAGGGTCCAAGTGCTTTTACTCGGTCAAACAGCATAGTCTTGGCCAGATCTGACTTTAATTCCAAATCTAAATCGTATCTAAACGGCTGCTCTATTTAGATTTTCAAAAGATCGAGATACCTTCTGCCTTGTTTTTCTTTCTCATTTCTCTTCATGCGAGGCGTCCCGAACCATTGTTCTCGATGAGTTGTGTGATTGTGCTATCCTTGGATCTTTTCCCCTTAGAGCCTTTCCTGGTGCATGTGCACCCCCTATTTTGGTGTAACCATAAAGTGTCGATCTGTCTTCCATATATGGCATGTTCTAACTTTGTTCTTTTGGGTTACTCGATCTGTTTCCTCCCATTCTCCTTGTCATGTTATGTCATGTGATCTCCATGTTTCTAATGGAGTTTTCTTGGGTGTTGGTTGATGCGGTTGTGTTGCGACGTCCTCAGGTGGATGCAGTCGTTGCGGGAGAGGTGATCGTGATCCGTTGTGTTGGCCTGTTCTCGTTCAAAGAACGTCGAAAACCTTTTGAGGTAGGGGATTCATGACTTCTCTATTCTTTTATGTATAGTAGTAGAGTTAGAATATTTTATCCACTGGGTAACAATGAAATTGACATAATAAATACTTGAACCGGATTAAAGAATTAATATCAATTGCTTAGCGATGTTATTGCCTTTTGATTTTCTAAATTGTGTGATATATATTCTTTTCTTGTTTAGCATGTTGTTCTTGATGGAAATTGGTAAACAACTTAAAGCTGGGATTTCTTCATGAATTAATTAGCTAAAGATAAAGAGACATGTTTAATGAATCCAGATGTTGTTGTTGTGCTTTGATGATAATCAAATGGATGCAGTTATGCATGTTTAATTGAATTGGTTAATTCAAGATGGAATAAGGAACCAGTTGTGTGATAAAGAATAATGTCTTTTAGGGTTCTGAGTTACCCGTTTGCTGTAAAGTCCAAACACCTTATGCTTTGGAGTTGTGAGTGCTCGTTGTGCGTGAAGTTTGGATGACTTGTTTAGGGCCAAGAGACTAGTTGCTATGTTATTTGTTTCATATTGCTTGTGTTGTGGTGTGAGATTGAGATTGTTGAGCTTGGAGGGCTATTCTGGTATGTGGGGGAGGGGAGGCCGAGTGGTGGTGATAGCAGTTGACGCCTAGAGTGGCGAGATGCATCGGTTTATTCATGTGGGTGTCAGGGAGGACACTGAGGATGATGAAACAGGTTGAAGTTGGGCTTACCTGTTGATATGAAAGTGGTTTTTGTTGAATATGATGTTTTTTTATCTGCTTTAATTTCTCCACTGCTTGAGGTAGATGGTTTTGCTTACCCTCCTTCCAAAATAGGCGAAGACGCGCGGGGTATGACACGTGTTTTCCGTGTTTAGCTTCTCAAAGATGGATGGGCCTGTGCTCTTTCTGTAGGTGGCAAAGACTTGATGGGTAGTTCATCTACTAACTATGTTGATCCCCTTGTGTTTGGAAGTTTAGAATGCTTTTCTAGAATATCTGGAATTATGGAAAAGTGATAATGCTATTAATAAATGATTGAATAAATGATGTTAACCCATAGGGTTAAAGCTTATTGGGATGCAATTTTGAGGTTACAATTTAAAGGAACTGTGGACTTGGTTTGGTTATGTCTGGAGGGCATGGGACTTTATTGTGATGTTAATGAAATGTAATGTGGAATTGATAATGGTTAAAGAATTAATTAACGTAAAGTGAAACTGATAAAAAGGGATAAAGTAACCCAGTGTAGCTCCTTAAATGGTTGTTTGCTTATAGGATATCTAATCTTAGTAGTGGTAGCTGAGAGTCCGAGAGACGTTAGCTGCAGATGAGTCTAAGACCAGGTTTTGCCCATAGTGTGGTTGTGAGCTATACAATATTCTGTACTTTTTTTGTTTCTATATGCTACTCCACTCTATCGGTTAGTTCAATTGACACCCCAAGGGTTCTGAGTCCTGGGTAGATGTTTTTTACAACATCCTGATGGGAGGATGGATGGCTGACTACCCCCTTTGGCCCTGCTCTCTTCTCTTGGTAGTTACTTGTGTTGGTAGACACGATGGTTAGTTTTCCCCATACATGTGTGTAGAGGGATGTAATGGCTTGTGGTTATTCACACACATATATTCTGGATATAGTTTCCTATGAAATACTATAGGTGTAACGTGTATAGGCTATGATGCCTTGAGGGTCCTTACTCGGTGTCTGAGCTGTAATGACTTGAGGTATAATACCCGATGTATGATACATGTTATGCGAGACATGGTGGCTCCCGAAAACTACCTGGTTACTTTGGTTACGTGGACATGGTGGTTTTGTTGCAAGAGTTGCATGTTGTGTTGCTTCGCCCAGGTGTCTGCGGGAAAACCTTTTTGGAAAGAGATCCTTAGGACGTGTGATGCTGGGGAAAAGCGGCAAACCAGTGGGGAAGTGGTAGCAGGGTACCCTTGAAATTCTTTATTATATTAGATACTCTTATGCGATACTTGGTGAGAGTATCCATGGTGAGGCTGAGAACATAGTATACATGTTTAGTTGAAGAGTTAGTTTCACTTGTTGTTCACTGTGATTTAACATGCTTTCTTTACTTTCGCACGAGAGGCTCCGGGGAGGATCCTACTGAGTATACTGTTATACTCACTCTATGTTATATAAACTGTTTTTCAGGTCACTTGGAGTCGGTTGATGATCAGACCGGTTACTACTAGTTTGGGGTTGCAGGAGTTGTTTGGGCTTCGTGGTCACTACCCTTTTACTTTTTTTGGTACTTGCAGTTTTTCCTTTTCAGTTGTAGTAGTTCTTGCATGACGTTGGATATGTGCATTTTAGTTTCTTTTACATTGCAGTCTGAGAAGGAGTTGGTTGGTTTCTGTCTTATCTTTCTCTTCCGCATGTGTTCTCTTAGAGGGTAATGCCTCCCATCTGTGTGTTTGTTATACCCTCGGTGATAGTCGCCAACCCGAGGCCTACTGGAGGCAGAACTCGGGGGTCATTATCTCTCTTCTCACATTGCTGGCCCAGGAGAGGTACACTTTGCGGGGAGGGGGTCATGACAGGATGAATACATCACATGCCATTCATCCATCTGATAATCACATCACATATCACTTATCCAAGTAGTTGAACACATCATATGTGAAACAACCAAGCATAACCATGCATTTCCTCATTCTAATTCACTTAAGGATCATATGTCTTTTTTTGTCATATAAGTGGATAAATCCTGTCTTGGTTGCACTCCAATTGTGGACATGATCAACAACATACCCAACCACCCCTGTATTAGCTAAGTTCATATGTTGACTTGCGTAAGTAGGGTATTAATGTATGAAGGTTCTCATGCTAGATATCTCACCAACATCAGGTAAGAAGGATTGGTAATAAGCGTACACTCCTAAGTATATCTATAACCGTATGACATTTCATGTGATATACTTTAGCGGATTAGTTTAAGTAATAAGTCTCTACTTACTACCTCATAAATCTATTCTTCAATATCTCATATACAACCCTTTGTTATGGATATAAGAATCTATTCGAGCTAACTTTTATATATTATCACAACCCATTATACTCCATGATGATCATCGGTTAGGGACAACTCAAGGTTTTTACTTTGAGTGGCTATTTATCATTCAACCATTCATGTAAAGTAAATTGCAGTACCCATGAATGAATGATAAATGAAGATTGTCTTTATTATAAAAAAACATGATATGTTTACAACCATTGCAATCAACCTCTTATAGAGATATAACATGACCCTCGTGAAATTGCTGCAGTAATGGATTCATTTTTCTAAACATTACATCCATATGTAATTAGTGTCACATCCCTATGTGACCATCTGATAAAATACTCCCACTAACCTCTTAGTGAGTAAAATTTATGAAAAGAGCTGGTTTGACTAATGGTGAGACATGTGAATCATACTCCTTAAGTTAAACTCCTTGAACTTATATTCAAACACTTTAAATTCATAACATCAAATGTTGTAATGTTAAATTTTGTTGTCGACTTAGAACTCTTTCTAAGTACATCATCATCATCTTTGGAATCTTTTCCTTCAAACCTTTTCCTTGAAATCCTTTTGTAAATAATGTATCTATTTACATTTTCACTTTACCAGCTCATCATAAACTTTGTTTGGATAAAGTGATATGAACATTGTTACGGTAACTAATGTAACTGTTTACATTTTTCATTACAGCTATACCCTAAGGATCAATTGATAACACTAGGTTATGGTAACTAATGTAACTCTATATTTTTATTTATTGATATACCCTAAAATATTTTTTGGATGTATAGTGTTATACTTTGAGTATTAACTGGTATAATATTTTATGGAAGAGTGATGTTCACTTGTCATGGTAACTAAATATAACTCTTTACATTTTTATCCAGCATATCCTAAACTCTTTTAGGATCAATTGACATTCACTTAGTTTTGGTAAACATATGTAACCATTTACATTTCTCTTTACCATTATTTCCTAAACCATTTAAGAAATCAAGTGAATTTAAATAAGTTGTTATAACAATGATATTTACTTTATCACAGTAACTAAATGTAACTATTTATATTTTTTTCTCATATCCTAACTTGAGACAAAGTAAATGAAAACTAAATCTGGTACAATCTTTTGTTTGTTAACTTTGAACCTCTCTAAGTTCAAACATACTTCCACCAGCCTCTTAGACATCATATTCTCTTCGGAATATCTTTCCAACACTCAACACAAACTACTTTCTGTTTTAGGAAATAACATTTATTTCCTTTTAGTAGGAATATTAAACAAATAAACTATTGTTTCTATATCATATATGGTATTCCATGTGTTTGAAACATTCTTACTTGAAAAGAAGACTTTATTAAAATATACCACCAATGGGTGGCTGGAACAAATTCCCTCATATTTTAATAAACATGAGGATAAACCCTTTGTCCTAGATAAACACTTTTATCCATATCTTCTTCTCAAAAAAAATGTTATAGAAACTAATGAATAATAATCCATATGTATTCATTTAATCATCTCATAACAACCCTTTGTTATCGATCATCCTTTCTTATCATATAAGAGAAGTGAGATGAGCATACACATCTTTTACTTAGATTCATCCGAGCTTGACACATGCCTTTACATTAAAATTCTTGATATATTGTTTACTTCATCACTTGGATACAAACTACAAGATCAATCAATTCTTCATTTGATTTTGAACTCCTGTATATTTTCAACACTTGTTAAACATACATTCGGTATCACATACCCTTCAAAATTGAAAAATTATTTCTTATAACATTAACACCATACATGGACATTCCATGGAGTTCCCAACCCCCTTAAGGTATTTTAGATAATACCATCTTATGGAATCATCAATTCTTCCTAAATAAATATTATTGGACTTTCAAACATTTCCTCTTTTGTTTTTTTTTTGAAGCTTTATCTCTTTGTACTGTCTATACAATACTTGAACTTAGACATTATATGCCTAGTTGATCTATTCTCAACACTTAGAGAATATCAAGTAAACTTCTCTTGAATTCACCAATCTTGCCGAAACGTCTCCATAAATGAAAATAGGATAAATTTCCTAACTAGAACAAGCCTTATAGGAAATCTTCAGACTTTCCAATTTATTCAATCATATTGAAAATCATGGACACACCCATGCATATTGATTATATGAGACTATAACATTCCTTTGATCATTTAACATCTAATTCTTTTGAAATCTAAATAAACCATTCCGTTATTCCATAAGAATCTTGATTTTCTTGTTGAACAACTTCAACACTTGGTTACTTAGGAAGGAACTGCTTTAACACATAGAATATTTCTCTTGCACAAAATTTTTTCTTAAGCTACCAATCTTAGGAGTTGATTACTTTAAGCTTCTCATTTTAAGGATTAATATTAAGTTTAGTTTGATAATGATGATGCATTTATCTACAATATAACTTTTATCAGATGAATATCATGTCTTATATCTTTTCATTAAGAAATTTTAATGAAAGTGCTCCCACTAAAATTGATGACCCTGTACATCATATCCATTTAGCGAGCCAAGATCCGTATTTCACTAAGCAATGAGTCTGCTTGAGCGTTCCTTTCACCACTTAATTATTTAGGTAGAGAATCATCTCAATCACAATAGTTGTGACTCTTGGATAGTTGAGCAGATAACCCTTTATCCAAATCCATCACACGAATTCAATCAACTTTATTCTTCTAGTATCCTTCCCAAGGGTTTCCCAACTAAGTTTAACCCAAATTAAACGTCAAAAATAGATTAACAAGGGACAATCCAGGGGAACCCTGTGAAGGCAGAACCTACCCAAGGATGATCTCGTGTCACCCATTACTTACTTGCCTTACACAAGATAATTCAAGGACACCCTGTGAAGGCAGAACTTACCCAGTTGAACGATCGAGGTCTTGACAAGTGTTTCTTTGGAAGGAATCTCATACTTAATATTTGCGGGGTTTTCTTTTAAGGTCTCATCAATTTAATATACATCATATGCATATTAAAATCATAATTAACACATTCTATGTAATAATTGTCTTCTCATGTTTTATTCCCTTTTTGTGTATGCATGCATCTAATGATTTAATTTTGGAATCCCTATTCCAACCACAAAATTAATTTGTTCACACCACATCAATGTGCAACTCTTTACACAACCCACAACTCTGTGTTAATCACCCAAAAAAACAGTAGTCAAGTATATTCATACATACCCAAATGCATCATATGCATAAGGTACATGAACGCTTCATGTAGAGGCAGAGTTATATGAGATTGACAAACTCCACATGAGTAAGCCCGGAACGACAAATAGCCAAGGCAAGCCTCCAGGAAATCAGGTGGTCCGACCCCAAGTCCCTCTACCCAGAGAGACTTTACGCAAGAGGGAATTCAATTCATGAAAATTCTAACACCTAATATGCACAAATTATATCCAACAACTACTCTCATGCTCATAACTATAATTAAAAACCGTGGTCAAGGTAGATGAAAACTAAATTTTATGATATCAAACCTAGAATGATATGAAACTCTATCCTAGAAGCAATTCATCATATAAACTTTGACATATAGTTATTCATAATATAAACTTTTTATAACTATGAATAAAACAGAGAATAACCTTTAAATAAATGAACAATTCAAATGTTTAAATATGAGATAAACATTTATGAACAATTTCATAAATAAATGCCAATTATAAACCCTTTTATAATTTCACACTTAATATTATGAACATTCCATAATTTTGAATATAAACTCTTTATATTTCTTCCAATATAAATTCATTCAATTATCAAAACACCTTTTGGTGCGGCTTAAATAATATTCAAATAAAACCGCTTTAATTTGTACAATTTCAAATTAATTAATTATGAACTAAACATGAATATTAAGGAAATTTAATAAAAAACAATTGATTTATTTTTCAAAACACGAGACATCTATGAACTATTCATAAATAAATGCTAATTATAAACATTTTATAAATTAGCAAGAATATAAACATTTTATATTCTTATCAATTTGAACCCTTTCACATTTTATATTAAATGACATTTATATGATATTTCATGAATTATAAACATTTTATAATTCAAAATCTTTTATAAAAACATATTTATATAATTTAAATATCATATATGTTGGAATTTATAAACTCTTTATAAACCGTCTTTTATGATTTCTAAAAAGTCCATTTATTTCTATATCACAAATCATGCCAATTAATCCGTCAAAAGATATTTTAAAATATATATTTATCAATTAACCATAAACATTTTATAGTTAATTTATAGAACATTTTTATACATTTATATAAATATTTCAAAATACCTTTTACTGTTATTATCATTTATAAACAATTTATAAATAACATAATTCAATTCAAAATTGAATTCTCTTGATTAAAATACATACTTTATTTATTTTCATAAACATGAGTAATATATATGAACTTTTCATATTTTATTTCTAGGTTTGAAAACTCTCATTTAACTATTAAAACGCATTTTTCATAAATCAGTAAACCTGTTGGTTCGTCAAAGAATGCTACCCTCTGATACCAGCGTAGGGTTTTGTATGATAATCAAATGACCATATATAGCGGAAGACAACCAAAACATAGACAGATCTGTCTTTAAGAATCAACATGTAAATATATATCTGTAAAATAGAGTATCTGGAAAATGCCAACAACAACAATCTTTTTCTTCCTTAGCGAAGAAGAATGCTTGATGAAGATCACGAAGTAGTGAATAGAAACACTATGCCTCTGAGGGTGGTACACCGGTCAATGGACCCGTGATCATATCGCGAGGATACCCGAATGCTGAAGGGGTTCTAGCGCCTTCGTCTCAGACGATGAACAACAGTGTAGGAGGAATAGAGAATTGAGAGGCTTGCTCACAATCGAATATACTCAACATAAAGGATCGCATCCCTTTATGCAGCCATGCATGACCCATTTCATTAAATGAAACGCATCGGCCATATTTATGCATCCATATACATTTATTCCCACTGACATTAATCCGTTCATAACGGATTGTAACTGATAATAAAACCGTTTGGGGAAAATAAATAAATATCACACACACATATATATATTAGTGCATATCTAACAGTGTTATGCCAGAATAACATTTCCGGACTGAGAAATTTTACTTTATAGGGAGGCTCATCAAGCAAAGTCGTCAATCGCATTCTATGTTTAAAAGGATACTATGAGTGGAAGCAGGTTGGTGGAATTGGAGAATGGAGATATTGGTGCGACTGTAAGGATTGTGTCCTTACCAAGGGAATCACCACTTTCTTCAGCTGGCTCTGAATGTATTGATGAGGCAGTTGCTGACTCCGAATCTTCACAATATGAACAAATGCTAGATTTTCTCCACCTTTCTACTGAGGTCTCTATCAAGGAATCCAAATTGGCTGAGGCTGTGACCTTCCTCTTTGACCACGTTGGGCTTGAACTTATGCAGGCCTTTTTTAAAGGGAAGAATGAAATTGAATATTTTCCTTTGAATGCGATGGTAGGTAAGATTGATTCCTTTAATAATATTTTATTAGTTGTTTTATTGAAATATTGCAATGAGGATCCAGTTGTGAAGATTAAATAAAATCTTCAATTTTATTCTGTTAGTGAGCCTTTATCACATGGCTGGTGCAAAGAATTTCTTTAACCCCAAGAATGTGAAAATATGATTGAACTTTAAACTTTTACACTGGTGATCCCGTGCAGGCCATTGATTTTTTTTTTAAAGGGTTGAGGGTCAAGCCCCCTTTATTGAGCAAAAAGAAAAGAAAACCCTCTTTGATGCTATCCTAATGAAGACTGTGAGGGATTTTTCAGTACTGCTTGTTTCTCAAAGCATTTTGGTATTAACCTTTGTTTCATTATTTCAGAGAGATCTTCTACAAAAGTGTCTTAGTGGGCTCGATGCTTATGAGTAAGCATTTATTGTATTTTCCAACTGTGTTAGTATGCCCAATCTATTCTTTACTGCTGTATATAGCTTGGAGAGATCCTGGAGAAACTATTGGATGACTGTCCAGTCTCTATCAGGAGCTGAATGCATTGAAGCCCTTTCAGAGTATCTTCACCAACAAACCATCTTAGAATCAAGTTTTTTTTTCTAAGTTTTTCATTTGTGATAGGAAGCATGGAAGTTCTCATCCCAACACACATGATTTTTCTTGTCATAGAGAATTAATTGTTCTTCAACAGAAAAAGATTGAGGTATGAATTACTGCTGTCTGCAGCATCTTAATTCATGCCACTTGCTTATGATTCTGTAGCTTTCCCAAAGAAAGAAATCTAATCTCTTTGAAGTTCTTGTGAAATTCTAAGCAACCCGTGGATTTTCTGTGTTCTTCTTTCTTTTGTATGATGCAACTTTAAATGTTCTGTTTAGGAATTAAAAGAATGTGTTAAAGGGGTAAAGTGGGAAGTAGAACATTTTCAATCAGACTGGGAGAATGAATTCAAAAAACTGGGTGAGACAATAATGAGTAGTTTTGCATGGTCAGGTGATTTTTCAAGTAGTGGTTTCTCTCTTTAACAGCATTTTGTTAGATCCACAATAAATCCATTATCGCTTTTGTACAGAGCATCACATCAAGGACATTAAGGTAGCTTCCTCTTCCTACAACAGGGTTTTAGAAGAGAACAGTTTGCTTTACAATCAAGTTCAAGAACATAACGGTAGTATGCCTTCTTCCTCTCCTACTCACTGTTTTGGGGTTTCAACATTCTCTATTCTTTTCAACAGGAACCATTAAAGTTTATTGTAGAGTTAGGCCCTCTTTTCAAGGACAACTAGACGGGTAATCTATGGTAGATTATATTGGTGAAAATGGAAATATTATGATTGCCATCCCTCTGAAGCCAAGAAAAGATGCAAGAAGGGTGTTTACATTCAACAAAGTCTTCAGGCCAAACGTGACACAAGGTATTTCTTCTTCTTCTCCTATACTAAAAGAGATAATGCAGTTTATTTTATAAGAGATTGCAACGGGTGCATTGTCTTTTTATGATTAATGGGTTCTGGAAGCGACTTTCTCTTACATGCAGGGCAAATATACAAGGACATGAAGCCATTGATCAGATCAGTTTTAGATGGCTGTAATGTTTGCATCTTAGCTTCTGGACAAACAGGTTCAGGAAAGACATACACGATGGTAACAATTATAGCCCTATTCTGTTGGGTTTGATAATTTGCCTAGAACCAGCCAGAATTTCCCTGAATTGTTTTTTGTTTTCATTAATGCTTAAGAACTGTCTCATTATTTGATTCTAGTTTAATAGTGTTTGGCATGGGTGATGCATTTTTTTTCTGGGTGTGGAAAATTTCAGTACCAAAGAAGCACATTAGTTTGGGCATTGCTTAGTACACAACATTCCACTTCAGTAGATAAATTACTCCAATCTTCAAAGCCTTGACTTTCCACTATGCGCCCAAATATCAGTACACACAAGAAGCTTTGCATAGCAACTTTGAATTATTTATTGCCACAGTCTATCAAATTCATTTGAAGTATAAGGTGAACCGTAAATACCAAATTTCACCCTCAGATTAGTGCTATTTTATCGAATATAGAAATGGAATACATTGGCACGAGAATTAAGGTAAGGCATTATGATGCATCATGAATATTAATAAGGTGGGCATTTTTGAATGTTATATTTGGTAACTCCTTCAATTTTTGTATACAATTTCCTTTCACACAATCTGACCCTAATTTGGCAGATCAGGAGGCATTGGGTATAAACTATAGACTACTGTCGGATTTATTTGACTTATCAAGGGCGAGGGCAGATATCATTCAATACGAGGTTGGATGAAAAGGTCAGGGATCTATTAGTCAGTGATAGCCCCAACAAATGATGTCCTTCAGAATTTGATTCTCAATTTGATTGTTTCCTAGTCCCATTTGTTACCCCAAATATTGCAAAACAGGGGAGTGCACCAAGGCTATGTTAGGCAGGAGACAACAATTTATGATGGAAGCGGAAAAAGCATTGGAGAGGGAATATGAAAAGGATCGACGAGTCAATAGTCTATTTGGTGTGCATGAAAAAAAATGCAATGAAATATGTTAAATAGTATGAATATATAATACAAAAACGCAATATAAATTTTCACTATTGTTTAAGGGGTGTTCTTAGTAATACATAAGATCAGGGGGAATTACAACAACACAAATTATTTTCCGTGGAACAAATATTCCACTAAAATCGGAAGGAATCCCAACTCCCTCCAACAATGTAGTTGGTGTTCCCTCTACCACCCCCTTTGCCTCGTGCTAAACATGGATTTATGATTGCTCTTTCGTTCATTTTTTCAGACTGGTGCTCCATACCAATCATAGCTCAAGAGTGTTGCGGTAACGTTGGGAGTTGCAGTGACAGAACAAGTTTGCAGATGAAGAAAAGACAAAATAAAACGAGAAAATAATGAGAATAAGATTTCACATAACACAACGATTTACATGGTTTAAGAATAATCCCTACGTCCACGGAGAGCTAGAATTTTACTATAATTTAGGAGCACAAATAAAGAGAGAATATCAGAGTTTCACAACACGGAAATCCTAGTTCTAAATGAGCTAATAAAGAGAACGAAACACTGTTCCACCAACCATACAAAAAGTTCACTGTGCTACAGTGAAAGGTAGCTGAAAGTCTGTACTAATACAGTGTCGTGACCACTCAAGTCTAAACTGCTACACTGACCGATGATAAGAAGTCCGTGGAGCTATAATACCACCATCTGTAAAGACCGAGCTGCTACAGTAGTCGTGTCAAAGTTCACACTGCTATAGTGACTTGTTGGTGTCATCCGATTAGCTCTGCTACAGTCATTCAAAGTTGTTACAGTGCCTCCAAAAAATTTGGGTTGGGGGGTCTTCGACCTTCGAACCCCATGAGCAAGGGTGCATTGCCCATACAACCCCCAACGAGCTCACCACAGAGTTCAGCCTGTGAGCGTTGCAACCTGATGTGTAGTATGTGTTGCAGAATCGTCGGGAGACAGAACGACAGAAACGAGAAAATGAAAGAAAGAAAGAAAAAAAGGACACAACGATTTACGTGGTTCGGGAAAAATCCCTACGTCCACGGGAGATGCAGAATTCACTATATCAGGAGAACAAAATTACAGAGGATTTTCAGTAGTAAACCCTAGCCCGAAATGGGCTACATATGAAGAAAACGGTCCACTGTTCCGAATAGTAAGTCCGCGTTGCTACAGTGATCGACGACCAACTTTGTCAAAAGCGCTACAATGACTGTCGGTTGGAAGTTAAAAGTGCTACAATGGCCAAAAAATTGGGTCGGGGGCCTTCGACCCCCGGAGCAGGGGCGCGTTGCCTCCTGCAGCCCCCAACGAGCTCACCGCAGAGCTTGAACCGCAACAGTTGTGGGCCATAAGCATTCGGCCCAACCGGATCAGGCAACACCAATCCAACAGTATGAGCCACTAACATTCGTCCCAACATCATCCAAAGGGATCAAACTACATCAATTCAACAATCTCTCACTTGGAGCCTAATCCACTACGCCGACCTGCTTCAATGTCACCGACTTAAACAACTTACTTAATCTAATCTCCTTCTCTTCTTCACTCACCAGTGCATGCTTTCCATTCACAACTTTGATTTCAAGCTGATGATTTATGAAGTATCAACTGTTTTTCCTTTTGTGCTTCCATAGTGTCCTTCCATATTCTCTCTCTCATCCTCCATTCATCAGCGGAGACCAACAAAGACACAACAATGTCTCATCTTCTGTATTATCATCGACTTCATCAACATATCTGCTGGATTGTTTGTTTCACAAATCTTCTATAATGTCAGCAACCCATCCTGTATCAAGCCTCTAATAAAATGGTACTTTAGATGAATGTGCTTCGTCCGGGCATGAAACACTGAGTTCTTTGCTAGATGTATACCACTCCGACTCTCACAGTGCAATACATTTTCCTCTTACTTTCTACTCAGTCCATCCAAGAAGTTCTTCAGCCCATCCAAGAAGTTCTTCAGCCAAACCATTTCCTTTCCAGCTTCTGTTACAACAATGTATTCTGCCTATGTAGTGGATAAAACCACCACCTTATACAATTGTGATATCCAACTTGCTGTAGTTCCTCCACAAGTAAATGCATAACATGTGACACTCCTGCTGTCAACGTCACCTCCAAGGTCAGTATCCACATACCTCTACAATAAATTTTCTTTCCCAAAGCACAAAGATACTTCCTTGTTGTCCTTCAAATACCTTAGTATTCACTTCAAAGGTTCCCAATATTGTTTTCTAGGGTTATTCATGTACCTGCTAACAACTCCCACTGCATGAGCAATATCAGGTCGGGTACAGATCATGACATACATCAGGCTTCCAACAGCTAATGTGTATAGAATTTTTTCTACGTACTCAACCTCTTATGTCGTCTTTGGTGATTGCTCCTTTGATAATTTGAAATGGTTTTATAGGGTAATAAAGACTGACTTTGATTCCAAAATATTGAATATTCTTAAAACCTTTCCAATGCAGTCAGCCTGTGATAACATCAATATTCCTGTTGTGCGATCTCTCTTGATCTTAATCCCTAAAATCATACCATCTTCTCCAAGATCTTTCATCTAGAACTCTCCTCAGCCAACTGCCCTTTCATCTTATCAATCCTCTGCATACATGATCCTGTAATGAGCATGTCATCCACATATAGAAGCAGTATAATGTATTCATCACTAAAAGACTTGGTGTAGCAACATTGATCCATGTCACACCGTTTGTATTCATTTTTAGTCATAAATGAATCAAATTTTTATTCCACTGCCTAAGTGCCTGCTTCTACCCATATAATCTCTTTTAGAGTTTGCACACCAGATCTTCCTTCACAGACTCAACATATCCCTCTGGCTGCTGCATATAGATGTCCTTCTCCAGATCTTCTTGAAGGAAGACAATATTGACATCAAGCTTCTCAAGGTGTAAGTCTTCTGATGCAAAAATGCTAAGAACCATCCAGATGGTGGTAAGCTTCACTGCAGATGATTTTTAGTGAAATACACTCCTTCATTCTATTAAAAACCTTTCACCACCAGCCTTGTTTTGTACCTCATTTTTCCATCGCGTTCTTCCTTGACCCGATATGCCAATTTGTTTTGCAATGCTTTATTTCGTTGTGGCAGACGTGTCAACTCCCAAGTGTTGTTATCATGCTATGAGGAAATCTCCTTCTTCATATCCAGCTCCCACTTGCTCGACTCCTTCAATTGCATCACCTCTTCAAAACATTCTGGTTTTCCATCGTCAGTCAATAACAAATAATTTAAGGATGGTGAATACCTCTGCACATGCATTCTTACCCTTGTTGATCTCTTTAACTCCACTTAAGGAGTATGCTCCACTGGTTTTGACATCACATCCATCCAATGACCCGAAGACCTTCATTTTTTATTGATTTTTGATAATCCACCCTTCTAGGGGTGAGGTGGAACCCTTACAAGGCCCGTAGGCATAAGTATTACATGGTCCATAGGCCATAGAGGAATTCATTGATCATAGTCTTCAAACATTACATACAATCCATACTAACTACTTGGAACTACTATTCCCCAGCATCTTCATCGTGAAATCAGCTCTCCACCTTCGTATGACAGTCCTTGTACATGACAGCTTCATTAAATACCATGTTCTGGATCCTGATGACCATCTTGTTGAGATCATCCCAGAAGCGGTAATCGAACTCCTCAACACCATAGGCAATAAAGAAACATGTCTTTGACTTAACATCAAGCTTGTCCCTTGCATCAAAATCAATATGTACATATACCAAACAACCAAAGACTCGCAAATGTGAGTCTTACCTCCTTACTAGACCAGAGCTCCTCAGGTATACATTCCCCCATTAGTATATATGGACCCCTGCTGATGAGATGTGCTTCCATGTTCACTTCATCGTCCCATAAGGTCTTGGGTAACCCCGAGTGTAACCTCATACTCCTGACACGTTCATTTAATGTCATATTCATCATTTCTGCCACACCATTCTGTTGCGGTGTATCTGGAATAGTCTTCTCCCACCAGATTCCATTATTAGAACAGAATTCCCTAAACTTATTACTTCCATACTCTCCACCATTGTCAGATCTCAAACATTTCAGTTTTGATCCTGACTCATTCTCCACCATGGTCATTCACATCCAACACACCTTAAATACGTCAGATTTTATTTTCAGAAAGTAAACCCATACCTTCCTTATTGATTCGTTGATAAATGTCACATAATATTGTGACCCTCCAAGGGAATGTACTGGTGAAGGCTCCCAAACATTAGTGTGCATTAGATCTAGCTTCCCAGCCTTTGGTGTTCTGCCTCCTTTCGAAAGACACATTCTTCTGGTTTTCGAAGATACAATCTTCACATAGGACAACATCCTCTGACTTCATCTCTAGTAACAATCCTTTTGTTTCCAGCACCATCATCCCCTTATCATTCATGTGGCCTAGATTTTAGTTTCACAGTTGTGAAACTCTGATAACATTTATTGATGCAACCATGTCCATGCAAGTTTCTATCATGTTGTACAGAGTACCATTCTTTGATCATCAATGTAACACCCGAGACTTTTATGTTATATAAATCATCAAAGGAATCTTTTTCTACACAAAACTTGCTTGGCTTGCTTTACACGCAATCACGACCTTCCTCGAAAGCTTGCGTCGTACGCAATACCGAGTTTCACTAAACAACAATATGCTATTAAAACTAGCCGTTATGAATAGTAAAAACCACTTTTTGAAATTTTATAAATTTTATTTTTCAAAATGGACTTCATTTTTGGACTCAGAATATCGAAATTAGCCTAGGGTGAAATTTTGTTATTTTTCTGAAAACTTTCAATTTTTGATGAATAGTGAAACCACTAAGTGGTGGGTTAAAAACTGAATTTTGCATAAAACTTAATTTTACCACTTCTGTGAATGGAATTTCGAAAATCCGACAGACACGGTTGATATCAGTAAGTAAAATGTGGTTCAATGAGATAAAAATAATTTTTTGGTGAATAGTAACTTTTTACTCTTTTTACCGCGGTTAATAGTAAATAGGGTAACTAAGGGTAAATATGATATTAATATTACCCTAAAACATGTCCTAATTCTATTGGACAATTGTAATTCGACCAAAAACAAACTTAGGAATAAAATATGACCATTTAGGCCCACTTGGATTAGATTAGGACATTTATTATTAATTTATTTAAAGAAGGGTTAAAATAGTTAAAATCAAAGTTTAATAAGTAAATCATTTTTAATATGGGGTTATACATAAGATAAATTCGACTATAAATATTCATTAGAAAGCTAAAAAGATTTCCTACATAATGGTATTTTATTTATAATTTTTAGACATTAAATAATTTAATTTAATTATGACACAACGATGATGCAGTAATTATCTTATTCATGAAATATTGACATAATTGATGTTATAAACACAAAAATAAATGTAATTTGAGACTTTTTATGAATTCCACTAATTTTCTAGGTTAATATGATATATTAGTGTTGATTTAATCAACTTGGTTCGAACATATAATTCTGTTATGACTTTCACAAAAATCATATATCAAATAGTGTCAAAATTGACACAAAATAGTTTTTAAATAAAATATTATATTATTAATTGTTATTTTATTCCTAAAAATCTAAGGTTCGTCCAAATGACTTAGATAAGGATATATATATTAATAATAAACAATTTGGGGTTCGTTTGGCATGTTATAGTAAGTGTATTAACCATATAGTGAAAGAAAACAAAAAGACACGGTAAAAGTTAAATTAATTAACTTAGAGTTAAATCTAATTGATAAGGTTAAAATAATACCCTAAACTTGTCTAAATCCTATTGGTTGATAGGATTTCGACCCATCCTCACTTTAGCTTCGAAATAAGGCCATTTGGAACCATTATAAACCGATTTTGACTTTAATATAAAATAATATTTTGAGATATTCCTAAGGTGCCCCTCTCCTCCCTTATAAAAGGGCACCTCCTCCCCCTCCTCCTCACACCAATTTGAGCACTCAAGCTCGACCAACCCCTGCCATTTTCTCCTCTCCACATCCCTAGAATAATCCTAGAGGTCCTGGTCTTCTCCAAAGCCCAATCTTAGTTCCTTAAGTGGAGGATTCAAAGAGGCGTTCCAAAGAAGAGGTAATATCCATTACCGATCTTTTCAATTTCTTTCTTCTTCAACTTCTTCTTCTTTAGTTGTTTCATGATAAAGTAATAACATAAGTATTACTTACATACTTATATGTTATTATAAATATGAAACAACCCTAATTCACCTTCTATCCATCCTACGGAAAAATGAAATCACCGCGCGTGCGTACGTACAGAATACCGTCTCCACGCCGTGGTGTAATCTATTTTCCACCATCACTTTACAAGGATGGGTATAATGGTGTAATGAGTAACTATTTATGATTATTATAAATTAATATTGATACTGAAATAATATATATACACTCCAATACAATTCCACGATCATAGGAACGATATCATCACTCGTGCGTACGTACGGAATACCGTCTCCACGATGTGATGCGACTCGTTCTACATAATCATCATTACATAGTAATTATATAAATGAATTGAATGAATGAATATGGTATATACTACACTAATAACATTCTGGAAATGAATTATCTATAACCTAAAGATAAGAATAAGAATTTATTCGACAAAACACGCATAAGAACAAAAAGTTATAAAGACCCAAGTAACAAGTAACAATGAAATATTATTAACAAGAAGCTAATAATATGACCATATATGATCTCATATCAATATGTATGATTCTGGAATAAGTCAATAACATTATTTAAACCATTATACAGGAGCTTCGGACACGAACAAAGCAAATCGGACCTAAGGTAAGGGAAATATCACAATCTCATTTTTATCCGAGATTGTTTATTCATAAGTATTTACTGGGGTATATTTTATCATCCACATCCATGTTCCCTCAATATGTAATATTTTTTTCATCCACTTACAATAGTTTAAATCCAATTTTACCCTTCGGTGAGTTTTTAGTAAAGAATATGAAAGGAATCTTTTGTCGTTTTTTTCGTACGAGGTACTTTTTGACTTTTCTGAAAAAGGTATGAAGAATGTTTTTTTTAACTTATACGGCATGTATGGATTTTTAAAACATTATTTCCAAGAAGATTCCTTTACAAGTTTTCAAGTTTATTTTTAATCAACTTATTTTATTTTAAAGTCGTATGACATGTTATGAAAGGAAAAAATGTTTTTTGAAGAAGAAAGGATATTTTCCTCAAGAATGGAGTTCAAGTGTTTTATCAAAATTATTTTCCATCTAAGATAATAAAGGGTTCTGTTTTTATCCCTATTATTACATTGATTTGATCATGTTGTGATTGAATTATTCTTATGAATTCCTTTATCTTGTATGAATTGTTTTATGATGTCATGATGTTTAAGATTCCAATTTGTATTACATGGGTTATGCAATGATGTATGATTTATGATTATGTGGCACACATAAGAAATGATTCATTATAAGATGGGTGGGACCTATATCTCCCTCCAATGCATTGGGTAATGATTTTATATCTCATGAGATAGACATGCCTGGAACGGAAGGTTATTTCGGTTCAGTGATACAGGACTGAAACGAGGAGTGAACTCGGTTCAGAAAGGGACTTTGTCCACTAAGATAGTCTTGGCAATGAGTCATGAATAACAAGAAATGATTTTCCATGATTATGTATGCATGCCACAAAGTTTCAAGTTTTATGTTATGATTATGGGGATATCATTTTCACTTCTATGATTTATTCCATGTTAAGATAGTATGATCTCTTTTGCAGGTTTTGATTTTCAAAAAGATATGATATGATTTTTATTTCCTTTATTTGCCCTTGCTGATCATTTAAGCTCACCCTTTTATGTTTTCTTTTCCACAGGTCAGGAAGATGGATATTAAGTAGAATATGCTAAAAGGGACCCTAGATATGATGAAATAAATGGGAGACACTGTAGAAGATTTATGAACCAGTTGTTTATGTTTCCCAGTTTCTAAAGACACTATACCTATACGGTCCTTTGTGGTTTTGTCATATGTTGTAATAAGTGTGCTTCAATTTTGAAGTATTAACAATGTATGTAAAGTGTGGGTCGTTATAGTTGGTATCAGAGGAAAGGTATAGTCAACCTTTGGAAACTAGGATGTGAAAGCCTTAGTAAGAACCCTAAGGATAAGTCTAAGCATAGAACACAATCTTAGTGTTTTAGAAATGGCCATGAATACCCTAGGATAAAACCTTAAGTGTGAAATTTTATCCTTGATTATGTGGTTTTCTTATTATAATTAGTGTTGCTCACACTATTCTTCTTGGTTTTAGTCAATGGCTGGAACCCGAAGGAATCGTGTTAATGCGGAATGCGATGGGCAATGCAATGATTGTCCCCCTGAGCAACCAAACGATATGGGAGCTGGAATGCAAAATATTGTAGCCATGCTCACACAACTTTCTCAAGCTATGAATTATGCAGGATTTACAAACGAACAAAGGAGGGAGCAACATTCTGTTGAATCCTTCATGAGGCAGCGTCCACCTTCTTTCAGCGGGTCTACTGATCCATTAGTTGCTGAACAATGGATTAGTACTACTGAAAAGATATTTTCAGTTCTTCAATGTTCTGAGCATGATAAAGTCATCCTAGCAGTGTATCATTTGGAAGGAGATGCGGATCAATGGTGGAATCTTGTTAAGAATACGAGGCAAAGGGATGAAATTGAGTCTATGGAATGGGACGAGTTCAAGAACTTATTTTTCAATAAGTACTTCCCTCGTATTCTCCGAACAAAGATGGAGAAAGAGTTTCTTGAACTGAAGCAAAGGGATGATGAATCTGTTGGTACCTATGAAGCAAATTTTACCAGACTTGCAAGGTACGCTTCTGGTATTATTATCCAACCTGAGAGTAAGATCGATCGATTCTTTAGTGGCTTAAAACCAAGTCTTCGAAGGGAGTTAGCCATAAGGGACTTCAATAGCTACGAGGAAATCGTTCGATGTGCTCTCAAAGTCGAGATGGAGATTGGAGTAACCCATCAGTCACATGGGTTTGATAAGAAGAGGAAGATGGAATTCAAAGAAAAATCTAAAGAGCACACAGAAAAGAAGATGAGCTTTTCCTTATGCTCAAAGTGTGGAAAGAAACATGGAGGGAGTTGTCTTAAAGGGACAAGTAAATGTTTTAAATGTGGAAAGGAAGGTCATCGGGCATTTGAATGCCGTGATAATGGGAAGAAGATGTCTAATGACGCAAACAAAGGAAGGGATACACAGAATGAACCTACTACACTTCAATGTTTCAAGTGCAAGGAGATGGGGAATTATGCCAATCAATGCCCAAATCCAAGGGTTGATGATGATGGTCGACGTCAACAAACTCTTAAGGCTAAAGACAAAGGAAAGTCACATGCAATTTCTATCAGCGATGTGGAGTACGATAACGATGTGGTGAAAGGTACACTTACCATCCACTCTAAAGTAGCAAATGTTTTATTTGATTCTGGATCCACCCAATCTTTTATTTCTGAAAAATTTTCTAAGGGTATAACCGTATTACCTCAACAATTAGATGTTGAGTTAGCTATGACAACACCTAATGGCACATCAATCGCATCAAAAGTTTATAATTCTTCTCCGATCGAAGTTTGTGGGAAAGTGCTTCCTGCAAATCTTGTGATCCTTCCTTTAGTGGAATTTGATGTGATTCTTGGCATGGATTGGCTTTCTCTACATGGAGCTCATATCAATTGCCAAAGAAGGGAAGTCACATTTCATATTCCAGATCAATCTACGATCGTATACCAATGCAAGGATGAACATAACCTTCCAGTGGAAATTTCTTCCATCTTATGGGTATTGATTCCACTAAATAAAGGTTATTTATCTCAAATGGTTGGTGAGAAACTCACGATTAAGAATATGCCCATTGTACGGGAGTTTGATGATGTATTTCCGGAGCAATTGCCGGGTCTTCCACCAAATCGTGAAGTTGAGTTTTCAATAGAACTCGTACCTAGTGCTTTGCCTATTTCAAAGACACCTTATAGAATGGCCCCAATTGAGTTGCAGGAATTGAAGAAGCAACTCCAAGAGAATCTTGATAAGGGATTCATATGCCCTAGTGCATCACCTTGGGGAGCACCTGTTCTATTTGTTAAGAAGAAAGATGGATCAATGAGACTCTGCATTGATTATCGAGAACTTAACAAGATCACTATCAAGAACAAATATCCTCTCCCACGCATTGATGACTTATTTGACCAACTACGCGGAGCTCAATACTTTTCCAAGATTGATCTTCGTTCAGGGTATCATCAATTAAGGGTCAAAAGGGAGGATATACCAAAGACGGCTTTCCGTACAAGGTATGGACACTATGAATTTATAGTGATGCCATTTGGTCTTACTAATGCCCCTTATATCTTCATGGATCTAATGAATAGAGTCTTTAGAGACTATCTTGATCAATTTGTGGTAGTCTTTATAGACGATATTCTTGTCTATTCAAAGAGCAAGGAAGAGCATGAAGATCACTTGAGAATTATATTGAAGACCCTGAGAAAGGAGAAGCTTTATGCCAAATTTACCAAGTGTGAATTTTGGCTTCAAAAAGTTGCATTTTTGGGTCATATAATCTCAAAAGAGGGGATATCTGTGGATCCAGCAAAAACAGAGGTTATCGAAAGATGGTCAAGACCAACAACAGTAACTGAGATCCGAAGTTTTCTTGGTTTGTCTGGATATTATCGACGTTTTGTAAAAGATTTTTCACGATTATCTAATCCACTCACCAAGTTGACTCGGAAAGGAGTTAAGTTTGTCTGGACAGAGGAATGTGAAGAGTATTTCAAGGAGTTGAAAAGAAGGTTATCCAGTGCACCTGTGCTCACACTGCCTTGTAGTGGAGAAAGGTTTGTGATCTACAGTGATGCATCCAAGAAGGGATTGGGGTGTGTTCTTATGCAAAATGATATGGTGATAGCTTATGCCTCACGACAGTTGAAAATCCATGAGCAAAATTACCCAACACATGATTTGGAGTTGGCTGTGGTAATCTTTGGATTAAAGATTTGGAGGCATTACCTTTATGGTGAAAGGTGTGATATTTATACTGATCATAAAATTTTAAAGTATATTTTCACACAAAAGGAGCTGAATATGCGTCAAAGAAGATGGTTGGAGCTGATTAAGGATTATGACTGCTCAATCAATTACCACCCTGGGAAAGCAAACAAGGTGGCAGATGCATTAAGTCGACAAGACCATGCTAGTTTATCCATGATGAGGATCACAAAAGATCCAATATTTATGGATTTACAAAGGATGGATCTTGGAATTATAATGGAAGGGAAAAAATCTTATCTTTCTCAAATGAATGTTCAACCATCTATACATGCGAAGATTATGGAGGCACAGAAAGAAGATGTCGAGTTACAAAAGAAGGTGAGAAATGTTCCTGAATTCAACATTGATTGTGATGGGGTAATAAAGTTCAGGAATCAGGTTTGTGTTCCTCCCATCCCTGAATTAAAGAAGGAGCTGCTGAATGAGGCTCATAGTTCTTCATTCTCTATTCATCCTGGAAGCACGAAGATGTATAGGGACCTGAAAGAGTACTTCTGGTGGGATGGCATGAAAAGAGATGTTGCTGAATATGTCTCTCGATGCTTGGTTTGTCAACAAGTTAAAGCTGAGAGACAGAAGTCTAAGGGGATGTTACAACCATTACCCATACCCGAATGGAAATGGGAAAACATCACTATGGACTTTGTCATAGGACTTCCTAAAACATCCAAAGGCAATAATTCTATCTGGGTCATAGTTGATCGTCTTACAAAGTCTGCACACTTCATTGCTATTAGAGAGGATTTCTCTCTAGATCAGCTTGCCAGGATATATGTAAAAGAAGTGGTAAGATTGCATGGAGTACCACTTTCTATTATATCTGATCGAGATCCGAGATTTACCTCGAAGTTATGGTGAAGTCTTCAGTATACTCTGGATACAGAGTTGAGTTTCAGCACTGCTTATCATCCCCAGACAGATGGTCAGTCTGAGAGAACAATTCAAACCCTAGAAGATATGTTGAGAGCTTGCTCTATGGATTTCAAAGGAGGTTGGGATCAACACCTACCTTTGGTGGAATTTTCTTATAATAATAGCTTTCACTCCAGTATTCAGATGGCTCCTTATGAAGCTCTCTATGGAAAGAAATGCAGGACTCCAACTTGCTGGGATGAATTTGGGGAAAGAAAGCTATTAGGACCTTATCTCGTTGATGAAATGGCAGAAAATGTTAGATCTATTCAACAACACATAAGAGCAGCTCAGAGTCGACAGAAAAGTTATGCCGACAACTGAAGAAAAGACCTAGAGTTTGAAGTGGGCGATAAAGTGTTCTTACGAATATCTCCCTGGAAGAGGGTTATGAGATTTGGAAAGAAGGGGAAGTTGAGCCCTAGATATATCGGTCCTTTCGAAATACTGGATCGTGTTGGGAAGGTAGCTTACCGATTGGCGCTTCCACCGAATCTCTTTCAAGTTCACGATGTGTTCCATGTATCTCTCCTGAGAAAGTACATACCAGATCCTTCACATGTACTCAGCTCAGAAGTTGTACCGCTGGAGCAAGATCTTTCTTATGAAGAACAGCCGATAGAGATTCTGGATCGTAGCGAAAAAGTCCTACGAAACAAGACCACTCGATTGGTGAAAGTTTTATGGAGGAACCACCAACTTGAAGAAGCTACATGGGAGCTTGAGGATATGATGAGGGAGAAGTATCCTCATCTGTTTGTTAAAAAGTGACGAATTTCGAGGGCGAAATTCTTTTTAAGGGGGGTAGAATGTAACACCCGAGACTTTTATGTTATATAAATCATCAAAGGAATCTTTTTCTACACAACACTTGCTTGGCTTGCTTTACACGCAATCGCGACCTTCCTCGAAAGCTTGCGTCGTACGCAATACCGAGTTTCACTAAACAACAATATGCTATTAAAACTAGCCGTTATGAATAGTAAAAACCACTTTTTGAAATTTTATAAATTTTATTTTTCAAAATGGACTTCATTTTTGGACTCAGAATATCGAAATTAGCCTAGGGTGAAATTTTGGTATTTTTCTGAAAACTTTCAATTTTTGATGAATAGTGAAACCACTAAGTGGTGGGTTAAAAACTGAATTTTGCATAAAACTTAATTTTACCGCTTCTGTGAATGGAATTTCGAAAATCCGAAAGACACGGTTGATATCAGTAAGTAAAATGTGGTTCAATGAGATAAAAATAATTTTTTGGTGAATAGTAACTTTTTACTCTTTTTACCGCGGTTAATAGTAAATAGGGTAACTAAGGGTAAATATGATATTAATATTACCCTAACACATGTCCTAATTCTATTGGACAAGTGTAATTCGACCAAAAACAAACTTAGGAATAAAATATGACCATTTAGGCCCACTTGGATTAGATTAGGACATTTATTATTAATTTATTTAAAGAAGGGTTAAAATAGTTAAAATCAAAGTTTAATAAGTAAATCATTTTTAATATGGGATTATACATAAGATAAATTAGACTATAAATATTCATTAGAAAGCTAAAAAGATTTCCTACATAATGGTATTTTATTTATAATTTTTAGACATTAAATAATTTAATTTAATTATGACACAACGATGATGCAGTAATTATCTTATTCATGAAATATTGACATAGTTGATGTTATAAACACCAAAATAAATGTAATTTGAGACTTTTTATGAATTACACTAATTTTATAGGTTACTATGATATATTAGTCTTGATTTAATCAACTTGTTTTGAAAATATAATTCTATTATGACTTTCACAAAAATCATATATCAAATAGTGTCAAAATTGACACAAAATAGTTTTTAAATCAAATATTATATTATTAATTGTTATTTTATTCCTAAAAATCTAAGGTTCGGCCAAATGACTTAGATAAGAATATATATATTAATAATAAACAATTTGGGGTTCTTTTGTCATGTTATAGTAAGTTTATTAACCATATAGTGAAAGAAAACAAAAAGACACGGTAAAAGTTAAATTAATTAACTTAGAGTTAAATCTAATTGATAAGGTTAAAATAATACCCTAAACTTGTCTAAATCCTATTGGTTGATAGGATTTCTACCCATCCCCACTTTAGCTTCGAAATAAGACCCTTTTGAACCATTATAAACCGATTTTGACTTTAATATAAAATAATATTTTGAGATATTCCTAAGGTTCCCCTCTCCTCCCTTATAAAAGGGAACCTCCTCCCCCTCCTCCTCACACCAATTTGAGCACTCAAGCTCGACCAACCCCTGACATTTTCTCTTCTACACTTCCCTAGAATAATCCTAGAGGTCCTGGTCTTCTCCAAAGACCAATCTTAGTTCCTTAAGTGGAGGATTCAAAGAGGCGTTCCAAAGAAGAGGTAATATCCATTACCGATCTTTTCAATTTCTTTCTTCTTCAACTTCTTCTTATTTAGTTTTTTCATGATAAAGTAATAACATCAGTATTACTTACATACTGATAAGTTATTATAAATATTAAACAACCCTAATTCACCTTCTATCCATCCTACGGAAAAATGAAATCACCGCGCGTGCGTACGTACGGAATACCGTCTCCACGCCGTGGTGTAATCTATTTTCCACCATCACTTTACAAGGATGGGTATAATGGTGTAATGATTAACTATTTATGATTATTATAAATTAATATTGATACTGAAATAATATATATACACTCCAATACAATTCCACGATCATAGGAACGATATCATCACTCGTGCGTACGTACGGAATATCGTCTCCACGATGTGATGCGACTCATTCTACATAATCATCATTACATAGTAATTATATAAATGAATTGAATGAATGAATATGGTATATACTACACTAATACCATTCTGGAAATGAATTATCTATAACCTAAAGATAAGAATAAGAATTTATTCGACAAAACACGCATAAGAACAAAAAGTTATAAAGACCCAAGTAACAAGTAACAATGAAATATTACTAACAAGAAGCTAATAATATGAACATATATGATCTCATATCAATATGTATGATTCTGGAATAAGTCAATAACATTATTTAAACCATTATACAGGAGCTTCGGACACGAACAAAGCAAATCGGACCTAAGGTAAGGGAAATATCACAATCTCATTTTTATCCGAGATTGTTTATTCGTAAGTATTTACTGGGGTGTATTTTATCATCCACATCCATGTTCCCTCAATATGTAATATTGTTTCCATCCACTTACAATATTTTAAATCCAATTTTACCCTTCGGTGAGTTTTTAGTAAAGAATATGACAGGAATCTTTTGTCGTTTTTTTCGTACGAGGTACTTTTTGACTTTTCTGACAAAGGTACGAAGAATGTTTTTTTTAACTTATACGGCATGTATGGATTTTTAAAACATTATTTCCAAGAAGATTAATTTACAAGTTTTCAAGTCTATTTTTAATCAACTTATTTTATTTTAAAGTCGTATGACATGTTATGAAAGGAAAAAATGTTTTTTGAAGAAGAAAGGATATTTTCCTCAAGAATGGAGTTCAAGTGTTTTATCAAAATTATTTTCCATCTAAGATAATAAAGGGTTCTGTTTTTATCCCTATTATTACATTGATTTTATCATGTTGTGATTGAATTATTCTTATGAATTCCTTTATCTTGTATGAATTGTTTTATGATGTCATGATGTTTAAGATTCCAATTTGTATTACATGGGTTATGCAATGATGTATGATTTATGATTATGTGGCACACATAAGAAAGGATTCATTATAAGATGGGTGGGACCTATATCTCCCTCCAATGCATTGGGTAATGATTTTATATCTCATGAGATAGACATGGCTGGAACGGAAGGTTATTTCGGTTCAGTGATACAGGACTGAAACGAGGAGTGAACTCGGTTCAGAAAGGGACTTTGTCCACTAAGATAGTCTTGGCAATGAGTCATGACTAACAAGAAATGATTTTCCATGATTATGTATGCATGCCACAAAGTTTCAAGTTTTATGTTATGATTATGGGGATCTCATTTTCACTTCTATGATTTATTCCATGTTAAGATAGTATGATCTCTTTTGCAGGTTTTGATTTTCAAAAAGATATGATATGATTTTTATTTCCTTTATTTTCCCTTGCTGAGCATTTGAGCTCACCCTTTTATGTTTTCTTTTCCCCAGGTCAGGAAGATGGATATTAAGTAGAATATGCTAAAAGGGACCCTAGATATGATGAAATAAATGGGAGACACTGTAGAAGATTTATGAACCAGTTGTTTATGTTTCCCAGTTTCTAAAGACACTATACCTATACGGTCCTTTGTGGTTTTGTCATATGTTGTAATAAGTGTGCTTCAATTTTGAAGTATAAACAATGTATGTAAAGTGTGGGTCGTTATAATCAAGCTATGAATATAGCTCCTTTGGTGATCTTCCATGTACCACCAGTGAACGTGGTACTAAAACCTGCATCATAAAGCTGTCCAACATAAATAAGATTTCTTCTTAAACCAAAGATATCTCATGTTGAACTAGCATACTCCAACTATTGGTCTTGATTTTTGCATCACCTCTCCCCATGATCTGTAAAGGTTCGTCATTAGCAAGATGTACCTTACCAAAATTTTCAGAAACATAATTATTCAGGAAACACTTCTCTGACGTGGAATGGAAAATTCCCTTTATTTTAAATCCAAGACTCCATAGGGATATCCACACTCAGAAGCAACACATAATTAGTTCCTTCAGCCGATGTGTTTACTGAATTAGTTTTAGGCACCTTCGTTTATCTCTACACTCCTTGACATGTCATTTCTTCCTGCAAATCCAGCAGGTATGATAAGACCCCTTTTCCTTGTTTAAGCTCTTTCCTATTGACTTTGACAATCCTATGTGATTGTCTTGCTGCGCATATATTCCTCTTCTTTCCACATTCAGAGCAGAATCATAGAATCTGCCCGATTCTCTTCTTCGCATGTCCCCACTGAGGAGCGGGTCTCACACATCCTTCTAAACTAGATTTGCATTCCTCGAAGATCTGCTCATGTCTGTTATAGTTTCTTTCCAACTGTCAGGAAATGAAGACAATAAAACCATGCACATACCTCATCATCAAGAGAAATATCCAACTATGTTAACTGACTTATGATGGTGTTGAATTCGTTGATGTGATCTGTAACAATCCTCCCTTCAACCATTTTTAGATTGAACAATCATCACATCAAATACACTTTTTTTGAGGTTAAAGTCTTCTCATACATATTCACGAGAGATTTTATTAGTCCAATCACTGTCTTCTCCTCTCTGATGTTGAACTCCATGTTTTTGGCCAATGTAAGACATGTAACTCTCAGAACCTATTGATCCAGTAGCTTCCACTCTGTCTTCTCTATATCCTTTGGTTTTAGACCCAGAAGCGACTAATACATCTTTTTATGATAAAGATAATTCTCGATCTGCATCCTCCAGTAACTAAAGTCAGCTCCATTGAAGCGATCGATCTTCACCTTGCCCCCTTCCATAACCAATGTTTAGTTCAATAATTCCAAACTCAACCTTTGATAACAGTTGTTGCGGAAATGCTGAGAGTCGCAGGGATAGAACAATTTTGCAGATGAAGAAAAGATAGAATAAAACGAGAAAAGAATGAGAAGAAGATCTCACATGACACACTAATTTACGCGGTTCGGAAATAATCCCTATGTCCATGGAGAGACATAACTCGGGAGCACAAATATAGAAAGAATATTAGAGTTTCACAACACATAACCCTTATCTTGAAATGAGCTAATAAAGATGATGAAACATTGTTCCACTAGTTGCATAGAAATTCCACTATGCTACAGTGAAATGTGGTTGGAAGTCCGCACTACCACAGTGCTGCGATCACCCCAGTCCAAGCTACTACAATGATCAATGACAAGAAGTGCGCTGCGCTACATGAACACTATCTCCAAAGTCCGAGCTCCTGCAGTAGTCGTGCCAAATTCCGCACTGCTACAGTGCCCCTGTCAGTGTCGTCCAGTCAACTCTGTTATAGTTGGTCAGAGTTTCTATAGTGCCCAAAAAATTTGGGCTGGGGGTCTTCGGCCTCCGAAACCCTGGAGAAGGGGTGTGTTGCTCCTGCAACCCCCTACGTGCTCACTACGGAGCTCACCTCGTGAGATTTGCAACCTTGTGTGCAGTATGACCCCCTAGAATTTGACTCAACATCATCCAAATAAATCGGGCTACACCAATCCAACAATCCCACACTTGGATCCCGATCTGCTATGCTAATCTGCTTTGATGCCACTGACTTAGACAAATTACTTTGTCTGAACTCCTAATCTTCTTCACTCGCTAGTGCGTGAACCCCCGGAGTAGGGGCGCGTTGCACCTGCAACCCCCAACGAGCTCACTACGGATCTCACCTCATGAGAGTTGTGACCTTGTGTGCAGTATGAGCCCCTAGAATTTGACCCAACATCATCCAAACAAATTGGGCTACACCAATCCAACAATCTCACGCTTGGATCTTGATCCGCTATGCTAATATACTTTGATTACACCGACTTAGACAACTTACTTAATCTGTGATCCTCATCTTCTTTACTCGCTAGTGCGTTATTTTCATTCATAACTTCAATTTCAAGCTGATGATTCACAAAATATCAGTTGTTTTCCCTTTTGTGCTTCCATAGTGTCCTCCCATATTATGTCTCCCATCCTCCATTCATCAGTGGAGACCAAAAGAGGCACAAAAATACCTCAACTTCTATATTACCATCTACTTTGTTGATATATCTACTGGATTGTTTGTTCCAAAAATCTTTTGCAATGTTAGAAACCTATCCTGTATCAAGCCTTTGATAAAATGGTACTTCAGCGGAATGTCATTTTTCTGAGTATGGAACATTGAGTTTTTTGCAAGATGTATAGCACTCTAATTTTCATAGTGTAATACATTTTCATCTCTATTTCTACCCAACTCATTCAAAAAGTTCTTCATCCAAACCATCTCTTTTCCAGTTTCTTTTACAACATTATATTCTGCCTCTGTGGTGGATAAAACCACCACCTTCTGTAATTATGATATCCATATTACTACAGTTCCTCTATAAGTAAATACACAACCTATAGTACTCCTCTTGTTATCGACGTCACCTCTAAGGTAGCATCCACATACCCCTGTAATGAATTTTCTTTCCCAAAGTACAAAGATACTTCCTTGTTGCCCTTTGAATACCTCAGTATTCACTGAACAGCTTCCTAATGTTTTTTTTCAGGGTTATCCATGTACCTTCTCATAACTCCCACTGCATGAGCAATATCAGGTCAAGTATAGACCATGACATAAATCAGACTTCCAACAACTAATATGTATGGAACCATTGCCATGTTCTCAACCTTTTCTGTCATCTTTGGTGATTTCTCATTTAAATAATTTGAAATGGCTCTAGACACCAGATTTTCTTCCAACATATTGAATCTTCACAAAACCTTTTCAACGTAGTCATTCTATGATAACATCAATTTTCCTACTGCACGGTCTCTCTTGATCTTCACCCCCAAAATCTTTCCAGCTTCTCCAAGACCTTTCATCTCGATCTCCTCATCCAACCGCCCTTTAAACTCATCAATCATCTATATACATGATCTTGGAATGAACATGTCATCCACATATAGAAGCAGTATAATGTATTCATCACCAAAAGAATTGGTGTAGTAACATTGATCCATGCCACACTGTTTGTATTCATTTTTAGTCATAAATGAATCGAAATTTTTATTCCACTTCTTGAGTACCTACTTCTGCCCATATAAGTTCTTCTGGAGTTCGCACACCAGGTATTTCTTCCCAGACTCAACATATCTCTCTGGATGTTGTATATAGATGTCCTCCTTTAGATCTCTATGAAGGAAAGAAGTGTTGACATCAAGCTTCTCAAGATGTAAGTCTTTTGATGCCAAAATGATGAGAACCACCCAGATGGTGGTAAGCTTCACCACATGTGAGAACATTTCAGTGAAATCCACTCATTCCTTTTGTTGAAAACCTTTCACCACCAGCTTTACTTTTTACCTCCTCCTTCCATCATGTTTTTCTTGGACCTGGTATACCCACTTGTTCTGTAATGTTTTCTTTCCTTGTGGCAGAGATGTCAACTCCCAAGTGTTGTTATCATACAATGAGAAAATCTCATCCTCCATAGCCAACTCCCACTTTCTCAACTCCTTCAACTGTATTATCTCTTCAAAACATTCTGGTTCTCCATCATCAGTCAATAACAAATAATGCAAAGATAACAAATACCTCTGCATCGACATTCTTACCCTTGTTGATCTCCTCAACTCCACTTGAGGAGTATTCTCCACTGGTTTTGGCATCACATGATCAAACACACCTTCAAACTCCACTTGCTCATGACACTATGATTCTTTATTCCTATTTTCAATTTTAACTGCATGATAGTCCTTGTATGTGACAACTTTATTAAATACCACATTTTGGCCCATGATGACCATATTGTTGAGATCATCCTAAAAGTGGTAACTAAACTCTTCAGCACTATAAACAATAAAAAAATCATGGTTTGAACTTAGAATCAAGCTTGTCCTTTGCATCAACATCAATATATACATATTCCAAACAATCAAAGACTCATAAATGTGAGTCTTACCTCCTTACCAGACCAAAGCTCCTTGGGTAGACATTCTCTCATTGGTATAGATGGACTCCTGTTGATGAGATATGCTACCATGTTTACTACATCATCCCAGAAGGTATTGGGTAACCCTGAGTGTTACCACATACCCATGAAACGTTTATTTAATGTCTCATTTATCCTTTCTACCACACCATTCTGTTGTAGTGTACCTATAATAGTCTTCTCCCACTGAATTCCATTGTTAGAAAAAAATTCTCTGAACTCATCACTACCATACTCTCCACCATTGCCGGATCTCAAGCATTTTAACTTTGATCCTGACTCATTATCCATCACAGTCTTACACTTTTGAAACATCTTAAATACATTAAATTTTATTTTCAAAAATTAAACACATACCTTCCTTGTCGAGTCGTCGATAAATGTTACATAATATTATGACCCTCTAAGGGAATGTACTGGTTCAGACCCCCAAACATCAGTGTGTACTAGATCCAACTTACCAGCCTTCGATGTTCTTCCTCCTTTCGCAAAAGACACATTCTTATTCTTTCCAAAGATACAATCTTCTCATAGGCTAACATCCAACGATTTCAGCTCTGGTGGTAAGACTTTTTTTTCCAGCACCTTCATCCCCTTCTCACTCATGTGACATAGCCTATAGTTCCACAATTGTAAATCTCCGACAACATTTATTGATGCAACCATGTTCATACAGGTTTATGTCTGGTTATACAGGGTACCATTATTTGCTCCTTGAGCTATGACCATAGCTCCTTTGATGATCTTCCATACACCACTAGTGAATGTGGTACTAAAACATGAATTATCGAGTTGTCTGAAAAAAAATAAGATTTCTTCTTGAACAAGGGATATACCTAATGTTTTCAAAAACTAGAAAACTATCACTGTTGGTCTTGATTCGTGCATCACCCTTCTCCATGATTTTCAAAGATTCATCATCAATAAGATGTACCTTGCCAAAATTTTCAAAAACATAACTTCTCAAGAAACCCTTCTCTGAAGTGGAATTAAAAGATGTCCATGAGTCTAAAATTCAAGAGTCCTTAGGGTTATCCATTCTCAGTATCACCACATCATCAGTTCCTTTAGCCGCTGTGTTTGCTGCATTAGTTTCAGACGCCTTCCATTTATCTCTGCACTCATTGACATGTCCTTTCTTTCCACAAATAAAGCAGGTATGACCAGACCCCTTCACCTTGTCTCGATTATTTCCTCTTGACTTTGATCACCCTCTACAATTGTCTCACTGCACATATCTTTCTCTTCCTTCCACGTTCAGATCAAAACTAGAGAATCTACCCGATTATCTTCTTTGAATGTCCTCACTGAGGATCATGTCTCACGCATCCTTCTGAACCAGCTTTGTAATCTCCGAAGAACTACTCACAACTATTAGAGTTCCTTCCCAATTGTCAGGTAATGAAGACAATAAAACCAATGTACATACCTCGTTGTTAAGCACAATATCCACCAATTTCAATTACTTATGATGACGTTGAATTCATTGATGTGATCTGCAATAATTCTCTCTTCAACCATTTTCAGATAGAACAATCGTTGCATCAAGTACATTTTTGTTTGATGCTGAAGTATTCTCATATATATTCTTGAGATATTTCATTAGATTAATTGTCATGTTCTCCCCTCTAGTGTTGAACATCACGTTTTTGGCCAACGTAAGACACACAACTCTTAGAACCTGTCGATCTAGTAGCTCCCACTCCCTTTGGTCAATATCTGTTGGTTATAGACCCAGAAGAAAAAAGTGCATCTTTTTTATAATAAAGATAATCCTCGATCTGCATCCTCCTGTAACTAAAATTAGTTCCATCAAAATGATTGATCTTCACCTTTTGTTCTTTCATAACCAATGTTTAGTTCAAGAGTTTTAAACTCAACCTTTAATACCAGTTGTTGCGGAAACATCGAGAGTCGCAGTGATAAAATGGGTTTGCTGATGAAGAAAAGATAGAATAAAATGAGAAAAGAGCGAGAAAAATATCTCACAAGATACAACGATTTACATGGTTCGAGAATAATCTCTATATCCATGGAGTGACATAATTTCACTATGATTCAAGACCACAAATACAGAGAGAATATCATAGTTTCACAACACAGAAACCCTAACTATAAATGAGCTAATAAAGTGGAAAAAACATTGTTCCACCACCCGCATAAAAAGTCTATTATGCTACAGTGAAAGATGGCTGGAATTCTGCACTGCTATAGTGTTGCAGCCACCCAAGTCCAAGCTGCTACAATGACTGGTGGAAAGAAGTCCACAGAGTTACAATATCGTTGTCTCCAAAGTCTGAGTTGCTACATTAGCCATGCCAATGTCTGCCTTGCTACAAAACCCTGTCGGTGTTGTTCAGTCAGCTCTGCTATAGTCGGTCAGAGTTGCTACAATGCCCCAAAAAATTTATGTCGGGGACCTTCAACCAATGAACCCCCGGACAGGGGCGCGTTGCCCTTTGCAACCCCCAACGAGCTCATTGTAGAGCTCAACTCATGAGAGTTGTGGCCTAATGTGCAGTATGAGCCGCTAGAATTTGACCCAACATTATCCAAACAGATCGGGATACACCAATCCAACAATCTCTCTCTTGGAGCCTATTCCGCTATACTAATCTTCTTTGATTCCATTGACTTAGACAACTTACTTAATATGAGCTCCTCCTCATCTTCACTTTCCAGTGCTTGATTTCCATTCACAACTTCAATTTCAAGATGATGATTTATGAAATACCAACCATTTTCCCTTTTGTGCTCCCATAATATCCTCCCATATTTCATCTCTCATCCTCCATTCATCAATGGAAACCAACAGAGGCACAACAATATCTCAACTTCTGTATTACCATCGGCTTCGCTAACATACATACTGGATTTTTTGTTCCACAAATCTTCTGAAATGTCAGTTACCCATAATGTATCAAGCCTCTTATAAAATGGTACAATACAAGAAAATAGTGTTTTAGCGGCAGTTTTCAAAACCGCTGCTAAATTTTTTTTGATCCAAAATTTAGCGGCGGTTTTGAAAATCACCTCAAAAAAACCACTGCTAAATGTTTTTTATAATATTTTTTATAATATTTTTTATAAATGTTTTAAATTTTCTTTCAAAAAAAATTGAAGAAAAGAAATTAAAAAAATAATTTCTTTATTAATTATTTACAATAAAATATAGTTTATTATTTATAATTTTAATTATTTATAATATTTCAATTAATAAATATTTATAATTATTAGTTAATAATATTTTTAAACTGAAAAGAAATCTTCAATAAGTTGAAAAACAGACTTCGTCATCAAATAATATAACTTCTAATCCAAGAGTCCATTTCAGATCCACAACCAGTCAAATTGAATCTTATCAAATGAGTTAAAACCAAGTGATATTTAAATCATGTGATAATCAAAGGAAAAAAATATATTCAAATTTCAAAAGTTGAAAATCGAACTCGAACTTCAAACGACCATAAATTTTAATCTTGGTGTCTGTTTGGATTCTACCACATATCAAATCAAAACCTGTGATGAGATCTACGTCATTTAGGTCTGGTACCAACTCTATGAGTATTATACCTCTTTTTATTCTGCTAGAAAGGCCCAGAAGGCCTCCGAAACATATGTTTTAGTTGCAGACCCCAATTTCTTAAAATTCAAATAGTTATAACTTTTGATCTAGGTGTCCGTTCGACCTGTACCACATATCATATCGAAGCTCATTTCATGGTCTTCAATTTGACTAGTTGTGGCAATGAAAAAGGAGTCCCAAATCAGATTTTATGGTCATTTTAGTGTTTTTATCATTTTTAGTGGTTCTTAAGGTTTTATGATTTAATTGATTGATTAATTAATTAATCAACTATTTATTTAATATCATTCAATTAATTAATTAATTAATTAATTAAAATTTATTTATTATTTATTATTATTTTATTTATTTATCAATTTATTTATTGATAAATTTATTTATTATCTATTATTTAGTTATTATGCACACATTAATTATTAATTTATTTTTAATTAATTATTTTTTATTAGTTTATTATTCATTTATTATTCATTCATTTATTATTTATTTATTCGTTATTTATTAATTACATATTAATTATTTATTAATTATGCATTTATTAATTAATTATTAAATATTAAATATTTAATATTAAATATTAAATATTAAATATTAAATATCAAATATTAGATATTAATTATTAATTATTAATTAAGAATTAAGAATTATAAATTATTTAATAATTATTTAATTATTTATCTATTTATTTATTTATGTATTTATTTACTTATTATTTATTACTTATTATTTATTATTAATTTATTTATTTTTAATTTACTAAATATTAATTTATTATTAGTTTATTATTCATTTATTTTTTATTCATTTATTTATTACTTATTTATTCAATATTCATTAATTATTAATTATTAATTATTAATTATTAATTTTTTTAATAATTTATTAATAACTTATAAATTTTTAAATATTAATTATTAATTACAAATTAATAATTCTTAATGATCAATTATTAACTATTAGTTATTATTAATTATTAATTATTAATTATTAATTATTTATTACTTATTACTTATTATTTATTTTTTTCTTTTTATTATTTATTATTCATGATTTATTATCCATTATTTATTTATTTATCTATTTTTTATCAATTTTTTATCAATTTGTTATTTATTTACCCTATATTAAATTATTTTTTAATTAGTTTTCTATTTATACATTACTTATATATTATATGTTATATATTATATATTATATATTATTCATTATTCATTATATACTATACATTATACATTATATATTATATATTATGTATTATATATTATATATTATGTTTTAAATATGACATATTATATATATGACATATTATATATATTATGTATTATATATTATATATTATATATTATATATTATATATTATATATTATATATTATATATTATATATTATATATTATATATTATATATTATGTATTATGTATTATGTATTATGAATTATGTATTATGTATTATGTATGATGTATTATATATTATTTAGTATTTAGTATATAGTATTTATTATTTACAAGTTACTATTCACTATTTACTATTTACTATTTATTATTTACTTTTATTATTTACTACTTACTATTTACTATTTATTATTTACTATTTACTATTTTATATTTACCATTTATTTCCATATTGTATATTTATTTATTTAATATTCATTTATATTCTATTTATTAAATAGTAATTTGTAATTAGTAATTATTAAATTTTAATAATTTCATATTAATTATTAATTACTAATTACTAATTATTGATTATTGATTAATCATTATTAATTAATAATTATTGATCAATAATTATTTAGTGTGTATCTGTTTTTTATGTATTATTTGTTTTTCCAATTAATATATATATATATATATATATATAAGTATATTAAATTCAATTTATTGACCACATAAAGAGCCTGTTGGAGTGTTAATGCTTTTGGAAAATAAACAAGAGGTAAGATGTTCAATTTCTCCCAACACATAATTTCTATATATGGCATGAACATATGCATGAAGATAAATAAATAAAATAAAAAACCACCATTAATTAAAAATATATAAATAAATAAATTATGAAACAAATAAATCGCCACTAAATAAAGAAATAAATAAATAAATTATGAAAATAAAAAAATAAAAAAATAAAAAAATAAAAAAATAAAAAAATAAAAAAAATAAAAAAATAAAAAAAATAATAAAATAATAAAATAATAAAAAAAAATTTAAAAAAATTAAAAATGATTTAGCGACGATTTAAACCGTCGTTAAAAAATCGCCGCTAAATCATTCTATGACGGTTTTAAAAAACTGTTGCTAATTATTTCCCGACATGATTTAGCAACAATTTTCCAAAATCGGCGTAGAATGATTTAGTAGCGGTTTTCCGCTAAATGAAAAAAAAATCACCGCTAAATACAAATTTTGGCATAGTGGTACTTTAGCTGAATGTGCTTCGTCCGAACATGAAATAATGGGTTCTTTGCAAGATGTATACCACTCTAACTATCACAAAGCAATACATTTTCATATCTCTTTCTACCCAACTCATCTAAGAAGTTTTTCAGCAAAACCATCTGCTTTCCATCTTCTGTTACAACAATGTAATCTGTCTCTATAATGGATAAAACCATCACTTTCTACAATTGTGATATACAGCTTACTGCAGTTCCTCCACAAGTAAATACATAACCCGTACTACTCCTACTGTTAACATCACCTCCAAGGTCACATCCACAAACCCCTGCAATGAATTTCCTTTCCCAATACACAAAGATACTTCGTTACGGTTGTTCGAAACCTCAATATCCACTTCACAACTTCTCAATATTGTTTTCCCGGGTTATCCATGTACTTGCTCACAACTCCCATTGCATGATCAATATCGGGTTGGGTACAGACCATGACACACATCAGACTTCCAACAACTAATGCGTATGGAACCTTTTCCATGTACTCAACCTCTTCAGCCGTCTTTGGTGATTTCTCATTTGATAATTTGAAATGGATTTCCAAGGGAATAGTGATCGACTTTTCTTCCAACATATTGAATCATCTCAAAACCTTTCCAATGTAGTCAGCCTTTTGATAACATCAATGTTCATGCTGCATAGTCTCTCTTGATCTTCATTCCCCAAAATCTTGTCAGTTTTTTCAAGATCTTTCATCACGAACTCCTCATCCAACTGCCCTTTCAGCCCATCAATCATCTGAATACATGATCCTGTAATGAGCATTTCATCCACATATAGAAGCAGTATAACGCATTCATCACCAAAATTATTTTTGTAGCAACATTAATCCATACCACACCATTTGTATTCATTTTTATTCACAAATGAATATTTTTTTATTCCATTTCATGGGTGCCTGCTTGAGCTCATATAAGCTCTTCTGGAGTTTTCACATTAGGTCTTCCTTCCTAAACTCAACATATCTATAGAGAATATTTTTTTCTTATAAGAATTTGGAATATTTCTATATATATTTTCGGAGCCATACATTGAGATGACATGTGATTCTGAGGCCCAGTGTGCATGAAATTAATTTTATAAAAATATTAAATATATTTTATATTACGTGCACACAGTTTTTAAAGGAAAATGAGATAACTCTTAAACAGAATATCGAATCTGAAATCCGAGATAACTGTTGAGTCTGGAATACGATGTTTAACCTAGGCACGACCTAAAGCTGGTCGGCGTGGGGCGTTCGAATATCATGATCGTTGATGGGTGCGTTTAGTTAAAATAAATAAATAAATTTACCTAATTCAGAATTCCTTTAAATATACCGTTATGGAAATTCTTCAGGGTTAGCCATATAAACCTTGAGAGGATTGAGAGACGTTCTTCCTCTCCTCTATTGGCGAATCGAAATCAGACGATGATGAGACTCTGGATCAAGGACAATCGAGACAAAACGAACACAACGATTCCTACTCTTCATTGGAGAGTGCGTTCTACAAGGATGAATGATCCAAAATCAGGAAAGACTCATCAATTCGTGGTTTATGCCCCTATTGATTAAATTGATTGAGCACGATCATCCTTTTCTTTTATCTGCATTCAAATTGATCCATTGTATGTGTCCATGTACAAATTTAAATCCTTTATTTAGTTTTTTCTCACCTCATATATCCCCGTTCATGTTCGTTGTCCTGGAACACTTGACAATGATTGTTAAACCTTTGTTTTTGATGTCTTTCTCCCTTTGTTTCTTCACGTTCTTTTCCATTGGGCTACGGGGCCGTGGCTCGAGGTTACCAGGTGGTACTGAGCCCGATCGGTCCCTGAATTCACAAAAAAATCACATGTGGCGAAAATAACGTCGAATCAGGTATGTATATAGAGGCTTTATAGGTTATGAGTGATCATTTTGTTGGAATCCAAACCAGCGGAGGCGCGACATGAGAGATACGTGTGATGTGTCATACTTCGACCAGGCCGGTGAAAAACTAATTTACGACCACCAGATGGATGAAAATGAAAAACAAAGGCAAGATCCTTTGATTTGAGGAGGCTTGGAGGCGAGATCCAAGGTGGTGAGGTCGGATCTGGAACACTAGAGAAGATCTGGAAATTCTGCCTGAAAACTCGACTAATCGTCGTGTAGTTCTAAGAACACACTGCGTGTAGGGCCCTGGGTGTGGCTACTAGAGTTTCACAAGATTATAAGTATCACAAGCCGTGTGGGAACCCCACACACCGTGTGACCTTATGCTGTGACCCGGTGTGTACTTCGGGAGTACACGATCATGGGCATGACCAGACACACGCCGTGTTCCGAAGTACACAAACACATGCATGATACATAGACATAGTCAGGGAGCACGAACAGGACCCTGGGTGGCTGAGGCACACCATGTACTCCACATACATGCTGTGTATGGATACATGGTTAGAGAGCCGTATATTTTTAGAGACACATCCAAGTGATGGAGCGGGACCATGTGCCATGTGGGTCCCCTTACATGTTGTGTACCGTTACTTTCCTTGTAAGGAAACTTCAACCTCTCGTATCTCATTCGTTTGGACTCGGATTTTGGCCCGTGATCATCCTATCCTAATTTTTTTTGCGTATAATTCAATGATAGCCTCCATAGTTTCTTTTGAGATATGACGCAAGATGTTCTGAGGGTGATGCTTATTTAGGCGATGCCTGATAACGGTATTGATCAGACAGGATCCTCAGAGAGATCAGAGTGGTACCCTCTTGCTGGGCAATACATGGGTCCTCGATTGATTACTAGAGTGGAACCCTCTAGCCGGGATTGGGAATGAGTCCCCTACTGACTATTAGAGTGACACCCTCCTAGTGGGATAGGGTATGGGTCCTCTACCTATTCACTAAGTGGCACCCTCCCGTGGAGTTAAGGTATGGTTCCCTGACTACGAGAGTGACACCTTCCAGCTGGGATGGGCATGAGTCCTCTATCTACCATCCGAGTAACACCCTCCTACTATATCAATGTATGAGTCCTCGACTAGTAGAGTGAAACTCTCCTACTGGGATAGGGAACAAGTCCTCTACCGACTACTAGAGTGGAACCCTCTATTCGGGAATGGGTATGGGTCCTCTACTGATTACTTGAGTGACACCCTCCTACCAGGACATGGTATGAGTCCTTTAGCTATCTACTAAGTGACACCCTCTTGTTGTACCAGGGCATGGATCCTCTACCTAGAGATTATTGTCCCTTGACTGTGCTGTACAATGACAAGGTGTGGCTTGGTTTGGATGTTTTTTGTTGGGAAGACACGTGGGATGCTGGGCATCATTGATGGACTTCTGGAACTGATGTCACTCTTTCCTGGGTTGGGCTATGAGATAGAGATTCCCTTTTATCTCGTTCGAGCTTCTTTGGTTTGAGCATATATATATATATCCATGTTGTTGGATTATGTTTACTCTTGCTTTAGGTTTAACTATCTATTATCTATTCCTATCATGACTCTTACTACCCCCCTTCAGCTTTCAGGGCATCCTACTGAGTATGTATATACCCACCCCTACATGGCCTTTTCCCTCTTGTGTCATGTCTTATGAAAATGACGGACAAGTTGGAGGTGACTGCATAATATCATAGGGATACCTGGTGCATTAGACCGTGTACGGTGGTCGGAGCATGGAGATCAGGAGTTGGGTTCTCTTTGAACTTTTACATTTTCAGTTTTGTAGGTTGATACATCTCTTTGGTTGTGTGTGTATTTTTCTCCTTTACTTTGAATTTTCACTATTGTACTTTTGTACACCCTAGAGGTTTTTGGCATGCATGATTATTCTCTAGATATTTCATCTTTTTATTATTATTCATATGAAATTCTGCATTTAGATGATCGGGTGTGTTCATACATGTACATTTGGAAAAGAACTCCCATGTTAGGTATGCCTTTCGGCACTGGTCACCAAACCCTGGACTATAGAGGTGGGCTTGAGGTAGTTGCAGCTCAAGTCCTATTGGGTCAGGTCATGACAGATTGGTATCAAAGGTGGTTCGATCCTTGGTATGGTGTTTGGAGTAGTTCCCTTATAAGGATTTGTTTGGGTTTTAGGGAAATAATTTTGAATTGTCTCGAGTGTGTCTCTTAGGACAGAGAACTCAGTGTTGTTGCAGTGGTCGACGTATCCATTCACTAGGACCTTAACTACCACTCGTCAACTTGACATAACGAGACATTGGTTGCAAGGATCAAATGGTAAATGCATCATATAGGATTGAGTCTTTGACTGTCCTTCTTGAGTCAACTCCCCATTGTATATATATTCTCATTTGATCATGATACATCTTGATTAATTTTTAAGGATGCCTCCGCGACAACTGTCAGCTAGGTCATTAGTTTTAGATCGTAACGAAGACCTGATGAGTGATGAGGCCTTAGTTCAGAGTCTATCTCATGAGATCATTTTACTAGGTGGACAGGTAGCAACACCTCTACCTGTTGAGTAACAAATCATACTATCTGGGCATCCTGAGGATGCACGTAGACTTAGTGCACTCCATGATTTCCAACACCAGTGGCCGTTGTGGTTCCACGGTGATCCAAATCCCTAGGCAGTAGAGGATTGGCTAGAGTCTGTGGTTCATGTTTTCAGGATTATCCAGACACCGACGGATCAGGTGGTTGCGCTGGCAGCTATCCTTTTCTATGGAGCAGCTGGGAACTGGTGGAGTCTTGTTACCCAGATACATGATGAGTCGACACTCTCATGACCTGACTTATAGTAGTTGTTATGTGAGGAGTACTACCCCTCCTATTTACGCTCGGTTAGAATTTAGGAGTTTCTAGAACTTCAACATGGATGGATAATAGTGTTTGAGTACGTTGCGAGGTTCACAGACCTTATGCATTACCCCCTTGAAATGATCCTAGATGACTAATTTCAAGTACAAAAGTTTGAGCAAAGATTCCATAGAGATATCCATGCTAGTGTGGTACCCTTGTACATTGCCACTTATGCTGAGGTGTTAGAGTGGAATCTGTTAAAAGAGAGCAACCTATTAAAGGGATTCCAGACAGTTAGACCTGGCACTGGGCATTATAGAGCCGAGTCATCTACAACAACTAGCAGATTACAGTCAACAGGATCTCGGTGCATGAGATATTCCTAGGACTAGGCTCGGGCACATGGACAGGGGCAACACATAGGACCAGAGTAGCTCAAGGAGGGGTTGTTCTATGTTTGTGATGAAAAAGTCACATGGCACACGACAGGACAACCAGACTTGCTGAGGAGCGCAGATAGATAGCGGACGTACCACCACTGCAAAGACAATGTCGTGATTAGGGATCTCCGAGGCAAGGGTAGGGTAGCCACTAGGGAGTTGTAGGATATGGATCCATATGACCCAATGAAACATGAGATGATTAGAGGTACAATATATGTTTATTCTAAATCTTTATTTAGTATTATTAGACACAAGTACGAGTCATTCCTTCATATCTTTACTCCCGGTGCAAGAGACGGGGCTCCCAGTTAAGGTGCTAGCCCATCAGCTTTGTCTTGAGGTTCCTATATGGAATGATTTATCTTTTATCTTCCAGAAATTTGAGTTATCTCTTGGTGGAGAGAGGTTCATGTGGGACCTTTTGGTCATCACGACGGAACCCTATGATGTATTCTTGGTTATGAATGAGTTGTTTATGTTCTGAGCTAAAATTGACTGTCACCATAGATGAATTAGATTCTTTCATACTGATGGGACATGATTCTCCTTTATGGGCGAGAGATATCTCATGGTGGGATGAGTAGGTTTTTCGAGCAGGAGGTTGTATCCCATCACTCATCAATTGACAAGTGTAGCCATTGGTGTGACAAACTCTTCAGACATTTGGATTAATTCAGTCATGGTGGATTTTATGGGTGTCTTCCCCGAGGACGTTTCAGGACTACTTCCGAGATGATAGATGGAGTTTTGTATCGACTTTCATCCTGAAATCACTCTGATATCTTATACGTCATATCATATGGACCCTACCAAGCTCTGGGAGAGCAGTTATAGTTGGAGGACCTTCAAGAGAAGGGTTTAATTAGGCCCAGTGTGTCCCCCTAGGTAGCTCCAGTGTTGTTTGTGAAAAAAGTTGATGGGAGCTTGTAACTTTGTTTAGATTATCATCACATGAACCAGACCACGATAAAGAAAAAATACCCCTTGTCGAGGATTGATGACATCTTTGACCATTTGCAAGACACGAGATGGTTCTCGAAGATCGATCTCTGGTCTGAATACCACCAATTGAGAGTTCGCGTGGTTGATATTCCAAAACTGACATTCCAATATCATTATTGACACTGTGAGTTCCTGGTGATGCCCTTTGGTGAAATGAATGCCCCCACCATATTTATGAATTTAATGAACCATATTTTCCAGCTATACTTGGACCAGTTTGTGGTTGTATTCATCGATGACATACTCATATACTTTTCATCAGAGGAGGAGCGTGCATTGAACTTGAGCATGATCTTAGATTTTCTTTGGGAGCATCAGATTTATGGTAAGCTCTTGAAGTGCCAGTTATGGATTCATGGGGTTCACTTCTCGGGGCATGTCATTTCTGAACATGGTTTAGCTGTAGACCTGATGAAGATCGATACAGTGCTTGTTTGGGAGCCACGTAAGAACATATCAGAGGTGTGAAGTCTTCTAGGCTTAGCAGGGTACTACTGGAGGTTTGTGGAAAACTTCTCTAGGATAGCAACACCTTTGAATGCCCTGATGTAGAAATGACAGCCTTTTACATGGGATAAGAATGCTAGAGGTCCTTTGAGGAGTTGAGGCTGAGGTTGACCAGCGATCCTATTTTGAGATTATCAGAGGAGGGAATGGGGTACGTAGTGTATTACGATGCCCAGGAAGTTGGGCCCAACTATGTGTTGATGCAGCGACAGACAATTATTGCATTTGGGTCGAGGTAGTTGAGACCCCAAGAACCGAACTACATAACTCATGACCTAGAATTGACAATGGTAGTCTTCACTCTGAGGATCTAGAAGCACTACCTTCTGGGAGAGAACTTCATGGTTCACTCAAACCATCAAAGTCTCAGGCACATCTTTACACAGAGAGACTTGAAACTGAGACAATGACACTAGTTGGAGTTCCTGCATGATTATAAATTTGAGATAATCTATACTCTCGAGAAGGACAATGTGTTAGCATATTCTCTTAACAAGAATTCATAGACTTGTTTGGTACAAGAGGCGTTTGAGCAGTTGTCTTACTTTTAGATGACCCTAGTTGACCAGGAGGGTGAAAATTTTCTTCAATTGATGGTGTTGACTCTACTTCTCAAGCATGTGAGAGAGTCTCGGTTGGGAGACATCGACTATGATGTCTTGCATGACAGATATACTCAAGATATTTACCCAATGGATTTTCTGAATGAGGGAATCGCATCATCATTTTCTAGGGATGAATGGTGGTCCCAGTTACGATGCGAGAGGATGTGATGGGGGAGTTTCACACTTCTTATTTGGTTGTACATCCCGGTGTGGGGAAGATGCACAGATACCTTTAGAAGTAGTTTTGATGGGCTAACATGAGACAAAGCGTGGCTTATTTCATTTCACAGTGTCTCACCTGTCAGTAGGTGAAGGCTGTGCACCAGGTTCTGATAGGTTTGTTGCACCCCCTTGAGATCCCGAAGTGGAAATAAGATAACATATCCATGGAATTTGTGACAGGGCTTCCATAGGTAATGAAGGGTCACACCACCATCTTGGTGATAGTTATATGACTCATGAAGTCAACACACTTCTTTGATATTGGGGAACATAGTTTGGTAGAGAGTCTGGGGTAGATGTACGTACATGAGATTGTTCACCTTCTTGGGGTGACATTGACTATTGTCTCCAACCATGATGCACTATTCAGGTTATGGTTGTGGAGATACCGGAATGAGGAATTCAGAACCCAGATGAGTATGAATACAATCTTTCACCCCCAGTCAGATGGGAAGACTGAGCACACTATCCAGGTGTTTGAGGATATATTGAAGGATTGCATGTTAGACATTGGAAGGAGCTAGGAGGATCACTTTCTATTGGTGGAGTTTGCATACAATAATTTTTACCACTCTACTATTATCATGAAACCTTTTGAGTCCCTGTACGGGAGACTATGCAGTCCAACCTTATGATGGAAAAAGATCACTAAGACATCTCTTGTGGGTCCAGAGATGGTGTAAATGAAGAAAGAGAAGATCCAAGTCATTCATGAGTGGATGATGAAAACATAGAGTAGACAAAAATATTACGTTTATCGGCATCGTATGATCTTAGAGTTTGAGCAGGGAACCCACGTTTTCCTAAGTCTCCCCACGATAAGAATTGCAGAGATTCAGTTGGGGAGACAAGCTATCCTTGAGGTTCATCGGGACATTTTAGATCTTGTAGAGGGTTGGAGATGTTACTTATGCCTTGACCTACCCCCCCACAATTGTAGCGGGTGCACGCCGTCTTCCATGTGTCATAGATGAGGAGATATGTGCATGAATCCACCCACATTATTGATTGGGGCGAACTAAACATCGAGGATAAAGCAAATTTTATAGAGCACGCAGTGAAGATTGATGATCAGTAGGAGAAGACCTTACGTGAACGGACCATCCATTTGGTTCATGTGTTATGGTAGCAAAAGAATGTGCGGGAGAGTTACTAGGAGTGGGAGAACCAAACGTGGGCTCAATATCTTGAGTTTTTAGCTTCATTTTTTCATTTCAGGGATGAAAATCTTGAAGGAGGGAAAGATATAGAGACCTTGTTTTCATGTTGTAAGACTTTGAAATATTTTTATGTATATTTTTCGAGTTAGGCGTTGAGATGACGTTCGATTCGGAGGTCCGGTGTGCCCAAAATTAATTTTATAAAAATATTAAATATAGTTTATATTATGAAGGCACAGTTTCTTAATGAAAATGAGATAACTCTTAAAAAAATCTTGGATCAGAAATCTGAGACCACGGTTGAGTCCTGAACATGATGTTTACCATATGTGTGACCTAAACTTGGTCGGTGCGGGGCATTCAGATATCATGACATTTGGCGGGTTCGTATAGTTAAAATAAATAGTTAAATCTATTTAATTTAATTAATTAACCTAATTAAGAATTTCTTTAAATACACTTTTGTAGAAATTATCCAGGGTTAGCCATATAAAACCTTAGAGGAATGAGATACATTTTTCCTCTCCTCCATTGGTGAATTGAAATTAGATGACAATGAGATTTCGAGTCAGGTAGATCAAGATGCAGCTAACACAATGATTACTCTACTTCATTGACGTGCACATTCTTTGATGAAGAATGATCCAAAACCAAGTAGGACTCATCAATTCATGGTTTATTCCCCTATAGATTAAATCTATTGAGCATGATCATTAATTTATTTATTCTACGTTCGAATTGAGCCATTGCATGCACCCATGTACAAATTTAAATGGTTTATTTAGTTTTTCTCACCCCAAATATCCCTATTTGTGTTTTTTGGCTATAAAATCTTGATAAGGATTGTAAAAACTTTGTGTTTTATGCATTTATCCCCTTGTTTATTTGAGTTCTTCACCATTGGGCTGCAGGGCCATGGCATAACATTGACAGGTGGTACCGAGCCCGATCAGACCCCCAGATTCGCAACAAAATCAGGTGTGACAAATGGAACATCAAATTAGGGATGGATACAGAGGATTTCCGGGTAAATAGTGATATTTTTTTGAAATAAAATCCACACTGGAGGAGGCACGACATGAGAGATACGCTCGATGCATTGGGCTTTGAGCGAGTAGAGAGAAAACCAATTTCTAGCCACCGGATGGCAAGAAATAATGAACAGAGGTAATATCCTTTGATTTTGGGAGGGTTCGGGGTGAGATATAAGGTGTTGAGGCTGGATCTGGAACACCGAAGCAGATTTGGAAATTCCTCCAAAACCTCAACTACACATTGTGTAGTCTGAAGAACACACGATGTGTAGGGCCTTGGCTGTGACGACTAGGGTTTCACGAGATCATAAGGATCACACGCTGTGTGGGAACCCCACACACCATGCGACCTTGTGATATCAACCCGATGTGTACTCTAGTAGTACATGGGAACAAGCACGACCAGACACATATTGTGTGCCGAAGTACATAGACACAAGCAGGATACATAGACACAACCAGGGAGCACAGGCAGAACCCTTAGTGGCCAAGGCACATCATGTACTCCACCTACACGCCGTGTATGGATACATGGGTGGTGAGACATGTATCTACAGGGACATGACCAGGAGATGGAGTGGGATCACACACCATGCGGGTCCCCATACACGCCGTGTACTATTACTTTCCTTATGAGGAAACTTCAACCTCTCGTATCCACTTTGTTTGGACTTAGATTTTGGTCTGTGAGTAGCCTATACTGAGTGTTCTTCCATACAGAACAAGATAGTGGTCTCCATAGGGGATTTTGAGATATGATGAAAGATGTTCCAAACATGACGCTTATTTAGGCGATGCCCAATGACAAGAACGATCAGACAGGATCCTCAGAGAGATCAGAGTGACAACCTCTTGTTGGGAAATACATGGTTCCTCAATCTATTACTAGAGTGGAACCCTCTAATTGAGATTGGGCATGAGTCCTATACTGAATATTAGAGTGAAAACCTCTTATTGGGATATGGTATGCGTCTTATACCTATCCACCGAGTGACACTCTCCTGTGGAGTCAGGGTATGAGTCCTCAACTATGAGAGTGACACCCTCTGTAACGCCCCGACCCCAGTTACCTAGAGTCGGTGCATTATTACATAACATTGGCATGATCACAAGAAAGATTAAATCTCAAAAGACCGATTGGTTTAGTAGCCTTGGAAATACTAGATATATTCATAAAGTTTTACATTACATTAAAAAAACATCTTGTCTTCATATCCCCTCATACTATCCCTGCAGGTCATTCATAAATTAATTCTTCATAATCCTGGGAAAAATAAAACATTGAAAGGGGTGAGCTCAGATGCACAGTAAGGATAACATTATAGCAGAAGCTTTCATAGATAAGCATAAACACTTAAGGCAGTTTATTACTAAAACGAAAGCCTTTTAAACTTGAACTTCAGCATAAAATGACAAAGATAAAATAAAATAATGCCATTTACTTACTCACATGGATATTCTACTAGTCTAATGATCACATGCAATATCAATAACCACTTTTATAATGATGGAATTCGTAATGCCAGACTATCATAACCACATAGCCAAGGCCTCATGCCAAGACTACAAATAAGATTTTTCCAAGGCCTTGGGGCGAGACACTAGTTTGTCTCATGAGACCTACCGATGCATCGAGGAGCTATAGCGGGCTGCACCCATCACTTATTAAGTCCAATGCATTCCTCATATGAACAGGTTTCAACATAACATAAACATTCGTATTAAAACTAGCACAAGAAATGTCAATAATTTAACCACAAACCATGAATGGTATAAAAATAGCACATCCACAGTCAAACATAACTCATTCTATAAAATATGGAAGATTGTATTGTATCACATTATCCTCAATCAAGAATAATTAAGGATGTTGACATAGATGAAAATAATTATCAAAACTATTTGAGAGAAATATCCCCCTTTTTCTTGAAATCATTTAAAAGTCACACTATTTGTAAAGAAGCCATTTAAAAATAGATTTTTGAATCAAAGTGTTCCATACCACTTTGAAACTTTTTAAAAGGAGTTTTAATTTTAAAACTTTAATGTCCATATAAATAAATCCTTAAAACCATTTTTAAAACATGGAAATTAATGAGAAATATTTAGATGAATAAGTCATTAAAACATTTAAAAATGGTATTTTAGTTAGAGATTCTAACCAAAATAGAGACACTTGAATACAAATAATTGAGGTAATAAAAACTTTGTAATATCATGAGAATAAAGGGATTCATGATATACTATGTCAAAGTACATTATATACACCACATAAAAGTGATTTGGTGTATAACAACAAAGAAGTCTTAATGGAATTTAAGTTGAGATGAAATCTCTCATAAAGGCCGTATCCTTAGGTTAAGGATAAATCAACGACATAGTTATGTGTGAAAAATATAAATACACTAAATATTATTGGATATTCTGTGTAAAACAATCAAAGGATATTCACACATAATCTTGTAAAAATAACACCAATGAATTGGATGTTTAACTCAACAAATGGAGAATGAGTTAAAATTAATTTTATCAAATTCATATCGATGACTTGAGAAATTATCAATGGAGTGATTATGTGTATTAAAATTATATCCATAGAAAAGGGGAGTGGAAATTATGACATAAGAAAATGAATCGTTATTCCACACATAATCTCAGAGTAAAATAATCAATGAAGTTTGCGTAAAGCCGTATAAATGGAAATTGAAATTTCGAATTCACTTATCGATTAGGTAACATACGAAACATACACCCATGAAAGAAGGATCATACAATGATGATGTAAATAACCATAAATTAAAGTATATTACACAATTAAAATAATCATGGGAAGTACACATACACCACATGCAATAATTAAGTGGCGAACAGTGGAATTCTCACGAAATTAAGAGTGAGTTAAGAAACCCCTTACCTTGTACTTTTCCTTGGTTGGGGGTAGGTTAACCTCCTGTATAATGTTGAAATAATTGTTATTAAATTATTCATGAATCATATAAATTAATATTATATCATATATGATCTTTTAACACTGCTTTGTTAATAATATCTTAGAATTATCGTCGTTTCGGGTGTTAACTTACTCATTTTCTTTTATATGTTTAGTTATGTAAGCAATGTTTTTAATGGATAGGTTGTATCTTATTAATATCCATAATGATATAACTTTCTTAAAAATTATTTTTAAATCATCAAATGATAATTATACTTGAATGGATATGATGGAGAATGAATCTCATCGCGTTCGTAGAGACGGTAGTCCGTACGTACGCATGAGCGACAATATCAATCTTTTGATATTAAAATAATATATAATTGGATGGTATATCATATATAAAGAATAATTATCATGTTATATTTATTATTTAAATGAGTTACACATCATTATTATACCCACCCAAATAATAATATATTGAATAACAATTACACCACGACGTGGAGACGGTAAGCCGTACGTACGCACGTATGGTGACATGTTATTCAAAGGGTGGATAGAATACTGAATATGGTTGTACCATATTTATAATAACATAATAGTATATATAAGATACTGGAGTTATTATTTTATAATGGTAATAACAAAGAAAGAAGAAGTGGAAGAAGAAAGGAACTTGAAAAGGGGTGGTGAAAACATTACCTCTTCTTCGGGTTCTTCCTTTTGATTTGATCAAAAGGGATCTTTGGTTGGATTTCTGATCAAACTAAGGCCTCTAGGTTGTAGTGAGAGAAGTTTAGAGAGTATTTGGGCTGGGTTTGGCTGAACCAAAAGGCTTTGAAGGTGTGAAGAAATGAGAAGGAAGAGTTCCCTTTTATAAGAGGGGTGAGGGGCACCTTTGGAAAAGCTAGAAATATTAATTTATAATAAATTCATATTCAGTTTCAAATGGCTCCAAAGTTGATTATTCAAAGGTTAAGGTGGGGATAGGTCGAAAAACATTCAACCAATATAATTTAGACAGGTTTGGGTTACTATATTAACATTATCTTTTAGTTTTAACTCTTAGTTAATTAGTTTGACATTTACCATGTCACATTTTATTTTTATATTATATAATTAATAAACATACTATATACATCCAAGAGACCCCCAAGTGGTCAATTAATGATATAAATATCATGATATATTTCTATTGGCCTAACATTAGATTTTTAAGAATTTATTATCAATTAATAATATAATATTTGTTTTAAAAACTCTTTTATGTCAATTTTGACACTATTCAATAGTTGATTTTTGCGAAACTCATAACAGAATTATTATTTCTAAAAAAGTAAATTAAATAAATCCTAATATGTCATATTATACTATAAAATTAGTGTAATTCATTAAAAGTTTCAAATTATATTTATTTGGGTATTTATAATATGAATTATTTTAATTTTTCACTATTATGGTAATTACTGCATCATCATTGTGTCATAAATAAACTAAATTATTTAATGTCTAAAAATTATAAATAAAATATAATTATGTAGGAAATATTTTTAGCTTTCTAATGAATATTTATAGTCTAAAATATAACATATATATCCATATGTAACAATTGTTTTTCTAAAAGATATATGCTTGTGTCATTTTTGTATTTATTTTAACTTAATTAAAATAAAGTGTCATTATCACTTACAAGTGGATTAATGGGATCCCAAAATCGACCCAAAGATGCCCATGGTCGGAAATGTATCAACCAATAGGGTTAAGACACGTTTTAGGGTAATTTAATATTATTATTATATTATATATTTACCCTTATTTACCGGATTTACCCTTGAACCATGGTAAATAAAATATTTACCGAAAAATTATTCAAAATGTCTAAAAATAAAAGTTACCTATTTACAAAATTTTGACATCCTGATTCTAAATATGGAATCAATTTTTCCAAATTCAATACACAGAAGTGGCATAAATTAATTTAAAATTAATTCCCGTTGTTAAAACAAAAAGCGTGTTTTTAAGAAATAATAACTATCAAAAGATTGGCACTTGTTTATGTCTGGTTTAAATGTGAAATTATGTTCAATGAACCACATTGTATTACATGATAAAAATATATTTTAAATATAATTTAAAAACACTCAAATTCATAATTTATCACTATTAATTATTTCGATTAAAAACGTTATTTTTAATTAAAATTTTGTAATATTTACTATTCATCAAAATATAAAAGTTATCCGAAAAGTACCAAAATTTCACCCTAGGATAATTTCGTTATTCCGAATCCAAAAATGAAGTACATTTTACCAAATTAAAAACATAAAAGTTGAATTTATTAATTTAATATTGATTCCCGCTTTTGAAACCAAAAGGCGTATTTTTAAGAAATAATAACTATCAAACGTTTGACATTTGTTTATGTCCAATTTCGAAGTGAAATTACTTAAAATGACCATCATTAGATTAAATAGTAAAAATATAATATATTTAGACTTCCAAACCATTAAAATGTATAATTTAACAATATAAATTATTTTTATTAAAAATTTTATTCTCAGTTAAAATATAGTATTTTTCACTATTCACACAAATATGAAAGTTATCAGAAAGACACCAAAACATTATTGATACTAAATTCTTATATCCCGATTCTAAATAAGAATTTCATTTTGTCAAATTTAATATATAAAAGTTTCAAATATTGGTTTTAAAAAGGCTTCGCCATTAAAAGGCGGTAAAATTTTATTTTTTGAAAAATACTTCTTTTATCTGAAAAAAATGAATTTGTTCATAAATCATGTCTTAGAAACTCATAATATGGATTAAAATTATAAGGATAATATAATATTTAAAATTCAGTTAATACTATTCATAACCTCATTTGAACGGCTAGTTTGGTAAGTCGTGGTGTACTTGAACTCAGTGTTGCGTACAACACATGTTATTGTATTATTCAAAGAGAAGTGTATCTTGGAAGATTGGGGTGTTACATTCACCCCTCCTTCAATAAATTGCATCCTCGCAATTTTAAAAAAATTGGGCCTGAGAATATAATGGAAAGTCCCACGTCGGAAAAAGAGTCAATAAAACTACCACTTTAAAAAAAAAGAAAGAGAGGTATAAAGGACAATCATGATAAACCATACTCGGATTCCATGTAGGAAAACATTGATATGGATGATAAACTAAGTGTAAAGTTCTGATGGAGAGGGATAGAAATCATGATCAGGGGAAAGTTAACAATAAGAAAACCACACACTTGTGTTGGGACAAACGACCATTAGTCTCCTAGTAGGAAAGTAAACGAACAACATTTTTTTTGTTTTAAGTTACATTACATAAGGATGAGGAAATCATTTATGATATTGACTAAGAATATAAAGATATATACTTACATTTTAAGTAGAGTTTCATTCTTTAATTAATTTCCACCACTAACTCATTTTTTTTAAACAATGAGTATTCAAGAAGACTTGGTCACACTGGAAGAGCTAGAATAAACATCTATAGAATCACATGATCCATGAAGGATGAACTATATATTTACATTGTCTTTAGAGATTAATCAAAACCAAAATGGTTAGTACAAGATCTAATGATCCCCCAAAAGGATATTCCTTGAGAGAAACAAACACTAATCTTAATTTCCAAAATTAAACCAACAATACCCCAAAGTTAAATAAATACCATTCAATAATCAATTGTCCTTAAAATCCTTCAATATAATCAAACTAATATTGAAACTCAAAACCTATAAGAATTTAGTCTTCCACGTTAAATTGTATCTCCAAATGATATTAATTACTCTTAAAGTCACATACTTAAAAGAAATTAACCTAATCATTTCCATAAATAACCCAAATCACTATAAATCCACAATAAAAACATAGATAAAAATCTACCATTACTCCACAAATGAAACCCCATAGTATTCTATTTTCCTTGGGCATATAGTGTTCCTAACAAAGTTAACATCTTCCAAAATAACATTTATCACTTAATCACCAAATCATTTTTCTATACCAAGGGTATTCATTTGATAAGACATAAGAACCCAAATCAACTTATTATTGATCAATAAAATCATTTAACTAAAAATAATTAGTCACACTATCCAGGGACTTCACGTAGTCCAGTGGTAGGCGATAAATCCCACTCGCACGTTGGTTGTGGGTTCGATTCCCACAGCTTTGTCCAATGCGATGGGTTGTCACGCGGTCTGCGTGTTGTACTTTTCAAAAACTATGTTTTATAACATTACCAAAATGAGATAAATTCCTCAAAATAACCATAACATAATTTCACCACAAATCTTATCTCATACCTTTCATTTTCATCCAAAATTATAATAACGTATAATTGTCAAAAACCCAATGATCATATAAAACGGAATGATTATTTATAGCTATATCCACAAGAGAAGAGATAATTCTTCCTCAAATATCATTTTCACATGGAAAACTGCAGGGTTACAAATACAAGAGAAAATTATTCCAAAGTAAACCCATCAACTAGGAGCACTAAAACTTTTTAAACATTTCTCCAACCATTTATTTCCACATAGCTTCTTCTTTGAACAAGAGAATATCCTATAGAATAGGGCATTCACTCGGGTAATGGCCAGGTCCCCTACATTTACGGCAAATGACTGTAAATGGACTCTTGGGACCATTTTTATCTTCTTCCATAGTACTCTTCATTTTTCTTCGGCAATTCTTCACTTTATATCCTTCCTTCCCACACGTAAAGCATTTCTTGGTCCCATTAAGACACTTTCCCGGGTGTCTCCTACCATATTTCTTTCATGATGGAAATTGAGGATTCCTTTCTCCATGGTCTCCACTGCTGGAGCTCTTATCATTCATCACCTTTCTCTTCTTTTTTGAGTCCAGGAATTGGTTAATATATATATTGTTGATCATATTTTTGGAAAATTGATTTGGCATAAAGAAGATATCTTTTACGCCTATAAAAATTCCATTTTGTTGCTCATTTCCACAACCGTTCCCACCTTGTACATCATTCTCAAAGTCACTATGACTTCCTTGGAATCCAGCCATTGACTAAAACCAGAAAGCATTGTGTGAGTAACAGTAGTCATAAAATCATTTAGAGATTAACATGTCACCATATTCTCAATTTAAAACACATTAGGATTAACCAAGGTCATTTACTATCATCTTATATATTTAATACTTCAAATCGGTTAGTAAAGAAAATGTAAATTATCCTAAGCATATCCCTCGGGAGTGTCGTAACCAAGAGTGCAGCATGGCCCGTTGTCGTGCACCAGTTCCTATTCAATTCTAGCTCAAAGCAGTGTTTTCGGGTTTTACCCCTAGGTACATCTGTGACAGAGCCGCCTCCACCTACTCGTATCCAGACTAGGATGAATTTCTCGGAAAACTCACAAAATCTCTACAATACTAAAATTCTTGGAAGTTATTCTATACTAATCCTCAAAGTTCATCTTAGGTCTACGTGCTCTAAACAGAGTTTATCTAAATCTAGCTTCCAAGGTTTTTACTAAACATCCTCTAATACCAACTATAACGCCCCGACCCCAGTTACCCAGAGTCGGTGAATTATTACATAACATTGGAATGATCACAAGAAAGATCAAATATCGAAAGACTGATTGGTTTAGTAGGCTTGTAAATACTGGATACATTCATAAATCTTTACATTACATCAAAAAAAAACATCTTGTCTTCATATCCCCTCATACTATCCCTGCAGGTCATTCATAAATTACTTCTTCATAATCCTGGGAAAAATAAAACATTGAAAGGGGTGAGCTCAGATGCTCAGTAAGGATAGCATTATAGCATAAGCTTTCATAGATAAGCATAAACACTTAAGGCAGTTTATAACTAAAACGAAAGCCTTTTAAACTTGAACTTCAGCATAAAATGACAAAGATAAAATAAAATAATGCCATTTACTTACTCACATGGATATTCTACTAGTCGAATGATCACATGGAATAACAATAACCACTTTCATAATGATGGAATGCATAATGCCAGACTATCATAACCACATAGCCAAGGCCTCGTGCCAAGACTACAAATAAGATTTTTCCAAGGCCTTGTTCCAAGGCACTAGTTTGTCTCATGGGACCTACCGATGCATAGAGGAGCTATAGAGGGCTCCACCCGTCACTTATTAAGTCCAATTAATTCCTCATATGAACAGGTTTAAACATAACATAAACATTTGTATTAAAACTATCATACGAAATGTCAATACTTTAACCACAAACCATGAATGGTATAAAAATAGCACATCCACAGTCAAACATAACTCATTCGATACAATATGGAAGATTGTATTGTATCACATTATCCTCAATCAAGAATAATTAAAGATGTTGACATAGATGAAAATAATTATCAAAACTATTTGAGAGAAATATCCCCCTTTTTCTTGAAATCATTTAAAAGTCACACTATTTGTAAAGAATCCATTTAAAAATAGATTTTTGAATCAAAGTGTCCCATACCACTTTGAAACTTTTTAAAAGGAGTTTTAATTTTAAAACTATAATGTCCATATAAATAAATCCTTAAAACCATTTTTAAAACATGGACATTAATGAGAAATATTTAGATGAATAAGTCTTGAAAACATTTAAAAATGGTATTTTAGTTAGAGATTATAACCAAAAGAGAGACACTTGAATTAAAATAATTGAGGTAATAAAAACATTGTAATATCATAAGAATAAATGGATTCATGATATACTATGTCAAAGTACATTATATACACCACATAAAAGTGATTTGGTGTATAACAACAAAGAAGTCTCAATGGAATTTAAGTTGAGATGAAATCTCTCATAAAGGCCGTATCCTTAGGTTAAGGATACATCAACGACATAGTTATGTGTGAAAAATATAAATACACTAAATATTATTGGATATTTAGTGTAAAACAATCAAAGGATATTCACACATAATCTTGTAAAAACAACACCAATGAATTGGATGTTTAACTCAACAAATGGAGAATGAGTTAAAATTACTCTTATCAAATTCATATCGATGACTTGAGAAATTATCAATGGAGTGATTATGTGTATCAAAAGTATATCCACAGAAAAGGGTAGTGGAAATTATGACATAAGGAAATGAATAGTTATTTTACACATAATCTCGGAGTAAAATAATCAATGAAGTTTGCGTAAAGCCGAATAAATGGAAATTGAAATTTCGAATTCCCTTATCGATTAGGTAACATACGGAACATACACCCATGAAAGAAGGATCATAAAATGTTGATGTAAATACCCTTAAATTAAATTATATTACACAATTAATACAATCATGGGTAGTACACATACACCACATGCAATAATTAAGTGGTGAACAATGGAATTCTCATGAAATTAAGAGTGAGTTAAGAAACCCCTTACCTTGTAATTTTCCTTGGTTGGGGGTAGGTTAACCTCCTGTATAATGTTGAAATAATTGTTATTAAATTATTCATGAACCATATACATTAATATTATATCATATATGATCTTTTAACATTGCTTTGTTAATAATATCTTAGAATTATCGTCGTTTCGGGTGTTAACATGCTCATTTTCTTTTATATGTTTTGTTACTTAAGCCATGTTTATCATGGATAGGTTGTATCTTATTCATATCCATAATGATATAAAGTTCTTAAACATTATTTTTAAATCATCAAATGATAATTATACTTGAACGGATATGATGGAGAATGAATCTTATCGCGTTCATGGAGATGGTAGTCCGTACGTACGCACGAGCGACAATATCATTATTTTGATATTAAAATAATATATAATTGGATGGTATATAATATATAAAGAATAATTATCATGTTATATTTATTATTTAAATGAGTTACACATCATTATTATATCCACCCAAATAATAATATATTGAATAACAATTACACCATGACGTGGAGACGGTAAGCCGTACGCACGCACGTATGATGACATGTTATTCAAAGGGTGGATAGAATACTGAATATGGTTGTACCATATTTGTAATAACATCACAGTATATATAAGATACTGGAGTTATTATTTTAGAATTGTAATAACAAAGAAATAAGAAGTGGAAGAAGAAAGGAACTTGAAAAGGGGTGGTGAAAACATTACCTCTTCTTCGGGTTCTTCCTTTTTATTTGATCAAAAGGGCTCCTTAGGTTGGCTTTATGATCAAACTAAGGCCTCTAGGTTGTAGTGAGGGAAGTTGAAAGAGTATTTGTGCAGGGGTTGTCCGAACCAAAAGGCTTTTAAGGTGTGAAGAAATGAGAAGGAAGAGTGCCCTTTTATAAGAGGGGTGAGGGACACCTTTGGAAAAGCTAGAAATAGTAATTTATAATAAATTCATATTCGGTTTCTAATGGCTCAAAAGTTGATTATTTAAAGTTTAAGGTGGGTATAGGTTGGGAACCATTCAACCAATATAATTTAGACAGGTTAGGGTTACTATATTAACCTTATCTTTTAGTTTTAACTCTTAGTTAATTAGTTTGACATTTACCATGTTACTTTGTATTTTTATATTATATAATTTATAAACATACTATATACACCCAAGAGACCCCAAAGTGGTCCATTAATGATATAACTATAATGATATAAGTCTCTTGGATGAACATTAGATTTTTAGGAATTTAATATCAATTAATAATATAATATTTGTTTTAAAAACTCTTTTATGTCAATTTTGACACTATTCAATAGTTGATTTTTTTGAAACTCATAACAGAATTATTACTTCGAACAAAGTCAATTAACTAAATCCTAATATTTCATATTATCCTAGAAAATTATTGTAATTCATCAAAAGTCTCAAATTATATTTATTTGGGTATTTATAATATCAATTATTTTAATTTTTCACTATTATGGTAAGTACTGCATCATCATTGTGTCATAAATAAACTAAATTATTTAATGTCTAAAAATTATAAATAAAATATCATTATGTAGGAAATATTTTTATATTTATAATGAATATTTATAGTCTAAAATATAACATATATAACCATTTGTAACAATTGTTTTTATAAAAGATATATGCTTGTGTCATTTTTGTATTCATTTTAACTTAATTAAAATAAGGTGTCTTTATCACTTACAAGTGGATCAATGGGGTCCCAAAATCAACTCAAAGATGACCATGGTCGGCCATGTATCAAAAAATAGGGTTAAGACACGTTTTAGGGTAATTTAATATTATTATAATATTATTTATTTACCCTTATTTACCGGATTTACCCTTAAACCATGGTAAATAAAATATTTACTGAAGTAATGATTCAAAATGTTTAAAAATAAAAGTTACCTATTTTCAAATTTGGACATCCTGATTATAAATATGGAATCCATTTTTCCAAATTCAATACACAGAAGTGGCAGAAATTAATTTAAAATTAATTCCTGTTGTTAAAACAAAAAGCGTGTTTTTAAGAAATAATAACTATCAAAAGATTGGCACTTGTTTATGTCTGGTTTAAATGTGAAATTATGTTCAATGACCCAAATTGTATTAAATTATAGAAATATATTTTAAATATAATTTAAAACCACTCAAATTCATAATTTATCACTATTAATTACTTCGATTAAAAAAGTTGTTTTTAATTAAAATTTAGTAATTTTTACTATTCATCAAAATATAAAAGTTATCCGAAAAGTACCAAAATCTCACCCTAGGCTAATTTTGTTATTACGAATCCCAAAATGAAGTCTATTTTAACAAATTCAAAACATAATAGTTTCATTTATTAATTTAAAATTGATTCCCGCTTTCGAAACCAAAAGACGTATTTTTAAGAAATAATAACTACCAAAAGTTTGACATTTGTTTATGTCCAATTTCGAAGTGAAATTACTTAAAATGACCATAATTAGATTAAATAGTAAAAATATAATCTATTTATACTTCTAATCCATTAAAATGTATAATTTAACAATATAAATTATTTTGATTAAAAAAGTTATTTTCAGTTAAAATATAGTATTTTTCACCATTCACACAAATTTGAAAGTTATCAGAAAGACACCAAAACATTATTGATACTAAATTCTTATGTCCCAATTATAAAGAAGAATTTCATTTTGTCAAATTGAATATATAAAAGTTTCAAATATTGTTTTTAAAAAGGCTTCGCCATTAAAAGGTGGTAAAATTTCATTTTTTGAAAAATACTTCTTTTATCTGAAAAAATGAATTTGTTCATAAATCATGTCTTAGAAACTCATAATATGGATTAAAATTATAAGGATAATATAATATTTAAAATTCAGTTAATACTATTCATAACCTCTTTTGAACGGCTAGTTTGGTAAGTCGTGGTGTACTTGAACTCAGTGTTGCGTACAACACATGCTATTGTATTATTCAAAGAGAAGTGTACCATGGAAGATTGGGGTGTTACATTCTCCCCTCCTTCAATAAATTGCGTCCTCTAAATTTTAAAAAAATTCGACCTGAGAATATAATGGAAAGTCCCACATCGGAAAAAGAGTCAATAAAACTATCACTTTAAAAGAAAGAAAGAGAGGTATAAAGGTCAATCATGATAAACCATACTCGGATTCCTTGTAGGAAAACATGGATATGGATGATAAACTAAGTGTCAAGTTCTTATGGAGAGGGATATAAATCATGATTAGGAGAAGGTTAACAATAAGAAAACCACACACTTGTGTTGGGACAAACGACCATTAGTCTCCTAGTAGGAAAGTAAACATATAACATTTTTTTTGTTTTAAGTTACATTACATAAGGATGAGGAATTCATTTATGATATTGACTAAGAATATAAAGATATATAATTACATTTTAAGTATAGTTTCATTCTTTAATAAATTTCCACCACTAACTCATTTTTTTAAACGATGAGTATTCAATAAGACTTGGTCACACTGGAAGAGCTAGAATAGACTTCTATAGAATCACATGATCCATGCAGGGGGAACTATATATTTACATTGTCTTTAGAGATTAATCAAAACCAAAATGGGTAGTACAAGATCTAATGATCCCCCAAAAGGATATTCCTTGAGAGAAATAAACAGTAATCTTAATTTCCAAAATTAAACCAACAATACCCCAAAGTTAAATAAATACCATTCAATAATCAATTGTCCTTAAAATCATTCAATATAATCCAAGATAATATTGAAACTCAAAACCTATAAGAATTTAGTCTTACACGTTAAATTTTATCTCCAAATGACATTAATTACTCTTAAAGTCACATACTTAAAAGTAATTAACCTAATCATTTCCATAAATAACCCAAATCACTATAAATCCACAATAAAAACATAGATAAAAATCTACCATTACTCCACAAATGAAACCCCATAGTATTCTATTTTCCTTGGGCATATAGTGTTCCTAATAAATCTAACATCTTCCAAAATAACATTTATCACTTAATCAGCAAATCATTTTCCTATACCAAGGGTATTCATTTGATAAGACATAAGAACCCAAATCAACTTATTATTGATCAATAAAATCATTTAACTAAAAATAATTAGTCACACTATCCAGGGAATTCACGTAGTCCAGTGGTAGGCGATAAATCGCAATCGCACTTTGGTTGTGGGTTCGATTCCCACAGCTTTGTCCGACACGACGGGTTGTCACGTGGTCTGCGTGTTGTCCTTTTCAAAAACTATGTTTTATAACCTTACCAAAATGAGATAAATTCCTCAAAATAACCATAACATAATTTAACCACAAATCTTATCTCATACCTTGAATTTTCATCCCAAATTATAATAACGTATAATTGTCTCAAAACTAATGATCATATAAAATCAAATGGTTATTTATAGCTATATCCACAAGAGAAGAGATAATTCTTCCTCAAATATCATTCTCACATGGAAAACTGCAGGGTTACAAAAACAAGAGAAAATTATTCCAAAGTAAACCCATCAACAAGGAGCACTAAAACTTTTTAAACATTTCTCCAACCATTTATTTCCACATAGATTCTTCTTTGACCATGATAATATCCTATAGAATAGAGAATTCACTCAGGTAATGGCCAGATCCCCTACATTTACGGAAAATGACTGTAAATGGACTCTTGGGACCATTTTTATCTTCTTCCATAGTAATATTCATTTTTCTTTGTCAATTATTCACTTTATGTCCTTCCTTCCCACACATAAAGCATTTCTTTGTCCCATTAAGACACTTTCCCGGGTGTCTCCTACTACATTTCTTGCATGATGGTAATTGAGGATTCCTTTCTCCATGGTCTCCACTGCTGGAGCTCTTATCATTCATCACCTTTCTCTTCTTTTTTGAGTCCGGGAATTGGTTAATATATATATTGTTGATCATATTTTTGGAAAATTTATTTGGCATAAAGATGATATCTTTTATGCCTATCAACATTCCATTTTATTGCTCATTGCCACCACCATTCCCACCTTGTACATCATTCTCAAAGTCACTATGACTTCCTTGGAATCCAGCCATTGACTAAAACCAGAAAGCATTGTGTGAGTAATAGTAGTCATAAAATCATTTAGAGATTAACATGTCACCATATTCTCAATTTGAAACACATTAGGATTAACCAAGGTCATTTACTCTCATCTTATATATTTAATACTTCAAATCGGTTAGTAAAGAAAATGTAAATTATGCTAACCATATCCCCCGGGAGTGTCGTGGAGTACAGCAAGGCCCGTTGTCGTGCACCAGTTCCCGTTTGAGTCTAGCTCAAAGTGGTGTTTTCGGGTTTTACCCCTAGGTACATCAGTGCCAGAGCAGCCTCTACCTGCTCGTATCCAGACTGGGATGTATGGCTCGAAAAACTCACAAAATCTCTACAATACCAAAATTCTAGGAAGTTCTTCTATACTAATCCTCAAAGTTCATCTTAGGTCTACATGCTCTAATCAGAGTTTATCTAAATCTAGCTTCCAAGGTTTGTACTAAACTTCCTCTGATACCAACTGTAACGCCCCGACCCCAGTTACCCAGAGTTGGTGAATTATTACATAACATTGACATGATCACAAGAAAGATCAAATCTCGAAAGACCGATTGGTTTAGTAGCCTTGTAAATACTAGATACATTCATAAAGTTTTACATTACATAAAAAAAACATCTTGTCTTCATATCCCCTCAAACTATCCCTGTAGGTCATTCATAAATTACTTCTTCATAATCCTGGGAAAAATAAAACATTGAAAGGGGTGAGCTTAGATGCTCAGTAAGGATAACATTATAGCAGAATCTTTCATAGATAAGCATAAACACTTAAGGCAGTTTATAACTAAAACGAAAGCCTTTTAAACTTGAACTTCAGCATAAAATGACAAAGATAAAATAAAATAATGCCATTTACTTACTCACATGGATATTATACTAGTCGAATGATCACATGCAATATCAATAACCATTTTCATAATGATGGAATGCATAATTCCAGACTATCATAACCACATAGCCAATGCCTCATGCCAAGACTACAAATAATATTTTTCCAAGGCCTTGTGCCAAGACACTAGTTTGTCTCATGAGACCTACCGATGCATCTAGGAGCTATAGTGGGCTCCACCCGTCACTTATTAAGTCCAATGCATTCTTCATATGAACAGGTTTAAACATAACATAAACATTCATATTAAAACTAGCATACGAAATGTCAATATTTTAACCACAAACCATGAATGGTATAAAATAGCACATCCACAGTCAAACATAACTTATTCGATACAATATGGAAGATTTTATTGTATCACATTATCCTCAATCAAGAATAATTAAGGATGTTGACATAGATGAAAATAATTATCAAAACTATTTGAGAGAAATATCCCCCTTTTTCTTGAAATTATTTAAAAGTCACACTATTTGTAAAGAAGCCATTTAAAAATAGATTTTTGAATCAAAGTGTCCCATACCACTTTGAAACATTTTAAAAGGAGTTTTAATTTTAAAACCTTAATGTCCATATAAATAAATCCTTAAAACCATTTTTAAAACATGGACATTAATGAGAAAGATTTAGATGAATAAGTCTTTAAAACATTTAAAAATGGTATTTTAGTTAGAGATTCTAACCAAAAGAGAGACACTTGAATACAAATAATTGAGGTAATAAAAACTTTTTAATATCATGAGAATAAAGGGATTCGTGATATACTATTTCAAAGTACATTATATACACCACATAAAAGTTATTTGGTGTATAACAACAAAGAAGTCTCAATGGAATTTAAGTTGAGATGAAATCTCTCATAAAGGCCGTATCCTTAGGTTAAGGATAAATCAAAGACATAGTTATATGAGAAAAATATAAATACACTAAATATTATTGGATATTTAGTGTAAAACAATCAAAGGATATTCACACATAATCTTGTAAAAACAACACCAATGAATTGGATGTTTAACTCAACAAATGGAGAATGAGTTAAAATTACTCTTATCAAATTCATATCGATGAATTGAGAAATTATAAATGGAGTGATTATGTGTATAAAAAGTATATCCACAGAAAAGGGGAGTGGAAATTATGACATAAGAAAATGAATAGTTATTCCACACATAATCTCGGAGTAAAATAATCAATGAAGTTTGCGTAAAGCCGAATAAATGGAAATTGAAATTTCGAATTCCCTTATCAATTAGGTAACATATGAAACATACACCCATGAAAGAAGGATCATACAATGATGATGTAAATACCCATAAATTAAAGTATATTACACAATTAATACAATCATGGGCAGTACACATACACCACATGCAATAATTAATTGGTGAACAATAGAATTCTCAGGAAATTAAGAGTGAGTTAAGAAACCCCTTACCTTGTACTTTTCCTTGGTTGGGGTTAGGTTAACCTCCTGTATAATGTTGAAATAATTGTTATTAAATTATTCATGAATCATATACATTAATATGATATCATATATGATCTTTTAACATTGCTTTGTTAATAAAATCTTAGAATTATCGTCGTTTTGGGTGTTAACTTACTCATTTTCTTTTATATGTTTTCTTACATAAGCCATGTTTGTCATGGATAGGTTGTATCTTATTCATATCCAGAATGATATAAAGTTCTTAAACATTATTTTTAAATCATCAAATGATAATTATACTTGAATGCATATGATGGAGAATGAATCTCATCACGTTCGTGGAGACGGTAGTCCGTACGTACGCACGAGCGACAATATCATTCTTTTGATATTAAAATAATATATAATTGGATGGTATATCTTATATACAGAATAATTATCATGTTATATTTATTATTTTAATGTGTTACACATCATTATTATACCCACCCAAATAGTAATATATTGAATAACAATTACACCACGACGTGGAGACGGTAACCCGTACGTACGCACGTATGGTGACATGTTATTCAAAGGGTGGATAGAATACTGAATATGGTTGTACCATATTTATAATAACATCACAGTATATATAATATACTGGAGTTATTATTTTAGAATTGTAATAACAAATAAATAAGAAGTGGAAGAAGAAAGGAACTTGAAAAGGGGTGGTGAAAAATTACCTCTTTTTCAGGTTCTTCCTTTTGATTTGATCAAAAGGGCTCCTTAGGTTGGCTTTTTGATCAAACTAAGGACTCTAGGTTGTAGTGAGTGAAGTTTATAGAGTATTTAGGAAGGGGTTGGCCGAACCAAAAGGCTTTGAAGGTGTGAAGAAATGAGAAGGAAGAGTGCCCTTTTATAAGAGGGGTGAGGGGCACCTTTGGAAAAGCTAGAAATATTAATTTATAATAAATTAATATTCGGTTTCTAATGGATCCAAAGTTGATTATTCAAAGGTTAAGTTGGGGATAGGTCGAAAACCATTCAACCAATATAATTTAGACAGGTTCGGGTTACTATATTAACCTTATCTTTTAGTTTTAACTCTTAGTTAATTAGTTTGACATTTACCATGTCACTTTGTATTTTTATATTATATAATTAATAAACTTACTATATACATCCAAGAGACCCCCAAGTGGTCCATTAATGATATAAATATCATGATATAAGTCTCCTGGCCGATCCTTAGATTTTTAGGAATTTAATATCAATTAATAATATAATATTTGTTTTAAAAACTCTTTTATGTCAATGTTGACACTATTCAATAGTTGATTTTTTTTGAAACTCATAACAGAATTATTACTTCGAAAAAAGTAAATTAAATAAATCCTAATATGTCATATTATCATATAAAATTAGTGTAATTCATTAAAAGTCTCAAATTATATTTATTTGGGTATTTATAATATCATTTATTTTAATTTTTCACTATTATGGTAATTACTGCATCCTCATTGTGTCATAAATAAACTAAATTATTTAATGTATAAAAATTATAAATAAAATATCATTATCTAGGAAATATTTTTAGATTTATAATGAATATTTATAGTCTAAAAGATAACATATATAACCATATGTAATAATTGTTTTGCTAAAAGATATATGCTTGTGTCATTTTTGTATTCATTTTAACTTAATTAAAATAAAGTGTCATTATCACTTACAAGTGGATCAATGGGGTCCCAAAATCGACCCAAAGATGCCCATGGTCGGCCATGTATCAAAAAATAGGGTCAAGACACGTTTCAGGGTAATTTAATATTATTATAATATTATTTATTTACCCTTATTTACCAGATTTAGCCTTGAACCATGGTAAATAAAATATTTATCGAAGTAATTATTCAAAATGTCTAAAAATAAAAGTTACCTATTTAAACAATTTTGACATCCTGATTCTAAATATGGAATCCATTTTTCCAAATTCAATACACAGAAGTGGCAAAAATTAATTTAAAATTAATTCCCGTTGCTAAAACAAAAAGCGTGTTTTAAGAAATAATAACTATCAAAAGATTGGCACTTGTTTATGTCTGGTTTAATTGTGAAATTATGTTCAATGACCCACATTTTATTACATGATAAAAATATATTTTAAATATAATTTAAAAACACTCAAATTCATAATTTATCACTATTAACTATTTCGATTAAAAAATTTGTTTTTAATTAAAATTTAGTAATTTTTACTATTCATCAAAATATAAAAGTTATCCGAAAAGTACCAAAATTTTACCCTAGGCTAATTTTGTTATTATAAATCCAAAAATGAAGTCTATTTTACCAAATTAAAAGCATAAAAGTTTCATTTATTAATTTAAAATTGATTCCCGCTTTCGAAACCAAAAGGCGTATTTTTAAGAAATAATAACTATCAAAAGTTTGACATTTGTTTATGTCCAATTTCGAAGTGAAATTACTTAAAATGACCATCATTCGATTAAATAGTAAAAATATAATCTATTTACACTTCCAAACCCTTAAAATGTATAATTTAAAAATATAAATTATTTTGATTAAAAAAGTTATTTTGAGTTAAAATATAGTATTTTTCACTATTCACACAAATATGAAAGTTATCAGAAAGACACCAAAACATTATTGATACTAAATTCTTATGTCCCGATTCAAAATAAGAATTTAATTTTGTCAAATTGAATATATAAAAGTTTCAAATATTGTTTTTAAAAATGCTTCGCCGTTAAAAGGCGGTAAAATTTCATTTTTTGAAAAATACTTCTTTTATCTGAAAAAAATGAATTTGTTCGTAAATCATGTCTTAGAAACTCATAATATGGATTAAAATTATAAGGATAATATAATATTTAAAATTTAGTTAATACTATTCATAACCTCTTTTGAACGGCTAGTTTGGTAAGTCGTGGTGTACTTGAACTCAGTGTTGCGTACAACACATGCTATTGTATTATTCAAAGAGAAGTGTACCATGGAAGATTGGGGTGTTACACCCTCCAGTTGGGCTGGGCATGTGTCCTCTATCTGCTATCCGAGTGGCACCCTCCTATTGTATCAAGTCATGGGTCTTAGACTACTAGATTAACACCCTCCTTCTGGGATAGGGCACGAGTCCTCTTCCAACTACTAGATTAGCACCCTCTAGTCGGGATTGAGCATGGGTCGTCTACTGACTACTTGAGTGTTACCCTCTTTCCAGGACATGGAATGGGTCCTTTAGCTATCAACTAAGTGACACCCTCATGTTGTACCAAGGCATGAATCCTCAAGCTATATGATGTGCGACACCGTCTTGTTGTACCAGGGCATGAATCTTGTAAATATCTACTGAGCGACACCCTCCTGTTGTACCAGGGCATGAGTCCTCTAGCTATCTACTGGTTAACACCCTCCTGTTATACCAAGGCATGATTCCTCTACCTAGATATTTTTTCCCTTCGATTGTACCACACAATGACGAGGTGTGGGTTGACTTGGATATTTTCTATTAGGCAGATGCACAAGATACTGGGCATTATGGGTGGACTTCTGGAACTGATGTCACTCTTTTCTAGGTTGGGTTTCTAGATTGAGATTCCCTTCCCTCTCATTTGAGATTCTTTGGTTTGAGTGTATATATATCGGTATCCATGTTATTAGATATTGTTTACTCTCCTACTTTGTGGTGGTCTATCTACTATCTATTCTTACTATGTATCTTAATGCTCCCCCTTCATCTTTTGGGGTTCCATATTGAGTATTTATATACTCACCCCTATATGATCATTCCCTGCATGTGTCGTGTCTTATGCAGATGATGAATAGATCAATAGTGACTACAGAGGAACATAGAGATACCTGGTGCATTGGACTGTGTATGATGCTTGGAGCTTGGAGATTAGACGTTGGTCTCTCTCAGCATTTTTACTTTCCAATTTTTTTAGGTTGATAAATCTTTCTAGTTGGGTGTGTATTTTCCCCTTTACTTTCAATTTGAAATGTTGTACTCTTGTACACCCAAGAGGTTTTTGTCATGAATGGTTATTCTATAGATATTTCACCTTTTTATTATTATTCCTCTGCACTTCTACATTGAGATGGTTGGGTGTGTCCATACAGGTACATTAGGAAAAGGCCTCCAATGTTAGATATGCCTTTTGACACTAGTCACTAGCCCATGGCCTATGTAGGTGGGATTGGGGTAGTTGTGGCTTGAGCCCCATTGGGTCGGGTCGTGACAATATCCCTATGGCCTCTTCATATAGATGTACTCCTCTATATCTCCATGAAGGAAAGTAGTCTTTACCTCTAGTTGCTCAAGACCCAAGTCTTTTGATTCCACAATGTCGAGAACCACCCAAATGGTCGTAAGATTCACTACAGATTAGAAAAATTTCCATGAAATCCACTCATTAATTTTATTTAAAACTGTTCACCACCAGCCTTGCTTTGAACCTTCTCTTTCCACCGCATTCTCCCTTGACCCGGTATACCCACTTGTTCTGCAATGCTTTATTTCTGTATGGAAGAGGTGTAAACTCTCAAGTGTTGTTATCATGCAATGAGGAAATCTCATCCTTCATAGCTAGCTCCCACTTGCTCGACTCCTTCAAATGCATTTACTCTTCAAAATATTCTGATTCTCCATTGTTGGTCAATAAAAAATAATGTAAGGATAGTGAATGTAATGACCCAAATTTTTGAATAAATTTTGTTTCCAAAATATGTGTGTTATTTTATTTTATACTCAACAAAACTATTTTATTTAACAAAATGAGTATAATTAAAATGAGACCATTGTTTTTTGACTGTTATATGACCATTGGTTAGTATGACCATTGAAAACTAAATGTTGTGATTATTGTCTATAAATACAAGTGATATTGATTAATTAATATAGAAATAAGATTCAATGGCCCCATCCAGTAGTCTCGGGCCGATCGAATCCCATCTAACAAAACTTGGGAAGGAGGTAGCACCTTTGGGCTTTGCTCTGGACCAAAGCCAATCTGAACTTCATCGTGTGAAGCTAGAATGGAATCGCCTTCACGAGAAGTTCAAGCTGATAGAAATAACTACTCGGGCAATGTTGGCCGAGCCGCCCCAAGATTCTATCACCCCAGCACACCTTACTCTTATGTCCTATGCTGGTGTTATAAGGGTCTATGTAATGAGACCGTAACTGCCTTGTGTAATCCTTTGATTTAAATAAAAATTCTGATTTCTTCTTATGGTGAAGTTTGTGAATTTTCAAATGTTCAGATAAATATAGTATGCATATTGTTGATGAATTTTAGAGAAATTATGTTTTAAAATATTTATGTAAACCTTAAATAATTAATAATGTGTAATGGTTTTCAAAAAATCGTCTTCTACAGTTATGTTCAGTAAGAAATTTAGAGTCTAATAAGATCAACATAATTTTTGATGAATAGTAAATTATGAATAATGATTTTACGCTTATGATTAGTAATGTGACCAAATGGATTAAGTAACTTCACTTAAGAAAGTATTAATATAATTTAGGCACCTTGAGTAAGTAATAGTGAAAATACAGTTTTTGAGTTTCAGGTGTTTAATGAAATCATTAAGGATGTAATAATTATGCAATAATTCTGGTCGACTTATGAATAGTAAGATAAGGTATGAGGTGTCCCAAGTGCCCAATACCATGGGAAAATACCATGGGAAAACCCATGGTTTTTCCAATACCGCTGATGAGGTGTCCCTTGTCAATTAATGCTTTGTCCCCTCACATCTCCTATAAATACCAATCCATTCCCTCATTCATTTCATTTCCAAATCCTCCCAAAGAAGTTGTAGTCTCTTTACCTCCCAAGGAGTCCTCCCAAGGTTCCCTCAAGCCTCTCAAGGTCCCAACCTTTGAGCTTTCAAAGTTACTCTTCAAGGTAAGGGATCCTTTCACCCTCCTCTTTTAAGCCATGACTTACTTTATGTTGTGTCTTATAATTTCCATCTCATTATGTTGAGGGTATGTTCTTATATGTTCTCATTTCTATCCATTTCATGTCTAATTGTTGACAGACCTTTTCCTCTCTCATCAATTTGTTTTTTTTGAATTTTTAAGTGATGTCGTTAGACTTTCGAATTTCTCGTAAAAGAAATCGCATCTTCTATTTTCTTTCATTCTTCCTTTTCATGTGGTATGTCATTCAAATACCCATACCATGATCTTATTCAGTAACCATATTGTATTATGAATTATTTATGAGTGGGTTACCCTTGTCCCCTCTCTTTTCAATGTTTTCTATAACTATGTTATATAGCTGTTATGCTGCAGAAACTTCGTCTCCAAATTTCAATCTCCTTCTCTCAAGAAATTCTATTGTTTATTTATATGAATATAAAGAATTATTTCATTTCCATGGGTGTTCATAAATATATAAAGATGATATATTTGATTTTGTAATTGACATACTTATAACCCTCACTCCCTTTCCATGGGTTATAAATGACATAATGATCTTATTTTTAAACTCTTTTTAAATGTCACGATTTTGACATGAAACCCATTTCTTTGATTCTATTTGGGTTATTTATGAAATGTTTGATTATTATCTATGTGGATCACATGAAAGTAAATACATATTAAGGGTGTGCCCTGATAGCGCTCCAATGCATTGGGTAAAGTATTAATCTCTAGAGATGACAAGTTTTACGATACCTTGGTGAATAACCTTCGTAATTTTTATGACACCTCGGGGATGGACCTTGGTGATATGTTCATGAATTTATAAATGAAATGATGTAGCCACATATTCAAGTTATGTTCCAAGTTATTTTCTTTATGATATTACTATTCTTCCATTTCTCATGTCTTCATGTCTTTATTCAAGTTATTATTGATATCCTAAGTATATTGACTTCCTTGTTTACCCTTACTGGGCCTTCAGCTCACCCTTTCCTTTGATGTCTGTCTCCAGGATATGAGATGCAGTAAATGTACATAGGATGAACCTATGATGAGGCCTTACAAGTGGTTTAGTAGATTGTTTTTTTTGTTCTCATGTATTATGTTCCTGATTTACAAGACACTAGACTTTAAAGATCCATTGTTTGTAAAATGTAATGAAATGTTATGTAATAAAAATGCGGGATGTTGTAGTGAATACCTATGTACATAAATTCTTACCCTTGTTGATCTCTTAAAATCCACTTGAGGAGTAGACTCCACTGGTTTTGGAATCACATGACCAGACACACCTTCAAGCTCCACTTGCTCATGGAACTTTGATTATTTATTACCATTATCAATTTCAACTGCATGACGATCCTTGTATGTGATAGCTTCATTAAATACCACATTCTAGCTCATGATGACCATATTATTGAGATCATCTCAAAAGCAGTAACCTAAATCCTCATCACCATAGGAAATAAAGAAATATGGCTTGGACTTAGCATCAAGCTTATCCCCTTGCATCAACATCAATATGTATATATTCCAAACAGTCAAAGACTAGTAAATGTGAGAGTATTACCTCATTACCAGACCAAATCTATTTGAGTAGACATTTATCTTGGGTATCCTCAAATGTAATCTCATACTCCTAGAACATTCGTTCAATCTCCTATTCATCCTTTCTGCCACATAATTCTGTTGCGGTGTACCTAGAATAGTCTTCTCCCATCAAATTCCATTGTTAGAACAGAATTCCCCAAACAAATTACTGCCACTCTCCACCATTGTCGGATCTCAAACATTTCAGCTTTGATCTCGAATCATTATACACTATAGTCTTACACTTCCAAAACATCTTAAAAGAATCAAATTTTATTTTTAGAAAGTAAAATCATACCTTATTTGATGAGTCATCGATAAATTTCACATAAAATTGTGACCCTTCAAGAGAATTTACTGGTGCAGGCCCCTAAACATTAGTGTGCACTAGATCTAGCTTCCCTGCCTTTGACATACCGTCTCCTTTTGCAAAAGACTCCTGTTTTTCGAAGGCTTAATCTTCACATAGGCCAACATCCACTGACTTCAACTCTGGTAGTAATTATTTTGTTGCAAGCACCTTCATCCCATTTCTCACGCATGTGGCCGAGCCTGTAGTTCCAAAATTGTGAATCTTTTTCAAAATTTATTGATGAAACTATGTCCATTCAAGTTTCTATCATGTTATACAGGGTACGATTCTTTTCTCCCTGAGGTATGACCATAACTCATTTGGTGATCTTCCATGCACCACTAGTGAACGTTATACTAAAACCTATATCATCAACTTGTCCTATAAAAATAAGATTTTTTCTTGAACCAAGGATATACTTCATGGTTTCATGAACCAGTAGACCCCCACTATTGGTATTGATTCGTGCATCACCCTTCCCCATGATCTATAAAGTTTCATCATCAACAAGATTTACCTTATCAAAAATACCCGAAACATAATTGTTCAGGAAACCCTTCTATGACGTAGAATGTAAAGACTCCCTTGAGTCTAAAATCCAAGACTCCATAGGGCTATCCGTGCTCAGAAGCAGTACATCATCATTTCCTTCATCCATCATATTTTCTGCATTAGTTTTGTGTGCCTTCCATTTATCTCTGCACTCATTATTGACATGTCATTTCTTCTAAAAAATCCAGAAAGTTGGACTAGACCCCTTTGCCTTATCTCAAATATTTTATCTAGACTTTGATCATCTTCTACGATTGTCTCACTGTACATATCTTCCTCTTCAAAATTTAGAGTAGACCTAGTGAATCTTATCGATTCTCTTCTTCAAATCTCCTTACTGCGGATCAGGTCTTTCACATCCTTCTGAACCGGCTTTGTATTCCCTGAAGAAATGATCACAATTGTTATAATTTCTTCCCAACTATCAGGTAATGAAGAAAATAAAACCAGTTCACATACATCATCATCAATCACAATATTCATCGATGTCAACTGATTTATGATGTTCTTGAATTCATTAACATGATCCGCAACAATCCTCCATTCAACCATTTTTAGATTGAACAATCATCACATCAAGTACACTTTTTTTGACTCCAAATGCTTCCCATACATATTTTTGAGAGTTTTCATTAGCCTAATCACTGTCTTCTCCCTTCTAATGTTGAACACCATGTTTTTAGCCAATGTAAGGTGCATAACTCCCTAAACCTTTCAATTCAGTAGTTCCCACTCTATCTGCTTTATATATGTTGGTTTTAGTCCCATAAGTGGAAAATGCATCTTTCTATGATAAAGATAATCCTCAATCTGCATCCTATGGTAATTGAAGTTAGTTCCATAAAAGTGATCAATATTTAACTTTTCTTCTTCTATATCTAATGTTTAGTTTGATAATTACAAACTCAAATTTTGATACTAATTGTTACAGAAATTCTAGGAGTCGTAGCGATATAAAAAGTTTATAGATGAATAAAAAATAAAATAAATCAATGAGAAAATAATGAGAAGAATATCTCATATGACACAACAATTTATGTGTTTTGGGAATAATCCCTACATCCATGGAGAGGCAGAATTTCACTATGATTTGAGATCAAAAATATAAAGAGAATATCAGAATTTCACAACATAGAAACCCTACCTCAAAATGGGCTAATAAAGAGGATGAAACACTATTCCACCACCTGCATTAAAAGTCTGCTGTGCTATAGTAAAAGGTGGCTGGAAGTCCTCACTGCTATAGTGGACGGTGTCAAGAAGTATGTGGAGCTACATGTTGGATTGGTGTAGCCTGATCTGTTCAGGATGATGATTGGACCGAATGCTTCTATCCCATACTGTGGACTTCTAGCCACCGGCCATTGTAACCCCTTGTACTTGGGTGACCAAGATACTATAGCGATGCATACTTCTAGTAACCTTTTACTGTTTCGCAATGGACTTTTTGGGCGGTTGGTGAAATAGTACTTCATCCTCCTTAGTATCCCATTTCAGGCTAAGGGTTTGTGTGTTATTGAGAACCCTGAAACTCCCTATAATTGTTTTCTTCTGACTACAGTGAATTTTTTGTCTCTTCATGAACGTAGGAATCATTTCCCTAACCATGTAATCTTTGTATATAATGTTCTTCTTCTTCTTTTGTTTTTCCCTTTTACTCTTCTATGAATCATTTTTTTCACTTCATTTCTCTTGATGTTTCTGCAACACTACAGTAACACTATCTGCAAAGTCTGAGATTCTATAGTAGCCGTGCCAAAGTTCACACTGCTATAGGGCCTTGTCGATGTCATCCGGTCATCTCTACTATAGTCAGTCAGAGTTGCTACAATGCCCCCAATTTTTTTTGACCAGGGGTCCTTTGAGTCCTAGACCCCAGGAGTAGGGGTGCGTTTCCCCTGAAACCCCCAACGATATCACCGAGTAGCTAAACTCGTGAGAGTTGCAGCCTAGTGTATAGTATGGTCCACTGCATTTGGCCCAATATCATCCAAATGGTTCGGGCTACACAAATCCAACAATTTCCCACTTGGATCCTAATCCGCTACACTGAGGTCCTCCTCTTATTCACTCTCCAGTGCATGATTTCCATTCATAACTTCAATTTCAAGCCGACGATTCATGAAATACCAGTAGTTTTCCCTTTTGTGCTCCCATAGTGTCCTCCCATATTCCACCTCTCATCCTCCATTCATTAGTGAAGACCAACAAAGGAACAATAATGCCTCAATTTATATATTACCATCAACTTCATCAATATATTTTATAGATTATTTTTTCCAAAAATCTTCTACAATTCCAGCAACCCATCCTATATCAAGCCTATTATAAAATGGTACTTCAGTTGAATGTGGTTTATTTGTGCATAAAACATTGGGTTATTTGAAATATTTATATCACTCTAACTGTCACAGTGCAATAAATTTTTCTTTGGATTTCTAACTATCTCATCTAAGAACTTCTTTATCCAAATCATCTCCTTTACAACTTCTGTTACAACAATGTATTCTACCTCTATAGTGGATAAAGCCACTACCTTATGGAATTGTGATATCCAATTTACTAAAGTTCCTAAACAAGTAAATACATAACCTGTGGTACCCCTCTTTCTGTCGAAGTCACCTCCAAGATTAGAATCTACATACAATTGCAATGAATTTCTTTTCTCAAAGAACATAGTTATATACCTCCTTACTACATTTAAAATACCTCATTATCCACTTCAAAGCTTCCCAATATTGTTTTCTAGGGTTAACCATGTACTCACTCACAACTCCCACTGCATGAGCAATATCAGGTTGGGTATAGACCATGGCATACATCAATATTCCAATAGTTAATGCATATGGAATCTTTGTCATGTACTCAACCTCTTCTGTCATCTTTGACGATTGATCCTTTGATAAATTAAAATGTATTGCTAGGGGAATATAGACTGGATTTTCTTCCAGCATATTGAATCTTCTCAAAATATTTTCAACATAGTCTGCTTTTTATAACATCAATGTTCATACTGCACGGTCTCTCTTGATCTTCATCCCCAAAATATTTCCAGTTTCTCTAAGATATTTCATCTCAAACTCCTCTAACAACCGCCCTTTCAACTCATCAATCCAATGTATACATGATACTACAATGAGCATGTAATCCACATATAGAAGAAGTGTAATGTATTCATCACCAAAAGACTTGGTTTATTAAAATTTATCCATGCCACACCATTTGAATTCATTTTTATTCATAAATAAATCAATATTTTTATTCCATTTCCTGGGTGTCTGCTTCAGCCCATATAAGCTCTTCTGGGATTTGCACACCAGGTCTTCCTTCCCAGACTCAAAATATCCCTCTGGCTGTTGCAAATAGATGTTATCCTCTAGATCTTCATGAAAAAAGCAGTATTGACATCAAGTTACTCAAGATGTACATCTTTTGATGTCATAATGCTGAGAACCACCTGGATGGTGGTAAGATTCACTATAGGTTAGAAAATTTTAGTGAAATCTACTCATTCCTTCTATTGAAAACCCTTAACCACCATCCTTTCTTTGTACCTCCTCTTTCCATCATGTTATTCCATGAGAAAGTATAACCACATGTTCTTAAATGTTTTCTTTCCTTGTGGTAGTGCTTCCAACTCCCAAGTGTTGTTATCATACAATGAGGATATATCCTCCTTCATAGCTAGCTCCCACTTGCATGACTCCTTTAATTGCATTGTCTCTTCAAAACATTATAGTTCTCTACTATCAGTCAATAACAAATAATGTAAGGATGGTGAATGCCTCTACACAAACATTCTTACACTTATTGATCTCCTCAACTCCGCTTGAGGAATAGGCTCCACTGGTTTTGGCATCACATGAGCTGACGAATCTTCAAGCTCCACTTGCTCATGGAACCCTGATTCTTTATTCCCATTATCAATTTTTACTACATGATAGTCCTTGTACTTGAAAACTTCAATAAAATACAACATTCTGGCACTTGATTACCATCTTGTTGAGATTATCCTAAAAGCGGTAACCAAACTCCTCAATACCATAGTCAATAAAGAAACTTGACTTGGATTTATCATTAATCCTATCCCTTGTATCAACATCAATATGTACATATGCCAAAAAACCAAAGACTCATAAATGTGAGTCTTTCCTCATCAGAACAGATCTCCTCATGTAGACATTCTCCCATTATTACAGTTGTACTCTTGTTGATGAGATATACTGCCATGTTCACTACATCAGTCAAGAAGGTCTTGAGTAACCACGAGTGTAACCTAATTCTCTTGAATGATTCATTCAACATCCTATTCATCCTTTCTGCCACATTATTCTGTTGCATTTTACTTGTAATATCCTTCTCCCACTGAATTTCATTGTTAGAATAAAATTCTCTAAACTAATTATTTCCATACTTCTCACCATTATTAGATCTCAATCATTTTATCTTTGATCCCTACTCAATCTCCACCATGACCTTCCACTTCTAAAACACCTTAAATACATCATATTTTCTTTTCAGAAAGTAAACCTATACCTTCCTTTTTTAGTCATCGATAAATGTCACATAATATTGTGAACCTATAAGGGAATATACTAGTGCATACCCCCAAGCCTTAGTGTGCACTAGGTATAGCTTCCCATCCTTCGGTGTTCTGCCTCCTTTTGAAAAAGACACATTCTTTAGATTTTCGAAGATACAATATTCACATAGGCTAACATCCATTGACTTCATTTTTGGTAGAAATCCTTTTGTTTCCAGCACCTTCATCACCTTCTCACTCATGTGGCCTTCCCTGTAGTGCCACAATTGTGAATCTCCGACAACATTTATTGATGCTTCCTTGTTCATGTAAGTTTCTTTCATGTTGTAGTAGGTACCATTCTTTGCTCCTCAAGCTATAACCATAGATCCTTTGGTGATCTTTCATGAATCACCACTAAACTTAGTGTTAAAACCTTCATCATCAAGTTATCTGAAAAAATATGATTTATCATTAAACTAGAGATACACTTCATGTTTTCCAGAACCAGAAAACTCTCATTGTTGGTCTTGATTTGTGCATCACCATTCCCCATGATTTGCAAAGGTTTATCATCAATAAGATATACATTTCCAAAATTTCTAGAAACATAATTGTTTAGGGTACCCTTCTCTGATGTGGAATGGAAAGACGTCCTTGAATCTAACATTAAATACTCCATAAGGCTATCCATGCTCAGTGTAAAGACCCGGGAATTCTATGGAATTTTTTTTCTTAAATACATGGGATTTTTACGAGTCTTCGAAAATTTACGACGCTTGATTTTGAGGCCCGGTGTGCCCGGAATCAATTTCTTATGTTTTTTTGGGTATGTTCAGTTAATGTATGAGCAGGATTTTATAACTTTTGAACCGGTGCTCGGAACTGAAATATGAGGGCACCGTTGAACTCACTGCGCCAGTATTCGCTTAAGAAGACTTTAACTTCGATGGTAGTGAGTCGAGGATAGAAGTTAGTTTTTGAGTTTTCTTAAAAAAGATAATAAAATAAAGTGTAACATTTTATTTTATTTTTGAGCCGCCATGTGAGTGCGGGTAGTTGGAACCTCCCCTTGGGAGTTGGTGGTGGGACCGGCACACCCTAACCTCCCATGAGAGGTTATGGTGGTGGGGCCCACCCGAGCATAACCTACCTATCAATGATAGGGGTGGGGACCACCCGACCCCTATTGATGGTGGAGGATGAAACCTCTCCACCCCCCACATTAATGAGGGAGGACCTCTTGACCTCCTCTGCGTAATTAATTGTGCCAACGCACGTGCCAATTAATTCTGCCAATGCACGTGCCAATTAATTGTGCCAACGCAGTGCCAATTAATTTTACCAACACACTTGACAATTAATTGTGCTAACGTGCATGCCAATTAACTGCACCAACGCATGTAGATTTAATAAGGGGAGTTTCATTCTCTGTTTGAATTGTGTGCCAACAATAAAATAATAGGCAACCTATTATTATTATTTGGTTGGAATTCTCTTTCGGTGGAATGGAGGAAGAGGAGAGCTAGGGAAAACCATTTTCCCAATGAAGAATGCGAAGAACACTAACAACATTTCTTCCTCGGTATTCTACCCCGGCCACTTTCCGATGTAGAGCAACTTCCCACCTCATTGTTGTTAACGAACTGGCACACGAGATTGGATTGGGAGTGCGTGACGAACGCGGCGATTGAAGAACTTCATTGTCTTCTTTCTGCAACACCGTCAACAAATGTCGATCGACGAGCGCCAAGCGACGAATCAAAAGGTAGGGGTTGTTTCCTTTAAAGTACCATGTTCTTCCTTCATTAAATGAAGAACATTGATGTTTACCTTTTGCGGGTGGGGTGTTGTGTTCCGTTCTTGAGAAATTATTGCTACCACCCTAAACGCGGAGAGTGCAGGCCAAACTAACATGGACCGACCCCTCCTTTGTTCTTTTTGTGATGAGTCCACGACAACTTGGAAATGAAGCGATGCCGACGAAGATGGAAAACAAAGGCCGCGCTACCCGTGACCTACGTGAATCGCGCCACCCTCGCGTGCACCCCAGCAGAACCCGTGGCTTGCCCCGCACACTACCTACGCGCCACCACAGCCTGCCCGACCCTCCCGGCGGCCTACCCACGTGCCCTGCGCACTACCTGGCGCCCTGCCCGACGCCCTCGCGCCCTGCCGGTGGCCTGCTCGGTGCCCCTGCACCCTGCCGATGGCCAGCTCGGCGCCCTGTCAGCAGCCTACCTAGCGCCCCCACGCCCTGCTGGCGGCCTTATTGGCACCCTCGCGCCCTACCAGAGGCCTTCCCGACATGTGTTCTGCCTACCCGGCCCCTGCCGCAGCCTGCCTAGCACCCCCGTGCCCTGCCACGGCCTGCCCGGCTCCCTGCCGCGCCCTGCCCGGCGCCCCCGCGGCCTGCCCCACGGCCTGTCGCGACCTGCCCGGTGCACCCATGGCCTACCCGGTGTCCAGCAGGACTGCCCGCGCACCGTGTGACCTGTTCGCTGGCCTCCCGGTCGCCGACCTCCCGAGCCACCTGCGTGGCGGCATCCGGGCCAAACCGCCCTCGTAGTCCGCTGGGCTGGACCCAGCGGACTGGGCCTAACTTAGCAGGCTGACCCGCCCAACAGGCTGGGTCAGACCCATCGGGTATGTCCGGGTTGACCCAAATCGGGTCGGCCCAGACTGGGTTGGGCTGAGTCGGCCCGACCAGGTCGGACCGGACCTGGGCCCACTACCGACCCTTTGCTTACTTTGGCCATATCTTTGGCACCAGACGTCCGTTTGACGAACTATCAATAGCGCTGGTAATCTAGATGAGAGAAGGTCCCTTTGAGAATACCCCACTGGAGTTCGGGGTATAGTTGAGATATGGTCAGGTTGGTTCGTACACGAATCCAACCGGGCCCCCAGGACTAAAAGGCTAATAACTAACAAACTGGGCATCCGATTGACACGCCGTTTGTTGCATTGAGACCCCTATGACGAGGCAGACCATTGAGATAATTCTATGTGGGACTTTATGACACTTGGAGTATTGACTTGTAGCTCGTGGTGCGGACCCTCCCGGTGATGAGCGAGTAGATTGTAGAGATCTAACAGCTGGCTGAGACTTGACGACTGCTGACCGATCGACTCAGAGTGATTTGGATGGCCTAGTGGGGAGCGCTTGGTTGTAGCAGCAGACCCACAGCGGAGGAGCGCTTGGTTGTAGCGACATACCCTTGGTGGGGAGCGCCTCTGTGTGAGCGCAGTAGACCCACAATACTCGACAGGTGGAGTATCTCAACAGTCAGAGGTTAGTGGGAAGCGCATGGTTGTAGCAGCATGCCCACTATACTCAACAGAGGATGAGTTCTCCGGCAATCATTGTTTCGACATTGTGAATAAAAAATCCTAGTTTGAGCTGGGTCAATGAATTTTGTGTTTTCCTCATGATTGAGATGGGTTACTTGATAACTTAGGTATACGTATGGGCATATACCTAAGTAATGGTTATCCATTGATTTCATAGATTATGGTTTATCCTTGTTGGATTTAGTGAGACCTTGAGGGTCTCGGGGTTCCTACTAAGTATCGTTATACTCACCCCTACATGGGATTTGCCCACACCTCGTTGTTTTGGTTGCAGACGATGGACAATGCTGACTGAGAGAGAGTAGCAAGACTGGACAATACCTGAAGGTGGACCACTTGTTGAGACGGTACACGGAGCGGACGGACTGACATGGAGTGCTAAGGAGGCCATCTGTACCTACCCTTCAGGTAGAAACCTCAGAGGACCACCCAGTAGCTGCTTTACTTCTTCTTTTAGTTGTACTTGTACTTTTTAGTTGTATTGTACTTTACTATTGGGCTTGTATTTCCAGCCCCCTTTACTTTCAACACACTCTTTTGTATACAATTTTACATAGAGTTTTACTTCCAATTGCGTATTCTGTTGTGTTTGTTTACTGTTATAAAGGAAATGCCTTCCCAGTTTATGGATTTATGCCTTTGGTGCTAGTCGCCAGCCCCTGGCCTATGGAAGGCAGGTTTGGGGTAGTCACGACGCGGGCCCCAAGGATGGGTCATGACAAATTGGTATTAGAGGATTCGATTCTACCACAAAACTTAGGACTCTAATATTTATTTTCTGTGAAGAAATAGTGTTAAGGGTGCTAAGTGTGGTTTTCAGTTCAGGGAGTCCAGTGTTAGTGCGGGTGACCAACGTATCCATGCACCAGGACCCTGACTTATGATTTCCGACTCAGTGCACGAAAAAACTGATTGCGTGTGTGTTTTCAAAAGTTTTTTCTTAAGTCAGCTCAACCAGGTCATTTCACCTGGTATAGTCTTTTGACTGCGTCGCATCTGTTTCTTTCAGGAGGCCTCCCCTTGGACGACCAGTGAGAGCCCCGAGAGTAGTAAGCACTGACAGCCTATCGAGCGATGAGGCCTCAGTGCAGGGCCCTCTTCCAGTTGAGGCACCAGCGGATGCACCAGTGGTACCACTTCCCGTTGGGCCACCGATTCCACCATCCCCAGTAGCAGATGATATACACCGCTTGAGCGCATTGCACGAGTTCCAGTGCCAGAGGCCACCTAGGTTTAGGGGAGAGACAAACCCGTAGGTAGTTGAGGATTGGCTGGAGGCTGTGGTGAGAGTCTTCATACTAGTAAGGACACCAGCCAACTTCATGGTGATCCTTGCTGCCAGCCTCCTTCAGGCATTAGTAGGAAGATATTGGATCATTATTCTCCAGGTTCATGACGAGGCAACACTTCTCTGTTCAGACTTCGAGTGCCAGTTCCGGGCAGAGTTTGTACCAACCACCATTCGTGCTGTGTGGATACACGAGCTATTGCATCTATATCAGGGTAGCATGATGGTGGCACAGTATTCAGTGAGGTTCACTGACCTCTTGTTCTACTCCACAGATAGGGTGCAGGAACCGTTATTTAGGGCCCGGACCTTCGAGTAGGGGTTCATGGGAGAGATCAGAGCATCAATGATCTCCCTCAGCATTTTGACGCAGGCGGGGGTGTTAGAGAGAGTTCTCATAGTGGAGAGTTTCCTTGCTAAGCAGTCTTCAGCAGCGAGACCCACCACTAGCCGACATGTAGCGGAGTCTTCTACAGCTAGTAGTAGAAAAATATCGTAGAGGTCCAAGCGAACCAGACCTACAGGTGGTCGACCACATGACTCAAGATTGGATGTGTGAGGCACCCGGGGTGGAGACGGACCTGGCTAGAGCGGGTAGTGTTACTCATGCGGCGGTCAGGGTCACATGGCTCGTGACTGTCCGACCCGCCGCACAAAAGATCAACAGACAATTGAGGGACCTCCCATGCAGAGGTAGAGGTTCGATCGAGGCGGTCCGCAGGGAGGATATGGGCGTGGTAGAGGAGTTGGATGTGCAGCTGGCGGTGGACGAGGTTTTGAGGTGCTACCGCCACCACCACCAGGAGGTCCACCCCAACCGCAAGGAGTGGGTGGAAAGGGGAGAGCACAACTTCAGGTAGCTGAGACCTATGATCATGGCGCTCTATAGATGATTTGAGGTACGATTTGTGTCTACTCCACTTTATTTGTATTTCTTATAGACACAGGTTCCAGTCACTCTTTCATTTCCACTTCCCTCATTCGGAGCTTGGAGATTCCGACGGAGTCATTGGCTCGATCCTTATGGATTGAGACTCCTACAGGAGAAGACTCAACGATTACAAACTGGTGCCGACAGTGTGAGCTTACTCTAGGAGGCAAGAGCCTCGGCTGGGATCTCCTCGTAGCAGCATCGAGGCCTTACGACGTCATCTTGTGTATGGACTGGTTATCTACAGTCTATGCTCATATTGACTGTATTAGGAACAAAGTGTGGTGTTCCCACATGGATGGGACCAGGTTCACCTTCACCAGAGAGAAGGGAGCCTTTGCAGTGTAGGACAGACATACACGGAGGAGGGTACAACCGATCACTCATCAGTTGGCCTGTATCACCCTCGGAGTAGTTGATGTGGAGAGTCCGACTTATCCTGTAGTGGTGGAACAGTACATGGATGTTTTCCCTGATGATGTCTCAGGACTACATCCTCGCAGAGAGGTGGAATTCTAAATTGACATGTACCTTGGGACAAAACTGATATATAATCCAGCATATCGGATGGCTCCCGCTGAGCTTCGTGAGTTGTGGGTATAACTGGAGGACTTGCATGAGAAGGGATTCATCCGGTCCAGTGATTCTGCCTGGGCAGCCCTGATTTCGTTCTCTAAGAAGGCGGATGGGAGCTTGAGGCTCTGTGTCAACTACCATCGCCTGAACTAGGTGACCATGAAAAACAAGTACCCACTCCCGAGGATTTACAACCTCTTTGGAAATATTAAAGGAGCACGATGGTTCTCAAAGATAGACCTCCGATCAGGCCATCACCAGCTCAGAGTTCGAGACGAGGATGTGAAGAAGACGGCCTTAAGGTGTCAGTACGACCACTATGACTTTTTGGTTATGCCCTTAGGTGTAACCAACGCTCCAACAGTGTTCATGAGTCTGATGAACAACATCTTCCAGCCATAACTCGATCAATATTTCATAGTCTTCATCTACGGCATTATGATCTACTCGACTACTGATGAGGAGCATGCCTACCATTTATAGGTAGTACTAGACACACTCCAAGAGCACCATATTTATAGTAAGCTCTCAGAGTTTCAGTTTTGGATTCGAGAGGTTCAATTCTTGGGACACGTCATCTCGGTGGCTGGAGTTGTAGTGGATCCAGCGAAGATCGAGGCGGTACTTTCTTGGGAGCCACCTAAGAGTGTAACGGAGGTACAAAGTTTCTTGGGCTTGGCTGGATACTATCAGAGGTTTGTTATAGACTTCTCCAAAGTTGCATCACCACTATCAGCCTTGAAAAATAAGGGGAGACTCTTTGTGTGGTCAGAGAGATGCCAATAGAGCTTTCAGAAGCTGAGGCAGAAGCTGACTAGTGCCCCCATATTGAGGCTTCTAGAGGAATGCGTTGGGTACGTAGTCTACTGCAACGCATCAGGGACCAGAATCGAGTGTGTCTTGATGTAGGAGGGAGCTGTGATCATATATGGTTCTCGGAAGATGAGACATCATGAGCAGAACTACGCTACCCATGACCTGGAGTTAGTAGTACTGGTCTTCACCTTGAAGATGTGGCGACACTATCTTATGGGAGAACGTTTTACCATGTAATATGATCACAATATTCTCAGGTATATCTTCTCCCAGAAGGACCTAAACCTGAGGCAACAGTTTTGGATTGAGTTCCTCCAAGACTATGACTTCGAGATAGTATATACTCCTGGGAAGGGGAATGTTGTTGCAGATGCACTCAGTAGGAGATCTGGTATACAGCTGCTAAGAGAGGCCACAGAGCTGCTAGCCGCAATCCAGATATCCTTTGTAGATAGGGATGAAGCATCCTATCTATAGTATCTTACAGTCACTCCCCCACTTCTTCAGCAAGTCAGGGAGGCGCAGTATGGGGACGTTGACTGCGAGACACGACGTGCTCAGATATCCACAGGGCAGACACCTGATGGATTTTCTGAAGGTGGAGAGCACGTCATCCTCTTCCGAGGACATACCATGGTGCCAGTAGCACTTCAGGAGGAAGTGTTGAGGGAGTTCTACACTTCCCCTCTAGCGGTACATCCCAGAGTGGCGAATATGTACCATGACCTTCGACGTCAGCATTGTGGCGAGGTATGAAGAAGGCAGTAGCGGAGTTTGTCTCTCTGTGCCTCACTTGTCAGCAAGTGAAGGCGGAGAACCAAGTACCAGCATGCTTGATACAACCCTTAGAGGTCCCAGAGTGGAAGTGGGATGGGATATCCATGGACTTCATGATGGGTCTTCCACATACATCCAGGAGTCATGATTTGATATGGGTGATCGTTGACCGACTCACCAAGTCAGCCCACTTCCTACCGATCAGAGAGCAGGGCTCAGTAGAGAGCTTGAGACACCTCTACATATAGAAGATTGTGCATTTTGATGGAGTACCTTATTCTATTGTCTCTGACCGTGAGACATGGTTTACTTCCCACCTATGGTGCAGGAGGATTTTGGGAAGCAGCTACGTTTGAGCATCGCCTTCCATCCTCAGACAGATGGTCAGACTGAGCGGACCATCCAGACCCTCTAGGACATGCTCTATGCTTGTTTCATTGACTTTGGTCATAGCTGGGAGGACCAATTACCATTTTTGGAGTTTTCTTACAACAACAATTATCACTCCACCATCAGTATGACACCTTTTGAGGCCTTGTATGGTCAGCCTTGAAGATCGCCACTATGCTGGACAGACCCAGGGGAGTCAACACTAGTGGGACTAGAGATGGTACATGATACCACAGAGAAGGTTCAGATCATCTAGGAGCAGATGAAGACTGCATAGAGCAGGTAGAAGTCATATGACGACAGGAGATGGAGACCTCTGGTGTTCGAGGATGGCGACCACGTCTCTCTATGGGTCCCACCTCGACGAGGTCTACAAAGATTTGGCCGAGGTGACAAGTTGTCTCCTCGATTCATCAGACCTTTCTAGGTCCTCAGTAGAGTAGGTGAGGTGGCTTACTTCCTGGTTCTTCCACCTCAGTTGCACCAGGTGCACGACGTCTTCCACTTATTTCAGCTGAGGAGATACGTGCACGACCCATCCCACATCATCGACCACGTGGATCTGGATATTGATGACGGGGCGACTTTCCCAGAGGTTCCAGTGGAGATTGAGGATCAACAAAAGAGGGTCCTATGTGGACGGCCGATACCTCTGGTGCACATTCACTGGAAGCACAGGAACCTCCAGGAGAGCACATGGGAGTGAGAGGCTCAGATGCATGCTCAGTACCCCCATTTGTTCCCTTAGTTAGAGTTGTAGCTTATGAGGATGTAAATCCATGAGGTGGGGAGAATGTAAAGAATCAGAAATTCTGTGGAAATTTTTTTATTAAATACATGGGATTTTTACGAGTTTGCAAAAATTTACGACACTTGATTTCGAGGCCCGATGTGCCCGGAATCAATTTCTGAAGTTTTGTTCGGGTACGTTCAGTTAACATACGAGCGGGATTTTATAACTTTCAAACCGGTGCTCGAAACTGAAATCCGAGGGCACTTTTGAACTCACAGCGCCAGCATTCACTTAAGAATACTTTCACTTTGACGACTGTGAGTCGAGGATAAAAGTTAGTTATTTGGTTAAAAAAAATAAAACAAAATAAAGTGTAACACTTTATTTTATTTTTGAGATGCCATGTGAGTGCGGGTAGTTGGAACCTCCCCTTGGTAGTTGGTGGTGGGATGAACACACCCTAACCTCCCATGAGAGGTTATGGTGGTGGGTCCCACCTAAGAATAACCTCCCTATCAATGATAGGGGTGGGGACCACCCGCCCCCTATTGATGGTGGAGGATGAAACCTCTCCACCCCCCCTCATTAATGAGGGAGGACCTCTTGACCTCCTTTGCGTAATTAATTATGCCAACACACGTGCCAATTAATTGTACCAATGCATGTGCCAATTAATTGTGCCAACAAACATGCCAATTAATTGTGCCAACACACGTGCCAATTAGTTGTGCCAAAGTGCGTGCCAATTAACTGCACCAACGCGTGTAGATTTAATAAGGGGAGTTTCTTTCTCTGTTTGAATTGTGTGCCAACAATAAAATAATAGGCAACCTATTATTATTATTTGGTTGACATTTTATTTTGGTGGAATGGAGGAAAAGGAGAGCTAGGGAGAACCGTTCTCCCAATGAAGAACGCGAAGAACGTGAAGAAGGCTAGCGGCACTTCTTCCTCAGCCTTCTACCCCGACCACTTTCTGATGTAGAGCAAATTCCCTCCTCATCATCATCAACGAACTAATGCATGAGCTTGGATTGGGAGTGTGTGACAAATGTAGCGATCAGAGAACTTCATCGTCTTCTTTCCGCAACACCGTCAACAAATGTCGATCGACGAGTGTCGAGTTACGAATCAAAAGGTAGGGGTTGTTTCCTTTAAAGAACCATGTTCTTCCTTCCTTAAATGAAGAATGTTGATGTTTAACTTTTTTGGGTGGGGTGTTGTGTTCTGTTCTTGAGAACTTATTGCTACCACCCTAAACACAGAGGGTGTGGGACAAACCAACATGGCCCGACCCTCTGTTGTTCTTTTTGTGATGACTCCACAACGACATGGAAATGAAGCGACGATGACGAATACAACGAACAAAGTCCGCACTACCTGTGGCCTCTGCGAATCGCACCGCCCGCGCGCACACCCCGACTGAACTTGCGACCTGCCCCATGCGCTGCCCACGCGCCACCACAGCCTACCCGGCCCTGCTGACAGCCTGCCCGTGTGCCTCGCACGCTACCTGGTGCCCAGAACCCTACCTTGCACCCCCTCCCCCTTCCAGCGGCCTGCCCGGTGCCCCCGTGCCCTTCTAGTGGCCTGCCTGGCGCCCCGTGCCCTGCCGCGGCCTGGATGGCACCACCGCGCCCTGCCGCGGCCTACCCGACGCCCCTGCGCCCTGCTGGCGGCCTACCTGGCATGCGGCCCGCCTGCTCGGTCCCTGCCGCGGCCTGCCCGGTGCCCCCGCGCCCTGCCGCGGTCTGCCCAGCACCCCCGCGCCCTGCCGCGCCATGCCCGACGCCCCTGAGGCCTGCCCCGCATTCTGCCACGCCCTGCCCGGTGCACCCGTGGCTTACTCGGTGTCCAGCCAGCCTGCCCGCGCCCCGTGCGATCTGCCTGCTGGCCTCCTGACCGCCTACCTCCCGAGCTGCCTACGTGGCGCCATCCGGGCCGAACCGCCCTCACAGTCCACTGGTCCGGTCCCATCGGACCGGGCCTAACTTAGCGGGATGACCCACCCAAAGGGTTGGGTCAGACCCATCGGGTCTGTCCGGGTTGACCTAGACCGGGTCAGACCGGACCCGGGCCCACTACTGACCATTTGCTTACTTTGGCCATATCTTTGGCACCAGATGTCCGTTTGACAAACCGTCAGTGGTGCAGGTAATCTCGATGAGAGACAGTCCCTTTGATAATACCCCAATAGAGTTCGGGGTATAGTTGAGATACAGTCAGGTTGGTTTGTACACGAATCCAACCGGGCCCCCGAAACTAAAAAGAAAATAACTAACAGACTGGGCATCCGATTGACGCGTCGTCTGTTGCGTTGAGACCCCTATGACAAGGCGGACCTTTGAGATACTTCTAAGTGGTACTTAATGACACTTGGATTATCGACTTGTAGCTCATGGAGCGGACCCTTCCGATGATGAGCGAGTAGATTGCAGAGACCTAGTAGCTGGCTGAGACTTGACGACTGCAGACCGATCGACTCGGAGTGATTCAGATGGACCAGTGGGGAGCGATTGGTTGTAGTAGTAGACCCATGATGGAGGATCACTTGGATGTAGCGTCAGACCCGTGGTACTCGACAGAAGGAGTTCCTCTGTAGGCTATGAGGGGGAGCGCTTGGTTGTAGGGGCAGACCCATGGTGGGGAGCACCTCTGTGTGAGCACGGAAGACCCACATTACTCAACTGGTGGAGTACCTCAACAATCCAAGGTTAGTGGGAAGTGCTTGGTTGTAGCTGTAGGACCACTGTACTCAATAGAGGAGGAGTTCTCCAGTATCCATGGTTTCAACATCGTGAATAAAAAATCCTGGTTTGAGCTGAGTCAATGATTTTTGTGTTTTCCTCATGATTGAGATGACTTATTTGATAACTTAGGTATATGTATGGGCATATACCTAAGTAATGGTTATCCTTTTATTTCATACCTTGTGGTTTATCCTTGTTGGATTTAGTGATATATTGAGGTCTCGGGGTCCCTACTGAGTATCATTATACTCACCCCTGCACGGGCTTTTCGCAGACCTCGTTGTGTTGGTTGAAGACGAAGGACAACATTGATTGAGAGAGAGTAGCAGGACTGGACGATACCCGGAGGTGGACCACTTGGAAAGACGGTAAACGGAGTGGACCGACTGATGTGGAGTACTGAGGAGGCCATCTATACCTACCCTTCAGGTAGGAACCCCGAAGGATGACTCGATAGCTTCTTTACTTCTTCTTTCAGTTTTACCTGTACTTTTCAGTTGTATTATACTTTACAGTTGGTCTTGTATTTCTAGCCCCTTTTACTTTCAGCACACTCTTTTTTATACTATTTTATTTAGTGTTTTACTTCCAGTTTCACACTCTATTGTGTTTGTTTACTGTTATAAAGGTAATGCCTTCCTAGTTTAGGGATTTACGCCTTTGGTGGTAGTCGCCAGCCCCTGGCCTATGGAAGGTGGGCTTGGGGTAATCAATGCATGGGCCCCGAGGAAGGGTCGTGATACTCAGGAGATTCACATCATCATTTTATACAGTCTCTATGCCTATTTCGTTATTTTTAGAGGTCTTCCATTTATCTCTGCACTCCCTTTTGACATGTCCTTTCTTTCTGCAAATTCTGGAGGTAGGATTATACCTCTTTACCTTATCTCGACCCTTTCCTCATGACATTGATCATCCTTTGAGATTGTATCACTGCACATATATTCCTCTTCCACATTAGAAGAAGAACTAGAAAATCTACCCTATTCTCTTATTTGAATGTCATTACTGAGGATCAGGTCTCTCATATTCTTCTGAACTAGTTTTTTATTCCCCAAATAATTTCTCAAGGCCGTTACAGTTGATTCCCAACTGCTAGGTAGTGAAGACAATAAAACTAGTGCACATACCTCATCGTTAATCATAATATCCAATGATATAAAATGACTTACGATGGTGTTTAATTTGTCGATGATATTTGTATCAATCCACCATTCAACCATTTTCTGATTGAACAATCCTCACATAAAGTACACTTTGACACTGAAGGCTTCTTGTACATATTCATGAGAGCTTTCATCAGCCCAATCATAATCTTCTCCTATCTGATGTTGAACACCACATTTTCAACCAAAATAAGGCATAAAACTCCTAGAACCTATCAATTAAGTATATCCCACTCTATCTGCTCCTTATTCATTGGTTTTAGACCCAGAAGTGGCAAGTGAATTGTTTTCTAATAAAGATAATCCTTGATCTTCATCCTTTAGTAACTAAAGTCAATTCCAGTGAAGTGATCGATCTTTACCTTGTATTCTTCCATAGCTAATGTTTAGTTCTATAATTCCGAACTATACCTTTGACACCTGTTGTTGCAGAAATTCTAGGATTCGCAGTGACATGACAAGTTTGAAGATGAAGAAAAGACAAAATAAAGAAACAAGAAAAGAACGAGAAGAGGCTCTCACAAGACACAATGATATATGTGGTTTGGGAATAATACCTATGTCCACAAATAGGTAGGATTTCAATATGACTTAGGAACAAAAATACAAGAAGAATATTAGAGTTTCACAACATAGAAACACTAACTCAAAATGAGTTAATAATGGAGAAAAACCATTGTTCCACAAACTACCCAAAAATCCCACTGTGCTAAAATGAAAGGTGACCGAAAGCCCACACTACCATAATGCTACGACCACCCATATCCATGATGCTATAGTGGACGGTGGTAAGAATTCCATGGAGCTATAGTATCATTGTCTCCAATGTTTGAGCTACTACAATAGTCATGCCAAAGTCCGCATTTCCATAGTGCCCTATCAGTGTATTTCGATCAACTCTTCTATAATCATTAAGAATTGCTAGAGGCCCCCAAAAATTTGGTCTAGGGTACCTTCGGCCTACGAACCCTTAGAGCAGGGGAGAGTTCCCCCTAAAACCCCCAATGAGCTCACCATTGAGCTCAACCTATGAGAGTTATGAACTAATGTGCAGTATGAGCCGGTAGCATTTGAGACAACATCATCCAAACAGATCAGGCTACACCAATCCAACCAAGAGTTGTGTGTTTCTTTTCTCCTTAACTACTCATACATTAGATATGAAAAACCATTCACTATTCAATGGGTTCAATATATCAAATGCATTCTTGGTTCTGGTGAAATGTATTGAAGATGTTCCATATTTGAGGAGAATTGGCCAGAAGAGTCGTGTAGTGGATGCCACTACCTTAAATGACTAGAGAAACCTTTTGTATAGGCTGGATTTATCCGTTCCAGGTTATGTTTGATTGCAATTGTTGAAAAATTCTTATGACACTTATCTATTATGATAAATATACTAAAAATATATATGTTTATTTTGTTTTTGAAAAGCATTTATACTTAAATTCTTTAAAAATTCACTTATGTAAATGGTTTAAAAAATATTTTCTAATAAAAAATTTGAAACACTAGTACAAAAAAGTGATAAGAACCACCAGTAATTTTCAATAAGTTTTCTCAAAAATAAATTTTGTCAAAAATAACTTTTTTCTCTATTAATAAGAAAAACAATCCATTCTATGATGTTAAATATGTATCATTTTTAGTGATTTTGTTTAAGAATTGTGGGTGAAGTTGATTATCCTCATGTAGTGTTTTAATAGTTCATATCCAAGCAAAATAGATGGTGTCTGGATCTGTCCTTATTAGGGGTTGCCTTTACCTAGTTGTTCTAGCTATAAGTGAAAGGGTGGATAAATTTGGGCAACTAGGGACAAAGTAAAGGAAGCTCGAAATATAAATAGTTCTCCTTCTGCCCTTGGAGATGTGATTTCTGCTCTTGCTCAAAAAAGACCCCACATTCCTTTCAGATATAGAAAGCTTATGCAAGTGTTATAAGATTCTTCTGGTAATTTTCTGATGCCCTTTTAATGCCTCTAGTCAGTTGATATTTTCTTCATGCTCAAGAACATAAATTTATTACTTTGGGTTTCTTAAAAGAATTAAGTAGAAGGAGAAGATTCTTGAAAAGTGGGGAGAGGTTTTGTTTGACCATACTTACTAAATACTTCTTGTAGAACTTAACACTTACGATAATCAGTTAGAAAAAATATATGGTGTTTGTTCTGTTTCTAAAAAATTTAAACATAATTTTTTTGTAGAAAACCACTTAAATAATAGGGTGAACATAACCGTTCCAATAATAAATCTATAAATACTTATACAAAAGAAGCTAACATAAGTGGTAAGCATTATGGGTATATTTTACAATAGTTATTGAAAACTGATTATAACACTTATCACTTATGATAACCAGTTTCAAAAATTAAGTGGTGTTTTTTTTTTGTTTCCAAAAAAACACTTAAATTTAAATTTCAGAAGAAAACCATAAGCGGTAGAAAATCATTTTTTCAATAAAAATCTAGAAACACTTAAAGAAACACTTACCCCAAGTGATAGGTGTTATAAGAAGATTTTATTAAGTGTTATCAAATATCACCTCATTGAAAAGTGTTTATAGAATTCATCATTTAAATAAAAACAGTTGAACTTAAATTTTAGTAGAAGACCACTTGAATAAGTGCTAGGAAATCACTTTTTCAATAAGAAATATGGAAACACTTATATTGAATCTAATAAGAACTGAGGACTAATACTTGTATATATATATGGAATTAACTAGAGAATTACAGAAGAGGTGGAGGAAGAAGATGGAGAAGAAACTTAGAAGAGGTTCACACTATTCACCCAATCCTTGTGGCCATTGTGTCATGACCCCCTCCCTTTAAAGGCACCTCTTCTGGACTGGAAATGAAGAAATGGAGATAATGACCCCTGAGTCCCACCTCTAGTAGGTCCTGAGTTAGAAACTAGCATTGAGGGTATAAAAATATCATGATATGGGTGATATTAATCTCTATAAGAAAACAAGATCATGATCTAGGACGAATCAACCACAAAAAAATTTGTAACATAATATAAATAAACCCAAAATCCTCCCAATATGCATGTGTAAATAAACCTTAAAAAACAAACACCAAAATAAAAGCTAAGATAGTGACACAACAACTGTCCAAATATCTGAGCAAGTAATGTCTAACAAGGTCCATGTAATCCTTGTGGAAACCTGAAAAACAATTTATATATGTAGGGTGAGCATACAAGTATACTCAATAGGGTAACCAAAGTCTCCCATGTACATGTGAAAGAATCTTACTAATGCACCAGTGAGAAAACAATAAAACCAAACAACACATAAGCATTCCAGCTAACCAAGCCCTTCCTCACCATGAAATGCTCACCAAACAATCCATTCAAGTATAATAACATAATATGAATCATATTGATATAGGGTAACCGACACTACTTTACCACTGATTTCCCACTCTCACACCCTAGCATTGTACATCATGGATCTCCCATATCATCTATATCTCTACTATATTGCACCTCCCCATAGCACGATCATCACATAACATCTTTCCCTAAGACACCTAGACAATCACATCACATCTCATAGCCTCACAACACAGTCATCGCATAACCTCTCACCCTAAGACACCTAGACTATGGCATAACCATAGTAGTAGAGTATCGTGAACATGTAGAACATCAAATTTATGTCCTCTTAACATGCACAACCCCCACCATAAGCCATATCATCAATTAGAAAATTCAATTTTGACTTCTAGACATCACAACCCATGCATGTCATTAATTCCTAGAAGAGAGAGTGAGAAAGTGTGGGTTGCTATCCAACAATCCTCATCACCGAGATGTTGGAAAAAACACCCCCATATACATATATGGGTGTCGAAATACAGTGCTCAATTTAGGTGGGGTGCGAATATAAAATCACAAGGAATATACATGGTATATATATATACATATATCTTAATTTCTATGTTCAAGAAGAATTTTATAATCTGTAAGAAAATTATTTAAACCTACTAAATCACTCAATGGACTTAAACAAGCCCTAAGATCTTAGTATGATAGACTTATTAGATATTTGATTCAAGATAATATTGTTAAAGAAAGTGTTGATCTAACCCTTTTTATAAAGAAAATTTTCAAAAACACTATCATAGTTTAAATTTATGTTGATGATATTATTTTTGGTTCAACTCATAAATATTTTTCTGATACTTTTTTGAACTTATGAAAAATTAGTTTGAGACAAGAATGATGGTAGAACTCAATTTTTTCCATGGTTTTCAAATTTTTTAAAAAATGGAAGGAAATATTTTAAGTCAAAATAAATATACTAAAGATTTAATCAAATGTTTTGGTTTTGAAAATGCATCAAACATGAGTACTCTTGTAGAAACATATATTAAACCTAATATTGATGAAACTGGTAAATCGGTAGATCTAATAATTTATAGAAGTATGATTGGAAGATTAATATATATTACTACAAGTTGATGAGTTATAATGTTTTTAGTATGTTTATGTGTGAGATTTCAAGCTAATCTAAAAGAATCTCATTTAAAGTGATAAAATAAATTTTCAGATACCTTAAAGTACTTTAGAACTCAGATTATTTTATTATTCTAGAAATGATTTTATTTAAAAATGTTACTCTAATGCTGAATTTGGAGATTGTAGGTTAGATAGAAAATATACTTTAGGAACATGTAATTTCTTAGGAGAAGATCTAATCTCTAGGTCTATCAAGAAACAATATTCTATAGCACTCTCTACTGATAAATAAGAATATGTAACAATTGTAAGTTTTTATGCTCAATTGTTGTTGATCCAACGAACAGTCATGGATTTTGGTTTTTGTTTTACTCAAACTATAATTATTTGTGATATTAATTATTCCATTTCCTTATATAGAAACCCAAAACTTCACTCATGATCTAATAATATATATGTAAGAAACATTTTCCTCAGGGATCACACATAAAAAGAAGATAATATTCTCATATTTATCGGAATGGAAACTCAACTTGATGATACTTTTACAAAACCTCTTACTTGCAATAGATTCTAATTCAATAAATAGAAGTTAGGAATGATCAAACTTAAGTGATCTTCAATACTCTTCTTATTACATCTACCTCCTTACATTAAAAACCCATATAGGAAAATGGGGAGAAATTTTTTAAAATTTATCAAATTTTAAAACTTCACTTTTTCGACATTCACATGTTTTTAAAACTATTATAATTAAAAAATTTATCTAAATTTTAAATATTGTATTATTTTAAAATTTATCTAAATTTCAAAACTTATTTGATTCTCAAATCTATCTGATTTTTAAAAATTATTTGTTTTTCAAATCATTTGATTTTTAAAACTTATCAAATTTTTAAAATTAACTTGTTTTCAAACTTATTGTTTATCATTTTTTGTAAAAGGTATACATTTTTTCTAAATCTTTCTTAAATAATCATTGAAGTAGGAAGACCATCCATCAAAATATAAATTCAAGAAGGTTTAATATTTTTAACTATATCTTTTATTGTTTCCTTTATATTATTTTTTAATTTAGGGAGAAATATTTTTTTAAAAGATTTTTAATTAATTTTGTAGGGGTAGTTGTTTTTACTCTTCAAAAAGGTAACCCTTTATTTTCTATTCAAATAAATTATAAATTTAATTATTATGAGAATATGTATGACATGTTTTTCCCTTTCATTCTTTGTGAAAGTATTTGACAACCAATCATACAAAAAGGAATTTTTTTTGGATGATATCAATATTTAATACCTATATATGGGTTGAAATGTAAAATATTATTTAATATTTAGTTCTATTTTATACTGAAATTTTTCTCATCATAAGTATATTTTTAAATGTTTATCCGTAGAAGATCAAATAACCATCCATGAATCTTAAAGTTCTTACTAATATAGTAATAACAGTTGATGGAACCAAACCTTTATCTCTAATAATTGGTGAAGAAGATGAAGCTCAAAGTATGATAATGAAGAATCATATATTTTATTTTGTAGTGATTCTTGATAAGATCTATAAGACTATTATAGAAAGTGAAGTTCATGTTATATTCACTTCATAAGTAGATCTTGTTAGATAGGAAAGCATGGTCAAAACAGAATTGATGTAGACAAATTCTATTACATCAACCATTTTAAAAGGATATTTTCTTAAAGATTTGAAAAGATACATATGTTCTAAAGGAAACCTAAATACATGATTAGAAAATTCTCAACTGAATATAATTTATAATTTTTTATTATATTTTTCCTCTTATGTATTTCTTTTGTTAAACCAAAAAGGGTGAGAAATTCATTAAAATTTATAATTCTTGTTATTATTTTATTTCTACATATCATGTTTTATCTATTTTTTTCAAAAGGGGAGAAATTTTTAACTATTTTTATTCTATAATTATTTTAAAGTTTTTAAAGGGTGATTATTCGAGACTAGTTTTTCCTTTCACTATTAATTTTTTTAAATATTTATATCAAAATAAATGAGAAGAAATCCCATTTCGTGAAGACCATAATGAGATTTCTTTTTAATTTATTTCCTATCTTCAAATTTTCTTGTGTGTTATGCGTTTTACAAAGAGGGGGGATTTTTGGGAAGTTTATTAAATCAGTAAATCACTTAGTTATTTATATTAAAAATTAAAATATACTTCATATGAAAACGGTCTAACTTATTTTTCTATTTAATTTGTTATATTTATGTAGAATAAACTTCTAGAAACTTAAATATTGAAACTCTAAAATGATTTACAAAAATCCAATGATATAAATACCTAATGTTAAACTACTTTCATTAGATTTAGAAGCACTATAGTGATGCTGAACTAATTCATTAGTAGATAAAAGCAACATGATAGAGAATCTTCTACTGATGCTGTTACAACTGATCCCAAAATTTTCAGAATATGACCATTGGAGTTTGTTACAATGTTTCCTATATATAAATATACACCTCAACATAAGAATAAGGTTTAGATAAACAAATAAATCATTTTAAAAGTTACCATTGTTTTTTAAGCTTTATAATTTCTTGTTACTGAGTGCACTTATGATTAGTTTAATTTTTCTTTCTGAGCAATTCAGTAAAGGGAAATAATTGTGTAAGGTTTTACTTATAAATATATTAGTATTTGTATTGTAATAATTATACTTCTAATACTATGTTATTTATAGAATCTAAGGATAATAAGATATTGGAAAATCCGATCGACTAATCAAGAGCTTCTGAGGCGAGGAAGATGGAGATCAAGTACTTCCATTGTGTGAAGTGAGTAGCTACCGACATGTATAGTCGATGGGTTCTACAGATAGGAATAAAAACCTCCTGATAGGTATAAAATTAGGTATACCTTTTGATAGATTGAATGTTGTGGATACCTCAAATCAATTATACATATATACCTTTCACTTTGGTTTAAAAGTGAGGTTTTAATAAATATCATTTTATTGAAATATTTTGCTTGCTGATGAATACTCCATGTTTTGTTCTTAAAATTAAGTTATATTATTATCTGAATTTTACCCTATATAATTCCTACATCAGTTGTAATACAATTTTTTTAAAGTTTTATTACTTTCATTGTTTCATTAGTAGTTTAAAATATTGATAATTTATTTCTGCTGTGTGAACTATATTTCAATATAGTATATATTACCATTACATTGATATTTTTTTCATTGATATTTCAAAAATTAGATCAATCCTTAATCTCATTGGTATTTCAAAAAAATGATCAATTTAATACTTATAAAGGATGAAGATTGTAAGTTTATTTTTAAACTATAACTAACCCATCTTTTATTTTATTTTCCATCATAAACTGGAACAACATAGACTTGGTTGTGTTTTGATTAAAAATGATCAGGTAATTTATTATGCTTCACATTAATTTAAACCTCATGAGCTGAATTATATTGCACATGATCTAGAACTAGTTTCTGTGGTTTTTTCCTTTAAAAATATAGAGAAATAATTTATATGGAGTGAAGTGTAAAATATATACTGATCATAAAATTTTGAAGTAGATATTCACTTAGAGAGGGTTGAAAATGAGACATAGAAGATAAGTTAAACTAATAAATGGTAATGATTTCACAATTCATTACCATCAAAGAAAAAAAAAGTAACTAATTCTTTGATTTAAAGAAATAATACATCATTAAACTTCTTTGTTTTGGAATATGATCCTTTGGTGAATGATTTATGAATGATGGCCTATAAATTTTTCATGTAATAAATTTCTTTGTTTTGTTTCAGGTTTCAGTGTTTTTGTCATTATTAGATAGAATTAAGAAACCATAGAAAAAATAGCATGATTTTCAAGGAAAGGTGGAACTGGTAAAGAAAGGTAAGTTACCTAAATTTAACATTGATAAAGAAGGTGTTTTAGATTTAGAAAAACGTTGTGTGTTCTAGCTATCTCCTAGTCAATAAAGTAATTATTGATTGATTCTCACAACTCTCTCTTTCATGTTCACCTCAACAGTGTTAGGATGCACATAGAACTTTAAGAGTATTATTGGATGGATGGAATGAATAATGATATTATATATTTTACCATGAAATACATGACTTTCCACCTAGGTTAAGTTGAATAAGAGTTACTAGGAGGGATAATTTGATGTTTTCTAGTGTCAGAGTGGAAATGAGAAAATATATACATGGATTTCAAACTGGGATTTCCAAAAACCTATCGAGATAATAATGTGATTTGTGTTATTGTTGATTTATTGACTAAATCTTCCAATTTAATTTTTATTTGAGACACTATATATTTAGATCATATTTCTCAACTATATATCAATGATAGGGTCATGTTATAAAGAGTCACTTTCTTCATTATATCTGACTGTGAACCCAAGTTTACTTCTAAATTTTTGGAAGTAAATTCAAAATTTATTAGGTATTGAATTAAATTTTAGTACAACATTTCATCCTTAATCCTATGGATAGTTAGAGCAAACAATTCAGTCTTTAGAAGATTTGATTTTATCTTTTTTAATGGATTACTATGGAAGTTGGGATCAACATATTTCATTGTTTGGTTTTTTATAATAACAGTTTTCATTACAATATACATATTCCATATTTTGCCGAATTATATAGAAAGTGGCATCATAATCTAGATTATTAGGATGAAGTAAGTGAAAGGAAGTTGTTTGGACTAGAGTTGATATAGAATACAGTCAAGAAGGTAAATATGATTCAGTATCATGTGAGTGTACCTCAAAGTAAAAAAAAGAGTTATATAGATAACCCATGGAAATATCTTTCATTTGAGGTAGACAATCAAGTTTTTCATAAAGTATCTCAACGGAAAAGTGTTATGCATTTTGGTAAAAAAGGAAAGTTAAGTCCATGGTTTTTTAGACCATATGAAATCATGGAGAAATTTGAATTAGTTTCTTACCATGTAGCCTTGACATCAAGTTTATCCCAGCTATATGATGCATTTCATCTTTTATTATAAAGGAATTTTATGCTTGATACATCTTATGTTTTGATCCCTAATGTAGTACAGTTGGAAGAGAGACTTTTGTATGAAGAGAAACCAGTTTAGATTCTTAATCATAGTGAGAAAGTATTTCAAAATAATGTGATTCATCAAGTTAATGTTTTTTTGGAAAAACCATATGGTTGAAGAAACAACTTGGGAATCAAAAAATTATATGAAATAAAAATATCCCTACTTGTTTAATTAGTGAATAAAATTACGAGGACATAATTTCTAAAAGGGGGAAGAATATGAAAACCTTTGTAATAGTAAATCAATTTCATGCGTTATTAATATTCATGAATTAGATTTTATATAGTTATATTCATTATAATAAAATTAAGTAATTTTTCAATCAAAAAGGAAATATTTTTATTCATACTAAATTCATTTTCATGAATTATATGGTTTATTTTAAATATTAATTACTAAATTTTAGAATTTTAATTTGATAAAATGAACTTTATTTTTGAAATCATGAAGTCAAAATTATCTTATAATGTATTTTTGGGATTAATTGGAAATAATCTGATTAATTATATATTAATCAATATTATACCTAATTTTGTAATAAGTTCATTTTTGGGATTAAAAACACATTTATCTAAAAACTGTTTTTCATTTTGTTTTACAAATTTATATTAAAATTGATTTATACCAATTATTGGAATTGAATCTTAAAAAATGGATTCCATATTTTGAATCTTGAGGTTTAAATTTAGAAAATATTTTTCTTTTTTTTGGTCATTATGAATAGTAACTGTAGTAAATATTTTTCACCTCGATAAGGGTAAAATGGGTAAAACATGGTTAAAACTATGAAAAAATGCCTAAAAATCTCTCTAAAACTTGTATTTATTTTATTCAATAAATTTTTTTGGGAAATAACCATCCAAGTTTCTAAAATTTGGTAATTTCACACCACTTTATTTTTATAATGACCATAATATTATTTTAAGTAAAGAATAAAAATAAAATGTCACTCTCTTTGTTTTAATATCTCTAAATTTTTTTTTCAAAGGGATAAAAAGAGGATATTTTATATTTTAAATGTTTCTTTGAAATATTAATGATTTTTTATCAAGGTAATTTATTTTTATTTTTTAGTGATAGTATAATTAATATAATTTCTTACACAATGGTTACAAAGTGCTTATTCAAGTAAGAGAAAAATAAAATAATTGATTTTTAGAAAACCTAAAAGTAAAAAAAATTGGATAAATTATTGTGTTCCAAAAAAATTATGGATAAATATAACATATTAGCGATATTTTAAAAATTTATACACAAATTTCATTACTATATTGATGTCATTAATCTCAAAATATATGAATAGTTGTGAAAATAACTTTAATGGTATAATATGTTAAATAATATTTTATTTAATGATTTAAAATTCATAAAAATATTTTCTTTAGTCAATTGAATAATATATGATCCATAATATAAACCATTTCCCACTTATGAGTTAATTTTTTCTTTTATATTAATTTTCTAAACCCCTAATTAGTAATAAACTTTGATATCATGGTAATCATTAAAATGGTTTATGGGTGGTTAAAACTAAGAGATAAGGGAGAATAATAACCTAAAATTTTCCAAATTTTATTGGGTAAAAGTATTTAGACTCAACCTCATCATATATTTTAAATATATCAACTTTTTTCTACTTTAACATGAATATTAATTTATATTAATTTAATACTTTTATAAATTCTAAGGGTCCCCCTCCCCTCACTTATAAAAGAGAACTTCTTGTTATCAATTACTCACACATTTTGAGAAATATAGTTTGGACAATACATACCATAATCTCTCTTGAAAATACATACTCACATCTTATAGGTATTATTATCACCAATACTAAACTTAGAAGGCTTAATATGTAATCCAAAAAGGTTATCCAAGGAGAAGGTATAAGTCACAACCGACCCATTTCATGTTTATTTCTTCTTCTACCTTCTTAAAATATTCTTTAACCATGATGAGATATTAAAATTATTATCTTACATATAATTAAATTTTATTAAGATTATTATTCAACCATTTTTAGTCTCTTTTCCATCCTATGAGAAATGAAAACATCACTCGTGCGTACGTGTTGAGTACCACCTCCACGAAGTGATGTGTTTAGTTTTTCATCACCACCTCATAAGGATGTTTATTATGATGGATTTAATTAATATATATTATATTCATGAAATAATTACCATTATTTAAGGATAATATATCATTTATTTTCTTACATTTCTATCCATTGAAAAATGATAACATCGTTCATGTGTATGTGTGGACTACCATCTTCACGAAGCAATGTGATTTGTTTTTCATGTACGACATTCGTGGATGGTTATAAAATTGTTTTTAATGTATAAAAATGATAATAATATCATGATTAATATTATGTAGATTATGGAACAATGAACCATTTTTACCATAGTCATCCTACTGAATCTATTTTTGGATTATGAACCAAACATACTCAAAACAACTAATGTAAACTTAACTGATTAAGTAACTTAGTAAAAAATGGCCATAAATGACATAAAAGGGATAATTATAATGGAATGAAACCTAAAAATTTTCTTAATAAATTAAATAAATAAACTAATTTTATTTTTTAGAAGTTAAAGAAAATATGATGCTAGACTTTATTTAAGGTAAGATGCTTTTCTTGAAAACATTTTTTTAAAAGTTTTAATTTTTTATTATATTTTCCATCCATATCAATGTTCTTTAAATTTTTTCAATAATGATCTTATTTATAATTTAGAGATCGTAAAATGTTATTTTCAACTATCTTTGAATTTCTTTACAAGGTTTAAAAAGGAATCTTCTCATTGCTTTATGAATAGGGTACTTTTACTTAAGGTGTGAAAGGAATCATTGTTTAACTTTTACACTATGAATGTAATTTTCCACCTTCATGAATTTGAATTTCTTTGAAGTTTCATTTAAAATTTTCCTTGGTTATTTTCAAATAAAATAATTTTCAAAATAATTTTATTATTTTTAAATTTAAATAGTTTTAAAAAAAGGGATATTTCTCCCTATTTTTATGTAAAAATGGAAAGTAATTTGTTTATGGGTTAAAATAGTTTTTCAAGGTATTTATAATGAAAAGTAACAATCTTTAAAATGGTTTTTTTATGATATGGTATTTGATAATTATATATGATAAATGGAGATACCCATACATATTATAAAATGGTTGAGCCCAATATAGCTATCCAATATATTGGGTAATTGGGTATTGTTCCTTTTCTTTAAAGGTAAAAAGGATGGAGTTAACTAAAGTGATTTATATTATAGATTTAACTAGGATCTAGTTATTTCTAAAACTAGTGAAAAAAAGTTATGAATATAATTCTCTAATATTGCAACATGGGTTTTATTTTCTTTTTATGAGTTTTTAATTTTTTCTTTTAGAAAGAAGCATTTTTTCATTATGGATATGATTTATTTTATACTTAATGAACAATGCAGAAGTAGTAAACATTTTATGGATTTTCATGTTTCTCAATGGACTAATGAATTTATTTATTTTATATCTTTTACTAAGATTTTTATGCTCATCCCACATTTTCAAATATTTTTCATAGGGTTTAAGGACGAGTAAGAACAAAAAAGAACTTAAGTTGAAAGACATGAAGATTTTCAAGAAAAGATAACATGTTTCATTTTAAAGGTTTTATATTTTTTGGAATAATGGATACTAATTAGAAGTGTCCACTTTTTAATATATGGGTTTTTATGTAAGATTTATGACCTAATTATCTAAAACTCTAAACCGTAAAGATTTTCAAAAATGTAAGAAACTATTTTTTTTTTGTAAAAAAACTCATGATTATGTAATGTTTTAAGGCCATGTTCCTATAGAGAATGCCTATTATGCCCATTTACCCTTGGATTGAGGAATTTATTTTCATAATAACTTAAATACTTACATTTTAAGAATTGGAGTTTAGGTGGTGCATTAGTTTCTACCTTATTATCCTCAACTGTATTGACTAGACTTTTCATTACCCTTTCAAAATCATAAGCTTAATGGATAATGTTTCTACACTTTAAGCACTCTTGGTCCCTTTAAAGTAATTTCCATAGTTCTTCCTCCCATATTTTTGGCTTATAGGTGGTTTATTTTTTTCCCCTCCATGTGATTTACCATTTAAGTTTCCATGAAATTTTATTTTCCATTTTGTTTATCCAAATCCATGGGAATGATGAGAGTCACTAGTTTCTATTTTAACCTTAAGTGCACATCGAACAATTTATTTGTATCTACCAAAGTATCTTATAACTAATTCCTTTAAAAGACTTGGTTTTAGGCCACTTGTAAATAATCGATTGATCTTTCTTTAAGTGTTAGTAATAAAACCGGAGGTGTACCTTGTGAGTCTCATGAAGTTTTCCTCATAAATAATGATGGATTAATCCTTATTTTTTTAGCTCTCGGAAATCTTGATCTATTTTTATGAAAATAGTTTAGGGAATATATTTTATGTAGAATATTTTCTTAAACTCCTCCCATTCCATAGAGTCAACTTTTATTTCTTGTGTAATATTTATAATGAGGTTCCATGATTTTTTATCCTCAGCCTCTAAATGATAAATGGATAAAACAACCTTCTCATGGTCCGAGAACTAAATAATAGAAAATATCTTCTCCACTGCATTGATATATTAATCAGTGATTAATGTACTAGAATACCCACTAATAGTTGATGGATATTTTCATATGAAAGTATATATAGAAAGTTGATCCTTCCTTAGTGTGTTCAGAAGCTCAACATGTTTCAAATTTTCATTACATTATTGATATAGTTGGGTGAGCATTACTGTGTGATTTTCTACTCTAGATCTCATCCCATTTGGTTATTCATTCTGAGAATCACCACATTTTTCATCACACCCATTATTAACTATATTCCTTCTATTTCTAGAAATTTACTTAAAATATAGGAACAATAAGGATGAGAATACTTAATTTAGTATGCATATAAAAAGGAAAACCATTAACCTATAAGGAATAAATCATAAATGCCATATATAACCTAACTTATAAATTTTCTAGGTTTCAATTTAGGTTTTACATGATTATTTTCTTATTAGGTTTTCTAAACAATCTAGTTATATATCAAAAAAATATATTCAAATCCTTTATAATGGTTTTTAAATAATATGTGAATAAACCAAAACATATCCCATGGGTGTGTAAAAGTAGGTGTATAGTTAGGACCATTTTTTTTACATTGAGTGAATATTGAGTTAATATCCAACTAATATGTTTTATATTCATTACCCCTAGGTTCATCTGAGCCCAATCCTATATCTAGTTGTTTGTATATAGACAAGGATATAATTTCTGAGAAACTACGCATTCTAAACTTGCATATATTTTATATCATTTTCTTAATTTAAACATTACATCTCACAAGAAATATCATAGTCTCAAAACCTAAGGGTTTAGTGTCTTAAGAGATTCACTACATAAAAATATTATTAAAAATTAGTACTTCACTAACTCTGATAAACATATATACACTATACTTCCTTAAAAACATAATCCTACATATAATTTCCTAGGAATTGGGAATCAAAAGTAGGGGTGTGATACAATTATCAGCAAGGTAAAAATTATCAAGGAGTCATAATGGGTTTTATTATAAGCATGTGATAAAATATAAATAAAGGATACAAATTGAATTAAAAGGCCTATAAAATCATAATAGATAACCATAAGAAATTATAAAACATCAAATATCATGACATGAGGTAATATGATCATAAAGGCACGATAAAAGAATCATAAAACATTTTCCATGTCTTTGAATCATGTGACAATAATCATATCCATAGAAAAATAACATAAGAATGTGGCATAACATAGAAATATGGAATAATAATAAGCATAGGAAATAGTAATATTTTGAACCTATCTTCTTGCAATCACATCCACACATAAAATTGTGAACATAGCCATCCCCAATTATGATTATGCATAAAGTTATAAACATTTCTAACCATAATCCACACATGGATAACATTATTACTAATGAGATATAAAACTTTACCGATGTAGTTGGAGGGATATATAGAACCCAACCCATCATATAATGATATAATAGACATATGTGTGATGTATGAAGTCATTCATTCATCATATATATCATGAAAAACCCATATAAAGATAACAGGTTTCAAATGGTATCACATAAAATTACATCAAGAGTAGATCAGTGAGTACCAAAATTCAAGCTCCCAAAATTAGTACATAATAAAAGAACTTAGAGAGTGATCATGAACTTTAATCCATGAATAGAATAATTTTTTTATATAGATAGTAAAGTAGAAGTGAAGTTATAAAAAGGGTTTTTAGAGATCATTTTTATCATTATTGTAAAATTCAAAGTTACGAGAAACTTAAAAAAACATTTCCAAGAAGGTGAAATGAATACGTTTTAAAAAATTCCTATAAATTAAACCACCATAATGGAACTTTGGGAAGAATTAAAGTGTAATTAATTAAATGTGGATTAGAAGATAAAAATGAATGAACATGGAAGGAAATGCCCTTTTATGTTTTTAGGTTGTTTTAAAGAAAAACCCACTTCAGTGAATGAGATGAAAATTTTTCCCTTTATAAATATATATAAAGAGAAATTTTTTTATAGAATAATATATATTACTATATTTAAAAATAATAAAATAAACATTTATCCTAATAAGAATATGGATGTGGAAGAGATAGAGTTGTTAGAATGGATGATAATTATTCTTAACATTGTCATATTTATATGAAGAAGGAATCCATCAAAGAATTATATTTTGATGTAAACATATAAATTAAATAAATAGAAAGAGAAAATACCATGTTAAAAAAGTAAATGTTAAAATAAAAGTGACTTAGAATTTTATATCCAAGGGAGAAATTTTGTGACCTAAAGAAAAGGAAAATGAGTTGATAAGACCCTTACAAATTTGGTATTATATGAATTAAAAGATCATTAAATATAAAACATGAAATAATTAAATGGGGTATTAAATACATCATGTCAAATAAGAATAAGTGAATAATATGAAAACATGCCTCAATGAATGGGAATTGAGAAAAAACCCTTACCTTGAATTATCGCTAAGTCTGACACACTCTAACCTCCTTTATAATAAACATAACCATATTAATAACTTATCTTAGAACCTTATTCACATATTTTACCTTTTATTATCTTCATTTATTATCATTTACTAATCACATATTAGTTAGTTATAGTTTAATTTCATCATCAAATGTTCATAATTTTTTTGTTTCATATTTTTTTTATAATTCCCCACCATTGTTAGTGGGGTGGTTAAGAGTTGGGGGGGGGGGTGAAGGTAAGGTCACAAGGGAAAGTCCCTAGAAATAAATGTTTACTATAATTTCTTTCCTTTTCATCATGTACCGTAATGACATATATAATCAATCTTATTTAAGTTTTATAGTGTAGATATTGGTTCTTTTTTATTGATACCAAGTTCATCATTCCTAGATTATTAAAGATAGTGGAATCAATGCGTTTAAATGATTTATGTTTCCCCATTTTCATTCGATAAAAGGAATGGGCATGGTTTTTTAAAATGAAATTCATGATGAACTTATTTTGAGTAATTTGGTGATAATAACGAGTTACTTTCTATTAATATATTACTATTTATTAAATTTCCATAGTAATACATAATAACAATTTATAGAATCATTCATGCAGGTGGTTAAACCAACCCAAACAAGAGTACGCTATAATCTATGGGTGAGTATGTTTATTGAAGAGCCTATGATCAGATTACATTATTGATAGAGGGGATGAATCAATGGATACTAGGTTTTAATTTATTCAAATTTAAATCAACCTCTTTAACTTGTTAAATTTTGATCCACTCTAATATAAATATCAACCTCACTCTTGTATGTATAAGAGGAAAGACAATGAATACATGGATTTTTGCAATGTTCGGTCACTTCCTAGGAAACATACTCCTTATCGTGGTTGGTTAGTCCCCCTAACTAGATATTATTTAATATAAACACAATAGGTAAAATCTTTTATCATTAGCTTAACATCACTCTATGCATTTATAGAGTCACTAGTATGTGTATATTCAAACTACTGTCATACAATTAAGAACCATGATGACAAGGATCACTTTTAGAGTCTAGTTGCTTCAATAAAAATGAATGAAGATCTTTCTCTAGGATTCTTCAATCATATTCAGGAACAAATTGCTAACTTCAAATAGATTATGATTTATATTTTCTTCTTGATCTCAGACTCATATTCAATCAAATTAAATTCGTGAGCTCAAAAGGATATAGATAATAGCCTATTAAATTTGGCTTCATTCTCTCTTACACTCTCTCAATTTTTCTCAACTTATTCAATATTCAAGAAGCACGCATATTCTCTATTAAACTCTCCTCATATTCAGGTCTCATAGAATTAAAAGAATTAAAATAATCTAAAAATATTCAAATTTATATCTCAATATTATTGATGCTTCTCACAATAGAATCATACACCATGATATCTCTATTTTAATATTCAGTTGGGATTTCAAACATTCACCATTATATATTAAATATTCTTACAAATAAATAAAATCATGTATCCTATATAATTACACATGTATCCTTATTCTCATTTTATAGATAAAAAAAAACATATTATAGAACGTTCCTAACCTTGAACATAATAAACACAATTCATAATTTTTTTTTGTGAATTATAGGAAGACCCATCATCTTCTTCACACTCAACTAACTCAAATAAATATTCTTAATTATAAAACTAAAATAATGATAAAAGAATCATGATTATTATTTCATTTAAGAGTCTCATAAATGAAATCATCATATTTTGTTATCTCACAACCACCACAACATACCCACCACCACTACAATGTTTTCACCATTTTTATAGAAAAATTGCTCAGTGAAACTCCTTGATTATTAAAACATGGAATAGGGTAGTGAATATATGAAAAAACACCCATCATGAATTCCATGAAAATGGATATTTATCCATTTTGACTTCCACCTCTAAAAATTTGATTCTCACCTTACACAATTCCACTATGACCATAAAAACACCCATAAAGAGTTTCTTATTTCTCACAGGTGGAATGAAAATCCACCACGGTTTGTATTATGACTTGGTCTTCCACATCTTACCATTTTGGGAATACGATGACTCAAAAAATTCTCATCATATTTCATCTTTAATAAACTAATATTAAACAATCACCAATATAGTTACAAAAAATAAACCATGATGTGGTCATATTCATTTCACAACTACCAGTAGCATGATATCCATTTCTTCATTGTGGAGAATCTCAAACTTGATCTTATTTCTTAACTGGAACTCTAAACTTAACTGCTTGAATTATGATCATTTTATTGATCATAATATTTTTATACATGAAGAACATTACAATAGAATCATCATAATTTTTCTCATTCAGAAAAATGATTTCTAAAAACAATTTTTTTACACAGTAGTGATATCATATTTGATAAAGGTATTAATCATATGCAGGTCCCAATGACACATAAGTAGAGTTGGATGAAACTTATGAAGTTTTGGAAACACTCATATGCTTATGACTCTACTTCAGATGACACATAAAAAGGTGACTCATACGCAACTCTAAATAACTTATATATAGAGTAAAAAAGTCTCATATATAGAAATTAATTAGATATATTTTAATGCTTCTAGACTAAGTGACTCATATGAAAAAATACTTAGTAAAAAATAAACCTTTGATAGATTTTTCAATTATCATTCAAAATAAATTGAAGCCTCTTAGGAATCTCTTAAAGTACCTTAAAGCATTGAAAAAAGATTCCAATAATCTCAAACAACATTTTATTGACTTTTAATGATGCTCATCATGATTGAAAAAATACAAAGCATAAATATATTCAATGGCTCTTAAGTATCACCATTTTGACTTTATTGGTAACTTTATGTGAATCATTAAAAATACACTTATAAATATTTAAAAATCTCAAGGAATTAATGAGGGTCATCAAATAATATACCACATACTATGATATTTGTCTTTCACCACAAAAATAGATATGTTTATGTTTTTGAGATAATATCACTCCTTAGTGACAAGAAATTGTGGCCAAGTAACTCAAATGAACTCCCCTAAATTCATAAAAACATTCTAAAATTTCATGTGACTCCCCTATATATCAAAATTCATAGCCTCATATGAAAAATTAGTTCACACTCACCTTTTAATAATAATTATCCTCCTTCAGTGAAGAGAAAAGTAGTGCACAATCTCCTTTGAACAATAATTATCTCCTTCAATCAAGAGTTGTGTCACTATTTTACCTTCATTATTAAAACCATACAAATAATAGTGGGGTTTAGTCAACCGCTCACCTTTGGAGAGAGGGTAAGGTTACACATGAAGTTACATCCTAAAAAATTCAAATCTATCTTAAGGAATAACTTTTGTGAAGATACCGACAATCTAAATTGAGTATAAAAATAATTTATCTTGATATATTAATTAACCACTATTTACTTGATTAAATGATATACGTTTCTATGTGTTTGGATTTATAATACTATATAGGGTTATTTGATAGATTTATTTCACTCTAATTTTCATATAGTATCTTTAATGGCCTCTCAATATCAACTTTCAAATATACTAACTATACAACCATCCATAAAACATATGTACATGCATGAGTAATAAAAATATACTCTACTTCTTCTATTCTAAGTGTCCCTAAATTTTTATTACTCTAATAGCTCACACATCCCTCACCAATGAAGAAATTACCACTTAAAGTATATCTTCTATCAATACAATCACTTTCCCAATCTACATCGATGAAGCTAAGTAAATCCAAATTAGTACTGAATCTATATAATATGCTATAATTCATTGTTCCTTTCAAATATCTTAGAACTATATTTAACACTATCATGTGTGACTCCCTTAGGCCACTCTAAAATCCAGTAAAAAGTTTCACTATATAGGTTATGTCAGGTTATGAATCTCTCAAGTAAAACAAGATTTTAATGGATCTTCTGAAATCCTTCTGATCAACCTTAATGCTATTTTCATCCTTACACAGTTTGATTCCAAAAAAAATTGTAGTTGAAATCTCTATTGATTATTTTATTCCAAACTTTTTCAATAACTCCCTATAATATTTTTCTTGAGAAAAAAATATGAAATATGGCTTCCACTCAATCTACAATGTAAAATGATAATTTAGTTCTCCTAGTATTAACATCTCAAACATCTCTTTCATCAGATCATAAAATTCCTCACTAAGGTACTCTTGGTCACGAGGAAAAAATATTTCATCAACATAGATAATGAAAATCAATGTAACTATGGACAACTCCTTGACATATATATTTCTATCAAATTTTCCTTTTGTGAATCTCATTTGTCTCTAATAGCTATAAAACTTTTTGTACCAATCTATTGGATCCTGTTTCAATACATACAATACCTTTCTCATTATACACAACATATTTCCATTAATTTACATAATAAAACCAAATGGTTTCTCAATAAACACTTCTTTAATATCACTATTTAAAAAGTATGATTTCACATCCATTTGATAAACTTTATAGTGATTGTGGGAAAACACTATAAAAAATCCTGATTTCCTCAAGAATCTCTACGAGATAAATGGTTTCTTCAAAGTCTATGCCCTATATTTGAGAATATCCTTTTCATACTAGTATTTACTTGTTTTTTCCGCTTCACCTTTCTCATTTATTTTGTTTCTAAATACCCATTTTGTACCAGTCATATTTTTAACTTTAGGCATTCATGATAACTCATAATGATATTTACTTTCAATTTGGTTTATATAATAATTCATGGATTTAAACCAATATTCATGCTCAATTACTATTTCTATAGTTCCTAGTTTATCTTGTGATATAATAGTTTTTTGGTTTTCAACTCTCAGTATTCTTCTAGTTTTCACAAGAGATTCTTGACTTCCAAAGATATTTTTAATTTCAATATGATTTTCAACCTTTTAAATTACTTGAATTTACTTCCAATATAATCATCTTCATCACTGATATGTTCTGAATCAATATCAATTACATTTGGTTCAATTACAACTTTCCTCTTAACCTACTGGTCTGAAGTTTGCTTGCGGTATAATTCAGAAAATTTTAAATCCGCCCCATTTTATTGACCCAATGTGCACTGATTTTCAATAATTTTAAAATCAAAACTATCTAAAAACTTATTCAACCTATTATTATAGAACCTTTACCCATTTCCATCAGATAAGTAACCCATAAATACCCCTTTATGAGCTTTCCCTTAAAACATTCTTAACTTTATACCTTTGATCTATATAAATCATGGGATACTAAATATGTTGAAGTACTTAACAATTGGATTCTTATTATACCTCATATCATAAAAAGAAATATGAGTCTTAGGTTTCAAAAGACACCAGTTATAAATTTTTACAACAATACACACAACTTCTCTCTAAATATATATTTTGATACGTTATTTTTAGTAAGAATTTTTATTTCTATCTGAAAAATGATTCTATTCTTCATTTCCACAAAACCATTACATTGCGGAGTATATGGTGTTCTTAATTGATGATTTATTCCATGTTTGGAATGATAAATTTTAAATTTCTCATATTTATAATCATTTATTTTACCAAATCTCAATTTCTTTATAAAGAGTACCAACTATTTTTCAATATGTCTCCTGAAATATTTGAACATATCAATAGATTTTAATTTAGATCTAATGAGAATCTCATTTATTATTTGAGTGAAGTAATCAATAAACGTGATGGAATATAGAACAAATATTATTTAATTCTAACTCAAGGGACCATATAAATTAGTGTAAATGATATTTAGAGGTATGGTGGAAATAATTCTAACCTTATTATGAGATTAATGAGTCATATTCACTATTTTAAATGTTCTATAGAAAACATTATTCTTAGTTTTCATATTGGGAAGATATCTAACAAAGTAAGTTTTATCAATTTTTCTTATGATCCTCTTGAAAATATAACCAAGCCATCTATTCAACAACATGATATCATATTTTTCACCTTAATAATAGAAATTTATTGGATCACTAATTAAAAACATATTTAAATTCATTGTTTTTCCTTGTGTGATGATTCTTCAATCCTTTAATCTTTTAATGATGCATTGAGAAGTCCATATTCTCATCATCCCATAGATGACTAACACTCAATATATTATTCTTAAATCCTTACAAATACAAGACAACATTCAATTTTAGATTTTAGGATTCAATTTTAGTAGAGCCAATTCATTTGTTTTTAGAGAATAATCATTACCAAAGGTGACTATTCCACCATAATGTTTCTAAATATTTTTTAGACTATTTAGATCACCTAACATGTGGGAATAGAACCCAATTTCAAAAAACCACAATTTATATCTTTTGTTATCCTTCAATGGAATTGGTACTAGACATGTGTTTTCTTCCATAGGATTTTTAATACCCTTTCCTTTTTCTATATAGGTAACATATCCTAGAAAAATTTGTATACACTTAAATAAACTATGACACTACTTCTCACACTTTCCACACTTCCTCTAAACAATCAAATCTATTCTAAGTTGGCAACTTAGAAATATTTATATTCATGTCCTGTCTTCTCTGAGAACTATAGTTCCCCTCCTCTAAATAAATCCCCCTCACTTCATGACTCATTCTAGATAGTGACACATTGTACTTGTATGTGTAAGATGTATATCCAAACACTCCACAAAACCATTAGTATCCTTGGAATATGAATCTTCTAGGACCATAAAAATACTTCTTAAAATACTCTCCAAATTTTTATTCTTATTGTACACATTGAGTCTATATTTTCTTTTTTTGGAGACACTTGGATTTTTGATTTCTTCCTTTATTCTACTGATATATTTAAATATTTATACTCATTTTTATTGGTTCATATTTAAGTATATTTTGAATTTTAACATGAATTATTAATAAAAATAGAATTATACACTGATTTATTAGGTATTGAATTAACCCAATCTTGTGTGAAAACTCTCTCAACTAATCTTGAGGATTCAACCTTAACTTAAATAGAGTTCTTAAAATCACACTTTAACTTCTTCAGTTTAATATCATACCAAATACACCTTGACTATGTATTATATAATTTTTATTATTTCAAAGAAATTATATGTTTAATATATTTCATCATATTGTCCTACTCAGTAATTTTCAAGAAGAATTTTTTGATTTCGTCAACCAGTGATGCTTTTTTTTTTCAAAATAATTATTTTCTTATATTAAATTTATATTTTCATTTATAAGTTACATTTTATCTTTCTTGAGCATGGTGTTTTTCTCATGAAAAAATTGCAATTCATCTTTTAATATAAGTTCCATCTCAGTTAGTTTTGAATCATATTATGTACTACTTAAAGTGTCAAATCCCTTTTCAATATAAAACATGAAATCATTAAATTTATCACCAAATTCACATTCTGATTCATTGAAATATATTTTATCTTCTTAATATTCTTTACTCATAATTTTTTTATATTACTTATATAAAATATATTTTTTTCTTCTTAAAAATTAGGATGAATCTTTTGAACTTTTAACCCATTTATTTTTGTATGGTTTATTATCTTCTTTAAATTAAATATCATATCTTTTCTTCATAGTATACTTATTGGAAAAGTTCCCAATTCCATGAAATTTGTAGCATCAAAGTGAGAAATTTCCTTTTTTATTTATATTTATCTTATATAACCTCTTTGAATTAGTAGAAATTATTCTTTGATAGTCTCCATTAACCTCTTTATTTTTACATTCACTAGAATCTATATCTTCAAAATTTTATTTGATTTTCAAATTTCTCCAGGTTTCATATGATATTTCATCTTTAACCATATTATTAGAGTCTTTTTATTTTATCTTCTCTTAGTCTATAATAATATTATATAATTCATCAAGTGAAAGGTCTTCACTAGCTTTAAGAGTTGAGATCTTAGGGTCAAACCTCTCTAAAATTTTTCTCATAATATTTTTGATAGTGGTAGAATATAATGATTTTAACCAAATCCCTAGATATTTCTTATAAATTCATTGACCATTTTAAAATAATAATCAATTTTATCTTACTAATTCATCTTTATTTATTCATATTAGCTTCTTTAGATTTGTAATTTAGCCTACTCAACATTCAAATTTCCATCAAAGTTAATTTATATCTTGTCCTAGATATATTTTTATGATTTATGTCCCATCAATTTTGTATATATTTTTTTTGAAAAAGATGTTAGAATAAAATTTTGTTCCTTACTATAAATCTCTATATTGTTTTATCTACAATGTTCTTTGGTGAATTCCCTTCAATGCATAGAAAAAAACAACTGAAAAATCTCTATCATCTAATACAAGGGATTATAAAAATGGAAACATCCTATTATTCTAGCTATGATAATTTATCTATAAAATTTATGAATAAAATTAATATTCATGGAATTGTTAATGTACATCCTAAAAAATTGAATATATTAAATAGAAGAAAATTGGGATTTGGTGCTAGTTAAAATTCCTAGGATTGGATTACTCTACTACGAGGGGGGGGGGGGGAATTATTGGAGATGAATTTTTAATTTCTCACAATTTAAATCAACATGTGTAACCAATCAATTTTTTTCTACTCAAATTTAAATTACAAACTCACTCTTGTATAAATTAAATGAAATTGTAAATTAACAAGGGGATTTTTACAAGGTTCCACCCCTTCTTAGGAAACCTACTCCTTAGAATGGTTAGTTAGTCCCCAAAATCATGGATTCTTCATTATAAGTACAATAGTTACTGAAGAGACTAGGTTAAAATATATCAATGAGAGGGGGAGGGGGTGAATTAGTGATGTAATTTTTTACAATTTATTTTTTCAAATAATCCTCTGTGACTAGTAATGATATTGATCCCTCATTTGTTGAGTCTCACTTTTCTCGTATGCAAACAACTGAAAGCACTGAAAAAACACACATGGATTTTTACAAGGTTCATCCCTAATGTGGATGACTATATAATTGCTGTGTTTAGGATTATCTAAGACATAGATTCTATACTAGTAATAATAAATGTGATTATAAGTAAAAATAATCTCCTAAAATACATGATAGAAAAACTCCTATAATTCCTGATCACGACTAATTACTGAGGACTGTCTCCCAATGGGATCTTTATACTGACATCCCACCAGTGTTCTTTATACCAAATCCTTCCAGTTGAGATATATCCTGAAAATATCATGTTATTTATACTTTTATCCTACTAGTTCTTCAAATAATACCTCTTGTGAACATGTATTTAACTCCCATTGAATTTTGATGTAGTGATCTGTTGGCCTTGTTCTGTTGGCCTTGTTCTGTTTGAAAGAAGGTGGGCGTTGCCTCATGAAGGACTCAATATATTGTTCCCTTCTCTGCTCATTTGGAAGTCCAGAATGATTCATATCTTGTGTAAGTATAGAAATAATATTTTTCACTCCATCTCCCACAACATTTGTTTGTTCAGGAGGACAATCATTGCATTGTCCATTACATTGATCAACAAGGTTCCTTTAGGTTCCAGCCATCGTCTAAAACCCAAAATGAATAGTGTGAGAGGCAAAAATCACACTAGGGAAAACAACATAATAAAGGGGTATTACCATCAATATCTAACATCTTGGGTTACCGTAATTATAGTACTATAACCTATACTTAACCTTAGGGACATCCCTAGACATACCTCAGAAATATCTCTAGGGATCTTACTAAAGTTCTCGCATCCTAGTTTCCAAAGGTTTACTAAACCTTTCCTCTGATACCAACTATAGTGACCCGAATCTTGACGTACATGGACATTACATTACTTATGCAGAATACTTAATACATAATAAAAATATACACACAAGGACTGTAATAGTTTAGTGTCTTTGGAAACTCGGAATAAAATCTTCTAATCGTGGTGAAATATCTTCAACATCTTCCATAAAGATATTCCCCTTTTTTTCTTACCTAAAACCTTTCTTTATATCCTGGGGAAAAGAAAACATAAAAAGGGTGATCTCAAATGATCATTAAGGGTAATCATGGATAAAATAAAACATACTATATACATTTGAACTTAAAAACATGAACATAATGTTTAAACATCAAAAGCTTGAGCAATGACATAAAACATGGAAGTACGTAAGGCATAGATCATAAAGAAACATTAATAATGATAAAATAGCATGGGAATAAAACCTATAATTGTGGAAACCATTAATCACATGATACGATTTCCATAGTAGCCAAGGCATTGCTGCCAAGACCATCTTAGTGGACAAAGTCCCTTTTTGAATCGAGTTCACTCCTCGTTCCAGTCCTGTATTACTGAACGGGTTTAACTTTCCATTCTAGCCATGTATATCTCATGATATATAAATATTTACCCAATGCATTGGAGGGAGATATAGGTCCCACACATCTCATAATGAAATCATTCTTACTTGTTCCACAAAATAAAGTTAAAACATTAATTATAACCCATAGAATAAAATGGGTTTCATAATCATCATCCCATCATCACATAATACATATAAATCAAATGGATATTTCATCATAAGAAAAGTTAAACCATGTCAATAATAGAGAAATTAAACTTGAAATATAAACATATGAAATAATGTCAGCTTAGATAGAAAATGGTTTTGATAAAACACTTGAAATGAATTCTTGAGGAAAATATCCTTTCTTATTTAAAATCATTTTATTTTTCACAAAATATCATGCATTTTTTAAATGGAAAGGATTTTATTGAAAATAGTCATGAAATCTTTTGGAGGAATATTCATGAAAATAAGGCTTTATAAAACTGTAAAAATCATTTCATGCCGTATACGTTAAGAAACATTCTTATCATACTTTTGTCGGAAATGTCAAAAAAATACCTCGTAACGTAAACAAAAGAAAGATTCCTTACATACCATGTAGTAAAAGTCAAAATTGGGTAAAAAGTAATTTAAACATACATGAATACATTTTTATGAAACATGGACATGGATGATAACAATAACCCCAAGTAAATACTTACGAATAAGCAATCTCGGATAAAAATGAGATTTGAAAAATTATCCCTTACCTTAGCTCCGATTTGCTTAGTAAGTGTCCAAAAATCCTGTATAATCATTTAAATAATGTCATTGACTTATTCCAGAATCATAATCATTGTTATGATATCATATATTGTTCACTTATGACTTCATTTTACCTATTCTTTTGTAAATTCCATGTTAATGAGCGTTTTGGGTAAACCCGTTTAATTTGTCTTCCGTGTTTTGACTTGTAATTATTAATATGATTACTTAGTTCATGATTAATTAATTCCAGAATATAAAACATGATATATATATAATATATATTCAGAATAGACATATATATAATAGATCAGTAAATGGAAAGGAATAGACCGTTCCTGGAGATGGTAGGCCGTACGTAAGCATGAACGCTGTTTTCGTTTCCTTATTGAGTTGAATGGAATTAAGTAGATGACATACATATATATACACATAAATCTAGTATCATTATTATGTCATATATTTCATTATTACTTATTATATATACTTTATAATCATTCATGAATGGTTAACGTGGAGAATGAATCTCATCGCGTCGTGGAGACGGTAGTCCGTACGTACGCACGAGCGATGATATCGTTCTCATGATCATGGAATTGTATTGGAGTGTATGTTTACTATTTCAGAATCAATATAACTTTAAAATAATCATATATAGTTATTATGTACACCATTATACCCATCCATGTAAGGTGGTGGTGGAAAATAGATTACACCACGGCGTGGAGACGGTATTCCGTATGTACGCACGCGCGGTGATTTCGTTTTCCGTAGGATGGATAGATGGTGAAATAGAGTTGTTTCATAATTATAATAACATATCAGTATATGAGTGATACTGATGTTATTACTTCATAATGAAACAACCTAATAAGAAGAAGTGGAAGAAAAAATAAAGCTGAAAGAATCGGTAACGGACATTACCTCTTCTTTGAAGCGCCTCTTTGATTCCTCCTCTTAGGGCACTAAAATTTGACTTTGAAGAAGACCAGGACCTCTAGGATGTCTCTAGGTAAGTGTATAGGAGAAATTGGTAGGGTTTTGCCGAGCTTGAAGGCTCAAAGTGGTGTGAGGAAGAGGGGGAGGAGGTGCCCTTTTATAAGGGAGGAGAGGGGCTCCTTTGGAAAAACTAAACATATTATTTTATTATAAAGCCAAATTCGGTTTTAAATAGCTTGAAATTGATTTATTTTGATTCTAAGGTGGGTATGGGTCGAAATCCTCTCATAAAATAGAATTTAGAAATGTTTAGGTTCCTATTTTAACCTTATCATTTAGATTTAACATTAAGTTAAATAATTTTACTTTTACCGTGTCTTCTTGTGTTCTTATACTATAAGGTTAATAAACTTACTATAACAAGACAAAAGAACCCCAAGTTGTTTATTATTAATATATATAACCTTATATAAGTAATGTTTTTGAACCATAGATTTTTAGGAATAAAATAACAATTAATAATATAATATTTGTTTTAAAAACTATTTTATGTCAATTTTGACACTATTTAGTAATTGATTTTTGTGAAAATCATAAAAGAATTATTAGTTCGAAAAAAGTTAATTAAATCAATACTAACATTTCATATTAACCTATAAAATTAGTTTAATTCATAAAAAGTCTCAAATTTCATTTATTTTGGTATTTATAACATCAATTATTTCAATATTTCATTAATAAGATAATTACTGCACCATCTTTGTGTCATAAATAAATTAAATTATTTAATGTCTAAAAATTACAAATAAAATACCATTATGTAGGAAATATTTTTAGATTTCTAATGAATATTTATAGTAAAATTTATCTTATTTATAACCCTATATTAAAAATTATATACTTATTAAACTTTGATTTTATCTATTTTAATGCTTCTTTAAATAAATTAATAATAAATGTCCTAATCTTATCAAAGTGGGCATAAATGGTCATATTTTATTCCTAATGTTGTTTTTGGTAGAATTACACTTATCCAATAGAATTAGGACATGTTTTAGGGTAATAATAATATCATTTTTACCCTTAATTACCCTATTTACTTTTAACAGTGGTAAATAAAAGTAAAAAGTTACTATTCACCAAAAATTATTTTCATCTCATTGAACCAAATTTTACTTACTGACACCAACCGCGTCTCTTGGATTTTTGAAATTCCAATCACAGAAGTGGTAAAATTAAGTTTTATGTAAAATTCATTTTTTTAACTACCACTTAGTGATTTCACTATTCATCAAAAAATGAAAGTTTCCAGGAAAATACCAAAAATTAGGCCTAAGCTATATTTGATATTATGAACTCAAAAATGATGTCTATTTTACCAAATTCAAAACATATCAGTTTCATTAATTAATTTAAAAATTAATTCCCGTCGTCAAAACAAATAGCATGTTCTTAAGAGATAATATCTATCAAACGATTGACACTTGTTTATGACTGGTTTAAATGTGAAATTACATCCAATGAACAACATTGTATTAAATTGTAAAAATATATTCTAAATATACTTTAAAACCACTAAAATTAATAATTTATCACTATTAATTATTTCTATTAGTAAGTTTGTTTTTAATTAAAATTTAGTAATTTTCAATATTCATCAGAAAATAAAAGTTATCCGAAAAGTACCAAAATTTCACCCTAAGCTAATTTTGATATTCCGAATCCAAAAATGAAGTCCATTTTGAAAAATAAAATTTAAAAAATTTCAAAAAGTGGTTATTACTATTAATAATAGCTAGTTTTAATAATATTTTAATAGCATATCGTTGTTTAGTGAAACTTGGTATTGCGTACTACACGCGCTATCGAGGAAGGTCGCGATTGCGTGTAATGCAAGGAAAGTCAAGGATGCATGTTGTGCAAGATCCTTTTGGTGTATCGTACAACACAAGACATTAATGAAATTAAAAAGAATATTTTTCCTAAAATCTCGGGGTGTTACAGTTATAAAGCTAATGGTGAAGAGCTTCAACAGACTAAAATTATCAAAGAATATTTATTTAATTTTTAAATTTATTTTATTTAGTATTACATGATTTTAAGATCCCATGGATTTATAGGTTTTGGTTGACATTTTTAAATTCCTTTGGATACGTGTTATTCCCTCCAAAACCCTTTAGTTAAAAATTCCCACAAGCATAATTTTAGATTATTTAATTATTTTAATGAAATTTTTAGGTATTTTGATTGATCATGATCTACAATTGAACCATGTATACTTGGTTTATTACTTATTTAATTTTAATTATTGTAATATGTGACATTTTTATTAAATATATTTTTTAGGTGATCTATGTATCGTCCCTCCACCAATTAATTGTATAAGGGCCTACATGTCTACATTTATGTTATAAAATGTAATCTTACATCTCTAATTACCCCTCACCTATGCATTATTATACATTATTAATAATGAAGGAATTCATAATGAGAGAGTTCAATATGATATTCAACATGAAAGAAAATAATAAAAATATATGAGAGAAATATGGACACTATAATTAAAGTCATTATACAACTCATTGAATTTCCCTAGGTTCATAATTGATCCATCATCTAATCTATGGAACAACTAGTAGTATATAACACATGATCATGTCTTCATTTTTTTATGATGGTTAGTTATTTTATGAATGCATTGATAATACAAAATCACATAGTATAGTTAATGAAATTTCATAAATAAATTGAATAAACATGCAATGAATGATTTCAATTTTTTCATGGTTAATTTTGTGAAAGTGATCACATAGTTAATTAATAATAATGATAAATATAATTAGATTAAATTTTCCAAGTAAATAAAGATAAAATCCCTCAAAGTAATATTTAGTCGTAAATTGATTCCATCACTTAAGTTACAATAAAACTATAGTTTATGGTGATCTTCAACTATAGTTGAGCGTGTCTCATTCCATTGGGTATTTTATATTATAATAGTGGGTTCGATTAACTAAAATTGGAATTAAATAAGTGGTTATGACTATATTAGTGAAATTTTATAGGTAAAGTGTGGAGAAAATCTATCCTAGCATTTTGTAAGAGATGAGATTCCAATCAATAGATCATGGAGCTACATGTTAGTTCATTTGTCCAACCAAAATTCTAACTTAAAACTCTCTAAGTAGTGGTGTATCCATTGATTAAACTATAAATGGAGGTTTTAAGGATTATCCCCAATATAATATTCAATGACTAGATGTTTTTAATCTAATAGTTATGGTATATTGGGATTCAAATAAAGTTCTGTGAGAAATTTAAGATTAATAAATTACTAATGGATAAGTTATAAATAATTGAGATAAAATTACTAATTTTTAAAGTTTTTTTAATAGAAACATTGAAAATAATAAAATATAATCACTATAATAAATATTATACAATGAACGTATCCTTATCAACATAAATTTCCAAGAGTTTTACATTATATTATGTATAATACTATGACATGAAAGGAAATTTTATGTGTTAGAGTGACCAATACCTGTTGAACCACCATAGGAAACAATATAGGAAGAATGATACTTATAAAGGACACATGGATGATGTATTCAATGTCTAAATCATTATAATATCATCAATATCTAGTGAATTGTAAAAGAAACTTGTTGAAATTGATGGTAAATTTGAATCAATGACTCTTCATATCTTTAGTTTTTAAAAAATAAAAATACACTTCATTAATGTTTTGATTTGACTTGGAGTTGATTATTTAAGTTTTGATATGTGTAAACTTATTGTTTGATCATATTTTCAATTTAAATGAGTCAATATTTACATTTACTAGAACATAAAAATTTATATGATGGTGTGAACATATTAAACTCATTGGATTAGAGACCGAAGATATTTCCATCAAAACATGGAGTGTTTCATTTGATGAAGTTTCCACCATACATGAAGATCATGGAATTTTATAATTGGATTTTTTTAGTAAAATTTATATAAATTGGATTGAGTTATTTTTGAAATGAAATATAATAATTTAAAAACTACAATAATATTATTTGAAGTTGTGATGAAGTTTTCATCATCATGATGCTTCAAGTGTTACCAATTGTAATATCTGTTTTAGTTAATTTTTATAAAAGATTCTGTATTATCAGGATTATTATAAAATATATTATTTTTCAACTTTTAATTGTTCATTTTTTGATCGTACATGATCAAAGATATTATGGTATTTGGAAGATATATTTTCTTATTAATGAGATTTAATAGATTCTAGTGTGTGTAAGATGCATTGTTCGAACCCTCATATTCTACGAAGTCTTGGTGTGGAATTATTGTTAATAATTTGATTGAAGAGGTTATTTATATCAAGTGATATGTGTATGATATTTATGTCAAAGGGATTCCTGGTGTAAAATTTAATACTTTTAAAAAGAATTATTCAAAGAAGTTTCTATTGAAACTTGGTACCTTTTGATAGGTCTATAGTTGAGGAAGTTTCAAGTTGGAATTGGTTAAATTTGGATCAAGTTTATAAATCCTCCTCCTAATTTGGTAAATGAGAAGGGTTATTTTATTAAAAATAGTTTTTAATAATATCCTTTAGGGATATTTGAGTTGTTATTCGATACTCTGAGCATTGTTTTTAATTTTTATATTTTACTTTCCTAAACTTTATCATTTTTTTCAGATACTAGTTATCTTCTAATAAGTTTTAATTCCATTGATTTCACTTTGTAAACTCTCATTTTATTGGAAGTTAAATTTTTATGATATATTAAATTAGTCAAGTGGGATAAAAATTATAAGTTTGTTTTGATAAAAATTCATCACCTATTATATTTCCATATCACCTACATTTATGGGATAACATTTGGCACGAGAGCCTAACTTTTATCAACTCTAGAGCATATTTTTCTTATCTTATACTAACACTTGGTATCAGAGCTAAACTCATATTGGATCAAGATATTTTTTTGATACATTTTATATCAGATACTGACTATTTTTTTCATTTAGTTTATTAGAACATATTTTAGTTTCCTCATACTAACCATTTAAAATATAAATGAATTTTTTGTTTAATATGAAAAGACTTCCATTTATAACAATTTGATAATTTTAATCCAATTCATCCTACTATTTTTGATGGTTCTAGTTACTAATATTAAAAAGATCAGATGAAGATATTTGTTATCAATACTGGTGTTAATCATATTGTTATGATGATCTAAATTTTTCGAATTATAGATAAGTAATTATCTATGTTTACTTGTGGGGAGAAACTTAAATATCAATCCAATTTCAAATTTTTGAATAAATTGCTTTGTTTAATGACTCAAAATATATATAATCATATTTATTCATGTGATACAGCTAAATAAATATAGATAAATCTAGTGATTACTCACTTTGGGATGTGTAAATATCTTGAAACCAGAAGATCTATGTTTTGTGTTGATTATCAGGCTTTTGATTTTGTCTTGGGAAAATTAGTTACTAAAATGAATCAGTTATTTATAATGATATTTTAAAACCACCAATCACTTATTGAGAAAAAATTATTAGAAGATCAACTTATTGAAAAGGTGAACAATATTTTCCCTAAAGAATGGAAATCCAAGAGGATAGTGATAGATGATACTAAAAATCTCACAAATATATGCCTTAATGATTTTATTGGTACCCATATGAAATATGAAATTCATCTAAAAAATATGATGATATGGAGGGAAGAAATAAAAAGGTTTAATTTTCTTTAATATACTGTGCTTTGACATTTGGGGCTATTGCTGCTAAGCTGGGTACTTCAAAGAGGTGATACTCTAAGCATGGTTTAGAAAAAAAATATTTAGTTACTAAAGGTGAAATTTTATAACTTACAAGGAGGATGAATAAAAATTATGAAAATAAGGACTTTTGGGAAGATATTTATAAGGAAATAAAAGCGAAGTAGGAGTAGAAAGATTCCTTGGAAGTTATATGTTAAGAATGAAAAAAACATTGTCACATCAGATCAAACTATCTAAGTCTTAAAAATAAAGAAAGGAAAAGTAACATAATTCCAATGATAAAAGGGAATAAAAAATTTCAATATAATAATGATACTTAAAGCACTAGAAAAGATCCATATTCTTTGGATTAAAAAAATGATTTAGATATCGATCGTATATTAAAGGACATTGGATTTTATGCTAATATTTCTCAACATAAAAAATTATTCATAGGAAAGTTAACAACCAAATCTATTATAAATTTGTATTTATACCCTAAGTTTTATTTTAATTAGGATGATAAATTTAGTACCACGTCATAAAAATTTGAATATGATCCTTTTTTATTTTAATAAATGGAAAAGTATGTGACTTTATTAGAAAAGAAAAACATAAATTTAAAGGAAGACCATGAACCAGCTAAGGAAAATTTTTCTAAAGTGTAATATAGGATTTCATTACCAATTTATGAAATTTCATAACTTATGATTGAGCTAGATGATAAATCTAAACCTGTTTCTACTAATGATGATAAGAAGTTAAAAAACTAAATTATAAAGATAGTATTTTTAAGAATCTTATATATAATTTCACTTCTAGTAGGTATAACTTTGAAAATATATTAATATATTTTAAACCAAATCACATATCTTTTAGAATAAGTTTTACATTTGAAAATTCATATTTCCAATCAAATTACCTTGTTCTAAAAATGAACCTTCATGTACTAAATTTCAAAGAGGAGGAAATCGGTAAAAAATTATTCTTTGAAAAAGTTTAATCTCTAAAAACCTAAAAATATTATATTTATAAAGATATCATAGCTACATAATATATAATATTTAGACATATATAGGTTCCAAAGTGTTTATTTTCTAGAATTAATGGACCCAAGCATGTTTGGGTGAAATTTTTTTATCCTTGATTATTTCTTAAAGAAAGGATGAGTACCAAAAGAAGGAACATATGGTTCATGTAGAATTATTTTTGTTGGTATATGACAAGAGATAAGTCTAATTACTTAAACTTATGAAAAAGTTAATGATGAAAAATTCACATTCGAAGATAACACACAATGTCTAATTACCAATATGAGTGATGTTGTATTTATATGTAAGAATTTAATTAAAAATTTCATTTATGTTTTAAAACTCAAGAACAAAATTGTTAGCAATAGTCAATTATTTGATGAAGGTTACTCTATGAAATTATGGAATGATAAGTGCTTCATTAAATGTTTAGATGGAGTTCACATGTTATCTTTTGACATGCATGATAATGTTTACAATTTAGGCTTAGAATACTTTAGTTTCTAAAGATTAAATTTCCAAACTGTGGTTGAGGATAAGTATAATATTTTTAATATAATATTAGGACACTATAATATATGGACCTTAGGTAAGATTTCTAGGAATGAACTAGTGAGGTATATTTTACAATATGTAAATCAACACATTTCGATTATTAATTATTTTAATATAGTCTCAATGTTTGAACCTTTATTGTTAGTGAACATGGATTTTTTATTCCTACCAAAATGATAAGCATTAGAAGAAAACACTATATGTATTTTTTAGTTTATGATTTGACTAGATAGACTTGGGTTTATTTCCAATATCTTATGTTGGAAGAACTATTTTATTTTTAAACTTTCTCTAATTTTGTTGAAAATGAAAAAAACATATCTACTAACACTATCTTTAGTGATCATGCTAAAGAGTTTGCAAATTTTTATTTTAGAACATTTTATTATGAGAATATTATTACTCACACTATCTCATCACCAAGAAATCAACAAAAAAATAGTATAATTGGATTGAGTAATATAACCCTTTAATAAATTACCCATACATCATTGTGTGAATACTTAGTTGCTAAATATTTTTAGGTAGAAGTTGTTAGTATTGATTTTTTTACTATAAATTGTGTATTACAATGTTAGGTATTTAAAAAATCCCCTTATGAATTGTGGATTGGAAGGAAAAATAAACTTAGTTAGTTTCATGTTTTTTGGATGTAAAGTATTCATCCTGAATACCAAATATATTCTTTATAAGTTTGATCCAAAATATGATGATGGAATATTACTTAGTTGTTCCACCATGAGTAATATTTATCACATTTTCAATAATTATACAAGCATTTGTGAAGAAATGGTAGATTTTAATTTTAATGAGACCGATCCTTATTCAAAACTAAATTGTTTGGAAGTTACTCAAAATTATATTTTTGAAACCCCTCATTCTTATCATTAGAAGTTGAATCCAATATATTGGTCACTGATATACTGGAATCTATAATAGTGGAATCCAAACCACCAAAAATTGTCTTAATATAAGTTAAAACTTTGATAAATGCAGATTTGTTTTTATTTTACCTATAAATTAGCCAATATTAAGGAATCATCCCAGTGATAATGTCACTGGTGATAGATAAACTAGGCAAAACTTGGTGTTACCTTTTAAATAACCATGAGAATATTATATTACTATATCAATTTTAACCTAAAATATAAGATGATTCCTTAGGCGATGATAATTGGATAGTTTTTATTCAAGATAAACTCAATCAGTTTGAAAAAATCTATAGGATAAAAATAGTATATATATATATGATTAATTACAAGAGGGGGTGGGGGGGGGGGGGTGAATTGTAGATTTAAGAACTTTTGCTTTTTAACCTTAAGTAAAACTATGCTTATAAAATTTAAACAAGTTATATTCACAAACCCTCTTTGGTTATTAACTATACAACCAACTTGATTAGGGTCTAGAAATATAAATCTAGAAAAAAAAATTAAGAACAATTTACATAGAGAAAGATTCTACATTAAAGCGTATAGAATCTTATTTATCATAGTAAGTAAAAATACAAGAAATTATAAGAAATGTATACTTTCTTTATTTATCAAAATAAAGTGGAAATAAAAATTGAAACAAGAATAAGAAACAAGTAGGAAATATTTTAACCCAATGAGTAGGGTATCTAAAAACCTTGGATAAATGTTCCTTGATTTATACTTTCAAGAAAGTATATCTTAACCACAATAGGGTAAGCCCTCGATAAGAATATCGGAGTCTGTCTTGCTATCACCGCAATCCCTCAAACTTTAAGGTAGTCATCACCTCTATCTTCCTATCCTTTGAAGTCCTTGATTTTACTTAGCAAAAATCGGAATCGCATAAAGCAAGCTGAACAAGATGTTCATGGTTGAAAAAGGTGTTCATAAAATTCACAAGGCACGAGAGTTTTTCTCTCTCTATAAATCACTTTACTACATGTAATATCTAGAATCATCAGTCAATAGATTGATAATGAGATCGTTTGAATGAGCTCTTATTTATAGGCAAAACTTCAACAGTTGGATCCCTCCTCCAATGGTTATATTTATCCTTGAATATCGGAGGGACATGTACATGTGTCACTCAACCAACAGTTAGTTTGAAACAAATTGTATGGAATCGTTTTATTATAAAAACATGTGAAAGTAAAATGAAGTAGCTTAACAAAATCTAAAAAACTTGTATCCAAGGGAAAAATAGAATTCATAGTCTAAAGATATAAAAAATAAGATTATAGAAACAAATAGATCTTTGAATTTTGTTTTACAAAGAATTCGGAATGAAAATTCTATGGTTTTGAGAGTCTGAATTATGATGAATTTGGAGTCTGAATTCTGATGAATTCAGAGTATGAATTTGGAGTAATTTGGAGTTTGAATTTAAAAGAATTTGAAGTCTGAGTTTCAGAGAACTTAGAGTCTTAATTTCAGAGAATTCAGATTCTGAATTTCATAGAATTTAGAGTCTGAATTTCAGAGAATTTAGAGTATGAATTTTAGAGAATTCAAAATCTAAATTTCATAGAATTTGAAGACTGAATTTTAGAGAAATCAGAGTCTGAATTTAAGAGAATTTAGAGTCTCAATTTTAGATAATTTGGAATATTAATTTTAGATAATTATGAGTTTGAATACAGTAAGACATGGTAGTTTAAGAAAATATCTTATTACAAGGTTTTTGATAAGGATCCGAATTTTTTCCTTTAGTAAAAATTAGACTTGGTTTTGAGAATACAATTAATAAGATAATGAAAACCAAGTTAAGGGTAAAACTTTTCTTAGTGAAATAAAATTTTCCTTAATAAAATAATTCATAGAGAAAAATAATTTTCTTTAAGAAAATATGTTTGTGATTTTTAACATAGAGGAATGGAAAATTCTTAAGGAAATCTTATTGAATCAATAATTTCCCCCTTTTTAGAAAGCACAAAAAACCTTTCAAAAAATAATATAAGGGATATGGAATTTTTTTTTGAAATATAAAAGAAAAACTTATCTTCGTTTACTTATGAAAAATTATGAATACGACTAACTCTCACTTAGGTTTTGAAATCCCTAAGGATTGTATTCTAGTATTTCTTATAAAAGTTACTTTTTCTTGCATAAGAAAGTATTCTTTAATTAGAATCCACCTTACTTAAACTCCACCTTACTTAGGGTATTCTCTTATTTTTTACTTAATATTATTTTGATCATTATTTCCCCCCCTTTATGATTTTCAAAAATGAATAGAGAGAATGAAAAAAGTACCCAAAATATTAAAACTATACAAAACAAAACAATTGAAGGATAGAAATTTTTTCATTATTCTCTAAAAAAAATACCACAAAAGATAATATTTTCATGAAAATAATTCATCCTTGTTTTACTTTGGCATGATATTCCACAAGGTAGTCTTTAAATTCTTGAGCTCTTTATGATCTTCCTCAAACCACTTGAGCAACTGATCATGATCCTGATTTTTCTTTTCCAATGCCTTGATTTTTTCATCTTGAAACTTTAGGATTTCTTCCTGAGACTTCACTATTTCTTAATATTGATTGAAATTTTATTGCAACTCATCCCTGAGTTACCTTTATCTCTTTAAATTTAATGCAACTGAATTTAACTTTCCATTCAGATTTTTATCCTCTTGTTTCCAGAATACTTTCTCAAGATTCATCTTTTCTAAAAAACATTTTGAAAGATTTTTGATTCTGTCATCTGACTTATCAAAATCATCTTTTATTGAATCTTGGAAATCATAAAAAATTATAATGTCTTCAATTGTTCTTTTAGACTATTTTTTTATTTCCTTGCATGATCCCCTATGAAAATCATAACCGATATAAAAAGTTTTGAAATCTACCTCTAGATTTATAAAATTTTCCATCACCATGATTAATGAATATGACTTCTGACTGAAAGAATATTAAAGTAGACGACATCTAGAATCAATAATACAGATAAAAGGTATTGTGTTCACTAACTTATTTAAAGACTGAACAACAAAATCTTGACCAATTAAAGATAATGATTTAGAATCTAATTCCCTTGTAGGAGAGGATACTTTTTATAGCTCTTCAGCTTTTCTCTTTGATGATCCCCAAACATCATTCTTATATTTTACAATTTCACCCCTCTTAGGTGTATCATCAAACACCTATTTTACTTTATAAACATTGGAAATAACCTTTTCAGCCCTTGGAGACTCATGCTCACTATTAGAATGTTTTAATATCTTATCTTCATCAACCTCTTCTTTCTCAGCATCTTCCTTAACATCATTAGGCTGGATGAAATCATGGTTTCTACCCTCACCATCAGTAGGTTTATCAACCTCTTCCTATCCATCATCTTTTTTTTATTTAAGAAACATTTTGGGTTGAATCAACCTAGGATGTTCAGATTGAAAGATTATCAAAATAACTTTCCTTATCCTAATATTATTTTAATTGCTTAATCACATCACCAATCTCATCTTCTTCCACTTATTTTTCTTCTTCTAATTATTCTTCTTGAACTATATATTCTTCCACAATAGGTTCCAGAATTGGAATTTTATTTCCTGGAGTTTCTACTGGAACTGGTTCTTGGAGAAAATATTCTGGTACGTGAATCTTTTCAGAGGATTTATTATAATCTTTGAGAAGTTCTTGGATGATCTTGGCTTCAGAAATTTTCTTTTTCAGCTTCTTATGTTTTTCTTGCCTTTTAAGCTCTTCAGAAGCTTAAATTTTCAAGTCTTTCTCCTTAGTAGGATCTATGCCAAAGCTTGGATATCATTTTTTCTTGTTCTTCTTCTATTCCCTCAACTTCGCTACCACTTCATCAGGGAATGTTTTTTGATTTTTTGGCTTTAGTGGTGCAGAATAGATTTCCAAAACTATAGATTTTACATTGGTTTCTAGTTCCTTATCTTTTCTCTTTTTCCAAGATATCTTGAAAGTTTCTCCTACTTCCCTTTTCTTGGATAAATCTTGAAATTCACTTTCAAAAAGATTATAAAACTCTCCTAATTTGGTATTCAATCTTAATTTCATCATTCTCATGGTGTCGTCACCCAGTAACATAATCTTGAAGGTTCTTGGTTAGAAATGCAGGGAATTTTGAAGGATTCAAAACAAAGCACTATGATCTTTGAGAAAATCACCAGATACATGATAATATGAGACTTTAGACTTCAATTCTTAATGTTGGTGATTTTCAGAAGGATGTAATTTGTGATATGTACCTTTCTCAGGTTATCCAAAAAGTCTAAAATAAAGATATCACTTTTCTTTAGGGAGTCCTTATCTCCCTTTCTCAGAATGAGGAAACCCTATACCCATAAAGCTAAAAATTTTATGTTCATTTATAGATGGTTGATATTTCGTGATTTTACTCCCATGAGTCCAAGGCACTCAATTTCCATTTCATTCTCAAAGACTCTAGACTAATATGGAAACTTGTGAGTGGAGAATATATCCTCACCTTTATAATAAATTCTTATAGTATTTGTTTTCATATTTAAAGATAGAGAATATTTTTTCCCATATCTTTTAAACGGAAACTTTTCCCTTCCACCTTCCTCATAAAAACTGATTGTGTCATAAAAATCTATAAGAATGTTAGGATAAACCAGATCCTGATTCTTGGGATTAGTAACAAAAAAACTCTCCCATCCATTCCTCTTGATATTATTCATAATAAACGAATTATACTTAAGAAAGAATTTTGGGTCAACCATCCTATCCATGTAGATTTTCCAATCCTTAATTTCCTTATTTTAAGACATCTATTTCTGCGGGGAAGCTTCAAGTGACATACGGAGTGTAAGAAAACTTGGATAGCTAAATGACCTTTTTAAAGAGAAGCAGATCTTTGGTGCCCAAAGTCTTGAAAACCGGCATGGGACAAGTAATGAGGGAGGGGGTTATTTATATATGTTTCAAGGCAATGGTTGGAATTCCCTATTTGATCCAACAATTGAATTAAACCTGATATGACATAATGGTTGAGATGAATGCCAAAGAAAGATTTGGTAGGTTCCAATCTTTTGAGGTTTCAAGGAAAAAATCAAATTTACGGAATGTGAATCTGATAGAGTTTTATTAAAATAGGATAAAAATACTGAAAATTAAAAAAAATCCATTAAGAAAATTTAATTAAGGAAATATAGATTCTGAATTTCTTAGAAAAAGAATGTTAGTATAGATAATATTTTTCATGATTAACTTAGATTTTGAAAAAATTTATTAAGGAAAGGAAATTTTTGATTCCAGAATTTTGGATTTCAAAAAAAAATTGGTTAGAATTTTTTTTGCCACAAAAACAATTTATTATGAAACAATTTTGGTTATTAAAATATTTGATTAAGAAAATAAATTTTTGGTTACAAAAAAATGGTAAACAATAAATATACCCCCTATAAAAATGAATTTCTTAATGTAAGGAGATAGGTTTAAAAAAAAAGTTAACATGGAAGATTAACTTATGGTTATCATTCTTAAATTTTGTTTAATGTATTCAAATATATCAGAGGGCAATGTTTTGGTAATAATATTAGTAAGTTGATCTTTCATTCCGATAAATTGTAAAATAATATATCCTTTGAGTGTGTGATCCCTAAGAAAGTGATGCCTAATATCTACATGTTTTGCATAAGAGTAATGTGCATGGTTTTTTCTTAGGGAAATGATACTTGTATTATCACACAATATCTATGTTTTGATAAAACTTATGCCATAGTCTGTGAGTGTGTATTGCATCAACAACACATGAGCACAACAACTTCTAGCTGCTACATATTCTGCTTCAGTAGTAGAAAGTGAAACTGAGTGTTTCTTCTTACTAGACCAAGAAACTAATGAATATCCTAATAAATGAAATGTTTCGGATGTACTTTTTCTATCTATTATACATCCCCCAAAATCGGCATCTTAATTTGTTTTAAAACAAAATCATTTCCAAAAGTATAGAAAAGTACTAAATCCATGGTTCCTTTTAAATAGAAAAAAATTATTTTCACTAATTTTAAATAATATTCCTTTAGATTATATTGATATATTATACATAAGAATATTGAAAACATTAATTATGGACAACTAGCTGTTAAGTATAATAAACTTCTTATCATAGCTCTAAAAGATGTTTGATATACTGGTTTCCCAACTTTATCAAGATCAAGAGAATTTGAGGTACTAATTGGAGTGATTATATATTTAGTGTTGTCATATATATACATTTTAAGAAGATATTTAATATACTTATGTTGAGATTTATAAGTTCCTTCTGGTTTTTGAGATATTTTAAAACCTAGGAAAAATGTTAACTCACCCATCATACTCATTTCAAACTCAAATTTCATGAGATTCGCAAACGAATCAATTAAATATTGCTGAGTTGATCAGAATATAAATTCATAAACATATATTTTAACAAATTTTTTTTTCTTATCTTTCTTTATAAAAAGAGTTGGATCAGCAGTTCCCTTAACATAATTATTTTGTAACAAAAATCCCATGAGTCTATCATACTATGATATTGGGGCTTGTTTAAGTCCATATAAAGATTTGGTAAGTTTGAAAAAATATTCAAGATGTTTTGTGTCTTTAAATATAGGTCTTTGTTTAATATAAACTTCATCTTGAACATATCCATTAAGGAAATCACACTTCATGTCCATTTGAGAAATTTTGAAATTAAAGAATGCTGCAAAGACAAGTACAATAAGAATAATTTCAAGTCTAGCTACTGGAGTATAGGTTTCTTCATAGTCTATTCCTTCTTGTTGATTATATCCTTTAGAAAATAATCTAGCTTTATTTATAACTATGATTCCATTTCCATCACATTTATTTCTAAAGACCCATTTTACTCTAATTACTAAAGTTTCCTTAGGTCTTTCAACCAAGGTCCAAACTTTGTTCCTTTCAAATTAATTTATCTCATCTTGCATGGATTTAATCTAATCATCATAACCTAAAGCTTCATTAGTGTTTTTTAGTTCTAATTAGGAATGTAATTCTAGATGTTCTACTTCATTTCTTAAATAACTTCTAGTCCTTACTGGTTGATTTACATCACTAATGGTTCTATCACTGGGATGATTCTTAATAAACCACTAATTCAGGCTTTGCAAAACCTATTCATCAACATAAGGTAGAAAATATTATGGGTTAAATACTTAAGAAACATTTTCTTGAGTATTTTCATTATTAGAAGAATCTTCTATCAATGGTTGATAATTAGTTTTTTAAAACACATCCGAGGATGTAGGTTGGGGTTGTTTAAAAAAAGGACTAGTTTCATAAAATTTAACATGCACTATTTCTTCAACAATATAAATATTTTTGTTAAAAAATCTGTAAGTATTATAAGTAGTGGAATAGCCTAGAAAATTCCTTCATCAAATTTGGGTTCAAATTTATGTAAGTTATTTTTAGTATTTAAAATGAATACTTTTCATCCAAAAACTTTAAGTAATAAAGTCTAGGTTTTCGACCAGTCAACAATTGATAAGGTGTTTTCTTAATAAAAGGTCTGATTAAAACTTCATTTATAGTATAACAAGTAGTGCTAATAGCTTCATCTCAAAAATGTTTATCAATAGAATATTCACTCAACATGGTTCTAGTTATATCTTGAAGAATTTGATTTCTTCTTTCAACAACACCATTCTGTTAAGGAGTTCTTGGGGATGAAAAGTTATGATTAATTCATTTATTACTATAAAAAGTTTCAAAATATGAATTTTGAAATTATCCTCCATGTTAAATATGAATAGTTATCAATGGAAGGTTTTCCTCATTTTTAACTTGAACTCTAAATTTTCTAAAATTTGAAATGGCTTCATATTTCTTTTCTAGAAAATATATCCATGTAAATCTGGTATAATCATAAACTAAAAAAATATATAGTATTTGCCTCCAATACTTGTAGTTTGTGTTGGTACAAAAAGATCCATATACACTAACTGTAATGCATCTAAAGTTGATACTTCACCGATTGATTTAAAACATTATTTATATTTCTTTCCATATTGAAAAGGATAAAATTTTTTAAAGAATCTAATCTAAGCTCCAATAGATCCTTAACAAGTATTTTATTTGAGAGTTTGTATAGGTTCCTAAGGTTATAATGTCCTAGTCTTCTATGTCGTAACCAAGATTGATCTTCCATTTCACTAAGGCAAGGTAGGTCTTGGCTCCTAATGTCTTATAAGTTTAGTGTATAAATATTCTCATACCTATGGGAAGAAATAATAAACTATTCCTTAGAATTGTGTGCTAAGAATTTATCATTTGTAAAACTCACAAGGTAACCTTCATCACATAATTTTCTTATGCTAATGAGGTTGTTCTTAAGATCTTTAACATATAAAACATCTGAGATCAAAGTTTTTCCAAGAAGAACAATGTTACCTATACCATCAATTTCTCACTGATCATTATCTCTGAAAGTTACTTTTCCTACTTTCCTCTTGATAATATTTTCAAAGAATGTTTTGTTACTAGTCATATTTTGGGAACGTCCACTATCCACATACCATGTATTATTGTTGGTACTATGTTTATTTTCCTAAAAATAAAAGATTTATACTTTCCAAATACAAACATTCTTGGATCCGGAAATTTCAAAAAGTAAGATCTTAGGAATTCACATTTTATTTAAAAAATAAGCTTTATGAAAACCTAAATATTGGGTTTTATTTAAAGAACAATTTCTTTTCGAATGTACACCACATTGACATTTAGTACAAAAGGGAGAACTTTTATGTACAAAATAACTATTACTAAAAACTATTTTTGAGTGAGTATAACCAATTCCTGAACTATTATTTAGAGGATGGAGTTTTGAATACATTTTATCAAATTATTTTTTCTCCAAAGTAAAATTTGATAAAAGTTTCATTAAGGAAAAAATTTTGGATTTCAGTCTGACGACTAAATTCTTATCCTCAAAGTTATTAGTCTTAGAACTTGGGTTATTCTCTAGAATATTTTTCTTAGAAATAATATTCTCAAGATACTTATAAAGTTTATCCTTATCAGAATTAGATTCTATAAGGTTTTTAGAAACACTTTCAAAATAAAACTTTTTCTGATCAAGATACTTAGAAAGATATGATACTTCTTTAGTTAAAACATAAATTCTAGAATTTTATTTCTCTAACTTATTTTTTATTTTACAGTTTTCATTTTCAAGTAATTTAGAAAACCTAGAAACTTATTCAAATGAAGGTAATGTATTTTATTCTAATGAGGAAGATTCATCATATGAAGATTCATAATATTCATCATTAAAAAATTAGCATCTAAAGAAATATTAGTTAAGGATTAAGCATTGTGTACCTTAACCATAAGACAATTATTTTGAATAGGTAATATTGATATAAGACCAATATTCTTCTGAGTAGAAGATTCATAATCTGAAGATTCATCTGAAGAGTCACCACTACTGGAACTCCGAGTGCCATTTTCTTTGAGGACTTTCTTATCCTTAAACTTGTAATACTTATTTCTGTTTATTTAAAAATTCTTTTCCTTCCTATCTTATTTCTTAAGCATAGGACAATCACGTTTGACATGTCTAGCCCTTTTACATTCATAAGAGGTTACTTCCAAATATTTCTTGTCCTTTCTATCTTTCTTCTTATATCTGTATTGAAAATATGTCTTTCCCACAATCTTGTTCATCCTTCGAGAAATATTGGCTAATTCATTTTAGGAATGATCACTATCGCTTGATTCATATATAACAACAACTTTATTAGCTTTAGATCTAATTAACCTTTCTGAAGTCTTGGATTTATATGTATTAGTGAAAGCTACACTTCCATTATCATTCTTATTTTTGTTGAAATCACTATCTCGCTTCATCCTTGTTTCATGTTGAAGAAGATTTCCAAATAACTCATCAAGAGTAATGTTAGATACTTTTCTATTTTCATTAATAACTATCCTTTTAGATTCCCACTAATTAGGCATGATTTGAATTATTTTATCCACAAGAACTTCATCATCAAGAGCATTCTCTCCCATAGATTAAAGACTATTGAAAATGGTTATAAATATTTGTTGTACTTCTCAAATAGGTTCTTTATAAGGAAATAAGAATCCATGATATTTATCTCTTAATATAGAACTTTTAGTTTCTATCACTTTAGAAGTTCCAAAATGCATAAATTCAAGTTTCTTCTAGATGTAGTTGGTAGCCTCACAAGAAGATATTTGACTATATATATTCCTGGTCATAGAACACAAAAAATTATTTCATACCTTTTAATTTAGTTTATATTCTTTTTTTTCTTGATTAGTGAAGGTTTTGACTTCCTTATCTGGAATTTTGTAATCCCCATTGAGAATTACAAAATTTTCTACTCTAGTGTTATTGAAAAAAGTCTTCATCCTATCTTTATTGTACTCATAATCTTCACTATCAAAAAATTTGTGGTCTGGTAGGATTAAGGTTGTTAATAGAACCAAAATTTACACATACTATTATATAATAAAATAACTTTTCCACAAAACATGTTAATATAAAAAGTTTATAAACAAAGATAAAAATATTTAAGCTAAACTTAAACAAGAAAAGTTAACAAGAAGAATTTAGAACAAGGGAAAACATGAGTATGAAAACTTATGTATGAGTATAAGTATTTCAGAAACCTCATCTGATACCAATTGTAGGATCAAAATAGTGTATGTAGATTCTCAATTACAAGTAGGGGTGAATTGTAGATTAAAGAACTTCTGTTTTTTAATCTTAAAGAAATTTTTTTTAACAAAGTTAAACAAGTTAAATTCACAAACCCTCTTTCATTGTTAACTGTACAAAAAACTTACTTAGGGTCCAGAAATATGAATCTGGAAAAGAAACTTAAGAACATTATACTTAAAGAAAGATTCTACCTTAAAGAATAGAAAATCTTATTTATCAGAGTAAGTAAAAATACAAGAAAGTATAAGAAAGCTATACTTTCTTTATTTATAAAAATTCAACATAAATAAAACTTGAAACAAGAATAAGAAACAAGTAAGAAATCTTTTAACCCAAAGAGTAGGGTATCTAACAACCTTGGATAAAGGTCCCTTGTTTTATACTTTAAAATATATGTCTTACCCACACCAGGGTAAGCCCTTGATAAGAATATCAGAGTCTATCTTGATATCCCCGCAAGCCCTCGAACATTAAGGTAGTCAGAACCTCTGTCTTCCTATATATATAAGCTCACGATTGTACTCATCAACAATCAGAATCTCACAAAACAAGCTGAAGAAGATGTTCATGGTTGAACATGGTGTTTATAAATTGCACAAGGCACAAGAGTCCTTCTCTCTCTATAAATCACTTCAAAACATGTAATATCTAGGATCATCAGTTGATAGATAGATAAAGAGATCATTCAAATGAGTTCCTATTTATGGGAAAAACTTCAACGGTCGTCTCCCTCCTCCAATGGTCATATTTATCCTTTAATATCAGAGGGACCTGTATACATGTCACTCAACCAACAATTATTTAGAAACAAATTATACGACATCATTTCATTATAAAAACATGTGCAAGGAAAATGAATTATCTTGGACAAATATGAAAAATCCATATTCTAGGGAAAAATAGAATTTAGAGTCTAAACAAATAATCAATTGGATTATAGAATCAAATGGATATTCAGATTCTATTTTAGAAAGAATTAGGAATCTAAATTCTATATTTTTCAGAGTCTGAATTTTGATAAATTTGGAGTCTGAATTTTGAGGAATTCGGAGGAATTTAGAGTCTGAATTTGGAGTTTGAATTTAAAATAATTCTAAGTCTAAATGTCAAAAAATTCAGAGTATGAATTTTAGAGAATTTGGAGTCTAAATTTCATAGAATTAAAAGTCTGAATTTTAGACAATTTGGAATATGAATTTCAGGGAATTCAGAGTCTGAATATAGTATGAATTGGTAATTTAAGAAACTGTATGATTCCAATGTTTTTGATAAGGATCTGAATTTTTTCCTTTAGTAAAAATTAGACTTGGTTTTGAGAATACATTGAATAAGATAATAAAAACCTAGGTAAGGGTTAATCTTTTCTTATTGAAATAAAATTTTCCTTAAGAAAATAATTCTTAGATAAAGATAACTTTCTTTAAGAAAATGTGTTTGTGATTTTCAAAACATAGAGGAATGGAAAAGTCATAAGGAAACCTTATTGACTCCACAAAATCAAGGTTTGGACCTTGGTTGAACGTTTGAAGGATCTTCTAATTATAGGAGTAAAGTGGGTAATATAGAATAAGAATGATGTAAATAGAACTATTTTATAGAATAAGTCAAGACTAGTTTCCAAGGGTTATAATCAAAAAATGGATATAGATTATGGATATATATTTTCACCGGTCTTGGCTTGAATCCATTTGAATACTACTGGATTTTGTAGCTCATTTTAATTTTACTCTATTTCAAATAAATTTTAAGAGTTAATTAATTAATAGATATGTTTATAAGGAAGTTTATTTTAAGAAAACTTCTGGTGTTAATAATTTATATTTTTTAGAACATGTTTTTAAACTTTCCAAAGAACTTTATGGACATAAACACACTCTGAGTGCTTGGTATGATGAATTCTCAGATTTTTTGCTTTAAAATAAATTTTCAAAAGGAGTAGATAACCTAGATCATTTTTCATGAAATTATTTAAGGGTACTATCATTGTTTGAATTTATGTTGACGGAATTATTTTTTTCTCAACTAAGAAAAATATAATAGACATTTTATCAGAACATGTATAGTGTAAGTTTGATGTGGGCATGATGGATGAAATTAATTTCATCATTGGATTATAAATGACTCAGATACTAGAAGGAACTAATTTACTCAACATAATTTTATAGAAAAATTATTTAAGAATTTTGTTTTTGACATTGCCTCAAATATCTGTACTTCAGTAGGTACCTCCTGTAAGATTGGCCTTGATGAATCTTAGAAACCAGTATATCAAAAATTGTTTAGAGGGATGTCCAAAAATTTATTTTTCTTGATGTATAGTCAAATGGATATTATGTAATTTGTGTTCTTGTGTGGGAGGTTCCAATAAAATCTTAAGTAATCCCATCTTAAGTTATCCAATAGTATCTTTGACCACTAAAAAGTAACTTCAAAACTTGGCTTATTATATTCAAGCATAATTGAGTTAACTTAGAAGAGTAATTCGAATGCTAATTTTATTGATTTTAGAATGAATCAAAGGGGAAACTCCATAACTTTTCATTTATTAGGAGTGTATCTAGTTTCATGTTCTAACAAGAAACAACATTAATTTTCATTTTACATTGTTAAATCCAGATATGTGGTAGTTGAACGTTTTTATGTACAATTGTTATGGATGAAAACCACACTCAAAGATTTCTATTTGAGATTCTCTTAAAGTTTGATTATTCATAATAGAAAAAGAAATATATATTTGTATATAAATCCATCTCATCACTCACATGTGAATCACATATATATATGATACTATTTCCTTTAGGATCACACACAAAAAAGAGATATCATTCTTAGATTTATTGAAATTGAAAACCATCTTGCTGAAATTTTCAAAAAACATTTAAATTTAGGTGTATTTGAATATATTAAATATAATTTAGGTAAAATAAACCCAAAGTGATCATGATTTCTCCCTACCATTTCCCTATATTTTGAAATTGAAAAACTCCTCATGAAATAGGGAATAAATTCATTGTTTTTGAATTGTGATAACTTTTCAAGTAAGTACTTTATACCAACTAGAAGTTTAATGAACAAATGAAAAATGAATGAAACTTATAAAAATTACATTGAATTTATACTAGAATAATATCTAATATAGGTTAACTATAACACTCTGAGATTTTTATGAAATATTTCTCTTTAAATAATTTTATTTCTTCGATAGCTTGCGTTGCATGCAACAATGAGTTTAAATGAACTGTGTAACATTATTAAAACATTATATATCCATTATTTCTTAGATGTTGGATTGGTGGCTATGTATATTAATAACTAAATTATGAAAAATATATGGTCTAAAAATTTATAAAATCAATTCATTAGTTAATAAATGATTTTAATAAAAATAAAAATTATTTGAAAAAAAGTCATGTTTTTTATGAAAAATTGTTTTTATGTGTGAAATGAACTTTATATTAATAAATTAAATTAATAATTGGTGTATTATTTTAATTAGAGGAATATTTTATTTACTTTACCAAATATTTTAAATATTCAACAAATTGTTTCTAGGCATAGGATAAGAAAAAATCCAGTTTTATGCTTAAAAATGCATTTTTTTAAAAACATTTTTTTGTTGCATTTTATGTATTTAATTTAAAATTATTTTCCACCATTTATTGGTATTTAATTATATAAAGTGAATTAAATATATATAATCATGAGATTCATATTTGGTAAATAGGCCCTTTTTATTTTTGGTAATCATATATAGGAACTATGGTAAATTTTATCACCACAATAAAGGGTAAATCATGTTAATCTAGATCAAAAACTAGTGATGAGGCCCTAATTATTCATCCTAATTATTAATTTGTAAAATTAATTATAACCTTAACAAATTATTATTTAAATTGAGTTATTTAATGTAACACTCCATGTAAATAAAGAATATGACATTTTCATATTTATCCATATTTGTGAATAAAATATAAATATTACTTTAAAGGGAACACTATGCTCGATGGCATTCCCAATATGCAACAACAAGTTTCTTGGGAATCATAAGTTGCACTCTAATAATAAAATAATATTATTTTAAATGGTAGTTAACGCCTAGCCGTTGTAATGGCAGGAATGAACAGAACTAACTACAAAATTATTATATATGTTCGTCAAATATTTTTTACTTTTTAAAATAAATGTTAAAATGTGAATGAATCCATTTTTAAGTGTAAATATTCTAATATTCTTTAAAAGGCAGATTAACCGCCTTTTGATAGAGAACCCCTCTCAAATACTTTTTTTTTGAAAATTTTATATGTTATATTTGACAAAATAAAATTCTTTTTAGAATCGGGACATCAAAATTTACTTTGTATAATGTTTTGGTATTTTTCCGACAAAGTTCATTTTTTTAATGAATAGTGTAAAATGCTGTATTTTAATTCAAAACCTCCTTTTAATATAATTTATTTATATGATTAGATTATATTTTTAATTTTTTTTAATGTGAAATTATATTCTATTTTTACCATTTAATCCAATGGTGGTCATTGGAATTAATTTCACTTTGAAATTGGACTTAAACTAGTGTCAACATTTTAATAGATATTGTTTCTTAAAAACACGCTATTTGTTTTGACAGTAGGAATTAAATATTAAATTAATTAATGAAACTTATATGTTTGTAATTTTGTAAAATATGCATCATTTTTGAATTCATAATATCAAAAATATCTTAGGGTGAATTTTTGGTATTTTCCTGAAAAACTTCAATTTTTGATAAATAGTGAAACCACTAAGTGGTGGTTAATAAACTGATTTTTCATTTAAATGAAACTGTACCACTTCTGTGATTTGAATTTAAAAAATCCGACATAAATGGTTTTCATTAGGAAGTAAAATGTGGTTCAATGAGATTAAAATAAATTTTTGGTGAATAATATCTTTTAAGTTTTATTAATCACGATTATAGGCAATTAGTGTAATTTAAGGTAAAGATAATGTTATAAAAATATGAAATGACCATGAAACATGTCCTACCCTTATTGGATGATTCATTTAAGACCAAGAAAATCCATGGGTAAACTTGGTGACCCCATGGAGCCACTTTGGTTGGAAAATTACATTAATAACTTTTTATTTAAAGTTAAAATAAAAATGTCACAAACATGTATTGTTTTACTAAAATAATTTTTACATGGGGTTATAATAGTCATATTTTTGACTATAAATATTATTTAGAAAGATAAAAATATTTAATAAATCATGATATTTTTTTTATAATTTTTATACACTAAATAAATTAAATTATTTATGACACCATGATGATGCAACGATTACCTCATTATTTAACTATTTAAATAAAATGAAAATATAATGTAAAATATAAGAAATAAACTTGTCAAAAACACATTTTATGGGTGGATTTAGAGCTATTATTACCTTATCCTCAAAATATATAATTTTGGGACCTTTAAAATCCGAAAAGCATATTATAATAAAGTAAAAGTTTATAACTTTTCAAGAGTGCCCCTCCTCTTCTCTTATAAAAGGCCCCCACCTCTACCATCTTACCCACACCTCCCAAGACTTTTAATTGTCCAAAACCTACCAATTTCATCACTCCACATCCCTCTATTAATCATTGAAGCCTCACCTTTAGCGGAATGCTCTTCAAGAAACCCTTTTGGTTCAAACCAAGAGGAGTTACCTGATTTTAAGGTAATGTCTTCACTTGTATTCTTTTGATTTATTTTGATTCTCCAACCACCCTAAACTCTTTTTATTACATTGTTTTTGTAAAAAAAATAGTATATTAAATATAATATGATTTTTTTATAATAATTACTCGAGATACACTTTCACACACCTCCGTCTAATGGTTAAAGAACATACTGTTTCTGTGGATGGCGAATTACTGCCTCACGAAACAATGATTGTTCAATATTCTTTTAACACCTTAAAATGTGTCCATTAAGATGTAACTATATTTATATATGATATATTATATTTTTATGTTTTCCTTAAGCTTCTGTATTTTTCATTTATGGCATACCTTTATGGTTTCCATTATGGGTAAACGTGATATCTTCATTTTAGGAAGTGCAGACTACCGCCACCTCAAAGTGATTTGATTTGTTGATTCCATATGTGGGACGTATAAAGGATGTAATTAATGTTATTACATATAAAATCCTACTAGAATTATAATATAACTTTATATAATTATTATTTCATTCCATTGAATATAAAAAATAGAAATGAAAGTAGCGTTCATGCGTACATACGGCTTACCATCTCCATGAACGGTACATTTCTTTTCTTATCTCCAAATGTTATGTATTGTTATAAGTACATATATATAATGGATATACATGTAATATATTACATCAAAATTATTTATATCATCCCGGAATTATAATATATATATATCTCATTTATTTTTAATTCCAATAATATGACAAAGAAATGAATGTAGCGTTCATGCGTACGTACGACCTACCATCTCCATGAACTGTGCATTTCATTTTTTATCTCCAAATGTTATGGAATAGTATAAAATTAATATAAACTGGATATATATGATATTTAAATCATTTATATTATTCTGGATATGATGTACCTATAAATTCATGGAAAATTCTTTTCCAACAAGGTCAATTTTGACTCATGTACTGAACATCGACAAAAACGTTTGATATGAACTCAAATTAATAAACCATTACTATAACATTTTAATATGTGATATTATATTTAAAGGATGTACTTAAGCAATTATAAATTTACCAAAGTTTATTATTTAGGAATATAAAGAAACGAACAAGAAAAGTCGGACTTAAGGTAAGGGATCCGACCTCTCTCTTTCTTTTTAAGTACTCTCTTTTATGTCATTTATTTTAAGATCATATTTATTATGTCTGGGGATGTTCTTTTATATTCCTCATATTGTAATTTTTATGTTCATATTATTAGAGACCCTATTTGATCTAATAAATCCATTTTTGGAAGTTTTAAGTGGCGCCGTTAGGCTGTCGAGTTTCCATAAGGGATTTTTCATCTCACTTTTATTCCCATGAGATTTATGCTACATTTGCCACAATTTCCATTGAGTGGTGTATGTAATATCCATTATTCTACTCTTTGTGTAAAATAATTTTGTTTATGAGTATTTACATCAATGTTGTATGACCCTTCTTTCGTGGGGTGTACGTTTCGAAAGTTTCCCAAATCTGTAAGGGACATCGTCTCAATCTCCTTTCATTTAGGCATATTTTGTTTTATACACAACTTTCTTTTATACGGTGTATAAAGCAATTTTACTTTTACATTTATTCAAAAGGAATATTTTTATATGAAACATTTACTAAACGACAAAAGGGAAGTTTTTTTGTCGTACGTATGTGGCGACAACGACTTCTCCGCCGCCGTGACCATTATTTGAGTTTCGGCTTCCTCTACAAGCCATAACTTTTTTTTGAATGAAAAATAAATACCATGTTTTAATTTTCTTTTATTTTGGTATTGAAAATGGTTTTCATAATGTTTTTATATCAATGTTTTGTATTGATATCTTCTGATTGATAAGCGGAAATGATATGTTTCCTTTTTGCATATTTTATGTGATACGATTATGTTATGGTTCTTGGGAATTGTTATGAAGACGAGTTGTTCCGTGATAAACTAAGGGCGGGTGAGCCCGATATATCTCTCCAATGAATTGGGTAATGTAAAGGATTTAAACTCTAAGGTTTTTCTAAAGAGATTTAGGGAATATACTGTGATGGGCATTCCAAACGTAACCATGAGGGTTACTCCCTACGTAATAATGTTATGAATTCCTCAAGTTACCTTTATGTCTTATGATTTCAATTAGTTATTCATAAATATTATGATTTCATGAGGTAAGTTAAATTGCTTATGTTTTATGAGAAAAGTATGATTTCCTTGATTCTTATGTATACATGGACTAATGTTCTCTTTCCGTATTGTTATAACCCTTACTGAGCCTTTTATGCTCATACCAAGTTTTTTTGAAATGTTTTTTAGAGGACATAAAGGTGAATAGGGTCAAGGATGGGATCAAGGAAATATCAGGCTGTCTAAAACAAGGAACAAGACATGACACCTATGTTCAAGAGTTTTAATTTTGTGAAAATAATGGAAGCTGAGTAGATGTGCCTACTTTGTAATCTTTGAGATGTAATAGTTATGTCCTAATTCTCTAAAACTTTAAACCTGAAAATATCCTCAATGTGAATTATTCATTTAATTCAATAATAAGTAATGTTTAAGGCCGGGTCCTTATAGTTGGTATCAAAGGTCGGTTTAGATAACTATAGAGGTTAGGGTATTCTCTAAGCATAAGTGACATTACCATAATGGCTAGGATTTCAGAAAGAGTCATAGTTTTTAGATAAAGTGAATGAGTAAGTATATCTTAGTGTTTATCTTCCTCATTAGTACATGATAATTTTGTTGATATACTCACACAGAAATTTGTTGTTTTAGTAAATGGATAAATATAGCAGGCACCAAAGTGACAATGGGTTTGAAGGAAACTGTGGTGGTTCTCTGATTAAGAGACTGGATGAAATGGGGGATTCAATGAGAAATCTCGTGGTTATTCTAAACCTACTTTCAGGAGTCATGATCAACCACTTTAACCTTGGTGAGTTCTCTAATGCATCTTGTATGAGAGAACCAACTCGATGTGGAAGTTCAGGTGATAATTATAAAGGTAACCATTAGGGTTTATATGATCCTTACTTTTGAGGTAATTATGCGTTACTATATGTTATGATGGAAAATGAAAGGAATGAGATAAACTTGAGGTTAAAATATGTTATGATTATTTTTTAATATTTTATCTCATTTTGAGGAATGTTTTAAGAATTATATAGTTTTGGAAAAAGGACAACACACAGACCGCGTGAAAACTTGTCGCGTCCGACAAAGCTGCAAGAATCGAACCCACAACCAAAGTGCAACTGGTATTTATTGTCTACCACTGGACTACATGAAGTCCCTGGTTAGTATGAATTATCCATTTTAGCTAGATGATTTTATGAATTAAGTGTAAGTTGATTTTGTGTTATCTATGGAAATTATTAACCTATCAAGGAGGATATGTGATTAGGTTAATTACTTTTCAATATGAGACTTTTAGATCAACTTATGTTATTTGGAGATAAGTGTTAATTTGTACCTTGGAAGACTATGTGATGAAATCCTTAAAATATTTGGGTTTCAATTTTAGTTTGGTTTACTTTGAAGAATTTTATGGATAGATGTTTATTGAATGTTCTTTGTTGAACTTTGGGTATTGTTTGAAAAATTTTAGAGATTAAGAATAGATTTTTTTATAAAGGATTATCCTTTTTGGGTATTATCTGATTTCATACTAACCTTTTTGGTTTTAGTTTTGGTTAAGTTCTAAAGACATGGGAAGTATATAGTTCTCTTTTTTGGATTAGGTGATTCTCTAGAAGTTGATTATAGCTCTCTTAATGTGAACAAGTCATCCTAAATACTCGTCTTTTGGAGAAAATATGAGTTCATGTAAGAAATCTAATAAAAGTTGAAAGTCAACATGACAAGTAATTATGTTTCCTTATGTTTTAGGTAATCTCATAAATAAATTCCTCAATGAAAAGTAACTTAAAACAAAAAAATTTTCTATTAATTTTTCCTACTGGGGAATCAAATACCGTTTAACCCATCACAAGTTTGTGATTTTCTTATGGTTAACTTTTTCCTAAACATGTTTTCTATCACTCTCCATAAGAACATGACCCTTTGTTTTTTTCCTCCATATCCATGTTTTCCTACATGTAATCCTAGTATGGGTTAACTCGGGTGACCATTGTACTTCTATTTATTTATTTTAAAGTGATAGTTTTACTGACTCTTGTTCCGATGTGGGATTTTCAATGAAGTTTCCAAGTCCAATTTTAAAATTGCGAGGACACAATTCCCAAAAGGGGGGAAGGATGTAACACTCCAGGTAAATAAAGAATATGAAATTTTTATATTTATCCATATTTTTTAATAAAATACTAATATTACTTTAAAGGGAACGCTATGCTCGATGGCGTACCCAATACGCAACAACGAGTTTCTTGGGAATCATACATTGCACTCTACTAATAAAATAATATTATTTTAAATGGTAGTTAACGCCTAGACATTGTAATGGAGGGAATGAACATAAATAACTACAAAATGATTATATATGTTTGTAAAATATTTTTACTTTTTAAAATAAATTTTAAAATGTGAATGAATCCAATTTTAAGCGTAAATATTCTAATATTCTTTAAAAGGTTGATTACCTGCCTTTTGATGGAAAAAAACTATTAAATCTTTTTTTTGACAATTTTATATGTTATATTTTACAAAATAAAATTATTTTTAGAATCGGGACATCAAAATTTACTTTGTATAAATTTTTGGTATTTTTCCGACAAAGTTCATTTTTTTAATGAATAATGTAAAATGCTGTATTTTAATTCAAAACCTCCTTTTAATCTAATTTATTTATATTATTAGATTATATTTTGAATTTTTTTAATGTTCAATTATATTATATTTTTACCATTTAATCCAATGGTGGTCATTGGAATTAATTTCACATTGAAATTGGACTTAAACTAGTGTCAATCTTTTAATAGATATTGTTTCTTAAAAACACGCTATTTTTTTGACAGTGGGAATTAAATATTAAATTAATTAATGCAACTTATATGTTTTTAATTTTGTAAAATATGAATCATTTTTGAATTTGTAATATCAAAAATAGCTTAGGGTGAATTTTTGGTATTTTCATGAAAAAGATCAATTTTTGATAAATAGTGAAACCACTAAGTGGTGGTTAATAAACTGATTTTTCATTTAAATGAAACTTTACCAATTATGTGATTTGAATTTCAAAAATCCTACATACATGGCTGTCATTAGGAAGTAAAATTTGGTTCAATGAGATTAAAATAATATTTTTGTGAATAGTAACTTTTAAGTTTTATTAATCGTGATTAAAGGTAATTAGTGTAATTTAAGGTAAAGATAATGTTATAATAATATTAAATGACCTTGACACATGTAATACCCTTATTGGATGAGTCATGGACGACCAAGACAATCCATGGGTCAACTTGGGGACCCCATGGATCCACTTTGGTTGGAAAATGACATTAATAACTTTTTATTTAAAGTTAAAATAAAAATGTCACAAACATGTATTGTTTTACTAAAACAATATTTTACATGGGGTTATACTAGTCATAATTTTGACTATAAATTTTCATTATAAAGATAAAAATATTTCCTACATCATGATATTTTTTTTATAATTTTTAGACACTAAATAAATTAAATTATTTATGACACCATGATTATGCAGCGATTACCTCATTATTTAACGATTTAAATAAAATGAAATGATAATGTAAAATATAAGACCTAAACTTGTAAAAAACCTATTGGATTGGTGGATTTATAACTCTTATCACCTTTTCCTAGAAATATATAATTTTGGGACCTTTAAAATCTGAAAATCATTTTATAATAAAGAAAAAGATTATAACTTTCCAAGAGTGCCCCTCCTCTTCTCTTATAAAAGGCCCCCACCTCTACCACCTTACCCACACCTCTAAAGCCTTTTTCTCGGCCAAACCCTGCCCATTTAATCTCTCCACATACCTCTCGTCATCATTGAAGCCTCACCTTTGTCATAATTCTCTTCAAGAGACCCTTTTGGTTCAAACCAGAGGATTTACCCGATTTGAAGGTAATGTCTTCACTTGTGTTCATTTGATTTATTTTGCTTCTCGAACCCTCCTAAAATCTTTTTATTACATTTTTTTGTAACAAAAACAGTATCTTTAATATACTAGGATGTTTTTATAAGAAGGATTTGAGCTACACTTTCACACACCTCCGTCTAATGGTTAAATAACATACTGATTCTGTGGATGACGAATTACTGCCTCACGAAACGATGATTGTTCAATATTCTTTTAACTCCTTCAAAGGTGGCCATTAAGATGTCACTATATTTATATATGATATATAATATTTATATGTTTTCTTTAAGCTTCTGTATTTTTCATTTATGACATACCTTTATGGTTTCCATTATGGGTAAACACGATATCTTCATTTTAGGAAGTGCGGACTACCGCCCCCTCAAAGTGATTTGATTCGTTAATGCCATATATGGGACTTATAAAGGATGGAATTAATGGTATTACATATTATATACTACTGGAATTATTATATACCTTTATATAATTATTATTTCATTCCATTGAATACAAAAAAAATGAAAGTAGCGTTCATGCGTACGTACGACTCACCGTCTCCATGAACGGTACATTTATTTTCTTATCTCCAAATGTTATGTACTGTTATAAGTACATATATATAATGGATATAAATGTAATATATTACACCTAAATTATTTATATCATTCTGGAATTATAATATATATATCTCTAATTTAGTTTTAATTCCATTAATATGACAAAGAAATGAAAGTAGCGTTCATGCGTACGTACGACCTACCGTCTCCATGAACGGTGCATTTCATTTCTTATCTCAAAATGTTATGGAATAGTATAAAATGAATATAAACTGGATATATATGATATTTAAAGCATTGATAATATTCTGGATATGATGTACCGATAACTTCATGGAAAATTATTTTCCAACAAGCTCAATTTTGACTCATGTACCGAACATCGACAAAAAATGTTTGATATGAACTCACATTATTAACCCATTATTATAACATTTTAATACGTGATATTAACTGAATAATAATCTTTAAAGGAGGTCCTTAAGAAATTATAAATTGACCAAAGTTTATTATTCAGGAATATAAAGAAATGAATAAGACAAGTCGGACTTGAGGTAAAGGATCCAACCTCTCTCTTTCTTTTTAAGTACTCTCTTTTATGTAATATCTTTTAAGCTCATCATTATTATGTTTGGGGCTGTTATTTTATATTACTCATACTGTAATTTTTTTGTTCATATTATGAGATACCCTATTTGATATCATAAATCCATTTTTGGATGTTTTAAGTGGCGTCGTTAGGCTGCCGAATTTTTGTAAGGGATTTTTCATCTCACTTTTATTCTCGTGATATTTATGCTACATTTTCCACCATTTAATTTGAGTGGTGTATGTACTATCCATTATTATACTTTTTTGTAATATACTTTCATTTATGAGTATTTACATCAATGATGTATGAACCTTTTTTCATGGGGTGTACGTTTCGAAAGTTGCCCAAATCGGTAAGGGACATCATCTCAATGTCCTTTCATTGAGGCATATTTTGTTTTAAACACAACTTTCTTTTATATGGTGTATAAAACCATTTGACTTTTATGTATAATCAAAAGGAATCATTTTATACTAAGATTTTACTAAACGACAAAAGGGAATGTTTTTTTTGTCGTACGTATGCAGCGACAACGACTTCTCCACCGCCGTGACCATTATTTGAGTTTCGACTTCTTCTACAAGCCATAAATTTTTTTTTGAATGAAAAATAAATAACATGTTTTACTTTTCTTTTATTTTGGTATTGAAAATTTTTTTCATAATGTTTTTATATCAATGTGTTGTATTGATATCTTGTGATTGAAAAGTGGAAATGATATGTTTCCTTTATGCATATTTTATGTGATACGATTATGTTATGGTTCTTGGGCATTGATATGAATACGGGTGGTTCCATGATAAAACAAGGGCGGGTGAGCCTGATATAGCTCTCCAATGCATTGGGTAACGCGAAGGAGTTAAACGCTAAGGTTTCTCAGAAGATATTTAGGGAATATACTGTGATGGGTATTCCAAATGTAACCATGAGGGTTACTCCCTATGTAAGAATGTTATGAATGCCTCAAGATACCTTTATGTCTTATGATTTCTATGATTTATTTGTAAATATTATGATTTAATTAGGTATGTTAAATTTCTTATGGTTTATTAGTAAAGTATGATTTCATTGATTCTTATGTATACATGGACTAATGTTCTCTTTCCGTATTATTATAACCCTTACTGAGCCTTTTATGCTCATGCCAAGTTTTTTTGAAATGTTTTTCATAGGTCATAAAGATGAATAGGGTCAAGGATGGGATCAAGGAAATTTCAGGCTGTCTAAAACAAGGAACTTGACATGACTCTTGTGTTCAAGAGTTTTAATTTTGTGAAAAAATGGAAGCTGAGTAGATGTGTCTACTTTGTAATCTTTGAGATGTAATAGTTATGTTCTAAATATCTAAAACTCTAAACCTGAAAAGATACTCAATGTGAATTATTCATTTAATTCAATAATAAGTAATGTTTATGGCCGGGTCCTTCTATTTAATGGGAACTTTTCCCTGAAAATTACTTATATATTATTTAAATCAAAGAAAGTTACAAAATGTCACTCTCTTTATTTTTAATACCCTTTATGTGTTCACATAGGGGAAAAAAATTAGTTATAAATGAATATTAATGATAATTTTGTAAATTATGAATTTATATCCATTATATAAATTTATTTATATTTTTTAGGTATTATATAATTACCATAAATTTTTACACAACACTTAAATAATATTTTTTCAATTAATGAAAAAAATAAAATAAATGATATTAAAAATATTAAAAGTGATATAATTTGAGTAGTATATAGTGTTTAATTAATTTAATAGGTTAATATGACATATTAGTGTTATGTTAAAATATTATATTTGAATAGAAAATTTTATTTATGTCTTTTAATTTAAATTAAATAAATAGTATACAAATTGACAATAATGATATTTTATCAAAAACATTATTTTGTTAAATTATTTTAAAATGATAAAAATATTTATATAAGACAATATGGTTATTATATTGTCTAAAATTTCATAAATTTACCACTTATGGTCTAATTTTTACCTTATAGGTAAAAATTACAACCTTTAATATCGAAAAAGTTGTTACTGTTGTTAAAATTAAAATTGGTTAACTAAGGGTTAATCAAAATTATAATGTTTAAAATAACACCAAAATATGTCTAAATTATTTTTTTGATGATATTACTACCCTATAGAACCTTATATTAGAATAAATGGACATTTGGAGGCATTTTTATTGATAATAAATTTATTATAATTTAATCTTTTGAGAAATTCCAAAAGTTCCCCTCACCTAAATTTTAAAGGGGAACCTCCTATCTCACTTATTTACACCACATCAGGCCTTATATCTCAACCAAACTCTACTAAGTTACCTTATAAAATTACCTATACACATATTATATATTTGTTTCTTCCCGAAAGACCAACCCTAGAGCCCTTTAGAGGAGATCTAAAGGATTCATTTCAAAGGAGAGACAATCGTCTTAATTGATCACTTTCGTTTATACTCTTTTTTACCTCATATAAATCTATGGTATTTATCATTAAATAGTAAATTAATTATCCTAAATATTTTCAAATGTTATTATGATTATTAAAACACCATTATACACCCTCTTTTTCATCAAATGATAAGTAAAAGTATCTCTCATGTGTACATATGGCTTACCATCTCCATGTAGTGATACAATTAATTTTTCATCCCCATATTTTATTGATGGGTATTATGATGTATTTAATATTTATATATTATATTTATGAAATAATTATACATATTTGATCATAGTATCACATCTAAATACTTACCATCCATTCGTTTTGGAAATGAGAACATCGTTCATGCGTACGTGTGGACTACCACTTCCACAAAACGATGTGATTACTTTTTCATTTATATTTTACTTGGATGTTAATGAGTAATAATTTTATTAATATATATGATATATATAATATAATAATTATCCTATAATGGTTAATTAATATTTACCCCTCTTTCATTCTATCTTTCAAAAAATGAGAACAACTTTCATGCATACATCCGACCTATAGTCTCCACGAATGGTGTAATTCATTTTTCTTTAAATAAACTTTATGGATGAATATATATATATATATAATGAATATATATTATATTTATATCATTATAAATATTCTTTATATTATAGATCCAATATAATTGTAAAAGTACCAGAACTACTGAATTGATATACTCATGATAAATGAAACAACTAACACTCGAAAATAATAATTTTAATAAGAAATTAATGATAAAAAAGGGTGTTGAAATGTTATAAAGGGATAATATATGATATTATAAGTATGAAAATTAATCTTTTATATAATTATAATAAATTTAAATTTATTATACAAGATTTTAGAGTAATTTCTAAGCAAGGATAACTCAAGGTAAGAGATTTTCATCTCACTTTTATTTCTGTGGGACTCATGCCTTATACTCCACTTGTTTATTTTATATGGTGTATATACTACCAATGAATTTATTTTATGATTATTATGGGATATAAATACCCATATAATTTTATTTATTTAATGGTAATTATGATTTAAATGTTACTAAAGTGGTAAGTGTTTTATGTCACAATCTCATTATTTATTGGGGTTGATTATAACTATGTCTATGCTGATGAAATATTATGATATATCTCTTAATAATCATATGAATTTTCTTCAAATATGTTGATTTATTTAAAATAATTGTTTTCTTTTCATTTTATTGATATTAAGTACTCAAGAGTCCGAAAATATGACTTTAAGGAAAATTGACTTCATTTATCTATTTTGTCCAAAAACCATTTTCTTCTATATACATATTTTCTAAAAATGTATTAAAGAAGGTTTTACTATTATCCTATGATTTTCATAGTCATTTTTCCCAATTTTTTCATTTTAAAAAATGGTTTTAAAGGAATATTTTTTTTTCTAAATTAGGAACTTTGTGACTTTTCCAACAAAAGTATGGAAGGAATGTTTTTTTAACTTATATGGTATGAAAAAATATTCTTGCCATCATGAATAATATTTTTTTTGAAGATTAATTTAAAAGTTTATATGGTTCTTTTAAAAGATATTTTTTTCCTTTTCATTTATATAGTTTTTTAGTAAGTAATTTTAAAATGGAAATGTTATTTTCCTCAAGAATTATTTTAAGTGATCTTACAAAATCATTTTCCATTTAAGATGATATCCTTTGATGTTAATTAATATTTAATAGGGATATAATCAAAAGATACCATCTTTATTCTTTCTATATATGGTTTATGTTTATGATTAAAATATTTGTGAAAACATTAGCATTTTCATGGTTTAAGCTATGATGAAATGTTTATGAAACCCATTTATTTTACTGGGTTTTGATATGATGAAAATTTTATGATCTTGTGGCACACATATGTATAATTTTCATTTTTATATGAGTGGTTAATATATATCTATCCAATGAATTGGGTAAATATTGATATCTCATGAGATAAAAAGTAATGGAATTTTGAGTGAAACCAGTTTAGTAAGGGACTATATCCACTATAATTGTCTTGGGAGTGAACCTTGACTACTACGATGGTTTGGGGAGTGAACCCAATATACTATGATATTATTAGTATTGATCCATGACTACTAAGGAAATTATTTTCTTTGATCATGTGTATTACAAAAAAATATGTTTTATGTAAATGTTATTCTCTCATGTCATATGTTATTTAATTCCTATACGATTTATTTCTTATGAACTACCAAGATTTATGCCATGAATAAAGATTATGATTTATGATATGCTAAGTATGATTTTAAAATGTTATTCTCATGTTCTCATATACTTATTTTCATGTTATTCTCAATTGATCATTAATATATTCCTTTTTTACCCTTACTATGCATCTAATATAACCCTTTCATATGTTTCTTTTCCCTAGGGAATGAATAAAGTTATTAAGTATGATTTGTCTAAGAAGGGTGATAGTTCTGAAGAACTTAACATGAGATGATGTAGATCTTTTATAAATAATTTTTTTATATGTCCATGTTTCCAAAGGCACTAGACCTATACAATTTTGGTGTGGATCAAAATGTTATGTAATGAATATCCATCTATTAAGATGTTGTATCTATGTTTGAAAATCATGGGACTCTATTATTAGTATTAGATAATGGTTTATTTAACATTTAAAAACTAATATGTGAAAACTTTAGTAGTAAACCTTGGGATAATTATATGTATAGGATAAAATCATAAATTTTTGGTAATTATCCTGAATGAATTAGGTTAAAACAATGTTTTTATAGAAGAAGGTGTCATGATTTAGACGTCCTATAAATGATTTTTAATGATTATATGGTTTACCAATATGATTATTGTTGATCACACTATTATTTTGGTTTTAGTTAATGGATAAAACCTGAAGGAATCATGTTAATACAAAATGTGATGGAAAATGCATTGATTTTCCTCCTAATAAACCAAATTTTTGGGGATATGGAATGAAAAATATTGTTTCTAATCAAAAAAGTTTCCCAAGATATGAATTACACTTAGATTAAAAATGAGAAAAGGAGGAAAAAATGTTCTATTGAGTTATTCATGAGGAAATATACACCTTTTTAGTGGGTTTACCGATCCACTAGTCATCGAGAAATGGATTAGTACCATATATTTCCATTCTTCTGTTTTCGGAACATGAGAAATTTATTCTAGATTTTTATCATTTAGAAGGAGAATCAGATTAGTGGTGGAATCTTATCAGAAATGTGGTTGAATATGACTAAATTGACTCTATGGAACAGGATGAATTCAAATGATTTTTTTTCAATAAGTAATTTCCTTATATAAAAATGGAGAATAAATTCCTTCAGTAAAATCATATGGATAATTAATCTTTTATTAATTAAATGGAAAATTTTATAAGACTTGTGAGGTATGATCCTAGTGTTATCATCCAACCTAAAAGTAGGTTTGATGGATTCCTTAATGGCGTAAAACCAAGTCTCTAAAGGGTGTTATCCATAAAATAATTCAATATCTATGAATAAATATATTAGTTTGATCTTAAGTTGGATATGGAGATTGGAGTTACCCATCAATCTCATGGTTTTGAAAAGAAAAAAATAGAATCCAAAGGAAATTATTAAAACCATAGAAAGTAGAAGACAATCCTCCATTTATGATCAAAATTTAGAAGGAAACATGGGGAAAATTATCTTAAGGGAACTGGTTAATGGTTCAACTATATAAAGGAAGGTCATCAGGAAATAGAATTCCAAAGTGATGGAAAGAAGTTAGCTAATGATTCAAATAAAGATAAATCTCTACAAAATACACCACCCACACTCCAGTGTTTTAAATTTAAGGAGTATGAGAATTATTCTATCCAGTTCCCAAATATCAAGGTTAATTATGATGAATGACTTCAAAAACCTCTTAAGCCTAGAGACAAAGGTAAATATCATTTTATCACTATTTATAATAAGGGTTATGATAATGATGTGGTGAACGGTACACTTACAATCCAATATATAACTACCAATGTCTTATTTGATTCTAATTCTACCCACTCTTTTATATCTAAATATTTTTCTAAGGCTATCAAAGTACCACATCAAAATTTAGATATTGAGTTATTAGTAAAAACCCCTGATGGTATGATGATCATATCACAATTATATGATTATAATATGATTGAATTTTGTGGGAAAGTGTTTTCATAAAATATTATCATTCTTCCTATAGTTGAATTTGATGTTATTTTGGGAATGTATTAGATTTATTTACATAAATACCACATTAATTATCAAGGAAGGGAAGTTACATTCGATATTCTGAATGAACCTATGTTTTCCTATTAGTGTGATGAAAAAATGAATTTCCAATGGAAATTACATCCATTTTATGGGCCATGATTCCTATTAAAAAGGGGAATTTATCTCAGATGTTTGTAGAGAAACTCAACATCGATGATATGCCAAATGTGTGAGATTTTATTGACGTCCTTCTAGAATAATTTTCAGGTTTTTACTAGAATTTGATGTTGAGTTTTCAATAGAAATCATACCTAGTGTGACACCAATTTCCAAGACTCCATATAGAATGACCCTAATTAAGTTGCAAGAATTAAAGAAGAAACACTAGGATAATCTTGATAAGGGATAAATTTATCCAAGTGTATCACCTTGGGGTGCACATTTTCAGTTTGTTAACAAGAAATATAGATCTTTGAAAATATACATTGATTATTGATAACATAATAAAATCACTATCAAGAACAAATATCTAATACCCCATATTGATGACCTGTTTGATCAACCATATATGTATTAATAATTTTACAAGATTTATATTCATTTTTGATATCATTAATTAGGATCCAAGAAGTATAATACACCCAAGACAACATTCCGTACAAGGTATGAAAACTTTGAATTTATAGTGATTCCATTTGGTCTTACTAATTCCCCTACTATATTTATGGATTTAAAGAATACAATATTTATATATTACCATGATTAATTTGTGGTAGTATTGATATATTATATTATTATTTATTTAAATATCAAGGAAGATAATTAAAATCATTTGAGAATTGTGATAAAGATCCTAAATAAGGATAAGATTTATGAAAAATTTACCAAGTGTGAATTTTGGCTTCAGAAAGTTTCATTCTTGGGCCATATAATCTCAAGTGAAGGTATATTATTAAAACCTTCAAAGAGAGAATTTAATAAACATTGGCCTAGGAAAACAACTATGAATGATATTTGTAGTTTTCTTGGTTTGGATGGATATTATCAGTGATTTTTTTAGACTTTTTTATAGCTATAAATTCTACTAACCAAGTTAACTCAAAAGGGATCCTAGTTTCTCTAGAAATATTAATGTGAGGATTTTTTAGGAGACTAAAGAGAAGGATAGTTAGTGAACCTATTCATACACTACCATGTATTGGATACATGTTTTTAATCTATAGTGATGCATTAAATAAGTGATTGAGATGAATCCTCATATATAATGATATAGTTATAGCTTACGACTCATGAAAATTGAAGGTTCATAATAAAAATTACCCAACACATGATTTATAGTTATTTGCAGTAATTTTGTTTATTAAAGATATGGAGGAATTATCTCTATGGATAAAAGTGTGACATATAAACTTATCATAAAAGTTTAAACTATAAATTTAACTCAAAAAGTGTTGAACATGAACCATAGAATATTATTGGAATTGATTAAAGATTAAAACTACTCAATACATTACCACTCAAGGAAAGTAGACAAGGTGGAAGTTTATTTGAGTCAAAAAGAATCATTATAGATTATCTATGATAAGGATAATAAAAGATATGATACTTCTAGAATTACAAAGGGTGGATCTTGAAATCTTGAAGGAAGGGTAGAAATAGTTTTTTTCTCAATTTAGTGTTCAACCATATATCAAATTGAAGATTAAATAGGTATAGAAGAATGATGTAGAGATGAAAAAGAAGGTGATAAATATTATTAAGTTCAATATTGATTATTATGGAATAATAATATTCAGTAACCATGTATGTGTCCCTTCGGTACTAGATTTAAAGAAGGAGATGATGGATGGAGGTCATAGTTCTCCATTCTCTGTTCATATTGGAAGTATGACGATGTATAGAAATTTAAAAGTGTATTTATAGTGGTATTTCATAAAGAGAGATATTGAAGAGTATGTTTCTTTGTGCTTGGTATGTCAGTAAGTTAAGGTTGAGAGATATAATTCTAAGGGGATGTTAAAAACATTTCCTATACTAGAATGGAAATGGGAAAATATCATCATAGATTTTGTTGTTAGAATCCCCAAAACATATAAAGGGAATAATGATATATGGGTTGTAGTAGATCTCCTTAAAAAGTCAATAAAATTAATTTACATTAAATAATATTTCTATCTTAATAAATTTACTTATTTATAAATTATGGAAATTATAAGATTGAATAATGTACCACTATCAATTGTATCAGATCAGGATCTGAGGTTTACCTCAAAGTTTTGGATAAGTTTTCAAAAGGCTTCGGATACAAAGTTAAGATTCAGAATTTATTATCACCTTAGATATATGGTTAGTCTAAGACAACTATATAAACTATAGAAAACATTTTGAGAGCTTTCTCTATGGATTTCAATGGTGGTTGTTATTAGCACCTTCCTTTAGTGTAATTTTCTTACAGTAATAGATTTCACTCAAACAATAATTTGGATCCTTATGAAGCACTATATGGTAAGAAATGTAGAAATAAAACATGATTGAATTAATTTAGGGAAATAAATCAATTTAGACCTGGTAAATATAAGTAAATGGAAAATATGGTTGGATCCACTCAACTTCACATAAGAGTATCTCAGAGTGAATAAAAAAATATGCTAACAATCATTGAAAATATATATAGTTTGAAGTTGGTGATAAGTAATTTCTATGAATATATCTCTAGAAGAGATTGATGATAGTTTTAAATAAGGGAAATATAATTCCTAGTTATATTAGTCCTTTTGAAATTGTTTATCTTATTAGGATGGTAGATTATCGATTAAATCTTCCAGTAAATCTCTCTCATGTTCATGATGTGTTCCATATATATCTCATGAGGAAGTAAAAAATGATACTTAACATAAAATAAAATAAAATATCATAAATTTTGAGCAAGATATTTATTATTAATAACAACTGATAGAGATTCTAGATCATTGAGAGAAAGTGCTATGAAATAAGACCACTCATATTGTCAAAGTTTTGTGGAAAAACCACCAATTTGAGGAAGCTACATGGGAACCTAAGGATGTAATAAGAAAATATTATCCTTATAAATTTGTATTATATTAAATAATTTTGAGTTTAAAATTCATTTTAATGTGGGTTTAATTTAACAATTAGAGATTTTTATGAAATATTTCTCTTTAAATAATTTTATTTCTTCAATAACTTTCTTTACAAAAATAATGTGCTTAAAAAAACTACATAAAATTATTTAAATATTATGTTTCTATTATCTCTTAGCCATTATATTGGTGGGTATATATAGTATTAACTAAATTATAAAAAATATATGGTTTAAACATTTCCAAAATGAATTAATTATTTATAAAATTATTAGAATTAAAAAAAATTGTTTAAAAATAAAAGTGATGCTTCTTTTGAAATATTTTTATGGGTGAAATTTAGTTTATATTAATAAATTAAATTAATAATTTTTGAATTATTTTAATTAAATTTATATATTATTTAATTTATAAAATGTTTTAAACATTTAAAAAATATTTTTTCTAGCCATAGGATAATAATAAATCCAGTGTTAAGCTTAAAAATGCATTTTTTTTCTAAAATGTAGTTTGAGTTTCATTTTATGAACTTTTAAATTTATTTCTTACATTTATAGGTATTAAATTAGATAAAATTAATTAAATATTTATAATCTTGTGGTTCAAATTTTGTAAATATGCCTTTCAATTTTTGGTTAAAATGAATAGTAATCGTGGGAAAATTTATCACCTTGGTAAAAGGTAAATCAGGTTAATCTAGATTAAAAAAAGTGATAAGGCCCTAATTATTCATCTTAATTTTTATTGGATGAAATTAATTCAAATCGTACCATGTTAGTATATAAATTTAGTTATTTAATAGACACTTTTACACAAAAATAACTTATATATTATCTCAATCAAAGAGAGATACAAAATGTCACTCTTTTTATTTTTAATATCCTTTATGTGTTCACATTGAAACAAAACCAGTTATGAAAAAATATTAATATATTTTTTTTGTAAAATTAAATTATATTCATGATTTAAATTTATTTCTAATTTTTAGATATTATATAGTTACCTTAAATTCTTCCACAACGCCAAAATAGTTTTTATGCAATTAATGGAAAAATAAAATAAATGACATTAAAATTATTAAAAGTGATATAATTTGAGTAATTTATAGTGTTACAAGAATTTAATATATTAATATGTCATATTAGTGTTGTTTTAAAGGATTATATTATAATTTAAACTTTTTATTTATTCTTCTAAGTCAAATTAAATGAATAGTGTCAAAATTGACAATAATGATATTTTATCAAAACAATATTTTATTAAATTATTTAAAAATAATAACAATATTTAAATAAGAAAATGAGGTTATTATTTGGTGTAAAATGTTATAAATTTACCATTTATGGCCCAATTTTTTCCTTATAAGTAAAAAATTACAACCTTTAATATTGAAAAGTTGTTACCATAGTTAAAATTAAAGTTGGTTAACTAAGGGTTAATAAAAAAGATAAGGCATAACATGTCATAAAAACATGTCTAAATTAATATTTTTTATGGGATTACAACTCTATACTACCTTATATTCAAATAAATGTGCATTTGGAAGCATTTTTCTTGATAATGAATTTATGATAATTTAATATTTTGAGAAATTCCAAAAGTACACCTCACCTCAATTATAAAATGGAACCTCCTACCTTACTTATTTACATCACATTGGGATTTTAATATCGAAAAAATATACCATGTTTCCTTAAAAAAATTTATATACACATCCTAGATATTTTCTTCTTCCCAAAAGACTAACCCTATAGCCCTTTACAGGATATCTAAAGGATTCGTTTTAAAGAAGAGGTAATCACCTTACCCAATCATTTTATTTTATACTCTTTTATTACCACCTATAATCTATGTTATTTATCATAAAATAAAAAAATTAAGTATCATAAATATTATAAAATAATATTATTATTATTTAAACACCATTATACACCCTCTTTCACATCAAATGAGAAGTTAAATTATTTCTCATGCGTACGTATGCCTTACTATCTTCACATCTCAATAAAATTAATTTTTCATTACCATATTTTTTGAATTTTTATTATGATGAGTTTAATTTTCATATATTATATTTATAATATATATATAATTTTCTAAATATAGTATCACATATACCTACTTATCATCCAATCATTTGGTAAATGATAACGTCGTTCGTGTGTACGTGTGGACTACCACCTCCATGAAGTGATGTGATTTGTTTTTCATTTATATTTTAATTAGATGTTGGTGAGGAATAATTTTAAGAATATATATGATATAATAATGATTATATAATAGTTAATTAATATTTAACCTTCTTTAGTTCCATCCGTTGAAAACAAAACAGTGTTCATGCGTACGTATGACCTACTATCTCTGTGAATGGTGTGATTCTTTTTTATATCACTAAATTTCATGTATGAATATAAATATGTATATTGTTAATATATATTATATTTATATCATGATAAATATTCTAGAGATAATGGAATAAAGATAAATTTGCAAGGTCCATAAATACTTAACTGATATACTCATGATAAAGAAAACAATTAACACCAGAAAATAATAATTTTAAGAAGGAATTATTGATAAAAGGGGGTGTTTAAATGTTATAAGGGGATAATATATGATATTATAAGTATTAAAATAAATCTATTATAGAATTATAATAACATTAAATTTATTATATATGTGTCTAGAGTGATTTTAAATAAATGAGAACTCAAGGTAAGATATTTTCATATCACTTTTTATTTTTGTGGGATATATGCCTTATACACCACTTATTTATTTTTCATGGTGTATATACTATCCATTAATGTATTTTATGATTCTTCTCATAAAAATTATGGGATATATATATCCATATAATTTTCTTTCTTTTAGGGTAATTATGATTTAAATGTTATTAAAGAGGTAAGTGTTTTATATCATAATATCATTATTTATCACGATTGATTATGATTATGCCTTCGATGTTGAAATATTATGATCCATATCTCAATATAGTTATGAATTTTATTATAATATGGGTTTTTTGTTTAAAATAAATTTCTTATTTTCATTTTCTTCATCTTATAAACTCAAGAGGCTGGAAATATGTTTTTAAAGAAACCCAACTTCATTTTTCACTTCGTTCAAAATACTTTTTACTTCCATATCCATGTTTTATAAAAATGTTTTAAAAAAGGTTTTTAATTTAATCCTTTGATTTTTTAAATTCATTTTTACCCATTTTTTAAATTTTACAAAATGGTTTGAAATGAAACTTTTTATCAATTTCTAAATGAGGTGCATTTTGAATTTTCTAACAAAATTATGGAAGAAATATTTCTTAACTTATATGAAATTAATGGATTTTCTAGACATCATGAGTAATTTTTTCTTTGAATATTTATTTATAATTTTCCATGGTTATTTTCAAATAAATTTTTTTCCTTTATGTGTGTGTTGTTTTTTATTAAGTGATTTAAAAATGGAAAGGTTATTTTCCTCAAGAATTATTCCAAGTGATCTTTTAAAATAATTTTCCATTTAATATGACATCCTTTGATTTTACTTAAGATTTAATGAGGAAATGGTCTAAGGATACCATCTTAATTATTTCTATGGATGATTAATTTTTATGATGAAAAGATAATTTTTTTATAAAACCCATTTATTTTACATGGGTTATTCTAGGATGAAATATTTATGAAACCTAATATTTTTCATGGGTTCTAATATGATGATTATTTTATGATATTATGAAACACATATAGATGATTTTAATTATGTTATGTGTGGGACTTATATCTCCCTCCAATGCATTGTGTAAAGAATTACATCTCATGATATAAAAAAGACCAGAATAGGGAGTGAACCTAGTTTAGTAAGGGATTATGTCCACTATGATAGTCTTGGGAGAGAACTTTGACTATTATGATAGTGTGGGGAGTGAAACCAATCCACTATGAGAGTCTTTTTATTGAGTCTTTTTCAAGAAACGAATCTGGTCTCCATCAAAACCGACACCCGACCTAGACCGTGGCAAGGCCCTAAGGGCGTTCTTGATCCCTATAGGCTAGCAAAAGTTCCTAGGTATCAGATAATAAAATTTTGGAATGATTAACCTATGTTTATAAACATAAAACAACTAACTAATTCAATAAAACAAATCAGGATTTTTTCAAACAAAACCATCTTTTACAAAATTTCATAATTGAATTACAAAATTTAAAACAATTCCCAAAGACTATAACAAATGATGAAACCCAAAATGGACATCCCAAGAACCTCCTCATAGAAAAAGGCACCTACCTCAAGCCATTTCCACAACACTACATCAGGAAGGACCGCTAGAAACTCAAACCATTGGAATAAAAAGCAGCACCAAAACCTGCGAAAAAAAATAACCATGTCTACTTACACCCAAAGGTGTAAGTATGGTGTGAGCCAAAGCCCAGTGGGATTCCACCACTAAAGGATTCCATGTGATAAACATTATAGTATGAAAATCTGTAAATTTTTCATAAACATGAGATGCTATTCAGAATATTGAAAAAGATGCAACTTTAAACAAAAATAGTTCTCAAGTGGGATACTTTAAAGAATAAACAGTTTTAAAATAGAATGCCAAATCTACTGAATTTTCCATCCATATTTACCATATACTGACGATAGGAATTAGGTTTCTAATGAGAACAAGCAATGAGAAAATAACCCCTAGGAACTAGCTTGCTGTGGGTCCCAGGCACCTCGTATCTAAGTGAAAGTAACCATAAAAATATCCATTATTGTGCACATGATCCACTAGTAGGTAGAATAACCATAAACTAGTGGTTACCTATAATTGTTTAATTAGTGTTTTCATTTCCAAACTTACTATGTGAAACATGGGCCAAACCCCACGAGATCGCTAGCATACTACTGCACATCTACTAACCTAGATACCCGAGTTTTCCCTCTTGTACTTAAACAATTTTCACAAGCCATAAAATATAATTTTCACATGAAAATACCACTTCTAAATCACAAATACACCAATAATCCCACACACATGTCACATAATAATAATTTCACTAAAAAATTCATTTTTCACATTATACTCACAAAAAACTGCCCAAAAATGCATTCACACCTTTATTTCAATTTGATAAAACATTTCAGAAATTTATAAAACATTCTAAAAATGTTTTAAATATTAAATAACACCATACCTCTAAAAAACCCATATTAATTGAACACACTCACCAAAACAGCCCGCAACAAGTTTCATATCTATTTTGCAATTTGATAAATCCTTTCAGAAATTTTATAAAATGTTTCCAAGATGGTAAACATAACATAAAAGACCTTTCACAACAAAGTGGACCATTTTAAATACATACACCCACCCAAATAGTACATAAAATTACTTTGAACAATTTGTGTAACTAAATAACCCATTTACAATTTTCATAAAATATTTTGAAGAAGTACAACAAGAGTTTTACAAATAAAACCCATTCAAAACCCCTATTTTAAACCCAAAATCACAAGAAGAACCCACCAAAGAAGAATTTTCAGCCTAAAATTTTTTTAATAAACCAATTTAATGTGTTATAAAATAAACCCAAATATTACCACAAGAGTTAAACATGGAAAACACACAATAAAAAAAATGAAACTATATAATTAAATGCTTAACTATATCAATCAAAAATAGTTTCCACACCACACCAAACATATGAGGAACATGAAAAATTAGTAAATAAATCATTATAACTCATTAAGAAAATATTACACATGGAATGACCTACCATTTGTGCCAAAAACTCCAAACCGTTGTGAGAAACTTCAACCGCAACACCACCGTACCACAAGGGAGTTAAAACTAACCTAAAAACTCGTGATTAGACCAATAGACTTAAAGAAATACCCTAGGTTATATTACCTACTTTATGAAAACTAGGAACTTCAAGAAAATATGGATAAAAACCTAAGAGAAAGGAAGAAACCCTAAGAAAATGGGAGGAGGAAGGAAGGAAACCCACTCACTTAAGGGATCTTGAAGAAATCAGTCCAAATACTCTAATAGTTGATTTTTGAAGCAGAAAAAAATGGTAGGGAGGATTTACTAAGTCTTAGTAGTTAAAGTGGGGACTAAAATGGGGGAAAAAGAGTGAATATTGTAGGAGTTATAAAATAAAAATTTTACCTCTTCAAACCTGGATGATTTTTAGTAATCCAGTGAAGTTTCTCCCTAATTCGCGATGAATATGAGCTCCAAGTAGGGGGATGAGAGAATGGGCACACACCTTGGGTAAGTGGTCTTGTGTGAGAGTTTTAATCATCAAAAAAACATAAAAATTGAATTAGGTATTAAATAATTAAAAAAAAATTAAAGTAGGAAATAAGATTTTGGGATGGCCCAACACCTTAATAAAAAAGCCAATTCCATAATTATTATGGATTTATATGGGGTAAAAATTGATATGGTTTATTTCATATACTAGGGGATTCAATTTGGGAGGTGGAATTAATATAAAATTTTAAAAATTGTTAGATTTATAAAAGAAACAAAATTTATTTTTAAATCTAGAAATGGGATCACAGTTTGACCCAAATTTTGAAAACCCACAATTTCCACCAAAATGTATGGGAAACCCTAAAAACCAAGAAAGAATGGAGATTAAATGAAAAATACCTTTAAAAGAAGTCATGGATGTGAAAGTATTGAATACTAAGGAAATGATTTTCTATATTTGTGGGTATGCCAAAAAATTATGTCATATTCTAATGTTATGGTCTCATGGATTATATTGTTTAATTCCCATATAATTCATGTATTATGAAGTACCAAGATTCATTCCATGACTTAAGATTATAATTTATTATATGAATGTTATGATTTTGAAATTTTATTCTCATGTTATGATTCCGTTATGTTTTTTTATTATCAAGTGATCATTGATATATCCCTTTTTACCCTTATTGAGCATTTGAGCTCATCATTTATCATGTTTTTTCCCTAGGTTATGAGGAAAGGTACAATGTATGATATGTATAATAATGGTGTGAGTTGTGAAGAACTTAGTGGGTGATGATGTATAACTTTTTTGAACCATTTTTTTATATGTCCATGTTTTCAAAGGCACTAGAACTATATGATACTAGTATGGATCAAAATGTTATGTAATAAACATTTATCTTTTAAGATGTGTTATATATGTATGAAAAGTATAGTTAACTATATTAAATTTTATGTTTAACTTAATATAAAATTACTTTTGAGTGGTAAATTTTACTTCATGATTTACTTTAATGAGAAAAACCTTTATATTTTTCAAAGTATATATATATATATATATTAAGTATTCTTCATGCACTATTTCTATTGAGTTTTCTTTTTTATATGATATATATTTTTTTTTAATTTTTTTACATATCGTATGTACACATAATATATTAGTTTTTAAATATGTTATATATAAAAAATGTAAGTTATGTTAAATATCGTATCCATGAATAATTCATTGGTTTTTAATATCTTATATGTGGAAAACTTATGCAAGAATATCTTAGATATTAACCATGCTTAGATCCTTTTAAAAAATTTTGAATATTTTTAATTATTAATACTTGAATAATGTCATTTTTATATTTATAATACAATGATTTTGTGTTTTTATAATACTACTCTTTTTCCCCTCCCAGTTTTATGATACTCTAAATTTTACTTTGTGAAAAAATCTGATCTACTCTTGAAAATTTGAAATTAGTTTTATTTATTTTTACTCCAATTTGTTCTTATTTCTATAGAAGATAATATAATTTATCATTAACATTATTAAAAAAAATTAATTTGATAAATATAATCCTTTTTTATAATAATATAACTTATTAAAAGGTTTACCTCTTCTTATTCTTTTAATATATTGAATTCTATCACTGAACCTTTTTATTCCTAACAATACTAAAAGGGTGAGTAAAGGTATTCTATTTTTCTTGTTTCTTTCAGAGGGAGAGGTACATTCCTGATGAAATAAAAACGATGGTAGGAAGAATGATATACTCTTATAAATTCATTTTATATATTAAAAGGATATAAATTTCATATAATTTGTTGGATTTTTTTCTTCTTTTATTATCCAATCTACATACTCCTAATTATTTTCAGCAACTATTATTTGTTGGGTTCTTTTTGACCATAATAATTAGGAAATTTTAATGGTAATGAATTTACCTTAAACCTGATAGGTAGTAAGTTTTCCTAAAATTTTATAAAAGTCAATATTTTTTTCTTTCCATTGTGGGAAGAAATTTTTTATGTTCAATAAAATGGAGAAAATTTAAATAATTTTTTCATTTAGGAGGATTATTATTAAAAGGTATAGATTTTTATATAAGAATAAATTATTTAAAAAATTGTTGGTGAAGAATTTTTTTAGTAACCATATGTGTTTATTAAATGAGAAGTTATAAATCCATGGATTTTGTATGTAGGGGAATAATTATTGGAAAGTATAGGGAGTTACCTTCTAAATCTAGCCATATATTCCCTTTCATTTGTGTCTTGTGACTTTCAAAAGGGGGAGATTATTGAGCTAATGAATCTTCTTATCCTTTCTTATGAAAAATCACAATACACTTCATTAATGTTTTATTTGACTTGGAGTTAGTTATTTATGTTTTGATGTGCATAGACATAATGTATGATCATATGATCAGTTTAAATGAGTTGATATTTTTATTTACTAGAACAAAAAAATCATTATGATGGAATGCAAAGATTAGAATAATTGGATGAAAGAGACTAAATCCACTTCCATAATAATATGGAGTATTGTGTGTGATACAGTTTCAACCATACTCAAGGATATTCTAATTTAACATTAAAGTTTTTTATGGTGTCATCTATAAATTAGGACAAGGGATTCATGAAGTAGAAGACAGCAAGTAGCAAACTACACTAAACTGATTTGTGGTCATGTTAAAGTTTTCATCATCTCGATGCTTTGAGCACTTTTGATTGTAATATTTTTTAGTGAGGTTTTATAAGAGATTATTTTTGGTGATATTAAATGTAAAATCTATTAGTTTTTCACTTTTAATTTTTCTTTGTCCCATCCTATATGATCATCGAGCTTTCGGGGTCTGGAAGCTGTATTTTTCGATCATGGAGATCGATGAACTTTCTATTTGTGGAAGATATATTATTCAAAATCCCATGCTTGATGAAGTACAGGTGTATAATTGTTTTCTATAATTTGATCAAAGAATCACATGGATATGATTTACCAGTGTCCAATATTTGTATCAAAGTGATTCCAAGCATAGAATCTATTACTACTAATGAGATTTAGTCGAAGAAGTTTCTAAAAAACATGGTCACTTCTGATAATTCTATAATCAAGGAAGTTCCGATTTAGAACTAGGATGCGAAAAAACAAAAAATAGTAAATAAATTTCATCGATTATTAATATTAATGAATTATATTTTTATAGTTATATTGATTATAATTATATTAAGTAAATTTTAAACAAAAATGAAATAGTTTTATTCTTATTAAATTCATTTTCATGTATTATAAGGTTTTGTTTAAAATCTTAATTTAAAAATTTTATAATTCTAATTTTAAAAAATGAAATTAATTTTTCAAATTATCAGTTAAAAATTTACTTATAATGATTTTTTGTTATTTTTCTGAAAAGATTAATTTTAAGTGAATAGTGAAAGATATCAATTTTTATAAAACTATCATTTCTATTCATTAAATAAATTAATTTAAAAGAAATTTTATGATATTAATTTGAAATTAAATTAATAAAAGTATACTTTAATTGTAAATAATTTAATTAATTACATAAGAATCAACATTATATATTATTTTGGTATAAGTTTATTTTTTGGGATTAAAAACACATTTGTTATAAAAACCATTTTTCATTGGGTATTATGCATTTATATAAAAATTTGTTTCTTTTTTTATTGAAATTTAATGTTTAAAAATATATTCATTATTTGGAGTCAATATGTTCATTTTTTTAAATAGGACCCTTTTATTTTTGGTCATTAGGATTAGTTACTATAGAAAATATTTGTTAGCTCGGTAATGGTAAAATGAGTAAAACATGGATAAAACTATGAGATAATGCCTAAAAAATCCAAAAAACTTATATTTATTTTATTTTATATGTTTTTTTAAAAAACCCATTTAATGCTAAAAAAATTGGTATTTTTTATCACTTTCTTTTGATAATGAACATAATATTATTTTAAGTAAAGAATAAAAAAATTCCACCCTCTTTGTTTAAATATTTATAATATTTTGTGATATGGATAAAAAGTGGTGTTGTTTCATTATAAATGTTTATTTGAAATTTTTATGAATTTTTTTATCTTGGTAAGTTTTTTTAAATTTTTTGTGATTGAATAATTACCTTAAGTTCTTATGTAATGCCAACACAATGCTTGTTCAAGTAATATAAAAATCAAGAAAATGATTTTACAATAATTATATATATAAAATATGTATGAATTATTATTTGAAATTAATTTTTAGATAAATATAATATATTATTTATCTCTTAAAAGTTTATATTCAAATTCCAAGACTATCTTGATTTCATTAAAGTTAAACTATGTGAATAGTCTTGAAAATGACTTTAATGGTGTATTCTGTTAAATAATAGTTTATTAAATTATTTAAAATTCATAAAAATAATGTATTTGACAAAGTTAATGGGATATGGTTGATATTATAAACCATTTTAAAATTATGGATCACTTTTAATTTTATATTAAATTTCTTGACACCTATTGAGTAAAAAAATTTGATATCACAGTAATCATCAAAGGGTTAACCAAGGGTTAAAACTAAGAGATAAGGGTGAAGAAATACCCTAAACTTCTAAAAATTATATTTTATAAGATGATTTCGACTCATACTTATCATATATTGAAAATATGACAATTTTATGGTACTTTAACTTGAAAATTAATTTATATTAATTTAATACTTTAAGCGATTCCAAGAAGTGCCCCCCTCATCACATATAAAATAGAACCTCCTCTCTTATATTAATCACACGTTTTGAGCACTATATTTTGTTCAAGATCAGACTAAATATTGATCCAAAATCCATCACCATTTCCTAGAGTTCCTGGTATCACCAAAATACCAAACCTATAAGGATTAATGTGAAATCCAAGGTGGTTATATGAGGAGAAGACATAGGTCATAACTGACCTATTTCAGGTATATTTCTTCTTATACCTCATTTAAATATTATTTAACTATGATGAAATAGTAAAATTAGTATCTTATATATAATTAAATATTATTATGATTATGGTACAATCATTTATGATATCTTTTTCCATCCCATTGGAAATCAAAGCATCACTTGTGCATATATGTGGATTACCACCTCCATGAAACGATGTGTTTCATTTTTCATCACAACACCATAAGGATAGTTTTAATTATTAATTTAATTAATATATATGATATTAATTAAATAATTATAATTATTTAAATGTATTATATCATATATTTTCTTACCTTTCCATCCATTAAAAAATTACAACGTCGTTCATGCATACGTGTGGACTACCACCTCCATGAAGCAATGTGATTCATTTTTCATGTAATCATTATATGAATGGATCTAAAGTTTTATTAAATATATAAAACCTATAAAAATTTCAGGATTAATATTCCTTATATAATAAAAAAATGACACATTTTACCATGGCCAACCTACTGAATTTGTTTTGGTATTATGAACAAAACACCCTTAAAACGTATGCCACAAACATATATAATTAAGTAACTAAATAAAACATGATCATAAATAATATAAAATTTATAATGATAATGGAATTAAAATGAATAAGTTTATTTTAAAAGTAAATAAGTAATATAATTTTATTATTTAGGAGTTGAAGAATTTCTGACGCTAGACGATATTTAAGGTATGGTATTTCTCCTCTCAAATTACATCCCTTGAAACTCATTCCATTTTCACCACATGTTTTCATTTGTGTGGTGTATATAATTCCATATAGATTTATTTTATCATTAATTTACTAAAATTAAATTTGTTTATGAATAATTTTAAATTTCTCTCCTTCAATACTCTTAGGATTAAAAATTTAATAAATTCATAATATATTTTTCTTTAAAACCTTATTTTAAAATTTTAAAAGTTTATATTTTATTTTCCCTCCATATTCATATTCAATAAAATGATTCAGTTATGTTATTATTTACACTTAAAATAATATCAAAGTTCATCGTTAACTAACATTGACTTTATTTACAATGTTTATAAAGGTATATTATTATCATTTTATGAATGTGGTTCTTTTACTGAAGGTGTGAAAAGAATCATTATTTTAACATTTATAGTGTGAAAAGAATTTACCAACATCATGAATTTTAATATATTTTAATCTTCCTTTATAAATTTTCATTTTGTATTTTCAAATAAAACCATTTCCACAATATTTTATCAATTTTTCATTTAAAATATTTTTCAAAATAAATGAAAATTTCTCCCTATCTTTATATGAAAATGGAATAGGATTTGATTGTGGGTTAAAATGAGTTTATCAAGGGATTTATGATAAAAATAGGCAAGATTAAAAATTTCTAGTTCATTATATGGTACTTGAGAGTTATAGATGATTATGGGTGATCCTGATATAGCTTATACTATGGGTGAGCTTGATATAACTCTCTAATGCATTGGGTAATATTTCTTATCTTCAAAGGCTAAAGGTAGGGAGTTTATTAGGGTGGTTTCTCCTATGTATTTAATTTGGATCTAGTTATTTATGACTTGAGTAAACAAAAGTTATGATAATAATTCTCTAGGATGCCTATAAGGATTCTATTTTCTTTCTATAGGTTTTAAATTCTTTATTTGATCAAAAAGTGTGTTTCCATTTGGATATGATTTATTTTATATGCTCAAATAATAATGTGGGAATGGTATTTTTTTTGTTTTCATGTTTTTCAACAGAATAAAACATTTATTTATATTTAATCCCTTATTGATATTTTATATGCTCGTCCCATGTCTTTAAATTTTATTCATAGGGTTTTAAGGATGGGTAAGAACAAATAAGAAGTCAAGTTAAAAGTTATGAATATTTTTCATGAGAATAATACATGTTTTATTTTTAATGTTTTATATTGTGGGGAAAATGGATAATTAGTGGAAGAATCCACTTTTTAATATATATAATTGTTATGTAAGATTTATTACATAATTCTCTAAAAATATAAATCGTAAAGATCTTAAAAATTTAATAAAGTTAATTATTTCCTAAAAAAACAAGATTACGTAATGTTTTAAGGTTATGAACTTATAGTGGGTATGAAAGGGAAGGTCTATATAATTTTACAGGTTAGTATAATATTAATAGAATACCATTGCAAGATTATAACTTATGATTATGATATAAAATTTGAATGTTACCATATTTCTCCATCAAATACATGTTTATTTAGAATGGGTTTTCCCAGAGTAAATAAGGATGTTGAAGTAGGAAGGTATCAAGTGGAAAATGTCCTTCAAATTAGTAGCTCGAAATGGTTGGAATTAGAACTAAGTTGTTTTGTTTTTGTGATGGATCAGTTGATGTAAGATATAATTGGTTGTGAAATCCATGTTAGAGAGTAAAAATATTTACCACAGAGTAATATTTCAATAGTTGGGAATTTTATGAAATATCAGCTGCAAGATTTTAGTGGAACCTTCGATATAGTGGTAGCTGAATGATGGATCAATGCTTTGAAAATATATTCAGAGTCATGGGATATTTATAAAATAAAAGGTAACTCTTTCCATTTATCATTTTTAAGGTGAATCTAATTAATAATGGTCAATGGTTATGAATAACCAAATATAGAGAATATCTTTATGCCATAGAGTGAGATAAATTTAAGATTACTTTCCTAGAGAAATATTTTCTTAAGGCTATTTGACATAGAATATAGAAACAATTCTTATAATTAAGGAAAAATGAGGAGGATTCAGTAGCCATGTGTGAAGGAAATTTTAGTAGATTTTACATGTAACACCCCAAGATCTTATGGTATGTCCCTTTTAAAATTTAGCATCCTTTATATTTTATGCTTCATGCAACACCAGTTTAAAACCGTAATATACTATTATATATGATCTTTGGAATAGTAATGTAATCATTAAGAATATTAATATGACTAATAAAATAGTAAACTCACCCATTAAAGTATAAATAAAATTTAATTATCTTATAAATGAAAATATAGTATATGTATATCATGGATTAAGTAAATAAATGTTTTAAAAATGATAAATTAAGTTTTTATATTTTTGTAAGTCATTAATATTTAATTATAATTTTTTAATTAATATATTCATTAAATAGAAAATATATTTTCATAAAATAGACTCATAAATTTTTTTGTCTTATTATTATAATATAATTTTATGAGACCTTAATTAATTTTTTAAAGTGTCATAAAAACAGCTATAATATTAAAATCGGTATTTTTCGAGTAAATGATGATTTTATTTAAAAATTAAATTTCTCATATTTATTAAATTACTTTCATAAAATAGATTTTATTTTTGAATTATATACATTGAAAAATTGTTAGGGTAATTTTTTTTATTTTTCTAAAATACTTGAATTTTTGGTGAATAGTGAAATCCGATAATTTACTGTATTTAATAAATAAATGAATTATTGAGTCATATATGGAATATGGCTTATATAAGACCATAATCTTGATCTATAACTTATTATTTTATTATATTCTGTGATAATTCTCAAAATATTTATAGTCTTAATCCAAAATAATAAATAAATGAATAAAATATTCAAAAACACTCCTCGCCTCTCACTATAAATACCACCCTCACCACCTCTTCTCCTCACACTTCCAAAACCTTTAATCTTTTTTTATATTTTACCCATTTACTCTCCCAAAACTCTCCCACACTTTTTGTTCATACTTATCTCACCAAAATACCATTTCAAATTTCTTTAAGGAATGTCTCAAGGAGAAGAATTCAAGAGGTAAATCCTTTTCCCTCCTCTTTCAATTTCTTTTATTCTTATTCTATACTTACCTATTATATCCAAAAATTCATGATAACTCAAGTATATTATATATAATTAAATTTTATTATTTAAATGGAAGATCCATAATCAAACCCCTTCCCCTCCTACATTTTATTCAAAAAATGAAAACATCATCCGTGATGTGCCGATTTACTGTCATCATGGATGGTGCAACCTCATTTTCCATTAACACCTTAAAGGTTGGTTATAAAAACATAATTATGATTAAAAAATATTTTATTATAAATATTATATTTTATTTATTATTATGGAACTATTATATATAAATGATATTAATTAACAAGACAAAACTAATTCATGAAGATAGAAAAACATCCAAAATGATCTAAACAATTATCATTGAAGTTATATCAAATAAATCATCATAATATCTAGAAAAAATAATATATAAGTCCCTTAAATATTTTTTATGTTCACTAATAACATATAATTTCAATTATATATAATTATTTCCATTTTAATGATCTTCCATATACGTGTAAAAGTAAACCAATCATGAAAACTAAGGAAAATAACACTCTCAAACAACGAAATTGAATACCATACCTCATGAAAAGGACATATATGAAATTAATAAAATTATAATAAATAAAATAAATGTTGTAGAGGTTCTAAATTAATTTATTAATGAATATAATTTCATTATTCAGGATATTAAGTACAAGCGCAGAACACTTTTGGACATAAGGTAAGAGTTTCTTCTCAAACCTCCATTTTCATCTGGGTTTTGATTTCTCCCACTTTACACCAATGTAATTATTAATTATTTTTATATAATTTTTCTAAATTTTGTGTATATTTTCCAAAATAATTTATCTATTCAATTTAATCTTTATTTTATGTGGAAATACATGTTTTACAAGGTTTCCTTCTCAATTCATCCTGATACACAAGCCCAATTAAAGGGAACTTCTCGATTTCGTATCCATTTTCAAGTATTATCCACAATTTATTTTAAGACAAAATTATTTTTCTAAAATTACTATTTTTTTTATGAATGACTAAATTGGTTCATTTATGGTTTTATAAAAACAATTATGACAAATACAAATGATTTTTACAAGAGAACTCTTCTTTTTTAAAGTAAAAGGGAATTTTTCTCAACAACTACTTAATGATTTTATTAGATAATTTTCATATATTTCAACACATATCTTGAATATTACGATTTCTTGATACTATATTATCATTATTATCATCTACCATATTTTATTAAATGGTTTGTGATCATTTTGACTGTGGATGTGCTACCTTACCATTCACCATACTACTCAGAATGGTTAGTGATTATGTTTAAAGATTAGGGAATGTTATTTACATTTAATATGTATATATTGTTTATTATTAACCCCATTATTATGAGGAATGAATTGTAATTAGTAAGTGATGTGTGGGTCCCACAATATCCCCTCTATTCATCGATAGGTCTTATGAGGCAAAATAGAAATGGATTTGGCCAGGGCCTTAACCATTTATTTTTAGATGTCTTGGATGAGGCCTAGATGGTATGTTCATGATGTTAAGAATTTTTCATTCCCTCATTATGATATTATTAATTGATAATACTTGTGATTATTCAATTATTAGAATATCAACAATTAATCTTTATTCTCATGTGATTATTTATATGGCATTATTTATTGAGATTTTATTCTTAGCATATTATACTCAAGATTATGTTCTAATGGAATGAGTTTTTAGTCATTCACTATGCCTTATTGTTTATATTATCTTCTACTATATTAATTACCCTTTATGAGAATATTATCTAAACCCTTTATTATGTTTTATTTTAACTAGGATGTGAAGATTTATATTATGAATAACTTGTAGGGATAATCTAGGTGTTATGGATGTTTCCAATGGAGTTTCTATGTTGTTTTCCTTTCAAGTTGTAGTGTAAAACTTATGTTTGTATCTGGTTTTCCAAAGCTACTAAAATATTCATTCCTTCAGGATGTGACTTACCTGTTTATTATACTAATGTAATAAATTAAGGTACTGAATCTGGATAACTGAGGTCAGGGTCTCTACAGTCTAGATTTGAACTTAATTGTATTTAAGACCGTGATAATAAAATTAATATATTGCACTCATGATTAAAAATGTGTTTATTAATATATTTGACCTCATGGGAATTTAAAAATTATAAGAAAGTATTTTATTGTTTCAATAATGTTAATATGGAGTTTGATGAAACTTATGTGCCTTGTGATGAAAAGATTAAGAAGGATCAAGGTGAAAAGATATATAGACACTATAAAATAAGAAATATAGATGTAATCCCACAACATATTCCATGATTAGTAAAAATACATTTTAGGGAATGTTTGATAGGATTGGTAAAGTGTTATCGGTGTGGTAAGTTTGGTGATTTTATCATGACTACAAAGAAAATAGTCATGATAAATCCAAGAATAGAGTAACATATTGTCATCCAATGGTGATATATTTTAATTGCAATGAGTTATGGAATTATATTAACATATTCCCAATGTTTTACCATGGGGAAAATCATCATGAGTGAAAGAAAAAACAGTGTGTCAAAATCTTTTGCTACTACTATAGTTGATGTTGGGCTATCTTATAAAGTGGTTCTCGGCATGTTACTTATTTATTCAAATTATGCTAATGTCAATTTTGACTTTCTATCAACAAATTCCCCCATTTTTATAAATTTTTAAGAAAATTGGGAATATCACCTCATGAAAAGAAGACACATCTTTTGATGAAAAATCTCCGTTAAAGTATTAAAGAAAACAATATTTATAGGAATATTCATATTGTTATTAGTGGGATGGTTTTTCTTGAAAATATTGTTGAACTAACCATAGTTAAGTTTTATATTATTATGGGTATAGATTGGATGTTAGTTTACAATTCCAAGATATATTTTAGAGATAAGAAAGTTATATTTAATGATTTTATACCATTGATAACATATCAATAAGCTGAGAAATTGATTAAAGATGGTAGTAAAAGTTATATAGCCCAAGTTATTGAAATGAAAAAAAATGTTTGAATTATTAATGTTCCATTAGTGAATGAATATATTGATGTATTTTCTAATGATTTTCTTGGTGTTATTACTAATCAAGAGGTTGAGTTTACTATTGAATTGGTTTTTAATTCTAATCCAATTTCAAAACCTCCTTAAAAAATGTGTCAAGTATAAATTTTGCAATTACAAAATCGTTTGAAATAGTTTCTAGTTAAAGGTTTCATTCAATCAAGTGCACCACCATGGAGTGATCCTATTTTGTTTATTAAAAAGAAAGGTGGTTCAATGAGGCTCTGCATTGATTATAGAGATTTTAATAACATAACTATTAAGAACAATTATCTTTTACCTTATATTGATGATTTGTTTGATAATATCCAAGGAGAGTAGTATTTTTTAAAGATTAATCTCAAGTAAAGGTACCATATTTTAAAGATGAAGGAGGATAATATTTTGTAGAAGGTTTTTTAGACCAGATTTTGGCATCATGAGTTTGGGATTATTATCTTTTTGTTGTCAGTGCATCAGCTATATTCATATATCTTACGAATAGTATTTTCCATGGATTTTTGGATAAATTTGTTTTTTTATTGATTATATTTTTGTATATTATAAAATTTACTAGTATAATGAAATATAACTAAGGATTATTTTTAAAAAATTTAATGAAAATAAGTTATATGAAATTTTTTGTAAACCTAAAATTTGATTGTAGAATATTTCTTTCCTCAAGAATATTGTTTCTAAAGATGGAATAACTATTGAGTTTGATAAAATTAATGTGTTAAAAAAATGGAAAATATATAAAAATATCATAAATATTCATTGTTATCTTGGTTTAGTGGGTTACTATGAGAAATTTATTGAAAATGTTTCTCAGTTATCTAGATCACTAACTGAGTTAAATAAAAAAAATTTGAATTCATATGGATGGAAGAGTGTGATGATTATTTATAGGAACTAAAAGGAATATTTTTAAATGATGTAGATTTGGAATTCCCTCTTGAAATAGATAGTTTTTCATCTAAAATGACGATTCTTGGAAGGTCATTGGTTATGATATGATGTAGAAGGATATGGTAATTTCTTATTCTTCACATCAATTAAAACACGATGAAATAAATTATCCTACACATAATATGGTACTTGAAACTATGGGTTTTTATTTAAAAATATAGAGACATAATTTATATGGATTAAATTGTAAAATATATACTGATAATAAAAGTTTGAAGTAAATATTCAGTCAAAAAGAGTTGAAAATGAGGAAGATAAAATGGCCAGAAATAATATAGGATTATTATTACACAATTCATTACCATGCAAGAAAATAAAAGAAAATATATTATGCTTTGAGTTGAAAATATAATACATAATGAACCATGATACATTTGGAACAAGATACTTTTGTAAATTATTTAATAAATGACACCCAAGAAATTTTGTAGGAAGGAAATTCCTCTATTTTTTTTTCAGGTTTTAGTATATTCATTATTGTCAGAAAAAATTATGAAATCTCAGAATAAATACTCGGATTTTCAAGACAATGTGGAACGTGTAATGAAAGGAATGTTAAATTATTATAACATTGACAAGGATAGTGTTTTGAGATTAGGAAAAAGGTTGTGTGTACCAACTATATCCCTATTGGAAGAATAATTATTGTGTGAAGCTCACAAATATCCCTTTTCCATTCATCCAAATAGTACTAAAATATATAGATACCTTATTGAGTATTACTAGTGGGACGAAGTAAAGAAAAATATTGAATATTTTTCCATTAAATATTTGAATTGTCAATAGGGTAAATATGAAAAAAATTACTATAATGGATGATTCATCCTTTTCCAGTGATGAAGTGGAAATGGGAAAATATATCCATGAATTTCATGGTGGCTTTAATAAATAAATCTTGATGAAATAAAGAGATTTGGGTTATTATTGATCGATTCACTAAATATACACATTTCATTCATATTTGAGATACTATTTATTTAGATAATCTTTCATGATTATATCTCAAGTAGATAGTTTAGTTACATAGATTTTCTCTCTCTATTGTATATGATTGTGATCCCAGATTTACTTATAATTTTTGGAAAGGACTTATGATGTTATTAGACACTAAATTAAATTTAAGTAAAAAATTTCATTATCAATATGATATATATCTAGAGAAAACTATTTAGAATTTGGAAGATATTGTTTGAGACGATTCAATTGATTACCAAGGAATTTTGGATCAAAATATTTCAATGTTTTATTTTTTTTATAATAGAAACTTTCATTCCAATATATACATAGAACCTTTTGAGGAATTATATGAAAGGTAGTGTTAGACTCTAGCTTATTGGTACAATGTAGGTGAAAGGAAGTTTTTGGTACTAGAGTTATTATAGGAAATGGTTGAGATGGTAAATATAATTCAATATCACATGAGTGTAGCTTAGAGCAGAAAAAATAGTAATACATATTACCAGAGAGGGATATTTCATTTGAGGTAGGTGATCATGTTTTTCTTAACGCATCCCTATATAAAATTGTAATGAATTTTAGTAGAAAGGGAAAGTTAAGTTTGTGGTTAATTTGACTAGATGAAATTCTAGGGAAATTAGGATCATTTTCTTACCGAGTTGGATTTCCTCCAAGTATATCCCAGGTACATGATTTATTTCATGTTTAATTATTAAGGAAAAATGTTCCATATGCATCTCGAGTTTTGAGCTCTAAGGTAGTACTGTTGGAAGAGATAATTTATTTTTAAGGATAACCATTTCATATTCTTGATCATAGAGATCATGTGTTGTGGAATAAGGTGATTCAAAAAGTTAAGATTTTTTAGAAAAACCATATGATTGTAGAAGAAACATCAAAATCCAAAAATTATATGAAATAAAGATATCCTCACATTTTTAAGAATTAAATAAGATTGATAGAATTGAATTTCCAAAAGGGGGGAATAATATGAAAACCCATGTAATAATAAATAAATTTCATTCCTCATTAATATTCTTGAATTAAATTTTATATAAATATATTCATTATAAGAATATTTAGTAATTTTTCAATAAAAAAGGAAATAGTTTTATTCTTAAAAAATTAATTTTAATGTATTATAATTTTTAAAAAAATATTAATTTCTAATTTTTAGTTAACAACTAGGACCTACTGACATGACAAACATCTTACTTTAATATGGCCATTGGGTCCTAGCCTGTTAGGAACCACCAGTTACCCCACAGACATGTGGTCCCATACCTAGGGCCCACCCATATTTCTAAATGAATCATTAGACTAATGAATATACCCATAGGTCCAAACTTGTTCTTTTTAGTGTGATTTATCCTCACACACACACACACACCCTATGAAACTTTCCAGGAGGCCACCCATCCTGATCATTACTCTATTCCAAACACACTTAACTAGGGTGTTCTGATCAGGTAGGCTCTTGAAAATAAAGATTCACATTGTTAGCATTAATCATATAATTTATTCATTTAACCCTTTATCATTATGGGGTGTTACATTCACCCCCTTTTAGATCACAATTTCCTCATTATTAACCCTACATCTCAACCCTAACAATACCACCACACTTTTTGATGGGTTGCTACTTTGATGCCAATGTAACAATTAGGCCCCGCTTATAGCACACACACCCCACCATAATATGGATGTGGGGTACTAACCCTCCAAGAACAACCAGTTACCCCATATACATGTGGTCCCCAACTTAAGGCCCACCCACATGTTTGAATGGATCATCAGATCAATGACTATCCCCATAGGCCAACACTTGTTCTTTTTGGTGTACTTTTATCTCCCCCACACACACCATTGAAAAATTTCTAGGATGTCACCGATCCTGATCGCTACTCTAGGAAAATCATTCTTAACTATAGAGTTGTAATTAGGTAGACTCTTGAAAATAAAGTTTCACCTTGTTGACATGAGTTATATAATTTAATCATTTAAACCTTTATCATTCTGGGGGTGTTAAATTTAGAATTTTAAATTTAAAAAGTGATTTTTTTTGAAATTATCAAGTCAAAGTTATCTTATAATTGTTTTTTGGATTTTTTTAGAAAGATTTATTTTAAAGTGAATAGTGAAAGATATCGAATTTTTTAAAATTGTTATATATTTTCATTAGATAAAAAAATTTAAGAGTAACATTATATTTTAAAATTTAACTTAATGTAAAATAAGAACCATTTAATAATAAATAATAAAATTAATCACTTAATAATCACTACTATACTTGACTTTGGTATTAGATCAATTTTGGGCTTAAAGATGCATTTTTCTAAAAACTATTTTTTGTTGAGTTTTACCCATTTATATTAAAATTTATTTTAAAATATCATATAAATTTAATCTTAAGAAATGATTTACTTATTATGAATTAGGATATTTAAATTTTTTAACTAGGTCCTTTTTATTTTTGTTCATTATGATTAGTAATCGTAGTAAATATTTTTCACCACAATAAGGGTAAAACAGATAAAACCTGGTTAAAAATATGATATAAGGCCCAAAAATCTCCCAAACACTTGTATTTATATTATTTTAAAAGTTTTTTAGACCATAAAAATCCAATTTTATAAAATTTGGAAATCCCTTTCCACTTTCCTTTGATATTTACCTTTATATTATTTTAAGTAAAGAATAAAAACTAAATGTCACTCTCTTTGTTTTAATACCTATAATATTTTGTGATAGGGATAAAAAATGTTATGTATGGTTATAAATGTTTATTTGAAATATGAATAATTTTTTTTATCATTTGTTTTTTTTAATTTTTAGTGATGGAATAATTACGTTAAGTTCTTACATAATACCGATACAGTGATTGTTCAAGTATTAGAAAAATGAATTAAATGATTTTAAAAACATTAAAAGTAATTAATTTTTGATTAATTATTACATTAATATTTTTTTATATAAATATAAAATATTTCTTATGTATTAAATTTTTATATTTAAATTCTATTACTATCTTGATTTCATTGAAGTCAAACTATATGAATAGTCCTAAAGATGACTTTAAGGGTATATTATGTTATATAATAACTTATTAAATGATTTAAAAGTAATAAAAATATTATATTTGGATGATTGAATTAGATGTGGTTGATAATATCATCCATTTTCCACTTATGGGTGACTTTTCCTTTTATAGTACTTTATTTACTCCTATAGAGTAAAAAACTTTAATATCACAATAATCATCAAAAGGGTTAATGTGGGGTTAAAACTAAGTGATAAGGGTTAAAAAATCACCTAAACTTGTTCCGATTTTATCTTATGATATTATTTAGACTCATAAACATACTATATTTTAAACATTTTAATTTTTTTCAACATGAAAATGAATATTATTTTATATTAATTTAATACTTTAAGTAATTTCAAGAGTGCCCCTCCCTTAACTTATAAAAGGAAACCTCCTATGTAATCTTACTCACACCTTTTTAGAACTCTAGTTCATTCAATAACTACCCAAATACATCTAAAAAACTCATCCCCATTTCCTATAGGTCTTGGTATCACCAAAATACCAAACCTATAAGGCCTAAGGTGTAAAATAAAGAGGTTATCTGAGGAGATGGCATAAGTCTTAACCAACTTATTTCAAGTTTATTTATTCTTATACCTCCATAAAAAATTCTTTAAAAATGGTGAAATAATAAAATAAATATATTACACATAATAAAATTTTATTATGATTATGATAAAACAATTTTTTATGTTCTTTTCCATCCAATGGGAAGTAAAAACATCGCTCGTGCATATGTGTGGATTACCACACCCATGAAGTGATGTGCTTCATTTTTCATCACCAAGTCACAAGGATGATTTCTAAAATGAATTTTGTTAATATATATATATATATTATATTAACAAAATAATTATCATTATTTAAAGATAATATACCATCTATTTTATTACATTTCCATCAATTAAAAAATGATAACATCATTCGTATGTTTGCATGGACTAACATATCCACGAAGTGATATAATTATTTTTTCATGTATGAATTTCATGTGTGGTTATAACATTGTATTAAATGTATAAAAATAATATTCATTTTATGATTAATATTTTTGAGATTATTTAACAATGATCCCTTTGACTACAGATAACCTACCGAAGCTGTTTTGGGATTATAAACCAAACATCCTCAAAATGTATGATGTAAACATAATTGATTAAGTAACTAAATAAAACATGATAATAAATGGAATAAAAGGTATAATGTTAATGGAATTAATGTGAAAAATTTTCTTAATAAATTAAATAACTTATATAATTTTTTTATTTAAGATTTAAATTATGAATGATGCTAAACTGTATTTATGGTAAGGGATTTCTCATCTCAAATTCCTTACTTTGAGACTCATTCCACTTTAACTATATATTTTCATTTTTTTGTTATATATAGTTCCACCTGTATAATTTTTTTTCATTCATTTAATTAAATCTTATTGGTTTACAGATCATTTTTTATTTATCTCTTATAATTCTCTTATGATTAAGAAGTTACTAAATTCATAAGGGATTTTTATTTAAAACATTATTTTAAATTTTTGAAAGTTTTTATTCTATTTTACATCCATATCTATATTCTTAAAAAGGATTCAAGATTTTTTAATTATAATTAAAATAATATAATCATTTATTTTAAACTAAGTTTGACTTTCTTTACATGGTTTACAATGAATTTTTTTTCATTATTAGAATGATATACTTTTACCGATGGTGTGAATGGAATAATTATTTTAATATTTATAGCATGAAAAGTGTTTTCCACCATCATGAATTTTAATTACCTTGAAGCTTAATTTACATGTTTCTATGGTTATTTTCAAGTAAAATAATTTCCACAATATTTTGGTAATTTTTCGTTTTAAATATTTTTCAAAATAAAGGGATATTTCTCCATATTTTTATATAAAAATAGAAATAGATTTTCATATGTGTTAAAAAAATATTTTTTCAAGGGATTTATGATGAAAATAGAAATAATTAAAATATTTTTGTTCATGAGATTGTACTTGATCATTATATATGATGATGATTGATCCTGATACAAATTACATGATGGATGAGCTCAATATAGCTTATACAGTGGGTGAGCCTGATACAAATCATATGATTGGTGATAATGATATAGATATCCAATGCATTAAGTAATGTTTATTATATTTAAATTCAAGGAGGTAGTTAACTTGTGATGTTTATCCTATGGATTTAACTAGAATCCATTTATTATTTAAACGAGTGAACACTAGTTATGGATACACTGATCTAAGATGCATACAAGGGTTTTATTTTATTACTATGGGGTTTGAAGTTTTTCTTTGAGAAAAAGGTGAGTTTTCCATGTGGATATAATTTATTTTATATAATAAAATAATAATTTGATAAATTTAACATTTTATGGGTTTTTATTTTTTTCACTGGAATTAAATATTTCATTCTTTTATATCCCTTACTGTGATTTTTATGCTTATACCAAGTTTTAATTTTTTTTCTCACCGGATTTATTAATGAGTAAGAATAAGTACGAAGTCAAGTTGAAAGTTATGAATAATTTTCATGAAAAGAAAACATTTTTCATTTTTAATGTTTTATATTGTGTAAAAAATGGATGCTAAGTGAAAGTGTCCACTTTTAAATATAATAGGTTGTTATATAAGAGTTATAACCTAATTATATTAAACTATAAATCATAAAGATCATCAAAATGTAAAAAAGACAATTATTTCCTAAAAACTCAAGGTTATGTAATCTTTTAAGGATGAGTCCTTATATGAGATACTTAGGATATGTTTACATATACTCCTTCCACTTTGGGTTAAAGATAAATGTTAATTTGATTATAATTAGTTTGGTAAATAATATCTTTTAAGTGTATTTGAACTATTATTTGATACTCTGAGAATTTTTATTAAATTTTCTATTTTAAATTTACAATAATTTATCATTTTATTGGACAATGGTTATCCTCTGATGGGTTTAAATTAAAATATATTAAAATTGTAAAATCTTATTTTATTTAATGTTATATTGTCTAATCTATTATATTAATAGAGTGGGAGAACAAATATAAGTTTTCTTTTGACTAAATTTCACTCCCTCTTTTAGTCCCGTATCACCTGAATTTCTAGGAAATGACTTGGTATCAATTCATATAACACCCTAATATTTTGGTACTTTAACCTTTTATGATGTATTTTGAAGATATATAAGACTTATATTGATTTTTATGAGTTTTTAGATGGTTTTTTTGGAAGTATTTTTATGGGTGAATGATTTGACCATAGTTAGAAGAAGCCATGCTATATTCTCCAAGAAATTGTGTGACAATATTAAGAAGGAATAATTATGTACATGAATAGAGAAAAACTTGTGTAAATCATAATAGTTCCATGAAGAAATCATGTATGTTAATATATATGGAAAATCATGGGTTGTCAGACTATGTGATCCAACCATGCGAGGGGGTGGTTTTGAGTTAGTAGTATATGCATAGTTTTCTAAAAATGTGTAGACTAACCATGTTGTGCACATTTAATGTTCCATAAATTATAGTTTAACTTATGTTTAACACCCAAAACCATCATTTTCACCTCTCTACTCAAGATATTGAACTATACTTGTCTTCTAAGAGTTCTAGGTGGTTCCCTTTGATCTAGATGTCAATTTTGATGGATATAAGTGCATTAGATCTCTGTAATCAAAGGAAAGTTTCCATTTTCTCTCTTTATATTTAGACATACTTATCTTCTCTCACAAAAATTTTATATCTAATATTTTATATATATATATATATATATGATCTATGAATTTATTTAAAGGAGTTTTGAACCCAAATCTAGAGGTTTCACAATGTTGTTCTTCATTTTCATCACCTGTTGAGAGGTAGGTGGATTATAAAACATCACATATTATTTTATAAATATAATTATTGATATTTAAATTCAATTTATTTTAATTTAAAATTAAATTTATGACTATATCTTATTGGAACCCCTTTTTTTGATAATTATGAATTCTTAAAAATTTAAGGGTTTTTGGAAAACCCAAATTGGTTAATGGTTTTAAAATTATTTTTTTAATTTAAAAAAAGAATGATGTTTCAATAAGTGTTTAAAGGGAAGAAATTATTTATGTTAAATGAATTTATATGAGAAATTGGAAGAAATTATTATCATGAGTTCATTTTCATTGAAAAGACCTTGGATAAGGGGTGTGGTTCTAGACTGGTGGCACCTAGGGATTGGTCATCTAGTGGTGAATTGGTAGATCGGTGAGTAAGCACTCATGAGTATGGGAATTTCACCTGATATGAATGTGTGTATGAGTGGATGGATGTGGTTTGGGTATGAAAAGTGGTATTTACAGATAAAATATTTTTCCTTTTAATTTAAATTATTTTAAATTAGTAAACTATTTTGATATTCCTCTATTTTTTATAAAATATATTTTGAACTGTAAGATAACATATTCTTGTCCTAGTGTCATGCGCAAGAAGATTTTGGTGGATTCACTACCATTTATGATTACTCACCCTCTGAATATACACCATGGTGTGTATTAAGATGCTACTCTCTATGATTTATGAAGGGGGAAAGTCTTTTATTTGTCTAGTAGAGTATCATAATACTACTTCCTCAGGATGGTGTTTGGATTTTAGATTCCTCTCATGGATTGGTTAAATGGATTCCACATCGGTTTTACTGCATTAGGACATCCTTGGTTTTCTTGAGTCACCTTGTTTAATTTTTATATACTACTTTGATATTTTTTATTGGTTTTTCATTTTATTTGTATTATTTATACTCATTAATCATATAGTTGATTTGGTTGTTTGTATTTTTCTTTATTTTTTTGTTTAAAAATGAAAAATTATCCCCCAATGTCTAAGTAAGAACTTATAATTTATTTCTAGACTTTTTTGTCTTGGGTATGTCACCTAAGGTTAGTTTCATTCCCATGTTGTTCACACATTTCACACTTAAGTATTTTCATGTTATCATTTTTAGACAACTTCTCATCAACTTTAACTTCTTCAAATGTCACCACTTTATTTCATTTTTCCACATAATGTTTATGATCATTCAATAATTTTTTAGCCTTGTCCAGTTGGTCATACTAGATAACTAAAAATTATTTATTAATGATAATTCAATATGTGTTGGTGGATGAAGTGGGGATTCTTGTCGAATTGTTATAGGATTCCTTGATGACATTGGGTGTCCTGATTGGGTAATTTTCCATGTATAAAATGTGGTGATTATTAAGTTGTTCTTAAATTTCAATGAAATGTATCTAGGATAAAACATTTATTGAAACATGTTAAAGAAGACTGGATTCCATGAAAATTAATATTTTTATGAGGATTATTTTAAGGTAATGTTGAGAATTGGTTTGGTATTTGATATTGAGATTGTATTGAAATTATATTGTACACATAGAGTATAATATAATTAATTTTTATAGGAGTTTCATAAAAATTATGGACAACCATTACAAGACACATGGACCAAATTGATCTAACACATATGGTAGGAGGACATCAACCATGTGGGAGAGTCAATACATGCAGAGTGTACAATGACATGTGAGTAGTCTCATGTAGAAGGTTTATGGGATCGAGTTCTTGAGTGAGAGAATATAGGTTAGGTTAGCTTAGGTGTAGCATGAACTATGTGGAGTGTGGTGTGTATGTAAGTGGGTGTTAATACCCCACTATTAGCTTGAATGGGTTGTGGAAAAAGATCTACAATTAAGAATCCAAATAACACATTGATTTTTGATGTGGGATTGGGGATTTGGAGCCACAATTTTTCCATCATTAAAAAATATAGACATAATGTGCCCCACTCAGTCCTACTAATCTTCTTCATCCGATGTATCCCACACATCACATATTAAAATGGAGTCATATTAAAATTTTAAACCATTTACAAACCTACATACAAGCTTGATAAAAGTTATAGTTGCATGATGGCCCTCCCAACTGATCAAACCAAAGGACTTAGACAAGGTCGATCGAACCAAATACATGCATGAAAATTCATCTTTCATGCATATTGATTATTGGAAGTATAAATACATATTAATAGTTTGTTGCATGAACAAATGACAAAACAAATTTCATGAATCCATCACATGATTTTCTCTTATTTACATGAAGAATTCATGTGATCTCTTAATGCCTTCACATAAAGAATAACGTATATCTAATCATGTCAAGCCTCCATACTTTGTGAGATCTTATTACTCTTCATGTTGAACCTTGTTGGATAGTAGTTTGAAAAATAAAAATGTCATAGTTATTTTTTACATTCCTACACATGATTCCACTTGATGAATTTGTGTACGTCTTCTTTATACTCCTAAAAAATTCATGAAATAATAATTGTAAAAGATGGAAGCTTCACGTGATTAGAGATATTCCATTATTCATGAAAAGGAATTAAGAGATCACGTGAATTATTCATTTAAACCAGAGAACATCATGTGGTGGATTCATGAAATGTGTTCTATAATTTTTTCATGTGATATATTCTTATGATGTCTTTATAATTCGAATATTTAATATTCCTGTAAGATGAAGTTAAATGCATGGATTTGGTTTGATCGACCTTGTCTTGGTCCGTCAGTTTGTTTAGTTGGGAATTCCATCATGTGATTATAAATTTTATCAATTTGTTGTCTAGTTTTTTCAATGGTGGAGAAGTTGAATATGATTCCCTTTGTATATGTGATGTGCGGGATCCATCAGACAAACTAGATTAGTTGTATTGAGCGGTGCATGTTATATCCATATTTTTAAATGAATGAGGCATAGTGGCCCCAAATACCACATCTCACATTAAAAATAAGCATTTTATTTGGATTATAAATTATAGATCTCATGTATAAGGCTCATAGGATCAAGTGTATGAGTGAGGGTGTATAGGTTTGGCTAGCTTAGGTGAGGCGAGACCCATGTGGTGTGTGGTTCATATGTATATGGGTGCTAATACCCCACTACTAGAACAAATGGGTAGTGGAACGTGATATATAATTAATAATCCAAATAAAATTCTTATTTTTAATTTGGGACATGGGATTTGGGGACACTATTCCTTCATCATTTAAAAATATGGACATAACGTGCAACACTCGATTCAACTGATCTCCATAGTCCAATAGATCCCACACATCACATATCAAAGGAAATAATCTTAAAATTCTCAACCATTATAAAACCTACAAAAAACATTGATAAAATTTATAGTCATATGATGTCCTTCTCAATTGATTAAACCAAAGGACTAAGACAAGGTTTATTGAACCAAATCCACGCATGCAACTTCATCTTGCATGAATATTGATTATTCAAAGTATAAATACACCATAACAATCATTTTTATGAAAAAATGAAAAAATAAATTTCATTAATCCATCACATGATACTATCTAGTTTACATGAATAATTCATGTGATCACTTGAGGCCTTTTCATTAAGAATACAATATATCTAATCATGTGAAGATTTCATATTTTATAGTCATTATCATGTGAATTTTTCAAAAGTATCAAGAATATCTACAATAATTAATAAAGATACATCATGTGGAGGTATATCGAAAATCACTATGACATTTCAAGTTGTCCATCGACTATCCAAAAAGGTGTCACATGAAGAATAATAATAAGATCATGAAAAGTATGAAAGGTGTCACACGATCAAGTGAAAAGATCGTGTGATCATATGATCACCATGATAGTGCATAAAGTTCAATGAGATGATATTTTTTGCATTAACAGGAATACATAGATATTTTTGAGTTTGATATCATATGTGGCTCACTAGTTTTATAGGACATGGCACTTTTATTGGAGGTAGGTAGTGGAAATATGTCTATATAAACAAAGTAAAAGGGAGAGGGGGATTGTAATTTGATACTTCATAGAGAGATATCATATCTCCTTGAAACAGAGAATGTATGTGACATAATAACTTGAAACATAAAAGGATATAATGTGATCCATTCATTAAAAGGATAATAGCTCATGCGATTCAATCACATGAAGGACAATCAAAAGAAAACCCCTATCTTGTAAAGATATAACTACGAGCCTCCAATGTTATAAAAAGGATTCTAAGACAAACCTTGTCATGTAACGGAGGTTGGGAGGGTTTGTTTGACCATTAACATTAATCACTTACAAAAATATCCTTGAGATATCATGAAGAACCTCTTGCTTAAGTATATACATTTGAGAAGAAACTCATAGACAAACTCTTATCATGCGAAGTAACCCTTAGATAGTTCCTAGGTAACATGAATCCCATACATAAAGGAAGGATGATATCCTATAATCCTTAACCAGATTTTATGAGGATAGTGTGATTGAAGGAGGAAATATCATGTGAACTCTACCTGGTGACATGAAGGAAGGTATAGACAAGACTTGCATGCAATCCATTCATAGCATGCACCCTACTTACCACATTTGATAAACATCAAGTTGTTAGAAGAAAAAGTCAAATAATAATATTAAAAGGGTGCTTGAAATATTTTGAGATTAAATATTTTAATTGATAAGGAATATAAAATAATGTGAATGATAAATGGTTATGTGATTTTTTCATGCACTATGAATCATTTCCTGCATACATAAATTAAAGTTGAGAATTCAAGAAGGAAGGATGAGTTAACATTATGAAAGATATTTATTGTATAATATTACTTAAGAAGTTGTGTGAACCACTTGAAAAAATTCAGTTGAGGCTAGAATTTCATAAAAGGAATGAAAAATTTCCAGAATAGAGTTTCACTGATTCAACTGATCATTCACAGGTGATCAGATTTCTTTGAGCAAGACCAGAATCTTTGCAAAGGTGCTTAAACTGGTACATGAGTAAGCAATATTTAATGAGATCATAGATAAATATCAAAAAATCATCATACTATAGATCAATAATTAAGGAGAAAATGAAGTCTCTTAGTTGGAGTTGTGTGTATAAAAATACACTTATGTGATTCCTGAGGAGAAGTATTTGGTGTGGATTATAGAGAATGTTAGTGTAGATTATGGTTATACTAGGATGCAATATAAAGAAACTTTTATGAGGATTTAGGATATATAAAGTGTGACTATATATTGACCATTTTAAGTTATAATAATATTATTATGGATAATATATACTAGGGAGAAAAACCAACATGGTAAGGAGTAGGTATTTGTAATGAACCTTGTAAATCCTTGTGTTCTATGCCATTGTATTTACATCATTATTCAAGGTAAGGTTGAGATACATAATAATATTGGATCAATGATTTAATTATCCATAGAGGTTTAATTTAAAAGAAAAAATATAAAAGAAGAAAAAGGTATCACTGATTCACCCCCTCTCTCAGTGATCTCACACTGATTTGGACACATCAATTGGTATCATAGAGAAGGTCACTTATTAAATATCTAACATAATTATAGGGATGGATAACATGAATTTACTAAATATTAGGGGTATTCCCATTTTAAATTGTGATAACTATTATGGCTAGAGAAATAGAATGATACCATATCTCCTATAACTTGGTGTGGAAGTGAGGGATGTAGTACCCTTGGATTTCCACTCTACATTTAGAAATATCCTATGAATTTCGAATATAATAGAAACATGGAGATGGATGGAAATGTTAAAAATGAAATCTTGATGGCTTCATCAGAAAAGGTATACACTAAGTGATGGGTCTCCTAACCGCCAAGGATGTATGTGAAAAACTAAGAAGTAGTTATGATGAAAATTTCAAAGTAAAATAAGTTAAGTTGAAAATATAAAGAAGTAGCTTTGAAGATATAAAAATAGATTATGATGAAAGTGTTGATGAATAATTCATAAGAGTAAATTATATTTTTCGTAGCATCATATGTTTTGGTGATAAAATGGATAACTCAACCATTATAAAGAAACTAATGAGAATATTCTAGATAGGTTTGATCAAAAGGTTTATAAAATAAAAAACAGAGAAGACCAATCTATTGATGAATTTCATAAATTATAATAACATATGAAATCATAAAAAAAACAAAATTTTTAGAAGAAGGAAAGAGATGAGATTGAATTTGAAGCCATGAGAAGAGATAAAGTTAGAGTTGAAGAAGAACTAGAATCAAGTGATTCTGATGAAGAGGAAGCTGAAGATAATTACAATAAAATGAGGGCCTTGTTTACAAGAATGTGAAATAGCGAAATAATAGAAAAAATAAATAATTCACTAAGGCACTTCAATTTTCAAGGGTTTGGATATTTTTCATATAAATTCCCAAAGAATAAACACAATTCCACTGAGTATAATGAATAAAAAGGATACATCAAGAGACAATATAAGAAATTAGAAAGGGTGACTATGAGGGGGAAATATAAGAAGTAATCAATTTAAAATAGAATAAATTTGATGATCAAGAAATTTTTTGAATCTTAATCATAAATAAGTGGAATAAAAGATAAAAAAATGTCTATAAACTAGGTATTCAATATGGGAAAATCTAACTCATATAAAGACACATTTGAAGGTGAATAAGGTTAAGATATATCTAAGATAGAATAATAATCAAAAGAAAACCTAGATGATACTCTTGAGAATAACATGAATCTAAAAAAGGAGAAAAAATAATAATAAAGGATAATGAATAATGTTTTAAGAAAGAAGAGACATCTTAATGATATAAGGTAATATGTGAAGAAAGTAATTGAGCTAAGAAGTTATAAATAAAATTCACCTAGAAGATAAGAACTCATCAATAATGAAATTGCATTCAGATAAGAGAACAAAAAAACAGGTTGAAGATAACTTAACATGAAAATATGGTGAATGAACTTGAATAAAGACTTAATGAGAAAGAGTTAAAATTATCTGAGACACAGTCTATGTTCCTTTTAGATCAAAGTGAGTTGAATAATATAAAATAATACTTTACTAAATCTGTTGAGATTAAGGTCAAATATTCTAAATCTATTGAGAAGAAGAGTCCACAAAAGGGTATGTTTTTATATATAATGAATCACAATGAACATTTTTTATTTTTGGCAATGAAGGCATGATATACAAGACTGAATTTGGATGGTCCAAAAGAACAAATGAGAAAAAATATTCTACAAAGGATTTGTGGAATAATTCATCCAAAAGGATTCCTTCTAAGAAGAAACACCCACAATATATGAAAATAAAATAATAAAAATATTTATAGAACTATTATTAGTATATAAGATCAAGGTTTAGAGTATACTATTGGTGTTGATAAGTGTTTGGTCATAAATATTATTCATGTTGGTGTAGCATGTCACTACTAGGAATAATACAAGAATCAAGGAGAATATATTCCAAAAATATGAGATCAAATTATCATAACTAGAGTCTTGTAATCAAGAAATCATCTAAAATTTCAAAATTGAACAAATTAGAATGCTTGAAGTTAGTTTTTGGAAGATGTGGTAAAGAGGTTTAAAAAGTTTATAAATGAAATGTTAGCTCACCAAGTGAGATTCATTAGATTGTAAATGTGAACATAATTCAAATAGTGAAGAAAGATAGTATCACTAGTGAATCATGTGAGAAGCTCAAAAAATATGAGAATATTAAGAAATACTATTTAGTTATCTATACTAACCAACTAGATAAGGATAAAAAATAGAGAAATACTAGAATCTTATTATGGAAAAAGGAAATAAAGTGCAAATAGTTCAAGAAGTTAAAGTTGATGAGAAGTCATATAAAAATGATAACCTGAAAATACTTAAGTGTGAAAGGTGTAAACAAAATGGGCACAACATAAAATATTGTATGAAAATTCTACCATCCTAAGAAGAAAGGATGAATAAGATGTTGTTAGGACCAATAGGGGCCTATATACCCTGAGAGGGGGGGTGAATCAGGGTATGGATATTCTTTTTCAAAGTTCTTCCTACCCTGCTGGATCTTGACCTCTTTATTACAAGGGTCACTTTGTTTGCACTTGTGTGTTTATTATGATCACTTATTTTCTTCTTTGTCTGATGATGATGCTTCAAATGAAATGCAGGGAAGTAAGCAGGTAGACACAAAAGTTTTTACATGGTTCACCCTCACTGGGCTACGTCCAAGGAGTATACGACGAAAAGATTCCGTGCGTACCAATTCCACTAAACTTCAATAGCTGTGGATTACAATGTTCGGGCTAGATCACTTCTATGCCCAGGCTCATTGCCTTTACAAAGTTTAGTGTCAGCTCACTACTTTCCCAAGGGTCACTCCCTGTTTCTCTCTCTCTGGCTCACTGCCGGTGGAGAGGATCACCTTTTTCCTCTTCCTAAGATCACTGCTCTTGGAAGCGATTCACTCACAGTTTATAGACCTGTAGGTCTCTTCATTTCCATTAAGGAATGCATCTTTCTCTGTATGTAGATGCTCTGTTGAAGTTCGAATTTCACCCATAGATGAATACCCCTTTGCCACTATCCACTGGGCAAACTACCTTTGGAAAGACCTTTGCAAAGAACCCTACTTTACTAGGCTCCCAATTTTGCGAAGCTCAAACAAGCCTTCGCGAAGCTACAACCTTTTCACGAAGCTCTATCGTGAAGCACTATCGCGATGCACAGAACTTCGCAATGCTTAGGCCGTTGCGGAGCTCCTGCCTCTCCGCGAAGCTCACTAAGCCAACGCGGGGCACACGCCTTTCACAGAGCTAGAATAGCCGCCGTGAAGCTCCCCTTTCAAGAAGCACACTGCCTTCGTGAACCACCTCTACGAACTGAGAGAAATAGATTTTCTCTGATAATTCTCTATGCTTCTCTTGAGGGGGTCGACCTCTATTTATAGTCAATTCCATCGACCCTCAACCTTTCCGCGCGAATTCAATGCCACGTCATTTCAAATCGCGAACTCCAAAGTTTCAGCCGAAATTCTGTCCAAATCGCGAAGCACCACGACAATTTTCCATTCACGGAGCTTGACGTAGTCGGGAAGAATCACCATCAACTTACCTTCGTGCCTTCGCCACGAAGCTCCCTCACAAAGCCCTTCACCGCCGCGATGCGCTTCAGCCTCTTTCGTTCGTGAAGTTTGACATAATCGCGAAGACTCAGCGCCTGCATTCTTCTGGTCTTCGCGATTTCCAAACCATGAATCCTATCTTCGCGAAATTCATGCCTTTTCCATATTAAATTATGCTCTACATGGAAATCCTATTTTCACAATGCTCACCAAACTCCAAATTTTGGACCCCCAAAATTTGGCAAACACTGGGAAACGGCGCCACCTTGTACTGCTCTTTTGTACCACCTCCAGATCGTCCTTTTCCTTTTCCATAATTCTTTGTCAACAAGGATTGTCAACAACTTCTTGGGAACTCGACAAATATCCATGAAAACCTGCTTTGTCAACAAACACAATCAACCCAAAAATACTGCAATGTTACCTTGAGGGATTTTTTCCCAATAATCTCCCCCTTTGGGGTTATTGACAACACTTCACAACTCTGCTCAGGATGATTTTATGTACTTTGATACCTCACTGAGTCTTCTTCCAGCCGCTACCACCATTCGCCTCTTTCAATTCTGATAGCGTTCAAAGATTCACATAACATGTACTCTAAGCCCACATGAGCAATGCTCGGCGTGAGAAACAAGAGTAGTATGAAAATATCATCAATGAATCACTTCATGTCAAACCCCAATTGTCAATTCCAATCTGATACCAATTCTTAAATTGATACCAATTGTTGAACCATACTGATACCAATTGGTGATAGCTGGACACCGTCTCACACGATTCCAACATCACTCTTCTGCTTTTATCACGATCCTCAGCTGTCGTGATATCTATGCTTTGATCGATCACTTCTAGGATCGTCAGATTTAAAAATCTCCCCCTTTCTCATTGCTCCCCCATTCTGGCTGCTCCACCTTTCAGCTTCTCCCCGTATCAATTATGATTTATCAAATCTCCGCACTTTCTCCAACAATCACTATTTTCTCCCCCTTTAACAAACACTTTTCTCCCCCTTTGTTAACGAACCCAAATATCACTTCTTTGTAGTCTGTAACATAGTAGAGAAGAAATATCAGAACATTAGGGAAAAACACATCATACCTCAGGGAGAGGGCGGGGGGGGGGGGGGGGTCCGACATCCACACTTGAGTTGTCACACTGGATTCCGATCGGAGACTTCACTTCAACTCCCATATCTTCAAGCTGCTGCTTCATCCACAATAATTGTGTGCATGCCTGAGTGGCCGCAATATACTCAGCTTCTGCGGTGCTCAATGAAATGCAATCTTTCTTCTTGCTTAGCCAAGAAATACACAATCCAACAATATAGAAAGCACCACCTGACGTTGATTTCCTATCATATGCTGAACCGGCCCGGTCTTCATCAGTATAACCCAATAACTCTGTCTGAGATTTATCAGTATATGTCAAGCCGAAATCCATTGTGCCCTGGATATTCTGAAGTATTATTTTCACTATAATCATGAGGCTTTCTTTGGGATTACTCTTATATCTCTTGGCTTGGCATGTGGCGAAAACAATATCAGGCTTTGGTGCGGTCATGTACAACAAACTGCTGATAATATGCCTGTTTTCAGTGAGATTAACTGCCCTGCCACTGCCATCTTTTGATGATTTCATCCGGGTAGCAACCAGAGTCTTCATCTCCTTGGACTTTGACATTCCAAACCTCATCAGAACCTTCTTTTCATATTTCTGAAAGACACCTTCACTATGCTTCATTTGAATCATAGATTCTGCAAATATTGATTCCACATTGAATGCCAATCTCTCGGTGCTTGTTTCAACCCACATTATTCTGTCTTCATCTGACACACCTTGTTCTCATCCTCATGAATAAGAGAACCATATGGCTTCCCAATGTACACCTCTTCTTCCTGAAAGCCATTTAGAAATGCAGACTTGACATCCATCAGGAACACTTTGAACTTTCTTTGCACTACAATGGCTAGAAATAATATGATTGTCTCCAGCCTTGCAACTGGTGCAAATGTCTCATCAACATCAGTACTATCTATTTGGGAGTATCCTTTTCACACTAGTTGTGCTTTGTTTGGAATCATTATTCCATATTCACTCATCATGTTGCGAAAGACCCATTTAGTCTCGGTGACTTTCTTATCTACTATCCTTGAAACAATCTCCCACTTCTGATTCTTCTCAATCTGGTCTATCTCTTTGTTCATGGATGAACCAAGTTTTCATCATCAGCTGCATCAGCAATGCATTTCAGCTCAACCTCAGATAGAAAAGATGCATGCTGCAGTGATTTCATTTCCCTTGTCTGAACTAGAGCTGCCTAATCACCAATGATATTCTGTCCATCAATTTCAGCTCATCTCTTTGGCATCCTTGTAGACACAAACAAGACACTTTCATTTTCATTATCGGTGTCTTCTTCTGAATCAGCATAAGCCACTTCTGCTCTCCCTGTGTTGCTTTCTTCCTCACCAGTTTCATCAGGAAGTTGTTCACTGACTCATTTTTCAGTGGCCTCATTTCTTTCAGGTAATTTTCTCAGATTTTTGTTGAGACACCATTGATTTTCTCTTGCAGCTTCTTGGTATCCTGAAAGCAGTCAGTTGATACCACATTGTTAGAACAAAATAGTTAATCATGAAAATCCGTGTGTTGATGCTTTTACACCAATCATTCTTTATGAGTATAAACATTCATCCTTCATATCATATTGAGATCATGCATCTGATTACGATATAGAATGCTCCCCCTGTGTTATAAAACTCTTCAAGTTGTTAGGCCCAATAGTTTAGACCCATAACACGTCTTTTCTTCCTGCATCATTTGTTCTCATCTTCAACTCATATTTGATCCATTAACAAAATCTCTAAGCCTACTGAGTTGAAACTCAGTGTAGGAAACAAGATATAAAGTTAATAACACAATCACTTCCTATTGTGCTATGTTGCTCCCCTTCTTCTTCAACTCTAGTACCTGATTTGAATCAATTGAAACTCTAGAGAATATCACTTCTCCACTTCACATCCTTATATGCCACTTTTCCTTGGATTGTATCTCCCTAAAACCTGGAGCACACAGATCGTCGGTTAATAGAATTTATATACATAGGGAGAGGGGATTTCTTCTGGACTCCTCAAGATTAGGATTGTGGTTGATCTTGATGGGTCAACCCTTTGATTATTTCTTGGAGGGAATCACACTCCTTTCTTGCTTCCTCCAACTACCTAGCCAACTTCAATTGCTCTGGCCATATGACTAGGCATTCATTGCCTACATTCTGATCCTTTTTCTGATATGTAGATTTGGTAGGCTCGACCTTTCTCACCGCTTGGGGTATAATCCCGCTGGTACACATTTCCTTCTTTGAGGTTCTACCAAAATTACACTTTCATTGATTATTTCTATGAGTAGGAACCTCTCTATTTGGAATATTTCCTTTCTTCTTCTCCCATCTTAGGGGTCTTCCTCTTTCCTTCACTTCTCACTGAGAAACACAACATGTGGATTTTCCGATGCATTCTTTGTTCATCTTTCTTTTATCAGATATCTGAGCCACCACACTCTTTTTCACTAGTGGTGAGTCCTCCATTGAGCATTCATTCTTCTTTATCACAGCTGGAGTAGATCTCCCCTTAATCTTCCAGGTTTGTTCACATTCTCTCTTTAAGAGCGGTTGTGAGTATGACAAAGGAGGTGATTGATACACCTTTCGTTCAGCTCCATGTGATTCCCCTGAGGCTCTAAGACTATTTTTCACCTTACCACTTTGTCTCCCAGTGTTTAATATCTCATTATGTACTACTGGAATTGGTAATCTCTTTATCAGGTCTTTTTCCTTCCCCGCTTTCTTCTTGCTACACTGTCTGGCCAAATGCCGATGATCAGAACATATGAAACATTTTCTATTAAAGGCATACCTCATTTCATCGCTTCTCTGCTGAGATGTTGATGCAACTTGTTTTCTTCTTTTGGCATCGATATCCTGAGCTTCCTGACACATACTCATGGTGTGTCCCATCCTTCCATAGTAATAGCATCTGATGAATTTTCTCCTTTGAGAAACTCTTCTCTCTGATTTATCATGATGCTTCTTCTTATTCTCAGATTTAGCAATGTCTCTATTTTCACAACCTGAAATGTATTCCAGAGCCCCTGAACAAAAGCTTGATGTGTGGCCATGAATCCCACATAAATAACACATATCATCACTACTTTTTGTAACTGTCCTTTTAGTCCTATCTCCAGCACCTACAGGATTTCTTTCACATCTGGAGCTGTTCACAGCTCTCTTTCTATCTTGCACGGGAGGGGATTCATCAAATCCGATTCCAACTTTTCCGAAACATACTGGTCTTTGAGCTGAGAAAATATTTTGTTGTTTCTCTTCATAAATCTCATACTTCCTTTTCATTTTATCATCACCTTCCGAAGGATAATAGAATAGTAAGTGCAGTGCATCCTTCATCTTAGGTTTTCCTCTAGTATTGGATTTATCTACTTCCATCTTTACTGATTCTATCTCTTATTCCAACTATTGAATCTTCATAAACCTTGATTCAAGTTGGACATCATGTTCTCCCTTGAGAAGTTTCCCTCTACCCATCTCATCTTCCAACTCACGTGTCAGCTTATCCACCATGTCACTCTGCTCCTTTACAATCAATTTTTCTTGAGAAATAGAATCAGAACAACATGCATTATCTTATTGTAGAATTTTATTCTTATGAAGTAGTTCGGATAGCTCTGTAGTTAGATCCCCATTTTTAGATTTCAAATTCTGAATCTCATATGAGTTCAGATTCTTCTCCTTGTCACCAGCTTTTGATTTTTCCACCTTTTCAGATCTCTTTCTCAATTCTTCATCTTGAGAATCATTTTTCTCCCTCAGATTAGTAGCTACATCAATAAGCCTTTGATTCAAGACTCTTAGCTTTTTGCTCTCAGTTCTCAGTGCTTGGATCATAATATCTTTAGATTTAACTTCTTCGGTGTTTCCAACATCACTTGGAATATTAGGTTCTTCGATGCACTTGACCTGATCTTTCACTTTTCTATTCAAGCTATCGATCTCCCTTTTCTGTTCTTCAATCTTAATCTTATACTCACCAACTTTTTCTGAGTTCTCTGGTGCTGATAACTTGAGTTCCTCAATTTTATCCAACATCTCAGACTTCTCTTCTTCCTGCTGCAGCATATAGAGTTTGGCATCGTGAACAACTTTGTTAGATTTCTTGGTTTTGGATCTCCAAACATCTATCTCTTCAAGAGAAGCCTCTAACTCAGCTTTCATATCTATTCTTCCTTCAATTATTTATTCTTCATCATCACTTTTTTCAATATCACTTTGAAGTTCATGTACTTCACTCATTCCTGCATCATGCTTGAGTGAATCAATCTTTTCCCTGTCATATTCATCTAGACCTTCCTTCAGTAAAATGTTTGATTCTTTCAATTGAATCACACTTTTTCCATACACACTTCCACACAGAGGAATACCACCTGACTTCTGCTTCTTCTTGGATGTTTTCCCCATTTCCATGGCTCACCAAGATAAGAGTAGACTGATTCTTTAAACACACCGATCGACTACACCAAGTCGGAGCAAACAAATCCGATTAAAGCAACCTTCCCTCTTATACCAATTGTTAGGACCAATAGGGGCCTATATACCCTGAGAGGGGGGGGGGTGAATCATGGTATGGATATTCTTTTTCAAAGTTCATCCTGCCCTGCTGGATCTTGAACTCTTTATTACAAGGGTCACTTTGTTTGCACTTGTGTGTTTATTATGATCACTTATTTTCTTCTTTGTCTGATGATGATGCTTCAAATGCAATGCAGGGAAGTAAGCAGGCAAACACAAAGGTTTTTACTTGGTTCACCCTCACTGGGCTACGTCCAAGGAGCATACGCCGACAAGTTTCCGTGCGTACCAATTCCACTAAACTTCACTAGCTGTGGATTACAATGTTCGGGCTAGATCACTTCTATGCCCAGGCTCACTGCCTTGACAAAGTTTAGGGTTAGCTAACTGCTTTCCCAAGGGTCACTCCCTGTTTCTCTCTCTCTGGCTCACTATCGGTGGAGAGGATCACTTTTTTCCTCTTACTAAGCTCACTGCTCTTGGAAGGGATTCACTCACAGTTTATAGACCTGTAGGTCTCTTCATTTCCATTAAGGAATGAATCTTTCCTTGTATGTAGATGCTCTGTTGAAGTTCAACTTTCACCCATAGATGAATACCCCTTTGCCACTATCCACTGGGAAAACTACCTTTGGAAAGACCTTCGTGAAGCACCCTACTTCGTTAGGCTCCCAATTTCGCGAATCTCAAACAAGCCTTCGCGATGCTCCAACCTTTTTGCGAAGCTTTATCGCGAAGCACTCTCACGATGCACATACCTTCGTAATGCTTAGGTCGTCGTGGAGCTCCTACCTCTCCGCGAAGCTCACTGAGCCAACGCGGGGCACACGCCTTTCGCGAAGCTAGAATAGCCACAGCGAAGCTCCCCTTTCGCGAAGCACACTACCTTCGCGAACCGCCTCTGTGAACCGAGAGAAATGGATTTTCTCTGAAAATTCTCTCTACTTCTCTTGAGGGGGTCGGCCTCTATTTATAAGCGATTCCACCGACCCTCGACCTTTCTGCGCGAAGTCAACGCCACGTCATTTCAAATCGCAAAGCTCCAAAGTTTCAGCCAAAATTCTGTCCAAATCGCGAAGCACCACGACAATTTTCCATTCGCGGAGCTTGACGTAGTCGCGAAGAATCACCGTCAACTTACCTTCGTGCCTTCGCCATGAAGCTCCCTCGCAAAGCCCTTCACTACCGCGATGCGCTTCAGCCTCTGCCGTTCGTGAAGCTTGACGTAATCGCGAAGACTCACCGCCTCCATTCTTCTGGTCTTCACGATTTCCAAACCATGAATCCTATCTTCGAAAAATTCATGCCTTTGCCATATTAAATTATGCTCTTCATGGAAATCCTATTTTCGCGATGCTCACCAAACTCCAAATTTTGGACCCCAAAAATTTGGCAAACACTGGGAAACGACACCACCTTGTACTGCTCTTTTGTACCGCCTCCAGATTGTCCTTTTCCTTTGTCATCGTTCTTTGTCAACAAGGATTGTCAACAAATTCTTGAGAAGTCGACAAATATCCATGAAAACCTACTTTTTCAACAAACACAATCAACCCAAAAATACTGCAATGTTACCTTGAGGGATTTTTGCCCAACAATCTCCCCCTTTGGGTTTGTTGACAACTCTTCACAACTCTGCTCAGGATGATTTTCTGTACTTTGATACCCCACTGAGTCTTCTTCCAGCCGCTACCACCATTCGCCTCTTGCGATTCTGATAGAATTCAAAGATTCACTTAACACGTACTCTAAGCCCACATGAGAAATGCTCGGTGTGAGAAACAAGAGTAGTATGAAAAGATCATCAATGAATCACTTCATGTCAAACCCCAATTGTCGATTCCAATCTGATACCAATTCTTAAATTGATACCAATTGTTGAACCACACTGATACCAATTGGTGATAGCTGGACACCGTCTCACACCATTCCAACATCACTCTTCTTCTTTTATCACGATCCTCAGCTGTCGTGATATCTATGATTTGATCGATCACTTCTAGCATCATCAGATTTAAAAATCTCCCCCTTGCTCATTTCTCCCCCTTTCTGGCTACTCCACCTTTCAGCTTCTCCCCGTATCAATTATGATTTATCAAATCTCCGCACTGTCTCCAACAGTCACTATTTTCTCCCCCTTTAACAAACACTTTTCTCCCCCTTTGTCAACGAACCCAAAGATCGCTCCTTTGTAGTCTGTAACATAGTAGAGAACACATATCAGAACATTAGGGAAAAACACATCATACCTTGGGGAGAGGGGGGGGGGGTCCCACATCCACACTTGAGTTGTCACACTGGATTCCGATCGGATACTTCACTTCAACTCCCATATCTTCAAGCTGCTGCTTCATCCACAATAATTATGTGCATGCCTGAGTGGCCGCAATATACTCAGCTTCTGCGGTGCTCAATGAAATGAAATCTTGCTTCTTGCTTAGCCAAGAAATACACAATCCACCAAGATAGAAAGCACCACCTGACGTTGATTTCCTATCATCCGCTGAACTGGCCCAGTCTGCATCAGTATAACCCAGTAACTCTGTCTGAGATTTATCAGTATATGTCAAGCCGAAATCCATTGTGCCCTGGATATACCGAAGTATTCTTTTCACTATAATCATGTGGATTTCTTTGGGATTACTCTTATATCTATCTGCTTGGCATGTGGCGAAAACAATATCAGGCTTTGGTGGGGTCATGTACAACAAACTGTTGATAATTTGCCTGTTTTCAGTGAGATTAACTGCCCAGCCACTGTCATCTTTTAATGATTTCATCCGGGTAGCAACCAGAGTCTTCATCTCCTTGTACTTAGCCATTCCAAACCTCATCAGAACCTTCTTTTAATATTTTTGAAATACACCTTCACTATGCTTCATTTGAATCATAGATTCTGAAAATATTGATTCCACATTGAATGCCATTATCTCGGTGCTTGTTTCAACCCACATAATCCTTTCTTCATCTGACACACCTTGTTCTCATCCTAATGAATAAGACAACCATATGGATTCTCAATGTACACCTCTTCTTCCAGAAACCCATTTAGAAATGCAGACTTGACATCCATCTGGAACCCTTTGAACTTTCTTTTCACTGCAATGGCTAGGAATAATCTGATTGTCTCCAGCCTTGCAACTAGTGCAAATGTCTCATCAACATCAATACCCTCTATTTGGGAGTATCCTTTTCACACTATTTGTGCTTTGTTTGGAATCATTATTCCATCTTCATTCATCATGTTGCAAAATACCCATTTAGTCTCGGTGACTTTCTTATCTACTATCCTCGAAACAATCTCCCACTTCTGATTCTTCTCAATCTGGTCTATCTCTTTGTTCATGGGTGAACCAAGTTTTCATCATCAGCTGCATCAGCAATGCATTTCAGCTCAACCTAAGATAAAAAAGATGCATGCTGTAGTGATTTCATTTCCCTTGTCTGAACTGGAGATGCCTGATCACCAATGATATTCTGTCCATCAATTTCAGCTCATCTCTTTGGCATCCTTGTAGACACAAACTACACACTTTAATGTTCATCATCAGTGTCTTCTTCTGAATCAGCATAAGCCACTTTTGCTCTCCCTGTGTTGCTTTATTCCTCAGCAGTTTCATTAGAAAGTTGTTCACTGACTCATTTTTCAGTGGCTTCATTTCTTTCAGATACTTTTCTCAGATTTTTGTTGAGACACTTTTGATTTTCTCTTGCATCTTCTTGGTATCCTGAAAGCAGTCAGTTGATACAACACAGTTAGAACAAAATAGATAATCATGAAAACCCGTGTGTTGCTGCTTTTACACCAATAATTCTTCATGAGCATAAACATTCATCCTCATATCATATTGAGATCATGCATCTGATTAGGATATAGAATGCTCCCCCTGTGTTATGCAACTCTTCAAGTTGTTAGGACCAACAGTTTAGACCCATAACATGTCTTTTCCTCCTGAATCATTTGTTCTCATCTTCCACTCATATTTGAGACATTAACAAAATCTCTATTCTTACTGAGTTGAAACTCGGTGTAGGAAACAAGAGATAAAGTTAATAACACAATCACTTCCTGTTGTGATCTGTTTCTCCCCTTCTTCTTCAACTCTTGTACCTGATTTGAATCAATTGAAACTCTAGAGCATATCACTTCTCCACTTCGCATCCTTATATGCCACTTCCCCTTGGATTGTATCTCCCTAAAACCTAAAACACACAGATCATTAGTAAATAGCATTTATATACATAGGGAGAGGGGATTCCTTCTGGACTCCTCAAGATGAGGATTGTGGTTGATCCTGATGGGTCAACCCTTTGATTTTTTCTTGGAGGGAATCACACTCCTTTCTTGCTTCCTCCAACTACCTAGCCAACTTCAATTGTTCTGTCCATATGACTAGGCATTCATTGCCTACATTCTGAGCCTTTTTCTGATATGTAGATTTGGTAGGCTCGGCCTTTCTCACTGCTTGGGGTATAAGCCCACTGGTACACATTTCCTTCTTTGAGGTTCTACCAAAATTCCAATTTACTTGATTATTTCTCTGAGTAGGAACCTCTCTATTTGGGATCTTCCCTTCTTTCTTCTCCCATCTTAGGGGTCTTCCTCTTTCCTTCACTTCTCGCTGAGAAAAACAACATGTGGACTTTCCGATGCATTCTTTGTTCATCTTTCTTTTATCAGATGTCTGAGTCACTACACTCTTTTTTCCTAGTGGTGAGTCCTCCATTGAGCATTCATTCTTCTTTATCACAGCTGGAGTAGATCTCCCATTAATCTTCCAGGTTTCTTCACATTCTCTCCTTGAGAGAGGTTGTGAGTACGACAGAGGAGGTGATTGATACACCTTTCGTTTAGCTCCATGTGATTCCCCTGAGGCTCTAAGCCTATTTTTCACCTTACCACTTTGTCTCCCAGTGTTTAATTTCTCATTATGTACCATTGGAGTTGGTAATCTCTTTCTCGGGTCTTTTTCCTTCCGCGCTTTCTTCTTACTGCACTGTCTGGCCAAATGCCCATGATCAGAACATATGAAATGTTTTCTATTAAAGGCATACCTCATTTCATCACTTCTCTGCTGAGATGTTGATGTAACTTCTTTTCTTATTCTGACATCGATCTCCTGAGCTTCCTGACACATACTCATGGTGTGTCCCATCCTTCCACAGTAATAGCATCTGATGAATGTTATCCTCCGAGAAACTCTTATCACTGATTTTTCATGATGCTTCTTCTTATTCTCAGATTTAGCAATGTCTCTGTTTTCACAGTCTGAAATGTATTCCAGAGCCTCTGAACAGAAGCTTGATGTGTGGACATGAATCCCACAGAAATAGCACACATCATCACCACTTTTTGTAACTGTCCTTTTAGTCCTATCTCCAGCACCTATAGGATTTCTTTCACATCTGGAACTGTTCACAGCTATCTTTCTATCTTGCATGGGAGGGGATTCATCAAATCTGATACCAAATTTTCCGAAACTTGTTGGTCTTTGAGCTGAGACAATATTTTGTTGTTTCTCTTCAGAAATCTTATACTTCCTTTTCATTTTATCATCACCTTCCAAAGGATAATCGAATAGTAAGAGAAGTGCATCCTTCATCTTAGGTTTTCCTCTAGTATTAGATTTCTCCACTTCCTTCTTTACTGATTCTAACTCTTCTTCCAACTTTTGAATCTTCATATACGTTGATTCAAGTTGGACATCATGTTATCCCTTGAGAATTTTCCCTCTACCCATATCATCTTCCAACTCACGTGTCAGCTTATCCACCATGTCACTCTGCTCATTTACATTCAAATTTTCTTGAGAAAAAAAATCAGAACAACATGCATTCTCTTGTTGTAGAATTTTATTCTTCTGAAGTAGTTCAGATAGCTCTGTAGTTAGATCCGAATTTTTAGATTTCAAATTCTGAATCTCATATGAGTTCAGATTCTTCTCCTTGTCACTAGCTTTTGATTTTTCCACCTTTTCAGATCTCTTTCTCAATTCTTCATCTTGAGAATCATTTTTCTCCCTCAGATCAGTAGCTACATCAATAAGCCTTTGATTTAAGCCTCTTAGCTTGTTGATCTCAGTTCTCAGTGCTTGGATCAGAATATCTTTAGATTTAACTTCTTCTATGTTTCCAACATCACTTGGAATATTAGGTTCTTCGATGCACTTGACCTGATCTTTCACTTTTCTATTCAAGCTATCGATATCCCTTTTCTGTTCTTCAATCTTAAGCTTATACTCACCAACTGTTTCTGAGTTCTCTAGTACTGATAACTTGAGTTCCTCAATTTTATCCATCAACTCAGACTTCTCTTCTTCCTGCTGCAACATATAGAGTTTCGCATCATGAACAACTTTGTTAGCATTCTTGGTTTTGTCTCTCCAAACATCTATCTCTTCAAGAGCATCCTCTAACTCAGCTTTCATATCTATTCTTCCTTCAATTATTTCTTCTTAATCATCACTTGTTTCAATATCACTTTGAAGTTCATGTACTTTACTCATTCCTACATCATGCTTGAGTGAATCAATCTTTTCCCTATCAGATTCATCTAGACCATCCTTCAGTAAAATGTTTGATTCTTTCAATTGAATCACACTTTTTCCATACACACTTCCACACTAAGGAATAACACCTGACTTTTGCTTCTTCTTGGATGTTTTTCCCTTTTCCATGGCTCACCAAGATAAGAGCAGACCAATTCTTTAAACACACTGATCGACTACACCAAGTCAGAGCAAAAAAATCCGATTAAAGTAACCTTCCCTCTGATACCAATTGTTAGGACCAATAGGGGCCTATATACCCTGAGAGGGGGGGGGGGGGGGAGGGGGGTGAATCAGGGTATGGATATTCTTTTTCAAAGTTCTTCCTGCCCCGATGGATCTTGACCTCTTTATTACAAGGGTCACTTTGTTTGCACTTGTGTGTTTATTATGATCACTTATTTTCTTCTTTGTCTGATGATGATACTTCAAATGCAATGCAGGGATGTAAGCAGGCAGACACAAAGGTTTTTACTTCGTTCACCCTTACTGGGCTACGTCCAAGGAGCATACGCCGACAAGTTGCCGTGCGTACCAATTCCACTAAACTTCACTAGCTATGGATTACAATGTTCGGGCTAGATCACTTCTATGCCCAGGCTCACTGCCTTTACAATGTCTAGGGTCAGCTCACTGCTTTCCCAAGGGTCACTCCCTGTTTCTCTCTCTCTGGCTCACTGCTGGTGGAGAGGATCACCTTTTTCCTCTTCCTACGCTCACTGCACTTGGAAGGGATTCACTCACAGTTTATAGACCTGTAGGTCTCTTCATTTCCATTAAGGAATGCATCTTTCTCTATATCTAGATGCTCTGTTGAAGTTCAAATTTCACCCGTAGATGAATACCCCTTTGCCACTATCCACTAGGAAAACTACATTTGAAAAGACCTTCGTGAAGCTCCCTACTTTTCTAGGCTCCCAATTTCGCGAAGATCAAACAAGCCTTCGCGAAGCTCTAGCCTTTTCGTGAAGCTCTATCACGAAGCACTCTCGCGATGCACAGACCTTCGCAATGCTTAGGCCGTCACGGAGCTCCTTCCTCTCCGCGAAGCTCACTGAGCCAACGCGGGGCACACGCCTTTCGCAGAGCTAGAATAGCCGCCGCGAAGCTCCCCTTTCGCGAAGCACACTGCCTTCGCGAACCACCTCTGCGAACCAAGAGCAATGGATTTTCTCTGAAAATTCTCTCTACTTCTCTTGAGGGGGTCAGCCTCTATTTATAGGTGATTCCACCGACCCTCGACCTTTCCACGCGAAGTCAACGCCACGTCATTTCAGATCGTGAAGCTCCAAAGTTTCAGCCGAAATTCTGTCCAAATCGCAAAGCACCACGACAATTTTTCGTTTGCAGAGCTTTTCGTAGTCATGAAGAATCACTGTCAACTTACCTTCGTGCCTTCGACGCGAAGCTCCCTCGCAAAGCCCTTCACCGCCGTGATGCGCTTCAGCCTCTGCCGTTCGTGAAGCATGACGTAATCGCGAAGACTCACCGCCTCCATTCTTCTGGTCTTCGGGATTTCCAAACCATGAATCCTATCTTCGCGAAATTAATGCCTTTGCCATATTAAATTATTCTCTTCATGGAAATCCTATTTTCGCGATGCTCACCAAACTCCAAATTTTGGACCCCAAAAATTTGGCAAACACTGGGAAACAGCGCCACCTTGTACTTCTCTTTTGTATCGCCTCCAGATCATCCTTTTCCTTTGTCATCGTTCTTTGTCAATAAGGATTGTCAACAACTTCTTGGGAACTCGAAAAATATCCATGAAAACCTGCTTTGTCAACAAACACAATCAACCCAAAAATAGTGCAATGTTACCTTGAGGGATTTTTGCCCAACTGACGTGGAAAGCTCAAATAAATTCTTCTAGTACTAGTGAGGAAGATACATCCACATCAGAAGTTTCAAAAAAAGTTGAAAAGTCAATCACACACCGACAAAACCAAGATAGGTTAGATTTATCATGATGAATCCAAGAAGAAGATGTATATATTGAGAGTATTATCTAAATCTGAATGTTATTTATTAGAAATCAAGAGGTACCTCATTATTACCTTATATATAAATTCCTGTTTACTAACATGTAGGAAAATTAAGGATATGGTTTCATCCCTTGAGTGTAACCATTGATGCAATTAAGATGTTAAATCGTTACTACCTAGTGAATGTGGAACTTCTAAATAGATTTATAAAATTTGAATATGCAGTATGCAAATCAATCTTCGTTACCTCATTCATAATTTTTTAATCATATCAATTAAGGGGGAGTTCTTGGTTGATGAAAGGATGAGAAAAATGGATAGTTATCTCTTTTTAACTTGAAATTTATGATGTGTTTGTTGAAGTGTGTGTAGGATTTATCATTTCATTGAAAAATATAAGTATTTGCAACCCCTAAAAGAAAAATTGAGAATTTATGAGCATGATTTCAACTTCTTGAAAGTTTATGGACAACTTAGACATCCTTGGATATATCTCTCTGGTTTTATACACCAGTTTAACCCATGTATACTTAGAATTGATTTACTAAAGACTCTTTGTTAATAGAACCATGTGATATCATCCCTCTCATAGAAGTGTTCAATATAATCTTAAAAATGGGGGGATATGTTTTCGAGAGTAAATATGATATTAGAAGATCCAACTTAGCCTTTTCATTTTATTTAAAATAAGGGGAGAAAAGTTTCACCACATATTAACTTGAATGATATGTCTTGAGATTGACACCAAAATAAATGTGGTAGACTGTATAACCCATGTTTTATTTGTAGTCAATAAGTTAATATGTGTTGGTAGAGGAAGTTTTGATTCTTAGGGAATTGTTATAAACTTACTTGAAGGCATAGAATGTCATGCTTGATTAGTTTTACATATATAAATTGTGTTGATTGTTAATCTATTATTAAATGTCAAAACAAATGTATCAAAAATGAAACATTTTTTGTAACATGTTGAATATGATTGAAGGCCATGAAAATTTATGTTTTCATAAGGATTAATTGAAGGTAATGTTGAGAAGTGGTTTAGAATTTTATGGTGAGAATGGATGGAGGTTATATTCTATGATTATAATATAATAGAAGTATTTTTTATGGGAGTTTAATAAAAAATATTTCCCACCATTACAAGCCACTTGGACCAACACGATCCCACACATATGGGCGAAGGACCTTAACCACATGGGAGAGTTAGTCTACACAACCCACATGGAAGCAAGTGAGTAGGTTCATGTATAAGGCCTGCATGAGAATGTTCCTAGGTGATGGAACATAGATTAGGCTTGCGAAGGTAAGGTGAGAACCGTGTGGCATGTCACAATGACAAAAAAGGCATTTAGTGGTGGTTTGATTTTACGTTTCACGGCGGTTTAAACCGCCGCTAAATAGATTGGCGGCAGTTTTGAAAAAACCGTAGTGAAATCGTGCGTTAGGAAACTATTCACGACGGTTTTCAAAACCGTCGCAGAACGTTTCACGGTGATTTTTTAGCGGCGGTTTAAACTGCCTCTAAATGATTTAGCAGCAATTTTTTTTATATTTTTTATATTTGTTAATTATTTTTAATATTTTTAATTATTTTAATTAATTAATTAATTAATTATTTATTTATTTTATTTATTTCGTATTTATTTATTTATTTATTTTTTATTTTTCGTATTTATTTATTTTATTTATTTTATCTACTAATTTATTTATTTTATTTATTTTATTTATTTATTTATTTATTTTTTTATTTTAATTCGTATTTATTTTTTATTTTATTTATTTATTTTATTTCGTATTTATTTTATTATTTTATTTCATTTATTTATTTATTTACTTTATTTATTTATTTCGTATTTATTTTATTTATTTCTTATTACTTTATTTACATTATTTATCCATGCATGCACATCCCATGAACATGCAAATGCACATGCCCATGCACACTACTGGAAATCCAGCCTTTCCCAACAGTTTAGAACCGTTGGGAAAGGCTGCAGAACCATTGGTATATGTTATACCAACGGTTCTACAAACCGTGGGGAAGTAAGCCGTTGGGAAAGGCTTTTCCCAACGGTTTACACAGAACCGTTGGGATAGGTTAGAAAAAATCAACCTATCCCAACGGTTCTGCCAAACCGTTGGGAAAGGCCTTTCCCAACAGTTTGGCCCATTGGAAAATCAACACATAATATCCTTTCCCAACGGTTCCATGAACCGTTGGTAAAAACCACCATGTGACAGGGTATCCCAACGGTTCCTTGAACCGTTGTTAAAAACAGCTACATAGAGCCTATGCCAACGGTTTGAAAACCGTTGGCATAGGCTTTGCTGTGCAAATTGCACAGCAGCCTGCAATTTGCATAGCAGGTCTGGTTTTTGGGCATTCACCCTCGGTTTCAATTCAAATTTCAATCCAATTATGCCCTTGTTTTCAATTCATTTTTCAATCCAATTATTGTACCTGTAACACATATAATGCATACCTATAGAGAACAAACCAACACATACAAATAATGAAAACCAACCAACCAACACATATAATGCATCCTGAAAATATACTCATCCATAATTAAATTAGAATTCATAACATAATTATAAACATACATAATTCATTTAGAATTCATTTTAAAATTTAGATGACAATCATATGTGGAATCCGGAATTCAATTCATAATTTGATTGGTTTTTCATATACCATATATTTTTAATAGAAATGATATCCATTTTAAACAAAATACATACATCTGGAATGATACCGGTCACACCGTGCCTCGGATTGAGGCGAGGTTAACTCGTACACGTCACAAATGAATCATTGATCGTTTTCCTAAAGTATCAACATATTCCGAAATCGTTTAGTCGGGTTTGCGTATGTCAGTTGTTGTTTTCACTTAAAATGAAGTGTTTTTTAAATAAAAGAGAGACACTTTGAATGGTGTCGACCACACCGCGTCTCGTATTGAGGCGGGGTTAACTCGTACACATCACAAATGACCCATGGATTGTTGTGCTAAAATATAAACACAATCAGAATGCGTTTGGTTGGTTTTCCGTATGAATTTAAAATGTAGTCCATTTTAAAGAAAAGAGATACACTTAGAGTGGTCTCGGCCAAACCGCGACTCGGATTGAGGCGTGGTTGACTCATACACGTAACATATGACCCATGAATCGTTGTCCTAAATTTTCAATAGATTCCGAATGCGTTTGGTCAGTTTTTCATATGTCAGTTTTTTATTTCACTTATAATCTTGTCCATTTTAAACAAAAGAGACACAGTCAGAGTGGTACCGGCAACACCGCATCTCGGATTTAGATGGGGTTGACTCTTACACGTCTCAAATGACCCATGGATCATTTTCCTAACGTATCGACACAATCTGAATACATTTGGTCGGTTTTCCGTATGCCAGTTGATGTTTTTCACTTAAAATGACGTCCTTTTGAAACAAAAGACGAACACTATGCGTGGTTCCGACCACACCACGTCTCCAATTGAGGAGGGGTTGATTCGTACACGTCACATATGACCCATGGATCGTTCTCCTAAAGTTTAAATGGAAACCGAATGCGTTTGGTCGGTTTTCCGTATGTACTTAAAATGTTGTCCATTTTAAACAAAAGAGTGACACTTAGACTAATCCTGACTACACCGCGACTCAGGTTCATCCCGGGTTGGCTCGTACATGTCACATATGACCCATGGATCGTTGTGATAAATTATCAAAAGATTACGAATGTGTTTGGTCGGTTTTGCGGATGTCAGTTGTTCTTTTCATTTATAATCATGTCCATTTAAACAAAAGAGACAGAGTTAGAGCGGTGTCGGCCACACCGCATCTGAGATTAAGACAGGGTTGACTTGTACACGTCACATATGACTCATGGATCGTTGTGCTAAAGTATCGATAGAATCCGAATGCGTTTGGTCGTTCTTCCGTATGTCAGTTGATGCCTTTCACTTAAAATGACGTCCTTTTGAAACAAAAGACGGACACTTTGAGTGGTGTCAGCCGCACCGCATGTCGGATTGAAGCGGGGATGATTCTTACACATCACATATGACCCATGGATCGTTCTCCTAAAGTTTCAACGGAAACCGAATCCGTTTGGTCATTTTTACGTATGTACTTAAAATGGTGTCCATTTTAAACAAAAGAGAGCCACTTAGATTTATCCTGGCCACACCGCGACTCAGATTCATCCCGGGTTGGCTCGTACACGTCCCATATGACCCATGGATTGTTGGAATAAATTATCAACAGATTCGGAATGCGTTTGGTCGGTTTTCCGTATGTCAGTTGATGATTTTCACCTAAAATGACGTCCTTTTGAAACAAAAGATGGACACTTTGAGTGGTTCCGGCCACACCACGTCTCCGGATTGAGCTGAAACCACCGTGCAACATTCTAATTATTATCCGTGACGTGTACGTATAGACGGCACGTCAATCGGACGTGCGTTTTGCGCAGTACGACTCAATATTCGTGTTTTAAGTGATGCGCGCGCTTCGTAAACGCGCGTGAGGGGGGTCCAAACGGGCCGAACGAAGTCGGAATGGCCTAAAATCAGACGACAAATATGGGAGAGTGATTTATGAAGTGGTCGAGCAGACGGCACGTCAATCGGACGTGCCGTGTGCCCGCGGTGACCGACAACGTAGTTCTGGTGTCAGAAACGGCCAAAACGGGCTTCCAACGGTCAAATTCATAGAGGAAGACCTTATATTGAGCTGAAACCACCATGAAACATTCTAATTATTATTTGTGATGTGTACGCGCAGACGGAACATCAATCGGACGTGCGGTTTGCGCGGTACGGCTCAATATTCGTATTTTAAGTGATGCGCGCGCTTCGTAAACGCGCGTGAGGGGGGTCCAAACGAGCTGAACGAAGTCGGAATGGCCTGAAATCAGACGACAAATACGGGTGAGTGATTTCTGAAGTGGTCGAGCAGACGGCATGTCAATCGGACGTGCCGTGTGCCCGCGGTGACCGACAACGCAGTTCTGGTGTCATAAACGGCCAAAACGGGCGTCCAACGGTCAAATTCATAGCGGACGACCTCGAATTGAGCTGAAACCAACGTGAAACATTCTAATTATTATTCGTGACATGTACGCATAGACGGAACGTCAATCAGACGTGCGGTTTGCGCGGTACGGCTCAATATTCGTGTTTTAAGTGATGCGTGCGCTTCGTAAACGCGCGTGAGGGTGGTCCAAACGGGCCGAACGATTTCAGAACGGCCTGAAATCAGACGAAAAATATGGGTGAGTGATTTATGAAGTGGTCGAGTAGACGGCACGTCAATCGGACGTGCCGTGTACCCGCGGTGACCGACAACGCAGTTCTGGTGTCATAAACGGCCAAAACGGGCGTCAAACGGTCAAATTCATAGCGGACGACCTCAGATTGACCTGAAACCACCGTGCAACATTCCAATTATTATTCGTGATGTGTACGCGCAGACATCACTCCAATCGGACGTGCGGTTTGCGCGGTACGGCTCAATATTCTTGTTTTAAGTGATGCGCGCGCTTCGTAAACGCGCGTGAGGGGGGTCCAAACGGGCCGAACGAAGTCAGAATGGCCTGAAATCAGACGACAAATACGGGTGAGTGATTTCTAAAGTGTTCGAGCAGACGGCACGTCAATCGGACGTTCTGTGTGCCCGCGGTGACCGACAACGCAGTCCTGGTGTCATAAACGGCCAAAACGGGCGTCCAACTATCAAATTCATAGCGGACGACCTCAGATTGAGCTGAAACCACCGTGCAACATTCTAATTATTATTCGTGATGTGTACGCGCAGACGGCACGTCAATTGGATGTGCGGTTTGCGCGGTACGGCTCAATATTCGTATTTTAAGTGATGCACGCGCTTCGTAAACGCGCGTGAGGGGGGTCCAAGGGGGAGGGGGGGTTGTCCAGGGTCCAAGAATGAGGGGGGTTGTCTAGGGAGTTCACAAACACACAACCACTAAAAGACAACAACATCCATAAAAATAGACAATATATAAAAATAACTCAACTCCAATACTATACTACGAGTCTAGATAAAACCAACAACTAGAATAGATTAAACATCAAATCTCAGTAATATAAGTCAAAAATGTAATGGATCAATATGTCCCACATCAGCATCACCATCACCATCATCATCATCATCATCACCCTCGTCATCGTCCTCACCCTCCACAGCGCCTTCCTCCTCGCCTTCGCCCTCCTCCTCGCCCTCCTCATCTCCCTCCTCTTCCGCATCAGACTGCTCGCCATCATCATCTTCAAGCAGGACATCGGCCTTACCACCACTGGAACTTCCACCTGGTGCACCATATATAGAATGTATCGATGACATGTATTCATCAATCGCTGGGCTGGCCTCTGCTGGAAGTGTTGGACGTAGAACTTCAATAAATTTCATAAATGCACTGTTTGCCCTAGCAGACTGTTCTGCCGTCTCTGTGGCCCTTTTCTCAGCCTGTTCTGCCTGTTCCCTAACTTGCTGCAGCTCGGTGGCACTACAACTCGTACCTGAGGCAGGCCAATACCTCGTCGGGGCTATCCTAGGTCGGCAGCGTACTCTGCCAGAATGATCCTCTCCCAACACCTGATGTAAGTGATCAGATGGCCCAAAATTGTCTGTTTCTTGGGCATCGAGGGCCTCTAAAGCATCCTGTTACAAATATAAATATATTATTAAGTTACGAAATAGATATTAAAATATAAAATCAACAGATTAAAACTTACAATCTGCTGCTGAGTCGCTTCGTTGACAGCACTTCCATCCTTTTTTCGTCTACTCGAGCAAAACAGTTTTGGTCGAGGCACACGTCCTTCAATATTTTGTACTTTCCTCTACAATGACATTGAAAAAAAAAGTTATATAAAGACTTCAGAAAATAATTAAATAATTGAAGAAATAAAAGAAAATGTAAGTCGTAAAGAAAACTTATAAACAATTGTCATACCTGCTGCCTCTCATGATCCGGCATCGTCGTGCGTCCTAGTGTATGGAGGTATTTTTTTGCATCAATGTTTTTTTATTTTTTCCAGACGATTCCTAAATAAAATTCGATAATGAAAAGGATAATATTAATGAAAAACTTGAAAGTTATTATTTAAATACCTCAAATGTAATTCATACCTTAAACTGGGTACTCGTCCAATGAGTAATCATCTGACGATACTGCTCTATAGGACAACCATCCACGACTGGTACCGCCTCTAACTCAGTGCCAACTCTAGCACGCCAGCCAATATACAGCTCATGCTTGTAGGCTCTCCAAAGCTCGCCTAAATCCTTTAGACGTTCCAGTCGTGCACCCTCACCATCAGGAAAATTAAATCGAAGCTGAAATGAAAATATTAATTCATATAAATACAAAAAAAATTCATGGCATTAAATACAACAGATTTTTTTACCCATATCTCTGCCCAAGCTCTATCTTTGACCTCATGTGGCAAATAACTCCACGACAGCGGGCTGACGGGAATGATGTCGGAGTATTTTGTTGGGAGGAGAAGAAAAGGAAGTGATGACAAGAGGGGGGGTGAATTGCCTTTTAAAAAATAATTAACAATTTAAAAACAAAGTGAAAGTGCAGCGGAAATAAAAGAGGTAAAGCACACAACTTGATAACAGAGTTCGGCTTAAACCCAAGCCTACGTCTCCGCTCCCAACTCAACCGTTCAGAGATTAACTACCGCTTGCTTTTTAATGGTTTTAGCAAGAAACCCACTAGACTTTACAGGTAGTCTAGAACCTATTACAGCTTGATTTTAATGGTTATGCAAGAACCCACTAGCCTTCTTACAGGTGAATGCTAGCTCACCTATGTCTCAAGCCTTTTAAAGGAAAGGCTTGACCAACCTCTCCACACCTTGAAGGTGGCGTGAAAACCCAAATGGAAGAATGAAGGAAAGAGATGGGGTTTGTAGGAACAAACCCAAATTGATGCTCAAAATAATAAAACAATGAAAAACCGTAATGGGGAAGTCTTGGGCGCCAATGGATTGATGAAGTTGATGAAGAGCGCTCCCAAGCTTCTATGGTGGTGCTCCTTGGATGTGGAATTGAGTTGGAGCAATTGGAGGATTCCTTGGAGGAATGCGCAGGAGGTTCGCCAAATGATCAAAAATGTTCTCGTGGGCTTCCGTATGTTTTGCTGGTGTTCCGGGGCTTCCTAGTCCTTTATTTATAGAGGGGGAACCCTCAAATGACTTTTGGAGGTCTTCGGAGCCGTTGGAAAAGGCTTCGGAGCCGTTGGGAGGCAAGTAGACAAGTCTGGTCAAAGGCCCAACGGCTAGTTTGACTGGCTCTACCGGCTGACCGGTGCTAGGCCACCGGTTGGACGGTGCTTGCAAAATGGAGGAGGGTTTCTATCCAGGAGCCACCGGCTGGCCGGTGAGGAGTCCACCGATTGGCCGGTGAGGAGGCAGTAGCTACCCCTTCTGTCTGTGTGCCACCGGCTGGCCGGTGCTGAGGCCACCGGTTGGCCGGTGCTGAGGCAGTGGCTCAGCCTTCTGTCCAGGGTCCATCGGATGGCCGGTGGTGAAGCCACCGGTTGGCCGGTGGACTGAAAATCAGTCCACTTTGGCTTCTTGCTTTCTTGGCCCAATTCCTTGGCCACCTGAAATCATGCCTATCATCCAAAAACACTTAAAACAATATTAGATAAAAAGGAGAGTGATTGTGTTCATGAAAATTAAACATGAGGGGTACGAGAGGTACAACAATCTCCCCCTATTTTGATGATCACAATCACCAAAACAAGTAATGTAAAAAGACTAAAATGAGAGGCATGCTTTTAAAATATTTTTCCCCCAATCAACCAAGAATTTCTCCCCCTTTGTGATTATCAAAATAGCACGGGGCATAAAACTTGATTGAGGGAAACATTTGAAAAACAAGATAGAGTTTTAAACCAATTGAAATTTTTGAAATTTGAATTGAAAGTTTTGAATTGAAAATTTTGAATTGAAAGTTTTGAATCGAAAATTTTGAATTGAAAGTTTTGAATCGAAAATTTTGAATTGAAAGTTTCAAAAAGGCTTAAACAATCCTAACTCCCCCTAAATAAAAACAACAAATCACCGGGGAGAGGATTTTCAAATCGAGACAAATTTTGGTCCGGTAAGACTCGCTAAAAGGGATTTTTCAATCCATACTTTTCTAGTGGTGGGTCTTCTCCTATAAAATTCATCGTTAAGGAAAATGGTTTTGGGACTACCATACCAGGCATTTTTTCAATTGCACTCATAGATTAAGTGCCCGGGTTTTTTGCAATAGTTGCAAAATTTAAATTGGGAGCTCCCCCTTACAAAAATAGTTGGAGCATGGGAAGAGGAAGCTTGCATGGAATAGCCAAGCCCTTCGGTGGTTTTAGATATGCGTTGGGAACCAAGCAATTTGGTCAAATTTTGTTCCCCTTGGGTGAACTTGTCAAGGGATTCCCTTAAATCTTTGATTGTTGATTCCATAGAATCAACATCGGGAAGGTTTTGGACTTTGAGGGATAACACCTCCTTTTCTTTGAGAAGTTGTTCCTTTTCGGAAGAGATTTTTTTGAAATTCTTTTTTAAATCAACAAATTTGGAAGAAAGTTCGTGAAAACCTTCCTCCAATTGATCTCTCGCATGTTGGAGATCCTCATAAGATAGATGATTAAAAGAATTTGAAGAAATAGAGGAAGAGGAGTCAGAAGAGGTTACCTCATGAAATTCCATTAGGCATTTGCTACCGTTGTCACTTGAGGAGGAGGATGAGGATGAGGAGCTATCACTCCATGTGGCCTTGAATGCCTTCCTCTTTTCCTTGTGCTTGGCCTTTTTCTTGCGGGATGGGAAATCGGGCTTGTAATGGCCTTTTTCGCCGCACCCGTAACATGTTACCTTGGGCTCGGATTTTTCGTTGGGTTGAGCCTTGCAGGATTTCTTCTTCTTGTGCTTCTTCATGAATTTGTGCATCTTGCGGGCAAGGTTCTCCATTTCGGAATCGCCGCTTGAAGAGGAAGACGATGAGGAGGAGGAGCTTTCTTCTTTTTGAACTTTGAAGGCGATGTTCTTTGGAACTTTGATCGGGTTGCCTTCCTTTTCAGCTTGCCTCCTCATGGTGATCTCGTAGGTCATGAGGGATCCGATGAGCTCTTCGACCGACATGTTCTTGATGTCTTTTGCTTCTTGGATTTCCGTGACTTTCTGTGCCCATGTGCTTGGTAAGATCCAAAGGATCTTCTTGACCATCGTTTCTGCAGACACATCATCACCAAGAGACTTTCTACCATTGCAAACGTCAGTAAAGCGTGTAAACATTTCAGAAATAGATTCGGATGGATGCATGGAAAAAGACTCAAAATCCTGACGGTACATGTCCAATCGAGTATCCTTGACTTTGTTGGTCCCCTCATGGGTAACCTCCAATAGTTTCCAGATTTCATGTGATGAGGTACATGTGGAAACTCGATTGAATTCATTACGATCAAGGCCGCAATGAAGAGCGTTCATGGCTTTGCCATCAAGCTCGAAATTTTTAATATCGGCTTGAGTCCATTTGGATTCATCGGGAGAAGAGAGAGTGTAACCATGCATGACAATTTTATAAATGGGATAACCAATGCTTCTAAGAAAAGTGGTCATGCGGGTTTTCCAATAGGTATAGTCGGTTCCATCAAAGAATGGAGAACGACCCAAAGAATAGCCTTCGGGGGAGAAAGAAGTTGAAGCCATCACAATGGATCTTAAATTTGAAACCGGTAAAGGTATTACTCAAATTTTCCTTTGATACCAATTGTTGGGCGGAGAAGAAAAGTAAGTGATGGCAAGAGGGGGGGTGAATTGCCTTTTAAAAAATAATTAACAATTTAAAAAAAAAGTGAAAGTGCAGCGGAAATAAAAGAGGAAAAGCACACAATCTGATAACGGAGTTCGGCTTAAACCCAAGCCTACGTCTCCGCTCCCAACTCAACCGTTGAGAGATTAACTACCGCTTGCTTTTTAATGGTTTTATCAAGAAACCCACTAGACTTTACAGGTAGTCTAGAACCTATTACAGCTTGCTTTTAATGGTTATGCAAGAACCCACTAGCCTTCTTACAGGTGATGGCTAGCTCACCTATGTCTCAAGCCTTTTAAAGGAAAGGCTTGACCAACCTCTCCACACCTTGAAGGTGGTGTGAAAACCCAAATGGAAGAATGAAGGAAAGAGATGGGGTTTGTAGGCACAAACCCAAATTGATGCTCAAAATAATAAAATAATAAAAAACCGTAATGGGGAAGTCTTGGGCGCCAATGGATTGATGAAGTTTATGAAGAGCGCTCCCAAGCTTCTATGGTGGTGCTCCTTGGATGTGGAATTAAGTTGGAGCAATTGGAGGATTCCTTGGAGGAATGCGCCGGAGGTTCGACAAATGATCAAAAATGTTATCGTGGGCTTCCGTATGTTTCGCTGGTGTTCCGGGGCATCCTAGTCCTTTATTTATAGAGGGGGAACCCTCAAATGACTTTTGGAGGTCTTCGGAGCCGTTGGAAAAGGCTTCGGAGCCGTTGGGAGGAAAGTGGACAAGTCTGGTCAAAGGCCCAACAGCTAGTTTGACTAGCTCTACCGGCTGACCGGTGCTAGGCCACCGGTTGGCCGGTGCTTGCAAAATGGAGGAGGGTTTCTGTCCAGGCACCACCGGCTGGCCGGTGAGGAGGCCACCGGTTAGCCGGTGAGGAGGCAGTAGCTACCCCTTCTGTTTGGGTGCCACCGGCTGGCCGGTGCTGAGGCAGTGGCTCAACCTTCTGTCCAGGATCCATCGGCTGGTCGGTGGTGAAGCCACCGGTTGGCCGGTGGACTGAAAATCAGTCCACTTTGGCTTCTTTCTTTCTTGGCCCAATTCCTTGGCCACCTGAAATCATGCCTATCATCCAAAAACACTTAAAACAATATTAGATAAAAAGGAGAGTGATTGTGATCATGAAAATTAAACACGAGGGGTACGAGAGGTACAACATATTTGGCAAGCGTCGCCATAAAACTCCAACATTGCTGCCCTGTTTTCTCAACCATCTGATTATATTCATTATATTCCACCATAACCTATGTGCGACGGTTCCACACCGAACGCATGCGTGTACGGCCCCGCCCCTCCTCCTGTCAGTAGATGTATCTGTCATGAAAGAAAAACAAATATTTTATCAAAACATGTTATAATGAAAATAAATATTGCTATAAAAATTTGTTAGGGTTTTATAAATATACCTGCGCTAGTCTTATCAATGAGTGGCGCCGGATCCACAGAACCTGATGGAACACCCTCTGGTGGAACAGGAGTCGAAGACGATGGAATATAAAATCATGGAGAGACAGAAGTAGAAGGAAAAGAAGATGGAACAGCTGTATGACCTGATGCTGACTGGGGAGTGGGAATCATCATTAGATGTGAAAATGATGGGGTAGAAGATGCAGAAGGTAGCAAAAACATGGGAGGTCTAAATATCCCGTGTGTCCCTAACGACACACCGGGATCAGAATGTGGGAAAGCTGAAATGTCAGTGGGAGGGGCAGGGTCTAGTCGGGCACGCGCAGCTCTACGTTCACCTCTGGTACAAACCCTCCTCGTACCACCGGCCTGAGTACTAGGACCAGTACTAGGCTCCTCGTCGAATAACTGTCGACGTAATGGTGGATCCTACAAAAAAGTTTACAAAAAAAATTAATCACATGACATTATATATTTTGTAAATATATATATATATATATATTTGAAATAATGTACTCACTGTAGGCACTAATGGTGGAATGCCCATCTCCTCCATCCGACGATTGTTCTCCGCCATTTTTTTCTTCGTCTCTCTTCAATTGGATGCATTTCCTGCATTGGAAAACAAATATGTAATTAATTAGAAAAAGAAAATTAATGTGTAAACCAAAAAACTAAATATATGATGGAATGAGGGGATTCATTGGTAATTTAGCTATCAATTGTTTTAGAAGAGCTTGAATGAATTTAATAAAACATACAAGTTTTAATGTTCACCAAGTTAGAAATATTGTTTGATTTGGTTTGAATACAGTTCAATTCCAAATTAGAAAATGCAATTCAAATAAAACAGCAACCAATAAACATTGAAAATTCACATAACGGTCAAGTCAGCTAAAACATATTTGTGATCAATACTAAATAAATATGAATATTACCAACCTTAACAACCCAACTCGAGGTAAAACAAAAGAATTGAGAACATGGATGAATGATTCTATATATTTCCAACCACAACTTCAGGTTCACAATCAACTCTGACAATTGAGCTATTGGAGTCATCAAAAGAAATAAATGGATTGGTTCCAATGGCAATAGGGACAGTGTCAATTCCATCATCAGCATCATCAAAAATATGTCTTGGAATTACTTCAACTATGACACCAAATTCAGGTTGAAGTTGATATTTGACATAAAAACTTGTTTAGCCATTGATGCCAACACATATGGTTCTTCGGTTGCAAGAGTGCGGGTCATATTAATTACTCGAAATCCAAAATCATCAATAAATGTGCCATGTCTCGTCATCGAATCAAACCAATGGCATTTCATCATTGTGACTCGTCCATGAGAGTAATAATCCAATATTATTATTTTCTCAACGACTCCATAATAACCCACATTTTCAAGTCGCGGTCTACTATCTGATGCACTGACATAACAATCTGTTGTGGCAGTAACCATAATACCATCATGTTGTGTTCTCATGTTTTTGGCTCGTTCAGTGACAATAAATCTGTACCCATTGATAACAATTGATTTATAGTCACGAACCACGGTATTAGGACCAAAAGCCAAAGATCTTATTTCCTCAGAGACAGAGTCAGCAGACAAACTCAATACCTGCAATATAAATGACAGTTAAACTTAAGTAAATATTGAAATAATTAATTTCAACAGTAATATTTTTACCTTCAATTTTAACCAAGAAGAAAACTCTTTGCTATGAAAAGTCTCTCTCCTTCTCAAAGATAAAGAACGATGCATCCTATTTATCATTGTTTTATGTTCCCTGTAGATAAAAAAATATGAATAGTTTAACAGATATATATGTAAGATATACATATTCAATTTTGTTACCTGATATAGTCATCGAACAAATCACAGTTGAACAAAACTGTGCGATGTGCCATCTCCCGCTCTTCATGGCTTAATGTCTTCAATGTATATGATCCATGAATTCCTCCTGTTTGAGGAAGTGATGTAAAACTGGGTTCAATTTGCTCATATTGTTCTTCTTCATTTTTCATTGGTCTGTTCATTCTTGTAGTAAGATCAGACAAATACATTGAACAGAAATCCATACATTCTTGAGCTAAGTAACCATTCACGATAGAACCTTCGGGATGATTCTTGTTTCGAACATAAGAATTTAATGTGAACATATTTCTTTCAGTTGGATACATCCAATGAAAAGAAACAGGTCCTCCGAGAAGTATTTCAGTTGGAATATGGGCAGTCAGATGCAGCATGCATGTGAAAAATGATGGGGGAAATATTTTCTCCAACTCACACAAAATTAATGGGGCATCTGTCAACATTTTTTGCAAGAAAGACTTGGACAACTTCTTAGCACAAAGATCTCTTAACAAATGGCACAACCGAATAACACCCACCCTTACATTATTGGACAAAAGATGACAAATTGCTATTGGAAGCAACTCATGCAGTAGAACGTGATAATCATGAGTCTTAAATGATTTTAGCTTCAAATCTCTTCTGTTGACCCGTTTAGATATGTTGCTTGAATAGCCATCAGGAACTCTAATAGTCTCTAATACTTCCAAAAATTGTTTTTTTTTCAGTAGGTTTCATCAGATAAGAAGCACATGGAAGTTTCCATTTATTTTCACTGATACACACAGGATACAATTCTGGTCTGATGCCCCAATCCACCAAGTCACGTCGAGATCGTAAATCATCTTTTGTCTTCCCCGTGACATTTAGAAGAATTGAAAGCAACATTTCACATATATTCTTTTCAATATGCATTACGTCTAAGCAATGACGTAGCAAATTGGTTGACCAATAAGGCAAATCAAAAAAGATACTCCTCTTCCTCCAATTGTAACAGGTTTCTGTGGAAACATTCTTTCTCTTTCCAGATTTCATTTGACCCTTCCCGAACGAAAAACTGAAATCTTTCAATTCATTAAGCACATCAGTTCTAGACATACGCTGAGGTGGATCATCGGTCTCTATAGTATTATCAAATCTTCGACGATTCATTCTATATGGATGATCCATTGAAAAAAATCGTCGATGTCCCATAAAACTGAAACTACAACGATGTTTCAATCTTCTGGATCGTGTATTCTTCATACAAACTGGACATGACAGTTTTCCCTTCGTGCTCCATCCAGACATCATTGCATAAGCCGGAAAATCATTGATCGTCCACATAAGCGCAGCACGCATCTGAAATATGTCTTTCGAACATGCATCGTATGTGCGCACACCCACATCCTAAAGAAGTTTCAACTCTTTTATTAAAGGTTGCATGTATACATCAATATCAATGCCGGGATCAGAAGGAACAGATATGAGTATACTCATGAAAGTAAAAGATTTTTTCATACACAACCATGGGGGAAGATTATAAATGTGTATAAAAACTGGCCATGTGCTGTGCGAAGTAAGCATCTTCCCAAACGGATTAAAACCGTCGCATGAAAGACCCAGCCTCACATTACGCACGTCAGCTGCAAAATCAGGATGTCGAGCATCAAATCTCTGCCATGCAAATCCATCTGCAGGATGAACCAACTCATCATTAGTCTTCATTCTCTCGGTATCATGCCATCTCATTTTTATTGATATGTCATCAGACATAAAAAGATTTTGGAGTCTGGGGATCAATGGAAAGTGCCACATTACTTTCTGTGGAACGCGGGATGGTGTTCCATCAGATTTTGACTTCTAGCGGGATGTGCCACATTTTATACATTCATTTCGTTCAGCGGTTTCTTCCCAGAATAAACTACAATATTTCGGGCAAGCATGAATTTTGTTTCTGGAAAATAAAAGTTCTTCAATTAACTTCCATGCCATATAGTGGTTTGAGGGAATATCTGCATCATCTGGAAGTAAATCCTTCAAGAGGGTAAGAATGTAATCGATTGCTGTATTAGAAATCCCATACATAGTTTTTCCATGAAACAATTGGATTAAAAATTCCAGCTTTTTCATTTTATCGCATTGTCGATATACTGGAGTCGTGGCAGCATCATTCAATTTTTTCACCCTATCAATATCATCATTTTCACTAGATGCATCAGTTGTCCTCATATCGACGTCTTCTTGAGTCAAAATCCTTTCTTTTTCATGATGGCGAATAAACAGAAACCGATCATCTAACAAATTCTCCATTCCAGTCCTTTCATTTCGATCATCACCAATTTGAGATTTCATTTTATCCCCATTGTGATACCACACAAAGTAGTTTGCTTGAAAACCATTTTTGGTTATGTGGTAGCTGACTTCTTCATGACTCAACCAAGGTCTACCAACACAATTGGAACATGGGCAGTGTATGCGACCACTATCTGAAGCATTGTGAAATGAAAAATCTATAAAGCTCTCCAAATTGTTTTGAAAATCCCTTGAGATATGATCGGTTTCATACATCCAACTTCTTTCCATTCTAGAAAAAAATTCATATAAGTTATTTTGTCATAAACAATTCAATAGGATTGAACATTAATAGAAAATACATTTAAGTAAATGATAAAGGAAGAAAATAATCATGGTATCAACTAGACATGTGAAAAAAACATACAAATGTGTTATTGAAAAAATGTAAAACCAACAAGAACTTAATGTGTTATCACATCAGAGCATGCCTCATCCCATAACCATATTAGTAGGGTACCCTCGTGGATAGCCCCGCCCACCCCCGTGGACAACCCACCCACCCCCGTGGACACCCCTACCCCCTAGACATCCCAACCACCCCCGTGGACAGCCCACCCACCCCCCTCGACACCCCTTCTCCCTATGGACAGCCCCCCACCCCCTTGGATAGCACGCCCACAACCCTGGACACCCCTACCCCCTGTGGTCAGCCCACCCACCCCCCTGGATAGCCCGCCCACCCCTCCTTTGTTGTACCCATCTCTCTTGGATTTTAATGATCAAAATCACTCTCATCGTGTTCTAACTTGTTTTCAAGTGTTTTGATGCTAGGAAAAAGGTTGCCCAGGAGTTGGCCCAAGAAGGCTGATAGTGGACTCTCTGAGTCCACCGGCCAGCCGGTGGTCTCTGGCAGAAGCATTGCATTCTGCCAGAGCCACCGGTCAGCCGGTGTTAGCGCACTGGCCAGCCGGTATGGGCACCGGCCAACCAGTTCTTGCCTACCGGCCAGCCGGAGGACCCAGGCAGTAGGCTTGCCCACTGCCTGGTGCCACCGGCCAACCGGTGGATGACCACCGGCCAGCCGGTGGAACCCAGACAGAAAGCCTGCTGTCTGGACCACCGGCCAGCCGGTGGACCACCGGCCAGCTGGTGAGACACCACCGGCCAGCCGGTGTGCCCAGTCAAACTACAGTTGGGTTTTGACCAGACTTGTACTTTTGACCCCCAACGGCTCCGGAATCCCTCCAACGGCCATATTGAAGTGTTTATGGGTATTTATCCTATAAATAAGAAACCATGGATGCCGGGAACATAACCTAATGATATTTTGATGTATTGACGCTCTAACGACAAATCTCCAAGGCCTCTTGTGATCAATTGCCATCCTTGAAGCTTGATCTCCCTCTCCATCAGCCCACCCACCCCCCCTAGACAGCCCGCCCACCCCTCTTTGACAGCCCGACCACCCCCGTGGACAGCCCGTCCACCCTTGTGGACAGCCCGCCCACCCCCGTACCCCCCTGGACACCCCATACCCCCATGGATAGCCCCGCCCACCCTCCCAAACAGCCCACACCCCCCTCCCCTGCAACCCCACCACCACCACCTAGACATACCACCCCCCTGGAATGTGTAGAAATAACATAAAAATACATGATATATAGATAGCATAAAATACTCAACCTATGGGTTCACATTAACTACATAATCACACACTTCACTACTACCATAAAACACATAAACCACACCACCACCACACAAGACGCATAGCATTTCTCACATTCATTTATAAGCCACTTCATTCACACTTACATTGTCCATTCATTTAATGTTAAATTAATTAAATCCATTTACCACACATCCCTTTCTATTCCATCTCATTTATTTAATATCTTGTTTTTTTGTTTTAACAGCATAATTTATTCTATAGATAACCAGGAAACTAATAAAACCACCACACAACAACTCACCATCTCACAATAACCATCGACACCATGTTACATCGACCAACCATCTCACCAAAACAACCACATATCCCAATAAAAATATTGCATATCACAAACCACCGCACAACTAAAACCACCTCACCACATTATACACCACAACTTCATCACACAACACCTCCACACGACACAACACCACCACACATCATCATTATCATACAACTTCACATGACACATCCATGCCCACTAACCATCACATTACAGCCCCACATATCACAAAGCCCAACTGGTCACCTCAATCCCCATAAAACAGCCTACAACATACAATGAAACACAACAGAAAACCTCTCATAGAGGCAACATACCCCAACTTCCACAATTTATTTATTCAAGGTCTTTTATTACATTACCCCTTTATTTAGCATGGACATTATAACACAACTGATATTCCGGGGGAAACTAATTAATTAAAAAAATATTTATTCATTTCCCTATTTTACATGGTGAAATCAAATCAAAATCCAAACTTAAAACTAAAATATTAGATCAATAACAATAAAAACAAGGTACCATATGTGTATAAAGAAAAAATTACTTGATTTGAGATGATTCAAATGGGTTTTCACCTATTCGGATGGGGGATTTGGAGAGCAGCAGAGAGGTGGAGGTGGATTGATAACTTAAAACTAAAATACTAAAGCAATAACAATAAAAATAAGGAAGTATATGTGTATAAATGAAAAGATTCCTGATTTCACCTCTTCGGATATGGGATTTCGCCAGAGGAGAGCGGTGGAGCGGATGAAATTAGGTTCTGTGCGAATGGGGGAGAGCAGGATTTGGGGGAAATAATTCCCAACGGTTTTAAAGAACCGTTGGGAAAGAGATGTTAAGGACCCCTTTGCCAACGGTTTGAGGAAACCGTTGGCAAAGGGGTGACCCTTTCCCAACGGTTCTCTTGAACCGTTGGAAAAAGGTGATTAACACACCCCTTTACCAACGGTTTGAAGAAACCGTTGGCAAAGGGGTGGCTTTTCCCATCAGTTTCAATGAACCGTTGGGAAAGGCTTTATTAGTCCTTCAAGCCCAACGGTTTTAGCAAACCGTTGGTAAAAACCCGTTGGAAAAAACAGCATTTCCAGTAGCGGCAATATAAAGAAATACTGTGTTTGGTTAGATTTGATCCCCTAAGCTCTTGCATATTTTCCAAAGACATTACCACTCCAGCAAGCTCACCATGTGGTTAATAAACAGAATTTAATATACATATATATATTAATTGAAAAAAAAATAATACATAACTAATTGATATAATAAATAATAATAATAATAAATAATAATAAATAATAATAAACAAATAATAAGTAATAATAAATAATAATAAACAAATAATAAGTAATAATAAATAATAATAAACAAATAATAAATAATAAATAATAAATAATAAATAATAAATAATAAATAATAAATAATAAATAATAAATAATAAATAATAAATAATAAATAATAAATAATAAATAATAAATAATAAATAATAAATAATAAATAATAAATAATAAATAATAAATAATAAATAATAAATAATAAATAATAAATAATAAATAATAAATAATAAATAATAAATAATAAATAATAAATAATAAATGATAAATAATAATAAATAAGAAATAATGAACAATAAACAATAAACAATAAACAATAATAAAGAATAAATAATAATAAAGAATAAAGAATAAATTATAATAAAGAATAAATAATAATAATAATAATAAATAATAATAAGTATTAAATAATAATAAACAATAAATAATAATAAACAAATAATATATAATAATAAACAAATAATGAATAATAATAAACAAATAATAAATAATAATAAACAAATAATAAATAATAATAAACAAATAATAAATAACAAATAATAAATAATAAATAATAAATAATAAATAATAAATAATAAATAATAAATAATAAATAATAAATAATAAATAATAAATAATAAATAATAAATAATAAATAATAAATAATAAATAATAAATAATAAATAATAATAAATAATAAATAATAATAAATAATAATAAATAATAATAAATAATAATAAATAATAAATACGAAATAATAAAATATTAAATAATAAATAACACATAATAAATAAGATATTATTATTAATAAATAATAAATAATAAATAATAAATAATAAATAATAAATAAGAAATAAGAAATAAGAAATAAGAAATAAGAAATAAGAAGTAAGAAATAATAAATAAGAAATAAGAAATAATAACTAATAAATAATTAAAAATAAATAATAAATAATAAATAATAAATAATAAATAATAAATAATAAATAATAAATAATAAATAATAAATAAGAAATAAGAAATAAGAAATAAGAAATAAGAAATAAGAAATAATAAGTAATAAATAACAAATAATAAATAATAAATAATAAATAATAAATAATAAGTAATAAATAATAAATAATAAATAATAATTAATAAATAATAAATAATAAATAGAAAATAAAAAATAAAAAATAAAAAATAAAAAATAAAAAATAAAAAAATTAATAGATAGTAATAAATAATAAATAATAAATAATAATTATTAAATAATAAATAAATAATAATAAATAATAAATAATATGTAAGAATAAATAATAAAAATAAATAATAAAAATAAATAATAATAAATAACAAACAATAAATAATAATAAACAAATAATAAATAATAATAAACAACTAATAAATATAAATAATAAATAATAAATATAAATAATAAATAATAAATAATAAATAATAAATAATAAATAATAAATATTAAATAATAAATAATAAATAATAAATAATAAATAATAAATAATAAATAATAAATAATAAATAATAATTAATAAGTAATAAATAATAAATAAATATAAATAATAAACAATAAATTACCAGAAACAAATAATAATAATAATAATATTTTATTATTAATAATAATAAATAATAAATAATATATAATAAATAACAAATAAATATAAATAATAAATAATAAATGAATATAAATAATAAATAATAAATAACCGGTAACAAATAATAGATAATAAATAAATTAAAGTATATAATAAATAATAAATAATAAATAATAAATAATAAATAATAAATGAAACACATTAAAAAGTTTAAAAAGACATGATATGGGATGAAAAATCATGAAACCGCATGAAAACGGATGGAGAAGCATGGAGAATGAGGCATTAGAAAGAAAGAGAAAGCATGAAAACTCATGAAAACTCTGGAAAACCCCTTAAGAATTCAACTCAATCATCATAATAACCCACAAAAAACCATTGATAAAGATAACAAGTCCTGGAAACCCAAATAAATAGTAATAAATAGAGCAACTGTTAAAACCCGTCAAAACGGTCATAAAGTGACAAAAACATTGAACTCACATTAATGGAGATAACTTATGATCCGAGAGTTCGTTCCAGATCCGTGGAAATTAAAATCAAAGATCCTTAAATGATCTTCGAGCTGATAGGTGAAAGAGACCGAATGGACCAACGGATCAGAAGTTACGACTGTTTAAAAAAAAGCTGACAGGGAACGAGTGCTAGAAATGAGGCATCGAAAAACATAACAAACCCGATACGCACTAAAAAGGCCAAAACATATGATCCAGGAGTCCATGTAGGCACCACGACCTGTCAAACCGAAGCATATGGAATGACCTATGATCTGGCAGGAGGGGGAGTCCGAACTGACACTCAGATCGAAAGTTAGGTCCGTTTGAAGGCAAGTTTGACGGGACACTGGTGACAGAAATGGAATTTCGGAGGCCTTCAGAGGGGTTTTTGGGGTCGAAAAGCATGCTATAAGATTTCTCTTGTCTATCTTGTGCGTATATCTCTTTACTAGATTCAATTTTATATGTGGTAGAGCCCAAACGGACACCCGGAGCGAAAGTTATGGCCATTTGAAGTTGGAGAACTTTTTCCAACTTTCTTACAACTATCATATCTTTCACACCTTAGACCGTCTTATGGTTTTGATTATACATTCTTCTAGATCTCTTCATGAGATTTGATTTTATTAGTCGTGACGCTCCAACGAACACCCGATTCAAAATTTATGGTCGTTTTAGTGATTTCACTGTTTCTCATGTTTTTTTATTTTTTTTATTTCATTTCTTGGCGGTTTTACCAAAACAGCTGCTATTTCACGGCGGTTTTTTAAAAAACCGCCGCTAATCGTCGAATAAATAAATAAAAATTAAAAAAATTAAAAATTTGTTTTACACATTTCGCGGCGGTTTTTAAAACCGTCGCGAAATACTGGCCCAAAAGCTATTTCGCGGCGGTTTTTAAAACCACCGCAAAAAAACCCACTGCGAAACGCCTGTTATCTTGTAGTGTGTGGTGCATATGTATGTGGGTTATGATCCCCCAATTCCATCTTTAATGGGTAGTGACATGAGATCTATTGTTAAGTGTTTGAAGAACGTGCTTATTTGTGGGACGTAGGATTTGAGGCCACTATTCTTCCATCATTTAAAAAGATGCGCATAACATGAAATGCATGATCAAACTGATATATTCTATCCAATGTATCCAAAAAATAACATATATGAAGGGTTTCATCTTCAACCTCTCGAACATTGAAAATATTTCACATTATCTTGAGATAAGAGACATTTACATGAGGGCCTTCCCCGCTAATCAAACAAAAGGATTGATACAAGGTCGATTGAACTGAATCTATGCATACAACCTCATGTTGTATGAATATTGATTAATTTATGTTTAGAGACACCATGAGAATCCATATCATCAAAAAATAACAAACGAAATTGCATAAATCCATCACATGAAGTTATCTAGATTATGTGAATAATTAATGTGATCATATGATTCCTTTACATGAAGAATAATGAATATCTAATTTCATAAAACTTCCATATTTTATAAATATAATCATGTTAATTTTTAAAAAGTATCAAGAGTATGTCCACTAATCCATCAAGAGTCATTATGTGAAGGAATCCTAATAATCACTACAACATTGCAAGTTGTCCATTATCTATTTAATGAGGCATCATATAAATAATAAGAAGATTGGGTGATGCATCGAGGTTTCATATGATCACCTCAACAGTGCATGATGTTTAACAACCTATGATTTTTCTCATTCAAAGGCATGCTAAGATCGTAACAAATTTTATATCTTCTATGGATCCCTAGTTTTATGGGACATAATACTTTTATCAGAGGAAGGTGGTAGAAATATGCATATATAAACAAAGGAAAAGTGAAGTGGTGAATGCTTTTTGATATTTCATATATTTCTCTCATTTCTTCTTGAAATAGAGCATGCACATGACTTGATAATGTGAAGAAAATTAAGAGATCACATGATCCATTCAAGTGAAGGATTAGAGTTTATGTGATTCAGTCACACCAAGGAGAATCCATAAACAACCATTTTCTTGTGTAGAAAGAACCACGATCCTCTAAGGTTATGTGAAGGATCCCATGAATGAAACTTATCATGTGAAGGAGGAAGATATGGTTCACTTGATCATTCATGTGAACCCCTTTCAATAAGATCCTTTAGATCTTGTGAACACCTCTTTATTACAAGAATAAATTTGATAAGAGACCCTCAAATAATCTCTTTACATTAAAAGGAACCCATAGATAATTCTTAGGTGACATGAATCCCATACACGAAGGAATGAAGAGAAGTTGCAAGACATACCTGGATTTTGTGATGAAAATGTGATTGAAGGGGGAAAAATCATGTGAACCCTACTTGGTCACGTGAGGGAAGTAGGAGATAAGATTTTCATGCAATCCATGCATTCTACACACCATATGTACCACCTTTTATAAACATAAAGTTGTTAGAAGGAAAATTCAAAAAATAATATTAAAAGGGATTTTGAAAAATTTTGAGATTAAATATCCTTAATTTATAATTCACATAAAACAATGAGAATGATAAAGGGTTATGTGAATTGTTCATGCACGATGCATCATTGCATGCAATCATGAATTGAGGTTGAGAATTCAAGAAGTAATGATGATTTGACATTGTAAAAGATATTTCTTAAATATAATATTCTTGAAGAAGTTGTGTGCACAAATTTTACACATTCTATTGAGGTCGAGACTTCATCAATAAAAGGAAAAATTTTCCAAGAAGAGTTTCACTGAGGAAACTGATCATTCATAGGTAATTGAATTTATTTGAGAAAGACAATCATCTTTACAAACATACTTGAATATGTACATGAGAAATCAATATTCAGTGATCTCATGGAGTAAGATCAATAGATCATCCTAAAATGGATGAGGTCTTGAAGAAAGGAGGAAATATCTTTTTTGGATATGGGATAATGGGAATTATCTTGTTTTATTCAAGAGCACAAGTCTTTGGTGTGGATTCTGGTGAAGGATATTGTGGATTCTAGTAAAACTGTGGGATATAGTGTAAAGAACCTCCTATAAGGATTCAGGAGAGATACAATGTGAATCTATATTGACCATTATAATTTATAATAATATAATAGTGGAGAATATATGTTTGTGAGAACAACCAACATAGAAAATATTGAGTTATTATACCAAACCTCGTAAATCCATGTGTTTTATACCTTTGTATTTAGAGCATTATTCGAGGTAGGATGATAGAAATTAGAAGAGTAGATTGAGGCTTTAACAAAACATAAAGGTTTCATTGAAAAGAATAAAATTTTAAAAAGGAAAAGGGATCAGAGATTCAAAAATTACCCCTCTTAGCGATCTCACACTGATCCAGGTACTTTAGTTAGTTCCACCTCTTCTCTTTCCATGCCAATGGTTGGGGTCTGAATATCATAAATGGTATCAGCATTGGTTGTTATATCAGATTGGTATTACAACATAGATATAAGAAATGTTATAACTTGAAATTTATAGTATAAAAATATCTATCAAAACACTTTATGGAGAAATTCATGTTACTAGATTTTTTTGGGTATAAAGAGTGTTCAAAAACACATCTAGGTGTGTTGTCATATAATCATTGTGGGTTTAGAAGATGATTTTATCCTATAATTTATTGGAAATGATAAATTCCATTAGGATTTCATTTTTCATATTATTTTTAATTATTTTTTTGGAAATTTTTTATAATGATTTTTTCTTTTGAGGATTTTGAATATTCTATGCATTTAGTTTCAATTGAGTGATGACTATGTGGTGTTTTTTTGACTAAAGAGAAATGAAACTAATTAGGTTCCTAGGAACCAAAAAGAATAAAATATAGATAATGTGGTTGAAATTTAATAATAGGTGAGCCAATATATTTTTTAGATTATAATTTAATATCATTAATCTATTGATAAGGGAAATCAAAATGATGAACCAAGGAAAGAAGACAATTCTGTGAAATTTTAGAAATAAAATCCATTATTATTTTGGGGGGATTCATAAATTGAAAAGGAAGAAGAATGGATTTACCAAATAATATAAATATTTTATTTCCTTATAACCCAAAAATATTTAAATATCAAGTTAATATTATATATACTAGAGGATATTGCATTTCAATGGTGGGATTTAGTTTTCCAAGCAATATTCAATTAAGGCCTTACATAGGGGGGATTTTTTTTTCAATAAACAATTCTACCCCTACACTTTCATGATATCTATATTGATAGATTTATTCAGCCTTAATAAATAAAATATATTGGTGATGGAATATGCTACCAATTTTAGGAATTTAGTTCATTTTTCTTTATACATAGTTACTAGTGAATCCTTGAAGGCACATATATTATAGTCTGAGCTATGTAAAAAAATTCATTCCAAGATAGATATACTCTGTATTACTAATTATAATTAAATGGTTAATAGAACAATAGGGGTGGAAATATATATTACTTGGCATAAATACCCAGAAATCCTGTGGATTTTTTTTAAATAAATGGGAATTTTACGAGTCCGTGAAAATTTACGGTGCTTGATTCCGAGGCCCAGTGCGCCCAGAATCAATTTCTAAAGTTTTGTTCAGGTACGTTTAGTAAACATAAGAGCGAGTGTTTTATAACGTTTGAACTGGTGCTTGGAACTAAAATCCGAGGGCACTTTTGAACTCACAGTGCCCGTATTCGCTTAATAAGTCTTTTACCTCGACGACAGATGATCGAGAATAAAATTTATTTTTTTGGCTTTTTATAAAAAAATAATAAAATAAAGTGTACAACCCTTTATTTTCTTTTTAAGCTTCCAATTAAGTGTTGGGAGGTTAAAACCTCCCAATGGAGGTTGGAGTTGGGGCCACCACACCCTAACCTCTCTTGAGAGGTTATGGAGGAGGGGGCCACCCGAGCATAACCTCCCGTGAGAGGTTACAACGTAGGGACCACACGAGACTAAACCCCCCCCATTAATGGGTGGGTGGAAAATCTCTCAACTCCCCTCATTAATGAGGGGGGTGTCCCTTGACCTCCTCTACCATTTGAGGTGCCACCACCTCCCCCTTAATTAATTGGACAACACACAATTAATTATACCAATCCTCCACATTTATTAGATAGATCCAATTAATTTATTCTCCCTTTTTGAATTCTATGCCAACAGAATAATAGATACCCAATCTATTATTTTTGTTGGCATTATTCATTTTGGCGGAATGGAGTAAGAGGAGAGCTAGGGAGAAAATATCCCAATAAAGAACGAGGAACCTCATCTTCCAACGAAGAACGAAGAATTCCAACAACCTTCTTAGACATCCTTCCTCATATCCTACCAACGTGGAGTGTCTTCCACGACTGACACAGCTCATGATTGGGAGTGCGTGAAGAACGGAACAAATGAAGATCTTCATCGTCTTCTTTCCACAACTCTGTCAATGAATGATGAACCTCTAACGACGAATCAAAGGTAGGGGGTTTATTACTTGTTGAAGTTGTACCTTTTTTCTTACCTTCATCAAAGGATAATAAGGGATTGATGCGTATTGATTTTTGATCATCTTTTTCTTATGATGAGCCAAATGATATCTCCCTAAACGCGGAGGGTGCGGGCCAACCTTACATGGCCCGACATCCAACATAGATCTCTCTCTTCTTGTGACGTTCTACGGCATGTCGACGTATCAACGATGGGGAGATGGAGGCGGCAACAACAAAGGCCACACTACCTGCGGCCTCCGCGAAATGCGCCGCCGACCCGCGCCAGCCCGATCTCTGCCGAAACGGCCTGCCCACGGCCCTCCCGGCGTGCTGCCCGGCGCCCAGGCCACCTGCCCGTGGCCCCCCGGTGCCCTGCTGGGCTCCCAGCCACCTGATAGCTACCCTCTTGCGCCCTGCCCGGTGCCCCCGCGGCCTGCCCGGCACCCTCGCAGCCTCCCCGACGCCCTGCCGGATCCCCCACAACCTACCCGGTGCCCTACCGCGGCCTGAACGGCCACCCCCAAGCCAGCCTTCGTGCGCGCCACCCCAAATCAGCCGCCCCCAAGCCGGCATATACGTGACCCACATGCTCCCGGCCGAGCCGGCATCCCGGATCCCTCGCGCCTTCCGAGCCGAGCCATGCCCTCACAACGCTCCAAGCCGAACTGGCCCCAAGCCCGTGTCGAACCACCCACGTAGTCCGCTGGGCCAGGCCCAGTGAACCAGGCCAAACATAATGGGCTGACCTTCCCAAAGGGTCAGATCAGTCCCAACGGGTCTGTCTAGGTTGGGCCGGACCCAGGCCCACTACTGACCCTTTACTTCCTTTGGCAATATCTTTGGCATTGGACGTCTCTTTGGTGAACCGTGAGTGGTGCCGGTATTCTTGGAGCGAAGCCATTCCTCTGAAAATACCCCATTGGAGTTCGAGGTATAGTTGAGATACGGTCAGGTTGGATCGTACACGAATCCAACCAGGACCTCGGGACTAAAAGGCTAATAACTCACAGACCGGGTGTCCGATTGACGCGCCGTCAATTGCATTGAGAGCTCTTCGACGTGGCGAACCTTTGAGATACTTATACATGGGACTTCATGATAGTTGGAGTATCGACCAGTAGCTTGTGGACCGGATCTTCTAGAGATGAGTAGATATTTGCACGGGAACCTAGAAGTTGGCTGAGACTTGACGACTGTTGACCAGTTCGACTTAGAGTGATTTGACTAGCCCAGTGGGGAGTGCCTTTGTGTGAGTGCATCAGACCCACAGTGGGGAGAACCTATGTGTGACCACTATAGAACCATGATACTCGACATGTGGAGTACCTTAGTAGGCTCTGAGGGGGAGTGCCTTTGTGTGAGTGCAGCAGACCCATGGTGGAGAGCACCTCTGTGTGAGCATGGAAGATCCATAGTACTCGACAAGAGGAGTACCTCAGAAGTCCAAGTTAGTGGGAAGCACCTCGGTGTTATGCGACAACCCACTGTACTCGATAGAGAAGGAGTTCTCCAGAAGCCGAGGGTTTATATTGATACTATCCATAGAATAAAATCCTAGTTTATATGAGACAATAACTTTTTAGTTTTCCTCATGATTGAGATGGGTTACTAGATAACTTAGGTATATGTATGGGAATATTACTAAGTAATGGTCATCCGCTGATTTCATACTCTGTGGTTTATCCTTGTTGGATTTTGTGAGACCTTGAGGGTCTCAGGGTCCCTATTGAGTATCGTTATACTCACCCCTGCAAGGGCTCTGCCCGCACCTCGTTGTGTTGGTTACAGATGACGGACATCACTGACTAAGGCAGAGAGTAGCAGGACTGGACGGTACCCGGAGGTGGACCACTCGGTGTGACGGTACACAGCGGAGTCGGGCGGATGAAAGTGATGAGGAGACCATCGGTACCTACCCTTCAGGTAGGAACCTTGAAGGATGACCCAGTAGATGTTTTACTTTTCTTAATTTATACTTGCTTTCAGTTGTACTTGTACTTTCCTGTTGGGCTTGTATTTTCAGCCCCTTTTACTTTCCAGCACTTCTTTTGTATACAGTTTTACTTATTATTTTTTCTTCCAGCTGTGTACTCTAATGTGTTTGTTTACACTTATAAAGGAAATGCCTTCATAGTTTAGGGATTTACGCCTTTGGTACTAGTTACCAGCCCTTGGCCTATGGAAGGTGGGATTGGGGTAGTCATGATACGGGCCTCAGGGCACAGGTCATGACACTGGGAATCCTATAGGAGGAAGTAAAATTTTTCAACATAGGAACATGTGGGAACTATAATAATGTAAACAAGAGGGAGAGAGGCACCTATATCAAAGGTGGTATAGAATATCAAAATCAAACCAAATGACATGTAAACTTTCCTCTAGACTACAGTAGTAAGAATAAATGTTTACAATGTGGTTCTTTAGAGAATATTAAGTTATATTGTATGACACCATCCAAAGCATGCCACATCTATAATAATATGAGACATATCCTTTGTTATTTCACTAATGATGAAAATTATATTAATGGAAATACACCCCATGTGCCTCAGACATCTTATGTTATTGAATGAATGATCACATCAAAAAACTTATTGTGCTTAGAACTAACAAAACCAGGGTGATTCTAGAAACACACTAAATCCTTAGATAATGAAACTATAGTAGGTAAGTAAGGAACAAGGTGAAGTAAGTACGAAACTGTATGGTTCTGAGAAACTGTACATGGAAAACCATTCAGGTCCTTAGAATATGTGTAGTACCATTCTACTTAACCCTTATTCAAGTTATATATGGTATTGGTGAATCCCAATATTTTATTGATTCATGTATTTTTAATCAAATAAGGATTAATATTGAAATGATTCCACATGTGATGAGTATCTAGATACATCTAGCGTAGTGAGAATGAATGAGATTTAAATGTACATATTATTCTATAATAACCAATGGACTCTAGTTTTTTTGAGAGTTTTTTGTTTTGGACATAGATATATTTAAATTTATCATGGGAATGGATTGGTTAGTTTATTTAATGGAACATATCGATTCTCATGCATGATGAGTAAAGTTTACATCTCATGACAGAATGATTCATATTTTTAAAGGAGAATGGGATGTCAAGGATAAAATAGTAGGACCTTTAACACTAATAGTCAGAAATATTTCTTATCAATTAACATCAGCCATTTTGGGGAATAATGACATAATTGAGACCAAAAAATTTCCTACCATTGTGGATCACTATATCGATGTGTTTCTTGAAGATTTCACTGATTTTCCACATAAAAGGGAAGTATAATTTTTGATTGATCTCTTTATGGGGAAAAATTATCTTTCACTTCCATTATATATAATGTAATGAATATAATTGAAGGATTTAAATGTCTAATTAGAGGAATTAGAAGTCAAAGGTTTCATATGACTGAGTACGTCACCTTGGGATTCTATGAATCTTTTTTTCAAGAAGGAAGATGGTTCATTATGAATCTATATTGATTATAATAAACTAAATAATGTTATAATAAATAATAAATATACTATTCCTTGGGTTTATAACCTTTTTGATAAATTTAAGGGAGACTAATGATTCTATAAAATTGATCTATGATCTTGGTATCATCAACTCTGGGTTAGAAAAAAAATATTCCAAAGACAAATTTTAGGAGTCATTTTAGTCATTATGAATTTGTGGTCATGCAATTTTGTCTCACAAATACACTAGTCATTTTCATGGAATTGATGAATTTTGTCTCTCAGTGATACCTAGGATATTTCATTGTGGTATTTTTTGATGACATACTAGTCTATTATCAAACTCAGAAATAACATGAAGAACATTTAGATATTGTTTTGAACATTTTGAGAGAGCACCATTTGTAGGAAAAATTATATAAATGTGATTTATGGTAAAATAATTTCTCTTTTATTTCTATATCATATTTTAAAAGAGTATTAGCAAATCTTAAAAAGATAGAAACTATTTACTCTTGTAAACCTTAAAATAATTTATTTGATATATGAATCATTATAGGTTTATTAGGTTATTATCATCTCTTAGTTTAAGATTTATTATGACTCACGTCTCCTATGACCATGCACATGAGAAAGGGTACTCCATTCTATTGTAATGCGGACCATCAATGATCCTTTTTGTAGAATAAAGTGAGGATCTATTTGGAACCAATTATTATTTTTACATAACCCAGGGAAGGTGATGTGATATATTATGACACATAGGGATTTGGACTTATTAGTGTTATCATAAAAGGAGATCATTTCATAGTTTATGGATCATAAAATTTATTAATTCATGAAAGTAATTATCCAAACCAAGACATGGAATTGGCTACGTTAGTTTATAATATAAAGAAATGGAATCATTATCTATTTGGTGATAAATTTATTGTGTTCGTAGACCATAAAAGTTTGAAAAAATTATTTTCAGAAAGAAAATCGAACTTGATAAAAAGATGATGGGTGGAACATATCAATATGTTTGATTTTGAATAGGTTAATAAACCTAGGAAAGACAATTTTTTGGTGTATTATCTATGAAAAAATTCATAAAATCAAATATCTAAAGAATCTCATGATCATTGGAAATTTATGAGGATCATTGAGGATATGCATTTGGATTGCACTGAGAAAAATGTAGCTGTAATTTTCTATCTGCTGACTCTTATTCTTGACTTGTTTGAACAAGTAAAGTATGTGAAAAGATCAAATCTTGGTTATCTAACCATGACGTAAAAACATAATGGTGGGGAGACCATTGATGTATGGAAACAATATGGACACATAGTTTTTATTTTTTCTATCTTTTTTATCATTCAACCAGTTATCCAAAATCAGTTCAAGTCTATAAGAACACATTTTCTTGTGGGCATGTAGAAAATAAAATGTGGTTGATTTTGTTTTGAAATTTATAATATAACAAAAATTCAAGGAAGAGCATCAAATACTAGATCTAATTTTAAAATATTGACCTCTAATCATATGGAAATTGGGATAGAGAACTATGAAAATTTTCATGGGTTTACCAAGAAATTTTTGAAGGCATGATTCAAACCAGGTGATTATGGAATGACTCAAAAAGTTATTCCACTCCATTCTTATTGATAAATACAACATGGTAGATGAATTGTTAAAGATTTACATTTGGAAAGTAGTAAAATTTAATAGAATACTAGTTTTAATTATCTCTAACTGAGATCCTCATTTGACCTCTTAGATTTAGCAATCAATTCAAGAAGCTTTGGGTACCCAAATGACCATGAGTGCAATATATCATCCTAAAATGGATAATAAGTCTGAATGAACAATTGAAACACCGGAAGACATACTCTATACTTATGTAATGGATTTCAGTGGATCATGGGAGGTTAATTTTACTACAGTGGAGTTTTCTTATAATAATAGTTATTATGACATGATACAAATGTATTTATTTTAGGGATTGTATAGTTTCCTTTGTTATTCTCCACTTTTTTGGATAGAGAATGGGGAAAATTCACTATTAAGACCTATCCTTTTTCAAGAGGATATTGTGAAAATTGATATGATTATGTAAAGAATGTTTATGACCCAAATATATCAGAAATATTATGCTCGTAATCATCACTACCCTTTATCCTTTTCCACGGGTGATCATGTGTTCCTAAAATTCTCTCTGAAAATGGGAAATAAAAAATTGGGTAAGAAAGTAAAGTTATTTCCACGATATGTTAGAACTTTTGAGATAATTGAAAGAATTGGTTATATAATTTATCAATTGGATTTATCTCCATAGTTTAGTATGGTTTTTAGTGTTTTTAATGTATGCCAACTAAGAAACACCAGCCCTATTCTAGCCATGTGATTTGATGGGATAATGTTGATCATGAACTATACTATGAATTTATGCATGAGCCTATTCATATATTGGATATAAAAGAAATGGTATTTCATAGAAAACCTATTCTATCCATGTGATTTTATGGGATCATGTTTATCTTGAAACAATTGCAAAATTTATGTACGAGTCGATTCATATATTGGACAGAAAAGATAAGGTCTTTCATGAAAAAATTATTCCAATGGTTTGAGTCCTCTAAAAATGAGAATATATTCAAGTGGAAACTTAGTAATTTGAAAAATAGATTCTATAATAATAGCCCAAACTTTTCCAAAGAATTGAAAATCCCCATCTTTTGGGGTATAGAAAGCCTAATGGTGGGGAGAATGTTATACCCCTAGTTTAAGGTTTATTATCATTTTATTTTTTATTTTGAAGTTATATAATACTTGGGTTGATTTTTGGGAGTTTATAGAGGGGTTTAGTATGTTTTGGAAGTGTTTATAATGGTGAAAAGTTTTAAAATTGTTAGGGTAAATCATGTGGTTTTCTCCAGGAAACCGTATGAAAAGATTATGAGATAAGGAGGGTATGCACAATTAGCACATAGTTTTTCCAAACCGTGCGAGTGATCTGGATAAATTGTGTACATGGAGATAGAGATAATAGTATGGTTGCATCATGGTTTGTTAAATATTGTGATCCAACCATGCAAGGGGTGGTTTTGAGGTAGTGTCATACACATGATTAGTGCATGGTTTCCTAAACCATGCAAAATAATTGTTATACATGCATTTAATACTCTAAAAATTATAGTTTAAATTGGTTTTAACACTAAATATATTCATTGATAACTCTTATCTCAGGATCTCAAACTCCAATCCTATCATAATAATTCTATGTGGTTCCATTTAACCCATAATCTTGTTTTGATGGATCTAAGTGTGTTTGATCTCCTAAATCAACAGTGAGTCCCATTTCTCTTCTTTATATTTAGATATAATTATCTCATATCACATTAAATGTTAGATCTAATCTTTTATAGATATAACTATTATCTATGATTTATTTTGAGGAGATCTTTATTGGATCTATTAAAGGAAAGGAGTTTTGAGCTTAGATCTAACGATTTCATTATGTTGTTCTTCATTTGGATCACCCGTTGATAGGTAGGTGGATTATCTATCTTCTCTAATTAATCCAATACTATATTTCTTATTTAAATTAAATTTCATTAAATTTAAAAGTAAACTTGTGTTGATCTCATGTCAGAAACCCCTTTGTTTAATAATTTTGAAATCTTGGAAATTGAATGGTTTTTTGAAAACCCCCATTAGTTTATGGTTTTAAAATTATGGTTTTGATTTAATACAAGAAATATGTTTAATTAAATGTTTAAAAATAATAATTGATTTATATGAACTGAATTGATACGATAATATGACATATATGGTTGGTATGAGTTTATTTTCATTTACGTGACCCTAAAAAAGGGGTGTGGTGCCAGACTAGAGGCACCGGGACTTTGGTTACCTAGTGAAGACATGGTAAATTCATGGGTACCCACTAATGAGTATTGGACTTTCACATAGAATTCATGTGTTTTAGAGTGGATGGATGTGGTTTGGGTACTCTATGTGGTATTTATGGATAAAATATTCTTATTTTAATTTAAATTATTTTAAATTTGTAAACTATTATGATGTTCCTATATATATTATAAAAAAATATTTTTAACTATTATCTAATGTGTTCTTGTCTTAGTGGTGTGTGTGGGAAGATTTTGGTTGATTTACTACTAGGTATGATTACTCACCCCCAATATATGAACCTTTGTTCATACAGATATGTTATTTTTCATGATATTGGAAAGGGGAAAGTACATTATTTATCTAATGGAGCATCATGATGATACTAAATCAAGATTTTGTTTTTAGATTGGAGTCTTCTCAGGGAGTGGTTGGATGTGATACCACATCAGTGTTTCTATGTCCGTATGTCCTTTAATTTATTATTTATCTTGTTATATTTTCCCTACTACTAAGATATTGTTTTTTATTTTCTTTTCATTTTAGTTGTATTGTTTATACTCATTCACCATATAGTTAGTTTAGTTTTTTGTATTTTTTCTTGATAGTATTTGTTTTTTAAAAATGGAAAATAAACCCCCAATACCTTGGTAATCCCTTGTAATTTCTTGATATCCTTTGGTTTCATGGTGATATCACCTAAGGTTAGTGGCACCTATTCTATTTCCAATACAATGGTTTGGTTCAGGATATTATAGATACTATTTCTACTGGGTTCTAAAGTTTATTTCTATTTTTATCTAATACCTACTTCAATGTCATAACAAAAATCTTCTTGGTTATAAATCATTTTTCGATACATTTAATATTGGAAACTAACTTTTTATTATTTATTTATTTACGAGAACCTATTTTTGTTTCCTTACCCAATTATGTAAAATGTGAAATATCATTTTGTTTGATATAGTAGTACTTCCCATCAAAATTATTTATAATTTAAATCCAAGTCATACTATTTTTTTATTATGCTGATTATAAATATTGGAGTGATCAATAGAATAATAACTTTCAAAAAATTACAATAAGGATAAATATAATTTATGGAAAGAATGTATTCTAGAAATATCATCATATGAAAAAAAAGTTAAGTATGAGAATGAAGATTCAACCAATGATATATTATATGAATGATAAAATCCTGGTCACATCAAGACTTAAGAAGAATTAAAGGGAGCCAAATATAATATTAAATTTTAAATGGAAAAAATTACTTTGAAAACCAATGATACATAGTGTGCTAATTAATATCCATCATCTTTTGATTATAATAGTGTTTCAGATAGTGATAATATCCACAATATAACTGAATTTTATGCTAAAATTTCTCAAAATTAAAAATTATTCATATGAAACGTAACATCCAAATATATTACTAATTTATCTTTAGACCCCAAGTTTCATTCTAATTAATATGATAACTATTTCATCACTTCATCATAAAATGTTGATGATCTTTTTTCAATTGATAAAATGGATAGATATATGAATTGGATGGAAAAGAATTTTTTTAAAGAAATATCTTGACTCAGATAATGAATTTTTTTATAGTATAATATTGAATTGAAAAATATAAACTTACAACCAAGTTAGAAACCAAAACTAATCTTGTTTTAACTAATTATGATCAAATTTTAGTTGAAAAAATTAATTAAAAAGTTGGTAGTCTAAACAATATTCCATATATTTTTGAATTATTGGGGGGAGAATATTGACTATTTATTAAGATAGTTAAAACAAAGTTGTTCAAATTTTGGAATAATTTTTACAATTTAAAAGTCAAATTTCCTATCAAATTACTTTATTCTAAAAAATGAACCATTCTGTTCTAAATATCATAGAGGAGTACATTTGATAAATAATAATTATTTGAACAAATTCGAATCTATCAAAACTCATAAATATTATATTTTTGAATAGCCTGTAGCTATAAAATATAGAAGTGTTGTTAAAAATGTGGGTTCCTATGTGTTTATTTTCTAACATCAATAGAACGAATCATGTTTGAGAACAAAATTTTTAGCCTCGACTATTTTAGGAAGAAAGGATAAGTACCGACCATAGGAATATATGGTACATAGATTGTAGTTATTCACGTCACATTACTAGAGACATGTATAATTTCCATTACTTATAAAAATTTAAGGGGGGGGGATCACTTTTAGAGAAAATATACAAGGTTAGATTTTTGGTATCAATGATTTTTTTTGTCTAAGTAATCCTTTTATTACTAATTTCCTTTATGTTTTAAGACTTAAGAACAACCTAATTATAACTAGTTAATTATATAAGGAATTTTACTCTATGAACTTTGGGAATGATAAATATACCATTAAATGTTCAGATGGAGTTCACATGTTATTTTCTAATAAGTGTGATTATGTTTACACATTTGACTTTGTGCACCTAAGTTATTGGAACTTACCTATCTTGATCATGGTTGAGGATAAATATTATCTTTGGTATATAAGTTTAGAAAACTATAATGAATGGACCTTATCTAATCCTTCTAGGAATGTATTAGTGATAGATCCTAGCCAATATGGAAAGCAAACAAAGTCAAGTTTTAAGTCTATTTGTGAACTCTCAACATATGGACATTTACAGTTAGTGTACATGGATCTTTTTGTCCCACATAAAATAGAATCACCAGTGAAAACCACTATGAATATGCCATAGTTTGTGATTACACCAGATACACCTAGGGTTATTTTTTTGGTACTTAATTTGAAAGCCCTGTCTTTTTTAAGAAATTTCTTTTCCATTGTTTGAAATGAGAAAAAGATAACAATTTCTAGTATCTAAAGTGATCATTTTGGAGAGTTTGTAAATTATAATTTCATATCTTTTTTTAATGAGAAAGTTATTACTCACAATATCTAATTTCTATAAACTCTATAGAAAATGTTGTAATTTATTTGAGGAATAAAACACTTCATAAAATTACTCAAATATTACTATGTGAATATACAGTTGAAATTTTTTTTTTGTTGACGCTATGATTACTTATTTCTATGATGTAATTAATGTTTTAATATGTCTGATATTTTTAAAAGATACTAATGAATTGTGGACCATAAGGAAACCTAAACATAGTTACATTAATGTTTTTGGATGTAAATTATTTAATATAAATACTAAAGACAATCTTTATAATTTTGTTCTAAGATCCGATGAGGGAATATTCATTGGCTATTTCACTACAAGTATATTGTATCATTTTTCAGAAAATGGATAAGAACTTTCAATGAAAAAGTACATGTCATGTTTAATAATAACAATAATTATTTAAAACTAAAATGTATAGAAGTTACTCATCCAGATTGTGTTTTTCAAACCCCTCCTATTTTATTAATGGAAGTTGAATCCCATAATCTAGAAACTAAGATATCAAAATCTATACTAATGGAATATATACTACTAAAAATTAGATCATCACAAGTTAATGATTCAATAGATATAGAAAAACATCCTCTTTTATATGGAAATTAGTTGATCTTAAGGAATCATCCTTGTGATAATTTCATTGGCGATGTAGATAAACCCATAATAACATGTAGTAACTTTATAAATTAATGTGAATATGTTTTATTTCTATATAAATTTGAATAAAAAATGGTATATAATTCCAAATGTGATGAGATTTGGAGAATTTATATGAAATATGTACTCAATTAGTTTTAATAGAACTGGGTTTGGACCTTGGTTAGACATTTGAAGGATATTTTGGTTATATGAATAAAGTGCGTATTTTAGAATAATCTAGATGAAAATGTTTTTTTATGAAATAATGAATACTAGTTTATAAGATTTATAATCAGAAAGTGTGAATAAATTATGTAGAAAATTTTTCACAAGTAGCTAGGCTTGAATCCATTCGAATACTACTAAATTTTTTAGCTCATATTAATTTTACTCTAGATAAAATGGATTCTAAGAGTTATTTACTTAACATATATGTTGAGGAGGAACATTATATTAAAAAAACTCTTGATTTTTAAAATAAGTTTTTCTTGAACATGTTTTTAAACTCATAAAATTTCTATATGGACTTAAACACGATCCAATAACCAGATATTTTTTCCAAATGGTTTTATTCTTAAAAAAAATATTTTTAAAGTAATGAAAAATCCCATTATTTTTATAAATAAATTCATTAATAACACTATCATTATTCATTTTTTTAAATGAAATTATTTCTATCTCAACTTATAAAACACTCAAAAATAGTTTCTCAGATGTTACGTTCATTGAGTTCAATATGAGACGGGTAAACTTAATTTCTTATTTGGCTTCCAAATAACTCATATACTTGAAGAAACTATTTTAACTAAATATAATTATATAATAAATTTACTTAAATTATTTGGTTTTGAAAACGCCTTAAGTAATATCACTTGAGTATGTACCTCTTATAAGCATAAAATTGATGAATCCATGAAACTGATAGATCAAACAATGTTTTGATAATGTTCTATTAAATAGATATTATGTAATTTTTTGTGCTTTTGTAAAAGTTTCAAAGAAAATATGACTGAATCCCATCTTAATTAAATCAAGAAAATCTTCGTCTACATTAAAGGAACATTAGAACATGGCTTATTTTATACATACAGAAATCACTTATCTTTAAAGAGTTGTTATAATACTGATTTTTCTAGTTGTAAACTGTATCATAATAGAACTAATTTTTTTTAATTTCCTAAGGGATTATCTAGTCTCACGGTCTAGTAAGAAATAACATTTAGTTTCACTTTTCACTAATTTAGTGAAATATGTGTTTTTTGAAAGCTGTTGTGCTCAATTGTTGTGGATGAAGTGTACACTCATAAATTTGAATTTTAGTTTAACTCAATTTATAATTATTTTTGATATGTCAGTTGCTATCTATTTTTCTATAAATATTGAACATCACCCACATACTAATCACATTAATATAAAAAACAATTTTCTTTGGGATCACAAAAAAATATGATATATTATTCTCAAGTTTATCGAAACTGAAAATAATATTGCTAAAATTTTCATAAAACCTTTAAATTATGATAAATATGAATAAATTAAAAATAATTTAGGTATGATCAATGAAAATTGATCATAATTTCCACTTTTCAATTCACCATCTCCCATCATTGAAAAAATCCTCAAGAAAGTGGAAGGACATTATTATTTTTAGAATTGTTATCACTTTTCATGTAGGTACTTTATATTATCCAAAAGTTTAATGAACAAAATCCTAATAAATTTTATTAAAATTATATTGAACTTATTCTAGAATCACACCTAAAATAAATTAACATTTAAGTTAAACTTAACAGATAATAACTTATGAGCAACAAATTTTACTTCATGTTTAAATTTCATGTGAAGACAACCTATATTTCTCCAATTATATATATCTTATATATTCTTCATTATCTAATGCTCTAGAGTTTACTTTTTCACTCTGATTCATTTTTTCAATTTTTTTAAATATCTTATGTAAACATAGTATATAGGTTTTAAAATATTTTATGTTTGAACAATGTAACAAATGTTAAACATCTAACACTTAAATAATTCACCAGTTTTTAGAATATTATAAATGAAAATATTTTTCATGATCATATTAAGTAATGCCCATGATCTGATCCTTGACTATCCTTAATACACTTATTAATTTAATAATTTAATTTTTATCCTTATGATATAATGATTTTATTATTTTCTAATATCACTCTTACATTTTCCCTCCCAATGATATGATTGTATATCCCCTTAATTGTTCCCCTAATTTGGGAGATAAATGATGAATATTATCCACACTATCCCTTATATTGAGGAATTGATTTTCATAAGGCACAAACTCATTACATTTGAAATTTTAAAGTACGAGTGGTGGATTATTTTGTTCCTTATTATCCTCAGTTGTATTGACTGGACTCTTCATTCCCCTTCAATAATCATGAGATTGATGGCTAACATTTATACACTTGAAGTAATTTCCAATCCTTTTTAATCAATTTATATAGTGTTTCATACCAAATTTTTTCCATGTAGGTAGTCAAATTTTCTTCCCTCCATGTGCTTTATCATTTAAGTTTCCATAAAATTACATTATCCTTTTCTTGCCTCTAAATCCATGAGAATGATGAGAGTTTTCAATTTATATTTCATCATTAAGTTCACATAAAATAATTTATTTTTAGATACCAAAGTCTCTTATAGATAATGACTTTTTAAGACTTGGTTTTAGTATACTAAATAATTAATTTATCTTCCTTTAAATGTTATTAATAAAACTTAAGGAATACCTTGTGAGTCTCATTAAATTTTATTCATAATTACCATGAGATTTATCCTCATTTTTTAAACTCTAGGAATTCCTACTTTATTTTTGTATAATGTATTCAGGGAAAATATTTGGTGAAAAATATTTCCTTGAAATCATCTCATTCCATAGATTCATTTTTTTGTATTTTATTCATAAGAAGGGTCTATGATTAGCCAAAATCTCCCTATAACTGATAAAGGGATAAAATAGCCTTCTCAAGGATAGAGAACTAGATAAAAAAAAATATCTTCTCCATTGTGATGATTTATTTCTTAGAAACTAATGGATTGGAAGACCCATTAACAGAGGGTGGATATTATTGTATGAAAGACTTGATATCAAGTTGGTAATTCCTTAGTGTGTTCTGGAGCTCATCATGGATCATTTTTTTTCATTTCTTGGGATAGTTGGGTGATCATTGCTATGTAATTTTCTACTCCTCCCATTCCACTTGGTTTTTCATTTGGATAGTCACCATATTTTCCATAACTCCCTTTTTTAACTCAGTTTCTTATATTTCGATCCATTTACTTAAAATAGAGGAAAATTGAGGATGATAATAATTAATTAAAAAGTATATAGAATGAAACACTATTAACATAGAAGGAATAAACCATAAATAACAAATATATGCTAAATTATAAACTTTATAGATTTTAATCTAGGTTATCCTTGGTTATTTTATTATTAGGTTTTTCAAACCTAAATTGTTATATATCATAAAAAAATATTCAAATCCTTCATAATGGTTTGTAAAGAGCATGTTAATAAACTAAAAATTATCCCCTAGAAGTGTCAAATAAAGCATGAAGTTAGGTCCATTTTTTGTGAACTGAGTGAAAATTCATTTAATAGCTATATAATGTTTTTAGAGTTATTACCCCTAAGTGCATATGATCCAAATCCCATGTATTTTTGTTTTTATCTAAACATAGATTTAATTTACATAAAACCACACACGCTATACTTTACCAAAATTTTAGGACGTTTTCTTATATTTAGGATCATCCCTAGGGTTTTAACTAATGTTTTTAGTGCTAATCACCAAAAAATAACTAAAAACCACTATGATACCAAATGATATGGCCTAAACTAAACATGAATATATTTTACATTATTTTAACAATTTATATATTACATATCATAAGAAATCTCAAAATAATATAACCCAAGGGTTTAGTGTCTTTGGATACTAGTTACATAAAAATTTTATTACACATCCTTACATTAACATCTATTATAAATATATCTTCATAATAATTCCTTAAATAGATAATCTTATATATAATTCCTTGGGAATTGGGAAAAAAGGGGTAAGCTCAAATTCCCTATATGGGAAAACACATAAGGGAGTCATAATGGGTTTGATTATAATCATGTGAGAAAACACGAACAAGGTAGAAAAATATGATTAAAATGTCTATAGAATCATAAGATATAATCATAAGAAATTATAGAACATAATAGACGAGGACAAGAGGTTATAAGATCATAAAAGGGCCACCATAGAATTATAAAAAATTTACCATGGCCTATAATCATGTGACAATAATCATATCCTTCGAATCATAACATAGAAATATGGAATAACAAAAAAATGTAGAATAGGAATAAGCACAATAAATCATAAAATTGTGAACCAAGCTATTTATAATCATGTCCATGAATAAAGCTATAAACACAGGTAACTATAACCATGTCCATGCCTAATGTTGTGATAATATCTAACCTCATTTTACAAAATCATAACATTATCGTATTTTAAGATATAAAATTTAACAATATATTATAGGGATATATAGGATCCAAAAAATAACATAATGATATACCAGACATATGTGTTCCACATTAACTCAACTATTCATCATATCATGAAAAAAAACATAGAATGATAATGGGTTTAAAACGATATCGCATAATATGACATTAAGAGTAGATCAGTTGATACCAAAACCGAATATCCCAAAATAATTACATAAAAAAATAAATTTGAGAGTTAACATGAACATTACTCTATGAGACATAAATTTTATAAATAGTGATTAAAATGGAAGGGAATTCATAAAAATATTTTTTAAAAATCATTTTTATCATTATTGTAAAAGTAAAATTTATGAGCCACTTTATAAAAAAAATTTTAGAGAAGGTGAGAGGAATAATTTAAAAAAATATATTTAGAAGAATCAAAAATAATGTAACTTCTGGTAGAAATAAATTTTATATAAATAAATTTTAATTGGAATATAAAAATGAATGAACATGGACGGAAATCCCATTTAATGATATTTATGCAGTTTTAATGAAAACCCACATCGATGAAATAGAGGAAAAATTTACCTTTTATAAAAAGATATAGACAGATATATAAATTATAAAAGATTATATATATATATATTAAAAAAATTAATTCAACATTTATCATAATAATAATATAGATATGTAAGACAAATATCCATTATAATGGATGAGAATTATACCTAACATCGACGTATTTTTATTATGAAAGAATCCATCAATGAAGAAAAATGTGATATTAACATATAAAATAAATAGTGATAAAGATAAAATACAAATTTAAATGTAGAAATAGTATAATAGTATAAAATAATAAATCTATAGTTAAGGGAGAAAGTTTATGACTCAAAGTAAAGGAAATTGAGTTGACCACACCCTCACAACATTGGTAGTATATGAATTAAAAAAATAGGAAAGAGATATTTTGAAATGGAATTATAAATGAAATGATGAAAATTTATTTATAATTTAATAATGTAATGGGTAATTAAATAAAACATTTCAAATAATAATACAAGCATAATATGAAATCATGCCTCAATGAAGGGGAATTGAGATTAAAACCCCCACTTTGGATTTCCACTAGGTCAGACGTTCTCTAACCTCCCATATAATAAACATAACAATATTAATAACTTATTTTTAACCCTATTAATATATTTTAACTTTTATTATATTCATTTATTATCATTTACTACACACAAATTAGTTATTTATAGTTTATTTTCATCATTGAATGTTAGTAATTTTGTTTTTTTTCTTACAAGTTTTGTAATGGTGATATTGGTTCTCAATTACTGATTCAAAGTTAATAATTACTAGATTATTCAAGATAGTGTAATAAATGTGTTTTAATGATCTCTATTGTCTCATTTTCACTTGATGTAAGTCATGGGTATGGTTGGTAAAAATATAATTCATGATGAACAAGTTTTGGGTAATTTGGTGGTTACAATGAGTTACTTTATATAGATCATTAATTTTTATGTGTTACCCTTCCAGAACCATATTAATAACAAAATTTAGAATTTAATATAATATATTACCAATAATTAAGTTTCTTCAGTCATTCATGATATAAATTTATAACACTATTCTTATATGTGGTTAAATAAACCTAGACAAGAGTATGCTATAGTCCATGGGTGAGTTTATTTATTAAAGTTCCTAGGATTAGAAAACACTTATAAAATTAGGGTGGGGGGGGGGGTGAATTAGTGAAGAATAGATTTTAATTTTTTCCAATTAAAATTAAACTATGTGACATATTAATGTTTGGTCCACTCAAATGTAATTATCAATCTCACCCATGTTTGGAGAAAAGGATTGGTATTGAACATGAGAATTTTTACCAGGTTCAGACACTTCCTGGGAAACCTAATCCTTGTTATGGTTAGTCAGTCCCTCGAGTAGATATTCATTTCTATAAGAATAATATTTATAATCTTAAAACATTATCATAAAATTATGTTATTCATGTCCAGAGTCATACCAGACTTATCAGTTTCACACTATAACATGTAGATAAGAACCATAATGAGAATGACCACTTTGAAAAACTGGTTGATTAAAAAATAATAGATGAATATATTCCTCTACGAGCCTTTAATAATATTCAAGCATAACTTTATCAATTCACCTAGATTATTACGTAGATATAATTCTTGATCTCTGAATAAGATTTGATTTAGCTGAATGCTTGAGCTCAAAAAAATATACATAATAACATATGAAAATCATCTCCAAGATCTGTTCCACTCTCTCAATTTTTATTAAAATTTTCAAAATTCAAGATTCACTAACCCTTTCTCTATAAATTTTATCATATTATTTTCTCACATAATTCAAAGAATTAAAATAATCCAGGAATATTTAATTTTACTACTCATTATTCATAACTATCCTCATAAAAAAAGCATACACATTGATCCTCTCCCATTTCCATATTCGGTTGGTCTTGCAAACATGCACCGTGATCACCTAAATATTTTCACCTCTAATTAACTAAACATATCCTATATAATTCCACATATATCTTTATTCTCATTACATAGCTAAAAAAAAACTTTTCTAGAATCTTCTTAGCCTTGTTTATAATAAAATAAATTCCCAAACAAATGATTTTGTGAATTATAGAAAAACCATCATCTTATTTACAAAAAAACAACTCAAAAAATTATTAATAATTATCCAAATAGAATAATGAAAAACTGATCATGATTATTGTTTAATTTTAGAATCTCATACCTAATATCATTATATTTTTCTTTCTCATAGTTTCTAACATATATCCTCTATCACCAGGTCATTTTCACCACTTCTCGAGTCAAAAAAATGAGTAAAACACACTATTTTTTGAAACCAAAAAATATTGTAGTGAATCTATGGAAAAAATAATTTCGAAGATTGCATAACTATGACTGTTTATCCATTTTAACTTTCACCTCCAAAAATTGAATTCTCACCTCACATAAGACCACTAAGACCACCAAAAATCAAATAATGGATTCTCATTTATCATAGGTGGAATTAAAATCAACCATCTTCTCTACTATGATGAGATCTTACACATCTCACAATTTTAGAAATTTAATGACTCAAAAAATTATCATCATCTCTCATTGGGAAGAAAATAATCTTAAATACTCACCACTATAATTTAAAAAAATAAACCATGTTGTGGTCTTCTTCATTTCACAACTCATTTCAAAATGGTCTCTATTTCTTCAGCATAGAACATCTTATAATATACCTTATTTATTGAATATAAATACAAAATCAAAATCTTTAAATCTAATAATTTGATTGATCATAATATTTATATCTACGAAGAACGTCACAATAACATCGTCATAATTTTTCTCCATTAGAAAAATGATTTTTGGAAACATAAATTTTCACCAAGAAGCGATATCATATTTGAAAAAGTCTTGAATCATATGTAGGTCCCAATGACACATAAGTAGAGGTTGATGAAACTTACATAGTATTGGAAACACTCAAATGTAGATAAAAATGATTTATATGGTATATATAATAAAACTGATGACTCATACACTGCTCCAAATAACTCATATACATAGTGAAAAAAACTCCTATGAAAAAATTACTTAGAAAATATTTCATTTCTCATAGGATGAAATTAATCATATTAAAAAAAACATATTCAAAATTTGTACTTTTACTAAATTTTAGATTCTCATTCAAAATAATCCAAATCCTCTTAGGACTTTATTAGAGAACCTCAAACTATTTAAAAAAGTATTCCAATCATTTGAAAAAACATCTCAATTAATTTCATTAGTGCTTAAAATGATTGAAAAAAATCAAACCATCAATAAATATAATAGATATTTAGTCTCCCCCATTTGGATTTATGGGTAACTTTATATAATTATTTTAAAATAAACACATAACTATTTAAAACTATTAAGAAATCAATGATGATCATCAAATCATTACCCATCTCTTATGAGATGTGACTTGCACCACACAACCAGATTAGGTTTTGTTTTTTAGAAAATTTCATTCACCAAGGAAAAGTAATTGTGTCTAAGTGACTCAAATGTTTAGTACCCTGGGATAGATTGACCACTGAGAGGGGGTGGGGAGGTTTACTTTTACAAATTCATTTATTTAAAATTAGAAATATTTAACATATTAAGATTCTTGATCCACTCAATTATATATCACAAACTTACTTCATATGAAACAATGATAAGAGAGAGAATGATCAATGGTGTTGATATATTGTTCTACAAATATCTACTACTTACTATATTGGTTAGACACACCAACATTTATTCTACACTATAATATTGTCATCAATTATAGTGTTTTAAGAAGAAAATAGTTATATACCTCAGTAGTTGATCCTTTAGTTGATTCTACTTATAACCCCAATAATTTACATCTTCTACCTTTTTTAGTTGGAACCCCAAACAATTTGACTAGTTAGAACCACTAGTCTTGAACCTCTTCATTAACTAGTTAGTCCCTATAGTCATAAGCTCCTTCTTATTATTTATATTGATCCACTATAGGATGATATCTTGATATTTATCCATGTACTTTCTTAATTATTATTGTTCAATTATAATTCAATAATATCTATAACTTTATGGTCTTACTCAAATATATCCGATCACATGTATCTGATTACTTTCCTCACTACAACAATGCTTGAGCAGTTTTTTCTTCTGCTAATGAAGTCCTAACCTCATTAATCACTAAATAATTAGGAATAAATTCCTTCTTTATTACTCATTGGATTTAGAATAAAATTCATTATTTACTATTCATGCACTGTATATTACATGTGCATTTCTCAATCTGTATGAATTTATGAGACAATGCATGGTCTTCTCATTTTACTTTGTGTGATAATACTTCACAAAACCCTAGCCCATATACTAATTCACTATCTATAACACCCCTAGTTTGAGGAATTTAACCCTTTTTATGCCTTTTATGTGTATAAAGTGGATGAGTAAGGTTTGGGAGAGTTTGGAGGTTTTTGGGATGGTTTTGGATATTTTCTCAGGGTACACAATTAGGGAAAACCATGAAGCTTCTCCCGGAAGCTGTGGACAAGCAGGCAATGGGATATAGATTGGTGCACAGTTAAGGCACATAGTTTACCAAACCACATGGCCACACCAAGGAATTTTGTAACCTAAAATAGTAGTGCAGGATCAAAATGTAGATGAATATAGCTCAATTACAAGGGGGGGGGGGGTGAATTGTAGGTTTAAACACTTTCGTTTTTATCCTTAAGAAAATCCACGTTTAACAAAGTTAAACAAGATGAATTCTCAAACCCTCTTTATTTATTAGTAAAGTAAATAACATGCATAGGCTTCGATAATGTGGATCAGATAAAGAAACTTAAACAAGTTTTCTTAAGGAAATATTCTACCTTAAAGCATATAGAATCTAATATAATAGAGTTTTTACATGTATAAAAAAGTGTATGAAAGTTACACTTTCAAACTTTAACAAAATTTAGTGGAAATAAAACATGTAACAACAACAAGTAAACAAGTATAAGAAATATTTCAACCCAAAGAGAAGGGTATCCAACAACTTTGGGTAAAGTTCCCTAGATTTATACTTTCAAGAATATATATCTTACCCACACCAAGTTTATCCCTTGATATAAATATCAATATCTGTCTTACTATCCATACAAGCCCTCAATTAAGAAGGTAATCAACACCTCTATCTTTCTATCCCTGGAATCCATCGATTGATAATATCAATAATCAGATTCTCACTAGGAAGGTTGAGCAAGATGTTCTCATCTTTAACAATTTATTCACAACATTCCCACAAGGTAGATTGAGAAAATCTCTCATAGAGTATCAATTTATTCTAGAGATCCAGATTATTCGAATGGTTGGGTATTTATAAGAAAAATCTCCAATGGTCAAATTCTCCTCAAAAAGTCATATTTTCCTTAAATTTTAGAGGGACATTTACACATGGTACTCAGGAAATGGTTAAGTTAAAATAGATTCGACGATATTATTTTATATAACTAACTATGAGAAACAATAGTAAGCTTAAGAAACATTATCACATTTAGGATCTGATAAAATGGAATGTTACATTTAGGAAATATGTTAATTTTAAGAAAATAATTTAATTAGATTCATAAGATAGTATAAATCAGAGTCTAAAAATATTGACAATTAGATTCTGAAATAATAGAGGATCAGATTCTAATTTTTAAGGAAATTAGAGTATGAATTCTAATGAATTAATTGTCTAATTTAAGAAAGATTCAAAGCTCCAATTTTAGAAGAAATAAGAGTTTGATTTCAGAATAAATCAGAGTATGATTTCAGTGAAAATAAGACTCTAATTTCATAATAAATTAGAGTATGATTTTAGGAGAAATCTAAGTTTTATTTTAGAAGAAATTGGAGTATGATAACAAGAGAAATCAGAGTGCTATTTTAGGAGAAATAGAAGTATGGTTTTTAGAAGAAATCAAAGTATAATTTTAGAATAAATTAAAGGAGAAATCAGAGTCTTATTTCAGAAGAGATAAGAGTACGATTTCAAGAGAAATTGGAGTATTATTTCAGGAGAAATTGGAGTATAATTTTAGTAGAAATTAGATTCAGATTTTAGGAAAAATCAGAGTCTGATTTCTAGAGAAATCAGATTCTGAATTCCAAATAAATCCTATTCTCAGGAACTATAAGGTCCCGAAATATAGATAAGGATCTAATTTTTGGACTAAGAAAAATATAGTAAGGTTTAGTTAGTAAAACATTATGTAAGACATTAAAGATCATGGGTAAAGTCAAAAAAATTCTTAGACATAAAAACTCTTCCTTAAGAGAAATTTTCTTAGAGAAAGATAATTTTCTTTAATAAAATGTGTTTGTAATTTTAAAAACATAAAGGAATGAAAAAGTCCTAAGGAAACTTATAGAATCAACAATATCCACCTTTTTGGAAAGTACAAACAAATTTTCATAAAATAATTTAAAGGACTATGGTTTTCATTTTTTACATTTAAAAGAAATTATTATCTTCCTTTTGTTTATGGATCATGATGAATAAAACTAACTCCCCCTTAAGTTATGAAATACCTAAGGATCATATTATTTTCTTTCTTAGAGAAAAAAATCCTCCTAATTTAAGAATTTATTCTTTAAGTAATCTACCCCTTACTTAAGCATTTTCATCCCTTAATTCAATATTATTTTTGAAAATTATTTTCGCCCCTTGATTATTTTCAAAAAACAAATTTAGTGAAAGAAAAAAATTGTACTTAAAAGATTAGGAAACAACAAGATGAAACATTGCAAAGAAATTATTTAATTAGATAAAAAATTCATTACACCAAAATATTGGATTTGAAAATAAAAATTATTCATCCTTCTTTTTGTCCTTCAACATCAACCTTTTCAATGTTGCCTTCAGCTTCTTCAATTCATTATTATCATCTTAAAAATTCTTGAGAAACTCTTCCTAATACTAAATTTTCATTTTGAGACCTTTTATACTTTATTTCTAAGACTAAAATATTTCTCCTTGAGACTTGATCAATTATTCCCAGTCTTTGAGTTTTTCCTCCATCTCTTCACTGATTTCCTTTTCCCTTTTTAGATTAAGAGAAATAGAATTTAGTATTCTATTCAAATCTTTATCTTCTCACTGGAGCCTAGATAGCTTTACATTCAGTTTCTCTAAAAAACTTATTGAGAGATTCTAGATCTTTTAATTGGATTTATCAAAATAATCCTTGACCATGTCATTGAAATCATAAATTTTTTTAATATCATATATAACTAACTTGACCACTTTGTGATTTCTTTTCAAGATATTCTATGAGCATAATAACTAATCTAAAATTTCTTAAACTCGATTTCATGTTTGATGAACTTTTCTATAAGAAGACTTGTTGAATCTGTCTTCTGATTAATTATTTTCGGAAGATGTTGATATCTTGAATCAATTTTGGAAATAAAGGGATGGAATTCACAAGATTATTTAAGGAATGAACCACAAAATCATGACCTAAATAAGATAAAGATTCTAAAACATATTATTTTTTGGTGATGCAACTTATTTTTTCTCAACTTCTTTCCTATTAGATATACCAACAACATCCTTCTTAACTTTTTAAATAATAGATTTCTTAATTGTGTCAAACATAACTTCCTTTCCTTCCTCTTAGATATTTTCTTCTCAATATTTAGAGTCTCATGCTCTCTATTAGATACTTATATTATTCTATCATCATCATTATAAACTTCTAAATCGCCACCTTTATCAGAAAGATTTTCCTTGTCATCAACATATTGAACAATATTATCATTACTGCTCTCATAATTTGAAAGAAATTTATCTACCTCATCTTCGGAAAAATCATCTTTCTAAATATATTTTTCTTCTAAAATTATCTTTGTGGAGTTATCTTTAAAATTTCTTATTCACATATTTTCATAAGGTCTCTTTTTATCTTGATATTCTTTAACCTTTATTATCATATCATCACTTTCTTGTTCCTCCTATTATACTTCTTGATGAACTTGTTTTTATTCAACTATTGGTTCCATAATTAAAATATCCTTATTTCTATTATCTTGTACCAGAGTCTTGGTTGGAACTAGATATTTCAAGAATGATTTTGGTACTTGAACTTGTTCAGAATATTTCTTAGTATCTCTATAAAAAATTCTGAATAATCTCAACTTCTGAAATTTTCTTCTTCTGCTTATTCTCTTTACCTTGCTTCTCATGCTCTTCAGCTGGTTGAATTTTTAAGGCCTTATCCTCCATAGTATCTAACCCAAAAACTTCATCACCTTCCTTATTATTCTTTTTTGGCTCTCTCCATTTGGCTACAACCTCATTAGAAAAGGTCTTTTATTTCTTGATCTTTGGTGGAGGAGATACTGGTTCAGTGGATGGTTCTTATTCCTTCAGTTCTGGTAGTTTGACCTTTTCTTTTCTTAAGGGTAGGCATGGAGCATTCTCCAACTTATCCTTTTTTACTAGTATCTTGTTCAGCCTTATCAAGAAGTTTAAATAATTCTCCTAACTTGACATTGAAACTGATCTTCATCTTTATCAAGATATCACCACTTAACAACATTATCTTGAAGGTTTTAGGCTTTGACTTGCATGGGATTTTGAAGGAGTCTAAGCATAAGACAATCATATTAGACAAGATCATAGGGTATATCATGATTTGAGATTTTATGGTACCATTCTTAATGTTGCTGATGGTTAAAATAATGTACTTTATGAGATTTAACTTCCTTGCATTCACTAATAAGTCCATCATAAAGATATCTCATATCTTTAAAGAATACTTATCTCCCTTCCTTGGAATAAAAAACCATGCATCCAAATAGTTAGTAGTCTATGGTTGTTTGAAATATGTGCTATCTTTTGCGTATTTACTCCATTATGCCCAAGGCATTCAATACCCTTAACTTTCTCAAAAGAACCTTCCTTATTAGTCAACCTATGCAAACAAAATATTACTTCTCCTTCATAGGGTATGTCTAAGATACTTGTAACCTTATTGTAAGATAGAGAGTAAGTCTTTCCATAACTCTTAAATGAGAACATATCTTTTCCTCCTTGTTCATAAAACTGAATTGCATCATAAAATTCTATAATCAAATTAGCATACACTAGATCTTGATTCTCTTCTTTGGCTACACAAAGGCTTTTCCCATCCATTCTTCTTTATGATTTTTGAAATCAAAGAGTCATACTTAACAAAGAAATTTGGGTCCACTAAACTTTCCCTGAATATTAGACAATCTTTGAGTTCATTGTTTGATGCATCTAAGTTTTCTAGTATACTTCAAGAGAAATTCAGAGTTTAAAGGGAAAAGGGAAAACTGAATGGAAGATTTGAAGAGCGGCTGATCATAGGCACAAAAATAGTGAGAAAAATGATGTGGGACATGAATCAGGGGTTCCTTTATATAGGATTCATGATGACATTTCATCTTCCCCAGTTAATCCAATGGTTTTAATTTCTTTTATCTGATATTACAGTTGATGTCAATTCCAAATAACGATTTAAAATTTTCGATCTTTTGAGGTTTTAAGAAAATAATCAGATTTAAGAAAAATGTATTTGATAAGGTTTTCTTAAAATAATATTGAAAATACCAAAAAAATATATAAAATTAAGATGATGTTGGTAAGGAAATATACCGTCCAGATTTCTAAAAAATAATTGTTATTATTGATAAGGTTACTCTTATAAAACTTAGGTTCCAAAATGTTTTATTAGGGAAAGAAAAATTTTTATATTCAAAAAAAATATTATAGAAAGAAATCTATTTAGTTTTCGAGAAAATTTTATTAGGAAAAGGAAATATAAAAGATTAAACATATGTAATACCCTAATGAAAAAGAGAATATTAATGTTTGGAGATAGGTTTCAATGAAAAGTTAATATGGATGATTACCTTATTGTTATAATTTCTAAATTTTGTTTAATGTATTCAAATATATTAGAGGGTAAAAATTTTGTAAATATGTCAGCAAGTGGATATTACATTATGATAAAATAAAGTATGATATCTTTTTTTAAGTGTGTGATCCCTAAGAAAGTGATGCCTAATATCTATGTGCTTTTCATGAAAGTGATGTGTAGGGAATTTTCTTAGGGAAATAAAACTAGTATAATCACACATTATCTGTGTTTTGGTAAAAATCATGCCATATTCTATGAGTTTGGGTTACATCTACAGCACTCGAGCACAACAACTTCTAGCTGCTACATATTTAGCTTCAGTAGTGGAAAGTGCCACTGAGTGTTGTTTCATGCATGACCAAGAAAATATTGAATTTCCTAAGAAATTAAAAGTTCCAAATATACTTTTCCTATATATTCTACAACCACCAATGTCAGCATCTGAAAATATTTTTAAAACAAAATCATTTCTAGAAGAATATAAAAGTACTATGTCCATGGATACCTTTAAATAGTGAAAAATTATTTTCACTAATTTTAAATGGTATTCTTTTGTATGAGATTGATATCTTTAATGTAAGAATACTAGGAACATTAAGTATGGAAAACTATATATTAATTATAATAGACATCCTATCATACCTAAAAAATATGTTTGATTTACTGGTTTCCCAGCTTTATCAAGATCAAGAGTATTTGAGGTACTGATTAGAGTACTTATACTTTTAGTGCTGTTATATCCATAATTTATAATAATATATTTAATATACTTATGTTGAGATATAAAAGTTCTTTCTAGTTTTTGGGAAATTTGAAATCCAAGGAAAAATGTTAACTCATCCATCATACTCATTTCAAACTCATAATTCATAAGATTCACAAATGAATCAGTAAAGGATTACGGAGTTGATACGAATATAATTCCATCAACATAAATTTGAACACTAATTTTTTTGTTATATTTCTTTATAATAAGGGTTGGATCAATAGTTCTCTAACCATAATTATTTTATAACAAAAATCTTGTAAGGATGTCATACCAAGATCTTGGGGCTTATTTAAGTCCATATAAATCTTTGTAATGTTTTTAAACATGTTTAGGAAGTTTTGTGTCTTAAAAAACAGGAGGTTGTTCGACATAAAATTTCTATTGACCATATATATTAAGGAAAGAACACTTCACTTCCATTTTAAAAAGTTTAAAATTAAAAAATACTGTAAAGGCTAATAGAATTTAATTAGATTCAAGTCCATCAACCAGAGAATAGGCTTCTTCATAGTATATTTCTTATTTTTGAATATATCCTTTAGAAAAAAATATTTCTTTATTTCTTAAGATGATTCCATTTTCATCACATTTATTTCAAAAAACCCTCTTTACTCCAATTACAAAAGTTTTTTAGGTCTTTAAACCAAGGTCCAAACTTTGTTTCTTTCTAATTAATTTAGTTCATCTTGCATAGCTTTCATCCCATCATCATCACCTAAAGCATCATCATTAATTTTAGATTCTAATTAAGAAATAAATTCTAGATTCTATAATTTATTCCTTAGATAACTTCTAGTTCTTACAGGTTGATTTACATCACCAATGCTACCATCACTTGGAAGATTCTTAAGAAATAAGTAATTTGGATTTTGTAAGACCTTTTCATCAAAATAAGGTAAAAGATATTCTAGGGTAAATAATTTAGGAACATTTTCTTGATTATTTTCCTGATTATAGGAATATTCCATCAAATGTTGATAATTAGTTTTTGAAAACACATCTAAGGATTCAGTTTGGGGTTATTTAAAAACAAAAGGGTTAGTTTCAATGAATTTAACATGTACTATTTCATTAAAGTACATGTATTTTTGTTAAAAACTTTATAAGATTTAGAAGTAGTTTAATAGACTATGAAAATTCCTTCATCAGATTTGGGTGTGAATTTATGGAAATTATCTTTAGTATTTCATATGAATACTTTGCATCCAAATACTTTGAAGTAAGAAACTTTAGGTTTTCAACCAGTCTATAACTCATAAGATGTTTTATTAAGAAAAGGTATGATTAAAATTCAATTAATAGTATAAAAAGAAGTACTAATAGCTTCATCTGAAAAGTGTTTAGCAATAGAGTATTCAATCAACATGGTTCTTATTATCTCTTTAAGAATACAATTTCTTCTTTCAACAACACCATTCTATTGAAGAGTTCTTGAAGCTTAGAAGTTATGATCAATGCCTTTCTTACTACAAAAAGTTTCAAAATCTGAATTTTCAAATTCTCTTCCATGATCAATATGAATAATTATAAATGGAAGGTTTTTCCCATTTTCACTTTGGTTGAAAAAGATTTAAAATAAGAAAAGGATTTATTTTTATTTTCTAGAAAATAGACCCATGTAAATCTAGTGTAGTCATCATCTAAAACAAATACATAGTATTTGACTCCAATACTTACAATTTGTGTTGGACTAAAAAGATCTATATGCACTAGCTGTAATTCATTAGAAGTTGAGACTTAACTAATTTATTTAAATATTGACATATGTTTTTTTCCATATTGACAAGGATCACAGGATTTTGAATAATCAAATCTAATATCTAATAGATCCTTAAAAAGTATTTTCTTTGAGAGTTTTCATAGGTTTATAAGGCTAAAGTTTCATAGTCTTATATGTCATAACCCAGATTGATCTTCCATTTCACTAAGGAAAGGTATTTATTGGCTCCAAAGGTCTTCTAAGTTAAGTGTATAAAAATTCTCATGCCTATGGGAAGAGAGAATAAACTCTTTCTTGGAATTATGTACTAAGAATTTATCATTCCTAAAATTGAAAAGGTAACCTTTATTACATAATTGGATTATGGTTATAAGGCTGGGCTTAAGACCATTAACAAATAAAATATTTTAAATTAATGATTTTCCAATAACAATATTACCTATAACAACAATTTCTCCTTGAGTATTCTCTCTGAAACTAACTTTTCCATTTTTGATCTTTAAAATATCTTCAAAGAAGTTTTTTTTACCAGTCATGTACTAGGATCATCCACTACCCATGTACCATATATTGTTGTTGGAACTTCCTTTTTTTCCTGAAAATAAAATAGTTATACTTTCTGAATATAAACTTTTTTGGATACAAAATTGTTAGAAATAAAAATCTCAGGTATCCACATTTGTTTATAAAAGTAAGATTTATGAAAACCTAAAGATTGGATTTTGTTTAAAGAACAACTTTTCTCCCAATGTTCACCACTTTGAAACTTAGTGCAAAAAGCGGCACTTTGGGGCACAAAATAGTTGTGACTAAAAATCGGTTTTTGGAATGAATAACCAAAACCAGAACTACTCCTTAGAGGATGATGTTGTGAATATATTTTATTAAATTATTTCCTTCCAGAAGTAAAGTTTGACAATGTTTTATTTAAGAAAAATATTTCAGATTTTGGTATAATGACTAAATTCATATCGTAATATTCATTAGTCTACAAAACATTTTATTTGAAATAGAATTTTCAATATCTTTAGAAAGTTTATCCTTATCAAAATTTACTACTTCATTGTTTTAGGAAACATTTTCAAAATCAATGATTTTCTGATCAAGATATTTTGAAATATCTGATATTTATTTTGTTAAAATATAGATTCTATAATTTTCCTTATAAAGTTTCTTTCTTATATTACTATTTTCATTCTAAAGTAACTTGAAAAACCTAGATACTTTTTCAAATAAAGGTAAAATATTATCTTCAGCTAGGAATTTTTTTTTATATGAAGATTCATAATACATTTCATCAAGTAAATTAACATTTAAACAGATATTGGTTAAGGATCTTGCTGTGTGTACCTTATCCATGATACATTGATTTTTAGTAAGAATTATAGAAATAAGAACAATATTCTTCTGTCCAAAAGATTCACTATTTGAAGATTCATCAGAATAATCTCCACCACTAGCACTCCAAGTTTCATTGGATTTCAATACTTTATTAAACATAGACTTATAGTACATCTTCTTGTTCATTTTTGATTGCATATACTTTCTTTCTTTTCTTTTGAGTATTTGAAAGTCAGGTATGATATGACCTTCCCTACTGCATTCATAACCAGTCACTTCTGAATCTTTCTTATCCTTTCAATATTTCTTCTTGTATCTATATTGGAAATACTTATTTCCCACAATCTTTTTCGTCCTTCAAGAAATATTGGCTAGTCTATTCTCAGAATGAGCACTATTACTTTAATTAGATATAAGACAAACTTTTTTTATTTTGATGTAGTAACTCTTTTAGGAGTCTTAGATTTCATATGATTTGATATACTAGTGAAATCAACACTTCCACTACCATTATTTTTCTTATTGATCTATGAATCTCTCTTTATTCTAGTTTCATGCTGTATAATAGTCCCAAATAACTCATTATGAGTGATGTTTGAAACTTTTCTATTCTCATCAATCGCTGTTCTTTTGGATTATCACTCATTGGGCATAATATCTATTATCTTATCCATAAGAATATTATCCTCAAGTCCTTTCTCACCCATAGATTGAAGACCATTTACAATAGTCATAAACCTTTGTTGAACATTTCATACAAGTTCTCCATAAGGAAACATAAAACCATGGTATTCAGCTTTAAGAATTTCTCGTATTGTTTCAATAACCTTAGATGTTCCAAAATGCGTGACATCTAATTTAATAAAGATTCTATTATCATCTTCACATGACGATATCTGTCTATAGATGTTCTTGGTCATAGAATTTAATAATGTATTGCATAACATTAAATTAATTTGATAGTCTAGTTTTTCTTGATTTTTGAATTGTCTGATTTCCTTATCTAGAATCCTATAATCTCTAGTTAACATAACAAAGTTATCCACACTAGTGTTGATAATAAAAGTATTCATCCTATCCCTCCAGTACTCAGAATTATTCCCTTAAAAAATCGGGTGTTTTGTAGGATTTAGGTTTTCTATTGATCTAAAATTCATTCCTGTCATTCTATAAGATAATAAAAAATATATTTTCCACAAAACGGGTTAGTAGAAAAAGTTTATAAACAAAATTTTTATAAAGACAATATTTTAAAAAAATGAACAGGTAAACTTAACAAAGATAATTTGATAAAGAAAACTTATATGAAAATATAAGTATTTCAGAGACCATCTTTGATACCAATTGTTGGATCGAAATGCAGATGAAGATAGCTCAATTATAAGAGGGGGGGGGGAATTGTAGGTTTAAAAAGTTTTGTTTTTATCCTTAAAAAAATATATGTTTAACAATGTTAAACAAGATGAATTCTCAAACCCTCTTTAGTTATTAATAAAGAAACTAACTTTCTTAGGATCCAATAATGTGGATCTGATAATGAAACTTAAACAAGCATGCTTAAGGAACCATTATACCTTAAATCATATAGAATAAAATATAATAGATTTTGTACAAGTATTATAAAGTGTAAGATAGTTACACTTTATAATGTTAACAAAATGAAACAGAAATAAAACTTATAACAACAAAAAGTTAGAAAGTATATGAAATATTTTAACCCAAAGAGAAGGGCATCCAAAAACCATGGATAAAGGTACTTTGATTTATACTATCAAGAAAGTTTTTATTACCCACATCTGGGTAATCCCTCGATATGAAGATTGGTATCTGTCTTTCTATCCTTGAAAGCCCTTGATTAATCAGGGCATCAACACATCTATCTTCCCATCCCTGGAAACCCTCGATTGATAACAACAACAATAAAATTTGTACTAGGTAGGTTAAACAAGATGTTCTCAGCCTGAACATGGTGTTCACTGCATCCACACAAGGAAGATCGAGAAAATCTCTTGTAGATTATCACTTCATTCTATATATCAACAACAAAAACTCTAGCTCTTAACTGCTACTAGCTCATTCAAATGGCTGGATATTTATACAGAAAATCTACAAAAGTCGAATTCTCCTTGAACAATCATATTTTTCCTTTAATTTTAGTGGGACCTGTAATGTGGCACTTAAGAAACAATTAAGTTAAAAGAGATTGGATGAAATCATTTTTTATAACTAACTATGAGAAACATTACTAAGCTTAAGAAGCATTATAACACTTAGGATTCGAAAAAATGGAATGATACATTAAGGAAATATGGTAATTATAAGAAAATAATTTAATCATATTCTTAAGATAGTATAAATATATGTCTAAAAATATTGACAATCATATTTTGAAATAATAGATAATAAGATTCTGATTTCTAAGGAAATCTGAGTCTGAATTATGCTGAATTCAGATACTGATTTAAAAAATAATGAGAGTCTGATTTAGAATAAATCAGAGTCTGATTTTAGAAGAAATCAGATTCTTATTTTCAATGAAATCAGAGTCTGATTTTAGATGAAATCAGAGTATGATTTTAGAAGAAATCAGTGTTGTATTTTAGGAGAAATCGAAGTCATATTTTAGGAGAAACCCGAGTCAAATTTTAATATAAATCAGATTCGTATATTAAGAGAAATCAGAGTCTAATTTTAGAAGAAATCAGAGCCTAATTTCACAAGAAATCATATTCTAATCTCAAGGGAAATCAAAGTCTAATTTTTGGGGAAATATGAGTCCGATTTTAGGAGAAATTAGTTTCTGATTTTAGGATAAATCTTATTCTGAATTCCAGAGAAATAAGATTCTTAGGAACTATAAGGTTCCAAGTTATAGATAAAGAATTTATTTTTGGCTTAAGAAAAATATGTTTAGGTTTATTTAGTAAAACTTTAGGGAAAACATTAAATATCATTGGTAAAGTCAAAAAAATTCTTAGATAAAGAAAACTTTCCTTAAGAGAATGTTTCTTAGAGAAGTAGAATTTTCCTTAAGAAAATGTCTTTGTGATTTTTAATACATAATGTAATGAAAAATTCATAAGGAAACATATGAACTCAATAATATCCCCATTTTTGGAAAGAAAAAAAAACCTTTTCATAAAATAATATAAAGGTATAAGGTTTTTATTTTTTACCTTTAAAATAAATAATTATCTCCCTTTTGTTTATGTCTCATAATGAATATGAATAACTCCCCTTAGGTTATAAAATCCCTAAGGATCATATTCTTTTATTTTTATAGAAATAACTCCTCTATATTTAAGAATTAATTCTTCAAGTAATATCCCCATTACATAGGCGTTCTCATCCCTTAATTCAATATTATTTTTGATCAGTATTATCTCCCTCTTTGTGATTTCTAAAAAAGGAATAGAGGGAAAGAAAAAAATTGTACCTAAAAGATTAGGAAACCACAAGACGAAACAATGCAAAGAAATTATTTCATTAAGATAAAAAAATTCATTATAATAAAAGATCAGATTTGAAAAGAAAATTTATTCAACATTCTTTTTTTCCTTCAACATAAACTTTTTCAAGGTTTCCTTCAGCTTCTTCAATTATTTATGATCATCTTCAAACTTATTGAGAAACTCTTCATAATCATGATTTTTCCTTTGAAGACCTTTGATCATTTCTTCTTGAGAATTAACTATTTCTCATTGAGACTTGATCAATTATTCCTGGTCATACAGTATTTCATCAATCTCTTTATTGATTTCCATTTCCATATTCAGATTAAGAGCAACATAATTTAGTTTTCCATTCAAATATTTATCTTCTTGCGGGCATCTAGCTTTCTCTACATTCAGTTTATCGAAAACAATTTCTAATAGATTCTTGATCTTGTCATCAGATTTATCAAAAGCATCCTTGATCATGTTAGTGAAATCATCAAGAATTTTAAAATAACTTATAACTAACTTTGACCACTTTTTGATTTCTTTTCAAGATCTTCTATGAGCATCATAACTGATCTAAAATGTCTTAAACTCAGATTCTAGTTTGTTGAAATTTTCCATAAGAAGAATTATTAAATCTTTCTTATGATTAACTATTTTTTGAAGCAGTTGACATCTTGAATCAATGTTGGGAAATAAAGAGATGGAATTCACAATCTTCTTTAAGGATTAAACCAAAAAATCATGACCTAAAGAAGATAACGATTCTGAAACATATTCATTTGTTGGAAAAGAAACCTCTTTTTTCTTATTTTCATTCCTCTAAGATAAACCAAAAACATCCTTCTTAACTTTTTCAACAACTTTCTTAGTTGTGTCAATAAAAAATTCATTTCCTTTATCATCCTTAGATATTTTCTTCTAAATATATAGAGTCTCATGCTCTCCATCTGAAACTTAGATTATTCTATCATCGTCATCATCAATAACTTATTTGTTACCAGCTTTATCAGAAACATAAACCTATTAATCATCATTTTGAACAGTATTATCATTACTCCTCTCATCATCTGAAGGGAATTTATTGACCTCATCCTTGGAAAAATCATATTTATGATTAAACTGTTCTTCTTAAATTATCTTGGTGGAATCATCTTGGGAAGTTATTATTGAAAACATTTAAAAAGTTCACTCATTCCCTTGATATTATTCAACCATTCTTATCACATCACCTCTTTCTTCCACCTCCTACTCGTCTTCTTCTTGTTGAACTTTTTTTCTTAAACTATTGGTTCTGGAATTAAAATATCCTTCTTTCTATTATCTAGTTCCGGAGTCTCAGTTGCTACCAGAACTTGCCAGAAATATCCTTGTACTTGAACTTATTTAGAATCTTTCTTAGTATTTATATAAAAAAATATAAATAATCTCAAATTCTGATTTTTTCTTCTTCTTCTTATTCGATTTAGCCTGCATCTCAAGATCTTTAGTTGATTGAATTTTTAATGCCTTATCCTTGATAGGATCTATCCCAAAAACTATATCACTTTAGTTATTCTTATTTTTATTCTCTCTCTATTTGGATACAACCTCATTAGAAAATGTCTTTTTTTTCTTGGGCTTAGGTGGAGAAGATATTGGTTCAGCGGCTGGTGCTTGTTCCTTCGGTTCCAGCTATTTATATTTTCTCTTCTTAGGGTTTGGATGGAATATTTCTCTAACTTATTCTTTCTTACTAGTTTCTTGGTCATCCTTATCAGGCAGTTCAAATAATTCTCCTCACTAGACACTAAAACCGATCTTCATCCTTCTCAAGGTATCATCACTTAAACAACATGATCTTGAAGGTTTTAGGCTTTGAACTTCATGTGATTTTGTGAGAGTCTAAGCATAAGACAATGATGTTAGACAAGATCACTAGGTACATCTTGATTTTATATTTTATGGTACTATTCACAATTTTTATTATGGTTAAAATAATATAATTGATGAGATTTAACTTCCTTACATTCACTAAGAAGTCTATCATAAATATATCAAATATATTTAAAGAATCCTTATCTCCCTTCCTTGAAAAACAAACCGTTCATCCAAAGAGATATAGTTTGTGGTTGGTTGAAAGATGTTCTATCTTTGTCATCTTTACTCCCTTAAGCCCAATGAATTCAATATCCTTAAATTTCTCAAAAGAACCTTCCTTATCAAGCAACCTGTGCGAACAAAAGATTGCTTCTCCTTCGTTGGGTATGCCTAAGATACTTGCAACCTTCTTATAATATAGAGAGTAATTATTTCCTTAACTCTTATAGTAGAACATATTATTTCCACCTTGTTCATAAAATTGAACAATATCATAAAATTCTATAATCAAATCAGCATAAACTGGATCCTGATTCTTTTCTTTGGATACATAGAGGCTTTCCCATCCATTATTCTTTATGATTTTTGAAATCAAAGACTCATACTTAACAATGAAATTCAATTCTACCAACATTTCCCTGAAGATTATCAAATCCTTGAGTTCCTTGTTTGATGTCATCTGAGTTTGAGAGGAGATTTCAAGATACATTTGGAATTTAAGGGAAAAAATAAAAACATAAGGGTAGATTTGAAGAGAGATAGAGCTTCGGTAAAAAAAAAACACTGAGAAAACCAATATGGGACACAAAGAGGGGGGTTCCTTTATATAGGCTTTTGGTGACAGTTTATCCTCATAGGTTTATTAAATGGTTAAAATTTATTTGATCTGATATGATGATTGATATTAATGCCAGAGAAGGATTGAAAGGTTCTAATCTTTTTTAGGTGTTAAGGAAATAATCATATTTAAGGAAAGTGAATCTGATAAGGTTTTCTTAAATCAATATTGAAAACATCAATAATCTAAAATGCAATTATGATGATATAGGTAAGGTAACATACCTTCCATATTTATCAAAAATATATTTTAGTATTGATAGGGTTCCTCTTATAAAACATAGGTTCTGAAAAGTTTTATTAGGGAAAGAAAAAATTTTATATTCAAAAAAAATTATTTGGGAAAGAAAACTATTTAGGATCTAAAAAAAATTATTAGGAAAAGGAAATACAAAAGAATAAACATATGTAATCTTCCTATGAAAAAGTGTATCTTAATGTTAGGAGATAGGTTTCAAAAAAATGTTAATATGGTTGATTACCTTAGGGTTATCATTCCTAAATTTTGTTTAATGTATTCAAATATATCTAAGGGTAAAGATTTTGTAAATATTTCAAAAAGTTTCTCTTGCGTTCTGATAAATTAAATTATGATATCTTATTTAAGTGTGTGATCCCTATGAAAGTAATGCCTAATATCCTCGTGTTTTTCATGAGAGTGATGTGAAAGGATTTTTCTTAGGGAAATGGAAGTAGTTTTATCACACATTATATATGTTTTGGTAAAACTGATGCCATAATCTGTGAGTGTGTGTTGGATCCACAAAACATGAGCACAACAACTCCCAGACGCTATATATTCAGCTTCAGTAGTGGGAAGTGATAATAAGAGTTGTTTCTTTCATGACCAAGAAAAAAATGAATCTATTAAGAAATGAAAATTCCCGAATTTACTTTTCCTATCCATTATACAACTACAAAAGTAATCATCCTAAAATATTTTTAAAACAGAATCATTTCCAAAAGAATAGAAACGTCCTCAATCCATGGATCCCTTTAAGTAAAGAAAAATTATTTTCACTTCTTTTAAATGATAATCTTTTGGATTAGATTCATATGTTGCACACAAGATTACTGAGAAAATTAAGTCTGTAAAAAAAGATGTTAAGTATAATATACTTCATATCATACCTCTAAAAGTTGTTTGATCTACTAGTTTCCCAGATTCATCAAGATCAAGAATGTTTGAGGTACTGATTGGAGTACTTATACTTTTAGAGTTTTTATATCCATACTTCTTAAGATGATCATTAATATACTTATTTTGAGATATTAAAGTTCATTTTGGTTTTCTTGAAATTTTAAAACCAAAGAAAAATGTTAACTCACCCAACATACTCATTCCAAACATAAATTTCATGAGATTCACTAATTAATCAGTTAAGGATTTCTGAGTTGATCAAAATATAATGGTATCAAAATAAATTTGAACTATCAATTTTTTTCTTATCTTTTTTTATAAAAAGGGTTGGATCAGTAATTCTATTAACATAATTGTTTTGTAACAAAAATCCTATAAGTCTATCATACCAGTCTCTAGGGGATTGTTTAGGTCTATATAAATCCTCTGTAAGTTTGTAAACATGTTTAGGATGTTTTGTGTCTTAAAAACCAGGAGGTTGTTCAACATAAACTTCTTCTTGGAAATATATATTAAGGAAAGCACACTTCACATCCATTTGAAAAAGTTTTAAATTAAATAATGCTGTAAAGGCTAAGAGAATTTGAATAGATTCAAGTCTAGATTCCAGAGTATTGGTTTCTTCATAATCTATTCTTTCTTGTTGATTATATACTTTAGCAACTAATATTTCTTTACTTCTTACAATGATTCCATTTTACTTGCATTTATTTTTGAAAACCCACTTTACTACAATTATAAAATTTCTTTAGGTCTTTCAACCAAGGTCTAGATTTTGTTTCTTTCAAATTTATTTAATTTATCTTGCATAAATTTTATCCAATAATCATCACCTAAATATTAATTATTACTTTTAGGTTATAAATGGGAAAGAAATTCTAGAATCCCAACTTCATTCCTTAGAGAACTTTTAGTCCTTACAGGCTGATTCACATCACTAATGATACTATCACTGGGATGATTCTAAAAAAACTAATTTGGGTTTTTTAATACCTATTCATCAACATAAGGTAAAAAATATTTTGGGGTAAATACTTCCAGAATATTTTCTTGAGTATTTTCATGATTATAAGAATCTCCCATCAAAGGTTGATAATCAGTTTTTGGAGTCACATCCAAGGATGTAGGTTGGGTTTGTTTAAAAACAAAATTATCACTTTCATTTAATTTAACATGTAATGTTTCTTTAACATTATAATAATTTTTGTTAACAAATCTATAAGCGTTAGAATTATTTGAATATCTTACGAAAATTACTTCATCGGATTTGGGGGAAAACGTTATGGAAATTATATTTAGTATTCAAGATGAATACTTTGCATCCAGATACTTTGAAGTAAGAAACTCTAGGTTTTAGACTAGTCCATTACTCATAAGGTGTTTTGTTAAGAAAAGTTCTAATTAAAAACCAATTTATAATATAGAAAGAAGTACTAACATATTTAACCCAAAATTTTTTAGCAATAGAGTATTCACTCAACATGGTTCTTATTATCTCTTAATGAATACAATTTCTTCTCTCAAAAACACCATTCTATTGAGGAGTTCTTGGAACTGAGAAGTTATGAGTAATGCCTTTCTTATTACAAAAAGTTTCCAAATTTGAATTTTCAAATTCTCCCCCATGATCACTATGAGTAGTTATCAATGAAAGTTTTTTCACATTTTTAAATTTGGTTGAAAAAGATATAAAATAAAAAAGGCTTCATATTTCTTTAATAGAAAATAGACCCATGTAAATATAGTGTAATCATCAACTAAAACAAATACACAGTATTTTACTCAAATACATCCCATTTGTGTTGGACCAAAAAGATCCATATGTACTAGCTATAATGCATAAAAAGTTGAGACTTTAATAATTGATTTAAATATTGACTTATGTTGCTTTCCATATTGACAAGGATCACTGTCTTTTGAAGATTCAAATCTATGATCCGATAGATCCTTAACAAGTCTTTTCTATGAGAGTTTTCAGAGGTTCTTAAGGTTACAATGTCCTAGTCTTCGATAACATAACCAAGATTGATCTTTCATTTCACTAATGGAAGGTAAGTCTTGCCTTATAAGTTCATAAAAGTTAAGAATATAAAAAGTCTCGTGCCTATGGGCATAGAGAATAAAATCTTCCTTGGAATTTTGTACTAAGCATTATCATTCCTAAAATTCACTAGGTAACCTTCATCACATAATTGGATTATGCTTATAAGGTTTTCATTAAGACCATTAACAAATAAAACATTTGAAATTAAGGATTTTACAAGAAGAACAATATTACATATACCAACAATTTCTCCTTGAGGATTATCTCTGAAAGTGACTTTTCCATATTTCATATTCAAAATATTTTCAAATATGTTTTTGTTACCAATCATGTACTGAGAACATACACTATCCATATACCATATATAGTTTTTGGAACTTTTTTTTTCTTCTAAAAATAAAATAGTTAGACTTCAGTAATCCAAACATGTTTGGATAAAGAATTTTTAGATAGTAAAATATTAGGTATTCACATTTGTTTATAAAAGTAAGCTTTATAAAACCTAAGGATTAGATTTTTTAAAGAAATTTTTTTCTCCCAATGTCCTCCACTTTGACACTTTGTTCAAAAAGGGGAACTTTGGGGTATAAAATAGTTGTGACTAAAAATTGGTTTTGGGAAAGAATAACCAAACCCAGAACTATTCCTTAGAGGAAAAAGTTGTGAATACATTTTATCAAATTCTTTCCTTTCAGAAGTAAAGTTTTACCAAAGTTTCTTTAAGGAAAATATTTCAGATTTTAGTCTAATGACTAAATTCTAATCCTCATAGTCATTGGTCTTAGGATTTGAGTTAGTATCTAAAACATTTTTCTTAGAAATAACATTTTTAAGATCCCTAGATAGTTTATCCTTCTCATAATTTACTTCCTCATTGTTTTTAGAAATATTTTCAAAATCAAGGATTTTCTGATCAAGATATTTTTAAAGATTTGATACTTATTTTTTTAAAATAGAGATATTAGAATTTTCCTTATCAAGTTTCTTTTTTGTCTTACTATTTTCATTCTCAAGTAACTTGGAAAACCAAGATACTTATTCCAAAGAATGAAAAGTATTATCTTAATTTGAGGAAAATTCTTTATCCAAATATTCATAATACTTTTCATCATAAAAATTACCATTTAAAGAGATATTGGATAAGGATTCTGCTGTGCATACCTTATCCTTGAGACATTTATTTTTAGTAGGAATTTTTGCAATAAGACCAATATTCTTTTGTCCAAATGATTCACTATCTGAATATTCATCAAAAGAATCTCCACCACTATCACTCTAGGTGTCATTAGCTTTTAGTACTTTCTTAGACTTAAACATTCAGTACTTATTATTTTTTTATTTATGAATTCCTATCATTTATTTCTTTTCTTTTGATCATAAGATAGTCTGGACTAATATGGCCTACCCTATTGAATTCAGAACAAGTCACTTATGAATCTTTCTTATCATTTCTGTGTTTCTTATTATATCTATATTAGAAATATTTATTTTCCACTATCTTGTTCATCCTTGAAGAAATATTGGATAGTTCATTATTAGAATGATCACTATCACTTGAATCAAATTTAAGAGTAGCTTTATTGGATTTTGATCTAGTAACTCTTTCAGGAGTCTTAGCTTTTATATGATTTGATGTAGTAGTGAAAGAAACCCTAACACTAACATTATTTTTTATTGATCTCTTCATCTCTCGTCATTATGGTTTCATGCTGTTGAAGAGTCCCAAATAACTCATCCAGAGTGATGTTTGAAACTTTCCTATTCTCATCAATCACTGTTCTTTTGGATTCCCACTCATTGGGCATAATACCTATTATCTTATTCAAAAGAATATAATCATCAAGTACTTTCTCACCAATATATTGAAGGATGTTGATAATATTAATAAACCTTTGTTGAACATTGCGTACAGATTATCCATAAGGAAACATAAAACCATGGTATTCACCTTTAAGAATAACTCTTATTGTTTCAATAACCTTGGATGTGACAAAATGTATAACTTCTAATTTATTCCATATTCTATTAGAAACATTACATGAAGAGATCTGGATATATATTTTCTTGGTCATAAAACATAATAAATTATTTCATAACTTAAAATTAAGTTGATACGCTAGTTTTCTTGATTGGTGAATTTTCTGATTTCCTTATCTTGAATCTTGTAGTCTCCAGTTAACATAAGAAAGTTATCCACACTAGTATTGATAAAAAAATTATTCATTTGATCACTCTAGTATTCATAATCATTCCCATAAAAAATTTGGGGTCTGGTAGGATTTAGGTTGTCTATTTATCCAATGTTCATTCCTATCATTTTGTAAGATAATAAAAAAGATCTTTTCCACAAAACAGGTTAGTAGTAAAAGTTTATAAATTCAATATTTACGAAAAACATGAACAAGTAAAGTTAAGAAAGAAAATTTTACCAGGAAAAATTATATGAAAATATAAGTATTTTAGAGACCTACTATGATACCAATTTTAGGATTTAAATTTAGATAAATATATCTCAATTACAAGAGGGGGGTGGGGGTGAATTTTAGGTTTAAAAACTTTTATTTTTATCCTTAAGAAAATCTATGTTTATCAAAGTTAAACATAATGAATTATCAAACCCTATTAAGTTATTAATAAAGAAACTAACTTAATTAGGATCTGATAAAGAAACTCCAAATGTTTTCTTAAGGAATGATTCTACCTTAAAGATTATAAAATCTAAAATAATATAATTTTTAAAAGTATAAGAAAGTGTTTGAAAGTTACACTTTCTAACTTCAACAAAATACAACGGAAATAAAACATATAACAATAACAATTAAACAAGTATAATAAATATTTTAACCCAAAGAGAAGGGTATCCAACAACCTTGGAAAATGTTTATTTGTTTTATAATTTCAAGAAAGTCTGTCTTACCCACACCAGGGTAATCCATCGATATAGAGATCAGTATCTATTTTTCTATCCCTGCCAGCCCTCTATTAAGTAGGTAATGAGCACCTATGTCTTATTATCCTCGAAAGCCCTAGATTGATAAAAACAACAAGCATATTTTTACTAGGAAGGTCGAACAAGATATTCTCATCTTGGACAAGTTGTTCAAAGCATTCACATAAGGAAAATCAAGAAAATCTCTTGCAGAGTATCACTTCATTCCAGAGATTAAAAAAAACTCTATGTCTCAAAAGATACCAGCTTGTTCAAATGAATGGGAATTTATAAGAAAAATCTCAAATGGTTAAGTTATCCTCCAACAGTCATATTTTTCATTAAATTTCACAGAAACCTATACACATGTCACTTTGGAAATGGTTCAGTTAAAATAGATTGGATGATATCATTTTTTATAACTAACTATAAGAAACATTACCAACCTTAAGAAACATTATCAAATTTAGGATCTAATAAAATAGAACATTACATTAAGTAAATATGGTAACTGTAAGAAAATAATTTAATCATATTCTTATGATATTTTAAATTATAGTCTAAAAATATTGACAATCAGATTCTGAAATAATAGAGAATCATATTTTGATTTCTGAAGAAATCAATGTATGAATTATAATGAATTCAAAATCTGATTTAAGAAGGAATAAGAGTCAAATTTGAGAATAAATTAGTGTTTTATTTTAGAAGAAATAAGATTATTATTTTAGGATACATTTCATTATGATTTTAGAATAAATTTGAGTATGATTTTAGAAGAAATTAGAGTCAGATTTAATGAGAAACCAGAGTCTGATTTCAGAAGAAATTGGAGTTTGCTTTTAGAAGAAACATGAGTTTGATTTTAGGTGAAATCATAGTTTTATTTTAGGGGAAATAAAAGTATGATTTTATAAGAAACCAGAGTCTGATTTTAGGAGAAATTAGAGTCTTATTTCAGGAGAAATCGATGTATGATTTTAAGAGAAATCAGATTCTGAATTCTAGAGAAATTAGATTCTCTAGAACTGCAAGGTTCCAAGTTATAAATAAGGATCCAATTTTTGGATTAAGAAAAAGGTAGTTAGTTTTAGTTAGTAAAAAATTATTTAAGACATTAAAGATCATGGGTAATGTTAAAAACAATCTTATATAAAGAAAAATTTCCTTAAGAGAAAGTTTCTTAGAGAAAGATAATTTTCCTTAAGAAAATGTGTTTGTGATTTTCAAAACTTAAAGGAATGAAAAATTAATAAGGAAAATTATTGAATCAATAAGTGGGATTTTGCATGGTTAGTGCATATTTTTTCTAACCATGTGGTCCAACTATATGGGGAACCCTTTGGGGAAGTAGCTGGTGCACAGTTAGATTAAGGTTTCCCATACCCTGCAGATAAATAACGCGTAGGATAAAAAGTGTGTATTAAAAATGAGGGTTGGTCAAGATTAACCCTAAACACCCCATTTTTTCTCCTAATTATCCCAAAATCATGATTTATTCTTATATAGGGTTAAGGAACCACTCCCACTCATTTTCGAAGAATTTCAAAGGGTTTTCTTAAGGCTTTGAAGTTAAATATCCTTCGGTAAGGCTCTTTTCTTAGTAGTTTCATATTTTTTACTGGATATACTCTTTTATTGCTCCCAATTTCTAAGATCTAGTTCCACTTCAGATATATCTAGGGGTTTTGTTACTAATCATGGTGATATTTGACTTTTTTAATGTTAAAGGAATGATTCTAAGGTGGATTGGTGAAGTGTTCACTCAGATTTGTTGAGCACTTGTTCCATTAGTCATTTTCTCCAAAATCCCTAATGATAGGTGGCTTCAATGTCATCTCCTCTTACTAAAACTATAAGTATTAATTTCAAATTAGTTTTCTTTCTTTGAATTTTTTGATAAATTGATGTGAAAAGCTTTTTTGAAACCCCCTTGGTGTTGATTTATGGGTTTTGGGGGAAATATGATGTTATTGTGAATTACGTCTTGTTGTTGGATTTTAAAATGATTATTTTAAAATCATTTTCTTGGTTTTATTTATAGAAAAAAAACTCACAATGGTTTTACACAAAAACATTGTTTCATTGAAATGTTATTTGGCTTAAATGGTTGATTTAGTTTGGAATTTTTTGGTTGATATGATTTTGGTATATGTTAATTGGCATGATTTTTTGGATTAAATGGTTAAGTATGAGTTAGAATAGGGATGGTTAGTGGTTGAGAAGTAACACCATCAAATAATTGGAATGCGACTGTGAAGTACTATAATAAAAAGGCGATGAAGTCCGATGTGAATTTCCACTATCAATGGTAACACTAAGTTTGGGTTGTTGAGTTGTAGGTGTAGGGTCATGTGGAATTGAATGTTTTATGCCAATATGAAATGGGTAAAAAAGTTGGTAGGATTATTTTGGTTTCTTTCCATGGAAGTGTGCTTATTTGGGTAAATTAGTTGGTATGGCTTGTTTGGCTTGTTAGTAATTGGGGAACTATATTATTGAATTTTATATAAATTTATTTATATAAATGTGATAAATTGTTCTATACTAGTGGTGTGAGTAGTAAATTAATTTGGGGAAAGTCTACTGAGTATTATTACTCACCCTTTACTTTGGAACTTGGGTGCTTTTGCAGATGACATATTCTAGGACACAAGTAAAGGTAAAGCATATCATTTATTTAGTGGTTCTTCATGATGTTTGGGCGGTCTCGTGGATTTAGAGGGTGGAACTTTCCATGGGGATGTGGAGTTACGTCCTTGTGTCTTGATTTTTTGTTCTAGTCTTCCACTTTGTAATCTAATTTGGTATTGTTATGGTTTTCATTATTTTCGTTGATGTGAGGTTGAAATTTAATACATTGTTGAAATGCATCATAATGTTGTTTTTTGTAAAGGGATGTTTGGTTGGTTATTTTTATTTAAAAAGGGAAAATAATCCCCCACCCTTAAAGAAGTTCTTAGAATTAATTTCTATCCTTTAGCACGTTCGGGATTTTACCTAAGGACAAGTATCATTCCTGCCTCAACTCATGACAATGAGGAGGGGAGAGATGTTACATGTGGCATCCGTTTTCTCGGTCCTTTGGCATCAGCTGTTGGTCTTTGAGTTGGAATTCATTCGCGGTGTATTCAATGAGTCGGGGATGGTAGAAAGGAGTAGAATTGTTTGAAACTGAAATTTATAGCATAAAAATACATACCGAACATTTTTATTCTAAACATAAATTTAATATATTGTTTGGTACATTTGTGTTCGGAGACAGTTATAAGAGTGCAGTCTCATTGTCGTGGGTTTAGCCAATGAGAATAACATTGAATGCATTGTATAAATGAATTCCCACCAGGATTTCATATTTCATTTGGAGCAATGATTTTTTTGATATGAATGTGTTTATTTATGAAAAAATGTGGAAATTGATTTCAAATGTGTAATTTTGAAAAGGCAACAATTGTAGTATTTTGGAAAATGAGTCGATTTTAAAAAATACAGTGGATTTTTCAAAGATGACTGAACATAAAAATGTTGGATTTGGGAAATTATGCATGTGATAGTTGTAATGTTATAGAATTTGAAATTTTAAGCCTTCAGTTTCTAGAGAGTTAAAGCTATGTTCTTTATTTTGTTAATAGAAAATGGAACCAGATAGGCATTATAGAAACCAACTGGAGAAAGATGTGGAAAATGTACTGCCACTAGAACCACAGGTTAAGTAATAGTTCATTTAGAGTATAGTGATTTTTTTTTACGATTTAGATAGAGGAAACCCAAAATATGAATCATGGCACATGGATCATTCAGTTTAGTTTCAGAAGGAGAATCCACCTAATTTTCGAGGTGATTTGGAACCAGGAAAAGGAAGAGGTGTGATTGAATAGGACAAATCAAATCAATGATTTCATATGCACACCAGAGTATTTTAATGTCAATATAGTGACATATATGTTGGAATATCTTGTGCATTAGTGACATGAGTTATTGGTCTAGAATAAAGTGTGACAAGGCATGCCGTGAGAGAATTTTTGAGGAATTGTTCAATAAACAATTCTATCCCCATTCATTCAAAATTCAGTGAACAACCAATTTATTCATCTTGAAATAGTATAAACTTTTATTGATAGAATATGTGGATAAATTAATTAACATAGTTTGATTTTCACCTGAGGTTGTGGCTAGTGCGTCTTTGAATGCACACATTTTTGAATCAGGCCTGAGGTAGGAAATCTATTAGAAGATTATTGTGATTTGTATAACAGATTATATAGAGATGGTAAATAGAGATACAGTGGACAAAAGATATATTTTTGAGGATATGAGTGGAGGAGGTATATTAATACCCATGAGAAATAATGAGAACTCTAACATAGGCAGCAAGAGGAAGAGGGACACTTATTTCCAAGGTGAGAGTATTGCTTATAATCAGTAGGTAGGATCAATGAATCTTCCTATAAAGCCTAAGAGTAAGCCAATATGTTTTCAATGTGGTTCTCTAAGACACATAAAGTGATAATGTATGGTACAACCTAGAGTATGTTATAATTGAAACCAGATTGGACATCTTAAACATTATTATTGGAATCCTCTGAGGTCAACTATTTGTGGCACTTCTCAGGGGTCATAGGCCTCTTATGATTCCATAGGATGAGGGAACAAGCATAAACCTCCTCATAATAATAGAGTCATCCATGGGGGTTCTAGAAACACAATGACTCCTTAGCAGGGGAAGATTCAGTAGGGTAATAAAGAAAAAAAGTGTGTCCAGTAAACATGTTATTGGAGTTGATAAAGTTGTGATTGATGATCAAATTTTACCATCAATGGTGTGAGGTACAATTATTTTTAATTCTACTTTTCTTCAAGAATTTTTTGAAACATATTTATCTAATTCCTTCATTACTTATCGTGTTGTTTAATTGTTGGGATTTAATTTTGAAATGATGCCTTCCGTCATGAAACTTCAAACTCCTTTGGGTCAAAGGGAGTGTATATATTTTCTGTGTAGAGCATGTAATATATATTTTGGTGGGGTTAAGTTGATATTTGTCTACTCCATTATTGATATGTATGTGAATGATATAATCCTATTTATGGATTGGTTGATGATGTTTAAGGCCCACATCAGCTGTTATGCATGAATGGTTCATTTTGAGACTGAGAATGATGTTGGGAATATCTTTAGTGGTCATAAGAATGAAAAGGTGGGTGAAAAAGGATTTTTATCACCATAAGTTGGGATGATATCATATCATTTTGAGGCTCTATCTTTGACAATGATGGAAGACATTGGAAGAAGCAGTTTTTCGACAGTTGTTGACCAGTTTGTGGATGTCTTTTCTGAAGATTTCTAAAGGTTTAAACCCATTAGGAAAGTGTAGCTTACAATTGATATCATTATGGGGACCAATACCATCTCACATCCATATTACTATATGGAACTAAAATAATTGATGGAATTGAAAGTGTATTTGGAAGATATGGAAAACAAAGGGTTCATCCGGCCTAGAAAATCTCTTTCATCGGCACCAATTTTGTTTATTAGAAATGTGGATGAAAATCTTCGATTATGTGTGTATTATCAGAAGATTAACAAAATTATGATAAATAATCAATATAAAATCCTATTTATTTATGATCTATTTGATCAGTTGAGTGGAGCTAGATGGTTCTCTATAATTAAATTTCAATCAGGATATCATCAGTTGCTGGTGTGAAAGATGTATATTCCAAAAAACAGCCTTTAGGAGTCAATATGAACAATATGAGTATGTGCTTATTCCCTTTGGTATTAGAAATTCACCATTTTTCATAATGGTATTTTTGAATCAGATATTTTAGATATATCAATATTCTTTCATGGTGGTGTTTGTCGATGATATATTGGTGTATTCCAGGACAAGGGATGAACATGAGAAACAGTTAGGAATAGTATTGGGAAATTTAGGAATGATTGGTTGTATTCTAAATTATCAAAGTGTTATATTTGTATATAATAGGTACGTTTACTAGTGTATGTTTTTTAAAATAAGGAAGTTTTATTGGATCTAGAAAACATAAAGGCTGTTACCTCTTGGAACCCACCAAATAATGTTTTTGAGATATGAAGTTTCCTAGGTCTAGTTAGTTATTATTGATGCTTCATTCATGACTTCTCATGATTATATTCACCAATGATATTTGATAGTGAATAATGTTCAATTTCATTGGAATGAGTAGTGTCATAAGTCTTTTGAAAATTTTAAGGGTTTCCTTACATCAACACCAATATTGGGTTTTCCAGAACCTTGGAAATGGTACATGGTGTATTGTGATGCATCAGGAGTAGGTTTTGGGGTTTTTATCATGAAATGGGATCATGTGGTTGACTATGGATCGTGACTATTGATATTGAATGATAATAATTACCCAATTTATGACTTTCAGTTAGTGGCTCTGGTGCATTATTTAAAAACATGGCACCATTATCTCTTTGGTGAGAAATTTACATTGTTTACCGACCATAGGATCTTGAAGTATATTTCCTCATATATTTACTTTAATTTTAGAAAATGGATATGGATATATTACCTAAAAATGTTTTACTTTTACTTGATTTACAAATTGGGTAAAGGCAATTTGGTGGTGGATGCATTAAGTAGAAAGTCATATGATCTAGTGGAAATAGAAGCATTGGATTAGTGGTAGTTGATTTTAGTCATAGTCGACATGAATTTAGAATGTGAAGAATGAGTTAGTATATAGGTTTTATTTTTAGTTTTTTAGTTCCTTATTTGTTTGAATTGGTTAAAAAGGCATAGACATCTGATTCAGAATGTTTGGATACGAGGTTGAAACTCAATAGTGGGGAGACCATTAATGAGTGGAAAATAGATGGGAATTCTATTTTTTGTGTTGTAAAATTGGATGGTTGTACCAATTTCTTTTAAAAAGCTCTCCTTAGTTAATACCATCATTCTAAATGGGCTATCCACCATAGAATTTAGAAAATGTATATGGCATTGAAAGTGTAGTTTTGGTGGGTGGGTATGAAGAGAAAAGTGGTTGAGTTCATATCGATATGCTTGAATTTTCAGCAAGTTAAGGTAGATAATCAATGAACAACATGTATTTTTATGTATTTACCTATCCCTATGTGTAAACAGGAGAAGATAGCTATGGATTTTTTTACAGGTCTCCCAATAATTTTCTAGAAGGATGATACCATATGGGTGATTATGGATTGTCTCAAAAAGTTGGTCCATTTCATTCCTATTCATGAATCTCTTATGGAAGAGGATCTATCCAAAATCTATAACCATGAGGTGTTAAAGAGTCACGGTGTACCAATTTTGATCATATCCGATAGAGATATGAGATTATGTCTCATTTTTGAAAATTCATGAAATAAGCTCTTGGGACTCAGTTGACTATGAGTATGACGTATCATCCCCAGACGGATATAAATCCAAGAGGATAATACAAATATTTAAAGACATGTCACGAGATTGTGTGTTGTATTTTGGTGGATCATGGGAAAAGAAGTTACCATTAGATGAATTTTAGTATAATAATAGTTATCAGGAATTGATAAATATGGCTATGTCTGAAGCATTGTATGAGAATCCATGTTGTTATATACTTTTTTGGGTGGAAATGGGTGAGACTTCAATGGTTGGACCAAGCCTTGTATAATAGAAAAAAGAGAAGATTAAGTTGATTAAGAAACGAATAAAGACAGATCAGTGTCTTCATAAATCATATATGGATCATTGTTGACAACCATTGTCATTCGAGGTTGGTAATCACATATTCTTTAGAATCTCTCCTAGGATTAGACATCATTGTTTTAGAAACCAGGTAAAGTTATCTCTAAGATATATTGGTCCATTTGAGATATTTGAGTGGGTTGGAGATGTGGAATATCTTTTGGCCTTTCCACCAAGGTTTATTGTAGTGGATAATGTATTTCAAGTATACTAGTTAAAGAAGTATTAACTGGATACTGACCATGTCATTAGGTGGGATCATGTTGAGCAAGAGCTGGATGCTTCATTGGTGCACCTACCAATTCATAGTGCAGACATGCAAGATAAATTTTTGCATGTAAGGAGAATCAGTCTAGTATAGGTTCTATGGAAACATGGTTAGATTCACAAGGAGACTTGGTAATGGGAAAAAGAAATGGCTTGGAAATGGCCTGAGCTCTTTTGGGGGAAACAACAGTTTTCTAATTTCTAAGGATGGAAATTATATTGGTGGGGAGAATGTATCACCCTTGGTTTGAGGTATTCAACCCTTATTTATGGATTTTTTATGTGTATAAAGTGGTTGGGTAATTTTTGGGAGAGTTTGGAACGTTTTTGGGAATGTTTTGGGAATTTTCTAAGGGTGCTCAATTTAAGAATGGTTAGTGAAAATCGTGTTGTTTCTCAAAGAAAGCATGTAGAAGGAGGAAATGGGCTATGTGTTAGTGCACAGTTAAGGTGAATGATTTACCAAACCATATGGACACCTCGGAAAATCATGAAACTTGAGACATTGGTATTTCAAACAGTTGATGCATGGTTTGTCTAACCCCATGGGCCAACCGTATGAGGCTCCCTTTGGGGTAATGGTAGATACACAATTAGTGCATAGTTTTCCAAACCACATGGCTAAACTATGCATGGGATGAAAACTGGGTTTAAAAAAATGAGGGTTGGTTAGGATTAACCATAATCACTACATTTTTTCTCCCAAGAAGCCCTCACTCAGGATTTATTATCCGACATGGTTAGGGAACCTCTCTTACCCATTTTGGAATTGTTTTAAAGTGTTTTCTTGGTGTTTTATTAGAAAATATTTTTTGGTAAGTCTCATTTCTTGGTTGTTTCATGGTTTTTATTAGACCAACTCTTCTCTCTCTCCTGGTTTCATAGATCTAGTTTTATTGTAGATAGATCTAGGGTTTTTGTTTCTAATCATGGTGAGATTTGGATTTTTTAAAGTTAATGGAAGGATTCTAAGGTGTATTTGTTAAGTTTTCACCTAGATTTAGTGGGTGATTGTGCCATTATTCATTTTTTCTAAAACCCTAAAGGAAGGTGACTTCACTCTCGACTCCACTTGCTAGAACTAGAAGGATTAATTTCAAATTAGTTCTTTTTGTAATTGGTTGTGAAATTGATGAAAGAAGATTGTATAAAACCCATTTGGTATTGATTTATGGGTTTCAGAGGAAATGTGATAGTGTTTTGAATTATTCCTTGTTTTTGGATTTTAAAATGATGATTTTAAAATTGGATGCTTGGTTTGATTTATGGAAAATGATGTGAAAATGGGTTTCAATAAAAATGTTGTTTTCTTGAAATATTATTTGTCTTAAAGGGTTGATTTGGTTTGGAAATTTTTGTCTGATATGATTTTGGTGTATTTTAACAGAAATGATTTTTTAGATTAAATGTGTATGTATGAGTTAGAAAAGGGATGGTTAGTGTTCTCGAAGTACCATCATCAATGAATTGGAATGTGGTTGTGAAGTACCAAAATAAAAAGGGTACGGTGTGAGACATGAAGTTCCACCATCAATGGTAACACAAAGGTTGGGTGTTTGAGTTGTATCTATTGGGTCATGTGGAATGGAATAGTTTATGACAATATGAAATGGGTAAAATAGTTGGTATGATTTGTTTGGTTGATTTCCTTGGAAGTGTGCTTATTTGGTTAAACTGGTTGGTATGGCTTGTTGGTAATTATGGAACTGTTTTAATGGTTTTATAAAAATTGATTTATATAAATGTTCTATATTTTTATATCATAGTGGCATGGGTAGGGAATTCATTTGGGTAAAGCCAACTGAGTATTATTACTCACCCCCTTCTTTGGAACTTGGGTCCTTTTAAAGATGTAGTATTTTGGGAACAAGTAAAGGTAAAGCATCTCATTACTTTAGTGGTTCTTCATAATTCTTGGGAGGTCTCGTGGAGTTGGATCATGGAACTTAGCATGGGGCTACAGAGTTATGTCATTGTGTCTTGAGTTTTATTGTGTTATTCCTCCTCTTGGTACTCTGATTTGGTAGTGGTATGGTTTGTATTATTGTTGGTGTGAGCATGAAATGTAATACCTTATTTATATGCATCATGTAGTTGTTTTTGGTAAATAAAGGTTTGATTGGTTGTTTTTCTTTAAAAAGGGAAAATTTTCCCCCACTTTTAATGAAGCCCTTGTCATTAATTTCTATCCTTTGACACCATGGGGATTTCTCTTTAGGCCAAGTATCATTTCCACCCCATGTCAAGCCAATGAGGAGGGGTGGGATGTTACAATATTTAAAATCATGAAAGACACTCAACGTATTTATTTTATGTATGAATCCACAACATGAAAATCATGTAGAAAATACTCAGATTCTTTCACACAAGTATATAACAAAATTCCACTACATATTTTCATATCTCACTCCACCTTATGCATGTATATTAACACATTTATCATGTAATCCTTGTTCATGAAACCCTAGATGGAACATGATACACCTCAATATTCTTTCACGTAGCCAAGTTCAACTCATTGAACTATTAAAAAAAATTGAAATATTATTTTAATTTAAAAAATACAAATGAATTTTTTTATAACTATTCAAATAGTCATATGAACACATAGACTTTGTATAGTGAAACACGAGTGCATTGAATTGTCTCTGCGAATATAAAGTGATTCCTATTATCTATTTTCATTTTAACAATATATCATAGATTTATGTTTAGATAATATCTAAAAAATGATGAGGTCTATGATATTTATGGATAATCCCCACTTCCTCATATTGTGTTCATTGACTTACTCCACCACATATGTGCACTGCCTCAACTCATGTACCATAACTACAAAAATCAACATCATCCCAAATCCAAACACAAATAGTTAGGATACCTTCACCAATATCTTACATAAAAACCTTTTATAAGTCATTTATAAATTAAAAAATCTTATATTATCAATCCCATTATTTTGGCATAGCCATAGTAGCTTAGTTTGATCATTAATTGTTTGACATTTTACTTCAGTGCATGTAGAAAACACATGGATGATGGAAGAAAATGATACTGGAATTGATTGAATTTTTTGAATAAACTAGATCATATGGCCAATTTTCTTCATGTATATTTGTAATAGGTTCTACAATACACTTCATGATCAGTATACCTCATTGAAAACCCTTTCATCCATGATATCCTTTATAATATAATTAGTTCCCATTGAGCCATCGAGCTGAAAATAGGGTCATCAATCGAATACACTTCATACTACATGAGATTTACATGGAAATGCCTCCCTATGAAGGCCCAACTACTCACTCCATGCATGCTCTCACTCGAGTGATCCTATGGGTTCAATGTTCCTACTTACTCTCCTACCACCATGCAAGCTGTGATATGGTCAACCTTCCCACCTAAGTTGTGGTTATGGGCCCCTTTGGCTAGATAGTTTGTTTGGAATATTTTTTAGTATAATCCCATAAATTTTTAACCAAATTATTATTATTTCTAAGACAAATAAAAAATTCTCACCTTCAAATAATAAATCCACAACTCTTAACAATTAAAATTACTTTTTACAATCTTAGACGTCCTAAATTGATGTTCATATTATAGAATCATCAATAGTTGATTCATTTTAAACTCTTCACCTATTGAAGAAAATTTTCACTCTCTTAGTCCAATTAGAACCTATATTTTGTACTAAGAATAGTCCAATAATCATCAAATTACAAGGATAATTTCTCTAGCATGACATCAAATGAAATTTACTAAATCCATAATAATTTTCCAAGTATAATCACATCATATTTTCTTGAAAAACACATATTTACTCATTTAAAACAAATGAAATACTTTTTTGGGTTCAACAAAATGAACTACCCCTCTACTCATTTAACCAATATCAATTTTAAGTGACTCCCCTATATATCTATATTCATAGTCTCTATAGACATAGCAGTGCACACTCCCCTTTGAACAAAAATTATATCATCCTTTAGTCAAGAGTCATGTCTCTATTTATTTTTCTTTTTCAACACAATAAAATTCATAGTTAGGGTTAGTTACCCACTTTCCTAAGGTGAGATGGGAATATTTCAAATGAAGTTATAACCTCAAATATATAAATATCTCACAGGGAATATATTTTGTGAAGTTATCAACAATACGAAATGATTATAAGTATAATCCATCTTGATACCTCAATTATCTACTCTTTACAAGATAAAATGATACATAATGTCTATTTTTTTGGATCTAGAATGTTTCATAAGGTTCTTTAGTAGATTTATTGCACGCTGATTATGACAAACCTTGTATTTGTTACACATTAATCCATGATTTATTATATAAATGAACATTTATTACCACCCAAAAGATCAAGGATCCTATTATATTTGAGAGATTAGGTACACAGTACATCAACTTGATACATGGATACAATAATATTATTTAAAACTTCTTTAACAAGCTTCTAAAATTCGAAATCTTTTAAAACTGCATGAGATAACTTGGGGACATATATAATTAATGAGTGATCTATAAATCCTATTAGGGTAATAAAAAAATCATGGAATAGGGTAAATAAATACATGTGATCCAAGAGGAATAACAATGTAACATAAGAGGTGGGACTAATAATCATGAACAATGAGACATGATATAACATGATAACATAAAGGAAACATGGAAATGGGGTAAAAACTTAAAGAATGATGTCATAAGCATAAGTCAAGGTAAAAAACTAATAAATCATAACATAATGTTCTTAGGATAATCTCTTGTGAACCTTACATGAAATATCATGAGATTAAAATATTACCCAATTCATTGGAGCACTCTTTGGGTGCCCCCATAATAATCATATCACGTACATGCATAAGAGTTCCACATAGATCATATAACATAAAAATTTATTTCATATATATTAAAAAAATTATTGAGGATTTTTAATTGAATATATTTAATTCCCTAATAAAATAATTATAGGTACATATAGGTGAATACCATTGAGTGGAAATGGGCATGGGAATTCACTTCACAATCATTTGGAATGAAAACTTGTAGTGAAATTTCAGCATCATAATGATAGTACATAAATATAAAAAAAATGGTTTAATGAGAGTGAAATGGGACTCTAAAAATTTTTAAATCAAAAGTAAGATATTAATTATATTTAAAAAAATATCACAAAATTAGTAATTGGAAATTAAAATGCATAAAATAAAGAGGGTGCTTCAATAAAGAGGAGGAGATAATCCCTTACATTGAGAGGGTGTTTCAAATAACATATAAGTAAATTCTTGAGAGTTTGGGAGAATATTTTTATGGTTCATGATATGTAATGGAAGATTAAGGATGTGATAAAAGGTTATTTATTATATATAAATGGGAGTTTGGGTGGGGTTATATAGGAAAAGAGGGAAGAGTTCTTTATTATTTTCCAAACTTAGGTTTTGGACTCTATATAATAATGTAATAAAAACCACATACCATACCATTTTACCATGGTTTCTAAAAAATAAGAGTGTTTTTAATTATTTTATATGTCTATGAAATGATAACATCTAAATAATACCCTCAGTGATGTGGAAGTGAGTTATTTTTACAATGAATTGATTTTAAAACCTTAAAATAAAATATAGGTTTTTGAGGGTTCATAAGGGGTTTCTAAAATTAATAAAATAACCTCAATGAAAAATTATTTTAAAGGGGAAACATGTATTTGGTATTTTATCCCTTTTATTTCACATATTACATCACTTTTGGTCATTATGATTTCATAATACACTCTATATATTTATACCATATTTAGTTTTTAACCAAAAGTTTGACTATCTCAGAAAATTATGAGAAATTTAGCATTGGATAATTTCAAAATAATGATTCAAAAAATAGTATTTATTTAATCAAAAATAATTCTCTAAATATGAAAATTTAAACTTTTAAATTAAAATCCTTATTCATTGAAAAATACTAGTTTTTTGATAATAACAATTTTAGGAACCTTATAAAAAATACATTTTCACTTAATAAAATTATATTATAATTTATATTTAATAGATACTATTTAATAATAAATTTTTATTAAAATATAATTTATTTAAAAAATTCATGAATTAAACAAAATGAATGTCTTAATTGGAATTGAATATTACTCAATTTTTTTTTGTTTTATCATATAAAAATATATTTTTTTTTCAAAATTATTTCTTAATTATTTATAAACTAAAAACTATAAGTAGTAAATATAATCATTAATTTTTTGAAAAAATATAAATATTTTTACTATTAGGTTATTGATACATATACCTTTATTACACTAGAAAATTATCCAAGGGTAAGGTGTACTATGATGAGATTTTCTTCGGGTGGTTTGAAAAACATGGTTTTTGTCATGATATAGATGAGCTTTAAATTATTCCATAAAAAGTTTTAATCATGCATTAGTTATTAAATATGTACTTGTTCTTGGTTAATAAAAACTCCCATAGATTAAATCTACCTCATAAGATCTGATAAATAGGTTTCATAGTGTATGATCTTACTGGTCGAGGCCATCACTTCCTTTGTCAGTGTGAATTGGATTTTTCATAACCCTTAATATATACTAATCATAATATCACTGTTCAATGGAGATATTATTAATATTTATAATTCTAAACAGTATTTTAAATCTGATAGGATATAATATTCCCACAAACCAAATAATTTCATGTGCTTTATATAATTTCATTACTCAATAAGTCATTTAATTTAACCACAATGAGAATTTTATTTATAAAAGTTTAGGTCATTAAATTATTACCGCTTTAGAAATCTCACCCTTGAAATTTTTAGTTCCCACAAAAAAAAAGATGGTGATTTTTTTCATTTCCTCCTCCTGTTCCTATGTAGCTTCCTCAAACTGAAGGTTCTTCCACAAAACTTTGACCAGGCGAGTCATCTTGTTTCATAGAAATTTGGATATATGATACTAGATATTTATTGGATACTCCTGGCATGAAAGATTATTCTAAAAAGGTACCACCTCTGGATTTAGTACATTTTATGGGTTTGGTATGAACTTTCTCAAGAGGGATACATGGTACACATCATGTACTTGAGATATGTTAGGTGGGAGTGATAATTGACAGGCCACCACTCTGATGTAATCAAGGATCTAAAAGGGGATGATGCATCTTGAAATAAGATTTCCCTTAGTTCCAAACCTCATGAATTTATTTCATTGTGATATATGAAGAAATAATTTATCACCGACCTCAAACTCAAGGTCTCATTAATTATTATCTCCATATATTTTTTATCCACTTTGTGACGATTTCATGTGATGCTGAATGGTTTGAACCTTCTCTATCATATCTTGGATAAGATCAAGTCCCATAATTTTCTGCTCTCAAACTTTAAGCCAACGAGTCTGATTTATAAACCCACTACCATATAGACCTTTATAAGGTTCCATTTTAATTCTAAAATATGAAATGTTGTCATATGATTACCCCACTAGGGGAAGGCACTAATCCTAAAATCCTTGGAAATCCATTAAACATCATCTCAGTATATCTTCTAGAGTATCAATAGTTCTTTTCAACTGACCATCTATTTGAGGTTGATAAGAAAAAATGAATCCTAGTTCTGTATTAAATGATGCTTGAATGATTATAAAAAATATCAAGGTAAACCATGAGTCTTGATCGGATACAATAGAGAGTGGAACTCCATGAAATCTAACCACATATCTTTTTTATATCTTGATGATTTAGTAATGAAATATGTCGATTTAGTAATATGAAAAACTACCACCCAGATAGAATTATTGCCTTTATGTTTAATAGGGTGTATTATGATGAAATCCATGGTTACATTTTCCCATTTTCATACTAGTTTGGGAAATGGTTACATCATAACTTTATACTTATTTCATTCTTCATTGAATTTCTATCATACCAAGCACTAAGATACAAAATCCAAAATATCTTTATTTATGTTATCCCACAAATAAGTTTTCATCAAATCCCTATAAATATTAGTGATTACTAGATAAATAGATAAGTATGATCTATATTCATCATGAAGAAGTTCCCTCTTCAGTTCTAGATTTGATGGGACACATATCCAGGTTCCAAACCTTATGACTCCATCTTCAAAAAAGTTGAACTCCAGAATATTTTATACCTTCTCCTATAGAAACAAATTATCTATATGATAATTATTGATACTATCAAGAATGGATGGTTGGGTAGTTATTTTATAAAGGAATAATATAGATCCTTTTATTATTCTCATATCCATCCTTTTCATTTCCAAGAATATTGGATACCTTGAAATCCTTATTATGGATAGAATTATGGGATCCTTTTTATTTAGAGTATCTTACACTTTATTTTATTTCCTAGATGGTAATGGATTGAAAAATAATAATACTTTATCATCTCTAACCACCTATTTTTGTAAATATTAAGCTTCTTTTGTGTGAGTATATACTTGTGGTTTTTATGTTTCATATATATATTGCACTTCTCCCCATAGAAATAATGCCGCCAAATATTTAATGTGAAGATCACTATAGCCAATTCTAGAACATGAATTGGGTAGTTGTTCTCATGGATATTTAGTTCACAAGAGGAATATGCTATCACTATTTAATTTTTCATGGGTAAATAACCCTATCCCTTTTTGGATACATCACCTTAGATCACAAATCCTTCCCCACTGGTGCGTAATGTGATCACATGTGCAATGAATGGCCTTTTATTCGGATTTTTAAAATTTTTCTCACATTCATCATTAAAAATAAACATAAATCCTTTCTGAGTTAGCTTGTTTAAGAGTCCTGATAATCATGAGATGTTTCTCACACATTAATGATAATACCTAGATAATATAAGGAAACTATAGAATTATGTCACAAAGGTTGGTCTTAGACACCCTTTAATTGTATCCTTTTTGAAGGATCCAAATATATCCTTTTTTTGGGATTACAAGCCCTAGGAATGTTACTTGTTCCATCTATAACTTATATTTACTATACTTTTCATACATCTTTTATTTTCGCAAGGTCCTCACTATAGTATTCAAATGACCCTGAAGTTACTCCTTTCTTTTAGAGTAGATAAGAATATCATCTATATATACTACCAATTTTTTTATAATAGTCTCTGAAGACTCTATTCATAAATTTCATGAAGATTACTAGAAAATTCATGAGTCTGAATAGAATCACTGTAACGTCTTAGTGTCTATACCTTATATGAAAAATTTTCTTGTGGATAACCTCTTTCTTCACCTTTACTCAATAATATCCTGAACGAAGATCTATCTTAGAAAAATTTTGGACACCACATAGCCAATCGAATAAATAATATATCCATGGAAAAATATTCTTGTTCTTTATTGTGATTTTTTGAGCTCATGATAATCAATACAAAGTTCATTGACCCATCCTTCTTTTTTATAAAGAGGCCTGGTGCACCCCATGGTGAAGCACTCAGCTATATAAATACTTCATCTAGATTTTCCTAAATTTTTTCCTTCATCTCTTCACATTGAACGACAACCATTATATATAGATTATTGGATATTGGAAAAGATATAGGTATAATATTGAAAGAAAATTAAACCTCTCTTATAAAGGAATACTAAAATATTCTTTAAGAAACACATCAACATATTCTATCACAAGGGGTATTTCTTCTAGGATTATATTTTCATTAGACTAAATCATTTGTGAATGATACAATTTATTATAGGGAAATAATATTCCTAATTGTGATGGTGGTACCAAAGAATATACATCCACTTTTTTTCACTTGTATAGAATCAGAGAGAGATTCAGGGTATAAAGGGTAATTTACTACCCCAAACAATTTATGTTGGATCTATATAATGAAAGAATATACATGTTCTTAAATAAATAAAATCCCACTAAAGGGAGTATGAAAAAGGTTCTTTGAGAAGTACATCTCAAGTATGTGGATAGGGGAGGAGTTATAAACTTAGGATGAAATAATTCTCCCATTCTCTATTTTCATTGACAGCTCTACTTCAATGCTTTATGGAGGTGTTTGATTAGTTATACTAAACTTGTGAGAAACAAAATAATGTCTATAACTAGAATAAAAAAGAATGTTTACTATTATTAGATGAATAACAAGCATACCTATCACCACTTTATTATCAGGATACACCACTTTGGTTGTGATGGAATATTCTCACCCTTACTACCCTAGAGGTTATTGGTGTTGACTATATTCGAAAACCCTTGGCTTGGGGTGTGTCATACTAGACTCAGCTGCCACTTAACCCGTGCCCCTGGCTCGGTTGGTCACATGACCCCTGGTGCATCTCCCCATAAACCAGGGGCTACTAACTAGTAGTGAGGGTGTAGAGGTATTAAGGCGGGGAGACATTACCCCTATGTCAAAGTAACACAACAGATGAAAAAATAATAAACAAAAGAAAAAGCATATATATAAAGAAAAGTATAATTCATAGTGGAAATATATCCATATACAATAGAGGAATGGATAAAACAAAAAAATCCACATAGGAAATTTCTGATATAATATGTATGCATGGAATGATGATATAAGATAAATAGAAGAATATGAATGTAATATAGGCCTACAAAAGTAAACAAAAAGTCTACTCCATAGCATGTCAAGCCTCATCCCGATCCTTTTATCCTAAGATCTAGCTAAGAAAAAGAGTCAAAAACCTTTAGGTTACCTTGTCCCTTTCTATTAACTATATAAATATAATGTTCTTAGCTGCCAAAGGTGGCCTGAATAGGGTGTAAGTTAAATCTCAATAGGCCACCACAAACAGTGTCTACGTGTAATCCGAGTTGGCGCTTGTAAATAAACTGTGTGAAGGTAAAGTTAAATGTAAAGAAATTATAAATAAATAAACAACCTCCCACTCAGGTTTCTAAGGGAAACTTGGAGGGTCTACCTGATTTAGCTCAATGTTGGTATATCTGATCAAGTCACCATGCACATATATATATATATAGGTTATCACTGGGATGAGTTAAGAATGCCTCTCATACCTTAGTATATATATATAGGTTATCTTTGGTATGAGGTAAGCAAGCCTCTCATGTAAAGACCCGTAAATTTCAAGGAAATTTTTTTCTTAATTTTCTTTGGAATTTTACAAGAACGCAGTTTCTGACGGCACCTGATTCCGAGGCCCGGTGTGCTCGGAATCATTTTCCGAAGTTTTGGCTCGGGTACGTTCAGTGAACGGACGAGCGGGTTTTTCTAACTTTTGAACCGGTGCCCGGAATCGAATTCTGAGGGCACCGATGAAATCGCAGCGCCGGTATTCACTTAGAAACGCCTCTTACGGAGTTGCGTTTGCTCGGGTGTGGTTTTTAATTTTCGGGCTTAAAGTTAAGAAATAAAATAATTTTGCGACAACTTTATTTTATTTCGCTTAAGCCACTTGGAAGCCACTTGAAGCCACTTAAAGGCGGCTTGAACTGAGTTGAACTGGATAGGATGCTATCCAGAAATATCCTACCCCCTTGGTAGGATATTTGTGAGGTGGGGCCCGCACGAGCCCTGCCGTTTCTTTCCGCTAAGAAACGCACCCGTAAAAACCCGTCAAAGAAACTGAAAGTCAACTGACGTGGTTTCTTAGTTTCTTAACAGACCATTAAATTGGGCTGTTTCTTTCGTCCAATTAATTGGGCGGTTTCTTTGGTAAATTAATTCTTGGAATTAATTGTTCGTTTCTTTTTTTTTTATCGTTGCTTGTGCGTTAATAAAATAAGATTACTCTTATTTTATTTTGGGTGGAAGCTTGTGGCGTGGGGAGAATTTGGAGGAGAGCGTTCTTCTTCGGCGAAGAACGCGAAGAACGCCGGCCTCCGGCGAAGAATGCCGAAACTGCGGAAATCAACGACGCTTCTTCCGCGACGTTTCTTCCGCGACGATCGTTCCTTTCCAAGCGACGTTCTCCCTTCAGACGCACCTCGACGACAACAGAATCAACGACGTTTCTCCGGCGACGTTTCTTCCGCGACGATCGTCCTCTTCCGCGACGAAGTCGCGAGCGACAACGCTTGAGGTAGGGGTTTTAAACCATTTTAAAGTTGTTGATATTTCCTTCGATCTTGAAGGTTCTTTTTTTTTTGTCGGCCCTTGTTTCCGAATCTTTTTATTTATTTTTTAAAAAAGATTGTGATGGATTATCGTTCTAGAAAGGCCGATTGTTATCAATCTAATGCGAGGGGGGTCGGGCCGCACAAACACGGCCGAACACCCCCCCTCCTTTATTCTTGTTGTTTCTTGCGGATGGAGCGAGATGGCGTGGTGCCGTCGCACCACGCGGGAATCGTACGGCAACTATTGAGCGGCGCCGTCGCGCCGCGCTGTGGAACGAAATCAAACAAGATCGAGACGCCTTCGCGCCACGCCGAGAAGTCGTTCAAGCACGCGACGTCGTCGCGCCGCGCCAAAGAGGCCGCAGATTAAATTAATTTTATTTTGTTCTTGAGCGCAGATTGACGGGCGACGACAAACGAGGCCGCAAGTTAATTTTGAGGCCTCCGCAGTGAAGGTCGGGTCCCGGGATGACTGTAGGCGCAGACGGGAAGCAAATCGGACCACCGGAGCGTCTCCGGCGGCCCGCGGAAGCCGGCGGCGGCGCGGGTCGCCGGCGCGGTGGCGCCGGCGGCCGGAGGCGGCGGCACCCCGCGGGTGTCCAGGGTGGCACCCCGCGGGTGCCGCGGGGTTGTCGGGCGACACCCCGCGGGTGTCCAAGGTGGCACCCCGCGGGTGCCGCGGGGTTGTCTGGCGACACCCCGCGGGTGTCCAGGGTGGCACCCTGCGGGTGCCGCGGGGTTGTCAGGCGGCACCCCGCGGGTGCCGCGGGGTTGTCAGGCGCCACCCCGCGGGTGTCCAGCGCGACACCCCGCGGGTGCCGCGGGGCTGTCAGGCGGCACCCCGCGGGTGCCGCGGGGCTGTCAGGCGGCACCCCGCGGGTGTCCAGCACGACACCCCGCGGGTGCCGCGGGGTTGTCAGGTCGCTCGGCCGAGCCGAGCCGGACCGGCCCTGGCCGGGCGGGGCCGGGCCAACCGGGTCGGACCCGGTTCGGGCCGACCCAGGGGGGGGGGGGGGGTCGGGCCGGGTCGGCCCGGACCCGGACCCCCCCCCGTTTTCGGACCATTTCGGTCAAATTCACATATCTTGAGCTCCGGACGTCCGAATGACGTACCGTCAGCTTTGTTGAATTCCTCTCAGTGAGACGGAACTTTTGGCTTACTCTGCTCGAGGTTTGGATGCCGACGGAGTACGGTCGGGTCGGTTCGTACACGAAACCAACCGGGCCCCTGGAACGAAAAAGCCAATAACTCACAGACCGGGCGTCCGATTGACGCGCCGTCTGTTTCGTTGACTTCCTCTTGATGAGACGGAACTTTTGACATACTCCGCCCGAGTTTTGGATGCAGTCGGAGTATGGCCGGATTGGATTGTACCCGAAATCCAACCGGGCCCTGGAACGGAAAAGCTGATATCTTTCAGCCAGGACGTCCGTTCGACGAACCGTCAGCGGCGTTGGTGATTGCGTTGAGTAACGGTCCCTTTGAGTATACCCTATGGGAGTTCAGGGTACAGTTGTGATACGGCCGGGATTGGTTCGCACACGAAACCAACCGGGCCCCTGGGACGAAAAGGCTAATAACTCACAGACCGGGCGTCCGATTGATGCGCCGTCTGTTGCGTTGAGACCCCTATGATGAGGCGGTCCTTTGAGACACTTCTTTGTGGGACTTTGTGATACTTGGAGTATCGACCAGTAGCTCGTGGAGCGGACCCTACCGGAGACGAGCGTGCAGAGTACGGAGACCGTGTAGCCGACTGAGACCTGACGACTGCTTGACCGAATCGACTTGGAGTGAGTCGACTAGCCCAGTGGACGGAGCGCCCGGTATTTGGCGGCAGACCCACGGCGGACGGAGCGCCTGGTAGTTGGCAGCAAACCCGCGGTACTCGACAGGAGGAGTACCTCAGTAGGCTATTTGGGTGAGCGCCCGGTATTTGGCGACAGACCCTCAGCGGACGGAGAGCCCGATAGTTGACCGCAAACCCGCAGTACTCGACAGGAGGAGTACCTCAGTAGTCTTAGGTTAGTGAGCAGTACCTCGGAGTCGTGACAGGACCACTGTACACTCTAGAGACGGAGCTCCTCAATAGTTACGGTTTCGATAATGAAAATCCTGGTTTGAGCTGAGTCAATGAATCTTTGTGTTTCCTCATGATTGAGATGGGTCGCTTGATAACTTAGGTATATGTATGGGCATATACCTGGGTGATGCTTATCCGTTGATTTCATGATTTTTGTGTATCCTTGTGATTGGATGGGTTACTTGATGACTTAGGTATATGTATGGGCATATACCTAAGTAGAGTCTGATGTTACTTCGTGATTGCTGTCTTTACTTTGTGGATATCCATGTTGGATTTAGTGAGACCTTAAGGGTCCCGGGGTCCCTACTGAGTAGCTTATACTCACCCCTGCATGGGCTATGCCCGCACTTCGTTGTGTTGGTTGCAGACGACGGACAGCGCAGATCGCAGTTGAGGCTTGCGGAGCAGGTCGGTACCCGGAGGAGGACCACTGGGCGGACGTACCCGGAGTAGACGACAGGACCCGAGGAGTAGAGGAGCTATCTGTACCTACCCTTCAGGTAGGATCCGTGGTGGACGATCCAGGAGCTGAGCCATCTGTACCTACCCTTCAGGTAGGAATCGAGGAGGACGACCCAGGAGCCGCTTCGTTCTTCCAGCTGCTGTTTTTCCCTTTCGAGTTGTACTTTACAGTTGGGCTTGTATTTCCGGCCCTTTTAATTTTCTTCGCTTGTGTTTACTTTTCCGCTTGCTTACTCTGTGGTGTTTGTTTGCTTTTGTAATGGCAATGCCTTCCCAGTTATCGGGATTTACGCCATTGGTGCTAGTCTCCAACCCCTGGCCTATGGAAGGCGGGCTTGGGGTAGTCACGGCACGGGCCCCGAGGTCGGGTCGTGACAGATTGGTATCAGAGGTGGTCGGTTCTACCGCAGACTCTGATCTTTCTTTCTGTGAAGCAATAGTGTTAATGGTACCGAGTGTGGTTTTCAGTTCAGGGAGTCCAGTGTTGGTGCGGGCGGCCGACGTATCCATACACCAGGACCCTGGCAACTGATTTCCGACTTTGTGCACGAAAACACAGATTGCGTGTGTGTTTTCAAAGGTTTCCCCCCTTAAAACAGCTCAAACCAGGTCTGCTCACCAGGTATAATCGTTTGACCGTGTTATGTTGTTTCTTTCAGTATACCTTTTCTCGGATGACCAACTAGAGCCCAGAGGGATGTGCGTGCTGACAGCCTGTCGAGTGACGAGGCTTCAGTACAGGGCCCTCTTGCAGTTGAGGCACCAACAGTACTACCATGCGTTGGGCCACCGATGCCACCAGCCCCAGCAGTAGGCGATGCACGACACTTGAGTGCGCTGCATGAGTTCCAGCGCCAGAGGCCACCCAGGTTCAGGGGAGAGACGGACCTGCAGGCGGCTGAGGATTGGCTGGAGGCTGTGGTGGGAGTCTTCAGGCTAGTGGGGACGCCATCGGACTTTATGGCGATCATTGCGGCTAGCCTTCTTCAGGCAGCAGCAGGCAGGTGGTGGAGCCACTTGTTCCAGTTTTTCCGTGGGATGGCCTTCTCTTGGGAAGACTTTGAGACCTTCTTCAGGGTGGAGTTTGTGCCAGTAGCTCTACACCCCGAGCGTGATCAGGAGCTGCTGCCTTTGCCACGTGTTTTTCGATCAGAAGCCGAGTCATCTGTGGGCAGTAGACAGATGATGCAGTGGTCCAGGAGGACCAGACCAGCAGTTGGGCGATCTCGGGTTTTAGGACCGGTGGTGCAGGGCACCCGGAGTGGGAACAGAGCTAGCCGTGCAAGGAGCAAGTTGTGTTACTCATGCCGTAGAAAGGGTCATCTGGCACGTGACTGTCCGACTCCCGATCCGCAGGCTTTGGGGGAGCCACCGAGATAGAGGCAGCGACAAATGCTTGAGCAACAGTAGAACTCTTGGAGCAGGTGGACAGGAGCGGAACTAGTGGATACGTCTCTTGTACTTCTAGTTCCATGTTTGATGTTGTATTCGTGTCTTTGTATTATGAGCTACAATAATAAAGAAGACACTTATCTCTTGTGATGTTTTCCTTCCTGTCCTCTTTTGTGATGTTACTGAGTGGTCCCGGTTAAACTGTTGACTTGACCCTCACTTTCGAGATTTCAACTGGAGGATACCCAATGACCTCACACTGATGCAGACAGTGTGACTCGACCCTTGGAGGCGAGAGTGACAGTTGGATCTCTTAGTAGTTACGTCGAGGCCTTACGACGTCATCCATGGCATGAATGCATCATTTATGTCAGGATTGACTGTATTAGGCAACGAATGTGGTTCATCCAGGGGATGAGACCAGATTTCTCTTATCGGCAAAGAAGAAATCATAGCATCTCTTGTGAGACTAAAGGAGGTGCAGTTCATCCAGGAGCGGATGAAGACTGCACAATGCAGTAAGAAACAAGGAACCGGTGCCAGTCTTAGAGACTCGGGCGTGATAAATGTTTCAAGAAGAGGTAGCTTTAAATAGAGATGAGCCTGCGAAGCGGCAGACGTGGAGGCAAAGCTAAGAGAGCAGCATGAGGTGGTGTACTTCTTAACATGCTACAACCACCCGCCTTAGTTATTCCCGCCAGGCTCAGGGAGCTGGAGGGCGGAGGAAGAGTGCGGCTGCATGCGGTCAAGGAGTGTGACCCAATGGCTCTAGAAATGATTCAAGGGACAGTCTATGTCCACTACTAGCTGCTGTAGTAACAGACGTCGATATGAATCATTCCTCACTTCCACAAATCTTGTTCCAGACCTAGAGTTTCCGGTAAGCCGTGGACTTGACCCTCACGTCTGGAGATACCTTGGGAGGAGACTCGGTAATCACACTTACGCCGACGGTGTGGTCAGACCCTCGAGGCGAGAGTTCTGGTTGGAATCTCTTGGTGGCAGCGTCGAGGCCTTACGACGTTAGTTTGAGTATGGAATGAGCAATAACTGTTCATACTCAAATTGACGGTTTTAGGCAAACGTTGGATTGGGTTTTCCTTGGTCGGCGGAAAAGGAAACTCCAGGCAGTGTAGGGTAACTCTTACACAGCAGGGTGCGACCGATCACTCTTGAGTCGGTCAACCTTACCCTCATAGCAGCAGTCATTTTGAGTTTCAGTTCTAACAGAAATGGAGACCTCTGGAGTTCGAGGATGACGACCACGTCTTCTTACGGGTCTCACCTTGACGAGGTTTACGGAGATGTGGCCTGGGAGGCAAGTTATCTCCGAGGTTCAACGGACCTATCTAGGTCCTCAGCTGGGTAGGCGAGGTGGTTTACCGCTTGGCCCATCAACTTCAGTTGCACTAGGTGCACGACATTTTCCACGTATCCCAACTGAGGAGATACGTGCTTGACCCCCCTTCGCATATCATCGACCATGAGGAGCTAGACGGTGGCGATGAGTGTCTTATACGGAGGTTCCTGTGGGGATCGACGATCGACAGGAGCGGATCCTAGGAGGATGGTTGATTCCTCTTGTGCACTTTCTTTGGCAGCACGGGAACCTCCAGGTGAGCACATGGGAGCGGAAGGCTCAGATGCGTGCTCAGTACCGCTTTGTTTCCCTAAGTCTGTGGTGAAGCTTTACGGGGACGTAAAGCCCTGTGGTGGGAGTAATGTAAAGACCCGTAAATTTCAAGGAAATTTTTTTCTTAATTTTCTTTGGAATTTTACAAGAACGCAGTTTCTGACGGCACCTGATTCCGAGGCCCGGTGTGCTCGGAATCATTTTCCGAAGTTTTGGCTCGGGTACGTTCAGTGAACGGACGAGCGGGTTTTTCTAACTTTTGAACCGGTGCCCGGAATCGAATTCTGAGGGCACCGATGAAATCGCAGCGCCGGTATTCACTTAGAAACGCCTCTTCCGAAGTTGCGTTTGCTCGGGTGTGGTTTTTAATTTTCAGTCTTAAAGTTAAGAAATAAAATAATTTTGCGACAACTTTATTTTATTTCGCTTAAGCCACTTGGAAGCCACTTGAAGCCACTTAAAGGCGGCTTGAACTGAGTTGAACTGGATAGGATTCTATCCAGAAATATCCTACCCCCTTGGTAGGATATTTGTGAGGTGGGGCCCGCACGAGCCCTGCCGTTTCTTTCCGCTAAGAAACGCACCCGTAAAAACCCGTCAAAGAAACTGAAAGTCAACTGACGCGGTTTCTTAGTTTCTTAACAGACCATTAAATTGGGCTGTTTCTTTCGTCCAATTAATTGGGCGGTTTCTTTGGTAAATTAATTCTTGGAATTAATTGTTCGTTTCTTTTTTTTATCGTTGCTTGTGCGTTAATAAAATAAGATTACACTTATTTTATTTTGGGTGGAAGCTTGTGGCGTGGGGAGAATTTGGAGGAGAGCGTTCTTCTTCGGCGAAGAACGCGAAGAACACCGGCCTCCGGCGAAGAACGCCGAAACTGCGGAAATCAACGACGCTTCTTCCGCGACGTTTCTTCCGCGATGATCGTTCCTTTCCAAGCGACGTTCTCCCTTCGGACGCACCTCGACGACAACAGAATCAACGACGTTTCTCCGGCGACGTTTCTTCCGCGACGATCGTCCTCTTCCGCGACGAACTCGCGAGCGACAACGCTTGAGGTAGGGGTTTTAAACCTTTTTAAAGTTGTTGATATTTCCTTCGATCTTGAAGGTTCTTTTTTTTGTCGGCCCTTGTTTCCGAATATTTTTATTTATTTTTTAAAAAAGATTGTGATGGATTATCGTTCTAGAAAGGCCGATTGTTATCAATCTAATGCGAGGGGGGTCGGGCCGCACAAACACGGCCGAACACCCCCCCCTCCTTTATTCTTGTGGTTTCTTGCGGATGGAGCGAGATGGCGTGGTGCCGTCGCACGACGCGGGAATCGTACGGCAACTATTGAGCGGCGCCGTCGCGCCGCGCTGTGGAACGAAATCAAACAAGATCGAGACGCCTTCGCGCCACGCCGAGAAGTCGTTCAAGCACGCGACGTCGTCGCGCCGCGCCAAAGAGGCCGCAGATTAAATTAATTTTATTTTGTTCTTGAGCGCAGATTGACGGGCGACGACAAACGAGGCCGCAAGTTAATTTTGAGGCCTCCGCAGTGAAGGTCGGGTCCCGGGATGACCGTAGGCGCAGACGGGAAGCAAATCGGACCACCGGAGCGTCTCCGGTGGCCCGCGGAAGCCGGCGGCGGCGCGGGTCGCCGGCGCGGTGGCGCCGGCGGCCGGAGGCGGCGGCACCCCGCGGGTGTCCAGGGTGGCACCCCGCGGGTGCCGCGGGGTTGTCGGGCGACACCCCGCGGGTGTCCAAGGTGGCACCCCGCGGGTGCCGCGGGGTTGTCTGGCGACACCCCACGGGTGTCCAGGGGGGCACCCCGCGGGTGCCGCGGGGTTGTCTGGCGACACCCCGCGGGTGTCCAGGGCGGCACCCCGCGGGTGCCGCGGGGTTGTCTGGCGACACCCCGCGGGTGTCCAGGGCGGCACCCCGCGGGTGCCGCGGGGTTGTCAGGCGGCACCCCGCGGGTGTCCAGCGCGACACCCCGCGGGTGCCGCGGGGTTGTCAGGCGCCACCCCGCGGGTGTCCAGCGCGACACCCCGCGGGTGCCGCGGGGCTGTCAGGCGGCACCCCGCGGGTGTCCAGCGCGACACCCCGCGGGTGCCGCGGGGTTGTCAGGTCGCTCGGCCGAGCCGAGCCGGACCGGCCCTGGCCGGGCGGGGCCGGGCCAACCGGGTCGGACCCGGTTCGGGCCGACCCAGGGGGGGTCGGGCCGGGTCGGCCCGGACCCGGACCCCCCCGTTTTCGGACCATTTCGGTCAAATTCAGATATCTTGAGCTCCGGACGTCCGAATGACGTACCGTCAGCTTTGTTGAATTCCTCTCAGTGAGACGGAACTTTTGGCTTACTCTGCTCGAGGTTTGGATGCCGACGGTGTACGGTCGGGTCGGTTCGTACACGAAACCAACAGGGCCCCTGGAACGAAAAAGCCAATAACTCACAGACCGGGCGTCCGATTGACGCGCCGTCTGTTTCGTTGACTTCCTCTTGATGAGACGGAACTTTTGACACACTCCGCCCGAGTTTTGGATGCAGTCGGAGTATGGCCGGATTGGATTGTACCCGAAATCCAACCGGGCCCTGGAACGGAAAAGCTGATATCTTTCAGCCAGGACGTCCGTTCGACGAACCGTCAGCGGCGTTGGTGATTGCGTTGAGTAACGGTCCCTTTGAGTATACCCTATGGGAGTTCAGGGTACAGTTGTGATACGGCCGTGATTGGTTCGCACACGAAACCAACCGGGCCCCTGGGACGAAAAGGCTAATAACTCACAGATCGGGCGTCCGATTGACGCGCCGTCTGTTGCGTTGAGACCCCTATGATGAGGCGGTCCTTTGAGACACTTCTTTGTGGGACTTTGTGATACTTGGAGTATCTACCAGTAGCTCGTGGAGCGGACCCTCCCGGAGACGAGCGTGCAGAGTACGGAGACCGTGTAGCCGACTGAGACCTGACGACTGCTTGACCGAATCGACTTGGAGTGAGTCGACTAGCCCAGTGGACGGAGCGCCCGGTATTTGGCGGCAGACCCACGGCGGACGGAGCACCTGGTAGTTGGCAGCAAACCCGCGGTACTCGACAGGAGGAGTACCTCAGTAGGCTATTTGGGTGAGCGCCCGGTATTTGGCGACAGACCCTCAGCGGACGGAGAGCCCGGTAGTTGGCCGCAAACCCGTAGTACTCGACAGGAGGAGTACCTCAGCAGTCTTAGGTTAGTGAGCAGTACCTCGGAGTCGTGACAGGACCACTGTACACTCTAGAGATGGAGCTCCTCAATAGTTACGGTTTCGATAATGAAAATCCTGGTTTGAGCTGAGTCAATGAATCTTTGCGTTTCCTCATGATTGAGATGGGTCGCTTGATAACTTATGTATATGTATGGGCATATACCTGGGTGATGGTTATCCGTTGATTTCATGATTTTTGTGTATCCTTGTGATTGGATGGGTTACTTGATGACTTAGGTATATGTATGGGCATATACCTAAGTAGAGTCTGATGTTACTTCGTGATTGCTGTCTTTACTTTGTGGATATCCATGTTGGATTTAGTGAGACCTTAAGGGTATCGGTGTCCCTACTGAGTAGCTTATACTCACCCCTGCATGGGCTATGCCCTCACTTCGTTGTGTTGGTTGCAGACGACGGATAGCGCAGATCGCAGTTGAGGCTTGCGGAGCAGGTCGGTACCCGGAGGAGGACCACTGGGCGGACGTACCCGGAGTAGACGACAGGACCCGAGGAGTAGAGGAGCTATCTGTACCTACCCTTCAGGTAGGATCCGTGGTGGACGATCCAGGAGCTGAGCCATCTGTACCTACCCTTCAGGTAGGAATCGAGGAGGACGACCCAGGAGCCGCTTCGTTCTTCCAGCTGCTATTTTTCCCTTTTGAGTTGTACTTTACAGTTGGGCTTGTATTTCCGGCCCTTTTACTTTTCTTCGCTTGTGTTTACTTTTCCGCTTGCTTACTCTGTGGTGTTTGTTTGCTTTTGTAATGGCAATGCCTTCCCAGTTATCGGGATTTACGCCATTGGTGCTAGTCGCCAACCCCTGGCCTATGGAAGGCGGGCTTGGGGTAGTCACGGCACGGGCCCCGAGGTCGGGTCGTGACATCTCATCCAAGGGAGATTATGTAAATGGAAAGAGGTAAGAATGCCTCTCATCCATAAGAGATTATGTAAATGAGATGATGTAAGAATGCCTCTTATCCATAGGACAATTATAATAAGACATGGGGTATGAATACCTCCCATCCTCAAAAGATTATAAATGGAATGAGGTAAGAATTACTATCATCTATAGGAGATTATGTAAATGGAACAAGGTAAGAATACCTCTCTTCTATAGGAGATTATGTAAATTGAACGAGGTAAGAATGCCTATCATCCATAGGAGATTATGTAAATGGCATGAGGTAAGAATGACTTTCATCCATAAGAGATTATGTAAATGTAATGAGATAAAAATGCCTCTCATCCATATGAGATTATGTAAATGGGAAAAACATCATTTCAACCTATACAAACCAACCCATCTTGTTAGCCTTTCATGGAAAATCCATCCCAAGGAAAGGTGTCAAGGCTAAAGGATCAAGGTCTAACACCCATATGGTTAATTTTCCAATTGCAATTAAAAAGAGCCTAATAATCATTGATACACCTTTATATAAGTCAAATACACATGGGAAAAGGGTCAATTCAATCAGAATTTTAACTGGGAGATCCAAACATGATTTGTACATTTTGGGAAAATTGTCCTAAACTGGCCAATTTGGTTGGCACACCCCTTGGGTGTCAATACTAAGTAAGGGTGTTCTATAAACGCCTAAACATGATTTATTTAACCTATTACAAGGCATTAGTACCGTCTAGTCTTGAAGGAATCAACATAATAGAGGAGATCGACAAAGGCAAGGACACGACACAACAGTTCAAGTATAAAAAAACTGAATCTCAAAATGAAAATTATGTGACCCCTAACTTGGGGCCCTAGGTGATGGCTCGATCGATAAAAACCTCATATTTGAAGTAGGTTGGAAGAGATCTGAGTTTCAGTCCATTACTTGGAAAATAATGAGAATGAGGTTGTATCTAAATAGTTCAATAGATGGAGAAATTTACTAAGATAGGAAGAGCACACAGGGTTAGACTCACCTCAAGGGTTCCAATGCTTCTCTTAGATCAAAAATTGGTTGCTAGATAGAGGAGTTGCACGAGATCCAAGGGGGAGGAGGGTTTTAGAATCAAAGTAAAGGAGGTACGTGGGTTCTATCCACTAGAGGTGAGGAAAAATGAATTAAAAGAACTTAAAAGAAGGGAGGGGAAAATGGTAATTTTTCCTCAAAAAATGGGCTCACATGGTTTTCCAAACCATGTTCAAACCACATGTGAAGGTTCTATACCCTTATATAGAAAGCCACATCACTATATTCTTGGGTCCTCATAGTTTCAAAAAAACCGTGCAGACTTGCAGGTGCCCCTGTCTATAGCCACACAGTTTTCCCAAACTGTGCGACTTGGGTTGTACAATTTTCACTTACAATGCGGCTCATCCTATTTCCCATATCTCTGGACCTCTAGGCTCTGAACTAGCCCCTGATGATCCTCTGGACCTCCCTAATACATAGTAAACCTTTACCATGAATAAATAAAGGACTCAAAATAAAAATCAATGGTTCATACCTTGATCAAAATTCAGGATATTAAAACCTCCCCTCCTTATAGAAACTCATCCCTGAGTTGGCCTTCTAAGGGTAAAGAGGCACTGTCGGTAAAGAGTTCTAGCCAAAGAGGTTGTATATCCACTTCCTACTCCCAGGTCTCATCCTGTACTTGACCGTGCTACCATATAACCCACACTAGAGGAACATACCTACCTTAGAGTTTCTTCACACTCTGATCAACAAAAAAAAATAAGTATTCCTTAAATGAAGCATCCATATCTAGATCAACCTCACCCGACTAAACGATGTGATATGGGTTTGGATAATATTAGTGAAGCTGAGATACATTAAACACATCAGGCATGTACCAATATCTCTGATTAAGTGCTATCTGGTAAGCCACTGGTCCGATCCACTTCACAACCTCAACGGGTCCAATGAATCTTGAGGATAGCTTACCCTGCTTCTAAAAACGTCTATACCCCAACTTCGGTGAGAATTTCAAGAAAAAATGATCTCTGACCTCGAAATTAAGAGGTTTCAAACATCTTTTTGCACAAGACTTCTTGTAGAATATGACATCAACACGAGACAAGGCCCGAGCATAACTACTTTCCCTACCTCAATCTAGCATAGAGGAGAGATATAATGCATATCATATAAGTATTAATAGGGATCAATCTCAATGGTATCTTGGAATCTATTGTTATAAGCAAACTCAAGGAGTGGAATGTGTTTCTCCCAAGAACCCCCAACCCTGAGAACCCTCACACATAGCATATCTTCCAAAACCTGAATTGTACAATATTTTTATCAATCAATCTGAGGATTATAGGTCATGCAAAAAATTACTTCAGTACCCAAGGTCTTCTAAAACCCTTTCCAGAACTGTGATGTAAAATGAGAGTCTCCATCCTAAATGATAGAACAAGGTACTCCATGAAGTTATACCACCTCCTTGACATAGAGTCTCCCAAATTTGTCTACTAAGAAGGTATCTTGCATAAGTAAGAAGTGTATGTCCTTCATTAGAAGATCAATTCCAACCCACACTACATATTTTCCATGAGGCTATTTTGGTAAAATAGTCATTAAGTCTATCGAAACAACATCCCACTTCCATTCAGGAATGGACAATAGATAAAGAAGCCCTATCATATGATGGTGTTCTGCCTTCACCTGCTGATAGGCCGGACATCACATAATGAAATAGGCTATCTCACATTTCAAACTAGGCCACCAATATTGATGTTGTAGATCTCGATAAATTTTGGTGACACCAGGGTGAACTGCCCATACTAAGGCATGAAAATCCATCATCAGCTCCTCTATGATGTATTCTGAGACCCATACATGCCCACAAAACAAAAAAGTATCATACCCATCGACAATTTAATTAGAAGAAGCTTCGTCATCAGAGACAATTTATCATAGTATAATTCCTTCAGGATCAGATAACTGTCTTGACCTCACTTGTTCTAGAAGAGTAGATATCACCTATAAGGATGAGAGGATATTCTGACCATGGTCCTCCAAAACCCCAACATGCATATCCAAGAAGATGGCCACAAAATTGAATTCATTACTAGATTCCTAAACAAAATGATATTGAGTTTTCTAGATCAGATCATTGGCTATTGAATTCCCTTTCCCAGGAGTGTAGAAAAGATCAAAATCAAAATATTTTAGGTACTCAACCCACCTACACTTCCTAATATTTTTATCCCACTATATGAAGATGTATTTGAGGATTTTTTGGTTTAGGAACACTAAAAAATTCTCTCCCAATAAATAATGTCTCAAACAATGTAAGGAATGAAAGACTACATCAAGCTTGAGGCCATGTGTTAGGTAGTTTCACTCATTATGACTCAACTGATGGGAACCATAAGCCATGAATTTCTCACCTTGCATCAAAATAGCTCCAATACTGATACCTGTTGTTCCATAATAAATTGTATAATTCCTCCCTCGATCAAACAGAATCAGTATCAGTGGTGAAGTAAGTCATTCCTTTAGCTTCTGAAAGGATGATTCACAAAAATCAGACCATTAGAATTTCACACCCTTCTTTTTCAAACTAGTAATCGGTGATGCAAGGAATGAGTAATACTTAATGAAGCATCTTTAATATCAAGAAAGTCCTAAGAAACCCTGAATATCAATGATGTTTTTGGGATTCCTCCATGAAACTACAAATCTCACTTTCTCTAGATCAACAAAAACTACTGACTCCTAGATGATATGTCCTAGAAAGTGTACTTTATTAATCCAGAAGTTACATTTACTGAGATTATCATAGAATTGATACTCTCTCTGCATATTCAGCATGATCTAAAGATGAGTTTCATGGTAGTTTTTGGAGTGAGAATAAAATAAGATATCTTCAAATAAGACAAACAAAAAAAAATCCAAATATCAGTGGAAAAACCAATTAATAATAGCCATAAAGATAGAAGGTGCATTCGTGAGTCCGAACAACATAACCAGGTACTCATAGAGACCATACCTTCTCTTGAATGCTATGCAAGGTATGTCTTAAGTCCTGGAAAGAACCTAGTGATAGAGCGACCTCTAATCTATCTTTAAAAACACCATTGATCATTGGATTTGATCATTGAGGTTATATATTATAGGAAACAGATACCTGCTATTGATAGTGATGTGATTAAACTGATAGTAATCCACACAAAGACAAAGGGTATAATTTTATTTCGTACAAAATAGGACAGGTGAACCCCAAAGAGAAGTGCTGGGGCGTATAAATCCTTTTCCTCTAGATTATTAAATTGATTATTGAGCTCTAGTAGCTCCTTATGTGCCATACTATAAAGAGTAATGGTCACAGGTGCTGATCCCAGAACAAGTTCAATAGTAAAATCTACCTCTCTCACTAGAGGTATACCAAAGAATTAATCAAGAAATAAATCTAGGAAATTCTCTACTATAGGAGGATAGACATAGGGTTGTAACCCCGATCATCTAGGTAAATAATGAAAACTTGAGTTGTAACACTACCCAATCTCTACTACTCGAGTCCTTCTCTATGCGCACTGATATTCCATTCTACCTTATACACATGCATAACACCCTCTGGTGATGTAAAAATCACCATCCAATTATTGAAGTTAATACAGGCTCTGTAGGGAACTAAATATTCAATTCTGATGATTACATCAAATCAAATCATGTCAAAAACATACAAGTTCTATAAGAATTGGTAACCACCTACCTCAAGGGTAAAATTATGATAGAGGTTAACTCCCTCTGAATGGATACCTAAGGGTGTATGTAGAGTCATAACACCATGATAAGACACAATTTCGAGGACCATATTATCAGGGATCACCTCAAATATAAAAGCGTAAGATATTCCTGTATCAAAAAAATAAGACACTAAATTAGAGGCTACTAGAATAGTACATCATATAGTAGATGGTTTGGAACTCAGCTCCTATAGAATAGGATGAACTACATGTAAATAGCCTGTACGATAGCCCTGAGTCACTTCCTCACTACCTTAAGCAATCCCATTCTGATGGTGCTGAGAATCATTAGCATGATTACCTCTTCCTTGACCACAACCTCGACCTGAATGACTGATGGTATTTCAGCTACCTAAGTGTCATGATTAAGCTGACCCAGCTTCTGATCAAGGAGTAGGTACTGATCCCTTATCTCTATGCAATGGGGGAAAATTTCTGTAGAAATAGTGGAGATAAACCATCCTACCACAACCTTTTCATGCAACTGGATCCCATGTGCACTTCCTTTTGTAGTGTCTAAGAACTCCACATTGATAATATATAGGAGAACCATTAGTGAAAGGAGCCTAACTACTCTTACTTCCACAAGATTCTCTAAAATGTTGCTTTCACCTAGATGTAGATCCACTAGATGCCTTAGGTGCTGAGTCACCTTGGCTTGAACCTTCCGCCTCTCCCAGATCCCAATATATAATTAGGACCTGGTTGATGATATCAAAAGTAGTTATCAGCCTGAAAACATTGACCTATAATTGGATGGTGTAACACACCCCATCCTCAAATCCCTTAACAACCATTAGATCATTAATAGCTAAAGAATGATATAAATGATGTAGCTTAGTTAAATGATACGAGTAGTCCATAACTAACATGGTCCCTTATTATAGATTCATAAAATCTCTAGCTCTGTTATCGCTCAGACTTTTGGGAAAGAAATAATCATAGAAAACAATTTAGAAGTAAGACCAAACTATCTCCCTATGTTTCCTTGATTGGGTGATGAAATCCCACCACATCTTAGCTAAATCATTTAGCATGTAAGTAGCTCATTTGAATCTCTGCTATATAGGCATCTCTAGGTGCTCAAAGATAGATAAAATCACATAGATCTGGGACTCTATAGAAAGTGGTCCACCATCCCATGAAAAAGTGAGAGGATGCTACTTTTGAAACTCACAAGTCAACACTTCCATACTCAGGGTATGAAAAACTTTTCCTTGCATATTCTTTATCATATGTAAGAAACCCTATCAAAACTAGGCATCAAATCCAATATTAGGAATAATAGGAGGATCCACAGGTGGATCTATAGGAGGAATAACTAGTGGGTTGAGGCCCGCCACCTCAGGAACATGTTCATCGCCGCTTTTAAGGTGCATAACTCAATGACATCATGGAGGCATAATGATACAATTCCAAACGAATGTCTCATAAGTAATTCAAGAAATTTAGAGGATGGAATTAAAGAAACTAGGATAGGTACTAAAACCATCCTATAAGAATGAACACGCCTCTATGACCACTTCATAATCTAGTATTAGATTCTCGAACAGACCATAAGGGGCCATAGAAATATAGAAACACCCACTACCCACTACTAAGGTCGAGTTCGGGTTAAGTTTCTATTCTAGGAACATTAAATTTGGCTATTATCAGGTTAAAATCCATTTTACATTGAAAAAAAGCTCTTTTAAATGTTAAAATAATTTGAATAAGATAGATCTAGGGATATGTTATTTTCTTGCCTATAATAGCCCATACACCTTTTGAACCAAAAGAAGACACACACTTAGATGTATTTATAACTTAAATTGTTCTTATCCATATGATTATACTAATTCCAAATGTTGGAGCTTGTCAAAATTCAATTTTTCGATCCATAAGGGCCCATACACCTTATGAACCAAAGAGTGGAACCCATTGAACTCAACCCATTTCATAATTAAAATATTTTAGAAGATATTTACACAATTTAAAAAATATATACACAACTCAATGCATATGCAATAGGCAATGTTTGATAAAAATTAAACATAACATGAAAAAATTCATGGATTATTCATATTGTTCCTATCATGATGCATGTTCTAGCACATAACCCTCATTTAATTGGGTCATACAATGAAATCAAGATTACAAAATCATCAATATCAATAACATCAAAAAACATGTGAATCACCTAGTGGTGAAATCATATGTATAGTAAATAGCAGAATTGATAGTAATCATAATTAAGTAAATTGGTCTTTACCCCATACATGGGTTCGTGATGCCCAAGAACGACTTATGACTAAGTCCCTAAGCATTCCCAATCTCCAATATATTATCACTAAATAGTAAAGAAAAAAGGAACCCCCTATGATACCAATTTGTGACATCCCAAACCTGAATTCCACTTAACCCATGCCCGAGGACCGGTTGGCCACATGACCCCTAGTGCGTCTCCCAATAATCCAGGGCCTTCTGTTTAGCATCGGGGGCGTGAAGGACGTAAGGCGGGGAGACTTTACCCACATTCTAGAGTAATGAATCATATGAAATAATAATAAACAAAAGTGGAAGCATATATATATATAGAAAAATATAATTCAAAATGAAAATATAAACAAATACAACAGAAGACTGGATAATACAACAAAATTCACATAGACAGTGTCTAATAAAAGATATATGCATGGTATACTGATATAAGATAAATTGGAGAAAAGGCATGAAATAATAGTCTACAAAAGTAAAAAAATAGGGCTACTCCATAACATATAAAGCCTTATCCCGATCCATTACTCTTAATCTCTAGCTAAGAAAAAGTGTAAACAACCTACAGGGGTACCTTTTCCTTTTCTAGTACCTATAGAAATATACCCTTTTCAGGTTCCAAAGGTAGCCTGAATAAGGTGTGAGATAAATATTAGTAGGACACCACCAATGGTTTCTACGTGTAATCTGAGTTAGCACTTGTAAATAAAATGTGTGCAGGTAAAGGCAAGAAAGTAATGCAATTCCAAATAAATAAATAAACTCGCACTCAGGTTCATAAGGGACACCAAGTGGCTCTACTTGCTTCAGCTAAATGCTGGTATATCTGATCAAGTCACCATTCATAAATATATATATAAGTTATCACTGAGATGAGGTAATCATTCCTCCCATACGTTTATATATATATATATAGGTTATCTTTTGCATGAGGTAAGAATTCTTCTCTTCAAAGGGAGATTATGTAAATGTCATGAGGTAAGAATTCCTCTCATCCATAGGAGATTATGTAAATAGAATGGGGTAATAATACCTCTCCAGATAGGAGATTTATAAGAAGTCATGGGTTATAAATTCTTCCCATCATCAATAGATTATAAATGGAATGAGGTAATAATGCCTCTAATCTTTATAAGATTATCTAAATGGAACGAGGTAAGAATTCCTCTCACCCATAAGAGATTATGTAAATGTAATGAGGTAAGACCACCACACATCCATATGAGATTTTGTAAATGTAATGAGGTAATAATTCCTCTCATCCATAAGAGATTATGTAAATTGAACAAGGTAATAATTCCTCTCATCTATAGGATATTATGTAAATAACACAAACATTATGTCATACAAAATAGGGAAAAACTATCTTATATTATTATTCAATTTAAAGTAAATGAACCATTTCAAATTATTCCATATGAACAAAGTATGTCAAGGTTGATGCCATGAAATCCCTTGATTATATTTCATTTCAAGCCAAAACATTTCAAAGGTTTAGTGCTATATCATTCTAAACAATCTATACAAACAAACCCTTCTTATTAGCCTTGTAAGGGAAATCCATCCCCCCGGGAAGGTGTCAAGGCTAAATGATCCAGGTTAAATACCGATATGGTAAATTTCTCAATTCTAATTCAAAGTATCCTAAGAATAATAGAGACACCTTTTTATAGGTAAAATACACATGGGACAAGGGTCAATTCAATTATATGTTTTTTCTTGATATCCAAATGTGATTTGGACATTTTGGGAAAATTGGCCTATAGTGGCCAATTTCATTGGAACACCCCTTAGGTGTCCATACCGAGAAAGGGTGTTCTCTAAACCCCTAAACATGATTTATTTAACCTATTAAAAGGAGTTAGGGTAATATATACATAAAGTAATCAACATAATAGGGGATCTCGATAAAGGTCGTGTCACGACACAATAGTTCTAGTATAAAACTACTGAATCTCAAAATGAAAACTACATGAACAACTACCTTAGGGCCGTAGATTATGCCTCTCTTCATAACAACCTCATATTTGAAGCAGGTTGGAAGAGATATGAATTTTAGTACAATACTTTGAAAAAAGGGCTAATGAGCCTACATCTAAATAGCGCAACATATGAAAAAATTTACTATGATAGGAAGAGAACGTGAGGTTAGACTTATCTCAAGGCTTCCAACGCTTCTCTAAGATCAATAATCGGGTTCCAGATGGAGGAGTTGTAGGATATCAAAGGAGGAGGAGGGTTTGAGATTCAAAGGGAAGAAGGTGCGTGTGGTTTTTTCACTATAGGTGAGGAAAAAGGAATTAAAAGAACTTAAATGAAGGGCGGGGAAAATGGAAATTTTTCCTCAAAACAGGCTGACACGGTTTCTATACACTGTTTTCCAAACCATGTGAAAAACATGTGTTAAGTCTCTATACCCTTCTATAGTAGGCCACATAGTCATTCACCTGGGTCTTCATGGTTTTAGACAAATTATGTGGACTTTCTGGTGCCCCTATCTACAACTACACAATTTTCCCAAACCATGCATCCTGGGTCGCACGGTTTACACTATCCATTATTCCCTACCTAACACCTATATATCTAAACATACATGCCCCAAACTAGCCCTCAATTCTCCTCAGGCCCTCCCTAGTCTATAGAAAACCTTTAACATGATTTAAGGAAGGATTAAAAATGGAAAACACTGATTTTTACCTTGATCAGAAGTCATGTCAATACATGGGGAAATTGTTCACATAATTTCCTTGTTCCTTGTATTTGAAATACTGGACAATAAGATGAGGGTTGACTAGATCATTCCTCTTTCCTATCATATTACTGGGTTTCAATCATCGGTAATCACTAGCTAGATGACCTTCCTTTCCACACCTAAATAATTTCTTCATCCCCTTCAAGAAATTTGTGGGGGTGATTCTTCCCACACTTTTGACAAGTGGGATATTGGAATTTATTACCACAATTATATTTATTCCCCACAACACTAGAATTAAACCCTGATTTACACATTTTATCCTCATTATACCCTTGATATTTACTAATATCTATTTCTAATTTGAGGGAACATCATACAATTTTAACATAACTGTAAAGGTATTTAATTTCTAAGGATTTTTATAGAATTGACTTTAATCCACAAAATAAGTTGTCAAATTTAAATTCATAGGTAATGAAGAAGCTAGAGGCATAATGTGAAATTATTGTGATGTTTTTATCATACACCCCTATATATTCAACATCCTTTTTCTTGAGGCTATGGAATTCCCTCTCCAGTTTCAATCAGAAAGTGCAAGAAAAATATTTATCAATTTTTTTTGTAATTCCATCCAATATATTTCTCCAGTATCCTCCTAAATATTTTATTTCTTGACCAATTTCCACCATTAATTAGATTCCACTATCCATATGATAAATATCTAGTATGACCTTCTCTTTCTCAGAGCATTGTAGGAAAAAGATGATATTTCCAATGGAGATGAACTATTATTCTGAAATTAAGGTATTAGAAGATCCATTAAAACTTAGAGGTGGAATCAGGTTCCATATTTGGTTCTTAGGTGTTGTATGGGGATTGTGAAAGAATTTTTGTGGGGTTCTTATTAGCGACAATGAGAATCTATCATGGAGGAATGTTTATGGGTTTTCACTGGTGGTATTCTAGCTGGAAACATACTGTTTTTTTTGAATAACATTCTTCTTTAGTTGGATTCTATACTGGTTCTTGGGACTGCTATATTGTTGGGTTTCTAAATGATTCGTGATCATTGGTTTCTATCTTGTTGCATTTGGTGCAATACAGATTTTTGAAGGTGCTATTGGGTGGGTGAACATAATAGAGGGATAAGTATGCTGACACCCATCATCAACAATAATTCCTCTTTTTTTATGGATGTACACTATTCCATTGAAAATTTTAATAGTGTTTTCAGTCTAGATTTGTGTTTCATAAGGTTGATAGAGAGGCGGGTTCCTTGCTACTTTTTCGGGTTAGATGCTTGAATGTGATATAAGTGTGCTGGAACTAGTCATCCAGACCTCCCCCAATTTTTAGTGTGCATTGGAGGGGTGATATTTCATGTTGAGTTTCCCAGCATGACCAAACTTCTTGCCAGGGGGGATGAATTTTCTTCAACCGATAAATCGGTTTCATTGTTTTGTAGAGGGGGAGATGAGACTTTTTCTGATAATTTCTTTTAAATTTTATTCCCTTCAATTATTTAGGACCATGTTTGGACCTTTGGGTCATGTACCTATTTTTTTCTATCTAGCTTCCCATTCCTGACAGTTCCAATGGCCTTAATGTGTAGCTTGTTTTGGTTCGTTTTACTTTCTCTTGGATTTTTAACACCATTATGTGCTCCTATGATACTTCAGAATGACTTGGCTCCATGATTCACTAATTGGATGCTTTGGTTTGGTGTTTCTTAATTATGAAATTCTTTTCTTCTCAGGTGTGTTTGGCCTCCAGGATGTGATTCTCAGTTGCTTTAGTGAGATTTGTCTCCATGATGCACTTCTTGGTTTCTTTAGAGTTTATAGATCAGAGATCATGCTTCAACCAGCTAGCCTTGTGGCATGCTCTTGGAGGGTGTTTTTATGGTTCTTCTGGAGATGATGCTTGAATGTTTCTTCCAAGAGTGGGGATCTAATTTTTTATGGATGCGGTGTGAAATGATTGTGTGGTTCCTCTTTTCAAGTTTCTCTGGCCTTCAGTGATGGTGATGGGTTTTCTCGTCAGATGATGATGGTTTTGTGATGTTTAGATATCTTTTATTTATTTTTTAGTATGTCTACCGTTTTACATTTGGGTACCTATTTTCTTAGGATTTTGAGTCTTATTTTTAAGGCATTTGTGCTGCTTTCATGTAATGAGTTCCCTATTCTCCTAGTCTTTAAAAAGGTTTTCATTCCCCTAATATTTAATAAAAGGGGGATTGACCCTCAACCTTTACAAAAAAATCTAGAGGCCATTTTCATATTAAGGTCTTAATTGAAAATTTCTATTTCTAAGGGGGATTTGGGAAATCCTCTCGAATCAAGTTTGATTTCAAAATTTGAGTTATTTGAGAAAGTATAGTTATGATGGTCATGCTTCCTTATCCCATCAGGTTAGGCATCTCGTTTGAGTAGTGACCACATTTCACCTCATATTGGTTTTTGACTTGGTTCCTCCTATTTTAGACCTTTTAATATAATAAAGGGATAATTAGGGATGATTAATTTTAAATTATTAAACACATAAAATTGAAACTATGAATATTAGAGGGATAAATCATAAATGACATATGTTCTACAAACTATGAATTTGTATGATTCAGTCTACGTTAACCATGATATATTTACTATCATAAAATATTTTAGGAATATTTTTCTCCCATAAAAATGGTTTTTAATGGGATTGTGAATTTACCAAATAATAGCCACTAGGAGTGTCAAAACAGGTGTGCAGTAAGGCCCATTGTTATGCACGAGTTCCTGATCGATCCTAGATCAATACAATATTTTCAAGGTTTTCACCCCTAGGTATATTATGTTGGATCCACATCCACTTGTAGTATCGATAAATGGAATTATTTTCTTAGAAACCACTTATTAAATAATTTAAAAAAATTAGGGTTGTTTTTCTATATTTATTATTATCGCTAAGGATTTTAATAGAGTTTTCTAATCCCAATCCTAGAAAAACAAGAATTTCCTTTGATACCAACTATAACAAACCTTGTCTTTATTAAGAATCAATCCATGATTTATTACATAAAAGATAACTTATTAGAACCTATAAGTTTGATTATACTAGTGTATTTGGGGTATTATGTACATATAACATACTCTTGATACATGGATACAATAATATTATTGAAAATTTCATTATCATGCTTCTGAAATTACAATGATTTTAAAACATCATGAGATATCCTAGGGAGATACATATGAAAGAAGTGATATATAAAGCCTAGTAAGAGAATAAACGAAATGTAATTGGGTAAATAAATACATGTGATCCAAGAGGCATTATAATGTGACATAAGAGGTGAGAATCATAATCATGAATGATGAGGCACGATATAACATGATAGCATAAAAGAAACATGGGAAAATGGTAAAAACATAAAACATGGAATCATAAGAATAAGTAAAGGTTAAAAACCAAGAACTCATAATATAGTGTTCTTAGTATAACCTCTCACATGCCTTACATGACATATCATGAGATTAAAACATTACCCAATATATTAGAGCACTATTTGGGAACACCCATCAAATACATATCATGTACATGAATAAGTGTGACACATAGATCAAATAATATAAAAATGAATTTTGTATCAATTAATCCCAAGATTGAGGAGTGTGGGTTACATACAAAATAATTATAGGTATATATAGATTAATACTCTTGAGTAGAAATAGATATGGAAATTCACTTCAGAATCATTTCATACAAAAAACCGTAGTGAAACTTTGACAACAAAACATAGTACTTAAAGATTCAAAAAAAAAGTTTAATGAGTAAAAAATGGGTCTATAATATTTCTTAAAAAAAAATTAATGTATTATGGATTTGTTAAAATATTACCCAATATTATTAATTATAAATAAAAAGTCATAAAATAAATAATGTGCTTGAATAAAGAAAAGAATGAGGGGATCCCTTACCTTGAGAGAGTGTTTCCAAAAGATTGGGAGGGGCTTATTGATATATTGGTGGAACCTTAGTAGGGATCTAGAGAGTTAATAGAAAAGTAAGGATCTTATAAAAGGTTTTTTATTGAAGATAAATGTGAGATTAGGTGGGTTTATATGGGATAATAGAAGGGAGTTCATTATTATTTCCCGAACTTAGGTTTTGGACTCTATATAATAAATTAATAAAAAAACAAATAACTTACTATGATTTTCCCATGGTTTCTTCCAAATAAAACAATTTTTAATTATTTTATAAATACATAAAATGATAACAATTAAATAACAGCTTTGGTGATGTGGAAGTGATTAATGTTTACAAATAATTGATTTTAAAGACATAAAATATAATATAAGTTTTGGAGGATTCATAAAGGGTTTATAAAATAAATTAAATAATATAAAAGAATTTTTTTTAAATTATAAACATATATTTGGTTGTTCATACCTTTTATGGAACATATTACATCACTTTTGGGTCATTATGATATCATAATACACAAGATATATTTATATTGTATTTAAATTTTATCTGAAAATTTGACTATCTCAGAAATTTTGAAAAATTCACTGTTGGTTAATTTGAACTCAATGATTACAAAAATAATATTTATTTTATAAAAATAAATCTAAATATAAAAATTTAAAATTTAAATTAAAATCCCCATTTATAGAAAAATAATGTTTTTTTACAATAACAGTTTTCTGACCCTTATAAAAATTAAATTTTTTATTTATAAAATTTTATTATCATTTATATTTAAAATATATCATTTAATAATAATATTTTATTAAAATATAATTTAGTTTAAAAATTCATTAATTCATAAAAATTAATTTCTTAATTTAAATTTCATATTACCCAAAAATAAAATTTGTGTTTTGTTGTATAAAAATAATTTTTTTAACAAAATTATTTCATAATTATTTTTAAAGTAAAACAATAAGGATTAAATACAACAATTATTTTATTTAAAATAAAATATATATATATATATATATATATATATATTATTAGGTTCTTGATACACATCACTTTATTATACTAACAAACACCTTAAGGGTAAGGTGTGTGATAATGTGATTTTCTTGGGGTGGTTCAGTGAACATGGTTTGGGCAATGATATTGATGAACTTGAACATCTCATATAAATGGGTTTTCTCATGCTTCTGTTATTGAATCTCTGATTGGGATTGGTTAAGAGAAAATCCCAAACATGATATCTCAATCATAATATCTGATAAATGGACTTCATATAGTATGATCCTATTGATCAAGGCCACCACTTTGTTCGTGTCAATTGGATTTGTCATAACCCTTAATATATACTAATAATAAAATAACTATTCAATGGATATAATATTAAAGTTTGGGATGATTATTGGTATTTTAAATCAAATAATATATAATTTTCCGAAAAACTAAATAAGTGGATGTGTTTTCTATAAATTTATTACTTAATAATACATTTAATTTAACCAAAAAGGTAATTTTATTTTTAAAAGTTTGGGTTGTTACACTGATTGTCACAAAATATATTTAATGGCCTCTCAACCTCAAATTTCAAATCAACTATCTATAAATCCATCCATAAAACCTGTGTATATGCACGAGTAACATCTAAATACTCTACTTTTGATGCACTAAATGTCACTAAATTTTTATTCTTACTGTACCAACTCACACATCCCTCACCAATGATGAAAGTCCCACCCAAGGTAGATCATATTTCATTACAATCACCAACCTAATTTTCATCAGTGAATCCAAGAAAAGTAATTTTTTTTCTAAATATGTATAACATTCCATAATTCAATATTCCTTTCACATATCATATAACTTTATTTTCTTCAAGAATGTGTGACTCCCTTGGATCACTCAAAAATATGATACAATGTTTCACTACTTAAGCTATGTTTGGTTTTAAATATGTCAAATACAAAACTCTTCCATTGACTCTTCTGAACTCTTTTTAATAAACATTTTTATTATTTTCATCTTTATAGAGTTTGGTTCCAACCAAAATTAGAGTTTAAGTACATCATGATTATTTTATGAATTTTTTTCAATAACTTTCTAGCATATTTTTTCTTGAGAGAAAAATATAAAATTTGTTTTATTCTCAATATGTAGTCCTAGAAAATAATTCATTTCTCTTAGTATATACATCTCAAACTACTATTTCATTTACTAAAAAAATTCCACACTAAGACACTCTTGGTCACTAGAATAAAATTATTTCATCAACATAGATAATGATAATCAATGCACCTATGGAAAACTCCTTGACAAATAAATTTCTATCAAATTTTAAAATTTTGAAGTTAATTTGACTCAGGCATCTATCAAATTGTGAGTAGAAAGCTATAGGATCCTATTTTAATCCATACAATTCTTTTATCAGTATAAAAAACATGATATCATAAATATATAGGATAAAACCATATATTTGATCCATAAATAATTCTTATTAATAATTATAATTTAAAAATAATATTTCACATCCATTTGATAAACTTCATGGTTCTTCCATACAACCACTACAAAAAACATATTGATTATCTCAAGACTTGAAATTGGAGAAATGGTTTCTTTAAAGACTATACCTTCCATTTGATAACACAATTCATATACCAGTTTATAATTCTTTCTTATCAGTTCAGATTTCTCGTTCATTTTTTTCTTTTAAATACATATTTTATGGCAATCAAATTTTTATCTTTGGGCCTTAGCACTAATTCCCAAGTGCATTTATATTTAATTTGAATTAGCTAATCATTAATGTCTTGAACCAACTATTCATTCTTCATTCCTTTATCCATAGTTCTCTGTTAAAATTGTGATATAATAGATATTTGGTCATCAAATCTTAGTATTATTATAGTTTTAATAGGATCTATTTGACCACTAATGATATTTTATATTTCAACTTGTTTATTCAACCTTAAAAACTATTTTTATTTACTTCAATAGCATCTTGTTCATCACTGGAATTTTATAAATCAATATCAATAATATTTGGTTCAACTTCATCTTCTTTTTTCAACCTATTGTCTTGAAGTCTACATTCTTTCTAGTTTAGAGAATTCCAAATCTACCCCATTTTATTGACTTAATGTGAACTAATTTTCAAAAAAATTAACCTCATAACTTTATTCAAACTTGTGAAACCTCTTTTTCCAACACTTCCACCCACTAGAATTAGATAAGTATCTAATAAATACCCCGTCATTAGCTTTTTATTCAATATTTCATAGCTTACCACCTTTGATCTTTATAAAAAATGGACTAATAAAAACTTTGAAGTTCTTAATAATTGGATTCTTATTATACTACATATTATATAGAGTAATATTTGTCTTAGGTTTCAGAAGAAATCAGTTCTGAAAGCGTACAATAGTATATACAACTTCTCTCTACATATATATTTTGTGAATTTATTTTCAGAAGGAATTTTTTCCTATTTAAAAAATGATTATATTTTCCTTTTTAAAACACCATTATATTGGGAAGTATATGTTGTGTTGAATTGATTCTTGATTCCATGTTTGGAAAGATGGATTTAAAATAAATCACATGCATATTCCTTGTTATTATCAGATATCAATTTCTTGATGAATAATCCCAACTCTTTTTTAACTTGTCTCTTGAAAAATTTGAACATCTTAATATATTTTAATTTTTACTTAATTAATAACACATTTGTAATTTTAGTGAAATCATCAATAAATGTGACGAAATATAGATAAAATATTATACAATTCTTCTTTATGAGACTATGTAAATCCGTTTTAATGATCTCTAGTGGTATAGTGTAGAGAATATAAACCTTATTGTGATATTTTTGATTCATATTCCCTTTTTTCAATGTTAAAAAAACACCAGTATTCTCTTTTTTTAGATTGGGGAAATCTCTTATAAGATCATGTTTTTGAATTTTTATTCAGCTTCATTGTCTAAGATGAACAATCCTTCCATTACATATCATGCTCTCATATTTTTACCCTAGTACTATAAATTCATTGGATCACCAAATAAAAATAGATTACCAAACATTATTTTTCCATGTGAAACAGTACTCAAATAATATAAGTTATTTTGATACACGATTCCTCAATAGCATCTACATAATGTTTACTAAACTCAACATATTGTGATTTAGCCCCTACACAAAAAATAAATCATTAAATTTAAGATTTTGGGCTTCAATTATGGTAGTGATGATCACTTGGATTTTTAGATAAAAACCATTAACAAAGGTTACTATTACAACTTATTTTTATAAATATTTTCAAAATATTTAGATCACATGTATTGTGGGAAAAGAACCCACTATCACGAACTCGTGACTTAGTTCTTTTTTTATCCTTTAAATAAATTTAGAGTAGATATAATTTTTCTACCATGGGATTTTGAATACCCAAGACTTTTTCCTCATAGGATACCTCTCTTAGAAATGTTATTATAACATCCCATACCATCTCACTATGAAAAATAATTGGCCCGATGGTGCCATGTGACCTCAGGTGAGCCTCCCCGAAAGCCAAATTCTTTCGACTACAGTGGGAGACCAAGAAGATACTATGGGTAGTATATACCTCCAGTATCAGAGTGAACAGTAATGGATAAAATAAATAAGCGTCATAAATAAAATAATAAACCTCAATGTATGTTGGAATAAATAAGCATCATATGAAATGATAATAACAATTCGAGACATAAAATCATATAACAGTGATCACAACTCGGCTGACCATACATACAAAATGAAATAAGTGAAATAAAAAAGGCTCCACTACATCTCTGAGACATAACTCACCCAATCTATTGATATAATCTAAGCTATATTTCTCAATCATGAAATACCGATCCTAGGCTTCATCCCAACTCATGCATGAAATTACCAAGTGAGAGTTTCTTGGGTATGAAAATGAAATGGCAGCCTAAGAAGGTTGTGAGTACAAAAATCATCTTGGAACCACCAATACAATCCTGTAAATAACTGGAATATGTAATATATGTGCTTGTTCCATGATCAGAATAAAGAAAGAACTACTAAAATATAAATAAATAGACCACTAACAATAATTTCTTCAGATAGTGCTAGAATGTTTATGATCATGTCACCTAGACCATGAAAACCCATGTACTACATGAAATACTATTATTGATCATTAGGTCCAAGACCCAGATCAACCATACATAATTAAGTTAGTGTTAGGGTGTCTTTGAGCACGTTTTCATAACCGTGCCAATTTATACAATCAACAAGGGACACCCCAATATAAAAAATAGTAACATGGACTTGGGTAATTCCTCTATAAAGCTCCATCCCAATATTAGATCAAACCTAGTCTTCATATCCGTTACATCCCCACAAATAGTCTCACCGACCTCCTATACGGGGGTTTTCTCAGCTAAAGCATAAGCCCAAAAATATCATGGACCCCCTATAAGAGTTTTCTCCTCCACATATCATAAAATAAATCACCAACCGTAGGGATTATTCTATATCAAATAAAGGACTCTCCCAAATGGAATTTTTGATTCAACCAAAACAAAAATAAACTATAAATAATAAAGATAAAAAACCCAAGGGTAAGACCATCACCAATTTACTAAAAGTTATTGCATGCCCTCTGAATAGGGTTAACATTGAATCAGTGTAACACCCCAGGTTTTAGGAGTCATAATAATAGTAGTAGTAATAATAATAATAATAATAATAATAATAATAATAATAATTGATGTCTATAATTTTAAATAACATTTCACTATTCTTTAAAAGTTATTAAAAGAAGATTTTAAAATGTTTCCTACAAGATATGAAACAAAATAAAGACTGTTTGTTCATTGATATGTGAAACATTACAATAAAATCACATAAAACTAAGTACTTCACACCATGGATTATTATCCAACATGGATGAAGTGAATCCATTAAAAGTGTATAAAAAATAGGGTACAATAAATAAAAAGGAATAAAATATTTATGACAAGGAAATCTCATGGATAAACATCATCCTTGGGGATCACCAATAGCCAAATAAACCTATAATAAGTAAGATAACCCAAAAGGAGAAAGAATTATGGGATATATATAATATGAAATATGAAATCTACTTTGAAAAGTGATATTGGAATGAAAAAATGATTTAGTAAGTAATATATATGAATGAAAATTTTTTATTATAAATATGATCATTGAAAATATAGTCATTGAAAATATGGTCGTTGAAAATATGGTTTTTGGTAATATATCCAATAGTTATACTAATTTCATATATTTTTAAGTATTAAATTTGAAATAATATAAATCACAATGAAATAAAAATATGATATTAAAATTATATATATAAATATATACATTACATATAAATGTTATTATTATTATTATTATTATTAATGTTTTGTAATATATATATATATAATTAAAATAAATATTTTTATATAAAGTGAGTAGTAAAAGTAGTTTTTAAAATATAAATAAATAATTTTAATGGTTAAAGCGTATTTAATATAAAATTAATATTTCTTTTTTTTTTCAAAGACAAGTTATGTTATGAATTTTATATTTTACCCTAATAAAATAAATTTAAAACTTTTAAAATATTATTATATATTAAAAAAAAATTATCATCTTTTAAAATATAAATTGATATGAAATAATTTTAAGAACCCTTAATGTTTAAAGTGTTTTTTTCAATAAAATTAGTTTTTCTTTATATTTTGTGTTTTCATTTAAAAAATAAATTTATATATTATATAATATTAATTAGATAAATATAACTTCATTTTTGGATTTATAATGTGTAAATTATATTAGCATAAATTTTTGGGACATTTATAAAATGATGGATTTTTTGGTGAATAATAAAAAATACTATTTTTTCAAATAACATGACTTTTATGACATTATTAATATATAAGTGTGAATTTTAAATTTATAAAAAAAATTATATGAATAAATATATATTTTATAATTGTTTTTATAGTTTTAATTTTTTTTATTAATGAACAAATATTTGACATTTTATAATTTATGTTATATTTTTTAGAAATATTGTTTTTAATAAATTATACATTTAGTATTTTAAAATTAATTTTTATCAATTTTAAAAATAAAATCAAACATAATGGATTTAAAATTTTGAATCATTATATATAAATTATATAATAATTACTATTTTTTAATTTTTCATAAGGGATAAATTACCTTGGTAGAAACTAGTTATCATGGAAAAAACCAAACCGGTGAAAATGGGTAACTTAAGAGTAGAAGGGAATAACATGTCAAAAAATTGTTTTAAATTAAGTTTTTGACATATAAGTCGACATTATTTCATCTAAACTCCATTATTTCTCAATTTTGTGCTAGTTTTCTCAAGAATGACTTTCCATTATTGATGAGTTTTAGGAATTTACAAAAATACCATCCCATTTCACTTATAAAAGTGGCACTTCTATCCTCACTTACCTTCATAAAAAACCCCATTATTTAAAACCAAAATCTACCCAAAACTCTCATAAACTCTATTATCCACCTTGAGTATGTTCTGGTCTTCTCAAAATTGTTGGAACCATGAAAAATGCAGGAAATTGCGTATGTTTTGTGTTTATTGTCAATCCTCATTGGATGTTTAGAAAGTTTTATAGGAAAGGGATCATATAGATCAAGAGGGCAACAAAATTGAAGGTGGTGCCATTTTCCAGTGTTTAAAAAATTTTTGGGCCTAAAAATTTGAAAATGGAGAGATGCGGTTTTAGAAAAGGAATGTACAGGAAATATTGAAGTGGTGCACAAAAAAAATGAAATGTGCTCTAAATTGGTTTTTCATGAAAAAGTGAAATTAAGTTGTAATTTTCACAAAAAAATTGATTTAGGATCAGAACACTGAAAAATGGAAAAGGCATGAGGTGTGAAAAAAATCTGGAGATGTGCACAAAAAAGGTTCTTGTACGAAATGCATTGCGTGCAGAATGAGAGTTTTTGCATTACATAGTGGGTTTTGCATGCAGGGGTCAGAAACACCTATAAATAAGATGTGACCCTTCTAATTTGGCGCAACTGAAGACTTAGAGAATATCGGAGCTCTAATGCGCGTAAAAATTACACTAAAAGGGAGGTGCGGGAAAACATAAAAGTTACATGGAAAAGTTAAAGTTGAATGTAAAAGTTGAGGTTCCACATAAAGGTTGTAGTTGCGTGAAATATTTCCATGAAAAAGGAAAATCTTGCGCACCAAATAAGATCTTGCACACAAATAGTGAATCTTGCACACAAATAAAAATCTTGCATGCAAAAGTAAGATCTTGCATGCACAGAGTAGGTGTTGCACACAATTGTTAGTGTGAGATGATTACATGTTTTTATTATCTGTTTTTTGTGTTCAAAACATTCAAGTGAATAAATTCAGGAATTCGATACAATTAGTGTCTCATGATGGACTGAGACAATGACTTCAATAAAAATTGGTTGAAGTGACCCTAAAGTCAATGAACTGAGTAGGACTTATCCCATATCCCTGAGAAAGGGGGAGTCGACGGAAGTGTTTAGAGGGACGTAGTGATATATCCCTAAATTATTATAAAGGAAGTGTTCCAGGCACAAAGTGACTATGACCGAACATTTAATTCAAAATGTAATGAAGATTAGTGGACTTAGGTATGACCAACACACTGTTGGCATATGCTCCTTGGGCGTAGCCCTTTGTGGTAAACCAAGTAAAAGTGTTGTGTCATCTCCTTGCTTTCATTTGACTGATAGATTTAACAAGTTTATACCAATGTGGTAACAAGATCCACAACTTTAAAAAACAAGTTGAAACCCCGATTCATCACTCCCCTCTTAGGGTGTTCTGAGGCCCTTCAAAAATTCCATCCCTCAAAGGTTTAACCCCCATCACAAAGGAGATATTCTAATCAGTAAGTTATAGATATCTAACCACTCCTCCCTTTTTCCTATTTATTTATGTGCTTTTATTTTTCTATATATTTATTTTAAACATATTATAGTGATAAAATTAGTATCATTATTATGATTATATTTTATTATAATGATTGTTCAATCATTAACCACCCTCCTTTTTTCAATTAATAAAAATATATAAATCATTTGTTGTGTGGACTATCGTATATATGAAAAAACATGTTTCATTTTACTTAACCACATTAAAAGGACAGTCTTAATAGGATATTTAGTATATAATTATTACATTTATGACATATATTATATTCATAAATGATAAACCATACCTGTTATATGGAAAATGAAATCTCCATCCATGCCTATGTATGGAATACTACCTCCATGGAAGGATTTACTTCTATTTTTCTTTTCATCACCACCTTAGATGGTTGGTCATGATAATGATTTTAAGGGATAAATATGATGTTTATAATATCATTAAGGTTATTTTATAACAAATTAGAGAACCTATTAATGATATTATAGAAAAAAATTTTTCGTTAATTCAATCGTTTAAAACAAGCTTACAAAGAGGAAAATATTTTAATTAAATTATCAAATATTTTTTACTTTACATTAATTATTAATATAATTTATTTATAATTATAACATATCACACTAATAAACACTAAATTATTTCATTTTTCTCCTAGTTTAATTATATTTCAACTAAATGACCTCAAAATTATCCATTAAGTATGACATGTTCATTTTCAGGTCGATTTGACCACCTACTTGAACAATGCTATGGGATTATGTCATGGATGATTATGAAAACTTAATTCCTTTCATGATATGATATATATATATATATAATGTTTTTGTTTTAGTTTTTTAAATGATACATCAATATTTAACTTGTTAATTAACAAAACACCCATCGAAGGATAAAAATCACCGAAAAATGTTCATTTTCGATTTCATATTCTAGGACATAGAATAATGTTATCATGAAAGGAATTTTAAATATAAAAAATAATTATAATTAATAAATTATAGTTACATCAATTAAATTTTATTTAACTTTTTAAGAAGAATGAATACTGACACTGCTCTTACGAAAATATTTTAAAACGACCATGATTACCCACATTCGACATTGGAAATAAGAAATAACTAACAAATATAAATATAGATAATAATTATAAATTAATTTTATAAAAGGTTATGTTTATGAAAAATTTTATTAAATAGTTTGTTAAGATATTTTTTTTGTAAATGATCTTAGATTTCATTCGACTTAGTTGGAAAACAAGGTAAGGGGTTCTTTGTCTCAATTTTAATTTCTTGAGATTCATTTCTTAATGTGCACCATGATAATTTTAATAAAATGTGATCAATACTCAATTAATATATTTTAAAAAATTGATTTGGTTTTATGATTCATATAATATAATTTATTTAAATGGTTGTCAATTCAAAAAATACCCAACTTGAAAGTGGTTTTGACTATAGTGTGTCTGAAACCAAAAGAGTTTCACATCCAATAATATTTTCAAATAATGATTTTTATTTAAATACAATACATATGAGGAATTAAAATTATCTATTAAACCACTCATATATTTTCATTTTATATTCATATTATTTTTTAATTTTCCCTCAATATTTTATTACCCCTTGACTTATATTTTACTTGAAGTGTTTCTTATAAGTGAAACTGACCCCAAATTTTTTAGCCAGGAACCTCACTCTTCCACGTCCCAATTCATTAGATGTTTTTAAAAATATCCTTATGTATACCAAAATAATTTATTAAGGTCATTTTATATTACTTTATATTATTCAAATTTAATTATTTTTTTAATGTTTACCACATTGGCTATTTTCATCAAAGCGTAAAAAATTCATTTTAACATTTTTCATGTAAAAACCACTTGACACTATATTTTTAATTTTATATGATACTTAATTTATATTATTTAATGTTTTTATAAAATAAAAACTTAATCCGCTTTATTTATGAATTATTTATTTATAATTTTTTTCATAAATACAATGCATGTTTTTTATTTCCAAAGTGTTTTTTCCCTATTCACTTAAAAATTAGATTCATCTAAATTTGCATCATTTAAAATAAATTATTCTTGATCAAGGATATTATTCTAATGTAACATTAAACATTATTTATCTATAATACTTATGTAATTCCATTCTACATTGGAGAAATGATCTATCACTACTTTTGTCTTACCTAATAATTTTTGATGTATAACCATAATTTTTCTTCCAATTCCATTCCTCTATGAATACCCTATTCTTCTTTCCTTTGATTGAAGGGTGTCCACCAAGATTCCATATATAAATTTATGAGGAAGAATTATCTTCTCACCCATAACCCCTTTATCTATACAGTTTAAATAAAATATGATTTATTTTCATCATTGAATGGTATTTACCTAGAATGTTTTTTAATGTCATTGAACAAACATTTATTTTCCATAGATTTATCATGTTGTTATTATTAATGGAATTATTAATTATTTAATTATGTAAATCGATATGAAATACATTTTTATTACATGGATTCTTTATTCTATAAAAATGAACTATGTTCATTTTTAATGTTTTATGAAACACATTTTATTTCATGGGTTCTTTATGATCATATAAGTGGTTTATTTGAAGTATAACTCATAAGTATGGTTGATGTAGAGTGGGGTATTTTATCTCCATAAAATGCATTGGTTTAAAGTTTATATCTCATGAGATAAGTTTTAGTGTGTACATTTTTGTTTCTTATAATCATAGGAACAGATGGTGTCACTCATGAAAGTAATGTTCCATATACTAAAGTGTTTTCCAAATTTGAAAGATGTTTCACAGTTTTATGCTTATTATCATGAATATTTTATTATCCCATGGCTCATATTTGTTGAGTTATTTTTTGACTAATGTATTATTTTATGTCAAGGAATATACCATTATTTATGATCTAATATTTTTTTGGGTATCATTTTCTTATGTATCTTGATTATACAAATAATCTTGTCTTAGGTTCACTTACGATATTTTGTTTTTATCGCTTATGTTTACCATTACTGAGCATCTGATCTCACCCATTTCTTATATTTCCATTTCCCTTAATATATTGAAGATTTTATTTTATGGATAATTTGTGAGAGATATTAAAAACTCATTATGGATTATGAAATTTATCTTATAATGGAAAAAATTTCCTTTAGTGAAAAGTAAATGGGTTTTATTAGTTAATATTTTTTCAGAATTCTCTAAAACTCTAAAACTAATAGTTATTAAGAATTTATTGTAATGAAATATATTATTTATTACATTTATATTATCCTAACTAGTTTAAATACCATGAGGGGGGGGGGGGGGGGGTGAATCAGTGCAAGATAGATTAAAATAACTTACCCTTATGGATCTTGTTTCATTGTAAAAAAACACTCTTATATACCTTTCTCATAGTAATATATGAATTGAAATGAAATCATGCACGAGACACATCAATTTTACTTTGTTCACTCTCATTGGGCTAAATCTAAGGAGCATACAATGATAACGTTCCAATGCACTACAATTATTTAGGATCACTTCCAAATAAAGGTTTGTGATATATCACTTTTATTCCTAGGCTCACTACCATTACAATGTTTAGAGTTAGCTCAGTCCTTTCCCAGGGGTCACTCCCTAACTCTCTTTCTATGGATCATTATCAGTTGAAATGAACACCTTATTTCTATACCTTTTCTTACTACTCCAAAAAGGACCCACACACAATATATGGACATGTAGGTCCTTATCAATAACGAATGAACTCTAAATTATAGATAGATTATCAGTTAAAGTCCTTTATGGTATGCTTATTCACACCTATGAAAACATCTTGATGTAGCACTTCCACTTTCCAGACAACTGGAATGAATATATCTTTGTTGTAGACACAACAATTACCTTCACTTTGGAAATATCTTTAAGAGATACCAATTATTCCTTTCACTGCATTGAACTTTGCAGTGAATGAACTCCTTATGAAATTATTTTTTAACGGTTCAGATCCTCTTTCTACTTATTCTCAATCATAATTAAGATATGAAAATGATAATTCTCATAGTGTAATGTAGGCGCATATCTCCATGTGAAAGACTCTAGTGTGATACCCCTGTGTAAGACCCTGGTATATAACTCCTTACTTAAGATCCTGTCATGTACCCTTGTACGAGAGCCTAGCACATACCTATTTTATGATTTGTACGAGATCTTGGCATGTACCTCTAGCGTTAACCCCTTGCACAAACCCTATTCATGCTTTGCATGATCTCTTGAAACAAACCCTAGATTGAACTCCTAGTGCGAACCCTATTCATGCTTTGCATGAGTGTTTGGCACAAACCTTATTCACACTTTTCACAAGAATTTATTTAGATCATGAAAAACACTTATATAATTTATATTCTTTCATTAGTACTCTCCACAAGCCTCCTTTATGAGATCTCTTTGAGAACCTATTTTGAAAGTTCTCTATGTAAACCTACTTCCTGAACATTACTTCAGACAAATATTTTAAGAAAAACGTTGTCAATATTTAAGGGAAAGTTGGTGGTATTAATAGGAAAGTTTACACCTCCTTAACTCTAAAAATAATGGACAACCATCTGTTTTATCGCCTCATCACTCACACACTTTGAGTCACCATCGCAAGATCAATGCACGAATCTTTTCCACGCTTTGCATGGGATCTGAGTGTGACCTTCAAAGAAAATCCTAAGCTCTATACGAGATCCCATAATTAGATCCAAAGGCAATCATGAGTGATGTGTGAGATCCCATAATGATCTCCAAAGAGAATCATGTTCTTCATAAACTTCAAGGGGGAGTCCTATTCACACTTCACAAACCTCTGGGTGCAAGTCCTATTCACGCTCCATGGACATCTAGTAATGAGTTAGCTTTCATGCTTTGTGTGAGGCCTTGGTGTGATTACACTTTTTTTCTTTATACAACTCCCTCACATTAGTCCACTTTCACACTTTGCATGATTTTGTGGTGCTAATATACCTGCACTCTTTACATGAGTACCTTATGTGAGTCTTCTTTCACACTTTTCATGAGTCCCTGGTGTGAGTCCTACTTCGTGATTTTTTAGAGTCCCTCATGAAATTATATTTTTTCTCTTTGTAAAAGTATCTAGTGTGAGTCTTATATTTCTATTTGTGTGAGATTAAAGGATTCTCCCTTGCACGAGATCCAACATTCATGCTTTGTATGAGATTAATGCTAACTCACCCTACCTTATTTGACAAGCATCTATTTTCAACAACCTCAAACCTTGTCAACAAACACAATCAACCCAAAAGAACCATAATGAGTGATTTTTTTCTACATTATCCCCATTTGGGTTTGTTGATAACTCTTCAAATTTTAATACCACATTATCGATTCTTCCATCTTCTAATAAGAAATTCACTTTTTGCGATTTTGATAGTGATCAAATTTTTACTCAACACAACTCTAATCCCACATGATCCATTCTCAACATGAGAAATACAAGTAGCATAAATAGTTTATAAATAAAACACTCCATTCTAAAAAAATTCAACTGGTTTCATCACAAACCTCGTCTATTGTGACATATAACCTTTGATTGATCATCTTTATAATATTCATAATTAAATATTCCCCTACATTACTACAACCTTATCAGCTTCTCCCTTTATATTCAATAAGAATTCTCCCATTTTGTAGCCACAATTTCTCCCAATTTTATCAATGAACCCGAAGGTCACTTTATTGTGGTCTGTAACATGGTAAAAACATCGATCAATATATCAGGGAAAAGAACATCATAATTTAGGGATAGGTGGTCCCACATATATAGTTTTTCATGTGTGAGGAGTTGACTGAACTCTAAGAGCCATTAAATTCCATTCAAACACTTCTTTGGGTAAGGCCCCTATCAGAATGTCTAAAACATATAGTTCTATAAGAACATACTCTAACATAACATGACCTTACACCACATTCTCCTTGATAAAATGATACTAGGTTTCAATCTTCTTTTCCCTTGAGTGATGGAATGTATTTTTATTGATATTTATCACACTTTAATTATCTTAGTGGATTATAATATGAAACTTCACTTCAAATCCCATATCATCATGTTGCTGCTTCATCTACAATACCTTCCTTATCTTATCTAATTACCACCACAATTTATTTATTTCCTATCATATGGGAGGTGAATCCAAAATAAATGATCTGTATTACAATGTGATATTATGTTTTGAAAGTATTTTCTTCAACCACTATCTATTGATATCTCTTCTTTTTATCCATGTTTTGACTTCATTTCTAGTACAGATTGATAATCATGATCTTCCTAAAAGTATGATGGACCAACTTCATCTTACAAAGCTGAAAATAATTTTTCCATTTTCATCTCATTTGATAATACACTAATATTATTATTATGAACACAATCAATATACTTTTACTTATTCATCTACATTGTTGATGAGAAATATCTTTCCATGTGTCTGAATGCTCCACACACAAAATATTGACCATCGAATGATGTCCCAGTGAATTGATCTCGGTATGGTGGCCTCTTGACTGCGTTGTCATGACACGTAAAATTTATTATATTTATAAAGTTGATTTATAGTCTAAGTAATACCCTAGGTCGTCTTCCAAGGAGCGTTGGTGGGATTTAGAGTGTGTGTTTTTACTAAGATGTACTAAAATAGGGGGTGGTTTTGAAAATAGTTTTAGGATAAAATTACAAAATTGAAAGTTTAAAATTTAAGAAAACAAACAAATTTTGAAAAGTATGAGATAAAAGGGTTCATTTTGAGTTCACTAAACACTTCCAAGTTCATCATTATTGGATATTACTTTAGGATTGGAGTAATTATTTGGTGGAAATTAATTGGAATCCCGATTAATTTCTATGCCTTTATTTCATTGCTTGAAGAACCAAACCTTGACATAACATTCATATTGTCAAGGCCCAGAACATATTAATGGAAGAAGAGCTTCCAAAGTAGATTGAAATCTTAAGTAAGTGGGTAAAAAATGATTCTTGTGTTGTCCAATCAGAACAACACAAGTCACACACTCAAAATCTCACACCGATCGGTTAGAAATTAAGTGTATCTCAATCACATGAATCAAAAAAATAATTAAAAAATACAATTTTGTAATATACATGGAAAGAAATGTTTTCAAACCAAAATTACTCCAAACCAGTAGCCAAAATAGTAATTTTAACCTCTTTGACAAGTGCGTATCTCTTTCACAGCGAACACCCACCGTTTATCTCGACATCTAGAGGAGGAGGAAGCTCGGGTGGAACTCCTTCTTCATTATTGACCCCCATATGAAGATAGGGGCCTCCAGAACTTCAAGGATGAGGAGGAGAATCCTATAGAACTTTAAAATTGTAGATTTTCACTTTTGGTTCGAAATTACAAATGGGGAGCCCAATGTTCCATTTTATAGAAAATGAGAAGGTTGTTTTGAGCACACAGATTTCTTAAAACCAATTGTCACATGGGTTTCAACCTCCAGAAAGACTTATCTCGCTTTGGTGAAAATAAAAAATATTTATCCCCACCTCTTAGATCTCCCCACTTAAATTTTGGCACAATTTGGACAGCTAGAATCCGATATATGGATATATCACAGTACACCACTTTTGAATTTTTTCCGATTCGATATGCTGGAAAAATAAGGTCTTTTGGGCATCGTAGAGGATAAATGTGGATTTAGTTCGTTCACATGAAATGTATCCCATTATATTTCAGACCAGAAAACAAAATTCAAGCCCATTTGGAAGCAAATTTTAGTTGAAATATTAAGTTGAGTCTACTAGTGTGCATGGATCCTGCGCAGTTTGGCCCATTTTTCTTGGACATCATAATGGGCCCTCCAAATCCCCTTCTCCTGCAATTTAATCATCAAAAAAAGTAATAGTGAAATTTTTAACAGTGATAAACACAAAATAAATGATTCAAAAATGGATTTTTTTTATAATATTCAATTTAAAACAAGTTTAGAACAGTGGTGTAAGGGTGAAAATGAAACAGTGAATCGCGGTGCGATCACACACCTACACCTAAACACCTGCACTCTCGGGTAAAGTTAGATTTTCAAAAATTATGCATGTAGATATTTCCAACTTCATATAGATTTAAAATTAAATGAAAATTTAATTCCAGATGGAAATGTGATCAAAGCAAAAAAACACACCAAGGAATTATTCTCAATGATCATTGAAAAAGACATCTCAAAAATTGTATCTAAATGAAATTACAAGAGATGCATGATACCAATAAAAGAATATAATTTAAAATTTAATAATTTCACTAAATCTCCATGTGTGTGTGTGAAAACCATTTCATGCTATTCTTTCCAATTTTTATGGAGTAAATATAAGTAATTTTAATAATTATCTACTTTCAAGATCCTTTCCACTAAATTTTCCCCACATCCATTGCAATCAAATTTCAAAACCAACCCACTTAAGAATTATCAAAAGTTAAACCATAGTCCCCCAACATAGATATCCCCATACATTATACATTTCATTACTCCCCTTATTTATTATTATTTTTTTCAAAATTTTCACTTGAAAAAAATCTCACACTCTTCTCCCAACCCTAGTTTGATCTCCTCACGACACCGATTGTAATATTTATAACAAGATCAAAAGTTAAGGAAGGGTGGTTTTTGACCTTCCCAATATAAAACCCATTTTTTTGAGGGCATACAATAGTCCGATAATAGGTACACACACATAGGTCAATGTGGTACAGTAATGAAATAGATAAGATAAGGAATAAAAGAATGGAAAAATTATTTTGGAAAGTAGAGAAAAATAAACCTATCTTATATTTACCTTCCATTATGTAAGAAATTTTCTCACATCATGGTTGGGTGAAAAAAATGTTCAGAGAGATTAAGTGATACAATTTTCCTTTAAACTATTCTAAAAAAGGGCACCATTCTTCTCAAAGGTTTAAAAATTATACAACCATTTATATCATCAAAAAAGAACTAAATTTCAAAAGAAAGTCACACCATAGTATTGAAATCTTGATTAAATGCAAATTTCATCATATTTTTTTGAATGTTAAAACAACATGAAATACAGATATTCCACATGAATTTTCAATAACTTCCATGATTAAACAGACATCATTTTCCATGATAAAGTGTTCATAAAAAAATTAATATTCTGGGAGGGAAGGGGTAAAATAACAAAATAATTCAGCAAGCTAAAAAAAATAAAAAGAAGAAAGATGATGAAAATTCCCAACTAACCAAGGAATATACCCACCCCCAAACCTAAAGTGTGTATTTTCCTCACTATAAGAAAATAGAATGTGGAAAGGAAGGATAAAACCTACTGAGTTTCATTCATATATTTCTTCTTGAACATGGAGTTACTTTATCAGGGACTCCGAAATGGATTCATGGAAGTGCTTCAGATGCTTCCCAATCACATTGAATGTTTGCTTGGTTTCTTCATTTTAAACCAAGAAAAAACCAAATGGAGAGATGTTAGTAATAGTGTATTGTCCAAACCAATGGGAAATAAGCTTACCTAGTTGCAACTTTATCCTTGCATTGTAGAAGAGGACCTTCTGCCCAATGCGTAACCAGTGATGAAGGATGAGACTGTCGTGGGAAGCCTTGGTTCAATTCTTATAAATCTTGGAGTTCTCATATGCATCTCTTCTCATTTCTTCTGGCTCGTAAATCTGCAACATACTTTGAGAACCTACACCAGAACGATTATAAATGCATTGTTTGATGTCCCAGTAGGCTCGATGCTCAATCTCAACATGCATGTGATAACACTTTCCAAACACAAGCCGATAATGAAACATTCCAATGGAAGTTTTTAAAGCAGTACGACAAGACCATAAGGAATCATCGAGTCTATGACTCCAAAATTTTCAATTAGGTTGAAACGTTTATTCAAGAATTTGTTTTACATATCAATTTAACACCTTATCTTGACCATTGTTCTATGGGTGATATGCAGTAGACACTCTATGATTGACCCCATACCGATGAAAAAGTGATTTCATTGTTTGGTTGTAGAAATGATAAACCTTGTCACTAATGAAGAACCTATGTAAGTAAAACATATAGAATATTTGGGTTCTCAAAAATTCTATAACTACCTTATAATCATCAGTCCTTATAGCTCATGCCTCTACCCATTTTGAAATATAATCCACTACCAATATAATGTACTGGTTACCAAATTAATTTGGAAATGGTCCCATAAATCCAATGCCCCAAACATTGAAAATGTCATGGAAGTGAAAGGGTTTTTGTGGAATCTCATTTCCTTTAGATAAATTCCCCATTCTTTGACAGTAAGGACAAGATTTAAAAAATTCATGGGCATCTCGAAATAATGTGGGCGAAAAGAGACCATAATTGAGGACCTTGCGAGTAGTCTGTTGGGGGACTAAAGTGGCCCCCACAAGAATGAGTGTGGCAGAACCTAAGGACATACTAAAACATGTTATTGGGATCATAATTCCTGAGGACTTAATCCCTTCTAGTGTGACAATGGTAGGGGTTATCCCAAATGGATCAACGAGACTCATGTTTTAGACGACTAGCTTGGTTTTTGTTGAAATCAGCAAGAATTCAAGATGGTACCATATAATTTACAATTTCAGCATACCAAGGAATATAATCTTGCAATCAATAAAATTTCTCACCAGGAAACATTTAATATATAGGAATATAGGTTCATGAGTCAATATCCAAGGATGAGTGTATCCTACTGATGTGGCCAACCACCACATTCTCTACTCCTTTTTTATCTCTAATTTGTAAATTTAATTCCTAAAGGAGGAGCATCTTGTGAATAAGACGTGGTTTGCTTCCAGTTTCTTAAGGAGATACCAGAGGGATGCATGTTCTGAGAACATAATGAATTTGGACCCTAAAATGAATGACCTGAATTTATCCAAGGCAAACACACTGGCAATAAATTCTTTTTCAGTTGTGGTGTAGTTTTCTTGGGTAGGGTCCAAAGTACATGAGGTATAGTCAATGAAATGTGGGGATCGATTGAACCTTTGTGATAAGACTACCCCAACTATATAGTTGGAGGCATCACACCTGATCTCAAATGGTAAATCCCATTAAGGTGGTTGGATTAATAGGGGTGACGTGAGACTCCATTTTAACTTATTAATAGCTTCCTCACATTCATTATAAAAAACAAACTCCTTTTCTTTTTGGAGTAACCGAGAGAGGGAGAGTGTAATACTACTAAAGTCAAGAATGAAACGATGGTAAAATCCAGCATGAACTAGCAAAGACCACACATCCCGTACATTTTTGGGGAATGGTAGGGATGAAATAAAATCCAATTTTGATTTATCTACTTGGATACCATCCCTATAAATGACATGTCCCAAAACTATATCTTGTCGCACCATGAAATGGAATTTATCATAATTTAATACAAGATTATTTTTAATACAGTGAGGTAGGAATAAAGTAAGACTACTCAAGAATTCATTAAAATAATATCCATAAATAGTGAAATAATTTATGAATAATTATATGGAATTCTACAGGTAATCCTAAAAAATACTAACCATGCATCACTATAAAGTACCTGGAGCATTACACAGAAAAAATGGCATCCTCCTATATGAAAATGTGCCAAAGGGGCAAGCAAAGGATGTCTTTTCTTGATCCGAGGGGGAAATATAGATATGAAAGTATCTAGAATACCCATCAAGGAAACAGTAGTGGGACTTACTCGCTATCCTCTCTAACATTTGGTCAATGAATGGCAAAGGGAAATTTTCCTTCTGAGTGTGTTGCTTTAGTCAGTGATAGTATATGCAGATACACCAACTATTATACACATGAGTTGGAACCAATTCATTGTTTTCATTTTTGATTACTTTAAGGCCATATTTTTAGGAACTACTTGAATAGGACTGCACCATTGGCTGTCATAGATGGGGTAAAAGATTCTATCAGCCAATAATTTTGTTACTTCCTTTTTTCAAAACATCTATGAGGTTTGGGTTTAGTCCATGTTGAGACTGTCTCACTAGTTTAGCATCATCATTTTATAAAATATGATGTGTAAAAATTGATGGGCTAATACCAGTAATGTCAGCAAGTGTCCATTCCAAATCTTGTTTATACTCCCTAAAAATTTCAAGCAGTCACAATTCATGCTTAGGAGGGAGTGAACTAGCAACGATAACGAGTAACCTGTTTCCATTCTCAAGATATTAATATTTTAAATCTTAAGGCAGTTGTTTTAGTTCCAATTTTGGTATATTTTGGATTAATGGGTGTGTGTGTATGAAAGTAAGATGCCACTAATCTCATCTAACTACTCAATGATATCATCCTATTATGAGGAATGAGATTTTACAAGCTTAGAAGTATCATCTATGGTCATTGGATCCTCGGTGTTCAAGAAATAATCAATTAATAAACATGCATGAAACTTTTCTATACCACTACAATAATAAATGCATGATTCATTTAATAGAATTTCAATCAATAAAGAAAACTCAGAAAGGGGATCGGGGGGAAGAAATGTTGTTTATTCAGGGGAAAGAAGTACATCAATTGAATTTATAAAGAGAGAGAGAGGAATGTTCTTATGAGGGGTGGTTCATGGCATTAAAGATGTTGAAGTAGACAATGTCACCACCAAACTCCATAGATAATGTACCATTATGAACATTAATTATGGTTTTGGCAGTTTTCAAGAAGGGCCTCCACCATATAATTGGGGCATGTATATTCATGACATCATCTTTCATTCTAAGCACATAAAAATCAGAAGGAAAAATTAAAAATTTCACCCTCACAAGAACATCCTCTAACACACCAAAGGGGTGTGTGGTACTTCGGTTGGCCAGTTTAACAACAATCCCAATTGGCTTCAATTCTCCAACCTACAATGAATATTAAATGGAGCGATGCATCACATTTATAGAAGCACATAAATCAAAAACAATAATGGAAAATGAATACTCTCCTATGGTGTATGGAATCAAGAAGGTTCTAGGATCATTGAATTTGGTAGGTAGTGGTGGTTCTATCAATACTTAGACATTCCACCCTAATCTTACATTCTCATCACCTTGATGTCTCCTTCAGTGTGTACACATCTCCATAAAAAACATGGTGTATCTTGTAATTTTCTTCATGACATTAATCAAAAGAATCTTAACCTGCATTTTTTTGAAAGTTTCCAATATTTCCTTACCAAGTTAATTTTCCTTTTGTTTTCTTGGTTTGGTGTCCCTTTGTGGAAATGGAAGAGGGATTGTTGGGATAGGTGACACATAAATAGACACACTCTTTCCTTTAGAGGGGCTTCTCTCAAGACATGATTTTTCAACATTTGGAACATTTCTATTGGTTGGGATGGAGGTTTCATTAGGAGTGGATGACTCTAATAGAGGATTCATTTGGTTTTTAAGTTTTTTTCCACTTGTAAGGGTTATGGAACTAACATTTCCCTTATACCTAGGGTTAACTACTAGTTGAGAAGGTTATTTACCTGACCTTTGACTTTGAATTTCCCCCACCAAGTTAGTTTGTTGGCCTAATTGTGTTTTGAGGTCTTGTATGGCTGCCTAGGTGGTTTCGTAGAAATGGATATTGTTGGAAGCCATTTGTTTCATCATAAATTCTAGTCTAGGCTCAGGTTTTGGAGGGGGTTGTTGGAATGGCCTTTGGGGTGGTTGATGATTTCCGGGTGGTGGTGGTGGATGACTACTCTAACCTTATTTTTTCCATGGATTATGAGGCTACTTTGAATACCCCTTTCCTATAGGCTTGGTTTTCTTTCCACCAAGAGTTGGATGGATAATATGGTTCTTTCCTAAAGGGTTAGTTATAGGGGAATCCTATGAAGATTTCCTCACAACTCTCATAATTTTCTCTCAATTGGGGGAATTGGTTTGAATAATGAGTGTCAGAAGAGTAGATTCCACAATGGATGGGAGGAAGCGATTGATATTTCCCTTGGGAGAGAGCAAGTTTTAGTAGAAGGGTACTTACCTCATAAACATTTGTGTACACCTTCTTCTATAAATCAATATTTTCCACCTCATAGACACCTCAAATGGGTATGCTGGACCTTGTACCAAATTGTTGAGTGTTTTGTACCATGTTCTAAATCAGGGTTCTTACAGCAATTGGGGTTTTATCTACTAGTGCACCACCTACAGCAACATCAATCATGTTACGATCAATTGGAATTAAACCTTTATAAAAATACTTAATTAAAAGTTGATCAATTATTTAGTGGTGTGGACAACTTGAATATAATCTTTTAAATCTTTCCCAATATTTATGAAGTTTTTCCCCTTGATATTGTATTATCCCACAGACTTCTTTCCTTATTTTTTCAGTTCGAGAGGATGGGAAATATTTTTCAATAAAAAGGTTTTTCATGTCCGCCCAACCTCTTATTGGTGAATTAATATAATAAAGCCGGACTTTTGTAGTGTCTTCTAATGAAAATGGTAATGCTCTGATATTTACTCGTTCTTCATCCACATTTTTAGGTTTCAATTTAGAATACACAATATAAAATTATTTTAAGTGTTTATGTGGATCATCTTTAGGAATTCCATGGAATCTTGGTAATAAATGAATTAGATCAGATTTTAGTTCAAAATTGGACGCCTTTCCTTGAATTTGAATGGTAGTGGGTTGGATATCAACATCAAGTGAGGTTAGTTATTTTAATGTGTAGTTATTTTAATACATTTTATACATGTTGATTTCAGTTTTGATGAGGGTTCTGGAGGAAGAAGAGTAAGGATCAAGAAGAGTGTTGATGTTTTGTGTGTCCTCCTTCAAAGGGTTCTCTTTTGTGTCTCGGTGTCGCTGACGTAAGATACTATCCGATTTGAGTTTGAAAGGAGGTAAATCTCCCGGATTAAAACATGTCAAGTACCAAACCTACACATAAAATAGATCAGAATACAAAAATATAGGTAGAGGTATAATATAAAATAGATAAATATCGAAAAAATTTACAAAAATATTATAAAAAATACTCACAAAAAAAAGTGCTCCCTGGAAACGAAGACAAACTTTGACCGCATTGTCATGAAACGTCAAATTTATTATATTTATAATGGTGATTTATAGTCTATTTAAGACCCTAGGTCATTTATCAAGGATCGTTTGTGGGTTTAGAGTGTGTGTTTTTACTAAGAAGTACTAAAATAGGGGGTGGTTTTGAAAATGGTTTTAGGATGAAATTACTTAATTGAAAGTTTAAAAGTTGAGAAACCAAATAGATTTTGAAAAACATGAGATAAATTGGTTCATTGTGAGTTCACTACACACTTTCAAGTTCATCATTATTGGAGATTAATTTAGGTTTGGAGTAATTCTTTGGTTAAAATTAATTGGAATTCTGATTAATTCCTAAGCCTTTACTTCATTGCTTGAATAACCAAACCATGACATAACAATCATATTGTAAAGGTACAAAACTTATGAATGGAATAAGAGATTTGAAATCAGATTGAAATCTCAAGTAATTAGGTAAGAAAAGTATTCTTGTGTTGTTTAATTAGAACAACACAAGCCCTACACTCAAAATCTCACACGAATCGGTTAGAAATTAGGAGCATCTCAATCACATGGATCAAAACAAGAATTAAAATAAGAAATTATGTAAGATACATGGAAAGAAATGTTTTACAAACAAAATTACTCTAATCCAATAGCTAAAATAGGAATTTGAACTCCACTGACATGTGCATAGCTCCCTGACAACGAATTCCCACCGTTTAGCTCAATATCGAGAGGGGGAGGAAGCTCGGGTGGAAGTCCTTCTTCATTCTTGATCCCTCTATGAGGATAGGGCCCTCCATAACTTCAAGTATGAGGAGGAGACTCTTATAGGATTTAAAAATGATAGAGTTTTACTTCTAGTTTGAATTTACAAATGGGGATCCCAAGGTTCCATTTTATAGGAAAATGGGAAGGTGGTTTTTGAGCACACATATTTCTTAAAACCACTTGTCACATAGGTTTCGACCTCCAAACAGCCTTATATAGCTTTAGAGAAAATAAAAAAGTCATATAACCACTTATTTTATATCTCCAATGATTTTTTCGCATAATTTGGACAACTAGAGCCTGAGATATGGACAAATCACAACACACCACTTTTGACTTCGTGCAGATTCAGTGTGCTGGAAAGATATGGTTAAATGGGCATCATAGAGGCCAAATGAGGTTTTGGTTTCTTCATATGAAATGTATAACATGAAATTATGGACCAGAAAAAAAATGTTAAGCCCATTTTGATGAACGGTTTAGTTGAAATTTTCAGTTCAGTCCACTAGTGTGCATGGATCCTACGCAGTTTGGCCCATTTTTCTTGGGCATCATTATGGGCCCTCCAAATCACCTCCTCCTGCAATGGAATCACAAAAAAATGTAAAATTTATCTTTTTAAAAGTGATAAAAACATAATAAATGATTCAAAAATTTAATTCAATTTATTATTATTTTTATAAATTACAATATAAAACAAGTTTATCACAGTGGTGTAAGGGTGAAAATGAAACAGTGAATCACAGTGCGATCACCTATATTGGTATTTTTAACTTTGGTAACTCGTTTCTATGGAATAAACATTTTGTGAGTGTCCCATATTTCCAAAATAATAACATCTTATTTAGGTTTCATTCCTATGTGTCATTACTTCACCACTAGTTTTCCCCTAGATTCTTTGAATCTTATGGTTCAGATTCATTACCAAATCAATATTCAATCTCTAAGTGGGGTCTTGCGGTGTAAATTCAACCATTGATACTTTCTATTTATGATCAAGCCCCATACTAGATATATCATTCTGATCAATGATTTTCATTTCCTGACTCTCCTTTGTCTATTTCTATTTGGAAAAAATCATTTAATGTAACATTGTAATATTTTAGGGTTGATTATGTTTATTGACAAAGTAGGTTTCCATGATCAGTTGTGGAGTCATAGAGATATTTTTGACTATGAATGTTGAAAAAGAATCAAGAAAAATTAATGGATTCCTTAGAAGCAGTACAAAAAATTGTGTACACAAGGTGACACCATTTCCTACTATTTGCCACATTTTTGGCGTCCAAAATTTGGAGGATTACTGGCATCATGAAATATGAATTTCCTTGAAGAGATTATGAAAATATTGGAAAGGCATGAGGTTTGAAAAGACTAGGCTTCATGAAGGGTGTTTTGTGAAGGTGTGAAAGTTTTTACGGTGATCTCCATGACTATGAAAATCATTTCGAATGATGAATTTTCCCATATCATCGTGAGATAATGAGCACCACAAAGGAAATTAGAGAGCTACATGAAATGATTATGATGTGGATGAAACCTTCTAGAATTGGTAGAAATTCCTATAAATATGACTCTACCCCTCCAAAAAAGTGGTGATACTTCATGAAGATCTTAAGGATCTAGATTCACAAATTTGGTTCATGAATGTAGTTATTGTGAAAATGATCGCCAAGAATGATAGTTCGTAGAGGCTATAAATGATAACAAAAAATTTTGAGCATCATAAAAGTAATGAAATTTGAAAATTACATAAAAATACGAATGAATTTTTTGACCTTTGCAAAGAATAGTTGATCTTTGTGAAAGAAGTGATCTTCGTGAATGGTTACTTCTTTGTGAAGGCTATTTGAGCTTCATGAAAGAGGGATCTTTTCAAAGGTAGTGTGCATCACGAAAAGTGTTCTAAATAAATTTCCTAGTAAATTAGTGATAAATTAATATTCATCAGTTGGATGAATGTTCAACTTCAACATAATATCTACATATATTTGAGGTTTTATTCATTGGTAATAATGAAAGGGACTACATGTCCATAAACTATGCGTGAATTCCTTCTAAGAGAAGTGAGAAACTGAAGAGGAAGAAGGTGATCCTTTCCACCAGCAGTGATCCAGAGAATGATACTTAGGAAGTGACCCTATGTAAAGTAGTGGAATGACCTTAAACCGTGTAAAGACAGTGAGACTGGGCATATAAGTGATCTAGCTCAAACCTTCTAATTTTTTAGTGATCCTTAGTGGATTTGGTACATCGGAAAATCACTACTGTATGTTCCTTGGAGATATGCCAATAAGGGTGAACCAATTAAAATTTCTGTGTATCATGGATGATTTAAATTCTATTCAAACTTTTCTATATGAAACAGAGAAAAGAGTGTTTTGTTTAATGATAAAATAATATCCTAAAGGGGAAGTTTTTTTAACACGTTATACCCTAATTCACCCCCTTAGGGGTTTTAACATAATTCGGATAATAGTTTCACTAGAACTATGAATTATAATTTTACTTTTTTGTTGAATTTATATACTAGTTTTTTAGAATCAATATTTTATCCTAGTCTTTCACTTTACTTCACATACGAACAAATTCCTCTTCAAGTTATTCAATACGTTTGATTTGATATTTTATTTTATTATTCAAATCAACGATCTCCCTTTTTTGTTATTTGATTTTTGATTTTTTACTGAACATATTTTTCTGATTTCTCTGGAATTGAAGATTTAAGTAATTCAATTTCATCCACTAGCTTAAACAATTATTCTTTCTACTATTTCATATAGAGATTGGAATCATTAACCACCATATTTTTTTTGTTTTTTTGGATCTCAAAATGTCTATCTCTTAAAGGGAAACTTATAATTTGATCTGAAAGAAAACTCTTCATTAAACTTCTCCCTTTTCATTGTCATTATCTTCCCTTGTTTTAGAATTTCTAAAAAGTTACACTGTTGATACTTCTTCAAGATCCTTGTAACCCTCCGAATCTTCTACCTCATATTCTTCGGAACTGTCATCTTATTTTGAAAGAAAATTATTTTTTTTGAAAAAATTTCTCTTGTTACTCCTCCTCTCTTTCACATTGGATAAATACTTCTTCCTGAGAATTTCATCATAATATTCATCATCAACTTGAAACTTCTTAGAAAATTGTTCTATAATATATTCAGTATCTCCACATCGAAATCATGTAAGTTGAAGTTTACCTTTGAACTTTCCTCTTCCTCTTTTCATATTTGAGGATATAAATGACATGAAATCATCAACATCATCTTCCTCTTAACTATATTTAATAGCGAGCTTCTTTATTTCCTTTCATGCCACTTATTTGGAATTCCCCTTTTCGACATAATCATTATCATCATTTCTCATCTCATATGTGAAAATATTACTATGAAATCTATCCAACATTAGCTCATTCAGATCTTTTTATTCCAATATAGAAACTTTTTGATTAAACTAAGTAGGTAGTTTTCTGAAGATGTGATTAACAATATTTATATATTCAATAATTTCTCTAAGACCACACATGTATTCCATCTCAATATTCACCCGGTTAAATAATGCATCAATAGATTCATTAGGGTGCATTCTCAGATCCTCATATTTGTATCGTACAACTTGTAGTTTTTCTACTCTCAAACCATAGAGCCTGTAGTTTTTCTTATCTCACTTTTGAGTCACCCCCATACATATTTAGTAACGTTTACCACATAATAGGTGATGACTTACATGAAATCATATTTGTATAGAATAAATTGTATAGGGATACCCCTAAAGCATTGATTCCTTTGGCATAAACATCCAATTATATATGTTTTTTTATAATAAAATATTACTTTAAACACTAGAAACAATACCATGCATTGTAGCTATAAATACATCTATACATAATGATTAAAATAATTCTTGTATTCAATTCTTCCATAAATAAAAAATATTTCCATAAAAGATCAGAATCCATTTGTGATTAATAGATTCTATTTGTTTCACTCATAGATAACCAATGATTTTCAACCTTTCCATATGATACCATTTGTTAGACCAACTAGGTTAAATACCCTGAGGGGGGGGGGGGGGTGGTGTCAATCAAGGTATGATTTGTTAAAAAAACTTCCCATTTTGGATATTGTTTCATTACAAAACCACTCTAATATCCCTACCCATATAAATGTATTAATAAAAATGAAATAATGCATGAGACATAGTGATTTTACTTGGTTCACCCTCACTGGGAAATGTTCAAGGAGAATACAGTAGTAATGTGACGATGTACCAAAATTACTAAGGCTCTCTTCCAAATCAAGGTTTGGGATAGATCACATATATAACTAGACTCATTGAATTTATAATGGTTATGTTAGACTAACTAATTTATCAAGGTTCACTCCCTAACTCTGGTTTGATGGTTCACTACCTGTAGAAAGGATAAAATGTTTCCTCTTCCTTTTCTCACAACTCTAGAAATGATCCCCACATAGTTTATAGACATGTAGGTCCCTTCATTATCAGTAATTAATGAATCCTAAATTTTAGGTAGATGCTCTGTTGTATTCATTTCTAGGATGATCCTTTACTCCTTTTAAAACACTTTGATGTAGAACTTCTACTTTCTAGACAACTAGGGAGAACTTCTCTTTGATATATACATAGAAATTATCTCATATTTGGAAAGGTATTTAAGAGATTACAATTATTACATTCACCACCTTGAATGTAGTAGTGAATGAACTTATTATATAAGTATTTTTGAATGGGTAAAATACTCTGTCTACTTATTCTACTTCATATTTCAGATATTTATCATAGGGTAATGTAGGTTCATATCTCCATGTACAAGACTCTAGTGTGATACCCATGTGAAAGAAACTTCTATATAACTCTTTTCATGAGATCCTGGTGCGTACACTAGCATATGATCTTGGTGCGTACCCCTTTCACACTTTTCACAAGCTCCTAGAATGAACCCCTGGAACAAACCCCTAGACTGAATCCTATTCACACTTTTGTGAGATCCTGAAACAAACCCCTTGTGTGAAACTATAATGACCCATACTTTACATATATTGTTAATACTTAAAAATTGAAGATTACTTATTACAACATATAACAAAACCATGAAAGGGCCTTATAGGTATAGTGTCTTTAGAAACTGGGAAACATAAACAACTGGTTCATAAAGCATCTACTTTGCCTCCAATTTATTTCATCATATCTAGAGTCCCTTTTTGGCATATTCTACTTAATAACCTTATTCCTGACCTGGGGAAATAAAACATACAAAAGGGTGAGCTCAAATGCTCAGTAAGGGTAAACAAAAGAAATATCAATCACATCATATACATAAGAACATAACTTTTGGAAATCTTAACCTGCAAAAGAGATCATAATATCATAACATGGGATAAATCATAGAAGTGAAATGTAATCCCAATAATCATAACATAAAACATGAAACCTTGTGGCATACTCACATCATCATATAGGATCATTTCCTATTAGTAAAGACTCATTGCCAAGACTATCTTAGTGGACAAAGTCCATTTCTGAACCGAGTCACCCTCATTTCAGTCCTGTTTCACTGAACCGGTATAACCTACCATTCTAGCCATGTCTATCTAATGAGATAAAAAATCTTTACCCAATGCATTTGAGGGAGATATAGGTCCCACCCATCTCATAATGATACCATTCTTATGTGTGCCACAAAATATTAAATCATACATCACTGCATAACCCATGTAATAAAAATGGGAATCTTAAACATCGTGACATCATAAAACAATTCATTTAAGATAAAGGAATTCATAAAAATAATTCAATCACAACATAATCAAATCAATTTAAAAATAGGGATAGAAACAGAACCCTTTATTATCTTAGATGGAAAATAATTTTGATAAAACACTTGAACTCCATTCTTTGGGAAAATATCCTTTCTACTTCAAAAACATTTTCCTTTCTTAACATGTCATACAATTTTAAACTAAAAGAAGTTGATTAAAAATAAAATTGAAAACTTTTAAAGTAAGCTTCTTTGAAATAATGTTTTAAAAACCCATTCATACCGTATAAATAAAAAAAACATTTTTCTCGTACCTTTGTCGGAAAAGTCAAAAAGTACCTCGTACGAAAAACGACAAAAGATTCCTTTCATATCCTTTACTAAAAACTCTCCGAAGTGTAAAATTGGATTTAAAAAATTGTAGGTGGATGGAAATAATATTAAATATTGAGTAAACATGGGTGTGGATGATAAAATACACCCCAGTAAATTCCAATGTATAAACAATCTCGGATAAAAATGAGATTGTGATATTTCCCTTACCTTTGGTCCGATATGCTTTGTAAGTGTCCGAACCTCCTGTATAATGATTTAAATAATGTTATTTACTTATTACAGAATCATAGTTATTTTTATGATATCATATATGGTCATATTCTTAGCTTATTATTAGTAATATTTCATTAGTACTTGTTATTCAGGTGTTTATTACTTTTTGTTCTAATGCGTGTTTTGTTGAATAAATTCTTATTCTTATCTTTAGGTTATATATACCTCATTTCCTGAATGGTATGAGTGTAATATATATCTTATTCATTCATTCAATTCATTTATATAATCATTATGAAATGAAGATAATGTAGAACGAGTCGCATCACATCGTGGAGACGGTATTCCGTACGTACGCACGAGTGATGATATCATTCCTATGATCTTGGAATTGTATTGGAGTGTATGTATACTATTACAGAATCAATATCACTTTATAATAGTCATATATAGTCATTATTTACACCATTATACCCATCCAAGTAAGGTGGTGGTGGAAAATAGATTACACCACGGCGTGGAGATGGTATTCCGTACGTACGCACACGCGGTGATTTCTTCTTCCGTAGGATGGATAGATGGTGAAATAGGGTTGTTTCATACTTATAATAACATATCAGTATACGAGTGATACTGATGTTATTACTTAATAATGAAACAACTAAAGAAGAAGAAGTGGAAGAAGAAATAAAGATGAAAGAATCGGTAACAGACATTACCTCTTCTTTGAAGTGCTTCTTTGAGACCTCCTTTTAGGGCACTAAAATAGGTCTTTGAAGAATAACAGAACCTATAGGATGTTTCTAGGGGAGTGGAGAGAAGAAATTGGTAGGGGTTGGATGATCTTTAAGGCTCAAAGTGGTGTGAGGAAGAGGGGGGGGGGGGGAGGTGCCCTTTTATAAGGGAGGAGAGGGGCACCTTTGGAATAACTAAAAATATTATTTTATTATAAAGTCAAGTTCGGTTTTAAATAGCTCTAAATTGAGTTATTTCTAAGATAAGGTGTGGATGGGTCGAAAGACTCTCATACAATAGAATTTACTCAAGTTTAGATCATTATATTAACCTTATCTTTTAGTTTTAACTCTTAGTTAATTAGATTGACATTTACCTTGTCACTTTGTATTTTTATATTATATAGTTAATAAACTTACCATATACATAAAAGAGACCCCCAAGTTGTGTTTTATTATTATATATAACCTTATATAAGTCATTTGGCCGATCCTTATATTTTTAGGAATAAAATAATAATTAATAATATAATATTTGTTTTTAAAACTATTTTATGTCAATTTTGACACTATTCAATAGTTGATTTTTTTGAAACTTATAACAGAATGATTACTTCGACCAAAGTTAATTAAATCAATCCTAACATGTCATATTAACCTAGAAAATTAGTTTAATTCATAAAAAGTCTCAAATTATACTTATTTAGGTATTTATAATATCAATTATTCTAATTTTTCACTATTATGGTAATTATTGCATCATCATTGTGTCATAAATAAATTAAATTATTTAAAGTCTAAAAATTAAAAATAAAATATAATTATGTAGGAAATATTTTTAGGTTTCTAATTAATATTTATAGTCGAATTTATCTTAGGTATAACCTTATATGAAAAATTATTTAGTTATTAAACTTTGATTTTACCTATTTCAAGCCTTCTTTAAATAAATTAATAATAAATGTCCTAATCTAATCCATGTGGGAATAAATGGTCATATTTTATTCCTAAGGTTGTTTCTGGTCGCATTACACTTGTCCAATAGAATTAGGACATGTGTTAGGGTAATAATAATATCATTTTTACCCTTAATTACCCTATTTACTTTTAACCGTGGTAAAAAAAAGAAAAAAGTTACCATTCACCAAAAAAACTATTTTCATATAATTGAACCATGTTTTACTTACTGACATCAACCGTGTCTCTCGGATTTTTGAAATTCCACTCATAGAAGCGGTAAAATTAAGTTTTATGAAAAATTCAATTTTTTAACTACCACTTAGTGGTTTCACTATTCATCAAAAATTGAAAGTTTTCAGAAAAATACCAAAATTTCACCCTAGGCTAATTTCGATATTCCGAATCCAAAAATGAAGTCCATTTTGAAAAATAAAATTTATAAAATTTCAAAAAGTGGTTATTACTATTCATAACGGCTTGTTTTAATAATATTTTAATAGCATATCATTGTTCAGTGAAACTCGGTATTGCATACGACGCAAGCTATCGAGGAAGGTCACGATTTTGTGTAAAGCAAGCCAAGAAAGTGTTGTGTGTAGAAAAAGATTCATTTGATGATTTATATAACATAAAAGTCTCCGGTGTTACATTCTACCCCCCTTAAAATGAATTTCTCCCTCGAAATTCGTCACTTTGTAACAAACAGATGAGGATACCTCTCCCTCATCATATCCTCAAGCTCCCATGTAGCTTCTACTAATTGGTGGTTCCTCCATAAAACTTTCACCAATCAAGTGGTCTTGTTTCGTAGGACTTTTTCACTACAATCCTGAATCTCTATCGGTTTTTCTTCATAAGAAATATCTTGCTCTAGCGGTACAACTTCTGAGCTGAGTACATGTGAAGGATCAGGTATGTACTTTCTCAAGAGAGATACATGGAACACATCGTGAACTTGAGAGAGATTCGGTGGAAGCTCCAATCAGTAAGCTACCTTCCCAACATGATCTAGTATTTCGAAAGGACTAATATATCTAGGTCTCAACTTCCCCTTCTTTCCAAATCTCATAACCCTCTTCCAGGGAGATATTCGTAAGAACACTTTATCACCCACTTTAAACTCTAGGTCTTTTCTTCGGTTGTCGGCATAACTTTTCTGTCGAATCTGAGCTGCTCTTATGTGTTGTTGAATAGAAATGACCTTTTCTGCCATTTCATCAATGAGATCAGGTCCTAATAGCTTTCTTTCCCCAACTTCATCCCAGCAAGTTGGAGTCCTGCATTTCTTTCCATAGAGAGCTTCATAAGGAGCCATCTGAATACTGGAGTGAAAGATATTATTATAAGAAAATTCTACCAAAGGTAGATGTTGATCCCAACCACCTTTGAAATCCATAGAGCAATCTCTCAACATATCTTCTAGAGTTTGAATTGTTCTCTCAGACTGACCGTCTGTCTGAGGATGATAAACAGTGCTGAAACTCAACTCTGTATCCAAAGTATGCTGAAGACTTCGCCAGAACTTTGAGGTAAATCTCGGATCCCGATTAGATATAATAAAAAGTGGTACTCCATGCAATCTTACCACTTCCTTTACATATATCCTGGAAATCTTATCTAGAGAGAAATCCTCTCTAATAGCAATGAAGTGTGCAGACTTGGTAAGACGATCAACTATGACCCAGATAACATTATTGCCTTTGGATGTTTTAGGAAGTCCTGTGACAAAGTCCATAGTGATGTTTTCCCATTTCCATTCGGGTATGGGTAATGGTTGTAACATCCCCTTAGACTTCTGTCTCTCACCTTTAACTTGCTGACAAACCAAGCATCGAGAGACATATTTAGCAACATCTCTTTTCATGCCATCCCACCAGAAGTACTCTTTTAGGCCCCTATACATCATCGTTCTTCCCGGATGAATAGAGAATGAAGAACTATGAGCCTCATCCAGCAGCTCCTTCTTTAATTTCAGGATGGGAGGAACACAAACCCGATTCCTGAACTTTTTTATCCCATCACAATCAAGGTTGAATTCAGGAACATTTCTCACCTTATTTTGTAACTCGGCATCTTCTTTCTATGCCTCTTTAATCTTCACATGTATAGATGGTTGAACATTCATTTGATAAAGATAAGATTTTCCCCCTTCTATTATAATTCCAAGATCCATTCTTTGTAAATCCATAAATATTGGATCTTTTGTGATCCTCATCATGGATAAAATGGCATGGTCTTGTCGACTTAATGCATCTTCCACCTTGTTTTCTTTCCCAGGGTGGTAATGGATTGTGCAGTCATAATCCTTAATCATCTCCAACCATCTTCTTTGGCACATATTCATCTCCTTTTGTGTGAAAATATACTTTAAACTTTTATGATCAGTATAAATATCACACCTTTTACCATAAAGGTAATGCCTCAAAATCATTAATGAAAAGATTACCGCAGCTAACTCCAAATCATGAGTTGGGTAATTTTGCTCATGTATTTTCAACTGTCGTGAGGCATAAGCTATCACCATATCATTTTGCATAAGAACACACCCCAATCCCTTCTTGGATGCATCACTGTAGATCACAAACCTTTCTCCACTAGAAGGCAGTGTGATCACAGGTGCACTAGATAACCTTCTTTTTATCTCCTTGAAATTCTCTTCACATTCCTCCGTCCATACAAACATAACTCCTTTTCGAGTCATCTTGGTGAGTGGATTAGATAATCGTGAAAAATCTTTCACAAAACGTCGATAATATCCAGCCAAACCAAGAAAACTTCGGATCTCGGTTACTGTTGTTGGTCTCGACCATCTTTTGATAACCTCTATTTTTGCTGGATCCAAAGATATCCTCTCTTTTGAGATTATGTGACCCAAAATGCAACTTTTTGAAGCCAAAATTCACATTTGGTAAATTTGGAATAAAGCTTCTCCTTTCTCAGGGTCTTCAATATATTTCTCAAGTGATCTTCATGTTCTTCCTTGCTCTTTGAATAAACAATAATATCGTCTATAAAGACTACCACAAACTTGATCAAGATAGTCTCTAAAGACTCTTTTCATTAGATCCATGAAGATAGCAGGGGCATTAGTAAGACCAAATAACATCACTATAAATTCATAGTGTCCATACCTTGTATGGAAAGCCGTATTTGGTATATCCTCCATTTTGACCCTTAATTGATGACACCCTGAATGGAGATCAATCTTGGAAAAGTATTAAGCTCCGCGTAGTTGGTCAAATAGGTCAACAATGTGCGGGAGAGGATATTTGTTCTTGATAGTGATGAAGTTATGTTCTCGATAATCAATGCAGAGTCTCATTGATCCATCTTTCTTCTTAACAACCAGAACAGGTGCTCCCCAAGGTGACACACTAGGGCGTATGAACCCCTTATCAAGATTCTCATGGAGTTTCTTCTTCAATTCCTGCAACTCAATTGGGGAATTATATAAGGTGTCTTTGAAATATGCAAAGCACCCGGTACGAGTTCTATTGAAAACTCAACTTCACGATTCGGTGGAAGACCCAGTAATTCATCCGGAAAGACATCATCAAACTCCCGTACAATGTGCATATTCTTAATCATGAGTTTCTCACCAATCATTTGAGATAAATAACCTTCATTTAGTGGAATCAATACCCATAAAATGGAAGAAATTTCTACTGGAAGGTTATGTTCATCCTTGCATCGATAGACGATCATAGATTGATCTGGAAATTGAAATGTGACTTCCCTTCTTTGGAAATTGATATGAGTTCCATGTAGAGAAATCCAATCCATGCCAAGAATCAGCTCAAATTCCACTATAGGAAGGATCACAAGATTTGCAGGAAGTACTTTCCCACAAACTTCAATTGGAGAAGAATTATAAACTTTAGATGCGACTGTTGTGCCATTAGGGGTTGTCACAGCTAACTCAACATCTAACTATTGATGTAATACGGTGATATCCTTAGAAAATTATTCAGAAATAAAGGAGTGGGTGGATCCAGAATCAAATAAAACATTTTCTACTTTAGAGTGGATGGTAAGTGTACATTTCACCACATCGTTATCATACTCCACATCGCTGATAGAAATTGCATGTGACTTTCCTTTTCCTTTAGCCTTAAGAGTTTGTTGACGTCGTCCATCATCATCAACCCTTGGATTTGGGCATTGATTGGCATAATGTCCCATCTCCTTTCACTTGAAACATTGAAGTGTAGTAGGTTCATTCTATGCATCGCTTCCTTTGTTTGCATCATTAGACATCTTCTTCCCATCATTACGGCATTCAAATGCCCGATGACCTTCCTTTCCATATTTGAAACATTTACTTGTCCCTTTAAGACAACTCCCTCAATGTTTCTTTCCACACTTTGAGAATAAGGGAAAGCTCATCTTCTTTTTAGTGTACCCTTTAGATTTTCCTTTGAATTCCATTTTCCTCTTCTTATCAAACCCATATGACTGATGGGTTACTCTAATCTCCATCTCAACTTTGAGAGCACATCGAACGATTTCCTCGTAGCTATTGAAGTCTCTTATGGATAAGGCCATTCGAAGACTTGGTTTTAAGTCACTAAAAAATCGATCGATCTAACTCTCAGGTTGCATAATAATACCAGAAGTGTACCTTGCAAGTCTTGTAAAATTTGCTTCATAGGTACCAACAGATTCATCATCCTTTTTCTTCAGTTCAAGAAACTATTTCTCCATCTTTGTTCGGGGAATACGAGGGAAGTACTTATTGAAAAATAAGTTCTTGAACTCGTCCCATTCCATGGAATCAATTTCGTCCCTTTGCCTCGTATTATTAATAAGATTCCACCATTGATTATCATCACCCTCCAAACAATACACTGCTAAGATGAATTTATCATGCTCAGAACATTGAAGAACTGAAAATATCTTTTCAGTAGTACTAATCCATTATTCAGCAACTAATGGATTAGTAGACCCGCTGAATGAAGGTGGACGCTGTCTCATGAAGGATTCAACAGAATGTTGCTCCCTCCTTTGCTCGTTTGGAAGTCCTAAATGATTCATAGCTTGAGAAAGTTGTGTGAGCATGGATACAAGATTTTTCATTCCATCTCCCATAACGTTTGGTTGCTCAGGGGGACAATCATTGTATTGCCCGTCACATTCTGCATTAACACGGTTCCTTCGGGTTCCAGCCATTGACTAAAACCAAGAAGAATAGTGTGAGAAACACTAATTATAATAGGAAAACCACATAATAAAGAATAAAATTTCACACTTAAGGTCTTATACTAGGTTATTCATGGCCATTTCTAAAACACTAAGATTGTGTTCTATGATTAGGCTTATCCTTAGGGTTCTTACTAAGGCTTTCACATCCTAATTTCCAAAGGTTGACTATACCTTTCCTCTAATACCAACTATAACGACCCATATTTTACATACATTGTTAATACTTCAAAATTGAAGCATACTTATTACAACATATAACAAAACCATGAAAGGACCATATAGGTATAGTGTATTTAGAAACTAAGAAACATAAATAACTGGTTCATAAAGAATCTACTTTGCCTCCCATTTATTTCATCATATATAGAGTCCCTTTTTGGAATATTATACATAATAACCTTCCTCCTGAACTAGGGAAATAAAACATAAAAAAGGGTGAGCTCAAATTCTCAGTAAGGGTAAAAAAAAGAAATATCAATCACATTATATACATAAGAACATAACTTTTGAAAATCTTAACCTGCAAAAGAGATCATAATATAATAACATGGGATAAATCATAGAAGTGAAATGTAATCCCAATAATCATAACTTAAAACATGAAACTTTGTGGCATACACACATAATCATAGATAATCATTTCTTATTAGTCAAGACTCATTACCAAGAATATCTTAGTGGACAAAGTCCATTTCTGAACCGAGTCACCCTCGTTTCAGTCCTGTTTCACTGAACCGGTATAACCTACCATTCCAGCCATGTCTATCTCATGAGATATAAAATCATTACCCAATGCATTGGAGGGAGATATAGGTCCCACCCATCTCATAATGATACCATTCTTATGTGTGCCACAAAATATTAAATCATACATCATTGGATAACCCATGTAATAAAATGGGAATCTTAAACATCGTGACATCATAAAACAATTCATATAAGATAAAGGAATTCATAAAAATAATTCCATCACAAACTAATCAAATCAATGTAAAAATAGGGATAGAAATATAACCCTTTATTATCTTATATGGAAAATAATTTTGATAAAACACTTGAACTCCATTCTTGAAGAAAATATCCTTTCTACTTCAAAAACATTTTCCTTTCTTAACATGTCATACAATTTTAAACTTAATGAAGTTAATTAAAAATAAAATTGAAAACTTGTAAAGTAAGCTTCTTGAAAATAATGTTTTAAAAATCCATTCATACAGTATATGTTAAAAAAACATTCTTCTCGTACCTTTGTTGGAAAAGTCAAAAAGTACCTCGTACGAAAAACGACAAAAGATTCTTTTCATATCCTTTACTAAAAGCTCAACGAAGGGTAAAATTGAATTTAAACAATTTTAGGTGGATGGAAATAATATTACATATTGAGGAAACATGGATGTGGATGATAAAATACACCCCAGTAAATGCCAAAGTATAAACAATCTCTGATAAAAATGAGATTGTGATATTTCCCTTACCTTTGGTCTGATATGCTTTGTACGTGTCCGAACCTCCTGTATAAAGATTTAAATAATGTTATTGACTTATTACAGAATCATACTTATTTTTATGATATCATATATGGTCATATTCTTAGCTTATTATTAGTAATATTTCATTACTACTTGTTATTCAGGTGTTTATTACTTTTTGTTCATATGCGTGTTTTGTCGAATAAATTGTTATTCTTCTCTTTAGGTTATAGATACTTCATTTCCAGAATGGTATTAGTGTAATATATATCATATTAATTCATTCAATTCATTTATATAATCATTATTAAATGAAGATCATGTAGAATAAGTCGCATCACATCGTGGAGACGGTATTCCGTACGTACACACGAGTGGTGATATCGTTCCTATGATCGTGGAATTGTATTTAAGTGTTTGTATACTATTTCAGAATCAATATCACTTTATAATAGTCATATATAGTCATTATTTACACCATTATACCCATCCAAGTAAGGTGGTGGAGGAAAATAGATTACACCGCGTCGTGGAGACGATATTCCGTACGTACGCACGCATGGTGATTTCTTTTTCCGTAGGATGGATAGATGGTGAAATAGGGTTGTTTCATACTTATAATAACATATCAGTATATGAGTGATACTGATGTTATTACTTCATAATGAAACAACTAAAGAATATGAAGTGGAAGAAGAAATAAAGATGAAAGAATCGGTAACGGACATTACCTCTTCTTTGAAGTGCTTCTTTGAGACCTCCTTTTAGGGCACTAAAATAGGTCTTTGAAGAAGACCAGAACCTCTAGGATTTCTCTAGGGAAGTGGAGAGAATAAATTGGCAGGGTTTGGCCGATCTTGAAGGCTAAATGTGGTGTGAGGAAGAGGGGGAGGAGGTTCCCTTTTATAAGGGAGGAGAGGGGCACCTTTGGACTAACTAAAAATATTATTTTATTATAAAGTAAAATTCGGTTTTAAATAGCTCCAAATTGAGTTATTTCAAAGATAAAGTGGGTATGGGTCGAAATCATCTCATCCAATAGAATTTAGACAGGTTTAGGTCATTATATGAACCTTATATTTTAGTTTTAACTCTTAGTTAATTAGATTGACATTTACCATGTCACTTTGTATTTTTATATTATATAGTTAATAAACTTACCATATACATCCAAGCGACCCCAAAGTTGTGTTTTATTAATATATATAACCTTATCTAAGTCATGTGACCGAACCTTATATTTTTAGGAATAAAATAACAATTAATAATATAATATTTGTTTTAAAAACTATTTTATGTCAATTTTGACACTATTCAATAGTTGATTTTTTGAAACTCATAACAGAATGATTACTTCGACCAAAGTTAATTAAATCAATGCTAAAATGTCATATTAACCTAGAAAATTAGGTTAATTCATAAAAAGTCTCAAATTATACTTATTTAGGTATTTATAATATCAATTATTCTAATTTTTCACTATTATGGTAATTACTACATCATCATTGTGTCATAAATAAATTAAATTATTTAAAGCCTAAAAATTACAAATAAAATATCATTATGTAGGAAATCTTTTTAGATTTATAATTAATTTTATATTCTAATTTATATTATGTATAACCTTATATTAAACATGATTTCGTTATTAAACATTGATTTTAATTATTTTAACCCTTCTTTAAATATATTAATAATAAATGTCCTAATCTAATCCATGTGGGCCTAAATGGTAATATTTTATTCCTAAGGGTGTTTTTGGTCAAATTACACTTGTCCAATAGAATTAGGACATGTGTTAGGGTAATAATAATATCATTTCTACCCTTAATTACCCTATTTACTTTTAACCGTGGTAAAAAATGTAAAAAGTTACTATTCACCAAAAAAATTATTTTTTATCTCATTGAACCACATTTTACTTACTGACATCAACCGTGTCTCTCGTATTTTTGAAATTCCACTCACAGAAGTGGTAAAATTATGTTTTATGAAAAATTCAATTTTTTAACTACCACTTAGTGGTTTCACTATTCATCAAAAATTGAATGTTTTCAGAAAAATACCAAAATTTCACCCTAGGCTAATTTCGATATTATGAATCCAAAAATTAAGTCCATTTTGAAAAATAAAATGTATAAAATTTTAAAAAGTGGTTATTACTATTCATAACGGCTAGTTTTAATAATATTTTAATAGCATATCATTGTTTAGTGAAACTCGGTATTACGTACGACGCAAGCTATCAAGGAAGGTCACGATTTCGTGTAAAGCAAGACAAGCAAGTGTTGTGTGTAGAAAAAGATTCCTTTGATGATTTAAATAACCTAAAAGTCTCGGGTGTTACAGAAACCCTATTATTAAACTTGTTCGTGCTTTGTACGAGCTCCTGGTGTGAACCCTATTCATGAATTGTGCAAGAATTTATTCAGATCATGAACAAAGATTTAGAAATATATTTTACTTCATGATTGCTCTCTAAAAACCTCCTTTAAGAGATCTCTTTATGAGCTTCTTCTTGGAGTTATATCCATGAACCTACTTCTTGGACGTTGCTTCAGATAAATCTTATAAGAAACATTTTTTCAATCATTAATGATGGGTTAGGGGGTATTTACAGGTGAGTGTCCACCAACTTAATTCCACCAATAATAGAAAACTGTCCATTTGAGTTCCCCAGAACTTGGTCTCCATGAGTCCTCATCGTGAGATTTGGGTGCAAGTTCCATTCTCGCTTTGCGAGGGTTCCAGACATGAGCTTCAAATACAATCATGAGTGCTTTATGAGATCCCACCATGAGATCCAAATAAAATCATGATCACTAAGTGTGTTCCCATCATGATATTCACATAAAATAATGCAGTTTTCAAACCTCTGGGTGTGAGTCTTGTTCTCACTTCGCGAACCTCTGAGTGAAAGTCTTGTTCATTCTCTATGAACCTTTGAGTGCGAGTCCTATTCATTCTACCTGATCCTCCGGCCACAAGTCCTATTTCTCACTTTTCATAGGTCCTTGGTGTGATTCCTCTTTCATGCTTTGCATGAGTCCCTTATGCGGGTCCTCTTTCACGCTTTGCCTGAGTCCCTAGTGTAAGTCAAATTCTACGATTTTCTTGAGTCTGTCGTGCAAGTCTTCATTCTCACATTGCATGAGTCCCTGGTGTGAGTCCACTTTTGTGATTTCCATGAGTTCCTCATGTGAGTTAGCTTTTTCACTTTGAAAGATTCCCTAGTGTGAGTCTGATGTCATGCTTTTCATAAGATCAAAGATTTGTCACTTTCACAAGATCAAGCATTTTTGATTTTTGCGAGATCAATTCTAACTCTTCATGAATTCTTTAACAACCAGTATTCATAAACAACCTCAAACCTTGACAACAAACACAATCAACCCAAAATCACCATCACAAGGTATTATTGGAAAAAAATCTAATTATAAGATTATTAGTTCTATTATGTCATAATAAGGTCACCCATTGGGGTCCCCTAGGTCACATGAAGGCCTCCTAGGAAATTAATGTTAGGGAAATGGCCTTAAGGCCATCCCTTTTTACTACGAATATTAGGTCATCCTAAACTCTTGAACTACCCACTCATCCTCACCTAGTCCAACCAACTATGTAACCATATCCTAGTTGGGGAGGAACACTCATACCCTATTCATATCAAGATCCCAAAAACTCAAGGGAATTTCTCATTTCCAACTACTTGGACATGCATCGAAATTCATGAATCTTCACAGCTTAGGGTTCACTTGGTTACTTAACACTATGTCCACTAAACCCCAACCATTTCAATTTAATTAATTCACACCCCTTATGGGGTTCCTATATACCAAGATGCATATTTCAATCTATCACCTTGAACATCAATGGATGAGATGTCCAACTGGTTCTTGAAGGTCCATTAGGCCCTCGATACCTTATTTAAATTAGATGTAGGATTCAATTTTTACTTAAAGGACCTAAAAATTTTAAATAGGCCCACTTACTAATGTGAAAGTTGTATAAATACCATTTTCTTATAAATAAATTTATAATACTAAAGGGTAGATTCATGAGGACCAACTGCCTTAAACTAAATTGAAACACCTTTTTAAAATAGTCCGAAAACTTCTGTTGAGGTTATCCAAGCCCATATGACCATCATCTACAACAATGAGACCCTAAATAATATAAAAAACTAGTAATTAATTATAAAAAAATTATAATTAGTTATTTATTTTATCTAAATAACGTTAATCAACTTCATAACATAATTAAAATAGGTTTAAAGGACTAAAAACTCAGTGGTTGACCTTGTCCCATCAGAACCACGGCCAAATGATCTTCAACAGAACATGGAATTATCCCAACATTGATATAGGAAAAATACCCAGAACATGAAAAAATATACATTATTAATTTAATTATATTTAGGGTTGAAAACCTTTTAAAATTCCACATGGAAATGTACATCATTGGAACAACATGCGACCATAGGAAGATGTTGTCTCAGGATATCCCATATGAAAGCCAACAAAAATACCAAATGGGTGGTGATGTATTCAATTTATATTGAATATAAAACCTAATAAAAACCAATAAGTATAATTACCTCCATAAAAAATGACGTATGACTATATGAAGATGTCTTCGTGGGATCTCCTCTACACAAGCCACATAGAATCCCCATGATACTTGGTCGATTCCACCATGCTTCAGTGGAACCAACATCAAATACGTAACTAGTAGAAACAAAAAACTAGGAGATAAATAATGAGGTGATTAAAAGAGATTATTATAGGTATATAAGCACATTAAATCACTGAAAAACAATTTCAAGGTTACCCCTTGGTCAAGGGAGAAGTGAAGGAGGGAGGGGGTTTAGTCCCCGATTCTTGCAAGAAAGAGACGGATAGAGTTGTGAGAAACCCCTTAAAAAACTCTAGAGGTAAAATTAGTAAATTTTTCCCTTTTAAATAAAATTTAAAACTAATATAGTGTCACTAGATATCTAATATTTTAAGACTATATCCCCTTCCACTTTTCCTTCTTCAGAAGATCTCCTGATATAACTACCCCAAACCCGCACTCCAGTATCTGGTGCTAGAAATATAATCTTTACATTTATAGATTTGATATCAATATATATGACCCAATTTTAGTTATTAAAAACATAAAACATCAAGTGGAATTATTGGATCAGCTATATACCCAATGACCTTTTAGGCTTAGTTTTTTGAAGAATTAGTAAAAAATCTTATATAATAATATTGATGTCTTCAAGTGATCATTTTTCATACTATACCCATATTTTATTACATCATAATATATCCTCAATATCTCCCATAAAATTCTTCATGCATTAAAAATTTAAATACATAATTCATTTAACATCATTATTTATAACCTAGATAAATTGAAAACATATGATGGGTGAGCTTAAACGCTTAGTAAGGGTAAACAGAAGAATTACCAATTTAATTTAATTAATGAGAATAAGATGAGAATAAGGGTATGATGAAATAATAACCATGTATGAGCATCAAATAAGAGAATTTATACACATAAAATGTGAATAATAAATCATGATAAATGGAATAAATATTTAACATAAGACAAGATTCATATAAGTGAACAAACAAAATCCATGTAAAAACAATCCTTTATAAAAGGATCTTTTAGAACTCATATAAATCATTGAAAAATTAGTTAGGTTTATTGGAACATCAATCATTCTTCCTGGAATCACATAACCAAATAATTCTCATATCTCTTAGGCATAACATATAACTAGTAAATATTATCATTTATTTGGAGTAACTTATAATTAGTTAACTCTATCATCTATTAGGATTAACCTAACCCCAGCATATATTAAGTGTAACTTATAATCAGTTAACATTATTGTCTTTTTGAAGTTACATAACTCTATATTCTCCTAGGAGTAACATACATCTAGTTAACTCCATCTCATTACATAATTCAGTGGAGGGATATAACAGACCATCCCATCACATATTAGACAAATTCCCTTAGGGATTTGGGTTCACTTCCCAATCTTAATTTCATCAATAATTTCTAAGTACTTTATCATGAAACAAAACACATGGATTCTTTCATTTCAATAAAAATTTCATATCTTGATTGACTCATAAAAAAGAAATGGTTTCCCAAAAATATTTTTAAAATATTATCATAAAACATTCAGAGAAAGGAAGTGAATGTTATCATAAGAACATATACCCAATTAATAATATGAACCACTAAAGTATTTTTACATAGATAAAAAATAATTTTAAAATATTATTTGAACATTTATTTGAAAACATGAGAAAAATATCCATTTATTTTGAAAAAATATAAACTAAAAATTCCCTGAATATTGATAAAATTCATTTTATTGAAAATAAAAATGGAAAATTTTAAAGGATAATTTAAATAAAATAATAAAAATGATGGATGGGAAATATATTCTTTCTGTATATTTTAAAACAAAAAATTACTTTTACACTTTTGTAAATGGTCAAAAATGACTTATTCAGAATTTTTGTAGAAATACATCTTTCTAAACCTTTTTAAATAATGTCATGGTTATTTAAAAAGTCCTTTTTAAATAAATTTCATGCATATGAATGCAATTTCATAAAAAAATATTGAAGAGTATGAATAAAGAATAAAAATTTCATTGACCAAAGATGAAATATGGTGATATTTTATTTAAAAACATTTTATAAATCATTTTAAGTACCAAAAAAGAGAAAAAGGGGAAAAATACTTTAAAATTACAATAATAAATATGGGATAAGAAAATATATTAGTTTTAAAAAATTATTTCAAAACAAACCTCTCAATATAATTTTATCATAAACAATCCTAAAAACAAATGATATTATAACATAAATTCTTTCTTTGGTAAATTTTGAATCATAACCCCGATGGAAGAAATAAATTAAAATGAAAATTTAAATTCCATTAATATAAGGATATACATGATAAAAAATTTAAAATGGTAATTAGATAAACTTTATAAAAGAATATAGTTATAAAACATAACATATGTCCCAAAAAATATAATTTGAGATGATAAATCCTTACCACTTGGTAACTATCAAGTCCAATCCCCTTGGATGAAATAATTTAAGTTGTATCTTTAAATACCAAAAACTAAGAAGGATCCATGAAATAAAATATTAAATGGGAACTATATACACCTAATTAATTTAAATAGGTATATAACATCTGACTTGTCTCAACAAAATAATATTAATATGAATAATCCTTACAAATAACTAAAATGAGAATTAATCATTAAGGTGATCATGTGTAAAAATTATAAAACCACATAAAATACATGGAAATAAAAAATAATATAATAATTGGTCATTTCACATATAATAATTTCATAATATAGTCAATGATGTAGAAATATAAACTAATGAATGAAAATTGAGTTATGAAACCCCTTACCTTGAGTCCAGACTTTCTATGTACATCCATTACAGTACTATATAATAAAGTTATTTTAATCCTTTAATTATTTCTAAAACGTTTATAATTTTATTCCATTATCATTAAATAATTTATTACATTTATTAAAGTTATATATTTAATTACTTAATCTATCAAGTCCATGTTGGGAGTTTTGAGGATGTTTTTCTCATAATAGAAAAATGACCTTGGTATATTGTTCCATTATCTCCATAAATGTTGACATGAAAAATGAATCACATCACTTCATAGTGGTGATATTCCACAAATACACATGTGTGATGTTATATTTCTAAAATAATAATTATTTTAGGAATATAATATACAATTATTAAATCCACCATAATAAATATCTTTGTGAGGTGATGATGAGAAATTAAACACATCACTTCTTGGAGGTGGTAGTCCACTCGTACACGCAAACAATGATTTCATTCCCCATAGTATAGAAAAACAGACGAATAAGGTTATACCATTAATATAATATTATATTAGTATACTATATAAAATGATGTTATTATATTTGAAAGGTTATAATAAAATTGAAGGAGGTAAAATAAGAAGTAAAATTAAAGAGATCGACTAAAAAGATTGCCTCCTCATTGAGATACCTCCTTTGGATTTATTCTAAAGGAACATCGGGATAGTTTTTTAAAGACAAAAGAACCTATAAAACTTGGATACAGATGTTTAGAATAGTTTTTGGTAGGTTATGGTTGAGTTAAGTTTCTCAAGGTGGTGTGAATTATTGAGTAGAGTTGGAATCCTTTTAAAGTGAAGGAAAGGACACACTTGGAATTACTTAAAATATTAAAATATAATAAATTAATTTTTATATGAAAGTGGAACAAAGTGGAATTTTTTTAATATAATATTGGGTATGGTTTAAATTATTTAAAATAAATAAAATTTGGTTAGGTTTGTGTGTAATTTTAAACCTTATCATTGGTTTTAACCCTTTCATCATCTGATTTATAAACCTTAATCAGGGTTAGAAATTTTTTAATACTAAAGGGTTATAATTTTAATTTTAAGGTATAAATTGGATTAAAATGGTAAAGTGATTAAATTTAAAACAATATACCATTCAGATTTTCCTCTTTAATTTTTTTTAAATAATTTAATGATATATTATTAAACATAAAATTCTATTAAAATTTTTTATGAACTATTCTCATATTTTGAATTTAAAGAGCTAAATTATGGTATGTAATTAAAATATAAACTCTTTAAACCAAAATTAAAAATTATCATTAACCAATAATTTCATGTGAAATAATAATTCAACTTAAAAAATACCACTTTTGATATTTTTAAAATCATTTACTTTTATTTTTCTAATGCTTGCACAAGTATTGTGTCAACGTTGTGTAAACATTTAAGGTAATTATACCATCAATAAGAAATAAAAATAAATTAACATGAAAAAAATTAATTAACATCATAAAAATAAATAAATTATGTTAAAAATAATCTTTTTAATTCATTAATAATATTTATTATCCCCATGTGAACATATTTGAGAAATTAAAAGCAAGAGGGTGACATTTTGAAATTTTCCTTTTCCTAAAATAATATAAAGGTATTTATCAAAGTAAAATGGTACCAAAATTCCATATATTATAACATAGGATGGGGGTGGTTGAGATAAACTCAAAAAATAAAAATTAGGTAGGGTTTATATATATTTTTAATGACTTATCACATTATTTTTGACCATAATTACCTGATTTACCTATACCGAGGTGAAAAATATTTACCATGGTTACTCTTTATTACGAATAAAAATAAAGTTAAACTATTTAATTTTAGATTTTAATTAAAAATATAGAATAATTTTTATCAAATCAAAAATCTACATGTTTCATAAATTACATTTAATATAAGTGTACAAAATTCATGAAAATCAATTTTTTGGAAAATACCTGATTTGAGCATAAAAATAATTTCCCCTTGAAATCAAGTAAGAAGTTGATATGCACAATGTTTTTGGTTAAATAATAACAAATGAAAATTTTTATACTTTTTAATCCTTCCATAATTGAATGTAACCTTATGACTATACCATTAAATGAAAATACAAAAAAAAATATTTTTTATTGGAATAAAATATAATTTTTGTTTATAAAAGTCAAGTATGGGTTCTCAAATTTAAAAAATGTTTTAAAGTATATTATTTAACAAATTTTACATATTTGTTTCTTTAAAATTATTTATAAATTTATTAATTCATCATTACATCATAAAAGTGATTGTATTTGAAAAATCAGTATTTTCACTATTCACCCTAAATAAAATATTTTCAGAAAAACTCCAAAAATATAATCTTAAGATAATTTGGATATGATTATTTAAAAAATGATATAATTTTTATAAAATTAATTTTTCAAATATGGTAAAAAATAATTATAATATTCACTTATAAAAAACAACTTTTAAAGAAAACAAATTTTTAAAGCATAAAATGACTTTATTAAAAATTGAGTTCTTATTTATTAAAATCTATCAATAGATTTTTTTTGAGTAGTAAACTTGTTTATATATTTCATAATGTAGTAAATATTATTTATATCCACCAATTAATTATCTAGGTTATATCAATCATATTTAAATAATAATATTCTGTTGTCATTAAATATCGATGTTGCGCGTCTTGTATTATATTGAATATAGTATTCTTTTCAAATATTGGAGTGTTATATTCTCTCATATTTAATAAATTATTTCCTTGAAATTTAATATTGAAATTATCAATCAGGGGTTTAATATATGAAAATAATTTTTTTTTCAAAACTAATAAAACATACTTTTAAAAATAGGGAAAGGGAAATATGACAGTCCTCTAGAATAACACATAACTAGGTTTCTAAATAAGAGAACATTTTTGGGAATTAAAAATATGAACATGGTAAAAAAAATTAATGTCTAAATATTTATGGAGAGTGATAGATATCATTAATCACAACAAAGTCAATGATCATGACGCTATAAACTAATGAGGGGTGAAAAATACCATAAAATCATAAAAAATGAAGTTATTAGGATAAAATTTGTATTTCAAGATCCTTTTACTAGATTTTAGGAATTCTTTTTCCACGTTGACTAAGAAAATAAGAAAATATTCTTTATTTTATTTCAATCCATAAATTCAATTTCATACTTTGGTTGTGTTTTTCAATCAGTTTCCACCTTTATCTCATCTTTTAATTGAAATGATGGTTATGAATATTTGATTACTAAATCTCTATGATCAATTTGAAATTTACCCAATGATATATAAAAGAATGAAATTATTTTCATTCCATCTTTACTAAAAACAAAATGTTTAGAACACCTCAAGATAATTCCCAAATTAATTAAACCGTCTTATGAATAAATAATATATTAATATCCAAAACTCAATAATAATATACAATGTTAAAATTAAATCATTCCATAAATAATTAACCATATATTCAAAATTACCTCAATAAGAACATATTAACCACAAAGGTTATCTTATAACCTTCAAATTATATCCCCAAAATGTAATAACATTCTTACCAAATAATACTTCGTGTTAAATTTCATTATACAACTAAGGGTTACTAATAATAAATCCCAATAAAATGTCTCACAAAATATCCTTAATCAAATTAAAATTCCATTACTTACAACTGTAAAAAGGCTATTTGTGCCTTTGTACTTTTGTTCAAACCTAAACTTATAAAACCATGATGGTATCCATAACTCTTATGTTAATCTAGAATAAAAAATATGAGAATATTTTAAGTTATCTAAACACTCCCCTAACACATACTATAATATCCACAAACCCACACTCCCAAATTCTATTCTAGAAACATAATATTTACATTTATAACTTCGATACTAAAAAACATGACCCAATTTCAGCCATATAAATCATAAAAAATCAAATAAAAATATTGTATCACTTACATACCCAATTATATTTTAGATTTATCATTTAATAGAATTAGGAAAAACTATTACATAATAATAACCATGTTTTAAAGTGATCATTTTTCCTATTATACCCTAATTTTATTATATCAAAATAATTTTTCAACATCTCCCATAAAATTATTCTCACATGAAACCATTCTAGAAATATTTATTTTAATATCATTATTCATAACCTGGAGAAATAGAAAACATAAGAAGGGTGAGATAAAATGATTAGCAAGGGTAAACAAAGGAATTACTAATTGAATATAATCAGTTAACAAAAAAAAGTGAATAAGGGAATGATGACATAATCAGATTTCATGAGGAAAACATAAGAGAATTTATACCCATAAAAACATGGATGATAAATCATGACACATGGAATAAAGCTTTAACATAAGACATTAGCCATATAATTCATCAAACATGATCCATGTGAAAACAATATTTGAGAAATGTATCCATTAAAACTCATACAAGGAATTAAAAAACTATGTAGGTACATTGGAAAATCAAACATTCATCATGGAATCAACTAAAATGATAATTACCATATCTCTTAGTAGTAACCTATAACTAGTAAACTCCATATCCCCTTAAGAGTCTCATAAAATAATTTATATCCATTGTCTCTTAGTATTAACATAACTCTATCCTCTATAAGGAGTAAAATAACCCTGTCTTCTCTTAGGAGTAACTCCAATCTAGTTAATCTCATCTCATTACCCAATGAGTTCAAGGGATATAATATACCCACCCATAAAATATCAAATAAAGTACCTAAAAAATTTGGGTTCATTTTATAATCGTTCTATCATCAGTAATTTATAAGTACCATATCATGAAACAAAGCACATAGATTCTTTTATTTCATCAAAATATTCATATCTTAATTTACCCATTAAAAATGGGTTTCATAAAAATCACTTTAAAACATCATTATAAACCATTCAGAAAAATAAATTGAATGATATTATAATATAATATCCCCAGAGAATCATAAAAATAATTAAATAATTTTATCATATGAGAAAAATACCATTAAAATACCATTAAAAATTTCTTTTAATGCTTGAGAAAAATATATTTTTTATTTTGATAAAATTTAAACTAAAAAAATCCTAGAATATTGATAAAATGATTTTCTTTTGAAAAAACCATAAAATATTGTAAATGATTCATTAAAGTAAATAAAAACCATGATGGTGGGAAAATCCATTCATTCCATATACATTAAAAGAAAACATTCCTTTTACACTTTTTTGTAAAAATTCTAAAATAAAATTTTTAAAAAACTTCTATAAATATTCATTTTGAAACCTTTGTAAATAATATCATAGGGAAATTGAAATGATGTTTTAAATCATTTCATGTATAGGAAATAACTTTTATAAAATAATTTTTAAGATTATAGATATGGAATAAAAATTTCATCGAAAAAAGAGGAAATAAAGGCAGTTTTTCTTTAAAAACATTTTCTTGATCTTTTTAAGTACCAAATATAGAAAATTTTAAGAACTATGTTGTGAAGATTTCAAAAAACCCAACTAATTTTTTTCTCTCAAATAGTGTTGAAGGGTAAAATGGTAATTTATGTTTTCAAGGGATCTCAGATAATATTTTTAACAACTCTTTTGGTCCTAAAAATAGGGTTTTTACCCTAAGTCACAAGTTTTGTGCAATTCCAAGGTGACCAAATTTTGGTGAATATTTAATAAATTAAATATTATTTATTCAATCATGTTTGTTTAGTGATATTTTCTTCATGAATAATTAGATTGAAAATTTACCTTTTCTATTGAGTCTGAGATGAGGGGTCTTTCCTAGGGAAGGAAAAAACTTACACCAAGCACCGGGGCCAACCCATTCCACCTTTTCTTCTCTCTAATACTTTTCTTTTTCTTTAATTTTTTCTTTCTTTTATATTTTTATTCTATTTTATTATTTCAAAAATATTGAATTTATGTGGAAGTCCCTCCCTTGGGGGTATTTGACCGATAGAGAGAGTAGGGAGAGGGAGAGAGATATGGAGAGACAGAGAGAGGGAGAATGTGGTGATGTCGTGGAGCTCGGGTCATGCCAATTCATCATGTTGCAGCTTTGGATCATGAATAAGATCAGATTTTTGGTAGTGTGCATTTAGAGATAGTACCTTTGAAATTTTTTCCCTATAAATCATATTATATTAGTTTTATTAAGTTATAATCTTGTTTTTGGGTTGTTGTGGACCCCTAGTAGGTCGATCTAGTGGTTTTCAGAAAACTACGGGGGGGGGGGGGGTCTGGGGGTTCAGAGGGATTCATATTTGGGAAATAAAAATAATATTTGGGTAAGTTAATATTTTAAGAATTAAACATCATGTAACTTATGTGAACATAGTGTAGTATTTATTTTCCATGTACCTAGAAATGTGTCCATGAACATGGGAATTTGGATTTTTGGGAAGTACATGTCGTGTACCATGGGTAAACACTATGGAGTAGGACTTATCCAATGGTTGAGTTCTTGGGAAGACACCCAGTGTGAGGGGGGGGGGATATGTACATGTTTTAGTAAACGGGAAGACCCTGTTTGTTCTCTTTCCTTGTATAAGTACATGTCTTGGTGCACCTTTAGGATTATATACCATGTACTCAAAAGTGCATGATTTTTAGTTTTTCCAGCAAGGACATTTTGGATGTATTTATGCCTCAGTGTCGGAATGGGTTTTGTGATTAGTCCATTCTAATAATTTTTCTATGTAGATCACAATGGTGGGATCCTTTTGAAATTTTCAATCTCTTTGGATGGTGTTTGGAACTAAAATGTTTTGGTGAAAGGATCTCTCTAAGGATTTTGTTCTTTAATCCTTATGGGCTTTGGGTAGTGAATTGTGATGTATGGGAAAGAGATGTTCACTTCTTATTCACCTTGGATGAGGGTTACATGTGAGTTTAATTGAGGTTTATTATAAAAAATTTTTGGATTAAGAATCAAGTTTCTCCTTGGATGGGATAATAGTTCAGTTTTATATGGTTTAGGTCTCGTCGATTGAAGTCTATGTTAGTAGGAGTATTTAGGTTGGGAAAACTTATGGGGATATTGGGTATAACTGAGAGCTATTGGAAGAGTTTTATTTGATTCTAAAGGGAATGTTTGAGGAATTACCTACTAGATGAGGTGTTGTGTCAAGCTGCACTTCTGGTTTTGTTTTTTATAGAGTTTTCCTTATGCATAAGGTTTTCTTTGAGGATGCACTTTTTGGAGGGTGTTTTATGGGTTTAATTTGGGAGACCGACCATAGTTTCTTTGAGTAGACATGGCCCAAAGTTTATTTTTGTCAGAGGAGCCCCTTGTAGGGTATCCATCATTATCCATGGTTTGTTGGAGGAGCCCATTATAGGGTTTCTTATTTACGATGAGGTTTTGGAAACTATGTTGGTTTCCCTATGTTTGGTTGAACTATAAGATGGATGGTGATATTGTTAGGGGTTTTGGATGGAGGGTTTGAGTGTTAGCTGAACCTAGTGTTCGATCTTCTAGGATTGGAGGTTTGATGATGTTCTTATTTTGGACTGGATTAGAGAGGATACCTTTGGGATATTACTATACTGGGGTTTGGCCCTATGATTGAACTTTTTACTCTCCTACATTGGATGGATATTATGAGATGGGGTAAGGGATCTAATGGATGATTTAGATAAGTGCGTCCTCCATAGTTCATATTTTCTCCCAAGATTGGGTTAGTATACTATGAAGGATATTTCAATCCCAAGGAATGATTTTATGAGTTTAAGGTATGATCAGGTATCATGTAGATGCACGAATAGGTTTGTTATACATCAGTTAGTTCTTCTAGACTTTTAGGAATTGATACCATACTCTCGAGGTTGATAGAGAGTTCCTACTACTAGTTCATATCTTTCCATTCAAGTCCTAGTTCTTGATAGATGATCTTCATTATATAGATTCCTAGGATGGGATCCTAGGGTCTGCAAATTGTTTTTACATTTATAGTGGACTTTGTAGGTCCTTCTTCATTATCCATAAAGGATGATGTGTCCACATTTCACAATTGTTTTGTATGGGGATAGAGTGCGGGTAGATATACCACAGATGTCCGGATAAAACCTATGGTTGATGTTCAGCCCTTTTGTTTATATTTTTTTATTTTTGTTTATTATTATAGTCACATTAATATGGGATGGATATGAGGTGTGATGGAAGCATATGTTATGAAAGTAGATGTTATGACCACTATTGGGGGTGTCCTACTAAGATTTATTTCTCCCCCTAAACGTACACCTCGGTGTATGTGTATAAATTATGTCAACTTTTAGTTTGAGCATGGTTCAGTAGATTGGGCGAGAACTATTGTTTAATGTTCATTCAGAGTTACTCATGTAGAGTCTTGGTTCATGCTAGAGTTGTTCAATAGTCGTAGATACCAGGTATGTGGTTCGACTCAGAGTAGCAGCATAGCCTTATGTATTTGTTTTATTTTATATATAGTCATCCTAATGGGTGACCATTTTCTATCTTATTGTTCTTTGAGTCTGTATTTAGTATTCCATTTATTATATATTGTTTTAGTTATTTATTTATTTATGCACACTATGATTTTCCTAGATTTTTATATGTTTGGTCTATTTCCACTTTTATTTCACTCTGATACGTGGTCATACTATCCCCACTATATCCTTTTAGTCCCTTTCCACTAGTTGGAAACCTCTGATGTATATGGAGGAATTTTTGAGGCCTTGATGTGAGCTTGATCGGGTGACAGGTCAGGACAAACTGGGATGGTTCATGACAAAATGGAACCAGAGAATTCATTTTATTTGTCTTACCATCTAGAGAGTTATTATATAGGGGATATATGAATTTATCAAATCTTATCATGGATATGCGGATGGTTCGTCATAGACAATTGTTCTGGTAGGAAGTACTATTTATTAGGGTTATGATATTGATGTTCTTAGTTTTCACTATTACATATCTGTGTTTTTCACCTCTAAGGATAATCTTTTGTTCTTGGATTTTATGATTTATGAATTCTTAGATCTTGGACTGATGTCAAGGGGATTGTATTAATTTATAATTATAGGCATGCAAGATCCTCAGGACATTTTATTGACTGTATATGTTCTTAATGATGATATAAGTTCAATTTTTTAAAGTTTCAACAACTTCTGTAGTGACATAGACTTAACATACATGGATATTACTTTAATTTAGATGAATATTAAGTACATTACAAAAGTACATGCCTACGAACAGTAATAGTGTAGTGTCTTTGGAAACTTGGAATAAAATGTTCTAACTTGGTTAAAGATCTTTAATGTTTCTCACAAAGATCTTTCCATTTAGTACCTATACTTAAAACCTTTATTCATAATATGGTCAAATGAAAAATAAGAAAGTGTGATCTTAGATTATTAGAAATAGTAAATAAAGGGGATACATAAGAATAACATGAGCATATGGGTATGAGAACATGAGAATAAAATTTGAAGATCATACCCGGTATATCAAAGATAATATACATGAGTCATGGAATAAATATTGGTAGTTTATAAGACAAGAATCTCAATGAAATTAAGAGCATAATACATGAGATCATAAGATATGAATAGGAAATAGAATTTATAGTATACACATAAGCATATAAAATAATTCCCTATAAGTCAAGGCTTATTTCCAAAACCTATCAGGGCACTTCATGGGGGCTACACCTACTCGGTGGGGCACAACACAATCCCCAATCACATCCCTTTCCTTGTAGTAGAATTGGTTCACTCCCCAAACCATCTTAGTTGTAAATTTTCACTCTCAAGAACATCTTAGTAGTCAAGGTTCACTCCCAAGACCATCTTACCAGACAAAGTCCTTTGCTAAAATTAGTTCACTCCCTATTCCATCAATGTCTTTCTCATGAGATATAAATATTTACCTAATGAATTGGAGGGAGATATATGTACCACCCAACACATAATGAAATCATACATACATTTTTCACAAGATCATATAAAATCATTATATCATATCTCATGAAATGAAATGGGTATCACAAACATGTCATCATATCATAACATTTGTAAAAGAGACAAATTTCCTGATCATTTCATTATAGAATAACCCATTAAAGAAGTGAGTTTCATAAGTCTTTATCATGGTATAACTTATAGAAGAGAAAAAGGTTTCATAAGAAACATGTTATTAAAAGAATAACCATTTAGAGAAATAATAAGAATGGCATCCATGGATCATAAATAAACTTGAAAAAATATATTTGAAGATTGAAAAAATTTTAAGAAACTTTTGTCTGAAAATAAATTTGAACATCATATAAAGGAATCTTGAATTCTTTTTTAAACCATTTCTCTTAAAATAACTTTGAAAACTTATAAATTAATCTTTAAAACATTTTTAAATTTTTTTCTTCAAAGATTACTTTTAAAACTTATAATGGAATATTGAAAACATTTTGAAAACTATTTATTTTGAAATTAAATTTGAAAAATAATAAAAGATGATATAAAGGAAGATTGAAGAAATTTTAAAAAAAATTTCTCTGAAAATAAATTTGAACATCATATAAAGGAATATTGATTTTTTTAAACCATTTCTATTAAAATAACTTTGAGAACTTATAAATTAATCTTTAAAACATTTTTAAATTTTTTTCTTTAAAGATTACTTTCAAAACATATAAAGGAATATTGAAAACATTTTGAAAACTATTTATTTTGAAATTAAATTTGAAAAATAATAAAAGATGATTTAAAAATCATTAAAATCCATTTTTTTAAAATATGCTCAAAATTTAATTTAAAAATATTCTTGAAAACATTTTTAGAAAGCATGGTTTTTGAATAAATAGATTTATGACTGAAGAGAGAAATAAAGTCATATTTTCTTAAAATCACTTTCTTAATTATATTAAGTACCAAAGAGTGGAAAAGATAGTACCAATACATGAATATATCAGGAATAAATAGATGATAAGAAAAATAATGAGATATCATTAGATATGGATTAAGATATTTCATCAATGGAAGAATAATCATAAACAATCCTGATAAAAAATGAGATTGTTTCAATAAACTCTTACCACTTTGGTAACTTTGAATCAGAATCACCATGTAATTAAATGAAATTGAATAAAGATTAAATTATCATTAAAATTATATGTTTCATGATATAACATTTCAAATGGTATTATATACACCTCGCAAAAGAATATAGGTTCATAAAAAAACATGTGTCTTAAAGAAGGCTAATTGAGAGAAAACTACCTTCCAGATTTGGTAAATATTGAACCTTTAAACCCCATGAAATAGAGATCATAAAATTGGAATGTTAATACAAATAAATTTAAGAGTAAAAATATTGTAATAAATTAATGGGAATTATATACACCACACAAAATAAATGAGTGGTGAATATGGAATAAGTCTCACAGAAATAAAAGTGAGACTAGAAATCCCTTTACTACTTGAGTAAATTTTGAATCATGATCCACATCAAATAATAACATAATTTGGAACTTTTAATATAGTTAAATAAATTAAATTTATGATATAACATTTCATAGGGAAGTATATATACCACACAACAAAAATAATTGGTGAAAATAGTATATATCTCACAGAAATAAAAGTGAGATGAGAAAACCCTTACCTGAAGAATTGAATTTATTCATACACATTCAAAACTCATTTATAATTAACACAAGTTTATTATAAACCTTTTACATAACCATATTATTATATAAAACACCATATATTATTTTATTATGAATTTATATTACACATTTATTAACAATTTCATGTTAATGTTACATTTCAAGTAATATCCGCTTTGTTTTTCATATATGTTTTGACTTATTATGCTCCATACACTTACCAAAATCATGATTTAACTATTTATATAATATAAAAAAGATATAAATATCACATATATTACACAAATAAATATTTATAATGATCTTGAAAATATAAAAATATGAAATGAAATACATCGTTAATGGAGAGGGTAGGTTGTACATACACATAAACACTGTTTCTATTTTTTTGTTGCATTTAAAGAAAGAAAGTAAATAATATATATATATATATATATCCAGTAGAATTATTATATCATACATATAATTTATATTCACTAAACCCATCCTTAATACATTCAATGAAAAGTGTTAACTAATCATATCGCTTTTAGGAGGTGATAGTCCACACGTCCACAAAAAAGTTATCATATTTACAAAAAAAGAAAGAATGAATGAAGGTATGTTTTATATAATAATTATAGAAGAATAAATACATCATAAATATCTAATGTATCATATTAAAATATTATTTCCATCATAATGTCCAACCAAGCAAGGTGGTAAAGGAAAAACGAATGACATCTTTTCGCGAGGTGGTAGTCTATTTTACACACAAATGATAAGTTCATTACCCTTTTAATGGAAGTGTGTGTAGGAATAGGTATAAAACTTATAATAAATAATTTAAATATAGTTATGACACTGTGGTTATTATATAATCATGTAATAAGAATAATTTATGGAGTGGAGATAAAAATAAAACAACAGAGCTTATGGAAGGATGTTACCTATTCCTTGGGAAACTACTCTTAGTTTTCACCAAAGGGCTTCCTTGGTTGTCTTTCTATACAAAGGTAAGAATATATGATTAAGGGAGGGAATTTGAGAGGATATTTGGGTATGGTTTTTATGATCTAAAGGAATTTAGATTTGTGAATAAGTGGGTGGGGGGGGGGGTGAGTGCCCTTTTTATAGTAGAGGAGGGGTGTCATTCTTGTAAATATGAAAAGGTAAACACTATTAAGAGGTCTCCCTTGAAAAAGGTGCCTCCAATAATTTTACATTTCTGAGAAAAATGGGTAATTGGTTGATATATGTCAAAAAAATGGATTTTGGACATGTTTTAAGGTTATTTTCTCCCTTAATTTAAATTTTAACTACTATGTAATCTTATTTTTACCTTAATCACTGTAATTAATCTAAATTAATTTCACTAATATTTGTGGTCAAGAAATAATTTTAAATAATTAAAAATTATAAATTTTACTGATAAAAAATATATAATAAATTTTTTCCAAATTCTAATCACATAAGTGGCCAAAATTAATTTAAAATTATTCCTGCAGATGGGATGAAAAAAGAATGTTTTTTTAAAGTGTAAATATTAAAATGTATGATTTTTAATATACAATTTAAATGTGAAAATTATTATAATAACCTAAATTGGATTAATTTAGGTTAAATTTACCTAAATTATCTTTAAAAGCAATTAAAAATATAATTTAAATATATAATCAAATTAGTTGAAAATGCTATTTTCACATAAAATCAGTATTTTCACTATTCATCAAAAAACAAAACTTCTCAAAAAAATACCAAGAATTATTAAAAAGTAAATTTTGATATTATTCTTTAAAAGATGAATTTTATTTTTTCAAATATAATTTATAAAAGTATCAAAAATCATATTTAAAATGGATTATCAATTAAAAGGAGGTAAAATTACCTTTTAGAAAAATACATATTTTTATTTATAAAATTGGATTTTTTCTAATATTATGTATATAAAATCTATTATATGAGTTCAAAATAAAATATAAAATATATAATAAATAAAATATATAAAAAAAAATCATCAAAATTATTTTTTTAATTTATTGAGATAAAATGTGTTTGTACATTAAAAAATAGTTTTCTTAGAAAAGGAATTTAATTATTTTTAAATCATTCTTAATTTCATTTATTACTAATTAATAACCAAAGGATTCATTTTATTTACATGTTTAAATAAGATTTTCACAATTTAGTTAATCTTATTCATATATTCCATTCTTACAGTTAGGTGGTAATTATAATAATATTTTAATAACAATATTAATAGTATATTACAGTTCAGTAAAACTTAGTATTATGTATAACACAAGCTCTCAAAGGAATGTGGAATTGTATGTAAAATAATCCAAACATACTATTACATGTATCAATAGTTAATCTATGTGTTACTTGTAGCATAATATTAACTTGGTTTTTCATATAATGTAATCCAAACTTAGTTCTTTCATATAAAAAAAGCTATATTAAATGTTGTGTGAAATGAAAAATATCAAAAAGATTAAATTAATTTGATTTTTTTCCCACAAAAACATAGAATATTGAGTTCTACCCCCTTAAAATGATTTTTCCATCGAAATTCAACTAGGTTATCAATGGTTTATTACTTGCATATTCCTTTCATATAAACCCAAATTGTAAAAATGAACACTACAACATTCTTTGAAAGGAAAATTTATAAACATAATAGTCTCATAAAGTAACTCATAACTAGGTTCCACATAGGAGAACATAGAGGTAAGGGAATATTGGACATGGAAGAAAAGTCTAAATAATTATAGAGAATGATTTAGGCCATTGATCACAAGAAAGATAATGATCAATGAAAACTTAATGGGTTCGAAACAAATTTTTTTTGTTGATTTATAAGACAATCGTTTAAATATAAATGAAGGTATTAGGATAAATATTTTTTAATATACTTTTCCTTGAGATGATTATTTGTTTTACTATCTAATAATGTAAGTAAAAATACTTACTTGACTTCATTCCCTTTTCCACAATTTCACCCCTTGGTTGTGTTGTGCTCGATTTCCACTTCATATATTACTCCAAGAATGGAAGGTGAATTTTACATTCCTGGAGTACTAATAGACCATGAGGTAGAGTGATATTTTATTCCATATTTCTTTATTTAGCATCACAACAAAAAATTCATCACTAGTTATCAAATATGCATAAATCCTCACACAGAGAGATAATACTTGAATCTCTAAAATATCATCTGATGTTTAACATAAACCATTCCACAAATAGTTAAACTTATAACCCTTCCAAAAGATAACATTCCAAAATAATAGAAAAAAGGTCACTAAATTTCTCAAAATAATCTTAGCATTGATCCCCCATATATCATAAAGTAGATCTTATGTTACACATACCAAACATATGAATTCCGTCATAATGTATTCTATTAAAACATTGTAATAACCTTAATTACCATAAATCATTGTTGAAAACATGAATGTTTCCTCATTCAAAAGTTAATTAGATATATTCCTTAAATCCAAAAATGCTGTAAATTCTATACATGATAGCATAAACCACTTTATCAACAAATCCTTAATTAGTACCAAGATAATTAGTACCGTCGAACTTACTTATTCATATCTAACATATCTTTATCCAAAAATCATTATATTAACATTAGGAACATATTAAGTGATATCTTTACCTTAATCTTGTATTTACATGAATATAATCATTCCATTAAATCATTTTTCTACGCGTTAAACACCATTCATCATATCATTTTAAATCCTTAATGAAAAACTTATACTAAAAATACTTATATATTTCATGATTCGTATAACATACTCTTTGAATTCCAAAACATATACACTTCAATCATATAAATTTATTCTTAATCCATTACTTAGGCTTCGTCATATTATTCCTTAGTACCCCTTGTCCTAGAATATGAAATATAAATCATGCCTTAAGGTTCCGTAACCTCAATCTTATCATGTCTTTTATATTTAATTTTAACAATATCGTAATAACCTACAAAATCTTTCACATGTCGTTTGTTTTCCATTTATCCTCAGTAGTCTAAACCATACTCGTACCCCCTTCTAGATTATCTTTAGGAGATTTCCACTCAGGACATTGATTTGTTTTCCCATACTTTCTACATCTAAAAAATTAAATGTTATCATAGTTCCAATTAGTTCTTACTATTTACTAAGACCCGAATGCATAGTGTGAGAAACGCTTATCATAGGAAAAAACCACATAATCATGAAAAATTAATTATAGGATTACTAAATCATGACAATAATATTTAAATCTATGACACCTTAATCTTATCCATAGATAAATCACTAGACATATCCTTAAAAGTATCCTTATAAATATCCCTAGTGATCCCACTAAAGTTTTCTCATCCTCATTAACAAAGGTTGACTAAACATTTTCTTTGATACCACCTATAGTGACCCGAGCTTTACATAAATTGATATTACATCAATTTAGATAAATATTCATCAAATTAAAAATGTACATATCTTAGGACCATAATAGTTTAGTTTCTTTGGAAACTTGGAATATAATATTATAACTTGGTAATGATATTTAATGTTTCCCACAAATATCTCCCCTTTAGTACTTCTACTTAAAACTTTTATTAATAACTTGGGTAAATAAAACATAAGAAAGGGTGGGATCATATGTTCAGTAAGTGTAAATAAAGGATATACATAAGCATAACATGAATTAAAGGTTATGATAACATGAGAATAACATTTGAATATCTTACATTTCATATCAAATATCTTATACACAAGTCATGGAATAAAGGTTGGTAGTTCATAATACATGAATCATAAGGGAATTAATAGAATAATGCATGAGATCATAACATTGGAATAATACATAAAATTTTTATAATAAACATAAACATATAAAATCATTCCCTATAAGTCAAGGATTATTTCCAAAACCTATCAGGGCACTTCATGGGGGATACACATACTGGGAAAACACACCACCAGACCCATTCAAATCCCTCTCCCTATAGTGGAATGGGTTAAATCCCCAAACCATATTAGTATTAATGGTTCACTCCTAATACCATCTTAGTAGTCAAGATTCACTCCCAAGACTATATTAGTGGATAAAGTCCTTTTTACTAAACTTAGTTCACTTACCATTCCATCTATGTATATCTCATGATAAATAAATCTTTTCCCAATAAATTGGAGGGAGATATAGGTCTCACCTTTTACATAATGAAATAATACATACATTTTCCACAAGATCATAAAACATTGTCATACCAAAACCAATAAAATTAAATGGGTATCAAAAACATTCCATCATCTCATAACCTATAAAAAATATATAGGTTTCATAAATATTTCTGCAACACCCCAGGTAAATAAAGAATATGACATTTTAATATTTATCCATAGTTGTGAATAAAATATTAATATGACTTTATAGGGGACTCTATGCTCGATGGCGTACCCAACACGCAACAACGAGTTTCTTGGGAATTTTACGTTGCACTCTAATAATAAAATAATATTATTTTAAATGGCAGTTAACATGTAGCCGCTGTATTGGAGAGAATGGATAGAATAACTAAAATATGATTATATATGTTTTTAAATGTTTTTACATTTATCCAATAAAGGATAAAGGCTTAAAATACGGAAAGAATTCAATTTTAGGCGTATATGCCCTAGTTTTCACTAAAGGTTCACTTATCACCTTTTGATAGCGAACCCTCATTAAATATAGTTTTGGTCACTCTTATACATTCTTTTGGACCAAATAAAATACTTCTTTATAATTGGGAAATCAAAATTTACTTTGTGTATGTTTTTTGTTATTCTTCCGATAAAGTTCATTTTTTATGAATAAGTGAAAAATGTTGTATTTTAACTCAAAACCTCTTTTAATATAATTTATTTATATGATTAGATTATCTTTTTAATTGGTTTTAATGTGAAACCATATAATATTTTTACCATTTTATTCAATGGTGGACTTTGGAATTAATTTCACTTTGAAATTCGAAATAAACAAATATCAATCTTTTGATATATATTGTTTCTTAAAAACACGCTATTTGTTTTGACAGCGGGAGTTAATTATTAAATTAATTAATTCTACTTATCTTTTTCGAATTAGGTAATATAAACATCATTTTTGAATTCAGAATATCGAATATAGCTTAGAGTGAATTTTTGGTAATTTTCTGAAAAACTCCAATTTTTGATGAATAGTGAAACCACTAAGTGGTAATCAAGCAAACTGATTTTTCAGTTAAATGAATGTTTACCACTAATGTGTATTGAATTTTGAAAATCCGACATACATGGTTGTCATTATTATGTAAAATGTGGTTTAATGGGATGAAAATAATGTTTTGGTGAATAGTAACTTTTTTCATTAATCGCGATTAGAGGTAATTAGTGTAATTTAAGGTAAAAATGATATTATAAAAATATGAAAACACCCTGAAACTTGTCCTACCCATATTTTATGAGTAATGGCCGACCAATAAAACCCATGTGTCGATTTAGGGGACCCTATGGAGCCTCTTGGGTTAGATAATGACTTTTATGCTTTTTTTTAAATAAAGGTGAAAATGACACTAACATAAATTGTTTTACTAAAACAATTTTTATAAGGGTTTATACTAATCATATTTTTGTCTATAAATACTTTTTGGAAAGATAAAAAGATTTACTACATCAGGATATTTTTTTTATAATTTTTATATATTAAATAAATTAATTTAATTCTGACATCATGATGATGCAACGATGACCTCATTAATGAACAGTTTGAATAAAATGAAACGATAATATAAAATCTAAGACATACACTTGTCCAAAAACTATTGGATGGGAATATTTCGAAGCCTTATCATCTTATATTCCATATATATCAATGTGGGACCTTATAAATTCGAAACACTTTTGAAAATAAAATAATAGTTTCATGATTTCCAAAAGTGCCCCTCCTCTCCTCTTATAAAAGGCCCCCAACTCTACCTCATTTTACACACTCCTCAAGCCTTTGGCTCAGCCATACCCTGCCCATTTACTCTCTCCACATCCCTATCCTCATCCTAGAGGATTCCCTTTGGGCAGAATCCTTTCAAAGGAAGCCTTTAGTCTCAAATCAAAAGGAGTTACACTTTTAAAGGTAATTCATTCTCTCATGTTCATTTGTTTTATTTTGCTTCTCTAACACCATAAACTCTTTTTATTTACCTATTTTGTAGCAAAAAAAGTATCTTAAATATACTAGGATGTTTTTATAAGATTTATTCGAGCTACACTCTCACACAACTACATCAAATGGTTAAATAACATACGGTTTCCGTGGATGGCGAAATTCTGCCTCCCGAAACGATGATTGTTCAATACTCATTTAACACCTTCAAAAGTGGCCATTATGACGTAAATATTTTTATATATGATATATAATATGTTTATTCTTTCCTTAAGATTATGTATTTTTAATTTATGGCATACCATTATTGTTTCCCTTATTGGTATACACGATATCTTCATTTTAGGAAGTGCGGACTGCCGCCCCCTCAAAGTGATGTGATTCGTTAATGCCATACGTGGGACGTATAAAGGATGGATTTAATGTTATTATATATGATGTTATACTAGAATTATAATATACCTATATATCATTATTATTTCTTTCCATTAAAGTATTAGATATAAATGAAGGTAGCGTTCATGCGTACGTACGACTTACCGTCTCCATGAACGGTGCATTTCATTTCTTATCCCCAAATGTGAAGTACTATTATAAGTACATGTATATAATGGATATATATGATGAATGATACATCTAAATGATGAATATAATTCTGGAATTATAATATACATACCTCTAATTTAGTTTTAATTCCATTAATATGACAAAGAAATGAAAGTAGCGTTCATGCGTACGTACGGCTTACCGTCTCCATGAACGGTGCATTTAATTTCTTACCGCTAAATGATTATGTAATATTATAAATAAATGTATATTCTTGATATATATGATATATATGCTATCCAAATCAGGAATTTCATTCTGGATATAATGAACCTTTGACCACACGAACAACATGTAATTGTAAGAAGTCCACTTTCGACTTAAGAACCAAATATCGACAAAATAACCATTATTAACATAAATGATTATATAATGTTTATAACATTACAATAAGTGATCTTAAAGGAATAATGAACTATAAAAAGGTTCTTAATAAATTTGAAATTAACTCAAGTTTATTATTCAGGACTTTAAAGAATGATCGAGTCAAGTCGGACCCGAGGTAAGGGATCCTACTCCACTATTTCTTTTTAAGTATACTCTTTTATGTAATTCCTTCTAAAGCCCATCTTTCATGTTATTGGGATGTTATTTTATATTACACTTACTGTAATTTTTATGTCCATGTGATGAGAGAACCTATTCTCTCTCATCAATCCATTTTGGAAGTTTTGAGTGGCGCCGTTAGGCTGCCGAATTTTCATAAAAGATCTAACCTCTCTCTTTCATTTTAAGTACTCTCCTTTTTGTCACTTCTTTTAAGCTCCTCTTTGTTATGTTGGGGGATGTTCTTTTATATTCCTCTTTCTATAAACTTTATGTTAATATGATGAGATACCCTATTTGATCTCATCAATCCATTTTTGTAAGTTTTATGTGACGCCGTTAGGCTGCCGAGTTTTCGTAAGGGATTTTTCATCTCATTTTTATTCCCGTGAGATTTATGCTACATTTTCCACAAATCCCTTTGAGTGGTGTATGTACTGCCCATTATTCTACTCTTTGTGTAATATACTTTCGTTTATGAGAATTTAAATCAATGATCTATTGTCCTTCTTTCATGGGGTGTATGTTTTGAAAGATACCCAAGTCGGTAAGGGAACCTTTCACCCTCCTCTTTTTAAAAATACTTCTTTTGTTGGGTCTTTTAATTTACATATTGTTATGTTGGGATATGTTCTCATATATCCTTATTGATGTAAATTTTATGTTCAAGTGATGAGATACACTTTTTATCTCTCATCAACTCATTTTGATGTGACGTCGTTAGGCTGTCATGGGAACTTCTTAAACCAATTTCGATTTCTTTGGGTTCAACATGTAGTTATTGAATATGTCATCCTTTGAATATGTGTGAATGAACATTGATTATTTTACACTTAATATCCACTTATATTTGGTGTATTCGTTTGTCACACATAATTATGTAATTGATTTATCCTTAAACCAAGGATACCATCTTTGTATGGGACTTCGTCTCAATCTCCTTTCATTGAGGCATATTTTGTTTTATACACAACATTCTATTATACGATGTATAAACCCCTTTGACTTTTACACTTATTCAAAATGAATTTTTTTTATACGAAGCATTTTACAAAACGAAAAAAGGGAATGTTTTTCTTGTCGTACGTATGCGGCGACAACGACTTCTCTGCCTCCGTGACCATTATTGGAGTTTCGGCTTCCTCTATAAGCCATACCGTTTTATTTAAATGAAAAATAAATACCATGTTTTACTTTGGTATTGAAAATTGTTTTCATAATACTTTTTATTATATCAATATGTTGTATTGATATCTTGTGATTAAAATGTGGAAATGTTATGTTTACTTTATGCATGTTTTATGTGATATGATTATGTTATGGTTCTTGGGCATTATTATGAAGACGGGTGGTTCAGTGATAAAATAAGGGAATGTGAGCCCGATATAGCTCTCCAATGTATTGGGTAAGGAGAAGGAGTGAAACGTTAAGGTTTCTCCGAAGAGATTTAGGGAATATACTGTGATGGGTATTCCAAAATGTAACCAAGAGGGTTACTCCCTACGTAAGAATGTTATGAATGACTCAAGTTACCTTTATGTCTTATGATTTAATTGATTTATTCATTGTTTGATGAGGTATGTTAAAGTGCCTATGTTTTATGGGTAAAGTATGATTTCATTCTTATGTATATATGAACTCATGTTTCCTTTCCATATTTTTATAACCCTTACTGAGATTTTTATGCTCATCCCTAGTTTTTGAAATGTTTTTCACAGGTCAAGGGAAAGGTACATGATGTGATGATAATGTCAAGGATGTTTCAAGAAAGAATCCTTGTTTTATTTTAAATATGTTTCCGTTGATGAGAAGAATGAAGATTGTCTTTTATGTAACCACTCTGTTTAAATGTGGAATGTAATGCAAGTTTCATGATCCAATTCTCTAAAACTCTAAACCTGAAAAGATCCTCAATTTGTAATCTTGTAATAACTCAAGATTAAGTAAGGTTTAAGACTGGGGCCTTATAGTTGGTATCAATGGTCGGTTTAGATAACTTTTGAGGTTAGGGTATTCTCTAAGCATAAGTGACATTACCATAATGGTTAGGATTTCAGAAAGAGTCCTAGTTTTAGATAAAGTGAATGAGTAAGTAAATATTAGTGTTTACCTTCCTCATTAGTACATGATGGTTTTGTTAATATACTCACACTGACATTTATGTTTTTAGTGAATGACTGGATCTCGCAGGCACCAAAGTGACAATTGGTTTGAAGGAAAATGTGGTGGTTCTCTGATTAAGAGACTCGATGAAATGGGGTATTCAATGAGGAAACTCGTGGTTGTTCTAAACCAACTATCAAGGAGTCATGATCAACCACGTGAACCTTGGTATGTTCTATAATGCATCATGTACGAGATGACCAATCGACGTGGATGTTCAGGTAATAATTAAAAAGGTAACCATTAGGGTTTATATGATCCTTACTTTTGAGGTAATTATGTGTTATTATATTTTATGATGGAAAATGAAAGTCATGAGATAAACTTGAGGTTAAAATATGTTATGTTTATTTTTGAAGATTTTATCTCGTTTTGGGAAATGTTTTGAGAATTATATAGTTTTAGAAAAAGGACAACACGTAGACTGTGTGACAACCCATCACGTCGGACAATGCTGTGGGAATCGAACCCACAACCAAAGTGCGACTGGTATTTATCGCCTACCATTGGACTACGTGAAGTCCCTGGTTAGTTTGACTCATTCTTTCTAGTTATATGATTTTATTAATTAATAGTATGTTGATTTTGGGTTATTTATGAAAATGATTAACCTATCATGGAGGATATGTGATTAGGTTAATTAATTTTCAATACGAGACTTTAGGAGCAATTGATGTTGTTTGGAGATAAATGTTACGATTTAACTTGGAAGACTATGTAACTAAATCCTTCAAATATTTGGGTTTCAATCTTATATTGGTTTACTTTGAATAATTTTATGGACAAATTTTTTATCTAATGGTCCTCGTTGAACTTTGGGTTTTGTTGGACAAATTTTTGGAGGTTAAGAATAGATTTTCTTTTTATAAAGGGTTATCCTTTTCTGGATTATCTGGTCTTGTACTAGCCTTTTTGGTTTTGGTTTTGGTTAAATTCTAAAGACATGGGAAGTATATAGTTCTCTTTTGGGGATTAGGTGATTCTCTAAAAGTTGATTATAGTACCCTTAATGTGAACAAGTCTTCCTAAATACTCGCCTTTTGGAGAAAATATTAGTTTGTGTAAGGAATCTAATAAAAGTTGAAAGTCAACATGATAAGTGATTATGTTTCCTTATGAATAAATTCCCAATAAAAATTATCTTAAAACAAAAAATTTGTCTATTAACTTTTCCTACTGGGGAATCGAATACCGTTAAACCCATCACAAGTTTGTGATTTTCTCATGGTTAACTTTCTCCTAAACATGTTTTCTATCACTCTTCATCAGAACATGACCCTATGTTTTCTCCTCCATGTCCATGTTTTCATACTTGGAATCCTAGTATGGGTTAACTCAGGTTACCTTTGTACTTATCTTTGTTTATTTTAAAGTGATTATTTTACCGACTCTTCTTCCGATGTGGGACGTTCAAGGATGTTTCCAAGCCCAATTTTAAAATTGCGAGGACGCAATTCCCAAAAGGGGGGAAGGATGTAACACCCCAGGTAAATAAAGAATATGACATTTTCATATTTATCCATATTTGTGAATAAAATATTAATATGACTTTAAAGGGGACACTATGCTCGATGGCGTACCCAACACGCAACAACGAGTTTCTTGGGAATCTTACGTTGCACTCTAATAATAATATAATATTATTTTAAATGGCAGTTAACATGTAGCCGTTGTATTGGAGAGAATGGATAGAAATAACTAAAATATGATTATATATGTTTTTAAATGTTTTTACAATTATCCAATAAAATATAAAGGCTTAAAATACGGAAAGAATTCAATTTTAGGCGTATATGCCCTAGTTTTCACTAAAGTTCACTTATCACCTTTTGATGGTGAACCCTCTTTAAATATAGTTTTGGTCACTCTTATACATTATTTTGGACCAAATAAAATTCTTCTTTATAATTGGGACATCAAAATTTACTTTGTGTATGTTTTTGTTATTCTTCCGATAAAGTACATTTTTTATGAATAAGTGAAAAATGTTGTATTTTAATTCAAAACCTATTTTAATATAATTTATTTATATGATTAGATTATATTTTGAATTGGTTTTAATGTTAAACCATAAAATATTTTTACCATTTTATTCAATGGTGGACTTTGGAATTAATTTCACTTTGAAATTCGACATAAACAAATATCAATCTTTTGATATATATTGTTTCTTAAAAACACGCTATTTGTTTTGACAGTGGGAGTTAATTATTAAATTAATTAATTATACTTATATTCTTTGAATTAGGTAATATAAACATCATTTTTGAATTCAGAATATCGAATATAGCTTAGTGTAAAGTTTTGGTAATTTTCTAAAAAACTCCAATTTTTGATGAATAGTGAAACCACTTAGTGGTAATCAAGCAAACTGATTTTTCAGTTAAATGAAAGTTTACCACTAATGTGTATTTAATTATAAAAATATGACATACATGGTTGTCATTAGTATGTAAAATTTGGTTCAATGGGATGAAAATAATTTTGTGGTGAATATTAACTTTTTTCATTAATCGCGATTAGAGGTAATTAGTGTAATTTATGGTAAAAATGATATTATAAAAATATGAAAACACCATTACACTTGTCCTAACCCTATTGGATGAGTCATGTCCGACCCAGACAACCCATGGGTCGATTTAGGGGTCCCTATGGAGCCTCTTGGGTGAGATAATGACTTTAATACCTTTTTTTAAATAAAGGTGAAAATGACACTAACATAAATTGGTTTACTAAAACAATTTTTAGAAGGGGTTATAATAATAATATTTTTTTCTATAAATAATCTTTGGAAAGATAAAATGATTTCCTACATCAGGATAATTTTGTTATAATTTTTAGACATTAAATAAATTAATTTAATTATGACATCATGATGATGCAACGATGACCTCATTAATGAACAGTTTAAATAAAATGAAACGATAATATAAAATATAAGACCTACACTTGTCCAAAAACTATTGGATGGAAATATTTCGAACCCTTATCATCTTATATTCAAAATATATCAATGTGGGACCTTAGATATTCGAAAAACTTCTGAAAATAAAATAATAGTTTCATGATTTCCAAAAGTTCCCCTCCTCCCCTCTTATAAAAGGCCCCCACCTCTACCTCATTTCACACACTCCTCAAGCCTTTGGCTCGGCCATACCCTGCCCATTTACTCTCTCCACATCCCTCTCCTCATCCTAGAGGATTCCCTTTGGGAAGAATCCTTTCAAAGGAAGCCTTTAGGCTCAAATCAAAAGGAGTTACAATTTTAAAGGTAATTCATTCTCTCATGTTCATTTGATTTATTTTGATTCTCCAACCCCCTAAAATCTTTTTATTTACTTCTTTTGTAACAACACCAGTATCTTAAATATACTAGGATTTTGTTATAAGATTTATTCAAGATACACTTACACAAAACTACATCAAATGGTTAAAGAACATACGGTTTCCGTGGATGGTGAAATTCTGCCTCCCGAAATGATGATTGTTCAATACTCATTTAACACCTTCAAAGGTGGCCATTATGATGTCACTATTTTTATATATGATATATAATATGTTTATTCTTTCCTTAAGCTTCTGTATTTTTCATTTATGGCATACCATTATAGTTTCCATTATGGGTATAAAGGATATCTTCATTTTAGGAAGTGCGGACTACCGCCCCCTCAAAGTGATGTGATTCGTTAATGCCATACGTGGGATGTATAAACGATGGATTTACGGTTATTATATATGATGTTATACTGGAATTATAATATACCTATATATCATTATTATTTCTTTCCATTAAAGTATGAGATAGAAATGAAAGTAGCGTTCATGCGTACGTACGACTTACCTTCTCCATGAACGGTGCATTTCATTTCTTATCCCAAAATGCAATGTACTATTATAAGTACATGTATATAATGGATATATATGATGAATGATACATATAAATGATTAATATAATTCTGGAATTAAAATATACATACCTCTCATTTATTTTTAATTCCATTAATATGACAAAGAATTGAAAGTAGCGTTCAAGTGTACGTACGGCTTACCGTCTCCATGAACGGTGCATTTCATTTCTTACCTCTAAATTATTATGTAATATTATAAATACATGTATATTCTTTATATATATGATATATATGCTTCCAAATCAGGAATTTCATTCTGGATATAAAGAATCTTTGACCACACGAACAACATGTAATTGTAAGAAGTCCACTTTCGACTTAAGAACCAAATATCGACAAAACAAACATTATTAACTTAAATGATTACATAATGTTTATAACATGAAAATACGTGATCTAAAAGGAATAATGAACTAGAAAAAGGTTCTTAATAAAGTGGAAATTAACTCAAGATTATTATTCAGGACGTTAAATAATGATCGAGTCAAGTCAGACCCGAGGTAAGAGATCCTACTCCACTATTTCTTTTTAAGTATACTCTTTTAAGTCATTCCCTCTAAATCTCATCTTTCATGTTATTGGGATGTTATATTATATTACAATTACTTTAATTTTTATGTTCATGTGATTAGAGAACATATTCTCTCTCATCAATCCATTTTGGAAGTTTTGAGTGGCGCCGTTAGGCTGTCGAATTTTCATAAGAGATCTAACCTCTCTCTTTCTTTTTAAGTACTCTCCTTTATGTCACTTCTTTTAAGATCCTCTTTGTTATGTTGAGGGATGTTCTTTTATATTAATCTTTATATAAACTTTATGTTAATATTATGAGATACCCTATTTGATCTCATCAATCCATTTTTGTAAGTTTTATGTGACGCCGTTAGGCTGCCGAGTTTTTGTAAGGGATTTTTCATCTCACTTTTATTCCCGTGAGATTTATGCTACATTTGCCACAAATTCCTTTGATTGGTGTATGTAATTCCCATTATTCTAATCTTGGTGTAATATACTTTCGTTTATGAGTATTTACATCAATGATCTATTGTCCTTCTTTCATGGGGTGTATGTTTTGAAAGATACCCAAGTCGGTAAGGGAACCTTTCACCCTCCTCTTTTTTAAAAGACTTCTTATGTTGGGTCTTTTAATTCACATATTGTTATGTTGTGATATGTTCTCATATGTCCTTATTGATGAAAATTTTATGTCCAGGTGATGAGATACACTTTTTATCTCTCATCCACTCATTTTGATGTGACGTCATTAGGCTGTCAAGGGAACTTCTTAACCCAATTTCGATTTATTTGGGTTCAACATGTAGTTATTGAATATGTCATCCTTTGAATATGTGTGAATGACCTTTGATTATTTTACACTTAATATCCACTTATATTTGGTGTATTCGTTTGTCACACATAATTATGTAATTGATTTATCCTTAAACCAAGGATACCATCTTTGTATGGGACTTCGTCTTAATCTCCTTTCATTGAGGCATATTTTGTTTTATACACAACCTTCTTTTATACGGTGTATAAACCCCTTTGATTTTTACACTTATTCAAAAGAAATTTTTTTATACGAAGAATTTTACAAAATGACAAAAGGGAATGTTTTTCTTGTCGTTCGTATGCGGTGGCAATGACTTCTCCGCCGCCGTGACCATTATTGGAGTTTCAGATTCCTCTACAAGCCATACCCTTTTTTTAAATGAAAAATAAATACCATGTTTTACTTTGGTATTGAAAATGGTTTTCATATTGTTTTTTATTATATCAATGTGTTGTATTGATATCTTGTGATTGAAATGTGGAAATGTTATGTTTTCTTTATGCATGTTTTACGTGATATAATTATGTTATGGTTCTTGGGAATTATTATGAAGACAGGTGGTTTCGTGATAAACTAAGGGCGGGTGAGCCCGATATAGCTCTCCAATGCATTGGGTAACGCGAATGAGTGAAACTTTAAGGTTTCTCCAAAGAGATTTAGGGAATATACTGTGATGGGTATTCCAAAACGTAACCTAGAGGGTTACTCCCTACGTTAGAATGTTATGAATGACTCAAGTTACCTTTATGTCTTATGATTTCTTTGATTTATTCATGGTTTGATGAGGTATGTTAAAGTGGCAATGTTTTATGGGTAAAGTATGATTTCATTCTTATGTATATATGAACTCATGTTTCCTTTCCATATTTTTATAACCCTTACTGAGCTTTTTATACTCATCCCATGTTTTTGAAATTTTTTTCATAGGTCAAGGGAAAGGTACATGATGTGATGATAGTGTCAAGGATGTGTCAAGAAAGAATCCATGTTTTATTTTAAATATGTTTCCATTGATGGGAAGAATGAATATTGTCTTTTATGTAACCACTTTGTTTAAATGTGGAATGTAATTCAAGTTTCATGATCTAATTCTCTAAAACTCTAAACATGAAAAGATCCTCAATGTGTAATCTTGTAATAACTCAAGATTAAGTAAGGTTTAAGGCTTGGGCCTTATAATTTCATCCTATAATAACCTATGAAAGGAAGTAGGTTTCAAAATTGTTTATCATGGTATAATCCATGGAAGAGAAACGGTCTTCATAAATAACATGTCATGAAACGAATAACCATTTATGGAATGAATTAGAATATTATCAATGGATCATAACCTCAATAAGACACATGTGACATGAATTAATGTCATATTATTTGGAAAATAATTTTGAAAAATCATTTAAAAAAATATTTCCTTAGGAAAATATCCTTTCATCTTGGAAAAACATTTTCAAATAATAAAACATTTTCTTTTTAAAATAGACTTTAAAATATATAAAGGATTTATGAAGTCATTTTTTAAAACCCTTTCTATGAATATAACTTTGAAAACTTATAAAGGAACCATAATTGTTTTTGAAATACTTTTCTTTGAAAATAAATTTGAATATGTATAAAGGAAGCTTGAAAACATTTTTAATACCTTTTATTTTAATATAACATTGAAAACCTATAAATGAATCTTAAAAAAAAATTTAAAACCTTTTCTTTGAAAGTAATTTGAAAAAATTATAAAGGAATCTTGAAAACATTTTGAAAACCTTTTTTTTGAGAATAACTTTGAAAAATAATAAAAAAATCTTTAAAAATCATTGAAATATTTTTTATTTGAAAAAAATATTAAAATAACATTTAATTTTTTCTTGAAAATTTCTTTAAAAAATGGGTTTTTAATAAAATGTATTTTTGACCGAAGAGAGAAATAAAGTCAGATTTTCATAAAAACACATTATTGATAATATTAATTACCAAAGAGTGGAAAAAATGGTACCAATACTTGAAGATATCATGAATTACTGGAGGAGAAGAAAATTATTTATAGATCATGAATTTTTTATCATAATATTTCATCAATGGAATCATAATCAAAAACAATCCTGACAAATGATGTGATTGTTGTAATAAACTCTTACCACTTTAGTAAATTTGAATCAAAATAACCATGTAAGAAAATGAAATTAAATGAAGCATAAAATTTAATGAAAATGAATATATTATGGATATAACATGTCAAATGTAAGTATACACTCATTGTAAAAAAATATAAATGAATAATAAAACATATGTCTTAAAGAAGACAAATTGAGATAAAAACTATCTTACTTATTTTTGAACCGTAAAATACCATGAAATAGAGATGATAAAATGGGAATGAAAATAATAATAAATTTAAGTATAATAATCATATAATACAATCATGGGAATTATATACACCACAAAAAAGAAAAAAGTGGTGAATATGGAATAAGTATCGCAGAAATAAAAGTGAGACTATAATTCCCCTTACCACTTGAGTAACTTTTAAATCATGATCCCCATGAAAGAATAACATCAATTTATAATTTTCATATAATTAAATAAATTAAATTAATTATATAAAATATCATATGGTAGTATATGAACCAAACAACCAAAATAAGTCATGAATATAGAATATATCTCAGAGAAATAAAAGTGAGAGGAAAAAACCCTTACGTAAAGTATTGAATTTCTTCGTAAATGTTAAAACCTCCTGTATAATAAATAAATTTTTATTATACATCTAAAAAATAAACATTTTATTAAATATAATACAATATATGATTTTATTATGACTTTATATTACCCATTTAGTAACAATCCCATGTTAATGTTTTGTTTTGGGTAATATCTGCTTTGTTTTTCATATATGTTTTGACTTATTATTATTGTTCCTCTTACTTAGATAATGATTTAAATATTTGAATAATTTAAAAAATGATATAAATATAATATATATTTAGTATATAAATATTTATAATAATCTATAAAAGGTAAAAATATGGAATGGAATACACCATTCATGGAGATGGTAGGCCATACATACATATGAACACTGTTTCTGTTTTCTTATCGCATTGTAAGAAAGTAAATGAAATATATGTATATATATATAATATTAAAGTAGAATTATTATTTCATACATATAATTTAAATTTACTAAATCCATCATTAATTTATTCAATTCAATGTATTAATGATTCAAATCTCTTTGAGGAGGCAATAGTCCACACGTCCACAAATGAAGTTATCATATTTACAAAAAGTGGAAAGCATGAAGGTATGTTTTATTTAATAATAATAGAAGCATAAATACATGATAAATATCATATATATAATATAAAAATAGAATTTCCATCATAATTACCAAGCATGAAATACGGTAAAAAAAAAAGTAACAACATCATTTTGCGAGGGGGTAGTCCACTGTACACATGAACGGTATGTTCATCACCCATTTGATGGAAGTGTGTGTAGGTGTAGGTAGAACCATCATAATTAAAAAAATCTCAGTATATTGAGTATACCAAGTTTATTATATAATAATAAAGGAATAATAATTTAGGGTGTGGATAATGAAAATAAAACAAAAGATCATGTAGAAGGATGTTACCTCTTCTTTGGGTAACTCCTTCTAGTTTGCACTGCAGATCTACTTTAGTTGGATTTATGCCTAAAGTTAGAGTTATAGGATGAAGGGTTGGAATTTTGGAGGATATTTGGGAAGTTTTTGGTCTATCCAAAGGGATTTAGAAGTGTGAATAAGTGTGAGGGGATGGGTGAGTACCTTTTTTATAGTGGAGGAGTGTCATTATTGTAAATATAAAATGGTAAACAATATTAAGAAATCTCCTATACATCATGTGCCTAAAATAATTTCTCATTTTTTATCCAATAGGGTACTTGGTATAAATATTTACATATATTGGATTTTGGAATGGTGTCTATGTTATTTGGACTCTTAAATTAAAGTTTTACTACTAAGTATTCTTGTTTTTACCTTAATCGCTGCAATTAATTTTAATTACTTTCAATAATATTTTTGGTCAAAAACTAAGTTGAACTTTTTAGAAATTATAAATTATTCTGATTACAAATATTTATTCTATTTTTCCAAATTATAATAACATAAGTGGCAGAAATTAATTTAAAATTAATTCTACAGACGAGATAGAACAATAGTTTTTTAAAGTGAAAATGTTCAAAAAGTTTGAATTGTTTTTATATCCAATTTTAATGTGAAATTTATTAAAATCGCCTAAACTAGATTATATGATGTAAAATTGTTCTAAATTAACATTTAAACAAATTTAAAATATAATTTATATACACAAATAAATTAGAAAAAATGTAGTTTTAAATTAAAATTCAATATTTTTCACTATTCATAAAAAAATGAAACTTCTCAGAAAGATATCAAAAATCCACCCAAATAATTTTTGATATTTATATTTCAAAAATAGTAATTTTTTCAAATAAAATTTATAAAAATCTCAAAAATTATATTTAAAACTTTTTCTCCAATAAATGGCGGAAAAATAACCTTTTAAAAAAATACATCATTTTATTCATAAAATTGGATTTATTCTGGTCTAATGTCTATAAAATCTAATGTATGAGTGTAAGAAAATTTGATTGAATATATAATATATAAATTTTATTAAAAAAAATCAACAAAATTATTTTGTTTAATTTATTGAGATAAAACGTATTTGTACCTAGAAAATATAGTTTCTTAGAAAATGAATTTGTTTGTTTTCAAAAAGTTAATTTTTTAATTTCTAACTTATTGATAACCAAAGGATTAATTTTATTTTCTATATAAATTATATTTTCACAATTTAGTTAATCTTATTCGTACATACCATTCCAATGGCTAGGTGGAAACTATAATTATATTTTAATAAAAATATTAATAATATATTGTAGATTGGTAAAACTCATCCTTGTGTGTAATGAAAGAAATCAAAGGAACTTAGAATTATGTGTAACATAACCCAAACATAGTATTTTGTGTACTGAAAGTTAATCTAAGTGTTTAATGTAGTGAAATATTAACTTGGTGTTGTGTATAATGTAAGAGAATCTTAGTGCTTTCATATAAAAAATTGATATTTAGTATTGTTTGAAATGTAAAATATCAAAAATATTTAATTAATTTGAAAAAAATCCTAAATTATCGAGGTGTTACAAATTATTATATGGTGTTTCCTCATATAATTACTTATTGGAATTCTACTCTACTAAACATTGGGTATTTTCTTATTGATGAAATGTCACGTGGATCCATGGGAGATGTGTTCTCTAGTGGTACAGATTAATTCAATTAATCAATTTATACATGGGAACCCTTGTGGATTGGTGTGCGATTTCAGATGCTTGGCTGGTGGTGTGGTTGGCTTAATGAAGGAAAGGATTCCTGATATATGTTTGGATTTAGCTCAAGTTTCCCTAAAGTTGTGTTAGCTCTAAGGTGTTCTATGGTGAGGTTGAGTATGAATTGGGTTTTTGAGGTGGACCACTAAGAGTGCTCTTGGATTTGTGGTTGAATTTATGGTCTTATGTATAATATAAGAGGGTAGGTTTGGTTGGATTCATGGACCTACTATTTTTGGTTTCACTTTGGATAAAGCGGTGAGAGTGTGCTTAAGAGATCATAACTTTGGATCGACACCTATAACGACCCAAGTATTTATAGAATAATACCTTTTCATTAATATTTATAAATAAGATATTCATTTTATGTTAAATAGAACACTTTTTCTGATAGCGTACCCGGCAAGCTACAATGGGTTTCTTTGAAATCATACGTTGCACACAACTTTGAGTTACACCGAAAAATATTATAAAAATATTATTATTTTAAATGGTAGTTAATGCATAACAGTTGTATTGAAGAGAATAAACATAACTAACTACATTATGATTTAAACTGTTTGTTAAATGTTTTTAAATTTATCCAATAAATTATAGAGGCTTAAAATAAGAACGAATCTGATTTTAAGCATGAAAAGCTCTAATATTTTTTAAAGGCAGTTTTACCACTGTTTGAAGGAAAACTATTTTCAAATATTTTTTTTCACTTTTATATATTAAATTTGAAAAAATAAATTTCTTCTTTAGAATTGGGATATCAAAACTTACTTTGGAGGAAATTTTGGTATTTTTCTGATAAAATTCAAATTTTTATGAATAGTGAAAAATACAGCATTTTAATTCAAAACTACCTTAAAATATAATTTATTTATATATTTAAATTTTAATTTTAATTGGTTTTAAATTATAATTGAATTATATTTATATCATTTAATCCAATTAAGATCATTGGAAGTAATTTCACTATGAAATTGGACATAAACAAATGATAATATTTTGATAGTTATTACTTCTAAAAAGCCCTCTTTTTGGATTCAACAATAGGAATTAATTTTAAATTAATTACCTCAAATTCTGTGTTTTGAATTTGTAAAAATATATTCTATATTTGGAATCAGGATGTCCAAATTTTTTAAATAGGTACCTTTTATTTTCAGACATTATGAAGAGTAATTTTAGTAATTATTTTATTTACCATGGTTAAAGGGTAAATTTGGTAAATAAGGGTAAACAAATAATATTATAATAATATTAAACTACCCTAACTTGTGTCATAATCCTAATGGATGATATATTTCTAACCATGGTCATCTTGGGGTCTATTTTGGGATCCCATGGAGCAACATTGATCTGAAAATAACATTTTATAAGAATTATTTTAAAGTAAGAAAATGTAACATAAACATGTATATTTTACTATATCAATTTTTAGATGTTGTTATATAAGTGATATTTTAGACTATAAATAGTAATTAAGAATATAACATGATTTTCTAAATCATGGTATTTTAGTTACAATTTTTATTCATCAAATAAATAAATTTATTTATGACACAATGATGATGTAGTTATTACATTATTAATGAATGATTAAAATAAATGAGATTATAAATATTAAAATAAATTTATTTTGAAACTTTTTATGCCATACATTAATTTTATGGATTGTTATGACTTTTTATCTTTGGTTTATTGTTGTTTTTTTCGAAATAATCAATTTGTTATGGATTTTAAAAAATGTCATGATATGAATAGTATAAAATTGACAAAAATGAGTTTAAAAAATATAATATTTTATTAAATTATATAATAATCTTAAAAATCTACGATTTAGAAAAATGAATTAGATAATAGTGAAAAATTCATTAATGAACCACTTTAGGTTCTATTGAAATTTTATAGTAATTATATTAACCATATAGTATGAATATACAAGATGAGATGGTAAGAGTCAAATTAGTTAACTAACAGTTAAAGATAAAATATAAGGTTAAATTTGAGACCTAGACTTGTCTAAAACCTATTGGTTGAGAGGTTTTCAACCCAGAAGAATATTATATTTGGAATAAATGACTTTGGGACCATTTGAAACCGAAAATCATTTTGTAATAAAATAATATTTCAATACCTTCCTAAAGTTCCCCTCCTCCCTCTTATAAAATGGAATCACCTTTAACACTTAATCACACCTCTCAAGCCCCTTGAATCATACAAAATCAGCCTAAATAAGCTCCAAACATACCTCTCTTCCTCCTAGAAGCCTCTCCTTGGGCATAAGAAAATTCAAGAAAGCCTTTTAGCTTAAATCAAAAGGGGTTACCTGATTTGAAGTAATGTCTTATTTCAAGATTCCTTCATTTATTTTCCCTTCTCCTGCCCCTAAACTCTATTTATTAAAATTTTTTATAACAAATACATTATATTAAATATACTAGGATGTTTTTATTCCATGTATTAAACCCAAACTTACACACACCTCTATCTAATGGATTTAGAACATACTGTTTCTGTGGATGGTGAACTACCACTACAAAAAAATAGTACATTAGGGGGGGGGGGTTATTTAGAGGGGGTTATGCACAAACACCTCTAAATTCATTTTATGTAACATTAGAGGGGGTTATTCACAACCCAGTCTAGTAATTAAATTTAGAGGGCATTGACAACCCCCTCTAAATTTTTTAGCATTTTATTAGCATGTAGTTGGATTTTAGAGACTATTATGTTAAACCTGTCAGTACTTTAATAATTAGTGACACCATATATTTAGTTACAGGCACTATATATTCGGTTAGAGGTGCTATACATACATACATACATACATACATACATACATACATACATACATACATACATACATACATACATACATACATACATGCATGCATACATACATACATACATACATACATACATACATACATACATACATACATACATACATACATACATACATACATACATACATACATACATACATACATACATACATACATACATACATACATACATACATACATACATACATACATACATACATACATACATACATACATACATACATACATACATACATACATACATACATACATACATACATACATACATACATACATACATACATACATACATACATACATACATACATACATACATACATACATACATACATACATACATACATACATACATACATACATACATACATACATACATACATACATACATACATACATACATACATACATACATACATACATACATACATACATACATACATACATACATACATACATACATACATACATACATACATACATACATACATACATACATACATACATACATACATATATGTGTGTGTGTGTTATATGGAATTTGTTTTTTTAGAAAATAGTGGATGTTCACAACCCCCTCTAATGTAAAACATTAGTGGGGGTTGAACCCCCCTCTAATCTAAGACCTTAATGGGGTTTTACAACCCCCTCTAATATAAGACATTAGAGCGGGTTCACAACCCCTCTAATTTAAGATATTAGATGGGTTGTGAACCCCTCTAATTTAAGATATTAGAGGGGTTGTGAACCCCTACTATTTTCTTAAAAAAATTCATAATATATATAGATAGTATATATTGTATACATATATGAATGTATTTCTAAAATGTATAATATATTATATTCACATAAATATGTAATATATATGTATATATTCTAACTGTGTACATATAAATATAATATGTATATATATATTTGCACAATATATTTGGGTAATATATATATAATACACGTATTCAAATAAATACAAATAATTACACATAAATATATAAATACACATTTTCTTTTGTGTGTGTGATATAAATGTATTTATAAATACATACATATATAATTTTATTTAAATATATATAAATATATTCAAATATATAATTTAAATATGTCTGCAGAAAAAATATATATACATATATATTTATATTTATATAAATATTGATACATGTTATTTATTTAATTTATTTAAATATATTATGAAAATAATTTTTATCTTTATAAAATTATTAATATATATAAATAAAATAATATATAAATTATATGTGTAAATTTGTTAATATATATATTTATTAATATATATGCTTATTTTAATAAACTTATTATATGTATTTAAATATATTGTTTTGATAATGTTTATTTTAATAAAATTATTAATATTTATAAATACAATAATATATAATATATATGAGTATTCAAATAAATATAAAGAGTTTCAAATAAATATATATATACACATTTGCGTTTGTGTGTGTTTAATATAAATGTATTTATAAATACATACATACATAATTTTATTTAAATATATGTAAATATATGTAAATATATAATTTATAGAGGTGTGTAGAAAATATATATACACATATATATTTATAGTTATATAAATATAGATACATGTTATTTACTTAATTTTTTTAAATATATTATGCAAATAATGTTTATCTTAATAAACTTATTAATATATATAAATACAATAATATATAGATTAAATGTGTAAATTTGTTAGTATATATATATTTATTAATATATATGCTTATTTTAATAAACTTATTATAAGTATTTAAATATATTGTTTTAGAAATGTTTATTTTAATAAACTTATTAATATATATAAATACAATAATATATAAATTATATGTGCAAATTTTTTAATGTATATATGTTTATTAATATATATGCATATTTTAATAACTTATTATATTTATTTAAATATATTAAGAAAATAATTAAAATTTTAATAAAATTATTAATAAATATATGGAATATATAAACAAAAAGAGATTGGGGTAGTGGTTTCGGCGCTGGAGGTATACATGGGAGAACTGTGGTTCGAATCCCATCTAGACCTATATTTTAAATGCCCTACGAAATTGCGGGCCGAGAGGAGATCGACCACTAGACCGGGACACTCACATCAGAGAACCGAGGGTAGGTTTAGACCCAGACAGGAACTTGGAAGACTCATACAAGAGATCAGGGAGACCGAGATCTGGGGCAGGACTGCGGAGACTACCCAGGGCTGGACTGCAGAGACTGGGGGACGGGACAAGGACATACACAGAGAGGAGGAACAGGACATACAAACATAGGGGACGCATCAGGGACAGACATCGGAATAGACGGGGGACAGACACCGATGAAATATGGGGGACACACTGGGGACAGACACCGGGGAAAGATGGGTGACACATCGTGGACACACACCGGGGCACATCGGGACACACCAGGACAGACGAGGGACAGACACTAGGACACACTGGGATAGACACTGGGACCGATGAGGGACATACACTGGGACACACCGAGGACAGACACGAACAACAGAGGACCACACACAGGGGGGATAAACACAGACATGAGGTGGAATGGAATAGGACAAGTGGGGGTAGCATGAATTGGGTGATTTTCTTCTTTAAAAAAAGAGAAGCATTAGAGGTGGTTTTACAAAATCGCCTCTAATCTAGTCAACAATTAGGGGGGGGGGGGGTTGAACTGCCCCTGATACCTCTATTAGAGGCGGTTGAGGGTATAACCGCCTCCAATGAAAAACATTTGATGTAAATTTTGGAAAACATTAGATGGGGTTTAAACCATTTCTAATGTAACTGCCACTAAATTCATCACGCATTTACCAGTGCTTTCTCAACACGGCCTCTACTAATATTAAGAGGGCATATTAGTAGTGGTTCCTCATAACCGCTGCTAAAGACATCAGAAGGGGTTATAACACCTTCTACAATGGTCATTTCTGGTAGTTTACTGACTCATGAAATGATGATTGTTCAACTATCTCTTACTTTAACACCCCTAGATTTCATAGTACGTTATCTCATTAAAGTAATTCAATAGCTTGTGCTACATGAAACACTGAGTTCGAGCGCACCACAACTTACCAAACTAGCTGTTCAAAAAGCAGTTATGAATAGTATTAACTGGATCTCTAATCTTATATACTCTATATAATATTAACATACATTTTATATATTTATTAGACATAATATAAGAACAAATTCATTTTTTAGATAAAAGAAGTATTTTTCAAAAAATGCAATTTTATCGCCTTTAAATGGTGAACACTTTTTAAAACCAATATTTGACACTTTTATATATTCAATTTAATGAAATTAAATTCTTATTTATAAGCGGGACATAAAAATTTAGTTTCGATAAATTTTTGATACTATTCTGAAAAATTTCATATTTGGTCGAATAGTGAAAAATACTATATTTTAATTGAAAATAACCTTTTTAATCGAAATAATTTATAGTGATAAATTGTTCATTTTAAAGGTTTTGAAGTATAATTAGACTATTTTTTTATCATTTAATACAATTTATGTCCTTATAAGTAATTTCACATTTAAATTTGACATAAACACATGTCAATCTTTTGATTGTTTTTATTTTTTTAAAACCCACCTTTTGGTTTTCAGAACGAGAATTAATTTTAAATTAATAAATTATACTCCGATGTTTTGAATTTGGTAAAATAGACCTCATTTTTGAATTTTTAATACCAAAATTATCTTAGGGTGAATTTTTGGTATTTTTCTGAAAACTTTCAATTTTTGATGAATAGGGAAAAACACAGTGTTATTATTTACAACATACTTTTTATTTAAATAATTATTTATTTTATTTAAATTTATTTTAAGTCAAAATAGATATATAATTCCAATATAAGTTCAATGTAATTCATTGGAGTTATTTTATAATAAAATTAGATGTATAACATTTTATAAAAAATGTTACCTTCTTTTACCCACCTTCTAAGAGCATTTACAAATTGGCATACAACATAATTATACCGCTTCTGTGAGTTGAATTTCAAGAATTTTAGAGACACAGTTTACATCAGTAAGTACAATTTGGTTCAATAAGATGAAAATAAATTTTTATGAATAGTAATTTTTGACTTTTATTTACCACGATTAAAATTAAATAGGGCAATTAAGGGTAAAAATGATATTATAATTACCCTAACACATGTCCTAATTCTATTGGATAAGTATAATTTGACCATAAACAACCATTGGAATAAAATATAGGACCTTCTTTGTTCTACTTGGATAAGATTAGGACATTTATTATTATTTTATTTAAAGAATAGTTAAAAGAGTTAAATTCAAAGTTTAATAATTAAATCATTTTTAATATAGGGTTATACAAAAGATAAATTCGAAAATAAATATTAATTATAAAGCTAAAAAATTTCCTACATAATGTTTTTTTATTTATAATTTTTAGAAATTAAATAATTTAATTTATTTATGAAACAATGATGATACAGTAATTACATTATTAATGAAAGATTAAAATAATTGATATTATAATATCCAAATAAATGTAATTTGAGACTTTTTATGAATTACACTACTTTTATAGGTTAATATGACATGTTTGGGTTGATGAAATAAATTTTTTTCGAAGTAATCATGCTATAATGATTTTCACATTAACCAAATACTAAATTGTGTCAAAATTGACATATTTGAGTTTTAAAAAAAAATACAATATTATTAACTGATATAATATTCATAAAAATATAAGGTTCAGCCAAAGGACTTAGATAAGGTTTTATATATTAATAATGAAACACTTGGGGTACTCTTGGATTTTTATATTATGTTTATTAAACATATAATATAAAAATACAAAAAGACATGGTAAATGTCAAACTTTTTAACTAAGAGTTAAATCTATAAGATAAGGTTAGTATGATGACCTAAACCTATTTAAAAGCTATTGGTTAACTGGTTTTCGACCCATCCCCAGCTTATTCCTTAAATAATTCATTTTTTTGACATTAGTAACCGAAAATGATTTTATAATGAAATAATATTTCAAGCTTTTCCTAAAGTGAGCCTCACCTCTCTTATAAAAGGGCACTTCGCCTTCTCTTAATTTCAAACCTCCAATGACTTTTGGCTCTCCAAAACCCTGACCAAATATCCTCCCAACTTTCCTTTCTTCATTATAGAGGCCTTCCTTTGTTCATAAATCCAACCTAAGGTGCTCTTTTGATCAAATCTAAAGGAAGAACCCGAAGAAGAGGTAAATATTTTATCACCTCTTTCAAGTTCTTTTCTTCTTCCACTTCGTAATTATTTTTTTGTTTCCATTCTAAGATAAGAACTCTAGTATGTTTTATAGACTATGATATTACTATAAAAATGGCACAACCATTTTCATTACACTATCCATCCTATAAATGACAAAGTCACCATACGTTCATACGTACGGATTACCGTCTCCACGTCGTGGTGTAGTTTGTTATTCAAAAACTTCAATATTTGGATGGGTATAATATTGTGTATAACTTGAAATTAATATATATAACATGTTAATGATTTTTATATGATATAACATCCAAATACATATGATTTCACCTTTAATATAATGATATTGTCACTTGTGCGTACGTATGGATTACCGTATCCACAACGCGATGAGATTCATTTCCACGTTCACCATTCAACGATGATAATAAAAATATATATCATTAATAAGTATTTAATATATGAAATAATAGTGATACTATATATATATATATATATATTTATGTACATACATATATCTTATTCACTTAGTTCCGTTCAATATGATATGAAGACAGAAACATCATTTATGCGTACGTACGGCCTACCGTCTCCATATATGGTGTTTTATATTTAATATATATGTCTATTATACATATTTATATTCTAAATATATATGATATATAAATAATGTTTTATATTCTATAAGTATTTAAATCATGATCTATGTGATACAATCAAGATTAAAAAGTTAAAACATGTACGATAAAGAAAGCGATTATTACCCAAAATATTAATTTAACATGAAAATTATTATTAAATGGGTAGTATGAAGTCATAAATGAATCATGAATGATATCATAAATATTAATATGGTTATGGTATAATTTAAAAACATACTACGGTCTTTATAAAGGAGGTTAAATGTACCCTCGAATAAAGAAAAGTTCAAGGTAAGGGTTAATTTCACAATATATTTATTATCCGAGGTTGTTTTTACATAAGTATCTACAAGGAAATATTTATCATCCATGTACATGTTTCATAAAAGAGTTTTAAAAGGGATTATTTTAAGGTAATTTTTACTAAAACATCATTTTAAATGTTTTAAATATTTATTCTTCTAAATCATTCTCATTAATGACCATGTTTTCAAAATGATTTGTAATGATTTATTTATATGGACGTGAATTTTTTTAAAATGTTAATTCCTTTAAAAAGTTTCAAAGTGGTATGAGAAAATTTAATTAAAAAATGTCTGTAAATGTCTTCATTTCTAAATTGTTTGACTTTTAAATGTATTCATGAAAGAGGGACATTTCTTTCAAATAGTTTAACAAATCATTTTCATCTATGTCAACATCCTTTGATGGATTTGAAACTTGTTGGAAGTTGATTTATTATGATAAAAATATTCCATATTGTATTGAAGGTTTTGTGATATTTTTGAGTGTGGATGTGTTAATTTTAAACCATTCATGTTTTATGGATTATGTATTGACATTTCGTATGCTAGTTTTAATACTAATTTTTATGTTATGTTTAATCCTTTTCATATGAGGAATGCATTGGACTTAGTAAGTGACGGGTGGAGCCCACTATAGCTCCTAGATGCATCGGTAGGTCTAATGAGACAAACTAGTGTCTTGGCACAAGGCCTTTACAAAATCTTTTTTGTAGTCTTGGAACAAGGCCTTGACTATGTGGTTATGAAATCTCGCATTATGCATTCTATCATTATAAAAGTGGCTATTTATATTTCTTGTGATTATTCAACAAGTAGAATATCCATTTGAATAAGTAAATGAAATTATTTGATTTTATCTTTTCTATTTTATGCTGAAGTGTATGTCTAAAAGGATTTTATTTTATTATTATACATTTCCTTAAATGTTTATGCTTATTTATGAAAGTTTACGCTATATTGTTATCCTTATTGAGAATCTGAGCTCACCCCTTTCTATGTTTTATTTTCCAAGGATTCCAAGAAGTGTATTATGATTGATAAGTAGTGTTAAGATTGGGGATTAATTGTGTTCTCAATGGATCATTGATGTTGTGTTTTATTTTCTAATTTGTAATGTAATGCTCATGTATGTAATCTATTTTCCAAGACTGCTAAACTGATCGGTCTTTAGGGACTTGATTACTTATAATCATTCCAATGTTTTAAAATAATGCAACAACTCTGGGTAACTGGAGTCGGGGAATTACAGTTGGTATCAGAGGATGTTTAGCAATAACCTTGGAAACTAGATTTAGATAAACTATGATTAGGAAACATTACCCTAAGATAGAAATTGAGGATTAGTATAGAATAAATTCCTAGAATTTTGGTACTATAGAGATTTTGTGAGTTTTCTAAGAAATACATCCCTGTCTGGATATGAGCAGGTAGAGGCGTCTTTGGCACAGATATACCTAGAGGTAAAACCCAAAAACACCGCTTTGAGCTAGACTCAAACGGGAACTGGTGCATGACAACCAGCCTTACTGCACTCTTGGTTATGACAATCCCATGGGATATTCTTATGATAATTCCGAATTTATATACAAACCATTATGAAGGATATATGAGTAAATATTTGATCAAAGTAACCATTTTTATGATAATGAGACTAGATGTGTGAAAATATTCCATTAATATTGATAATATTTCTAGTTTTTGGATTATACAGAATTATATGAGCTAACCTAGTGTGTGTTGTCATTTAGAAATGGTACCCAATAGAAGTAATGAGAACTGTCGCAATATACATGATCCAAAGGGTAAGAAAGATCATATCTTTCATAGTCTCAAGCCATCATTTAGAAGGGAAATAGTCTCCCACGTATTTTCATCATATGAAAAAATAGTATCATGTGTTAATAAGATAAGTGAATAATTCTCTATGTCATATGGATTTGAAAGGAAGTAAGAGAAGAAAGGGATGGTATAGAGAAAGACGGATAAAGGGAGGAGGGGAAAGAAGGATTTTCCCATATGTGATAATTGTGAAAAGAATAACCTTGGTAAAAATGCTTGAAGGGAATGATATTTTGTAATAAGTGAGGAGAAAAAGGACACCAAGTATGTCATTGAAAGTTTAAGAAAAAAGTTTGAAATGTACAATAATTTATCTGCAAGGTGTTTGGACACTACACGAATCAATGTCCAATTCATCAGAGTATGCACCAAATGATGCTATTCGATAATAATCATGTTATGATACTACCACAAATGAAGAGGAATGACTGGTGTTATTATGTGGTTATTAAATAATTGTTTCATTTGAGTGTTGTATCTACAATGTTCTGTTTATATGAATTATGGAAATAAACAAGGATTGAACTTCAATATTATTTCATTAAGGATTTAAGACTGTATGGTACCAAGTAATGTGACACAGTTTTAGGTTAATTTTTATAGAAAATACATGGTTTATTGAAAGTTATACCGTAATATGGTCCTGCTACTGAGGTAGTGATTTTGAAATAATATATGATTGATTTAGATAAATTTTATTGGATATTCTTGACTACCTTGAAATTGATTAATGGTTTTTATATTCCATCATTGATGGAATATTCAAAGTTTTTTGATATAAGAAATATATCTAGTATTCTATAAATAATAAGTGAGCTTGTATATAATCAATAAGATTTTATGGAAATTCATGGTGTTAGAGTGTTTTAAAAAAATACACGATGAAGGTATTCACATGTTATTACGTGGAAAAAAGGATCCTCATTATGTTTACCTTCCCTATAAATTTTGGACTGTGAGTTTGGACAGAAATATTTTGGATAAGTCTAAAGGTTGGAATCAATTAACTTTAACATTGGATGCAATTGTTAAGGTTAAATCATTTCTTGATATTATTTATGGATTGCCAAAAAAAGGACAACCTGGTGGAAGAGCGACAACCTGTCGCGTCTAACAAGGCCGCAAGACTTGAACCCGCATCCGAAGGGAGACAATGGTGAATCATCTACCACTGGCCTATGTGATGTCCTAGTTTTTATAATGTAGTTTTTTGATTAGGCTGACAAATGATTTATAAATTCATTATTTTTTGAACCCTCTAAGATTAGGATAAATAGAATATTTTTGAATTCTATTATCTTTTGGTGTGAAAGATGAGTTTGTGGTAGGAATTAGTTGAAGGATGAAACTATACTTGACATGTATATTTCTCCCTCTTAATCTATGAATAAATTAATACTTTAACATTTCGGAAGGCATCTTAAAACCAAAAATGTGTTATCCTAATACCTTATGTTGAACTAACGATATTTTAAATCATCATAGATTGATGGATATGTGACCCTAAATTTCACACTTGTTTTTGATTGATGACCTCAATCACTCCATAAAAATATTTATGTTTTTTCTCCAGTTATATGTCTCTAATTTCCACTAACATTCTCCTAATTGAGATCATAATTTGGTTGTAACATTTCTATTCCCTTTCCCTCTAATTAAGACTAAATTTTATTTACCCAATTTCCGATGTGGGTTTTCCACAAAGGTATTTCTATATTTTTAACATTTTATTTTTGAAGAACAATTTCAAACTATGAGGATGAAATTTATTGAAGTAGGGGAGATTATAACACCCCAAGATTTCATAGTACATTATCTCATTAAAGTAATTCAAGAGCATTCACTACAAGCAACACCAAGTTCGAGCACACCAAAACTTACCAAACTAGCCATTCAAAAAGCGATTATGAATACTATTAACTGAATTTTGAATCTTATATACTATATATTATTTTAACATCCATATTATGTGTTTCTTAGACATAATATAAGAACAAATTCATTTTTTTCATATAAAAGAGGTTTTTTTTTCAAAAAGTGCTATTTTACAACCTTTTAATGGAGAACCCTTTTTTATACCAATATTTGACACTATTATATATTCAATTTAATGAAATTAAATTCCTCTTAATAATCAGGACATAAAAATTTAGTTTGGATAAATTTTTGATATTATTTTGATAAATTTTGTATTTTGACGAACAGTAAAAAATACTATGTTTTAATTAAAAACAACTTTTTTAATCAAAATATTTTATATTGTAAAATTAAAATTTTAATGGTTTTTAAGTATAATTATATTATATTTTTATCATTTAATACAATTTATGTCATTATAAGTAATTTCACATTTAAATTTTACATAAACCCATGTCAATCTTTTGATATTTTTTAATTTTTAAAAACCCGCCTTTTGGTTTTGAGAAAGAGAATTAATTTTAATTTAATAAATGTTAATTCTATGTTTTTAATTTCGTACAATTGACTTAATTTTTTAATTCTAAATATCAAAATTATCTTAGGGTGAATTTTTGGTATTTTTATGAAAACATTCAATTTTTGATGAATAGTGAAAAACACTGCGTTATTATTTAAAACAAACTATTTATTTAAATAATTATTTATTTTATTTCAATTTATTTTAAGTCAAAATTGATATATAATAACTATATAAGTTCAATGTAATTAATTGGAGTCATTTTATAATAATATTAGATGTATAAAATTTTATAGAACATTTTACCGTCTTTTACCAACCTTCTAGGAGCATTTACAAATTGGCATAAAACATAGTTTTACCGCTTCTGTGAGTTGAATTTTAATTTTTTTTGAGACTTAGCTAACATAAGTAAGTAAAATTTGGTTCAATAAGATGAACATATTTTTTGGTGAATAGTAACTTTGGACTTTTATTTACCACGGTGAAAAGTAAATGGGGAAGTTAAGAGTAAAAATGTTATTAAAATTACCCTTAAACATGTCCTAATTCTATTGGATAAGAATAATTCGACCAGAAGCAACCTTTGAAATAAAATATGACCCCCTTTGGTCCATTTGGATAAGATTAGGACATTTATTATTATTTTATTTAAATAAGAGTAAAAAGTGTTAAATTTAAAGTTTAATAACTAAACCATTTTAATATAGGGTTATACATAAGATAAATTCGACTATAAATATTAATTATAAATATAACAAAATTTCCTACATAATGGTATTTTATTTATAATTTTTAGAAATTAAATAATTTAATTTATTTATGACACAGTGATGGTGTAGTAATTACCTTATATATAAAAGATTACATTATTTTATATTATAAATATCCAAATAAGTATAATTTGTGACTTTTGATGAATTAAACTAATTTTATAAGTTAATATGTCATTTTAGGGTTGATTATCTAATTTTTTTTCAAAGTAATCATTCTGTTATGATTTTCACAAAACCAAATACTAAATAGTATCAAAATTGACATAACTGAGTTTTTAAAACAAATATAATATTATTAAGTGATATAATATTTTAAAAATCTATGGTTCGGGAAAAGGACTTAGAAAATGTTTTATATATTAATAATAAACTACCTGGGGTTATCTTGGCTTGTTATAGTATGTTTATTAGCCGTATAATATAAAAATACAAAGAGACATGGTAAATGTCAAACTTTTTAACTAAGAGTAAAATCTAAATGATTATTTTAATATGATGACCTAAACTTGTCTAAAACCTATTGGTTGAGAGGTTTTAGACATATCCCCACCTTATCATCTAAGGAATTTATTTTTGAGCCATTATTAATGGAAAATAAATTTATAAAAAATAATATTTCAGGATTTTCCTAATGTGACCCTCACCTCTCTTATAAAAGGGAACTTCCCCTTCTCTTAATTTCACACCTCCAAAACCTTTTTTCCCATCCAAACCCTGCCCAAATATCCTCCCAACTTTCCTCGCATCATCCTAGAGGCCTCTATTTGGTCAGAAAGACAACCTAAGGATCCCTTTTGATCAAATCAAAAGGAAGAACCTGAAGAAGAGGTAAATATTTCATCACCTCTTTCAAGTTCTTTTTTCTTCCACTTCCTCTTTCTTTGTTGTTTCCATTATAAGATTATAAATATAATATCTTCTATATACTATGATGTTATTATAAAAATAGTACAACCATTTTCATTACTCTATCCATCCTATAAATGAAAAAGTCACCGTACGTGTGTACGTACAGATTACCGTCTCCACGTTGTGGTGTAGTTTGTTATTCAAACACTTAATTTTTTGTATGGGTATAATATTGAGTATAAATAATGTAAATAATAAATATAACATTTTAATTATTCTGTTTATATGATATAACATCCAATTACATACTATTTATCCATCAATATAATGATATTTTCGCTCGTGTGTACGTATGGATTACCCTCTCCATGACACGATGAGATTCATTTCCACGTTCAGCATTCAATGATGATTATAAAAATATATATCATTAATAAGTATGTAATATATGACATAATAATGTTACTAGATATACATATATATATATTTATGTACTTACATATATCTTATTCACTTAGTTTCATTCAATACGATATGAAAACAGATTCAACGTTTTTGTGTACGTACGACCTACCGTCTCCATAAATGGTGTTTTCCATTTCATATATATGTCTAATAAACATATTTATAATCTAATTATATATGATATATAAATCATGTTTTATATTATATAAGTATTTAAATCATGATCTAAGTGATACAATCAAGAGTAACAAGTTAAAACACGTATGATAAAGAAAATAATTATTACCTAAAATATTAATTTAACATGGAAATTATTATTAAATAGGTAGTATAAAGTCAAAAATGAATCATGTATGATATCATAAATATTAATTTTGTTCTGGTATAATTTAATAACATACTACGATCTTTATATAGGAGGTTAAACGTACATTTGACTAATGTAAAGTTCAAGGTAAGGGTTAATTTCACAATCCATCGCAATCCATTTTTTTATATATTATTGAAAATCACTTTGAGGGTAAGTGAGAACCTACAAAACTTTATCCATTACTTTCTCCAGTAGAATACACATCCTAACACACAAAAATTCCACATTACACCATCCAATTTCAGAGAAACACAAAACCATCCACCGTGCCAAGACCGTCAATTGCATTCTATTTCAAAAATCAAAATATACCTTCTGCACAACAAATATCGCAAATCCCACGTCAACCGAGGAAATGTTCTGCCTGAGAAACTCCATCTAGGACCACATCACCGCACCTCCATCATGATTTCGCCTTCTAATCACCGCACCAACACGTTCTCACGCCACCATCATCCTCTCTCCACCGTTATCCTCTCCCCGACGTCCACCACCTGAAATAGACACCGTTGACAAAGTCCAAACAACCGCCTAAGACGAACATATCTCTGTAAATCTCCATCCTCAGTAATGTCGTCAACTAGACCAATCTAACATATAAGCATACATCCATCTTGTCGTCAAAACACCTTTCCACACCCCCGACTGCCATTTTCCATCGCCAAATCTACACACAAACCAGAAGCTCATCTCCTGAACCATCAGGAACCCGCCACCACAATGCACCACACACCCAAAACCTCTTGTGGACCATCACACCCGACCGACCTAAAAGGGTAGTGGTCTTGGAGGCCAGAGAGGGGAAAGTAGAGGGACTCCCACAATAATCCAGCGAGAAACCACCGGCGCGTCAAACATTCTATAGAAATAGAAACCAGAATAGAAACAAAAACAGGCCAACAAAACCAAAAGATAGAAAAAAATCATCAAGATAAAAGGGGGATGAAACAAGATTGGAACCCTAAAGAAGGTAGGACTGAAAGAATAAGAGTGGATGAAACCCTATAAATAACGAAGAGAAAGATGAAACAGGGGCCGAAGCCCTAAGGAAGGAGAGACGTTCGCTGAGAAATCCACAATTGCCTATCTGATAAACCCAAAACCTCAGAGTCTCCATCGTTCCAGATCCGACATAGATATGGGTGGTGGAGCTCAAGGTCAGAGTGAAGAGGAGACGGTCTGGAAGAAATCCGAAGCGCCATAGAGTAGAGGGAAGTGAGGGGGAGGAAAATTTGATTCAAAAATGTATTTAAATGTCTTCCTTTCTAAATTGTGTGACTTTTAAATGTTTTCATGAAAGAGGGATATTTCTCTCAAAGTGTTTTACAAATCATTTTCATCTATGTCAACATCCTTTGATGGATTTAAAATTTTTGGAAGTTGATTTATTATGATACAAATCTTCCATATTGTATTGAAGGTTTTGTGATATGTTTGACTTTGGATGTGTTATTTTTAAACCATTCATGGTTTATGGATAAAGTATTGACATTTCATATTCTATTTTTAATACGAATGTTTTTGTTATATTTACACCTTTACATATGAGGAATTAATTGGACTTAGTAAGTGATGGGTGGAGCCTGCTATAGCTCCTCGATTCATAGGTAGGTCTCACGAGACAAACTAGTTTCTTGGCACAAGGCCTTGACAAAATCTTATTTGTAGTCTTGGAACAAGTCCTTGACTATGTGGTTATGAATTTTGGCATTATGAATTCCGTCATTATGAAAGTGGCTATTGACATTTCTTGTGATTATTTCACTAGTAGAATGTCCATGTGACTAAGTAAATGGTATTATTTGATTTTATCTTTTCCATATTATTCTAATGTTTAAGTTTAAAAGGATTTTATTTTAGTCTTATAAAAAGCCTTATATGTTTATGCTTATTTATGAAAGTTTCTGCTATATTGTTATCCTTACTGAGCATCTGAGCTCACCCCTTTCTATGTTTTATTTTCCCAGGATTCCAAGAAGTGTATTATGATTGATAAGCAGGGTTAAGCTAGGGGATTAATGGAATTCTCAAAGGATCATTGATTTTGTGTTCTATTTTCTAATTCGTAATGTAACATTCATGTATGTAATCTATTTTCCAAGACTGCTAAACCGATCAGTCTTTTGGGACTTGATTCCTTGTAATCATGCCAATTTATTAAAATAATGCACCGACTCTGGGTAACTAGGGTCGAGGCATTACACCCATTGATTCTCCTGGAAGCCATTATGATGGAACTGTATTTATATATGATATATTTTAAATTTATATTGTCTCCATGATACTTTAATTTTTATTTAAAAACAGACCTTTATTCTTTTTATGATGTGTAAATATTATTATTTCATTTGAGGAAGTGCATACTACCTCCCCCTCAAAGTGATATGACTTCTTAATGCCATACATGGAACACATAAATGATGGAATTAATGAACTTATGTAACGTATATAAAATATAATATTATACTAGAATTATAATATACCTATTTATCATTTAATTTTAATTCCTTTAAATAGTAAAAAGAAATGAAATAACATTCATGTGTACGTACAACTTAACGTATCCATGAACGTCGCATTTAATTTCTTATCTCCAAATGTTATAGACTATTCAAAAAAAATATATACTGGATATAAATACATATATAATATATATATATGATATTTAAATCTTGAATACGATTCTGGAGATAATGGACTTTTGACCACATACACAATTTGTAATTATAACAAGTTCATTTTCAACACAAGGACCCAATATCAACCAATGACCAATATTAAATTATATAATTATGTAATTTTTATAACATGGTAATAAGTTATATAAAAGTAATAATAAACTTGAAATAATTTCTTAATCAAGTAGAAATTAACTTAAGTATATTATTTATGAAGAACAAGGAACTTATGTGACGAATCAGACTCAAGGTAAGGGAACCTTTCACCCTCATCTTTTAGTCAAAGACTTATTTTTTGTTTTTTATTTTAATTTCAATTTTCAAATGTTGGGAAATGATCTTATATATACTTATTTCTATAAATTTTATGTCCAAATGATGATATACTCTTTTCACTCTCATAAACTCATTTTTTTAATTTTTAAGTGATGTAGTTAGGCTGCCGAATTTTTGTAAGGGAATTTCTAAACTCAATTTCCTCTCATTGAGTTTTACAAATACTTAGTTGATTATATTATGAATAGAATACATGTGGAATCACTGTATATTTATTTATGTTTTAATTTCAACTTCCATTTGTGTGTATTTACATTTTGTGACACATAATCTCTCTATTGATAAATTCTTACGTCATTTATACGTACTTTGTAAGGGAAATATTAGCTCAATATCGATTGAATGAGTTAAATATATATGTCATTGGTTTTGTTTTTCCATGAATATATGTGAATGAAATCAGATTTTCTACAGTTAATATCAACTTATATCGGGTGTATTTATAATTTTCACACATAATTATGTCATCGATTTATCCTTAATATAATGATATGATCTTTGTAAGGGAATCTGTCTCAATATCCTTTTATTGAGGCATATATTGATGTTTTGCACCTTTATTAACCTATAATGTGAATCTACAACCCTTTTGAAATTTTATATCATGAATTAGTATGTTCTCATGATATTTAAAATTTTATTTAATGTTATTCCTTAATGATTTTTATTCATGTGTTTCTCAAGTGGCAAGGGACTCTTTAACTAAAACATTGTTTTAAATGTTTTAAAAATTTATTCTTATAAAACCATCTATTTCATGTCCATGTTTAAAAAATAGATTTTATGAATTTATTTATATGGACATTAACGTTTTAAAATGTTAAAAGTTTCAAATGGTATGGGGAACTATGATTCAAAATTCTTTTTATTAAATGTTTTAAATGTTTTTTGAAATGGATTGAGTATTTCAATATCTTGAAGTGATTTTTAGTGATTTAAAATGAAATGTTATTAGTGAAATTTTTATATTTTCAATATTTTATGTGTTATGATTATATCATGGTACTTAGACATTTTGCGAGTGTTTATGTGATAATCCAATGATAGGTGGTTACATGATAAATGAAATGATAGGTGGTTCCAGGATAAACCAAGGAAGGGTGGTTATGTTATAACATCCAATGCATTGGGTATGGACATTGACTGTATGGATACTCTGTTTAGTGATATGTGCGGAAGATGGTCATATGGTTATTCCATTTGAGTATGTTTATGTCCCAATTTACCTTTATGTCTTATATGTTACTTTCTATGGGATTTCTGCTAATCATCTGTTTATATGAAGGGTAAGCAATGAGCTTATATTCAATGAAGTGTTTTTTGATACTTCTTAATGGTGAAAATTATTACTTTATGATAATTTTTTCATGGTTTACATGTTTTTGCAAGACTAATAGTTTTCTTTCCTTACATATCCCTTACTGATATTTTTATGCTCATACCTTATTTTGATTTTATTTTCATAGGACATAATGAATAATAGAGTCAAGGATGAGATTAAGGAAATGTTAAGCTATTAAAAAATAAAATGATGACAAATTTATTTTTAAATAGTTTTTGTTTTATGAAAAAAGGGATAGTGAGTAGAAGTGTCTACTTGTATTATTCAAATATGTTATGTATAAGTTATGAACTAATTCTCTAAATCTCTACACCTGAAAAGATTCTCAATGTGAATTAAAGTCAAATCATCGAATTGCCTCTAGATTAAGTAATGTTTAAGGTTGAGGACTTATAGTTGGTATCAGAGGTCGGTTTAGATACGTTTAGAGGTTAGGGTGTTATTTAAGAATAAGTGGCATGTTTTATATAACCACAGTGGTTATCATATTAGACAGATTCATAGTTATTTTAGATAAATTTAATGAGTTTATGGTAACATGAATAAGTGTATCTTAGTGTTTACCCTCCTCATAATATAGTATATTATGATTTTATTGTTATACTAGCACTGGCCTTTTTGGTTTTAGTAAATGGATGGATCTAGCAGGAACCAAAGTAACAATGGATATTAAAAAATCTGTGGTGGTTTTATGAATAAGAAACTGAATGAAATGGGAGATAAAATGAGAAATATTGTGGTTATTCTTAACCTACTATCTTGAGTCACGATTGACTACTCTAAACTTGGTGATTTTTCTATGGCATCATATATATGAGAAATAAATCCTTATGGAATTTTAGGTAATAATAATAAAGGTAAGTATATTAAAAAACCTATGTGTCAAGGATGTGGAAAGAAACACCTAGTAAAATTCTTCAAAGGGCCAAGAAGATGTTATAGATGTGGTAACTAAGGTGATAAATCAATAAACTACCATGGAAAAAGGAAGTGTCCAGTTGACTCCAAGAAAGGGAAAAAAGTTCTTTCTGAGGGACCAATTGAATGTTTTAAATATGGTGAACATGGTCATTATGAAAATAAATGGTTTTCAAAGAAGGTTTAGGAATGGGATCATTAGTACCATACAAATATATGTTTACCAATACATAATTCTATTTCAATTGAATATGAGGAAACTAAAAATGACATATGAATGGTATGTATTATTTCATAGACCATGTTTTGACATTAATGAAATATTAGGACATTATGCATTATTTTTTTAGGAAATAAGTATAAAATAATAATATTAAAAAACATGGATAAAGGATGATGAGTAATGTTTGATGGTTAAGATGTCTACATTTTAGGAATTGAAGAGTTATGTCAGATCTATGGATGATGATATGTTTAAATGTATTAATGATTATATTACTTTATAATACTTATAGAATTTTTAACTCTTAAGCTTGTTATATAAACATGATAATTGAGTAATAATTATCTATTCTTTTATGAATATAGTTATAAGGAAAGATTAGGGTTTATATAATCTCTAAATTTGAGAACATTTTGGGTTATTAGTTTTTGGGATGCAAAATGTGAGGTATAAAATAACCTTTGAGGTTAAAACATGTTATGGATATTTTTAAGGATTTTATCTCATTTTTTTAATGTTATTTTAATTTTATAGTTTTTTAAAAAGGACAACACACATACCATTTGACAACCTGTATTGTCGGACAAAGCTGTAGGAATCGAACCTACAAGCAAAGTGCAATTGGGATTTATCTCCTAACACTACCCTACATTAATTACCTATTTAGTATGACCTATTATTTTTAGTTTAATGATTTTATGGATCAAGAATAAGTTTATTTTGAGAACTTATGTTTTATCAATTGGATATACTTAGTATTGGAAAATGATTTTGGGATTTCGTGGTAAATGTTATTTTGGATGATGTTTGCTCTTTTGGGAAACTATATACATAAATAAAATAGAATACTATGGGACTTCATTTGAGGAGTAATGGTTGAATTTTTTTTAAATAATATATGATTTTATTGTGGATTTATAGTGATTTGGCTTAGTTAGGGAAATGATTAGACTATCCTTGAGAATATGTGATTAGGTTAATTACTTTTCAGTATGAGACTTTAAGATTAGTCGATGTTATTTAGAGATAAATGTTAAGATTTACTATGGAAGATAAAACTCTTTTTAATTTTTGGGTTTAAATCTTAGTTTAGATTACACTGAAGAATTTTAAGGATAGTTGTTTGTTGAATGGTCTTTGTTTAACTTTGGGTACTATTTGTTGACTTTTGTAGATTAAGAGTAGTATTTATTTTTATAAAGGATTATCCTTTTTAGGGATTATATGATCTCGTACTAAATATTTTGGTTTTGGTTAATGTCTAAAGACATGGGAAATATATATTTCATCATTTCTGGATTATATTATTCTATAGAAGTTGATTTTAGTGCTTTTGATGTGACCATGTCATCTTGAATACTCACTGTTTGGAGAAAAATGAGTTTGTGGTAGAAATTTAGTAAAGGATGAAAGTCTATATGAAAAGTAAGTATATTTCCTTATGTTCTTATTATAAGTAGTAAAAGAATTCCTCAACCTGATGATAAGGATATTAAAACAAAAATGTCGTTCGTTTACTTTTCCTACTACAAAATCAAATACCGTTTAACTCATCACAAATTTGTGGTTCTTTATTTGTTAACTTTCTCCGGATCATGTTTTTTATCACTCTCCATCAGAACATGATGGTTAGTTTCTCTTACATATCCATGTTTTTTTACATGCAATCCTAGTATGGGTTATCTTGGGTGACCTTTTTACTTCTCTTTATTTCTTTTAAAGTTATATTTTTATTGACTATTTTTCCAATATGGTATTTTGAATGAAGTTTCTGAGCCCAACTTTAAAATTGAGAGGACGCAATTTTGAAAAGGGGGAAGGATGTAAAGAACCAGGTATTTATAGAATAATACATTTTCATTAATATTTATAAAAAAGATATTTATTTTACATTAAATAGAACACTTTTTCCAATAGCATACTCAACAATCCACAATTGGTTTCTTCAAAATATTACATTGCATAAAACTTTGAGTTATACCGAAAAATAATATAATAATAATATTATTTTAAATGGAAGTTAACGCATATTCGTTGTATTTTTGGGAATAAAAATAAAATAATACATTATGATTACAAATTTTTTTAATTTTTTTTACATTTATCCAATAAATTTTAGAGGATTAAAATAAAAATGAATCTGATTTTAAGTATGAAAAACTCTAATATTTTTAAAAGGTCATTTTACCACCTTTTGAAGGAGAATCCTTTTTAAAAATATTTTTTCCACTTTTATATGTTCAATTTGACAAAATAAATGTTTTATTTAGAATCGGGACATCATCATTAACTTTGGAAGAAACATTGGTATTTTTTCGATAAAATTCATATTTTTAGGAATAGTGAAAAATACTACATTTTAATTCAAAACTAACTTTTAATATATTATAATTTTATAGTTATATTATAATTTTAATTAGTTTTAAAGTATAAATAGACTATATTTTTATCATTTAATCTAATTATGATCATTGGACGTAATTTAAATTTGAAATTAGACATAAATAGATGCCAATCGTTTGATAGTTATTACTTCATAAAAACCCTCTTTTAGGTTTCGACAATGGGAATTAATTTTAAATTAATTACTGAAAATTATATGTTTTTAATTTAGAAAAATATAATTTATATTTGGAATAATGAGGTCCAAAGTTTTTATATATTTACATTTTTTTAGACATTCTGAATAGTAACTTCAGTAATTATTTTAGTTACCATGGTTAAAGGGTAAATTTGGTAAATAAGGGTAAAAACACAATATTATAATAATATTAATCTACCCTAACATGTGTCCTAATACTATTATATGAGATATTTATGACCATGGGAATCCTTGAGTCTATTTTGGGACCCCATAGATCCCCTTTGATGTGAAAATGACATTTTATAATAATTAATTTAATGTAAATAAAAATGTAACATAAACATGTATCTTTTTCTAAAACAATTTTTAGATGGGGTTAAATAAGTGATCATATAGACTATAAATAATTATTATAGATATAAAAATATTTCCTATATCATGGTATTTTATTTATAATTTTTACACATCAAATAAATAAATTTATTTTTGACACAATGATGATGTAGTGATTACATTATTAATGAATGATTTAAATAAATGAGATTATAAATATTAAAATAAATTTATTTTTAAACTTTTTATGTCATACACAAGTTTTATGGATTATTATGACTTTTTATATTTTAATTAATAATGTTTTTTCTAAATAATCAATTTGTAATGGATTTTTAAAACAGTCATGATATGAATAGTATAAATAATTGACCTAAATGAGTTTCTATAACAAATACTATTTTATTAAATGATATAATAGTCCTAAAAATCTAAGATACATCCAAATGAATTATATAATTCTGAAAATGTTATTAATGAACTACTCTAGGTTCTATTGGCATATTATAATTACTATATTAACCATATAGTACAAATATACAAGAAGACATGGTAAGAGTCAAATTGGTTAACTAAGGGTTAAAGCTAAAATATAAGGTCACATTTGTGACCTAGAATTTTATAAAACCTATTTTTTGAAATGTTTTTGACTAAAAAATATATTATGTTTTAAATAAACAACTTTGGGACTATTTTAAACCGAAAATCATTTTATAATAAAATAATATTTCATTACCTTCCTAAAGTGCCCATCCTCCTTCTTATAAAAAGGGCATCACCTCTAACCCTTACTCACACCTCTCAAGAAACTTGGATCATCCAAACTATACACAAATAATCTCCCAACATCCCTCTCTTACTCCTATAATTATAAACTTGGGTATAAGGAAATTCAAGAAACCCTTTTAGCTTAAATCAAAAGGAGTTACCCGATTTGAGGTATTGTCTTCTCCCAAGATTCTTGCATTTATTTTCCTTTCCAAAACCCCCTAAACTCTTTTTATTAAATTATTTTATAAAAAACCAGTTTCTTAAATATAATAGGATTTTTTTTATTCCAATTATTATACCTAAACTCACACACACCTCCTTCTAATGGATTTATAACATACTGTTTCTGTGGACGACAAACTACTGCCTCCTGAAATGATGATGGTTCAATTATCTCCTTACGACTCTCATGGTGGCCATTATGACTGAAATTTATTTATATATGATATATATTATATTTATATTTTCTATATGATAATGTATTTTTTATTTAATAACACACCTTTATTATTTTCATGATGTGTAAATACGATAATTTCATTTGAGGAAGTGTGGACTATCACCCCCTTAAAGTGATATGACTTGATCATACCATATATGGAACATATAAAAAATGAAATTAATGAAATTATGTAACGCATATAAAATATTATATTATACTATAATTATAATATACCTATGTATCATTTAGTTTTAATTCCTTTAAATTTGAAAATTAAATGAAAGCAGCGTCCATGCGTATGTATGGATTATCGTCTCAATGAACGATGCATTTAATTTATTATCTCGAAATGTTATCGAATATTATAAATACATATATATCGGATATAAATACATATATAATAGATAAATATAATATTTAAATCATGAATAAAATTCCAGAGATAATGGAATTTTGACCACAAAGACAATTTTAAATTATAACAAGTTCATTTTCGACTCAAGTACCCAATATCGACTAAACAACTGATATTAACATAAATAATCATGTAATTTTTATAAATTGGAAATAATTAATATAAAATAAAAAATAAACTTGAAAAAGTTTATTAAAAAAGTAGATATTAACTTAGGTTTTTTATTCAAGAAGAACAAGGAACATATGTGAAGAATCAAACTCAAGGTAAGGGGACCTTTCACCCTCATCTTTTAGTCAAATACTTTTTTAAGCTATATCTTTTAATTTGAATTATAAAATGTTGAGATATGTTCATATATATCCTCATTACTTTCAATTTTATGTCCAAATGATGAGAGATCCTTATCGCTCTCATCAACTCATTTTCAAAATTTTTAAGTGATGCCGTTTGGCTGCCGAATTTTCATAAGAGAATTTCTAATCTCAATTTCCACTCATTGGGTTATACACATACTGAATTGATTATATTATGCCATTATTATGCGTGGAATCAATATTTATTTATTTATGTTTTAATTTCCTCTTCCCTTTGTGTGTATAAACTTTTTCAACACATAATCTTTTCATTAATAAATTCTTACGTCATTTATATGAACTTTGTAAGGGAAATATTAGATCAATCTTCATTCATTGAGTTAAATATCTATATGATTGGTATTGTTTTTCCAAGAATATGTGTGAATGAAATCTGATTGTTTTACACTTAATATCCACTTATATTTTGTGTATTTATATTTTTCACACATAATTATGTCATCTATTTATCTTTAATATAATGATAAAATATTTGTAAGGGATTCCATCTCAATATCCTTTTATTAAGGAATATAATGATGTTTTTAACCTTTATTAACCTATAAGGTGCATCTACAACCCTTTTGAAATGTTATATCATTAATTAGTATGTTATAATGTTATTTAAAGTTTTATTTAATGTCATTACTTAATGGGTTTTATTAATTTATAACTAAAGTGGAAGGGGACTCTTTAACTTCAACATCATTTTAAATTTATTAAAGGTTTATTATTTTAAACCTTATATTTCAAGTCCATGTTTTAAAAATAGGTTTTATGAATTTATTTATATGTACATGAAAATCATAAAATGTTAAAACTTTCAAAGTTTTATGGGATACTTTGATTCAAAAGTATTTTTATAAAACGTTTTAAATGGTTTTTGAGATGGATTGATTATTTCAATATATTGAAATTTTTTCTTGTGATTGAAAATGAAATTTTATTAGTGAAATGTTTATATTTTCAATATTTTATGTGTTTTGATTATATCATGGTACTTGGGAATTTTAAATGTGGTTATGTGATAAACCAATGAAATGTGGTTAAATTATAAACCAAATGATGGGTGGTTCCATGATAAACCAAGGATGGTTGGTTACATTATAAACTCCAATGCATTGGGTATGGAAGTCAACTGTATGGCTATTGTATTTAGTGATATGTGTGGAAGTTGACCATATGGTTATTCCATTTAAATATGTTTATGTCCCAAGTTACCTTTATATGTTATATGTTGCTTTCTATGGAATTTATTGTAATCTTTTGGTTACAAAAAGTTAATAAATGAGCTTATATTCAGTAAAGTGTTTTTTCTACTTCTTAAAGGTGAAAAAATTACTTTATGATAAATTTTTCATGGATTAATTTTTTTTTAAAAGAGTAATAGTTTTATTTACTTATGTATCCCTTGCTGATCTTTTTATGCTCATCCCATGTTTCGAAATGTTTTTCTTAGGATATAATGAAGAATAGAGTCAAGGATGGGATCAAGGAAATATTTTGCTGCTAAAACATAAAACAATTTCATATTTCATTTTAAAATTTTTTTGTTTTATAAAAAAGGGATAGTGAGTAGAAGTGTCAACTTATAATATTAAAAGATGTTATGTATAAGTTATGAACTAATTATCTAAAGCTCTAAACCAGAAAATAACATCGCTGTGAATTAAAGTCAAATTATAGACTTATTTCTTGATTAGGTAATGTTTAAATTTCGGGACTTATAAAAACTATGTGGATGGTTTCCATGTAGTGGATCTTGACATGAAGGAGAAGCCTTTTTTAAAGGATAGTACCAAGGGTGCTCTCTTTAATAGAAACTAACCTACATGAGAAGCATATTCAGTGGGTTTAGGCATGTTTTTCTAGTTATTTTAGGCCATTGTTCATTTGAGTGTGATTGTTTTTTAGTGGTTTTTTGAGCATCAACCTAATTTGAGAAGGAAAGTGGTAGGTAGAATGGATTTTTGAGTAAATCCTTGTTGACTATGGGATTTTGAATGCTGGTTGGGTGTAGTGTTGGTTGGTTTGTGGGGCTCCACTCAAGGAACAATCTAAGGGTAGCCTTATTGTGGGGAGTGAACCATATGAAATCATGGGTTTTGGTTCTTATTTTAATAGATTTATTGAGTTTTGGGGATTTTTTATGGTGATAAAAGACTGGGAGGTAGATAGTTTTAAGTGTTGTCACTATGATGTGAGTGGTTTACCGAGGTCTAGATATTACGTTTCGTAGTGGTTGGAGAATGGGCCGTGGTGTTTGGTGTTTTGTTTAGGGGTGATGATAAGGATACTCTTATGGCGGGGAGTGTTATATTAGTCATAGTTGAATGACCCCTATGTTGGGGGGAGTTGTTGGAAATTTGAGACTGGTCTAGGGATAATCGTGGTTGTGTTGGAAGTGCCAGTGTTTACGGTTAAGCTTGATGGTTGGTTAACCATAGAGGCTTAGTTGGGGTGAGAAGCATTTGTGGGGGTAATATTTTTATGATCCATATTTTCAAAGTTTAAGAAAAATGGGGGAAATTTTAATTTTTTACTCTTAGGTGGTATTCAAGGGGAAAATGGTAATATCTACTATCATGAGATATGAGATAATTTTTAAGACCACTCATTTAGTCCCAGAATAGTTTGTTTACCCTAGGATAGGAGTTTGGTGGAATTATAATCTGATCTTATTTTAGTGAATATTTAATATTTAATTAATTAAATATTATTTATTTTTACATGTTTGTTTTGTGATATCTTCTATTTGGATCAATTGATTGGAATTAACACTATTCCATTGAGTCCGAGTTTGGGGATTTTTCTTGGAATTACACAAAACTACTATGCTTTTATGAGCACACATTATGTGTTATTCCTATTCAGGTAATATGTTATTTTTTGAAGTACATGTCATGTACCTTAAGTACATGCCTTGTAGAATTTCATGGCCATGTAGCTGGCCATGTGTCTACGTACATGGACAATTTGAGTTTTGGGAAGTACATGCCATGTACCATGGGTACAAATCATGTAGTGGGACTTGGACATGTGGATAAGTGATTTGGTTGACATCCCATGTTATGGGGGACATAGATGCATATTTAAACATGGGTATACCATATGGTTTCTCTAGAAATTTATAAGTACATGGCTAGGTGAACCTTTGGCAGTACACACAATATACTTAGAAGTATACATAGTATAGTTTTTCTAGAAAGGGTGTTTAGGGTGCCTTTGTACCCCGAAGTCATAATTGGGCTTATGAGTAGCATTTTCTATATTTTTTCCATGTATATTGAAATGGCTGGATCATTTGCGAATTTAGATGCACTTTAGATTGTATTTTGGAATGACAGGTTTTGGTGGAAGGACTTCTCTAATGTTTTTGTTCTAGAATCATTCCAGGGGTTAGGTTGTGAGTTTTATAGTTTGAGTAAGGGTTGTTCACTAGATGGTTACCTTGGATGAGGGTTCCAGTTGGTTTTACTTGAGGTTATTTAAAGAAATTCTGGGAGGTATAATCGAGTGCTTCCTTGGATGAGATCATCATTTTATTACTTAAGGTTTAGGTATTATCACTTGAGGTATAGGTTTGTAGAATCCTTTAGGCTGGGACAAAATCATGGGAAATAAGGTATTGGTGGGTGATGTTGGAAGAGTTTGAGAAGGTTATGAGGGAGCAATTAGAGGAATGCTATTCTGGGCATGGTGCGTTGTGAAACATTCCTTTTGATCATAATTTTTATTGAGGTTTCCTTCTAAGAAATGTGTTTCTTGAGGATTACCTTATGGTTAGGCGTTATATGGGTTTGAGGTTAGAGACCATCGATGATTCCTTTGAGTGGGAATGGAATAAAGTTTGTGTTTTCATGAGGAGCCACTTATAAGGTTTCCTGCATGATTTTTGGTTTGTTTGAGGATCCCCATAGAGGATATCCTATTTGTGCTAGGTTTTTGGGAACCATAGTAGATTCCCTATTCTTGTGTAATGATCCTAACCCAAGTATCCTAGATCTAGTTTCTTATATTATTCAATTAGAATAGATACAATGGTTCAAATCTGGAAGGATCGATAAGTTTAGCAGTTTTGGAGAACTAGATAGATACATGATATCCATTTTATATCAGGGATATAAAATAAAAATAATTCATAAGAAGAAAAAATAAAATTCAGCGTCGAAAACTTATTCAAAGATATCTTCTTCATATCATGGTGAAAGGAAACAAAATAAGGATGATATAAAATGATTGATAAGGGTCTAGAACAAAAAAATATATCATAAATCAATAAATATAATCAATACATAATGTCAAATAACTAAACACACATGCCATTTAAATAAATTTAATGTAAGAATATATAAGTAATAATCAATATGGAAAGGTAAATAACTGAAAAATAATTCCATTTTATCAATAAACTGAGAATGAAATGAATCCACAGATAATATCATAGAAAAAATATCATTAATAAAAATAAATGAATTTTTAAAGAAAGAAATTCTTAATTATTGGAATTCATGTTTCCTAGGAACATGATTCCATTACCTTTAAGACCATTCACAAGACAACTTAAAACATACTGGGTAAAATTTTATCTAATTTGGCTCACTAATTCATCTCACGAGACTACCGATGCATTGAGGGGATTGCATTAACCAATCACCAACTCATGTATTGTATTTACAAATAATTCCTCATATATCGAACAATCAATTTAATTCATAAACAATGTTCCTTATCAAATATCTATATTGAGTAAAGCATACAAATTTATCAATATTTACTCAGTTAGTCAAATAAACATAAAAGTAAACAGTGTATGTAAAAACTGTATACGTATTAGGAAATAATCATATCCATAACACAATAATATGAATATTTAAGATAAATTTAATTTTAAATGAAAAATGATTATAAGAAAGTGATTGTTTTAAGAGAAAGTTAATAATCCCAAAATAAAGTGAGATTGCACAATAACTCTTATCATTTGGTAATTTTCAATTCCAATGAACTTGGATGAAATAATTAAAATTTATATTTAAAATACCATGAATAATTAAATATTTATGATATTACATGTCAAAGGGGAACTATATACACTATATAAAAGTGAATTTGTGCATAATAAAATATAAGTCTCAATAGAATGCAAATTGAGATGAAATCCCCTACCTCACACATATTTTTGGTAAAATTTAATTTAAAATAATTTATATTGGTTTTAGATATGTTATTGACTTATTATATTACAATATTAATATTTATAATATAATATATGATCGTTTTATAACATTTTACCACCCATTCATTAATAATATTTCATTATTCACATTGTTTTAGGTGTTAATTGCCTTGTTTACTTTATAATGTTTTGTAATTAAAGATCCTATTATTTCACATATTATAGAGTTTAATCATCTCCAATATAATAATAATTAAAATTTTATAATATTTATACCTCAATTATAATTTTAAAATTATTTTAAATGATGGTTATGAAAAATGAATTATGTGGTGATCATGGAGACGTTATGCCATACATATGCATGAGTAACACTTCTATTTTTCAAATATCAATTTTGAAGAATGATAGGAAATGTTTTATCTTTTTATAATGATAATAATATAATATATACCATATTATATAATGATATATTTCATCCATGTTGTGTGGTGATGAAAAGATAGTCACATCACTTCATAAATGTAGTAGTCCACATGTACACATACAATGTTAACATCTTTAAGTGAGTGAAAAGGTAAGGAAGAAAATGATATATATATATATTATCTTTACAAAATGATAAATATGATGTGAATATCATAATTATTTCATGTATATAATATATAGTAATTAGCTTATTCCTTATCACCTTCCATACAAAGAATTAGTGAAAGACAAATCACATTGCTTTGCGATGCGATAATCCACAATACACACGAGAAACATTATCATATCTCATAATAAATGCAAGGTAAAATGATATATATGATATAATTAATCCATTGGTATAAATATTTTATCAACATAAAATATATATATTATCCATCATCATACCCAACTATGAAAGGTGGTAACAGAAGAATGAGTGACATCATTTCGTGAGGTGGTAGTATGTCGTACAAACGAGCGATGATTTTGTAACCCAGTAGATAGAAGCGAATATGGTTTTAGGTCCTGAACTTATAGTAAAAAAATCCTAGAATATGGAAGATACTGAGTCTATTATATTATCATGGTTTCATAAAAATACAAGGAGGTGTAAAAGAAGTAAAATAAATTTCCTTGTTGAAGAACATTACCTCTTCTAGGGGTATCCTCCTTAGATATTCACTAAATCCTTAAAAGCCTGTATTTCATTCAAAAATAAGGCTTATAGAAATAAGTGAAGGAATTTTATAAGTTATTTGGTAAGGGAACGACAGAAACAAATTGTTTTTAATATGTGAAGAGGTGATATGATTGAGTTCCCTTTTATCGCTAAGGAGGAGTGACATTTTTGTAAATACCTAAATATATTCACTATTGGGGGTAAATATTACTTCAAGTGGATCAAAAATTAAAAATTAATGTTTTTAGGGATGATATGTTCTATCCACACCTAAAACACACATTGAAGCACATTTTTTAAGTATTTTTTCATTAAACTCCATGTTTCCCTACTTTTACTATTTTGGGTTTTCACTATGGTAACTAGTTTTCTAACCTAGGTAATTTATCAAATAAGAATAAATTAAATTTATAATTACTATATAATTTAGTCCTATTGGTTCTAAATATGAAATAATGTTTATCGAATAAAAATACTATATGTGTTGAAAATGAATTTTAACAAAAGGTCTTCTAAAATAAAAAAACACCGCTTTAACCTTAACCATGATTGTCACGACCCATCCTCGGGGCCCGTGCCGTGACTACCCCATGCCCACCTTCCATAGGCCAGGGGCTGGCGACTAGCACCAAAGGCATAAATCCCTAATCTAGGAAGGCATTTCCTTTGTGAAGGTAACAAACACAATAGAGTACGCAACATGAAGTAAACACTAAGTAAAACTGAATACAAAAGAGTGTGCTGGAAAGTAAATGGGCCAGTATACAAACCTAACTGAACAAAAAGTACAAGTAAAGGGAGAAATAGTTGAAAGTAAATAGCATCTCCTGGATCATCCTCTGAGGATTCTTACCTGAAGGGTAGGTAGAGATGGTCACCTAAACACCCACATCTGTCAGTCTCCACTGTGTGCCAACTCGTCGCAAGGTCCACCTCCAGGTACCATCTAGTCGTGGCATTCTCGTCCTCCATCAGTGCTGTCCGTTGTCTACATCCAACACAACGAGGTCGGGGCATATCCCGTGTAGGGGTGAGTATAACAATACTCAGTAGGGAACCCGAGACCCGTGAGGTCTCACAATATCTACTAATGATAAGATAAAGAAGAAATATACAACAACAAAGTATCAGCCAACCCTAATTAGGCATATGACCATACATATACCTAAGTTACCAGTCATAGTCTGGCTCCAACTCACGAGCCCAAGCACAACTCAGTCCACACAGAAAGTAATGTCAAACACCATGATGATAATGGTTGAAAGACATGACTCAGCTCATACAGGTATGCCACAATAGTAGAGAGATATAGATGATTAGATGTAGCCACTAGATCATCTAAGCTATCAGACCCACACATGATACAGTCCAACTAAGCTGTCGGACCCACACAGGATATAGTCCAGCTATCTCGTCTAAGCTGTCAGAACCACACAAGATACAGTCCATCAATCTCCTCTAAGCTGTCGGACCCACACGTGATACAGTCTAGCTAAGCTGTTAGACCCACATAGGATACAATCCAATTATCTCGTTTTCATCGAACCCACAAAGGATTCTAGTACAGAAGTCATTGTTGTCGAACCCACACCGAATTCATGTACAGAAGTCGTCGCAGTCATAGCCAGCTCTAGGGTTCCCACATATAACATGATTGATTCTAAGAGGGTCCTCTCCTCGAGAAAAGTGGCGTTGATACATCGAATATCACTAAGTCCTGAGATGATGTATCCCGATGTTCCTTCTCATCAATAGAAACACAACGCGATAGAAAACGTGTTAATCGGACGCCCGGTCTGAGAGTTATTGGCTTTTCCGTTCCACGGGATCGGTTGGATTTATGCTCGAACCAAACCCATCCATTTTCCAAAGTTGTAAAAAACTCACATAGAGTATCGAAAAAGGATCACCTCATCACCAGGGTCCTAGTTCCGCAGACGTCACATCGTTCAGATGCGAGATCTTGAAGATATTCACGTTTAAACGAAACAGGCATGGCCCATCAAGACCAGTGGGCTGGCGGGTCAGACCATACTGGATCGGCGGGTCCGACCTGGCTGGGGGTCGGCCCGGCCCGGTGGGGCACGGCCCGACCCAACAGCTGTGGCCTGGTCTGTGCAGAAGGCGGCCCGGCCTGGCGGCCTGCCGCGGCTCGGCCAGCTGGCCCCGCAGAGCTGGGGGGGGGGGGGCGTGGGCTACCCGGTTTCATGTAATGGTGGCGCTGCCTCTCTTGCCTAGCCGGCTGAAGCCGGCCAGTTTTTCTGGAGCGAGCGGCTCGCACAATGGGCCACTGTCCTCCCACGCGGCACCTGCGGGTGCCGCGGTTTCCATCAGTCCGACCGGCAGGCGGCCAACTGGTTCGCCCACTGAAGTGGACCGCCCAGCACGTCCCGCAGTCTTCTCCGCAGTATGGCGCCAAGTGGCATCACGGTCTCCTGCCCGACCAGCCGTAGCCGGGCGATTCGTCCTGCAAGCGGCCCGCGGATGCGGGCCGCACCTCCTCCGCGCGACACCTGTGGGTGTCGGGGTTCACCAGCCCGAGCAGCCCACGGTTGCGGGCCGCGGTTTTCCTCCACATAGATGGTGTGTGGCTGTCACTTCCGGTCGCCGCCGCCTCTGGTTGCCGCCACCTCCGGTCGCCGTTTCCAAAATAATCATGAACCAATAGAGGGTCGTCAGACCATGTTTGTTCGGACCGCTTCCTCCGTGTTAGGTGATAACAAATGTCGAAATACAATTCAAAGCATTCATAGAGAAGGAGATATAATATTATTCACTTAAAATTATAAAAAAACCCATACCTCGATTCAAGGTTCATTGTGGTAGTTGTAGAAATCGGCATCGCAGATGACGGTGTCACAGAATACGGTGTCATTCTATCAACTTCGGAGGAAGATTCGTTGTCTTTGGCAATGTTCCTCGTGGGTGGTGTCTTCTCCCTTGACGTAGAGGAAGTAGAATGAAGATGAAGACAATCGAGGGCCTTGTGTTCTTCGTTGGAGGAAGGCTCTTTCTATTTCACCGAGCCTGCACCAATTCTCCCAACCACAACATTATGCCAAACCAAACATAATAATATAACCCATATTATTATGCTCACTTAATGAATTCAAAATAATTCAAAAAATAGAGGATCCAATTAATTAATTGTTCATTAATTGGGAGCATGTTGGCATCTTAATGAAGGAGGGTGGGATGTGGAGAGTTTAAAATTAAAGAGGAGAGGTGGAGAGTTTAGGAGTTAAAGGGGGGTTTCAAGGGGAGTTGAAGAGTCTAAACATCTGTGGGTCCCACCACACATTATCCTCTCATGGGCTGTTATGTGGGGTGTGGGCTGCACCTCAAAATCCTCTTTGTAGAAAATAACCACCACCAAATAAAAATATGTTACCCACAAATTTTTTCCAAACTTTAATTTTTAATTAGAAACCCCAATTTATAACATCCACTCTCGACCAAACGCAACTATGGTAAAGGACCCCTTAAGAGAATACCGGTGCTGCAAGTTCATCGGTGGCCTCAGATTTCAATTCCGAGCATCGTTTCAAATGATAGAAAACCCTGCACATACATTTACTAAACATACCCGAACAAAACATCAGAAATTTATTTTGGGAACACCGGGCCTCGGAATCAGGCGACGTCAGAAACTGCTGACTCATAAAATTCCAAAGTATTTAAGAAAATGAAATTTTCCTTGAAATTTCTTGGTCTTTACAATGATAATAGAGTTTTTACTATTTAGGGGTCAATATATTCATTATAAATTATAAATTGGCCCTTGATGGGAACATAGTTTGTATTTTTTAACATTTAATAATCACTTGAAAAAATATAGGTTTTTTATTAATTTTAAAACATTTAATAAAATAAAATTTATCATAAAATAAAATCAATATCAATTTTGACATTATTCATTTAAATTGAATTATAAATATCAAGAAAATGATGGAATTTGAATGTATTTTGTTCACACCAACGTAAAATGATATATTAAAATAAATAAATAATATAACATAATAATTCATTCAATTTACTTCAATTTTTTTATATTTTTAGTATCATTTATTTTATTTAATCACTATCTAAATAATTACTACGTTGGCATTTCATAAGAATTTTATGTATTTATTTCATTTATAAAAATTAAATATAACTTATTATGATAGAAAACTAATTTATATTTTAAAACATTATATATACTCTAACCTATTTTGTTTTTGTCCCTATTCCAAATATTTATAGATATTAAAAAGAAGAAAGGTTCCTTTTTGTCATTTTCATTACTTAGCTTTCTATATGGGTAAATTTCATGGAAAAGTGTCCCAAAAAACTCATAAAAATCAATAATAATGTCATAATATTTGAAATATGTCTAATCAATGGGAGTTGGAAAAAATTTTAGGTCATATTTAAAACTAATATTCTTTGTCTAACCCTCGGTAAAACAATTTTTACCTTAACCACAATAATTAATTTTTACTATTTTTATTTTTAATTTTGGTCAAAATTTAAGTTGAACTTAATATAAATTATTAATTATTATGATTCCATATATAGAATCTATTTTTATAAATTCAATTCATAGTAGTGGAAAAATTTAATTTATAATTAATCCCACAGATGTGATGAGAAAGTAGGGTTTTAAAGAGAAAAGGTTCAAAAATTTACAATGTTTTTATAAAATCCTAAGACCCACACTCCCAGATCCTCTGCTTAAATCCATAACTTTACATTTCCAGATTTTATTCAGATAATTATGACACAAATTTTTATCTAAGCCTTAAAACATAAAAATGAAAACTTCGATCATGCATAACCTTGAGGACATTTTAGGTTTATAGTTTTAGAGAAATAGGACAGACACTTATATAAACAACCCATATAAACTTGGACTCATAACTCATCAAAAGTACATTTATCCCATTTAACCTATATTTTATTATTTCACAATTGGGAATCAACAAAATCATTTTGAAATCCTTTATAGACCTAAATCATTGAACAAAATTCTTTAAAACCTTGGGAAAAGGAAACATAGTAATGGTGAGCTCAAATGCTCAATAAGGTTAAATATAAGAATTAATAATTAAATTTCATCAATGAGAATAAGATGGAATAAGGGTATGATGAAATAATTAAATTGAATTAAAGAATCATAAAATAACTCATACCCATAAATAATTGGACCATAAAATATAAAAACATAGTGAAAGAAAGATTTATCTGAATAAAAAATCTTGAGCCATGGGATATTAATATCAATCATTAAAAACATTATAAACCTATAGAAACCATAATGAAACACAAAAAGGCATATTGGGACATAATTATACTTTTCACTCTTATAAATGGAATAAAAATGTGGTAAAATTTCATACATATCACTCTTACAAATTGTATATCCATATGGCTAGCTTCCATACCCAATGCATTGGAGGGATATCACAGACCCATTTATCCTTGGTCTATCATAGAACCACCCATCATTGGTTTCTCAAGTAACCACCGATTAAATTGACAAGTTATATTGCAAAATCTTCACATATAAAACATATTTTAAACTAATTGGATAAAAAATAATCCATTTCATAACATGATTAACCCGTGCTAAAGAAACAGGTACTATAACAATCCCTTTGAAACATGATTTACCCTTAGAAAAGAAACGGATTCAAAAAATACATTTAAAATATGATTAAATATTCTAAATAAAATGAGTTACATAAAAATATATTTGAATCATGAAAAACCTATGGAATGTAAATGGGTTCCAAAATATTATCTTTAGAATATGAATAACCCATATAAAGTAAATGAGTTCCATAACAATCTCTTTGAAATAAGATTAACCTATATAAAATAAATGTGTTCAATAAAATTTTATTCAAAACATGATTAACCCATGGAAAATAAATGGTTTTAATAAGAACCTATTATAAACATGATTAACCAATGTAAAATAAGTGGGTTCAATAATAATCTCTTAGAAACATGATTAACCCATGGAAAATAAATGGGTTCAAAAACAATCTCTTAGAAACATGATTAACCCATGGAAAATAAATGGGTTTAATAACAATATTAATACATAAATAAAATAATTAAAATCGTATCAATACAAAATATACCTACTAGCGGATAATTAAAAACAAGTTTTGTTGATAATGATGAATATTAATACCATTAAAATATCATTAATCTTTTTTAGGAAATTAATCTCTAAACATTCCAAAGTGTCCCATACCAACTTGTAACATTTGAATCATAATACCCATAAATGTGTAAAATTTAATTAATCCTAGTATATAATATAATAAGTATATTCTTGATATATCATGTAAAAGGAAAAGTATATACACCTCATAAAATAAAATAGGTGTATAACATAACAAACATCATAATGAAGGGAAATTGTGACAAAAATCCATTACCGCTTTGGTATATATGAAATTGTAAAAACCATGAAAGAGAGATTATAAAATGGATTTGTAAATCCTAATAAATTCAAGTATAAAAATAAAAAAATACATTCATGGGAATTAAATATACCACACAATAAAAATAGGTGGTGAATATGGAATATATCTCACAGAAATAAAAGTGATACTAGAAATCCCCTTACAACTATGTGGAAATTTGAATTGGAAATAAAAAAATTAATAATAAAAAAATGAAACATTTAAATTCCATGAATATAAAATAATTCATGATATAATATATCAAAAGGGGTGATATATACACCATAAAAATGAAATAAGTGGTGATTCTGATGTATGCCTCCTGAAAGTAAAAGTGAGACAAGATTCCTTTAACTCAAGTATGATTTGTCATGATTGTTATCTATATTCATAAATAATCATATTATGTTAATTATTTACATGATTCAGAACCTTCTACATGTATATTATTACAACCATTTCTCTTATAAACAATTTATATGTAATTACTTGATCAATAATGTTAAAGTCGTATTTTTTGAAATTATTTGTATTATGACTCAAAATAGAATTCAATAGGTGGACTACAGTCAATGAGGTCAATATATAAAAATATAAAGAATAAAAATAATGAAATTGTTATCATATTTACACTAAAATAAACGACCATTGTAGAATGGGTTATAACACCTTCTAAAGACATTAGCGGCGATTATGAGGAACCACCGCTAATGTGCCCACCTACTATTAGTATATGCGGTTTTGAGAAAGCGCTGGTAAATGCGTGATGAATTTAGCAGTTGTTAAATTAGAAGGGGTCTAAACCCCCTATAATTTTGTCCAAAATTTACCACAAATGGTTGCCAATGGAGTCGATTATACCCTCAACCGACTCTAATAGAGAGATTAGGGGCGGTTCAAACTGTTCGTAATTGTCGATTTCATTAGAGGCAGTTTTGTAAATACGCCTCTAATGCTTCTCTTTTTGTTAAAGAAAAAAATCCTCCAATCTGCGCTACCCCCCACTTGTTTTGTTCCCATTCTGCCATCTGTCTGTGTCTGTCCCCCCTGTGCGTGGTCCTCCACTATCTGTGTTCGTCCCCGGTGTGTCCCAGTGTCTGTCCCCCGTCTGTCCCAGTGTCTGTCCCAATGTGTCCTAGTGTCTGTCCCCCATCTATCCTAGTGTCTCTCTCGATGTGTCCCAGTGTGTGTCCCCGGTGTGTCCACCGTCTGTCCTCGGTGTCTGTCCACCATTTATCCTGGTGTCTATCCCCAATGTTTCCCCTGCGTTTATCTATCCCGCCCTTCTCTCTGTGAATACCCTAGTCCCATCCCCAAGTCTTCGCGGTCCAGCCTGGGGTAGTCTCTGCGGTCCAGCCTGGGTAGTCTCCATTGCCTAGCCCTGGGTATCATTCTCCCCAGTCTCCTGTGTGTGTCTTTCGTGTGTCTGTCCCGATCCAACCCCGCCCCCAATTCTCCAATGTGAGTGTCCCAGTCCATCGATCGGTCTCATCTCGATCCATAATTTTAGAGGGCATTTAAAATATAGGTCTAGACAGGATTCGAAACACATTTCTCCCAGGTATACCTCTAGCGCCGAAACCACTACCCCAATCTATTTTTGTTTATATATTACATATATTGTTCTACTTATATTTATTATTATGTTTATTAAAATAGTAATTATTTGCATAATATATATAAATATATATAATAAGTTTATTAAAATATGCATATATATATATTAATAAAAATATATAAATTAACAAATTTGCACATATAATTTATATATATTAAATTGTTTATTAAAATAAACATTATTAAAACAATATATTTAAATACATATAATACGTTTATTAAAATAAACATATATATTAATAAAAATATATATATTGACAAATTTACACATATAATTTATATATTATTGTATTTATATATATTAATAAGTTTATTATGATAAGAATTATTTTCATAATATGTTTAAATTAATTAAATAAATAAAATGTATCTATATTTATATAAATATAAATATATATGTATATATATATTTTATGGACACCTTTATAAATTATATATTTACATATATTTACATATATTTAAATAAAATTATGTATGTATGTATTTATGAATACATTTATATCAAAAACACTCAAACACAAATGTGTATTTATATATTTAATTGTAATTGTTTATATTTTTTTGAATACACATATATATTATATATTATTGTATTTAATTATATTAGTAAGTTTATTAAAATAAACATTACTAAAACGATATATTTAAATACATATAATAAGTTTATTAAAATAATCATATATATTAATAAAAATATATATTAACAAATTTACACATATAATTTATATTTTATTGCATTTATATATATTAATAAGTTTATTAAGATAAACATTATTTTCATAATATATTTAAATGAAATAAATAAATAACATGTATCTGTATTTATATAAATACAAATATATATATATATGTGTATATATATGTTCTGCACACCTCAATAAATTATATATTTTCATATATTTAAATAAAATTATGTATGTATGTATTTATAAATACATTTATATCAAACACACACAGATGAAAATGTGTATTTATATATTTATTTGTAATTGTTTATATTTATTTGAATACACACACACACACATATATTTATTTATATTATACCCAAATATATTATGCAAATATATATATAAACATATTATATTTATACGTACAAAATTAAAAAAATATATATATATATATATATTCCATAATTATATAAATACAATATATTATACATTTTATAAATACATTCATATATGTATACTATATATACTATATATATATTATGGTTTTTTTAATAAAATTGTAAGGGTTCACAACCCCTCTAATCTCTTAAATTAGAGGGGGTCGTGAACCCCCACTAATGTATTACATTAGAGGGGGTTGTGAACCCCCACTATTTTCTAAAAAACAAATTCGTATAACACACACACATGTATGTATGTGTGTATGTATGTATGTATGTATGTATGTATGTATGTATGTATGTATGTCTGTATGTATGTATGCATGCATATATATAGCTCCTTTAACCAAATAAATAGTTCCTGTAACTAAATATATAGCATCCATAATTATTAAAGTAGAGACACTTTTAACATAACAGTCTCTAAAATCCAACTACATATTAAAAAAGTGCTAAAAATTTTAGAGGGGGTTGTGAACCCCCTCTAAATTCGATGATTAGAGGGGGTTGTGCATAACCCTATCTAATATTACAGGAAGTGAATTTAGAAGGGTTTGCACATAACCCCCTCTAAATAACAGCATCTAAATAACCCCTACTAATGTACTATTTTTTGTAGTGTTATTAATTAATTGCACTTGTAAAACTAATCATTAAATATGGTTATGAAAAATGAACCAACATTACAATTATAGAGACTCTAGGCCATAAGTACGCATGAGTAACATTCCCATTTTTAAATGATACATATGGAAAGAAGGTAAGTAACATTTACATCTCATGAATTATAATTATATTATATATAACATATTATTTAATCATATCTAATTATATATAGAATTATTTTGATATGAAATGAATCACATTGTGTTAAGTGGTGTTAGTTCACATGTCCATGAATGACGTTATCACTTTTTCGGTGTGTGAAAGGGTAATAAAGAAAATGATATGTTATATTTCTAAAAATGTAATTATTTCATGAATATAATATGTAATTTATTTATATTATATATGTTTAATGAAACCTATCCTTAATAAATTCTATGTAATGTGTGAATGTATCTCATAACTTTGAGGAGGCATTGGTCCACATGCCCACATACAATGTTATCTTATTTACCCAAACTGAAGAATAAAGGTATGTGTAATATAAAAATCATAGAATTATAAATAAAACATAAATATAATATATATTCAATAAATATAGTTTATCATAATTCCTAACAATGAGAGGTGGTAAATAAAAAATGAATGATGTTTTTTCGAAAGGCGGTAGTTCGCCATAAATGAACGACAATTTCTTCACCCATTTGATGGAAGTATGTGTAGGTGTAGGTCAAACCCTTAAAATAAAAACATATAAGTATATTCATGATATTGATGTTATTATATAATCATGTAATAATAAGAATAGAATGGGTGGATAAATATATAAAACATAAATAAACCTTGAAGAATGTTTCCTCTTTTTTTGGGTAACTTCTTTTGGTCTGCACCAAAGCGATTATTTGGTTGGATTTATTCCCAAATTGAAGACTATAGGGTGAGGGTAGGGATTTTGGAAAAATATATGGGTAGGATTTGTAAAATAATGATTTATTTAGATGTGTTATTATAGGAGGATGAGAGGAGGCCTTTTATAAGTAGAGGGAGAGGATCCACTTTGCATTTCTGAAAATAATTAGGTGTTCCACATATTTTTATCTACTAAGTGGATTACAAAACACAAAAAATTCGATTCATGAAGGGGTGATGTATAAATATTGACATCCAAAGGATTTTTTAAAAGTGTAGGGCTGTTTTTATAAATAAATATTGATGTTTTACCATTAAATAATCATATTTTTTTTACTTCAATCACTATAATTAATTTTAATTACTTTCACGTATATTTTTGGTGAAAAACTAAGTTGAAATTATTATAAATTATAAATTATGATGATTAAAAAAACAGAATCTATTTTCATAAATTAAAATAATAGAAGTGGATGAAATTAATTGAAAATTTATCCCATAGATGGGGCGATGAAGTAGGGGTTTAATGTGAAAATGCTCAAAATTTTACTATGTTTTTATATCTAAAATCAGTATGAATATGATTAAAAATACATAAATTTAATTAAATGATATAAAATTGATCTAATTATACTTTAAAACTGATTAAAAATATAATTTATCACAATAAATTGTTCAAATGAAAAAGAAGTTTTCAATTAAAATTCGGCGTCATTCACCATTCATCAAAAAATGAATGTTTTTAGAAAAATATTAAAAATTCATCCAAAGTAAATTTTCATATTTCTAATTAAAAAAAAGAAATTTATTTTTCCAAATAAAAATTATGAATGTTTCAAAAATTATATTTAAAATAGGTGCTCTATTAAAAGGTGGTAAACCGCCCTTAAAAATTATACAACGTTTTATGTTTAAATTTTGATTTATTCTTATATTGACACTATCAAACTAATAGGATAAATTTGAAAACATTTTATAAATATTTTACATATAAATTTCATTAATATCTATCACTAATAGTGAATAATTTAATTAATTAAGATGAAATTGCATTATGTTCATAAAAATAGTTTTCACAAAAACACATTCTTTATATTCAATTAGTTTTTTTTCAATTATAATTAATGGTAACCAATGAATTAATTTTATAAAAATGTTTATAATATGATTTAATAATTTATTTATTAATATTAATTTCCTATATTTCAATGGCTGGGTTATAAATATTCGGTTAAATAAATAATATTAATAGTATATTGTTTTCCAGTAAGACTCAGCCATGTGTGTAATATAAGTCATTAAAGGAAATCAAAGATTCATGAAGAAATATAAACTTGGTGTTTCTTGCGATAAAATATAAACTATATAATTAATATAATGCAATATATTAAATAATTTAAATTTATTTGAAATAATATATTGTCTATAATTTTGGGATGTTACATCGTATCCCCAATAAAATGAATTTCACCCTCGAAATTCACATTGGTTATCAAAGGATTAAAAATTTTAAATTAATTTATTGAAGCCCACATTATTAAAAGTGTCAATAGAACATCATAATAAAAAGGAAAGTGGAAGAAATAAATGTCACCAGAAGTTACGCATTACTAGGAATCCACATATGGAGAACATAAGTGGTAATAGATGAAAAGAGTAAATAATTATAGAGAGTGATTGAGTTAATGGATAGAAAACATGTGAATGGTCAATATAAAGGTAAGGTACTGAATAACATAAATTCATAATGATTAATAAGACCATTGGTTTATTATAATTGAAGGTTCTAGGATAATTATTATTTTTTTAGGATCCTCCTACTAGAGTTAAAATATTATCTTAACATCTTGACAAATAGAATAAAAATAAATATACTTAATTTATGATTATAATTTATTCATATAATCAATTTCCACCAAAAAATCATATTTTTCTTCAAATGATGAGTATTTTAGAAATTTTTTTAATTCCTGATGCACTAAAATAAACTTTTAATGACTATATAACCATAAAAGGGTATTCAATCTGTTCAAAATATATTTATATGTTAACCAAAACCAATATTTTTATAACATGATGACATAATTACGCAAATGAGTAAACCTTCATATTTTACACTAATATTAAAAAGTAATACTCAAATTCTAAAGTAAATTATTCTTTAAATAACCATCTTTAAAATTATTCAAACATTACATGACTAAGTATGAAACCCAAATATTAAAAGTATTTGATCATATATTACTCCAATTTAAATTAAACATTATTCATGAAATAAAAACCCATATGTTTTTGTAGTAAAAAAATAATTACTTCAAAAAAATGTCATGCTAACCAGGACATCATGTAGTCGAGTGGTAGTGCACGAAACCTTATTGTCCTTCAGTCATGGGTTCAAGCCCCACCACCTTGATGGACGCGATGAGTTTTCACTGACCATTTGGGTTTTCTTTTCTTTAAGCAGGAAAAATAATTCCTCTCTAAAACACTTCCTTTTGATCCTATGGTTAAAAAATTCCTGTTCCTAAAAAAATCTCTAAAAATCACCTTAAAATCACATCTCTTAAATCATTAATGGGGTGTATAATAATTTGAACTTATAATAATCCTTAATATCATCTACCTATGAAGGTATAAATAAATCTTAATATAAACTCAAATTAAAACATCATAATCTCATAAGTTATCTAAACTGACCTTTGATACCAACTATAACATCCCAGGACCCACACTCCTAGATCCTATGCTGAAATCTATAAATTTACATTTCTACATTTTTTGCTGATAATTATGACCCAAATTTTTTAACTAAACCATAAAAAATCAAAAGGAAAACATGCATCATTTAAAAACTCAATAACCTTTTCGGTTTAATGTTTTATAGAATTAAGACATAGTCTTACATAAACACCTCATATCGACTTGGAATCATAAGTCATCAAAAATAAATTTCTCCCATTTAACCCAAATTTTCTTATTTGAAAATATGTCATCAACATCATCCTTGTAAAATCATTTATAGACATAAATAATTCATCAACATTCTTTAAAACCATGGGAAAAGAAAACATAAGAAGGGTGAGCTCACATACTCAATAAGGGTAAACATAAGCATTAAAAATTAATTGGAAAAAATGAGAATAAGAGTGAATAAGGGTATAATGACATAATAGAATTTCATGAGATAATCATAAAATAAATCAATCCCATAAAAACCTGGAACATCAAATATGAGAACATGATACAAAGCAATGAGTCATAAAAATAAAAAATTATGAGCCGTGAAATTTAAATCTCAATGATTAGAAACATCATAAACCTATAGAAAGCATATAGAAACACATAAAGAAATCTACGAACATAATTATACTTTTAATATTAGAAATTAATTAAAGATGTAGTATACTTCCATACAAGTAACTCCTACAAATGGAATATCTATATGATCAAATTCTATGTACAATACATTAGAGGGCTATCATGGAACCACCCATCCCTGGTCTATCACGTAACAACCACCATTGGTTTATCATGTAACCACCCATCAAATGTCCAAGTATCATTGAAAAATAATCACACATAATATCTTGAATAAAATAATTGGAGAAAACAATAACCGATTTCATAACTTGATTAACCCAAGATAAGTATGAATATTCTATAATAATCCATTTGAAACATGATTAACCTATGAAAAATAAAAGGGTTCAATAAAAATCTCTTGGAAATATGATTATACCATGGAAAAGAAAAGGATTCCATAAAAATATATTTCAAAAAATAATAATCCATTTAAATGAAATGTGTTTCATAAAAATATATTTCAAAAAAGAATAATCCATTTTAATGAAATGGGTTACATAGAAATATATTTGGAGCATAAATAACCCATGGAAAGGAAATGAGTTGCATAAAAATCTCTTTGAAACATTATTAAACCATGGAAAAGAAATGGGTTCAATAAAAATACCTTAAAAACATGATTAACATATGGAAAATTGATGGGTTCAATAATAATCTCTTTAAACATGATTAACACATGGAAAAGAAATGGGTTCAACAATAATATCATCAAAACATGATTAACCCATGGGAAAGAAATGGGTTTAATAACAATCTTAATCCATCCATAAAATAATAAGGATGGTATAAATAGAAAATATCCCCACTGGAGGATAAGTAACAACAAGGTTTTTTTGATGTTGATGAATGGTAATACCATTAAAATATCATTAAAAAATTATTGAGTAAAATAATCTTTAAACTTTCCAATGTGTCCCATACCACCTTGAAACATTTGAATCATAATACCCTTGAAGGAATAAAATAAAATTATACATATTATATCATGAGAATAATGATATTCCTAATACATCATGTCAAAGGATAAGTATATACACCTTATAAAATAAAATATGTGTATAACATAACAAACATCACAAAGAAGGTAAATTGTAAATAAAATTCATTTCTGCTTTAGTATCTATAAAAATGTAAACCCCATGAAATATATATTATAAATTAGATATGTAAATAAACATGAATTTAATTATTATAATAAAAAAAATATATTCATGGGAATTATATATTCCACACAACAAAAATAATAGTTGAATATGGAATATATCGCAAAAAATAAAAGTGAGACTAGAAATCCCCTTATAACTGCGGTAACATTTGAATTAGAAACCGAAAAAGTAATAATCATCAAATGTATCATTTAAAATCCATGAATATAAAATAATTAATAATATAATATATTAAAATTAGAAGTATATATTCCACAAAAAAGAAATAAGTGGTGATTATGATGTATGCCTCATAAAAGTAAAAGTGAAAGAGGAATCCCTTAACATGATTCTGATTTGTCATGCATGTTCTATATCATCCTGAATAATAAAATTATTTTAATTATCTACTTGTTTTAGAAATTTTTGAATGTTTATTATTAATTTTATTTCACTTATAAAAAATTTATATGAAATTATATAATCGATAATGTTTATGTCAGATGTTTTGACCATATTTGACTTATGTCTCAAAACATACATCAATAGGTCGACTATGGTTATTGTTGTCATTATATAAACATCGAAAAAATAATAAAAATTAAATAATTATGATATTTATACATAAATTATAGTTTTAAAACAAATCCTAAAATATGGTTATGAAAAATAAAGCAACGTTATAAGCTTGGAGACGGTAGGTCATACATACACATGAGTAAAGTTCCCATTTTTCAATGATCCTTATGGAAAGAATATAAGTAAAATTTATATTTAAATAATGATAATTATATAATATATACCATATTATTTTATAAAATATAATTATATATAATTATTGTGATGTAAAAGGAATCACATCGTGTTAAGGAGGCAATAGTCCACACATCCACGAATTATGTTATCACTTTTTCAGTGTGTGAATGGTTAATAAAGAAAATGATATATTATATTTACAAAAATTTAATTATTTCATGAACAAAAATATATATTTTATTTATGTAACATATGTTTAATTGAACCCATTATTAATACATTCCCTGAAATTTGAGAATGTATCACATCGCTTTGCGGAGGCTATAGTCCACACACCCACAAACAATGTTATCATATTTACACAAAATAGAAAGCATAAAGGTATGTGTTATATAAAAATTACAGAAGAATTAAAATAATATAAAAATAATATATATAATATAAAAATAGGGTGTCCATCATAATTCCCAACCATGAAAGGTGGTAAAGGAAAAATGAATGACATATTTTCATCAGGAAGTATTTCATCGTACACGAATGGTAATTTAATTACACATTTGAATGAAGTGTGTATAGGTATAGTTTGAAACCTTAACATTAAAAATATAAATATATTTTGGACAACTATTTTATTATATAATCATAGAATAATATGAATTTAATGGATGTATAAAGAAATAAAATGTAAATACACCTTGAATAATGTTACCTCTTTTTTAGGTAACTCCTTTTGGTTTGCACCAATGGGATTCCATGGTTGGATTTATAACAAAAATTTGTTGAATCTAGAATGAGGGGAAGGATGTTGGATATTATTTGGGTAGGGTTTGGATGATTCAAATTTCTTGATATGTGTGACAAGAGGAGGATGATAGGAGGCCTTTTATAAGTGGAGGGATAGGACACACTTGATATTTTTAAAAAAAAATTGTGTGATATCCACTTTTTGACCTCCCAAGAGGATTAAATACCACAAAAAATTAGATTAATGAAAGTATTTGGTAAAAATATAGACTGAAAAGTTGTATTATACAAGTTTAGTTCCATTTTTATACCTTAAGATTAAATTTTGACCACTAAGTTATCTTTTTTTAGCTTAATTGCAATAATTAATTTTAATTACTCTCACTAATATTTTTGGTCAAAAAATAATTTTACCTTATTAGATATTATAAAATATTCTTATTCTAAATATTTAAAATATTTTTAAAAATTATAATCAAATGACTTGAAGAAATTAAGTTAAAATTAATCTTACAGATGAGAAAACAAAGTGGGTTTTTAATGTGAAATTGTTGAAAAGTTTTCTAAGATTTTATATATAAAATCACTATGAAAATAAATAAAATTACCTACATTTTAGTAAATGATATAAAATTTAACTAATTATACTTTAAAACCAATTAAAGATATAATTTTACACTATAAATTATTTAGATGAAAAAGAAGTTTTCAATTAAAATTTGGTGTCAATCACTATTTATCAAAATATGAAAGTTTTCAAAAAAATAAAAAAATCACTATAAGAAAACTTTGATATTATAATTTAAAAAACTATGTTTATTTTTTAAATTAAAATTTTTGAAAGTGAAAAATATATATTTAAAATAGGTACTCCATTAAAAGGCCGTAAAATCGCCCTTAAAAAATATACAGCTTTTTATGCTTAAAATTAGATTTATCCTTATATTAACAATATCATACTTATTGGATGAATTTAAAATTTTTTATTTAATATATAACATATAAATTTTCTTTAATATTTATCAATTATAGTGGATAATTTAATTTATTGAGATAAAATTCCATTTCTTCCATAAAAATAGTTTTCATAAAAACACATCCTTTATATTCAATTAGTCTTTATTTTCATTTATAAATAACTAGTAACAAATAAATTAATTCTTTAAACTTGTACAATATTTGATTTACTAATTTATTTAATCATATTCATTTCCTCAATTCTAATGGCTATGTGATAACTATTATGTAAAATAAATAATATTAATAGTATATTGTTGTTCGGTAAGACACGACCTTGCGTGTAACATAGGTAATCAAAAGTGAATCAATGTTTCATGCAATGAAATATTACATTTATGTCGTGTGTGAAAAAATATAAATTCTGTATTGTGAATAACACAATCTATTAAATAATTTAAATTTATTTAAGAGAATATATTTCATAAAAGTTCAGGATGTTATAGTTTTTATTTCAAAAATTCAATATGAAAATGATTACAACCACCGAAATTGTATTAATTTATATAAAATTGAAAAAATGTTAATTTAAAAACAATTCATAATATAATTTAACATTATAAATTATTTATGTAAAAATATAGTTTTTAATTAATATATAGTAATTTCTACTATTTATAAAAAATCTTTTAGAAAAATCCCAAAAATTCACCCTAAGATAATTTAGATATGATGATTTAAAAAATGAAGTTTATTTTCGAAAATAAATTTTATAAAAGTGTTTAAATTTAATTTTAAACTATGTTCTCAAATCATGAATAAACCATCTTTTAGAAAAAAATACCATTGTTCAGAAGACATTTTTTTTCATAAAAATGATTCATATGTTCATTTCTCATTAATAGATAAAACATTTACATGTGTAAACTATATATTTTAAATAATTTAATAATATTCGTACCTACCAACTTACCATGTATTTTATAATGGCAATGTTTAAATAATTTTTTAATAGATTATTTTTGATTAAATCCAATGTTCTGTGCATAATAAGATATAAAAAAAATTAAATTTATTCTAAAAGAAATTTATTATAAATAATTAGGGTGTTACATTCTAACCACATTAAATAAAATATGTCCTCACAATTTAAACTTGATCTTAGAAATCAAGGATTTGATATTTGAAAATATATTTATTGAAATCCTACATTGTGATAAAGGGTTGATAAAATATCCTCTTCATAAGAGGGAATGTGATTCACAAAGGTCATCTAAAATAAATACATAACTAGGTTTATGAGTAGGATAAATTAGGTGGGAAATAAAAAAATGTAAATGGAAGGGAAAACTAGGAACCAAATACTGATTGAGAGTGATAGATAACATTGATCACAAGAAAGTGGATGATCCCAAGAGGATTAACAATGAAAAAACTATAAACCAAATAGGTGTGAAAAAGGACATTGATATCATCATATATGATGGTAACATGATAAAATTTTATTGAAATATAATTTTTCCTAAAGTTGATGAATTATTTTATAGTCTAATAATATAAGGAAATATACCTATTTGATAATTTTCTATTTAATAATATCAATTTCATCCTTTTGATGCACTTTGATCGATTCCCAATTCATCCCTTACAATTAGAAATGAATATCTAAAAATGATTTTTTATACCCGAAGCACTAAAATTCACATTTAAGGGATCTTAAGATCATTATTAAAATTATTACTCATTACTTAGATCTATACTTATTATTATAAAAAATGGTTATTTTAGTTTATCCAATATGAATAAATATTTATAAGGTGAGGTGATCCATTAATTTCTAAAATTTCATCCAAATATCATCTTAAACCATTTCATAAATTGTTAAACTTATGACCCTTCCAAAGGGTTAACATCGATAAATCTAGAAATATGGTCACTCGATTTACCAAATTTACTTATCATTAATCGTCAAACCACATGAATTAGATATTTCTCTTCGCATACAAAACATGTGAATACCTTCATCATGTATTATCTTGAAACATTGTAATGACCTGAATTACCATAAAACTTATTGAAAACATGCATGATTCCTTATTAGCTAATTAAAAGATATATTAATATATTCCATAAATCCCAAAATTATATCATAAAAATCTTTTTCAACAAATAATTAATCAATTAAAAGGTAGTTAATACTATCTAGTTTACTTTATCCATATCAATAACATATTTATCCCAAAATATTTATTTAAATATTATGAATATATTATGGGTTATATTTACATTAATCATTTGTTTTACAAGATGTTTAACTTTACACTGTATCATTTTTCTTGGTTATTGGTTTTATATAACATACGCTTTAAAATACTTAATGAAAAAGTACTGTAGTACAATCCTTATATATTTCATTAATATTATAACTAAGATATCATTTATATAATACTCAAATGAAATAAATATTGAATACAAAAAATAACATTTATCATTACTATTATTCTATGGTAATAGAATACGATTGACCATGATCCATTAGCGTTTATTGAGGTATATTCCTTTAACACTTGATAAATTTATTTTCATTGTATCCCATATCCTTATAGTTGAAGCATTGTACATTAGAGATTTTTCTCTTACCCTTAAAATCAAAATCATTATTGAATTTATATACACACTTAAAGAAAACTCTCATTTCTTTTAGGCAATCATTAGGGTGTTTTTTTCAACAATTATAACATGTTAGAAAAATATAATTTCCCTTATTCCATTTATCTATCTGTTTTCCCTACCATTATCTTATTTTATTACCTCCCTTGGAAGCCATAATAATTTGACAATTATTTATTTGTCTTGTTATAACATGATATCATGTCCTTATATGATAATAATTTTTGGGAGAATAAATCATTTATCAATCAATTAATCTTGTTGTTTTTTCAGTTCCAATAATTACATAGGGACCATTCTATTAGGGGTATTTGATATAGGTCTTGAATCAGGAATTAAGTCAATGGAAAACAAAATTTCTTGCTCTGGAGGATGTCTAGGTAAATACTCTAGAAACACATCAACATATTCCTGAAAAATAGGTACATCCTCTATTTGAAAATTCATGTCCTCACCCATAGTTATTTAATTCCATTCATTCCCAATAATTGAATTCAGTAGATATACTAGGGGTGGATCTAGATGAGAATCAGATGGTGATGTTTCTACCCTAAAGATTAGGGATTCCATATCATCCTAAAAAATGGTTACCTCCTTCTTCTTGAAATAAATATTAGCATCATGGTTTGAAAGACAATCCATACCAATGATTATATCAAAGTAAATAATTGGTATGACAATAAAAATGGAAGATAAAGAATGTTTATATTCCATAATGGGGACTGCCTGACATAAATTTCTTACAATGATACTTCTCTTAGGAGTTTTTATTGACAACTACCTTATTAAATAAAATTAGAAATATCTAATTTTCTTGGAAAATTTGGAAGATATGATATAAAGAGATGATCTAGAATCAAATAAATCATTGGCTATGTTTGAGGAAATGATTAAATTACCTACCACCAAATCATTTGGAACTTCAATATCAGCAGTTTTGATCACATAAGCTTATCCCTTCTCCCTAGGCCTTTTCTGGGGTATGTTTCCTTGATGTTTTATAAAATAATTAGAATAGTATCCCATATCCTTATAATTATAGCATTGAACATTGATATCTTCTTTCTTCCCCATGAAATCACCAACAAGATTGACTTTATGTCTATATTTGTATTATAATCCTTTTCCTTTTAAGCAGGCACTGGAGTGTATATTTCCACAATTATCACAGGGTGGGAATTCAACTCACCCATTCTTCCCCATTTCATTATTTCCTTTTGAAGAGTTTTTAGAAGCCCCCTTATTCTCTTTCTTTCCTTTAAAGTCATAATACTTAGAAAATTCCTTCTCCGTATTGATAGCACTTGAGACTATATCTCCATATGATGAGAAACTTTGGGTGACTTGAACCCTTCGAAGGAATGATTTTAAACAATCAAAGAATAAATCAATCTTGCTCATTGGATTACGTATGTAGTCTGTAGCATTCCTTTATAGCCTTGTAAAGTTGGATTCATACTTGGAATCATTTTTATCATCCTTCTGTCTCAGATTCAATCATTTACTTTCCATATCCTCTCATTGATCGAGGGGAAAATATTTTTCTATGAGGATTTCTTTAAAACCTATCGATTCTATATCTTCTATTTCTCCCCCCTCCTTTGTGTTTTGGATTAACGACCACCACTAATCCACATATATTGATAGAAGATAAACTACTATGACAACAATATATGTTTCATTAAATCCTAAAGTGAGAAATATCTTCTCCAGAGAACTGTAACACCCTTTGATTTAATAGTACGTTATTTATTCAATGTAATTCAATAACTTGTGCTACATGTAACACTGAGTTTCAGCACACCAAGACTTACCAAACTAGATATTCAAAACCGGTTATGAATATTATTATCTGAATTTTGAATTTTATATATTCCATATAAATTTTAACAATCATATTATTTGTTTCTATGACATAATATAAGAAAAAATTCATTTTTTAGATAAAGGAAGTATTTTAAAAAAAATACAATTTTACCGCATTTTAATGGAGAACCATTTTTAAATCTAATATTTAACACTTTTATATATTAAATTTGATAAAATATAATTTTTCCTTAGAATTAGGACATAAAAATTTAGTTTTGATACTTTTTTGGTGTTTTTCTAATAACTTTTATATATGGGTGAATAGTGAAAAATACTAATATTTAATTGAAAACAACTTTTTTAATCAAAATAGTTTATAGTGTTCAATAGTATATTTGAATGGTTTGGAAGTATAATTAAATTATATTTTATCATTTAATACAGTGTATGTAACACCCCAGGTAAATAAAGAATATAAATTTTTTTATATTTATCCATATTTGCGAATAAAATGTTAATATTAATTTAAATGGAACGCTATGATCGATGGATTACCCAATATGCAACAATGAGTTCCTTTGAAATCTTACGTTGCACTTTAATAATAAAATAATTTTATTTTAAATAGTAGTTAAAAACCAGCTGTTGTATTGACGGGAATAAACAGAACTAACTACAAAATGATTATATATGTTTGTCAAATATTTTTACTTTTTACAATAAATGTTAGAGGATTTAAAATGAGAATTAATCCAATTTTAAGCGTAAACATTCTAATTTTCTTTAAAAGGTCGATTAACCGCCTCTTGATGGAAAACCTCTTTTAAATCCACATTTTGACAATTTTATGTGTTATATTTGACAAAATTAAATTCTTCTTTAGAATCGGGACATCAAAATTTACTTTGTGTAAATTTTTGGTATTTGTCTGATAAAGTTCATTTTTTAATTAATAGTGAAAATGTTGTATTTTAATTCAACACCACTTTTTAATATAATTTATTTATATGATTAAATTATCTTTTTAATTGGTTTTATAGTTAAATTATAATATATTTTCACCATTTAATCCAATGGTTGTCATTGTAATTAATATCACTTTGAGATTGGACATAAACGAGTGTCAATATTTTAATAGATATTGTTTCTTAAAAACACGCTATTTGATTTGACATCGGGATTTAATTATAAAATTAATTAATGAAACTTATATGTTATTAATTTGGTAAAAAAGACATAATTTTTGAATTCAGAATATCAAATATATCTTAGGGTGAATTTTTGGTATTTTTCTAGAAAACCTTAATTTTTGATGAATAGTGAAACCACAAAGTGGTTGTTACAAAAACTGATTTTTCCTTTTCATGGAACATTACCAATTTTATGATTTGAATTTCAAAAATCCAATATAAATAATTTTCATTATTATGTAAAATGTGGTTCAATGGGATGACAATAATTTTTGACGAAAAGTAACTTTTAAGTTTTATTAATCGCGATTAAAGCTAATTAGTGTGATTTAAGGTAAAAATGATATTATAATAAAATGAAACTATCTTGAAACTTATCCTAACCATATTGGATGAGTCATGGACGACCAAGAAAACCCATGGGTCTATTTTTGGGACCCAATTGAGCCACTTGGGTAAGATAATGACATTTATGACTTTTATTTAATGTAAAAGTAAAAATGACACAAACATGTATTGTTTTACTAAAAAAAATTTTACATGGGGTTATACAAGTCATATTTTTGACTATATATAGTAATTGGAAAGATAAAAATATTTCCTACATCATAGTATTTTTTATATTATTTTTAGACATTATATAAATTAAATTATTTATGACATCATGATAATGCAGCGATTACCTCATTATTTAACGATTCAAATAAAATGAAAAGATAATGTAAAATATAAGACCTAAACATGTAAAAAACGTATTTTATGGGTGTATTTAGAACTCTTATAACCTTATCCTTGAAATAAGTCAATGTGGGACCTTTAAAATCCGAAACACATTTGAAAATAAAGTAACATTTTATACCTTTCCAAAAGTGCCCCTCCTCTCCTCTTCTAAAAGGCCCCCACCTCTACCTCCTTACCCACACCTCTCAAGCCCTTGGATCGGCCAATATCTGATCATTTTGTCTCTCCACATCCCTATCCTCATCCTAGAATCCTTAAATTAGGCATTAATCTCTTCAATAAACCCTTTTGGTTCAAACCAAAGGGAGTTACCTGATTTTAAGGCAACATCTTCACTTGGGCTATTTTGTTTTATTTTGCTTTTCCAACACCCTAAACTATTTTTATTAATTTCATTTGTAACAGAACCATTATCTTACATATACTAGGATTTTTTTATAATAAGTATTCGAGCTACACTTACACACACCTACATCTAATGGTCAAAGAACATACTATTTCTATGGATGGTGAATTTCTACCTCATGAAACGATGATTGTTCAATATTTCTTTTAACACCTTCAAAGGTGGCCATTAAGATGTAACTATATTTATATATGATATATAATATGTTTATGTTTTCTTTATGCTTCTGTATTTTTCATTTATGGCATACGTTTATGGTTTCCATTATGGGTAAACACGATATCTTCATTTTAGGAAGTGCGGACTACTGCCCCCTCAAAGTGATTTGATTCATTAATACCATATGTGGTACATATAAAGGATATATTTAATGATATTATATATGATACCATACTGGAATTATTATACTATTATGTATCATTATGTTTTAATTCTATCAAATATGAAATAGATATGGAAGTAGCATTTAATGCGTACGTACGACTTACCGTCTCCATGAACGGTGCATTTCATTTCTTACATCTAAATGTTATGTAATATTATAAACTCATGTATAAAATGGATATATATGATATTTATGATATATACATAAAGAATATAATTCTGGATATTATGGATATTTTACCCCATGAACAAACGTGTAATTATAAAGAGTTTATTTTTGACTAAAGTAGCAATGATCGTTAAAATGACCATTATTAACATAAATAATTACATAGTGTTCATGAAATGGTAATAAGTGATATAAAAGGAATAATTAACTTGAAAACAGTTCTTAAGAAAGTATAAATTAATTCAAGTTTATTATTCCAGAGATTAAAGAACGATCGACTCAAGTCAGATACGAGGTAAGGGATCATACCCCTCTCTTTCTTTTTATGTACACTCTTTTATGTAAATCCTTTTAAGCTCATATTTCTTATGATTGGGATGCTATTTTATATTACTCTTACTGTAATTTTTAGGTTCATATGATGAATATACCCTATTTTCTCTCATCAATCCATTTTGGATGTTTTGAGTGGCGCCGTTAGGCTACCGAATTTCCGTAGGAGATCGAACCTCTCTCTTTCTTTTTATGTACTCTCCTTTAAGTCACTTCTTCTAAGAACCTCTTTGTTATGTTGGGAGATGTTCATTTATATTAATCTTATTATACATTTTATGTTAATATGATGATAGACCCTATCTTATCTTATCAATCCATTTTTGGATGTTTTATGTGGCGTCGTTAGGCTGCCGAGTTTTCGTAAGGGATTTTTTGTCTCACATTTATTCCCATGAGATTTATGCTACATTTTCCACCATTTTCCTTTGAGTGGTATATGTACTTACCCTTATTCTACTCTTTGTGTAATATACTTTCGTTTATTAGTATTTTCATCAATGTTGTATTGTCCTTCTTTCATGGGGTGTATGTTTCGAAAGATACCCAAGTGGGTAAGGGAACCCTACACCCTCCACTTTTTAAAGACTTCTTTTGTTGGGTCTTTTAATATAAATATTGTATTGTCGGGATATGTTCTTCTATATCCTTATTGATATAAATTTTATGTCCAAGTGATGATATACCCTTTTTATCCCTCATCAACTCATTTTCTGAATTTTGAAGTGACGCCGTTATGCTGTCAAATTTTTGTAAGGGAACTTCTTAACCCAAATTCCTTTCTTTGGGTTGATCTTGTAATTATTGTTTATTTCATGATATGATTATGTGAGAAATGAATTTTGATATCTAATATTTTATTTATACTTTCATTATGTGTACTTATAGTGTATACACATAATTGATCTATTTTATTTACAAAATGATCTTGGTATGAGACATCGTCTCAATCTCCTTTAATTGAGGCATATTATATTTTATACACAACTTTCTTTTATAAGGAGTATAAAAGCCTTTGACTTTTACATTTATTCAAAAGGAATATTTATATACGAAGCGTTTACTAAACGAGAAAAGGTAATGTTTTTTTGTCATACGTATGGGGCGACAACGACTTATCCGCCGCCGTGAACATTGTTTGAGTTTCACCTTCTTCTACAAGCCATAACTCTTTTTGAATGAAAAATAAATACCATGTTTTACTTTTATTTTATTTTGGTATTAAAAATGGTTTCATAATGTTTTTATATCTATGGGTTATATTGATATCTTTTGATTGAAAAGTGGAAATGTTATGTTTCCTTTATGCATGTTTTATGTGATACGATTATGTTATGGTTCTTGGGAATTGTTATGAAGATGGGTGGTCCTGTGACAAACAAAGGGAGGGTGAGACCGATATAGATCTCCAATGCATTGGGTAATGAAAAGGAGTTAAACGTTAAGGTTTCTCCGAAGATATTTAGGGAATATACTGTGATGGGTAATCCAAACGTAACCATGAGGGTTACTCCCTACGTAAGAATGTTATGAATGCCTCAAGTTACCTTTATGTCTTATGATTTCTATGATTTATTCATTATTTGATGAGGTATGTGATTATGTTTTATGAGTAAAGAATGATTTCTTGCAAGGACTATTTTTTTCATTTCATACTTTTATATCTTTTACTGAGCTTTTTATGCTCATACCAAGTTTTTGAAATGTTTTTCACAGGTTAAGGGAAAGGTACATGATGTGATGATAGTGTCAAGGAAGTGTCAAGAAAGAATCCATGTTTTATTTTAAATATGATTCTGTTTATGGGAAATATGAGTACTATCTTTTATGTAACCACTTTGTTTAAATGTGGAATGTAATGCATGATTTATGATCTAATTCTCTAAAACTCTAAACCTGAAAAGATCCTCAATGTGTATTCTTGGAGTAACTAAAGATTAAGTACGGTTTAAGGCTGGGGCCTTATAGTTGGTATCAAAGGTTAGTTTAGAAAACTTTAGGGATTATGAGTTTTTTTAGACACATTGTTTGTCCCTATATCTATTATTTAAGTTATATCCTTGTTTTTTATCTTTTTCAGATAAAGGATGGTCAGTTACAAATGGGAGGAGGAAGATCTCAAATGACATTCCTATCTCTTCCTGATGACATGCTTGAAATAATTATTGCAAAGTCATGTCCGGATGATTGTGAAACTTTTTCTAGAATACAACTCACATGCAAGCAGTTGTTTGAGATATCAAACTCCTCCACTATACCTAGATATCATCGTGGATCATGAGTTGTATTTAATCAAATCTTATTTTCACACTATTCTCATATTTTCAAGAAAGGTAAATATTATCCAGGCATTTTCAGATATTTTACCCTATCACAAGATTTTGAGGCATATTATGATTTTAAAAATGGTGTTGAAGAAGGAGACCCTTGTGCAACCAATTTATATTTGCTTTTAAAATATAGTCTCTCAGCACATACCTATGGTATTTTAAAAGGACCATTAATTTAATGTTTCAACTCAATTTTGGTCCGATTATTTTATAGAAATCATGTTTTATCAGATGTTTTGAAATTATATGTCATACATCATTATTTTCCAAAACGGTTTTTTTGAGAACACCCATATGACCCACGTTGTACAAGGTGTATTTGGATGGAGGAATAAAATGATTTTAAAGGATCTCTAAATCACTGTTGCGATGCATGGACCTTATACCTAGGTGAACAAGATGACTATGAAACACAATGGACACCATGATCAAGGTATGATGTTCTTCATTTTGCGGATGGATTTATTTTATCTTATGATGGTGATGTAAGACTTCAAGAAATAAGATATTGGGATCATAATGAATTTGGATGAAAATGAGTGGTATAAGGAAACCATTTATGTTAAAACATGTTAGGGATATTTTTTGAGTTTTATAAAAAGGACAACACACAGACCGTGTGACAACCCGTCGCGTCGGACAAAGCTACGGGAATCAAACCCACAACCAAAGTGCGACTGATATTTATCGCCTACCACTGGACTACATGAACTCCTTGGTTATCATGACTTATTATTTTTAGTTAGATTATTTTATGAATTAAGAGTAAGTTGATTTTAGAGTTATATATGGAAATTATTAACCTATCATGGAGGATATGTGATTAGGTTAAATAATTTTCAATATGAGACTTTTAGAGCAACTGATGTCAATTGGAGATAAGTGTTAATTTGTACCTTGGAAGACTATGTGACTAAATCCTTCAAATCTTTGGGTTTCTTTCTTAGTTTGGTTTACTTTGAATAATTTTATGGACAAATTTTTTATCGAATGGTCCTCATTGAACTTTTGGTTTTGTTGGAAAAATTTGGAGATTAAGAGTAGATTTTATTTTTATAAAGGGTTATATTTTTCTGGTTTATCTGATCTTGTTCTAATAATTTTGGTTTTCTTAAGGGTCTAAAGACATGGGAAATATATAGTTCCCTTTTTTGGATTAGGTGATTCTCAATAAATTGATTATAATACTCTTAATGCAAACAAGTCTTCCTAAATACTCGTCTTTTGGAGAAAGTATTAGTTTGTGTAAGAAATCTAGTAAATGTTGAAAATCAACATGCCATGTAAGTATGTTTCCTTAAGATCAAAAATATATTCCTCAATGAAAAGTAACTTAAAACAAATATTTTTTCTATTAACCTTTCCTACTGGGGAATCGAATACCGTTTAACCCACTACAAGTTTGTGATTTTATTGTGGTTAACTTTCTCTTAAACATGTTTTCTATCACTCTCCCTTAGAACATGACCATTTTATTTTTCTTCCATATCCATGTTTTCCTACATGGAATCCTAGTGTGGGTTAACTTGTGTGACCTCTGTAATTCTCTTCATTTCTTTTAAAGTGATTGTTTTACCAACTCTTGTTCTGATGTGGAACTTTCAATTATGTTTCCGAGCCTAATTTTAAAATTGCGAGGACGCAATTCCGAAATGGGGGGAAGGATTTAACACCCCAGGTAAATAAAGAATATGAAATTTTTATATTTATCCCTATTTGTGAATAAAATGTTAACATTAATTTAAATTGAACACTATGCTCGATGGCTTACCCAATACGCAACAACGAGTTCCTTTGAAATCTTACATTGCACTCTAATAATAAAATAATTTTATTTTAAATGGTTGTTAACACCTAGCCGTTGTAATGATGGGAATGAACAGAACTAACTACAAAATGAGTATATATGTTTGTCAAATATTTTTACTTTTTACAATAAATGTTAGAGGATTTAAAATGCGAATGAATCCAATTTTCAGCGTAAACATTCTAATATTCTTTAAAAGGCCGATTAACCGCCTTTTGATGGAAAACCACTTTTAAACCCAATTTTTGATAGTTTTATTTGTTATATTTTAAAAAATTAAATTATTCTTTAGAATCGGGACATCAAAATTTACTTTGTGTAAATTTTTGGTATTTATCCGATAAAGTTCATTTTTTAATGAATAGTGAACATGATGTATTTTAATTCAAAACCTCTTTTTAATATAATTTATTTATATTATTATTTATCTTTTTAATTGGTTTTAAAGTGAAATTAGAATATATTTTTACCATATAATCCAATGGTGGTCATTGGGATTAATATCACTTTGAGATTGGACATAAACGAATGTCAATCTTTTGATAGATATTGTTTCTCAAAAACATGCTATATGATTTGACGGTGGGATTTAATTATAAAATTAATTAATGAAACTTATATGTTATTAATTTGGTAAAAAAGAAATAATTTTTTAATTCGGAATAAAAAATATAGATTAGGGTGAAGTTGTGGTATTTTTCTGAAAAACCTTAATTTCTGATGAATAGTGAAACAACAAAGTGGTAGTTACAAAAACTGATTTTTCGTTTAAATGGAACTTTACCACTTCTGTGATTTGAATTTCAAAAATCCAATATAAATGATTTTAATTATTAAGTAAAATGCGTTTCAATGGGATTAAAATAATTTTTGATGAAAAGTAACTTTTATGTTTTATTAATTGCGATTAATGGTAATTAGTGTGATTTAAGGTAAAAATGATATTATAATAAAATGAAAATATCTTGACACTTATCCTAACCCTATTTGATGAGTCATGGACGACCAAGACAACCCATGGGTAGATTTTTGGGTCACCATTGAGCCACTTGAGTAAGATAATGACATTTATGCCTTTTATATAAAGTAAAAGTAAAAATGACACAAATATGTATTATTTTACTAAAACAATTTTTACATAGGGTTATGAAAGTCGGAATTTTGACTATAAATATTCATTGGAAATATAAAATGATTTCCTACATTATAGTGCTTTTTATATAATTTTTAGACATTAAATAAATTAAATTATTTATGACATCATGATGATGGATCAATTACCTCATTATTTAACGATTGAAATAAAATGGAAAGATAATGTAAACTGTATGAACTAGACATGTAAAAAACCTATTTTAGCGTGAATTTCAAAATATTATCACCTTATCCTAGAAATAAATCATTTTGGGACCTTTAAAATCCGAAACACATTTGAAAATAAAGTAACATTTTATACCTTTCCAAGAGTGCCCCTCCTCTCCTCTTATAAAAGGCCCCCACCTCTACCTCATTACCCACACATCTCAAGCCTTTGGATCGGCCAATATCTGATCATTTTGTCTATCCACATACCTCTCCTCATCCTATACGCCTTACCTTAGGATGTAATCTCTTCAAGAAACCATTTTGGTTCAAACCAAAGGGAGTTACCCGATTTTAAGGTAACGTCTTCACTTGTGCTATTTTGTTTTGTTTTTCTTCTCCAACCCCCTAAACTCTTTTTATTCATTTATTTTGTAACAAAAAAAGTATCATAAATATACTAGGATGTTTTTAAAATAATTATTTGAGCTACACTTACACACACCTACATCTAATGGTTAAAGAACATACTGTTTCTGTGGATGGTGAATTTCTGCCTCAAGAAATGATGATTGTTCAATATTTATTTTAACACTTTAGAAGGTGGAAATTAAGATGTAACTATATTTATATATGATTTATAATATGTTTATTTTTTCCTTAATCTTTGTTATTTTTCATTTATGGAATACCTTTATGGTTTCCATTATGGGTAAACGTGATATCTTCATTTTAGGATGTGCGGACTACCACCCCCTCAAAGTGATTTGATTCGTTAATACCATATGTGGTATGTATAAAGGATAGATTTAATGATATAATATATGATACCATACTTTAATTATAATACTATAATGTATCATTATGTTTTAATTCCATTAAATATGAAATAGAAATGGAAGTAGCGTTCATGCGTACGTACGACTTACCGTCTCCATGAACGGTGCATTTCATTTCTTACCTCTAAATGTTATGTAATATTATAAATGAATGTATAAAATGGATATATATGATATATATGATATCTAAATAATGAATCTAATTCTGGATATAATGGATATTTTACCCCATGAACAAACATGTAATTTTAAAGAGTTTATTTTTTGACTCAAGTAGCAATGATCGTTAAAACGACCGTTATTAACATAAATAATTACATAGTGTTCATGACATGGTAATAAGTGATATAAAATGAATAATGAACTTGAAAAAGGTTTTTAAGAAAGTAGAAATTAACTCAGGTTTATTATTCAATAGATTAAATAACGATCGAGTCAAGTCAGATACGAGGTAAGAGATCCTACCCCTCTCTTTCTTTTTAAGTACACTTTTTTATGTCATTCATTTTAAGATAATATTTATTATGATTGGGATGTTATTTTATATTACAATTAATGTAAATTTTGTGGTCATATAATGAAGAGACCCTATTTTCTCTCATCAATCCATTTTGGAAGTTTTGAGTGGTGCTGTTAGGCTGCCGAATTTTCGTAAGAGATCCAACCTCTCTCTTTATTTTTAAGTACTCTCCTTTATGTCAATTATTTTAAGCTCTCCATTGTTATGTTGGGGGATGTTATTTTATATTCTTCTTGATGTACATTTTATGTTAATATTATGAGAGACCCTATTTGATCTAATCAATCCATTTTTGGATGTTTTAAGTGGCGCCGTTAGGCTGCCGAGTTTTCGTAAGGGATTTTTCATCTCACATTTATTCCCATGATATTTATGCTACATTTTACACCATTTCCTTTGAGTGGTATATGTACTTCCCATTATTCTAATATGTAACACCCCAAGCTTCCACGGTACGTTTCCCTTCGAATAATGCAATAGCGTGTGTTGTACGCAACCTCGAGCTCTAACACACACCACAAATAATTAAACTAGCCGTTCTGAATAGTAATACCTACTTTTTGAAATTTTATAAATATTATTTATCAAAATGGACTTCATTTTTGGATTCGTAATATCAATTATAGCTTAGGGTGAAATTTTGGCATTGTTCTGAAAAACTTCAATTTTTGATGAATAGTGAAACCACTAAGTGGTAGTTAAATAACTGATTTTTTCAGTTTAAATGAAATATTACCACTTCTCTGTTTTGAATTTCAAAAATCCGACATACATGGTTGTCATTAGGATGTAAAATGTGGTTCAATGGGATTAAAATAATTTTTTGGTGAATAGTAACTTTTAAGTTTAATTAATCATGATTAAAGGCAATTAGTGAAATTTAAGGTAAAAATGATATTATAAAAATATGAAAATACCCTTACACTTGTACTAACCCTATTGGATGAGTAGTGGCCAACCAAGACAATCCATGGGTCAACTTGGGGACCCCATGGAGCCACTTTAGTTGGAAAATGGCATAAATACCTTTTATTTAAAGTTAAAGTAAAAAATGACACAAACATGACATGTTTTACTAAAACAATTTTTACATGGGGTTATACAAGTCATATTTTTGACTATAAATAGTAATTGGAAAGCTAAAAAGATTTCATAAATCATAGTATTTGTTTTATAATTTTTAGACAGTAAATAAATTAAATTATTTATGAAATAATTATGATGTAGCGATGACCTCATTATTTAACGATTTTAATAAAATGAAAAGATAATGTAAAATCCAAGGCTTACACTTGTCCAAAGACTATTGGATGGGTAGATTTCGAACCCTTATCACCTTATCCACGAATTATATAAGTGTGGGACCTTTAGAATCCGAAAATAATTGTATAATAATGTAACATTTCAATCTTTCCAAAAGAGCCCCTCCTATCCTCTTATAAAAGGCCCCACCTCTACCAACTTATTCACACTTTCAAGCCTTTTGGTTCGGCCAACCTCTGCCCAAATACTCTCCCAACTTCTCTCCCTTCATCCTAGAAGCTTTACATTAGTCAGAAAGCCATCCTAAGGAGTCCTTTTGATCAAATCAAAAGGAAGAACCCGAAGAAGAGGAGGTTAACCTACCCCAACCAAGGAAAAGTACAAGGTAAGGGTTTACTTCACAACCTCTTCATTACCCAAGGTTGTTTATACATAATTATCTACGGGGACCTCGTTATCATCCACATCCATGTTTCTTAAAAATTTCTTTCAAAACATTTTTACTATTAAATGGAAAATGGGTTAAAGTCATTTATACCCTTATACGTTTTCGAAATGAATCTTACCGTCATTTTCCAAACAATGTACTTTTTGAACTTTTTGAAAAATTTAAGGTAAGAATGATTTTTTTAACTTATACGGCGGGTGAAGCTATTTTCCGCCATTATAACTTCGTCAAAGCATCCCTTACAAGCTCATAAGAATATTTTCAAAGTAAATTTATTATTTTATAATTATGGGACTTTTAAATGATTTCAAAAAAAGAGAGATATTTCTCTCAAATAGCTTTGATTTCATCCATGTCAACATCCTTTGATGGGTTTTAAGTTTAATTGAAATTTATTTATGATACAAAACTTCCATTGAACATTTTGTGAAATATTTGATTGTGGATGTGTTATTTTTTTACCATCCATAGTTTATGGAGAAATTGTTGACATTTCGTATGCTAGTTTTAATACGAATATTTATGTTATGTTTAAACCTATTCATATGAGGAATGTATTGGACTTAATAAGTGACGGGTGGAGCCCGCTATAGCTCCTCGATGCATCGGTAGGTCTCATGAGACAACTAGATGTGGAATTGGCCGAGGCCCTTTCACAATTTGATTTATGGTTTTGGCCGAGGCCTTAATCATTTTAGACGTCTTGGCCGAGGCCTTGACAAAATGTTTCAGAATGTCTGGCATTATACATTCCCTCATTATGAAAGTGGTTATTGATATTTCATGTGATTATTCGTCTAGTAGAATATCCATGTGAGTAAGTAATGGAATTATTTTATTTTACTTTTTCCATATCATGCTGAAGTTCAAGTTCAATAAGGCTTTTTTTTAGTTATATATTGCCTTAAATGCTTATGTTTTCTTATGAAAGTTTCCGCTATATTGTTAACCTTACTGAGCATCTGAGCTCTCCCCTTTCAATGTTTTAATATTTTTCCAGGATGTGAAGAAGTATTTTATGAATGACCTGCAGGGGTAGTCAGAAAGGGATATGAGTGTGGACTATGAAGACCATGTTATTGTAGTTTGTTTACTTTTTGATGTAATGAAAGACTTATGAATGTATCTAGTGTTTCCAAGGATACTAAACTAATCGGTCTTTTGAGACTTGATTTTTTTGTGATCATGCCAATGTTACAAAGTAATGCACCGACTCTGGGTAGCTGGGGTCGGGGCGATACAGATGGTATTAGAGGAAGTTTAGTACAAACCTTGGAAGCTAGATTTAGACAAACTCTGATTAGAGCACGTAGACCTAAGATGAACATTGAGGATTAGTATAGAAGAACTTCCTAAAATTTTGGTATTGTAGAGATTTTGTGAGTTTTCCGAGCAATACATCCATGTCTGGATACGAGCAGGTAGAGGCGGCTCTGGCACAGATGTACCTAGGGGTAAAACCCGAAAACACTGCTTTGAGCTAGACTCGAACGGGAACTGGTGCACGACAACGGGCCTTGCTGCACTCTTGGTTACGACACTCCCAGGGGATATGCTTAGGATAATTCCCATTTTCTTTACAAACCACTATGAAGGGTTACGAGTATATACTTCCTCAAAGAAAACATTTTTATAATTATGGATTATATCCATAATTAGTTCAATTTATGTTAAGTGTTTTAGAATTATGGAATTATGTATTTTGATTCATAAACTAATCTAGTTTATGCCATTTTTAGAAATGGCGCCTAGTGGAAGGAATGGAAACCGTATCAATGAACGCACTCCGTGTAGGGATTTCCCTCCTGCTCAAGATAATTATGATGGAGCTAGTGATACAACTGGTGCTGATCAGCTTCTCACCGTACTGGTACAACTCACGCAGGTTATGAATAATAACCTTACTCGTATGGAGCACCCTGATCCGCAACGTGGAGGATCAATACTAGACCGTTTCATGAGGCAACAACCACCAACCTTCAATGGGAGTACAAATCCTATAGTAGCTGAGCAATGGATAAATTCCATAGAGAAAATATTCCATGCCTTGGGGAGTAGTGAAAGGGAGAAAGTTGTCATGGTAGTTTACCGCCTCACTGGAGATGCGGATCAATGGTGGTCACTAATTCAAAACACAAAGGAAGAAGATGAATTAACAAACATGGAATGGCAGGAGTTCAAAGAGCTGTTCTTAGAAAAATACTTTCCTCGAGACCATCGAGCAGATATGGAAAGGAAATTTCTGAGTCTGAGGCAGAATGAGGATGAGAATGTCGCAAAGTATGAGGCTAACTTTACAAGGTTAGCAAGGTATGCTACAGATTACATACATAACCCAAGAAGTAAGACTGATCGTTTCTTTGATGGGTTAAAACCATTTCTCCATGGAGCTTTAGTATCAAAAACCTTCTCTTCATACGAAGGTATTGTCTCGTGCGCTATCAAGACGCAAAAGGAATTCTCTAAGTCTTATGACTTTAAATCGAAGCAAGATAAGAAGAGATCCGCTGAAAACTCTGGGAAAGGAAATACGGAAACAGGGAAGAAGGGTAGAAATGAATTTCCACCCTATGATAATTGTGGTAGGAAGCATCCTGGTGCCTGTCTAAATGGAAAAGGAGTATGTTACAAGTGTGGTGAAAAAGGCCACCAAGCTCATGAATGTAAGGGAAAGAAAGCGGTTGTCAACGTGGAATGCTATAATTGTAGAGAGAAGGTACATTATGCAAATGAATGTCCTAAGAATTAGGGGAACTTACCTCAGAAGAGGCCAAGGGATTAGGGCCAGGCTTATGCTATCACTACTGCTGAGGTGGAAGCTCCGAAAGACGTGGTGGCAGGTAATTTAATGGTTTGCTCAAGTTTAGAAAATGCATTATTTGATTTTGGATCATCACATTGTTTCATATCTTCCCATTTTGCTAAGAAAATTAGATATTTCCAATTTGATTTAACAAGGTAGTTGTCGGTAAAAACCCCTAAGGGAAGTATTGTTGCAACAAAGTTTTGTCGATTAGTTCCCATTAGAGCACCTAAATGTTCTTTACCTGCTGATCTCATCGTCATACCCATGATTGAATTTGATATAATCCTTGATATGGATTGGCTTTCGGACCATGATGCAAAGGTTTATTGTAAGAGGAAAGAGGTTACGATTTTTGATGATGATGATAAGGAACACCTTATCTTTAGAGCAGAATCGTCACCACATAATTCTTATCTAGATCCACCCCCAGTAGCTCAACTAAATTCAATTATTGGGGAGGAAGAGAAGGAAATTACTGAGGGTGAGGAAAGGAATATTCAAATAGAGGATGTACCTATTGTGAGAGAATATGTTGATGTGTTTTTGGAAGATTTACCTGGACATCCTCCAGAACGAGAAGTTGAGTTTTCCATTGATTTAATTCCTGGATCAAGGCCCATATCAAAGACTCCTTATAGAATGGCCAATGTGGAATTAGTTGAACTAAAGAAACAACTAGAGGAATTGAGCAATAAGGGATTTATTCACCCTAGTGTTTCTCCTTGGGGAGCCCCTGTTCTTTTTGTTAAGAAGAAAGATGGATCTATGAGGTTGTGCATCGACTATATGGAGATCAATGCTATAAAAATAAAGAACAAGTATCCCCTACCTCGCATTGATGATTTGTTTGACCAACGACATGGAGCTCAATACTTTTCAAAGATTGACCTTCGGTCTGGATACCATCAGTTGTGTGTGAAGAAGGAAGACGTTCCAAAGACAGCATTTCAAACAAGGTACGGGCATTACGAGTTTACAGTAATGCCTTTTGGATTGACTAATGCACCCTATGTTTTCAGGGATCTAATGAATAGAGTTTTCAAGGAATATCTTGATGACTTTGTAGCGGTATTTATTGATGATATCTTGGTATACTCCAAAAGCCACGAAGATCATGAAAATCACTTACGCATTATCCTGAAGACTCTTAGAAGACATGAATTATATGGGAAATTTAGCAAGTGTGAATTCTAGCTTCAGGAGATTTCTTTTATTGGCCATATTGTCTCTATGGAAGGAATTTCCGTTGATCCTTCTAAAACCAAGGCAATCCAAGAATGGCCAGCACCGACAAGTATAACTGAGGTATGCAGTTTTATTGGTTTAGCAGGTTATTATCGACGTTTCGTCCAGAATTTTTCCAGATTGGCTAACCCATTGACAAAGCTCACACGTAAAGGGATTAAATTTGTCTGGAAAAAAGAGTGTGAAGAATTTTTTGAAGAAATGAAGAAAAGATTAGTCAACTCCCCTGTATTGACTCTACCATCAGGGAATGATGGGTTTGTTATTTATAGTGATGCATCGAAGAACAGACTTGGTTGTGTCCTTATGCAGAATGATAAGGTTATTTCCTATGCATCACGACAGCAAAAAATTCATGAGCAAAACTATCCTATTCATGATCTTGAGTTAGCAGCTGTGATCTTTTCATTAAAGATACGGAGACATTACCTCTATGGTGAAAAATGTGAGATTTATACTGATCACAAGAGTTTGAAGTATATTTTCTCACAAAAAGAACTCAACATGAGGCAAAGGCGATGGCTTGAACTACTCAAGGATTATGATTGCACGATACATTACCACCCGGGGAAGGCAAACAAGGTGGCAGATGCTTTGAGCAAAAAAGACCATGGAGTTTTGAATGTGATGATAATTGAAAGGGATCCAATTTTCATGGATCTAGTGAAGATGGACATGGGAATAAATAGGGAAGGTGAAACATAAGTGCTTTTTCAAATGGTTTCCAAACCATCATTACTAGAAAGGATTAAGAGTTCTCAGACCGATGATGAAGAATTTCAGAAGAATATTAAAGATGTGAATGATTGAAGATTGGGGGACTTTGAGTATAAGGATGGAATTTTGAAATTCGTGAAGAGACTTTGTGTTCCCGATATACCTGATCTAAAAAGGGAATTGCTGGATGATGCTCATAGTTCCAATTTCTCTATACACCCTGGGAGCACCAAAATGTATAGAGATTTGAAGGAACATTTTTGGTGGGACAATATGAAGAGAGAGATTACTGATTTTGTGTTGAGGTGTATGGTTTGTCAACATGTGAAAGCTGGAAGGAAACATCCTGGTGGAGTATTGCAACCTCTTCCCATACCTGAGTGGAAATGGGATAATATTACAATGGACTTTTTCATGGGACTACCAAAGACTCCTAGAAGGAATGATGCAATATGGGTCATTGTTGATCGTCTTACTAAGTCAGCAAATTTTCTGGCTATACGGGAGGATCTACCACTTGAACGTCTAGCAAGACTATATATTAATGAAGTTGTAAGGCTTCATGGAGTACCCCTATCGATTGTTTCTGATCGTGATCCTCGTTTTACTTCAAAATTCTGGAAAAGTCTTCAAAAGGCCTTCGATAATGAACTTCGTTTGAGCACTGCCTATCACCCTCAAACAGATGGACAATCAGAATGGACTATTCAAACCATAGAAGACATGATGAGATCATGCTCTCTTGACTTTCAGGGTATGTGGGATCAATATTTACCACTGGTAGAATTTTCATATAACAATAGCTTCCATTCAAGCATTCAGATGGCACCCTATGAAGCGTTATACGGAAAGAGATGTCGTACACCAACCTGTTGGGATGACGTTGGTGAAAGAAAACTTGTGGGACCAGAACTGGTGGAAGAAACAATGGAAAAGGTAAAGGTAATCCAAAACCACATCAAAGCAGCTCAAAGTAGGCAGAAGAGCTATGCCGATAACAGAATAATGGTTTTGGAATTTTAGGTGGGAGATCATGTTTTCTTAAAGGTATCTCCATGGAAGGGAGTTATATGTTTTGGTAAGAAGGGTAAGTTGAGTCCCAGGTACATCGGGCCTTTTGAAATTCTAGATCGTATTGGGGCTGTATCTTATCGTTTGGCGATGCCGCCAAAACTCTCCAAAGTTCACGATGTTTTCCACATATCGCTATTGAGAAAATACATGCCCGACCCAACACATGTACATACCTATGAGGAATTAGAACAGGAACCTGATCTATCTTATTGCAAAGAGCCCATCAGAATTCTTGATGTGAGGGAGCAGGTGCTGAGAAACCGGACGACTCGTCTGGTAATGGTTTTGTGGAGAAATCATAAAATGGAAGAGGCAACGTGGGAACCTAAGGAACTTATGATGAAGAACCACCCGAGTCTTTTTATGCAGTAATAACCTAGAAATTGCGAGGACGCAATTATTTGAAGGAGGGGATAATGTAACACCCCAAGCTTCCACGGTACGTTTCCCTTCGAATAATGCAATAGCGTGTGTTGTACGCAACCTCGAGCTCTAACACACACCACAACTAATTAAACTAGTCGTTGTGTATAGTAATACCTACTTTTTGAAATTTTATAAATTTTATTTATCAAAATGAAATTCATTTTTGGATTCGGAATATCAATTATAGCTTAGGGTGAAATTTTGGCATTGTTCTGAAAAACTTCAATTTTTTATGAATAGTGAAACCACTAAGTGGTAGTTAAATAACTGATTTTTTTCGTTTAAATGAAATATTACCACTTCTCTGTTTTGAATTTCAAAAATCCGACATACATGGTTTTCATTAGGATGTAAAATGTGGTTCAATGGGATTAAAATAATTTTTTGGTGAATAGTAACTTTTAAGTTTAATTAATCACAATTAAAGGTAATTAGTGAAATTTAAGGTAAAAATGATATTATAAAAATATGAAAATACCCTTACACTTGTCCTACCCCTATTGGATGAGTAATGGCCGACCAAGAAAATCCATGGGTCAACTTGGGGACCCCATGGAGCCACTTTAGTTGGAAAATGACATAAATACCTTTTATTTAATGTTAAAGTAAAAAATGACACAAACATGACATGTTTTACCAAAACAATTTTTACATGGGGTTATACAAGTCATATTTTTGACTATAAATAGTCATTGGAAAGCTAAAACGATTTTCTACATCATAGTATTTTTTTATAATTTTTAGAAAATAGATAAATTAAATTATTTATGACATCATTATGATGTAGCGATGACCTCATTATTTAACGATTTTAATAAAATGAAAAGATAATGTAAAATACAAGGCTTAAACTTGTCCAAAGACTATTGGATGGGTAGATTTCGAACCCTTATCACCTTATCCACGAATTATATAAGTGTGAGACCTTTAGAATCTGAAAAGCATTGTATAATAATGTAACATTTCAATCTTTCCAAAAGATCCCCTCCTCTCCTCTTATAAAAGGCCCCCAACTCTACCACCTTATTCACACTTTCAATCCTTTTGGTTCGGCCAAACTCTGCCCAAATACTCTCCCAACTTCTCTCCCTTCATCCTAGAAGCTTTACATTAGTCAGAAAGCCATCCTATGGTGTCCTTTTGATCAAATAAAAAGGAAGAACCCGAAGAAGAGGAGGTTAACCTACCCCAACCAAGGAAAAGTACAAGGTAAGGGTTTACTTCACAACCTCTTCATTAACCAAGGTTGTTTATACATAATTATCTACTGTGACCTCATTATCATCCACATACATGTTTCTTAAAAATGTATTTCAAAATATTTTTACTATTAAATGGAAAATGGGTTAAAGTCATTTATACCCTTATACGTTTTTGAAATGAATCTTACCGTCGTTTTCCAAACAATGTACTTTTTGACCTTTTTGACAAATTTAAGGTAAGAATGTTTTTTTTAACTTATACGGAGGGTGCGGCTATTTTCCGCCATTATAACTTTGTCGAATCTTCCCTTACAAGCTCATAAGAATATTTTCAAATTAAATGTATTATTTTATAATTATGGGACTTTTAAATGATTTCAAAAAAAGAGAGATATTTCTCTCAAATAGATTTTATTTCATCCATGTGAACATCCTTTGATGGGTTTTAAGTTTAATTGAAATTGATTTATGATACAAAACATCCATTGAACATTTTGTGAAATATTTGATTGTGGATGTGTTATTTTTATACCATCCATAGTTTATGGAGAAATTGTTGACATTTCGTATGCTAGTTTTAATACGAATATTTATGTTATGTTTAAACCTATTCATATGAGGAATGTATTGGACTTAATAAGTGATAGGTGGAGCCTGCTACAGCTCTTCGATGCATCGGTAGGTCTCATGAGACAACTAGACGTGGAATTGGCCGATGCCCTTCCCCAATTTGATTTATGGTTTTGGCCGAGGCCTTAATCATTTTAGACGTCTTGGCCGAGGCCTTGCCAAATGTTTCAGAATGTCTGGCATTATACATTCCCTCATTATGAAAGTTGTTATTGATATTTCATGTGATTATTCGTCTAGTAGAATATCAATGTGAGTAAGTAATGGCATTATTTCTTTTACTTTTTCCATATCATGCTGATGTTCAAGTTCAATAAGGCTTTTGTTTTAGTTATACATTTCCTTAAATGCTTATGTTTTCTTATGAAAGTTTCCGCTATATTGTTAACCTTACTGAGCATCTGAGCTCACCCCTTTCAATGTTTTAATATTTTTCAGGATGTGAAGAAGTATTTTATGAATGACCTGCAGGGGTAGTCAGAAATGGATATGAGTGTGGACTATGGAGACCATGTTATTGTAGTTTGTTTACTTTTTGATGTAATGAAAGACTTATGAATGTATCTAGTGTTTCCAAGGCTACTAAACTAATCGGTCTTTCGAGACTTGATTTTTTTGTGATCATGCCAATGTTACGAAGTAATGCACCGACTCTGGGTAGCTGGGGTCGGGGCGTTACATAATATTTGTGTAATATAATTTCGTTTATGAGTATTTACATCAATGTTGTATTTTCCTTCTTTCATGGGGTGTATGTTTCAAAAGATACCCAAGTCGGTAAGGGAACCATTCACCCTCCTCTTTTTAAAGACTTATTTTGTTGGGTATTTTAATTTACATATTGTAATTTTGGGATATTTTCTTCTATATCCTTATTGATGTAAATTTTATGTCCAACTGATGAGATACCCTTTTTATCTCTCATCAACTCATTTTCTAAATTTTGAAGTGACGCCATTAGGCTGTCAAATTTTTGTAAGGGAACTTCTTAACCCAAATTCCTTTCTTTGGGTTGATCTTATACTTCTTGTTTATTTCATGATATGATTATGTGAGAAATGAATTTTGATATCCTATATTTTATTTATAATTTCTTTATGTGTACTTATAGTGAATACACATAATTGATCTATTCTATTTACAAAATTATCTTGGTATGGGACATCGTCTCAATATGTTTTCATTGAGGCATAATTTGTTTTATAAACATATTTCTTTTATACGGTGTATAAACCCCTTTGAATTTTTCATTTAATCAAAAGGAATATTTTTATACGAAGCGTTTACTAAATGATAAAGGGGGATGTTTTTTTGTCATACGTATGCGGCGACAATGACTTCTGCACCACCGTGACCATTATTTGAGTTTTATCTTCCTCTACAATCCATAACTTTTTTTGAATGAAAAATAAATACCATGTTTTAATTTTATTTTAATTTGGTATTGAAAATGGTTTTCATAATGTTTTTATATCAATGTGTTGTATTGATATCTTATGATTGAAAAGTGGAAATGTTATGTTTCCTTTATGCATGTTTTATGTGATATGATTATGTTATGGTTCTTGGGCATTGTTATGAAGACTGGTGGTTCTGTGATAAACTAATGGCAGGTGATCCCGATATAGCTCTCCAATTCATTGGGTAACAAAAAGGAGTTAAACGTTAAGGTTTCTCCGAAGAGATTTAGGGAATATACTGTGATGGGTATTCCAAATGTAACCATGAGGGTTACTCCCTACGTAAGAATGTTATGAATTCCTCAAGTTACCTTTATGTCTTCTGATTTCTATGATTTATTCATGATTTGATGAGGTATGTGATTATGTTTTATGAGTAAAGTATGATTTCATGCATGGAATAATGTTTTCATTTTGTACCTTTATATCCCTTACTGAGCTTTTTATGCTCATCCCATGTTTTTGAAATATTTTTCACAGGTCAAGGGAAAGGTACATGATGTGATGATAGTGTCAAGGAAGTGTCAAGAAAGAATCCATGTTTTATTTTAAATATGTTTCTTTTGATGGGAAAAATGAGTACTATCTTTTATGTAACCACTTTGTTTAAATGTGGAATGTAATGCATGATTAATGATCTAAATCTCTAAAACTCTAAACCTGAAAAGATCCTCAAGGTGAATTCTTGAAGTAACTCAAGATTAAGTATGGTTTAAGGCCGGGGATTTATAGTGTAGGTTATTATAACTAATTTCACATTTAAATTTGACATAAACACATGTCAATATTTTGATAGTTTTTACTTTTTAAAAACCCACTTTTTGGTTTTGACAACGGGAATTAATTTTAAATTGATAAATTTAACCTATATATCTTGAATTTGGTAAAATAGAATTCATTTTTGAAATCATAATATCAAAATTATCTTAGGGTTAATTTTTGGTATTTTTTATGAAAACATTCAATTGTTGATGAATATTAAAAAACACTATGTTATTATTTAAAACCGACTTTTTATTTAAATAATTATGAATTTTATTTAAATTTATTTTAAGTGAAAATAGATATATAATTCTTATATAAGTTCAATGTAATTAATTGGATTAATTTTATAATAAAATTAGATGTATCAAATTTTATTGAACTTTTTAACGTTTTTAGTCACATTCTAGGAGCATTTGCAAATTTTCCTAAAACATAATTTAACCGCTTATATGAGTTGAATTTCAAAAATTTGAGAGACATAGTGGATATCATTAAGTTAAATGTGGATCAATAATATGAAAATAATTTTTGGTGAATAATAACTTTTGACTTTTATTTACCAAGTTTGAAAGTAAATAAGGTAATTAATGGTAAAAATGATATTATAATTATCCTAACACTTTTCTTAATTCTATTGGATAAGTTTAATTCGACCCAAAAAAACCTTAGGGATAAAATATAATCCTTTAGGTCTAATTGTATTACATTAGGACATTTATTATTATTTTATTTAAAGAAGAGCTAAAAGTGTTAAATTCAAAGTTTATTAACTCAACCATTTTTAATATAGGGTTATACATAAGATAAATTCAATTATAAATATTCATTAGAAAGATAAAAATATTTAATTTCTTTATTTTATTTATAATTTTTAGAGGTTAAATAATTAAATTTATATATGACATAATTATGATGCTGTAATTACCTTCTTAATAAAATATTAAAAATATTTTATATTATAAATATTAAAATAAATAAAATTTAAAAGTTTTGATGCCATTAAAGAATTTTATAGGTTAATATGACATTTTAGGCTTTATTAGATAATTTGTTTCTAATTTATAAGGTTCTTATGACTTTTACAAAAACAAAATAACAAATACTGTCAAAATTGACATAAATTAATTTTTAAAACAAATAATATATTATTGGTTGATATAATATTCCTAAAAATATAAGGTTCATCCAAAGGAATTATATAATATTATATATGTAATTAATGAACCACTTGAGGTTCTCTTGGAAGTTTATAGTATGTGTGTTAACCATATAGTGTAATAATACAAGAAGGCATGGTAAAAGTTAAACTATTTAACTAAGAGTTAAATCTAAAGGATAAGGTTAAAATTATAATATAAACTTATCTAAAACATATTGGTTGAGATTATTTAGACCCATAGACACCTAGGACTCTAAATAAATTCATTTTGAGCCATTATAAACCGAATATTATTGTATAATAAATTAATATTTTAATATTTTCCTAAAGTGACCATCACCCCTCTTATAAAAGGTAACCTCCCCTTCTCTCAAAATCACACCTCGAAGGACATTTGTCTTGGCCAAAACCTGCAAAAATATCCTCCCAAATTTCCTAAAAACAACCTATATTCATTACTTTGATCATAAATCCAACCTAAAGATCCCTTTTGATCAACTCAAAAGGAAACACCTGAAAAATAGGTAATAATTTCACCACCTCTTTCAAGTTATTTTCTTCTTCCACTTCTTCTTTAACTGTTGTTTCCATACCAAAAGAATAAATCCAGTACCTCCTATATACCATGATGTTATTATAAATATGGTACAACCATATTCTTTATTCAATCCATCTTATAAATGACAAAGTCACCATACGTGGGTACGTACGACTTACCGTCTCCACGCTGTGGTGTAGTTTGTTATTCAAAAACATCATTATTTGGATGGGTATAATAATGAGTATAACTAATGTAAATAATAAATATATCATTTTTATTATCCTGTATATATGATATACCATCAAATTACATACAATTTCACCATCAATATAATGATATTGTTGCTCGTGTGTACGTACGGATTACCGTCTCCACGAACGCAGTGAGAATCATTCCCCATCATTATCATTCAAGAATAATTTTCATTTTAGGATTATAAATAATGTCTAAGAACATAATATAATTTTGGATATGAATCCAATACAACCTTGTCATAACAAACATGGATTATGTCACCAAGAATGTAATGGAAAACGAATTAGTTAACACCCGAAACGATGATACTACTAAAATATTATTAAAAAAGCAGTATTATAAGATCATATATGATATCATATTTATGTATGTGTTTCTTGAATAATTTAATAACAATAATTTAACTATTATACAGGAGGGTAACATACCCTCGACCATGGAAAAGTACAATGTTAGTGTTAATTTTACAATCTCTTTATTATCCGAGGTTGTTTTTATATAAGTATCTACAAGGAAATATTTATTATCCATGTCTATGATTCATAAAAGATTTTTAAAAGAAATTGTTTTTAAGGGACTCTTTTACTAAAACAACATTTTAAATGTTTTAATGATTTATTCTTCTAAAACATTCTCATTAATGAACATTTTTTTAAAATGGGTTTAATGATTTATTTTTACGGACTTGAATGTTTTAAAATGTTAATTCCTTTCAAAATTTTCAAAGTGCTATGGGACACTTTGATTAAAAAATATATTTTAAATGAATACCTATATAAATTATGCGACTTTTAAATGATTTCTTGAAATAGGTATATTTCTCTCAATGATTTTTACTGATCATTTTCAACTATGTCAACATCCTTTATGGTATATTATTCTTGATCAAGGTTGATTTATTATTATACAAATATTCCATATTGTATTGAAGGTTTTGTGATATGTTTGACTATGGATGTGTTATTTTTACACCATTCATGGTTTATGGTTAATGTTTTAACATTTATTATGCTAGTTTTAATATGTATGTTAATGTTATGTTTCAACCTTTCATATGAGGAATGCATTGGAATTAGTAAGTGACGGGTGGGGCGTGCTATAGCTCCTCAATGCATCGGTAGGTATCATGAGAAAAACTACTATCTTGGAACAAGGCCGTGAAAAAATCTTATTTGTAGTCTTAGAACAAGACATTGACTATGTGGTTATAAAGTCTTACATTATGCATCCCATAATTATGAAATTGGCTATTGATATTACATGTGATTATTCTACTAGTAGAATATCCATGTGAATAATTAAATGAAATTATTTGATTTAACTTTTCCATATTATAATGAATTTTAAGTTTAAAAGGCTTTTTTTGTATTCTTATACATTGTCTTAAATGATTATGTTTATTTATGAGAGATTACGCTACATTTCTATACTTACTGAGCATCTGAGTTCACCCCTTTCATATATTTTATTTTTCCAGGATTCCAAGAAGTGTATTATGTTTGATAAGTAGGGTTAATCTAGGGGATTAATGGAATTCTGAAAGGATAATTTATGTTGTGTTTTATTATCTAATGTGTAATGTAACATTCATGTATGTAATCGATTTTCCAAGACTGCTAAACAGTTCGGTCATTCGGGACTTGATTCATTGTAATCATGCTAATGTATTAAAATAATGCATCCACTCTGGGTAACTGGGGTCAGGGTATTATAGTTGGTATCGGAGGAAGTTTAGAAACAACCTTGGAAATATATTTAGATAAACTATGATTAGATAACATTCAAATAAGATAGAATTTGAGGATTAGTATAGAATAACTTCCTATAATTTTAGTAATATAAAGATTTTGTGTATTTTTTAAGAAATACATCCTTGTATGGATACGAGCAGGTAGAGGCGGCTCTGGAATAGATGTACCTAGGAGTGAAAACTACTACAATGAGTTTCGGGCAGGACCCAGGGTATCCTGGTACATGACAACATGCCTTGCTACACTCTTGGTTATGACACTCCTAGGGGGATATTCTTAGGATAATTTAAATTTTCATTACAAGCAATTATGAAGAATTTATAAGTAAATACTTTTTAAAGAAAATTTTTTATGATTATAGATTATATGCATAATATTTTTAATTTACATTAGGTATTTTACATGTTTTTAATTATAGACTACGATTCATAAACTAACCGAGTGTATTCCATTGTTTAGAAATGGCGCCTAGTCAAAGGAATGAGAATTCTAGTTATATGCATGATCGAAAAATTAAGAAGGATCATATATTTCATGGTATTAAGCCAAAATTTAAAAGGGAAATAGTCTCCCATGTATTATAATCATATGATGAAATAGTATCATGTGTTAATAAGATAAGTAAAGAATTATCTGAGTCAAATGGATTTGAAGGGAAGTAAGAGAAGAAAAGTATGGAAGAGAGAAATATTTATAAAGGGAAGAGTGGAAAGAATGATTTTCCCATATGTGATAACAGTGAAAAGAATAACCTTAGTAAATGCTTGAAGATAATGTGAGTTTTTTATAAGTGTTGAGAAAAACGACACCAAGTACGTGATTTCAAGAGTAATAAAATGGTTTTAAATTTACAATGCTTCATCAGAAAGGATTTGGGACACCATGAGAATCAATGTACAAATCATCAAAGTATACCCCAAATACTGCTATTGGATAATAATCATGTTATGATACTACTGAATATGAATAGGAATGATTAGAGTTCTTATGTTATTAATAATGTATTGTATCATTTGAGTATTGTATTGATGATGTACATGTTATAAGAATTATAGAGTATATAAGGATTGTATTGCATTACTATTTCATTAAGGACTTGAGATTGTGTGGAACCAAGAAAAGTGAATCAATAGCTGGTTAATTGTTTTGGAAAATATATGGTTGAGAGAAAGATAAAACATAATATGGTTCTGATACTGAGGTAGTGCTTTTGGAATAATAGATGAATTATTTGGATAAATTACATTTTATATTCTTGACTACATTGAAACTGATCAATGATTTGTATATTCCATCATTCTTGGAGTTTACTACATTTTTTGATAGAAGGAGTATTACTAGTATTCTATAAGGAATAAGAGAGAAAGAATGTAATCAATAAGATTTTATGGTAATTCAGTGTGTTACAGAGTTTTAAAATAATACATGATGAAGGTATTCACATGTTATTACGTGGACAAAAGGATCTTCATTGTGTTTACCTTCCTTATAAATTTTGGACTTTGAGTTTGGACAGAAGTATTTTAGATAAGTATAAAGGTTGGAATCAATTATGTTTGACGTTGGATACTATTTTTAAGGTTAAATAATTTCTTGAGATTATTTTTGGATTGTCTAAAATAGGACAACCTGGAGGTCAAGCGAACACCCATCGTGTCCAACATGGCTTTGAGACCTGAATTTGCAACCGAAGGGTGACAAGGTTGGATTATATACCACTGAAATACATGATATCCAAGTTTTTATAATTTAGTTTTTTAAATAGTCTAACAAATTAATTATAAATTAATTATTTTTGGAACCCTATACGATTAGGATAAAAAAATATTTTTGAATTCTATTATCTTTTGGAGTGAAAGATGAGTTTGTGGTAGGAATTCATTGAAGGATGAAACTCTACTTATCAAGTATATTTTTCCCTCTTATTATATGAATAATTGAATTCTTAAACTTTTGGTAAGGGATCTTAAAACCAAAAATGTGTTATCCGAATACCTTATGTTTTGTTGAACTGATGATATTTTAAATCATCATAGATTGATGGCTTTTAGGCCCTCAATTTTACACTTGTTTTTGATTGATGACCTCAATCACTCCCTATAAATATTTAAAATTTTTATCCAATTATGTGTCTCTAATTTCCACCAATTTTCTCATAATTGAGATATTAATTTAGTGGTGAATTTTTCATTTCCCTTTCCCTCTTATTAAGACTTAATTTTATTAACCAAATTTCTGATGTGGGTTTTGGAGAAAGGTATTTTTCTATTTTTAACCTTTTATTTTTGAATAACAGCTTCAAATATTGAACACACAATTTATTGAAGGAGGGTAGAATGTAATGCCCCAATATTTAATAGTATGTTATTTCTTTAATGTAATTAAATAACTTGTGCTACACGCAACACCGAGTTCGAGTGCACCACGACTTACCAAACTAGAAGTTCAAAAGCGATTATGAATAGTATTATCTGTATTTTGGATTTTATAGATTACATATAACTTTTAACATCCATATTATGTGTTTCATTGACATAATATAAAAACAAATTCATTTTTTTCAGATTAAAGGATGTATTTTTTAGAAAATGCAATTTTACCGCCTTTTAATGGAAAACCCATTTCAAATCAAATATTTGACACTTTTATATATTAAATTTGACAAAGTAATATTATTATTTAGAATCGGGATATAAAAATTTAGTTTTTATAAATTTTTTTGTTTTTTTGATAACTTTCATTTTAGGGTGAATAATGAAAAATACTAAATTTTAATCAAAAACAACTTTTTTAATCAAAATAATTTATAGTGTCAAATTATAAATTTGAATGGTTTGGAAGTATAACTATATTATACTTTTATCATTTAATACAATGTAGGTCATTATATCTAATTTCAAATTTAAATTTGACATAAACACATGTCAATATTTTGATTGTTTTAATTTTTAAAAATCCACTTTTGGGTTTTAAAAATGAAAATTAATTTTAAATTAATAAATGAAACTTCAATGTTTTTAATTTGGTAAAATAGACTTCATTTTTGAATTCATAATATCACAATTATATTAGGGTGAATTTTTGATAGTTTTTCTGAAAACTTTCTATTTCTGATGAATAGTGAAAAACACTACGTTATTATTTAAAACTGACTTTTTATTTAAATAATTATTTATTTTATTTAAATTTATTTTAAGTAAAAATTGATATATAATGCCTATATAATTTCAATGAAATTAATTGGTTTCATTTTATAATAAAATTAGATGTATAAAATTTTATTGAACCTTTTGAAGTTTTTTACCCACATTCTAGAGCATTTGTAAATTTGCATAAAACATAATTTTACAGCTTTTGGGATTTGAATTTCAAAAATCAGAGAGACACAGTTGACATCATTATGTAAAATATGGATCAATAAGATGAAAATATTTTTTTTGTGTAGTAACTTTTGACTTTTATTTACCACAGATAAAAGTAAATAGGGTAATTAAAGGTAAAAATGATATTATAATTATCCTAATAGATGTAAAAGTTCTATTGGATAAGTTTAATTCTATCCAAAAAAACCTTATCAATAAAATATGATCCTTTAGGTCCCCTTGGATTAGATTAGTACATTTATTATTATTTTATTTAACTAAGAGTTAAAAGTGTTAAATTCAAAGTTTATTAACTAAACCATTTTTAATATAGTGTTATACGTAAGATAAATTAGACTATAAATATTAATTATAAATATAAAAATATTTACTAAATAATGGTATTTTATTTATAATTATTAAAAATTAAATAATTAAATTTATTTATGACATAATGATAATGCATAAATTACCATCTTAATGAAATATTAAAATAGTTAATATTATAAATATTAAAATAAACAGAATTATAAGGTTTTGATGCCATAAACGAATTTTCTAGGTTAATATGACATTTTAGGATTTAATAGATAAATCTTTTTCAATGTGATAAGTTTGTTATGTCTTTGACTAAAACAAAATATCAAATAGTGTCAAAATTGACATAAATTATTTTTTAAAATAAATACTATATTATTCGTTGATATAATATTCCTAAAAATATAAGGTTCGGACAAAGGACTTATATAATATTATATATGTCATTAATTAACCACTTTAGGTTCTCTTAGAATTTCATAGTAAGTTTATTAACCATATAGTGTAAGAATACAAGAATACATGATAAAAGTTAAACTATTTAACTAAGAGTTAAATCTTAAAGATAAGGTTAAAATGGTAAACTAAACGTGTCTAAAACCTTTTGGTTAAGACGGTTTCTACCCATAACCACCTAAGTCTCGAAATAAATTCAATTAGAGCCATTATAAACTGAATATTATGGTATAATAAATTAATATTTTAATCATTTCCTAAAGTGACCCTCACCCCTCTTATAAAAGGGAACTTCCAGTTCACTTAAAATCACATTTCCAAAGCCATTTGGCTCGACCGAACCCTACCCAAATATCATCCCAACTTACCTCAAATAAACCTAGAGTCCTTAATTTGATTATAAATCCAACATAAGGAGCCCTTTTGATCAACTCAAAAGGAAACATCCTAAAAGATGTTATAATTTCACTACCCTCTTTGAAGTTCTTTTCTTCATCCACTTCCTCTTTCTTGGTTGTTTTCATACCAAAATAATAACTCCAGTACCTACTACATACTGTGATGTTATTATAAATATGATACAACCATATTCGTTATTCTATCCATCCTATAAATGAAAAATTCACAATACGTGCGTACATACGACTTACCATCTCCACGTTGTGGGGTAGTTTGTTATTCAAACACTTCATTATTTGGATGGGTATAATAATGTTTATAACTGATTTAAATAATAAATATAACATGTTTATGATTTTTTATATATGATATACCATCCAATTACATGTGATTTCACCATAAAAATAATTATATTGTTGCTCGTGCGTACGTACGGATTACCATCTCCACGAACGCGATGAGATTCATTCCCCATCATAATCATTCAAAAATAATTTTCATTTTATGATTTAAAATAATGTTCAGGAACTTAATATCATTCTTTATATGAATAAAATACATCCTATTCATATCAAACATGGATTAAGTAACAAAGCATATAAATGAAAATGAATTAGTTAACACCTGAAACAATGACACTTCTAAAATATTATTAACAAAGAAACATTAGAAGATCATACATGAAATCATATTTATTTATGTGGTTCTTTTAGAATTTAATAAAAATTATTTTACTATTATACAAGAGTTTAACATACCCTCAACCAAGGAAAAGTAAAAGTTAAGGGTTAATATCACAATTTCATTATTATCCGAGGTTTTTTTTATGTAAGTATCTACTGAGACATATTTTTTATCCATGCCCATGTTTCATAAAAGAGTTTTCAAAGGGATTATTTTTAAGGGTCTCTTTTACTAAAACATCATTTTAAATGTTTTAAAGATTTATTATTTTAAACCTTTCACATTAATGTCCATGTTTTTAAAATGGTTTTAAGTATTTATTTATATAGACATGAATATTATAAAATGTAAATTAATTTCAAAAGTTTCAAAGTGGTATGAGACACTTTGATTTAAAAATATATTTTAAATGACTTACTTTATAAATTATGTGACTTTTAAATGATTTCATGAAAAAGTTATATTTATCTCAACGATTTTTACTGATCATTTTCCACTGTTTCAACATCTTTTACGAGATATTATTCTTGATCGAGGTTGATTTATTATGATATAAATCTTCCATATTGTATTGAAGGTTTTGTGATATGTGTGACTGTTGATGTGCTATTTTTCTATCATTCATTGTTTATGGTTAAAGTATTAACATTTCATATGCTTGTTTTAATACAAATTTTTATGTTATGATTCATACTTTCATATGAGGAATGAATTGGACTTAGTAAGTGACGAGTGTAGCCTTTTATAGCTCCTCGATGCATCGGTAGGTCTCATGAGACAAAATAGTGTCTTGACATAATGCCATGAAAAAATCTTATTTGAAGTCTTGGCACAAGGCCCTGACTCTGTGTTTATAAAGTCTATAATTATGTATTCCATCATTATGAAAATGAATATTGATATTACATGTGTTTATTCAAATTGTAGAATATCTATGTGGATATGTAAATGGAATTATTTGATTTATTTTTTCCATATTATGATGATGTTTATGTTTAAAAGGCTTGTTTTTTAGTCATATAAATTTCCTTAAATTTTTATGCTTATTTATGAAACTTCTTGCAATATTTTTATCATCACCGAGCATCTGATCTCACCCCTTTCTTATGTTTTATTTTCCCAAGATTCAAAGATGTATATTATGATTGATAAGAAGGGTTAAGCTAGGGGATTAATGGTGTTCTCAAAGTATCATTTATGTTGTGTTTTATTTTCTAAGGTGTAATGTAACGTTTATGTATGTAATCTATTTTCCAAGACTGCTAAATTGATAGATCTTTTAGGACATTATTCCTTGTAATCATGACAATGTATTAAAATAATGCACTAACATTGGGTAATTTGGGTTGGGGAGTTACAAGAACATATCCACTACTCTGCTAAAAATGGGGTTATAGTCCCATTGAATGATAGAGGTTGTTGTCGCCTAAAGTGATCAATCATAGATCCTCTATGATGTGTATCAGGATGTTCTATATGGGTAAGTTTATTGTTCATAACCTAATTCAAAATTTTCAATATAGTTATATGTTGTTCAGTACCAGTCGCAGCCCCAGAGCCGACATCATTATCTTACAACGGAGGGCAATCCCTACATGGGAAAAGCTGGTTCATGCAGTTTTCATGTCGTCCACTTGGTTCCATTTTAAGATAATAGAATACAATAGATTAGGTTATGAATCATAATTTATAATCTTAACTTATCAAAATACATAGAATAACTTTAAATCCTATGCATGTCTAATCCCATAATCATAAACATGGTTTCTTTGAGTAAAAATTTACATTTAAATCCTTTATAATGGCTTGTGAAGAAAATGTGAATTATTCTAAGCATATCCCCCAGGAGTTTCAAACCAAGTGTGTAGTAAGGCCCATTTTCATGTACCAGGATACCCCAGTTCAAGCCAAAAACAACTTTTCAGAGTTTTGAAGCCTAGGTACATCTATGCCAGAACCACATCAACATGTAGTATCTAGACAAGGATGTATTTGATAGAAAGATACAAATAATATATTCGTTTACAAAATAATGGAATTTTCATGTATTTTTGTCCTAAAATACTATCTTAGGGGTTTGTTCCCAGATCTAAGTTTTCTAAATCAAGTTTCCATGTTTTCAACTAAACTTCATTAGATACAAACTGTAAAACACGACCCCAATCACCCTGAGCCGATGACTAATTACATTACATTATCATGATTACAAGAAAGTAATATCCCGAAGTAACGGATAGTTTAGTAGATTTTGAAATACAGATACATACATAAGTTCAAAATTAAAACATGAAAATAAAAACAACATAAAAGTTCAGTAAGAACATCCACCACTCTATGATTATCCCTAAAAGTCAATCATAATAAACTGATTCATGTCCTAAGAAAATGAAACATAAGATAGGGGTGAGATAAAATTATTATTAAGGGTTAAATATATATAAAACGATATTATAAATATAAAGAATAGGTATGCTGAATAATTTAAAACACATGCCTTTAAAAATAATAACCTTGAACACATTATGGAAGGAATATGAGTCGAGTAAATATTTCTATAATAAAACATAATCATGGGTATTACACTAGTCGAATAACAATATGGAATATCAATTTTTCACTTCATAATGAGAGAATTTCATATGCCATACAATCTAAAACAATTTTTCAAGGCCTAAACCAAGATGTCCAAAAATTATTAAGGCCTCATCCAAAACCATATCTCAAAATGGGAAAGGCCTCATCCAATTCCATATCTATTTGTCTCATAAGACCTACTGATGCATCGAGGGGCTATAGAGGGACACACCCATCAAATAATAAGTCCAATAAATTATTCATGTGATTATGGATAAACATAAACAAATATACATTCATATTGAAACTAGCATAATAATTATAATTAACTTTCCCCAATCATCAAACATAAATACTAACTATTCGAAGTAATATAGTGAACGATTTCAAGAAAGAACATCCATAGTCAAAATAATAATAATCCATTCAAAAAAATAATATGGTAGATGATATCATAAAATATTATTCCCATTTAAACAAAAGAATCAATAAGAGTGTTGAAACAAATAAAAATTCTCTTATAAAATCATCGAGTCATTCTTGAGATAAATAATCTTTTACTTCTAAAAGAAGAGTTATTTTGAAAAAATACTTGTCTAAAACCAGAAGTGAAATAATATAATTTTTTATAATAAAATGTTTGTTTTTATAAAATAATGTCTTCTTAAAACATATTACATAGTTATTTTAAATATATGTAAGAATTTGGTATTTTCATTTGAAATGGGCTTGTATTTTGGGAAGAATTTTTGAAATATTATTTTAAAAAATATAACTCCCCAAAAATTAAGGTATGATTCTGGTTGGTAAAAATATAAAAACCACTCAAAAAATATTTTAATATGATTACATTATAATAGATAATAATTTCATTGAGGTATGTAGACAATAAATGTAACCCGGATGAAAATGGTTGTTTGGGTGGAAAACCCTTACATTAAATCAGAATGTGTTCTTCTCTTTATCTTAAGGTCATGTAATATGAAATTAGACATAATAATAACTTAATTCAGAAACTAGTATACATTTATTTAGTTTATAATAATTTTATTAAGTTCATTTTTGTCTTTATTGATATGTCATAAGATTGAATTCTGTCATTCTGGAGTGTTCGTTTCCTTGGTTGTCATGATCTGTATATTTGTATATGAGTATGGATGTTCATGTGGAATGGATTTAATTCTCAAAAATTGAAATTATATATTATTTATGAACATAAAAAAGTGTTAATGGTTATATATAGAATTGTTTTACATGGTATTAGGATGAATCATTGGATGAAATGACAATCACTTAGATTATTTGGAGGTATTTGGATTATTATGAAATAGTTTTGTCATAAGAATTACTAGTATGAACATATAGTTGTTCATGAATATTAAGTAGGTTAGAATACATATATTTTCTTCTAGTTCAACCATCAAAATGGTTTCATGACTAGTAGTGATGGGGAAATTGAAGAACAAAATTTTTTCATCCACGAAGGTTATAAATTGGAACCTCACAGATGATGATATCATTTATAACAGAGAGAGAGAGAGGGAGTAAGAAGATTGATAATGGTTATTAAATTAACATGGTATAATTATAGCATATAAATTTTACTAGAGTTATAAGGATCAATTGGATATAGTAGGTATGTAGATAATAAGAAAAGAAGATAAATTTAAATGAAACTAAATGGAAAAGAAAGATGCTTTACCACTTGAAACAACCTCCTCGAGAACCTCCTTACGGGAATAGGGTTTTGGTCTTTTGGAAAGATCAAGAGCTTTTGGACGTGGGGAGTGACTAGGAAAGGGTATTTTTGTATAACTTTGATAAGGAAAATGTCTTGAGAGGAGTGAAAAGAGGAAGGAGTGAGGGGGGGTTTATAGTGGAGGAGAGTAGGGTTTTCCCACTATTTTACTAATTATTTTTATTATTTTTCCAATGAAAACCAAGATTATTGATTATTGTTGGGAAAACATCCCTCAAGGTATCATTGAAACATTTTTTAGGTGATTGTGTTTGTTGAAAAAGCGGCCCTCTATGTTGTGTTTGTAGACAAAGTAGACCACAATGTACAAATTTGATGACAAAGGGTGTTTACATGGTGAGTTGTCGAGTTCAAAGGATATTGTCAACAATGTATGATTAATTGAAGAACCTAGACAAAGAATGGATTATCTAGAGGAATTAAAAAAAGATCAGATACAAGGTGGCACTGTTTTCCAGTTTTTGTTAAATTTTTGGGCCTCAAAATCGACAAATGGAGAAAAGTGTTTTTGGAAAAGGGAATTTCTTGCTAGTGTCTTAGTGGTTTGGAAACATGCGTGCCATATGTTTTTCAAGATCAAACTATAAAAATATAGAAAATAAAAGAGGGGTGCCCAAGTTTTAGTTTGAGTGAACAAGTTGAATAGGGTGAAAAAGACTAGGGCGGCCGGACTTGCGTGCCTAGAGGAGACTTGTTCACCGGTCCTCATGGTGTCTAAAATGACTATAAATAAACGGATATTACTCATCATTTTTCATGATGCTCAAAACATAGAGAAAATTAGAGCTCCAGTCACGTAGGTGGTTTGGGCACGCAAGTGGTGGTGTGAGTCGCCCATGTTTGGAGTTCGCGAAGGGACAGTCACACAAGTGGTTTGGTAATACTTGCATGTTAGGCTTGAAGAAATGCACTAGTTGATAGTTGAGTGCCAATAATGGTTTGGGTGTAAAAGGGTGTGAGTCATCCAGGTTTTGGGTTGAAGAAGGGTGTGTCACGCAAGTAGTTTTGTGAGACCTGCGCGCCCGGCTTGGAGAAGTGCACCGATCATTATAGGGATGCGTGAAAGTTGGAAGATTGCATGGTACCTCTGGTGCAAAGAGAGACTCATATATGGGTGAATGTGGGATGTCAACAGAGAATCTATCAACAGTTAAGGATGAAAATTTCATTAGAGATAGTAAAGGGACATACAATTATTTAAACAATGAGTGGATCTAATGAAGAAGCAGTGAGTACACTTCAATTGAGAGAGTAGTGAGCTTTCATATTGTGAGTGGTTTTAAATGAGGAGGGACAATGAGTCCACTCTAAACATTGTAAACAACATCGCGCTTATAGTGGATTTGGTACATCAGCACATCTCCAGTGTATGCTCCTTGGATGTAGCCCCATGAGGGTAAACCAAGTAAAATTGATGTGTCCTATGCATGATTTAATTTTTTTTTCATACTCTGAATTGGGAAGGAGAGAAATGAGAGTTTTTTCCAATGTCGAAACAAGATCTAAGTGGCAGTTTTTTTAATCTATCATACCCAGATTCACCCCCCTCTCAGGGTATCTAGCCTTATGGACCTAACAATTATTGTGACCAAGAATAGTAATATGTGCATATGAGTTTGAAGCAAGGGTTATTTATATTAAGCATGACTCAATAATGATGCATAAATTCACTTATTTAGCCTATTTTGTAAATTATCAAATTTCACTATTCACAAAAATTCATGTATTTCAGAAAAATCCCAAAAATTCACCATAACGTTTTATCGACCAGTAAAATTAAAAAATGAACTCCATTTTTTAAAAACAATTTTCTAAATATTATTAATTTAAATTTTTAAGGAAAATCTTAGTTTATTTAAAAAATAACAATTTTAAGACTATAAATTATTTTACATCACATTGAAAAATTAATCTAGGTCTCATTATCTTATAACCTTAAGAAAATAAAATAATATTATTATTTACTCTACAGAAGGGTTATATTACTATTCATATTACTATTCATAAGGGTATGCTACTATTCACAAAAAATTAAATTTGTCTTATCAGACTATAAATATCTTACTGAACACAAAAGTGTATGTTAGTTTTTTTATTTCAAATCATAGAGGTGGAAAAATTATATTTACTAGCTTGGTTATAATATAGTGGTGTTTTGTAGAGACTCAATGTTTCATGCACTCAATATTAAATTATTTACAAAATTTTTGGTGTTACAAAAAGGGTTGAAATATATCCATCCAATTGGTTTTTTAAAAATTGGTAATTCATTTTTAAGCCTAATATTCTTTATTTAACCCCCGATAAAACCATTTTTACCTTAACGATGATAATTATTTTTTATTATTTTCACTATTTATATTGGTAAAAAATTAAGCTGAACATATTATAAATTATAAATCATTATGATTCCAAATACGAAATTTCTTTTTAAAAATTTACATCATAAAAGTGGAAAAATTAATTTAATATTATTCTCATAGAAGTTATGAGAAAGCATATTTTAAAAGTTAAAATGTTCAAATGCTTATAATGTTTTATATCTAAATTTAATATGAAAATGATTCCATTTACTTAAATTATATTAATTGATATAAAATTGAACTAATTTTACTTAAAATAATAATAATAATAAAATTTATCATTATAAATTATTTAAGAGAAAATGCAGTTTTTATTTACTATTCAGTATTTTTCACTATTCATTAAAAAAAGAATTTTTAAGAAAAATACAAACAACTCACCCTAAGAAAATTTTTGTATTAAGATTTCAAAAATTAATATTAATTTTTCAAATAATGTGTCTAAAAGTGTTCCAATTTAATTTTAAATTACATGCACAAATAGTGACAAAATCCTCTTTTAGAAAAAAATACAAATTTCCAGAAAAAATTTATTTTTCTTAAAAATAATTATTATTTTAATTTATAATATATTGATAAAAAATATACATGCATAACAACTATATGTTTCATAATTTAATTCAATTCGTACCGACCAACTTAATGACTAGTTTATAATAGTCGTGCTTGAATAATATTTTAATAGAGTATTTTCATTTAAACCTAGTGTTGCGTGCATCAAAAGATATAAAAAAATTGAATTTATTCTAAAAGAAATATTTTTAAAGTCATGGGGAATTATAGTTTTGTTGTCCTGTGAGATGATTGGTGCTGGTTTTATTGGTTTTGGTTGGAGGGTGTGGATGTTAGCTGACCTTGGTGCCCGAGTTTGTGGTCTTCGAGGTTTGGGGATATTCTTTTTTAGGACTAGATGAGAGAGGAGAAATTTTTATTATTACTAGATTTAGAATTGGTCCTAACATTAACTTTGTTTCTCACCTCTATTAGATAGTTATTGTGAGGCAGGGCTAGAGAGATAATGGATGATCTTGGTAAGTGTATCCACCCTGGTTTATATTTTCACCCTGGCTACAGTTAGTAGACTGTGGTGCCTATAACGCTCTTAGGCCCCAGTTTTATCAGTTTGGGGACTGATCAAGTGGATCAAATATAATTAATGTGTTATTATCATCTAGTTAGTTCTACAAGACTTCTAGTACATTATAGCATACTTCCAAGGTCGAAAGAGAGTCCCTAATGTTAGTCCATATCATACCAATGGAGTCCCCGTGCCTAGTAGATTCCCTGTGTCATTTAGACACCTGTGAAGAGATCCTAGGGCCTTACATTCATGAATGACCTTGTGGTGCACTTTGGATCTCATTGTTGATTAGGAGAATGTTCTTGATGTGTGGATTTATGAGGTATATTTCACAATTCCTATGGCTGGGGCCAAAGCATGGGTACATTTATCTCATTTGTTAGGTTAGAAAATTTGGTTTCTATTTTCCCCCTTTTTTATTTTTTTTCATTTATGTTTATTTTTACAGTAACATTCTCATTGGATGGACATGACATGTGTTGCATACACATATTGTAAAGTCCACAACTTGGGTGCCACAAAACTAGTAGCCTGATCTGCGTAGTTACATTACCTCAAGCGTGCCACCCCATATGCCAGAGGTTGCTGACTTGTAGTGAGGGTCCAATAGGTCATGTGGGGAGACTATACCCTCAATACCAAAGTGAGTCACAACCAATAATAATTGAAATAGTGGAAACATAAGAGAAAAATGCATAACATTCATAATAACCAAATCCCAAAACTAGGTACAATCCTAACAACAATAAGTATGCCATGTCATGCTACAATATCAAGTGATCAAAACCCAAAATAAAGAAAATGGTAGAATCCCCAAAATGGTCCGGACTCTAAGTCTAGAACCTCGCCCGAACATGTCCCATGTCCAACTCATCTACCTAGCATAAGGCCCTTTCCCTTGTCCAGACCTACAAGCATGAAATCTGCTCGGGTACCCAATGGTGTCCCAAGAAGGGTGTGAGTATAACTTAGTTGGCCACAACCAACAGTGTCTACAAAATATCTAGCAAGGTAGATAGTGTATGCAAATGATAAATAAAGGCTAGTTATGGTAAACAGTTTAATAGGTAATTCTAAACTACATTCATTTTATTTATACTACCAATGAATTCAGGTTCACTACTTAGGCATTTAATTATTCAATCTCCCCTTTGTATGTGTTTAATGGATTATACATATTCATCCTATGGAAATAGAATCAATCTCTCTCTCACTAGGCATGACAATATAACAATTTCCAATATCCTGACCTCGAAGCCTCAGTCTGGGTGGAATGCAACCGTTAGGGGAATAGAACTCCGTACCCTTCCCTAACCCATGCATTTTGGGGAGGAGCTAGAACCTTGGTCCAACTCGACCCATGGGCGTAAAACCTCAAGTCAATACTCCACTCAATCAAGCTATGTGCACATGCTTATTTATCACTCCCCAGAAAACACCATATCACAACCACATAGCCAACATCATTTACAATCATCACAATAGTATTAATAAATGCTAATTTACATTTTTCATCAATCCATTAACAACTTCATTTTTTATATTACTTAAACCCCTTTAGCCCCATTCCTATTTTCTATTACTATCTCACTAATCATATTCAAGTATAGATCTAATCCCTAGCATTTTCCCATTTATCTATATAACTCTTTTTTATGCCAATCAAACAACCTGTTGGGTAATTACCAATCCTAGGTGTATTATTTTACCCCAATTGCAATTCCATCAAGCATTTAACATAATCAACAAGGGCTCTATGTTCTTTCAAAAAATCCTACAATTACTTATATAACTCTAAGTATGGGGAAATATCGGCACACCCCTCGGGTTGCCCTAATTTGGTTAAGTCATCCTCCTTGCATCCCATGGGGATTAAGAGGGGTTCATTTAGCCATTTATACACCACTACATCACATCATGTCAAGGGAATAAATAACTCTTCAAAAGAGGGCAGGAACAAAAACCATACATGCACAACTCCACACAAAATCAAAGGGATATAATTTTGTAGACCACCTACCTCAAATATATTAGAATATGAACTCCCAAATGAAGCCTTAGATCTTTATTAAAACAATCGTTGAATCTTTACCCTAACAATCATAAAATGGTAGGGTTTGAGAGCTTAAGATTAAGAGGAAAAATAGTTAGAAACCCTAAACTAAAAATAAATGGAAGAGGGAGATTAGCCTTACCCAGATATTCAATATGCAATTGACAACACTCCAAATGGCCATGAATCGAAAGAGATTGATCCTTGGGAGATCTTCATCTCCTTGGTTCATTTTAGGGCTACAAATGAGGATGGGGAGGAAAATCCCGAGTGATTTATAAAATCCTAGAGTGTATTTTTGTAAATTTTGTAAATGTTTCTGGGATGCATGCTTTGTGCACGGTTTTCCAAACCGTGCGCAAACCTTGCGGGTGCTTCTATCCCAAAAGAGACCATTTTCACAGTTTACCCACACAATTTTCCAAATGGTGCGCAAACTGTGTGGAGTCTACTATCTGAAAACCTTCATCTTGTACATTTTACCTGGGCTGCCCGCACGTTTAGCACTAACCGTGCATAGACCGTGCAACTATCCTAGAAAAGTCATTTCCCCCTTTTCATGCCCTGAACCCCTGAAACACCCCTAATCCTCCTTAAGGACTTTTGGAATCCTAAACTAAAAAATAAATAAAACATACCTTATAGAGAAATCCAGGATGTTACAACCACTACGCCTTATAACGACTCATCCCCAAGATACACTTCTCGAGAATCATGAGTTTCTAAAGGAAATACATTGGGCCATTGGACCCACATATCTGATTCCCACTCCCATGTTTCCTCTTTATTGGTTCTATGTTTCCATAGAACACGAACTAGGGGCACATCCATACCCCAAAGAACTTTCTCACTATGATCCACAATACGAAAAGGGTTCTCCTCAAAGGACGCATTATCCTCAAGCTCAACATCTTCTGAATTTATCCCATGAGATGGATATTGGTGATACTTTCTACGTTTGGATACATGGAAAATGTTATGAATCCCAGTATACCGCAATAGAGGATCCAATCGGTAATCAACTGGACTGATTCTCTCCATAATCTAAAATGGAACCACACATCTCGGTGCCCAGTTTCCATGCTTCTGAATTCGACGGTGACCCAACCTTGGTGACACCCAAAAAAACACACTATCACACACTATGAAATCCAGAGGTCTACGAAACTGATCTATATATGTCTTCTGCATACTCTGAGCAGTTTCCATATGCCTTTGAATCAAATGAAAATTCATCAATGTCTCCTGCACAAGACTTGGACCTAACATCTCAAACTCTCTACCTCCTAACCAACACAATAGTGATCTACACGGTCTCCCATAAAGTTCCTCAAAATGTTCCATCTAGAATATAATATGAAAACTATTGTTATAAGAAAAATCAAAAATTGACTAGTGCTTTTCCCATGAACTACCGAAATCCAAAACACATTCTATCAACGTGTCTTCTAATACCTAAATTATATGCTCTGACTGCCCATCAGTCTGTGGGTGGTAAGATGTACTCAGAAACACATAGGTACAAAGATCCTTCTGTAGTCCCTTCCAGAAGCGCGAGGTGAAACACAGATCATGATATGAAACTATTGTTCTCGCCACACCATAAAACCATACTATGTACCAAAAATACAACTCCCATAACTGGTTGACTGTATAAGTATCCTAAATTGGAAAAAATGGGCCACTTTTGCCAGTAGATCTACTACCACCTAAATGGTATCATTATTTTAAGGCATCCTTGGAAGACCCACTATGAAGTACATCATGATTTCATTACACTTCCACTCTAGAATAGGTAATGACTGAAATAACCCACCTGGACACTGATGTTTAGCCTTCACCTGCTGGAAGGTAAGGCATCGTGCCACCAAAATCACCACTTCAGTCTTCATTCCTGGCCACCATAACTTCCTACATATATTGTAGTACATCTTAGTAAAGCCTGGATGCACTTCCCACTTTGACGCGTGGAACTCACTCATAAACTCTTCCGGTACATCTGCTGGCACTACCACATGACCATGAAAATATGAAACTTCATTAGTGCCGATTGTCCAACCCGAAGGTGACTCCCCACCTTTAAGAATTTCCTTCATAGCCAAGCACTCTGGATCTACCATCTGACTCTCTTTAACTGAGCTCAAAAGTGAATACTCAATTGATTTAGATACAAGGGTCATCTTCTCATGCCCCTCGTGTACCTCTAAATGGATCTCCACAAACAAGGCCATCATCACCCACTCTGAACTAGATTCCTGAAACACTTGATTCGGAGCCTTCTGGCTCAGAGCATCAGTGAAACTGTTCCATTTTTCAGTTGTGTAAACCAACTCAAAATCAAATGACTATAAGTACTCGACCCACCATAACTGTTGAAGATTCAAATCCCATTGAGAGAAGATGTATTTGAGAATTTTTGTTGTCGGTAAACACCTTAAAGGGTTCTCCCATGAAATAATGTCTCTAACACTTTAAGGAATGAACCAAAATAGCTATATAAAGGTCATTGGTAGGATAATTTATTTCATGTGGCCTTAACTACCTCAACCAGTAATCTGCAACCTGATTATCCTGCATCAACACTACCCCAATTCCAACATCAGACGCATCACAGAACAAGGTATACTTATTACCTGGTTCGGGTAAGATCAAAATCATTGCGGTAGTCAACCTATTCTTAAGCTTATGGAAAGAATTATCACAAACCTTTGACCAATCAAGTTTAACCCCTTCTTGGTTAGACCTATGAGTGGTGCTTCCAAATGAGAGAAATCTCTAATAAACCTTCAGTAATAACCAAAAATACCTAGAAAACTCTGATTACCAGAGATGTTCTTGGGATGTTCCCAAGACAACACAACCTGTACCTTTTATAGATCCACCAACATTCGTGACATAGATATGATATGTCCCAAAAGTGCACCTCATAAATCCAAAACTGACAATTTGATAGCTTAGCGTAAATACTATGCTATCTTAGTGTGCTTAAGACGATGTCAAGATATTTGGCCTGATCGTCATGAGTTATGGATTACACCAAGATGAAATTAATGAAAAAAACTACAAAATTATCTATATAAAAGTGGAATATCTAGTTCATCAAGGCCATAAACACAGGTGGAGCATTAGTCAAACCAAAAAACATTACCAAGAATTCAGACAAATCGTACCTGCTTCGGAAAGCCGTCCGGGGTTTGTCCGAAGGTCTCACCCTCAACTAATGGTATCCCAATCTCAAAGAAATCTTGGAAAACATTGAGGAACCTTTGAACTGATCAAACATGTCATCAATTCTATGAAGAGGGTATTATTACATAACTATCATGTGGTTTAGCTTCCTATAATTGACACATAGCATTAGTATTCCATCAACCTTCTTAGAAAACATCACAGGAGATCCCCAAGGTGGTGTACTAGGATGTATAAACCCCTTATGATCTAATTAGTACAAATGAACCTTCAATTCTTGGAGATCTTTTTGTGTCATTTGTTAAGGTGGAATGGAAACTGGCTCCTCTCCAGGAAACAATTCGATCATAAACTCAACATATATCTCAAGTGGTAACCCTGAGATGTACTCAAGAAACACATCCTGAAACTGGTCCATGAGAAAAGTGAAGACTAGCTATCCTTTCTACCCAACATATATCATAAGGCATGCTAGTTGGGCTGTGAGCACCCCCATCTGATGGCGTAGCGGCCCTGCGCGGCCCGCCTAAGTATCCCACTCACCATAAAAGATATGAGTGCTCCCATCAAGAGATGGAAATGTTACCTGATATCAGTAACAATCGATATGTTATTGATATAACACCAACCAATCCATTCCCAAGATTAGGTCAAAACCTAAAATATCTAGGACAAAAAGATCCCATAGAAAATGATACCCACCAACCTCTAGATCCTAACCCTTATAATGACTGATGTCCTCGACTCGTACTACAAGTGGAGTATCAAGAGACATTACCCCACATGCTATATCTACAGTTAATCCCTACATAACAAAAAACTGAGTATAAATAAGGGAATTCATAGAACCTATATCGAATAAAGAACTGGAAAACATGGAAGATACAAGAATCATACCTCGAGCAGTAGATAATCTTGCCTCAGCACCATCAGGTGTAGCTTGAACTGCATGGAGGTGACCTACCCCTTTACCCTAGGCTCTATGCAGAGTACCGTACAGTACACTGCTCTATTGGTAAGGGTGATCTCAACCCAGAGTTCCACATCCAATGCCCCTACCAGTACGACCCTTGGAATCCTAACTTTCTAATTGATATTGGGTAACCGACCCCTTGCCTACACTCGACATCTGCCTCTGACCACCATTATTCTCCGACTACCGAGATTTCTAGCAGAATCTCTACACGTGGCCTAGACTTCCATATGATCAACACTCAAATCATGATAAAGGTGATAAATTATTTGTGTGATATGTAATATCATGATTTTATAATAATACTCCTCCAACAGTGGTGCGCTGACTTCAAGAAAAAAAGTTGTGGTTAGACATTCCTTGTTTGACTTATCATGTTTATAATGCTTATGCCTTATTGTTATGTTGAAATACAACATGTTTAGGACATGAAACTAATTGAATTAGAAACACTGAGTTTCCCTTTTTAAATTATTAAAGGAACAAGGATCCATCTAAGTGTTCGGTTCAGTTTTTAGATTCGAATTACCCATGTGGGTAATTTCCCTTTTCTATGGATACCTGAAGCCTTATAAATGCAATTGAATTTTTTTGGTAAATTGAATGAGTTGAGTTAAATGAATGGTTAATGCTTAATGATGGACCCTAAAATGAATTTACCAAATTGGATTCAAATGTCTTGATTTATAATAAAACCGTAGGTGGAACAAGGGTTCCCGAGTAAGAGTGACAAGGATGGATTCAATTGGTTTTCATACTAAAACATTGGAAGATACATGGATTCCCATGTATTAATTCCATGGCTGGGCCCAGGTTCATGAGATAATAATTGGTTCCACATCCGTGGAAAACCTTACCATGTTAATGGAAGGTAGCGGTGTGGACCTTGACTTTGGAAAATTCCTTAATGGATTTTACTAAATGGTTGTATGCTACTTGGCCTATCCACACTAATGGAAGGAAAGGGTTGGACCAATAAATAAATTTTGGAATCTCTACTTGACCTATCCACACTAATGGAAGGAAATAATTGAACCAAATGAAATACTATGTGATTTCCCAATAAAAAAGAATGGGTTTACCTGACCTCGCATTGGATTCCATGATGAGAATAACTTGGGACTCAAGAACTCTATTCCAATTGAAGGATGTGGATTTATTAGGTTTACACACACCTAGACTCTAGTACTTGTCCATTCTTACATTATTATAGAATGACTTGGAAACACTCTTTGGTACGAGCATTGACATGTGGATGCCATGGTTACATCCCATCAGGCCCTATTATTGACTAACCATGTTTTAGCTTAGTCGATCACTTTGGACTTGGTAGGTACCTTATTGTGGAATGAATTGGATTATTCTCCTTGGATTTCACTCTTAACCCTTAGGTATACTTAGATGCTTTTGAGTTAGCATTCTGTGATATCTATGTTACATTGGTTACAACCATCAAACTCCCTCACCGGTTATCATTTTCAGGTTTCTTTTTTACATCTAGGAACTGTCACTATTTATAATATCATGTGATGATGTTAGTGCTGAATATGCCTCACTTGTCCTATTAACATAAGATGGTAATTATTTAATCAATAAACTGGTTACATGTTTATATGCCAGCTGAGGGATGAATAAGGTACTTGAGTTTTTGGTTACATTGTACTACTTTATTTATGCATGTCTGCACACCATTTAATCTATATTAAATTTTTAGGATTGGGCCAGACACCGGTGGTGTTGGCCTACTGAGATTTATATCTAACACCCTAATCAGGCCGCCATTGCCCTGGGGTACCCGAGTAGACCATTATTGTTCACATGACTATTGACCCTGATTGATTTCTATATTGCTTGTACCTGGAGTAAAAGAAAAGGACAGAGATGGAGCTTGGGATGCTCAAAAGGATCTCCCGTGGGGATTTTCTATCCTTTAATTATTTTTGTACTGTATTGAAAATGATATTGCACTGTTTACTTCGTTTGAACCTGTATCAATAACATGTCATGAATTCACCTATTTTATAAAATGGAATTGACCAGTTTTGTTCATTTATATAAAATATGTCTTCCAATGCTTTAGAAATTATGTATTACTACTTCTATTGTTGATTGTTATTTACTTTATTATACCGTTGTGAAACTTTGATAAGAAGGTATAGTCTCTCCACATACTATCCTTACAACTTCACTGCTAGTCAGTAGCCTCTGACATATAAGGAGGTGCATTTGAGGTCACGTGACTCATCGGTTTGTGCATCGTCTTAGAGGTGAGTCGGGTTAGGACCTTACAAGAACTATATTCAGGGTATTTTAAATCCCACTATATAAATATAGGAGGATCTATTTTCTATATACCTTTCTTCCATTTAGAATTGAGATATTCCATCTCCTTCTTCCATATCCAAGTGAGTTAAAGGTCTATTTCGAGCATTTGATCTCTGATCGCTATCACAAATTGAAGGTGTGATATTGTGGTGAATGTTGTGACACTGATGCATTCATTAGATCTTTTCACTAGCACCCGTAATTCGATGATCAAAGTTTAAACGTTCTTTTGAAGCCCACATGGATTCTATAGAATAGTTTGGACTTATATCCCTTATGAAATGATCATCAATGATGATTTTTAGTCCAACATTCCACTAATTCTAATGTGGTATTCATTTTTTTTAATTTTTTTGCTTAATAAATTCATGTGAGATCCTCAGACCTCTGTAATGGCTCGGATTGTAAATGATAATGAAGATTTATTGCTCAAATGATGAAAAATGTAAATCACTACTCCACCAGATTCTTCTTATCCACCTAGAACCAACATAAAATTTATTAATTCATGATTAATTTGTAATAATATCATAAAAGTGACAGTATTGGAAAAATCATAATTTTTACTATTTACCCAAAACTCAATATTTTTTGAAGATTCCAAAAAATATCATCCTAGGATAATTTTTGTATGTTGATTTAAAAAATGATATCCATTTTATCAAATTAAATTTATAAAATTGGTATAAATTAATTATAATAATCACTTAAAAAAATAAATAAAAACCATTTTAGAAGAAAACATATTTTTCAAGAATAAAATGAATTTACCAAAAGTTGAGTGATTATTTCATAAGAATTTGTAAATTTATTTTTATTGATGATGATATATATATATATATTTCATCATTCAGTTACTCCTATTCATACCTATCAATTCAATGAAATTTTTATATCAATCATATTTAAATAATAATATTTCACAGTCATTAAAACATAGTGTTGCATATTATATATATTATAAAATATAGTATTATTTTAAAAACTCTGGGTGTTACAAAAAAGGCCCTATGTTTCCACTTTAACCTCATTACATATATAAAAAACCTCCCTTTGGTGGGTTAAACTTTTAAAATTCCATCGTGAAGCCCGATTCAAAATTCAGTCTGTACACTAATTTGAAAATACAAATTTTCTTTTAATTTTCAATCGAATGTAAACACAAGGTATTAAATTTTTTATAAACATTACTAAAATATGACCATGATTATCAAACATTACAAAAATATCCTCTAGGAAATAAAATATAGTCTGGGTGGGAAAGTTTGAAATAGTCTTCATGGCCCATCTACTCTAAGAACTAGTGTTCGTATCCTTTGAATAACTCCTCCTAACTTCATGAATCATTCTTAATAGTGGAATATTATACCGGTATGTGTATGCCTTATTTCCAAATAATACACAACCCCAAAAATATCATTGGAATTATAATCTTGGGGTTATAAAAATCATTCCTGAAATACTTTCCATATTTTTTTGTTATACACTATAAGTATGTATTTTCTTCTATTTGGGTATTACAAGGATTCTTAATGTCTTCCATTTTACTTTTTATGTATATAATTTTTTCCTCATTTTTCATGGTTTACATTTGACCAAATTTTTAATTTGAACATACATTATTAGTATAAATAAAACTACATGAAAATTCACTAGGTACGATTTAACTTGTTCTTTTTTGAAATAAATCTTTGCTAACTTTAAGGATTTAGACATGACATAAACAAAGTTCTTGAAATCCTCATTTTATCTCTTCAACTCACTATTATCTTCAAGATAACATGAATATGTTTAATATAATTATCATTCATTCAATGAAAATCGGTCTTCTAATTTTTCATGATATTTTTCACAATCTATAGATTTTAACCTAATTTTTTTGATTTCATCAATAAGATATTTTTCTTTCTTTTGAAACTCAATTGTATCTCTTGTTAAATTTTCATTATCTTTTACAACATGCTTATTATCTTTCTTGAGTATGGTGTTTTACTCGAGATATGATTCTAATTCATCTTTCATCAGGGGTTCCATCTTAGTTGGTTCTAAATCATCTTCCTCGCTTCTTGAAGTGAAAAATCCTTTTTTACCATAAGCCTTGAAATTGTTAACTTTATCAATAGATTTAACTTATGATTTATTGAATTATATATGATCAAATTATTCTTCTTTATCACCATACTCCATCTATTTTAAAAAATATCTTCTTGATTCTTACACATTTGATTGGATATTTTGATCCTTTATCCCACTTCATTTTTAATGTTTCTCAACTTCTTTAGATTCAAAATATTCTCATTTATTCTTAGGATAGTTAATGTAAAAGTTACCAATTCTATTACATTTATTGAATTTAAGTGGCAAAGTTACTTTATTATCTCTCTTTCCCATATTAAACATATTTTAAATAAGATCAATGATTCTTTGATAGTATTTATCATCCTCTTAATTTTCAAATTCACTTGAATCTATTTCTTTAACATTTTATTTGATTTTCAATTTTATCATGGACTCAAAGGACAATTAATCTTTAGCCTTCTTCTTGAAATACACCAGTTTTATCATCACATAGGATATGGGAATATTATTAAATTCATTATGTGAAAGGTATTATCAATATTCAATAGCTGATACATTAGGGTTAAATATATCCATATTGTTTCTCATAAGTTTTTTTATAATGATAAAATATTCATGATTTTCACTAAATCCATCTATATTTATTAAAAATTCATTGGTACTTGTAAAATAATAATTAATTTTATCACCCTTAGTTATTTTGAAATATTCAAATTCATTTATACAAATTTTCAATTTGGGCTACTTAATTCTTAAATTTCCTTCATAGTTACATTCCAATATGTTAAACATTTCTTCTTCTAATTGAAACCCCAAAACCTTTTTATAGACACTTTTTAAAAAAATACATTAGAATAATTTATTTTTCTTTACCATCAAGCGCTATATTTATTTTATTTGAAAAATTTATTGGTCAATTTAGTTCAATGGATGGAAAACCTATAATTGTAGTATCTATGACATCCAATCTACGGTATAACAGAAATAGTGTAATCCTATTATTGATAAAATTATATATTTTTCCATTATATTTAGGAACATAACTACTATTAACACAATTAATAATGTTCATTATGCACCATTGAATGGATTAAATAGAGGAAACCAAGACATTATTCCAGTTGAAGTTACTAGTATTGCATTACTCCATTGAGGGGGTGGGGGATGAATTAGTTGAGTGTTTTTTATTTAATATAATTTAAAATAAACTATACAACCTATTAATGTTTTTTCCACTCAAATTTAAATCATAACCACACTTGTGTATTCATAAAATGAAAGAAAAAAGAACAAGAGTATTTTTACATGGTTCAAACACTTCCTAAGAAACCTTTTCCTTTACATGGTTGGTTAGTCCCCCAATAATGGATTATTTAATATAATTATAACAACTAAAATATTAAAAAAGTATCTTAATAATACATTATTCATATCTAGAGTCACACCAAACTAAATTTATTCACAATTATAATATACATAATAGATATATAATGAGAAAGATCACTTTGAGTGTCCGATTACTTTATAAATAGAATATTAAGATCTTACTATAATATCCTTCAAGAATATTAAATAATTTCTTGATCAATTCATATGTATTATATTGTAGATATAATTCTTTATCTTATAATAATATTTGATTCAAATGAATTATTAAGATCAAATTGATATAGATAATAATATAAGATATTTGGCTTTAGGCTCTCTTACACTGTAATTTTTTCTCAACTACATCAATTTTTTAAAAAAAACCTATCCTATCTATTCAAATATCCAAATATTTTAGTCCCACCAAAATAAAGGTACTAAAATAATTCAGAAATATTCAATTTTCATCTAAGTATTCTCAATGATTCTCACAATATAACTGTAAACTATGATCCTCCCCCATTTATATATTAAATTGGTCTTGTAAAAATAAACCATACTCTCCGATATATTCTCACATAATATTTACTACATATATCCAATATATTTCCACATTTACAATTCTTATCATTAAATAGCTTAGAAAAAATCATTATATAATCTTCCCATCCTTGATCACAATAAAAATAATTTATAAACAAATGTTTTTTTTAAATTCTCATAATAACCATCATCTTATTCACACTCATCCAACTCAAAAAAATATTATTTATTATCAAACATGTTTTTTTTAATTTAATAATATCATAATTGGAATCTCTATATTTTTATTTCTCACGTCCACCAAGATATATCCTCCATAATTATGTTTTTTTTGAAACTTTTATAGAAACAATTCATAGTTAAATAACCTTATTTTAACACCATGACATGGGGTAGTGAATCAATAGGAATGAATCCCATTGAAATTTCCATAATCACAACTATTTATCCATCTATCCTTTCACCTTAGAGAATATAATAAGCACCTTAAAAAAGTTCGCTATGGACCCTAAAACACCCACACATGGATTCTTATTTCTCACTTGTGGAATGAAAATCCACCATGACTTCGGCTATAATGTGTTCTTCCACCTATAACCATTTCAAAAATTTGATGATTCAAAGGTGTATAAACTCCTATAATTTGGAATAAACTCATCTTAAATTATCACAACTATGACCATAGAAAATATTCCATAGCATGGTCATCTTTATTCCACAACATGTTGTAGTGTGGTCCGTATTTCTTCAAAATGGAGCTTCTTATACTCTAGCTTCTTCCTAACCAGAATTCTAAACTCAATAACATGAATTATGGTCATGTTTTTTATCATAATATTTAGACCCTTGAATAACGTCACAATAATATCATCATGTTTATTATTTAGAAAAATAATTTATAGAAACATAACATTTCACATAGTAGAGATCTCATATTTAACGAAGCCATGACTCCTATATAGGCCCTAATGAAATAAATATTGAGCTTGAAGAAACATTCATAGTTTTGAAAAAAATATATAGATAAATCAATGTTATATGAAACATACACAAAAAAAGATGACTTATACATAGATCTACATGATCCATACACAGAATGAAAATGACTCCACTATAGGACTGACTTAGAAAATATTTAAATGCCACAAGGATAAAATGATTAATATGAAAAAACCCTTGTCAAAATTCAATCATTAATAGAATTCAAGATTCTCATTCAAAATAAACTGAATCCTATTAATAATTTCTCAAAGCACCTTAAACCATCTAAAAACATTTCATCATCTCAAACAACACCTCATCAACTTCCAATGGTACTTAACTTGATTGAAAACAATTGAAAACCATCAATAACTATAATGGTTCTTCAATTATGAAAGTAATTATTTTATTAAAATATAATTATTAAAAAAGTATAATGTTATTAGTTAGGTATTATTAATGTTATGAATTTGATTATAGCATAGGTGGGTGAAAAATATAGATAAGAAAATGTTAGGGAGTGAATAATACTAACATATTGGGCTTAATTCTTCCCTTAGAGGTCCAATTGGAAATGGAGGCCTTTTGGAAAAATTATTTCGATCATGGGATTCCATACATGGAAAAAGGATTTAGGGAAACTCATAAGGATTCAAGAAAAACATTAAAAAATTGAGTGGTCTAGAATGGGTAGAGGATAACTCCTTTTATAGGTGAAAATAGAGACATTTACTTTAAAAATTAGGTTGCAAATAAGGAAATGGTGGAATCATATTGTATTTAGGTGATTTAGGTAAACAAATTTTGGAAATAAATGTGATATTTAATTGTAAACCTAATAAATGTATTCTAGAATGCGTTTTTATCATTTAAATTATCAAAAAATTGAGCACCTTCATGTTACACCATTTTACCCCATTTTAACTTGTTTAAATATTTACCATGATATTTTTTACTATAAATATAATTTGAGGTCAACTATAAAATTTAGACATGATAATTATAAATTTTGAATCCATTGGGTCAAATTAAATTCTCTTATATGAGGATATTAAATTTTAAATTAATAACAAGGTTTATAAAAAAACTATTTTTATTGAAAAGAAAATATTTAAATATTAATTGTAATATTTATTACTTCCTAAAAATTAATCATTAAATTAATGTTAATAATTATATTAGATTTATTTTTTAAAATAATTTAATTTATTTTATTTAGACAATAATTATACAACATTTGTGAATACATTTCATTGAAAATAACCCTTTTCACTTTACTATAAAACCTAACTTTTATCTTGGTATGTTATTTGTGTGTATAAAAATAAAATTAAACTTATTACCTAATTGGAAAATTATAATTCCAAATATTAAATCTAATTAATTACACTCATTTTCTAAAAGGTATAAAATTAAATTTAATACTACAATTAATAAAAAACATTTTTTGTAAAAACTATATATTAAGTATAAATTGAGTTTATTATTAATCCTTACTAAGTAAAAATATTTAGATTTTTATATAATATAAATAAATTTTTATATTAAAAACACTTTTTATTTAATTTAATTCACCTTTTCAAATAAGTATTTCAAAAAAACACTTAATTTATATAAATACAAGTAATAATGAAATTATAGTTATAATTTATTAATTATTACATGTTTATATCCTTCTAAAATAAAATTAAAAGTCCCATAATATCTCTATATATGACCTATGGGTAATATGGACAATGTTGATAGTCAAATGGTGTTAATTTATCTAGCATGGATCTCATAGTGATTTACACAAGCTTGATCTTATACCGTAGTTGAATTTTCCTCTAGTTGTAACTGTTGAAGTTCAAATTGGGCCTTATTTAGGTAAAAAACTAGCAACACTACCACTTTTACAAGATCATACAAACAATCCTCATAAGAATACTTCTACTAATTATTGTCATTTTTTCCTTTTTTACATATATTTAAAAATGTGGTTACTTTAATTTAAACACACCAATACAATGACTAAATTATAATGGTCAAACTTTTATAATTTATCTCTTTAATTATTAATATATCTAATGATTATATCATTGTTTTTATAAGACCAATGAAAAAATAATCCAAATGGATATATATAACCAATTACCATATGATCCCAACTATTATATATTCCCAATGACAATATATTCCCAACATCGATATACATTCCTATATATAACCTCACATTCATTACTAAAATAATTCATCATGTCCGTTTAATTATACCAAAACAAATTTATTATATTTTTAATTATTATAATTTTTTAATAGATATGATTCAGGTGATGATCTTTATAGAAAATAACAGGGATAAATATTATATATTTATAGTAATTCTATTTACTTACAGATTCATTCCACTTGTACTTTTATTAATAATGTTTTATATTGTTTTCTCATAATGTATTATTTTTTTTCTTGTTTGGGAATGTATTATCTCAATAAAATGTATTGTGTCCTATTTAATTTTATTTTTTCATGTGAAATAATATTTTCAAAAAGCATTTATTTAAATGAAAAATAAATAGTAAAATTGTTCGGTGTTATAAATTTAATGGTGAAGAGCATCGACAGATTCAAATCATCAGAGAAGATGTAATTTATTTTTCATTTTACTTTATTCATTCCAATATGAATAGAATATCCCATGCATTTATAGGTTTTGGTTTCAATTTTTCAATTCCATTAGATAATATTTATTCTCTTAAATAAATTAAATTAAATGGTTTCTTATTGGGTCCAGAAATCTTGTTTCATAAATGGGTTCAGGGTTGCAAACCTTTATTTTCAAAGGTAATTATCTCATTTCCATCCCTTACTAAAAATTCACTCAAGTATAATTTTATCTTATTTTATTATTTCAATGTAATATATATTCATTATGGTTGATCATGAGATGAACCAGGCCCATGGATATTTGGTTTATTATTTATTTTATTCTTATTGTTCTAATATGTGATATTTTTATTGAATGTAATTTTAGGTGGTCAGTGTTTCATCCCTCTATACATTAATTTTATAAGGTTATGCATGTCCACATTTAATTTATAAATTATAATATTTCACCTTGAGTTCCCCCTCACCTATGAATGAGTATACATTGTAATAATGGAGGCATTCATAATGACATAGTTCAAGATGAAATCTAACATAAAAGAAAAGAATACAAGTACATGGGAGAAGGTTGTGCAATGTAATTAAATTCAATATATAACTCAAGGAATTTCCATAGGTTCTCTATTGATCTATCATCTTCTTGATGGATGAAATAGTAGTATAAAACTCATGATCATATCATTATTTATTTATTTTTTAATGATGATTAATTATTTTATGAATGTGTGGATATCACAAATTCCCATATTATAGTTAATAAAAATGTATAAATAAAAGGAAAAAACATCTAATTAAGGATTTTTATTTATGCATAGTCAATTTTAAGAAAGAAATAACATATTTAAATTAAAAATCCTAATAAAAATAATCATATTTTATTTTCCATATAAATTAATATAAAATACATCAAAGTAATTTTAAGTCATAAACATCTTATATCACTCATGTTATGGTCAAACAATAGTTCAGGGTGCTCATTAACCATATTTGAGAGTTCCACCTTTTATTGGTGAGTTTATATTCATGTAGTGGGTTGGTTTAACTAAAATTAGCATCAAATAAGTAATTATTTCAATCTTAATGAAAATTTATTGGTAATGTGAAAGGAAAATCTAGACCAAGATTTTTTAGGAGATGTAAATCTACTCAATAGATTAAGGATTTTATAGTTAATATAGTTAGAAAACAAAAATCTTTCTTTAATACACTCCAAGTAGTGGCATACCCATATATTAAACCATGATGAGGGATTTTAAGGATCCTTTATACAATAATATGTAAGTGACTAGATATTTTGAATCCAATGGTTGTGAGATATTGAGGTTTGAATAAAATATTGGGAGTAATTTAAGATAATAAATTATTAATGGATATATTATCCAAATTTAATATAAAATTACTAATTCTCTAGGTTTTATTTTATGGAAACATGGAAAATTATACCATATAATCACTGCAATAAATTTTTGATAACAAACATATCCTCATTAGAAATTTTTTTGTGTGGTATACGATCTGATGGATAATAATATGAAATGAAATGAAATTTTATCTATTAGAGTCTCCAATACCCTATAAACCTCCTTAAGAAGAAATAATGGGTGATAAGTTTTCTTATGGGAGACAAATGGATGATGATTTTTTTGTATAAATCATTTTAAAATAATTTATATCTAGTGAGTTGTGAATGACAATTAATGATATAAATATTTACATTAAGTGAATGAATCTTCTTATCCTTGGTTTTGAGAAATCACAATACTCTCCATTAATGTTTTTATTGGACTGGGAGTTGGTTTTTTATGTTTCGATGTGTTAAAACATAATGTATGATCACAATTTTCATTTAAATAAGACAATATTTAATTTTTTTAAAAAATATAATTTCTTATAATGGAATATAGATATTTAACTCATTGGATTATAGAGACTGAATCTACTTTCATTAGAAGATAGAGTGTTTTATATAATACAGTTGAAAACATCCCATAATATATTATAATTGGACCATTGTATTTTATTATGGAATTATATATAAATTAAACTGATGTTTTTTGGAATGGAATATAACAAGTTAGAAACTAAAGTAATCTGATTTAAAGTATTTCTAATGTTTTCTTTATCTCAATGCTTTGATATATTCTGATTATAATAATTTTTTCTACTTCATTTTTGTAAGATTTTTTATCTAGTGAGGTTAATTATGAAATATCTTAGTTTTTAACTTGTAATTGTTCATTTTACAATCCTACAAGATTGATGATCTTCTCTTTTTTTGAAGATATATTTTCAAATCAAGGAGATTGAGGAGCTTCTGGTGTATAGAAACTGTATTATTTTAACCCTCATGTTTAATAAAGTCCACATGTGTAATTGATATCAATAATTTTATTGAAGAGGTTCTTGGGGATGAGTGAAATGGGTCTGATGTTTTTTTGTAGGTATTTTAATTTTGAGTCTATTTATAATAATAAGATATATTCAAAGAAGTTTCTACATAAACTTATTACATTGTAATAGGTTTAGAATCGAGTAAGCATTAGCTTGGAATCAGGATACCTAATATCAAGTATACACATCCTCCAACTGATTTGGATAAAATTGAAGGGTTAATTTAAATAGAATTAGTTAGATAATAATATACTTTAGGGGTATTAAAATTTATTTTCTATATCTTAAACAATGTTTTTAATTTTTACGTTTTACTTTCAACAATTTTATCATTTCTATAAAACAACTGTTATATTTTGATACGTTTAAATTTCACTAATTTTACATTGTATGATCTGATTTTATTAGAAGTTATATTGTACAACCTACTAAATTACTCATGTGGGAGAAAAAATATATGTTTTTTTGACTGAAAATCACCCCTCTAATAATTCCATATCACTTGCCTTTTTGGAAAAAAATTGGCATCACAACCTAACTCTTCCTAGATCTGGAGAATATTTCTATTTTTTTCTGATACCAACAATCGTAGCAGTGTTATACTCTTCTTGTGTTTAGTTATTTTTCTAAAAAAAATAATCATACCATAAGACTATTAATTTTAGTTAGTTTTTCAAAACATATTTTAGTTTCATTAAACTATGTAAAATAAAAATGATATTTTTTGTTTGATATGTCAATAATTTTCAACTAAATGATTGATAATTTGAATCCAATACATAATCCTATTTTTGATATTTTCAATTATTAATATAATAGAAATCAGATGAAGATGTTTTTTTATTAATATTCATGTTGATCATTTTATTATAATGATCTAAAATTATAGAGATATCATGAATATATTATCTATATTTACATGTGAGAAAAAGAATTAATATCAATATAATTTGGAATTATAGAACCCATTACTTTGTTCCGTGACTCAAAATATGTACAATCATACTTAATTATGTGTAATAGATATAAAAATATTAAGAAATATATATATTGTTAAATTTGGGAAATCCAAAGTTCATAAAACCATTGGAGTTATGTTTCTTTTTGATTATTAGGTTTTAGTTTTTCTTTTGAGAGAATGGGTTTCTTAAATTCATTAGTGATTTATGATTATAATTACCAACTTCTAATCACTTTTTCATTAAATGTTTTTATATGATCAACTTGTTAAAAAATAGATCAATTTTTTTCCTAATGAATGGGAATCTAGCATGATATTGATAGTTGATACTAAAAATCTTACAAACCTAATCCTAGATGATTTTATTGGTTCCATGATGCAATATGAAATTCATAAAAAATTAGATTCTAATAAAAAGAATGCCTTAAGAAAAAGGTTAAAAAACCAAGAGAAGATTAATAATAAAATGGAAGAATTCTATTTGAGATACCAATGATACTTAGAGTGATAGGGAAAATCCACTGTATTTTGATTACAATAGTGATTTATGAAGTGAGAGTAGTTGGATGAACAATGGATTTTATGCTAAAATTTATCAAAATAAAAAATTCTTCATGGGAAATTTAATAACTAAAACACATAATTTGTTTTATAATATAAATTTTATTTAAATTTAGCTAATAACTATAGTACCACTTTTTCAAAAATGATGAATAATTCATTTTAATTTGATGAAATGGAAGAAAAATAAAAAATTGACAAAATAACTTGACACTATATAGTAAAATTTTAAAAAAGTAGAAGATATTATTTCATAACTCACTTATGAAATTTCCAAGCATACGATCGAGAATGATGCTAAATATAAACTTATTCCAATTAATGATGATCAGAATTTAGTTGAAAAAAATAAGTTTTAAATTAGTTATTTTAAGAATTGTATATATAATTTTAATTCTATTAGTGAGAAATTTTACACGATATTAATACACTTTAAACCAAATAACACATATTTAGGAATATTGTTTTCATTCAAAATTTCAAATTTCGAGTCAAGTTACTTTGGTCGAAAAAATGAACCATTTTTGTACTAAATATCATAAAGGAGGTCATTAGAATTTTTTATTTGAATAAAGTGTAATATCCAAGATCTTATAAATATTTTATTTATAAATATCTCACAGTTGTAAAACATAGAATATTTAGAAATATGTGGGCTCTTGAGTGTCTATTTGCTAAAATTAATAGACCCAAGAGAGTTTTGATACCGAATTTGCAGTCTTTACAATTTAATGAAGAAAAGATAAGTAATAAAAGAAAGAATATATTTTACATGGATCATATTTTTTCTTGATATATTATTGTAGACAGTTCTAATTTTTGTAAATTATAAAAAATTGAATGGTGGATGAGTCACTTTTGGATAAAATTCCAAAATTTTAGTTACTAGTATGGGTGATGTTTTCAGTCCAGGTATGAATTTAAATACTAATTTCCATCATGTTTTATATATTAAAAACAACCTCATTATCATTATTAAATTATGTGATTAGGGTTACTCTATAATCTTTGGGAATGATAAATGAACCGTTAATAGTTCAGATGATGTTTATATGTTATCTACTAATAAGCACAATAATTATTACATTACTGACTTAAAAATATGTTAATTGTTGAAAGTAACATTTCCTAAGTGTGGTTAAGGATAAGTATTGAGTTTTTTCATATGAATTTATGTAACTATAATGTATATACCTTAGCTAATATTTCCCAGAAGGAACTAGCGAAGGGATCTTTTCCAAAATGGTAAGCAACAGAAGTTAAATTTTTAGTTTGTTGATGAAGTACCAACATTCATACCTTTATAGTTTTTGTAGTTGGTTATTTTTGATCCTACAAATTTAGGAAGCATCAAATGAAATAACTAATCTTATTTCATAGTTTATTATTACACTAGATACACTTGGGTTTTATTTTCTATATCTTAATCCAGAATCACATTCATTATTTAAATCTTTCTCTCATTTTGTTCAAAATGAGATAAACCTATCGAATTTCTCTTTCAAGAGTGATCATGTTGGAGATGTTGTAAATTATGATTGAAAAACTTTTTATAGTGATAAATTTATTACTCTCAATATATATTCATAAATAACTCAATAATAAAATGGTATAGTTAAACTAAAGAATTGTGCTATTTTAGAAATTACCCAAACATTACTGTGTGAATATTCATTTGCTAAATATTTTTGGGCCGAATATATAAGTATTTCCTTATATACTATAAATTATGTTTTAATATATACAATATTTTAAAAACCCATTATGAATTATTTATTGAAATGAAACCTAAAATTAATTACTTTAATTTTTTTAGATACAAATATTCATCCTGAATACTAAAGATAATATTCATAAATTTGATCTCAAATATAATCAAGAAATATTACATGGTTATTCCACCAATAGTAAACTATCCCTTTTTTCAACAAATGTCTAAGAAGTTTTGAAAAAATGGTTCATTTAAAGTTTGATGATATTAATCCTTACTCAAAATTAGAAGGCCTAGAATTTACTGATCTGGATTTCGTTTTTGTAACCCCTCTTAATTAATTATCAAAATCCAAATACAATCTATTGGACAAAGAAATATTTGATGATATATTCATCAAATCAAGAATATTAAAAATTATATCAATGGATGTTAACCCTTTGACAAGATGTTGACTAAATTTATCTTTTACATATATAGAAGTATATAATAAGGAACCATCCTAGTGATAATATCATTGGTGATATAGATCAACTAGTAAAATATTGCTATTAACTTATAAGTGAATGTGATAATCTTGTATTTATATATCAATTTTAACCTATAATATAATATTATTGCATAGGTGATGATAGTTGGATAGTTTCTATACAAGATAGACTCAATTATTTTGAATAGTACTTGGTTTGAACCTCAGTTTAATGTATGAAGGATCTCTCAATTATTGAAGTAAAGTGGGTCTTCTAGAATAATTGTGATGGAAATGAATTTTTTTTGGAATAAAGGAATACTACTTTCGAAGTTTCATAATCCAGAAGAGGGAATATATTATGGAGAAACATTTACATCGATATCTATGCTTGGGTTCATCTGACCACTACCTTATTTTGAAGCATATATTAATTTTAATTTATATCAAATAGATGTTTTGAGTGCATTCATTAATGAATATGTTTAATATGAATTTTATGTCTAAAATCCTTCTGGTTTTTAAAACATAAATATTTTAAAAAATCTTTTTAAATATACTAAATAACTCTATAGATATAAACATACATTTAGAGCCTAGTATGATCATTTTGATTTTCTTTAAATTGATTTTTATGAACGAATGGATGGAACCACTCATTTTGTTGGAAAAATATTTAAGGGAACCATCATTGTTAAAATTTATGTTGATGAAATTATTTTTTTCTCAACTAATAAAACTATTATAAATAATTTCATGGAACCTACATAGAGTGAGTTCTATATGAGTATGATAGATGAACTTAATTTCATCATTGGCTTCCAAATAAATAATACACTAGAAGGAACTATTTTAACTCAACATAAATTCCTAAGAGATTAACTTAAGAATTTTGGATCTTAAATTACCTTAAGTATTAACACCCAGGTAGGAATCTTTTGTAATCTTGACCTTGAAAAATATAAAAAATTAGTATATTAAACAATGTTTAGAGGTTTTTTCAAAAGATTACATTTCCTAGAAATCATCCATTGGATATTATAAATATTCTTTTTACTTTTTATGAGTATCTAAGAAAATTCTAATAAATACCATCCTAAATTAGTCAAAATAAAAATTTTCAACCTCAAAAGAACTCCATAACATGGCTTATTCTATTCATGCGTATCTAAGTTAAATTTTAATAGTTATTATAATATTTATTTTTAGACTGTATAATGTATTGGAGGAAAACATCAAAAACTTTTAATTTCTTAGGGTAGTCTCTAGTTTCATGGTCCAAAAATAATGAACATTCATTTGTAATTTACCCAGATGAATCTGAATATATGTCAGATGAATGTTTTTGTTCTCAATTATTTTTGATGAATCACACACTTAGAGTTATTTTGTTTAAGGGTCACTCAAATTCCAGTTCATTGTGACAAAACAAGAGCTATTATGTTGTCTTAAAACCCATCACATCACTCACAAGATAATTGTATCGATATAAGATATTATTTCTTTCACGAAAACACATAAAAATGAGATATTATTCTTATGGTTATAAAAATATAAAAACATATTAATGAAAATTTCATGAAACCTTTAAATTTTGATATATTTGAATACATTAAAGAAAATTTAGGCAGGATCACCTCAAAGTGATCATAATTTATGATCATTATTTTCATATCTTATGACTTTGTAAAGCACTCAAAGAAAGGGGAGGAAATTATTTATTTTATAATTATTTGAAATCTTCATGTTGGAATATTATATTTTCCATCTATTTGATGAATAAAATATCAATGAACAATTTTTTTCAAAATTTGTTTATACTTCTACCAGACTCACACCCAATAAAAGTTATCCTTTAAGTTAAAATTAATAGAAAATAATTTATAAAAGGTAAATTTTACTTCATGCTTAAATTTAATGAGAATATACCATATATTTCTCTAAGTATTTATATATTATATATTCTTCATACTCTAATGATCTAGATTTTACTTTTTTTTCTAATGATATTTTTTTTCAAAATTTTTGAAATATATTATGCATACATAATATATAAGTTTTTAAATATGTTACATCTGAGTACTGTAAAATATTTTAAATATATTATGTATAAACAATGAAGTGGTTTTAAATATATTAAATATGGAAAATATAGGTATGGATATCTTCTATATTACTCATTATATGATTTTTAAAAAAAATTGAATGTCCTTAATATCCTTAATATTTTGATACTTCTTTGTTTATTCTTACAATATAAATATTTTATGTTTTTATAAGATTAATATTAATTTTTACCGAGTAGGTTCGCTAATACTTTAAATTTTACATTGTTAATAAAAATATATACTCTTTAAAAAATTAAAGTAGTTTTATTTATTTTTACTAAAGTCTATTATTGTTTATATATAATAAAGTATAAATAATATTGAAAATTATTTGGAACTAATTTCTTCAGAATTATTTCATATGTTTGCATATGAAGAAAAATCTAGGAAGTTTCTTCTCTTTTTTATTGTTATCATCTTTTAAAAATGTAAAAAAACTATATGTTCCATGACCATGCCTTCATAACCCTAAAGACCAGGATTTGTGAGAGCCTCTCTTGTGATACTCCAACTAAACTATTAATTAGTAATTCCTCAATGATATTTTCAATAAGTTTTTTTTCTAAATAGAGTCTTGATATATAATTTATTGAATGGTTGAACCAAATTCTTCCACCCACAATATGAGTTAAGACTCTTTGATCAAAAGTGAGAGTAAAAGCGTTCTATTTTTCTTTTTTAAATAATTGGTAGAGGAAATTTCTGGATGGAATAAAAATTATCAAAATAATATTTATTTACTATTATAAATTCATTTTACAGCTCAAATGGAATTAAAATTTATAGAATTTATGAATGTTTTTTTCTTACTTAATTTTAATTGTTTTTCAATTACTCTTATTTGTTTGGTTGTTTTTGACCTTCACAATGGGGAAATATAAAATTTGGTAAGTTTACCTTAAATCTCATAGGTGATAAATTTTTATTAAATTTTATATTAGTCTATAATTTTTATATCTATTATGGTGAGAAATTGTTTTCTTTAATTAAAAGTGATAAATTAAGGATAAGTTTTTATTTAGGAGAATAATTATAAAAAGGGGGAGAATTTTTCTATAGGAAGGAAATTTTTAGAAAAATAATTTTGTAAGGTTTTTTGAAATCCTTTTCTGTTTCTTAAAGAAGATGTTAAAATATCATAGATTCTATATCCAGGGGGAATTATTAGAAAATACAAGGAGTTTTCTTTTAAATTTAGTTAAACATATCATTTCATATGTGTATTTTGATTGTCAAAATGGAAGATATTATCGAGTTAATGAATATTATTATAACAACACAACATTTAATTATTTAAATATCCCTTAAATAATACTATATTAGATATAATATTATACATGAAACACCAGTTTTAAATAAACAAAAATATATAATAAAAATACAATTATTTAAATATGACTACAATAACCTAACTGTGGGTTTAGTGTGTATGAAGAAGAAGATAAAAACTATGAAATATATCTAGAAACATTTTATTAATAAAACTTTATAAATTAATTCCTTTCAAATAATAACTCAATTTTAAATAAAATCATATATGATTAAAGGTGATATATTTTCAAAAACATATTTTATATGCACAAATTATTTTTATCAAAATAAATTAATATAATAATTATATATAAATGTTTTAATGAAATTTATATATATAATATAGTTATTAAATTTACTTAACAATCACCTAATGGTCTTTACTAGATAAGGAATGAGTATAAATTCATTTTGTACTTCAAAAATACATTTTCTTCAGAAACTGTTTTTTGCACGGATATCATGATTAATTTTCCAATTTTAGAAAGTGTATTTTAAAAAATAAGAATATTGTTTTAAATTATCATTTCAAAATAATATCAGGACGATGTTTTTTTATTTTTCTAAAAAGGTTGATTTATTGATGAACACCAAAAATATCGATTTTGTAAAAACTGCAATTTCATTACTTTTAATCAAAGTAATTTCCATATTCAATTTGGTTTTGTATTTGTTTTAAAGTCACAAAAATATAATTTTACTAAAATAATCCAATTAAATTCATGCTAATAAATATTATAGTTTATTTTGGTATGAAATCATTTTTATGCTTTAAATGGGAATTTTTCAAAAAATTATTTTTACTTGCAATTCAAACAATTATATTAATATTAATTTTTAAAACTTATAGAAATTAAATCAGAGAAAATGTATTACATATTTTGAATAAATATATCAAATTTATGTAATAATTATCATTTCATTTTTAGTCATAATGAATAATAAACATGGTAAAAGTTCATCACCACACTAAAGGGTAAATAGAGTTAATCAAGGATGAAATTATGGGATGAGGCTTTAAAATATATCAAAAAACATTAATTAATCACATTTTATGTCATTATTTAATCAATCGAAATCATAAGGTTGAAAATATAGCAATTTTATTCCACATTCTTGTGATTATGGGATATATATAATATCAAGTAAAGAGTAATTACAAAATTTCACTCTCTTATTTATTATGTTTTCAAGATTTGGATATATGTAAAAATGATATATTAATTAATATATTTGATAAAATTGATGACTAATACATTATAATTATTATATTAATTTTATTTTCTTTTTAGATATTGTACAATTACCTTTATCACTTACAGAATGTCGACGCAACTCTTATGAAAGTTGTAAAAAAAGTAAGTAAAATATTTTAAAAACATTAAAAGTAATATTTTTAGATAAATTATAGTGTTAAATTAATTTATAGGATAATTAAATTTCATAAATTATAGTTAAATATATTATAATTTAATTCCTATTTTATATTGATGTCATTGATGTCAAATTTTATGTATTGTACATAAAATGACTTTAAATGGAATTTAATGTTTAAAAATTATTTTTAATTATGTATAAATAAATATAAATATAATGATAATTCAAATGTATGGGAAATTTTCTATAATATCATGAATATTTTATATAATTTCCACTTGACATATTTAAAATTACTTTAATGACCCATAAAGATTGAATTTTTTTTTATTACAGTTATGGTTGAATAGGATTAATGAGGGGGTTAAACCAAAATACAAGGTTTAAAATAACACTTAAACTTTACTAAATTTAATTTTTTGAATTTATTTTGACCATATACTCATTAAATTTTAATATATTTTACTTTGGATCCATTTCAAATGTTTTAGACACATATTATAAATTATCATTTCATGTATTTATAGGATTGCTACCCAACTCACTTATAAAAGGGCACCTCATATCCTTTCTCCCTAACACCTCATAATCTATTTAGTTTAGAAAATATCTACCCAAATACCTTCCTATATTTTCTATACACTTCTTATATCTTCTGGTATTTCCCTAATATTATCTTAATAAGGCTTAAAGTGTAATCTAAAAGAGAACTTTTAATGAGTAGGTATAAATATTAAATAAGTTTATTAAATTTATTTCTTCTTGTAAGTCCATAATTTCTATTATAACTATTATAATATAACAAAATAATTATATTAAATATACTTAAATTTTATTTTTATAAGGGTATAACCCTTATTCATATCCTTTTCAATCCTATAGGAAATTTAAAATTGCTCATGCGTTTGTGTGTACTACCACCTCCACAATGCAATGTGTTTCATTTTTCATCACCAAATAATATAGATGGTTATTATGATGGTTTTTATGGATATATAAGAGATTAATGAAATAATTATAATTTGTTAAAGATAATATATTTCATTACATATTACCCATCCACCCGTCAAAGAATAATAACGCCACTCATGAATAAGTGAGAACTATCACCTCCATGAAGCGTGTGATTCATTTTTCATGTTCATGTTTCAATGATGATAATAAAATTTTGTTTAATGTATTATAATGATAATTATTTCTTGATTAATATTTTTTAGATTATGTAACCATACCCCTTTTACGAAGGTCAACCTATCAAAACTATTTTTTGATTTTGAATTGAATGTCCTCAAAATATCTGACATGACCTTAAAGAATTTAGTCTCAAAATAAGTCATGTTAATAAATGAAATATAAGGAATAATGATAATGAAAAAAATATAAAATTAATTAGTAAATTAGAAAACAAATATAATTTTCATAATCCATATTTAGGTAATATAAAAATTAACTGGGGATACGTGGTAAAGGATTTTACTTTAAAACCTTGTTTTGAAGTTTTCCTTTTAAAATATTTGTCCTCCATGTACATGTTCATCAAATGTTTAAATAATGTTCATATTAATGATTAAAATAATTTTAAAGGTAATTATCAAATATTTTTTAACTTCATTAAAAATTATTAAAATGAAACTTTTCAAATGTTTTCCTTACGACTAACTTTCGAATTTAAACAAAAGTTTTAAAAGAATGGTACTTTTTAATGTATATAGAATGAATGTATTTTCATGATATAATTACGATTAATTTATTTAAATTTTAATTTAAAATTCTCTATGGTTACTCTAAAAGAATGTAATTTCCAGAATATTTTAAATTTTATTAATTTTAAAAATCATATAAATAAAAGGATATTACTATCATATTTTCAAAGTATGGTTTAAGTGGGTATATAAAGGAAATTTTGATCTATCTCAACATGATTTAGTGATTATTATGATATATTGGGGATATAATATAATTCTTACATCCACCTTGTTTATATGGATGACTAATGATCATGTTGTTCTGTTTATTGACAGGGTAAAATATTGAAATTTTGTATACCTGATTTTCAAAATGAATATTTATATTGATAAAGTATTGTGTTATTATTAATTTATTCCATATGATGAATGAATTGAACATAGTTAGTGATGAGATGGGTATAGTTATATATATCCTATCGATGCATTGGTAGGTCTCATGAGACAAGCTATCTTAGATATTTGTTATATGGAACCCCAATTATTTATGATGTTATGACATGAAGACCTGATGATGTGTTTATGATTTCTAAGAATAGTACCTTGATAATATGATTATGTTTTCTATAATTTTTCCTTCCATAATTATTTAATCATTTGTAGTTATCTATGTGATTATTTATATCTTTTTCCTTAGATATATTTCATTTTATAGTTATTAATGGTTTTTATGGAAATAACGTGATTTCATAAGATATGAAAATGAACATCGATTTAAAATATTTTTTTTTCAATATAATATGGGTAAAAGGTTGATTTCAAGGAAAATATTTCATGTTTTTCAAGAAACCGTCGTGAATTATGTTTTTTCCTTTATGATTTCTCCTGAAATATTATAGGAAAAACTTTTGAATTTTTTTGATGTATTCAAGTAATTATTTTAAACTCAATATTTATTATGAGAAAATGAAAACATACTTATGGGTTTTCATGAATTTAAATGGATCAACAGGATACCTTTGTTTTTATATCCCTTAATGAGATTTTTTATTTGAATACAATGTTTTAAAATGTTTTTGAAAGGCATTATGGATCATTAAGAACTATTAGAAGGACTATATTTCTATTATGGGGATCCTTCTTAAAATAAGAGATTTTTTTTGAATGGAAAACGAGTTTAAATTTAAGAATCATAATTGTTTGGAATAAAATATGAATAGAGTGGATGTTTATAACTTTTATTTTATGGTTTTGATGTGTAATATTTTTTCCTAATACTCACAAACTCTAAACCAAAATGATCCCCAAAATGAACGAAAGTTCAACCCATGTTATAAATAATGTAATTATGGGCTATGTAATGTGTTATAGTTGGTATTAAAAGAATGGTTTAGATAACTATTTATACTATAATGATTCATATGAGGATATTTTTAAAATTCTAGATACCATCACAGGTTAATAAGTCTATGGTTGATAATAGGTTCAAAGGAAGAAATACCCCTTTGTGGGTTTATGTGATGGGAGTAGAAGATGATTAAGGATATTTTGGGATATGTTTATGGGAATTAAACCCTTAGGGTTTTCTCCTGTTTTAGTAAAAATGTTAATTTAGGAATTAAAATTTAATATTTTGTGGACATAAGTTTAATGGTATTGATAACCATTATTCTTAATATGATCTTTTTTTGTTAAGTTAATTACATTCAATTGGATTTAGAGTTATTTCATTTATGGAACGTATGATTTATCATATAGGTTACAATGGTATTGAAAATTGATTTGGTGAATGTGTGATTATTGGTAATTTTAAATAAGTTAACTCTATTGGTTAAATTATATGAACCAGGTAAATGAAATTAATTTTTTAAAAGATGATATTTTATTTAAAGAAAAATGTTTGAGTAATTTTCTAGAAGTAAATTTTATTTTATTTTGGATTTATGGTGATTCAGGTAATTAATGGGAACCATTAGGATATTTTTTAGATTATGTACCGCCCTGAACCTAGTTACCTAGATTCGGTGCAATATTTTTATACATTGGCATGATTACAAGGAATCAAGTCCCGAAGGACCGATTAGTTTGGCTGTCTTGGAAAATAGATTACATACATGAATGTTACAGTGCACTTTATAACATACAAAACAACGTAAATAATCCTTTATTAACTCCATTATTACCTTGGCATAACCTTTCATATTAATCACAATACACTTCTTTGAATCCCAGGAAAAATAAAACATAGAAAGGGGTGATCTCAAACGCTCAGTTAGTGTATGAAATACAGGGGAAACTTTCATAAATAAGCATAAACATTAAAGGCAATGTATAAAACTAAAACAAAAGCCTTTTCAACATAAAATTCATCATAATATTGAAAAAATTAAATAATGTCATTTACTTACTCACATGGATACTCTACTAGTCGAATAATCACAAGCAATATCAAAAACCACTTTCATAATGATGGAATGAATAATGCCAGACTATCATATCCACATAGTCAAGGACTTGTGCCAAGACTACAAAAAATATTTTGTCAAGGACTTGTTCCAAGACACTAGTTTGTCTCATGAGACCGATCTATGCATCGAGGAGCTATAGCGGGCTCCACCCATCAATTACTAAATCCAATGCATTCCTCATATAAAAAGGTTTAAACATAACATAAACATTCATATTAAAACTATCATAATAAATGTCAATACATTATCCATAAACCATAAATTGTGTAAAAATAACACATCCACATTCAAACATATCACAAAATCCTTCAATACAATATGGAATATTTGTATCATAATAAATCAACTTCAAACAATTTTAAAATCCATCAAATGATGTTGACATAAATGAAAATGATTTGTAAAACTATTTGATAGAAATATCCATTTTTTATGAAAAAAATTAAAATAGTCACATAATTTAAAAAGGAATAAATTTAAAGACATTTTTGTATAAAATTTTCACATACCACTTTGAAACTTTTGAATGGAATTAATATTTTAAAAACATTCATATCCATATAAATAAATCCTTAAAAACCATTTTGAAGACTAGGAAATTAACGAGAATGATTTAGAAGAATAAATATTTAAAAAATTTGAAATGATGTTTTAGTAAAAAATTACCTTAAAATAATCCCTTTTAAAAATATTTCATGAAACATGGGCATGGATAATAAATATGTTCCAGTAGATACTTACGTAAACACAACCTCGAATAATAAAGAGCTTGTGAAATTAACCCTTACTAATTTGGTAACTTACGAATCATACACCTCATGAAAGCGGTATCATACAATTAATATGTATATACACATAAATTAAACTGTATTACACAAATAATACAATTATGGAAAAAACATACACCACACAAAAGGTAATAGTGGTAGTATGGCACAAATCTCATGGGAATAAGGACTGAGATGAAAACCCCTTACCTTGCACTTTCCATTAGTCGAGGGTACGTTTAAAGTCTTGTATGAAGACCTTAATATGTTATTAAATTAAATTAGAACCATATTAATATTTATGATATCATAAATTATTAATTTATGACTTTATACTACCCATTTAATAATAATTTCCATGTTAAATTAACATTTCGGGTAATAATCGCTTTCTTTATCGTACATGTTTTATCTTGTTACTCTTGATTGTATCACCTAGATCATGATTTAAAAACTTCAAGAATATATCACATTATTTATATATCATATATATATTTAGTAAATAAATATGTATAATGGACATATATATGAAATAGAAAACATCGTTTATGGAGACGGTAGTCCGTATGTATGCATAAATGCTGTTTCCGTTTTCGTATCGTATTGAACGGAAGTAAGTGAATAAGATATATATAAGTACATAAATACTTATATATATAAATATATATATATATATCTTTAGTAGAATTATTATGTCATATATTACATACTTATTATTAAAATATTTTTATAATCGTTTATGAATGGTGAACTTGGAAATGAATCTCATCGCGTTGTGGAGACGGTAATTCGTACGTACGCACGAGCGAAAATATCATTATTTTGATATTAAAATAATATATAATTGGATGGTATATCATATATACAGAATCATTATCAATATATATTTATTATTTACATCAATTACACAACATTATTATACCCATCCAAATAATAATTTATTGAATAACAATTTCACCACGATGTGAAGACAGTAAGCCGTACGTACGCACGTATGGTGACATGTTATTCAAAGGATAGATAGGATAATGAACATAGTTGTGCCTTATTTATAATAAAATCACATTATATTGAAGATACTGGAGTTATTATTTTATAATAGAAACTACAAAGAGAGAGTAAGTGGAAGAATAAGAGAACTTGAAAGAGGGTGGTGAAATCATTACCTCTTCTTCGGGTTCTTCATTTTGATTTGATCAAAAGGTATCCTTAGGTTGGATTTATGATAAAAATAATTCCTCTAAGATTAAGTGAGAGAAGTTGGGATGATATTTTGGCAGGGTTTGGTGGAGCCAAATGGCATTGGGGTGTGATTTTGAGAGAAGGTGAGGTGCCCTTTTATAAGAGGGGTGAGGGTCACTTTAGGAAAAGATTAAAGGATTAATTTATTATACACTCATATAAGGTTTATAATGGTTTAAAATGAAATTATTTATAGCCTTAGGTGGTTATGGGTCAAAATCCTCTCATCCAATAGGTTTTAGACAAGTTTAGGTTACCATTTTAAACTTATCTTTTAGATTTAACTCTTAGTTAAATAGTTTAACCTATACCGTGCACTACTAGAATAATTGGCTTCTGCGCCTAGGAACACGGGAGACCGCCAATGGCGGTCACTATTGACAATATTAGCGACCTCCAATGGCGGTCGCTAATGCTGAAAAAATTACTCGGGATATTTCCCTCCCCCGCCACTGTCTTCCTCGTGTCCGCCGCTGCAACTCCATGTCGACGTCGGTGTGACCCCCGCCGCCGCCCTACCACTCTCAGTCAACCTCGTCGCCACCCCTCGTTCTCTCCCGACCACTCTCGGTCAACCCCGTTACCCTTCACACGACCGCCACCCATCCCCCGAGCCTTCCCAAATACCATAACGCCATCTCCTCCTCCTTCGGCCACCGTGTATCGGCCATGGTCGGCGGCCGTCCATCTCATTCCAAACCCCAGCACCCCGCGTCCCTGCTCACATCCAACGGATGCTCGAAGCAAAATTCCAGGCAGGTTTTTAGGGACCTCCAGAGGCGGTCGCTGTTGAACAACAGCGACGACTCAATTTCGACCGCCAGAAGCGGTCACATGGCGGTCTGTAGAGGGCTTTAGCGACCGCTTTTGGCGGTCGCTAAAAACCATATATCTAGTAGTGGTGTCTTCTTGTATTCTTACTATATATGGTAAATAAAATTATTATAAACTTCCAAGAGAACCTAAAGTGGCTCATTAATTACATATATAATATTATTTATGCCCTTTGGCCGAACCTTACATTTTTAGGAATATTATATCAACTGATAATGTAATATTTGTTTTAAATATTAATTTATGTCAATTTTGACACTATTTGGTATTTTGTTTTTGTAAAAGTCATCACCACTTGATTACTTAAAAAAATACACATTTAATCATCCCTAACATGTCATCGTCACCTAGAAAATTCTTGGATGTAATAAAAACATTGAAATTATATTTATTTTAATATTTATAATAGCATTTATTTGATTCTTTCATTAATAAGGTAATTATTGCATCACCATTGTGTCATAAATAAATATAACTATTTAATGTCTAAAAATTATAAATAAAATAAAATTATGTAGGAAATCATTTTATATTTCCAATTAATATTTGTAGTCGAATTTATCTTATGTTTAACCCTATATTAAAAATGTTTTAGTTATTAAACATTGATTTTAACTCTTTTAACTCTACTTTGAATTAAATAATAATAAATGTCCTAATCTAATACAAGTGGATCAAAGAGGTTCATATTTTATTCATAAGGATGTTTCTGGACGAATTATACTTAACCAATAGAATTAGGATGTGTTTTAGGGTAATAAAATATCATTTTTACCCTTAAACACCATATTTACTTTTAACTATGGTAAATAAAAGTAAAAAGTTACTATTCACCAAAATTATTTTCATCTTATTGAACCTCATTTTTCTTACTAATATAAACCATGTCTATCAGATATTTGAAATTACACTCACAGAAGTGGTAAAATTATGTTTTATGTGAATTTGGAAATTCTACTAGGAGGTGGGTAAAAGACGATGAAAAGTTTAATAAAATTTTTATATATCTAAAATTATTATAATCTGAATCCAAAGAATTAAATTGAAATTATATAGGTATTATGTATCTATTTTGATCTAAAATAAATTTAAATAGAAAATCATTATTTAAATAAAAATTTGGTTTAAAATTATAACTTAGTGTTTTCACTATTCATCTTAAATTGAAAGTTTTCAGAAAAATACCAAAAATTAGTCCTAAGATATATTTGATATTATGAATTCAAAAATGATGTATATTTTTCTAAATTCTAAACATATAATTGGCATTAATTAATTTAAAATAAATTCCCGTTGTTAAAACAAAGAGTGTGTTATTAAGAAACAATAACTATCAAAAGATTGATACTTGTTTATGTCGAACTTCAAAGTGAAATTAATTCAAATAAATAAAATTGGATTAAATGGTATAAATTTATTCTAATTACAGTTTAAAACCAATTAAAAAGATAATCTAACAATATAAATAAATTATAATAAAAGGCACTTTTGAATTAAAATACAATATTTTTCACTATTCATTAAAAAAATGAACTTTATTGGAAAAATTCCAAAAAATTACGCAAAGTAAATATTGATTTTACCATTCTAAATAATAAATTCATTTAGTAAAATTGAATATATATAAGTTTAAAATATTTTATTTAAAATGGTTTATCAATTAAAAGTCGGTAAAATTGCATTTTTACAAAAAAATACTTCTTTTATCTGAAAAAATGAATTTGTTCTTAAATTATTTCTAAGAAACAATAATATGGATTAATAAATTATAAGGATTATATAAAGATCAAAATTTTGTTAATACTATTCATAACCTCTTTTGAATGGCTAGTTTGGTTATGTGAATTTATAATCATCTAATGTTGCTTGGATATAAATATAAAATTTATCTCAGAAGAATACGAGATCAAATATTTCTGATTTTTTTCTTTCCAACTTGGTCCGGAATATTTGGATGAGTTTTAATATTTGTTACATATTAAATGATTTAAGTTGAATTTTGGTTATTAATATTTATGTTTTGTAGATTAATTTTGAATTTATTCATATTATGGTTTATGCATATTGGATATTTTCTTAACTTGTGATAACATTTTTTGTTTTAGATTAATAAATAAGAACATTAGAAATAACTTATAATGATTTTCAGGAACTTTTGAGACATTAGATGTTGAATTTTTTCCTCCAGGCATGAAAAATTAATCATTATTAGGATGATTCACATCGAAGTATGAAATAATACTTATAAAATGGGATGAAATCATGTAAGTCAATTTTTTCATACTTTTTTTATCCAAATGGAAAAACAATTTCTGAAACTCAATAAAAATGAAGAAAAAATTATCATGTCTTATGTGGAAATTAATACTCACATACAAGGTATTCGTATAGAAAATAATTTTTAAACATAACTTATATAGAGGTACATTCATAATAAGTTTCCTCATATTTACTTTGAAATTAATGTTCATTATAAAATCTATATATAATTTTATTACTGTGTTATGATAATTTTATTTTGAGAGAATCAAATTTAAAAAGTGAGGCTAACTGTTTTTTAATATGTTGAGAATATAACACCCCAATAATTTAATATGTATTTTTTATAAATAATACAATTTTCAATATCATGTAATACACACAATACCTAGCTTAATCAAATACTGATATACTATTAAAATATTATTATTTAAATTTGACTATTATGACATAGCCATTGGTTTTGAAGGTATAAATATGACTATCCTAATTATTAAATATATTTAGATAATTTTTCTTATTAAAAAATTACTAATTAATGTCTAGGAAATAAAAAATAAATTTTAAAAAAAAACTATATAAGAATAAAAGAGATATTTTTTAAGAAACATTTTTTAAATGTAAAATGTTATTTGTCAAAATAAATCAAGTTAATCACAATAGATGAATGATCTTAATAAAATTTATAGCTAATATATTTAATAAATCAAATTAACATTCATTTAATGGTGGTTACTGTGTAATTAATTAGTATAAATTCAGTTTATAATTTAGAAATACATTTTCATTAAAAAATGGTTTTGTTAATTTTTTTCATGGATATAAATATTAATCTATGACAACTTTAGATATTTAATTTTATAAAATAGGGATCATTTGTTAAACCATAATTTAAAAATAATCTTAACATAAGTTTTTTTATTCTTTCTAAAAAGGTTGATTTTTGGTTGAATAGTGAAAAATAATGATTTTGCAAAAAAATATCTCTTATTAACTTTAAATAAATGTAATCTCCATATTACATTTTGTTTGGAATTTTTATTAAAGTAACATAATTTTAATTTTTTTATACATAATCTAATAAATTATGTGATAATCAACATTATAAATGATTTTTTTATAAAATCATATTTATGCTTAAAACATGTCTTTTTTTAATCTATTTTTCATTGCACTGGATGAAATTAAATTAAAACTAAATTCTACCACTTATAAAAATAAAATAAAAAAAATTTATTTCCATATTTAAAATTCTAATATTCTAATTACCTAATAAGGTTCATTTCATTTTTAGTCATAAATAATAGTAACCAGGGAAAATTTTTTCACCACTGTAAAGGTTGAAATGGGTTAATCGAGGTTGATATTTTGGGAAAAGGCCTAAAAATATCTCAAAAACCATCCTTACTATCATTCTTTGTATTTATTTAATCTATAATCATTATAAATTCTAAAATATATAAATTTTATGCTACTTCATTTTGATTGTGAGGTTTAGATTATTTTATGTAAAGAGTAATTACAAAATATCACTCTCTCCCACTTATTTTGATGTTATGATTTAGATATAGATACAAATGTTATATGAATGAATATATTTGATAATATTGATTTATAATAAATTTTATTGATTATATTAATTTTTTTAATTTCTAGATATTTAATATTTACCTTGAGCACATATGCAATGTCGACGCAGTGCTTGTGAATGTAGTAGAAAAAGTAAGCGAATTATTTTAAAAACATTCAAATATTGTAAATAGTCTTGGAAATTACTTTCAATGGTTTTTAATGTTTAAAAATTATTTTTTTAATACATTATTTATTTGTTAAATACTAAATCAAATAAAATTAATTTAAATGTTTAGATTATATTTTTAATTGTTCATGTTTGTGATACTTTACATTTTTAAAATTACTTTAATTACCCTTAAATATTAAAAAATGTGTTACAATGGTTAAGGTTAAATAGAGTTAACGTGGCAGTTAAACCAAAGCATAAGGTTTAAAATAACACTTAAACATTCCTAAATTTTATTTTTTGAATTTAATTAAACCTTATCATAATTAAATTTTAATATATCTTTCTTTTTAATTATTCTACACGAGTTAGAAACATATTATATATATTCATATTTTATATATTTACATGATTGCCACCCACCTCAATTATAGAAGGGAGCCACCTCTCATATATTAATGACACCTCTTGAGCCATTTATTTTGTGAAATATCTACCCAAATACCTTCATATATTCATTATACACTCCCTATATCTTCTGGTATTCCCCTAATACCATCCTAATATGTATTATGGTGCAAGCTAAAGAAGGATTTCTCGAGAAGTGTTATAACTCTATACCAAGTTATTTCAATTTATTTATTATTATAACCCATTTAATTCTATCCAAATACTGATTATATAACAACATTAATATGTTATATATACTGAAACTATATTTTGATGATATAACAACCCTTATTCATGTCATTTTACATCTTATGGGAAATGAAAAATCCCTCATGTGTACGTTTGTACTACCACCTCCACAAAGAGATGTGTTCCTTATTTCATCACTATATTAATAGAATAGTTAAAATGATGGATTTAATGAATATATTTTACATTCAAGACAAAATTATTATTTTAGAAATATATATACATGTTAAAAATAGATAATGTTTCTCGTTCGTACATGTGGACTATCACCTCCATGGAGTGATGCTGTTCATTTTTCATGTCAGTCATTCATTAATGATTATAACAATGTATTTAAAATATATAAATTATAATTTAGAAATGATTAATATTCTATAGATTATGTAACTCTAACCCCTTTGATCATGGTCAACATATAAAAGTTTGTTTTGGGGATTATAATCCAAACATCCTCAAAATTTCCGACGTAAAATTAACTGATTTAGTAACTAAATAATTCATGATAATAAATAAAATTAATGAATTATTATAATTTAATAAACATGAAAAATATAATTAATAAAGTATGTAAATAATACTATTTTATTTTTATGGTGTTATGAAACATACAAAATTATTCGGGGCACAAGGCAATGAATTTTCCTTTAAAACCTTATTTTAATGTTTTATTTTTAAAATCAATCTCCTCTATGTCCATGTTTTTCAAATGATTTAAATTTTTTTATTTATATATAAAATATTATTAAAGGTATTATTTAACCACTTTTTACTTTATTTAAAATTTAATAAAAATAATTTTTTAAATAATTTTTATACAATTCAATTAAATTTTTACAAAAAAGGGAAAATAATTTTATTTTTTACCATACAAAGAATGGATGGATTTTTCTAATGTCATGGAAATTATTTTATTTAAATATTAATTTACATTTTTTGTGTTTATTTTTAAATAATATAATTTTATCAATTTTCTAGAAATTTTTGTTTAAAATTTTATCAAAAATAAAATTTTATTTCTCTAATGTCTTAAAAAATGGTGAAAATAGTTTTTTAAAGGTGTTTTAATCTATAAAAACATTATTTAATGATTATTATGATATACTAGGGATGTAATATAATGAAACCATCCACCTTATTTATCTATATGTCTTATGATTATGGTTTTTTATTTATCAACTGAGGAAAATATTGATATTTTGTATGCTAGTTTTTTAATATGAATGTTTATATTGTTTACAGATTTTTTTTATTTTCCTCTATAAGATGAATGAATTGGACTTTGTAAGTGTTGGGTGGGTCCATATTATAGATATCTCCTCGATTCATTGATAAGTTTCATGAGACAAAGTATCCACGAAATTTAGTATTTCCCTTCCTAATTATTTATGATGTATTGCCATGATGATTTGACGATATGTTTATGATTTCTTAGAATAAGACCTTGATGGTATGATCATGATGTATGAAATTATGAATTCCTTTATTATGAAATCATTTATTATTATCCACAAGATTATTTATTTTTTTATCCTTATATATATATATTTCATTTTCTAATTGTTGACAGTTTTTAGGGAAATATTTTGATTTTATAAGATAAGAAGATGAAATTTGATTTAAAATATTATTTATAATATACTATGGGTAAAAGTTTTTATTTCAAGGAAATACATTTATGTTTTTCAAGAATGCCTTATGAATTATGATTTCACCATTATGAATTCTTATGAACTTTTTTATGATTTTTTAGCAAAACATTGATATCAAAGTAAGTGATTATTTTAAAATCAATGTTTTTTTAAATAAATGAAAAACATAATTATGGTTTTTAATGAATTTCAAATGGATTAACAAGTTTAATTTTTTATATCCCTTGATGATATTTATTTTTATCATCCCACATTTTCAAATATTTTTCACATGGATTAAGGATGATTAAGAACTCTATAAAGGACTATCTTTCCATCATGGGGATCCTTCTTAAAACAAGTGAATGTGTTTTTAATAAAACATGAGTCTAAATTTATGAATATTTTTTTAATGAAATAGACATTTAGAGGAGGTTGTTATTTTGTATTGTAATGGTTTGATATATTAAGAGGAGTTTCCAAATTCAATAACAATATTAACAAAAAAGATCTTCAAAATATATGAAAGTTAAATGCTTGTTATAAATCTTGAAATTATATGTTTTCAATGTTATGAGGTGTTACACTTAATATCCTTGGTTTTGAAAAACTACAATATACTTAATTACAGTTATGATTTTACTTGGTGTTGGTTGTTTTTGTTTTTTTTTCTGCAGACTTAATGTGCGATCGTATGAACCATTGAAAATATTTCTCCTCCATGTACATGTTTATCAAATAGTTCAAGAATATCATTATTAATATTTCAAATAATATTAAAGTTAATCTTTAACCATGTTTTTAATTCAATAATGATTAAATGTAATATTTTCAAATTTTCTTCATATGAATCACTTTTGAATTTTTATAAAAATGTGAATAGAATATTCTATTTTAACATATACGACATGGATGGATTTTCCCAATGCCAAGGAAATTATTTTCATTGAAGATAACTTTAAAATATTTCATTGTTATTTTCAAATAATGGAATTTCCTCAATCTTCTAGAATTTTTTATATAATATGATATCAAAAGAAATGATAATTTTTCTCATATTTTAAAAGAATGTTTTAATTTTTTTTTAATGTTTTTTAAAATATTTCAACATCATTTGATGATTATTGTTGTAAAGAACCAGAAAGTTTTACGGAAATTTTTTTCCTAAATTCTTTGTAATTTTATGAGTCCGTAGTTTTTGACGGTGCCTGATTCTGAGGCTCGGTTTTCCCTGAATAAAATTTTAATGTTTTGTTCAGGTACATTCAGTAAACATACATGCAGGTTTTTATATATTTTGAACCGGTGCTCTGGATTGAAATCTGAGGACACCGATGAACTCCCAACGCCGATATTCGCTTAAGGAGACTTTTACTACAGTTTCGATTTATTATATGTGGTAGGTATGTTTGGGGTTTCTAATTAAAAATTAAATATTAAATAAAAATGTGTGTGTAAAATTTTTTTATTTATGTAATGCCCAGACCCCAGTTACCCAGAGTTAGTGCATTATTACATGATATTGGCATGATCACAAGGGATCAAATCTCAAAATACTGATCAGTTTAGTAGCCTTGGAAACACTAGAAATATTTATAAGTCTTACATTACATCATAAAATGAAAAACTACAACAACAACTTTTCTTCATATCCCCTCATACTATCCCTGCAGGTCATTCATAAAATACTTCTTCACATCCTGGGAAAAATAAAAAATTGAAAGGGGTGAGCTTAGATGCTCAGTAAGGATAATAATATAGCAGAAACTTTCATAAATAAACATAAACATTTATGGAAATGTATAACTAAAAAAAGCCTTTTAAACTTGAACTTCGACATAATATAGCAAAGACAAAATGAAATAATGTCATTTACTTTTTCACATGGATATTATAACAATCGAATAATAGCATGAAATATCAATAACCACTTTCATAATAAGGGAATTTATAATGCCATACTATCATAACCACATAGTCATGGCCTTGTGCCAAGACTACAAATATGATTTTGTCAAGGACTTGTGCCAAGACACTAGTTTGTCTCATGAGACCTACCGATGCATCGAGGAGATATAGCGGGCTCCACCTGTCACTTACTAAGTCCAATGCATTCCTCATATGAAACGTTTTAAACATAACATAAACATTCGTTTTAAAATGAGAATATCCTTTATCCCTAAACCATGAATGGTATAAAAATAACACATCCACAGTCAAACATATCACATAACCATCAATAAAATATGGAAGTTTTGTATCATAATAAATAAACTTAAAATCCATCAAAGGATTTGACATAGATGGAAATCATTTGTAAAACTGTTTGATTGAAATATCCCTTTTCATGAAAACATTTAAAATTCACACAATTTAGAAAGGAAGACATTTAAAGTCATTTTTGAATAAAAGTGTCCCTTACCACTTTGATAATTTTTAAAGTAATTAACATTTTAAAACATTCATGTCCATTTAAATAAATACGTAAAACCATTTTGAAAACATGTACATTAAAGGGAATGTTTTAGAATAATAAATCTTTAAAACATTTAAAATGATTTTGACATAGATGAAATCAAAACTATTTGAGATAAATATCACTTTTTTGAAATCATTTAACAGTCAAATAATTATAAAAGAAAACATTTACTTTGAAACTATTTTTATAATCTTGTAAGGGAAGATTTGATGATATTATAATGGCATAAAAGAGCCGCACCCACTATATAAGTTAAAAACAAACATTCTTACCTTAAATTGACGAAAAGGTCAAAAATTAGCTTGTTCGGAAAACGATTGAAAGATTCCTTTAAAAAACTTATAAAGTCAAATAAGTGTATAAATGAATTTAACCCATTATATAGTAAATATAAAAAATGTTTTGAAAGACATTTTTAAGAAACATGGATGTGGATGATAAAGAGGTCCCAGTAGATTATTACATATAAACAACCTCAGATAATGAAGAGATTGTGAAATTAACCCTTACATTGTACTTTTCTTTGGTAGAGGGTAGGTTAACCTCCTGTATAATGGTGTAATAATTTTTATTAAATTATACAAGAATCATATACATTAATATGATATCATATATGATCTTTTAACATTTCTTTGTTAATAATATCTTAGTATTATCGTCGTTTCGGGTGTTAACTGATTCGTTTTCCTTTATATGATTTGTTATGCAGGCCATGTTTGTTATGGTTAGGTTGTATATTATTTATATACAGTATGATATCAAGTCCTAAAACATTATTTCTAATTTTCAAATGAAAATTATTCTTGAATGGAAACGATGGGGAATGAATCTCATCGCGTTCGTGGAGACGGTATTTCGTACGTACGCACGAGCGACAATATCATTATTTTGTTATTAAAATAAAATATAATTGGATGGTATATCATATATACAGAATCAAAGTCATGTTTTATTTATTATTTACATTAATTACACATCATTATCAAACCCATCCAAATAATAATGTTTTTAATAACAATTACACCACGACGTGGAGACTATAAGTCGTACATACACACGTATGGTGACATGTCATTCAACAGATGGGTAGAATAATGAATATGGTTGTACCATATTTATAATAACATCTATGTATATAGAAGATACTGGAGTTATTATTTTAGAATGTAAATAACAAATAAAGAAGAAGTGCAAGAAGAAAGGAACTTGAAAGAGGGTGGTGAAAACATTACCTCTTCCTCGGGTTGTTCCTTTTGATTTTTTAAAAAGGGCTCCTTAGGTTTCCTTTCTGATCAAACAAAGGCCTCTAGGTTTAATTGAGGTAGGTTTAGAGAGTATTTGTACAGGGGTGGGCCTAGCCAAAATTCTTTGAAGGTGTGAAAGTGAGATAAGTGGGAGTTCCCTTTTATAAGAGGGGTGAGGGGCACCTTAGGAAAAAGTGGAAATATTAATTTACAATAAATTAATATTTAGTTTATAATAGCTCCAAATTGACTTAATTAGAGTATAAGGTGATTATGAGTCGAAATCCTCTCAACCAATAGGTTTTATACAGGTTTGGGTCACTAAATTATCCTTATCATTTATATTTAACACTTAGTTAATTAGTTTCACATTTACCATGTCTCTTTGTATTTTTATATTATATTGTTAATAAACTTATTATAAACATCCAAGAGAACCCCACGTGGTTCATTAATGATACAACTATCATTATATAAGTATTTCGGCAGAACCTTAGATATTTATTAATAGAATATCAATTAATAATATAATATTTGTTTCAAAAACTCTTTTATGTCAATCTTGACACTATTTGGAATTTGATTTTTGTGAAAATCATAACAGAATTATTACTTCAAAAAAAGTTAATTAAATCAACACTAACATGTCCTATTAACCTATAAAATTAGTTTAATTTATAAAAAGTCTCAAATTACTTTTATTTGTCTATTTATAATATTAATTATCTTGATCATTCATTAATACGGTAATTACTGCATTACCATTGTGTCGTAAATATATTAAATTATTTAATGTATAAAAATTATAAAAAAAATTCTCATGATGTAGAAAATATTCTTATATTTCCAATTAATATTTATAGTCTAAAAGATAATATATATAACCATAGGTAAAAATAAATTTACTAAAAGATGTTTTTTATGTCATTTTTGCATTTACTTTAACATAATTAATATAATGTGTCATTTTCACTCACAAGTGGCTCCATGGGGTCCCAAAATCGACCCAAGGATGACCATGGTTAGAAAATTAATCTTCCAATAGGGTTAGGACACATGTTGAGGTAATTTAAATATTATTATCATATTATTTTGTTACCCTTATTTACCTGATTTATCCTTTAACCACGGTAAATAAAATATTTACCGAAGTAATTATTCATAATGTCTAAAAATAAAAGATACCTATTTACAAAATCTGGAAATCTGGATTCAAAATATGGAATCAATTTTTCTAAATTCAAAATACATAAGTTTCAGAAATTAATTTAAAATTAATTCCCACTATCAAAACAAAACGCGTGGTTTTATTAAATAATAACTATCAAAATACTTACACTTTTTTATGTCCAATTTAAATGTTAAATTACATCCAATGACCAAAATTGGATTAAATATTAAAAATATATTGTAATTATAATTTAAAACCACTCAATATTATAATTTATCACTATAAATTATTTTGATCCGAAAAGTTGTTTTTAATTAAAATTTTGTATTTTTCACTATTCATCAAAAATTGGATGTTCTCAAAAAAATACCAAAAATTCAGCATAAGCTAATATTGATATTACATATCCAAAAATGAAGTCCAATTTTAATAATAAAATTTATAAAATTTCAAAAAGTGGGTATTACTATTTATAACGGCTACATTGATTGGTCGTGTTGTGTTAGATTCTCAAAGTTGCGTACAATTCAAGATATTGCATTATTCAAAGGGAAACGTACCATGGAATCTTGGAGTGTTACATTCTCCCATTTTTCAATAAATTTAATCCTAAAAATTTGAATTTTTTTTGAAAATAAAAAGTTGGAAATAGAAAATACCTTTATGGAAAAACCATATCAGAAATAGGGTTAATAAAATTTAGTTTTAATAAGAGGGAAAGTGAAATGATAATATCACCACCAAATTAGTGTTTCGAATAGGAAAAAATTTGAGGCAATTATAGACCTGTAATTAGTGGAAAAACATAAATATTTATAGGGAGTGATTGAGGTCATAAATCATAAAAAGTGTAAAATTGAGGGCCTCAAAGAAATCAATCTATGATGATTTGAAATATCATCAGTTCAACAAATCATAAGTTATTAGGATAACATATTTTTTGTTTTAATATAATTCCCTAAAGTTAAATAATTAATATATATACTTGACAAGTAGAGTTTCATCCTTTAACTAATTTCTACCACAAACTCATCTTTAACTCCAAAAGATAATAGAACTCAAAAATATTTTATTTATCCTCATCATATAAGGTTCCAAACATTAACACATACCATTATAACGAAGGAAAATATTTTTTAATAACCAGGGAATTCCTTTAGGCTAGTGGTAGGTAATAAAGTCATGTCGCACTATGGTTGTGGGTTTGATTCCTGCATATTTGTCCGACGCGACAGGATATCACCTGTCCTACAGGTTGTCCTTTTCCTAAAACTATAGTATCATAATATTCCCAAAATAATCATAAGAAATTTTTTAACCATAAACAATACTATCCAAAGATAAACTTAATCCATTCCAAACATTATAGTTATCCAATGTAACTCTGTCTAGACTCTTTTTAAAAGGTATCTAAATTCCAAAATCAATTGCAACATCAGATTTCCCCAACAAAGTAAAGTATCTCTTATTGTCACATACTGAAAATATGATTAACTTAGTCATATTAAAACCTTAATGATAACAAAAGTATTACAGTACAATCCATATATATATTACATTATTCTCATAACCACAATACAATCCTTGAGTCCAAAAACACAGATACATTAATTATTCCACTTCAACTGTAGTAACAACATAATCTTGGCTTTGAACCCTTGGCATTTTCTGAGGTAAGTCTCCCTCATGATTAGGACATTAGTTATCATAATGACCCATTTCTCTACAACTGTATCATTCAACATTGAAAACCTCTTTCTATCCCTTGTAATCATAATCCTGGTGAAATTTTTCTCCATATTTGTAACAAACTCCCACTCCTTTTAGGAAAGTACCGGGGTGTTTCTTCCCACAATTATCACATAATAGAAAATCTTTCTTTCCCTTTTCCCATTTATCAGTATCTTTCTCCATCGTTATCTTCTTCTCTTTCTTTACATTATTGTCATAAGATTTAATGAATTATATTTCGGTCTTGATAGCACATGCGACAATATCTTCGTACGATGAGAAGGACTGTGAGACTAATGCTCAGTGAAGAAATGGTTTTAACCCATTAAAGAAACGATCAATCATACTTCTTGTGTTATCTATATAATATGATGCATGCCTTTCTATCCTTGTAAAGTTAGCCTCATACTTTGTGACATTATCATCCTCCTTTTGCCTCAGAATCATAAATTGTATTTCCATATCCGCTTGATGGTCATGAGAAAATTATTTTTCTAAGAAAATATATTTAAACTCCCTCAATTATATACTTGATACTTCTTCATATTCCTTTGTATTTTGAATCAATGACCACCATTGATCAGCATCTCCAGTGAGGCGGTAAACTGCCATGACAACTTTTCCCCTTTCACTACTCTCCAAAGCCAGAAATACTTTTTCTAGGGAACTTATCCATTGCTCAGCTACTAATGGATTTGTACCCCCATTAAACACTTGTGGTTGTTTCCTAATGAAACTATATAACATTGATCCTTCACACTACAGATCAGGGTGCTCCAAACGGGTAAGGTTATTATTCATAACGTGAGTGAGTTGTCCCAGCATAGTGATAAGATGATCAGCACTAGTTGTATCACCACCTCCACTATAATTATCTTGAGTAGGAGGGAAATCCCTACATGGAGTGCGTGAATTGATACAGTTTCCATTCCTTCCACTAGGCACCATTTCTAAACAATGACAGAAACAAAATTAGTTTACGAATCAAAATGAATAATTCCATTCTTATAAAACACTTAACTTAAATTGAACAGTTTATGGATATAATCAATAATCATAAAAATGTTTTCTTTGAAAATGTATATACTCATAGACCCTTTATAATGTTTTGTAAAGAATATTAGAATTATCGTAAGAATATCACCCAGGAGTGTCGTAACCAAGAGTGCAGCAAAGCCCATTATCGTGCACTAGTTCCTGTTCGAGTCTAACTCAAAGCAGTATTTTCGAGTTTTACCCCTAGGTACATCTGTGTTGTAACACCCCTACCCTAGTTACCCAGAGTCGGTGCCTTATTACGTAATATTTCCATGATCACAAAAGATCAAGTCTTGAAAGACCGATTAGTTTAGTATCCTTGGAATTACTAGATACATTCATAAAGTTCACATTACATCATAAAGTGAAAACTACTACAACAACATCTTATTTTCATATCCCCGCATACTATCCCTACAGGTCATTTATAAATTACTTCTTCACATCCTGGGAAAAATAAAACATTGAAAGGGGTGATCTCAAATTCTCAGTAAGGATAACAATATAGCGGAAACTTTCATAAATAAGCATAAACATTTAAGGCAATGTATAACCAAAACAAAAGCCTTTTAAACTTGAAATTCAATATAATATGGCAAAGATAAAATGAAATTATGCCATTTACTTATTCACATGGATATTCTACTAGTAGAATAATCACATGCAATATCAATAACCATTTTCATAACAATGGAATGCGTAATGCCAAACTATCATAACCACATAGTCAAGGCCTCGTACCAAGACTACAAATAAGATTTTTTCAAGGCCCTATGTCAAGAAAGTAGTTTGTCTCATTAGACCTACCGATGCATCGAGGAGCTATAGCGGCCTCAACCGGTCACATATTAAGTCCAATGCATTCCTCATATGAACATGTTTAAACATAACATAAACATTCATATTAAAACTAGCATACGAAATGTCAATAATTTCTCCATAAACCATGAATGGAATAAAAATAACACATCCACAATCAAACATATCACAAAACCTTCAATAAAATATAGAAGTTTTGTATCATAATAATAAACTTCAAATAAGCTTAAAATCCATTAAAGGATGTTGACATAAATGAAATCAAACCTATTTGAGAGAAATGTTACTTTTTTTGAAATAATTTAAAAGTCACATAATTATAAAATAAAAAATTTACTTTGAAAATATTCTTATAAGCTTGTAAGGGAAGCTTCTATGATTTTATAACAGTAGAAAATAGCTGCACCCGCCGTATAAGTGAAAAAAGACATTCTTATCTTAATTCTATCGAAAAGGTTAAAAAGGACCCTATTTGGAAAACGAAAGAATGATTCCTTTATAAACTTCTTATAAAAAGTCAATAAGGGTATCAATGACTTTATCTCATAGTCTTCAAAATAGTAATAATGATTTGAAATACATTTTTAAGAAACATGGATGTGGATGATAAACAGGTCCCAGTAGATAATTACGTATAAACAACCTCGGATAATGAAGATATTGTGAAATAAACCCTTACCTTGTACTATTCCTTAGTCGATGGTATGATAACCTCCTGTATAATAGTTGAAAATTGTTATTAAATTATAAAATAACCATATACATAATTATGATATCATATATGATCTTCTAATAATGCTTTGTTAAAACTATTTTATTATTATCGTCGTTTCAGGTGTTAACTTACTCGTTTTATTTTATATGTTTTGTTATATAAGTCATGTTTGTTATGGTTAGATTTTATCTTATTCATATCCAGAATGATATAATGTTCATAATCATAAATTTTAATCAAAAAATGAGAATTCGTCTTTAATGGATACGATGGGGAATGAATGTCATCGCGTTTGTGGAGACGGTAGTCCGTACGTACGCACGAATGACAATATCACTCTTTTGATATTAAAATAATATATAATTGGATAGTATATCATATATAAAGAATCATTATAATGATATATTTATTATTTAAATTAATTACACATCATTATTATACCCATCCAAATAATAATGTTTTGAATAACAATTACACCACAACATGGAGACGGTAAGTCGTACGTACGCATGTATGGTGACATGTATTTCAAAGAATGGATAGAATACTGAATATTGTTGTAACATATTTAAAATAACATCTCAGTATATAGAAGATACTGGAGTTATTATTTTATAATGGTAATAACAAAGAATGAAGAAGTTGAAGAAGAAAGGAACTTAAAAAGGGTGGTGAAAACATTACCTCTTCTTTGGGATCTTCCTTTTGATTTGATCAAAAGGGATCCTTATGATGGCTTTCAGATCAAAATAAGGCCTCTAGGTTGAAGTGAGGGAAGTTGAGAGAATATTTGGGCAGGGGTTGGCCGAGCCAAAAGGCTTTGAAGGTGTGAAATTGAGAGAATGGAGAGTTCCCTTTTATAAGAGGGGTGAGGGGAACCTTTGGAAAAGCTAGAAATATTATATTACAATAAATTTATATTCGGTTTCTAATTGCTAAAAAGTGTATTATTTATAGGTATAGGTGTTTATATGTCTAAAACCACTCAACCAATAGGTTTTAGACAGGTTTGGGTCACTTTAGTAACCTTATCTTTTAGTTTTAACTGTTAGTTAATTAGTTTGACACTTACCATGTCTCTTTGTATTTTTATATTATATAGTCAATAAACATACTATAAACTTCCATGAGAACCCCAAGAGGTCCATTATTGATACAAATATCATATTATAAGTCTCTTGGACAAACCTTAGATTTTTAAAAATAGAATATAAATTAATAATATAATATTTGTTTTAAAAACTCTTTTTTGTCATTTTTGACACTATTGGGAATTTTGTTTTTGTTAAATTTATAAAAGCATTATTATTGGAAAAAAAAATTATATAACCAATACAAATATGTCATATTAACCTATATAATTAGTTTAATTCATAAAAATTCTCAAATTGAATTTATTTTGATATTTATAATATCAATTATTTTAATATCTTATTAATTAGGTAATTACTCCATCACCAATGTGTCATAAATAACTTAAAATATATAATTTCTAAAAATTATAAATAAAATACTATTATGTAGTAAATATTTTTATCTTTCTATTTAATATTTATAATACAATTTATATTTTGTATAACCCTACATTAAAAATGTTTTAGTTATTAAACTTTGATTTTAACTCTTCTAACTCTTCTTTGAATTAAATAATAATAAATGTCCTAATCTAATAAAAGTGGACATAAATGAAAATATTTTATTCCTATGGTTTTTTTTGGACGATATAAACTTGTCCAATATAATTAGGACATGTTTTAAGGTAATGTTAATATCATTTTTACCCTTAATTACCCTATTTACTTTTAATCATGGTAAATAAAAGATAAAAATTTACTATCCACCAAAAATTATTTTTATCTTATTGAACCATATTTTACTCGTTGATATTAACTGTGTCTCTTGGATTTTCTAAATTCCACTCACTGAAGTGGTAAAATTAAGTTTTATGTGAATTTCCAAATTCTCCTAGGAGATGGGTAAAAGACGGTGAAAAGTACAATAAAATTTTTAAATGTCTAAAATTATTATAAACTGACTCCAATGAATTACATTGAAGTTATATAGGTATTTCATATCTGTCTTGACCGAAAATAAATTTAAATAAAATAAATAATTATTTAAATAAAAAGTCAGTTTTAACCAATAACTCAGTGTTTTTCACTATTCATCAAAAATTGAAAGTTTTCAAAAAAATTCCAAAAATTCACCCTAAGCTAATTTCGATATTACGAATCCAAAAATGAAGTCGATTTTGAATGATACAATTTATAAAATTTCAAAAATTGGGTATTACTATTCTTAACGTCTAGTTTGATTGGTTGTGGTGTGTGTTAGAACTCGAAGTTGCGTATAACACACGCTACTGTATTATTCAAAGAGAAGCGTATTGTGGAAGCTTGGGGTGTTAAATTATCCCCTACTTCAAATAATTTCACTCTCATAATTTCTAGAATACTACTGCATGAAAAGAGTTGGGTGGTTCTTCATCATAAGTTCCTTGTGTTCCCACCTTTCCTCTTCCATCTTATGGTTTCAATAATGACCCATACTTTACATACATTGTTATTACTTCAGAATTGAATCACACTTATTACAAAATATAACAAAACTAAGAAAGGACCGTATAGGTATAGTGTCTTTAGAAACCGGGAAACATAAAAAACTAGTTCATAAAGAATCTACTTTGCCTCCCATTTATTTCATCATATCTAGAGTCCCTTTTTGGAATATTCTACTTAATAACCTTCTTCCTGACCTGGGGAAATAAAACATACAAAAGGGTGAGCTCAAATGCTCAGTAAGGGTAAACAAAAGAAATATCAATCACATCATATACATAAGCACATAACTTTTGGAAATCTTAACCTGAAAAAGAGATCAAAATTTCATAACACGTGATAAATCGTACTAGTGAAATGTAATCCCAAAAATCATAACATAAAAAATGATACTTTGTGGAATAAACACATAATCATATAGAATCATTTCTTATTAGTCAATACTCATTGCCAAGACTATCTTAGTGGACAAAGTCCATTTCTGAACCGAGTTCACTCCTCGTTTCAGTCCTGTTTCACTGAACCTGTATAACCGACCATTCCAGCCATGTCTATCTCATGAGAGATGAAAACTTTACCCAATGCATTGGAGGGAGATATAGGTCCCACCCATCTCATAATGATACCATTCTTATTTGTGCCACAAAATCATAAATCATACATCATTTCACAACCAATGTAATAAAAATGGGATTCTTAAACATTGTGACATCATAAAAAAATTCATATAAGATAAATGAATTCATAAAAATAATTCCATCACAACATAATCAAATCAATTTATTTATAGGGATATAAATAGAACCCTATATTATCTTAGATGGAAAATAAATGTGATAAAACACTTGAACTCCATTCTTGAGGAAAATATCCTTTCTACTTCAAAAACATTTTCATTTCTCAACATGTCATACAATTTTAAACTAAAAGAAGTTGATTAAAAATAAAATTGAAAACATGTAAAGGAAGTTTCTTGGAAATAATGATTTAAAAATCCATTCATGTCGTATAAGTTAAAAAAACACTCTTCTCGTACTTTTGTCAGAAAAGTCAAAAAGTACCTCGTACGAAAAACGACAAAAGATTCCTTTCAAATCTTTTACTAAAAACTCACCAAATAGTAAAATTGGATTCAAAAAATTGTAGGTGGTTGTAGATAATATTACATATTGAGGAAACATGGATGTGGATGATAAAATACACCCCAGTAAATACCAAATTATAAACAATCTTGGATAAAAATGAGATTGTGATATTTCCTTTACCTTAGGTCCAAGATGCTTTGTACGTGTCCAAACCTCCTGTATAATGATTTAAATAATGTTATTGACTTATTACATAATCATACATATTTTTATGATATCATATATGGTCATATTCTTAGCTTCTTAGTAGTAATATTTCATTACTACTTGTTATTCGGGTGTTTATTACTTTTTTTTCTTATGCGTGTTTGTCGAATAAATTATTATTCTTCTCTTTAGGTTATAGATACCTCATTTCTAAAATAGTATTAGTGTAATATATATCATATTAATTCATTAAATTCATTTATATAATCATTATGAAATTAAGATCATGTAGAACGAGTCGCATCACATCGTGGAGACAGTATTCCGTACGTACGCACGAGTGATGATATCATTCCTATGATTTTGGAATTGTATTGGAGTGTATGTATACTATTTGAGATTCAATATCACTTTATAATAGTTATATATAGTCATTATTTACACCATTATACCCATCCAAGTAAGGTGGTGGTGGAAAATAGATTACACCACGACGTGGAGACGGTATTCCGTACGTACGCACGTGCAATGATTTGTTTTTCCGTAGGATGGATAGATGGTGAAACAGGGTTGTTTCATACTTATAATAACATATCAGTATATGAGTGATACTGATGTTATTACTTCATAATGAAACAACTAAATAAGAAGAAGTGGAAGAAGAAATAAAGATGAAAGAATCGGTAACGGACATTACCTCTTCTTTGAAGTGCTTCTTTGAGACCTCCTTTTAGGGCACTAAAATATCTCTTTGAAGAATATCATAACCCCTAGTATGCTTCTAGGGAAGTGGATAGAAGAAATTGGCAGGGGTTGGCCGAGCTTGAAGGCTCAATGTGGTGTGAGGAAGAGGGGGAGGAGGTGCCCTTTTATAAGGGAGGAGAGGGGCTCCTTTGGAAAAACTAAAAATATTATTATATTATAAAGTCAAGTTCGGTTTTAAATAGCTCCAAATTGATTAATTTAGAATCTAAGGTGGGGATGGGTCGACCTCCTCTCATCCAATAGAATTTAGACAAGTTTAGTTTCCTATTTGAACCTTATCATTTAGATTTAACATTAAGTTAAATAATTTTACTTTTACCGTGTCTTCTTGTGTTCTTATACTATAAGGTTAATAAACATACTATAAGAAGCCAAAAGAACCCCAAGTTGTTTATCATTAAAATATATAACCTTATCTAAGTCATTTGGCCGAACCTTAGATTTTTAGGAATAAAATAACAATTACTAATATAATATTTGTTTTAAAAACTATTTTATGTCAATTTTGACACTATTTAGTAATTAATTTTTGTGAAAATCATATCAGAATTATTAGTTCTAAAAAAGTTAATTAAATCAATAAAAAAATGTCATATTAATCTAGAAAATAAGTGGAATTCATAAAAAGTCTCAAATTACATTTATTTTGGTGTTTATAACATCAATTATGTCAATATTTCATTAATAAGATAATTACTGCATCATATTTGTGTCATAAATAAATTAAATTATTTAATGTCTAAAAATTACAAATAAAATACCATTATGTAGGAAATATTTATATATTTCTAATAAATATATATAGTTGAATTTATCTTCTGTATAACCCCATATTAAAAATGATTTACTTATTAAACTTTGATTTTAACTATTTTAACTCTTCTTTAAATAAATTAATAATAAAGGTCCTAATCTAATCCAAGTGGGACTAAATGGTCATATTTTGTTCCTAAGGTTGTTTTTGGTTGAATTTCATTTGTACAATAGAATTAGGACAAGTGTTAGGGTAAAAATAATATCATTTTACCCTTAATTACCCTATTTAATTTTAACCGTGGTAAATAAAACTAAAAAGTTACTATTCCCCAAAAATTATTTTCATCTCATTGAACCACATTTTACTTACTAACATCAACCGTATCTCTCGGATTTTTGAAATTCCACTCACAGAAGCGGTAAAATTATGTTTTATGAAAAATTCTGTTTTTTTAACTACCACTTAGTGGTTTCACTATTCATCAAAAATTGAAAGTTTTCAGAAAAATACCAAAATTTCACCCTAGGATAATTTCGATATTCCGAATCCAAAAATGAAGTCCATTTTGAAAAATAAAATTTATAAAATTTCAAAAAGTGGTTATTACAATTCATAACGGCTAGTTTTAATAATATTTTATTACCATATCATTGTTTAGTGAATCTCGGTATTGCGTACGACGCAAACTATCGAGGAAGGTTGTGATTTCGTGTAAAGCAAGCCAAGCAAGTGTTGTGTGTAGAAAAAAGATTCCTTTAATGATTTATATAACATAAAAGTCTCGGGTGTTACATTCTACCCCCCCTTAAAATGAATTTCGCCCTCGAAATTTATCACTTTGTAACAAACAGATGAGGATACCTCTCCCTCATCATATCCTCAAGCTCCAATGTAGCTTATTCTAATTGGTGGTTCCTCCATAAAACTTTCACCAGTCGAGTGGTCTTGCTTTGTAAGAATTTTTCGCTACGATCCAGAATCTCTATCGGTTGTTCTTCAAAAGAAAGATCTTGCTCCAGCGGTAAAACTTCTGAGCTGAGTACATGTGAAGGATCAGGTATGTACTTTCTCAGGAGAGATATATGGATCACATCATGAACTTGAGAGAGATTCGGTGGAAGCACCAATCAGTAAGCCACCTTCCAATCATGATCTAGTATTTCGAAAGGACTGATATATCTAGGGCTCAACTTCCCCTTCTTTCCAAACCTCATAACCCTCTTCTATGGAGATATTAATAAGAACACTTTATCACCCACTTCAAAATCAAGGTCTTTTCTTCGGTTGTCGGCATAACTTTTCTGTCGACTCTGAGCTGCTCTTATGTGTTGTTGAATAGATCTGACCTTTTCTACCACTTCATCAACGATATCGGGTCCTAATAGCTTTCTTTCCCCAACTTCATCCCAACAAGTTGGAGTCTTGCATTTCTTTCCATAGAGAGCTTCATAAAGAGCCATCTGAATACTGGAGTGAAAGCTATTATTATAAGAAAATTCCACCAAAGGTAGGTGTTGATCCCAACCACCTTTGAAATCCATAAAGCAAGCTCTCAACATATCTTCTAGAGTTTGACTTGTTCTCTCAGAATGACCATCTGTCTGAGGATGATAAGCAGTGCTGAAACTCAACTATGTATCCAGAGTATACTGAAGACTTTGCCAGATCTTCGAGGTAAATCTTGGATCCCGATCAGATATAATAGAAAGTGGTACTCCATGCAATCTTACCACTTCCTTTACATAAATTCTGGCAAGCTGATCTAGAGAGAAATACTCTCTAATAGAAATGAAGTGTGCAGACTTTGTCAGATGATCAACTATGACCCATATAGCATTATTGCCTTTGGATGTTTTTGGAAGTCCTGTGACAAAGTCCATAGTGATGTTTTCCCATTTCCATTCGTGTATGGGTAATGGTTGTAACATACCTTTATACTTCTGTCTCTCAGCTTTAACTTGTTGACAAACCAAGCATCGAGAGACATATTAAGCAACATATCTATTCATGCCATCCCACCAGAAGTACTATTTCAGGTCCCTATACATCTTCGTGCTTCCAGGATGAATAAAGAATGAAGACCTATGAGCCTCATCCAGCAACTCCTTCTATAATTCGAGGGATGGGAGGAACACAAACCCGATTCCTGAACATTATTATCCCATCACAATCAAGGTTGAATTCCGGAACATTTCTCACCTTATTTTGTAACTCGACATCTTCTTTTTGTGCCTCTTTAATCATCACATGTATAGATGGTTGAACATTCATTTGAGAAAGATACGATTTTCCCCCTTCCATTATAATTCCAAGATCTATCCTTTGTAAATCAATAAATATTGGATCTTTTGTGATCCTCATCATGGATAAACTGGCATGTTCTTGTTGACTTAATGCATCTGCCACCTTGTTTGCTTTCCCAGGGTGGTAATGGATCGAGAAGTCGTAATCTTTAACCAGCTCCAACCATCTTCTTTGGTGCATATTCAGCTCCTTTTGTGTGAAAATATACTTCAAACTTTTATAATCAGTATAAATATCACACCTTTCACCATAAAGGTAATGCCTCCAAATATTTAATTCAAAGATTACCGCAGCTAACTCCAAATCATTAGTTGGGTAATTTTGCTCATGTATTTTCAACTGTCGTGAGGCATAAGCTATCACCATATCATTTTTCATAAGAGCGCACCCCAGTCCCTTCTTTGATGCATCACTGTAGATCACAAACCTTTCTACACAACAAGGAAGTGTGAGCACAGGTGCACTGGATACCCTTCTTTTCAACTCCTTGAAATTCTCTTCACATTCCTCCGTCCAAACAAACATAACTCCTTTCCGAGTCAACTTGGTGATTTGATTAGATAATCGTGAAAAATCATTCACAAAACGTCGATAATATCTAGCCAAACCAAGAAAACATCGGATCTCAGTTACTGTTTTTGGTCTCAACCATCTTTTGATAACCACTGTTTTTTATGGATCCACAGATATCCCCTCTTTGAGTTTATGTGACCCAAAAATGCAACTTTTTGAAGCCAAAATTCACACTTGGTAAATTTGGCATAAAGCTTATCCTTTCTCAGGGTCTTCAATATAATTCTCAAGTGATCTTCATGTTCTTCCTTTCTCTTTGAATAGACAAGAATATCATCTATAAAGTCTAACAAAAACTGATCAAGATAGTCTCTAAAGACTCTATTCATTAGATCCATGAAGATTGCAGGGGCATTAGTAAGACCAAATGGCATCACTATAAATTCATAGTGTCCATACCTGTACGGAAAGCCGTCTTTGGTATATCCTCCCTTTTGACCCTTAATTGATGATACCCTGAACAAAGATCAATCTTGGAAAAGTATTTAGCTCCACGAAGTTGGTCAAATAGGTCATCAATGCACGGGAGAGGATATTTGTTCTTGATAGTGATCTTGTTATGTTCTCGATAATCAATGCAGAGTCTCATTGATCCATCTTTCTTCTTAACAAACAGAACAGGTGCTCCCCAAGGTGATGCACTAGGGCGTATGAACCCCTTATAAAGATTATCTTAGAGTTTCTTCTTCAATTCCTACAACTCAATTGGGGCCATTATATAAGGTTTCTTTGAAATAGGCAAAGCACCCGGTACGAGTTCTATTGAAAACTCAACTTCACGATTCGGTGGAAGACCCGGTAATTCATCCGGAAAGACATCATCAAACTCCCGTACAATGGGAATATTATTAATTGTGAGTTTCTCACCATCCATTTGAGATAAATAACCTTCATTTAGTGGAATCAATACCCATAAGATGGAAGGAATTTATACCGTAAGGTTATGTTCATCCTTGCATCGATAGACGATCATAGATTGATCTGAAATATGAAATGTGACTTCCCTTCTTTGGCAATTGATATGAGTTCCATGTAGAGAAATTCAATCCATGCTACGAATCACATGAAATTTTACTATAGGAAGGATCACAAGATTTTCAGGAAGCACTTTCCTACAAACTTCAATCGGAGAAGAATTATAAACTTTTTATGCCACTGTTGTGCCATTAGGTGTTGTCACAGCTAACTCAACATCTAATTGTTGAGGTAATACGGTGATACCGATAGAAAATTATTCAGAAATAAAGGAGTGGGTGGATCCAGAATCAAATAAAACATTTGCTACTTTAGAGTGGATGGTAAGTGTACCTTTCACCACATCGTTATCGTACTCCACATCGCTGATAGAAATTGCATGTGACTTTCCTTTGTCTTTAGCCTTAAGATTTTGCTGTTGTCGACCATCATCATCAACCCTTGGATTAGGGAATTTATTGGCATAATGTCCCATCTCCTTGCACTTGAAACATTGAAGTGTAGTAGGTTCATTATGTGTATCCCTTCCTTTGTTTGCATCATTAGACATCTTCTTCCAATCATCACGGAATTCAAATGACTGATGACCTTCCTTTCCACATTTGAAACATTTAATTGTCCCTTTAATACAACTCCCTCCATGTTTCTTTCCAAACATTGAGCATAAGGGAAAACTCATCTTCTTTTCAGTGTGCTCTTTAGATTTTCCTTTGAATTCCATTTTCCTCTTCTTATCAAACCCATATGACTGATGGGATACTCCAATCTCCATCTCAACTTTGAGAGCACATCGAACGATTTCCTCGTAGCTATTGAAGTCCCTTATGGCTAAGGCCCTTCAATGACTTGGTTTTAAGCCACTAAATAATCGATCGATCTTACTCTACGGTTGGATAATAATACCAGAAGAATACCTTGCAAGTCTAGTAAAATTTGCTTCATAGGTACCAACATATTCATCATCCTTTTGATTCAGTTCAAAATACTCTTTCTCCATCTTTGTTCGGAGAATACAAGGGAAGTACTTATTGAAAAATAAGTTCTTGAACTTGTCCCATTCTATGGAATCAATTTCATCCCTTTGCCTCGTATTCTTAATAAGATTCCACCATTGATCAGCATCACCTTCCAAATGATACACTACTAAGATGACATTATCATGCTCAGAACATTGAAGAACTGAAAATATCTTTTCAGTAGTACTAATCCATTGTTCAGAAACTAATGGATCAGTAGACCCGCTTAATGAAGGTGGACACTGTCTCATGAAGGATTCAACAGAATGTTGCTCCTTCCTTTGCTCGTTTGGAAGTCCTGCATGATTCATATCTTGAGAAAGTTGTGTGAGCATGGCTACAAGATTTTGCATTCCAGATCCCATAACATTTGGTTGCTTAGGGGGATAATCATTGCATTGCCCGTCACATTCTGCATTAACACGGTTCCTTCGGGTTCCGGCCATTGACTAAAACCAAGAAGAATAGTGTGAGAAACACTAATTATAATAGGAAAATCACATAATCAACAATAAAATTTCACACATAAGGTCTTATCCAAGGTTATCCATGGCCATTTCTAAAACACTAAGATTGTGTTCTATTCTTAGACTTATCCTTAGGGTTCTTACTAAGGCTTTCACATCCAGGTTTCCAAAGTTTGACTATACCTTTCATCTGATATCAACTATAACGACCCATAATTTACATACATTGTTATTACTTCAGAATTGAATCACACTTATTACATCATATAACAAAACTATGAAAGGACCCTATAGGTATAATGTCTTTAGAAACTGGGAATCATAAACAACTAGTTCATAAAGCATCTACTTTTCCTCCCATATATTTCGTCATATCTAGAGTCCCTTTTTGGCATATTCTACTTAATAAACTTCTTCCTGATCAGGTGAAATAAAACATACAAAATGGTGGGCTCAAATTCTCAGTAAGGGTAAACAAAAGAAATATCAATCACATCATATACATAAGCACATTAATTTTGGAATTCTTAACCTGCAAAATAGATCAAAATTTCATAACACGAGATAAATCATAGTAGTGAAATGTAATCCCAATAATCATAACATAAAACATGAAACTTTTTGGAATACACACATAATCATAGAGAATCATTTCTTATTAGTCAAGACTCATTTCCAAGACTATCTTAGTGGACAAAGTCCATTTCTGAACCGAGTTCACTCCTCGTTTCAGTCCTGTTTCACTGAACCGGTATAACCTACTGTTCCGGCCATGTCTATCTCATGAGATATAAAATCTTTACCCAATGCATTGGAGGGAGATATAGGTCCCACACATCTCATAATGATACCATTTTTATGTGTGCCACAAAATAATAAATCATACATCATTTCATAACCCATGTAATATAAATTGGATTCTTAAACATTGTGACATGATAAAACAATTCATATAAGATAAATGAATTCATAAAAATAATTCCATCACAACATAATCAAATCAATTTAATAATAGGGATATAAATATAACCCTATATTATCTTAGATGGAAAATAATTTTGATAAAACACTTGAACTCCATTGTTGAGGAAAATATCCTTTCTACTTCAAAAACATTTTCCTTTCTTAACATGTCATACAATTGTAAACTAAAAGAAGTTGATTAAAAATAAACTTGAAAACTTGTAAATTAAGCTTCTTGGAAATAATGTTTTAAAAATCCATTCATGCCGTATAAGTTAAAAAAACATTCTTCTCGTACTTTTGTCGGAAAAGTCAAAAAGTACATCGTACGAAAAACGACAAAAGATTACTTTCATATCTTTTACTAAAAACTCACCAAAGGGTAAAATTGGATTCAAACAATTTTAGGTGGATGGAAATAATATTACATATTGAAGAAACATGGATGTGGATGAAAAAATACACCCCAGTAAATACCAAATTATAAACAATCTCGGATAAAAACGAGAATGTGATATTTCCCTTAATTTAGGTTTGATATGCTTTTTACGTGTTCGAAACTCCTGTATAATGATTTAAATAATGTTACTGACTTATTACAGAATCGTAATTGTTTTTATGATATCATATATGGTCATAGTTTTAGCTTCTTAGTAGTAATATTTCATTACTACTTTTTATTCGGGTGTTTATTACTATTTGTTCTTATGCGTGTTTGTCGAATAAATTCTTATTATTCTCTTTATGTTATAGATACCTCATTTCCAGAATGTTATTAGTGTAATATATATCATATTCATTCATTAAATTCATTTATATAAACATTATGAAATGAAGATCATGTAGAACGAGTCGCATCACATCGTGGAGACGGTATTCCGTACGTACGCATGAGTGATGATATCATTCCTATGATCGTGGAATTGTATTGGAGTGTATGTATACTATTTTAGAACAAATATCACTTTATAATAGTTATATATAGTCATTATTTACACCATTATACCGATCCATGTAAGGTGGTGGTGGAAAATAGGTTACACCACGGCGTGGAGACGGTATTCCGTACGTACGCACGCGCGGTGATTTATTTTTCCATAGGATGGATAGATGGTGAAATAGGGTTGTTTCATACTTATAATATTATATCAGTATATGAGTGATACTGATGTTATTACTTCATAATGAAACAACTAAATAAGAAGAAGTGGAAGAAGAAATAAAGATGAAAGATTCGGTAACAGACATTACCTCTTCTTTAATGTGCTTTTTTGAGACCTCCTTTTAGGGAACTAAAATAGGTCTTTGAAGAATACCAGAACCTCTAGGATGTTTCTAGGGAATTGGAGAGAAGAAATTGGCAGGGGTTGGATGGGCATGAAGGCTCAATGTGGTGTGAGGAAGTGGGGGAGGAGGTGCCCTTTTATAAGGGAGGAGAGGGGCTCCTTTGGAAAAAATAAAAATATTATTTTATTATAAAGTCGTGTTTGGTTTTAAATAGCTCCAAATTGATTTATTTAGAAGCTAGGGTGGGGATGGGTCGAAATAATTTCATCCAATAGAATTTAGACGAGTTTAGGTTCCTATTTTAACCTTATCATTTAGATTTAACATTAAGTTAAATAATTTTACTTTTACCGTGTCTTCTTGTGTTCTTATACTATAAGGTTAATAAACTTACTATAAGCAGCCTAATGAACCCAAAGTTGTTTATTATTAATAAATATAACTTTATATAAGTTATTTGGCCGAACTTTAGATTTTTAAAAATAAAATAACAATTACTAATATAATATTTGTTTTAAAAACTATTTTATTTCAATTTTGACATTATTTAGTAATTAATTTTTGTGAAAATCATAACAGAATTATTAATTCGAAAAAAGATAATTAAATCAATGATAACATGTCCTATTAATCTATAAAATTAGTGGAATTCATAAAAAGTCTCAAATTAAATTTATTTTGGTGTTTATAACAACAATTATGTCATTATTTCATTAATAAGATAATTACTGCATCATCTTTGTGTCATAAATAAATTAAATTATATAATGTATAAAAATTACAAATAAAATAACATTATGTAGGAAATACTTTTATCTTTCAAATAAATATTTATAGTTGAATTTATCTTATGTATAACCCCATATTAAAAATTATTTACTTATTAAACTTTGATTTTAACTATTTTAACCCTTCTTTAAATAAATTAATAATAAATGTCCTAATCTAATCCAAGTGGGTCTAAATGGTCATATTTTGTTCCTAAGGTTGTTTTTGGTCGAATTAAACTTGTCCAATAGAATTAGGACTTGTGTTAGGGTAATAATAATATCATTTTTACCCTTAATTACCCTATTTAATTTTAACCGTGGTAAATAAAACTAAAAAGTTACTATTCACCAAAAATTATTTTCATCTTATTGAACCAAGTTTTACTTACTGACATCATCCGTGTCTCTCGGATTTTTGAAATTCCACTCACAGAAGCGGTAAAATTAAGTTTTATGAAAAATTCAGTTTTTTAACTACCACTTAGTGGTTTCACTATTCATCAAAAATTGAATGTTTTCAGAAAAATACCAAAATTTCACCCTAGGATAATTTCAATATTCTGAATCCAAAAATGAAGTCCATATTGAAAAATAAAATTTATAAAATTTCAAAAAGTGGTTATTACTATTCCTAACGGCTAGTTTTAATAATATTTTATTAGCATATCATTGTTTAGTGAAACTCGGTATTGTGTACGACGCAAGCAATCGAGGAAGGTTGTGATTTCGTGTAAAGAAATCCTATCAAGTGTTGTGTTTAGAAAAAGATTCCTTTGATGATTTATATAACATAAAAGTCTCGGGTGTTACAGTTTGTCCATAGAACTTTTACCAGACAAGTCATCCGGTTTATCAGTACTTGTTCTCTTATATCAATAATCTTGACGGGCATTCACAATAAGATAGACCAGGCTCTAGTTAAAATTCCTCATAGGTGACTACATGCATTGGGTTAGGAATGTATCTCTTCAACATTTATTTGTGGAACACATTGTGAACTTTGGAGAGACTTAGTGTCATTTCCAAACGGTAAGCTATAACCCCAATTAGTTATAGAATTTCGAAAGTTCCAATGTACCTGAGTCTCAATTTACCCTTCTTACCAAAATGTATAACTCCCTTCCCTAGAGATACCTTCAAGAAAACATGATCTCCTACCCGAAATTCAAAATCCTTCCTTCGGTTATCAGCATAGCTCTTCTGCCTACATTGAGCTGCTTTGATGTGGTTTTGGATTACCTTGACCTTTTCCATTGTTTCCTCCACCAGTTTAGGGCCTACCAGTTTTCATTCACCAACGTCATCCCAATAGGTTGGTGTGCGGCTTCTCTTTCCGTATATAACTTCATATGGTGTCGTCTGAATACTTGAATGGAAGCTATTGTTATAGGAAAATACTACCAGAGGTAAATATTGATCCCACATACCCTGAATGTCATGTGAGCAGTATCTCAACATGTCTTCTATGGTTTGAATATTTCATTCTTATTGTCCATCTATTTGAGGGTGGTAGGCAGTGCTCAAATGAAGTTCATTATCCAAGGCCTTCTGAAGACTTTTTTTGAACCTTGAAGCAAAACCAGGATCATGATCAGAAACAATTAATAGGGGTACTCAATGAAGTCTCACAACTTCAATAATATATAGTCTTTATAAACGTTCAAGTTTTAGATCTTCTCTTATAGCAAGAAAATGTGATGACTTGGTAAGACGATCAACAATAAACCCTATTGCATCGTTCCTTCTAGGAGTCTTTGGTAGTCCCATGAAAAAGCCCATCGTGATATTATCCCATTTCCACTCAGGTATGGGAATAGGATGCATGACTCCTCCAGGCTGTTGCCTTCTAGCTTTCACTTGTTGACAAACCATACATCTTGACACAAAATCAGCAATCTCCCTCTTCAGGTTGTCCCACCAAAAATGTTCCTTCAAATCTCTATTCATTTTGGTGCTCCCAAGGTGTATAGAGAAATTGGAACTATAAGAATCATCTAAAAATTCCCTTTTTAGATCAGGTATATCGGGAACAAAAAGTCTCTTCCTGAATTTCAAAATTACTTCTTCATACACAAATTCTCACAATCTCCCATCATACACAGCTTTAATCTTCTTTTGAAATTCTTCATCATCGGTCTGATAACTCTTAATCCTTTCTAGTAAATATGGTTTTTAAACCATTTAAAAATTCATTGATGTTTCACCTTCCATGGTTATTCCCATGTCCATATTCACTAGATCCATGAAAATTGGATCTCTTTCAATTCTCATAATGTTCAAAACTCCCAGATCTTTTCTTCTCAATGTATCTACCACCTTATTTACCTTCTCCGGGTGGTAGTGTATTGTACAATCATAATCCTTGAGTAATTCAAGCAATATCCTTTTCCTCATGTTGAGTTCTTTTATTGAGAAAATATAATTCAAACTCTTGTTATTAGTATAAATCTTAAATTTTTCACCATAGAGGTAGTGTCTCCATATATTCAAAGAAAAGATCACAGCTGATAACTCGAGATCATGATTAGGATAGTTTTGATCATGAATTTTCAACTATCGTGATTCATAGGCAATAAACCTATCATTCTATATAAGGACACAACCAAGTCCTTTCTTCGATCCATCACTATAAATAATGAACCCATCATTCCCTGATGGTAGAGTAAATACAGGAGCATTGACTAATATTCTATTTAGTTCTTTGAAACATTCTTCACAATCTTTTTTCCAAACAAATTTAACCCCTTTACATGTGATCTTTGTTAATGGGTTAGCCAACTGGCCAAAACTATGGATGAAATGTCGATAATAACCTGCTAAACAAATAAAACTGCATACCTCAGTTATACTCGTTGGTGCAGGCCATTCGTGGATTGCCTTGGTCTTAGAAGGATCAACAAAGATTCCATCGTTAGAGACAATATGGCCATGAAAAGAAATCTCCTCTAGCCATAATTCACACTTTCTAAACTTCCCATATAATTCATTTCTTCTTAGAGTCTTCAGGATAATGCGCAAATGATTTTCATGATCTTCGTAGATTTTGGAGTATAGTAAGATTTTTCCCATAAATACCACCACAAAATCATCATGATATTTCCTGAAAACTCTATTCATTAGATCCATGAATACCTAGGGTGCATTAGTCATCCGAAAAGGAATTACTGTAAACTCATAATGCCCGTACCTGGTTCGAAATGACGTCTTCGAAATGTCTTCCTTTTTCATACACAACTGATGGTATCCAAATCGAAGGTCAATATTTTAAAAGTATTGATCTCCATGCATTTGGTCAAATAAATCAACAATGAGAGGTAGGGGATACTTGTTATTTATTCTTATAGCATTTATTTCCATGTAGTCGATACATAACCTCATAGATCCATCATTCTTTTTAATAAAAAGAACAAGGGCTCCCCATGGAGAAACACTAGGGATAATAAATCCATTATTACTCAATTCCTCTAGTTGTTTCTTTAGTTCCACTAATTATACAGGGTAAATTCTATAATGGGTCTTCAATATAGGCCTTGATCCAGGAATTAAATCAATGGAAAACTCAAATTCTCGTTTTGGAGGATGTCCAGGTAAATCTTCTAGAAACACATCTACATATTCTTTCACAATCGATACATCCTCTATTTGAATATTCCTTTCCTCACCCACAGTCATTTCATTCACTTCCTCCCCAAAAATTGAATTTAGTTGAGCTACTAGGGGTGGATCTAGATAAGAATTAGGTGGTGATGATTATGCTCTAAAGATAAGGTGTTCCTTATCATCATCATCAAAAATTGTAACCTTCATCTTCTTACAATAAATCTTCGCATCATGGTCCAAAATCCAATCCATACCGAGGATTATATTAAACTCAATCATAGGTATGACGATGAGATTAGCGGATAATGAACATTTATGTGCTCTAATGGGGACTGATTCACAAAACTTTGTTGCAATGATACTTCCCTTAGGAGTTTTAACTAACAACTCCCTTGTTAAATCAAATTGGAAATATCTAATTTTCTTAAAAAACTGGGAAGATATGAAACAATTCGAGGATCCAGAATCAAATAAATCATTTTCTAAATTTGAGGAAACCATTAAATTACCGACCACCACGTCTTTTGGAGCTTCTACCTCAGCAGCAATGATAGAATAAGCTTGGCCTTGATCCCTTGGCCTTTTCTAAGATAATTTCCCCTGACTCTTAGGAAATTCATTTGCATAATGTACCATCTCCCTGCAATCGTAGCCTTGGACATCAGTAGCTTCCTTCTTCCCCTTCCAATCACGAGCTTGGTGGCCTTTTTCACCACACCTATAACAGACTCCCATTCCATTAAAGAAAGTAACATGGTGTTTCATACCACCTTTATTGTAGGATGGATATTCAAATTTTCCCTTCTACCCCTTATTTCCATTCCCAGATTGATCAGTAGATCACTCCTTATCTTTCTTTGTTTAAAGTCATAAGACATAGATAATTCCTTTTCTGTCTTGATAGCACATGAGAAAATGTTTTCGTACGATGAGAAGGATTGTGAGACTAATGCTCAATGAAGAAATGGTTTTAACCCATCAAACAAATGATCAATATTACTTTTTAGGTTACGTATATAATCTCTAGCATACCTTTCTAACCTTGTAAAGTTATCCTCATACTTTGCGACATTCTCATCCTCCTTTTGTCTCAGACTCAGAAATTGCCTTTCTATATATTCTTGATGGTCACGAGGAAAGTATTTTTCTAAAAACAGATCTTTGAACTCCCTCCATTCCATATTTTATACTTCATCATCTTCCTTCGTGTTTCGAATCAATGACCACTGTTGATTAGCATCTCCAGTGAGGCGGTAAAATTCCATGATAGCATTTTCCCTTTCACTAATCCCTAAATCCTGAAATATATTCTCTAGGGAACATATCCATTTTCTCAACTACCAATGTATTTATACTCCCATTTAATGTAGGGTGTTTTTGCCTCATGAAGCGAGCTAACATTGATCCTCCATGCTGCGGATATGGCTGCTCCATACGGGTAAGGATATTATTCATAACCCTAGTGAGTTGTCCCAGAATGGTGATAAGCTGATCAACACGAGTTGTATCATCAGCTCCACTAAAAGTATCTTGAGCAAGAGGGAAATCCCTACATAGACTATGTGCATTGATACAGTTTCCATTTCTTCCACTAGGTGCCATTTCTAAACATTGGCATAAACTAGATCAGTTTATGAATCAAAATACATAATTCTATACTTATAAAAAACTTAACATAAATTAAACTATTTATGGATATAATCCATAATCATAAAAATGTTTTCTTTGAGGAATTATATACTCATAAACCATTCATAAAGGTTTGTAATAAAAATGAGAGTTATCCTAAGCATATCCCCCACGAGTGTCGTAACCAAGAGTGCGGCAAGGCCAGTTGTTGTGCACCAGTTCCCATTCAAGTATAGCTCAAAGCGGTGTTTACGGGTTTTACCCCTAGGTACATCTGTGCGAGAGCCACCTCTACCTACTCGTATCCAGTTAGGGATTTATTTCTCAGAAAACTCACAAAATCTATACAATACCAAAACTATAAGAAGTTTTTCTATACTCATCCTCAAAGTATATCTTAGGGCTATGTTCTCTAATCAGAGTTTATCTAAATCTAGATTCCATGGTTTGTACTAAACTTACTCTGATACCAACTGTAACGCCCTAACCCCAGTTACCCAGAGTTAGTTCATTATTACATAATATTGGCATGATCACAATAGATCAAGTCTCGAAAGACTGATTAGTTTAGTATCCTTGGAATAACTAGATACATTCATAATGTTTACATTACATCATAAAGTGAAAACTACTACTACATCATATTGTCTTCATATCCCCTCATACTATCCTTGCTGGTCATTCATAAATTACTTCTTTAAATCCTTGAAAAAATAAAACATTGAAAGGGGTGAGCTCAGATGCTCAGTTTAGAAAACAATATAGCGGAAAATTTTATAAATAAGCATAAACATTTAAGGAAATGTATAACTAAAACAAAAGCCTTTTAAGTTTAAACATAAGCATAAAATGGAAAATATAAAATGAAATAATTCCATTTACTTATTCACATGGATACTCTACTAGTTGAATAATAACATGCAATATCAATAACCACTTTCATAAGGATGGAATGCATAATGCCAAACTATCATAACCACATAGTCAAGGCCTCATGCCATGAATACAAATAAGATTTTGTCAAGGCCTTGTGCCAAGACACTATTTTGTCTCATTAGACCTACCGATGCATCGAGGAGCTATAGCGGGCTCCACCCACCACATATTAAGTCCAATGCATTCCTCATATGAACAGGTTTAAACATAACATAAACATTCGTATTAAAACTAGCATACGAAATGTCAATACTTTCTCCATAAACCATGAATGGTATAAAAATAACAAATAAACAGTAAAACATATCACAAAACATTCAATACAATATGGATGTTTTGTATCATAATAATAAACTTCAAATAATATTAAAATCCATCAAAGGATGTTGACATAGATGAAATCAAAACTATTTTAGAGAAATATCACGTTTTTTGAAATCATTTAAAAGTCGCATAATTATAAAATAAAACATTTACTTTGAAAATATTTTTATGAGCTTGTAAAGGAAGCTGCAATGATTATATAATGGGGGAAAATAGCCACACCCTCCGTATAATTTAAAAAATACAATCTTACCTTAATTCTGTCGAAAAGGTTAAAAAAGACATTGTTTGGAAAACGACAGAAAGATTCCTTTATAAACTTCTTATAAAAATTAAACAAGGGTAAAAATGACTTTATCCCATAGTCTTTAAAATAGTAAGAATGATTTGAAATACATTTTTAAGAAACATGGATGTGGATGACAAAGAGGTCCCAATAGATAATTACGTATAAACAACCTCGGATAAAGAAGAGATTGTGAAATAAACCCTTACCTTGTACTTTTCCTTAGTCGATGGTATGTTAACCTCTTTTATAATAGTTAAATCATTGTTATTAAATTATACAATAACCATATACATAATTATGATATCATATATGATCTTCTAATAATGATTTGTTAATAATATTTTTGTATTATCATCGTTTCGGGTGTTAACTTACTCATTTTCTTTTATATGTTTTGTTACATAAGTCGTGTTTGTTATGGATAGGTTGTATCTTATTCATATCCATAATGATATAATTTTCTCAAACATAATTTTTTATCATCAAATGAGAATTATTCTTTAATGGATACGATGGGGAATGAATCTCATCGCGTTCGTGGAGACGGTAGTCCGTACGTACACACGAGTAACAATATCACTTTTTGATATTAAAATAATATATAATTGTATCTTATATAATATATAAAAGATCATTATCATGTTATATTTATTATTTAAATGAATTACACATCATTATTATACCCATCCAAATAATAATTTTTTGAATAACAATTACACCATCACGTGGAGACGGTAAGCTATACATATGCACGTAAGGTGAAATGTCATTCAAAGGATGGAAAAAATAGGGAACATGGTTGTTCCATATTTATAATAACATATTAGTATATATAATATACTGGAGTTATTATTTTAGAATAAGAATAACAAAGAAAGAAGAAGTTTAAGAAGAAAGGAACTTGAAAATGGGCGGTGAAAACATTATCTCTTCTTATGGTTCTTCATTTTGATTTGATCAAAAGGGATCCTTAGGTTGGCTTTATGATCAAACTAAGGCCTCTAGGTTGAAGTGAGGGAAGTTGAGAGAATATTTTTTCAAGGGTTTGCCGATCCAAAAGGCTTTGAAGGTGTGAAATTGAGAGAAGGGGGAGTGCCCATTTATAAGAGGGGTGAGGGGCACCTTTGGAAAAGCTAGAAATATTATATTATAAGAAAATCATATTCAGTTTATAATGGCTCCAAACTGGATTATTTAAAGTTGAATGTTGGGATAGGTATAAAACCACTCAATGAATAGCTTCTAGATAGGTTTGGGTCACTTTATTAACCTTATCTTATAGTTTTAACTCTTAGTTAATTAGTTTGACACTTACCACGTCTCTCTGTATTTTTATATTATATAGTCAATAAACATACTATAAACATTCAAGAGGACCCAAAGTGGTACATTAATTATGTACCTATAATAATATAAGTCTCTTGGACGAACCTTAGACTTTTAGGAATAAAATATAAATTAATAATATAATATTTGTTTTAAAAACTCTTTTATGTCAATTTTGACACTATTTGATATTTTGTTTTTGATAAATATATAAATGCATTATCAATTAAAAAAATTTATATAACCAGTCCTAATATGTCATATTATCCTAGAAAATTAGTGTAATTCATAAAAAGTCTCAAATTACATTTATTTGGATATTTAAAATATCAATTATTTTAATATTACATTAATATGTTAATTACTGCATCACCATTGTGTTATAAATAACTTAAATTATTTAATTTCTAAAATTTATAAATAAAATACCATTATGTAGAAAATCTCTTTAGATTTTTAATTAATATTTATAATCCAATTTTTCTTATCTATAACCCTATATTAAAAATGTGTTAGTTATTAAACATTGTTTTTAACTCTTTTAACTATTCTTTGAATTAAATAATAATAAATGTCCTAATCTAATACAAGTGGACCTAAATGATAATATTTTCTTTCTAAGGTTGTTTTTGGTTGAGATAAACTTGTCCAATATAATTAGGACATGTGTTAGGTTAATATTAATATCATTTTTACCCTTAATTACCCTATTTACTTTTAACCGTGGTAAATAAAAGTAAAAAGTTACTATTCACAAAAAATTATTTTTATCTTATTGAACCACATTTTAATCCTTTATATTAACCATTTCTCTTGGATTTTCAAAATTCCACTCACAAAAGCGGTAAAATTATGTTTTATTCGAATTTCCAAATTCTCCTAGGAGATGGGTAAAAGACGGTGAAAAGTTCAATAAAATTTTTATATGTCTCAAATTATTATAAACTGACTCCAATAAAGTAAATTAAACTTATATAGTTATTAAGTATCTATTTTAACCTAAAATAAATTTAAATAAAATAAATAATTATTTAAATAAAAAGACGGTTTTAACCAATAACTCAGTGTTTTTCACTATTCATCAAAAATTGAAAGTTTTTAGAAAAATGCAAAAAATTCACCCTAGGCTAATTTCAATATTCTAAATCCAAAAATGAAGTCCATTTTAAAATATTAAATTTATAAAATTTCAAAAATTGGGAATTACAATTCATAACAGCTAGTTTGATTGGTTGTGGTGTGTGTTAGAACTCGAAGTTGCGTACAACACACACTACTGTATTATTCAAAGAGAAGCGTACCATGGAATATTGGGGTGTTACATGTGCTCGAGCCACCTCTACCTTCTCGTATCCAGACAAGGATTTATTGCTCGGAAAACTCACAAAATCTCTTCAATACCAAAATTCTAGGAAGTTCTTCTACACTAATCTTCAAAGTCTATCTTTGGGCTATGTGTTCTAATCAGAGTTTACCTAAATCTAGCTTCCATGGTTTATTACTAAACTTTTTATGATACCAACTGTAACTCCCTGACCCCAGTTACCCAGAGTTAGTGCATTATTACATGATATTGGAATTATCACAAAGGATCAAATCCCGAAAGACCGATCAGTTTAGTAGCCTTGTAAACACTAGATATATTCATAAGTATTACATTACATCATAAATTGAAAAACTAAAACAACAAATTTTATTCATATCACCTCATACTATCCCTACAGGTCATTCATAAAATACTTCGTCACATCCTGTTAAAAATAAAACATTGAAAGGGGTGAGATCAGATGATCAGTAAGGATAACAATATAGTGGAAACATTCATAAATAAACATAAACATTTAAGGTAATGTATAACTAAAACAAAAACCATTTAAACATGAACTTCAACATAATACGAAAAAGATAAAATGAAATAATGCCATTTACCTTTTCAAATTGATATTATACTATTCAAATAATCACACACAATATCAATAATCACTTTTATAATAAGAGAATGCATAATGCCAGACTATCATAACCACATAGTCAATGCCTTGTGCCAAAACTACAAATAAGATTATGTCAAGGCCTTGTGCCAAGACACTGGTTTTTCTCACGAGACCTACCGATGCATCGAGGAGCTATAGAGGGATCCACCAGTCAATTACTAAGTCCATTGAATTCGTCATATGAAAAGGTTTAAACATAACATAAACATTTGTATTAAAACTAGCATACGAAATGTCAATACTTTCTCCATAAACCATGAATGGTATAAAAATAACACATCCACAGTCAAACATATCACAAAACATTCAATACAATATGGATGTATTGTATCATAATAAAAAAAACTTAAAATCCATCAAAGGATTTGACATAGATGGAAATGATTTTTAAAACTCGTTGATTGAAATATCCCTTTTCAAGAAAACATTTAAAAGTCACACAATTTAGAAAGGAATACATTTAAAGACATTTTTTTAATCAAAGTGTCCCATACCACTTTGATAATTTTTAAATTAATTAACATTTTAAAAAATTCATGTCCATTTAAATAAATCCTTAAAACCATTTTTAAAACATGGACATTAATGAGAATGGTTTAGAAGAATAAATCTTTTAAACATTTAAAATGATTTTGACATAGATGAAATCAAAACAATTTGAGATAAATATCTCTTTTTTGAAATCATTTAAGAGTAAAAAAAATTATAAAAGAAAATATTTACTTTGGAAATATTCTTATAAGATTGTATGGGAAGCTTCGACGATATTATAACGACGGAAAAGAGAGGCACCCGCCGTATAAGTTAAAAACAAACATTATTACCTTAATTTGATGAAAAGGTCAAAAAGTAACTTGTTTGGATAACGAAAGAATGATTCCTTTGAAACATTTATAAGGTCAAATAAGAGTATAAATGACTTTAACCCATTGTCTAGTAAATATTAAAAATGTTTTGAAATACATTTTTAACAAACATGGATGTGGATGATAAAGAGGTCCCAGTATATAATTACATATAAACAACCTCGGATAATGAAGAGATTGAGAAATTAACCATTACCTTTTACTTTTCCTTGGTAGAGGGTAGGATAACCTCCTGTATAATGGTCAAATAATTGTTATTAAATTATACAAGAATAATATACATTAATATTATATCATATATAATCTTTTGACATTGCTTTGTTAATAATATCTTAGTATTATCGCCGTTTTGGGTGTTAACTAATTTGTTTTCCTTTATATGCTTTGTTATGTAGGCCGTGTTTGAGATAGGTAGGTTGTATAATATTAATATACAGAATTATATTAATTCCTTAAACCTAATTTTTAATCATCAAATGAAAATTATTCTTCAATGGATACGATGGGGAATGAATCTCATCGCGTTCGTGGAGACGGTATTCTGTACGCAGGCAAGAGCAACAATATCATTATTTTGATATTAAAATAATATATAATTTGATGGTATATCATATATACAGAATCGTAATCATGTTATATTTATTATTTATATTAATTACACATCATTATCATACCCATCCAAATAATAATGTTTTGAATAACAATTACACCACGACCTGGAGACAGTAAGCCGTACGTATGCACGTATGGTGAAATGTCTTTCAAAGGACGGATAGAATAATGAATATGGTTGTAACATATTTATAATAACATCAAATTTTATATAATATACAGGAGTTATTATTTTAGAATGGAAATAACAATGAAAGAATAAGTGGAAGAAGAATGGAACTTGAAAGAGGGTGGGGAAAACATTACCTCTTTATTAGGTTCTTCCTTTTGATTTGATCAAAAGGGATCCTTAAGTTAGCTTTATGATCAAAATAAGGCCTATTGGTTGACTTTAAGGAAGTTTAAAGAGTATTTGGAAATGTTTTTGCCTATCCAAAATGATTTGAAGGTGTGAAATTGAGAGAAGAGGGAGTTCCCTTTTATAAGAGGGGTGAGGGGAACCTTAAGAAAAAATAGAAATATTAATTTATAATAAATTAATATTCAGTTTATAATTGCTCAAAATTGATTTAATTATAGGATATGGTGGGTATGGGTCTAAATAATCTCAACCAATATGTTTTATACAGGATTGGGTCACTAAATTAACATTATCATTTATATTTAACTCTTAGTTAATTTGTTTCACATTTACCATGTCTCTTTGTATTTTTATATTATATTATTAAAAAATGTACTAAAAAATTCCAAGAGAACACGAAGTGGTTAATTAATCATACACCTATCATTATATATGTCTTTTGGATGAACCTTAGATTTTTAGTAATAGAATATCAATTAATAATATAATATTTGTTTTAAAAACTCTTTTTTGTCAATTTTGACACTATTTGGAATTTGATTTTTGTGAAAATCATAACAGAATTATTAATTCTAGAAAAGTTAATTAAATAAATACTAACATGTTATATTAACCTATAAAATTAGTGGAATTTTTAAAAATTCTTGAATCACATTTATTTGGGTATTTATTATATCAGTTATCTTTATCTTTCATTAATACGGTAATTACTGCATCGTCATTAAGTCATAAATAATTTAAATTATTTAATGTCTAAAAATTATAGAAAAATTATCATGATGTAGGAAATATATTTATATTTCCAATTAATATTTATAGTTGAAAATATAATATATATAACCCTACGTAAAAATTAATTTACTAAAAGATTTCTGTTTATGTCATTTTTGCATTTACTTTAACTTAATTAATATAATGTGTCATTTTCACTCACAAGTGGATCTATGGGGTCCCAAAATCGACCCAAGGATGACCATGGTCATAAATTAATCATCCAATATGGTTAGTATATGTGTGGGGTAATTTAAAATTATTATAATATTATTTTTTTACCCTTATTTACCGGATTTACCCTTTAACCATGGTAAATAAAATATTTACCGAGTAATTATTCATAATGTGTAAAAATAAAAGTTACCTATTTACAAAATTTTTAAATCCTGATTTCAAATATGGAATCCATTTTTCTAAATTCAAAACACAGAAGTGACAGAAATTAATTTTAATTTAATTCCCACAGTCAAAACAAAAAGCGTTTATTTATGAAATAATAACTATCAAAACATTGACACTTTTTTTATGTCCAGTTTAAATGTAAAATTACATCCAATGACAAAAATTGGATTAAATGGTAAAAATAAATTCTAATTATAATTCAAAACCACTCAATAGTATAATTTAGCACTATAAATTATTTTGATCAGAAAAGTTGTTTTTAATTAAAATTTAGTAGTTTTCACTATTCATCAAAAATTGGAAGTTCTTAGAAAAATACCAACAATTCACCCTAAGATAATTTTAATATTCCAAATCCATAAATGATGTCCAATTTGAATAATAAAATTTATAAAATTTCAAAACGTGGGTATTACTCTTTATAATGGATACTTTGATTGGCCGTAGTGTATTAGAGTCTTGAAGTTGCGTACAATGAAAGTTATTGCATTATTCAAAGGGAAACGTACCATGGAAGCTTGGGGTGTTACAATTTATCTGGTGGTTATTATCTCTAAAAGTAAGTTGGATGTGGGGCCTACCTCCCACATAACCTCCCATGGGAGGATATTGTGTGGTGGGGCACACATGAGTTAAAACTTTTAAACCCTCCTTTGAAACTCTTGGACTCCCCTTGAATTAATGAGGCCACCACCCTTCATTTATTTATGGTGAACTCTCCACCTTCCCCCACTCAATTAGTATTCCAAACAACTAATTAATGAATTCAACATATTCAATTAAATTAATTCTAGATTTTGAATTTTGAAGAGCATGGCAGCAATAAAATAATAGGAGAGCCTATTATTTTAGTTGGGTGGAGGGTCTCTAAGAAGGATTTGGGAGAAACTCTTGGTGGAATATTATTATCTCAATGAAGAATGTCGTTATTCAATGAAGAATGCTTCACGTCTCGATGAACGTGACACAAATCCTTCTACCTTCTTCAACCGGGGAAAGAACGTGAGGTGACGCCCATGAGGAATGGTCATCATCCATCCACTTCCTCCGCATCAAGGGAGAAGACGCCGCCTGTGAAGATCGTCACAAACAACGACACTTCCTCCTTGGAAACACCCCGACGTCAATGAATAGATAGCGTCGTCAACGAATGAACTTCGAATCTAGGTAGGGTTTTTTTTATAATTTTATTTATGTGATTTATAACCTCGTACTTTAGGGTTTATATGATGGATTACTGTTTGAGCCTATAATGTGGAGGGAATGTGCTAACAAACAAGTCCAGACCCTCTGGAAATTCTTTCTTTATCCGCGGTTTGTTGTGTGATTGATGAATAGAAGGGAAACCCTGAATTGAGATCATCATAGTGAAGAGGACGACCCAAGGAGCCCGTAGGCGCAAGTGGGAGGCAAAACAGACCACCAGAACAACTTTGGGGGCCCACGGAGGAGCGCGGTAGCACCCAATTATGGAGGTGGTATCCAAAATAGGCTGACCACCCAGGGGCAGCAGCTCCCCTCACGAGCCGCCGTAGGAAGGCCGCCGTGGCACCGGCCGCGGCGACGAAGCAGAACTCACGTCCGAGGGTTCTTGGAGGGATGGGTGGCACTAGCTGGTGCCACCGTTATGGGAAACCAGGGCATCGTGCCCCCTCGCTCTGCACCCGGCTAACTGGACGAGCCGCGGTCGATCTCCAGGCGTGGCCGTCGGCCGTGCGGGCCGGGCTGCCTGCCGCGTGGGCCGGGAGGTGAGCCGTGCGGGTCGGGCCGCCAGCCACGCGGGTCGGGCCCCCCACACAGGGACCCGGCCACAATTGTAGGGTCGGGCCTCACCTTACCAGGATGGACCTGGATCCGGGATAGGTCGATCTGGTTCGTGCCGATCCAGGGCGGGTTGGGCTGGGTTGGACCAGACGCAGACCCCCCCTCTTCGAACTACTTTTGGGTTTTCACCCATAACATGAGATACAGACCTACGATCAACACACCTTCTATTGTGTAGGATTTTTTAGATCGAGATGGTCATTTAGGTATATCACACTCATGGTTTGGGTGATGTTTGGTTACGGCGGGGTTGGTTCGATCTCGAAACCAACCGGGCCCTCAGAGCGGAGACGCTTATAACTCTCAGACCGGGCGTCCGATTGATGCGCCGTCTGTCGCGTTGGGTTCTTTATGATGAGTCAGAACTTCAGGATACATCATCTAAGTACTTTTTGATAGTTGATGTATCAGCCCCCTTTTCTTGAAAAGCAGACCCTCCCGGAATCGAGCATGTTGTGCGCAGGAACGCTAGAGCTGGTTGCGACTACGATTACTACCGTTCTGGAATCCTATGTGGGTTCGACAGTTATGACTTCTGTTCTTGTATCCTTTGTGGGTCTGATAGAATAGCTGGTCCTGTATCCTATGTGGGTCCAATGGCTTATATGAGATAGTTGGACTGTATCCTATGTGGGTTCGACAGCTTAGACGAGATAGCTGGACTGTATCCTGTGTGGGTCCGACTGCTTAGCTGGTCCTGTATCCTATATGGGTCTGACAACATAGATGATCTAGTAGATACATCTGATCCTGGATATCTCTCTACTACTGTGGCATACCTGTGTGAGCTAAGTCATGTCTTACAACCATTATCGTCATGGTGTTTGACTTTACTTTTTTTGTGGACTGGGTTGTGCTTGGGCTCGTGAGTTGGAGCCGTACTATGATTGGTAACATAGGTACATGTATGGGAATATACCTATGTAGGGATTGGTTGATACTTCGTGATTTTATCTTTCTTATTTTGATTATCCTTAGTGGATATTGTGAGACTTTTCGGGTCTCAGGGTCCCTACTGAGTATCCTTATACTCACCCCGGCACGGGCTATGCCCACACATCTTTGTGTTGGATGCAGATGACAGACAACGCTGACGGAGGCTGAGAGCGGCACGACTGGATAGTACCAAGAGGTGGACCTTGAGATGACTTGGCATATGGAGGATACTGAAATACGTGAGTTCTGAGGTGGCCATTTGTACCTACCCTTCAGGTAGGAATCCCCAGAGGACGATCCAGGACCTTCTCTGTACTTTCATCTATTTGTCCCTTTTTACATGTACTTGTTGTTCAGTTGGGCATTTATACTGGACCATTTACTATCCAACACAATCTTTTTTATTCAGTTTTACTTAGTGTTTACTTCATGTTGCGTACTCTGTTGTGTTTTTTTACTTGTATAAAGGCAATTCCTTCCCAGCATAGGGATTTACACCTTTAGTGCTAGTTGCCAGCCCCTGGCCGATGGAAGGCGAGCTTGGGGTTTTCATAGCATGGGCCCCGAGGATGGGTCGTGACAAATTGGTATTAGAGGAGTCAGTTCTACAATATAACTTAGACTCTGATTCTTTTAATGGAAATAGTGTTAAGTGTTTTGGGGGTGGTTATCAGTTTAGGGAAACCGGTGTTGGTGCAGCGGTCGACTTATCCATACACTAGGACTCTGAGTTCTAATCTCCAACTCAGTGCACAAAACACTGATTGCATGTGTGTTTCCTTTGAAATTTTATTCTTTGTGATTACATTTTGTCAGCTCACCAGGTATACTTCTTTGACTGTGACACACCTGTTTATTTTTAGGATGGCCCCACAAAGGAAACTAGTTAGGGTTTCGAGTTACGTACAAGATGGTAGCCCACCGAGCGACGATGCCTCAGTGCAGGGCCCCATCACAACAGAGGCACCAATAGTACCAATACCCGCTAGGCCACCAATACCACTAGCCCCAGTAGTATAGAGTGCATGCCGCTTGAGTACGTTGCATGATTTCCAGCGACAGAGGTCGCCCAGGTTCCAGGGAGATACAGACCCACAGGCTGCTGAGGATTGGCTGAAGGCTGTCATGAGTGTTTTTAGATTGGTAGGGACACCAGCAGACCTTATGGTGATCCTTTCCACAAGTCTCTTGCATGTAGTAGCAGGTAGATGGTGGAGCCTGATGCTCTAGGTGCATGAAGAGGCATCACTAGTGTGGGAAGACATTGAGATCCTGTTCCAGGAGGAGTTTGTTCTATCTACCCTTCATGCGGTGCGAATTCAGGAGTTACATCATCTATAGTAGGGAAACATGATAGTAGCTTAGTACATAGTGAGTTTCATAGACCTCTCGAGTTACTCCACGGATATGGTACGAGACCCATTTTTCAGGGACTAAACCTTTGAGTAGGGACTCAGGCATCAGATCAGGGCTTTGAAGATTCCTCTCAGTATTCTGACGCAGGCAGGGGTGCTGGAGCGAGCCCTTCTAGTGGAGAGTTTTCTCACTGAGTAGTCACCAGTGGCGAGACCAACCACAGGGTGACATGTAGAGGAGTCTTTTATAGCCGGTAGTAGATAGATTTCACAGAGGTCCAAGCAGACCAGGCCATCAGGTGGGCGATCCCAGGATACAGTTTTGGTTGTGCGGGGCACACGAGACATAGTCAGCTATACGAGGAGCAGCCAGTGTTATGCATGCAGAGGGCAGGGCCACATGGCTCGTGACTGCTCGACTCGCCAAGAAGATGAGTAGTAGACAGTAGAGTAACCTCCCAGGCAGAGGCAGAGGTTCGACCGCGGTGGTCTGGTGGGAGCAGGTGGACGTAGCAGAGGAGTTGGCCGAGCAGTGGGTGGTGGATGACGTTTTGAGGCTCTACCACCACCACCACCAGGAGGTCCACCCTGACCATAGAGACCTGGTGGATAGAAGCTGTCTCAGCTCTAGGAAGTCGAGGCCTATGACCACGGCGCATGTGAGATGATTCGAGGTAATATCTGTGTCTACTACACCCTTGCTATAGTACTCATAGACACAAATACGAGTCATTATTTTATTGTCGTTTCCCTTGTTCGGAACTCGGATATTCTGACAGAGCTGTTGGCTCGATCTTTATGGCTAGAGACTCCTACGAGAGTAGACTCGATGATTACACACTGGTTCTAGCATTGTGAGCTTACTCTAGGAGGTGAGAGCTTCGGGTTGGATCTTCTTGTAGTGGCGTCGAGGCCTTACGACGCCATCTTGGGTATGGACTGGTTGTCCATAGTTCATGTATAGATTGAGTGTATTAGGCACAAAGTGTAGTGTATCCGCATGGATGGGATCAGATTCACATTCATTGGTGATAAGGGAGCCTTTGCAGCGTAGGATGGAATTATGCAGCGGAGGGGGAAACCAATCACATATCATTTGGCTAGTCTTATCCTCAGATCGGTTGATGTGCGGAGTCCGAGTTTTCCTGTTGTGGTGGATCTGTATGTGGATGTTCTCCCTGAAAATGTTCCAAGACTACCTCCTCGTAGAGAGGTAGACTTATACATTGATATGTACCCCATGACGACACTGATATCTACTACATCATATCTGATGGCTCCCGCTAAGCTTCGTGAGCTGCGGGTACAGCTAGAGGACTTGCAGGGAAAGGGATTTATCTGACCTAGTGTTCCAGCATGGGCATCTCGGATTTTGTTTTCCACGAAGGCGGATGGGAGCTTACGACTATCTTTTGATTACCATCACCTGAATCAGGTGACCGTGAAGATAAAGTACCCACTCTCGATGATCGACGACCTCTTTGATCAGCTCAAGAGAGCACAATGGTTCTCAGAGATAGACCTCAGGTCCGGATATCACCAGCTCAGAGTTTGAGATGAGGATGTGTAGAAGACGACCACCAGATGTTGGTATGGACACTGAGAGTTATTGGTAATTCCCTTCAGCATAACCAACTCTCCAGTAGTGTTCATGAGTCTCATGAATTGGATCTTCCTGTCTTACCTTGATCGCTTTATCATAGTCTTCATCGACAACAATCTGATTTACTCGACTACTTAGGAGGAGCACACCTACCATCTGTGGGTAGTACTGGACACACTCCGAGAGCACCAGATTTATGTTAAACTCTAGAAGTGCTAGTTCTGGATTCTAAAGGTTCACATATTCGGACATGACATCTCAGAGGATGGAGTTGCAGTGGATCTAGCGATGATCGAGGCAATACATGCTTGGGAGCCACCCAAGAGTGTGACGGAGGTGCAGAGGTTCTTGGGACTGGAAGGGAACTATCATAGATTTGTGCCAGACTTATCCAGAGTTACAGCACCACTTTTATCAATTACGAAGAAGGTGAAACCCATCATGTGGTCAGAGAGACGCCAGAAGAGCTTTCAGGAGCTAAGGCAAAGGTTGACCAGTGCGCCCATCTTGAGGCTACCGAAGGAGGGAGTATGGTATGTAGTTTACTGCGACACATCAGGGACTTGACTCAGGTGTTTCCTGATGAAGGAGAGAGCAATGATCATGTATGGTTCACGATAGTTGAGACAACATGAGTAGAACTACGCTACCCATGACCTGGAGTTAACAGTAGTGGTCTTCGCCTTGAATATGAGGCAACACTATCTGATGGGAAAACTTTTTACAGTCTATTCTGAACACCAGAGTATTAGGTATATCTTCTCGTTGAAGGACCTGAACCTGATACAGCGGCAATGGCTAGAGTTCCTCTAGGAATATTACTTCGAGATAGTCTATACTCCTGGGAAGGGGAATGTTGTAGCAGATTCTCTCAGCAAGAGATCAGGTATTCAGCTACTAGGAGAGGTGACAAAGTAGCTGGCCACGTTGTAGATATCCTTTGTGGATAGAGATGGAGTAGTCTTTCTTAAGTCTCTCACAGTCACTCCTCCACTTATTCAGCGAGTCAAAGAGGCACAATGTGTGTACATTGACTGTGAGGCACGACATGCTCAGATATCCTCAGGGCAGGCACCTAATGGTTTTTTCTGAAGGCGGGGATCACACCATCCACTTCAGAGGGCATACAATGGTACCAGTTGCACTACAGGAGGTGGTGTTGAGGGAGTTCCAGACTTCCCCACTAGCAGTACAACAAGGAGTGGCGAAGATGTATCAGGACCTCAGACGATAGCATGGGGTGCTAGGTATAAAGAAAGCAGTAGCAGAGTTTGTCTCTTGATTCCTCAATTTTCAGCAAGTGAATATGGAGAACTAGGTTCCAGAAAGCTTTGTTTATCACTTAGAGGTTCCAGAGTTGAAGTGGGACGGGATATCCATGGATTTCATGAAGGGACTTCCACGTACATCCATAGGACAAAACTCTATCTGGGTGATCATAGACTGAGTTACCAAGTCATCCCACTTCCTACCAATTAGAGAGCAGGGCTCAGTAGAGAGCTGGGACGCCTCTATGTTCAGGAGATCACATGAAATCATGGTGTGACATCGACTATCGTCTCCGATCGATATGCTCATTTCGCTTCCCGACTATGGAAGGGGTTACATGAGGCTTTTGGGATGCAACTTCACTTGAGCACTGCCTTCCATCTTCAAATGGATGGTCAGACTGAGAGAACCATTCAGACTCTAGAGGATATGCTCCATGCAAGCGTCCTTGACTTTGGTCGCATATGGGAGGATCACTTACCATTGGTGGAGTTTTCATACTACAACAGTTACCACTCCACCATCGGGATTTCCCCTTACAAGGCATTGTACAACCGAACTTGCAAATTACTTCGGTGCTGGACTGGCCTAGGAGAGTCAACACTTGTAGGACCAGAGATGGTGCAGGCTACAACAAAGAAGGCGCAGATCATCCAGGAGTAGATGAAGACTTCATAGAGTATAAAGAAGTCATATGCGGATAAGATATGGAGACCACTGGAGTTCGAGGATGGAGACCACGTCTTCCTACGGGTCTCACCTCAACGAGGCCTACAGAGATTTTTCCGAGGAGGGAAGTTATCTCCGCGTTTAATTGGACCATTCTGGGTCCTCAGCAGAGTAGGAAAGGTGGATTACCACCTGGACCTTCCACCTTAGTTGCATTAGGTGCATGACGTCTTTCATGTGTCTTAGATGAGGAGATACATGCACGACCTATCCCACATCATCAACCACGGGAAGCTGGACATCAATGATAGGGAGAATTTCATGGAGGTTCCAGTGGAGATTGAGGATCGATCAGAGAAGGTCCAGCATGGATGGTTGATTCCTCTGGTTCGTGTTCGCTGGAAGCATGGGAACCTCCAGGAGAGCACATGGGAGCGAGAGGCTCAGATGTGTGCTGAGTACCCCCATTTGTTTCCCTAGTGTGTGTTGTAGCTTTATGGGGACGTAAAGCCCCGATGTTGGGGTAATTTAAAGACCCATAAATTTTAAGGAAATTTTTTTCTTAAATTCTTTGTAATTTTATGAGTCCGAAGTTTCTAACGACGCCTGATTCCAAGGCTCGGTGTGCCTGGAATCAATTTTTGGAGTTTTGTTTGGGTACGTTTAGTAAACGTACATGTAGGTTTTTATATCTTCTGAACCGGTGCTCAGAATTGAAATCCGAGGACATCGATGAACTCACATTTCTGGTATTCTCATAAGGAGACCTTTACCGTAGTGGCGTTTTATCAAATGTGGTAGTTATTTTGGGGTTTCTAATTAAAAATTAAACATTAAATAAAAATGTGTGTGTAACACATTTTTATTTAGCTGGTGGTTATTATCTCCCAAAAAAAGTTGAAGGTGGGGCCTACCCCCCACATAACCTCCCATGGGAGGATATTGTGTGGTGGGGCCCAAATGAGTTCAAACTTTTAAACCCCCCTTTGAAACTCTTGGACTCCCCTTGAATTAATGAGGTAATCACCCTTCATTTATTTAGGGCGAACTCTCCACCTTCCTCCTCTCATTTAGTATGCCAACCAACTAATTAATGAATTAAAATTATCCAATTAAATTAATTATATCTTTTGAAGTTTGAAAAGCTTTTCAACAATAAAATAATAGGATATCCTATTATTTTAGTTGGGTGGAGGAACATTGAGATGGATTTGGGAGAAACTCTTGGTGGAATATTATTCTCTCGACGAAGAAAGTCGTTCTTCAATGGAAAACGCAGTTCTTCAATGATGAATGCTTCAAGTCTCAAAGAACATGAAGCAACTCCTTCTACCTTCTTTAAATGGGGCAAGAACATGAGGCGACGCTCATGAGGAATGTATGTCATCCTTCCACTTCCTCTGCGTTAAGGGAGAAGACGCCACCCGTGAAGAACATCTCCAACAACGATGCTTCCTCCTCGGACGCACCCCGACGTCAACAAATTGACACCTTCATCAACAAACGATCATTAAATCGAGGTTGGGGGTTTTTATAATTATATATATGTGATTTATATGCTCGTACATTGGTGTTTATATGATGGATTACTATTTGAGCCTCTAACACGGAGGGCACGGTTAACGAACAAGTCCGGACCCTCTGCCAATTTGTTCTTGATGAATGGTTTGTTGGACGATGGATGAAAGGAAGCTAATCCCTGAATTGAGGCCGTCGCAGAGAAAATAAGGACCCGAGGAGGATGTAGGCGAGGGAGGGAGGAAAAAAGGCCACTGGAATGACTCTGGTTGCTCATAGAGGATCGCAGTGGTGCTGGTCACCGACAGCAGGCCCCGGCCGGCCGCCTAGGGGCACCGACACCCCTCGTGTGGCACCGGAAGAAGGCCGCCTTCGCACTGGCCATGGTGGCAGAGCGGAACCTGTGTCCTCGGGTTCAGGGAGGGATGGCCGACACCAATTAGCGCCACCGTTACAAAAAACAGGGGGGGGGGGGCGCCCCCACTCAGTGCTGGGCCAGCTGGCGGTGCCACGGCCGGCCACCGGGTCGGGCCATCTACTACACAAGTCGGGCTGCCTGCCGCGCGGGCGGGGCCGCCGACCACGTGGGCCGGGCCACCTACCACGCGGGCCGGGCTGCCTGCCATGCGGGCCGAACCGCCCGCCGCGCGGGCCGGGCCGCCCGCCGCGCGGGCCGAGCCGCCTGCCGCGCGGGCCAGGGGGTCACTATCACCGGACCGAGCTGCGTCGTACTAGGCCGGACCCAGATCTGGGTCGGGTCGTCTCGATTCGGTGCGACCCAGGGCGGGTTGGGCCGGTTCGGACCGGACGCAGGCCCCCCCTCTTCAGACTTCTTTTTGTTTTTCACCCATAACTTGAGTTATGGATCTCCGATCGATGCACCGTCAGTTGCGTATGATTCCTTGGATTGAGAAGGTTGTTTTTTATACCACACTCAAGGTTTTGGCAATTTTTTGGTATGGTCAGGTTTGTTCGATTTCGAAATCAACCGGGCTCTCGGAGCGGAAACACTTATAACTCTCAGGCCGATCGTCCGATTGACGCGCCGTCTATCGCGTTGGGTTCCTTATGATGATACAGAACATCGAGATACATAAACTATGGACTTTTTTTATAGATGATGTATCGACCCCCTTTTCCCAATGTGTGGACCCTCCCGAAATCGAGCATATTGTGTGCGAGAACCCTAGAGTTGGCAGTGAATGCGACGACTACTCTACTAGAATCCTCTGTGGGGTCGATAGTTCGGACTTCTATTCCTATATCATATGTGGGTCTGACAGAATTTCTGGTCCTGTATCCTATGTGGGTCAAACAGCTTAGATGAGATATATGGACTGTATCCTGTGTGGGTTCGACAGTTTAGCTGGTCCTGTATCCGGTGTGGGCCCGATAGCATAGACGAGATAGCTAGACTGTATCCTGTTTGGGTCCAACAGCTTAGCTGGTCCTATATCCTATGTGGTTCCGATAGCTTAGATGATCCAGTGGCAACATCTGATCATCTATATCTCTTTACTATTGTGGAATACCTTTGTGAGAAGATTCATGTCTTACAACCATTATCATCGTGGTGTTTGACATTACATCCTGTGTGGACTGGGTTGTGCTTGGGCTCATGAGTTGGAGTCGGACTGTGATTGGTAACTTAGGTACATGTATGGGCATATGCCTATGTTGGGATTGGTTGATACTTCGTTATTGTGTCTTTTTTTTATTATACTTAGTGGATATTGTGAGACTTTGCGGGTCTCCGGGTCCCCACTGAGTATCGTTATACTCACCCCTGCACGGGCTATGCCCGCACCTCGTTGTGTTGGATGCAGACGATGTACATCACTGACGGAGGCCGAGAGGTCCATGACTGGACGGTACCCAGAGGTGGACCTTGCGATGAGTCAGCACACAGAGAAGACTGACAGACTTGAGTGTTTAGGTGGCCATCTGTACCTACCCTTCAGGTAGGAATCCCCAGATGATGATCTATGAGATGCTCTTTACTTTTATCTATTTGTCCCTTTTTACTTCTACTTGTTGTTCAGTTGGGTTTGTATACTGGCCCATTTACTTTCCAACACACTCTTTTATATTCATTTTTACTTAGTGTTTACTTCTTGTTGCGTACTCTGTTGTGTTTGTTTACTTTTATAATGGAAATTCCTTCCCAGCATAGGGATTTACGCCTTTGGTGCTAGTTTCTGGCCCCTGGCCTATGGAAGTCAGGCTTGGGGTAGTCATGACACTGGCCCTGAGGACGGGTAGTGACACTTTCTCTCTACTAGGGATATAATCTAATGATTCCGTCCACTTTAATCATATTTATGTCTTATGATCATTTTTTTATTTAATTACTTGGTAAAATATTTAAAATTAAAATGCTTGTTTTTTTATACGAATGTTTATGTTTTTTTTGTTCTGTATTTTTTTAATTATTCTATATGATTAATGAATTGGACTAATTAATTTCAGGGTGAGACCTGGTTATACATATCCCCTCAATTAATCAATATGTTTCATGAGGCAAACTAAATGGTATTTGCTATATTCCTACCCATTAATTTATCATGTATTATCATGAGGACATGATGGTATGTTTATGATTTCTTTTTATATGACCTTAATGGTATGATCATGATGTTTGAAATAGTGTATTCCATTAATATGAAAGCAATTATTATTTTTCCCATGATTATTTATATTTTTCTAAAATTTTAATTGGATTAATATGTTTTATTTATTTTTATATACCTTGCTGATCCTTATTTCTATTATTTAATGTTTTCAATTTTCTCACATGGATTAAGGATGATTATGAACAATAGAAAGAACTATATTTCCATTATCGGGATCCTAATTTAAATAATAGAATGCTTTTTGAATGAAACATGAGATTAAATTTAAGAATCAAATTTTTGTGGAATAAAATATAAATAGATTTAATTTTTCCATATTGTATTGTATTTGTTTGATATTTAAGAGTTTTTTCCTAACTCAATAGAAATAAAAACTGAAAATATCCTTAAAATCTACAAAATTGAAACCCTAGTTATAAATCATATAATTATGGGATTTAAAGTTATGATGTGTTAGGCTTCCTATCCTTGGTTTTTAGTAATCATATTAAACTTAATTATTACTTTGATTTAACCTGGATTTTTTTGTTTATGTATATATTTGTGAATAATTAATGTGAGATAATATGGAACATTTAAATGAACTGATATTTTCATTTACTAAAACATAGAAAATGATGTGATAGAATGAAAATATTCAACTCTTTAGATGATAGAGACTAAATATAATTACATTGTAAGAAAGATTATTATGTCAGATGTTGTTATAAACATAATCAAATATATCATAATTGAAAAATTGGATTTTTTTCATAATGTTATATATAAATTAGAACAAGGACTTCCAGAATGAAAAAGGAAAAAATTTACAAACTACACTAAGCAAATTGGAAGTTGTGTTGATGTTTTCATTATCAGTATTCATTGAGAAATTTTGACTATAATATTTTTTTTAGCGATTTGTTCTATTATCTTATATCTATTGAGATTTTTTATAAAATACATTAATTATTTACTTTTAATTGTTTATTATCCCATCCTGTGTGATTGATGAGATTCTAGGGTATTAAGAGAGTATTTTTTGATTGAGGGGATTGATGATATTTCATTCTACAGAAGATATGTTGTCTGAACCTTCATGTTTGATAAATTATATGTATATAACTATTTTCTATAATTTGATCGATGATGAAATAATCGATGAGTGATCTATGTCTGTATTTTATATCAATATGATTTTTGAAATGGAATCCTTTGTGCAACGGCCCAGACCCTCCTGGTCTAGTGATTTTCCAAAACAAAGTACTATCAAATGGTCCCACTGAAATGGTGTCACCTGTCACGGTCTCACAACAAAACTGTGGTACCGTGAGGGTGACACCGTGACAGTGGCACCGTGAGGGTGACACCATGAAGGTGGCCCCGTGTGGGTGGCATCGTGAGGGAGACAACGTGAGGTGGCACTGTGACGATGGCATCATCTGAGTGACACAATGATGGTGGCACCCTGTGGGTGACACCATGACGGTGGCACCGTGACCGTGGCATCGTAAGGGTGACACCATGACAGTGGCACCGTGTCCTCACTAAGGGTCTTCGTTCTTCTTCCAAATCCCGACTTTTCTGCTCCCGCAACATATCTTTTGACGTAAAAATGTTATAATACCCTATTTCAAATCCATTTAAAGCCCATAAATAATATCTAAAGTCCCTAGAGAGCCCGAAGACCCTTAAATTACCAAAACATGTGGCTTTTCCTTGGTGTCACACCCTTTCCCCATACTTACAGTTCTGCCCCTGTTGCGCGATTTAAGGGAAACCGTTTAAAGGCACAGATGTTATGGCCACCTCTACGATGAGAATTATTAAATTACAATCTATTACATTGTGCATAACCTCCCAACTGTGCGGATAACCATGATCCAACTTTAAAGGCGTTCAAAATTCTATATCCCATAACAACGGGATCTCATCTTTATATCACACAAGAATTTCTTCCTTCTTCTTCTTGGATGGCCTCCTTTTTCGTTCCTTGTACATTTGGATTCTACCCACTTCTCGAGGAAAGTGGTGTGCCTGTGATGGAGTTTCCCTACTCATTCTTTGAGTCCTTGGAGTTCCTCCCCTACAAGTCAAGCATCCTCAGTTCTTGGCGCGTAGTGTTAAAATGTCTATCCTTGATCAATACAAGTTGGTTTTTTTCCTTCATCTCTCTTTACTCTGTATCATGTGGGGTGGGTATGCTATTGTTTCTATAGGGATGGATGAAACCAAACCTTATTGAATATAATTAAGGGACCTTTAATGAAATAAGGGGGTGTGCATAGTTTCTACTATACTCTTTATCCTTGATTATGTGTTGTGAATTTTATGGGCTTACGTCCATTGAAAATCATGGCCATTGGGGGTATTTTTTTACGCACTAATGAACCTATGTTTTTCATGATATTCATGTGATTGAAAGACTGTAACATGAAAATTGGTTAATCACATAAAATCCACCGATTAAATGGATGCCCAGTGAACAACAATCCTTGTGTGATCTCCCCGGTTAACCAAACAGAAAGAACAGACTTAATGAATGATGTAATTGAGTCTAGAAACTCCCTGCTCTGTCTTGGTGGTATGTCTGTTTGTTCTGCTTGATGCTTATGGGGGGATAGGTATGGGAATGGGATCCTCTATTGTTATACAGTTATTGGTTGTGGATATGAGGCCATGTGGGGATGTATCTTGGGGCTTGGTTTGGTTCCAGTACATCGAGGGATCTCATAGATCCCTTTGTTGTAACTTTACAAGAGGACCGGGTGTGAATTCTTAAGGTCATCTTGGCTATTTTCCTTTCCACAGTTTGGGGTTATTCTTGTTAGTTTCCCAGTAGTGCATAATTTATTTAAATGGAATCACATGAACATGAAATCAAGAATTGGTTCAATGGGTAATTTGTTCTAGGAATGAGTAGTGAATTGGCTGTGAGTGGTGTGCCCTTTTATGAATGAATAGTAATGGGGGTGTTTGTGATTAGGTTGGTTTTGGAACCCCTAGGTTTGGATGAGTGCTTCTTAATTATACATATATTTATAGTTTTTATGTTTCTTATTCCCGCCCCACCCAGGTTGAGAACATCGTGCCAAATACCCCCATTTCATGGGGGAGGGTGTTTTTCCCAACACTCCTATGAGTGGATGGTTAATACCTCCTTTTCTGCTCACTTTACCGAATATCCCAAGACCCATCGGGAAATCTGTGATTGCCTAAGGTCCATTATAGCCCAAGATTCTTCAGGCAGGGTAGTTGTGGTGGTTAGACTAGGTGTGTGCAGGACGGTTGTCTCCCAAGTGTCTTCAGGATGAGGCCTAGGTGTATTCGGGCATGGTAGTGGTCATTCTAGACCAGGGGTTTTTCGGCATGGTTACGTGTGGTTGATATAGCCTAGGTGTTTTTGGGAAAGATGTGTGGTGATGGACCAGGTGTGTGCGGGTGAGGTATGACAATGAGACTGCAGTAAGAATGGCGGGAGAGGTTCGATGCGTAGGATGTATTCAATAACCAGTGGGAATGTGGCGCAGGGTACCCAAATGTTGATGTGTTATTACTATTATATTACCTGAATTGTGTTATTTGGGGATTGTGCCTTGGTGAGTCTTTAGTGGGTGGTTTTCCTTATTAGGTGTTTCAGTTATTTCTTTTCTCACAGGTAATTAGAATGCCTCCCCACTTGTGCACGAGAGGTTTTGGTTTTCCCTACTGAATATAGTTGTATGCTCAACCTACGTATATAAAAATACTATCTGGTTTCTAGGAGGACTTCAAGGATCATGCAGGATCATACTAGTTTGTACGTAGGAATGGTTGTTATTGCTGTTCTCTTTTCTTTTGTACTTTCTTTTGGGGTTACCTATACTTTTTTGTCATTAATTTTTCGAACATGCATATGAGAATGGATCGTTTTGGCTTTACATATACTTTCACCTTTGGCGTTGTTGGGAATTACTATAATATCTCCTGATTCTACTAAAAAAGGGTAATTCCTTCCATCTTATGTATGATTCTATACCCTTGGTACTAGTGGCCACTTCAGGACCTATTGAAGGCGGGTCTCAGGGGCCATTATCTCTCCTTTAACTAGAAGAAGGAAGTGTCTAGAAATCTATTCTTTCTTCTCTCATCTTGGTGAAGGTGGGTCGTGACAGAATGGTATTAGAGGCCAAAGGTTAAGAGATATGATGGATTTTGGAGTTAGGCACATTGAGGATTGCATGGGATGGTAGGGAAACAATGTTGTAAAATCTTGGTGCATGAAATAGAAGACCGGCTAGGACACGAGATTTTAGCCCCCCCCCACCCCCTGGGATCCAATGCAAGGACATTGAGCCTACCGAATGACCAAGTGTGGCTACACTGATTGCAGGATAGAGACCCTAGAAAAGGTGAATGCATCATAATGACTTGTGTTCTTGTGTTTCTTGGGTATTTTAGGGATTTAAAATGAATAAGAAGTATAATAAAATTTAAAAGAAATATTCTACACTACTTGGGCTTAGTAATTCCTTGTTTAATTTGCATCAATGGCACCCGGATGGCGACCAAGGGTAGTGCGGACGATTGAGGCGCAAAAGGTTGATTTAGCTGATCAATAGAGGGATGACCAAGAGGAGGAGGATGATCAGTGACAGAGGACAGTTCATGTCTTTCAGCAGTAGACCCTCTGGATGTACGAGTGTAGCATCTCTGATGTGGAGACAGAGAGCTGGCTAGAGAAGCTGGTGATATCTTTCAGCTTAACCCTGGCTCCGGAGGAATACTGGGTTCCTCTAGCTATATGCCAGAGGTGTTGAGCATGGCGCCATTGGTGGATGCGTTATCTTGGTAAGAAGAGGGAGGCTGAGGTGATGTGGACTGAATTTGAGAGGAAGTTTCGAGCGGAATTCCTCTCTTCCATGATGAAGGATAAGAAGAGGCAGGAATTACTCTCCCTCCAACAGAGTGTATTTCAGTGAAGGAGTTGGGGATCAAGTTCAAAGATCACATTCGCTTCGTTCCGAACCACTTTATGGATGAGGAATCATGGGAGATACATTTAGAGGAGGCACTCTGACCTTTGCTTCAGTATTCGGTTACCCCCTTCACCCTAGCGACATACTTGGAGGTTCAAAAGACGGGTGAATTGGTGGAATGGATTCACATAGTTGGATGTGTATCATGAGAGGTAATCTAGTTGGGCTCGTCGAAGGGGAAACCCGTCAGTAGCAGGCCTCCAGCATCAGGGCCCTTTAGGTTTCGACCAGTAGGATGCATGCCTCAGCAGTTCTAGTTCTGATATCTCAGTCATCGACCTTTTCTTTTGAGCCCAAGACTAAGATTCTTCATCTGTGGTAGTCGTGGGCACTTTTGAAACCAGTGCCTGGACCGAGTGCAATATGGTGTGAGTGAGCCGATGCTGCACCTACCTCAGCAGTAGTAGGGAAAGAAAGCTCTCGCTCCTCTGAGGGCAGACATCGTAGGAGGAGGCTGACCTTAGGGCACTCATCAGTGACCTCAACTAGGGCGCAATCGGGGAGGTTGATGATAGCCTAGGGGAAGGGGAGCTAGGTGTGGGCAGTTACACGCCGCGAAGGCAGCAGTTCCTGCAGGGCCGGAAGTCTTTCAAGGTATGATCATGTCGTTTAGTACTCTTGACTATGCCTTGTTCTATATAGGAGCTTCGCACTCCTTTGTTGCGCCCAGTTTGGCCCGTGCTCTGGGTCTAGATACTGAGAGACTTCCAGTGGCCCTGGTGTTGAGTACACCATTCGGAGGTTAGATCGACTTATTTTATGTTTGTTGAGGGTATAGACAGATGATAGGACTCTATCAGTAAATCATTGATATTCTATTTTTTAGATACATCCATACGATGTCATCCTAGGCATTGACTGGTTGTTCTATGTATGTGCCATTATCGAATTCTTCTGAGGAAGGATCATGTTTTTAGACTTGGGCGGACGACATGTGACTTAGTTTGGAGAGCGGCGTTACCAGGAAGGTAACAAGAAAGTAGATCCCCTCCTTTCTTCGTTAGCTGAACTATACGTGGAGTCATCAGATACTGAGATGGTGGAAGTCCCGGGGATCACCAATTAGTTCATGGATGTCTTCCCTGAAGAGGTGGAGACTCTACCCCCTCAACGTGATGTTGAGTTCGGGATAGACTAGCAACCAGGTGCCCATCCGATTTCGATGGCTCCCTACCGGATGGTGCCTTCTACGTTACGGGAGTTGCAGATTCAGATTGACGATCTGATGATGAAGGGTTTTGATCTACCAAATGTGTCACCATGGGGTGCTCTAGTATTATTCACAAAGAAGGCAGATGGTGGTCTCAGACTATTTATAGACAACTGAAGACTAAACCAGGTAACGATCAAGAAAATTTACCCTCTCCTGAGAATATATTACCTTTTCCAATAGTTAAAAGGGGCAGGATGGTTCTCCAAGGATGGACTGCAGTCAAGATATCACCAGTTGAGGGTGAAGGAGGTTGAAATCTCAAAGACTGCCTTTAGGTGCAGATATGGGCACTTTGAGTTTGTGGTCATGTTGTTCGGCATTACGAATGCTCCAACTATGTTAATGGGGCTCATGAACTCCATTTTCCGGGAATACCTGGACCGGTTCATAGTCGTGTTTATTGACAACATCCTGATGTACTGGAGATCAGAATAGGATCATGTTAAGCATCTAATAATGGTTTTAGAGGTCCTCCGATAGCACCATAATTATGGGAAATTTTCTATGTGCAAGTTTTGGATGCGATAAGTACACTTCCTTGGTCACATGGTGTCTGAACAGGGAATAGCAGTGGACCCATCGATGTTCGAAGCAGTTGTTTCTTGGGAAGCACCCAAGAACGTGGCTTATGTTTGTAGTTTCCAAGGTTTTTCAGGTTTCTTCCGGAGGATCATGCCCAACTTCTCCTCAGTTGCAGCAACTTTGACAGCCTTGACATAAAAGGACCATGCTATTGTGTGGAATGGGAAGTGTGAGGCAGCCATCAGCTATTTGAACGGGATGTTGGTTAGTTCCCTAGTGCTGAGGTTTCTAGAAGAAGGGGTAACATATAAGGTGTCATGTGATACTTCCGTACAAGGGCTCAGGTGTGTGCTGATGCAACAATAAGGGGTGATCTATTACTAGTATAGGGAGTTACGTCCCCATGAGCATAACTATTCCACCCGTGATCTGGAACTTGTGGCAGTCGTGTTCTCACTAAAGTTGTGGTGGTATTACCTCGTCCGGGAGCGCTTTGTTGTCTTCATGGATTATAAGAGCTTGAAGTAAATATTCTCCCAGCAGGACCTGAATTTACGGCAATGATGGTTGATGAAGTTCCTCCAAGAATACAACTTCAAAATCTCCTACACCTTAGGAAAGGGGAATGTGGTGGCCGATACCTTGAGCAGGAAGTCGTAGAAGGATGCAGTTCAATAGTTGGAAGACACTTGGAAGGTGATAGAGGAGTTGTCTTCCCTACACCTGGATGTAAGGATGGATGGTGGTTGAGGTTTCCTGTTTTAGATGATAGTGTATTCCTCTCTGTCTTAGCAGGTAGAGGAGTCTCATTGGGGAGACTCAGAGACTGAAGTTATGCGTGATCGAGATAACCAACGCGATGCTCCGGAAGGGTGGTTAGAAGACGAGAAGAATCGAATGCTGTTTCTTGGAAAGTTGTTTGTCCCCATGGGAATGTGATAGAGAGTTCTTGGTGAGTTCCAAAACTCACCCCAAGCGGTGCACCTAGGAGTCTCAAAGATGTACCGGAGTCTGAGGGGTCAGTTTTGGTGGCCTGAGGTAAAAAGAGCAGTGGTAGAGTTCGTAGCAGAGTGCCTTGTGTGTCAGTAGGTGAAGCCTGAACACCGCGTCCTAGGAGGTCTGTTACAACCTTTAAATTTCCCCGATTGGAAGTGGGATGACATCTCGATGGATTTCTTCATAGGATTACCCCGAGTTCAAGGGGGTTGTGATGCTATCTGGGTAGTGGTGGACCGACTGACGAAATCAGCTCACCTCCTGGAGATCAAGGAGTCAGGTATGGTGGATTCCCTAGCACAGAGGTATGTGGATGAGGTGGTGTGGTTACATGGGGTTCCTAGGTCCATAGTCTCCAATCGGGATACCCAGTTTACCTCATGGGTCTGGAAGGGACTTCAACATGCTTTTGGAACCCATCTATGCCTTAACACTACTTTCCACCCCCAGACGGATGGGCAAACATAGCGCACCATCTAGAAGATAGAATATATGATACGAGCATGTGTGTTGGACTTTGAGGGATTGTGGGTGCAACACCTACCCCTGGTAGAGTTGTCATATAAAAATAGCTATCACACTACCATTGGAATGGATCCGTTTGAAGCGTTGTATTGGAGGATGTGTTGCTCACTCGTGTGCTAGACAGATGTTGGGGAGGCAGGTTTTCTTGGCTCGGAGGTGGTGCAGAGCACGACAAAGAAGGTTCGTCTTATATGGAAGAGGATGAAGGCGGCCCAAGACCAGAAAAAGTCATATTCTAATAATAGGAGGAGATCCATGGAGTTTGAGGTCGGGGACCACATGTTCTTGAATGTCTCCCCTTGACTTGGGCAATAGATTTTCAGCATGGGAAGTAAGCTTTCTCCTAGGTTCATCTGACCGTTCGAAGTGTTTTGGCGGGTCGGTAAAGTGGATTATCATTTAGTGCTACGACCACCGCTGCGGATATTGCACGATGTCTTCCATATGTCTCAGTGCCGATGGTATCTACACAACGATTCACACATCCTCAACTGGGGACAGTTGGATATTGAGGTCGAAACATCTTTTGTAGAAATAACGGTGATGATTGAGCATCGTGAGAAGAAGGTGCTCCGTTGATGAACCATACCTTTGGTTTGTGTATTATGGAGGCATGGTGGGATCGAGGAGAGTACCTAGGAGCGGGAGGCACAGATGCGTGCCCAGTACCCAGAGCTGTTTTGAGTTCTGATCAGTTTTATATTATATACTTGTTCATGATGATGTGTTTTTACCTTGTTATATATGGAATGTGTTGTTTTCCTTGGTCTCTGAATGTGTGTGAAGATCCCTGACTGTGGGGAGGGGAGGACCTAATCCCTAATCAAGACGCATTAAGGTGGATGCGATTAAACCCATGTGGGTGAGTTAGTGCTTCCCAAAGCGGATATTATCTTAACATGGAGGAAGAACAATCCCTAATCCATATTACTGGATAGTTTGACCCTTGAATATTTGTGTGCTTACTTGGGGGAAGAGGAGCGGTAGTGTATCCATAGTCGTTCGAAATATGGATGAGGTTTACTCTTGAGAGATAACTTTTGAGGTGGTTGTTCAGACCCCCATCCTCTTTTCTCCTGGTCTAGTCTTGATTCTCAAGGATGAGACTAGTTTGAGAGGTATCTGATGTAACGGCCTGGACCTCCTGGTCGAGTTCTTTGCCAAAACCCGGTTCTAAAAAACGGTCCCACCAAAATTGTGGCACCAGTCACGGTCTCACACCGAAACAGTGGCACCGGGAGGGTGACACCGTGACGGTGGCACCGTGTGGGTGACACCGTGACAGTGGAACTCTGATGGTGGCACTGTAAGGGTGACACCGTGACGGTGGCACCGTGTCCTCACCGAGGGTCTTCGTTCTTTTTCCAACATCCAACTTTTTATGCTTCTACAACGTATCTTTTGACGTAAAAATGATTTAATACCCCTATTAAAATCCATTTAAAGCCCATAAATAATATCTAAAATCCCTCGAGATTCGGGAGACCCTTAACATACCAAAACACATGGCTTTTCTTCAGTGTCAAACCCTTTCCCCATACTTCCAGTTCTACCCCTATTGAGTGATTTAAGGGAAACCGTTTAAATGCAATGCTGTTATGGCCACCTCTCTAATGAGAATAATTAAATTACTATCTATTTCATTGTACGTAACCGTCCAACCGCGTGGAAAACCACGATCCAACTTTAAAGACGTTCATAATTCTATATCCCGTAACAACATGATCTCATATTTATATCACGATAGAATTTCTTCATTATTCTTCTTGGCTGGCCTCCTTTTTCCTTCCTTGTACGTTTGGAGTACACCCCCTTCCCAAGTCAAGTGGTGCGCCTGTGTTGGAGCTTCCCTACTCATTCTGGGAGTCCCCGGAGTTCCTCCCCTACAAGCCGCACATCCCTAGTTCATGGCACGCAGAGTTAAAACGTCGATCCTTGATCAATCCAAGTAGGTTTTTTTCCTTCGTCTCTCTTTACTGTGTATCATGTGGGGTGGGTATGATATTGTTTATTGTGGGGATGGATGAAACCAAACCTTAACGAACATAATAAAGGGACCTCTAAAGAATGAAGGGGGTGTGCTCAATTTCTACTATACACTTTATCCATGATTATGTGTAGTGAATTGTACGGTCTTACATCCATTGAAAATCATTTCTATTGGGGGTATTTTCTTGCACACTAATGAACCTCTATTTTTCTTGATATTCATGTGATTGAATGACTGTAACATGAGAATTGGTTAATCTTGTAAACTCAACCGATTAAATGGATGAACAGTGAATAAAAATCCATGTGTGATCACCCCAGTTAACCAAACAGGAAGAAGAAACATAATGAATGATGTACTTGAGTCTGGAAACTCCATGCTCTATCTTGGTAGTATGTCTGTTTTTTCTGGTTGATGATTATGGGGAGATATGGATGGGGATGGGATCCACTGTTGTTATACGGTTGTTGGTTGTATATTTGAGGCCATGTGGGGCTTTATCTTGTGGCTTGGTTTCGTTCCAATAATTTGAGGGATTTCACAGATCCCTTTGTTTGAAATTTACCTGAGGACCAAGTGTGAATGCTTAAGAGCTACTTGGATGTTTTCCTTTCCATAGCTTGTGGTTATGCCTGTTAGTTTCCCAGTAGTGTAGAATTTACTTAAATGGAATCACTTGAACATGAAATCAAGAATGAGTTCAATGGGGAATTTTTTTAAAGGTCAGGGTCGAAGCCTCATTTTTTATTAAGAAAGCAAAGCAAAAACCTCTTTTAACTGGGTAGAGGGAGACCCATTACATTGACTGAAGGCCCAGTGGGCTTTTAGCCCAATACAGAGCTCGTAGGCCCAAATATTTTTCCGAAATCCCATTCTGTGAATAGTAACCTAGCTGATACAGTACCCGCATAGTACTGCCGCCACTACATAGCCCTGTCGCCGCAACAGTACTCGCCGATTAACAGTACTTCCGCTGCTACAGTACCGCTACAGTACCCTATGCCCAATGGGTTCAATGGGGAATTTGTTCAAGGAATTAGTTATGAATTGGATGTGAGTGGTGTGCCCTTTTATGAATGAATAGTAATAAGGGTGTTTATGCTTAGGTTGGTTTTGGAACCCCTAGGTTGGGATGAGTGCTTGTTACCTACAAATATAACTGTAGTTTTCATGTTTCTTATTCGCACACCACCCATGTTGATCACTTCATGCCGAACACCCCCATTTCATGGGGGAGGGAGTTTTTCCCAACACTCCTATGAGTGGCTGGTTAGTAGCTCCTTTTTTTCTCCCTTTCACGAATATGCCAAGACTCATCGGGCAAGCTGTGATGGCCTGAGGTCCATTATATCCCAATATTCTTTGAGAAGGGTAGTTGTGGTTGTTGGCCCAGGTGTGTGTGGGAATGTTGACAACCAAGTGTCTTCGGGATGAGGCCTAGGTGTCTTTGGGTGTGGCAACAGTTGTTCTTTCCCAGGAGTTTACGAGCCTGGTTATGTGTGGTTGATATAGCCCAGATGTTTGCGGGCGGGATGTGTGGTGATGGACCAGGTGTGTGTGGGTGGGGTATGGCCGTGGGACTGTAGTGAGAATGGAAGGAGAGGTTCGATGCATAATATGTCTTCAATAATCAGTGGGACAGTGGCATGGGGTACCCCAAACGTTGATTTTTTATTACTATTATATTACTGGACTTTCATTATTTGGGGAGTGTTCCTTGGTGAGGCTTGGGTGGGTAGTTTTCCATACTAGGTGATTCAGTTATCTCTTTTGTCACAGGTCATTAGAATTCCTCCCCACTTGTGCACGAGAGCTTTTGGTTTTCCCTACTGAGTATACTTGTATGCTCACCCTACGCATATAAAACTGCTTTCAGGTTTCCAGGAGGACATTAGGGTTCATGCAAGATCATACTAGTCCGTACGTTGGGACATATGCTTTTGCTATTTTCTTTTCTTTGGTACTTTCTTTTGGGGTAACTTGTACTTTTGTAGGATTACTTTTTGGAACATGCATATGATAATGGTTTGTTTTCACTTTACGTGCACTTCCACCATTGGTATAGTTGATAATTACTATCTTATCTCCCGATCCTACTAAATAAAAATAGTAACGCCTTATATCTTATGTGTTATTATATACCCTTGTTGCTAGTCTCCACTCCGGGACCTATTAAAGGCAGGTCTCAGGGGTCATTATCTCTTCTTCAACTTGAAGAAGGAAGGGTCTGGCAATCAGCTGTCCCTTCTCTCATCTTGGTGAAGGCGGGTCATGAAACATTGCTACCAATGAGATTCAACAAAAGAGGTTTCAATAAAAATATGGTAACTTCCAACAGGTTTATAGTCAAGGAAACTTCAAGTTGGAACATGGATACCTATGATTATTTCTATAAATCCTCCTTCCACTTTAGGTAAAAGTAAAGAATCCTTTGATTTGAATTTGTTCTGTAATAACATCCATTAATCATATTCAAAATATTATTCATTAAATTAATATTTCTTATTATCATTTTTATTTTAATTTACATTGTTTTTTCATTTTAATTGTATAGTGGTTATCTTTTTATAGGTTTAAATTCCACTACTTTTAATGTGTAATCTTTTATTTGATAAAAACGTAAATTATCTGATCATTTAAATTACTGGACTAGATGAAAATTTTTTAGTTAGATTTTGACAACAATTCACCCCTCTTATAGTTTCATATCACCTAAATTTCTAGTAGAACACTTGGTATCTGTAACGCCCCTACCCCAGTTACCTAGAGTCGGTGCATTATTACATAACATTGGCATGATCACAAGACAGATCAAATCTCGAAATACCGAATAGTTTAGTAGACTTGGAAATACTAGATATATTCATATTGTTTTACATTACATCATAAAGTGAAAAACTACTACAACAACATAGTCTCCATATTCCACACTCATATCCCCACATACTATCCCTGCAGGTCATTCATAAATTACTTCTTCACATCCTGGGAATAATAAAACCCAGAAAAGGGGTGAGCTCAAATTCCCAGAAAGGATAAGAATATAGCGTAAACATTCACAAATAAGAGTAAAAATTTAAGGTAATGTATAAATTAAAACAAAAGTATTTTAAACTTGAACTTCAACATAGTATGGAAAAGATAAAATGAAATAATGACATTTACTTATTCACATGAATATTCTACTAATTGAATAATCACATGAAATATCAATAACCACTTTCATAATGATGGAATGCATATTGCCAGACTATCATAACCACATAGCCAAGGCCTTGTGCCAATACTACAAATAATATTTTGCCAAGGCCTTGTGCCAAGATAGTAGTTTGTCTCATGAGACCTACTAATGAATCTAGGATCTATAGCGGGATCCACCCATCACTTACTAAGTCCAATGCATTCCCATATGAAAAGGTTTAAACATAACATAAACATTCGTATTAAAACTAGCATACGAAATGTCAACACTTTCTTCCTAAACCATGAATTGTATAAAAATAACACATCCATAGTAAAACATATCACAAAACCTTCAATACAATACAAATGTTTTGTATCATAATAAATCAACTTCAAATAAGCTTAAAATCCATCAAAGGATGTTGAAATAGATGAAATCAAAAATATTTGAGAGAAATATCTCTTTTCTTGAAATCATTGAAAAGTCAGACATTTATAAAGGAAGTAATTTAAAAGAGAGTTTTGAATCGAAGTGTCCCATACCTCTTTGAAACATTTGAAAAGAAATATCATTTCAAATACATCATGTCCATAAATCCTTAAAATAATTTTGAAAACATAGAAATTAATTAAAAATATTTAAAAATATAAATCATTAAAACATTTAAAATTATGATCTCTATAAAGAGTTCCATTCACAAATTACTAAAATTTTAATTTTGAAATAATTTAAAAGTCACATAATTATAAAATAAAACATTTACATTTAAAATATTTATATAATATTTTAATAGAAGCTTCGATTATTTTATAATTGTAGAAAATAACCGCACCCACTGTATAAGTTAAAAAACATTCTTACCTTAATTCTGTCGAAAAGGATAAAAAACACCTTGTTTGGAAAAAGACGGAAAGATTCCTTTATAAAACTCTTATAAAAAGTCAAAAAAGGGTATAAATGACTTTAACCCATATTCTTTTAAATAGTAAAAATGTTTTGAAATACATTTTTAAGATAATGGATGTGGATGATAAAGAGATCCCAATAGATTATTATGTATAAACAACCTCAGATAATGAAGAGATTGTGAAATAAACCTTACCTTCTACTTTTACTTGGTTGGGATAGGTTAAACTCTTGTATAATAGTGAAATAATTTTTATTAAATTATAAAAGAATCATATACATTAATATGATATCATATATGATCTTTTAACATTGATTTGTTAATAATATCTTAGTATTATCATTGTTTCGGGTGTTAACTTACTAGTTTTCTTTTATATGTTTTGTTATGTAATCCATGTTTGTAATGGATAGGTTGTATCTTAATCGTATCCATAATGATATCAGGTTCTTAGATACTATTATTAATCATCAAATGAGAACTATACTTGAATGGATACGATGGAGAATGAATCTCATCGCGTTCTTGGAGACGGTAGTCCGTACGTACGCACGAGCGACAATATCATTCTTTTGATATTAAAATAATATATAATTGGATGTTATATCATATATAAAGAATCAATATCTTGTTATATTTATTATTTACATGAATTACATATCCTTATTATACCCATCAAAATAATAATTTATTGAATAACAATTACACCACGACGTGGAGATGGCAAGCCATACGTACGCACGTATGTTGACATGATATTCAAAGGATGGATAGAATACTGAATATGGTTGTACCATATTTATAATCACATCACAAAATATATATGATACTGGAGTTATTATTTTAGAATGGTAATAACAAAGTAAGAAGAAGTGGAAGAAGAATGGAACTTGGAAAAGGGTAGTGAAATCATTACCTCTTCTTCGGGTTCTTCCTTTTGATTTGATCAAAAGGGCTCCATAGGTTGGCTTTCTAATCAAAATAAGGCCTGTAGGCTATAGTGAGGGATGTTGGGTGAGTATTTGGGCAGAGTTTGGCCGAAACAAAAGGCTTTGAAGGTGTGAAATAATGAGAAGGATGAGTGCCCTTTTATAATAGGGGTGAGGGGCACCATTGGAAAAGCTAGAAATATTAATTTTTAATAAATTAATATTCGGTTTCTAATGGCTCCAAAGTGGATTATTTAAATGTTAAGGTGGGGATAGTTCGAAACCCATTCATCCAATGGAACTTAGACAGGTTTGGGTCATTATATTAACCTTATGATTTAGTTTTAACTCTTAGTTAATTGTTTGACATTTACCTTGTCACTTTGTGTTTTTATATTATATAGTAAATAAACTTATTATATAAATCCAAGAGACCCCCAAGTGGTACATTAATGATACACCTATTATTATATAAGTCTTTTTTCCAAACATTATATTTTTATGAATTGAATATCAATTAATAATATAATATTTGTTTTAAAAACTCTTTTTTGTCAATTTTGACACTATTCAATAGTTGATTTTTGTGAAACTCATAACAGAATTAATACTTAGAACAATATCAATTAAATAAATCCTAATATGTTATATTATCTTATAAAATTAGTGTAATTCATTAAAAGTCAAAAATTATATTTATTTGGGTGTTTATAATATCAATTATTTTAATTTTTCACTATTATGGTAATTACTGCATCATCATTGTGTTATAATTAAATTTAATTATTTAATGTTTAAAAATTATAAATAAAATATAATTATGTAGGAAATCGTTTTATTTTTCTAATGAATATTTATAGTCGAATATCCAACATAAATAACCCTATGTAAAAATTGTTTTACTAAAAGATATATGCTTATGTCATTTTTGTACTTATTTTAACTTAATTAAAATAAAGTGTCCCTATCACCTACAAGTGCCTCCACGGTCTCCCAAAATCGACCCAATGATGATTATGGTCGAACATGTATCAACCAATAAGGTTAGGACACGTTTTAGTGTAATTTATATTATTATAATATTATTTCTTAACCCTTATTTACTGGATTTACCCTTAACCATGGTAAATAAAATATTTACCGCAGTAATTAATCAAAATGTCTAAAAATAAAAGTTTCCCATTTACACAATATGTACATCCTGATTCCAAATATGGAATCCATTTTTCCAAATTCAAAACACATAAGTGGCAGAAATTAATTTAAAATTAATTCTCGCTGTCAAAACAAAAAGCGTGTTTTTAAGATATAATAATTATCAAAAGATTGATACTTGTTTATGTTCGGTTTAATTGTGAAATTATGTCCAATGACCAACATTGTATTAAGTGGTAAAAATATATTCTAAATATATTTTAAAACCACTCAAATTAATAATTTATCAATATAAATTATTTCAATTAAAAAAGTTGTTATTAATTAAAATTTATTAATTTTCATTATTCATCAAAATATAAGTGTTATCCGAAAAGTTACAAAATTTCACCCTAGGCTAAATTCGATATTCTGAATCCAAAAATGAAGTCCATTTTGAAATATAAAATATATATAAATTGAAAAAGTAGGTATTACTATTCATAACGGCTAGTTTGATTGGTTGTGGTGTGTGTTCGAACTCGAAGTTGCGTACAACACACGCTATTGTATTATTCAAAGGAAAGCATATTGTGGAAGCTTGGGATGTTTCATTTTAAATTTTTGATGTCCCCATTTATTCAAAAGTTTAAAATATTGTATTTAAAGAGGGTTCACTATTAAATGTTGGTAAAAGTACAATACTGAAAATGAATATGTTCTTACATTATGTCTAAGAAACTCATAATATGGATTCTAAAATTATAAGGATTATATAAAGTTTAAAATTTAGGTAATACTATTCATAACCTATTTTTAACGGCTTTTTTGGTAAGTCATGGTGCGTATGAACTTGGTGTTGCGTGTAGTAAAAGTTATTGAATTATTTTGAAGAAATAACACACTATGAAATCTTGGGGTGTTACATTCTCCCCTCCTTCAATAAATTGCATCCTCGCAATTTAAAATTGTTCTTTGAAAATAAAAGGTTGAAAATAGAAAATATCTTTGTGGGAAAACCCACATCGGAAATTGGGTTACTAAAATTTAGTCTTAATATGAGGAAAAGCGAAATGGAAGGGTCACCACAAAATTATGATCTCTATTAGGAAAACATTGGTGGAAATTAGAGACATATAATTGGAGGAAAAACGTAAATATTTATAGGTAGTGATTGAGTTCATCAATCAAAAACAAGTGTAAAATTGAGGTCCTTAAATTCATCAATCTATGATGATTTGAAATACCATTGGTTCAACAAAACATCGGGTATTAGGATAACACATTTTTGGTTTTAGGATTCCTTAAATAAAGTATAAGAAATAATTTCTTCATAGAATAAGAGAAGAAGAAAAATATATTATTGACAAGCAGAGTTCCATCCTTTAACTAATTTCTACCACAAACTCAACTTTCACTCTAAAAGATAATAGAACGTAAAAAAACATTCTATTTATCCTATTCGTATAGGGTGAAAAAAATGAATTTATAATTCATCTACCAGATCTTTCTAAAAAAAACTACATTATTTAATCCCGGACATCATGTGGGTCAGTGGTAGGTGATACACCCTTGTCTCCCTTTGGTTGTGGGTTCAGGTCTCGCAGCCTTGCCGGACGTGACGGGTTGCCGCCCGACCTCCGGGTTTTCCTTTTATGGCTATCCAAAACAATCCAAACTAGAACTATCCAAAATACTTCAGTCCAAAATTTATAAGGAAGGTAAACACAATAAAGTTCCTTTTTTCTGCGTAATAACATGTGAACACCTTCATCATGTATTCTTTTAAAACACTGCAACATCCTGAATTACCATAAAACCGTATTGATTACATTCATGATCCGTTATTTTTTAAATAATAATAGATATACTCCTTCAATCCAAAAATGTTTTAAACCCCAAGAATGATGGAATATACAAATAATTAATTAGTTTCAAGGTAGTCAATAATATCCAATATAATTTATCCAAATCAATCATGTATTATTCCAAAATCACTACCTCGGTATCAGAACTATATTATGGTTTATCATTCTATCAACCATATATTTTCCAAAAATTTATCCTGCTATTGAGTCACTTTTCTTTGTTCCACACAATCTCAAGTCCTTAATGAAATAGTACTGCAGTACAATCCTTATATACTCCATAATTATTATAACAAGTAAATTTTTGATACAAAACTCAAATGACATAATCATCACAAGAACTCTAATCATTCCTCTTCATCTTTGGTAGTATCATAACTTGATTATTATCCAATAGAATCATTTGCGGCATAGTCTGATGACTGGGACATAGGTTCGCGTAGTGTCCAAACTCCTTGCAAATGAAGCATTGTACATTTGAAACCATTTTATTACCCTTGCAGTCACGTACTTTGGGCCCTTTTCCTCCATACTTATAACAAACTCCCATCCCTTCCAGGCAAGTTTCAGGGTGTTTCTTCCCACAGTTATCACATATGGGAAAATTCTTCTTTTCCCTCTTCCCTTTATCCATCTTTCTCTCTTCAATCCTTTTCTTCTCTTGCTTCCCTTCAAAGCCATAGGACTCAGAAAAATGTTTACTTATCTTATCAACACATGATATTATTTCTTCATATGATGATAATACATGGGAGACTATTTCTCTTATAAATTCTGGCTTAAGATCACAAAAGATATGATCATTCTTTCTCTTTGGATCATTGCATTGCTGGAGTTCTCATTCCTTCTACTGGGCGCCTTTTCTAAACAATGGCATACACTAGATTAGTTTATGAATAAAAATACCTAATTCCAAACTTGTAAGACACATAACATAAATTAAATAGTTTTTGGATATAATAAATAATCATAAAAAATTTTCCATTGAGGAAGTATATACTCATAAACCCTTCATAATGGGTTTTAAATAAAATGAGAATTATCCTAAGCGTATCCACCGGGAGTGTCGTATCCAAGAGTGAAGCAAGGCCCGTTGTCGTGCACCATTTCCCGTTCCAGTCCAGCTCAAAGCGGTGTTTTCCGGTTTTACCCCTTGGTACATCTGTTCCAGAGCCGCCTCTACCTGCTCGTATCCAGACAGGGATGTATTGCTCGGAAAACTCACAAAATCTCTACAATACCAAAATTCTAGGAAGTTCTTCTATACTAAACCTCAAAGTACATCTTAAATCAATGAGCCCTAATCAGATTTTATCTAAATATAGCTTCCAAGGTTTGTACTAAACTTTCTCTGATACCAACTGTAACGCCTAGACCCCAGTTACCTAGAGTCGGTGCATTATTACATAACATTGGCATGATCACAAGAAAGATCAAATCTCGAAAGACCGATTGGTTTAGTATCTTTGGAAATAATAGATATATTCATAAAGTTTTACATTACATCATAAAGTGAAAAACTACTACAACAACATAGTCTCCATATTCCACACTCATATCCCCACATACTATCCCTGCAGGTCATTCCTAAATTACTTCTTCACATCCTGGAAAAAATAAAACCTAGAAAAGGGGTGAGCTCAAATGACCAGTAAGGATAACAATATAGCGGAAACATTCAAAAATAAGAATAAACATTTAAGGCAATGTATAACATAAAACAAAATCCTTTTAAACATGAACTTAAACAAAGTATGGCAAAGATAAAATGAAATTATGTCATTTACTTATTCACATGGATATTATACTAATCAAATAATCACATGCAATATCAATAACCACTTTCATAATGATGGAATGCATAATTCCAGACTATCATAACCACATATCCAAGGCCTTGTGCTAAGACTACAAATAATATTTTTCAAAGGCCTTGTGCCAAGACACTAGTTTGTCTTAGGAGACCTACCGATGCATCGAGGAGCTATAGCGGGCTCCACCCGTCAGTTACTAATTCCAATTCATTCCCATATGAAAAGGTTTAAACATAACATAAACATTTGTATTAAAACTAGGATATGAAATGTCAATGATTTCTCCATAAACCGTGAATTGTATAAAAATAACACATCCACAGTAAACCATATCACAAAACCTTCAATACAATACAAATGTTTTGTATCATAATAAATCATCTTCATATAAGCTTAAAATCCATCAAAGGATGTTGACATAGATTAAATCAAAACTATTTGAGAGAAATATCTCTTTTCTCGAAATCATTGAAAAGTCACACAATTATAAAAGAAGTAATTTAAAAGAGATTATTGAATCAAAGTGTCCCATACCACTTTGAATATTTTGAAAATAAATATCATTTCAAAGACTCCCTGTCCATAAATCCTTAAAATCATTTTGAAAACATAGACATTAATTAAAAATATTAATAAATATAAATCTTTAAAACATTTAAAATTATGATCTTGATAAAGATTACCTTTCATAAATTATTAAAATATTCATTTTGAAATCATTTAAAAGTCACATAATTATAAAATAAATCATTTACATTGAAAATATTGTTATATGCTTGTAAGGTATGCTTTGACGATTTTATAACGGTGGAAAATAACCACACCCGCCGTATAAGTTAAAAAAACATTCTTACCTTAATTCAGTCGAAAAGGTCAAAAAGCACCTTGTTTGGAAAACGACGGAAAGATTCCTTTATAAAAATATTATAAAAAGTCAAAGAAGGGTATAAATGACTTTAACCCATATTATTTTAAATAGAACAAATGTTTTGAAATACATTTTTAAGAAACATGGATGTGGATGATAAAATAATCCCAGTAGATTATTATGTATAAACAACCTCGGATAATGAAGAGATTGTGAAATAACCCTTAATTTGTACTTTTCCTTGGATGGGGTAGGTTAAACTCCTTTATAATGGTTAAATAATTGTTATTAAATTATACAAGAATCATATACCTTAATATGATATCATATATGATCTTTTAACATTGATTTGGTAATAATATCTTAGTATTATCGTTTTTTCGGGTGTTAACTTACTCGTTTTCTTTTATATGTTTTGTTAAGTAAGACATGTTTGTATTGGATAGGTTGTATCTTAATCATATTAATAATTATATCAATTGCTTAGATACTATTCTTAATCATAAAATGAGAATTATACTTGGATGGGTACGATGGAGAATGAATCTAATCGCGTTCGTGGAGACGGTAGTCCGTACGTACGCACGAGTGACAATATCATTCTTTTGATATTAAAATAATATATAATTGGATGGTACATCATATATACATAATCAATATCATGTTATATTTATTATTTACATGAATTACACATCATTATTATACCCATCCAAATAATAATTTATTGAATAACAATTACACCACGACGTGGAGACGGTAAGCCGTACGTACGCAGTATGGTGACATGTTATTCAAAGGATGGATAGAATAATGAATATGGTTGTACCATATTTAAAATAACATCACAGTATATATATGATACTGGAGTTATTATTTTAAAATGTTAATAACAAAGGAAGAATAAGTGGAAGAAGAAAGGAACTTGGAAAGGGGTGGGGAAATCATTACCTCTTCTTCGGGTTCTTCCTTTTGATTTGATCAAAAGGGATCCATACAAAGGCTTTTTGATCAAAATAAGGCCACTAGGTTGTAATGAGGGAAGTTGGGAGAGTATTTGGGGAGCGTTTGGCCGAACCAAATGGCTTTTATGGTGTGAAAAAATGATAAGGAGGATTGCCCTTTTATAACAGGGGTGAGGGGCACCATTGGAAAAGCTAGAAATATTAATTTGTAATAAATTCATATTCGTTTTTTGATGGCTCCAAAGTGTATTATTTAAATGTTAAGGATGGTATAGGTCAAAAAATATTCATCAAATAGAATTTATACAGGTTTGGGTCATTATATTAACCTTATATTTTAGTTTTAACTCTTAGTTAATTAGTTTGACATTTACCATGTCACTTTGTATTTTTATATTATATAGTTAATAAACATATTATATACATCCAAGATACCCCCAAGTGGTCCATTAATGATTAACCTATCATGATATAAGTCTCTTTGATGATTATTAGATTTTTAGAAATTTAATATCAATTAATAATATAATATTTGTTTTAAAAACTCTTTTATGTTAATTTTGACACTATTCAATAGTTGATTTTTGTGAAACTCATAATAGAATTATTACTTATAAAAAAGTAAATTAAATAAATCCTAATATTTCATATTATCCTATTAAATTATTTTAATTCATTAAACGAATCAAATCATATTTATTTGGGTATTTATAATATCAATTATTTTAATTTTTCACTATTATGGTAATTACTGAATAATAATTGTGTCATAAATAAATTAAGTTATTTAATGTCTAAAAATTATAAATAAAATATAGTTATGTAGGAAATCTTTTTATCTTTATAATTAATATTTATAGTTGAAAATAAAACATATATAACCCTATATAAAAATTGTTTTTTTAAAAGATATATGCTTATGTCATTTTTGTACTTAGTTTAACTTAATTAAAATAAAGTGTCCCTATCACATACAAGTGGCTCCATGGGGTCCCAAAATCTACCCAAAGATTCCTATGGTCGAATATGTATCAACCAATAATGTTAGGACACGTTTTATGGTAATTTAGTATTATTATAATATTATTTTTAACCCTTATTTACCGGATTTACCGTTAACCATGGTAAATAAAATATTTACCGCAGTAATTATTTAAAATGTCTAAAACTAAAAGTTACCCATTTACACAATATGAACATCCTGATTCCAAATATGGAATCTATTTTTCTATATTCAAAACACAGAAGTGGTAGAAATTAATTTAAAATTAATTCCCACTGTCAAAACAAAAAGCGTGTTTTTTAAGATATAATAACTATATAACGATTTATACTTGTTGATGTTTGGTTTAATAGTGAAATTATGTCCAATGACCAACATTTTATTAAATTGTAAAAATATATTCAAAATATTATTTAAAACCACTGAAATTCATAATTTATCAATATAAATTATTTCGATTAAAAAAGTTGTTTTTAATTAAAATTTAGTAATTTTCACTATTCATCAAAATATAAGTGTTATCTGAAATGTTCCAAAATATCACCCTAGGCTAAATTAGATATTCTGAATCCAAAATGAAGTCCATTGTGAAATATAAAATATATATAATTTCAAAAATTAGGTATTACTATTCATAACGGCTAATTTGATTGGTTGTGGTGTGTGTTAACTTGCGTACAACACACGCTACTGTATTATTCAAAGGAAAGCGTACTGTGGAGGCATGGGATGTTTCATTTTTAATTTTTGATGTCCCCATTTAGTCAAAAAGTTTAAAATGTTTTATTTAAAAAGGGTTCACTATTAGAAGTTGGTAAAAGTGAAATACTGAAAATGAATTTGTTCTTACATTATGTCTAAGAAACTCATAATATGGATTCTAAAATTATAAGGATTACATAAAGTTTAAAATTTAGTTAATACTATTCATAACCTATTTTGAACGTCTTGTTTGGTAAGTCATGGTGTGATTGAACTTGGTGTTGCGTGTAGTGCAAGTTATTGAATTATTTTGAAGAAATAACACACTATAAATCTTGGGGTGTTACAGTATCAGAGCCTAAATCTACTTACCTTTAGATATCATTTTAATTTTTATATAATACCAACCTTGGTATCAGATCCCAACTCTCATTTTATTTAGATATTTTTATAGAACATTTTATTTTTCAATTTTATGCTTTTGGTACATATTTGTTTATAAAATCCTATTTCAGTTTTCTTACACTAACTATATATAGTAAGAAATATTTTTTTTATATAGTAGTATTTCCAATCAAAATAATTAGTAATTTTAATTCAATACACACTCCTATGTTTAATGGTTTTTATTATGAATATATTAGTGATCTAATGATGGTGTTTGTTATCAATATGGGAATTGATCATTTTCTAATGTTGATTTAAAATTCTATATTTCCAACAAAGGAATTATATACATTAACTAATGAAAATAATCTCTAATATAAAAAAAATTTAAATGTTTATAACACATTTCATTATTTGTGATATCAAAATTTATACAATCATATTTCTTCATGTGATGTAATTGAAAGAATATAGAGAAAGTTGAAAATTAATCACTCTAGTACATATAATGTTTTTGAAACTAAAAGAGATATGTATCATATTATTATATTCTGTTTTATTGTATTATGTGATAATCAGTACCATTAATGAATCATATATTTATAGTGATAGTTAAAAACCTTCTATTACTTGATGAAAAGGTGATATAAGAAGATTAACTTGTTAAGGAAGAGATCAATATTTTTCCCTATAGAATAATAATCCAAGTGGATATTGATAGATGGAACTAAATGCCTTATGATTCAAATATTTTAGGATTTTAATGTAACATTGATGCAATTTTAAATATTTTTAAAAATATATTATAAAAAAGATAAAATAATGAACGTATTTTCATTTGATTCAACATTCGGTGCTTTAAATTTGGTGGTATTACTGCTAAGCTGGGTAGTTCAAAGAGGAGGTCATCAAATAATGGTTAAAAAAATAGTTATTGAGAAGATAGTGAAGGTAAAATTTCACATATTTAAATATAGATAAATAGAATTTATAGAAATATGTTCTTATTGAAATATCATTAAAATAAAAAAAGTGTAGTATGAGAAGAAATATTTAACTGATGTTATATCATATAAATGAAAAAATCCTGGTCATATAAAACCATACATTGAAATAATTAATAAGGATAAATTGTAACCTAAGATAATTTTAAATTATAAAATTAAATAAATACTTTTTTTGCTACCAATGATACCTAGAGAGCTAAAATAATATCCATCATCTTCTAATTACAACAGTGATTTAGATAGTGATAATAGCCATAAGAAATTTCAATTTTATGGTAACATTTCTCAAAATAAAAATTTATCTCTGGGAAATGTAACATATAACTATCTTACAAATTTTTATATATTCAGTATGTTTTTTTGTTTAAGATTATAACTACAGTTCCAATTCATCAAAACATGAATATGAGCATTTTTATTTAAATAAATTTATATTTACATGAATTTCCATGAAAATAATAAAAATATTGAATAAAGTACCTATCCCATCCAAAGAAATACTTCAAAAGACAGAGGATCGGATTTTAAAACCTATTTCTAAAATTTTTAAACTTATAACTAAGTTAGATTCCAAATCTAAACTTTTTTAAACAAATGATGATAAAAAATTAGTTATAAAACTAAATTATAAAGTTATTTGTTATAAAAAATGTCTATATAATTTAAATTATCATTGGGAGAATTTTAAAAATTTATTAAGATATTTTTAAACAAATCATACATATTTCATAATATGTTTTAGATCTAGAATGTATCATTTCAAATAAAATTACTTTATTACAAAAAATGAACAATTATTTACTAAATTTCACAGAGAATTCAATTAGAGAAAACAATTTTCTTTGAAGAATGTAAATCTATCTGAACTAATAATTCTTATATTCTACATATCATGGATCTATCGAATATAAAAGAGTTAAACCAATGTGGGTTCCTATGTGTCTATTTTCTAACATTAACAGACCTAAGTAATTTTGGGAACAATTTTTCCGTGAATACTTTAAGAAGAACGGTCGAGTACCAACAATATGAACATATGGTACATGAAAAATGGTTGTTCTTGAAACATGACTAGAGACAATTCTAATTTTCAAAAACTATAAAAATTTAAGGGTGGATGGGTCACTTTTGTAAACAATTCAAAAGGTCAAATTGCTAGTATATGTGATGTTTTATTTCTAGGTAATCCTTTTGTTACTAACATTCATTATGTTTTAGGACTTATGAACCACCTCATTAAAATTACACATTTATGAAATAAAGGATACTATATGAATTTTGGGAATGATAAATATACCATTAAAAGTCCTGATGGATTTTACATGTTATCTGATAATAGGAAGGATTATACTTTCACTTTATACATAGTGGACATTAGTTTTTGAAACTTAACATTTTTGAGTGTGGTAGAGGATAAGTTGTTTATTTTTAATAGAGTTTTAAGACACTATAATTAAAGGAACTTAGATTAACTTTTAAGGAATGGACTATTGAGGGATCCAAGCCAATATGGTAAGAAAAATAAGTCAATTTTTATGTCCATTGGTGAAGTATCAACATCCATAAAATTATCTTTAATGAAAATTGATCTTTTTTGTCCTATAAGGCCTAAAATCATTTGAGGAAAACACAATCTGTATATCCTAGTTGATGATTACACTAGATAAACTTATGTTTATTTTTTAGTAATTAATTCTAAATCACTCTCTTCTTTGAAAACATTCTTTTATTTTTATTCATAATGAGAAAAACCTACTAATTATCACTATCTAGAGTGATGATTGTAGAGATTTCGTAAATTACCATTTAATTTTTTTTATATTGAGAAATTTATGACTCACAATCTCTCATCACTATGGACTCCATATAAAAATTCTATCGTTGAATGAAGGAATAACACCCTTTAATAAATTACATGGACATTACTATGTGAATATTAAGTTGGTAAATATTTTTTGGAAGGAGATAAGAGTACTTATTTCTATACTATAAATATTATTTTACAATGAATGGTATCTAAAAAACTATTAATTAATTGTGGATAAGAAGGAAAACTAAACATAGTAACTCAAAGTTTTTGGATTAAAAATATTCATCTTGAATACTAAATATAATTTTATAAGTTTAATCCAAAATCATATTAAAGGGTGTTCCTTGGTTATTATGGAACTATCTTGGTGTATTGAGTTTTCAACCAATAAATAATAACTATTAAATAAACAGTACATATAAAGTTTGATGAGACCTATACTTATTAAAAAAATATATTTTAAAGTTACTCATCTAAATTATGTTTTTAAACCCATCCTGTTTCATTACTAGAAGTTGAACCCCATATATAAGAAACCAACATACCAAAATATATACTAATGGAATGCATAATACTATAAATTAACTCAACATAAGTTAAAACTTAGATATATATATAATGAAATTAGATTCAATATAGAAAACAGTTGATATTAAGAAATAATCCTAGTGGTAATATCATTGGGGATGTAGATCAACTAGTTATATAATGATTTTCCCATAGAAATTAATGTGAGTGTATTTAATTCCTATATAATTTTCAACATAAAATTGTAGATGATGCCTTATGTGATGGATTATGGATAATTTCTATGTAATATAAACAAAATTAGTTTGAATGAAACAAGGTTTGAACCTTGGTTGAATGTCAGAAAGATATTCTATTTATAGGAGTAAAATGGGCATTTCAGATTAAGTGTGATGAAAATGGAAATACTTTATAAAATAATGAAATACTAGTTTTCCTAGGTTTATAATCAATAAAAGGTCATATTTTATGGATAAAAGTTTCTCTGGTAGCTAGTATTGAATCCATCTGAATAATACTATATTTTAAGGATCTTCTTAATTATACTCTATATCAAATGGATTTTAAGACTTTCATCATAAAAAAATAAATTTAAAAGGTATTTTTAATTGAAAAACCTCATATTTTTTAAAATTTAATATTTAAGAGACATTATTTTAAACATACTAAAGCACTCTATGGAATTGAACAAACCACAGGATCCCGATATGTTTCTTATATGGGTTTATTCTGCAAAATGTTTTTTCTAAAGGAATGATTATAAAAACTATTTTTATCAATAAATTATTAAATGAAAATATCATTATTCAAATTTATTTGGATATATTTATTTTTTCCTTAACTCATAAAACATTCACATATAGTTTCTCTACATTTTTGTATAGTAAGTTCAAAATATTCATAATGTAAGAATATATTTTCTTCATTGGATTACATATAACTCAGAGAATGGAAAGAAGTATTTTAATTAAACATTTTTATTTAATATATTTACTTAATTGTTTTTCTTTTAATAATGACCCAAGTATTAATACAGTAGTATATACCTCCTATAATGTCACACCTGGGCTTTTCACCGCATCATGTTTCTAATTTTTATTTTTATCTTATAATCTTATCTGCTTCTAATTATTATTATTTTTCTTTTTATATGACATGTGGGCAGAACCCGACTGGGGTTTTTCACTTTTGCGCTGATAAATGAGTGTTTCGACCTTGACAACGTTCAACACGCCTCTGTTGAAGCCACGCGACCTCACCTGGGTCACCAAACGACATCAGTCAATTCCTCACACGCTTTCCTGACGTTCAATTAATGAAATAGAATATGCTAATAATCAAGAAATAAAATTAAAAGGGTGGAAAAAATTTAAATGGTAATATTATTATTATTATTTGAGATTATTATTATTATTATTATTAGTCTTAAGAATATAGATTTTATTATGTCATCATTATTTATATTTTTATCTTTTTATTAAGTCTTTATTTTTATAATTGTTATTACCATAAATTATACGCAATTTATTAAGTAACTAGAGAACACAAAATAGGAAAAAAAAATAATTGTCTTAATAATGATAATAACGTTATTATTATTTTAAATTATTATTCTTGTTATTAGTATGATTAATTTTGTCAATATTATTGATGATAATTAACTTACTTTATTTATTATTATCATTCTTGTTTTAGTTGATTATTATTAATATTAATGTAATTGTTAGAATTTATTATTATTATCATTATTATTTTTAATTTCTATTTATTATTATTATTTTAATTATTAATTTCTATTTTTTTATTTGTTATTTATTTATTTTCTTCTCTTTTCACAGGGTTTTCGGGTCTCCTTTGCACTGCACCTGTGAGCTCCCCCTCTTGCATACTGAAGGTCGTCGCTCGCCTCCCCCATGAACACCCCATCATGCCTCCCTCTCCAACCCTCCCTCTTCCCTCCCGGTGGAGCCCCTGCCGACGCACCTTCACCATCCCACTCACCATCCCATCCTCTCTTCCAGTCACACCTCACACCACCTTGCACTGCGCCCTCTCTTGCACAATGACCCCCAGCGGACGACCCTTCCTCCCCAGGCCCGCCACCAGCCGTCACACCCCCTTCCCGACATGGCCTGCTCCGTTGCGTGCTCCGTCCGCACCTCCCAAGATTCCAACGAACCCACCAGCTGAACAACTTTTTTCTGGTGACCGCCCCTCGGGTTTAGCCTCCCCTATATTGTTTTTTCTTCTTTATTTGATTTTTTATGTTTTCCAGTGGGTTTTAGATCCGATTTTGAGGTTTAATCATTTATTTTGGGTTACATCCCTTTGGTGAGAGATTCTCTTTGATTCATCGTGGTGCGAATGAGGTGTGGGTTTTTTTGCACCATTTTCAAAAGGATCCTAATGGGAGGTAGGTGGTTCCCTGTTTAAATTATTATTTGATGAATTTATTTGCAATATAAATTTGTGTAACAAGTTATTTAATTATTTTTTGTAGAGAGAAGTGGATTTTCATTTCAGTTTGATTCATGTTGAAATGGTTTAGTAACATGTTTAGGTTACATATGGGTTCTCTGTTGTGAACATTTATGTAATTAATTGTTAGTGATTTTTTTAAATTTTTCAGTTAGCTTATTAATTGGTGAAAGAGGTGGAAATTGTTTTTTTGACATGACGTCGGGTGCGTTTAGTCATAAAGTATAGTTTTGTGTGGTTTTAGTGGTAAACACCAAGAGATTTCATTTAAATTGTTTTATAAGCTTTTATTTTTGGCTTGTTAAATTATGTGGTTTATGAAATTGTGTTTTTCATATGGTATAAGGTTTTTCCATAAAACTATTTTGGTAGTGCAGGTCACATTTTATAATTTTATTTAAGTGTGTGTGATGTGTGAATGCGTTCAAATTTATAAATGGTTACTTTAGTTTGTTCAAAGAAATGTGACACCCTTTTTCTATTGATTTATAATTTTTTTTTAATAGTTTACTTAATTATGAAAATGGTTTGAAACATGTTTGAAAAATGATTTAGTGTGTGCCTTATTTCAAAATGGTGTTTATGTGTGTAAGTGGTGGTTTGTTTAGTGACAAGTGTCTTTTAAATTATACAAATTATGTTTTGAAAATATTTCGGTGTGTTTATGGTTTTAGAAGTATATTTGGGTGTCCAAATTGTGATTTTGCGTGTATAAGTACATTTTTTGGATTTTATGTATTATTTTGACATGTGAAATGAACTTAAAACTTGTTTGAGCCCAAACTGGGAAACCTGAGTCGCTAAGAGGGTGGACTAGACTTGTGGGCTAGTGTTCTGGAGGTGACTCGACCTGGTTTCATTGACAGGACTAACGATTGCAACACTGACTAAACATATGATTTTCTGTGGGTCTTGGCCTTCTAAGACACATTTCCCCGAGACATGAAGATCTAGTGGCCAAAGATAGCTATCACCCACGAGGACTCTCCCATATTTGTTGCTCATTGGTAACTTTATTCTCATCAGTGCGATACATTGGTTATTTTAAAAAGTGAGTGTGTGTGTTTTAATTTAAGTTGTTCTATTTTCAACTATTTTCTTTAATTCTGTTTTCTTTTAAACTATACCAGCATTTATTTCTTTTCTTTATATAATATTTTAAATGTATTCATCATTTAATAATTATGTGTGGAACCTTTTTATTGGGTGACATCCTACTGGCCTCTTGGCTCACACCCAACATACACCTTTGAGTGTATGTAGATCTTTTTCTCTATGTATTCTAGGTTGAGGAATCATGCTCAGGGATGGGGTTTTGGTCATTGATAGTCTTCTCGTGTAGTTTTGTGTTTGTGGAATGAGGATGTTGCACCTCTCCTGCTTCTTGAAGGTTTGAGTTAGAGTTAGTTTCTTTTGTGGTCATTTATTTTTTGATGTTGGATCAAGTTGTAAACCTTTAAATTTGATTTTAGTTTAAGGGTCTATTTGGTTGTTAGCTCACAATTTTATTTTATTTAACTTTTCAGTGGTTCTTTGTTTACTATTTTGGGTAAATCATTCCCATATTTAGTGTTTTGATACCCGGAAACTTGTGCCAGCCCGCAGGGATTGGGAACACCATTCGGGTCATGTCGCAGACCGGGTCGAGCGTCTGGTTGGATGGGGACCCGGCCTGGTTCGTGACAAAATGGTATCAGAGGAAGTTTTTCTCTCTTTGGTCCTGTCCTTATGGGATAGAGTTAGGGTAAAACAATGTTAAGGGTGTCAGAACTCGATGTTCTAGCTACTAGTAAGGTTCCTAGCTAGCACACCTCATGGAAAAACTTGAATTACCAAAGTAATTTGAGGTTTGTCTAATCCTTTGGTCTGAGTGGTTAATCTTGATTAAGAGAAATGAAAAGCGAGTGAGGTTATTAGTCCCAGTGAGATCATAGAGTCTAGAAAGACATGTGGATCTAGGGACACTATCCTAGAATACCCTCTATGATGGTAGTGTGATTGGCATATGACCACCAACCATATGTTCCAGTCACCCGCTGGCACTAGTTTTCTATTACACTGTTCCTCGTATCATTGTTTTGGAATCATGGAAATCTTCTTTTTAAGACAAAATGATTTGGTCTTTGAAATTTTTTGGAAATGAATCACTTTAAAAAGGAATTTATGTATGTGGTTTGAAAGGTGTGGGTTGAATGTTTTGGTTTTGATAAATGGAAAGGTTTGGTTTTGATTCTTGGTGTTCTCATGGGCAACCACATGCATGAATATATATGGAAAGAGAAATGGTTAATGGAATGAATGGATGCGTTTCTGGATAAACTTGAGGGGGGTGCCGGTGTGGCATGGGAACATGCATGTGTGAGGCCTACAAGACACCATTGGTGTTTGTGCAACCCACCAGCTTTGTTTATTTTCAAAAATACTAGTTAAGAAGAAAAAATTGTCTTTTTAATAACTGGTGATTGTGTGATGTGTCCTTGTGTTTCTGGAAGTTTTGAAGGTTAGGCGTTTTGAGTTGAGAACCCTTTTTGACTGATTTGTGTCTTGAGTTTGAATTAGTGTTTATAATTTGGGGTGAAAACACGTAGTTAGTGAATTCTTTTTTAGAAGTGCTTCGGGAAGCCCTTGCAGTGGTTCCCCCTGCACGTTTAGTGTTCACTTGTGTTATGTCTTGGACATTAGACCGGTTTTATTGGGCCTGTGGTTCTCTCTCTTGACTAGTGTATGCCCCCATAAAGCACTATCATGCGATTGAAGTGTGGCCATAGGTAATTCACCCTTGGCCGACCCTCGAGTTGATTGAAGAATGGAATCTCCCTTTTGAGCGATAGTGCTATGTTTTTCCCTTATCCTTTTTGGTTAAGCAGATCCTCTAACACCAGGATGGTAGTAATGAGAGGAGTTGAAGGGTGCTTTGGTATCCTTGAGTTGTCCGAGTCATCGGGTATGAAGTTTGAAGTCGCTGTGTGTAAAGGTCCCCCGAGAAACAGTGAAATGAATTCTAACAGGGAAGGGTGAAGGCGGTTTAGAATTATCTATGCTGAACAAAGTCTTGAAAGATTCATAGTGCTTCCATCAGCCACAATATCAATGTCTGGTGATGTCTTGCAGTGCGAGTTCTCTTGAAGAGAAAGGGTGAATTTCGTAGGATCCTTTGGGAATCCCCATTTTCATAGGAGTATGTCCTCTCAGAGAGTTTTAATTTTTCTTGTTCAAAGGGGAGTGTTTTTTGTGCATCTTTCCTCCTTATGTTTCATGGTTAAGTTAAATAGGTGATTCATGTGCATTATCTAAACCTCTGTTCTAGTTCATGTGCTTTGAGGGAGTAGTTGTATTTCATGGTGTGTTGTGTTTTTTGGAGTTTTCTTGGTTGTGGTGTGGTCACGTGAGACACCAGAAAGAGAAGCTTTGTTGGGGAGTCTTCAACACCTGGCTGCGAGGTAGGTGATGCTTCAATCATCAGGGCTCCAACCATAGGCCTCTAAGTGATACTGGCACGTGGTTAGGAACCCTGGGAGTGTGTGGGACCCCGACTTTATTTCTTTCATTAGTGTTGAATGTAAATGCAGTTTAAATTGTATATTGTGGTTGTTCCGTTCAGAACAAACCATCTTGCTGCGTAAGGGTTCCGTGACTATATGGAGTCGTGTTCGTCTCATTGCCTAAATTTCATTGGGGTTGCGTCCCACTGAATGTAATCTCCTTAGTGGTCTTTATGGGAAATGTTGGGTAAATCAGTATCAAAGTTGAATAGGGCTCACCTAGGGATGTGGAGATACCGGTTTGTCATGGGTCATGCTTTTAACGCCCTGGTAGACGGGCCCCTCCCTCCCAGCCCCTTGTGGTGGGTTTGTTGGTCTCTGTTTGGAAAATTTTTCAAAGTTCCTGTATCTCTCTTCAGTTCTAATGGTGGAGAGGCCCATGACGGTTCTCGCTCTACTGTCTCTGGAGTGAAATGGGTTGGCCCTTCTTCATAATGGTGGAGAGTCCATCCAGGCCTCCTCACATCAGTTTTCCAATCCCGTATCGGCTTCAATAAGTTTTAAATGGTGGGGAGCCCCCTTGGTCATCCCCCCTTTTGTCCTTTTATCTTTGTTCCTAGATATGACTTGGTGTTAGGTGATCATAGTGTTCCTTGGACGTGCTTGACCTTATTTGGCAATTCCAGTCAAACAATGTGGTTTTTGTTCTATAGTACTTGAGGTGTTCATCTTATGAAGTTGGATTCCATGGGTGTAAGAGTTTCTTTCCTTGATCAGCCAGCTGGAGGAATCCTAGATTTTTAGGGCAGGCGACACATATAAGAATGTTTTTTACGTGTTTCTTGAAGTTGTCTTTGAGTCACTTTCTCTGAGCACTTTTCTTTTGCCTCTTCATATGTTGATTGTCGAGATCCTCTTTGAACCTTAGTGGGGTATTAGTTCACTCATTAAGTCTCAACCTTAGTTGTGGATTTCTTGGGACATAAAGCATTATAGTGGGGAGAATTGTTACACCCCGACATTGTGCTGCGTCATGTTTCTAAATTTTTTATCTTATAATTTTATCTTCTTATAATTATTATTATTTTTCTTTTTATATAAAATTCAGGTAGGTACCGACTTGGGTTTTGTGATTTTGCACTGATAAATGAGATTTTTGGTGTTGATAGTGTTTAGCGCGCCTCTACCAAAGCTACGCGGCCTTGCCTGGGTCACCGAACAGCCTCGCCCACTTCCTTGCATGCTTTCCTGACGTTCATTTAATGAAATATAATGAGCTAATAATCAAGAAATAAAATTTAAAGGGAGGTAAAAATTTAAATGAATTTTTTTAATGGTAATAATAAAATTTTTATTTGAGAATATTATTATAATAATAATAATTATTAGTGTTATGAATATAGTTTTTATTAAGTTATCATTATTAATATTGTTAACATTTTATTAAGTCATTATTTTTTTAATTTTTAATAACGTAAATTATAATTAATTAATTTAGTAACGAGCGAACACAAAATAGGAAAAATATAAAACAAAATAAAATACAATTTTTTTAATATTGATAATAATGTTATTATTATTTGAAATTTTTATTCTTTATATTAGTAAGATTAATTTTGTCAATATTATTGATGATAATTAAGTTACTTTATTTATTATTATCATTCTTGTTTTAGTTTATTATTATTATTATTATAATTGTTAGAATTTATTATTATTATTATTATTATTAATTTATATATTTATTGTTATAATTACTATTAATTATTATTTAATTTGTTTTTCTTTTATTTTTTTCTCTTTTATTAGGGTTTGGGGGTCTCCTTTGTGCCGCACCTGTGGGCTCCCCCTCCGGCGCACTGAAGGCCATCGCCCACCTCCCCCTTGAACACCGCATCGTGCCTCCCTCGCTGACCCTACCTCTTCCCTCCCAGTGGAGCCCCTGCTAGTGCACCCTCACCAGACCGCTTTCCCCCCATCCTCACCTCTAGTGGCACCTCACACCACCACGCACCAGTCCCTCCATAGCGCAGTGACCCCCAGCAGATGGCCCTTCCTCCCCCAGCCCACCACCAGCAATCACACCCCGCTTCCTGGCATGGCCAACTTCGGTGCGTCCTCCGTCCGTGCCTCACAAGCTTCCCGTGAACCCACCAACCTACTAACATCCCTCCGACAACTGCCCCTCGGGTTGAGCCTCCCCTACAATGTTTTTTTATTCATTCCTTGATTTTTTTTTTGGGTTTTCCAGTGGATTTTAGATCCAATTTTGATGTTTAACCAATTATTTTGGGTTCGATCTCCTTGGATAGGGTTCCTATTTGATTATTTGTGGTGCGAATGAGGTGGGAGTTTGTTTTTTTCCATTTTCTGACAGATCCTTATGTGTGGTAGGACATTCCCCATTTAAGCTATTATTTGATGAATTTATTTTCAAGTTTAATTTGATTAACATGTTATTTAATTATTTTATGTAGAGTGGAGTGGGTTTTCATTGAATTTTGATTTGTGTTGAAATGGTTTAGTACCATGTTTATGTTACGTATGTGTTTTTTATTGTGAACTTTAATCTAGTTAGTTGTTAGTGTTTTTTAAATTATTCAGTTATCTTATTAATTGGTGAAAGTGGTGAATTTTTTATTTTGACAAGATGTCAGGAGCATTTAGTCGTAAAAGAGGGGTTTTGTGTGGGTTTAGTGGTTAACACCCAATGATTTCCTTTAAATTATTTTATAAGCTTTAATTTTTGTCTTATTAAATTATGTTGTTTATGCAATTGTGTTTTTCATATGGTATAAGGTTTTTCCATCAAAATATTTGGGTGGTGTATTTCAAACATTAAAATTTCATTTGAGTGCGTGTGATGTGTGAATTCATTTGAATTTATAAATGGTTACTTTAGTTTGTACAAAGACATGTGAAACTCTTTTTCTATTGCTTTATAATTTTATTTATGGTTTAATTAATTATGAAAATGGTGTGAAACATGTTTGAAAAATAATTTAGTGTGTTCCTTATTTCAAAATGGTGTTTTCATGTCTAAGTGGTGTTTTGTTTAGTGACGAGTTTCTTTTAAATTATGTATATTATGTTTTGAAAAGATATTGGTGTGAGTATGGTTTTAAAAGCATATTTGGGTGTACAAATTGTGATTTTCCTTGTTCATGTACCATGTGAGGATTTCATGCTTTATTGTGACATGTGATATGAACTTGATACATTTTTTAGCACAAACCGGGAAGCCCAGGTATCTAGGAGGGTGGACTACACTAGTGTGCTAGTGTTCTGGAGGTGACTTGGCCTGGTTTCATCGGCATGACTAACGATTTCAAAACTAACTAAAAATATGATTTTCTAAGGGTTATGGCCTTCCAAGCCACATTTTCTGAGGGTCGTGGCCTTCTAAGCCACATTTCACCAAGACACAATGATCTAGGGGCCCAATCTAGCTAACAACCCCAAGGCCTCTCCCATATTTGGTGCTCATTGGTTACTTTATGCTATTCAGTGCGACACATTGGTTACTTTAAAAAGTGAGTGTGTGTGTTTTAATTTAAGTTGTTCTATTTGAAACTGTTTTCTTTAATTCTGTTTTCTTTTAAAATGTTCAAACATTTATTTCTTTTCTTTAGTTAATATTATAAAGGTATTCATCATTTAATAATTATGTGTGGAACCTTTTTATTGGATAATGTCTTACTGGGATCTTGGATCACACCCTACATACACATTTGGGTGCATGTAGACCTTGTTCTCTGTGTATTCCAGGTTGAGGCATCGTGCTCAGTGATGGGGTTTTGGTCATTGATGGTCTTCTCGTGTAGGTTGGTGTTTGTGGCATGAGGATGTCACACCTCTCTTTTTGCTTGATGGTTTGAGTTAGAGATAGTTTATTTTGTTGTCATTTATTTTTTGGATGTTTGCTCAAGTTGTAAACCTTTAAATTTGATTTTAGTTTAAGGGTCTATTTGGTTGTCAGTTCATAGTTTTATTTTATTTAACTTGTCAGTGGTTTTATGTTTACTATTTTTGTGTAAATCATTCCCATGTGTAATGTTTTGATACCTAGGAACATGTCAAAGCCAGTGGGGATCGGGAACGCCCTTCGGGCCATGTTGCAGACTAGGTCGGGTGTCGGGTCGGATGATGACTCAACCTGGTTCATGACATATAGACTTGAACTTGATGAATACGAGAAACTTGTATATCGATAAATTATTAGAGGGATGATCAAAAGATTAATTTACATAATATAAATTCAAAAAGATAATATATACTCTGTATGATTTTGTTGAAGGATCTAAGAAAATATGAAGGAATCCCATTTGAAGGTAGTCAAGTGAATCTTCCCCTACCTTAATGAAACTCTAGAGCATGGATTATTATATTCACATGGAACTAAGAAAACATTAAATTGTTATTATAATGATGATTTTTCAGATTATACAATGAATTTGAAGGGAAACAATAGAACTGATCAATTCCTACGAGAGTCTCTAGTCTCATGGGCTAGTAAGAAAAACCATTTTTTTACACTTTGCACAATTGAATTTATATATGTGGCTACTGGACATTGTTGTACTAAATTTTTGTAGTTGCAACACACACATATTGATTTTTGCTAGATTTTTACTCAGAGTATAATTATATATGTTTTTATTGAAATCCATCGCATCACTCACATATGAAGAAGAAAATATAAGAAAATATTTATGTTGGGATCACACATAAAATGGAGATACTATTCTTAGGTTAATCATAGCTAAAAATAATATTGTTGAAATTTTCAATTTTTTTTTTCTTCCAATAGATTTGAATTCATTAAATATACGTTTTTCATGATCAATTTAATATTCTCAAAATTTCCTCATTTAATTTCACTATCTCCTATCATCGAAAAACTCTTCAATTATGGGGAAATATATTCTTTTTTTAGAATTGTGTTAAATTTTCAAAAAGGCACTTTATATTATCTATATGTTCTATGAAAAAAAGATCAGTGAATAGAACCTATCAAAATTGTTTTGAACTTCTATAATCACACTTAATAAATGTTGAATTTTAAGTTATAAATAATAGAGATTGATTTTTGTGCCTAAAATTTTACTTCATGTTTGACTTTCATGAGGATACCACCTTTTTTCTCAAAGTATATATATTACACATTCTTAATTATCTAATTCTATAGATTTTTTTCTTTGACCCCATTTTAGGTTTTTTTTGAAATATCTTATGTATTCAATATGCATCGATTTTAAATATGTTGTACATGAACAATGTACCAGATGTTAAATATATTACATAAGAATAAGTCATCAATTTTTAAAATCTTAAGTATGGAAAACATATACATGAATATATTACATTTTTTCCATGATTATATCCTTTTATAAGAATTTTAATATCCTTAATAAAATTAATAATTTGATACCATCATTTTTTCCTTATACTCTGATAATTTGATGCTTTTCAAAAATTAATCTAACAATTTTCCCATAAAATTCTTAGAGGACATAAATTTTACTTATAATATCATGAAAACCTCCCCTTAAAGAGTACCCCTACAAGGCTAGAAATGAGATATGGAGATGGTGATTACCCAAGTCCGGCGTCCAGTAGGTTTATGGATGGTGAGTAGTATCGAGGGTATAATAAACATAAAAATGGGATACATTACACCCCAACTAAACATGAAGAAGAGAGAAATAAGAATGATACACCAATAAACATTTTCTAAAGTATATAAAATAAATCCCAATTCATACATGAAATGTCATAAGGTACTAAAAAAAACAAAATAGAAACTATAAGTACCAAAAATGTAAATAAGACAATGACCATGAATCCCAACCATCTCTTAAAAAACAATGCGCTAGTAATATCCAACCTAATATCTAACGAGAACTTACTAACATGAAATTTTTTTCTATATATTTGGGGTGAGAATAGTAGTATATTTAGTAGGATTCTCCCAAAATCCTCTCATGAAATGATAAACAAGTCATACTAAATCTTAACGAACAACAATAAAACTAAATCATCTATTAAAGAGGTATAATAAGTTTTGAGCATCCCCATGAATAACTCTTACCAAGTATTTCATACAAGAGAACATATAATATTGTAATAAAATATAAAGGGTACCTCACTCCCACTTCCCAACATTTTTTTCTCCACACTAATATTTCACTTCTTGATCTATCTCTCTCCAAAAGTAAGACAAATTGCAGACACCAGGGCTAAGTATGAAAATATGCATACCATGAATCACATAATCACATCATACCATATCACATAATAATATAGTAACCGAGTAGTTTCAAATATCCAACACTACTTATATGATTTGTATCATACAATGAATATTATACCGCAAACTATCTCAACCCATACATAGATTAAGGTACCTCAATCCATCCCATCCCACACAAATCATACCTATAGTAACAATTTAGATACTATATTCGGAGATAAATGTTGGTGAAATAACCACAATAAATCATATACTAAGACAAAAATATATGATAAAACTAACCACCATTCATTTCGGCATATATAACTACCAAGGGAAAAGGGTGGGGCAATAGGGGGTAGTCAACCATCCATCCTTCCATCGGGATTTTGGGGGGAAACACCCTACCATAGTCCATTGTGTATTAGTATCCCTAACCAAAATGGGTGGGGTAGCATATGAAATCACAGAATATTAATGATATAATATAGATGACAACCCCATTATGGGCATAACCTAGTGTTTTACTCAACAACAGCAAAAGTCACACAGACCTTCAGATTCCATGGATACAACTAGATAGCCTATAAGTACACAATAATTTTAAAGAGATACATCAATTAGATCATTACTTTTTAAAATTTAGTTTTTTAAGTTATTTCATTACTAATTAATTTACCATAAACAATTTTCCACATTAAGCATTGTTACCCATCAAATTCATGTCCATGCCTCCATGCATAATCCAAACCGAGTCAATTATTTATCTAGAGTAACATCTCATTTTCATTACAGAAAGAACCAAACCTATGGGCCCAACATTTATTAGTCATTATTAGTGTCATTGTACTATTTATAGGTATTATAGGAAAAACATACTAAGCTACCACTAAGAGAAAACATATGAAGAAGAACATTTATATTCCTTAAGTAGTGGGGAAAGGAATGTAAATAAAATAAGAAACTCATTCATCAACCATTACATCAATTCATTTTGCGCAGAAATATAGATTTAGTACATAAATATGTAATCGAAGATTCCTCTTGTTCCATCATGTTTGATTCCATCCTTGATACCCACATTCATATCCTGATGCTTCTCTCCATCATAGATATTAACTGCTTCCACATCATCTGGGCCTCCTCACCCCATATCACGTCTTCCATCCCAGGCTCAAAACACATCACAAAAATAATCTTACATATATATCACATCACAAAGAAATAGGAAAACTTATATAAACAATATGAAAACTAGGACTATAAACAAGGAATTTAACCTTTTCACCCAAATAGTCTCTCAGGACCTCTAACATAGGGCATCCATCTTTTAAGAAAAAGAGTACTTCTGGCCCCAAAGATGTATTTTTACCAAAAAAAAGTTCTTATTACATATTGAACTAACCATTTCATTATTCACCTATTAAAAATATGGGAAACCTAAGGCATCAACTATAAAAAGCTAAAAAAATTTAAATTTTCTTAGCATTAATTTTAGCCTCAAAAAACATATAGAAGTTACATTTTCATTTAACGTTCGTTTTAATATTATCAACAATAATCATTAAAATGATTCAAATTACTTATAAAATTACAATAAAACATATAATAACATATTAAATTAATCATAAAAATTTCATAAATTTGATAAACATGAAATTTGAAGAAACATTAGATTCTTTTAATATGGATATTCTTTAATTCCTAATACAATGAATCAATAATCATGAAGTAAAATTACTTACCATTTTCTATTAAGAAAAAAATGATAAATCAATCATAAAACTATGATATAAAAGCATAATATTTATAGCACCCTATCTATAAAATCAGAAGGAAAACCATTATCACATTACAAATAAACAAGACTATCATGTGATTGTTAAGCATAAACACTTTCATTATTTAATCCATTTCAATATTTATTAGGTAAATTAGATTTCCATCCAAAGGGATAAATCATGCTAACATTATGATTTCACATAAATAAATAGGAGAATAAAGGAATCCCCAACCTTTATGGATTCAATGTTCTTCACATAAGAACAAATCAAAGTTGTGGATCCTGATCAATACTCCCATAAGAAGACTTCATCCCTCTAGGGATGTCGGACCACCATTGCATCAACATAAAAAAGCTCCATTAGAACATGTAGATGAAACAACCGTCACATAGAATGAAATAAATAGGAGGAACAAAGTCAGATACCCATAATAAAACAAGGGGAACTAACCTTAGATCACTAAAGATAGAAGACAGAAGACGTGAATCAATCACATTTGAAAGGATACCAAAAAACCTAATGAAAAATGATTTTACTTTATGGGTATTTGGGAGATAGGGTAAGATTTAAGTGAAGTCGATTAATATTGAAATTTATAAAACACACTTCCCATGTGACATTTATGGAATAGAAAATTCATTTACATTGTAAATATTTCAAATTTTATGTTTCACAAAAGAACTAAATGCCTCAAATATTAAGACTCATAATTGATTTACATTATAAAATCCTAGTTCATGATAAAAAGTACATAATCTATATAACAAAAATATGTAACCCACTTACATTGTAAACCCCACTTATTTTGTAAGCCCATAATTAAATCGTAAGTTCTCCCTTCTTCTAGTTTTTTGAAGAAAACAACCTCTATAAAACCACTAACCCTCCTTTGACCAATATGGGATTTTGAAACACAAAAAGTATTATACTAAAAAGATTTGAGCCATTACATAAGATACCACTTATAAAATTATCATCCTTAAGAATCAAAAAGAAATCTTATATAGAAAAAAGGATCATCTAAATAGCCACCCTATAAGATACATCTCAAGGTTCTGACCATCACATGATCTCTACCACCTCATCAGAGGAAGAAAACGCAAAACCATGAAACCAAAAAACTAGAACCAAAAAACTCTCTCAAGGGAGATACCTCTTAGGAGATAGAAGGGGCCCAAAAAAACTATAGGAAACCAGAATTGATAGGTAAAAATTTAATCACCACAATGAATCTTACAGTAATAGAAGAACCAAATAATTAAAACATAGGGTTATGAGTACATATTTTCAACTCACATTCCCAATTACTAACCTCTACACCATTATTTAACCAAAATACATGAACTAGGGGAATAGAATTCCCATGTAACACCTTCACTTGGTAGTCCTAGATATCCACAGGTGACTCATCAATGGTTGTATCATCATTTACATCGATCACTCTCAAATAATTGATGGTAGAGTCATCATAAATGTAACAATAAATATGTGACATGTGGAAAACATCATGTATCCATATCATATATAGGAGGAGTTATATATGATATTTCATAACTCTAACATGATACAACACCTTGAAATACCCTACAAAGTAAGGAGAATATTTACACCTTTGACCAATCCTTCACTTCCCATGTAATGGATTCACCATCATAAACACATGATCTCCAACACAGAACTTCAGATGTATCCTACTATGATTGAAATAGGATTTATGATGATTCTATTCTAATTTAATCCTCTCATGTATCACATGAACCATATATGTTGTTTTTGTACTATTTCTGGCCAGAGAATTGCTAACTCTATAAGAACAGTACAATTGAATGGAGAATAGAAAGTTCAGTCATAAAAATCTTCAAAAGGTTCTATACCAATGGTGGAGTGGAAAATATTATTATAAGAAAACTCAACCAAAGGAAGGTTCCTCGTCCATGTACCTCCAAAATATAATACACAAGAACACAACACATATTTATGAGGCTGGATGGTATGCTCTTTCCAACCATATGTATATGGATGAAAAGTAGTTTTAATGAATAAATATGACCCAAAATCAGACTAGAGACATCTCCAAACCCTGGAGTATATTTAGTTTGATCTTCACATATCCTCGTGTAAAAAATAAAAATAAATCATACTAAAGCTCAGTGAAAAATAGTGAAATAAACTTCTCACATAAATAAGTATACTTAGTTCCCAGCCTCACCATGGATAACTATCACCATGTATCACTTAAAGAGATCATATAACATAGTCATAAAACATCAGTGGTACCTCAATCCCACTTCCCAATCATTGTATACTCTTCCCCAATGTTTCATATCCTAAGTTATCTATATCCAAAAGTAATCCACACTGTATGAACTTGGGATAAGTATCCAAACATGCTCCCCATGCATCACATCATCACATTATCACATTTCACATAATTATTTAGTAACCACAAAGTCTTGAGGGGCCACAACAACCTATATGTCATGTATCATACGTTGAGTATTATAACTCATGCCACCACAACCCATACATTGAGTATGGTACCTTAAGCTATCACAACCTATACACACATTACCTATATTAATCCTTTGGATTCCATATTCAGAGAAACTTGTGTGTGAAATAACCATAATACATCGTAAACCTATACACATATATATATGAAAACTAAATATAATGCATACTAGAACATATAACTATTAAGAGAAGAGAGTTGAGCCAGAGGGGGTAGTATGCCGTCAATCCTCCCATTAGGATATTGGGGAAAACACCATACCAGATTCCACAGGGTGTTAATGAGACTAAATAACATGGGTGTGGTAGTATAATAAATTACTGAATATATAGTATATAATATAGCTCACATCCACACTATAGAAATAACATATTCTTAGTCTCAACTGTAGAAAACTTTACATGAACCCGTATCCTATACTACCAAGGATAGATATCCTATAAGTACATAAGCATGTTAAAGAGTTATATTAATTAATTATATTATTTTTATTATTTCCTTTTGTTAATTAATACATTAGATACTAATTAACAATCCACATTATTCCACATTAAGCATTATTACCCATCAAATCCAAATTCATGCCCCCTGAGGAACAATCCAAAACAAGTCCACATTTTTCCAAGAGTAACAACTAATTTTCATTATATTTATAACCAAATCCATTGGTTAAAAATTTATTATTCATTATTAGTATCATTCCATAATTTATATGTATTCTAGGAAAACCATCCTATGATACCTCCAAGCGTAAACATAAAACCAAGAACATCCAGATTCCTCAAGTAGTGGGTAAATGAATATAAATGAAATAAAAAACCCAAAAACCATCCATTAAATAGATTCATTTCATGAAAAATACTAATTTATCACATCAATAATTAATCTTTGATTTAACCATTTCCATCATCACTGATCCCATACCCAAAACCCACATGCATATCCCGATCCATATCGCCATCCCAAGCATCAACTATTTCCACATCAATTGGGCCTCCACACCCTATATTACATTATCTATCCCAAAATAAAATAGAAAAACATGGAAAATATCCCATCTAGAGAACATCACAATGTATTAGAAAAATAAACAAAAAAATAGGGAAACTAGGCCCTAAAATAAGCTATTCAACATTTTTACACAAATGGGACATCTCAACCTCCAACATAAGTCATCCATCATTTAAGAAAATATTTAATTCTGGTCTCAAAGATTTATATTTATATAAAAATATATTATTATTAAATATTTAATTAACTAATTCATTATTCAAAGGTTCCAACTATTGGAAAACTAATACATTATATGTAAAAATCTATCTAAATTTCAATCTTCCCTTAACATCAATTGTAGTTTCAAAAAACATAGATAAATACCATTCCCATTTTGAAATTCATTTTAATCTTACAAAAAAAAAATAATTAACATGATTCATGTTATTTATAAAATTATATTAACACATGGAATAAAATATTCAATTAAAAATTCACAACACATCTATTTTATCGATATAATGTTTCAAGAAACAATAGATTATTTTAACATGCCTCTTATTTAATTATCAATCAAATTAATCAATTAATTATAGATTTATTTTATTTACAATTTTCCATTAATAATAATATGATAAACCAAGCATAACAACATGCCACAAAATAATAGTATAGAAAACACACTATTAAGAGAATGAAAAGGAAAAGTGTTTTCATAGTATCAATAAAAAACAACATTGGAATGTGATTGTTAAGAAAATCCACTTTCATTCATTAATATGGTTTAATATTTAATATGTTAATTCCATTTCGATCCAAATGGATAAACCATGATAAATTTACAATTGCTCATAAATAAATTGGTGAAGTAATGAATGTGCTATCTCGAAGGTGTCAATGTTCATTGAACGTGAAAAGATCAATATTACTGATCTATATCACCTCTCCTACAAGAATAATATATCCTTATAAGTACTCCATTCCTTAACTATTCCCATATCCAAAAAACTCTATTAGAACATGGAGTGGAAACCAACATCGCATGGATGGAAAGAAATAAGAGGAATAATATTAAAGAACCATAATATAATAAGGGATAAATAACGTTGGATCATTATATTTCAAAGAAAAAATATGGGAATAAATCCCCTTTGATGGAATCCCAAAATACACGATGAAAACTACTACTATCACTAGAAGATTTGAGGTATGGTGTGGGTTTTGGGAGAGGTTTATCGACACTACACATTATAAAACACACCAAACAGTGGACATTTAAAATTTATATAATTCATTTACATCATAATTGTGTTTCATTTTATGTTTCATTGAAAAACAAATCAACTCATCCATTTACACTCATAATTTATTTTCTCTTTAAAAATTATAGTTTACAATTTAAGGTTCACTAGGATTATGAAATTTTCGTCAACCCAGTTACACTATGATCCCCAATTAATCTATAAACCCATACTTACATTTTGTGTTCTCCTTGCTTACATATTTTAGTAGAGAACTAACTCTATAGTCCCACCAAGCCTCCTCTAAGATCAATAGGATTTAGAAACACAAAATGGTTTGGATTTCATGGATATGGTATCATACCTTTAAAAAATATCCAATCTAATATTTTTATACATGGTTTAGAAAAATTAAAATACACTTTACTAATATTTTGATTTAACTTGGAGTTGGTTGTTTAAGTATTTATGTGTACATACTTAATGGTTGACCACATATTCTATTTAAATGAGCCAATATTTATATTTATTATAATATAGAAAGTGTTGTGATGGTGTGAATATGTTAAACTCATCATATGATAGAGACTAAAGCAGCTTCTATCATTATATGCAGTGTTACATCTAATTCAATTAAAACCATACTTATGGATTTTAGAACTTGACAGTAAGAGTTTGATATAGTGTCATTTATAAATTGTACCAGTGTATTTGTGGATTGGAAGATAACATGTCATGAATTCCACTAAGATAACTTATAGCCATTTTGATGTCTACATCATCTTGATGCTTTGAGTGCTTTAGATTTCAATCATTATTTTTAGTGAGTTTTTCTAAGAGCACCAATATAGAGATGATTATTGTAAAATATCTTTGTTTTATAGTTAGAATTAATCATTTTATGATCCTATATGATTGAAATATATTTCATTTTATGGAAGATATATTTTTATATATAGGAGATTAAGGAGCTTTATGTGTGTGGAATTTTTATTGTCTGAACCCTTATATTCAATGAAGTCCATATATAACATTTTTGCAGATAGTTTGATTAAATAGGGGATCGAGGATGAGTGAAATATTTATGATTTTTGGGTAAAAGGGATTTATGGCACACAAATATTTTTCTTGTAATGATATTTAGTTAAATAAGCTTCTACAGAACATGGTTCCTTCTAATGGATCTGCAGTTGAGGAAGTTCTGAGTTGGAAATAGGATACCTAGGATTATATCTTTAGATCCTCCTACTACTCTAGGTAAAAGTGAAGGGTTTCTTTAATCGGAATTAGATTCGTTTATATGGTTTAGTTATATTCAATTTTCTATTTTATAATAAAATAATTATTTGTCACTTTATTATATTACGTTTCAATTCCTTATCATTTTTATCAAATAGTGGTTATCTTTAGATAAGTTTAAATTCAACTTTTTTACTTTTTTATCTTTGAATTGATCAAAATATATATTGTTTGATCAAATAAATTAAAAGTGTGGTAGATAAATTGTAAGTTACATTTTGACTACAATTTACCCTCTATTGTAGTGATATATCACTTGGATATCTATGACAACTAGTTACACTATGCTTTTAATATACAAGAAGTTTATATAGAGAAAATAAAATAAGAAAATAATGATATTACAAATATAATTTACTTATGTAAGATGGAAGAAAGAATCTCGGATGGTCCTCATGTAATCAATATAATAGATTATATTTATTGATTGAATGCTTTATAATTCATGTTGAATTAATATCCTTCTATATATATCATCCTCTCATACTTATCACCCTATTTATCCAAATTAATTAATTTTTTTTTAAATAAAACATTATAATGAAATTATTTTAATATCTTTTATAAAATGTTTTCTATGTAAATAAAAACATAAAGAGAGAAAACTATTAAATTCTTATAGATAACATGAATAAAAGAAATAAAAAAGGATAATCGAAAGTACAATTCCAAACGAACCTTCAAAACATCTATTCTAGAAACCAAATATAAAGATGTATATTTTCTAATAAGAGAATATTTTCTTCTTATGTGGAAAGAAAGACCATTAGAATATGAATTTACAAGAGTTGAATAATGAAAATGTAAAATACTCTACATTTGGTATATTTATTATTAAAAATAATATTTAACTTACATTTATATGGAATTAGACACAATTTTTTATTCACATATTTGTATCGAAGTACAGGAACCAATGAAGTTGGAAGATGTTATATGGATTTGATTAGGTCTTTAGGTTATTGATAAAACTTGACTCTTACCTCAATGAGAGAAGACCACAATATCAAATTTCCTAGTTAAAAATATTACCGTATTAGAAAAAATATATTATATTTTGTGTTTTACCTAATAAAATAATATCAGTTTCATGTATATAAACAACGAGATTTTATTTCAGGTTTAAAATAAATGGATTTCAAGTGTTTGTTCCCTAGACCTAAATTAATTTTTACTTTTTAATTACTAAATATTGTATAAAATTTGAGTTATTAATGATATTTTCGTACCATGATTGTTTTCTAACATCTACTTACACTATTTATATAGTAATTTATATAAATTATTTATCCATTTAAAAGGATATATAAATTTATAACTATAATGATGACCTCATAATAACATGATAGTAATATTAATAATATATAATATTGTTATGATACATTATAATAATAGGGATCAGATGATATTATATTATTAAGTGTTGGGGAGATCATAATAATTGAGAAATATTCACCTGAAGTTTTCACATGGTGATATCTGGAATTAGAGATCATACAGACTAGCCTACCTATTGAAAATTGTTAACTAAATCCTAGACCATGATGTGGTGAATGTCACCACATCATCATACGTGTCATGTTAAGGTCTTTCAAATCCCAACATGGTTCATGTGTGGGTTAATATATTATATCATCCAACCTTTCCCCCATATCGATTATTAGGAAATTTTATCCCATTAGAACATAATTTGATGATGTGTTAAATATTAATTGTTAAAGGAGTTTAAAAATAAAATCTATAAATAATGTGGCATCCAAATGGTTTGGATATTTCATATTGTTTGAAACCTTATAACTCAAAGAGATTCCTCTATTCAATAAAGGGGATATAGGAAATAGATATCATAAATGTAGTTTATGGGATTTGAGTTCATCATATATTGGTTAAAACACACTTAATCACTCTTCTCCTTATTAACCATTTAGGATGAGGTGCTAGCACATAATTTTAGAGAAGAGGTATTACTGAAGTCTTTGGTTATTCCAGTGGATGGTGGATACCATCATATGTAAAAACCAATTGGGTTTTCTATATGGTTGCTCAATCAAACTTTCTAACATTGAGGATAAAAATAATGGAAAATGAGGTATTATTTTATGATTTTAATTATTTAATCTTTAATATTACACTCATGATGAATCTTGGTATAGGTTTTATGTTTTCTATTACTATATATTGGTATAGTAATTTCTATGAAACTCATAACTGGTATCAAATCTTAGACTAGTGATGAATTTATATAATGAAATTGAAATTTAAAAATACTTTTTGGAATTTTTGTAGAACCACAGTTGTGGTTTTTAAAATATGTCTCACTCCAAAAAGATATTCCTAAAAATATTAGGGTCATTTTATTTCTATGCTACACTTTCTTCAATTTTCTATGGAAAATAGCATGGTTCAAAGGAAAACTCCATGAGAGTTCTAACTAAAAAATTGGGCATCATTTTTGATATCATCAGTGAATGGTTTTATGATCACTATAACACTATTAGAATCCACCACATGATCAACTATTTTATAGTGAGTATTGACTCACTGTGGTTCTTGTTGAGACCAAAGAACTAAAATAGATTATTGTATTTCTTTATGTAATAGTACAGAATGGTTTGGATGATATGAACTTCAAATGGTACGAATCCGTGGTATACAAAAAACCTATAAAATAATTTTCCTAAAAAAGGGACCTTGCTGAATCTATATTAATGTAGTCCATATAAAAGTGGTTCTGATTATAATGATTAGATAATGTTGTTAAATATTATGTTAAATATTTTAAATTTTTATTTATTTATGAAATTTCAATTTTAATATTCATGTATATAAATTGTTTATATGATTCATATATTATAATATTTAGTTTATATTTTTTAAAATGATTCTTATAAGTTATCATAACATGCATATAATAGCTACAAGATAGTTATGACAATATAAGATTTAGTTTCTTCAACCTTGAATTTGGTTTATTATGGAGTCATGAGCTTGTTTTTAGAGGTTGAATATAGTTTATACATATTAGGTTTTATAATTATGATGTAATTTAGGTCCCTCTTTAGTAAAGAATAATGGGTAGTGGTAATTTGGAAAAAACTACTCATCAAATTGGAGGCTCATTCCATGTATAGAGAACTGGGGGTTGACTACCTATCACTTCATGGTTACCAATGTAGAGATTATAGATTACATTTAATTATAATCCTTTATATAAAAGGGATTATTTTAATTTATGTAAGTGAAGTGTTTGGATATTTGTAGATATGTTTAGAATCTATTTTTGGGATAGAAACATAAAATATGAGTTGTCTAAATAGTTAAACATTAGTATGGTTTAAAAATATTAATTTAGTGGATGGAATAGAGATTAAAACCTAAATCACTAGAAGCATTTATACAATTAGAGATAAAAATAGTTATAAATATTTCAAGGGGTAAAATAGTTAGAAATGATATAAATACTATGTATATGGAAGTGGAAAGGATAAGGAAAAATACCAAAGTACTAAGTGTTAGATTCCATCTAAACCAAACACATGTCAATGTCTTGAGCATACAACCTTGTAGTTTCAAAGTAAATATGGGTGCCTATAGATTATTTTATGTAATACAAGATAAATATTTACAATCCTATGATTTAGATAACCAAATACTACAATAATATTAGTGTGATACTTAGCTAAGAAACTTTATGAGATATGATACCATATAAATTCAGTTATGTTTTTTCCACTAAAAAAATTCAAGAATCATATGTGATATTATAGACAAGATGAACTACCTAAATAAATATTATTGATGTGAATAGTACAGTGAAATAAAACATTATTTAAATATATATCTTGAACCACCAAATAAATATAATATATGTGGTCAATATTTTCAATGGAAGTACTTTAATTAAAATTCATCGACGGAAAGATATAAAATATTATACTCAACCATAGATATGTGTTTGTTAAAGATTATGACATGCATAATGATCACCATTTTGTTATCTATTATAGGCATGAAATATAAATTAAATTTATATTATTTTCTAAGGTTGAGAATAAATGTAAATGAGAATAATTCTTCGCATATGAATGAGAATTTTAGAGAAATAAATTTCTATAATTTTAATTAATGGGTATTGGATACCATTTTTTAATCATACATTTATAATTATTAACATAGACTAAAAAATAGAATATTGTTTTCGTAAAGGGACATATATATATACATATTGGTAATGGGAAAAAATTACAACATTAGAGGTCAATACTATGATCAAATCCATCCCTATGGGTTAGTTCTATAATTAATAAGATTTACTATGTTCCATCAATAAATAATAATATGATTTTGATATCTTATTTGAAGAATATGGGATTTCCATTCATTATTAAGAATATGAGCTATTCTATATATATGAATGAAATATTTTATGTCATTGTGAATATAGTTAATGGTTTATACATTCTATATATATAAAATAAAATATTTAAAATTCAAGATAATAAGGTTAAGGTTGATTATAATACCACTTATCTTTTTCATTATCTCCTTATATATGTAAATGAGAAACAGATCTGAATACTCTATACACATTGATTATTGGACCCATTCAATTATTAATTGTTTTATAATTTCAAATCTCACTTATTTTTGAAAGTGAAAAAATAATATTTTAGTGAAAAAGGTGAATGGGATAGAGTTATATTGTTTAAAAATATAGCGATTTATATGGACCAATGAATACTAAAGAAAGTGGTGGTTATGGATACTTCATATCCATTATTTCTTAATTTGTTTTGGTTTGGTTAGGTGATTCTTATAGAAAAATATTTGTAACTATTGAATTATTTAATGAATTCATATTGTAAGAATAAATTAAATTGGATAAAAGTATTATGATTATATGATCAAATCAGGGTGGTGATTTATTAATCCCAGAATTCATTTATAATTTGAGAGATTATGGAATTGTTTCACAACTCACTCATCATAGAACTCCATACTGTAATGGTGTATCTTAGAGGAGGAATCATACCTTGTTGGACATGGTTGATCGATGATGAGTTAGTGTGCCACTCTTATATAATTTTAGGTATTTTCATTAGAAATTACTATATTCCTATGTAGTCACATTACATTTGAGTTATTCATAAATACACCATATGAGATTCAAATGGGGAAATGTCCAAATTTGTCTTTTATGATGATTTGGGGTTGTGAATCATACATACAACATTTTAATTATTTTAAAAATGTCCCTAAATAAAATAAATAATTATGTATGAGCTATCCTATATAGAAAAAATGGTTATTACTTAAATAATCATACTATATACGATGTGTTTTAGAAAAAATATGGCATATTACTTAATAATATACATATGAATTATGTTGTCAGTGAGTGTAAAATTGAACTTGAAGAAGTTCAAGAGAAATAAATAGGAGGTTTTCTAGATATAGAAGATGAGTTGGTTCCATAAAGAGTTGTGGAAGACGAAATGAATTTGGTCACATAAGAAACTTCAAGGTTTGGTATAATTATATAGTAATTAGAGAGAAATGGAGTTATTGTGGAAAATAATTATTAATTAATGTTTAGAGATAATTAAACTACCACCAACTATGTTTATATTGATTTTTTACATTCATTAAAATGGTTAGATGCTATAAAATTAGAGATATAATATAACTACACTAATAAATTTTATATGTTCGTTGATTCCCATGATGGGTAAATACTTATATTATGAAAGTGTATTTTACATAAAAAATAAAACTGATGGTATATTTTATAACTATGAATATTGAGTAGTAGATAACTATTGAAAAAAATCATGGTATTAAAAATAGAGAAACCATTTCTTTATATATGATGATAATATCTATTTTAATGTTTCATTCCATATAAGATCATTATTATTATGATATATATCAATTTTATGTATACAATTATTTCCTTAACAAGAATTTATCCAAGGATGTGAATATGATACAAGCCAATGGTTTTTATGTTCCAAATAATTCTATTGTGGTTTTCAATTTATAATGCCTTATTTATGGATTGAAGAAATCATCTTGGAGTTGCACATCTGATTTGATGATGTAACCAAAGATTTTTATTTCATTATGAACATTGAAAATTGTTGTGTATACAAGTAGGTTAGTGAGAGTGTTGTGGTATTTCTAATATTATATATGGATGTCATTCTACTTATAAAAAATGATATCACAACTTTACATTATATAAAGGCATGGTTGGAAAAGTGACTATTGATGAAATACATGGGTGTATCAGCCTATATAATTATTATGAAGATCTATAGGGTTATATTAAAGTGGTTTCTTAGATCAATCCAAAAAAGATATATTTTTTAAGATAAAAATGTCTAATATATGGAAATATAATAAATTTTATTTACTAGTGTATCATATAATTAATATTAGAAAATTATAGATCCTTCTAAAAATTCATAAATAATGGATTTTATTCCTTATTCATCCTATAGAGGATATATCATGAATTACATGTTATTAACTTGAATTAATGTGGCTTATTATTTTAGTATAATAAGTATATACCAATTCCATCCTGATGAAAGTCCCTAGATAGTTGTCAAGAATATCCAAAGGTTTGCGAGAAGAATTAAATATATGTTCATTCTATTTAGAGGGGAGTATTATCTCATTATAAAGGGTTACCTGAATACTAGTTTCTAATCATAAAATGATGATATGAGTTATCAATTTGGTTTCATGTTTTTTATTAATGATGGGGAAATAATATTAAAGATTTCCAAACAAGCCATCATGAAATAATCAGCAACATAGGAAAATTATATCACTACTTTAGGTAAATTAATGAAATATATTTGGATCAAGAAGTCCATTAATAAACATGGTGTGTTTACTAGTGTTGTGGGAGAAACTATGATTTTCTATGACAATAATGGAGCTGTTACTCTATCCAAGGAACCTTAGTCTCACCAAAGGAACACACACATTCTTCCAAAATACTATCTCATTCAAGAAATCATTGATATGAGTGATGTAAAATATTTTGTGTGGATATATATGAAACATTATTATACTCACAGATAAAAAATTAATACCACAAAATAATTAGGGTTGTATTTAATCTATGTGTATTAGATACATGAAAAATTAGATGTAATGGTTGTAATGTATCATGGGTCTATAATAATATTAATATCCATTTATCATTCATTAATATGTGCTATAGATATTATATGAATAGTTGAATAATAAAACCCCCTTATAGTATGAATTTGTGTTTTCCCTAATGTATGATCATTATAGAGTATATGAGTTATGATGATATATTAAGATATTGTGAGTAAAATCATTTACCCCATACACAATAGATTCATAAGCTAATAAGTCATAACTTATTATCTGGGCTGACCTTATAAAGAATATCAAATTTAATATCATATATTCATTGAAATAATTAGTGGTGTAAGATTATTATAAATCCCCATTACCTATGGTTGTTAATAATTTTAGAATACAAATCTTTATACTTTGATAAATTCATAACACTATCCTTGAGGTTGAACCAACATGATGGTGGTTTGGTATGTTAATGAATATTTTTTCAGTTGTGTTTAAACAAGATGGGATTTGTATTTTTTTATAAAAAGAATAACACATGGTCCCATAGTTGAATTTGAATAGAAAATTAATGGGTATTGTTAATTGAGTTATATGTGATGTACTCAATTACTTGGATGAATGAAATGTGATTTATTCATTCAAAATGGCTATTATATTTTAGAAAATAATTAATAAACGAGATAAATTATACTATATTAAAATGTTAAATTTGTAGTGGTCACTAAATTTATATTAAAATGGTATTATATAAGAATGAACACTATGTATATAGATATATATTCTGTAAAACATGTTCGTATGGAGATATGAGTGTTCTAGAAAAGTATCATGACCTTCCCCTTTGTTGATCGACTAACAATTGCATTATTTTAGAGGACTCAAAATTATTATAATTAGGGATTATGGAATTTATAATTGTTTTCAATTCTCGAAATTATTATATTCTCCCATATAAGGTCTTAAAAGGTGGACTGATTTTTATTAATGCATTTATACAAAATTTGAGTGAGATTATGATAATCATATCAAATAGATTTTGGATAGATTCATAAAGACTTGTGTAGTAGATGTAAATTCTAATAATTAATGATATATTTATGGTATATTAAATTAAATTTGAAAGTGAACTTTTTATAATGATAAAATATACTGTGGGTGAACATACTAAAGAACATCTTATACAAGAATTTATTGATTATTAAATTTAGAGTGGAGATTATTCATAAACCCACATATTATTATACAAACCAAAATGATGGTTTTATTAAATAAAGGAATTAAAACTTTATTTTCATAGTGAGATCGATGATGAGTCTAAAAAATATTCCATTATCCCTTTTGGGACATGTTTCACAGATAATAATGTTAACACTTAACTAGTGCCAAAAAATGAAAAATGAAATTTCATAAGTATTTTAATATGAAAAAATGCATTATTTCATAAATTCAAATGTTAGGGTTCATATAATTTTTATGTTCAACTCTTCTAATAAAACATCATAATGGAACACAACGTGTATCTAAGAAATCTATCTTTATGTTAGAAATGATATTATGTAAATGACGAAAATAGAAAAGTGATTTTCAAGTGAACGACTATATTTAAATAATAATGATAACATATCTATTTGATATTATTATAGAAATGTATAATTGGATAAATTTAATTCTTGATATGCATACGAATATAGCATCTAAACAAGTCCCATAATGACTTATATAAATGAAAGTTCCATAGACAAATATACTGTGTTAGAAATATAAAACCAAAGAAATATTGTATTATAATCATTAAGTTACGAGATATATATTATTAATTGAGAATAATAATTTACTATATTATAAGGGATATTTATTTGAAAAAATAGATAAAATGGAATGTGTATATGAATTTATAAAATGGATTCCGTGTATTAAATTCAAGTCAACAGTTTGGAAGAATCTTCAATTGTTGTAAAAACCAATATTCCCAAATTATTATTCAACAAAATATATACATATATGATAAATATGTTGTATTATAATGTATATAATGATGTTATAATACAAGGGGGGGGTGAATTCTAGGTTTAAAAACTTTTCATTGTTATCCCAAAAAGAATTTAGTTTAAAATAATTTAAACTAATTCAATTCACAAAAACTCTTAATGTGTAAAAACACTAATTAGATAGGTACTTGGTTCCGATTATAAAAAAATCATAATTGAGTTGATTGTGATAATGTAATTAACATATCATAAATAAATTTAATCTTATTCATGATTGAAATGATTTAAACAGAGCAAGGGTGTAAAAGATTGTAATCACTATAGTTATGATGATCAGAGTAAAACAATACAATGATTTAATCATAAAGCATACTGAATCATATTTTATTAATTAAAAATATCATAATCAGAGTATATTAGTAATGTTTTGTGATCAGATTTGTTATAATAAGAAAAATAATCAATATAAATATTAATTTAAAAAATGATTCACTTTCTATTATAAAGTAGTGAAAATGTAAAAGAATACAATTATTTGAACCTAAATATAATGGTATATAATATCATTCGATAATGGTGCCTTGATTTATACTTTCAAGAAAGTCTATCTAACCCAGACCATTGTAAGTCCTTGATATGATGATTGTCTTATGTATTGCTATTCCTACAAGCCCTCGATTAAGAAGGTAATCAGAGCCCTGCCTTATTAGCCTTAGAAGACCTCAATCTAAAAAATATCAATGAGTCTATCTTCCTATTACTATAATTTTTCAATCGTAATCATTAACGATTAACGTCACATTAAAAAAACTATTAAATATTATAAGTATGTCGAACTAGTTGTGCACAACTTGATCACTTCAAGGCTTTCACAAAAATTAATTTTTCGGCAGAGCTCTCTTATTGTATCCGTTCTTCCATAAATTTATGAGCTTGTCCAAATGACTTGGTATTATAGGTGTTGGCTCCAATGGTCATATTTTCCTCCAACAGTAGGATTTCTCCTGAATATTCTGAGGGACTTGGACACCTAAAACTCCAACAATCATCTTATAACTAAAAAAAAGACATAATAGTATATTGTATATCAAAATAGAATACACAAAACCATTTTGATTAAAAAAAATTTATTTTTGATTAAAAACTATTTTCTAGATAATATAAAGTGGGAGAAAAAATAATTGAGCTCTTCCAATAAAATAGAAAGATGAACAGTAATTGTGTATGATGATTTTAGTTAAGATAATGAATACAATTTATCTTTTCATTTAAATACTAAACAGTGTGTATGATAGAAATCATAATTGGAGAGTCTGATTGAAATAATATTTAGTGAGGATTATTTAGATCATATATAGGGTCATAACAATAATAATGTAATATAGTAAAACATATGGGTACAATTATTATCGTAATCATATGAAAAATCATATTGAATAAAATTAAAACAAAATCATTGAAGTAAGTAAAATATATGAATTCATTTGAAAAGAGAGTTTTAGATTCACAAAAAAGGGATAGAAATGTAAAATGAATAATTTTGACTCACCAATATCCATTTTTTGGAAATCAAAACCAAACATTAAAAAAATATAGAATTAAAATAGTATTCAAAAGTGAACACTTATACTTATCTCTATTCGAGTTTTAAAAACACTTCTAAAAATAATTGGAATACGATTATCCTCCCACATAGGATATCAAAATCTATAAGGGTCATATTCTATAAAAAATTCTCCCACTCACTAAAATAATTCTTCTTTTAATTATTATTCTCTCATTATCCCCCTATTGAATACATTCTCCCCCTATATAACACATTCTCCCCCTTTGTGATTTTTAAAAATAATAGGGAAGGTATTCTAATACCTGAAAATGGATAAGAGAAAAAATAGATGAGAAGATAAATAATTTGATCATCTATAAACGTGAAGGAACATTCATAAAAAAAATGAAACACATTCAACAAAAATATATTTAGATGTCGAAGTCTTTCATTTGTGTTTCAAGGGAAATGTACAAGAAGAGTTAAAAAATATTAATTTATTTTCCTTCACCTTCTCCTTGTCATTCATCATGAGATCTAAAATATTTGTCTTTATATTTTTTTAATTATTTTCTATCCTCAATTATCTTATCAAGAGTCTCCTATTGAGCCTAGAACTTCTTTTCCTATCCTGAAAAAAACCCAGATATTGATTATGAATATTTTCTTCTAGGATTCGATACTTCTCTTCTTAATCCTGAATCTTTTCTTCTTAATCCTGATACTTTTCTTCCCAAACACTAGTAAACTTTTATAAAATTTCAAATATTGTACACAATAAATAATTTAGATTATTTAAATCAAATACATTATCTTTGAGTTCCTCAAGCCTTGTAATTTAGAAAGAGTTTTATTTGAGATTTTGAAATAAATCCTTGATCTCTCCTATCCGAGTATCTTCAGAAGATATGAATTTTAGTAAAAAATTTACTTTTATAAAGGTTTCAATAGTAAACTTATTAAAGGATGATAAGAGTTGATTCACTATCTTAATCACATCTTCAATTATATTCTATTTCATATTGACACTTGCATAAATATTATAATATCATTTGACAACTTTGTTGAAAGCCTTTTTTTTCAAGAAATCATTCTTCAATTACATTGAAAATGACTTCATGACATATCAACCTATCTTTCAAAACATTGAATGTGTTTGATCTATCAATATGACTATCAGAAAGCATATCAATCTTTTCTTTAAGTTTCTGAAAATATGTAATGAGCTTTTCCAGTCTTTTCAATGCATGCTCAATGTATTTCACTCCTTTGATTGTTATTGTTCTGTTAGAATCCATATCCTATTCAAAATTAGGAAACTCTCTATAATTAGTTCCAACTACCACATCCTACAAGGAATGATTTTGATTTAAATTAGGATCTAATTCCTCTTCATTATCAGGAATATGGATCACTTTCAAAGTTATTAATTTCTAAGAAACATATTTTGATGATTGAATAGTTGGCGATGAAAATTTAAAGGATGTTTCATCAGAGGATTTCATATGAATTTTCATTAAAAGAGGATTTTCACAAGGAAAAACATATTCTTTATTTTCATTCGCTTCCTCTTCTTATACTTTTTCATTTTCTTCATATTTTTTACCTCTCTCTTTATATTCATCAATGTATTCATAAATTTTTCTTAGATCATTATATTAAACATCTTTTATATTGTGTATTTTCTCTTGAATTAGTGGAGATATTTATTCTCCAACCATTTCTTATCTTATACCATTCTATCTTCAAGAAAAAATATATGGTATTTTTTTAACATTTTGTTTTAAATAAATTCCTTCATTATCCTTTTCAACTCCATTTAATAGAATATTGATATAAATGGCTTTACCCTTTTTTTATTCATTTTATTTTTATTTTCTTCCTCCTTGAAGATTTGTGGGTAAGGTTTTTTTGAGAAGATCCTCAACATGGTCAATACCAAATTGGGGGTCACCCTCTTCCCATTATGTTTTTTTCTTCCCTCAGCTGAAACTTCATATAGAACAAATTTTTATTCTTTTAATTTTTATAGGATTCATATTGGGATATTCTCTTCTTCGCAGAAATAATTGACATCAAATGTTTTGAAACTTATTGACTTCCTCCAGTTGATTCTTTAGATTGTTCGACCTCATCACCATTTTCAAACTACATTGTTTCTGATTTAAAATTACATATCATCATTTTGATTGTATCATCACTGATAAAGGGAACTTTTAACCTATTTGGTTCCAAATTTATTTCAAATTTACATAACTTTAGACATTCGATAAGAAAATTTCTTATAATTCCAGAAAAAAAATCAATTGAGACTTTATGGCAGCAGACTTTAATTTATTAATTATCAAAAAGATGAATCCCTTGAGATTGAATTTTTTCATATTAACTAAATAGTCAAGTATGATAATATATGAAACCACAATTGTTTCCATATCACTCTTCCTTGGAACTAAATTTGTCTTCTTCTATATAGATGTAAGATGATTTTAGGAAGAAATATGATAAAATTTTTATTTTATCCTCATGAATCTCAAAAATAGATTCCTTTGATATTTTCTTATTAAAATTTCATTCTTCTTTCAGAAGCATATTTCAAAGATAAAGAGAATCTTCCTCACAGTGTATTCCTAAAAAAAATTATACATTACTTATAGATAATTTGTATTCTTTTTTATACATTGAAAATAAAATCTTCAAATCATCCTCTATTTTAATGGTCTTATAAAAATCTAAAACATCATTAATATGGACAAGATCCTGACCAGTTTTGGGGTTTTCAATACAAAATGACTCTCAACCTTGAAACTTTATAATTATTTTTATAGAAGAATAATATTTCTCGTAAAATTACTTTTCAACTAACCTTTATCATTGAAAATCCATTTAATAAAATTCAATCAAAGTCATCTATTTTGTAGGCATTTCTTTGTGAGAAGATACAATGGATTTTGATGTGAATACAAAAACATTCTTTGAGCGTAGAAAATTTCGGATCCGACTATTTGAGAAACAGCATATCTTTGACATAATGTATAGAAAATTGATTTAGGACAAGGTACAGGGGGAACCTTTATATAGGTAAAGGAAATATGATCATTGAGATTATATCATTAAGATTAGATCAAGAAGATCCAACGGTTGAAATGAAATCTTGAGGTTCTATAATTTTTTTAAAAAATTATCTTATTCTGGGTGAATTCTATAATTTTTTAAAAATAATACCAACTAACATAAATGTATAAAAAAATTAAAGGTAAAAGAAATTGTACCTTTCAGAATACCATGAAATATGTTTTAGTTTCAAAGAATTATTCTTCAGAAAAAATATTTTTTTAAAAATACTGAGTATGAAAATTTTGATTACAAAATTTTTTTGATTATGGAAACTTTTTATTAGGATATATTTTGGTTATGAATGATTTTGGTTATAATTTTTTTTTTGGAAAAGAATTGTCTATAAATCATAGATACTACCTCATTGATAAGGATTAACATAATGTAATGATATTATTTAAACAAGAAGTTGATGTTATTGATTACTTAACAGTTATCATTCCTATATTTTTATTATTATATTCAAATCAATCATAAGGTAATGGTTTTGTAAAAAAATAATCAAGTAGTTCTATCATTTTGATAAATTGTAAAATGATATATACTTTTAGTGTGTGATCCTTAAGAAATTGACGCACAATATCTATGTGTTTTTCACATGAGTGATGTGAATGGTTTTTACTTACAGCTACGAAAATAGTGTTATCACAATGTATTTGAGTGTTAGTAAATCTCCTTCTATAATTAGTGAGTGTGTGTTTCATCCAGAACACATGAGCACAAAAACTTCTAGCTGCCATATATTCATATTCAATAGTGGAATGTTCTACTGAGTGTTTTTTCTTACAAGACCAAGAAACTAAAGTGTCACCTAAGATATTAAAAGTTCTTGATTTAATTTTCCTATCCATTATAGAACCACCCAAGTTAGCATCTGATTTTTTTTAAATCAAAATCATTTCCAGAAGAGGAAAAATGTTCCAAATCTATAGTTCCCTTTAATTTAAAAAAATTATTTTTACATATTTTAAATGGGATTCTTTTGGGTTTTCTTGATATCTTACACATAAGAATACTAAAGACATTAAGTATAGATTACTTGCTATTAAGTATAACAAACTTCATATCATCCCTCTAAAAGTTGTTTGATTTATTAACTGTTTAAATTCATCAATTTCAATAGTACTTGAGGTACCAATTGGAGGACTAATACCTTTAGTATTTTTATATCCATACTTTTTAAGAAGATATTTAAAATACTTATGTTGGGATATATAAATCCCTTCTATTTTTTGATAAATTTGAAAACCATGAATGAATTCCAATTCACACATCATACTCATTTCGAAATCAGATATCATAAGATACACAAAAGAATATGTTAAATATTGCTGAGTTGAGTCGAATATAATGTCATCAACATAAATTTGATTGATCAAATTTTTTTTTTCTTTCATTATAAAAATCATTAGATCCGTAGTCCCCTTAACAAATTTATTTTGAAGAAAAAATCTTATTAGTCTATCATACCAGGCTCTAGGGGATTGATTATGTCAATATAAATCTTTGGTATGTTTGTAAACATATTCAAGATGTTTTGTATCTTCAAAACCAATAGATTGTTTAAATAAACTTCCTATTGAACATATCCATTAGGAAAAGCACACTTCACATCCATTTGATTTTTTTAAATTAATGAATGTTGTGAAGGATAATTGTATCTGAATATATTCATGTATATCTACCAAAGCATTGGTTTCTTCATAATGTATTCACTCTTGTTGATTATAAAATATAGCAACTAGATTATCTTTATTTCTACAGGTTGGTATATTTTCATCAAATTTGTTTCCAAAGACCCATTTTACTCTAATTATATAAGTTTCATTAGGTATTTTAACCATGTTCCTGGATTTATTCCTTTCAAATTCATTTAGTTCATATTGTATTTCTTGAATCTAATAGTGACACAAAAAACCTCATCAAGACTTTTTGGTTTTAATTGTGAAAGAAATTCTGGATGTTCTACTTCATTTCTCAATGAACATCTAGTTCTTACAGGTTGATTAACATCACCAATGATACTATCACTAGGATGACTCTTAAGATACAAAAAAATTGGGTTTTCTAAATCATATTCATAAACATAAGATATAATGTCTTCTAGAGTGAATACATTAGTATCAATTTCATGAGTATCTTCCCTATTAGAATATTAATCTATCAAAGGTTAATAATCTATTTTAAAAAACACATCAAAATATGTAGGTTGGGTGTTTTTAAAATTGAATGGATTAGTTTCATCAAATTTATGATGTATTATTTCCATAAAAGTACAAGAATTTTTGTTGAAAACATTATAATCTTTAGAAGTAGTGAAATAAAATAAGAAAATACCTTCATCATATTTGTGGAGTGAATTTTATATCAATTATATTTTGTATTCAAAATGAGTACTTTGCTTCTATAAACTTTTAAGTATGATGCTTCTGGTTTTCAGCTTGTTTATAACTCATATTTTGTTTTATTAATATATTTTATAATTAAAATTTGATTTATTTTATAACAATTAGTAATCACCGCTTCATCCCAAAATTTTTTTGCAATATAATATTCACCAAACATGGTTCTTATTATCTCTTGAAGAATACGATTTCTTCATGAAAGAACACCATTTTTTAGGAGTTTTAGGAGCTGAAAAGTTTTGTATAATTCCCTACATACTATTAAAAGTTTCAAAATCATAATTTAAATATTATCTAACATGATCACAAAGAATAATTATCAGTGGAATGTTTTTCTCACTTTTAACTTTGGCTCGAATAGTTTTAAAATAAAAATAGGCTTCATATTTCATTACTATAAAATAGTCCCATGTATATCTAGTGTAGCCATCAACTAAAAAAAATACATAATACTTTCCTGCAATACTTCCAATTTTTGTAGGACCAAATAAGATTATGTGAACCAACTATAAATCATCAGAAGTTGAAATTTCACTAATTGATTTATATCTTGACTTATATTTCTTTCCATATTGACGGGGATAAAAAACATTTGTAGAATAAAATATAAGTTCTAGTGGATACTTAAAAATTGTTTTTGTAGATAATTTATATAAGTTTATAATGTTACAATGTCATAAAATTATATTCCATAACCAGGATTGATCTTCCATTTTAGTAAGGCAAGGTAAATATTGGCTTATAAGGTCTTCTATGTTGAGTGTGTAAACATTCTCAGGTTGATGGGTAGAAATAATGAATTCATCCTTGGAATTGTGTACTACATATTTATCATTTTTAAAATTAAAAAGGCAATCTTCAACAGATAATTTAATTATTCTTATAAGGTTTTTCTTAATAACTGTTACATATAAAACAATTGAAATCAAAGATTTTTCAAGAAGAAGAATATTACCTATACCGAAAACCATTCCTTGAGAAATATCTCCAATGGTAACAATTCCACATTTAATTTCAATATTCTTTTCAAAGAAGTATTTTTTTCTAGTCATATGATAGGACCATCTTATATCCATGTAGGATATGTTTTTTTGTTGGTACTTCCTTTGTTTTCGTGAAAATAAAACAACTATGTTTTTGGAATCCAGTCCTTTATGGATCCAGAAATATTAGAAAGAATTTTTTTTGGAATTTACATTTGTTTTAGAAAATGGGATTTGTGGAATCAAAAATATTTTATTTTATTTAAAGAATAATTTTTGTTTCAATGACCTCCATATTGTAATTTTGTGCAAAATGGGGCATTTTCAGTAACAAAATAATTGTTACTAAAAACCGGTTTTGAATAAATATATCCCATTCTCGAACTATTACCTTATAGACAATGTTCTTTATAAATTTTATAAAAAACCTCTTTACCAGTGGTAAAGTTTGTCAATAGTTTATTTCAATATAATATTTTATACTTTAGTCTTATAACTAAATTATTATCCACATTAATATTAGATTCAGAAGAGAGGTTTAAATATAACTTTTTCCCTAAAATAACATTTTCAAAATATTTTGAAAGATTTTCTTCTATAGAATAAGATTTATAATGGTTTATAGAAAAATAAATAATTTCAAATGGTTTCTTATCAAGATATTTAGAAATATATGATAATTCTTTTGTTAATACATTTACTATAGAATTTTCTTTTTCATGTTTCTTACTAACATTACAATTTTTATTTTCAAGTAATTTTTCAAATCTAAAAACATCTTCATATAAATGTAATAAATTATATTTGATGGACAAATTTTATTCATCCAAATAAATATAGCTATTATCAATAGGATAATTTTCTATTAAAGAAATATTATTCCAATATTCAGTAGTGTGTATTTTTTTAATAAAACATTTATTTTCAATAGGATTTCTAGTAAGAAGACCAATATTCTTCTATTCAGAGTTTTCATTGTCTAAGTATTCATTTGAAGAATCTCCACCACTAGAACTAAAAGAGTCATTTCCTTTAAGTATTTCTTTCCTTTTGAGTATTAGTACTTTTTCTCATTCTATCCATAATTTATTTCCTTTCTATACATTCATTTTAGATTTGGGAAATCAAGTTTGTTGTGTCCAACTTTCTTGCTTTCATAAAAAGTAACTTCAGATTCTTTATGGTCTTTATTATCCTTGTTTCTTTTCTTATATTTGTACTAAAATTACTTCTTTCCAACCGTATTTTCCATCATTTGAGCTATATTGTATAGCCCATTCTCTATATTTTCTGATTCACTTGAATCTAATTAAAAAAACTCTTTGTCTTCGTAGACTTGATTACTTTCTTAAGAGTCTTGTATTTGATCTGATTTGAAATAGTAGTAAAATAAAATTCATCATTACTTTCTTTGGCGTTTTCTGCATCTCTTTCCAATCTGTTTTCTTATTGAAAAAGAGTTCCAAAAAACTCCTCAAGAGTAACAATTGTAACCTTTCTTGATGCATTTATATCAGTTATTTTTTATCCCCACTCATTGGACATGATGTCTATGATCTTATCAATAAGTGTTTCATCATCTAATCATTTCTCTCCCATAGATTATAAACTATTCACAATTATCATAAATATTTATTGTACCTTACAAATAGGTTCTACATAAGGAGATTCAAAAGATAGATAGTCTTCTCTTGGTATAGTTCATCTAGTCTCAACAACTTTGGATGTACCAAAATTAGTAATCTCTAGTTTATTCCAAATACTTTTGGCTACTTCACCAGATAAAATCTAGAAATATATATTTCTATTCATTCAATTTTGTAAATTATTTCATACCTTTCAATTCATTTGATACTCATGGTTCTCTTGATTAGTAAAAAGTGTAACTTCATTGCAAAGAATTTTTTATTCACTAGTTATCAGAAAATAATTGTCAACATTAGTGTTAATTACAAAGGTCTTCATTCTTTATCTCTAGTATTCATAATTATTTCAATAAAAAATTTGTTTTCTTAAAGGATTAAGATTTTGAATTGAAATGACATTAAGTCCTACCATGTTTATACCAATACAAAACTTATTCTTCCATATTACATGTTAGTGTAACAAATATTTATAAGAAAAAGTAATGAAAGAAATTATCCATGCAGTAGAAGCCTCCTCCAATACCAATTATTAGATCATAATGTATATTCATATGTCATAGTACAAGTGGGGGGGGGGGGGGGGGTGAATTGTCGGTCTGTAAACTTTTTGTTTTTATCCCAAAATGAATTTTGTTTAAAAGAATTTAAACTAATTAAATTCAAAAAAACTCATTTTGTATTGAAACATTACTTGGATAGGGCCCTAGGTCCAGTTATAAAAGTATCATAGTGTGTTGATTGTGATAATATAATTCAAAAGTCATAAATGAAATTATTCGTATTCACTTTTGAAACAATTTAAATAGAGTAAGTGTGTAAAATATCATAAACACTATGTTTACGATTATCAGAGTAAAACAATACAATGATTCAATTATAAAATGAAATGACTCATATTGAGTAAATAAAAAGATGGTATCAAAGTATATTACTAAATTTATTTATTCATATTGGTTATGATAATCATAATAATAAATAATAAAATGAATATATAAATTTTTTCACTTACTATTTAAAATCACTAGAAATGTGAAAGAATAAAATTCTTTTTACCCAAAGAGAAGGGTATCCAATAATCATGGATAAAGGTACCATGAATTATAATTTAATTAAAGTCTATCTTACACACTCCTGGGTAAGTCCTTGATATGATTATTAAATTCAATCTTATAATCCCCAAAATCCATTGATTAAGAAGATAATTGGAAAAAATGTATTCTTAGCCTCGAAAGCCCTCGATTTGAAAAATATTGGTGCATCTCTATTCTTATTTTTGGAAGCCCTCCATTATAATCAATTATTATTGGTTTCTCATGAATAAAAAAAAGATATTGAAGATTACAAGTATGTCGAACAATCTATTCAAAACTTGATCACATCATGGAATTTGCACCAAGAAATTTATTTGTAGAGCTCTCATAGAGTATAAGTTCTTCCAAAAAGTTTTGAACTCATACAAATATATTGGTATTTATAGTTTTTGGTTCAAAATATCATATTTTTGTCTAATGGTCAGATTTTCTCTTGAAAATTTATAGGTAATTGGACACCTGGAACTCCAATGGTCATCTTGTAACTAAAACCAAAAAATAATTTTATAATATATTTCAAAATAGAATACATGATAATATTTTGATTAAAAGTTTTCTGTTCTATAAAATAATATTTTTTTGATACGATAAGGTGGGACCAAGAAGAATTTATCTCTACCAATAAAATTTAAATTTAAACCATAAATGTGTATGATGATTTTAGTTAATACAGTTAATAAAATTTATCTCATCAGTGAAATACTAAAATGGTCTGTACAATGGAAATCCAAATCGGAGATTGTAATGAATATAGTAAAACTTATGGGTATGATTATTATCATAGTCATATGAAAAATACCAATGAATAAAAGTAAATTAAAATAATTAAGTAAGTAAAATATAATAATTCATTTGAAAATAGAGTTTATGATTTCCAAAACAAAAAGGAATAGAAAATTAAAAAGAATAATTTTGACTCAAAAAATAGAAAACATATAAATAAATAATCATTACTAAAGGTTTAAGATAAATCACGGTGTTGACTATATGGGAATGTTTTCACTGATAGATATACTGAAACCCTTATGAATTCTATTTTCATTGCTTTCATTCCATGATTATTTTAGTATATTTAGTTATTTCATGTCAAAATTTGAAACTTATACAAATATCTATTAGAGGTAAGCATAAGGGTTTGTGACATTAAAATATATAATACTATGTGAAAACCAAAAGGGTTTATATATGGATAAAAAAAAACTAAAACATGGTATGATTATTTTTCCACGTGTATATAAGAGGTTAGTGAGAACCTTATTGTTTTTAAAGTGAAATATAATGATAAAATCTAAAAAATAGATATTATTTTAACATCTTGTTAAAAATAATTGAAAAATAATTATCTCTAAATGAATTAAAGAAAATTCCCATGTTTTAGGTAACTAAATTTATTGAGATTGATCTATGTATTTCTTAAACTAAATCATTGTACATAACTTGAAGAAATATATAAAAAATAAAATATGAAACAATTCAAGAGGGGATTTCTGACTATGTCACATGGTATAAGTATCTACAAGATGGAATGTTTAAAACATAGATGTCTATTAAGATAATGATTATAAGTCTATATTATCTAGTGGTGGGCTATATCACATATTCCATGTTATGAATTCGGTTTAATGTTTTCTATTCATCAAGAATAATGAGAAAAAATTAAACAGAGCTAGGAGAACTGCATTGAGTATAAGTAAAAACTATCCAATGGTACTTGTGAAAGTACAAGGGATAAGTTCCAAGAATATATATATTCAAGAGAGGTAGATATTAATGGGATATAATAACTATACTTGAATTAGATCTATATGATCTAGTATTAAATTTACGTTGTATAAATGATCAAAGGAAGCTCATTTAAGATTACAGTAGCTAATTCTATAAAACTAAGTATATTATGACTTATTATATAGGTGAAGTGGAAGTACAAATATAAAAAGGTTTCCTAGATCATGTAGTAATACCAAGAAAGTGTTTTATTATCCTAATAATTAATATTGTTATTATATTATAATGATGGTATTAGAACCAAAGAGTCTTATATTTGGGAGTGTACACAATATGTATATTAAAAAATAATATCCTTTAAGGAAATTATGAAATAAATAGAAGAGTAGATAAAATGATACATGAGTAAGGATTAATAAATGGAGAAAATACTAAGTGTACATTTGGATAACATATGAGAGATAATAGGTTGGTTATTAACATGTTGGCTCTAGTGTATGTTGGATTTTTGTAGGAGTGGTTGACCTAGAACTGACTAGAGTAATACTTTTCGATTACCACATCTTGTATAAATTATGTTGTGGATGATTTTCTCATAACATGATAGTGTTATTACTTTTACATACACTATTTCCATGATAATTTTCCTTGATAATTTGTAAAATCAAATGTTTATAGTAGTTCCCAGCTATAATGAGAACTTATCAATACCATAAAATTAATTTTAATCATACACTATATGGTCTAGATACATTATTCTAATAAGAAATAGATAATGATTTTATCTAGTTCAAGGGGATCATAAGCATTGATACTTCTTATCATGAAATTTAAACATAGTGATCTAATTTATTGGATACAATAAGGAAGAACCATGTAATATGAATATCATATGTTTTGGGTGTCTCTAGATATTCATATTTAAGAGAATATTTGTTGGTCTCTCGACTTGAGACCATTATCAATGTCTATCATTCAATCACATACTTTGACGCATGATGAAAAACATTATTATTTTTTTAGTGAAATATATTATTCTAGGTGCATAACAAATGGAATGAAATTAATTGAATGATATATACATAATTTTTCACTTCTTCGTATATTAATAAGATATCTTAGGACATTTGTCTAGGATTAGTGCATTTACTAAATCTATGGTAATGGTAACTGAATGAAAGCACATCTAATATTGTTAAACAAAGATAAATAAAGTATAAAAGGATAACTACAGAAAGTATTCATCCTTATTTTTAATATATTATAAGTCATAGAGATTATATTTCATTTTAAGTGTTTATAGGATGTTATTATGCATATGAATTATCACAATCTATTTGGGGTCTATCATGTGTTTATAGATACCCCTCTTGGTGTATTAATTAAACTCATATATATTGAGATAAAGGCCCATATGGTCAAACTCAATATATCATAAGAAGTTGCATGCATTCATATGAATTTGAGTTTAGGAAAAATGGGCCCTAGTTTAGGGATAATTTAATGCCAAAGTGTGAATGATCACATGTAAATAACAAATAAATTTTATTATATATTATTCAATTATTGAATCATAATAAATTAATTTATATATCAAGGTATTCACAAGTTATTTAAGTTAAAATATGTGAATATAAGAAAATAGTTTATAATTAATATTTGGGAGGAATAATCCAGGTAAATGTTTTTTATTTCATTATAATACATGTTAGAGTGTTATTTTTGAGGGATGAAATATTTCTGAAATTTATGATGATTTAAACATGTTATAAATGTCATGATGAGATAAAAATTTTATTTAATATTATTTACGCACCTAAATGAAATTTTAGAAACCCAAAAATGGATATTTAATCTCATTTTAGAGCCATAAATACTTGATAAATCCCTTTTCAAGAATTTTCAATAGTCATATATCTTATATCAAAGTTTATAAATAGAATCAAGAAGGGAGAATATGAATTACTTCATTTATATTTTCTGGATAAAAATTGTTTTGTTTTAGTGATCATTTATGAATTGCAAAGTGTCTGGTTCTACATTTTATAACATAAAGGATATAGAATGATAAATTAGGAGATATGTTACATCTTTGGATAATATATAGGGATAATCCTTTATTTTATTTAATATATGATGATTTAAAGATGAGGATATGAGTGGATAATGACAAGATCATGTCGTAACACTAAGATATCATCCGTATCATTTTTATTTTTTATTCATAATTAAAATTAACTTTATATGATAGATTCCATAATTTGGGAACATGCATTCCCAATATATATATCAAATATAAATAATAATAACAATATGTTTTTAATAATATAATTAAGATATATTTAATTATATGTTATCCAATAAAATATTTCAAAAGTATCATAACCTCATATATATAATATTTAAATAATTATATTTTTAACCAAATATTTAAATATATTTTATTAATTTTTATTAAATAATTAAATTAATATAGTAATTCTATAATTTAAAATCTCATAGTGTGTCATTTTTTTTATTTTAATGGTATTAAGTATCAACGAAATTATTAATTATAAAATTCCAAATACTTGGTTAGGTAAGATTTAATCACTGATGTGTATGAATAATGTAGTTTCTTTTTTCCATGAAATTTAATATGAGTATAAGATATGAATATAATCAAACATTTTTGAAAGATCTCATTATTTCTCAATTATCCTGAGTACACTAATGAAATAGATAATATATCCCATGCATTCTTCTATGAATGTGAATGAACATTACCCATCCCACTAAATAAAGGTACATGATATCAAACTCATCCCATAATTGGAAAAATATCATTTTTGTTTTGAGTGATTTCCCACTAATGATGATAAAAAAACTCAAAGGCCACATGATTAGTTAAAACTATTGAAGGATATATAGCAGAAGAAAAAATATTAAATTTATCATGTAGAACATAACCTGAACAAGTTAGGAATGGAATATTCGTTTTTTTTCCAATATAGATGTCCAAAAAGAGAAGATATAGAATTTAGTCTTGGCCTATTTTGTTTCATTAGCAGCACAAAAATACAGTGTTAGTATGTTTTTCTAAAATTTCATGTTTTAGATGTTTTGTGTATCAGTTTTCCAAATGATGTTATATAGTAGCTAATACATATGTTTTTTAAACGACTTTTCTATGTTTCACCTCATTTTTTTCAGTAAATGAAATTAATAAGGATTTCATGATATAACATTTGGGCAACATAAAAGTTAATCATAATTTAGTGGTTATATGCAATTGTTTCATAGGAGATTGAAGGACCACATGGAAAATGGATGTCCTTCATGAATATCAAAAAGTGGTTGAACCAATTTCATAGATTATTCACACCATAAAGGTGGAGTGATACCATTTTATACATGCGCATATGATTAACTGAGATTAGTGATCTAATTTTATGAATTTTTCAATGTGATTTTAATTATTTTAACATCTAATTATAATTGGAAGGGCACCAATGTTTTCCCATGGATGCAAGAGTTAATTTTCAATACATGTTAATCCTTATATACTTTACTTTGATTTTATCTCACTTTAATTTAAATTTTTAGTGTGTTTGACCCATTAGATCAGTAGAGTGTTTTTGGGAGATTTTGTATTAGTGCAATTTGATATATTGAAGTTGGGAGAGATATCTCTTGTCTAGGGTGTTTCTGGTGATTTTTTTCCTATTTAATGTTCTATAGGTTTATCTTCTAGTACATCTATGGTTAGTGTGATTTCCAAACAATTTTAATCAAGGTTTTGTTCAAGGCACATAAACACACTTATCTATAGAATAAGAAAAAGTTCGTATAGAATGGTTTGATGGGTTAGATGCTATTTTCTAGAGAATTCACATGGAAGAATATTTAATTTAGAAGGATCATGAATTTCCATTTAAGGGGTTAAAACTAAAATTAATAGGTAATATAGAATGGGAAAAGTTGGAAAAAAATAATTTGGTTAATTTAGATGCCATTGGGATGGAATATTTCTATTGATATCTAGGAGTTTTGGACTGTAGAAGATTTGATTAAAGCTCATGAAAACTTGTATAAAAAAGAAAAATTGATCAAGGTGTTCATGAGGAAGATGCCATTCAATATGATATTTCACAAAGGTAATTTGGTAAATTATTACATGAAGGAATTTAATATGAAATGGAATTAGATAAAATCAGTTAAAATTGAGTCCAAAAAAGATGCGTGTGATTTTCTACCACATTCATCACTATAATAATAATGGGACACAATGGTAAATATAATGAGTAATTCTTATGTAAGATATGATCATATTTTTTAGGATGTGATATATCATACTTTTAACTAAGAAATCATATGGTGTGAAGTAAAAGCACCTACTATAACATCATTGAATGTGGAAGGTAGAGAATTGTATCCTCCTTGGAGATGTTATAAGAAATCCAAATATAAATATAGATACTAGATTCATACTAAATGAACATGAACTAAACCCATATATAGTAGTTATGAGAAGATAAGTGTTTAAAAGCATTATAACATGGATTTTAGGATAAATTATGAGATGAAATATTATGTAAGTTCCTGTTTTGTGAATTCAATAGCTTGTGGTAGTAGTAGTTTTCTGTTATCTGTAAATGATGCATTAGACTCATAGATCATGGAATCTAGGGTTTTTTTTACTCTTTGTCTTAGAGGGTATGCATGGTGAATTATGAATATAGAAACATTTTCATATTTCACTTGGTTATTGATGAATACCTTGAATTAATCGAAAAAGGAGTTGTTAATGTCTAGATATCAGATGTAAGTTACTTTGACATGAAGGGGGTTTGACTTATACTTGGAATTTGAAGAAATATAATTTTTATTGTTCCAATTTATGGTGCATGAAATAGAAATAAATTCTTAAATATAGAATGGGAAATTACATAGGGTTCAATGGAAATATCCATAGGTTTAAAGGTTAGGATATTATATATGACTAAAAGATATAAAAGAAAAAAACTATTAGAGCATCAACATTCAAATGTTTGGAGTAATAGAATTATCATTTCAAACAACTGAATGTGAAGAAAATGTGAGTTATAGTAGAAAAGGTTACACTAAATCTTGGTCACATGGTGTTTGGATGTTGTGATAGTAGTGTAATCAGAAAGAAATTGAAGGTTTCATTGAACATGAATGAAATAAAATCAAAATTTTAGAAGTTATAACCTGTGAACATAGACATTTAGGGGAAAACACCATCCCATTCTCAAGATGGTTCATTTTAATTCATGGAATTAATTTATGATATGATAATTAAATAATTGATTTATTCTTCAACCATAAGATGCATTATTATATTTTTGGTCATTAAGAATGGTTTTAGATTTTTTTAATAAGTATGAAGAATCTATAATTTCATTTTAAATTTTAAGGAACATAAAATTTCATTCTATGAAATATGTGTCACAATAAGAATATAAGTTTCATAAGAATCATTTTTAACATTATAAGGTTCATTCACATATTGATTTCATTGGTCACATTGTGGATATGTATTACATAAGGTTAATCACCCCTCTTTGTAATATTCCTTTTACACAATTTTGTATTTCATGTTTTATTATAAAAAAAATGTGTCACATTACGAAGAAAATTAAGAATAATTTTAGCATTTCTAGAAATAATGTGGTTGTGCTTTGATATAGACGACCATTCCACAAAAGGAACAAAATTAGATATAAGTTATTCTAGAATTATGATGCACATGTAGTGGAATAAAAGCCACATCACAAAGAATATCTATGTATATTTTAGTGGTTTTATTTAATATTTCATATCATCACAAAATATATACCATTCTGTGAAGATTAAGAGACCGTGGCTGAAAAACCTGTCATAAAAATTATACACGTCCATTAGAATTTTTTGGTAGGGAAATCTATTTGCCTAAAATAGGCACACATTGTGATGTGTTTCTACAGAATGTTACCTATCTACAAGTAAAAATAATTTAAAAAAGAAATTGATATATCATTATTTGATAGTTTATATCTAATTATGATTTAATATATCTATATAATTCATGTATAAATAATGATTTAAAATTTTCATAATTATTGGGTAATTTTTCAAACAACTAAAAACTACCCATTTAAATGTCTATGATAGAGATCAACTTGGAATTGATTCAATTAATAGGTTTAAAGTGGAAGTTATTGGAAGGTAATCTAAGATACGAATTAAAAATTTAATTTAAATTTATTTTAGTTATATAAAAATCGGGGATGTATAATAAAATTAGAGAAAACTATGAGGAGAGGAATATTAAAGACCATGATCAGAAGAAAGTTTTTCTATGCCTAACATTGAAGACAGGGGATTGAGGAAAAAAGAATTAGGGATAAAACCCTGGTTGGAATATAAACACATCATTCATATTTTCTCCCTGGATGTATCCTTTTATGGGTAAATCAGGTAATAATCTGGTGTTTTTTCTTTACTATTTAATATGTGATTGTAACTATCAAAACAATTCAAGGAACCTTATATAGTGTGAAGATAATAATCAATATCATTTATATAAAAGGAAATAAATTTCAATACACCCTAATTCATCCCCTTCATAGGGGTTTTAGTGGTTCTATGGGGTACACCAAGTGGTAGGAGATCCATTGGTTATTTCTTGAATCTATTATAAGAAAGCTGTAATTTTGGAAATTATTGTGAATGAAAAAGGGAGTTCTCTTATTCCATGTGTGTAACTTTCATATTTGAAAAAAATTGATTTTGATCTCATCTACAATCTCCTAGACTCAATGTATACTCATTATCAGTTTAAGGAATTCAATTTATTGGCTTCATTAGTAGATCTATGATGGATGTAGATAATTTTTTTTAATGATGATGGTAATACTCAAAAGTTATTATAGGGAGTGTTTTATAATCAAATATATATATATATATGTGATGGATTTTACCACAAAAAAGAGTTTAGGATTGTATTTATAACATATATAAAGGATATAGAAATGTCAAAGAATAAAAATTGTTGGTTTTTCCAAATAGATTTGATGATATAAAATTTAATCAATGTAAAAATTTAGATGGATTCATTAATAATATCACTAATGTGTTTAGTGAAATATGTGGACATGAATATAAGGAAAAGGATTATAATATTGTAAATATAATAATAAAAGTTATTCAACCAATGTAAAAAAATATATATCATCACATGAATAAATTAACCTTGTAGATTTATCTCATGGTAACTTACAAAATAACATGGTTTCGTATGAGGTGTGGGTGAAACTAGAGATATATTTATAAAATTCATGTAAATATGTACCATTCAAAGTAATTTAGAATCATGAGGTTCAAGAGGATGAAATTGAATATGTTAGTAATGATTTCTTATCTATTATTGTATGGAACTTCAAAATATGTAAAATAATATTATAGGGAAATATACCTCTCCAATTTTTTTCATTATAGAAGTATTGGAAAACTTTCTAGTATATGTAAAAAGATGTTTCATGAAGAGGTTGGTGAATTTGAATTCTCACCAAAATAGAAGCTAATTTTTCCTTATAAATAACTTCAATTTTATAAATTTATGTGAAAATATGTTCTAGAGAAATTTTTTGGTTAAAAAATTTCAATAGAATTATATGGAAGATCCTATGTAAGATATAGATAATGAGTTTATCTCATATGTGGAAGATTTTATAAGGGAATCAGTGTAAAATTTAATGTCTTTAGTTAAACAGGAAAATGATAAACCAAAAGGATTTACTTATTTCAAAGTAGAATTAGAAACGGATGGTGATGATCATGATATAAATAAAAAAATAAAAAAAACTAGAGGATTAATAAAGAATTATTCAAGATATGATGATGAAATTGAAATATAATCATACTAAAAAGTTAGTGTAAGAATGTGAGAAACGTTTTGTGAAGTTTACTATATATTTGAATAATAGATTGAATATTTAAGAACAGACCAATACAATTAAAGATATTAAAATTTATATTAAGATGAAATTAATAAAATCAAAACAATTTAGTGGTAATTAATATCCTTTAGGAAGAATAAATAGCTGTTAAATAGATTTATAAAAAACCAACTTTATTTTGTCCAATTCTGAGATGATATTGAATGAATTGGATGATCAAGGAACAATTTTTTTTTACGAAATGATGGTTTATTAAATAAAAATTTTATGAGTAAAATAAATTTTATTTATGATGGTGAAACATAAAAGGAAATATTATAGCACAACAATTTCATACATGAATATTAAATTTTAATAGATGAATATCTGTTACATAACATTATAATGTATGATATAATTTAATATGTATATTTTATTTGGAAACTTGGATACATAAGAAATTGATACATAAAATATCTACATCATTTCGAATTAAATTCTTCACAACTAGAACCCTTATGAGACATATCATACTTAAAATTTTTATTCATAAATCAAGGAAATGAAACATAATAAAAGGTGATGTTAAATTATATATAAATGAAAATATAATAGATATTAATCAATTATAATAAGTGAGTATAAGATAAGAATAATGATATGAGAACATGATCAAAATTATAATAATCATACACAACCAGTCTAATAACATTAATCATCAATCGTGACATAAGGTATTATCAATAATGATACATAATACATAAGAGTGACTAATCATTAAAAACCAATCATGATCCATGATAAAATGTTATAATCTCAAGACATAAGTCTATGGAATACACATAAGAAAAGGAAATCATTTCCCTAATCATTGATCACTACCAAGTCTATCTTATTGCACACAATCCCTTCAGAAAATGGGATCAATCCCCATTCTAATACTTATTATCAGATGAGATATCCTTATTTACCCAATGCATTTTAGGGATATATAATTATTTTCCAATAATCAACTAATGGGAAACAAGCATTTATGTGCCATTAGATTATAAAACATTAATCAAAACATCATACTATAACCTATGAAAATGATACAAGTTTCATAAAAATTCCATCATTATAATCACAAAACATATAGATAAATAATAAAGATAGTAATTTTCTATGATATACCCATTGAATCATATGGAACATAAAAATATTTTATTATATATGACATTACATTTAAAATATCCCTAGAACATTAATGGTGGAAAATACCCTTTTCATCTTGAAATACCTTATTTAAAATATAATATTTTTTAAAATATTAAGCATTTTTTTATTTTAATATAACCAAGGAATAATATAATGTAATATTAAAATATTATGGTATTTATTATATCAGGGAAATCCATTCATAAAGTATATGTTAAACGAAAAATTATTTCACATTTTTGGTAAAAACGTAAAATGAATCTCAGTAAAAAAATGAAAAGAATATTATATTGAAAACATTTTCAAAAAATGTAAAGAATGAATAAAAATGGAATTAGAAAAACCTTGTAGAATATTAAAAACATTATTTTAGACATTTTAATGAAAATATGGGCATGTAAGAGAACATTTCTGATCAAATATATTTTTTTCCTTAAAAATAATTTTTTTTGTATTTTGAGTAATTAAAGATATAAAAATGAAAGGTTAATATGAAATTAAAAAAATAAACTTAGGATAAAAAAATAAATAATAAATTTGAGAGATAGATCATATAATTACATTATCTTAAATTTATACATGAACAATTCCAATAAAAATGAGATTATAACTTAAAACACTTACTACTTTGAAAATTTTTTATTCTTAATTCCCATGAAATAATAACATAAAACAAAAAATTAGAAACCATATACATAAGAATATAAAAGATAAAAAAATATAAAATGGGAAGTAGATACATCTTATAAAATATTATTAAAGTATAATCATGACATATGTCCCAAAGATGAAAATTTTTTATGGTAACCACTTACCACTTTGGTAACATTCAAATAAAATACCATGGATGAAAAAATATGAATTGTAAATCTGAATAAAAAAAATTAATAAGTATCTGTGATATAATCACAACCATATATTTCAATAAAATACACAATAAAAAACTATGGATATATGTGTAAAAATTGTTGTTATAGCTTATATCCATAGTTCTATTGGGTCATTGCTTATATTCGCATGGCTATAAAGAAATTATATAGCCATGGTTTCATGGTTTGTTAACAAGGTTTCCCATTATATAAATAGAATGATATATCCATGGTTTTTGAAACATTAGAAATAACCCTCTTAGTTGTCCACCATGGAAGGAGGTCTATTTCCACAGTTTTAAACCATGGTTATAGATTAGTTTCCAAAGTGGAAAATTGTGGCTATAACTCGACTAAAATATGGTTATAGATTTAAAATAAAATGGCATAGGTAGGATTTGAACACTGTACATGATCTACTAAAATACAGGTGCATAACCACTACTCAACATACAATTATTAGTTCATATATATATATATATATATATTTTTGTGTGTATATTTTGATATATATATATATATTTTTAAAACCATTGATATAGGTGGTAAACAATGGAAATTGTATTTCTCACCACCTCTCCATGGAATTTTATTCCCATTCTATGTTGGGGGACATATAGCCATGATTCAAGGGAACCGTGGCTATAGGTATATTCTATAACCATTATTATATAGAACCATGGATTTTACCAATAGATACTAAACTATATGCATGTTTTTTAGAAAATACATGGTTATAGTTTTTTCCCAGGAGACCTATAGCCATGGTTTAATGGAATTATAGCTATAGGTATAAGCTATATCCATGATTCTATAAAACTATGGCTATAGACAAGGGATAATTACCTATAGCATTGGTTTTTGAAAAAATAGTAGATATTGTTTTTTCCCATAGCCTTAAAATGATATTTTTTTCTGGCGCTTAGTCAGGGGTCCTATAACCACATTTTAAGGAAACCATGGTTATAGGTATGATCTATATTGATGGTTTTTTAGAACCATGTCTTAGACAAGAAATAAGGATATATAGTCATCATTTTCCAAAAACTATGGCTGTAGGTGTAGTCGATAGCCTCGATTTTTCAAAAAACCTTTGATATAGATCTATTTTCTTATAGTGAAAATTTCAAAGTATCAGTATATACACCTCATAAACATAATTATATTCATAACATTAAACACGTCTCTATGAAATAAAATTAAGGCGAAGGACCACAATGGATTTAGTAATTTTTGAAACAAAAGTCATTGGAGTATTTAAAATCATATAGTCATATAAATACCTTGAATTAAATCATGTATTATTAAAATATACATTTTATAGTAAATACACCTTATAAATAATAGATTGAAACATAAATTTAAAACATTTCTCAATGAAGAGAAATTGAGATGAAACCCTTACAAATTTTGTAATCATTGTTTCAAAACCCCATGAGATAATGATCACAGAATAAAAAATCTAACATAATTAAATAAGTGGGAATAAAGAAGAAAAAATGATAATGGGAATTTACTTTAACCATGAAACAAATATATGGATTATAACATAAACATATATTAATAAATTAAAATTAGAGACAAAGAATCCATTATGTTATATCGGACTTGATCTATATGAAATATAAAAATCAATATAATAAAATTTTATTTATTATAATTATATAAAATAATATTACTAATTCATATAATATCATATATGAAACAATTATATCATTTCAACATCTATTAAGTAACACTTGTTTATTAAAGTTGTCATTTATGGTGGAAACTACTTCATTTTTCATATATGTTTTTGTTTGGATATTATAGAAATTGAAATTTGATCACAGATCTTACATATATAGAATTTTAATAAAGGTATAAAAATCATATATATTAATTATTTACCCATTCGTTGCCATTAAAGTTAATTGGTAATGGAAAATGAATTTTATAACCTCATAGAGATGGTAATCCGTACATATATATGAGTGATGTTTCCACATTTTGATAGTTGGAGAAAAAGTTAAATGATAATTCAAATTTATAGAATTATTATTATATCATTAATATCATTTATATTCATTCAATATATTCTTATTAGTATAAAAATTAATTATAAATGATAAAAAATCACATCACTTCATGAAGGTGGAGTCAGTAAGTACGAAGAAGCGGCATTAACATTTATCGATGGATCAGATTTTAAGAAGGAAGATCAGATATCATAATTAAATAATAATAATAAATTTATCTATATCGTATATAAACATTAAATACATCATAATAACCGTCTATGAAATTTTATGATGGAATATGAATCGTATTGCAATGTGGAAGCGATATTCCACATGCATGCACAAGTAATAGTTTTGTCTCACATTTGATGTATAAGAGGTGTAAAATGGATGTTTCATTATAATAATATAAACTAATTATACTTATGATACTATATTAATATTTTTTTATGGATAAAATATATTTTAATTAGGTGTATTAAGAAATAAAATTTAAAGAGTTCGGTACGGATCTTTGCCACTTCTTTGAGATTCCTCCTTTGGCTTACACCTCAATAGTTGAAAGATTAGTCTTAAAAGAAGGATAGAATATCTACGATTAAGGTAAGGATTATAATATGACTTTTATTAGCTATTTTTAGATCTATAAGGATAATATTGTGTGAATAATGAAGGATAATAGGCTCTCTTTTATAAGTGAGGGGAGAGACACCCTTAAAAGTTCTTAAAATATTTCAATGGTATATGGTCACATTCATGGAAAAGTGGATCCAAATGGATATATATTTTAATAAAGGATAATAAAATTTGTAAATATCTTCAAATAATAAAAATTATTCCCGTGTGGGTGGAAATACTATTCTTATCTTTCTGTTTATCCCCTGATAAACCTCTATTAACCTTAACTATGGTAGAAAAATTCTCATTTTTTAGTTTTCATTCTAACTAAATAATAAGTTGAACATATAAATATATATTATTATGATTATAAAAAAATATTTAATAAATTTTATAGGATTAAATATCTATGATTAGAAGAATTTAATTTTAAAACCAACCACAATAAAAACCTAGTTTAGAAAAATGCATTTTAAGCATGAAACTTAATTTAATTCAATTAAATTATTTGTAAAAACAATTAAATGAATTTTAAAATATAATGGTGAATATAAATTTATAAATTTAATGAATACCATTAATATTTATAGCTTAATTTAATTTTTTGTATGATAAAAACACGCTGCACGCATAAAAACAGATTTTAGATGAATGTGTCTTTAAGAAAAAAATGAACTTATATAAAAATAAAATATAATAATTATTCAAATTTAATTAATTATATTTTTTATAATTTAATTATTTTTATGTTACTTAATAATAAATTTCAAATTTTAATGATACTTCTATCAGAAAATAAATGAAGATTTTTACAAAATTCAGTATTTTGACTATTCACTGAAAAATAAATATTTTTAACAAAATCATAAAAATTCACCCTATAGAAAAAATGAAATTTTAATTTTAATATGATGATTATTTTCTAAATTAAAATTTATAAAAATTATATAATTTCATTATAATTATCACATTGATAAATTCTATAAAAACTATTTTCAAAGAAAACATATTGTTGATGATTAAAATGAATTTATTGAAAATTGTGTATTTATTTATTATATAATAAAAAATAAATTTTCACTATTTAAGACCACAATAAATATTTTTTATAATTTGGTTATTAATATTAATTCTTTTCTTTTTAATGTCTATTTGATAACATTCACATTTAAATAATTTTTTTATATATCGTAGTTCACTTAATGCTTATTGTAGCGTGTTAAGAATGATATCTATATTACAATATTTTTATAATAAAATTTTGAGGTGTAATTTTATACTCCCATTAAATAAATTTCATCCTTGTAATTTTTATCTTAGTAATAAAAGTTTTAATATTTGAAATTACCTTTATTGAAAACTCACATTGTACAAAGGGATAATATGGATTCCTTTGAGATAGTTAACTATGAAACATAATTGTTACCTTAAATAATCCATAATATTATTATAAGATAAGGATAAAAATTGTGGGAATTCAGAACATGGTCATTGAGGAGAAATATAATGTATAAAGAATAATACAGTGATGGATAACATGGTCATTAAAAATCAAATGAACAGAATATAATAAATTATTGAGGGGTAAAAACAAACATTAAATCCTAAAAAATAATTGTAAAAAGAACAAAATTTCATTTACAAGAGAATTTTCCGAGATTTGTGTCATTACTTACTATGTAATATGATAAAATATATTTACATGATTTATTCAAATCCATAAATTTAATTTCATCTTATGGTTGGGTATTTTAATTAGCTTCCACATGTTCTCATTTGTATTATAATGATGAATGAAAAATATAAAATTTTCATTCCCAAATCACTAAAATTAAATTTTATTAGATTTTAAGATCTATAAAAAATGAAAATTCATTCCTTGTATCACTAAATATTTAAAACTACCAAAAAGGTTAGCGAATGTTATCAAATATAGGTAAATATTTATTAGATGGAATAAAATATTAGTTAACAAAACCTCAGCAATAACAACTAAATTTCAATATAAACCATTATATAAATAGTTAATCTTAAGACTCCCCTAATATATTTTTGACCAAATTCATAATCACAAAAAATATAAAAATGGTCATAAAAGTTTCAAAATCATGATAATTTTATCCTGCAAACAATATAAAGTAGCTCTTAATTTCACATACAAAAAATTTTAATAATTTGATCATATATTCTCATAAAATATGATAATAACATGAATCACTATAAGATATTGGTGAAAAAAATATGTTTCAAAATAATTAAATCTATCCTTATTCTTAAAATAAAGTAATAGACTACAAAATATATTTTATAAATCAAAAAATTCTCTATAAATAATCCATGATAACATGAATCACCATTTCACCAAATGAGTAATAAATTTAATGGTCAATAATACTATCCAATTTTTATTATCATTATCAATAATCTCTTTATCCAAAATAAATATCATTATCTAAACCTGAAGAACATATTTAGGGTTATCAATCAATCTATCATGTGTTTTACAAAAATTTCACCATACCTCTAAATCACATTTCTAGGGTATCCGTGCCATTATACTTATGCATGAAAATTCATAAATAAAAAATATACTGTAATAACACTTGATGTTTTATTATAATTATTATGAAAATATCATTGATAGAACATAATTATATAATTAAAATACATAAAAACATCAATTATTCCACTTCAATGATTTTTATAGAATATTCCCATACTAGGTCTAGGAGTTTTCCCTTGGATTATGGAATTTTCTTAGATAATGTTCAAGTTCCCCACACACATACGTTAAACTATATACAAAAAAAATGGAATTTAGTTTATTTTCTTCCATTCAACTCTTCATTATAACTTAATAATTATCTTCTCTATGTTTTTGTTTTCCACACCAAAAACATATTCCCGTTCCTTTGATACATTTTCCTAGGTGATTCCTCCAACATTATCAATATATAGAAAGATTAATCTTTTCCCATATATGGAATTCATGAAACTCCATTTTTCTCTTTTTTGGATCATTTTAAAACTCACCTATATTAATGTTGTTAATTATATATTGATATATCTCGTTATACATAATCATGGACTTTCGTATTCCATCCCTCATTTTGTTTTGTTACTCAGGAGGACCAAAAATTCATCATAAATAACATTAAGTATTAATGTGATTCATCATGTTTATATCAATTAAATAAAACCAAAAAATAATTTGTGCAATAGTATTCATAGTGAGTAATCATATAATCCTATAAAAATCATTCATCAGATGTCTAAATTAGGACCCCTTATTTTTAATCTATGACACGCCTATGTCATCTATGGTAATTATCTATCCAAATCCTTCAGGATGATTTATAAAGAAAATTTAAATTAATCTTCTAAAATCCCCTAAGAGTGTATGTTCAAATGTCTATTGTTAGTCCCACTCATCACGGACCAATAATTATCGATTTAATACACAATCCACCCTATTTGGTGGTGTTACCTCTAGGTGAATCTGTGCCGCAAAACCATATCAAATTTATTGTCATGACCCGTCCTCGGGGCCCGTGTCGTGACTACCCCAGGCCCGCCTTCCATAGGCCAGGGGCTGGCGACTTGCAAAAAGGCGTAAATCCCGATAAAAAGGGGAAGGCATTGCCTTTGTAAAGTAAACAAACACCACATAGTAAGAAAGAAGAAGTAAACACTAAGTAAAAACCGGGTACAATAGTATGTGTGGGAAAGTAAGTGGGACAGAATACAAACCCAAACTGAAAGTAAAGTACATCTGGAAAGAAAGTACAGCAAATTAAAAGAAAAGCTGCAACGTTGAGCCATCCATTGGAAGTCCCACCTCAAGGGTGGGTACAGATAGCCTCTCAGCTCCACGGGTCCAGTCGTCCGCTCTGTGTACCTCCCGCCCAGTGGTCCACCTCCAGGTACTGACTTGCTCCAAAAGCCTCCACCACGATCAGTGATGTCCGTCGTCTGCATCCAACACAACGTAGTGCGGGCATAACCCGTGCAGGGGTGAGTATAAGCTACTCAGTTGGGACCTCGAGACCACCGAAGGTCTCCCAGATTCCACAAAGGATGATACACAAAGGAATGATATAATCATGAAGTAACATCCGACACTACATAGGTATATTCCCACACATATACCTAAGTCTTCAATTCCAGTTCAGCTCCAACATTCGAGCCCAAGTACAAGCTAGTCCACATAGGAAAACATAACCTGTTCCACATAGGAATTGACAACCCAATCCAGACAAGAAAACATAACGTAATCCACACAGGATATCAAGTCAATCTTATCGAAGATAAGGATTGGAAGTCAAGACTCAGCTCACATAGGAATACTTCTTCATAAGAGGATAGAGATGATCAGATATATCCACTGATTCATCTAAGTTGTTGGACACACACAAGATCGATAGGTACTAACCCTTGCAATGACCCATAAATAATCGATAGGTACTAACCCCTGAAATGACCCACAAAGGATCGATAGGTACTAACCCCCGCAATGACCCACACAGGATCTGACCCACACATGATCGGTATGCGTTGGCCCACACAGGACCGCTGAGCACTGGCCCACACAAGATATGATCCACACAGGATCGGTAGGCACTGATACAAACAAGATTGCTGAGTTCTGTAGTCATCGCAGTCGAACCCACGGAGGATTCCCATGAAGTCTTCATCATCATCACAGTCACAACCAGCTCTAGGGTTCCCACACACAGAAAGCTTGTTTCAGGAGGATCCTCTCCCCGTGTCAAGGGATGGATACATCAACCTTCACAAAGACAAGGTATGATGTAAACCAGCGTTCCGTCCCATGTCTTAGGGGAAAACCACAAAAAAAAACGTTCCCATGTCATAGAGAACAAGTCGACCAAACCATTTTACAAAAGTACACGACGTGTAGATATACGATACATTCCATATAATCAGACACCGGGTACTGCCCGTGTGTTACGTCCCAGGTCGTAGGGATGGCTGAGTAAAAAAAGAATGTAGAAGGCATGTTGTATGGTTACACGCCGTGTCTTCTTTCCACGGGTATTGTCCGTGTACAACAGCTCGTGTCGATGGGCTGTTTGTGTAAGAAGTATGTACACGACGTGTGGTATGGTTACACGCCGTGTACAAACATCTGGGGTCAGCTCCGTGTATGTTGGCCATGCCTGGTCGTGTGGTGGAGTACATGCCAGTGTACTCCATTCCATGTCCTTGTATCCTCGGAATACACAATGAGTCCCGTGAAGCTGCTTCTGCCCTTCTGTGAAGAGAATACACATCGTGCCTCTTGGCCGTGTATTGCTTCCCGCGTCTGTGTATTTTCCAGAATACCCGCCATGTCTCGCGAAGCTTCTTCTGCTATTCTGCGTAGAGATTACATGCCATGTGGTCGGGGTCACATGTTGTGTGTTACTTGTCTAAACCCGAAACTCAAGCCACAGTACGCCCACACTACACGACGTGTTCGTTAGAGGTACACGCCGTGTATTATAGAGTTTTCCAAAATTGACACCTCCGACCAGCGCACCTCCTGTGTTGTCTATTCTTCATTCTGACGGTTCGTTCATCACGAAACATCGGACACTAAGTCGCACCGATGTCCCGTAATTGTCTCCGGTGTTTTCGGGCCTCCGATCGGCTCCGAAATCATGATTTGATTCACCCGCTCGAAGAACGGTCATGGGATGGTCCCTACCGTTCTTGTTTGATCCGTCGCCCGCTATCATTGTTGTACCTTCGCTAGGAAGTTGTGATGTTGGGTCTTCAATTGGGATCATTGCGTCATACAACAAACTCTCAACGTTCTGGTGTTCGTCACCCATGAAGAACACGAAGATCCCACCAAACATTCACAAAAACGGCAGAGGGATCGGGCCGTGTTCGTTTGGCCCGGTCCTTCCACATTAGTTTGGTAGCAAGCGGGTCAAGATAAATAAAGGAAGGAAGAATCAACATTTCTCAAATAAAAACACACCCCTACCTTGATAACGAGATGAACGAAGGTTTTTTGCGGAAAAGAACATCGCGGAAGAAGACTCTGTATGCGTCGTTGGCGTCACGGAGAAGGGAGTTGTCGGCATCGCGGTACACGGCGTTGCGTCATCGATATCCGAGGATGGCTTCTCTCACCAGCTACAGAGAGGGTAGAAGACAGTACGACGAACTCCCCTTTGTGGTGACATAGTTCTTCATCGAAGGCTTGACATTCTTCACGTTCTTCGACGAGTTAGAAGATGAAATTCAAGACTTAGAGTATTCTTCTCCCCAATACCCTTACACCACAAGCCAAACTAATAAATTATGATCCCTCTCATTTTATTATCTCAAGTCATGCCTTTAAAAATTAGAAATTTCAAATACATAACTCACTTAATTAAATTAAAGAGTTGGCAATGAATAAATGTCGGGAGAGGGAAGGTCACAGATTTAATGGGATGTTTTAAGGGTTACACACTTAAGAGGGAGATTAGAGGAGTTAGGTAATATTAGAAGATGAGGGCTTGTGTGGGCCCCACGACCCTCATAACCTCAATGAGAAGTTGGGTGGATGTGGGCCCCACCAACAACTTCCCATGAGAGAATTAAACTACCATGGATAAAATAAATTTGCACACAATTATTTTACCTAACATTTAATTCCCTAATTTTTTACAATTTCTCCCGAGAAAACGCAATTCCAATAAAGGTATACCTAAGCAATTACCAGCACAAGGGTTTTATCAGTGCCCTCAGATATCGATTTCGTGCACCAGTTCAAAAGTTAGGAAATCCCACTCGTTTGTTCACTGAACGTTCCCGAGTTAAACTTTGTAAAATTATTCCGGGATCATCGGGCCTCGGAATCAGGTGCCGTTAGAAACTTCATTCTTGTAAAATCCCAAAGAAAATTAAGAAAAATTTCCCTTGAATTTTTTGGGTCTTTACATTACTCCCACCTCAGGGCTTTACGTCCCCCTAAAGAAACATCATAAACTAGGGGAAAAAATGTGGGAACTGTGCACGCATCTGAGCCTCCTACTCCCAAGTACTCTCTTGGAGATTCTCGTGCTGCCATCTGATGCGCACTAGAGGTATCGACCGTCCACATAGGACCCGATCCTGTTGATCCCCTATCTCCACCGGGACCTCCGCAAAAGTCACCCCATCATCAATGTCTAGCTCCCCATGGTCAATGATATGCGTCGGGTCGTGCACGTATCTATTCAGATGAGATTCGTGGAAGACGTCGTGCACCTGGTGCAAATGAGGTGGTAGAGTTAGGCGATAAGCCACCTCGCCTATCCTGCTGAGGACCTGGAATGGTCCGATGAAGCGTGGAGACATCTTGCCACCTCGACCAAATCTCCATAATCCACGTCAAGGTGAGACCCGTAAAAAGACACGGTCGCCATCCTCAAACTCTAGTGGTCTCCGTCTCCTGTCAGCATAAGACTTCTGCGGGCTCTGAGCTGTCCTCATCCGCTCCTGAATGACCTGGACCTTCTCTATCATGGCATGTACCATCTCCAGTCCCACAAGTGCTTAATCCCTAGGGTTTTTCTAGCATATAGGTGATCTGCAAGATCAGTCGTACAATGCCTCATATGGTGCCATCCCGATGGTGGAGTGGTTGTTGTTGTTGTATACGAACTCCACCAAGGGTAGGTGGTCCTCCCAGCTAAGACCACGGGCGAGGGAATATGCGCAGAGCATGTCCTCGAGAGTCTGAATGGTCCTCTTTGTCTGACTATCCGTTTGAGGGCAGAAGGCGGTGCTCAGACGTAGCTGCATCCCGAATGCCTCCTGCAACCCCTTCCAAAGCCATGAAGTAAAGTGATCATCTCGATCATAGATGATAGATGATGGAAATCCATGAAGCCGTACAATCTCATGAACATAAAGACGTCCCAATATCTCTACTGAGCCCTGCACATGGATGGGTAATAAGTGGGCTGACTTGGTGAGTCTGTCAACAATCACCCAAATGGAGTCATGACCTCTGGAGGTGTGTGGAAGTCCAGTCACGAAATCCATAGATATCCCATCCCACTTCCACTCTGGGAACTCCAAGGGTTGTACCAAGACTGCTGGTACCTGGTACTCTACCTTCACCTGCTGGGAGGTGAGGCATCGAGAAATGAACTCTGCCACAACTTTCATTATACCTGGCCACCAGTGCTGTCATCTGAGATCTTGGTACATCTTCGCCACTCCAGGATGTACCGCTAAAGGGGAAGTGTGAAACTCTCTCAGCACCTCCTCCCATAATGAAACTGGTACCATGGTACGTCCTCTGGATGTCGTGCTATCCTCCTATAGAGAACCCATCAGGTGCCTATCTTGAGTAAATCTGCACACGCCGTGTCTCGTAGTCAACATCCCCACACTGTGCCTCTCTGACCCACTTTAGTAGTGGAGGAGTGATTGTGAGTGACTTCAGAAAGGCTGCTCCATCACTATCCTCTAAGGATATTTGCATAGCGGCTAGCTGCTCTGTCGCCTCCCTAAGTAGATGAATGCCCGTCCTCCTGATGAGAGCATCGGCTACCATGTTCCCCTTTCCATGAGTATAGACTATCTCAATGTCATAATCTGGAGGAACTCGAACCATTGCCATTGTCTCATATTCAGGTCCTTCTGCGAGAAGATGTACCTAAGATTATGGTGGTCAGAGTAGACTGTAAACCACTCACCCATCAGATAGTGTCACCACATATTTAGAGCGAATACCACTGCTGCTAAATCCAGGTCATGGGTATCGTAGTTCTACTCCTACTGCCTCAACTGACGTGATCCATAGGCGATCACTACCCGCTCCTGCATCAGGACACATCTGAGTCTGGTCCCTGATGCATCATAGTAAAATACGTACTCTACACCCACCTCCAGTAGCCTCAAGATAAGTGCGCTGGTCAATCTCTGTCTCAGCTCCTGGAAGGTCTGCTGACATCTGTCTGACCACACGAAGGGTTTCCCCTTCTTCGTCAAAGCTGAAAGTGGTGTCTCAACTCTGGCGAAGTCTGGGACAAATCTCCGGTACTACCCAGCTAGTCCCAATAAACTCTGCACCTCCGTCATGCTCTTGGGTGGCTCCCAAGCTAGCACTGCCTTGATCATCACAGGATCCACCGCAAATCCCGCCTCAGAGATGATGTGTTCCAAGAAGTGGACCTAACGTATCAAGAATTGACACTTCGAGAGCTTACCATAAATCTGGTGCTCTCGGAGTGTGTCCAGTACAACCCGCAAGTGGTAGGAGTGCTCCTCCTCAGTCGTCGAGTATATCAATATGTCGTCGATGAAGACCACAAAAAATCGATCGAGGTATGGCTGAAAGATCCTGTTGATGAGACTCATGAACATTGTTGGAGCATTGGTTACACCAAAAGGCATATCCAAGAACTCATAGTGGCCATACCGACACCTGAAGGATGTCTTCTGCACGTCCTTGTCTCGAACTCTGAGCTAATGATAACATGATCTAAGGTCTATCTTTGAGAACCACCTTGCTCCCTTGATGTGATCAAAGAGGTCATCAATCCTCGGTAGTGGATAATTGTTCCTCACGGATACCTGGTTCAAGCGACGATAGTCGACAAAAAGATGCAAGCTCTGATCCGCCTTCTTGGCGAATAATATCGGGGAAGCCCTAGGTGAAACACTGGGTCAGATGAATCTCTTACCCTACAAGTCCTCCAACAGTACCCGTAGCTCTCGAAGCTTAGCGGGGGCCATATGATATGCTGGTATGGATATCGGGGCTATTTAGGGGTACATGTCAATATAAAAGTCTACCTATTTGCGAGGAGGTAAACCTGGAATGTCATTGGGAAAAACATCAGCATACTGATCCACCACTACAGGTAAGCTCGAACTCCGCACGCCAACTTCTCCTAGGATGAGGCTAGCCAACTGATGAGTGATGGGCTATCCTCTCCTCTGCGTGAGTCCATCCTATGCTGCAAAGGTTCCATTCTCACTGGTGAATGTGAACATGCTCCCATCGGTGCGAACACATCGCACCTTGCGCCTAATGCAGTCGATTTGAGCATGGACTGTAGATAACCAATCCATGTCCAAGATGACGTCTTAAGGCCTCGACACCGCTAAAAGAAGATCCCAGCCAAAGCTCTCGCCTCCTAGAGTAATCTCACACTGCCAACACCAGTGCATAATCGTCGAGTCTACTCCCGTAGGAGTCTCTAGCCATAAGGATCGAGCAAATGGCTCTGTCAGAATCTCCGAGCTCCGAAAAAGGGAAGCATCAATGAACGAATGACTCGCTCCTGTGTCTATAAGAACTTCAGTAAGGGTGGAGTAGACACATATAGTACCGCAAATCATCTCAGGCATGCCGTGGTTGTAGGGCTCCGCTGCCTGAAGCTATGCCTGCCTCTTCCCACCAGCTCCCTGTGGTCGGGGTGGACCTCCTGGTGGTGGTGGTGGTAGAGCCTCAAAGCGTCGCCCACTACCTGCTGCTCGGACAGCTTCTCAGCCTCTTCCGCATGCTCCTAGTGGACCGCCACGGTCGACCCTCTGCCTCTTCCTGGGTGGTCTCTCAACCATCTTCTGCTCCTCCGCACGATGGGTCGGGCAGTCACGTGCCATGTGGCCCTGCCCACCGCATGCGTAGCACTGTCTGCCTCTCGAAAGATTGGCTCTACGCTGTGTGCCCCACACCTCTGAGCTAGAGTTCTGAGGTCGTCCTCCTGAGGGTCTAGTCTTCCTGGATCCACATGTCATCTGTCGACTGCCAGCTGCAAAAGACTCTGCTACGTGTCACCCGGCGGTAGGTCTCGCTGCTGATGTAGGCTCAGCAAGAAAGCTGTCAATGAGAAGGGCTCACTCTAGTACCCCTGCCTGTGTCGGAATGCTGAGGGAGATCAGCGATGCCCTAATCTCATGCCTCAATCTCTGCTTAAAGGTCTGGGCCCAGAAGAATGGGTCCCATACCATGTCCGTCGAATATCGCGAGAGATCGGTAAATCTCGCCGAGTACTGGGCGACCATCATGCTGGCCTGCCACAGCTATAGAAGCTCCTGGATGCGCACCGCACAGAGGGTGGCTAGGACAAACTCTGAACGAAAGAGGATCTCAAAGTCCGTCCAGAGGAGTGATGCCTCGTCGTGCACCTAGAGCATCAAGATCCACCATCTTCCTGCTACCGGGTGCTGGAGGCTCACTGCGAGGATCACCATGAGGTCAGATGGTGTCCCCACTAACCTGAAAACCCACACAACCACCTCCATCCAATCCTCGGATACATGAGGTTCAGTCTCCCCATGGAACCTAGGCAGTCTCTAATGCTGAAACTCGTGAACTGCACCAAGGCGACGTGCACTCTCAGCCACTAGGGCTGGTAGTGTTGGGTCGGAACAAACGGGAGTGAGATGGCAAGAGGGGGGTGAATTGCCTTTTAAAAAATGATTAACAATTTAAAAATCAAAGTTAAGATGCAGCGGAAATAAATGAGGCAAGAGACAAGAAATTGATAACGGAGTTCGGCCAAAACCCGGCCTACGTCTCCGCTCCCAACTCAACCGTTGAGAGATTCCTACCGCTTGCTTTTCAATGGTTTTAGCAAGAAACCCACTAGGCTTTGAGGTAGCACTAGGACCTATTACAGCTTGCTTTTTGTGGTTTAGCAAGAACCCACTTGCTTTTGATGGTTTAGCAAGAACCCACTAGCCTTTTTAACGGGTGAAGGCTAGCTCACCGGTACACAAGCCGTTTAAAAGGAAAGGCTTGAAGAAACCTCTTCACACCTTAATGGTGGTGTGAAACCCAAAAGAAAGGGGGATGAGAAAATGGTTTGGGGTTTGTAGGCACAAACCCAAATTTAAGCTCAAAATAAAATAAACAATAAAAACCGTATATGAGGAGAAGCCTTGGGCGCCTTTGATGATTGGAGATGTTGAAGGCTGCTTCCAAGCTTCTTTGAAGGAGCTCCTTGGATGTGGAAGTTGTTGCAGCACTTGGGGTTCCCTTGGAGGAAGTCGCCGGAGGTTGGCCAATTGATGCAAAATATGTCCGTGGGCTTCACAATAGTTCCGGTTGGTGTCCGGGGCTTCCTTGGCCTTTATTTATAGGCATGGAACCCTTGGGGAGGCTTCGGAGCCGTTGGAGAGGCTAAAAGAGCCGTTGGGAGCCAAGTGGGCCAGCCTGGTCAAACTGCAACGGCTAGTTTGACTGGCTCCACCGGCTGGCCGGTACAGTCCCACCGGCTGGCCGGTGCTTGAGGAAATTGGGAGATTTCGAGACTTGGCTCCACCGGCTGACCGGTGGATGGGCCACCGGTTGGCCGGTGCCTTGGATGTTGAGAAGGAGGTTGGTCCAGGCCCCACCGGTCGACCGGTGGAGGAGCCACCGGCTGGCCGGTGGAAAGACAGTAGGTCTCACTATTTGTGCTGGGTGCCACAGGTCGACCGGTGACAGAGCCACCGGTCGACCGGTGGGGAGGCAGTAGCTTCCCTTTGAGTGCAGGTGCCACCGGCTGGCCGCTGGTGTTCCACCGGTTGGCCGGTGGACTGAATTTCAGTCCATTTCTTGTCCATTCTTGGGCCAATCCTTTGGCAATCTTTTGCCTATCATCCACAACACTTAAAAACAAGGTTAGACAAACATGAAAGTGATTGTGATCATGAAAATTAAACCATGAGGGGATACGAGAGGTACAACAATCTCCCCCTATTTTGATGATCACAATCACCAAAACAATTAATGTAAAATACTGAAATTAAAGGAATTCTTAAAGGATAATTTGAAAATAAATCAAAGCATGATAGAGAAGACTCTCCCCCAATCAATCAAGGAATTTCTCCCCCTTTGTGATTATCAAAATAGAATGGGGCATAAAACATGATTGAGGGAAATTTTGAAAAACAAGAGATGGGATTTGAAAATCAATTGAAATTTTGGAAATTGAATGATTTGAATCAAAAATTGAATAACAGTTTGAATTGAAAGTTTTGAATCAAAAACCAATTGAATTTTGAAATTTGAAACCAAGAGTTGAAATTGAAAGTTTGAATAAAATTTGAAAATGAAAAGCTTAATCAATCCTAACTCCCCCTAAATAAAAACAATAAATCACCGGGGAAAGGAAACTATTTTTGGCCCGGAGAGACTCGCAAGAAGGGATTTTTCAATCCAAACTTGTCTCATAGCGGGTCTTCTCCTATAGAATTCATCGGAAAAGAAAAAAGACTTGGGTTGGCCATACCGGTCATTTTTGCAATCACACTCGTAAATGAGGTGCCCGGGTTTTTTACAATAATTGCAAAATTTAAAACTAGAGCTCCCCCTTACAAAAACAGTGGGTGCATGGGAGGAGGAAGCTATATTGGTGTAGCCAAGTCCATTGGTGGTTCTAGATACACGTTGGGAACCTAGGATATTGGACAAATTTTGTTCACCTTGGGTGAACTTGGCTAGGGTCTCTCTTAGATCTTTGATGGTTGATTCCATAGAATCAATATTTGGAAAATTTTGGATTTTGAGGGAGAGTTCCTCCTTCTCTTTGAGAAGTTGTTCTTTTTCGGAAGAGAGTTTTTTGAAAGACTTTTTTAAAGAAACAAATTTTGAAGAAAGCTCATGAAAACCTTTTTCTAGTTGGTCTCTAGCGTGTGAGAGTTCTTCATAAGAAAGATGATTAAATGAATTAGAAGAACTAGAGGAGGAAGAGGAGGAAGAGGAGGAAGATACCTCATGTTTTTCCATTAGGCAATTATTACCATTGTCGCTCGAGGAGAAGGAAGATAAGGAGGAGCTATCACTCCATGTTTTCTTTAAAGCCTTCTTCTTCTTCTTCTTGGCCCTTTTCTTGTGAGGTGGGCAAACGGGCTTGATCTTTTCGTCGGGTTCTTGCTTTTGATCGGATTCTCGCTTTTGATCGGATTCTTGCTTTGGATCCTCGCTAGTACCTTCATAGGTTAGTTCTAACAATTTCCAAATATCATAAGAAGTAGTGCAAGAAGAAATACAATCAAAGACATTACGGTCAAGACCACAATGAAGAGCGTTCATGGCTTTGCCATCAAGCTCAAAATAAGCAATGTCATTGGGGGTCCATTGAGATTCATCTAGACTAGAGAGAGTATAACCATGCATGACAATTTTAAAAATAGAAAAACCAATGCTTTTAAGAAATGTAGTCATGCGGGTTTTCCAAAAAGAATAGTCGGTTCCATCAAAAAATGGAGCACGACCCAATGAATAGCCTTCGGGGGCGTAAGAGGTTGAAGCGGTAGAAGCCATCAAAAAGGATCTTTAATTTGAAACCGGTTAGGGAATTATTCAAATACACCCTCTGATACCAATTGTTGGGTCGGAACAAACGGGAGTGAGATGGCAAGATGGGGGTGAATTGCCTTTTAAAAAATGATTAACAATTTAAAAATCAAAGTTAAGATGCAGCGGAAATAAATGAGGCAAGAGACAAGAAATTGATAACAGAGTTCGGCCAAAACCCGGCCTACGTCTCCGCTCCCAACTCAACCGTTGAGAGATTCCTACCGCTTGATTTTCAATGGTTTTAGCAAGAAACCCACTAGGCTTTGAGGTAGCACTAGGACCTATTACAGCTTGCTTTTTGTGGTTTAGCAAGAACCCACTTGCTTTTGATGGTTTAGCAAGAACCCACTAGCCTTTTTAACGGGTGAAGGCTAGCTCACCGGTACACAAGCCTTTTAAAAGGAAAGGCTTGAAGAAACCTCTTCACACCTTAATGGTGGTGTGAAACCCAAAAGAAAGGGGGATGAGAAAAGGGTTTGGGGTTTGTAGGCACAAACCCAAATTTAAGCTCAAAATAAAATAAACAATAAAAACCGTATATGAGGAGAAGCCTTGGGCGCCTTTGATGATTGGAGATGTTGAAGGCTGCTTCCAAGCTTCTTTGAAGGAGCTCCTTGGATGTGGAAGTTGTTGCAGCACTTGGGGTTCCCTTGGAGGAAGTCGCCGGAGGTTGGCCAATTGATGCAAAATATGTCCGTGGGCTTCACAATAGTTCCGGTTGGTGTCCGGGGCTTCCTTGGCCTTTATTTATAGGCATGGAACCCTTGGGGAGGCTTCGGAGCCGTTGGAGAGGCTAAAAGAGCCGTTGGGAGCCAAGTGGGCCAGCCTGGTCAAACTGCAACGGCTAGTTTGACTGGCTCCACCGGCTGGCCGGTACAGTCCCACCGGCTGGCCGGTGCTTGAGGAAATTGGGAGATTTCGAGACTTGGCTCCACCGGCTGACCGGTGGATGGGCCACCGGTTGGCCGGTGCCTTGGATGTTGAGAAGGAGGTTGGTCCAGGCCCCACCGGTCGACCGGTGGAGGAGCCACCGGCTGGCCGGTGGAAAGACAGTAGGTCTCACTATTTGTGCTGGGTGCCACAGGTCGACCGGTGACAGAGCCACCGGTCGACCGGTGGGGAGGAAGTAGCTTCCCTTTGAGTGCAGGTGCCACCGGCTGGCCGCTGGTGTTCCACCGGTTGGCCGGTGGACTGAATTTCAGTCCATTTCTTGTCCATTCTTGGGCCAATCCTTTGGCAATCTTTTGCCTATCATCCACAACACTTAAAAACAAGGTTAGACAAACATGAAAGTGATTGTGATCATGAAAATTAAACCATGAGGGGATACGAGAGGTACAATAGGTAGCATCGGTGGATTGGTAGGTAGTGGTATCGTCGGTGCCTCCACAGTAATAGTTCCTTGTACCGAGGCCTCGTCGCTCGGTGGGCTGTCTTCACGTACAAAAATTGGAACACTAGCTGGCTGCCATCGTGGGTCCATCCTAAAAAGAAACAGTTGTGCCACGGTTAATAGAGTATAAATGGTGAGCTGCCACAATGTAATCACAAAGAAAACTTGAAACACACATGCAATAAATGTTTTCATGTATTAAGTCAGAAATCAGAAGTTAGGGTCCTGGTGTATGGATACATCGGCCGCCGCACCAACACTGGACTCAATGGACTGATAACCACACTCAATACTCTTAACACTATTGCTTCACATTGAAAAATATCAAAGTGCTAAGTTCTATGATTGAACTGAACTCCTCTGATACCAATTTGTCACGACCCATCATTGGGGCCCGTGCCGTGACTACCCCAAGCCCGCCTTCCATAGGCCAGGGGCTGGCGACTAGCACCATGGCTTAAATCACGATAAAAAGGGGAAGGCATTGCCTTTTTAAATTAATCAAACACTACAGATTAAGCAAGAAGAAGTAAAAACTATGTAAAAACCGGGTACAATAGTAAGTGCGGGTAAGTAAGTGGGCCAGAATACAAACCCAAATTGATAGTAAAGAACAACTGGAAAGAAAGTAAATCAAATGAAAAGTAAATCCACGACGGTGAGCCGTCCATAAGAAGTCTAACCTGAAGGGTGGGTAAAAATATCCTCCTCAGCTCCACGGGTCTGGTCATCCACTCTGTGTACGTCCCGCCTAGTGGTCCACCTCCAGGACCTGACTTGCTCCACAAGCCTCCACCACGATCAGCGTTGTCCGTCATCTGCATCCAACACAACGACGTGCGGGCATATCCCGTGCAGGGGTGAGTATAAGATACTCAATAGGGACCCGAGACCCCTGAAGGTCTCCCAGAATTTAGAAAGGATAATTCACAAAGGAAATATACAATCATGAAGTAGCATCTGACACTACTTAGGTATATACCCATACATATACCAAATCCATCAATTCGAGTTCAGCTCCAACATCCGAGCCCAAGTATAACCCAGTCCACATAGGAAAAAATAACCCGTTCCACATAGGAATTCACAACCCAATCCACAGAGGAAAACAAAACGTAATCCACACAGGATATCAAGTCAGTCTTATCGAAGATAAGGATTGGATGTCAAGACTCAACTCATACAAGAATACTTCTTCGTAAGACGATATAGATGATCAAATATATCCACCAATTCATCTAAGCCGTCAAACCCACAAAGTATCGATAGGTACTAACCCACACAATGACCCACAAATGATCGATAGGTACTATCCCCTGCAATGACCCACAAAAGATAGATAGGTACTAACCCCCGCAATGACCCACACAGGATCTGACCCACACATGATCGGTATGCGCTGGCCCACTTAGGACAGTTGAACGCTAACTCACACAGGATCTGATCCACATAGGATCGGTAGGCACTAATCCAAACAATATTTCTTAGTGCTTTAGTCGTCGCTGTCGAACCCACAGAGTATTCCCATGCAGTCTTCATCGTCGTCGCAGTCGTAGCCAGCTCTAGGGTTCCTGCACACAGTAAGCTCATTTCGGGAGGATCCTCTCCTCGAGTCAAGGGATGGATACATCAACTGTCATGACGACCAGGGATGATGTAACCCAACATTCCATCCCACGTCTTAGGTGAAATCCAAGAAATTTTTTTCCCCAAGTCACATAGAATAAGACGAACAAAACATTTTCCAAAAGTACACGGCGTGTAGATATACAATACACGTGGTTTCATCAGACACCGGGTATTGCCCGTGTGTTACGGCCCGTGTCGCAGGTCTGGTCGTTTAAAAAAATAAAGTACACGGCATGTGGTATTGTTACAAGCCGTGTCTTCTGTCCATGGGTATTGTCCGTGTACCACATCCCGTGTCAATGGGTAGTTCGTGTAAAAAGTATGTACACGACGTGTGGTATGGTTACACACCATGTCCAAACATCTGGGGTCGGCTCCGTGTATGATGGCCATGCCTGGTCATGTGGTGGAGTACATTCCCGTGTACTCCATTCCATGTCCTTGTGTCCCTGGAATACACGCTGAGTCCTGCGAAGCCGCTTCTGCCCTTCTGTGAAGAGATTACACGCCGTGCCTCTTGGCCGTGTATTGCTACCTGTGCCCGTGTATTTTCCAGAATACACACCATGTCTCGCGAAGCTGCTTCTGCTATTCTGCCTAGAGATTACACGCTGTGTGGCTGTGGTCACACGCCGTGTGTTACTTGTCTAAACCCGAAACTCAAGCCGCAGTACACCCACACTACACGGCGTGTTCGTCAGTGGTACACGCCGTGTATTATGGAATTTTCCAGAACCGACGCCTCCGACTAGCGCCCCTCCCATGTTGTCCATTCTTCGTTCTGATGGTCCGTTCATCACGCAACATTGGAAACTAAGTCACCTCGATGTCCCGTAATCATCTCCGGTGTTTTTGGGGCTCCGATCGGCTCCAAAATCATGATTTGATTCACCCGCTCGAAGAACGGTCAGGTGACGGTCCCTCCCCTTCCCGTTTGATCCGTCGCCTGCTATCGTCGACACACCTTCGCTAGGATGTCGTGATGTTGGGTCTTCAATTGGGATCATTGCGTCTCACAACGAACTCGCAACGTTCTGGTGTTCGTCACCCATGAAGAACACGAAGATCCCACAAAAAATTCACAAAAACGGCGAAGGGATCGGGCCGTGTTCGTTTGGCCCAGTCCTTCCACGTTAGTTTGGTAGAAAGCGGGTCAAGATAAAGAAAGGAAGGAAGAATCAACATTGCTAAAATAAAAACACACCCCTACCTTGATAACGATATGAACCAAGGTTCATCGTGGAAAAGAACATCGTGGAAGAAGACTCCGTTAGCGTCGTCGGCGTCACGGAGAAGAGAGTTGTCGGTGTCACGGTACACGGCGTCACGTCATCGATCTTCGAGGACGACGTCTCTCACCGGCTACGGAGAGGGAATAAGATGGTACGACGAACTCCCCTTTGTGGTGAAAGAGTTCTTCATCAAAGGCTCAACGTTCTTCGCATTCTTCGACGAGGAAGAAGTTGAACTTCAAGACTTAGAGTTTTCTTCTCCCCAATCCCCTTACACCAGAAGTCAACCTAATAAAAATAAGATCCCTCCCATTTTATTATCTTAAGTCATGCCTTTCAAAATTACAAATTTCCAATACATAACTCACTTAATGAAATTAAAGAGTTGGAATTGAATAAATGTGGGGAGGGGGAAGGTCACAAATTAAATGGGACGTTTTAAGGGTTGCACACTTAAGAGGGAGATTAGAGGAGTTAGGGAATATGAGAAGATGAGGGCTCGTGTGGGACCCACAACCCTCATAACCTCACATGGGAAGTTGGGTGGTTGTGGGCCCCACCAACAACTTCCCATGAGAGAATTAAACTACCATGGATAAAATAAATTTTCACACAATTTATTTTACCTACCATTTAATTCCCTAATTTTTAACAATTTCTCCCAAGAAAATGAAACTCCAATAATGGTCTTTCTAAGCAATTACTGGCGCTGTGGTTTCATCGGTGCCATCAGATTTTGATTCTAAGAACCAGTTCAAAAGTTAGGAAATCCCGCTCATTCGTTCACTGAATTTACCCGAGATAATCTTCAGAAAATTATTCTGGGCTCACCGGGCCTCGGAATCAGGTGCCGTTAAAAACTACATTCTTGTAAAATTCCAAATAAAATTAAGAAAATTTTTTCTTGAATTTTACGGGTCTTTATATTTATAGTATCCAGACATGGTTTTATTTTCTATGAAAAACACACTCCTTTATTCACCACCAATTATGATGTTATCCTATACTTATTATTATCCTAAGGGTTTTTTGTAAAATTTTCTCATCCTAGTTTCTAAAAATAAACAAACCCTTCTTTAAAACCAACTATTGTGAACCAAATTTTTTATACCTATATATAATATCTTAATAGATGAATATTAATTACATAAAATTCCTATCCCATCCTTAACTATAAAAATTTCATGTATTTGGAAACTTGGATACATAGAAACTAGTCTATAAAATATTTACATCATTTCAAATTATGTTCTTTACAATAAGAATCATTTTGATACATATCATACTGAAAACGTTCTTCATAACCTAGGGAAAGGAAACATAATAAAGTGTGATATTATATTCATAGTAAGGGTAAATGTAAGAGTTATTAATAAATGATCATAATTGAGAATATTATAAGTATAATTTTATGATAACATGATCAAACATACAATAATCATACCCAATAATTAAACGATATTTAATCATGAATCATGAAATATGGTATTTTCAATAAAAAGGCATAAGTTGTAAGAGTTCTCAATCAACAACAAATAGTCACGAGCTTTGATAAAATATAATTATTATATGAAATACATTTTTGGAATACACATAATCATATAAAGTCATTTCCTTAGTCAAGGATCTCTACCATGACTATCATAGTGGATTGGATTCACTACCCAATACATCATTTCATTAGTTATGTTTCACTCTATAGACTATCTTATAAGAAAAATCCCCTTCAGGAACATGGATCACTTCCCATTATAGTCCTTATAATCTCATTATATATTCTTATTTATCCAAATCATTGAAGTGATATATAATTATGATCCTACCCATCACATAATGAAAATCATACATATGTTTTTCATAAGGTCATAAAAATTCATCATAATACCATTTCATAACCCATGGAAATGATATAGGTTTCATAAAACTTTAATCATCCTAATCATAAACAGGTAGATAAATTGTAAAGATAGTTATATTGGATAATATCAGCATTAAATTAAAATAAACATAAATTTATTTTTTTATAGACGAAACTACCTTTAAAATATCACTAGAAAATTTCTTATGGAAAATACACTTTTAATTTTGGTAAAACATATTCAAAATTTAAAACTTTAAAAATTATTATGAAGAAATTTGCATTTAAAATAACCAATATGAATTATAATGAATAATTTAATGAAAATAGTATTCATGATGGTTTAGATATTCATTCTTATAGTGTGATATACAACAAAATTTCCATTCACATTTTCAGAAAAAAGAGAAATATACCTCACTCAGAAAATGAATATAAGATTACTTAAAAAAATATTTATAAAAATTGAAAAATAGGTAAAAAATGAAATAAATAAATCTCTATATCATTTTAAAAAAATTCTTGAAAATATTTAAAGTAAATCATGGACATGTACAAAATGATTTCTGTCAAATACAAAAAAATATTCTGTTTTCCTTAAAAACATTATTTATATCCATTTTGTTATTAAAGATAGGAAAATGAAAGGAACACATGAAATCTAAAAAAATAATCTATATATAAGAAAATAAATAAAAATCTGGAGAGATATATCAAATAATTACATCATTATTAATTTAAACATAAACTATCACTGAAAATTGAGACTGTAACATAAAACCCTTATTGCTTTGACCAATTTTGATTTGTAAATAACATGGAAGGAAGAACATAAATTTTTTTTTAAACCATGAAAATAAGTATATTAATGATAAAAAATAATAAATGGTAACTAGACACACATCATAAAATAGAATAAGTGCATAATTCGGACAAAGGTCTCAAATAGACAAATTGAGATGGTAAACCCTCATCACATTGGTAATTTTTTAATTAATTCCAATTAGAAGAAATTATTTTAATTTTATGTTAAAATAACATGAATTAATAATTATTCATTATATAAAATGTCAATGTATCAATATATAAATCACATAAAAATAAATAGGTGAAAAACATAAAACATGTCTTAATGAAACAAAATTAATACAAAGAAGTCTTACGAATTTAGTAATTATTGAAAAGAAAGTAATACAAAGCATGAAATTAATATAGTTATGGAAATAAATCTAATTAAATAATTTTTTATGAAAAAATACATTCATGGGAAGTACATACACCATATAAATAAGAAATTTATGGATAAAATTAAAACATGTCTCAATGAGGAGTAATTGAGATGGAACCCTTCTAACTTTTGTAATATTTGTGTCAACACCCCATAAATTAATAAAAATAGAATTAAATTTTGAAAAAGATGAAATATTATGCAATAATGGATAAAAAATATTAAATGGGATATACTGTATCCATGTAAAATAATACATACAGTATAACATCAACATGTCTTAAGGAATTCAAATTTGAGAGAAACAATCCCTTGCCTTATGTTTGAATTAATTCGTAAAAGCTCTAACCTATAGTATAATAAACATAGATTAATTATAATTCAATAATATAGTCATTTTTCATACATATAATATCATATATAATCCACTTATATCATTAAACTCAAGTTTGTTAATAATTTTTTTATTAAAGCTGCCATTTCAGGTGTTAACTTCTCCAATTTCATGTATGTTTTAGATTAGATGTTTTTGTCCTTGAACATTGAAAATGGAAAATAAATATCCATAATTTTATTCATGATATAAATATAATATATATTTATTATAAACAAATTTGTAACCATTAATATTAATTGGATATGAATTATGATTTATATCACTTCAGGGAGAGGGTAATCCATACGAACATAAGGGTGATGTTTCCACTTTTTGATGAATGGAATGAAAGAAAGGTAAATAGTAATTCAAATTATTATAATTATGAATATATCATAAATATAATATATATTACATAAATATATCCTTATTACTATCCAAGTAAACGAAAATTGATATAGAAATCATATCACTTCTCGAGGTGGTAGTCCACACCAACACACAAACAACATTATCATTTACCAATGGTTCGGATGGTAACAAGGTAGAAAAGATATTATAATTAAAGAAGAATAATTATTTCATTAATATCATATATAAATATTAAACCCTTCATAATAAACATTCATAAATTATGGTGATGTAAAACGAACTGTATCGCTACGTGGAGTCGGTAGTCCGCATGTATACATGAGTGACACTTTTTTCTCCCATTAAATAGAGAAGTGGTGAAAAATGTATGTTAAATAATAATAAGAACATATAATTATATTTATTATACTAGATTAATCATTTTTATGGATTAATTTATATAAATGTGTTAGAGGAAATAAAATTGAAAGATCTTGGTTATGATATTTACCTCTTCTTTTAGAGACCTCAATTGGGTTACTCCTTCGACATTGAAGGATTTGTCTAAGGAGAATACCAAAAGATCATAGATGAAGGTAAATAATTATAGGAAGGTTTTTATTTTGGTAATTTCTAATATATAATGCTAAAATTGTGTGAATAAGGGAGCATAATAGTCCCCCTTTTATAAGTGAGGGGAGGGACACACATGGAATATCAAAAAATATTTCAATTTTATAAGGTTAAATTCATGTTAAAGTGGTACAAAATGGATAGATAGTAAAATTTAGGATAATATAATTTATATATATATTTAAAAAGTAAAAATCATGCAATTTTGGGCATTAATAATACCCTTATCTCTGAGTTTAACCCACAGTAAACCTATTTTAACATTAACTGTGGTAATAGAATTTTATTGTTATTAATATTCATTGAAAAAAATATTTTAAAACTATTAAATTATATTAATTATTTTGAATTAAAATATTTAATATATTTTACCCGATTCAATTTCAAAAAGTAGAATATTTTAATTTTAACTAAGTGCACAAATTGCAATGAAACAGCCTTTTTGAAAAATACATTTTCATGCTTAAAACATAATTTAAATCATTTCAATTCCTTATAAAAACCATAAACATAATGTTAAAATACTCTAATAAATATATAATATATATATTTAATTAAAAAAATGAATATATAGATATTAATTATAACCACCCAAAATTTTATCAATGTAATTTCTCCTTTCTTTTAGTAATGTTATAATAACATAAAATGACATTAGGAAACATAATGCCACATCATGCTTAAATGAACCACTATGTGACCTATAAACATACAATTTCAACTTCTGTTATTTGAATTTCAAAAAAATGGCATACACTACTGTGATTAGTATGATATTTAGAGTCGGATAGGACAAACTTATTTTTTACTGAAAAGAGACATACCCTTATGAATAGTAATGTTACCCTTATAAAAAGTAATATGAAAATTATTAATAGTCAATCAGCCAAATGAGTAGGAAACTTACCACTGATAGTATAAATAAAATTTATCCATCCTATAAGTGGAAATATGATATAATTATATTATAGTATTGGTATTTTTGTCAGTCATGAGTATTTAATGAGTAATTTAATATTTAAAAGATTTTTTTTCAATAAAATTTATTCATAAACTTTTATTTTGATGTATTATGGTTTTATGGTAATTTTATGATACCTAAATTAATGATTCAATGTGTTTGAAAAGCAATTTTAAATTTTAAATTTGAATTTTTAAAGAAAATTTTGAATTTAATTAAAAATAAGATTATTCATATTTAGAAACTTATATTAATAAAATGGTGTTCATTTTTGGATTCTACAAATTAAAATATGTTTAGGGTAAACTTTTTAAATTTTTCTGAAATACATAAATTTTGGTGAATAGTAAAATGAATTAATTTACCGTATAAATACATTATAATTTAAATCCACTATTCATGACATCATGACTGATGTAAGAACCCAAATCTAAAACTCGCATGAAATTATTACTATTCTTGGTCATGGAATCATCTCTATTTCATTTATTAAGAAGAAATAATAAACTAATGACTAAAATAATAATAAACCCCTCCTCTCCTTCTCTATAAATACCATCCATCACACCCTCATTTCCTCACACCTCACAATCCTTGTGCCTAATCCAAATTCTACTCAAAAATATTCCCAAGATCCTCCCCTATGACTATTATTCCTTGGTCTCAAAAAAATACCAAAACCTCTCCCCTAAAGAGGCTACCAAAGAGGATATATTCAAAAGGTAATTTCTCTATATTTTATTTCAATTTCCTTTCAAATTTTATATCTGTTAATATCTTATCCTCAAATTATATTATCCAAATGTAATTATAAATCCATTATTATTTATATAATTTTATGATATCATGTTAATGAAATATTAATAATTTTTCTCCTTCCTCACTCTCTCTCTCATTGTTTATAAAACCGAAATCGTTGCCCGTTGGGTGTTAATTTACCTGCAACGTGGGTGATGCACTTCCATCTTCCTTAAAATACATCAAGGATGTAAAAATCCCCCTTAAATTGTCGATTTTATTTAATATGTATGTTTAATACCATTTTATTATTTTTTTAAAAAGTTTTCTACACAATACTAAATGATAAAAAAAAAGTTCATTGTAATGAAAAACAACACAAATTAATGGAAAACGATCATCATTAAATTTTAACTAATGATCCATACTCACAGTATATAAATAAATTCATTATAAAATAATTTAAACTCCTATAAGATCACTAAAAAACTGAATTATCAATTGTGTATGTTTAACTATGTTTTACAAGAACTTCCATTCGTGTGTACAAGTGAACTTTTCATGAAAACGATGAAAAATAACACTCCCAAACTGTGAATTTAAACTCTATAAATCATCCAAAGTACCATAAAAGAAATTAATGAAACAATAATGGACCATTATAATGTATAAAATGTTATGGAATTATTAATTAATTAATCTAATGTTATTATACATGAAATTAAAGTGAAGCAAGCATTTGAATAAAAGGTAAAGGGAAATTCTCGAACTCAACTCTCTTTCTTTGGGTTTTCCCTCTTTAACCTATTATTAGTATGGATATGAATTAAAAATAATTTCTACATCTTTATATTACCTTTTAATATATATTAATGTTTTCTAATTCATTTTATGAAAAATAAAATGTTTTCTAATGGAATGATTCTTTCAAATAAACACACCCTTTTTACTTCTCGAAGATTGTTTCACTCTTCACTTATGGTTATGGTTCTATGCGAAGAATGACATTTCCACTTTATTTTAGGAATAAAATAATTAAGAATGTATGCTTTATGATGCGAAAACCATTTATTTCCATGGGTTATTTTATGTTCATGTTTGACATATGATCTATGTGGCATTCATGATAATGTAAATGTAATGATGTGACGGGTGTGCCCAGAATTATATAGCACAATATAAATGTTTTGATGTGATGGGTACACCCATAATTATACATTGATCTAATGTATTGATTAAAGTGATGAATCTCATGAGTTAAAGTGGAATTATGCATGAAAATAATCCTGGATTTGTTCACAACAATGTGTGGTAATTGACCACTAAGACATGATGTTTCATTTTCCGGAATTTCCACATTCCAAGTCGTTTCTTATTGTTTACTCTCATGATTATGATTTTATGCCTTTGTTATGAAGATAATTATTATGATCATTCCATGTTATCTTGTTTCATGTTGTCATCTATCATTTTACTTGGATTTCTCTCACCCCTTTTTAATGTATATCCTAAGTTGACTATGTGTACAAAAGAGTTTTCAAGGGCCTATAAGAAGCTAGATAAGAAGGAATTAAATAAATTTTTATGTTTTATGTTTTAAATTTTATGTATGGTCCTTGTTTTACCAAGTCACTAAACCTTTTAACCTTTTATGTGAAATTTTTTTATGTTGTTTATCATTAAAATTATGTAGAAGTAATGTTAGAAAAATATGGTCACTATAGTTGGTATCATAGGCAAGGTTTAGTTAATTTGAGAATTAGGATTATTTACCCCTAGATAAAAACTCTAATATGAGACTATGTAAAAATATGCACAAAATAATCATAGATGAACATAGGGATCCCATAAGATATGATTTTAGTGTAAATTTAACAAATGAATATTTTCTTTATTCATGACTCGTTGAATTATGTTTTGTTCCAAACATTTATATTTTAGAAAATGGTGGGAAATAAGAGAAACCAGACCAAAAACCCATGAGAGGGAAAATGAATTGATTTCCTGAATGAAATACCCAATTCTTTTAGATGTGGAGTTCAAAAATTCATGGTGTTTCTTACCCAGTTGTCTTATGTTATGAATAATAACCTGAATAATTTGGAACAACCTCCTTCACCTAAGATGGAGTAACTTGCTATCGAGTGTTTTATATGGAAATAACCAAAAACTTTTATTGAATCTTCCAATCCACTAGTTGTATAATGGTGGGTCAAATCAATGGAGAATATCTTTTCTTAGCTTTACTATTCTGATATATAGAAGGTGACTCTTTTTGATTATCGTCTAGATGGAGAGGGTGATCAATAGTGGTATCTGATTAAGAACACCAAGCTGAGAGATGAAATTGAAGATATGGAATGGGAAAACATTAAGATAATTTTTCTTAATAAGTATTTAGCATGGATTCTTCATTAAAAAATGTATAGAGAATTTATAGCGCTAAATCAAATGGTTGAAGAATCCTTCTTGGCCTACAAAGTGAATTTCACAAGGTTTCATGGTATTATTCGGGAGCTGTTATCAATAATGATAAAAAAATTGTTATATTATTTGTTGGATTAAAACCTTACCATTTAAAGAATCTTGAAATTCGAGAGTTTTAGAGTTATGAATAAGTCTTTAGATGTGATCTCAAAGTGGAGATGGAGTTTTTTGAATTGTACCATGGCTATGGTGATAAGAAACAAAAGTTAGAGTTTCAGGTTGGAGGTTCTAATGAGAAATGTGGAATGAAAAATCAACCTCCCACATTTAAAAAATGTGGGAAGATTAATTATTATAATTTCCTCAAAGGGGAATGGACATGATTTATGTTTGGTAAAGAAGGGAACGATGATCTTAAATGTCAAAATTACATGATAAGGTCAGATAATCCGATGGAGGAAAGGAGAGCACCCCCAGGGTTTAATGCTAAAACTGTAGGGAGTAAGGGCACTATGCAAGACAATTCACTAATCCTCAAGTCCTCAATGGTAATAAATGTCAGCAACCACCAAATCCAAAGGAACAAGGGAATGATTATGGAACTACTACTATATATGTGGAGAAAGAAAATGAATTCATATAAGGTTCAATTCCTATTCACTCAAGAATGAGAAAAGTATTATTTGATTCTGGTTCTTCATATTCCTTTATATCCTGAAATTTTTCTTAAACTATAGTATCAAAGCTCTGAAACCTTTAAGTAGATATATCTATAAAAACATAAAGCGATGCAATCATTTTATCCAAGGTGTTGGACACTACCCCTTTTGGTGTATGTGGGATGATTATTCCAGCGAATCTCATAATACATCCCGTCGTGGAATTCCACTCTATAATGGGAATGGAATGGATCTTGTTATATAAAGAACATAAAAAATATTAGGAAAAATAAATATATTTTCACATTCTGAACCATTCCATGCTCCTCTAAAAATTCAAGGAATATCATGAATATCCTTTGAAAATAATTCAGCAGTGTGGTTGTTATTTCCCTATGGAGAAGCAAACCTCACTCAAATGGTTGAGTTAAAGGAAAGTGTCATCCAAGAGGAAAGTACCATAATGAGGGAATACAATGATGTATTTTCCAAAGAGTTATCCATACATCCTCCTGATCATGAGGTAAATTTCTCCATAGAACTAAAACCCGGATTTACTCCTATCTCAAAGTGTCCCTATATGATGGATCTTATCAAACTTGAGGAGTTAAAGAAGCAATTGAAAGAGAATTTGGACAAAAGGTTCATATTCCCTAGTGCATCACATTGGGGCATGATAGTGCTTCTTATAAAGAAGAAGTCTCGATCAATGTGGATGTGTATCGATTATAGAGAACTCAACAAGAACGTCATAAAGAACAAGTATATACTTACAAGGATTGATGACTTGTTCGATCTGCTACGAAGAGCTCAATACATCTCAAAGGTGGATATTCATTTTCAATATCATTAACTAATGGTGAAGAAGGAAGATATTCATAACACTACCTTACATACAAGGTATTGGAACTATGAGTTTTTGGTGATGCCCTTCAGACTTTCTAATTTCCCTACAATCATAATGGATTTGATGAATAGAGTCTTAAGACATTACCTCAAAAAAAATTTGGTAGTTTTTATCGTTGATATTATCATCTACTCCAATAGAAAGGAGGAAACGGATGAACATCTTAGTCTTATTTTGGAGACATTGATAAAGGAGGATCTATACACCTTGTTTAGAAAGTGAGAATTTTGGATGAATCAAGTCACATTCATGGGACATGTGATCCTAAGTGAGGGAATTTATGTAGACCCTTAATTAACAAAGGTGATTGAGGATTGTTCCAAACCCATGGTGGTCACATAAATCCATAGTTTTCTAGATTTGGATGTCTACTACCAGCATTTTATGAGAGATTAATCATGATTTTCAAGCCCGCTAAGAATGTTAACAAGGAAGGGGGTAAAGAATGTCTAGAAGGATGAATGCAAGGAAATATTAAAGGTGCTAAAAACGTTTGATCACTACAAATGTACTCACATCACCAAAGGGTGGAGAATGTTTTTTAATATATAGTGATGATTTAATAAAGTTATTGTGTTGTTAAATCATGAAAAAGGATAATTTTATAGCCTACACCTCATAGTAGCTTATGATACATGAGAATAACTACCCAAAACATGATCTGGAGCTAGAAGATCTAATTTTTGCCTTGAAAATCTGGAAGCACTACCTATATGGTGATATGTTTGACACATATACAAATCATAAGAGCCTAATTTATATATTCACACAAAAAGAGCTCAACATGAATCAACAGATATGGTTAGAGCTAATCAAAGACCATGATTTCACATTTCACTATCATCCTAGAAAGATGAATAAGGCAGCTGATGCTCTTAGAAAAAAAGAACCTGCTACTCTATCCATGTTGTGGATTGAAAAAGATCTTATCTTCATGGATATGGAAAGAATAGTTTTGGAAATAATAAGGGCATTAAATACATCCTATGTTTCCCAAATTGTTGCACAACCATATAACCAAGAGAATATTAAAGAGGCACAAAGAGATAATTCATAGATAAAAAAGAAGGTGAATGCAATAAAGAAAGGGAAGTTTCAAGATTTATATATCAATGATGATGGGGTGATTCAGTTTGGAATAAGGATTGATGTCCCTTGATCGCCTAGAATAAAGTAGGAGTTATTGAATAACAAACATAGCTCAACTATATCAATCCATCCTGAGAGTATTAGGATGTAATGTGATCTCCAAGAACACTTCTGGTGGGAAAACATGGAGAATGAGATTGCTGAGTATATCTCATGTTGCTTGATATGTAAGAAAGTTAAAGAAGAGCTATCGAAGTCCAAGGGGATGATAAAACCATTTCTTATAACCATGTAGAAATGAGATTATGTTACTATGGACTTTATCATGGGTCTCCTAAAGGCATCCAATATAAATAATGCGATATGTATCACAACCCTTCCCAGTGGGGCCCGAGCCGCAACTCCCCAAGCCTAACTCCAATAGGTCAGGGGCTAGTGACAAGCACCAAGTAGGCATGCTACTAACATGGGAGGCATTTCCTATAAACAAGTACACACGCACACACATCTCCAAGCCCACAAAGGTGAAAATTAAAAACTACTAAAAATGGAAAACATGCATGCATACACTAAAACCCAACCATAGAGTACTACAGGAAAGTAAAGTGCATGAAATTAAAACCCTGGGCCAAAAGTACAAGCCCACCAGAAAGAAAGTATGTAACAAATTCCAACCTGTAATGAAAGGTGCTGGAACTGCAGTCTGTAGCCGTAGGAACACACCTCGGCCTGCCTGATCTCACTGAGTTTGTACAGTCCTAGTCTGCGTAGAATCCTGTCAAAGGCTAGCTCATCTGCACAAGACATGACACGTGCGGGCAAAGCCCGTGCGGGGTTTAGTATAACAATACCCAGTAGGACACCCCAAAACATCAATGGAAAAACAACAAGGAAAATACCAAAAAGGAAAGATATAGTTAGCTCCACACAGTATAAGTCTACAAAACTATAACAAAAATATCCAGATATACTCATACACAGACGACCATCACGATATTGAAACTAGGATCCAGCTCGAAGATTCCAATAAGCATGCAACCAGGAGAACACACTCCTAGGTCTGAAGGTAGAGATTCGAAGTACTCGTTCTGGGAGAACACACTCCACAAGTACATTGAGTACATGATGCTCAGATGAGGATCACAACCATGTCATGGGGTGATTCCGAAAACTCAGTCTAGGCAAATCTGCTAAGAAGAGGATTGAAGAATAGGTAAAGTTGGTCACGTCGATACCAAGAAATCTACCTAGGGGTCGAGGAATGAATAGAGGATCCGGATCTAAGTCTCACAGAGGGGATTACAACAACTCTATTCAGGAAGTTCTATTGAAGTGATCATACTCTTGTGTAAAGGAAATGATACCAGAAGCTTTAGGGAAAAGACCAAGGGTATGAACCCTAAGAAAACTAGTCCAAGTCACAGAAGACAAGTTGCTCAAGTCATGAATAAAATATTACAAGATGTGTATAAAAGTTACATGCCCTGTTCCTTGACCCCGGGTACTGCCCGTGTAAATGTCCCATGTCATTCGTTCAAGCCATGTAAAACCATACTACACGACATGTAGAAAAAGTACACTCCGTGTTCCTTGACCCCGGGTACAGACCATGTAAATGGCTCGTGTCATTCAGCTTGTCAATTATAAATAAACTACATGGCGTTTAGAAGAATCACAAGCCATGTCCAAGCACCTGGACTCGCTCCGTGTACGTTGTCCATGTGCCTGTACACTGTCTATGCCCGTGTCCGTGTCGCCTGCCCGGGTACCAGTACACGAGGTATCCCTTGTACTGACCGGGTCTGGCTGGGGAAGGGTATACTTGGCGTGTCCTTGGCCGTGTACCCTGCATGTGTCCGTGTACTCCCGGAGTACACGGCAGGTGGTCCGCTGACAAACACACGCCCTGTAGCCCATACTACATGGCGTGTAGTCGGGAAATTTCCAAAATACCGTCTTCTTTCTCGTGGTTTGACTGATCTTCCAGATCCGCGATCTCACATCCGTTCATCTTAATACTCCATGGATTGGTTCGGTTCATCATATGAACACCATGATGGGTATTTTAGGCCTTTAAAATGGATCATAAATATCGAACGATCCATCTGTAAAAATGCCTAAAAACTCATAACTCTCGTTCCGCTCCGAATCGTCTTCTGATATCGCCGTCGCATCACCGTGACACTGCTCCAGGGTTGGATCCACAGTTTGGGATCGTTGCTTCCCAGAACGGATGCAAAACGATCCGTCGTTCATCGTACCATGAAGAACGCGAAGTACAAAGAGAAAAGAAAGGGGAGAAATTCCAAGAAAAGAAATTGTGGAACGAACCTCCGTTGTTGTTCATCATGGCATTGATCCGCTCCTGTTAATGGGATTAAACGGGGAAACAAATCAACAATAATGGATTAACATGGATTCAATCTCCCAAAAATCCCCGCAAATAGCCCATCCAGCAAGAACGATCAATACGTGGACTAGTCTGTTCATGGATTAGCCCCCGTTCATCGTAGAAATCAACAACGGGGAAGAAAAATCACAAACAAACATCCTACTTGGATTCCGTGGCGTTCGTCGGTGATGATCTGGTCGCTGCGTCATCATTGCCGCATTGTGAGGTTTTCTCCAGAGCCTCTAGATCCACCAAGGGTTTCAGGGTTATGAGGTTTGTAACCCTAGACCCTTTCACCAACCTTTAATTAAAAAGTTAAGTGATATCTGTTGCAGCAGATTTAAAATATTTTGCAGTAGAATATAATATTTTTATTTTAATATTTTATTACTCTTACGTCCCAAAAACTGGATTCCACCACCGACCTGCGCCGGCCTATGTTAGGCCTCACATAAGGTAAAAACGTTGTTCCGAACGTAATGGTGCCCTCGGATTTCTGATCCGAGCACCCATTCAGAAGTTATTCGACTTTTTCTGGAAAACCGCACGCGCACGTTATTTAATTATTAAATTAAATTCAAACATTTTCTTCGGGCTCACCGGGCCTCGGAACGGTAGGTTTTGTTAGAGCCTGGTCTCGAATTAATTCCAATATAATATTAAAATAATACTTGGAAAAAATCTGGGACATTACATCATACCCACCATAGGGCTTTTACATCCCCGAAAATCCAAAACAAGGGATACTCAAAAAGATGTGGGTACTGCACACGAATCATAGCCTCCTGCTCCCGTGTCCTCTCTTGGAGATTCATGTGCTACCATCAGACACACACCAAGGGAAAAGCTCAACCACGAAGGATCTTATCCTGTAGATCCTTGATCTCTACTGGGTACTCTGCAAAGGTCGTCCCATCGTCGATGTCCGGCTTGCTCCAGTCGATAACGTGCGATGGATTGTTCATGTACCTCCATAGCTGCGACACATGGAAGACTTTGTGCACCCGGTCCATCTAAGGAGGTAAAGCCAAGCGATATACCACCTCGCTAACTGTACTCAGAATCTGAAAAGGGCAAACAAACCTCAGAGATAGCTTGCGACCTCGGCCAAATCTCCGTAATCCCCATTGAGGTGAGACCCGAAGGAACACATGGTCTCCTTCCTTGAACTCCAAGGGCCTCCACCTCCTATCAACAGAAGACTTTTTCTAACTCTGTGTAGTCTTTATCCACTCTTGTATGACCTGCACCTTCTCTATGGTAGCTCTCACCATCTCTGGGCCCATGAGTGCTGACTCTCCTGGGTCAGTCCAGCAAAGTGGTGACATGTAAGGTCGCCCATACAAATCCTCTAATGGTGCCATACAAATAGTGGAATGATAACTGTTGTTGTAACAAAATTCTACCAGTGGTAGGTGATCCTCCCAGCTATGACCGAAGTCAAGCATGCAAGATCGAATCATATCCTCCAGGACCTGGATAGTTCGCTCTGTCTGACCATCAGTCTGGGGATGAAATGCTGTGCTCAAGCATAACTGAGACCCAAAATCTTCCTACAATACCTTCCAAAACCGGGATGTGAAATGAGCATCACGATCTGAAACGATCGTGGATGGAACTCCATGAAGTCGATCTATCTTCTTCATGTAGAGGCGTCCCAAGCTCTCTATTAAACCGTGCTCCCGTATGGCTAGGAAGTGGCCTGACTTGGTGAGTCGATCAACGATCACCCAGATGGCATCACGTACACTAGATGTACATGGTAAAACTGTCACGAAGCCCCTGGATATATCATCCCACTTCCACTATGGAACCTCAAGGGGATGAGTCAAACCTACTGGCACCTGGTGCTCATCCTTTACTTGCTGACAAGTAAGGCACCGAGAGACAAAATCTGACACACCCTTCTTCATTCCTTCTCAACAGAACTGACGTCGGAGGTCCTGATACATCTTTGCTACGTTTGGATGCACTGCCAAAGGGGATGTTTGGAACTCCCTCAGAACCTCCTCCTGCAATTTCGCTGGTACTACCGTGTGCCCTATGAAAAGAACAACATGCTCCCCACCTTTTGAACATCCATCATCAACATCGCCTATGGATATCTGAGCACGTAGAGTCTCACAACTTGCATCCTAGTGTTGTGCTTCCCTGACATGCTGTAAGAGTGTAGGGGTAACAACCATCGACTGAAGGTAAGCTCCCTCATCTCCATCCATGAAGGATAACTGTAAAGAGACCAACTGCCTCGTCGCCTCTTCCAGCAACTGCGAATTGGATTTCCTACTGAGAGCATCGGCCACTACATTCCCCTTCCCATGAGTATAAATGATCTCAAATTTGTAATCCTGCAAGAACTCAAGCCATCGCCTCTATCTCAAATTCATATCCTTATGAGAAAAGATATATCTGAGACTCTTGTGATCAAAGTAGACGGTAAACCGCTCGCCCATAAGGCAGTGCCACCATATCTTCAATGCGAAGACTACCACTGCCAACTCAAGATCATGGGTCACGTAGTGTTTCTCGTGTTCCTTCAACAGATGTGATACATAGGTAATCACTACATTCCTCTGCATCAGGAAACAACCAAGCCCAGTTCCTGATGCATCGCAGAACACTACGTACTCGACACCCTCCTCCGGTAATCTCAAGATCAGGGTGCTCGTCAAACTCTGTCTCAACTGCTGGAAAACCTGCTGGAATCTCTCGGTCCACACGAAAGGCTGCCCTTTTCGGGTCAAATATGTCATGGGTGCTGCAATCCTGGAGAAATCAAGGATTAATCTCTAATAGTATCCTGCCGACCCAAGTATGCTCCATACCTCCGTCATTCTTTGGTGGGGCTCCCATGCTAGCACTGCCTCCACCTTGGCTGGGTCCACTGCTACACCATCTGCTGAGATAACGTGTCCCAGAAAATGGACATCCTATAACCAGAACTGACACTTCAAGAGTTTCCCATACAACCGGTGCTCTCAGAGTGTGTCCAAAACCACCCTTAGGTGTCTAGCGTGCTCCTCCTTGGATGCAGAGTACACAAGGATATCGTCAATGAATACCACTACAAATCGGTCTAGGTAGGGCTGAAATATCTAGTTCATGAGTCCCATGAACACTTTCAGGGTGTTCGTCATGCCGATGGGAATCACCACGTACTGATAGTGACCATAGAAACATCGAAAAGCCGTCTTTGGTATATTCTCCCCTCGTACTCGCAACTGGTGATAGCCTGATCGTATGTCAACTATCAAGAACCATCGTGCCCCTCTCAACTGGTCAAAGAGGTCATAGATCCTTGGTAGTGGATACTGGTTCTTCATGGTTACATAATTCAAGCGCCAGTAATCAACACATAGCCTCATTCTCCCATCTGCCTTCTTGGAAAACAACATTGGGGCCGCCCAGGGTGAAACACTGGGTCTCAAAAAGCCCTTCTTCTACAAGTTTCCTTCTTCTGCAAGTCGTCCAGCAGCACCCACATCTCATGAAGCTCTGAAGAAGCCATCTGATATACTAATCCTGATATCGGTGTCATCCTGAGTTGCAAATCAATGCAAAAATCTGTCTTTCGACGGGGAGGTAGCCCGGGGACATCATCCAGAAAGACGTCCTCGTACTTAGCAACTACTGCTGGAAACTGGAAACTCGTAACATCTTCTGCACCAAGGGTGAGGCTAGCCAACTGATGTGAAATCGGTTGTTCCCTCTTATGCACGAGTCTATCCTGAGCTTCCTGGGTCTCTCTTTCATCCGAAAAAAGAGAAACTCATTCCATCCCGGGGGACACACCACACCCTTCTCCTAAAACAGTCAATATCGGCATGAAATGTGGATAGCCAATTCCTACCAAGAATTACATCGTAAGGCCATGATTCCACCACCAAGAGGTTCCAACCGAAACTCTCACCTCTAAGGGTCAGGTCACACTGTCAATAGAGGTCTGTGATCTCTGAATCTTCTTCAGTCGGTGTTTATAAGCGTAAGGGTTGAGTCAACAGCTCAAATGGAATCTCATGTTCTCGAATAAGATAAGCATCCAGAAAGGAATCACTAGGACCTGTGTCTATCAATATGGCATAAAAAGTAGAAATGACACAGATAATACCTCAAAACATTCCGGGAGTACCTGGTTCATAATCCTCTACTGCTTGTAGTTGGCCCTGCCTTTGTCCACAATCTCCCTGAGCCTAGGGTGGACCTCCTGGGGGTGGTGGTGGTAAAAGATCAAAACGTCGACCACCTACATATGCTCTCCCAACTCCCTTACCATGTATGTCGCCCCTTCGATCTGTCTTCTCCACATGTTGCCTCTTCCTCGGTGGTCCATCCATTGATCCCGTGTTAGTAGTACGGCGGGTTGGATAATCCCGAGCGAGATGTCCTCTACCATCAAATGAGTAGCATAACCTCTCTCGAGGCTGGCTGGATGCGCCTTGAAAACCCTGTACGATAGATCCCTTGTCCTAAGATCCCCTCTAAAAACGTCTCCCACGCCTGGGTCCCTGACGTCAGCTCCTTGTTGACGAGGTCTCTACTCCATCTCGCCCACTAATGACATCGACCTGCTATCTCTGCTCTTCCATGAAGCTCCTGACCACCAGAGCCCGCTCGAGCACCCCAACATAAGTAGAAATCCTCAAAGGGATGATGCTAGCTTGAATATATCTGTGCAAGCCCTACTCAAAAGTTCATGCTCTGATGTACTGATCCTTGACCACATCAATCGAGTACTGTGAGAGGTTAGTAAACCTCGACGAATAGTCATCCACCATCATGGTTCCCTGTTGGAGCTGAAGAAGCTTCTCTATGTGTACTGCTCTCATGGTAACCAGTGAAAACTCTTATCTGAAGAGATGCTCAAACTTTTACCAAGCATGTTTCACCTCGTCGTGTGTCTCGATAACCAAACTCCACCATCGCCCTGCCGAGCCCTGTAGAAGGCTCGCTTCCCGGATCACCATCTGGTCTGTTGGTGTCCTGACCAAACAGAAGACTATGTCCACTGCCTTAATCCAGTCCTCTGCTACTTGAGGTTCAGGCTCGCCTCGAAACCTGGGGGGTTTGTATCTCTGAAACTCATGAAGTGCGCTCAGCCGGCGCTCCTCCTCCATGGTACATCAGGAACTAAACACTGCTCCAAAGGTGGAGGGATATCTGGCACACCACCTGGTGGTTAAACCGGGGGTTCCAGTCCCTGTATTGAGGCTTCATCACTGAAGGGGTCATCCTCGTGATCGAGCTACTAGATCCTAGTGGGTGCACGTCGTGGTGGAATCCTACTAAAGAAACAGGATGTATCTCAGTCAGTGAGTATATATGGAGAGCCAACTCAAGAAGGACATGGAAAACACAACATATTCCTATTTGATGCATGTACCATTATTTTCCCCTGCAACTAGTGTTCTCATGTTCCGAGTTTAAAATCATGTTATCAGAGTCCTGGTGTATGGATACGTCGGCCGCCCGCACCAAAACTGGGGTCCCTAGCCTGAAATCCGATCTTGAAAAACATAACAATGTTTCCTCAAACCAACTCACAGACTCTTGGTCCTAAGGTAAAACCGACCACCTTTGATACCACTCTATCATGACTCGTCCCAGTGGGGCCTGGGCCGCAACTCCCCAAGACACCTCCAAAAGGCCAGGGGCTGATGACTAGCACCGAGTAGGCATGCTAGTAACATGGGAGGCTTTGCCTATAAACCAGTACACACACACACAGATCTCCAATCCCACAATTCTGAAAAGTAAAAACTACTAAAAATGGAAAAGATGCATGCATACACAAAAACCGAACCATAGAGTACGACAGGAATGTAAAGTGCAAGAATGTAAAACCCTGGGCCAAAAGTACAAGCCCACCAGAGAGAAAGTCTGTAACAAAGTCCAACCTGTAAAGAAAGGTGCTGGGATTGCAGTCTGTAGCTGTAGGAACACACCTCGGCCTACCTAATATCACTGAGTTCCATCCGGTCCTGGTCCACCTAGAATCCTGTCAAAGGCTCGCTCGTCTTCACAAGACACGACACGGACGGGCAAAGCCCATACAGGGGTGAGTATAACAATACCCATTAGGACACCCCGAAACCACAAAGGAAATACAGTAACGGAAATACCACAAAGGAAAGATGCATTCAGCTCCATACAGTATATATCTACCAAACATATAACATGAATATCCAGATATACACATACACAAACGACCATCGCGATACTTCCACTAGGATCCTACTCGAAGACTCCACTAAGCATGAAACCGGGATAACACACTCCTAGGTATGAAGAGAGAGACTTGAAGTACTCATTCAGGGAGAACACACTCCACAAGTACATTGAGTACATGATGCTCAGATGAGGATCACAACCAAGTCATTAGGTGATTCCGACAACTTAGTCTGAGCTAATCCACTAAGCAGAGGATTGACGCCCGGGTAAGGTTGGTCATGTCGATACCAAGAACTCTACCTAGGGTTCTAGGAATGAATAAAGGATCCAGATCTAAGGCTCACAGAGGGGATTCCAACAACTCTATTCAAGAATTTCTACTAAAGTGATCATACTCTTGTGTAAAGGAAATGATACCAGAACCTTCAGGGAAAAGACCAAGGGTACAAACCCTAAGAAAACTAGTCCAAGTCGCAGAAGACAAGTGGCTCAAGTCATAAATAAAAGATTACACGGCGTTTAGAAAAGTTACATGCTGTGTTCCTTGACTCCTAGTACTGCCTGTGTAAATGTCCCGTGTCATTCTCTCAAGCCATGTCAAACCATACTACACGACATGTAGAAAAAGTACATGGCGTGTTCCTTGACCCGGGGTACAGCCCGTGTAAACGGCCCATGTCATTCGGCTTGTCGGATAGAAAGAAACTACATGGCATGTAGAAGAATCACATGCTGTGTCCGAGCATCGGGACTCGCTCCATGTACACTGGCCATGTGCCCGTACATGGTCTCTACCTGTGTCCATGTCTCCTGCCCGGGTACCAGTACACGGGGTATCCCGTGTATTGGCCGGGTCTGGCTGGGGAAGGGTATACATGGTATGTCCTTGGCCGTGTACCATGCCCGTGTCCGTGTACTCCCGGAGTACACGCCATGTGGTCAGCCGACGAACACATGTCGTGTATCCCATAATACACGGCGTGTAGTCGGGAAATTTTCAGAATGCCGTCTTCTTCCTCATGCTTCATCCAATCTTCCGGATCCACGATCTCTCATCTGGTCATCCCGATACTCTAGGGATTCGATCGGTTCGTCATAAGAACATCGTGACAGGTGTTTTAGGCCTTTAAGATAGATCATAAACATTGAACGATCCATCTAAAGAAAAACACATGAAAACTCATAACTCTTGATCCACTCGTAATCGTCCTTCGATATCACCGTCGCACCTCTGTGACACCGCTCTGGGGTTGGATCCACAGTTTGGGATCATTGCGTCTCAGAACGGATATGCAAAGATCCGTCATTCATTGTCCCGTGAAGAACGCGAAGAACACGGAGAAAAGAAAGGTGAGAAATCCAATGAAACAAAATTTAGGAACGAACCTCCACCTTCATTCGTCACGGCGTTGATCCAATCCCGTTAATGGGATTAAACGGGGCAGAAAATCAACAACAATGGATTAACATGGATTCAATCTCCCACAAATCCCTGCAAATAGCCCATCTCGCAAGAACGATCGATCTGCAGACTAATATATTCTTGGATTAGCCCACTTTCGTCGTAGAAATCAACAACGGTGAAGAAAAATCCCAAAAAAACATCCTACCTAGATTCCGCAGTGTTTATCGGTGATAATCCAGTGGCTGCGTCATTGTCGCCGTGTTGGGAGGTTTTCTTCGGAGCCTCCAGAGCCGCCAAGGGTTTCAGGGTTATGAGGTTTGTAACCCTGGACCCTTGCACCAACCTTTAATTAATAAGGTAATGGATATATATTATAGTAGATTTAAAATATTTCACTGCAGAATACAATATTTGTATTTAAATATTTTATTACTATTACTTCCCAAAAACTGGATTCCACCACAGACCTGCGCCGACGGATGTTAGGCCTCGCCTAAGGTAAAAACACTGTTTCGAATGCAATGGTGCCCTCAGATTTCTGATCTGAGCACTCTTTCAGATGTTATTCCACTTTTTCTGGAAAACCGCACATGTACATTATTTAATTATTATATTAAATTCAAAAATTTTCTCTGGGCTCACCGGGCCTCGGAACTACACGCCGTCTTAGAGCCTGGTCTCAAATTAATTCCTATATAATATTAAAATAATACTTGGAAAAAATCTAGGACATTACACTATGGGTTGTGCTTGAACGAATCACCAAGATTTCCCAATTTATTACTATTTTGGTAGATCTCTCTCTTGAATAACTTGTGAAGATGTATGTGAAGGAAGTGGTGAGACAGGATGGGGTTCCATTCTCGATTGTCTCTGATCGTGATCACAGGTTCACATCAGAATTCTAGACGATTAGTCAACATTATTTGAATACTAAATTGGATTTCAGTATTGCCTATCACCCCCAAACTAATAGCCAATCTGAAAAGAACTGTTCATATTTATGATGATATTCTAATATCCTACTCTTTATAAATGAAAGGTGGATGGGATAAGCATCTCCGATTTATTGAGTTCTTATATAATAATAGCTTCCACTTGAGTGTTTATATGTCTCTATGTGAAGTTATGTATGAAAATATTTGTAGAACTCCAACCTTTTGGGATGTAGTTGGGGAAACAATGTTACCTGGACCTGATATTATACAAGAGATGACATAGAAGGTTCAAGTCATTCAACAATATACCGAAGCTTCATAGAGTTAGAAAAAGATCTATGATGACATCCATCGAAGGGACATGGAGATCAACATTGGAGATAAAGTCTTCCATCAAATATTACCATGGAAGAGAGTCATGCAGTTTAGAAAGAATGGAAAGCTAAGCCCAAGGTACATTGGATCTTTTGTAATCCTCAATCACATAGGAAGAACGACCTATCAGATTGTACTTCCACCGAATATGGATCATGTTCATGATGTGTTTCACATATCACTCATGATGAAGTACATACTAGATCCCACACATGTATGAAACTCAGAGGTGGTATAGTTGAAATATGATCTCTCTTATGAGTAGAAACCAGTAGAGATTCTAGATTACATATATAAGGTTCTATTAAACAAGGCAAACCACCCCAGTCAAAGTGGTTTAGAGGAACCAAAATTTTGAAAAATCAACTTAGGAACCATAGGGTGTGATGAAGGAGAGGTACCCTCACCAGTTTTTGAAAAACTAAATTTTGAGGAAAAAATTTAAAAGGGGGGGGGGGAAGAATGTAACGACCGAAAATTCTATCAATGAAATGAATCCCCTCTTGTAGTAATGTTTCAATCACATAAAATCGCATTAAGAAACATAATGCCACATGATTCTTAAATGAACTAATATATGACCACTGAACATAAATATTCTACTTCTCTATTTTGAATTTCGAAGATCTGACATACACTATTGCGATCAGTATGAGGTTCACATTCCGATAGAAAAAACATAATTTTTGGTGAATAGTAACATACCTTTATGAATAGTATTGTTACCCTTATAATTATTAATATTACCCTTATGAATATTAAATCTTTAAAGTGAATAGGAACCTTACCACTGATAGTATAAATAAAACTTATCCATCCTATAAGTGAAAATATAGTATAATTATATTATAGTATAGGTATTTTTTCAAGAAATTAATTTTTAGTGATTAATTTAATAATTTAAAAGAAAATGAATTTTTCTAAATTGTATTCATAAACTATTATTCTTATGTCTTATTATTATATGGTAATTTTATGATACCTTAATTTTTCAAAGTGTTAGAAAATGAGTTTTAATTTTAAAATTTGTATATTCATGTAAGTTATGACTTTAATTTAATTTTAAATTAATAACATTTAAGAAATTATTTTCATAAAATGGAGTTCATTTTTGGATTCTACACATCAAAAAATGTTTACAGTTAATTTTTGATATTTTCTTGAAATACTTATTTTTTTTGAATAGTAAAATACATTAATTTTACTTATAAATAAATTATAATTTAAATCGACTATTCCTGACATCATTAGTAATGTAAACACCCAAATATAGAACTGACATACAATTATTACTACTCTTGGTCATGGAATCAACACTATTTCTTATTTTAAGATAAATAATAAACTATCTATTAAAATATTAAGAAAATCCTCTTCCCCTCCACTATATATACCACCCCTCACACCCTCATTTCCTCATAGCTCTAAAGCCTTGTTACTACTCAAAATTCTGATCAAATGTCCTGCCAAGGTCATCCCCCATTTCCATTATCCCTTGGTCTCATAAAAAGACAGAAACAACTGTAGGATCGAAATAATGTTGTAGATGCTCAATATACAAGAGGGGGGGGGTGAATTGTATACTTTAAAAATTCCTTTGGATCCTTTAAAGTTAGTTACGAATAACTATGTTTTCCTTAAGCAAAGGAAAGGGATAAGTTTAAAAAAATTTAAACTAAGAAAATTCACAACACCTCTAACACCAAATGAAAACTTGGAATAAGGAATGAAGTTATAAACTTCAAGTCCTATGAACGTTCTTAAAACTGGAAAGAGATTCTGAAAGTCGGTTATGGAAATATGGTTCCGGAAATTGAAACTTAACCAAAGATTAAAATATGAGATTCTACCTTAAAAAATATAGAACTTAAATGAAATAGAGTACAAGTAAGAAAGTATATGAACGTTATACTTTCCTTATAATAAAAAAATGAAGAAAAAAATAAACAAGTAGTAAAACTACATGTAACAAGATATAAGTCTTTTAAACCAAAGAGAAGGGTATCCAACAACCTTGGATAAAGGTCCCTTGATTTATACTTTCAAGAAAGTATGTCTTACCCACACTAGGGTAAGCCCTCGATATGAAGATCAGAGTCTCTGTCTTGCTATCCCCGCAAGCCCTCAACTTCAAGGTAGTTGGAAACCTCTGGCTTCCTCACCAAGGAATCCGTCAACATCAAGGTGTTGGAAACCTCTATCTTCCTATCCCCAGAAGTCCTCGAATGTAATCACCAACATTCGAAGTTGCACGAAGCAAAAACTAAACGAGCTGTTCAGTACACACAAGGAATGAAAAACTTTCTCTCTCTAGAAATCACCTTAGCAGTGTGTGGTCTCTAGATCGATCAAGTTCTCTATGTTATTTTGAACTCTTTCAAATGAGCTCCTATTTATAGGAAAAGTCGGCCTCCTTTCTAACGATCATATTTTTGTTAAAAAACAGAGGGACCTGTACATGTGTAATGTAACCAATGGTTAGTTTATAACAGAATAAACAACATCGTTTTATAACAAAACAAGTGTAACGGATTGTATGACATCGTTTAAAGTCTAACTCAAAAGTTCGGAATGAAAGTTCGGAGTGTAAACAAAAATAATTTTTTTTGTAGTCTAAATAAATATGGAGTGTATAATGATGATCAGATTCTGTTTAATAGGAGAATTCAGAATGAGAATTCAGAATGAGAATTCGGAATGAGAATTCATCAACAGAGTTCGTAATGAGAATTATTTATTAGAATTCATAATGAGAATTTACCATCAAAATTCGTAATGATAATTCTTCATCAGAATTCGTAATGAGAATTCCTATCCAGAATTTGGAGTAGAACTTTATCAGAGTTCATATCCGGAATTTGGAATGAAACATCATTACAGATCTCATCTGGAATTTGGTACTTAAAATAGAATGTTTTCATATCAAAGTTTCTAATGATTCCGATAATATAGAAATGAAACCGAAACTTATACATAAGAAATATATGAATGAAAATATGATAAGGATGATTTTTCATACAAAAGCATTCATCCTTATAAAAGAAATTTTCCTTATAAAAGAAATTTTCCTTAAAGAAAGGTGTTTGTGATTTTTTAAACAAGAAGGAATGGAAAAGTCATAAGGAAAACCTTATTGACTCAACAATCTCCCCCTTTTTGGAAAGCACAAACATCCCTATGAAAAAGATGTTCTAATAATAATGAAAACATTAAGTCTTATCTCCCTTTGCTTATGGATGTTGATGAATACGAATAACTCCCCTTAGGCTTAGAAATACTAATGATCGTATTCAAGATTTCCGGAATGATTTTTCATTAAGAATAATAATGTCTTCTTTAATGAAGAACTTCCCCTTAGATAAAATCTATTAGAGTTTTTTTTCTTTCTCTCCCTTTGTTAGGAATCTTGTTCCCTTTTTATTAGGGTTATTTTCCTTCTCCCCCTTTTTGATTTTCAAAAAGAATTCGAGGGAATGGAATATAGCATCCCGCCATTTTATAACATAAACTTTCATTACATTACACAAAACTGACGATCTTTAAGGTCTAGTGTCTGGGAAACCAGGAACATAATACATGAAAACAACATAAAAAATTCTTCTTAAACACTTGAAAGGAGTCTCCTTAAGTTCATTCTAGGTTCATTACTGCATCTCATAACCTGAGGACATACATCAAAAGAAAGGGTGAGCAGAAGGCCCAGTAAGGGAAACAAGAGGAACATTTTACATGTGAACTTGAGATACTTCAATAAGGACATGAAAAAAACTTTAAGGCATGAGAAAGAAATAATGAGGCATTTCATAATAAAAATAAATTTTTTCATAAATTGAAGATGTGGCTACATCATTTAACATAGACAATCATGAACATATCACCAAGGTCCATCCCCAAGGTGTCATTTGAAAATTAACAAGGTTATTCACCAAGGTATCGTGAAAATTGTAATCTCTAGTGGTTACATCATTACCCAATGCATTGGAGCGCTATCAGGGAGCACCCTTAAATTTTCCTTTATTATCATGTGAGCCACATATATCATAATCAAACATTTCATAAATAACCCACATAGCATAAAATAAATGGGTTTCATTTCATAATCATAACGTTTTAAAAACTGCTTTAAAGACATGATCTTTATGTCACTTTAAACCCACGGAAAGGGAAAGCGGGTCTCATGTATGTAAATCCCAGAATTTAAAATGGAAAATTTTGATATATATGTGAATACCCTTGTAGAAATAAGAGCTTAGAGTATTCACTTTATAACATAAAATAATTTTTGAGAAAAGAGAGAGAGGCATTTTGAGGGGAAAATTCTGCAGCATAACGACTAAGTTTCGAGGTTTTAGAAAACATTGAAATGAGAGGGGACATGGGTCACCCACTAATAAATGATCCATAAAACAGTAGGGTGAAAGAATAAGAAGTACATATGGACATGGTAATGAATTTATAGTGACATACCATTTGAAATGAAAAACATGGAAGGAAAAAAGATTTGATTTCTCTTATGAAAATTCGGCAGCCTTACGGCGTCACTTAACTTCAAAAGAACATGATTTGACAAGATCAAATAGGGTCCCTCATCATATGATCATAATAGATCATTATGATAGATATATAGATCATACCCCAACATAATAAAAAGGAACTTGAAATACTTGACATGAAAATCGAACTTCAAAAATGAGAAGGGTGAAAGAATCCCTTAAAAATTCGGCAGCCTAACGGCGTCACTTAAACTTTCATAAAAAGAAATGATGAGAGTAAGAGGGGATATATCATAATATAAACATGAAAGGGAAGTAAGAGGAATATAAAAGAACATCCTCTCACATAAAAACAAGGAGCATAATAGGAATGACATTAAAGAGATTACATGAAAAGAAAGAGAGGGGTCAGATCCCTTACCTTAAAACGTGACTCTTGAAACTCAAAGGATTGGACCTTGAGGGCTTGGGGGCAACATGGGAGGACTCCTTGGAAGGTAATAAGACCCGAACTTCATTGGGGGAGAGTTGGGAGTGAAAAATAAGGGAGTAAAGGGTGGGTATTTATAGGGAAAGTGAGGGGACAAAGCATTAATGGCCAAGGGACACCTCACATGTGCTTTTCTCAAACCCATGTGCTCTCCCTTGGAATTTATCATGGAGTTAGGCCACATGGGGCCCCCAAAACAATAATTAATCACCCTTGGCCGACCAACACTCAAAAGATCTCATGAAATCATCATGACACCGTTACGATGTCATTAAACATACCGAATCCCTAAAACTGTATTTTTACTATTCACTGAAAATTCAACATTCTCAGAAAAATCCCAAAATTTCACCTTAACCAAATATCAATGCTCTGATTTCAAAAAAGAAATCCATTTTATAAAAATAATTTTCTAAATATTTTTAATTTAATTTTTAAATAAAAACACTATTCATCGAAAATTCATTTTTTTCAGAAAAAACCCCAAAAATTACCATAACATAATATCGATGCTCTGAGTTCAAAAATGAAGTCATTTTTATAAAAATAATTTTCTAATTATTTTTAATTAAATTTTTAATTAAAAAACACTATTCATCCGAAAAAACTAATACTTGAATAATAATTTATGAAACCGTTATTTACCCATTTTATTGAATCACATTACTTGATCTAGGTGTCTAAATTATATTAAAACTTTCTTTAAGTGAGATTACTAATCCATTTGGTCACATTACTAATCCTAAGCGTAAAATCACTATTCATAATTTACTATTCATAAAAAATTAAGTTGATCTTATTAGACTCCAAATTCCTTACAGAACACTTTTGTAGAAGACCATTTTTGAAAATCATTACACATCATTAGTTATTTAGGGTTTACATAAATATTTTAAAATATATTTTTTTCGAAATTCATCAATAAAATACATTCTAAAATTATCCGGACATTTGAAATTTCACAAACATCACTAAAGGAAGAAATCTCAATTTATTCACCCGAAAGGGCTACACAAGGAAGATATGGTCTCGTCACATAGCCCCTTATAACACCGGAATAAGACTTGAGTGTAAGTTGTGCTATGGTGAGAGAATCTGAGGGAGGCTCAGATAACATTGCCCTAGTAGTATTCTCTACTAACTTGAACTTCTCCCGCAAGCGTTTCCGTTCAAGCTTGACACACTGGAGTTCGGCTTGGGATTGGTCCAAAGCGAAGCCCACAGATGCTACCTCCTTCCCAAGCTCTGATAAGTGGGTTTCATAAGGGTTGAGTCTACTGGATGAAGCCATCGACTCCTCTCATTAACATCTTATTAAATCAATAAGAGTAAGTTAATATACTACTCAAAAAGATTGGGTCGTTACATTCTTCCCCCCTTAAGAAATTTCGTCCCCGAAATTTATACTTGAGGCCTAGTCAAAAAGGTGAGGGTACTTTTGCTTCATCATTTCCTCAGGCTCCCAAGTCGCTTCTTCATATTTATGATTCCTCCACAACAATTTCACAAGGTGGGTAGTCTTGTTTCGTAGGACCTTGTCTCTACGTTCCAAGATCTCCACTGGCTGCTCCTCATAAGAGAGGTCATGTTCCAGTTGTACAACCTCTGGGTTCAGTACATGCGAAGGGTCGGGTATATACTACCTCAAGAGAGATACATGGAAGACATTGTGAACTTGAGCTAGGTTCGGTGGAAGTGCTAGACGATAGGCCACTACTCCTATGCGATCAAGGATTTCATAGGGGCCAATGTACCTAGGGATGAGCTTCCCTTTCTTCCAAAACCGCATGACTCTCTTCCATGGAGAGATTCGAAGGAAGACTCTGTCACCAACACCAAACTCCAAGTCTCTTCGTCGATTGTCACCATAGCTCTTCTGCCGACTCTGAGCAGCTTTTATGTGTTGTTGGATGGCATGAACTTGTTCTGTCATTTCTTGCACAAGATCATGCCCAAGAAGCTTCTTCTCACCAGTTTCATCCCAACAAGTAGGAGTTCTACACCACTTTCCATACAGAGTTTCATAGGGTGCCATCTGAATACTCGCATGGAAGCTGTTGTTATAGGAGAACTCCACTAATGGGAGGTGTTGATCCCATCCACCTTTAAATTCCATTGAGCATAATCTCTACATGTCTTCGAGTGTTTGAATAGTCCTTTCAGATTAGCCATCAGTTTGAGGATGATAGGCCGTACTAAAATTCAATTTAGTATTCAGAGCATGCTGAAGACTTCTCCAGAATTTTGATGTAAATATTGGGTCACGATCAGATACGATGGATAGTGGTACCCCATGCAGCCTTACCACTTCCTTCACGTATATCTTGGCAAGCTGATCCAGAGAGAAATCTTCCCGAATAGAGATAAAATGGGCTGCCTTGGTGAGACAGTCCACAATTACCCATATCGCATTGTTTCCTTTGGATGTTTTTGGGAGACTAGTTACAAAGTCCATGGTGATATTATCCCACTTCCATACTGGTATGGGTAGCGGTTGTAATACCCCCTTAGGAAGTTCTCTTTCTGCCTTTACTTGCTGACACACCAGGCACCTTTTAGTGTAATCAGAAATCTCCCTCTTCATGTTATCCCACCAATAATGATCACAAAGGTCTCTATACATCTTAGTGCTTCCCGGATGTATAGAGAAAGTAGAGCTATGAGCTTCATCCATCAGTTCTTTCTTTATCTCCGGATTAGATGGAACACATAGTCTTGTAAGAAATTTCAATACACCTTCTTGATCAATATTGAAATCAGGGAACTTCCCATCCTTTACAGCCTTGAACTTCTCCTGCAGAAAAGGATCTTCTTTTTGAGCCTTCTTGATCTTCTCTAGTAATGAAGGTTGAGAAATCATTTGGGATAGGGTTGATGATGTCCCTTTCCTTATAATTCCCATGTCCACTTTTACTAGATCTTTAATCAAGGGATCTCCCAGGATCCTCATTGTTGCCAGAACAACAGGATCTTTCCTGGTTAACGCATCCACGACTTTGTTTTCTCTTCTAGGGTGATAATGAATTGATCAATCATAGTCTTTAATAAGCTCCAACCATCTCCTTTGTCTCATGTTCAATTCTTTTTGAGTGAAAATATAATTTATACTTTGGTGTTAAGTGTATATATCACATTTCTCCCCATAAAGATAGTGCCTCCATATCTTTAGAGCAAAAACAACTGCCGCCAGCTCTAGATCATGCGTAGGATAATTCTGCTCATGAATCCTCAACTGTCGAGATGCATAAGCAATTACTTTGTCATTTTGCATGAGGACGCACCCAAGCCCTTCCAGATATGCATCGCTAAAAATAACGAATCCTTCTCTGATAGAGGGTAGTGTTAACACAGGTGTAGTAACCAATCTCTTCTTCAGCTCTTGGAAACTTTCCTCGCATTTCTTTGTCCAGATGAACATAACCCCTTTTCGAGTCAACTTGGTTAGTGGATTAGAAAGCCGTGAAAAGTTTTTCACAAACCTCCTATAATATCCCGCTAAACCAAGGAAACTATGAATCTCAGTTACTGTTGTGGGTTGAGGCCACTCCTCCACAACCATTGTCTTTGCAGGGTCAACCGAGATTCCTTCATTGGTTACGATGTGCCCCAAGAAAGCCACTTGTTGTAACCAAAACTCACACTTGCTGAACTTCCCAAAGAGCCTCTCATTCCGTAGTGTTTTCAAAATAACCCTCAGATGATCTTAATGCTCCTCACGACTTTTTGAATATATCAAAATATCATCAATAAAAACTACCAAAAAGTTATCAAGGTAGTCCTTAAAGACTCTGTTCATCAAATCAATGAAAATAGCAGGAGCAGTAGTCAAGCCTAAGGGCATAACAGTAAACTCATAATGCTCATATCTTTATCGGAAGGCAGTCTTTGGAATATCTTCTTTCTTCACCCTCAGTTTATGATAACCAGATCGAAGGTCAATCTTAGAGAAGAATTGAGCCCCACGATGTTGGTCAAATAAATTATCAATTCTTGGAAGAGGATATTTGTTCTTCACTGTGATCCCGTTCAGTTCTCTATAAGCGATGCATAGCCGCATTGATCCATCCTTCTTCTTCACAAAGATAACTGGTGCTCCCCAAGGAGACACACTCGGTCGGATAAACCCCTTCTACAACAAGTCTTCGAGTTGTTTCTTTAGCTCCTCTAGCTCCACATTTTCCATTCTATACGGAGTCTTTGATATCGGTTGAGACCCAGGTATGAGTTCAATGGAGAACTCTACCTCTCTTTCTAGGGGAGGTCCAGGTAACTCCTCAGGAAATACATCCATGTATTCCTGAACAATCGAAACATCTTCTATTTGTATGCTCCCTTTCCCTTCTTCATCATCACCGATTAACTCCATAAAGATAGCTAAGGGAGGTGCTTCTAGATAGGGATCAGTTCGGGATATCTCTGCTTGGAAGATAATTGTAGGTCGTTCATTCAAGACTAATGAGATTTCTTTACTCCTTCATTTGATCTTAGCATTATACTTTGAGAGCCAGTCCATCCCTAGTATAATGTCGAATTCCATCATGGGAATGACTACTAGATTTGAGATAATATTGTGCTCACAAAAGTAAACACTAGAGTCTCTAAATACTGTTGATGCAAGGATAATCCCACTTGGAGTCTTGACAGACAACACTACCTCTAGCAGTTCGAGGATTGATTCTATATCCCTTGCAAACTTGGAGGAAATAAAGGAATGCGTAGAACCAGAATCAAATAAAGTACTTGCTAGTTTTGAGAGGACAACAAGAGTACCTGCTACCACATCGTTCGGGACATCAACTTCAGTTGTTGTGATAGCGAAAGCACGACCTTGCTCCCTTGGCCTCTGCCGAGGTTGATGGTGATTCCCCTCCACCGCCCTCGGATTTGGACATTGATTAGCAAAGTGCCCAAGCTGTCCACACTTGAAGCATGTGACTTCGGGTAGGGACAGAACCATCTTTCCTCTGTCGTTAGTGTTTTGAAGTTGAGGCTTCACATCACCACGACAATTCCGAGAAATATGGCCTTCTTTTCCACACCTATAGCACTTGCCACTTCCGATCAAGCAGTTCCCCAGATGCTTCTTCCCACATTTATTGCATGTGGCATGTTGCATATGCTTTCCACCTCTTTCCTGATCAAAACTTCTTCCCAGGCTTGGTTCTAGAGTTCTCTTATTCTCATTAGATTTGTGAGACCATTGTGTCTCCCCAAACTCTAGTTCAACTTTCATAGAACTTCGAACTATTTCTTCATAGCTATCGTAGTCCCTGTTGGCTAGATTCTTCCACAGATGTGGTCGTAGTCCGCCAAAGAATCTATCAACCTTCCCATTAGGGTCCATGACAAAGCTTGAGGTATAACGGGAAAGCCTTGTGAAGTTCATCTCATAGATTCCAACAGATTCGTTCTCCTTCCGCTTCAGCTCGAGAAACTCTTTCTCCATTTTCGTTCTCATGGAACGAGGGAAATACTTGTTAAAGAAAATCCCCCGAAATTCTTCCCACTCCATAGCTTCCATGTCTCCTCGTGGCTTCGTGTTTTTGATCAGTGACCACCACTGATCAGCTTCTCCCTCTAGGCGGTAAACAGCAAGGGTGACTTTTTCTTGTTCCGAACACTGATGTACAGAAAAGATCTTTTCAATGGAGCTCATCCTTTGTTCCGAAACCAATGGTTCAGTAGATCCACTGAATGTTTGCAGTCGTTGAAGCATGAAGGACTCAACAGAAAGTTGTTCCCTTCGTAGTGAGGTCGGCCTCTCAGCTTGATTCAAGTTATTACTCATAACTTGAGTCAGTTGGTTCATCATTCGCATGAATGTTTCCATTCCGGCTTCCATCGGAGGGACGTCAGCACATGGTGCATTACGGTCACCATCGGCACGGTTTCTCCTATTTCCCACCATTTTCTAAAAGAATAAAACCTTAGTGAGAAACTTATTTCATTTATGAATCTTTTAACTAAGACCTCGTTCTTAGACAAATATAGTTCTCTATAATTCCTTCATAGTGATTCATAAAAAGCATGTGATTGACCAAACATATCCCCCGGGAGTGTCGTAACCAACAGTGCAGCAAGGCCCGTTATCGTGCACCAGTTCCCGTTCAAGTCTAGCTCAAAGCGGTGTTTTCGGGTTTTACCCCTATGTACATCTGTGCCAGAGCCGCCTCTACCTGCTCGTATCCAGACAGGGATGTATTTGTTTGATAGAGCACTTACTCAATACTTACTAAAATACCAGGAAGTTTTCCTATATTTAAACTTTTTTATAGGGTTCTTCCTAAAGTTTTTATATCCTAATTTCCACAAATAACTAAACCATCCTTTGATACCAACTATAGCATCCCGCCATTTTATAACATAAACTTTCATTACATTACACAAAACTGAGGATCTTTAAGGTCTAGTGTCTTGGAAACCAGGAACATAATACATGAAAACAACATAAAACATTCTTCTTAAACACTTGAAAGGAATCTCCTTAAGTTCATTCTAGGTTCATTACTGCATCTCATAACCTGGGGACATACATCAAAAGAAAGGGTGAGCAGAAGGCCCAATAAGGGAAACAAGAGGAACATTTTACATGTGAACTTGAGATACTTCAATAAGGACATGAAAAGAACTTTAAGGCATGAGAAAGAAATCATGAGGCATTTCATAATAAAAATAACATTTTTCATAACTTGAAGATGTGGCTACATCATTTAACATAGACAATCATGAACATATCACCAAGGTCCATCCCCAAGGTGTCATTTGAAAATTACCATGGTTATTCACCAAGGTATCGTGAAAATTGTAATCTCTGGTGGTTACATCATTACCCAATGCATTGGAGCGCTATCAGGGAGAACCCTTAAATTTTAATTTATTATCATGTGAGCCACATATATCATCATCATACATTTCATAAATAACCCACATATAATAAAATAAATGGGTTTCATTTCATAATCATAACGTTTTAAAAACTGCTTTAAAGACATGATCTTTACGTCACTTTAAACCCACGGAAAGGGAAAGCGGGTCTCATGTATGTAAATACCAGAATTTAAAATAGAAAATTTTGATATATATGTGAATACCCTTGTATAAATAAGAGCTTTGAGTATTAACTTTATAACATAAAATAATTTTTGAGAAATGAGAGAGAGGCATTTTGAGGGGAAAATTCTGCAGCATAACGACTAAGTTTCGGGGTTTTAGAAAACATTGAAATGAGAGGGGACATGGGTCACCCACTCATAAATGATCCATAAAACAGTAGGGTGAATGAATAAGAAGGACATATGGACATGGTAATGAAATTTTAGGGAAATTCCATTTGAAATGAAAAACATGGAAGGAAAAAAGATTAGATTTCTCTTATGAAAATTCGGCAGCCTTACGGCGTCACTTAACTTCAAAAGAAAATGATTTGACAATATCAAATAGGGTCCCTCATCATATGATCATAAGAGATCAGTATGATAGATATATAGATCATACCCCAACATAATAAAAAGGAACTTGAAAGACTTGACATGAAAATCGAACTTGAAAAATGAGAAGGGTGAAAGAATCCCTTAAAAATTCGGCAGCCTAACGGCGTCACTTAAACTTTCATAAAACGAAATGATGAGAGTAATAGGGGATCTCTCATCATATAAACATGAAAGGTCAGTAAGAGGAATATAAGAGAACATCCTCCCACATAAAAACAAGGAGCATAATAGGAATGACATAAAAGAGATTACATGAAAAGAAAGAGAGGGGTCGGACCCCTTACCTTAAAACGTGACTCTTGAAACTCAATGGATTGGACCTTGAGGGCTTGGGGGCAACTTGGGAGGACTCCATGGAAGGTAAGAAGACCATAACTTCGTTGGGGGAGAGTTGGGAGTGAAAACTATGGGAGGAAAGGGTGGGTATTTATAGGGAAATTGAGGGGACAAAGCATTAATGGCCAAGGGACACCTCACATGTGCTTTTCTCAAACCCATGTGCTATCCCTTGGAATTTATCATGGAGTTAGGCCACATGGGGCCCCCAAAACAATAATTCATCACCCTTGTCCGGCCAACCCTCAAAAGATCTCATGACATCATCATGACACCGTTACGATGTCATTAAACATACCGAATCCCTAAAACTGTATTTTTACTATTCACTGAAAATTCAACTTTTCAGAAAAATCCCAAAATTTCACCTTAACCAAATATCAATGCTCTGATTTCAAAAATGAAATCAATTTTGTAAAAATAATTTTCTAAATATTTTTAATTTAATTTTTAAATAAAAACACTATTCATCGAAAATTCATTTTTTTCAGAAAAAACCCCAAAAATTACCATAACATAATATCGATGCTCTGAGTTCAAAAATGAAGTCATTTTTATAAAAATAATTTTCTATTTATTTTTAATTAAATTTTTAATTAAAAAACACTATTCATCCGAAAAAACTAATACTTGAATAATAATTTATGAAACCGTTATTTACCCATTTTATTGAATCACATTACTTAATCTAGGTGTCTAAATTATATTAAAACTTTCTTTAAGTGAGATTACTAATCCATTTGGTCACATTACTAATCCTAAACGTAAAATCACTATTCATAATTTACTATTCATCAAAAATTATGTTGATCTTATTAGACTCCAAATTCCTTACTGAACACTTTTGTAGAAGACCATTTTTGAAAATCATTACACAACATTAGTTATTTAGGGTTTACATAAATATTTTAAAATATCCTTTTTTCAAAATTCATCAATAAAATATATTCTAAAATTATCCGGACATTTGAAATTTCACAAACATCACTAAAGGAAGAAATCTCAATTTATTCACCCGAAAGGGCTACACAAGGAAGCTAGGGTCTCGTCACATAGCCCCTTATAACACCGGCATAAGACCTGAGTGTAAGGTGTGCTATGGTGAGAGAATCTGAGGGAGGCTCAGATAACATTGCCCTAGTAGTAATCTCTACTAACTTGAACTTCTCCCGCAGGCATTTCTGTTCAAGCTTGACACGCTGGAGTTCAGCTTGGGATTAGTCCAAAGCGAAGCCCACAGATGCTACCTCCTTCCCAAGCTCTGATAAGTGGGCTTCATAAGGGTTGAGTCTACTGGATGAAGCCATCGACTCCTCTCATTAACATCTTATTAAATCAATAAGAGTAAGTTAATATAATACTCAAAAAGATTGGGTCGTTACATGGAAAATATAACAAGGTACCTGAAAAATTAGTAGCAACAACAAAAGAAACAAGCAAGCACAATTTCCATTATTTTGGAAATATCAACATCAAAGAAAATTAGATACAACAAAAGATCAGTTCTGTCTATTTTGGATCTTTTTCCTTCGCCATGAGACCCTTAAGAATAGTCTTTATCTTCTTCAAGTCTTTATGGTCTTCCTCGTCTTGCTTCTCTAACACAACAATTCTTGCATTTTGAGTTTCAATCTTTTCGTCCTAAGCATTAATCTTTTCTTCCTGAGATTTATGCTTTTCTTCTTGACCCTTTAACTTTTCTTTAATCTCAATCTGATGATCCCTTTCAAACATCCAGTTTTGAGAAAAAGAATTCAGCTTCCCATTCTGATCTCTGACTTCTTGAATCCGGAAGTTCTTTTCATCTGTCAGCTTTTCTTTAAAGGATGAAGTATGTTCATTTATCTTCCTGTCTTCTGTTTCAAAGGCATCCTTCACATTATCTTGGAATTCATCAAAGAGCCTCATCTCCTCTACAGTCTTCCTCGACCAACTAGTCATCCTCTTGAAAGATCTTTTATGGGCTTCATAGCCGACAAAGAAAGTTTTGAACTGAGCCTATATATCAACACATTTGTCCATAACCATGGATATGGAGTCTGTTTTTTGATTCAAAACATGTTGGAGCATCTGGAATCTTGGATCAATACTTGAGAAAGTCGGAATAGTACCCACCAACTTCTTTAAAGACTGAACAACAATGTCATGCCCCAACGAAGATGACTCCGAATATGAGACTTTGCATGAAGAATTTTCTTCTTCAAAATGCTCAACATTCTTTTTAGATGAATCACAAACTTCCCTTTTCTTTAGAACCACCGAGCTCGGGGTATCAAAAACAAGTTGTTTTCCCTTGTCCTTTCTCGAAATGGATTTCTGTTCTGAAGTTCTCTTTTCACTGTCAGACACTTGAACAACATTGTCCTCCTTATCAGCAAATTTCAAAGCACCATCCTCTACATTATCCATTTGATCAATATCGTGTAGAAGTTGTTCTTCCTCTGCAAGATAAGCTACTTCTTCTTCTCCTTTCTCCTCATCCATCCCTAGAGTGACTAACTTAGAAGACTCAGCTTCTGAGGTTCGGAGCGACAAATGTTCTGAAGGTGTCCCCTTATAATCATCTACTTGCTTTAAAAAATCTCCGGTTTCACCACTTCCTTCAGCAATTGCTTCTTCTCCCACTTGCTCAAACTACTTTATTTCCTCAACAGGCTTAGAAACTGGCTCTTACGGAGCGTCAAAGTTTCTTCCTAGAGTCTCAGGTAGAGATTCCAAAGAAAAAGATCTCAGAACATGAATGTTTGCTGAAACCATCACATTAAACTTTAACAAAGCCTGAGCTACCTCAGCTTCAGACATCTTCTTATTAAGCTTCTTATCTTTCACTTGTTTTTCTAGCTCATTCGCAGTTCTTTCCTTCAAGGCCTTAGCCTCCGCAGGATCCAAGAAAAACTGAGGCTCCCCTTGCACTCTCTTCTCTTTGATTTCCCTCCATTTAGAAACTACCTCATCAGTGTAAGCTTTCTTCTTCTTCGGTTTAGGAGGTGCAGAATTAACTTCATTAGATTTGGGATTCTCTACTTCACCATCAACTTCTTTCAACTTTCTCTTCCTCACTAGCTTAGAGGATTCAGGTTCAACAACTTTCGGAACCGTTTCTTCTTGAGCAGGTAAATCAACGAACTGACCAGTCTCTTTGTCAAAGGCAACATCCATCCTTTTGAGAGTACCATCACTCACCAACATAATCTTGCAAACTCTTGGCTTAGACTTGCAAGCATCCTTGGAAGACTCAAGGCACCGAACTATCAACTTTGAGAGGATTACTGGATACATTATGATCTGAGCTCCCAAATTACCTTTCTTAACATTCTCAAGGGTAATAAGAATGTGTTTCATCAGGTTAAACTTCCTAATATTTATTAGAAAATCTAAGATATAGATATCGCCCTTCTTCAAACTGTCTTTGTCACCCTTTCTCGGTATGATATGACCTTGTACCCATAACTCTAGAATCCATAAATTTGTATACAGAGAAGTAATCTTCAGATCCTTATCATCTGACATTCCGAGAGTTTCCAAATCCTTTTCCTTGTTGAAGCTTCCCTTTGAATTTGGAAAAAAATGTGAAATAAACTCATCTTCTCCTTCATTGTTCAGCCCTACCAAGCTGGCTACCTTGGAATAAGAAAGATTATAAGTCTTTCCATAAGAAAAAATGACAACTTCTCCCTACCATATTCCTTATGAAAGGAAACTGTTTCATAGAACTCTACAAGAAAATCCTAAAAAACCTCATCTTGATTCCCGGTCTTAGACACCACAACATCTTCCCATCCATTGAGCTTAATATTCTTGGATTTAATAGAATCATACTTGTTGAAGAAATCAGGATGAACCAACCTTTCTCTATCTACTAACCAATTCGAAATCAGCTTAGAGGAAGACATGTCTTGAGAAGCTACTTGCACAGACATTCAGATCTGAAGACCTCTAAGAAGTTCGTAACGGAGAAAGCTTAAGTTTGGAATGGAATTTAAACGGAGAGGCAGAGCTTTGGGACACTGGATCGTGAAAAATGATGTGGGACAACCATTTGGGGTCCCCTTTATATACGCAACGAGAAGACGGTTCAACTTCCTCAGTTGATCAAACAGTTGTGACAAGCTGAGATCAGATCTAACGATTGAAAACCAATTCTCAAGAAAACATGAATCTGATCTTTTGAGGTTTTTATTAAAAAAAAATTTAATAAAACTATAATCCGAAAACAAAATATAAGAAAATTTCAACAAGTAATGTATGACTAAGAAAACTTGAGTAAGGAAATCATACCTTTCGGATTGGCTTAAGAGGATTATTCGTAATGGGTAATATTAAAAAAAATAACTACGGAAAGAAAATGAAAAAGTCACTACGAAAAACAAACTCAGTATAGATAACTCAGTACGAAAAACATTATAAGTATTTCATTAAATAAAATCATTAAAAAAATGAAAAACTCATTATGAAAGTCTGTGTACGAAAATCTCATTATGGAAATACCAGTACGAAATTTTCCATTCCGGAAGTTTTCAATACAAAAATTTTCATTCCAGAATTTTTCTATACGAAAATATCAATTCTGGAAATTTCAGTTTCAGAAATTTCCATTCTGGAATTTTAGTTCCGAAAATTTTGATGACAAACTTTGAAAAAACGTAGTTACTCTAACATACAAATGTACTCCCCCTATGAAAAAGAGTTTATTACTGTAAGGAGACTTTTTCAACAAAAAGTCCATTAAGAAGGATTACCTTACGATTATCATTCCTAACTTCTGTTTAATGTATTCAAATCTATTAGAAGGCAATGATTTTGTGAAAATATCAGCACGTTGATCTTGTGTTCTGGTAAACAGAAGAATAATATCTCCTTTAAGTGTGTGATCCCTAATAAAGTGATGCCTAATATTTATATGATTTGCATGAGAGTGATGTGTAGGGTTCTTACTAAGGGAAATGGAACATGTGTTATCACACAAAATTTGAGTTTTAGTAAAACTCAAGCCATAGTCTGTGAGTGTGTGTTGCATCCACAACACTTGAGCACAACAACTTCGAGCTGCTACATATTCAGCATCAGCAGTGGAGAGTGCTATAGAATTTTGCTTCTTGTAGGACCATGACACTAATAATTCTCCTAAGAAATGAAAAGTTCCGGATGTACTTTATCTATCCATTCTACATCCACCAAATTCAGAATCAGAAAAGCTTTTTAGAACAAAATCATTTCCAAAAGTATAAAATAATCCTAGATTCATAGTTCCCTTAAGGTAGTGAAAAATTCTTTTTACTGCCTTTAAGTGAGATTCCTTAGGATTGGATTGATACCTTGCACATAATCATACTGAGAACATTAAGTCTGGTCGACTAGCTGTTAAGTAAAGTAAACATTCTATCATACCTCTAAAATATGTTTGATCTACTGGTTTCCCAACTTCACCAAGATCTAAAGAGTTTGAGGTACCAATTGGAGTACTTATACTCTTAATGTTGTCATAACCATACTTTTTTAGAAGAACTTTAATATACTTATGTTGAGATATGTAGGTTCCTTCTGGTTTTTGAGAAATTTGAAAACCATGGAAACTGGTTAACTCACCCATCACACTCATTTAAAACTCAGATTTCATTATAATTGCAAAAGAGTCAGTCAAAGATTGCTGAGTGGAACCAAATATGATGTCATCAACATAAATTTGAACAATCAAAACATTTTTCTTTTCGTTCTTTATAAAATGGGTTGGATCTGCATTTCCCTTAACATAGTTATTTTGAAGCAAAAATCCAGTGAGTCTATCATACCATGCTCGTGGGGCTTTTTTAAGACCATACAAAGCTTTAGTAAGTCTAAAAACATGACCAGGATGTTTTGTATCTTCAAATCCAGGAGGTTATTCAACAAAAACTTCCTCTTGAACATAACCATTTAGAAAAGCACATTTCAAATCCATTTGGAAAAGATTAAAATTAAAGAATTCTGCAAAGGCAAGTAGAATATGGATAGATTCATGTCTTGCTACTAGAGCATAGGTTTCTTCATAGTCTATTCCCTCTTGCTAATTATAGCCATTAGCAACAAGTCTAGCTTTATTTATTACTATTACTCCATTTTCATCACATTTATTTCTTAAAAAGAATTTTACTACAATAACAGAAGTCTCCATAGGTATTTCAACCAAAGTCCAGACTTTATTCCTTTCAAATTCATTTAGTTCATCTTGAATGGCTTTGATCCAATCATCATCACCTAATGCTTCATCAGTGCTTTTAGGTTCTAATTGGGAAATAAATTCTAGATGTTCTACTTCATTTCTTAAGAAACTTCTAGTCCTTACAGGTTGATTTACATCAGCAATGATACTATCACTGGGATGATTCTTAAGAAATGCCTGATTTGGGTTTTGAAAAGCCTGTTCATCAACATAGGGTAGAAAGTCTTCCGCGGTAAATGTTTCAGAAGTATCTTCTTGAACATTTTCCTTATCAGAAGGTTCTTCTATCAAAGGTTGACAATCAGTTTTTGAAAACACATCTGAGGATGTAGGCTGGGATGGTATAAAAACAAAAGGATCAGACTCATCAAATTTTGCATGTACAGTTTCATCAATAGTACAAGTATTTTTATTAAATACTCTATAAGACTTAGAAGTTGTGGAATAACCTATGAAAATTCCTTCATCATATTTTGGTATGAATTTATTTAAGTTATCTTTAGTATTCAAAATGAATACTGTGCAACCAAAAACCTTGAAGTAGGATAGTCTTGGTTTTCTACCCTTCTATAACTCATAAAGAGTTTTATTAAGAAAATTTCTAATGAAAACTCGATTTATAGTATAGCAAGCAGTACTTACAACTTCAGCCCAGAAATGTCTAGTTATAGAATATTCACTCAACATGGTTCTAGTTATCTCTTGAGGAATTCTATTTCTTCTTTCAACTACACCATTTTGTTGAGGAGTTCTAGGTGCTGAGAAATTGTGAGTAATACCTTTTCTACTAGAAAAATTTTCAAATTCAGAATTTTGAATTTCTCCTCCATGATCACTATGAATAGTTTTCAGTGGAAGGTTTTTATCATTTTTAACTTGAGATCTAAAAATTTTTAAATAAGAAAAATCATCAGGCTTCCTTGCTAGAAAATAAACCCAAGTAAATCTAGTGTAGTCATCAACTAGAACAAACACATAGTATTTGCCTCCAATACTTCCAGTTTGTGTTGGACCAAAAAGATCCATGTGCACTAACTGCAATGAATTAGTTGTTGAGACGTCACTGATTGATTTAAAAGTATATTTATGTTTCTTTCTATATTGAAAAGGGTAAAAAACATTAGAATAATCAAATCTATGCTCCGGTAGATCCTGAACTAGTTTCTTCATAGAGAGTTTACATAAGTTTCTAAGGTTACAATGACCTAGTCTTCTATGCCATATACAGGAATGATCTTCTATAGTACTTAGGAAAGGTAAATCTTGGATACTGAGGTCTCTTAGGTTCAAAGTGTAAACATTCTCTTGCATATTGGATGGGAGTATAATTTCTTTCTTGGAATTGTGAATTAATCACTTATCATTCCAAAAATTCACAAGGTAACCTTCATCACATAACTGACTTTTGCTAATGAGCTTTTGCTTAAGACCCTTAACAAAAAGAACATTTAAGATCAAGGTTTTACCTAGAAGAACAATATTACCAATACTAACAATCTCTCCCTTAGCATTATCTCCAAAAGTTACCTTTCCTCCTTTCATTTTGATAATCTTTTCAAAATATCTTTTGTTACCAGTCATGTGCTCAGAACATCCACTATACATGTACCATGTATTGTTGCTGGTACTCTCTTTATTTTCCTAAAATCAAGAATAGAATTAGACTTTTGGAATCCAAACTTGTTTGGATCCGATATTTCCAGATAACAAAATTTTAGGAACCCACATCTTCTTAGAAATGTAATCTTTTTGAAATCCTAATGATTGGGTTTTGTTTAAGTAACAATTTTTTGCCTAGTGACCATCACATTGACACTTAGTACAAAATGGGGCACTTTGAGGAACAAAATAATTGTTACTAAAAAATGGTTTTTCATGGGTATAACTAAATCAAAATTTATTTCTTAAAGGTCGTATTTGGGAAAACATTTTATCAAAATTTTTCTTACCATGGGTAAAGCTTGATAAACACTTATTTAAGGAAAAAATTTCTGACTTGAGATTTATAACCAAGTTTTTATCCTCAAGATCATTAGTTTTAGAACTAGAGCTAGGCTCGAAAACATTTTTCTTAGAAATTACTTTTTCTAACTCTTTAGATAGTTGGTTCTTCTTAGAACTTACTTCCTCAAGATTTTCTGAAATACTTTCAAGATAAGCATTTTACCTATCAAGATCATTAGAAAGATATTATATCTCTTTTGTAAGAATAGAATTCCTAGAGTTTGCCTTATCATGTTTTTTGTTGAGTATAAAATTCTCAATCTCAAAAAGTTCAGCAAATATAGAGACTTCTTCATATGTAGGTAAAGTATTTTCTTCATCAGAGGAGGATTCTTAATCAGAAGAGTTATAATACTTACTATCATTATAATTTAAATAATCGTTGGTCAATAATTCATCATTTCGTACCTTAGCCATAAAAAAATGATTTTCAATAGGTAGTCTGGCTATAAGACCAAGATTCTTCTGTCATGAAGATTTGTAATCAGAAGATTCATCTGAAGAATCACCACCACTAGCACTCCAGGTATCACTAGCTTTCAGAACATTCTTAGCTTTGGATTTATAATACTTCTTTCTGTTCCTGTCTGAATGTCTTTCTTTCCTTTATTTCTTTTTGAGCAAAGGGAAATCTTGTCTAATATGTCCATCTCTCTTGCATTAATAACAAGTAACTTCTCCATATTTCTTATATTTTCTGTCCTTTTTCTTATAATTGGATTGGAAATTTTTCTTGACCAGCTATCTTGCTCATCCTTCGAGAAAGATTTTCTAATTCATTTTCAGAGATTTCACTTTCACTAGAATATGATTGAACAACTGTCTTCTTAGAATTGGATCTGGTTACTCTCTCAAGAGTATTGAATTCCATATGATTTGATGTTGTTGTAAAAGCAATAGTACCACTCCCATTTTTCTTTTTAATGTTGTCAACATATCTCTTCATTTTGGTTTCATGTTGGAGAAGTGTTCCAAATAACTCATCAAGAGAAATCTGAGTGAACTTCCTGTTCTCATCTATAGTTGTTCTTTTGGATTTCCAGTCATTTGGCATGATATCAATTATCTTATCCACAAGTGCATCATCATCTAACACTTTTTCTCCCATAGACTGTAAACTATTGACGATAGTCATAAACCTCTGTTGAACTTTACATATTGGTTCTCCATAAGGAAAATTGAAGCCATGATATTCAGCTCAAAGCATAGCTCTCCTAGTCTCAATCACTTTAGAAGTTCAAAAGTGTGTAACCTCTAACTTCATCCAGATACAATTAGCTGCTTCACAAGAGGACATTTGGATATATATATTTCTAGTCATTAAACAAAGTAATGTATTGCGTACCTTATAATTGAGTTGATACTCTTGCTTTTCCTGGTTAGTAAAAGTTCTAACTTCCTTATCAAGAATTTTATAATATCCAGTAAGCATAACAAAGTTTTTCACTCCAGTATTGATAACAAAATTCTTCATTCGATCTCTCCAGTACTCATAATAATTACCATAAAAGATTGGTCGTCTTGTAGGATTTAGATTATCAATGGAACCAACATTAATTCCTGCAATACATAAAGTAACCTTTGGCACACAAACTTGTTAGAAAAGAAAAATTCATAATAAAAAATTTCGGAATGAGAAAGTTCGGAATGAAAAAGTTATGAATTAGAAAGTTCGGAATGAAAAAGTGAGCAAGAAAAACTTATACGTGAGTACATGTATTTCAGAGACCTACTCTGATAGCAATAGTAGGATAAAAATAATGTTGATGATGCTAAATATACATGAGGGGGGGTGAATTGTATACTTTAAAAATTCCTTTGGAACCTTTAATGTTAGTTACAGATAACTATGTTTTCCTTAAGCAAAGGAAAGGGCAAAGTTTAACAATGTTTAAACTAAGAAAATTCACTACACCTCTAACACCAAATGAAAACATGGAATAAGGAATGAAGTTATAATCTTCAAGTCCTATGAACTTTCTTAAAATTAGAAAGAGATTCCGAAAGTAGGTTCTGGAAATATTGTTTCGGAAATTGAAACTTTACAAAAGATTATAATATGAGATTCTACCTTAAAGCGTATAGAATCTAAATGAAATAGAGTACAAGTAAGAAAGTATAAGAAAGTTATATTTTCCTTACAATACAAAAATGCAGTGGAAATAAACAAGTAGTAAAATTATAAGTAACAAGATATAAGTCTTTTAACCCAAAGAGAAGAGTATCCAACAACCTTGGATAAAGGTCCCTTGATTTATACTTTCAAGCAAGTCTGTCTTACCCACACCAGGGTAAGCCCTTGACACGAAGATCGGAGTCTCTATCTTGCTATCCCTGCAAACCCTCAACTTCAAGGTAGTTGGCAACCTCTGTCTTCCTCAACAAGGAAGCCCCCAACTTCAAGGTGTTGGAAACCTCTGTCTTCCTATCCCTAGAAGTCCTCGAGTGTAATCACCAACATTAGGAGTCACACAAAGCAAAAAATGAACGAGCCTTTCAGTATGCACAAGGCATGAAAAGCTTTCTCTATCTAGAAATCACCTTAGCAGTGTGTGGTCTCTAGATCGATCAACTTTTTTATGTTCTTTTGAGTTATTTAAAATGATCTCTTATTTATAGGCAAGGTCGGCCTCCTTTCCAACGGTCATATTTTTCTTAAAAAACGGATGGACCTGTACACGTGTAACTTAACCAACGTTTAGTTTATAACAGAATAAACGACATCATTTTATAACAAAACAAGTGTAACAGATTGTACGACATCGTTTAAAGTCTAACCCAAAAGTTCGGAATGAATGTTAAGAGTGTAAACAAAAATAATTTTTCAGAGTCTAAATAAATACGGAGTGTATAAAGATGATCAGATTCTGTTTAATACGAGAATTCAGAATGAGAATTCGGAATGAGAATTAGGCAACAAAGTTCATAATGAGAATTCGTCATCAGAATTATTAATGAGAATTAATCATCAGAATTTGTAATGATAATTCTTCATCAGAATTCGTAATGAGAATTCGTATCCATAATTCGTAGTAGAACTTTTTCAAAGTTCGTATCCGGAATTCGGAATGAAACTTTATTACAGTTCTCATCTGGAATTCGATACTTAAAACAGAATGTTTTCATATCAATGTTTAAAATGATTCCGAGAATATAAAAATGAAACCAAAAATTATACTTAAGAAATATATGAATGAGAATATGATAAGGATGATTTTTCTTACAAAAGAAATCTTCCTTATAAATGCGATTTTCCTTATAAAAGTAATTTTATTTATGAAAGCGATTTTCCTTATAAAAGTGATTTTCCTTATAAAAGCGATTTTCATTATAAAAGAGATTTTCCTTAAAGAAAGGTGTTTGGGTTTTTAAAACAAGAAGGAATGGAAAAGTCATAAGGAAAACCTTATTGACTCAACAAAAACTCCCCTAAAGAGGCTCTCATAAAAGATATATTCAAGAGGTAATTTCACTCTACATTATTTCAACTTCCTTTCAAATTTAACATATTTTCATCCCTTATCCTCAGCTTCTCAGATCCAATTTTCATGATAACTCTAGTATTATTGATATAATAGTATGATATAATGTTAATGTAATATTATTCATTATACTTCATCCTCTCCCTCTCCCCCTCTGTTTATAAAAATGAAATTGTAGCTCGTGATGTGTTAATTAACCTACCTCGTGGGCGTTGCACTTCCATTTTCCTTCAACTACATCAAGAATGTAAATAAAACCATTAAATGGTTGAAAAAAGTTTATAATAAGTATTTTTTAACCCCATTTTTTTTCTGAAAAAAAGTCTTATACTTAATAATAAATGATAAAACAAAACATGTTCGCTATAATCCAAAAACCACCAAAATTATCCTAAAACGTTCATCATTAAATTTTAACTAATGATTCGTCCTCATGATATATATAAAAAATTATTATAAGATATTTTAAACTATTTTAAAATCATTAATAACTTGTAATATCAATTCTGGATGTTTATCATTGTTCTAAATGATCTTCCATTCATGTGTACTGGGGAACCGTTCTTGAAAACTTAGAAAAAGAACACTCCTGAACCATGAATTGAAACTCTATAAATCATCAAAAGGACCATAAAAGATCTTAATGAAACCAAGATAAACTGTTTTAATGTATAAAAGTTTCTATAGTTTTTAATTAATTTATCTAATGTCATTATATAGGACATTAAACTGTAGAAACCGTTCAGATACAAGGTAAGGGGAAATTCTCGTACCCAACTCTCTTTCTTTGGGTTTTCACTCTTAAAACCCATTTTCAATATGGATAATCCATAAAAATAATTTATTTATAATTATTGTATCTTTTTTCGGATATACATATTTTCTAATTGACTTTATGAAAAATCTAATGTTTTCCAAAATAAATCTTCATTCGAATAAACACGCCTTTTTTACTTGTTATAGATTTTTCACTATTTACTCTAGGTTAATAGTTATATTTCAAGAATGATATTCCCTATTTATTTTGGGAACCAAATGTTTATTAATGTATGCTTTATGATATGAAATAAATTTCTTACCATTGGTTTTTTATGTTCATTTTTGGCATATGATTTATGTGGAATTCATGGTAAACTAAATGTTATGATGTGACGAGTGTGCTCAGAATTATATAGCGCAATATGAATGTTTTTATGTGATGGGTGGGCCCATAATTATAAAACACTTCAATTAAATGTGTAAAATGATGAATCTTATAATTTAAAGTGAAATTATGTGTGAACATGATACTAGATTTGTTCACAAATATGTGTGGTAATTGACTACTAAGACATGATATCTCATTTTGATGCATTGCCACATTCTAAGTCTTTTCATAATGTTTCGTCTTATGATTATGATTCTATGCCTATGTTATGATGATAATGATTATAATTATCCCATGTTATATTAATTGACTTTCTTATATATCCTATTACTGGGCTTTATCTCACTCCTTTTTTGATGCATTTCCTTAGGTGACTACATGTAACAAAAAGATTTTAAGGGTCAATAATAAGCAAGAGAAGAAATAATTAAAAAAATGTTTTTGTTTTATTTTGTAAATCATATCCATGGTTCTAGTTTTACCAAGACACTAAAACTCTGGATCCTCTTTGTGTAATTTTGTTATTTTCTTATCATTAAAATTGTGTAAAACTAATGTAGGAAAACAAAGGTCACTATATTAATTTAAAATATTAATATAAAAAGCATCACATGTACAAAATCAGTTATTAGAAAAATGTTTTTTTAAGACAAATCATTAACTTATATTAGAATTAGGATTAATGAAGATTCATATGTAATTAATTATATTATGTGTAATTAAAATATAATTATGTTAAAATATGATAAAATTTGAAAAATAATGGTTATTTTACAAGAAGATAAATGACAAATTTTGGAAAAATCAATATTTTTAAGTATTCATTGAAAAATAATTTTTTTTTGAGAAAAAACCTGAATGCTAACCATAAGATAAAATTAACATGATGATTTCAAAAATTATTTTAATTTAATCAAATAATATTTCATAAAATAGTGTAAATTAATTATAAATTTATCATGAAAAAATGTGATAAAACCATTTTGAAGAAAATATATTTTTGATGGATAAAATATCTTTTCTAAAAATTGAGTAATTATTTATTATGAATAAATAAATAAATTATATTTGTTTAAATTTTTTTTATATATTTTTCATAATTTGGTCATTATTATTCATACCTTCCATCTTAATAGCTTATTAATAATGGTAAAATTTAAATTATATAATTTGTATTAGATATCATAATTCGGTTAAAGATTGTTGTTCCCTGCTAAGAAAGATATCAAGTATAATATTCTTTTTGACAAAATTTTATAGTTGTTGTAGATAATTTTTGTAAATATTAATAGTATAAGGAAGTGTAATAAATTATAAATTTATCATCTATTAAGATCTATCAAGAACAAATGAGTTATACAAATGATTGAGATATGTGGAGATGTAAAAACGACATGATATTTCCATTGATCAATTATATTTTTCAAGGGTTTGTTGAAGAACTATATCCTATGATGATGATTAAGAAATTTATCTAAGAGTAGAAGCTATTTTAAGTTGGGAAAGGATATTTTTGGGTCTTATTATTATTAAAAAGTAAATCATTATATGGTTATTTTTTTAATTACATAATATTTGGGCTCAAAGAAATAGATTATAGGTAGAGAAGAGATAGATATTCTTATGGAAGTCAATGGAAAACTGATATAAGAAAATGTGATTAAATTCAATTATTTTTATCCTCTAAGAAAAGAAAATTTTGATCTAATTACTTATAATGGAGATAATGAGAAGATACCAACAAAAGTTTTAACTCATCCAAGAAAATATTAAAAAATAAAATGAATAATTGAGTCAAATTATACAATGAAGATGAAATATGCTTTGTTTTGATATGATAAATATCATTTTAGATAAATATGCTACAAAAAATACTCAAATGTTAAAAATAATAGAGAACTCTATACTATTAATTTATATACAACCCACATTATTTGAAGAAGTGGAGAAAGAGGAATATTTTGTGATAGGAATAAATGAATAATTTGATAAAATTGATAAAATTAATACATGAGATCATGTTTATAGACCAATGAATCTTAATGTGTAAATTATATGAAGATGGAGAATAGATTCAAATAAATAGCTGATAAAAAGTGAATCTTAAAGAATAAATTATAAAAAGATGGGAAATAGAATGAGAATAATGTAAGGATAGTTTATAAAGGTTATGCGTAGGTCGAATTAATTGATATTGAAGGGAAATTCAGATAAATGGTAAGAATGGTTCCCATTAGTCTCTTTATATTAGTGTATATTTAATGACAATTTAGAATATTTCATATAGATGTATGGATAACATTTCTGAAGGGAGTCTTGAGTGAAAAGGTATATATTGAACAAGGAGTTGGATTTTTTATAGGAGATTATAAATAAAAGTGGTATAGATTGAAAAATGTATTCTATGGGCTAAATTAAGCACATTATTTTTGGTATTCATCATTAGAAGATTTCTTTAGAATGCCAAATTTCAAAATAGGATGGGGTGATCATAACCTCTATGTGAAAATCTTATAAGTTGAATAGTTTATTGTGACTGTGTATGCAAATGATATCATATTTAGAGGAAAAAATATATTTAGTTTATAAATTTATTCAATTAACAACTAAATAATCTATGATATCATTGATTAGATAATTTAACTACTTTTAGGGTTATAAATACATCAAAATGAAGATAGTTTACATGTCTCACAGCTGAACTACACAAGGTAATTAATGATAAAATTTAGAATGGAAGGGTGAAATCCATTTTTGAGAACTGTAATAGTTGTAGGTAAATTGGGAAATTATTATAATAAAGCGTGAGTAGATTAAAATTTTTATAAAAATAAATATTAGTTTACTCTTTGTTAATGAAACCAAAATAAATATATTGTTTTTCTACATTCTTGGTAGCATGTTTATAGAGTATTCTAAAGAAAGAGAACCTCAAATAAGTGATAATAATTTTATTATATATATAGTGAACATTAAATTCTAGTTTTGTGTTAAAATAATGAAAATATTTTGATTTATAGGAATATTCATATATATATATTGGATGGTGACATTGTGGTAAAAAAATACACCAATAGTGGAACATTCTATATTGTGATAAACTGTGTTTTATGGATTAGTAAAACAAATATAATGATTCATTTAGTATAGTGAAATTGGAGTATATTTCTATTACCAAAGCCTATACAATTATTTAACAGATAAATTAGTTGTTGAAATACATCAGTGATGTTGGATAATAAATAATGAATATTAAGTGAAATAATAAATGTTATTTTTAAATGACTAAAAATAAAATATAAAACTCTCTAAAAAAGAATAATAATATTAAGTATCATTTTATAAAGAATAAGGTGGAGAAAAAATTATGGAACTACTATTAATTGGAACTTAAAATCTCGTGGTAGATATATTTACTAAACCATTGGTGACGAATGTGTTTGAGAGGCATAAGTTAAACCTTGGACTTGAAATAATATCCTTAATAGAATTTGGTTTGGGTCCCCCTCTCCCAAATTGAACTTAATGATATATTTTTCTACTATTTATGTTTTTAATAAATGATATATTATTAGATACAAAGATATAAGGGGAGATACTTTCCATGGGGATTTGAATGTTCTTCAATGAATTGGGAATGTTTTTTCTTATTGGAAAACATTATATAATTTTTTTTACTTTTCTTGTTTATTTAACTGATCATTGATTCACATAGTCTAAGAGATTAATTGAACGTTCTTTTCTAGGATTTGTAATAGTAGAATCATTTATATGCTTATGATCATGATATTAACTAAAGTATCAAAACTAGATGAATTTTATTTTTAAAGTTGTAGAATGATTACAGAATATTACATGGATATTTTTATTATGAGGAAGAAAATGATGGGTAAAGAGAGAATAAAATATATGTGATTTAAGGAACATATAAATATATGAATACTGAAAAATATAAAAAGGGGTAAATTATTGAAAACATTGGTTGTAATACTGGGGTTTTTTAATAATAATTTGTTTGGATGTTTTGTGAAACAATTCGATGAATCTATAGTTTATTTTGAAATTAGTTGGAATAAAAAATTTAACACCATGAGATATGAATCATGTAGTGAGGATGAATTTCATAAGAACAATTTGAAACATCATAAGTTTCATTATTTCCATGAGTTTAGAGAGAATACCATGAATTAGTTTTCCATATGGTTGTTCTCCTAGGTTCATAATGATCCATTATCACAATAGGGTGTTTATTGGTTCAATCTATGATATAATATGTTATGATGTGAAGGAAGTTTAGAATAATTAAAGTGATTCTAGAATTAATGTGGCCACACCAGAATATCTACGATCATGATATGAAGGACACATGACCATATACTAGTGGTTTTAGAATTATAGTCATTGTATTATGGAATTTAGGCTGCATCGTGAAGATTTGAGGGAATTTTAGTGATTATATTAAATTGAGTGCCACATCATCAAATATATACCATGCTATAAAGATGAAGTAACCTTTATAGGATATCTTATTGTCATTATATTATTGATCTATGAAAAGTTTATGTTCAGGCTATTTTACTTCTCAAAACATGTACAAATTGTGATTTATTTCTACATGTAAAAAAAATTATAGGATCAAATGATATTTAATGTTGTGAAGGTGTATTTCATGCCATTATTTAATAAATATGCAGAATTTGAAATGATGTGTGGATATGTGTTTAGCTTAATATTTAGGTATTTATTCTAACAACAAACAACTACCCATCCATGTTTCTATAATAGTGATCAATTGGGGATTGATCCAAATGATGTATTTAAAGTGGAAGTTTCTAGAAGATAATTGAATGTCAGAATTTTAATTTTAAATTAATATTACCATAGATATACAAATATAGGTTTCATAAAATAATTAAAGAGTTTATAATAATAGAATAATATTGAATATTATAAATAACATAAAATATTTGAATATCTTGATTTGAGAAGTGTGAGACTAAATTAAATTTAAGAATAATATTAGAATAAATTTTTTACTTATATATCAATAAGTAATTAAAAATTAAAAATAGAGAAATATAGATCAAAACCTTGTTATTTAATGTTGATTATTTTGATTTAAATATTATGAGTTTACCATGTGAGATGATTAAATATCTGTGTCACTCATAAAATTAGTGTGTAAAAGTGAGGAAGGGGTTTTGGACCTTATAATATAAGTGAAACCTTCCTAAATATTGTAATAACATACTTGTGAAGTAGTTGTTAATTGTTATATCAACAAATCATTGATATTTCCGAATTATATGTAACCATTTACAAATGAACCAAGTATAAATCATGCATTCATTCAATTTGAAATTTTACTACTGATTGTGATTATAAAATATACTGAAGGTTTATTTGCTAATGTAAATAAAATATAAAATCTATATTAGAAAAATAAAATATATTTTAATAAAATATAATTTTCCCAACTCTAAGGGTGTTTAGAAAGAAGATAAAGTATAAAAGTTTACTTATATAGACTCAAATATCAGGTATTCATAGTGTTTTCTCGATGGAAGCGAATAGTGGAGAGAGAGACCAAAAATAATATGAAATGATTATTGACCAATAAATGTGATGTGTATGGTAACAATTATTTCTAGAATTTATATTGGAAGAAAGGAATCATATTTTAAAATTGTGTACGTAGAACACTCGATAAAAATATTGCACCAGAGTGAATGAATAAAATATTAATATGAATGGAATGAAACATTATTTTTTATTCTGAAATGTTTAAAGAGATTTTGGTAGAAGAATTTAATTTTGTGGTATAACTTGTTAACCTAAATATTTATCTCTATTGGGGTAAATGGTTCTAGATAAATTATTGACTGATAAACCAATATAAGATATCCACCTTAATGGTTTCAAAATTTCATCCTATGTCTATGTCTGTGCCAAGGATAAAAAAAATAAAATCTAGGTCAATGATACATTTCATTGGGATATATTGAGATGAAAACATTATATTTGTTACTTTGAAAGAGGAAAATCAAAAAAAATTATTAGAGGTATAAATTTTATCTTTAGTAAGATGGTCTTATAGATAGACTGGAACATGGTAACAAATGAATTTGAGAGAAAATATTCAAATAACCAAATCTGAGTTGATCTGAATAGATGTTTTAGAAAAATAGTTGTTCAAGAAAATTTATGTGGTAGAGAATTTTTCAGTGCTTTGAAAATGGAAGTTGTACCTAGATGTAATAGGATTGTACTACCTCAGGTCAGATTACCAGAAGGTGAAGTTATAGAATTTATAGTTCCAAAAATATCAAATCCACTCGTTAATTTTATAGATCTACCAATTTCAGATGGTAGATAAATCTATGTACAACTAACTTTCACTAATTTCTTCCAATGTATAGAAGATAATATGAGACCCCAAAAGAAGTGGGTGGTCTCAAATACATTAGAAAGTGTGAGTAATCCATGGATGAATAATTTGATTTATTATATTTAAAATATTCCTAAGTTATAAAAAAACTATCATAGGGAAATAAAAAACATCAGAATAAATGAATATTTCATTTAAATGACGATGTTGATGATACTAAGAGGTATATGGATGGGCTTGTTATGAGATATTTTTAATAGAAAAAAAGACATATATTTTTATGAAATTTTCTTATAGAAAGAGATGATTAATAACAGCTTGATAGGGTTATGTTTTATTGATTATGATCTTTTATAGATACAGAATATGGATATAAAAACAACATCCATTCATAGTTATTTAAAGGAGGAACTCTAAATGTAGAAAAAAGTTGGTTTTGTGGATAACCAGAAAAAGGATTTGGTGTGTACACTAAAGAATATTCTTAATGGTCTGAAATAAGTACGAAGGAAATAGAACATGAAGCTAGAAACTTTTATGGAAGATAAATTTTTCATGAGGAGTAACATGAATCATTGTTTCCAAGGAATGGCATTTGAGAATTGATGATTCATAATACTACTATTGTATATTGATGGAAGGATACTATTTGGTATGAAACATAAGAACATAAAGGATGAAAATTGATTTATCTATAATATTTGAGATAAATGTTTTAAGAGAGTACAAGAATATCCTGGGCATGAGGATTGAGAAAGAATATAAAACTAAAAAATGGTTTTGTATTAGAGTTAATATATCTATAATATAATTAAATAATTTTGGATGTTTTTATGTAATAAGATATCAACTCCATAACCCAAAACACTTAAATTTATCCACGTAAAATGTTATAAAAATGTAAAATGAGGTCACGTATATAGTGAATGTTTAATTTCAATCAGTGCTAGGAAGATTGATTGATTCTATGGTATGTACATGACTACAATTTCTTTTCCATGGGAGCTATCATATGAGTCATGGTCAATTTGGGTAAATATCAGTAAGATGTTTTGAAATGGTATAACACCCATAAGATTTTAAATTACCTATTTTCCTTTGAAAAAAATGTGTTCACCAGAATTTGAAGCACAAAACACTATACCATAACAAACTACATAGAAATATATAACTGTTAAAATATATCCATAGAATTGGTGTGTAACAATATATATAGTTGAGTTAAAAAATATATTTGTAAATGAAAAAGCTCAATATTAATACAATTACATTGATAAAATTCAATTAGTGTAACTAAATAATTAATGAGATAGATTTATGCTTCAAAATGTATCATTTATAAAAAATACTAATTTATTTATTTTATGAAACTAAATATATTAAAAAAAATATTTTTTCAATTAATAATATATCAACACCAAATTTATTAATAATCTATATATAATAATAATTATAATAGTTAATATTTTAAAAATATATTTTCTAAAGGAAAAAAATCATTATATTTTTATGACTTTGTTTAAAAATTAAATTCCTAAATTTCAGAAATAAAATTTGAAAAGATGAACTTCATTTTTGAATTCATAATTTAAATATTATCTTAAATTTAATGTTTAATATGTTTATAAATAATTTATTTTTATATGAATAATGAATAAATACCTTTTTTACTAATATTGTAATGTTTATAACTTTATCATTAATTAAGTATTACAAAAAAACTTATAAATTTTTTATGGGATAAAAAATATATTTATTCAGTAAATTTATTAATTTAAAATACTATTAGGAATTTATATGACTCATGTTTAACATTTTGGAAACTGAATTAAAATTTAAATCTAAAAAAACAGTTAATATATTCTTATATTAGATGTTTGTTTTAATAAATTGTTAAAATTAAATAAAAAAGGGATTTAATATTTTAGATCATGATGTTCATAAAGTCAATTTAATTTTTATCTATAAAATTATGATTACTATGATTAAATTTAAAGACCGTGATAATGGTGAAAGGGTGATTTTCAAAGAATTATTTTACTAATGTTTGGTAAATTTTTTTTAATAGATAAAATTATGTATATTATATAACTAATTTGATATTATTTTTAAACATATATGAAAATACATTATAATTAATTTAATTTTTAATGAATGTTATATAGGATTAATATCACTTATTGTAGAAAACAACATTCTTTTTTCTACAAAATATATTTTCAATATATGAAATGATTTAATTTGAAAGTTAATTTTATGCCATTTATAAAATGATATAGTTTATATTGAGATTTAATTTTATGAAAATCGATATATGGTTATAATGGTTTCCTTATATTATTTATATAATATAAATTATTAGTGTAAAAACTAGGTACCAAGGTAAAAACAAAAGGGAAAAATGTAAAACTATAGTGGTAAAATAATTAATTTTTTTTAAAAGATGTTTTCTAATGATTGGTAGAGGATTTATTTATCTTATACCACATTTTACATCATTATTTAAAACTTTTGGGTTTATTTACCCATGAATAGTGCCATTCTATCATTGAAAATGTAATGGGTTTTTACAAAAGTGGAAATTTCTTCACTTATAAAATGGGATAACTTCCACCACATTTATCCAACCAATAAAAATATTTATGTTTATCCAAAACCTACACTAGTATCTCTTGAAACCTCTCTCCATTTCTTATAATCCTTTTTTAAAAAAAATACCATGCTAAATAGCATTAAGGTGTCACCTATGGGAGAGAATCTCAAGGAAGAGGTTATGTTCTAAATTGAACTCTCTAAATTTTTCTTCTTTTATCCCATTAATTTATTTATATCTATGAAATTATGATAAAATAAGTATTATTAATATATGTAATTTTTATTATAAAAGTGAAATGTCTCCTCTCTACCTTCCCTTAAAAACATTTTGAAATGGTTGGCATCATCATTCATACTTGTGGACTACCGCCTCCATGAATGGAGTGTTCTATTTTTCCACCATTATATATGGAACCTAAATTTTAAAATATATTTAATTGATAATGATTATATATATAAACTATTAATACAATTAAAATATAATATTTAATATTATATAAATGACATTATCATTAATTTCACATTTTAAACCTAACCTCCTTGAATGAACATACTATGACACCTTTCTTGATTTGAGTCCATTTTGGGAGTTTTTTTTTAAAAATAGATGATTTATGATAGAAGAATAATAAAATAGAGAAAATTATAATAATATTGATATTATTAATGTATTTTAAAAAACATTTTACCATGTTCAATATACATCAAAAGCTTTAGAGAAATTTACTGAACCACCTCATGTATCCCTCATAATCCAAAATTATTTAATAAACAAATAAACTTGGATAATAAATATGTATTAAGAAATGAAATATGTATGGATAATTATTTAAATTATGTTTATAATAAACTTATGTTGACTATTTTGGTTTTATAATTTGTACATAATGAATCAGGGGCTTAGGTAAGGGTTATTTTTCATTATTATAAATTCCATAATAGATGTTTGATATTGTACACCATCAATTTTTGTATATCGTGTCTTCATTGCCCAAATTTCATCCAATTATAAATAATATATTTTATTTAACTATATATTAATATACATTTCATACTAAAATAATTGTGATGTCTTGATTATTACATCAACTTTTCCGTAAGGGTTTTCATCTAAAACTCCTTTATTTGAGACATCTTTTTTTCAAAATAATTAAATTTATTTTAAACGGTATATATACTAACTATTTTTTATATTATATCATGAATTATACTTCATTGATAAAATTTCATTTTTAATTTCATCCTCTCTCTCTTATAGGGGTTTTTGATTAAAATGTTACCCAAGTAGTAATAGTTTCCTTCCCAATATCAATTTCAAAATCAGGATTTCCTTTGAAAGATAAAGCTTCTAGGGAATTTGATAGATATTTATTTATAAAATCCCTATCATTTTATAATCCTTTGATTATATTTGTATTTTACATTCCCTCTAATTATTTTATATTCCATCTTGACTCATTATTTACCATTTCTATGAAAAACAACCCCACATGTTATTTTCGGCCAAGAATCATCGTCATCTATTACCGTATTCATTGGATGATTTTAATAGTTTCCTTATCTAAGTATTAAAAATTAATGATGGTCATTTATAAACCTTTTTTTGTTATTTAAAAATATTTTAATCTAATCTATACAATAGAAATGATTAGTCACCACCTTTGTCTTTCCAAATCATACTCTTTTATTGGCATGATTTTCTTCCAATACTATTCCTTTATGAATAAACTATTTTTCATGACTTTACATAATAAGAATTAACCTAGATAACCATGAATTAATTAATTTTATAATATTATTTACTCAACCGTATACCATTAATCTATACATTATTAGTTTTAGGATTCTTACATAACATGATTCCCCCATACTAATTTGGGAAATATTTATAATCAGTAAGCTTGTTATTACAATATAGATGTTTATTAATTACTTAAAACAGTTGATTTTATTTTTTATAATAATAAACATTCTTTATCCAGATGACTTTTGTTCATTTATTAAGTGGGAAAGTATTGATATTCTTTTTGTTTTATCTCAATATATATGGCTATAGATTAGACATGAAGTTTATTATTACTTGTGTTATTAATCATATCTTTTATATGGTGAACGTATTAGACTTAATGAAGTTATAGGATGGGGAAAATATTATATACCACATCAATTCATTTGTTGGTATCATGTGACAAAAGGTTTCAATATTGGCAATATGCCCACCCAATGTAAGAAAGATGTCGTGGTTGCGACCTTGATGTGAATAATGATGTATTGAATGTAGCCTTGATGAAAAGAAAAATGTCTAAGTTAAGACATTGATGATAACGATTAATATTTCCATTATTATGTACTCTATCAAAATGAATTAATTTATTATTATCTTTTTATTTATTTATATTATTATTTAATCCATTCATTTATTTTAAGAACATGCATTCAGTTATAAGACATTGTTTGTTTCTTATTTATTCCTTCCATCTTATTCAAGCCATGATAGCTTCTGATATATGTTTTCCATTAGTGATAATTTTTTCTCACCCTTGAAATGTTTCCATTTTCCTAGGTTATAAAGAAGAACATTACACACGATATATAAATAAGATTAGCATGAGTGGAGAATTAATTAGATAAATTGAATACTTATTATAAATTAAATAGTTTCATATTTAGTGAAACAATATTCATTTGATGGAAAATTCATAGGATTTATTAGTTAATGATTTATCTTAATTCTTGAAATATATATACCTAAAATCTCATTATGACATATGTAATGAAATATTTTCTTTAAATTCATATAATTTAGATGGTCTTATCTGATATTTTATGAATGGATTCTAAATTATCTCAAAGGACTAAAATATGTGTCTTTATAATTCATTATAGATGACCTACTATATGTTTAGGTGGATGCTAACTTTGGGGGAGATCTGGGCCCTCATAATAGTACAATAGGATATGTGTTAATTTTTTTAATAAATTTAATTTAACTAAATGTTATGATTATAACTTACGGTGGTACTATCTATAATGGAGGAGTATATGTCCATCACAATATCATAGAAATAATTGATTTGGTTAAAGTGATTGTTGGGGGATATCAAAGAAATATAAGTCGATGGGTTTTTGTTCTATGATAGTAATATCCTTATTCATTTAGTAAAAAATATAATGGTTGACCCACATACATAACATATTGACATTAAATATCATTTATTAGGAAAATATTATAAGAAAGAGTGATTGAGCTATAAAAGATAGGTAGAACATAGAACCCAAATGAAATTTGTACCATGGTTTTAGTCTATAATATTATGAGGTAATATTGGGGATAAATGGGTTTAAGGTAACCTTTAGGTTTTGGAGAATTTTTTGTTTCTATGAAAGAAGGATTTCATGTTTTTACCAAGTATTGGTTGATGATGTGGTTTCATTAAAAATAGTATTGAAGAAAGAGATTTATTGGAATTATATGTTAATTTCTGGTTGGTGATTTAGATGAATGGAATGAGAAGATATAAAAGTTAGTCTCAACCAGTTTGGTTCAATAATAGGTGGAAAATATAGGTAAGATAGGAGCACTCGAAGTTTAGGCTCTAGATGTCTTGTGTGAAATTGGCCAGCTTTATGGATGGTCTGGTTCACAATAATCCAAAAAGTGGTTTTCAAATATCAAATAAAAATATAATTTTCAGCCAGTCAGATGAAATATTTATACAAGTGGTCAAAGGATTCCAAGATAAAAAAGGGCTAGTCTGTGAATATAAAAATCCAATGGAACCAATTTAATGACTAGACCAAACAATAATGTTTTGGTGGGACCATTATTAACCTATACAAATATTTCACTAGGATTTTTGATCTAATTTTCATAATTGTTCGATGTGATTGTAATCCATGTAACTTCTGATAGTAATTTAAATTGTAACCATGTTCTCTCATTTATGTAAGACTAAATATATAAACCACATTAATCCATGGGTTTTATAGATTAATTTTATTTTAGCTGAATGATTATTGAGTTTGTGTGTCCTATTCAATTTAGTGTAGTGATTTGGAGTGATGTTTTCATCCAATGTTTTGGTATACTGAAATCAAGTTAGATCCTTCAAATATGGGGAATTTTTGATTTTTGTTCCATACTTTTTAGTTCCAAAGGATTAAATTTTTATAGATCAGTGGTAAATAATATTTCCCAATAGAACTTTCCAATCCAAGTATACATCAATATCATCTCATATATAATTCAAAAAATAATAATTATTGTACTATCCATGTGGTGCTTCTCAAGTAATTTCATATCCAAATCATATGTATCTACTTGAAATATATGGGAGAACTATGTATATTTAATGTTGTACACAATTCTTATATTTATGAAATTGTATAAAAACCCTTAATTATGTTAAATTATTTTAAAAAGATATTTAACTCAAAGTATAATACTTCATAAAGAATTATTATCACAGAATAATGTGTTAAAAGTAATAGAAAACACGATGATAATTACCATTGAGTGTGTTTTTATTAATAAATAAAATCATACATGATATAATCATGAAAGCAACCCATAACCCCATTATTTGACCCTAGGAAAAATATCGTATCATTTACATGTAAAATTATTCACATAAAATAAAAATATATAATTTCATATCATTTACAGCAAATGAATATAAATAAAAAAATATCTCTTAATTTTATATTACATAATTTTATGACACTTTAGTTTGTATGCACATTCATGTACCATTTATTACTATTTTTATCCCCATCGTACATCAATTAAAACATTTAATCCAATTTTTAATTTTAATATTTATTTCTTTAATAAATACATATAATCATATAATTTTTTTTCATTTATGAAAAATGAATAATTTATTTACTCTAAATATAAATTTATATTTTATTGTTTATGATAAAAATTAATGTTTATTCGTCAATGTATATGTATAAGGGTAGGTGGTAAAAGAGATTTTCCAATCTTGGGAATGTGATGGAATTTATCTCTCCAATTACTTGAGGGTTAGGTAGGATTTTTAGATTTATTTTGGAAAAATTATAGTAGAGAAATATCGTTGTAATATCCTTATAAAATGAACTAAAAATTGTTACTAGACTATCTAGTTTTATTTCTCTATTCGGGAGGATAATGGTCTCAGATGTCACTATGAAAAATGATAATAAGAGCACTATTTATAAAGGAATTCCAATTAATGACTTCTTTATATTTAAATAGTAGATGACTACAATGTAAAAAAATATACTTCTAACCGTCTGAAAAAATATGAGTTTCAAATTTAAAATTTTTTCATCAAAATTATTTTTTGACTAAGTTTTTCATTTTATTTTTCCCACTTCTTTAATTTTTTTAAAAATAACATAGTCAGATACTATGAGGAAGAAAAAGGATTAGATTAAAGGGTTAAAATGTTTATTTCTATGTTTTTTTCTATACATGAATCTATTTCATTAAATTTCACTACCGCAACATATCATTTTATGTAAAAATAAAAAAAATCAAAAATCAAAATTAGTACTTGAAAAAGTAGAATAAAATAGATGAAATGCTTATTTATCTCCTAAAAAATCATTATAATGGCGTATGTTTTATAAATTATCATTTTAATTTCTAGTGGAACATATACTATATGTTTTTAGGGATCTTTTATTTTTTATTTATAATGAATGTTTAATTTAGTTTTTATATTCATTTCTAAGGGTGAAATAATTGTTTATCCATTTTTAAAGAAAAAGAATATGGGGAAAGTATATGATGAAATAAATATTAAGGATAAAAAATGATTGGAAACCTATGGGAATGAATGTATCCAAAGAAGAACCCATTTCAATATAGGAGAACCAAAAAATGGTTATATATACCCAAATTTGAACCCCATAATGAATTTAAATATACATTTAAAATCCGAAATTATTTAAATACAAATTTAAATTTATTATTTTTTAATTATTATATTTTTTTTGTTCAAACCTATTTATAACCCAAATCCAAACATTAATATAATATTTTTAAAATAATAATATTAATAATAATAATAATTTATATTTATTTTGGTTTTGGGTACCCTATATGAGGTACCCAAATCTAACTCGATTCATAATAGGGTAGTATTTTTAAAACATGAACTCATCCCAAAAGTCATTCAAAGGCACCCAAACTCAATTTTACTAGGTTAGGTATGGGCAGGTACATAGATATCTTGTAGCTATTTCCATCCTTTATAAATATATAATAAATTTTACCACTTAAATATTAACTCAATAACTTATAGTGGTAGTGTAAATTTATAATATTCAATATGAATTTTAATTGGAGTTTCATTATATAAATTCTTAGTTGATATTTGTATTAGTAATTTATTTGTTTTTTATGTTTTCCTATGTAATTCAAAAAGTTTAAATTATTACCACTTAAATATGATATGATGCAAATTTTAGGATGACATTTATGAGTAAAAAATTTATTGATAGTAGATATTTAAATATTTTATGATAGGAAAAAATTTGTGGAATTTTCGATCAATGTTATTGAGAAAAATTCCTTATGAAATTCAAAATAAATTTTGTGATAGATGTTTTCTCTAGAAATTCTTAGTTGAAACTCCCTGTAAATATTTGATGCTACTTATTAATATTTTAGTGATTAAAAGTTTCCAGTATAAATTTTTATAGTTGATCTTTTCATTGGGGATGTTTACTAATAATATCCATTTTCAAATTGAATATATACCGAAATTAGAGTGGAATGTTTTACTTGAAATTCCCAAAGAATTTTTTTATTTGAAATAAATATAATACATAATTTATTTAGGGAATTTCTATTTATCATATATATATATATATTTAATAATGTTTAATTTTTTTCAAAAAATTTTGATTAAAGTGTTACTTCTATTACCTCATTTATCTTTAGGTATTTGTTGACGATTAAGATGAAAATCATCAATGATAGTGAAAAGTTTTATATGAAAATTATTTTCTTTAAAAAATTTATATTTTATTTTAAATTATTACATTCATCAAAAATTTGTTCACAAAATTTCAGGTCTCCATTAAAAATTAAATTCTAAAAATATTTTCACAAGGAAATGAGAATTTCTAGAAAAAATTCCCATTAAAAAGTTTTAATAAAAAATTCTTCATATTAAGTAGAAATTGAAACTAAATTTCATATTGGAAACTTATACTATAAAATTTATCTAAATTTCTAGTACCATATTATGATGATAGGTATTTTCAATTTATTGAATGAATTTATAAAACATTGAGGTTTTTTATATTTTTTTTGTACATAGAACAATCAAATTTATATCTATGTTTTCAAAACATTTTTTACACATATTTATATTATATATAAATAAAACATTAAAATATTTTTTTATATTGTCCATAATATTTTGTATTATATATGTGTATATAAGTATAAAATATTTACATAAAATCCTTATATATATGTAATACATAATTTTCTATGTATTACAAACATATTTATTTCTGCATAACATATATAAATGTACTATTTCATGTTATTATTTATTAATTATTTTTTTTCATTTTAAATAATTATATATTTTTTAGAAATTATATTGATGTTTTCATTTATTATTTTTCGAATGATAATTTTGGTTGTGTATTTATGTTGGTTTTATTTTTCTAATTTAGAAATACATATTATTAAAATGATTTAATTTAATGTTAGTGAAATTTCATGAAATGGTAGGACATGTAGATTCACATATAATTTTGGGAAATAAAAATGTATTACAAATTAATAAACTATTAATGAATATATTTTTTATTTAATTTTAATTCAATTTTTTATAATTTGTTATTATATATTATTCTATAACTTGTCAATATAATTTATCATGATTCTTAATTTTTAATAAAATTACTTATAAAATTAAATAATTTGTAAAAATACAGTACTAGTACTTGTTATTCCCATAATATCTGTGTTATTTATAATTTATAATTTATTTTTTGTCCAATTTTAGTAATTTCAAATATCTTTACCTCCCATGATTTTATTTTTTACTAATTCAAAAAATAAACCCACCAAATAAGTAATTTTTATTAATAAAAATTAATTTTTTTCAATAATCATAAATAATAGAAAAATCATTGGTTAAGAAAATTTTTAGGAAAAATGTGGTATTTTTTCAATAGTTTTTTCATTTTAGTTAAAACCAACATTATGATTACAAGTTCCATTTATGTGTTATAAGTAAAACCCTTCTCCCACCCATAAAACAATATGACTACAATCAAAGAGTATAATTTTTTCACTATTAACCCATAAAATAATACATGCATTGTCAAAAAAAATATAACTTCATATTAAGTCCGTGAACATTAAATATCTACTCTTTATATTTATATTGAATATCCTACAATCCATTCTTCTGGTGCTCAAAAATAATTACATCTCAAATACTATTTTATTTTCCTCATTCTTTAGTTCAATATCCTCTTTAGGGTGTCAATGAATAATTCAAAAATGATTTTTAATAACATCAAATATATATATATATATTTATTAAAAATTTCACAAAAAAATATATTTAGATATCTCATATACCTTAAATACAAAATAATGTTTTCCTCTACAGTTTTATTTGACTCGACATGCTCTAATCCACTACATCTTGAATGTTATACCAGAATTGAATTACCTAGTTAAATAAAATACATTATTATGATTAACAAATTTAGAACATTATTTGAAGCTTCAAATATAGGAAAAATTTAATATTTACAATTATCTTTTTCTTATAAAAATCAATGTAAATTTGGTATGGAAAATTTCTAGAATAAATTTCAATAGGAAAATTGTTGTAAAACTTTTCTCTAAACATTTCATTTTCAAATTCAAACTGAAATATAAAGTGTCCACTAGATATTTAATTTTAAATTAACCTTGATTAATTTTAATCTCTAAAAACATAATATGATGCTAAAAATAACCATTATAAATTTCAAGTATGAATTTATAATTAAAATTTTCTATTTTAAAAATTATGTGTAATTTCTGAGAGAAATATTCTGAAGAATTTGGGACCATAATTTTATCAAAAAATTTCATTATCCTAAAAAATTTACATCTCAAACATTATTAAATATCCAATTGAAAAATGTGATCATAAAAAATTTACATCAATTCATATTTAGGTAACACTAATTTATATATATTCACTTTCATAAAACTAATTATAAAACATATAAATTTCCATTAAATATTCTATAATATCATTCAGTTAGAAATGTACATATTCAAAATTTCCACTATTATTTATCCAATAAAAAATTCACTAAATTATTTAATAATAAAAAAATATAATCATAACTAAAAATTACCTATTAAATTTTTATTTAATGTTTTACTCGTTCATCAAAATGAAAGATTGGAAAAACCCCACCTTTATGATATTTTTCATAAAGAATACAATTGTCAACAAAAATATAATATGTTTTCAAATTTTAGCTCAATAATTATAGGGATATTATTTTTAAGAAATAAATTTAAATATGGTTTTTTAAAAATTTTGGGATTTGAAAAAAAATTAGATGTAAAAAATTAGTGTAAAAAAACGTTTGAATCAGTATTGACTCATTTCTAACCATTCTTCTTCTACAAAGATTCCACTCAATTATTAATGAAGGGTTTTAATGATGTCTCCAAAACATGGTACACAATGTAATCATTAATAAAACAAAAATATGATTATAAAATGTAAATTAAAAAAAATAAAACAATAAATTAAAAATACTTTTAAAAAACTGGAATAATATTTTGATCAAGTTTGAGTCATCAAATCTAAGGCTCATTCAGTTTAAACTGATAATGAAAATCACTATTATCTTAGGGGTATTATCTTCCAATATATGTGATTTTAGTCATTAATACAAGGTGAAGGATGGACGAAGGTTGTATAAAGACACTAAAGGACCTCCCATATGAGGAAGAGTAGATAACTCTGTCAAATGAGGAATAATCGAGAATACTAAGCACCACCATTAATTCATATCATTGGAATAAATATTGCACCCCTCCTCATTACCATTTATAGTAATAGAGGAATTCAATATTCTATAAGGAATATAAATTCACACCAAACCAGAAAGCTTGCAATAAATAGTCTCTAATATTCATTTAGAGCATTATATACCCTCTAAAAGTGTATTTAGTGCCACACTACCTTTGTAAGTACATTAATGAGCCTAAAAATTAGTTTAATATAGAAAAATAGGTGCTTTAATTGTATCTTTATATGGGAATATGAATTTTTGACATGAAATGGGCCTTGTAATCCCATCACTTCAAGCTTAAATCCCATTTTATCATTCCTATTTTCTCATGTTTAAGTTTTAATAATTTAAATATCTAATTATATATATTATAACTCCGCATTAATAACTTAATTAAATAAATTTTTTTTCAAATAAATATTTCAAATGTAAAGAATATAAATTCTATTTATCTTTAAAATAAATATTAATAATTGTACACATGAACTAATCACATTAGGGTAAAAATCCCAATTGGAGATATCTTATATCCAACCCCATGGGACCTTTTTAAAATATCAAATAATCATTAATACTATACATAATCATAAACTAAGAGTATTAAATAACAATATGTCCTAAATACCCAAATTATAAAGGTTTTTTATGAGATCTAATCCACCACATTTCCATTTGCTAGGTTATTTTTTCCCTGAAGTTGAGATTAAACCCGAGACACAAATAATGTCAATATTTTATAGATTATCTCATTTATAAATTCTTCAGATGACTAAATCTTATGTAATTATATCACATGTAACTATTTTAGTATGTCCATGTACTTTTTTCATAACACAATTGAGGAACATGATGTCATAACCCATCATATGGGTGGACACATCCTGTCTTGGATAATAGAATCCCTCCACTTGATTAGTTTCATACCCAATTACTTTATATTAACCAAAATTATAGAATGGAATTAGATATATATCAAAGTATGAAATATCACTAGTAAGGAAACTATTTGAAAACTGAATGTCAAGGGATATATATCTATTTTTTACTTACGTAATACTAATAAAAAAATACATTCATTCATTCATCAATTAAATTTTTATTAAAGAAGAGGAAAACCAAGAAACAGTCAGGTCCACATGACCACATGACCACATGCAAGGAAAGGCACCTATGGTGGTCTAAAATTGTAAAGAATGAGGGTATCCCATCTGATGAGGTTGACCCCTTCGGGTTTCAATGTTTGAACATTGTACAAGAAAACCGGATTAGGACCAATTACCTCAAGCGAAGCAAGGTAATCCGCAACATGATTTCCCCTTCTCAAATAGTGTTTTACAATAGTGTCGTTATTGATCATGTTCCTTCATTTCTTGATGAAGCAGGAGATAGCCAAAATAATTGGGCAGAGATCATGTAGGGCATCATGGAGGATTTTAGAGTAAGTTTCCACCTCTAAGATAACAATTCCCTATTGTTTTCAAATACTTTATCCTTACATCATATCCTTGGGTTCAGTCTAAAGAGATGAGCCATAGCCGATGTGAGTATAGAAGGCCAGAATAACCAAACCTTGAGAATCTCGGACCGCATTACTTCCTCTCAGGACCCCTCCATAGCATGACCCATCTATATTGATCTTTAGGCCCCTAGAGGGGGGATTACAACGTATCAAAATACTACAAGAACTGCTGATGATCGGCTGGGAGTATTAAGTGTGTATATTCATCCATTATAGGGAGGGAGCCTCCTTCCATTTTTTGATGTGACTGGCTAGGTCAATGATGAGACACTTTTTCTTGAAAATAATGTACTAGAAAGAATATTTAACCCCTTCATGATGATACTTATTTCTAGCCCGCCAAATGGACTAACACCCTGCGTGTAGTATGAATGTTTGAGCCACCTTCCACATCCCTTTATCCCCCGAGCCGTGAAACCACCTATCCAAGAATGGAGAGTCTTCCCAGTTCATTGAAAGAAGGCCGATAAACTCACAAAATTAGCTCCAAACAACACCTTCTCATTCACCTCTGATGAAAAGGTGATCAACAGTCTCCTCATCACTGGCAATGTAATAGGTGAAATGAGATACAGTAGGGATCCCACATCATCTGATATTCTCATTAGTCAGAATGCCCTTACTGCTAATTCTCCACAGTAGAAAGTTGAATTTTTATGGGATTGGTTTGGACCATAAAATATCATTCCAGAAATCAACCGAAGCCAGAACCTCCCACTATCATCTGTAGTCCTAAGAATTAAAATCCCCAAAAGAGGGGAGGGCAACACACATTGATTCGGATCCGAAGAGATGTCAATGAGGTTAAATGTGTCATGATTATCCTCATCCAGCAACGCATTAATGAAGTTCGTGTGAATGATATAATCTTTAAATGTGAGGGTAGTTCTAGGAAAACCCATGAACCCGAGCACCCATCCTGCCTAGTTGTGGTTCCAAAAGGAGACTTCCCCTCTCTTAATAATTCATTGAGAGTGCTGATACAATTCTATAGTAACGAGGGATATTTTTTGCTAGAACGGTGAGTCACGGCATTCTAGTGTAGGTTGAAACCCATACTAAACATGCATGGTTCTTCCCCAAAGCGTACCCTACTCCATGACTTACCAGGTGAGTTTAGCATGCATTCATTTGAGGGTGTCATCAAGACTACACACATTAATACCTCCATCCTTCACGGGCTTGGCTACCTTCCATCACGAATCCCAATGACGTTTATCATCCCAAAGGGGATCCGAGAGGAAGCTAGAAAAGAGCTTTTCAATGTTGGTGACGACTTCCTTTGGAGGAATAACAACTGAGAGAGCATGGATTGGAGCTTCCAAGAGAACATTATGAATGAGAGCAATGCGGCTGCCAATTGAAAGATACATATTTTTCTAGATAAGAATACTGTCTATGATTTTTCTATTGGGCGAACCAAAATCCCATATATGGAGTCTACTAGGAGAGATGTGATCACCTAATCATTCTATATGGAAGGCTCCAAAATAAATGGAAAGGGTGTGTTCAATCTCTTGACTCTGCCTAGACGTGCAATTTTTTTGAGATGTAGCATTGGCTCTTTTCCCCGTTGACCACTTTGCCACTCCAGCAGCAGTATTACTATAAGGCCCCGACCTTAAACCTTACTTAATATTGAATTAAATGAATAATTCACATTGAGGATATTTTTAGGATTATATTTTAAGAAAATTAGGACATAACTATTACATCTCAAAAGATTACAATGTAGACACTTCTACTAAGTTTCCATAAAAAACTCTTAAATGAAACATGTCTAGTTCCATGTTTTAGATAGCATGTATTTCCCTAATCCCATCCTTGACCCTATTAATCTTTAAGTCCTATCTAAACCATTTCAAAAACTTTCGATGAGCATAAAAAGCTCATTAAGGGATATAAAAATATGGAAAGGAATCATGAGTACATGTATACATAAGAATCAATGAAATCATACTTTACTCATAAAACATAAGCACTTTAACATACCTCATCAATTCATGGATAAAACATAGAAATCATAAGGCATAAAGGTATATTGAGGAATTAATAACATTCTTAAATAGTGAGTAAACCTCTTGGTTATGTTTGGAATACCTATCACAGTATATTCCCTAAATCTCTTCAGAGAAACCTTAACGTTTAACCCCTTTGCATTACCCAATGCATTGGAGAGCTATATCGGGCTCACCCACCCTTATTTTATCATGGAACCACCCATTTTCATAACAATTCCCAAGAACCATAACATAAACGTTTCACATAAAACATGCATAAAGGAAACATAACATTTCCACATTTCAATCACAATATAACATTTTAGGATATTGAAATAATGAATCCATTAAAAAAACCATTTTCAAAACCATTTAAAACATTTAATAAACTGATTATTGAATCAAAGTGTCCTATACCACCTTGAAGATTTTAACATTTTAAACCATTAATATCCATATAAATAAATCCTTAAAACCATTTTGAAAACATGGATATTAATAAGATCAAATCATTAAAACATTTAAAGTGATATTTTGGTTAAAGTGTTTTTACAAAAATTAGGGACACTTGAATACAATAATTGAGGAATAACATTTAATCAAGTCATTATAATATCATGAGAATAAATGGATTCATGATATAATATTACAAAGGATAGTATATACACCATATAAGAGTGAATTGGTGTATAACAAAAATGAAGTCTCAATAGAAATGTAAAATGTGATGAAATCCCTTATAAAGAAGGTATCCTTAAATTAAGGATAAATCAATATCAAAATTATGTGTGAAAAATATAAATACACCCAATATAAGTGGATATTAAGTGTAAAAAAATTAAAGGGCATCCAAACATATTCATAGGATTACATATTCAATAACTACATGTTGAACCCAAAGAAATTGAAATTGGGTTAAAAATTTCCCTTGGTAAAATTAGACAGCCTAATGACGTCACTTCAAAATTCAGAAAATGAGTTGATGAGAGATAAAAATGGGTATCTCATCACTTGGACATAAAATTTACATAAATAAATATATAGAATAACATATTCCAACATAATAGTATGTGAATTAAAATACATAACAAAAGAAGTCTTTTAAAATGAGGAGGGTGAAAGGTTCCCTTACCGACTAGGGTAACTTTCGAAACGTACACCCCATTGAAGAAGGGCCGTACAATGAATATGTAAATACCCATAAAAGATATTATATTATACAAATAGTATAATAATGTGATGTACATACACAACTCAAAGGAATTGGTGGTAAATGCAGCATAAATCTCACTGGAATTAAAGTGAGATGAAAAATCCATTATGAATACTCGGCAGCCTAACGACGCCACTTAAAACTTCCAAAAATGTATTGAAGAGGTAAAATAGGGTATCTCATCATATTAAAATAAAATTTATAGCAAGAGGAATATAAAAGAACATCCCCCAACATAACAAAGAGGAGTTTAAAAGAAGTGACATAAACGAGAGTACTTAAAAAGAAAGAGGGAGGTTGGATCTCTTACGAAAATTCAGCAGCCTAACGGCGCCACTCAAAACTTTCAAAATGGATTTATGAGAGAAAATAGGGTCTCTCATCGTAAGAACAAAAAAATTACAGTAATATTAATATTAAATAACATCCCAATCATAAGAAATATGATCTTAAAAGGAATGACATAAAATAGTGTACTTAAAAAGAAAGAGGAGTAGGATCCCTTACCTCGTGTCCGACATGACTCGATCGTTCTTTAATCTCATGAATAATAAAATTTGGTCAATTTATAATTTATTAAGTACCTCCTTTAAATATTATTATTGCGTTCATATCACATATTATATTGTTATAATAATTGGTTAATAAAGTGTTTTCATATAAGACGTTTTTGTCGATGTTCGGTACATGAGTAAAAATTGATCTTGTTGGAAAAGAATTTTCCATGTAGTTATAGGTACATAATATCCAGAATAGTATTTATGTTTTAGATATCATATATATCTCGTATATATTCATTTTATAAAATTCCATAACATTTGGAGATAAAAAAAGTAAAAGCACCGTTCATGGAGACAGTAGGCCGTACGTACGGATGGATGCTACATTCTTTTTTTGTCATATTAATGGAATTAAAACAAAATGAGAGATATATATATTATAAATCCAGAATGATATCAATTATTTAGAATTAATATATTACATATATATCCATTATATATATGTACTTATAATAATACATAACATTTGGAGATAAGAAATGAAATGTACCATTCATGGAGACGGTAAGCCGTACGTACGCATGAATTCTAATTTCATTTTTTTTGTATTCAATGGAATGAAATAATAATGATATAAAGTTATATTATAATTCCAGTATGATATAATATGTAATACCATTAATTCCATCCTTTATACAACCCAGATATGGGATTAACGTATCAAATAACTTTGATGGGGCGGTAGTCCGCACTTCTTAAAATAAAGATATCGCATTTACCCATAATGGAAACCATAACAGTATGCCATAAATGAAAAATATAGAAGATTATGGAAAACATAAACATATTATATATCATATATAAATATAGTGACAGCTTAATGGCCACCTTTGAAGGTTTTAAAAGAATATTGAACAATCATCATTTTGTGAGGCAGTAATTCGCCATCCACAGAAACAGTATGTTCTTTAACCATTAGAAGAAGGTGTGTGTAAGTGTAGCTCGAATAATTCACATAAAAACATCCTAGTATATTTAAGATACTGTTTTTGTTACAAAATAAATTAATAAAAAGAGGTTAGAGGGTTGGAGAAGAAAAATAAAACATAAGAACACAAGAGAGGGCACTACCTTTAAATCAGGTGACGCTCTTTGATTTGAGCTGAAAGGCTTCCTTGGAAAAGATTCATCCCAAAGTGAGGCTTCAATGATGAAGAGAGGTATGTGTAGATATGAAATGGGCAGATTTTGGTAGAGCCAAAGGCTTGAGAGGTGTGGGTAAGGGGGTAGAGGTGGGGGCCTTTTATAAGAGGAGAGGAGGGGCGCACTTGGAACGTTATAAAATATTACTTTATTATATAATTATTTTCGGATTTTAAAGGTCCCAAAAGAAAATATTTCAATGATAAGGTTATAAGGTTTTGAAATACACCCATACAATAGGTTTGTGACAAGTTTAGGTCTTATATTTTACATTATCTTTTCATTTTATTTAAATCGTTAAATAATGAGGTAATCGCTGCATCATCATGGTGTCATAAATAATTTAATTTATTTAGTGTCTAAAAATTATAAAAAAATATCATGATGTAGGAAATATTTTTAGATTTCTAATAAATATTTATAGTAAAAAATATTACTTGTATAACCCCATTAAAAAATTGGTTTAGTAAAACAACACATGTTTGTGACATTTTAGTTTTAACTTTAGATAAAATGTTATTTATGTCATTTTCCTACCAAAGTAGCTCCATGAGGCCCCCAGGATGACCCATGGATTTTCTTGGTCGTCCATTACACATCCAATGAGGGTAGGACATGTGTATAGGTCATTTCATATTATTAAAACATTATTTTTACCTTAAATTACACTAATTACCTTTAATCGCGATTAATAAAACTTAAAAATTACTATTCACTAAAAATTATTTTAATCCCATTGAACCAAATTTTATTTCTTAATGACAACCATGTATATTGGATTTTTGAAAATCAAATCACAAAAGTGGTAAAGTTTCATTTAAACGAAAAATCAGTTTCTTTAACTACCACGTAGTGGTTTCACTATTCCTCAAAAATTGAAGTTTTTTAGAAAAATACCAAAAATTTACCCTAAGCTATATTTGATATTCCGAATTCAAAAATGATGTATATTTTAAAAAATTAAAAACATATATGTTTCATTAATTAATTTAATAATTAATTTCAGTGGTCAAAACAAATAGCGTGTTTTTAAGAATCAATATATATTAAAATATTGACACTAGTTTAAGACCAATTTCAAAGTGAAATTAATTCCAATGACCAATATTGGATTAAATGGTAAAAATATATTATAATTGTAATTTAAAACCAATTAAAAAGATAATTTAATAATATAAATAAATTAGATTAAAAATAGGTTTTGAATTAAAATACAACATTTTTCACTATTCATTAAAAAAATGAACTTTATCAGAAAAATACCAAAAATTTACACAATGTAAATTTTGATGTACCGATTCTAAAGAAGAATTTTATTTGGTCCAAGATAACATATGAAAATGTCAAAAATTGTATTTAAAAATCTTTCTCTACCAGAAGGTGGTTAATAGACCTTTTAATGAATATTAGAATATTTACGCTTAAAATTGGAATCATTCACATTTTAAGCCTCTAAAATTTATTGGATAAAAGTAAAAATTTTGAAAAACATATATAATCATTTTTTAGTTAGTTCGGTAAATTTCTGCCATTAAAACGGCTAGGCACTAACTACCATTTAAAATAATATTATATTATTATTAGAGTACAACACAAGTTTCCCAAGAAACTCGTTGTTGCGTATTGGGTACGCCATCGAGCATAGTGTCCCCTTTAAAATAAAATTAATATTTTATTCATAAATATGGATAAATATGAAAATGTCATATTCTTTATTTACCTGGTGGGTTACATCCTTCCCCTTTTTTGGGAATTGCATCCTCGCAATTTTTAAAATTGGGCTTGGAAACATCATTGAAAATCCCACATCAGAACAAGAGTAAGTAAAACTATCACTTTAAAATAATGAAAGAGAATGAAAAAGGTCACCTGAGATAACCCATAATAGGATTCCATGTAGGAAAACATGGACATGGAAGAAAAAACAAAGGGTCATGTTTTGAGGGAGAGTGATAGTAAACATGTCTAGGAGAAAGTTAATCATAATAAAATCACAAACTTGTGATGGGTTAAACGGTATTCGATTCCCTAATTGGAAAAGTTAACGAACAACATTTTTAAGTTAATTTTTATTGAGGAATATATTTTTGAGCTAAACTAAAACATAAGGAAACATACTTACTTGTAATGTTGACTTTCAACTTTTACTAGATTTCATACATGAACTCATATTTTCTCCAAAATATGAGTATTTAGGATGACTTGTTTACATTAAGAGTACTATAATCAACTTCTTGAGAATCACCTAATCCACAAAAGAGAACTATATATTTCCAATGTCTTTATATCTGAACCAAAACCAAACCAAAAAGTTTAGTATGAGATCAGATAATACCCAAAAAGGATATTATTTTTTTTACAAAAATAAAAACTACTCCTAATCTCCAAAATTTGTCCAACAAAACCCAAAGTTCAACAAGGACCATTCGATTAACAATTTTTCCATAAAATTCATCAAAGTAAACCAATCTAATATTGAAACCCAAATATTTGAAGTAATTAGTCACATAGTCTTCCAAAGTACAAATTAACACTTATCTCAAAATAACATCAGTTTCTCTATAAGCCTCACATTGAAAAGTAATTAACCTAATCACATATCCTCCATGATAGTTTAATAATTTACATAGATAACCCCAAATCAACTTACTCTTAATTCATAAAATCATCTAACTAAAAAGAATAAGTCATACTAACCAGGGACTTCATGTAGTCTAGTGGTAGGTGATAAATACCAGTCACACTTTGGTTGTGGGTTCAATTCCCACAGCTTTGTCCGACGCGACGGGTTGTCACTGTAACGACCTGAGAAAACCATGTTTTGATTTTTGACAAGTTTTCTTTTCAATGTCACCCATTAAGTGAACCAAAATCAAATAATAAGGTAATAATAATAAATGCATCAAATGAATGAAAACTTCTTTTATTCAAATAAGCAACATTTCGGCTACAACTACCACTGACCGAACAAGAAGATAAACTAACCAAAAATCCCAACTACGAACCCGATTACAATAATGGGGAGACCGCTTAAAACCACTAAGAGCCCAAGAATGCGGTAGGGGTTTCAAGCATCCATCATAATGAACATCAGGATGGCCGAAGCCACTAGAACCGTGATGAGCACCAAGGGAATCACATGAACCATCTCTATTTCTTCTTTAGTCATCTGGAGTGAGGGAAACCCCGAGACCAGACCCTTTATACGCACACCAATCTGACCGTTGAACCCAAACAGCTACAAATATAACCATTGGTTTCTCCTATCCTCTATGTTTTGTTTTTGACCATTGAAAATAAGAATGGATTACCCATACATGGTTCTGAAAATTAACTATGAAATTTTATTTAATGACATCAATGATAACTTAATTAATTTATTTCTTGTTTTCCCAAAAATGCGAATTATGTTTTATGAAAATTAATATTATTATTCACTACAACTATTTTCTTAATTAGAGCAGTTATAATTTTATATTGTAATTATATTAAAGCTAATGGGTTTTTATTTTTTCTAAAAATGTATTAACCTTTGAGTTATATACATATATATATACATATTGCATCAAATCAAATAAGTCTTTTTCTCTAAATTAAATATAAGAGATAATAATAATGTGAATGTTTATAACTTGGATAAACAGTTTTGGAAGCTACGCCAAACTATAATTTATTTTACTTATGTGTTTTGTGGTGATGATATTTATATCAACACACTTTTATGTATAATTAAATGTAGCTACGTTTAATGTTTAATTAATATTAATCTTTAATTAAGAAAAATAAGGTAATTATCTAAAAAGGAAATTAAAATTTATAAATATGTATGTGTTATGTTTTGAGTACCCAATGTTTTTAATATTTGATCTTCATAATGTAATATTAAGTAATTAGTAATTATGGTTTAAAATAATAATAATGATAATATAATTAATAAAAATTATTGATGTTTTAAAAATAAAATATATATATAACTGTATTTATATAATAATATGTTTTTATTGAATAAATATATTTTTATTGACCAATGAATTTTACTAAAATAATAAAAGATAGTTTAATAATTTAATGAAATAATAGAAAAAAAATGTTATAATAAATTAATAATAATATTAATTAAATGATTTTTATTAAAAAAAAAACCCTGCTGAACCGCGTTTTTTAAACGCCGCAGCAACAGCTGGGCCGTTCGATCTTCCTCCTCCCGATCACGGCCATCCATCCTTTTTAATGTCGCGCCGGTTCCAGGCCATCCGATCCTCTTCGGTGTAATCCTGGCTGTCCATTCCGTTCCACGTCTCTCTCCTCCACAGCTTCTTCTTCCCCGCCTCCACCTCTTCTTCTTCGTTGCATCGTTGTACCGGTAGACTAGGGTGCCTCGTTTTCTCCTCTAGGCCGGCTAGTGGACCCGCGTCTCTCCCTCTTTTCCACAGCATTGGCACCAACTCGCCTCAGATACCTCTGGCCAACAACTCCCCGAAGTCCTTCTTCTTCTTCTTCTGTTTTTTTAAAAAACCTTGGTTTCACCGAAGCAAGGTGTTTTGCACTTGAATTCTTTGATCTCTCCAACTTCTGGACCTCATCGCTGCTTCGTTTCTCCTCCTCTCCGGGCTAAGGTAAGGGAGAATTCTTTTTTCGGTTTCTTTTGTTTGAGCTTCGGTTTTATATATATATACATATATACGTGATATGTGTATATGTAGACCTTCTGTGTTTATACCTCTGGTTGCACTTGCCTCGTTGCCGCACCTACCTCTCCTCATCCCGAGCAAGGTAAGAGGCAGGTTTTATTTTGGTTTGGTTTTGTCAAGCATTGGTTTATATAAATATGTATATACACATGTTATATATTTCTGGTGTCTGTGAACCTGGTGCAATCCCAGACCATTAGATCTCCCTCTCAGCTTGAAGAACTGGATAGGAGTAAAGGCGGAAAATCCTCCTCATCGTTTCCTACCATTTCATTAAGTTTTACATAGTTATATACACTTGTTGTATAATTGTTTATAAGAATATACCGGACCATACAAACCTGTTTTACCTATTCTTAGGACTGAATCAGGGAAGGGGAGGTCTTATTGTGTTAATTTTTCACCTACATCAGTGATTATACATGAATATATATATGTATATACACTTCATGTGTATGTGTGTACATATATATATATATATATATTTGTATTCATACATATATATAACATGATACACGCATATGAACACCTTTAATTCACATGTTTATAACCCTAAATTTCTTTTCGCCTATGAAAAATGGAGTTGTCGAATGATTGCATGAACATGTAAATCACGAAATTATATGAAGCATAAAAAGATATATGTACATGCAATAATATGGATGTACATGTACATCAATGTGCATAAGGGATGAATTTGGCTCTTGTGTTTTGTACTATACAACATGATGATTTTTTTACTCAAAAACATGTTATCTCAATAAATGTATCCAAAAAAACCAATTATATACATTTTTATATGTTTAATGATGTTTAAAGGTTAGTTTGTTATCAAAATAGTACATTCATTTGAAATTTTTCTCTTATTATCGTTCTTGATAAATCAGGATTATGGTTTTTGAGAAAATTGAAATAATTCCTTAAACCTTTATATATGTGCATTTGTACACATCGACCATGTTGCTTGCAAGATTGATTTTATGCCAATAAGGGTCATATGAAAGTTAAGTTCATTTCTTTTATATAAAAATGAACCCCACTCGGTTGGCCAAACATTATTTTTGTTTAATGTACAACTTGGGAAATATTTTTGAGTATGGATTAATGTGCACTTGTGTAGGTATGTATATCATTATGTTGTCTGCAATTACAAGTTCTTTTATGATGTTTTGATAACTTTATAAAGAAAAGGGGTCATGTTATTTAATGTTCTAATACGTGTTTTTACACAATTATATACATGATTTTCCCCAATATGGACCTGATTTCGCACATTGTATCCCTAACTGCAAGTGTGTTTACATAGTTTTAATTAAACACCCACAATACCCATTTATCATCATATGTGTAAGCTATGAACGACCATGCTTTTATTGGGTACTATGATGTTATGGACTATAAAGTGATTATGTTCTTTTCCTTAAAACCCATGTTTCAATTGTTAAGACAATTTCTTATGTGTACGAATTTAGCATGCATGCCTTTGTTTACTTCTGATTGAGCTGTCTTCAAGTTATGAATAAGTATGTAAAAAGGGGGTTGATTAAGAATGCATGAAACCCTATGAATGAATGACCATGTCAAGATATTTGAGGGATGTATAGGACTTACATGTGATGGGTGCGCCCAGAATTATATAGCGCAACAAGAATGATGTGATGGGTGCGCCCGGAATTATACATCACTCCAATGCATTGGGTAAAGCAAGAGTCTCATGAGAAGTTATGTGAGACGGTCTTGCCAGTTAGCCTTGGCTTGAGCTACCATTGAAACGGGATTGGCAGTGAGCCTTGATCGTTATGTATGTTATATAGTCTTGACGAATGGTCTTGAAAAAGTCCAGTATTATGCATTCCCTCTGCATGTAATGATAATGGCCAACTAGGGGTTTAGTTGAACTATCTGGAAAACCCCTAGTTGAAAGATCCCATGACTATGAAAATGTAATTTATGTGTCAAATACTATTTTTTATATGGTAAAATGTTAGAAGAACTCTATATTCTCATGAACCATGTTATGCACGTTTTCCCTGATTAGACACAGAATTCTTTTTAGAATTTAAGTAACCTATTTTGAATATTATGCATTGTTTATTTTTCTTATGTTGCGCTCTCGGATCATGTTTAATTTTTCATTTATTTCATGTACATACTTCTCTGTGCAAGTGGTTTTCAAAAATGTCGGTTTACATGTTTTTAAGAAAAGATAATGCTTCATTTTTAGAAAAGTTTTTTATTCTCTTCAAAGGAACTGCTTTGAGAAAGATTTTTCATAAAACGTTTTTTTAAAAACCCCTTACTGGGCATATCTTCTCACCCTATGTTTTTTATTAAAAAATTTCAGGCATGGTTGGTACTAATGAATTTAATTAGAAGCACCTGGTTTCCCCGAATCCTGAGCCTCACGATCTTCTGTAGTAATGGGACATGATATTTAATTTGTATTGATGTAATGAAATATTAAGTATGTCATGTCTCATTAAGCACCCTGGGTTTGGGGGTCTCTACAGTTGGTATCAGAGGATGGGTTCAGGAAACTCTGGAAAACCAGGTGATATAAATGTATTTCTATGACTAACTAAGTAAAAATGTTATAACTTTCAGATGACTTATGTACCTACCGACCTTTTGTCACTTCCCATTGAGGCTCTAGAGAACATTGTATCTCTAGCTAGCCGTGAGAACTTTCTGAATTATGCCCAAATTCTCATGACAGGTAAGAACCTGTATGACGTGTCATACTTACCTAGGGTGCTTAGTCTTCACCGGGGATTGGGGATGGATTATCTCCTAATGATGATGAACCAATTTCCCTCTTATGCACGTCGGGGAAGGTATCACGAAAGACTCTTCCGAGTGTTCACAACTGGCGTGGAATTTGGCACAATTCTTGATAACCCCTTTTAAGAAGCAGTTTCTTCCAGAGACCTCCAAAAGGCTTAGCTGTGCCAGATTTTTCACTACGGCTTCTGGGGCCAGTTAATGGACTTTGGAGCATTGGAAAATGAGTCCACCCGATTGTCTCTTAGGCAAGGAGTGTATACCGATGTCTCCCAACTCCATACCCCTCACGGTAAACTCAGGAGGTGTCATAAATGTTCCCCCGAGTTTAGTCCTATCTGTTCAGCCTGTGTGTGGTTTGAAGAGTTTGGAAGTTTTTCCACTCTTTGTGGCATGCGTCTTGTAAACTCAGAGTTTTTCATGTAAACTTTTTCATAAATGGAAGTATTTTGTTTCCATTCATGTCTCGACCTTATCTATGTTGTTAATAGTTTCCCTTTGATTTTTTTATTTCAGATGGATGGTCAAACGAACTTCTCATCACTACCCGATGATCTGGTAGAAGTCATTTTGATCAAGGCATGCACGGTGGATTATCCATCCTTTCTCCACCTACGAGGGTCCTGCCAGCGTTTGGTCGATCTAGAAATTGGTCCAGAGATCCTTCGTTTATGTCAAGAGGATGATCGTGTCTTTCACCTCGTTTCCACTGCTCAACTCCCCTGGTACAGGAAAATGGGAAGATACTTTGAGGGCCTATTCTAGTGTTTTACTCTCGCACAGAACATTTCTGCCAGAGCGTGCTTCCCCGTGGCCGCCCAGGATGGCCAGCTTAGTGAAACCTTCATGTTCCAAGTCTTGAATCTCTGTCTCCTCAACCGCATCATCCCTCTCGACTACCTTGAGCGTGATGTGTCCAGAAGAGTTATGAATGAGATTATCTACTTGGATGTTTCCGAGCTTTTCATCGCACGAGCCTCCCTTTGGAAGCCCGTGTGTAGTACGCATGAACAATAGTTAAAGGAGTACTGTTTGAGGTGCATCTGGGCTAGGGAAACGAAAGTGCAATGTGCTATCCTTGGTATCCCGTTAACCAAGCCAGATCCGCTGTTTCGGTAGTGTTCTATGTTTGGGGTTTCTATTTTTTTTCTTTTTATGATAGAATTGCGAGGGCGCAATTCTTTGAACGGGGAAGTGATGTAACGACCCAAGAAAAACATGTTTTGATTTTTGACAAATTTGCTTTTCAATGTCACCCGTTAAGTGAACCAACAATCAACTAATAAGGTAATAATAATAAATGCATCAAATGCATGAAAACTTCTTTTATTCAAATAAGCAACATTTCGTCCACAACTACCACTGACTAAACAAGAAGATAAACAAACCAAAAATCCCAACTAAGAACCCGACTACAATAATAGAGAGACCCCTTAAAACCACTAAGAGCCCAAGAATGCGGTAGGGGTTTCGAGCGTCCATCATAATGAACATGAGGATGGCCGAAGCCACTGCAACCGTGCTGAGCACCAAGGGAATCACACTAACAATCTTTGTTTCTTCTTTAGTCACCTGGAGTGAGGGACACCCCATGACTAGACCATTTATAAGAACACCAATCCGACCGTTGAACCCAAACAGCTACAAATATGACCGTTGGTCTCTCTTATCCTCTAAGTTTTGTTTTTGACTGTTGGAAATAATAATGGCATACCCATAGAAGGATTGGAAAATTAACTATTTAATTTGCTTCAATGACATCAATGATAACTTAATTAATTTATTTCTTGTTTTCCCAGAAATGTGAATTAAGTTTTATGAAAATTAATATTATTTTTCACTACTCCCATTTTCTTAATTAGAGCAATTAAAATTTTATGTTGTAATTATATTAAAGCTAATGGGTTTTTATTTTGTCTAAAAATGTATTATCCTTGGATTTATATATATATATACATATTGCATCAAATCAAATAATTCTTCTTCTCTAAATTAAATATAATAGATAATAATAATGCGAATGTTTATAACTTGGATAAACAGTTTTGGAAGCTACGTCAAACTATAATTTCTTTTACATATGTGTTTTGTGGTGATGATATTTATATCAACACACTTTTATGTATGATTAAATGTAGTTACATTTAATGTTAAATTAATATTAATCTTTAATTAAGAAAATTAAGGTAATTAGCTAAAAAGGAAATTAAAATATATAAATATGTATGTGTTATGTTTTGAGTACCCAATTTTTTTAATCTTTGATCTTCATAATGTAATATTAAGTAATTAGTAATTATGGTTTAAAATAATAATAATGATAATATAATTAATAAAAATTATTGATGTTTTAAGAATAATATATATATATATATACCTATATTTATATAATATTATGTTTTTATTGAATAAATATATTTTTATAGACCAATTAATTTTATTAAAATAAGAAAAGTTAGTTTAATAATTGAATGAAATAAAAAAACAATGTTATAATAAATTAATAAAAATATTAATCAAACGTTTTTTTTAAAAAACCCGGCTGAACCGTGTTTTTTAAACGCCGCAGTAACACCTGGGCTGTTCGATCTTCCTCACCCCGATCACGGCCGTCCGTCCTTTTTAATGTCGCAATGGTTCTAGGCCATCCGATCCTCTTTGGTGTAATCCTGGCCATCCATTCTATTTCGCGTATCTCTCCTCTGCAGCTTCTTCTTCCCCGTGTCCGCCTCTTCTTCTTCGTTTCATCACTGTACCAGTATACTAGGGTGCCTCATTTTCTCCTCCAGGCCGGCGAGTGGACCTGCGTCTGTCCCTCTTTTCCACAGCGTCAGCACCGACTCGCCTCAGATACCTCAGGCCGACGACTCCCCGAAGTCCCTCTTCTTCTTCTTCTATTTTTTTTAAAAAATCCTTGGTTTCACCGAAGCAAGGCATTTTTCAATCGACTTCTTTGATCTCTCCGACTTCTGGACCTCATCGCTGCTTCGTTTCTCCTCCTCCTCTCCGAGCTAAGGTAAGGGAGAAGTTCTATTTCAATTTCTTTTGTTTGATCATCGGTTTTATATATATATGCATATATACATGATATGTGTATATGTATACCTTCTGTGTTTATACCTCTGGTTGCACTTGCCTCATTGCCGCACCTCCCTCTCCTCCTCCCCGAGCAAGGTAAAAGGCAGGTTTTATTTTGGTTTGGTTTTGTCAAGATTCAGTTTATATAAATATGTATATACACATGTTATATATTTCTGGTGTGTGTGAACCTGGTGCAAACACAGGCCATGAGATCTCCCTCTCATCTTGAAGAACTAGATATGAGTAAAGGGGGAAAATCATCTTCATCATTTCCTACCATTTCTTTATGTTTTACATAGTTATATACACTTGTTGTATAATTGCGTATAAGAATATACAGGACCATACAAACCGGTTTTACCTATTATTAGGACCGAATCAGGGAAGGGGAGGTCTTCTTGTATTAATTTGTCACCTACATCAGTGATTATACATGAATATATATATGTATATACACTTCGTGCGTATGTGTGTACATATATATATATATATATATATATTTGTGTTCATACATATATATAAGATGATACACGCATATGAACACCTTTAATTCACATGTTTGTAACCCTAAATTTCTTTTCGCCTATGAAAAATGGAGTTGTTGAATGATTGCATGAACATGTAAATCATGCAATTATATGAAGCATAAAGAGATATATGTACATGTAATCATATGGATGTACATGTACATCAATGTGCATAAGGGACGAATTTGCCTCTTGTGTTTTGTACTATATAACATGATGATTTATTTTCTCAAAAACTTGTTATCTCAATAAATGTATCCAAAAGAACCAATTATATACATTTTTATATGTGTAATGGGGTTTAAAAGTTAGTTTGTTATCAAAATAGTTCATTCATTTGAAAATTTTCACTTATTACCGTTCTTGATAAATCAGTATTTTGGTTTTTGAGAAACTGGAAATAATTCCTTAAAATTTTATATATGTGCATTTGGACACATCGACCATGTTGCTTGCCAGATTGATTTTATGACAATAAGGGTCTTATGAAAGGTAAGTTCATTTCTTTTATATAAAAAGAAACCCCGCTCAGTTTTCCAAACATTAATTTTGTTTAATGTACAACTTGGGAAATATTTTTGAGTATGGATTAATGTGCACATGTGTAGGTATGTATATCATTATGTTGTATGCAATTAAAAGTTCTTTTATAAAGTTTTCAAACTTTATAAAGAAAAGGGGTCATGTTATTTAACATGCTAATAAGAGTTTTTACACAATTATATACATGATTTTCCCCAATATGGACCTGATTTCACACATTGTATCCTTATCTGCATGTATGTTTACACAGTTTTAATTAAACACCCACAATACCCATTTATCATCATATGTGTAAGCTATGAATGACCATACTATAATTGGGTATTATGATGTTATGGAATGTTATGTGATTATGTTCTTTTCCTTAATACCCATGTTTTAATTGTTAAGAAAATTTCTTATGTGTACGAATTTAGCATGGATGTCTCAGTTTACTTATGATTGAACTTTATTCAAGTTATGAATAAGTATGTAAAAAGGGGGTTGATTAAGAATTCATGGAACCCTATGAATGAATGATCGTGTCAAGATATGTGAGGGATGTATAGTACTTACATGTGGCGGGTGCACCCGGAATTATATAGCGCAACAAGAATGATGTAACGGGTGCGCCCGGAATTATACAGCGCTCTAATGCATTGGGTAAAGAAAGAGTCTCATGAGACGTTTTGTGCGACGGTCTTGGCAGTTAGCCTTGGCTTGAGCTACCATGGAAACAGGAATGGCAGTGAGCCTTGACCGTTAAGTATGCTATATGGTCTTGACGAAAGGTCTTGACAAAGTCCAGTATTATACATTCCCTCTGCATGTAATGATAAAGGCCAACCTGGGATTTAGTTCAACTAACAAGACAACCCCTAGTTGAAAGCTCCCATGACTATGAAAATGTAATTTATGTGTCAAAAACTATTTTTTTATATGGTAAACTGTTAGAAGAACTGTATATTATCATGAAACATGTTATGAACGTTTTCCCTGTTTATCCACATAATTATTTTTAGAATTTAAGTAACCTTGTTTGAATATTATGCATTGTTTATTTTTCTTATGTTGCACTCTCTGATCATGTTTAATTTAGGGTTTATTTCAAGTACGTAATTCTTTGTGCAAGTGGTATTCAAAAATGTCGGTTTACATGTTTTTAAGAAAAGATAATGCTTCATTTTTAGGAAAGTGTTTTGTTCTTTTCAAAGGAACTGCATTGAGAAAGAGTTTTGTTAAAACGTTTTTTTAAACCCCTTACTGGGCTTATTTGCTCACCCTACGTTTTTGTTTAAAATTTTTCATGCATGGTTGGTACTAATAAAGTTAATCAGAATCAGCTGGTTTCCCAGAATCCTGAGCCTCTTGATCTTCTGTAGTAATGGGACATGATATTTAATTTGTATTGATGTAATGAAATATTAAGTATATCATGTCTCATTAAGCACCCTGGGTTTGGGGGTATCTACAGTCACACGGTCTACGTGTTGTCCTTTTTCCAAAACTATATAATTCCTAAAACATTTCCCAATAAGAGATAAAATGTTCAAAAATAACCATAACATAATTTAACCTCAATTTTACCTCATGCCTTTCATCTTCCATCATAACATATAGTAACCCATAATTACCTAAAAACTAAGGATCATATAAACCCTAATGGTTACCATTAGAATTATCACATGAACTTCCACATCGAGTTGGTTCTCTCATACCAGATGCATTAGAGAACTCCCCAAGGTTCAAGTGGTTGATCATGACTCCTGATAGTTGGTTTAGAATAACCATGAGATTTCTCATTGAATCCCCCATTTCATCCAGTCTCTTAGTCAGAGAACCACCACAGTTTCCTTCAAATCCATTGTCACTTTGGCGCCTGCTAGATCCATCCATTTACTAAAACCATAAATGTCAGTGTGAGTATATCAACAAAATCATCATGTACTAATGAGGAATATAAACACTAAGATATACGCACTCATTCACTTTATCTAAAAACTATGACTCTTTCTGAAATCCTAACCATTATGGTAATGTCACTTATGTTTAGATAATACCATAACCTCTAATGTTATCTAAACCGACTTCTGATACCAACTATAAGGCCCCGGCCTTAAACCATACTTAATTTTGAATTAAATTAATAATTCACATTTAGGATCTTTTCAGGTTTAGAGTTTTATAGAACTAGGACATAACTATTACATCTCAAAATATTACAAAGTAGACACTTCTACTATGTTTCCATAAAAAACTATTAATAGAAACATGTCTAGTTCCATGTTTTAGAGAGGATGTCTTTCCCTGATCCCATCCTTGGCCCTATTCATCTTTAAGTCCCGTGTAAAACATTTCCAAAACTTGGGATGAGCATAAAAAGCTCAGTAAGGGATATAAAAATATGGAAAGGAAACATGAGTACATGTATACATAAGAATCAATGAAATCATACTTTACTCATAAAACATAATCACTTTAGCATACCTCATCAAATCATGAATAAAACATAGAAATCGTAAGGCATAAAGGTAACTCGAGGAATTCATAACATTCTTATGTAGGGATTAACCCTCTTGGTTACATTTGGAATACCCATCATAGTATATTCCCTGAATCTCTTTGGATAAACCTTAATGTTTAACCCCTTCACGTTACCCAATGCATTGGAGAGCTATATCGGGCTCACCCACCATGAGTTTATCACAGAACCACCCATTTTCATAACAATGCCCAAGAACCATAACATAAATGTATCACATAAAACATGAATACAGGAATCATAACATTTCCACATTTCAATCACAATATAACATTTTAGGATATTGAAATAATGAATCCCTTTAAAAAAAAATTTCAAAACCATTTAAAACATTTGATAAAGAGATTATTGAATCAAAGTGTCCCATTCCACCTTGAAGCTTTTAAAATTTTAAACCATTAAAATCTATATAAATAAATCCTTAAAACCATTTTGAAAACATGGATATTAATAAGAACAAATCATTAAAACATTTAAAGCAATATTTTGGTTAAAGGGTTTTTAAAAAAATTAGAGACACTTGAATACAATAATTGAGGAATAACATTTAATCAAAACTTTATAATATAATGAGAAATAAATGGATTCATGATATAATACTCCAATGGATAGTATATACACCATATAAGAGTAAATTGGTGCATAACAACAATTAAGTCTCAATAGAAATGTAAAATGTTATGAAATCCCTTATAAAGAAGGTATCCCTAAATTAAGGATAAATCAATCTCAAAATTATGTGTGAAAAACATAAATACCCCCAATATAAGTGGATATTAAGTGTAAAAAAATAAAATTTCATTCACACATATTCAAAGGATGACATATTCAATAACTACATGTTGAACCCAAAGAAATTGAAATTGGGTTTAAAAGTTCCTTTGGTAAAATTCGACAGCCTAACGACGTCACTTCAAAATTTAGAAAAATGAGTCGATGAGAGATAAAAAGGGTATCTCATCACTTGGAAATAAAATTTACATAAATAAATATATAGAAGAACATATTCCAACATAATAGTATGTGAATTAAAAGACATAACAAAATAAGTCTTTTAAAAAGAGGAGGGTGAAAGGTTTTTTTACTGACTTGGGTAACTATCGAAACGTACACCCCATTAAAGAAGGGTCGTACAATGAATATGTAAATAAACATAAAGGAAATTATATTACACAAAGAGTAAAATAATGGGAAGTACATACACCACTCAAAGGAACTGGTGTAAAATGTAGCATAAATCTCACGAGAATAAAACTGAGAAGAAAAATCCCTTACGAAAACTCGCCAGCCTAATGACCCCACATAAAAAGTCCAAAATTGGATTGATGAGATCAAATAGGGTCTCTAGACATATTAAAATAAAATGTACAGCAAGAAGAATATAGAATAACATCCCCCAACATAAAAAATAAGATCTTAAAAGAAGTGACATAAAGGAGAGTACTTAAAAAGAAAGAGGGAGGTTGGATCTTTTATGAAAATTCAGCAGCCTAACGGCGCCACTCAAAACATCCTAAATGGATTGATGAGAGAAAATAGGGTCTCTCAGCATATTAACAAAAAAACTATAGTAATAGTAATATAAAATAACATCCCAATGATAATAAAGATGATCTTAAAAGGAATGACATAAAAGTGTGTACTTAAAAAGAAAGAGGTGGAGGATCCCTTACAACGTGTCCGACATGACTCGATCATTCTTTAATCTCCTGGATAATAAAATTAGGTCAATTATTAATTTCATAAGGACATACTTGAAATATTATTATTCTTTTCATATCACATTTTATAATTTTATAATAATTGGTTAATAAAGTGAGTTCATATTAGATGTTTTTGTCGATGTTCGGTACATGAGTAAAAATTGAACTTGTTGGAAAATAATTTTTCATGTAGTTATAGGTACCTCATATACAGAATAGTATTGATGTTTTAAATATCATATATGTCCCGTATATATTCAATTTATACTATTCTATAACATTTTTAGATAAAAAAAGTAAAAGCACCGTTCATGGAGACGGTAGGCCGTACGTACGCATGAACGCTACTTTCTTTTTTTTTCATATTAATTGAATAAAAAAAATGAGATAGATATATATTATAAATCCAGAATGATATTAATAATTTAGATTTAATATATTAACTATATATCCATTATATATATGTACTGATAATAGTACATAAAATTTGGAGATAAGAAATGAAATGTACCGTTCATGGAGTCGGTAAGCCGTACGTACGCATGAACACTACATTCAATTTTTTTTTGTATTCAATGGAATGAAATAATAATGATATAAAGTTATATTAAAAATCTAGTAGGATATCATATGTAATACCATTAATTCCATCCTTCATACGTCCCACATATGGCATTAACGAATCAAATCACTTTTAGGGGGCAGTAGTCTGCACTTCCTAAAATGAAGATATCACATTTACTCATAATGGAAACAATAAAGGTAGTCCATAAATGAAAAATACTGAAGAATAAGTAAAACATAAACATATTATATATCATATATAAATATAATGACATCTTAATGGCCACCTTTGAAGGTGTTAAAAGAATATTGAATAATCATCATTTGGTGAGGCAGTAATTCGCCATCCACAGAAACAATATGTTCTTTAACCATTAGACAAGGGTGTGTGTAAGTGTAGCTTGAATCCTTCACATAAAAAAAATCTTATTATATTTAATATACTGGCGTTGTTATAAAAGAAAGGAATAAAAATAGTTTAGAGGGTTGGAGAAGCAAAATAAAACATAAGAACACAAGAGAGGACACGACCTTTAAATCAAGTAAGTCTCTTTGATTTGAGCTCAAAGGCTTCCTTGGAAAGGATTCTGCCCAAAGTGAGGCTTCAATGATGAAGAGAGGGATGTGGAGAGATTAAATGGGCAGTGGTTGGCCGAGATAAAGGCTTGATAGGTGTGGGTAAGGGGGTATAGGTGGGGGTCTTTTATAAGAGGAGAGGAGGGGCACTCTTGGAAAGTTATAAAATATTACTTTATTATACAATGATTTTCGGATTTTAAAGGTCCCAAGAAGATATATTTCGAGGCTAAGGTGATAAGGTTTTTAAATCCACCCATATGATATGTTTTTGACAAGTTTAGGTCTTACATTTTAAATTATCATTACATTTAATGTAAATCGTTAAATAATGAGGTAATCACTGCATCATCATGGTGTCTTAAATAATTTAATTTATTTAGAGTCTAAAAATTATAAAAAAAATTTCATGATGTAGGAAATCTTTTTATATTTATAATGAATATTTATAGTGAAAAATATTACTTGTATATCCCCATTTAAATTTTTTTTAGTAAAACTACACATGTTTGTGTCATTTTAATTTAAACTTTAAATAAAAAGTTATTTATGTCATTTTCCTACCAAAGTGGCTCCATGGGGTCCCCAAGTTGACCCATGGATTTTATTGGTCGTCCATGACACATCCAATGAGGGTAGGACATTTTTCTATGTCATTTCATATTATTAAAACATTATTTTTGCCTTAAATTACACTAATTACCTTTAATCGCGATTAATAAAACTTAAAAATTACTATTCACCAAAAATTATTTTAATCTCATTGAACCGAATTTTACTTATTAATGACAACCATGTATGTAGGATTTTTGAAAATCAATTCACAGAAGTGGAAAAGTTTCATTTAAAATAAAAATTAGTTTCTTTAACTACCACTTAGTGGTTTCACTATTCATCAAAAATTGAAGTTTTTTAGAAAAAAACCAAAAATTCACCCTAAGATATATTTGATATTCCAAATTCAAAAATGATGTATATTTTAAAAAATCAAAACATATAATTTGCATTAATTAATTTAATAAGTAATTCCCGCTTTCAAAACAAATAGCGTGTTTTAAGAAACAATATCTATTAAAAGATTGACACTAGTTAAAGTCCAATGTCAAAGTGCAATTAATTTCAATGACCACTATTGGATTAAATGGTAAAAATATATTATAATTGGACTTTAAAACAAATTCAAAATCTAATATAATCATATAAATAAATTAGATTAAAAATAGTTTTTGAATTAAAATACAACATTTTTCAGTATTCATCAAAAAATGAACTTTATCGGAAAAATACCAAAAATTTACACAATGTAAATTTTGATGTCCCGATTCTAAAGAAGAATTTTATTTGGTCCAATATAACATATGAAAATTTCAAAAAGTGGATTTAAAAATCCTTCGCCATCAAAAGGTGATTAATCGACCTTTTAAAGAATATTTGAATATTTACGCTTAAAATTGTATTCATTCACATTTTAAGCCTCTAACATTTATTGGATAAAAGTAAAAAAATTTGACAAACATATATAATCATTTTGTAGTTAATTCCATTCATTACCGCCATTACAACGGCTAGACGTTAACTACCATTTAAAATAATATTATATTATTATTAGAGTGCAGCACAAGATTCCCAAGAAACTCGTTGTTGCGTATTGGGTACGCCATCGAGCATAGTGTCCCATTAAAGTAATATTAATATTTTATTCACAAATATGGATAAATATGAAAATGTCATGTTCTTTATTTACCTGGGGTCTTACAATTACTCCAACAACGAATTCATAATTTTAATCAAGGACCTCCTAGAATTCATGAAAATGATGGTGTAATCAGCATACATAAGGTGTGAAATTTGCTGAGCTGTCATTATACTTTAGAACACTAGAGTCTCTCCTCTACTCATTTTCCTGTGGTCGAGATTGCTAAGGAAATCCTGTGATAAGATGAAATTGGTAGGAGTTATCGGGTCAACTTGTCTTAGAACTCATGTATTCTTGAAGAATGTGAAATATTTATCCATGAATGTGATAGACATCCATTCTGAGATGAAACAACGATAGACCAGATCAACATTCCAGGGGGAGAATCCCATGCCACCAATCACTTTATTAATAAAACCCCACTCAATATGGCCAAAAGAATTATTCATGTCCAACTTGATGATGATGTTGGAGCCACGAGATTTGGGATGAATATCTCTTACCATTTCCTGGGCAAAAGAAATGGCGCCTTGAATGGACAGACACTTCATGAACTCATGCCACTCCATGGAGATCTACATTGAGAGATGGGAAGACAGCCTTTTGTTGATGATATTTTCCAGAATTTTTTATAGAAAATTTCATAGGCTCACTGGTCTATAATGAGATAATGAGGAGGGATTCTTGTTTTTTGGAAAGATCACCATCGTATTAGTTCACGCCACCCACATAAAATTACCTCCCCTAAAAAAATATTCAATTTCAGTGATAGTTCCCGCTTTCACCACTTCCCATGAGGCATGATAGAAGGAGCCCGAGATCCCATCTCGTCATGGGGAACTATCCAGATGAATATTCATCATGGCATTAAATAACTCATTTTCATCAGGTATGGAGTTCATCGACTCATTATTCTGATCTAAAACAGTTGTAGGAATCAATGTGAGGATCTCATTATCCCTTACTATAAACTCGTTTGGCATCCGAGAGTAAGGATCTATCATCAGATTCTTGAAATAGTCGAAAGCCTAGGTCCCCACAATGTCTCTTTCATCAGTATATGATCCATCATCCAACAACAAGTTTGTCTTGATATTCCTCCTTCTCTCATTAAAATAGGTGTGAAATAATACCTTATTACTTTCACCTTCTCTAAGCCATTTAATTCTCGAAGATTCCCTTTCCATGCATTTTTGGGAAAATAGAAACTCTGCCACTACGCCCTTCTTAACAGAGCGATCCCCAAAAATATGATCATCCCATGAACGTTCCAGCTAAAGCTCAAGTTTCTCCACCTCCTGCATAGCATCTATGCTGGAACTATCTATAGAGGGGATTCCATTCACCCACACATGGAGGAGGGATATTTATTAGTATATATATATATATATATATATATATATCTTTTTGTAGATATTTGTGTATGGTGTAAATATCACATTCTTCGACGTACAAGTATTTTTAATGGAAAATAGATTCGATCAATTATTCTCTTCAATATGTTCTCCTTTTATGGAATATAGAATAATCCACATGATATTTATATTTTGATATTATTAATATTAGATTACCATATGTTTCACCTTTTCATTCTTGTTTCTCTACCTTATTATTTATGTTCCCAGAATATGGAAACTTCTATGATATAGTTGAAATAGAGAATAAATCCTAAAACATCCCATAATATCTATGCTCTCCATATTTTTTGAAGCTTCATGGTTAAATGTTAGTGACTCAATAATCTCCATGAATATAAATTCTTCAAGAAACATATTTATTTCTTATAAAATGATAAAATCAAATTTCATTTAATTCATTAGAATATCAAAAAAATTCCCATATTTAACATCAACTATAATCATGGATTTTAATTCATAGAATCATAGTTTAAAAATTTGATGAAAATTCATGAATCGTCTAAAATAATAGCATTCCTTAATAAATATCCCAAGATAATAATTCTAAAATATTACATATACTATAAGATAAACTATTTCATACAAATTGATCATCCAAAATGACCATTGAAATCACTTGAATCCTGATACTACTTCATTCAACAATATTTACCTTGAGAAATTTCCTTTAAAAATGATCAATAAGAAAACCAAATCATTGATTTCCATTGTATCTCAAAAACATCAATACATACCCTAGTTAACTCCTTAAAATGTTGGTTTTCAATTATTCATTTTGATCATTCTTGAGACGTGTCATTTACTTATAAATAAATGTTTGAATGACTTGAAAATTACCATAATGGACCTTATCAGGTTATAAATGTAAAACCCAACTCAAAAAACCCTCTATTTTAGTTTTTACTACTGTATCCTCAATGTTTTACATTAGAGATCGAAATCATTGTAGTAAAAATGCAATGTTAAATTGTTAAATTCTATTTCCAAATCCCCAGGTGTTGCATGAAATTTACTATTCTAATTACACTAAAATTATGACCACTATAGAATTAAAATCCTTTCTATTTTACACATGTATATTTTCAATTTGAAGCACTAGCCTAAATGCCAATTACATCATCAATATTTTTTTCAGATCTAAAATGAACTAAATAAAATCACCACAATGTGGTCTAATCCATGGCGATTGCTTCATTCACCAAACCACTTTCATTCATCATCAGATATTTTATATAGTCATTAAAAAGAAAAATGCATAAAACTCTTTGAAACATCTCTATTTTCCATTACAAAACTCCATTATAGGAACAAAATTTAATATTAGAAAATAATACCAACTACTAGTCTACTTCTAGAGTTCTTATTGTTGGATCTAAGAGATATAATCACCAAAAACATCTTTTAAAGATAAAAAATCTATGATAATAAACTTTAATACATATTGACACAAATATAACTCCATACAATTAGAAAGATCTATTTTTTAATAAATTCAACCATGATTTTACATAGATTTTATTTATAATTTTACTTTCATCAATAACTATGTTATCTGTCTTGTCATCCCAGCTATCAACCTACATAGTCAAAAATTAATTCTATATTTTCAAAAACTCTAATATGAACCTATATGGTTTCAAAAATCACCCCTTGGTTTTTTTTTTGACAATATAACCAAATCGTCCCCCCTATATAAATAAAATACAAAGGCTTTACTTCATTCAACTTCAAATTTTATCCCCCTAAATACTTGGGTTATATGGTAACAAATATCTACTTTTGTTTGGTGTAAACCCCCACTTTTTTCAAGATTAAATAAAAAATTGATTCAAATTTTCATAGACATCCCCTTTGGTAATAATTTGATTCTACATATGTCTTCCTCCCCCTTTGAAATTATTATTGGGTATCTTAATGGGATTCCATTCCTTTTTTGAAGGTATCTATTTTAAATCCATCCATTTATAAAATAACATTAATTTTTTTTGATTCAACCACTCGTTTTTAACTAAATACTAAATTTTGTAATTATTACGAAATTATGTTTGGACTTCCAATTATATTATACTCCTCAAATATAACATCTATGAAAACTAAAATATCTAAAACCATTTCAGTGATTGAATTTACCGATTATCATTTCGCTAGTCAACAAATCCTCTATGCCGACTAAGCCCGAGATTGTTGTAGAAAAACAAACACTATCTTAACATTTATAAATCCATATATGTCACTAATTGATACCTATAATACCATATAATCTTGAGATTTCCACTTAAAAAAACAATCTATGATCTCATCAAATATTCACACAAAACATTAGTTAATAAATAAGAAATTAAAAACTGTTATAAACACAACACTTAGAGAATCAATTAATACCTCTAGTTAAATATAATATATTGATACCACATCAAGTTAAATACTTTAAATGATTCCTCATTCATATATAATACCTTGAATCCTTTGAAAAATCAACACAATATCATATAGAAATATATAATTATCACTTCAGACCATTTATTGAGATAATTTGCAACCTAGTGATATCACTTATTGAGAATTACCAAACGAATAAAATTATAATGGTTTCTTGAAATTATTTTATTAAAATTATAATGGTTTCTTGATATATAAAATTCCTTCCATTATGAAATTATAATGGTTTCTTGACATTATTTACAACTAGAAAATGCATTCCATTATGAAATTCTCGCATAGTTTCTTAAAATTTTAATGGTTTCTTGACATTATTTTGTTTATTATGAATTATCCTTGGAAGAATTATTAAAATATGATATCAATTGAGGAATATCATACCTCTAACTCAAGTCTATTTCAGTTATTTACAAAATTTTATAGTGGATTTATTAATTATTTTACAATTATTTACAATATTTTCCCTTATCCAGGGAATTACAATTTCTCTCTTCTTCCCATTAAAGTGAGAGGGTTAATCATTACCAATACCATATTTTCCCATGTAATGTAATCTTTTTGGAATGCTAATATCTTAATTTTCTCCTTTTATATGACATAATTATCTTTCATTTCACTATCATGTGTGAAAAGATAGAAAAATAACAAAAATAAAAAATCATTGAGTTTAGTCTTAAACTTGGAATTAATTGTTCTAATTTATTATTCATTTATTTTAACTCATCCTCTAACTTCTTAATCCTTTTACATTTGGATTCAAAATAAAAATCCATATGATTATTTTGTTTCTCCCCCCTAGACATATCATCTTCTAATGCATGTGATAGTATTTTAGGCATACGAATATGCTCTTTCATCTTATATTTCATTTGATAAATAAAATATTTATATAATTTCATGGTTTTTTAAACTTTTGTTTCTGGTTAACATTGTATTACGGGTTTCTAAAAAGTTATTCCTTCTTTTATTTCAATATTTGAATGAATTTTTATTTCTGGCATTTCAGTTTTGGAAAATATTAGAGTTCATGCACTTTGGATTCCAAAACATCCTACTCTTCAATAATCCTTTTGTGTAAAATTTTCAACTTTTCAACCTCAACAATTAGAGCTTTTATATGGATCTCATGAGATTTCTCACATCCTTATGATTTATATTCCGTGCTCTTATCTGTGGATTAATCTCATATTAAAAGTAGAAAACTTATAATTTTTTTCTTTTAGGGATATCCTCCTCAAAAACGGATCCATAATCACATGTTACACTAGCCAATTAAATCATTACTAAAACTATATTAAATGATTTAATAAATTCACAATCTACAATTTTAATACCTTTCATTGCCATTAGTGTTATTATCCTTCAATTTAATATCACTTTTTTTTTAAAAAAAAAATATATCCGAAATATGGAATTCCTCCCAATATTTACATCATTTTTAGATTATTATTTTTTCTATTGATTAAAATAATGCAAGTTTAGAATAAATCATTAAATTCAAGAATCAATCAAATTTGTTAATATAATGAAATATCCAATAAAAGGTAAACAAAATATTTGATACCATTTGATAGGTCCTATCAAGGACTTTGATGAGTGGTACCTTAAGTGGGGGGGGGGGTGAATCAGGGTTTGTAATATTATTCAAATATAATCATTCTTCTTTAAAATTCCACTCCCTCGTCTATTCATGGCCTCTAAAATATAAGGCTCACTTCTCCTTCACTTATTTTAACTATTTATCCAATTATTAATTCTTACCTTTAGAAAATATTATCCATGTTTCTTAACCTATGTTGTGATAATACATGGAGATTGGAATTGAATATTCATTCCATGAACTTTACCATATAATAAATAAAATATCCCTCACCTAGAAAATAAAATTATGGTTTTACTAGATACTATCACCTTGTCAAAAGAGATTGAAAATTTGATCTACATGTCCTATATTATTTTTCACTAAGGGATGGATATTCCTAAAAAAATGTTCCCATCCTAGTGGCATGGTAGTAAGAACCTCCCCCTAGGATTATGATGTGTTTTTTATCCATTACTATCCAAAAGGTTTTAAAAAATAAAAAACCAATTTTAAGGGACTTATGGATACCATTTTTTCCTTAAAAATCATTCTTGTAGGAACCTCATATTTAGGGGTGTAGTTCACTTTATATGATTCTATTTAAATTTTCATGGATCCCAAATCGACATACATACAAACAAATAATGACCTTTTTAATTCATGATTTATTTCAAAAAAAATGAAATTGGTTAAGGGATAATTCCAATGAAGTACTTTTCTCCAGTTGTGAAGCATCACTTAGTTCACAAAGTGATTTTGATATTTTACGAATTATTTATCCTATAATTTTTTTCCTCCATGAATCATGGTATCTACTCTATGAATCACCAAACCCTCCCAAGAAACAAATTCATTTGCTGTCTGAGGTGTCCTATTTTTTTCATTTTATGTACAGTTTTTATTTGAATCTTGAGGCATCCTTTTCCAACATCTCGTATAACATTTTTATTTGTTGTTTCAGTTGTTATTTTAATCCCTATATAGAACATGACATATAATTATATATACTATTAATCCCCTATATGATATTCTATTAGGAAAATCATTTAGTAAGAAGATTACCAGAGAATTACTTATAAATACCTAATGCCTAACTTAGAACAAAATCTATACACATATAGGGAATTCATGAGACACATCCTTAGAGAAACTCATGAAATACCAAGTATAAATTTGGGAGAGTGAATGACCTTAATTAAAAAATATTCTAAATGAATTTTTTGAATAAATATCACAAAATCTCTTCACAAATAAATTATGTGAGGGAACCTTGTGAAGTATGCTATGCATTCAAATATTTTTTGGAATAATATTTTGTGAATATCTATGAAGAATATTATATGAGGATTATACCCTTTTGAAGTTCTATATAGCAAAAAATATGCGGATAAACCCTTTAAAAATCACTATGAAGACAGTTATATATATAACCCCTATGAGACTTTCCCTTTTTAATCATCCATTTATGAGGATACTCCCATGAGATGTCCATCAATCCATTTTTAGGGTATCTACCTCACACATTTGATGGGAATAAATGTCATGCTACAATCTCCGGCCATCTTCTTTTTTTCCTTTTCTTCCATCACTAATCGCTATGAAAAATCCATAGTCGCACTGTGATCTTTTTAGACTATGCCAAACATATTTTTGGTTGTGATATCTGAGGCCCCAAACATGGACCTATACAATACCGTTAGTCAAACTTATTCTCATGCTTTCTTAAAATTCCTTTGGTCAAGATGCTACTTATAAATTCTATGAATTATTTAACTCTGGAAACTCCTCATAATATACACATTCACCATGAATTGAGATAATCCCCATGGAATCTTCCTTCATGGAACCAATATTATACATCCATTAATGATTTATACATAATATATATAAGCATCCTACCAGGTGTAAGAAACAACCTTTCTATATTATATTTCACCATTACTAACCGATAGAATGAATCCCACATTTACCTCCTTCATGTAGTAATCCCAGGCACACAATTTCACCTAAATCATGTACTAGGTCAGGTGTCTTTGGCCAAAACCATTGTGTAAGACCTAATTAGTCTCTTATTGTTTTCCCTTTCATGATATAATAAACCCAATATGGATGATCGTGTATAATCCCCACTCAATCACCAACTGTGTGCTCCAATGTAATATGCCTAATTTTTTCCACTTATTTCACGCACCAAACACAACTCACATGGGTTTGGAGGCTTAGATGATCATTCTATTATCACAATTGTGGTCTAATATAGAAATAACCAGCTAGTACTAGTTCCATGAACCTAAATTAAATATTATACAACCTTACCACACAATGTTAAACTATATAGAGAATTCCTATCACACAACCTTAAAAAGTGAAATTAAAACATTCTTGGATTTTATTCTTAAAACATGATAGGTATGACACCTCTCTTAGGCTCAAACTAAATATACTAAAAATTACCTTTTCTATTATGTAATGAAATTGATATTAACCTTTTTAGTTATGTTAATTTACTCCCTTCAATTTCCTCATATGAACCTAGAGTTGAGATTCCACTCTTAGTTACTTAGTAAACTTGTCTTGAGATACTCCTCCCAGTTTCCTCATAGACTCATGGAGTTGAGATTTTAATCATGGTTCCATTATACACCTCGAGTTATGTTACTTCACTTTATGTCCTCATATGAAGCTTGGGTCATTATTCTCCTATTATTTCCCTAATACACCGTAAGTATATATACCTCTCTCAGTGTCCTAATATGTGCCTTGAGTCAAGATTCTCCTCTGGGTTCCATAATATACCTCATGTTGAGATAATCCTCTTGGTTCCCATATATGGGACTCTTATTGAGTGTAATACCCAAACTATGTTAGTTAAATATTATATGACTAGTATATGTCCCCTTTATACTAATGAGAATAAGTATAATCATTCTTTTCTATTGAAATGATAGAGAATCCTATGGTGATCATCCAAAGATGACTCATTCTGTATCTTATTTTATTTCTGTCAAACATGATGAGATAGAAAGACCTTTTCATGAGTAAGTACTATACCAAAAAAATATAGGAACCTTTAAACTGGTATTCTACTAAGTATGAATTTACAGATATTATAATTAGCCCTTGAAATATATCATTAAATGGTACAACATGTCCCATTAAGTGTCACCACACTACATGGGTTCTAATTCCATTTATAGGAAAATGTAGGAAGCCCAATCAAAATAGAGATTATAACCCCAACAAAATTACTATATCTATAGATTTTGATAAATTACATAGTCACCAAATATATGGAATTATACTATATAATCATGAACTAAAAAGAGAAATACAGAGAACCTCTATCACAAATACATGATCACGTCTCTACATGGATTTGATCAGATCATCAGTATAGAGGAAACCAGTATTATATTTGTATTTTTAAGGATTCAAAGAAACATATTTAATCTATAATTGGGTCTATGGGTATTTACGAATCCCCTAAAAAGGGTGAGATGTTCTAGACCTCCAACCCTCTTGAATAATTCATATTCAATAGAATCATTGTACAGACACCCCAATGATCTCCTACCTTTACAAATTTTGACCACAAGGCTGCTCAATCAAAAATTTCATAGATGAGGGAAAAATCATATTTTTTATTAGATATATAATGATGAACCCATCATGAATCCATTAACAATTAATGTAATTGATCAGAAGTGCACTCTAACTTATGATGCTGCTTTGATGGATTTATTGTTTGTGTTTCCTTTTCATGACCATCAAAACTCCATACAATCTAAATGGCATCCCAAAATGCACCATTTAATTCCATTTTCATATAATAAGTAGGAAATATCCAAAAGGGTACCTGAAGCTTTTACAAAAAACCATATAACACACCAATCGTACACCTTAACTACCATTTAGACCATGCCCTAATGTCCCCCATGTACACTATCACTAACCCAGCTCCCCAACCCAAGTTAGTGAATGTTCTAGTTTGGGAATACAATATAAAAATCTCCATAAAAACTATTTAGGAAGATCATAAAATCTACCTGAGTATAAAACCACATAGATATGATTATTGATGACATTTTGTGAAGAAGTAGGTGCCCCTTGTTTCCACATCCTACTCTTATATATTAATATCCTTGGAGTATATTAAAAAATAATTCCTTTACATTAGGGAGATAGAGGAGGATATCCATAATGAAGAGGAAACTACCTAGAAGATTGAAAAAAGGGTCTTATCTAACATAGTAATCACTACCGATTTGTGAAACAATTTCTACAAAATTTTATAGAGGATATTGTTTATTCCCCATTCATTTCGATTATGGAATCCAAAAAGATAACCAATTGAGGGAATCCATTAATTACAACTCTAATGTTGGATTATATATCTTATACCACCAAAAACCTTGAGGACCATCACTATATCCTCATAATGGATCCGGTTTATTTCCAAATTATCACTATTCAGATGCAATAAAATTCATTAAAATTAGCTTTGGTGTTTGAAAAATACCAAGGGGATTCCTAGCCCACAAATATGTGGTGAGATTTTCACTATTTTTTACCATAAAATAATCTTCAATTTCATCAAGTAAGTAGGATAACACTATTATTTTGGACACTTCTCTTACAGGTGAATCCATGTTTCATGCTTATGTTTCATATCAGTAAATTTCCTAACCATTATGCAAAATGATGTTATAAAAAATGATATTATCAATGAAGAGATAATGGAAGCCACATACACTTACCACCAACCACCCTAAAATGTTGAATCCATTTTAGAAAAAAAGAATATTGAAAATTTTGAGGAATGAATAGAAAAACATAAGAAGATCCTTGGTCTTAGGGGAATCATCCTCATTAAGTATGATCATCATTATGAAGTCATTGTACTTTCTAATGATGAATGAATTTAATGAGAGGATATTTTTTGAGCCAAAAAGGTTGAATTGATCCACCCCAAAAACGTGAAATCATACCAGTCATCCCTTATGGCTGTCGAGCTAATTAGTTATCAAGAGTTCCCATTATTGGGGATATATAAATTTCCTATATAGTAACACCACACATTGTTGACTAAGGAAGCAGTATACTAGGAATTAATAGTTGATTTAAATGATTGTTTAAATTCTCTTAAAAAATGTTGAACAAATGAAAAATTATATAGGAAAACCTATCTTATGTTATCTCTTCAGAATCTATCCCAAACTAACATCAATAAACTATGATTCTATAAATTCAATGGAATGGGAGAAATAGAGTAGAATCTCACCGTTTTTCTTCTCAATATGGCCCGATCGTGGGAACTCCATTATAATAAGAGTCCAAAAATCTCATATTCTTTATGTAGACCTTAAATGACCCACAATTTATTGGTATAAGGACCTTACAACTTTGCCTATTATGACATTGAAAGATCTAAAAACACTATTTTGTTTCCGATATTTCTCCAAATAGAAGAAAATGACAATCCTTGACCTCTCCAATTATTTGAAATAATAGAATGAAAAATTCATGGATTTTAGTGTAATATTGAAGGTTATGATATATTTTTGAGACATAATTCTACCCTTGAAAAAATTATAGTAGATATGTATAGAGAACCCGTAGGATCAGTTTTTAGCTACACTAACCCCTTGAAGTATCCCAATGTATTCCATGATCTTGAAACAATAAGAAAATTTTTAGATTATTTTATACAATGAACCAGGGAAATAGAACATCAAGGACCTCCATCCAATATGAGGAACTTAAAAAAGTATAAAAATAGATAGTCACCCTCATCCTAAAATGATTTAGAGGGAGAAAACTTGAGTAGAAGAAGAATAAAATTTATTCATTCCATAATGATATTGATATAGGGTACATTGACAATTTCATGGAGAATAACCTGGTCATATTTTCTAAAATAAAGAATCTAAATGAATAATGGAAGGATGGTCATCCAAATTATTTCCCTTACCATCATATGTTAAGTCACAAAAACCCAAAATTATTCATATTTAATGATCTATGACAAAATATAGTTCATGATGATCATGTTTCATCAAATAGTACCATGTTGTATGTGGAATGTGTTCTATCCATTCCAACAGAAGAAGTAAAATAAGAATGAGAAGATTCCATATATATTATTTCATGAGAACCAAACCACCAAATAGGAAAATGGAAACCTCCCCCATAAATAATATCTTATTATGAGGATAAGAATCATTTTTCCTCCCGCTATGTCAATTTGGTATCTTCCATGTTTGAAGAATTTTTAATTGGTTCTAATCAGTGAAATCCTGATAGAGTTGATCAAACACCTTTTTAATTATCTGAGACTTAGTATATTATCCCATACTCCACTCCAAATATTGAAGAATAAGTGATCAATGATAAGATCCCTATTTTAAAAAATGAATTTTCAACCATGTTAATGCATCAAAAAGTAATGTTGATAGAGAATGAACCTAGTGTCAAAAGAAGATCTAGTCATTAGGGACTTTATTAAGATTACCATCACCATCCACCAATTTTCCCATTGAAAAAGGAAAGAGTATTGATAATTCTCATTCTATTCATCCCATAAATATGATAAGGAAATATCTATTGAAGACAAGATCACTCAGATGAATCTATATAATGAAAAACATTGAAACGTGATTTCAACATTTCTTTTGGGATATTTGACACATAGTGAAGTTCGACCATCTTACAGTAGAGGTACTCCATGAAGTAAAGTCACCAATCCCATTGTTTATGACGAATTTTCATATTTTCATGTACCCCAACCCTTAGGGTTGGAACAAATCTCATATTTTCATCCCTCATCAGTTTCATTGTAGACTTAATTCACTTATGATGATCACAATGGGGCCCCAAGACAATTAGATACCTCCAACATAGGGATGTAATCATTGATGTACTAATCATTAAATACTTTTACATTTTCATGGATTTTTTAGGATTGAAGAACCACCTCCTAGATCCCCAATTCAACTAATGTGACTGTGAGGATAGATTTATATATGGCACACAAGGGAGGAAACATCGTAGTTTTCCTCACAATGATAGGTGAAGCAATAAATATTCCATTAAATTATATAAATTTCCTGGGTATTTTTCATTTTCATTATGGAATAATTTTATTGATCTCATAAAGATTAGGAAACCAAATATGTCATGACCCTTCTCAATGGGGCTCAATCAACGATACCCCAAGTCCTCCTCTAATAGGTTAGGGACTAGTGACAAGCACTGAGTAGGCTATCACACAAATGGGAGGCATTAGGATATCGTACATGTAAACAAGAACACACATGCACCTCCATTAAATAGTGAAAAGATATATAAAAAATGAAATGAAATGAATTCATACATCACTACTACAAATACGGCTTTTATCAGCGCTAAAAATGGATTTTGACAGAACTAGAAAAGTGCTATCAATGCCGACGAAGATAAAGGGGGGGGGGTCCTCATTATCAGTGCTCCAAAAAGTGCTGATAAAGACCCCTTTTATCAGTTCTCAAAGAAAGCATGGATTAAAGGGGTCTTTTATTAGTGCTAAAAAAAGCGCTGATAAAAGGGTCCTTTATCAGCGGTTTCTTTTTAGCGTTGATAAAATACCCCTTTTATCATCTCTTTTTATAAAGCGCTGATAAATGTAAAAAAAATAATAATAATAAATTAAAAAAATCATCCACGCGCATTGGTGAATCAGTGGGGATTTTATAGCGCTTGGTATTTCCTTTTACAGTGCTTTTCTGCCCCCCCCCTCCAGCTCTCGCACACACCCCTCCACCCATTATCAACGCTAGCCCTAGATTCACCCATGCGCACACGTCCCTGCCTCCAACCAGATTTGTTCTCGAGACCTCCCCCCTGTGTGCCTGAATCCTTTTCCACTCCCCTATATTGATTTTTTCTCCTATTAGTGATATATCTATTTATTTATATATATATATATTTATATATATTTATTCATATAGTAATATATTTATAGTAATATTTATATATAGTTATAATAATATAAATATATAGTTTTATTAATAAAAATATATAGTTATATTAATATAAATATATAGTTATATTAATATATATATATATATTAATAGTGATATTAATATATATATTTAAAGTTATATCAATATATATATGTAGTTATATTAATATATATATATAGTATGATTAATATATATTTATATTAACATTCATATATTTTTATTTTAAATAAAATGGATATTAGTCATTATTTAGATAAAGCTAATATAGTTTATATATAAATATATTTTATTATTTATATTTATAATTAATATTTTAGGTGTGAATGTATAAAAAATTGGTACATATAGTTATATATTTGATTATAAATTATTGTGCATTATAAAAAATGATAAAATTTAAAAAAAATAATATCAATAAAAATGTAATACATTGGAATAAATTCATTACCCCAAAAAAAGCCAATAATACCTCCTTAAACAAGGCTGAGAATCCACAAAATCTTAAAAAATCGTGGTACCCCAACTACAAACTCAGTTTTGGAGGCCTTCTGTGCCTTTTTTTTTCTTGGAAAAACCTTGACTGGGGTCCCCCCGGGTCACTATGGTGTAGAGCTCATTGCAGGCTTTGATTTTATATGTGGTAGAGCTCAAACAGACACCCGGATCAAATGTTATGGTCGTTTGAAGATTAAGTTGCATTTTCAACATATTTTGGATCATTTTTTTTTATTTTTTGAATTTTTTTAATCTTCAAATTTTTATTCAATGACTATTACTCCATAATAATTATCAAATTATTAATTAGAAATATTTTTTTTAATTTTTTTATAAACCATTTTCACTAAATATCTTATATATTAAGTGTAACTGTATATTTATACTTATCTAAAATATATTTAAAATTATATTTAAAAAATATATTTTATATTTATATCATTATAAATATATCTATATATTTAAATATTAATATAACCTTTTTAATAATTTTTTTGGAAGTCGACCCTTTATCACTTCTTTTAAAAAAAGAACTCATAGAGACCCCCCTTTATCAGCACTACTAAGAAAACCGCTGATAAAGGGGTACCCTTTAACAATGCTAAAAACGCGATGTTAAAGGGGTTACCTTTATCACCACTTTTTTTAGCACTAATAAAGGTACACCCCTTTATCAGCACTTTTTCGTTAGCACTGATAAAGGGTGGCGCTGGCCTTGCCTAGTTTTGTGGTAGGGCATCTATTCATAACTAGAGTACAATAGAAAAATGGACTAAATAGGGCCCACCAAAAGATAACTTCAAAAGCATCCAACCTACTCCAATGGAGAGGTTTGTTTTCAAATTAACACCCTAATGATCTCATCAGTTATGCTCCAGTAAGCACCCAGATTGATATGAATCTCTAATCTCTACCAGCTCTAGGTCCTACTTGGACTCCGTCGAAATGCTTGTGGGCTGCACAGGACACAAAGCATGGTATGGAAAAGTCCATGCAGGGGTGAGTATAGAGATACTTAGTAGGTTCCCCAAAAACCCCAAAAGAAAAATGTAGAAATTGAAAGGAAATATTTCACTCATCCTAGACAGAGGGAACCCAAATGAGAAATAAGCTTCATATTGAGACCATCATCAGGTAAACACGACTAGTCAGCTCAACCCACATGGTGTGTCATTGAAGATGTGGAAACACCACAAGGGAAACCCAGAAGCCAACTAGATACACTCTTCCTAGGAACCAATCCTCATAATGGTCTGATCTCATCAAAATAAATAGGTTTTCATTCGCGAATATTTCTACAACAATGCCCTAGGCCCAACACTAGTACCCAATACCAGAGGTACTGCCAATGTGGATGTGCACCATGCGCAAGGTTGAACATACCCAAGTGAATAGTTTCACACCTCACCACTACCCTAAATTATAAGGATTAATAACTATAAACTAAACCATGAAACCACATTCTCTCTTTTATGGAGGGGTTCGTGCCCTAGAAATTTGAGGTACCACTAACTCTCAATGAGGAATCTTGCATAAAAAGTGGAGGGGCCTGCTTCCAACTCTAATATGGGTGAGCACTACATCATAGGAGGGAACCCATGTCCATGAATGAAAATGTATTAATATACTGAGAAATGTGATCCCACACCCTAACATGATATGGGAGAACCATTCCACAAAATGTGACTCTGCCCCTATGGTAGGGGAGGACCACTGTGAGAGATGTGGCCCTGCACCCACAGAAGGGGAGTACCACTCTGGGAAACATGATCCTACACCCACAGTAGGGGAGCATCACTATAAGGATAGAATACCCACTACCTAGAATTATAGAGGAGTTCTGACCCTACTATATTATGATATTGAATATCCCATTCCCGAACCTGATAGTGAAGTAGTCCAAATGCATGAATGCCATGGGGAAACCCACGCCCTAATCCCTTAGGGGATTAAAAACCCCAGAAGAAACTACCCAAATGTAACAGTCCTTCACCCAAAAAGGGGTGAGTCTTGTAAGATATAAAAAATCTCCCCATCAGGGTCTACATGAAAAAACACTCAGGGTAGACTATTTACATGACCAAAATGGACACCCGTTGAAAAAGTCACATTTCACAAAAAATGCCCAAACCTAGCCACATGGGGACCACACCTCAATTCCTATTTATGCACCCAAAACCAATATTTAATCTTTTTTACTAAATTAAGGTTCAAAATAATGTTTATGGCACATCAATCAAATATCGGACGCTGGAGATACGTCTGATTAAAGATTATCTAACTAATCATAATTATATTATTATTATTAAAATTTGAAATTTATTAACACCAATCCTTGATCTAGAGACATAAATTCCTCAAAATAGTCTCAAACGATCCTCCCCAATGATATGATCAAGTTTCCATATACAACACATAAATCGAACATCCGGTTTGCAAGTTACATGGTTTTGAAATCCCTTGGCCCATTCTGGCTAGATAGGCCGGTCCACTTCACTAGGGCCAGTTGGTCTGGTTTTCTCCGTCAACCAATGTCATGCCTTCATAGCTAGGCCTTCATCACTATGGTCTAGCTGCACCATCCCACTATACCTGACCCCTTGGCTCCAGGCCGTGTCTCCAAACCTTCTGTAGACCACTGAGAACACCCTAGTCTTCGAAAAATGAATCTAAAACTAGATCTGCGCCCCACTCAACATGATCTTCATAGAACCAACCTCCAATCTGTGATCCATTGTTGACTTAGAAAAATTAAAGAATAAATTATGGTAACATGATTAATACTCAAATCCACCTATCTCGGGGAAAAACACCGAAGCTTTGGGTGTAAAACAACACCCATGATGCACTGATTATCGATCTGGTGATGATTGCCGACAAAAATGGCCTCCAACAACATCTCCTTGCCCTGGTTCATCAAAGGAAGAGGAGGGGGGAGGGGGATATTCTACCTACTTTAGGAACATCACCAAGGGGAGAAGGGGATAATTCAATTTCAAATTAAATCCTCTCCAATTAATTTCCCAACTCCCGACTAACCTCAAACCCGATACCTAGTGCTGACAATGATTATGTCACACTTAGGGTAAAAGAAGCATTCTGGACTCAATGAATGCCTCATAAACATTATTAGAGACTCCATTATGTATTTATTTGATCAGACTTCCAAAATAAATTAATTTAATTTAATTACAAAAACACCCTCAATAGTTTTCACAACAGAAAGCCTAAACCAAAAAAATAATACCCCACCTAGGGTAAATGGCATGGTCATGACTCTACAGTGGCCTCGATTTTATGATCAAATATACTATTTAAGAGATAAGAAATTTCCCCCCATCCTAATAGCATAATAATAAATAATATTTTTATAAAATTTAGTCTGAGATCATTGGACCATAGAATCATACGCCACCTCAATGCCTAGCTCTGGAAATATAAGAAGAAATATTTAAAAGTCTTATAAGGCAATGCCAGAGTTACTATTTCCTCCCCACATAAATAATTTTCATCCCTAAAAATCCAAATTCTAGGAATGATGGAATGAAACCCCTCACCTTTGAGTTCACCAAAATGACCACAAAGCCACAAAGGGTTCTAATGTTTCGGAAAATCACACACTTAGGAGAACCACAAGGGCAATGACACCTAATTCCAGATCATCTGTGGTTGACATCGTGCAACTGGGAACATGTCTCCTCTACTACTGTATGTGGTAAGAACCAAGCACATAGTCACCTATAGTCATAGGGTCTAACAGTACACCGACTCACTAATCTAATGTATAGACTGACAATCCTACTACAAAAACACTAGTTAAAGGTACATATCCACCACACCTCAACAATGTCTACATTGAGTGGCACTGACATTCCTGTAGAGTTTTACATCATGTCTCAATAACATGTCTTGATGGGGGAATGATTTTTCTTCCTCGTGCATTCAAAGTTACACCGGACATCACCATCATAGGGTCTTACCAATACCCTGAGAAAACATCATGTAAGAAATAGAAAGGGAAGTGAACCTCCTACTAGTGTCTAAAAAAACTACTTCAGAAATTATAAAATATATAAAACGTACATATATCAATCCACGAAGCCTCCGAGTCCACAGGTCCTGAGGCGTATAGTTTCCTACATCCTTGTCCCCCTTCTCTCTATGCTGGCCATGGACCACCTGGGGGGGGGGTGGAAACTCATAGTCCCTTCCACCTCCTTCTACTGCACCTACTATTCTTCCACATACAGTTCCCTACGAACCTCTATTCTTGAAATATTTCCTCTACCAAGGTGGTCTATCGACCGTCTCCCATTCAGAATGACAACGAGTTAAACAATCTATTGGAATATGTCCCCTACCGTCTCAAGCATTCCAGTGCCACTCCTGCCAATTGCAAGAACCATATCCTATCTCCTACACCTCATACCTAGTTTCCAGAATCTAGGCATGGGCATGCATCCTATTCTTCGATCCAGAATCCTGCTGTCTCCTAGCTGTAGCTAACATCTTACTCTAAAAAACCCCACTATACACCAGGTCATCTTATCCCTCACTCCGGAATATCTTGACCATTAAAAACAACTAAAGTACCCCCACATAGGCGGTAAGGCACAAGGATACCACACCATAATGGAATTATCTACAAAGGATCTGATCAAAATTCCATTACCTAAATAATGGGCATTATACCATGTCTAGGGAGTAATGTGACATGTCGTTAAACTTCCCCGAGTACTCCACCATGTTCATTCTACCCTACTGAAGATGAATATGCTCCTAGATCAACACCGACCATACTATGGTTGGATAAAAATAATCCCTAAATAGGTGCTCAAAATCAGCTCAGGTGAACATCTCCTCATTATAGGTCTATGTCACAAGACTCCATCAGTGCCCGATGGAACCATGAAAAAGGTTCACTGCTAGGACCACCATCTAATTGGGAGGAGTCCCCATTAAGAAGAAACCCCATGTGACTTCCAAGATCTAGTTATCAACTGCCTTGGGGTCTGGGTAACCTCATAACCTTAGAGGTCACTAACTCTAGAGCTCGTGCAACACACTCAAACTATGTAAATATTTATCTAGCATTGTCAAAACTACTAGCTTCTCGATAGGTGGTGGCTCAACTGTAGGACCACCTGGAGGTCCAGCCTCAAAACCTATTCACTTCACTGATGCCTATCCATTGTGAAGATCATTATCATACTACCGTTGTGGAACCATTTCTGGATGTTTCAATAGAGTTATCTAGAAATAACATCAAGACACACCACGATCAAAGAGTATATCTAGGGAACTTAGTCGAAGAAGGATTTGAAAAGAACAAAACCTATTTGTTATGACCCATCCCCCATGGACCATTTTGGGAATACCACATGCTCACATCCCCTAGGCAAGTGTAAGGATATTAGTGATGAGTAGGAATATCCCACAAAAGGGAGGAATTTTATTAAGAACCTGTACACATGAACACAAATCCATGCTAAAAGATGTTGGAAAGTAAAAACACTAAGTAATGAAAAAAATCATCCATATCACTACAACCCAAAAACATAGTATGACATAAGTAAATTAGTAAGGTACAACCAGTCTATAATATAATCCAACCCAAAGGAAGGAATCTGTAACACAAGTTCTAAATCTCTTCCATTGAAAACCCCACCTGATCCAACTATAAGGTATAACCCTAGACTATTGTCTATAAGCCACCAGAACACACCTCAGTCTATCTGATCACACTCGGCCCCACCTAGTCCAGGTCATCTTGGAACACCATCAAAGAGTCGATTGTTTGTACAAGACATTATACATTCACTAATATCCCGTCTATGGTTAAATAAAATAATACATAGTAGGGCACCCCGAAACACAATGGAAAAGTACACAATGGAAAAAAAATAAGAAGATACATTCATCTCAACACATGTATTTTTCAACAACACATATAATAAGAACATAATGGTATAATCATAATGGATTCCCAGACTCAAGGTCTCATCCAATGCCAGCCACAAGGTTCCACTCATAGCACACTCGATTTTTCGATATCTCACTCCTCAAACTATCTGATAGTAAAAAAGTAGGAAAAGAATATAAAAAATATCCAAGATAACATCTCATCTTGATACATCATGAATTTCCCTAATACATCTAGCCCCTATAACACCTAGAGTCTTGGTATCACATCCAATCCTTGGTCACATGATTCTACTCAGGGTATTCTTGATTCATGGATAACTCACTCCTCGGATTACAATGTCATCAGAGACCCTCGCAAAGAGGTCCGAATAATTTGGACTATTCCCAAAGAGAATGCACTGAGAACTACATTAAGCACAATGGTCAGGACAAGTCATGATGAAAATAATCTGATCTCGATACATAGATAGGGAGTCCTTCACCCAGGGCTCACTGGGGGACTTCCTAGCCCTATTGGAAACATCATCCTTAATAGGGAATATGATACCATGTAAATATTGGTCACACATATTCCAAAAACCCTATATAATGTATCAATAATAGATGTGAGGACTGATCATGCCTCTCAGTGTAATAAATGGTCCAACCCACTGAGTCACAGTCAAATTCAGGATGAGACAAATCACTTTTGAATATGGGTCATTCCTTGTGAATGGAATAAGATCCTACATCTGGCATTCATAGAGAACGCCAAGGGTATGACATAAATATATTTTGTCACCATCTATGACAAGATTCGGATCCTACAATGATCCTTCATAAAAAAGACATAGAGAACGCTATCGACCCCTACTGGTCCAACTAAAAAACCACCAAGCCACCTCAAAAGGATGGAATCATCACGAGTGTCCCAACTCTGCAAATGGCTTGTCAAATGGACTTACGATTTAAAATTTAAGGGAATTTTTGTGAAAAGATACCAGTTGGGGCCGAGTATGGGAAGACCTATTTAGACAGACCTGACCCGGTATGGGGTCTGTTGACCCATCCCATCAAGTCTGACCTGACCCGCCAGGACAACATGACTGACTCAAATGCGGGACGGTTCGGTCTACTAGGACACACAACCATCACATCCCCACCAGGTCCACATGACTGACCATTGATCTAGCCTCTCCTCCCGCATGTGGTCTATGGGATCACATGTCAGCTGGTCCGATGTGGTGCCCTTCCACATCCCTGATCCGCACCACCATGACCCACCCCTTGTAGTGACTTCCCATCACCACCCACGACCATGTCGTCGCAGACCCCTCCACCACCGACCATCGAGCGGGTAGCCACCTGTTACTGGGTGGCTTCACCATCATACTTCACTACCGTTGCCTCCCCTTCTACATGCATCCACCATTTACCTGCAACTATATTTTTCATGATGGATAAACCATTGTGATCATTGGGTCGCAAACTTCATTGTCATGGGATCGAAACCATTCCATGATAAAGACTGGTGAATTTTTTTTTGAGTGGTGATATCTTCCACACCACTTGGATCCATTCATGACTGTCATCACCGCACCTCTGTTGTGCCATGTCCATCCTAGATATGTGATATTAGATAAATTTTCAATGAATCATGTGCACAATGATCTATCGATCACAAATTGTCATGTCTTAGGGGAAACGAAGAATGCCCACGATGAACAAAGAATAGTGGTAGAAAAGAATGAACCAACAAGATGGAACATACCTCAATCATTGTGCATGGAGATCATGGTTAATTTATTTTAGAATGGAAAACATAAACCAACAAAAAACACAATATTAATCTCCCATAACCCTGCAAAAAGGTAAAACCCATCCCTCAACAATGACCAATCTGTGAGCCCATCTATTTGTGGATTGACCCGTATTTGCCGAAGAATATCATTAATGGGGGGGGGGTGGATAAAAACACAACACCCTACCTAGAGGATTGGATCTGTCATTGGTGAATACTAGAGATGTTCCATCGTCATTCCTCAAACCGGTATCCTTGATCTGTGATCCACGATCCACGATCCGTGATCCACCGAAGTTCGTCATCATTTGTCATTCTCCAATGGGAGGGAACCACCAATTCCTTTCTCCAATGATTCCAGGGAATTTTAGGGTTATTTGTTAACCATGAATTCCTATTTTATTAGGGAGAAAATTAAATGTGTCAGCCTATTGAAGTGTTGCAGTGTCACTACACTATTCCACTTCTGAAATGAAATTGGATGAATCATCGAAATGAAACATCATTGTAGCATCACTAGTAAAAATTTAAAAGAAACAAAACAAACTTCTTTATGTTTAATTTATTCTTCTTTAAATTTTTTAAAAATTACATTCATATTAGTCCCATTCCAATTAATATTAGGCCCCACCTAATAAAAATGTCACATTAAAAACTCAACAGTGGTCTCAGATTTCCAATCCGTGTTACTGTTCATGAGTTATTAAGATTTTATAATATAATAAATTTATTTATTTATTTTATTTATGGTTACCTCTTTTTGTGATTTCTCACTGGATACCCTCTCCAACTAACGTTAAGACACACCTAGGGTAAACCCAACGTATTGAAAACAATGTTGCCCTTATATTTTTAATCTGACCAACCATTTAAGAGTTATTCCAATTTTTCAGGAAAACCAATAATGTGGGATATTAAAAAAATATCATTATTCATTGAACCATTCTGAGCACATCGGGTATTGGAATCACATGTCGTCTTAATGCATGGTCGTAGAATTTTACTAAAAAATTTCTAAAAATAAAACCAGGAAAATACGAGTTGTTAGAATAGTCCTATATGATTAATGTACCATTGATTGACCATCAAAACAATGTCCTAATGTACTGAGTTGAAAGACAGGTTATCAGAGTCCTAGTGATTGGATATGTTGGTCGCTGCACCAACACTAGAGTCCCTAGCCCGAAATAGGAACTCGAAACACTCTAACTCTATTTCTATGCAACCCAAACCAAGATCAAAATTAGTCCAAATATTCTTTGAGGTCCCAAAGTTAGAACCTCCTGTAAATCTACTCTATCATGAACCAAACCAATAGGGCTCAATCCATGACTCCCCAAGCCAGCTTTCAATAGGCCATGGACTGGTGACTAGCAATTAGAAGGCTATCAGACACATGGGAGGACTTATCATATCATTCCAATACACATGAAATGTCATAAACCTCCATAAAATAGTAAAAAGATATATAAAAATTGAAAACAAATGCATGAATATATCTATTACCAACTAGTGTATATTAGAACTAAAAGATAAAAACAGGGCACACTAAAAGAAAGATTAAAAATCATCCAACCTGCTCAGATGGAGGGGATCACTGCCAAATGCAACCACCTAAAATCTCCTCAGCTAAGCTTAGGTAAACACCATGACTAGTATGTCTCTCCAATATCAACATCATTTGGGTCCTCCTGGGACTTTGTCAAAAGGATTTTGGTTTTCACAAGAGACAAAACAAGTTTGGGAAAATCCCACACGGGGGGTGAGTATAATGATACTTAGAAGACACCCCCACATCCCCAAAAGAAAAAGGGATAAACTAAACGAAAAAAATCCACTCATCCCAGCCAGAGGGAACCCAAACAAGAGAGAAACTCCATATCCAGACTATTATTGTCTAAACACAACTATTCATATCAAACCGTAGGGTGTGTCATCGAAGATATGACAACAATGCAAGAGAAACCAAGAAATTAAAAAGATGTACTTGTCTTAGGAACTAAGTTTCATGAGGGTCTAAACACATTTCCAGTGACATGTTCTATTTGAGACTATTTTTGCAACAACACACTAGGCCCACCACTAATGCCCAACACCAGAGGTCCTGGAAATGCTGACATGCAACCTGAGAAATGTTGAATGTACCAAAGTGGATATTCCCACGCCTCACCACTTCCCCAAAGTCAAGTGAGTATTAACTCATAAACCAACCCATGAAACCTCATTCATTCTTATATGGAGGGGCCCACATCTTAGACCATCGAGAGAGTACTAACTCTGAACTAGGATTCTCACATAACAAGTGGGGGGTCCCGCTCCCCAATTCCAACATGAACATGGGGTATCACTACTCTGAAGGTGTGAACCCACACCATGGTACAATAGGTGAGTATTAGCTTAAGAAATGTGAGCCCCCACCTTAACATTGTAGGGGAGAAACATTCAGAAAAACATGATCCCACTCACATGGTAGGAGAGCACCACCGTGAGAGATGTGGGCCTGTACCCACGGTAGGGGAGAACTATTTCAAGGATAAAGGAGTCGCTTTCTCGCATTGTAGGGGAGTACCAACCCTACCATCCAATGAGATTTGAGTACCCGTTCCCTAATACACTAGGGGAGTAGTCCAACTACCTGAATGTCACAGGGAAACCCACACACTAATCCATCAAGGGAGTAAAAAACCTAGAAGAAACTACCCAAAGGTACTCATCCCTCACCCATGACATGTGGATTCCCTCAAGTTGTAACAGAGGCCACCATCACATTATATGTTGAAAAAAACATTGGATATGTTTTTTTTAATTTCCCAAAATAGACACATGGTGAAAAAGTCATATTTCACCACAAACACCGAAAATGTGCCTCATGGGGCCCACACATTGATTCTAGTTTATGCACCAGAAATCTATATTGAAATTTCCACACTAAATTCAGGATTTCAATTCCATTGATGGAATATTAATCATATATCATACGCAGGAGATATACCTGATACAATATTCACCAAATAATAATAATTATCATTATATTATTATTATTAATATAGGATGTTTCATGACACAGAGCATCAAGACTAAGAGAAGATTTCCTTAAACTAGTCTCAAAATATCGGCCTCAATTATAGGAATGTTTGTCCACAAAAGACACTTAAATTGGACATATGGTTTGAACGTTATGGGGCTTTCAAATCCCTTGGCCCGTTGTGGCTGGACATGCCCACCTCGGCTGCTTCGCTCTACCCCGGATGGTCTGCTCCACCTAGGCCGGCCAGCTTTGGTAGACCCAGTTTTTTCCGCCATCTAGTAGCAAATCGATGTTTCCTAATCACACTAGCCAATGATGCCAACCCCCAGCTCGCAGATGCGCTGCCGCCCGACCTATGCCTGCAGCCCACCGCACCTCCTTCCAGCCTCCACTGGCATCCCAACGAACTTCCGTCTTGGTCAGAGCCATGCCTCACTGAACCCACACTTCTTCACCTTCCACATACCACTAAGAACACCTCAGTGGTAGAAAAATGAATATGAAACCAAATTTGAGCTCCTCACGATTAGATATTCACAGATCCAACCTCCAGTCGACGATCCATCGCTGATTCGAACAAAAACTAAGCATAAATGGGGGGAATGAGATTAAAACTCAAATCCACCTACCTTGGAATAAAATTAAAAAGTTTTGGTTACCAAAAAAATTCCCACAATGTTCTAATTCTATATTTGGTGGCGATTGACATCAAAAATGGCCTTTAGAGGCACCTCATTGTGTTGGTTCATCGAATGAAGAGGAAGGGGGAGGGGGAGGTGCTACCTCATTCATGAAAAACACTAAGGGGAGTAGGGGAGAATTTAATTTATAATTCAATCCGCTCTAATTAACTTCTTGCATCCTGAATCAGCCCCGATTAGATACATGGAACTGATAAATATTATGTCACACCTAGGGTAAAGACGACATTTCAGACTCAAATGTTAGCTAAAAAATTTGATCCGGGACACTTTTCATGAGTCATTTGATCCGACATAGAAAATATGTTAATTTAATTTATTTATGAAAATTACCTCAATATATTTATTCAAAAAAGACCACAAACATAAAACTTATACCTCACCTAGGTTAAATTTCATACTTCAGACTCGACTGTGGTCTCAATTTTCTGATATGAGCTACCATGTAAGAGATAACCTATATCCTCCACATGCATAGTATAAAAATAGATAATAATTTTTATAAAATTCTTTCCGAGTAAAATAGGAAATGGAATCACAAGACGCCTCAGTTCCTAACTCTGGAAATATAAGAAAATATATTCTAAAATCATACAAGGAAAATCCCATGTTGCTACAAAAGTATGTATATTTGAGTAACCACTCCAATCACTTCCCTTACTATTAACTATTAGGGTGAAAAATTAAAAGTTTATTTTTATTGAATGGTTAGATTTAGATGAATACTGATGAGGGGATATTCGATCTAGGGACACAAAATTCTCTACCTTAGCCATACAGATGGTCTAAAAAACATACAAAGTGTATCAAAGTGTCAGTACTATCCATCTCTCAGTGACATACAAAACAAGGTTTATTAATTCAGGATTGAGCATGCGACTATATATTTCATATTTTTATCCGATAATTACCTCATTGAGATCTTAATGATCAAGATACCTAATGATTTTTTCATAATGTATTATCCTAATTATTTTCTATAACACTTACTTTTAGGTAATATCATCGAAGGATGCTTCATCTTTAATGATTGGATTTGGAAAAAAATAAATGAAGGCATAATAAAGTTAGAGGATCCAAAGATGCATGAAATATGTATTTAATTCATTTTCACTAATCTGGTGGAACATTAATCCTTATGAATCAGTCAGGATCACATCCTTAATTTATAGCATTATGTCTCATGGACATGTCCTCATCACATGACATTATGTTTCATAAAAATGTCCTATAAACTTGAATAAAAAATAATAAACATACAATCCTCAAATCATGATGTTAAAATTAATTACATATGGTACATATTTCAAGACCATAAAATTATTAGGGTTTCTTACTATTAATATCATTATTTCTATACATGAGAACCAAATCCATCTGGAAGTTCCACCAGTGAATGGATTATTCTCAATGATTCTATGGGAGAATAAAAGAGTTACCAACTTCTACTTATGAGCCATATCAATATAGTATCGCCAAATTAGATTCATTTATGAACCTAAAACCATAATAATTCCCCCATATTTATGTTTTAGCGACTTTTATTTACATAATATTTTTACCAATAGCCTCTTACTCTTATTACTTTTTTGAACTATATATGGTTTGATTCCCATACCATGGGATAAGTAGTGAGGCCTGAAATTTTTATTATGGACCCAACCCAACACCATTTTAATTTTACTGCATGTATATATGCTATAAATGAATTCTTGTGTGGTCCATAAAATCCCATTATTTATGGAATTAAATTTTTTAGAATACATCCTCACTACAAGATGTTAAAAAACATCATAATGGTCTTTGTCCCATGACACTAAACTGAAAGAAATTTATCTACAATATATTTTTATAATTTCATGCCAATTCAAAACAACCTTTCTAGATGATGGTAAAACATTCAATTTATATTTCATCTATAAGAAATTAAATTTTATAGATCCAATATTTTTATCGCAAGATGAATAAAATCACATTATCATCCTAGTCTCATGTCATAAAACTACAAAATGAGATCCTTACTATAAGTCATTAAACTGAATAGTCTTGGTCTTTATATCCAGACATAAAAAAACAAATTAAGTCTATTACACATGAATTTTAATTACATGGTATAGGTCTTCATTTTATAACCTAAAACTATAGAATTGTTTCATCTTAGTATAAAATTGTTAAAATGAAAGACACATTAGTATGTCTTGCAATACATTAAGCAACATAGGGATATAATTTGATATCCATTATTTAAATGATCTAGATTAGTGTAGATGGTTTACAATGTATTGGATTAGTATTTTATACAGTGTTTACTTCAAAAAATATATAATAGGTTGATGTTGTATCATCTCATATTCACAACGAGACCTCATTCACATTGGTTTTAATTACATACTATACCAGAAAAATATCTATTTCATTGTATATTCATTATTAAAGATCCATATATATATATAATAAAATATACCCAACATTTTTTAAGAACTATATGTGTCTTGATAATAGTTCTCATAGGATACATAGGGAAATTTAGATATCTTATACCAGATATGACTAAAAGTACAACATTTACAATATTCCCCCTATTGTCATATAATTTGCACATTTAACAATTATGATAACAATGAGTTGAGTTAATTGTATCTATTTTAAATTTCAAAGGCCTAAATTTAGATCCACCTTTTGGAAACACCACTCACTATTATGACATCTCTATAATCACACAAGATGTTCTTGAGATGATAAAAAACTCTAATGTTATATAAAATTCAATTGATTTCAAATTGAATAAATCATTTTTGGGGGATTTTGTCACAAAATATTATTACATTACAATTTTCCATAGAATCTAAAACATGGTCTTCAAATAGAAATAAAAAGTAAATTATGAGTAGATAAGTATATCTATTCTTTAAGAGGATGTAAATTTGGTTTACATGTTTCACATGATTGCTCAGATACTAAGGGATGAATATCGATCAAAAAATTCCCCAATCTAGTGGTGTGGTGGAGAGGAACTCTAATAGGAATTAGATAATGTATATCATCAATTACAATCCAAATGGGGTTCAAGACCAAAAATGCACATTTTTAATGGAATTATGACTAATTTTTGGCCATGTAAAATGATTTCTATAGGGAAACCATATATCTAGGTATTTAGTTTTCTTCAAAAAAAATTTATTTTAATATTTATGGAGTCCAAATATATTTATGAATCAATGTTTATGGATGTTCTAACTCGAGATTCATTTTGGAATGTAATGAAATTAGAAAAGGGAAAATTCCAATAATGAACTTCACTATATTTGAAAAACACAACTCAATTATCAAATTGATTAAAAAAATTTACAAAGAACTTCTTCTATAAAGTAATTATCTTATGAAATTAATTATTTATCCTCCATGAATCATCATTCCATCCCATAAATCAATTTTTTTTCACTCCAAGGAATACTTTTATATCCTCTCATATATTATATTCAATTATGTTTTGAGGTTTCCTTTTTCAATTTACCATATATATTTTTTAATCATGGTCACACACATTATTTTAACCCAAAATAGGGATTCACATTGTTTTATTCCCACCATGAATCCCCTCAATTATATTCCTCATGTTAACTCATTTATAAAACATGTCAACTTATTCATGCTAATAAATACTTCATTATTACCATATAATAGACTCTCGACACACAAAAGGACTTTAGGGGTAATAGACTTAGAGAACCTTAGGTAATCCCTGGTAAAAATTTGGGAGATGGCATCATTTTCATGAATACATCTTGCAAAGGAATTTCATAAAGAAATCATGTGAAGTCCCTTTGTAAAGAATTTCTTTGAGGGTGACTTAAAAAGTACACTATGCAGAGAATGATATGTTGATTTCCCCTTACTAAAGTGCTATTCAACCAAATGTTTGTTTATTATCACTTTCGAAATTAATATGAAGCCATTTCAATGTAGATTCCTTCCTTTGGAAAGCACTATAATACCAATGTTATGATGACACCCCTATATGGACAACCCTATGCAGCCAAACCTATTAGAAAATACCTTCACAAAGACGTACCTATGATACATCCATGAGTCTATCTGAAGGGGGATTCATCCCCACACCTATGGTTGAGATTCGTATTATTTTTCCATCCCAAAACTACATCTCAGTCCCTTAACTTCTATTATCAACCCCCATGAAAAATAGCGGGCCTCATATTGATATTCTCTGGTTGATTCAACAATATTTTTGATGGAATAACCTATAACCCTGAACATGATCCTTGAAAATTACTTCAATCGATATTCTCCTAATGGATTCCGAAAACTCCTTGTGTTTAGATAGTCTTCATGGATTCTTTAAATTCATTGAGTTGAGATACTTTTTTTGGTTCACAAATTCACCTTGAATAGAGATTCTCTAAATGGATTCCTAACTGATTATTCTAAATCTATATTTCTATAAACGAGTCATACATACAATATATGGGACTCCACCTTAGTGTATGAGCCAACCAAACCATCTAACCCCATTTTATCATTAACATATATGAAAAACCACACATTTCCCTCTTCTTAGGTGTAATCACTAAAACATAATTTCTCAAGACTGACCAACTGGGTCCTGTATCTCTGGGAAATTGGAATTCATAAGCCCCATTCAGCCTCCTATTGTCACCCCTTCTATGACAGTAGAATCCCATTATGGAAATCATGTGTAAGATCCACACAAGAACCTATTGTCTGCTCTAATATAATACGATTGATTTTATATCTCTTTTTTCCCACACAAGGAATGAATCATTTGTGATTATATATTTAGTTGATTATTCCAGTAAAATAATTGTATTTAACTCAAGAATTACCTTGTAATCCTAGCTACATGACCCTCTACTACATAACATTCACCTTTACCTATTGATGTTAAACATTATGGACTGATCCTATCACAAAAACGTAAAATATAAAACATTAAATTCATGGAATTTTTTTCTTCTGTTAACTAGGTTACATAAGAAACCTCTCTAAGGTTCAATCCCAATATCATAAAAAATCTAGTTTCTCTTATGTGATGGAATAATAAAACCCATTTTACTTTGACTTCAGGTACTCATATCAATTTTTTTATATCCACGATGAGGCCATATTATCCTATTGCATCCATAATACTACTTTAATTGGGATACTTCTCTTGATTTTAGCATATAATACTTAAAATGTGATTCTCCTCATTGTTCTCGAATACACCTTATATTGTGATACTTCATTTGGTTTCAACATATGGACCTTGATTCAAGATTCTAATATTGGTTCCCTAATACACCTTGATTTGATATAATCCTCATGTTTTACTCTTATTTACCTTTATTTTATATTATCATATTGATTTTATAATATAAATCAATTAATGAAACTCCTCCTGATCCCCAAATACGGGCCACCAATTTGGTGTAATATATAAATTGGTCTTGATACATCATAAGTAAAAAATGTAAGAACTGATTATTCTGATGAGAATAAAGAGAATAATAATTATCTAGATAAAATTATTGGATTAATCTTACGATGAGTTAGATATGATCCATACCATCTCTAGTAAAGTTACCAATAAATTGGATGATGAGAAATGGACGACTTGTGTTTAAGCCCTAAAAATTTTTTAGTTACCTTTATTATAATGGTCCACTCTATATAACTTTACACCTATAATGGGTCCTAGTGACACGAAAACAAAATCTAATACATGTTCTATTAAGTGGAACTGAAATATGTGGGTTCTGATTCGCTTTATAGGGATACGTTGGAAGTCCTCTCATGGGACTGTTCCTAACTCCACCAAAAATATCATCTCTCTAGATGGAAATAAATTCTAGAATACCCAAATGGAAAACATTAAACCTTATCATCATGAACTAATAAGTGAAAAATAGATAACTTCAATCACACATAGATGTTCACATCTCCACATAGCTTCAATCCAATTTTTTTTCACATGGGTAACTAGTCCTATACATGGATTTGGGATGGAATCATGAAAAAACCATAAATCTATAAGAGATTAATAGATTTTGAAATAATCCCTTGAAAAAATTGTGATGATCCAAAATTCCCACCCTCTTGAACAATGAACATTCCAAAGTGTTGCTTGATAAAAACCCCAATTACCTCCTCACTTTGGAAATAAGGATCATGATGATGTTCGCACCAAACCATGATGGATGCGGGAAAACATCAGAGTTTCCATCAGATATTATGGTGAATATTTTTAAAACATAATCCACTTATATCATTAATTTTATTATATGTTTAGTTGATTCCTACTTTCACTCCACTTACAATGGTTTAAAGATAACATACTTCTTCCAGGAGATTACTTCCCTCACCACCTCTCTTTTTCACAAAGCTCTTAGGATACATCTAGATGAGTAAAATAACATGTCATGAAAGATTTATATAACTTATAATGAATATTAAATATTACTAATTTTTTCTTGTTCTTCATTAGTTTAAGGAAATTTTATGATCATTGTCATGAAAAATTTGTAAAGAACCATTAGTAGAGATTTTACTATTAATATTTTTTATAATTTACCAATGTATGTGTTTTGAAAAATACCGTAGATTTATCTCTATAAATATTCAATCCTAGTATTTATAATGATTCACTGAAATATATTATTTAGAAGGAATATATGAACCAATTTTTCATTTATTGTAACATTAATTTTTCATTCATGAGGAGAATTATGTCATCAACATACAATATTAGAAATACAATAATGTCCCACTAACCTGTATGGGTACATGAGGTTTATATTATTCTATGATAAAGGAAAATATATTTATAACTTCATAAAAAAAATTCAACCCTACAAAACTTTTTCCAACCTATAAGTTTTTAATTACATATTTCCAATCTTATTATAATTATTGGATCCTCCAAACAATGAGGTTTTATTATATATATATATTCTCAAACAAATTATAATAAAAGAATATATTTTTAATATTAATTTTATATATCTCATAATCACAATATTCCTCTATGGATAATATAATTTTAATGGACTTTATCATATCCAATGGGGAGAGAGTTTCATTATAGACAACACCATGATTTTTTTTGAATCATTTAGCTACCAAAATGCAATGGACAAAAATATCGCAGACCATAAATTCTTTCCTTTTGGATATTAGAGGTGTCAAGTAATGTATTGAGGGATGTGGAAGGATTTAATGTTTAAATTGAAACTAGAACTGAATAATAATTATATGTATTTACCTGTTTCACTATGAAGACTTAGATAGAGGAGTGTTTTTTGTAGTTTGGGGTATTGGTCAAAAAAGAATTGTGCTATAGAGTGGTTGATGTATTATAGAATGGGAGAGGATTTGTGTGGTTTACTTATCATGATATCTCATAATATATGTCTTATTACAACATGAAGATGTTTGTTTATGGTTTTATTTTTTTCCAAACTATTATTTTCGTGGATAGTATTTGGTTTATTCTAACAAGATCACTTCCACATTTATCCTATGGGAGTTTGGTTGTTTCGTGAGTGGTAGAGTTGTGTTATAATTTTATCAAGGTTTTGAAAGTTCATCTAAAATTTAATACATGAGTTATTCAAGTTATAATATTATATAATACTTTTTTATAATCTTACATGGATTCTATTATGGCATGGTTGTTCCCACTACTGGGTGAATTTGTGAAGGGTCAATTCATGAGTTTTTACTTTTATACTATCATTGTAATGAAGTGTACTTTGTCATGTCTTGGTTTAGCTGGGATTCAATGAGTTTAATGTGATGATGTCATTTGTTATGTTTGTTTCCAGAGGATACAGTATTGTGGTTAAATATCCTTAGTTACACCATGGAATTTACTAAATTCATTTTGTTATGGTGGTTTGACCCTGAGATTATAGGAGAGATAAGGTGAGATCATGAAATTATTTGTTAACGTGAACATGATTTGGCCACATTATATCAGAGTGACCCCTATCTTACCAAGATTCTTTATTGTACTGTATTGATTATAAATCCAGGTCTTGTCTAAAATTTTCCCCTATTGCACAAACTTCCTTCAGACTCTAGGTGACCATATGTGTCTTTTATTGGATCTTTATCCATACTTTTGTTATTTTTCAAACATGGATTCATAATATAAACATCTTATGATGTGAAATGTATTATTCTTATCTTTTCATTAATTATCTTCTTGGGCCTTCTTTGTTTGGAGGCTATGACAGTAACTCAAATTCATTTTTGGTGTTTATGTTTCATGGTTTCAATGGGGAATGGTTAATATTTTGCCTCAAAGATTATCCGTTTATATTATATGATGTTTTATATGAAGTTTCTTCATCATCTCATGAAATGTCTATTGATGTTTTATTTTAGGTAGCATATTTGAGACCTTTTCATCCATAATTATGTAAACAATTATGGATTGATCATTTTTTTATTTTATGATGTGTATGGTTGATTTAAACCAATCAGGATAATTAATGGGATGAAATGAAATTGAACAGATGGGGGTGATTCACATCTGATTTATGAAACCCTATATGGTTTTATTTATATTAATGGATTCATGATATTACTATAAGAGATATAGGTTTTTTATGATATATATGGATATATGTTGCTTGGTGTTTGATATGATAAAATCAATTTTCATAATGGGATGATTACTTAATGTCAATAATTAATTAGATTTGTTGAAAAATATTATTATGGTTTTGGTATTTGAATATAAAATTCTATTTTGATTTGAAATAATTCTCAAGGAGAATATTAATAATGTAAATTACTACTTGGTTATTCCATGTCTGATATCATATATGGCGTATTCTGTTTGAAGGGTAATTTATGGTTTTTGTTCCTTGGTATAGTATTACAGTTTTGATTAGTGATTTATATTTTTCTTAGGGATTTATGAGATTAATTCCTTTTATTAATTTGTTTTATACCCATGGTTCTAGTCTACATCATATGGATTATTGAGTACAAGATTACTGAGTCACATTGGTCTTTACTATTTGGATGGGAGGGGTTCATAGAGGTGGAGGGTAATGAAAGAGTGGAATCAAATAATTGGTTGAGATTTTGGATAAATTTTGTAGTTAAGAACTAATTAATACTATATGGTATTGGAAGAAAAATGATATTATTCATACTCCGCATGTAACATGGTTGGGGATATTAACTAAGAAATATACTATTAGGCTCCCCAGTGATATGATGAATGAAAATTTAATTTACTAAAAATAATAGAAAAGTTTATTTATATTATTTAGTATAGTTATAGTATTGTTACATGTATCATAAATTATTTCACTTATGATTGAATTTTAGTGATTCTCAAGAAGTTACAAAGAATATTGTTAAAATATATTTATTGGATTATAAACTTAAGGAATTATGAATTTTTTTTCTGTATCTTATATAGATGGATGTGGATCACCATCCGCCAGATATTTAGATTGGATAGGTATAACAAGACTATCTGGTTGACTATATAAGGGTTTGATCTAGAAAATGGGTATAATTTATGGGGGATGGTTTTGTATGATTTCTAACATCAATGTTTGTGGAAGTATGTGTGGATTGTCATTGATATGGGGAAGTATTAATAACTATAGTATTCAAAGATATCTTTTATTCGGATCCATTATAGGAATGTAAATTTAGTTACATTGGATGTCAGTCAGATGAGAGGATTTGACCATTAGTGGGGTTTTTTGTTCATTGGGGAGCATGAGGATTCAACCATTTCATGGGATGGTTTTCCAAAGAAATTCTATGTAGAGTTTATTTCATTGGATATGAATTTAGTGATGTAGAATTAGTTATTTCACATTCATTATAGGAGCATGAGTGAGTGGAGGATTTATAATTTTCCAATGGTATTCTATATTATCTCTTGAACATTCCTCATATGTGGATACTAGAGCATGAAATTTTAAAGAGGCATTTCATACCACTATTCAGTATTTGGTTACCCCATATATGTTTTCCACATATTCGGGGGTCCTCAAAAAGACATAGTTGATCCAGAGGATGAATGCGAGGTTTAGATCCTCATGAGGGATGATTTATTAGAACTTATTATAGAGATAATCTATATTTGGTGTATCTTATATGTCTAAGTAGTTGAGGTTTTTACTAGTGTTGAGTTAGTAACAACAATATTCTTCACACGTTTCTATATTTGGCAGTTCTCATGCATCCATTGGGAGCTCCATTATGTTTTAGTCTTTGTTGAATTTCATCCTTAATGGTCATTCCAATGATAGATCATTTCTAGTGGCCATCACAGTGTAGTTGGCTATATTCTCGTTCATCTTCCAGAACAAATGTCTCTATGGCATTATTAATAGTTATATCCATGGGATTTTATCCATTTGAGGAGATATGGCTGTCATAATAAATATTAGTGATGTCCAACATCCATAGGGTTATGTTGATGGCTATGGTTAGGGAGGTGAATTTTAGAATGAATTTTATAGTAAAGGCATATGATATGGTTAGTTTCATGCCATTGATATGCTAATTCTAGGTTGGATAGATATTGTTCAGTATAACATTTACTTATCTTTTACCTTTTTTTATACTTTATTTGATTATGATTCTTCATATTACATTATTTCACCTCCCCTGTTATATTCCTTAGGACTCAAGGTGGAGAGTCTTCTAGTGCCCTTGGGGATGAAAATATAAGTTAGAGGTCAGACTAGATTTCCCAGTGTGTATAGGGTTTGTGAGCTTGTGATGGGAAAACATAAATTATTATGTTATCAATTGTTGTTATGAATAAAAACATATAATGTTATAATTTGAATTTCTAGGTTATTTTCTATGTTTATGGTCATCAATTTTATCTAGGGGAGAGTTCTATTATATGAAGTGGAAGGATGGTGTGTAGTGGTCATTGGTGACCATAACCATCATCTGGTTCATAATTGTTTTGGAGACACTGCCATCTAATCTGGTGGATATGATGTTGTACATAGTAGGGGATTATGAAGAAGTTTTTCTTAGGGTTGTTGGTGGTTTTTTTATTTTTTACTGAATATGCTGTAACATTTCCCATCAATGTGATATCATGTTTGGGATATAGTTACAACTTTATGTCTCTCCAATTTTGATGGCTAAAATGAAAGAAATTTTTTTAATTTATCTTAGTATTGGATTCAAATTGATTATTTTATGCATAATGGTTTCATCTAGTCCAATGTGTTGCTATGGGTTCTATAATATTATTCTCTATGGAGGATTTTAGTATAGGGTTTTTATATAGAATAATAGTGGTGTTATTTGTTGATCCTCATGAACTATCTCCACTTTCCAAAGATATAATATATATTAGATTATTTATATAGGTAATATTGGTTTTTAGAGATTGGTTTTTAGTTTGGATATCATTAGATGAGGTTAAAGGAGGACAATATTTTAAAGGATATGTTCATGAATGATTTTGGGAACTTCATGTCTGTAGTAACGTTTTTTAGTGTCAAGGAATCTCAATCTATTTTGATGGGACCCATAAAATCCATGTTTTATTATCCCTTGTATTAGTTTGTTATAGTTTTCATCAATGAAAGTATCTTCTAATCAAATTTATAATAAGATCATGTTGAAGATTTAACAACCTTTTTGAATTTCCTTCTACAAAATCATCATTATAATAATTTCTTTAAGTATGCATTGGTTGTGTGTGTTGAATTTTTATAGGCCAATGGTGTCTTAATGAGGATTTGGTCTCGATCCCTTAAAAATATAGGTATATTAATCTTAATAAACCGAAAATAATGTTTCATCATTTTATTATTTCTCTGGTATCACATGATATCATTGGACATTTTTACACTATTTCTCTTGGTTTATGAAGAATTTTAAATCATTGGATAAGGATTAACAAGTTTTTTTATATGGACTGATTAGAGGTAGGTCATATTCAGCTACCTAAATCAGATGTTGATAAATAAATCCATTATTTGGTTTCTAGAGAAATGGATTAGGTTCGAGGTTTTTTATGACACTTAATACTATTGTGTGAATTTTCTATTAATTAAATAGATGGAATTGATCTCATTTGGGTCTATAAAATCACATCCAAATGAAAATAATTATGAAATCTATGATATTTTGTTGATATCTATGGTGTTTCATTTAAAATTTTGGAAACATTACCTCTTTTTGGAACACTTTTTTGGCCGTTATGGATTATAGAAGATTGAGGTATATCTTCACATTGTGGTATTTAAATTTAAACCTATATTAGTTGATGATGTTCTTGTAGAACAATGATTTCATGATCTCTAACACCCAAAGAAAAGGTAATGTGATTTTTGATGCATTTATGAGGAAGTCACATAGAGATGCTATTTGGAGGTTTAAATATGAATGGAGAGTAATGGGGGAGCTTATAATGATTCATTTTCTTCTAGAGGATGCCAATGGTGGAGGTTTCTTCTATCGGATTAATTTAAAGTCATCCTTATTTTTTTTTGAAGATTCATTATTTTGATATATTATGGTGTTCTTTTATTTAGTTTATACTCTTTATGGTTATGCTCCTAAGGGTTAGTCAGAATATGATAAGCATATTTTTTATGGTCATTGTTCACCACTTTAACGAGGTGAGAGGATTTTCTTTGTGCATTTCATATGTTAGATCATAGGTATGAATCATATTATATAAAAGAAGAATTATTCCATGATGTTTCATTTATGGTGATTTGAGATAATGTATTTAGTGAAATGTTTATGTCAGGGTTCATTGTTTTTTAGAAGTTGAAAGTTGAGAATCATGTTCCTCAGGATTTTTTTGTAGCCATTAGTTGTCCCTGAGTGGAAGTGGGAGTGCATTTTGATGTATTTAATCATCAATTTACATCAATATAAATGAGTATGTGATATATTTTTGGTGACTATGGGATTTTTTATGAAGTCAACATATTATTTGGTGATAAATTTTCTGATTTTAATGACGTTTTAGTGAGGTGGTATGCAAATATGGTTATAATGCTTCATGTGATCCTTAAGAAAATAATATTCAATTTTGATTATGAATTTACTTCTTTTTACTAGGGTGGTATTCAGAATAATTTTTTCTCTTAATAATTCCTTATAATTTATTTCCACCCTTATATGGATGGATAGACCAAGAACACTATGAAAATGCCAAATAAAATGTTGTATCCATTTATTAGGGGGATTTAGGGGTTCTTTTGTGAAGAACCTATCTTTGGTCATGTTTTCTTATAATAATAAATATGTATCATCCATTAAATTTGATCCATTAAAGGAATTTTATGGGTTTCCTAATAGTAATTTTATTGATGGAGTGATGTTAAAGATTCAATGATCCATAGATCGGATATAGTGTAGAGAATACAAGGGAATATTTCGATTATTTGAGAGAAAATAAAGGTAGTACATGATCATCAGATGATGTGTGTGGATAAAACCTCTATATTTTCATATTGGACATGATGTTTCCTAAAGGTTTACTCTTTCCAGGGAAAACTATGGTGTGGGCAAGCTGGAGAGATTTCATCCTAGTTCATTAGGCCTTTAGAGGTGAAGGAGCATGTGAGCAAGGAGGAATTTTAGTTTTCTCTCCCCCATACCTAGATCAGATCCATGGTGTATTTCATGTGTCACATATTTCATTATATATTTATGATGAATCCCATTCCATTTATTGGGATGAGTTGGATATAGGGGATGAAAAAATATTCATGGTATGGTGGGTTGATCTTTAAGATAGCTAGGAGAAGGTAACACATTGGAATTTCATTCCCATGGTTCATATTTTTTGGAGACATGGAGGCTTGGAGGAATTTATGTAGGAGTGTGAGTCATATATGCACACTCAATATCATATGTTATTTTAAACATTTATTTCTTTCATGTTAAGATTGTAGATTTTTTTTCTTTGAATTTTATTTGTTATCTTATGTATTATCATGGATAATGATGTTTTTACAGTTGTTAGAGAGGTATCACCTAAGAATTTTTTGGTTTGAAGTCATAATTTTTATGTTAAGTTTTAATCATGGGGGTGATAATTATTTTATAGGTATATAATGTATTGGATTAGAAATTTTCTAACTCTGAATTTGTGTCATTCAGGTTTAGGAATTTTCTAGTGAAGGATAGAGGGATGAAGATGGAGTTAGAGCCAAAATTTATACTAGAAGGGAAAAAAGTGATGTGGATCTATGTGTTTCCTCATGATGATTTGGATAGAGGGTATGTTTATTATATATCATGGTGTGTCGTTCCATGAAGCATTGTGTTATAACATGGTTTATGTGTTGTATCATAAGGTGGTGGATTCATGAGTTTTCATTATCACATTTTCTTGATGGAGTAGTGTGGTAATAGCATAAACAACATTGGTTGTGAAAGAGATATTTCAAGGTTACCCTGAAATGGGGAGACATTGGGTAATTCTAACCTGAGTACTTCTATGTTCATTCTATGTGAACATGTTAATTCCATAAGTGGTGAAATTGTTGCATGATGGTATTAGTGTGTTTTAAGTTTATCTTATATGGGTTGGTTATCATGTGATGTATTTGATACATAATCTTAGATGATCCTTTTATTTGTTCTTTTATGTAACCTATTGTATTGTAGTTCAACATGCTGTAGCTTGTTGTCCTAGATGGTTGATTCTAGAGTTCTTATTTTTTCAAGTGTCATTACGTCATAGTGAATTATTTCACACTGTGATTTGGTTGGGGTTTGATGGGATTAAGCTAAGAACATTAGGGCTTATGTCAAAATTATTAGTGGATCTAGTATCATGGTTTAGCCTCATTGGTTATTCCATGGAATTTATAAAATACATGGAGTTAATTTAGATTTGAATATGATATTAAAGTGGAGATAATGATAGAACACAACATTATTTTCAATGGCCGAATAATTTTATCCTCATTATGGAATACAAACCCCTTTCTTCATACAATTATTTCATTTCCCTTAAATGGTTATAAATTCAGGTAATAAATTGAATTATTCATTGTTTCTATGAATTTAATTGAACCCTAGGAGACAATAGGTATATCTTCTAAGATCTATATTCATAATTTGGTTGTTTTCTTTCAATGATTTAGAATATCATATCCTTGTGATCTAATGTGAATTTATCTTATTTACTTCTTTATTCTAGTGTTGTTACTTATTATTGTGTAGGTTGTGATAATTATTGGCATGGACCATTGGTTTAATTATATTAAATGATATTATAATTTATATAATACCAAATTTAAATAGATTATACAATAATATGTTACCTTTCCCATTAAAAATTTAGTTTAAAATTATAGTTAAATTATAAAACTCTTTATGATCAAGTTCAAAAATTCTTCACAAGTCTATAATAATATATTTATTAGAGAAGTGTAGTACACTAGGTGTATTATGTTCAATATTTATTGAAATTGAAAAATACCTGATACTTTTAGTAGCTCAATTCTCTCAATCACCATTGGGTTCCATACCTCACACGTCTCTTTGTTAAATATATACATAGGAATATAAAAAAATTATGTTTCTAAAGTAGTTCCTAATAAAAATGATTATTCTATAAATGAGATTAGTATATAAATTTTTCATATATTCTTATAATCATGATCCCTCACCCCTCAAGTGAGTCAAACACACATGGAGAAGAATAAACCCATCACACGTGAGTAAATCCTCTTAACAAATGACTATGAGAAAGAAAGAACAAAGAAAAATTATAGAATGAGTATGAAAAAAACAGTTACTTGAATTCATGGTTGAAATGAAGAAAATAAAACGATAATATTGAAATTATCATGAAATAACTTAAAAATACTTTTGAATGTTAGAAAAACATACAAAATGTTCACATAAACCCTCATAAAAACTAGAAACAGTTCATATTTATAGACACCCAATTATTCAAAGCGAATAAAAAATCATCAAGATGTGAACGTTTAAAAGTCATAAAAAAGGCACTAACTTAATCTCCTATAATGGATACATCCAAACATGGTAGGAACCACTATAGTTTGACTACATTTTATACTCATTTCAAACATTGAATCCTATATATAGCACAACATGACCTCAAATTAAACAGGTACAGATTTCATCTGAGTTCTGGAATTACAAATTCATTATTATGCGAACTGGAAACTAGTCAAATTGCAATTCAAAAAGATATTACTATTTCTATTAGATTCATTATACCATGAAAAAAATGTAGATACCCTTGCTTGATGTACCTGGATATTACATTTCTTTTTCAGAATACGTAATACAAGACACAAACTGACACCCAATGATCATATTAGTTTAGTGTCATTGGAAACTCGAAAAAAAATCTTCTAATCATAGTGAAAGATCATAAACATCTCCCATAATGATCTTCAATTTTTTTTCCTACCTAAAACCTTTTATTATATCCTAGGGAAAATAAAACATAAAAATGGTGAGATCAATTTCTCATTACAAGTAAACATGGAGAAAATGAAACAAACCATATATATTAGAACATAAACAAATTAACACAATGTTTAAACATAAAAATATTGAGTCATGAAATAAATCCTGGAAGTATATAATGAATAGACCATAATGAAAAATAAATCTTGATAAAATATCATGGGAAAAAACATGTAATTTTGGAAAACCATTAAGCACATAATATGATTTTCACAGTAGCCAAGGCATTGCTTCCAAGACCATTATAGTTGACTAAGTCCATTACTGAAACGGGTTTACTTTCCATTCCTGCCCTGTATTGCTAAACCATATTTCCTTTCAATTCCAACCATGTTTGTCTCATTAGATATAAACCTTCACCCAATTAATTATAGGGAGATATAGGTCCTACCCATCTCACAATGAAATCATTCTAATATGTTCAACAAAAACATAAACCATTCACCATAGCATAACCCATTAAATAAAATGGGTTCCTTAAACATCATTCCATCATAACTTAATCCATATGAAATAACATTCCATCATTAAAAAAATCAAATCATTGTAATAATAGGGATACAAATATAACCTTATTTAAATATTATCATCTTAGAAGAAAAATAATTCTGATAAACCACTTGAACTTAGTTCTTCAGGAAAATATACCATATTTAGAAAAGTTTTCTTTTCTCAAAATTCCATGGAATTTTAAAATAAAATTATTTATTTGAAAATAAAAATAAAATATTTTATAGGAAGCTTCATGGAAATAAAGCATCATGAAACCATAAAAATCAATTAATACTGAATAAGTTAAAAAAAATTCTTCTCGCACTTTTTCCAGAAAAGTCCAAAAGTACCTCGTATGTTAAACGTAAGAATGATTCCTTCCAAACCTTGTAGTAAAAGTAAAAATGGGTAATAATTAATTTAATCATACATAGAATAAAATTAATCATTTTCTGAATGTTTTTTTAGAAATCATGGACATGGATGATAAATATATTTCCAGTAAATACTTATGAATAAACAATCTCATATAAAAATGAGATTAGCTAAGTTATCCATTACCTTAGGTCCGATTTCTTCTATATGCATCCAAAACTATTATATTATAAGGCCCCAACCTTAAACCTTCCTTAATCTTGAGTTATTACAAGATTACACATTGAGGATCTTTTCAGGTTTAGAGTTTTAGAGAATTAGATCATGAAACATGCATTATATTCCACATTTAAACAAAGTGGTTACATAAAAGACAGTATTCATTCTTCCCATCAACAGAAACATATTAAAAATAAAACATGGATTCTTTATTGACACATCCTTGACACTATCATCACATCATGTACCTTTCCCTTGACCTGTGAAAAACATTTCAAAAACTTGGGATGAGCATAAAAAGCTTAGTAAGGGTTATAAAAATATGGAAAGCAATCATGAGTTCATATATACGTAAGAATGTAATCATACTTTACCCATAAAACATAGTCACTTTAACATACCTCATCAAACCATGAATAAATCATATAAAACATAAGACATAAAGGTAACTTGATGCATTCATAACATTCTTACGTAGGGAGTAACCCTCTTGGTTACGTTTGGAATACCCATCACAATATATTCCCTAAATCTCTTCATAGAAACCTTAACGTTTCACTCTTTCGCGTTACCCAATGCATTGGAGAGCTATATCGGGCTCACCCACGCTTAGTTTATCACGGAACCACCCATTTTCATAGAAATTCCCAAGAACCATAACATAAATGTATCACATAAAACATGCATAAAGGAAACATAACATTTCCACATTTCAGTCACAATATAACATTTTAGTATATTTAAATAATGAATCCAATAAAAAAGAAACCATTTCCAAAACCATTTAAAACATTTAATAAACATATTTTTGAATCAAAGTGTCCCATACCACCTTGATGCTTAAAATTTTAAACCATTAATATCCATATAAATAAATCCTTAAAACCATTTTGAAAACATGGATATTAATAAGAACAAATAATTAAAACATTTAAAACGATATTTTGGTTAAAGGGGTTTTACCAAAATTAGAGACACTTGAATACAATAATTGAGGAATAACATTTAGTCAGAACATTATAAAATCATGATAATAAATGGATTCGTGATATAATACTCCAAAGTACAGTATATACACCATATAAGAGTGAATTGGTTCATAACAACAATGAACCCTCAATAGAAATGTCAAATGTGATGAAATCCCTTATAAAGAAGGTATCCTTAAATTAAGGACAAATCAATCTCAAAAATACGTGTGACAAATATAAATACACCCAATATAAGTGGATATTATGTTTAAAACAATAAGTGGTCATTCACAAATATTCAATGGATGACATATTCAATGACTACATGTTGAACCCAAAGAAATCGAAATTGGGTTAAAAAGTTCCCTTGACAGCCTAACGGCATCACATCAAAATGAGTTGATGAGAGATAAAAAGTGTATCTCATCACTTGGAAATAAAATTTACTTCAATAAGGATATATTAGAACATATACCAACATAACAATAGGTAAATTAAAAGACCCAACAAAAGAAGTCTTTTAAAAAAGGGGAGGGTGAAAGGTTCCCTTACCGACTTGGGTATCTTTCTAAACATAGACCCCATGAAAGAAGGACAATAGATCATTGATGTAAATACTCATAAACGAAAGTATATTAGACAAAGAGTATAATAATGGGCATTATATACACCACTCAATGGAATTTGTTGCAAATGTAGCATAAATCTCACGTGAATAAAAGTGAGATGAAAAATCTCTTACGAAAACTCGGCAGCCTAACGGCGCCACATAAAACTTCCGAATATGGATTGATGAGATCGAATAGGGTATCTCATCACATTAAAATAAAATTTAAATAATGATTAATATAAAAGAACATCCCCCAACATTACAAATAGGAGCTTAAAAGAAGTGACATAAAGGAGAGTACTTAAAAAGAAAGAGAGAGGTTAGAACTCTTACGAAAGTTCGACAGCCTAACGACGCCACTCAAAACATCCAAAATGGATTGATGAGAGATAATAGGGTCTCTAATCACATGAACATAAAAATTAATTTATTTTTAATATAAAAGATCACCCCAATAACAAGAAAGATGATCTTTAAAATGAATGACATAAAAGTGTGTACTTAAAAAGAAAGAGAGGAGTAGGATCCCTTACCTCGGGTCCGACTTGACTCGATCGTTATTTAATCTCCTGAATAATAAACTTGAGTTAATTTATACTTCCTTAAGAACCCTTTTCATGTTCATTATTCATTTTATATCACTTATTACCATGTCATAAACATATGTAATCATTTAAGTTAATAATATTTGTTTTGCCGATTCTTGGTTCTTAAGTCGAAAGTGGACTTCTTACAATTACATGTTGTTCGTGTGGACAAATGTTTATTATATACAGAATTGTATTCCTGATTTATAAATCATAGATTTAATATATATCCAGTACATGCACGCATTTATAACATTACATAATCATTTAGAGGTATGAAATGAAATGCACCGTTCATGGAGACGGTAATCCATACGTACGCATGAACGCTACTTTCATTTCTATTTCGTATTTTATAGAATGTAATAATAATGATATAAAGTTATATTATAATTACAGTATAATATCATATATAATATCATTAAATTCATCCTTTATACGTCCCACGAATGGTATTAACGAATGACATCACTTTGAGGGGACGGTAGTCTGCACTTCCTAAAATGAAGATATCGCGTATACCCATAATGGATGCCATAAAGGTAAGACACAATGAAAAATACAGAAGCATAAGTAAACCATAAACATATTATATATCATATATAAAAATAGTGACATCATAATGGCCACCTTTGAAAGTGTTAAATGAGTAATGAACAATCATCGTTTCGGGAGGCAGAATTTCGCCATCCACGGAAACAGTATGTTCTTTAACCATTTGATGTAGTTGTGTGAGAGTGTAGCTCGAATAAATCTTATAAAAACATCCTAGTATATTGAAGATACTGGTGTTGTTACAAAATAAGTAAATAAAAAGAGTTTAGGGGGTTGGAGAAGCAAAATAAAACAAATGAACATGAGAGAATGAATTACCTTTAAAAGTGTAACTCTTTTGATTTGAGCTTAAAGGATTCCTTTGAAAGGATTCTTCCCAAAGGGAATCCTCTAGGATGAGGAGAGGGATGTGTATAGAGTAAATGGGCAGGGGTTGGCCGAGCCAAAGTCTTGAGGAGTGTGTGAAATGAGGTAGAGGTGGGGGCATTTTATAAGAGGAGAGGAGGGGCACTTTTGGAAAGTAAAAAAATATTACATTATTTGAAAATGTGTTTCGGTTTTAAAAGGTCCCACATTGATATAATTCGTGGATAAGGTGATAAGGGTTCGAAATCCACCCATCCAATAAGTTTTGGACATGTTTAGTTCATAGATTTTACATTATCTTTCCATTTTATTTAAATCATCAAATAATGATGTCGTCGCTGCATCATTATTATGTCATAAATAATATAATTTATTTAATGTCTAAAAATTATAAAAAAATACAATGATGTAGTAAATCTTTTTATCATTCCAATTAATTTTTATAATAAAAAATATGACTTTTATAACCCCACTTAAAAATTGTTTTAGTAAAACATATCATGTTTGTGTCATTTTTACTTTTACATTAAATAAAAAGTTATTTATGTCATTTCCCAACCAAAGTGGCTCCATGGGGTCCCCAAGTTGACCCATGGCTTGTCTTGGTCGTCCATTACACATAAAAGGGTGTTAGGATATGTTTCAAGTTCATTTCATATTATTAAAACATTATATTTACCTTAAACTACACTAATTACCGTCTAATCGTGATTAATGAATAAAAGTTACTATTCACCAAAAAATTATTTTCATCCCATTGAACAACATTTTACATAATAATGACAACCATGTATGTCGGATTTTCAAAATTCAATACACATTAGTGGTAAACTTTCATTTAACTGAAAAATCAGTTTGCTTGATTACCACTTAGTGGTTTCACTATTCATCAAAAATTGGAGTTTTTCAGAAAAATACCAAAACTTCACCCTAAGATATATTTGATATTCCGAATTCAAAAATGATGTCCGTTTTAAAAATTTCAAAACATATTAGTCACATTAATTAATTTAATAATTAATTCCCACTGTCAGAGCAAATAGCGTGTTTTTATAAAACAATAAGTATCAAAAGATTGACACTAGTTTAAGTCTGATTTCAAAGTGAAATTAATTCCAACAGCCGCTATTGGATTTAATGGTAAAAATATTTTCTAATTTCACTTTAAAACCAATTCAAAATATAATCTAATCATATAAATAAATTAGATTAAAAAGAGGTTTTGAATTAAAATACAACATTTTAAACTATTCATTAAAAAATGAACTTTATCAGAAAGATACCAAAAATTTACAGAAAGTAAATTTTGATGTCCCAACTCTTAAGAAGAGTTTTATTTGTTCCAAAAGTATGTATAAGAGTGAACAAAACTATATTTAATGACGTTTCACCATCAAAAGGTGATAAGTGAACCTTTAGTGAAAATTGGGGTATAAAAGCCTAAAATTGAATTCTTTCTGTATTTTAAGCCTTTATCTTTTATTGGATAACTGTAAAAACATTTAAAAACATATATAATCATATTTTAGTTATTTCTATCCCTTCCCGCCATTACAATAGCTACATGTTAACTACCATTTTAAATAATATTATTTTATTATTAGAGTGCAACGTAAGATTTCCAAGAAACTTGTTGTTGCGTGTTGGATACGCCATCGAGCATAGCATCCCCTTTAAAGTAATATTAATATTTTATTCACAAATATGGATAAATATGAAAATTTCATATTATTTATTCACCTGGGGTGTTACATCCTCCCCCCTTTTGGTAATTGCGTCCTCACAATTTTAAAATGGGCTTGGAAACATCCTTGAAAGTCCCACATCAGAACAAGAGTTGGTAAAACAATAACTTTAAAATAAAGGAAGATAAGCAAAGAGGTGACCCGAGTTAACCCATACTAGGATTCCAAGTATGAAAATATGGACATGGAGGAAAAAACAAAGGGTCATGTTCTGATGGAGAGTGATAGAAAACATGTTTAGGAGAAAGTTAACCACAAGAAAATGACAAACGTGTGATGGGTTAAACGGTATTTGATTCCCCAATAGGAAAAGTTAATAGACAACATTTTTGATTTAAGTTACTTTTTATTGAGGAATTCATCACTTATCATGTTGACTTTCAACTTTTACCAGATTCCTTAATCAAACTCATATTTTTTTTTTCAAAAGACGAGTTTTTAGGGAGACTTATTCGCATTAAGAGTACTATAATCAACTTCTAGAGAATCACCTAATCCACAAAAGGGAACTATATACTTCCCATATCTTTAGACCTTATCCACAACCAAAACCAAAAAGGTTAGTACAATGTCAGATAATCCAGAAAAGGATTACCCTTTAAAAAGAAAATCTATGCTTAATCTCCAAAATTTGTCCAACAAAACCCAAAGTTCAATGACGACCATCCGATAAACAATTTGCCCATAAAATTATTCAATGTAAACCAATATAAGATTGAAACCCAAGTATTTGAAGGATTTAGTCACATATTCTTCCAAGTTAAATCGTAACAATTATCTCCAAACGACATTAGTTGCTCCTAAAGTCTCGTATTGAAAAGTAATTAACCTAATCACATATCCTCCATGATAGGTTAATAATTTTCATAAATAACCCAAAATCAAATTACTCTTAATTCATAAAATCATATAACTAGAAAGAATCAGTCAAACTAACTAGGGACTTCACGTATTCCAGTAGTAGGCGATAAATACCTGTCACACTTTGGTTGTGGGTTCGATTCCCGCAGCTTTGTCTGACGCGACGGGATGTCACACGGTCTACGTGTTTTCCTTTTTCCAAAACTATATAATTCTTAAATCATTCCCCAAAAAGAGATAAAATCATCAAAAATGATCATAACATATTTTAACCTCAAGTTTATCTCATGCTTTTCATTTTCCAGCATATCATATAATAACCCATAATTACCTCAAAAGTAAGGATCATATAAACTCTAATGGTTACCTTTATTATTATTACCTGAACTTCCACATGGATTGGTCATCTCGTACATGATGAATTAAAGCTCATACCAAGGTTCAAGTTGTTGATCATGACTCCTTGTTATTTGGTTTAGAACAACCACGAGTTTCCCCATTGAATCCTCCATTTTATCTAGTATCTTAATCAGAGAACCACCACAGTTTCCTTCAAACCTATTGTCTCTTTGGTGCCTGCTAGATCCATCCATTCACTAAAAATAGAAATGTCAGTGTGAGTATATCAACAAAACCATCATGTACTAATGAGGAAGGTAAACACTAAGATACACTTACTCATTCACTTTATCTAAAACTAGGACTCCTTCTGAAATCCTAACCATTATGGTAATGTCACTTGTGCTTAGAGAATACCCTAACCTCTAAATTTATCTAAACCGACCTCTGATACCAACTATAAGGCCCCAGCCTTAAACCTTACTTAATCTTGAGTTATTACAAGATTACACATTGAGGATCTTTTCAGGTTTAGAGTTTTAGAGAATTAGATCATGAAACTTGTATTATATTCCACATTTAAACAAAGTGGTTACATAAAAGACAATATTCATTCTTCCCATCAGCGGAAACATATTGAAAATAAAACATGGATTCTTTTTTGACACATCCTTGACACTATCATCACATCATGTACCTTTCCCTTGACCTATGAAAAACATTTCAAAAACTTGGGATCAACATAAAAATCTCAGTAAGGGTTATAAAAATATGGAAAGGAATCATGAGTTCATATATACGTAAGAATGAAATCATACTTTACTCATAAAACATAGGCACTTTAACATACCTCATCAAACCATGAATAAATCATATAAAACATAAGACATAAAGGTAACTTGAGGCATTAATAACATTATTATGTAGGGAGTAACCCTCTTGATTACGTTTGGAATACCCATCACAGTATATTCCCTAAATCTCTTCGGAGAAACCTTAACGTTTCACTCCTTCGCGTTACCCAATGCATTGGAGAGCTATATCGGGCTCACCCTCCCTTAGTTTATCATGGAACCACCCGTTTTCATAACAATGCCCAAGAACCATAACATAAATGTATCACATAAAACATGTAGAAAGGAAACATAACATTTCCACATTTCAGTCACAATATAACATTTTAGTATATTGAAATAATGAATCCATTCAAAAAGAAACCATTTCCAAAACCATTTAAAACATTTAATAAACAGATTTTTGAATCAAAGTGTCCCATGCCACCTTGAAGCTTAAAATTTTAAACCATTAATATCCATATAAATAAATCCTTAAAACCATTTTGAAAACATGGATATTAATAAGAACAAATAATTAAAACATTTAAAACGATATTTTGGTTAAAGGGGTTTTACCAAAATTAGAGACACTTGAATACAATAATTGAGGAATAACATTTAGTCAGAACTTTATAATATCATGAGAATAAATGGATTCATGATATAATACTCCAAAGTACAGTATATACACCATATAAGAGTGAATTGGTTCATACCAACAATGAACCCTCAATAGAAATGTCAAATGTGATGAAATCCCTTATAAAGAAGGTATCTTTAAATTAAGGACAAATCAATATAAAAAAATATGTGTGACAAATATAAATACACCCAATATAAGTGGATATTAATTTTAAAACAATAAAAGGTCATTCACACATATTCAGTGGATGACATATTCAATGACTACATGTTGAACCCAACGAAATCGAAATTGGGTTAAAAAGTTCCCTTGACAGCCTAACAACATCACATCAAAATGAGTTGATGAGAGATAAAAAGTGTATCTCATCACTTGGAAATAAAATTTACATCAATAAGGATATATGAGAACATATACCAATATAACAATATGTAAATTAAAAGACCCAACAAAAGAAGTCTTTTAAAAAATGGGAGGGTGAAAGGTTCCCTTACCGACTTGTGTATATTTCCAAACATACACCCCATGAAAGAAGGACAATTGGTCATTGATGTAAATACTCATAAACGAAATTATATTACACAAAGAGTAGAATAATGGGCAGTATATACACCACTCAATGGAATTTGTGGCAAATGTAGCATAAATCTCACGTGAATAAAAGTGAGATGAAAAATCCCTTACGAAAACTTGACAGCCTAACGGCGCCACATAAAACTTCCGAATATGGATTGATGAGATTGAATAGGGTATCTCATCACATTACAATAAAATGTAAATAATTAGGAATATAAAAGAACATCCCCCAACATTACAAAGAGGAGCTTAAAAGAAGTGACATAAAGGAGAGTACTTAAAAAGAAAGAGAGAGGTTAGATCTCTTACGAAAGTTCAACAGCCTAACGACACCACTCAAAACTTCCAAAATGGATTGATGATAGAGAATAGGGTCTCTAATCCCATGAACATAAAAATTACAGTAAGTTTAATATAAAAGACCACCACAATAACAAGAACGATGAGCTTTAAAAGGAATGACATAAAAGTGTGTACTTAAAAAGAAAGAGAGGAGTAGGATCCCTTACCTCGGGTCTGACTTGACTCGATCGTTATTTAATCTCCTGAATAATAAACTTGAGTTAATTTGTACTTCCTTAAGAACCTTTTTCAAGTTCATTATTCCTTTTACATCACTTATTACCATGTCATAAACATTATGTAATCATTTAAGTTAATAATATTTGTTTTGCCGATACTTGGTTCTTAAGTCGAAAGTGGACTTCTTACAACTACATGTTGTTCGTGTGGCCAAATGATTATTATATACAGAATTGTATTCATGATGTAGATATCATATATGTAATATATATCCAGTACATGCACGCATTTATAACATTACATAATCATTTAGAGGTAAGAAATGAAATCCACCGTTCATGGAGACGGTAAGCCGTACGTACGCATGAACGCTACTTTCATTTCTATTTCGTATTTTATAGAATGGAATTATAATGATATAAAGGAATATTATAATTCCAGTATAATTTCATATATAATATCATTAAATCCATCCTTTATACGTCCCACGTATGGCATTAACGAATCACATCACTTTGAGGGGGCGGTAGTCCGCACTTCCTAAAATGAAGATATCGCGTATACCAATAATGGATGCCATAAAGGTAAGACAAAAATGAAAAATACAGAATAATAAGTAAAACATAAACATATTATATATCATATATAAAAACAGTGAAATCATAATGGCCACCTTTGAAGGTGTTAAATGAGTATTGAACAATCATCGTTTCGGGAGGCATAATTTCGCCATCCACGGAAACCGTATGTTCTTTAACCATTTGATGTAGTTGTGTTAGAGTGTAGCTCTAATAAATCTTATAACAACATCCTATTATATTGAAGATACTGTTTTTGTTTCAAAATAAGTAAATAAAAAGATTTTAGGGGGTTGGAGAAGCAAAATAAAACAAATGAACATGAGAGAATGAATTACCTTTAAAAGTGTATCTCTTTTGATTTGAGCCTAAAGGCTTCCTTTGAAAGGATTCTGCCCAAAGGGAATACTCTAGGATGAGGAGAGGGATGTGTAGAGAGTAAATGGGCAGGGTTTGGACGAGCCAAAGGCTTGAGGAGTGTGTGAAATGAGGTAGAGGTGGGGGCCTTTTATAAGGGGAGAGGAAGGGCACTTTTGGAAAGTAAAGAAATATTACTTTATTTGAAAATGTGTTTCGGGTTTAAAAGGTCCCACATTGATATAATTCGTGGCTAAGGTGATGAGGGTTCGAAATCCACCCAGCCAATATGTTTTGGACATGTGTAGTTCATATATTTTACATTATCTTTCCATTTTATTTAAATCGTCAAATAATGATGTCATCGCTGCATCATTATTATGTCATAAATACTTTAATTTATTTAATGCCTAAAAATTATAAAAAATACTATGTTGTAGGAAATCTTTTTAGCTTTCCAATGACTGTTTATAATCAAATATATGACTTGTATAACCACACTTAAAAATTGTTTTAGTAAAACATATCATGTTTGTGTCATTTTTACTTTTACATTAAATAAAAAGTTATTTATGTCATTTCCCAACCAATGTGGCTCCATGGGGTCCCCAAGTTTACCCATGGCTTGTCTTGGTCGGCCATTACAAATCCAATGAGGTTAGGACATGTGTTAAGTTCATTTCATATTATTAAAACAATATATTTACCTTAAACTACACTAATTACCTCTAATCGCGATTAATGAAAAAAAGTTACTATTCACCAAAAAATTATTTTCATCCCATTGAACCAAATTTTACATACTAATGACAACCATGTTTGTCGGATTTTCAAAATTAAATACACATTAGTGGTAAACTTTCATTTAACTGAAAAATCAGTTTGCTTGATTACCACTTAGTTGTTTCACTATTCATAAAAAATTGGAGTTTTTCAGAAAAATACAAAAACTTCACCCTAAGCTATATTTGATATTCCGTATTAAAAAATGAAGTCCGTTTTACAAAATTCAAAACATATTAGTAACATTAATTAATTTAATAATTAATTTCCACTGTCAAAGAAAATAGCGTGTTTTTATAAAACAATAAGTATCAAAAGATTGACACTAGTTTATGTCTGATTTCAAAGTGAAATTAATTCCAACGACCGCTATTGGATTTAATGGTAAAAATATTTTCTAATTGAACTTTAAAACCAATTAAAAAGATAATCTATTCATATAAATAAATTAGATTAAAAAGGGGTTTTGAATTAAAATACAACATTTTAAACTATTCATTAAAAAATGAACTTTATCAGAAAGATACAAAAAATTTACACAAAGTAAATTTTGATGTCCCAACTCTTAAGAAGAGTTTTATTTGGTCAAAAAGGATGTATAAGAGTGAACAAAACTATATTTAATGACAGTTCGCCATCAAAAGGTGATAAGTGAACCTTTAGTGAAAATTATGGTATAAAAGCCTAAAATTGAATTATTTCCGTTTTTTAAGCCTTTATATTTCATTGGACAAATGTAAAAACATTTAAAAACATATATAATCATATTTTAGTTATTTCTATCCATTCCCGCCATTACAACGGCTACATGTTAACTACCATTTAAAATAATATTATTTTATTATTAGAGTGCAACGTATGATTCCCAAGAAACTCGTTGTTGCGTGTTGGGTACACCATCGAGCATAGCGTCCCCTTTAAAGTCATATTAATATTTTATTCACAAATATGGATAAATATGAAAATGTCATATTATTTATTTACCTGGGGTGTTACATATATAGTGGGTTTAAACTTATTATTAACTTGTAAAAGAAACACGAAAAAATTTCTGATATCATATATGATTCACTTAAGACTTTATATTACCTGTTCATTTGTCAATTCCATGTAAAAACAAGTTTTTGGTAATAATCATTTTATTTATCAAATGTGTTTTGAATTTTTATTCTTGATATTATTACAGATATCTTGATTTTATTTCTTTCCAAATGTAAAAAATTATTTATATTTTATATATATTCAGTATTTAAATAAATAAATAAATATATATATATAATACATAGATAAAAGAAATGGAATACACCGTTTATGGAGACGGTAGGTCATACGTACGCATCAATGCTGTTTTGTTTTCTTATTGAATTGAATGGAAGTAAGTCAATGACATATATATATATATACATTAATAAAGTATTTTTATATTTTCTTATATTTTATTATTAATTATTATGTATACTTTATAATCATTCTTCTATGGTTAACATGAAGAAGGAATCTCATCACGTCGTGGAGATGGTAAGTCGTACGTACGCACAAGCGATGATAACATTTCCATAATTATTAAATGGTGTTGAAATGGATGGTGTATAATATCCCATAATTAGTATCATGTTATAATAATAATTTATATTTATTATTTCTACATTTATACCCATCTAATTATGGCGGTGGTGAAAAACAATTTTCACCATGGTGTGAAGACAATAAGCAGTATGTACGCACGCGCGGTGATTTTGTTTTTCATAGGATAGATTGAAGGTGAAATAGGGTTGTTTCATATTTATAATAATATATCAATATATTACTGATACTGATGTTTTTACTTTATAATGAAGTAACGAAATATGATGATGTAGAAGAAGAAACAAATTTCACTGAATCGGTAGAAGAGATTATATCTTCCTCCACGTGCCTCATTTAAATATCCTCTTAGGGAACTAGAGTTGGTATTTTGTGAATCCAGTAACCTCTAAAATGTTACTAGGGAAGTTGAGAATATAAATGGGTAGATTTTGGATGATCTTGAAGGATCAAAATAGAGAGAATATGAGAGGGAGGATGTGCCCTTTTATAAGAGATGAGAGGGAACCTTTAGAAAACTCTCAAAATATTAATTTATTATAAATTAAATTTCAATATAAAATGGACAATTTTTTTAATCAGAAGATAAGATGGTTTTTGGTTTGAATACCCAGCATATAATAATTTTTATACATGTTTGGAAAATTTTTGTATCCTTATAATTTTTGTTTATCCCTTATATTACCCTTTTTTAATCTTACCGGGATATCATATTATTTAAACATTGTGGGTTAATGTAATAACCCTATCCTATAAAACTACCCATGAAAAATTATTTATGAAATATGTCTACTTATATTAACCATTTGGAAGAATTTTATATTTTTATGAACTTAATATCATTTAATAAACGATTTTATGTTTTAAGTTATGAATTATGTCAATTTTTGATACTATTCGTACTCTACCTTTTTTATTAATTCTTAACAACCTTATTCTATCGAACGAAACAAAATAAATCATCCAAAATATGTGAATTTCATCCCTCAAATTCATGGATGGAATCAAAATAATAAATTAGTTTTATTTAATATTTATAAATTCATTTATTTGAATCTTTTTTTAATGAGGTGATCACTACATCATAATAGTTTTATAAATAAATATATTTATCTAATGTCTAATAATTATAAAAAAATACCATGATATAAGAAATATTTTTATCTTTATAATTAATATTTTTATACATATATACCAGTTAGATAATTTTATATTAAAATGAATTTATTAAAACATATATGTTTAGGTTATAATTATCTTTACTTTAAATTAATTATTATAAAATGTCATTTTCACATCCATGTGAATCCATGGTATGTGTAAATAGACCGGAGTATTCCGATTGACTTAAATATCTTATCCAAAAGGATTATGACTTGTGTTAGGGTAGTTTAATATTATTATAATATCATTTATTACCCTTATTTACCAGATTTACCCTTTGATAATGGTAAATACATTTTTTACTGAAGTTATTATTCATCCTATCCAAAAGTAAAAGGTATCTATGTATACAATTTGGACCATATGATTCCAAATATGGAATCAATTTCTTCAAATTTAAAACATAGAAGTTTCAGTAATTAATTTAAATTTAATTCCCTTTCTCAAAACCAAAAGGAGAGTTTTTAAAAAGTAGTAATTATCAAAATATTGACATCTGTTTATGTCGAATTTAAAAGTGAAATTACTTACAATGAAAAAAATTGTATTAAATAATAAAAATATAATCTGATTACACTTTAAAACCAATTAAAAAAATAATCTAACTATATAAATAAATTGGAAAAAATTGAGTTTCAAATTAAAATGAAGTATTTTTTACTATTCATAAAAAATTTAATTTTAGTTGAAAAATATCAACAATTCAAAATAATAAAATTTAGTATTTACAAATTCAAAAGAAGAAAATTATATTTTTCAAATTGAACTTATTAAAGTATCAAGACTAGATTTAAAATGGGTGTTCCATCAAAAGTTGGTAAAACTATTTTTTTTGAAAAATACTTCTTTTATCCAAAATATTTATTTATTTTTTCTGATATAATGATCTAGAAAATATGTAATATGAATGACAATGTTATAAATAATTCAAAATGTTTTTAATAGTATTCATAAAGGCTATTTTATATCCCATTAAATAATAATATTTTAATAATATGTCGTTGTTTAGTGAAACTCATTATTGTATACAATGAAAGCTATCAAGGAAGGTCACACTTTCATGTAATGCAAGCCAAGCCAATGTTTCATGTATTTCAAGGATATTGATAGAGAATAAGGTTTGGAGAAAGACTACTACCAGAAATCCATAAATCTATGATGATTTAAGGGACCATATGATTCATCAGATAAAAAGGTACTTGGATAACATTTTTGGTTTTCCAGATCCTTTTCCTAAAGTTGAATAATTTTTCATGAGAATAAATGTTTACTTGATTTTGGTTCAATCTCATAGTTGTTCAAGCCTTGAACAATTTACACTTCATCTCATAAAGAAATGAAGATGATTTTGTCAATCCTGAAGTGTTAGAGGAGCATGTTTTAGAATGATAGGTCATTCCATATATCTCAACAAAAAGGTTAGAACATGTTATCAAATAAGCATAATTTCACCTATAGCGAGATAATACATTAATATAATAAACCTAAAAAGAAAAATAACTCATACTATCCATAAATGGATAACATTACAATCCTTTAAAAAATATATAAACATAGAAAGAGGTGAAATTAATAGACATAAAACTTATCTCCCATATCTTATATTGTAGTTCTGGACTGCCACACTCCAAACATGTGAATAACATAATAATGTATTCTCTTGATTCATGAATTAACATTGAACCTTAGGGAAAACATGAATTCTGTAAAAAGTAAACTTTTTCCACATACCAAAATTCCCAAAATTATACATACTCAATCCTTGATATCACTTTTTCCTTATATTAGTCATGAGATCATTAATAATAGAAAACATCTCATTATCTCCTTATCCCTTCATTATGCGCATATCACGTGCTTTCTAAAAATATCTAAATAACCATTCATGGTTACCAGTACCATTAAACATATACTTTCAAATACTAAAGTAAGAACTATAGTGTACCAATACATGGATGTTTATTTATTCCATAGTACCATTAAATTACTTATACAACATTACTCTTGATAAACATGCAATCATTACACTACCTTCATAAACTATTGACAATGCTTCATCATTTTATTCCTTAACACTTCTTTCATCTCATATATCATTTATAGCCACTTCGTAATCAAAAAAATAAATACAACCCATATATACATTTAGATTCTCTTCATGAGATTTTATCTTTGGGAATCAATTTACATAATGCCGTTAAATTACACAATTAAAACATTTAACCCTTGTTGCTGTCTTAGTAATACCATTTTTAATGATCAGTGTGTTAATGGAACCTTTTACTTTGAAATTAATGGCTTTGTGTCATTTTCCACACCCAAAACATCTTCCAGTTCATTTGAAATAGTCTATTTGATGTCTCTTCACACATTATTTATATGATGAAAATTGAACTTTCTTTCCACTATGATCACCATCAAACTCCATTTTTCTTTTATTAACTTCTTCAATATACAAACCAAAGTTAGATTACTGATCATATTATGAGATTTATTATTAGGAATAAAAATGATGTTTCTCATTCCAACTCCCATTTGATTTGGTTGATCATGAATACTATCATTCCAATGTCCATAAAATTCTCTGTTAACATGAATCCTCCTATTTCCATCCATTTTCAAAAACAATAAAAGAATAGCATGAGAGGAAAAAATCATACTAAGAAAACATCATATAATAGGGGAGAATGACTAATCTAAAATATCATTGGTTAAATCCTAGGATATTCATGATCATTACCATAATTTTAGGATTTTAATCTATGGAAAGACTTACCCTAAGGGACATCCCAAGAAATACATTAGAAAAATATCTTGGGATCTCACTAAAGTTTTTGCATCCTAGTTTCCAAAGGATGACTAAACCCTTGATCTAATACGAATTGTAGAGACCCTAGCTTGACATACATGAATATTACATTTATTTTTAGAAATACTTAATACATGACACAATCAAACTCCCAAATACAGTGTTAGATTAGTGTCTTTGGAAACCCAAAAAAAAATCTTCTAATCATGGTGAAAGATCTTCAATAACTCCCATAAAAATATTCCCTTTTTTTCAACCTAAAACCATTCTTTATATCCTAGGGAAAATAAAAAATATAAAGTGTGATATAAAATTCTCATTAAAGGTAAACATGTAGAAAAACAGTCATACTATATACATTAGAATGTAAAAGCATGAACTTAATGTTTAAACATCAAAATCTTGACTCATGAAATAAATCTTGGCAGTACGTAAGGAATAGATTAAAAAGGAACATTAATCATGATAAAATAGAATGTGAATAAAACATGGAAATTCGGAAAACCATTAATCACAAAATATTATTTCCATTGTTTCAAAGACGTTGTTGCTAAGACCACCATTGCGGATGAAGTCCATTAATGAACTGTGTTTACTTGGCATTCCATCACTGTTTTACTGAAATGGATTTACCACTCATTCCATTCATATCCATCTCATGAGATATAAATATATACCCAATTAATTGGAGAGATATATAGGTCCCACCCATCCCATAATTAAATCATTCCTACATGTTCTATAAAAACATAAACCATTCATCATAGCACAACCCATGAAATAAATTATATTCCTTAAACATCATTCCGTCATAAAATAATCAATATAAAATATAATTATATCATTGAAAAATGAAATAAAAGTTATAATATGTATAGAAACATAACCCTATTTATATAGTATCATCTTAGATGGAAACTAATTTTGATAAACCACTTGAACTTAGTTCTTGAAGAAAATATCCTTTCATCTTCAAAAAAGATTTCTTTTCTCAAAATTCCATGAAATTTTAAAAGAAAAAGATTTAGTTGAAAATAAAAATAAAACACTTTAGAGGAATAATCATGAAAATAAATCATAATGAAACCATAAATATCCCTTCATTTTATGTAAGTTAAAAAAACATTATTCTTGTAATTTTTCCAGAAAAGTCAAAAAGCACCTTATATGGAAAACATAAAAATGATTCCTTCCAAACCATGTAGTAAAATTAAAAATGGGTAAAATATAAATTAAAAATACCAAGAAAAATATTAAACATTTTATTAAAACTTTTTAGAAAACATGGACATGGATGATAAATATATCCCTCATAAATAGTAACAAATAAATAATCTCAGATAAAAATGAGATTGGAAAAGTTAATCCTTACCTTAGGTCCGATTTATTCTTTATGTGTCTAAAACTCTTGTATAGTGGGTTTAAACATATTATTAACATGTAACAGAACCTTAATAATATTTATGATATCATATATGATTCAATTATGGATTTATATTACCTGTTCATTTGTCAATTCCATTTTAAATCAATGTTTTGGGTAATATTCATTTTATTTATCATACGTGTTTTGAATTGTTATTCTTGATATTATTACCTATATAATTATTTACAAACATAAATAATGTAAAAAATTATTTATTTATTATATATATTTACTATATAAATATTTATTTATAATTTATAGACAAAAAAATAGAATACACCATTCATGGAGACGGTAGGTCGTATGTACGCATGAATGTTGTTTTCGTTTCCTTATTAAAGTGAATCGAAGTAAGTAAATGAAATAAATATAAATAGTATTATTATTATGTCATATATTTCATTATTATTTATTATATATACTATATAATCATTCTTTAATGGTTAACGTGGAGAAGGAATCTCATCGCGTTGTGGAGACGGTAAGTCGTACGTACGCATGAGTGACGATATCATTCCCATAATTGTTAAATGGTATTATAGTGGATGGTGTATAATATTTCATAATTAGTATCATGTTATAATAATCATATATATTTATTATTTATCTCAATATACCCATCCACATAAGGCAGTGGTGAAAAACATATTACACCACGACGTAGAGATAGTAAGTCGTACGTACGGACGCGCGTTGATTTTCATTTTGTAGGACTGATACAAGGTCAAATAGAGTTGTTTCATATTTATAATAACATATTATTATATTAGTGATACATATATTCTTACATTATAATTAAATAACTAAATAAGTGGATGTAGAAGATGAAATAAAATTTAATGAATCTAGAGAAGAGATCACCTCTTTCTCAACGTGCCTTCTTTAACATTACTCTTAGGGCAATAGAGTTGGTATTTTGAGAAGAACAGAACCTCTAGAATGTAACCAGGGAAGTTTATAAGTGAAATCGTGAGGGTTTGGCCGAGATTTAAGGCTCAAAATTGATTAAGGAGGAGCTGTAGGAGGTGCCTTTTTATAAGAGAGGAGAGGGGCATTTGAAGAAACACTAAATATATTAATTTATTATAAATTAAATATCAATTTATAATGGTCAAAAACTTCTTTAATTCTCATACAATATGATTTTGGTTCTTATTCAAATCATCAAATAATTTTTAGACATGTTTTGAATATTTTTTTATCCTTATCTTTTTAAACCCTTATTTTACCCTTTTTAATCTCAGTGTGATATCATGTTATTTACACATAATGGGTTAATGTAATTATAATATCTTGTCAAAACACCCACAAAATGTTATTTTTGAAATATTTGGACTTATATTAACTATTTTTTTGAATCATATATTTTTAGAAATTTAATATCATTTAATAAACTATTTTATTTTTTAATTTATGAATTATGTCAATTTTGGAAACTATTCAAACATGACTTTTTTAAAAAAATCATAACAAAATAATTTCTTCGAACCAAAGGAATTAAAACATCCTTGATATGTCAATTGTAACCATAAAATTCATGGATGTCATCAAAATATTCAAATTGAATTTATTTTAATATTTATAAATTCATTTATTTGAATCTTTCATTAATGAGGTAATCCCTACATCATAATTGTGTCATTAATAAATATATTTATATAATGTATAAAAATTATAAACAAAATACCATGATGTAGTAAATATTTTTATATTTATAATGAATATTTATAGACATATATATCAGTTATATAACCCTATATGAAAATCAATTTAGTTAAAGATATATATTTAGGTTATAATTATATTTAATTTAAATTAATTATTATAAAATATCATTTTCACATCCAAGTGAATCCATGGAGTCCCAAAAACGACCCAAGGATGCCTAAATTTGGAAATATCTCACCCAATATGGTTAGTACATGTTCTAGGGTTGTTTAATATTATTATAATATTATTTTTTATCTTTATTTACCGGATTTATCCTTTACCCATGATAAAGAAAATATTTATTGAAGTTACTATTTATAATATACAAAAATTAATGGTACCTATTTACAAAATATGAAACTTATGATTTCAAATATGGAATCCATTTTTCCAAATTCAAAACACAAAAGTTTTTTTAATTAATTTTAAATTTATTTCTTTTTTAAAAACCAAAAGGTTGGGTTTTAAGAAGTAACAACTATCAAAAGATTGACATGTATTTATGTCTATTTTAAAGGTGAAATTACTTTCAATGAAAAAAATTGTATTAAATGATGAAAATAGAATCCAATTAAACTTTAAAACCAATTAAATAGATAATCTAACTATATAAAAAAATTAGGGAAAAGGGAATTTTCGAATTAAAATACAGTATTATCACTATTTATTAAAATTTTTATTTTATTTGAAAAATATAAACAATTCAAAATAACTAAATTTTTATGTTCCTCTTCTAAATAAGATTTTTTTTGTCAAATTTAACTTATAAAAGTGTCAAAACCTGATTTGAAATCGGTGCCCCTTCAAAATGTAGTAAAACTTCTTTTTTTTAAATACATCTTTTATCTAGAAAATTGATTTTGTTCCCACATAATGTTTTATAAAATGTTTAAGATGAATTCTTATGTTATTAAAATTCAAAATTTTGTTAATAATATTCATGAATGTATTTTTATATCCCATTAAATAATAATATTTTAATAATATATCATTGTTTAGTGACACTCGGTATTACATTCAATGCAGACTATTGAGGAACGACGCTCTTGAATATAATGCAAGAGAAGTCAATGTTTCATGTATTGAATGATTCCTTTAGTGTTGTGTATAAAATAATCCAAACATATTTATTTTATACATTGAACAAAATATATACTTAGTGTTGCATAAAATAATTTCAATCAAATGAACTTGAAATTGTGTATAACACAATCTAAGAACAATGTTTCATATACTGCAAGTTAATACGGTGGTTTGTATATTGAAAGATAATACTGGTGTAGTTAATAAGACAAGACATCAATGAAATACAAAATAATCCATCTCATAAATTTTCTGGGTGTTATAACAACTATAATAGTCCATAGTGTGGTATCCTTCTATCTACTCCAAATTTTATTTTACATGATATCCCATTAGGGCTTGATTCTATCCTTTATGGTGAAACATTTTATTACATTTTCATCAGGATGTTAGAGAAACTAATATATTTCAGTTAAATGATATAAAATATTTATAAAAGTCACATGTTTATTTGTATTTAACCTCATCACAACATTTATATACATTCCATAATGTGAAATATTCATACATATCAGCCTTATCCTTTGTACAGAACATGAAAATCTCTATAGTACCCAAGGATTAAATGGAAAAGATCCTTATGTATCAGCTAGAAGTTACTCTTATATATTAATTTTACATTGATTAATATCACATTGATCCCCTTATGCAGTTAATATTCCTATTACAATGTGATGAATTTTTCACTTTCCTAAATTCTCCATAATCTCACAACATTTTCTTCAAATCACCAATCCGTCAAAAATTATAAAAATTACATTATATTAGGTAGTATTAAATATATTAATCTTTGAAAACCATATTGAAATTATATATAAATTCAATATGTATCAAATTTCTCTAAAAATAAACACTTTTTTATGTTCAATAAATAATAACTCAAAAAAAATTCAAATGGATAACAAACCATCGACTAGAGGAAAACTACAAAAAGAATGTCAATAGAACACATCATTTACTAAAAATCCTTAATCAAAAATTGTAATTTCCTCTTAAGTATTTAATCTCAATCCACTATTAAATTCACACTCTAATTTCTCTTCCAGTTTATTATTATTTCTAAAATTTTATTTAGACATCCAAGACCATGTTATGATCTACCTTTCAAGAAACTTTTCATTCAATATTCGTGGAAAATATAAATTGGACTTATGATCAACATCACAAACATACATTCTATCTATTATATTCCACAAATTCAAAATATACACTTTATATAAATCAAACCACAAAAATGAAGATGAATTTTTTAAAGGGTTCTAATGATTCTTTGATTGGATGACAACAATTCATAACTTATCATAAAATTTATTGGAAGGAGTGAGGAGTCTTAGTTATCTCAGAAAAATGTGTTATATTCTATGTAATCTCAATGAAAAACATACCATATTTCCAATTAAAAATAAATCATATCCCATTGATGACCACTTTCTTCATATATTCTCAAATTAAACATTAATGAATAATAAAACAACCGTGATTCCTATTTTTGATTTTGAATTTTTCTCCTTTATTTAATATTTATAAAAAATGAAACTACACATGGATCAAGTTTCACACCCATCACAATAACCTTATTTTATCATATCACAATAGTATTTATAGTAATCATTAGAAAATCATAGGTTGAGTAAAAGCAGTCATCCATATGTCTATGATACAACCAATTATTATAAATGTTTTTTCCAAAAATACTATAGGAATCACATAGTACCAATGTAAATTATAATTGAATACAATAAACATATTTTGATGGAATCTTCACATCTTCACATTTATAGAATACTAACCTAACCATTTTATATTTCACAAATATCTCTCCTAAAGATTAATAAGAAAACAATTCAATTTCACTAAATGAACTACGGTAAGAAGGATGATTTGGTATGTAATGTAGCTTTCTACAAAGGTAATTAATGGACACTATTATCATAATAGAGGATTGTATATATGGAAGGTCTTACGTTTTATGGTTTATAAATTCAAATTGAATCAATCATATCAATGTGGTTTAAAACATCATCATACATTAATGAGATTAGAGTGTAAGTTCTAGTTGTGATGCATGACCCAAGATCTTGAATTAACTATTCTATGTGAAAGAATATGAAAAAATTTCATATAATATATATAAGGAATGAGATTTTATAATATTGGAAAATCCTTCAAGACATGAATTTTATGTAATCACTCAATCGGTAAAAACATATGAAAACTAAAATCAAAGGAAAGATTCAATTCAATAACAATTTTAGATTTCAACATAAAAATGAAATAAGTTGATTTTCATTAAAGTCTACCCAAATATTTGAACTAATTTCAATGGTTGTTTGTAATTTATTAAGGAAAAAGATAGTATAATGTGAAGAATTCATCCTAGAAAATTTATTTCAAGTTAATGGTCAAATGTATTCATGAACCCCACCCTAAACATGACATAAAATAGAATTCTCATTATTTAAAATCATGTGAAAATAATTAACATAAATTATAATGAATTTAAAAAAAATCAATCAAATAAATGATAAACTGAGAAATCATTTGATTAAAATAGGTTTTTCCAATATTTGGTGGGGTTTGATTGATAAAGAAATTTTATACAGTTTAAATCATTGATTTATTACTAAAAGTTACAACCTACACTTGAAAACTATTTATGTACAAATATTATATGAAAATAAACACATGAATACGTTTTGGAAAAAATAAGGATTCATGTATTGTTTAAAAATATTAAAAAAAATTATACATGTGGGCCTTAATCTCCGAATAATATCGGAAATGCACAAAAAAATGTTGCAAAATAGATAGACCTAAAACAAAATAAAAACGGGAAATGGAAAATATTTAGGATTTGTGACAATATAAACTTTATTTTTACTAGGATCATACTTTGATAGATGAGGTATGATCTATCTTAATGTATCCAACACCTCTATAGTTCTTGGAAATGTGGTGTGGGAAACCGAGGTGACCATTTGCTGTGTCTAAAGAAACTGCTATCTAGGTGTAACATCATTAGGATTCATTGTTATTGGTTGGGTCTATGGGGTGTGTGGGGTAAGATATATATATATATATTGTTACATATGTATTTTTGATACAAACAGAGAGAGAGAGAGAGAGGCTATTTTATAATATGTTAGACATATTAAAGGAACCTCCCCCTCATCCTTCGTATCATGGCCATTTCCATTCCAATGGCTCTTAGTATCAAATTATTACAAGGCCTCTAGATCAATAGGGATGGTTTCTATAATTATAAATATATTTCTATAAAAACCTAATCAAATTATTAATATTAATTCTCCATTTAGGGAGGATTTGTAATCGTAAAAAAACAAAAATCTATACATGAAATCAATGAGTGGGGGGGGGGGAGGTGGCTTAGAAGGTGACTCCTTAGATGAATACTTTATCGTAGATGCAAGTGTTTTATAAAAATTTGGCCTCACAAGTTTTATTTGGAATGAAAAAACTCTAGGTTAAAATATAATACATTTATTCTAAATAATATACTAGAAGGAATCTCTAAAACACTAATATTGCACCTCATGAGGGATGGTTAGTCGAGAATATTGATCAGGTGTAGTGGCTTCCAATCTCCTTTGTGATCTATAGAAACATTTAGAATTAGTGGTTGCCTATGAATATACCTCTATATCCACTCCATCATCGTCAAAATGAGAATACTCATTGAACCATTAACATTACTTCCCTTCACTTATCAAGATTCCCATCATGAAGAGTAATGACTAATCAATTAGCTAGAGCCTCCCTAATGAGATCAGAAGTATTGAAGTATAAAAAACCATTAATTTATTTTATATGTTTTTAATTAAATTACCACCATGAGTGTTCCTTTATTTTTATTCACCCACCCATTTCACAAGAGTGTAAATTTTCTAGCCATATTAATGGTGAGAACCCTTACAGAAATGGTAGAATGTATAACGACTTGTATCTTTCACATAGATAGTTAAGATCCCCTACCTTCCATCCAAGAATTAGTGTGTAAAATATAGATAACTCTCGGTGGGGAGGATTTCAATAAGGTTCTCTTTTATTCTTTAATCCATTCATACATTGTGAGTACAAAAAAATGGTGCACTACCATTCATGTTCTATTGTCTTACTAGGATCAATCATGGGATTAAAACACTCCGAGGATTATAAAAAAACTATTTTATGAATTCATAGAACCACTTTGAACTCCGTAAGAAACATACTATAAAACTTTTACCCTAGGATAAATTATAATTTATCTAATTTCATCTCAATGATAGGTTGAAACATCAAAATTATCTCTCTATAAACATCTTCCTAGAAATATAGTATATTCTCTCGATGCATAGCATGTAGATCATCCATTTCTACCTCATCCAAGTTCATATACTCTATGATACTAATTTATAGTATCCTATTTGTTTTTAATCACCTTTATTTGTACATAGGATGGTTTCTTATTGTTCATTGAATCCGTGAAATGTAAAAAACCACGTACATGATTTTTAGTTGCATCCCCCATTTAAGAAGAATTATAGTGTTATTATCTGGGATGTGAAATAGTGGATTAGTATTATTAGGGGATTAGATGAATTTTGGGGGACGGTGTGGGTTCCCCAATATTATTTTTATTGGTTAATTTTTTAGTGACCTTTACTAGCCTTTTAGGTGGTGGTTTTTGGGCTTTGGATTTGGAAATAAGAGCATTTGTGTAAATTAAATTAATTAAAATGTCTTAGTATTTATTTTAAAAGGGTTAAAATGGGGGGATGGAATCAAAGTATCAATTCAATTAGATTAGGACAGTTTGGTTGGGAATGAAGAAATTACTAGTTCATTTGTTAATGGTTTTGATTGTGAAATCATCCAGATAGGCTCCAAAAGTATTACCTTGGTCTAAGAGAGTGTTTACGGGATGATAAAATAATGGGGGATAATGGTCCTAAGAGATCTGGATTTGGGTAAGACAAATAGTTATGAAATGTTTCATGGTTAGAATAAAATATTTATAATTCTAAAATTGATCAAAATATATTTTTTATTTTTTGGAGATAAATAAATGAAAACCCCCCACAAAATTTTAATTATATGCATCATGAGTTTCTATGTTGTGGGAGGATCCATTACATAATGGTGATTTTAGATCTTCTTAATTCAAATTATCATACGATACTATCTAATATGTAAAGATACATTATGATATGTAATGGTACCTTAATAATAATTTAATGAGACGAACTCTTTCCATATTGGTACCAACTACATTCACTTATGATTAATTTATCATAATGCTTAGATCATAACATGATGTTAACTTGTTAACATTATGGTTCTACTCATTATAGCTGACCTTGTTGTCATGATGAATCAAATTTATTAAGATTTAATGATGATTTTATAGTATTGGGTAGACCTAGGTCATATCTCAGGGAGTTTTTGTGGTTTACAGTGTATATTTTCAACAAGTGTTTTAAAAAAACTGAAGGGTGGGGGGTTTTAAATGATGAATCAAAATAAAATAACTGAATTTTAAGGGTTTAATTTTTGATAAAACATGGTCAGGTTTTTGTAATTATGACTAAAAAAGGCCATGTAATGTCCACTACACATCTTTTTTAATCAATTTTTCTAAAAATTACTCATGGATTATTAGAATCCTTTAGTTGAGGGTAATCAAGATCTTGAATCCCTTCTTCCCTTTAAAGATGATGCAAAAGAACCAAATATTGACACAACAACCAATATATAATGGTTTTTATGTCAATAATGGTATGAGGGATTCCAAAACATATTAAAATATCATATATGTGTTATTGAAAGATGATTCCAATGATTTTAAATTAGAACAACCCAAGATTACAACTTGAAATCTCAACCCAATATGTATTGAAATATTTTTTTTCATTTGATTATACCAAAATAAAACATTAAAGGGAGAATATATTTTAAGATAAAACATAAATTTAATGTTTTAATCAAAAATTACACTAAATCATTAAATTATAAAATGATTAAACTCCATCTTTAAGTGTGTGTATTTCCCTCAAAATGGTTTTGCACCACATAGCTCACGATCTAAATTAGGGGGATTCTTGATGGGAACTATGCCTTCATCCATGATATACTAATGAGGATAGGGGTCTATAGAACCTATTAATGGATGAGAATAATCATTACACTCTCAAAATGGATATAACCATTCTCCTTTATCAAACTGACAAATGGGGTTTCCAAGGTGAGAATTTATAGGCAACACTGAAGGTGGTTTTGGGCATCCTGAATTTCAAAAACCACTAGTATCTTAGATTTGCGATAGCATTGGACCTTATATCACATTAAAATTAACAAATTTTTTCCCAAACTCCAGATTAACTCCACTAAATATTCTTCATCACTTGGAGGCCACCATCCTAAGATATGACCGAATTATAAAGGTGACATCAAGACTATGAACAATGAAGATTAACTCCAATTATTGTGAATTTTGGGCCACATAATAGAAAACATTGACTCGATAGTCTTCATGGGAACTATATACCACATATATTTTAATAAAACCAAAATTTTTTAGCATAATTGGATTCACTAATTACCCATAATTCAAATTTTATTCAACACATGTTCTTGGGAACTTATGCAATTTGGCCAGTTTTTCTTGAATTTCATCATGGGATCTCTAAATCACATACTCCTATAATGTAATCATTAAAAGGATTATAATTAAACTCTGAAATATTTATAATAATTAAATAATTGAATCATATGTCAAGTTAAATTTGTTATTATATACTTAATTTACAAAAAAAAATCAGTCTAACATAGTGGTATAAGGGTTGAAATGAATTTTTAATAACTTTGTGATCACACCCTAACTTCAAAAAATTACACTATAGGGTAAAGTCACAATTTTTAAAACAATGGATGGATATTTTCACTATATTATAAATATTTAACATTCATAGTAAATTTATTTCACGATAGCATTATGAGAAAACAAAGAATCCCACTAAAGAGTTATCCTCAGTGATCAAAGAAACTAGGGTCTCGTAAATTATACCAAAAAAATTCAAGGTGATAAATGAAATTATTCTTATAAAGGAAGTCATAATCTATCCAATTCCCTAAATGTCGACATTTTTGTGTGATAACCATTTCATAACATCCTTTCCACATCCTATCTAGTAAATATTGGGTTTTTTATTTACCTGATTCTCTCCACCAAAACTGAGCCACATACCTTCCAATCAAATTTCAAGAATAACACACATAAGTATTCATATAATTCAAACCTTAATCTCTTGGCCTAGATATCTCCATATTTATCACATTTCATAACTCAAGTCATATTTTTTTGTTTTTTTATGTGTCGTTTTTCTTGATTTTCGGGATTTTGAGAGTGTATAATTGTTGGATAATAGGTATCGAGGAATAGGTAAATCTTGTACAATAATGAAATAGATCAGATAATAAATCATCCTAATAGAAAATAATTTTGTAAAGATGAGAAACATTAACTTTAAATATATTTACATTCAATTATGTAATAAATATTTACGCTACATGGTTGAGTGAAATGAAGTGTGTTGATGTTAAATAATATAATTAAGTCATAATAAACTCATATAAAAGGTAAAAATATCTCAATGGTTTTATGAAGATACAACCATTTATATCATTACAAATAACCAATTTTACTTAAATCACCCCTAAATATTAATTCAATACCAAAAATTTTATTCCATAATTGAAACCAATATAATTTATATGTTTAAACAATAGGAAATAGGGAAATTAATCATGAATTTTCAATCATTTACATGATTCAGTGGATATAAGAAATAATTATTCTAGAAAAGACGTCAAAAAAAGAGAGGGGGAAGTGAACATTCCATGCAGTAAGTGAAAATGGAAAAATAAAAGAATGATAAATATAATTTAGAATGAACATATGAAAGTGGGGATAAAAAATTTAAATAAAAAACAATACAAATAGAAAATGAAGTAAAATTATTAAAATCATAACTGAACCATGAATTTAACCACTCCCACAGCCTATGTGTACAATTTCCTCACTATAATAAAAGAGAATTTGGGATATGACAGTAAAAATTAATGGGTTTCATTGGTAGTTTGCTTCATGAAAGTGGAGTTCCGCTAATGGATACTCCAAAATGGATTCATTAATGTGATTCAACCACTATCCATTGATAGTTAATATTTGACTTCTTCTTTTTAGGACTAAAAAGCACAAAACAGATATAAATTAGTAATATTATACTGGAAAAACATGTAGGAATGAAGATCACCTGGGTAAACCATCATACATTCGTTGAAAATTATTACATATTTACAAATTTGGAATTGATATTAAAGGATGAGATGGTCATGGGTAGCCTTGGTTCCCTCTTTATAGATCCAAAACATCTCATATGTGTCTCTTCACATTTACTTTAGCTCTTTAATCTATAACTTCCATTGGGAACCCAAACCATAAATATTATAATTGAATTTCTTAATAGCCTAACAATTATGATGATCTATCTTAATAGAAAAGAGAGAAATCTTTATAAACTATCCAATAAGGTGATATTCTAACGGTAGTTTTGAATTTAGTAAGATAAACCCCAAAGAATAATTTTTTCTAAGTATATACTCTTTTTTGTTGGCTTGAACAATTGTTTTCTTGAATTTGTCGGAAATATGTTTGTGATAGCTCAACATGGCCACTAGTTTATGGGTGATATGCAGTAAAACCGCAATGCTTGACCCCATAATGGAACAAAAGTAATATCATTGTTTAGTTTTAGAAATAATATCCCTGGTCACTGATAATGAACCTATGTAATCCAAAGCTAAATAAAGTTTGAGTTCTAAAAAAGTACATATATGTCTTTTAATCATCTGTTCTTGTGGATTGTGTGTATACCAATTTTGAATATTAATCTACTAATAGAGTAATATATATGTTTTTAAATGAATTAGAAAATTTCCTTAAATTTTAAATTCCCCAAACATAAAAAATTTCATGGAAAAGACAGGTCTATTGTGGAATTTCACTTCTTTTTGGGAAATTAAATATCCTTTGATAAACAGGAAAATATTTACAAAAATTTGGGGCATCCCAAAATAGTGTTTGAAAAACTCAACCTGAATTGAGGCACCTGTATGAAATATATTGCAGACCAAAGTAGAAACCACATGAAAGAGTATGACATGAACTAAGGATAGAGTAGAACTAACTACCAAGAATAAAACACCTTACGAAATGATAACTACATCTTAATAAAAGTTAGAGGTTTTAATACACTAGGATTCTAGGATTTGTTTTAAAAAAATTAAATGGGATTATTCCAAGACTAGGTGCTGAGATGGAATGTCATTCTGAGGCCCAGTGAGCTTGAAATGGTTTGTCAAAAAATGTTAATATTTTTAATATCATGCGTGAATGGTTTTACTGAAAATGTTGAATAAATATTAAATGGGTACCAAGATCAGAAATACTTGGGCACCATTGTGTTCAAGATAGCGGGATTACCTAAGGCATGGCTTATGTTTAGATGGAGTGTGCGTCCAATGAGAAACCCCAAAAATGGAATAACTGTAAATAAAATAATAAAATAAAATAATATTATTTTTCAAATCTATAAAACTCACAAATGGTGGCTTAGATTGAAAATATGAGACCATCATTGTGCTCGTGATGATATGCTTTCTTTTGGTAGACCCTAACATTGTTCGGGATGGGTCAATAGTGGAAGGAAGTTTTTGGATATAAATAAAATATTTTAATAATGTTATTTTATTTGAAAATCCATATAACACATAAACGGTAACTTAGATTGGAAATATGAGAGTACCATTTAAATTTTGGGGGTATTATTCCCTTAGGAAGAGCCTAACATTGGTCTGCGCAGGCTGATTGGGAATGTTGGTTCATTGTATGTAACAAAAAAAATAATTTAAAAAATTTTATTTTATTTGGGAATCCTCACAACTCACAAATGGTTAATAAGAGTAAAAATCCGATACCACCATTGAGTAGATAATGTGATTTTTTCCTTAAGAAGGATTTAACTGTGTTCCACGCGGGTCGAGAGAAAATGTAAATTTATAAAAAAAATTATAGTTCATTCAAACAAATGTGTGAGTGGGTTTTTATAACTCTTAAACCAGTTCTTGGATCAAAAATACAAGGGAACCATTGAACACAGAATGTCAGGATTCTCTTAGAAAAGACCTAACATCGACTGACAATGGTCAACCAGAAAAGATCATTTTCAGAATTTTTATAAGAAAAATAAAATAACATAAAAAGTTATATTATTTGTTTTTATCCTTGTTAAGAAGTGGAACATTAGAACTATGGTGTAGTAATAAAGAGACACTGAATCTCATTAATTAACCTCATTAATGAATCAATGTAACGACATTGCAACATAAAGATAACAGATTGGTTCTCCCTCCATTAATGTTTTAACGAGGGGGTGTGTCATTGAAATGGGAGAAACAATTTGGATCTCTAGAGGATTACCATTGACGAATGATGAATGAAAAAAGATGAGAGACTATCACCAATGACGTAGAGAACTTCCCCCTCCTGGTCAACATTTCCCACTATTGGCATCGGATTGGGTGCTTCCATAGATGGATCACCATCAGTAAAAAATATACCGTTCGATCATAATTTCTCTCCATAAAGGGGTTGTTATTCGATTATGTTCTTCCCCGTTCATGGTTTTAAAATGACAAATTCAGATGAATCAATGAATTGGTTGACCTACAGTTTGATCATTATTGTGGTAGGTTCTTTACTGCTGGATGGTTTAGGGAAATGAAATAAGGTTTAGTTGATCTCTTAAATCCTTATAATGGGAGCATATTGACATCGTGAAGAACGATGGTAGAGGTTAATTCCTGGATTTGTTATATGGTTTTCCTCTCCCCTTTAAAGAGAGTTCTTCACATTATTTGATGGTTGAAGAATAGTTGTTATTTTGAAACATTTTTGGTGAAAAAATCAAACAGCATGGATCCGGAATGGGAACGACACGATAGAGATGTAGCGACGATGGTGGAGATCAGAACGAGGCAGTGTATAAGATGTTGCACGTGAATATATTCACTCAAAAAAGATGTCACAATGGATATTTAAACCCCTAGCAATGAAGAACATGAACTAAGTTCTCCAGAACACCACTGGATCAATGAACAGACCACTAGAGCACATCTGGGGGTCCATATATGGTTTTGATGGCATGCCTGTGCCAGAAGATGGGTTGGCATGCCACGATGGTGGTGGAAGCGTCAGCCATGTAACGTGGCTACCCACATGGTGGAGTTATGGCATGACCTGGTCCTGTGAAAAACTATGGGTTGCACTAGAAAAGATGATCAGCGTGAGATGACATATTGACCAGGGAGGCAGTGCCAGTTGGTGCTGTGTGGTGCCAGATAGACGTGACAGAGCCATGTCTGAGATGGAGAAACTAACCCACCTTAGTGGGTTGGGATGGTTCTGGCGGGCTATGCCCATCTAGGCAGGCTGGGCCTAACTGGTCTGGGCATTGCCCAATGGGTTGGGTCGGAGTGGACCCAGACCCAACCATCCCTCGTTTCATTAAAACAGTTGTAAATTTCAAACGGAGCATCCGTTTGATGAGCCATTTATAGTATTGGGACACTTGTGATGAGGTTTTCCTTTTGGGATAATCTCAGTGAGTATATGAAGAAGTTAGAGGATGACCTATTGGTTTGGAGAGTAGGACCTCTCGATACGAGAGGACTTTGAGCAGGGTCAGAGTAATTCTCTTGAAGGGATGCTATGACAGTTATGCCCTTGATGAATAAGGGAAAGATTACTCATTATCCCTCTTCTTAGGAAGAGATAGGACTCCCCACATCAAGGGTCTGAGTTTGTTTCATTCAGTTAGTTTCCTCCGAAGGTGTTACTCCCATGATGGATTAGGGCATGAGTTCTCGGATATTTTCATGAAAGATGAGTAGATACTCCCCTATGGGACCAGGGAGTGGGTTCCCTAACATTAGAGTCATTACTCCCCAACCATTCTAGGGTGTGGTCCCTCCTTACGCATTGTTCCGATATAGTTGATAATACCCTATCATGCCGAGGATTGGGTTCTCTAGCCCGGGGTTAGTACTCTAAAAATTTACTAAAGTGTGTGTCCCCCATAGAGAATAAATTGATAGAGTTGGTACTCCCCTAGTACCTGGGTGTGGGTCCTCTAGTCAAGAATTAGTACTCCCCTAGAGGGTATGGTGTGGGTTCTCGATATACGAAGTAGTACTTCCCTATCATAATAGAGTGAAGGTCCTTCATGAGTAGTAATCCCCTGTTGGAACTAGGGTGGAGGTCCTCACATACAGAGTAGAACTACCATATCTCCAAGTAGTAATGGGTAGCGGGTCCTCAAAAGGATTTGGAGCTCCCTTGACTATGGGAAACAACTCTGAGTAGCAAGCCCCTTTACTTCAATAGATCAATACCTAATTAAGAGTAAGTTCTCCATTGATGGACTAAGGTGAGGGACACTCCCTACTAGAGTGACTGAGGTATTACAGGTTATTCTGGAGTAGTTATCCCTTAAAAGAGTGTAGTGGAAAGGAGAAGGCCTCATCACTTGGTTTTACTTAGTCTTGCATTGGGTGAAAGACGATGATGAATAGAACTATACTATTGGTCACTCAAGATGAAATTGGTAGAATGTTCCCGATGAGGAAAATTCCCTTAGATGTACCTTCTTGAATGGTAGAGTTGTACCTAATTGAGTTTGTCTCTCAGAAGGTGCCATCAGGGATGGCAAAGCTCATGGAGCATTTTCTCTTAGTTTATGTGATTCCTTTTAAATCTTCAGTGGGAATCATAATTATGGTTATAATGATAACACCTTATGATTCTTAGTGGTTGAGACAAGTATATTTAAATGTTCACGGTATATGATTGAGAATATACCTGAGTAGATCTGACTGTGTATTTATTCATGGGTTTATCTTTTGATTTATCTTTGCGGTTTCAGGATCCCCTACTGAGTATTTTTTAACCACCCCTAAATGGGTTTTTCCCTCATGTCTAGTGAAAACAACTGACACATTGATGGAGTCCAAGTAGGATTAGGACAAGTTGGTGTGTAGTGAGATAAGCAGACGTGGCGTACTCCAACGGCCTCTGGCAGCTACCCTCCACGCACCCTTCAGGTAGGGTTCTCGAAGAATAGGTTTCATAGACAAAGGGTCTCACTTGTGTTCTGTATTTCTATTGGTGGGCTTGTATACTAGCCTGATTTTTGACCTTTTATTTTACTTTCTGTTTCACTCTAGTTGTGGTTTAGTTAGTGACTGTATGCATCGTTTACTTAGTGTATACTCATTTATCTTTGTGGGTTGGGGTTGTACGTGTGCGTGTGTACAGGTACATGGAAAATACCTTCCATTTCACAATAATTCGTTTGGTGCTAGTCTCCATCCCCTAGACTTTAGGAGGTGTTTTTAGGGTAGTTTTGGAATGGGACCTGAGGGATGGGTCATGATAGGATCCATCACAAATATACTAATGGAACTCACAATTTTTATGATCATCTTGGTTATTACAAAAAATATTTGGAATGAATGATCTGGCCAAAAAATCTACACTGTCATAATATCAAGAAAAATCATCTTACATTCAAAAAAATATATCATTAGGAATCATATATTTTATGGGAATATAGTGGGATGGGTCAATATCTGAGGATAGAAGGATCCTAATTATATGGTAAACCACCACATTCTCTACTCACTTTTCATCCTAAATTTATAAATTAAATTCCTAAAGGGGGAGTATACAATGAATGAGACATGGTTTAACTTTCCGTTTCCTAAGGAGACACCATAGGGATATATTGTTAGAGCATACAATTACATTAGACCCTAAAATACATAACCAAATATTATCCAATAAAAAAATAGTAGGTAATTATTTTTTTTGTGGTGTAGTTTTATTCGGAAGGGTCAAGTGTGTGTAAGGCATAAGAATTAAAATATGAGGATCTATTTACATGTTTTGATAATACTTTCCAAACATCATAGTTAGAGTAGTCACCCATGATCTCAAATGGTAAATCCCAATAATGTGGTTGTATTAATAAGGGTTATGTGAGAATCCATTTCAATTTTAAAAAATCATCCTAAATTTTGTTGTAAAACATAAATTTCATTTATTTTTGGAGTTAGTGGGAGATGGGGAGTGAAATAATAATAAATTTATGAATGAAAATATGTAAAATTACATCTTAAACTAAGAAGGACTTCACGTAGTACACATTTTTGGGGAATGTTAGTGAAGAAATAATATCCAATTTTGATTTATCTACTTTGATACAATCCCCATAAATGAAATTTTCATGTATTATACCCTGTCGCATCGTGAAATGAAATTTACCATAATTTATGGCAAGATTTCTTTAAAACAGAGGTGAAGGACATAACCAACAATATTGAAACCCTAATAAAAAGAGGAAATATAAATAGTGGAATAATGCATGAAGTCTTCCAAAAAATTATCAAGGAAATCATAAAAAATAATAATCATGTATTACTATACAATACCCATAGAATTACGAAAATAAAATCAAATTTTCCTATATTGAAATGCGATAGTGGGGAAAGTGAATGTTGTATTTTTCTGATCCTATGGGGATATATAGATTTTAATGTGACCAGAATAACCATGAAGAAAATGGTGGTGGGACTTCATTACTAGACTCTCTAGAATCTACTCAAGGATCGAGAATAGTAAATGATCCTTCCTAATGTGATTGTTTGGTTAGAGATAATCAATAAAATAACTCCAAATTTTATGCACATGGGTTGGAAGATTTTTTTTGTATTCATTTTTGATTATTGTAAGACTAGTTTACTCAGGAACTATCAATATTTTAATTACCCATTGGCTATTAGAGATTGAATAAATGATTACAAAAAGAAAATTGGTTACATTATTTATAACAATATCAATTATCATTGTGTTTAATCAGTGTTTTTCTTCCTTGCCATGGTTTCCTCATAATTATAAAATTTATAATGCACAAAAATTGATGGGATTATATAAGGAATTTAAATGAGTGTCCTTCCCAATTTATATTTATTCTTACTCAAAAGATTATTTAATCCTAATTCATGTTCTAAAGGAAGTAAACTATCAATGATGATAGGAAACATGTTTCCATTAACAATATAAGAATATTTTTAAATTTTAGGTAGTTTTTAAAGTTACAATTCATGTGGATTTTTGGGTTTATGGGAGTAAAATTTAATGTAATAGGTGAATGATATCATCTCAGTACTTAATAGTAACATCCCCTGATGAGTAAAAAGATTTTACAGTAAGAGTAGTATCATAAATGGTGTTGGGATCCATAGTTATCAATAAATCATACATTTATGAAAATTCATGAAAGTCTTCTAAACCATTACAACATTAAAGATTAGAATAATTTCCTAGGATTTATATCAATGATGAAAAATAAAAAAAAGGGATTACGAGAAAGAAAATATGTTGTTATGGGGGATGTTATTATATCCATTAAATTAGCTGAGGGAGTGGAATTATCTTCTAAAGGGTGATTCAAGGAATCAATCATGTCAAAGTAAAAAAGTTCACCACCAAAATCCATATATAAAGTACTGTGTTAAACATTAATTATAGTTTTGGTAGTTTTTTAGGAATGAAATCCCCATTATAATTGGGGCCTTTATATTCATTTTATCATCTTCAACTTTAAGATAATTAAAATATACAAGATAAATAATGTTTTCAATCCTCATAAGAACATCCTATAATGCTATAACATGGTGTGAAATACTCCAGTTTTCTATTTGAAAAATTATTACAATGGTATTTATTTCCCAAACCTATAATGGAGTGAAAATAGAGTTAGGAATAAAATTTTTACAATCACATAAATAAATAAATAAAATATAAAAATAAATACTTCCCTATGGGGCACAAAATTGATGGTGTTATATTATCATTTAATTTTGTGTGAATTGATAGATCTATCAATGGTTATACATTAATTTATAATATTTTCCTTTAATCACCTAAAATTTTTCATCGGTTTGTACAAATATATTTTAGAAACTGGGCATATCATGGAATTTTCTTCACACCATCAATCAAGGGAATATTACCTAGTGATTAATTTGAAAGTTTTAATGATTTATTTGTCATGTTTGGTTTATTTTTATATCTTTGGATCAGTATCCCTTTGGGGAAATAGAATTATTATGGGTTTTCAAGGAAAATCATCAAAATACAAATTCTTTTCTTTTTTGGGGTTTCTCTCAAGATAAGGACTTTCGTCATTTGGATCATATGTTATGGATAGAATCGTGGTTTCCTCCAGTGTGGGTGAATATAATGGAAGATTTATTTGTATTGTAAGTCACATTACACTACAAAGGGTGATAAAACTAATATTTCTCTTGTCCTTAGGTATGACTAGAGGTTGAGAAGGTAGTTTACCCAACCCTCGACATTGGATTTCACCCACGGAGTTAGAGAGTTGCCCTAATTTTTTAGGTATTTTATGGATGTTTGGGTTGTTTATTGAGATTTTTGATGATCTAAATCCATTTGTTTCATCATGTTTTCAAGGATAGGATCCAGTTTTAGAGGTGTTTGTTGGAAACATTTTGGTAGTGGTTGGGATTTTTGGGCGGTGGTGGTGGATAACCATTATTATATTGATTTAAATATGTACCTCCTTTTATTTTATTTCATATTTAATCATCATTAAATTTAGTTCTTTAATTTTTTTGGGAAAATTCATAAGCGGAGAGGACACACAACTTAAAAAATTGTTCTCAAAATGATCCACCTAACGCTACCCATGATAAGTTCAATTGGTATGATTGTTGCTTGGTTATGAGATTTTTTAGGTTTATTTGAATACACTATTACCAGTTGGATCTATATCCATTCCAACTAGTATTATGTGTATAGTATGTTTATTTCCAATAGGTTTTTTATAAGGGTGTATTAGGAATATTTCCTCACAACTCTAAAAAGTTTCTCTTAGTTGTGGGAATTGGTTAGAGTGGTGAGAGTTTGAAAAGAAATACCATAATGAAGAGGATTAGGATATTGGTATTTTCCATGAGAAAGAGAATTTTTTTGTGAAGGGTACTTAACATTGTAAACTTCAAATACACATTATTCTTAGACATAAAAATATGCACCATATGGACACCTTGAATGGGTATACTAGACATTGACCTAAATTGATTCAAATTATGCACCATGTTTTAAATGAAGGTAATTATAGAAATTGGTGTCTTTTAAACTAGGTCAACACAAGTAGAAGCATCAATTATGTTACGGTCAATATGAATTATACATTTCTAGAAAACATTTATTAAAAAATTATCTCCTATTTAGTGGTATAGAAAACATTAATGTAATAATTTAAATCCTTATGATGTGTTTCCACTATTAATTGTATTATTCCTAAAATTTTATTACTTATTATTTTAGTATGAGATGTCAGGAAGTATCTTTCAAGGAAATTGAATTCTATGTATTTCCAACCACTGATTGAGGAGTTAACATTATATAACTAATATTTTACTGTTACATATAAATAAAATGGAAAATCACTAAGTTTTTCTTATTCTTCATCTTCATTTATAGGTTTTAATTTGAAAAATGTAGTGTGAAATTCTTTTAAATGCTTATATGGGTCTTCTCCAGTATACCCATAAAATTTTGGTAATAAGGTAATTATTCCAGATTTTTGTTTGAAGTTTGGTGCTTCACATAATTCATGAATATATGTAGACTAGATAACTATATAATGTGATGGGAGTTATTTTAGTGTTCGGTTATTTTATACCATGTTATTCATGTCAATTTTAGTTTCTATTTTAGTTGAAGAAGAACAGGGTTCTAAAAGATTCATGTGGTGTTGGGAATCCTCCTACCATGGATCATCCTATGGGTCTCAGTGACACTGACATAAGATTATCTGTAGTTTTGGTTCAGAAGGAGGTAGTTCACTATGAGTATATTGCTTCATGCATTAAAAATAAAAATAAAAAAGAGGGTATAAAAACACTTATAAATGATATTTTAAGCGATAAATAAATAAATATTTAAAAAATTCACAAATTTATTAAAAACAGACACTAAAAAATTGATGTGATCCCAAAAAATGGCACCTAAATTTTAATTTATTATCATGACATGTAAAATTTATTACAATTTAGAGATGATTCATAGCATAGGGTAGACCTTAAGACATCTTTAAAAAATATTTTGTAGTTTATAGTCTATATTTACATTATGTTTTTATAAAAAACCGAAGGTGGAATTTTAAAAGATTCTTCAAAATAAATTAACTCAATTTAATGAAAAAAGTATAGTTGTTATGAAATGTTATTTTTTAATAATTATGATATATGGTGGTGATTTTAAGTTCACTAAACCTTTTCTTTAATACATTATTATTAAAATTACACGTAATTTAATGGAATCCTTTTTTTGGTGATAATGAAGATCTATGTTCCCCTCTTTCGTTTTAGAATTATGCACAAAGAATCTACACTTGAAAAAAATATTATTGTAATGGTTTTGATATCAAAAATATAATTAGGGCTTCCAAATCATACAGAAATATGTTGTATGTGTGAGAGAATTATTATTCTTGTGTTTTCCAATCGAAATAACTGAATATTCCAACATGAAATATCAACCCAATTGGTTTTTGAATGAAACTTTTTTCACTTAATTATACCATAAAATGGATTGAAAGGAAAATTTTTCTATGAAAAAACATAAATGAATAATTTTCACACATGAATTACACTAAATTATTAAAAGATAAAACTCTACAACCCCCACTTCATGTGTATATATCTTTCTCTAAATAACATTCCACTATTTATATCACCATCAAGAAGAGGAGGAGGAGGATAATGTGGATCCTTTATATCATTTTCTATATCCATATGAGTATAGGGGCATCCGGTATTTATAAATGGATGAGAATGCCCCTTATATTATCCAAATTGGTAGTTACTTTCCGGATTGTCTAAATTTCAAATAGGGTCCCCAAGGTGCCGGTTTTTAGGCAATCTGGAAGGTTGTTTTTGGAGCCCTGAAATTAAAAACCAATTAGATGATATATTTTGGATTGAAAAAAAAGAATTATATTTATTTTTAAAAGAAAAAATTTATTTCCTCACATCTTTAATATCTCTATAGATATTTCTGAATCATTTGAATGCCAACATCTTCATATATGGATGAATTACAGAAGTGACCTCCAGACTATGAACATTGAATATTTTCTCCAATGATGTTGAATTTTGTGCCTCAATATTTATGTAGTGGGATTCCTGATCTTATTGGTAATTATACCTAATCTTGGTTTTCATTAAAACACCAAAATTAAGAAGAATTGAGTCCATATATCAACCTAATATAAAAAATTAAGACCACATATGTGCATGAGATCCTTCACAGTTTGGCCTGTTTTCATTGAATTTCATCATGGATCTCCAAGTAAGCTAGTCCAAAAATATAATAATTAAAAAATATAAAGTTTATCTGTTTGATGGTGGTAAATATTAATTAATTAAATAATGAATAATGTTTAATTTTTTATTAACTTTGGAATTTACTGTAAAAATTAGTTTATTATAGTTATATAAGGAAGGAAATTGATCATAAATTGTACCATGATCACCTGATGATTTTTACCATTATGGATTCCTCATTCCATGAATTATATTTTCTAATTAATGTTTAGCTAATGGGTTAAATGGTCATGCTATGATGTGATTCTATAGATCATAATTCTTTTTGAGCATTGATGTGGTTCCCTTGAGTCTCTAATAGGGGATTGGAGGAGAGTGGCCATAGTCTCTACACTACTAAAATTCCCAAACCAATCAAAATTACTGAAAAACACAAATATATAACATTCTAGGGTTTTATCCTAGTTATATATTCATTTAAATTACAGTTTTAAACATACCTTTTAGATTCATTGTCATACTTTAGAGTGATAATGGATCCCTCTTGAAGAGTGATAATGTATGTATTTAACCATTATACATTAAATTTGTATGATGGAAATTTCTCCCATTGGTCCTAAATGGATTTATATGGATAGTAATATACAATCATGAAAATTACCAGTGACTACGAATTTAATTTTCCCATAAATGGTTTCAATCTAGAGTGAAAAAATAATTATTTATCTTATGGTGAAAAAATTTGTCTTGTGATTTGTTGATTATGCCATTTTTTGGTCTTTTATTATATATCATGGTATTCTAGAAGTAATATCTCATGGTATCTTATCCATTATTTCTCTATAACAATATTTTTCATATAGCATAGCTGGACTCTACGTTTATCTTCTATGCAGCCAAATATAATCGATGCTCAAGTAAAAATGGTAAATAGAATGGATTCCCATAAATATTCCTCAATATAGTCCTACCATTCAATGTTTTAAAGTAATTTTTTTATGCCCACACTAAATCATCAAAATCTGTACTCTAACCCATACATATTTCACTCATAGTCATTTTCAAAATCCATTTGATTTCTCATTTTTATTTATACACATTCCCGCATGCTTGTTAATGATAAGTGGTTTCAGTGTTGTATGAAACTCTATACTTATATAACTATCCATAAAAATATGTGTTATTAAATTGTGTTTCCTAATCACTTATGAGTAAAAAAGGGATTCAAAATGAAGGTAAAATATTATTCTAAAAAATAACCACATTAGCAATTTTTGTCAAAGTGGCTTCAACTTCTACTCAATGTGAACCATAATCCACATATACCAGGATATATGTGTTACCAAACGAATTCATGAAGTGTCTTATATATTTAATTACCTATACATAGAATAACTCAACCTCTAGAAGTGGTATTGTAGTATTTCATTGATCCTTCCAATATTTCTTATTATTTGAAATCAATCACATGTTCTCACAATCTCTCTTACATCTTTGTGAAGTGCATGAAAAAAGAATCCACGTTTTTGGATCTTATAAATTATTATATCTTTTCTATTGTATAATCTAATTGTTGATGAATGATATAAATCTAACATACTATTCACCTATTGTTTGGAAAACATCACCAAATCAGGATATCATAATATTTCATGAACAAATGATCATCATAGCACAAATAATGAATTGTGTTAGAGAGAAATCCCATTCACCATTGATATATAAAATGTGTATAAAGTTTCCTATTTTCCAAATAAAAAACTAGGGTTGAGATTTTTGATCAACATATAAAGGATTTTTTTATTACAACTCCTTGATACTATCTATCTCCCCATATTCATTAATATATATTACCTGTAGCTATAATAAATGATGTTCCACCACATTATCGAACCCATTTGTGTCCTTGGTTATACTTTCAAACTCTTATAGAAACATGTCCACCAAATCATTATTGAATTTTCATATTTTTTTATTAATAAGTACCTTAGATTAACATGATCATTATAGAAATTCACACTTCAGAGTATTATATTAGATATATACTAATCAAAAAATAATAAGACAAATGAAGTTCCTTCAACATAATAGATTTATTAATTTGGTAATCATTGATTGTGTTAATTTTTGAGTATATGGAAATAATGATTTAATCAACCTAATTAACAAATTAAGATCTTCTAGAAAATCACCCAGATCACAAATAAACTCCAAAATTTTATCCCAATTTGGGGAAAAAAAACTAGGGTAGTCCATAAATTCTTTTTCAATGAATAAAAGGATTCCATAAATGATTTAACAAATATTAAGAAAACATACTTAAAAAATATATGACATAGTGGATGGGAAATCTTTGATAATTCCTAAGAAATGTGGTGATATGATACCAAATGTTAATGAAATATTTAAATCCTATTTACTATTGTTGGAATAAGAATCTCTTATAATAATTTTATCTTCATAGGATCGACTTCAATTCCCTGTATAGATATTTTATGTATGATAATATTGAACATTTTTTATATAAATTGGAATTTATCTTAGATGGTACTTAGAATTTATCATTACATATCTTGAGCACTAAGTCATTGTTATTGAAAAACACTTAAAAAAATCTAGCATAGATTGAAAAATAATCCATGAAAATCTCAATGAGGCCTTCTACATATTAGGAAACATATGATTCCTTCACCATTTATATTGAATTATTGAATTAAAAAACCAAATGAAACGAAAAATAATTGAAAGTACTATATAATCACGAGTACAGGATATTTGATTAGTCAATGAGTTCCATTGGTATTTATGTGTGGCCAGTATATCCATATATAATGTAATATGACATGTTCCTAAAAAAACATTCTATAATTAATTCAATGAATGACTATATATCTTATTTTTTGTTAGTTATGGCTTTATCTTCCTATATTCTACAAATACCCACCACCCCAAAACATCTCTTGTGGTAATAAAACCATTATCATCAATCCATATCATGATTAGGCCTCCCTTCTTGGGTAGAACTTATAATGGGAGGAAAAATTAACTTTTCCAAATGGATATGAAAATTCATACATCTAAATGATTAATGAATTATGACATGACTATCCTATGGGGGTATAAGAAATTATTTATTTTTCTAATGTATCATATAGAAATATCATGAACATATCACTTTAGGATAATCATTTTCTATCAATAACTAATTTGTAATTCACCTGATCTATTTATTTGAGATTTTTTATTTTATAATAACAAATCAAATTTTAGGTTTTGGGTTTTTGAAAAACAATGTAATAAAAGATTAAAAACAAAAGGAAAGTGAAAATATAGACAAAATAGAGGGTTTGAAGAGAGATATTGTTACATGGGATTAACTTGATGGGTTCCATAATTATTAATTATTATTAATAAAATCCAATTTGAGAATCCATCACACCATACATGTATTGGTAACCTCTAATTTTGAGTGTAAAATTAGTATGCTTATGAAATCACTTCATCACAACAAATCACACCACCTAGAATTACCATGTAAGATAAACACATCTATTTGTGGTGAAATTACTAAAATCCCAAAATCCATCGGATCTCATTTCATCATCTGATAATCCTCATCTGTAATGGAGGAAGAGTTTACCTGAGATAAAGGTGTGAGTAAATATTTTGTTGAGAATAAAAGATAGTTTAAAATTCATGTCATGGTTGAGAATCACCACACTCATTCACTTCCCTCTAAATAACTACCAATTAGATTAATTTAATTTAATAACTAAGGCATAAAAATAAATAATTTCTGAAAAACTCCCCTAGGTGTATGATATAGGCCGATCAGTTTTCCTTAAATATATAAGAGATCTTGATGGACGATAGAGGGGAGAGAGAGAAGTAAATCGGGAGACAAAATCAAACACAAAATTTATAATATGAATGAGAATTAAGTTGTAAAAGAAATTAAAAACAAAAGAAAAACTAATGAAATAAAACCCTAAAAAAAACTATGCAATGGTATAACCCTCCAGATTCACTGATTGATTTCCCAACATATACTCATTATTTATATGCTTAAAAATATGACCCCAAGCATCATAAATCACATAATATTGGGTCATAATGGAGCTTTTTATATAATGGTTTGGTAATATGGGTATTACCATATTAATGTCTTCCAAAATTTCATTTTTGGATATCTTATGAGGGTTTCACATCATGAATAGTGGATTCATGATGTGTAATGTACATAGACAATGTTTTTAAGGGATATTTCACACTCTGAATGTTTTCTAGGTGTGTTCCCTATGTGTCATGGAAAGACCATATTTTCCATACTGTGACTTTTGATGTCATCGCCCATGATTTATTTTTTCCTTCAAGTCACGGATTCACATATTTTATTCCTTTATGATTCAATTTTTTTGATGAAATTCATGATGCTAATTATACTTTTTCACCAGGCTTTTCCCAGTTTCATCCAAGTTCTTTTGTTTTGAGCTTTGGGTTATACCTTCAATTATTCTTTACCACATGACTCCATTTATATAGTTCATTTACCACAATAAAACTCATATTCTATTGAAAATAATATCCTTCCATAATATAATATAAAAAACTAAATTTATGTTGTTTAAATTATTTTAAGGGAAAAAATGTATTATAAAAAATATGAAAGAAAAATATGGATCTATCAGTTACCCCAACTTATAAATTTTTTTCATAAACAATGTAATATTAAAATATTTTCTAAGTAATTTCACTATATTAATGTTTAAATTTCAAAAGAAAAAAAAATTCAATTGAAAATAAAATTTTGAATATCACAAAAAATGTTACCCTGGACACCTAGATCTTCAATGAAATAAATCAAATCATTCATTTTAAATTTCCTCTATCCAAATAACATTTCTCTTCCATCCTTCCATTTTTTTAAATTCATCATTAATTTGAATTCAACTTCCCAATTTACCTTACATTGATTTTTTTAACATATCAAGGTAATGAATGCAATGGAGTACTAATCATACATTATATTAATTTCACCTTCTATTGGCTTCAAAGACACCATCTCCATCATGAAAATAGGGTGATCAAATTTAATCATGACATATTTATATTAAGCTTCAAATGTCTCTAAAGCATAAGGTAGGTATTTGAGGTATAAAAATTAATTTAAAAAATAATTTTTTACTGTTTATCATACTGTATGATATCAAAAGGTATGCCTAAATAAATACTCCTACAATTATTTTATCTTTTATCCCCCAATTCTCAATGTATGAAGAAAATACATGTATGCATCATGACTGAATCACACTCACTTTATTTCTTGTATTTTTTCCTTTTCAAAATATTTTCCTAAGAAAAATATCACAATTATAACCTAACCCCATATAAATAAAATCATCGATAAGGAAAGGGAGATTTTTGAACCTCCTAAAAAACCTAATGTTTTCATTATTATTATTTATTTATTTTTTAGCAAGATAGGTGAATAATAATGTAAAAAAGAATAATCATAGGGCCTCCCTTAGAATATCACAAGAACTGTTAAGTATCATAAATTGAAGTACATTTTTAACAACCATATACAACCTCCCTCACCCTTAGTCTTTTGAATACCATGTAACATACTATGATTATGGTGGAAACGAATATTATAGGCATGTATCATGGGAAATTTATTAACATGTTTATTCATGAATTATAATGGAAACAATAGGATTCAATATCAAGGTGGGTCCATGTATAAAGTTATGATTAATAAAAATGCCTCAATAATGTTAAAAATAATTTTGTTCAGTAATTTCTCTGATTAGATTCTAGGAATGTTCTAGAAGAAAATATACTCAATCCTATAAAGAAATATACATTAGAAAACAATTAGAAATATTTTCTTCATAAATTTTCTGAAGAATGAGAAGATATGGTTTTGAAAAATTATTCACAGAAATGAATACAAAACAATAATCCATTCCAAATCAATTTCATAAATTCAAAACATTAAAAATATAACAATATTATGATCTATAATTATCAAAATATTTTTAAAAATCAAGATTTTTTATATTTTACATATCATCATCAACATTAATACTTCATTTTACCATTTCAGTCATATAGTCATGTTAATAGTTAAAATTAAAACATGGAATAATGACTATCCTAATGAATTCATTTAACCTAGATCTATAATAGAGTTCCAGAGTTCAAGTGGGGAATGAAATTTCATTTAAATTTCAGAATAAAATTTAAAAATTATAAAGAGTAAAATTAAATATAGAATCAAAACACATAATCCCCTTCCATTGAAATTTTAGTTCAACATGTGTAGGTTCAATCTGTTCTATTCTATTATATATTATTTCTCAAAATGAATCATTTTAATAGTGTGAATTATCATTATAATGTGAAATGTTTTTTATTTTATGTTGGAAATTCCATGTTCACTTCATGAGTTACAGTTTCATGTAATTAATTCAATATAGTTTATTCAATTTTATTGATGATTCAGTTTGGTTCCCTGTTTATGGACCTACAAAATAAAATAACTCTTTTATGTACAATGGATATGTTAATTTATATTGAAAAACATGGAGGGATAATTGATCCATCCTAATTTATTCATAAAACTAATAATTGAAATCTATATTCCTAATATAAAAATAAAATAATAGAAGTATAATTCCTAGTTTTATCCCCCAAGCGGACACTAGGTTTTTAAAGCCTCCATAAGGGAAATACCATTTTTCTTACTCATTCCAATAGTGGGTGGAGTTTCTTGAATTTTGACCACAAAATGTTTTTTTTCAATCTTTCACTTCATTATTCTTGAAGTTGATGAATCCATAGACAAAGAACAATAGATCTATGACTTATACAATAAGGTATTGTTTTCATACTGGGGGTCGGATGACGTATGATTTATCTACCACTTTGGTTTCTATATATGAAGCCCATTTTTATTGTACAATTACTACTCTATATATGCTGAATAAATCAGAAAATAAAGGGAAAGTGAGATTTTAATTTTAATTGGGAAAAATATAAATTTGAATAGTTAAAAGAAAAATCATTATCTTTAGTATATGAAACCTCTGACACGGTATCTTTTGGATAGGATACTTGGTTCTCCTCAATGGGATGCCTCTAATATTAGTTTAGTATTTTTTGGAGCTATATTTGTTCCTCATTAAGTGCGAAAACTTTCTCATGATCTTCTTATAGGGTAAAATATGATTTGGCTAAATATGGAAATTTGAAATAGTAGGGGGTGATACTCAATTTAGTTTCAGAAAAATTTTAAGATATAATGTTTAATAAAATATCATCTCCTTATGTTGGTTTGACATCAATATCCTCATCAGTGGAAAGTGCCTCTTGCATTTGATTTATAATAAGTGGAGGAAGGTAGTAAGGCTCCCTTATTCTTACTTCATGTTCTACCACATGGGTGTTTTATTATTCTTATATTACTATAAATAGGTAGTCAGGTGTAGATTATTTTATCTTGTGAGAAGGGAGATGTCCCTATATTTCATCATTTTCCCATTCACTATAATATCGATCTCAACCTTATTGATCACTCCAATGTACATCCGCATGTGAGCCTTCATATTCAACCTCTAGATCCTTATGGAAGGTTTTTATATGTATCTCTAGATTGTTTTCTTGCATATGGTCTTCAATTGTGGCCTCAACCTCTTCAAAATCTTCTAAAAAATTAGGAATATCCAATGGTTTTCATCATTTGCCTCTAGTTTATGTTTGGGTTACTTTTAGGATGCATGAAAAATTTTAAATTAGCTATACAATTGTTTTCTTTAGTTTTTATCCTTTTCAAGTTCTTTCACCATGTCCCTATTATAACCATCACATTCTAATTATTATCACAAATATGAGTAATCAATCAATTCAACAAAATAGTATTTAAATATATTTGGGAAAATATATATTTTATGTTCTATTTTATTTTTAATAATGGATACAATTATTTAAAAAAAAGTGTTAAAAAATATATTAGGGGAAGAAAGACCACCTAGCTCCGAAGAAATTATTCTAGTTTTGATGAACCTACATACTGCGTTACAAAAGAATATATGTTTTTGTAATGAAATACAGAGGTTTACTGGAATAATTTTATTTGAATATGATCATATTCAATCAATTACTAATTTCTAATTCACATAATATATATCTTTTTGTTCTTTTATTATTTTCTAAAAACAAATGAAATTTCAGGTTTTTTGGTTTTTGGAAAATAATTCAATAAAAATTTAAAACCTAAATACAAATGGAAATGATAACTGAATATAGGATAGGGAGAGAGTTCGTGATCCTTGGATTTTTTCTACATGGGTTACGTCATTATTCATTATTACTGATTATGTCAAATTTGAAAATCCATCTCACCATACAAGGTTTTTTTCACATTACTATTGATTGTAAAATTTAGAATTCCTTGGAAATCTCTCCATCACTCTAAATTTGTCCTCCTACAATAGCCAAGTAGTATAAAAACCTATATAGAGTGTGAAATTCATAAAATAGATGACTCCATTTTATGTCATTTCATCCCTAGAGAATTTTCAAGTCTATTGTGTGAAGAGTTTACTAATGATACTGGGGGACTAATGATTTGGTAGATAATAAAAGTAAGTTTGAAAGTTTTATCAGGGTGGATAATTTCCACCCCCGTTCACTTCACTCTCACTCAACACAAATTAAATTAAAACAAATATAAGAGATAAATATAAATAATTAAGAACATAAAAACACCACCCCTAAGGACATGCCTCAGGTTATTCATTTATCATTGAAAAGTGTAAGAGATCACAATGTAATATAGATTAGTGATTGGAAAGGGAATTGTGAGATAAAGTGGAAAAGATATTTTAGAATATAAATGTGTGTCACGAGTAAAATTAAATTGAAAATAAAATAAAACCAAAAGTAGCATAACACTAAAAACACATCAAAATGGTATATCCCTCCATATTCACATATTGATTTCCCAATACCCTTTACCATTTATTTATAGGATCAAAAGTTATCCCCATTGGTCATAAATCCTGACATAATAGGTTATTATGGACCTCAAGACATAATGGGGTGGTAAAAGGGGCATTCCCACATTTATTTAATATAAAACATGATTTATGGGTCTCGTATGTTGGATTCAAGTAATGAATAGTTTATTTATGAAGTTTATTGTGTAGGGTCGAGGGATTCATGGGATGTTTCATGATCTAAAAGTTTTCTTAGTGTGGACCACACGCGTCACATCGTGATATGTGATGTCCTCACTGAGAATTGATTTTTATCATCATTTAATCACATCATATCTTTTATTTTATCAAGGCTCACATTAGGAATGACATTCATGATTTTAATTGGTGTTTTTATGTAGTTTTCACCCAGTTTTAACATAGTTCTTTAGTTTGGAGAATTTGGATCATCCATTTACTTATCCTTTTCTATGGGATTTCCTCTATATGTTGAATTCATAAATTTAATTCTTAATTTCTATCAAACCTATTATCCTTCCATTAATCAATAATGTAATTAAATTCTTGCAATTTTAATTATTTAAATTGAAAAAAATAAATTTCTTAATTAAATATGAATGAAAAATATGACTCTTAAAAATTCATTTTTGACTCTCTCCGTTATTGTTGGTGCGATTATTTTTGGTGGTGATGAATTTGTTTTATCTCTTCTTCCAACAATAAATTTTGTGTAAAAATGGTGGGACTAATTATCTTGAAATTATTAATACCCAAAGTGACCACTTACTTTATTTTAAAACATCTAATAACATCTATTTTAGTTTATCTTATCAATGTTGTGTTTATGAACAACAAAAATGCGTCATTATATCCCAAACATGAGCACCTATATATACTAGATAGTGGGTTCAAATATTTCATTAATGGGTTGATTATTAAAGTACTGACCATTAAATAGTAACAACATGAAAAATATATAGTCGACTATAAAATATCACCTTTGGATATATCTTCAAAACTAATTTTCTCTACATTATCTTAAAACATCAAATTAATGAGATACATCATGTTTCACTCAAATTTTTAGTATATAATTACAAGTGATTGGAATTATTTAATAAAAAATAGTCCGGATATCATTAGATTCATCTTTTTGATTCACTAATTTCATTAGATAAAGGATAACTTATTCATCTCCAACTCTAGTAAAGAGTTTTCCTTTTTTAGCTTTGAACATTTCATTATTTGTTTCTTGGAAAGGTCTCCCCAAAATGATAGAAAAATCTCTTTACTCTTGAATTAAAATGATTAATAAGTAGATGTGGGAAAATATATAAACCGACCTTGATGAGAACAACTTTGATAATTCCTAATAGGTTTTTCACTAATCAACATGCTAGTTGAAGTGCTACTCATGTTAGATTTGGCTCATCTAATCCTAATTTTTAAAGCATTTCATAGTGGTATGAGATTTATACTATCACCTAAATCATAATTTTCCTTCCCAAATTCACAAGATACAATAGAGAAATAGATATAAAATCTTTTTGGATATCACATATTTAGTGGGATATTCTATTAGATAATTTCTAAACACTACTCATCAAGAGAAACAAATCCTTAATCTTATATATTTTTCTTATTTGAAAAAAATCATTTGATAATTTATCATATTCCAAAAATTGGAATATATATTTTTCAAAAGGGATGGTAATTTTCAAAAAATTTAAAATGTAAAAAAATTTCTATTATTGACATCAACTCTAATTTTCATTATACTATCTTGGAATGGTTGAGGTGTTTGGTATTGTTAATGATTATTGCACTCTTTCTTGTTTACTTATTCTTTAATATTAAATTCAACTATTCACATATTCTAATTTTTTTTAACATCCATGATATTCTTAGCTTGGATACCATATTCCTTCTCAAGAAACTTATTTAATTGTTTTTTATTCTATACATTTTCACATATTCATGTTTATTGCTTCCTTATAGATCTTAACCACTTAGTCAAATCAAAAACCTTTCCACTCCATTAGATTAATCTCCTTTTTTCCTAGTAGTTTTTTAGGTAAACACTTTAATATTGTTTTATTTATCTACAATCATTATGTTTTAGGTTTTGTTAAGTACTGTTGATTCAACAGAGAATTTTTAGAGGTAGTGATCCACTAATCTAATTTTTGAATAAATGATTCCAACATACCATTGATAGATGGTTTTAGGGGTTCATAAGGTTGTTTTGTTCATAGATGGAATTTTGGGGAGGATAAATACATAGATGTTGAATGTCTAAAAAAATTAAAAGGCCTTTAATCCCATTATCGATGTGGGTATCTAGGTGGTTATTAATTTTTATTAAACTTATGACCTCCTTGATATTGATTTTCTACCTTAGGACCATTATATACCATTTTTAAAGAAAATCATAAAACAATTTATTTTATTCTAGTGGTAATTTTACGATTTTATATGTTATATTGGTATAAAAAAATATATATGAATATTTTTTATAGTGAATTAATGTGAAAAATATAATCTCTATAGTATAATACTATAATGATGAATTATTTTCATTAAAATATGATGTTTCTATAGATTCTTCCACTTCTATTTCAACCAAACCGAAAATTGTTATAATGCTAAAATTAGAGTTCATTTTAACATCATCTAAAACGTAACACATGTATTTAATAGAATAATGTATATGAAGTAATAAATATATTATACTATTGATGTAGATTTGGTTATGAGTGAATCTATGTATCATCTTGTTTCGTTCAATTTCTTACATTTATAATATGTTTTTATTTTCACTTAGAGATACCATTATGTGTTTTTCAATATAAGTCTTTATTTTAATTAATTGTTATTATTCTCATATTTATGAGAAATGGTATTTTAGGGGTGTAATTTATCAAATTGTGTTGTAAAAATTGATAACACTATTCGATAAGATTTTTTCTACTTCTAAAAGTTGATTTCGATGAGACTCTATGGAAAATAAACTATAATTGATCCCACCGATTGAAGTGGAGCTCGACGATATAACTACCAAGATCTAATGATATATTAAATAAATAATTCTATTGGAACATGATACATTTTGTTGGGGTAATTTTATTAAATTATAGTTTGGGACATGGTTACATTGATTTATGTTATCAGACATCTTACCACTTTAGGATAAAAGATAATAATTAAATTTATTTTAATTATTTGGTTAATGATATCCTTTATAGGTGTATTATTATTTTTTTCCGATACTCTATGTTTTTTCCTATAAACTACCTATTATTATTTATGATTGTGATTCATTAAAAATTAAGTAATTTTTACTTTTGATAGTTTATTTTCCATCAAATATACTTTATTTTATATTTTTACATTGATTTGATAAGAAATAGTAACATCCAATTAACACACATTCTTGAGGGAGAAAACAATAAGTTATGTTTTAAAGTTCAACCCAAAAGCATGTTGAATTTCATATAGCCTTTATCATCTTTGAAAATAAGTGTTTTAGAGAAATTCACGTCATTTTATCTAGAAAATATAATCTCTATATCATTTGGATATAATATTTTTGAAATAATATTTTTCTTTCGATAACATATTGAAGAATAAATATCCTTTTTTAAATTTTTAAGCACTACCAATCATATATTTTTAGAAATTTAATCTGATCACAACAGATTTTTTTATGGTATTGACTTCTAATACTAGAATGATCAGAAGTATATTTTTTATATAATCACAAGAGTTGGTCATTTTTTATGATGAAAAAAAGTACCAAATTATAGTAAATGAATTGTCTCATTTTTCATAGGAGGATGAACATAAATATTAGGTGAACATAGAGGTCTAAAATATATTGTTTTACTCTATAACAGGGAATATATAAAATTAAATTTCTTCATGTAAACTAGTAAATTTAATTCAAAGAAAATTATAAATCACACATTTCAAAACATCTAAGTACATAGAAAAAAATAAGGGTGATGCATCAAGAAAATCATAGTGTTTTATTCTCTATAAAAAGAATATATGGATTGGATAAACTAGAGGTTTATAAAGGTAGTTAATAGATTAAAATATTTTTTAGAAGGAAATAACCTTTGAATAGTTGGTTAAAATGATCATATACATTCATCACAAGGAATGGGATTATAAGAAGATAATGATTTATGATAGTAAGAATAAAATGAATATTAGTCTTAGTAATCTTATTGGGATCAAATTCAGATTGAGAATCATTTAAAGAGGGATGCAAAGAAAGAGAAAAATAAAAATGGAGTTTTATTTTATTTAATTTTTAGAGATTTAACCACTAGAGTTAATAATTAAAAATATATAACTATGAAGAGAAATTACAAACAACATTTTAATAGTAGTGTTTTTAAATATAGTGGTTGAAATATTGATCATTTTTTAAGTTGTATAAAAAAATATTTATAAAAATAGGGGATTTTGGAAAGAACATCAAAATGATATAAAGGGAATGTTTGGAAAGAAGAAGTTCATAACAATTATTTTTTTATGAATGGAAAAAACCTAAATACATCAAAAAAAATTTCAAAAGATGAAGATGAAAGTGAATGATTCTATAAAATATGATAAGTGTAATGTAAGGAAATCATTTGGATCATTTGATAAAACTTGGTATGTTAGAAAATAAAACACTTATAATGATTGTAGAAGACCAGAAATAAAATATATCTATACAATTACTTGATTTTATGCTAAGGATCCATGTAATTAAATGTTATTTATAGGAATCATATTTTTATATTCCCTTAATATTTTTCTTTATATTTTATTTTCCAATTTTCTTTAGAAGATGAAGATGAGGATGATTATCTATAATTTCAATAAATGTCTGGATAAGTGACATTCCTTGAAAATAAAAATAAAACATTGATTAAATAGTATGATAAATAAATGAGAACTTACTAAGGAAAATTTAATAATTTATAAACATATTTCAAAGTTATATGTTCAATATATTGTTGTTTTAACTTTTTCTTAATAGAAAATAATTACATAAAAAATGTATGATGTTAGTATTATGATGAATATACAATATAATTTTACATTTGGTACTATGAATTTTGATAAGATCTTATGAAATTTTAAACACAACCATACATCTTACAAAATCAGTTTTAATTCTAAAAATTCACATTTCATAAATAATTATTTTATTTAGAAAAAAACTTATTTATTTACCATATTTTATAAATGTGGTCAATATTGAATGAAATATTTATTGAACAATGTTAAATCATTCAAAAATTATATGAAATATATTTATATAGAAAATTAATCTATACAACACTACATGTTTGTAAATATGTGAATTCTTAAAACTCTTTCTAATAACATTCACAATTCCAAGAAAATGTGGGTTCCAAATTTGTAGCATTAATATGTTCATGAATATATGATGATTAATATTTTATATAATAATTGGTACAAGAATATTTTTTTCTTAGCAGAAGACATGAAATAAGTACAACTTTCAGAACACACAAAAATTTAAGGATGGATGTGAGAATTTTGGAGACAATACACTTAGATTGATTCTTGGAATAGGTGATATGACCATTTTTAGTAAGAATGTTATTTTAAATGTTCTTTATGTTTTATTATATAACCATAACTATATGTGTATAATTTAATTATGTTGTGGAGGTTCCTCATTGTAAATTTATAATAAAAAAGAACCATCAAATGTATGGATATAGTTAAAATTTTCTTTACTATTAAGGATGATAATTTTTAAACTATTAACTAAAAAGACATTTCATTTTTTAACCTACCATTTATTAGTGTATTAGAAGATTTATTTTATCTTATGTATGGATATTCAGAAACAATATTATTCCTTGTAAGTGGCTCGATCCATATGGTCCAACCCTTTCCATGTTTCTAAGGCTCATTGAGCTCAGAGAATGATTGGAAGTGATTTGGAGGGGTTCAGCTACAAAATGATGGATGTAGGGATTACACATGACATGTAAGTCTTTCATTCTATGTATGTTTAGTTTGTAACTATAGTGGGTATGGTTCACAATGTATACTTTTATGGGATAAATAACTAAAAGGCAATTCATTTTTCAATTAAAATCAAAACCTAGGAATTATATGATGTGAAGGGGGATTACATGTCGTGTATATCCCTGATGTTTTATAGAATTAAATGTTTTAGCAGATCAGGTATTCTCCAACCCCTATGGATTCGCCTCTTCCTATAATTTTCTAGTGACTAATAGATCACTTTCTCGTCATTTTGAAGTCCTTTTACGAGGATCAATTTTTTTCCTTCCCCTTTTGTTTTGTGGGGGAATCAATTTGACCTATGGTGTTTTCTTCATTAGTTTTATATTTATTTCTCCTAGTTTTATCTTCATTCATTATGCATCATCTTTATATGGTAGGGAGCCTCCTCTCCCAAGTTTTTAATTGGGTTTCTCTTGTTTGTTTTCAGTGTAGCTGTGTCGTGACATCCTCATATGGATAGATTTATTACAGGATAGGTGATCAGAGATCCACAATGCGGTCCATTATCAAATGAATAATGATGATAAATTATGAGGTATGGGATTCATTCTTCCTCTTCAATTTATGGATAATCATAAATTGATTACAATTTAACTCTATGAATGGTAATGAAACTTACTTAGTAATTTTTTAACCTCATTAAAGAATTGGCAGCTATCGTCTATTGATGATGTTGTTTCCTTATATCATGATAGCGGTATGCCTATTATTTTTATAGATAGTGTGATATCTATTATATTATTTATTATATTAACTTATTATTGGAGTATCATGTGGAAATTGATAAATAACTTAAATCCATAATTAATTAATAATCAACCAGATTAAGAATAATTAAATAAGAAGAATTTTTTTAATGTATTGGTTCATATAATTTTTTTATAATTAAATTTATGAAATAAAAATTAATAATGGAATTGATAAAAAATATGAATCATGTTTATTACTCGTTGATAATAAATAAAAGGCATGTCAATTGAGAATGGAACTTCTCATGATTTTTGAAACCAAAATAAATGTTAAGAGAATGTTGTTCCTTAATATCTTGTTATATCTTGATGTGTTAGGTTTCCCATACATTAAAATATTTAATAAATGAATTGGTTAATTCAAGATGCTATTATATCAGGATGTTTTATAATGATTATGTCTTTTACTAGGGTGTGAGTTTCGTGTTTACAAAACAAGGATGAATTCCTTGTTTTGAGGTCCCATTTTCCCGGTTGACTGCTTGTTTATTACTAATATTGTTATGATGTGTTTCAGATACTAGAATTGTGATATAATCCTGGTATGGCTAATCTTGGAGGGATGATTTATGATATGGGGCATTGAGGACCATATGTGATGTGAGCCTGGTATGGATAAGCATGGGATGGATGATGTAATGTGTGGGTATATAAGCCATGATGAGGTGGTAAAATATGATTCATGTGATGGGAAGATACATCATTACATGCATGTGGGTGTCAGGGATGGCACCATAGGTTATTGAATTATTTAATGTTGAGATTACCCATTAATGAGATTATAAGAGCTTGTATGTTCTCTTGAATTTGTTTAATTTCCAATAGTCGAGTGTCTTGTTTTATCTACCTTATTTTCCCCACAACGTGAGGTAGATGGGGGTGTTTAGTTACATGTTTTCTCTTGGTGGTAACTTAGGATTGTTTTCTTAGAGTATATGGACATGGAATGATCCCAATAACGGATTGAATAAATTTTTAAACCATGGGATTGGTTGATGATGTAATTAAATTTTTGAAAAGATATTAATTTTGATAACCATAGACTTTGCTTGGATTATGCTTCGAGGACATACACCTTGTTCGAATGGAAAATAATGTAATTAATGTAATGAAATGTAGAAAATGTTAATGGTTAATTAATGTATAATTAATTAATTATCAATGAAAAATGGTTTAAAAATGAATGATGTAATTTATACAGATCTTTTATATGTTTGTGTGCATATAGGATATATGGTCTTAGTTGTAACATCCGGGGGTCTAAGAAATGTTAGTTTTAGTTGAGTCCAGGACTACGTTATGCATACAATATGTCTACGAGAAATATTATATAATGTATATTTTTAATTTCTTATGCTAACCCATCCATGTTAGTTAGGGAAAGTAACACCGAGTGAAATCTATGAGGGTGTTTTCCCAACTATTCTGGTGTGAGGATGGTTGCTTGACTACCCCCTCTTACCCCGTTCTATTCTATTGGTAGTTATATATGATGGTATGCATGGAGTTTTGTTTCCCAGATATATGTGTAGAGATTTATAATGTATTGTGGTTATTTCAAACACATGTATTACTAAACATTGTAGATGAAGGATTATTATAGGTTTGACGTGTATAGAATGTGATGGATTTAGGTACATATTTGGTGAATGTGATTTAATGTGTTGAGGCATAACTACCGATGTTTGATATACATCATACAGGCTAAGGTGGATTCTAGAAACTACTTGGTTACTATATATAGATTTGTGAGGGTGTGGTTTTTTGATGCCCAAGGTGCCTGTTGTGATGCCTTTCCGATGTGTCCTCGGGTTGGATTAGTTTTGGAGAGAGATAGATCATGATGTGTGACATTGGGGAAGAGGGAAAACTAGTGTGGAAGTGGGAGATAAATACCCTTGATGTTTTATTATTATATTATATGATCTATTGTATGGAATACTTTGTGAGAGATAACTAAAGAGAGTCTAGGAGTTTAGTATACCTATTTAGGCGACGATTTTGTTTCACTGTTGTTTACTATGCTTTAGCAATCTTTATTTTTTCCTTTGTATGAGAGGCTCTTGGGAGGATCCAATTGAGTATACTGTTTTGATCCCCCTATGTTTATATAAACTATTTTTAGGTCAGTTGGAGCAGTTTGGTGATCATGATGGATATTACTAGCCCAGGTTTTGGCTGTATCTGTTCAAGCTTCATGGTCGCTCCCATCTATACCTTTTTGGTTAATTGTAGCTTTCCTTTAGTTTTTTAGTAATGTTTGACATTTCATGTTGAACTTTCTTTTTTTATATGTGTATGTGAATGTTTTTGTTATTTTATCCTTTTTATGTTTCTCTTCATATTGTTTTCTATATGAGGGTAAAGCCTCCCATATGCAGGTTTACTATACCAACGGTGCAAGTCACGAACCTGGGGCCTACTATAAGCAAGTCTTAAGAAGTCACCATATCCCCCCTTCACTACTGTATCATTATGGGGAGGGGTCATAATAGAGAGTTATCAAAGGATTAGGATTGATGGATAAGATGGAGGTTGTAGTTAGACATAGGTGAGGTTTCCTGGGTTATAAGGTAAATAATGCTAGGTAAGATTAGTAAATGATGTAAACATGGGAGACTAGTTGAAAATATGTATTTATAACCCCATATGATATGATGAATGGAAATTTTTGTTTTTTGAGCCTACATAATGAAGTAATATTTGGTTTAGGGTACATACATAGTAAAAGATCATGCATCATTCTTCATTATTCCATTGACTGAAATGGAAATACCTTGGGATAAGTGAAAACCTTAACAACATAATTTTAATAAAAAATTAATTAATGCAAAATATTACATATTTCAGGTTTATGATCTCTAGATTTTAATTTTATTTTTAAAGTAATGGATCTAGGCTGACCTCCTCATCCATTTTGGGATGAAAATGTTCAGCAAAATGTGCTAGAAGATCACACCAGAGTATAGGTCGATGATGAAAAAACATGGAGGAGGACACTCTAATAGTATCAGTGACAGGGTCTATAGAAGTATACGGGAAATGTTTCAGATTCAGTTATATAATATTGATTGGACGATGGTGATATAATTTTCAATTTGATTCATTCTAGGAAGGATCACTATGTTTTGTTGGCTGTGAAAATGTTGCGTGGATCAGCGAGGTAGTGGAAGTTATTCTTCCTTAGGGATCATGAGGATTTAGTGGTCTTATGGGATAATATTCATGAAAATTTTATACTATAGTTTCTTTATTTGTTAAGTAAGGTAGCCAGTTAACCTAATATTCTTACCCTTATGCAGTGGAGTTTTAGTGTACAAGAGTTTGGGAGCCGTTTTGGGACCCTTCTATGATATGCTTCAGACATGTTTCTAGAAAAGGATTCCAGTGAGAGGAATTTTGATGATTCCTTTCATCAAGATATCAAGCACCAAGTCTCCCAATTTATGATGAATAATTTTATTGAGTTTCTAGTGGGAGTAGAGGTTATCGAGAGAATTCTGGATAGATCTATGTTATCATGGGAGGGGAGTCATTAGGATTCCTCAGAAATAAGTGCTATGGTTTGGTGTTGCCAATTTTCAGGACAAATATGTTTTCAATATTCCACGGATATGTACTATTCCTTAACATATCATTTCTCTAGGTTTATCAGATTTCAGAACGATAAAAAGGTAATATACACATGTTTTTCTTATGGTGGTTGAGGTCATCAGTTGTGTGAGTGCCTGGACTTTCTAAGAAGTCAACATGTGTCGGGTGTTGCACTCCTAGTTCCTCCATTGAGGTAGTTTTATCAAGGGTAGAAACAGAAGAGAGATCCAATCTGGGATCGGTAGAGGAGATATGGGGTAGGTATAGGGAATCCATATGATGCTACTCATTCTATAATAGTAGAGAACCATTGCATAGGTGGTCATCATTAGGGTTAGAGAGGTCATGATGTTTGTAATGGTCAGCTTCAAGATTTTGAATGTATAGTACCGAGAGAGCTAGATGTTGTTTAAATACCCTTTTCATGTTTTCTACATCAGTGTATTCCTTGTTTAATTTATAAGTGACACACTACTTTATATCTCCTACCCTTATCCATGTCTTGGGACCAAATGTCGAGAGGCTTCTAGTGCCCTTGATGTTGATTACACTAGTTTGAGGTTGAGGTGACTTGTAATAAGTTTGTAGAGACTACGAGCTAGTTTTTTGGAATAAAATCACTTGGAGAGTCTTCCTATGTTTGCAGATATAACCATTTTACATCATCATCAGTATCGATTTGATGTATTTGGTACATGACATCATGGATTTTTTAGGAGGTAGTTTCTGTTTTATGATGATAATTGAGATCCAGTGGGGTTTTTTGGTGAGAAATACCCTCTTATGCGTTAGAGGCATGTTTATTCCATATAATCTTTGATGGTTGTTTTTAGCTTAGCTCATTAGAGTTTTAGCAGTCAATATTTTTTAGGGTTGTGGAAGTGTGACCTAATGTATTTCTAAATGAGGTTTTAGTATTATGCCCTCGACATGAGATCATATTTGGTATTGATCTATAATCATACATGTCTCCTATAAAAATGTATCTATATGGGATTAATCGTTATGAGTTTCATGAGCTTCAAGTATATCTCTATGATCTGTAGTAGCATGGTTTTGTTCAGCTAGGTGTGTCACCTTGGAGTGCACTAATTTTTTATGTGAATAGGGATGATGGAATATTGTGGATTTGTATCAATTATCCTTACTTGAACCAAGTGACAGTGAAGAGCTAACATCATCTTCTATGAATTGATGATTTATTTTATTAGTTTAAAGGAGAGAGTTAGTTCTCTATGATTGATTTGTGACCATGATATCTTCAGATGTTGGTAAATTATTTGGATATTGTGAAGACTACTTCTAATTATCCTCACATGAATTATGATTTTGTTGTGATACCGTTCACTGTGGAAAATTATCCAGCTATGTTGATGGGGTTGATGAATTTAATGTTCATTGTTGACATCCTTTTCTACTTTTCATCTGAGGAGGAGCATACATAGTATCTATATACCATTTTTTGAGTTTTTTGTCATGAGAAACTATTTGGGAAGTTATTTAAGTGTGATTTATAGTTTAGTGAAGTTAATATTAGGGTCATGTGATATCCCCATAGAGAGTAGTTGTCGATCCATCGATGATAGTGGCGGTTGTGTCTTCAGATTACCTCAAGACAATGGCATAGATGTAAGATTTTCTTCATCTAACATGATATTAAAAAAGATTCATAGTTTATTAATCTGGGGTTTTGATTCCTATTATAGCGTTGAACCTGAAGGATAATGAATTCTTGTAGACTGAACAGTGGCATCCAGCTTTTGGGTACCTAAAAGAGAAGTTGGTCAACACTGTAGTCCATTATTTTATTACAATTGGAGTTTAGTTTGAGGTTTTGTATGACACTTCTGGTCATGGATTGGGCTATGTTATGATGATGTGGAGATAAATTTTTTCTTATGGGTCTCGGAAGTTATGCCCCTATTAGCTTAAATATGGAACCCAAGATCTTGAGTTGGTGGAAGTGGTGTTTTCATTGATTTTTTTGGTCACATTACCTCATCGATGAGTGTTTGATTATTTTCGCTGACCATAAGAGCTTGAGCTATGTCCTCTCCAAGCGTGAAATGAATTTTTGTTTTCATTGGTTGAAATAATTATCACAGTATTACGGCTTTGAAAATTCATATATTCAAGGAAAGGGAAATTTTTTAACTGATGTGATGAGTAATAAGTCACATCATGATGTTGTATGTAAATATATAGATTCATGGAGAGTGATGGAATAACTCTATGTGATGCATCTTATTATGGGAGAGGTTGGGAGAAATGATTTCTTTTATAGATGATGGTGCCTCCATAATTGGTGAAGTGTGTGGAGGAGTCATAGTTAGGGGATACTGAGGTGGGGTATTGGAGATACTAATTTGTATTGGGTGATTTCCTTGATGGTTGGTTTGGGGATGGATGTCACCAAGTGTTGTTGGGGGGGGGGGGGGGGTCCTTCGTTGAACTGGGAGATGGTTCATCGAGAATTTCATAGTTCTCCATTAGTGGTACATATCATAATGATTAGGATATAATAGGCCCTGAGAGGATAGTTTTTTCCTCCAAGTTTGTAGTTTGAGTTTGTAGATTTTGTTTTTAGATTTTTGGTCTTCTATAATTTGAGGGCCAATCACCATGTTCCCTGTGGGTTGATCCAAACGTTTGATGTTCAAAAATTGAAGTTGGACGACATATCAATGGAATTTATCACTATTTTACCACAAGAACAAGGATATTATGATTCTATATGGGTGATAGTGGACCGTTTGAGAAATTATCCCACTTTATAATGAGTAGGGAGTTGATCTCAGTAGAGGTTTTATTGAGGAAATATCTAGAGGTGGTGGTGAGACTCCACTGAGTTATGAGGTAGATCATTTATGATCAATATCTTTATTTTACCTCAAGTGTGTGGAGGGGTATATATAATGATTTTGGTTCTTAGTTATTCCTTTTTACTATTTTTCATTCGTAGATAGATATTCAAATAAATTGGACAATTAAAACTTTTCCAGAATTATTTCACTCTTGTATCCACGATTTTAAAGGTTCGTGGGAGAGGCATTGACCGCGTTATCCTAACACATCAAATTTATTATGATTTTATGATTTATTTATAGTCTAGGGAAGACCCTAGGCTATCTTTCAAGGAGTGTTAATAGGTTTAGAGTATGTGTTTTTAATAAAAAAGTACAAAGGGGGGTGATTTTATAAACAATTTTATGAAAGTAACTTAACATAAAGATTTCTAAAGTTGAATGAAAAAGTGTATTTTTAAAAATATTGGAAAAATTAGTGATCACTTCTATGTTAATAAAGAACTTCAAAAGTTAATTGTTCGTAATTGGTTATAAGATTTTGTTGTAATCCTTTGGTTAAGGGATGACCTAGATCTTGGGTCCCCTCATTCCTCTTATAATGATGCAGAAAGAACCACCCCTTCACACATAAATCATGTTTTCAAGGTTTATACCTAAAGTATTGAGTAAGGTATACTAATGAATATTGAAATCTCATGTATGTGTGATAGAAAGTGGATTCTTGTGTTGTCCAATCAGAACAACCCAGGATTCCCACCTGAATCTCAACCCAATTGGTATTGAAATGAGAAATGTTTCACTAAATTAAACCAAATGAATGAATTAAGAGAAGAATAATATAATTATTAAATATAATTGAAATAATTTACATTAAAATTAAAACAACTAGTAGAATACGAGCTATCAGAACTCCCTCTTCAAGTGTGTTACTCCCTCACAATGATCATCCACCACCTAGCTCAACATCGGGAGGAGGAGGAAGCTCCGATGGAACTCCTTATTCATTATTGACCCCACTATGGGGATAGAGGCCCCAGAACATATAAGATGAGTAGAGAAGTTTTTAAGGACTCCCAAATGGCAGAGCTTCATGTATGGTTGAAACTTACAAATGAGGTTCACATGGTTCCTTTTGTAGCCAAAATGGAACATAGTTTTGAGCACCCTGTTTTTGTTATTCCACTTGTGACTCAGTTTTGGAATATTATAAAGCCATATCACAACATTAAAAAATGGGATGAGTTTTTTTCCAGCCTCTTTTCTATCTCCCTATAAAATGTGGCGGCTATTAGAAAACTTGATTTGGAGATATTGTCAAATGACCTAACCAAACTTTTGAATTCTAGTATATTCTGTCTCTTGGAAAGAATGGATTGAATGGGACACAATATGGTAGGATTGGGATTTTGTTCCTTGAGAATATTTTTATACCATGATATTTTGGAAGGTATCACCATGTTTTATCTGATTTGGATTCATGGAATTCTCGTACTGCTCAAAACAGTGGATAGGTGTCCATGGGATGCCATGCAGTTTGGCCCATTTTTTTCTAGATTATCTTCAAGGCCTCCAAATCATATCCACCTTCATTGAAAAAACCAAAAAAAGATTAATTTCCCTTTTTATCAGTGATAAACACTATATATATATGAATGTAAACTGATGTGAAATTTATTATTATATTTTGAATTTATAATAAAAGTTTAGTTTAAAACAGTGGTGTAAGGGTGAAAATAAAATAGTGAATCATGGTGTGATCACACCGCCACACCTAAAAATTTTCCCTCTTTGGAAGAGTTACATTTAAAAAAATCATTCATGTATATATTACCAACATAATGAAGATTTAACATTTGAGAAATTTTTAATTAATTAAATTAATGTGATCAATGCACAAACCCCACCAAGGTGTTATTCCTAGTGAAAATGACACATAATGTCTAATAAATCATATCATAGTAAAATTCAAAGAAATTTCTGATACCAAATTGAGAAAAGAATTTAGAAGTCAACTATGCCACTAACTCTCCATGTGTGTGTGTGAAAAGCATTCCATGTTATTCATTCCACATTTTATCCAATAAATATATGTTATTATAACATTTTTTAGCTTAAAATATTTTTTCCACTGAACCTGACCAACATCCTTTGAAATAAAATTTCAATACCTACTCACTTAATAATTCCTAAAAGTCAAACCATAAGCTTCTAACCTAGATATCCCCATATGTTGCACATTTCATAAAACCCCTCATTTATAATTTTTTTTTTCAGAAGTTGAATTTGGAAGAAATATAAAACTCATCTCTCAAACCTTGTTTGATCTTCTCACGAAACTAATTGTAACAGTTACAGAAAGATCAAAGGATGCGGTGGAGTGGTTTTTGACCTGCCTAAGACACAACACAATATGTTTTTGAGGGCATAAAATAGTTGAATATCAGGTACGAACACATTGGTCAATCTGGTATAGTAATGAAACAGATCTGATAAGGATCTTATATTAGGAAATATCATTTTTATGTGAAAAATATTAACATAACAATTATTTACCTTCTATTAAGTAAGAAATATTCACAATTTTTGGTTTGGTGAAAAAATGTGTGGAGATACTAGTGAAATAGTTCTCGCAAATACTACTCACATAAGGGGAATCGACCATTTCAAATATTTTGCATAGGTACAACTATTTATATCATTTACTGAAAATAAATTCACTAAAAATCATGATCTAATGTTAAATTCATACAAAAAATCATTCCATAAAAGCATTAGGTTTTCATCGAACATTAAATCAACATGGAATCAAAAATTTAAACATGAATTTTTAGTGCATTCCATGATTTGGTGACCATACGGGGGGGGGGGGGGGGGGGGTGGCGTAAAAATACCATGTGAAAAAGAGAATAATAATGAAAGATGATGAAAATTCTAATGAAATGAACAAGATGGGGAGAAGTGAAAATACCACAAAGAAGAAGAGAAGGAGAAGAAAGGAAATATATGATGAAAATTATAATGAACTGAACAATACAGGGAAAAATGAAAATACCATAAAGAATGTGATAAATAAAAGAAAGAAAAAAGAAGATGAAAATCCTAATAAACTGAACAAGATAGGGAAAAGTGGTAATACCATAAAGAAGGCGAAAAAGGGAAGGAAGAAAGAAGATGATGAAAATCCTTTACTAACCCTAGAATGCACCCACCCCCACACTTAGAATGTGCAATTTCCTCACCATAATAAAATAGAATGTGGAAAGTAAGGATCAATACTGGTGGATGTTATTTGTATGTTTCTTCTTGAATATGTAGTTCGTCCATCGGGGACTCTGGAAAGGCTTCATTGAAGTGTTTTAGCTACTTCCCATTGATAGTGATGGTTTTCTTAGTTTCATCAATTTGAACCTGAACAACTCCAAATGGTGATACATTAGTAATAGTGTATGGTCCAAAACATTGGGAACATTGCTTACCTGGATGAAACATCAGCCTAGAATTTTAAAGGAGTACCTTCTACCCAATGTGTAATTGACAATGAAGGATGAGATGGTCGTGTGAAGCCTTGGTTTACTTCTTATTAATTCTATAGTCCTCATATTCATTTCGTCTAATTTACTATATATCATTAATTTGCAACTTCCATTTATCACCTGCACCATAAAGATTATAATTTCATTATTTGATGACCCAATAGGCCCATTTCTCAATCTCAACAGTTAGGTGACATCTCTTTCCAAACACAATATGATAGGGATACATTCCATTGGGTGTTCTGAAAGTAGTACACTAGGCCCATAAAGAAACATCAAGTCTAACAATCCAATATTTTTTATTAGGTTGAACCATTTTTTCAAGAATCTATTTTACTTCTCTATTTGACACCTCGGTTTGACCATTGGTATGTGGGTGATAAGCAGTAGAAACTCAATGACTGACCCCATACCGACATGAAAGAGAATGCATTGTTTGGTTGCTGAAATGAGAACCCTTGTCACTGATGATGATCCAAGGTAAGCCAAACCAAATAAAAATTTAGGTTCTGAAAAATTCCACAACCACCTTAGAATCATTTTCCCTTTTAGCTCTTGCCTCTATCCATTTTGAAACGGAATCAACTACTAGAATAATGTACATGTTTGTAAAAGAATTGTTAAATGGACCCATAAATGAAATACCCCAAACATAAAATATGTCATGAAAGATCAATGGTTGTTGTGGAATTTCATTTCTTTCAGTGACAATACCCATTCATTGACAATGACGATAAGATATACAAAAATCATGGGCATCCTGAAAAAGTATTGTCAAAAAGAGACCAGAATCAGGGAATTTGAGAGAAGTCTATTGGGGCCAAAGTGGTCCACACAAGGAAGAGTGTGGAAGAATCTAAGGACATGCTGAAACTCGCTATTGGGAACAGGACGCCTAAGGACTTGATCACTACATGTGCGCCAGCATTATGGGTCATTGAAAATGTACCAACAAGAATAATTTTTTAAATGACTGGCTTGGTTTTTTAAAATCAGTAGGAATGGAAGATGCTACAAAATAAATTACAATTTCAACATTCTACGGAATAAAATCATTCACCTGATACAATTAATCATCAGGAAACATATCATTTATAAGAATACAAGGGGATGTGTCAATGTACACAGATGGGGTAATCCTACTAATATGGCCAGCCACCACATTCTATACTCCTTTTTATCTATAATTTATAGATTGAATCTTGAAGGAGGATCATCCAATGAATGAGATTTGGTGTGTCTTCCAGTTTCTTAAGGACATATCCGAGGGATTTATGGTCTGAGAACACAATGACTTTGGACCCCAAAAGATATGACCTGAATTTGTCTAAGGAAAACACAATGTTATGGAATTAGTTTTTTAATTGTGGTGCAGTTTTCTTTGGTAGGGTCCAAATCACATGATGTATATGAAATGAAATGTGGATCTCTATTGACCCTTTGTGACAGGACTCCCCCAACTACATAGTTAGAGGCATCCCATATGAGCTTAAATGGAAAATCTCATAGAGGTTTTTGGATTATCGGGGGTGATGTGAGACTCCATTTTAACTTATTAAATGATTCTTCAAATTCATTACAAAAATAAAATAACATTTCTTTTTGGAGTAACCAGAAGTGGGGGAGTTCAATCTTACTAAATTCATGAATGAAACTATAATAAAATCTATCTTGACCTAGGAAATACTAAACATCCCAAACATTTTTAGGGAATGGTAGGGAATAAATGACATCCTCTTTTGATAAATCTACCTGGATACCATCCCTAGAAATTACATGTCCCATAACTATACCTTTTCTCACTACAAAATGGAATTTCTCATAATTTAATATGAGATTATTTTTACATAGAGTGATTTAGTAGTTAAGAAATACTACTCAAACATTTATCTAAAGAGGATCCATACACAATGAAATCATCCATTAAATATTCCATGAAATTATCTAGGTAATCTGAAAAAATACTAACCATGCTTTATTGGAAAGTATCTAGAGAATTCTGGAGACCAAATGGCATCCCCATATATGAAAATGTGCCAAATGGGCAAGTGAAGGTTGTCTTTTCTTGATCCTTGAGAGAAATATGGATCAGAAAGTATCCATAATACCCATCCAGGAAACAGTAGTTGGACATACCCTCTATCCTCTGTAGAATTTGGTCAATTAATGGAAAAGTGAAATGGTTCACCCTAGTGTGTTAGTTTAGTCGGTGATATTCTATGCAGACACGCCAACTATTTTGCACATGAGTTAGAACCAATTCATTGTGTTCATTTTTTATTATTGTAAGGCTGGTTTATTTAGGAACTACTTGAATGAGTGTGACCCATTGGCTAACAGAGATGGGGTAAATTATTCAGAAGCCAGAAATTTTGTTACTTAATTTTTAAGTACGTTCATGAGGTTTTGGTTCAGTCAACTTTATTTCTACCTCACTGGTTTTACCTCATCATTTAACAAAATATGATGTGTACAAACTGATGGGCTAATACCACGAATGTCTACAAGTGTCCATCATAATGGCTGTTTATACTCCCTCAAATGTTTATACAGTCACAATTCATGCTTAGGAGGTAGTGAACTAGAAATAATGACGGGAAACTTGTTTCAATTCTCAATATAAGAATATTTGAAATCTTGATGCAGTTGTTTTAGTTCAAATTCATTTGGATTTTGGATTGATGGTAGTGCATGGGAAAGTGACAGGTCACTAATCTCATCTAACTACTCAATGATACCATTTTCAATAGGGGAATGAGATTTTACAATCTTATCAATATCATTGATGGTCATTTCATCCTTAATGTTTAGAAAATTATCAATTAATAAACATGCATGACACTTTTCTAGAACATTATAATAATCAATACATGATTAATTTTCAAGAATTATAATCACGGATGAAAACTCAAAAAATGGGATCGGTGGAATGATAAGAAGTTTTTTCATGGGAAGGGAGTACATCAATTAAATTAATAGAGAGAGAGAGCAATGTTCTTCTGAGTGGTGCTTTATGGATTCAATGATGTTGAAATGGACTATTTCATCCCCAAAATCCATGGATTATATTATATTATGGGCATTAATTATGTTTTTGGTCATTTTCAAGAAAGGTATCCCCTATATAATTGCAGCATGTCCATTCATCCTATCATCTTCCATTTTATACACATAAAAATCAGCTGGAAAAATTAAATTTTGAACCCTTATAATAACATCCTCTAACAGACTAGAACGGTGTGAAATACTCATATTTGATATATGAACGACTATTCAAGTAGGCTTTAGTTCACCGACCTGCAAATAAGAGTAAATAGAGTGAGGAATCACATTAATAGAAGTGCCGAAATCAATCATTGCATTAATAAAAGAATACTCCCCTATGGTGCATGGAATTGAGAATGTCCTAGGATCATTGTATTAGGTAGGTAGGGATGGTTTTATCAATGATGAGATATTCCTCCCCAAACATACCTTCTCATCACGGCTATGTCTCATTCTATGTGTACACATATCATTTAAAAACTTTTCACATCTTGGAATTTGTTTCACCGAATCAATCAATGTGATGTTTACTTGCACTTTTTTTAATGTCACCAAAATTACCTTATCGAGTTCAATTTTATTTTTTTTAGTTTGGGATTACCTTTGGGGAAATGGATGTGGAATTAATTTTCTAGGAGAATCATCAACATACACACTCTTTTCATTGGAAGGGATTCTCTCAAGACATGGTTTTTCAACATTTAGAACATTTTTAATGGTTGGGATAGATGTTTCTTCAAGAGGGGATGGATTTAATAGAGGATTCATATGACTTTATAGTTTTTTTTCCACTCCGATGGATGATGGAACTGACATTTCCATTATCTCTATAGTAGACTAATGTTTGAGAAAGTAGTTTACCCAACCCGTGACTTTTAATTTCATCCACTGAGTTAGTTAGTTGTAATAATTGTGTTATTAGGTCTTGTATCAGTGCTTTGGTGGTTTTTTGGAATTGGAGATTATTTATAGCCATTTTTTTCATCATATCTTCTAGGCTAATAATAGGTTTTAGAGGGGGTGGTTGGAAAGGCCATTGGGGTGGTTAAGGATTTCTAGGTGATGGTGGTGGATGACTACTCTTCCCTTATTGGTTTCATTATTATTGAGGTTGGTTTGAATACCCCGTGCCAATAATATTGGATTCTCTTCCACCCAGGGATGAATGGATATTATAGTTCTTGCCGAAATGGTTGGTTATAGGGGCCACCAAGAAATATTTATTCAGAAATCTTATATGTTTCTCTTAATTGGGGTAATTGGTCAGAATAATGGGTATTAGAAGAGTATATTACACAATGTATGGGAGGAGGAGATTGAGATTTCCCTTGGGAGAGAGTGAGTTTTCATAGAATGGTACTTACCTCTTCGAACATTGTGTCTACCTTACACTCAAATTAAATACTTTGCACCTTATGGACACCTCAAATGGGTAGCCTGGACCCTGTACCAAATAGTTGAGTGTTCTATGTCATGATTTTAATCAGGGTTCTGGTAGCAGCTGGGGTCTTATAAACTAGCACACCACCTACATCAACATCGATCATGTTACTATCATTAGTAATTAAACCTTCATAAAATTATTTAATTAAAAGTTGATCATTTATTTGATGGTGTCTTAAACATGAACATAATCTTTCAAAGTATTCCCAATATTCATGTACTGGTTCCCCTTGTGACGGCCTTATACCAAAAATTTCTTTCATTATAGTTGTAGTTCAAGGGACTGGGAAGTATTTTTCATGAAAAAGGCATTTCTTGTCTGCCCAACCTCTAATTGGTGAATTAACATAGTGAAGTAAGTATTTTGCAGTGTCTTCAAATAAAAATGGTAATGCTCTGAGCATTACTTGTTCTTCATCTACATTATAATGTTTTAAAGTGGAACACATAGTATGAATTTATTTTAAGTGTTTATGTGGATCTTCTCCAGAAATTATTTGAAATCTTGGAAATAAGTGAATTAGATTAGATTTAAGTTCGTAATTGGATTCCTCACCTTGTATTTAAATATATGTGGGTTGGATATCAACATCGGGAGAGGTTAGTTGTTTTAGTGTTGGATTGTTTTCATCCATTTTATACTCATTAATTTCATGATCGAATTTGGTTCTAGAAGAATAGGGGCTTAGAATAGTCTCAATTTGTGATATGTCCTCCTTCAAAGAGTTGTCTGGTGCATCTCAGGGTTGTTGATGCGTGATCCTATCCGGTTTAGGTTCAAAAGGTGGTAAGTCTCTTGGAGTAGAATGTTTCATGAACAGAACCTACACAAGAAATAAATCATAACAAAAAAGTATATGAAAGGTATAAGATAAATCAAATAAATATTCATAAAAATTACAAAAACCATATAAAAAACATGCACTAAAACCAAATCTCTCCCTGACAATAGTGCCAAAATTTGACCACACTGCCATGACATGTGAAATTGATTATGATTTTAAGATTTATTTATAGACTAGGTAAGACCCTGGGTCATATCTCTAGGAGTGTAAATATGTTTAGAGTATGTGTTTTTAATAAAAATTACTACAGGGTGGGGGGATTTTTTAATCAATTTTAAGAAAGTAACTTAACATAAATAGTTGTAAAGTAGAAAGACAAAGTGTATTTTAAAAAATATGAGATAAATAAGTTATAATTTCTAAGTTACTACAGCACCTGATGAGTTCCATGTTCTCAATTGGTTATTTGGTTTGGTTGTAATCCTTTGGTTGATGGATGACCTATATCTTGGTTCCCCTCTTTCCTCTTAAAATGATGCACAATAAACCACCCCTTGACACAAAAATCATGTTGTCAAGGATTGGACGTAATGCATAGAGTGAGGTCTACTAATGAATACTTAAATCTCATTTATGTGTGAGAGAAAAAGGATACTTCTGTAGTCTGATCAGAACTACCCAAAATTCCCACTTGAATCTCAACCCAATCAGTATTGAAATGAGAAATGTTTAACTTAATTAAAACAAATAAATGCATTCAGAGAAGAATAATATAAATATTTATCAAAAGTGAAACAATTAACACACAAATTATACAAAAATAGTGTAATATAAGGTGCCAAAACTCCCTCTTGAAGTGTGTAGCTCCCTCGTAATGATCACCCACTATTTAGGTCGACATCGGGAGGAGGAGGAAGCTCGGGTGGAACCCCTTCTTCATTATCGACACCCATATGAGGACAGGGGCCTCAAGAACTTCTAGAATGAGGAGAGGACTACTCAAGGACACTAAAATGTCAGAGCATCACTTTTGGTTAGAAATTACAGATGAGGTTCCCAAGGTGCCTTTTTGAAGCCAAAATGGAACATGGTTTTGAGCACCCTATTTTTGACATACAGCTTTTGTCTCGGTTTTGGAATAGTATAAACCCATATCACGACTTCACCAAAAGAGATGAGTTTTTTTCAATATCTTGATTGTCTAACTATCTAATTTGGTAGCCATTTTATATCTAGATTGGATGATATGATCAAATGACCGAAATAAACTTTTTAATTCAGGTAGATTCGGTCCCTAGATTGAATTATTCAAATGGGCCACCAGATTGCCGAATTTGTATTTGGTTTGTTGACAAGAGTTGTATCCAAAATAATTTAATATAACATGATGTTAAATTCATTATTACATTTGAAATTTACCATACATATTTTGTTTAAAATAATGGTGGAAGGGTGAAAATGAAATAGTGAATCACGGTGTGATCAAGAAACCATCCCCTATTTGAGTTAACTTACAAATTTTTTTCACTCCACCATTGGTATGGAAATGTTTTAATCGTGTATGGACAACCTTTAAATTATCTATTGTGTTCTACTAGGGATATAGTAGTGGTAATTTTGGGGTGGGAACTAGTAAAAAATATGACAGAGATAGTTTAGATAATTCGTGAGGGGATAAATGTAGCATAGAAATATTAGAAATACATTATTGATCATAGGAGGAGACCTCTAAGTTAAACATTAAATATCACATGTTTATAAAGGCGACTTGTGACACCCAGATATTTTAAAGCAGAACATTGTATTCAACAACGTGTATGACACACGACACCAAGCACGTGATATAATAAAATATTTAGATACATTATAATATATTTATAATTTGAAATATATTATATATATTTGAATTCACTAACCACTATGTTATATTTCATTACACACAAGAGATACCTTCCAAAATGGATTGTATTACACACAAGACTGAGTTTCACCAAATAAAAATGTATTATTAAAATTGATTATTTAATATAATATGATATAACCTAGATGTTATGTTAGTGGTTATGGCTAGTATTAAATAACATAGAAAAATATATGGTTTATATAAATAAAAAATAAATTAATGGGTTACCAATTAATGGGAAATGAAAATAAGAACCAATTGGATATAAAAAGAAATGTTATTATTTTTTTGCTTCCAAATGAGTTTTATCTCAATAAACACAATTAATTACATTTAATTAATTATTTTAACGAAATATATATGTTATATATTAAATTATATATTTTTTATTCATCAATTATGTTTTAAGAACAAACCATATTTTACACATAAGAACCTATATTTTTATAAAAGGTACTTTACCACCTATTAATGGAGAACCCATTATAAATTTGAATTTTTAAAATTTAATTAAATTAATTTTTACAAATGAACTTTATATTTAAATTCTACATATAATAATTATGTTAGGGTTATCTTTTTATATTTTCCAAAATGTTTTCATTTTTTAATGTATAGTTAAAAACACTTCATTTCAGTTAAAAACTATTTTTTCATCTGATTTATTTATGAGTTTAAATTATTTTTCATATTGGTTTTAATGTTTACTTTTATAAAAATTTTATTAAATAATCCAATTTATGTTATTATAATCAATATAAACATTGAAATTGACTATAGGAACATAGCAAAATTTTAGAAGTTTTTAGTTTAAAAAACCACCTTATCAGCACACTTATGGGATGAATTTCAAATTAATTTATGCCACTTTTGTGATTATAATTTGAAAAAATACAGTAAAAATATTGAATCAGAATAATTTATAAATTATAATAAGTTAAAATTAATTTTTTACCAATAATTTTAGTGAATTTAATTAAAAATAATTACAATTATTAACGAAAAATTAGGCTTAATGAAGGACTAAAACTTTCTCTTAAGGTCCCAAATGACCTATAAACTTGTATAATATTTATTGGAAGGATATATATCGTCCATAAATCATATAATATTTAGTTTTCATGGGTTTTAAGGAATTTATTAATGTATGAACATGTGTATACCCAACTTGTTTCCGAAACATCCACTTGAGTCATTTTCCATCCTTATTAAAGGCCACCACCTATCCCCATTATTAACTCCTCTCAAACCACTTATTTTCATTAAATATATAACCAAATAGCTTCCAAAAATCCCTTTACTAAAACTTTTATCAAAACATTTTTCAGAAATCCTTCCAATGAATAATTTTTTCTACAAATCAAAAGTAGTTACCTGATTAAGAGGTAATGACTTCTCTCAAAAGTTTTATTTTTATTTCCATTCTCCAAACTCTCATATCGTATTATTCCATTATTAAGTATAAAAAAACCATAAATATAATTGGATATTTTTATGTAAATTTTTATATCTAAACATACACACACTTCCATCTAATGGGTAAAAAACATATTGTTTCTCTGTAAAGGGAACCATTGTCTCATGAAACGATGATTGTTCATTTTTACCTTAACACCTCTCATGGTGAACATTATGATGGAAAATATGTATATATATAATATATATGATATTTAATATGTATTTATATTTATTTAATCCTTTAATTACATATAACATTAATACATTCCATTTTACCTTAATACAATAACATCGTTTGAGGAAGTGTGGACTACCACCCCTCGAAGCATTGTGATTCGTTCACACCTAAAATGGAAAAAATAAAGGATGGTTCTAATAAAAAATCTGTTATATAAAAAACCTATATATTATATTACTAACATAATTAAAATTTTATTAATATTCTGTATATATATATATCATTTTCTTTATTACCCTTACACACACATAAAAAGTGATAACATCGTTCGTTGACGTGCTAACTACCACCTCTTTGAAATGTTGTGATTCAATTTTCAAAATAATTATATATATAAGTATATATGAATAAATTATATTGTATTTATGATACAATTATCATTCAGGAAAGATATCGTGTCACTTACCTTCTTTCAATAATGATAAATGAAAAATGAGATCATTACTCCCCCGTACATACAGCCTACCGTCTCTATGATCACCACATTGATTCATTTTTTGTATGAATATTTAATGATGTAATTTATAAGAATAATTGAATTATAAATATGATTATTATTTGATTATTATTTTTTAGAGATATTATATAATGAACTCATTGACCATAGTTGACCAACCAAATTTGTTTTTGACATATAAACCAAATTTTGTCAAAACACCCAATGTAAGTACAATTGTTTAAGCAGTTGTATAAAACACAGTAATATGTGAAATAAAATTAATGATAAATATGAATAAATGTTTTCATGAAATAATAAAATTAACACAATTTTTTATACACGAGGTCAATGGTCATTCACCCGAAAGGAAACACATGGTAAATGATTTCACCTCAATTTAAATTCCATTGAGACTTATTTTTTTATAAACAATTAAAATTTATTTGGTTCATTTAAATAACATTAACAAGTTATATCTTTAATATCCTTACACTAATGATATTATAACATTAATTTAATTTAATTTATATATGGGGATTATGATTTAAAAAGTTTCAATGTGGTGTGGGACACATTGGAATGTTTAATGATTATTTTCCTCAACAAAAAATTACTAATATTTAAATGGTATTTCCATTAATGTAAATTTTATGAACATTGTTCAATAAAAACTTTCATTTTCTCCGCTATAGTTATTCAAAACCATTTTCATATATTAGTACCATTTTCCACTGTTTGGTACATAAAATGTATTAGAAAATATTTTTCAGAAAACCCAGCTTTGTATATATCTTTAGTCAGAGAAACTATTTTCTTCTAAAAACAATTTTTAATGAAAGTGTTTTCTATTTTTTTAATATTATTTGGTAAATTCACATTTATGATTTTTTTTACCAATGTTTCAGAGGAGTCTTCTTCTCACTTTCTGAACCAAGAATTTTTCTTCTCCTTTGTATAATATAAAAGGAATGTTTCTTTTTACCTCATACGACATGTATGAATTTATCCCTTGTCATTAATTTGAATCTTATTTATCAAATTTAAAAGCTGTATTTTTATATAAAATATTTTCAAAAATTATTTTCAAAGCAAAATATTTTCCAAAGGTACTTTAAAGAAAAGAATACATTCCTCCAAAATATTTTTTTAAAGTTACTCTCTTATATCATCCACAACAACAACCCTTTATTTTACAATACATGAGATTTTTTTGTATTGATAACATATTTATTATTAATTTGGATCGATTATTATTGATTTGGAAAAGTATAATATTCACATTCACTACCTTGAATCATTTTTATTCCCCTTGAAATATTCTATATCTTATGATCATTTAATGTTGAATTTCCCCCAACTACCCATTTCATTTATCAAGGATATTACTATTCCCCAAACCATATACCATTTTACATATGGTGTCAACGTCAAAAGTTATTTTATTATTTAATAAATATTTTTAAATATGAATATAATACTCCATATGGAAATTTTTAAAGGCACATTGTTAAATTGATTATTAGATATATGAGAAATGTATTGGATTGGTATGACTTTAGTGGGGCCTAATTTTAGATAGCCCCAAAACGCATTAGTAGTATCATGAGACGAGTCATTTGTCTAGCCACCGTAGATGGGTTTTTACAAAATATTTTGTAAACCATACCATGAAATTTCTTGATGGTAATGGTACAATTTACCTAAGAAAAATAGGGTCCAATAATCAAGAATTTTCCTCATTTAATTTATGTTATTATTCATACATGAGATTTTTCATTGAAATATCTATTTATAATTTTATTTTTCTATTATTTAGATGGAATGTTATTCAGTTAATTACATTGAAATATTTATTTTTTCTTTATCTATTTATTTGAATGATATTTTTTTCAAGTTATTAACGTGTCATATTATTTATGAACTTCCATTTGGTTTTTCGATTAAATAGAATGTGCATTTTAATACAAAACATTCTATATTGAATTTTCTCATTGATTTATTATTTAATATACTATATTTTTCCCTTACTGAGAATTTGTGCTCACTGTTATTATTTTTCATTCCCCAGCAATCCAAGAAGAATACAATGAATTATATGAAGGCATGTAGAAGATGGATTAGAGTAATCCTCAATGTAATTTATTTATAAAGAAGAAAAAAATATTTTAATTAGTTTATATTTTTCTCATTTGTGTATCTCGTTTTACAAGACTACTAAAATCTCATTACTTAGATATTCTGTTCCTAGTAATCATTCCAATATAATAGTATAATTCACCGGCACTGGGAGATCTGGGGTCAGGTTGTTACATTTATTATTAACGGTGGTTTAGTATCCACATTGGGAACTAGATTGAGGAAAACATAGTTTAAAGAATATAACCCTATGGATGAATTTGAGTATAAGTACAGAAGAAAACCCTAGAATTTTGGTAAAATATAGATTATTCGGGTCTTCCTTGTATTACCTACCAATCTAGGTAATATAAGTGGTTTTTGTTCTGGAAAAAATGTACCTACATGTTATAACTCTGACAAGGTCTTTTGGGCTTGACTCAAGGTAACCTGGTAAATGAAAACAAGCCTTACTTCACACGTAGTTTAACACTCCTTGTGGATATTCTTAGGATAATCCATGTTTTATTCACATACCATTATGATAGATTTGTAGATTTAATAAGTAACCAAGGTAAAAAATAATGTGTTTTAGATTGAAGATAAGTTGTCATGATTTAGAAATCCTAGAAATGATATTATGGATAATCACCATTCAATGGAAGGATATATGTTGATAAAAATTGAATGAAGTCTTTATTTATGGAATTTGTATTGAAAAACTTAGTTAAAAGGTTATTTAAGGAATAAAATTATTTCAAGGATGTCCATCATATCTATTTTAAAAATTATATTAATTTGGTTCTGTAAAAGGAGAACATATAGGCCAGGTGAGAACCAATCAAATCCAAATAGGATGTGGGGCTTAAACCCATAACTAAAGGATGTTTAGAGTTTCACACCATCCACTGACCTATAAAATGTCCTGGTTAACTTTTCATTGTTTTGAGTTAAAAACATTGATGAATAAATGTTAATAATGAACCATTATTAGCACTTTTTATGATTATAGATTAATAAATTAGTTTCGGAAAATAGTTAGAGAATAATATTTAGACATTTCACCCTTTTATAGTCAATACGATCCTTTAAATGTTCCATTTTGTACTTCAGGCATAAAAAATCACTGTTGGTAATTAGATTCTCGGAGTAAATTATTGAATTAGAATTTTATTGAAGAAAAACCGCAATATAGGATTGTTAACAAGAAATTGAATACTATAATGTAATAATATTTACTTATAGTATTAGGTAGTAAATGAATTATCAAACATTAGGAAAATGTCTTAGAAAAACAATGTTGTCCAAATACAGTAATTTCTATTGAACCGATGGACTTTTAAATAATCGCATTATTATGAATTTGGGGAAAAAAGTTATATATTAATCATTAAATTGTTTTTTATTCATGACCTTATTCAATATATATAAATATTTACAATTTTCCTATAAGTACTCATCTATACATTCCACTAATGTTTTCCAACTTAGAGACCTAGTTACATGGTAGTCCATGTGACCTTTGTACTTCCCATTCTCTCTTTTATAAAGGATGACTTATGAACCCTTATAGTGATGTGGTATTTCAAAAATAGTAATTATCAAACAATATGTTATCATGATCGAATTTGAATTTTTTGGACACAATTGAATTAGGGTGGGGAGAATTTAAGACCCCAAAATTCCAATGTACAACTTTGTATTCTATATAATGTGTGACACATGATAACCAGTGTGTAAGATAATATAATATTTGGATACATTTTAATATATTTACTATATAAAATATTATATATGTATTTTAATTCATGAAAAACCACGTTATATTATTCTACACATAAGATAGACCTTCAATAATAGCTTGCGACACACGCTAGACCGAGTTTTATCAAATTACAGTATAATATTATAATTTTATAATTTAATATAATATAATATAGAATAGACATTACACATCAGTAAGGAATATAATTAACTAAATTATTAAAATATAAGGTTTTTATAAATATAAATTTAAATAATGGGTTACCAGTTAATGAGAAATGTAAATAAGAATCAATTGGATATAAAATGAAATATTATTATTTTTATGCTTCCAAAGAATTTTTATCATAATAAAAATAATTAATTAGAATTAGTTAAGTATTTTTATTAAATATATATGTTATATATTAAATTATTTATTTTTTATACACATTAATTACATTTTATAGACATAAGATAAAAACAAACCTTATTTTTGACATAAAAATAAATATTTTTAAAAAGGAAAATTTACCACCTTTTAATGGAGAACCCATTTTAAATTTGAATTCTGATATATCAATTGATTTAATATGTCCAAATAAACATCATATTTTAAATAGTTACATAATAATTAATATGGCTGAATTTTTGATATATTTTGGAAAATTATTATTTTTTAATGAATAGTTAAAAATATTGCATTTTAGTTAAAAATTGATTTTTCAATGATTTATTTAGAATGTTAAATTATGTTTTATATTAGTTTTAATATTTAACTAGATTATATTTTTATCAATTAATAAAATTTATGTTTTTAAATTAATTTAACTATGAAATTGACTATAAAAACATATAATACATTTGGAGATTTTTACTTTAAAAACCCACATTATCGTCCCGCTTACAGATAAATTTTAAATCAATTTCAGAGACTTATGTGATTAAAATTATGAAAAAGGGATTACACATTTGGAATAAAAATAATTTATAATTTATAATAAGATAAAATTAGTTTTTCACCCTAAATAGTTGTGAATGTAATTAAAATTAATTACAATTATTAAGGCAAAATTAAATTTAATAAAGGACTAAACCTTTACCTCAAGGGCCCAAATAACCTATAAACATGTCAAAAACCTATTTAATAGATATATATAATCCATATAAGTAACATTATTTATCTGTTTTTTGGTTTTTAGGATATTTTAGTTAATTAAATTTTTTACACCTTACTGGTTTGCAAAAATTCCATGTAAGTACTTTCCTTCTATATAATCTGCCACCACCTATCCCAATTCTTCACCCATATCAAACTACTTATGTTAATCCATTATATGACAAAATATATTTCCAAAGTCACTCCCAATATCCTTTAAACCCCCCTTTGGGAATAAATCCTTTGAAGGAACCCTTTTGGTACAAACCAAAAGTGGTTACCCGATTAAGAGGTAACTTCTTCTCTCAAACCTTTTAATTTTAGTTCCATTTTAAAAAATCTCATATATTCATATTCCATTATTATGTAAAAAAATTATCCTAAATATACTAGGATTTTTTTATGTAAATGGTTATACCTATACTTATACACAATTTCATCTAATAAGTAACGGACACACTGTTTCACTGTATGGTGAACTATTGCCTCACGAAGTGATGATTTTTAATTTTTCCATTACCACCTATTGTAGTGGAAATTATAATGGATTATATATATATATGATATATATATATATATGATATTTATTATGTATTTATACTTATTTAATACATTTATTACATGTTCCTTTAATAATTTCTTTTTTAGGTTGATACGATAACATCATTTGAGGAAGTGCAGACTACCGCCCCCTCAAAGCATTGTGATTCATTTACACTAAACCTAGAACATATAAAAGATGGTTTTACATTAAAAAATGTAACATTAAAAACCTATATATTATATTCATGACATCATTACCTTTCTATAAATATACTATATATATATATAATTCATTTTTATTATGACCCTTTGACATAATTAAAAAGTGATAACATCATTTTTGGACGTTTGGAATACTACCTCCTCATCTTGATGCACTCCATTTTACATCCCATGAATTTAATATATATTTATATATTATTAAATAATATTTTCTATATGATATAATTATCATTCTTTAAATATATATTGTTACTTACCTTTTTTCTATAATGATCATTCAAAAATGAGAATATTACTCATACGTACGTACGACTTGTCATCTCCTTGATCTCAACATTGATTCATTTTTATAATAATATTCAATGATTTATTTTCAATGTATAATGGATCTATAAATATGAAAATTATTTCATGATTATTATTCTATAGATATCACCTAATGACCACATTGACCATAGTTGTGCTACCACACAGAAACCAAATTTGGTCAAAACACTTGATGTAAACATATTTCTTTATGTAGTTGTATACAACATAGTAATAAGTGAAATAAAAGTAATGATAAATATGATGAAATATTCTCAAGAAAGTAGAAACATAACATAAGTTTATTATACAGTAGATTAAATGTTGTTCGCCGGAATGGAAACTCAAGGTAAGGTATTTCATCTCAATTTACCTTCCATTGAGACTTATTTGTTATCATGCACCAATTAACTATTATTTGGTGTATTTACATAACATTAAAAATTTGTATAATTAATTAAATTAATCTCATGATTTTATAATTATAATTTAATATTATTCTTTAATGAGGATTAGGATATAAAATGTTTTAGTGTATTATGGGACACTTTGAAATGTTTAAATTTATTTTCCTCAACAATAACCTTATTGATATTTCAATGGAATTTATATTTGAATAAATTATATAAACAATGTTAATTAAATGATTTAATTTTAGCTTGTCTAGCTATTCATGACCATTACCAAGTACTAGTACCACGTTGCCACTCTTTGGGATTAATTTTTTTTTAGAAAATGTTTTTTAGAAAACCCGACTTTTTATCTCTATTTAGTCGGAGAAACAGTTTTCATCTACAAACCATGTTTTAGTAAATTTTTTTGATTTTTTAAAATAATTTGGTAAAGAAATGTTTCCACATTTTATCATTTTGTAACATTTTAAAGGAACATCTTGTCACTTTCTGAACATTCTATTTTCAACAATTTTTTACCATGAAAAAGTAATGTTCCATTTTACCTCATATGAAATGTATGAATTCATCCAGCATTAATACTTTGAATCTTCCTTTTCATATCTTGAATGGTTTTTTTAAAAGTATTTTTAAACCTTATTTTTAATGAAATATTTTTTTTTGATATTTTTTCAGAGCTATGTATATTTTACTCAATAATATTTTTTAAATTTATTCTTGTTTTTCATCATAAAAATGATAAACCCTCAATTTCACTTCAATTTTGATTTTTTGTATTGATACAATCTTTATTACTTTTTCTGATGGTTGATTATTTATTTATTAAATGATAGTCTTTAAATTTGATACCATGAATCAATTATTATTCACCTTGAAATATTAAATTTCTTTTGATCATTGGTCATTGAATTTCAACATTATTATCCAATTATTTATCAAGAATATTACTACTACCAAAACTGTATACCATTTTTCATATTTTTCATAATTGGAAATTTATATGATTATTTGATAAATATTGATAAAACTATATCTCTTACTCCATACTGATATTTGATAAGAAACATTTTTAAATTGATTATTTGATATATAGGGAATGTTTTGGGATTATACAACATTTGTGGGGCCTGATTATAGATAGACCCTCAATGCATCAACAGTATCATGGGATGAGTCATTTGGATTGACCACTTAGATGGGGTTTTACCCAATATATTACAATCTATCTTATGAATGGTCTTAACGATAAAGGTATTATGTACATAGGAAACATGGCATCAAATAATAAATAATTTCCCTCATTCAGTTTTAGTTATTATTCATCCATGAGATTTTTCCTTAACATATCTATGGATACATTTCATTTTCATTTATTTAAATGAAACATGTTTCGGTTACTTACCTTGTCATATTTATTTTTCCTTATCATGTTATTTAAATGGTATGGGTTTGTAGTTATTACCTTTAAAAATTATTTAGGCACTTCCATACAATTTATTGATTATATGGAAAATGTGTTTGATTATTTTCCTTGCCATATTAACCATTTTAATTGAATAATTATCATTTCTTATATATTTTTCCTTTATTATGAATTTGAGCTCACCCTTAATATGATTATTTACCTAATAATACAAGAATAATACTATTAATTATATACATGGATTTACTAGATGGATTAGAGTTATCCTCGATGTTATTTATTTTGAAATAAGAAAAAAATATGTTTTAATTTGTTTATTCATTTTACATTTATTTATCTGATTTACTAAAACTAATAAAATATCATTATTTTAAGATTTGATTTCTTATAATCATGACAATGTAATATTATGAGACATTTGGATCTGGGTTATCTAGGGTTGGGTCGCTACATGATTCTTCATTAGGGGATGTGAAGGGTTGCTCATGGGTGTTGGATTTATTTCTTGTTTGTTTTTTTTTCAGGTTTTTTTTTGTGTTTGATCCATTTAATATTAGATATTAATTCCCCTATTGATAATCGAGATACACGATGTTTTTTCACATGTTGTAACTTCTTCAATATCTTCAATATGACTCTCATGTCATCTAATATGGAATGATTTATGTTGATGATGATACAAACTTTGAGGACTATCTTGTGGAGATCCAACACTACTAGGAGAAAGTGTTTCATGGGATTGATATTCCTTTGGTTCAAATTTATTGGCTACATTGTGTCATAGAATAGAGTATCTCTAAAAATGAGTCATTCATGCTTCCTTAGTACACCGATCTATTTTATGTTAATTAAAACTCTAGTAACACTATTCTTTTCTTGATCTTGATCCTTTATAGCTTATGATATGGTTTCCTCTTATTTCTATTTTTTGGATTTACTCTCATTTTTTAGGTATCTATCTTGAGAGAGTGTTTAGGATCTGGAATTATTTTTTGTGTGGTTTTGTGATTGTTACATTAATGATGTGGTTGAGCTCATACGGTTTCAAGATCTCTATGAGGAATCTCATATAAGGTGGTTGTTTAGAAAAACAGTTTTTTCTCTCTGGTTCGGTTTTAGATTCTTCAGGATGCAATTTTTTGAGTGGTATCTAATATATGGTCATAGATATATGTGGTCAAACAGTTTTAATGTTTCTAACTCTCATGGATCTTAGAGATGGCTTAGAATTGGTCAGGAGGGGTTTAGTTGTGAAATGATGGAAGTAGGGAAAATACATGATTTGTAAGTCTTTGATTTCATGTATGTGTAGTTCTAAACTTGTGAAGGGATAGATCATTATGTTTAATTTTTGTGGTTAAATAATAAAAAGGAAACATATTTATCAGTGAAAACCAAACCATGTAGATTACACAATGAAAAATGGGATTACATGTCATATAAATCACTGATGTTGAACATCATTAAATGTTTTATGTTCTTGGGTTTTAACCAAACCCTATGGATATAGTACTTACTATTATTTTCCAGTGACCAGTTTCTCCCATTCTTGGATTGTTAAGACCCCTTCACCCAAGGATTGATTATTTCCTTCCAATTTTAATCTGTGGTGACCTAAGTTGATCCAAGGTGTGTTATTCCTTTATTTAATAGTGGTTTCTTCCAGTTTTATATCAATTAATTCTTTATATTCTATCAATTCTCAGAATTTTTCTACCCCATGTTTCTAATGGGATTTACCTTGAATGTTTTTGGTATTGTTATACCATATCACCCATTGATGGATGTTGTTCTTGTGGGAGAGGTGATTAGAGATCCACAAAGTCTTTTTTTCTCTTGGGAAGAATGTTGAGGACTTTTGTGGTATGGAATTTATTACATCTCTTTTATTTACATAAAATTTGAAAATTGATCATGCTTTATCCATTTAGATGGAAACATAATTGACCTAGTAACTTTTTAACTAGATTAAAGAATTGATTACGTTTACAGGCTGATAAAGATGTTTCTTTATACAGTGAAAGAAGTTTGTCCCCTATTTTTGTAGATTGTAGGATATGTATTCAATGATTTTTTATCTTGTTATTATGATTGAAGTATCATGTAGAAAATAATAAATAAAATAAATCCATAATTAATAGATAATTAATTAGCATAAGAATAATTAAATTATAGGATTGTTTGTAATCTATTTTTCAATATAATTTGATGATAATAAAGTCGATTCAATTGAAATGCTTAATGGAATTAATACATCATGATAATCAGGTTGATTTCTTGTGGATAACAAATAAATGTCATGTTAATTTAAAATGGTACATATATAGGTTATTCAAAGAATAATAAATTCTAAGGCCTTGTTTTTCCTTAATATCTTATTATAATTTGTCATCTTTTGTTTCCAATATTTGTAACCTATTAATAGATGAATATATTAATTAAATATAGAATAGAAACCATATTTTTGGGGAATATAATGTATTATGTTTGGGATTGAGTTTTCCATTTTCATGGGATGGTTGAATACCTTGTTTTGAGGGTTGAGTGGCATAGTTTCTTGTTTGTTTTTACATCATCTTTTGTGACGTTATTTGGAAACAAGACTTGTGAAATAATCCTCATATGGATATTTAAATATGGATGATTTTTGATTTGGGGTGAGGGGTCCAAGATGAGATGTGATTCTGGTGTGGATGATCCTAGGATAACTGATGTGATGTGTGGGTTGGGAGGCTCAAATGAGGTGTAGTATAAGATTCATGTGATTGAAAGATTCATTGGTATATTTATGTGGATTTTATGGATGGCACCATAGGTGATGGAATGAGTTAAATCTAAGATAAACCGTTAGTGATATGATGAGATTTGGTATGATTGCTTGAATTTGTATAATGGATAATGGACAAGTTTCTTGTTTTATCTATATTCTGTTCCCTACTACATGAGGTTGATGGAGGTGCATGGTTACATATTTTTTAAGGCACATTGTAAAATTTATTATCTAATATATGATAAATGTTTTGGACTATTATGACTTTGGTGGGTCCGAATTATAGATAGCCCCTAAATTCAATAGTAGTATCATGAGATGAGTCATTTGTCTAGCCATCTTAGATAGGTTTTTTCCAAATATTTCGTAAACCATCCCATTGATGTTCATGATGGTAAAGGTACCATGTACCTAATAAAAATGGCATCCAATAATCAAGAATTTCGCTCATTTTTTAGAGTTATTATTCCTCCATGAGATTTTTCATTGATATATATTTGGATATATTTCATTTTATATTATTTAGATGGATGTGTTTCAGTTTCTTACATTGCATTATTTATTTTTCCTTATCAAGTTATTTGAATGACATTTGTTTCCAGTTATTACCATGACATATTATTTATGAACTTTCATTCAGTTTGTTGATTAATTGGAATGTGTGTTTGAATATTTATCTTTCCATATATACATTTCACATTGATTCAATACTTCTTCTACTATATTTTTCCCTTACTGAGAATTTGAGCTCACGTATATTATTTTTATTTCCCTAGGAATCAAAGAAGCATACTAAGAATGATATGAAGGTATTTACATGATGGATTAGAGTTATACTCAATGTTATTTATTTATAAAGAAGAAAATAGATATTGTAATTAGTTTATTCTATTCTCATGTGTGTATCTAGTTTTCCAAGACAACTAAACTCTCATTCCATAGATATTGTGTTCCTTATAATCATTCCAATATAATAGTAGAAGACACCGACTCCGGGAGATCTGGGGTCAGGTCGTTACAATTATTATTAACGGAAGTCTAGTATCCACATTGGGAACTAGATTTAGGAAAACATAGTCTAAACAATATAACCCTATATTTGAATATGAGGATAATTATAGAAGAACACCCTAGAATTTTGGTAAAATATAGATTATTTGGGTCTTCTTAGTAATACATAACTATCTAGGTAATATAAGTGAATTTTGTTCTGGAATATATGTACCTACAAGTTATAACTCTGACAAGGTGTTTTGTGCTTAACTCAAGGTAACCTGGTAAATGAAGACAAGCCTTACCGCACACCTAGATAGACACTCTTGGGGGATTTGATTAGGATAATTCATGTTTTATTGAAAAATCGTTATGATAGATTTGAAGAGATTATAAGTAACCAAGTTTAAAACTAATGTGTTTTAGACTGAAGATAATGTGTCATGATTAATAAATCCTAGAAATGATATAATGAATAATCACCATTCAATGTAAAGATATATGTTGAGATAAAATGGTTGAAGTGTTTATTTATGGATGTTATATTGAAGACCTTAGTTAAACAGTTATATAAGGAATTAAATTATTTCAAGGATGTCCATCATATCTATTTTAATTTTTTTTATTAATTTGGATTTAAAAAATGAGAACCTATAAGCCAGCTGAGAAGCAATCAAATCAAACCAATATGTGGGTCTTAAACCCCTAACCAAATGACGTTAAGAGTTTCATACTAACCATTGACCTATAAAATGTACTGGTTAATTTTTTCACAGTTTTGAGTGAAGACATTTGATGAATAAATGATAATAATGAACCATTATTATCACTTTTTAGGATTATAGATTAATGTATTATTTTAGGAAATTATTTTGGGAAAAATATTTATACCATTCACTCTTTTATAGGGATTACGATCCTTTAAATGTTCCATTTAGTACTTTAGGCATAAAAAATCACTCTTGATAATTAGATTCTCAGAGTAAAAGGATGAATGAGAATTTGATTGAAGGAAATTCAAAATATAGGATTCTAAACATAAAATTCAATCCTATAAAGTAATAATATTTACATATAGTATTAGGTAGTAAAATAATCAACAAATATTATGAAAATGTCATAGAAATAAAATGTTGTCTAAATACCTTAATTTCTATTGAACCGATGGTCTTTTAAATCATCACATATTTATGGATCTGGGGCACAAAGATATCTATTTAAAATTAATTTTTTTTATTGATGACCACATTCACTCATTATAAATATTTCTGATTTTCCTATAAGTACTCAGCTCTACCTTCCACTAATGTTCTCCAACTTAGAGACCTAGTTACATGGCAGTCCATGTGACCTTTGTAATTCCCATTCTCTCTTTTATATAGGATGACTTATGAACCCTTATCATGACGTGGTATTTCAAAAATAGTAATTATCAAACAATATATTATAATTATCGAGTTTAAATTCTTAGGATACAATTAAATTAAGTTGGGGAGAATGTAAGACCCCAAAATTCAAAATTAAAACCATGTATTCAAAATCGTGTATGACACATGATACCCTGTGTGTAAGATAATATAATATTTGGATATATTAGAATATATTTACTATATAAAATATTATATATATTATTTAATTCACACAAAACCAAGTTATCTTATGCTACACATAAGATAGACCTTCCATAATAGATTGCAACACACGGAAGACTGAGTTTTATCAAATTACAATATAATATTAAAATTTTATTATTAAATATAAAATAATATATCATATACATTATATAATTATTTAGGAATATAACTAAATAAATTATTAAAATATAAGGCTTTTATAAATATAAATTTAATTAATAGGTTACCAGTCAATGGGAAATGTAAATAAGAACAAATTGGATATTAAAATAAATATTATTATTTTTATGCTTCCAAAGAAATTTTATCTTTATAAAAACAATTAATTATAATTAGTTAATTATTTTAATGAAATATATATGTTTTAAATTAAATTATGTATTTTTTATATTCATTCATTACATTTTATAGACATAATATAAAAACAAACATTATTTTAGACATAAAAACCAATATTTTTTATAGAGGCAATTTTACAACCTTTTAATGGGGAAATAATTTTAAATTTGAATTTGGTTAATTTAATTGATTTTATATGTCCAAATAAACTTCATATTTTAATGAGATATATAATAATTTGCATTTATGATTTATTGATATATTTTGGAAAATTATTTTTTTTAATGAATAGTTAAAAATACAGCATTTTAGTTCAAAATTGATTTTCTGTCTGATTTATTTAGATGGTTAAATTATGTTTTATATAAGTCTTAAATTGTAATTAGATTATATTTTTTTCAATTAATACAATTTATGTTCTTATAATTAAATTAATTGTGAAATTGACTATAATAACATATAATACATTTGGATATTTTTACTTTAAAAACCCACAAAGTCGTCCCGCTTATGGGTAAAATGTAAAATCAATATCTAAAATTTATGTGACTAAAATTTGGAAAATTGGAATAAAAATTTGGAATAAAAATAATTTATAATTTCTAATAAGTTAAATTTAGTTTTTTACCAAACATAGTAGTGAATGTAATTAAAATTAATTACAATTATTAAGTCAAAAATAAACATAATCAAGGTCTAAAACTTTACCGCAAGGGCCCAAATAACCTATAAAAATGTCCAAAAACTATTTTATAGTTATATATAATCCATATAACTATCATTATTGTGTATTTTTTGTTTTTTATGATTTTTTAGGTAATAAATTTTTCACACCTTACATGTTTCCAAAAATTCCATGTGATTACTTTTCCATCCCAATAAACGGCCACCACCTCTTCCAATTCCTCACCCCGATCAAACTACTTATGTTTTTACAAGATATGAAAAAATATAATTCAAAAATCACTCCCATTGGCCTTTAAACCCCCTTTTAGAATAAATTGTTTGAAGGAATCCTTTTGGTACAAACCAATAGTGGTTACCCGATTAAGAGGTAACATCTTCTCTCAAACTTTTTAATTTTAGTTCCATTGTCAAAACTCTCAAATATTATTATTACATTATTAAGTAAAAACATTATCCTAAATATACAATGATTTTTTATGTAAAGAGTTATACCTATACTTACACACAATTTCGTCTAATAAGTAATGAACATACTTTTTCAGTGTGTGGTGAACTATTTCCTCACGAAGTGATGATTATTATTTTTTCCCTTACTACCTCTCACAGTGGAAATTATGATGGAATATAAATATATATATATGATATTTATTATCTATTTATACTTATTTAATCCATTTATTACACATTCCACTAATAATTTTCTTTTTAAGTTAATACGATAACATCATTTGCGGAAGTGCGGACTAATACCCCCTAAAAACATTGTGATTCGTTTACACTAAACATGGAACATATAAATGATGGTTTTAATTAAAAAATTGTAACATTAAAAACCTAAATAAGATATTCATGACATAATTACATTTCTATAAATATACAATATATATATATATATATTTCATTTTTAGTATGACACTTTGACACACTTAAAAAGTGATAACATCATCCGTGGACATGTGGACTACTACCTCCTCAAATTTATGCGGTTCATTTTACATACCATGAATTTAATATATATGTATATATGATTAAATAATATTTTATCTATGATATGAATATCATTATTTAAATATTTAGCGTTACTTACCTTTTTTCTATAACGATCATTTAAAAATGGGAACATTACTCATGCGTACGTATGACCTATCATCTCTATAATCTCATAATTGATTCATTTATTATAATAATATTAAATGATTTATTTTCAAAGTATAATCAATGAATAAATAAAACTATTATTTCCTGATTATTATTATGTAGATATTACCTAATGACATCGTTGAACATAGTTGTGCTACCACTAATAAACCAAATTTGGTCAAAAAACCTGATGTAACAATAATTTTTTATGTAGGTTTATACAACATAGTAATAATTGAAATAAAAGTAATGATAAATAAAAAGAAATGATCTGAAAAAAGTATAATATTAACATATGTTTATTAAACATTAGGTTAAATATTGTTCGCTTGAAAGGAAAATCATGGTATGGTATTTCATCTAAATTTTCCTTCCATTGAGACTTATTTGTTATGATTCACTAGTTAAAATTTATTTGGTGTATTTACTTAACATCGTCAAAATGTATTGTTAATAACATTACTCTCATGATATTATAATTTTAATTTAATTTTATTCCTTTATGAGGATTTGGATATAAAATTTTTTCATGTATTATGGGACACTTTGGAATGCTTAAATGTATTTTCCTCAACTATAACATTATTGATATTTCATTGGTATTTTTATTTGAATAAATTATTTGGAAATTGTTAATTAAAATATTTAATTTTACCTTGTTGATCTATCCATGAAAATTTTCAAGCATTAGTACCATGTTCCCACTATTTGGTATGAAAAATGATTTAGAAAATGTTTTTTAGAAAACCCTACTTTGTATATCTCTTGAGTCAGAGAACCCATTTTCATTAAAAAACCATGTTTTAGTAAAATCTTTTTATTTTTTAAATGATTTGGTAAGGAAATTTTTACGCCTTTTTTCATTTTGTAATGTTTTAAAGGAATCTTCTTGTCACATTCTGAACATTCCATTTTCAACAATTTTTTACCTTGAAAAAGGAAGGTTCCATTTTACCTCATATGAAATGTTTGAATCCATCCAGTGTTAATATTTTGAAGATAAATTTTAATATTTTTAATGGATATTTTAAAGGAATTTTTTTAACATAATTTTCAAATGAAAATATTTTTTTACGGTTTTTCAAATCAATGTATATTTTCTTCAATCATATTTTTTAATGTTATAAATTTTTTTCATCATAAAATACAAAAACCCTCTATTTTACTTAAACTTGGATTTTTTGTATTGATTCCATAGTTATTCATCGTTTGGATGGTTTATCATATATTTTTAAAAGTATAGTATTCAAATTTGACACCATGAATTATTTATTATTCACTTTGAAATATTAAATCTCTTTTTATCATTGAACACTATATTTCCACATAATTATCAAATTATTTTATCATAGATATTACTATTTCCAAAAAAGTTTACCATTTTACATAGAGTGTATAATTTGAAATTTGTTTGATTATTTGATTATTTGATAAATATTGATAAATATATATCTCTTAATCCATACTGATATTTGATAAGGAATATTTTTTGATTTATTGTTCGATATATCAGGAATGTTTTGGGATGGTACGGAATGGGTGGGCCCCGATTATTAATAGAGCCTAAATGCATCAATAGTCTCATGGGATTAGTCAGTTAGTTTGACCCCATAGATGAGTTTTTACGCAATGTATTATAATATGTCTTGTGAATGGTCTTAATAGAAAGGGTACCATGTACCTAGGAAATATAGAATCAAATAAAAAGGAATTTTCCTCATTTGGATTCAGTTATTATTCATCCATGAGATTTTGCGTTAACAAATCTATGGATACATTTTCTTTTCATTTATTTAAATGGAACATGTTTTAGTTAATTACATTGTCATATTTATTCTTCCTTATCTAGTTATTTAAATGGTATGGGGTTCTAGTTATTACCTTGACCTATTATTTAGGCACATCCATACAATTTATTGATTATGAGGAACTTGTGTTGGATTGTTTTCCTTGCCAAATTAACCATTCTCATTGAATAATTATTACTTCATATATATTTTTCCTTTATCAACCTTATTATGATTATTTACCTAGTAATCCAAGAATCACACTATGAATGATATACATGGATTTACTAAATGGATTAGAGTTATCCTTGAATTTATTTATTTTGAAATAAGAAAAAAACATGTTTTAATTAGTGTATTCTTTTCTAATTACATTTTCTGATTTACCAAAACCACTAAACTATCATTCATTTAATATTTGTTTCCATATAATCATGCCAATGTAATATTAGTAGACACTAGATCTGGGTTATCTTGGGTTGGGTCGCTACATGAGTCTTCATTATGGGATGTGAAGGGTTGCTCTGGGGTGTAGGATTTCTTTCTTAGTTGTCGTTCATTTAGAGGTGTTTTCTTACGTTGGATCCATGGAATATCAGATATTAATTCCCCTATATATTATCTAGATACATGATGTTCTTTATCATGTTATAGTTTTTTCATTATGATCATGATGACTCCCATGTCATCGATTATGGAAAGATCGATGTTGATGTTGATAAAACCTTTGAGGACTATTTTGTGGAGATCTAAGACAACCAGTAGAATGTGTTTCATTGGATTTATATTCCTTTGGTTCATATCTTGTGGTTTTATTGTGGAATGGAGGAGAGTATCTCTAAAAATGAGTCATTCATGCTTGCTTAGTACCCTGATCTATTTTATGTTTATTACTACTCTTGTAACACTATTCTTTTCATGATCTTGAACCTTTATAGCTTATTTTATGGTTTCCTCTTATTTTTTTTCATTTACTCTCATTTTATAGGTATCTATTAAGAGGGAGTGTTTAGGATCTGGTTTTTATTTTTTTGTGTTTGTGTGATTGTTACTTTGACAAGGTGGTTGAGCTCTTATGGTTTCAAGATCTCTAATAGGCTTGTCATATGGTGGTTGTTTAGAAAAACACTTTTTTCTCTCTTGTTCAGTTTTAGATACTCATGGATGTGATATATTTGAGTTGTATCTAATATGTGGTCTTAGATCTATGTGGTCCAACAATTTTAATGTTCCTAACTGTCATGGATATTAGAGAAGTCTTAGAAGCGGTCTGGAGTGGTTTGGTTGTGAAATGATGAAAGTTGGCAGAAAACATGATATGTAAGTCATTCATGTCATGTATGTGTAGTTCAAATCTTGTGAAGGGATAGATCATGATGTTTAATTTTTATCACTAAAAAATAAAAAGGAAACATATTTATCAGTGAAAACCAAACCATGTAGATTACACAATGTTAAATGGGATTACATGTTATATAAATCACTGATGTTATGCATCTTTAAATGTCTTAGGTGCTTGGGTTTTCACCAAACCCTTTGTTTATAGTACTTCCTCTCAGTTTCTAGTGACCATTGCCTCCCATTCTTGACTTATTACGACCCATTCACCCAGGGATTGATTCTGGACTTCTAATTACAATTTGTGGTGACAAGAGATTATCCAAGTTGTGTTATTCCTTTTTTTACTTGTGTTTTCTTCTAGTTTCATATCACTTATTTCTTTATATTCTATCAATTCTAGAGATTTTTCTATCACATGTTTCTAATGGGATTTACCTTGACTATTTTTGGTATAGTTATGCCATATCACCCATTGATGGATGTAGTTCTTATAGGAGAGGTGATCATAGATCCACAATGTCTATTGTTCTCGTGTGAAAAATATTGAGGAGTTTTGTGGCATTGGTTTAATTATTTCTCATTTATTTACAAAAAATTTGTAATTTGATCATGCTTTATGCATTTGTATGGAAACATATTTAACCTAATAACTTTTGATCTAGATTAAAGAATTGGTAGCGACTGTTTTCTGTTAAATATGTCTCTTTATATGGAGAAAGAGGTTTGTCCCTTATTTTTCTCGATAGTATGGTATGTATTTTATGATTTATTATCTTGTTATTATTATTGAAGTATCATGTAAAAAATAATAAAGAACATAAATACAGAATTAATTGATAATTAATTAGCATTAGAATAATTAAATTAGAGGATTATTGTTAATCTAGTGGCCAATATAATTTCATGACAATAAAATTGATTAATTGGACATGCTTAATGGAATTGATAAATTAGGTGAATCATGTTTATTTCTTGTGGATAAAAAATAAATGTCATGTTTATTAATAATGGTACTTATCTAGGTTATTGAAACCATAATATATTCTAAGTCCTTCTTTTTCTGTAATATCTTATTATAGTTTTTTTCATTGTTCTCTTATAGTTAGAACCTTTTAATAAATGAATATATTAATTAATTATAGAATAAGAACCATATTTTTGGGGAAGATAATGTATTTTGTTCATGATTGATTTTTTCATTTTCACGGGATGGTTGAATGTCTTGTTTTGAGGGTCAGTTTCATAATTTTTTGCTTGTTTTTTCTGGCTTCATTTGGGATGTTCTTTGGATACAATACTTTTGAAACGATCCTCATATGGATAATCCAATAGGGATGATTTGTGATTTGGGTGAGGAGTCCAAGATGAGATGTGATTCTGGTGTGGATGATCCTAGGATAACTGATGTGATGTGTGGGTAAGGAGGCTCAAATGAGGTGCAGTAGCAGATTCATGTGACGGAAAGATTCACTGGTATATGTATGTGGATGTTAGGGATGACACCATAGGTGATGGAATGAGATAAATAAAAGATAAATAGTTTATGAGATGATGAGAGTTGGAATGATTGCTTGAATTTGTTTAATGGATAATGGTCATGTTTCTTATTTTATCTATATTTTGTTCCCCACTACATGAGGTGGATGGAGGTTCTTGGTTACATATTTTTTAGGGAATATTTTAAAATTTATTATTCAATATATGAGAAATGTTTTGGATTAGTATGAATTTAGGGGGGGGGGCAATAAAGGAGATCCCCTAAATGCATTAGTAATATCATGAGACGAGTCATTTGTCTAGCCACCATAGATGGGGGTTTACCAAATATTTTGTAAACCAACCCATAAAAGTTCGTGATGGTAAAGAAACCATGTACCTAATAAAAATGGCATCCAATAATCAAGAATTTCCCACATTTAGTTTAAGTTATTATTCATCCATGAGATTTTGCATTGAAATATCTATGGATACATTTCATTTTTTATTATTTAGATGGAATATTTTTCAGTTTATTATATTTAGATATTTATATTTCCTTATCAATATATTTGAATGACATTTGTTTTCAATTATTACTGTGACATATTATTTATGAATATCCAAATAGTGTTTTGATTAAATGGAATGTGCGTTTGATTATTTAGCTTTCCATATTTACTTTTCTCATTGATTCATCATTGCTTCTACTATATTTTCTCTTACTGAGAATTTGGGCTCCCCATTATTATTTTTATTTCCCTAAGAATCCAAGAAGCATACTATGAATGATATGAAGGTATTTACAAGGTGGATTATAGTAATCCTCGATGTTATTTATTTATAAAGAAGAAAAAAAACATTGTAATTAATTTATTCTTTTCTCATGTGTGTATCTAGTTTTACAAGACTAGTAAACTCTCATTCCTTTGATATAGTGTTCCATGTAATCATTCCAACATAATAGTATAAGAGAAAGGCTCCAGGAGATTTGAGTTTAGGTCGTTACATTTCTTATTAATGGAATTTTATTATCCACATTGAGAACTAGATTTATGAAAACATAGGTTAAAGAATATAACCTTGTGGATGAATTTAAGGATTAGTATAGAAGAACACCCTAGAATTTTGGTAAAATAAATATTATTTGGTTCTTCCTTGTAATACATAACTATCTAGGTAATATAAGTGGATTTGTTTTCTAGAAAATATGTACCTACAAGTTATAACACTGACAAGGTGTTTTTGGCTTTACTTAGTGTAATCTATTAAATGAAAACAAGCATTACCGCACACCTAGTTTGACACTCTTGGGGGATATTCATAAGATAATCCATGTTTTATTTACAAAGCGTCATTATTGATTTGAAGATATAATAAGTAACCAAGGTTAAAACTAATGTTTTTTAGATTGAAGATTCAGTGTCAGGATTTAGAAATGCTAGAAATGATATAATGTATAATCACCATTCAATGGAAAGATCTATGTCGAGATAAAATGGATGAAGTTTTTTTTATGGAGGCTGTATTGAAAACCTTAGTAAAAAGGTTATATAAAAAATAAAACTATTTCAAGTATTACCATCATGACTATTTTAAAAATTATATTAATATGGTTTTGGAAAATGAGAACCTACATGCTAGATGAGAAACAATCAAATCCAGTCAGGTTGTGGGTCTTAAACCCATGACTAAAGGAAGTTAAGAATCTTACACCAACCACTGACCTATAAATTTTCCTGGTCAATTATTCATAGTTTTGAGTTAAAAAATTGGTTGAATGAATGTTATTAATGAACCATTATTATCACTTTTTAGGATTATATATTAATCTATTAGGTTTGGAAAACAGTTAGAGAAATATATTTAGACGTTTCACTCTTTTATATGCGTTAAGATCTTTTAAATGTTCCATTTAGTACTCTAGGCATACAAAATCACTATTTCAAATTTGATTCTAGGAGTAAATGGTTGAATTATAATTTTATTGAAGAAAAACCATAATATGTGATTTTTAAAATTAAATTTAATCCTACAAAGTAACAATATTTACTTATTGTATTAGGTAGTAAAAGAATAACCCAACATTAGAAAAATGTCTTAAAAATAAAATGTGTTCCAAATACCTTAATTTATATTGAACCTATGGCCTTTTAAATCATCACATATTTATGGATTTGGGGAACAAAGATATATATTTATCATTAAATTGTTTTTTATTCATGGACTCATTCAATCCCTATAAATATTTATGATTTTCCTATAAGTACTCATCTCTTATTTCCACTAATGTTCACCAACATAGAGACCTAGTTAAATGACAGTCCACATAACCTTTATACTTCCCATTCTATCTTTTATAAAGAATTACTTATAAACCCTTATCATGATGTGGTATTTCCTAAATTGCAATTATCAAACAATATATTATCATGATCGAGTTTAAATTTTTAGGAAAAAATTGAATTAAATTGGAAAGAATGTAAGACCCCGAAATTCCAAATTACAACTTTATATTACTTATCGTGTATGACACATGATACCCAGTGTGTAAGAAAATAAAATATTTAGAAAAATTATAATATATTTACTATATAAAATATTATATATATATTTTCATTAACACAAAACCAAGTTATATTATGCTACACATAAGATAGACCTTCCATAATAGCTTGCGACACACACAAGACCGAGTTTTATCAAATTATAATAAAATAATAAAATTTTATTATTTAATATAATATAATATAGAATAGACATTATATCAAAAGGTAGGAATATAATTAACTAAATTATTAAAATATAAGTTTTTTATAAATATAAACTGAATAAATGGGTTACCGATTAATGAGAAATGAAAATAAGAATCAATTGGATATAAATTAAAATATTATTATATTTATGCTTCCAAAGGAGTTTTATCTTATTAAAAATAATTAATTAGAATTAGTTAATTATTTTAATCAAATATATATGCTATAAATTAAATTATTTATTTTTTATATTCATTCTTTACATTTTATAGACCTAAAATAAAAAAACCTTATTCAAGACAAAAAAACCAATAATTTTATTAAGGCAATTTTAACACATTTTAATTGAGAACTCATATTAAATTTGAATTTTGATAATTTAATTTACTTAATATGTCAAAATAAAAAAATTATTTTAATGAGATATATAGTAGTTAATATGGGTGAATTTTTGATATATTTTGTAATATTTTTATTTTTTAATGAATAGTTTATAATACTGGATTTTAGTTCAAAATTTATTTCTCATCTAATTTTTTTAGAAGGATAAATTATGTTTTATTATTAGATTTAAAGTCTAATTAGATAATATTTTTATCAATTAATAAAATTTATGTTCTTATAATTAATTTAACTGTGAAATTGACTATAAAAACAAATAATATAGTTCGATATTATTGTATTAAAAACCCACATTGTCGTCCCTCTTACAGGATAAATTTTAAATCAATTTCTGATACTTATGTGATTAAAATTTTAAAAAAGCGATTAAAAATTTGGAATAAAAATAATATATATTTTCTAATAAGGTGAAATTTGTTTTTACCAAAAATAGTAGTGAATGTAATTAAAATAAATTACCATATTTAAGGAAAAAATAAACTTAATAAAGGACTGAACCTTAAACTCAAGGGCCCAAATAAACCATACAATTGTCCAAAACCTATTTTATAGATATATATATAATCCATTAAACAAAAATAATTGAGTTTTTTGTCTTTTTATGAATTTTTAGGTAATAACCTTTTCACACCTTAATTGTTTCCAAAAATTCCATGTGAGTACTTTTCCTTCCCTCGAAACGGCCACCACCTCTCCCCATTCATCACTCCTATCAAACTACTTATGTTCTTCCTAGATATGAAAAAATAACTTTCCAAAATCACTCCCATTTTCTTTTAAACCCCCTTTGGGAATAAATCCTTCGAAGGAATCCTTTTGGAACAAACAAAAAGTGGTTACCCTATTAAGAGGTAACATCTTCTCCCAAACATTTTAATTTTAGTTCTATTATCAAAACTCTCATATATCCTTATTCCATTATGATGTCAAAAAAGTATCCTAAATATACTAGGATTTTTTATGTAAAGGGTTATACCTATACTTACACACAATTCCATCTAATAAGTAATGAACATATTGTTTTTGAGTATGGTGAACTATTTCCTCATGAAGTGATAATTGTTCATTTTTACCTTACCATCTCTCATGGTGGAAATTATGATAGAATATATATATATATATATGAAATTTATTAAGTATTTATACTTATTTAATCAATTTATTACATGTTCCACTAATAATTTCCATTTTATGTTAATATGATAACATTGTTTGAGGAAGTGTGGACTACCGCCCCTCAAAGCATTGTGATTCATTTACATTAAACTTGGAACATAAAAAGGATGGTTTTAATAAAAAACACATAACATTAAAAACCTATATATGATATTCATGACATAATTACCATTATATAAATAAACTATATATATATATATTTCACTTTTATTATGACCCTTTGACACACTTAAAAAGTGATAACATCATTCGTGGACGTGTGGACAACTTCCTCTTCAATTTGATGAAGTTCATTTTAAATCCCAATATTTTAATATATAAGTATATATGATTAAATAATATTTTATTTATTATATAATTATCATTATTTAAATATATAATTATACTTACCTTTTGTCTGTAACAATCATTTAAAAACGGGAACATTACTCCTGCGTACGTACAACTTATCATCTCCATGATCTCAAAATTTATTCATTTTTTATAATATTATTCAATGATTTATTTTCAAAGTATAATGGATGTATAAATATGAAAATTATGTCGTGATTATTATTATATATATATTACCTAATGACCTCATTGACCATAGTTGTGTGACAACACATAATCCAAATTTGGTCAATACACCTGATGTAAACATAATTGTTTATGTAGTTGTATACAAAATTGTAATAAGTGAAATAAAATTAATGAAAAATATAATTAAATATTCTCAAGAAAGTATAAAATTAACATATGTTTATTATATAGTAGGTTGAATGTTTTTCTCCTAATGGGAAACCCACATTAAGGTATTTCATCTCAATTTACCTTCCATTGAGACTTATTTGTTATCATTCACTAATTAACTTTTTTTGGTGTATTTACTTAAATTTAAAAAGATTTATCATTAATCATATTACTCTCATGATATTATAAGATTAATTAAATTTTATTCCATTATGAATTTTAGGATATAAAATGTTTTAGTGTATTATATGACACTTTGGAATGTTTAAATTTATTTTCATTAACAATATATTTATTGATATATCAATGGTTTTTCTATTTGAATAAATTATATGAATATTGTTAATTAAAATATTTCTTTTTACCTTGTCTTGATATTCTTGACCATTTTCATGTATTAGTACGAAGTTCCCACTCTTTAGTATGAAAAATGTTTTAGAAAATGTTTTTTAGAAAACCGAACTTTGAATCTCTCTTTAGTCTGAGAACCTGTTTTCATATAAAAATCATGTTTTAGTAAAATGTTTTTATTTTTCAAAATTATTTGGTAAATAGATGTTTACAACTTTTATCATTTATTAATGTTTTAAAAGAATCTTCTTGTCACTTTCGGAACAATCCATTTTCAACAATATTTACCTTGAAAAAGGAAAGTTCATTTTTACCTCGTATAAAATGTATGAATGCTTCCAGTGTTAAGATTTTGAAGCTTCCTTTTCATATTTTGAATTTTTATTTCAATGGAATTTTTATAAACATTATTTTCAGAGAAAAATATTTTTCGAAGGTTTTTCAAAGCTATATATATTTTCATCAATAATATTTTTTTTAATGTTATTCTTTTTTTCATTAAAAAATAGAAAAACCCTCTATTTCACTTCAATTTGGATTTTTTGTATTAATACCATATTTATTATTCATTGGGATGGTTTATTATTTATTTTGAAAAGGATAGTATTCATATTTGATACCATGGATAATTTGTTATTAACCTTGAAATATTAAATCTATTTTGATCATTGAACATTGAATTTCCACATATTTATCCAATTATTTAATAATGGATAATACTATTACCAGGACTATATACCATTTTACATATAGTGTATAGTTGGAAATTTAGTTGATAATTTTATAAGTATAGATACATCTATATCTCTTATTCCATACTAATATTTCATAAGAATCATTTTTAAATTGATCATTCCATATATGGGGAATCTTTTGGGATGGTATGACATTGGTGGGGCCTGATTATAGATAGAACCTCAATGCATCAATAGAATCATAGGATGAGTCCTTTTGTTTGACCCCTTAGATAGGTTTTTACCCAATATATTATAATATGTCTTATTAATGGTCTTAATAGTAAAGGTAACATGTACCTAGAAAACATGGCGTCAAATAATAAAGAATTTCCCTCATTTCGTTTTAGTTATTATTCATCCATGAGATTTTTCTTTAACATATCTAAGGATACTTTTCAATTTCATTTATTTAATTGGAACTTGTTTCAGTTACTTACCTTGTCGTATATATTTTTCCTTATCTAGTTATTTATATTGTATAGGTTTCTAGTTATTACCTTGACAAATTTTTTAGGCACTTTTATACAATTTATTGATTATATGGAATGTGTGTTCGAGTATTTTCCTTGCCATATTTACCATTATCATTGAATAATTATTAATTCCTATATATTTTTAGTTTATTATGAATTTGAGGTCACCCTTATTATGATTATTTACCGAGGTATCCCTGAATAATACTATGAAAGATAAGCATGGATTTACTAGATTGATTTGAGTTATCCTCGAAGTTAATTATTTATAAATAAGAAAAAATATGTTCTAATTAGTGTATTATTTTCTCATTTATTTCTATGCTTTACCAAAAGAAGTAAACTCTCATTCTTTTAATATTTGATTCTTTATAATCGTTCCATTGTAATAATAGTAGACACTAGCTTTGGGTTATCTAGGGTTGGGTCGCTACATGACTCTTCATTATGGGATGTGAATGGTTACTCATGGGTGTAGGATTTCATTCTTGTTTGTTATTATTTTCGAGGTTTTTTCTTGTGTTGGATCCATGGAACATTACGTATTAATTCCCATATAGATAATCGAGATACACAGTGTTTTTTCACATGTTATATCTTTTTAATTATCTTCAAGATGACTATCATGTCATCTATTATGGAAAGATCGATGTTGATGATGATATAACCTTTGAGAACTATCTTGTGGAAATACAAGACTACCAGGAGAAATTATTTCATGGGAATGATATTACATTAGTTCATATCTTGTGGCATCATTGTGGAATGGAAGAGAGTATCTCTAAAAATGAGTTATTCATGATTTATTAGTATGTCGATATTTTTTTTATTTATTACTACTCTTGTAACACTATTCTTTTCTTGATCATTGTCCTTTCTAGCTTATGAGATGGTTTCCTCCTATTTATTTTTTTGGATTGACTCTCATTTTATAGGTATTTCTGTCAAGAGTGTTTAGGATCTTCTTTTTATTTTTGTGTGGATTTGTGATTGTTACATTGATGATGTGGTTGGATCTCTTATGGTTTCAAGATCTCTGAGAGGCTTCTCATAGGGTGGTTGTTTAAAAAAACCAATTTTCTCTCTGGTTCCATTTTAGATTCTCAAGGATGGGATTTTTTTAGTGGTATTTTAAATATGGTCTTAGATATATGTGGTCCCACAATTTTAATGATTCTAACTCTCATGGATCTTATAGAAGTCTTAGAAGCAGTCAGGAGGGGTTGGGTTGGAAAATGATGGAAGTATGGAGAATACAAGATGTGTATGTCTTTCATGTCATGTATGTGTAGTTCACAACTTGTGAAGGGATAGTTCATGATATTTAATTTTTATGGTTAAATATTTAAAAGGAAACATATTTATCAGTGAAAACCAAACAATATATATTACACAATGTTAAATGGGATTACATGTCATATGAATCCCCGATGTTGTATATATTTAAATGTTTTAGTTTTTTGAGTTTTCACCAAACCCTATGGACATAGTACTTCATATTATTTTCCAATGACTAGTGCCTCCCATTCTTGGCTTATTATGACCACTTCACCCAAGGATTGATTCCAGCCTTCCAATTTCAAACTATGGTGACCTGAGTTGATCCATGGTGTTTTATTCCTTTATTTACTAGGGTTTTCTTCCAGTTTGATATCAGTTACTTCTTTATATTCTATCAATTCTAGGGATTTATCTATTCCATGTTTCTAATGGGATTTACCTTTACTGTTTTTGGTATAGTTATAACATAACAACAATTTATGGATGTAGTTCTTGTGGGAGAGGTGATCAGAGATACATAATGTCTTTTGTTCTCGTGTGAAAAATGTTGAGGACTTTTATGGTATGTGATTAATTATTTCTCATTTATTTACATAAAATTTGTAAATTGATCATGATTTATCCATTTGGATGGAAACATAATTAACCTAATAACTTTTGATCTATATTAAAGAATTAGTAGAGATTGTACGCTGATAAAGATGTTTCTTTATATTGTGAAAGAGGTTTGTCCATTATTTTTTAGATAGTATGATATGTATTCTATGATTTAATAGCTTTTTATAATGATTGATATATCAAGTCAAAAATAATAGAGAACATAAATCTTGAATTAATTGATAATTACTTAGGATATGAATAATTAAATTAGAGGCTTGTTTGTAATCTAGTGGTCAATATAATTTGATGATAATAAAATTGATTCAATGGACATGATTTAGGGAATTGATAAATCATGTGAATCAGGGTGATTTCTTGTGGATAAAAAATAAAATTTATGTTTATTAATAATGGTACTTATCTAGGTTATTGAAACCAGAATAAATTCTAAGGCCTTGTTTTTCCTTAATATATTATTATAATTTTTTGTCATTGGTTTCCTATAGTTGGAACCTATTAATAAATGAATCTATTAATTAAATATAAAATAAGAACAATATTTTCAGGGAAGATAATGTATTTTGTTCAAGATTGAGTTTTTCATTTTCATTTGAAGATTGAATGCCTTGTTTTGAGGGTTGAGTTGCATAGTTTCTTGCATGTTTTTTCAGACATACTTTTTGATGTGCTTTGATACGAGACTTGTAAAATGATTCTCAAATGGATAATCCAATAGGTATGATTTTTGTTTTGGGGTGAGGAGTCCAAGATGAGATGTGATTCTAGTCTGGATGATCCAAGGATAACTGAATGTGATGTGTTTATAGGGAGGATCAAATGAGGTGTAGTAGATGATTCATGTAATGGAAATATTCATAGGTATATGTATTTGGATGTTAGGGATGGCACCATAGGTTATAGAATGAGTTAAATCTAAGACAACCCATTGATGATATGATGATATCTAGTTTGATTACGTTAATTTGTTTAATGGGTTATGGTCGAGTTTCTTGTTTTTTCTACATTCTGTTCCCCACTACATGAGGTGGATGGAGGTTCTTGGTTACATATTTCCTCTTAGAGGTATATTCGGATGGTTTTCCTAGATTACTTGAATATGGAATGATGGTAATAATTAATTGAATATTTTTTAACCCTTATGGTTGGTTGATTATGGAATGATATTTCTTAAATGATATTAATATTGATAATCATGGACATGGTTTGGATTATACTTGGAGGGCATGAACATTATTTAGATGGAATATAATGTAATTAATGTAATGAAATGTTGAAATTTTTTAATAGTTAAAAAATAGATAAGTAATTAATTAATGTTATGAAATAGTTTAAAAAATAATGATGTAATTAATGAAGATCTTTTATATACATGTCATCTTATTGGATATCTTGTCTTAGTAGTTGTAGCTGGGAGTTTAAGTGATATTAGATAGAGTTGATTCTAAGACTAGTATATTCCCATAGTTTGGTTGTGAGATATATTATATCATGTATATTATATGATTTCATATGACACCCCCCCAAAATTTAGGGAAACTATAACCCATTTAACTATGGGAGTTTGTTTTTCCCAACATCATAGTGTGAGGATAGATGGATGACTACCCCCTCTAGCCCCATTCTCATATCTTTGTAGTTACTTGTGCTACTATGTGAAATGGTCATTTTACCATATATGTGTGTTTTCGGATGTGATAGATTGTGGTTATTTCACACACATGTTTAACCACATATATTATCCAAAATATTATTGAAGGCATGACATGTATTTAAAATGTTGTCATGAGCTACTTACTCATTGTATAGAATGTAATGGATTGAGGTACAATAATTGATGTTCTATATATGTCATATAGGCTATGGAGGCTTCTATAAAATACTTGGATACTATACATTGATATGGGATAATGTTTTTATGTGATGCACAAAGTTCATGTTATGATGCATTTCTATAACACCACGGAATTTCCCTATAATTTTTTATATGGAATTATTTCGAGATTAAAAATTTCTACGGAATGTAATTTCAATTTCTAGAGAGCATAGAACAGAATTTTGAACTTTTTTAAGGTATGTTCAGTAAGCATTCGAGCATGATTTTATATATTTTGAACAATAGCTCAGATCAAAAATCCTAGGGGACCGTTGAATTTAGAATGCTAGGATTCGATTAGGGATGGCTTAACATCGACTGACAAGGGCCAACCAAAAAAGTTATTTTTCAGAAATTTTCTACAAAAATAATAAAATAATTTATTTGAAATATTTTATTTTATTTCCCCACATTTGATTGGCGGACAATGATGTGACATGGAGATGATAGGGTGGTGAAGATGCACATCAAAGATGATCATTAATGGCTCGCTGAACTCACAGTGTAACGATACATTAATGACACGTAAAAAAAGACATTGTTTCTTAAATAAAACAACATAACAACGTGATGTTGCAATATAATGGGAATGTTTTGACATTCTTCTATTTATTGTTTGACACACTGGAAAAAATAGGGATTAAAATTTGGAGGATTCTCTGGAGAACCACTGATGTAATTCTACCCCAGTGAAGAATGAAGTACGCCGACATAACTACATATTCATCGCAACACCTTTTTAGGATCGGAGTTGAGAAGTGATGCCAATTTCATAACCCCTCAAGGGTGAACGTGTGGTAATAAATATCAAAGAGGTTGGTGTTTTTGTTTCAATGTTTTTCCCTATCGATTTCTAAATGAAGAACGCAAATTAACCCCCGATCAGGTTAATCCATAGACCATGCATTCTTATGGGTGGATGACTTCTTTAGGTTCTATTTATCTTAGGATTAATTACCTTTTTTGTTCAAATTAAAATCAAATGACCTCCCTTGATTTGTAAACTTCTAACGCGGAGGGCTCGAGCCGACAAAAACAAGGTCCAAACCCATCCACCGTGGGTGTTCTTCATGGACAAACATTCAAATCGATGACACGATAGTTTCAACACCATTACGGTGGAGAGAACGATCCTCGGAAAATGTAGGCATTAGTGGCACGAAGAACGGACTACTGGTGGGGACCCGGTGGTCTGTGGAAGAATCCACCGGTGTGCCAGTGTCGACACTGGCACCGAAAATTTCTAGCGGGGGCCCATGGAAGGGGTTGTGGGTGTGAGGTGGTGCACCATGATAGTGCGACGGACATAAGACCACGATAAGACCTAACTGTGATGTAGCAGGATAAGCCGTCGGTTGAGCCGGTTTCTGGAGGCGGTGAACACAACACCAAGACGTGTCCCTCATGATAGGTCGTGGCCACTTGACCCCGGTAGATGAGGTGCACCACGACGACCCGTGGGGAGATAGCAGGGCACAAATGCAACTTCCGACCACATCCAGTGAGGTAGACTGGTCCGCTTCTTAAGGAATGGAAGGGGCACAATCCTCCAGTGGGTCAGACACGGGCCCAGTGGGCCGAACCTGCGCACCCATTGGTCTATGCCAGATAAGGCCTGGTCACTGGGTGACTTGGCATGTTGGACCTTCGGCCAACTAGGCTAGGTCCAACGAGGGATATCAAGCCTGGCCCACTGGCCAGGCCAAACTAGACTATAATCGACCCAAACTAGGTCAGGTTAGGTCCGTCAGAATGAACCAGGGTATATGGAACCCCCCGAGTTGGGTTTGTTGGGTTAGTCTAGATGGTTTGGACCAGGTCCCAATGCAACCGACCCCTTGGTTACTAAAACATTCATATCATGAAAACTGTGTGTCTGATTGATGGACCGTTTTCGTCATTGGGACCCTCTCAAAGAGGCAAATTTATCAGAAAAATTTTTGGTGACTTTCATGGACACCGAGAATAGATGAATCTATTACGGAGAGATTCCCCCAAATGCAGTACATATAAAATCTTGAAGTTGTCTAGGACCTGAATACTTCTCAAGGATGGACTTGTGGGAAGCCGCTCTGTGTGACCCGACAGACCCATAGTGGGGATCAGCTCTACATGACCCATGGAGACCCATGGTACTCAATAGGAAGAGTTCCTTATTTCAGCCAAGGTGGGAAGTGGATCTGTGTGACCCGATATTCCCACTGTACTCGATAGAGGATGAGTCACCAGTGGATGAGGTATTCGACGTTTGTGTCTAACGATGATACTATTACTACCATGGAATATACCTGGTTTGATCTGCATTTTGTTTCGTGATTTACTTTGAATAATTTCATTCTGTTCTTTCTTTTTATTTTGGGGTCCTTTTTGAGTAATGTGTTACTCACCCCTGCACGGGCATTTCCCGTAGATGTTGTTTCTGGTGCTGATGGCTGACGTTACAATAAGGGTTCCCAGGGTGATGGGACTGACAAACGCTATGATGGTGGACATGGTAGACTAGGACCAGGTAAGGCCCAGTAGAATTGGACGGACATGAGGTACTACATTGGCTTCTAGTGTCTTCACTTATCACATGATTAGAGGGGTTAACTTTAGATGTCCATCAAATCACCTTTCATACATTAATGTTTTTAGTAATTTTTCTTGGGTTTGTATTCTGGCCCACTTTCTTTCACCTACACTAGCACTCATTTTATTTAGTTGTATACTATTTCCCTTTTGTGAGTTGGGACTTGGTTGGTCATGTGTGTGCGTACAGGTATCTACGTTAATGCCTCCCACATGCAAGTTGGCACCTTCGACGCTAGTCACCAGCACTTGGCCTTCATGAGACAGTATTGGGGTAGTCACGACATGTGCCCCGGGGGACAGGTCATGACAAATTGGTATCTGAGGGAGGTTAGTCCCTCTCAAATACAAGGAGTCTGATGTTTTGTTTTGGGTCAATATTGTTAAGTGTTGCGAGTTTGACTTTAATGTTCGGGGGGTCCAGTGTTGGTGTGGTGGACGACCAATCCATACACCCGGACCTTGAATTCTATTTTCAGCTTAATAAATGAAAACACTAGTTTAATATGTATCACTTTAGTTTTTGAATAAGTGTCAGCTCACCAAGTATAAACTTATAACTATGGAACATATTGATCTATCATAGGATGCCTCCACATGGACGACCAGCTAGGATCCCGATATGAGGTCATGAGGACATCATGCCTAGCGATGAGGCATCCATTTAGGGACCAATTCTAATGATTTCCCCCCCAGGTGGTGTACCAGTGATACCACCACCCGATAGTCTACATATACTACTTGTGGTTTCTTGACATTGGATGTTCATAGGCTCAGTTCCCTATATGAGTTTTAGATATAGAGACCTGAAATGTTTATGGGTGAGACGGATCCTCAGGTCGACGAGGATTGGATGGAGGCTATAACATGGGTCTTCCACTTAATGATGACACATCCACACCAGAGGGTGATCTTGGAAATGAAAATTCTTCTGTTATCGACAGAATGGTAGTGGGGTTTGACCATCCAAACTCAATATGAGGCGACACTCACTTGGGTTGACATTGAGTGGACAAAATGATGGGGTTCTATAAACATCGATGAGCTACTACACGTAAAACAAGAAATCATGATGGTGGCCAAGTACTCGGCGAGGTTCATAGATCTTTCCCGTTACTCCATAGATATGGTGAGAAAACATTTCTTCAGTGCTTGAGCCATTGAGTAGGGGATCAAGAATGATATCATGGTTTTTCTGGTGTCTCTCAACATACCCACCTAGTCCAGGGTGATGGAGTGATCCCTTATGATGGAGAGTTTCTTGGTGAAGAAGGCACCCAAAACGATATCTACAAGAAGACCACAGGAAGCAGAGTCTTTGGTAGGAACCAGACAACAGACGCATGGGCCCAAGTGGGATAGGTCATTCAAAGGATGACCCCAGGACTAATGTTCGGTGGTTCATGGATCCCAGTCTCAAGGGAGTCAGAAGGGAGGCATGCAGTGCTATGCATGCGGCCGGAAGGGTTAAATGGAATTTGATAGCCCGACCTGCTATACGGATGATTTCCATAAGGAAAGGGGCCGCTGAGGCAATGGTAGAAGTTCAATAGAGTAGGTTTGTAGGGAAACATACATGGAGGGGTAGCTGTCCAAGTGGCATGCAGTGGGTGATGGTTTGAGATGTTACCCCCACATCTCCCAGGTGATCCACCCCGACCTCAGGGAGCAGGTGGATATGGGTGAACTCAGCTCCAGACAGTAGGGGTTTACGACCACAGCTCTCCAGAGATGATCCCAGGTATAATCTGTGTCTTCTATACCCTAGATATAGTACTTATAGACATTGGTGGTAGTCATTCCTTCCTTGAAATTGCTCTTGTTCAGATATTGGAGATTCTGGTAGAGCCGTGGGCTAGACACTTATGTCTATAGACTCTTACGGGAGACGATTATACAATTACAAACTGGTGCGGGCAGTGTGATCTTACTCTAGGAGGTGAGAGATTTGGCTGAAATCTTCTATTAGAAGCATTGAGGGATTATGATGTCATCTTGGGTATGGAATTTTTATCCACAGTCCATGCTCAGGTCGACTGTTTTAGGCGTACTATGTTATGTGTTTGCAGAGATGGGACCATGTTTTCCTTCACCAGTGATAAGGAAGCCCTTGCAGTGTAGGACATAATATCTCAATGAAGGGTGCAGTTGATCACTCATCAGTTGGATACACTCACCCTCGGTGTAGTGGAGGAGAGGAGTCCATGTTTTCGTATAGTGGTCGATGATTACAAGGATGTATTTCTTAATAAGGTTTTAGGGCTACCTCCTTGTTGATAGATGGAGTTCTGTATCGGCCTATGCCCTGAGATGACACTGATATTCCCACCGTCATATTAAATTTCTCCCACAGAGCTTCATGATCTGAGGGTACAACTAGAGTACTTGTACGAGAAGTGGTTTGTAAGGCCCAATGATTCACCATGGGAATCCTCAGTGCTTTTTTCTATGATGGAAGATGGGATTTTGAGGTTGTGTGTGGAGTTATGGTGCCTAAACTGGGAAAAAGTGAACAACAAGTACCCACTATCGAGAACTGATGACCACTTTGACCAACTAATGGGAATGAAGTGGTTCTCAAAGATAGACCTCAGATCAAGCTATCACCACATTAGTGTACGAGATGAGTATTTATAATAGAAAGACATTAGTTTATTTTATGGCCACAATGAGTTCCTAGTAATGCCTTTTGGTGTGACCAGCACCCTAGTAGTGTTCATGGGCATCATGAATAGGATCATCCAGCCCTACCTCAACCAGTTCATTTTGGTCTTCATCAATGACATCTTGGTGTATTAAGTGTCGAGGGATTATCATGCTACACACCTATGGATAGTCATAGATACACATTGAGAGGATTAGCTATATCATAAGCTCTTGAAGTGTCAATTCTGGATATAATAGGTCCACTTTCTTGGACACGCCATATCAGATTCTGAAGTTGTAGTAGATCCAAAAAATATATAGGTGGTGCTTTATTTGGATCTTCCTAGGAGATTGACTATGGTGCAATGATTCTTGGGGATAGCTGGTTAATATCGGAGGTTCGTGACTGAAGTTTCTAGGGTAGCATCACTCTTATCATCATTGTCACTGAGGGGACATCCCTTTATGTGGATGAAGAGATTCCAGTTCAGTTTTCAGGAGTTGAGACAGAGACTGACTAGTGCTTCCATATTGATATTACATTGGGAGGGCATTGAGTATCTACATTACTACGACACATTAGGGACCATGATTGGTTGTGTCCAAATTTATGATCAAGAGGACATCTCCTACAACTCATGAGTGTTGAGGATACATGATCAGAACTATGCAACCCAAGATATAGAGTTTGCAATAGTGGTCTTTGTGTTGAATATGTGTCAACAATATTTGAGGTGCGAGCGGTTCACATTTTACACTGACCATAAGAGTCTAAAGTATATCTTCTCTTAGAAAGTCCTGAACCTAAGACAATGGAAATGGATAGAGTTCCTCTGGGAATAAAATTTTTGAGATATTCTATACTTCTGGAAATGGGAACATGGTGGCAGATGCACTCTATAGGAGGAAAAGGTTGCAGCTGCAGAGTGAGGTGACAGAGAAGTTAGCCGTGAAGTAGGTATGCCTCATTGATGATGGTAAAGGTGTTTACTTCTAGTTGATGGTTGTTAATCCGACACTATTACAATGAGTTAGGGAGGCACATTTGGGGGATGTTGACTACAAGTCCTAACATGCTTAGATATTCTCAGGGTGGTTTTCTGATGGATTTTCAATAGGTGGGGAGCACGTCATCCTTTTCAGACGGTGCACCTTAGTACTAGTAGAGTTTTGGGAGGAGGTGTTGAGGGAGTTCCATACTTCCCTTCTAGAGGTACATCCATGAATGGAAAAGATGTAGAAAGACCTTCTACATTAGTACTAGTGTCCAGAGATGATGAAAGTTGTGGCCGAGTTCGTTTCATGATGCCTCACTTGTCAGCAAGTGATGACCGAGCACCAAGTTCTGGTAGACTTGACTCAACTAATCTAATTACTAGGGTGTAAATGAGATGGAATCTGTAGGGAATTCATAACGGGGATACCACATATGTCTAGAGGTCATGATTCTATTTGGGTGATCCTTCACCATCTCACCATGTCGGCTCACTTCCTACCCATATGGGAGCATAAATGATAGAGGGTTTGGGACGCCTCTATATTCAAGAGATAGTGCGTCTTCATAGGGTGCCTTTGACGATCGTCTCAGATCATGAAACCCACTTAACATCCCTATTGTGTAAAGGATTACATGAGACATTTGGGATTAGGCTGAGTCTAAGAACATATTTTAATCCCTAGTTAGATGGTCAGACAGAGCGGACCATACAAACCATTGAGTAAATTCTTTATGCTTGCCTCCTTGACTTTGGTGTTAGTTGGGTGGACTAGCTACCACTGGTGGAGTTTTCATTAAACAATATCTATCACTCAACCATTGGTATGACACCATTTGAGGCCCTATATGGGTGGCCTAGCAGATCTCCCATATGTTGGAAAAACATAGGGGAATCAATACTCATGGATCTAGAGTTGGTATGAGCTAAAACCAAGAAGGTGAAGATCGTCCAAGAGGAGATGAGGACATCAAAAAGTAGGAAGAAGTCTTATGATGATAAGAGATGGAGACCCTTGGAGTTAGATGATGTAGATCATGGGTTCCTTTGGGTCTCACCCCAATGAGTATTGTAGAGATTTGGACGGGGAGGTAAGCTACATCTGAGGTTCATCGATTATTTTCAGATCCATATCAGAGTTGACGAGGTGGTGTACCGCCTAGATCTCCCCCCCTCCATGTGCACTTGGTGCATGATGTTTTCCATGTGTCATAGCTGATGAGGAATGGAAAGATCAATTGTACATCATAAAATAGGGTGAGATGTACATTGATGATGAGGAAATATTTGGAGAGTTCCTAGTGGAGATAGAGGATCAATAAGAGAAGGTGTTATGCGGAAGGTCGATTCCTCTAGTGCATGTTTGTTGGAAGCACAAGAATATCTAGGAGAGCCCATGGGAGAGATAGGCTCTGATTCATGCTCATTACCCCCATATTTTTGTTTAGTTGATATTTTGGCTTTTGGGGAAATGGATCCATAAGGTGGTGAGAATTTAATGTCACTTAATTTATGTGTAATGTTTTTATTTATATAAAATTATTTTCAGACCCCAATATTTGATGACACATAATTCCAAGGTCCAGAGATCCCTGAATGCAATTTTTAACATTATTTAAGGTACATTTAGTAAATGTGTGATAAGTATTTACCATGTTTTCAACCAACTCTCAGATCAAAAATCCAAGGGCAACATTGAATTCAGAACATCGGGATTCTACTGGAAATGACTTAACATCCAATATAAAGGGTTGAGAAAAAAATTATATTGCATATTTTTTTGAGAAAAATAATAAAATGATTTAATATAATTATTTTATTTTCTAAATTTTGAGTGGTATACGACAACATAATAGGGTGATGACATGGTTGTGATGATGCGTATAAATGAGTTTCATTAATGGATCGTTAAACTCAGAGCATAAGAACTCTTTAATGACGCGTAACAACGACACTGTTTCTTAAATAAAATACTGTAACGACACGACATCACAATAAAATAGGAATTATATGATGTGCTTTTATATATAGTTCAACGTTCTAGATAAAATATGGATTAAAATTTAGAGGATCCTCTTGAAAACATCTTATGGACTTTCACCCCAGCGACGTATGATGAATGCCGACAAAACTACATCTTCTTCATCACGCCTTTCGATGATCTTAGTGGAGAAGCGATGATGGCATCTTAAACCATCGAGGATGAACATGCAATAAAAAACTATAATGAGGTAGCAATTTTTGATTCGTTTTACTTCCCCATCCATTTCTAAATAATGAACACAGATTAACCCACAAACAGGTTAATCCTCGAACCATGAATTCTAGCGAGAGGGTGACTTTTTTGGGGTTTTATTATCTAGGATTTAATTACTTTTCTGTTCAAATTATAATCTTCAGAACTCCGTTGTTTTGTAAAATTCTTAAGTGGAGATCCCAGGTTAACACATACAAGTCTTGAAACATTCATCCATGTGAGTTCTTCTAGGACAAACATTCAAATCGATGATATGGAAGTATTGTGACCATCATGGGGGAGAAGGCGTTCCCTGGAAAATGCAGGCTCAACAGGCACAATGAATGGACCATCAGTGTGGACCCAGTGGTCTGTGAAAGAATCCTTCAGTGTGCTAGCACTAGTTGTGGAACCAAAAACAACCAATAGAGGCCCATGGTAGCAGTTGTGGGTGGGAGGTGGCACGCCACGGTGGTACACTAGACGAAAAGCCGAAATTGGATGGGGCAATGGCGCAACAAGAGAATCTGTCGGCCAAGATGATGGTTGGAGGTGGAATACGTGTTAACTAGATCACATAATAGGGTAGCAGACGCAGCACCGTGCCACGTCCCATGCGATGGGATGTGGTATCTTGACCATGGCAGAGGAGGTGCCTCATTGGGATCTGTGGTGCGATGGAGGGGAATGAACATGGCTCCCTGCCGCATCCAGCGAGGCATCCTAGTCCGACTCTTATATAATGGATGGGGCATGAACCCCCAACAGGCTGGACCACACTGGTGGGCAGAACCCACACTAGCAGGCTAGAACCGTGCCCTATTTGGGTCGGGCTGGACTAGTACGGGTCATTGGGCAACTCGGCATGTTGGACCCTTGGAAAACTAGGCTAGGTCCAACAAGGCCTATTGGGAATGAATCAATGTCTACGCTGAACCAGACCGACCCCAACCCACAATAGGCCAGGCCAGATCTTTCAGAATGAAACGGGGTATGTAGAACCCCCTAGACGGGTTGGTCGGGTCGGTCCGGCTGGGTCGGACTTGGCCCAATCGCAACTGGTCCTCTGGTTACTAAAATGCCCATATCATTCAAACCGCATGTCTGAATGATGAGACGTTTTGTGTATTGAGACACTCTGGAGGAGAAAAATATTTCAGCATGCATTGTGGTGACTTTCATGGACACTGAAAAGCGACCAATGGCTTAAGGAATGGTTCTCCCAAACACGCTATATACGGAACCCTACGGAGGGATGAGGCCTGAATACTGCCCAAGGATGTCCCAGTGGAAAGAAGCTATGTCTGACCCAACATTCCCATGGTGGGGAGCAGCTATGGGTGACCTGGAAGAACCAAGATACTCGATAGGAGGAGTACATTAGTTCAACAAATGTGGGAAGCGTCTCTGTGTGATTTGGATGACCCTTGGTGGGGAGCAGCTCTATGTGACCCAATATACCCAAGATACTCATTAGGGAAGAGAACCACAACAGTTCAATGTTAGAGGGAAGTGGCTCTTTGTGATCTAATAGGCCTACTATACTCGATTGAGAAGGAGTTCTCCAACAGGTGAGGAGTTTGAATTTTTTGACTATTGATGCTACTATTACTACTCTAGAATATACTTGGTCTGAGATGCCTTGTGTTTTGTGATTTAATTTGATAAATTCCATTTTGTTATATATTTTTGGTTTTGGGGTCCCTACTAAGTGTTGTGTTACTCACCCCTGCATGGGCTTTTCACACACGTGTTGTGTCTAGTTCAGACGACTGACTTTTCGACAGGGTTTATAGAAACCCCATCCTTTTACACATAACATTATATGATTTTAAGCATAATTATACATCAGTGTACAAGATAAGGATCATTTAGTCTAGTGTCTTGGAAGACGAGGTACACAAAACATAAAACATTGGGATAAAAAACATTTTTTTTAATCTCCATAATGAGCTCCAAACATCAAATTTTCTTATAAACTAGAATAGGATATCCTGGGGAAACACAAGAACAACAGGATGATCTAACAAGACCAGTACAGGAATGAACAAAAGAATAAAGATTAAAAACATGAGTTAGGAGTAATGACATAATGATATTAAAATAATGGAACATATTTAATAATAACAAATGAAAATGGGATCATATAAACATGGAATCATATAAATGTGGAAGAAACATAAAACATGACTTTAGTACGAGTCAAGGATAACCACCAATCCTATTTCCCATAGCAGTACGAGTCAAGGCTAACCGCCAATACCATTACACACCACATCTCATGAGAGTTAAATTTACCCGATTCATTAGAGCACTATCTGGGTGCACCCATCTCAACATATTCATGAATATTCTTGGCACATAAATAATAATAAATAATCAACAATACATAAATATAAGGGTTCCCATGGACATAATCGGGTACCACAATCATGACATAACGCATAACCAATGGACATCTCCTGAAAGTGTCCATAAAGGACAAGGATTAGTAAAGAAAAGAACATTCATATGGTAAATTATGAATATATCATGGTAAATGATGTCAACCAGAAGTTATAATATATAAGAAATATTTTTTATGAACATTAGCATTAAAACATTTTAGTGGAGTTTTAAGGAAAATAGAGCAGATCTTTTAAAATTGAAAAGAGGAAAATATTTTCTATAAAACCAGAATTGAACCAATATGGTTTTAGTAATAAAAATAATGATTTTATAGAGACAATGGTGGATTAAAATAGAGAACATAGTTCACTTGAAATCAGGTAAGAATTTGGGATGTTCCGTTAAAATAGTTTTGCTTATCTGAAAGAATTAAGGAGAGAATCACCAAAAAAACATGTATATCCCGGAAGGAGAATGAGGTAGGAATCTTGAAACATGATTTTGGTGCATATAAACAGAATTTCGAAGTTGTTCATTAAAATAATGTACAAATTATTTTTGGGTAAAAAAAAGATAGAGCAACCCAAAGGAATAAAGGTGGTTCAGGTAGAATCACTTACATTAAGCCTAATGGGGTTCTCCACTTGATGTTAATGACTATGATTATCAAATTAAGTTTATTAATTAATAATTTCAGATTCACTTATAAATGAAAATTATTTAGTAAAACCTGTTTTAGTTCATTCAAAACCTTTTGATTAGTTACGATGTTCAATTACATGGTTTGGGTCTGTTTTTTCATTGGTTCAAATGATCAGTTCACTTATATTCATATTCGAAATATCCTATAAAATGGGGATGATTGTATAGAATTGGAGTTATATGTTATTAGTAAAAATACATAAGGTTAAATGATTGTATATTCAATTTGGATACTTGGAATGATGAATAATCATTATTTAAATTATTTAATGATAACCGTTTGGGTTAATTTGATGGTTTTGACTACAAGGAACATGTTTTGTTTTATAAATAATAAACATGTGTAAAAAATGATTCCAGAACCATAAATGTGACATAATACATATTTTATGGTTTGGTTCTACCATTAAAATGGATACATGACCAGAATTCAATAAGGGAATTTATATTGAAAACCCATCATCCTTGAATATTCTAAATTATCACATATCAGATGGTGTCTTCATTTTTGGTATAAAATAATAGGAATTGAGAGATGATGAAGAATTATTTCTTTATCATGAAGACATTATACTACATGTAAGGTAATAGATTCATTACAACATTTTGATGAATGGAGGTGAGTAGAAGAATAAAATAATTGATCTTGAGAATAAAAGAAAAGATGAGAGATCCCTTATGAAAATTCGACAGCATAATGATATCGCTAAAAATTTCATAAAAATTAATTGATGAGAGAAAAAATTCATATCATCCTATGTAAATAAAATTTAATGTAATAGGGATAAATAATATTGAACCCCATCATATGATAATTGAAATTCATAGAGATAACATAAAATAAGTGATGACTGAAAGAGGAGGGTGAAAGGTTCCCTTACCTTGTAGAGTTGCTCCTAAAACCTAATGGTTGGGACCCTGAGGGAATGGTAACACCATGGGAGAGCCTCTAGGGAGTTAAAACTCCAGATCCATGAGGAGAATGGATTTGTAATTAATGAAAATGAATTGATTAGTGGGTATTTATAGTAAAATAGAGTGAATTGTTTATTAATATAAAAGACACCTCATTAGTGGTTTTTGTAAAACCATGGGCTTGACCATTGTATTTTCCCATGGTATTACCCAATTAGGACACCTAATATATTATTGTACTATAAAAAAGTCTACATGATTTTTTTTTAATTATCACAACATTATAAAGTCTTCAAATATACTGAGAACTCATAATGGTATTTTTACTATTAATAAAAAATTTACGTATTTTAAAAAAATCCCAAAAATTCACCCTAACCATTTTCCAGCATTTAGAATTCAAAAATGAACTCCATTTTTTGAAAATATTTTTTTAAATAATTTTAGTATAATTTTTTAAAAAAATCATATTTCATTCATCAAAATCAACATTAAAAAAATAACTCATTTTATAACACCTTGAAAAAATAATCAAGGTCTCATTAAATTATCATATTACCTTAAAGAAATAATGTAAAAATTTATGATTAAATTTTTTTAAAATAAATTGTCATTTTAAATAATTAATGTAAACCTAAATTTGTAAATAAAATATTTTTGAAATACAAAAATACCAATTCTTATACTATGAAAAATTTTAACTTTTATGATGTCAAAATTGTATTTGTACATTAAAGGGTGATGTTTCTATTTTTTTTGGCCAATTTTTTATTCATCACTATTCATAATGGTATTCTATTATTCATAAGGGTATGTTACTATTCCTAAAAAATTATATTTTCCTTATCAGAATCCAATAACTTACAGATCACAATTTTAGATGACCATTTTTCAAAATAAATAACACAAAAGTGACACAATTATGTTTTAAGGTCACATAATACATAGTAGTTCATTTTGTTTTGATTCAATTTTATTATATGACATAATTATAAGAAGGGATTCAATTGAAAACATTGGGTCATTACGTTCCTCCCCCTTTCAGAAATATCACCCTTGATATTCTATCATACATTCTAGGATATAAAATTGTGTGGTTACTTTTTTTTCATTGCATCCTTGAGTTCCCATGTTGCCTCTTCGTAGTTACGGATCCACCGTAATACCTTGACTAGGTGAGTAGTCTTGTTACATAGAACTTTATCTCTATAATCCAAGATATTCACTAGATTCTCCTCGTATGAAAGGCCATCCTCCAACTATACCACCTATGAAGAGAGTACATGTGAAGAGTCTGGTATGTAATTCTTTAATAAGGATACATGAAAGACATTTTGTACTTTGGACATGGTAGGTGGAAGTTCTAGTAGATAGGCCACAACTCTAACTCGATCAGGGATCTCAAAGGGGATGATGTACCAAGGATTTAGCTTCCCTTTTTTCCAAACCTCATGAACTTCTTCCATGGATTTATTTGTAGAAATACCATGTCTCCCACTTTGAATTCAACATCTCATAGACTATTGTCTACATCACTCTTTTGATGGATTTGGGTGGTATTTATGTGATACTGAATGGTGTTCACCTTCTCCACCATTTATTTTTCCATTTCTAGTCCTAATAGTTTATGCTCACTAACTTTATCCCAACAGGCTGGTGTTCTGCATCTTTTACCATAAAGTGCATCATATGGTTCCATTCAGATGCTCGATAAAAAACTATTGTTGTATGAGAATTTTTCCAGTGGAAGATGTTAGTACCATCCTCATTTGAATTCAATAAAACATGATCTCAACATATATTCCAATGTAAGAATAGTTCTCTTAGATTGACAATTAGTTTGAGGATGATGGGCCAAACTGAGTTTCAGTTCCATGATTAGAGCATGTTGAAGACATTTCCAAAACTTCGAGGTGAATCTCAGATCCCGGTCAAATACAATAGATAGTGAACCCATGAAACCTTACCAATTATTATATATATATATATCCATGCATGTTGATCCAATGAAAAGGCCTCTCAAATCGCTATTAAGTGAGCTATCTTCCTAAGATGTCCCGTAATGACCCATATAGCATTGTTTCTTCTCGATATCCTTGGATGTCCCGTGACAAGGTCCATGGTGATGTTCTCCCACTTCCATGTTGGTATGGGTAGTGGTTATCCCCTTAGACTACTGTCTTTTTGCCTTCACATTTTGACATACTAGGAACTTTGACGCATATTCAGCAATATCTGTTTTCATTTTGTCTGACCAAAAGTTCTTTCGGAGATATCGATACATGTTTGTGCTCCCAAGATGGATAAAGATGGCTGAGTTTTCTGCGTCATTCATAAGATCGTACATTATCTCTAGATTATATGGTACACATAATCATGACCCAAATCATACAACTCCTTCCTCATCAAATTTGAAATCATAAGATTTCCCATTTTTAATGGCTTCCACCCTTTCCAGAAAATCCACGTATTTTCCTTGATCATCCTTTATTTTCTTCATGAGATATGGTTGAGAAACAATTTGAGAATGGATTTATGATGTTACTCCCTTAATGATTCCCATTTCCCTCCTTTGAAAATATATGAGGATCAGATCCTTTTCAATTCTCATAATTGATAAAGCTGCATGATCCATTCTACTTAGGGCATTCACTTCCTTGTTTTCCTTAACGAGATGGTAGTAGATTGAGAATTAATAATCCTTGATGACCTCTATCCATATTCTCAGGCACATTTTAATGTCATTTTGTGTGAATATATATTTGAGAATCTTGTGATTAGTAAATATCTCATACTTCTTCTCCTAGAGATAAGGCCACCAGATTCTCAATACAATGATCACAACCACCAACTCCAAATCATGCATGGGATAGTTTTTCTTATGGATTTTTAGTTTCCTTGAGGTGTAGGCTATAAAATTATAATTCTATATCAACGCATAGCCTAATCCCTTCTTAGAATCATCAATATACACCAAAAAAAGTTCTCCACCTTCTAGGAGTGTGAGTATTGGTGTATTGGTTAGCCTTTTTTTCAACTCCTTGAAAAAGTATTCAAATTAATGAGTCCATAAAAACTTTACTCTCTTCCGTGTCATCTTGGTCATTGGTTTTGACAATCGTCAAACGTTCTTCACAAATTGATGATAATACCCAGCTAGACTCAGAAATTTACGTATCTCTATTACATATGTTGGCATGGGCCACTCTTCAATTGCCTTTGTCTTGAAAGGGTCCAAATATATCCATTTTCTAGTGATAACATTCCCTAGTAATGATACATCCTCCATCTAGAACTCATATTTATTGTACATTTCATACAACATCTCCCTACGCAAATTCTTTAACACAGTATTCAAATGCTACTCATGTTCCTACTTGCTCTTGGATTATATCAGAATATCATCCATAAAGACTACCACAAAATTGTTGAGGTAATCTCTAAAGAGTATTTTCATTAAATCCATGAAAATTCTTGGATCATTAGTGAGTCTGAAGGGAATAACTATAATCACATAGTGTCCATACCTCGTTTGAAAGGCAGTCTTGGGAGTATCTTCCATATTTACCTTTTAATTGGTGATATCCCAATCGAAGGTCCCCATTAAGGATATAACTGGCCCCTTAAAGCTGATTAAACAATTCATATTTTTGTGGAATGGGATACTTTTTCTTTATCATGATTCTATTGAGCTCACAATAATCAATGAAGAGGTGCATTGACCAATCCTTCTTCTTGACAAAGAGGAATGGACCACCCCATGGTGAAGCACTAGGTTTTATAAAACCATTATCTAAATTATCCTATAACTACTACTTCTAATCTTCCAGCTCTACAGTGGAAATTTTGTAAGGTTTCGTTGAGATAGGTAGTGATTCGGAGATAAGTTCAATTGATAATTCAACTTCTTGATCAAGAGGGAGACCATGCCACTCTTAAGGGAATACATCAGTGTAATACCTCATGATGGGAATGTCTTCAAGCATTATTCTCTCCTTTGTCTCAATCATTTGAGCTAGATAATATTGCTCATAAGGCCATAATATCCACACTTGAAATTATAATTCCAATAGATATTCATCATCCACCATACACTTGTAAATAATCGTAGGATTATTTGGGATGTGAAGAGTAATCTTCCTTTCACAATAGGTGATGTTGGATTTGTATAAAGATAACCAATCCATGCCCAAGATAGCATCAAACAACACTAAAGGAAGTATAACAAGAATTGGTGAGAGGTTTATTCCACAAATGTTGATTGAGAGGAGTTATAAACCATGGAATCAATAATTACCCTTTCACTATTCTCACAATTAACTTTTCCTTCAAATTTTGAGGTGGTGGTTGAATAGTTCTACTAAACTTGAGAGATATGAATGAATGTGTAGAACTAGAATCAAATATTATGTTCACTATTCTGGAATGAATAACCAGTGTACCTTTCACCACATCATTGTCGGATTCACCTAAGTTGTAGTGATATCATAATCCCTTTCTTATTTCCCTGGAAGTTGTTGTTGATTTCCTCTGAAAACCCTTAGATTAGAAAATCTATTTGCACAATTACCATGCTCCTTATAGTTGGAACACTACACCACTAGATGAGCGTTGATCTGAAACTTCTTTTCCACTTCCACATTAGTGGGATTTTTCATATCCCTTCGAATGTTTTTAGCCATATGACCAAACATTCCACATCTAAAGTAATTATTGGTTCACATTAAACAATTCCTAGGATTCTTCTTCCACTAAATTTTATAGGTGGGATAATCAGCCTTCTTTCCATCTTGGGATTGGTTTGTGGAACCACCCATGTCGTTATTTATTTTCCACTTCTTGTCACCAGGTCCACCAGACCACTAAGTGTTTCCACTCTCTATTTCAACCTTGAGGAAAAAACTAACAATCTCCTCATAACCGTCAAAGTCTCCAATAACCAACTCTTTTCATAGACTCAGCTTTAGACCGCTAAAGAAGTGATTCACATTATATTATATTGTTCCAAACAATGGTAGAGGCATACCTTGGAATCCTTGTGATGTTTCCTTCATATGCCCCAATGGACCCATCTTCCTTCTGCATGAGTCTGAGGAACTCTCTTTCCATCTTGAGATGGAGTGATCAAGGAAAATATTTATTTAAAAACATCCTCTTTTATTCCTCCCAATCCATGGAATCAATTTCCTCTTGGAACTTTTTATTCTTGATTAGTTTCCACCATTGATCAACTTCCCCATCAAAACGATAGACCAATAATACAACTTTCTATTCTTCTGAGCACTTAAGGATAGAGAATATCTTTTCAATGGATTTAATCCCTTGTTCCGCAAGGAGGGGATCTAAAGATCCAGTAAACATGGGAGGCATTTTACACATGAAGGATTCTACGAAAACTTGATCTCATCTTGGAGGAGGAGGGAATTACACATGATTCAAGTTATTATTCATAACATGATCCAAATGATCAAGTACTATCGTGAAGGTTGAGCACCCATTCCCATCATATCAAGCATATCATTTGGTAATTATTTAAATTCTCTTTCACATTGATTGTTGGAACATGTTCTTCTATTTCCCGCCATTAGCTATGAAAAATAATGTACAATTAGAGGGATTTAATACTTAGCTATTGAACATGAAAAAAATAAACTTTGAACATATGAGGATAAACTTATAAAGGATATGTATATCATAACTTGTGGTTCCTTATGTTCCAATATAGGTTATCCTTGATCTATTTATTATCATATATTATTATGGGGTTTTCTCTTAATAATTTTTTTTAACAAACTCATGAATTATCAAGGAATAACCCTCTATAGTGTCAATACCAAAAGTGAAATAAGTCTCAATGTCATGTTCAAGGATACCCTGAGTTAATCCCGAAACTCCTTGTTAGGCTTTTTACTCCTAGGTAAATTTTTTCCAGAGCCACCTCTACCTATTTGTATCCATACAGGGATGTATTTTATCGATAAACCAATTACTCAATACCTAACAAAACATAGGTTTGTTTTCTTATTCTTTGTCTCATCTTTAAGGTTCCCACAATGTTTCTCTATTAATAATCTCCAAAAATAACTGGAACATCATCTAATACAACCTATAGTGACCCTAGACTTTTACACATAACATTACATGATTTTTATCATAATTATACATCAGAGTACAAGCCAAGGGATATAAAGTCTAGTGTCTTAGAAGACTAGGTACAAGAAACATGAAACATGGTTCTAAAAAACACTTCCTTATTTAATATCGATAATGAGCTCCTAACTTCTATTGTGCTCATATAATAACATAGGATATCAGGGGGAAACACCTGAATTAAGTGATGAGCTAATTAGAACAGTAAGGGAATGAACATAAGAATGTATCTTAAGCACATGAGTTAGGATGCATGACATAATGATATCAAAATCATGGAACATATGGAATCATGACAGATAAATATTGGATCATATAAACATGGATTCATATAAATGTGGCAGAAACATAAAACATGACTTTAATATGAGTCGAGGCTAACCGCCAATCCGGGTTCACATTGTAGTATGGGTCAATGCTAACTGCCAACCCTATTTCACAATGAATCTCATGAGGCAGAACATTATCTAATTAATTGGAGCGCTATATGGGAACACCCATCTCAACATATTCATGAATATAATTTCCACATAAATAATCATACATAGAAAACCTACAAAAACATAAGGGTACCCATGGAAGGAATTGGGTACCACAATCATGAAATAACACATAACCAATCGACGTATCATGAAAGTGTCCATGAAGGAAAAGGATTAGAACATACATGGATATTAATAAGGTAAATTAGTCACATATCATGTTAAATTATGTCAAACATAAGTTAAAAAATATAAGAAATGTTTTTCAGAAACATTAGCATTAAAACATTTAAGTGCGGTTTTAAGGAAACTACAATATAGATTTTAAAATAGAAAAGAGGAAAATATTTTATATAAATCCAGGATTAAACCAAGAAGGTTTTTATAATAAAAATACTGAATTTATAAAGATAATGGTGGCCTAAAATATATGACATAGTGCACCTGATATGGGGTTAGAATTTGGGATGATCCCTTAAAATAGGTTTGCTTATCTGAAACATTTAAGGGGGGAATCACCTAAAAACATGTATATCCCTAAAAGAGAATGAGATATGGATCCTGAAACATGAGTTTGGTTCATTTAAACAGAATTTTGAAGTTGTTCATTAAAATAAGATACAACTTCTTTTGATGTTGTTCAATTTTATTATTACAATTTTATTAGGTCACGATCATTTACATTATAATTTCATTAATTATTTAAAATATTATAAATTATGTAATGATTATTATTAATTTATTAAAATTATTATTAAAATTTTAATAAATACTATATATATCACAATTTTATAATTAGTATATATACATCAAATATATTATAACTCAATTTAAAAAAATATACAAATACAAAATCTACATAAAAACACACACATATATATATATTATAAATATTTTAACTTATGGTTAATTTTGATTATAAATAAATTTTAATACGTTGAATTTATAATTTATAAATATAATTGGGTTCATATTTTTGAATTAATAATTAATTTGAATTCATAATTATTTTTAATTCTTAATTTTGGAATTTATAATTTTTACCCAATATGCATTTTAACAGTTGTGCGAGTCAGGAGTTTTTACAATATTTATATGAAATATTAATACTAATTGATTTTATTAATTCTAAATTTTATAAAAATTATTATGATTTTATAAAATATGTTATATATTATTATAAATTTTTATCAAATTTTTATTATATTATAATTATCACTAATATTTACAATGTATTAATAATAATGACTCAATAGATATTACATATTATAAACTATTTATTGATTTTTACTAATTATTTAAATTAATACTAAATTTTTAATGTTTAATATTTTTTTTGAATTTATAATAATTATTTATATTATTTATATTTTTTAACAAAATATTACCAAAAATTTAACCTAATTATTATTAACTATATTTTTCATAAATATTACATATTTGAAATTTTCGTTGTTTATCATTAAAAGAATTTTTTAACGTTTTTATAAAAAAATATTATATTAAATAAAATTTTATTAAAATGTTTTCTTTGAATTAATTTTCTCATCATTATTAAAAACCTATCAATTATATTTATTACAATTTTTATATATATACATATTACATAATTTCTTAATCAAATCTATTAACATTAAATTTTTTATTACTCACATGAGCACACGAAAAATGATTAATGTAAAAAATATTTATAAATAAAAAAATTAAAAGGTATATACATATATGCACATGTACAAAAATATTATTAATGAAAATATTTTTCTGAACAAATATTATTATAAACAAACATTTTGCATGTGAATAAATATTATTATAAATAAATATTATGTGCACAGACAAATATTATAAACAAGTTAATTAATTATTATAATGAAATATTATTAATTAAAATAAATTAGGGGGACAAAATTTATTATAAACTAATTAATTAATAAAAAACAATGATTATGCACACAAAAATTATTTTAAACAAATTAATTAATGAATAACAATGATTATACGCATGAAAATTATTATGAGCGTGTGAAAATATATTATGCACATAAAAATTATTATAATAAAAGTAATTAATTATGCATGCATGAACATATTATGTTATAGTATAAAAAAATTATATATACATTCATGTGTGTAAAAAAAATCGAACTGGGACATAAATGAAACAAATACCAAAACCAAAAAAAATAAATAACAAAGAATGGGGAAAATGTAATAAACTTCTAGCAACCCTAAAAAAACAAAAAAAAATTAAAATAAATCTTATTATTGATGAAACTATCATGTTCTCAATAAAATACTAAATTTCATCATATTTCACCAATAATCATATTTCAAATTTTAATATGAAATAATAACGTTCCATTAACCCTAAACACCAGAAAACTAATATATTAAGTTTAATTATATTGTAAAATATACAGTAGATCTATTTTAAACAACTCATGCATAACTATAAAACTCAAATCTGAGATAATAATATTAGATTAGCATTACTTGTGAAATAAATCTTCAAAATAGGGAAAATTTCTAAACCAGTGTTTTGTTAATTTATCACATCTAACCAAAATATGCAAAAAAATCTAATGAATGATAGAGAAAGAGTCCATACCTTGTAGATATGGTGTGAAATCACCCAAAAATAAGAAGAAATATAGTTTTTTGGGGCTTCATAGTTTGGTGTGATGCAAGGGTTCGGTCATAGTTCAGGAGAGGGAAATAAGAAGAGAGAATGTAGGAGAAAAGAGGCATTACATGACGATAAATCCAAAATCCATTTGTGATGGAGTAATCATAATGGAATAAATTCCTTAAAAAAAATTTTGGTCAAAATTATTTGTGATTTGTAGTGAATTCTATTTCAAATAATCTGTACTCAAAGGGTACTTATGATGGACTATGTAATCCCTCACAAATTTCCATCGTGAATTATTTTCACAATGGGTGGTGGTAAAATTCACCTAAACTAGTTGTGAAATATTTATAATTCCATCACAAATACTTACTATGTGCAACAGAATTCTTCCTCCATCGAAAATATATCCTTTTCATAGACTATTTATGATGGTAAAATTGTCTGTCGCAAATGTCCCATGTCCAATACATGAAATTCAGGAAGTTTCCATGAATTAAGGAATGAATTATTGAATCACATATAAGCCTGATTAGTTTTTTGGTGACTAAGATAAGTATACTAATACCCCAACTCCCTTCCATTGGATTGTTGAAGACAACTCTAAATAAACCTTAGTTTTTTTTTATATTTCCCTGACGAGTTGTTGAATAAATATTCCAATTGTCCTAAGCCAAGGTATTTACACACACATACATGATCCATGACTATGATTAAAATGTGTGAAGATTCTATAACTAGAAACTAATGTACCTCAAGGAATATGACCATGGTGATTTATTTTTTTAGCTTGATTATATATGAAATTATTTATTGAAATGTTTTATTGATGTTGGTTGTTTTTATATAAATGTTTTATATAAAATGATCATTTAACCAAGATTTAATATATCCTCCATCCTTATAAGAAATAATGATTTTTATTAAAATATTGAAATGTCTTTCCATGAATTGTGTATTTAAATTGAAATCATAGATGTTTAATTTTTTTAATTGATTATGGAACACTTGGTAAGACCATACATGGTTGTTTTGATCACACCCAAAATTTTCCATTAGGTGTATATATATTAGGTTATTCCAAGAATAGGGAAAGGGAAATAACCACATGGTTGTTGTGGGTGTTCTTGATCAATGGGACTCTGGAATGATGTAGGAGGATAGTATAGAAATGGTTCATTTGTTGGACATGGATTTTGAGACATTTCCTCATTAGATGTCATGTATTTTTTGATGCACCATTTTGAATTTTAATTTACCAAAATTATAATGGTACTTTCTCATTGATAAATGTTTGAATACCAACTATTTGTTGCTTTATTTGGAACTGTTTTGTATCTATGGATTTTTCTTATGTGAAAAAACACATTTCCCTAGATATTTGATTTGATTATTCTACGGAGATGTTTGAATAGTCTGTAGGAGGAAGCTACTAGGGATCTATATTAAGAGAATCCTCTAGTTAAATAGAGTTTGGTTTAGATAGTGGTGCATGGAGTCTATGCTCTTTGGAAGGTACATGTAAAAATTTATGTTTAGGGTATAACAGTGGAACCCTAAAGGGATGAATCTAGATATTTTTGAGGAGTCCCTTTTCAAAAATACATTAGATTTTAAAAGATAAAATGATACCCAATAGGGTCATTATTGGTTGAAAAATAAATATTTTCTTTTTTATTTTTTGGAAATTAATAATGTGATAAAAGTAATGTGTGCTACCTTCAAGATGGAAGGGAATAATAAAAGATAGTGGGATCTAATTGAGACAAATAAGAAACATGATATAATTTATTGGAAGGAATTTAGAGTTATTTCCACTTCTATAAATAATCCATGGTTTTGAAATATTCTATTGAGTTCCACTTCCATCAGTAAGGTGATAGGAATTTGAATCTCCATACAAACCACTTTGAAAAACTGAATTAGAATCAAGGATTCGAGATGGGTATTTGATATGATATATGATATAAGGTTTTTATGATGAATCTCACAACTTATATCGATGTGTTGGATAGATCTTTATAATATGATCTTGACCTAACTAATATGTTATGGTTAAATGGAGTTTCCTTTTGTCCTAGTGGTAGTTCAGTTGGTTACATTTAAGGAAATAGGAACTGTGATGAGTATTTTGGTGGATCTGCATATTTGGCATCATACAAACCACCTAATGTTCCTGGTTAATTCCCTTTTACTTTCTTTCAGTGTGTCAAGGTTGGGAATCCAAAACTGATTTTCACTGAGACACCAAATATTTTATGTTCATTCGAATGCACATGTCACATGTTGAAGATATGTGACATATTTTATGCCTCATATAGTGGAACTATATTATTATCTCCTAATAGTTTATTATTTTAATTAGATTAATCAATATCTAATATTTTCAAACCATAATGATCTAGAACTAATCTTCTTCATGAAGTGGAAGTGTCTCCAGAGAAAGCTAAAGCATGTCCAATAATATTGAGAGGTACCATCACTATAGGTTTATACTTATACAATTATTTATTTGATATTGGTACATCTCTATTGTTTATATTGACTCATATTTTTAATTTTTTAAATCATTATATGGAGATATTTTCATATATGATGGGTTTTACCATGACCCTTGGAACAAAGAGAGTGTAGGGTCTCTAATTTCCATCTTGTGTTACTCATAAGGCTTGAATTGACAATTAACATCATGAGGTCTCCATTTCTAATCCTGAAGGATTCTTTCATGTTTTAGGGAGAATTTTAATTTTGGTAAAGTGGAGAAAGAACTTATTTTCTAGATTTGGGAAGTGTAATATCAGTGTTTACATTTTTTATGGAGTATGAATACTGGAGAGTTGATCTCTGTCTAGTTTCCATCATGTTTCTTAATGTGTTTCTATTATATCTTTTTGGATTTCCATCAGTACAAAAGGTTGAGTTTTTCATTAACTTGACAATAGGTAATCATACAGTGTTTATCACATCTTATCATATGACCCCAGCTAAATTGAATGATTTTAAGAATCAAATGGATGAATTTATGGGAAGACAATTTATTCAGCTTAGTGATTCACCTTGGGAAACATCAGTTCATTTTTCAATGAAAGATGATATGACACATATCCTTTGTATTAATTAACAAAAACTCAATTTAGACGTTATAAATAATATGCAACAATTACCGTAGATTGTTGATTTTATTGATCATTCAAAAAGGGAAGTTAAAATCTTTAAAATCTAACATTAGTTAGGATATCACCAATTGAGAATTAAATAATCTGATAACCTGAAGACCACATTGAAATGATGGTATGGACATTTTTAGTCCTTTATCATTCATTTTTTAAATTGAACATTGATCCCACTGGGTTTTGGTGTTGATGAATAGTATACTCTATGCGTACCTCATTTATTTGATGGTAGCCTTTGTAGATTGTACCTTTTTTACTCTAAAACATAGCAGGACCATGTGTGTCATCTTATTGAAGTTATTAAAATTATAATAAGTCACTAATTTTATACCATGATATCAAAGTGTATTTTCTAGATTTAGGAGGTATAGTTCTTGGGGAACATGGTCTCAAAATATGGTTTTTTCAAATTAAAATGGTTAAGGTTGTTATGGCATGGGAGCAATATAAAACTGTTTTTGAGATTAAGGTATTTTTAAGTTTGTTGGTCTATTATCATTGTTTTGACCCTGATTCCTTGAATTGGAATTCTCTAATGAAATCCCTAACTCAAAAAGGATACAAGATAACATTGGATGAGAAATTTAATATTTTTTGTGGACTTGAAAAGTATTCTGATATCTATGTTAGTATTGACTCATCTAGAGGCTGGGTAGGACTATTTGCAATTTTATGATACATCAGGTTCATGTTTGGGATTCATTATTATGTAGTGTGATCATATTATAGAATATAGTTTCAGATATCTTAGGATGAATGAGAAGAATTACCTGACCCATGATCTTGATCTGACTTCTGTGAAGCATGATATTAAGAGTTGGAGGCATTACCTTTTTGTAGAATGGATTACCATTTACTCTGACCATAAGATCATGAGTTATATATTCTATCAAAAAAATTTGAACCATTAATAGATATGTTGGGTGGAGTACCTGTAGAATTTTTATTTCAAAATTTACTACACCCATGATACAGGGAATGATATAACTGATTCTTTGAGCAGGAAACATCTGAACCAATACCCAAAGGAATCATATAAAGAGTGGAATATAATGGATCTATTTACATTGTTTCATTTTGGAGGTCAATACGAAATGACTTAGAATATTCTAAGAAAATTTTAGATGGAATCCTCACTTAAGGAAATTATTATTCAGGAGTAGTAGCTTCATGATGAATTATGTGGAATTAGGGATTCTATTGATTGTGGGGAGACCATTAGTGGGTGGTTTTTATTCTCTAATGGTGTTATATATATCTATAATTGGTACGTTGTACGAATGGTAGTGAGGGATGTTGTGACGATTGATTTCCATAATTCTCAGTGGGAATTGAACCATTGAACCAATGTGATGTTCTTTTGTAAGAAATGTTGATTTTTGTGGCTAGGTATAATACATGACCTTGCTAAATTTGTTTATTATTATTATACATTTCAATAAGTCATGGTCAAGCAATAGAAATATTTACGGTTTCTTTATCCCCTTCCTAGGTCAACTTAAGATTAGAAATAGATGTATATGGATTTTATTTTTTGTTGCCTCATACCCCTTGAGGGATGAATGTGATATGTGTTATGATTGATCAACATAGAAAATAAAATTACTTTAAAAAAATTAAGGATACATCCAAAGTATAGGATTTTGGGATTCTCTATATCAAACAGATCAATAGATTTTAGGGAGATCAATCCAATATAGTCTTTAATTATGATCCATACTTTACATCTTAATTTAGGAGTGGACTTCTGGAGGAAATGGGATCCTGGATTAGTTTAATCATGATATATGATACATAGATGGATTTTCATATAAAAAATCTATTAAAATCCATGAGAACAAGATATGATCTTGTTTTTTCTACTTCAGTAGATATTGGGATGAAAATATGGGGATTATTGAGTTTTACTACAACACAAGTTACCAGTATTCTTTCAGAATGTATCCCTTTGAGTCATTCTATGGTAGGCCTTGTAGATATAATCATTGTCGGATAGGGAATGGTGAAGCTTCATTGGTTGGAAAATGTATGTTCCAAGAGTTGATGTTGAAGATTTTACTGATTCATTAATTAATTGTGAAAAATATTTGGAATAAATACTATAATGATCGCATATTTAGACCATCAGAGTTTTCTATTAGTAAATTTGTTTTTTTGGAGTTTCCCCTTTACTGGGACACTCACAAATTTAAAAATAGTGAAATTTTACATTAAGTTTTGTGGGTAATTTTGTGATTTTGGGAAGGTATAAAATGTGGATCACTATTTATCATTTCAAACATAGGTTAAATCATCCCAAAATGTATATCACATATCAATGATTGGAATGTATATCTCAAAACCTTCTCACGTCCTGATCTTGGAAGATCTTGAAGTCAATGTTGATTTATTCGTGGCCTAGAATCCCATTTTAATTATTGATTCAGATACAAAGGTTATTCCTAGGAAGTATATAACTTTGGCCTATGTACTATGAATGCATGGTTCTGATTTTCATGAGACTTGGGAGCATGAGGAATTGGTGAGAGGAAAGTAGACTCATCTCTTTGACATAGATTATTCTCGATAGGATTTTTGGGGGATGAAAGATTTTATTGTGGTGAGTTTGTAACATAATTTTATGACTTTCAGGTAAACATTATCCTTGTTATTTATCTCATCATTATTTGAGTACAATTTGAAGATTATTTTGGAGTTATGAGAAAAAATTAAAGTTATCTATAATAGATTGTGCTATGGTGGTAGGATTGTAGCATGGTGTAGCAGAGTCCTTCCTAGGTTCCACCAGGCAATGACATAGGGGAGTTTGAGCATGATTAGGGCTATGGTATATGTGTATTGTTGTTCCATGGAGACCTTGGATATTGTTTTTCAGATATACTAACATTTTAGCCACGACTACATCATGAAGAATGGGCTGGTCCATTGACCTTTTCTAGTGAGTGAGCCTTGTTGCGCTAGTGGAGTTGGCTATAGAGTGGTGATTTTAAGAGTGAATAATTTTTAATGGTTGGATATTTCATGGTATATGGGTTACTCTATGGTCTTACCATGGGTTAATTGAATTTGGGAGAGGTTTTTAGTTTGTTTTTGATGGTTGTTGGACTTGGATGGGATACAGTATATTTTATGATGGCTAAGCCATGGTATTAATATTTTTATCTTTTCTGCACCATGACTATATGGACTGTTGTGTGGTACATAAATTTATAGTTCTAAAGCTCTAATGTCCTATTTAATTCCAAAATTCTCCCACTAAAAACTCAATCAAACTTTTTGTATTTTAAATTCTCCCAAGAGGTGTTTTGGATCCTTAAACCTCCATTTTTCATGGATCATATTACCAAGGGATGTAGTTAATTCTTCTATAGTAATTAGAAATTCCACTTGTATTGGAATACATTTTCTACCTACTTATGTTTTTTAAGAGTGATGAATCACAATTTGGTTAATAGATTGGATACATGTTTTAATAGATGGTGTTTCTAGAAATTACCCTTTGATCTTCCATGTCTTCGACTCTCCATTTGCATCCCTTTTACGATTATTTGACCATTTGAACTCGTAATTAATTGAAGGTGGTTCAGTAATGATTCTTCCCTACAATTGAAACCACAAAATATTTATTTAATCAAATTTCATTTAAAATTGTTTTTATTTGATTTGAATTAAAAATTATTTCATGATTGATTTCAAAGGCATGTATTTATGAAATAAATTCACACTTTGGATGGTTTTGTGATATTGAATGATTTTGTAGAAAATATTAATTATGATAGAAATAATTTTAAAAAAGAAATATTTGACTTGGTTATGAAATTAAAGAATTAAATGAAATATTTTTTAAAAAGAATTAGTTTGATCATAACCAATGATTTGGTTTTAATATCGGGATGACAAGTTGAAATTGAGGTGATTTATTTTATTGTGATTTACTAATAAATTGATTGAAGCACAAGTGATCCTGAATGGTTGGTGGATGAAAAGGAAGATTATTATATGACTCTAACTACAAAAAATTGGATTTATGAAGAATACTATAACTAAACCTTATTCTGCATAACTTATACCTGATTAGATGTTGATTAATTAGTCCCATTGTCCCAAGCCCAGGGAAAAGTACACATATAATGATCCACAAAAATTGATTGAAAAGTGTCAAGTTCCTAGATCAAGAAACTTACATACATGAAGAAATATAACCATGGTTATTGTTTTTGTTGACTTGAGTATACTTGACATTATTTATATAACTATTTTATTCATTCCAGTTGTTTTTATATAAATGTTTTATATAATATGTTAAGTTAATCATAATTTGTTTTATATTATAGACATTGTATTAAAAATCCTTTTTTAATTAAAATATTTAAATTATATTCCATGTTTTTTTATTTAATATGAAAGCCTAAATGCTTTAATTATTATGAAATTTATTATGGAACACTTGGTGAGACCTTACTAGGATGTGTAGCTACCACCATACTTTTACCTTTAGGTGTTTATAGATTATGTTATTCCATGTTTGGGGAATAGGAAATATCCAACTCGTGGTGGTGTGTGTGCTTATTCTATGAGACTTTGGAGTGATGGATGTGAATAGTAGAGCTATGGTTCACTTATTGCATAGGGATTGTGAGGCTTTGTCTCATAATATGTTGTATCTTTTTTTATGTATCATTTTTTGTTTTATTTATATATATTTTATGTTAATTTCTCATTGAGGAGTGTTGGAATATATTTTTTTTGTTACATTATCTTATGTTGTTATGTATTGATGGGTTGTTCTTATTAAAGAAATCATTCCCTTTGATATTTGACATGATGCTATGTGCTAGTCTGCAAATCATGGGAATTAGGAAAGCCCTTTCAGATATCTATGGAGTGGATCAGTTATCAACGTAAAGGGTAACCAGTTTTTTTTGTGACACTTGAAGTTTTTATAGGAGAAGAGAGGAGATGCCATTTTATAAGTGGGGGAGGGAACCCACTTAGACATTTCCTAAAAGAATAAAAAAAGTTAAAGTTATTCCTAAGTAAAATTATTCGAAATAGAAATTTATTATATGTTGTGATAGGATAATTTTTAAATATTGATAAAAATGGATTTGGACAAGTTTAATTGGTAAATACACCCTTTACTTTTGGTTTAACACTTGGTAAATTTCTATTAACCTTAACTGTGATAATAAATTTTTATTATTTTTATTATTCATTATGATAAAAATTTATATGGAACTTATTATATAATGTTCATTATGATGATTAAAAATAATTAATATTTTTTAACAATTAAATTTATAGAAGTAAAATAATTCAATAAAAAATTAATTCGATAGATCTGATGAAAAATGATTTTCCAAAGAAAATGATTCCATTAGTATAAAAAAAATTTATATAAATATTAAATATAAAACTAATTATAATTACCTAAATTGGATTAATAATAATATAATTGAACTACTTTTACTTTTAATACATTTTAATTGAAATTTTAATTTTTAAATTCTTGAAAAAAAATAATTGATTCTAAAAAATCAGGTTTTTCACTATTAATCGAAAAATCAATTTTTTCAAAAAATTATGACATATAAAATTTAAGATAACTCTAACATGATGATTGGAAATTTTTATTTCATATTGTTATTTTTCAAAAATTAGACGAAATTAATTTTTATATAAGTGTTGAAAATTTAACGAAACCACTAATTATAAAAATAAAGTTTTAAGTATAAAAATATATTTATTATTAACCTAGAACTAGAAGAAATATTAGACAAATGATTTTTTTTATTTTATATAATATATAAATTTAATTAAAATAATTAATTAATAGTGATTAATTTAATTTATTAATATAAAAACAATTCACTCATAAAAACAGTTTTTTTTAAAAACTATTGCTTTTACTTTCAAATGATTTTTATATTTATTTCTAATTAATTTATAACCAAAGATTTTTTATTCTTATGTAAACCAGGTAATTTTAATAATTTGGTTAATTATATTCCTAGCCACAAATTTAATGGCTATTTTATAACTATCAAATTGAGTGGTTATATTTTAATAGTATGTTACAGTTTGTTTAAATTTGATATTGCATGTAATAGATGCTTTCAAGGAAGTTAAACTTATTTGAAAATAATATGTAATAAAATCTTAGGGATTTATATTCTACCCATCCAAAAAATCAATCTCACCCACAAAATTATATTACATTGGTACAAAAGACTGAGGATACTTTTTCCTCATTATATCCTTTGGTTAATATATATATATTCCCCAAATTGGTGGTTTCTTTATAAAAATTTGACCATGTGAGGGGTATTGTTTCATAGAACATTCTCTATGTGATCTAATATCTACACCAGTTGTTTCTCTTATGTAATTTAATTCTCTTGTAGTATCATCTACATGTTTAGTACATGTAAAGGATCATCTATGTACATCCTTAAGAGAGATACATGGAACAAATAATGTAGTTGAGAGAGGTTTGGTGGAATAATAAAATAATAATCTATAATATGTAATCGATCAAGAATATTAAAATGGCCAATATACCAAGGGATCATATTTTTTTTAAATATCATAATATTCTTCTATTGATAAATTCATTAAAAACATTCTAAAAAACATCAATGTCTAGATCACACTAACAATTGTGATTATAACTTTTTTGATGACTCTTTGATTCTTTGATATGTTGTTGAATGAGTCTAGATTTTTATACCATTTTTTTATCCATATCATTTCCTAATGTCTTTTGGTATCTCTATCTTATTCCCATCAAATCATAGTTATATTTTTCATTTCAATGTGGGATTCATAATATTTTATCTGAATTCATGAGGTAAATCTATTGACTTAATAAAACTCAAATATATGAAGGTGTAAATAACAATTTATTTTGAAACCAATTGAATAAGTATTTGAATAACCAATAGGGGTTGAATGTTTCTATCAAAATTAACATCTTTTTGAGGATGATGCATAGTTCTGAAACTAAAATCTGTATCAAGATCCTAAAAATACTTCTCTAGAACATCGAGGTAAACCTCACATGATGATCAAATATAATATAATATGGTTATCCATGATATATTAGGACTTACATAATATATATCCTAGAAATAGGATCTAGATTGAAATATTATCTTAAAAAATGAGGTGTGATACCTTTGTAAGCCACTCCACCACAACCCAAATAGAATTATTTCCTTTAGATATTTTGAGGAGTTTGTAAAAAACATCCAAATTTATGTCTTCCAATTTCCATTTTGGAATGGGTAATGTTTGTGAAATATAATTATAAATTTTCATCTTAGACATAAATCAATGACATACCAAGAAATTAAATACATAATTTACAATATATCTCTTCATGCCATATAATAATAAATATTATCTTAAATATTTATATATAGTCTTACATCCCAGATGAATTTATAATGAAGAAATATGAAGTTCATCCTAAAGAACCATCATCAAACTGGTATGGATGGAATGAATAAAGGGTTCTTTAAACCTTATTATTCCATCATAATCAATGACTAACTTGGGTACATTTTACACCTTCTTCAAAATATCTATGTCTTTGTTTTATGTATTTTTCATCATTATAGTAATAGTTGAATGAATACTCAGGTGAGAATGATTATATTTGCCAACATAATTTAAACTCTTCAAATCCATCCATTTAATGTCCATAAATACATTATCTTCTGTGAATATCATAATAGATAATCTAGCATAATCCTTTTGACTCAATGAATAAACCACCTTTTTCACTTTCCCATAGTGTTAATATGTTGATCATAGATAATATTTAATAATATATGAACATATTCTCTAGAATATATTATACCATTTTCTTGTGAATATGTAATTTTTACTTTTATGATCATTATATATATCACACCATTTCCTTTAAAGATAATATTATCATATCATTAATGTAAAAATTATCGTAGCTAACTCCAAAATAAGTGTTGGGAAATATTGTACATGAGAACGTATCCCAGTGCCTTCTTCGATGCATCACTCAAAGTTATAACACCTTTTCAATTGTTGGAAATGTATGAATATGTTAACTTAATAACCTTCTATTATGATACTTGAAATTTCCATCACATTCATTTATCTATAGAAACATGGCTCCCATTAAAGTTGACTTAGTGTGTAGATTTTATAGTCATGAGAAATTATTAACAAACTATCAATAATATATAGACAAACCAAGAAAAGTTAATATTTCAGTCATCGTTTTTGGTCTGGGCCAATTTACCAAAACTTTGGTTTTTGATGGATATATATATATATTCTCTCTTGAGATTATATGAAAAAAATGAAACTTTATGTTGCCATAATTCACACTTGGTAAATTTTTACTACAACTTCTCTTTCCTTATGGTATTTAGTATAATTATAAAAAGAACTTTATTATATAATGTTATATTTCAATATATAAGAATATTATCCTTAAATAATACTACAAAGTGATCAAAGTAATACCTAAACAATCTATTCATTAAATCCACATCGATTTTGGTGACATTAGTAATACCAAATTGTATAAATATATATTCATAGTGTGTATACCTTTTATGAAACATATTTTTGGTTATATCATCACTCCTGAACATCAATTAATGATATCAAAAATAGAGACCCATTTGGAAAAGTATTGAGCTCTACACAGTTGATCGAACAAGTCAAAAACATGGGTAAGAAAATACTAGTTCTTGACTTGGATTTGGATTAGTTCCCAATTTTCATTGTAGAATCATATCAATCCATGTTTCTTCTTAAAAAATATTAGGTTCACCCCAAGGAGACACCATTGGATAAATAAATACCTTTTCAAAATTCTCTTGATGTTTCTTCTTTGATTCATGGAACTGAATCAAGTTCATTCCATATGGAGCCATTAAAATAAGTGCAAGACATGGTAAGAGTTATATTGTTACGTCAGCTTCATGATTGAGTGTAAGACTAAGAAAAAAATTCTAAAAATACAACAAAAAAATCCTGAATAATAAAAATATCATCGAAGTTGAGTTTTTACCCAAAAATGTGATATAAATACTCCTTTTAAATAGGATTCCAAAATATTACAATGGTTTATATTTTCAATAGATGTTTTTATTCATCCACAGAATGATAAATCAGAAATGGATCATTTGGATTATCAAATATTACTTTCTCCACGTTAAAATTGATATAGCATCTATATAAAGAAATATAAACCATTCCTAGAATCTAAAAAAATTCAACTAGAAGATGATTTAAAAAAAATAGGTATAAAATTCCCACAAATAACAATTATGATAGAACTATATACTTGAGTTGTGACCATTGTCCCATTAGAAATTTTCAAGGCTAACCAAATATAAATTCATTGATCTAATAATTGAATAACCTTTGAAAATTTCTTAGATATAAATGAGTGGGTAGGGACCAAATCAAATAACAAATTAACTTGTCTGGGGTGGATACTAAGTATACCATTAACTAATTAATTATTGAAGCCCACATAAAAAGAAATGAAAACATGATATTTTCATTTATTTATTTGATATTATGTGGTTTCTGATGCTGATCATCATCATAATCATTCATATTCATGCGCTTATCGGAATAATGACCAAACTCTTTGAATTTAATGAATTAGAGCATGTTTGGTGCATTATCGGTTGTCTTTTTCTATTCCATTGCATTAATTGGCCCATTCATTGTCATTTTTCATTAAAGGGATTTATGAAAAACACTTACACATTAAAAAACCTAGAAATTCCATTGAATTTTTCCCTAATTGTTTCTTCCCACATTCCTATCATGTTGATGGATTTAGTTTCTATCCACCATGTGATTTATTCGTGTTTCCATGAGACTTAGTCTTTAATTTCTTATCAAAACCATGGGAATATTGGGAATATTTAATTTCCAAATCTAACTTGAGTACACATAAAATTACTTCCTAATAAAAACTGAAGTCAGTTATATATACCTTTATTTAGAGACATGATTTTATGATATGAAAGAATCAACCAACCTTGCTATCAGGATGGTTGATAATATCTGAATCAAACCTCACAAGTGTAATAAAAATTTCTCCATAGGAACCAATATATATTCATCATCCTTCTACTATACATTAGGGAATTAATTATCTAATTTGTATGAATAATATAAGGATATTACTTATTGAATAATAATCTCTTAATATAATCCCACTCTAGGAATTAATTTTATTCCTGTTGGATAATATTCATAATTAGATTATACCATTAATATTTTTTATCTTCCAAATGATAGATAAAAAAATTAATTTTCATTCTTCGAACACTGCATAATGGTGAGTGTATTTTCTATTGTACTGATCAATTTATGAATTACTAATAGATCTATATACCCACCTAATGGAGGTGGATATTTTTTTATGATGGATAAACTGAATATTTTTACTAACTTTTTTCATTTGTATGTTTATCATGATTCATATATTTAGAATGTTTCAAAATATTAAAAACAAGATTACCTATTCCAACTCCCACAACATTTGGTTATTTGAGTTGAAAACCCATTGTATTATCCATCATATGCATTTTTAAATAAATATCTCATGGTTCAAACCATTGACCAAAACCAAAATACAATGTGTAATAAATAATAAACATAGTTAGAAACTAAATGGTAATGAATTTTTTTGGATTTATAAATCTGAGCACCATGTTTTTATCCTATAACACCCTATGTTAAACCATGGTCATTCATGGTCACAATCCATTTAAATACTTCATGATTTGTAAAGTGTTTTTTATTTCCAAAACAAAACTCTTAGGAATATCAAACTAGGTGTCAAACAGATACCATTTTAAAACTCTAGGAGATGATCAAGTCAAATTTCAATTCATATTTTTACTTTTATTACCCTTAAGATGATCAATTTTAGATCTACATCCACTTATAGTATACAAACAAGGATTTATTTCCATGAAAACCTTAAACTATATTTTTTACCTAATATTTTGGATGATATCCTACACTTTATGATATCCCCATGGTTTTCAACAATTTTTATAACCCTAATATAAACATTTTAACTAAAACATGGTCATTTCCAACTATTTTAGCCATTACTTTCATATATACATATTACATATTTTTAGTTTAATACTAAATACATTTCAAAAATACTCTCCCAAGGGATATAAAGGCATAATGTATTTAGAGACTAGATAAACAATATTATTATTTCAAGAATTATATTCATAATATAAAATAAAAATATTCCAAATCAGTACAATATATATAAATACCCTACTTAAAACCATTCTTTATAACATGGGGAAAGAAAACAAAATAAAGGGAATGCTCATAATCTCAGTATTGATAAACATGAAAGATATCAATCGATGATCATATGTGAGAATAATATTTTTATAAGGGTATAAGATTAGGAATATAACTTACAAAATTATTACCCAAACTATCAGGGACCCTATACAAGATTAATGAAATAGTAATTATCATTTTAAAAGAAATGAATCTTATAAGTGATAAATCATTATAAATAAATCATGAACTATATGATCATGTAATATAAGTGTGTCACCTTCATTAGTATAAAAACTATTTTATCTGTCAAGGTTAAAAATCTAGACCTTTAAATCATAACAGATTAGGAATCAACACATGTTTCCCATAGTAGATTAATCAAGTCAACTTTTTTTCCATAACAAATCAATCACATCAACTTTTTTCACATAATGAATCATGCCCATCAACTTTTCTCCCATAGAGGATTAATAACATCAACTTGTTTCCCCTAGAAGACAAATAACAAAAAAAAACTTCACCATTATTATCTAATGAGTTATAATAATTTTCCCAATTCAATTGGGGGATATATAATTACATTACCACATGTTATATAATGAAAAATACACATATTTATTCCATAAAATAATTAAACATTAATTGTATTATGAAATAATAACCTTTTAAAAGAAATAGGTTTTCATAAACAATTTATCAACCCATCTTTTCATAACTCATGGAAAATAAATGGGCTCCATAAAAGTATCATCGCGATAATTATAAAAAATCAAGATAAAGAATAAGAATGGTTTGATTGGATGATATCCCTAAAAAATCAAAATCAATAACAATGGTTGTTTATTTATTTTTTTAAATTCAATAAAAACATCAATAAATATTTTTCGGTAAATATCCTTTCCACTTTGAAAATAAAATTTTTAAAAATGAAGTTTAAAAAATATTATAGAAATAATTTTTTTTTGAAAATAAAATAGGAAACATACAAAAAAATAATTAATTTATTAAATGTTATGATATTGTTTAATTACATTCTTGTATCATAATATTAATGTAAACATTCCATTCATTTTATTAAAAAAATGTAAAAAACTAACATTCTTGGAAAATGGAAAAAATGAATTATTTATAATTTTTTAAAAACAAATTAAAAAGAGAAAAAATTTCTTTAATAAATCAATAGAGAGTAGTAAAAAAATGAGTGTAGTTTTAGAAAAAATTAACATGAAAGAGAACAGATTTTAAATCAAATAGAGAAATAATGTTGATTTTTATTAAAAATATTCTTTTAGTCGCTTTAGTTACAAAAGAGAAGAAAATAAAAGGAAAACAAGTATTATCCAGAAATAAATTTAGCGGATCAAAATTCATGAGTATATTGAGAGATATATATTAATATTTCATCATCTTATCTTAACCATAAACAATCCTATTAAATAGGGATATTTTAATTTAAAACCCTTAACACTTTGAAAAAATTTGAATAAAAAACTCCTAAAAGAAAAAATTTAGATGTATATAAATATCCACTTAATTTACATTGTAATAAACATATAATACATTCTAGTTCATAATATTAATCCCATAAAATAAATAAGCGGTGAATGTGGCATGTGTCTCATTGAAGTAAAAGTGAGACGAAATCCATTACCGCATGTCTCAATATTATTAATACATATTATAACCTCCTATATTATAAATACATGTTTATAATAAATATATTGTAGATCCATAATAAAATATATCATACCCTTAGTGAATCACTCATAACCTTTTACCAAAATTTTATCAACAATGTTCTATAAAAGTCACTATTTCATGTGATAATTACTTCATTTTTCATGTATATTTCGGTTTGGTAGATTTGGTCCTTATACCTTGATTATTTTTATATAATATAATCAATTTTAATCATTAAATAAATTTAATATAAATTCATTATATATATATATATATTCATCCATAAAATAATAAATAGAGAAATAAATTACACCATTCATGGAGACAGTAGGCTGTACATATGAATAAACACTATTTCCATTTTTTGATGAATGGAATGAAATAAAGGTAAATAATAATAAAACATTATTGAATAATTTATATTTCATAAATATAATATATATTCAATAATCCTATCCTTATAACCATATTTATCAAAATAAAATGGAAATGTATCACATTCCTTTAGGGAGGTTTTTGTCCCCACATACACATGAGCGATATAATCATTTTCCAACAAATTGTAAGGTAAGAAAATAAATTTGATATTATAATTTTAAGATTTTTTTTTTATTTTTTAAATATCATATATATATATATATATTAAATTTATCATTATATCCATCCATGAGAGGTAGTGATGGAAAACAAATTATATTAGTTAATTAGGTGATAGTTGCATGTACATACAATGGATGAATTTATTTCCCATTTTATGGAAGAGGATATGTATGTAGATTATGAATTAACATAAAAAAAATGAGTATATTTTATTTTATCATGTTATTAGATGTTCATTTATGAATTATATTTTATAGAGGTGAAAGATGAAATAAAAAAAACATGCTCAATTATGAACTATGCATCTTCTTGGAAAAACCACTTTAGGTTATGACTAAAATATTTCTTAAGAGGGTTTTAAAATTAAAATAAAAAATATTATAGGATGTTGGAAGGTATTTATGTATGTTTTATTCATATGGATTTTTTGATCCATATGTATCATTATATGTGGTGAGGAGAAATGAGGATATGTCCTTCTAAAGTACGGGGGGGGGGGGTGACCCAGGTGAACTTTCTTAAACGAATAACAAATAATATTTACTATATAAAAAATTATTCCAAATGACCATATATTTTATGGTTTGATTTAATAATTTTCAAATATATCCATCTAATACTAATTATTCATGATTAATTAGAAAACTTACGAATATCATTTAGTTTAACCCATGTTAAATCTTTTTTAAAAACAATCAAGGAAATTAGTTTTTACATTTTTTAAATATCATTATGAAAAATAAAGATAAATTTATTATATTATATTAATTATTTTGACAGAAAATATGAAATATAATTTATAAAAAATTAAATCCACAAAATTAGTAGATTATTATTTTTAATTAAACGCATAGATGCGAAGAAAAAATTATTTTCTAAATAAAGATTTTCCACAAGAAATTTTTTTTCATGTAATTATTCAACATGTGACTGATTCCAATGAAATAGATAAGATTAATAATACTATAATTTAACTAATTTTACTTATAATCCATTTTAAAAAAATGGAACTTTTTATATTCTTTAAAAGAAATTAAATTTTTTTAAGAAAAATATATATATTTCCCAATTCATCAAAACATTAATCATTTAATTAAATTATAAAAAAATTATTATATGATAATTTTGAACTAATGATTTAAACAAGGAGTTCATTTGGATTTTTTTCTAAAAGTATCGAAAATTAATTTTAAAATAAGTGTGGAAAACAAGATGAAACCACATTTTAAACAAATATTTTTTAATCCTAAAACTGGATTGAATCTCACCCCATGATTAGTAGAAATTAGATATGAATTATTATAAATTTTATTCAATATAATGTATAAATTTAATTGAAATAATTCACTAATAGTGATTAATTTAATTTATTATTATAAAAAACAATGCATGCATAAAAAATGGGTTTTCGTGTAAATGATTCATTAATGTTCAAAAGATTTTTATTTTCATTTATAAAAAAATGATAAATAATGAATTTTTTATAGATTTTTAAGACATAATTTTCATAATTTCGTTAGTCCTATTACGTTATTACAATATTAAAATATAGGTTATAACTATAACTTTAAATAATAATATTTTAATTGTATATCATGGTTCATTTAAACTCATTATTGCATGTAACACAATATATAGAAGAAATTACATTTATTTAAACAATATTTCATAAAATCACATGGTGTTAAATATAATTAAAAATAATTCCAATATTATTGTCTAAATTTTACTCTTTTAACTATAGTTGAATATTTACAAATTCTTTTGGGTTAATTTATCATCTAAGCATTAATCTATTTCAAATAGATGTATTGATTTTTTCTATCATGGTAATGTTAAAGAAGATGTTTATATTGGACAATATTCTAGTTTATTAGCATATACATTTTCTATAATATTTATATAGATTTATCATATAACTGTACCAACTTAAACATTCCCTGAGAACATGGTGTGATATATTATCAAGAATATTTACATAAAAAATAAATTTTTAAAGAAATGAACGATCAAACACTATTTGTTAAGAATGTTTTTAATGATTACATAATTATAAAAATCTATGTTGATTACATCATTTTTTGAGAAACCTAAAAATTAAATGAAAAATATTTTTTTGGAACTTATGAAAACTCAAATTGTGATAAGTATGATGGATAATAATTATTTATTAATTGGATTACAAATAATATAGAGGTTGAAAAGAACTATCTTAACTTAAAATATGTATATCATATATATTTTTTAAGAATTTTTGTTTAAATAATGCTTCATGTATTAATAATTAGGTTGGTACCTCCTATAAGTTTGATCCCAAGGAATCTAGGAAAATCATTCACCAAGATGAGTTTAGAGAGATGATCAAAAGATTAATATACTTGATATATGTTTGACGTAACAATATACAGTTTGTGTGACTGTGTTAAAGGTTCCAAGATGATAATAAATAATACCATTTTAATGTAGTTAAATAGATATTCCGTTATATAAAATATTCTACAGAACATGGATTGAATTACTCATTTGGAACCATGATTGGAGAAACTCAAATAAAATATTAAATTGTTATCGAAGGTACTAGAAGGGTACTTCTAGAATATTTCAATTTATCGATGAAGATTTGTTCTCATGGTCTAGAAAGAAGAAACATTCAGTTTTTTCTTTCCACTACCAAAGATGAATACGTGGTTGATTGAAATTTTTGTACTCAATTTTTTGGGATGGATAACAAACATATAGATTTTAGTTTTAGTTATAATCGAATAAAATTATTTTATAATAGCACAAATGACATAAATTTTTATAATAACCTGTAACATCATTCCCAGTATAAACACCTAAAAATAATTCATTACTTACATTTGAACCATACATGAATGGGGATATTATTCTATATTTATTATAATTGAGGATAATTCTAAAAAAAATTTAAAAAGGTTTTTAATTTTTGATATTTTTTTAATATATTAAATAGGGTTTAGGATTGAGAAGTGAAATTTTTTCATAAGTTCCACTTATTATTTCAGAATCTTCTGACCTTGAAAGAATATTCAAGAAAGTGGGAGAAATTATTTTTCTATAATTAATCTATAATTTCATATAGGTACTTCATTTATTCTAGATATTAATTGAATTTAAATTATTATATTCTATTAGAATATAATTTAGAACCACGCCATTTTAATCTATATCTGTTAGTTTATTAAATAGTGGTTAACTTTTGGATGATATATTATACATATTTCTTCTATTCATATCTTCAGTCCCACCTTGGGTTTTTGTGATTAAATTATTTTCTTACATTTTTGAGTTTATTTTTATGTATCCCTGTGTATAAAATGACAATTTATTAGTTTAATTTTATATATTCTCACTATACTAAAATTAATTTACATATTTTTTAGTATACATTAACATACCCTAGAGGTTACTCTTATGTCTGTAAAATATTGATTGTTTCTTAAATATTATATAGTGTATCTTACATCGTGAGATTTCATTCATAATTTTACTACTCCTTAGGGATATTTTTTGATTTTTTTAACCCTTGTACAGGGATTAAATTTTTTTATGAGTTTCAATGGATGATGAAAAGATTTTTTTAATAAAACACTGTAAAACATATTTATCAGAAAATGATCAATATAAGGTATTAGAAGATAGCATTAAAAACTCTATTTTTATACTTTATACTTAATGTCTTCATTTTTACATAATACGAATTACTTTTTCTATCTTTTTACTTCTTAAATGGGAGGAATCTTGAATATTGTTTCTTTTAAAATGGGAGAAAGATATAAAATTCTAGAATAATTATAATAATTTAATAAGAAATTAAATATGAGAGATTATAAAGACTTATGATGATTTATTAAGTGGATAAAAAATTAGATGTAACTAAAGGAGACATCAGAGAGTGATATCCATGAGTAATAATTTATGGAAGAAAAGTTTTGTCTTACAAGTTATCTCTATATCAAGACATGGATTAAATTTCATGAACATTATAGAAAAATTTTCAATTTTCATTAATCTTAATTATCATAACTACCATATATATTATTATTGGTTTCTTAACGACACATCTTTGTTTGGTTATTATTGAAAATAACAAAGGAGGAGTGTTTAAATATGATCATATAAACTATATGTTTTACTTTTGTTATGTAATATTTGGTCATGGTATAATTAATTTTTCATTATGATGATTTATTTTATTAATGGTTTTTTGTTTATTTAATATGGGGAGTTTTTTTATTAAATATAATGGTTTTTATAAAGGTATTGGTTTGTTAATACCAACCATTTATGTTTCATTAAGGGGAGATTTTAGTCTCAAATATGTCACACCTAAGGGGAGATTGATTGGAACATAAATGGAGATTTATATTAAACATTTTTATTAATCATAACCTTTTATTTGTGTCTTGAGATTGTCAAAAAGGGGATAAAATTTTGTTAAATGAATCTTCCATGTCATTTATATAGAAATTTATAATTCACTTCAAATTATTAATTAATTAATTTTTTTATTTAGTAAGGTAACATTTATGTATACATAACGTCTTATTCTATATTATGTTGAATTTATGTGAACTGTCTAATATAAAGATAATAAGAAATGTAAAATTAATTTTTTTCCAATAGAAGATAAAGATTCTGTTTTGGCCTCTGATTCAATTTCTGTAGAACCTGAAAATATCAGAATTTTAGTATTAGAGTTCATTACAATATAATTTATAAATTCAATCAAGGACTTCATGGAATATAAGATATAGAGTAATAAATCTATTATTCTATTTCAAAAAATATGATTATTATTAAATATGTTCATCATCTCAATACATTCAAGTGATTGATGTTTTTAAACATTACTTTTGTGGTTATAGAGAAACCATTGTAATTTTTTTCTTTGTAAATATATAGGTTCTATTTTTATTTTTATTTTTCTGATAATAGTGATTGGTGAGATTATAGGTAGGGAATACTTTTCTTAATATAATCTAGACCAATGATTCATTTCTGATATTATTATACTATTTTAGAAATTTTTTGAGGATATTATAGGGATTTAACATTTATACCAATAGTGGTAATCTAAAAGGATCTTTGGTATAGAGTTATGTTGTTCTGATACTTTGTCGAAGAAATTCCAAGTAAAAACATGATACCTTCTGATGGATTTTGTCAATGAACACCTAGTTTGGGGATTTAATACCTCTATTGTAGTTATAAAAACACCTACTACTTTTGGATAATAAGAAAGTGTTTATTTTAATGGATTTTTCTATTTAATAATATCTTTTGAAGGAGTGTTAATATTGTTATCAAATACTACATGTTTTTTGTAATATGAACCAATTATTCTTATTTATAGTTATATTTCATTACTGGTTAAGTTGGATTAACTTATGATAGTTTATTTTCCACTTAATATACTAGTTTTCCAGGTTGTAATTTGATGTCATACAAAATTATAACATTCAATCAACATATATTATAGTGGGGTAAAATTTTGAGGGGAATTGTTGAAATAAATTCACCTATATCAAAGTTTACATAGACTTACTTATATGAGAAAATAGTTGGTTTCACCACATATTTTTTTGAGGATGGGGCTATACTATCCTCCGAAGATTGGAAGCAATTTTTACTACAATGTATCTCTATTGTAGCTTACACATTTACAGTAAAGTGGATAATTTTTTTCTATTCCACATTATCATCATTATTATTCATGAGTACCTCCACACTTTTCATTTGATGGATCTTTGAGTGTTCGTTATTCTAGTGATAATTACTTTAATTGAGTAGGTTGCTTTAGAATTTATGATCTATATAATTTCTTTTTCAATGATTCATCTTGGATGGATAAAAAATTAGTCTCGTCCACATGATTCATAAATAGTCTTAGTGGAAATCTATCACTTTTATAGAGACAATTTTTTTTGAGATATTTCATCAATAAACACTCATTTTCCCATATTGTGCTTCCTCATTATTCCACTATAAACAGATACATTGACCATGAATCAAGATATTTACAATAAATAGTAGTAAAACTTATGTATTTGTAGATGAATGTCATGTTTGTAACATGTCCATTCTCTTAGGATATATTTAAATCTATCCCATGTTTTAAATGTTGATTCTCCATCATGTTTCAGGATGTAATAGATATCAGTATGTTGATTCTAGGTTATAATTGACATAAATTACAAATCAAGAAAATGATTATGTTATTTATCCTAATTTATAATTATCCTAATTGGGTAACTCTTCAACTTATCCTCTATATATTCATTGAGTAAATATTAGAATACTCTCAATTGAATGGAATATGTAGATATTCAATTATGTCTAAAAAATTATTAGATTTCAATTAAATTTAGAAAATGGAATTATGGATCATTACTATATTTCTCAATTAATTTTCCTAAATTCCTAGTAAACTACATTAGGATAAAAATTATGTTGTATTTTTTTCATCGTAATTGGATGGAAAAGAAATCTTCGATTTTCTCCATACATAGATGATAAACCACAATCCTTAATAACTATAGCTTGATGACCTTATATGCTACATTTTTGGTATCTATTGAAGAATTTGTCATAAAATCCATCATGTTTATAATGATTATGATGATTTTCTTGGGTGAGACATCAACATGTTTAGAGTAACTACTTGATCAATGGGATTTACATAAGTGTATACTGAGAATCAGCACTCTATGATCATGTTATATGTGTCCAAGTCCAAAAATAATCTTCTTACATAGATAGAAGTGACATATCCTATTCGTATAAAAAATAAAAAAATAGAAATGATATACAAGTAGAAAAAGATAATGAAAAATATTTTTGAAGACTAGTGTTTAGAGTGCATGTTTGTTTTAGTGTTAAACCCAGAGATCATGAAGTTCCTAATAAAGGCCTGACTTTATGAAGATGAATTCGATTCATGGGAAATTCAAGATGTATATGTGTGATTACACCAAATGTTGGAACCTTGTTTTAATGAATGATTTACAGGAGCCTTAGGATGTCAAATATATTGATGTATTCTAGATGGTATGTAAATAATAGAAGTTTAGTGACATCAGCTAAAATTATTATTTGGTAAGGTAGAGCATAGTAGATGCAGTGTTTGGGAATACTAAGAGATGAAATCTACCAATTAATTTAGTTTGAGAGTCATTCAGGTATTTTGAGGATGATTTGAGGTGAATTGTAGGGTATGATATTGATAGATGAAGGGAAGTCCAACAGATCAGTGATAAAAGTTTTGAAGTTCTATACATTTTTGAAGTCACTGATAAGGGGATGTGGAAAATATACCCATAGAGAAAATGTTAATCAATGTATTCATCATGGATAGAGGTTACACTACACTATTCCCCAAGATTGAACTACCATAATGTTAATTTATAAAGAAATCATAGGTTTCTTAATGAAATAAATGGATTCTCGTGTTCTTTAGGTATTGGTAATGACTGGATGATTTAATTAGGCCATATATAAGATGTCCATTAGTACACTTATATAGGGTATGTGGATGAATAACTAAAGAAAATAACATAAACTAATAGTGAGAATATGAGGCCATACTAGAAACATAAATTGGCTCTAAAGTAATTCAATATAGGTGAATCAAGGTGTTAGAGGTTGAAATATAGAAGGATGAAGACCGAATAACGGATACACTAAAGGATATAGTTGCATTAAAAATGTAGTGAGATATATTACATAAGTATTACTAGGGTTTTTAGATATTTACCTTCCCTTGTAACATAAACATATTTTTTTGGTATAAAAGAGGTTTTACCATTCCCTTGTTGATGATGGGTGAATGTCCAAACAAGGATATCGCTTATATGCATTATGTTTATATATTTTTCTCTTTCATTAGTTCATGTTATTAAAGTGATTGATCATGTGTATCTTATCATAAGGAGGATAGTGAGTTGATTGGTACTATAGAAATCCAGGGTGATGATGGATCAGTGTAGTGGCAAGGGTGTGAGGTCTTCCCATGTTGGTCTTCAAAGTCATGGGTGTTAAAATTCTTGGTAGCTACATTTTTAAGATTGGTTGATGTCCTACTACACTGGATAAATGGGAATATGAGTTACCCATTAATGGGTTTTTTCCACAAATCATCCCCAACATGAGGTATTAAAGGGTTTCGATGGAGATTTTTTTCATGGAAACATGGGGATATTGGATGGAATATTACATGGTTTCTCATAATTAAGTGGTCCTTCAAGTTACCGAAATGATATCACTAGAAGATGGAGGTGGTATGAGAAAGTTGTCTAGATATAATATTTCTTATTTGATGTATGAGGTATATGGTTTTTTTCATTTATTATGTGGAATTATAGAGTATAGTGTAATAATAATAAAATTCTAATGGAATCTGATGACACCTTACGTGGACCAGAGTTTTCATATTGAAGATCATATTTGTAGGGGAAAGAGTTTGATTGGTTATGATTAAAATGATAATATATACTTTTTATGGTGGTTTTATAGTTTAGTTTGATTGAGAATTAAGTCAGAATAAAAATTAAATTTATGTCTATAACAACACACATATGGATTTTTCTGGAGGTTTTCATTAGATATAATGCATGTTCTTAGAAGGAGTTGTTAGAAGAGAAGTCAGTTAGACCAAAGAAAATCTATAGAAGATCAAAATGTTTGTTACCTAGATATTAGAAATATGTAGGTTTTATAACCTAAAACTAATAGGTGTGATTACAAGTTATTATTTGTTCACTCAGGCTCATATTAATAAGAATATGTGGCCTAAAATAGTTCTTATGTTCAATGGAAAATGGTTAGTGGAGGAATAGGAGAAATGTGGAAGTGAATGGTTGAATCCACATTGAGGGGGGATTTGTGATAATGGAAAATATGGATAAGATATAAATACTACAAATTTGATGACTAATAAGAGTATTGACATATTAAAATTCCATTTTCTATATGATGGAATCTAAGGTATGGTTATCATAAGGGCACCAGAGTGATACCGGAGAAATGTTAATAATCTATAAGTTATATAAATTATTTTTGGAAGATGAAGAGTTAAATATTCATTAGTAAGAATAGTATACAAGTTGTATTGGACTGTACTATAGAAGTCCATTGTACTTATAATAACTTCATTTGAAATCCAAAAAATATCCCTGATGAAAATCGACCATAAGATGGTCCATGTGATGAGAGTGAAGAGAAATAGTCAAAGATCCATAAGGTGAATCTTGGAATAAACTTATGATGTACGCCTTTAGGAAATTATTCTCTCATGTTCGGGTATACGAAATATATATACATGGACCATGTTGAAGATGATGAAATTAAAACCCCATGTCCGGGTGCAGATTTATTTGTGATGTTTCTATGTGACACCCCATGCTTCTACAGTACGTTTCCCTTTGAATAATGCAATATATTGCATTGTGCACAACTTCGAGATTCTAACACAACACGACCAATAAAACTAGCCATTATGAATAGTAATACCCACTTTTCAATAATTTATAAATTATATTTTTCAAAATGGACTTCATTTTTAAATTCAGAATATCGAAATTATCTTAGGGTGAATTTTTGGTATTTTTTGAAAAATTTAAATTTCTGATAAATAGTTAAAAAATTTGTATTATTGGTTAAAACGTACTGTTTATTTAAATAATTATTTATTTTATTTATATTTATTTTAGGTCAAAAGAGTATCATAATCCCTATATCAGTTCAATGTAATTCATTGGAGTCATTTTATAATAAGCTTAGATATATAAAAATTTTATTGAACTTTTTATCATCTTTTACCCACCTCCTAGGATCATTTGAAAATTTGAATAAAACATAATTTTACCACTTCTGTGAGTTGAATTTCAAAAATCTGAGGGAAACGGTTGACATTAGTAAGTAAAATGTTGTTCAATAAGAAGAAAATACTTTTTTTTGTGAATAGAAACTTCTTACTTTTATTTACCACGATTAAAAGTTAATAGGGGAATTAAGGGTGAATATGATATTATAATTACCCTAAAACTTGTCCTATTTCTATTGGATAAGTATAATTCGACCAAAAACAACCTTATGAATAAAATATGACCCCCTTTGGTCCACGTGGACAAGATTAGGACATTTATTATTATATTATTTAAAGAAGTGTTAAAAGAGTTAAATTCAATGTTTAATAACTAATCCGTTTTTAATATAGGGTTACACACAATATAAACTCAACAATAAAAATTAATTAGAAATATAAAAATATTTCCTACATAATGGTATTTTATTTATAATTTTTATACATTAAATAATTAATTTTATTTATGACATAATGATGATGTTGAAATTACCTTATTAATGAAATATTAAAGTAATTGATATTATAAATATCAAAATAAATGTAAATTGAATCTTATATTGAATTAAACTAAATTTAATGGTTAATTTAACAGTTTAGAGTTGGTTAAATAAATTACATTCAAATTGATAATGTTTTTATGGATTTCAAAAAAATCAAATAATAAATAGTGTCAAAAGTGACATAATTGTGTTTTTAAAACAATACTATATTATTAATTGAAATAATATTCTTAAAAATATAAGTATCAGCAAAAATACATAGATAAGGTTATATATATTAATAATGAACCACATGGGGTTTTCTAGGCTTGTTATAGTAAGTTTATTAACCGTGTAATATAAAAATACCAAGAGACATGGTAAATGTCAAACAATTTAACTAAGAGTTAAATCTAAAAGATAAGGTTAATATGATGACCCAAACCTTTATAAAACCTATTGGTTGATATTATTTCCACACATCCCCACCATATCCTCGAAATAAATCATTTTAGAGACATTAGAAACTGAAAATTATTTTATTATAAAATAATATTTCATGCTTTTCCTAAAGTGACCCTCACCTCTCTTATAAAAGTGTACTTCCACTTCTCTTAATTTTGCACATCCAAAGCCATTTGAGGTATCCTACCCCTACCAAAATATCCTCCCAAATTTCCTCCCTTCATCCTAGTGGCCTTAATTTTGTCCTAAATCATTTTTAAGGAGCCCTTTTGTTCAAATCGAAATGAAGAACCCGAAGAGGTGGTAAATATTTCATCACATCTTTCAAGTACTTTTCTTCTTCCACTTCCTCATTATTTGTTGTTTCCATTATAAATAATAACTACAGTATCTTCTATATGCTGTGATGTTATTATATAAATTGTACAACCATATTAATTATTCTATCCATCACGTGAATGATAAAGTCACTAGACGTGCGTACATACGACTTACTGTCTCCACATCGTGGTGTAGTTTGTCATTCAAAAACATTATTTTTTGGATTGGTATAATAATGTGTATAAATGATGTAAATAATAAATATAAAATTTTAATTATTCTTTATATATGATATAACATCCAATTAGACACAAATTCACCATCAATATAATGATATTTTTGCTCATGCGTACGTATAGATTACCATCTCCACAAACGCAATGAGATTCATTACCTATTGTAATCATTCAAGAATTATTTTCCTTTTAGGAATAAAAATAATGTTTCAGAACACAATGTATTTCTGTATATGAATAAAATACAAACTATCCATAATAAACATGGCTAATGTAACAAATAATATAAAGGAAAACGAATCAGTTAACACCCGTAACGATGATACTACTGAAATATTATTAACAAAGAAATATTATAGGATTATATGTGATATTATACTCATGTATATTATTATAAATTAATTTAAATAATAGTGTTTTAACTATTATAAAAAGGTTAACATACAATCTACTAAGTAAAAGTACAAGGTAAGGGTTAATTTCACAATCTCTTTATTATCCAAGGTTGTTTTTACGTAATTATATAATCAGACCTCTTTATCATCCACATCTATGTTCTCTTAAAAATGTATTTAAATTTTTTTTACTATTTACTAGACAATGCTTTAATATCATTTATTCCTTTATTTGAACTTATATGTTTTTAAATGAATCTTTCTGTCATTTTTCCAAACAAGGTACTATATGCCATTTTAGTCAAAATTAAGGTAAGAATGTATTTTTTCTAACTTATACAAATGGTGAAACTAGTTTCAGCCACTATTAAATCATCTATTCTTCCCTTAAAAGATTATAATAATAATTCTGAAATAAAATATTTCTTTATAATTACATGACATCTGAATTATTTCAAAATAGAAAGAGATATTTCTCTAAAAAAGTTATGATTTCATCTATGTCACCATTCATTGATGGATTTTAAACCGTTTTGAAGTTGATTTATTATGACCCAAATCATCTATATTATTTTGATGGTTTTTTTATATATTTTATTTTCGATGTGTTATTTTTATACCATTCATTTTTATGGATAATGTATGGATATTTCTTATGCTAGTTTTAATATGAATATTTGTGTTACTTTTAAGAATTTTTCATATGAGGAATGCATTAGACTTTATATGTGACATGTGAAGCTCGTTATAACTCCTCGAAGCATAAGTAGGTCTCTGGAGACAAATAGTGTCTTGGAAAAAGGCCTTTAAAAATCCTTATTTTTAGTCTTAGCACAATTCATTGACTATGTGGTTATGAAGTCTGGCATTTTGCATTCCATCATTATGAAAGTGGCTATTGATATTGATGAGATTATTTGAATTGAATAATATACAGGTGAATAATTAAATGGAATTATTTGATTTATATTGCCCATATTATGTATATTTTTTTGTTTATATGTCTTATGTTTTATCCTTATACATTTCCTTAATCATTTATGCATATTTATGAAACAGTCTATTATATTATTATCCTTACTGAGAAAATGAGCTCACCCCTTTCTATGTTTTATTTTTCCCAATATGTGAAGAAGTATTTTATGGATGATCTGTAAGGATAGGCTAAAGATATAAGTGTGTAAAAAAGGGGACAAAATGTTTATGATGTTTTTATTTCATGATGTAATGTACAACTTATGAATCTATATAGAACTTACAAAGCTACTAAACTGACTAGTCATTCGGGATTTAATCCATTGTGATCATTCCAATGTTATGTAATAACACACTAACTCTGGGTAACTAGGATCTGGGCATTACAGTTTGTACCCAAGGATGTTTAGCAACAATCATGGAAACTAGATTTAGAATAACTCTGATTAGAGAACATTACGCTATGATAAACATTGAGGATTAATATAGAATAACTTCCTAGAATTTTGGTAATGTAGATATTTTGTTTATTTTCAATGAAATACATCCTTGTCTAGATACAAGAATATAGAGGTAGCTCTAGAATAGATATACCTAGGGGTAAAACCCAAAAACACTACTTTGAGAAAGACTCAAATGAGAACTGGTGCATGGAAATGGTCCGTACTGCACTGTTAGTTATGACACACCTGGGGGATATGCTTAGGATAATTTGTAACACCCCAGGTAAATAAAGAATATGACGTTTTCATATTTATCCATATTTGTGAATAAAATATTAATATGACTTTAAATGAGACTCTATACTCGATGGCGTACCCAACACGCAACAACGAGTTTCTTGGGAATCTTACGTTGCACTCTAATAATAAAATAATATTATTTTAAATGGTAGTTAACATGTAGCCGTTGTATTGGCGGGAATGGATATAAATAACTAAAATATTATTATATATGTTTTTAAAATGTTTTTACATATATCCAACAAAAGATAAAGGCTCAAAATACGGAAAGAATTCAATTTTAGGCGTATATGCCCTAGTTTTCACTAAAGGTTCACTTATCGCCTTTTGATGGAGAACCATAATTAAATATAGTTTTTCTCACTCTTATAAATTCTATTGGACCAAATAAAACTATTCTTAAGAATCGGGACCTCACAATTTACTTTGTGTAAATTTTTGGTATCTTTCCGATAAAGTGCATTTTTTAATGAATAGTGTAAAATGTTGTATTTTAATTCAAAACGTCTTTTTAATTTAATTTATTTATATGATAATATTATCTGTTTAATTGGTTTTAAAGTGAAATTAGAATATATTTTTACCATTTAATCCAATGGTGGTCATTGGAATAAATTTCACTTTGAAATTAGACTTAAACTGGTGTCAATCTTTTGATACTTATTGTTTTATAAAAACACGCTATTTGCTCTGACAGCGGGAATTAATTATTAAATTAATTAATGTGACTTATATGTTTTGAATTTTTTAAAATAGACTTCATTTTTGAATTCGGAATATCAAATATAGGTTAGGGTGAATTTTTGGTAATTTTCTGAAAAACTCCAATTTTTTTTTGAATAGTGAAACCACTAAGTCGTAATCAAGCAAACTGATTTTTCAGTTAAATGAAAGTTTACCACTAATGTGTATTGAATTTTGAAAATCCAACATATATGGTTGTCATTATTATATAAAATGTGGTTCAATGGGATGAAAATATTTTTTTTGGTGAATAGTATCTTTTTTTCATTAATCGCAATTAGAGGTAATTAGTGTAATTTAAGGTAAAAATGATATTATAAAAATATGAAAACACCATGAAACTTGTCCTACCTCTATTGGAAGAGTCACGGCCAACCAAGACAACCCATGGATCGATTTAGGGGAACCTATAGAGCCTCTTGGGTGAGATAATGACTTTAATGCCTTTTTTTAAATAAAGATGAAAATAACACTTACATAAATTGTTTTACTTAAAAAAAATTTAGAAGGGGTTAAACTAATCCTATTTTTGTCTATAAATACTATTTGTAATGATAAATAAATTTCATACATCAGGATATTATTTTTATAATTTTTATACATTAAATAAATTAATTTAATTATGACATCATGATGATGCAACAATGACCTCATTAATGAACATTTTAAATAAAATGAAATGATAATATAAAATCTAAGACCTACACTTGTCCAAAAACTATCGGATGGAAATATTTCGAAGCCTTATCATCTTATATTCGAAATATATCAATGTGGGACCTTAGAAATTCGATACACTTTTGAAAATAAAATAATAGTTTCATGATTTCCAAAAGTGCCCCTCCTCTCCTCTTATAAAAGGCCCCCACCTCTACCACATTTCACACACTCCTCAAGCCTTTGGATCGGCTATCCCCTGACCATTTACTCTCTACACATCCCTATCCTCATCCTAGAGGATTCCCTTTTGGCATAATCCTTTCAAACGAACCCTTTAGGCTCAAATCAAAAGGAGTTACACTTTTAAAGGTAATTCATTCTCTCATGTTAATTTGTTTTATTTTGCTTCTCCAACCCCCTAAACTCTTTTTATTTACTTCTATTGTAACAAACTCAGTATCTTAAATATACTAGTATGTTTTTATAAGATTTATTTGATCTAAACGCTCACACAACTACATCAAATGGTTTAAGAACATACAGTTACCGTGGATGGCGAAATTCTGCCTCCCGAAACGATGATTGTTCAATACTCATTTAACACCTTCAAAGGAAGCCATTATGATGTCACTATTTTTATATATGATATATAATATGTTTATTCTTTCCTTAAGCCTCTTTATTTTTCATTTATGGAATACCATTATTTATTCCATTATGGGTATACACGATATCTTCATTTTAGGAAGTGCGGACTACCGCCCCTCAAAGTGATGTGATTCGTTAATGCCATACGTGGGACATATAAAGGATGGATTTAATGTTATTATATATGATGTTATACTGAAATTATAATATACCTATATATCATTATTATTAATTTCCATTAAAGTATGTGATAGAAATGAAAGTAGCGTTCATGCGTACGTACGACTTACCGTCTCCATGAACGGTGCATTTCATTTCTTATCCCCAAATGTAATGTACTATTATATGTAAATGTATATAATGGATATATATGACGAATGATACATCTAAATTATGAATATAATTCTGGAATTAAAATATACATACCTCTCATTTAGTTTTAGTTCCATTAATATGACAAAGAAATGAAAGTAGCGTTCATGCGTACGTATAGCTTACCGTCTCCATGAACGGTGCATTTCATTTCTTACCTCTAAATTATTATGTAATATTATAAATACATGTATATGGTGGATATATATGATATATATGCTATCCAAATCAGGAATGTCATTCTGTATATAAAGAACATTTGACCACACGAACAACATGTAATTGTAAGAAGTCCACTTTCGACTTAAGAACCAAATATCGACAAAACAAACACTATTAACTTAAATGATTACATAATGTTTATAACATGAAAATAAGTGATCTAAAAGGAATAATGAACTAGAAAAAGGTTCTTAATAAAGTGGAAATTAACTCAAGATTATTATTCAGGAGATTAAAGAACGATCGAGTCAAGTCGGACCCGTGGTAAGGGATCCTACTCCTCTCTTTCTTTTTAAGTACACACTTTTATGTCATTCCTTTTAAAGCTCATCCTTCTTGTTATTGGGACGATATTTTATATTACTATTACTTTAATTTTTATGTTCATGTGATGAGACACCCTATTCTCTCTCATCAATCCATTTTGGACGTTTTGAGTGGCACCGTTAGGCTGCCGAATTTTCGTAAGAGATCTAACCTATCTCTTTCTTTTTAAGTACTATCCTTTATGTCACTTGTTTTAATCTCCTATTTGTTATGATGGGGGATGTTATTTTATATTCCTCTTGATGTACATTTTATTGTAATATGATGAGAGACCCTATTTGATCTCATCAATCCATTTTTGGAAGCTTTAAGTGGCGCTGTTAGGCTGCTGAGTTTTCGTAAGGGATTTTTTTATCTCACTTTTATTCCTGTGAGATTTATGCTACATTTGCAACAATTTACTTTGAGTGGTGTATGTACTGACCATTATTTTAATCATTGTGTAAAATTCTTTCATTTATGAGTATTTACATCAATGTTGTATTGTTCTTCTTTCACGGGGCGTATGTTTCAAAAGATACCCATGTCGGTAAGGGAACCTTTCACCCCCCTCTTTTTAAAAGACTTATTTTGTTTGGTCTTTTATTTTACATATTTTTGTGTTGGGGTATGTTCTCATATACCCTTATTGATGTAAATTTTATGTCCAAGTGATGATTTATCCTTTTTTTTATCTCTCATCAACTCATTTTGAGGTGACGCCGTTAGGCTTTCAAGGAAACTTCTTAACCCAATTTCGATTTCATTGGGTTCAACATGTAGTTATTGAATATGTCATCCTTTGAATATGTGTGAATGACCTTTGATTATTTTACACTTAATATCCTCTTATATTTGGTATATTCGTTTGCAACACATAATTATGTAATTTATTTATCCTTAAACCAAGGATACCGTCTTTGTAAGGGACTTCATCTCAATCTCCTTTCATTGAAGCATATTTTGTTTTATACACAACCTTCTTTTATACGGTGTATAAACCTCTTTGAATTTTACTTTTATCCAAAAGGAATCTTTTTTATACGAAGCGTTTTACTAAATGACAAAAGGGAATGTTTTTGTCGTATGTATGCGGCGACAACGACTTCTCCGCTGCCGTGATCGTTATTTGAGTTTCGGCTTCCTCTACAAGCCATACCTTATTTTTAAAAGAAAAATAAATACCATGTTTTAATTTTCTTTTATTTTGGTATTCAAAATGGTTTTCATAATGTTTTTATATCAATGTGTTGTATTGATATCTTGTGATTGAAAGGTGGAAATGTTATGTTTCCTTTATACAAGTTTTATGTGATTCGATTATGTTGTGGTTCTTGGGAATTATTATAAAGACGGGTGGTTTTGTGATAAACTAAGGGAGGGTGAGCCGGATATAGCTCTCCAATGCATTGGGTAACACGAAGGAGTGAAACGTTGAGGTTTCTACAAATCGATTTAAGGAATATATTGGTATGGGTATTCCAAACGTAACCAAGAGGGTTACTCCCTACGTAAGAATGTTATGAATGCCTCAAGTTACCTTTATGTCATATGATTTCTATGATTTGTTCATGATTTAATGAGGTATGTTAATGTGCCTATGTTTTATGGGTAAAGTATGATTTCATTCTTATGTATATATGAACTCATGTTTCCTTTCCATATTTTTATAACCCTTAATGAGCTTTTTATGCTCATCCCAAGTTTTTGAAATGTTTTTCACAGGTCAAGGGAAAGGTACATGATGTGATGATAGTGTCAAGGATGTGTCAAGAAAGAATCCGTGTTTTATTTTAAATATGTTTCCCATGATGGGAAGAATGAATATTGTGTTTTATGTAACCACTTTGTTTAAATGTGGAATGTAATGAAAGTTTCATGATCTAATTCTCTAAAACTCTAATCCTGAAAAGATCCTCAATGTGTAATCTTATAATAACTCAAGATTAAGTAAGGTTTAAGGCTGGGGCCTTATAGTTGGTATCAAAGGTCGGTTTAGATAACTTTAGAGGTTAGGGTATTATTTAAGCATACGTGACATTACCATAATGGTTAGGATTTCAGAAAGAGTCCTAGTTTTAGATAAAGTGAATTAGTAAGTGTATCTTAGTGTTTACCTTCCTCATTATTACATGATGGTTTTTTTGATATACTCACACTGACATTTCTGTTTTTAGTGAATGGCTGGATGTCGCAGGCACCAAAGTGACTATTGGTTTGAAGGAAACTGTGGTGGTTCTCTGATTAAGAGACTCGATGAAATGGGGTATTCAATGAGGAAACTCGTGGTTGTTCTAAACCAACTATCAAGGAGTCATGATCAACCACGTGAACCTTGGTATGTTCTATAATGCATCATGTACGAGATGACCAATAGATGTGGAACTTCAGGTAATAATTAAAAAGGTAACCATTAGGGTTTATATGATCCTTACTTTTGAGGTAATTATGGGTTATTATATGTTATGATGGAAAATGAAAGGCATGAGATAAACTTGAGGTTAAAATATGTTATGTTTATTTTTGAAGATTTTATCTCGTTTTGGGAAATGTTTTGAGAATTATATTGTTTTGAAAAAATGAAAACACACAGACCATGTGATAACCCGTCGCGTCGGACAATGCTGCGGGAATCGAACCCACAACCAAAGTGCGACTGGTATTTATCGCCTACCACTGGACTACACGAAGTCCCTGGTTAGTTTGACTGATTCTTTCTAGTTATATGATTTTATGAATTAAGAGTAAGTTGATTTTGGGTTATTTATGAAAATGATTAACCTATCATGGAGGATATGTGATTAGGTTAATTACTTTTCAATACGAGACTTTAGGAGCAACTAATGTTGTTTGGAGATAAATGTTACGATTTAACTTGGAAGACTATGTGACTAAATCCTTAAAATATTTGGGTTTCAATCATAGATTGGTTTTGTTTGAAGAATTTTATGGGCAAATTGTTTATTTAATGGTCCTCGTTGAACTTTGGGTTTTGTTGGACAAATTTTGGAGGTTAAGAATTGATTTTCTTTTTATAATGGGTTATCCTTTTTTAGATTATCTGGTCTTGTACTAGCCTTTTTGGTTGTGGTTTTGGTTAAAGTCTAAAGACATGTGAAGTATATAGTTCTCTTTTTTGGATTAGTTGATTCTCTAAAAGTTGATTATAGTACTCTTAATGTGAACAAGTCTTCCTAAATACTCGCCTTTTGGAGAAAATATGAGTTTGTGTAAGGACTCTAATAAAAGTTGAAAGTCAACATGATAAGTGATTATGTTTCATTATGAATAAATTCCCCAATAAAAATTATCTTAAAACAAAAATGTTTTCTATTAACTTTTCCTACTGGTGAATCGAATACCGTTTAACCCATCACAAGTTTGTGATTTTTTTATTGTTAACTTTCTCCTAAACATGTTTTCTATCACTGTTCATCAGAACATGACCCTGTGTTTTCTCCTCCATTTCCATGTTTTCATACTTGGAATCCTAGTATGGGTTATCTCAGGTGACCTTTGTACTTATCTTTCTTTATTTTAAAGTGATTTTTTTACCGACTCTTCTTCCGATGTGGGACTTTCAAGGATGTTTCCAAGCCTAATTTTAAAATTGCAAGGACGCAATTCCCAAAAGGGGGGAAGGATGTAACACCCCCGGTAAATAAAGAATATGACATTTTCATGTTTATCCATATTTGTGAATAAAATATTAATATGACTTTAAAGGGGACGCTATGCTCGATGGCATACCCAACACGCAACAACGAGTTTTTTGGGAATCTTACGTTGGACTCTAATAATAAAATAATATTATTTTAAATAGTAGTTAACATGTAGCTGTTGTATTTGCGGGAATGGATAGAAATAACTAAAATATTATTATATATGTTTTTTAAATGTTTTTACATATATCCAACAAAAGATAAAGGCTTAAAATACGTAATGAATTCAATTTTAGGCGTATATGCCCTAGTTTTCACTAAAGGTTCACTTATCGCCTTTTGATGGAGAACCATCATTAAATATAGTTTTGCTCACTCTTATACATTATATTGGACCAAATAAAACTATTCTTAAGAATCGGGACATCAAAATTCACATTGTGTAAATTTTTGGTATCTTTCCGATAAAGTGCATTTTTTTAATGAATAGTGTAAAATGTTGTATTTTAATTCAAAACCTCTTTTTAATCTAATTTATTTATATGATTAGATTATCTCATGAATTGGTTTTAAAGTGAAATTAGAATATATTTTTACCATTTAATCCAATGGTGGTCATTGGAATAAATTTCACAATGAAATTAGACTTAAACTGGTGTCAATCTTTTGATACTTATTGTTTTATAAAAACACGCTATTTGCTCTGACAGCGGGAATTAATTATTAAATTAATTAATGTGACTTATATGTTTTGAATTTTTTAAAAAAGACTTCATTTTTGAATTCGGAATATCAAATATAGATTAGGGTGAATTTTTGGTAATTTTCTGAAAAACTCCAATTTTTGATGAATAGTGAAAACACTAAGTGGTAATCAAGCAAACTGATTTTTTAGATAAATGAAATTTTACCACTAATGTGTTTTCAATTTTGAAAATCCTACATACATGGTTGTTATTAGTATGTAAAATGTGGTTCAATGGGATGAAAATAATTTTTTTGGTGAATAGTAACTTTTATTCATTAATCGTGATTAGAGGTAATTAGTGTAATTTAAGGTAAAAATGATATTATAAAAATATGAAAACACCATGAAATTTGTCCTACACCTATTTGATGAGTCATGGCCTACCAATACAACCCATGGGTCAATTTAGGGGACCCTATGGAGCCTCTTGGGTGAGATAATGACTTTAATGCCATTTTTTTAAATAAAGGTGAAAATGACACTAACATAGATTGTTTTACTAATACAATTTTTAGAAGGGGTTATACTAATCATATTTTTGTATATAAATACTCTTTAGAAAGATAAAAAGATTTCCTACATCAGGATATATTTTTTATAATTTTTAAACATTAAATAAATTAATTTAATGATGACATCATGATGATGCAACGATGACCTCATTAATGAACTGTTTAAATAAAATGAAACGATAATATAAATTCTAAGACCTAAAATTGCCCAAAAACTATTGGATGGGAATAGTTCTAAGACTTATCATATTATATTCAAAATATATCAATGTGGGACCTTAGAAATTCGAAAAACGTTTGAAAATAAAATAATAGTTTCATGATTTCCAAAAGTGCCCCTCCTCTCCTCTTATAAAAGGCCCCCACCTCTACCTCATTTCACACACTCCTCAAGCCTTTGGCTCGGCCATCCCCTGAACATTTACTCTCTAAACATCCATATCCTCATCCTAAAGGATTCAATTTGGGCAGAATCCTTTAAAAGGAAGCCTTTAGGATCAAATCAAAAAGAGTGGCACTTTTAAAGGTAATTCATTCTCTCATGTTCATTTGTTTTATTTTGCTTCTACAACCCCCTAAAATCTTTTTATTTACTTCTTTTGTAACAACACCAGTATCTTAAATATACTAGGATGTTTTTATAAGATTTATTTGAGCTACACTCTCACACAACTACATCAACTGGTTAAAGAACATACGGTTTCCGTGGATGGCGAAATTCTGCCTCCCGAAACGATGATTGTTCAATACTCATTTAACACCTTAAAAGGTGTCCATTATGATGTCAATATTTTTATATATGATATATAATATTTTTATTCTTTCTTTAAGATTATTTATTTTTCATTTACGTCATACCATTATTGATTCCATTATGGGTATACACGATATCTTCATTTTAGGAAGTGCGGACTACCGCCCCCTTAAAGTGATGTGATTCGTTAATGCCATATGTGGGACGTATAAAGGATGGATTTAATGTTATTATATATGATGTTATACTGGAATTATAATATACCTATATATCATTATTATTTCTTTCCATTAATGTATGAGATAGAAATGAAAGTAGTGTTCATGCGTACGTACGACTTACCCTCTCCATGAACGATGCATTTCATTTCTTATCCCCAAATGTAATGTACTATTATAAGTACATGTATATAATAGATATATATGATGAATGATACATCTAAATGATTAATATTATTCTGGAATTAAAATATACATACCTCTCATTTAGTTTTAATTCCATTAATATGACAAAGAAATGAAAGTAGTGTTCATGCGTACGTACGGCTTACCGTCTCCATGAACGGTGCATTTCATTTCGTACCTCTAAATGATTATGTAATATTATAAATACATGTATATTCTGGATATATATTATATATATGATATCCAAATCAGGAATTTCATTTTGGATATAAAGAACCTCTGACCACACGAACAACATGTAATTGTAAGAAGTCCACTTTCGACTTAAGAACCAAATATCGACAAAACAATCATTATTAACATAAATGATTAAATAATGTTTATAACATTGAAATAAGTGATCTAAAAGGAATAATGAAATAGAAAAAGGTTCTTAATAAAGTGTAAATTAACTGAAGATTATTATTCAGGAGATTAATGAACGATCGAATCATGTCGGACCTGAGGTAAGGGATCCTACTCCTCTCTTTCTTTTTAAGTACACACTTTTATGTCATTCCTTTTAAAGCTCATATTTCTTGTTATTGGGATGATCTTTTATATTACTATTACTGTAATTTTTATTTTCATGTGATGAGAGACCCTATTCTCTCTCATCAATCCATTTTGGAAGTTTTGAGTGGCGCCGTTAAGCTGCCGAATTTTCGTAAGAGATCTAACCTCTCTCTTTCTTTTTAAGTACTCTCCTTTATGTAACTTCTTTTAAGATCCTATTTGTTAGGATGGGGGATGTTATTTTATATTCCTCTTGTGTACATTTTATTGTAATATGATGAGAGACCCTATTTGATCTCATCAATCCATTTTTGGAAGCTTTAAGTGGCGCCGTTAGGCTGCCGAGTTTTCGTAAGGGATGTTTTTTATCTCACTTTTATTCTTGTGAGATTTATGCTACATTTTCCACAATTTCCTTTTAGTGGTGTATGTACTGACCATTATTTTACTCATTGTGTAATATTCTTTCATTTTTGAGTATTTACATCAATTTTGTATTGATCTTCTTTCACGAGGCGTATGTTTCGAAAGATACCCATGTCGGTAAGGGAACCTTTCACCCTCCTCTTTTTAAAAGACTTCTTTTGTAGGGTCTTTTATTTTACATATTGTTATATTGGGATATGTTCTCATATATCCTTATTGATGTAAATTTTGAGTCCAAGTGATGAGATATCCTTTTTTTATCTCTCATCAACTCATTTTGATGTGACGCCGTTAGGCTGTCAAGGGAACTTCTTAACCCAATTTCGATTTCTTTGGGTTCAACATGTAGTTATTGAATTTTTCATCCTTTGAATATCTGTGAATGACCTTTGATTATTTTACACTTAATATCCACTTATATTTGGTGTATTCGTTTGTCACACATAATTATGTAATTGATTTATCCTTAAACCAAGGATACCGTCTTTGTATGGGACTTCGTCTCAATCTCCTTTCATTGAGGCATATTTTGTTTTATACACAGCCTTCTTTTATACGGTGTATGAACCTCTTTGACTTTTACATTTATCCAAAAGGAATATTTTTTATACGAAGCGTTTTACTAAAAGACAAAAGGAAATGTTTTTGTCGTACGTATGCGGCGACAACGACTTCTCAGCTGCCATGACCGTTATTTGAGTTTCGGCTTCCTCTACAAGCCATACATTCTTTTTAAAAGAAAAATAAATACCATGTTTTAATTTTCTTTTATTTTTGCATTGATAATGGTTTAAATAATGTTTTTATATCAATGTGTTGTATTGATATCTTGTGATTTAAAGGTGGAAATGTTATGTTTCCTTTATGTATGTTTTATGTGATACGATTATGTTGTGGTTCTTGGGCATTATTATAAAGACGGGTGGTTCCGTTATAATCTAAGGGCGGGTGAGCCTGATATAGCTCTCCAATGCATTGGGTAACGCGAAGGAGTGAAACGTTAAGGTTTCTCCGAAGAGATTTAGGGAATATACTATGATGGATATTCCAAACGTAACCAAGAGGGTTACTCCCTACGTAAGAATGTTATGAATGCCTCAAGATACCTTTATGTCTTATGATTTCTATGATTTGTTCATGATTTTATGATGTATGTTAAAGTGCCTATGTTTTATGGGTAAAGTATGATTTCATTCTTATGTATATATGAACTCATGTTTCCTTTCCATATATTTATAACCCTTACTGAGATTTTTATGCTCATCCCATGTTTTTGAAATGTTTTTCACAGGTCAAGGGAAAGGTACATGATGTGATGATAGTGTCAAAGATGTGTCAAGAAAGAATCCGTGTTTTATTTTAAATATGTTTCCGTTGATGGGAAGAATGAATATTGTTTTTATGTAACCACTTTGTTTAAATGTGGAATGTAATGCAAGTTTCATGATCTAATTCTATAAAACTCTAATCCTGAATAGATCCTCAATGTGTAATCTTGTAACAACTCAAGATTAAGTATGGTTTATGGATGGGGCCTTATATAATTTGCATTGTGTTTACAAACCATTATGAAGGATTTATGAGAATATACCTCCTCAAATAAAACATTTTTAGGATTATGGATTATATCCACAAACTTTTCAATTTTTGTTAACTGTTTTTTAGGTTTGGAATTATGTATTGTAATTCAAAAAATAATCTATAGTATGCCATTTTATAGAAATGGAGGCTTGTAGTAGGAATGGAAATCGTACCAATGAATGTAATTCATAGAGGGATTTCCCTAATACTCAAGATAAGTATAGTGGAGCAGGTGATTCAACTGGTGCTGACCATCTTATCACCATACTGGGACAAATCTCTTAGGTTATTAATAAATACCATACCCGTATGGAGAACCCTGATCCACAACGAGGATGATCAATGCTAGACCGCTTCATGAGGCAATAACAACCATCATTAAATGGGAGTAAAAATCCACTAGTATCTGAGCAATTGATAAATTCCTTAGAGAAAATATTTCATGCTTTGGGGAGTATCGAAAGGGAAAATGTATTCATGATAGTTTATCACCTCATGGGAGATTTAGATCAATGGTGGTCATTAATCCAAATCAAAAAGGAAGATGAAAAAGTATCGAATATGGAATGGAGGGATTTTAAAGATATTTTCATAGAAAAATACTTTCCTCCTGACCATCAAGCGGATATGGGAAGATAGTTTTTGAGTTTGAGGCAAAAGGAGGATGAGAATGTCACAAAGTATGAGGCAAACTTTATGAGGATATCAAGGCATGCATATGATCATATACGTAACCCAAGGAGTAAGATTGATCGATTATTTGATGGGTGTAAAACCATTTCTCTGACTAGCATTTGTCTCATAATCCTTCTCATCGTATAAAGATATTTTCTCATGCACTATGATGACAGAAATGGAATTCTTTATATCTTACGATTTTAAAGCCAAACAAGAGAAAAAGAGATCTGCTGAACACTCATGAAATAGAAATAAGGGGAAGAAGGGAAAATTTTAATATCCATCATATGGTAAATGTGGAAAGAAACACCTTGTTACCTTCATGGAGGGAATGGGAGTCTATTACAAGTGTGGAAAAAGGCCACCAAACCCATGATTGCAAGGGGAAAAGAGGCTTTCAGTGTTAAATGATACAATTGTAGAGAAAAAGAGAATTATTCAAATGAATGTCCTAAGTAACAGGGGAACATACCTAAGAAAGGGTCAATGGAGTAAGGCCAAGCTTATGGGATCATTAATGCAGAGGTTAAAGCATTGAAAGACCTGCTTGCGGGTAATTTAATGGATTCATCATGTTTAGCCATTGCTTTATTTGATTCTGGATCATCGAATTCTTCCATATCTTCCCAGTTTTCTATGAAAATTAGATATTTTAAATTAGTCTAAACAAAGGAGTTGTTATTAAAAACAATTAAAGAATGTATCATTGTGACAAAGTTTTTTGAATCAGTCCTCATTAGGGTATATTAATGTTCTTTATCTGCTGATCTCATCATCATACCCATGATTGAATTTGATATAGTCCTTAGTATGGATTAGAAGATAGACCATGATGTGAAAATTTATTTTAAGAAGAAGGAGGTTACAATTTTCGATCATGATAAGAAGTACCTTATCTTTAGAGCAGAAACATTACCACCAGATTCTTATCTCGATACACCCCCATAAGACTTACTAAAATAAATTATTGGGGAGGAAAAGAATTATATTACTATGGGTGAGGAAATTTTTTTTGGAATAGAGGTCATACCTATTGTGTAAGATTATGTTGATGTGTTTCCTGAGAATTTACCTAGACATCCTCCTAAATGAGAAATTGAGTTTTTCATTGATTTAATTCCAGGTTCAATGACCATATAAAATAACCCTTATAGAACGACCACTAATGATTTAGTGGAAATCAAGAAACAAAAATATGAATTGGGTAACAAATTATTTATTCACTCTAGTGTTTTTCTATAGGGAGCCCCTGTCCTTTTTGTTAAGAACAAATACAGATCTCTGAGGTTGTGCATTGACTACAGGAAGATCAATGCTATAACAATAAAGTTCAGTATCCCCCAACTCACAATGATGATTTATTTGACCAATATCAGGGAGCTCAATATTTTTCAATGATTGAACTTCGATCTAGATATCATCAGTTGTGTGTGAAGAAGGAATACATTTCAATGACAACATTTCGAACCAGGTACGAGCATTACAAGTTTATAGTAATGCCTTTTGGATTGACTAATCTACCCTTTGTCTTCAAGGATATACTAAATTGAGTTTTCAAGGAATATCTTGATCAATTTGTCAAGTTATTTATTGATGTTATAATGGTATACTGAAAAATCTATAAATATCATGAAAATCACTTGCGCATTATTAAAAAGACTCATAGAATAAATTAATTACATCGGATGTTTAGAAAGTGTGAATTATGGCTTCAAGATATTTCTTCTCTTAGCCATGCTGTTTCTAAGGATGGAATCTCTATTGATCCTTCAAAGACCAATGCAATCCATGAATGGGTTGCACTGATGAGTATAACTGAGTTACACAGTTTAATTTTTTTATCAGGTTATTATAGACGTTTCATCCATAATTTTTCCCATTTGGCTAACCCACTAACCTAGATCATATGTATATGGGATAATTTTTTTTTGGACAGAAGTGTGTGAACAATGTTTTGAGGAACTAAAGAGAAGATTAGTCAATACTCATATCATGTCTCTACCATCAATGAACAATGTGATTATTATTTATAATGATTCTTAATATAAATTACACGGTTGTTTCATTATGCAGATTGATAGAGTTATTTCCTATTCATTAGGACAACTAAAAATTCATGAACAAAACTATCCCACTCATGATCTTGAGTTAGTAGTTGTAATAATTTCTATGAAGATATGGAGACAATATATCTATTATGAAAATTGTGAGATACATACTGATCATACTAGTTTGAAGTATATTTTCTCACAGAAATAACTCAACATGAAGAAAAGATGATGGATTAAACTACTCAAGTATTATGATTTCACTATACACTACCACCCAGGGAAGTTAAATAAGATGGAAAATGCTTTGAGTAGAAAGGATCATGGTGTTTTAAAAATATGAGAGTTTAAAGGGATCATATTTTAATGGATCTAGTAATGATGTGTATGGGAATAATCATGGATGGTGAAACATTAATACTTTTTCAAATTGTTGCCAAACCATCTTCATTTGAGAGGATAAAGTGTTCTCAGACTGATGATGAGGAGTTCCAAAAAAATATTAATGCAGTGAATGATAGGAGATTGAGTGACTTCATATATGAAGATGGAATTTTGAATTTTGGGAAGAGAATTTGTGTTTCTAATATACCTGATCCAAAAAGTTAATTGTTTCATTATCTTCATAGCTCGAATTTCCCAATAAACCCTGGGATCTCCAATATGTATAAAGATTTGAAAGAACATTTTTGGTGGGACAACATGAAGGGGGAGATTTCTGATCTTGTGTCCAGATATATGGTTTGTTGACAAGTTAAAGCTGGAAGGCAATAGCCTGGAAGACTCATGCAACCTATTCCCATAACTTAGTGGAAATGGGATAATATTAGGATGGACTTTGTCATGGGGCTACTAAAATCTCCAAGAAGTAATGATGCAATATGGGTCGTTGTTGATAGTCTTACCAAGTCATCACATTTTATTTATATAAGAGAAGATTTACCACTTAAATGTCTTGAATGATTATATATTTAAAAAGTTTTTAGACTCCATGGTGTACCCTTATCGATTCTTTTTTATCGTGATACCCGTTTTACATCAAGATTTTGGAAAAGTGTTCAGAAGCCCCTAGATACTGAACATCATTCTGAGCATTTCTTACCACCTTCAAACAAATGGAAAATCATAACAGACTATTCAAACATTATAATACATATAAAGATCATTCTCACTTGAATTTAAAGGTATGTAGGATTAATATTTACCTCTATTAGAATTTTCCTATAACAACAGCTTTCATTAAAGTATTCATAAAGAACCATATGATGAAATATATTGAATGAGATATCGCACACCAAATTTTTGGGATAATGTTGGAGAAAGAAAACACATCGGCCTATAACTTGTTGAGGAAAAAATAGAAAAAGTGAAGATCATCCAAACCCACATCAAAGAAGCCCAAATTAGGGAAAATAGTTATGCTGATAACTGAAGGAAGGATTTGGAATTTCAAGTTGGAGACCATGTTTTCTTTAAGGTATCTCCATGGAAGGGTGTTATACATTTCAATAAGAAGGGTAAATTGTGTCCCAATTACATAATACCTTTTGAAATTATAGAATTAATTGGAGTTGTAGATTATCATTTGGCAATGCCTCTATGTCTCTTCAAATTTCACGATGTGTTCCACGTATCAGTATTGACAAAATACATGCCTGACCCAACACATGTACTCACCTTTGAGGAAGTTGAACTGGAACCTAATCTATCTTATTGCCAAGAGCCTGTCAGGATTTTGGATACCATAGAACAAGTGTTCTGAAACAGGATGACTCGTCTGGTAAAATTTCAATTGAGAAACCATAAGATGGAAGATGCAATGTGGGAAACAAAGGAACTTATGATAAAGAACCACTAGATTCTTTTGATGTGGTAGTATTATAGAAATTTTGAAGAAGAAATTATTTGAAGGAGGAGAAAATGTAACACCCCAAGCTTCCACAGTACATTTCCCTTTGAATAATGCAACAGCTCACATTGTATGTAACTTTGAGATTCAAAAACACAGTGACCAATAAAAATAGCCGTTATGAACAATAAAATCCACATTTTGGAATTTTATAAATTATATTTTAAAAAATGGACTTCATTTTTCAATTCAAAATATTGAAATTAGCTTAGGGTGAAATTTTGGTATTTTTCTAAAAACATTCAATTTTTGATGAATAGTGAAAACACTCATTTAATGGTTAAAACCAACTTTTTATTTAAATAATTATTTATTTTATTTTAATTTATTTTAGGTAATAATAGATAATTAATACCTATATATGTTCATTGTAATTCATTGTTGTCATTTTATAATAATCTTAGATATATAAAAATTTAATTAAACTTTTTACCGTCTTTTACCCACCTCCTAAGAGCATTTTCAAATTTGCATAAAACCTAATTTTACCACTTCTGTGAGTTGAATTTCAAAAAATCTGAGATACATAGTTGAAATTAGTAAGTAAAATGTGGTTCGATAATATGAAAATAATTTTTGGTGATAGTACCTTTTTACTTTTATTTATCACAATTAAAAGTGAATAGCGCAATTAAGGATAAAATATGATCTTAAAATTACCCTAAAAATGTCCTAATTCTTTTTGATAAGTATAATTCGACTAGAAACATCATTATGAATAAATTATGACGCTCTTTGGTCCACTTGGATAATATAATACATTTATTGTTATTTTATTTAAATAAGTGTTAAAAGAGATAAATTCAATGTTTAATAACTAAACCATTTTTAATATTGGGATACAAACAATATAAATTTGACTATAAATATTCATTAGAAATAAAAAAATATTTCCAACATAATGGTATTTTATTTATAATTTTTATACAATAAATAATTTGATATATTTATGACACAATGACGATATAGTAATTACCTTATTAATGAAATAATAAAATAATTAATATTATAAATTACCAAATAAATGTAAATTGAGACTTATGATGAATTACACTAAATTTTTAGGTTATTATTACTTGTTAGAGTTTCTTCAATAAATTTTATTTTATGTGATAAAGTTTTTATAGCTTTTAAAAAAATAAAATAATAAATAGTGTCGAAATTGACATAATTGAGTTTTTAAAAAAGAATTACTATATTAATAATTGATATAATATTTCCAAAAATATAAGGATCATAAAAAGGACTTAGATAAGGTTATATATATTAATAATGAACCACATGGGGTTCTCTTGGATTTTTATTGTAATTTTATTAACAATGTAATATAAAAATACAAAGAGATATGGTAAATATCACACAATTTAAATAAGATTTAAATCTAAATGATAAGGTTAACATGATGACCTAAACCTGTCTAAAACCTATTGGTTGAGATTTTTTCGACTCATAACCACCTTTTCCTCGAAATAAATCATTTTCGAGTCATTATAACTGAAAATTATTTTATTATAAAATATTATTTCTAGGATTTACTAAAGTGACCCTCACCTTTCTTATAAATGGGTTATTCCCTTATTTTAATTTGACACATCCAAAGCCATTTGGATCAGAAAAACCCTACCAAAATATCCTCCCAACTTACCTCCCTTAATTCTAGAGGCCTTTCTTTGGTTATAAATCCAACTTATGGAACCTTTTTGATTCAATCAAACGGAAGAACCCGAAGAAGATGTAAATATTTTATCACCTCCTTCAAGATGTTTTCTTCTTACACTTCCTATTTCTTTGTTGTTACAATTATAAAATAATAACTCAATTTTCTAATATATACTATGACGTTATTATAAAATTTTTAACTCCTTATTAATTATTATATCCATCATATGAATGAAAAAGTCACCATACGTGCGTACGTACGGCTTACCGTCTCCACGTCATCGTGTAGTTTGTCATTCAAACACTCCATTATATGGATGGGTATAATATTGAGTATAACAGATGTAAATAATAAATATAACATGTTAATGATTCTGTATATATGATATACTATCCAATTTCATATGATTTCACCATTAATATAATGATATTGTTGCTCATGCGTACATTTGGATTACTGTCTCCACGAATGTGATGAGATTAATTCCCCTTCATAGTCATTCAAGAATAAATTTAATTTTATTAATAAAAATATTTTTTATGAACTTAATATCATTCTTTATATGAATAAAATAAATCCTATCCCTAACAAACATGGCTTACATAACCAATCATATAAAGGAAAACGAATCAGTTAACACCCGAAACGATGATACTACTAAAATATTATTAACACAGCTATAATAGAGGATCATATATGATATAATATTTATGTATATAGTAATTTTATAATTTAATAACAATTTTTGAAGTATTATACATGAGTTTAACATACCATCGACTAAGGAATAGTACAAGGTAAGGGTTAATTTTTCAATCTTTTTATTATCCGTGGTTGTTTTTATGTAAGTATCTACTTGGAACTATTTATCATCCACATCCATGTTTTATAAAAAATAAATTTGAATTTTTTTACTATTTACTAGAAAATGGGATGAAGTCATTTGTACCCTTATTTGACCTTATATTTTTTTTGAAAGAAATCTTTCAGTAATTTTCCAAAAAGGTACTTTTTGACCATTTCGACAAAATTAAGGTATGAATGTCTTTTTCTTAACTTATAAGGTGGGTGAGTCTATTTTCCACCGTTATAACATCATGTAAGATTCCCTTACAAGTTTATCAGAATATTTTCATAATAAATGTTTTCTTTATAATTACATTACTTTTAAATGATTTTAAAATAGAAAGAGATATTTCTCTCAAAATATTTTGATTTCATTTATGTCAAAAATATTTGATGGATTTTAAACCTGTTTGAAGTTGATTTATTAGAATACAAATATTCAGTATTGTATTGAAGGTTTTGTGATATATTTGACCGTGGATGTGTTATTTTTATACCATTCATGGTTTATATATAAAATATTGAAATTTCGTATTCATGTTTTAATATGAATGTTTCTGTTATGTTTAATCCTTTTTCGATGAGGAATATATTGGACTTAATAACTGATAGGTGCATCCCACTATAGCTCCTTGATGCATCGGTAGGTCTCATGAGACAAACTAGTGTCTTGAAACAAGGCCTTGACAAAATATTTTTTGGAGTCTTGGCACAAGGCCGTGACTATGTGGTTATAAAGTCTGGCATTATGCATTCTATCATTATGAAAGTGGCTATTGGTATTTCATGTGATTATTCGACTACTAGAATATCCATGTGAATAAGTAAATGGAATTATATTATTTTTATTGGCAATATTATGCCGCATTTTATGTTTAAAAGGATTATGTTTTGATCTTATATATTTACCTAAATTTTTAGTCTTATTTATGAAAGTTTCTTATATATTGTTATCCTTACTTAGCATCTGTGTTCTCCCATTTCTATGTATTATTTTTCCCTGAATGGGAAGAAATATTTCTTGGTTAACTTGTAGGGATAGTCTAAGGATATGAGTGTATTAAAAATGGGACAAAATGTTATTGATGTTTTTATTTCATGATGTAATGTAAAACATAAGAATGTATCTAGTACTTCGAAGGCTGCTAAACTTATCGGTATTTCGGGATTTGCTCTCTTGTGATCATGAAAATGTAATGTAACAATTCACTAACTAAGTGTAAATGATCATAAAGGGATTAAAAGAGAATTTCAAGGTAATATGGAATGGTGGTGGGATCCCTAAAGAATCTAGACTAGGAAAATAAATGGGATAGAATTACCATTAAGGCATTATATAAAGTAATTAATGGTTTTAGTGAGACTTATTCATACAAATGAAATCATTGTTTTTAGTTTAATTGGATGTATTTTAGTTTTTATGGGGAATCTAGAGTTCAATATACCAAAACCTATCAGTTTTCACGGGCGTCGTGAATGTTTCAGAAAAATTATTTTGGATGAGGAGGGATATGATACCATTACATCATGTATCATGTTGTTGGAAATTTAAAAAATTACAAGGATGGAAACAAAATTCATATTTTATTTTCAAAATTAAATATATACATTAAATTTAGTTCCATATATCCCAGAGAATGTTAATTTATGGTTCTCGAGGACAATGAGGAATTATTTTAGTGGGATTATGGATGAACGAAAGGATGTATAACATAAAGAACTGTGTTAGTGATGCTGAAGGAAGGTGTAGAGAAGATAGAAAGATATATTTTGTTGTGATCAAATTAATATTATTCTATTGAGATGTTCTTGGGATCAATTTGTGAAAACAATTCAAAAGTCGTAGATTGTTAGTTTTAAGGTGGAAATAATTTTCAAGATCGAATGTTATAAATTTGGAAGTTAATTCATCAGAGAATCTAGATGGATAAAAATAATCGACACAATTGAAAATAGTGTTCTTGAAAAAAGTTACTTAATTGGAAATTTTTTAGGAGATCATGTGATTTCATTGAAGTCAACATCATTAGTTGGACAAGAGCTCAAGTGGAGTCTCCTGAGGTCATATCAACAAATGTATTAGGATATGTGCCCATTGAGGGTTTAATAACAATAGTTGCAAGGATGAGTTTGGTGTATAAAGCATAGTGTAATCTAAGTAAGATAATTATAAGGGAAAAATATACTAATACATATTCTTGAATTGTCAGTCACGGATAGAAATGATGTAATTATGAAAATGGTATTGTAAACACTCGATAATCTTATGGGAGTCTTGAGGAATAATAAAGAAATTTTTGATGTTCATAACTGATGATAATTAACTGATAATGAGGCATAGAATTTTCCCTCCAAAAACAAATTCTCATCAAAGTCATCAGTATGGAGAGGGAGTTAAAACGGACTATTAATCAAAAACGAGTTGTTACAACAAAAATATCTAAAATTAATCTAAGTTTGACCACTGAAATAGAGGTACACCCACATATAACAAATGGTGGTACTAAATTGATGAACCACTGGGGCCCTCTATAATAATTCCATTTTTTTCATATATATTCTAAGTAGGAAAATTAATGACAAAACTAACATTATTTGATAATAAGATGACATGGTCAAACCTGAAGTTTTTGGTGGATTTGGAAAGAGTTCACCAGGTTTCATCTAGTTTCGAAAGGTTGAAATACTAAATGATGGAGTTAAATTGCATAAAAACTGAAAGATTCAATGAATGAAATCAAATGATGAGATTTTTTTGGTATTTTGAGTAGTATTATTGTTTATTGAACATCAAATCTAATATATATGTGCTTTCTGTGGTGTGAAAAGGTTCTTATATTCTCATATGTATGTAGGGAAAAGATTGAACCATATAATCCCTTGTTTACGTTGTGTTTACCAATGGTGTTAATATATGTGTGTGTGTTGGTAACGTTCTAGATCACATATTTTTTTAGATGGATGATAATTGTGTAATAAATTCTAGAGGAATACATGGTTTTGATGAATTGATGTAGTATATGGGTTGATGTAACTTCTTAGTTCAAGTCTTTGAAGTCATGGGGGATGAACCCAATCATAGTATTGAAGCTATAACTAGTTGAAGTTATGATATACATGATAACTTTTAGTAAAAACTATTGGTGATCATGGTTTTTATAAAATCATCCCACAAAGTGGGATAAATTTTTTTGTGGTGTTTTGACATCAATTCACCCCCTAATGATGTTTTTAATACCCTTGTTTATCATTGAAAATAGCTAATTCCACCATTTATTTGTTTCAGTTTTTTTCAGCACTAGACTCTATATATTGGATGAATTTTTATATTGTTGTGGGACTCAATTATTACATAAAAAATTTTAATCAAATGCATAATTTTATTTAGATCCATCCCATTATTATCTGTATACATTTGTTCCAATACATGTTTCAAAATATTGAACTTTGAGTACTAGTGTTACTGGTGATAATTATTATAATTGAGTAGGTTCCACTAGAAATAGGATGATGTCCAATTTTTTTTCAATTCATCCACTTTTCGGTCCAAATAGGTAACCTCATAAAATTGATATGTCTCCCTTCTTGGTGGATCTCTCTCAAATTTATTAATATTATAGTTTTGAGTGATTTTATCAAGTGGATTTGTCTTATCTCTAGATTCATCATCATTAGTCCACTATTGGCTAAAGCATTAACTATGGTTCGAGATGTTTAATATAAACCATAAATTATATGTATTTACTAATAATTATAGATTCTATGATATGTCCATTTTCATAGATGTTCTTTAAATATATCCCCTAATTGAAATTTTGATTATCCATCATGTTGAGAAATGTTTTATATACAAGAATTTAGCTTCCATGTTCTCAATAGTGGACATTACATATCTAGAAAATCCTTCACCTGCTCATCCCATGTTATAATGGACATTTTTGGTTAACTCTTTAGTAATTACATGTCCTAGTGTTGGAGTGAGAAATTAGAATAATATCAATTAAATTTAATAAAAAGATACACCATTATGTCTAGAAACGTTATATATTTAAGTGAAATTATAAAAATCGATTTGTGGGTCTTTACTCTAGAGTCCATTGAAATTTCCCAAGTTTATAATCACTAACAAGGGGATCAACTTATCTCATAATTTTTTTTTTCTAAATGAGAGTAAAATAATTCATTGGGTATCCCCAAAAAATAGATGGTAAACCATAATACACAATGTTTCTCTCATAAATAACTTTTTTTGGTATATTCCATGGTTATCCATTAAGGAATTTTTACATTAAATACATTATGTTGAGCATAATTATGATGCTTTTCAATAATGATACATCAAAATTTTAAGAAAAACCACTTGATCAGTGTGTTGTACTAAATTATATATTGAAAACAATCACTCTATAATAGATATATTGGTATCTTGGACATGCACCAATCATTGTGAATTTATAGAAACAATATTTCTTGGCATGTAAAAGGAATAAAAAATTAGAATTGATAGAAGAGTGAAAGTAGTTTATAAAAAAAAATCATAAACTCTTGATTTCAAAGTGAATTACCATAGAATGATAAAAAACATTATATGACATACCAGTGACATTACCTTCGATGGTATTCCATTGATTATGATTATACTTTTTTATTTTTCCTCCACTAAACTACTAAATTATATAATAATTGGAGTGTAATTTCGGTCCCATAAAGAATCATATGTACTCCAAAATAGTTATATAGGTTTTTTGATAACCTTTATACATTTCCATATAATTAGAATAAAAAAATTAAAAACAAAATTTAGTAATATTAAAATAATTTACTAAAATAGGGGAATAATAAAAATTTAAAATAATTTAAAGGATGAACTAAAAGAATGTTCTCTTTTACACTCATTAATTTTATTATTTAAATGGATAAAAATTCATTCTAAAACTACCAAATACTTATTTCCAAGTTCACTAATTATACCTTGATAAAAGATATCATTATTAGAGAATTTTTCTACCATTGTAACATTATGTTTGATATTTGGAGAAATAGATAAATTTTAGATACTTATAATAGCTCAATTCTCTCATTCGTATTGAAGATCCTTCCTCCACACACATCTTACTTGATGACCAGAAAATAAGTGTGGTAAATTTAATTTTTTATATAAATTACTAATTTAAATAAAACATTCTTAAATGATATTATTAAATTACTTATGAAAATATAATTATAATCTCAAACCATCTTACCAAAAGATAATCAACCATGCCTAGTTCTGGATAATCCAATAACACATGAGTGATTCATCCAAAAAAGGGAGTTGGAGGAAGGAAAAATGAGAAAAATAAATGATAGATTATGAAAAAAATAATCGAATTAAATTATGATATTATGAAAACAAAACTCTGGTATTATAGGTACCATAATATAAAATTGAAAGATAAATTACATTCAGAACAAGTTACAAAACATTCCCCTGGATCCCCCTAAAATACAACACTCTTTCTATTTATAGAAACCTGACTAGTGAAAAATCAATGTCAAGAATCAAAAAATTAAAAAGAAAAGGACTTGGAATAGTCCACCAATTCATATACATTAATAGATTCATTATTTAATGAGGGGAACCAATATACTGTGACTTCTTAGTCTACAATTTTCAAAATCTGAATACTTAAAAATCATGACATGTAATCCCAAAAAAATTAACTCGGATTTGACCTTAGTTATTTAAATAAAAATTCCTCAAAAAATGATAGTTTAACTACTTGAGATGTTACTATAACTTATTTTATTATGTCATATAGATTTTTCAACTTTAGGAATGAATTCCATCAACCATAGAATAATTTCACATTATCTAATTCTATGTATGTTTTTTTGTGAAATTCCATTTTAGTGTGACTCCATTCTTATAGAATGACACTTTATTATGTATGATTTTGGATTTTGGTGAAACTTTAATATATAACTTATGGGATATGTGTGATTTTTCCAAGGATAACTGTTGATCTACCTTCAACCCATCATTCCATAAATATAACTGTCATGTAGTTACAGATTCAAATACTTCATCATCATACTTTTAGTGGAAATGGAAAATAACTTATGTATCTAGGGATTCAATGGTGAAAGAGATATTTATCATCTTCCAGTTAAGATTACACATTACATATCTATAATTTACTCTTATATGGGGTGCCAGGTTCCATGAATATACATTACATTCCATGATAGATCCACACTATTTCTCAAATTCTCAAGAACCTCTCTAATTTATCTACTAATCAAAAATACATAAAAATCACCATAATTACAAAATTTTACCATAAAGTACCATGTATCTATAAAGAATAATTTTATTTAGATATTGAATCATCTATGTGTATTTTGATTATTTATTAGTGAAAAGTGGTTCAATACACGCTGGGGAATGAGTTTTGGGAGTTTTCTTAGTCTTGAGACTGAATTTATCTTATATTTCAGTAGCAATAAATTTTGAAGAAGTTATATTGCAAATTAAATTCCTTATAAATGTTCTTTTGTATTATTTTGAGTATTTTTAAAAGTTTCATTAGAGTTCCTAAAATTTTGAAAATTCTATAATATAAGGTAAAATTTTCTTGTATGAGTAAGGGTAAATATTTGGTGAAGGGAAAAAGTGAGGGTAACGTTTTTTAGTAAGAGTAATTTTTTTGATTAAGAAAAATAAAAATTTGGGTTTTAATAATTTATAAATATGGGAATACCCTTTATGAGTAAGGGTATCATTATGAAGAGTTAGAGTAACTTTTCTAACATAAGACTAATTTGTTTTAAATAAGAGTAATTTTGTTTGGGTATCTATTTTTATTAAGGGTCCCAATGCTTGTAATTTTTTTAATATAACAGGTTTTTATTTTTTTTAAATGCATAAAATGACTATTTAATTTGGTAAAATTATATAAAAGTGGAATATAGGGCTATTATGACCGATACATAATGTTTAAAATTGAAATATATTTTCTTCTCTTATATTCTTTACTAACTATGATTTTAGTTGTTTCTTGGATTTTTCGTGTTATTTGAATGTGGGATCAGCGACATGCAATGATATTATTATATGTTTTACTATTCTCTATTTTTTTAGTATAACATTTCAATTTGATGAAAAATACTAATTTTAAGGATATTTTTAGATTTTGTTAAATATTTTGATTAAGGCCGGATTGACCAATTTTCTTTTGTGGGTGGAGTCTTATGTGCTACATGTAGGTTGTGCCTAAAAATTTGCAGTGTTATAAATTAATAAAAATGTTTAATAAATAATTTTGGGTAGGTTTGATTATGTGTGACCAAGAATGAAACAACATGTTGTATTCATTGATAATAAGAGATGCAAAGTTATAGTATCACATGGTAAATGATGTGTTTAATTGTATTTGGAAAAGAATTTATTTATTGTGGGTTTAGGATATTATGTTCTTGACGTCTAATGTTGTAAGGTGGTGATTTGTTTGATATAATGTTTCAAGTGGTTCCTCAAGTACATGTTTGTGGTAACCCATATAATTCTAATAGAGGTCGACCACTAGATTTATGGAAATGTGTTTCTCCATTATTATTTAGATGTTGTTCTCCATTACCATGAGTGGAAATGTTTGTTCATCAATTGTGTGGCCTAGATTATTTGTGATCGTAGTCATTGTGGGGGATGAGGCTATTAGGGTCATCTTACCTAAGTGAATTTACCATGATGTGGTTTGGTCTATTTTTAATGGGTGTAAACTCCATATATTTTGTGATAGAATATAATGAAGTTGGGAAATTGCAGGAGAGAGGGGATACACTATATAAGGTCCTGAATGATAGTGTGTGAGGCCACCATATGGGATTAAGAGGGTAAAAATTTATGTTCAAGATGATGGGATATATTTGGAATTATATTTATCTTTAATCATCAAGATTTTTTGGCTGTTGAGTGGGTGGATGGGAAAGAGACATAAAAGTATATTGGCCTTTTGATATAAATTCTGGATGTTCCTTTGGGCCTTCGTGGAGAATCTAATTTTTTATGTGATTATGATGTAATTTAACATAATGTAATATGTATTTTTTTGGGAGTATTAGTAAAATTATAATATGATACATTTTGTATGTATGGTTGCACTCTGAAACTGGCCAAATTATGTAAAGTCTTACTCTATCCGGGTTGAGCATGAGTGGATTTGGTTGTGTGAAATAAGTCAAGATGTATATTATTGCATTTTTTTTAAAATAACAGTATACATATGGATATTTTTTTTGGACACCATTGGTGGTGGCCTACTATTTTTATTCTCATACCCTAAATAGACCCATCAAAACATGTGCATAGTTTATATCTTACAGTTTAGGTAAGAGAAAATGATTGAAATTAGGAACCTAGTAGAGATGGAAGTATTAGTGGTCCATGATTTAGTTGGAATGGTTTTAAAAATGATTTGTATCAATATATATATATATATATATTAATTTCATAGTTTCTTTTAAAAATGTGATTGATGATGTCTATAAGTCTATCATGTCATGGTATATGTTTTATTGATATTTATTGTTTCGTTATTTTGGATTATTATTTATAGTTATTTAAACTACTTATACTATATTGTGTTATTGTTATTATTATTTATAATTAGATGGTATATCTCTCAACTATCATCCAATAGTCCCTCACTGCTATTTAGTACCCTTTGGAATATGGGGATTCATTATTAAGGCCCATCAGTACAAAAATATGGTTTCTATTGGGTGATCTTGAGCAGGTCATTAGAAAAGGATATACGAGCTTAGCTTTTTTATGGGGTATTAATGTAATGTTTCTGCAAATAGGTATTTGAGTTTCTTCATTTGGTTTTTATTATACAAATTATATATGAATATATTATAACGTGCAATGAATTTCTTTCTTCGGGTCTGGATAACATAAGTAGGCGCTGAAGTCTACGTTACATGGGAAACATGGATTTTTTTGTTTATGTGGTTACATATAGATTATTTGTAGTGGATAAATTTTTATTTGATGTTCTTAATTTTTTGGTCCTATAAACTTTACCTAAGAAGAAATAGTTGGTACTCATGCATCATTTTAGCAGTATCTCAATCACATGACATGCATGTGTTTCCTATAATTGTTATCTAGGTTCTATAATGAAAAATTATTTCGATGTTTAATGTGTCAATAATTATACAAAACCTGTTTTCTTATATTCTATTTGGGGAATTATACAAATATACATTAGCAGGGTATGTGATAGTAATATTTGTTTTATAATAGAAAAATATTGTCTATTTAAAGTTTTAGAAATAATATATAGATTAATTTCCCATATAACGTCTTGGTGGAATTTTAATTTGTGATAATTAGGATGAGATTCCTTATAAGAGAGACTATGAGAATTCTATGCAAGCATGATATGCATGATACCTGAACTTAATTGGGTATACAGGGATGTGAGGCTAGATAGTATGTGATTTTTCAATAGAAAGAAAGGGTAATGGATAACTAGGTCAAGCTTCATGTTACAAAGTTCCCCATTTTAAATATATGAACTATTATATAAATATAGATCATGGTATTTTTATTTTCAATAAGTTCCCACCTATAATCTCTCTTTTGGAGTCTCAAGATGATGGAGATATGGTCTTTATGAGGTTTGAAAGTTTGAGTCCCATGAAGGCGGAGGGGACTATGAGTCACATGTAGATTTTTCAAAGAACATAGTCTAGAGGAGTTTGGAAAGTTGTTATATGAGTATCTTAGTGAGAGTTTAATATGGGTCATGCATGGTTTTTACAAGGGACAATGAGGATAGGGGATATCCATTTCATATTGGATGTGAGAGTTAGAGTCACAACACCCCCTTTATTTCAATGAAAGGGTGAAAAATGGGATGTAGAGTACTATAATTAGTTTTTGAAAACTATTTTTCATTATTTTGAGATACCACTAAAGAAGTGAGTGAAATTGGCCAAGTCTATATTTATAGGTCAAAATAATTACTTGTGGGATGTATAGTTGTAGTAAGTAGACCTGATGGGTTAACCCATAAATTCATTAATTCGATATTATATGAGTATTTATATTCTATGAAATTTAGGATATAGATACCCCAAGAGTTCATATAACTTGTAATGGGTGAGACTTCATTCATGGATTATGTGGCGATGTTTACAGAGTTGTTTAAATTCACATTGACACTAGAAGGGGGATAAGATCACTAATGTGTGGTGAATTGAGGATGATTTATGACATTCTATCAAGGTGTTTGAAAAAATATTTCTGGTGGCCTAATTATCATAGGAAGTGAATTAATTGTTGATATTGGAGTAGTTATTGAAGGACTTGTGTATAACTATCTAGAAAATGGTGCCAGGAGAGATAGACAGTGGTTCTCATTAGAACTAGAAGTGAGGATTTAAATAATGGAAGTTAGGGTGGAGGCATGATGATGAAACTGCAGAGTGGATCATCATAGATATATTTTTATCATTGTAAGGAATGGAAAGCCTGATCATAGGTTAGTTGTACCTCAAAGTAGTTTCATACATGTTTCTATAATAGAAATCTATAATGGTTTTGTCAAAGAACCTTTGTGTCACCTAGAGTTTGAGGATAATGATATATTTGGGAATCTGAGGTTAGACCAAGAGAATTACTAGGATTTGGTTGCCATGATACTACTACACATGCATGATGTCATAGTATATACAATACATATATGTGGAGGTAATGGATATATATGAGTATGAATCCATAGGTGGGATAAAAATTTTGCAGTCAGTCCTTAATTTAGTATCATACCACTGTGACAAAAGATATGGAGTATTCATAAGATATTTCTATAGTTATATGTATTCTAAGAGCATGTGAATATTGTTTTTATGATGGATACTGTTTCTTGAGTTTCATTTTTGATTAATGAATTAGCCAAGTGTTGTTTTGTATGTGTGCATAAAATTCGATGCATGATAAATAAAGGATGAATTGTAATTAGGAATAAAAGTGTGTATGTAGAATGATGTGTGATAAATGTGGGAATCAATTAAGATGTAGGATAAAAGTGTATATCAGGTTTAATTTTTTTTTGGTATGGGAATCAATATGGTCCTTGATAAAAATAACTGATCATTAATGGAATTTTGGGAATAGCTAGTGTGTATGGATTAAACAGATTGAATACATAGATGTATAAGGTAATTTAGATAACATGAGGCTAAGTAGGTGGTTCAAATTATAAATAGTTCATCCATAAGATATTTGGTTGTTAATATTTGTTTACCGAGGTAGAGACATATGCATTTGACTTCATATTGGTATTTTAGGAATTAGGATTTTGGAGTGCTTAGGTTTGGAAACGAGTTGTTTAGTGTGTGAATTTGGATATTTCAAGGATAAGATATATTATAATGGGGAGGTATTATGGTATTTAGTATTAAATAATAGTTATTATATTCATATTTTGGACAATCCAGGTGAATTTGGACGAAACAGTGGTGCCTAGGGTTTCATTACTTTATGTGAAATGAGTCTTATGAGTTTTCACAATATTGAGACTAATTTTCGTTTATATGTGTATTATATGTATTTTTCGGATAAGGTATATAGAGGATGAAATAATTTAAAAATGATGTTGGGAAATTTGAAATGATATAATAGATTTCCTAAAATTTAGAAAACTCTAAAACGCAATGGTTATATATACTATACAAGTAAGAAAAAATATTTTCTAAAGTCACAAATAGTAATGGAAACATGTTTTAGTAAAATTTATTTTTTTAATAATATTCATCTATAGTTGGGTTAAAATATTAGATAAGTATAGGAATACCATGTATGAGTAATGGTAAGTGTTTTGCAAGTAAGAGTCATTTTTTATAATAGTATCTTTTTTTATTAAGAGTGATTTTATTTCAGTAAGGGTAGATTTGTTTTTAGTAAGGGAACCAATTTATATCAATTTTTTTAAAGTTAGGTTTTTTTTCTGTATTTCCCCAACAAATATCTAAAATTATAATTTGAATAGGTAAAATAGTATAGAATAGGGGTTTAGGATCAGTTTTACACATACATAATTATTAAAACCTAAATATATTTCTCATTCGTCTCTTCTTGTTCGAGAGATATTTTAGATTTTCCTCATCTATTTATCATGTGTTTTGAGGCATGGAGTATCCATGGGCAAGGATAATATTAATTGTTCATTATTTATCTAAATTTCTTATCACTATATCAATATTTTTTTGTAATCCCCTATTACGTGTATTTTATTAGATTTTGGTGAATCATATGAGTAATATAGAATTGGATAAATTTATTTTCTCAGTATAGTCTTCCATACGTCATGAAAGTGTTTCTTATCTATTTTTAGTGTTATAAATGCCTTATGCATGTGTAATAAATTTTCATGTGTAGGGTTGTCTATGTGTGGCCAAGAACAGAATCCAGTGGGATTTTTATTATTCATAAGATATACCAAGGGGAAGTCTCATGTGGGAAATGGTGGATAATATTTGGTATGGAATTTGTTCCTAGAATTATTGGTTCAAGACATGATTTCCTTGACACACTATATAGTATGGTGGTGATTATTAAGGTGAGATTCGTGATGTGTTTCCTTGGGAACATGTTGGGTGTAACCCATCTAAATATGGGTGATGTAGATCCCAAGATATAGGGTGACACAATTCTTTGAGATGATGCAGATGTTTGTGAACATTCATTCAAGTGGCGAAATAGGGTTTTTAAGTGTGTTTGTTAGTTTATTGGTCATGTCTCTCACCATAAGGTATGAGGTTATTGGGGTCATGTGCACATAGTAAATGGATATTGAGGTAGTTTGATACAATAATTATGGTTATAAACTCTATATATTTTTCAAAATTGGATGATTATGTTGACCATTAGTATACATGATATGGTAAGATATATAATTCCATGTTTGGTTTGGTGTGAGACCACCATATGGGAGAATGAGACTACCTGTTTATGTTAAGGATGATACACTAGATTTGGGAGGAAATATATTTTTGTTCCAGGGGTTTGATTTCTATTGATTTGGATATTGGTAAATGGATTTAGAAGTCCACGAGTCTGGTAATATTGATTGTGGATTTCCATTTTTTAGTGTTGTGGAGAATTGAAATTTTTTATGTTTATACATTTATGTGACACCATTTATTTAGGATTTGGTTGGATGGATGAGCTCACATTTGGTATGATAGACAATTGATTTTTTATTCCACTATCATACTAGAAAAATCATGTAATGATTCACTTGATTCTAGTTGATCAAGAACGGATCACGGGTTGTGAAATGTGTTGGACTTGTATTTGTTGATTTTTTCATGCATTGGAATATATATGAATATTAGTTAGGGTCACTATTGGTGATAACCTAGGGAATTTATACTCACTAATTTCATGATTTATTTCGGATGCATCTCCAATTTATGTCTTATGGTTTATGCATGACAGGAGGTTCAACATTAGAAACAGAGTGGAATAATAATTATATGAGTTACATGAGCTAGTTGTCATGTTTTAGAGATGGGTTTGGTAGTTTCTAGATATCATATTGTTAGCTATTTTGATTAATTTAATACATGTACATATTAAATATGCCTATATAATGTAATTGAGATTCATATGACTATCATTCAATAGTAGATATTTCATTGAATCCTTTGTATATATATTTGTCTATTTATTGATTGTTAATTATACTGATTCTACAATGTTGCATTGATATTATTATTATTTAAGTAAATAGGGTATAAAATACCAACTGTCACCACATAAAATGTCACTGATAGTTGCTAACTATTTTAATATGGTATAAGGACCCAACCTTAAAATAGTACATAATAAGGAATTAAATGAGTAATTTACGTTGAGGATCATTTCAGGTTTAGAGTTTTAGAGAATTATGACATAACTATTACATCTCGAAGATTACAAGGTAAACAAATCTACTCAGTTTCCATTTTTTTTCCACAAAAAATAAACTCGTGAACAAAAGAGTCATGTCTAGTTCCATGTTTTAGATATCACTACATTTCCTTGATCCCATCCTTGACCATATTAAACTTTATGCCCTGTGGAAAACATTTCAAAAATGTGCGATGAGCATAAAAAGCCCAATAAAGGAAACACAAAGCAGAAAAACTGTTATTTTTTCAAAACAACAAGTAAACAATGAATACATTATCATAGTAATACTTATCACCTTTATGAAGTAATACATACTCTTCAAAGAATAAAATATCACTACTTATCCTTTTAAACAAAATATTACCATAAACCCATATAAATAACACATAACATATAAAGGTAACTTGGTACATAAACGTACTTAATTGGAATAACCATTCGGTGGACTTCGACACATATCACTAAATAGAATATCCATACGGCCTACTTCCATACCCAATGCATTGGTGGTTATAACGGAACCACCCATCCTGGTATTCACAGCACCACTCATCATATGGTTTATCACGTAACCAACCGTCAAATATCCAAGTACCATTATAAAATCATAAGACATAAAACAAATATAATTGAAAGAAAACATTACCACATTTCAATCACAATATATCACTTAAATATATTTCCATAACAAATCAACTATCAAATCCATTTTCAATACCAAAATACATAAAATATTATATGATATTTATTTTATTTTAAAAACATTACAGGCTGTTGTGGAATCCAAAGACCAAATAATACTCACGGCGGAGGAAGGTTGTTGCCGCCACGTACGTTAAAAAGAAACATACTTTTTGTCATTTAGTAAAATGATTCATATAGAAAAGATTCCTTTTGAATAAAAGTAGAAGTAAATGGGGTTTATACAACATATAAAAGAAAGTATAGTATTACAATAAAATATGCATCAATGAAAGGAGATTCAGACGAAGTCCTGTTCAAAGATGGTATCCTTAGATTAGGGATAAATAAATTACATAATTATGTGTGACAAATAAATACACTCAATATAAGTGGATATAAATTGTAAACCAATCAGATTCATTCACACATATTCATATAATGACATATTCAAGGACTACAAGTTTATCCCAAAGAATTTAAATTGAGTTAAGAAGTTCCCTTGCAAAATTTCGACAGCCTAACGGCGTGACATTAAAATTCAGAAAATGAATTGATGAGAGAAAAAATGGTATCTCATAACTTGGACATAAAATTTACATCAATAAGGATATATAAGAACATATACCAACATAGAAATATGTAAATTAAAAGACCCATAAAAAAGAAGTCTTTTAAAAATAGGAGGGTGAAAGGTTCCCTTACCTATTTGATTATCTTTCGAAATGTAAACCCCATGAAATAATGACTATAAAATGTTGATGTAAATACACATAAAAGAAAGTTTATTAAGAAAATATTAGAATAATGGGGAGTACATACACCACTCAAATGAAATAGTGGAAAATGTAGCATAAATCTCACAGGAATAAAAGTGAGATGAGAAATCCCTTACGAAAACTCGGCAGCCTAACAACCCCACTTAATACTTCCGAAAATGGATTTGTGAGATAAAATATGGAATCTCATAATATGAAAATAAAAAGTACATAATGAGGAATATAAATGAACAACCACATTCATAAGAAATATGATCTTAAAATAAATGACATAAAAAAGAGTACTTAAAAAGAAATAGAGAGGTAGGATCCCCTACCTCAAGTCTGACTTGCCTTGATCGTTTCTTTATATTCCTGAATAATAAACATTGGTCAATTTATAATTGCATAGATAAATACTTTAAATATTATTATTCAGTTCATATCACATATTATAATGTTATAATAATTGGTTAATAATGTGAGTTTATATCAGACGTTTTATGTCGATGTTCGGTACATGAGTAAAAAATAAACTTGTTGGAATAGAATTTTACATGTAGTTATAAGTACATCATATCTAGAATAGTGTTAATGATTTAAATATCATATATATCCAGTATATATTCATTTTATATTTTTCCATAACATTTGGAAATAAAAATAAATGAAATGCACCGTTCATGGACATGATAGGCCATACGTACGCATGAATGCTACTTTCATTTCATTGGAAAATTAATGGAATTAAAACTATATGAGAGAGATATATACATTATAATTCCAGTATAATATATATGTTATATAGGTCACATAAGTGCATCAATTTAACTATTTATACATTCAATGTATTTCATGAACAAGTCACATTACTTGAGGGGGGCGGTAGTCCACACTTCCTTAGATGAAATTATCACATTTGCACAACATGCAAAGCATAAAAAATTGTTTTAATTATAAATTACAGAAACATAGAGAGGGAATAAATATATTATATATCATATATAAATACAATGAAATCATAATGGCCACCATGAATTGTTTTAATAGAATATTGAAAAAATCATCGTTTCGTGAGGTAGTAATTCGCCATCTATATAAACAATGTGATCATTAACCATTAGACGGAGGTGTGTGTAAGTCTAAATCAAATGATTCTCATAAAAACATCCTAGTATACTTAATATTATGTTTTTGTTATAAAATAAAGGAATAAAAAGAGTTTAGGGGGTTGGAGAAGCAAAATAAAACAAAAGAACACAAATGAAGACATTACCTTTAAATCGGGTAACTCCCTTTGGTTTGAAACAAAAGGGTTTCTTGAAGAGCTTTATGCCTATGGTAAGGATTATAAGATGAGTAGAGGGATGTGGAGATATAAAAATTCCAGAGATTGGTCGAGCAAAAGGCTTGAGAGGTGTGGGTAAGGAGGTAGAGGTGGGGGCCTTTTATAAGAGGGAGGAGGGGCAATCTTGGAATGTCTTGAAAAGTTACTTTATTATAAAATTATTTTCGGTTATTAAAGGTCCCAAAATCATATATTTCGAGTATAAGGTGAGAAGGGTTATAAATCCACCCATCCAATAAGTCTCCGAAAAGTTTATGTCTTAGATTTTTCCTTATCTTCTCATTTTATTTAAATTGTTCATTAATGAGGTAATCATTACATCATCATGGTGTCATAAATAAATTTATTTATTTAATGTCTAAAAATTATAAAAAAATATCATGATGTAGTAACCCTTTTTATCTTTCCAATTATTATTTATAGTCAAAATTATGACTTTCAAAACTCAATGTAAAGATTGTTTTAGTAAAACAATACATGTCTGTGACATTTTTATTTTAACTTTAAATAAAATGTTATTAATGTCATATTCTTAACCAAGTGGCTCCATGGGGTCCCCAAGTTGACCCAAGAATTTTCAGTGTCGTCCATGACTCATCCAATAAGTTTAAGTCATGTGTCATGGTTATTTCATATTATTATAACATTATCATTACCTTAAATTACACTAATTAACTTTAATCGCGATTAATAAAACTTAGAAGTTACTATTCACCAAAAAATTATTTTAATCCCATTGAACCATATTTTACATCCTAATGTCAACCATGTATGTCGGATTTTTGAAATTCAAAACACAGAGGTTGTAAAATTTCATTTAAACGAAAAATCAGTTTCATAACTACCACTTAGTGGTTTCACTATTCATCAAAAATTGATGTTTTTCAGAAAAATACCAAAAATTCACCCTAAGCTATATTTGATATTCCAAATTCAAAAACGATTTCTATTTTACAAAATTTAAAACATATATGTTTGATTACTTAATTTAATAATTAATTCTCACTATCAAAACTAATAGCATGTTTTTAAGAAACAATATCTATTAAAAGATTGACCCTAGTTTAAGTCCAATTTCAAAGTGAAATTAAATCCAATGGCCACCATTAGATTAAATGGTAAAAATATATTATAATTTCACTTTAAAACAAATTAAAAATATGATCTAATCATATAAATAATTTATATGAAAAAGTGGGTTTGAATTAAAATACAACATTTTTCACTAATTCATTAAAAATGGACTTTATCAAAAAAATAATAACAAAAACCGACACAAAGTAAATTTTTATATCCTGATTATAAATAAGGATTTTATTTGGTCCAATATAACATATAAAATTTTCAAAAAGTGTATTTAAAAAGGGTTAGCCATCAAAAGGCAGTTAATCGACCTTATAAAGAATATTGGAATATTTACACTTAAAATTAGATTCATTAGAATTTTAAGCCTTTAAAATTTATTGGATAAAAGTAAAAATATTTGAAAAAAATATATAATAATTTTGTAGTTTGTTATGTTCATTCCTGACATTACGACGGCTAGGAGTTAACTACCATTTAAAATAATATTATTTTATTATTAGAGTGCAACGTATGGTATCCAAGAAACTCATTGTTGCGTATTGGGTACGCCATCGAGCATAGCATTACCATTAAGATAATATTGAGATTTTATTCACAAATATGGGTAAATTTGATAATTTCTTATTCTTTATTTACCTGTGGTGTTACTTCATTCCCCCCATTTGGAAATTGCGTCCTCTCAATTTTAAAATTGGGCTCAGAAACGTCATTGAAAGTCCCACATCGGAAATAGAGTCAGCAAAACTATCACTTTAAAATAAATATAGAGAAGTACAGAGGTCACCCGAGTTAACCCATTCTAGGATTCCATGTAGGAAAACATGGATATGGAAGAAAAAACAAAGGGTCATTCTCTAAGGGAGAGTGATAGAAACCATGTTTAGGAGAACATTAACCACCATAAAATCACTATCTGGTGATGGGTTAAACGGTATTTGATTCCCCAGTAGGAAAAGTTAGCAGACAACATTTTAGAATTAGGTTAATTTTCATTGAAAAATTTATTTATGAGATTAACAATATTATAAGGAAACATACTTACTTGTCATGTTGACTTTCAACTTTTACTATATTTCTTACACAAACTCATATTTTCTCCAAAGTACAAGTATTTAGGAATACTTTTTCACATTAAGAGCGCTGTAATCAACTTCTAGAGAATCACCTAATTTACAAAATAGAACTATATATTTCCCATGTATTTAGACAAAATGAAAAACCAAAAATGTAAGTACATGATCAGATAATACCCGAAAAGGATAATCCTTTATAAAAAGAAAAACTATTCTTAATCTCCAAAATTTTTCCAACATCCCAAAATTCAACAAAGTCCATTCGATAGAAAATTGTCCATAAAATTATTCAAAATAAACCAAAATATTATTGAAACCAAATTCTTTGATGGATTTAATCACATAGTCTTCTAAGGTAAACCTTAACATTTATCTTTAAATAACACCGGTTACTCTTAAAGTCTCATACTGAAAAGTAAAAAACCTAATCACATATCATTCATGATAGGCTAATATTTTCCATAGAAAACCCAAAATCAACATATTCTAGATTCATAAGATCATCTAACTAACAAGAATTAGTCAAACTAACCAGGGACCTCATGTAGTCCAGTGGTAGGCGATAAATACCAGTCGCACTTTGGTTGTGGGTTCGATTCCCTTAGCTTCGTCCTACGAGACAGGTTGTCACACGGTTTACGTGTTGTCCTTTTCCCTAAACTACATAATTCTAATAACATTCCCCAAAAAGTGATAAAATATTCAATAATAACCATAACACAATTTAACCTCATGTTTATATGATGTCGTTCATATTACATCATAACATATTTTAACCCATAATTACCTCAAAAGTATGGATCATATAAACCCTAAGGGTTACCTTTATAATTATTACCTGAACTTCCACAACGAGTTGGTTCTCTTGTACATGATGCATTAGAGAACTCACTAAGTTTCAAGTGGTTGATCATGACTCCTGATAGTTGGTTTATAATAACCATGAGATTTCTCATTGAATCCCCCATTTCATCCAGTCTTTTCATCATTGAACCACCACAGTTTCCTTCAAACCCATTGTCACTTTGGTGCTTGCTAGGTCAATCCATTTACTAAAACCAAAAAGGTCAGTGTGAGTATATCAACAAAATCATCATGTACTAAAGAGGAAGATAAAAACTAAGATATAATTATCCAAGTTATCTCAAACTCATTCCAACTTTCGAAAATAACAATTACTCTATCTAATATAATAACCATTGTGGTTATACACAACTTATCACTAATGCTTAAACAAAACTCTAACCTCTAAAGTTATCTAAACCAACCTTTGATACCAACTATAAGGACCCAGCCTTAAAACAATACATAATAATGAATTTAATGAATAATTCACATCGAGGATATTTTTCAGTTTATTGTTTTAGATAATTAGGACATAACTATTACACCTCGAAGATTTCGAGGTAGAAACATCTACTAAGTTTTCATTTTTTTCTGTAAAATATAAACTCTTGAACAAAAGATTCATTTCTAGTTCCATGTTTTAGACATCATGGCATTTCCTTGATCCCATCCTTGACCATATTTCCCTTTATGTCTTGTGGAAAACATTTCAAAAACATGGGATTATCATAAAAAGCCCAGTAAAGGATACAAAAAGAAGGAAAACAGTTAGTTTTTCCAAACAACAGGTAAACCATGAATACATTATCAAAGTAAGACTTTTAACCTTTATGAAGTAGTAAATACTCTTCACTGAATAAAGGATAACTACTTACCAATTGTAACCAAAATATTACCATAAACCCATTTAAATAACACATAACATATAAAGGTAACTTGGGAGATAAACATACTTAAATGGAATAACCATACGGTCGACTTCCACACAAATCACTTAATGGAAGAGCCATACGACCAACATCTATACCCAATGCATTTGAGGTTATAATGAAACCAACCATCCTGGTATTCATAGCCCCACCCATCATATGATTTATCATGTAACCACCAGACAAATGTCCATGTACCATTATAAAATCATTAGATATAAAACAAATATAATGGAAAGAAAACATTACCACATTTTAATAACAATATATCACTTAAATATATTTCCATAAAAAATCAATTATCAAAACCATTTTCAAAAACAAAATACATAAAATAATATATGGTATTTATTTTATTTTAAAAATATTAAGGCTTGTTGAGTAAGCCAAACACCAAATAATACTCACGGCGGCGGAAAGGTCGTTGTCTCCACGTACGTTAGAAAGAAACAATTTTTTTTTCATTTAGTAAAACTCTTCGTATAGACATGATTCCTTTTGAATAAAAGTTGATGTGGAAGGGGTTTATAATTCTTATTAAAGAAAGTCTTGTATTTGAACAAAATACGCCTCAATGAAAGGAGATTCAGACGAAGTCATATTCAAAGACAGTATCATTAGATTAAGGATAAATCAATTACATAATTATGTGTAACAAATAAATACACCCAATATATGTGGATATTAATTTTAAAACAATCATATTAATTCGCACATATTCATATAATGACATATTCAAGGAGTAGAAGTCTAACCCAATGAATTGAAATTGGGATAAGAAGTTCCCTTGCAAAAATTAGACAGCCTAACGGTATCACATTAAAATTCAAAAAATGAATTGATGAGAGAGAAAATGGTATCTCATAATTTGGACATTACATCAATATGGATATAGGAGAATATATCCCAACATAGCAATATTTAAATTAAAAGACACATAAAAAAGAAGTCTTTTAAAAAGAGGAGGGTGAACGGTTCCCTTACCGATTCGGGTAACTTTCGAAACATACACCCCATGAAAGAAGGACTATACAAAGTTTATGTAAATATAGATAAAAGAAATTATATTAAACAAATATTAGAATAATGGGAAGTAAATACACCACTCAAAGGAAATAGTGGAAAATGTATCATAAATCTCAGAAGAATAAAAGTGAGAGGAAAAATCCCTTACGAAAACTCGGCTGCCTAACGACGCCACTTAGAACATCCAAAAATAAATTTATGAGATGAAATAGGGTCTCTCATAATATGAACATAAAAATTAAAGGATGAGAAATATAAAATAACAACCCCAAACAAAATAATGATGAGATTAAAATAAATTACAAAAAAGAGAGTACTTAAAAAGAAAGAGAGAGGTAGGATCCCCTACTTCAAGTCCGACTTGTCTTGTTTGTTTGTTTATATTACTGAATAATAAAATTTGATCAATTTATAATTCCATAAGTACATCCTTTAATTATTATTATTCAGTTAATATCACATATTATAATGTTATAATAATTGGTTAAAAATGTGAGTTCAAATGAGTTTTGTTTTGTCGATGTTCGGTACATGTGTAAAAATTGAACTTGTTGGAAAAGAATTTTCTATGTAGTTATAAGTACATAATCTCCAGAATAGTATTAATGATTTAAATATCATATATATCCAGTATATATTCATTTTATACAATTCCATAACATTTAGAGAAAAAAAGAAATGAAATGCACCGATCATGGAGACGGCAGTCCGTTCGTACGCATGAACGCTACATTCATTTCTTTGGCAGAGTAATGGAATTAAAACAAGAAGAGAGAGACATATATATATATATATATTATAATTCCAGAATAATATATATGTAATATAGGTCACATATTTTCATCAATTTCATTATTTATACATTCAATGTATTGCATTAACAAGTCACATCACTTTAGGCGGCATCATTCCACACTTCCCTAGATGAAATTATCGCATTTTCACAACATGAAAAGCATAAAGGTTTGTTTTAATTATAAAATAAAGAATTATAGAGAGGGAATAAATATATTACATATAATATATAAATACAGTGACATCATAATGGCCACCATGAATGGTTTTAAGAGAATATTGAACAATCATCATTCCGTGAGGCAGTAATTCGCCATCCACAGAAATAGTATGTTCTTTAACCATTAGATGGAGGTGTGTGTAAGTGTAAATCAAAAACTAAATATAAAAACATCCTAGTATATTTAAGACTATGGTTTTTTTATAAAATAAAGGAATAAAAATATTTTAGTGGGTTGTAGAAGCCAAAAAAAAAGAACACAAATGAAGACATTACCTTAAAATTGGGTAACTCCCTTTGGTTTGAACCAAAAGTGTTTCTTGAAGAGTTTTCTACCTATGGTAAGGATTATAAGATGAGTAGAGGGATGTGGTGAGGTAAAATGACTAGATTTTGGTTGATCCAAAGGCTTGAGTTGTGTCGGTAAGGAGGTAGAGGTGGGGGCCTTTTATAAGAGGGAGGAGGGGAAATCATGGAAAGTCTTGAAAAGTTACTTTAATATAAAATGATTTTCGGATATTAAAGGTCCAAATGTTATATATTTAGAGGATAAGGTGATAAGGGTTCTAAATCCACCCATCCAATAGTGTTTAGACAAGTGTAAGTTTTATATTTTACCTTATCTTTTCATTTTATTTCAATCGTTCATTAATGAGGTAATCACTCCATCATCATGATTTGATAAATAAATTTATTTATTTAATGTCTGAATATTATAAAAAAATATCATGATGTATGAATTATTTTTACCTTTCCAATAAATATTTATTGTCAAAATTATGACTTTCAATACTCATGTAAAGATTGTTTTAGTAAAACATTACATGTTTGTGACATTTTTATTTTAACCATAAATAAAAACTTATTAATGTCATTTTCTTATCCAAGTGTCTCCATGGGGTCCCCATGTTGACCCAAGGATTGTCTTGGTTGGTCATGACTCATCCAATAAGGTTAGGACATGTGTCAGGGTCATTAAAAATTATTATAACATTATATTTAGATTAAATTACACTAATTACCTTTAATCGCGATTAATAAAACTTAAAAGTTACTATTCACCCAAAAAATTATTTTAATCACATTGAACCACATTTTACATCCTAATGGAAACCATGTATGTCAGATTTCTGAAATTGAAATCATAGAGGTGGTGAAATTTCATTTAAACGAAAAATCTGTTTCTTAACTACCACTTAGTGGTTTCACTATTCATAAAAAATTGATGTTTTTCAGAAAAATACCGAACATTCACCCTAAGATATATTTGATATTCCGAATTCAAAAAAGATTTATATTTTACAAAATTTAAAACATATAACTTTCATTAATTAATTAAATAATTTATTCCCGTTGTCAAAACAAATAGCGTGTTTTTAAGAAACAATATCTATTAAAAGATTGACACTAGTTTAAGTCCAATTTCAAAGTGAAATTAATTCCAATGACCACCATTGGATTAAATGGTAAAAATATATTCTAATTTCACTTTAAATCCATTTCAAATTATGATCTAATCATATAAATAAATTATATTAAAAAGAGGTTTTCAATTAAAATACAACATTTTTCACTTATTTATTAAAAATGGACTTTATAAAAAAAAAACAAAAATCTTCACAAAGTAAATGTTGATATCCTGATTCTAAATAAGGATTTTATTTGGTCCAATTTAACATATAAACCTATCATAAAGTGTATTTATAAAGGGATCTCCATCAAAGGTGGTTAATCAACCTTTTAAAGAATATTAGAATATTTACCCATAAAATTGGATTCATTCGCATTTTAAGCCCCTATCATTTATTGGATGAAAGTAAAAATATTTGAAAAAAATAAATAATCATTTTTTAGTTAGTTCTGTTCATTCTCTCTATTATGACATCTAGTCATTAACTACCATTTATAATAATATTATTTTATTATTAGAGTGCAGCGTATGATTTCCAAGAAACTCGTTGTTGCGTATTGCGTACGCCATCGAGCATAACATTCCCTTTAAATTAATATTAATATTTTATTCACAAATATGGCTAAATATGAAAATGTCATATTCTTTATTTACCTCGGGTGTTACATATGGGGTGGAATTTTTTATTTCTAGCGGTTCACCAGTCTGTTTACCGTGGAGCAGGTTAGGTCGATGCGTAACAAAGTGGTACTTGAGATTGGTTTTTTCCTTGTAGTATTAAAGTGAAGTTGTTAACATTTTGTAGATGAGATATTTTATTTTATTTATTGTTGATCATGAATCTATGAATATGATTGAAGGTATGATTAATGTCATCCTTAGTGCCCTACCATCCCAAGTATACGATAAATTTCATGTTACATGGGAAATGTGGATTAATGTTTTATTTTATGAAGTTAAATTTGGGTAATTATTTTTCATATAAATTAGAATTATATATTTTTGTACTTTATACCCATACTCCTAGCTCTAAGAGGTAAATGGTGGTACTCATGCATCATTTTAGTCATGTAGGGATCATATGACATGATTTAATTGCTTATGATTATTAATTTAGTTATGGAATAGAAAAAGTGTTTAGCTATTAAATTTATCAATACATTTATAACTATTATTTTTTACCATAGTATTTGGATGTATTAAATATAGATAAATCATGAAGGTAATTTGAATTTAATATTTTTATATAGTGGAAGATGGTTTTGTTATTTAAAGTGACAACAATAACCTATATGTTGATTTCCAGTATGACATCTTGACCACATTAAAATCATCCAGATTAGAGACGTGATTCATGATAAGGGAAAGTATGTGAATCTTGTGTGTAGTACCTAACCCTTAAAATGGTATATGGGGCCATGAATCCATATAATATGGGACTTGGGTGTGGTAGGGAAGCGTAAGGGATAATATGACCAACTAAATTTTACTGATTTCTATATTTGTGATATCTAGACTATGATATATATATTGTGCATGGAATTTTAATTTTTAGTGAGAATCTACCTTAGAGTAAACCATTAGAGCATCAGTATAGAGCGTCTGTGGTTTCATTAATTAGTGAGCATGTTGAGGCCCATTATGGTAGAGTTGGACATGAGCCACTGCTAGAGGTTTTGAAGAATGTAGGTCAAATGATTTATTGGAATAATTCTGATGAGAAACATAGGGAAATCTTAATATAGATTAACTATAGTTTTGACTGAGAATTATAGGGAGGTGATATATCTATGAAATATGTTATGCATGATTTATATTCATATAATTACCCATTGATTTTAGTAGAGTGTGGACCCTAGGATAAAAAGTTCTAGATTGAGTCAGTGTAGAATATTTTTTATAAAATTGATAATTCACCAAGGAAAATATTGAAATGATCTAGTTATATACTAAGGAGACCAATTATGCACTGGTGGTATCAGAATTTTCCATTTTTATGATGGGTTGAATTTTGTTATAATGGCTCTCAAAGATCATTTAAATAGGAATATGATGAATTTGGGAGTTGGATTTAACTATCCTCCCACTATATTTGATGTAGGTGGTGACCGTGTACTATTGATAAAAGATATTGTGGTTTATATCATAGTGAAGATACGTTAATAAAAAAGGAATATTTTACTATTATTCTTACTTCAAAATAACATCAAATGATTACTAAACAAATCATCACTGAGAATTATGTCATGTTCCTTTGGATAACGAACATGGTCTAAAACATGGCACATGAATTGATCTATTGAAATTATAGATGAATTGGAAAGAATAAATGATATGACTTTTAAGATGATATCCATGTATGGAAATGATTATAACTAATGTAAATTTTTTTATCACTATCTAAAACTATAAAGAATTATCTAAATATGCTAGCTGATGTGTACAACTTGTAAGAAATTATTATCAATGTATATAGGTTACTGATTTGAGAGTTCAAAGACCCTTATTTTAGATAATCCATAATTGTGTTTTTTGATGTATAAATGTATTTATTTAAGTGTAAAATGTCATTGATTATATTAGATGATTTATGATGTCTTGGGATATATAGAATAGATTCTATTATTTATTTTAAAATATCAAAATTTGGGAGTTCGGGATGAAATTATAAAAATTCTAAGATATTTATGTGTTAATTAGACTTGATGTAAGTTTAATAATGGGATTTAATAGGTTTTTTTGTAGGTTTGAATACACAAAAACATACGTTTCATCTTTATTCTATATATGATTGATTATCAATAGATCCAAAAAATCGGAAAATTTCTATCCAAACTTGTTTGATTATATTATAATATACATGTGTTTATAAGCTACATATGTGTGATTTAAGTAATGTGTATTCATTTAATATATCTATATATTTTTCATATAACACTTTTTAAAAAATAGAATGCATCAGATTGAAAAATTATGAGGATTAATAATTTTAAAATTGAATAAATAATTTAATTAGGATGATGAAAGGATTATTCCTCATGGATTTGATATCATAAATACCAAAATGGGATTTTAATTCAATGTTTTAATTCAAGAAAAGATAATAATCACGCTTATTTATGATGATAGAAGCTAGAAAACGATTTGAAATTTAAATACATTTTATATGTACAAATAAAAAATAAATTGAAATGATTTTAGATAATTCTTCTGATATTCAATAGTGATATGAACATCCTAAATTTTGAAAGAGGAATGATCCAAGCCCAATTAAAATGAATTTGTGAAAATAATTGGATTATTATGTGATTTCTATGATTATGTTGAAGAGATTTTTAAATGATACATTTTGAATATCCTTTATTGTGATCAAAATTATTTAAATATGAATATTGTTATACTAATATAAACTCTTCTTAATATTATAAAGAGGCATGTGAATTAAATTGAACAAAGTTTATGATGATATTGAGCAGAGATAATTTTTAATTTTTTTATATTTAAGAAAAAAATAAAGCCTTTTATTAAAGCACTAAATCTATACAAGAATGAGTTAATAATTAAGATAGATTCTTGGATGATTTATCTTATATGCATGGTGAGTGATTAGTTTTTATTTTTAATGGAAATAGTTTTGGATAATAATGATTTTATTCTAATGAATAAGTATCCAAATTATTTATTGATATAATAAAGAATAGTTTTGGGATTCTCTTGTAAAAATAATACATTTTTGAGTTGTTTCAGTGAGAAAGATGAGATGATTACTTTGAGAATATTATAAGTAATATGAGTACAACTTGAGTCTTAGAGGATGAATCTTGAAGAATGGTAATATATAATGATAGAAGAAAAGGTTAAAAAAATTAATGGTACTCCTGTAAATCAATCGAAAAAAATAAATGAGAAGAAAAATGAATATAGATATCTAGAGAAGACCCATGTACAAAAAAATTGAGTATAAAGTTGAATGAGATTATGGGAAAAAATATTTTATATTTATATAGTTTATATAAAAATATATAAAATAAATTTTCTTATGAATTCAGATTAAAAGGAAAAATAAGGATAGAGTGAAGATGTTCAATGATCAAAAGTCAAATATGAGGGATGAGAGAAAATAATAATTGTAGAAATCTTGAGGAAGAGGATAAATGGTATTATAGCGAGAATATGGACTTGTTTTTCATTAAAGGATTATAAGACTAATATGAAGAACAATTTCATTTTGAGAGAAGATTTGGTAAAAAATAGTTAAAATAAAGGAAAACTATGGAGAGACGTACCTACAGTGTAAATATTATGTCAGATGTTGTCTATCCATTTAGTGATAATGAAGTGAGATAATCAGGTTATTTTTTCTCATTTAATTGATATGAATCTAGTATAATTTAATGAATGAGTCGTATGTATTGATTCAAAAATATACCGGAATAAAAAAAAGTAAATTATAAGAGTAAGGTAAACTATTATTATGGGTTAAAATATATCACATACAAAAATAGTTATCAACATCAATAGTTATTGAATGAAAAAACATGCGTATATATTTTGGGAAGCTATGAAACCAATGATTCATAGGGTGTGTAAGAACAACACAATTAAAATCAATGATTTTGTTGGAATGATGTTAGAGGCAGTCTAATGTGAGACAGGGATGTATATGCATGGTGTGACATTTTTATAGGTGTTGGAAACAGTATCCATTTTTTTCAATAATAAAATATAGTTGAGAATAATTTATTTAGGAGAATAAACAATCAATTAATAGAGCATTACTTTGAATTAAACCTCGTAAAAATATTGCATCCACTATTTACATATTTTACATATATTTCATATAGTATGATATCTTGGTTAAATCAAAAGAGATCTATCAATATTAATTTTAAATGAATCATAAATTCTAAATTGGGTAAAAATTTCCAATTGTGTTGGGAATTTTGTGAAAAATAAGAAACACATATTCTACCATAGTCTTAGTTGTTTACAACAATCATATTGGGTATTTAAATTTGTATAAAATAAAATGTTCAATATTATGTGAAATATTTTTGAAGGCCCATTTAATTTAATCTAATTTAATGAAGTGATGATTTTACATGTTCATAGTGACTAATATAGAAAGATTAAAATCTACTCCTGTTGTTACTCTTGTATATGTATCTACTATGACTATGGAAAATTAAAAACATTACGAGGAAAAAAACATGAAAATGTGGGACGAAATATAAAAATACTTGAATCAACATAATGTTGATACTTATTATCTTTTTAATATAATTATAATGTCCCTTTTGATAATTAAAAGAAAATTTATATAGAATGTGAGGAGTATAATGATATTTTAATTGTTAAAAACATATACTCTCAGTTTGGATTTTATTAAAATATTCCCTTTAAACGAGAAATATATATACATGGTATTCTTAAATAAATATTTTATGAACAATAATAGCAAGATTAAAAAGATTATGTCTTGGAGAATACATTGGAGATATAGGTTAGAAGGTGTATCACCCTCTAAAAAAATTCAAAATAAAAAAGAGAAAAAAATCAATTTGAAAAGATAATACACATTTTATTGAAGAAGTTAAATTTGTTTAGAAGGATTTTTTATGGAATCTTTTACCTAATTTTTATATGTATCACAAAATATATAAAAATGTACTATGAATGCCTCAGATAAACTATTGGATGTGAATGAAAGAATGTGGAATGTTCTTGATATTTAACTAGACATGATGTGAAAGATGGACGATGGTAAAGTTAAAAATTTGAAAAGTTATTAGGAATGATAGATTAGATCACATAAGGATGAAACATATTCCATAAACATGATTTTCTTAGATCTTAGATTAAATCTAGTAAATTTTGAAGTGGATCAACCTAAATCATTTCAATTTGTGAAAAAAAGAGTGATTTCCTAAAGTTTTTTAGATAGCATTCATGGTTATAAGAATATCTATACTTTTGTTAAAATTATAATCAAAACATGTGGAAAATAAGTCACCTCATTATCAGGGAGAGAGATATCTTAAAATCTATATGATGTTTCTTGCACCAAATATATTTTAATGAAACATACAAAATAATGGTTAAAATTTAGGCACATCTATAAGAAGTGAAATTTTAAGAAAAAAACCACATAATACTAGATGTATGGTATGAGATGTATAAATATAATATCTCTAAATGAATCCCAAAATAAAGGAAAAAGTAAAAAAATAACATGGTCTAAAATATGAAAATTATGTACATACTACACCTAATGTGAAAAGAAATAGATTTATTGGTAGATTTTGGTATTGTCAGAGGATTATTCCTATGGAAATATATTTTTGTAATAATATATAAATGATTTAATTTTATAGAATCATAAAAAAGGGGTATAATTTCTATTTGAAATGGAAAACCAATTGGATAGAAGGTGAATGCGTATAAAATGAATAATCTATCTTATAAGAACAAACATGATTTTCTTACTTTTTTTACGAATACTAAAATATATATAGACCAAAATATAATAATTTATAGTATTTTTTAATCATTTATCTCTTCCCTAATGATTTGACAAAAATCTCATACAAGTAGAAGAAAAAAAGTACTAAATAGAGTTTTTCAATTAGGATTGAACAAGTGAATAAAAATAAACAAACCACCTGAAAACTTTCATTATAGAGCGTTGATAAAATAGGTAACAAAAAAATATAATAACATCCATCTAATATGGTAATTGAGTCCATACCATTGGATATTGTAATTAATACCTAGAAATCAATGTTGGAATGAGCATGCTAGAAATAAAAAAATGATGTTTATTTATGAAACGGATAATATAATTTGCATTCTTGTTGACACTCATTGTGAAGAGATTGAGAGGTTTCCCAGGAAGGGGGATAAAGTTTTTTTTGGAAGTCACAAGAAGTTTGGTCGTTTATCTATTGGATATATGACATGGATTCTGGGTTAAATAGATCTAAAATTTGAAAATGGAAAGTACCACAGACCCCTAGTTCAAAATCATTTTCTAAAAAGAAGTAGTCCATACCTAAGTAGAAGGAAGTTCATGTGCCTAATGACTATTTGATCAAATTTATTGATCATACAAGATAGTAAGAAAAGGTAGAAAAGGTTTTATAAAGATTGAAAATTTCTATAATAGATCATGAAATGAAGTCCATTCTAGCTAAGGAATCTAATAAAAATAACAAAACCATATCACCCAATGATGTTATGATTTGGGAAATCAAGAAAAATGAATTAATGAACAATACTATATGATGTGAGGATATGAGGAAGAATATTCCTAGGATGAGAATAAAATATCAATCCAAGTATTATAACTCAATAAAAGTATAAGACTTGCCTAATTCATATGCATTTATAATTTTGTGTTGTTAGGGAATTGAAGATGGTGTTTGAATGATGAAATTTGTCATAGTGTACTAATATTTCAGCCGATATTCATTTTCCATTAGTGTCAAGATTTTACTAGCATCATAACTTGCCGAAACATACTTCCTAAAGAAAGTAACCACTGTGATGATGTATGGGAATCATCCCTTGAGGGGGAGATATTTAATATGTCAATGATAAAATATATTTATTGTAATTATAGAAACCATGTATTATATATAAACCTAGTTAGTCTTGAATCTGGAAGAACATTTTCATTCATAAAATATTATTTTTATTTATTTTGTTCCTGAAATATAGAGGTAGTAACTATCTAACAAAATGATACGGGGGGCGGTCTATACATCAACTAAATTATTTGACGTGTTTTTTGATGTTGGTTGTAGGTTTATAACATTTGATGAAAATATGATTAGACAAGACCCAAATAAGTTAATTATATGTTGTCCCCACACTGATATATTTGAATGCATAAGTTTGATTCTCCATTTTTTTCTACAGTAAGATAGACTACATAGACTTAGAATTAAATTACTTTACCCTCATTATTAAGAAATATCTAGTTTCATCCTTATCTAAAGGAAATTAAAGATCACTGTAGAGAATATTTTTCCAAAAATCCAGTGAGAAACAAGAATAAAATACTTACCATAGAAGGCCTCCCCTGGAAAAATGTATCTAAACAAGGGATGAGAAAAAAATCTCTCTTTTTTAAATATATTCATTAAGGGGGAGAATAAATGTGAACTTCTATTATATGAAATTAAATTTAGGAAGTTCAATGGTATTGATAAAAAACAAAAAGCGGTGATTCAAGTGCCTAAATATATGTTTGTGTGTATTTATTACAAATGGTTGTCATTGATAATGTGAAAAGAAAAATAGATAATTTGGTTGATGGATTGGAGTATCCAACCACTATAGCTTATTAATGTGTTAGCCATGAACTATGTGAAAAATTTATTGAGTTGGATACCACGTTGAATGAATGGTAATGTAAAATGAGACGTTGTTATAGTTTATACATCCGACAAAAATTATAAGACTGTATAACCAATAAAAAATGTTATAAATGTCAAGTTCTATTAGAGAAATAAGAATTTTCTACTACATTAAAAATGTAATGATTTAGAACCATTATAAAATAATGGAATAGAATAAATCAAATGATTCTATGGGCCGATCATCATGGATGAACATAACAATTACTGATGGAATGTTTCTTAGTGTTATCTAGAATAATAAGGAATGATTTAAAGATTATAACTATGGTGTACAAATTTATTTATATTATTACCAAAGGTATGATATAGATAATTAAAGTGTTTGATAGACAATATATTGGGGAATCCAACATACTGTATTTTGACATTGAATGGTACTGACATATGTTTTAAACACCTTGGACAATTTTTTAGGAGATTGAACATATCTTGATATAATTAAAAGAGATCATATCCTTTATTGAAGTATTATGTTATTTAGGGGTAAATGAAGATATTTTATGAAGTATAGAAACTATATATATCAATTGGATAAAAAATTATTATCATTTTGGTTCTATATAAGTGTCATTCTATAGTTGTGTACATTTTAATTCATATAAACATAAGTGCTATTTTTATTCTATGTATGTGTGATTCTCAACTGATCCATAAAATTAGCAAAGGTCTCTCATTTTATGTGTTATTTTATTCTAATATACATGTCATTATAGGATACATATGTTTGATTTGAGATATGTGTATATGTTAATTTCATATTTTATGCCTTATTTTACACATTATAAAAAATATGGAAGGCTATATAGTGAATGGATTCCTGATATTAGATTTAATATCTGAAGAATAGTTTTAATTTGGATTATATAGGGATTATACCTCATGTATTTAAATATAATTAAAACATAAATGGGTTTATGATTCCAGACTAAAATTTTAATGAAGTAGATCCTCAATCATAGTTAATAGTATTGAATCAAGAATATGTTCTAGATTTTAAATAATGTTCATATGAGAAAATTATAGAATAAATGTAAATGATTTTTGTTGATGCTTGATATATTTAGTTTAAGTAAAAATATAGAGAATTTATGAAGATCAATTATGCAATATTTATTAGAGTGATATTATTTCATGAATAAGAATATTTGGTGATCATATATATTCTATTTTGGGATTTTCTAACAAGACTATTTGAAAATCCCTTATTTTGATAAAGATGATCAAAATATGAGATGTTTTATTGATTTGAAATGTTATATATACCACATAGAATATTGTGATTCCAGATAAATAATGATGAAGTTGGGATTGATTTTAGATTATTTTTATTATTTATTAATTCATGTGTAATATGATATTGGTTTTACTAAAACACTCAATCTACAATAGAATGGTTCAATTTGAAATATAGACTTGTGGATGATTTATCATTCAGCCATGGAGAATGGTTTTCTATGAACATTACTAGGAAATATTAATGAGAATATTGAACTAGAACTAATTTATATGCATCAAATCTATGTTTTTAACTAATAATCCACTAAACTGTTATTTACTAGGTTTACTATGTTGATTCCAAGATGGTTTAGATAGAAATATGAGATTATTAATTTGAGAAAAAATTGGGAATAAGAAAAAAAGTCAAGCCTTTGTGGCATAATATTGATTATTTTAAATAGACTAAGAGAAAATAAAATAAGTATAAAAAAATGGGTAATCCAATAAATGTACATGAGACAATTTTTGTGATGAAAAATGAATATAGATATTATTAGAGCACCTATATGAAAAAAAGTCAATTAAATAGAAGATTGGGATCATAATAATCTAATTTTTAGAGATATTCTATATTAAAGATATAGGAAAAATATTTCTCTACAAACTATATATAAATTGAATCATAAGTAGATAATAAATATGTCCAATGTTCAAAATTTGATTCTAAGAGCTGCGAGCTATGAAGAACATGAAAACTCTTTGGAAATATGATAATTAATACTATAGTTATATGATGAACATATTATGTACCAATGGATTATAAGAAGAATAATAATATAAAAGTAATTTTATGATCACATTAGGTAGGATAACGTATTGAGAAGAAAAAATAAATAAAAAATATCGACCTACTATAAATATTTCATATAATTTTTTGTCGATCCTTTCAGTGATTGAGATTTGATATAGCTAGGAGAGTAGTTATTGTTGAAGATATATGAGGATGATTTATTGAAATGATTGAGTCATAAAGAATTATTTCTCACAATATGTTAGTATTCAAAGAAGCTACCATTGAGAGGAAACAAATCAACCATTATGGATGTAGATACATACTGTACTAAGTAGGTGATCAATATGAAAGTAAGATATATAAAGAAAACATTTGTGTTTATATGGTGTGAATATGTGGAATCTATCTTACTCAGTGTATGAAAGGAAAACACTATGTAAATTTGTAATTTCCATGTGAAGATGTTGGAGAACGTTCTATGAGAAGCTTGAAATTCTAAAAACATTGAGAATCTATATAGGTGTTATAAACATTAAGCATTATAGTAAAAAAATTATTATAATGAAGAATACTTAACTGGGGTGGAAAACCAATCAGTTGAAAGAGTTTTTTTAAACCAAAACTCATAAAAATACTATGTTTGCTAATTACTTTTGTTACATAATTTTAATGTTGAATGATTTATTGGTTGAACTAAAATTAATCCAAATTATCTAATATAGAATAGTGGTTAAATTTTATAGTGTGTAATATTTTGAAGAGAGTTTAGAATTTTTTAAAAAATTTGAAAAAAATTATTATTATTTTCTTGCATTAAATTATTTTATTATTTTCATTACAATAAATGATGTTTTAAAAACCATTATATTAAAATAAAATATTATTTCAATTTATGAATTTATTATAAAAATCTATTTAATTATAAGTAGATGAATATATATTCCAAAAATAAAATGATGTTTTGTTTGTATCTGAAATAAATTTTATTATATTTTTTCATTATTAATGCTTAAAATTTTATATAATGATTGAACATTTAATAAAATTTATAATAACATTGTAAACAATATTTCATTTATATATGATTTAAAACATTCATACCATTTAAGGTCAATATAAATAACCCCTTATCATAGTAGTATAACTCATAATGAAATGGTGTGTGATGGTGGCACTTTCATTGGGTGATTTAGTTAACATTGATCTAGTGGGTAACTCCACTAACTTGAACTTCTCCGATGGTAAATATCATTTTTTTCATCACTTTTTGAATCCCTTAAATGGATTATTTAATTGTTAACCTCATCAGTGGTACCTATCTAGAATGATTTGATAAATGGTAATCATGGGTAATGATCCTACTTGATGAGGCCATAATTTATCCCTTTTGAATCAACAATCTATTATCATTTCCCTCTATAGAAGATAATTATTATTAAAACATCATTCCCAATGGTTATAATTCTCAATTGTAATAATTATCAAGGTTTATAAATACCAATAGTCAGGTAATGGTTATCTGATATTTTAAACACTATATATATACTCCACTATTCGTAAAAATCATCATTAAAAACATCACATATGAATATTATACCCTTACCATAAAGTGCCTATCACATTCCAAATGACTCTTTTTATAGTCTACCGATTTTTATTGAAGGGGGGATATTTATGGGGGAACTAAAGCATATGGAGTTTATCATTTTTTGAGAACTATTATTTTCTTGTTTATCTGCTTTAACTATTCTTAGTTTCTATAATCTATATTATGTAATGATGTGTAATATTAATTTGAAATGTAGTTGTATTTATTTGTTCTATTATCATAAAATAAAAAAAATTGATTACAGAATGTGAGTTCTATTATTAATAATAAAACTAAATTTTAGGTCATAAAATTCTACCCCTATATGAAATTTCATCATTAAAATAAGATTTCACTTGATTTGATAAAAAATGTGATGGTACATTTTCGTTATTGCCTCATAATGTTCCCGTATTGCTTCTAAATACTTATGGTTCTACCAATGAACTTTGACCAGGCGAGCTGTCTTGTTTCCTATAATTTGTCTATGTAGCCTATGATCTTCACTAGATACTATTTGTAAGAGTGATAATTATCTAATAGTTCTACTTATAGTTTCAGTACCTATGATAGATATTGTATATACATACTCTATACAGATACATGGATCATCTCATGTACTGGAGATATGTTTGGTGGGTGTTCTAGTCGATATGTGAAAGCTCTGATGCAATCAAGAATCTCAGAGTTTTCAATGTATTAACGGAATAAATTTTTATCCTTCCAAAACCTAATGACTCCCTTATTAGGATGTATTCGAAGGAACACTTTATCTCCATCTTCAATCTCAACTGATCATCAATGGTTTCTGAAAAAACTATTTTTTTCAAATTTGTTATTCCCTGATATTTTAATGAAGAACCTAGCCCTTTTTGGTAATTTTTTTACCAATTCGATTACTAGTAGATTATGTTTTCAAAATTAACACAAACATGTTACATTTTTATATTTAATTCCATAATTTTCATCATAATGATCCATATAAATACTTAATTGGAAGCTATTTTTATAATAATAAATTTACTAATGGAAGGTAGTTGTCCCATTATCCATTGAATTTTATAGAGAAATATCACAACATATACTCAAGTGTCTTGATTTTCTAATCATATTAACCATCATTATTCTACTGATATTTTATAATGAAGAATAAATATTTATTTAAATCATGTTGAAAATTTTTCTATAACTTTTAGGTGAATCCCAGATATCAATAAAGTATTATTTATTGTTGTGTTCCATGTAGCCTCAAAACTTATCTAATGTATACCCATACAATTTAATTATATGATAAGTCCCCCTAAAATAAAATAGACTGATAAATATTTTTAAGAAGTTATTCCAAAACACATATTCATTTACATCAATGTGATGTCTTTAAATGATTGGTGACAAAACAGATTGTTGAGATATCTCATTTCTATATATGTATGGATTATGGTCGTACCAATCCTTTTATATTTTTACTTTTTCCCTCCACATTATGGAATAATAGTAAAATTTATTTATATTCATAAATATTTTTTTCTGTGATATCCAAAAAAATATTTTTCATAGTGATCTCTATATATCGTTGTGCTCTATGGGTGGATGGAGATTTGTGAGTTTTGAGAATCAATTTGCTGCTCTTTTTTTGTCTTAGACTCTGATAGTATGCATAATAACATCACAAATATCCCACATTCATTCTTATCAATATATAATTCTATGGATTTACCCTTCCTAAAAAAATACATTATCTTTTATATCCCCATGTCATCCTTTTGAGTTTTCTTAATCACATTTAAAATAGATGGTTGGGAAAAAATTTGATATAAATAGGGTGATTTTCATTCCTTTATGATTTGAAAGTCTATCCTTTCATGTATAAAAAGATTTATCATTATAAATCCTTATTAATTGAATTTATTCACCTTCACAAGATGATAATGGACTGGGAAATCAGAATCATTGATTATAACTAACTATCATTTCAGTGCATGTTTAGATCATTCTATAAAAATATATACTCAAGGATATTATGATATATATATATGTCATGATTTTCTCTATAGATGAAATTCCACAATATATTAAATGAAAATATTACTACACCCAACACTCTATAATGTCGGGGATAATTTTATTCATGACCTTCAACCATCAAGAGCCATAGGCTATCAATTTATCATATTTAATGAGTAAAATACGTAACTCATTCTTTTAATAACCACTATTAATCACAAATCCATCCCCATAAATGGGTATTTTGATTATAGGTATATTTAATAGATTCCCATTGAATCTATCTACACATTCACCAGCCTAAAAAACATGAAATAATTTTGAGTTATCTTAGTTAGTAGATTTGAAAATTATGAAAATTTTACCCAAAAACACCAATAGGACATATCTAATTCATGGAAACCGAGTATATATATAACATATTTTACTTGGACCCATTTTTCAACCACCATTATCTTCAACAATTCTACTGATATCCCCTTGATTAAGGTATTATTTCCAAAGAATGAACTCTCTCTATATAAAACTCAAATTTATAGTATAATTCATATAATTTCCCCTTTATCAATGATTTCATAATAGCATTCAAATGATCTCCCAATTTCTTTTTTATATTAAAATATTTTTGTATTCCATATATAAATACAACCTCAAATATGTTGAGGTAATATCTAAAGAATCTATTCATTATATATATGTAGATTAAAATATCATTAGTTTTCTGAATTTCATCACTATGAACTCATAGTTCTAATACCATGTATTAAATGAATTATTGGGAATATCCTCCTTATTTACTTTTAATTTGTTACATATTGATTGAAAGTGTAATTTAGAGAATTATTATGCCCCACATGGCTAATAAAATAAGTCATGAATCCATAGAAGGGAATAATTTTTCCTTATCCAGATCATTTTGAGTTCATATTAATAAATTCATAGACACATTGATCCATCATTATTATTAATAAAGAGGACCAAAAAACCCCTTGGTGAAGAACTTGGGAATATGGATACCTTCCTTATATTCAATAACAGTTTTTTCATTAGTTATTATTATTCAATGGAGGCTATTCTAAAGGGTGTGTTGGATATTTCTAGATCTCAATGTATATATTCAATTGATAAATCATCCTCTTGATCTAGAGGAAGATCAATAAAACCACAGGGAATACATAATTATATTACATAATAATGGGATTGTATTCACAATTGATAATATCCTTCAACTTAATCATTTGTTCTATATATTATTTCTCAAATGAAAAAAAATATCCATTTTTATGAAGATGTTTCTAAAGGACATTAATCCGTATCCAAAAACCTGTATATAATCAGTGGATGATTGGGGATATGAAAAGAAATTTCCTTATCTCATAAGGTAAAGTGGGATATGAATAATGATATCTAATCTATACCCAATATAACATCAAACTCCACTAATGGGAGTGTGATAATGTTTTCTTGGAATTAAACACACCAATTTTATCTAGGTAATAATTATATTCTTGATATGAAATGTATTACCCAATTTGTTTTTCACTAATAATTTTTCTTCAATGTTTTTTTGGTGGTCTATGAACAGTTCTACTAAACATTCATGATATCAATGAATGCGTAGAACTTAAATCAAATAAAACACTCAAAATTATTGTATGAATAACCAACAAAACTATTTATATCTTATTTTTTAGATTCATATAAGTAGAAGTGATAAAATAAATCCACCCTTGATATCATGGAATTAGGGTTTTTTTACACAAGTATTCTTTAAACATCGTGGGATTAGGGAGTTTTATTTTAAACATATTTTTATTCCTTAAAGATGAATCATTGGACCATAAATTGTGATTATATCAAAAAATTATTTTATTCCACCACACAATTGGTGTTTTTAAGCTTCCTTAGACATTCAGTAGATTGATATAATTTAATTCCACATGTGAATTATTTCATTGTGCCCATAAAGAAGCATGTAAGATGATTGTTCCCAAAATAATAATAACTGTGATGTTATATTTTATTTATACCATGGGGAATATTTGATTATACTATATAATTAAAATCCATTCTTCACATATTATCACTTGTTCTATAGGGCCATTATGAATCACTAATATATATCTCAATATTGAGGGAACATAAAAAATTTTACTCATTGCTATCAAATAATTGAATCACCAAGTATTTTTTGAGAATCCAATTTATCCAATTAAATAAGTGATCAACCTTAATCTAATTGTCAATTAAAATGGTGGATTTTTGATTCATTATATTTAATTATATATATCTCTTTAAATAAATTTAATATCTCTAATAGATTTTATTACAATAAAAAATGTGTTTTAACAAATTGTGAAAAAATATTGAAATATTATCATGTTAATATTTTATATTTTTTTTAAAATTTTATTATTATAATATTCTTATTTTTTTGGGGAATTTTATAAAAAGTTATTTTTTATTGAATAGTGAAAACTACTACTTTCTATAAAATTTTCATTTTATTTCTTTATATCAAATAACTTAAAAAGTACATTTATATTTTTTGATATGGTATTAATGTGATATAATATCTATTTGATTTAATATATTCTAATTAATTCCCTTAATAACTGTACTTGACATGATTGTGATATAATTTAATTTTTAGGCTTACAACAAAATTTTCTGGAAAATTTTTTTCATCACATTTTGATTATTTTTAAAAATTAATTTCTATACATTATAGGAATTTAATATGAAAAAATGGATTCCATAATTTTATTTTTGATGCTAAAATTTTTTAGATAGATCTATTTTATTTTCATGAATTATAGATAGTTGTTATGGTAAAATTTATCAATATAGTAAAGGGAAAATCACGTAATTAATGTTAAAGATAATATATAAGGCATTAAAAATATATTCAAAACATAAATTTATTTAATTGGATGTTATTAATTGGACCCTATCCATCATAACATCGATTATATGTTATTTTGGATACCTTTTTCATTATTGTCAACTTTTATATTATTTTATGTAAAGGAAAATATAAAATTTCACTATTTTCTTTCAAATTTCTCTTATAAGATCACATACGGATAAATTTTTTTTGAAAGAATAATAAATATTATTCTGTGTTTAATGATATTATTTTTATGGTGTTAAATATTTATAGTTATTAGTTATTTTATAATTACTCTATATTCTTAGACAACATTTACATAGTGCTCATGGAATAAGTGGTAAAATAAAATTAAATAATTTTAATGACATGGAAATTTTTTTTTCGATGAACTACTATTTAAAAATAATTTTATTAAAAATAATATATTATTATTGATTTCTTAAATTATTATATTCAATTTCAATCTTTTTTATGTCCTTATGGAAAAATTAAATGAGTATTTCCCAAAATTACATTAATCATATTATATGGAAAAGAATATTTCATTAAATAACATTAAAAAAAATAAAAATATTTCACAAGGAAAATAACGATCATAAATGGTCAATAATATCATATACATGTAATATATATAAATATTGTTACTATATTGGTTAGATTATAATTCTTTGTGATTGAAATTTTTTTTACTACAGTTATGGTTAAAATAGGTTTACTTGGTGGTTAAACCAAGAGATTATATAAGGATTTACCATTAAAAATATCTAAATCCTATTTTATGACCATACAAAAAATTAAAAATATCTATAATTATAATTTATAACTATTAAGAACCATTTTTTATGAGTATTAAATTCAATTATTTTAATCATTTAAGATATTCCATGTGTTTTCTTTCACACTCTTATAAAAGGACCACACATATCTATTTTCATTATTCCACATTGATTCATAAAGATTGAAAAAAACCTAAACAATTATCTTCTTAGCTTACTAATACATTAATTATATGTTCTATTTTTCATTATATACCATTCTAATTGTCCTTAATAATGATTTAATGGAGGCCAACTGAAGGAGAGGTAATCATTCAACCAGACCTATTTCAAATTATTTTATATTTTACCTCTAATATTATTTTAGTATTAATAATAAAATATTAAATTAAATATCCTAAATCAATTAATATTTTATTATTATTATTATGTAAAAATATTTATACTCTACCTTTTCCATCAAATGGGATGTGAATGTGTCACTAGTTCATTCTTATGGACTATCATATCCACATAGCGTTACAATTAAATTTCCATGAGAATCTTTCATGGATGATTATTATTATTATTTTAGTTTTTATATTTTATATTTATGAAAAATTATTTATATTTAATTTTAATATAATATATTCCTTCTTACCTTCCAATCCATTAGTAAATGATAACATTGCTCATTCACATGTATAGATTACACCCTCCATGAAGTGATGTGATTCTTTTTTCATTTTTAATTAACATGGATTATATTAAAAATATATTTAATTAATATATATTATATAGATTATATAATGATTATTATTTAAAGATGAAATATTAAATTCCTTTATTTTATCCCAAATATCGAAAAGTGAAAACATCATACACGCGTTTGTAGGACCTAACGTCTCCATGATTGCTGTAATTAATATTTCTAAATATACATTTTTATATGAATATATATATATATATAATGAATATATATGATATTTATATAATTATTAACATTATTTAGATTATGTAACAATAATCTAAGTACACGAATTAGAACCTTGAAAACAAAATTCTCAAGAAAAATGAAACATTTTAAACATAAAAACAGCGATGTTAATATAGAATTATTATTAAATGGGTGTTAAAATGTTATAATTGGATCATATATGACCTTAAAATTATATACATTAATATTTAATATATGTATAGTAAATTCAAATTTATTATACTACAGTTCATATTACATTCGAATAATGTCAGACATGATGTAAGAGATTTCAACTCAATTTCTACTCTATTGAGACATATTTGGTATTATAAACCTATTTAATTTTATTTTATGTATATAATTCCAGTTTAATTTGTTTAAAAATTATATATATTTATTAGTTTTGAATAATTATTCACTTAATGTTACTATTTCATGCGTTTAAAATTTAAATGAGAATAATAATGTAAGAATTTATTTTATAACCTCTTTACATTTTAGGGGTGCTTACATTTTCATTTATGAAATGTTACAACATATCTTTAATAATATCCAATAAATATCTCATTATTTTAATATTTAATAATTTTGCATGTTTTATTGTAATTTTTTCTCACTTTAGAACCGGAATCAATAAAATAAATGATTAAAATAAAATTGGATCTTAATTTTCTTTTTATCAGGTATATTTTTTTCAATGTATATATATTTATAAAATATTTTTAAAATGTCCTATTTATTTACTCAAAGTATTTATTAAATAAAATTTACATTATTAGTGAATTTTTAAAGTGTTTTAAAATAATCTTTTTAATTTTTTCATAAATATCCATTTTCAACTCTCTTTACATAAAGTCAAAATAGATATTTTTTAATGTATATGAAATTAACATATTTTAATGCCACCATTTCCATTTTACAAGGTTTATCTAATTTTAAAATTTTTTAATGTTATATAATGAAATTATTTTTAATCACAATTTATTTTAATATTTCAATTACATTTTCTTTTATTCTCTAAATGACTTTATTTTAGTATAAAAACTATATTTCTCATGAATAGATGGTTATATTTTACCACCTATGCATTTTATATTCATTACCATTCTCTTGAAAAATTATATTTCATAAGATCAATTATTATTTCACGCTACTTTTACATTATGTATCAATATTATTTGTATCATAGATTTAATTATTTATTAAAACATATTCTATTTATTTTATACTTTAATTAATAAATTTATTCTATTAATAGGTGAAATTTTTATATTACATATTCTATACTCAATACTGGTAGTTTTTGATAAGAAATATTGTTTATAAAATATATATATCATTTAATATTCGAGTAATCAATCAGAAGAGCAGTGATAGGAAATTGTTGGTTATTGATATCATCTCGATGCATCGATATCTCTCATTAGAAAAACCTATTTTATATCCTTATTAAATGAGTTTTGGTTTATACTATTAAATCCCCAACCCTAGTATCCTAGATTCAACGGTCACATTGGTGCTAGATACAAGTGATCACATCCCAAATGGTTGAATAATGTATTAGTCATTGAAAATTATACACAAACATGAAATTCAAATTACATTTTAAATTATGAAATACAACACATAAATTTATTTGAGAATAAAATTATTTCCTTTATCATATCCCTACATATAAATCATCACACACTTAATTGAGTCTTATGGAATGTAAATATAAGAAATGGGTGATATTTAATACTCTGTAATGGTATGTGTGCAATAGAAACTGTCATGAAAAAATATTACATAATTGGTATGGAAAGGTAAATAACTGAAACACATGACATTTAATCAAAAACATGATCATGAAGAATAATATGTCAGTAATAAATGATGTTCAAAATAATTCTATATAAATAATTACATTAGCCTAAAACATATCGTGGATATTCTAACTAATATAATAATTACATGGAAATAAAAAACTAATCAAATAATTATAGAATTAAAAATATTAGAAATAATCACCATATAATCATGGCCTTATTGAAAATAATCTTAAAAAATGGGAAAGGAAAAAAATAAATAACAATACTAGTATTTCTCTTGAGACATACCGATTCATTGATGTGATATAGCTAGTCTCACACATCCTTTACCAACTCATATGAATTCTTCATATGAAAGGTGAGAAACATAATGAATGTAAACATTCATAGCGGAAAACTAGAATAAAAAATCATTATAATTAAATTTAATCAATAAAGGTAATAAAAATTTAAATTCATATTATACAACTGAAATAAAAATTTTAATACTTTCCCCAGTCAATAAAAATAATAATAAACCATGAAAAGTACTATGGTAAATGGTATCAAAATTATAAATTCTATAAAACTGACGATAAACCATCCTAATATATAATATTTATCGCATCATTACAATATATTCCCAATGTATCCAAAGGTAAAATGAGAATATTTATTTTATGAATATGAATACCATAAAAATTATATTTAAACATTCTTGAGGAAAATATCTTTTTCACTTTGAAAATCACATTCACAAACTTAAAAATTTCAAGAATATTAGGAGATTAATTTTATTTTTAAATAAACATTTAAATTAAGATTAAAAACACTGAGTCTTCCTGATATATAGTAATTCTAAATGTTCCATATAAGTTAGAAAAAATATTATATTAACATTGTTGTAAAATGGTTAAAAGTACAATGTTTGATAAAAAACAGATGATTAATTCAAATAAATTTTGTAAAAGAAAAAAGAGTAAAAATGTGTTTTACTAATCATTTATGTAAAATTAAAATCAATTTTTAAATCATTTTTAGAAAAAAAGGATTTGGAAAAAAATTGATTTTTTATTGATGAATGAAATACATTCACCATTCGATAAAAAAACACTAATCAACAATTTTAAGTATGAAATTTAAATTTTTTTTACTATTACCTGAAATATGTCTTAATAATAAGGGGACAATAAGATATTTTGGGTTTAATATATAAATATAAAACAATTCCCCCTTATGAGACTTAATCTTAAACAGTCTTGAATAATTTTGAGATTGTAAAATAATATCTTACCAATTTGGTAACTTTTGAAAGAAATGCCCCATATATGAAATAAATGGAAATAAAAAATTTAAATACCATGAAGATAAATAAATTAATGAAATAATATATCAAATAAAAAATATATAAACAAAAAAAAGTAAATACGTCGGGAATATGGAATATGCCTCACAAGAGTAAAAGTGAGAGGATAATCCATTACCTTAGGTTGAATTTCCATAATACATGTCCAAAACTAGTGTAAAATAAAATCATATTTATTATAAATATATTACATATCATTATTAATATATATAATACCATATATTATTTTCGTAAAACGTTTTATCACAATTTTATTAACAATTCTTTATTAAAAACACTATTTAGGGCGATATCTGCTTTGTTTTTCGTGTTTATTTTAGTTGTGTTATTTTTTAACATTTACATTTATAAGGAAAAAATATTCTCATGAATTTTAAAAATTATATTAATATCATATATATTCATTATATAAGTATTTATAATAGTTCATAAAATTTTGAGGTATAAAAATGAGTTAATCTGTTAATGGAGACAATATGATATACATATATATGAACGTTGTTTCAATTTTTTTAATGAGAAAAAAAAAATGAAAACAATATTTCACATTTAAATAATAATATTTATTTCATATATATAACACATAATCATAAAATATATCATTATTACCATCCATTTCTTAATAAAGTTGAAAACGTTTCCCATCACTTTATGGAGGTGGTAGTCCACATGTTTGCACGAGCGACATTATGATTTTCTAATGGGTTGAAAGGTAAGAATTTATATATTATATAACAATTAAATATGTATAATTATTTCATAAATATAATATATATACATTAAATATATCATAATACACATCTGTTTGTGATGTTGATGGAAAATGAATTTAATCGATTCGTGAGGCAAAATTCCATTAGAAACACGATCAACAATTTCATTTCATTTTTTATAGAAGAATATATGGATATAGGACATCAAATTAACATAATAAAACATTATAATATATATATATATATATATATATATATATATATTTTTTTTATAAAATTTTAATGGGATTTTAACGAGATAAAAAAAATAAATAAAACGAAAATTCATTATTAAGAGCCACACCTATTATTCGAGAAAACACATTATTTATATACCTAAATCATTTCTATATTGGATTTATGATTGAAAAAAAATAATATTGATCATTTTTATGGATTTAATAAATATATTTGGCTAGATATTTTCCAAAAAAAGGATTCACAAGTGTAAAGAGGTGAGGATAGGGGTGACATTTAATAAGTGAGGGAGATGACACAATTGAAATTTATGAGAAGAATAAATTATACCAATTATTTTCACATTATATAAGAATAAAAAATGTCTCATTATCAATACTTATATGATAATAAGTCTTAATATGTCCATAAAAAGTAAATGGGATTTTTTAAGGTTGTATTCACTCTTATCTTCTTATTTTAACCCTCTAGTTAACTAGTTTTAACCTTAACCACAATAAATAATTAGTACTATTATTAGAAATCATTAAAACCAAAAATTAATGTAATATTACTATATAATAATTATTATGATGATTTAAATTTTGGAATAACTTTTTCCAAATTCAATTGGAAGAATTTAATTTAAAGTTAAACCCACAAACATGATGAAAGAAGGTTTTCATAGGAAATAATTTCATAATTATAAAAAGTTTTTATATTAAAATTTGACATATAATATATTAAAATGAATTATATTTGATTAATTATAATATATTATATATAAATATACTAATAATTTAATTTTAACTAAATTTAACTTTATAAATTCTTAAAGAAAAAATTATATTTTGAAAAAAATTAGTAGTTTTTACTATTCATAAAAATGTAATATTTTAAAATAAATTCATAAAAATAAATAAATCTCAAATTTTACATTATCATTAAAAATATTAATTTAATTTTCTCAATAAAATTTTGTAAATGTGAAAAAAATAATTTTTTTGTATGTCTGCAAAATGAGATGAGACAATTATTTTAAAAAAATTAATGTTTTTCAGAAAAACATTTATTTTTCTTTAAAATGGTTCTTAATTTATACTTAATCAATAGATAAACAATAAATTTAGTTATAAATGTGTGAAATATTAAATTTACAAAATTTATTTATTATTATAACATCTGAAAAAGTTAACATTTTGGTTATAAAAGTATATTATTTTATGGTTCTTTTGGACATGAGGTTGTGTGTATTAGAATATATCGAAGAGAATTAATTTATTTACATAGAAATATAAATCAGAATGTATTGGGGTGTTACATTATTCCCTCTTTAAAAAAATTAGATTTTTAAATTTCAAAAATTTCACCTCATGAAAATATTTGGGTAGTTATTCATCGTTACTTTCTTTAGTTCCTAAATCAACTCATTGATCATAGGATTTCCCCAAAATACCTTCACCACCCAAAGTCATCTAACTACTAATAAAATATGCTCTAGTGTCTTGAATATGGAGTGGATATTCATAGTAAGGTAGATCAAGTTCCAATTATATTTCTTCATAGGTGATCACATAAGTTGGTTTTAGCATGTGATTCCATAACAATGATATATTGAATGTGTAATGTCATTAATAGAGACATAGTGGCATTACCAAATGGTAAGCCAGAGATCAGATAACTCCCAATGTTTTAAAATGTCCAATGTTACAACGGCCTAATTTCCCATTCATTGGAATATATATGACACCCTTCCATAGAGATACTTTAAAAAACATAAAATCCAATTGAAATTTAAAATATTTACTCTAATTATCATGATAAATAATTTTATTAATTTGAGAATCATTGATATGGATTGTAATAGTATTTACCTTTTTATCAGTATCCTCCAAAATTTCATTGTGAACAAGCTTCCATTAAATTACTTTATCCCAAAACGTTGGTGAGAAACATCTATTTCCATATAATACTTTATGAAATACCATTTTAATTCTTGAATAGAATCCATTGTTATAGAAAAACACTGCCAAAGGTAAATATTGATCCCACATATATTGAAAGTCAATATAGAATGAACTAAACTTGTCTAATTTTTTTTGAATAGTCCATTTTAGGTCTTATATTAGTTTGTGGGTGATATGTGATTCTTAAATAAATATCAGTATCAAGTTCCTACTAAATAATATTCTATAATTTTGTAATAAATTTCATGTAAATATAATAAAAAATTAATTAAAGTGTGTCTGAAGTATTAAAACTAATTTAATATATATATTTTCATGGTTTTAAAGATGCAAAAATTCTTTTATAGTGGAGAAATGTGTGGATTTTGTTTTTAGATTAGGAAAAACCCCATATTTCATCATTACTTATAGGATTATTTGGTAATCAAATGAAAAATTCCATAGTAATTTCATCCCATTTCAAAATAGAAATAAAAAGTGGCTACATTAATATTTCAGATTATATCTTTAATAATTCACCTATTGAAAAACCAAACATCTTGACAGATAATCATCAATTTTTACTTATGTTGATCTCTTTCTATGAAAATAGATATTTTAGGTTATTATAATCCATACATATATCACACTTATCTCTACAGAGATTATGTATCCATATATTCAAAGAAAAGAGTATAACTCCCAAATCAAGGCCATAGGATGAATACTTTTTTTCATGAAACATTAAATGTCTTGATGGATAATACATTTCATTGTCCTTATTAATAATGAAATAACCTATTACCTTTTTCTATGAAACAATATATATTTGAAACCTATCATTTGTAGATAGAAGAGTCGTAATCATAGAATTCATAAATTTCAACATCAATTGTTCCAATCACTCGTCACTTTACTTTGACTATTTGAATGTAACCTCATTTTAGTAAGGTTATTTAACAAGATATATAATCAATAAGACATTTGAAATTATCAAAGGTAATTACCTACATATTAATGAAACTTAATTCCTTAGTTATGTTCATCGGTGTAGTAAATTCTAGGACTACCTTTTTCTTAACAGGATAAATTAAGATTCCATCTATGTAGACAATATCGAAACGAAAGGAAAAATTATAAAAGTATAATTCACACATTCTAAAGTTCCCAAATAATAATTTTCTTCTAAGATCCCAAAGAGAGAATTTCATGGGATTATCATGGTCTTATAAGTCAATAGATTACATTTCGATATCATTAAAAAATACCATATTTTTTAGGGTACTCCTTGAATAATTTGTCCATTAGATCCATGAAGTGTGTGTGTGTGTGTTAGTTAATCCGAATGTAATTACTATTAACTCATAATTTCATTACATCTTATGAAATTACATATTTATAATATCATTCTTCTTTACTCACAATTGATGAAACCCACAACAAAATCCAATATTTGAAAAATATCAAGATATATGAAGTTGATTAGATAAGGCCAGAATGAAAGGTATATGATACATTTTATTTTTTGTGATAGTATATAATTCCTTATAATTAATGTACAAACTCATAAACAATCATACTTCATATCAACATAAATTGGGGCTCCCCAAATGGATATAATAGGGTGTTTAATTCCCTCATAACACAAATCCTCTAGTACATTCTCCATCTCCACTAATTTTATAGTATCAATTCAATAGATAGTGTTAAATATAGTTCGTTAATTATGGATTAAATAAATGGGAATCATGAAAACACATTCTACATGAATTCCTTGTAATTCCTCAAGAAATAAATAAATGTATTAAAACAAAATATATATAGCCTCAATATGAATATTACCATTTCCATTCATATATTTTGTCTCTTATTAAACCCCATGGATCTCATTCAAAAGAGATATTGTTTGTTTAAGTAGACTTGACTAATATGTTGAAATATCTCCTTTAATGGAAAGGAATTCTAAATCGTAATCATAAATATTATTTTTTCGCCTACTTCAAATAAAGTATCGCACCATATTTTTAAATCCATTTCACCGAAAGGGTTATCTCAAAATCATAGATAGGTATAATCATTATATCAGTATTAATGTAACACTTATTCATTATTATGGGAAATAAGAAACACGTCCTTATTACTGTGAGACATATAATAGGAGTCTTTTCTCATAACTCCTCTATGATTCTAGGGAAATACCAAATTCTCTCGAGAAACATGGATTATATAAAAGAGTATAAAGTCCTAGAATAAAATAAAACTTTAGGTAGGTTTATGGATATGAGTAAATTACATAAAACCACCTCATTTGGAACATAAACATTGGTTGTGATGATCACATAAAATTTTCCTTTCTCCCTATAAATTTATCATGTAAAATTCCATTGATACAAAAAAAACATTTTTATAATGTCCATCTCCTTAGATGTGAATTAGTTTACATTTTATTCTTTTTTATTACCCTTAAAATCACGTATATGGTGGAAAACTTTACACATTTATATCAATCTACCATTCCCAGTAACCATGCTCTATGGTGATTTAATTAAAATTAATTAAAATATTGAAATTCTAGGCTTTCATTCCTCCCATTTTCTGTAAATACTTTCCTATAGTTCTCAATTTTCATTTTATAATATTTTATTCCATAAAAGCTACATGAAATAGATAATTTTTTCAAAATCATGAAAGAACATGATAATATATACTAATAATAGGTAATGGGTTTTGAGAATAGTTCTCGTCAATGTATTGGATTTATCCCATTAAATTAATAGTAAATATTTCTGTTTGGATTATGTATATAGTTCACAATATGTCCTGATATCCATTAAAATTTTTCGGCATTCATAGAAATATTTTCATATTCCTTTTCTCATATAATTTAGAACAATTTTTTCTTTATCCACTCATTTATCACAAGGAAATAATTTTTCCAAAAAAATACACATTAAGATACATCCCCTCCATTTGTTCTATTTTTTCTTCATCCTATGTGTTTTGAATCAATGAACACCATTGATCTGAATCCCCTGAGAGATAATAAACATAGCTGAAAACCTTATCCCTTTTATTACAACCTAATGTGAGAAACATATCCTCCAAGGAACATATCCATTTCTCAGCTACAAATAGATTTTTAGTCCAAAAATATGATAGAGTATTCAGACACAAGAAGTGGGGTGACATTGTTACACTACATTATGGATCAGTAGACTACTCCATATTAGAATGTTTAATAAGGTGGATATAATTGGAAATATTATCAATTCATAAAAATATATTCAATTCCTTTATAATGGTTTTTAAAGAAAGTTTGAACAATCCTAATCATATCTATCGACATGGTTAAAACAGGTTTGTAACAAGGCCCTTTATCAATCAATATGTGATGATAGATTCAAATACCAATGTAATTTTTTTGGTTTATTTCCCCCTGGCACATCTGTTGTAGATCTAAATCTACTTATAATATCAAGACAAGGATATATATATTAAAAAGCCCACTAATCTCTACCTTACCTAAAATTGAGGATGTTAACAGTACATAGACATACCTCAGAATCCAGTCATATGGTTTTTTTCTATAATATATTATTTTGTAAATCTAGTTCCCAAAGTTTCTAATAAACTTGATATGATACCAACTATAGGACCCTGATCATAGTATCCCATAGTTAGTGGACACATTGCTGATAGATAGGATATCACAACCCAAATGACCTAATTTTTTTGTTTTCTTAGAAAACTAAATACATAATTGAAATTTACATTACATTTGAAGACATAAAAATACAACATAGAATTTTTTTAGAACATAGTAATTTCCTTTATTATATCCAGGAATATCTATCATAATTCACATCCAAACATTTTGGGGAATTAAAAAACATGAAAGTGTTGAGCTTTAATTTTTAGTAAGTGTAATTGTATTTTGGAATTTATTAAAAAAATGTGACATAATCAGCATGAAAATGTAAATAAAGAAGAAACATTGCATTCAATAAATAAATTTTACATAAATAATAATATGGTTGACGTAAATGACCATCAAAATATTTCCATCTAAATAATCACATGATCATGAAACTTATCCATCGATATTCTAACTAATAAAATAATCACATGGAAATCAATAACTAATCTCATAATAAGGTAACGCATAATCATAGATACTATAAACATATCTTCAATGTCTTATGCTTATACATATTTCATTAATGGGTGAGTCCTAAACTAAATATCCAGACTAGTTTTTCTCATGAGACCTATAGATGCATCGATGGGCGATAACAACCCTCACCTATCACATAAAATGTCCAATTCATAATTCAAATGAAAGGCGAGAAACATAATAAATGTAATAATTAATTTTGAAAAAATATAATATAAAATCTTAATAATTTACCCAATTAGTAAATATAACCAACATAAATATTCATATAGGATTACTATAATAAGAATGTTAATACATTCCTTGATTAATAATCATAGTTATATAATATCCTGAGTCCTAAACTAATTGGCATCCAAATAGTACATCCAAGTAAAAGTGATCAGAAAATATAACAAAAAATAATACAGATGGTACTATTAAAAAATACTCTCAATGGAACAAAAGGTTAAATAAGGATTGTTTTCCTTAATTAATATACATACCATAAAAATAACTCAAAATATTTCCCTAGGAAAATAACCCATTCACTTTGAAAATCACATTCCACACAAAAAAGTTATTTAATATTTTGAAAAATAGAACATTGAGATGACCCTTACAAAATTTTAAATGACAATTAAAACCCATGAGTGGTCATGATGGTGTTTGATTCCATATATTTTGTATAAGTTATAAAAATTCTAATTTATACCATTGTAAAAAGGATAAAATCACCTTATTTGTAAAATGACATGAATATTCCTTTCAGTTTTTTGTAAAATTTAAACATTTGTAATAATGTGTTAAATAAATCATTTTTATAAATTAAAAAAATTAAAATAATTTTAAGATAAATGGATATTAAAGAAGAATTATTTTCAAAATGAAGTGAAATTAAATTTTATTTTCCCAAAAACATTTTCTCAATAATTTTAAATACTTTTTTTGGAAAAAGGAAATATTTCCTTAAAATTTCCTAAATAACCATTGGATTTCAAATTATATGTTGTTCATGATGGATGTTAGGTCCACAAGGCTGAATACCCTAAGAGGGGGGGGGGGGTTGAATCAGGGTATGACTAATTTAAAAATAAAGCTCGTTCTGATCTTTTTTAACTGTTAAGCAAAAAAATCTTCTCTTTTTTTCCTGTTTCACAATATAAACAGAAATTAAAGCATGCACAAGACATGATTATTTTACTTAGTTCACCGATAAGGGCTACATCCAAGGAGCATATGCCGACAGGTTTTCGTTCATACCAAATTCCACTAAATGTCACTAGCTATGGATTACAGGGTTCGGGCACAGTCACTCTATCCCAGGTTCACTGCCAATACAATATTCAATGTTAGCTCACTGCATTCCCAAGGGTCACTCCCTGTTTCTCACTCTCTGGATTACTGCTGGTGAAGAGGATCACCTTCTTCCTCTTCCTTTTCATACTGCACTTGAAAGAATCCAATATCAGTTTACAGACCTTTTGGTCTCATCATTTTCATGAAGGAATGAATCTTTCTCTTTATGTAGATTCTCTATTGAAGACAAACTTTCACCCGTAGATTAATATCACTTTTCACCAGGTGTACCGAGCAACCCCAATTTTTACGCGCAGTTCTTACGACACCTTGCGTGCAATTCTCTGCTTTTGTGCGAAATCCACTTTTTGCGCAACCCCGCTTTTATACGCCTACACCTGACTTTACGCGCAAACTTAAAGTTTACACGCACCTCCATTAAGGACTCAAATTTTGCGCACCGGAGCTGGGGTATTCTCTATGTCTTAAACTCTCACAGATGGAGGGGGGCACTTCATATTTATAGACAAAATCGACCTTGTGCGAAAAACCCTCCTTGAGCATGTGATTCACTTCGAGCGTGAAAAAAAAAACATCCGCGCAATACCATTTTTCATGCACTGCTTCGACATTCTTGAATCAAACATGGATCGTTGACCATATCTCTTGAACTTGACATTCCACCATGAAATCCTCTTTTTTAACAACTTTGAATTCCATTGTGTTGCTTTGTCAACATACGCCACACAGATGTCCACTTTTTCAACAAACACAATCACCTCAAAAATGCTTCAATGATACATTGAGGGACTTTTTCCCAAAAATGATAATATAAAAAAATTCTTTTAGGGGAGAATTAAATATAAAAAATCCCAAATAATGATGACATTGTAGTATAACCCCTTACCGCTGCGATATGATTTCAAATATAAGCTACACGAAAGAGGTAACCTAAAATGAAACTTAAAAATATCATGTATATAATGGAATTCAGGATATTTACTATAATAGGTGCACTATATAAACCAAAAATATATAAGCGGTGAATATGGCATATGTCTCACAGAAGTGAAGGTGAGTCAGGAATGCCTTACCTTATGTCCAATTTTATAGATTTATGTCTGAAACTCTTATACAATAAATATTTAATTATTATCAATATATTATTGAACCATAATCATATATATCATAACACATATTATTTTCTTATAAATTTTTTTCATCTATTTATTATCAAATATTTATTAAAATCACTATTCCTGGTGATAACTACTTTGTTTTCACATATATTTTGGTTTATTAGTTTTTGGGCTTGTACATAGATAATGGTTAAATGATCTAAAAAATTGGACACATGAAATAAATAAAATATATATTTATTATATAAATATTTATAATGTTATAAAAAATCTATTGTTAGAAAATGATTTTTACCATTAATGTAGACAATAGGTCATATGAACAGATGGATTTTTTTTCATTTTATGATAGGTGAAGAAAAAGAGTGGTAAATAATATTTCACCATTATAGAATAATTATTATATGATATATATATCATATATATACATTAAATTTATCCTTATTACAATACATTTAAAAATTAATTGAAATTTGTTTCACACTGCTACGTAGAGGAGGTAGTCCACTCATATGCACATGCAACATTATAATTTTTTAAGTGGTTGGAAAGTAATAATTTCTATGTGATATTATAATTAAAGACATTTGGTTTCATCAAAAATATAATATATATACATTAATTACATAATCAAATCAATCAATGAGAGGTGGTGATAGAAAATGACTAACATCGGTTTGTGAGGTGGCTGTCCTCCGTACTCATGTTTGATGATTTCATTTCAAATTTAATAGAAGAGGAGATGGTAATACGAAACTAAAATAAAATAACTATAAATATATATATGTTATATTTTTCTATTTTATCCTAGATTATGGATATTTTAAGGTGTTAACGGATGAAATAAAATGAAAAATCCTTGTTAAGTACTATACATAACCATCAGGAATGATCCATAGGTTTATACCTAAAGCCTCCATAGGTTGGGCTTTTGATCTAAACAAAGACTATAGGTCATTTTAATGGATTAATTTAAGGTATTTGGGTGGGTTTTGGAGGAACAATTGGATTTTTAAGTGTGAATATGAGTGGAAAAGATGACACATTTATAATTTGGGGAGAGTACATAAATTATGTTTTTTGAAACAATAATTTTTACCCACATGTTTCACTTGAAAATTATATCCAAAATGACACCTTATAAAACCATATATCATATAAGGTTGAAATTTGTTATAAAATCAAAATTAAGCATGTTTTTATGTAATTTTAAACATTATATTCATAGTTTAGACCCTAATAAGAACGTTTTAACCATAACCACAATTATTAATAAATAATTTATTTACTATTACTTATGAAAAATAATAATTTTATCATGTTAAATAATATTAATTATACTGATTCTAAATGACTAAAACCTTTATTCTAAATTTAAATAATAGAAGTGGTAGAATTTTATTAAAAGTAAAACCTACCAATGTGAAAAAACAATTTTTCAATGTAAAACATTCTATAATTATAAATGTTTTATATAAAAATGTAACATATAATTGATTACAATGACATTAATTTTATTATAGTATCTTTTATAAAAAATTTATTCATAATTAATCTTTGTAAGATCGTTAAACAAAAATGCATTTTCCCAAAAAAATCTTTATTTTCTAACTATTCAATGAAAAAAAAATATTTTCAAGAAATTATCAAAAAATAACTCTATGATAATTTTGGTATGATGATTTGAAAATATTATTTTAATTTCAATTTATAATATGGGTAAAATTAAATTTATCAGAAGTACACAAAACATAAAGAAACAATTTTTAGAAAAAAATAATGTTTAAAAAAACATCTTGTTTTGTCTCATAGGATGATTATATTTATTTAAAATAAATTGACAACCGATTAATAAATTTATAAAAGTTTCAAATATATAAATTTTATAATTTAGATGTAACAATTTAGACATTATATATTAATGTCAAGGTTATAATTTTATATTATTTTACCATTCATTTAGACACAAGGTTCCGTGTATCAATAACTATTGATCAAATAGAATATATTTAAAAGGGAATATATATCATAATGTCACAGTGAGTTATATATACATACATATCGATTAAAATGTCTTGGAATAAGGGTTTTATGGTAAATATATTATGATGTCTCAGATCAAGACATCCAATATTAATCCTTTTCTTCATTAATAATTTAGTTATTTTTTCCATGATATTACTGACATGATAGTATAGATAGATGTATTTCATGATCATTTTTTTGGTTAAATGGATTTCATTTTCTATTATTTAAAATTTTATATTTACTATTCTTTATTTATTCAGGATATCTACGCCTATACATAACCACTATTGGGCATATCAGATCAATTTTCTGAGTTTCCTTTACCAATGATATGAAGAAAGATATTATAAATAATATCAAAAATTTAATAATGGTAATTATTCTATTTGTTTTGTATTTATAATGTAATATAAAAATCATGTATCTATCACGTTCTTTAAGACTACTAAACTGATCAACATTTCCATATGATTTCCCTTATATCTAATCCTAATGTAACAATGTATATAGAGAATTTGGGTTATTAGATTTATGGATAATACTATTTATATTATAGGATGTTTATGAGAAATTTTGTGACCTAGATTTTAATAGAATCTATATAATATGAGAATTATTATAATATACTTTGGTATTTTATATCTTTTATAATTAGTGGTATTTTTATTTTATGGCTAAATATTTAGGATGATAAGTTTCTGACTCAGTGTGTGCCATTATTGAGTGATGTTTCCTAATAGAGTAAATGGAATCAACATTCATAGTAAATATTCATATTTACCTACTGATCCAGCCAATATAGCTGGTTTATGAATCAAGATGATCATGGCCATATTAGGGTAGTTGAATCAGGTATTGATAAATAATGTTTCATTTATAAAGAAGCCTATTATATCATAGTTTTATTTACCCCTAATGGATTACTTCATAGAACATAAAGCCTCCATCTTTTAAGGGAAATATTAATCCATTGGTATCTATGAAATGTATTTTGTCCCTCAAAAGGTATTCATAGCTTTGATATATAGTGAAATGAAAATGTTTATTTTGATAGTGTATTGTTTTAATGGATAATTCGATCAATAGTAGTAATTAATCTTGGTAACTAATGTAGTAGAAGAAATAGATAACACCGAATGGAGAAATTTTAAAGTGATGTTATTCATGAAATACTACCCCAGGAGAAGAAAGCTATAATGGAGGGAATTTTACTCACATTAAAGTATAAGGAAGATGAAGGTATGGTAAAGATTGTGGATAACTTTACCAAATTTTCAAGATCTGTTGTTGACTATATATGTGACCCCAAAAGAAATAATTACTATTAATTTGTGTGATTTAGTTGAGTATATAAATTATAGTAGTTTATAAAATATTTTCATCATATGATTATATAATAAAATGTACTATTAGTACATAGAATAAATTTTATAGATCCTACAACTTATTGGAAAATCAAAAGAAAAATATGTCGGCTAATCACAAAAAGAACATCAATGTAAAAAAAGGTACCAAAGAATATTACATCATTTGAAAATTATGGAATGAAACATCCTAAAAAATGATTAAAGGGCATGGGAACTTGGTACAAGTTTAAGTAGAAAGGACATATGGATAAATAATTTAACAAAAATAAGGAAACAAATATTATCTAATCCATCATACATAATGATATAGATAATTATTCTAATTAGTTCTGAAAGAATCATGTGAACATAACATAGAATAAGAAAAGCAGAGAAGGCCAATCATAGGGAATTACTGCAGCCAATGTGAATGTTCATAGTGATATGGTGAGAATTAAACTTATCATATACTCTAGAACTGCAAATATTTTATATGATTAATGTTCTACCCACTCTTTTATAATTAACTGATTTTCAAATGGTATCACATCATAAACTAAATTACTAGATGTTGGGTTCGGTTTGAAATAAACTCATTATAATATGATCACTTATCAAGTCTATTGCTCCCCTATGATAGATAAGTTTGGTAATTTTCTTCATAAAATTATTTTAATTATTAATCTATTTGAATTTGATGTATTTTTGGGCTTTGATTTTTTCTCTTTATATATATCCCATTTCAATTTTATATGAAGGGAGGTTATATTCGATATTTGGAATCTAAATATGATAATGCATTGGTGTGAATATAAACCTGAAATCTCAATGGAAATTACTTTCATTATATAGGTTTTAATACGAATTTTTTGGATAGTTATCTTATATGGTAAGGGAGATAATAAAAATTAAAGATATTCCTATTATATGGGAGTTTTTGAAGGAATTTCTAGAATAATAGAATTATCTTCCCAAAAATATTGAAATTTAGTTTTAGTAGAACTCATATGTGGTACTAAACATTTTTCAAAGACTCTATATACAATGTCCTCGATTGGGATTATGAAATTAAAGAAGAAACTCTAGGAGAATCAACTTATGGTAGTCATTTTCCAAGTACATAACCAAGAGGTGATCATATTATTTTTTAAATAATAAAGATGGATTTTAATCTTTAGATTGATTTTCATGAAATTAACATAATCATTATTAATAAAAAGTATCCCTTAACCCATAAGGGTGATTTGTTTGATCAATTATTTGGGGAAAAATATTTCCCCAAGAATTACCATCATTTTGGATATGATCAATTGAGGGTAATGAAATAGGATATATCTGATAAAACCCTCCATTTGAGGTATGGTCATTTTGAATTTATAGTAATGCCATTTGGAACTACTAATGAACCTTAAATCATCCTGGATTTTATGAATTAAGTATTTAGATATTAAGTTGATAAGTTGGTTATAATATTTACAAATTAAATTCATATATATTGAAAAATAAAGTAAGAGTTTTAATTAAACTTGATAATTATACTGAAGACCCTAAAAAGTATAAGTTGTATGAAAAAATTTCCAAGATTTATTTTTGGCTGCAAGAAGTTTCATTTTCAGTTCATATAATTTCAAGAGAGGGTATATCAGTGGAATATTCATTGAAAAATGTCAGTATGAAATATCTTATACCAACAATGATAATGAGTTTTTTAGTTTTCTTGGGGTTATGGATACTACTGCTTCATTTTTAGTGGTTTCTCATCACTCTCTAATCTAATAACCATGTTGATCTAGAAGGGACACAACTTCTTATCGATCGATGAATGTGAAATTTTTTTCAACGAACTGAAGGGAATTCTGGTTAGAACACATATTCTTACACTACCTTATTGTGGAGAATGGGTTGTGATATATAGTGTTTCATTAAAATGGGCAAGGATTAGTCCTCATAAATAATTATATAGTGATAGCTTACGCCTCTCGTCTATTGAAGCATCATGAGATGAATTGTTTGACTCGTGATTTAGAGATGATATTGGTAATTATTTCATTGAAGATATAGAGGAATTATCTATATGGTGAATGGTTTAATAAAATATAATTATCATTAAATGTTGATGTATATATTTAAATAGAAGGAGTTAATCATGTTCTAGATGAGATGGTTGGAGTTGATTAAAGATTATGACTTCTTTATACATTACAAACCCATGTATTCAAACAAGGAGGATGATGCTCTATATTGTAAATACAATTCTAGTTTATCCATGAATATAATTAAAAGATATATGATATTTATGAATTTTTTAAAATTTTAACTTCATATTTTGAAAAATGTGGAGATATCATATCTTCTTCAGAAGAATGTTCAACTATCCATCCATGAGATGATTAGTAAGGTGAAAAAGGAAGATGGGGAATTATAGAAGAAGGTGAGGAATGGTCATGAGTTTATCTATGATAATGATATAATGATTTGGATTAGGAAACAAGTATGTTCTCGGTCACATCTATATTTTAAGAATGTACTATTTGATGAATCTCAGAGTTTATCATTCTCCATTCATCATAGATTTAAAAGGATGTATAGAAAATAGAAGGAGAATTTTTTTTCAAAAAACATTAAAATGGATTTTATATTGTATGAATCTAGATTTATGATGTCTTAGTATGTTATGTCATTTATATATAGTTCTAATAGAATTCTATAAAAATTATCCACATAATAATGGAAATTAAAAAAATTTAACTTTTTTTTCCAGACTCCGCAAAGCATCTAAAGGCATAATGTTTTTTGGGTTATATTCAATTTCTTTATGAAATTAGTTCATTTTATTTTCATTAGTGTATATTTATATTTTTATTAACTTAATTGGTTACACATAATGTATGTTTTGATATTTTATATAATAACACTCTCAATCATATCTTAATGGTATCCAAATTATTACCTACAAGTCATAGAGAAGACTTCAACATGATTAGGATATAGATTAATGTTTTTGTATTGGTTATCTTCCTTATAAATATGGTTTGAATGCGTGTACATTTAAAATTCTAAAGGGAATTTTTAGATATTTATCTATGGATTTAAAATGAGGTTGGGACAAACACTAACCTTTTGAGGAATTATTTTATAATTATTTCTTTCACATAATAATTTATATGGATCTTTAGGATGATATCTATGGATGTAAGTGAATAAATATGATATGTTGGAAAAAAGTGAGAAATTAATATTATGGGATTAATATATATGAGTAAATGAAATATATGGTGAGATCCATTAAATTACAAATTAGGGAATCCTAGAGTTGATGAAAATGTTATTTTGGGAATCGATAGTGAGATATAGAGTTCCAATTTTGTGTTAACATATTCAAATGAATATCTTTTTGGAGTATGGTTATGAAATTTGTAACGAAGGGAACGATGAGCCCTCTATTTATTGGCGTCTTTTAAAAGATTCATCATATCAGGATAGTAGCACATCATTTGGTTCTTCCACCAAATATATCTCATGTTCACGGTGAGTTTCATGTATCTCTCATGAGAAAGTATATACATGATCCTTCATATATAATGAACTCAGAGATTATACCACTAGAGAAATATCTATCTTATAAGGGACAACTGGTGGATATTCTAGATCATGGAGAGAAAGTGGAAAAGATGGGACCACTCATCTAGTCAATGTATTACGGGGAAAGCATAAGTTTAATAAGGCTATTAGTGAAACAAAGTATGTGATGGGGTGGAAGTACCATTAATTTTTTTATCAATTTGATGTTACTTTTAGGGAAGAATTATTTTTTAGGGGATAAATGTAACACCCAGAGATTTAATGATATATTCCTTTTTAAATAAATATAATTTCATTTATAACTCATTTCACATGAAATGTATAAATTAAAAAAACCACCACTAACTATTAAAATATTATAATGTAAGAATTATAACATTTCTTTCATCATCCAATTATTTACTTAGGTATAAATTATCGGTTTTTTTCTAAAAGGATTTGTTTTTTAGTGAACAGTGAAAAATACATTTTTATGTAAAGTTGTCAATTATTTTATTTAAATAATGTAATTTTAAATGTTCAATTATATTTGGAATTTGAAATTAATTTTATATAATAAATGTTTTATTTAAAATATTCTAATAAATTCCATATGTATCATTATTTTTCATGGTTTTGATATAAGTCAATTTTGAGGCTTAAAGTGCATTTTTAGGAAAATATCTTTCCATTACATCATGCAAGTTTACTTTTATATTAATTTATAAAATTTATAGGAATTGGATTTTTTAAAAATGATTCTATATTTTTAATAATTAGTTTTATTTGTTAATAATTTCTCTATTATTTTTAGGAACTATGAATAAAAACTATGGTAACAATTATTTCCTCAGTAAAGGGTAAATCTGGTAATTGTGGTAAACAATAATATGATGAGATATTAAAATACTAATAAATTCTTTAATTTATTTAATTATAAGAGATTTATTTTACCCTATCTATCATAACTTCAAATATATGGTATTTTGGTTCAATTTTCCTTTGATAATGGCATTTATATTGATTTATGTAAAGAACAAAATTAAATTTCACTCTTTTTTGATTAAATTTTACTTTTAGGTTCCCAAAAGGATAATATTATTTAAAAGAATTTTAAAATTTATTTTATATATAAAAAAACTAATTTTGATATGGAATTTGTTTTTAATTTTTTTATTATATAATTACTCTAAACTCTTACAAAACATTGACATAGTGCATGTTAAAATCGTATAAAATTCAATGAAAATAGTATTTGAAAGAATAAAAAAAATCATTGGGATTATTTATGGTTTTAAAATAATTTTATTAACAAAAATAAATTATAATTAGTTATAAAAATGACTAAATTGGGATTATATATTTTTATTTTTGTATTTAAAGTCAAATTAAATGAATAGTGTTAAAAATTACATTAATGATATTATATGAAATATAATATATTATAAAATTATATAAAAAATGAATATTTGAATTTGGAATGTAGGGTATATAAAGGTACAAAAATTAATCATTTGTCTATTATTGAGATAATTTTAACCTTATATGAAAAATTATAACCATTTAATATTTGAAAAGTTGTTACTGTAGTTAATGTTAAAATAGGTTCATTGGGTGTGAAACTAAGAGAAAAAGATAAATTTGAAAATAAAATTTTATAATTCCAATTTTATTAAAATATTTAGACCACAGACTATCCTAAATTATAATATCTATCTATTTGGAATAATTTTTCTTGAGAATGATATTATAATATTTTAATCATTTTTGAAATTCCATGTGTGTCCATTCCCTCTCTAATAAAAGGACACACCGTCTCATTTTCTTTTCACTACATTGAGGAATATGTCCGGACCAGACACTACAACATTTTCATTTAAAAATCATTATACAAAATTTATTGGATCTTTTATTCTCAAAAATCTATTCTAAGGGTCCTTATGAAAGGATTTAAAGTAATAAAATTGAAGGAGAGTTAATCATTATACCAAGCCTCGTTAAAATTGTTTCTTGTTTTACCTCCTCAAAATAAAAGGTATTGATCAAAAAATAATATATTGAGTATATAAAATTAGTTAAAATTTTATTATAATTATTTAAATAGAATTATTCACCCTCCTTTCAATCCAATGATAAGTGAATGTATCCCCCATGAGTATATGTGGACTATGACAACGACATAAAGATAGAATTTATTTTTTGTTACCATTTGTCTATATAATGGGTATAATGTCACATAGAGATAAGATTTTTTTTCCTCCACTTAGTAATGAGATATTAAATATAATGGTTATAATTTATTTATATTATATGTAAGAAATTTTAATTATTATATATTAATAATATCATATCTGCCTTCTTACCATCCAATTTTTTAGAATGTGATGGCATCATTTGTGTGCACATGTGGTTACAATCTCCTCAGAGTGCTATGATTAGTTTTCCATTTCTTTTTTACATGGATGGAAATAAGGACATATTTAATGAAACTATTTTTTAATATATGATATATATAATAAAATTATAATTCATAACAGGTAAAATATCATTTATATTTCTTTATTCTAACTAATGAAAATTGAAATCAATGTTCCTACCTATATACAACCTATCATTTACATGATTGATTTAATTCATCTTTATATCTAAATGATTTATGAATAATTATAAGTAAATATTTATAAATATAATAAAAATATATGATAGTTAAATAACTATTTCCATTATAGAGGTGGTTTAAACAATATGAATGTAAAATGACCAGAACTATCAAATCACCATTCTCATAAAAAATGAAATAGTTAACTCCTATAAATGATGAATTTAATGTGGAATTATTAATAAATGGTTTTTGAAATATAATAACTGAATCAGGTATGATATTATAAGTATTTAAATTAAATTTTTATATAATTATAAGAAATTAGAATTTATTATGTAGGAGGTTATATTTCTTTTGAATTAACTTAATGTTGACATTGGAGATTGCATCTCAATTTACACTCTATTGAGATATATTCTGTATTACGAAAAAAAATTTATTTAATGTAGTTTATATAATTCACATTTAATGTTTTTAACATGGGTATCTATTTATCAATTATTATCAATGATTTTATTAATGTTAATTCTTTTTTATGGGTTGTAATTTATATCTTACCAAAAATGTAAAAAATATTTTAGTCTCATTTACTTTTAGGATTTAAAAAATATTCATTGAAGGTGTCTTATAATATTTCATTCATAACCTCCAATAATTTTCAAATTATTTTCATATATAGTGAGTTTATATACTCTATTCCAAAATATCCTATCATTTTCACTTGTGTCAAGAAAAAAAAATTTAAAAAGATAGGTTGATCTTATTTATTTTTTCATCAGGTATATTATTTTTCAATGTATAGATTTTTCATAATTATTTTACAAAATCTTTTTATTTATTAAAATTATTTATTAAGTAGATTTGATCTATCCTAGACTTTTTTCATTTTTTAAATGAATCTATCTATTTTATTTCTAATGGGTTATTTTTTATTTTTATTATAAAAAGGTAAAAGGTGTATTTTTTAATGTAAACAGTGATAATGGATTTTCCCACAACCATAATCATTTTACACTATTTATATTCATCTATAGTTTTTAATGACTTACAAAGAATAATAATTAATTAAAAATCATTTTATTATTTCTCTTGAATTTTCTTATATACTCAAAATAAATGATTTTAATAAAAATAATATATTTCTAATGAATCGATGATAAACATTTATCTATTATTAATTTTATGGAAATTTAGATTCTATGAAACATTCACATTATTATAATAGATTTTCATTAAAAATTATATTTCTCTTAATTATACATATTCTTTTTTATCATGGATATACTTATTGTCTAAACTGTATAACATTTTTACATATACTTTTTAACTATGATGTTTATCTAATTGATTAAGGGAATCATGATATTATATATCGTTTAATAAATTCTAATATTCATTGATAAGTAATTTTTTTATGAATTATATTGATTATTCAAGATATAAAGAATTATTTTTACATGGAGTTACATTTGGGGATTTATTATAGATACCCCTTGATGCATCAAGTAGTTTCTTGAGACAAATCTATTGGATATCATTATTTAATTTGTTTTTGGTGTAAACCTACACATATATTAAAAATTCTTGGATAAGGCCTTGATGGTAAAGATATTTTTATTTCTAATATCAAGATTTATAAAATTATTTATTTCCTTTATTGATAATTCAGTTAGCATCATCCATGAGATTATTGTATTGATATTATCCTTGTTTGTATTTCATGATCAAGTTATTGGATAAACTACACGTGTTTCCAGTTTTTTGAGTAATCTTATTGATTATTCCATATTTATTCAATATTTATATTCCACTATACATAACCGTTTCCAAAAATCTAAGATCACACATTATTTTTGTCTTTCCCCACGATATGAATTGTATATTCTGATCATCATCATCATTTTTTATTTTTTATTATTCCTTTGAAGAGTACACGACCCACAGGCCACCCGGGCCTATGGAGACCTAAAATAATGAAATTCAAGGGAATCCCCTCATATCAGGTTCACCCCCTCGGGTTTTAGGAAAGATATTATATTGAGGTAAGTAACCTTGAATATATATATATATGTGGTTCTTAAAACTAATTAACTGATATTCACTTTGGGAATTGATCCATTGTATCTTATTCCACTGTAATAAATTCGACACTAGTTATTGGTTAATGGATTTGGTAATTTTACCTGGTGTCAGACGTTGTAAGCCTTCGAAAGTTAACCTGAATAGACCTGATAGATTCATACTTATTTTCCTTAGGTACAAGAAACTCCCAATACATTTTAAGATAGAGATTATGGGTAAAATATTTTCATGAATTTATCCCTCTGCATTGATTCAGTTTATTCCTTAGGATTAGCATTATTGATCAATTAGAGATAGTAATTAGTTTTTCCCTCAAATTGAAAAACATGTAATATGAATTTTTAATTTCAAAACACTAAAAGATAATGAATAAGTTCTTAATATAATTAATAATTTTTCCTAATAAGGTAATTATAATAAAAACTATATGTTTATGGCCTTTTTATATTAAAATACACAACCAAAACTTGTATTCTTATAGGAGAAGGAAGGTGTTCAACATGTTTTCAATTATTTATCACATCTTGAGTAAGTTGTGAATGCACTTATGTTATGTTCTAGAATCACGACCCCATAATATTATTCATTTAATAAGGGAAATAATTATATTTTCCATCACATTTTTTACATATCCTCCTACTTCTGGCCATTTTCTAAAATAAATGATTTTTTTGATGAGAAACCATAAATTCCATATCTTGAAAAATGAAATCTATGATTTTAATTGGAATAAATCATATATGATATATATACCCCATTATATAAATTCATTGGTTCAAATCTATGTTATCCATGATTATTTGCCTATTGAGTTATTTAGTTATATATTACATCATCAAAATCTCAGAAAATACATTTAAATCCTTCATAATGGTTTGTATGGAGTATGTGAAATATCCAATGAATATCCCCTGAGAGTGAGAAAACTATGTTTTTAGTTAGGCATCTTTTTTATGAAAAAATAAAGATCAACATACTACCTAATCATCTTTTTTAGGGTTATTACCCCTAGGTGCATCTATGTTAGAACTTGTATCCACTTGTTTTTATCCAGATATTGATATTATTCCTTGAAAACTACACACTCTACAACTTATAAAAATGTAGGAGGTTTTCCAATATTTAGACATATTAATATTGTTTTTACTATATTTTTCCCAATTCTAATCCCTAAATATTACTATACTTTTCTTTGATATGAACCAAAAAACCCACATATCATTATAAATTTTATTTCATGAGTATTAAAATAAATATCCATTTAAAAGGGGATCAATATTTCTAATGTAATTTTATGATAATATGTATAACTACTAAACATTTAAAGAAAACTAAATCTTATATATTTCAACTCCATAAATTTATAATACATCTCATTTATATTCTAATAATGTATATGATATAATGATGAATCCATAATGAAAATGGGAGAGATATTAATCCCAATATGAGAACAATACGTTTATGTATGATATATATATATATATTTATATATGATACAAAATAAGTATAATGATAACCAAAAATATAATTTTAAAATTGAATCATGGAATGAAGAACTTTACATAAAAATATCATGTAATTAGTGTATCATGGAAGCATTATATAATATGAGAATAAATGAATATGTTAAGGCTCACTTCTATGAAAAACTAACATAGCGTGTTAGGATAAAAACCCATATTCCATACATGGTATCTCATAAGATTGAAACATTACCAAATACATTAGTTAAATATTAGGTCACACCCTTTATATGTATAAGTTTATATATCACATAAAGATTATATATCATAGGAAATCATTTCACTAATAACCCATAGAGCATGAGAATTGATTTCATATTAAAATAATTAATTTTATATGAGATTAAAGTCAAATTAATTCTATCCTTTTAAAAAAACATGAATGTAATGTGAGTTTAAAAATGGGATTTTCACAATCAATTATGTAAAATTACATTTATATTAATTCCCTTGAAGGAAAATAGATTTGGTTATACCCAATGAATAATGGTGGAATGAAAAATCATTGCACAGTAGGTATGAAAAATAGTTAATGTAGTGGAAATAATTAGAGATAATTTAAGTCTCTCATTGATAAGATATTACTTTTATTAAAACAGCATGATTGAAAGCGCATAAAATCAATGTAATAATAAAATTATAAATATTATTATAAAATAATTACATGAATGAAATAAAAGAGGATGATAATCCATAACATAAAATACTGATTCCCTGTGCATGAAAAGGGATTACTTGATATATAAAATGTATTTATAAAGAATCGAGTGAGTTGAAATCAGAGAAAACTCATTATAAATAGATTTTGAGTGTAGTGGAATTAGATAATGGTTGAGTATTTATAACAAATTAAGGTTAATTTTTTATTGATATTTAAACATAGGTTTGGGACTATAAGTTATAAAAACATGATACCATTGTTCATACCATGGTTTTACCCCATGGTTTAACATAAAAAATTATTTTAATTAAATTTAGACACATATAATTTGGAAAAATTCTATTATGGTTTCTTTATATCAAAAATCAATTTTATCATATCCAGTCTATTACAATGCGAGTTTTATTTTCTATAAAAGTATGATACATTGGATACCAAATTATGGATCATTGTTACTAATTTTTCATTTATTAAAGAATTTTTACCTTAATACCACTTAAGGTTGATATACATAACCTCTTATTACATTAGAATAATATATAAGGGAAATGTGTGTTATGGTGGTACTTTCAAGTGGTAGTTCAAATAAAATTGATCTTGTAGTAAGCTATATTAACATGAACTTCTCACATAGATGGTTCAATTTAATCCATAATTATTGAATCTTTTCCTAGGCTTAGTCAAGGGAAATATCCATCGATTCTACCTCCCTCCCATGATCTAGTAAATTGGATTCATAATTCATGGTTTAATTGGTTGACATCATCAGTTCTACCTTCTACATCAACTATCATTCATTGTTAACCTCTATATACACTAATTATAATGGTAACATTACTACCAATGGCCATAAAACTCAATAGTCATATTACTCATTGATCACAATTCCCAATAATTAGGTATTTTCATTTAATTTTAAAAAACTACATTACACATTATTTATATACTTCACATTTCTTTTTTTATTTACTACATCACAAATTAAGGTTCTAAAATTCCATTGATAATTTCTATTATATTTTGAACAGTTATTTTTATTTCTACTTTTTTGGGAAGGAGTTACCTTTATGTGAGAACCCGAGCCTATGTATTTTAATCTTGTGTGTAAACTACACTTTAATGATTAACTCAGTATACTCTTCATAGGTGTCATAGTAAATATATTACATGATGCATAAAATTCCTTATAAATTTAATGGTCTTTCTATACGAGGCTACTGTGAAATGTAATAAAATATTCCTTATCAAAAATGTGTAATTGTAATAATAAATGATTTATTGGGTTATAATAAGGAGTTACAGGGACGTTTCCAGATAGGATATCCTTACAGGTTTTTCCAGAATACCTTACAGTTAACTAGATGTTGGTGGTCCAGGAAAACCCATACATTTAAGGTATGGTTTTATAGAATAATCGAGATCTATTATCCATGATTTGAATATACATTTGAGATTTTTCTAGTGGAAAAGATACTCAGATGTGGGTTGTAGTGGATGACAATGAGTGTGACTTGATAGGGATGATATACCTCGAGTACTCAAGTCCCTGCTTAGTTTCATATAATACATCTAAGATATTTGAAGCTGGTCAAATACCCTTCAATTGGAAGAGTAATATAGTGATAGTGTGACTATGGTTCTATATAAGTGACACTATTGACTTATTTTTTTAAACAACAAATTGATAAACATGGTGCTAGTTTACATTTGAGTATGTAACATGAGGCATGATAAATGTTGGATGAATTGGAATCCAGAATTAAAGTGAGAATGAAGTATGATATGGGATAAAATTGGTAATGGAGTCTAATGTGGGATAAAATTGGGATTCTTGTTTGAGCAAAGATGAGAATGGTAATTGGTTGGATGTGAAGGAATAATAAGATATGGTGAGGGGATATTTGTGAATAAATTGTTTTATAGTAAAAAAATTGATACCATTTTTTTTTTGGAAAATATGGTAGAGATAAAGATGATTAGGTGATTTGTAGGGTTAGAGGTTACCCAAAAAAGGGACGAGGTTATTAAATTCTATTAGACATGGTGATTTGGGTGGAGAAACATTAAATTAACATTGTCTTCATATTCTAGAAATGGGGTGAGTTGAGTGCTCATGTTGGGTATAGAGTTGGGTAGTGTGTGATTCAATATATATTTGAGACAAGCTATCACAAGATAAAAATGTTTGTATGGTCCCAAGTATTGAAGAATTGTTATTAATGTCATATCAGGGATATACCAAGTGAATTTAGACACAATATAGGTTCTAAGAATGTTTTTATAGGCTATGAAATGATTCTTGGGAGTTGGTATAGGACCAAGAATAACATTACACTCTATTATAACTACATTCTTATTTAGTGAAGGTCATGAGAGGCTAAATATAGTTAAAAACTAATTTGGGTATTTTTTAACTTTATAGTTGATTTCTATAAATTTTGAAAAGTATATAAGTTAACGGTAAAATTTTATTTATATATAAGGGAAAATATTTTTTACAGGTAAAAAATATAATTTTAACTTTTTTTATTTAGTGAAATAATTTTGAAGAAGATTAATCACTATTTGAGTAAAAATATTGGCTAATTATGGGAATACCTAGTATAAATAAAGGTAACTTAATATTGAGTTAGAATAACCTTTTATTGTATAAGTGTGACTTTTTTTGTAATATTATCATTATTTAGTAATGTTTCCCATGTTTTTAAAATTTAACTATGAATTTTTTTTCATTTTTGTAGAAATATCAAAATTAAATATTTATTTTTAGGATAATTGTAAAAAATTAGTTTTTTAGAATAGTTCAACGAATACATATTAGTAAAACCTGAACATAGTCCTTGTTCTTACATTTATCTATAAGTTTGATTCTACCATAGTCTTATCGATATATAATATAGTCTGATGCAAGGAGTATCTGTGGGTGAAGATAATAGTTTGAGTTCTTCTATCATCTATATTTCTTTTAGTTATCTCATATTTTTTTGAAAACACTAATTTTTTGGTTTTTTTAGATTTGGGTGAATTTTAATGATTACTCAGAGATTCGAGGGGGTTATTCTATGAGTAGAGATTGGCATACTCTAGATAGTTTGTTCCTATCTATTTCTACTGTTATACATGTTTTATGTGTGTATAATAAATAGGAATACATACGGTTGTTTATGTGTGATTAGGAATGAAACCACTTATTTTTCCATTATTTCTTGAAGATAAAAATGGGTAGTATCATTTGGGAAATAATGGATATAATATGGTGTGTTTTTCATTCCCATTGTCCTGGGTTCAAGCCATTATGGGATTGAATCACAATGTTTTTATTTGGTGGTTCTTGAGTTACTATGTTTAACGTGGTTCTGTTGAAACGTGTTGGTTATAAATTGCATAAAAGTGGGTGATGTTGATAACTAGATATTGGGTGGCATATTTTACAGGTATTATGGATATGGCGTTAACCATTATTTTTGGAGGTGGTAAAGGTTTACCTATAGCATGGATGAGATTGTTAGTGATGTCATTCACCATGGGGGATGATGACATTGGGGTTATACGCACATAAGAAAGGCCCTGTAAGGTGGTCTAGTCCACTTATTAGAGGTTTTACCACTATCGTGATATAGGATAATCTTATTAACCATCATTATAGAAGAAATGATACCCCATAATGGGATATTGTTGGTGGTTTTTTAGACAACTTATGGGAGGATAAAGATTTCAATAAATTTTGGGGTTCATGGGCCAAATTGGCAAGGATGAGTATAACTTTGACTTAGGTTCATAGATATATTGGGTTGATAGTTCGTAATGAGATATATAATGTCATGGGTCTTATTATATGGATTGTGTTTATTCTGTAGTGGTATCAAAGAGTATTTAAATAGTAATATGGTTATGTTTTAATGTTACTCAATATAGTATGCATTTGGATTGAAGGATGTGGAACTTATTGTAGGGGAAACTATTGATGTATTATTCCACTCCAGTGCTTTCTAAAGTTGGTAAATTCTCACTAATGGCTAGATAGTCCAATGTTGTGTAGGTTGTGTGAAGTGTATTTTTATTATATTTATTATATTGTTTAATACAATTGTAAATTTATGAATATTAGTTAGGGTCACAATTGGTGTTGGTCTACTTAGTTCTTACTCACATCCTACGTGATCTCTGTAGAATGTGAGTAGATTTTTTGACATATGGATTAAATAAGGAAAATGGTTTAATATTAGGATTATTGTGTAGTTATAAGTGTAATTTGTTCGCAAACTGGATTTCATGGTTTGATTTATGGGTGAGATGGTTTCTCAGTATCGGGATAGTAGTTATTCTAACTACCTTTATACGTGAATATATCTCATTGGCATTGGGAAACCATTTCATCTTTGTATAAATACCTTGATATGATAGATATTTTATTAAATTTTCAATATATATATATATCTTAACACATTATGGTCATTTATTTAGAATGATTTAATTTTGTTGTTTATATATTTTTATTAATTATATTTATAGGCTATAGTATCCCTATTAACACTCCATAAATGATTAATACTAGTTGAATGCCTTTAGAATATGTGGAGGTGCACCTAAATTCTAATGGAACACTTGTTTTGTTACTATGGATTTTTTAGATATGGTGTGTTACAATTAAAAATTATTAAATCCATTAATAATTTAAAACCATGATTAAATTATATATACATTTAATAGGTATTAATAGTGATGATTTGGTTTTTTCTGGGTTATAGTTTTGATGGGTTAATGTTAGATCGTAATGATCATGGTTTTTCCTAATGCATTGGGTAGTGTTTTATTTGGTGTATTTACATATCACATCTAGAAGAAGTAGAAGCTTAGGGGTAAGAGATTTTAGACATACCATTAGGTAACTATGTGAAATTATAGATTTATCATTATTTTTATTTCATTGGGGGATAATATGGATTCACATAATCAAGATAAAGAATTTTATTAAAGGAAATTAAAGATATTATGGTTGATTCTCATTTGATTTATTGAAATCGTAATTCTAGAAATCATAAAAAAAATTAGGCCTCGTTCCTAGACATCATAAGTATACCATTATTCCATATTTATTCAATATTTATATTCCACTATACATAACCATTTCCAAAAATCTAATATCACACATTATTTTTTTCTTTCCCCATGATATGAATAGTATATTCTGATCATCATCATCATTTTTTTTATTATTCCTTTGAAGAGTACAAGACCCACAGGCCACCCGGGCCTAAGGAGACCTAAAATAATGAAATTCAAGGGAATCCCCTCATATCAGGTTCACCCCCTCAGGTTTTAGGAAAGAGATTATATTGAGGTAAGTAACCTTGAATATATATATATATGGTTCTTAAAACTTTTGGAAATTGATCCATTGTATCTTATTCCACTGTAATAAATTCGACACTAGTTATTGGTTAATGGATTTGGTAATTTTACCTTGTGTCAGACATTGTAAGCCTTCGAAAGTTAACCTGAATAGACCAGATAGATTCATCCTTATTTTCCTTAGTTACAAGAAACGCTCAATCCATTTTAAGATAGAGATTATGGGTAAAATATTTTCATGAATTTATCCCTCTACATTGATTCAGTTTAATCCTTAGGATTAGCATTATTGATCAATTAGAGATAGTAATTAGCTTTTCCCTCAAATCGAAAAACATGTAATCTAAATTTTTAATTTCAAAACACTAAAAGATAATGAATAAGTTCTTAATACAATTAAAAAATTTTCCTAATAAGGTAATTATAATAAAAACTATATGTTTATGTCCTTTTTATATTAATATACACAACCAAAACTTGTATTCTTATAGGAGAAGGAAGGCGTTAAACATGTTTTCAATTATTTATCACATCTTGAGTAAGTTGTGAATGCACTTATGTTATGTTCTAGAATCACGACCCCATAATATTATTCATTTAATAAGGGAAATAATTATAGTTTCCATCACATTTTTTTACATATCCTCCTACTTCTAGCCATTTTCTAAAATAAATGATTTTTGTGATGAGAAACCATAAATTCCATATCTTGAAAAAAGAAATCTATGATTTTAATTGGAATAAATAATATATGATATATATACCCCATTATATGAATTCATTGGTTCAAATCTATGTTATCCATGATTAATTTCATATTTAGTTACTTAGTTATATATTACATCATCAAAGTCTCAGAAAATACATTTAAATCCTTCATAAAGGTTTGTATGGAGTATGTGAAATATCCAATGAATATCCCCTGAGAGTGAGAAAACTATGTTTTTGGTTAGGCATCTTTTTAATGAAAAAATAAAGATCAACATACTACCTAATCAACTTTTTTAGGGTTATTACCCCTAGGTGCATCTATGTTAGAACTTTTATCCACTTTTTTTATCCAGATATTGATATTATTCCTCGAAAACTACACACTCTACAACTTATAAAAATGTAGGATGTTTTCCAATATTTAGAAATATTAATATAGTTTTTACTATATTTTTCCCAATTCTAATCCCTAAATATTACTATACTTTTCGTTGAAATGAACCAAAAAACCCACATATCATTATAAATTTTATTTCATGAGTATTAAAATAAATATCCATTTAAAGAGGGATCAATATGTCTAATGTAATTTTATGATAATATGCATAAATACTAAACGTTTAAAGAAAACTAAATCTTATATATTTAAACTCCATAAATTTATAATACATCTCATTTATCTTCTAATAATGTATATGATATAATGATGAATCCATCATGAAAATGGGAGAGATATTAATCCCAATATGAGAAAAATAAGTGTATGTATGATATATATATATATTTATATATGATACAAAATAAGTATAATGATAACCAAAAATATAATTTTAAAATTTAATCATGGAATGAAGAACTTTACATAAAAATATCATGTAATTAGTGTATCATGGAAGCATTATATAATATGAGAATAAAATAATATGTTAAGGCTCACTTCTATGAAAAAATAACTTAGCGTGTTAGGATAAATACCCATGTTCCATACATGGTATCTCATGAGATTGAAACATTACCAATTACATTAGTGAAATATTGGGTCACACCCTTTATATGTATAAGTTTATATATCACATAAAGATTATATATCAAAGGAAATCATTTCACCAATAACCCATAGAGCATGAGAATTGATTTCATATTAAAATAATTAATTTTATATGAGATTAAAGTCAAATTAATTTTATCCTTTTAAACAAACATGAAAGTAATGTAAGTTTAAAAAAGGGATTTTCACAATCAATTATGTAAAATTACATTTATATTAATGCCCTTGAAGGAAAATCGATTTGGTTATACCCAATGAATAATGGTGGAATGAAAAATCATTGCACAATAGGTATGAAAAATAGTAAATGTAGTGGAATTAATTAGAGATAATTTAAGTCTCTCATTGATAAGATATTACTTTTATTAAAACAACATGATTGAAAGCGCATAAAATCAATGCAATAATAAAATTATTAATATTATTATAAAATAATTACATGAATGAAATAAAAGAGGATGATAATCCATAACATAAAATACTGATTCCCTGTGCATGAAAAGGGATTACTTGATATATAAAATGTATTTAGAAAGAATCGAGTGAGTTAAAATCAGAGAAAACTCATTATAAATAGATTTTGAGTGTAGTGGAATTAGATAATGGTTGAGTATTTATAACAAATTAAGGTTAATTTTTTATTGATATTTAAACATAGGTTTGGGACTCTATGTTATAAAAACATGATACCATTGTTCATACCATGGTTTTACCCCATGGTTTTTTCCATGAGGGATTTTATTTAGTATTTGAATATTTTATTCATTGACTAAACTATAAAATATATTATTTTGGATTCAGAAAATATTTTTATTTGTAAATAATTATTTTTAAAAACATTAAAAATAATTTTCATTTTGGAAGATAAATTTGAGGTTTAGAAAATTAATCTTATTACATTGGAATGAAAATTTTAAAAGAAAAAGCAAATTTTTAATGGATTAATACATTATATTATTTATTACATCACTATGAATTATTTTTTATTGCATAATACATATTAAATATTTATATCACATTTTACATTTTACCCAAAAATTCAACAATCTTATAAAATTATAATAAATTCTTCATTTGATATTTTAAACATATTGATTTAAAGAATAATATAATTTTTTTGAAATAATTTTATATATCAGATAATTTTATTTTAAAAAATAAATTACTTATTTTTTTAAAAATTCAAATGTTTTTATAAATTTGAATTTTATACCGTTAAAAAATTTAAAATGATTTCATAATCTTTTTAATTTATATAAGAATAAATATAATTTTTACAAAGTCTTTGAGGGAAAAAAATTTGATTTCAAATTTATGAATTTATCTTAAATATTTATTTTAATTAAATTTACACACATATAATTTGGAAAAATTATATTATGGTTTCTTTATATCAAAAATCAATTTTATTATATTCAGTCTATTACAATGCGAGTTTTATTTTCTATAAAAGGATGATACATTGGATACAAAATTATGGATCATTGTTACTAATTTTTCATTTATTAAATAATTTTTACCTTAATACCACTTAATATTGATATACATAACCTCTTATTACATTAGAATAATATATAAGGGTAATGTGTGTTATGGTGGTACTTTCAAGTGGTAGTTCAAATAAAATTGATCTTGCAGTGAACTATATTAACATGATCTTCTCACATAGATGATTCAATTCAATCCATAATTATTGAATCTTTTCCTAGGCTTAATCAAGGGAAATATCCATCGATTCTACCTCCCTCCCATGATCTAGTAAATTGGATTCATAATTCATGGTTTAATTGGTTGACATCATCAGTTCTACCTTCTACATCAACTATCTCTCATTGTTAACCTCTATATACACTAATTATAATGGTAACATTACTACCAATGGCCATAATACTCAATAATCATATTACTCATTGATCAAAATTCCCAATAATTAGGTATTTTCATTTAATTTGAAAAAACTACATTACACACTATAGATATACTTCACATTTCTTTTTTTTTATTCACTACATCACAAATTAAGGTTCTACAATTCCATTGATAATTTCTATTATATTTTGAATATTTATTTTTATTTCTACTTTTTAGGGAAGGAGTTATCTTTATGTGAGAACACGAGCCTATGCATTTTAAACTTGTGTGTAAACTACACTTTAATGTTTAACTCAGTATACTCTTCATAGGTGTCATAGTAAATATTATTACATGATGCATAAAATTCCTTATAAATTTAATGGTCTTTCTATACGAGGCTACTGCGAAATGTAATAAAATATTCATTATCAAAAATGTGTAATTTTATTAATAAATGATTTTGGGTTATAATAAGGAGTTCCAGGGACGTTTCCAGATAGGATATCCTTACAGGTTTTTCCAGAATACCTTATAGTTAACTAGATGTTGGAGGTCCAGGAAAACCCATACATTTAAGGTATGGTTTTATAGAATAATCGAGATATATTATCCATGATTTGAATATACATTTGAGATTTTTTAGTGGAAGAGATACTCAGATGTGGGTTGTAGTGGATGACAATGAGTGTGACTTCATAGGGATGATATACCTCGAGTACTGAAGTCCCTGCTTAGTTTCATATAATACATCTAAGATATTTGAAGCTGGTCAAATACCCTTCTATTGGAAGAGTAATATAGTGATAGTGTGATTATGGTTCTATATAAGTGACACTATTGACTTATTTTTTTAAACAACAAATTGATAAACATGGTGCTAGTTTACATGTGAGTATGTAACATGAGACATGATAAATGTTGGATGAATTGGAATCCAGAATTAAAGTGAGAATGAAGTATGATATGGGATAAAATTGGTAATCGAGTCTAATGTGGGATAAAATTGGGATTCTTGTTTGAGCCAAGATGAGAATGGTAATTGGTTGGATGTGAAGGAATAATAAGAGATGGTGAGGGGATATTTGTGAATAAATGGTTTTATAGTAAAAAAATTGATACCATTTTTTTGGAAAATATGGTAGAGATAAAGATGATTAGGTGATTCCTAGGGTTAGGGGTTACCCAAAAAAGGTATGAGGTTATTAAATTCTATTAGACATGGTGACTTGGGTGGAGAAACATTAAATTAACATTTTCTTCATATTCTAGAAATGGGGTGAGTTGAGTGCTCATGTTGGGTATAGAGTTGGGTAGTGTGTGATTCAATATATATTTGAGACAAGCTATCACAAGATAAAAATGTTTGTAAGGTCCCAAGTATTGAAGAATTGTTATTAATGTCATATCAGGTATATACCAAGTGAATTTAGACAAAATATAGGTTCTAATAATGTTTTTATTGGCTATGAACTGATTCTTGGGAGTTCGTATAGGACCAATAATAACATTACACTCTATTATAACTACATTCTTATTTAGTGAAGGTCAAGAGAGGCTAAATATAGTTAAAAACTAATTTGGGTATTTTTTAACTTTATAGTTGATTTCTATAAATTTTGAAAAGTATATAAGTTAACGGTAAAATTTTATACATATATAAGGGAAAATATTTTTTACAGGTAAAAAATATAATTTTAACTTTTTTTATTTAGTGAAATAATTTTGAAGAAGATTAATAAATATTTGAGTTAAAATATTGGCAAATTATGGGAATACCTAGTATAAATAAAGGTAATTTAATATTGAGTTAGAATAACCTTTTATTGTATAAGTGTGACTTTTTTTGTAATATTATCATTATTTAGTAAGGTTTCCCATGTTTTTAAAATTTAACTATGAATTTTTTTTTCATTTTTGTAGAAATATCAAAAATAAATATTTATTTTTAGGATAATTGTAAAAAATTAGTTTTTTGAAATAGTTCAACCAATACATATTAGTAAAACCTGAACATATTCCTTGTTCTTACATTTATCTATAAGTTTGATTCTACCATAGTCTTATCGATATATCATATAGTCTGATGCAAGGAGTATCTGTGGGTGAAGATAATAGTTTGAGTTCTTCTATCATCTATATTTCTTTTAGTTATCTCATATTTTTATGAAAACACTAATTTTTTGGTTTTTTTAGATTTGGGTGAATTTTAATGATTACTCAGAGATTCGAGGGGGTTATTCTATGAGTAGATATTGGCATACTCTAGATAGTTGGTTCCTATCTATTTCTAGTGTTATACATGTGTTATTTGTGTATAATAAATAGCAATAAATACGGTTGTTTATGTGTGATTAGGAATGGAACCACTTATTTTTTCCATTATTTCTTGAAGATAAAAATGGGTAGTATCATTTGGGAAATAATAGATATAATATGGTGTGGTTTTCATTCCCATTGTCCTGGGTTCAAGCCATTATGGGATTGACTCACAATGTTTTAATTTGGTGGTTCTTGAGTTACTACGTTTAACATGGTTCTGTTGAAACGTGTTGGTTATAAATTGTATAAAAGTGGGTGATGTTGATAACTAGATATTGGGTGGCGTATTTCAGAGGTATTATGGATATGGCGTTAACCATTATTTTTGGAGGTGGTAAAGGTTTACCTATATCATGGATGAGATTGTTAGTGATGTCATTCACCATGGGGGATGATGATATTGGGGTTATACACACATAAGAAAGGCCCTGTAAGGTGGTCTAGTCCACTTATTAGAGGGTTTACCACTATCGTGATATAGGATAATCTTATTAACCATCATTATGGAGGAAATGATACCCCATAAAAGGATATTGTTGGTGGTTTTTTAGACAACTTATGGGAGGATAGAGATTTCAATTAATTTAGGGGTTCATGGGCCAAATTGGCAAGGATGAGTATAACTTTGACTTAGGTTCATAAATATATTGGGTTGATAGTTCGTAATGAGATATATAATGTCATGGGTCTTATTATATGGATTGTGTTTATTCTGTAGTGGTATCAAAGAGTATTTAAAAAGTAATATGGTTATGTTTTAATGTCACTCAATATAGTATGCATTTGGATTGAAGGACGGGGGAACTTATTGTAGGGGAAAATATTGATGTATTATTCCACTCCAGTGCTTTCTAAAGTAGGTAAATTCTCACTAATGGCTAGATAGTCCAATGTTGTGTAGGTTGTGTGAAGTGTATTTGTATTATATTTATTATATTGTTTAATACAATTGTAAATTTATGAATATTAGTTACGGTCACAATTGGTGTTGGTCTACTTAGTTCTTACTCACATCCTACGTGATCTCTGTAGAATGTGAGTCAATTTTTTGACATATGGATTAAATAAGGAAAATTGTTTAATATTAGGATTCTTGTGTAGTTATAAGTGTAATTTTTTCGCATACTGGATTTCATGGTTTGATTTATGGGTGAGATTGTTTCTCAGTATCGGGATAGTAGTTATTCTAACTACCTTTATACGTGAATATATCTCATTGGCATTGGGAAACCATTTAATCTTTGTATAAATACCATGATATGATAGATAGTTTATGAAATTTTCAATATATATATATATATCTTAACACATTATAGTCATTTATTTAAAATGATTTAATTTTGTTGTTTATATATTTTTATTATTTATATTTATAGGGTATAGTATCCCTATTAACACTCCATAAATGCTTAATATTAGTTGAATGCCTTTAGAATATGTGGAGGTGCACCTAAATTCTAATGGAACACTTGTTTCGTTACTATGGATTTTTTAAATATGGTGTGTTACAATTAAAAATTATTAAATCCATTAATAATTTAAAACCATGATTAAATTATATATACATTTAATAGGTATTAATAGTGATGATTTGTTTTTTTGGGTTATAGTTTTGATGGGTTAATGGTAGATCGTAATGATCATGGTTTTTCCTTATTCATTGGGTAGTGTTTTATTTGGTGTATTTACACATCACATCTAGAATAAGTAGAAGCTTAGGGGTAAGAGATTTTAGACATACCATTAGGTAACTATGTGAAATTGTAGATTTATCATTATTTTTATTACATTGGGGGATTATATGGATTCACATAATCAAGATAAAGAATTTTATTAAAGGAAATTAAAGATATTATGGTTGATTCTCATTTGATTTATTGAAATTGTAATTCTAGAAATCATAAAAAAAAATTAGTCCTCGTTCCTAGACATCATAAGAATACCATTATTCCATATTTATTCAATATTTATATTCCACTATACATAACCATTTCCAAAAATCTAAGATCACACATTATTTTTTTCTTTCCCCACGATATGAATTGTATATTCTGATCATCACCATCATTTTTTATTTTTTATTATTCCTTTGAAGAGTACAAGACCCACAGGCCACCCGGGCCTAAGGAGACCTAAAATAATGAAATTCAAGGGAATCCCCTCATATCAGGTTCACCCCCCTCAGGTTTTAGGAAATAGATTATATTGAGGTAAGTAACCTTGAATATATATATATATATATATGGTTCTTAAAACTAATTAACTGATATTCACTTTGGGAATTGATCCATTGTATCTTATTCCACTATAATAAATTCGACACTAGTTATTCATTAATGGATTTGGTAATTTTACCTGGTGTCAGACGTTGTAAGCCTTCGAAAGTTAACCTGAATAGACCCGATAGATTCATCCTTATTTCCCTTAGGTACAAGAAACTCCCAATCCATTTTAAGATAGTGATTATGTGTAAAATATTTTCATGAATTTATCCCTCTACATTGATTCAGTTTATTCCTTAGGATTACCATTATTGATCAATTAGAGATAGTAATTAGCTTTTCCCTCAAATTGAAAAACATGTAATCTGAATTTTTAATTTCAAAACACAAAAAGATAATGAATAAGTTCTTAATATAATTAATAATTTTTACTAATAAGGTAATTATAATAAAAACTATATGTTTATAGCCTTTTTATATTAATATACAGAACCAAAACTTGTATTCTTATAGGAGAAGGAAGGTGTTCAACATGTTTTCAATTATTTATCACATCTTGAGTAAGTTGTGAATGCACTTATATTATGTTCTAGAATCACGACCCCATAATATTATTCATTTAATAAGGGAAATAATTATAGTTTCCATCAAATTTTTTTACATATCCTCCTACTTCTATCCATTTTCTAAAATAAATGATTTTTTGGATGAGAAACCATAAATTCCATATCTTGAAAAATGAAATCTATGATTTTAATTGGAATAAATCATATATGATATATATACCCCATTATATGAATTCATTGGTTCAAATCTATGTTATCCATGATTATTTTCATATTGAGTTATTTATTTATATATTAAATCATCAAATTCTCAGAAAATACATTTAAATCCTTCATAAATGATTGTATGGAGTATGTGAAATATCCAATGAATATCCCCTGAGAGTGAGAGAACTATGTTTTTAGTTAGGCATATTTTTAATGAAAAAATAAAGATCAACATACTACCTAATCAACTTTTTTAGGGTTATTACCCCTAGGTGCATCTATGTTAGAACTTGTATCCACTTGTTTTTATCCAGATATTGATATTATTCCTTGAAAACTACACACTCTACAACTTATAAAAATGTAGGATGATTTCCAATATTTAGAAATATTAATATAGTTTTTACTATATTTTTCCCAATTCTAATCCCTATATATTACTATACTTTTCTTTGATATGAACCAAAAAACCCACATATCATTATAAATTTTATTTCATGAGTATTAAAATAAATATCCATTTAAAAAGGGATCAATATGTCTAATGTAATTTTATGATAATATGCATAAATACTAAACATTTAAAGAAAAATAAATCTTATATATTTCAACTCCATAAATTTATAATACATCTCATTTATCTTCTAATAATGTATATGATATAATGATGAATCCATAATGAAAATGGGAGAGATATTAATCCCAATATGAGAACAATAAGTTTATGTATGATATATAAATATATTTATATATGATACAAAATAAGTATAATGATAACCAAAAATATAATTTTATAATTGAATCATGGAATGAAGAACTTTACATAAAAATATCATGTAATTAGTGTATCATGGAAGCATTATATAATATGAGAATAAAAGAATATGTTAAGGCTCACTTCTAGGAAAAAATAACATAGCGTGTTAGGATAAAAACCCATGTTCCATACATGGTATCTCATGAGATTGAAACATTACCAAATACATTAGTGAAATATTGGGTCACACCCATTATATGTATAAGTTTATATATCACATAAAGATTATATATCATAGGAAATCATTTCACCAATAACCCATAGATCATGAGAATTGATTTCATATTAAAATAATTAATTTTATATGAGATTAAAGTCATATTAATTTTATCCTTTTAAACAAACATGAAAGGAATGTGAGTTTAAAAAAGGGATTTTCACAATCAATTATGTAAAATTACATTTATATTAATGCCCTTGAAGGAAAATATATTTGGTTATACCCAATAAATAATGGTGGAATGAAAAATCATTGCACAGTAGGTATGAAAAATAGTTAATGTAGTGAAATTAATTAGAGATAATTTAAGTCTCTCATTGAAAAGATATTACTTTTTATTAAAACAGCATGATTGAAAGCGCATAAAATCAATGCAATAATAAAAGTATAAATATTATTATAAAATAATTACATGAATGAAATAAAAGAGGATGATAATCCATAACATAAAATACAGATTCCTTGTGCATGAAAAGGGATTACTTGATATATAAAATGTATTTAGAAAGAATCAAGTGAGTTGAAATCAGAGAAAACTGATTATAAATAGATTTTGAGTGTAGTGGAATTAGATAATGGTTGAGTATTTATAACAAATTAAGGTTAATTTTTTATTGATATTTAAACATAGGTTTGGGACTCTAAGATATAAAAACATGATACCATTGTTCATACCATGGTTTTACCCCATGGTTTTTCCATGAGGAATTTTATTTAGTATTTGAATATTTTATTCATTGACTAAACTATAAAATATATTATTTTGGATTCAGAAAATATTCTTATTTGTAAATAATTATTTTGAAAAACATTAAAAATAATTTTTATTTTGGAAGATTAATTTGAGGTTTATAAAATTAATCTTATTACATTGGAATGAAAATTTTAAAATAGAAAGCAAATTTTTTATGGATTAAGACATTATATTATTTATTACATCACAATGAATTTTTTTTGTTTTCATAATACATATCATATATTTATATCACATTTTACATTTTACCCAAAATTTCAACAATCTTATAAAATTATAATAAATTCTTCATTTGATATTTTAAACATACTGATTTAAAGAATAATATAATTTTTTTGAAATAATTTTATATATCAGATAATTTTATTTTAAAAAATAAAATACTTATTTTTTAAAAAATTCAAATGTTATTATAAATTTGAATTTTAAACCGTTAAAAAATTTCAAATGATTTCAGAATTCTTTTAATTTATATAAGAATAAATATAATTTTTACAAAGTATTTAAGGGAAAAAAATTTGATTTCAAATTTATGAATTTATCATAAAAATTTATTTTAATTAAATTTAGACACATATAATTTGGAAAAATTCTATTATGGTTTCTTTATATCAAAAATCAATTTTATCATATTCAGTCTATTACAATGCGAGTTTTATTTTCTATAAAAGGATGATACATTGGATAAAAAATTATGGATTATTGTTACTAATTTTTCATTTATTAAAGAATTTTTACCTTAATACCACTTAAGGTTGATATACATAACCTATTATTACATTAGAATAATATATAAGGGTAATGTGTGTTATGGTGGTACTTTCAAGTGGTAGTTTAAATAAAATTGATCTTGCAGTGAGCTATATTAACATGAACTTCTCGCATAGATGATTCAATTTAATCCATAATTATTGAATCTTTTCCTAGGCTTAGTCAAGGGAAATATCCATCGATTCTACCTCCCTCCCATGATCTAGTAAATTGGATTCATAATTCATGGTTTAATTGGTTGACGTCATCAGTTCAACCTTCTACATCAACTATCTCTCATTGTTAACCTCTATATACAGTAATTCTAATGGTAACATTACTACCAATGGCCATAATACACAATAGTCATATTACTCGTTGATCACAATTCCCAATAACTAGGTATTTTCATTTAATTTTAAAAAACTACATTACACACTATAGATATACTTCACATTTCTTTTTTTTATTCACTACATCACAAATTAAGGTTCTACAATTCCATTGATAATTTATATTATATTTTGAATAGTTATTTTTATTTCTACTTTTTAGGGAAGGAGTTATCTTTATGTGAGAACCTGAGCCTATGTTTTTTAAACTTGTGTGTAAACTACACTTTAATGTTTAACTCAGTATACTCTTCATAGGTGTCATAGTAAATATTATTACATGATGCATAAAATTCCTTATAAGTTTAATGGTCTTTCTATACGAGGCTACTGTGAAATGTAATAAAATATTCATTATCAAAAATGTGTAATTGTATTAATAAATGATTTATTGGGTTATAATAAGGAGTTCTAGGGATGTTTCCAGATAAGATATCCTTACAGGTTTTTCCAGAATACCTTACAGTTAACTAGATGTTGGTGGTCCAGGAAAACCCATACATTTAAGGTATGGTTTCATAGAATAATCGAGATCTATTATCCATGATTTGAATATACATTTGAGATGATTTAGTGGAAGAGATACTCAGATGTGGGTTGTAGTGGATGAAAATGAGTGTGACTTGATAGGGATGATATACCTCGAGTACTCAAGTCCCTTCTTAGTTTCATATAATACATCTAAGATATTTGAAGCTAGTCAAATACCCTTCTATTGGAAGAGTAATATAGTGATAGTGTGAATATGGTTCTATATAAGTGACACTATTGACTTATTTTTTTAAACAACAAATTTATAAACATGGTGCTAGTTTACATGTGAGTATGTAACATGAGGCATGATAAATGTTTGATGAATTGGAATCCAGAATTAAAGTGAGAATGAAGTATGATATGGGATAAAATTGGTAATCGAGTCTAATGTGGGATAAAATAGGGATTCTTGTTTGAGCCAAGATGAGAATGGTAATTGGTTGGATGTGAAGGAATAATAAGAGATGGTGAGGGGATATTTGTGAATAAATGGTTTTATAGTAAAAAAATTGATACCATTTTTTTGGAAAATATGGTAGAGATAAAGAAGATTAGGTGATTCCTAGGGTTAGGGGTTAACCAAAAAAGGGACGAGGTTATCAAATTCTATTAGACATAGTGACTTGGGTGGAGAAACATTAAATTAACATTGTCTTCATATTCTAGAAATGGGGTGAGTTGAGTGCTCATGTTGGGTATAGAGTTGGGTAGTGTGTGATTCAATATATATTTGAGACAAGCTATCACAAGATAAAAATGTTTGTAAGGTCCCAAGTATTGAAGAATTGTTCTTAATGTCATATCAGGGATATACCAAGTGAATTTAGACACGATATAGGTTCTAAGAATGTTTTTATAGGCTATGAAATGATTCTTGGGAGTTGTTATAGGACCAAGAATAATATTACACTCTATTATGACTACATTCTTATTTAGTGAAGGTCAAGAGAGGCTAAATATAGTTAAAAACTAATTTGGGTATTTTTTAACTTTATAGTTGATTTCTATAAATTTTTAAAAGTATATAAGTTAACGGTAAAATTTTATATATATATATGGGAAAATATTTTTTACAGGTAAAAAATATAATTTTAACTTTTTTTATTTAGTGAAATAATTTTGAAGAAGATTAATCAATATTTGAGTTAAAATATTGGCTAATTATGGGAATACCTAGTATAAATAAAGGTAACTTAATATTGAGTTAGAATAACCTTTTATTGTATAAGTGTGACTTTTTTGTAATATTATCATTATTTAGTAAGGTTTCCCATGTTTTTAAAATTTAACTATGAATTTTGTTTTCATTTTTGTAAAAAGTTCAAAATTAAACATTTATTTTTAGGATAATTGTCAAAAATTAGTTTTTTGGAATAGTTCAACCAATACATATTAGTAAAACCTGAACATAGTCCTTATTCTTACATTTATCTATAAGTTTGATTCTACCATAGTCTTATCGATATATCATATAGTCTGATGCAAGGAGTATCTGTGGGTGAAGATAATAGTTTTAGTTCTTCTATCATCTATATTTCTTTTAGTTATCTCATATTTTTATGAAAACACTAATTTTTTGGTTTTTTTAGATTTGGGTGGATTTTAATGATTACTCAGAGATTCGAGGGGGTTATTCTATGAGTATAGATTGGCATACTCTAGATAGTTGGTTCCTATCTATTTCTAGTGTTATACATGTGTTATGTGTGTATAATAAATAGGAATACATACGGTTGTTTATGTGTGATTAGGAATGGAACCACTTATTTTTTCCATTATTTCTTGAAGATAAAAATGGGTAGTATCATTTGGGAAATAATGGATATAATATGGTGTGGTTTTCATTCCCACTGTCCTGGGTTCAAGACATTATGGGATTGACTCACAATGTTTTAATTTGGTGGTTCTTGAGTTACTATGTTTAACGTGGTTCTGTTGAAACGTGTTGGTTATAAATTGTAAAAAAGTGGGTGATGTTGATAACTAGATATTGGGTGACATATTTCACAGGTATTATGGATATCGCGTTAACCATTATTGTTGGAGGTGGTAAAGGTTTACCTATAGCATGGATGAGATTGTTAGTGATGTCATTCACCATGGGGGATGATGACATTGGGGTTATACACACATAAGAAAGGCCCCGTAAGGTGGTCCAGTCCACTTATTAGAGGTTTTACCACTATCGTGATATTGGATAATCTTATTAACCATCAGTATGGAGGAAATGATACCCCATAAAAGGATATTGTTGGTGATTTTTTAGACAAATTATGGGAGGATAGAGATTTCAATTAATTTTGGGGTTCATGGGCCAAATTGGAAAGGATGAGTATAACTTTGACTTAGGTTCATAGATATATTGGGTTGATAGTTCATAATGAGATATATAATGTCATGGGTCTTATTATATGGATTGTGTTTATTCTGTAGTGGTATCGAAGAGTATTTAAATAGTAATATGGTTATGTTTTAATGTCACTCAATATTGTATGCATTTGGATTGAAGGATGGGGGAACTTATTGTAGGGGAAAATATTGATGTATTATTCCACTCCAGTGCTTTCTAAAGTAGGTAAATTCTCACTAATGGCTAGATAGTCCAATGTTGTGTAGGTTGTGTGAAGTGTATTTGTATTATATTTATTATATTGTTTAATACAATTTTAAATTTATGAATATTAGTTAGGGTCACAATTGGTGTTGGTCTACTTAGTTCTTACTCACATCCTACATGATCTTTGTAGAATGTGAGTCGATTTTTTGACATATGGATTAAATAAGGAAAATGGTATAGTACTAGGATTCTTGTGTAGTTATAAGTGTAATTTGTTCGCATACTGGATTTCATGGTTTGATTTATGGGTGAGATGGTTTCTCAGTATCGGGATAGTAGTTATTCTAACTACCTTTATACGTGAATATATCTCATTGGCATTGGGAAACCATTTCATCTTTGTATAAATACCATGATATGATAGATATTTTATTAAATTTTCAATATATATATATCTTAACACATTATGGCCATTTATTTAAAATGCCTTAATTTTGTGGTTTATATATTTTTATTATTTATATTTGTAGGGTATAGTATCCCTATTAACACTCCATAAATGCTTAATACTCGTTGAATGCCTTTAGAATATGTGGAGGTGCACCTATATTCTAATGTAACACTTGTTTCGTTACTATGGATTTTTTAGATATGGTGTGTTACAATTAAAAATTATTAAATCCATTAATAATTTAAAACCATGATTAAATTATATACACATTTAATAGGTATTAATAGTGATGATTTGGTTTTTTTTGGGGTTATAGTTTTGATGGGTTAATGGTAGATCGTAATGATCATGGTTTTTCCTTATGCATTGGGTAGTGTTTTATTTTGTGTATTTACACATCACATCTAGAAGAAGTAGAATCCTAGGGGTAAGAGATTTTAGACATACCATTAGGTAACTATTTGAAATTGTAGATTTATCATTATTTTTATTTCATTGGGGGATAATATGGATTCACATAATCAAGATAAAGAATTTTATTAAAGGAAATTAATGATATTATGGTTGATTCTCATTTGATTTATTGAAATCGTAATTCTAGAAATCATAAAAAAAATTAGGCCTCGTTCCTAGACATCATAAGAATACCATCAATTCCATTTTCCATGATATATTATATTAATGGGTAAGTCCATACAAAAATAACCAAACTAGGTTTTCTCATGATACCAACCAATGCATTTAGGATCTATATAAAACTAGACCATACCCATCAGTACATGTACAATTCAGTACTTATATATTGAATGATTAATGAAATTAAAAAACATTATTTCTTATCAACAAATATCCTTAAGAACATAGATTTTATGATGGTTTTTTGTAGTCAATTAGGTATCGTTCATAGTAAAACACAATGTGGGGAAATGATTTATTTTTTTTATAATAATAATATCCATAATAAAAAGAATACAGATATTTAAGAAAAATATAATTTCCAACGATCATAAAAAAGTTATTGTTTCTTGATAATGTTAATAACTAATAATTAATCAATAGACGAGAGATAACCCTCATATAATAAAAATTAATTCTTTCAAATAAAAGAAGAAAAAGGAATAAAAGAATTTAATTTAATCCCCAACTAAAGTGTTTTCTTTGAAAACCCACTAAAACTTTTGGATGAAGCTATAGGGTGTAACATAGATATGGTGGCGGGGAATTATGTTAACACAATCTCCTTTAAAAGAAAACATTAATTTAGAATATTTATAGTGAAATTTGAAAATGAATATTTTAAAAAATTGTTGAAATATTTTTTTAGACCCTGTAAAATATCATGGATAAATAATTTTTTTTAAAAAACTATTTTTAGTAATAAAAATTAATTTAATTAAATAATTTTTAAAACCACGTATAGGGAATAAAGGTATATCTGGTCCAAAGAGAATTAATATTAAATTTTCATATAAATGTTAGTTTACATGATTAAAGTTACAAAAGGGGAAAATTTGGTAGAAATTATGGGATATTATTTATAAAAAGTGAGCATGAAAACTGATAGTCTTTGAGAAGGGAAGATTATAAGATTCATTTAATTAAAATATGCTCAATCCAAAAAAATAGATTTCAAAATAGAATCTTATATCTATGGTAACTTTAAAATTATTACCACTTGAAAGAGTAAATTGGGAATGCCACATTAATAATCATTAATAAATATATATTCACGTCATATACTTCAAAGTGGTATTAAAAACACCATATAAAATCAAATAGTTGCAAAATACCAAATATGCCTTAAAGGAGCAGAAATTGAGATGACATCCACTACAAAGATCATATCATTGATGTGTGAATTATTATCTAAATTGATTATGTGTAAAAACTGTAAATCCATGAAAAAAAATTTAATAAAATATTCTAAAATAAAATTTCAATTCTAAAATATTCATGGAATAATATTTTCAATGACATAGAATTATAACTCAATGAAAGTAAATTGAGTTAACAAACCCCATGCCACATAGTAACTTTTAATTAAAATACCCTAGGATAAATATTTTTTAATTTCAACAAAAAATACCATAATGTATTAAGGATTAATGATATAAGATATAAAAGGGTAAGTATATACACCATACAATGGAAATTATGAGAATAACATTAAAACACACCTCAATGAAATTAAATTGAGACCAAATCCCTTAATATAGGTCCCACTCATAACATAAATTATTTATTATCATAAATAATAAAAAAATAATAATAAATTAATTACTTAAAAATATTTTTATTATTAATTATTCATTTTATTTTATTTATTACCATATAATATTTAATTACTTAATCAACTATGTTCCTATCAGACGGTTTGATGACATTCAGTTCATATGTCCAAAATGACATTAGTTGGTTGAGTATGATAAAAGAGGTATTTTTTACATCATCAAAAGAATAATAAATTTGAAATAATTATAACTTTTACACATAAATTATACATTAAAAACAAACCATGGACAATGGTTCTGAAAAATTAACAATGTAATATTCATTGAGATGGTAATTCCTACATATGCAAGAATATCACTTCTATTTGTCAATGATCATGATAGAAAGAATGTATGTATAATTTCACATTTCATGAATGATAAATATAACATAAATTCTGTATTATTATTTTTTAAATAAACTTATATATATCATCCAGGTGATGTGGTGATTGGAACTCAATCACATTTCTTCGTGGAGATGGTAGTCCATACGTAAACATAAATGAATTTTCGTTTTTCAATGCATGGAAAGGTAAAAAACTAGATGATATATTATATTTTAATAATGATTAAAATTACATTAATATTATATAAAAAATTATATTCCTCATTATAACCATCCATGACAGGTGGTGATGGAAAACGAACTATATTAGTTCGTGAGGCGATTGTTCGCCATACACATGAAAAACAGATTCCTTTTCCAATTGACTGAAGAGGATATAGATATAGGGTATTCCACCAACATTAAAAAATATAATTATATAATATATATTTGTGTTTTTATATCAACATGTTTGACGAAATTTTTAAGGATATATGAGATGAAATAAATCTAAAAGAATCTGTCAATAGATATAACAATTCTTCAAACAACTTCCATTGTTTTACAACTTAATCAATACATATTAGCTATTATGATAAAAATAATACATCAATAACGAGTTAAGGGATGATATAATAGTGTTTTTATATATATTTATGAAAAAAGTCACTTTATGTGTGGATAAACAGAGAAAAAGGGGTTCCCTTTAATAACAGAGGGAAGGGAATTCATGGAATTTCATAAATTATTAAATTAATATAAATTAATTTTCATGATACAATGGTTCCAAATTGTAATAATTAAAATATAATATTATTATGAGTCTAAATAATATCATTCAAAAAAATGGATAAATTTGGTTGATATTTTCAACCTTATATATTTTTAACCCTATGTTAACCCTTTTGACATTTACATAAATATTGATGTTTTCTACCATCTAAGAGTCATGAATATTTCCACAAAAGGAAGAAATACCCATAAAACACCATAGGTTATTTTTCAACCATATGAAATTAATGTGAGAGATGATAGATTTTTTTAAAATTTTAAATAATTAAATAAAATATTATTTCCATAAAAAATAATTAATTTCATTTTTGACATCTTTATTTTAATATGATTTTAAATAAATCATGAATACCATAAATTAGAATAAATTTTTTTACACATCATTATTATGATTTATTTATCTAAAAAACTTGGGGAACACCATAATTGATTATAATTTTTTAACTTTTATTATTTTGGAATCATATATTTCATTCTTCTATTAATTGAATAAATATTATATCGACATTGTGTAGGCATTAAAGGAAATTATTTAATCACCAAATAATAAAATAAATTAAAATTATAATATTAATTATTTTATATTTGAAACAAATATTTATAACTAAACATAGATTTTGTTTACCCCTATGTAAAAATTTCACACATATTAAATTAAAGAGAGGGACATTTAGGAATATTGTTACATTAAATAAAATAAATGTCTTTATCATGGAAAAGTGTTAAAAAATATCCTACAATATAATTTGGGATTTTTATGCAATAATTTATCCAATAAAAGTAAATTATGTTAGGTTTTAGTGTAATTTTTTTTGTTGTTGTCATATTATTCTTAAACTCAATTACCTGATTTACCCTTTTTGTGGTGACAATAATTTACTATGTATAATATTCAAAATGTACAAAAATAGAAGGGTCATATTTAAAAAATTGGGAACTCTGGATTATAAATATGGATTTATTTTTTCTAGATTCAATTATTATAAGTGATATAAATTAATCTAATTTTAAAACACAAAACATAATGAAAAAAATTTACTAAAAAAATCAATTTTAAGAATTGAAATTTTTCATTACAAAAATAAACCCTAAAATTCATTAAAAATAACTTAATTAGATTCTTGATAATATTATCAAACTGTATTTAATTTGAAAACATTTTAATATAAAAATTTAACATCATAAATGCTTCAGAAATTTTTTTTTGAATAAAATTAGTTTTTTTACTATTCACTATAAAATCAATCAATATATACAAAATCCCAAAAAATCACATTTAGATTATTAGTATATAATTATTTAAAAAATTATATTATTGATATTATAAAATATTATAAAATTCACATAATAAATTTTAATATTTTCTAAACAAATCAATAAAAAAAAATTTAAGAAAAATTATTTTTGTAAAATAAAACATCTATCCTAAAAATTGAGTAATTTTTTAAAAAAATTAATAAATAAATTTTCATTATGATTAATCATTATATATATATATTATTATTTTTAATCCTATTTAAACCAACCAATTCAAAGGCAAGGTTATGGAAGTCTTAATAATATTTTGAGGTTTGTTGAAGCTCAATTTTGCGTGTTCTATATATAATAAAAGACAGTGTTATTTTAAAATATTTGGGAGTTACAATTTCCACCTTCTATAAATATAATATTAAAAATTTTAACTTTCTCTCAGTAATTATTGTTTTGATAGTTGAGAATTATTTTATAGAAAATTGATATCATAAAAAGTGTTAATAAAATATCCACCTAAATGAGGGAAAGAGAAATGTGAATGTTATCTCGAATAACACATATCAACGTTTTCAAATATAAGAAAATTACTGAGAAGTAAATATATAGGCATGAAGATAAAATTAATTGTAAAGACCCATAATTTCCATATATATTTTTTAAAATTATTTGGGATAATTTTGAGTCTGAGAAAATTTATGGCGCTTGATTCCACGGCATATGGTTCCCAGAATGGAGTTTTGAATTTTATAAATGTACATTTTGAAAACACGCGGTCATCATTTTTCATCTGTCGAACTGGTTCTCGAATTAAAAATCTGTGGGCACTGTTGAATCCATTGTGTCAGAATTCGCTTAAGGGAGGATTGACATCAATCGTAGTAGGTCAGGTGAAAAAATTTGTGTTTTCAACTTTTAAAGAAATAATAAAATATAGTAAAATAAAAATTGTTATTTTATTTTTTCTATATCATGTTGAGTAGCGGAAGTGGTACTGATGTGTTTTCTAGCACTTAATGGGTTGCCTCTTTAGTTGTGTAACCACACTATTGGGAATTAAGATGTTCATTAATTAATGAAGATCATTAATTCTTTCAATGCATTACTCACCCTTCCCCCACAATTTAAATGGAGCTCGGGTTGGGTTTTTTGACATGGCTTCATCATGCGGGGAACCTCTAGAAATGTACCACAACTTCTTCCACTGATGAACAATGGACTCTTGGGAGGAAATGATCCAGGATCAACGGACGCTAGTGACTATATTCAACGAGGACTCTACTCCCACAACAACTTTGACACCTCCAACTAATCTTGAGATAGTGGGTTTTGTCATGTTTAATTATATGGATTTTTCTTGATTAATTATATGTGTTTGAAGATGAATTAATCTCACTCATGTTATGACGCTAACACAGAGGGAATGGGTAAAATGAACATGGCACGGAACCTATGCAAGCTGATTCATCGTTGCATTCTTCAAGGGTGGATTTCTCAACCAGACAGGTCCTTGAAACTAGGAGGCACGTAGTGAAGATGACATCTCGGGAGGCCCGTAGGCCCCGGTGGAAGTGAAAAATGAGCTCCAGAGCATCACTAGAGCCCCGTGGAAGAAGCGTCGGTGCAGAACCTGTGCTCTGGCGCCAGAGACCGGCAATAGTAGATGATGGAATCTGCAGGAAACTGTCATTCGTGGTGGAAGGGATGTGCTGGATGACGTCGTGGATGACTAAAGGGGAAGCCAACTCTTGGACGACCACATAGGTGAAGACCGGCGTGCCATTTCATGCCATGACTGGTGGCTGTGGCATTGAATCCGCGATGAAGGGGGACCTCAACAATTGGACCCCCTGCCTGCCGAGGTAGCACCACATGGTGCTGGTAGTTACTCCGTATGAATGGCTTTTCCATTCATGAAGGGGAGCAATCCCCACACAGTCACTTGATTGGAAGGCAATGATGGCCATAGGGCTAGGCTTCCCGTTGGGAAAAGCCTCTCTGAGGTGGTCCAGTCCAGTCCTCTGCCTAGCGGGCTGAGCCTGTTGTGGCCCAACCCAAATGGTTTGGGCTAGGCTGGTATGCAACACAACTAGTTCGGGCTGGGTCAGGTCAGGTCGGCCAGACGGGGTCAGACCAGACCCAGACCCATTTCGGCCCTAATACACTTAAAATGTTGTATCTCATAAACCAGGCGTCCATTTGATGAACCATATATGGTGTAGGAATCCTTGGAACAAGATGGTCCTTTTGAGATAATCCAACTTAATTTTGGAAAAAGTTGGAGTACGTCCGGGTGGGATCGTACTCGAATCCAACTGGGCCCTCCACACTTAAATTCTTTTAACTCTTAGACTGGGCATCCGATTGACGTGTCGTCTATTTTATTAGAACTATAATGACATGACTGATTATTGGGTTAATTCTTAGTGGTAATTCGTGCCAATTGATGTAAAATAGATAGATTGAGGGTAAGATTCTCCCAGAATCAATTGGTCTACGTTCGGGAATCCAGTGGATGTCTGAGACGTGAAAAATGAAAAACAATCCTTTATGGATCAGCACATAAAGCTCATGTGCAGATCAGAACCTAGAGATCCTATGTGGATCATCACCTAGTGATCCTGTGGGGATCAGCACCTACCAATCCTCTCTGGATCATCACCTATCAATCCCATGAGGATTAGTATATAGAGATCATGTGTGGATTAGTACATAGAAATCATTTATCGATAATCACCTTACTATCCTGGGTGGATCAGCACCGAGAAATCCTTTGTAGACCTACAATAGAACCCATGATAGATTAAGATGAACTAGCGTTACGACTAATCATTTGTACATCTGTAATTAAGTTATAACTAGTTTTAGTTGGGTCTTTGTTTATGCATTGTGATTGGGATCATGTAGTGTGGTTTTCCATTATGAAATTCTAAGAGACCTTTGCGGGTCTCTGGGTCTCTACTAGGTATTCTTATAGTCACCCTTCCACAAGCTTCACACAGACCTGGTTTTGACTTGTGTAGATGACGAGCAATCATTACCAGGTCCTCAGGAGCTAGGACCTGGCAATGGATGATGATGACAGTTGAGGTGGAGAGCTGCAGATATGGGTTTTACCTACCCTTTAAGTAGTATCCTCGATGGACAACCTCAGGAGCTATTTTCTATTCTCTATTTTAGTTTTATCTTTTCAGTTGGTCTTATATTCTAACCCTTTTCCCCTCAATACACACTTTTACAACTGCAGTTTTACACTATGGTTGCGTCTGGTTGTGTTTTTGGAATTTTTGTTCGTACTGGTTTAAAGGAAATGCCTTTCCATTTTAGGGATACACTTTTCTTGTGCTATTCTCTAACCCCTTTCCTATAGAAGGCATGATTGGGGTAGTCATAGAATAGGTCTTGGTGGACAGGTCATGAATAATTGGTATCAAATAAGTCCATTCTACAGAAGAACTAGGACTCTGATCTTTCCAATAGAGAAATATTTTTAAGTGTTTTCAGCGTGGTTTTCTTTTTCTGGAGTCCATTGTTGGTACGACAACCAACGTATCTATACACCAGGACCCTAAATTATGATTTCCAACTCGGTGCATGAAAACAGTGATTATGCATGTTTTAGAAATTTTTTTCTTATAATTTCATTAGAGACATATCACCAGATATAAATTATTGAACGTGGCACACTTTTATTTATTTATAATGCCACTTCATAGACAGCCATACTATAATCTAGAGAGAGTACATGATGATGGCCCACCGAGCGACGAGGCATTGGTTCAGGGCCCTCTTACTATATTGCCACCTTCGGGTGGTGTACCATCAACACCACCACTGAGAGGTCATAAGTTTCCACCTTCCCCATTGGCAGACTGTGTATATCGACTGAGCAGGTTGCAAAATTTCTAGAGACGGTGGCCTGTGAGGTTTTCAGGTGAGGTAGACCCCCATGAAGATGAGGACTAGCTGGAGGCTGTGGCATGTGTTTTTTGTTTATTTGGTATGATAGCAGATCATATGGTGATCCTAGATGATAGTCTCTTCTAGGGAACATCAGGGATATGTTGGAGTCTGACGCTCAAGATGCATGAGGAGGCAACACTCTTTTGGTTGGACTTTGTGACATTTTTCCAGAAGGAGTTCGTACCAATGAAATTACGCTCAATGTGTATCCAGGAGCTGTTGCACTTACAGTAGGGTAGCCTATTAGTGGCCCAGTACTCGACGAGATTCACAGAACTCTCACGCTACTCCACCGAAATGGTACGAGACCCTTTCTTCAGGGCCCAAATATTTGATCAGGGTCTCCAACGTGAGATTAGAGCATTGATGATATCACTCAGTATACAGATGGAGGCTGGAGTTCTCGAGTGAGAATTATTCGTGGAGATAATATTAGCATAGCAGGAACATATGGTGAGATACACAACCGAATGAAAGGTAGTCGAGTCATCTATAGTAGGAAGTAGGAAGATGACGTAGAGATCCAAGTGGGAATGATCTTTCGGTGGATGACCCTAGGATGCAGGGTTAGATGTGTGGAACTCATGAGGTAGGGGAGGTCTTATGCGTACTAAATCATGTTACTCTTGAGGAGGACAAGGAACCGTGGCTCACGACTATTCGACTCCCCACATAGATGATCGGAAGATGACTGAGGGACCTCCAAGACAGTTGCTGAGGTTTGAGCGAGTTGGTCCGTAGCGCAGCAGACGTGGAAGAGGAGCATGTCATGTAGTAGGTGGTGGACAACAGTTTGTGGTTATACCACCAGGACCCCCATGTTTTCCACGCTGACCACATGGACTAGGTGAAAAGGGGTGATCTCAGCTTCAGGCAGTAGATACCAATGACCACGGTACTCTACAGATCATTAGAGATAAGATCTATGTCTATTCCACCCTAGCATCAGTTCTTATAGATACAGGTTCCAGTCACTATTTTATTTCCATGACACTCGTTCGGAGCTCATATATTCTGATGGAGTCATTGGCTCAATCATTTCAATTAGAGTCTCCAACAAGAGAATATTTGACGATTACACACTAGTGCAGATAGTTTACTCTCATTCTAGGAGTCGAGAGCATTGGATAGGATCTCGTAGTAGTAGCGTCGAGGCCTTACGAGGTCATCTTGGGTATATAATGACTTCCCACAGTCCACGCTCAGATTGACTATTTTAGGAACAATGTCTGGTGGTTTATTGAAGATGGGATCAGGTTTTCCTTGACCAGTGATAAGGGGACATTTGCCACACATGATGGAATTTCCCAAAGGATGGTGTATCTGATCACTCAATAGTTGGTTAGCCTTACCCTCAGAGCAGTTGACGTGGGGAGTCCGAGTTATCCCGTCGTGGTGGACTGTTATGGTGATGTATTTTCTGATGTTGTTTTGGGACTACCTCCTCATAGAGAGATAGACTTCTACATCAACATGTACACTGGGATGACACTGATATTTATGCCATCATATCAAATGGACCTCACGAAGATTCATGATTTGTGGGTAAATTCGAATTACTTACAAAATTATGGGATCATAAGGTGCAATTTTTCGCCATGAGCATCTTATATTTTGTTCAACTAGAAGGTATATGTGAGCCTGAGGCTTTGTGTAGGACTAACAATGCCTGAAAAATGGGATCATGAAGAAAAAGTATCCACTCCAAAAGATTAATGATCTCTTTAACTAGCTAAAGGGAGCTTGATGGTTTTCAAAGATCGACCACATATGTAGTTATCACCAGCTCAGGGTACGTGATGAGGATATACCGAAGACAAACTTATAATTTTGGTATGACCATTACAAGTTTAGGGTGATTCCCTTTGACATGACCAACACTCTGATAGTGTTCATGGGTGTCATGAACAAGATATTCTAGGCTTATCTTGATCGCTTCATGGTGGTCTTCATGGATGACATCTTGGTATACTCGGCGTTGGAGGAGGAGCACGCCACACACCTACATATAATTTTTGATACACTCCAAGAGCACCAGTTTTATGGAAATCTCTCAGAGTTCTAGATATGGATACTGGAAGTCTAATTTCAGGGGAATGTTTTCTCGATGGCTAGAATTGTAGTGGATCTGGTGAAGATATAGGAAGTGCTTTCTTTGGAGCAACCCAGGATTGCGACCTAGGTGTGGAGTTTCCTAGGATTGGTTGGGCACTACTAAAAATTCATACCTGATTTTTCTAGAGTTGTGACACCCTTGTTAGATTGGGAAAAAAGGGATAACCATTTTTGTGGATAGAGGGATGCCAGTAGAGTTTTCATGAGCAGAGGCAGAGGCTTAAGAGTGCGCCCATCTTGAGGCTACCAAAAGAGGGAGTTGGGTATGTAGTCTTCTGTGACACATCAGGGACCAGAATAAGTTGTGTTTTTATGCAGGAGCAGGCGGTGATCACCGATGGCTCATGGAAGTGGAGACAACACAATCTGAACTACACAACCCATGATATGTACTTTGCTGAAGTGGTATTTGTGGTAAATATGTGGCAACACTACTTGATTGGTGAACGTTTTACAGTCTACTATAATTACACGTGTCTCAGTTATATCTTCTCACGGAAGGAAATCAACAATAGGCAGTGATGCTGGCTAGATTTCCTCCAGGACTACGACTTTGAGATAGTCCACACTCCAAAAAAGGGGAACATTGTAAATGGCACACTCAACGGGAGGTATGGTCTATAGTTGTGGAGTGAGGTGACAGAGTATCTATCAACGTTGTAGATATAAATTTTGGATAGTGATTGAGAAACTTAAATATAGTCAATGAAAGTTACTCCCCCACTCCTTCTATGAGTCTGGGAAGCACAACTTTGGGACGTAGACTGCAAGGCCCAACATGCCCATATATCCTCAGGATAGGCTCCTGATGGATTTTATGAAGGTGGGGAGTATGCTATCCTCTTCAGAGGACACACTATGGTAGACGTGACACTATTGGAGGAGGTTTAGTAGGAGTTCCATACATCCTCTTTTGCAGTACATCCAGAAGTGGTGAAGATGTAACAGGACCTCTGACATCAGTACTGGTGTCCAGGGATGAATAAGGAAGTGGTAGAGTTCGTATCACGATGCCTTACTTGTCAGAAAGTGAAGGCTAAGTATCAGGTACTAGAAGGCTTAACTCAGCCACTTGAGGTACCAATATGGAATTGGGAACGTATATCCATGGACATCATGATGGGGCAACCACATTTTTTCAGGGCCACGATTCCATCTGGGTGACTTTTAACCGACTCACAATGTTGTACCACTTCCTTCCCATCTTATAGAATGGATCAGTAGAGAGCTTGGGATGTCTCTACGATAGGAGATTGTAAGGCTTCATTGGGTTCCATAGATGATCTTCTCAGATTGTGAAACATGTTTTAAACCCCATTTGGGGAAGGGATTACATATAGGGTTCATGAATCCTATACATTTGAGCACCACCGTTCACCCTCAGATAAATGGTCAGATAGAGAAGACCATACAGACACTTAAGGGAATGCTTCATGCTTGTATCCTCGATTTGTTTCATAGTTGGGAGGACCACCTACCTCTAGGGGAGTTCACATATAACAACAATTATCACTCAAACATTGTAATGAATCCATTTGAGGACCTGTACGGGAGACCTTACATGTCACCACTATGCTCGATAGACTGAGGGGAGTCAGCACTTATGGGTCTAGAGCTGGTATAGGCTACTATAGAGAAGGTGTAGATCATTTAGAAGTGGATGAAGACTACATAGAGCCAATATAAGTCTTATGATGATAGGAGTAGAGACCCTTATAGTTTTTGGAGGGAGTCCATTTCATCCCATGATTATCACCCTGATGTGGATTACAGAGGTTTGGCCTAGGCGGAAAGCTATTTCCGAGGTTCATCGGACCTTTCCTGATCCGCAGCAGTGTATGAGATATGGAGTACCATCTATCTCTTCCCCCACATATGCACCGGGAGCACAATGATTTCCATGTGTTACATCTGAGGAGGTACATGCATGATCCATTTCATGTTATCAATTGGGGAGAGCTTGAAATTTATGATGGGGCGGCGTTTCCGGTGTTCCCAATAGAGATAGTAGATCACCAAGAGCATATCCTTCATGGTTGGTTGATTCCTCTGGTTCAAGTTCATTGGAAGCACAAGAACCTCAAAAAGGGAACATTGGGGTGGGAGGCTCAAATACGTTCTCAGTACCCCCATTTTTTCAAATAGTTTTATTGTAGCTTTTGGGGATAAAAATCCTTTAGGTGGGAGAATGTAATGACTAGGAAATTCCATATAATTTTTTTTTCAAATTAGTTGGGATTATTATGAGTCTAAAAAAATTTAAGGCACTTGATTCCAAGGCCTACTATGCATAAAATGTATTTTTGAACTTTTATTGAGGTACATGTAGTAAATCCATGAGCATTTTTTTTATCATTTGAACTGGTCCTCAGATTCAAAATACAGGGGCATCGTTGAATCTGCATCACCGATATTCTCTTAAGGGAGGCTTAACATCGACTTTAATAGGTTGGGTGGAAAAGTAATTATTTTCCTCTTTTAATGATATAATAAAATAACATAAAAATTGTAATGTTATTTTTCCTACCTCTTGTTGAGCGGTGGTGGTGGGACCTATGTGTTATCAAGCCGTTTAAGGGGTCGACTCTTCAGTTGCATAACCACACCATAGGGAATTAAGAGGACAATTAATTAATTAACCTCGTTAATTATTTTGAAGCATTACTCACCCATACCCCACTTTTTAAATGGAGCATGGGTTGGAGTTTTTGAAATGGCTTCATCACGCGAGGATCCTCTGATAAGGTCCTATGGTATCTTCCACTGATAAAGAATAGATGCTTAGGATACAATGATCCGGGACCGATGAACTTCGATGACATCATCCAATTAGGACTCTTCTCTCACCAAAACTATGACACATCCAACGATTATTGTGGTAGGGGGTGTTGTCTTGTTTAATTAAACAGAATTTTTCTTGAATAATTCTATGTGTTTGAAGAGGAATTAATCTCACCCATGTTATGATGCTAATGCAGAGAGCTAGGTCCAAATAAATAAGGCCAGAACACTTTGTCGCTTGATTTATCATTGCGTTCTTGGGGGAGAATATAATAACAACAAGGAACCATGATAACGAGAGGCTTGTAGTGATTTCAGAATCCTGGGACTCTTGTAGGTACATAAGAAAGTGAAAACAAGGCTCTGGATCGTCGCTGGAGCCTGCAGAAAAAGAGTCGGCACCTGCAACAAGTGCTGGCAGATGAGGGCGGTAGCTGACAACCGTCAGCTGTGGTTGAAGGTCAGCGCCGCATGACACCATGTTGGACTGATGGGGAGGCTAGATCTCAGCCTGCCATGTTGGTAGAGAGAGGTGCACTGTCGCTCGCTGCCGGTGGTGGCCCGCGGCTTCGAAGCCATGGAGAAGGGGACCCACACACTATGGGTCCCGCAACTAGTGGAGGCGGGTCCATGTGGCACCGTTAGTTACTCTGCCTAAATAGATTTTATATTCAAGAAGGGGGAGAAACCTACAAGCAGTTCCCCGGCAGGCGGACAACACTGGCCACCGGGTTAGGTCGATCGACATGCCGGACTGGTCCACTACCTAGCGGGCTGAGCCCGCCTTGGCCCAACCCAATCAGTTTGGACTGAGCCAGTCTGTAGCCCAGCCCAGCTAGTTCAAGCTGAGTTGGTCTATGGACCATCCATTTTGGGCTGGGCTAGGTCAGATCAGACTCGGACCCATTTCATCCCTGATACACTTAAAGGTCTGTATCTCGCAAACTTGACGTTTGTTTGATGAATCATCTGCGGTGAACGATTTTTTGGAATGAGATTGTCATTTTGAGAAACACCATGTAATTTTAGGGTAATGTTGAATTATTCCCATGTTGGATCAAACCCTATAAGAACTCAGATCTTCGTTTTTAGGTATGTATTTCCATTTTCTTTAGTTTTTTAAAAAAGAGGAGTTTTTAGAAATTTTTGATGTACATGGTCTGTATTTTATGAGTACACTCTGTGTTCTCCCTTACCGCACCAGGCCGTGTGCTAGCTGGGTCCAGGCCATACACACAATGTGTAGGGGTGAAGTAGAGGCCTCTTAAAGCGGAGTACGTAATGGAAGTGTACAAGACGTGTAATCAAGAATTATATGCCGTGTATTTTCATTTTTTCATTAAACGGATCGGGGTCACGCCTAATTGATAGAACTGTCTTCTTCTCCTGCGCTTTTGACCAATAGTGACCCATACGGCCGCGGACCATCTATGATCCCCTGATCCTCTGTCCGTTCTATGAATTGACCACCGTCGATTGCGTTGGAACCATAACGGTGAGTTATTCTATCTCCCAGGGCCTTGTTTTACAATTCTTATTCTTTCATATGTTATCATGGGTTGAACGTTTTGTGCATTTTCATAGATCTACCCCATCTTGACGAGAATCTAGAATTTTGGTTCAAGTATTTAGATCTCCTAGGATCGAGGTAGGTGTTTTGTTCCTTACCTTTCGATGTATTTGAGTTTTATATGCAAATTCCACCAATACCCATGAATGGAGTATTGTATGTTTACCTTTTTTCCCTTCTGGTTATTCCTGCCTTGCTTTGATGCTTGGGTAGAGGTAATTTGATCATGTTTGTGGATAATTGTTGTGCTTGGATTTTTTTCCCATGCCTTACCCTGTTTACGACTTTCAGGTCTAGTTAGACTTTGGCAGTTATACCTGATTCCATTCTGTTTGATTGTATGATGAAATGATGTTGTTAACATGATTGTTGCTCTGTAGACTATTAGCCATGTATCTCTATAGGTGTAATTTGGACTTATAGAATTAGAATGCATTGATTGGCATGAGACAACGAGAACCCGATGCTATAGACTATAAGGGATTGACCGAGTGAGCTTCCTAGAGAGTCTTGGATGTTATAGACTACACGGGATAGACCGAGTGAGCATCCCAGAGAGTCTTAGTTATTATAGATTATAAGGGATAGACCGAGTTAGCTTCCCAGAGAGTCTTAGTTATTAAAGACTACAGGATGGTAGACCGAGTGAGCTTCCTCAGAGAGTCTTTACCTTGATTGAATGTTTTTAAAAAATTCCCAGGCTAGAGGAGGAATGGACCGATAGCGATTTCATAGAATGTATGTGGTATACCTGAGGCTATAGGAGGATTGACCGAGTGAGCATCCTTAGAGAGTCTCAAACATTGGGCCAAGAGGGTTACACCGCGTGATCTCCCTCAGAGAGTCCCTGACTACCATAGACTATAAGGGGAATTGACTGAGTAAGATTCCCCAGAGAGTATTATAAATTCGTATGACCAAAGAAGTGGGGATAGGCTAAGTGCACTGCCCAGAGGGTTGTGGTACTTCTAGGATAGGATGAGAGCAGATGACTGCGAGTACTTCCCAGAGGGTTTCTAGTTTGTGTTTGCTATTGCTTCACCGCTACTTGTTGTCTGTGGATTGATCACTATTGTACATCAACCTGTATACTTCTTACTGATTAATTCATGATATTGCTACTATTTTTTACTTCTTATTGAACTATTACCTTCCATATACTCACTGACTGTTAGTCATGGATATTCGGGTGTTTTCCTATTGGGATTTAGTCTCACACCCTGTTTGGGTCATGCATTTGGTGCCAAACAGACTATGTTGTTGCAGGTATAGACAAGGTCAAGCGCCCTTCAACATTTGGTAATTGATTTCCTTGGAGCAGGAGAGCATGGGACGAATCTTTGGATTGCGATGTTGAGGAGTTGTTTACAATCTATTGTACTTGCTTTGGTACTATTGGATTTTTCAGCATTGTGACTTTTTTGGATGATTTCCTAGATATGTATCATTAATCATTCCATATATATATATATATATATATATGATCCATTTGTTTACTGATTTAGTCTTCCTCTGTTTATTATTTTTGGTTATTTACCGTTTCTTCTCTTGCATGTTTATTTACTTCTGCTGTGTACTCTGCCAATGAGGGCACAATTTACCCACGATCACACCCAAGACAATCACTGCTAGTCGGCAGCCTCTGGAATTTGGGGAAATTCTCTAGTGGCCATATGACCAACCGGGTACGGGGCGCCTCTGGGTGGATTCGAGAACTGGGATGTTACAAAGTGTTATCAGCAGAGGTTCTTTTCTCTTGATTTACTGTTTGGAGACTTTATATAGGGATATGACTGATTCAGTACTTGGTAATAAGTTGTGCCCGGGAGTAGCTAACCCATGTACATGGAAAAGCCATACATCCCTGTTTATTGCAGTATTCTGGTTTTGAGATTTTACGGTTTATATGATTTCACCTTGAGTGATACACGTGACTTCTGTTGTTATTGTTATTGAAATTATGGTTCTATTTCTGTCGTAACCCGATGAGAAGAGGGTATGCCATCACATGCATCATATATGAACTTATTAGAAATCACATGCCATTCATTCTTTCCATGCCATCTAGGGGACATCAGCGATTGAATGTTATTGTGATATACTTTGTGTAGATTATGCATGCTGTTGTGATAGATGCCTTGATAGAACACCTGCTGTTTGGTAGAGAAATTAATTGGGTTGTACCTTGCTTAAATGAATGCCATTTTTTGGTTCTTGAGGTGTCATGGTCCCTCTTGAATATGAAATTGGTGAATAATTGACATGTTTGTCATTATATATGACTGGATTGGATTCCAAGATTTGATTCATGGGGAGTATGGGCCCTCACGGATCAGAATTTTGCACCATCATGCCTTGTTTCCTGTGTTTTCTGGGCTCTGGGATAGTTTCTGAGATACTTCCTGGAAAAACCCAAAATACACGGCGTGTACTTTGTGACTACACGCCGTGTAATTTCATACCGTGTTCCTGACTGTTTGAGCAGGAACACGAGGGTGAGTAAATGTCTTTAGGAACACGCCGTGTATGGTAGGTGCACGTCGTGTAGTATAGAGCCGTGTACTCGGCCGCGTCACTAACAACATGGGCTGGGGAAGCTCGAGTAGAACACGCCATGTTTGTAAGGAACACGCCGTGTAGTCTTGTTTCAGGTACCCGACTATGTCACGAACAATACGAATCAGTGTTATCATCTCCTCTACTCTCCGTGTTTTTTCGGAACACGCCGTGTAAAGGTCAGTCGTATAACCAGCCGTTTAACTAGCAACCTGGGTCTTTTAAACATTGTCTACTACACATCGTGTCCACAGAGAACACTCCATGTAGTCTCAATTTAAGAAGACCATTTGGGTCAGTCGTGTAAAGAGACTCAGGCAACAAAATAGTGTTTAAGTACACATCATGTGTGAGGACAACATGACGCGTAGTTGGGATGTTACACGACCAGAGGTGGCAGGAGTACACGCCCATGCGTATGGTTTAAGTGAACACACCATGTAGTTTTTATACATTCCTTGTAGTCGTGTTTTGAAAACATGAATGTTTCTCTCTCCTGTTCGTATTTTGTACTCTTGTGTTCTTTGTTTTTGATAATACAGATCTATGTTATGCTTTTGATCTATCAGAGCTATGCCGCTAAGACGTCCTCCGGTTGTAAGTCAGTTTCCAGACGGTGATCGGACAGTGGATATGGATGATCAGGGACCTCGTGCATATCCTCCTGCTATACTAGCCTTGGCACCAGCAGTCATACCCATCGCAGGTGCTGATGCGTAGTTCATGGAGGATTTCCCGAGAATGATGCAGACTTTTTAGGGAGCGCTGCCTCCTGCCCCGCTGATGGATGAATTGACGCGGGTCTTTTAACAGCTGCATCATCCTACTTTTTTAGGGGATGGTGGACCCCAGGCTACATATTCATGGTTAGAGGCCACACTGATGATCTTTGAGAATTTAGAGATATCCCCCGGAGAAAAGGGTAAAGATGGCTACTAATATGCTCTAAGACACTGCCAAGAGGTGGTGGGAGGTGATCTCATAGTTCGGGCGCCAGCAGAGTATGTCTTTGGAAGAATTTTGGTGCACCATCTATGACTACTTTTACCTAGAGACCTTGAGGCCCGACTGATCCCTAGAGTTTATGAGTCTGCCGCATGGTATTCTTTCTATTATGGAGTACTAGTCCCACTTTATCGAGCTGCAGCGCATTACGCCAATCCCAGCAGGTGATGATTTGTTCCTTTCAAGGAATTTCAAAGATGGTCTCAGGTAAGAGATCTGTTCCCAGGTTAATATATTCATGTTCCATTTGATATCCTCTATCGTCGACTAGGTGCTAATCAATGTGCGCAACCTAAGGGATTCTAGAGCAGTGAGCAAGGGATGTTCAACATCCAGAGCTGGTGTTCCTCCTACGGATAGTAGGAAGTGCCATAGAGAGTCTTCTCGAGGGAATCCGAGTAGGTGGGATGTATCTTAGGGAAGCCAGGTCGTATTCTACCTGTGAGGTAGGAGTGGTCAGACTAGGCCTCAGTGCTAGAGGGACCCGATGAAGTTCCGATCTTGCGGCAAGATCATCCATCTTCAGTGTTATTGTAAGATCTCTCCACCTTTAGCTGGTGTAAGGGGATCTTCTCTGACCCCTTTTTCAAGAGATGCCTCACCAGTTTCTCACCAGTCTAGAAACTAGAGTTATTCTGGCCATTCGGTCTGAGGTGGTGGTCGCGACCACGGTGGTCAGTCACTATGTTACCAGTGACAGCGGAGTGGGTCAGCTCAGAGTGGTCAGCAAGGGGCGCAGGGCTGTAGTGTAGTCTAGACATTCGCTGTGGAGAAGACCTATCAGGAGTAGGATCTCGACCCTTCTACAGTTCGAGGTACGATCTTAGTAGCCTTAGTTTTATCTTCATCCCTTTTCAATACTGGTGGTTCGCATAGTTTTATCTCTCTTGCTATTGTGGAGAGCCTTGGGCTCTTTATCTTTTCATCTGCTTACTTATTGACTCTTGACACTTCGTTGGGAATGAGTACATCTAGAGTACCTTAGTGTAGAGAGTGCCCTCTTGAGGTTGCAGGTTGTCACTTCTTATGGGACTTTTATGTCCTAGAGATTACAGGATGTGATTTCATTCTCAGTATTGACTGGTTAGTTCCCTTACAGGCAGTCATCGATTTTTATCACTATAGGGTACGTTTCGTATCACCGTAGGGCATATCATTCATTAATAGAGGAAAGTGGGATGTCCATGTGGGTAGAGCCAGACCAGAGCATCATGGGCTAGGAGGTGCTACTTCCCAGATTTCCATTCTTTATCTGGATGAATATGGGACTTTAAAATTAGACTTTCCTCCATCGGTGGATCGTATCAGGGATGACTTTCTAGTTGACATTTCAGGTTTTTCTCCAGAGAGTGAGGTAGACTTCTCGATTGAGCTCATGCCAGGAGAGGAACCATTGTCTGTTCCTCCTTATAGGTTGGTTGCACCTCAGTTACAGGAGCTCAAGAAGTAGTTGGTGGAGTTGTAGGAAAAGGGTTTCATCCGACCCAGTACATCTCTTTAGGGTTCACATGTCCTGTTTGCGAAGAAGGAAGACGACACCCTAAGGCTTTATGTGGATTATCAGAAGCTGAACCAGTTGACGGTCAGGAACAGATATCCCTTTGCTGATGATCGATAACCTCTTTGATCAAATTCGAAGAGACTGGGTGTTCTCAAAGATCTATTTGAGGTCCGGTTATCATCAGTTGCATGTTAGACCCTCAGATATACCTTTTATAGCCTTCAGGAGCAGGTATGTTCTATACAAGTATACAGTCATGTCGTTCGGTGTCACGAACGCACCAATAGTTTTTATGGCTCTAATGAACCGAGTGTTCCATCCATACATGGACTCCTTCTTGGTGGTTTTTTTGGAAGACATGTTGGTGTACTCTCACACTCGACAAGGCCATGATACCCATATTGAGATCATTATTATTACACTGAGATAGAATCAGTTATATTCTAAGCTCTCGAAATTCCACTTCTGGATGGATCAGATTCACTTTCTGTGTAATGTTATCTCAGAGATAGGAGTATCAGTCGACCCAGAGAAAGTGAGAGCTGTAGTTTCCTGGGAGCAGCCATAGAATGTCATTGAGGTGTGGAGATTTCTAGAACTTTATGGATACTACATGTGTTTCATACATGACTTTTCATGCCTAGTAGCACCGCTGACAGGTATGACCAAGAAGGGGGCGAAGTTCTTATGATTAGATTCTTGCGAGTCAGCCTTTCAGGAGTTGCAGGGGATGTTGATGTCAGCACCGATACTATTCATGAAAGATCCTAGAACGGGCTATACTGTATACTGTGATTATTTAGGTATCGAGTTGGGAGTTGTTCTTATGCACGGAGACGGGGTCTTGCTTATGGATCTCGACAGTTGAGGCCACACGAGAGTAACTACCTGACGCACGATCTAGAGTTGTCAGCCATTGTTCATGCCTTACCCTGTTGTAGATACTACCTTCTGGGAGAACACTTTGTGGTTTTCATCGACCACCAGAGTCCCAAGTATTTCTTCACATAGTGTGATCTGAATCTGAGATAGAGCAGGTGGGTTGAGTGTCTTCTGTCTTTTAACTTTGAGCTCTCCTATACGCCGGGGATGGGAACCACAGTGGCTGATTCGTTGAGCAAGAGAACTCAGATTCAGGAATTTCAAGAGGCCAGTAGTGAGTGGAAGATTATTTCTATGTTCTCTGAGATGCACATGGAGGTGGACGATAGACAGGGACATGCTTCCCTATCATTAGTAGTTGTTACCCCTTCTCTTCTTGATCGGCTACAGATGAGGCAACTATCCGATTCCGAGGGCTTAGTCCTGCTAGAGAGTATGTCATGAGAGGACCCTCTTCTTGGATGGTCAGTGGGCTAGGTTGAGATCTTGCATTTCCAGGGACTTGTATGAGTGCTAGTTGATATACGCAAATAGTTGATGAAGGATTTTCATTCCTCAGTTTGGGTAGTCCATCCCAGAGTCAAAAAAATGTATCGTGATTTACAATTCCAGTACTGGTGGCCAGGTATGATGAGAGATGTTGCAGGTTTTCTCATGAGATGATCTACATGTCCTCAGGTGAAAGCGGAGAATCAACGACCATCAAGGCTTTTACAACAGTTACACATTCCTGAGTGGAAGTGGAACGATGTCACTATGGATTTAGTGACCCGGTTTCCAAGGTCACCTCGAGGGAGTGATATTGTTTGGGTTGTCATCGATATGCTTATGAAGGTTTATCACTTCGTGCTGATCAAGGAGACCTTTAGTGTTGATAAGTTAGGACAGTTGTACATCCGAGATATTGTTCATCTACATGGAGTTCCACACTCCATTGTTTTAGATAGGGATGCACGCTTTACTTCTTGGTTCTGGCAGGGACTTTCGAAGGCTTTGGGTACATAGGTACTTTTGAGTACAACAAACCCTCCCCAGACTGATGGCTAGTCCGAGTGCACGATCTAGGTTCTTGAGGATAGGCTCTGAACATGCATTCTAGACTTTGGCGGTTCTTGGGAGAAGCATATGCCTCTTGTGGAGTTTCCCTATGAGAACAGTTTCCAGGAAACTATTTAGATATAACCTTACGAGGTTTTGTATGGTAGACCATGCTGATCACCCTTATGCTGGCTAGAGGCCGGAGAGGCCACTTTTCTAGGACCTCTTCTTGTTCAGGAGACCACATAGTAGATATATATGATTCGAAAGAGTATGGCTATAGTATAGTCGCGGTAGAAATATTATGCTGATCAGCGGAGATGACCTCTAGAGTTCGTGGTTGGAGATCAAGTTCCCCTACATGTTGCACCGTGGTTGGGACACAAGAGGATTCAGAGACAGGGTAAGCTTTCACCATGATATGTCGGGCTGTTTGAGGTGTTGGAGAGAGTGGGGATGGTTTCCTATCAGTTGCAGTTACCAAATAGGTACTAGTCTATGGACGACGTCTTCCACATTTCTTAGCTCCGACATTAATTTTCAGACCTGTCTCATGTCTTTCAACCTGAGGAGGTTGATCTTAAAGCAGATGCATCATTTGAGGAGCATCCCATCCGTATTTTCGATCATAATACGAAGGTTCTTGAGGGACGGTTTGTTCCTCTAGTACAGGTGCTATGTAAGAATGGGTGAGTGCATAACGAGACATGGGAGAGGGAGGCTGATGTATGATCGCAGTGGTCAGATATGTTTGGGGTTTCTTCTTCTACACCTCTCTAGGGAAATTCTGGGACAAATTTCATTAAGGGGGGGAAGTTTGTAAGAACGTAGATCTTAGTTTTCCAGTATATATTTCCTTTTTTAGGTGTATTTGAGAAAGGAGGAGTCTCTAGAAAATTTTGAAGTACACATCATGTACTTCATTACTGTGCCAGGACATGTGCTGGCCTTGTCTGGGCACACACACGGTATGTAGGTGTGAAGTGGAGGCCGCTTAAAGTGGAGTACAAAAAGTTAGATTACACACCGTGTAGTCAAGAAGTACACGCCGTGTATTTTGTTTTTTTCATTAAACAGACCGAGGTGGCTCCTAATCGACAAGAACTGTCTTCTTCTTCAGCGCCTTCGACCAAGAGTGACCCGTACGGCCGTGAGTCTTCTCTGGGAACCTGAGCCTCTGTCCGTTCTCTGAATTGACCGTCGGGGATTGCATTGGAACCGAAGCGGTGAGTTATTTTTTCTCCTAGATCCTTGTTTTCAAATTCCCCCTCTTTCTTATGTTATCTTGGGTTGAAATTTTTTGTGTTTTTGTAGATCTACACCGTTCTGAGGATAATCATGCCTTGTGGTTCAAGTATATCAATCACCAAGGATTGAGGTAGGTGTTTTGTGCCTTACCATTCGATGTCTTTGTGTTTTATGTGAAAATTACACTAATAATCGTGAACGGGGTATTGCGAGTTTACCTTTTTTCCCTTGTGGTTATTCCTGCCTTGTTTTCATTCTTGTGTAGAGGAAATTTGATCATGTTTGTGGATAATTGTAGTGCTTGGATGTTTTTCCAATACCTTTCCCTGTTTATGACCTTCGTGTCTTGTTAGCCTATGGTCGTTATACCTATTTCCATGCCTTTTTATCAAAGGATGGAATGATTTTGTTAACATGCTTGTTGCTCTATAGACTGTTAGCTATGTAGCTCTATAGATGTACAATGGCCTTATAGCATTAACATGCATTGACTAGCATGGGACCGTGACAACCCGGTGCTATAGACTATAAGGGATAGACCCAGTGAGCTTCCCAGAGAGTCTTGGATGTTATAGACTATAGGGGATAGACTGATTGAGCATCCCAGAGAGTCTTCATTATTATAGACTACATGGGATAGACCAAGTGAGCATCCTCAAGAGTCTTTGTTATTATAGACTACATGAGGGTAGACCAAGTGATCTTCTTTAGAGTGTATTTACCCTGTTTGAATGTCATTAAAACCTTCTTATGTTACAGGAGGAATTGACTGAGTGTGATTCCTCAGAGAGTCTGTGGTATACCAGAGGCTATAGGAGGATGGACTGAGTGAGCTTACACAGAGAGTCTCTAGACCTTGTGCCAAGAGGGATAGACCACGTGATCTCCCTCAGAGAGTCCCTGAATACCCTAGACTATAAGGGGAATTGAAAAAGTGAGCTTCCTTAGAGAGTCTTATAAATTCGTATGGAAAAACTAGTGGGGTTAGGCTGAGTGCACTGCCTAGAAGATTGTGGTACTTTTTAGATAGGACCAGAGGGGATGACTGTGAGTACTTCCTAGAGGGTTTTCTGTTTGTGTTAGCTGTTTCATCACCGCTACTTGTTTTCTTTGAATTTATTACTGTTGTATATCATCCTTTTTACTGCTTACTGATTACTTCCTGCTATTGCTGCCACTATTTGCTGCTTATTGCACTATTACCTGCCATATAATCACTAATTGTTAGGCACATATCATCGGGTGGTTTCCTACTAGGATTTACTCTCACACCCTGTTTGGGTCATGCTTTTGGGCCCAAAAAGACTATTTGTTTCTAGGTATAGACATGGGGAAGTGTCTTTCGACTTCTGGTACTTGATTGCTTTGGAGAAGGAGAGCATGGGACCAAGCATTTTCTTGCGATGCTAAGGAGCTATTTACTTTATTTTGTACTTGTTTTGGTACTATTGTATTTTTCAGAATTGTGACTTGTTTGGTTGCATTCCTAGATATTTATCATGCATCATTTCATATATATATATATATACATATGTTCTCCAGTTTTTTGCTGATTTAGTCTTCCACTATTTATTATTGTCGGTTATTTGCTGTTTCTGCTCTTTCATGTTTATTTACTACTGTTGTGTACTCTACCAATGAAGTCATAGTTTCCCCACTATCACACCCAAGGACCCCACTGCTAGTATGTAGCCTCTCGAGTTTGGGGAAATTCACTTGAGGCCATGTGACCAACCTAGTATGGGGCGCCTCTAGGTTTCTACTAGAACCGAGACGTTACATACCCAAATCCAACTGAGTCCTCGGCACTAAAGTTCCTATAACTCTCAGACCGAGCATCTAATTGACGTGATGTCTTATGCATTGGAACCCTAATAAAATTAAGAATAATTGAGTTACATTATCATGTGAATTTTTTTGGGTCAAATTATGACCAATGGAATGAGGTTCAGATCCTCCAAGAATCAATCATAATACGAATGATAATCCAGTGTCTTGGTGAGAGGTGAAGAATGAATAGAGATCATGTGTGGATTAGCACCTAGAGATCCTGTGTGGATAAGAACCATACAATCCTATGTGGATCAGAACCTAGAAATCATGTGTGAATTAGGATTGAGTGATCTTATGTGTATCAGTAAGACCCTGTGTGGATTAACACCTAGAGATCCTTTGTGAACCAACACCTAAATATCCTATGTGGATCAGCACATAGAGATCCTATGTGGATCAATTCCTACCAATCCTTTTTGGATCAGCAATGAGTGGTCATTTGAGGATCAGCAGCAGAACCCTAGAAAGAATAAGATGATCCACCTTTATGACTAAAAATCTGTACTTATTTACTTGAGTTATACCTGATTTGAGATGATTCTTTCCATTGTGATTTGTGATTGAGATCATGCTTTGTGTTTATCCTTTGTGGAGTTTTGAGAGACCTTCGGGGGTCTCAGAATCCCTAATGGGTATTGTTATACTAACCCCTTCACGGGATTCACCTACACCTTATTGGGTCTTCTGCCGACAACGGGCAACCTTGACTGAGAGTCAGGGAGCTAGGACCTAACAGTGGATGGTGGTGATGGTTGATGTGGAGAGATACAGAGGCAGGCACTACCTACCCTTCATGTAGGATCCTTTGTAGATGATCTTAGGGACTTTTTTCTGTTCTCTGTTGTAGTTTTATCTTTTTAGTTTGGCTTGTATTCTGTCCACTTAACCATCAGTACACACTTTTACGACTGCAATTTCACTTCATGATGGTGTCTTTTTGTGTTCTTGGAATGTGCGTTCATAAATTTTTAAATTAAATGCCTTCCGATTTTAGGGATACGTTTTTCCGGTGCTATTGGACAACCCTTTGCCTATAGAAGGTGGGCTTGGGGTAGTCCCGACACTGGTCTCGGGGGATGGGTCATAACATTAATATCCAAATAATTATGGAAATGTGATGTATAATTGATCATGATTATTTTAATAACCATGAACAATTTAACAAATAAAAACCTACAAAATAGATATGTGCGAAAAGACCATCAATTAATCTAAAATGAAGGTAATATGACAAATTGTTTTATTTCCAAATCTTTTCCTATAGTTGATGAGTTCCATTTCCATTTAGAATGATACCATAATGAAATATACTTACATGATAAGTAAAATTTCATCACTTAATCAATTTCCAAAAAATATCATCTATTCTCCAAATGATGAGTATTCAAGATTATTTATTCAGGTTTGATGTACAAAAATCATTTTTTAATAGACCATATAGTCTAGAAAAAAATAATTTGTTATTCCTCCTCTCTTTATATATTAATGAAAACCAATGTGGTTTTCACAAGTAAGGATAATTCAAAAATTGAATAAACCTTCTTTTAACAAAATAAAACATAAATCAATAAAGCTCCAATATTAATACCCTAATTTAAATATAGATGATTTGATAACTATCTAAACATAAAATTCATCAAAATATTTTCTAGAATGTTCAAAACCCAAAAATGATAAGTATTATCTCGAATATTCTTTTGATATTACTTTAATGTCTATATCCATTCAAAATTAGTCATTTATAAAATCATATTCATAAAAATAAATATATTCCCTAACTATATTTTTTCATAATATGTTAATCTTTTCAATAAATAACATGAATCACTATAATTTCTCATTGAAATCATATATGATTCGAAAATATAAATAGAACATTATTCCTTCCATAAAATTTCATCTTATCTAATAATATTATGTTTAACATAATAACATATTTTTCCCAAAAAATAGAGGTATCTTATTCTAAAATAACATCAATCACTTAATCACAAAATCACTTTTCAATCCCATGTTTTTCTATTTGATGAAACAAAAAATTGAGAATATTAATTATCAATAATTTCATTAATATTAAAGATCATATAAAACCTAATGGTTATAAATACCTTCAAACTTATTACTATTAAATAAAAACAATTATTCCAAAAAAACCAGTCACTAAATTACAATTACACCCAAAAGTGTTATTTCCATAATTTCCCTAAAAAGGGTATCCTTGCTTAAAAAAATTATCTACATTATACTTATCATCCTAAGAAACGTTAAGTCTATTCCATATCATTATATCATATCACATGTTTCCATACATTATTATTCTTTAATTTATCAAAATTTTTTATAGAGGAAATGTGAATTAACCCATGAATATCCACAGAGAGTATCAAAGTAATTGTGTTGTAAGGGAATATTTATTGTACACCAGAATAATCATTGAGAAATATAAAAAATTCTAGGGGTTATAACCCCTATATGAATATACCATAAAATTAAATCCAATTATAGTTTCTATACATGGTTATATTTCTAGGAAAGTCACATAATCATTTTTTCAAAAACTATAGGATGTTGTCCTATAGTTAGACGTATCCTCAAAGTCATCTATATGGTTATGTTCCCTAATCTCTATTATACTATATCCAATTCACATTTTATTTATAAACAGATTTGGATTCCAATTGTAAATAACCTGATTTTAGTGGCCTAGTAGAGGTGGTTATGTTATTTCATTGGAATCAAATACAGGTGAGGGAATCCTGAGGGCTGAGATAGTTTAGAAATATTTGAAAACAAGATAGATAATTGCTTCCCATATTGTATTGGAAATAAAATTTAAAACATAGTAAATGAAAATATTCTACATCCTTGAACTCGTTAAAATATTTCTCTTTTAGATCCTAAGTAACGGAAACCAAGTAATGAAAGTTCATAGAAACTCAGTAAGAGCTATGTATAGTGGAATCTGTTATGAGTAATTAACGTACATTTATTATGGAAAGTTAAAAAAATGGAAATACATCCCATTTAATCAATAACTTGAGTATTAAGAATGTAAGAACCCGGTTCTTATTTTAGAGGTACGAGCTTCTTCTTTTCCTTTTCCTTAATTGTTTTGAGAAAATATGGAACATGGGGAAAAATCCTGTATTTTTGAACTACACACAGTGTACTTTATCCTCACGCTGTGTACTTTTGGCCATGTTGGGGTGATTACACGGGGCGTGTAGCCATGCCGGTGACGAAGGGTTTAGGAACCGACTACACCCTGTCTATACGTACCTTACATGACGTGTACTCTGTCGGCAGGCTTAAATAGTAATGAGGTGGCGTCACCACGAGCTGGGCGGCAGTACACGCCGTGTACTCAGGAGTCCATGTCGTGAACTCATGTCGACGGATGAACAGTGTGGCGGTGCCGCCAGTGGAATAGTTATATGAAGGGAGTACACCCCTTGTAGTTGGATGTACATGACGTGTAATCTATTTGTTCTGCTTAAAACAGGCAGTAGCCTCCTCATTTGGCAGAGGACGCACTTGAGCCATTTTGGAGCCAAATGAGGAGGCCAGATTTTTGAAGATCCACCAGGCGTTCGTCTGGAATCCAATTCGGCTTCGGACAATATCATTGGAACCGCACTGGTAAGCCCTCTACTCTCCTGGTACCATTCTTGCCAATTCATCTCCTAACTTATGTTTTTTATGTTTGAATGAGTTTTGTTATTCATCATATCTACGCCATTCTTGGGCGTTTCTGGAGTCGGCGTTCTGGTATAACGCTCGTTGACATATAAGGTAGGTGGAGTTGTGTTTAGTTTTCCGAATGCTGTGTGTTTGGTGCATTTCCGTTCTATGATATTAAAATGCTTGTTGGGATTGTTGCTTGGATGTGGAACCACCCCCGGGGTTTGATTCACTGTTTAGCTGTTTGGATAGGATACTCGAGGGTATGCCTTCAAAGTAGTAATTGTAGAATTTCCTTGAGATTAATTGCTTATTACTTCTTGTTTACATGTTAGGCATGGCCCAGTTACCTGTTTTTCCTGAGGGCATTTTTGTATTTAGCCTGAGGGCATTGTTGTGATTAGCCTGAGGGCACAACACTATTTAGCCCGAGGGCTGTAGTTATTTCTCTTGAGGGAAACATTTCGTGCATTAGGGCTTGACTTATATGCCTGAGGGAGACACTTCCTATGCCTGGGGGCAATTTCTGTTACACCTGAGCGCTATACTTGTGGGTTGGATTCTGCTTAGCTGAGGGTAAGGTTTTGTTTGTCTGAGGACGTGGACTGTTTACTTAGAAATGCACTGTGGTGATTTCTGATATTTAAATGGATTAAATGGATAAAAATGGAAATATAGCTAGTAATTAGTTACTTTTTAGTACTGCTTACTTTATTGCATTTTACTACTGCACACTGTTGCTACATTGCTTACAAGAAGTTGGGCACATGCCTTTGGTGGGTGCCTACTGAGATATATTTCTCACACCCTATTTGGGTCCTGCTTTCCGGCCCAAACTGATTACGCTGCTGAAGGTGTAGATAAGGGAAAGAGTCCTTATACTGGTACTTGACTATTGTTGTGGAGTAGGAGGGCATGGGACCGAGCCTAGGCTTGCGAAGCTGCTGCCAACTATTTTGCTTTGTTTTGCTGTACTCAGTTTTTTGTTGTACTGTATTGATGTATAACATGTTCTGGCTGTTTCCTTAGAACATGAAACATGTATCATCATCACATATATATTGTTTGTTATATCCAATGTTGTAGTTATTTCAGTTTTGTATGTTTACTGCATCCGCTGTTTGTTGAATGTTTATTTTGGTATTCTTCTACGCTACACATTGAAAAATGAGGGTATAGTTTCCCCACTATCAGACCTGGGCCCTCACTGCTAGTCGGCAGCCTTTGGCATTTGTGGAAATGCGCTTGAGGTCACTTGGCGAACCAGGCTCGGCGCATCCGTTGCATGGCACATGGGTACGGGATGTTACAGAGTGGAATCAGAGGAGTTTCTTTTCATTGACTTACTATTTGGAGCCATAGTCAGTGATAGGATGGAACGATAGTTGGTAATAAGCTATGCTCGGGCGTAGCTCACCCGTGTAAAGGGAAAATCTAGTCTACCTTGTATTTTTCATTATTTTGATTTTTCAATTTTACGGTTGATATGTTTCCACCGTTGGGTGATGCACTTGGATTGTGCTCTTTATATTTTATCTGTGGGTGCAATTTAGTTGCAACCCGATGAGATGAGGGTATGTCGTCTCATGAATCATATAGGCACATGCTATAAATCAAATTCCATGCATAGTTTCCATGCCATGTAGGTGCATTAGAATTTTCATGTTGTTGTGATAGTTAATGTTCTATGAAATCATGTTGTTGTGATAGCTGCTTGATAAATACCTACCTGTTTGTTTGAGCTTGTTTATAGGGTGGACACCAAACTTTGGTTTTTGGAGTGTATGGGCCCCCATTAACCGTAATTTGGTGGATCATTGATATTTGTTGGTTATAACATAGATAAGATGTCAAACATTGATTCGTGGGGAGTATGGGCCCCCACAGGTCGGAATTTGACACTTAGGTGTTGTTTTTCAGTATTTTCTTGGTTCTGAGGAAGTTTCTGAGGCATACTGTCCGGAAAACCAAGAATACACGCCGTGTAGGACCTCATACATGCCGTGTGTGTTCTACTGTTTGTGAAGAAAAAAAATTAACTTTTTGAGTACACGCCATGTACCCCGAGTACACGTCGTGTAATCTCTTCCCGTGTCCCAAACTGTGTGGGTGGTGACACGTGGTAGGGAAGGGTTTGAGTAAAACACGCCGTGTAGTTTTTGTGAAAGTCGTGTAGTGTGACCCGGATTCCAGCCATGTAACTAACAAAACAGGTAAGTGAACTCTTGTGCAGCACGATGTGTTAATGATGAACACGCCGTGTAGTGTGACCTGGGGACTCGACCATGTAACTAACAGCACGGGCCGGTGTCACCTCTCCCTGAACACGCCATGTACCTGTGGGACACGCCGTGTAGTCTTGTACGAGGACAGACTGTGTGGACTTAGCCGTGTGGCATGGGAAGCAGGATGGTGTACACGCCGTGTGTGGGTGTAACACACCGTGTGGAGAAAAGCTGAGTATTCGGCCGTGTCACAGACGGCACGATCAGTTGGGAAATAACACCATACACGACGTGTACATATTATACATGCTGTGTAGTTTTGTTGAATGGAATCCATGTTGCTTAGCCGTGTAGAAGGAACCTTGCAGGGGAAGGGAAGTCAAGTACACGCCGTGTAGTAATTATACACGCAGTGTAGTCTTATTTTTCCAATATTAAAAACCTTATTCATCATTTTCCCATTGTGGTTCCTTCTCTTTTTTTCTTAATAATCTTGAATCTGAGGCGTGCTTTTGACCATGTAGATTCATGCCACCTAGACGACCGTGAGTTGTTCACTAGGAGAGCGGCGAAGATTATACTCCGGAGATGGGGGGCTATGGGCTACCAGTTAATCCACTAGAAGAGATAGATGAGGAACCAGCTGTTATTCCGGACACAGGCACGGAGGAGCAGTTCCGTGAAGACTTATTACGGTTTATGCAGACCTTTCAGGGAGCACTACAGGCTGCCACATCTATGGACGAGCTTACATGTATCTTTTAGCAGCAGCATCCGCTTATGTTTTCAGGGGATGGCGGACCACAGTCTACAGAGTCTTGTCTAGGATCGCTGCAGACTATTTTCGAGCATCTGGAGATGCCTCTAGGGCGGAGGGTCAAGCTCGCGACTTACATGCTGCGTGATTACGCTAAGAGGTGGTGGGATGTTACCACCTAGTCAGAGCATCACAGGGACATGGCATGGGAATATTTTCAGGAAGTCTTCTATGACTTCTTCTTTTCCGAGACGCTGACGGAAGATAGACCTCAAGTGTTCATGAATCTGCAGCAGGGTGCTATGTCAGTGATGAACTACTCTGCTCGTTTTACAGAGCTTTAGCGTTTTTCACCCGTGCTGGTGGGTAATGAGACATTGAGAGATAGACATTTCGAGGATGGACTTCGGTATGACATCTGAGTGCTGTTGAATGTTTTTTGGTGGCCTACTGTACACGCGATCGTAAACCATGCGTTAATTACAGAGAGGAACCTGTGAGAATCGAGTGGTGTGGGCCAGGGCGGTTCAACACCAGTTACTAGTACTATTTCTACTGGAAAGAGGAAGAGATAGATGGACTCTTCTCTGGGAGGCAGTACTAGCCAGATAGCTTCTTCAGGTTGACCGGTCAGGTGCTACAAGTGTGGCAGAGAGGGGCACAAGAGGCCGCAGTGTCCACGAGACCTAGTGGAGTGCCGATCATGCGCCAAGATGGGTCATCTGCAGCGCTTTTGCAGGGCGTTTCAACCAGTGGCTAGTGAGAGGGGTTCATTGCAGACTCTGTGTGCGGGAGTAGGACCAGTGGCTTCTTACAAGTCAGGGAACTGGAATACGTCAGGGTGTGCAGGAAGATATGGTGGTTCTGGCCGTGGTAGCCAGACACCAGGATCATAGAGGCAACAGGGTGGGATAGCTCAGGGAAGCCAGGCTGTGTCGCAGGGCTGCGACACTGGGCAGACATATGTTGTGCAACAGACCCAGCAGGAGTAGGATCACAGACCTTCTACAGTCAGAGGTACTATTCTAGTAGCTTCTGTATTGTCTTCAGTACTTTTTGATACGGGTGCTACACATAGTTTCATATCTATACCCGATGTGGAGATCCTTGGGCTCAGTGTTTCTACTTCTTATGATATCTTGACGCTAGACACTCTGTTTGGGACTAGGACGGTTGGTGTTCATCAGTGCAAGGAGTTCCCCATTGAGGTTGGTGGGTGTCACTTCCTTTGGGACCTCTATGTCCTGGAGATGACGATCTATGACGTCATTCTCAGGATGGACTGGTTGGTTCCCTTTCCAGCCTTCGTAGACTGCTACTGTCGTAGGGTGCGTTTCTCGTCCCCAAAGGGAGGGGTGTTTCTATACAAGGGAGAGTGAGATGTTCAGGTGAGTCAAGCTGGACCAGAGCATCATGGGCGAGGTGAAGTTACAGCCCAGATTGAGATCTTATATTTGGATGACCTGTGGACTTTTTAGACGGATTTCCCTCCAGTTGTTGATCGTTTTAGTGATGTCTTCCCAGACGACTTTTCTGGTCTACATCTAGTGCGCGTTGTGGATTTCTTTATCGAGCTAGTTCCAGGAGCTGCACTGGTGTCTATTCCTCCTAATAGTATGGCCATGCCTGAGTTGCAGGAGCTCAAGAGGAAGTTAGAGGAGTTATAGGCCAAGGATTTTATCCGACCCAATACATCTCCTTGGGGTTCTTCGGTCCTTTTTGCGAAGAAGGCGGATGGTACCCTCAGACATTGCGTGGATTATCGGAAGCTGAACCATTTGACGGTTATGAACCGATATCCCTTGCCGAGGATAGATGATCTTTTTGATCAGCTTCATGGAGCACGAGTGTTCTCAAATATTGACTTGAGATCCAGATATCATCAGCTGTGTGTTAGACCATCAGATATACCACTCAAAACATTTATGAGTACGTATGGTCTATATGAGTATACGGTTATGCCTTCCGGACTCACAAACGCGCCAGCAGTTTCCATGGCTCTGATGAATCGTGTGTTCCATCTGTATCTTGATTCATTTGTGGTATTATTCGTGGAAGTCATCTTGGTATAATCTCACACTCGACATGACCCTGCCACCCATCATGAGATCTTATTGAGTACACTGAGAGAGCATCGACTATATGATAAGCACTCAAAGTACAACTTTTGGATAGACCAGATTCAGTTCCTGGGTCATATCATCTTAGAGGCCGGAATTGCAATAGACCCAGAGAATGTGAGAGAAGTAGTTTCCTGGGAGCATCCCAAGAACGTTTTTGAGATACATAGTTTATTAGGGATGGCTGGTTACTAGAGGCACTTCATACAGGACTTATCCCACTTAGAAGCATATTTGATAGGTCTGACTAAGAAGGGCGTGAAGTTCATTTTGTTAGAAGCATAAGAGATAGCTTTTCAAGCCCTAAAGGGAAGGTTGACATCAGCACCGATCCTGATACTCCCAGAGTAGGGGAAGAGCTATACAGTTTACTGTGATGTATTAGGGATTGGGCTGGGAGCTGTATATATGCAGGGCGACCGAGTTATGGCGTACAGGTCTCTACAGTTGAGTCCACATGAGAGGAATTACAAGACACATGATCTCATGTTGGCTGCAGTTGTGCATGCACTGCGCTGTTGGAGACATTATCTGTTGGGGGAGAATTTTGTGGTTTTCACCGACCAGATAAGCCTCATGTATATCTTTACTCAGTGTGACCGGAATTTGAGGCAGAGAAGGTGGGTCGAGTACCTACATTCCTTTGATTTTGAGCTTGCCTATACACTTGGTAAAGGTAATGCAGTAGCCGATGCACTGAGTAGGAAGAATCATATACAGGCAGTGGAGGAGGCCAGTGGTAAGTGGCAGCTTATGGATTTTTTCTTTGAGATGCATCTAGAGGTACATGACAGTCAGGGGAAGAATTATCTTTCCTCGTTAGCTATGACTTCTATCCTCATGGACAGAGTGAGTATGAGGAAGCTATCGGATTCAGAAGGCCTAGTTCTACGAGAGTCGATGGAAAGTGAGGACCCTCCTCCCAGTTTGACGATAGGCGATGAGGAAGTTTTTTGTTTCCATGGATGTGTATGGGTTCCAAGGGATATACACAAGGATCTGATGTGGGATCTCATGCATCATCTTGGGAAGTTCATCCCAGTATTACTAAGATGTACCATCAATTGAGGAATCAGTACTGGTGGACGGGTATGAAGAGGGAGATAGCTGGTTTTGTTACGAGGTGTTCCACCTGTCAGCAGGTGAAGGCAGAGCATTAGAGACTAGCTGGGCTATTACTGCAGTTTCCCATTCTAGAGTGTAAATGAGATGATGTCGCGATGGATTTCGTGACATGATTTCCGAGGACACCTCGAGGCAATGACTCCATGTGGGTTGCTGTGGAAAGACTCACGAAGGTAGCTCACTTCTTTCTGATCAAGGAGACCTTCGGTGTGGACGAAATCGGAAGGCTGTATTTCTGAGAGATCGTTTGTCTTAATGGGGTACCACGTTATATCATTTCAGATAGGGATTCCCTCTTTACATCTCATTTCGGGCAGAGTTTTCAGAGGGAACTAGGTACACAGGTGCTTCAGAGCACAACATAACAACCTCAGACAGATGGACAATCAGATCGAACGATACAGGTGCTAGAGGACATGCTGCGTGCATGCATCCTAGACTTTGGGGGCTCTTGGGGGAAGCATATACCCTTATTCGAGTTTTCCTATAACAATATTTTTAGGCACCTATTTAGATGGCACCATACGAGGATTTATATGGTAGGCCATGTCGGTCACCCTTGTGCTAGTTAGAGGCAGGTGAGGCAACTTTACTGGGGCCACAACTCGTGCAAAAGACATCTGAGCAGGTCCAGTTTATTCGGAAGCAGATGGCTACCGTGCAGTCTCGTCAAAAGTCTTATACTAATCGCCACAGACAACCTTTGGAGTTCGTGGTTGGGGATCAGGTTTTCTTGCGTGTTTCACCGAGGCTGGGACCCAAACGAATCAAAAGATAGGGTAAGCTTTCACCGAGGTATGTAGGACCATTTGAGATTCTGGAGAGTGTCTGGCTGGTTGCCTATTGGTTGCAGTTTCCATAGCAGTACCGAGCCATGCATGACGTCTTCCACGTGTCTCAGTTGCGTCACTACCATTCAAACCCATCTCACACCTTTCATCTAGAGGAGGTTGAGCTACAACATGATGCGTCCTTTGAGGAGCATTCAATCCGTATCATTGACAAGAGAACAAAGGTTCTCTGAGACCGGTCTGTTCCTCTCCTACGGGTGCTATGGCAGCATGGCTGAGTGTATGACGAGACCTGGGAGAGGGAGGCTGACGTATGTTCTTAGTGGCCAGAGCTGTTCTGAGCTTTAACATCACCACCGATGGAAGTGCAATTCCGGGAAGAATTTCTATAAGGGGGATGTTTGTAAGAACCTGGTTCTTATTTTAGAGGTACGTTCTTCTTCTTTTCCTTTTCCTTAACTGTTTTGAGAAAATATGGAAAATGGGGAAAAATCCTGAATTTTGGAACTACATGCCGTGTACTTTATCCACACGTCGTGTACTTTTGGCCGTGTTGGGATGAGTACACGGGGCGTATAGCCATGCCGACGAAGAAGGGTGTATGAACCGACTACATGTCGTGTAGAGGTACCTTACACGCTGTGTAGTCAGTTGGCAGGCTTAAACAGTAAGGCGGTGGTGTCGCCGCTAGCTGGGCGGCAGTAAACGCCATGTACCCAGGAGTACATGTCGTGTACTCATGTCGACGGATGAACAGTGTGGCGGTGCTGCCAGAGGAACAATTAAATGAAGGGAGTACACGCCGTGTATTTGTAAATACACGCCGTGTACTCTGTTTTTTCGGCTTAAAACAGGAAGTAGCCTCGTCATTTGGCAGAGAAGGCACTTGAGCCATTTTCGAGCCAAAGGAGGAGGCCAGATCTTTGAAGATCCACCGGGCGTTCATCTGGAATCCGTTTCGGCTTCGGATGATTTCGTTGGAACCGCACGGGTAAACCCTCTCCTCTCCTGGTACGGTTCTTTCCAATTCATCTACTAATGTATGCTATTTATGTTTGAATGAGTTTTTTTCTTTGTCAGATCTATGCCATTCTTGGGCGTTTATGAAGTCGGCGTTCGGGTATAATTCTCATTGACGTATAAATTAGGTTTCTTTGTGTTTAGTTTTCCAACTGCTGTGTGTTTTGTGCATTTCCGTGCCACGAACCTATGTTGGGGTGTCCTGTGGCTGAGGTCGTTACTATGTTTAATGCCTATAATTGCATAGGTGATTAAAATATGATATTAAAATGTTGGTTGGGATCGTTGCTTGGATCCGGAACCACCCCCGGGGTGTGTTTCACTGTTTAGCCGTTAGGCCAGGATACCCGAGGGTAAGTCTTCAAAGTAGTAAATGTAGAATTCATATTAAAGGAATTTCTTGTTACTGCATGTTTACCTGTTGGGAATGGCCCAATTACCTGTTTATCCTGAGGGTGTTTCTTTATTTAGCCCGAGGGCATTGTTTTGATTAGCCTGAGGGAATTTCACTATTTAGCCTGAGGGCTGTAGTTATTTTTCCTTAGGGCAACCTTTCGTGCCTGAGGGTTTGACTTCTATGCCTGAGGGCGACACTTCCTATGCCTAAGGGCAATTCCTGTTATGCCTGACGACTATACCTGCGGGTTGGATTTTGCTAACCTGAGGGTAAGGTTTTGTTTGCCTGAGGACGTGGACTGTTTACTTTGAAATGAACTGCGGTGATTTCTGATATTTAAATGTATTAAATGGATAATAAAATGAAAATATAACTGGTAAATAGTTACTTTTGATTACTGCTTACTTTATTTAATTTTACTACTACACACTGTTATTGCATTGCTTACACGCAGTTGGGCACGGTCCTGTGGTGGGTGCCTACTGGGATATATTTCTCACACCCTATTTGGGTCACACATTTCAGCCCAAACAGATTACGTTTCTGCAGGTGTAGATAGGGGCAAGAGTCCCTATATCGGTACATGACAGTTGTTGTGAAGTTGGAGGGCATGGGACCGATCCTAGGCTCGCGATGCTGCTGCCAGTTGTTCTTCTTTGTTTTGATGTACTCTATTTTCTACTGTACTGTATTGATGTATAACATGTTCTGGATGTTTCCTTAAGACTTGAAACATGTAGCATCATCACTTATATACTGTTGGTTATATCCACTGCTGTAGTTATTTCATTTCTGTATGTTTACTACTTCCGCTGTTTGTTGTATGTTTATTTTTGTATTCCTATACGCTACACTTTAACAAATGAGGGCATAATTTCCACACTATCAGACCTGGGCCCTCGCTGCTAGTCGGTAGCCTCTAGCATTTGGTGAAATGCATTTGAGGTCACGTGGCGAACCGGGCTCAGGGCACCCGTTGCGTGGCAGCCGGGTCCGGGATGTTACAAAGAACACAGTGGTAGGAATAAATGATGATCAAATAATTCCATATAAATAATCACATGTTCCTAAACATAACCACGAATATCATAACTATTTAAATAATTATATGAAAATTAATAAATAATTTCATAAAATTGGAATTAATAATGCCATATATCATAAAAAAAAACCCATCAAGGCCTCATTATAATACAACACAATCATAATATCAAGGTATCGTTCCAATTTGTATTACATAACTATGTAAGGCCTTAGCTATATACCAAAACTAGTTTGTCTTATGATGCCTACAGACGAATTTAGGGGATATATATAATTGGTTACCACCAATTACTCTATGTAAAATTCATTACTCAAATATTTAATGATAAATGAAATTCCTAAACCATATTCCTTATAAAAAAATCATATTGAGTCAATAATTTGGATTTATCATGGTTTTTTCAATCAATTAGGCAACATTTAGGGAAAAACACTGTATATAGAGATAATAAATGATTTAATAAATATGTATAATGATGATAAAATAATATAGATATTTAAGATAAATTTAATGTCCAATGATCATAAGAAAGTTAATGTGTCAAGATAAAAAAATTTCTACAAAATGAATCTAGAGAAGAGGGGTGTCCCTCAGATATTGAAAATCACCTCTTATAAAGAATATAGGAAAACAAAAGAGAGGAATTTAAAATAATAATTGCATAAGTAATTATATTTGTAGTAACATTTAAAACTATTATAACGAGATAATGTTCATAAAATGGTTATGCTGATGGGAATTTTCATTAACGCTATTTACATTAAAAGAAATAATTTTTGTTGACAATTTATTAAATAAATTTGAAAAATAATATTTTTAAAAAATTATAATGATTCATTTAGAATTATTTAAAAAGTAATGGATAACATAAAATTCGTTTTTTAATAAATCATTCTTGTAATAAAAAGGACTTTTATAAAACAATTTTGAAAAAAATGGATATTGAAGAAAAGTATACCCAATCAAAAGAGATATAAGATTGTATTATCATATAAAAGTTTATTTTCTTGGTTCAAGTGTGAAATATAGGAATATTTGGAAGATAATATATAAACTAATTAAATATATAGAGGATAAAAAAAATTTAAATTTATGATGGTTAGAGTATAATATTCCTTCAATGAAAATAAGAGAAATCTTGAAAATGATATTTTAAAAAAAAATCAACTATTTGGTAATTTAAAAATTGTTACCCGATGATTGAATAATAATTATAAAAAATTAATCAGAATAGAGAAAAATATATTCATGTTACATACTTTAAAGGTAAAATATATACTTTACAAAAAATAAGTAACTGCATAACACCAAATGTGTCTCAAAAGCATGTAAATTGACAAAAACATCCCTAAAAAGATTGTATTATTGATGTGATCATTATTCAATGAAGGGATTATGTGAAATAATTTTAAACCCACAAAAAATAATAAAATAAAAAAAATTCAATAAAATTTAATTTTACACATAATCATGGAATAATACATTTAATGATGTAAAATTATAACTCAATGAAGGGAAATTGAGTGATGAAACACCTTACCACTTAGTATCATTTTAGTCAAATCCCATTTGATAAAATAATTAGATGTTTTACTCAAAATACCATGTAGTATAAAGTATTAACTATATAAAATTTAAAATTACAAGTATATGTTCTATATAAAATAAATTAGGTGAATGAAATTAAATTATGCGATAGAAAAAATGGAGGCGAATCCCTTAACTCAAATCAAAATCACTACATACCTTTTTATCATTAGGAAAAATAAACCATTGTTAATTATTAATATTTTTATATAAATTTTTATATATATTATTTCTTTAATTTTTTATTTCCATATTATATTTAATTACTTAATAATTTATGTTCATTCCATATGTTTTTACGTATTCAATTCATTTGTACAAAATGACATCAATAGGTTAAATATGGTAAAACATGTAAATATTATATTATATATAGAATGATAAAAATTTAAAAAATATTTCATTTATACATTAATTATTATTTTAAAACCAACCATTAATGATGATTACAAAAAATGAACTATGTTACAATTATAGTGATGACAAACTTTAAGTTCTCAAAAGTAACATTTCTATTTTTAAATGATCATGATAGAAAGAAAATAAGTACTATTTATATTTCCAAAAATTAATATTATTTAAAAATTAAAATAATAAAAAATAAAATAAATATATATATATAATCTTTATGGTGTTGTGATGGAAAATGAATCACATTGATTCATGGAGGTGATAGTCCACACATACACAAGAATGACATTATCATTTTTTGATGGATAGAAAGGTAAGAAATTAGATGATATATAATATGTTAGTAATTATAACTATTTGATGAATATAATTTATTATATTTAATCTACCATTATATCCATCCTTGAGAGGCGGTGATGGAAAATGAATTATATTAGTTTGTGAGGTAGTAGTCCACCGTACACATGAATGATGGTTTCATTTAACATTTTATTGAATAAGAAATGCGTAGAGGGTATGACATTGAAATAAAAATACATTTATATGTAAGGTAATATTTTTATTATTTCATAATGTTTGAATAATATTTTAAGTACGTATAAGAATAAATGAAACTAAAATATTTGGTTAAAATCTATAACTCTTGTTCGGGAAACCTCCTTTTATTTACACATTAATCCCAATAAGGTTGATATTTTTCGTGAAATAAAAACTTTATAGTCGGGGAAGGTATTTTAAGAATGTATTTTGACATTCCTTTTCCCAAAAGGCTCTTTAATAGTGGATATGAGACTACAGGGGGTTCCCTTTTATTATTAATGTAAGGGCATTATTGTAATTTCATAAATTATTAAATTAATATAAATTATTTCTCATGTTCAAATTGATTATAATTTTTATAATTAGAATATACTATTATTATGAGTTTAGATACTCTTATCCAATAAAAATTGGACAAATTTGGATGATTTTATAAACCCTATATTCTTGTTTTATCCCTCCATTAATATTTTGTACAATTACTACCATATTAAAGTTTTATACACGTTCAGAGTGTAGAATATTTCCACAAAATTAAATTTGACACATTATTATTATATGTGTCTAGCCTTAAATGCTAGATAATATTAAGTTAATTCAATAATTCACATTGAGGTTATTTAAAATTTTATAGTTTAATAAAATTTTGGAATAACTATTACATCATAACTAAAATAATAACATGTATACAAATCTACTCACTATCCATTTTCAGATATTAAAAAATAAAAAAAACATGAATTCTTTTTCATGATGTAAAACTTCATAACATTCATCTTTATATACCAATTTCTATTAACCATCATTTTACCCTATGGAAAAAAATTAGAACTTGAAATGAGCCAAAAAAGAAAAGTTAGGGGCATAAAAGAACGAAAGAATCCATTTTTACATGAATATTTTAAACTCATGAAAACATTTTCACAAAATCAAACTTTTCCCCCATAAAAAATAATCACATTAAATTAATTTATTAAATCAAAATAGTCCTATTAAATTTCATATAAATAATAAAATCATAAATCTAACTAGTGGAAATCATATCATTCTTACATTAAAGCTTTCACGGTTACATAGGGCGTACCCTTCATGGTTACATTTAGAATACTCATCACAACATATTCCCTACATCTCTTAAGAGAGATCCATAAAGATAACTCCATATAATTACCCAATACATTGGATAACTATCACATTTTCACCCATCCTCATTTCTGGGGGTACTATAGCAGGGACTATTCGGCACTGTAGTTGTTGGAACTATTCAACCATCTAGGCCTCTGGGCCACTAGTTTGGTCTTCTGGTCCTGCATAACCTTCAGGCCACCCAAGGCCTTCAGGCCAGTTTTCACTCATGGCCTTTGTCCCACCTTAAGGATTTATGTCCACCTCATGTCCTTCGGGCCATGTGATTATGAAGATATACTAGTCAGACTAGAAGTGACAAGGCTCCAGATGAGGATTCAGGGCAGACATATTCACTAGAGCAGAGCTAACCGAAACTGGATGAATGAAAGGGTATGACTTTTCCATTGGTACTGGGCCTATGCAAGATTGCATAGGATAGCTAGACGAACAGAATTATGAAGGTGGAGTTCTGATCATCATAATGTATGCTGGGGAGGATCAGTTCCAAGTTGTCTTGTTTGGGTGATTAACTCTAAGACCTACAGATCATGTAATTGTCTTCCTGCCTTCGGGCCTTGTAAGGGTTATACCTCACCCATTGAAAGGTGTATTATCAAAAAATAAGAAAAATTGATGTCCATCGGGCCATTTAGTCGGTTAAAATAAAAATCAATATAAAATAGTGACATAAAATAGGGAAATTTCATTCATGGGGTATATTCTAAAAAACATTCCATGTTATTGATATAAAGAATCCATTTTGAAGACATAATTAATTTGTTTTAAAAAGATATATTTTTGAATCAAAGTGTCCCATACCACATTGAATCGTTTTAAAGGAATTATTATCTTAAAACATTCATTTTTATATAAATTAATATTTAAAACTATTTTAAAAGAACGGACATTAATTAGAAATATTTAAGCCAATAAATTATTAAAAAATCAAAATGATGTTTTATTTAAAGAGACTCTTACATTTTTGAAAATTATAATTATAAACCACATGAGATTAATTTAAAAAAAAATAGAATGGAAATAAATATAATATAGATACATAATTTCCATTTGGTTTTATATTCAATTTATAAAGTTATAAAGCCTGACATTATCAAGAAATGTCTCAAGGAAATGAGATTGAGACGAAATCCCTAACTTCGAGTCCGACTTGTCTTGTACATTATTAATATTTATGAAAAATAAACTTAGGATCATTTTCAATTTCCTTAGAATCTTTTTTTTGTTTATTATCCCCATCATGTCACTTATTTTTAATTTTATAAAAATTACATAATTGTTTAAGTTCACATCAGACGTTTTGTCAATATTTGGTATTAAAGTTCAAAAATGAACTTGGTATGATTTAATGTTTTCTATATTGTCAAATGTACATCATACCCAAAATATTTTTATAGACATAATTATAAATATATATAATTAATTATAAATTTATTCAAACCATTAATTATAGTTATGAAAAGTGAACAACATTATAATCATTGAGACGGTAGGTTATACGTTTGATTTAGTAACATTTTTATTTTTCATTGATCATTATGAAAATAAGATAATTATTTATTTATTTTTATATAATAATAATAAAATCATTAATATCATATTAATTATTTAAATATAATTATATATATCACAAAAGTGATGTAGTTGATTAAAACGAATCACACGGCTTCGTGGCGATAACAGTTCACACGTGCGCACGAATAATGTTATCATTTTGATCTCTATTTAATGAAAGAAAATAATTGATATATAATTATATTATAACTCTTAATATGTAATTATTTAAACTTATGAACATAAATTCTATCATTATAACCAGTCTGGAGAGATAGTTATTGAAAACAAATAATATCGGTTCATGGAGGTTATAGTTCACACGCACACGCGAACGATTAATTACATTCCCATTTTATGGAATTACAGATGGATTTAGGTGATGATATTAACATAATAAAGTATCCGAATTTTGAGGATACATGATTTTTTATCTCAGCAAGGTTGGAGGAGACTTGAAAAAAGTGAAAGAAGAAATAAAATAAAAACACTTAAATAAAAACATTACCTTTCTTTCAGATGATCACATTTATTAACACCTTAACACATCTAAGAAGGGTTTATACATAAAATAAGGTGTTAGTAATGTGGATATATATTCTAGGAAGGAGTTTGGGGGGATCTTGACTGAACCAGAAGGTATTGAATTTTTATTAAATAGTGAAGAGTTCCTTTTCATTGGAGATGGGAGGTGCACTCTTGGAATTATTAAAAGTATTAAACTAAACTAAATTCAATTTTTATTAAAAATTTGTACATGTTTAATTATTTATATTTTATGATTATTACGGGTCAAAATGCTTTATAAAATAATTATTATACATGTTTTGGATATTTTTAATCAAATTCATTATGTTTTAACTCTTTTTTCTATTTCCGTTTTATATGTAATTTAAATTTTGAGAGTTCAAATAATAACCATAATATTCCAAATGATTAACGAATGTGTTAGTAATGAAATTTGAAAAAATTAGTTAGAAATTTTTTTTTTGTAATTATAAAATATTTAATTAAATATTTTATATTTTAATATATGAATTATGTGAATTTTGACACTATTCACAACTTGCCTTTTTAAAAAATCAAAAAAAAATGATTAATTCAATTTTTTTAAATCATCAATAATATGTCTAATTAATCCATAAAATTCATTTATGGAATCAAAAATTCCAATTTATGTTTATCTAAATAACAATAATATAATTTATTTTATTCTTCATATAATAAATCTATTACTTCATCATCATTGTGTCACAATTAAATTTTTTTATTTAATGTCTAAAAATCATAAATAAATTTTCCTGATGTAGGTAATATTAATATCATTCTATAAAATATTTATAATCTAATATGTTACTTATATCACCCCATATTAGAATTATTTTAGTAATAAGAGACTTTTTTATGACCTGTAACGCCCCGAACCTAGTTACCCAGAGTTGGTGCATTATTACGTAACATTGGAATGTACACAAAATATCATGTCTCTGAAGACTGATTAGTTTAGTAGCCTTGGAAACACTAGATACATTCCTAAATGTTACATTACATCATAAAGTGAAGAACTACAATAACCTAGTCTCCATAGTCCACACTCATATCTCCTTCAGTCTATCCCTACAGGTCAGTCATAAAATATTTCTTCACATCCTAGGTAAAATAAAACATAGAAAGGGGTGACCTCAGATGCTCAGTAAGTATCACAATATAGCAAAAAATTTCATAAATAAACATAAACATCTAAGACAATATATAACTAAAACAAAAGCCTTTTAAACTTGAACATCAATATAATATGTAAAAATTAAAATGAAATAATTCCATTTAATCACTCACATATATATTCTACTAGTCAAATAATCACATTCAATATCAATAACCACTTTCATAATGATGGAATGTATAATGCTAGACTAGAAAAAACATGTAGCCAAGGCCTCGTGCCAAGACTACAAATAAGATTTTGTCAAGGCCTCATGTCAAGACACTAGTTTGTCTCATGAGACCTACTAATGCATCAAGGATCTATAGAGGGTTCCACCCGTCACTTATTAAGTCCAATTCATTCCTTATATGAAAATGTTTAAACATATCATAAACTATAACATAATCATATCACATAAAACACGCATGTAGGTAACATAAAATTTCCACATTTCAATCACAATATATCAATACAACACATTGATATAATAAAAACATTACGAAAACCATTTTCAATAACAAAATAAGATAAATTAATACATGGTATTTATTTATCATTTTAAAAAAAAGTTATGGCTTGTAGAGGAAGCCTAAACTCAAATAATGGTCATGGTGGCAGAGAAGTAATTGTCACCGCATACGTATGACAAAAAAACATTCGCTTTTGTCTTTTACTAAAACGATTCATATAAAAAAGATTCCTTTTGAATAAAAGTAAATTTCAAAGGGGTTTATACACTGTATAAAAGAAAGTTGTGTATAAAACAAAATATGCCTCAATGAAAGGAGATTGAGATGAAATCCCTTACCTCGTGTCCGACATTACTGGATCATTCTTTAACCTCCTGAATAATAAACTAGAGTTAATTTCTAATTTCTTAAGAACCTTTTCCAAATTAATTATTTCTTTTATATCACTTTTTACCATGTTATGAACATTATGTAGTCATTTAGGTTAATAATGGTCGTTTTGTTGATCATTGGTACATAAGTCAACAATAAACATCTTATAATTAAAAGTTGTTCATGTGGTAAAATATTTATTATATACATATTTATATTCATGATCTTGATATCATATATATAATATATATCCAGAATATGCATTCATTTATAATATTAAATAACATTTATAGGTAAGAAATGAAATGCACCGTTCAAGGAGACGGTAAGTCGTACGTATGCATGAACACTACTTTCATTTCAATTTCATATTTAATTGAATGAAATAATAATGATATAAAGGTATATAATAATTCCAGTATATTATAATATATAATATCATTTACTCAATCATTTATACATCCCACATATGGCCTTAAATATTCAAATCACTTTGAGGGGGTGTTTGTCCGTACTCCCTAAAGTGAAATTATAGCATTTAACCATAATGGAAATCATAAAGGTATTAAATAAATGAAAAATAATGAATCATAAAGAAAACATATATATAATATATATCACATATAGTAATAGTTTCATCATAATGGCCACCATGAGAGGTGTTAAAATAAGATTGAACAATCATCGTTTTGTGAGGCAGTAATTCGCCACCCACAGAAACTGTTTGTTCTTTAACCATTAGATAAAGTTGTGTGTATGTTTAAATCAAATTGTTATCATAAAAAAATCCTAGTATATTTAAGATACTGGTTTTGTTACAAATTAATGGAATAAAAAGATTTTACGGGGGTGGAGAGACAAAATAAAACAAAAGAACCCAAGTGAAGACATTATCTTTAAATCGGGTAACTCTTTTTTATCTGAGCCAAAGTCTTCTTTGGGAAGACTTATGCCCAAAGTGAGGATTATATGAGTAAGATAGGGATGTTGGGAGAGTATTTGGGAAGATTTTTGCAGAGCCAAATGGCTTGATGGAGTGAATAATGTGGTAGAGGTGGGGCCCTTTTTATAAGTCGAGAGGAGGGGAAATCTTGGAAAGTAATGAAATGTTACATTATTTTGAAGTGATTTTCGGATTTCAACGGTCTCACAATTATATATATCGAGTATAAGGTAATAATTGTTCTATATATACTCATCCAATAGGTTTTTGACAGGTTTATGTCTTAGATTTTACATTATCTTTACATTTTATTTAAATCGTTAATTAATGAGGTAATCACAATATCATTATGGTGTCATAAAAAATTTAATTTACATAATGTCCAAAAATTATAAAACAAATACCATGATGTAGGATATTTTTTTAGATTTCCAATTAATATTTATAGTAAAAAATATGATTTGTATAACCCCATGTAAAATTTTTTTTAGTAAAACAATACATGTTTGTGACACTTTTATTTTTACTTTAAACAAAAATTTATTAATGTCATTTTCATTCCCAAGTGGCTCCATGTGGTCCCCATGTTGACCCATGGATTTTATTAGTCGGTAATGACCCATCCAATAAGGGTAGGAAAAGTATAAAGGTAATTTCATATTAATATAACATTATACTTACATTAAATTACACTAATTACCTTTATCGCGATTAATAAAACATAAAAGTTACTATTCAGCAAAAATAATTTTCATCTCATTGAACCACATTTACTTATTAATGAAAACTATGTATGTCAGATTTTTGAAATTCAGTTCAAATAAGTGGTAAAGTTTCATTTAAACGAAAATTTAGTTTTTTAACTACCACTTAGTGGTTTTACTATTCATAAAAATTGTAGTTTCTCAGAACAATACGAAAAATCCATCCTAAGCTATAAATGATATTCTGAATTAAAAAATGATTTCTATATTAAAAAATTCCAAAAATATAAGTTTCATTAATTAATTTTATAATTAATTCCCATTTTTAAAACAAATAGCATGTTTTTAAGAAACAATATCAATCAAAAGATTGACAATTGATTATGTCCAATTTCAAAGTGAAATTAATTCTAATGACCACAATTAGATAAAATGGTAAATGTATATTATAATTATACTTTAAAAACACTAAATATTATAATTTATCAGTATAAAATATTTTTATTAGAAAAGTTGTTTTTAAATATTTTTCACTATTCATCGAAAATTGGACATTCTCAGAAAAATACCAAAAATTCAACATAGGATAATTCTGATATTTCGAATCCAAAAATGAAGTCCATTATGAAATATAAAATTTTTATAATTTAAAAAAGTGGGTATTACTATTCGTAATAGCTACTTTGATTGGTCGCAGTGTGTTTAAACTCGAGGTTGCATACAACACACACTACTCTATTATTCAAAGAAATGCTTACCATAGAAGCTTGTGGTGTTACATTCTTCCCTCATTCAATAAATTTTGTCCTTGAAATATGAAATTTTTCTTTGAAAATAAAAGGATGTAAGTTTAAAATACATTTGTGGAAAACCCACATCGGAAATAAGGTTAATAAAAATATAACTATAAAAGAAAGAAAGAGAAGTACAAAGGTCATTTGAGATAGCCCATACTAGGATTCTATGAAAACATGGATATGCAGGAGAAAAAAAACCATAAATTTATGATCGAGAGTTGTAGAAAACTGTATTATGAGAAATTTAACTACAAGGAAATCACAAACTTGTGATTGGTTAAATGGTTATTGATTCCCCAATTGGAATATTTAACCGACAACATTTTTGTTTTATGTTATCTTTCATAATGTTGAGGAATTTAATAAGGATATTTACTAAGAATGTAAGGAAATATACTTACTTGTCATGTAGACTTTCATTCTTTAATAATTTTTTCCATAAAACCATCTTTCAGTCCAAAAGGTAATATAACTCAAAAATATTTGATTTATCATAATTGTATAAGGTTGAAAATATTAACAAAAACCCTTTAGATTAGGAAAACTATTTTTTAATAACCAGGGACTTCACGTAGGCTAGTGGTAGGTAATAAAAGCATGTCACACTATGGTCGTGGGTTCGATTCCTATAGCTTTGTCTGATGCGACGGGTTATCCCCCAACATGCAGGTTGTCCTTTTTCTAAAATATAGTATTATAATATTCCAAAAATAATCTTCAGAAATGTTTTAACATTAAACTATACTATCCAATGATAAACTTAATCCATTCCAACCTTAATAGTTATCAAAAATAACTCTATCCAGACTTTCTCTAAAAGGTCTCAAATTTCCAAAATCAATTCATAAGATTCCTCAAACAAAGTAAAGTTTCTCTTATTGTCAAATACTAAAAATATGATTTCCTTCATCATACTAAAAACATAATGAAAAGCACAAGTACTGAAGTACAATCCTTATATATATCACATTATTCTTATAACCATAATATACTTCTTGTGTCCAAAAATATAAATACAATAATTATTCCACTTCATCTGTAGTAACAACATAAGATTGGCATTGATCCCTTGTCCTTTTCTGAGGCCAGTTTCCCTGACGCTTAGGTTATTCAATTTTCTAATTCCCCATTTCCCTACAATTTTTGCATTCAACATTGATAGCCTCTTTCTTTCCCTTACAATCACGAGCCTGGTGACCTTTTTCTCCACATTTATAACAAGCTCCCATTCCTTTTAGGCAAGTACCGGAGTAATTATTACTATAATTATCACATAATGGAAAATCATTCTTTCCTTTTTTTTGCTTTATTTGTCTCTTGTTCCACCGTTCTATTCTTCTTTATCTTTACTTTATTGTCATAAGATTTAGAGAATTCCTTTTCTTTCTTGATAGCACACGAGACAATATCTTAATACGATGCGAAAGATTATGAGACTAAGGCTCGACGTAGAAACGGTTATAACCCATCAAAGAAACTATCAATCTTACTTATTGGGTTACATATATAATCTGTTGCATGCCTCACTAACTTTGTAAAGTTAGCCTCACACTTTGCGACATTATCATCCTCCTTTTGTCTCATCAAAAATTGCCTTTCCATATCTGCATGATGGTCATGAGGAAAGTATTTTTCGAAGAAAAGCTCATTGACCTCCCTACATTTCATATTTTATACTTTATCATCTTCCTTCATGTTTTGTATCAATGACCACCATTGATCAGCATCTACAGTGAGGCGGTAAACTGTCAGGACAACTTTTTCCCTTTCACTACTCCCTAATGCCTAAAATATTTTCTATAGGGAATTTATCCATTGTTCAGATACTAATGGATTTGTACACCCATTAAATTTTGGTGGTTTTTTCCTCATGAAGCGGTCTAACATTGATCCTCCATGTTGCGGATCAGGGTGCTTCATACGAGTAAGGTTATTATTCATAACCTGAGTGAGTTGTCCCGGTATGGTGATACGCTGATCAGCACCAGTTGTATCACCAGCTCCATTATAATTATCTTGAGCAGCAGGTCAATCACTATATGGAGTGCGTGCATTGATACAGTTTCCATTCCTTCCCCTATGTGCCTTTTAAAAAAATTTCATTAACTATATTAGTTCATGAATCGAAATACATAATAATAAACTTGAAAAACATTTAACATAAATTGAACTATTTATGGATATAATCCATAATCGTAAAAATGTTTCCTTTTAGGAAGAATAAACTCATAAACCCTTAATAATTTTTTGTAAAGAAAATGAGAATTATCTTAAGCATATCCCTCACAAGTGACATAACCAAGAGTGCATCAAGGACCATTGTCGTGCACCAGTTTCTATTCAAGTCTAGCTCAAAACGGTGATTTCAGGTTTTACCACTAGGTACATATGTGCGAGAGCCGCCCCTACCTGCTCATATCTAGACAGGGATGTATTTCTCGAAAAACTAACAAAATATCTATAATACCAAAATTCTAGTAAGTTCTTCTATACTAATCATCAAGGTCTATCTTAGGGCTATGTGCTATAATTAGAGTTTATCTAAATCTAGCATCCAAGGTTAGTACTAAACTGCCTCTGATACCAAATGTAATGCCCCGACCACAATTACCCAGAGTCGGTGCATTATTAAATAACAATGGCATGATCACAAATATCAAGTCTCGGAAGACCGATTTGTTTAGTAGCCTTGGAAACACTTGATACATTCATAAATGTTACATTACATCATAAAGTGAAAAACTAAAATAACATAGTCTCCATAGTCCATACTCATATCCCCTTCAAAATATCCCTGCAGGTCAGTCATAAAATATTTCTCAACATCCTGGGAAGAATAATACATAGAAAGGGGTGAGATCATATTCTCAGCAAGGATAACAATATAGCAGAAACATTAATAAATAAACATAAACATTTGAGGCAATGTATAACTAAAACAAAAGCTTTTTAAACTTGAACTTCAGCATAATATGAAAAAAGTGAAATGAAATAATGCCATTTACTTACTCACATGGATATTCTACTAGTCGAAATAATCACATGCAATATCAATAACCACTTTTATAATGATGGAATGCATAATGCCAGACTATCATAACCATGTAGCCATGTCCTCATGCCAAGACTACAAATAAGATTTTGTCAAGGCCTCGTGCCAAGACACAAGTTTGTCTCATGAGAGATACTGATTCATCGAGGAGTTATAGCAGGCTCCACCCATCACTTATTAATTAAAATGCATTCCTTATATGAAAAGGTTTAAGCATATCATAAACCAAAACATAATCATATCACATAAAACATGCATAGAGGATACATAACATTTCCACATTTCAATAACAAGATATCAATAATATATGTTGATATAATAAAAAATTATCAAAACCAATCTCAATACCAAAATAAGATAAAAGTAAAACATGGTATTTATTTTTCATTTTAAAAAAATTATGGCTTGTAGAGAATGCCGAAACTCAAATAACGGTCACGGCGGCAGAGAAGTCGTTGTCGCCGCATACGTACGACAAAAAAACATTCTCTTTTTTCGTTTAGTAAAATGCTTCATATAAAAAAGTTTCTTTTGAATAAAAGTAAATTTCAATGGGTTTTATACACTGTATAAAAGAAATTTTTGTATAAAACAAAATATTCCTCAATGAAAGGAGATTGAGACGAAGTCCCTTACCTCGTGTCCGACTTGACTCGATCGTTCTTTATCCTATTGAATAATAAACTAGAGTTATTTTATAATTGCATAAGAACCTTTTTGAAGTTCATTATTCCTTTTATATCACTTATTACCATGTTATGAACATTATGTAGTCGTTTAAGTTAATAATGGTCAATTTTTCTATCTTTGGAACTTGAGTCAATAATAAACTTCTTATAATTAAAAGTTCTTCATGTGGTAAAATATCCATTATCTATAGAATTATATTCAGGATATAGATATAATATATATCATATATATCCATTATATGAATGCATTTATAATATTACATAACATTTAGAGGTAACAAATCAAATTCATCGTTCATGGAGACGGTAAGTCGTACGTACGCATGATGGCTAATTTTAGTTCAATTTCGTATTTAATGGAATGAAATATTAATGATATGAATTTATATTATAATTACAGTATTATATCATATATAATATCATTTACTCCATCCATTATACCTCCCACATATGGCATTAACGATTCAAATCACTTTGAGGGGGTGGTAGTCCGCACTTCCTAAAATGGAATTATCGCGTTTACCCATAATGGTAATCATAAAGTTATTCCTTAAATGAAAAATAAATAAGCATAAAGAAAACATAAATATAATATATTTCACATATAGAAATATTGTCATCATAATGGCCATCATGATAGGTGTTAAAATAAGATTGAACAATCATCATTTCTTGAGGAAGTAGTTCGCCACCAATAGAAACAGTATGTTCTTTAACCATTAGACGATGGTGTTTGTATGTTTAAATCAAATACATCTCATAAAAATATCCTAGTATATTGAAGATACTTGTGTTGTTACAAAATATTTGAATAAAAATTGTTTAATATGTTGGAGATGAAAAATAAAACAGAAGAACACAAATGAAGACATTACCATTAAATCAGATAACTCTTTTTTATTTGAGATAAAGGCTTCATTAGGAAGACTACTATCCAATGTGAGGCTTCTAGGAGTAATATAGGGAAGTTTGGATATTATTTGGGAAGAATTTTGCTGAGACAAATGGGTTTAAGGTGTGAAGAAGTTGGTATAGGTGGGGGCCTTTTATAAGTGGAGAGGAGGGGATCTTTTGGATAGTCAGGAAATGTAACATTATTATTAAGTGATTTTCGGATTTAAAAGATCCAAAAATTATATATTTAGTGTATAAGGTGATAAGGGTTATAAATATACTCATCTAATATGTTTTTGACATGTTTATGTCTTTAATTATACATTATCGTTTTATTTTATTTAAATCGTTAATTAATGAGGTAATCACTGCATCATCATGGTGACATAAACAATTAATTTATATAATGTATAAAAATTATTAAAAAATACCATGATGTAGGAAATATTTTTAGCTTTACAATGAATTTTGATAGTAAAAAATATGACTTTTATAAACCCATATAGATATTGTTTTCGTAAAACCATACATGTTTGTGAAACTTTTATTTTTACTTTAAATAAAAAGTTATTAATGTCATTTTCTTACCCAAGTGGGTCTATGGGGCCCCCAAGTTGACCCATGTATTTTATTGGTCGGTAATGACCCATAAAATAAGGTTAGGTCAAGTGTAAAGGTAATTTAATATTATTATAACACTATATTTACCTTAAATTACACTAATTACCTTTATCGTGAATAATAAAACATTAAAGTTACTATTGACCAAAAATTATTTTCATCTCCTTGAGCCACATTTTTCTTAATAATGACAAAAATTTATGTCGGATTGTTGAAAATCAATTCACATAAGTGGTAATGTTTCATTTAAATGAAAAATAATTTTTTTAACTACCAGATAGTGGTTTCACTATTCATAAAAAATTGAAGTTTCTCAGAACCATACCAAAAAATAATCCTATGATATAATTGATATATCAAATTAAAAAATGATGTCTAATTTGAAAAATTACAAACATATAAGTTGAATTAATTAATTGTATAATTAATTCCCTTTTTCGAAAAAATAGCATGTTTTTAAGAAATAATATCAATCAAAAGATTGACAATTGTTTATGTGCAATTTCAACGTGAAATTAATTATAATAACCACTATTGGATAAAATGGTAAAAGTGTATTCTAATTATACTTTAAATACACTCAATATTATAATTTATCACTATAAATTATTTTTATTAGAAAGGTTGTTTTTATGTATTTTTCACTATTAATCAAAAATTAGATGTTCTCGGAGAAATACCAAAAATTCAACAAAGGCTAATTCTGATATTCCAAATCCAAAAATGTAGTCCATTATGAAATATAAAATTTATATAATTTAAAAAAGAGGGTATTACAATTCATAATTGCTACATTTATTGGTCACGGTGTGTTTGAACTCGAGGTTGCGTACAACACACGCTGCTCTATTATTCAAAGAGAAGTGTACCATGGAAGCTTGGGTTCTTACATGACCCCATTATTTTTTACTTTAAATAAAATGTTATTAATGTCATAATCACGCCCAAGTATCCTCCAAAGGCCAAAATTTATACCTAAGTATTTTATTGGTCTAAAATAACTCATCCAATAATTTTAGGTCATGTTTTAGGGCATATTTATATTAATATAATATTATTTTTACCATTAATTACTCGATTTAACTTTACCCGTTGTAAATAAAATACTAATGATACTATTCAGAAATTTTTTTTTGATCCTATTAGATCAAATTTTTTATATTGATTACAAACCTGTATGTATATTTTTTAGATTTCAATTAACATAAGTGAATTAAATTAATATAAAATTTAATCTCGTTGATGGGTTGTGGAAAACAAATTTAATGTAAAAACAATCAAAAGTTAGCAATGTTTTTATATCAAATTTCAATTTGAAATATATATAAATGTCCTATATTGGATTAAATAATTAAATATTTATTTAATTATACTATAAAACCCATTAAAAGTTTAAACAAACAATATAAATGAATTAGACAAAAAATCATTTTTGAATAGAAATGTTGTATTTTTTACTCTTCCTTAATATATGAAATTTTTCAAAAAAATTCCAAAAATTCAAAAACAAGAAAATTATGATATACCTCTTCCCAATAATAAGGGTATATTGACATATATAACTTATAAAAATGTTAAAAATACATTTAAATTAGATGTGTTATCAAAAGGAAATAAAAATTCTTTTTTTGAAAAATACTCCTTTTATTCATAAAATTGAATTTGTTCTAATATAATGTCTAGAAAACATATAAGATGAATTCTAAACATCATATTTAATTAATATTTTATCAATATAATCCAAAAATCTTGATTTTCTGTATTATAAATAAAATTAATCTCAATTAATTATTTTTTTCATGAAAAAACATCTTTTATATTCAAATGGGTTTTATTTTCATTTGTAATTCGTTTTGTAACAAATGAATATTTATATAAACATGTGTAAAAAATATTTTAATAATTCAGTTAATTTTTTTATTCTACTCATTTTAACGGCTAGGTGATAACGACCACAAAAAATAATATTATTGCCATATTTTTTTGGTATAACTGAGTCTTGCGTGAAATGTTAGATTTCTAAGAAACCTATTATTACCATTCAGGTACATTGTCTAACATAGTATCCCATTAAGGTAAAATTACTATATAATATATTAAATTAAAAAAATATGAAAATGTATTATTCTATAATTACATGGATTGTTAGATCCTCCCCCCTTTTTTAAATTTCATCCTCATAATTTTAAATTTGGGTTTGGTAATTAAGGTTTCATATTCCAAAATTACATTATTGAAATCCCAAATTGGAAAAATAGTCAATAAAACCATTACTTTATAATAAAGTGAAGTAAAAAAGGTCTCCTGAGATAATAAATAATAGGGTTTCATGTAGGAAAATGTTGATATGGAAGAGAAAATTAACCATAAATTCAAGATGGAGAGTGATAGAAAACATTTTTAGGAGAAAGTTAACAATCGCAAAACCCATAAATCTACAATGGGTTAAATTAACATTGATTTAGTAGTAAGAAAATTAAGAAGAAATATTTTTTTATTTTATGACCATTTTCATAGTGTGCATGAATTCATTTAATCCATTCACTAATAACATTAGTAAATATACTTACTTGAAAAGTATAGTTTCATCCTTTTATGAAATTCCACCACAAACACATATTTTTCTATAAACAATTAGTACTCAAGATGAATCAACTTCTATAGAATCACATAATCCACAACAGATTAACTATATATTTCTATTTTCATGAAAAATTATCAAAAAACAATTTTGTTTGTATAAGAGAGAACAATTATAAAAAATGAATGAACCATTGGATGATGAAAAATGGCTTTTAATGTCCAAAATTCATCTTTAATACCAAAATTTCATCATGGACCATCAAAAAACAAACTACTATTAAAATTTCCCAAAAAAATACAAAATTATGATTTATTCCATAAACTAAAAACAATTTGATTACATTCCCCTCCACGATAAATTTTAACATTTATCTCCAAATAACATCAAGTAATATTGAAGTCTCATACAAAAAAGTAATTACCCTAATACCATATTTTACAAGTTAGGTAAATCATTTCAATATATAACCTTAATGACTTTAAATCCAAAAAAAATCATAGATTTTGTCACAATAAAATTCAACAAGTACTAATAAAATAAAATTCCAAAAACAAATTATTCTTATTCCATCAATTATTTTAACTAAAAATTAATAATAATACTATCAAGGGAATTCATGTAGGATTGTGGTAGGTGAGAAATCCATTTCACCCTTCGTTTGGGGGTTTCATTCTTGTATCCTTGTTCGATGTAACATTTTTTCACCCTTCAAATGGGTTGTCATTTTTCAAAAACTATATATTTCCTATAACATTCCCAAAATATGATATTGTCAAAAATAATAATAATAGAGTTTAAGCTCAATTTTTTTCTCTTACCTTTCATTTATCATAAAAATATGTAATAACCCTTAATTACCTAAAAAAGATCAAATGATGGTTATCCATTAATTTATAATTATGTCCATATAAGGGAATTCTGCTTAAAAGAACATTTTCACATTAAAACATCAGGGTAACATTTTACACACCTAAAAATATCTTCAAAAGTACCCCCATATTGAAAAGATTGTTAATACATTTAAACATTTCCAAATATATAATTATACCAAAAATATTAAATCCTTTATATTTAGACATCTTTATATTTCAACATTCATCATAATATGTTAACTATGCATTTTCACCTTATCTATTAATACCTCATTCCTAATAATAAAAGATATGGATTATATACTCATGATTCATAAATATCAATCAAATAATGTTTTATAATTTATGTATAAGAAGATAGTTCATCCCATTAATCCCAATTTTATGATATTATTGAAGTTCCTTTTCCCGTTCAGTAGGTTTTCCTACTTTATAAAAGTAAACATTCACACCACATATGGTATTTCATCTTTTAAAAATGTTTTACTTGTTGATATCTTGAGTTAATATAAAAAATATACAATGGACTATAAATTGTTTTTGAAAATATTAGGTGTTGGATAACTCAAAAAATTTCTTACAAATGATTTGAATACTAATGGAGGTGTAAAAATCATCCAATAAAGATTTTACGATAACAACGATGATAAAATCATTAGGTGGGGATAAAAAGGTTGTGAAATATTTCATTCATTCCATCTTGAAAAATATTCCCCAATATAATAAAAATAATCATAACTTAATCAATAAATGAAATTTTAAAAGAAGAAACCGATGTTGGGTAAAGATAACATATTTTATAATACTCAAATCCATCATCCTACTTATATATCGGTTGTTCAGGTTTTGAGAAAATCTACCATATTTAACATAATATTCTAAAATGTTCCATATTATAATAACCCTGTTGTATATTTTTTATCATTAACCAACACCTGGATAACCTCATATCCTCTAATGTTATTTATATTTTTCCTTTCATACAATCTGTAAGGACCAATAATTAAATTTTATAAAATATTGAGGTAAGTAAGGAATTCAGATTTTGGATTTATTCAGGGTTAGAGTTTTAGAGAATTAGGCTATAATAATTACAGGAGAACTCAAATATTATATAATAGACCCTTCTACTCACTATCTACTTTTTCATAATGTAAATCATTCAAAAATAAATCATGATTTATTTTTCTTTATAAAAATATTCATAACATTCATCTTGACATCCTATTTTATATTACCCATACTTATATCCTACGAAAAAAATTTAAAAACATGATATTTTCACCAAAAGATCTATAGGGGTCATAAAAGAATGAAATAAACCATTTCCATGGAAATTTTAAACTCAAAAATACATTTTCACAAAATCATTATTTTTCCAATAAAAAATAAATCTTTTTTCATTACATTTGAAATCATATGATTTATTTAAAAGTTTATTATAAATCATTAATCATAAAGGTAACTTGTGGAATCAATATCATTCAAACATTATAGCCTCCAGAGGTACATATGGAGTGACCAGCATGGTTACATTTGGAATACCCATTACAATATATTCCCTAAATCTCTTTGGAGAACCCCAATAAGATTACTTCATCCAATTAACCAATACATTAGAGATCTATCACGGGATCATACACCATTAGTTTCTCCTGTATCCCCCGATATACATTAATAATTACCATGAACCGTAACATAATCATAATTCATAAAATAATAATACTGGAAAAATAACATTTCCACATTTAAATCATATTTCATATTTACAAGCGAAACACTCTTAAATGAAAATAGGTTGTTTTAAAATAAAATGGTTATGTTTTAAAGTAAAAATAAATACATAATAGTGACATGAAAAGTGTGAAATTTCATTCATGGCATATATGTTACAAAAAACAGTCCAATTTATTTGGATAATCAATCAATTTTTATAACCCAATTAAAACATTCAAAAATATTTTTTTAAAATCAAAGTGACCCATACGACATTGAAACATTTTAATGGAATTAACATTTTAAAAAATTAATTTCCATATAAATAAATACATAAATCCATTCTGAAAATGTGGAAATTAATGGGAATGAATTAAAAGAATAAATTATTTAAACATTTAAAATTATGATTTAGTAAAAGAGTCCCTTAACATTTCTTAGATTTAAAATATATGAACAAAAAAGTATAAAAATTTACAAATGACTAAAAAATATTATAGATATAATATACATATATATAATTTCAATTGGTTTGTATATACAATTTATAATAAAATAAAGGTGCATATCATTTAGAAATGTCTCAATGAATGGATATTGAGACCAAATACCATACCACAAGACTAACATATGTCATATGTTATTTATAGTGTTTAATAATAAAATTAGGTTCATTTATACATGATTTATGAACTTTTTCAAGTTTTTTATTCCATTTATATCACTTATTTATAATTTTATGACAATTAATAAATTATTTAAGTTCACATCACACATTTTGTCAATATTCCGTACTTGAGTTCAAAAATGAATTTAATATGAGGTAAAGTTTTCCATGTGTTCACTAGTACATAATATTCAAAATAATTTTAATGAAGTAATAATAAATTTATTACATAAAATATAATTTTGAATAAAACAATTGATTATGTTTATGAAAAATTAATGTTCAAATCCTTGAGATGGTAGGTCATACGTATGCGTGAGTAACATTTTCATTTTTCATTGATAATTGTTAAAATAATGTACTTAATATAATATTTTTAATATATAATAAAAACATTATTAATAAAATATTAATCATTTAAATATAAATATATATATAATAAAAGTGATATAGTGAATAAAAATGAATCAAATCGCTTCGTGGAGGTGATAGTTCACATGTATGCATGAACGATGTTGTCATTTTTATGTGCATGGAAAGTAAGAACATGATAGATATATTATTATCTTATAATGATTAAAAATTCATTAATATCAAATATGAATATTAATTAAATCATTATAACCATTCATGAGAGATATTTATGGAAAATAAATTATATCGGTTTATGGAGGGGTTAGTTCACATGTACAGATGAATGATTAATTCCATTCCCATTTGATGGAAGTGGAGATGGATTAATGTAGTGATATTAACATAATAAAATATAATTATATATATTATAATATATTTATTATCCCATCCTGATTGGAGGATTTTTTAAGGATGTGGAAGAAGAAATAAAATAGAAACCCTTAAATGAAAATATTATCATTCATTTTGATGATCACATTTCAAAATAAATTAGCACCTCTATGAATGGTTTTCTACAAAAAATAAGGCATAAAGAACGTAGATATATAATATATTAAGGGATTTTACAAGATCCTAGAATAACCAAATGGGGTTATATGTGTATGGTATATATAAGAAGAGCACCTTTTAATATTAGAGGGGGGGAACTCTTAGAATTATTAAAAGTATTAAATTAATATTAATTAATTTTCTATTAAAATTTTTTTAAAGATGATTTAGTAGTAATATAAGATAATCATGGGTATATATTAAATCATTAAATAAAAATTATACAATTTTATAATATTTTTAATCCTTAGCTTTCTGTTTTAAACCTTTTAATTATCAGCGTTTTATTTAATAATTTACATTTGAGAGTTAAAATAATTACCATATAATGTTGGCCATATAATGACTGAGTCATTAATGAAATTTATAGATATAAAAAAACTATTTTTAATAAATCATGTATTTTTTTTCATTTAATTAAATATTTTATATTTTAATATTTGAATTATGTTAATTTTGACACTATTCATTACATGACTTCTTAAAAACTCATAAAAACAAGGTTACAAAAAAAATAGTTTAACAGATTAATAAAATTTATAATTAATACATCAAATTCATGGATAACATAAAATATTTCAATTTATACTTATTTTAATTTATTACTACTATTTAGGTGAATATTCCATTAATAAATCTATTAATTCCTCATCATTGTGTTATAATTAAATTTTATTAGTAGATATAACAAAATATTAAATAAATTATCATGATATAGGTATTATATTTAGGTTAAAAAATTCTATTTAGTGTCAAATAAATCACTTACATTACACATTATTAAAATTGTTTTAGTACTAAAAGTCATATTTATGACTTCTTTGTTTTTACTTAAAAAAATGTTATTAATGTCATAAACACAACCATGTTGCTTATAATGAAAAAATATCAAACCAAGTATTGTATTGGTTGAACATATCACATTATATAACACCAGGAGAAGTGTTAGTGTAGATTTATATTATTATAATAACAGTTTAACCTTTAATTTCTTGATTTACCTATAACCGTTCTAAATAAAATACTTAAGTTATTATTCCCAAAAAAATTATTTTAATCCTATTAGATCAAATATTTTTCAATGATTAAAACAATTTATTCCCATTTCTTTAAATTAAATTCATAGATGTGACTAAAATTAATTTAAAAATTAATCCCATTAACAGATTGATGAAACAAGTTTTTAATGTAAAAACATTCAGATGTTCATAATTTTTTATATCCATTTCCAATTTCAAATTGATTACCATGTCCTAAATTAAATTAAATGATAGAAAATAAATTTAATAATAATTTAAATCCAATTTAAAGGATAATAATACTATTTCAATAAATTAGACAAAATAAGTTTTTAAATGAAACACATTATTTTTAACTATGTATTAAAATATGAAATTTATTAGAAAAATACTTAAAATTAAACCAAAGTAAATTATGATGTCTTGATTCCAAATAAGAAGATAATTGTTCATATAGAACTTATAAAATTGTTAATAATAGATACATAAAATAGGTGACCCATCAAAATGATGTTAAAATCCATTTTCTTTTGAAAAATTCACTTTTTATGCATTAAATTGAACTTTTCTTATATCATGTGTCGAAAACATATATGATTAATTTTAAACATCATATTAAATTTATATTTCCTTAATATTATCCAACAAGAGTGATTTATAATTTTATAAACACAATTATTTTCATTTTATGTTTTTTCAAAAAAAACATCATTTATATTCAATAGGTTATTATTTTCATTTACTAATAATTTGATAACTAGTGAATCATTATATAAACATGTGTAATGTTTTTTAATAATTATTTTAACCTTTTTCATTACGTCCATTCTAATGGCCAGACGAAAACTACAACTTAAAATAATTATATTACAATATATTATTTTTTTGTTATATCCCACCCATGCATGCAACGTAAGAATTCCGAGAAACCCATTGTTGCGTGTCTGGTACGTTATCAAAAATAGTGTCCGATGAAGGTAAAATTACTATCTAATTCATAAATATTAATAAATAGGAAAAATTATTATTCTATAATTACAAAGGATGTTACAAAAATACCATGTTTTTTGTTTTCAACTATATCCTATTCATTTTTATGATGATAATATTTTTATGAATTTTAAATTGTTTAATATAATATTATTTTCAATAAAACCTTTATATCATTTTTAGTAGTATTCATTTTTCCTACATTAAATTCAATAAGAAATAATTTATTTCAGATATATTTATTCAAATAATCCACTACTATGTAATACTTATTAAATAATATCATGGAACACAAATTTTTTTGAAAAGAATATTACCTTTAATAATTTTAGTATAATTTATTGCATGTTTATTAATTGAATAAATACAATATCAGTGATGTGTAACAATGTAATATAATTATTCTATCAATTTTTTTTAAAATAATTTATTGTTATAAAAATAATTATTTCATATATCAAATAGAAATTTATAATTGAATATATGTTATGTTATTCCATATGTGAAAATTTTAGAGAGATCCAATTAAATAGATCAACATTTTGTAATTTAAATAAATTTAAATAATATAAATGTCATTATAAAGGGATATTATATCAAAAAATCCATATTTATAAATTTGAGATGGATATGGTCGAGTTTATCATATAAATTGAAATTAATTCATGAATTAGGGTTATTTTTTAGTCCTTATCATATTATTTTTAACCTTAATGACCTAATTTACCCGTATGATTGTGAGAATTATTTATTGTGGTTACTATACCTAATGAATTAATGAAAGATAAATATTTAAAAAATTTAACTCATAATTCATAATACAGATTATTTTTTGTAGATTAAATTTAAATAAGTGGAATAAATTAATTTAAGAATAAAACACAAAATGATTTGAAAATGATTCTTTAGAAAAAATCATTTAAAGGTATAAATCCATTTTTATACTAAATTAAACAAAATATTGATTAAAATGAACTTAATTATATTATTAATAATATATTAGAGATAATTTTACTTTTAAATCATTAAAAAAAATTATATTCTCTAAATACTTGAATAAAATACATTTTTCAAAAAAAAATTAGTATTTCTCAATATTAATTGGAAAATCATAATTTTATTTCAAAATCCTAAAAATCCTACCATTGATAGTTTTGATTTTTTATATTCAAAAATATATTATTTTTATAAAATTAAATTCAAATTTCTTAATAAATAAATTACAATATTTTCTCACCAATATAAATAGAAAAAAAAATTCAGAAAAAATATTTGTATAAATAAAATTTCATTACTAAAAATAGAGTAATTATTTAAAAACATTTATTGAAAAATATTGGATTCATTTGGAAAAAATATAAATATTTCATAAAATCATCAATCCTATTCATACAATTCAATTCAATGGATATGTTATAACATTTATAATAATATTATGTGGATCTTTTAAGGTCATTGTTGTTTGTTGTATACACTATAAAACATAGTGTTCTTTTAAAATCTCAGGGTGTTACATCAGACACATGAAAATATTATTTAGGTACATTATTTAACATCTCTAAAATAGTCCTTAGATTTTAACCTATATACCACACTTAAAAACATACTTCATAACTCATAGAACGTAAACATAAGAAAGAGTGATATTATACACCCTATAAGGGTAAACATGAGAGATATCAATTAATGGTCACAAATAGAAATAAGTTATGAATAATAATATGAATTCAGGATAAAAGCATAAAATTTTAAAACAGAATCTATAATGGATAAAATCATGATTTATGGAATAAATAATATCATTTCAAAAGATTTGAATCATAACAGTAAAAATATTTAATAATCAATCATAAAAAATATGTTCATGCCATAAAAGTTGGGAACTCATTAGTATAAAAATCATTAAACATGCTGATGTTAAATGCCAACGAGCCTGTACCCGAGTGGTAAGGGCTCCTGCATGGCATCCAAGAGACCCAGGTTCAAAATCGGGTGGAGGAGAATTTCTGGGTTGCTGTAATAGTCACTGTACCAGTCACTGTTCTATACTGTAATAGAAACTGTAGGAGTAAATGTTTGGGGTTGTAGCAGGAGGAACTATTCACCCGACTTGGGCCTTCAGGCCACCGGTTTGGCCTTACGGGTCTCAAGGGCCATCGGGCCATCAATGGCCTTTGGGTCATAAGGTCCTTAGGGCCACAAAGAACATGGAACAACCCAGTTCACATAGAAGATTACCTAGTAGATGATCATATCAACAGGAGTAGTAGCCACAAGATGCAATGATAACCGGTTTGGATAAATTAGAGGGTATAGAACCAGCCATCAGGACCAGCCACCACTCCTCTTTTTACGAGGCAATGCTAGTTGATCTGAAATTGAAGGTGGAGAGATACATGATCAATGATGTAAAATATAGGGAGGAGAAGATGTAGTGGGTTGGGACTATGGGTCATGTAATGGGCATGGTATACCTATGAGCCTTCAGTTCATGTATATCGAGTCAGTCGGGCCTTGTTCCTTGGGACTACATGTCATGTACTGGATTCCCTTCAACCCTTTAAAGAGGTATTATCCATAATAAAATAAAAAATAAGGCCTTCGGACCATTCGGGGTATGTCGATGTTAACAATTAATATCATAAATTATTATTAGATTAAGGATCAAATCCTTCTTCACATATCATTATAGATAAGATATTAGAACCTGTTTCCCATAGTGGATCAAACATCCCTATTAAATCAGTTATCCTTAACTATTTCACATAGTCGTCTCATGAGATGTAAATATTTTCCCAATGAATCAGAGGGATATATAATTTTGGTCTCACTCATCTCCTAATAAAGTTTATACATATGTTTTTCATAATATCACGAAATATTAATCATACTATCATATCATAACACAAGAAAAGAATATGATTCATAAACATTTCAGTGTATCACAACCCATGGAAGAGAAATTATTTTATAAAACTATCATATTAATAATAATAAAAAACAAATATATAGAATAAGGATGTTATCATTGGATCTTATTCCTAGTAAATAACAAGAATCATCAACATATTCTATCATAGAATAGAGATTTATTGAAAATATCAAAGAAATATTTCATAGAAAAATAACATATTTTATCTAAAATAACATATTTAAAATCAAATTATTTCCAAAAATAATAATGAAAAATATTTCTTTGAAAATAACCATAAAAAAATTTGAAATTATGCTTCAAAATAGTTATTAGTCATGATGTCGGGAAATGGTTCTCATGTTGAATACGTTAAAACAAATATTTTATAATTTTTTTTGTAAAAATTCAAAAGTACCTCATTCAAAAAATGAAAATAATATTCTATTGAAACATTTTTAAACAATTATAATAGGACTAAAAATGACTTTAAAAATCATTAGTTAACTTTAAAACATCTTACAATTTTTTTTAGATAAAACATTTACATGGAAGAAAAGTATTCTTGACCAAAGAAGAAATAAAGTCTATTTTTCTTAAAACTATTTTCCCAAAAATTTTAACTACCAAAGAGACTAAAATGGTAATATTACTTAAAAATTTACTTAAAAAATATATGATAAGAATAATAAAGTCATCTTTAAGTTTACTATCATATAATTTTCTGAATGGAAATTCAAGCATAAACAATGCCGATTAAAATGGGATTGAAACAAAAATACATTACCTCATGTCTCGTTAGGATTCATTCATGTAAAAAAATTTGGCATAATTAATATTTATTTTTAAATTAGTTTTATATAATAATAATGATACATATCATTCCATATATTATTTACTTATGACATATTATCTCCAGTTAATTAACAATTTGTTATTAAAATTACTATTCCTAGTGAAAATTACTTCATTTTTCTTTCATGTTTTTTTAGAAATCCCAATACATATACATTTATTATGGATAAATTATCTCAATAATGTAAATAATTTTATTATCATAATATGTAATCATAATTTATATATTATTATAAATATTTATATAAGTAGTGATGAAAAACGAATTTCATCACATTATGGAGATGGTAGTTCATACATACACATGAATTATGTTTCTATTTTTTTGGATGGAGTGAATGAAAGGTAAATTATTATTAAAAATTATAAAATAATTATATTAATATATATAACATATATATCCATTAAATTAATTCCTATTACAATCCATGTAATCAAAAGTGAAAACTCAATCACTTATCTTCATGGAGGTGGTAATCCACACATACACACGAGAGACACTATCATTTTCCAATGTATTGGAAGAAAGAATATAATGGTTGTTCCATAACCATAATTACAATTAAGTATATGGAATATAATTAATTAATTATTTAATAATTGATTACATATATTTAGATGACTTATATGAAGAAATAAAAAAACAAATACAGCGTAAAGATTTATACCTCTTTGTTGAGAATACTTCATTACCTTTCAACATAAGACTTGAAATGATCTCATTTTATAAATGAATGAAATTATAGGATGTTGTTAAGGAAAATATGTTTATATTATAATTTTTATTTTATTACATAAATGCATAAAAATGTTCCAATAATGGTGGAGAGTAGTAACCCTTTTTTATGGGAGGGTAAGGGTACTCTAGGAATCACATAAAGTACTAAATTAATACAAATTAATATTCATAGAAAATCGATCTAAATTGATAAAATTAAGAGGATAAATTAGTATTAGTCTAAATAATTTCATAAAATATAATTTTTTATATTTTTTCTTTATATTTTCATCCCCATCACTTAGATTGAACCCTCATTAATCATATTGACAATTATCGTGATATCAATGTTTTCTACTCTTTGGGGGTAAATAATGTCACTATAAAAGGATATGTGACTCATAAATAGACCATATTTGATATTTTAAACTATATAAAATTCAACTTAAATTAGTTATATTTTTTGTATACTAAAACCTTAAGTAAAATATTATTTATTATAAAATATCATTAATGTCATTTTTGAAAATACATCAAATATTCTATTATAATTTTTGTATAAATCATGTAAAATGGATCCCAAATGACATGCATTCGAATATGATGAATATATTGTATTAATATTATATTCCAATAAAATATTTATATGTTTATATATAAGTTTTATCATTATCATTTAGTTTAACCCCCTGGTTAATGAATTTTAACCTTAAACATGTAATAAAAATCTCCATAATAATGGTTTAAAATTTAACTTATATAGTGATAATTATATCATAAATGTCATCAGAATGATATTCATGGCCATTTGTCATATTAATTTTAATATTTTTAAAATTTTATGATTTTTAAGTTATTTAATATTATGTTATTTAACATAAAATGTATTTTCTGTTAATTTAAGAACTATTCACATATTTTGACTTGGAAAATAACATGACTATAATGAAATAAATATATAAAATTTTAAAAAATGAGTTTTTTTGTTATATTTTTATTAAAAATTATGTAGAAATTTAACTCACCCAAAAAATATTATTTTTATTATATTTTGAAGAATTAATTGATTTTTCTATAGCTTCTACAAGAATTATTTTAGTGTTTTATATGAATTTAAGGTCATTATTTCAGAACTGAAAATTTAAATCAAATTACCAAGAAAAAAATATAATTAATATTTAAAATATCTATTTCTAAATGAATATAATTTATTTTAATCCTCGTCAGAAAATATTTTAGATATTAATACAATGTGACATTGTTGACATATCTTTTACATAAATATTATAAAGGTAAAAGACAATATAAAAATAAAAAAGCCCATATTATTAAATTTTGGATGAAATGTACTCATATAATAAAATAAATGATTTATTAATTAATATTATGTCTTATCAAAATAGATTTAACTATAATTAGCTCATTGTACCTGTGTTGTGGTTATAAAAATTACTATAGATAATATTCATATTGAACAAAAAATAAAGGGTCTTATTTAAAAAATTTCACTAACTTATTAAAAATATAGAATTCATTTTTTCACAATTAAATTTATATAATTTGATGAGAATAATTTAGTATAAAAATGAAAAATATAACAAATTTTTTTTATGATAAACGCCATTTTATGTGTAAAAATGATTTTATACCAAATGAAACCATTAAAATGTATAATATTTAATTAATAATCCTATAAAATAATATAATAAAAAAATTTACATTAAAAACATGTTAAAAAAGAATATTTGTAAATTATTGTACAAAAAATACAAGTTTCAATGAATTTGAATATTTTCACTATTTTCTAGAAAACTATTATTTTAAGAAAAACACCAAAAAATCACCCTAATATAATTTTATTCTGATGATTTCAAATATGATATAATTTTTGACAAATTTAATTTCTAGATTTTCCTTAACATACATATAATATTTGATCTATAAATACCATTTTTTTGTAAAAATGTAATTTTGAAGAATAAAATTACCGAATAAAAAAATGAGTGCTTATTTTAAAATAATTTATTACTGTGCATGCTATATATTCTAATAAAGAAAATTTATTTTAAAATTTCATGTTTTTACAATCCCCAACATTAATAAAATAGATCTTCATAATTTGAACATCCACTTGGAAATAATGGAATGGTTAATTGAAAATTTAGTTATTGAATTACCACATTGTAAAAACGTTTAGTAACCTTAATCATGAAAAGAGAGAAAGTTAAATTTACAGTTCATTTGGAATAACACACAAATATGTCTTTTACGAGGAGAAATTTTTTTATAGGTGAATATATAGACATGGATGGAATTTATTGTCCACAGAATAGAGAGTTAAAAAAATATCATTGATCATAAGAAAGTGAATGATCATTAGATTGTAAAAATACACAATACTGTAAACCAAAGAGCTTCTAAAATGACCATCGATACATCATAAAAGATGGTAACAAGATAAATTTATTATTTAGAGATCTATTTCCTTGATTGTAGGAATTCATTTACTATCTAGACTAAGAACATAATGAAATATAATAAAAAAATAGAATTTCATCCTTTAATCATCTTTGACCATAGTTTCATATGTTTCTCCAAACGAAGGGTAATAAAGATGATTTTTTTAATTCATAAGTAACTAAAATAAAAATCTAATGGACCATAAGATTCCATAGAATCATGTCAAGGTATTACTTCAATATTTTGGCATTAACTAAAACCAAAAAAGGTTAGCACAAGGTATGTTAATTTCTAAACTAAATAATTCTTTATATAAATATCCAATGATAATGTTCAAGTTAAATAATTACATAAATAAATATTCATTTATTAAAAATAAAATCAACAATAAGGAATATTTTATTAATAAATTTTTATCCTACCCTTTGGATTAAAACATAATAACCATAAATCTATTCATACCAAATAATATTTCATGTTAAATAGCATGTAAAAAAGATGGGTATATATACCTGAAACAAAATCGTTACATACCCAAAAAATTTAATGTAGTGAACTTTACCAAAATATCATATTCCTAAAATCAAAGGGTTACCATAAATATAATGGTTACCAATGGGTTACATATACCTGAAAAATTTTAATTTTCTTCATTATTGATAATAATTTATGTTAAATAACATGTTAAAAAAGGGTTACATAACATGTTAAATAACTTGTTAAACAAATTGGATACCTATAAAAAATATCATTAATAAATGTGATAAATCACTATATAATATTATAATGTAGTTAAATAAAAAAAATATCATGAAAAAAATTTGGATACAAATATGAAAGGTAATATTCAACATTAATATAAATATTTGGAAATTATCTCCTTGCCAAGGAATCATTTTAAACCATTAATTTTATATGTATCCCACAATCCAATTTACCAAAATTAATACAAAATCAAATAATATAATTACCCAAAGAGTTATGTAATCCTAAATAGAGTGTTCTTATTAAATCCTTGTAAATTTTTCAAATTACCATTAATTCCGAATACATAAAAACTCAATAGGAGTATCTATGCCATTGAAAATTTGATAAACCTTAAACATATTTACCCATGATGTCATCCATAATCTCAATTTGACCTCACCTGAAAAAATATATGATTCCATAAATTAATGCTTACCTTATTCATTAAATAAAATATAATTCTATTAAATATATTCCCTAAATACATAGACTCAATAAACGAAATCATATATGACATAAATCACTTTTTCATTATATTAATAACCAATTTCAAGGTATCTAATACTATCCCATTTACATCAAAAATTTCAATCACCTGTTTATCCAAATTAAACATCATCAACATACCATTAATCAATTTTATTGGTCATCGATACAATTTAACATATAAATGAACAACATCATTTAGGGTTCCGTGATTGCCATTATTGGTGGTGTAAGTCATGATAAATCTTGGTAAAATCCGGATGCACAACCCACATCAACGCACACGACTCGTGAATCAAATTATCTTATATTTATGTAGGATCCCAAATGTTTCCAGGACTGAATAATATCTAATTATCATCAATAAACCAACCCATAGGTGGGATATCTCCTATAACACTCTCCCATGGGACCAATCCAATATAAAATGATAACTATCTCATATTAAATCTCTCCCAAAGTGAACATTTCACTGATAATAAGGCAAGTACAAATTTTCATGATAATATTAAACCTCCAAATTATCTCATAAAATAGGTCCATAAGCTTCCACTCATTACTAGGATTAAAAACATATTGTGTTTATGTCCTCAGGATTAGATCATCGGCAAACACATTTCCCTTTGAGGTGAATAATAAAGAACCAGGTCAAATGACATTAGGTATTGAATCCACCATCATTAACTAAGATTAATGTTAAGATATGTAATGATGTACTTGAGGATTTTTTGTTTCGTATATACCACCAGATTATCTCCTAGAAATTAAATACCCTAATAGTGGAAGTCAAGAATGATAGTTCTAACTCTGGATCGTGTGTTAGGTAGTTCCTCTTTTTAGGCCTCAACTGATGAGACTCGTAAGCCATGACCCACTCCTCTTTCACCATAACTTCTCCTAGATTGATATATGATGCATTACAATACACATTATATCTTCTTCCAAGATATAGAAGAATAAAGATTGGTGTTACAATCAATCGCCCTTTCATCAACTAAAAGTATTTCTCATTGGCTTATGATGATATAATCTTCTCCCCCTTCTTCATCAAGCCCATAAAAGGTGTTTCTAATCAATATAAGTATGTTATGGAGTTACCATAATAATTTTATTTCCAAAAGAAAGTATATATATCAATGATGATCTGGGGATGCTCCCAAGAAACTATAGCCTAAACGCCCTGACCCCAATTACCCAGAGTAAGTGCATTATTTTAATACATTTTCATGATTACCATGAATGACGTCCCGAAAGACAGATCATTTTTACAGTATTGGAAAATAGATTATTTAAATAAATATTACATTGCATTATAAAATGAAAAAAAACAACTAAATTGTCTCCATTGACAACATTCATATCCTTTATACTACAACTACAGGTTAGTCATAATATACTTCTTCGCATCCTAGGAAAAATAAACATAGAAAGGGGTGAGATATGCTGCTCATTAATGATAACAATATAGAGAAAACATTCACATATAAGCATAAATATTTAAGGAAATGTATAAAACCAAATAACCCTTTAAAACATAAACATCAGCATAATATGGAAAAGTTAAATCCAATAATTCATTTTACTTATTCACATGGATATTCTACTAGTCGAATAATCACATGTAATAATAATAACTAATTTTATAATGATAGAATGCATAATTTCGGACTTCATAACCACATAGTCATGGACTTGTTCCAAGACTAAATATAAGATTTTTTCAAGGCTATGTGCCAAGAGAATAGTTTGTCTCATGATACCTACCTATGCATGAAGGAGCTTTAGTGGTCTCCACCCGTCACTTACTAAGTCCAATGCATTCTTCATATGAAATTGTTTAAACATAACATAAAAATTCCTATTAAAACGAGCATATGAAATGTCGATACTTTATCCATAAACCATGAATGGTATAAAAATAACATATCCACAGTCAAATATTTCACAAAACCTTCAACATAATATAGAATATTTTTATCATAATAAATCAACCATGATCAATAATAATATCATGTAAAGGATGTTTGCATAGTTGAAAATGATATGTAAAAATCATCGAGATAAATCTCCCTTTTAAATGAAATAGTTTAAAAGTGAAATAAACGAATCCAGTTAAAAGATATCATTGAATCATATTTTCCCATACCGATTTGAAACTTTTGAATGGAATTAACATTTTAAAACATTCATGTCTATATAAATATTTCCATTAAACCATTTTGAAAACATGGACATTAATGATAAATGTTTAGAAGATTAAATCATTAAAACATATAAAATGATGTTTTAGTAAAAATTATCTTAAAAATAATCCATTTTAACACAATTTTATGAATCATGGTCATGGATAATAAATATTTCCCAATAGATACTTACGTAAAAACAACCTCAGATAATAAAGAGACTGTGAAATTAACCCTTACCTTGCACTTTCCATTGGTCTAGGGTACATTTATCCTCCTGTATAATGACCATATTATGTTATTATATTATAAAAGAACCATATTAATATTTATTAGATAATATATGATTCATTTACGACTTTATACTACGCATTTAATAATGAATTTTATTTTAAATTAACATTTTTGGTAATAATCGCTTTCTTTATCATACATGTTTTAACTTGTTATTCGTGTTCGTATCATTTAGATAATGATTTAAATAAATATAGAATATAAACCATGATTTATATATCATATTTATATAGAATGTAAAAATTTATAATAGATAGATATATGAAATTGAAGGAACCGTTTATGGAGACAGTAGGTCGTACGTACGCATAAACAATGTTTCCGTTTTCATATCGTATTGAACGATAGTAAGTGAATAAGATTTATGTAAGTACATAAATACATATATATATATATATATATATATTATATAAAGTAGAATTATTATGTCATATATTTTATACTTATTGACAATATGTATTTTTATAATCATCGTTTAATGGCGAATGTGAGAATGAATCAAGTCGCGTCATGGAGACGGTAATCCATACGTACACATGAGTGAAAATATCAATATATTGATAGTGAAATTGTATGTAATTTGATGGTATATCATATGTAAATAATAATTAACATGTAATATTTATAATTAAAATCAGTTATACTCATTATTATACCCATGTAAATAATTAAGTATTTCAATAACAAACTACACCACGATGTAGAGACGGTAAGCCTTATGTACACATGTATGATGACTTTTTCATATATAGGATGTATAGAATAACAAATATGGTTGTACCATACTTATAATAAAATTAAATTATGTAGGATGTTCTAGAGTTATTATTTTGGAATGGAAAAAACAAAGAAACAGGAAGTGGAAGATGAAAATAACATAAGAGAGGGTGGCGAAATTATTATCTCTTCCTCTGGTGTTTCATTTTGAGTTGATCAAAAGGGCTCCATAGGATGGCTTTATTATAAATTTAAGGACTCTAGGATTTTGTGAGGTAATTTGGTAGGATATTTGGATAGGGGTTGGGCGATCCAAATGGATTTGGTGGTGTGATTTTGAGAGAAGGGGAAGTATGATTTTATAAGAGAGGTGAGGATCACTTTAGGAAAAGTTTAAAATATTATTTTATAATAAATTAATTTTATGTTTCTAATAGATATAAAATGATTTATTTCGAGTATATGGTGAGGATGGGTCGAAAACCACTCAACCAATAGGTTTTAGACCGGTTTAGGTCACCATATTATCCTAATCATTTAGATTTATCTCTTAGTTAAATATTTTTACTATTATCATATCTTCTTTTATTCTTACACTATATAGTTAATAAACATACTATAAAATTACAAGAGAACATAAAGTGGTTAATTAACGACATATATAATATTATTTGAACCCTTATGCTAAACCTTCTATTTTTAGGAAAATTATATCAACCAATAATATATTATTTTTTTTAAAAAATTAATTTATGTGAATTTTCACATTATTAGGTATTTGGTATTTTTTAAAGTAATAATAAATTGATTACATTGAAAAATATACAATAAATCAACCCTAACATGTCATATTCACCTAAAAAAATTTATGTCCTAAAAACATTGAAATTATATTTATTTTAATATTTATAATATTATTTATTTGATTCATTCATTAACAAGGTAATCACTGCATCATCATTGTTTCATAAGAAAATTAAATTATTTAAAGTCTAAAAATTATAAATAAAATAATATTATGCTTGATATTTTTTTAGATTTATAATTAATATTTATAGTCAAATTTATATTGTGTGTAACCCTGTATTAAAAATGGATTAGTTATTAAACTTTGAATTTATCACTTTTAACTCTTCTTTAAATAAAATAATTATAAATGTCATAATCCAATCCAAGTGGACCAAAAGGAAAATATTTTATCCCTAAGGTTGTTTTGGTATAAATAAACTTATCCAATATAATTATGACAAGTGAAAGGGTAATTATAATATCATTTTTACCTTTAATTACCCAATTTACTTTTAGCCATGGTAAATAAAAGTCGAAAGTTACTATTCATCAAAAATTATTTTTATCTTATTGAACCACATTGTAGTTAAAGATATCAACCAGGTCTCTTAGAGATTTTATATTCAACTCCTAGAAGCATTAAAATTATATTTTAGTCAAATTTGCAAATTCTCTTATAAAGAGGGTATAAGAGGTTAAAAAGATCAATAAAATTTGATAAATATAATTTTATTATAAAATGACTCTAATAAAATAAATTGAACTTATATATTTATTTTATATCTATTTTTACTTGAAATAAATTTAAATAAAATAAATAAATATTTAAATAAAAATTTGTTTTAAATAATAATGTAGTGTTTTTCACTATTCATAAAAAATTGAATGTTTTTAGAAAAATACGAAAAAATCACTCAAAGATAAAATTAATATTCCGAATTCAAAAATGAAGTCTATTTTAGCAAATTCAACATATAGAAGTTTCATTTATTAATTTAAAATCGATTCATGTTGTCAAAACCAAAAATCGTGTTTTTAAAAAGAAAAAACTATCAAATGATTGACATGTGTTTATGTTAAATATAAATGTGAAATTAATTATAATGACCAAAATTGTATGAAATTATATAAATATAATCTAATTATACTTCATAACCTTTCAAATTCATAATTTAACACTATAAAGTATTTCTAATAATAATGTCCTTTTCAATAAAAACAATATATTTTCCACTATTCGTTAAAATATGAATATTATCTAAAATGATCAAAAAATTTATCAAAACTAAATTTTTATGTCATTATTCTAAATAAGAATTTAATTTCATTAAATTTAATATATAAAAGTATCAAATATTGGTTTTCAAAAGGGTTCTCCATTAAAAGGTGGAAAAATTATATTTTTTGAAAAATACTTCTTTTATCTAAAGAAATAAATGTGTTCTCATACTATGTATAAGAAACACATAATATGGTTTTTAAAATTATAAAGATTATATAAGATTAAAAATTAAGTTAATACTATTTATAATTGATTTTTGACCGGCTAGTTTGGTTAGTTGTGGTGCGCTCGAACTTGGTGTTGCATGTAGTGCATGCTATTGAATTAATTTAATGAGATAACGTACAATGAAGTCTTGGGGTGTTACATTCTACAGACCTTCATGAAATTTATTCCTCTCAATTTCAATTTTTTCTTCAAAAATAAAATGTTAAAAATTTAAAAATACCCTTCTAGAAAACCCACATCAGCAATTGGGTAAATAAAATTTAGTCTTAATAAGAGAGAAAGGGAATGAAAAAGTTTCCACCAAATTATGAACTCGGTTAGGATATCATTGGTGTAAATTAGAGACACATAATTTGACTGAAAATTTAAATATTTTATAGGGATTGATAGAGGTTATCAATCATAAAAAAGTGTGAATTTGATGCTCTAATATCCATCAATCAACGATGATTCAAAATATCATTAGTTCAAAAAAAACATAAGGTATTAGGATAACACCTTTCTGGTTTTAAGACCCCTTTCCTAATGTTTAAAAATTAATTTATTCATATAATAATAGGGAAAAAATATACTTGACATGTATAGTTTCATCCATAAACTAATTCCTACCAAAAAATCCTCTCTCACTACAAATGATGAAAAAATTCAAAAATATTCTTTTCATCCTAATCATATAAGGTTCAAAAAAATGAATTTATAAATCATTTTGAGACTATTAAAAAAACTAAATTATAAAAACTCTGACATCACATATGTAAGTGGTAGGTGATCCATCCTCGTAGCCCATTAGTTGTGGGTTCAGGTCTCACGGCCTTGCCAGATGCGATGAGTTGTCACCCGACCTTAGGGTTGTCCTTTTTAAGACTATCCAAAAATAATCTCAATAAATAATTTATTCTTAACAATAGTATCCAATATCAAACATAATCAATTCCAACATTTATACTTATCCAAAATACATCTATCCAAACTCACAGTCCAAAACATAGAAGGAAGGTGAACACAATGATGATCCTTTTTTCCAGGTAATAACATGTGAATAACTTCATCATGTATTATTTTAAAACACTCTAACACCAAGAATTACCATAAAACATTATTGATTACATTCATTCTCACTTATTACTTATAGAATAATGTATATTCTCCTTCTATCCAAAAATGATGTAAACTCCAAAAATGATAGAATATACAAATCATTAATCAGTTTCAAGGTAGTCAAGAATATCCCATATAATTTATCCAAATAAATAATATATTATTCTAAAATCACTACCTCAATATCAGAACCATATTATGATTTATCATTTTTTCGACCATATATTTTCAACAATATTAACCTGTTGTTGATTCAATTTTCTTGTTTCTACACAATCTCATGTCCTTAATGAAATAGTACTACTATACAATCATTTTATACTCAATAATTATTATAACATGTACATCATTAATACAATATTAAAATGACACAATAATTTAATAACAACATAATAAATCTAATCATTACCCTTCATCTTTTGTATTATCATAACTTGATTGTTATCCAATAGCTGCATTTGGCGTATACTCTAATAATTTGGACATTGCTTCACGTAGTGTCCCAAATCCTTATAGATGAATCATTGTACATTTGAAACCTTTTTCTTACCCTTGCAATCACGTACTCGGTGTCGTTTTTCACAACACTTATAAAAAACTCGGATTACATTCATTTATTTACCTAGGTGATTATTTCCACAGTTATCACATATATGAAAAACCTTGTTTCCCCTCTTCCCTTTATCCATACTTCTCTCTTCCATCCTTTTCTTCCCTTTCTTCCCTTCAAATCTATATGACTTATAGAATACATTACTTATCTTATTTAAAATGATAACATTTCTTCATATGATGATAATACATGGGAGACTATTTCCCTTTTAAATATAGGCTAAATACCATGAATGATATGATCCTTCTTAATCTTTCGATCATTCATATTACTCGAATTCTCATTCCTTTTACTGGGAACCATTTCTATACAATGGCATACCCAATGTTAGTATATGAATCCCAATGCATAATTCCAAACATGTAAAATTCCTAACATAAATTGAAATGATTATGCATATAATATATAATCAAAAAATCTTTTCTTGAGGAAGTACTTACTCCTAAATCCTTCATAATGGATTTTAATGAATATGTGAATTATCTTAAGAATATCCCTCGAGAGTGTCGTAAACAAGAGTGCAGGAAGGCAAGTTGTCATTTACCAGGATACCTTAGGTCGATCCCAAAACTCCTTGTCAGAGTTTTCACTCATAGGTACATCTGTGACAAATCCGCCTCTACTTGCTCATATCAATACAAGGATTTGTTGACCGGAAAATACAAAAAATCTCTACATTAAAAAAATTTAAGGAAGTTCTTCTATACTAATCCTCAAAGTCTATATTAGGTTAATGATCTCTAATTATAACTTATCTATATCTATTTCAATGGGTGTTACTAAACTTCCTCTGATACAAAATGTAATGCCACTACCATTGTTACCTAGAGTCGGTGCATTATTTTATTACATAGGCATGATTACAAGGAATCAAATCTCATAGGACCAATTAGTTTAGTAGTCTTGGAAAATAGATTAAATATATGATCGTTAAACTATATTATACAATGAAAATCAAAAACTACATTGAATCCATTGGACACATTCATATTCTTTATACCATCCCAACAGGCCAGTCAAAATATACTTCTTTGCATCCTTGGAAAAATAAAACATATAAAGGGGTGAGCTCAGATGCTCGGTAAAGAGAAAAATATATCAAAAACATTCATAAATAGGAATAAATATTTAATTTAATGTATAAAACTATTATAATGGCCTTTTAAACATAAATTACAGCATAATAAGGCAAATATAAATCAAATAATTCCATTTACTTATTCACATAGATATTCTACTAGTTAAATAATCACATTTAATATAAATATCTAGTTTCATAATGATGGAAGGCATAATTCCAGAATTCATTACCACATAGTCAAGGCCATGTGCCAAGACTACAAATAAGATTTTTTCAAGGCCTTATTTCAAGACACTAGTATGTCCCGTGAGACCTACCAATGTATCGAGGAGCTATAACAGGCTCCACCCGTCACTAATTAAGTCTAATGTATTCCACATATGAAAAGGTTTAAACATAACATATTCATTTGTATTAAAACTATCATAGTAAATGTCAACACTTAACCATAAACCAAGGATGGTATAAAAATAACACATATACATTCAAACATATCACAAAACCTACAATACAATATGGAATATTTTTATTATAATAAATAAACCTAGATCAAGAAAAATATCTCATAAAGTATGTTGACATAGTTGAAAATGAACAGTAAAAATGTTTGAGAGAAATATCTCTTTATCATGAAATAATTTAAAGGTCCTATAAAGGAAGTCATTTAAAATATAATTCTAAATCACAGTGTCCCATACCACTTTGAAACATTTTAAAGTAATTAACATTTTAAAACATTCATGTCTATATAAATAAATCCTCATAACCGTTTTGAAAACATGGACATTAATGAGAAAAGGTTATGAAGAATAAATATTTAAAACATTTAAAATAATGTTTTAGTAAAAAGTCCATTAAAAATAATCCCTTTGAACAAACTTTTATGAAACATGGACTTCGAAAAAAAATATTCCCTAGTAGATACATACGTAAAAACAACCTCGGATAATTAAGAGATTATGAAATTAACCCTTACCTCGCACTTTCTATTTGTCGAGTGTACATTTAACCTCCAGTATAATGACAATAGTATGTTATTAAATTATACCAGAACAATAATCATATTTATTATATCATAAATGATTCATTTATGACATTATAAAACCTATTGAATAATTATTTCCATGTTAAATTAACATTTTGTGTAATAATCAATTTCTTTATCGAACTTGTTTTGATGTGTCATTCTTGATCATATCATTTAGATAATGATTTAAATACATCCAGAATATAAAAAATAATTTATATATCATATATATTTATAATTTAAAATTTATAATAGATATATATATGAAATGGAAGGAACCGTTTATATTGATGGTTGGCCATACTTATGCATAAACGATGTTTCCGTTTTCATATCATGTTGAACAGAAGTAAGTGAATAAGATATATGTAATACATATATATATATATATCTACATTAGTATTATTATTTCATATATTATATACTTATTAATAATATATATTTTTACAATCATCGTTGAATGGTGAATATGGGAATGAAGCTAATGGTGTCGTGGAGACGGTAATCCGTACGTACGCATGAGCTACAATATCATTATATTGACTATGAAATAGTATGTAATTTGATAGAATATCATATTTACAGAATCATTAACATGTTATATTTATTATTTACATCAGTTATACTAATCACTATACCCATCCAAATATTGAAGTGTTGGAATAACAAACTACACCACGACGTGGAGATGGTAAGCAGTACGTACGCACGTATGGTGAATTTGTCATTTAGAGGATGGATAAAATAATGAATATATTTGTACCATATATAAAATAACATCATAGTATATAGGGTGTTATCTATATATTATTTTGAAATGGAAACAACGAAGAAAGATGATGTGCAAGATGAAAAGAACTTGAAAGAGGGTGGTGAAATTATTACCTCTTCTTTCAGTGTTTCATTTTTAGTCGATCAAAAGGGTGCCTTTGGTTGGCATTCTGATCGAAGTAAGGACACTAGGTTGATATTACATAAGTTGGGAGGATATTTGGGATGGGTTTGGCCGAGCCAAATGGCTTTGAAGGTGTGGTTTTGAGAGAAGGGAAAGTACCCTTTTATAAGAGAGGTGAGAGTCACTTTTGGAAAAGCTTGAAATATTATTTTATAATAAAATTATATTCGGTTTATAATGTCTAAAAATTATTTATTTCTAGGATTAGGTTTTTATGGGTCTAAAACCACTCAACCAATATGTTTTAGACAGGTTTAGGTCACCATATTATACTTATCTTTTATATTTAACTCTTAGTTAAATATTTTAACTTTTACCGTGTATTCTTGTATTTGTACACTATATTGTTAATAAACATACTATAAACATACAAGAGAACATCAAGAAGTACATTAATTACATATATAATATTATTTAAGCCCTTTGGCCAAAAATTAGATTTTTATGAATATTATATCAACCAATAATGTAGTATTTGTTTTTAAAATTAAATTATGTCAATTTTGACATTATTTGGTATTTGGATTTTTTGAAAGTCATGAAAACATTATTACATTGAAAAAGATACATTTAATCAATCATAACATGTCATATGCACCTAGTATATTCAAGGATTTCATAAAAACATTGAAATTATTTTTATTTTAATATTTGTATTACCATTTATTTGATTCTTTCATTAATAAAGTAATTACTAAATCATCATTATGTCATAAGCTAAATTAAATTCTTTAATGTCTAAAAATAAAAAATAAAATAAAAATATGTGAGGATTTTTTTATATTTAAAATTAATATTTATAGTCTAATATATATTTTTTGAAACCCTATATTAAAAATCGTTTAGTTATGAAACTTTGAATTTAACACTTCTAACTCTTTTTTAAATTAAATAATATTAATTGTCCTAATCTAATCAATGTGGAACTAAAGGATCATATTTTATTCCTAAGGTTGTTTTTGTTCGATATACACTTATCCAATATAACTAAGACATGTGTTAGGGTAATTATAATATCATTTTTACCTTTAATTACTCGATTTACATTTAAACATTGTAAATAAAAGTCAAAAGTAATTATTCACCAAAAATTATTATTATCTTAATTAACCACATTTTACATACTGATATCATCTATATCTCTTGGAGTTTTGAAATTCATCTCACAGATACGTTAAAATTATGTTTTATGTAAATTTTCTAATGCTCCTAGAAGGTGGGTAAAAAAGGATAAAAAGTTCAATAAAATTTTATAATTTAAATTTTATTAAAAAATGTATCTAGTTAATTACATTCAACTTTTATAGGTATTATATATCTATTTTGACATAAAATAAATTTAAATAAAATAAATAATTATTTAAATAAAATGTCGGTTTTAAATAATAATGCACTTTTTCACAATTCATAAAAAATGGAATGTTTTCAGAAAATACCAAAAAATCATCCAAAGCTATTTTTTATATTTAAAATTAAAAAATGAAGTATATTTTAAAAAATTCAAAACATATTTGTTTCATTTATAATTTAAAAATAAATCCCGTTATCATAACCAAAAAGCGGTTTTTAAAAAGTATGAATTATCAAAAGATTGACATGTGTTTATGTCAAATTTAAATGTGAAATTAATTATAATGACCTACATTGTATTAAATGATAAAAATAAAATCTAATTATACATAAAAACCATTCAAATGCATAATTTATCACTATAAATTATTTTTATTAAAAAAGTTTTTTTCAATTAAAACATAGTATTTTTCACAATTCGTCAAAATATAAAAGATATCAAAAAAGTACAAACAATTTATCCAAACTACTTTTTTATGTTCTTCTTCTAATGAAAAATTTAATTTCATAAAATTGAATATATAAAAATGTCCCATTTTGGTTTTAAAATGGGTTCCACATTAAATGGCGGCAAAATTGCCTTTTTTGAAAAATACATATTTTATCTGAAAAAATGAATTTGTTATTATATTATGTCTAAGAAACACATAATATCAATGTTTAAATTATATAGACTATATAATATTGAAAATGCAGTTAATACTATTCATAATTGCTCTTTGAATGACTAGTTTGGTAAGTTGTGGTGCTCTTGAACTTGGTTTTGCGTTTAGTGCATGCTATTGAATTACTTTAATGAGAAAAGGTACTATGAAATCTTTGTTTGTTACAATAGCTCTCACCTTCTATGTGTATACTGATACTTCGTCTCTATGATAATATTACCCAAGAAGTGAATATTATCTATCCAAAAGTGAGACTTTGTGATCTTAGCATATAAATGATTCTCTCATAGTATATTTTATACATTTTCAGATTTTTTGAGTAGTCATGTAAATTGTGATAATACCCCATGGTATCATCCAAAATAACTACTAAAATAATAATGATATGGATTGAATTCCCAGTTCATCAGTTCCATTAAAATTGCACACAAGTTCATATGGATGAATCAATTGACCAAATAATCATACAAGACATATATACTAAGAGAAAATATACGTGGTATATCTGATTGTATAACACACACTTGAGGATAAATTGATCTTAGAAAAATCTTACAGAAAAACCTTCCTCATCAAAGCAAGTCAATGATATTGACTATATAAGGAAATGGATACCAATTCTTAAATATAAGCAGGCTTAACTAAATATAATCCACAGAGAACATGTTGATACCCTCTAACTTCATGAAAAGAGGACCAGTGAACCCACAATAAAGAACTTGGTTATATACTACCCTTATATTCCAAATCCTTTAGATTCCATTTCTCATCAAGAAAAATAGTAGTAGTCATATTGTAAGGGATAATGGATACTAGTGTTGCTATATGAACTAGGTCTATTGAAAAATATACCCCTCACTCCAGTGGTATTCCTTAAAAGTCATCATAGATAAAATAACTAAAATTATATATCATTATTGACCAATATAGCAGATGTTTTCCCTTACCATCTTAATATATGCTAGAAATCTGAGTTGTCATCATACCCAGTCCATGATGCTCGGGTCCTACTCTGCTATCTTAGACTTCCCATTCAATATTAAAAATAAAAAACATTCCCTCTAGTGGGGGGAAGGTCACCCTTCAACAATAGTAGTCAACATAACCATAATAGGGAACCAACTATTTTATATTGATAATTATTTCAAATGATATCATCTTGATGATAAAGAGGCCCCATACGAAGTAACATCGACCTATCTGAAGGGGAACTCACTACACTGGCATACACTCTTTGATTGTATCCCAAAAAAAGAATCATGTTTCATCATTCCATAGGAAAAATAAACACCGAGTCATGGGTATTCATTATAGGAACTGATATGATGGAATGAGAATCACCTTTATTAATTAGAGTATATACTAACAAAGGGGATATTAGAATAGTATTGCCCATCATAGAATGTATGAGTCTCTGATCCTATGTTATCGGTTGAAATACATACATAGGAATTAAATAGTGGCCCTACATTATAGCCTAGAAACCCTTAGTTGGTCCACTCTATTATCATTGTAATTTTGGTGTCCTCCAACCATGGCCACAACCACATCTTTGGCCGAATTGGCCATTTACACTCTATCCCCCTGCTTAATGACAAGCTTCTAACCCCACACATATACATGGAGTTAGTGTATACCCTATGTCATTAGAAACTGGAGGAAAAACTCTTGAAAAGTACTAGATATGACCCATCTCACTACAATATTGGTACTTGAATCTCTCTTGTGTACACTAAGAGATCATATATCATGGTCTGACACACTCATGGAACCTCACATAGATAATTTAGTATGTATCCTAGTTACTAAAATCACCATGTGTTAGAAAAAAAAATTTCTTCTTAATGTTGGTTGATTTAGTTCCAGATCAAGGTGTCGATCTACGCTCACTCACACCCCTCTTTCACAGTTTACACTCCATGATAATCACCCGATTCAATATTTTATACACGATTTCATGCCAAAATACATTAAACTGTGGTTGAATTTCATACTAGATACCATCCTAAAATCACCTATATTTAGATAACATATTATCTAAATGAATAGGTGTGAAATGATAGAGCTAAATGAAATGGGAATAATAGTCCATGACTGATAAGACACTCTACTCAAAGGTCATAAAATCACTAGATATGTTGTAACCCAACATCATAGGAATGAAATAGTCATATAAATCCATAAAAATATCCATACAAACCATATCCAAATGATGATATGTATAATTAATAAAATCTCACCATCTCTTAGAAGAATCCATGAGTATAAATGTTGAAATATCTAAATTCTTCTTGGTAGGTGTTTCAAGATTCTCAAAAATCAACAGCACAAACCCTAGACATAACTCTACAGTCTGTGGATGATTGTCCCCCAAAACCTTGGTAGATTAAACTGTTGAAACTCACATTTCAGCTCTACCATATATAAGCTAGTTTGTGGGGATCCCTTTAGAGTTTTCATAAAACATATGAATCCCTCTCAAAACTAGGAATCGGTTTCCATATCAAGAATAATTAGTGGTGACTCATGAGTCACTACTATATGTTCTACTAATGACCTAGGGACCAAAACCTCTAGAACAAGGTCATTAAAACCATATTGGTGCATGAAACATGGACTTGGTGGCGTAATAAATCTACAAATTCCAAAAACACACCTCAAAACTATATTTTATAACTGTTGGAAGCACAAATATATGAATAAGATAGGTACAAGTCCCCCTATAAAAGCCACACTTGTTTTCTTTCCCCTAAGTCCATGTTTGGTCGACATACAAATCATAAGGAATGAAAGATACACTGCCAAATTCCCACAATTATGGTCATGTTATGGTAAAGTTATTTTTTATAAGGTAAAGGTCCAGGTATTGAGATCGGCTGATATTTATAGATTCAAACACCAATTAAATTGTAACAATATTTAATAGAGACCATTTCCTCTTAAAATTTAATTTCATTTTATGTTCATTTTCATTATATAGAAATTATCTTAAATTGTTTAATTATAATGATAACAATTCCCAATTTATAAGGACACATAATCCTTATAAATTGTAATTTGTTGTATATTTAATTATAACCAATTATTTATTAAACCATGTATGGAATGTTGGCACAATTTCATGAACATAATAATAAATTAACTAAAACATTCTATAATAAATTCATTCTGTAATATAAAATGGAATGTAATATATATCTAGAAGTTACTATGATGATGATGATGCAATACTTAATTACCCATAAGGCCTAGGGTGAAAATCCATAGTTATAAATAAAATTAAATATCATGTGCATAACCCAATGTGGAAATCAAGTCAACTATAATAAGAATAATTCCGAACAACTTGTCTCATCCCTAGTAATTTGGATTTTCATTATATTTGGGTTAGTAACATCCACACATATGATTGTGAACCAATCCTCAAACATCCAATATATCGTTTCTACAATCCCATAATAGAAAATCAAAGAAAATAAATCATATGATACCACATTGTGACTTCCCCAAACTGGTTCACTCAATAGTAACAAAACCCAGTTGGCCACATGACTTTAAGAGAACCTCATCATATTCCAAATGATACCGAAAATTAATTAGGGTTCATGGTGGTACAGTGGGGAGACTATTCCTTAACAATTAGGGTATAATGTAGTGGTGAAATCATGTAAATCGATAGAAGAAGCATATAAAAATATCTGAATAGAAAAAGAATATACATCCTTCATTTAAAAAACCATGTAATCACATCCATCAATTTCATATACAAAATGATCATATTGGAATGATTTACAAAAAAGGGAATATAGGTAGATAAAGAAATTGGTACACACATATACAAGTATACCAAATGAACCAAAAAGTCCAAAATACTATCTATAGATAGTATGGAGAGGCACAACTCAGTCAAGTTATCCCCCAATCCAATTCTAAAATCAATCAGATATCAGTATATAGGTGCTATACCCTATCCCTCCTAAATCTATGAAGCCGGTACATGTACTAAAATGAGGGTCGAGTAGGGTGTGATATAAACTTAGTAGGACACCTCCAATGGTGTCTAATTATATCTTGTATATGAATATATAATAAATAGTGTTATGGTAACAGAAAAATCATTAAATAATGTGTGATATATAAATAACACAAATTTTTATGGGTTCCCATGAAACACTGATCCTATACTACCTACATCAACATAAGCTAAAAAATATCTAAACAATCAATCCATAATGATTTAATTTATAATGTCCTATGACCTGAATCATAGCACAAGAATACCCCATGCATCTTATTTAGAACAATGTTTATAATAAGCTCTTCAGTAAAATGTAAATGTCCAAACGAATCCATGATTTTTCATTGTCTTTGAAGATGTGTCATATAATCATCACGAAATTTATCATTTCATGTGATGTAGTGCCTAAAAATAACAATCCTAATTTGGAACATAGATAACCCTCTTAAAATATATGAGCGCATCACCTTATAAGTCCATTCTAATAATTCGTCATTGGAACCCTATTATTACTCTAGTTGTATAGAGTCACTGTCGTGTGAGTTCATCCTTGGTATTCATCAATTGGATCCCAAGTGTCATTCATGGGTTAAATAATTATAATCCATCTGATTCTATCCTAGGAAGTTAATATAGGGATTCTAAATATCACGTTTATTGTAATAAAAACCTTCCTAAAATGTTCATCATTGGTAGTCCATGAAGGAGGGTATATATCTATCGAGCTCATACCTGCCAACTGACAAAGAAGTATATCCATGGTGTTCATATGAGAAACCATTTTTCACCAAAGGTGAATCATAGTATTTTCATTATAATAATTTAGTTAATAAATCTTGTAGATTCTATTTATGGGGATCATAAATTTGAACCCACATTTCACTCTCAACATGGTAATAAGAATAGTTATGGGTCAAAAAATAACCATTCCATTTAAATTCAAATTTAGTTCAACATTCCAATAAATTGGTTAATGCAATTTAACTCATCATAGAAGGTGGATCAAATCAATGAGTATTATTAGAAGGACTGGTATCACATTAATCCTTCCATTTATCTTAATTGCGCATTTGGATATAAATAACATCTTAACTATAAGATAGAAGGAAAATGACTAATGGGATTAGGGCATGGTATTCTATTACATAATTAATTTAGTAATTTTACATTTTATTTAATTCATTTCACATACCATAAGATTGGGGTAATAGAAGACTCCTAAAAAGGTGATTCAAATCATTGGACGCACATGGGGGTTTTATCCATTTAAGAAACACAGACAAAGGGTTATTTCAATTTGAGGCCCTCAACTGTTAATGATAATTTAATGGTTCTCACGTTTCACATAGTTTAAGCCTACATATTGAATTTATGAATCAATACATTTAATAAGCGACTCTCAGAAAACCCATCACATAGAAAATCAATATATATATATATATATATACCCTTAGAAATTGCGTGAAAAGAAACAATCTACCTACTTTATCATGGTAGTTGACTCATCTTCAGTTATTTCCTCTAATCTGGGCTAGAATATAATTAATAAAGAAAATATAAAAATGACCTAGAAATAGTGAATGTTAGCACACAACAAAATAACTCCATTGAGAGGAATAAAAATTAAAAATGGTGTAACATGAATAGAGAAATAACTAGTTCCTATTTAGAAAGACTGAAAACAACTCAAGTAGAGTCTGTATGGGAGTTATATAGAAAATCCAAGGTTATTATTGTATGGGAGCTTCAAATGAGAGTGATGACAGGAAAATATTTGAGAATTATTAAAATGTTGAGAGGGGCTTAAACACATAAATCCCGTTTGGGGAAAAGATTTATTTAACAATCATTAATGGGTGACATGGTTTAGAACCATGTTTTGAAAAAACGTGCACCATCCATGAAAGGATCACTTCCTAGATCCCCTTCTTGAATATTCATGGAACATGGTCAGATAAGCCATTTGCTGATAGTTTATTTTCTATCTGTTAAAATGTCTTTAGAAAATGCATGGGTATACACCATGAGTTTCGCTATTTCACCAAAACATGCGGCCTTAAATAGTGAAATAGAGCACATCACAAGACATTATCAAACCATGCATCCAAGGCCACATGATTTTTAGTAACCATGTGGCCTCGCTTGAATTTTTTATACTAACCCTGCGGCCAAGATGCACCTTCTATATCCCAATATTCAGGGCTTTGTACAAGCCCCAGACATAGCTAATACTCCCGGGAACTAGTTAGACATCCAAATTAATATAAAATTATAGAAATGAACAAAAAATAAAATTTTCTAAACATCATAAAAAATTAGGGTTCTTAAAATATTCCCCCTTAATGGACATTTCTTCGAATTGTACTTCCATGTGTGGTCATGAATCATCTAAGAATAATTCCATTCATATGGCATGTACATTAACCCCTTTCACCCCGGTATCATCTTTTACATGCTCATGATAACATATAAAACATACTAGAAGAACTAACTGGGGGTTGAGAACCGTCATTCCTCGATAAAAAATATGGATAGGGTGATCCTGAAAGGATGGAACAACCTCTAACACTACCTCCTTGGGGAAAATAAAATGTGATGGATCATAATGATATTGGTGAAGCTGAGATATATAGAATACATAATGCATGGACCAGTACCTCTTTAGTGAATACAACTTATAGGCTACCAACATGATTATCTCCATAATATCTAAGGGACCGATGTAATAAGATGATATCTTGAAATTTTTCTAAATATTTCTATTCCTCACTCTTGGAGAAACTCATATGAAAACCCAAATCCCCACCTAAAACTATAGTGGTTGAGGGTGATGATCATACTATGATTTATGTCAAGACTGAGCTGTAGAAATATAATTCCTAATAATATGAACTTTCTGGAAGTCTCTATAATGAGAAAAGGTCCTAGTAGCACTGACTCTCCTATATCTAACCAACAAGGTGGTGAAAAATAGGACCAATCATAAAGGGACTCATAAGGAACCATCTATATGGTAATCTGGATTTTGTTATTATAGGAAAATTTAGTGATGTGTAATTGATATACATAGAAACTCGAAAATAAAGGATGTATGATCCCAGAATGTCATCCAAAACCAATATTTTATTATGAAAATTTTTATCAGTCTATTGGTGATAGTATTTAATCAGTAGTTCCTATGAACCAAGCTTCTTTCAAAACCACTGCCAAGAACATGATGTGAAATGAGAAACACTATCATATATGATAGAATGTGGAACCCCATATAAGTGTGTGATCACTAAAATTTTGAGTCTCCCGAGCTCATCCACTTAAAAAGACTCCCAAATTAGAATGAAATCGGCAGCCTTTACCAAATTGTCTATGATCACTGTACGCAGTCACAACCCCAAGGTGACCTAGGAAATAATTTCATGAAATAAATGATAACATCATCCCATTTACTTATAGGAATATTTCATGTATTTAAAATCATCATTTTCACCAGTGTTTTACTTCACCTGATGATAGGTGGAATATACAGTAAAAAATCCAATGATCCCTATTTGCATCCATAACCACTGGGATATGTCAGAAAAAATAATGGTATGGCCATGATGAAGAACCTATATCTAGGGATGAGACTCATGCATCCAATCCTATTAGTCATATGTAAGATCCTAGATGAATCCATTATTACAAAATTTCTCATTGCCATCAATGACCCAACCAAGTGGTATTTCATTTCTTGCAACACTCTAATGTATGGTCATTCCCTCAGAATCTAATAGATGTATAATCACCACTATCACCAGAAGTGAAGAGGTCACTAATAAATATGAATCTAAAAACTATACACGACGGTCCTAAACCTCCTAATGAATATTATAAAATATTTCCATAAGCTTCCACTCGCTAATAGAATCTTAAAATACATATGTTTGAGTTCTCTTACTCAGAGCATTGAGAAATGCATTTCCTTTTCTAGACATATAATCATGCTTGAAGTCAAATGACTATATGTATGCAACCTAACATAATTCAATATGATTTAATTAATACTCTATAAATATGAAATTAAGGATTTTATTGTCCATATATAACAATAAATTTTCTCTTGATAAGTAATGCCTCAAACAGTGGAATGCATGAATAAAATTGGCAAACTAAATATCTTGTGTTTGGTAGTTCCCGTCTTGTGGACTCAAATGAAGAGACTCATATGCTATGTCCTGCTCCTCCTACATCAGAATAACTCTTATACTGATACATGATGCATCATAATACAATATATATTTTATCCCCAAATCTAGTAGAATCTGGGTTTGTTCTAAATTAAATCTCTCTTTCAACTCATAAAAGATCATACTTTAATATTATGACAATATAAAGGTCACACCCTTCTTAGAAAAATCCTTAACAGGTTAATATATATGAGGGATGTCCCATATGAAGATCATGTTCTCACTGAATATCCCCAATAAAATCTATGTATTAAAGAAGTTATTGGGGTGCTTCCATCAAAACTACAACTCTCTCCATCTTTGGGTTAACTAATACTCTTATCTATGAGATAATAGGACCCAGGAAGTGAATATAATCCACATAAAAGAGGAAAAATGTGAGAATCAAACATAATTGATGATCTCATACGGTGTTAATTATGATCTCAAGATGTTTGGAATAGTCATATAGAGTGTATGAATACCACAGGATATCATCTCTGAATACCACCACAAATGAATCCAGATGTTGATAGAAACCCATGTTCTCCAGTTCCATGTAAAATTCTAGTTATTTATAAAGGATTAATGGAATGACCATATATTTTTATATTCCATATATATTACACAATGTTGTGTATTGTATATATGATGGTAAAATATGTACCTGATTATAATGGGATCACAAATAAATTTCAATGAAAACCCATTATCTTTAGAGATGGTCAAATAGATCATCTATATGAGGTAATAGATACCAAATTCTAACTATAAGTAGGTTTATTTAAAGTTAATCCACACAAATCATTAGGTAACCATCTAGATTAAGGGAGAAAAGGACTAGGGAACCCCACAATGAAGAACTAGTTCATATAAAAACCATAAATACCAAATCATATAGTTGCCTATTGAGAATGCATAACTCAGTAGTATTAATCATGTAATGTGTAATGGATGCTGGTGACAATCAATGAATTAGATCAATTTAAAACTCTACATCTACATTGGAAGATAGTTATGAAAAAATTAATGGGATTTTTTTTGAAATAATCTACCACTGGTGGTAAATCATCCTAACACATTTCTATATCATCCAATTGTAAGCATGAAATCTGAGATATCATCCCACCAAACCCATGATGATCAGGTAAATGTTGGCTCACCATGATATCCTATTCACATGTGTGAATAAAAACCCAAACCTATGGTGATGTGATATAAATTCTATAGTGATATTAATCAATATAATAATGATAGAGAACCAACCAATGTATCCCAATAATGATGTCAAACACAGTCATCTCGATGAAAAATTGGACACATATAAAGAAACAACATCATATTTCAAGGGGAACACTCAGTAATAGCATAAAATCAATGATCACATCCCCAATGGAGTATCAAGTTTTTTAATACAAGAATAATAATGAACATTATCCCCACAGATCTGCAAAAATCGAAAAATATGAATGAATAAGAAGTATGTGTATCGAAAAGATTTAATCTTAAATAGAGCTTACTAGAATAGTAGCTGTCACCATTTTTTTTTGACAGTATGCACCTCATGTATTGGTTTCATTTTATACATCTAGCATGAACTATGATCCTAAGATATATCCTACCTACCCTGAGTAGGTTTTATCTTCTTGGGATGTATGTCAAGTATATATCTACCAAGACCATGAGAACCTCCTCGGCCTGATTGGGGAACTATACCATAGATCCCATCATGATGAGAAGATATTGACCCTGCTTCTGAACATTGTGTCAATTCAGACCCAATTTGACCTGATAATGGGGGGAAAGATTTGAAATATCCCTAAATATGGCTAATATTTTCACAAGATCAGCACACGATTGAGTCCCTCATACACTGAGGTCTAGTATGTCTTGTTCTACTGCATTGATAGCACCTCACCTAGAAAATTGATTATTAATATCACCACATGGAATCTCTAAATGACGCTTCCAAATATTGTTTGATATAGTTCTAGATCTATGTGTCGAGCTACCCTAGCATCCACCTCCACTCTCTCTCAGGCTATGCTCTATGAAGTGTTCCAAATTAAATACTATAGATATTTTAGTAAGACAAAATAAATTCAAATGTAATTAGATACCATACATGAGACTATCCTCAAATCACATAGAATTATATAACACATCACCAAATTGAATAAGTGTGAAGAAATAGAGCTCCAAGAAATGGGAATAATATTCCATCAATGAGAGGGAACCCTTCACCATGTTCATAATATCTCTGGAAATATCATCCCTCAATTTCAATAGATAGAAATACTCAGAAAAAGAAATATGAAAATAAACCAAACTATATCTTTTTTATGATATATTTGATTAATGAAAATCCTCTATTTCATAGAGTAATCCAAAAGCATATATTTAGATAGTTTCACTCTTCTCTTATGATGTCGATCAAGATGATAAAAAATTGATTGCATGTCCCCTAGCCATGAATTCACTACCTGGGGACAGCCATCCCCTTAAAACGTGGGCTAGAGCTGCTACTAGAACTCACTCATATACTCTTTCATAGTCAGGATAGGTAACATGAACCCTTATAAACTGTGCTAAGGTTTTTGGAAACCTCATAAAAATGGGCATTAACCCCCACACCATATATAACATGATGCGCCTCAAGTGGAACCACTAGACATTCTACTAGTGATCAACGACCCCCCAACTCCAGAGCATGGTTGCCACCTACCTCTTGTTGCCTGTCATAATGATTTCATAGTGGAATGTATTAACAAATATCAAACACATGCCTCAACACATGATTTTTAACTGCACGAACTGTATCTATTAGAATAGGATAGCTGGAATCCTCTATATATAAAATTAAAACCCCCTACATACTCTAAAATATATGTCTGGGTGATGTACATATCACATGGAAAGAATGAGACCCTAAATATTATCTACTACTAAATTTATTTCAGGGTATGTTTTCCTATTATAAGTTGAAGATCTCGATATACAAAGTGTTAATTGAAATTTATAGAGGAAAAATCTGTTTAAATTGGGATTGGAATCCCTATTTAATGGTTATCATTTAATTTTAGAATCCAATTTCATTTTATTATAAATCTCATTTGTATAGAAATTATCCTAAATTGTTGAATTAAATAGATACTCATTTTCAATTTTTAAGGGACCACACACCTTATAAATGGTTATTTGGAAACCATTCAATCACAACCAATTATTCATTCAACCCTACCTGAAACATTAGCATAATTTCATGGATAATGATAAAAGAACAAAACATGTAGTAAGAAATGAACAATGTTATATAAATATGGAATAATATATGAATGAAATATAAACCCTAAAGTTCCTATGATGAGGTAAGATAAAATAATCTTTCCCCATATCAACCAATGGCAACAACACATAGTCCTAATGGACATCAAACATCAAGTGACTCACCCAATGGTGAAATTAAATTACTAAAATTATGAAAAAATCATTACAACATGTCCCATACATAGTAATTTAGATTTTCAAAGTTGCGGGTCAGCTATTCCATGCACAAAATCCGGACCAAATCATGAAATGGCCTCTATCTCATTTTTTTCTATACCAAAATGGAAAAGGAAAATCATTTAAAGCCTACGATACTACTTTTTGATGTCCCAAAACTATTTATCTCAATGGTAACTAAACCCAGTTTTCCATATGAGCATAAGAATGCCACCACATAATCAATAGTCTATGGACTAGAAGTGAGGGTCCATGAAGGGAGAATAAGGAGACTTTACCCTCATGATCAGAGATTAACACAGTTGTGTAATAATATAAATCAATAGCAGGTTAATATAAATTTTATCGAACAACTAATGAATAAAAATATATCATATAAATAACCAATTAATCTAATATATCAATTTAATATACAAAATTATGATTAGGACATGATGTACAAAAAGGAAATATAGGGTGACAAGGAAGAAGGTACATATTCATACAAGTACACCAAAATAACCAAAAGACTATTTCAAGATAGAATCCCTATATATAGATCAATCTTATTACCCCTATGTTCTATTCTACAATTACTTTATTTTTCAAAACTAGATTCTTTCCCCTATCCATACATGCCTCAATGAGGATTTTCCAAGTACCAAAAGGGAACTGGAGAAGGGTGTGAGATAAACATATTAGGCCGCCACCAACAATTTATAATGTGATAAAATCCATAAATATATAATAAATAGTGTGAAGGTGATAATAAAAGAAATAAATGAATTGAGGTACAAATATAACCCACAAAGGTCTCGGTTCCCATGGAACTCCCATCCTCTGCAACCTACTTCAGCCTAAGTTATAATATCTATGAATAAAAAGTCTATAATGTTTTAATTTATAGTATCTGAGGACCTAGGTAATATCCCAAGATCCCCCCTTGCATCATATCTAATATGATATTTATAATAAGGTTATGAAAAAATGGTAAGGATCCCACTGATTCAAGGCTTTTTCATCAGAATTAAAGACACATCATAAGTAGTAAATTATTTAATATTTAAATAAAACCTCATCAAATCCCTATCATTAATAATTTGGATCATAGGTATTACTATAAGAATATATAAACCCATTAACTTAAAATCACATCCTGGTAATTCCTTGTAGAAACCAATATATCACTATAACTAACGAATTAAGTCCCTACCCTCGTAGTCAGTCCATAGTAGTCCACAACAGAATTCCATGTGTCACTCATGGAATACATAATGATTCACCCTTTGAATCCATCCTTGAAATTATACATTTGGAGTCCAGGTACATAGTATTTATTAATAATAGTCTTCCCTATGTGTCCTTCATTGGAAATCCACATAGGAGTACAAGTATCACTCATGTTAATACAATCCAGTTGTTAAAAGAGTCCATCCACGACATTAATTTGAGAACCAATGTGTCACCCAAGGGGAATAATTTTATTTCCATTATAATTATTTAATTATCCAAGCATGAAGATTTTATTTATGTATATATTAAATTACAGCCCAATTCTCACTCCCGACAAGGTAATATGAATGGTCAAGGGTAGAAAGACTAACTATTCCATTTAAATTCTAATTTAATTCAACTTGACAATACATCTACTTAATCAATTTAACTCTCCTAAAATGGTGGATAAAATTAAACTAAAGCCATAGAAGTCCAATCATCACATATATAATTACATTTATCTTAATTAGGAATTTATATATAAATAATATCTCAATCCTAAGAGATAAGGACTCTAAAAAATAGCATAGGGACTTAGTCTTCTATTCCCACTTTTATTCAATAATTTTACATGTCTTTTAATTCATTTTAGATCCCATAAAATATCAGAAAAAAACACCACAAGAGGTGAATTAAATCATTGTCCACTAATGGGGGGTTTATATAAATAAGAAACACACATAATAGGGTGGTTTAATTTGAGGTCCAAAATCATTAATGATAATTGAATGGTTCTCATGGGTCACATTTTTCAAGTCAACCAAGTTAAATTTAAAATTCAGTCCATTTAATAATAAAATATTTGAAAATCCAGCATATGGTATAATGGAAAATATATAAACACCCGACATTGAGGGAAAAAAATTAGACCACATACCTCAGCTTGGTAGTTGAATCCTCATCCATTTTTGTCCTATTATTTGGGATAGAATGAATGAAATAAAGGAAAAAGTTAAATGTCATAAAAATAGTGTATATGTGCTCACAAAAAACAACTCCTTCCTGTGGAAGAAAAATATGAAAGGCGTTATAGGAATAAATAAATCACCAGCGTTTATCCATTGAGATTGATATTGGCTCGATCAGATTTTTTATGAGAGAGATGTCACAAAGAATATATTAGTCTTGGATGATAGATTTAAATTAGAGGGAGGGCTGGCCAATGATAGAGAAATTGGAAACATGTAAGATTGTTTTTAACAAATAAACCCCTTAAGGGAGAAGAGTCATTTACACATCATTAAAGGGTCACAAGTTTTCACTACATATTTGGAGAAATAGTGCGCCAATTATGAAATGCACATTGAATGATAGCTCTTCTTGGATGGTCTTGGAACATGATTTGACAATATATGCATCGATCATTTCATTTACCCATGTTAATAATTATAAAGAAAATACATGTGTGTGTATCTTGGGTTACAAAATTTCATAAAATCATGTGGCCTTAGACAATGCATTAGACCACACTATATGAATTATATTAATCATATAGCCCAACTAATCTTTCCAAAACTGAAGATTCCATGCTCTTTTCAAGATCAATAGATACTTGAAGCTACCATAACCTCATTAAGAATTCAAATTAATGTAAAATTTAAGAATCGAATAAAAATAAAATGTTTAATACCACATAGAATATTAATTTCTTACAAATAAAAAAATCGTACTATGAGAAATAATAATCATAATGAAAAACCACGTATTCATGGAGAATAATATATAGGATTTATAAATCATGAAAATATATATTCAATATATAAAACCATAGGATTATTATATCCCATACTTTGTTATCATCTAATAAAATGTTTTTCAATATTTTATAAGGATGAAAATAGTTAGCCATAGAATATAACCCAGGATTGTTAAACCAGGTGTGCAATAGTGATACATTCATTGTTTAATAAATTTATGGTCGTGATATACCCAACTAGCACTTTTCAGGGTTATTAAACCAAGAATCATTTGTGCCAAAACCTCATCCACATTTAGTATCTAGATAAGGATTTATTTATAGGAAATCCACAGAATCTGTATCTTTACAATACATTATAATTCTATCATATTCTTAGGCTTATATTCCAGTTTTCACTATATTTATTAAATATTAATATTTAAAGATTATGTAAACCCTCCCCTAATTCAAACTATAGAGATAAATATTTTCATACATAAATTTTATAACATTTTAGGTGAATATTAAACATATAAAATTATGATCCATTAAAAAACAGTATAGGATTGATATATTTAGAGAGTAGATACTTGAAAATATGTTTTATGTACATTAATCAATATTTATCTTAAATTTATTTTTATATTTCACTATTATAGACATGACAGACATAAATCCATTCTTCATAACTTGGGGAATATAAACATAAGAAAGGGGGAGCTAAAATTCTCAGTGAGGGTAATCATGGGATATTTCAATCGATGATCACAAATAATAATATGGTAATAATATGAGTATAAGTTCATGATGATAACTTAAAATTTTCATATGCAAACTATCATGGATTAAAATAATGGTTCATGGAATAAATGTTTATAATTTTAAATTAAATTAATGAGAAGTGTTATTAATCATTAAAATTCAATCATGAACCATAATTTTATGTCATAAAAGTGTGACACCATTATAGTTATGGAAACTATTTTATATGAATGGTTATCTATAATGATGATCAAATCATAGTATATTAGAAATCAACATATATTTATTATATATTAATTGACCAGGATTCACCACTTGTTTTCCATAGTGGATCAGACATACCAAGTCATTTACTATAGTAGTTTAATAATCCTTACCCAATTTGCCTAGTTATCTGACTAGATATAAGGATTTATCCAATGAATTAGTGGGAAATATAATTCCTGACCCACCCATTATAGAATAAAAACCATATACCTATATGCCACAAGATCATCAAACATTCATCAATCCATAATATAATAACCCATGGAGATGAATGAGTTTCATAAACATTTCTTCATAATAAAACTTTATGAAATTAAATGGGTTTAATAAATATCTCATTTTCATAATAGTAATCCAAGGGGAGACCAAAATATTAATTTTATCATTCATTAATATCACCATTAAAGCCTAAGTAACATCAAAATATGCTTTCCTAAATGAAATTTTAATTTAAAATATCAATAAAATATTTCTTCAGGAATATACCCTTTTTTATTTTTGATATAAAAATATTAATATAAAAATATTTTGAAAATATCGAGGAAGTAAATTTATATAAAAATAATCATATAATGTTTTACAGTAATCTTTAAAACATTAATTAGACATGGTGGTGGGAAATTCCTTTCATACTGTATACATTGAAACATATAATCTATTCACATATTCTTTATAATATAAAATGTACTATATTAAGAAAAAAATAAGATTCATTTGAAACTATTTTTTATAAAAATTAAAAGATTTGTAATAATTATTTTAAATAGAAATAATATAATAGTAAAACATTTTTTATAATATTTTGGGGAAAACATGGACATGGGAAAAAAGATTCCCGACCAAGAGGAAATAACCAATTTTTATTAAATAAATTTTCCTTATAATTTAATGTAATAAAAAAAAATGGAAAAATTACATGAAAAATAAACAACTAGCCACAAGAGAATAAAACTAAAAAGAATTTATTATATACGAATCATTTAATTTCCTCTATAAAAATTTCAATATAAATCTCATACCCGAAGTCTTGTCCTTCTTCATTCATGTTGGGTCCTCCGATATAATAAATATATTTTTAATAAAATTATTTTATATAACCATAATCATATATAATAAACCATATAATATTTAATTATAACATAATATCAAATGTTTATTTCTAATTTGTTTTTAAAATCTCTAGTTTGTGTGATAAAAACATCTTTTTTCATGCATTTTTTGGGTTGGAAGTCCATATACATATAACATGATAATGGTTAGATAATATACATAATGTTAATAATTTTTGAAGAATCGTATATTATCATTATAAATAATTTTATAAGCATTCCTAAAACATGGTGTTGAGACATTAATTACATCACTTTGTGGAGAAGGTAGTCCATATGTATACATATGGGATGTTTTCATTTTTAAATAGGCATAAATAATGAATGTAAAATAATAATAAACACTTAAAAAATCCATATCAAATTATATATATATATATATTATTTAAATTTATCCTTTTTAAAATCTCTTGAAAATGGAAGTGAAAAATGGATCACATCGCATAGTAGTGGTGGTAGTCCCCACGTAGGCATGCGAGATATTATAATTTCAAATTGAATGGGAAGAACGTGGATAATAGTTTTTACATCCGAATAATAATAATTACATATATTTAAGACACAAAATTCATTATTTTTGAAAATATATAATCCATTTAAAGGTGGTATAAGAATAAATAAAATTATAAATGATGGGTTAAGAGTTATACATATTCATTGAGAAACCTTCATTAGCATAAAATTGAAGACTTGAAAGGACGATCTTTTGGAAAATGAAAAGATATATCATGTGGTGAAGGAATATTGAATGATATCATAGTAGGTATTCTATGAGATATGAGGCTCATACATTTTGAATATTGATGGAGAGTTGGTACCCTTTTATAAGTGAATGGAGGGGTATTATTGGAATTGTATAAATTATTAAATTCATATAAATTAATGTTCAATAAAAAATGGATTTGAAATGATATAATTAAAATATAACAATAGTATGAGTGTAAATTAAATCATAAAATACATTTTTTAAATGTTTTTGTTATGTTTTCACCCTTATCTCTTTGTTTGAATCCACTATTATCCCTTTTGACAATTTTCATGATATCAATGATCTTTACACATTAGGGGTTATTAAATTTATACTAAAAGGAAAAGTAGATCATAAACCGACTGTGGTTTATAGTTTCAAAATATAAAATTAAATTTTCCAAAAAGAGGAATTTTTTAAAATTTTAAATCATTTAATAAAATATTACATCTTATAACATATCATTAATGTCATTTTTAGAAATAAATGAAATATTATAATACAATAAAATTTAACTCGTGTAAAATAGTCCCAAAATGAAATTTATTAGAATATAAGTATGATATGGTCTTAGTATAATATTAAAATTAAATTTTTAGTTGTTTATATATCATTTTAAAACTAATCTTCTTGTTTAACCCCTTAGTCAACCATTTTTATCCTCAAACGTGGTAATGGCTTTATAAATATTAAAGGTTTATAATTTTACATAGAAGGTAAAAAATAGAAAAAAATGTACAAAGGATGATATTTTTAACCATTTATCACCCTATTTTTCCTCTTTCTATATTTTTATTATTTTCAAATAATATAATAAAATATTATTATTCATAAAAATCTATTTATGTAATTTTTAGAACTATTCACATAATTTGGCTTTGAAAACAACCTAGAAGAAATTGAATTTTAATATAAACCTGTGAAATATAAATAATATGTTATATATGCCTTTAATTTTTTTGGTAAACTTTAAATCATCCAAAAAATATTACACTTAGAGTTTTTTAAAAAAATGTTATATGATTTTTCTACATCTTTCATAATAACTCGGTCAGCATTTTGTAAGCATTAAATGTGCATATTTTATCAGTAAAAATTTAAAATAAGTTATAATGATTAAATTAATCCTTTATATTAAAAATAATTAATTAAAAAATAAATAAGTTATTTTTATCTCTTTTACAAAATTTTATAGATTTTGAAATAATAAAAGTGACATTTTTGAATTTATTTTTTCATAAATATTATAGAATTCAAAATCCATGTTAAAAGAAAAAACCTAATATATTTTTAAAATTTATATAATTATGAAAATAATAAACCTATCCAATCAAATAAATAAACATTTTTTAATTAATTCATGTATATATCACTAAATTTTTAACCCTAATCAACCAATTTTACCTTTACCGTGGTAATATATTTTACTATGGTTACTATTATAATAGACCAAGAATAAAAGGGAAATATTTATAAAATTTTTCCCTCTTAATATAAAATATGGAATAAATTTTTTAAATATTAAATTACTATAAATTATAGAAATTAATTTATAATGAATATACAAAATGAAATGAAAATTAATTTTTCCAAAAAATGCCCTTTTAAGTATTATTTTTTATAAAAAGTTTAAATATAAAACTGATTTCAATGAAAATAATTGGATTATTAATAATATAATATAAATAATTGTACCTTTAAACCATTTCAAAATAAAACTGAACTTTTATGAATAATTGAAATAGAAATACAGTTTTCAAAAAAAATCAATATTGTGCACTATTCACTAGAAATAAATCTTTTTAGAAAAATCCAAACAATTAACCATTATATAATTTTAATATATTTATTTGAAAAAGGATATTATCTAATGAAAAAAAAATTATATGGATTTTGAAAATTATGTATAATAATCACTCAATAAAATCCATTACTACTGAGAACATATTTGGAAGAATAAAAGGACTCAAAAAAAACTGAGTTCTTATTTTAGAAGAATTGGTTAGTAAATTATTATTTATTATAAACTTACTATATATTTTTTAATTCATTTAATTATATTCCTAACTTATACCTCAATTTCTATGTTATAAATTTTATAAATTAATAATATTTAATGGTTCATTATAGCTCGGTGTTTCTTGTTGTATACACTTTCAAAACTAGTGTTCTATTAAAATATTTGGGTGTTGTGATATCACTAGACCCATGCCCTTTCCTAGATCCCTAATCATGATTTCTTCAATCACATTAATATCCATGTTTATTATGTGAGTATAAAACACATTAGGATACCACCAATTTGTCCTCAACATAATTGAATATATAAAATTGAATGCATTCCACACCATAAAGTAATGAACAAGTAAACAATTAACCACATAAGTGATAGGTCATAATGAATCACCAATATTCCTCATACCATAGTCCAAACTAATTGAAAACTATGTAGTTAACATTTTAGTGTCATTCCTCACATGTAGTAGAACATTCCCCAAAGTCCACACAATAGATCACCATCCTTTTCCCATCAGACATAATTCCAAATTACTCTTTTATGATTAATATCACACACCCACAATAAGGTGGTAGTCATACCATTCATAATGGTATGTTCATGGTATATTTCCCATTAATTGGTTCATAATCAACATTATATAGTCATTATCCTAGATTAACATTCTGATACATTATATAAACATTACTATTTCCTGTTCAATACCCATGTCAACTAATCATTTCTATGATATATAAAAAAATCTCTCATGGGAGCATAAGTCCGTAGACTTTTCACAAAAAATTCACACTCCCTGTAAAATTGTCTTCTTAGTAAATTCTGACGAACCTAACCATTATGAAAACTAAATCAAGTTCCCTAGGATATAAAACAATTGAGTATATTATAACTTGATCATTTCATAAAATAAATCATGGTTTTTACAAGTCTATATACATAACCCATGAGAAAAATAATCAAGAATAAGTCTAAAGTCAAACATGAATTCAAAATCATATAATTACCGGAATGATATACAATCCCCTATGTGGTACGATGCTTCTTACCCCAAGCTCATTGATTCCCAATATTAATAATTTCCATGATTAGATACCCAAATCACGTCCAAAGATGAACTAGATCAAGCCTGTATTCTAAGGATCCTTATTATCAAACAAAGATTATCACAAAATAGTATCTAGAACAATATATAGTATGTATTTAAATACATGAACATATATATTTTATTCATACACACATAAGTGAGGAATAACAAGTAAAAATTAGAGAAAAAAATCATTAAGAATCACTACGAGTAGATCCTAAAAATTCGAGTATGAATATATGATTTTGGGGTATAAGTTCTCTTAAAAACCCATATATTCATCTAATAAATTATAGGAAAGTTTGGTATAAGGATGTGTTATAGGGGTTATTTAAATATATATGGAATACTAGGAAATGTAACACCACAACACATTCCCTACACCATAGTTAAAAATTTGTTAATGTGAACCTAAGGTATAAGGAAATTTTTTATTCCATAATGGTGTTGGTAAAAATAACATATGAAAACCATGATGTTGCCCTTGGTGAGATCCATAAAACATTGGAATGAGAATATACCTCAAGGTAATAACCGCATTGTTGAAATCCTATTCTAAGAAGAAGTCCATTACTTATCCTTGCTCAATGACCTAGTGGCTGTGGAATTATAATAGCTACCCCAAATCACAATTTTATGTCTCCATGAAACAATTGAAAATAAATAATGAAACTATACCAAAATATCCAAAACAAAATATTCTTACCATTATAACACATTTACCCAACCATATTACGGCCACAACCTCCACGGTGAAAAATAATCACTATGTCATAGGATCTATTTATACCTAAAAAACCAGTTCAATATCACAATTTATATTCTAAATATATCCCTAGACAATTCTTTAAAATAATAGGGGTAAGAAATTGATCCCTTTAATGAATTATCATCCATGAGAAGTTGATATAGAGGTCATACTCGAACAACTCAATCCATTGAGACCAAATTTCAAACTTACACTCCCATGTATTCTTTTATATTTCTCAATTTTAACACAAGAATAGAAGAATTGGTAACTTCTTCCCCGTCATTAATGTTTTTCTTTGGACTTTAATATAGATTGGGAACTCCATAGTGAACTGAAAAGGAAACCACTTCTAGTTGATATATGATCATTTTATAAATTTTATGGAAAGAGAAAAATGTTAAAATCATACTCACCCTATCATATATCTCATATACATCACTCATCCAAAAAATAACTGCCTCACCCATGTGATGGAAATACATCGATATGTAAAATGATCAACTATAAATAGCCTCCAATGATTCCATCTAAATGGAGTCCTTGAATCTATTGTTTTATGAGAAATACACCAATGATTAATTATCATCCCATGAATCACAAAATTTTAGGACATATGGTAAAATAATATCCTCTAATATATATATTTTACTCTCTGATTTTTCATTTGGTTTGGGATGATTCATTGTACTCAATTTTAATAGGATCCCAAAAGCCTTCTACAAGACCTAATAGAATTATGATAATGAATTTGTGTCAATTTATAATATAATAATGGAATTAAATCCACTATGTTACAAAATATCAAAAAAAATTAATCATTCCATTCGCATATATAGAGTTAATCCATCAGATATGCATGACATGTTCTAAATTCATTTGAAAATATTATATTAACCAAATGGAATATCAACTTCCCAGGGTCCTGGAACACCCCATCATGAAACCCATCATAGCCTCTTCCCACATTCACATAGGTATAATAAATTTCTTAATTATTTATCATGATCATTGGTTGATTTCGATGATCCTTTCAATGTTCACATCATTGGAGGTTAATCCCACAATGTCTCTCATCATTCCCAACCACTAGATATTCTCCTGATATCCTGATACAACTTTTTTGAACCTAGGTAATGTTTCCAATGAGATGTATTAGAGAACCCCATTAGATATTTTTTCTTCGAAGTATGAACAACAACTCTCCTATGCAACTATATTATGATTTACTATCCATCAACCATCCTGGTACTTGGTCACTTCACACCAACAGTTATGACATTACTAATCATTCAAAATCAAATTCCTAGACAGCCTTAAAAGAGTATACCAACATCAATGTGATAACTAAGGTTGTAAATTTCATCACCCCATGAACCTTATATTCATCCACAAACCATTCATCGAATATTCCCATTATCATGAATAACTCTTCAAAATAACTCTCTAAAAATCCTATGTTTTCCTACAATGAGAATCTATATAAACATTCCATTTCCTGGGATAATTATCCATCCCAATTTCATGCACAGAAAATAATACTCCCAACACCTAAATCACATATTAAATTCATTATAAGAGAATATTAGCCACATGATCTTCTGGTATTTATATATGTTAAATATCTCATCAAATATACAATGACCCCAACACTTCAGAGAACAAACTACCAAAGAAAACTACATGTTATGAATAGTTTAGTCTTTTTCATAGGGTCACATATTCAAAATACCATAATACACTAACTAATCAGTTCAAATTATGAAATCATCTAAACATATACTCAAGGAATTGTCATAAACAACATTTCAAATTCAATGATATGAAAATATCAAGACCTGAGCTGTGACCAATCTTCTGTGTAGATATATGATGTAAAATTCACACTATTCTAGCCACTCAAACTACATTATTTTCATGGAAAGAACAATAATATTTATGGAAAAATTATAGGATTACTATATGAATTATCGCTAATACCCAACTAAACTATTAAATTGCTTGATCACAAACACATTTATAGAAAATTACTAAGACATGAAAATCTATAACTTCTCAAGGTTCACAAATATTCCCAACATAGAGATAACTTTCCCAAGGAAGTGTACCTACATGATCTAGAAGTTACCCTTTTAGATATTTTCATGTAGATAATGTGATCAAAGATTACAGAACACAATCTCCATCTGTCTAGTGTAATTCTCTGTTGTTAGTGAGTGTATATATATGTAATCATCAAATTCCAAAAATAAATATTTCATTATCTGGAATGGTGATTCTATCCATTGGAACAACGAAAACTAATGTTGCATTTTTATACTCAATAGGAATTAAAATAAACTCATATAGTTCATATATACTATTGATATCTATTTTAGGAATTTCCCCCTCTATAGACGAAATTTATTGGTAGCGTAATCATAGGTTAATCTAGGAGAACCAATGGGATCCCTAATCAGATCAAAGAATTCATCGATCCATACTAATATGTATATATCCTTCATGGTTACATGGTTCATATTTCTATAATAAAAAAAATAAAATAATACCATTTAAATTCTTGGACAAAACTAGATCACCCCAGAGAGATGTTTTTGGTAAGAAAAACCCTTAACCTAAAAAGCCATAAGTTGTACATTTATTTCCTTCCAGTAATATAGAACCATTTGATAATTAGAAAATGATATAGATTGTGATCCTGGATGATGTTAGATCTATTTTCCAATCCCTATATCATGGGGGAATCAATAGAGATTTTTTTCGGAAAATATCATTATGTAGGTCCACCATGTGAAGAAATGAGAAGGGAGATATTTTTGGATCTATTATAAGATCCAAGAAATCTACCATTTCAGTAATATTTCTAATTTGCCTCAGGATTTACCCATTTTACATAATCCAAAATCCTATTCACCTATTTTAAAAACTATATTACTTAGGCATTGTAAAGGATACTCATCTCCTATATCCTTCTATATACACTTGGTAACGAGTTAACTGGTCCATGCCAAGGGTCACATCGAAAACAATTGCCTATAAAATAATAAAATCCCACACACATTGTTATAAAAAAACAATTTGAAATTAAAAAAATCTCTAGATAAGGTCTATTTTCTTTCAAAGGGTGTGTCAGGATAGGGTAGCTCAAATTAAAAATGGATTGGAAATTCATGTCAAAAACAATGTGAATAGACATAAACATATAGAAAGACCCTAAATTAAATAAATAATAAAATATAATATATTTGATCAAGATAATACCTTAAATACTTTATGGAATTTCTACACTATTAGTTATATCATGGTTCTTAGAATATATAGTACTTGTATTAGGTCTATAAACATTCCATCAAGGCCCCAAGATCTCTTGAGTTTTCAAAGACTGAGGGGTATATATCCCTTATAGAGTTCCTCTACCCCCAATTTTTCATAAACTCATAGAACTATTCTATGAAGCCTGAAAAATACTAGAGATGGATTATCTTTCCACATTATTGACACTCTATATATGGTCTCCCAAAAATCATGTTATGGTTCCCCCTTCAACCTTAGTTGAGGAACCTGGTTGAAATAGTTACCACACACTGAGCCAAGGAAATCCTACTATGATCCATCAAACTAGTTACAAATGTGTGTTACTCATATACCTTACTCTTTTTACTACATGAAGAGTCCCCCATAGAATAAATAAGGAGTTTAAAAATCAGTCCACAAAAAGATGAAAGATGCCCCATATCTCTATCCCCCTTTTGATACTTCTCAAAGGATAGAGTATTATGAATCACGTTTGAGTTAGTCATCAAGTAAAATCCCCTGACCTATAGGCTTAATTATGGTCTAAGGAAAATCTCAAACTTCCTTTCATTTTTCACATCATTTATTTTTAGGAGTGTAGAAAAACTAATCAAATCCTTCAAATGAGAAGATTATGAAAATAGTTTCATTGGTCCCAACTAAATATCCATAAATATATGACCATTTTATAACTCATAATTTCTGTAAATTACAACTTGAATAATTGGTCCTCTTAAGTTGTCCACGTACGAACCATATACCTAAATACCCAATTCATTACACCCAACCATCTCCAGGAAGGTCATTGAAGCATGATATAATATCCAAGATTTTATTATTATTTTTGAAATGAATTAAATTTATTTGATATATTTATTTATAAAGAACACTAATTACGAATTTAATTACATAAAACACCACATAAATCATTCAGTACAAGCAACATTGTCTTAGCTTGTGTTATACACAACACCGAATTTTAACAAAACCCGGATATATGATTTATTTTTTTTAAAAAAAAAATCATTACCATATAATTAAATATATTGATATGAATAGTAATAAATATTATTTAAATTTCATGTATATTTTGTTTTGAAATATAAAATTTTTCATACAATTAATATCTGTTAAAAAAAGAATATTTTCACAAAAAAATCAGAACTTTTTTGTTAAAAATAATAAAAATGATTTTTAAAAAATATAGAAAACAAATTTCACAAAATAAAATTCAATTATTAATTTATAATTGAAAAATTATCTTTGAGAAAATTATCATAATATTATTGAAATGATTCATTTTTTTATGAATAGGAAAAAATACGGAATTTTTAATTAAATCCAAATTTTAATTTAATTTATATATAATGATAAAATATTAATTAAATATTCTTGATATATATATATATATATTATACATTTTTTAGTCCAACTATATTCACTGGAATCATCTTCATATTGAAATTGGATTTAAAATCTTTGTAATCTTTTGATCATTTCGATGTTAGAAACCATCTTTCTCAACACATATACGGAATTATTTATAAATTAATTCTTTTCACTAATTTGAGTAGATATTTTAAAACTAAAACCCATATTTTTAATAAAAAATTTATAATATTTAATAATTCCAACTTATTTTGTTTCCAAAATGAATTGTGAATGTAGTAAAATTAAATTACCATGATTAAGGTAAAAATGTGTTTACGGGGGGGGGGGGGTCATCTAAAATAATAAGGTTGAAAATTACCAAAAAACAGATCATAAATTATTATTTGTGTAATATTTCTACCTTTAAACATCTATGATTCATAAATGAACCATTATTTACCTTTTTTACAAATGAAAAATGTTAGAGGACTCTATTGTTTTCAGAAAAACAATTTTTTCCTATCCGCCACTTATAAATGGACACCCATATACAATCTTTTAATCACATAAAAAAACCTTTTGGATTACACAAAAACTGGCCAAACCACTTCCCTAAATCCCTCCTCCTATAATATAATCCTTATTTTTGAAATTAAAGTATCCTATTATGGGTTTTTGTGCCATCATAAGGATGATACTTGATGAAGATGTAACCTTCATCAATGTGCATTTTTGTTTTATAACATCATGTACCTCTATAAATTACTATTATATTATTATTATGAATCAAAATAAATATCTTACATACACTATGATATTTTATGATAAGTGAATTACCTACATCAATGTCCACTTCCATCAAATGTGTTGTGAAATCATCATTCGTGGGTACAAAGGACTACCACCTTGCAAACAAATATCCTTCGATTTTCCATTACGGCAACTAAAAGTTGTAAATAAGAATGTATTTATTGTTTTTATAGTATATATAAGGTTTTATTATTATTAAAGTATGTTTATATCACACATAAATTCGTTCTTTTCATTTTTTAGTAATACAGTAACATCATAGGTGTTTATAATGGACTACAACCTTTAAAAGTGATGTGATTAATTCACGCTTTACATGTAATGTATTAAGGATGGGATTAATAAAAATATGTAACATATATTACATAAATAATTTTTTGGAATGATTGTATAAAAATAATTTACTTTTTATTCATTCAATCTAGTATGAAAATGACACATCTTTCATGCATACATACGACATACTATCTCATTGAATTGTGTATTTCATTTCATGTCACTAAAATTTATCTATTATTCATGATACATATAAACCAATTATTTATGATATTTATATCTGGGTTTAAATTCTATAGATTACTAAACCATGATATATGAAATAAAAATATAACAAGTCTCAAAAAACATTAGAAACAATAGAGTTATTTCTCAAACTATGACATTAATATCAAATTGTTAATTATTATGTAATATGTGGAAATAATGAAATCATGTATGATATGATATATAAATGTATAGATCTATAACTTATTTATAATAATGTTATATTTTTTATATTGAAGGTTTTAAGGATTATGACATATGTCAAGACTTAAGGTAATTGATTTCCTTCTCACTTTTAATTTATATATGAAAAAAGGTCTTATCCACCACTTATTTCTTTTTTTTGGTGTATATAATGACCAAGAATAAATTTTATTATCATTATAATTAAAATTACTAGTATTAAAATATCCATGTGAGTTTCTCTCTTTCATGAAGATTACGATTCTAATGGTACCAAATTGGTAAGGGATTTTTGTCTCAACTTTCCTTCTCTGAGATGTACATTATGTTATGCACCAATATTATTTCATGAGGTGAATATAAATACATTTTAAATATAATAACCTGAATTTTTTCATCCACATGATATTTTAGGTTTCAATTTATGTTATTTATTCCTTGGTATTATGATTCAATTTTACCAAAGATGTGAGGATTTTATGATACGATCCCACCATTGATTGGGATTTTTTATGATTAAGTCTATAATATTGAAATATAATGATTTAACTCCAAATAATTATCATTAATTATATTATTCCCCAGTCATTATTAATATTTTTACGTATTGGAACCATTTTCCCACTCTTTGGTATTTTAAATAATATGTAAAATATTTTTAATTAAATAATTTTTTCCCTCATCGGTGAGAAATATTTTTTCATCTTAAATCATGATTTCAAAATCTATTTTCATAATATTTTTATGAAAATAATATGTTTTTTTAGAAATAGGTATTACCTCGGTTAATTTTTTTAATAAAATAATGTTAAATAAATCCTCATTTAATTTTCCAAATAATTCCAATTTGGATTCTATAAAAAATATGAAAGGAATGTTCATTTTAATGTGTATGACCTGAAATATATTTTCTGAAATCACAACGAATCATTTTTTATAATATTCCTTTATAAAATTTCAAGGTTATTTTTAAATATTTTCTTAAAAAAAATTTATGTTTTAAAATCTGTTTTTCAAATAAAAAAACATTATTTTCTTCTTAAAATGTTTTAAATGATAATTAAAAATTATTTTCTATTAATGATGACATCTATTGGTGTCAATTATTCCCTCACAGGTATAAAATCAAAGGATACCATTCAAATTATTCCACTTAATGGTTTATGTTTATATGGAAATATGTTTAAAATACTTGTTTCTATTCCATGGGTTATACCATGAGGCAATGCTTATAAAACCCACTGATTTTAATGAGTCATTATATGACCAAATGATTATAAAACATTTATCTTCTCTATATCATATAATATAATAAAACATTTATGAAACCCATTTCATTTATTGGGTTATTATATGATTAATTTTTATGATCTTGTGGAACACTTGTGTATGATATTAATTTTGTAATGGTGGTTTTGTTATAACCAATGATGGTGGTTGCATTATAACCATGGACGATGGTTATGTTATAACAAAATATAGGTGGGTCCAATATATCCCTCTCACTAATTTAGTAAAGGTTTATATATAATGAGATAGACATGGTGGGAATAGGTATTGAACAAGGTTTGTAAGACATGTATAGAATGGGGAGTGAACCTGATTCAACGATATAGGGATGAAATATGTAGTGAACGTGATTTAGTAAGAGAATTTTTTATTTTTAATGGTTTATGGAGTGAGACTATTCTAATATGATATCCTTGGTAGTGATCCTTGGATAAAATGGATATTATTTTCTATGATTATTTGTATTCCAAGAATTATATGTATTATGAAAATGTTATGCTCTCAGGGATCATATTCTCTGATTTCCTTATGGTTTATATCTTTTGAACTAACAAGATTTATTTCATGAGTCATGTTTATGATATTCTATATGTATGTTATGTTTTTAAAATGTTATGATTATGTTTCAATACCCATATGGTTATGTTATTTCAATGTATCTCCATTGATTACCTATACTAATCATTTGAGTTCACCGTTTATTATGTTTCCATTCTCAAGGTCATAGAGACATTCATGATGTATGATATGTCGATGAATGGTGATAGTAAATAATAAATTAGTGAGAGATGATTTAGCTCACTTATGGACCCGTTTTTATGTTGAAAAGTTTTCAAAAGCAACAAATTAATATGTTTTTCTAGTGTGTGTTAGTGTAGTCAAATTAATATGAATAAAAAACGATGTAATATCTAGGTATGAAAAGTCTAGGTTGCTATATTAGGTGTAAAAGATAGTTTTTGTTAACATTTATAAACATAGAAGATAAATTCATTGTTAAACCCCTAAGGAAAGTTATAATGTTATGTCTAAGTGTGTGAAAAATCATGAGAAAATTTTCATGAATGTTGGTAATGGACAGGGAATGTATTTTCTAATTAATTACATCTCTATGTGGATAGTAAAAGTGGATGTTGATCTAGAATAGAGGGACCTAGGTTAACATCACTAAAAATGTCTCGTTGTGATGGACATGATCATCACATAGGGTAAGAAAATGGTATTTATGGAACACATGGTGTGAAAATACTTGGGGATATTCTTTGGAAATTCATAACCTCTCTATGAACCACAATGAAGGATTTAAATATATATTAAATGTGAATAACCAATGATAAAATAGAGGTTTATTAGATTAAAAATAAAATTTCATGATTTATACATACTATAAGGGGTTTTCATGATTACGTGGTTCCGTACTATGATTACTATTTATTACTCTATACATTTTGGTTTTAGTCAGTGGATGGAACCTAAATGAACTTTGTTAATACTTGGTGCAACTAATAATGAAGTGATTTCCTCATGATAATAAAAACATTATTGGATTTATAATATAAATACCCATTCTTATTATGACACAACTTTCTCAACCTATTAATCATACTAGACATACAAATGAACAAAGTAAGGAACAACATTATATTGAGTCCTTTATGATGGAATTTACACATTCTTTTAGTGTGTCTTCTATTCCAATGGTAATTGAAAAAGGTATTAGTATTATTGAAAATATATTTTCCATTATCCGATTTCCAGAGCAAGAAACATTCATTTTGGATGTCTACCATTTTTAAGGTGAATCAGATCAATGGTAGAATCATTTCATGAATACGAGAATATAATATCAAATAGACTCAATTAATTAGGAAAATTTCATGAAATTATTTTTTAACAGGTAATTTCCTCATATTATTTGTATGAAGATGGAGAAGAAGATAACTAATATAAAACAAAATGGAGATGAAACTATTGGTACATATGAATTTTTTTACAAGACTAGCATGGTTTGCATCATGTATTGTCATCTGACTAGAATGTAAGGATGATTGAACTATTAGTGTCTTAAAACTAAGTCTATAGAGTGTTCTAGGCATAAGAGACTTCAATGGATATAAATAAATTGTTATACATTCGATAAAGGTGGAAATAGATGTTTGAGTTACATATATATGCCTTGTTTATGACAAGAAAAAGAATATGGAGTTTAAAGGAAAATATAAAAACTATGGAGAGATGATGATGAGATTTCCTTTATTCTCCAAAGGATGGAAGAATCATAGAAGAAATTTTCTATGAGGACTATTCAATGTGTTATGTATGGAAGGTAAGGTCACTAGGAAATATATTTATGAAGTTATAGAAATAAGTTATTTTCTTATACAATTAGAAAGAAATCATCATAGAATGCACCTCCCAAATATTAATGGTTCAAGTGTAAGGAGAATTGGAATTATTCTAAATAGTGACCAAACATGAGGTTAAAATGATGATGCTTGACAGTAGAATACTCTTAATCTAAGGTAAAAGGTGAAATATTACATAATAACTATTTCTGATATGTGCTGTGTCACGAACCAGTTTGGGCCGACCCCGAGCCGGGCACCCAAACCGATTCGCAGCATTCCCCAAAGGGCATTCCCGATCCCCATTGTCTGGAAACTAGTGTGAGGAATCAATAGAGTACTCATGGTAATGACTTCTCCCAAATAAAATTGAGATCTTATCAGTGGAAGTAAACAGAAAACCCAAAATACACTAATATAAAATTTAAATAAACATTAGTAATAAAATAAACTGAAAGTACAACAAATCAACAAAAACTACCATGAAAACCTGATGACCAAAATAAAACCATGTGACCACATTGGTTATTCTACAATACCATGAATACTTGTTATCCAATGCAACCAAACTCAAACTGAATCCTCTAGAAGGGCTAAAAATAGAAGAAAGTTATTGGCGTGAGTATTAAAAAACAAAAGGATATCCTAAAATCCTACTCCCAATTCACATACTTTAAAATAATAGAAACCAAAATTTCATGTTTTAGATACAATATAAAAAAAATTGTTTTCTAAATGAGGTTCCATGCTATAAAAATTACAAGACAAAAACCTCATAGTTTTATAAATAAAAATGACAGTCACATGTTTTCAAAGAGGTGCATCATCAAAATGAAAATATATTTCATGGGGTCTACTTTAAAGAATGAAAAATATTAAATAAAACACAGAAACTTATGAATTCACTATTTAAACACACTTTATTCCAATGGTGATTATGTAATACAACATGAGAACAAGTCAAAGGAACATCCCTATGTACTAGTTCATTGTAGGCCCTAAGTACCTCATATCATTGTGTAAATAGAACCAAAAAAAATATCCATTCTCATGATCAAGAGGAAAGAGTAGGATAATCATCCATAACCTAGTGGTCCCAACAAAATCATCATCATAGTTTAGTGAGTGTTTTCATTATCAAATTTTCTATGTGAAACATGGAAAAAACCCATCCATATTACAAGCATACTAGTACACGTATGCCAACCTAGATAAATAGGATTTCCCTTTTTGTTATAAAAAAGATACACATCAAATAAATACCATTTATCATGAATATTACATTTAAAAATCTTAAACACATCAAACATCCCACTCAGATGTCTCACATTTCTTTCACAGTTCAATAAGTTACCTAAAATTTCATAAAATAATTTCTAGAATTATTACATGGCCTTGCTCATAAATTTTTTTAAAAATGAATTTTTAAGGCCAAAAAATTACCAATACTAAATAAAAACATAGTTTTCATACCAAAAACCATTTAATAAATAAATTTCATGGACTATAAAATGGCCCCAAATGAAGCAACATGAAATACACATGGAAACAATTTTCACATGAAAAATGCCAAACAGACCTTTAAGAGTTTCTCAATATTAACATTTTACACAGGTAAAAATTTCACTTTTAATGATGATATTTATACAAATCATTTATAGTAGAAAATCACTATCATAAATCCTATAAAATATTCAGGTTGACCATCTAGAGCATGACCATTTTTGTAATGATTCTAAATGGGCCATTTTTAGGCAACTTAGGCCAAAACCATTTTTCAACCAATAACCAAATTTGTTTATAAAACCAAAAAAACATGGGAAAGAAATAAAATTGCCAATAAATTAAAATGTATCATGATGAAAATGTATTTTTAAATAAAAAAACATTTTATATAGAACTAAACACATAAAAGAAAACTGAGAAATTTACAGAACACATGGAATGCACTTTTAAACTTATAACTCATTTTAAGAACTTGAAAAGGGATAAAATACCATTTTCATTCCATATATTTATTAAATATACTGATCATTGTTCAAAATACCATAAAACAGGCGCATATTCTAATAGAAAATTTAAGAAAGAAAGCGTCGTACACATTTATAACAAAACAACACCACTTTTCACAAAACAAGGCTTATGAAAAAGTTCTGGACAGTGTGAAAATTATACAATTGTTGAAAAATAATATTAAACATATATATATATATATATATATTGATAATACCATGAACATTATGAAACATAAATCATAAATTCATGTTCAGGGGATATCCTTCTTCAAAACCATGGAGGAAAAGAACCGCACACAAGATATTACCCACCGCGGTTTCCAACACTATTGATCTTTGAATACCAGCCCTAAATGAACCAAAACCCATAAAAAATAATTGTATACCATAACACTATGTCTTTCATGAGAATGTGTGAATAGTAAACCAAAATAAATTGGAAGGGGAAGGAAGAGGTAGGAGAAAGCAGAAGGAATATCACCTTGGAAACCAGAGAAGTATTCATCTTCCCTTAGATCTATACCATTAGAGGAAAGGGAATAGATTGTAAATTATTATAGAGTATAAATAGGTCTTTATGAAAAATTTAATGATTATTTGGGTCGAAAAAGGAAAAAAATAAATTATCCATTAAAGAAAAAATTACCTCACCAAATCTAGATGATTTGAGAAGCCTTGAGAAATTTGACCCTAATCCTCAACTAAGATGAGATTCAAATAGAAAACATAGAACATGGGGGTTCTCCTAGAGTTACTGTTCTCTATTTATTTGAAAAATAACAAAAGAAAATAATAATAATTAAATAGATATAAAAGAATGAAATTAATTTTTTCAAAATATGGGAATTGGCTCACGGGCTGGCTCAATACATGAATAAATAACCCAAATCCACCATGATTAAGAATTCAGAATGGGGTCCAAAATGATATGGGGGTTTTTATAGGTTTGTGGAGTCTATTTGGGAAGATTAATGATTAAAAAAAGTTTAAAATATAATTATTTATAGAAAAACAAATTTTGTTTTTAAAATCTGGAAATAAACTCACGGTTGGGCCAAATCGTGATGTAACCAAAATTTTCTCCAAAAACTCTCAAACAAGATATGAGGAACCCATGGTAGGATGATTATAAAAATATTCAAGTTAAAAAATAAAAATTCATCTCAACCAAAATCCATGAGAAGCATCATGATTTCCATCAAACCGGATCAAACCCAAGACAGTAAAGAAAACCAAAGTGACATGGTGATTTTACGATATGCTGAAGGGTACACATACCATCCACTTGGTAACTAATTTTTTTTTATTTGATTCTATATCTACCCATTATTAAATATATAATGATTTTAATAAGGGTATCATGATTCCAAAAAAATTATCAGATGTAGAATTATAAGTGAAAACCCCTAACGGTATGATGACCACATATGAAGTATATGATTCCTCTCCGGTTGATGTTTGTGTGAATGTAATTCATGTAAATATTCTCATTATCTAAATGGTGATATTTTATGTCATCATAGGCATGTATTGTCTTTCTATTCAAAAATACCACATCAATTTTCATATAAGGGAATTCATTTTTGATATTCCAATCCCATCCTATGATCATCTATAAATGTGATGATAAGAACTAAATTACAATGGATATTGCCTCCATTTGTTGGGTCATAATTTATATACTGATGGGGTGTTTATCTCAAATTATTGGAGGTAAACTGAATATAATTAATATTTCAAATTTTGGGGAATTTGTTATGTATTTTTGGAATAATTTATCAGTATTCCACCAAAATGAAAAGTCGTGATCTCAATAGAAGTCATACATGGTGAAATAACAATTTCAACATATCCATATACAATGGATCTGATTGAGCTATAGGAATTAAAAAATAAACTCCATGAAATCCATAAGAAGGGATTCCTTTTCACAAGTGTGTCACATTGATGTGAGACTATAATTTTTTTTATAAAAATAATGATTGATAAATTTGACTCTACATTGATTATTGGGAGTTATATTGCATCAAAATTATGAACATATATTTTATTCCCCATATTGGTGACATTTTTGATGAACTAGGCAGAGTTCAATACTATTACAAGATTGACCTCAATTCTAGATATCCTAAATTTCAGTTCACTAAGGAATATATACAAAAGGAAACATTCTATACAAGGTAAACACACTATGAGTATATAATTCTTCCATTTTTACATAATAATTCCACTACTATATTAATGGATTTAATGAATAGAGTCTTTAGAGATTAACCTGATCAATTTATGGTAGTACATATTGTTGATATTATTGTATAATCAAAGAGAAGGGAAGAGCATGAGGACCAATTGTGATTTGTATTTGAGAACAAAATTAAGGATAAAATATTATAAAAACATAAAAAGTGTGAATTTTGGATAAAACGGTTTTCATTTTTGTGTCATATAATCGAAGGAGAGGGTATGTTAGAAGATCCATCAAATATAATGTCTATTTAATGGTGGACCAAATCATCCCTGATGAATGAGACGAATATTTTTATTGGATTATCTAGATATTATTAATTTTTATAGATAATTTATCATGGATATTTAATCCTCTTACTAAGTTAACTCAGTAGGTAGACAGGTTCCTTAGGATAGATTAATTTGAGGAAATATTCAAGGAACTGAAGATAATATTAGTCAGCACACATTTGGTTACATCAACCTATTGTGTGGAAGGGTTTCTAATCAACAGTGATGCATATAAGAATGTATTGGAATGTATTCTTATGAATAATTATAATGTTATAGCCTATGACTAATGAAAATTAATTTTTGATGAGAAAAAGTATCCAACTCATGGTTTGGAGTTAGCCAAGGTATTTTTTTCACTAAAGATGTAGTGTTATTATATTTTCAAATAAAATTGTGATATATATACCTATAATAAGAGTTTATGTTATATATTGACACATAAGAAGATGAATATATTCTTAAAGTACATGTCTATAGCTGATTAAAGATTATGAATTCTCAATACGTTACCATCCATGAAAAGTGAACGTGGTGGAAGATACATTGTGTTGAATGTATCATGCCATATTTTCCATGATGAGGATAAAAATGATCCAATATTTTTGATATACAAAATATGGATTATGAAATCCTAATAGAAGGGAAAAAATATTTCTTAATTTAATGTCCAAAAATATATTCAAGGGAAGATTAAATAGGGATATAAGGAAGTAATAATGCTCAAATAGATTGATAAACATGTTCTTGAGTTTAACCATGATCATAATGGAGTGAGAATGTTTAGTAAATGTGTATCTATTATATTCATAAGAAACATTATGAAATTTTTTCTTAATTAATATCAAAGTTCTTCATTATATATTTTTCAAGGAATTATGAACTTGGTCATTGATTTTAAATAATACTTTCTGTGGATTGGAATAAGGAAAGATATATTAGAATTTGATACTTTTTTCTTGGTATGTCAACAAGTTAATACTTAATGATGAATGTATAAGGGGATGTTTCATCTATTACCTATACTATAATCGAAATGGGAAAACATCAACTTGGATATTTTTTCGTACTCTCCAAAACCTCTGAGGAGAATAATTCACTATGGGTCATAGTTTATTACTTTACTCAATCAACACAATTCGTTAGTATTTTTAATATTTAACTATGGATAAAATTTCCTTCATAAACATTAAAGAAGATGTATGTTTTCATGGAGTTCTACACTCCATTGTATAATATTTGGATCCAAGTTTTACCTCAATGTTTTTGTGAAGTAATCAAAAACCTCTTGATATAGAATTGAGTTTTAGAAATTTGTATCATCCAGAAAAAATGGTTAATATAAAAGAACAATTAAAACCCTATAGGATATGCTAAGGTCATTTTATTTAGATTTCAAAGGTTTTCCAGATCAATATCCTCATATTGTTGAGTTTTCTTACAATAATAGAATTTAATCAGGAATTTTTTATGGATGATTATGAATCCCAATATGGAATGAAATTTAGATATCCAACATGTTGGAATAAATATGGAGAAATAAATCTATTTTTACTGAGACAAAAGAAGAAATGGAAAAAAGTTAGATTCATTTAGAAACATTTCATAGAAGCTCAGAGTTAGTAAAATAGTTATGATGAAAATTGTTGGTGTGATCTATAATTTTTTGTTAATTAAAATGTTATTATGTTAATTTGTCAATGGAATAATTTTATGAGATTTGGGAAGAAAGAGAATCTATGACCCATGTATATTGGCCCCTTCGAAATTTTTTATCATATAGGGAATGTAGCCTCTTTCTTGGAACTTCCACCAACCCCGACATAAGTCTGTGATACATTCTATGTATCTCTCTGGAGGAAGTACATACCTAACCATTCACATGTACTAAACTCATAAGAAAAACCACTAGAGAAATTAATTTCCTATGAGGAACAACCAATAGACATTCTACATCATATATAGAATGATCTATTAAACAAGAGAACTAACCTAGTCAATGTTTTTTTGAAAACATTAGTTTTAGTAATCAAAAAAGTAACCTACTGATATGACTAGGAAGAAGTACCATCATTTTTTCATTAGAGTGATGAATTTCAAGGGTGAATTTCACTTTATTGGGTGGGGGGGTAGAATGTAACCACTTTGGTTATTATGAAATAATTTTCAAATACATTAAATTAATTTAACAGGGTTCATTTCAAGAAACACTATGCTAATCTTTAATCACAATCATCATCAAGTTAAGCTTGCACTATACACAACACCGACAAAGATTATATTACACAAAACACCAAGTTTTACTAAAACATCGGTATATTATTAATGGATTTTTTTTAAACATGACCATTATAACCTAGAAATAAAAATTAGTGATATGAATAGAAATAAATACATTTTAAATATTAATTATAATTTTCATTATTCATAATTTACTGTAACGTCTTTATATTTTTCAAAAATAATATATTTTTCAAAAAAAATTATGACTTTTTGGGGGGAAATAATTAAATTTATATTTGAAAATTATCAGAAATTAATATGATAAAATAAAATTAATATTTTTATTAATAAATTCAAAATTATATTTCATTTAATTTTAAGGATTTTTCAGAAAAATTCATTTTTTGATGAATAGTGAAAAATACTGATAATTAATTAAAAATGCCTTTAATTATAATTAAATTATAAAGTAAAATTACACTTTAAAATTGTTTTAATGTTTATTTAGTTAAATTATAAATATAGTAATCTATTTTATTTCATATGTTCTAATTTCATTCTGAAATTGAATATAAAAACATTTTAAACATTTTATCATTTCTTATTTAAAAATCTGCTTTCCACTCATGTCTGTCAGATTAATTTTAAATTAATATTTTCTAATACAATGAATAGAATTAGTAAATATGGATTTTATATTTGAGATAATAATTTAATTTACAATAAGGAAAATTAAGTTTTTTAACAAAATGAACAATAAATTATTTAAAATTTAATTAATATGGTTAAGGTAAAAATGCATTTATTAGGGTGTTAAACTATAAAGAAAAGGGAAATAATGACATAAAATTATCTAAAATCCATTTTATAGAAATATTTTAACCATTAAACATTTAAAGATAGATAATATACTAATTATAAAACTTTTTCTTTTGAAAAAAGTTTGTATTACACAATTCTTATAAAAAATACAAAGTGTGTCCTCTCTCCCACTTATAAATGGCCACCCATATATTATCATCTTCAATCCTTGAAAACCTTCTATTCTATAAAATACCTACGAAAATTATATTCTATATTCCATATTCTCATACTATAAGCCTTATTTTTTGTATAAATTCTTTCAATGAGGGATTTTAGTGCAAGCATATTTAGGATGCCCAAATAAAAGGTAATGTTCATCAATGGGCATTTTTTGTATTATTTCTCCTTGAACCAATTTAAATTATTATTATACCAATTTTAAATATTAAAATAATTATATTACACATAATTTGATGTTTTTATGTTTTTATAATGACCTATAACCATCTTCACTTCCATCAAACTGATTATAAAATCATCATTCGTGTGTACAACAAACTACAGCCTCACAAACCAATGTCATTTGTTTTTTTGTTACCACCTCTTATAGTTAGAAATATTGATATATCTTTTGTATTTATATTATATTTATGATTTTATTATTATTATATAATTTTTATATCCCACATACATTCATTATTTCTACTTTGTGGAAATATGATAACGTCAGTCATGTGTACGGTGGAACACCGCCTCACGAATTGATACGATTAATTCACACATTACATGGAATTCATTAAGGATTGGTTTAATAGAAAAATTTTATATATATTGCATAAAAAATATTTATTTTTTATAAATATATATTATTTTATTTTCTTTACTTTAATATGATAAGAAAATAGAAATAGTGCTCATGAGTACGTATGACCTACTGTCCCCATGAATGGTGTATTTTATTTCCTACCAAAACATTTCATCTATTAATCTGAATAAATTAATACATAATATGTGTAATATTTATATAAATTTTTAAAATTAATTATACGATGAATCCATGATCTATGTTAGTTTACTAAAACAACATGTCAAAACCCACATGATGAACAAAGAAGTTATTACATGAAATGCGACTTTGACATTGTATTGTTAATAAACATGTATTAAAAGATAATAAGTAAATAATGAATGGTATGATTTATATATGTATGATTCTATAATATATTTATAAGAAAAAAATATTTTTATACAATATTTTCGAATGAGTACAACAGAAGTCTCGACATAAGGTAGGGAATTTCCGTCTCACTTTAATTTTCATGAGAGAAATATCATATCCACCAATTATTTATTTTTTGGGATATGTATAACTCCCATAGTTTTTATGAATAATTTTATTAATATTATTTGAATTTACATATATATTTTAGTATCTATATGACATGGGGGTTTTGATATAAAATTTACAAAACTGGTAAAGGATTTTTGTCTCAATTTGCCTTCTGGGTGACAAATGTTATGTTATTAACATATATTGTTTAATGAGGTTTACATACAACCATTTGAGATGTAATATCTTAAATTTATTCATCCTAATTTTATTTTATATTTTATTTTATGTTATTACCAATTTTGGTTAATGATGAATTGTTAACAAAGTGTTAAGGATTTTATGTTACAATCTCACCATTTATCAAGATTATATATGATTAAGTATCCAATGTTGAAATATCATTACGTAACTCTTAATAATGATCATGATTTTTTATAATCCTATAGTCATTCATGATATATTCAATTAAGTTTAATATTATCCAATCTTTGGTACTTATAAGAATTGTAAAAATATTTTTAAGAAAATATGACATTATTTATCTCTTCAGTTAGAAAAATTTTTTCTTCTAAAACAATGTTTTATAAAATGTTTTTCCCTCATTTATTATTTAACTAAAAGTAAAATTTTACCATGGAATATTTTTCTAAATTTTTTGAAAATAATCCTCACATCATTTTCAAACAATTCTTGTTTGTCTTCTACAAAAAACGCCATAGGATTATTCTTTGTAATGTGTACTCCAAGAATAATATTTTATAACCTCTTGTCCAAAAATTTATTTGAACATTACATATCATTTTTTCATGTTTATTATCGAATAAAAAGATTTCAATTTTTTTTCTTTAAGAATCATTTTTCTAATTGAAAATGATATTTTCACGGACAAATATTTTAATAGATCATTAAAAATTATTTTACATATAAGATGACATCCATTGGTGTTACCTATTTCTTAATTGTGATATAATACAAGGATACCAATATTAGTTTTTCAATGAATGATTTATGTTTTGATTTCGTGATTTTTATGAAACCCAATAATCTTCCACAAGTTATACCATGGTGCAATTCTTATGAAACTTGCTTCTTTAGCATGATATTCTTTATTGAAGTGATTAGGAAACCATTATCTTTTCCATAGATAATTATAATATTAAAATTTATGATACCCATTTCAATTAATGTGTTATGATATGATGAATGTTTTATAATCTTTTAGAATATGTATGCATAATTTTCATACTCTGATTGTGGTTTTGTTATAACAATGGATGGTGGTTACATTATAACAACAGATAATGGATATGTCATAACCAAATACAGGTGGCACTTATATCCCCCTTCAATTCACTGGTTAAATATTTATATCTAATGATATAGATATAACTATAATAGAGCGTGAACATCGTTTAGTTAGACAGTACTAGAATGGTTAGTGAACCTTGTTTAGTAATACATGGCTATAATAGGAAGTGAACATAGTTCAGTAATGGAATTTTTCCTTGTAATGGTTTAATGAGTTAACCCATTCTAATATGATAGCATTGGAAGGAAACTTGGACTAATATGGAAAATATTTTCTATGCTTATGTGTATGCTAAAAATTCCATGTATAATTCCATGTATAATTCCATTGTTATGCACTTACGGATATTGTTCTTTGATACCAGTATGATTTATTTCATAAAAACATCCAATAGTTATTACATGAATCCATTTAATGATATTTTATTTTATGTTTATGGTTTTCAATTTTTTTCTTGTGTTCTCATACCCTTATGTTATGTTATGCTTATGTATAACCCTTTTTACCCTTACTGAACAGTTGAGAACCCCCGTTGTGAGGTTTATTTTAACCATGTTATGATGAAATGTATTATGTATGATATTATAAGAATGCATCTAGTTTTTAAGAACATTATAGGAGATGATGTATCTCACTTATATACCATTTTTTATTATTAGATGTAACCAAAGGTACTAAACTATTGTAGTCTTCAAGAATGTGTCTGTGTAATGTAATGAAATTTTCCAAAAACGATGTAATATCTATGTATAGTACGTCTAGGTTTCTTTACATCCGGTACCCTTGAAGGATGGTGGATGCTAATGTTGAATGTCTTGGGAATAATATACAATCACCCCTTGATCCCCTTCACTTTAAGATAGAAAATACAAGAACCCTTGTGTCTATAATGGTACAACATCTATAACTATTGGAATATGTGTGTAGGAATGCACATGTGTATCCTGTTGAATTACCAGAAGTGGAACATGTGTGTTATCCCTTAATAAAGAATTTTAGTTTTCTTCAACAGGCTATCCCATGAAATGTCTGCATATAAAATTTATATGAAATTTGAAAATAATTATTATAACTACAATACAACCATACTTATGATAAAAAATAAGTATTTTATTCATTCTCATAATGTATTTTAACGGAAAACATACCATATGAGGCCATAGATAAAAATAAAGAATGAACATATTTACACTACAAAAGGTTTAAGACTAGTTATCCATACTTACCTATTAGTCACAATCATATACATATAACAAAAAAAGTCTCATGTTCAAATAATTTAAAATCTAGCATTGTATAACACAAAATCACATAACACCGATCGATAAATATAATTAAATGAACTACCCTAGAAACAAAAACAGTATGTATATAAGACCTTTAATCATTAATGTGTTGTCATGATTCATAAACAACCCAGATACCATAAAATATAACAAACCAACATAATCATGATCAAAATGAAACTGTTAAACCAAAACAACAACTAAAATACCATATCAAGTAACTCAGATGTATATCACATAAGTTCTAGTTAGGAACTTATATGACTCCCCTACCCGAGTTCCACAAAACATAACCCCTTTCTACCTTTACAAAAACACAATGAATGTTAAAAGAGAGAGAAAACATCTTTTTATAAAACTATGTAATGCCACAATCGGAATCATCTAGTCTATGATGGAGTTTGACATGACCTTGTGAATTATTACTTCTGTTCCAAACTTTACTAACTAATAGTGAGGGTATATATATTATTTTAACGCCCCAACCCTAGTTACTCAGATTAGGTGTACTATAACATTACATTGAAATGATCACAAAAGATCAAGTCTCAAATGACCGATTAGTTTAGTAGTCTTGGAAACACTAGATATATTCATAAGTCTTACATTACATCATAAAGTAAAAAAAACTACAAGAACATATTGTCTTTATATCCCCTCATACAATCCCTGCAGGTCATTCATAATTTAAATCTTCACATCCAGGGAAAATTAAAACATAGAAAAGGGGTGAGCTCAAATTTTCAATAAGGATAACAATATAGAGGAAACTTTCATAAATAAGAATAAACATTTAAGCCAATGTATAACTAAAACAAAAGAATATTAAACTTGAACTTCAGCATAATATGGAAAAGATAAAATGAAATAATTCCATTTACTTATTCACATGGATATTCTACTAGTCCAATAACCACATGCAATATCAATAACCATTTTAATAATTATGGAATGCATAATGCAAGACTATCGTAACCACATAGTCAAGGCCTCGTGCCAAGACTACAAATAAGATTTTGTCAAGGACTTGTGCCAAGACACTAGTTTGTCTCTAGAGACCTATCGATGCCTCGATGAGCTATATTGGGATCCACCTGTCACTTACTATGTCCAATGCATTCCTCATATGAAAAGTTTGAAACATAACATAAACATTCATACTAAAACTAGCAAACAAAATGTCAATACTTTATCCACAAACCAGGAATGGTATAAAAATAGCACATACACATTCAAACAAAACTCATTTGATATAATATGGTATATTGTATTGTATCATATTAACCTCAATCTAGAATAATTATGGATATTGACATAGATTAAAATAATCATCAAATTATTGAGATAAATATCCTCTTTTTTAAAACATTTAAAAGTCACACTATTTGTCAAGAATCCATTTAAAATAGATTTCTAAATCAAAGTGTCCAATACCACTTTGAAACTTTTAAATGGAATTTTTATTTTAAAACGTTAATGTTCTATAAATAAATCCTTAAACCCATTTTTAAAACATGTACATTAATTATAATTCTTTAGAATAATAAATCATTCATACATTTAAAAAGATATTTTAGTTAAAGTTCCTAAACCAAAGAGAGACACTAGAATAAAAATAATTGAGGTAATCACAACTTTTTAAAATCATGAGAATAAAGGGATTCATGATATTCTATGTCAAAGTCCATTATATACACCATATAAAAGTGATTTGGTGTATAACAACAAAGAAGTCTCAACGGAATTTAAATTGAGATGAAATCTATCATAAAGGCAGTATCTTTAGGTAAAGGATAAATCAATGACATAATTATGTGTAAAAAATATAAATACACTCAATATGATTGGATATTCAATTTATAAAAATCAAAGGACATTCAGGCATATTCTTGTAAAAACAACACCAATGAATTGGATGTTTAACACAACAAATGGAGATTGAGTAAAAATTGCTCTTATCAAGTTCATACCGATGACTTGACAATTTATCAATGGAGTGATTATGTGAATAAAACGTATATCCAAAGAAAGGGGAGTGGAAATTATGACATATGAAAATTAATAGTGATTCCACACATAATCTTGGAGAAAAATAATCAATTAAATATATGTTAATCCGAATGAGTGGAAATTGAAATTTCAAATTCCATTAACGATTTAGTAACATACGAAACAAACATCCCTGAAATAAGGATCATACAATGATGATTTAAATATCTATAAATTAAAGTATATTACACAATTAATTAAATCATGGGCAATACACACACCACATGCAATAAATAAGTGGTGAACAATAAAAATCTCATGGAATTAAAAGTATGATAAGAAACCCCTTACTTTGTACTATTTCCTTAGTAGAGGGTAGGTTAGACTCCTGTATAATGGTGAAATAATTTTTATTTAATTATAAAATAATCATATACATTTATATTATATAATATATGATCTTTTATCATTGCTTTGTTAATAATATCTTAGTATTATCATCATTTTGGTTGTTAACTTACTCGTTTTCTTTTATAAGTTTTGTTACATAAGTCGTGTTTGTTATGGATATGTTGTATCTTATTAATATTCAGAATGATATAAAGTCTTTAATCATTATTGTTAATCATAAAATGAGACTTAGACTTGTATGGATACGATGGGGAATGAATATCATCACGTTCGTGAAGACGGTAGTTTGTTCGTACCCACGAGTGATAATATCATTCTTCTGATATTAAAATCATATATAATTGGATGGTATATAATATTTACAGAATAATTATCATGTCATAATTATTATTTACATGAATTATACATCATTATTATACCTATAAAAATAATAATGTATTGAATAAAAATTACACCATGACGTGAAGATGGTAGGTCGTACGTACGCACGTTTGGTGACATGTCATTAAAAGGATGGGTAGAATAAAGAATAAAATTGTACCATATTTATAATAACATACTAGTATATAAAATATTCTGGAGTTTTTATTTTATAATAGAAATAACAAAAAAATGAATAAGTTGAAGATGAAATGATCTTGAAAAAGGGTGGTGAAAACAATACCTCTTCTTCTGGTTCTTCTTTTTGATTGGATCAAAACGACTCTTTAGGTTAGCTTTCTGATCAAACTATGGCCTCTAGGTTGATCTGAGGGAAGTAGGTAGAATATTTGGTCAGGGGTTGGCCCATCCAAAAGGCTTTTAAGGTGTAAATTAGAGAGAAGTGGAGTCCCCTTTTATAAGAGGGGTGAGGGGCACCTTTGGAACAGCTAGAAATATTATTTTATAATAAATTCATATTCAATTTATAATGGCTCCAAAGTGTATTATTAAATGTTTATGGTTGGTATGGGTCGAACACCTTTCAACCAATAGATTTTAGACAAGTTTGGGTCACTATATTAATCTTATCATTTATATTTAGCTCTTAGTTAAATAGTATGACATTTACCATGTCTCTTTGTATTTTTATATTATATAGTTAATAATATTACAATATACCTCCAAGATACCCACAAGAGGTCCATTAATGATACACCTATTATTATATAAGTCCTTTGGCAGGACCATAGATATTTATGAATAGAATATCAATTAATAATATAATATTTGATTTAAAAACACTTTTATATCAATTTTGACACTATTGAGTATTTTGTTTTTGAAAATTTCATAACATCATTATTACTTCAACAAAAATTTATATAACCATTCCTAATAAGTCATATTAAACTAAAAAATAATTTTAATTCATAAAAAGTCTCAAATTACATTTATTTTGATATTTATAATATCAATTATTTTAATATTTCAATAATTAGGTAGTTACTGCATCAAAATTATGTCATAAATAAATTAAATTATTTAATGTCTAAAAATTATAAATAAAATACTATTATGTATTATATCTTTTTAGTTATCTATGTAATATTTACAATAGAATTTATATTATGTATAAACCTATATTAAAAATGTTTTAGTTATTAAAATTTGATTTTATCTCTTTTAACTCTTCTTTGAATTAAATAATAATAAATGTCCTAATCTAATATAAGTGGACCTAAATGATAATTTTTTATTCTTAAGGATGATTATGGTCGAGATACACTTTTCCAAAAGAATTAGGACATGTGTTAGGGTAATATTAATATCAGTTTTACCCTTAATTACTTTATTTACTTTTAATCGTGTTAAATAAAACTAAAAAGTTACTATTAACCAAAAAATATTTTCATCTCATTGAACCATATTTTACTCATTGATATTAACCGTGTCTATTAGATTTTCAAAATTTCAATCACAGAAGTGGTGAAATTATGTTATATGTGAATTTCCAAATTCTCCTAGGAGGTGGGTAAAAGACTGTGAAATGTTCAATAAAATTTTTAAATATCTAAAATAATGCTTAACTCAATCCAATGATTTAAATTGAACATATATATATATATTATGTATCTATTTTGACCTTAATTAAATTTCAATAAAATAAATAATTATTTAAATAAAAATTCATTTTTAATCTATATCTTAGTGTTTTTTAACTATTAATCAAATATTTAATGTTTTTAGAAAAATAACCAAAATTTAACCTAAGCTAAATTTGATATTATAAATCCAAAAATGAATTCCATTTTGAAAGATAAAATATATAAAATATCAAAAAGTGGGTATTACTATTCATAACGGCTAGTTTGATTGATTTTTGTGTGTGTTAGAACTCGAAGTTCCGTACAACACACGCTACTGTATTATTCAAGGAGAAGCGTATCATGGAATATTGGGATGTTACATTATCCCCTCCTTCAAATAATTTCATCCTTGAAATTTTTTAAATTGGGATTGGGAATATAATTGAAAGTCTCACATCAGAAAAAGAGTCAATAAAACTATCACCTTAAATGAATGAAATAGAAGTACAAAAGTCACCCAAGATAACTCAGAATAGGATTCCATGTAGGAAGACATGGATATGGAAGATAAAATAAATGTCAAGTTATGATGGAGAGGGATAGAAAACATGATCAGGAGAAAGTTAACAACATGAAATCTACAAACTTATTATGGGGAAAATACTCATTAGTTTCCCAGTATGAAAAGTATAGAAACAACATTTTTTAAGTTACATAACATAAATATGAGGAATTAATTTATGAGATTGACTATGAAAATAAAGAGATATACTTACTTTTTAATTAGATTTTCATTCATTAATAAATTTCCACCACTAACTCATTTGTTTTAAATGACGAGTATTCAAGATGACTTGGTCACACTAGAAGAGCTAGAATAAACTTCTATATAATCACATGATCCACGAAGGATAAACTATATATTTACCTTGTCTTAGAGATTTATCAAAACCAAAACGTTTAGTACAATATCTGATGATCCCCCCAAAGGATATTCCTTTAGAGAATGAAACACTAATCATAATTTCTAAAATTAAACCATCAATACACCAATGTTAAATAAATACCACTCAATAAACAATTTTCCTTAAAATCCTTCAATATAATCCAAACTAATATTGAAACCCAAAACATAGAAGCATTTGGTTACGTAGTCTTCCATGTTAAATTGTATCTCTAAATGACATCAAATACTCTTAAATTCACATACTTAAAAGTAATTAACGTAATAACATATTCTCTATTATCGGTTAATCATTTCCATAAATAACCCAAATCACTATAAATATACAATAAAAACATAGATAAAAATCCACCATTACTCCTCAAATGAAATCCCATAGTATTCAATTTTTTTTGGGCATATAGTGTTCCCAACAAAGAAAACATATTCGAAAATATCATTTATCAATTAATCACCAACTCATTTTCTTATACTAAGGGTATTCAATTGATAAGAAAAAAGAAACCAAATCATCTTATTATTGATCAATCAAATAATTTAACTAAAAATAATTAGTCACACTAACCAGGGACTTCATGTAGTCTAGTGGTAGGTGGTAAATACCAATCACACTTGGGTTATGGGTTTGATTCCCACATCTTTGTCCGATAGGATGGGTTGTCACACAATCTACTTATTGTCCTTTTTCAAAAACAATATTTTAAAAAATTACCAAAATGAGATTAATTCCTCAAAATAACTATAAAATAATTTTCACTAGAAATGTTATCTCATACCTTGCATTTTCATACCAAAATATAATAACTGGTACTTTTCTCAACCCTAATGTTCATATAAAACCAAACGGTTATTTATAACTATATCTATAAGGGAAAAGATAAGTCTTCATCAAATATCATTCTCACATGGAAAACTGTGGGGTTACAAATACAAGAGAAAATTATTCCAAAGTAATCTCATCAACAAGGAGCACAAATACTTTTAAACATTTCTCCAACCATTTATTTTCATATAGCTCCATCTTTGACCAATAAAATATCCTATAGAATAAGGAAATTACTTGGCTAATGGCCAGGTCCCCTACATTTATGAAAAATGATTGTAAATGGATTCTTGGGACACTTTTTATTTTCTTCCATAGTACTCTTCATTTTTCCTTGACAATAATTCACTTTAGGTTATTATTTGCCGCACATAAAGAATTTCTTTATTCCGTTGAGACACTATCCTGGGTGTCTGCTTCCACACTTCCTGCATGATGGAAATTTAGGATTCTTTTCTCAATGGTCTCCACTACTGGAGATCTTATCATTCATCACCATTCTCTTCTTTGTTGGTTAATATATATTTTTTGATCATATTTTTGGAAAACTGATTTAACATGAACAAGATTTATTTTATTCCTATCAAAAATATATCATGTTGCTCATTTCCACCATAGTTCCTACCTTGTACATCATTATCAATGTTACTATGACTTCCGTGGACTCCAGCCATTGGCTAAAAGAAAAAATCATTGTGTGAGTAACAGTAGTCATATAATCATTTAGAGAATATCATGACACCATATTCTTAATTTGATTCACCTTAGAATTAACCAAGGTAATTTATTCTCATCTTATATTAAAATACTTAAAATTGGTTTGTATAGACAATGAAAATTATCCTAATCATATCCCCTGGGAGTGTTGTAACCAAGAGTGCAGAAAGGCCTGTTATTGTGCACCAGTTTCAATTTGAGTCTAGCTCAATGTGGTGTTTTCGGATTTTACCCCTAGGTACATCTTTTCCCGAGCCACCTCTACCAGCTCGTATCCAGACAGGGATGTATTTCATGGAAAAATCACAAAATCTATACAATACCAAAATTATAATAAGTTCTTCTATACTAATCATCAATTTCTATCTTATGGCTATGTGATCTAATCCGAGTTTATCTAAATCAAGTTTCCAATGTTTGTAAAAAATTCCTCTGATACCAACTTTAAAGCCCAACCCCAGTTACTCATAGTCAGTGCTCTATAACATAAAATTGGAATGATCAAAAAATATCATGTCACGAAAGACGGATTAGTTTAGTAGTTTTGGAAACAATGGATATATTCATAAGTCTTACATTACATCATAAAGTTAAAAAAACTACAACAACATATTATCTTCATATCCCCTCATACTATCCCTGAATATCATTCATAAATTACTTCTTCACATCTTGGGAAAAAATAAAACATTGAAAGGGGTGAGCTCAGATGCTCAGTATGTATAAAAATATAGAGAAAACATCCATAAGTAAGCATAAACATTTAAGGAAATCTATAACTAAAATAAAAGAATTTTAAACTTTAACATCAGCATAATATGGAAGAGATAAAATGAAATAATGACATTTACTTATTCAAATTGATATTCTACTAGTCAAATAACCACAATCAATATCAATAACCACTTTTATAATTATGGAATGCATAATTCCAAACTATCATAACCACATAGTCAAGGCTTCATGCCAAGACTACAAATAAGATTTTGTCAAGGCCATGTGCCGAGACACTAGTTTGTCTTATGAGACCTACAGATGCATCAAAAAGATATATCGGGATCCACACTCCACTTACTATGTCCAATGCATTCCTCATATGAAAAGATCGAAACATAACATTAGCATTTGTATTAAAACTAGCATACGAAATGTAAATACTTTTTCCATAAACCATGAATGGTATAAAAATAGCACATCCACAGTCAAACATAACTCATTATATACAATATTAAAGATTGTATTATATCAGATTAACCTCAATCAAGAATAATGATGGATATTTACATAGATTAAAATAATCATCAAACTATTGAGAGAAATATCCCCCATTTCATGAAAACATTTAAAAGTCACACTATTTGTCAAGAAGCCATTTAAAAAAGATTTTTGAATCAAAGTGTCCCATTCCACTTTGAAACGTTTAAAAGGAATTTTAATTTTAAAACTATAATTTACATATAAATAAATCATTAAAACCATTTTTCAAACATGGGAATTAAAGAGAAAGATTTAGAATAATAATTCTTTAAAACATTTTAAGTGATATTTTTGATAGAGTTCCTAACCAAAAGAGAGAAACTAGAATAAAAATAATTGAGGTAATAAAAACCTTTTAATATCATGAGAATAAAGGGATTCAAGATATACATTGACAAATTCCATTATATACATCATATAAAAGTGATTTGTTGTATAATAACATGGAAGTTTCAATGAAATTTAAATTGAGAAGAAATATATCATAAAGTCCATATCCATAGGTTAAGGATAAATAAAAGACATAATTATTTGTGAAAAATATAAATACACTCAATATGATTGGATATTCAATGTAAAACAATCAAACGACATTCACACATATTATTGTAAAAATAACACCAATGAATTGGATGTTTAACTCAACAAATGGAGATTGAGTAAAAATTACTCTTATCAAGTTCATACCGATGACATGATAATTTATAAATGGGGTGACTATGTGTATCAAAAGTATATACACCGAAAGGGGAGTGGAAATTATGACATAAGAAAATGAATAGTGATTCCACACATAATCATGGAGTAAAATAATCAATGAAGTATGCATAAAGCCGAATGAGTGGAAATTGAAATTTCAAATTCCCTTATTGATTTGGTAACTTAAAAAAAATACACCCATGAAATAATGATCATAAAATGATGATTCAAATATAAATAAATTAAACTATATTACACAATTAATACAATCATGGTCAGTACACACACCACATGAAATACATAAGTGGGGAACAATGGAAATCTCACAGAATTAAAAGTGAGATAAGAAACCACATACTTTGTACATTCTCCTTGGTAGAGGGTAGTTTATCTTCCTATATAATAGTTAAATAAATTTTTTTGAATTATAAATGAATAATATACAATAATATTATATCATATATGATATTTTAACATTGCATTGTTAATAATATCTTAGTATTATCGTCATTTCGGTTGTTAACTTACTCATTTTTTTATATGTTTTGTTACATAATTCATGTTTTTTATGGATATGTTGTATATTATTCATATAAAGAATGATATCATGTCTTTAATGATTATTTTAATCATAAAATGATAATTCTAATTGTATGGATATGGTGGGGAATGAATCTCATCGCGTTCATGGATACGGTAGTCCGTTCGTACACACGAGCGATAATATCATTCTTTTGACATTAAAATAATATATAATTGGATGGTGTATCATATATACAGAATCATTATCATGTTATACTTATTATTTACATGAATTAAACATCATTATTATACCCATCCAAATAATAATGTTTTGAATAACAATTACACCACGATGTGGAGACGATAGGTCGTACGTACGCACGTATGGTGACATGTCATTCAAAGGATCAATACAATACTGAATATGGTTGTATAATAATTATAATTACATCAAAGTATTAAAAAGATACTGGAGATATTATTTTAGAATGAAAATAACAAAGAAATAAGATGGTGAAGAAGAAAGGAACTTGAAAAAGGGTGGTGAAAACATTACCTCTTCTTCAAGTTCATCCTATTGATTTGATCAAAAGGACTCTTTAGGTTGGATTTATGATTAAACTAAGGCCTCTAGGTTGATGTGAGGGAAGTTGGGAGAATATTTGGGTGGGGTTTGGCTAATCCAAAAGGCTTTGAAGGTTTAAATAAGAGATACTGTGGAGTACCCTTTTTTAAGTGGAGTGAGGGGCACCTTTTGAAAAGCAAGAAATATTATTTTATAATAAATTCATATTCTGGTTATAATGGCTCAAAAGTTGATTATTTAACGTTTAAGTTGGATATGGGTAGAAATACTTTCAACCAATATATTTTAGAATGTTTTGTGTCACTATATTAACATTATAATTTATATTTAACTCTTAGTTAAATAGTTTGACATTTACCATGTCTCTTTGTACTTTTATATTATATAGTCAATAAACTTACTATATACCTCCAAGTGACCCCCAGGTGGTCAATTAATGATACATATATCATTATATATTTCCTTTGTCCTAACAGTATATTTTTATGAATATAATATCAATTATTAATATAATGTTTGTTTTAAAAACTCTTTTATGTCAATTTTGACACTATTGAGTATTTTGTTTTTGATAATTTCATAACCGCATTATTACGTCGAAAAAAATTTATATAACCAATACTAATAAGTCATATTAATCTATAAAATTAGTTGAGTCTGTGAAAAGTCTCAAATTATATATATATTGATATTTATAATATCAATTATTTTAATATTTCATTAATTAGGTAATTACTGCATTAGCATTGTGTCATAAATAAATGAAATTATTTAATATTGAAAAACTATAAATAAAATAACATTATGTATTGAATATTTTTAGATTTCTAATGAATATTTATAAGAGAATTTATCTTATGTATAACACTATATTAAAAATGTTTTAGTTATTAAAAATTGATTTTATCTCTTTTAACTGTTATTTGAATTAAATAATAATAAATGTTCTAATCTAATCCAAGTAGACCTAAATGATAATATTTTTCATAAGGTTGTTTTTGGTAGAGATACACTTTTCCAATATAATTACTACATGTGTTACGGTAATATTAATACCAGTTCTACCCTTAATTTCCCTATTTACTTTTAACCGTGGTAAATAGAAGTAAAACATTTACTATTCACCAAAAATTATTTTCATCTCATTGAACCAGATTTTACTCTTTGAAATTAACCTTGCCTCTCTTATTTTCTAAATTTCAATCATAGAATTGGTATAATTATGTTTTATGTGAATTTTCTAATTCTCCTAGGAGGTGGGTAAAAGAAGGTGAAAAATTCAATAAAATTTTTATATAGCTAATATTATTCTAAATTAAATCCAATGTATTACATTGGATTTATATAGGTATTATGTGTATATTTTGACATTAATTAAATTGAAATTAAATGAATAATTATTTAAATAAAAATTTGCTTTTAAACTATAACTCAGTGTTTTTTCACTATTCATCAACAATTGAATGTTTTCAGAAAAATACCAAAAATTCACCCTAAGCTAGTTTCGATAATTCAAATACAAAAAAGAAGTCCATTTTGAAAGATAAAATTTATAAAATTTCAAAATGCGGGTATTTCTTTTCATAATGGCTACTTTGATTGGTTGTGGTGTGTGTTAGAACACGAAGTTGCGTACAACACACGCTACTGTATTATTCAAAGAGAAACGTACCGTGGAAACTTGGGGTGTTATCGTTATAATATGGAGACTATAACACAAGTATTGGTGGCCCTAAATCATAATAAATAGTAGTATAATTATAACCCAAATATGGATTCTTGAAAAATCTCTTAACAATGCTAAAATAGGTGATATAGAAGGTATCAAAAGTTTTGTAAGTGAACAATCCAAGGACCTTAAAAGTTGCCAGAAAAACCATAGTATAATTAAAAAAATGAAATAAAACAAGATATTAAAACATAACAATACTTTCCCTCCCTATACTACCTTTTAACACCTTGCTACACATCCTTAGCTTACTTTTTCTCGGCCCTTTCCCTTTCCTAGATTCCATATTCTCAAGTATGCATGCGCATCCAGATGCCTATGCAGGGTGGGAGAAAAACTCATAATTGGACACCACTGATGCATCCAAAATTTATATATATATACATAGGTTGTGCTTAAAAACATAAATTAATGAACATTTAATTAATCAACCATACAGTCATAATTTCATCCTGCACTTAAAATAATTCTTGACCACTAACCCCACCTAATTCCGCACTATGTTGGTGAATGTCTAGTATTTGTCGTTGAATGTCTTGGAACATGCCAAAAAGTTCACAAATCGGTTAAAAACCCTACAAAAATAATTAATATGCACTAATTACACATTTATGAACATATCACGCTCATTGTTAAGGTGGTTTCCTTTTCATTATTAATGGTTTTACCTATTGATGTACCAGATTAATTGGTTCACAATCACCCATAGATGTTATTTCTCCCATGTTAGTATTTTTAAACATTTGATACACTTCACCTCTACATGTTCTACACTGTCATCAACAGAACATGTTAATGACACCCATCCAATAAAATCAATAATGCTCAAGTCCTAAGAATTTGTCAAAACATTCATACCCCCTTAAAGAGGTAATAAATTTTTTAACATGGTAAGCATACTGATTTTTCAAAAAAGTTCCAAAAGATATGAAATACCAATAAGAAAATCATATCATAGAATGATCATTTGTTCCTATCAAGAAAGATTCTCAAAATTCTACACACAGACACAAAAAACAGTGCAACCAATAATGAGTCTCAAAACACCAATGAAAAAAAATCAAACAATTACATCAACCATATACATGGCCCGATGTGGTAGGGAGCTTCATACCCCATGTGCATCGATCACTACCATTAAGAGATTTCTGGATTCAATATCCAACTCTTTCCATCACACCAAAAATATATTGTTCACTTGCCAAGGAACATTATAACCAAACCCAAATAACTCAAAATAAGATTCTAGATAATGATTCAGGATGTATATGGATACATAAAAATAGATTTGTGATTTAGAACCAAAGAAAGGATGGAAACCAAGTTGATTATGTGAGAATATCACCATGAATCACTAAGAGAAGATCATCCAAATCAAGTAATGAATCCATGATTTTTGTGCAGGAATTGATCTTGAATAAGCCCTACAGTTGTCAAAATATGGGAGGAAAGTCCCAAGGAAGGTTGGTATTGATGTTTCTCTAAAATTTATAAATAAAAACATCTAAATATAACACCATAGTGTAATACTAACACCACTACACAACAAAAACGGGTATGTAAAAAATAATGGTGTAAGGTAATAAACTACTACACAATGGTTCTAGTTATATACCTATATATTAAACATAGTGTATTCAATGATGAAATACTATAGATTTGGAATGGAGAATATGATTCATGGGAACCACCACACCAATTTATTACAAAACAATGAAGAAGGGTATGCCACATCCTAGATACATGGTATAATGAAAAAAAATAACAGCTACTCAATAACCTCTTTCCAAATATCAAAGAAACCACCAACTCTCCATGCCATACAAATTCAAAAAATATAAAGAACAACCAAATCATTCTGCTACACCCCTTTTATCCAAAAATGACATACAAATAGCCTCCTAAAATAATAAATAAAACTATATTTTAGAATCAAGTTACACGTCAAAAATTATTTCATCTTCCCCATTTCTCCATTGAAATTAAAATTATTTAATTTAATAAAATTTGAGTGTGTGAAAATAAGGTCATAATTTGATGAAATAGGATTTTATTGGTATATTTACCATAATGATTAATGAATCCATGTAATACTTGACTATAGACTGGTTAACATGTATTATTAAGAAGAGGGGATGTAGGGATATGATTGGACATCCAATGTCTCTAGGGCTAGCACATAGTGATAGGGGACCGAGTACACCATAGTCAAATGCAAAACATTATTACAGTAAAATAAAATATATTTAATTTGACATTTTTTAAATGTAATTTTTTATCGATTTTATCATTATAGTGATACATGAAATACATCACCCTTCTCATTATTCTATTCTTATTTTCTACTCAAATTCCCATAATTTGTGTAATATTGTCACATAATCATTACATAGGGATTATTGTGGGTATGTCCATCCCTTATCCTCCATATATCCTAGATATCAATCCATTCTTCCTCATTCTAAAATATGAATTTCAATATTTAGTTCTAAATATAGAATTTATAATATTTACTAATTGAAATCAATTAAAATAATCACATTAAATGAGTGGGGTCTTTTGAATATGAGTTAGGTTCTCTCAAATAATTACCACATGTTTATACTTCTTTTCATGTGATTTATGATATAATGGATACACTAATTATATATAAGTGTCCATAACCTAATATAAATTTACTTTTTATCAACTTTTTGGATTATTAGATATATTAGTGATATGGGTGGTCCATATTATGTTGTTTCTAATGTAATGGTCATTGATGGCCATATTCATAACCTAATGTGAGTAGAATAATTGAAATAATAACCCAATTGAGGTTCTCTTTGCATTGTTATGACTTCATGGATCATAATAAGTTATTTATTTTCTTTATTTAATAATAATATGAGTATTAGTAATATATTTGAGTATGATACATTCCTTGTAATGAAACATTGAGTTGCATTGTGAAATTTTGTCCTATAAAGATTTATTAAATATTTTTGTTATTTTCAGCATCAATTTGGGTTTTTAGGGGTATTTCAGACAATGTGATTTAAAGTATAGGACATGGATTGGTATGTGAGAAATAAACATAAATTTTTTATGAAATATGTTTAGGCATAATTCTAGAAATGATGATAAATGCATGGGATATAATTGATGTTCCATTTTAGATGCCTTAATTTTTATTTTTAATGAGATGTAATACCTTATTGTTAATGACTTGGTTTGTGTGGGATGAATTTATACTTAATTATGTGACCATTATTTTTATGTCAGGGAATTTATATTTACATTAATAAGGGAATTCACTCTAATTTTATTAATATTACCAATGGCATAAGAAAATGTACTTATTATGGAATTATTGATGTGATATGGGAAGTATTTTTTACTAACTCATTAATTTATTGAAAATTATGGCATGGGATTCGATAAAAGTTTTAGGGGAGATGTTTATTATCCTGGGATGAATTAACATCTAGAATAGATAGAAAATTATTTGAATAATTTTCTCACTATTTTCTATTACACTTGAACGAGATAATCTCTTCCCTTTATTTCAGCCTTCCTGGATGGGGAAATAAGTCACATTTGTGTGTTTTTTATTATAACATGTGATAAAATACCCATTATCATGTTAAGTTATGAGGTCAAGGATACTTCTCCCTCTTCTAAATTTTACCATATTTAGAATTATATACACTCTTATGTTGTAATCACAATGATTCTATGACCACTTGCATGTTTTTTAATAGGAAATCCATTTAGACTTATTGATTATTTCCACTGGAATTCTATTACCTCATAACGGATGATGTTGTCAAAAAAAATCCCCATGTACAAAATATTCTTCTACAATGGGACATTATTCCTTTAGATGACTCGAAATGAAAAGATACATGAATCCAAATTGATATCATATAATATTACTATGAGAGATCTATTATAACCCTAAAATGTTTTGTGTGATATTCATTGAGAGTACTAACACTAGTTGAAGTTGGTATGATCACTCACTGGGTATACTTTATAACAATAATGAATATTATGATTATTATTAATGCTCAAATATTTTATTTATTTAGGAGTGAATCAGTTGTACAATAACTTATATATACATGATTTTGTTAGGTACAATGGTAATGGTTGAATATTGAGTTCTAGTCAAACCCTATAAGAGATTCGTTTTGTGTTTAAAAACATCATGATTCATGATACTGGTAAAGTAAAGTCATCTATAGTGTATGTTTGAGATAACATTTCATGTTTGGAGTGGAGAGATAGTAACACATAATGACATGAATACAATTTTATAGTTGTGCCCACAATTGTTTTTATCTTGGATCATATTATTATAAAATTAAACCATGTAAAGATCATATTTATTTATGTATGAATTGTATTTAATTAGAGTTATTCATTGTTTTCTATAACATTTTATATATTTCTATATGTTTTTATGATAACATAAATGTCCATGTTATGTTGTTATATAGTAAAATATAGTACATTGATATTACATCTATTAGGATTAATAGTTATCTAATCAAGAGGATATCGTCTCAATACCAGTGTTTCACCTAGGGAATATGGGTGGCATACGAGAGGTCACCTAACACCACTCGTTTAGAAACCATTAATTTTGTCTCAACCAAAAAAAAGGTGAATCAGTGCCTTACTGTTTTTTTACTATTTGGTAATGTTAGTTGGATGTTGGGTACTTTTAGAAATGGGGATTGATCATATGACTTTTAGTAGAAATCCCAAGAATTTGGAATGTCCATGTTAGTAGGGTTGTTTTTATTATTAATTTCTACTGAGTGTTGGGATTTTTTAGATATTTATGAAATATGTTTTATGTTTCAAAATTTATTAATGTACTCTACATTGGGGGGGGGGGGGGGGGGTAAAGGCATGTGTTCCTGTATTATATTTGGAATTTAGGATTGACATGGAATTCATAGGACTTTATATGATTTATATCATAGTTACAATGAGGATTTTAGTTACTTAACATTTCCGAAATGAGTTATTCAATGTTTCTATATATAATATTATTTTGGAATTTTACTTTTTCAAATCCATATTTTAGTAATATTTTATCAATATTATGAATAATTATATGGATCCTACGATTTTTATATTAATAATTGATATATAATTAGATATAGAGATAGCTATTGAGTTTTTAAGGCCCTTATACTATAGGGAATGTTTATAATACAAGAAAATTTAATACATGGGAATTATTTCCCTAAATACATATTTCATGAATTGTGATAGAAATGTGTTTTAATCTATGATTTCAAAATATAGTGATTTTTTACACAAACCAAATCAATCGCGTTCTAGGAAGTTGGGTACTATATTACTCCACTGATAGTCAAGTTTTATCTCCATAGCTTGTTCACTCCTCATATTGATCAACATATCCTAGATAGTTTTATTTAGGTTCATTATTCAATGATACATGGAGCTTTGGGATTAGGATATTATATGTCATTTTTGATACAATAGGTTTATATGTAAGATGAAATTATTTTTACTAATTAGGGTGGACCACATGCTATAGGGATTTGGATAGAATCAATATATGCTATCTTTAATCACCTCAAGAAAAACACTTAGAAGTGGGAAAATATTTCCATGCATATTCTCTGAGGACCAATGATGTGAAAGTGGAACGTGTCCGTCTAAAAAGATTTTTATATGGGGATTTATTGGAATTGTTTTTAGGATCATTAAATGAAATATTTAATCCTTAAAACATTGATGATTGATGAAGCCTATGATTTTAAACACACTTTCTTGGGAGACATTCATGTTATGGATAATACAACCTATTTCATTGATTTTATTTGGTTTTATTACATTTAATCATGTTATGAGACTTCTAGGAATAGATGTATTGATTATGGATAGAGAAATTGTATTCGATAAATGGTTAATATCTTTCATTTTATGATATTTTCCAAGGCAGTGAACAAAAACAAGATCATTGAATGGAATTTCATTGAAGGTGAAAGTTATAAGCTATATAGTTCATATATTATAATCAGTTTTGGATCTTTGGGTAGCCATAATTATTTATTTGGTGAATATCATTATAGTGGTGATAACTGGACTATTCATATTAGTTGACTATATCTTCCCATATTAGGGTGGTATCCCCCATTATGATTTTAGGGCTAATGAGTGATACATAGTTGATTTTAGATATTACAACCACCAATGGAGTGTCATTCCTTTAAGAAGATGGTTCATTTTCCATGCCAACATCTTTATTAGTGTAAATATCATCTAATATGTTTTTAATGTAATGATTTAGAACAGTGATCTTGAGTTTAATCAAGGATAATACCATATATAAATGATTATAGTTCTTTTAAATAGTCAGATAATACTGACGAATAAATTTCCCCTGTTATATAGGAAATGGGGTAGTGATCATTTGTATATTTAATTGATATAATTCTAAGATAATGTAGTGAGAATTTTTTGGTAACATACTATTGATCTGATTCATATTGACCATAGGGAGAGGATATCAATCTTCAAATTTTTATAATTTTGGAATAAACCAAGGAATCTATGTTACAAAATACAGTTATGTCCCACTTATTTATACTATCTTAGATGGTTATTGATATAAGGTTGGTTAAAAAATATTTATAATGGGATAATGATAATTGAAACACAGATACAAGTGTAACATACGAGTAATTAAATGTATATAGGATTCACCATCAAGATAAATATCTTGAAACATCTTTGGGATTAATTTATATTAAATAAAAATTACTTCAGTGTGACCCTTGGGATTGGTTAGATAACTCATTATTTAATATGGAACTTAACATTAATCATTTGGAAAGATTTTATCCTAGTTTTTTAGTGTGTATCTAAGATATGAGAAATAAATGACCAATCTATTATATTCTATTATCATATTCATGATATTTTCTGTAATGAATTCCCAATACTACGACCTAAAAGATACGTTTATTTTACAATCAAGATTGTTATAGGTAAAATTTGTATATTAATTCTTCCATATATGATATACCCTATTTATATTAGTGTAATGATGGTTCATCTATAATACTATAAGGAAAATGTATTTATTCAACTGATAATGTTTCATTGAGGTGATCTTACTTTATTCACCATGAAGGGTGATGATTCATTGTAATTATTTATAGATTTTCATAGGCCGAAACAAGTAACAATAAAGAGATAATATCCTATTATTCACATATATTATTTATTATATTTTTAATGTGGTATGATTTTATCTCTATGTCTAATATGACATATGGATATCATTAGTTTGATGTGAGTCTAACTGATATTCCTAAAAAAACCTTTAGAAGTAGGTAATACCTTTTTGAGTTACTTATGATGGTGTTAGGATTAATGAATATTTTGTAAGTGTTTTTGGAAAATATTTATAGGATCTTTCATTAATATTTTAAATAATTCATGGTTTTACTACCAATTAAATTCCATTATACTCCTAAACATGAGTGGATTGTTATTGATATTTAGGTATATCTTTTATTAGTTTGACATAATCCTTCATTATAGAATCATTGTTTAGTTTATCTATTACTTTGAGTGTGATATAACTTATAAATCTAAGAAGGGTAATTTAATGGGTGATGTTTTTAGTATGAAGAATCAATATTAGTTATATTTTTAAGATAATAGAGAGTGGTAGCTAATAATACTACTCAATGAGATGCATCTTGATGTTTATTAATATAAGGATAGAGAAACCCATATAACATTTAATATTACCTCATAACATCTTGATAGGTTAAATGTGAGAAATATCTAAGAACTGGACTATCAATAAATGGAGGGATATATATAATGTAGGGATCTAGTTCATGAATGGTTCAAGGTAAAATATATCATCCTTTCTATTTGAGGTCAATTCTGGCCTCTATGAGTAAGTTTATGGAGATTATATGGGACTCATAAAACTCACGATGGGCTATAATATTGGGATCAGACAAGATGTATCATGACCCCCCAAAATAGTATTTGTGGATCTAGTTAGAGATTCTTATTGTATAGTTCAATTCCTAATGACACAACACGTAATATCCAAATAATGATCACTAAAGAAAAACAAGTCCTCTTAAACATATAACCATTCCTAAGTGGATGTGGGAAAATGGGTGGATGTTTTTTTTTTATATTTTTGAGGTATCCTCATGATAGTGTTTTATTATAAGTTAATGTTTACGATTTAACCAAAGCAGGTCATTTATTATTGGTTAGGGAGGCCTTGTCTATAGACATGTTAGGCCGGTTGATTTTTATAGAGGGATTACATCATCATATTGTATAGAGTGGTATAATACCTATTTGGGATGCCTGATTTATGGTTGAATTATTACAATTATTATTGATGGAACATGAAAATTATGTTTCATTTGAGAAATATATAATATCCTTAGATAAAAGGTAATGCTTAGTTCACTATTCGATTATTTTGAACTATAATATGATTTTGAATCCTTGATTTTAGTGGAGTATGGGAGATAAATATCTTGCTTTCCAAGATAACATGTAACCATAGTTATCTTGTACCAGTATAGATTGAAACCTTTATGGAATTCTATGGAATCTGATATCAATCACCAGGATAACAGCAGGTGAGTCATTGATTTTTAGAATGAGTCTCACAAAAAATAATTTATAGTGTGTCCTAATGATTTGAATGTAGTTAGTAATTACATAGATTAGTTTGTGATCATATGAATATTTATTCCACCAAATCAATTGTTTTAGGTGGGTGACTGAGAGTTTTTTAGAGTTTTCCATTATTAGGACCCCAATGGATTCAGATATAGTTTAAGTTGTCTGTTAGGATTCTGAGGTATTTTGATTTTATTGAGAGTATTGATAATGTGGAATATCAAATAGAGCTTCCATTTTTTCGTTTTTTACATGATGTATTAGATATATATGTGAGGTTTAAATATATCCTATAGAACCCTTCAAATTTGATAAACATAGATGTCATTGAGCTAGTGGTATATATGTTATTCGAGGAATGACCAGTTTTTATTGAAGTGTAATTTGAGAAGACCCTATTTAAAAATAAAACACCATTGATATTTTCTCATTGGTAGCATATGTATATTTAAGATGGGGAATATGAATGAGTAGTCAGTATTAGATATTAGTGTCAATATATTTCCTTTAATGAGCCCTGATTACACAAATCTGGGATGAGATGCTCTATGGTGGGGAAATTGTAATAGCCAAAAAAATTACGAGGCATGAATTAATATATAATTTCGAAAAAATTGTGTATTTTTATGGTTTTTGGCTATTAAATTTTTTTAGTAAATGGGGTAGCAATTAGAGGAGTAAAATTATTTTTTGAGATCTTTCAATTAATGATATATGGAAGATGGTACAATATAACCTAAGGCCACATACTCAATTTTGGTAGGAAGAGGGGATGTATCCTTGGATTTAGAACATACACTCAGTGGCCTTGAGTTGGGTAATTTAGAGTCAATGTACCATGAACCCATTAATAGTGTACACAGTACCTAATTATAGGTGAGCTAGTACTCAGTGACCCCAAACTCGTTTTTTAACAAACAAATTATTCTTATTAATTTGATATTTTCCTAATAAATTATATATTTCCCTCATTTTCTACTCATAGCACCACATAACAAGCCGCCATCTTCTCCTTTTATTCTACTAATTTTTAGCCCAAATTTTAACTTTTTTGGTATATTTGATATTTTATTTTTCCCAATTGATCACCATGGGTACGATTAACCACCCTACCCTATTTATCAAATATTTATCTCTATTTTTCTACATTGAATTATAAAATCTAATATTTTACTTTTTAGGTTAGTATTTTCAATTTATTATAATTTAATTAAATATGTCTAAATATATTTAGTGATTGGGGTCCTAAAACTACAATATAGCTACTCCATAATCTTTTCCTTTAGTTTATTCATGTTTTCCTATGTTGTGTGACATGTGGGATGCACTAATTTTGTACACAAGTTCGTAAAGTAAATTAATTAATTTTTTAACAATATTAATTGTTATATTTTAGATGTGGTTGATCCTTCATCCATCTTACATGGTTATATTTTCAATGATATATAAGAGGATTAACTAATGTGAGTTGGGAAATTGAAATGGTAACCTGATATATCGTGCCTTGGCTATTTTATGACTTCATAGAACGTAATAGGCAACATATTATACTCCTTTGATTATGATATGTCTCTTAATATAAGAGAATAAAATGATACATTATTTTGATTCATAATATGAGTTAATTTATTTTATTCTATCATAAATTGATGATTTAATGAGGTGTGATATTTTTACCTTCAGTTTGAGTTATTATAGGAATTTATCCCCTTTTGTTTTAAAATATAAAAATGGGTTCTTTATCTGTGGACTAATCATATATATCATATGAATATTTTTTCATGAAATTAAAATTTTGATGATAAATGTTTTTGATATAACTGAGGTTCTATTTAATATGTATTGATAAGTTTTTTCAATGGGAGGTAATACATTATTGTTAAGGAATTAGGTTATATGTCCTGGGTTGACACTTATTTATGAAACATATTTGATTATGGGAAATAATTCTATTTCATCCAGTGTAGCCTATGGTAACGGAATACATGTACATTGTATTAAGGTTGTTAATGGCCAGGGAAGCTATAACAACAATGAAATTTTTGATGTGGTATGGTATGTACTACCCACTTTCACATTAATTTATTGATTCCCATGCCTTGCAAAAAATAATATTATGGGATATGATTTCTATCATGGAACAAATATACCAATATTATAGAATGATATTTCTAATATACTCTACCCATTGTTTTTTATTACCCATGGAAAATAAGTACTCTAACCATTATTTGAAACATTACTAAAGTGGATACAATTTCTATATGTGCGTTGTTTATAAAGATTTGAAAAAATGTTCATAGTCTCCTTTTGAGTAATTATGAAATTTATTACATTCGATAAGTTATTGTTTCTAGTATATAGGGATGTGATGACTACTTATAATGCTATCACAAATATACAGTGGATGTTTCTTATAATTTTCTATGATAATATACCCATTTATTTGATGATGTTATGAGGACATATTGCTAGTATATTGATCATTATGTGATAGTGGGACACTATTCCCATTTATGAATACTTATGACATGGGATAAAATAAAAGGTTATGTTGGATCAGACTCTATGTTAACCCTAATATGTTACATGTGATATCTCAGACACCACTTGCACTAGTTAAAATAGATACAGTCATTCACTGGGGAATGAAAAACACCTATGGATATGAATTTATTTAATTATTATGATGTTAATTATTTAATTATTAGTTCAAAACAATGTAGATTTAATTTTATATACTAGATTTGATTAGGGATACTATTGGTGCTGTCTAGCTGATTTATACTCACACCCATTATTAGTTGTACAGTGCATGTGTAGACTTAATGGTTTGGGGTGAAATTAAGAGAAATTCCACTATGGATGATGTTGTAACTATAGTGGCATGGTCAATGTTAGTAGACATGATAGAGTTGGGTCTTAGGTCCATTGTATAGATTTATCCACAATTTTGTTTTTATTTTGGATCATGTATATACATCATTAGCTCATGTAGTTTTCCTATTTATGGATGTTTCTCTTATATAAAATTATGTTTATTAATATTTATACAAACTGAAATATATTTCATTATGTGGTTCTCATCATTTTAATATGAATATTTTATTTATATATTAAAAATATATTTTTGTGTTATTACAATTACTATTATTTCTGGTTTTCGGATCGACAAGGTATAGTCTCCTTATGTTAATTATAGAACATCAGGGATAGTTGAAATATTATTCTATACATAGGGGTGATATTGAGTTCATGTAAAAACATTGGTTTGGCTTGAATTATAGTATCATGATCATGTAAATTACACTCACAACGAAAATTTGTTAGGATATAATGTTTATGCAAGCATCATGATAGGAATATGTAGGATTGTACATGTGCATAAGATTTTTAGAATTAGTTTTATTACATGAAAGTTAGTTAAATAGAAATTTCAAAATGTTGTTTCTTTTTTATGTATTTTATAAAAAATTTGGATAAATTATTTTCAACTTCTTATTTGAACCCTATCTATAAGGAAATCATTTTTCATAAATATAGAAACCTAAAAATTGAATTGAAATCCTCTATTTTTTTGTTTTATGTTATAGTAATGGGAATTTAAAAAAATGACTTTTGTGATTTAAATTCTATTATTATTCTGTTATATAGATGACTCTTTATAGATATATTGTCTATGAGGAGTAGGATAGGGATGTGGGATGATAGAATGTTCCCAAGGAAGGCCCTAATAATGCATAGTGTGTTTTTAAACTCTTCAACATGGTAGTTCAAGTGAATCCAGTTCTTAGAAATGAGATAGATTTGATGATTCACAAGGAATTTGATAATTATTATATGTTTAAAAATATAATTATTCTATATTTATAGAAATTGGGTAATCTAATTAAAAGAGGAATTTTTTTAACAAGAAGAAATTATATAGTCAATTTTATGTGTATACATGGGATATCAATGTTAGTATTCACTACATCTATTCCTGAGAGTTAAAAACATAAGTGGTGGGTAACCATTGTGGATGTGAATATAAATAATGGCCTAATATGGTTCATATTCCAAATAAGGTTTATTAAATTTATTTTTCTAAAATCATTGAAACTTGGAAAAAGAAAAAAGTTCATGGAGTTAGAGTAGGGGAGGAAAAAAGATGAATGTTCATGTTGTTCACCTCGTAGAGTTTGTTCATTTTGTAATGTAAGTAATCACCAATGTCATTATCAATGAATAAATGAAAGATAAATAAGGTGGTTATTTATTAAGAGGGTATAATGGTAGGAAATGTAATGAATTATTCTCATCCCTAGACTAATAAAAGAACCAAAACTTCTAATGGAAGGAAGATATATTATAATGAACCTTCATAATGAAGAAATACCAAGAAATATTTGTTCCTAGATTATTCAAAATAGAAGATTCATATTTAGTGTTATCATTGTTGTAGAATGATACAAATATGGTGGGACTATGATTGAAATCCTAAGACATGTCACTGAAAGAAGAAACACTAATAGTAGAATATATTTTTCAGTGTCCTCTCTCATGGATATATTTTTTAATTTTCTAGCTATACACATGGATTAATCATTTCTATGAATACAATAAAGTGGGTTGGAGATATATATTAGGTGATGACAAGTGGTAATCCTTATTATGTATAAACTAAGAAGGGTTATGAAACATAATTTCTTACATTGAATGTTCAATAGGATTCTAATGAAATAAATATTGTATTGTGTAGTAATATGATAAATAAATATATTTTTCATTAATATTTTATATATGATTGAATCTAACTCATTTATATCCACATATGTATAGGGACATAGAAACCTTTTTGTGGAATTAACTCCACATTACATGAGCATTAATATACATCTTATAGAATAGAGAGAGTATGGGTTAGGTATTTATATTATTCCATTAATATTTTTTATGTGGAAATCTTATAGGACAACATCATTTTAAATATTTACACACACAATTTTATTGGTAGAATATATTAGGTGGGGAATTTCAAGGATCGTGTTGACTGATATGATTGAGAGGGTTCCTTTAATTCCCATTATTAGACAACATTAACTTTTCAAGTGTAGTGGAAAATGATTCCTAGTAAAGAAAGAGTTGTCATTAAAGTCCTTTGGGATTGAGCATGTAATCTAAATGGGTTAGTTTTTTATTAGTATAATAAATTAATTATTTTTCATTTTCCAATGACTGTAAATGATTTCATGGTTGTGTTTCCATAAGAGTTATATGGGATTACACCAAAGAGACAGGGTGTTATACATCAATTTATATACATTTATATGTCTGACCTCATTTTTATCCAATCACATGAAATTTTTATTGAATTGAGATGTGAAGATTCAGTTAACATAATTAGAGGGAAATCAATTTATTTTAACATGAATTTCTCTATGGGATACACTAATTATGTTTTGTAAGAAATATGACTATAGTATTTTCATATTAATTGATTACCTGAAGATGAATCATATACTTATAAATAATTAAAAACATTTACCTTCTGCTGGATACATATTTTATCAGTTAAAGAGATTTTAATGATTTTGAAGATAATTTTACAAATATAAAATCACAAATTAAGGGTAATGAAAGAAAACAATATAAAGATATCATTTAGTTGAAGGTAGGGAATTGTAAGATTATAGTGATACAATTTTCTTTACTAATATTCATGTTGGGTTTACCCCTTGAGGAATCATGTTTTTTATAAATACCACAAATCATTCATTATGGTATTTTTTGATTAATATTTTCAATTTTTCATACCAAAATAAGATCATGTGGAGAAATTGAGGATTTTGTAGGTGATTTTATGGGGGAAAATGATATTTGAAAATCTATCTAAATGTGATTTTTTATATGGTATGTGATATGCATGAGACACATGATTTCTTAAAATGGTTGCATAGTGGACCGAAATAAATTAATGGTTGTGAGGTATTGAGAGTGACTTGTGGATGCCTTTTTATTTTAGTGATTCTCTTAATTTGAAGGATACAAATGAGGATTCAATCCTAAATATTTAAATTTCTAATCTTTAATAATAATGTTTAATTTAAAATGATTGAAGATGGAGTATGATGAGAAGTTACAAGTGCATTTTGATGATCTAATGAAGAGAATTACATTTTCCCTAGTGTTATCCTACCTTATACTAGTAAAGGAATTTATATAAATTATGATGCATCTATAGATTGATTATGGTGTTTTATCATGTGAGGAAACAATTTTTTATATATATACTGAGGTTTTTATGAGAACATGAGAAAAAACATCACATGCATGACCAATAGTTACTAGAGGTTGTTCATTTCTATAAATTTAGACCAATTACCATTTAATTGAATTATTCATTGTTTATTCCAATAACATGATTCTATTATATATCATCTCAAATAATGAATTTAAATTGAAAATGTTTATATGAGTAATTTAAGTTCATAAAATTGATTTTATGATTTCTTATAAACCAGGGAAGGTTAATGTCCAAAAAAATACATTGATTTGAAATTATCAAGTAGAGAAGGAGTCAAAGGGGATATGGTAGATCATGGGATTGATGATGAATTTACATATAAAATATCATGAATATTTAAGTGACATAATATTTCATTGAACCAACATCACATCTATGTTTGGGGACGATGTATTTCATTGAAAAAATTTTAATATCAATTTATAAAGACTAGTGATTACTTAAATGGAGGGGGGGGCATGGAAGAGTTCCTTCTAGTGGAATACTAATTTTACATATTTTGATATAGAGTGGTAATTACATTATGTTTTATGTTGTATGTTATTGATTTGATCCATTAATATAGTCTGTTAATTCATCCTCAAGTGAGGAGGTTGTATAATGACATCAAATAATAGTTCTAGTGGTAAGTGATGAAGAGGTATGCAATGAATTATTTATCTTTGTGATTGACATTTTAATGAATAAAGATAAATAATTAACAAACTATGAGTATTTTGTATCCTATTCCCTTTACCACATAGGTGTGTGAAGAAATGATAATGTATTCAATCAATTGTTCTAAAAACCGTAGTTAGATCATGTTATGATATGGGCAATTTAGGATCGTTTTATAATTTCATCCAACTACATTCCAATTAAGGAATAATTCTTAATTTTGGTCATAGGTATAATCTATTTTGACATTGTGGTTAATATTTATAGATTTTCTTCAAAATATGATTTATTATAAGAATCGGTAATTTATTATATGATTTTTAAAGGATCCCTTAAATTTATGGTACTCAATGAATGATGTGTACATCGTTTCATCCCCATATTGAAGGGAAAAAATATTCCATAAGTACTTTATAGGGTATGATTTTGGGATATTAGGGTGGTTTTTTTTAATTTTTTCATAGTTCATCTATAAAAATATTAATCAAGAATCAGTTAGTATTAATCTCATCAAAATGATGCATGAGATGTTTTACCAATCAGAATTATATGGAGAAACAATTGATATGGTGGTCTAATTTAGGTGTTATATTAGTGTAATAGATGAAATTATGGTTAACCTAATACATGAGTGATTAATTACAACTCATAATAATTATAGTATTTATTTGATCTTCATTTGAGTCTATTGAAGTTGAGGAATAATAATTCACTAGAGTATCACCATATTTTATACATATATGACCCAATATGTAGGTGAGGTCAATACCCTAATATATCTTCCCATTTGAGATTGTCTGGTACGTCAAATACAAGGATTATAATTTTTAGATTCCACTAAGATATTTGTAGTTATAAACCTATTGCATATCTCTTAAATAAGGAAATCATGACTTTCTGTATCTCATAATTTTTCTTATGAAGGGATTTATTTGAATAAAAATAATCCCTATATGAAATGGATAGTAGTAATTTAGAATAGTTAGGATTAAAATTTAATAATACAGTTTATTCTTCTTATGAGTGTGTTTTGGATGCATAAAATGAATCAAAGGGGGACATGGAATCGAGATAATTAGATATAGAAAAAATACCATGTGTGACTAGAACGATTCACAAGGAGACATGGAATATAAAAGATTACTTATTGAAAAAAAATATAATATGTGGTTAATGTAGATCGAGGACTAAAAAAATTTCAAAGATAAAAATTCATACAGTGGAGATAATTCCTATGTCATATGTTTGATATGTAATTATCCCATTAAATATTGGAGATTTTTTATTTTTTTTAGTTTTTGTGTTTTAGTATAAAATTTATTGATAGGATACACAATCCTTGGGACAATGTAGTAGAAATTTTTATGTTAACTAGGAAATATAGAGATGAATTTATGATAGATTCATTTTCTTATGTGACCATCTCGGTTAAACCTATAGTTATTGTTTTATCAAAAGAGGTTATTTTTTGCTCAATGCATGGTATCTGTTAATTGTGATGGCTAACCTTTCTGTGGACATCCCATTATGTGATTTAGAATTTAAAATCATCATTAACATCCCATAAGCCTCATAAAATAGTCTAATTTGATTTTAAATGACCTTTGGGTTCCTTGGGACTGAAATTAGGGATTTTACATCATCAAATAACACTTCTCTGTCTGATATCGATCAAATAAACAATGGGTCTATGATTTGACTACAATGATCTCTCATGATCTTCACTATTTATTTTCTACAACATTTTATTTTCCCATGTATATATATATTTATGATTTTTTTTAGGGTCAATATTTGGTGAATATAAACCATGAACAAAAAATAATGATACCATGTTCTAGTTTCTAGAGTTTGTAGGACTAGATCATAATTTCTTTCACTTGATATAGGATTGTAGAATCATCACTTGATCAATGTTTAAGGTAGGTGGATATTATTCAACCCATATAAGATTATGATTCCTTATAGTATGATTTGTGTGATTTTAGGAAATATTATTATATGTATGGTTTTAAAATAATTTTTTTAATTTGATTTGAAAAAAATTGTTTTTTTCTTTGATTTGAAGAAGATTTGGTAAAATTGTGTTTGTGAATAACACTAAGAGTTAGATTTAATTTCATGTTTGGGTATAATTATTCATAAAATATTAATGGTTTAGTATATTAAAATTTCAAGGTATGTGGAATGATCTAATGTTTCAATTACAGATGAGGGGTTTGCGTATTTGGGATGGTTGATATGCTCTATAATAGTGTGAGATATGAATGTGATAGACTAGGTGAGGGACATTACATTATATTTATATACTATGGTCATTTGTAGAAACATACATTATGTGATAATTTATTTCTCATGTCTCCCTTGATGTATATTGAAAATAATTTGTCTATATATTGGGTTGGAACCAAAAAGGGATACGATATATTGAAATGATGATGGTTATATTAATTTCATATATTTCCTTATCTATAGTAGGTATTTTGATAAAAAAAAATTTAAATTGGTAACCTTTTATCAATGGAATTTATTATATTGAAGGGAATACATTAGACAAGGTATTTCTTAAGAGTGACTTGGGTAAATCGTATTGGGAATTCATACTCAACCTTATCCACTTAAAATTTTATGTTTTTAAATATATTATAACAGGATATTGGTAAGTGAAATATTCCAATGTTCTTGTGTGATAAATATAAGGAGATATGTTCATAGTGGATGTGGCGATTTTTGGTTATATGTTGTAGGAAGATTAAAAAAGTAAACATTTGGTGAGTGTTATCTTATAAGTTTAATTGTAATTTTTGGATTATGTCTATTTTATTTATATTACACTTTATTTGGTCTCTAATTTAAATAAAATGGTATTTTAAAAGTTAGTTTCTATTTCAAATTAAAATTTCATTCATGTTTTAAATAATTCATAGTTTATGTTAGGGAAAATAATTCTACAATGAATATGTTTTCCATTGAGAACTAGTTTATATGCTCTATCGATTCAGGAAATTTAATGAGGATATGTGGTAGTCCCAGATAAACCTTGGAATTTAGTCTGTTGTGTTTTTTTGTCACACACAATCATATATGGGTAAACAACAAAAATCTCATAGATAACATGACCAAAAAATATACACATCCTGGTACTCAAAATAATAAGTATAAAAAATTCCATAAAAATCATGGTTACACAATATACTCAAGGAAATTCATAAATTTCATAAATAATAAAACTATGACTTTTATTTCTCTAAAATACAATAAAAGAATCAACATTAAATTTTGCAAAAAATGTATAGAAGATCTGTTGTGTAAACCACATAAAAACTATATAAACTCTCATCAAACTAAATGATATCAATGTACTAAAAATTTATATAACTAAAAATAAAATTAATTTTGGGTATATCCTCATACCAAATCCATAACTAATGATATCTATAATCAAAACCAAGATTCTATAACTAATTTATTATAATTATGTAAAATGATATATTATATTGAGTTAACCAGCTACTAGAGTTCCGTATTGATCATTGGTATGTTGCCTTTTTCAATTTATGTACTAATTTATAGATCTAGGTTATAATGAATTTTTGAACACTTTGGAAGAAATGAATGGATACCCCAATAGCAAGTATAGTAATTTCATATTTTATAATACATATTTTGGTAAAATTGTAATGTGAGAAAATTTTGCATCATGTTACGATTAATGAGATTATTTCATGATATGGATTATCGGATATTCATGAATCCATAATTTTGGCTTATAAATATATAAAAAACTATCCTTCCTCTCTGTTGATGTATGTATTCATCCTAAACAATTTATATCACTATAATCATTTATCTAGTTTTTAAAATTTTATCTAATTTTTGAAATTGATCATCATCATGGTTTTATGATCCATAATATAAATCATAATTTGTTTTCAATCAAAAATATTATCAATATTCCATGAAGGATAATCATTATTCACTTCAAACTAGTTCAACTATCTATAATTTATGCAAAGAATTAAATTATCTTCCTCCTTTTAGAAAAAAATAATGGCTGCATCCCAATTTGACATGGCATTTTAGAAGAAACCCATACATAATAAATCGTCAATATGATCCATTTTATCATGATTCATAGACATTGTATTAAATTTATATTAAAAAGATCAAATTATTAATTAGATGTAACATAATACTAAGCTCACCCTCTCACTATATTGGTAAACACACAATATCCTCAAGAAGTCATAAAAAACAGATCAAAATAATGTAAATAACTTTGAACAAGTCTTCCAATACTCATAACTCTAGGATATCTGACTATGAATAAAATTTATGAAATTGAATCAGAGTGATCTAAAAAAGCTATAATTATCACCCACTAAGGCTAGAAATATACATTAAAATAAAATTAAAATAGCAGCATTAAAATCAATTGATAGAGAAAAAAACCATAAAAATCATTTCATACCAATTACAAATTCATACGTTTCATATGACGAAATAAATGATCGCACGAGTAACAATTTTATACCAAAGATATGATTTCACCCTAAAAAAATCCAATAAAATAGTATACCATCCAATAGGTTTCAATAACTCAGGAATAAAATTCAGCCTATCAATAGAAAAAAACCAACTCAAAAACATGAGATTGAAAAATATACTAATAATATACAATTTTGTCTATCAATACAAAATGATGATTCTAATATTCCATGATCAATCCTCTCATATTCATAGGACTATTTACTTCAACACTATCCAAAAAATGGAAATAACCTCTGCTAACTACTCCACTATAATGACATCTATGCCTACCATTGTGTTATCCCTGGACCTGATACTCAAAATGAGGACATTTCATTCTATCCTACCACTTCCCTTGACATGATTCTATACATATTAGTGATTTTATAGTATGATGTTATATCTACTGAAATGTTTGGGACTACTGATGTGACTGTATTTAAAACTATTTACGATGAATATTTATAATCTCACTTCACATATACATTAACTAATACAATTATAATATTGTTCCCTAATATTTATAATGTCTAAAACAAGTGAAATAAATGTAAATAGGAAATTAATAATATATTGAATATCTTAAATGTTGTTCTGTTGATGACTAATATGATGACTGATAAGGCTATCTCATGAAGAAGCACTGCACAAAATTTTGTTTTTATTATATTATCACCAGCTATAAAATTTATATAATAATATAAAAAAATAATAATCCAGACAAAAAATTCCAAAAAAAATTTAACTCCTTTATAATATTGATAAAAGCTATTGATAACACTCTCCTTTCATAATAATCAATATAAAATCATTTCAAAACTACTCATAATGCTAATTAAATAAAACCAATGTATTAAAATGATAAACCATATAAAAAATATTCTAATGTTGTTTTTATCACCATATCAATGTCATTACCAATGTTACATGATACTGTATTGACTACTAAATAGAAATAAATTCTCGCTTTACCTCCTCTATCTATTGACTAGTTCGTGATTTTTCATGGATCGCACATAACAAGAAAAATATAACTATAGGAAAAAAACAAAATATAAAACACAGTTTTTATCAACCATCATAAGTAAAAGTTCAAACCATTTCCAAAATAGCTTAGGATAATTCCCCTCCCTTTCTTGTGTAAATCATCTATGTATAACCACATATAATATCTACATATTATTAAATGATAAGTGTTAAAACTAATAACAATGATATTTTTCCCTGTATGGAAACTAAATTCCCCAATTTTTATTATGTAAACTATTATTACAATGCTATATACAACAATCATGACTTATGTTAGACTATATTATATATGTAAATAATTCCAAGGGTTAAAAGAAAACAATACACTATCTCTTAGTAATGATTATTAAATTGTCAATGACCTTATAAAATATCACATGGGACATCTATGTCTATAAATCTATTTCACTAGAATATATCACATTCCATATTTGTGAATACCAATTCCATACTATCTAGAAAACATATTCTCCCCCAAAAAAATATCTGAAAAAATAGTTATGAAACCACTCTTTCTAGACTCTAACTCATTAACACCCTCAATCTTAAATAAAAAAAATTAATATGTCTCCCCAACTCATTATCCAATATGGAAGGGGATAAAATTAAATGCTTTAGTTTTAAATCTAACACATATTGGGAATATTTCTCTCAATAATATAGGATAGAGATCTAATTATGGAAAAAGTTAGATATGATCATGTAAAAATTAAATTTTATAATTAAATGTATTATATTAAATAAATATTTGAATTAAATATAAATATATAAATATAATTAAACAATATGTGGTATGAATTAAATTTTATAGACCCTTAAAAAAACAAAATAATCATATTATACCTTCTTTATGTTATATAACTATCCATTATCTATCTATCCTACAAGAAAAATTTAGAGTTTTTAAACACCACGACAAGCGTTATTCACAATATTCAAAAATAGATATAATAAAAAGGGGTGAGTAAAAATATACTTAAGAGGTTACTACTCCATCCTCGAACTATTTAGATGATCAATGGATACTATTAAAACTAGGGGTGTAAAAGATAAACTAGGAAACCAAAGAAATACCATGTATATTAAAATAATATAGAGATACCATATATCTCCAAATACACATAATCCTAAAATAAAAAAGTTATATATAAATATATGAAAGAATACACCCAACTAACATCCTTAAAAATTGTTCCCTCGCAAATCATTTCTACCACACAAGTATCATACTCTTAACATCCAATTTATATCCAATAACCTACTGAAATTAAAATTATATCATATATTGATGCATTACCATCATCATTATGTGTCCATAAGTGTTGTGGGGAGAAATACTTACCTAGTTGATCAATCATTAAGACACACATTTCCAAGATGGTAGGATAAACCAAAATATCTTTTTTTGTTATTCATATAGTGAATAAATCAATGCTATTAACCATCATTACCACATTTATATGATATATAAGGTACTAGTTAGGTAAATATACTTACAATATATTTTTAATGACTCTGTCTCAAATAATTGTATCATATTTCTAAGAAAAATAAAGAGGATATGATATCATTGACCCCCACAACATAATACTACCCTCCCCTAAGAAGTATATTTCATAGGGGTAAAACATAAGATGTCCCATATCATAGGAAAATCATTATTATAAAATAAATATAGTCCACACCATCAAAACCAATCATATAGAATGAACCTTTATGTACACAGTATTGAAACCAAATATTCTATAATAATCAATATCATGATATTGAATCCTATATTTTGTATTTAAAATTGGGTTAAAAACCCCTTTATAACAAGAATTGTGGTCATAATCCACTAGAATGAATTTTCAATTTAGAATCAGGAGAAACCTGGAAAAAAACCTTTTAAATCAATATTTTCTTCAATTATCCAATCAAGGAAAAGGGGTAATATGAGATAATAAAATGATAAATTCTTGTTATACCAATGTCTGGCCATTCTAATTATAAAAACTAAACCCCTATACAGGAATAATCTAATGAATTATTTATCAATACGACAGAAGGAAAATTCAGAAATTTAGAACCACCATAGATAGAAGAAAACTACCAAAAATTAAACTAAAGAAAAAAATGATAACCCTTAGAAGGTAAGGATTCTTATAAATTTGATTTATCAAAATTTAGAATAGAGAACATACCTATGTCACTAAACTAAATTACACCTTCACACATTTAATAAACAATCCCAACTCCTAGATGAAACACACATTTGGTATCAAAATAATACAAGAATAAGAATAATAGATTTAACATTTTTTCAAAGATTACTGGGGGAGGATTATTTATTTATTTCATTTCATGGATGTAGAAAATTTTTCAACTACGATTATGAATTTTTTTATAGTTACCGTTTTTTATCAATGTTTTTTTTTCAAGTAGTATCACACAAACTATTTAATCTGGGATCCATTTTTTTAATCGTTTCCTCAACCTTTAGATATTCATTGGGCTCAAACCATAGGTCTTATTTACTTCAGATTTTATGTAGGTATATATTAATCAACTATTAACATTAGATAAACTATGAATATCATTCTTGTATATCCCATCAATGATTCACATACTGAAATTTGTAAAACCTATAGGGATACCTTATGAAATACTATCAAAGTGATTAATACATGATCTATAAATTCTATATTTTTAACATATATACATGGAAAATTGAACTCTATGTTATAGATCATGTTTTATGTACCATACATCCCCATAACAGTATCATAATTCCATATACCTTCATTATATTTAATCCAGAAATTTCTAATTCAATCCCTATGGAAACAAGAAATTGATCTTGAATATAGGATCAGAAATCCCAATAGTTTCCCTCTCGAAAGATACTTTCAAGGATTCATGCTTCATGCTACTATTAGGAACAATTTTATCATTCAATCTTATTAATGACTGCATTACACCATCTAGTCCCATAAATCAAAATAGGGAAAATTCACACTTAGAAGTTCCTAGTCTTGGAATATGGTAAACATATCATCTCGATTCTTACATCCATTGATCTTAAAAAACCCCTAAACACATCCCGTGACATCTTCAAGATTATATGATATTTCATTGTAAGGTGTTTTATTTAACTATTTTTGAAAAATGTATCATGGATTGATAGTTATAAAATAATAACATACTTTTTGATTCTTTCTGAGTTATTGAAAAAAATACTACAACATAATCAATTCAATAATAGATTTCATAACAAACACATACTCTACAAACACTATTGATAGTTTAAGAAAAGGTTTTAACCTCAACATATAAATTATTAACCACCCAATAAAGTTTAAAACAATTATTTTAGTACTATTATATTAATCTATATCCCCTAAAAAAATAAAAAAAACATAAATCTAAATTGGATCACTCATTCCAAAACTCAAGGATGTATCTTTATAACCTTTTCGAAATAAGTGAATACACATCAATTTTTCCTAGTCTTCTATTCCCATAATCATCACAACATGACTAGAAGATCCGACTTTATGTTTAATGTATGAATATATACCCACAATATTGTGTAGAAAACTTCTATCTACATTTGAAAAAATAACTTTTCCATGTACATACCCACATCATTAATTTTTGTGATTTCTATTTTGATAAAATAATGTGTACATTCAATAGAGTAAATATAAGTTTATATGCAGTAATTTCCATCATTTTATGGTCTTTTTGGTGTATTACCAATGTGAAAAAACTAAAGTCTTTTTTTATCACATATCTTTTAATATATAGCCCCAAAATATTCTTATATTTTTATATATTATTCATCTTAATCCTTTTTTAAAAATTAACTTCCACCTCATAGTCTTATTTCATGTCTAGACCAACCTAGAGTATGACATCCTTATACAAGAGAAATATGATGATACCTTTATCCTTGATAACCATTTGGTAGAAAAAATGATCTATAATTCATTTAATGGACCCCTTTTAATTCAAAATTTCATCAAATACATGGTTCCACTTGCATTGTTCTTTCTTCGAAACGTAAAGGATTTTTTTTAGACAATCAAAAACCTCATTCCATTTTTCTATTAAACACTATACCCAATTGATGTGAATATTTTTGCACCAAATGAACATGAAGGAATTTTGTATTCATATTCATATATTATAGATGATGAAGTTAAGAATTATGTTTATTGAACACCACCTGAATTCTTATTTTTCTTAAATTTGAGTGAAATGTTCAGAGGCTTCTACTCAATACTTCTATTAAAACACATTAAAAAATAACATAGACCAGTAACTTTTTCTTCTATTCTCAAACCCAGTCGACTAGAAAACCCATAATTTTCTTGTCATATATTACATATAGTAGTTCGGTGATGTCTCATGTTATACTTTTATGCAAGAAATCATTTTCATCATTCAGCACTAAATCCCACATTCAAGAATCACTAGGACTCACTTAATATTCAAATTTCTTGTGCTCCACTAAATATTTTAATAAAAACAAAGGTAATTTAGTTTCAATATAAATTAACAATTCATATGATACTTTATTACCTCCAAAACAAAACCGAAATTCATACCCTTTTAATAACAATTACTTCTATATTTTAATCTTCCAGATCTCTACCCTGAACATCCATATTTTTAAGTTTTTTAATTTTTTTTCCAAACCTAATGATAATTTCAGATATTTATTTACCTTTGAAATGTTTATATATTCTAAAATTCCATAAATTATATTCATATTAATTTTGAAATGGTCAACTGATTCATTATTCTCAAATCCTTCTTTCACCATGATCTTATATTTCCATAAGACCTTCTCATTGAATAAAACCTTTGTTCTTTTAATTTTTTTTCACATGTTCACTATCCCAAGAAAAAATTCATTATTTTCATCACTGTTCCAAATAATGAAACATAATTTAGACTTTTATTTGAGTTTCCCCAATCCATAGAATTAATGCTTATGTAGATTAGAATACTAGAAAATTTTAGGTTGACACACTCTGATGGTTTTCTAAACCACATTTGTCCTAGAATAAACCAATTCAATTGTTAAGAAGGACTTATATTCACAATATAAGATAAAAATGTTACTACCGACACCCAATACTATATATAAATTACAAAATATAGTATCATGATTTTCCCCTTATCGGTTAGTATTTAATCCATATACCCTACTAAAACATTATACACTAGGTTTATAGCACCAAATTGATTCTTTTTCACTAGGAAAACTTCATGAATATTCTAATACCATATTCTAAAACATTATCAAACCTTATTTAAGTAATATTATTTATATTATCCTTTCCAAATATTTACCTCTATTGAAAAAAATGTTTAATCATTGGAATCATGGATTAGGAAGTAAGCACAAACATTCCATTTTAATTCATCAATGGTTGTAACAAAGTAAAATTAAAACACTGTAATAAAAAAAATTACAATACCCAATCATCTCTTTGAAATAAATATAACATATGAGATACATGACTAATTAAATCTAAGATAAATAAAAACATTATATGATTTTATTAGATAAAACTATCACAATATCATAAATACATAGGATCAGCCTTCATTAACCATTAACCACTAATAATATAATATTATTTATATTTGGGATCCCACAATGATAATTCCAAAACTCTGAAATTTCAATGATTTCCATTCCAAATATTGTTCTCCACATGATCTTAATATCAGATATAATTTATGATCTTTTAAACCTCTAGTAACAAACATTTAACCCCAATTTATCATTTATAGTGTATTTGTAAAGATTATTATGAAACATTATTTATCTATATGGCCAAAATAAATTAGATTCTTTTATAAACCAACTTTGTTTAAAACTCCCAATATCACTAAGAGGATTCCATTTTAAATATTTTACTTTTACATCACCCTTACCCATGATCTCAGGAGATTAACTATAGATTATATAGACCATGATATATGTTCTAAATAAATAATTCACCATATTTACCCTCTTAGGAATATAATAGAATTAATTCATGAAACTAGTGAACCATGATTTCGAAAACATATTAACCGTAAAAATAAAACTTCTAGAACCTTTAGATATAATTTTTGTGGATCATTGACTTCAAAAAGAACACCTTATAAAACTATCAATATGATTCCTTTAATCTTCCTTAATTTGATCATTCATCACATAGTGCTGACAGATAGGTCTAGATCTAGATAATTTACCTTGAAATCTTTTCCTTAGTAATTTTTTTTATTTCTTACCACCATTATATTAAATAGAAAATAGTTGACATTAAAAATTGAGTGTGTTTACTATAGTTTCATGAATTTTTTCCCATCGGAGCTCTTTATTCATAATGAGTACATTAATATCCTCCAACACTTTGATTTTTTTTCAATAAAAACATTTACTGATAGTTACCATTGTATCCCATTTTATTATAAGTTATTATTTAACAAAATTACCTATAATCTTCCATGATGTTCTCTTTAACTAATTTGAGTGCCTTATTAAGAATCCTTTCACATTATTCTATTCTTCTAATACTAATTTTATAATTCCATTTAATGAAACATCATATTCCTTATAGAAAATTTAAAACTCTATTTCTATCCCCCAAGAATTAATTCCCATACCATTTAATTTATCAAATTAGAAATTTCATTATTTTTAAAAAATTTCTTTTGAAATAGTTGGATCCCACTAAAATGAAAACGTCTAGGGACAACAAAATCTCCTTAAAAGTATTCTAATATGTCTGTAGAGCCTCAATTAATTAATATCTTTAATACCTATTGTTGTTATTGGGTACCATTAAAACTATTATTAAATCAATTAAAATTAACTATGTAAAAATGTATAAGACTTTTAGAATAGTAAAATCATCCAAAATCAATATACCAATACTAAGAATACAAATAAAAACTCATCCATAACACCTTAAAACAACCCTCACACTATTAAGAAGAAAATAACTCCTAGAAATAGAAAGAAAGGTAATAAAAAATAAGCAAGGAATGAAACCAAAAAATTTTAAACTGTTCACATATTATTTTTACATAAATAGGAGAACACTGATTCATCTAATCATTTCCTAGAAGAATAAATTATTTTATCTACTATTCTATTTTATTCATAGTTATCCCTTTTTCTCAATCATAAACATATAAATGTGGTCACACCTTGTATAGTAAAATAGGGGTTTATTAGGATAACTTGTTCCATTTCCTTCCCAAATACAGTGTAGACCCATAATTGGTCTTGGCTAGTTCTGATTTCCTACAGTCTACAGTGCATCAACCCCTGAGAACTCTCCAAGTCATTATCACATAGACATATGATAATTAAAAGAAATCCATTTGAAAAATTTCAAGACACATTTTATATAACTCTATTAGTGTTATTCTTATGTGATCAATAAATTTTACACTTATATCATCCAAAAATGGAAAAATCATCAATTGGTTCTATAATATTTCTTCCATGCCATCCTATACTATGCATACAACTTACTTTTATGAGCCTCAACCAGTTAAAGTTCCTTATTTGGATGTCACACTTTACAGTTGTAGGATACATAACATGGATTTAGGTATAAAACATTCTAGAAAACCATGTTAATAACCTTATGGAATCTACTAGACATTATCTATATAACTGAACATACAAACCATCATTTAATATATTTTTATCTACTATACCACTGAACATCCAAAATACCAAGAAACACCCGAACAAGAACAAAACATGAAGAGTTAAAAAATAAGAGCACCCTTATAAATCATACAGATTTATAGATACTATTGAAATATATAATTAGGTAAGACCTCTCTTCCTTCAAATTTCTGACCTATAACTATTTAAATTCAAACAAATTACGATATTTCTTTGAACCATGTATAATTAAAAAATAAAGTACCAACATTCAACCAACCACATGATATTTCTATAAGGACTCCATAATCAATAATTATACCAAAAAGTTTAACGTTCAATCTACGAACTAAATCCATTGAGAACACTTCCACTAGATCACAGAAATGATCAAAAGTCTACCATCTAATATTGAATTCTAAATCACAAATTCATCCATACAGCACCATTTAAAAAAGTCACAAATCTCAAATATAAATAAAATAAAATTGAGAAAAACATATTCCCATTACTTAATGATTTACTATAAATAAATAATAATAAAAAACTTATGTATATTTACTCAAAAATGATTTGAACGCAGAAATACAAAATCAATTACAAAAAATTGATCAAAAAATCTAAAGAAAACTATAATTAATCTATCAATAGCAAATCCCATCAGAGATCCACCAAATTAGTCAACATGACCCATACTCTTATAAAATTAATTGATCTTGTAATATATCCCATATTTTTTGTATTACTAAAATATATGTACTAAATTTTTCTGTTTATTTATTATAGTTGGGGTTGTATTTGTACTGGTTGTATTATTGATTGGAGAGAGTTTTAGGAGAAAGAAAGTCTATCAAAAATAATGGGAGGGAAGCAGACTCCAATTGAATGACTGGTGGGATCCCACTAAAAGTCTCATGTGATTGGGTATGGGATATGGGATCTATGTCCCCCACTAAATGTTATATGTGATCCCACTAGATTTTTTTGTGGGAGTTAATAAAGGAAGTGGTATCTAAGACACCAATAAAGCTTTTATGTTGTGTTAAAACACCAACATTAAGTTACAAATATATTTTTTGAAATATTAGGATCCCTTGTCCTGATTATGTTTTTATTTTCACCCTTCCCTAAAAAAGAAAATCCAAGACTCTCTTCCTTGGATCACTTCCCCCCCTCATGATCAATATACCCAGTGTGGTGTCAAAATATAATATTTTAATTTTGATCATCCCCCTTTGGTAAGGTTTACTTTATCCGAACATCTATTTTGTGATTCTATTTCTATATATTACTATCTCATATTTAAATAATAATCTGAAGGGTTTGTGTTAGATTTTTGGTACTGAGTGAACTATGATTGAATCATGAAGTGTTTCTTTGAGAGTTCTAACTCTAAGAATGGATGTAGAAATCCCTTGTAGTTAATGATTTTTTATGTGATATCATGACCGGTCATGTAGAGGAGTGAAATAATTTTCCACCAAATATGATAATTAGGGAATTAAAACATAAAATTACATCCATATTGATTACATTAACCCCTTGGAGGGTTGATGATATTTTTGTAACATGATATGGATATACTATAATGTCTTAGGATATTTTATCGGGATACAAAACCATGGTTTCTCATGATCAAAGTAGGTTATTAGTGCTCGATTTGTGGAATAATAAGTTCATTGTTTGGTTAAGGGTTATTTATTTTTCATGGATCAATATAGGAGATATCTATGCTTATATGGGATATTTTTATTCATTAATATGTGGGATGTCAAGACAAATGGTCTAACTTAGTGGAAACCCTTAATATGGTTGGTGTATTGGGAATGATGGTTTGAGTGGGTAGCTATTGAAGCTCACCCAAAGTGATATTTTCATGTTATAAGTTCTATTTATAAGTCATAACCTTGAGTTATAGTGTATTGGTATGGGACATAGTTACAATACCTCACATTGAGTGATATGGTGTTAGTATATGACTTTCTGGTGAACCATACACAAAATTACATGGTATTGGTCCCTTTATATGAAAAGTTTGTTAAATTACCCCCCTTAATACCCCTACCCATGATATATAAGATAGATCCAGGGTGTGCGCAGAATATCAACTTTTATTGTTGATCATAACATGTATGCTTGATATTCAGAGCACTTTTCTAGTGTATGATAACCTCATATGTTTAAATTCTCACTTACAATAATTTATTTTATGTATGTATATGAAATTATATATATAATTATACACGTATATTTACGATTCACGGTGGTGTCCTACTAGTTTATATACACACACCCTACATTGGCACTTGGATGCATGAGTATAATTTATTATTAGGGAACCCTGTAAAGGGAGGTCTTTGATGTCATCTTATTAGATGGTGGAGTTTAATATAGATGGAGGTGATACCTAGATATACCCAGGGATCATTTTCTTAGTTCCCCTATTTTAGTTTTTTCATTTGATTATTATACATATTGGTCCACCAATTATTTAGATTACTCTTGAATGTCGAAAATGATAGAAAGTGGTTAATTCTAATATTTCATTGGATTTAATCATATTGTTTCCATTATACGATGATTCAAAGATATATATTTAGTGTTATCACTACTTACATAATTTATGTTGTTGATTGTCTACAGATACCATGTTTATGTTCTCCCAATATGTGGTCGATTCCCTTTTCTAAAGACAAATTCCATTTGTCTATTTAGATGAACACATGACGATTTGTGGAACACTGATAACACCCAATTCAATCGGGCTCATGTGTTAAAAAATGTTTTCAATGCCATTGTTTCTTGAATTTTTTTGGGATTAGAAGATTAGAGATAAGATAGTTAGGAAACAATTTTTAAACTATAATCATGTCTATATATCACCTATTTGGTTCATATTTGTGTTTCTAATAAAGTGATACAGTTTTATAGGATATAATATTATGGATTCATGTTTTTTGAAGTGAAATTATGAAATTTATGATTTATTGATGTCTTATCCAACTATTGGTGGAGTTAATGATTGAGTTCATATACCAATATTTACCCCATAGGATCAAATTTCATGCACTTATATGTATGTCATTATAAGAGGATTGGGTTAATTAGTTGCCAATAATAATATATTCAGAATATTTCAAAATATATTTTTTTGGTAAATAATTAAGTAAAAAATTTGTATTTTCAATGTTTAATATTTTGATATCACTCTAGATTATGTGTAAATATATTCTATGTGTGCATGGTGGTTGGTAAAGTAGTATATGGTAATTTTTTAGTTCACCTTTTATATAATAGGGTTTATTTACATTGTTGATTCGTATTTGATGGATGAGTTGGTTATGTGCTTATGCACAATCATGAGCTTAAAATTTATCACAATTTATGTTGTTTTGAGGAATTAATAAATATACTTTACATATTTTAGAAAATTATACCATATTGATATCCTATGTTTCCACCTATGGATTGGGTAGAGGATTTTCTTATGGTTTAGAATTCCCCTATCATACATCCATAAGAACATGATCTAGTATTATAGAATACTCTTAAGTATATATTATTATTATAGGAATGCGAGTTAATATCAGTTGTATTAAACTATATTTTACCATTTAGTGGGGGAATAAAGCTAGGGATACCATGGTATACTATTCCCAAGACATCCAGATACAATGACCATCAACTTGACAAGGCACCGGGGGTCCTCAAAATGACAATGAATAGATTAATATTATAGTGGTATTTTTTAAGATTTCTGAGATAATTGATGAAGGTAGAGTGATGTTGGTGGAATTTATTCTTTAGGAATATAGAAATGGATGGTGGGGTTTCATGATTTGACTAGGAGTCCTAGGGATTTATCATGGGAAGTCTTTATGTACTAGGTTTTCCTGAACATTCTTATCATAATCTCTTACGTTTTGTCGATCTATTAATGGACTTAAATTCATATGGTAGGATAGGGAACCAGTAGCATTTTTTATGAGGATTCACCAACATGGTATTGAAAAAGGATTAGGCTAGACCCATGCCTCTCAATTAAATTTATAGTGATCTCAATAGATATAAAACTTAGTCTTTTCTGAGAGTCTTGTGTGCATAATTGGTCAAGGATCTCGGGGGAAATATTAATGAATTGATCATGTGTTAGTTATATATGCTAGTATGGGATAATTGGGATTAGTGTATAAATCCATGGAATATAGTGTTTTTACTATAGACTATTTCCCAGTTTATGGGTTCGTGTTTCAATCTACTTTGATTGGTATAACTCTCATTGATATGACCTTTTCTATCACCATTTTTACATACATGTTTATCATTCATTTATATTATCATTGGAGTTATCTAGTTTGATGTTGGAAACTGAGTAAGGTTTACAAGAGATTAACTATAAATAGGGATATTATAGCCTATTATATCTATTGAATCATGAGATATGAAATACATGACATTCATATCATAAATTATTATATGATTATATCATAAATAATGATATGATAATATCAAAAATTGCAGAAGGATGCTTATGTTCACTTATATCATAGTATATGACAGGCCTTATGATATGGTTTTCATGGGATGTGAGTCTATAATAGACTTACATATTATTCAAGGTTTTTTATATAATTTTTTAATAAAAAGTGGTTTCATTTATAGATTATAATATTCATTCATTAATTCCATTAATGAGACACAAATATGAAATAACATATGGATTCCCTGAGATGGTACATGATACTACTGATGTTGGATGCTCAATCTCTTCATTTAATGAAGATAATTGTGGGTTCCCATAAATGTTATATGGTCCCTCTATTATTGTAGTGAATGTATTTATAATATAATTCCAAATATCTCTTCCTCCTTGATCATTGTTTTTCCCCATGGAAAACATGCTAGAACCCCTTCAGTGATATAGGATCATATTGATATAATTTTGGATCCATTGGTTATTATATTACATTTAATGGTATAAAACATTTGGATACTTATTCATGGATCCACATCAATCATACATCAAATAGAAAAGGATAAATTGTATTAAAACATTTCATGAATGATATAACCTTTGTTTATAACATGTTGCTTCAGTTGATGTTAGGTATATAATTTTAAAAGTCTGTTTATGTTTCTAAAATTCAAATTATGAACACAAAAATAAAATCAATGGAACAGAAACCTTATTATTCAATGCATCAATATATTAATCTAATTTTTATGAATAATTTTTTTATCATAAGGTGTTTTGATCCACTAAATATAATAAGTTATACTAAAATTATCTATTACGGTTAATAGTAGTATATCAATAACCCACATCATAAGGTTTGATATTCATGAAACCCATATATTTGTAGTGAATAATAAAATACAACATCCAATATCATATTCTATAATTCGATCCAAAATTTTATAAAATTATATTTTTCAGAGAATACTTATGATATAAATGATATCAAATAAATAGATTGGGATCTTATGATGTCACCAATCGTAAGAACAAATATCTACTACATATTTTAATGGTTTATATCATATTATATGATTCTATATATATGATTTATCAAATTTACCAATACATATAAAGAATAATTTATTATTGATGATCTCATTATTAGTTGTAAACTATGAAAGGGTGACAAATTATTTTTTAAAATTAATTATTATAATTTTTTATTTTTACATAATTTTAATAAATGATAAGTGTTTTCTTTTATATGAGGAGGTTTTTATACCTATGTTAAATACAAAAAGAAAATATTATTTTTTTACATTTCATTGGTAAAATAATTAATGATAGTAGTTATTTTTTTAACTATTTAATATTAATGATTATAAATTTACTATAAAATGTTATTATTGTGTTTTATTAATTTAAGTGATAAATTTAATCATATATATTAAAAATATATAATGTAAATATTATTTATTATAACACAATATTTAGCTCTTATCTACCATAAAATAGGATTGTAAGCAAATGTTTTGGAATGAATTTAGTTTTTTTTAATTTAGTTTTTGTAGATTAGGTTATATAGTTATTATTAATTTCATTATTTTGTGAGTATTTTTTAAAGTGAAACCTGGTTAGTGATTTAAATTTATTTTCAATGATAATTTAAATATTTGTCAAGGATTACTAGGGTTATGGATATGTATCCAATCACTAATCCTCAAGGAGCTACAGACACCTCATGATAAAATAAAGAGCTAATTAATATATGAGAAGCTCTATAATATCATTTGATTGGAGAGATAACCATTAAATCAAAGAAAAGTACTAATATTATAGAAGTATTATCTTCAATATTCTATATTCTAAGTGAAAATATTAGAATAATATCATCTATTCACTTATTCTAGAACGATTATATATGTTGTTTTTAACAAAGTTAAAAAAATAAAAAACTTAGGAAGAAGCCCAAAGAAAACATTGTAGAATTCATATATAGGTAATATTATTTTAAATAAACGAATCGATGTTTTTTTCATCTAACGTATGAGGTTTTATAAAAACAAATTTTATTCTTGAATCATAAAGGCAATGGAAATTTACTAAAAATACTATACTTTGGTATTTATATGTTTCATGTCCTTGGGAATTGTTCTAACATGCATTGAGAAATTTTTCTATATTCCAATTGTATTTTTAGGATATTTGAAATATATGGGAAGTATTGAAGTTTTTTTGAAGAAGGCCAAATTTTGTTTCATGAATTCTAGAATTCAAGAGTCTAACCAGTTTATACGACTTCAAAGTATAGAGCTAAAAAAATTTCCATGTATTTTTTGTAGGACTCCATACAATGCACGTATGAGTTTTATGAAAACACGTATAAAATTCCTAAATAGATAATGTCTCTGAGTCAATGTATGACCCTACATGTAAGGATATATAAAAACCGTACACTTTATCTATATGAATCACTTTTGACTTACCCTATGGAGCCTATAAGACATTGAGAATGGATATGACTTTGAGATGTTTTGTGAGATTTCATGTGTTGGTCATTGCTTATGTAAGATGTTAGAGAATTTATTTTGAAATATTCAAGGTAAAGAATATGAATTTTTAAATTCACATGATTTTTAAATATTCCATGTATGATTTTTGGGAGATTCTATTTATAAATTCTATACAGCGTATAGATTCCCAATTAGTAAAAATATAATATAAAAAAATCTAGTTCTTTTTATTATGAAGAATATTAAATATTAAATGATTATAATTTAATTATTTGATTATAAAAATCAAATTACTTTGGGATTATCCCTAATTAAATTATGCGTTTGATGGAGACCAAGTGGAATTTATTATTTATAAAGAAAACAAAATTTCATGAGTTTCCAAGAATAATGTTTCTTAAAATCAGATGATCCCAAAACAATTATTCCAGTTCATAAGAATATATAATGATATATGATTAAAACCTCATTTATTTAGAAATAAATGGTGTAGGTATATAAGATAAGGTATTTACTCATGTCTGAAGTAATGTAATTTCGGATTTCATAAGTCTAGAAATGGGAAATTATATAATGCAAGAGCAAATCATCATGGATTAAAATAACTAAAAATTTGTTTTGATTAAATATGAATGAAAATATTAGTTGTATTTAAAACTATATATTTTTAAAATTTATAATTTTTAGTCTATAAAAAATAAATTAGAATCTCTCATGCTACGGTCTGAGATGAGAAAAAAATATAAGTTATTTTTTCAGCTATATTTTATACAACCTATAATAAATATGTGAATTTTTAATATGGTGCTTTATTTTTAGAAGAGACAATCATGACCACACTAGAAGTCTAATGAATGATCTATTTCGTCAATAGAATGAAATTAAATAATAAAAAAAGGTTGTTTTGTGGGATAAACTTGATACTTTGCATTGGTGAGATTATGGGGAGAAACCATATGCTACACATGGAATGCTGTATAGAGGATTATAGAGGTGATTTTCATTATTTTACATATGATATATAATATTATTTTTTTTTTTAAAAAAAATACCCCTTGAAATTTTTTTGAGGTTCATGTACAAAAATGGTGCATGAGTGTCTCAAGACAAGGTGAGGTATATTAAATAATATTCATTTGAGGAAATAATATTGTCATAATAATAATCTCAGTGAGATAAGAGCACCTTGAATTGACTAATAAGAATAGAGTTTGTAGAGATGGAATAATATCTATTGAGGAATAGATAATAATTTTTATTATCCTATATTGAATTCTAATATTATATAGGTATCAAAGAAGAGAATAATAATAATAATTACCTCTTCACTACCTGATAAGAACTATTGTGTGGAATATATTTGAGAAATAATAATATATGAATAAGATATAGAACATCTTGTATATTTAAAAGTTAGAATTAAAATACTAGCAATATAGTGTTTTAATTACCAGGAATATTTTTAGAGTTGATTATTACATTTTGTTTTCTCTATTTAATTTATCTTGGGTTTTTTTCAAGAAAAATTATTTCAGTAAGAAAAAAAGTTTATAAAAGAACTTGAATAAATGATATATTCATAGGATGAGTTTTATGTTCAATCCATGATGTCATTATGGAAGTTTAAGAATCTCTATCATTGGGGATGTACATTCAAATTTTAATGCAGTGACATCCCAATAATAATTTGGTGATCTAATTTAATAGGAGGAATGAATTTGAATTGATATTGGGAGCTAAATTGAAGAAGTGTGGTATATTGTTTCCTTTTACAGATGTGTAATATTATAAAGAATCATTCCTATGTAGTATAAAAATAGTCCTTCAGTATGATAACTGGTCCCTTCAACATTATTGATGAAAATATTTATAGTGGAGAATATTTGACTCAGATATTCCCAGAACAATATGGAGCATGATTTCTGGGAGTTTCTAAACATTAAGAAAACTCTAATGATGACTTCATGGCTCTATCTTCATTTCATATAGTTGAATTATAGTTTTCAAAAAAATCAATAGGTATTAATTGGAAATAAATGTTGATAGTCTAAAGGGATTAAAAGAATAAAATAGTATTTATTCATTTTATAAACTTAAAAAACCTGATTAAACCCCCTATTAGGTGTCTCCACATTATTCCATTAACCAATAGAGTCTCCCATGGGAGAGGGAATTTGGTTCATACAATTATCCAGTGTGAAGGATTATTACTTATTCTATAGAGGTAGAATATTTCCATGTTTTCAACCTGAAAATACTCATTGTGAGATTTTAAATCTTCTATATTTTATAATATATTACAAGAAGGGATCATATACCTTATTCATAGGATGCATTTGGATATGTGTTAATATATTCATCTTTTACTTTAGGTGATTAAGGAAAATTATATTTTGTGTCGAAAGATTTCAATTATCATGGTGTGGACATATTAATTTTGTGGGTGGAATATGGATTGAAAAAGTAAATGGTCAGATGAAGGAATGAACTATAGATTAAAATATATCATAATAAACATAACATAATAAATAGTTTTACGAAATAATTAAATATGAAAAAATCAAAACATAATAAATATTGCATTGGAGGAAATAATTAAGAATGTAGTATTCATATGATGTATATTAGGTTAGTGAGAATTATAAAAGAAGAATACCACAAATATTAATTGTGAGCTACATTTAATAGTGTCACTTTTGAATACCATGATAATCCAAATAGGTAGTTTCATTCCATATTTGCGCATATATAGATTATATTTTATAAATAATGTAATTTATAAGCTTACCCTATTAGTTATTTCTTTTTTATTGGTGTTTTATTTTGTGTAAAAATTCATAAAAACATTCATGGATAGGATAAAAAAGAAATAATGTTAAGAGAATCTATATGATGGATTAGTATAAAGAGTTATCCTATTAACTATCCAGGAATGACAACTATTATGAATATAATGATTCTTTACCTGAATAAATAAGTAGTTCAATGAATTCCCTAATAGACTCATTAATTATTGAAATATGGATATTTTAGGATTAAAATGATATGATGTATGACGTTATCATTTTTAGTTGGAGTAAATTAATTAAAATTACATGAGGAAAAGATATAATACATTATACTAACCCATATAAATATCATTATTATAAAATATAGATTACATTATGATAAAAAAATTTGAGATAAATTTTTTCCATGAATGATGATAAAATTGAATTGTTATCTAAGATTTCGACTTATTATTAAGTGGAATAAATCTGATCATAAAAATATAAAAGTTATAGATATCAATTTTTTTCCAACCCTAGAACATTGGTATTGGATACCAATTGTGAATCACACATTGGTGTTTGTAAACACTATCTCAAATATAAATGATTTTTAAGTAAGATGTAAATCTTTGTGCCATTTATTGAGTATGTGTTGAGGTATTAGAAGTTGGAAGTTATGATCTGTTTCATCCAGGTGGATTATTTCTAAAAATATTGAATTTTTATTATGTTCTTTTCATAAGCATAAATTTTATTTCTTCCAAAACTTGGTATAAAATTATATTTTCTTTATTTACTGGGAACCCAAATTATTCAATATATAATAATGAAATTATATATGGTATTAAGAGTATATTATAAAATTCTTATATTATTGACATGGATAATCCTATTTATAATATATTGAATTAGAAGTCCAAGGTTGAATTTAATCCCACATTACATCTTTATTCACACCCTATACAAATAAATAACTCACACATATAATGAATTCATATAGATGGATTGATGGACTCATTTTATAATGAATAATTTGATAAATGAAAATCCTATTTATTATAAAAATGACCAAAGAAACTCTTCATGGAAATGGTTAATGCGATAAATCATTGGTTGATCTCATACAAGGTGATGTATTTTGACCAATGAGTAGACATAAACATGGAGGTTTTAGGAATTTTTTAATTTTTAGTAATGAATTAATGTTATAATTAATATGTTTTTATAATTAAACAATTGTATGAAACCATTTAAAATTTAGAAGTTTTATAATGATGTTAGTAATCAACTAAAAAGAAGTATTAAAATTTTGTGATCGAATCAGGGTGTTGAATTATTGAGATAGGAATTCACTAATCATCTGAAAGATTGTGGAATGGTTCCAAAGAATACTCCTTCTAGAACGCCTTTGTCGAATGGTGTATCTAATATGGAATCTAACCAATTTCAACATGCTTTGATTAATGAGGCGTCAATATAATATTCCATTTAAATTCAGGGGTTATGATTTCGATAATACTTCATTCATACATAATAATACACCATTTAATGTTGTGATAATGATACCACATGAGATATAGTATGGTAATAATCTTTTTTTATTTTATGAGTTTTTTTATTTCAAATCACTCATACAATGATGAACAAAAAATAGTCTTAGATCAATTTTTAAAAGTTCATATTTTTTGGATATCCATAAAAATAAGGGGATATTATTTTCATAATACTTTATAAAAAAGTTTTTAATACCTAAAAAGATGTTTTTCTAAGAAAGAAACAACTTATTCATGACTTCAGAAAGAGAAATGGTGAACTAGGAGAAATATAATACTAAAACAATAAGAGTTCCTATGATAGAAGTTGATCTAGTTTGATAATGAGTTGTAGAATAACAACATAACCATGTAATAAATAATCCTACATGGTCTAGTAGGATTCATCAAGAGCCTATAAAATATAAATTTATTAGTGACAATAATGATTTGATATATTTAATAGCATATGAACCTACTTATTATGTAGAGACAATAGATTTTTCTAATTCCATGAAATGGAAAAGGTCAACAATATCTATAATGGACTCCTTATATACTAACTATATTTAGAAATTATTCGATACACCTTATGTTCTAAGAACCATTGTTTGAAATTTGGTTCATTATAAAAAAATCGATTGTAGATTTTCTTCCTATAAATCAAGGCCAGTGGAAAATATGTATAATAAAATTCATGATATATACTATAATGAATCATTTTCATCTTTTACAATTATATAGTAAAAATAGATATATAATTCCATGTAAGGTCATTTTTATTTTTAAACAAATTAATTGAATGTAAATATATATTTCATTTATGACAATATAAGCATGGTTATTGAAATAATATTTCCCAAATGATTCATTGAAGTAATGAATGAGTCAACTAATGTATGAATGTAGTAATGGACCATTTATGGATCAGAATATGGTTCTTTGTGTTTTAATCTCTAGTCTAATTAGATACTAATATAATTTGGTTTCAATAATAATTTATTTGATTCTAGTTTATATAATAAGATTAGTTAGAGTGTAGAATAATTTTTTATATTTTATATGTCTGAAACACTTATTATCAAAAATTACATCCTTATATTATAATATATAAATATGTAGTTAGAAAAAAAATTAAATTATTTTAATGGGTGATGTTTCAAATAATAATAGAAATAAGGATTTATATAGATACACCAACAATGTTTCATGGAATAATTCATGACACACACATTGTAAAAATGTTATAGTTGTTTAAAATAAAAAAACTAAAAAACGGTATTTACTAGTATTACATGGAATAGATATTTTAAATATTCATAATCCTTATAATTAGTAAAGTAGTTTGAATAAAATTACCAACTTGTATACAATATGATCTATAATATATGATATGTTTTCTACTAGACCATAAATCACATATTCTCTTGTCATAGCAAAAATATTCCAATCGATTCCTAGTGAGAGTATCTATATTACAATTAATAACATATTTATTTAATTGAGAAGGGCTAAATATATTATTTATTCTTTAAATAATATGATATGAATTGTGTGAATGGTTATACTGATGGTAGTTCGAATTTTAATTAATATAACATGAGATCTAAACCTAATTTTGTGTGTTTCCTCCATAGTAGAGCTACCCATTAGAAGTCTTCAAAACAAGACTTCATGGTGGGCTCAACAACATAAACAGAGTAAATTTATACATTAGATACCATAAAAGAATATTTTTTTATTAGGAATTTAATTTTTGAATATAGGGTTGTTTGTAACAACTAGAGATTAGTTAATCTTTACTGTGTTAATAATGATGTCATTTCATTGGAAAAGAAGTCATATTCTCACCAATGAAATAAACACACCATTCAAAAATACTATCCCACATAAGAGATTTGTAATGTCCCGGTTCCGGAAGAAACCCTGAGGCGCCACATACCTGGTTGGTCACATGGACTCAAGAACATTTCCACAAATTCCAGATTCTACTGACATGCAGTGAGGCCCTTGGGTGTTATTGTGCGGAAACAATGCCCTCATTGGCAGAGTAACACAGTAGAAGTAAAACAAATAGATATAACAGAAGCAGGAATAATCCATAAAAATTTATACAATAGATGAATGGAAATAATAACTGTACAATATATATATATATATATATATATGAATGACACATGAAACATATGTCTAGTAAAAAAGCCAAACAAATCACCATGCTAGAATACAACAGTAATAAACCAAATTAATAAAAGAAATCATGTAATCATGTCCTCTGCATCGCAAGACATATCTTGGTCCCATGATCTCAAGCTCCACAATAAATCATGTACCTGAAGTAGAAGAGTGATTCACCTTATCTATACCGGCATAAATATAATTTGTTTGGGCCCAAAAGCATGGAACAAATAGGGTGATAGAATATATCCCAATAGGAAACAACCAAAAGATATTTTCCTAATAGTTAGTGAATATATGGAAGGTAATAAGTACATACAGCAGTAAATAAGGAAGTACTCATTGGTAAACAGTACATAGTTTCAATGAATTCAGTTTCATATATCAATAAACATCTAATCAAAACATGTAATCACAAATAGGTAATCAAAAATAGGAAACCCTATATGAATTGCTCACAACCAGTACCCTCGGGTCCGACCAAGAAACATAATAAAGAATCTAAACACAATATTTAATCCGATGGGATGTACTCATGGCCTATCCCTTATGGTCCTACCTAGCATAGACTCTATGAGGAAGCACTCGCCATAAATTCCCCCAACAATCTTGTATCGGTAACTAAAGGCGCTCTAGGGAAGAACTTTTTTCACATTCCCTCTATAGAATGCATCGAGGAACTACATGCACTCTACGGAAGCACTTATGTCAATTCTCCATATAGTCTCACATCATAAGTAAAACAGACACTCCATAGAAGCCCTTACATCCATTCTCCCTATGGTCTACTATTCCACATTCTCACAGCCATGTGTATGTCAAGCATGTATAAGAACATGTATCGGCCAATGTAAACCTCATGAACTACTTGGCTAGTAGTCTATATCAAAACATCATGTAAGGATACAAACACCCCATCCTACTACACTAGGTATGGATGGTACACAACATCCTAATAAGAAAACTCGACCCAACTATCAAAAAAAAAAAGAAATCATGCATGGGAAAACACATCCAAAGCATTGAAATTGACCCTATTCCCATTTAGTTAACCCCTACTCAAGCATACAAGCATAGCAAGAAAACAATAGGGATGAAATAGTAAACTCGCAATACTCCGATCAAGGGTATTAGCGATTCTTGCACATATAACTCAGAGATTCAATAATAAGACACTAACCACATACCTCGAGGCATTAGGTTCACATATAACAGTCCTACAATGTCGAGGTATATGTGAAAACTCGAACATGAGTGTCCGTACAGTTTACTATTTCATCCCTATTATATTATCTCAAAAATTATAATGGTTCAAAATGAAAATTTGAATGAAAAAAAATATCTTTCTTTAGTGTTAAACTTGGTGCACAGTAAAGGCACACTCACCATGCACTAGAATGATTACTATGACACACTCAACCAACAATTTTTAGGGTTATTATACATAAATTCATCTATAGAAAAAAACATTGTGCACATGTAATATCGATACATGGATTCGTTTCTAGGAAAACCCCATAATCTCTACCTTATCCAAATTTAATGATACTTTTCTATAATTAGATATATCCTTTGAGTTTTTCAAAGTAATATGTTCAGTAATATATGTTTTAGAAAATCTAGTTCCCAATGTTCTTATTGAAATTTCTATGATTCAAACTTCAAAGACCCTGACCCTAGTTTCATAGATGATGTGGTGAATTTATTACATTTAATCTAGATAAATGGAATTGTATCCATAAGAAGAAAATAGTTTAGTTGAATAGGAAATTTTGATTCATACTTCAATATATCATTACATTTGGAAATATAAAATACAAAACATGGTGAAAGTAAATATTTATCAGGCATGAACTCATTTAATGTTTCCTTTTTCATTTCCTAAGGAAATGAAGTAAAATAATTTTTAGATCATATACTAAGTAATAGTTACATATAGAGAAAGCTATCATATGTAAATAATGTATAATCAATAGGGAATATTGAATAATATAAAACACATTCCATTTAGTCTATAACTTGGGAAATAAAAACAAATTTCGATAAATTATGGTTAAATAATTACAAATAAATAAATACAAGTTCTCAAAACATATCCATGATTGTTATAGCCATTAAAATAGTCAAATAGACTTCAATAACTAGTATCATAATTATGTAATGAATAGTTATTGACATCATTAATATACTGTCAAGGCCCCATGCATCTACACCTTACATAAGTGTGTATAGACATGGCCAAATACCTAAATGAGTTTGTCTCTTGAGACCTACCGATGCATCATAGGGTTATATTAGGTCCCAAAAATCACAAACTATGCCCAATTCATTCATTACATGAAAGGGGAAAATGAATATTCAATACATTTTAGCATAGACATTTGTGTTGAAAAAATTAGAATAGGAAATTTAATTAGTACCTAATTCAAATTGAACATACACCACGAAAATAAAGAATAAGTATGGTTTAATTACAATATATCCCCAGTGGAGTATAAGAAAAATACTGGGTTATTGTCATTGACGAATATAAATACCATTAAATGATCATTAAAAACAAATTTGAGGAAAATTTCATTTTCATTTTGAAATCCAATAATAAATACTAAAAAAATTTGATTAAAATGGAAAATAGTCCTTGAAATTAATCATGGAAATTTGTAAAATAATATAAAATTCAATGAGAAGTCACAAAGGGAGAAAAATTTTTTTTTGACAGGTCTGTTAACATAAGGTTTCCTTTAGCATTTTTTGAAATAATACAAAAATTTATTTCTTTATAATGTTAATAACATTAATTTTATTCTTTTTTTTATAAAACTCCAAAAATGGGTAAAAATGTATTTAATAAATTATTTTATATTCTTAAATGTATTATTTAAAATATTTTGGGGAAAATATGGATGTGGAAGAAACATATTCCTAATCAAGTAGAAAAAAAAGTCAATTTTCCATAAATATAAGATTTCAGTATATTGAGTACTTAAAGAGTTTAAAATGAAAAGAAAAAAATATAATATCTAGAAAAAAATATTTTAGAATTAAATAAAATGTATTTAATATTGAAATATAAAATAGTTTTAAAAAGGAGACATAAAAATAAATAATATATAATGATGGTGGGATTGTGAAATAAACACTTACCACACTATAAATATCTAGATTATAAACTTTTGAAGGAATAAAATTGAAATGAACCATTAGTAATCCGGAATAAATATGTATTCATGTTAAATATATGAAATTATTTTTACATAAACCTCATAAAAGAATAAATGTTCTTAATATCAAATATTTCTCAATGTAATGGATGTAGAAATGAAATCCATTTCAATGATTCTAATGTTAAAATGAAAACTAATAGATGAAATGATTATGTGAAACTTATATAAATAAAATAAGGTATATACCACATAATAGAAATAGATATCATTTCACAAATAATCATAGCACATCAATGACAATTAAGAAGTAATATAACCTAATTAAAATATATGGAGTTATGAATCCCCAAACTACTTGGTGAATTTTCAGTCAAAGAACCATATATAAAATAATTTGAATTAATATTTCAGATAATCTAAATAATGGTGGATTCGTGATGTAAGATTTAAAAAGTTGGTATAAAAACAAAATTAAATAAATTTTCATATCACATTAAAATATGACTCAATTAATGGGAATTGAGATAGAATCACTTACCTTCGGTCAGGCTCAGGAGGTACATTATTTATCTTCCAAATTAAAAATCTTATTTTATTTATTAACTTACATAAATTTTATTAATTTTTATAATTATTTTTGGTTTATTTACTATAATAAATTAATCAATTAATTTATTCAATTATTCAATACATCTATCAAAAGAAGAATTCGGTAGATTGACACTGAAAAAAGTGGTCAACGTTCCATAATATTTATAATAACAATGAAAAAATTATTTTAAAATTTTTACATCAATTAAATTTTTTAAACAAACCATGAAATATGGTTTTGAAAATGAAATATGTTATAATTATGGATATTGTAAGCTGTATATATGCATAAGTAACATTCTGATTTTGTAACGATCATGATGGAATGAACATAAGTATTTTTTTGTCTTTATAGAAGAAGTATTATAAAATAAATATCTTATTAAGTCATTAAATCTAATTATATATATCATATGTATTAGTTTATTATGAATAGTGATTCACATTTCTTCATGGAGGTGGTAATCCACACAAGATAATGATTATCATTGTCGTTTTTAAATTTATAGAAAGTATGAAATTATTTGATATATATTAAAATAATAATATTATAACTATTTCATGAAATCATATATATATAATAAATAATTTAAACCCGATATGATCGATGATGATAGAAAATGAATTACATTACTTAACAAGGTAGTAGTTCTTCGTACACATGAACATTACTTTCATTTTCCATTTGATAAAAGAGGATATTGATATAGCATATTATGTTAACATAAAAAATATTATTATATGTTAGATAAAAATTTTACTATTTAATATCGGTTGAATAATATTTTAATGATGTTGAAGAATAAATAAAACCAATAAATTTAGTTAAAAATGAAACCTCTTCATTGGATAAACACTATTTGTTTACACAAAAATGCTTAATATGAGGGATAAATAATAAAAAATTTCCTCTATTATATTGGAAGAAAATTAAGTTAGGTATTTGGAATGGTATTTTACAAAACAAAAATATTTTCAAGTGTTCAGAAAAGAGGAGAGGAGGTTCTTTTTTATACGTGAGTGGGAGGTCACTTTTGGAATTTCTTAAATTTTAAATTAATACAAATTATTTATCATGACGAAATAGATAAAAAAGAATTAGTTTAAATGTTGGATAATTTTGGGATGAAATAATATAACTCAATAAATTTTTTCAAATTTTGATTAGTTTTTTATCATTATCTTTTGGGTTTGACCCACGTTAACCATTTTTTACTATTATCATGATAACAATGTCTTTACACATTATCGGTCATGATAGTTACTAAATAGTATAATTTTCCAATCAATGGAAGAAGATTGATATTTCAAACCATATCACAATTAGCTGGATGAATTTATTATTTTTTAAATTTTAAATTATTGAATAAAATATTACATATTACAAAATATTATAATTGAAAATTTTAGAACTATTCATTTAATTTGACATTGAAAACAACGTGAAAACAATGTAATTAGATTAAATTTCATTAAAAATAACTTATATATTATAGATTCATTAAATCTTTTTGGAACACAATAGTTTATTTAAAATATATTACTTTTAATATTTTTTGAATCATTTATTTTAACTTTATATTAATTAAATAAATATTATGTCATTATTAGGTTAGAATTATTATAATTAATTCAAAACTAAAAAATAAATAATTAATTAACATGATATAAAATAATTTATATTTAGGATTATAATTTATAATAGAACATATTTTTTCATTATCACTATACAAATATTGTAGAAATTAAAAGTATGTAAATGATTTTTTTACTTTTGTTTATGTGAAATCCTATAATGTTCATAATCATTGATAATTAGAAAAAAAGTTACATATTAGAATAATTTTTAATTATTTATGATTTATACCCATAAAATAATATTACTAATTTATTTATTGTCTTTTTCGTCCATATCATATTTTTTAACAATAATTTACCCTTTTACCTTATCATGGTAACAAAAGTTTAATATGATTACTATTTATAATATGTAAAAATAAAAGGGAGATATAAAAAAACATATAACTAATTATTAAAAAGATGTAATAATTTTTTTATATTCAATTTACCTCTATGGTGTAATTAAAAATAAAATTGAACCCTCAAAGCATGATGAAAATCTATTTTCTAGAAAATCCATTTTCAAGGAAATAGTTATTTTACATTAACTATATGAATTGAAAAATTAATTACATTAATTTTAATTCATATATATATATATATATATATTAATATATATATATATTAATAAAATACACAAATTTTACTTTAATAATTCCTCTTTAGGGGTAATTTTATTTAAAAAAATTGATAAACATTACGAACATAAAAATAATTCATAAAAAATAGAGCTTTAAGCATCAAAATATATGGACAAAAAATCAAGACAATTGAAGTCTTAAATAAAATTAATTAGATATTTATAAATAAAATGTATCATATCTAAAATTAGGATAAATAAAAAACACAATATTAATTTAAATTTAATTAGTTAATTAAATTATATGACAATTTTTAAAAAATTGATATTTTTCACAATTTACTAAAAAAATATTCTATTAACAAAAACAAAAAAATTAAACCAAATATAATTATGATAATATTATGTAAAAAAATTATAAAATTTTATAAAATAACAATACAAATATTTTTATAAATTAAATATATTTTTCTGCAAACAAAATTATATAGAAGAATTTTTTGAAGAAAATGTATCATTGAAGCATAAGAAACAATACTGAATATTGAGTACATATTTATTATAAATTAATAAAGATATATAGATAATATGAAGTCATTATTAAATTTTTTTCATAATTATTTGATTCCTATCAATACCCTTAATTCAACGATGTTGGTTTAATTGTCATATTTATATATAAACATTTAATGGTTCGTTTAAGCTTGGTGTTGCGTGTTGTATACAATATTGAAAAAAATGTTCTAATTTTAAAATAAAAAGGTATTAAAAATAAAAAATAGAAATAAATCAATATAATGAAAATAATTTCATTATTTTTAAAATAAACATTAATTTTTTTGATAACATTATTTTTCCCCTATGTTAAATCATAAAAGATATTTCAAAGTAAGAGAGTGATATTTTTCATTTTTCAATGCGATAAATATAAATAGTATTTTTTATTGGAAAATTGTCCCTTAAATAAAAAATTCTCTCCTAAGGTGATATTTTTAAAATCAAATTCATCCAATAATAATTTTTTGCAGAAAAGTCACTGTAACATTTAGTTTTAGGAATGGATTTCGTGATTCACCCTTTAAAGAGGCGATAAATTTTACCATGGTAACTAGTTATATTGACCCAAAATAAAAGGGACAAATTAAAAAAATTAAAATATAAATTAAAATATTATAATTCATTTTTTATATTAAATTCAAATAATCAGTAAAAATTTACTAAAGATAAAATCATAAAACACAACAAAAAATAGTTTCTCAGAAAAAAAAAATTTAAGTATAAAGATGTATTTATCAAAAATTAAATGATAAAATATATTCCAGTTAACATTATTAAATTATTAATTGTATAATATATTTTATTTTACATATAAAAATATTAAAATAATTTAGAAATTTTACAAGCTTGAAAAAAACATTTTTTTAATAATAGTTTGTATTTTTAACTACCCAATAGAAAATAATGATTCTAAAAATAATATATGAAAATATAAATAAGATACTTATGTAATGAAGATTTAAAAAGTGAAGATTATTTTAAAAAAAATTATTTTCAAAATTTACCAAAGATATAATTTTAATAATTTTTTAAAAATAAATATATTTCATTTGAGAAGAAAATGTATTTTTGAAGAGTAAAAGAATTTTATAAAAATTTATTTCTTATCTCATATAATTTAATAAAAAAAATTATTATGTATGAATTATATATATTTATATACATTTCAAAATTTGTTTAATCCAATTCATACACACCAACTTCACAACTATATTATAACTATAACAGTATTTCATGGTTCATTTGAGCTCATTGTTGCGCATTGTTTATGCTATTGAACAAAATGTTCTTTTAAAATATAGGGGTAATAGATTCTCCCCAATAAATAAAGTTTTCCCCCCACCATTTTATCTTTTTCTTTTTAATTAATTTTTTTACATTTAAAAATACCATTGTTGAAAACCAAAATCGTAAAAAGGGTTAATAAATATTCCTTCAACAAAAGAAGGGGAATTCCAAAGGTCATATAATGTAACCCATAAATTTGTTTTAAAATAGGATACCATTAGTGGGTTGTTTATATATAGACATGGATGAAAATTAATGACTAAATAAGGATAGAGAGTGATATAGATCATTTACTACAAGAAAGTTAATGATCAAGACCAAGTCAAAAACCAAAAAATCATAAAACAAAGAGATGTGGAAAAGGCCTCATATTGATCAGATTTCAAGGTACTAGTAATATTTTAATGATTCTTTTCCTAGATTGGAGGTATTTATATATCATATACAATAAGGAAATAATTAAATATACTTTAAAATTTTATTCTCCTTCTTTTATTAATTCTCAACAAAATTATATCATTATGTTTAGTAAATGAGTATTCAAGTTGAATTTTTCATGCCTGAAGCACTAAAATAAAATTTTAATGGATCACATAATACACAAAAGGAGAAAATATATTCTTTCTTCATTTATATGTTAACCAAAACCAATATTGTATGAATTAGGTAAGATAATTCTCAAAATGTATAAACCTTCAAATGAAGGAACACTACCATATCCTCCCAAATTCAATAATAGACCACATATTCTATATATACAGTTAAATAAATATATAACCATATATACTAAATAAATCGAATAAACTAAAAAATTAAATAATTATTTAACCTCATATGGTACCTCATAAAAGTTTTATTACATATCTAAACATTTAATAGAATGCTTTCAAAATATTAGTATATGTTAAACCTAAGGGTTAAATATACCACAATTCAATAATATGTCTCCAATAATATCATTCATCGTTATAAAAACATATCAATTAAAACCTAAAAAGGTGTTTCTATTACATTAAACAAATGATAAACCGTAAAATATATACCCATGATGGTCTCCATAACTCCTAAGTTAGTCTCACATGGAAAAATTATATGCCTCCAAAATCTAACAAAATATTTTTTCCTAAATTAAAATCAAATAGTGTTTCCATAAATCCAAAAATGAAATAATCATTATCAAAGATGACCTAAATCACATTATCAAAAAATAATCACAAATTTCAAGGATAAGAATACTTTCTGATTTACATAATCAATGTCAATCCTCTATCTATCCCAATTAAACATTATCACATTACCACTAAATCAATTATCATTTTTATCAGTACCTTCCCGAATATTTTTTCAATGCCTTAATGAAAATATACTATAGAGGAATATTTATATTTCACATGATTATTATATCCAAAATATCATTGATATAATTATTATATAAGATAATTATCAAATACAAATACATGAACACTTTAATCCTTACAATTCAATAAATTAAATAATAGATATCCTTCCTTGGTATAGGAGTTAACCCTTGGATTAGTTCAATGTATTGTATAATACCCACATTATCCACATATAATACATCTAACTATAATTTTTTATTTTAGATAATGTTTATATACCTCCATAAAAATCATTATTTTCTAAAAAAAATTTGTTGATTTATTCCTTTATTTTTAATAAATAAAACATTTTAGCATTCATTTAAGACATTTTGTTCAGTGTATCTATCCACATTTCATAAATGAATAAAATTTATTGTTCAGTCATTAATGGTCCACATAATGTGGTATCTCACAAAACATTATAATTTTTTTTTCTGAGTTTTAGAGTTGTGTAAGGTGTACGTTTTTTATTCATATATCCAGATTTCTAGATAAGTTAAACAATAATACTTGTAACTACTGTCATCATCTAATTTGGAAGCTCCACAATTACACGATATTCTATGATATTAATCATTAATATTTTTCATTCTAGTTATAACCATTAACTTAATCTGAAAACAATTTTATGGTTACTCATAGTAATAATCAGAAATCAAGAAAAATAATTTATAAGACATTTAAATTTTGTCACATTATCTCTAAACTAGACCATTATTGGTTATTATCTACTCAATTACTTAATAATTATTCATAAGGAAAATGTATTTCCTCATTAGTATATCCCCTAAGAGTGTTAAACTATGTTCATAGTAAGGGAACACTCACCATGAACTAGAATAATGGTAGAGATATACTCAAATAACTCTTATCAGGGATAATACCTCTAGATGAATCTTTTCCAAAACCATATCAACATATAGTATTTAGAAAATTAATTATTTCTAAGAAAACCACATAATATCTTCCTCACCAAAAAATTTAGGTTTTATCCTATTCTTATGTTTTCCTTCAATGGTTGTTATAATTTCATATTCTTAAATAAATTTTTTCCTATATCTAGTTCCCATGGTTTCTAATAAACTCACTCTAAAACCAACTATAAATATCCTAACTCTAGAAACGCAGATCCAATGTGAACATTATTACATTTTCTTAGATACATGGGATATAATCCTAATGTATTGATAAGTTTTTAATTTTAGAGAACCTGATACATACATAATTCCCATGTTCACATTTGAAATATAATATAAAATAAAATAAAATAAAATGTTTGGAATACCTAAAACTAATTCAAATATTTTTTCCTTATATCCTAAGGAAATATGAAAAATAAGGGTAATCTCAATTTCTCATTAAGGGTTATGTAAAAAAATATCATGAGTAAATAGGTTAATATTAATATCGAAAGGTAAATAACTAGAGATGCATGCATTTCAACAGATAACAATAGCACTAAATGAATCTGTAGATAAAATAATTAAATAATCTCATGTATAACTATATGTGAATTATCCATGAAGGAAATATATAATATCATATATCATGATCTATAATCTATACCTTATTCCTAGAAAATTTAAACTATGGGTTGGCATACACATAAAAATATTTTAATTAGCCCATTTAAATTGTCTGAAAAGACTTATCAATCCATTGAGGGGATATATAATTCGATGAACCAATAATTACATAATTTATAATTCATTCCTAATATATTGAATGGTAAAATTAATTCATAATAAATATGCCATATCCATAAATGTTCTTATTGATTAAACAATATTAAATATAAATATTTCCTTAATCAATCAAATTGTTTTAAGAAGAAAAAACCATAAGTAAAAATGGTATATTTTTTAAGAAATAATCATATACATGATATGGAAAATATTTATATTTAAGGGAAATTTAATTTCTAATGATAAATGATCACAATAATTTGAATCTATCAATAGAATTTTAACAAATCAAAAATTAATCCAAAAATGGGAGATGCATATTAGAGAAGTAGGTTTGGTAGTAAAATTATTTCTTTTAAAGAATATAATAAAATAGAAAAGAAAATTTTAAAATTAGTTTTCTTAAATTTATTTATGTGGATAATCATTTAAATAATGTCTACGAATCCAAATCGGATTAATCAATAATGGAGTCATAAATTTCCTTTAAAACAAATATGTTAAAAAATATTCCTTTTTACATCTTGTATGACAGTCGAAAATGAACCACTACCAAAAACATTAGAAATACTATTTATAGTACTTTCTAAAATATGGGGATAATTAAAAAATTTCTTAATAAGTATTTTTTGTAATGAAAATGGATTTTGAAATACAATTACAAAAAATATTTATATATAAGAAAAATATACATGATCAAACTGTGAAATAAGCCCAAATATACTTTTAAAAAATTTATCTCTAAATATTAACATAAATGAAAACGTTAATAATAATAAATATTATATATATATTCATGTTAATTAATCTGAATTATATTTATATGAACCACATTAATATAAATTGATGAATAACACCAAAAATGTCTCAATTGAGTGGAAATTGAGAAAAAATATCTTACCTCATGTTTCCCCTAGTTAAACATTATTTAATATCATGTATAATGATTTTAATCATGTTAATATTTTATAAAAAAATCATTACTAATATTTTTAATATCATATATGATTATATTGTAACATCTTATCACTCATTCATCAATAATCATTTATTTTTATCATTGTTTTGGGATTTAAATGATTTATTTTCACATGCATGGTTTCTCATGGAAGTTTCAATAATCATACATTAAAAAATGGTTAAATAATCTATATAATATTAATAATGACATATATATCATATACCCATAAAATCTATCATTATTACCTTCTATATAAAGGAATAATGAAAAATGGATCAAATCACTTCATAGAGGTGGTATTCCACATAAGTAATGTTAAACTTTTCCAACTGATTGGAAGGAAAGGTGTACATATGATATAGAAATTATTGAAGAATGTTTATTTCATAATAAAATATATATTCACTAGTAAAATCTTTATAAAAAACCAAGTAACGTAGTGATGAAAAATGAATTACACAACTACATGGAGACTGTAAGCCATACAAACACTGTAGATATTTTTTTCATTTTCATAGGAATAAAAATAATTGGAAAATAGTTATATAAAATTTTAATAATATCGTATTATATTTATTATAATTAATTTATTATATTAGGATGGATATAATCATTTATATGATGTTTTAGATGAATGAAATTTGAATGTATCGGTAGAGATAAATACATTTTCTTCAAAAGTTATCCTTTAGATCTTCTCTTAGGGGACCAAGGATTTATATTTTGGGAAGACCAATACAAATAAAATAAATATATTTATATTAAAAAATTTATTTTTTATTGGTTGGTTGATCTATAAGGTATATAACAGTGTAAATAAGAAGGATCAAAATGACATTAACATTTAGTTTTCTCATAAGAGAAGCTAATTTACCCTTTATCAAGGTTGTTAATTTTACGAAAATCACTATTTATAATACAAATATAAAATTAAACTATTTAACAAATTTTGACTACCTGATTCCAAATATTGAATCCATTTTAATTTTTCATCTTTAAAAATTGAGAGAAATTAATTTAAGATAAAAGTGAAGAAAGAAATGGACAACAGTCTTCAGAAAAATAATTCATTTTAACTATAAAATGTGTTTATCCGAAAATAAACCATAAAATTCATTCCAAGGAAAATACCTATAATATTTTTAATATAACAGTTCAAATGTTATTATGAATCCATTTTTAAATAAAATGGAATATTGAATGAAATTTCAATTTTCTGTAAAAATAAGCATTTTTGGTTATTTACAAGAAAATAAATCTTCTCAAAGACTATAAAAAAGATACCCTAAAGTAATTTTTATATGAATATTTTAAAAATGGATTCCATTTTATCAAATAATTTTTCTAATAATTCTTGATGTTAATTTTATTATTATTACACCAAAAAATCTATAAAAGTCATTTTTGAAGAAAACTTATTTTTGAAGAATAAAATGACTTTACTAAAACATGAGTTCTTATTTCATAATAACTAATCTATAAATTTTTATTATCTAGTAAATTTATATATATTTAATAATTTGTTTATTTATATTCATGCAAACTAATTTAACGACTAGGTTATAACTATAATAATCTTCTACATTTCATTTAAGGTCGACGTTGGGTGTTGTATATGCTATCAACATGGTGTTATTTCAAAATTTTAAGATTGTACATGTTAATATTTTATTTATACCCATTTTTTATTTGAAACCATCTATGTTAAGGGAGGTGAAGGTTTAACTTAATGATCAGGTGTAAAAATCTTTTATCCTTCCAAGAACCTCCAATTTTCATTTTTCTGTTTTGTTTTCTAAGAATGGAGATAATATAGTAATGTTTTTATTTAGTAAATCTAACTTAGGTTATTGTAATGAGAAGTTCTCCATTACCTCAGATAGATGATCTATTTTGTTTATTAATAGGTTACCAAAGGTTCTCCATGATTTATCTAGGTTTGGATATTTTTAGTTGCAATTCAATATATTGTAAATGCTAAAGAAAAAAATTATTAGAATAAATGGGATATATGAGTATATAATAATTCAATTTAGGTAAAAAAATTATTAATAATATTCAAGAATATCATGAACTAGATCTTATATATCTATAAATATTCATTTATCATGGTGTTTAGTTATAATATTATATAATATTAATCAGCATTAGAGTTTCATAAAGAGAATCTTATGATTTTAATGGGAACAATTAGAATATATCATTCATATAAAATTTTATTTATATTTTAATTATATATTCAGTTGTTTCACTTTCATAGACATATTATGTTGGGAATTTATTGTCTCACAAATTCTACACAATATATGTTGATTTGGATGCTCAGAAATACCTTTGTCTTTTTTCTAATGATGACGTGTTAAATATGTTTTAGCATAATACACCACAATATTATTTATATCATTGTTGGAATGAAAATATACCTGATGCCTTATTGAAAATTTTTTCATACCCTATATTATGTAAATGACGGTATGTATCATCATACTTAAGCTATGATGAATAGTTTTCAATTGTATTGGAAACCCTATGATCATAGATATGAAAAAAGTTTGATTTATCAACCATATGTTGATGTACATAATCACAATTCCTACCCTACCTTTGGATGAATGAACGTATGGTTAATCGATTCTATGATTGAATTCTTTTGTTAAAAGGATGAACATATGGATCATTATCCCTATGCTATTTTTGTTCCCTATGTTAAGTGAAAATGTAAGAATGTTTATGGAACCATATGTTGGTAGGAAACCTAAGCTATGAAAATCAAATCTATGTTATGAATAGGAACCCTAAAATACACATTTTAACACTACATTTGACTATTGAACAATGATGCTTTAAAGCTACATTTTTATCCAATATTCTTGCCACTTTCTTGAGTGGATTATGAGGTGATTAAAATCATCTCTATGATAGATTCAAAACTCATTAAGATTGATTCAATGAACTATATTCTTTGTAGAAAATCGATTTTAATATTAAGGTAAGTTACAACCCCCCTAGAAAATTATGATATGGATATCTAAGTTCTATCAAGTGATTTTCATGGATATGGAATACAGAATAAAGCTAACTACTCTATAAAATATATCACAATTACATTAAAATATATATACATGCATTTCCTCATACAATTATTTATGTGAATATAATTTATAGTGCTACTGTAGTGAACGATCGACTTTAAGGATTCACTTTTCTAACTTAACATTTCTTACCTCATGCTAAATTAGGATCACATTGGTTGTTTGTTGATATTAAAATTGATGTTCATTTACAACCAGGATCACATACAAAATATTATCTCTTAAAGAAGTTAAATTTTAAGGTATAAGATCATATTTCTGTCAAAGTTTTATGCAACAGTAGTGATGAACAACCCGGACCATCAACAAATAAAACTCTCTGGATTTATTGGAGTTTCTGATACTTGTCCTCATTTGTGGTGAAGTGTCATTTTATTGTTCTATGTTTTGGATAATAGGTTTACTATTAAATAACTATAAGTACCTATTTAGCCTTGTTTGTAAAGGTGTTAACTGGGTGCACTCAGTTTTGGATTTGGGGTCTAGTGATAAGAAGACCTTTCTAGTGAAATTCACCACGCTCGCAGAGAGGGCATCTATGGAGTGGACATGGAGATCTTTGTTCCCCCAAAAACAATAAATGCATTGTGTTAATATATTTTTTATCCACTTCTTATACTCGTTATAGTAGGGAACACTAAGAATCCTCATAAATCGCTATGATATTTACACACCAGAATCTGTCGAGATTTTAGAAATGAAACAATTCTCCCCCTGTACTGTTATCATTGAATTATTCCATCCTAACAATTTGTATCGGTGGAGAGATCATAATATAAAGCTATAAAAATATGATAAGAATAATTTATATATAAATATTATTATAAGGGATGATCCAATAGAAAGAATGACTATATTACATGCTGTATAATTTAATGGTGAAAATTATGGATGCGGGAAATCGTGAATTATTATCTATCTAATGAATCTTATATTCAATGTATACATGGATATCATTACTCTTTATGTGATCCTTGGTAAAACAAAAACATTTACATTCAAAACTGAAGTGAAAGATGAAATTAATTCAATGGAAATTAATTCTATAATCTATGGACATGGACTTTATAAATTCAATTTAGTTTCATAGTTACCTATAACCAATGAGAAGTAGAAAAACATTATGGTTTCTTATAAAGGAAAATAAAACATTAGAAAAATGAGATATGTTTCTGCAAAACTCATGTTTTACAGATTTAGAATTATTGATGGATAATTAGTCACACAATTGAATATAAGGCTAACAAAGGCTGTTAAAAATATTACCACCTTGGAATATCCTATTATTCAATCAGATCAAGCCTTTAAAGTACATAGAGTAATAACCTTAAACTAAATTGGCATATCTACATCCATTCTACAATCATGACCTATATTGAATTTTACTATGAAGGAACTGATTGCAACATTGATGATGTATAGAGCTGAAATGTATGATAAATCAAAAAAATAAAAATATTGTAGTAAAAAGGTAAAATACTAATCTTAATGGGACATCGTAAAAGCATTATTGGAAAACAAAGAATGAATTCATGAAAGTTGAAAATTCATATTCATTTGATTCTAAAATAGAACATGATTTACTAGATGTAAAACATATAAAAATTTATATTCTTTAGTAGGTAAATGTTATGAATGAACAAATTGGATCTCATCATAACTAATTTCCCTAAATTGAATAATGAAAGATAGGGGAATGATTCAAGAAATATTATGAATTTTTTTATGAGTAGAATGTAAAATGATTTATGAATGCTACATGGATTGTGTCTGATGATTCAAGTAGCTTCTCAAAATCTAATTCAATTAAAGAGCCAAAATATCTAAAATCCAACATGTGCTTTATGACTAAGGATGAAGAATAGGAAAACTACAATTACTCCTCAGATTTTGATTCTGATAGTTTCTCTAGAGACAAAATAGCTGTTTATAGTTCATTGTTAGAAGATAAATATGATTATTTATTAAAGAAGTATAAATAGTTGAAAAATATTCACAATTCTATTTTAGGTGAAACATAAATTCTGTTAAAACAATATCAAGAACTAGTTGAAAAATTCAATTTGTCTACAGAAAATTGTATTGATCATGAAAAAATGATTAAAAAATTATATGATGATATTGATTCTTATATGAGTATTCTAATTACTTATACTAAAAGAGAAAACGTTTTAAATGAGATTTTTGGAAAAAAATGGAATTAAAAGGGAAAATTTTGGAATAGGATACGAGGTTGAAAAATAAAAAATGTATACATTTTTTTTGTTCCTAAATCAAGAATTGAAAACTGTTATTACTCTGTGACAAATGGTCATTTCACTAAAAAATGATATTTGAAAAATCATCAATTCATTGGAACTAAAAATAATTTTATTTCTAAAAAAATGTTTATATAATTCTTAAAAATAATATAAAAATAAAGATTATCCAGATTCCAAGATCATTGCTCGTGACACTGCTAGACCCAGGAAAATATATGTACCAAAAAACATGTTTTTAAATTCTTTTTTTAGAAAAAGGTTAGAAGAAAGAAATTCTATGTGGTTTATGGACAATGGTTGTTCCGGACACATGAGTGGAGACTCATCATATTTATACACATTGATTCAAATAGATTAAGGTCTAGTTAGTTTTGGTGATAATGAAAATAGAAATATCATTGGAATTGAAATTGTTAGATATATAAATAATATATCAATCAAAAATATAATAAACATATAGGTGCTAAAGTATAAACTGATAAGTATCTCTAAAGTTTTTTATAATGAATTTTATATTTATATTTCAAACAACTCCTTCCCTATTTTGAAATATATATAGCTTAAATTTAGAGCCCCATGAACAGAAAAAGTATATACATTGAAATTTATTTCCCTGTATAAAGAGAATGTAAATTGTTTAACTACTATGAAAAATGACACATGGATTTGGTATATAACCATTGGAAACTAAAATATTAATTATTTAAATAAATTATGTAATAAATTACATGTTTCTGAATTTCCTAAACATATGTTTGGTAATAATAAATTTTTTGATGCATTCCAAATCAGCAAACAATAGATATATTCATTCAAATCAATTAAAAAATTTACCCATCTAAACATTTATAACTTATTCACATGGATTTATTTTGACAAACAAGAGTATCAAGATTAGTTGGAAATATATATATTTATATTTTAGTTGATGGTTTTTCTATATTTACATAGGTATATTTCCTAAATCTGAAGAGTGAGGTATTAAATGATTTTAGAAGATTTTATAAAATTATTTAAAATTATAATTTTTTTAAAATAATTTTTTTGAGAATAGATCATGGTGGAGAATTTTATAATCGTGAATTTAATTCTTTTTTCTCAAATTTGGGTTTTAAACATTTTTTAAATACACAATTAAAACATCAAGAAAATTAATTGTTTAAAGAATAAACAAAACTATTCAATAACTTGAATATGCCCTATATTTTAATGGAAACCCTAAGAACATTGGAATAAAATAAAACCCTAAGTAAAGTTCTTTAAAGAATTTTGTTACAAGGTGTATATCTTGAATACTAAGGAAAAATTTGGTATATTTGATCCAAAAGCTAATGAATGAATATTTTTTGGATACTCTACGACTTCTATGGCCTGTAGAGTGTTTAAAAAAAAGTCAAGTATTTTTTTATGAAACTGATTTTATGAAGATTGATGAATCTAAACATTTTAATAAAATGACTGATTTAACAGATGATATTATTGACCCTTTCTAAAAACATGAGAATTAAATCCCAAAAAATGATTCTAAAAATGATATAATTAACATTTTGTCTATTTTAGAAGAATATGAAAGAGAAAAACCAAAAAAGTGTCTTATTGAGACATTATCAACCCCTAAAGAACAATATTTTATAAATTTTCCTTCAATAAAACTGTATATGAATTAAAATATAATCTATTTATCTAGTAATAGGAACCAAATGTGTCTTTAGAAATAAATAATATGATATAGGGTTCATAGCCTAAAATAAATCTAGATTAGTAGCTAATGGATATAATCAGGATGAAATATTAGAATATGATGAAATATATTCACCTATATCTAGATTATAATCCATTAGTATCATAATATCTTATGCATCTCATATGATTTTTAAATTATATTGGATCAATGATAAATCATCTTTTTGAAATGAATATGGAATTGAGGTACTTTATATGGAAACACCTCCTAGTTTTAAAAACCCACATAAACCAATTTCTATTTTCAAACATACAAAAGATATTTATGGATATAAAAAATCAAGAGTTTGGTATGAATGGTTATGTTATTTTAATTTGAAAATGGATTTACTATTAGATTGTAATATATAATAATTTTTAAGGAAATTTTTTTTAATATTTTTTAGTACAGTTTTATGTTCATGATTATATTTTAGAATAAAAAATAAAAATCACTGTAATGTTATCTCAAAATTAATGCAATGAAATATTAAATCATAATTATTGGAGAATTGAATTTCTTTTTTAGGATATAATATTTATAAAAAATATTACGAAAGTGTTTTAAATCAAAGTAATTATATTATTGACTTTTAAAAAAATGTAGACATGAGAAAAAATGACATATATAAAACCCTTTTTACTAATATAAATCATTATTTTGATAAAGATGGAAAACTAGTTAACTATAAGATATATAGAGGTATGATTAGTAGTTTTCTATATCAAATTTTTGGATGACCACAAATTTATTTATTTTTGTATTATTTGGTTCTATATTTTAGTCATATCCAAAATAATATTTTCTTACTACTGTCGAAATAATTTTTATACATTTAAAAGGAACTATTTTTCAATCACTTATTTACCGCAAAAAATATAATTTTAATTTAATTTGATATTCAAATTCTGATTTTGGAGGTTATATATTATATAGAAAAAGAACCATAGGAACCTATCACTTTTTTAGAAAATCCATAGTATCATTTTATAAGATAACATATTCTTAAAAATGATATATATTTAGAATCTTTTTAATACCAAATATAAATTGGATAATATGTTTAAAAAACCACTTCCCTGTTCATGTTTTTGTATTAAGGGAGAGTTTGGAATATTTAATTTTAAATAAATGTTTATTAATATATTTTAATCATAATATCTCTATTTTTAATTTTAAATAAACCTTATATTTTTTATTTATTTACTTATTAATATTTATTTGGATCTATTACATATTAGATAGATTTAAAAGAGAATTTTTTTTCAATTTATTTTTATTCCTCTTTTTCAAATTGAAAAATATTGATTACATTTTCAATAGGTGTGATAAAACCATTTGTCTTGCCCCGCTATTCTCATTCATGTCCCTGTGGTTTATAGAGTTTCTCTTGTTCAAGTTTATTGATACCCTAGACATTAAAATCATCAACTGTGAAATCCTCATATATGGAAACATCAGGAAGACCTGAAGATATATATTTGGTTGTTCCTACTTACCCTCCATTGAAGTATCATAAAATTATTTAATGTAAAGTGATAAATTATTAGTATTTTGATGAGACACATATTTCTTTTAAGGAAACCATTAGATATAAAATGTTATATTTTTATTTTTGAGATGGAAACACACCACTATTTTCTAATGTAGATGTAGAAGAGTTCTGTAGAAATACCATGTTTGGTTATTGAATTAATGAAGACTATATAGTCTATAATATTAGAGATGATAAATTTTCTCACTATTATGTGTAAATTACAATGTTGTTACACTATCCTCATGATGGAAATTTCCATTTCAACATACGAAATATCAGTGATGAAAAATATATGTCAGTATAAATTTTGTTTTCATTAATTGGAACAAGATCCATCAAGAAACATTTGAAGAAAGACCTTACTCTTAATTGAAAAGTCATAATGATGTTTATTCAAACAAGAATTTTGCATAGAACATCCACGTTTGAGAAAGTATTATATCTAGGAATGTATGTTCTGTTTTGGATTTTAAACCAAATAACATTCATATTTTTTCCTTTCAAGATATGGTATGGAATTCCTCTTTGTAACAATGAAGAGAATGTGGGCTTCTAAACCTATGGACGAATGGTTTCCTTTCTGTTTATTAGTAATGAAATAATTAGAGGATTGTCTCTCGGATATTGTTACCACCATACAATCTTTATTAATATTAAAACTATCAATAATTTTGATGATATCTAGAGCAATCCCTGTAATATTATTTTTCCTGTTTAAGTAGAATACAATAGAAGATGATGTTAGATGCTCTGGGGGAGTAGAAAATGATACCATCAATTGGTTCTGTTCCTGAAAGGCTTGATGAAGAAGCCAAATCATGACCTGAAGATAGTTCTATTATTCAAGGAAGAAGAATAAAAATCAATATTCTTGAAACTATAAAGGATTCTGCAGATGATGTTGAGTGTGAGGATCAAGTAGATGAGAATATTGAGCTAGAGAATCATAGAGAAGAAATACAGAGGGTAGATATCCCTACTCTAGAAAACCTACCACGTAATTCTATTGATTTGTATTACTGTATAAGTAAATATATTGAGAAATATATCATAATATCATGAAGAGCCATGTTTGGATATAATATAGGATGGAAACCCATCAAGATGTATTACTCTTGAGTTTCTGACTCTTTTGATAAAGCTATGATTCAAAATTCAATTCATTTAGAGAACTATATCTTGTATTTGAGATATGATTTATAAGATATGAAGAATAAAATAGAAGAGTATAGAAGTTAAATAGTTCTATGAAATATGTTTAAATCCCATAAAACTGAACTTAAATATTTCCAAAAAAAATTATTTTAGTGGAAGATCATGAAGATCTTATCACATCCTGGGGTAGATAATTTAGATCATTAAAAGTGATTTATTTATTCAGATAAATTCTATTAAATCCTATTTGGGAATAGTCAGTCATCATGTTAGATATAAGTTGATTTCCTTCATTCCGCCTAAAAGAATAATGAATGAGTTTGTTATGTAGAATTTGGTAGAAATCATGAATATTGGGACTGTTTTAGTGAAATTGATTCAGCAATGCATACATTACTTCAAATATTATTTTCAAAGTCTGTTATTGATGCATCTTTAAAATCAAAGTGTTTTTAAGATCAATCCTCATCAGCTACAACTAAAACCCATGGCGATTCTGACCAGGACCACCACTTTGATCGAAGCCCCTAATTTTGAATAATTATTTCATTGATTATGTGATGTGTTAATAATTTTTAAAAACATTTGATTGAAATTTAATTTTTTTTTAAATTTAATATTATATTTTTTTACTTTTATATTTTTTTTATACTTTTATTGCTATATTATTTATGTTCAAATTTCCACTTCTATATCAGATATATTATTTTCTACGATGTATACTATAACATTCACTTATATATCAATGTTATATTAACTATTATTTATATCATTTTCTCTTTCAAACATTATTTTGATGTCACAAAAAAGGGGAAGAATATTTAAGAAACATGTATTTTTGGGATAAATCCTTCACATCAAAATATTTATGTAAAATCGAAATAATTTTGCGAAAATGTAATATTTTTTAAATGTGTTTGCAAATCCAATATTTTTTTAGTTATTTTATAGTTTTTTTGATCATCAAAATATGGAAATTATGTGGCATGTATTTTATCAACAATATTCTTTAATATATATAGATTCTGATGCTCACAAATACCCTTTTTGGGTTTCTAAGGAATGTTCGATTTGTATGTATCCGGATTACATATCATAATTTTATTTATACCTTTGATGGAATTAAAAGATAAATTTTGTGTTATGGAAACATTGTTCACACTCTACTTTTAGTAAAATAATATATAGATCATCATACCAATGGTATGCATAATAGTTTGTTTATGGTTACAAAACCCAATGATCATATAAATGAAAAATGTATGAAACATCAACCCTATTTTGAAGTTTGGAATAACTATTCATACCTGACATTCCGAAGAATGATCTTGTGGTTAATCAAGGGAATGTTTGAGATCTTATGATGAATCTATGAACATATATATCATCATCCCTATGTTACAGTTGATCCATACATTACACATAGATGAATGTGTGGTTATGGAACCATACATTGGTAGGAACCCTATACTACACAAATGATCCCTACACTATACAATGGAAACCTACCCTATATATTTGAACCCTATGTTTTACTATTCAATACTGAAGTTTTATAGCTTTTTTTATATGAGATTATTACAAATATATTTACATGATTACAAACTAATTAGAAGAATATTTATTTCTGATTCAAAGATCATTATGATTGATTCAAAGAACCTTATTCTTTAGAGAAAGTCAATAATATTTTTAAGGGAAGTTATGACTCTTGAGGACAATCCAGAATTGAATATCCTTGTTCTATCGAGCGATTTTCGTGGATCCAGAAAATAGAAGAAATCCATTTCCCCTCTATATTATATAAAAATTCCTATAAAATAAATATATAGATATATTATCATATGATTATTCATGGGAAAATTTTTTATAGTGTTGCTGCAACAAATGATTGACTCAGAGGATACATTTTGGTGACATACATATTTCAAACATCGTGCTATTGTTAGATTTATACTAGTATTTTTTATATTAAAATTGAATATAATTTCTAACCACGATCACTTCATAATTATTATTTCATGAATAACTCCATTTATTATGAATAATATCCATCTACAATAAATTTTTACTAATACAATTGTGTTGTTCCACAATAACCATCAACAAATAAAACTCTTTTGATTTATTGGAGTTTCAACTACTCGTACTCAGTTATGGTGAAGTGTCACCTTCTTGTTCTAAGATGTGGATAAATGGGTAATTGTTAATAAACTAGAAGGATCTATTTTTCCTATTTTTTAATCGTGTCAATCGCCCGCAATAATTTTTGGATTTTATGAATAGTAATAAGAGGACCTTTCTAGGGATATACCCCAAGATTGCAGAGAGAGCATCGATGGAGTGGACTAGGGGAATTTTGTGCCCTAAACAATTATAAAATTATAGTGTTAATTCATTCTGTTTATTTGATACTCATACTGATTACATAAGAAAACGTTGCATTTCTGCCTAAATCATTAAGATATTTATAGACTAGGAAAAAATTTGATTTTCAGAATGCCACAGATTACCTACCTCATATGTTATCTTTTTATTATTTAGACATAACATATTATACCATAGTTAATAATTTATATTTACTAGGAAAGGGAGAGGCAATAACATCTTCCGATTTTTTTTGAAATATACTGATGTGTTGGGATTAATGAGTATTACAACGACATTATTTAACTTTTTCATTACATAGAGAGTCCCATGATGTGTCTGAAATAGATTGGTGTAAAATTCTAGTTTATTAATCACTGTGAATCAATATATTTGGAATTTAAAGATTGTATAACATCTACTTAAATTGAAATTATTCATGAAATGGGAAAGGGAGATACCATATATTGTAAATAATTTTCATTTTTATAGGATATATTTTGATATTAGTGTATTTGGTAGTCATGTATGGGTCTTACTAACTAATTCCCTATTAGAGTATATACCTTAACAATCTCATGGAAGTAGAATAGATGGTCCATGAAATGTATTGTTGGATATAATATATCCTCGGTGAGAAGTTTATCATCTAAATTAATTAAACGGGAATATGATACCTCTTATCGCACAAAAAATTGATAGATTATAAGAGGCATTGTTTTAGGTACAAATAGAAATTTTAATTTTAGATGTCTTATACACTAGTGAAAGCGAACATCTTGGTCGATGCTTTGAGTAGAATAATGCATGAGTGAGTGGTTAATATATTCCTAAGGATTATGAATTGTTTCTGATATTTAATGAATATATGTTTTATTATATGGAGGAAAATAAGGATATAGTATGGTGGAGTCTATAAAATAGTATGATTTAGATTATGTAATGATACTATATAGAATTTATGTAACTATTATTTTTGTTTAATTTCATTTCAGGGGTGGGGATTGGGTGGTTTATATCCATGATAGGATGATGATTCCTCATTTTATGATAATGGAGTAGATTAGGTACCCACAAGCATCATGATTGAATGTATGTGTTTGGTGGATCAATATATTTAATGATATCAGGTAATAGTTCTTATTTCCTGATACAAGGATGGACATTGTTGAATTTGTGGCTCATTATCTTACATATAAAAGGATTAAGTGAAAGAATAAATGTACAAAGGATTTTACTCAAATACATCCAATTTCTATCTAGATGTGAGATGATTTTAATATGTATTTAATTTATTAGTCATACTAGGACTCAGAGGGGTTTGGGTATGGTTTGATTTGTGGTTGATCAGTTAATAAGGGTCACACATTTGCTACTTATTTAAGAGACCTTATCAATTTATGTGTTGGGAAGGCTAGAAATGTTGTAGATATAATTATTTAATGGAATATATATAAATATAGGATTAGATATGAATACCACATCTACATCCTATTTATAGATTAAATTATAGATAGATATTGATTGCTAGAAAAATATCATTAAAACATATCACTCGCAGATGGTTTGGTAGTATGAAACGTCCGTCAGGATCCTCATGGATTTTATCCGGGCTTTATTATTAGATTTTTTTTTTCTAATGGGATGAAAATATGTATTTTGGAAGATTTATTGTCCAATAATATCTTTCAGGATTTTATGTAGATATAACCCTACAAGATCATTTCTGATCAATTATGATTCTCAGCCACATGCTAGTTAGAGGTAAGGATCCAGTGATCATTAGTCTGAACATGGTAAAAGAGACCATAGGGTAGGTGAATATTATAAGTAATTGATAGATTACAACTAAAAGAAGGTTTCACTCATATACCAACCAGAGGTGAAAAACCCTAGACTTCACTATAAGTAACTGGGTGTTCCAGTAGGGATCTCCTTTGATTGGTTCTAGAAGTATAGGTAGGTAGGGAAATATCTCCTTATTACTTTTATACCCATTAAATTTTATAGAGTTTTTTATAACAACATTTTACTAGTTGTATTTTATTTTATGACCTCACACCCTCCATGATCTATTTCATGTGTCAATGATCCAAAATTGCAACCTAGGCCCAATTCACATGATTGAAAATTAGGATGTCCTATTAGAGTTAAAAATTTTATGATAATGATACATTATTTTTTACTTTTGATCATATTGAGAAGGTGTTGTAAGGGAATATTATAACATCCCATGTAATTAATGAATAATATATTTTTTTTTCTATGTCTATTAATTAATTATATAGTGTTTTAGAGGATTAAAATTAGAATAAATCCAATCTTAAGCATGGAATACACTAATATTTTTAAAAGAATGTTTTATTGTGTTTTGAAGGAAAACAATTTTTAAATCAATATTTGGACAATTTTATAAGCTCTATTTGTCAATATAAACATATTATTTATTACTGGGACATTGAAATTTACATAGGATAAATTTTTTTTATTTTTCTGACAATGTTTATTTTTTAATGAATAGTAAAAAATACTGCATTTTACATCAAAACCTTTTTTTAATATAATATATTTATATGATTATATTATCTTTTTAATTGGTTTTAAAGTTAAATTATAATATATTTTTACCATTTAATCCAATAGTGGTTGTTGGAATTAATTTCACTTTGAAATTGGACTTAAACTAGTGTCAATTTTTTGATACTTATTGTTTCATAAAAACACGCTCTTTGCTCAGACAGCAGAATTAATTATTTAATTAATTAATGTAACTTATATGTTTTTAGTTTTTTAAAATATACATCATTTTTGAATTTGTAATATCAAATATAGCTTAGGTTGAAGATTTGGTATTTTTCTGGAAAACTTTAATTTTTGATGATTAGTGAAACCACTAAGTGGTACTTATAAACACAGATTTTTCGTTTAAATGAAATTTTACCACCTCTGTGTTTTGAATTTCAAAAAAATATGACATACATGTTTTTAATTAAGTAGTAAAATGTGGTTTAATGGGAATAAAATAATTATTTTGTGAATTGTAACTTTTAAGTTTTTAATCGCGAATAGAGGTAATTAGTGTAGTTTATAGTAAAAATAATGTTTTAATAATATGATATGAGCTTGACACATGTCCTAACCTTATTGGATATTTCCTTCCCAACCATTAATATCCATGGGTCATCTTGGGGACCCCATGGGGACACTTTGGTTGGAAAATGACATGAATAAATTTTTATTTAACGTAAAAGTAAAAAATGACACAAACATGAATTGTTTTACTAAAACAATTTTTACATGGGGTTATACAAGTACAATTTTTTACTATAAATATTAATTAGAATGATAAAAAGATTTAATAAATCATGATAGTTTTTTTATAATTTGGAGACATTAAATTAATTAAATTATTTATGACATCATGATGATGTAGCAATTGCCTCATTAATAAACGATTTAAATAAAATGAAAATATAATGTAAAATCTATGACCTAAACATGTCCAAACCCTATTGGATGGGTGGATTTTGAACCTGTATCACCTTATCATCGACTTATATCAATTTGGGTCATTTTAAATCCGAAACTCATTTTAAAATAAAGTAACATTTCTTTACATTCCAAGAGTGCCCCTCCTCTCCTCTTATAAAAGGCCCCCACCTCTACCTCTTTACCCACACTTCCAAAGCCTTTGGCTCGGCCAAACCCTGACCATTCTGTCTCTAAACATCCCTCTCTTACTCCTCTAATCCTCACTTTGGGCATAAGTTTAACCATGGAAGCCTTTGAGCTCCAATCAAAAAGGGTTACCCGTTTTAAAGGTAGTGTCTTCAATTGTGTTCTTATGTTTTATTTTGCTTCTACAACCCCCCTAAAATCTTTTTATTCATTTCATTTGTAACAAAACCAGTATATTTCATATACTAGAATGTTTTTATAAGAATTATTAGAGCTACACTTACACACACCTACATATAATGGTTAAAGAACATATTTTTTCCGTGGATAGCGAATTTCTGCCTCACGAAACGATGATTGTTCAATATTCTTCTAACACCATCATAGGTGGCCATTAAGATGACACTATATTGATATATTCTATGTAATATTTTTATGTTTTCGTTATGCTTATGTATTTTTCATATTTTTTAAAAGCTTTATGGTTTCCATTATGGTTAAACGCGACATTTTCATTTTAGGAAGAGCGGACTACCGCCCCCTCAAAGTTATTTGATTCATTAATACCATATGTGAGACATATAAAGGATAGAGTTATGATATTATATATGATATTATATTTGAATTATAATATAGCTTTATATAATTATGATTCCATTCCATAAAATACCAAATAGAAATGAAAGTAGCGTTCATGCGTACGTACGGCTTACCGTCTCCATGAACGGTGCATTTGATTTCTTACATCTAAATGATTATGTAATGTTATAAACGCATGTATATACTGGATATATATTAAATATATGTAATATACATCATGAATATCATTATTGAGATAATGGACATTTGACAACGTGAACAACTTGTAAATATAAGAAGTTCACTTTTGACTCAAGTACCAAATATCGACAAAATGACCGTTGTTAAATTAAATGACTACATAATGTTCATAACATAGTAATAAGTGATATAAAATGAATAATGAAATTAAAAAAGGTTATTAAGAAAGTAGAAATTAACTCACGTTTATAATTCAGGACATTAAAGAATGATTGTGTCAAGTCAGACCCGAGGTAAGGGAACTTCATAACCCAATTTCTATTCTTTGGGTTAATCTCCTACATTCAAATTATGTCATGATATTTTTATGTCATATCTTGTATTTTTACTTCATTTATGTGTAATTATTTTGAATACACATAATTTATCTACTTTATTTAAAAATGATCTTTTTAAGGGACTTCGTCTCAATCTCCATTCATTGAGGCATATTTTGTTTTATACACAACCTTATTTTAAACGGTGTATAAACCCATTTCACTTTTACTTTTATCAAAAAGGAATATTTTTTATACGAAGCATTTTACTAAATGAAAAAAGGGAATGTTGTTGTCGTACGTATGCAGCGACAATGACTTCTCCTCCGTCGTGACCATTATTTGAGTTTTGGCTTCCTCTATAAGCCATAACTTTTTTTAAACAAAAATAAATACCATCTTTTACATTTATTTTATTTTTGGTATTTAAAATGGTTTTGATAATGTTTCTATTATATCACTGTGTTATTGATATCTTGTGATTGAAATGTTGAAATTTTATGTTTCCTTTATTCATGTTTTATGTGATACGATTATGTTATGGTTCTTGGGCATTGTTATGAAGGCGGGTGGTTCTGTGATAAACTAAGGGTGGGTGAGCCTGATATAGCTCTCCAGTGCATTGGGTAATGTGAATGTGTGAAACGTTAAGGTCTCTCTGAAGATATGTATGGAATATACTGTGATGGGTATTCCAAACATAACCAAGAGGGTTACTCCCTACTTAAGAATGTTATGAATGCCTCAAGTTACCTTTATGACTTATGATTTCTATGATTTATTCATGATTTGATGAGGTATGTTAATGTGCTTATGTTTTATGAGTAGAGTATGATTTCATTGATTCTTGTGTATACTTGTACTCATGTTTCTTTCCCAATTTTTATATCCCTTACTGAGCTTTTTATGCTCATCCCATGTTTTTTAAATGTTTTCCATAGGTCCAGGGAAGGCTACGTGATATGATTATAGTGTCAAGGAAGTGTCGAGACAGAATCCATGTTTTATTTTTAATATGATTCCATTAATGGAAAAAATGAATAATATCTTTTATGTAACCACTTTGTTTAAATGTGGAATTTAATGCAACTTTTATGATCTAATTATCTAAAACTCTAAACCTGAAAATATCCTCAATGTGTAATATTGTAATAACTCAAGATTAAGTAAGGTTTAAGGCTACGACCTTATAGTTGGTATCAGAGATCGTATTAGATAACATTAGGAGTTAGAATTAAATTAAATGATTATCCAAAAATATTTTTTTTTTGAAATGATATAGAATTTGATGATTACAATGTTGCTTCATCTAAGACATGTTTGTTCAGAATGGTTTTCGGCAGAGGAAACACGGAAGCAGTGCTAGGAAGGCATATAGAAGGAAATAACCTTCTGAATCAGCATCCTGAGATTGTCAGAATTGGAACTGAATAGTTTTTGAAGTAATGGCGCAATTGACTCAAGCTATAAATGGTTGTGGTATCCATGCACGAGATCATCTCGATCAACTACAGAGGAACTTGTCAGTGGTGGAACATTTCATGGGGCAACATCCCCCATCATTCAGAGGATCATCTGACCCTGTGTTAGCTGAAGGGTGGATTAATGCACTGGAGAAGATTTTTTATGTCATGGGGTGGTTAGGAAATCAAAATGTTAGTCTTGCTATTTATTATTTGGAGGTTGAAGTAGATCAGTGGTGGTCGATGGTTAAAAATATCAGGGACGCTGATAAGATTGATGCTCCCGAGTGGGATGAATTAAAAGGTATGTTTCATGAGAAGTATTTTCCTAAGGATGTTTGACTTAGGATGGAAAAACAATTCCCGGAATTGAGGCAAGAGGAAGACTCAGTGGACGCCTATGAAAAAGGTTCACTCGATTGGCAAGGTATGCTCCAAATTTTATTTCAGACCATGATAGTATAATCAATCGTTTTTACTCAGTATTAAAGCCAAAATATTGAAGGGCATTAGCTTCTTTGTGAGTTTAAAAGTTATAAAAATCTTGTTCGACGTGCTGAGAAGGTGGAAATTGAGTTTTCCGATTATCATGTGTTCTATAACAACATGCAGAAGGAGAGACCGAAGTGGAAGGAGAAAGGAAAGAATTCTTCAAAAAAGTCTGATGGTAAGAAAACTAAGTTTTTAGTTTGTGATAAATGTGGTAAAAGGCATGTTGGGTAATGTCTTCTGAATTCTGGAATGTTCTACCGATGTGGTAAGATATGAAATAAGGCTCGTGATTGCACTGAAAAAGATCAGGGTGATGGTAAGACTAAATTTTATTTACAGTAAGTGAAATGTTTTATGTGAAATGAGATGGGTCACTATGCAAATGAGTTTCCGACAAAGAGCTTGAGCGATGGGAAGTAGTTAGACTGCATGAAGAAAGTGGTGGTGAAATCCTTTGCAACTACTTCAGCAGATGTCGGGCCATCATATGAAGTTGTATCATGTACTTTGTTTGTTTTTTCAGATTATGTGAGTGAGTGGATTGATTTGGGGTTTACACATTCATTCATCTCTGAAAACTTTTCTAGTAAAATGGGAATACCATCTCAAGAAATGACTCTAGAACTGGTGGTAAAAACACATGTGGGAAATGTTGAGGCAAAAATAATTTATAAGAATCTTCCTATCCTTATCCATAGAAAGAAGCAACTTGAAAACCTTATTGTTTTACCTCTAGTAGAGTATGATGTTATCCTAGGTATGGATTGGATCTCTATTTACCATGCTAAGATTGACTGTAGAGCTAAAGAAGTTTCTTTTCAGAATGACTTTCAATTTTTGTACAAGAATGAAACCCTAATATTGATAACATATCAAGAGGCCGAGAAACATGTAAATGATGGAAATGAATGTTACCTTTCACATATCGTTGAAAATAATGGATCTGTTCAGATTAATAATGTTCCAATGGTAAATGAGTATCCTGATGTTTTTCATGATTAGTTTCCTGGAATAATACAAAATCGGGAAATTGAATTTACTATTGACATAGTTCCTGATGCTAAGCCAATTTCAAAACCACCTTATCGAATGGATCAAATTGAACTTTTAGAGTTGAAGGAGCAATTGCAAGATTTATTAGAGAAAGGTTTCATTCGACTTAGCACATCACCATGGCGTGCTCCTGTTTTATTTTTCAAAAATAAATATGGCCCTATGTGACTTTGCATTGATTATAGAGCCTTGAATAACATCACTGTTAAGAACAAATATCATTTTCCTCATATCGATGATTTGTTTGATCAGCTCTAGGGAGATCAGTATTTTTCAAAGATTGACCTGAGATCGGGGTACCATTAGTTGAAGGTAAAGGAAGAATATATTCCGAAGACCGTGTTTCGTACATGATATGGCCATTATAAATTTGTAGTAATGCCTTTTGGGATAACCAATTCACCTTCTATATTCATGGACTTAATGAGTAGAATTTTCCATGAGTTCTGGAATAAGTTTTTGGTGTTTTTCATTGATGATATTTTGGTGTTTTCTAAAATTAAAGATGAGCATGAAAGACATTTAAGGGTTATTTTGAAAACCTTAAAAACGAAATTGTATGGGAAATTCAGAAAGTGTGAGTTTTGGTTGCAACAAATTTCTTTCCTTGGTCATATTGATTCTAAATATGGGATAACTGTTGATCCTGCAATAACAAAGGTTGTGGAAGAATGGCCAAGACCCACAAATGTAACTGAGATTCATAGCTTCCGTGGTTTGGTAGGCTATTACCGAAGGTTTGTTATAAATTTCTCACGGTTATCTAGTCCAATGACAAAGATAACTCGGAAGGGTGTTAAGTTTATCTAGACAAAAGAATGTGATGATTGTTTTCAGGAGTTGAAAAGAAGATTGGTGAATGCTACAGTTTTGGCACTTCCTTTCAGGAATGGTGAGTTTGTTTTCTACAGTGATGCTTCATTGAAAGGACTTGGTTGTGTCCTAATGTAGAATGATCAGGTAATTGCTTATGCTTCACGTTAATTGAAAACTCATGAGTTAAATTACCCTACACATGATTTGGAATTAGCAGCTGTTGTTTTTACTTTAAAATTTTGGAGGCATCATTTGTATGGGGTAAAGTGTGAAATATATACCGATCACAAAAGTTTAAAGTATATATTCACCCATAAAGAATTGAACATGAGACAGAGGAGATGGATAGAATTAATCAAGGATTATGATTTTAAAATTCATTACCATCCGGGAAAAGAATATAAAGTGGCTGATGCTTTGAGTCGAAAAATTAATGATTCATTAACAATGTTGCGTTCGGAACGTGATCCTTTGTTTAAGGATTTGATGAACTTTGGAAAAGAAGTTGTTGGTACAGGATTTACTTCTATATTATTTCAGGTATCAGTGAAATCTTCTCTATGAGACAGAATCAAGCAATCATAGAAGCAAGATAGTGAGTTTCAAAAAAAGGAAGAGCTGGTTCTGAAAGGTAAGTTGCATGAATTCAACAATGCTATAGATTTTGTTTTGAGACATTGGAAGAGATTTTGTGTGCCTTGTGATTCACAGTTGAAGAGATAGTTGTTATGTGAAGCTCATAGTTCTCCGTTTTCAGTTCATCCTGAAAGTACTAAGATGTATAGAGATCTTTGAGAGTAATACTGGTGGGATGGAATGAAAAGAGATATTTCTGATTTTACTATGATGTGTTTGACTTGTCAATAGGTTAATGAAGAGCGGAAGTTACTAAAAGGGATGCTGCAGCCTTTACCAGTACCAGAATGGAAATGGGAGAATATATCCATGTACTTTTTTGTGGGATTGTTGAAGACACCTCGAGATAATAATGCAATCTGTATTATTGTTGATCGTTTGACTAAATCTGCTCATTTCCTTGCTATATGAGATACTTTTTCCCTAGATCAACTTTCTCGTTAGTATCTAAAAGAGATAGTCTGGTAATATGGAGTATCACTATCCATTGTATCAAACCGTGATCCTAAGATCACTTCTAACTTTTGGAAGGGCCTTCATAAGTCTTTGGGAACTGAATTAAATTTTAGTACAGCTTTTCATCCTCAGTCAGATGGGAAATCATAACAAACAATTCAGAATTTATAAGATATGATACATTCTTGTTCGATGGATTATCAGGGAAGTTGGGACAAACATCTTTCTTTGGTTGAGTTTTCATATAATAACAGTTTTCAATCCAGTATACTGATAGCACCATTTGCGGCGTTATATGGGAAGAAGTGTCGTACTCCAGCTTTATGGGATGAAGTGGGTGAAAAGAAGCTGATGGGACCTGAATTGGTAGAACAGTTGGCAGAAAAGGTTCAGCTGATACAGAAATATATGAGAACAGCTCAAAGCAGGTAGAAGAGTTATTCGGACAATAGGAGGAAGGATCTCTCTTTTAAGGTATGTGATCATGTTTTTCTCAAAGTCTCACCATGGAAAATTGTGATGCGATTTGGTAAGAAAGGAAAGCTGAGTCCAAGGTTCATTGGACAATATAAAATTCTGGAGAGAGTTGGATCAGTTTCATACCGAGTGGCTTTACCTCCATGTTTTTCTCGGGTACACAATGTTTTTCATGTTTCGATGTTGAGAAAGTATATGCCAGATCCATCCCATGTATTGAGCCCAGAGGTAGTTCAGTTGGAAGAGAACCTTTCTTATAAGGAACAAACAGTCTAGATTCTTGACCACAGGGAGTAGGTGTTTTGGAATAAGGTGATTCATCAGGCAAATGTTTTGTGGAAAAACCACATGGTTGAAGAGGCAACATGGGAAATCTGAAAATGCAATGAGGGATAAATACCCCCACTTATTCGATAAGTAAATAAAATTGCCGGATGCAATTTTCTAAAGGGGGGAAGGATGTAACATCCCAAGTAAGTAATTAATAATAGATATTTTTATCTATGTCTATTAATAAATTAGATAGTGTTTTAGAGTCTTAAAGTTAGAATAAATCCAATATTAAGCATGGAATACACTAATATTTTTAAAAGATTGTTTTACTATCTTTTGATGGCAATCCATTTTTAAATCAATATTTTGAAAATTTTATAAGTTCTATTTGTAAGAATAAATATATTCTTTATTATTGGGACATTGAAATTTACATTGGGTAAATTTTTGTTATTTTTCTGACAATGTTCATTTTTTAATGAATAGTGAAAAATCCTGCATTTTACATCAAAACCTTTTTTTAATATAATATATTTATATTATTATATTATTTTTTTAATTAGTTTTAAAGTTAAATTAGAATATATTTTTACCATTTAATCCAATAGTTGTTGTTGGAATAAATTTCACTTTGAAATTTGACTTAAACTATTGTCAATCTTTTGATACTTATTGTTTAAAAAAAACACGCTATTTGCTCAGACTGCGGGAATTAATTATTAAATTAATTAATGTAAATTATATGTTTTGAATTTTGTAAAATAGACATCATTTTTGAATTATGAATATCAAATATAGCTTAGGGTGATGTTCTGGTATTTTTCTGGAAAACTATAATTTTTGATGAATAGTGAAACCACTAAGTGGTATTTATAAAAACTAATTTTTCGTTTAAATGAAATTTTACCACCTATTGTTTTCAATTTCAAAAAATATTACATACATGGTTGTAATTATGAAGTAAAATGTGGTTTAATGGGATAAAAATAGTTCTTTGGTGAATTGTAACTTTTAAATTTTTAATCACGATTAGAGGTAATTAGTGTAGTTTACGGTAAAAATAATGTTTTAATAATATGAGATGAGCTTGAAACATGTCCTACACTTATTCTATGTGTCATGGTCGAACAATATAATCCATGGGTCAACTTGGGGACCCCAAGGAGCCACTTTTGTTGGAAAATGACATGAATAACTTTTTATTTAATGTAAAAGTAAAAAATGACACAAACATGAGTTATTTTACTAAAACAATTTTTACATGGGGTTATACAAGTCATATTTTTGACTATAAATATTAATTAGAAAGATAAAAAGATTTACTAAATCATTATATTTTTCTTATAATTTTTAGATAATAAATAAATTAAATTATTTATGACATCATGATGATGAAGTGATTACCTCATTAATAAAGGATTTAACTAAAATGAAAAGATAATGTAAAATCTATGACCTACATATGTCCAAAACCTATTTGATGGGTTTATTTAGAACCCTTATCACCTTAGCCTATAATTATATCAATGTGGGTCCTTTTGAATCCGAAACTCATTTAAAAATATTGTAACATTTCTTTACTTTCCAAGAGTGCCCCTCCTCTCCTCTTATAAAAGGCCCCACATGTACCTCTTTACCCACACTTCAAAATCCTTTGGCTCGTCCAAACCCTACCCATTTTGTCTGTCCACATCCCTCTATTACTCCTTAAAGACTCACTTTGGGCAGAAGTCTACCCAAGGAAGCCTTTGAGCTCAAATCAAAAAGGGTTACCCATATTAAAGGTAGTGTCTTCTATTGTGTTCTTATGTTTTATTTTTCTTCTCCAACCCCCCTAAACTCTTTTTATTAATTTATATTTGTAAAAAAACAGTATCATCCATATACTAGTATTTTTTTATAATAATTATACGAGCTAAACTTACACACACCTACATCTAATGGTTAAAGAACATACTGTTTCCGTGGATGGTGAATTTCTGCCTCACGAAACGATGAATGTGAAATATTCTTCTAACACCTTCAAAGGTGGCCTTTAAGATGAAACTATATTTATATATGATATATAATATTTCTATGTTTTCCTTAAGATTCAGTATTTTTCAATTTTTTCATACTTTTATGGTTTCCATTAATGTTAACTGTGATATTTTCATTTTAGGAAGTGCGGACTAGCACCCCCTCAAAGCGATTTGATTCGTTAATACCGTATGTGGGACATATAAAGGATGAAGTTATGATATTATATATGATATTATAATGGAATTATAATATACCTTTATACCATTATGATTCCATTCCATAAAATATGAAATAGAAATGAATGTAGCGTTCATGCATACGTACGACTTACCGTCTCCATGAACGATTCATTTCATTTCTTACCTATAAATGATTATGTAATATTATAAATGTATGTATATACTGTATATATATTAAATATATGTCATATAAATCCTGAATATAATTCTTTAGATAATGGACAATTGACTACGTGAACAACATGTAAATATACGAAGTTCACTTTTGACTCATGTACCAAATATCGACAAAATGACCGTTATTAACTTAAATGACTACATAATGTTCATAACATGGTAATAAGTGATATAAAAAGAATAATGAACTTGAAAAAATTTATTAAGAAATTAGACATTAACTCAAGTTTATTATTCAAGACATTAAAGAATGATCGAGTCAAGTCGGACCCGAGGTAAGGGAACTTCATAACCCAATTTCTATTCTTTGGGTTAATCTCCTACTTTCAAATTATGTCATGATATTATTATGTCATATCCTGTATTTTTACTTCCATAATGTGTACTTATAGTGAATACACATAATATATCTATTTTATTTAAAAAAGGATCTTTATAAGGGACTTCGTCTCAATCTCCATTCATTGAGGCATATTTTGTTTTATACACAACATTATTTTATAAGCTGTATAAACCCCTTTGACTTTTACATTTATCCAAAAGGAATCTTTTTTTATACGAATCGTTTTACTAATCGACAAAAGGGAATGTTTTTGTCATATTTATTATGCAACAACGACTTCTCCACCACCGTGACCATTATTTGAGTTTCATCTTCCTCTACAAGCCATAACTTTTTTTAAAAGAAAAATAAATACCATGTTTTAATTTTCTTTTATTTTGGTATTTAAAATGGTTTTGATAATGTTTTTTTTATATCACCGTGTCATTGATATCTTGTGATTTAAATGTGGAAATGTTATGTTTCTATTATGCATGTTTTATGTGATACGATTATGTCATGGTTCTTGGGCATTGTTATGAAGTCGGGTGGTTCCATTATAAACTAAGGGCGGGTGAGCCCGATATAGCTCTCCAATACATTGGGTAATGCGAAGGAGTGAAATGTTAAGGTTTCTCCAAATAGATTTAGGGAATATACTGTGATGGGTATTCAAAACGTAACCAAGAGGGTTACACCCTACGTAATAATGTTATTAATGCCTCAAGTTACCTTTATGTAATATGATTTCTATGATTTATTCATGATTTGATGAGGTATGTAAAAGTGCTTATGATTTATGAGTAGAGTATGGTTTCATTGATTCTTGTGTATACATGTACTCATGTTTCCTTTCCACATTTTTATATCCCTTACTGAGCTTTTTATGCTCATCCCATATTTTTGAAATGTTTTTCAAAGGTCAAGGGAAGGGTACATGATTTTATGATAGTGTCAAGGAAGTGTAAAGAAAGAATCCATGTTTTATTTTAAATATGTTTCCGTTGATGGAAAAAATGAATACTATATTTTATGTAACCACATTGTTTAAATGTGGAATGTAATGCATGTTTTAGGATCTAATTTTCTAAAACTCTAAACCTGAAAAGATCCTCAATGTTTAATCTTGTAATAACTCAAGATTAAGTAAGGTTTAAGGCTGGGGCCTTATAAATATAATTCATCTTTTCGATGTGTTATGGATGAAAAATCATTTCTAGAAGGATACCTAGTAGTGGGTGTTATATGTCCAAGACTAATAGAAAGATCCATTAGGATAGGATTATTAGACATGATTATTAAGAATGAGAAGACCCAAATGGTGGATATTACAATGAACTATAGGTTTTGAGGCACAATTATGTGAACATTAATACCTTTTTATTTATTTATAATGGTTGTGGTGTGATTTTTGTGTCTAGATCAATATATTAGAGCCATTTAGAGGGGAATGATGGAAAACCAAAATTTGGGGAGGAAAGAAGACTACCACCAAAATCTAGACTAGAGTGTGAAGTGGACTCAAGGTCATATATAGGAATTATAGTGTGTGTGGGAAGTAGAAGTAGTGTATATGTACCCATTGGAGTTCCATTGTGGTGTATGCATCCCCAAATTAAGTGGGGGGGGGGGGTTCTAATTTATATTTTTTGGGTTCCACCTCAACATTAGGAATTTCTACCCCATTTTTATCCAAGATGCATAAAACCCTATGAGCCATTGATATATCCAATTCTTTAACCGCTATCATTCCCATTTTGGGTCTGAAAATGTTTTATTCAATTGTGATCTTCATCCCTTGTTATTGTTAACCTCTACTAATCTTCTATTTTAGATTTCTCTCAGTCAACTTCTTATATCATATAAAAATATAAAACATAGTGGGGTTTAGTTAGATATTGGGGACATGATGTATTGTCCTTGAATATAGTGGAATTTATTGGAGACTTATCTATATATCATTTGAGGAAGGAATTACCATCCATGTTATGAAAAATTTATTAGATATACTAACCCCTCAAGAATAAAAATGCAAATTTTTTCATTATAGTTTTCCATATAAGATATTAATGTGGTTGGTTAGGACTAAAATCAAAAGATTATCCCCATGGAAGGAAACTATTAGTGTCTATGCTTGTGGTGGTTATACCATAGTTGATCAAGTATGTTTTTTTAATTATCTTGTATAGTTTAGTAAGGATCAATGTGTTAAACTTTTCATTAATATATAGACAAAGAATTGTATAGTTTTGAAAGTGTTCATGTATTTTCCTATCACAGATAGAGGATAGCTACAATCCTTTGTGTATGCTTTTGTGCTTATTAGGAAGAAATATATTGATACACACTGTCTGTGTCAGTAGTTATACCATGATATTTATAGTATACCAGGAAAGATTGTTTGTGTATATAACCATGTGATCTCACACAACGTGTTTGGATAATGGTATGATATTGAGTTATAAGGCCTTATCTTGAGTGACATAGTTTTGTTACAGGAATTAAATATCAGTTAGCCCCTAATGTTATATTGTGTAGGTATGAGACTCGACGGTGGACCTTACCCCGAGGGATAAGATTTTGGGCACTTCACATGGGTGGATGTATATTTTATACCCTACTCAGCATAACTCCCCATCTCTTCCTAGATGGATCCATTGTGTGAGGCGACTCCCTACATCTTGTGCTGATCACATTAGGTATGATCCAGTTTTGTTAAAACATGAATAGTGTATGATGAAATGATATGGGTGCATGATTACAGGTAATTATTTAGTTTCTTCATGTTCATACACTCATATATATACTTATGTACTTATATTTATGACCCATTGATAGTGTCATACATGGTTATATTATCAGACATAGTACAGTCATCCTGATGCACATATTAATTTTTTTGATAGGGATCTTGGTTTGGGGAAGGTCCTGATGTTGATCTTCTGAGCTTGTGGAAACAGATATTGATGGAGGCTATACTAGGACATACAATACGATCATTTTTTAGTTATTATTGAATATATTTTTTATTTTTTAATTTTATATACTAATCTATTACCCATGTGGATCACTCTAGGATGAAAAACTATGATCTACATGGGTTTATAAAGATATTTCATGCGATGTTTTTATATGGTTTCCTACCAAAATGATTTATTTTTATTTATTTATTTTCATAAAAAATTCCACAATTTTGTATTTTATGGTTATATTATTTCTAGGTTATAGACTCCCAAATGTGTGGTTCATCACTAGAGAACAAATCCATTCCATTAAAAGCTACACCAACTCTAATAAAATACACCATTCATAACAAATAACTAATATCCATTTGAATTATATAATATGAACTTTTCCTATTATTTTCTCAAAATATAGGAAGGTAAAACAAATGACATAGGAATTATAGATTTAAATGACCCCATAAAGCATTATTTAAAAGAACAGTTCCTCAAAAATTCTCGATAAACTATCCCACAATATATAAAAATTGTAAAATAAAACTCAAATGATCATTATAAAAATCAAATATAGGGGTAAAAATAGTGAATAAATGTTATTATGTTAATAAAATTCATACATAATATGTTCTTGCAAAGAAATAAATTTACCACAGTTCCACTCTTGAGAAAAGTTCCCTCAAAATATGTATAAATTCCATGAAACCCAAACTGAAACCTCTATAAAGACATTATTATATATAGTAGAAACCATTTATCAGACTTCAAATCAGTCCTGTAATATTACATCATCATAATAAATTAGTTGAAAATTTTAATTTTTTTCAACAATTGATATTTTTTTAAACTTTTTTCTTATAATTTAACAAAATATATTTAATAAAAAATTATACTCAAATAATTAGGTATAATTATTTTAAAACACCATGATATTTAAATTTAATTCATTATTTTATTATTTATTTTATTCTAAATTTTTATTTTATTTTATGTTTCGTTTTAATATATTTTTTCAAAAAATAATCTATATGTAAATATTTAATATTTTTTATTTAATTAAAATTTGAATAAAAAATTTGATTTAAATAATTATTCTTTGTTTTCATATATTTTTTGAAAACATAATTATATTTATTATAATGTTTTGATATTTAGTTTTTTTTTTCATATATGATATGGTAAATAATGTTATATTGTTCTATGAAGATGAAATGTATTGTCTCCCTCTCTCAATGTGTGTTTTTGTAGAAAATGTGTTGTGTATCTCAGTATAAATCATTTTTTTATTCTTTTAATGGTCTATTTTAATTATATGTTATATGTACTAAATTTATTATTCTATTTTAACAATTTTATCTCAATGTATAATATTATTTTTAACACTTATTATGTTATTTTGTCAAGAATAGAATGCATTTAGTGTGCTATAATTTCATATTTTAAAATTTTAAATTATAATTAATTTTTTTAATAACATGTTCTTGGTTTTTCTAATTTTTTATAGATTCCTTTATATATTATAATTATTTTTATATATAAATGTATTGTAATATATGATAAATATTTAATGGTATGAGTGAGTTTTTTGTTTTATTTACTTTAGGATTCTAACTCAGGTTTATATGTTTTAAAAATATTTACTTTTTAATAGAAAAATGTTTTTTGTATCTCGAAATATCTTTAATGTTTATGGTGTTTTATATTTTTTTAAAATATAGTGTGTCATCCCAGGTTTCAAATACTCTATATAGTAGTGTAAATGTTTTTTATGAAATGTTCTATGTTTTTATCTCTTCATTCTATTTTGTTATTTTTTATTAGAATTATATTTCATTATAGTTATAATGTTCTATTATCAATAAAAATGAATATTTTTTGTATTTTGTTTCTGTTTAGTATTATGAATGTACCCAAGTATTTCATTTTACCATTTGTTATCATTTTATTTTGATATGTTTCTTTATCTTAATCTCATACCTATATGTTTTGAATTCCATATCCATATCTATTTGCAATTTATTTCCAAATAATTTGTACCCCATATTTAATGATATATATTCTGAAATTTTATGTGTGGTGTTACTCTATTTCATGAACTTTTTTCCTTATTTGGATACATTAATTCAGTCAATAAAAAAATAATGTGTACTATAATAATAAATTAAAAACATTACTTTTACCATGTGGTATTTTTGAAATCACATAGAATATATCTTTTATCATGAGATTTAAATATTTTCTTTAATTTAAAAAATATTAATTTTATACAAATGAAAAATTCAAAAATATTCGTAGTTAATAAAAAATATTTTCAAAAAATATTTTTTTATATAAAATTAGTAATTTATATCAGTAATTTAAATAAAATAATTTTTACAGTTTCCTTTATATAAATTAATTTCTTGCTCAATTATTTTTCATTTATAAATATTTCATTAAAAATTAATTTAATTTAAATTAATGATATCCAATAGCAATGACTGTATGTGCTATATAGATATAAGTGTATTCTCTGACTTATAATTGACTCAAAATAAATGACATATAGATGATTCAAAATAAAATTTCTATAAATCTCAAAGTCAATATATAATATTATTGCTCTTGAATTGAAAAGAAACACATTTTAATTCATGTTTATAGAGATCTAAAAGGTGTAGTGATTATATATATACATATATTATTATTGATTATGATTTTTCTTCATGTTTTAAAAAAAAGTTATATTTTTTATTTTATTTCAACTACTATATTTCTTGAGATAAAATATTAAAATTTCTACCTATTATTTTATGATATATTCAATAATTTATCTTATATTCATTTCCATTAGAAGATTAAATATGTAAAAACATTATGTTTTGAATTATTGTATACTAGGTCGATAGTAAAATATGTAAGTATAATTATAATTATGTAATGCTGATATTATTTGAATAATAAATATAAAATATTTTGAATTTTGTTTTTCATATATTTAGATATAAAAATATCTAATTTATAGTTTTTATTTTATTTAATTATTTTGTAAAACTAATTAATATACATCAATTTATCTTCCCTCAAACAAAAAAAAACTTTTTTTATTAAAGATAAATTAAAATAACAATAAACCCACACCATTTGAGAATAATGAAATAATTTAAAACTAATAATACACAGCCTTGGCTGTTGTATTAATTTTATCTTAGAAATCTGTGATAATAAAAACCACATACAATTTTTTTTTGTCAAAAAGAATAATATGAATACATTTTTTTAATCATAGAACAATATAAAATTATCAATAAAAATAATAATACAAATTCATGTGTACATAATACCGAATTCATATATGGAAAACATCAAAAATAATAAAATTCTATAGAAAATAATAAATATCACGGAATTTAATAATTATTTTAAATGAAAATTACATAATTTTGAGGATATATAAGATGAATTTAGAGTATCTTATTTTCTTTTGTTATAAGATATATGATAAATCTATTAGTGGGATTCTATTTTAAACTTTAAACAAAACGTATAAATTTTTTTTTTCAAATTAATTATCATTAAATATATTAAAGATAAATCATCATCAGTAAATTACTTCGAAGAAATTTAGAAGTTATTTTATTAACAATTAATAATGAAAATTAATATTCAATGTGAAAACTCATATAATTTAAATGAATAAACACCATTAAATAGGTAACCATGATATAGACAATCTGCTAATATATTTTTTTTGAAATATAAATTTTACATCTCTAAATAATTATATTTAATAATAGAGAAATCTTTATAATTTAAATTGGGAAAAACTATACTCTAAAAATTTCTATTGTCAGGAAACTTATAAAATTTTCAATTTTTATTTTAATTATAATAATTTTTATCCCATTAATTATTATTTTTGGTAATTACCATGAAAAAAACTGGAGAATTTGTTATAACTAAAATTTTAAAATTCATTTTTGAGATATACATGACCAAAATTTTAAATCAAAAAATAAGAAAAAAACATTTAATTCTTCATTTACTATAGAGAATAATGAAAAAATAGTCAAATAAATATTTAAAAAATTTAATAGGATTTATGTTAATACAATTTTAAAATAAATTAGAATATTTCTCAATTTGATTCATTTAAAATAACTAATCACACATAAATATGAAATCAATGAAAAAAATAAATGCATAAAAACTATTAATATTCGATTCAATGTTATTAAGAAAATAAAAATTATAAGTTTTATTAAAAAAAATTATGCTATCGGAAAATAAAAAATCATATTGTTATAATTTTTAATGTAGATAAAGGTGAACAATTTTACGACTTATTAATTCAAAGTTAGAGTTTTTAATTTAGTTTTTGAGTATAATAAATATTTAATTCATAATAAATTTTTCCAATGATTTTAATCTCTATATGTTAGTCATAAAATATACCATGAATTTATAAATTTAATTTTGTAATGTTTGATAAATTTGATGTAATTTTTTTAAATTATATGGGATCATAATGAGATGAGGCACATAGACGACACTTGATTCCGAGGCCTGGTGAACCTAAAATAATTGTTTGAAATTTTTTATGTTTATTGAAAATAGAGATTATTGGATATTTTGGAAACATCTAAATGGTTTCCTAGATTAAAAAAAAGAGGGCATCATTGCATTCTAGATGATGAATTTACCTTAGGAAATACATAACCATAATCATAACAGGTTGTTGGAGAAATGTATTTTTTAATCTTTTTAAGAAAAATATTTTTAAAATATCTTAAGGAAAAATAAAATAAAATTTTGGTTTAATTTATTTAATTTTAAATTTATTTTCAACGTAAGGATGTTGCAACATAAGAATACCCAAAATGCTATTTGATAAATGAAACAACATAACTACATTGGGAAATATTATAATAGAAATTTTGAAACACATTTTATCCATTTAAGGGATTAAGGCAATATGGGATCGTTGGGACAATTTAGTATTTTCTCTAAAATCATGGAGATTTGGTGTTGAAAAGCGATGATTGATGAACCGCCACCAATGATGGATTGAGGAAAGAAAAATGATAGTGGAGTTATCTCCTCCAACCAAAGATCCAACCTAGAGTTTGGGGATTGATTATAAGTGAATTTAATTTTTTCCCCATCCATGGAATTGTGCAACGAACATGGGGTAACCCATGAATAGGTGACCCGTGGATCGATCACTTAGTTGGTAGGGTTTTTGATGTCAGGGTATTGACTTAGTGTTATCCATGTTCAATTCATAAATCTCTTCCCAACATGTTTTAAAATTCATATTCAGAGGGACGAGCTAACATGAAAAATGCCCAGATTCATCTTTTAGGGGTGGTGTTTTGTTCTTCGTGACCAGACCCCCAGATCGATGGTGAGTCAATCTTGAGGCACGTAGAAAAGATGATTATGACCCAAGGTTCTAAAAGGTACCCATAGATCAGATAAAATAACACCATAGCAAGTCTTGTGGACCACGAAAGAATTATCTGATTCTCCAACACCAACGGAGGTAGATATAGGCAAGCAGAAACGGCCATGTGTGGGAGGTGGAATGCTCCGACGGCATGCCGTGATGGTGGAGGTCGCAATGGAATCGACCGCAGTGCAAAAATAGTGGTCAATGACAACAACAAGTGGTGGGTCCTTAGTAGACGTGACAACAATCCACATCATGTGGCAGTAGGGATGCATTATAGGGGGACCAAGATAGATGGTCCCCACGGCAACCCACTGGGTGGTCATGTGGTGAAAATGCTGCATTGACCAGGAGTTGACGTGGTGATCGTCGCCCCATCCAGGCAGGGAAAGATATCCCCCTCATAGCGGGCTAGACCCAGCGGGCCAGGATGGATCCGGGATGGGTCAGACTCGGGTCGGGTCGCTGGACCCTAGGTCGGGTCGAGTCAGGTCGGTCTGATTGGGGTGGACTAGAACCGAACCCAAGCTACCCATATTCAGTAAAATGACAGTAACTACCACATCGTGGGTCGGATTGATGAGAGGTTTCTGTCATTGGGACCCCCGTGGTGAGAAGGTACCGTTGACATAATCCATGCATGTTTTGTGGAAGTTATAATATGAATGATATATTGAGGAGTAGATTCTGAGTAATTACGTATTTTAGGATCGGGAATCTAGCAGGCATGTAAAAATCAGTGGTCCAGAAGTTGACCAGACCTCAGTGTCCAGACAGATGAGCAGAGCTCAGTGGACAAGTATAGGATTATACCTTAGTTGCCACGAATATGAGGATACTATAGTGTCCTAGCAGACCACAGTGAGTAGTCGGGGATGAGTCCCTAGGCAGTAGATGTTGTTCATCATTACGACTGATAGTCTTTCTTTATATAATTTATGTTATACCTATGTGAGCTGATTCTAGTGACTCTACAAACTCTCTAGACTATACTTCTTACACGATACACTTCCATTACATCTTCGTAGTTTGTTTTGTGTATTTATTTTTGTGATACCATATTGGTTTGGGTTCCCTATTAAGTGTTGTTTCACTCACCAAAACATGGGCTCCACCCGCGCATGTTGTGTCTTGTACAGATGGAAAAACATAGACAGCGACCTTGGTGCTGTTGCACCAGGGGTTTTTAAGTGAGATCAGACAGATGAGGTGTACTTCTAAAACTTCTGGTGGCACCGCCTTCACCAAACCATTAGGTAGGGTTTACAACAGATAAACTTCAGGAGCTTGTACATGTATTTTTTCAACAGTTTGTATTTTGGACCTTTTACTTCTAGTTTTGTACTTTTACTCTCAATAGTTGTCTTAGTACCATCCTTTTTTACATTTCTGCATTATCAGTTATGATGTGTGTGTGTGGATTCGAAAATATACTCAGGAAAATGCCTCCCACTTAGGTTATAATACCTTATGTTCTAGTCACCATCCCTTCTCCAGGAGGAGGTAGGCATGGGGTAGTCGCAGCACGGGCCCCATGGGACGGGTTGTGACAAAGTGTTATCAGAGGAGGTCGGTTATACCATATGATCCAAGAGTCTATGAATTTTTTTTTGGGGAACAATGTTAATTGTTTTTTTATTACATTTCAGGCTAGGAAATCTATTGTTGGTGCGATGGCTGATGTGTCCTTACACTAGGGCCATGAATTCTTCTTTTCGACTCGGTACATTAATACACTAGTTGTAGGGGAAAAATAAGGGAACGTGCATCACATAATAATGGGATGAGTTTTCCTTATCCTTAATGAGTAAGCTCACCATGTATACTCCATTAAACATAGTATATCTTATTTTTTTTCTAGATGCTTCCACATAGATATTTAGTTAGGATTTCCCCTAACGATCATGAGGATGATCTACGTTGTAACAAGATGGGTACATGGGTTCGTACTAGAGAAAACACCAAAATGTGGTGTACCAGCTATACCACCACCCATGGATTAACACATGGTGCTCATAGTAATAGTGTATGAGATGCAGGTGCTGAGTGCACATCACTAGTTTCAATGATAGAGACCCCTCAAGTTCAATGGTGGACCTAACTCAAAGGTGTTTAAGAACTAGATTAAGGTGGTGAATATGTTTCCTACCTAGTCAATACACAAATAAATATAAGTTCCTTCCAAGTATTATGCCTTCTATGTGTCCCAGGATGGTGATGGCAGGGTATAGATTACCCGATCATACGATGAGGTGACTCTTCAATAGATAGTGCTTGAGAAACATTATCTGAGAAGTGTGATATCTCCATAAATGGTAATGGATATGTGTGCACAAAAGCTTATATTGATTAAGTAGGATGACATGATGGTAGCTGAGTATTAATCACGGCATACTGACCAATCTAGTTACTCAATGAATATTATACAACCAATGCTTCAGGGATCAAACCTCTTAGAGTGGTGTGTTTAAGGAAATTTTATCTACTAGTCATCTATGTATTCCTACATATCACAGTGTGATTGAGAGAACCGTTTTGGTTGAAAGTCCTTTTGTTGAGAATATACAGCCAGTGGATGTTAGTAGTGGAAAAGAAGGAAGATGGCATCATTCTCAGAGACTTGGACGTGTCAGACGTTCCATAAAGAGTTCCCAAGATAGTGAATCTATATATCATGTATCATAGGGTGAGTTCAGTTAGCCTGGGAAGAGTTAATGCTTTTCAAAAGATATTATGGTAAATATCCCTAATTATTTTCCATCCCATAGTGTTTATTGTGTAATGGTGGATGGAACAACAGGGCGGAGATAAGGATAGGAACATGTTGATGTGTATGGTTTGAGATGTACCTGAGGAGTTAGGAGAATAGTAGGAGTTGGTGTATATTTTGAAATGTTAGAAACACCACCCCAATGTGGTCCACACCTGGCTCTGGGAGCTGGAGGACAAGGGAAGAGAGTATCTACATGTGGTCAAGGAATATAACTGACGGACACTAGGAATTATTTGAGGTACAGTTTGTGTCTACTCTTACCTTACGTATTAAAAAACATAGTTGCTCATTATTCCTTCTTGTCATTAATCTTGATCAATACCTAGAGTTTCCAGTTAACCCATTGACTTGACACATATATATGGAGATAACTTTGGGAGGAGGATAAATAATCAAACAAATGTTGATGTTGTGATCAGAACCTTAAGGAAATAGTTTGAGATAGAATCTCTCAGTGCCAGCATCGAGGCCTAAAATTTTTTGTTTGGGTATGTAATGGTCTAGCATAATTCATCCTCAGATTGATTATTTTTGGAAAAATGATGTGTTATGTCTATAGCATTGAAATGGGGTTTTCCTCAGTCGGGAATTAAGGTAACCCAAGTAGCACAAGATAATATCATGTATTGGAGGGTGCATCCGACCACCCTTGAGCCAGCCATCCTTACCATATGGCAGTAGATGTTTTGAGTTTTTAGTTCCCAGATGTTTTGGAGGAGTATGAGGAAATATTTACAAGAAGATGATCCAGTACTACAAACTCCTAGGGAGGTATACTTCTGCATTAACCTATACCCTGAGACGACACCGAAATACCGGATGGATCCCGCAGATCCTCATGAATTGAGGGTGGAGTTGGATGAAATTAAAAGGAATGGCTTCATTAAACCGAGTGTTTCACCATGGGTTGCACCAGAAATTGTTTTCTAAGAACAAAGATAGGGATCCAGAGGTTACATTTGAACTGTCGGTGCCTGAATCAGGTGATAATGAAGAATAGGTATCTAAAACCGAGGATTGAGTATCTCTTCATGAAATTATTTTCCATGAATGGAGAAAATATGGGTTTATCGTCTACTCCAACTAAAGAAGTATTTGGAAAATCTTCTCCTAGAAGGACCTGAACATGAGGCAGCGGTGGTGGCTAGAGTTCCCCCAGGATGATGACATCAATATAGTCAATACTCCTAGGATGTTAAATTTGGTGTAAAACACACATAGTAGGAGATATGGTTTTTATTTTCTATGTGAAGGGTCAGAGTAGTTAGTCATGATGCAGATATCCATTATAGATGCGGATGAAGAATCTTTTTTTTAGTCGGTGGCTATAACTCACCCACTATTATAATGAGTTATGGAGGAAAAACTTATGGATGTTGAATGTGAGGCCTAATGTTCTTTGTTATCCTTTGGTAAAACTTCTGATGGACATTCGAATGGTGGGAGAACATCATACTTTTTCAATTGGACAATGCTATACTAGTGGGGTCAAGAGAGGAGACTCTGAAGGCGTTCCACAACCCCCATTGGTGGTATATCCAGGATTGAGAAAAATTTACCATGATCCCTGACGTCTGTACTGGTGGATAGATATAAAAAATGAAGTGGATTAGTTTGATTTGAAGTTCTTCAAATTTCAACAAGTGATGGCACAACCTTAGGATCCAGCAAGATTTACATAGCCACTCGAGGTACTAGAGTGAAACTTGGATTTTATTTCAATGGACTTCGTGATATGATTACCTCAAACTTATATAGGGCTTGATACCATATGTGTAATTTTTGACTGACTAACCAAGTCATCCCACTTTCTACACATATAAGGGAAGGCTTTAGTAGTGAGCATGGGGTACGTCTAGGTTTAGGTGGTAGTGTAGCTTCATGGGGTGCCTTCGATGATCATGTCAAATTGTGATGGTCACTTGACATAACTCTTATGGAAGAGATTTCAGGAGGTATCCGGGACTTAGTTGTATTTGAGCACAGAATTTCACCCCCAAAAGAATGGTCAGATGGAGATAACTATTCACGTTTTAGAGAAAATGGTTTGTTCTCATATCTTGGACTTCCGTCATAGTTGGGAGGATAACCTACAACTGGTGGAGTTCATGTTCTACAACAGATACATATCCACCATTGGTATCTCACCGTTCAAGTAACTATTTGGATGACCTTGCAGATTACCGTTTTGCTAGATAGGCCTAGGGGAGTTAGCACTCATGTGTCTTGAGTTATTAAGGGCTACCACCAAGTAGGGGCATATCATTTTGGAGAAGATGATGACTACACAGATAAGGAAGAAGTATTTTTTCAGATATTAGATGGAGGCCCATGGAGTTTTTGGATGTAGGCCATGTGCTTCTTCAATTCTCCCCTTGACAGGGATTATGGAGATTATTTCGTGGAAAAAAGTTATCTCTTATATTTATCAGCCCTTTTTAGGTTATGAGTATAGATGGTGTGGTGCTATACTATCTAGCTCTTCCACCTAGAGATGCACATAGTGAATAATATATTTCACCTTTTGCAGCTGAGGAGGTAGGTACAAGATAAATCACACGTCATCGATTGGGGTGAGGTGGACATTGATGATGGAGAAACATTTGCGGAGTTCCCAGTGGAGATTGAGGATTGACATGAGCAAGTCCTTCATGGATACTTGATTCCTCCAATTCGCACTTGGTGGAATCAAGGGAATATCAAGGAAGTCACTTGGGAGTGGGAGGCTATAATCTATGCTCATTACCCACATTTGTTTGTTTATCCATTGTTTTGACTTACGAGGATGTATAGACATTAGGTGGGGATAATTTAAGTCTCAAAAAATTCCATGAATTTTTTTAAAAATTCTAAGTGATTAATTCAAGACTATGAACTCATATGGTATTTGATTTTGAGGCCCAGTGGGATCATAATAAGTGTTTATATTTTTTTTATTTATTTAAAATAGTGTGTGTATATGGTTTTGGAAACATATAAACATGTACTCGGAATAAATATATAAGGGGACCGTTGTGTCTAGAATGAAAAATTTACCTATAAAAAGACATAACCTTAACCAGCACAGGTTGAGTGAAAATGATATTTTTTGTACATTTTAAGATAAATATATTAAAATTTTCTTATCGAAAAATAAAATAAACTTCTAGTTTATTTAATTTGAATATCAAATTTTATTGCGATGTAATTACGCTGCTACAGGAGTGTAATAGAAATACTATAGCATAAATGAAACAGTGAAACGATGATATGACTTAGTTTTTATAGAAATGTTGGAACACATTTTCAATATTTGATGTGTTAACATAATACATGATTCATGGCATAGTCTAGTATTTTCTCTGAACACTTTGAGATATGGATTTGGTGTACGAAGATCGAAGAACAACGACAAATTATGGATTGAGTAAAGTTGAATTATAGTGATGTGATCTTCGTTACTGAATGATCCAATATCTTGGTAGGGGTTTGAATCTAATTGAGTTTTCTTTATTCCCATTCATGGATTTGAGTGATGAATGTGGCTTAACCCAAAATGGTGTGACATGGGGATCGATCACTTATGATGGAGGGTTTTTGATCTTGGGGTATCGAATCAGGTTTAGCCTTATTAGATTCTAAAATCTCATCACAAATTGTTTTAAAATTATATCTTGGAGGGATTGGGACAACACGAACAAGGCATTGATCCCTCCGTTGGGGGAGATCTTTTGTTCATCGAGACTTGACCTCCGGATCGAGGGACAAACCCCCATGGAGCACGTATATGTGATGGAGAGAACCGATAGATCCCAAAGGTTCTACTGGATTAGATAACAAACCACTAGATAATGTCAGATGGTCCACAGAACAAACAAATGGAGCATCGGTGCACCCCAGTGGTGGAGGAACCCGGGACATCAGCCTTTGGGTGGAGACCATGGTTATGGGAAACGTCTATTGGTGGGTCCTTGGTGGAAGCAACAAGAGGGCGCGTCATATTGCTGGAGGGATATGGTTTAGTGGGACTGTTCTAGATGGGCCCCATGGTGAAACTACTGTGTTGACCAGGAGAGGACGTGGTGACTGCCGCTGCGTCGAGTCATGGCATGTTGGATTGCAAAAATAGAGTCGGGTCGGACCTAGAGGCCGAGTGGTACACAGACTGGTTTGGGTCGGGTTGGTCTGACTGTGTCATACCAGACCCAGATTGAACCAAACCATTCTCAGTAAAACAATTATAACTTCCAAAATGTGTGTCTGATTGATGATTCGTTTAGGGAGTTGGGGCCCTAGTGACGAGACTATCCTTTTGACATACTCCTTGTGAGTTTGCATGGAAGTTGTATTATTTCTTATGGATTGACGAGTATATTTCCCTAGAATCATGCATGATAGGAGCAAGAATCTAGAAAAATAGATGACCATAGGGGCCCAGCAGACGAGCAGACCATAGTAGCCCAACAGACAAGAATACCTCAGCGGCCCAGCAAATGAGTGTAGATCAGTGGCCCATCAGATGAGCGAACCTCAGTGTCCCAACAGACTAGTAGACCTTAGTGGCCCAACAGAGGAGTGGTTCTTAGTGGTGCAATAGATGAGTAGACCATAGTGGAACAACAGATGAGCAGACCTCAGTGGCCCAATATATGAGCACACCTAAGCATCCCAGAAGACGACCGAACTTGAGAGGACGAGTAGACCATATTGACTCATTAGGGATTATTCCCTCTGTAGAACAATATTTTCATTAAAACAAATAACAGTCTTTCTTTCTATACATTAGGTTATACCAGAGTTAGCTGACACTAGTGACTCTATTGACTCTCTTGACTATAATTTTTAGAGTCTAAATTTCATGTACCTATTTGGTAGTCTTCTTTGTGTATTAAATTTTGGTATAATTTTTTGGTTTTATGTCTCTAATAACTATTGTTTTACTCACCCATTCATGGGAACCACCCGCATGTGTTGTGTCTTGTGCAGATGGCAGATGATTTGATAGAGACCTTGGTGGTCCCGCACCAGGCAGTGCACAATGAGAGCTGAAAAACAAGGCATTATTCTATGACATCAGTTGGAACCCCTTCATCTACCCTTCAGGTAGGGTTTACCATATATGGACACCAGAATCAAGTAATTATATTTTTATATGACTTGTATTTAGGACCTTTTACTTGTAGTTTTGTAATTTTACTCTTAGTGGTTGTCTTAGTCGCATGCTTTATTACCTTTCAGCAATGTGGGTTTGGTAGTGCGTGTGTACGAACATACAGATACTCAATAAAATGCATCACACATAAGGGATAATTCCTTTGGCGCTAGTCACCAACCAATAGCCATTAGGTGGAGGGATCTGGGTAGTCACGACCTGAGCCCCGAGGTATGGGTCATGACATATATCCCAAGTGAAACCAAACGAATTTTTTCTTTAAATTCATATTCATATTTTAGTCATGTTTTTTTCTACTAAAAACAATATATTAATATATTTAAAATTTTTAAATCATTAATATATTTGAAAAAAATTGTGTTGTAATTTTTATTGTTAAATTTGATAATGAAAATAAATTTGAAAAGGATAAATAACATGTTTAACATCTAATTGATTCATATTTAGATTATTCTAATGAAATTTCAGTTTATCTTATTATACATAACTGTCCATTTGAAAATGAAATTAATTTATTGAATTATTTTTATTTTAATTTAACATTGAGAAAAATTAAATTCTATATCCAAAAAATTAATATTAACTTTTTTTAATTTGAATATTATTTAGAGAATTCATATAGAGTATAAGAACATTATAATAAAGAGAATTCATTCAATAAGATATTATATTAAATTAAATCTTTTAAATTGGATTTAATTTTTGAAATTTAAAATTATGATTTTATTATTTTAAATTTATTAATATATTTTTTATCCTATATTTTCTCGAGTAATATTTTTTGAAAACAACAATGAAGTCAATATGAATGATGTCACTGTGTATGAGAAGAGAATCTTTGAAGATTTTTTAATTTGTTATGCATGGTGTCATTATATGTTGAGTAGTAAACACTGAATGATGATTGAAGTAACACGCTGGATATTAGGAATTATTTTCTGTAATTTTCAATAAGAAGAATGAATTTATTAAATTAAATATTCTTGGAGATATATTATTATATGTAAAATGTTGAATAAGTGATAGAGATACATTCATTATTATTTAGGATTCTCTAATATGTGAAATACGTATTGAAGATGATGAGGATGTTATTTATGGAAGTGCGATGGTATTATAAATGATCATATTTTATAGTTAATATGGTGGGATATTATAATTAAAGTCCCATTGAAATACCCTATAGAGTTTTTTTATAATAATAAAAATATTGAATTTTTATTTTCATTATTTATGATTATTTAATGTTATTCTAAAATAATTCATTGAGAATTGTGATTTTATAAGGAGGTTTGATGATTTTTTGAGTTGTCTTGTAGAATTTGGAGATGAGTTTATAAATTTTGGATCAATAGATCATAGAGATTTCACAAAGTACATGATATATAACTTTATCTTAGAATATTCCCAAAATACCTACGGGTTACTATACTAGAAAAATGATAGATATATAAGGGTTCTGTTACACATGAATTTATATTGACATCAAATTGTACTCAACCCATATATAAGGGTTTCCCAATCCCTAAATAATTGAAATTGGAAATGTATCGAGTCATACAATGATATGTAAAGATATGTTTTTTTATAAATAACAGTTATCAAAAAATTTCATTGAAAATATTTTAAGGAACTCAGAGGGTATGTGTTTTTGAAATATACTTAATTTCACTGTAATACATATGGTCTCTCCCACACATATGTAATGTTAATAAGATTTTTATATATTAGATTTAGAAATACATTAAGCTACCCAATGATAAATAATATTTCAATTAATGAAAATTTAATGGTTTCATAGAGTATAAAAATGATTTAAATGGATTTTCTAGTACTTTTATAAGAGTTATTACTAGGGATAACATGGAGTTTTAGATGTTTAATTTTGGGAAGGAGAATTCAAATGAATAAACAATTTAGATGATGATCGATTGTATCTTTAATGAGTTAAATGTCATTATTATGGTTATAATAATGAATCAAGACATTTTTGGAAATGAAAAAGTCTATACCTTGAGAATAACTTTTATAGTACAACTATGTCACTACATGTTATCATACACACAATAAATTAAATGATTGTAGTTACTATGGATTTTTGAAGGTGGGAAATATTTTTAATTGAGATAATTTTTTACGATGAAATGTAATTTATAAGGATAATTCAAAGAAAGATAATTTGATAAACATTGTTCATTATTATATAGGTGTAGTTGGACAATTAAATACCAAATACCATGGAGGAAATCAAGGGTGCATCATAACCATTTGACCATTAATTTAATACTGAGAGTAATATTTTATTGATGGAGCATAGAGTTATGGAAGATTTAATTATAGATCATGAGGTATATATTGAATAATTAATTTTATATTTAAATATGGATATAATATTCTTGTGATTTTGAGTTGATAAATAGAAAAAAGTGAATAGAATGAATTTGTAGAAGGTAGATACAAGAACCGCACATAGAATGCTTATAAATATCTTGAGTATCAAAGAGAGCGATATGGATATATAGAGTGAGAAAACATCTATTATCATAATATCATACATGTTAGTCAAATAAGATAAACCAATGTTATAGATATTGAGAGATCATTCTTGATCATTTGATAATAATATCATATTTATAGAATCCCATTTTGATACTAATGAATATCACATGAATATAAGAAGAGAAATATGACTAGCCAATGATATATATAAATCAGAATAATGTAACAAGTGAGGATGCACTTATGTTTTTTATATAGTGTGGAAGGAGATCAGAGTAATCTTATTGAGAGTGCACTAATTCTTACTCACTGATCACACTACAAGAGGATCTAAGTGGATCTCGTACTTATAGAGGTAGTATCTTCTGGTTTTGTATCCTAAACATGTAATGTTGATTCTTTTTATTTTACTAGTTTGTATAAGGAGTAAAAATTCTAGGATACACACTTTCCTTAGAATTGTATGGATCATAACAAAGAAATTACGAGTGAGTGGGATAACATCAATCATTCACCAATGATATACCCATTTATATTTGAGGCACGTCCTATTAACAAATTATGATTTGACTTATTGGTTTTTCTTTCCTTATCATGTCACATGAATAAAAATAAAAAGTGTGTTTAGAGAAAGTGATATTATTTCACTGAATCAGTGTAGTGATCAATAAGTAATATGATTTAATTAGAATACAATCTCTCACATTTATTCACAACCTTATCATTATTGTTACACATCTCTTAGTGGAATAATAAAGATGATGAATTATTTTCCAATTTTGATGAAATTACTTATTATATTCATGATTTATATACTCATTTTTTATCTTTGGATTTTGAAAATGGAATTTGAAAATATCATTCATACCTTATAATTGAATAAACATTAATCTAAAATATAAATTTTTTTATTCATATCTGTTTTAGTCTCTGAAAAATAAAAAAAATAAATTAAGAATGTCTTTAGGAATCAAATTAGGTCATTACTTTAATAATTTAATATTTGAAAATCAATCCCTAATGAATGATTAATTTTATTAAGTGGTAAATTATGTTTTTTATTTTTACATAATAAATGTTGTATTTTATTCTCTATGTTTATCAATTTTTTTCTAGAAGAAACTGAAAATTTTAAATTAAAAATAAATTATTGTATAGATCATTACATTTCCATTTGTGATTTTTTTTATTTTTAATTACCTTTTTTACTTTTACATTTCATTTGTATAGTATGCCAACAAATATTTGGTTTTTAATATAGAAGAAGGTTCAAAATTTAAATTTGACTAACTAGAAGTACACATACACTTAATTATTTAATATTATATTTCTTGTGAGTAAAACCAAGAGTGATTTTAATATATAAATTTGAATTTAATGGATAAATAAATAAAAATTTCATTTAATTCATAAAAAATTACTTCCAAAATACCAGTATTGAAATTTAATAGTAGATGAGTAATATTTATTACATTAAAAAGATATTATTCCTTTAATATAATTTTGTAATAAATTTTATGTATTTTTAACATCTAAATACGGAAAAAGTATAACTACATACTATGTTTTGTAGTAATATGTTTTATTATAATTATATTATGATCTATTTTTTTTAATATAGGCATTTATACATGACACAAAATTCTTTTTAATAATGGGGAATTAATTGTTTAAACCAGAAATATTAAAGGCATATTTAACTCTTTTTTTGTTTATATTTTCAATTAATATTTCATTATTTCATTTTTAATTGTATTAAATGTTTTAAAAAACATATATTAAATTACATTTTCAATTGATAAAAAAATATCAAATTTTTATATTTAATAATATATTATTTTTCCACATAAGAAAGGATATATTTTTTTAAATATTTGTATATATTTTCCACTATATATAATTTATTTATGTAAATATTTTCATTAATTTTCTATTTGGTATAAATTTTTTTCTATTTTTTGTACATTTATACTTTTTATTTTATTTATAATTGTACATTTAATATTAATTATTTTAGTTGTATTATATATCGATGAAGTTAATATGCAAGGATTTTTTTTCTTTTTAATGATTTTTTAAAAAATGTGTACAATATTATATTTCAAATTGATGAACCTTAATGTATTTATTTTTTTCTTGGATTTCTATTTATAAGTAAAAAATAAGAAATCATAAAAAAAATATAAGAAATAAATTTGAATTATTTACATTAAATTTTTTAAAAATATATATATATTTAAAAATATAATATACACTTTATTTTTAAAATTTTGTTTATAAATTGTTTTTATAAATACACATATTGTGTTTTTTTATTTTCTACATAATTATATTTTCATTATTTATTAATTGATAATTACATTCCATATATTTTCTCTTATATATTTAGGTATCATAATAAATTTTTTTAAAATCTATTTACACCGTTTTCCTTGCCGAATATTTATAAATACACATATCTATTACAAATTATCAACAAATAGATGATCAATATAGTTTTAATATCGAATATTATTGCCTTCAAAATTTCATCAAGGATTTACCATGTTTTTAGGAATAAAAACATTTCTAATTAAATTAAATTGGATGTTTGGAGGACCATAATATATTTATCATCTTATCAATGTCTTTTAGAGGAGTTAATGTTAGTTTAGTGAGTTCTTATTATTAATTGTGGTGTTATGGTGGTGTGCACATTACACCATAATTTTCCTTATTTCATAAAGGTTTATATCCTCCACCCTGGTGTGTGGTTGTGTTCAGGGATAAAGAGTATATGAATTACAACTAGAAACTATGGATGGTGAACTATGTTTTTATTATCTTCATTATAAAGTGGTTTTCTTAAAATATACATTTTACTGGTCACGGGTTGGTGGAAAAACATTATGGATTTTTTTTATAAAAAATGGAAGATTCATATCTATGGATTGAGATCATGGTTGACGAATGATTTGGTCAGAGGAATAATCATGATTGATCCATAGCATAGTTTTGGGGGGATATAAGGAAACAACATCCAAGTTTATTAATCTAACCATAATTTTAGTCAAATGAATACATTTGAAATTAGAAACAACAAAAAAATTTATAATATTTTATGATTGAAGAAAAATTCATTTTGAATTTTATTTTATTGAACTAAAATATAATTTTATATACGTAACCATATCATGGATTGGTCCACCATAGAATAAATGTAAAAAACTGGTCCCTATTTTTATCCCATTTTATCCATTATTTATTTTGGAAAATCTAGATGAAATGAGGTTCTTCATTAGTGTTGTTTTGAGTTTTTTTAATAGCCAAGTTATTATTCTCATGATATCACATCATTATGTTCTTTGGGGATCTCATTCTTTATTCATCTTCTTCAACCCATTCATTTTACTTTTTTTATCTTGTTAGGGGTCACAGGTAGTGGGTGATGAATTGACGTGGTAAAGCATTAATGTGAGTTTGTTAACGTACTACATAATTAGATAATATTTGAGAGTAAGTGGGTGTTTGATCATTTTAATTGATTTCTTATTGTTATGATGATTAAATATTTATATTAAAATAAGAGACTCAAAAATTCTATATTTTATTTTCATCTTTTAATTTTCAATAATCATGTTATAGATTTCTTGAGTATGTATATGGGATAAAAAACATTGAATTGAATTTTAGGAGGGAATTAGAGTTATATAGTATATGTGATTTATTATTTTAATTTATTTTTTATTATTATATAATATTTTAGTATGGAAAATGAAATTCATATTGTGTATAAAGTGGCATGATTCATATGTAGTAATATAGATAAGTTGGAGTGGTTATATTGATGAGGATAGTTTTTCCTTAGATAGATATGTGGTTATTATTTGAATTAATAATTAAACTAATAAATAGGTATGATATGGGTTATTTATTGAATAAACATAAATAAATAAAGGAAATTTTTCTAGAAAATTATTTATTATAATAAATGAGTATTTATGGGAATTTTTAGTTCATTATGATATGTAATCATTGATGTTCAAAAGTTTCATCTGTATTATGTGGTGATGTGTTCAATTGATGCTTGGTTAGAGGTGGACATAATATTTTTGTGGAATCAACCTTGTGAGTATGTGTATATGATTATTTGGGTGACTTGATAAAATTTTCAACTAAAGATGGGCTTGTAAGATATTATATATCACTGCTTATTTTGTTATTTCTTTCACACCACCACATGATTTAGATAATTTAACCAAAACCCATATGAGGTTACAAGTACTGGGTAAAACCTCAACATCTAGGATATAATTCGAATCAATAGAAAACTATGTATAATAACCTTTTTCATTTTTTCCAAAGTTGTGGTAGTAATTTTTCAATGTGGTGGACTTGGTTTTGGAAGGTAGATGTGGCATGTAATTTTGGTGTATATATATATTTAATGATGTAGTGGAATGTAGATATGAAAAATTAGGGGAGTGTTAGGATATATTCTATTAGGATATAAGGGTGATTGGATTAGTGGAAAATTTTGTACGAGATAGCCCCTTTGTTTTGTTTTTAGGATTTTATGTACTTATATTATATACATGTATGGAGAGTGTGACTATACTTATATTGGAATACATATGACATGGGAAAAACATGGGTTGGTTTATCTTATTATTAAATAAATCTTTAATATTATTTAACCAAATTTCTATGAGATTTTTTTGGAAGGAACTCATGAAGTATACTTGTATGCTCACAACTACTTCTATATAATATTTTTATATACATGCAAGATGATGTTAGTAATTAGGGACATGATGGATTATATTTACAGACTTAAATCAACAAAACCAAACCATTGTAAACTAGTTATGTTTTATTTGTTGTACTTAATTAGTTTTATTTGATTGAGGAATATTATATGTTTCATTTGTTATTATGCTTTGGTACCCTTAATTTTTCATTACAAAAAATACACTATAAAATTTTTATATATCATTGAAGAATGTATAAGTTGGGATTTTCATTCTATAATCAACATTAAATTTAATGTAAATCCTTTTTTTTAATTTCGTAAATAAAAAACAAGATATTCATATGAGATTCCTAAGTTAATATAAGTCATTAAGAAAATTTAAAATTTCACTTTATATTATTAAATACCATTAGGTATTCTACATGTTGATTAATTAGTTATTTATCAATTTATATCATCATTTTAATATTTATTTTTCATTTTGGACAGATAATATCTCTAAAATATTCATTTATTAGGATCATAAAATAATATTATAACCCTTATTTAAGAAGCGTTATGTTATATTTTAATGTCAAAGATATTGTAATTCATTCATGTTTTGTTTTACTAGGAATTAGATTTGTCCAAATGTTGATTGGAGGACTTCAAGAGGTTAGATAAGAATTAAATCATTTTTTAGTATCACCACAAATTGATTGTATATTTTTTTCAGGTCATGTTCATTCTTTCCTTGATGTGTGATAAGGGATGAAATGTTTTCCCTATATAGTTTGGTGTTTGGCCGTGGATGTGACCATTTAGTGACAAATTAGACCTCAACATGTAAAATGAACCATCTGGCCATGTTCGAATATCTTTTTCCTTTGGGATTATCCTATGAGACGTATGGCTAGAAAAATGTCTTGCGAGGCCACATTGGTGAATTTTTTATGGGTGTGGTTCTCAAGGATTTACAATAATATACATGGGCATCCTGAGCATCACTATGTCGTAGATTTGGGCCCAGTTAGGGTAACATATCTTGAGTTTTCAAACCAAACCATAGTGGAGGTTGGAAAAGTGGTATGGTCAATTTTAAATGGGAATGATGTTCATAGTTAAACCCCATAGAAAAGAAGATTTAATATTGACCTTGGGCTCCACTAGTATGTTTTATGTTCTCCATGGAGTGGTGAAGGATTACATGCTTCTTTTATAAATGGATTCCTGAATTGGTCTTTGTTTTTTAATTCTTTCTATTAAGACTTATCCAACATCAATTACTCCCATTTCCCTCCATCTGAATATACTTGAGAGTATAACCACTTGTTTCATCCGGATTAATGTTTCAAGGATCACGATACTCTTATTTTTTCATCTCTTCTTTGTTTTAATTTTTCTACCTACTTTATTTCATTACCGGTAGAAGTTTAACTATGTTTTGGGAAAAAATCATGTTATTATTTATTTTAGTTTCCATGCGTAGGTTCTAACCGTGTTCTATCAATTTGGTTATTGTTTCCATTGATGATGGGTTTTCCTCAATTTATCATTATTTCTCGAAGAACATTTTGACTCTATTTGATGCAGGGGATATATTAATTCTCCTTTCATTTATGTGAATGTGAAAATTAATCATACATTATCTCCTTATATAAATTAGTGTGGTTTTCTATAACAATATAATAATCTAGAAAAATGGAATCACATGTTAAAATATTATCAAAGATTATCCAAATTGTATGGAAAAAAGATGAATAATGGCATTCTATTGATTAATTTATTTATTGGGGTAAATATCATTCCATATAATTTTTTTTGTTTTCATTATTTCAGAAATATTTTTTTGAATTTGAATAATATTCCATAGATTAAATGGTTATTATTATTTTAAACTAACGTCTTTTCCAAATAGAAAAATATGATATCATGGGAAGTGATATTAATTTTTTTTCTCTATATTAGTGTTTTTTATACATATTTTTTTTAATGAATTAAAAAATATAGATTATTCAAGATAATTAATATATTGATTTGAAAATTAAAATAATCATTGGGTTTTAAGATCTATTTTCATTTTTATTCTACGTATATTATTCATGTAATCTAGGATAGTGTGATATAATAATTTCAAATTTTTTATTAATTTTTTTTATCATGTTTAGTTTCCAAAAATTATTACAATGTATGTAGAAATGTTGATAATTAATGGAAGAGGTGTGAGTATATTCAATACTTATTACCTTGTACTTGGTCATATGAAATAATACTTGAAATCATGATTACGTGATTATATGGTTATCTAATTCCCATTGGTTTCCTTATGTGTAGAACCTATGATATAAAAATTTATTAATTCCAGTATAAATTAAAATAGTTTTTTAAAAATGAATAATTGTTTCCGGATGAATAAGATCATTCATTTTTTTAGGAGTCATAAAATATTCAATGCCATGGAATTAGTTCCCTCAACCATGTGCATAAAATTCTTTTGGATTTTTGTGTGATATAAGGATTAATAAGACTGCTGTTTTTTATTGATAATGTTTTGTGTTTGGAAATATTTGATTATAAATGGGGTGCAGTACCATGGTTATTATTATTGTTGTTTTGATGATAAATAGGTTTGAATTTATGGATGTGTAGAATGTTGATGCTGATGATGGAAGGACAGACTATGATATGCACAATGTTGTGGGACATTGGGTGGACAGAACAAGATCAAAACATGGTTACTCATGAAATTGTAATTAATCATTTTTGATTGTTTTTGGATTCTATATTAATTCATTCATGATATCCTAATAACCACATAAAGTATGGATGATCATTTCAAACAAGGAGACATAATTTCTACTAAGCACCATGGGTGAATTATTTAGGTGGTATCTTAAGTTGAGTCCTAGAGTTCATGGGATATTATGAAATACTAAATTATCTAATAAAAGAATATTTTTATTCCATGTTGTTCATAAATAAATAATAACCTTATTGAGAATAAGAAAAAGAATTAATCGTTCCACAAACACTTGGCTGAAGAAGAATTAATTTTCAATCAATACAAATATTAATGTGAATTTATAAATGGTTAATTAAATTATAATGAACATGATTCTTGTATTTGAGTTGGATATATAGTTCATAATTTTAAAATCTAGGGGTCTAATGTGATGATAATTTCATATAAGTCTAAGACCTGGTAGTTACCCTTTATGTAGTTCTGCATGAAATTATTCTATATTTTCTTATTTAATATGCTACCCTACCCATGTTGGTAGGGAAACCAACTCTCAAATGATGTATTGGTGTTTTCTAAAAAAAGGCAAAATATGGAACATATGGATGTCTTCTGCATCTCCCCTTCTCTATCAGTAAATACTTATTAGTAGTCATATCCTTTTATATAAAGGATTATGGTATTGGTTGTGTTCCTACCAAGGATGTGATAGATTAAATTTCAGTATACATTTATGTAAGGGATGTAACATTTTGATGAATAAACAATAAATATAGTTAGACTTAGTGTTATTGGATTATCATGGGTTAACATTTATGTGTTGTGAGGAATTGAGGTATAATTCATTTACATAGCCTTTATTATCTTCCAAATATACACTTTTTTACAATTTGGATATAATGATAAGGATATTTCTATTTACACATGATTAATCTTGGTAAGTGATACAATAACATGAGGTGCATGGTGATTTATAATATGGATGAGCATATGACATAGATTTGGGGGCATTAGGGATAAACTAGTGGGGATGTGGAATTGATGTACCATCATTTGTCTATGATTTTTTTATATAATGGTTTATTTATCCAAATTAATTGGTGAGTGATATATGGTGATTATGGGGAAATAATATTATACCTCTTTAGGTGACATTTTTGTTTCATTTTTTAATTCAAAAAGATTTAATATGAATTTTTCACATATATCACAAGATGTTTTATGGGAATATTATACAGGGAATACATGTTATTCTTACCCTATCTGAATATGTAAACTATTGTTCATGTTAAAAGGAAAAAACTATATATTATGGTAGACATTACATGCTTAATGGATTTATTTAGAAGCTATTGAAAATATTTTGTGATTATGGTGGCTACTTAATTTTACTTTTTCAAGTATTCAATTATTCTTTCATTGTATGTGTGAAATAACATATATTTGGATTTATTATATTTTATGAATAATTTTTTTGTGTTTTATACTTATTTTAACTTCCTAAAAATTTTTGATTGTAATTCCACCTTTGTGTGTGATTGATATAATCTTAGTGTTAGTAACCAACTAATGTAGAATTGGAGGTGGGATTCAGAAGTCATTATTTATCTTCAATAATCTCTATCACAAGTTGGGTTCCATTATATGCTTCAAGTCATGAAAGAGTGGTCTCAAATTATATTTTTGAGACGTAATATAAGGTTTAGAGTGGTGATGATGCATGGGTTTTTATAGAAATAGTGTTTGTTGGTCTTAGTAATAGCAGTAAACTAGGGAGTCTAACTAGTGCACATAATTTTATGCCCAAATGTTCTTTAATGTAAGGACCATTAAATATATAAAACATGAAAAGATAAGTAATGATTCTTATTGGGTAGAGACGTATATACGGATTATGCATTATGATTGTTCACTTCCTATGATTAAATTTCAGTAGATAATGGGAAATATGATAAAATAAATGAATGAATAAATTAACCATAAAAATTTATTTTTCAGTTGGTTAAATAGAATCAACATTTATTATTCTATATATATTGAGATATGTTCAAATATCAGTGATGTTAATGAAAAAGAATTTCATCAAAATGATCCAGTGGATCTCGATATAGTGGTGGTAAAAAATGATGATACATAGAGGGGATCACCCTATCATTTTGGTTATAGGGATTAATAATGTACGAAGGGTCCATTTTAAATTGAGAAATATATGTTTTTTTTAAGGATGTGGAGATATCATTCATTTCAATATATACTGAAAATAAGAACTAGTTTTCTTTAGCTCAGATAATTATCCATGGGTTAGCTCACAAGTTGTAGTTTTGTTTCCTCAATGATTTCGAAGAATCGGTAATTTTTTTGGAGAAGTTCAGAGATCAACATCAGGATGTGTTTTTATATTCAACTCTCTAGGAAACCCAATGAAAGGATATCATTACACATTAAATGGGGAGTTCAAGTGGTTATAATTTTATTATCCATTATAAGATCCTTTTACATTTTGATTTAGAACATTTTCTAGTTAATGAGGTTATCGAGATGAACTTGAGGTTTCCATTCATCCAGATATCTAAATATATGTCACTCTATTAATGTATAATTTATATATTGATATATTATAGTTTTATGCATTTATGTATAGTATGTTTCCTTGGACCACATCATCACTGTATTGGTGTATCTAAAGCATTCAATAGAGAAGATATATGACTCTTCATTCTCAAATGTACAGCCACAAGAATAAGTTTCATTAAACATTGTAAATGGTAATATATTATTTAATTATAATTGGGTCTATTCCTTGTATCATTTTTGGAGTTATGCTCTTTTTCATTTATCACTCTCTGGTCTATGATTTGGGGCTTGTGGTGGAAAGGTTTCCAGTTACCTTGGCATTGAATTTTCTAGTGAATGGATGAGGTAGGCTATTTAACGAGTGTAAGAACTGTGAATTAGTTCCAGAGAGGAACCTCAATTTGGGAGATTAAATATTTTGGTAGATACATACAAATTATATCATCATCAACATGGTATTTTGGCATTTGGTGTAGGATATAGATTTTTTTTCCAGTAATAGATTCCTATTCTTCTATGTGGATGGAGACCAAACATACTTGGTTTGTGAGTGAGATCCTAAAATGGGTCATCGACATGATTATTTTGTATCTTTCGTATTGATTGGGATGATGCGGATTTTAATAGAGGTTCAACATGGTGATTTTCCCATTTTTGGATAAGAGTAAACTGATGTCTATAGAAAGGAGGTATCCTATATACAACCTCCACAAGATCAATTTTATGATTTATCTATAACTACCCATCTCTCCTATATCAATGCATCCAAATATTATACCCCCTTATTGGTTCTGGGAAATTTTTATTTAGGTTGATGATCTCTGGAAGAGAGGATTTATTAAGTATACTGTATCACCTCTGGAGTCCCTAGTTCTGTTTGTAAAGAAGGTGGATGGATGTTTGTAGTTCTCTGTTGAAAAATCATCACTTGAATCTGGTGATAGTAACAGAATTACACACTATTACAAGGATTAATAACAAATTCAATTAATTTAGTGGGTAAATCTATTTCATGATGATCAAATTGAAATTCCCCCAGTTTTTAAAATAGAAAACTATGTTTGATAGCATATGTGATACACAACATTGAACCCCAAAAATCGTTTATTATTTAAATATGACCATTTTATCAAATCCATTAAATTCTTAAAACTGAGTAGGAGTAAATACTTCATCGAAGATATCTATATCAAATATATATTGAAAAATTATTTGTAAATAAACAATCAATTTTTGGTAATGTCTTCTATTAATCAAAATAAGTTTTCTTCAAAATTGAATTTTATTTCATTTTATAAATATTATAATTATTATCCACTACATTTATAAAATACATTTAGTAAAAAAATGTTTTTGATATAATCATATCAAAATTATCTTTGGGTGAAATTTTTTATTTTTAAGAATATATATATATAGTGAATAAGGAAAAATACTATTTTTATGTAAAATTGTCATTTCATTTTATAAATTAAGACATATAATTTTTTTATTATCTTAATTGATTTTCAAGGAAAAATAACTATTATTTATCTACATATAATTTAATTAATTTCATTTAAGTATTCTTTATACCATATTTTAATACGTGTTTATTTTTAACATAAAAATGCATTTTTTTGAAAACTATTTTAAAATGAAAAATGTTTATCTATTATAATTAAATAAAATAACTCATATTTATAAATTATTAAAATTAAATGTCAATACTATAAATATATTTTTATGAATTTAATATCTTATAATAATGATTACTAGTTATAATGACAAATTAAAAAAATATCTTCCATTAAAAATATATATTTTTCAGAAACCACATTCCATCATGCTTGGGGGTTTTGTTTTTAATTAAATTCATCAACTTCTGTTAATTTTTATTGATAAAATAGAATCCATATTTAGAAATATTTTAATTATATTATGTAATAAGTTCAATATTATTTTTGAACAATATGTATAGTAACATTAATGAATAGTTTTTCCAAGGGAAAGGAAAATATGAAAAATGATTATTATATTAAATCAATATTATTTTAAAAATGTTTAATTAATCAGTTTGATAAAAAAATTATTATGATAGGATAAAACAGAAATAACTATTTCATGTATTGTGATATTTCAAAAAAGACATTCCATTTGATGAATTTATAGATTTTTTAAATAAATTATATATAAATAATTTATATTTATCAAATTATTGCTAATAAATGTATTTGATAATATAACTTTTATGATTTCAAATGTAATTTCTCTATTAGTCTAAAAACTGTTATTATAAAAAAATAAGCATTTCCCTATAAATATTGATTCTATTTTAAATGTTAAAATATATAAATTTAGAAAATTATATTTATAAAATGGATATTTTTTTATCAAGTTGTAGAAATTCTCAAATGGTTAAATTAATAATTTTTTTATGAGAAAATAGAATATTTTTAGTAAAAAATAAATATGTTACAAATATATTTTTCATATTATTGCATCATGATACCTAAAAATTATATAACAAATACTATAAATGGTATTCAAGACCAAATATATCTATCTACATTAAAAAATGAATTATTATGTTTATTGGATTTGTTTTATAATGTCATGAACCGACCTGGGTTGACCCAGAACCAGTCACCAGGGCAGGTCCACAGAATGTCCCAAAGGGAATTCCCGATCCCCAAGGGTTGTAAATTACTGTCGGGCATCAATACTAACATATAGGAATGATATGGACCATAATTGAAAAGCAAGTAAATAAACTAAGAAATGTATAATAAAATGGAAACATATAGAGATAAATGAAAAAGAATAACCTACATGTAACTCCACGTGACCTACTAGGAGACTGCCCAACTCATAACCAAGCTCCCACTAAGAGAAATGTGAAACTTGAAGATCCTGAAATTGAAAAGATATAGTAGGAGTGAGCACTGAGATGCTTAGTAGGAATGCCAAAATAAACAACACCTGATGCCCCACCATTAAAATGAAAACCATTCTTTCCATTTAGAAAATAGGATATAAAAATATTTGGGTTTTCCCACTCCTTAAAAAAAATAGGTAACAAGATTTTACTTATAAGAAAAATACCTTTTTCCATTTCAATTATCTATATTAATTACCAAAGAATACAAGTAATTTCAATGACTTGTTTTTAAATACAACTAGTTCCAAATTAGGTTCTACATTATTAAAAGTAATGTAAATGTGTCATGACATCAAATAACCAAATGAGTCACACCGTTGAGCATAAAGTTACCAATGAAAACCAAATATGGGAGAGTCTACGTGGGTATTAGCTTTCCTAGGTCCCTAGATCATCACGTCATAATGAAACGTGGATTAGAAACCATGACCCTTAGTAAACGTGGCATATAAAGTACGAACCTCAGTAAACCGTGGCATTGAAACCACGACCCTCAATAAACCATGGAATATAAACCAATACACTCAGTCATTCATATGATTAGTTAGTGTTGCAGTCATCAATCATGGTATGTGAAATACTATCGAAGCCACCCCTTGATCACTATCCAACTAGTGTAGTCCACCATACAAGCTACCCAGGCTTCCCGATTTGTGCTCAGTCAAGTTTTATGTTCATAAAGGGTTCATATCACATAGACAAGAAAATCTGGAACCCCATTCATGCAAAGATACCATTTTAACCATCAATTTCAAAAGGAACATAAAGTCACCAATTGGGAATTCACACTTTCATAGGTAAATAAGGTTCCAACATGGACATTAATACCATCATTCCAATATACCATACAAATATTCCCAACCAAAATCATTTCATAAATCCATTTCCAAATCCATGTTAAAAACACACAACAAACTTAAAAAGTGCCAAACGGGACTTCAGGTCATTGAATTTTCAAAAAACGCTTCAAGGTGAAAAAAGTATGGTCTTAAACAACACATTTAACCAAATTCATTATTAAACTTAATACACTTCACAACTAAAGATATTATATCAAACTATTTTAAAATTCATATAAAACCTTCATAATCAAAAGAAATTTGTAAACAATCTTGGACAAGTTATGAAAAGTAATGGGAAAACTAATATCAGAGAGCAGAAATCCATCTAACAAAACACACATAAATAAATACCAACATATGTATATATCATAGGAATATGTAAAAACATTTTTAAAAAAATTAGGAATTCATTGAATTCAAATAAAAGGCATGGGCATGGAGGACCTACGTAAAAAAAAGCAGATCAAGCTAGTTCACTTCATCTCTTGATGCTTTTGATTAAAATCACCCACACTATCACAAAAATACATTCAATTATATATATATATATATATATATACTTAATCCAATGAAAATATTTTCCATTCCATGAGGGAATATGTACAGAAAATATATATATACACACACACATATATACGTGTATGTACCTATGCATGTGTGGGTGTGCACCACCAAGGAGCCACCAAATAATTAGTTAACAAAACTATAAGGACCAACAGCATTTATATACAATAGAATATTCCAAAAACCATGTCTTATCTTTATTTCAAATCAAATGCCAAAAAAACACAATGCACAGAAAATTCCAAACATTCAACTAACATTATACCCCAAAAACAATTACAAAAACTATTTTTAAATCCATATCTTAAGAGAACATGCAACTTGAAAGTCATTCTAATTGGGCCTTAATACCAGGAATTGACCATAAGTCACACCATGAGCCAACGAGGCATATATTTTGAGTTTACATTTCAAAAATTTCATAAAATCCACAAAAATGACCAAACCGAAACATAATTTCCATGATTATTCTAAATTTCCCTATTTCTAAAAAACAAGAAACCAAGAAAACATACTAAATAGTTTATCAAAAATTCTAAAAAAACATACCAAACAATTATATAAATCACCCAATCAGTTTAATAGCAATTTTAATAACTCAATAAAGCCAATTATAATCAATTCCATTAACATCACATTTAGAAATCACAAATTAACCATACCCAACCACTTCTTGAAAACCACCATTTTCAACAAAACAACCCATTTCCATGGAACACACACTAAAACCACATTAAAACACTTTTCACACAACCGAGGTAGCTCATGAAACTCAATTGTAATATTATCTAAAATAATAATATGTCTAATAATTTTCCATAGGCCTACCCCTTCTAAATCAACACACAAGTGTGTTACCTTTTCAAAACATGTTTCACATCATTTCCACACTTCAAATGGAACATATTGAGGTGAAAAATAAAAAAAATATCTAAAACAATTTATTTCCAATTGAAAAACAATTCTTTAACACATTACCATCTCTAGTTTCATTGAAAAAACAATTCCTAACCTTTTAATAACTATAAAAAAACCTTCATAAAATGAATACCACAACGAGACACATACAAATATTTACCATTTTCTTTTGGAAAACTCATTTTCAACCTATATACATGTCAAAACACCAGAAGATCTATTTTTAAAAAATTCTAAAATTTTATAAAAACTATCATAGACTTATTAGATATATTATAAATCTTTTAATGAAATAAATATGATAATTGAGGAAACACAAACATCAACTAATTTCTTTAGAATTGAATGGGATGCAAACACCTACCTCAATGGCGTGCAAACGAGATGCCACTTTAGCAGAAGGAAGAACAACCTCTAGCACACCATTGACACACCATAAAAAATAATGACAATGCCAAATTAATAATCGGACAATATGGTTTGACTAAATCGAAGGAAAACCCCCCAAAATTAAAAGAAACTCGCCATTGGAGGTGCTAACGGTCAAAAAGAAGGGTTGGATAGTGCATAGGAGTCTGGAGGTTGCTTGGTCGGAGCATAGGAGGCCAGAGCGCGGCCTAGATGGAGGTGCAGGAGGCCAGAGGCTGGAGGTGGCCATGTAGATGCACGGAGGGATGGAAGCTATAGGCTGAAAACTAGAGGGACTGGGTGCAGATTGCAGAGGCATGGTGGTGGGTTCAAGATTGGATGGTGAGGTGGGGTGTCGAGGGAAGAAGTCAGGAATGGCAAGGCAATTCTAGGGGTCAAGGGTGCAGCATGGGTGAACCATGGGAGCTGAGGGGTTTGCAGTCGAACAAGGGGTATGGTAGGAAAGGGGGAACCTAAGGATTCTTTTTTTTATTTACTAATAATAATAATAATAATAATAATAATAATAAAACAAAAAATAAAAATAATAAAAATAACCATAATAAATATAATAATAATAAATAATAATAACTACAAAAAATAATAATTATAAAAATAATAATAAATATAATAATTAAAATAATGAAATAATAATAATAATAATAATAATAATAATGAAAATAATGAAAATAATGAAAATAATAATAAAATACATGAGAAATTTTATGACATGTGGGTTGACTGCGCGGCTATCCCCTACCGTTTGCTAACCTTGATCGGGTCCAAACCCCAATAAAATTGTTATACAGTAAAAAACATAAATCGGTACACTACCCAATCATTGGCATAAGAACTTGGAGTTAGGAAAAAAATTAAATAAAAAATATGGGTGTGAAAATTATCTCCACCACAATCACTTTCTTCCACCAAAAATTCACCCAACCAAACAGTAGACAAAACAAGAATCCATGCCCGATTGAAACTGAAAGAAAACCAAAATAAAATGGAACAAAAGAACAAAAGAGTGTTCTCCCCACCACAAGAAATAAACTACAGCAGAAATTCAACAACCAAATATATCCCTCCAAGAAGTGGGGATAAAATGAGAACTCCTGACCAATCCAAACTAATTTCTCTTGTATGAATGAAAAAAAGACTCCTATGAAACATGGAACTCTCAACCCAGTCCAAAACCCCCAAATATTGGAGAAAAATTTCATAGAAATACTTAACCTATATAGTGAATCTAAGAACTATCACAAAAATCAATTCTTATACATTCACTTATATCTATAAACGAATAAAGCTAAAGCAAGGTCAACCAATTCAAGGGTCATCCACACTTTAAAGAAAAATGCAGGATTCAAAAAATTGCATCCAAACAAACACTAACGCTTGGATTATAATAAAATGAGTCCATCATAACTTCCACATAATAAAATGAACTTACAATAATGTCAAAACATTAACTATATAAAAACAAGAATGAGAAGAATTTAAATGTTCTACTACCAACATGGAATGAAAATCCCAGAACATGGGTTCATAACCCTGGAAACTCTTGACTGCGTACAAGCTTAACACAAAGACATTTGTCTGGGGATCTAATGGCTGAAGCATCTATTGCCTCATAGTCAGGCACTAGAATCCTCTGGTCACAAATTCTTCATTAGGAGAAAATTCCTATATAATATTTCTAGATGACCCAAAAAACGGAAATGATGGCACATCCTCAGAGGGAAGTGACATGATGGATTCATGTGCCCTAAACATCCAAACTCATGGAACACCATTTAACGGTCTGATGAAATGGAATCCAAAACCATTGTAGAGGACACTTTACAAATAGTTCCCTCGGGCATACACTTCTAACCAAATGGGGAACCTTCACGAGCAACTAGATACGATGGATTTCCAACCATCTGCACTACGGGGACCAACTTAGCTAAGAAATCCCCATCCACCAGCTTCTCAAAATTATGGTCCCTTTAAGGGTGTAATTTCTCCTTGATCTATAGATGAATACCCCTTATTAATAAAGAAATCCTCATCAATTCTTGCGATGAATCCTCAATTAAAAAGGACACAAGTTCTCTAAAATGGTCTCTATATGCTTTCAACATCCCTTGGTATTGTTGAAAACGCATGAGGTATTACCTTTTCTTCATCAACACCTCAGAAATTTAAAACCATTGAGAGAAGAAGGATTTAAAGACATACCTTGTCAATCCCACATGCATTGATGGCAGGGAGAGCAACTCCCATTCATCCAGAGCTGGACCTTAGAATAGACCCAAAACGACACACACCCTAACAGCTTAGGGAGTTCCCAATACCTAGAAGACGTGCTCGACCTCTTTAACATACTATGCTACCTCTTACGGACCCTGATCAGTGTGAAGGATAAAAAATGACCAAGAAGGACAAAAAAGGGGCATTACCTATCATTAACCATGTGGACCTTTCGGGGCAGCATTTTCTGAACAATATATAAAACACAAAGCTAAAACCGATATCAAATCAACGTATAATTAATAGTTACATTCAGATCCAAAATGACCAAATTTAAAACCAAAATAATACAAACACAACCGAAAATTCCATTTTCAAAATCCCCATTCCATTTTATATTTCAAAACCTCCTTCATTAAAGGCCACATTCCAAACAAAATTCAATTTTAAAAATCGTTTCTCTTTTTGAAATAACTTTAGAAAAACAAGGTTACGACTTTAATTCCAAAAAAACACCCCAGTAATCCCATGCATCGTTGCACATGTCTTCATTAAATTTAATGCATACACACCAACAACCACTTTCCATTCATCCCCTAGCATTAGAAAGAATTCATAAAGAGTAATTCAGTTTTTAACCAAACCATTTCTCTACATAGTCCAAAAAAACACCAGATTTTTAGAGCAATAGATTTTAGTTTAAAAACCCATTTCAAGAATTTAAGTCCATTTAATAGAAATAATTCTCTTTCAATAAACCATGTTTAACATTCAAAAGCATACTTACACTAACCATAACCAATACAATACTCAATATTCATAAAATTACTAGATTGAGGGACTAGTAGTCTTGCATAACCAGGCAACTTGGTAGTGGGTCATGCCCCATGTAAGGGTCAAAACTAGGAGGAACATAAAGAGTGTACTTAGATGCCACATGGGTCAATAATACATGTGAAATCACGATGTTACATCGGCTTGCTTCTATTGTCACCCCTCAATATAACACAATCTAGAACTAGACACATACTCAATTACCGGACTACCCCTAGTGAATCAAGGCTCGAAAGGAGGAAGGGTTCTTGATGCCCTTCCAGTACCTACCTCATGAGTCATGACAGCCCTAATATCTATATATCGGACACCCCAAATAACAAGAACCTACCTCTGATTTCGTTTTTTCATATACCATCTCAGTTCGACACTGAACTGGTCACCCGAGCCGTCTGTGACTTGTCCTGAAGTGCATTCATGATCCCCATGGGCTGGAAACTACTTCCGGGTATCAAAACTTACATGTGGGAATGATTTGGATCATAATTTAAAAAAATGTAAATAAACAAGAAACAGATAATAAAATGGAAACTAGTTGGGAAAAGAGAAAATAAATAACCTGAACATACCTCCATGTAATCTACTAGGCCACCATCCAACTCAAAACAATGCTCTCAGTAGGAATTCCAAAATAATCCACTTTCGATGCCCCACCTCTAAAATGAAAACCATTCTATCCAATTTGAAAATAGGATATATAATAATACGGTTCTTCCTACTCCTTTATCAAAACATGTAACGATCTTTTACTTTTACGAAAAACCCCTTTTCATTTCCATTTCACTAAATTAATTAAAATGTATATAAGTCATTGTAATGAATTCTTTGTAAAAACATCTAGTACTGAAATAGATTTTATATTATAAATAGAATAGTAAAAGAGTTATGAGATCAAATAACCAAAATTGTCACACCGATGAGCAAAATATTACAAAGGAGTACCAAATATGATAGAGATCTCATGTTTATAGTAATATTGGGTCCCTAGATCATTGTCTCTTAGTGAAACATGGCATAAAAACCACCAACCTCAGTAAAATTCGATTAGAAACCAAGAACCCTTAGTAAACCATGGCATAGAATCCACAACCCTTAGTAAGGGTGAATATACAAGAGACAACCCAAGACAAAACACCTCGCATGATAAGATACCATTTACACCATAAATTGAACATGCTCATTAAGTTTCCAACCGGGCGTTCACATATTCAATGTTACATAAAGTTCCATCTCAGAAATTAATACCATCTGTCCAATTTTCCATAAAAATATTCCATTTCAAATTCATTTCGTAAATCCATATCCAATTCCAGGTTAAAAACACACCACATACTTATATATTTCCATACGGTCCTTCATGTCATTGAATTGTAATACCACACTTTAATGTACCAAACAATTCACGTTTTAAACAATACTTTTTACCAAATCCATTTTGATTCACAAAATAAACGTCACAACTTGGGAAGTTTTAGTAAACTATTTTAAAGTATATAGGACACCATCATAATCAAAAGATATTTGTAAACAGGCTCAGAAATGTTATGAAAATTAATGGGAAACCAATCTCCAAGAGGGTAAATCCATTTAACCAAACACATATACATATCTACATATATAAATATCACTTGAGTAAGTAAACACATTATTTTTGAAAACTGAGAAATCATGGAATTCATATTAATGGTGCGGGCATGGAGGAACTACCTCAAAAAGAAAAGGACCATGCCGAGGCACTTCAGATCTTCTTTCTTTTGACAAAAATCACCCACACCCACACACACATACATTCTAATACATATATATATATATATATATTATTTATCCAATTTACATATTCCTCATCCCATGAGGGTATATATGCAACAGAGATATATTTATACATATGCACATATGTACCTATGTATGTGTGGGTGTGCACTACCAAGGATCCAGCAATGAATTAATTAATTAACTTATAAGGACCAATATCTTTTAGAAAAAATAGTCCATTCAAGAAACCATGTCATATCATTTTTTACAAACTGAGACAAAAAACACTCAATGCACTCTAAATTCCGAACATGACCCTAGCTTTACACAAACAAAAAAATTTACCAAAATTATTTCCAAATCCATATATTAAGAAAACATGCAACTTGAAAGTAATTACAAATGGGACTTAATACCAATCATTATCCAAAACTCACACTATGATCCAACCGAGCTTATATTTTTATTTTAAATTTCAAACATTTCATAAAATCTTTTCATTGGACAAATATAAAATACTCATTCGAATAATATTTTAAATTTCCATATTTCTGAAAACAAGATACTAGGAAAACATACAAACAATTTATCGACAATTGTACAAAAAAAATAAAAAATTTATAACTAATTACATAAACAACACAAAATGTTTACTAGAAATTTTTATATGGGAATAAAACCATTTATAAACAATTCCATAAATAGCTCAAATAGATTACACCAATTTCCCAATCCAAACAATTTCATGAAAACCACCATTTTCCCATAGCAACCCTTTTTTATTTTACATACCCAAGATCCAATTAGAAACGCTTTTCATACCACTTATGTAACTTATGAAACACATTTAAAATATTATCCAAATACCAAATCTTATATTCAAAAAAGATTCGTGGGCCAACCCCTTCCAAATCTACACACAAGTATGTTCCCTTTTAAAAATGTGTTTCCCATCATTTAGACACTTTACACAATACATTTAAAGGTGTAAAACAAAAACCAATATATCATAACAATTCATTTCTAATTAAAAATAAATTCTTCAACACATTTTCACCCCATGTGTTATTGAAATAACAATTCATGTCCTTTTCATTGCCGAAAAAACACCGTCAATAAAAATAACACCACCACGAGACAAATACAAATATTAGCCATTTTGATTTGAAGAATTATTTTTCACCCCAGATGCTTGTCAGTCCCCCACAAGTTCTATTTTTTCTAAATTTTGAAAATTTATAAACACCATCATAGACTAATTAGATATGTTATATTTTTTATATAATGTTAAAATGATAATTTAAGAAACAAAAGAATCAATTAATTTTTTTTATAAGTGAATGGAATGAATAAAAAACTACCTCAATGGTGTGCTACCGCAACACCACTTCAGGGGAAGGAAGAACAACCTCCCATGCACCAATCACACACCTAAAACAATGAGGCAAATACGAGAATTAAATCATGGAAATAGTTTTTTTCTATTTCAAAGGAAAAACCCCATAAATTTAAATAAATTCACCGATGTAGGGGTTCACCATCAGAAAGTGGGGATGGATAGAGGGTGGGAGGCCATAGGCGGCCTCACTGGAGCGCGAGAGGCTGGAGCGTGGGAGGCCAGAGAGAAGCTTGGTCAGTGGTGTGGAATGCTAGAGGAATAAATTAGGATAACCAGAGTGTGGAGGGATGGAAGTCGGAGGCTGATACCTGTAGGGTCGAGGCAGGGAGGGTCTGAGCCTGGAGGCAGGGTCGGTAGCAGAGGGTGGGGCCGAGTGTTGAGGGTGGTATTCAGGAATGATAAGGTAACACTGGGGGTCAAGGGAGAGGCTGAGATGAACCATGGGAGGCAGGGGGTTGTGGTCGTGTGAGGGGTAAGGTAAGAAAGGGGGCACCTATGGTTTCTTAATTTCTTTTTCATATAATAATTGTAACAATAATAATATTAAAAATAGAAATAATAATAATAATAACAATATTAAGGATAATAATAATAACTAATAACAATAAAAACATAATTATCACAACAATAATAATGAAAACAAAAAAAGAAAATAATTAAATAATAATAATAATAATAATAATAATATCAATAAAAAAAATAATACAATAATAACAATAATAAAAATAATAAAACAAATAATGGGAAATTTCTTGACATCTAGGCCAACTTCCTCACTACGTCCAACTGTGTGGTGACCGCGTATGCATCTGAAACCCAGTAAAATTGTCAAATGACAATAATGTTAAACCAGGACCCAACCCGAACCTTAGCATGAGAACTTGGTGCTAAAAAATAAATAAATAAATAAATTAAAAATTTGGGTGTGATATTTAAATCCTTTATGAATCCTTCAAAACCAATATTATATTTTAATGTTTTAAAATGATTTATTTAGGGACTAGACTCACATACACATCTGTATGATAATTTTGTTAATAAATTTGGAACATGTCCTTACAAAATAATGTAATCTACTCTTATTTGGATGAAATTATGTAAAAATCACATATTATGGTTTATGGTAATGGTTATTTAATTATATAGAGTCCAAAACATATATTTTATAAATAATAAATAATTATCAACTAATTTCATATATAAACACACTCAATATCAAATTTATATCCACTAAAAAACCCTGGATCAGGCCCATTATCATTCATCTCCACTGTAAAGGCCTCCCAATGTGCACCAAGATCTAAATTAGCTCCTCCAATGATTTTTGGAATCACTCTATCAAGGAATAGAATGTTCCTCTCCTTTTTATTTAAGAACCTCTTTTATGTTATTACTTTTATTTTCATTTTTTCATATTGGGATATGTTTTTCTATATCCACATTACTGTAAACCGTATTTATAGATGATGTGATACCCCTTTCACTCTCATTTTTTCCTCCAATGAACCTTTATAAATACCATCAATCATGAAGAAATTTTTAATGTGAGTATCTCCTTCTCATAATTATTCAATTATCTTAATTATCTTTTTCCTTGTATCTATATTTGATAATATTGGTATATGTTCTTCCATATCCCAGTTACTAACCATATTATATTTTAATTATTTTATTCCCTTTACATTATCATTAACCCATTAAATGAACATTTAGACACTATTGTTCTGCAGCCAAAATTTTTATAGGATTGTCTATGCCATATAATTACGTAGTGAATACATGTACACAATTAAAATAAATGGTGTTCAAATATATTAACTTATACTACATTTTTTTATAAACATAGGAATATTTATTCCACACTTTTTATTCATTTAATAAAATGTGGTTTTCCGTGAATATGTGTTTCATGATTTGTATGGCACACATATTAATGTGAATACAAATAAAGTGACCACTGTGCCTAAAATTATATAGCACTCCAATGCATTGGGAAATGTTTTGTTCTCATGTGTAATCACATAATGGATTTGGTATTCATCCTAATCAATAATTGGAATTTATCCATCATGATTTCATTAAAGATAGAATTGATATATGTTAATGATTCCTTGTTTTATGTTGTTTCAACATTTCCCAAGTTAACTTTATGTTATCATGATATATCCAGACTAATTATTCATATTAATTTTTATCATAAATTTTATGTCCCATAAAAATGTCTATTGTCTAACATGTAATTCTTCCCTCACGTTATTTTTTATTTACTCCCTTAATGGCCATTATATCTCACTCCTTTCTTATATGGATTCATAGGTTATCCCATGAATGACCTTGTATGATTGAATAATATGAGCATGTTAAGTTTATTTTCAATAATGGATATATATTCCATATGGAATTTGTTTTTTATTGTACCTAATTCCCAAATACAATAGTATTCTTAGTCTACTAGGTTTTATTATGTGTAACCTTTGTATGTAATCAAAAATAAATGTGTAATAAAGAGAAATATTGTTATAAAAATTATTTTTTGGGTATCATTATATTTGAGTAAAGGGTGGGGATATCCCTAATATTACTATTAAATGTGTTTATATAAATTTCAAGTTTATTTAGATGTTTTTAGTCTAAAAAAATTTCTATATGTGTTCATAAATTTGAATAATGTTGTGTTTTTTTATTTTTTTTGACTAGTTGATTGTGTCAAATAATTTATTGTATTTTCAGTTTCAATGTAGGAGAGTACAAAGTATTTACATACCTTGTTTTGATATCTTTGTATTCATAAAATGTTAATGAAACTATGAAAGTGTGAGTATTGGGCCCATGAGTATTGTTTCCTGAGGCATATCATATCTCATCATACACTATATATTGATCCTATGATGATTGAGGTAGTGGTTTCTTGGGTATCCCCCAAAAATGAATCGTAGGTGTGAATTTTCCATTGTTATGATTGTTATTATAAAATGATCATACATGACATATCTCATATTATGACTATAAATCTATAAAAAAATAAGAATTGATTTGGAATTGCTATTGATTGACTACTATGAGGCTCCCTTTCATTAATTAAAGGAAAAAATGGTCATTATTTTGACTCGTCCTGAATAGGAAGAAGTAGTTGTGCCTTAGGTTTTCAATGATGCTTCATTCCTTCGTTTGGGTTTTATGTTGATGTAGTAGTTGGATATTATATTTTATGGGTCCTGATAGTTCAAATATCATAAATTTAACTATGAAACCAATGAGATTAGGATTTCAAAAATATTAGTTTCTTTGATGATTTGGAGATCGTACATTATCATTTAATATTTTATGGTCTTCCAAGTTCATATGTCGCCGAAGAATGTATTTTAGTACCACAAATTGAATTTAAGACATCAATAGTAGATGGAGTTCATTCTATACTATTATATCTCTATTAATATTAATATTGGTGAAGGAAATGTTTTGGAAGTTTCGTTGAGCAAGAATTCATGAGGCACTATTGTGTGTTAGTCTATAGACTCATAGATAGTGATAAAGGATCTAACAGTCATACACCATGATATGGGAGAAATAAGTTGGTGATCGTAAGTTTACCAAGTGAGAGTAAAATCATCCATAATTCATAAAATGGATTATTCCCATGTAAGATATTATGAGGTAGAAGTGTGGTGAAATCGAGTTCTTAAGTAGCTGAAAAATATACTTTCCACATATTCTATTACAATTTTTTAAATTGGTTTTTAACTGATGTTTTTTCTACTGATGTTAAAAGTGGGACATTAAATGTTAGATTCCCTAAATTAATGTCAAAAAGAAAAATTTTATCCATTCAACATTATATTTTTGGAAAAGAGACATTAAAAGTATTATTATATAAGTTTTTAATGTTTTATTTTGATATAAATTAATGTTAAAATCACTAGTTTATGTATTTTAACACTATTTATTCATTAACTGATGTGAAGATATTTTTTTAACATCCTTTGATTAAAAAATCATGCTAAATATCTTCAGGGAAGACTCTATATATCATTTTCTTTCAAGAACCATGTTAAATGTTATTTTTTATGTTATTTTTTCTGTTGGTCAGAGTGGATACTCAAGAGGGGGGGTGAATTGAGTTCCAATTAAAATTTCTGTTTTAATAACATTGTCTTAAAAACCCCCAAATAAAATACAGAACAAAACTGTAGTGAATTTATATCAAATTAAAGGTTCTGTTGGGTTCTCATGGGATTGATTATTTCCCAGTTAATCACAACAGATGAGTTGATTATCTTTTGAAACTAACTTACTGATTCACAACTAATATAAACACTTGCGAGTTTAATTATCAAAGTGACATTAAAACAGTTTTGGTTTTAAAGTAATTAGCAGCGGAGTAAAAAGGAATAACTTTGAAAGATGTAGCAAAAGGGATATAACCAACATGTCCAGTCTCAAGGGGAGACTTAGTCCTCTCAACAATTTATATAAATAGGATCCACACCCTGGATCGGGGTTCACAAAAGTTTACTGTTATCAAGGTCCAAGACCTCTACCACTATTATTCATGGGAAAAAAACAACAACAACCAGTTTTCCAGGTCACACACGACCTCTACCGCTAGCCTAGTGGGAAATTAAACATGTAAGATATTGAGTGAGGATTTACAGATCCTCCAGTTAAAGTACCGAAGATAGTGTGTGTGTGTGTGTGTTAAATACAGCAGATAACACACACTGTCGAAATGTAAAATAATGAATCACAGAGCAGAGATCTGGAGTTTAGAAATGGATATAGTGATTGCAGTGAAGCTTTAGACTCCTTGAGTTTGATCAGAAATGATTCTAAGTCCTCTTCAGGTTTTTCTCTGAAAAACAGATTGTCGTCTGCTTGGCATCTAGATTCAGAGATAGTGAAAGATGTAATTGAAGAAGTTCTTCGATGTCCTCGTGAATGTACAAAAATATTCTTGAGTAAGCTTGAGTGTGTATGAGGTTCTGTATCTTCGGTAACTATCTCATCCACCACTCTTTGCACTCATATATGTATCTTCGTTGTCTTCTACTTATTCTATTTGCACCAACAGGGACTTCTTGTATTTATGGCATGAGTTCCAGCAAAAGAAAAAAGATTTCTTTTTCCAAGTACGAGGTACGGTTCCCTGACATCCAACAACATTCATTAAATAAATGAAAGAGCATTAAAATATTCCTAATATGACCGTTGGTTAGATTAAATAAAGATAAAGAAATTAAAACAGCTGTTTATGACTATCGGTGAGTGAAGTGATCGGTAGGTGTTCAGCATCAGCATCGGTGGATAGACATTAGTGTGTCATGATCGGTGACTCATTTGATCAGCATCGGTGAGACATATTTGGTGACTCAGATGATCCTCATTGGTGTGTCATGATCGGTGACTCATTTGATCAGCATTGGTGTGTCATGATCGGTGACTCATTTGATCAGCATCGGTGAGACATGGTCGGTGACTCATTTGATCAGCATCGGTGACAGATCTTCTATGACTCAGATGATTAGCATCGGTGTGTCATGATCGGTGACTCATTTGATCAGCATCAGTGAGACATGGTCGGTGAATCATTTGATCAGCATCGGTGAGACATCTTCGATGACTCAGATGATCAGTATCAGTGTGTCATGATCGTTGACTCATTTGATCAGCATCAAAGATATATTGTCGGTGACTCATTTGATCAGCATCGGTGAGACATCTTCGGTGACACAGATGATCAGTATTGGTGTTTCATGATCGGTTACTCATTAGATCAGCATCAGTGTGTCATGATCAGTGACTCATTTGATCAGCATTGTTGTGATAGTTGTCTTTTGATATGGATCGGTGCGACCATTGTCTTTTAATATGGATCGGTGCGACCATTCACATAACAGAACACAAAGTGTCTATTTGATCCACAAGACTTCCATAATACTTGAAAATCAATAACAAAGAGATAAAAACATGATCCAACCAATATAAACAGATTCACTATGAGATTGTGATTATGTATATGAGAAATCCAACCGGATTAAGTAATCGATGATTTGTGATTATTAAAACAGCAATTATAGGACGAATTTAACAACCTTCTAGAGGGCTCAACAATCTCCCCATTTTTTGATAATCACAAATCTTATCCATAAATAAACATAATATATGATCAATAACAGTGACAAGACATAATAATAATAAAAACACAATGAGATATAAATTTCCCCCTGAATGTATGCCTTTAAATACTTATGCAATCACTGCCATAGAAAGGTTCTCGCCCATAGATAAAAAATATCCCCCTTTAGAGATGCATCACCCCCATATATATACATATTTCTCCCCCTTTGGGATAATCAAAAAGGAGGGAAAAAAGATAAAGAAGATATTAAAAGAAGACCACAGAGAGAATAAAAAGAAAAGAGAATAATGTTTATAATACATCACAGTACAATAACAACAGGGTTCACCCTAACAACAGCAACACACAACTATTTCTTAGGATGTAACGAGGATTTTCCTTTGGAAGAGGGATCAATGGTTGGAAAATTGGAGGGCTTGGAGGCAGGTTGAACTGGGAGAATATGAAATGGTGGTATGATGACTCGGGAAGGTGGAGGAGTAGATGCCACAGGGATTTGCTGTGAAGCAGCAGCTGGTTGAGAAGATTGCTGAGGAACTAGTCAGAGTTGAGATAGAGCTTGAGCAACAGATATCTGATTTGGAGCAACATCAGAGGCACTGAGAGGGTCAGCAGTAGGAAGTACAATGACGGTGTCTTGTGCATTCAGATAAGGCTTCAAAAGATTTATGAAATTTTGAATAACTTCTACACCATACTGCATATCCTTCTCAAAATGATCTTTATTCTCCATGAACCGTTCCAAGGTAGGAGTAAAATATTGCAACTGATGAACTTGAGTCTTGAAAGGTTGAATGACTGGAGGTAGTCTCACATTGTCAGCTGACACATTAAAATTCACGGTCATCTCTTTCTTTGTATAAATCACTGAAAAGTAATGGCCAACCATTTCCTTGATATCTTTCTGAGCTTTAGTGACATCTGATGAATATACTGTTACCATCTTATGAATGTGATCACTGTTCTCTTTCATCTTCCTCAACGAGTCCAAATCAAGAACTTGTCTAATGGCGGCCAATTCATCATACACAATCTGTCTTAGATCTTCTAGCTCACGAGTAGTGACTTTGGTTACTTTGGCGGTACTGGTTTGAGAAACTATCTGAGTATCTTAGCATTCAACTTTCTCAGATCAGACTTCTTAAGATGTTCATTCAGATTCCTCAACACTTCCATCATACCAAAGATTGTTGATCTAAATTCTTTTGATAATGAAACTAAGTTAGATTGTAGATCCTTTAGAATCTTATTTAGAGAGGCTATGTGCCTTCCAGTAAACTCACCAGCATTGGCCAGGTCTGGTCTAATAGCATTTGAAATTTCTTCTCTGACTGTATCTCTCACAGAAGCAAGAAACTCAATTTTGAACTTATCAAAATCAGACTGAGAGATAGTAGAACGAGGTAGACGAGCATCTACAGCATCAACAACATGAGCAGACGTTGCCTCAACTGGTAGGCTTTCCTTCACACCCGCAGTTGATTCTGATTCTTCCTCCTCTTCTTCAGAATACTCTAAACCCAAAATAGAAAAACCAGGGTAATCCTCCCAAACAGCAGCACACAGAGTATATTTCAATTTATCATAACTTTCTTTTCCACTGATTTCAAGAGAAACTCTTTTTCCATTGGTATTTGTTTCTGTTACAGTTTGATGTGTTTCTGTTGGAGGTACAGCAAGACCATCCACTGGTCGGTTATCACCACCACCACAACCATCATCATCATCATCATCATCATTATTCTCATTTCCATTCTTCACAAAAACATCATTGTTAGATGCTTCAATGTCACTAGCTTCCTAATCACCAAGAATAAGTTCTGATTCAGGTAAGGGTAAAGGTGGACTGGCAGATCCAAAGTCCACTCTTCTCTTAGGGCTTACAGTATCAGGATCACTCCTATCATCAAGAGGTGACATACTTCCTTCTTCTGTTTCAGCTTCTTCCATACCTTGTTTACCAGACTCTTCAGTGTCCTTATTCATTTCAACATCTACTTCTTCCTCATCATCAGAGTAAATTGGCTCTTCATCTGATTTCAAACCAGGGTCTCTTAAACCCTTCGGCCTCTTTCCATGATCAGTGGGATTGTAGGACTCATACAACTTGTCCTCATCAGCAACCATGCATTTCTTCCATGGGTTCCAGTTTATTTTCATCCCTTTACAAATTTCTTTGTTAATACAAAATGCACTATCAGATTCAGCTATCTCATCAGCTTCATCATCACATTCCAAATTCATTAACATAGAATAGATCATTTTGGAATAGAATAGGGTAGTGTCTTTCTTAGAAGGTTTCACCATTCCAGCTATGTGCACCATTAGATATCGACACAAATTGATCTTCTCATTGGTCTTTAGCAGAAACAATAGAAAAACATCCTGGTATTTTACAGCAGCAAAATCTCCTTTCTCGGGGCAAATTTGGTGCTGAATAAACATAAAGAGAAGTATATATTCACCATTCAACTCTGAGGCTGTGATTATTTTTCACTCTCTGTTCCCAGTCAAAAGCTCTAAAGCTAACTCATAAGAGATGTATTCAGTGGTTGGAGGAATATTTCCAGCATAATCCTCATACCGAACCTCATGGTGTACATTTAAACATTCAGCCCATTGTTTAGAAGAAAAAGATATTTTCTTTCCTTTCACTACAGAAGACATTCGGGTAGCCTCTACACCATCTAAAGTAACTTGCAGATTTATATAAAATTCATGCACTAGCTTTGGGTAGTATACACGAGTGTTATCTGAGAACCTGGCTTTCCATCCTTGAGATTCTAAAACTTGTAACAATAGTGACTTAATTGTCAAAAGCCAGGGGGAACTGACTTCTTTTTCTACAGCAACAATCCGAGTTTCCAGGTTCGGATTTAATTACCCTTGAGTGGTACTACTCGACTCTCCTCAAGCACTCTTTGAAGGTACATGACTTTTTGATCCTTTTATTGGTCTCTTTTGCTTATCCATTTGCAGATTCTGGGGAATGCAGGAGTTCGATGGTTCGAAGTAGAGGGGAAGAGAGAAAATAAAGCTTGGAGGGAAGTGAAAGGTCGACGTTTTGGGGAATAGAAATAGTTGCGTGTCATTTGTTTCATCATTTAGCGTTTCCATAATAAATATAAAAGTAATTAATTAATTACAACATAATAAAAATTAATAGAAAGAAAGATCGGTTTGACAAATCAGTTTCACAGATCAGTTTCACAGATCAGTTTCACATATCAGTTTCAGAGATCGGTTTCACAGATTAGTTTCACAGATTATTTTCACAGATCGGTTTCACAGATCAGTTTGACAGATCAGTTTCACAGATCATTTTCACAGATCAGTTTCACAGATCGGTTTCACAGATCAGTTTCACAGATCAGTTCCATAGATCGGTTTCACAGATCAGTTTCACAGATCAGTTTCACAGATCGGTTTCACAGATCAGTTTCAGAGATTAGTTTCACAGATAAATCATACACAATTCTTGTTTAATAAAATTAATTCCTTCAGAACATAAAGGCTTTGTAAAAAGATCAGCTAATAGATGTTCAGAACTAAAAAATTCTAGAGAAATATCACCTTTCTGATAATGATCTCTTCGAAAGTGATGTCTGACATCAATGTGCTTAGTCCTAGAGTGATACAAAGGGGTCATATATAAGTTGATCGCACTAGTGTTGTCACAGTTAATTGAAACGTGTTTATAATCAAATCCATAGTCCAATAAAGTGTGTTTTATCCATAGAATTTGTGAACAGCAACTACCAGCAGCTATATATTCTGCTTCAACAGTAGACAATGCAACTGAGTTCTGTTTCTTACTACACCATGATACTAGGGACATTCCAAGTAAATGACATTTTCCAGATGTGCTTTTCATATCTAACTTACATCCAGCAAAGTCAGCATTTGAATAACTAGTTAGGTCAAATGATTGTCCTTTTGGATAAAACAAACTTAAATTCAGAGTATATTTAAGTTATTTAAAAATCCTTTTAATAGCAAGTAAGTGTGATTATTTAGGATTAGCTTGAAATCTAGCACACATACACACACTAAACATAATATCTGGTCGACTAGCAGAAAGTTAAAGTAAACTTCCGATCATACCTCTGTAATAGGTTTGATCAACTGGTTTCCCAGTTTCATCAACATCCAATTTACAAGTAGTACTCATAGGTATATCACTTTCCTTAATACTATCCAAACCAAAATGTTTTATTAAATCCTTAGTATATTTACTTTGATTTAGAATAATACCATCTTTAGTTTTAAAGATTTGAAATCAAAGAAAATACTTAAGCTCCCTCTTTAAGCTCATTTCAAACTCAGTTTGCATAACCTTTGAAAAATCAGTACATAAAGAATTTTTAGAAGATCCAAAAATAATATCATCAACATAGATTTGTACTATTAATACATCTTTTGAAATCCTTTTTATAAAAAGAGTGGGGTCAGCTATTCCTTTTTTAAATCCTTTTGAAATAAGAAAGTTTGAAAGTCTTTCATACCAATCTCTTGGAGCTTGTTTTTAACCATATAAGGCTTTAGAAAGTTTAAAAACATGGTTTTGAAAATGAGGATTTGAGAAACTAGATGGTTGTTCTAAAAAAACATCCTCAACAATAAAACCATTTAAAAAAAGAACTTTTCACATCCATTTTATATAACTTGAAATTCATATGTGATGCATAGGCAAGTAAGATCCTAATAGCCTTTAATATAGCTACAGGTGCAAAGGATTCCTCATAGTCAATTCCTTCTTCTTGATTGTATCCTTGTGAAACTATCCTAGCTTTGTTTCTAATGGTGTTTCTAGATTCATCAACTTTGTTTCTAAACACGCATTTTTGCCTATGGTTATAGTTTCTTTAGGCCTTTCTACTAATTTCCAAACTTTTTATTTCAAATTGATTTACTTCTTCTTGCATAGCAATTAACCAAAATTCATCATTGATAGCATCATTGATATTTTTTGGTTATAACTGTGAAAGAAAATCCTGATGTTCAACCTGATTTCTTAGAGAAGCTCTAGTTTGTGTTCCTCTATCTATATTACCTACAACTGCATCTAAAGGATTGTTCTTTAGAGTCCTAGTTGGTCTAGAAAATTTAGGACTAGAGATTTCAGGTTCATCTATAGGTTGGGAATCAGCAGAAGCAGGTTCTGGGAAATTTCCAGAACTGGATGTTTTTACCACAGGTCCACTGTCCTTATCATTAAGGTTCAATGCAGATAGACCATCTTCAAGATTTTCAAGAGAGGTCTTAGGTTTATGTGCATCAGGTTCATCAAATTTGATGCGAACAGATTCCTTCACACATTTGGTTCGTTTATTGAAAACACTATAGGCATTAATAGAAGTATAGTAACCTAATAAAATTACTTCATCACTCTTGAATGATAATTTTTCGAGATTGTCTTTAGTATTAAGATTAAATTCGTTGCAGCCAAAAACTCTGAAGTAGTTAACCTTAGTTTTCCTATGGTTTTACCACTCATAAGGGGTCCTCTTAAGAACATGTCTGATCAAGACTCTATTAATAAAATTACAAGCTGTATTGATAGCTTCAACCGAAAAATAAATAGTTTGGTCATACTCATTAAGCATAGTCCTAGACATTTCTCGCAGGGTTTTATTCCTCCTTTCTATTACACCATTCTGTTGGGGTGTCCTAGGGGCAGAGAAATTGTAACTATAGCCACTGTGTGAGTAGTAAGATTCAAACTCATGATTTTCAAACTCACAGCCATGATCACTTCTCAGGGTTTTAATTTTAAGTCCACTAATATTTTCTATACATTTGGAATAATTTACAACGCATGAACAAGCATCACTTTTGTGAGATAGAAAATATACCCAAGTATATCTAGAAATTTCATCTACAAGAACGTAGTCATAGTTATTCCCATTTAAACTAGAAACTCTATAAGGTCCAAATAAGTCCATGTGAACCAACTCGAGAGGTTGAGAAGTTGAAACTTCTTTCATTGATTTAAAAGAAACTTTATGTTGATTTCCCTTTTGACAGGGATTACAAACTTTGTCTGCTAGAAATTCTAGTTTGGGTAGGTCTCTAATTAAGTTCTTCCTAGAAAGTTTTCTATGCTAATGCACATTGCAGTGTCCTAATCTTCTGTTCCAAAGCCATGACTCTTTATGAAAATCATTTATACAATTAATATTCTGCTTAGCTAAATAATTTAAATCAATAACGTAAACATTTTCATTTCTTAAAGAAGAAAACACTAAAGAATTTTTAGAAATAAAAACATTGCAAGAATCATTTTCAAATTTAATATAAAAACCATCATCCCATAACTGAGAAATACTTAACAAATTGTATTTAAGTCCGTCAACAAATAAAACCTTAGAAATTAATACGGATTTAGTGTTACCAATCTGGCCTAAGCAGATGATTTTCCCTTTAGAGTTATCACCAAAAGTAAAAAACCCTCCATCAACTTTGACTAAGATTTTAAAGCATGAGAAGTCTCCTAATGTATATCTTGAACATCAACTATCCAATACCAAGGCTTTCTACAGGATCTCTTTAAGCAGGTTCCGTACAAAACAGATTTAGATAGGAAATGATTTTGGTACCTATATCATCATTGGTCCAGACAGGTTAGCCAATAAAACTTTAGGTACCCATATTTGTCTAATGGGTCTCATAATATTTCTAGAGTTGGATGATTTTGAAAGATAAACCTTATTAGATCCATAACTATGAGTATAAATGGTTGAAGCATATGAAGTTTCAGAACTAGCTACATTCTGTCCAGATTTAGGAATGAATTTAGTCTTGGTGATTTTCCTTTGTCCAGGTTGGTATCCTATACCAGTAGTGTATCTAGGTGCTATTTGATTACCTAGCATCTGATTAAGACTATCTTTGCCATTGGTAAATTTATCTAAGTCTTTCTTGAGTTGCTCATTAGATAATTTCAGTTCAGTGTATTCTTTTAGAAACTGAGCATTCTTTTTCATTTCAATATCAAGTTCAGATTTATGTTTAACAGTTAAAGCATGATGTTTCTTTAAACATTTGTATTTTTCATTCATATCATTACAGGTTTTTTGTAACATATCACAGTATTCAAATAAGTTCAGATTTTGACATTTTTTCTGAGTCAGAATCATCTTCAGATAATATGAATTTAATGTAGGTGTTTTAGATGCTACCTCAGAGGTGTTTTTCATAAAACACATGTTTGCCTTATTTCTGTGTTCAGTTTCAGAAACTTCAGATTCAGTGGAGCTATCCTCAAAAGCACTCCAAGTAGCCTTCATGGCTTTCTTAAACTTATTTTCCTTGTATTCATACCTCTTCTTGTATTTTATCTTTGGACAGTCTGCTTCTATGTGTCCCTTTCTTTTGCACTCATAACAGACAACTTCATCTGATTTGTCAGATTTCATACAATCCTATTTCCAATTTCCATTGTTAGCATACTTACCTTTATAATTTGATTTTAAGAAAAACTCCTTCTTCCTATGAAACTTTTTAAACCTTCTGGGAATTTGATCCATCTCAGCATCACTATCAGAGTCACTTTCATTCTCTTCATAGCTTTAACTCTCATTTATAGCTTGAAGCTTTTCCTTATCCTTGTTCTTGGAAGTTGAAGTCTTGAAAGCAACTGAATTCCTTCTAGGTTCATCTTCCACTTCTTTGTTAACCTTGAGTTCCTCTTCATACATCATCAATTTTCCAATTACGTCCTTGACCGGAAGTTCACCAATATCACATGATTCTCTAATTGAGATAGAAGTTCCTCTCCATATTTCCGGTAGACATCTCAGAATTCTCATAATTTGTTCCTTGGATGGAACATCCTTTCCCTAAGAAGTCATTGTGTTGAAAATTTCATTAAACCTGAGATACATGTTAGAAATGGGTTCATCATGCTTCATCTTAAAATTATCATACTCTATAGTATAATTATTCAGTCTTATTTCCTTATCATTAGTTGTTCCTTCATGATAAACAGCTAAGGTATCCCAAATTTCATAAGTAGTTTTATAGGTAGATATTCTATTAAATTCCTCATCTCCTATAGCACAGTACAAGTCATTCATAGAATTTTAATTATTATTGTAGGCAGCCTTAGTAAATTCATTCCAAGTAGTTCTAACAGTAGTAGGAATTTTATATTTTGATTCTATAGCAGTCCAAATATCAAAACACATGCTTTCTAAATGAATTTTCATCTTGATTTTCCACTGAGCATAGTTAGTGTAATTGAAAAAATGGTGGTCTATTGGTAAAATCACCTTCAAGTCTATTATCCATGATAGGATACTTAAGGAAAAGATTTTAAAGAGATAAAACTTTAGAGATAAGAGAAATTTTAATAATTTTAAAATACAACTAAAATCATAGTTGAAAAACAGATTACTTTAGAAAATATTTAAATAACCTCTGATACCAATTGTTGGTCGTAGTGGATACTCAAGAGGGGGGGTGAATTGAGTTCCAATTAAAACTTCTGTTTTAAAAACATTGTCTTAAAAACCGCCAAATAAAATACTGAATTAAACTGTAGTGAATTTATATCAAAGTAAAGGTTCTATTGGGTTCTAAAGGGATTGATTATTTCCCAGTTAATCACAATAGATGAGTTGATTAACTTTTGAAACTAACTTACTCATTCACAACTAATATAAACACTTGCGAGTTTAATTATCAAAGTGACTTTAAAACAGTTTTGGTTTTAATGTAATTAGCAGCGGATTAAAAAGGAAGAACATTGAAAGATGTAGCACAGGAGATATAACCAAGAGGTTCAGTCTCAAGACGAGACTTAGTCCTATCAACAATTAATATAAATATGTTCCACACCCTGGATCAGGGTTCACAACATTTTACAACTGTCCAGGTCGAAGACCTCTACCACTGTTATTCGTGGGAAACAGAACAACGACAACCATCTGTCCAGGTCACACATGACCTCTACCACTATCCTAGTGGGAAATAAATGATGTAAGAGATTGAGTGAGGATTTACAGATCCTCTAGTTAAAGTACAAAATAAATTGTGTGTGTTAAATACAGTAGATAACACACACTGCTCGAAATGTAAAATAATGAATCACAGAGCAGAGATGTAGAGTTTAGAAATGGATCTAGTGATTGCAGTGAAGCTATGGACTCCTTGAGTTTGATCAGAAATGATTTTGAGTCCCCTTTTGGTTTTTGTCTGAAAAAAAGAGTGTCTTCTACTTGGCATCTAGATTCAGAGATAGTGAAAGATGTAATCGATGAAGTTCTTCAATGTCCTCGTGAGTGTACAGAACTCTTCTTGAGTAAGCTTGAATGTGTATGAGGTTATGTATCTTCTGCAACTATCTCATCCACCACTCTTTTCACTCATATATGTCTCGTCGTCGTCTTATACTTCATCTATTTGCACCAATAGGGACTTCTTGTATTTATGGCCCGAGTTCCAGTAAAATAAAAAAAGATTTCTTTTTGTAGGTATGAGGTATTGTTCCCTGAAATCCAACAACACTCATTAAATAAATGACAGAGCATTAAAATATACTTAATATGACCGTTGGTTAGATTAAATAAAGATAAATAAATTCAAATAGTTGTTTATGACTATCGGTGAGTCAAGTTATCGGTAGGTCATCAGCATCAGCATTGGTGGCTAGACATCGGTGTGTCATGATCAGTGACTCATTTGATCAGCATCGGTGAGAAATCTTTGGTGACTCAGATGATCAGCACCGGTGTGTCATGATTGGTGAATAATTTGATCAGCATCGGTGTGTCATGATCGGTGACTCATTTGATCAGCATCGGTGAGACATGGTCGGTGACTCATTTGATCAGCATCAGTGAGACATCTTCGGTGACACAGATGATCAGCATCGGTGTGTCATGATCGGTGACTCATTTGATCAGCATCAGTGAGACATGGTCGGTGAATCATTTGATCAACATCAGTGAGACATCTTTGGTGACTTAGATGATCAGTATCGGTGTGTCATGATCGATGACTCATTTGATCAGCATTGGTGAGACATGGTCAGTGACCCATTTGATCAGCATCGGTGAGACATCTTCGGTGACTCAGATGATCAGTATCGGTGTGTCATCATCAGTGACTCATTTGATGAGCATCGGTGTGTCATGATCGGTGGCTCATTTGATCAGCATCGGTGAGACCTTTGTCTTTTGATATAGATCGGTGCGACCATTGACTTTTGATATGGATCGGTGCGACTGTTCACTTAACAGAACACAAAGTGTCTGTTTGATCCAGAAGACTTCCAGAATACTTGAAAATCAATAACAAAGAGATATAAACATAATCCAACCAATATAAAGAAATTCACTAAGAGATTGTGATGATGTATATGAAAATCCAACTAGATTAAGTAATCGATGATTTGTGATTATTAAAACAGTAATTATAGGAAGAATTCAACAATCTTCTAGAGGGCTCAACAATTTCAATGAAAAAATGTTACCAAGGTTCACCAAGTATTGTTTAATTTCCCAAGATTTGATTTTACTAATTATATAGATGAAATGGAGTTATGGATAAAATGATATCCCAATCATAAATTGGACTTTTAAAAGATTAAATAGATAAAAAATTTCATTGAAAACATGATAAACATGAATTAATACAACAAAAAACTAATGAAAAACAAATAAACATAATTCTTTAAAATTATTTCTATTCATTTTGGAGTTTCATTCAAATAGATATGTTGTTCATAATAATTTATATGATTTTTAGTGTTGAAATCCTGTAGAAATGAATATGGTGATTGAAAATGAATTGTTCACCTTTGTTGGTAAATCCCATCTAGATGTTTTATATTCACAACTCAATTATAAGAATAATTCATTAGTATAATTAAAATTATCAGTTTTTAGAAACAAAGGAACTCAATAATATATATGATTACTAGATTAGTATAGAAAAAAATATTATATTTAATGGTAGATGTTAAATATTTGGAATGAAACATAATATGGATTTATTAATATTGGAAACAAATATTTTCACTGCCTTTTTATTTAAATTTATTAATGATTGTAAAATATGAAATGCACATTTTCAAAAATTGAAATACTAATCCTGAGTATTATAAATTTTACTTTTATAATATATTTAATATATAACTGAAGTTAAAAACCATCATGTATTGGGTTTTTAATTTCAATTTTTTTTAACTGATGTTTAAGGAACCCCAGATCACTTTTATGATTTTTATTGACTAATTTATTTCAAAATCATTCTATAAAAGCATGTTCATGAAAAATCAATGTTAATAGTCCTTGTATAAAACTATTAACATTATTTTTAATTCATGAACTGATGTTAAAAGTATATTTTTATGTCTTTGTTTCAAAAAAATATATTAAAATTCATTACCATGCTATATCTCTTTTTCCAATCTTCGACTTGACTTTTCTTGGAGATAAAATAGACTTATATATCCAATGTTCTGGGCATCGAAAGCACAAATTATCTATGAGATATCTTAGAGAAGTTAAAATTTTTATGAACATTACTTTTGATCTGTTACTACATTTGAGTTTCATGAAATGTCAAATCAAAGAATAAAAAGTTGTATAAATAGTAAATATTCTTATTTTTTGGAACAAATTGGCATAAAAATTTAATTTTATAGACCCTTATTGAAAAACATGATGTGAAAAGACTTTTAATTTTCCAATTTTTATGACTTAATCTTTTGATCCCTAAGTACATTTTACATCCACAACTAGTGAAAATGATTCTTGGGAAAAGAACTAAAACATTCATTAATATATAACTCATGGTTTTTAAAAAAAACTGATTTCAAGAGTGACTTTTAATGTCAGTTCCTTAAAAACACTGATGTTAGAAGTAATTTATGAGAAGTTTTATCATCAGGTATTAAGTAACCAATTATAAAAGTATGATTTTATCCTTTTTTTAAAAATAAAAAATGGGAATAGACTTCCATGATGACTCGTAATCCTATTTTTTCTAACTGATTTTATAAGATATATGTTTACATCCATTTTTGAACAACCAACATTAAAACCCCTCATTGAATACTTTTAACATAAATCAAGTTGAATCGAAATTAAAATGATGAGGTTGATGAAATTTTTTCAAATGGTGGTTGTTGGTGATGCTCTTAAGGGATGATATGAGGATGGACAACATTAGGTGCTCATCTAGGGAAATCTATTCATTCCTTTAGTGATGCATGAAGTGGTTCCCTAGAAGCTTTGAATTTTATACTTGGTGGTACTTCTTAGAGTTAAATAGAATTTTTATCTATGAAGAATTATTTTTAATGTACGATTCTAAATTTCACAGCTATATAGTTTTTTTATTAGTGACTTTTCAACTAGAATGTGAAGGTTAAGCATCATCTTTATAGTCGTTTTCTAAATCTTCTTATTACCACCCATTGGATGTGGGATGATTTTTTATGGAATTCATCACATGTTTTCCTATATATTAAGGTGGATGTGGTTATAAATGGGAGATCATTTTCTGATTGATGATGTAATATCTTTTCATAGTGACGAATGAGTCTATCTCAACAGAGGTGTTTTCAATGAAGTACCTAGAGATGATTGTGAGAATTCATGGGGTTCCAAAAATGATTAACTCTAATTATGATTCATTTTTATCTCATGTGGTGTGTAGGGGTCTTTAGAATTATTTTCAATATCATTTATTCCATATAACATCTTTTCATCCACACATGGATGAATAAATAGATTCGAATAACTATAATATATGGGACATGTTGTGATCACATAATCATGGTTTTTTTTGTAGATGGGTTTGTCCACTACCCATAGTAGAGTATCTCTAAATCAAAATTAATCACTCCGCTAATGGTATAGAACCATTAAAATCCATGTATGATCAACCATTTTGATCTATGTGTTGTTGTAATAAGGGGTTATATTTAGCAATTCGTTGAGTTTAATTGTTGTAGAGTACTATGAAGTATGTATATGTTATCTATGAGAAACTAAATATGGAAATGATAATCAGAACTCCATTAATAATAATATGTGGAATTAAATACATTTATATGTTGGATATAACATGTTTTTGATGGTGTCTCCTCATAAGGTTATTGATTTTTGGCCATGGGAATAACTATTCACTAGGGTCTGTTGGGCCTTTAGAGGTTGTAGATCTTGTTTGGGATGTGAGTTGTTAGTTAGAAATACCCTTATATATGATATAGATTCTTGATTTATTCCATATATCCAATATTTGTTTATTTCTATATAATGACTCTAACATCTTCGTGTGTGGGGGTCAAGATGTTGATGATGGTGTGACCTTCATGGATCGATCGGTCTAGATTAAAGACTGTTGGAAGAAGAAGATATATGGGTGTGATATAACTTTGGTTCATGTAATGTGGATACATGGTGTCTTATATGATATAACTTATGTAATAGATTCACAAATACATGATTAATACCATGATTTATTATTATTCTTTATTTGTTTTTCTTTTTTTTGAGATGATGTGTTTGATCTTATGTTGATATATAATTTTTTTATCTCCTTTTTTATTCAATATTAAATTATTATAGACTCTTTCCTCTTGTTACATTAGTTATAAATATGTTATAAAAGGATCCTTGATAGGTATATTGATGGGTAAATTTTTTTATCTACTTTATTATTCTAATGGGGATTGTTTTAAAGTACCACTTATGATAATTTTTTGAGGGGTATCTGATATTGGGAATCATATTTCCAAGGGCCTTACAAATGTATATTATGGGGGCATAGATGTATCTTGAGGGATTTTGGATGATATATAGATGTAGAAAATAGTTTTTACCTTTTTTGAGGTTAGTAAAACCTAGTGTTCGGCATGTTGGTGGCCATATTGAAGCAATTATGGAATCTTTACCATGGGGGAATTCTATTATCGTTCAAGAGATATTTTAGTGTGTATGTGGTAATAAAAGTTTGGTGCTGGAGTGGACTAAAGTGTTGGGAACAACCTATCAAGAATTATTCCAGGGTGAGTTTCATTAAGGGTTCATCTGTGAGGAACAAGGAAGAGAAAATTACATGATATGTTGTTTTGGTGGTGTAAATTTGGTCCTCAAACTCGTTGAGTCACCCTTAATGGCATTAGAAGAACATGTCTCATTGCATTTTAGTGGTGGGAATATTGAGAGTAGCATGGATTTTGTTTTCAAATCATGACACATTGGAGGACAAGATATTGATCATTGTTGTTTGACATGATTTCAATGGTCAGTGAGCTTTGGTGTTTTAACTCCTTGAAAACAGGGTCCAACATTGACCAAGGGCACCACAATAATGTGGGGAGTTCACCATATCAAGGTAATAGATTTTGATATAGCAATATAATGGGATGTTATAAGTGACCATGGTTCATATTTTAAATAATTATGGTAATCTATAGCTGACCTCTATGCCTCAGATCACCCACCCATTAAATATTTTTTAGATTCGAACACCTTTCTCCATCCGAATCAACATTTCATAGAAAAGGTACTCTATTTTATCATATCTTCCTAATTTTAAAAATTATATCTTTTAGAATCCATTGGGGGATGGGGTTACATCTATTTTAAGAATAGAAGTTATCTATTCTTGATGTTGGTTGTCATGTTTTCATAATAGAGGAATTCATTTGGTTTTTATAGATTTTTTTTAACGGTGGTTGTTCTTTGATTTTACATTATTTCTCAGATAATATTGAATTTCGAATCATGATATTAGATTTATTAAATATCATTTTTTGAATGTTCATGTGTGAATTAATTATAATTTATATCCTTTTACATGTGGGTCTAATTGAACTTAATATGATATTAATTAAGAAAAATAAATATCTTCTTGATTTACTATTAAATAATTTGTATATTATAATAAATATGAATAATTATATAATTATATTGTTTAATTTATTTATTGGTGTTAATGAAATTCAATCTGATAAATTTATTGTCATTATTTCCAGGATTTTTTATATATTTAATTGAATGTAGTATCTTTAAAGGTTATGCATCATTACATATAGAAATATTTTTTTAAGAAATAATTTTAACGCATGTTACAGTGTTAACTAGCATTTCCCATATAATGATTTTTTATTATAATCCCTTCATATAATGAATTCAAAAGTGAAATATCTCATGGTTAAGATAATTATTTTTCTCTTAGGAAATTAAATTAAAGGTTTAGTTTGGATAGTTATTTTCGTTCATGTTCCCATCCTTTAGCAAGATATTAAATATGATAATATGAAATATATTTTTGAGAGTTTTGTCATTTTTTGGGTTTGAAATGTATCGTTTCTTTAAAATATAGAGACTACAGTCCAAATGATTATATCCAGTGAAAGAGGCATGTGATGTTTTTCTAAAACTTATCTTAGATTTGGCCTTATGAAATAATATATGAAATTAAGTTTATATTTAGCTATGGTTAGCTAAATATATTTTTTTACTTATTTATATAAAATATCCTTATTAAATTATTTTATTTAATATGAAATAAAAATGTTTTCTTATCATGAATAAATATTTTGGGTGGAACAAGACCATTAATTATTGTAGGTTTCTTGAATTCCTCAATTCCAGGGGTTTTGTGCATTCCATTGTGTGAGGAAAATAAATTTGCTTGTATGTTTTCTCATGATATTTATAGTCATTTCTGGATTGACAAACTTACGTGTATATAATTATTTGACAAGAAATGGGCTGAAGGAACACATATATTTTGATATTTTATTTAATGTGTGATGGGTTAGGTTCCTAGAATATAAATATAGTATATGTTGATAAAGACATGATGGAAAATTCTATGTGCGTTGTTGTAGACAATAATGCATTTAGGACTAGTTCATAGTAGGGATTTCTCATCAATATGTAATTAATCCAGACTGACTATTTCTTAATTATTTTTCAATACCTACATAGTGGCCCATGGAATATATTATGTTTCCTTTATTATTTTCAATTGTTAAATGTAGTTCATGCTATTTATAGTCTGTTGATCCTATAGATAGTAGATTCTATTGAGTCCTAGAGTACCCAAATGATTAAGAAATATGGAATGAACTAATAAATGAATGGGGTTGGTTCTTTGTGTTCACAAATAATTATGTCATATTTGAGAACATAATAATGATAGATAATAGTATCATCCACAATTAACATAAAAATATTAAAATTTTAATCTTGGTAAATTCCCTTGTGAACTAATTAATTGAAAATTAATTAATAATCAACATGATGACCTTATGTTTTTTGAACTAAAATCCTTAGTACTTGCAGCTAGGGATATTGTGCAAAACTATAAATATATGATTATAAGTATAGAGAGATTCCCTTGGGGTGTTTTTATGATATTATTTTACATTTTCTTATTTCATAGGCTACCCCACATAAGTCGATAGGGAAACTAAAAACCAAATGATTTGAGGGGTGTTTTCAGTAACTTCTTAGATGGTAAGGTAATGGATGGATGACTTCTATATCTCCCCCACTCTCCCTATATACGTAGATGAGTAGTAGTATCCCTGAATAGAATTTATTATGGTATAATGTGTGTTCATACCAAACATGTGATAGATCAAGGTTTGTAGTAACATTATGCGTGGGAAATAACATCATGAGTTATAAAACATACTTATATTCTCACATTGTGGTTTTTTATTTCCAAGGATATACATGCATGAGTTGTGATGGATTTTGGTATAATTAATCGTCACAAGCTATGTTGACTTCTAGACATACAATTGGTTACTATTAGGGTAAGATTATGATGAGATATTAGGATACACAAGATGTATTAATGGAACTGATACTATTGTGTGTGGAATATAATTATTTATCAGATGGATGAGAACCAGATTTTACCATTAGGTTTTAGAGATGTGAAGGTGTGGTGTCTACAATTGTATATATATATTTTTTTGAATAATTTAATTCATTTCATTATTTAGTATGAGATACATCTAGTGGATTGGAAAAAACTAATATACATTTTTGGGTAAAGGTTTAGTTTCATTTTTTTATTCATTTGGATTAAGTAGGAATCTTTCAAATTTTACATGATATTATATAGGGAGGATCCTACTGGGTATCCATGTTATGGTCACCATATATACATATATGAACTATTTATTAGGTTGGTAAGAACATGTTAGAAGTCGGGTTATATTTTCCCCATACATCTTGGATTTTTTTTGATTTCCATTCAGTCTATGCATGATATTTTTAGTTGTTAGTCCTTATTATCTCTTACTCATTATTTTATATAGAAGGTAAATCTTCCCATGTGTGTGTATAATATATCATTAATTCTAGTTTCCAGCTAGTGTCCTATTGAAGGTGTGTTTCTGGAGTTATTAATTATCTTCCATTACTTTCAAACCATATGGGGAAACATTGGCAGGATGGGGTCATTAAATTTATACATGTGTTAAGGAAACAAATTTTTATACTGTAATATTTTCCCAAGATTACATGATTGATCTAAAATGATTTTAATTTATGTAAACCTGATGGTTTAGTTTAGTTTGGATCTAGAATAATCATTAGTCATTCATTTCTTCTATATCAGTAATATTTTTCAATTTTTTGGTTTAGATATGTGTCCTTACCTGATTTTAACATTAATAAACTATCCCAACTAATATCATAAAAACCCAACCTTAACATGGTCATCAGGTCTTGGCCTACCAGTTACCACCAGTTGCCTCGAAAACACATGGTTCCCATCCATTGGACCACCCATGTACTCGAACGTGTCATCTGACTAATGGATTTCCCCATAGGCCAACACATGTTCTTTCCATGGTTTTTTTCCTCCCTGACACACACCCTGGGAAACATCATAGAATGTCACGTATCCCGATCACTACTCCATGCCCAAAACACTTAACTATGGAGTTCTAGTTTGGTAGCCTCCAAAAAAAGTTCACCTTGTTTACATAAGTCATATCACTTAGTCCTTCAACCTTTTATTATTATGGGGTGTTACATTCACCCCCATATGGAACAATATATTCATTGTGGACGCTACATCTTTACCAAGGTAGTGCACTAAACATAAGGCTGCATTCCTCCTATGATACCACTTTGTGATGTCCTAGACCTAGATGCTACATAGTAGGTGCCCCGAGCCTGGTGGGACTCATGGCCTCAAGCTCATCTCCCCAAACACTAGTGTCTACAAACTAGAAGAAAGGGAAAAGGGTGTGTTTGTGGGGAGACTATTCCTTCATTACCAATGTTTATAAGAAATGATAACAGTAAACAATGGTAAATATTTGAAGTAATATAAGTAAATAGAAGGCGTTTGAAAATCGAGATAATAGTAACAATAACTGAAATAAGTAGTATAACTTACAACAACTAATGATGATATGTCATGTATCCAAAAAAACTAGAAAACATTGATAGTAGAGAACATGCATAACACATTCCATAAATGTACAAAGTAAATAAAATGACCATCCAAAGCATCCCAAGCTTTATCTCAAAAACCTACTATCAAGATCCATATTAAACATCTGTAAATCAAGTGTTTGAAGAAGTATTATTTCCCTTATAGAATCCTTCATTCATGTAAACTATTCTAGGCACCAAATTGCACCCAAAGAGTGTGTGAGATTAAATTGTATGGTCCGCCATAAATGATATATATAACATCTGTCCCATGTAATGTAAATTTAATAGTGTAAAATAATTGATAAATAATGTAATGATGCACAATGTAACTAAAGTCTGATGTACATAATTTATCCATCGAATAGTGTCTAAACAAAAGGAGTCCTTTAATTGATTATTACCAGTTTATAAATATGTCACATGTTAAATATATTGAATGTTCTATGTTATGACAAGGAAAATTATAATGACATTTAATAATGACGTTACAAGGTAATAACTAAGGAAACATAGACCTAAAGGTTTTCCAACTCTATAAAAATAGAATCCTGGAAAAAGGTAAGAGGGTAATCCAAGGAACATATTCTAAGGAATTACAAAATAACATGCCTACTGAATCCAAGGTGATCATATATGGTAAAATGGGGATAAGAAATGACTGGGCCCTATAGTATTTAACCCTGGAACCTACTTATCAATGTGAGATCCAATGAGTTTATCTGAGGAATCCATTAATACTATGTGAGGGGTCCTATGGTGTCAAATCGAGAATCCTATAGTAGACAAGGATCGGGATCCATGTGGGTCTCAAACTATGAAAACTATATCCTTGAATGAAAAATAGGCTCATGAGTGCTCAATATATTCCTTGATATGAATCCAATGCATTCTAGAGTTATGACACACCTAGTTAATTATGAAGTTAGGTAATATTTCATTTGGTTCAATCCATTGATTTCATTAGTGTTATAAGTTTATGTAGAATGTAACCTTTTAATCATGTCATAATTAATCAATATGTCCATTAGGTTTAAGCCTTTCCTTTCATTTGTGTTACAAAGACAAGTAGTATGCAACCATTATTGATTCCATTGATGAAATATTCAATAATTAAATTTCATTCTTCTACCATGAATTAAGGTGTTGAAGGGGTTCTAGAAACATGGAACCTATTAATCATTCACATTTTTTCAGGTCAATTTATATACATAGTACAAATTCCAATTTCCATATCACATTTATTTATCATGTTGAAGCACATACCTTAGGCAGGTCAAGTTAAAGGGACATGTTACTTTCCATTCATCATTAAATGAAATATGAATCATTTTTTATAAAGAGGCCTACCATTAGTGTGGTAATGCTCGAGTAAATATGAAAAAATGGATCATAAGTGTCAGAAAACTAAAAACTCAAAAATGGAATATCATGCTATATAAGATGTTGGGAATTGTGGGCATAAACATAATCAACCAATCACATATATGGAAGTATCATAATCATACTGTTCTAATTATTACAATCATGAAAAATAAATTGAATAAACCACAAAAATAAAAATATGTGGACCCTACATGATAATTTCAAAATCAATAAGCTTGAGGGGTGAGTTATTGACCACAAACATTAGCGTTGTATGATCCTTCCTCTTTGATATAGACTATTGATTTTTCTAATAACTGTGTAGATTTGTGAAAAGGGGAAAAAATCTCACGCAATGACAACTGGGTCGAGGGAAAGAGATGAGAAGAATAGATAAAAATGACTCGATTATTTACCATTGCCCATCTAACATGATGAATGATAGCACAATCGAATCCTGAATACCAGATAACCCTGGAACCCTATCCAATTCAAGGATACAACATTCATAGGTTTAGACCCATATAGATATTTATCCTTATCTATTTTTGGATGCCTGGTATTCCCCCATAGGATCCCTCACATATTTTTAAAGGATGCCTCAAATACAATCCTAGGATTTATTATTGACAAGTAGGCTACATGGTTAATGCCCATAGGTCCTAGTCACTACTTAGACCTGTTTTACCTTGGATTATCACCTTGGATTCAGTAGACTTATTATTATGAATTTTTGTGGAATATGCTCCTTGGATAACACTATTAACCTTATAAAGGATACATTTATTACTAAGTTAGTAACCCTTGAGGTCTAAATTTTCTTCTTTATTACATTTTAACTTCATTATTAAATGACATTACAGGTTTCATTGTCATAACATAAAACCTCCACTATTTTTATCATGTTTCTTATTTATAACCTGATAATAATCAATTAATGGAATTGTTATGTTCAGATGCCAGCCAAGTGGTAAAGTAGGTAACTGGGTATTTAGTTGAATTGTGCTGCTTTAAATTATAGTCCCATGCTTGCACATGGTTACATATCTATTACACGAGCCAGATATCATAGAAAATATTGGTGGTGTCCCACTGGGATTTACCTCACAACCTCACCAACCACTATTTGGAACCCATAGTAAATTTATTGAATGCAGGTGTTGATAAGGGGAGAATATGTCTTTGAACACTTGATTGATTAATGATTAGTATGGGTTTAGAGTGTAGTTGACCAAGCCAATGCTCGGTATACTTGGGATTGTATTCTTGTTTCCTTTATATTTTTTAGAACAAGTTTTGTATGATTTACTGTCTCCGTGTTTTCCAATTTTTCTAGATACATGAAATACCATCATCGATTGTTTTTTGTTATTCATGTTATTTCAATTATGGTTTCTGTTGTGCCTTATATTTTTGTATATTGACTTTGATATTTACCTCTGTTTATATTTATCCAATTCTCTACACTTTGGTAATGGGGTCATAGTCTCCCCATACACACACCATAATCCCCCACTATTTGTCAGAAACTACTAGAATTTGGGGAGATACACAGGAGGACATGTGGTCCATTAGGTTTGGGAACCTACGAAGTGGAATATAGGCCCATGATATCAAATTATCTAATGGATCACACATTATTATAAATAGGTTTTAGCCTTACTAGATCATGTTTCAAGTAGTCTGTGGATGTCATAAATTTTTTCCATTTCTATTTTTTGATTCATGTATCAATGTTTGATTTGTTTTAAATATAATTCATTCTTAGATATTTATACTATATTTGGAATATTATGTTTTATTTTACCCATGGTATTGGGATATTTAATAGTGTTTCCTTTTCTTCCCAAGAATAAAGGGGACATTACTTACCATGTATAATTTTATATACCCTTAGGGATAGTTTCCACCATGTTTTCTTTAAACTTGGTATTATGGAAGACACATAACACTGATATCCATAAAGAAGGTGTTATGTTGGATTAAGGTTATGAAAAAGTTGTATCATAACTTGTTATTATATTAAGATAGAGTTTAGTGTTATAATTGTTGAGGATTGAACTAATTTTTGACACTGAACACTATCTTTTATGTTTAACTTTTGATGCATTATCGATTGGTTGGGTAAGATGTAAAGGGGAATTTTGATCTAGCCAAAGCCCTAAAATGTCTAATGAATGTGATTAAGTGGAGAATTTATATTTTCATGTTAATGTTTTTGGTTCGGTATTTTCATAAACCTTTATTCACAAAATTTTTATTATAAGAATTAAGAAAATTGAATGAAAATCGGAAAAATAATTTTTTATACATTCCATTACATAAGATTAACAGTTAATTTTGTAATTATTAAGATGACATGTGGATAATTTTTTTTTTGTATTATAGGTTGTTGAGGTACAGATAGAGGCTCCAATTATTTTTAGCTTGTGTATCTCTGAGAGGACAATCCATGGAGGAAAATGTTTCTTATGTTTAACTAGTAGAACCTACCAAAGTACAAATGATTCATCTTGATTGAGTGTAGAGTTATTTGTAAAGGAGACTGATATTACTTTTTGATTGATTCATGTGTTGAAAAAGGAATAGATTTTATTAATTATTAGTTTATTCCATGATTTAAATTGATAGAGGTGGGTATTTTACCTTAGGAATCAGAATGAATCAATGGTTTCTTTTGCGATGTACATGATTCTATTTCATATTGAGTTCTTATGTTTTATTTTAAAGGTGGAATGATGTCTAATGTTTATCACCATCTATGATGGTATTTATAGTGTCAATGTTTGGGGTGATGTTCACAAACCATCTTCTATATTTTCTTAATTTCTTATTTGGAAAAGTTGTGATACAATTTAATTTTGAGGTGGATTTTTATCAAGATATTCAAAATAATTTTTATCTCTATCACCTTGATAAAACATAAAAAGGTTAACTATATCTACCCATACATTATGAATAAAATTCACCTTTTGAATATATAAACATATAGTATTTTTTAATGTAGTATTATATAAAACTCATGGACCACATTATAAAGATAAATAATACTTGATTGTTTTAATTTTAAAATAAAATTTATAGAATATATATTATCATAAAATTGAAATTGTTAAAATGGTATTTTTGAAAATAAAAAAATCATTTATAAGATATTTTATATATTCTTAGTTTCCTAGAATAATCACACCCATATAAACCATTGTAACAGAGACTCCAATCAATATTAATATAGATTTTTTTTGGAAAATAATGAATAGAAAAACTTATGTGGTATTTGAGTGAATGATTGTGGATGTGAATTGGATGTATTTATAAGAAGTAACATTATGATAGTCTGAATATTGATAAAACCACTAAAAGTGTTCCCATATTTTAGTAATTGTAACATGATTGTTTGAATATTAACATGAATAATAGAAGAATAAATATGATAAAATAGAAAATAGTGAACTTATTTGATAAGAAAATTAAATAAATTGCTAAATATATGATAGTAAATGTTTAAAATAATTAAATATTAATTATCAGTTTTGAAAAAAATATGTTATATTTTTATTAAAATATAATATTATTTTTAATTTAAAATTTTTAAATAATATATTATTTTCATATAATGTATTAATATAAAATACCTATTTAAATATAAACAACAATACAATTTTATAAAATAACATGTAACATTAATTAGGTTCATAAATGTAGTAATGTTGTACAATATTTTGTTCATTAAATAAAAATATAATTTTTTTTAAAAATTTTATATATATAGAATTGTTTTTTTAAAAAAATATTTTATTTTTTGATAAATCGTATCAAAATTATTCTTGGTTGATTTTGTTTTGTAATGATTCTGAAAATGATGAATTTTTGGGGAATAATAAAAATGATAAAATACGGTATTTTACATTAAATGGTAAATAAATTATTAATTTTATATTATTTGCTTTAATAGGCCATTATTTATCCTCACATGCACATATAACTACATATTGTAAACAAACCATCACTCTTTTAGTCATGAGTAAAAAAATAATCTAATGGGTATTACATTCAAAAACTCCCATCATATCCCCTTTTAAAGACCACTATTGCAACACCCCACATTTTTCAAAAAATAAATAGAAATGCATAGAACTTTGGTTAATTAGATACATTTACTAGACTTTAAAACCTAACTTTTCCACTTCTATGTTTTGAATTTCATGAAACGGTCATCTACAATTGTGTTTAGTATGTTATTTGAAGTCTATTGGAACCAACTTGATTCTGGAGAATAGTAAAATACCCTTATGAATAGTAATATGAATAGTAACATGACCATAATGAATAGTAAATTGTGTTATTATTTTATTTTCTTATGTATATAATATAATGACATTTTGATTAATTTTTCAATGTGATATAAAAGCAGTTATAGTTTTTAGATAATTAATTTTTGAATTAATTATGATTTTATTATAAAAATAAATTAAAAATATTTATAAAATTACTTTCAAAAAATGTAATTCATTTTTGAAATCTACACGTAGATAAATGGTTAGGGTGAATTTTGGGAATTTTTCTGAAACAGTTGATTTTTTGGTGAATAGTAAAAATGCAGTTTTTAGATTTGGTGTGTTAATGATATCATTAATGATGTCATAATGATGTCATAAATCTGTTCTACATGTGTATAGTTAAATAACATGTGAGGTGTCCCATGTGGATTATACCATGGGAAAATACCATGGGCAAGCCCATGGTTTGAAAATACCACCCATGAGGTGTCCCTTTGAAATTATTAAAATATTCCCTTACTTTTCCTATAAATACCAACATATGCCTTCATTAACATCATTCCCAATACCTCCTCAACGAAGCTCTGGTCTCATTTCCTTCCTAGTGGTCCTCCATTGGTTTCCTCATGCCCCTAATGTCTCAACCTTCATGTTCAAAGGGTTACACTACAAGGAAATAAAATTCCCAATTTCACTCTTTTTCCATTCATATTCTCTTTATTGTGATATAACATTAAAGTATTCATACCATGATCTTATTTCATTTTCATTCCTAATAAACACTATATTACTATTCATTTTTTTATTTGTGACCCTTGTCCCCTCCCTTTTTACTATTTTTTCTAAATCCATGTTGCATAGCCGTTATGCTGCCACATTTTTGTAAGGGATTTCTCAATTATTATTTTATTTAGAGTTACTTTCTCATTATTTAATCATCTATTATTACCCAAGTGGCATTAAATCTCTAGAAATAATATATATTCTGGGTGTTCTCATGTTCATGGAAAATTCATCATCATTATTTTTCTACTCTTCCACTTATTCAAGGAATAAAAACTATGTCTGTGATGTGTCGAATTGCCGTCATCATAGATGATGTGAATATATTATTCATTAACTCATTCTAATATAGTTATGAAACAATTTTCATCGTTGAAAAAAGTTATAATATTTATATTATTTCTCATCCATGTTTTTGGAATTATTTTTTAATCATGGTTTAAATTTATAAAATGAAATGAGGTCATTATTATCAAAGAACCACTAATATGATCCAAACGAACATCATTAATGTTTTAACTTATAAATCATCCTCATTAAAGAATTAAAAATGATAAATGTCATAATTTATGATACTGTATATATGTAAATACTACTCCATTCCAATTCTGGTGTCTCACTTCTAATCAACAAGAACATCCATCAAGAACCAAACTTGGAAGTCATGTAAAGAACTCACCCAAAACAGTGCAAGAGGAAAACTACTGACAATTAATGGGTGAATTGATGTTATGAAATGATCATATATGTTGTTATAAACATGAAAATGTTTCTATAAAATATTAATAAAACTATTTTAACAATTATACAAGAGATTTAAACCAGTTAAATGTAATACAAACTTGAGGTAAGGGAATTATTAACATGATTTCCATTCTCTGGGTTCTCATTCTACCTCATTATTTATGTGATATTTAAATTGTTTTTGTGATGGGTTATATTTATATTATTTTTTATTATGTGTATTTACAGTATATATACATAATCAATCCACTCTATTAAGTCACTCTTCAATTGTATGATATTTAAAATGGTATTTTCGTTAAAAATAATCTTTTTAAATTCGGTTTTACGAAATACAAATGAAATGTTTGTATGGAATTATTCATATTATTTGATTATGTTTTTGTCCTTGTGAATTACTTATGATTAAAGGTGGGACCTAAATCTCCCTCCAATTCATTGGGTATGATAATGTTGTAGGTCGGCCGTATGGTTACTCCAAGTGTACAGGTTATAAAAATAGTAAGGTAACCGATATGGTTACAAATTATAAGGTAGCTGAGAGGGTTATAAGATTATGTATGTAATGCCCCAGGATACCTCTTCGATTATATTTATGTTCTCATGTTTTTTTGGATCTTGTTTAAATCTCATGTTACACAAAGTAATTATGTATGGGTGACAAGCATGTCTTTTGTAAAAGATTTCATGGGTTACGAGTATTCAGGGACTAATGTGCTCTTTCCTTCATTTCCATCCCTAACGGAGCTTTTGTGCTCATACCAAGTTTTTAAGTGATTTTCACAGGTTAATGGATGTTTAATACAAGGAACTAATCCTTGTTTAATTTTCAATAATTGTCAAGGAGTCATGTTTATGTTTTAATGAATAATATTTTTAAAAAATGGAAACTGTTTTTATGGCATCAACCGTGTAATAACGTGTAATATTATGAATGAATTGTCCCAATTCTATGAAGCTATAAACATGAAAATATCCTCAATGTAAAAGGAAGTGTTTTATTGACTAAATTCAAGATTATTTATGTAATACGGTCGGGTCATTATAGTTGGTATCAGAAGATGGATTAGATAACTTTATGGGTTAGGGTGATGTTAATAGAATACCATAAATTATTTTCACTCTATGATTAATTTGAAATGTTATACCATTTCAAGAGTACCATGTTGCTTCATCTAAGACATGTTTGTTCAGAATGGTTGTCTGCAGAAGTAACAAGGATGCTAAAGAGGAGAGGCACCGACAAAATGACATCCTTCTAAAACTACAATGAGGAATTGTAGGGATTAGAACCGGGAAGTTTGTGACAGTAATGGATCAACTAAGGAAAGAAATAAATGGTGGTGGAATCCATGAAAGAGAACCAATAGATGTACCACAATGTTACATGATAGTAATGTAACATTTTATTAGACAACATCCTCTTGAATTCAATGGATATTCTGACCCAGTAGTAGCTGAAGGATAGAACAAAGCTTTTGAAATTATATTTGATGTTATGGGATGTTTAGACAATCAAACGGTAATTATAAACATTTATCATTTTGAAGGGGAATTTGATTTGTGGTGGTCATTGTTATGGAATATCAGGGGTAGAGAGTATTTTGATTCCTTAGAGTGGGAGGAATTTTAAATTATTTTCCTTGAAAAATATTTTCCTAAGGTGGTGCGACACAGGATGGAGAAGAAATTCCTTGAATTGAAACAGAAAGAGGATGATTCAATGGCTGTGAATGAAGTTAACTTCACACGACCCAAGATGTATGGCCCAAATCATATTATGGATCCTAATGGCAAAATCAACTGCTTTTACTCCGGATTTATGCCAAGGTATCGAAGGGCATTGGCCTCTTGTGAATTCAAAAGCTATGAGAAAATTGTCCAATGTGCGGAGAGGGTATAGATGGAGTTTTTTGATGATCACGTGAATTTTGGAAACAAAGATAAGAAGAGGTCCAGTTCGAAATAAGTGGTTAATAATCGATCAATGAAATTCAATGGTAATAAAATCCAATTTCTAGTTTGTGAAAAGTGCGGCAAGAAACACCCAAGGGAATGACTTCGAAAAAATGTGAAGTGTTTTAAATGTTGTAAGTTTGGGAATATTCCTTGAGATTTCAATAAAAATGATCCTAAGACTAATCCTGATAAGAAATCACTAAAGTGTTTTAAATATGGTGAGATGGGTCACTATGCAAATGCCTGCCCAAAGAGAGATCTGAATGATGCAAAGAATTTATAATACAAGTAGAAAGGTGTAGTGAGATCCTCTGCGACTACATCAGCAGATGTCAGGCCATCCAGTGAAGTTGTATCAGGTACATTGTTTGTTAACTCATATTTTTCTAATTTTCTGTTTGATATGGGGCCTACACATTCCTTCATCTCTGAGGAATTTTCTTTTAAATTGGAAATATCACCTCAACCAATGTGACATGAACTTGTTGTTAAAACGCCAGGGGGAAATTTTATAGCAAAGAGGAATTATAAGAATATTTATATTGTGTTCTGCGGAAAGAAATTACCTACAAACCTTGTTGTTTTATCCCTTTTCGAGTTTGATGTTCTTCTGGGAAAGGACTGGCTTTTTGATTATCATGCTAAGATTCACTATATAGGTAAAGAAATGTTTTTTAAAAATATTTTCAGTTTGTATACAAGAATGAACCCATACAATTGATAACATATTGGGAAGCTGAGAAACTATTTAAATATGGAAATGAAAGTTATCTTTCTCATATTTTTGAAAGCAATTGAACTATTCAAATTAATGATGTGCTAGTGGTAAATGAATAACTTTCCATTTTTCCTGATGAGTTACCCAGTGTCATACCTGATCAAGAATTTGAATTCACAATTGAATTAGTTCCTAATGGTAAAACAAATTCAAACCCCCCTTATCGTATGGCTTCAATAGAACTTTTGGAATAAAATAATCAGTTACAGGATTTTCTTGACAAAGACATCATTTGTCCTAGCACCTCACCATGGGGAGACCATATTTTTTTGTTAAAAATAAAGAGGGTTCCATTTGACTTTTCATTTATTATAGAGATCTTAATAACATCACTATTAAGAAAAAGTATACATTGCCTCATTTCAATGACTTGTTTGATCAGCTCCAGGAAGCTCAGTACAATTTCACAACTGACTTGAGATCCAGATATCATCAACTAAAGGTGAAGGAGGATGAAATCCTAAAAAGAGCCTTTCATACTAGATATGGGCATTATGATTTTGTAGTTAACATGTTTGGATTAACTAATGCACCTGTTGTATTCATTAATCTTATGAATAAAGTATTTCATGAGTTCTTGGATAAGTTTTTGGTTGTATTTATTGATGACATTCTGGTATTTTATAAAATATAGAGAAGCATAAAAAACATCAAAGGGTTTTTTACAAACATTAAATGAAAAGAAACTATATGTAAATTTCATCAACTGTGATTTTTGTTTGCAACAGATTTCATTTCGTGGGCATATTGTAAATAAGGAAGGAATAACAGTTGATATGCCCAAAAATGTACTTGATGAATGGAAAAGACCCACAAATGTTATAGAGATTAGTAGTTTTCTTGGGTTAGAAGGATATTACTAATAGTTTGTTTTGAACATTTCAAGTTTATCTATCCCGATAACTAAGTTAACATGAAAAGGGGATAAATTTGTTTGGACAGAAGAATGTGATGTTTGTTTTCAAGAACTGAAGAAGAGATTTGTTAATGCTCCAGTTTTGGCCTTACCTTCCTAAAATAGTGAGTTTTCATCTATAGTGATGCTTCATTAAAAGAAAATTGGTTGTGTTTTGAGGCATAATGATGAGTTAATTTAATATGCATTGTGACAACTTAAACCTCATGAGATAAGTTATCCCACACATGATTTGGAATTGGCATCTGTGGTTTTTGATCTAAAAATTTAGAGTCATCATCTATACATTATTAAATGCCAAATATATACTGAACATAAAAGTATAAAGTAAATATTCACTTAGATGGAATTAAACATGAGGAAGAGAAGATTTCTAGAATCGATAAAGGATTATGACTGCACAATCAATTACCATCCTGGGAAAGCTAACAAAGTGGTGGATGCCTAAAGTCGAAAAAATCATGAATCATTAACCATGCTACATTTGAAATATGATCCCCTGATTAATGATATGATGAATTTATGATTAGAAGTTGTTTGTTCAGGGAATATATCTATTTTGATTCAGGTTTCAGTGCAGTCTTTGTTGTAATATAGAATTAAGAGAGTGCAGAAGGAAGACCGTGAGATACAGAAAAAGGTAGAATTGGTTAAAATGGGTATGTTTCCAGAATTTAACCTTGATAATAACTGTATCTTACGATTTCGAAAAAGGTTGTCTGTGCCTTGTGATTCCCTGTTAAAGAAATAATTATTGTGTGAATCTCATAGTTCTCCATTTTCAGTTCATCCTTGTAGTACTATGATGTACAAACACCTTCAAAAGTATTATTGGTGGGATGGAATGAAAATACATATCGTTGATTTTACCATGAAATGTTTAAAGTGTCAATAGGTTAATGTAGAGTAGTAGTTACTGAAGGGTATGATTCAGCCTTTTCCAGTGCCATAGTGGAAATGGTAGAATGTATCCATGGACACTGTGGTGGGATTACCAAAGGCTTCTTGAGGTAACAATGTGATTTGGGTTATTGTTGATTGGCTAATAAAGTATGCACATTTTCATTCTATTGGAGATTCAACGACTTTGGATTAGCTATCTCAATTGTACCTCAAGGAGATTTTCAGGTTAAATTGAGTTCCTCTTTCCATTGTATCTGACAGAGATCATAGGTTCACTTCTAACTTTGGGAAGGGACTTCAGAAGTCGGTGGGCATAGAGATAAATTTTAGTACAGATTTTCATCATCAATCAGATGGGTAGTCAAAACGAATGATCCAGACTTTAGAGGATATGCTTCGAGCATGTTTAATGGACTATTAGGGAATTTGGGATCAACTTATTTATGTTGTTGAGTTTTCTTATAATAATATTATTTATTCCAGTATTTGGATGGCACCTTTTGAGGCCTTTTAGTGGAAGCAGTGTCAGACTCCAGTGGTTTGGGATGAAGTTAGTAAGAATATGTTTATGGGGCCAGAATTAGTATAAGAAGTGGCTGAGAATGTGAGGATGATCCAGTATCACACGAGGATAGCTTGAGCAGGTATAAAATTTATGCAGATTACAGAAGGAAATAATTATACTCAAGGTAGGTGACCATGTTTTTCATAAAATTTCTCCTTGGAAAAGTGTGATAAGTTTCGGTAAGAAATGGAAGATAAGTCCATGGTTCATCAGTCCTTTAGAAATCATTCAGAATTTTGGAAGACTGGCATACCGCATAGCTTTTCCTACACATTTGTTTAGGGTACACAATGTTTTTCATGTTTCAATGTTAACAACGTATGTGCCAGATTAATCACATGTCTTGAGCCCAAAAGCAGTTCAGTTGGAAAAGAACCTTTCTTATGAAGAGAAAACAGTTCAGATTCATTATCGAAGGGAACATGTATTGCAGAATAAGGTAATCCACTAGGTAATGTTTTTGTAGAGAAACCATGTGGTTGAAGATGAAATATGGGAGTCTGAAAATGCTATGAGGTAAAAGTACCCTCAGTTGTTTAATAATTAAATTAAATTGTGAGGACTTAATTTCCATAGGGTGTGGATAATGTAACACCCTTAGTTTATCTAATAATAAATAGAAATGCATTGAACATTGTTTTAAGTATGTATTTTTAACTATACATTAAAACATAACCATTCCACTTATATGTTTTGAATTTCAAGAAACTGTCATATAAAATTGTGTTCAGTATGTTATTTGGAGTCTATTGGAACCAACTTGTTTTTGTTGAATAATAACATACCCTTATGAATAGTAACATGAACCTAATGAATAGTAAATTGTATTATTATTTTATATTCTTAAGGATTTAATATATTGACATCTTTATTATTTTTTTAATGTGATATAGAAGCAGTTATAGTTTTTTAAATAATTAATTTTTAAAATTAAGTATGAATTTATTTAAAAATTAAATTAAAAATATTTAGAAACTTATTTTCAAAGAATAGACTTTATTTTTGAAATATACATGTTCATATTAATACATATGCTTTTAAATATTATAATCCCTTACCATTAATCAATTTGATCTTATTTTCATCATTGTATGTCTTCTGGTGAGTTTTGAGATTAAATGTAAAAAGTGCTTAATTCTGGACATTAAACAGATTTATATTGGCTTTTTATTTGGACCATAACTCCAAAATTTGTCATCCAATTAATCTGATTCCTTTTTTGGAGGATGAATGTTTTCATTGGCTAAAAATTAGTCTTCTGGACCATGTGCCAATTAGAACTCCAAAAATCCATAAAAAATCGGTCAATGTGAAAAGTTATTCTGGATGGCTGAATGGAACATGACTCATTCAATGAGCCATATCTCTAGCTACCGACAACCAAATTGGGTTCTTCTAGCTGGGTCAGAAATACAACTTCACGAGTCATCTTAAAATTAAATTTATTGGATAAATGAGGTGATTAAGGCCGCCCATCAACCGGTCCAAGTAGGGTTGGTGGAATAGCGATTGGCGGATAGAATAAGTCATGTCTACTTAATAGGCCATAACCCCTTCCACACTGCTCTAAATACTTTAAAAAATCATGGGTAGATGGAAAAATCCATTACTCAACTGCTTTAAGAATGTACCTCGGCCTTATTCGACCATATGGTGGGAGAACTGAAGCTGATATTCTGGTGGATAGATTTTGGAGGAGAAACTTTTGGTTCTTTCTTTTCTTTCTTTTGTTATTTTTTGTTTTGTAATGTATTCTTCTTCCCCATTATACTAAATTAACCATACCATGGTGGGGTAAATCTTATGGGTGATTGGGGAAGGTTAGGTTTTTCAATTTTTAATGTATGAGTTCATGAACTTATTTTTATTAAAAGTTTTCTCTATTATGAAGTTGGTTTCAATTATAATAACATCTTATATTATCATGTGCAATTTTATTTGATTTTATATTCTACTGTTATTATTGATTTGTTTAATGATAATTATATCCCTCAATAGGTTTTGGTCGATATACGATGGAATAGATCAGAACATAGTTATTAATTACTTGGCGATCGTCAGTACATGTATGATTTGTACTGAGTATTCAATATTGTTTGGGAGAAACAAGACCCGGTTGGGAATTTCCTTAATCAATTGAGGGTATTCACTACAACTATTTCACAAAAGAAAAGATATTATACCAAACAAAGATCTTGTTAATTTTTAATCTCAACAACATCATTAAACAAATATGTGAGAAGAAGCGATTTTGAAATCACATTTTAATCAATTTAATAAAAGAGAAATGAATTAATTAGAACTATGATAACATTGCAATCAGAAAACCAACCCTAACCTGATCACCCAATTCATATCACTATTTTATATCAATTTCTTTACCAATTTATTCCAATTATTTTTACTTTATTGATTTCATTAGTTTTGTTTCTTTGTTTTCATAACCAAATGATATAAATAACAACCCCACTTGATTATCAAATTTAAAGTGACATAAGTGATTGTTGAGCACTCCTCTCTGGAGACAACCCCACTTCGATGTGTTAATGACATCATTAATGATGTAATAATGATGGAATAAATTTGGACTACATGTATATAGTTAAATAAGATGCAATATGTCCCAAGTGGCTTATACCATGGGAAAACACATGGTTTTACAAATACCACCCATGAGGTGTCCCTTGGAAAATATTAAAATTAATCCTTAAGTTTCATATAAATAATAACCCGCACATTCATTAACTTCATTCACAATTTCTCCACAACAAATATCTGGCCTCCTTACCTTCCTAGTAGTCCTCCTAAGGTTTCCTCAAGCCCCCAAGGTCCCAACCTTCATGTTATAAGGGTTAATCTACAAGGTAAGAAAATTCCTAATTTCTATCTTCTGCCATTCATGTACTCTTTTATGTGGTATAAATTTCAAGTTTCCATAACATGTTCTTATTTCCATGTTAATATTGATCTAATATATATTATGATTTATTTCTGGATTTGTGACCCTTTTCCCCAATCTTATTAATATTTTTTAAAACCTTGTTGTGTAGTCATTATGCTGTTGAATTTTTGTACGGGATTTCTCAATTATTCTTTTATTTTGAGTTCCTTTCTCAATATTTCTTCATATCTTCTTACCGAAATGGAAGGAAATCTCCATAAATAATGTATATTTGGAATTTTATCAGGTTTATGGAAAATTTATCATCATTATTTTTCTCCTCTTCCACTTATTCAAGCAATAAAAACATTGCCTGTGATGTGTTGAATTACCGACATCGTGGATGATATTAATTCAATTTTCATTAACACATTCAAGTCTGGTTAGGAAACAATATTTATGGATGAAAAAAGTTATAATATATATATTATTTCTCATCCATGGTTTTGGAATTTTTTAGTAATCAATGTGATAATTTATAAAACGAAATGAGGTTATTATTATCAAAGAACCACTAAAATGATCTAAACGAACACAATTAATGTTTAAACTTATGAGTCATCCTCATGAATTAATTAAAAATGAAAAATGGTATAATTTCTATTACTGGATTTACGTAAATACTACTCCATTCCAATTTTAGAGTTTCACTTCAAATCAACAAGAACATCCATGAAGAACCAAACTTGTAAATCATGTAATGAACACACCCCATAATCGTGAAAGAGGGAAAATACTAACAATTAAATGGTGAAATGATGTTATGAAATGGTCATATAAGATGTTACAAAACATGGAACTATTTCTGTAAAATATTTATAACACACTTTTAACCGTTATACAGGAGGTTTACACAAGTTCCATGTAAGACAAAACTGAGGTAAGGGAATTCTTATCCTGATTTCCATTCTTTGGGTTAACCTTCTACTACATTATTTATGTGATATTTAAATTGTTTTTGTGATGGGTAATATTTATATTAAGTGTTATTATGTGTATTTACAATATATATACATACTCCATCCACTCTATTATTCCTCTCTTAAATTTAATTATATTTATAAGGTTCTTTTCTTTAAAAATCATCTTTTTAAATTCATTTTTACGAAATTCCAATGTTTTGTTTTTATGGAATTATTAAAGTTGTATGATTATTTTTTGGTTCATGGGTATTATTTATGATGAATGGTGGGACCTATATCTCCCTCCAATTCATTGGGTATGATTAAGTTAGAGGATGCTCATATGATTATTTCAAGTGTAACTGTGATGGTTAAACAAATAGTTAGGTAGCCATGAGGGTTAAAAATTATTATGTAGTCGAGAGGGTTACAAGATTATATATGTAGTGCCCAAAAATACCTCTATGATTATATTTATGTTCTAATGTTTTTTGTGGGTCTTGTGTAAATCTCATGTTACACAAAGTAAGTATATACGGGTAACAATCATATATTGTGTACATTCTTTCATATGTTACGTGTATTCCTAGACTAATGTGCTCTTTCCTTCATTTCCAACCCTTATTGAGATTTTGAGATCATCCCATGTTTTTAAATGACTTTCAAAGGTTAATGGATGTGTCATACAAGGAAGGATCCACGTTAAATATTGAAGAATTTTCATGGAGTCATGTTTAAGTTATAATGTTTTATATTTTGAAAAAAAATTGAAACTATTTTTATGGGATCCACTCTATAATAAAATTTATTGTTATGAATTTATTGTCTCAATTATCTAAATCTATAAACACTAAAAGATCCTCAATGTAAAAATAAATGTTTTATTGACTGAATTCAATATTATGTATGTAAATAGGTCGAGTCCTTATAACAACCATCCACAAATTTGTAATCACTTTATAAAGAACTCCTCAATACATAGATCTACCAAACTCTCCCTTAAAGACTCTTTCCCACATATTATAGGTTATATAGTTACCAAAATAAAAAACAATAAATTCATAAGTTGTATTCCAAAGGAGGATAACCAAAGGGAGAGGTAAATATATTAACCATGTGCCATTATGTCTTATATTTTATTATAACACATAATAATAGATTAAATCCATAATGATATGATAAAATTGGAATTATATATATATCCAATGTTATTATTTTAATGTAATATAAATAATCATAATTAATACCATAATTATTAAATGTAATCACCACAAAGGTTTTGATTATTAAATTTCTTCTAGGGATTATGCATCTCTTTTTTCATCACTGTCTCTATGGATAGGTAATAAAAAAATCTATCATTAAATATGATATTATTAAAAAAATTATTTTTATTTTGACGTTATACAATGATTAAAATGAATATTGGCTAAATAAAGCCAATTAGTCTCATCATGGATGGAAAAAATCTCTTAAATGAACTAATAATTGAAAATTAACATTTGTACAATATCAACTATACATATTACTATATATAATTAATATTAAGATTCAACAAATATCATATAATACACTAAATAGATTATATTACACTCAAGTAGATATAAACTAATTTTATTTGAGCATCGGTTATTAAAGAAAAACTGATGTTGTTTTGGAACTATGAAATGAGCACCCTATGGGTTGTGAGAATAAACTTATTGTCCTAATAAAATGATTAAAAATAACCATTAAATAATAACAATAAATGAAAATAAATTATATTTTCTCTGAATAATGTATTTAATATTTAATATTTTAATTATTTAAGAGGTTAGATTAATTTACTAAGGGAGTCTGGGCCAAAGATATGGGAACTTTTGAAGCACCCACTCTTTATTTTTTGTTTGTATTAATATATATAACACACATTATTTATAAAAAAACTTCATTTATTCTTCCATATATATATATATAAATAGTTAAATTTCCCATTTTTTCTAGATATATGTACATTTTTAAAGTACCATTTTTATTATTTCTTATAAAACATTCATAAAGGGAGATTTTCTATTCAATAATCTTTATTATTTTAACTATTTTAAATAATTTTCAGTCCCATACTATTCTAAAGTAAAAACTATTATATATAAAACCATTCTAGTTCATTCATAAATTTAATAAAAGCATGGCATTATTTCATCCTTTAATGTTTCTTTATCTCTTTCATGATCATTTCCTATGAGGTAACTTTATATTCAAACAATTCAACAATGTTATTATGAATTTTGTTCATTTGAAGTCCATATTAAATACATATAACATTTTAGTAAAAACTAACTTCTAATAATATTTTATTACTTATTTTCTTGGGAACCTATTAGATATATCATGTGATTATTTTTCAAGATAAGACATTGAATGCGATTTCCTTTTCATGGATTTTTCATATTATTATGATATATGTATGGTATCCAGATATGGTACACATATAAATGTAAATAATATAATTTCAATGGTTTCCCCAAAATTATAAAACCCTTAAATATATTTTGTAATGTTATCATCTCAGAAGATACCATTTATGGTTTGTGAGAAGTTATCCTGGAACATTGTGTCATTTTTTCTTAGTGGTGGGCCTTGAAATATGATTACAATGTCATGTTTTATGTTTTTTCCATATTTTAATTTTTCCAAGATTTATGATACATTATTATTTTTCTATAATATTAATTTCTTATTTATGTCATCTAAACAATTTTTATATCATTTTATATCTCTTGAAACTTGTGCTAAATTTATTGTTTCTCCCATACTGAGCTTCATTTCTCTTCAATTTCTTTTATATATTTCTCCAAGGTATCTTTTCTAGTTGTTCATGACATATGGGATTTAAAATGAAAATCATGGTTAAATATATATTGATGTTATGTAATATGATTATTTTTTTAATGTATTCATTCACCCAAATGAAACCCAACCTCCATATTATAGGGAATAGTTTTATGGATTATAATTGTAAAAGTAATGTAATAGTTTTCATTTGACACCCAAATAACTATGTTTGATATTATAGAAAGGTCAATTTATTTTTTGGGATTACATTAGAGAACATTAAAAAATGTAGACCATAATTAACCTTTATTGAACTATGAAATTTATAATTTAGAATATATATGTTATTATGGATTATTATTTCTAATTTCAAAGTTACTATTTTATATTATTATTTATTTTACTTTATAAAACCCCACTATTAGTAGGTATTTATTAAATAATTAGAAACCAAATAAAATGTATTATTAAAATCATCTTTTTTTGTATAATTTGATGATAAAATGGGCATAGGTTTTATATCATTATTTAGTGAAAGCATTAACTTTCTAGTGAAATAAATCAATATCCATGTCTCAAATAATTCTCTTATTATATAAAATTGTATGTAAAAGGATGGATCTCCATTGGAATGTTATTCTCAATCATGGATATTGTATCCTTGTGATAAATTATATTAAGATTAAATTATTGGGATAATATAAAAGAAATAAAAGTGTTGAAATCCCCTTTATAATAGAATATATATATGTTTTCCCTGAAGTATTTTTTAGTATTTATCCAAATCAATTGATAGATATGTTAAATGATCATATTCCCACAACTCGAAACATATCCCAGACCCCCCTAAAAATATTCCCATTGAATTAAAATAACATAATAAGGAACTATAAGTTAATGTAGATATATTAATCCCAAATATAGTAACTCGACACTGGTGGTGACTTTATTACAATCGTATAATATAAAAGAGATCATATCCCATGATATCAAATATTTATTATTATTTAGAGACTTGATATATACAAGAATCTTATATCACATTGGAAATAAATAAATAAAACATTAAATCATTTGAGAAATATATTATTTCCTATAGAATATTCTTGAAATCCTCAAATTTTACATTTAGGTACTCTGAGGATAAAGATCAAAATAAAATTTTGAGAAAGGATAACCCATAAGGGATAAATTGCAGTAAGAAATATCAAATATTAACAGAGGAATGGATTCTATAAAAGAGATGAATAATAATCAATTGTTCTATATAGCTAATATTATGTAGGAAAAATTTGTCTGTGTATGAAAATACAATATAAATAATCAAAAGAATAACAATAACTAGATTCATAGTGACAGAATGCATAATTTCAAACTTTATAATCGTAAAAAAATGGCCTTATATCATGAAATATTATATAAATAGGTAATAAATACACCAAATATGCAATCCAGTTTGACTTAATTGACCTATAAATTCAATAAGGGGATATATAATTCTGGTACCCACCAATCAATAATTATTTCCAATAGATTCATGACCTGAATTAAGAAAAATCTTTAATAAGAAACCTATCAATTAATCATGAATATATAAATAAATGGAACCCTATTATTTCCTTGAATTTTTGACGTGTTCTGTTGTTTAAATTATTTTTTATGCATGTGAATCATGGTGGTTTAGGGTGAGAGGGGCATTGAAAGAGGATTTAGAGTAAAATTAAGAAGATCAGTATGAGATTTCATCATTCTATAAATTCCAAGGGCCACTTTATAACGACCCATACTTTACATACATTTTTAATACTTCAAAAATTGAAGCACACTTATTACAACATATGACAAAACCACAAAGGACCGTATAGGTATAGTGTCTTTAGAAACTGGGAAACATAAACAACTGGTTCATAAATCTTCTACAGTGTCTCCCATTTAGTTCATCATATCTAGGGTCCCTTTTAGAATATTCTACTTAATATCCATCTTCCTGACCTGGGGAAAAGAAAACATAAAAGGGTGAGCGCAAATGCTCAGCAAGGGCAAATAAAGGAAATAAAAATCATATCATATCTTTTTGAAAATCAAAACCTGCAAAAGAGATCATAATATCTTAACATGGAATAAATCATAGAAGTGAAAATGAGATCCCCATAATCATAACATAAAACTTGAAACTTTGTGGCATGCACACATAATCATGGACAATCATTTCTTGTTAGTCATGACTCATTGCCAAGACTATCTTAGTGGACAAAGTCCCTTTCTGAACCGAGTTCACTCCTCGTTTCAGTCCTGTATCACTGAACCGAAATAACCTTCCATTCCAGCCATGTCTATCTCATGAGATATAAAGTCTTTACCCAATGCATTGGAGGGATATATAGGTCCCACCCATCTTATAATGAATCATTTCTTATGTGTGCCACATAATCATAAAACATACATCATCGCATAACACAAGTAACAAAAATGGGATTCTTGAAACATCATGACATCATAAATCAATTCATATAAGATAAAGGAATTCATAAAAATAATTCCATCACAACATGATCAAATCAATGTAATAATAGGGATAAAAATATAACCCTTTATTAACTTAGATGGAAAATAATTTTGATAAAACACTTGAACTCCATTCTTGAGGAAAATATCCTTTCTTCTTCAAAAACATTTTTCCTTTCATAACATGTCATACAACTTTAAAATAAAAGAAGTTGATTAAAAATAAACTTGAAAACATGTAAAGGTAAATTCTTTGAATTAATGTTTTAAAAATCCATTCATGCAGTATAAGTAAAAAAAACATTCTTCGTACTTTTGTCGGAAAAGTCAAAAAGTACCTCGTACGGAAAAACGACAAAAGATTCCTTTAATATTCTTTACTAAAAACTCACCTAAGGGTAAAATTGGATTTAAAATATTGCAAGTGGATGGAAACAATATTAAATATTGAGGGAACATGGATGTGGATGATAAAATACACCCCAGTAAATACTTACGAATAAACAATCTCGGATAAAAATGAGATTGTGATATTTCCCTTACCTTAGGTCCGATTAGCTTTGTACGTGTCCGAAGCTCCTGTATAATGGTTTAAATAATGTTATTGACTTATTCCAGAATCATACATATTTATATGATATCATATATGGTCATATTATTAGCTTCTTGTTAGTAATATTTCATTGTTACTTGTTACTCGGGTCTTTATAACTTTTTGTTCTTATGCGTGTTTTGTCGAATAAATTCTTATTCTTATCTTTAGGTTATAGATAATTCATTTCCAGAATGGTATTAGTGTATTATATACCATATTCATTCATTCAATTCATTTATATAATCATTACAAAATGAAGATCACGTAGAACGAGTCGCATCACATCGTGGAGACGGTATTCCGTACGTACGCACGAGTGATGATATCATTCCTATGATCGTGGAATTGTATTGGAGTATATATATATCATTTCAGTATCAATATTACTTCATAATAATCATATTTAGTTACTCATTACACCATTATACCCATCCTTGTAAGGTGATGGTGGAAAATAGATTACACCACGGCGTGGAGACGGTATTCCGTACGTACGCACGCGCGGTGATTTCATTTTTCCGTAGGATGGATAGAAGGTGAATTAGGGTTGTTTCATATTTATAATAACATATCAGTATGTAAGTAATACTTATGTTATTACTTTATCATGAAACAACTAAAAAAGAAGAAGTTGAAGAAGAATGAAATTGAAAAGATCGGTAATGGATATTACCTCTTCTTTGGAACGCTTCTTTGAATCCTCCACTTAAGGAACTAAGATTGGTCTTTGGAGAAGACCAGGACCTCTAGGATTATTCTAGGGAAGTTTAGAGGAGAAAATGGCAGGGGTTGGCCGAGCTTGAGTGCTCAATTTGGTGTGAGGAGGAGGGGGAGGAGGTGCCCTTTTATAAGGGAGGAGAGGGGCACCTTAGGAATATCTCAAAATATTATTTTATATTAAAGTCAAAATCGGTTTATAATGGTTACAAAGGGTCTTATTTCGAAGATAAAGTGGGGAAGGGTCGAAATCCTATCAACCAATAGGATTTAGACAAGTTTAGGTTATTATTTTAACCTTATCAATTAGATTTAACTCTAAGTTAAATAATTTAACTCTTACCGTGTCTTTTTGTTTTCTTTCACTATATGGTTAATACACTTACTATAACATGCCAAACGAACCCCAAATTGTTTATTATTAATATATATATCCTTATCTAAGTCATTTGACCGATCCTTAGATTTTTAGGAATAAAATAACAATTAATAATATAATATTTGATTTAAAAACTATTTTGTGTCAATTTTGACACTATTTGATATATGATTTTTGTGAAAGTCATAACAGAATTATATGTTCGAACCAAGTTGATTAAATCAACAATAATATATCATAGTAACCTAGAAAATTAGTGGAATTCATAAAAAGTCTTAAATTACATTTATTTTGGTATTTATATTATCAATTTTGTCAATATTTCATTAATAAGATAATTACTGCATCATCTTTGTGTCATAAATAAATTAAATTATTTGATGTCTAAAAATTACAAATAAAATACCATCATGTATGAAATATTTTTAGCTTTCTAATGAATATTTACAATCGAATTTATCTTATGTATAACCCCATATTAAAAATGATTTACTTATTAAACTTTGATTTTAACTATTTTAACTCTTCTTTAAATAAATTAATAATAAATGTCCTAATCTAATCCAAGTGGGCCTAAATGGTCATATTTTATTCCTAAGTTTGTTTTTGGTCGAATTACACTTGTCCAATAGAATTAGGTCATGTGTTAGGGTAAAATTAATATCATATTTACCCTTAGTTACCCTATTTACTATTAACCGCGGTAAAAATAGTAAAAAGTTACTATTCACCAAAAAATTATTTTCATCTCATTGAACCACATTTTAGTCTTTGATATTAACCGTGTCTCTCGGATTTTTGAAATTCCATTCACAGAAGCGGTAAAATTAAGTTTTATGCAAAATTCAGTTTTTAACCTACCACTTAGTGGTTTCACTATTTATCAAAAATTGAAAGTTTTCAGAAAAATACCAAAATTTTACCCTAGGCTAATTTCGATATTCTGAGTCCAAAAATGAAGTCCCTTTTGAAAAATAAAATTTATAAAATTTCTAAAAGTGGTTATTACTATTCATAAAGGCTAGTTTTAATAGCATAATGTTGTTTAGTGAAACTCGGTATTGCGTACGACGCAAGCTATCGAGGAAGGTCGTGATTGCGTGTAAAGCAAGCCAAGCAACTGTTGTGTAAAAAAAAGATTCCTTTGATGATTTATATAACATAAAAGTCTCGGGTGTTACATTCTACCCCCCTTAAAAAGAATTTCGCCCTCGAAATTCGTCACTTTGCAACAAACAAATGAGGATACTTCTCCCTCATCATATCCTCAAGCTCCCATGTAGCTTCTTCAAGTTGGTGGTTTCTCCATAAAACTTTCACCAAGCGAGTGGTCTTGTTTCGTAGGACTTTTTCGCTACGATCCAGAATCTCTATCGGCTGTTCTTCATAAGAAAGATCTTGCTCCAGCGGTACAACTTCTGAGCTGAGTACATGTGAAGGATCTGGTATGTATTTTCTCAGGAGAGATACATGGAACACATCGTGAACTTGAGAGAGATTCAGTGGAAGCGCCAATCGGTAAGCTAGCTTCCCAACACGATCCAATATTTCGAAAGGACCGATATATCTAGGGCTCAACTTCCCCTTCTTTCCAAATCTCATAACCCTCTTCCAGGGAGATATTCGTAAGAACACTTTATCACCCACTTCAAACTCTAGGTCTTTTCTTCGGTTGTCGGCATAGCTTTTCTGTCGACTCTGAGCTGCTCTTATGTGTTGTTGAATAGATCTGACCTTTTCTGCCATTTCATCAACGAGATCAGGTCCTAATAGCTTTCTTTCCCCAACTTCATCCCAGCAAGTTGGAGTCCTGCATTTCTTTCCATAGAGAGCTTCATAAGGAGCCATTTGAATACTGGAGTGAAAGCTATTATTATAAGAAAATTCCACCAAAGGTAGGTGTTGATCCCAACCTCCTTTTAAATCCATAGAGCAAGCTCTCAACATATCTTCTAGGGTTTGAATTGTTCTCTCAGACTGACCGTCTGTCTGGGGATGATAAGCAGTGCTGAAACTCAACTCTGTATCCAGAGTATGCTGAAGACTTCGCCAGAACTTCGAGGTAAATCTCGGATCCCGATCAGATATAATAGAAAGTGGTACTCCATGTAATCTTACCACTTCCTTTACATATATCATGGCAAGCTGATCTAGAGAGAAATCCTCTCTAATAGGAATGAAGTGTGCAGACTTTGTAAGACGATCAACTATGACCCAAATAGCATTATTGCCTTTGGATGTTTTAGGAAGTCCTGTGACAAAGTCCATAGTGATGTTTTCCCATTTCCATTCGGGTATGGGTAATGGTTGTAACATCCCCTTAGACTTCTGTCTCTCAGCTTTAACTTGTTGACAAACCAAGCATCGAGAGACAAATTCAGCAACATCTCTTTTCATGCCATCCCACCAGAAGTACTCTTTCAGGTCCCTATACATCTTCGTGCTTCCAGGATGAATAGAGAATGAAGAACTATGAGCCTCATCCAGCAGCTCCTTCTTTAATTCGGGGATGGGAGGAACACAAACCCGATTCCTGAACTTTATTATCCCATCACAATCAAGGTTGAATTCAGGAACATTTCTCACCTTCTTTTGTAACTCGACATCTTCTTTCTGTGCCTCTTTAATCTTCACATGTATAGATGGTTGAACATTCATTTGAGAAAGATAAGATTTTTCCCCTTCCATTATAATTCCAAGATCCATCCTTTGTAAATCCATAAATATTGGATCTTTTGTGATCCTCATCATGGATAAACTAGCATGGTCTTGTCGACTTAATGCATCTGCCACCTTGTTTGCTTTCCCAGGGTGGTAATGGATTGAGCAGTCATAATCCTTAATCAGCTCCAACCATCTTCTTTGGCGCATATTCAGCTCCTTTTGTGTGAAAATATACTTTAAACTTTTATGATCAGTATAAATATCACACCTTTCACCATAAAGGTAATTCCTCCAAATCTTTAATGCAAAGATTACCGCAGCCAACTCCAAATCATGTGTTGGGTAATTTTGCTCATGGATTTTCAACTGTTGTGAGGCATAAGCTATCACCATATCATTTTGCATAAGAACACACCCCAATCACTTCTTGGATGCATCACTGTAGATCACAAACCTTTCTCCACTACAAGGCAATGTGAGCACAGGTGCACTGGATAACCTTCTTTTCAACTCCTTGAAATTCTCTTCACATTCCTCTGTCCAGACAAACTTAACTCCTTTCCGAGTCAACTTGGTGAGTGGATTAGATAATCGTGAAAATCTTTTACAAAACGCCGATAATATCCAGCCAAACCAAGAAAACTTCGGATCTTAGTTACTGTTGTTGGTCTTGACCATCTTTCGATAACCTTTGTTTTTTCTGGATCCACAGATATCCCCTCTTTTGAGATTATATGACCCAAAAATGCAACTTTTTGAAGCCAAAATTCACACTTGGTAAATTTGGCATAAAGCTTCTCCTTTCTCAGGGTCTTCAATATAATTCTCAAGTGATCTTCATGCTCTTCCTTGCTCTTTGAATAGACAAGAATATCATCTATAAAGACTACCACAAATTGATCAAGATAGTCTCTAAAAACTCTATTCATTAGATCCATGAAGATAGCAGGGGCATTAGTAAGACCAAATGGCATCACTATAAATTCATAGTGTCCATACCTTGTACGGAAAGTCGTCTTTGGTATATCCTCCCTTTTGACCCTTAATTGATGATACCCTGAACGAAGATCAATCTTGGAAAAGTATTGAGCTCCGCGTAGTTGGTCGAATAAGTCATCAATGCGTGGGAGAGGATATTTGTTCTTGATAGTGATCTTGTTAAGTTCTCGATAATCAATGCAGAGTCTCATTGATCCATCTTTCTTCTTAACAAATAGAACAGGTGCTCCCCAAGGTGACGCACTAGGGCGTATAAATCCCTTATCAAGATTCTCTTGGAGTTGCTTCTTCAATTCCTGCAACTCAATTGGGGCCATTCTATAAGGTGTCTTTGAAATAGGCAAAGCACCCGGTACGAGTTCTATTGAAAACTCAACTTCACGATTTGGTGGAAGACCCGACAATTCCTCCGGAAAGACATCATCAAACTCCCGTACAATGGGCATATTCTTAATTGTGAGTTTCTCACCAACCATTTGAGATAAATAACCTTCATTTAGTGGAATCAATACCCATAATATGGAAGAAATTTCCACTGGAAGGTTATGTTCATCCTTGCATTGGTATACGATCGTAGATTGATCTGGAATATGAAATGTGACTTCCCTTCTTTGGCAATTGATATGAGCTCCATGTAGAGAAAGCCAATCCATGCCAAGAATCACATCAAATTCCACTAAAGGAAGGATCACAAGATTTGCAGGAACCACTTTCCCACAAACTTCGATTGGAGAAGAATTATAAACTTTTGATGCGATTGATGTGCCATTAGGTGTTGTCACGGCTAACTCAACATCTAATTGTTGAGGTAATACGGTGATACCCATAGAAAAGTCTTCAGAAATAAAAGAGTGGGTGGATCCAGAATCAAATAAAACATTTGCTACTTTAGAGTGGATGGTAAGTGTACCTTTCACCACAGCGTTATCGTACTCCACATCGCTGATAGAAATTGCATGTGACTTTCCTTTGTCTTTAGCCTTAAGATTTTGTTGACGTCGACCGTCATCATCAACCCTTGGATTTGGGCATTGATTGGCATAATTCCCCATCTCCTTGCACATGAAACATTGAAGTGTAGTAGGTTAATTCTGTGTATCCCTTCCTTTGTTTGCATCATTAGACATCTTCTTCCCATTATCACGGCATTCAAATGCCCGATGACCTTCCTTTCCACATTTAAAACATTTACTTGTCCCTTTAAGACAACTCCCTCCATGTTTCTTTCCACACTTTCAGCATAATGGAAAGTTCATCTTCTTTTCAGTGTGCTCTTTAGAGTTTCCTTTGAATTCCATCTTCCTCTTCTTATCAAACCCATGTGACTGATGGGTTACTCCAATCTCCATCTCGACTTTGAGAGCACATCGAACGATTTCCTCGTAGCTATTGAAGTCCCTTATGGCTAACGCCCTTCGAAGACTTGGTTTTAAGCCACTAAAGAATCGATCGATCTTACTCTCAGGTTGGATAATAATACCAGAAGCGTACCTTGCAAGTCTTGTAAAATTTGCTTCATAGGTACCAACAGATTCATCATCCCTTTGCTTCAGTTCAAGAAACTCTTTCTCCATCTTTGTTCGGAGAATACGAGGGAAGTACTTATTGAAAAATAAGTTCTTGAACTCGTCCCATTCCATAGACTCAATTTCATCCCTTTGCCTCGTATTCTTAACAAGATTCCACCATTGATCCGCATCTCCTTCCACACGGTACACTGCTAGGATGACTTTATCATGTTCAGAACATTGAAGAACTGAAAATATCTTTTCAGTAGTACTAATCCATTGTTCAGCAACTAATGGATCAGTAGACCCGCTGAAAGAAGGTGGACGCTGCCTCATGAAGGATTCAACAGAATGTTGCTCCCTCCTTTGCTCGTTTGGAAATCCTGCATGATTCATAGCTTGAGAAAGTTGTGTGAGCATGGCTACAAGATTTTTCATTCCAGCTCCCATATCGTTTGGTTGCTCAGGGGGACAATCATTGCATTGCCCATCGCATTCCGCATTAACACGGTTCCTTCGGGTTCCAGCCATTGACTAAAACCAAGAAGAATAGTGTGAGCAACACTAATTATAATAGGAAACCACATAATTCAAGAATAAAACTTTCATGCTTATGGTCTTATCCTAGGTTATTCATGGCCATTTCTAAAACACTAAGATTGTATTCTATGCTTAGACTTATCCTTAGGGTTCTTACTAAGGCTTTCACATCCTAGTTTCCAAAGGTTGACTATACCTTTCCTCTGATACCAACTATAACGACCCATACTTTACATACATTTTTAATACTTCAAAAATTGAAGCACACTTATTACAACATATGACAAAACCACAAAGGACCGTATAGGTGTAGTGTCTTTAGAAACTGGGAAACATAAACAACTGGTTCATAAATCTTCTACAGTGTCTCACATTTATTTCATCATATCTAGGGTCCCTTTTAGCATATTCTACTTAATATCCATCTTCCTGACCTGGGGAAAAGAAAACATAAAAGGGTGAGCTCAAATGCTCAGCAAGGGCAAATAAAGGAAATAAAAATCATATCATATCTTTTTGAAAATCAAAACCTGCAAAAGAGATCATAATATCTTAACATGGAATAAATCATAGAAGTGAAAATGAGATCCCCATAATCATAACATAAAACTTGAAACTTTGTGGCATGCACACATAATCATGGAAAATCATTTCTTGTTAGTCATGACTCATTGCCAAGACTATCTTAGTGGACAAATTCCCTTTCTGAACCGAGTTCACTCCTCGTTTTAGTCCTGTATCACTGAACCGAAATAACCTTCCGTTCCATCCATGTCTATCTCATGAGATATAAAGTCTTTACCCAATGCATTGGAGGGAGATATAGGTCCCACCCATCTTATAATGAATCCTTTCTTATGTGTGCCACATAATCATAAAACATACATCATCGCATAACACAAGTAACAAAAATGGGATTCTTGAAAAATCATGACATCATAAATCAATTCATATAAGATAAAGGAATTCATAAAAATAATTCCATCACAACATGATCAAATCAATGTAATAATAGGGATAAAAATATAACCCTTTATTAACTTAGATGGAAAATAATTTTCATAAAACACTTGAACTCCATTCTTGAGGAAAATATCCTTTCTTCTTCAAAAACATTTTTCCTTTCATAACATGTCATACAACTTTAAAATAAAAGAAGTTGATTAAAAATAAACTTGAAAACTTGTAAAGGAAAATTCTTTGAATTAATGTTTTAAAAATCCATTCATGCCGTATAAGTAAAAAAAAACATTCTGCGTACTTTTGTCGGAAAAGTCAAAAAGTACCTCGTACGGAAAAACGACAAAAGATTCCTTTCATATTCTTTACTAAAAACTCACCTAAGGGTAAAATTGGATTTAAAATATTTCAAGTGGATGGAAACAATATTACATATTGAGGGAACATGGATGTGGATGATAAAATACACCCCAGTAAATACTTACGAATAAACAATCTCGGATAAAAATGAGATTGTGATATTTCCCTTACCTTAGGTCCGATTAGCTTTGTACGTGTCCGAAGCTCATGTATAATGGTTTAAATAATGTTATTGACTTAGTCTAGAATCATACATATTTATATGATATCATATATGGTCATATTATTAGCTTCTTGTTAGTAATATTTCATTGTTACTTGTTACTCGGGTCTTTATAACTTTTTGTTCTTATGCGTGTTTTGTCGAATAAATTCTTATTCTTATCTTTAGGTTATAGATAATTCATTTCCAGAATGGTATTAGTGTATTATATACCATATTCATTCATTCAATTCATTTATATAATCATTACAAAATGAAGATCATGTAGAACGAGTCGCATCACATCGTGGAGACGGTATTCCGTACGTACGCACGAGTGATGATATCATTCCTATGATCGTGGAATTGTATTGGAGTATATATATATCATTTCAGTATCAATATTACTTCATAATAATCATATTTAGTTACTCATTACACCATTATACCCATCCTTGTAAGGTGATGGTGGAAAATAGATTACACCATGGCGTGGAGACGGTATTCCGTACGTACGCACGCGCGGTGATTTCATTTTTCCGTAGGATGGATAGAAGGTGAATTAGGGTTGTTTCATATTTATAATAACATATCAGTATGTAAGTAATACTGATGTTATTACTTTATCATGAAACAACTAAAGAAGAAGAAGTTGAAGAAGAAAGAAATTGAAAAGATCGGTAATGGATATTACCTCTTCTTTGGAACGCTTCTTTGAATCCTCCACTTAAGGAACTAAGATTGGTCTTTGGAGAAGACCAGTACCAATAGGATTATTATAGGGAAGTTTAGAGGAGAAAATGGCAGGGGTTGGCCGAGCTTGAGTGCTCAATTTGGTGTGAGGAGGAGGGGGAGGAGGTGCCCTTTTATAAGGGAGGAGAGGGGCACCTTAGGAATATCTCAAAATATTATTTTATATTAAAGTCAAAATCGGTTTATAATGGTTCCAAAGGGTCTTATTTCGAAGATAAAGTGGGGAAGGGTCGAAATCCTATCAACCAATAGGATTTAGACAAGTTTAGGTTATTATTTTAACCTTATCAATTAGATTTAACTCTATGTTAAATAATTTAACTCTTACCGTGTCTTTTTGTTTTCTTTCACTATATGGTTAATACACTTACTATAACATGCCAAACGAACCCCAAATTGTTTATTATTAATATATATATCCTTATCTAAGTCATTTGGCCTAACCTTAGATTTTTAGGAATAAAATAACAATTAATAATATAATATTTGATTTAAAAACTATTTTGTGTCAATTTTGACACTATTTGATATATGATTTTTGTGAAAGTCATAACAGAATTATATGTTCGAAACAAGTTGATTAAATCAACAATAATATATCATAGTAACCAAGAAAATTATTGTAATTCATAAAAAGTCTTAAATTACATTTATTTTGGTATTTATATTATCAATTTTTTCAATATTTCATTAATAAGATAATTACTGCATCATCTTTGTGTCATAAATAAATTAAATTATATGATGTCTAAAAATTACAAATAAACTACCATCATGTAGGAAATCTTTTTATCTTTCTAATGAATATTTACTATCGAATTTATCTTATGTATAACCCCATATTAAAAATGATTTACTTATTAAACTTTGATTTTAACTATTTTAACCCTTCTTTAAATAAATTAATAATAAATGTCCTAATCTAATCCAAGTGGGCCTAAATGGTCATATTTTATTCCTAAGTTTGTTTTTGGTCGAATTACACTTGTCCAATAGAATTAGGACATGTGTTAGGGTAATATTAATATCATATTTACCCTTAGTTACCCTATTTACTATTAACCGCGGTAAAAATAGTAAAAAGTTACTATTCACCAAAAAATTATTTTCATCTCATTGAACCACATTTTAGTCCTTGATATTAACCGTGTCTCTCGGATTTTTGAAATTCCATTCACAGAAGCGGTAAAATTAAGTTTTATGCAAAATTCAGTTTTTAACCTACCACTTAGTGGTTTCACTATTCATCAAAAATTGAAAGTTTTCAGAAAAATACCAAAATTTCACCCTAGGCTAATTTCGATATTCTGAGTCCAAAAATGAAGTCCCTTTTGAAAAATAAAATTTATAAAATTTCAAAAAGTGGTTATTACTATTCATAACGGCTAGTTTTAATAGCATAATGTTGTTTAGTGAAACTCGGTATTGCGTACGACGCAAGCTATCGAGGAAGGTCGCGATTGCGTGTAAAGCAAGCCAAGCAAGTGTTGTGTAAAAAAAAGATTCCTTTGATGATTTATATAACATAAAAGTCTCGGGTGTTACACACTGACTTCCTAGTGTGGTTCCACCAGCCAATTGGTTAATAGAATTGAGGCCCTTCGTGGGTCGTAGGGCCATCAGCTAGCTGATGACCCACTAGCTCCCCATTGAATGATATAAGCTAGATGGTTTGTTCATTCTAGTATTTTTAAGGGATAAAACTATAATACACCCCTTGAACCACTTTTATTTTACTCCCCTCTTCCCTTGAACCTCTACTTTACTTGAAGCCAAAAAGGGATCCCTCATTAATTGTTTCTGGTCCCTCTTTATCATTTCATGGGTGTTTGATGTCTCTATCATTGTATGTGATTTTTATTAGTATGTATAACATCCTATATACAATAGATTTTAGTTTATTATAGATTATTCATTTTTTAAACACTAATAGACTGAATTTATGGAATATTTATCATAATTTGTGAATCAGGATTGAATAAGAGATTAATTCATTGGGGTTTAGATACATTATGATTGAGGTATGAATTATTCTCCATGGTATTATATATATATGAAATTAATTATATAGATTTGTATATGGGTGCATGAATATCCCATTGAGACATCTCATTTGGAAAATAAAATTTTAGGATGAGGTCTATATTGATGTCATAGTCTATTTAAAGGGGGAGGGTGGCATGTGAACCTTAAATAAGATGACAGTAATATGAAATTATAGAATGCTATTATATCTCTCCATGTAGACTTATGGGTTCAGAAAGATCCAATTAGGTTCGGTTAAAGCTAGACTAGAAAATGTAAGTGGAATATAGTTTTTTGTAGTGAATCGCATGAAGTGTTTGACATCGAATGGAATAAAAAGATCCTCATACTAACTATGACGGTAAAGAAGATTGGAAGTTGTGATTTAGGCTTGGTAATTTCTAGGATAACATTGATTAAATGATATCGGGTCTTGGGTGGTGATATCCCGTTTTGTACTATGTTTTGGATTCAATAAAATTGTATGGTGAATGAGATATTGTATGTAGGTTATTAGGTATATAGTAATATGGAAATGTGTTTAGGGGATGACCAAGAAGTAGATGATGTAGTTCTATTGGGGCGAGTATAGCCTTCATGTGTGAGATATCGAGTCAGGGTACGGTTTCATGATGGTTTTATGAATGTGGATTCCTGTGCTTCTCCTTGTGTTTGACATCATTAGATCCAATGAGGATTAGATGATGTGCTTATATTTTTCCATCCTAGAGTATGTTAGGATGGGCCTATGTGTTTTACTCTGGCTTCCAAAAATCCTAGAATGATGGTTATGTGTGATTTATGTTCAATCTATAAATATAATTCAAGGATGAGGAACTTTATTGATGTGGTTTAGTTTAGGAAGATGTGGTGGACCTATCTGAGTATGTGGGCATAGGTTAGGGATCTTATAGAGGATTTAAATTGGGTGAAGAGCATGTTCTATTCGACTCATGTGTTATCCTGATACCAAAATAATTTTCTATTGTATGTATGTAATATGTTCAGGGAATCCTAATAAGTTTACGATGACTAGAAGAGTTGTATATTTTTTATGTATTTATTTTATGTTTTATAATATACTTTTATATGAAAATATTTATTTATGTTATGAAATATTGGTAGGGTATAACTAGTTTTATAGTCATACCCTAAATGGATATTCAAGTGACCATAAAAACTACATCAATTTGGGTTCTAGATGAGAGCATGGTACCTACATAGTCCTGCTATATATCATGGGTAGGTTCGATGATGTGATTCTTGGATATACATTAGGATATGTTTTTAGAGACCCCTCTATTATTTATTTCAAATTTTTGGTTGTAAATATATCTTTAATATGTATTGATATATTTACTATTGTATTGGATTATAATTTTAATTAGTTATTGGTTGATAAGATATCACTATTATTACCATTCAAATTCTTTTTTTTGAATGTACGTTGATTTCTACTTCAATTATTGTGTACATTGTTTGGTTATTTTTTACTGAGGGTATACACTCCCCACATTGTCACATAGGACATTGTTGTAATTTAGAGTAATATTTCATAACATGTGGCATATATGAGGCCCATGTCAAATTTCTCAGCTAGGAAAAGTTAGCTATTTTAGGGACCAAATTATATTTTTTATAAACAACTTAGGGTTTTAGTGCTCTGTTAATGATGAATGATCGACATTACATATAATGGATGCTAATATATTAGTGTTGTATGACCCATGTTTGGTACATTGAATCCTGGCTCACAATTTTTGTAGTTTTATCATATTGTAACAACAGAAGTATGGTTTCCCTATGGAAAATGGTGATGATTGATATTAGGATATATAATAGAGAGTTTGCCTAAAATAATTATTATACATATTTCTCTTTAGAAGGTATATATTCACTGATGGTTTGGCTATTCCAGTGAATGTTACGAGTGAGTTTCATTTTTGTATGGTTTTTGGAATGTGTCGCAAGGTTATAGTTCAATGTGGTAGTTTTATAAGTTGAATTTTCATATTTATGGTTAATGATATGCCTAAAGAGAAAAAAAAATTGGAAGAAAAATGTGATCCTATTTGGGAATGTGATTGTCGTTACATGGGATACGACTATTCAGGTGTTATCGAGGTCAGTTTCTTCCTACTGATTTATCGTGGAAGATGTTATGTGGTACACATATGGAATGTCGATAAAACAATTTCCATATATAATTTAAATTATTTTATAAATATTTAAAAGGGTTGTTTTGATCAATTTTCTTGTTTTTACAAATTAAACATGTCTTGATAGATGGGATTTAGTTATCAAAGAAAGGGCCTAGGAGATTTGGTATGAATAGAGAAAATCATTTCAAAATTAGTGTATTTTGAACCATTTTTCCTTGGTGCACCATTACTACTGAGTTATAAAAACTATGTACCATGACCCATATAAACATGAGTGTCAAGGTGCATCGAGACAAAACCAGCCGCAAGGTCTCCTCATGGTTTGTGAAACTAAGTGGATCCTCCAGGAAACTGTGTGAGGTATGCTAGTAAGAAGGATTTTTCTAATCACATAGTTTCCTACAGATTTCTTAAGAATGTGGACTAACACAAAAAAGTGTGCCTGAAACCTTTGAGATACAACCTTAAGCACATTTGGCACATGATTAAACTAACCATGTGCCTAAACTATGTGGAAGTCAATAGGCTACAACCCACTTCTCATCTACCCCACTTAACTACCCTTTGACCCTTGATTTTGACCCTTAAACACCCCTTTACCCTATCAGACAACCAATTAATTCTCTATAGTCTATTTTTAGGGTAATCATTGCATGGGGAGGAATTCATCGTGTTTTTGGAGGATCCTAAAACTCATATTTCGCACTTTTTTGGATTTATAATTTGGGTGTTCTTATTAGTCTTTGTTTCCTCTCAGCTGTAATCAACAAAAGAGGTATCAAGATCTTGTTTTCTTGTTACATTCTAAAATTTTTTTATTGGGATTTCCAAAGGAATTATGACAAGTAATACCATGCCAATTTGTTGTATTCATCATCTCAAAAGGGCTTTGTTTTCATAATGTCTTTGAAAAACGTTTTTGGACCCATAATTTGACTTCTATTAACATAGTCAGAACTCATAAGACCAAGGGAGTTCGGTAAAATTTAAATTATAGAGATGTGTGTTATTGTGGAAAACACGACATGATAATCTAATCAATTATTAGTGATCTTCATAACCATCCATAGTCCCAAAAATTTATTTTATTGATTGAATAAAACAGAATAATTATTTTCTTATTTCTAGCTAAACATCAAGAATTTATAAAGATAATCACTCATGCATTGGAATTATATTTCATAAACCTTAAATAATGACTATAAATTTAGTAAAGCTTCATTCAATTAATAATAAATCAATTCATATAACACTTCAAACCTCTCTATTGATTGACCCCATACCTATATTACACTAGTTTTGAGGGTTTGTGGTTGAAATTGGATAATTGAAAGTAACATTTCGTCTATATTTATACAAAATTATGGAACTGTTACTATGTAGTAATTAATCAGTCGTATGTTAATTTGATTTTTTATTAATTATGTGAAAAAATTAAATTCTAAAAAAGTGTAATCTTCAACCCATTTTTGTTTTTATTTATTTTAGAATTTCCATTAAATTCATGGTGTGTTTTTAGTGTTGTTTATTTCCATAGGATTATATTTTACCTAATTACTCATTCTAATAGCACCGAATCAGTAAAAACACTATCATTTGACCAGGAAATTGGGAAAAAATTATCAAGGTGACATAGATATGTTATCGGAAAACACAACTAGAATACCCCCTGTGGATAATTTTGAAGAGGAAGAATAAAATGTTATCCATTGAGATGGAATGAATTTTTTTCATGATGGAAATCTTAAACAACAACTCACCACTGATGGTGAACCAAACCATAACACACTGACCATCTTTATGGATTATGTCTAGATTCCCCTACCAGATGATACACATGAATAATGATGTTGTATTGGGTTTCACTAGCCTTATGTGAAACTCCTTAGATTAAAAAGGTTGTCTACTAGCACTAAGAATGTAAAGTACCACTTTGGGTAGATTATACACACTGGGAAAGGGAATAATAATGCTATGTGTCATAATATATTACAAAAAACAGAAATATAAGACTCAATAGACATAAACTAGACCCAAAAATTGGTATCCCAAAAAATATTAGATAAAACGTGGATGTAATATAAATAAAATTAGTGGAAAGTCAATAAACAATCCAACATTCCAAACACACCGCTTGTGGTAACTAAATAGAACAATCATATATATCAAAATTTTCTGTACATATAATATCCAAAAAGACGAGTCACCAAAGGACTAACTCTAGTAAAATACATAAATAGAAATAACAACATGCTAATACTAGAAATAAACTAAAATAGAAACACTAGCAAGGAATGAAAATAGGGACCTATGACAAACTTCGTGAAAGTAGATCGTAAGGTCCAACTCCTAAGGATGATCATATACATGAACGTAGATTTATAAATCCTACATATGTCTTAAAGGACCCATGTAGGGTGTGAGATTAATATAAGTAGGATACCACCAAAATATTTATAGCCTACATATGTGTTAAAGAAGACATGAAATATAATATAAAGAAAATAAGTATAATTCAATAAATAAACAATCTTTTCATAGTGCTCAAAAACTACAAGGAAAACATCACTAGACTCATCCAATGTTGTAATATAAAAATATAGGAAGTTCCTGAGACCATGGACCAAGGTAACTCTGATGACATAAAGTCATTGTGAACATTAATATTTCACCTCTATCATGTTTCTTCATACCTCATTCATCATGACACCTCATGTCTCAAAATGTTCTGATGTCCCAAAGGCAAACCGATGATATATAATGTGATTCCTCATACACCTACTCAAAATCAGCCATCGGGGAAAATCCAAAAAACCATAGCCACAATGATTTATGTCTTCAAATATATATCTCAGACCACAAACTCAATCACTGTGAGCCTCATCCCCCAAGTAATAGCCTCGTCACTACCAACAGAAGGATCCTCACCTTCCATGTATGTGGATTTCTATGAGAATCACCACAAACCATATTCACCAAATCTACAACTATCAAGGTCTATACCAACATGGGAATCGAAAACCACCTCATCAATGGAGTAACCATGTGTGCACATTACTCAATTAAGTTCTTTTTCCATCATTGGTGAGGAAAAATCACCAATAAGGTCTCTATGACACATCAATAAGAACATTGTGACCCTATGACCTTGTCACTCAAATATCAGGACCTTAATATCCAATATAATGGGCCTTACCATGCATGATAACCCCACCACCTCACATTGATGTCCATGACACACCATTAAATGGTCAATACCCATAATGTGAAACTGTTCCATGCCTAACTTAATGAGCTCATCACCTCACTAATGATGGTTGTTCCATCCCATTATCATCCCATCCAAATCCCATCATATCCCCTTTGGACTTATAACATTCCAGACATTAATTTCATTTCAAATATTAATATTGACACTCAGATAGACAATTAAATTTTAAACGTTATAATTGACCAACATAGATAAACATAAAATTTAAATAGAGTTTAATTGTTCAATACTGACATGCCACTGATATATTTTTCACTTCAAATAAATTAAAGTACTCCAATTCGAATGTAAATAATTCAATTTAGACAAAAAAACCCAGACGTAAACCTTAATTTGGTAGAGGACCTATAATGTGGCCACGAACCAATGAAAAAGGCTACGTTATGCATAGAGGCATCCCTTATGGTTTAATGATCAATTTAATCTGAATCATGGGGGTCTCACTAAATATCCTAATTGAACGCAAAAATTAACACCACCAGGCATATTTAAAAACACAAATAATGATGTGCACCACCTACATTGGGATTGTTGATATAATCACGTTTGATATTGAGCTCTAACTCGAAAGTGGATTGGAAGATAAATGACTTTCGGTCAAAAAAATTTAAAACATGCAAAATTAATTCGAATGTTTTTAACACACCATGAGTTAGACAAAATGGGAAGAAGTGTAATATGTGAGGGAATCCTTATTTGTACACATCCAACACCACCAACGAATCGAAGTACGCACCAATGCTGTTGGAGATAATTCAAATTCAAGGGGAGGTGGAATGGAGGGATTCCTACACTACTATGTGAGACCCACAAGAGAAGAAGGGACTAAAATAAGAGGAAAAAATATATATATATGAGGGTAAATCCTAAAATCACCACTTTAAAAGGGTGCATGGTTTACACGCAAATATTTCCCAACTATACACAAACCCTATGAGCTATAGTGTCGATCTACATCCCAAAAGGGATCCTCACATGTATGGAATGTATTTTTCCAAAACCATGTGAAAATAATGTTTATGCCCTCTCAAAAAACTATTGATAACCTAAAAAAAGCATACGACTTACCCACATGGTGTAACCAAATTGTGAGGCAGTTCAAAAAAAAGATGAACGGTTTCCTAGAAGGGGCCTCATGATTTACCCTATACTATACGCCCTGACCCATATTTCCAAAATAGTTTATTTATCCCACAACACTCATAAAACCACTTCTATACACCATAGGATTCAGAAAAATGATTCCCTCATTTAAAAACATGATATAAATCTTATGGAAATCATAAAATTTTGTTTTGACCATCATATTAGAAAATGGAATAACCACTAATTGATAAATTAAAATTGTGTGTGGTTTTCTACCTAACACAAAAATAGGAATGTTATAATCTCCCCAAAATAATATAGCTCATTTCTGAGGTATCAGAAAACCCATAGATGGTAACCAACATACCAAAACCATTAGAATAAATCTGAACTACCCTGGTCTAAAGGGTATAGGTCAATGTTCCACAAGGGTGGGTACCCATGTTAGGAATTTCCTATCCCTGTCACATCATGACCAAAATATCAAAAAAATCCATGGTCCATAATCCTATTTCATGCCCACAGTCCTCTAATGATGCATAGTCAATCCCATGACTCACCAGGTGCTCCCGTATTTCTATCAACTCCCACTCAAGTCATGTACCACATAGTTTCCCACCCCGTGCCTATGTCTCATACAGAACGACAAGGTCCTGCAACCACACATATGCTTTAATCGATCCATATAACCCAAAATTCAATAAAATACCACACAATAATGGTTCCCAAATGTCTCAAACCTCATGTAACTTTCATATTCAATGACTTGATTCCAAAGCACCTCAAAAACTCATATCCATCATTACATGATGCCAAAAACCTAATAATACCTCTCCTATGGTGCTAAAGAATAAAAATGTTGCTTAAAACAACGAATATGTACATATATCCATCATCTAATATGATTACAACCTACTAACCAGTACCTTGTCAGTCTATTTACATATCTCATTCACCCCATGCACTAAAACAGACATGCCTCTACAAGACATTACAAATAATAAAAATAAAATAAGGTCCATGCTATATGCGTACCCTTAATTATGATCATCTCACTAGCCAGCTCTTCCATTAGTAGTTATATTGTGGGGACATGTCTTGAAGATCAAATTCCTAACACCTAACTTCAATACAGTGTCGATCAATCCACTAGCCACTTACACCATAGTTGGGTCACACTATCTCTACCATGATGTTCGTGTAAAGCTAATGTTTAGATACCTCACCTGGTACTGACCCTAAACCTAAATAAATGTTCTGGGTATTCCCCTAAACATAATCATATGATGAACTTAAATTCCACCTATAGAACCACTCGATATTTCCAACAAACTTGTATGCCCTACAATCCAACGGAAGCCACTCACATTGAGTCTGGACATGACCTACACAGACACATTGAAAGAAAACTATATAAGTAACACTTTTAGGTGGTATAGATTAGTACTTGTCCTTACCACCACATTGGAACTCTTCATGGCCTTATATCCAACCATTAGATGTATCACCGCTGAAATCAAATGAATCTATTGAATGGTTCAACTATGTCATGTTTGTCAGGTTTCCCAAGGCCATGAACCCCTAGTTAACCACCTCTGAGAATGAGTCCAACCTAAATATAATTACCGAAACCCAAATGGAATTATATAAACCATCCTAAATGCACCTCACCTTGGAGGATTCTTCACTCACCATGTCAGGTTTAAAGAGAGACAAATCAGTGAATGTCGCTGCATAGTCCATGAAGGGAATGTCACCCTATTCAAGTACCAATTACTCCTTTGATATTTCCATCCTTAGTGTCTAGAGAGAGAAATTATAAAATAATATCACTAAAAATATATATAAGCTAAACCCTCATGTTTACCAGCCTTAACATGGTCATCCCACCATCCCTTATCTGGACCAATGCTCTTGTTTTTCTCCAGCATGATCCTCCACCTTATATGTGTCTTAATATACATGAAGATCAAATGAATGTTCTAAATCCATTTAATAACTTCCAATGCATCACCCACACCCTAAAAAAGAGATGGTTTTTCAAATAAAACTCATATTTTATTAATTCCATCAATGAATCTGCTCTTTGAGCACCTCGATCGATGCCCTAGAGAACCAACACAAGGCACTCTTGAAGATTTTTATTGAGACACAACCCAAAAGTTTTCAACTATGGTATTTGTCCAAACTACATTGGAAACTAATCATGACCCTATTCCTAGACTCTAGCTTGTGATGTGCTTGGACCTCTGGGGTATGAACTTTCTCATTCTTCTGTGGAACAATCCCATCACTGACTTAACACTCTATCCAACCTATCCAAGAGGAACCCATGGAAAAAATGGTCAGATTGCTGATATATATAGATGGTATATATAATTAGTATAGGGGAATAAATAAAAAGGAATCATATACCGAAAACCTCACTCTTACCCACCGTAACCACGCCGCTTGAAATCTCGACCTCATGGCCTCTTTACCCACCCTTAATAGAGCCAATAGTCAGTTATACCTTGGGCCACGCCAGTCCAAAAAAACAACATTTCCTCAAACCAATGACTGAGTGACCCAATCCTAGTGATCAAAATCACATAAACAATCATACATGACTAATACTATAATATATAGACCCATTTGTTGAGTCAATAAGGTTTTCCTTATGACTTTTCCATTCCTTCTTGTTTTGAAAATCACAAACACCTTATCTTTAAGGAAAATGCTTTTTTAAGGAAAATTGCTTTTGTAAGGAAAATGCTTTCTTAAGGAAAATTGCTTTTATAAGGAAAAATGCTTTCTTAAGGAAAATCGCTTTTATAAGAAAAATTTATCCTTATCATATTTTCATTAATATTTTTCTTAAGTATGAAATTCGGATTCACTTTCTCGGAATCATTAAAACTGATAAAAAGCATTCTGTTTTAAGATTCGGTTCTGGACAAGAACTATAAGGAAGTTTCATTCCGAATTCCGGATATGAATTCTGACTTAGTTCTATTCCAGATTCAGGATACGAATTCTGAATAAGAATTCTCATTACGAATTCTAATGAAGAAATCCCATTCTGAATTCTCATTACGAATTCTGAAGAAGAATTCTCATAACGAATTCCAATGAAGAATTCTCATTACGAATTCCAATTAAGAATTCTCATTACGAATTCTAATGAAGAAATCTCATTCCGAATTCTCATTACGAATTCTGATAAAGAATTCTTATTACGAATTCTGATGACGAATTCTCATTACGAATTCTGATGATAAATTCTCATTACGAATTCTGATGATGAATTCTCATTACGATTTCTGATGACGAATTCATATTCCGAATTCCTACTCCGAATTCTCATTCCGAATTCTCCTATTAAACAGAATCTGATTATCATTGTTTTATACATTCTGAATTTACTCACTTCGAACTTTCACTCTGAAGTTTCTATTCCGAACCTTTTTTTGTTAGAGTTTAAAACGATGTCGTGCATTCTGTTACACTTACTTTGTTATAAAACGATTTCTTCCATTTTGTTATAAACTAACCATTGTCTAAGTGACACGTGTACAGGTCCCTCCGAACTTTAAGGAAAATATGACCGTTGGAGAAGGAGCCGACCTTACCTATAAATAGGAGATCATTTGAAAGAGCTCGGTGCTGTTAAAAAAACAACTGAGTTTTGTGCCTACATGCTGTTGAAGTGATTTCTAGAGAGAGAGTCTCTTATTAACTCTCAAAGCTTTGTGCGACTCCGAATGTTGGTGATTACATTCGAGGGCTTCCGGGGATAGGAAGACAGAGGTGCTGACTACCTTAAAGATCGAGGACTTTCTTGCTGAGAAAGACAGAGGTGCCGACTACCTTAAAGATCGAGGGCTTTCTTGCTGAGAAAGACAGAGGTTGCCAACTACCTTGAAGTTGAGGGCTTGCGGGGATAGCAAGACAGAGACACCGATCTTCGTATCGAGGGCTTACCCTGGTGTGGGTAAGACAGACTTACTTGAAAGTATAAATCAAGGGACCTTTATCCAAGGTTGTTGGATACCCTTCTCTTTGGGTTAAAAGACTATTATCTTGTTACTAGTAGTTTTACTACTTGTCTTTATTCCGCTGTAAATTTTTATCTTAAGGAAAGTATAATTTTCTTATACTTCCTTACTTACTCTGATTAGTTTAGATTCTATACGCTTTAAGGTAGAATCTCATATTGTAACTTTTGTTAAGTTTCACTTTCCGGAACCATATTTCCGGAACCTACTTTTGGAATCTCTTTCCAAGTTTAGTTTGGTGTTAGAGGTATTGTGAATTTACTTAGTTTAACTTTGTTAAACTTAGCCCTTTCCTTTTTCTTAAGGAAACTCTAGTTGTTCATAACTAACTTTAAAGGTTCCAAAGGAATTTTTAAAGTATACAATTCACCCCCCCTCTTGTATATTGAGCATCTCAAATTATATTTCGATCCTACAATTGGTATCAGAGGTTGGAAACCTCTTACTCTATACCATTCTTACATTTGGTATCAGAGCCTTGGTTACTGAAATACTTGTACTCACATACAAGTTTTTCTTGCTCAATTTTCTATTCCGAACTTTGTCTTTCCGGATTTTCCATTCCGAACTTTTCCCATTCCGAACTTTGTGATTGCGATTCTAAGCTACTAACAAGTTTGTATCCAAGTTATTTTCAAGTATGGCAGGAATTAATGTTGGATCTATTGACAATCTGAATCCTACAAGGCCACCTATCTTTGATGGTAATGATTATGAATACTGGAGAGATCGTATGAAGACTTTTGTTATCAATACTGTGGTAGATAACTTTGTCATGCTTACTGGTGATTATAAAATTCCTGACAAGGAAGTCAGAACCTTTACTAACCAGGAGAAGCAAGAATATCAACTCAACTACAAGGTACGCAATACTTTATTATGTTCAATGACTAGAAATATATATAGCCAAATTTCTTCTTGTGAAGCAGCTAACTGTATATGGAAGAAGTTAGAGGTTACACACTTTGGGACTTCTAAGGTGATTGAGACAAGAAGAGCTATGCTTAGAGCTGAATATCATGGCTTCAATTTTCCTTATGGAGAACCTATCTGTAAAGTTCAACAGAGGTTTATGACTATCGTCAACAGTCTACAATCTATGGGAGAGAAAGGTTTAGATGATGAAGCTCTTGTGGACAAGATAATCGATATTATGCCCAATGAGTGGGAATCCAAGAGAACAGCTATAGATGAGAACAGGAAGGTTACTCAAATTACACTTGATGAATTATTTGGAACTCTTCTACAACATGAGACCAGAATGAAGAGAGATGCTGACAACATCAAGAAGAAGAATGGAAATGGTACTGTTGCTTTTACTACAACTTCAAATCAGATGAAAGCTAAGACTCCTGAGAGAGTAACCAGATCCAAATCGAAGAAAGTTATTTTCCAATCCGAATCTAGTGAGAGTGAAGTTTCAGAAAATGAATTAGCCAATCTTGCTCGAAGGATGAACAAGATAGCTGGACAGAGAAATTTTCAATCCAAGTATAAGAAGAAGGATAGGAAAGATAAGAAAGATGGAGAAGTTACTTGTTATGAATGTAAAAGAGCTGGACATATTAGACCAGATTGCCCTATGCTCAGAAAGAAAGAAAGGAAGGAAAGGCATTCAGACAGAAACAGGAAGAAGTATTACAAAGCTAAAGCTAAGAATGTTTTGAAAGCTAATGATACCTGGAGTGCCAGTGGTGGTGACTCTTCAGATGAATCTTCTGAATATGAATCTTCAGGACAGAAGAATCTTGGTCTTATAGCCAGATTACCTATTGAAAATCATTGTCTTATGGCTAAGGTACGAAATGCTGAATCATTGACTAATGTTTCCTTAAATTCTAATGATAGTAAGTATTATAACTCTTCTGATGAAGAATCATCTTCTGATGAGGAAAATACTTTACCTACTTTTGAAGAAGTCTCTAGGTTTGCTGAACTTCTTGAGATTGAGAATTCCAAACTCAACAAGAAACTTGATAAGGCAAATTCTAGGAATTCTATTCTTACTAAAGAGATATCAGATCTTTCTAAAGATCTTGATAAGAGAAATGCTGATTTTGAAAATATTTCAAAAAATCTTGAGAAGTAAGTTCTGAAAAGAATAAACTTTCTAAAGAGTTAGAAAAAGTAATTTCTAATAAAAGTGTTTTCGAGCTTAACTCTAGTTCTAAAACTAATGATTTTGAGGATAAAAACTTGGTTGTAAAACTCAAGTCCGAAATTTTTTCCTTAAAGAAGTGTTTATCAAACTTTACCCATGGTAAGGAAAATTTTGATAAGATGTATTCTTAAATACGACCTTTATGAAATAAATCCGGATTTGGTTATACCCATGCAAAACCTGTTTTCAGCAACAATTATTTTGTTCCTCAAAGTGCCCCATTTTGTACTAAGTGTCAATGTGGTGGTCACTGGGAAAGAAATTGTTCCTTAAACAAAACCCAATCCTTAGGTTTTCATAAAGCTTATTTTTCTAAGAAAATGTGGGTACCAAAAATTTTATTGTCTGGAAGTCTCGGATCCAAACAAGTTTGGATTCCGAAAGTCTAACTTTGTTCTTAATTTCAGGAAAATAAAGAAAGTTCCAGCAACAATATTTGGTACATGGATAGTGGATGTTCCCGGCATATGACTGGTAACAAAAGCTTTTTTGAAAAGATTATCAAAACGAAAGGAGGAAAGGTAACTTTCGGAGACAATGCTAAGGGAGAGATTGTTGGTATTGGTAATATAGTTCTTTTAGGTAAAACTTTGATTTCAAATGTTCTTTTTGTTAAAGGTCTTAAGCACAACCTCATTAGCATAAGTCAGTTATGTGATGAAGGTTACCTTGTGAATTTTAGGAATGATAAATGCTTAGTTCACAATTCCAAGGAAGAGTTTATTCTCTCAGCCAATAGGCAAGAGAATGTTTACACCTTAAACTTAGAAGACCTAAGAAGCCAAGATTTACCTTGCCTAAGTGCAATGGAAGATCACTCTTGGTTATGGCATAGAAGATTAGGACACTGTAATCTTAGAAACCTATGTAAACTCTCTAAGAAGAAACTTGTTAAGGATCTACCGGAGCTTATATTTGATTCTTCTAAAGTTTGTGATCCTTGTCAGTATGGCAAGCAACATAAATCTAGTTTTAAGTCAATCGGTGAAGTCTCAACAACCGATGAATTACAGTTGGTGCATATGGATCTTTTTGGTCCAACACAAACTGGAAGCATTGGAGGCAAATACTATGTGTTTGTTCTAGTTGATGATTACACTAGATTTACTTGGGTCTATTTTCTAGAAAGGAAATCTGAAGCTTTTTCCTATTTCAAAAGTTTTAGAGCTCAAGTTAAAAATGAGAAAAACCTTCCATTGAAAACTATTCATAGTGATCATGGAGGAGAATTTCAAAATTCAGATTTTGAAACTTTTTGTAGTAAGAAAGGTATTACTCACAACTTTTCAGCACCTAGAACTCCTCAACAGAATGGTGTAGTTGAAAGAAGAAATAGAATTCTTCAAGAAATAACTAGAACCATGTTGAGTGAATATTCTATTGCTAGACATTTCTGGGCTGAAGCTGTAAGTACTGCTTGTTATACTATAAATCGAGTTTTGATTAGACCTTTTCTTAATAAAACTCCTTATGAGTTATGGAATGGTAGAAAACCTAGACTTTCCTACTTCAAGGTTTTTGGCTGCAAAGTATTCATCTTGAATACTAAAGATAACTTACATAAATTCGCACCAAAATCAGATGAAGGAATTTTCTTAGGATATTCCACAACCTCTAAGGCTTATAGAGTTTTTAATAAAAATACTTGCACTGTTGAGGAAACAGTACATGTAAAATTTGATGAATCAGACCCTTTTGTTTTTAAAACCTCCCAACCTACATCTTCGGATGTGTTTTCAAAAACTGATTATCAACCTTTGATAGAAGAACCTTCTGATAAGGAAATTGTTCAAGAAGATACTTCTGAAACATTTACCCCAAAAGACTTTCTACCCTATGTTGATGAACAGGTTTTACAAAACCCAAATCAGATGTTTCTTAAGAATCATCCCAGTGATAGTATCATTGGTGATGTAAATCAACCTGTAAGGACCAGAAGTTCCTTAAGAAATGAAGTAGAACATCTAGCATTTCTTTCCCAATTAGAACCTAAAAGCACTGATGAAGCTTTAGGTGATGATGATTGGATCAAAGCAATGCAAGATGAACTAAATGAATTCGAAAGGAATAAAGTCTGGACCTTGGTTGAGAGACCTAAGGAAACTTCTGTTATTGGAGTAAAGTGGGTCTTCAGAAATAAATGTGATGAAAATGGAGTCATTGTTAGAAATAAGGCTAGACTTGTTGCTAAAGGCTATAATCAGCAAGAAGGAATAGACTATGAAGAAACCTATGCTCTAGTAGCTAGACTTGAATCTATCCGTATTCTACTTGCCTTTGCAGCATTCTTTAATTTCAAACTATTTCAAATGGATGTGAAATGTGCTTTTCTTAACGGTTATGTTCAAGAGGAAGTTTTTGTTGAACAACCTCCTGGATTTGAAGATACAAAACATCCTGATCATGTTTTTAGACTTACCAAAGCTTTGTATGGCCTTAAACAAGCCCCACGAGCATGGTATGATAGACTCACTGGATTTTTGCTTCAAAATAACTATGTTAAGGGAAATGCAGATCCAACCCTTTTTATAAAGAAAGATAAGAAAAATGTTTAGATTGTTCAAATTTATGTTGATGACATTATATTTGGTTCAACTCGGCAATCTTTGACTGACTCCTTTGCTAGTCTAATGAAATCTGAGTTTGAAATGAGTATGATGGGTGAGTTAACATTTTTCCTTGGTTTTCAAATTTCTCAAAAACCAGAAGGAACCTACATATCTCAACATAAGTATATTAAAGATCTTCTTAAAAAGTATGGTTATGACAACACTAAGAGTATAAGTACTCCCATTGGTACCTCAAACTCTTTAGATCTTGATGAAGCTGGGAAACCAGTAGATCAAACATCTTTTAGAGGTATGATTGGAAGTCTACTTTACTTAACAGCTAGTCGACCAGACTTAATGTTTTCAGTATGCTTATGTGCAAGATATCAATCCAATCCTAAGGAATCTCACTTAAAGGCAGTAAAAAGAATTTTTCGCTACCTTAAGAGAACCATGGATCAGGGATTATTTTATACTTCTGGAAATGATTTTGTTCTAAAAAGCTTTTCTGATGCTGACTTTGGTGGATGTAGAATGGATAGGAAAAGTACATCCGGAACTTGTCATTTCTTAGGAGATTCATTAGTTTCTTGGTCATGCAAGAAGCAACATTCTGTTGCACTCTCCACTGCTGAAGCTGAATATGTAGCAGCTGGAAGTTGTTGTGCACAAGTGTTGTGGATGCAACACACACTCACAGACTATGGCCTGAGTTTTTCTAAAACTCAAATTTTGTGTGATAACACAAGTGCCATTGCCCTAAGTAAAAACCATGCACATCACTCTCGTGCTAAACACATAGATATTAGGCATCACTTTCTTAGGGATCACACACTTAAAGGCGATATTATTCTTCAGTTTATCGGAACGCAAGATCAACTTGCTGATATTTTCACAAAATCCTTGCCTTCTGATAGATTTGAATATATTAAACAGAAGTTAGGAATGATAACCGTAAGGTAATCTTCCTTAATTAACTTTCTGTTGAAAAATCTCCTTACATTAATAAACTCCTTTTCATAGGGGGAGTACATTTGTTTGTTTATTTAACAAAGTTTTTTCAAAATTTGTTTTCGAATTTTTCGGAACGAAAATTTCCGGAATGGAACTTTCGGAACTACCATTTTCCAGAATGGATATTTTCGTACAGAATACTTCTAGAATGAAAGTATTCGTATTGAAAATTTCCGGAATGGACAACTTTCGTACTGGGACTTTCATAACCAGATTTTCGTACCAAGTTTTGTTTTTCATATTTTACTTTTTCGTATTGAGTTTTTCGTATTGAGTTTTTCGTATTGAGTTTTTCGTATTTACTTTTTCGTATTGAGTTTTTCGTATTTAGTTTTTTGTATTAACTTTTTCGTAGTCGTCTTTATATTTCCCATTACGAATAACTTTCCTAAGCTAATCCAAAAGGTATGATTTCCTTACTGAAGTTTTCGTAATCATATTTTACTTGCTGGAAATTTCTTATAGTTTGTTTTCGGATTATAGTTTTCTTAAATCTTTGTTTTAATAAAACCTCAAAAAGATCGGATTCAAGCTTTCAACCGTTAGATCAGATCTCAGATCATTCTATACCGTTAGATCAACCGAGGAAGTTGAACCGTCATCCCATTGCCTATATAAAGGGGACCCTTTTTTTTGAGTCCCACATCGATTTCAAGCTTTTGCGTGCTGAAGCTCTGACTCTCTGATTTAAGGCTATTCCGAACTTCAGCCTTCTCTGTTCCGAACTTCTCAGAGACTTCTAATCCGAATGTCTGCAGAGTTAGCTTCTCAAGAAATGTCTTCAACTAAGCCCATTTCACAGTGGTTAGTCTACAGAGAACGGTTAGTGCATCCGAATTTCTTCAGCAACTATGATTCAATTATATCAAAGAATATCAAGCTGAATGGCTGGGAAGATGTTGCGGTATCAAAAACCGGCAACCAAGATGAAGTTTACTCTGACTTGCTTGTCGAGTTTTATGAGTCAGTTGCTTTCTTCATGGAAGATAATAGAGAGAAGTTCTCCTTCAAATCATATGGCAAGACATATAAGCTATCTTACACCAAGGCTGCAAGCTTGGTAGGGTTGAGTTATGAAGGTGAAGCTGAGTTTATCTCGCACGTTCTGCCAGACTCCTTGGGTAGTTTCAACAAGGAGAAAGCCTTAGAAATTCTCGGATTGGATGATGACAAGGCTCCGAAGATAGCAAGTCATTCTACAAACTTCAGGATTTTGGAGTTATGGGTGCAAGGGCTTATCGTACCGAGAAAAGGAGATAAGGACAGCTTGAAGAAGAGTGAGATGTACATCTTGGATTTCCTGATAAATCTAAGGAAGTTCAACCTGATGAATCATATCCTTCTTAATATTGAGAACTTGAAGAAGGGAAATCTGAGAGCTCAGATAGTAATGTACCCGGCAATATTGTCGAAGCTGATAGTTCGGTGCCTAAAATCCTTCAAGGTTGCCTGCAGTTCTAAGCCGAAAGTTTGCAAGATCATGTTGCTCAGTGATGCAACTCTTAAAAGAATGAATATAGCTTTTAACAAGGAGTCAGGGAAGTTCATTGATCTACCTCCTCAAGTAGAAGTGACTCCGAAAGTGGCTGATCCGGAATCATCCAAGCCGGCAAGGAAGAGGAAGCAGAAAGAAGTGGTAGGCGATGCTGAGGAACCTAAGTCTAAGGAAGTCCATTCCGCACCTCCTAAGTCCAAAAAGAAGAAAACCTATACTGATGAGGTTGCAGCGAAGTGGAGAGCTGACAAGGAGAAGAGGAAGGAAGGAGATCCGCAGTTCGGATTGGATCCTGCAGAGGCTAAGGCTCTGAAAGAAAAGGCTGCTGATGAGCTTGAGAAGAAAGCTAAGGAAAAGAAGCTGAAGAAGAAGTTGTCAGAAGATGAGGCTGTGCAAGCTTTGTTGAAGTTTAATGAAATGGTTTCAGCAACCATTCCCGTTCCGAGATCTTTTTCTCTGGAATCTCTACCTGAGACTCCAGGAAGAAATCTTGTTACTCCGGAAGAGGCTGTTGCTACTGAGGAAGTAGAGCAAGTGGAAGAGGGTGAAGAAGCGGCTGAAGGAAGTGGTGAGACAGGAGATGTGCTCAAACAAGTAGATGAATATAAGGGAACTCCTTCGGAACACCTCTCGCTCCGAACATCTGAAGCTCAATCTTCAAAGCTTGCTACTCCTGCAATGGAAGAAGAAAATGGAGAAGAAGAAGTTACTTGTCAAGAACATATTTTACTTGATGCTGCTCAGATGGGAAACGTGGAAGCCAATGTTCAAGAAGTTGCTGATGAGGAAGATAAAATTGTTCAATTCTCTGATAGTGAGAACAGATCTCCGGAACAGGTCTCAATTTCGAAAAAAGATAAGGGAAAGCAAATTCTTACTGATACCCCGAGTTCTGAAAAGATAATGAGGAAGGATGCTGGTAGCTCTTCTAAGAGGAAGTTGGAGCTTATTGAAGAAGAAAACTCTCCGAGCAAGTTGTCAGATTCGGAATCATCATCGTTGGGGCACGATTTTGTTGTTCAATCCTTGAAGAAGTTGGTGGGAACCATTCCGACCTTCTCCAGTATTGACTCTCGGTGCCAGATGCTCCAACATACACTAAATCAGAAAACTGATTCCGTATCCATGGTTATGGATAAATGTGTTGAGATAGAAGCCCAGTTCAAAAATTTCTTTATTGGTTACGAAGCCCATAAAAGATCTTGCAAAAGGATGACTAGCTGGTCGAAGAAGAATGTGGAAGAGATGAGGTTGCTGGATGAGTTTCAGGAGAATGTTAAGGATGCATTTCAAACCGAGGACAAGATGTTTCATGAGATGACTGCCTCATTCGATGAGAAATTGACAGAGGAAAAGAACATTCGGAGTCAGGAAGTAAGAGATCTGAATGGAAAGCTCAACTCTGTTAATCAAAGTTGGAAATTTGAAAGAGATCATCGGATCAACTTTCTAGAAAGGATAAAGTCTCAGGAAGAGAAAATGGAAGCACAGGAAGAAAAGTTGAAGGCTCAGGAAGAAATAATTGAAGCTCATTCAGCAAGAATAGTTGCCCTGGAAAAGCAAGCAGAGGAAGATCACAAAGACCTCAAGAAGATCAAGACAATTCTCAAGGGGCTCATGTCGAAGGAGAAAGATCCAAAATGACCAATCCGATCTTTTTGTTGTAATTTTTTTTTGTTGCTGACATTTCAATTTTAATGAAAATTGTGCTTGTTGTTTCTATTGCTGTCGTTACTAATCTTTTCAGGTACTTTGTTATTTTTTCCATTCCCTCCAAATTCTTTTTGAAAATCACAAAGGGGGAGAAGGAAAAGATCCTTAAGAAAAAGAGGAAATCTAATAAGAGTTTTTCAAAGGGGGAGAAAGGAAAATACCCAAGGAAAAAGAACTCTAATAAGAGTTTGTTTAAGGGGGAGTTTTTCTTAAAGAAACATCACTCCGGAAATATGAATACGATCCTTAGAGTTTCAAAGCCTAAGGGGGAGTTAGTCGTATTCATCTATATTCTTAAACCAAGGGAGATAAGCTTTAATGTGTTTCTTTCTTCTTAGAATAGCTTTTTCGTAAGGATGTTTGTGCTTTCCAAAAAGGGGGAGATTGTTGAGTCAATAAGGTTTTCCTTATGACTTTTCCATTCCTTCTTGTTTTGAAAATCACAAACACCTTATCTTTAAGGAAAATGCTTTTTTAAGGAAAATTTCTTTTGTAAGGAAAATGCTTTCTTAAGGAAAATTGCTTTTATAAGGAAAAATGCTTTCTTAAGGAAAATCGATTTTATAAGAAAAATTTATCCTTATCATATTTTCATTAATATTTTTCATAAGTATGAAATTCGGATTCACTTTCTCGGAATCATTAAAACTGATAAAAAGCATTCTGTTTTAAGATTCGGTTCTGGACAAGAACTATAAGGAAGTTTCATTCCGAATTCCAGATATGAATTCTGACTTAGTTCTATTCCAGATTCAGGATATGAATTCTGAAGAAGAATTCTCATTACGAATTCTAATGAAGAAATCCCATTCCGAATTCTCATTACGAATTCTGAAGAAGAATTCTCATAACGAATTCCAATGAAGAATTCTCATTACGAATTCCAATTAAGAATTCTCATTACGAATTCTAATGAAGAAATCTCATTCCGAATTCTCATTACGAATTCTGATAAAGAATTCTTATTACGAATTCTGATGACGAATTCTCATTACGAATTCTGATGATAAATTCTCATTACGAATTCTGATGATGAATTCTCATTACGATTTCTGATGACGAATTCCTATTCCAAATTCCTACTCCGAATTCTCATTCCGAATTCTCCTATTTAACAGAATCTGATTATCATTGTTTTATACATTCTGAATTTACTCACTCCGAACTTTCACTCCGAAGTTTCTATTCTGAACCTTTTTTTTTGTTAGAGTTTAAAACGATGTCGTGCATTCTGTTACACTTACTTTGTTATAAAAAGATGTCGTCCATTTTGTTATAAACTAACCATTGTCTAAGTGACACGTGTACAGGTCCCTCCGAACTTTAAGGAAAATATGACCGTTGGAGAAGGAGCCGACCTTACCTATAAATAGGAGCTCATTTGAAAGAGCTCGGTGCTGTTAAAAAAACAACTGAGTTTTGTGCCTACATGCTGTTGAAGTGATTTCTAGAGAGAGAGTCTCTTATTAACTCTCAAAGCTTCGTGCGACTCCGAATGTTGGTGATTACATTCGAGGGCTTCCGGGGATAGGAAGACAGAGGTGCCGACTACCTTAAAGATCGAGGACTTTCTTGCTGAGAAAGACAGAGGTGCCGACTACCTTAAAGATCGAGGGCTTTCTTGCTGAGAAAGACAGAGGTTGCCAACTACCTTGAAGTTGAGGGCTTGCGGGGATAGCAAGACAGAGACACCGATCTTCGTATCGAGGGCTTACCCTGGTGTGGGTAAGACAGACTTGCTTGAAAGTATAAATCAAGGGACCTTTATCCAAGGTTGTTGGATACCCTTCTCTTTGGGTTAAAAGACTATTATCTTGTTACTAGTAGTTTTACTACTTGTCTTTATTCCGCTGTAAATTTGTATCTTAAGGAAAGTATAATTTTCTTATACTTCATTACTTACTCTGATTAGTTTAGATTCTATACGCTTTAAGGTAGAATCTCATATTGTAACTTTTGTTAAGTTTCACTTTCCGGAACCATATTTCCGGAACCTACTTTTGGAATCTCTTTCCAAGTTTAGTTTGGTGTTAGAGGTATTGTGAATTTACTTAGTTTAACTTTGTTAAACTTAGCCCTTTCCTTTTTCTTAAGGAAACTCTAGTTGTTCATAACTAACTTTAAAGGTTCCAAAGGAATTTTTAAAGTATACAATTCACCCCCCCCCTCTTGTATATTGAGCATCTCATATTATATTTCGATCCTACAACATTTAACCTCACATTTCTTTATATATATAAATATATCTACCTAAAAACCTGGGATATCACATTTCAAATAAAAAAATATCCCTATCATGAAATTTTACATTTTCCTATGTCATTTGATATTTATCACATGGTATAATCATTTTAAAAATATTACATGAATTTATAAATTTTAAATACAATGTAATGTTCATGTTGAAATCCAATAAAGTAAGAAAAAACAACTTACCTCACTGTGCTAAGGTCCATATCTCATCCTTGGCTCACTAGGACAAGGATCACGTGCCACAAACAATAAAAAAATATTCCAATTATGCCACCAAGGTGGAAATCATATAAACTGTAATCTAAACAAAATAAAACAACAATTCCCCTTGGTAACTTGACTTATCCCTCATACATGAGGTATATGGCTTCTGAGAATGAGTTCTAAACCTATTTATGACATGACATATTCTCCAGCATACCATAACCCAAAAATTATTACCATTAAGAGTGGTCAACAAAACTCCTATTATTCCATTTGTAGTAACCCCAACCTGATTATCCATCCAAAAGTGATGTCAAGTCCGGTTCCAATGGCCTTATTCACACTTCCCTGAATTCCAAAGGTTTCCAACTAGTATAGAGATATTAATATAAAAAATTGGGGAGACTATAACATCATGAAAAGATAATAATAATGATGGGAGAAAAAATATTTAACATGAATCATAATTCTAAGACTCTCTAGACTCGAATTAGACTGGAAATGTAGTAACACCGATAATATTAGATAAATAAAATAAGTAGTATAAAATGATGAAGTAGAAATTAAATAAAAACCATTCTTAAAAAACACACCTCTTGTAGAAACAAAACATACCTTAATATCAAATCTGGTTGAACATACAATTTTCAATAAGAAATTACTCCTACCTTAATATCAAATATGGTTAAACATACAATTTTCAATAAGAAATTAATCCAAAGGTCCAACCACAATATAATACATATGTATACCAAACTACATACTAATAAAGGAAAAAAACTAAAATAGAAACGCCTTCCAGGAACGACCCCATGGTTTCGTGACAAACTTTATGAATGAAGATCCTAATGTTTAGATACTGAGGCTTATCCTCTACCTTAATTCATATACATAATGTCAATACACAACCCGAAGGACACATGTAGTGTTTGAGAAAAATCTTGGTAGGATACCACCCAAGGTGAATATCACACATCTATTTTTAATAATTCACGTAATATAATTGAAGGTAAACTAGTGAAATTCAATAAATAGAATAGGATTACCTGGTGATCAAAAGATACTAGAAAACCATAAAATTCCTTGACCAATGGTGGAATAATAGAATAGAAGAAGGTCCTTGGACAATGGCCCAAGGTACGCCTAATGTCATATAGTCTAGGTGAACCCTCAAGTTATACCTCAATCAAGTTACCTGGCACCTCTTGCCACCTAACACCGCACGTCTCAACAAGTACTGAAATCCCAAAGATACACCCAAGAAATACAATCTAGTCCCTTAGACCCATGTTCGAAAGGACATATCATCTCAAAACCCAAAAAACGAATGTACAACAATACATATCCATAAATAAATATTCATGCTCACAGCCTCAGTCATGGGGAGCCTTAGTTCTCAACGAATAGCCTAATATCTATGAACCAAAGGCTCCTCACCTTTTATGGGGATTTATACAAAAATTAACCCCAAACCATATTTTTCGACGTCACAAATAACGGGGGACTCTACCCAAAGGAGGGATCAAAACAACATCATCAATAGAGTCATCAAGTCTGCACACAAATCAATTCAATGCTCTTTCTTTCACATGTGAGTATTAATCACCAATAAGGTCCCTAAGACCCATAAATCGGCACCTCATGCCCCTACATCCATCTCACTCAAATTGGATGTCCATGCCATCCAGAATCATAGGCCAGGCCCAACCTAACAGCCTCCCCACCTCAAACTGACATCCACGACACCCAATACTATTTTCAATACCAATCATGTAAAATTAGGAATAAAGATACAATATGATCTCATAGCCTTAATACTGATGGTCATTCCATCACATTATCATCCTGATCATAGCCCATCATGATCCATTGGGTCTCTTCACATGCCAATAATTAATGGAATTTAAAATATATTTGGAGAGACATGAATATATAATTAAACATAAAACCATTTAATTGACCAAATTAGTTAAACCTAACAATTCAATGAAAATGAAATAAAAAATTCCAACATGATAGACATATATATTTCACAATATTTAGATTTAAAAAACTCAATTTGGAAAAAACCAATTCAATTTATACAAATAACACACCACAATACAACCCAAAAAGTATTTGATTCCCTATAACCCATCTTCACACCCATGAAAATGAATATAGAATTCCTAGAGGCATCCCATATAGTCTAATTATTAAATTAGAATATATCACATAATTTCTCAGGTAATTTTTCAAATGCGTGCTAAAAGAGACACCACCCAAACAACCTCATAACACATATAATTTTAGAAACCACCAACATTGGGATTATAGATGTTATAATTTATAACATCTAGCTCTACCTACATACAGATTAGAAGATATCTGAATTTCTGTCGAGCACCCTGAAAATAAGGAAAATGAATAAAATGGATTTAGAGTTCTGTGAGGTGTCATTAAAAGAGAATAATTGTCATTGGTGATTAAAACCTTACCACTATGCTCCCAACACTACAAAAATATCAAAGAATAGATCTAAGAAGGAGTAGATAACTCAAATTGTAGGGGAGGAGGAATAGAGGGCTTCCTACTCTACTTTGTGTGATCCATGAGAGAACAAAAAAGAAAAAAGGATGTAAAAAGAAAGATTGAAGTGGTGAAAATTATAAAATTACCACATTAAATGCTTTGTACAGTTTACTCACATGATTTTACAAATCATTCACAAATCATGCAGGCTACCGTGATGAGATAATCCCCAAAAAACACCCTTGCAGAACATTTACATTAGTTTCCCTAACCCTAGGAAATCCATGTAGAAGTCCTCTAAAACTAATATAGGGAACCATAAACTACCATGTGTCTCACCCTCATAGTTTACCCAAAACATTTTGATGTTCAAAAAGATGATGTTTGGGTACCTGGAATGGGCCACATGGTTTACCCTAAACAGTGTACCCTGGCCTATAATTCCAAAACAGGCCATTAGGCCTCCGACACTCGTGAATCCTATTTCAAACACTCAAGGTGTTATCCAAAGCATGATAATCATGTAAAAACATGATATAAATCTGATGGAACTATGTTAATTTAGTTCTGATATTTGGATATGGAAATGGAATAATCACTAATTAAAAATTCAAATAGTGAGTGTTTTTCGACCTGAATCAAATACTTGAGATGCTACAGTGTGTTCCACATAACCATCAATGAAATCCGGATAAATTGCTAAAAGTGAATGGAAAAAAGAATCCACATTAATGTATTTCATATAAAATTATACTGTATATATCTCCAAATCAACATCTATACATGTCAAAGGATCATTAATAAATTCCACAAAGTCATCAAGTATAATCGCCTCCACACCATGACCATATGGATTATTAGTAGCCTTCAATTCATGGGGTAGATATTGGAATGTTTATAATTCTAGTTAAAGCCCACAAATTTGAAATTAAACCATCCATTATGCAACTTAACCAGAATATTGTAAATATTTGGGTTTTCCATGTGATGACCCTAATGCCCATCTCTCACATTTTCTAGAGATTTGAAAAATATTCAATTAAAATGATGTTTAAGATGATGATATTAAGATATGATTATTTCCCATTTCACTAAGGTATATATAAATTGATTATATAAAAGGGATACCTTAATTTTATGTCCTCACATAGGAGGTAATGGCTGAAGCCTTAATGTCCAAATATATACCTCTCTTCAAAATTCCCAAATTGAGGAATAGGATTCCCAATTTTCATCAGCATGATCATAATATATATATGAATCATGGGAAATCTTCAAGGTTATGTTAAAAAAATGACTTCCAAATTTCCCAAAATGGATGAAATTGCAAACCTTTTACTATATGATAACTCAAAAAACCAAATATGTGGTGGATGTGACTTCTATAGTTATAGTTATGTGGAGTTCTGCTAATGAATGTTTTGATATTTTGGAAGACATGTCTTCCATCATTTCTAAATTATATTTTGAGTGGGAACTCAGAAGAGAGGTATTCATAATGGTTTTCCACAATGAATTCTGCTACTCAACATGATTCAATTTCACTGGAAATTGATTATTTTAATTTCAGAACAACCACATAATTTTATTCTATAAATCATACATATTTTAGTAAATGTGGTGATAGCCACACCATGGGTGATAGTCCAATGCTAAGTGTAGACCCCTCTACAAGTGAAGGAAGTTATTTTTCTTGGAATCTAGTTCCCCTTACGTTCCCTCAATATCAATACCCTTTATGAAAAGATAGTACAAATATGGGTTAGAGATAAAAACACAATTAAAAACCACAACCTTTAAAGACACCTGATTTGGGACAATAGAAATAACAAAATCCATATCTAAGACAACAAAAACGAAATTGATATAAAAATGATGATTCCAAAAGAAAGGGTATCAAAAAATCATCGATCACAACCTCCTTGACAACCAAAATAATAGCAACATATTAAAAAATATGTTTAGTATGGACATCCATCAATTTTAGAAGATATGATGTCATAATTCATGAGCGCTTTGGAAACTAGATTCCAAAATCAAGAGTCATCTATTAGAAGACTTAAAAACCAAATTGTATTGTTATAATATTATCACATTGTATGGGAATCCAATACACTACTAGGAGACACTAAAAAACCATTAGAGGAGGAAAATGAAATAACCTTATAGAATGGGAAGGAGCTACTGAATCAAGTAACTACAAAGAAAGTAGAAGGTGATACAAAAAATAATATTAAAACTACACCTTGTTTGGAAAAATAACTCAAAACAGATGAGATTTCCCTAAAACAAATAAATGTTCAAAGGGAAGGGGCCCATGAAAAATAATGAAATTTTTTTGGTTCAAACAAAGGAACCAACCATTACCCTTCCAAAATGTATGAATTAGATGTTATTGGACCAGCAGTGCAGATGATTCAAGGATGTTTTGTAGAAACTCCACATCAATATGCCCATTGTGTTGTCATTGAATCTAATTCACATATAAACAATGCTCATGGAATGGATCCTCTCAAACAAAATAAAAATTATGTACTTGGTTACCATTCCTCTTAGTAAGAAGAGATCCCTAGTGGAATACAATCTAATTTTTCCATTGCTTCATGGTTCTAGGATGTTATCTATTCCTTACACAACAAGATCTTCTTATTTTATAAATATACTTTATGACTTAGGGGATAATGTGAATATGATTCCTTTTGGTGTTTTTAATAACCTATGACTTAATAAATTGAATCCTACTCATATAGTGATCTAACTAGATGATCTCTTGATCAAATACTCAAAAGTGATTCTTGAGTATTTTTTTGGTGATTCTTGGGATGTTAATTCTCTAGGACCACTTTATTATCCTTGAAATCAAGGATGATGTATAAGTGACACAAATGTTGGGTATACCCCTTATTTATATGGGTAATGTTTTGATTAATGTCTATTAACGTGAATTAATCATCCGAGTGGGGGATGAGAGAGTTTCCAATAATGTTTTTAAGGCTTTCAAACTCACCTCATTAATGGAAAATGAGGACTTTTTCACCTTAACAATAGTTGAAGATCACGTGGAATGAATAGTAATTAAAATGGGATGTTTTTCATCTATCAATGAGGTGGGTTCAATGGGCATCCATCCTAAATAGTAACATGAAAATATGCAATATATTTGAGGATAGTGAAGTTATTATCTGTAGTTGGAAATAATTCAATATAGTTTAGAAAGAGAATAAGTGGAACCCATTGTTACTTTCTTTCATAAGGCCCCACAGAAAGAAATAATTCCTTTTCCATCATCTATGATGTATGGGTATTTGGGAGATAAGGAAACACTTCCTGTTATTCTCAATGTGTCCCTCCTACAAGAGAAAGATGATGAAATTTTTTCAGATTATAATAAGAATACAGCATGAAACTGGTTGGATGACTGATAACATTAATGAAATAATTGAAACCATTTGTATCCACAGGGTACATTTAGAAGAAGGAGCCAAACCATCCTGAAAACAACAAAAATAGTTAAATATTTCAATGAAGGAGGTGGTAAAAATGGAAATGATAATGTTTTTATAAGTGGGAATTGTATACCTATATTTCAATAGTCCATGGGTCATAAAACTTTAATTCATACAAAATAATAGGGTATCAATGTGACTTAAAAATAAAATAATGACCTGGTCTCAACTGATACAGTTATAGGTTGGAGAGTTTGCACTGATTACAGAAATCTAAATGACGTCTTAAGGAAGGACCACTTCCCACTCCCTTTCATAGATCAAATGTTGGAAAATTTAGGGGGAAATGAATTTTATAAATTCATATATGGTTATTATTTATATAAACACTTATCATTTTACCCGAAATATGAAAAGAAGAGAACCTTCTCTTTCCCATACAAAACATTTTCATACCTTCATATTACATTTGGTATGGGTAATGGTCCATCCACCATCTATAATGCTACGTTTTCAGTTTTAAATTACATAGTGAAGCATATTCTATATTATTTCATGGATGAAATCCCCATACAAGAGAAGTCATTTTAAACATGCTTCAAATACTTTTAGTTAGCAAAAAAATGGTTTTAGTAGACCAATATATTTTTAAATTGGGTAAAATTCCATTTTATGGTGAAAAATGTTATTTTCATGGGCAACTAGATATCTGATATGGGGATTGAATTTGGTCCCACAAAGATGTATTTGATATAAAATATTCCCATTAAAACATCATTCCAAGATGTACATATATTTAATTGGAAAGAATGGTTTTATATATGTATTTAGGTTTATTTTTCCAAGATATCTCAATGATAAACTAACCTTATTTTAGAGGATGTTATCATAGAATTAACTGAATAATACATTGGGTATTTTTATATTTTGAAATAGTTGTTGGTGGATTCTTCAATAATGATTGCTCCAAACTATAATTATAAGTTCGAGATCATGTGTGCTTCTAGAGACTATGACATGGTAGCAGTTCTTGGGTAGTTAATTGATCAAACCTTATATCCTATCTATTATTTCAGTAATTATTTGAATGAATCTCAAGTCAATTACACCACAATGTAAAAATAAGTGTTAGTTGTGGTTTTTTTCATTTGATATGTTATGATCATATTTAGTGATATTAAAATCCTTTGTCTGTACTGATCAGGAAGCACTCAATTACATTTTAAAGAAGAATTATGTAAATCCATACTTTATCTTTTGGGAGATTCTTATCTGAGGGTATGCTATAATGATTTGTGATAAGAAGGGAAGTGAAAAATTTGTTGCTGGTCATCTCTCCCACATGGAGTTCCCACATAGGGAATGAACTAGATAGGGAAATAAAAGAAGACGTTCTTAATGGGAATGTATTTTCAGTAGCTATTGCACCCTATCTCTAGTTTGTTGAAATATCCAATTATCTGGTGATGGGAGTTGTCTATCCCGACCACTCTTATAAAGAAAGAAATAATTTTCAAGAAGAAGTAATGAAATAATTTTAGGAAGACGATGTTTTCTTCCAGTCATGTTGAGATGGCATAAATCACCATTTAGTGCCAAAAGTTGAAATTAATGAATTTCTGAAGTTTTATTCACTCATCTTCCATGTCACAACACTTCCTTCAGGGCCTGTTCCATGACTACCCCATGCCCTCCTTCCATAGGCAAGGGGATAAAGACTAGCACCAAAAGAATAATTCCATAAAAATGTGAATGAATTTCCTTTATAACCTTTAACTCATAGAACTAATCACAAAGCAGGTTACGAGCACAAAGTAAAACTACGTAGTAAACAAGGTGTGTAGAGAAAGTAAAGGGGCCAGAATACAATCCCAACAGTAAAGTACAAGAAAAACTAGCAAGTACTAGTTAAACTGAGTACATCTGCACTGAACACCCACCAAGGACTCCTAACTGAAGGGTAGGTACAACTCACAAATGGTTGTCTCTACAGTACGCCTCATTTATAAACCAACTCCGAGCTACATCTAGTCCTAGTACCCGCATCCTCAGTAAGACCTATCTGTCATCTGCACCAAACACAACAATGTGCGGGCATAGCCCGTGTAGGGGTGAGTATAATGATACTAAATAGTGACCCTGATGCCCTCCATATTCTCACAAAATACATGAAGGATAAATATCAAAACATGAAAACTACTGACTATCATACTTAGGTACATGCCCATACATATACATAAGTTGTCAAGTAAACCCATCTCAATCACGAGGAAACACGAGGCTGAAATCAAAATCTCAAAGCCCAACTTTTCCATGAAGTAATGAATATTAAAAAGATAAATACACAACTCACACACGGTATACAACCCTGAGAAACATAATTATGAAGCACACCCATATAGGATCGTTGTGGAAGATGATAGCCTGCCATAAGATTCTTTAGGGATAGTAACAAGTAACATTATGTACACCTCTTCTAATGGAGAACTCCCCCTATATAGAGAAAATTGGGCTTGTCGGGTCACATAGAAGCACTTCCCACTATTCTGTGACTACTGAGGTACTCCTCGGGTTGAGTGTCGTGGGTCTGCCGTGTCACACAGAGGCACTTCCCACCATGGGTCCACCACGTCAAACAGAGGCGCTCCCCCTTGTGGTAAGCTGAGGTACTTCTACTGTATAGTACCATGGGACTACTGTGTCACATAAAGGTTCTCTTCAACATGGATCTACCGCGTCCCACAAATACACTCCCTACTAGGCCATTCAAGTCATTCCTGGATGAAACAGTCAGCAGTTGTCAAGTCCCAGCCAGTCGTTGGGTTCCGTACATATTTCTCATGGGAGAACCGATCCCCAATCTATAGGTCATACCTCAAACACCTTTATGTTCCATAAAAAAGTAACCCAAAAGCCTGTCTCGTTAAAAGGGACCCAACTCAACAGACGACATGTCAATTAAACTCCCGGTTTGTAAGTTATTAGTGTTTCCGCTGCGAGGGCCCAGTCTGATTCAGGGACTGGCCCAACTTGAGAATACTCTAACCATACCCAAAACTCATGTGTAGTATATGAAATGGACTGTCTCAATTGAAGGATTCCATCATCCCTGACAGTTCATCAAATAGACATCTGGTTCTCAATTTATTTCCAAAAAGATCAAATTGGGCCCAGTTGTGCCCGGGTCCAATCCAACCTGGTCAGTCCGACCTGACTCGACCTGGCCTTGGTTGGCCTGACCTGGTTCTGGTCGACCCGACCTGATTCAGGTGTGGCCTATATTATATGGGCCATGGCGAGCCCGGCCTGCTGGGCTATGGTTCAGCCCGTCCCGTGTAGAGGGTAGTCTGACCAGGCCCGTGAAGGATGCAATCTGTTAGCGCAGCCCGATGGGCAGCTCACAGTGCAGCTCGTAGTGCAACATGTAGTGGGTCCTGCAGTGTGGTCTTGTTGTGTAGAAAACATTGCTACATACGATGCGGTGCGGGATGCAGCCAGCGGTGCAGCCCACGGGGTGGCCCGAAGTGCGGCCTCACGGTGCGGCCTACTGGTGTATACCATGGTGCGGCATGAGGTGCGGCCTCATGGTGCGGCCCGCAGTGCGGCCCACGGTTTGGCATTGTAGGAGGACCTGGATGGCACGAGGGACCACTTGGTGGTCCCGCACGATGTACCTCGTCCAGGCAGAATGGTCGGCCAGTCTTCTTTCTAGCAGTGCGATGACGCCACTGTCCCCCTACGGCCGACAGGTGTCAGCCGCCATCCACTTTCGTCACGGCCTCCTACTCCGCCTATACCATGGACGTGTGCCACCAATCCACCACGCGACTAGCTAGTTTCCGGCCACCATCGTTCTTCATCGCAGATGACGGGCCGCGACCACCTGTTCAACCGACGGTGCGAACGCGCACCAAACTTCCTTCCTTGCAGCTGGCCGAGCACCGGCCATCCCCTTCCTCCACGATCCACTAAAGATTTGTTCCAACCCCAAAAAATTATACGATCTCATATTCGCGATTCTTCTGTCAAGGGCTTCGTGTCCATATATCTCTCTCAGCAAAACCGCATATTTCCAGTGCCAATAAAATTTTGGGGTTGAAGAACACATGAAGAACTTGTGAAGAAATAAAAGGAAGAGAATAAAAGTTAATGTGTGGGATGATGGCCATGTTCATTGGGTCATCATCGTCGTGAAATTATTATATGAGGATTAAAAATAATAAATTAAAACATATATAAAACCCCTACCTCAATTTTTTTTGGAGGTGGTGCAAGGAAGAAAGACATTGTCGATGAATAACGTTGGTGCTCGTCGCTTCTGCAAGACACTTCTGATCTGGGCCCGGGGTAATTTCCCCATTCTTCATTATGGGTGGGGGGTTCTTCATTGGAGAAAGATCTTCATGGTTCTCCATGGTTCGCCCAACTCTCCTTTTCCAATGATTTCCATCTAGTAAATGAGGAGCCAACACATATTAAAACAGGGTTATCAAATTTATTAAGGTTGGAACAATTAATTTGGTTATGTTGGCACATTAAAGTTGGAACTATTAAATGGAACATTATATTAAATTACGTTGTCATAATTGAATGGAACCTTAAATTGAATTCATGTTGGCATAATTGAATGGGATGATTCCAAGGAATGTCCCCATGTTAAAGAAGGTTTCAGGTGGTCCCCACCACTAAAATTCTATAAAGATGTTTAAACATAGGTGGTCCCCACCTCCAAAACTAAAATGTTGGTTTCAACATGAAAAGAAAATAAAGATGTTTTATTTTATTTTCATTCTTTTGACACACCCATAAAATATTTGAAATCCAACATTCACTCACAACTTACTACGTTCAAGGTGAAGGTCTCCTTAAGCAAATATCGGAATTGTGAGTTCATCAGTGTCCTTAAATTTCAATTACGAACACTGTTTCAAAAGTTTCAAAAAACCCAGTCGCATGATTACTGAACGTACCCGAAAAAAATTCAGAAATTCATTCTAGGCACTCTGTGCCTCAGAATCAAGTGCCGCCAATTTTTGCAGACTATTTAAATTCCAATTTAATTAAAAAAATTACATGAAAAAATCTGGGTCTTTACATTCTCCCCAACATAGGGATTTGCACCCAAAAAAGCCACAACATAAACTATGGAAACAAGTGGGGGTACTGAGCACGTATCCGAGCCTCCTGCTCCCATTTCCTCTCCTTGAGTTTCCCGTGCTACCAGTGAATGCGCACTAGAGGTATCAACCCCCAATCAAGGACCTCCTCCTGTAGATCCTCAATCTCAAATGGAACCTCCGTACAAGTTTCCCTATCGTTGATATATACCTCTCCCCAGTCAATGATGTGCGAAGGGTTGTGCACATATCTCCTCAGCTGGGATACCTGGAAAATGTCGTGCACCCGGTGCAACTGATGTGGAAGGGCTAAGATGTACACCACCTCACCAACTCTGTTGAGGACATGAAAGGGTCCAATGAAACTCTGAGATAACTTTCTGCCTCGACCAAATATATGCAAAACTAGTCGAGGTTATACCCATTGAAATACATGGTCACCATTCTCGGACACTAGAGGTCTCAGTCTCCTATTAGAATAGAATTTTTTTCTACTCTGTATTGTCTTAATCCTCTCCTAGATGAACAACACCTTTTCCGTGGTATCTCGTACCATCTATGGTCCCACGAGTGTGGTCTCCCATGGGTCATTCTAGCACCGTGGTGATCTGCAAGGTTGTCCATACAACACCTCAAATGGTGTTGTACCGATACTAGAGTGATAACTATTTTTGTACACTAACTCCACCAAAGGTAATTGATCCTCCCAACTACGGCCAAAATTATGGATGCAAGCACGTAGCATGTCCTCGAGGGTCTGTATGGTCCGCTCCGTCAGACCATCCGTCTGGGGTTGAAAGGCATTTCTCAACCGAAGTTGTGTCTTGAACGCCTCTAGGAACCCCTACCATAGTCGAGAAGTAAAACTTGCATTATGACTGGATAAAATTTTAGAAGGAACTCCATGAAGTCGTACAATCTTCTACACTTAGAGGCATCCCAAACCCTTTAATAATCCCTACTATTTGATAGGTAGGAAGTGGACCGACTTGGTGAGTCAGTAAATGATCTCCTAGATAAAATCATGACACCTAGGCATGCGTGGAACTCTCATCATGAAGTATATGGAAATTCCATCCCAGTTCCACTCTCTCACCTCTAATGGCTGAAAAAATCCTACTGGAAGCTGATGATCTACCTTCAATTTCTGACAAGTGAGGCACTGAGAGACAAACTCTACCACTACCTTCTTCATTCCCGGCCAGTAATGATGAAGCCGGAGGTCTGGGTATAACTTTTACACTCTTGAATGTACTTCTAGTGGTGACTTATGTATCTCCATCAACACTTCCTCCCTATGTTCTACTAGTACCACTGTGTTCCCTCTAAAGATAATAAAATGCTCCCCACCTTCATAAAATACATCAAGTGCCAATCCTGTGGGTATATGAGAACGTCAAGCCGCATAGTCTACATACCCAAGTTGTGCCTCCCTCACATGCTAATGGAGTGGGGGATTGACTATAAGAGACTGGAGATAAGCTGCCCCATCTCGATCCACATGTCATATCCGCAAAGCGGCTAGCTGCTCTGTCGCCTCTCTCGACAACTGTATACCAGATCTCTTGTTGTGTGCATCTGATACTACACTCCCTTTCCCAGGAGTATAGACTATCTTGAAGTCATAGTCTTGGAGGAACTCAAGCCAATGCCATTGTCTCACATTTAATTCATTCTGAGAGAAGATATAACTGAGACTCTTGTTATCTGAGTAGAATGTAAAATGTTCTCTCATCATGTAATGTCGACACATTTTCATGGTGAAGACTGCTGCTGCCAACTCCAGGACATGGCTAGCGTAGTTTTTCTCATGTTGTCTCACCTATCGAGAACCACACACAACAATTACTTGCTCCTGCATTAGGACTCATCCAAGCCCAGTCCCTGATGCATCACATTAGACTATATACCCAACTCCATACTGCAGTAGCCTCAAGATGGGGGAACTCGTCAGTCTCTACCTTACCTCTTGGAAACTCCGCTGACATCTCTCTAACCACACAAAGGGTTTCACCTTCTTCGTCAATGCTGATAAGGGTGTTGTAACTCTGGAAAAGTCATGAAAAACCTCTGGTAGAAAACGGAGAAACCTAAGAAACTCCACACCTCTGTCATGCACCTGGGTGTCTCCCAAGCTAGTGCAGCCTAAATATTCACTGGATCCACCAAAACTCCAACCTCCTAGATAACGTGCCTTCGTAATTAGACCTCTCATATCCAAAACTGGAACTTCGAGAGATTACCATAATGTTGGTGCTCTTGGAGTGTTACCAGAACTCTCTACAAATGAAAGGAATGCCCTTCCTCCATCACTAAGTATATGTGGATTTCTTCCATGAAGACTACCACAAAGCGATAGAGGAATGGATGAACAATCCGGATCATGAGTCCCATAAACTCTGCTGGGGCATTGGTCACACCAAAAGGCATAAACAAGAACTCATAATGGCCATACCAACATCTGAAGGCCATCCTCTTCACATCTTTATTTTGTACCCTGAGCTGGTGATAGCCGGTTCTAAGTTGTATCTTCGAAAACCAACTTGATCACTTTATCTGATCAAAGAGATCGTCAATCCTTAGAAGTGGGTACTTGTTCTTCACGGTCACCTATTTAAGGTGTTGATAGTCCTCACAGAGTCTCAAACTCCCATCCGACTTCTTGGAAAATATAATTGGGGCTTCCCATGGGGAAACACTGGGCCCAATTAACCCCTAGATCTGTATGTCTTCCTGTTGTACTCGTAGCTCTCGAAGCATCGTGTGTGCCATCAGATATGCTGGGATAGATATTGGTGTTTTCCCAGGGTACAAGTCCATGTAAAAGTCTACATATTGTCAAGGAGGTAGACCTATAATGTCATCTAGGAAAACATCACTGTTCTGGTCCACCACTATAGGACATCTGAGCCTCTCAACATCAACCGCTCCGAGGGTAAGTCTTGCCAATTGATATGTGATCGGCTGCACCATATGCCAAGTAATTCCATCCTATGATGCAAAGGTTCCTTTCTCGCTGGTGAATGAATACCTAGTCCCATCAGTGCAGACACACAACACTTTCTGCCTAATACAGTCAATCTAAGTATGGAATGTGGATAACCATTCTATACCCAATATGATGTCGTAAGGCCTCAACGATCATACTAAGAGATCACATCCAAATATCTCACCTCCTAGTGTATGATCAATCTACTGGAACCAGTTCTTAATCATCACATCTGTTCTGGTAGGAGTCTCTATCTGTATGGATCATGCCCACGGCTCCGTCAGAGTCTCTGACCTCTGAACGATGGTCGTGGCAATAAATGACTGAAATGGAAATGTGTCTATAAGTATTATACCTAAGGTGGAGTAGAAACATATCATACCTAAAATCATCTCTAGAGCGTCATGGTCGTCGGTCTCAACTTCCTGAGCTGTGCTAGTCCCTGACCTCCTTCTCCATGTGGTGGGGGTGGATCACCTGGCGGTGGTGGCGGTAGAACCTCAAAACATCGCCCACCGCCTGCTGCACTTCCTAATCCTCTTCCACGTCCACCACCATCCTACGAACCTCCTCAATCGAACCTCTATCTCTATCTAAATGGTCCCGGAACCATCTGCAGGTCGTAGGTATGGCAGGTTGGGTTGTCGCGAGCCATGTGACCCTGCCTGCTGCACATGTAACATTGTGTGTCTCTCACCTGTCCGGGTTTTCCTCGATAGCCTCGCACCACTGACCCTATATCTCACGGTCATCTGCCTATAGGTCTGATCCTCTTGGACCTCTACATCATATATCTAATACTAGCTAACGACGACTCAAAAATGTGTCTTCTGGTAGTGGGATCACTTCTGGGGACTGCTCAGTAGCAAAACTCTCCACTAAATGTGATCTCTCTAACACACCTGTCTGTGTTTGGATGCTAATAGAGACCATCGAAGCTGTAATATCTCATCCAAACCACCTGATTGAAGGTTCGGGCTCTGATGAAAGGGTCCCAAACCATGTTAGTGGAGTACCGTGAGAGGTCGGTGAACCTCGCTAAATATTGAGTCACCATCATGAAACCCTGCTGTAAGTGGAGAAGCTCCTCTATACACACTGAGCGTAGGATCGCTGGGGTTAACTCTGCCCTGAAAAGGAACTCGAAGACCGACCAGATGAGAGTGACCTCATTGTGAACCGGGAGAATCATTCTCCAACATCTCCCCGTTGCTTCCTGAAGAAGGCTGGCGACAAGGACCACCATGAGATCAGCTAGTTTCCCTACCTGTTGAATGACTCTAAACATAGCCTCCAGCCAATCTTCAGCCGCCTGTGGATCTGTCTCACTCTGGAACCTCAGTGGCCTTGGGATCCGGAACTATTGCAATACGCTCAAGTGGTCTTCATCCTCGGCTACTGGGGCTGGTGGCATAGGCTGCCTAATGGGTAGTGGGGATGATGGTACACCACCCGGTGGTACAACTTCCAGGCCTTGCACTGAAGCCTCATCGCTCGGTGGGCTGTCATTACATTCTCTAACTAAAATCCTGGTTGGATGTCTATGTGGAGGCATCCTAAAAAAACAGGTGTGCCACTATCATTATGTTTATAGTAGGTGAGATAACTAAAAGAGATCAAAATCTTTTCAAAAATACACACAATCTGGGTTTTCGTGTGCTGAGTCAAAAATTAGAATTCAGGGTCCTGGTGTATGCATACGTCGGCTGCTACCCCAAAACTGAACACCCCTAATTCAAAACCACACCCATAACACATAAAAATATTTCTACATAGAAAAGATTAGAGTTCTAGTTCATCAATATAACCGAACTCCTCTAATACCAATTTGTCATGACCCATCCTTCGGGGATTGTGTCGTGACAACCCCAAGACCACCTTCCATAGTCTAGGGGCTGGTGACTAGCCTCAAAATCATATTCCCTAAAAATTGGAAGGCATTGCTTTTATAACCTGTAACTCACCCAACTAAGAACAAAGAAGGATATAAGCACAAAGTAAAATTATGTAGTAAATAGGGTGTGTACAAAAAGTAAAAGGGGCCATAATTCAATCCCAACATTAATATACAAGAAAAACTAGAATGTACAAGTAAAAACAGTAAAACTCCTATGATAGCCCACCAAGGACTCCTACCTGATGGGAAGGTACAACTCTAGAATAGTCGTCTCTTTGATTCGCCTCATCTATGGTCTACCTCCAAGATACATCCAGTTTTGGTACCCTCTTCCTCAGTCAGCGTTGTCTGTCATCTACAGCATCCACAATAAGGTGTACCCATAGCTCATGCCAGGTTTAGTGTAACGATACATAGAAGGGACCCCGTGACCCTTGATGTTCTCACAAAATCCATCAAGAATAAACCTCACAACATGAAAACAATAGATAATCATTCATAGGTATATGCCCATACATATACTAATGTAGTCGAGTAAACCCCTCCTAATCATAAGAAAACCTGAGCCCCAACTCAAAATACCAAAACCAAACTATTCCACAAAGGAAATAATATCACAAAGATAAAGGCTCAGCTCACACTATGTATACAACTCTGAGAAACTGAATTATGAAGCTGACCCGCATTGGATCACTATGGAAGCTGATAGCCAACCACAAGATTTTATAGGGATAGTAACAAGTAACATTCCAAACACCTCAGCTCCTGGATAACTTCTCCTATATCAAGTAAGGTGGGCCTGTCGCATCACACATAAGTGCTTCCCACTAAACTTGGACTACTGAGGTAGTCCTCCTGATGAGTATTGTGGCTCTGCTGCATCACCCAGAGGCTCTCCCCACCATGGGTCTGCCGCGTCACACAAAGTAACTCCCACTTGTGGCCTGTTGGGGTAATCTTCCTATCGAGTATCATGGGTTTTCCTCATCACAAAAAGGCACTCACCACCATGGGTCTTCCGTGTCACACAAAGGCTCTCCCCACTAGGATAGTCATGTCACTTTGAGTCGAAACAGTTACCAGTGGTCAAATCTCATCAAGACGTAGGGTTCCGTATGCATTGCACTTGGGAGAACAACTCCCCAAGAAATAGGTCATACCTCAACCTCCAAAAAGTTCCACGAAAGAGATTTAAAAAGGTTAGTCATGTGAAAAGGGACCCAACACAATAGATGGTGCATCTATCTGACACTCGTTCTGTATGTTATTATCTTTCTTGCTCCAAGGGCCCAGTTAGATTCGGGGTCCGATCCAATCTGTTCGTACTCAAACCGTATCAAAAACTCATTTAGTGTACATAAAACGGACCATCTCATTCCATGGATTCTAATATCATATATGGTTTATAAAACGGATGCCCGGTTCTCAAGTTGTGGAAAAAAATCTAAAACTGGGGTCAGATGTGCCCAGGTCTGGTCAGACCCTGTCAGACCGACCCAGCCCGACCCATCCTGGTCTGGGTCAGGACTAGAAGACTAGGGCCTCGGAGAGCCCGACACGTGAAGGGTGTGACCCATTAGCACAACCTGTGGTGCAGCCTCACAGTGCGGGCTCGAGGTGTGGCCCACAATCCAGCCTCACGGTGCGGACTGGCTGGCATGCGGGACCGCTCGGAGGTCCGCACGGTGTGCCTCGGCTTGCTGGAATGGCAGGCCGATCTTCCATCCAGTGGCGCGATGAAGCCGACGTCCACTAGCAGGAGGCCGGGGGCCGACCACCATCGGCCTCTGTCGGGGCCAAGCAGCAGCGACATCCTGCTCCACTAGGGGCTCGAACACGCGTTGCCGCTACGCCACACTGTCGGCCTGTTTCCGGCCTCCAGCATTCCCTACCCTGGCCGATGGTCTAGGGTATCCATTTCAATAGGCATAGCGGATGCACGCCGCCCTTACTTCCTCATGGCCTACCGGGCACCAGTTGTCGCCTTCTTCCACGAGCCACTGTGACTTCGTTCCAAGCCCAAAAAATTATATAATCGCATATTAGCGATCATTGTGTCAAGAGCTTCACATCCATATATCGTGCTCAAAAAATATAAGGCACCAGCCTTAAACATCTCTTAATATTGAATTAAATTAATAATTCACATTGAGGATCTTTTCAGGATTAGAGTTTTAGAGAATTAGGACATAACTGTTACATCTCCAAAGGATACAAAGTAGAAAATTCTACTAAGTTTCCATAGAATAAAAAAACCTCTTAAAAAGAAACATGTCCAGTTCCATGTTTTATATAGCATGACTTTCCCTTGATCCCATCCTTGACCCTATTCCACATTATGTCCTGTGAAAAACATTTCAAAAAAAAAACACGCGGTGAGTATAAAAAGCTCAGTAAGGGATACACAAAGAATGAAAACTGTTAGTTTTTCAAACATCAAGTAAACCATGTATACCTTATCAAAGTAATACCTTCACCTTCATGAAGTAGTAAAAACTCATCATTGAATAAAATATCATTACTTACCCTTTTGTAAAAAAAGGATTACCATAAACCCCATATAAAGAACACATAACAAATAAAGGTAACTTGGGACATAAACATACTTAAGTGGAATAACCATACGGTCAAATTCCACACATATCACTTAATGGAATATCCATACGGCCAACATCCATACATACATAATGGAATAGACATACGGCCAAATTCCAGACACAATGCATTGGAGGTTATAACATAACCACCCGTCCAGGTATTCACGACACCACCTGTCTTATGGTTTATCACGTAACCACCCGTCAAATATCCAAGTACCTTTATAAAAATCATAATACATAAATCAAATATAATGGAATGAAAACATTTCCACACTTCAATCACAATATATCAATTAAATATATTGACATAAAAAATCCATTATAAAAACCATTTTCAATACCAAAATACATAAAAGATTATATGGTATTTATTTCATTTTAAAAAAACATTACGGCTTGTTCAGGAATCCAAAGACCAAATAATACACGCGACTGTGGAAAAAGTCGTTGTCACCATGTACGTTAAAAGAAACATTCATTTTTGTAGTTTTGTAAAATGCTTCGTAGAAAAATATTCCTTTTCTATAAAATTAAATTTCAAAGGGGTTTATACAGCGTATAAGAGAAAGTTTTGTATAAAATGAAATATGCCTCAATGAAAGGAGATTGAGATGAATTCCCTTAGCTCGGGTCCGACTTGACTCGATCGTTCATTAACGTCTTGAATAATAAACTCGAGCTAATTTCTATTTTTTTAAGAACCTTTTTAAAGTTCATTATTCCTTTTATATCACTTATTGCCATGTTATAAACATTATGTAATCATTTAATTTAATAATGTCTGTTTTGTCGATATTTGGTTCTTTAAGTCGAAAGTGGACTACATACAATTACATGTTGTTCGTGTGGTCAAAGGTTATTTATATCCAGAATGAAATTACTGATCTGGATATCATATATATCATATATATATAGTATATACATGTATTTATAATATTACATAATCATTTAGAGGTAATAAATGAAATGCACCGTTCATGGAGATAGTAAGTCGTACGTACGCATGAACGCTACTTTAATTTCTTTGTCATATTAATGGAATTAAAACTAATTGAGAGGTATGTATATTTTAATTACAGAATTATATTTATCATTTAGATTTATCATTCATCATATATATGCATTATATACATGTACTTATAATAGTACATTATATTTGGGGATAAGAAATGAAATGCACCGTTCATGGGGATGGTAATCTGTACGTACGCATGAACGCTACTTTCATTTCTATCTCATAATTTAATGGAAAGAAATAATAATGATATAGAGGTATATTATAATTCCAGTTTGACATCATTTATAATAAATTTAAATCCATATTTTATACGTCCCACGTATGGAATTAACGAATCACATCACTTTGAGAGGGCGATACTCCGCACATACAAAGATGAAATTATCGTGTTTACCCATAATGGAAACCATAATGGTATACCACAAATGAAAAATAAAGAAGCATAAGGAAAACATAAACATAATATATATCATATATAAATAGAGTGACATATTAATGGCTACCATTAAAGGTGTTTAAAAGAAGATTGAACAATCATTGTTTCGTGAGGCAGAAATTCCCCAACCACAGAAACAATATGTTCTTTAACCATTAGATGTAGATGTGTGTAAGTGTAGCTAGAAATACTCTTATGAAAACATCCTAGTATATTGAAGATACTGGAGTTGTTACAAAAGAAATGAATAAAAATATTTTAGGGGTTGGAGAAGCAAAATCAAACAAAATAACACAAGTGAAAACATCACCGTAATATCCGGTAACTCTCTTAGATTTGAGCTCAAAGGAATCCTTGGGAAGACTTCTGCCCAATGTAAGGCTTCAAGGAGTAAGAGATGGATGTGGAGAGTCAAAATGGGCAGGTTTTGTCTGATAAAAAAGCTTTGGAAGTGTGGGTAAGGTGGTAGAGGTGGGGGCCTTTTATAAGGGGAGAGGAGGGGCACTCTTGGAAAGTAAGGAAAGGTTAATTTATTTGAAAATGAGTTTCGGATTTTAATGGTCCCAAATTGAAGTGTTTCAAATATAAGGTAATAAGGGTTCAAAATACACCCATCCAAAAGGTTTTTTACATGTCTAGGTCCTATATTTTACATTATCATTCCATTTCATTTAAATCGTTAAATAATGATGTAATCGTTGGATCATCATGGTGTCATAAATAATTTAATTTATTTAATTTTGAAAAATTATAAAAAAATACTATGATGTAGAAACAATTTTTACCTTTAAAATTAATATTTATAGTAAAAAATATGATTTGTATAACCCCGTGTAAAAATTGTTTTAGTAAAACCACTCATGTTTGTGACATTTTTATTTTATCATTAAATAAAAAGTTATTAATTTCTTTTCCCAACCAAAGTGGCTTCATGGGGTCCCCATGTTGACCCATGGATTTTATTGGTCGTCCATGACACTTCCAATGGGTTTATAACATGTGTCAAGATCATTTCATATTATTGCAACATTATTTTTACCATACATTACACTAATTACCTCTAATCGCTATTAAAAACATAATAAGTTACTCTTCACCAAAAAATTATATTAATCCCATTGAACCACATTTTACTTCTTAAAGAAAACCGTGTATGTCAGATTTTTTTAAAATTCAAAAAACATTAGTGGTAAAATTTCATTTAAACGAAGAATCAGTTCTTTAAGTACCACTTAGTGGTTTCACTATTCATCAAAAATTGATGTTTTTCAGAAAAATACCAAAAATTCAACCTAAGCTATATTTGATATTTTGAGTTCAAAAATGAAGTCCATATTACAAAATTTAAAACATATATGTTGCATTAATTATTTTAATAATTAATTCCCACTGTCAGAGCAAATAGCGTGTTTTTATGAAACAATAAGTATCAAAAGATTGACACTAGTTTAAGTCCAATTTCAAAGTGAAATTAATTCCAATGACCACTATTGGATTTTATGTTAAAAATATATTCTAATTTCACTATAAAACCAATTCAAAAGATAATATAATCAAATAAATATATTGAATTAAAAATATGTTTTGAATTTAAATACAACAATTTACACTATTCATTAAAAAATGATCTTTTTGGGAAAAATACCAAAAATTTACACAAAGAACATTCTGATGTCCCAAATCTAAATAAGAGTTTTATATAGTCCAATAGAATGTATAATAGTGAACAAAACTATATTTAATGACGTTTCTCCATCAAAAGGTGATAAGTGAACCTTTAGTGAAAACTCGGGCATATACGCCTAAAATTGAATTCTTTCTGTATTTTAAGCCATTATATTTTATTAGATAAAAGTAAAAACATTTAAAATATATATATAATCATATTTTTCTTCATTTCTATCCATTCCCTCCAATACAACGTCTTTGTGTTAACTACCATTTAAAATAATATTATTTTATTACTAGTGTGCAATGTAAGATTTCAATGACACTCTTTGTTGCGTATCGGGTACGCTATCCAACATAGAAAATCTTTTAAAGTAAAATAAATATTTAATTCGTAAATATTAATAAATATGAAAATGTTTTATTCATTATTCTACTGGGATGTTACATCCTTCCCCCCTTTTGGGAATTGTGTCCTCACAATTTTATTCACATATCAAAATAAGTGGGGGTATTTATCCCTCATAGGATTTTCAGATTCACATGTTTCTGCTTCAACCATATGGTTTTTCCACAAAACCTTTACCTAGTGAATGACCTTATATCGCAACACTTTCTCTCTTCGGTGAAGAATCTGGACTGGTTGTTCTTCATAAGATAGGTTCTCCTCTAGCTTAACTACCTCTGGACTCAAAACATGAGATGGATCTGGCATATACTTCCTCAACATCGAAACATGAAAAACATTGTGTACCTAAGATAAAATTGGAGGTAAAGCCCCTCGGTAAGCAAATGATCCATCTTTCTCCATAATTTCTTGTGGTCCAATGATCCTTGGACTTATCTTTCCTTTCTTACCAAATCTCATCACACTTTTCCATGGAGAAACCTTGAGAAAAAAATGATCACCTACCTCGAAAGATAGATCCTTCCTTCGGTTTTCCGCATAACTCTTCTGCCTACTCTGAGCTGTTCTCATGTGTTTCTGAATCAACTGAACTTTTTTTGCCATCTCTTCTACCAATTCTAGTCCCTTCAGCTTCCTTTCACCCACGTCATCCCAAAAAGACAGAGTTCAACACCGCTTCCCATATAATGCCTCAAATGGTGCTATTTGTATACTGGAATGAAAACTATTATTATAAGAAAACTCAACCAATGAAATATGTTGGTCCCAAAATCCCTGATAATCCATCGAACAAGCTCGTACCATATCCTCCAAGGTATGAATTGTTCGTTCTGACTGCCCATCTGATTGCAGATGAAAAGCTGTACTAAAATTTAATTCAGTACCCAACGACTTCTGAAGGCCTTTCCAAAAGTCAGAAGTAAACCTAGTATCACGGTCAGATACAATGGAGAGAGGAAATCCGTGTAACCTGACTATCTCTTTAAGATACAAACACTTTACAGTAAAATAAACAATATCTCTTTTCTTGATTAATTCTATCTGATAGGGATGATCTCACTGATACCTGAAACAAAATAGAAGAGCTTCCTGCACCAACAACTTCTATGCTAAATTACATCAAATAAAAAACCAAAGGATCTCGTTCCAAATGTAGCATGGTTAATGAAGCATTACTCTTTCGAATCAAAGCATTGACCACTTTATTTGCTTTTCCCGGATGGTAATGAATTGTACAATCATAATACATGATTAATTCCAGCCATCTCCTCTATCTCATTATCAATTATTTCCGAGTGAATATATACATTAAAATTTTGTGATTAGTATATATTTCTCACGTTACTCCATATAAATGATGCCTCCAATTTTTTAAAGAAAAAACAACAGCAGCTAATTCCAAATCATGTGTAGGGAAATTTACCTCATGAGTTTTCAAATGACCTGAAGCATAAGCAATTAGCTGATCATTCTGCATAAAGACACAACCAAGTCCCTTCAATAAAGCATCACTGTATATAACAAACTCACCATTCCTGGAAGGAAGTGCCAAAACTGGAGTATTCAGCAATCATTGTTCCAACTCCTGAAAAAAATCATCACATTCTTTTGTCGATATGAACTTAACACCCTTATGAGTTTTCTTTGTCATTGGACTAGATAACCGTGAAACCTTTTCATCAAACCTTCAGTAGTAACCTGCCTAACCAAGAAAACTACAGATCTCGGTTACATTTGTGGTTCTTGGCCATTCTTCAACAACTTATGTTTTAGCTGGATCAACAGTTATGCCATCTTTCGAAACAATGTGACCCAGGAAAAAAATTTGTTGTAACCAAAACTCACACCTGCTGAATTTTCCATATAGATTCTTTTCTTTTATGGTTTACAAGATAACCCTTAAATGGATTTCATGCTCCTCTTTACTTTTATAAAACACCAAAATATCATCAATAAAAACAACCAACATTTTTCACCTAAGTCAACTGAGCCATCACTGAAACAAACTGTTTAGTTCTGATTCTTACCATCTCAGGATACTGATTTGAAAGGTCATTTCCCACTGTATGCCTTCCCAGAAAATCTATTCTATTTCCTCTACGAATAACCATTCTTAACATAGAAATATCATAGGTGAAGCAACATGGTAATCTTTAAATGCTATATCATTTTAGTCATACCATAAATGAATTATAATTTAACAATTTTATAACTCCTATAGTTGTCTAAACCGACCTATGATACCATCTATAAGGCATCGGCCTTAAAAATCTCTTAATATTGAATTTAATGAATAATTCACATTGAGGATATTTTCAGGTTTAGAGTTTTAGAGAATTAGGACATAACTGTTACATCTAAAAAGGTTACAAATTAGACACTTCAACTAAGTTTCCATAGAATAAAAAAACTATTAAAAAGAAACATGTCTAGTTCCATGTTTTATATAGCATGACATTCCCTTGATCCCATCCTTGACCCTATTCCACATTATGTCCTGTGAAAAACATTTCAAAAAAAACTTTGGGTGAGCATAAAAATCTCAGTAAGGGATACACAAAGAAGGAAAACTGTTAGATTTTCAAACATCAAGTAAACCATGTATACTTTATTAAAGTAATAGCTTCACCTTCATGAAGTAGTGAAAACTCTTCACTGAATTAAATATCCTTACTTAACATTTTGTAACCAAAGGATTACCATAAAACCCATATAAAGAACACATTACAAATAAAGGTAACTTGGGACATAAACATACTTAAGTGGAATAACCATACGGTCGACTTACACACATATCACTTAATGGAATAGCCATACGGCCAACTTCCATACATACTTAATGGAATAGACATATGGCCGACTTCCATACCCAATGCATTGGCGGTTATAACGTAACCACCCATCCTGGTATTCACAGCACCACCCGTCATATGGTTTATCACGTAACCACCCATCAAATGTGCAAGTATCATTATAAAAATCATAACACATAAAACAAATATATTGGAAAGAAAACATTTCCACACTTCGATCACAATATATCTCTTAAATATATTGAAATAAAAAATCCATTATAAAAAAACATTTTCAATACCAAAATACATAAAATAGTATATGGTATTTATTTCATTTTAAAAAAAGCATTAAGGCTTGTTCAGGAATCCAAAGACCAAATAATACTCACTGTAGTAGAAAAGGTCATTGTCACCACGTACGTTAAAAGAAACATTAATTTTTGTCGTTTTGTAAAATTCTTCATAGAAAAAGATTCAATTTGTATAAATGTAAAAGTCAAAGAGGTTTATACACCGTATAAAAGAATGTTGTGTATAAAACTAAATATGCCTCAATGAAAAGAGAGTGAGACGAAGTCCCTTACCTTGGGTCCGACTTGACTCGATCATTCTTTAACGTCCTGAATAATAAACTTGAGTTAATATCTATTTTCTTAAGAACCTCTTTTAAGTTCATTATTCATTTTATATCAATTATTTCCATGTTATAAACATTATGTAATCATTTAAGTTAATAATGTTTGTTTTGTCGATATTTGGTTCTTACGTCGAAAGTGGACTTCTTACAATTACATGTTGTTCGTGTGGTCAAATATTATTTATATCCAGAATGACATTACTAAATTGGATATCATATATATCATATATATACAGCATATACATTTGTTTATAATATTACATAATCATTTATAGGTAAGAAATGAAATTCACCGTTCATGGAGACAGTAATCCGTATGTACGCATGAACGCTACTTTCATTTCTTTTCCATATTAATGGAATTAAAACTAAATGAGAGGTATGTATATTTTAATTATAGAATTATATTCATCATTTATATGTATAATTCATAATATATATCCATTATATACATGTAATTATAATAGTACAATACATTTGGGGTTAAGAAATGAAATGCACCGTTCATGGAGACGGTAAGCCGTACGTACACATGAACGCTACTTTCATTTCTATCTCATTACTTAATGGAAATAAATAATAATGATATTGAGGAATATTATAATTCCAGTATATAATCTTATATAATAACTTTAAATCCATCCTTTATACATCCCACATATGGCATTAACGAATCACTTCACTTTGAGGGGGCGGTAGTCCGCACATCCTAAAATGAAATTATCGTGTTTACCCACAATGGAAACCATAAAGGTATAACACAAATGAAAAATAAATAATCATAAGGAAAACATAAACATAATATATATCATATATAAATAGAATTTCATATTAATGGACACCATTAAAGGTGTTTAAAATAAGATTGAACAATCATTATTTCATGAGGCAGAAATTCGCCAACCACAGAAACAGTATGTCCTTTAACCATTAAATGTAGATGTGTGTAAGTGTAGCTAGAAATATTCTTATGAAAACATCATAGTATATTGAATATACTTGAGTTTTTACAAAAGAAATGAATAAAAAGAGTTTACGGAGTTGGAGAAGAAAAATAAAACAAAAGAACACAAGTGAAGACATCACCTTAAAATCGGGCAACTCTCTTAGATTTGAGCTCAAAGTCTTCCTTGGAAAGACTTCATCCAAAAGTGAGTCTTAAAGGAGTAATATATGGATGTGGAGAGACAAAATGGGCTGGTATTGTCTGAGTAAATGGATTTGGAACTGTGGGTAAGGTGATAGAGGTGGGGGACTTTTAAAAGAGGAGAGGAGGGGCACTCTTGGAAAGTAAGGAAATGTTACTTTATTTTAAAATGAGTTTCTGATTTTAATGGTCCCAAATTGAAGTGTTTCTAGGATAAGGTTATAAGGGTTATAAATTCAAACATATAATAGGTTTTTTACATGTGTAGGTTTTATATTTTACATTATCATTCAATTTATTTAAATCGTTAAATAATGAGGTAATAGCTGCATCATCATGGTGTCATAAATAATTTAATTTATTTAATGTCTAAAAATTATAAAAAATACTATGATGTAGGAAATATTTTTAAACTTTCCAATTAATATTTATAGTCAAAAATCTTATTTGTATAACCCCATGTAAAAATTGTTTTACTAAAACAACTCATGTTTGTGACATCTTTATTTTAACTTTAAATAAAAAGTTATTAATGTCATTTTCCAACCAATGTGGCTTCATGGGGTCCCCGAGTTGACCCATGGATTGTCTAGGATGTCCATGACACTTCCAATAAAGTTAGGACATGTGTAAAGAGCATTTCATATTATTACAACATTAGTTTTACCTTAAATTACACTAATTACCTCTAATCGCGATTAAAAACATAATAAGTTACTATTCACCAAAAAATTATTTTAATACCATTGAACGAAATTTTACTTCTTAAAGACAACCATTTATGTCGTATTTTTTGAAATTCAAAACCCAGAGGTGGTAAATTATCATTTAAACGAAAAATCAGTTTTTTAAGTACCACAAAGTGGTTTCACTATTCATCAAAAATTGAAGTTTTTCAGAAAAATACCAAACAATTTACCCTAAGCTATATTTGATATTACAAATTCAAAAATGAATTTCATTTTAAGAAATTAAAAACATATATGATGCATTAATTAATTTAATAATTAATTCCCACTGTCAGAGAAAATAGCATGTTTTTATGAAACAATAAGTATCAACAGATTGTCACTAGTTTAAGTCTGATTTAAAGTGAAATTAATTTCAACGACCAATATTGGATTTAATGGTAAAAATATATTCTAATTTCACTATAAAACCAATTAAAAAGAAAATATAATCATATAAATAAATTTGATTAAAAAGTGGTTTTGAATTAAAATACAACATTTTACTGTATTCATTAAAAAAATGAACTTTTTCGGAAAAATAACAAAAATTTACATAAAGTAAATTTTGATGTCCTGATTCTAAAGAAGAGTTTTGTTTGGTACAATGGAATGTATAAGAGTAAAAAAAATTATATTTAATGATATTTCCCCATCAAAAGGTGATAAGTGAATCTTTAGTGAAAACTAGGGCATATACGCCTAAAATTGAATTCTTTCCTTATTTTAAGCCTTTATCTTTTATTAGATAAAAGTAAAAGCATTTAAAAAACATATATAATCATATTTTGGTTATTTCTATCCATTCCTTCCAATATAATGGCTATGTGTTAAATACCATTTTAAAAAATATTATTTTATTACTAGTGTGCAATGTAAGATTTCAATGAAACTCTTTGTTGCGTATCAGGGTTTTCTATAGAACATAGAAACCCTTTTAAAGTTAAATTAATATTTAACTAGTAAATATTAATAAATATGAAAATTTTTTATTCATTATTTACCTGGGATGTTATAGAAAACACAATATTTCTAGAGCTAATAAAAATTATGGGGATGAAGAATGCCCGAAGAACGAGTGATGAAATAAACGGAAGAGAAGCAAGGTTAATGTACGTGACAATGGAAATGTTTGTTGGGCCATCATCGTTGTGAAATTAGGATATGAGGATTAAAAAGAATAAATTCTAACAAATATAAAACCCCTACCACTATTGTTCATTGGAGGTGTCATGAGGAAGAAATACGTAGTCGATGAAGAACGTTGGCATTCATCGCTTCCGCAAGATGCATCTGATTTGGGATCGGGGTCAGTTCCATGTTCCTTAGTGGGGGTGGTTCTTCATTGGAGAAAGTTCATCCTAGTTCTACATGGTTCTCCCAAATCTTTATTCAAAATGATTTTTGACCAGGAAATGAGGACCCAACATATATTTAATTAGGTTTATAGAATTAATTATGGTTGTCACAATTAATTTGGTTATGTTGGCATTATTAAATGGCTCATTAAATTTAATTACGCTAGCTTAATTGAAGGGAACATTAAATTGAATTCACATTGGCACAATTTAATTGGAGGATTCCAAGGAATTTCCCCACATCAAAGAATGGTTCAAAAGGTCCCCACCACTAACATTCAAAAAATGAGGTTTCAACTCGGGTGGTCCCCATATCAATAACTCTAATCGAGGTTTCAACAAGAAAAATAAAATAAATAAGTTTTATTTTATTTTAATTCTTTTAACACACCCAATAAAAATTCATAAATCTAAAATTCATTCACAACCTACTGCGGTCGAGGTAAAGGTTCTCTTAAGTGAGTACGGGCGTTGCGAGTTCAACGATGTCCCTAGATTTCAATTTCGAGAACCAGTTCAAAAGATACAAGAAACCTACTTGCATTTTTACTGAACGTACCTGAAAAAAATTCAGAAATTCAAACTGGGAACTCTGTTCCTTAGAATCATGCGCTATCAATTTTCTCGGACTCATAAAATTCCCATATAATTAATATTTACATGAAAAAATCCAGGTCTTTGCATCCCACTAGAGGGCATCATGTCCAAGACCACATAAATTTTAAAATATTGAATCAAGATTTTTTTATCAAATAATTTCTTGGAATGCATGACATTTTTTTGGCAAGGTGTGATAAGTTACACCATAATGGTAATATTAGGAGCATAGATGATATTTCTCGACAACATATCCTTGAATTTGATGATTTTGATGTGTGTAACACCTTGATATTTAGTGAATAATTATTTTTTGAAATAATTGAACATTTTGAACATTTTTTATTTCATGGAACATTGAAGATAGTTTATTTTATTGAAGAACTATGATTGTATTGTGTTAAACACAACACCAACATAATGATTCCTTAAACACAACATAAACTTTTCCTTTCTCTACCTGGAACACGTAGGTTTGTTGAGTTCTACGCAATAATGATTTTTTTATGACATGCATAACATTGAAGAATGAGGTTTAAAGAAAAATAATATATTATTAAAATATAATTTTCTAATATAATAATATAAAACATTGAAATTAAATTATATATTGTGATTAGAATTAACAAATATATGAAGATATATGATTCAAACAACACAATGTGAATTTATGGGTTACAAAATAATTTTAATTAATATAAAAACTTATTGAATATAAACAGAAATATTATTATGGGCACAAAGATATTTTACCCTAATAAATAAAATTTTCATTTATGTCATGAAATTTAAAAACAAAAACCTTCATTTCACAGGGAACCAAATTGGAATATGTTACACACAACACCAACTTTGTGCATGTTACATGCAACTCTAACATTTAATATGAAGCATGATAAATTGATTTTATAAAAAACAACTATATATATATATATATTTAAATAAAATAATTATAACCAACTCATTTTATTTAGTTATAGGAATAATAATTACTACTTTTAAAATATTTTCATTATAGATTTATTTTATAAATAAAGAAAGTTAATAACGGATGTTATAATTTTTGGTTAAGTCATTTTATATTTAAAAACCCATTTTTTTTGAATAAACCAGTTTTAATAATAAAATTAGTTTTAGGAACATTTATAAATTTAATTTAATAAAATAATCTCATTTTTTGAATTAATATTTTTTTAAACTATATTAGGGGAATTTATTGTAATTTTTCTGAGAGACTTCATTTGTTGATGATTAGTGAAAAATAATTCTTTATAGAAAGAAACTATCTCTTTGAATCATTTATTATTTTTGTTAAATGATATCATAATTTTGTTTCAAGATCAAATTTGATAAATATTAATTATATTAAAAAATATTCATTACAATAATTTTTACATTGAAATTGAATACAAAATCATTACAAACTTTTGAACATTTTTATAATTTAAACCCCATTATTTTGTCCCATGTGTGGGATTTGAATTAATATTAATTTTTATGAATATATAATCTGAATTTAGAAAAAATATCATTAAAAATTTTATTCATTATAATAATTAGTGTCTAATAAAACAGAGTAATTTTTTTCAAATGTAATTAGTAAAACTGGTTACAATTAATCACAACGGTTAAGGACAAATTAAGATTAATTATGGTCTAAACCTTATAATTAAGGGCCCAAATGATTTTGAAACTTGTAAATAACCAATTTTATGTCCACATTTCAAACATAAACCTTCAATTACTGACTATTTTTTGTATAACATTTATTATTAAGAACATGTCTACACGTAATTTATTTCTAAAAATTCTATGTGAATCTTTTTCTTTCCCTCTAAAAAGCTTCCACCTCTCCCACTTCCCCACAACTTTAAATCTAATTATGGTTGGACACTACATTACCAATTAAATTCATATAAACCAAATATTAATTATATAATATTTTCCTAGTTTATAAATAAATTCAAATAATTGTTTTGGCACAAACCAAAAGGATTTACCTGATTAAGAGGTAACATCATCTCTCAAGTCCTTTCTTCTATTTTCCATCTCATCCACTAAAAATAACTTTATTATATTATTATATAAAAAAATATTATCTTAGTTATAATAAGTTTTTGGTATGTGAATTTTGTGACCTACACATAAACACACCTTCATCGAATGGGTAATAGACATAGTGTTTCTATATACGAAAAACTACTTCGTCATGAAACGACAATTGTTCATTTTTCCATTACCACAGATCATGATGGCCATTATAATGGAAAATATATTTAATATCATGTATATTATAATTTTAATGTTTTTATTCTTTTATAATTTTTATTTTTTACATTACCTTATGATTTCTATCTTATGTAAATACGAAACATTCGGTTGAGGAAGTGTGGACTACCGCCCCTTCAAAGAGATATTATTCATTTATACACTACATGGATTGTATAAAAGATGGTTTTAGTGGATATATATTTTATATATTTTGTCATAAATATATGTTAATAATGATATATATATATATATACATATTTATTTTAGTTTCATTCTCTCTACATGACAATTAAACGGAATAGCGTTCATGCATACGTTCGGCCTACCGTCTCAATGAACAATGTATTCTATTTATACTTATTTATTATATAGATTATTATAATAAAAATATAATTAATATAAAAAATATTTACAATATTTTTCGAATTCATTAATCAGGATAAAATTATAAGGACCAATAATATAAAAAATTAATTCACATATGGAAAACAAAGTGAAAATTTGCTGAAGTGGATCCTTAAAATAGGATGGTTAAATGTGGGTAATATAATGTCATAATTAAACCATATAAGGTATTAGATATAAAAATATGTTTATTTCAAATATGAATGATAAATTTGTATTTTTTATATATGTGGTTTTAATGAGTATGATGATATTAAAGACACAATGTAAGGGTATTTCTTCTAACTTTTTTATTTTCATGAGATACATGATATGTTTCCCACTAATTGATTATGTGTGGTTCATATAATGATAATGATTTTATTATTTGTATATTTTACATAAATTTATGGTTATTCACATATCCATTATATGAAATTACATTCATGGGGTACTGGTTTCAAAATATACCAAATTAGTAAAATAGTGTTCTCTCAATTTTTCTTCTTTCAAACTCATGTTTTGTAATTCACCTAAATTACTTTATGAGGTGTATATACTTTAAATTTATAGGTTATACCATGAATATAATAATTTTAATGATATTTTATGGTTTATTTAATATCATTTATCTCACATCTAGAATATTATCCCACGTTACCAATTTATAAGAGTTTATTTAAACAATCTCATCACTTTTCGAGATTGTTTAAGTTTATGATTTTTTTATGAAGTATTATGATAAATATATAAAATTAATTCATTATTTTTATTATCCTCAAAATAATCCTTATACAATAATGTATTGGTTCCATTTTATACTCTTTGTTATAAAATATTGTTAATAATGTGTTTTTAGGAAATCCTGACAATACCATCTCTTTAGTCAAGAATCTCTGTTATTTCAAAACCATGTTTTAAAAAAAGTGTTCTTAAGAATATTTTTCCAATATCTTATGATAATTAAAAATATTTTTTACCATTTTTTCTATTACCAATTTTCAGAGGAAACTTATTTTCACTTTCTCATTAAATAATTCTTCTATACTTTTTACCATTCAAAATGAATATTTGTTTTAACTCATATGACATGTATAGATTTACCCACCATAATTTCTATGAAGAGTAAATTTCATGTTTAAAGGTTCCATTATTATGATATTTTTTAAAAAAAATATTTTCAATTGAAAACATTTTCATGTTTCTTTTATATTTTTTAAATAAAAATGGGGTTTAAAAAGTTTTCTTGTTTCTCTTTTTCTTTTCAGGAAAAATGGTTTTCAAAAAGTTTTCATGATTATTTTATAATTTTTAAAGGAAAATAATTTTCTACCAATTTCATGATTTATACATAAATTTTCAATATATTTTCAGTTAAATGGTTTTCAAAACATTTTCAAACCTTTATTATAAGTTTTCAGTGTTTTTTCAATGAAAACGATTTTTGAAATGTTTTGAAGATTATATTATATATTACCAAGGAAAAAGTATTTAAAATAATTTCAGGTATTTTCTATATGTTTTAAAGTTACATTATTTGATTTTTTCAAATAATGTTATGTATTAAAAATACTTTTTTCATATAATAAAGGATATTTTTCTCAAGGAATTTTTTTAAAGATATTTCAAAATTATTTTCCATCTAACTTGAAATCCATTGATGTTACTTATTCTTTTTTAGGAAATGATATAAATGTTGTATTCATATTTTTTCAATAGGTTATGATTGGATTACATTTTTATAATACCCATTCCATTTCATGATTTATGGTATCATTATTATTGATATTGTGGAACATGTTTGTATAATTTCATTCAGATATGGGTGGGACCTATATCTCTATCAAATGAAATGTGTAATGATTTATATCTTATGAGATAGGTCTTGGGAATAAAGCATAACTTCTAATATGTCCCAGGGAGTGAACCATGACTACCAAGATAATAAAGTCTGTGAACCCATACTACCAATATCATCATGGAAATATTACCTTGGATACTATGGAAATCATATTATAGGAATATGTTTTAGTCACAATTCCATGCTTTATTCCTATGTTATGTATTATTGGATTTTGTAATTTATTTCCTTATGAGTCGTGTCTTATTAACTCCCATTATTTATGCTATGATTCATTAATATTATATTTGATATCTAGTTAATGATCTTATATTTTCATGATCACATTCATATATCCTTATTCTCATGATTATGTTTACATATCTCCCTTTTTACCCTTACTGATCATTTGAGATCATCCCATTTATATGATTCCTTTTCCAATGTAATGATGAAATGTTTTATGAATAATTACAAAAGGTGTGGATATTTATGGGAGATGTTGAAAATATTTCACCGGGATAATATATTTTTTCCACATTCCCAATGACACAAAACAATTATTGTCCTCATACATGTATTTGTGTAATGTATTGAATAAACGTCAAAAATGATACAATATCCATGTATGTTATGGATAGGTTTCTATAGTGGGTATCAAAGGAATGGGTTTTTCAGCCTTCTTAAACTTGGACGAGAAAGTTTTAGTGATATCCATAGGTATATTTCTAAAGATATATCTAGGCATGTCTCTGAGGATATGTATAATGTTGAGTCAACATTTTGGAAAATGTCTAGAAATTTTGCAAAAGGGTAGTGTGAGTGGTTTCAATACAATACATCTCAGTCTGGATACTATAAGTAGTTTTGGATCTGGAACATATTTACCTATGGGTAAAAACTCTGACAAGATGTTATGATCCTGACTTGAGGTAAATTTTTACACGACAATAGTCATATATACACACTTGGTTTGACACTCCCATGGGATATTCATTGAAAATTCAAAAACACTTCATGAACCATCATGAAGAATTTAAATATATTTTTCTTATGAATATCCTAGGATGATATTGGGGTGTCATATATTAAAGAAGGTGTCATGATTTAGAAATCCTAAATGTAAATATTTTCATGAATATGTTGGTTTTTACAATGATATGAAATTCTCACACAATGCTACTGGTTTTAGTAAATGACAGGAACTGAAAGAAATTGATGTAATGATGAATGTTATAGAAGACTTGACAATGAACATTCAAGTGGTATAATCATTAGAGTGAATGATGTTTTCATCATGACTAATTAGTTTTCATATAACATTATTTACAATGTGTACCTGAACCAACTCTTGGACTCACCATGGATGATAAAGAAGGATTCCTCTAATATTTGGGGTAATGGGGACCATGGAGAAAAGAAGATTTGGTTTCCATTATTTCAAGAGTGTGGAAATCATCACCTATGTGAATTTCTTAGAAGATAAAGAAGATATTTTGACTATGGAAAAAGAGAAAAAAATAATGTGACTATAATGGAAAATGAAGAGTTCAGATAATGAAATGGTTCAGAATATTGGACTCTCTATGTCATCATTGAATGTTCAATGATTTAATTATGGAATAAATTCATATTATGAAACTCAATGTCCTAAGAGGAAATATCCCAATGAAAATTAGAAAGTTGGTGAAAATAATCATTACATTACTGATTAAGAAGATACTACAGATAATGTTTTAAATGATAGAGGTATTATGTAATATGGTGATGTATAACTATTAATGGATTAAGGATGAAGTAATTGGTATTTTTTTGTATTTTGATTCAAAAAATAATAAATAAAGAAATATAAAAGATTTTTTATGCTTATATTTTTTTTCTCGGTATTTACAAATTTATATTGAATGTTCTCGATAGAGAAGGGAAGTGATTTAATAACAAGGTGATATTTTGATCGAGGTTAGGTAATCCTTAAAATATTCTTTATGTTTAAATAATGAATTTTGGATAAATATTTGGGAGTTATGAAAAAGTAAATTGGATAGTAAATATTACCCTAGAGATGATTATTGAAAAAGTGTTATATGTCATCATGGATGATGTTTACAACTTTTTTGGGTTTGATTAATAGATCTAATATAATTTGGAATAAGAATTCATGCATGATTTCTAAAAGGATTTATGAAAATTAAGGTTTTTACCATGCCTCACGGGAATATACGATGAGGGTATTCCCATGTTTGGAATGTGACAAGCAAGTGGTACATCATGATATATATGGGATCAATTTTGAGCTGATTTCATGACTTTATTTTTAAAACATTGGATTTATATCTTTTTTAAGGCATTTTAGGCTAACCATTATTCAAAAATTAAAGATAAACATTACATTTGGTATTTGTGTTCTAATTTTGTTCTAAAATCATTGGATAAAATATTATTTTGTTATTAACCTAATTTAAATGATGTCCAATATTATTTTAGTTAATTATTATACTTTTGTTTTAGAAAAAGACACTATGTTTGTCATGTGAAAAACAATATTGTCTAGAAAGGCCGCAGGTCTTGACCCCCAGACTAAAGGATGACAAGGGTTTGATGCTTACCATTAGACCACACGTTGTCCTAGATTATATATAACTAATTTTTATGAATAATTATTTACGATGAACCATTAGTGTTACTTTTATGTTTAGATATTAATATATAAACCATGTTGATTTTTGGGAATAGTTATAAAAACTCACACTAAATGATTTTTTTTCTTTTATGGGCGTTAATATAAGATAAATGTGTATTTTAGTGCTTTGGGAATCAAATTTAATTTTTGAACATCCATTTATTGAAGTAATGAATGAATTTTAAATAAATAAAAGCATTACCAAGGAATATATTTTTCTTATTCATGGTAAATATATTATATACTCAATGATAGGATAATGATCAAAAAGGAAAATGTAGTTTCCTAATACCTTAATTTTTATCGAACCAAAGGAATTTTAACTCATCAATGATTTATCATTTTGTGGACCTCAACTTTTCATTGATCATTCACTTATTTGTGATTGATGACCTCAATAACTCCATATAATAATTTACATTTTTCCTTAATGTCTAATATTTAATCCCAATCTTTGTATTCCTATGTGGAAACTTAACTATATGTTACATTGAGAAACTGTGATTATTCCATCTTTATATTATTAATGGGCATGTTAATATCCATTTTTATGATGTCGGTTTCTATGAATGAAACTTTCAAGTATTAAACCTTTGATAAACCAGAATAATTTTGAGGGAGAAATTAATTTTAAGGGGGTATAATGTAACACCTCAAGATTCTGAGAATTATTAATTTTGAATTAATTAAACCTTTTTCATATTTTTCATTTTAGGCTTCTCTGACAATAGTTAAATTTATTCAAGAACTACATTTTGATTTAATTATAAGAAACCAAAAGTTAATCATGATTTAAATGCACCATAAAATTTTCCTCTCTCAACGTGGAACACTATGGTTACCTAGTGATATTTTCAACAACTACTATCCTTGATGACTTGCATAACATTAAAGACCAATGTTTACCGAACAATAATATATTATTCAAATATTTTTATTTCAATATAATAAGATAAAAGATAACATTAAATTATAGGTTATTAATAGAATTATCAAATATATGAAAATATATTGTTTAAAAAATATTATATGAATTAATAGGATACAAATAAATTATAAATAAATATGAATACATGTTGAATATAAATGGAAACAATATAATGATCACAATGATGTTTTTCCCTAATAAATCATGTATTAATATATTTCTATCAATGAATTAAATAAAACATTTCATTCACATGGAAGCAATTGGGTGTATGTTACACACAACATCTACTATGTGTCTTACATGGTGTAGGTTACATGAAACACCGACATGGAGTACGATGCATGCAAGACTGGGTGTCTATACAAATTTTTTATAATTAATTAAATTATATAATTACAACCTATCCATTAAACATAGTTATAGTATTAGTAATAAATACTTTGTAGATATTATTTATAATTTATTTATATAAATTATGAATATTTTAATTACATATATGATTCTTTTAATGTTCTTTTATGCTAAAAATTCCATTTTCTTGAATGAACATCTTTTAATAATATAATTAATTTTATAAATAATTATATATTAAATTTTATAAAATATACTTTATTTTCAAATTAAAAACATATAAATTATCTAAGAGTGAATTTTAGGGATTTTTTCTAAGAAACATCATTTATGGACGAATAGTGAAAAATATTGTTTTTATTTTAATGTACTTTTGTGTTTAATTAAATATTAATATAAATAGATATTATAAAATTTTTTACTGTAAAATTATATAAATATTAAATCTATTAATAAAATGTATTTCATTCTAATAAATTTCACTTTGAAATTGAATATGAAATATTAACAAACATTGGATAATTTTTCAACAATAAAAACTAGTTATTTCCCCCAGTTTGGAGGATTAGCATTAATCATAATTTTTCCAATTTTGTTATTTGAATTTCGAGAAACTGAAATACACCATTTTATTCAGTATAACATTTGGAGTCAAATAAGACAAAGTAAATTTCTCACCAAATTGATTAGTAAAAATGATTAAAATTAACCATCATGATTAAGAAGAAATTTATCCTAATTAGGGACTAAAACATAAAATTAAGAGCCCAAATGGTCTATAAAATTGTTAAAAAAAATTTGACGTACAATGAAGTCTTTTCACTTCCCTATAAATATCCACCACCTCTCCCTCTTCCTCATACCTCTCAAATATCTTAAGATCAGCCAATTCTTGAACAATACACTTCCCGGAAATCCTAACTTACTCTTAGAAGTCATACTTTGGACAGAATCCAATCTAAGGGATCCTTTTGGCCCAAGACAATAGGATTTACCTGATTAAGATGTAACGTCTTCTCTCAAGTCCTTCCTTTCATTTTCCTTCCCCATACATCCAAATCGATTTATTATATACCTATATAAATAAATAGTATCATCAACATAATAGGATGTTTTTAATTAAATTTTTTGACCTACACTTACACACACCACTATATAATGGGTAAAGAACATAATATTTCTATGTACGATGAACTACTGCCTCCCGAAATGATGATAGTTCATTTTTTCCATTACCACCTATCATGATTTCCATTATAATGGAAACCATATTTATATATGATATATATTATATTTTAATTTATTTATTATTCTTGAATTCTAATTTAGAACATACTATTATGCTTTCCATCTTATGTAAATATGATAATTTTTTTTGAGCAAAAGTGGACTTCCACCTCCTCAAAGAGATATGATTCGTTCATACACTACATGTATTGTATTAAGGAAAATTTTATAGAATATATATTATATATATGATATCAAAAATATAAATTAATAATGATATATATACACACACAAATATGTCATTTAATTTCACCACTCAACATGAAAATTAAACACAAATAGCGTTCATTCATATGTATGGTCTACTGTCTCCATGAAAGGTGTATTCTGTTTCATAATTATAAATTACATAGATTATTAAAAAAATATACTATTTAGAAATGATATTTATATAATTTTTTACATTATGGAATCATGATTTATGTATAAGGACAAACAATATAACAAGTTAAGACATATATGAAAACAAAGGGAATATTAACTGAGGTGAACCGTTAACATAGGATTGTTAACAAGAGGGTAATATAAAGTCGTATTAAAACTATATATGGTATTAGATATAATAATATGGTTCTAGAAAATATTTTTAATGAATTTATATTTACTACACAGGTGGTTTTAATGAGTATGTTGAGATTCAAGACACAATGTAAGGTGATCTTATATCACTTTTTTATTTCCATGAGATACATTCTATGTTATCCACTATTTAATTTTTTGTGGTGTATTTAATCACCTTGATTGTATTTTATATTACTTTTACTCAAATTTATGGGTATTCAGATATCAATTTTCTCACCTTTCATCCAGGGTGTTTATGTTTCAAATGTTAACAAATCAGTAAAATAGTCTTGTCTCAATTTTCTTTCCTTGATACTATTGTATTTTATGCACCTAATTTCCCTTTCTATGTATATATAATTCCATTTAATATGTTGTATTATGAATATAATAACTTTCATGATATTTTATAAATCATTTAATTTCATTTATCTTACACGGAGAGTAAGATCCCAGGTAACTATGTTATATGAATTTATCAAAACAATCTCATCACCTTTTGTGATTCTAGATGTTTATGCTTTATTTGAAGAAATATCATGTTAGATATCTAATGATAATTCCTGAATTTTATTATACCATTTATATTAAATATATAATCATGTATTGGTACATTTTTTCTTCTATTTAGTACAGAATATATTTATGAACGATTTTTAAGGAAATAATGACTTTACAATCTCTTCAGTTGAAAATTTATGTTTTTTAAGAACCTTTTTTAAAAGGTATTACAAGAAAATTATACTAATATCCTAAAAACATTAAACTAAAATTTGACCCCTTTTTTATTTTACAAATTTTCAAAGGAATCTTCTTGTATCTCCCCGATCATAATTTTTTTCTAAACATTTTACTGTGCAAAAGGAATATTCAATTTACCTCATATGATATGTATAGATTTACCCAACACCATTTCTAGGAAGATTAATATTCATTATTAAAGGGATAATTTTTATGCAAGTAATTTTGGGCTGTTTTTTCTAGATTTATTATCTTGAAAATATTTTTATGTTTCTTATATATGTTTACAAGGAATTTTTTTTCAAAACATTTCTATGTTTGTTTTATACGTTTTTATGGAAAACTGTTTCCAAATGTTATCAATGTTATTTTATAAGATTTTAATTAAAATGGTTTTCAAAACATTTTCATGATTTATTTGTATGTTTTCAAAGGATTTTAAAAGAAATGGTTTTCAAAATGTTTTTAAATTTTCTTTATATTTTTGACTGTTTATCAAAGAAAATGGTCTCTAAAATTTATTGAAGCTTACTTTATATGTTTTTAAGGAAAAATGTTTTCAAATGATTTCTAGTATTCATTATATGATATAAAGGTACACTCTGGAAAATTATTTTCAAATGGTTTTATGTATTAAAAGACCTTTTTATGTAATAAAGTATATATTCATCAAGAAACTTTTTGGAAATATATTTCCAAATATTATTCCATCTTTTATTACATCCATTGATGTTACTCAATCCCTTTTTGTTAATGATCTCATTGTTACATTAATTTTTTAATGAATGGGGTTTTCTTAATGTAAGGGTCTTCATAGATCCCATTTCTCATTTATGGGTTATATGATTTTGAAAACCTTATATTTTTACGAGTTATGTTTATAGTGAAATGATTACTACACCAATCTTTTTAACACAGGTTATTATATGATTACATGTTTATAAATCCCATTTCATTTCATGGGATATGATATGATTATTTATGATATTGTGGAACATTTTTTCATGATTTAATTATGAGATGGGTGGGACCTATATCTCCCTCTAATTTATTGGGTAATGATTTATATCTCATGAGATTGACTAAGATGGTCTTGGGAATCAAATTGACTACTAAGATAGCTATGGTCGTGAACCATGACTACTGAGAGGGTATGAGGAGTGAACTCATGCTACTTAGTTGGCCATGGGAGTGTATAATGACTACCAATATGGAATGAGGAGTGAACTCATGATACTAAGAAGATCATTGTAATGAACAATGACTTCTACGATCAGATGGGGAGTGAACACATACTTACAGGATGGTATTTGAAATGATTCCTTGGCTTCTATGGAAATCCTATTATATTATTATGTGTTTTCCAAAATTACATGTTTTATTCCTATGTTTTTTATTAATTTATTATTTTATTTATCTACTTATGGAACATGTCTTATGAATTGCCATTATTTATTCCATGATTCATTTATATTATCTTTGATATGAATGGTATGATATTATATTTTCATGATCATGTGTTTATATTCTTATGATCATGATTGTGCTTACATATCTCCCATCGGTACCCTTATTTAGTATTTAAGCTCACCAATTTCTTATGTTTCCATTCCCCAAGTAATGAAAAATGTTTTTAGGTAGAGTTACTTATGTTGGGGATCATTATAGGTGATGTTTATGATCATTCCCTATGATTGAATATTTTGTTTCCATGTTTCCAAAGACACTAAATAGTAATGGTCCTCAGAAATTTATTTTTGCAATGTACTGAATCGACATCTAAAATGATGTAATATCTAAGAATGATGTTCCAATGTTTCAAAAATTTGTGTGGTATTGTCTACATAGGGTTATTTCCACCATTATAAGGCAACACATACATCCTAGTATGGGTGGATTAGGTTTCTAAATGGGTGAAAGTCACTACCAAAACCGATAAAATGGAAAATCTCATCACAACTTTTTGGAAAAAGCACATTTTCAGTAGATTCAGTGGTTCATATGTCTTAATCATTGATAGGGGACCACATTTTTATAATTTCAAAATGTGGAATGTTCTCAAAAAATATGGAGGGATGTAAAACAAGGGGAAACCATTCCATCCCAATCTAGAAGAGAAAAGGAATTGTCCAATAGAGATCTTAAAGAAATATTATTAAATAATGTGGGGCTGTTGAAAATTGATTCCTTAAAAGGCTAGATAATGCTCTATGGGACTACTGGACTACTTTAAAAACAATTTTGGGAATGTCCACTCTCTATTTGGTCTATAGAAAACCCTATCAAATACTTATAGAGATCTACCATAAGGCATATTGGTATTTCAATGACTTGAACAATGATTTGAAGGTCACTTAAGATAAATTGAAATTCCAACTGTCTGAGCTAGATAAAATCTGGCTTGATGCAATAAAAAATGCCCTTCTTTATAATGAGAAGAAAAATTCATTTCATGACAGCTTGATTTCTCATAAGTCTTTCTAAATAGAAAATTATTTATTTTTATATAACTCATATTTTAGTTTTTTCTATGTAATGCTGATGTCCCAATGGTAAGGACCTTTCAATGTAATCCATGTTTTCCACCATGGTGTGGTTGAAGTTGTTGTAGAAGATGAAAAAATATTTAATGTGGATAGAAAATTCCTCAAACCAAATGTACATGTGGAGGACATGGTGGGATAGATTTCCCCTTAGAAATTAGAGTAATCAAGATTCTCATGCATGACGAGATCATGAAAATAAATGTAGAACTTACTAGGAGTTGACCTGAAATTTCCAAAAAAAATATCAAACAATTTCCCTATTAATGTGTTATTAAGAGATCATGTTATTTTATTTTTCAGTTTTCTATGTTTTAGTTATTTAAATCTTGATAAGTGATAAATACATCATTTAGTCAATATTATCCACTACTAATGATTATTATGGAATTATTTGATCAATTATTAAAATAGTTGAGGACCATGTCTTTTAGTTATTTAAACGGGGCCATTTTAATCAAAGGGGGAAAATTCAAAATATTTCATAGGCAGAGGAACAAAAAAAATTTACGCATGGTTGAACAAACAATGCAGTTTAACTATGCATGATGGAACCACATTCCAAATGTAGTCATACCGGTTTCATATAGATAACAAGGCAGAACAATTAAGCATATAGGAGGGAATCCACCTTCAAGTAGTAAAAGAATGATTTCCATATTACTTGTTAAACCATGTGATGTAACTGTGCATGAAATTATAAATCCCAAAAATTATAAAACCTAAAAAATTCTTCCCCCAATTTTCCACCCCATATCATGGGGATCCTCCTTCTCAAATCTGCATAATAATGATCCCTCCATTTCATTTTAAAAACAACCCCCTTCCTTCTAATTCCACTGTATTAAAATCCAAGGTATGTTTCTTATTCAATCTTCCTTCTTCGTTACCACCTTCTACTTCCTCTTAAACATATTTCTTCCACCTTTCATTATCCTCTATCTATAGGGTTATGGTGGCAGAATTATTTCTACACACCCCCTTACATTTGTTTTATTTTTTAATATTTAGTTTTCTAAAAATTATTTAAAAACATTATTTCCCAAACATGCATACCCACACATGAAAAAATGATTACATCCAAAAATCACCTTTGTTAAGAATTTTGTTTCTGGATTAGGGTGTTTTTATAGATTATTTTCGGTTTTCATTGTGGAAATTTAATTTTCTATCACTAAATTTTGTCCAAATATGCACTTTATGAGTTGTATTACACTACCAATTGAAAAACCAGACCATTTTCCACGGCCTCTTCAAAAAATTCCAGTGGTTCCAGATATACAAACATCCATAGTACCCATAATAAATTCAATAAGAAAGATGAGAGAAATAATTACCCATTTATATTCAATCCCAAGGTCAACACTAAATGATATTTTTACTACAACATCTTGAGGAATTGGGCATTTCTGATGAGTTGGAGCTCCTTATTTCTCAGGGGAACCCTGATCAAGAACATGTTCTTCACCAAACCACATTTAAGGAAATATTATTGGAGTTCATTTGAACTTTTTAGTACCACGATAGATATATACATGATCAAAATTACTACTTGAGAGTGGATCCCCACAAGATCACATTCTCTATTACAAATCATTGCTTTATGTTTTGGATGGTATAATTAATCACATTTTCAGGGTATATGATGAATACTTTGTTCAAAGTGTTGAGTATGTTGAACCATCCTGAGAATGTGATCCCGCAGCTAGCATATAATTTCAGGCTACCTTTTCTCATCCCTCAGATCCTTATATCCTACCAACCACCAATGTCTCCTGACTCTTGAAGCCCATCCATCACCTCTTACATTGAATCATTACCACTTATTTCACTACCCGTTTGTACAGAAAAGGAAATTTCAACCTTTTATATTTTTTCTTTCTCCATTTAATAATACCAAAACAAAAAATAACCTCACCATCATCTTCACACAGGTCATTCAACATATTCTCTCAAAACCAGAGGGGGATAGTTTTTTGGGCCATTTATCACACTCATCTCATAATGACATGACTTTGAAATTGATAAGGATACCTTCCTTAAGATAAAATAGGCCCTCCCTTTTGATCTCATAGTGGAACGTCACATGTGCATGATATAATTTGATGGTACACACTTACAGTTTAGTGTCCAGTAAGAAGATGACCAGGATTCACACAAAACAACCTCCTCCAATCTTTTAGTATCCCAACACTCCTCTACATGTGTTGTGAATTACCAAACAACACTTTAACTACCTCTATGAATCCTCCACCTTACTAGGCTTACTCCACATAACCACACCTTATGAGAACCCCATTTGGTGACTCAGATATCCACTAGATGCTATATAAACATATGTATTCAATGTTTGACTCGAAGGTCGAAGACATTAGTTGATATATGGCATGCATCACATTGAAATATTTCCCTTCTCGTGATATCTACTATACCCTTCCTAGTTGTCCCTATTAATACTACTTATAAGGGGATTCCTCCTCTCATATGGAACCTTCTTTGGCTTCCACTCTCTTAAAGAACCCACCTACAACACCTCCCACAGAAATAATGGACACTCATGTAGTCCCATTAGATCCCTCATGGGATTAAGTATCCTGAACCTAGTTATGAGATCTATTTGTCTTTGATCCCTCTATAGAATGTAACTAATTTTTATGATAATCCAATACTTCTAATTCATTATCATCATGGAGGAAATAATTTTAATATTTTTTGATCCTGTGGATTTTAGTATTATTATTCATCAACGGTGTGATGGTGTTATTTTATCTCGTTATACGTAATGCTACAATAATATTTTTTATTTAGTTTCTCAAGATTAATTATCAAGAAAATAGGTGGATTTACATTATTGGCACAAGGTCACCCTTCGGCTAGGCAGGCTCTTGCACACAGACTAATGTCTGTTTTCAGACATATTCCAAGGGTATTTTTTTGCTGAGATTCACATTTCATTCCTTCTACAGTTTCTCCCCCATGCATGAAATTCCTTTTCCCAACATTCTCTACATTACTAGGTTTAAGATGGACCATGATCGATTTTATTTGTGGGGGAGGAAGCATACTTTTGGTACCTAAATTAATTATTTCTATGAAATTACCTAGGATACCATATTTTTTATGTCACTTCTGAAGGGATAATATATATGTCACAAATTTATCACAACGTGGTAAAAATGAATTTTGGAGACTTATTTTATAAATTCATTATATTTATGGAATGATAGACTTATTTTTTATGTGAATAAGCATCAAAACACACAAATATAAATGTATATATATTCATTAACAAAATATTATGATAAAAATGAATATTGTGATGGACTAGTTTAAATTAAGGAACCCCTTAAAATCGAAATTGACTTGTGTATTGAGGGAACTGAAGTATGGAAATTGTTGATGTCACACTAGTGGTTATTATGTGGTTTGAAATAGTTGATCTTTTAACATTATCCTATAAACTCATCATGATAAAACATGGGAAATTGGGGCCCCAAATTAATGTGCACATTTCTCACCCCAATGAAAATAATTCATGATATGAAAAATCATTCCCAAAAAAGTTAATTACCTTTCATTGTTCTCCAATATACTAGGGGAATAAATTTTTGTGACCTATAAAAGTGGAATCTCTCCATTTTTTCTCAAAAAAAAAATAAATTCCTAACTAACCTAAGTTAACGATGAGATGGATCTAGATGATGGATATTTTAATAATGACTAGGGAAAATTTATGTTTTATAAAATAATGAGTTATGAATGAATATTTGTATGTATCAAATTGAATTTACTTTGTCAGCTAACTTTAAATATTTGTTATTCATGAAGAACATATATAGGAATTTCATTAATTATTCATCCAATGTTAGAATTTCTTTATTTGATATAATATGTGACATTTCTACCAGTTGATTTGGTGTTCCCTTCAAGATGATTTTCTGGGTAATTTTTTAGGACAAACAGCCGATCATGTGTGGGGTATTTCGATGCACTTACGAGAACATGGAATATTAATTCTTTTAGGAAGGCCTATAAGGGTTTTTGGGATCAACTTCCATGTTTTTACATCCTGAACATGCATTGATAGGTGGGATGTTGTCAACAATGGATGGGATGATGAGATTTTGAATGAACCAATAAATATAGATAAAAATAGGAGGCTTTAGACCCTTTTTCATGGTGCACTGTTTCAACAGAGATATAAAAACCATGAACCCCAACCTACAGAACCATGTTTACCAAGATGAATTGAGATAGAACTAGATACATTGTCTCTGTTTTGTTTTCCAAACTATGCATATCCTCAAGGAAACCATGTGGGATGTAATGGTAATGAGGCAGTGGATAACGACAAAGATTCCACACGGTTTTCCAAACTGTGGGGACCATCCCATGAAACCATGCAACTCAAAACATTGAAATATATACATAAACATGGTTGGCACCTGGTTAAACTAAATGTTCTCCAAAACAATGACGAAATCAATAGGCTACCACCCACATCTCTTATACCTTTCCTATACCCCATTGGACTCTAAATTTAACCCTATGACCACACATTGACACTAAATGTTGACCATTTATTTATCACTTTAATATTTTTAGGGGAATAAACTTCTAGGGAGGAATTCATCTTGGGATTGGATAACCTCGAATCTCTTTATATGTAGTTTTGGAGATTTCCCTTTTCTGGATTCTTTTTCATCATTTCTTCTCAACTATAATGAGCAAAAAGGTATTAAAATATTTTTTATAATAAATTATTAAATCATTACCAAATTTATTTTTTATATTGGAGATATGGGTAATGGAGATTAATTAATAATTGAATCCTCTTATTATGTTTTTGTTAGTTCATTTTATTTCTCATAATTCTCTAATAATTATTTTTATTATCTTACAGGAAAACCTGTTTCGGATTAGGAAAGATGTTTATATGGATCTCTTAGAGAATTACAGTAGGTAATTCCATGATAATATGGTGCATTTTTCATCTCAAATTTGGTTTTTCATAATGTTTTTAAAAACCAATTTTCTGACCAAGAAGATTATTTCTATTAACTTAATCATATTTTTTCAGACCATGGGAGTTCCATTTCTTTTGAAACCCATAGATGTGATTTAATATGAATAAATCAACATGATAATCTATTAAATTTTTTATCATCTTCATAACTATCCACATCCTTAACATATTTTTACTATTGATTTTTTAAACAGTTTCTCCATTTTCTTATTTATAGTTAAACATCAAGAATTTAGAAATTAAATCACTCAACCATCAGAATTAGCATTAATAATACTAAAATATCCACTCTAAATTTTCTAATTATTAAATAAATTAATCAATAAAAAATTTATATAACATGTTTAACCACCCTTTCAATCTAACCCATACATACAATATACTAAGTGTGAGAGAGGGTGCTTAAATTTGAGCACCTGAAAGTAACACTTTAGCCATAATGATGAAAAATGATGTATAAATGACACTGACCTATGGGTAGGAGAAGGACTAAAACATATAAAAATATGATTACTTGAAATATATAATTTAATAAGAGGTACCCATGTAGGGTTATTTATTAGATAATATTATGTGTGAGTTGCTAATTCCATCACCTGAAGATAGGAATGAATAGTTGGGCATGCCGATGATTTAGTCCCACTAGATTGTGGGATGGTTCCTAGGGTAAATATCAGTTCATTACATGATTAAGGGAGTGAATATATTTCATTTCTGGATTTTTGTGGTTCATCATGTGATTAGACATGATGGTATACTATTTTTATTTAATTGATTCTTGAGAATTAATGAGAATGAATGAGGAGTGTTTACCATGTCTTGTAGTTGTGAGTAGGAAATACAAATTTTGTTGTTAGTGTGATTACAATGATTCTAGATAAGTGTGGTTCTATATAGGAGAGTAAAATTCATGTGTTCAATGAAATTGGAGAAGGTATATGAATAATGGTAGTCTATTTAATTTTATGTTTTAGTATTGTGGATGTCTCTGAAATGAGGCACTGGAATGGGAGTAAGATGATTAGACCATGAATATGGGTTTTTTTGAGAGAGACACATATAGAAACTTATTGACAATGAGATTAGTTATAAGGTTATTTTACAGTTCCCAAATAATTTTTATGGTGTGTTATAGTTTGATTTTTTGTTTGGGTGTGTGAATCATCATGGTTTCTGGATGATACATGCAATAGAAGTGGATCAGGGGAATATTCAAGAACACTAGGATGAAAATACAATTTTTTGAAAGATATAGTTGTAGTTAATTTATAGTGAGGTTTCAACTGATAGAAAGTTTTACAACCAGTGATTCTACATGGGTATTGGGTCCACTGACCAACCGAAGATCCATCGGCTTGCTAGTGAGGGCCAGTGGCTAATCAGGGAGCTCTGGGGTAGTTTCTTTTAAAATATAAAAACAATATAATTTCATTCCATGGAACCTCATTTTTCTTCTACTAATATCCCTCAAACTCCACTCGATTAGGTGCCTATGTAGTATCCCAATTTTAGGTTCTTTGTTCTCTCCCCCTTATTTATTAGGAGTTTTATGTGTCATTCATTATATATTATTCCACATGTTAAAGAAACTCACCTATATACCCCATCGTTCTTATTCTGAATGATACAACTTTTCGGTTCCATAATCTTATAAATTTAAGACAAATTTTTAAAGGCTGGTGTATTGGGAATGAATTAGAGTGAAATTTCAGATAGTTTCTCTTTTTAATTATTTAGGGAGGAAGTCCATACCATGATACAAAATTTATATAAAATTTTATGCTTTGATTTTCATGTGTTTGTATGTATAACCATACGATACATATGACTATAATGTAACTAAGATTTATTGAGGCCTTTATAAATGTGATAATATACAAAGAGGTGGAGTGGGGCGTGTCAATCTTGTAAATGATAAATGGAAGTGAGGTATTTGGAAGAATCGTAGGGTATTCCTCTTGGGATTTTGGGCATGAAATGAGCCTTTTTAGGATCGATTGAGGATCACATAATTTAAGTATGTAGAATAGGGATTTTGACTATTATTCCCTTAAGTATACATCTTGGAGGGTATTAATGAGATCCTCAAACTAGAGATAATGGTATGGTAGAAAATATAGTTAAATGATATTAGAATGTGATTTTTGTGGTCATGAAGGGTTAATGTGACATTTGTAATTGGTATAGGGTATTGAGTGGTTTTATCACCATATTTGTTGGAGTCTGGATGTAATATATATTTTAGTATACATGATAAAGTTGGATGGTTATGAGAATTATGGATGACTGAATGTTTTTGAAAAGACACCCTAAAGTGAGTTGATTTTGTCCTATTGGGTAGAGAAAGGTTTTTTGGAGTGAGATTTTATGTTGAGGTGTGGTATATTGATTTATTTTCTCACATGGATTATTATTCTTTTCCTCGTGTGTGGACTCCCAAAAGTATATTTGAAATAGTTCATGTTCTTGTATTTTCCCTTATCATCCTCCTAATTTCTGTAAGGATTGGTTGATGTGATTAATTTTGGCCTACCTAGAGTCTATAGGGAAGGGTATGTTTTATTAATGAACATGACCTAATGAGGGTATAAGGTTGAAGATATTTCCAGACATTGATTGTTTTATGGTGACTTGTTGGAGCTCTATATTTATGAATGGATGGTTAAGGGTTCTTGATGATTTCAATAACTGATTGATAGATGTGGTATGTGGGAAGCATGAGTTACCATGGAACCAAAATAATTATCTTTTGGTAATTATATGAAGTAGGTAAGGGTGGGGTTCATGTATTCCTAGTTAATGAATGGTGACCCAATAAGTTATAAGTTTTTTAAATTAATTATTTTACATAATCCCATAAAATTTTAAATAACCTTCATTAGTTACACTAATGATGCATTGGGTGTATCCTAGTATGTATATAATCTGAACATTAATAGGATTCTCATTGTGTAAGAAAACACTTATGGCTATGGTTCGTGATACGCGTATGGGTTTTGGTTAAGAAAGTTTTATAGGACGATCATGTTAGTTAAGGATTTTTCAAAAATGTCTAGGATTAATTTGTTGACATACCCTTTTTTTATTTCTTTCATTATTTTTCATGTATATATTTCTCACATGTGGGGATCTCTTAACTCATATATTGTTGAATTTATTCCATTTTTTATTGAGTGAGATGTTATTATTTTACTTTCAAACACATTTTACAATTTTTTACTCTGATTAATGGATTCCTTATTTTTTACTATAATAAGTCATATGTTACCAAAGGAATAGTATCTCCACATTGATTCATAGGCCATTGCCTCTAGCCTCTAACCAATTATTTATAAGGATGAATTCATGATTCCCATGTGGAAACACTTGACCTAATCCAGGTGACATAATATAGGGAATCCCACTATTTTTATACTCTAAATGAAATAAATGAATATTATTCCATTCAATCGTATAATTTTATATCATGAATAATATCCCAAAATCAACATAGAAACTATAGTGTATTGAAAATGTGATATGAATAACCCATACCAATTAAATAAAGATATTTTAGTAGAGGAGGGTACATTCAAAGTGGGGAGTATCAATAGAAAATAGCTTTTGAGTAAAAAAGTATGAATAACATGATAATAATTAAATAATATAAAAATAAATCATTATGGTTGTTAAAAATATTAGGTATTATACAATGAATTCCCCCGAGAGTGTCAACCCAATGGTGCAGTTATGCCTCTTTATCAAGCAATAGTAGAAGATTGAGTTAATATATCACTATCCATTTCATGGTTTTCACCACTAGTTTAATCTATTAAAAATCCGAAATCAACATAAGGTATCATTAAATATATTATATTACTATTTACACAATTTTTTATGATACCAAAATATTAGGTTGGGTTTTACACTAAATAAAATTTTGACTTTTATACTAGTTACGGAAAATAATTAATCAAAACAAATAGAAGCAGTTATTCATGAAAAGAAATCAAAATAACACTAATGAAAAAAATATAACATAAAATAACTATTAATTTGGTACACCATGTCAAATAAGAATATGTTATTAACTTAAAAAATTTCTTAAATAATGGAAATTTAGTAGAAAACCCGTAAATTAATTATCATCTACCAAGAACTAAAATAAAATACATGTATACTATAAATAACCATATTGATATAAAATTATAAAACAATATTCATATCTATAAAAAAAATTATAATTTTTAGTAATGTATTCTTTAGACAGCTATCACTTATTTTCATTATCATATGTTGGAATTTTATTTTGTTTCGGGCATGGATTTTATGGTCGATCTTGACCTTTGTTATTTTTATATAAGTAATCGAATATTTGAATATTCAAGGCACTGTAATATATGTTTAATGATTTTTAATAATTTTCTATTTTTATGCAATGATAGTTTTAGTCAAGACACATAATGTTAAAATTCATGATACTGTTGTTTCTGTAATTTTTAACAAGTGAATGATTTTATATTAATAAAAAGTATAAAATTTATATAAAACCTATATAACAATAATAATATTACTTTTATTATATTTTTTCATTAAATATATTTTTATAAAAATAATTATAATGTGATAATGAAAAATAGATAGCATTGTTTCTTGTAGGTGGTTGTTTGTACATGCGAATGCTTTTCAAATTAATATTCTAAACAATAAAAGGAATGTAAGAAATAATTTATTATTTTTATAATATTAATATTTTAATAAAATATTTATTCATGAAATCTAAAATTTGAAGTATCCCTTTAAGGTGGTGTCTCCAGGATATGTTAAAATTTTAGGGATTCATATGTAATACTAATTTTATATTTTCCATAAAGGGGGTGGTGGAAGATCCATTTTACAAGTGGAGTAAATAGAATATTTATGAATATAAAAGGTAAAATACTAATAAAATTATAAGTGGATAAAATAATGATAAATAATATATTGGGGAAAACGTTAAGGTTAAAAATAAAAACCATACATTTTCATACTTGTTTTTAAATATTTCAATGTCTCTTGCTCATATATTATTCACTTTTTCATTTTATAGTTTTTACCGTAGTAACAAATTTTTATCGAATTAATTTTGTTTAATTAAAGTTCTAAATTGTTATGTAATTTGGAAATAATGAATTAAAATATGAAATATATTGTTTTAAATACAATATATATGGGAAATATGAATTAATTTTAATACCATAGAATAATACATGAAAAACCGATATTTGGAAAAACATTATTTTAGGGATTAAAAACTATGTTTATGATGAAATTATCAATGTAATTGATTTCTATTAAATTAATTGAATTATTTTTAATAAATAATATTTATGTTGGGTTAAATAAAATCCATGATTGATTTACTAATTTTGTAAAATTAGTTATAATTAATAGGGTAAAAATATTTCTTTTTAAAATAAATATTTCGAAAGATTCAAAATAATATTCATGTAATTTATAAATTAAAAATATTATTTTTAAAAGATGAATTTCACTGTATAAATTATTTTTTGTTCATGAATAAGGATTTATTAGATTTATAATTATACATATTATTTTATAAAATCATAAATGTTATAATATAGGTATAAATTGTATTTTTCACTATTCATATAAAAATAAGCTATTTCAAAAAAATAAAATAAAAAACCATATTCAAATTTTGATATAACTAAACTAAGGATAATATTATATTTATAAAATTTAATTTATATAGATTATTAATTTAACATTTATTTATAACCATGAATAAATTCTCATTCGCGTGCATATTATGCTATAGTTTTTGGATGTGGTTCTTACTTACTAGAGTGTGGTATCATGTATCAAATCCCCCCAAAAATATAATATAACCCTAGAAATAGGGGTATATATATAAAGTGTTAAAAAATCTGTTATTACTTCATTATATTTTCTTCATTCTCCCATGTATCTTCTTCAACTTTTGGATTCATCAAAAGGACTTTCTCATGCCCATATATCCAATCTCATAACAATTTATATCTACTGTTGAGAACCAGTAATATATCTTCTTTTTTTTAAATAAATATTTCTGACTACATTTTATAAAATATGAAAACATTATTTATATTTTGTATGAGTTTCATTAAAAATGAAACGTGGAATATGTTTTGTAATTTAATGAGATTTTGGGGCATACCCAGTTGGATAGATACACCTAGAAATCTCAATAGAAAATCAAAATTCCAAAAAAGTACAGTAATAATTACTATTTTTCCATAATCACATAGATATACCATGGTAAAAAATCTTCTAGGAAAATGTGTAATGAAAATAGTGAGAATAAGAGGAATGAACATAACCATTTCTTTTGATGTAAGAGATAAACCCTGGTGATTTTTATTGTAACCTAGAAATAATAATAGACATGATTATATATAGAACCCTTAATTTGGCCATTGGGAAACTGGCCATTGGAAAATGTAAGTGACCATTAATGTTTTTATGTTTTTATGTGTTTTAAATATTTCAAAATTATTGTGACATGGTTTTGGTTAAATAATGATTGACAAAAATATGTACATATATATGATTACTAATATTAAATTGTGAGCTAAATTTAATGAGGTTAAAATTATTGTTTTTAAAAATGAGAAACTAAACTTGTTTTAAATTATTTATCTTAATCATGAAAATTTATTTTGACCAAAAAATCCATCCTTAAATAAGCTATAGGACACCTCAACCAAGATGGAGGACCCTATAGGGGGTCAAACCTAGCAGGGAATAATCTACCCACACCCAAGGAAGGTCAAGCAGTGCAAGGAGTGAATCGTGCATTGTTCGGGCTAGGTCGTCCACCAAGATATGTGTTGGTTCCTAGTTAATCATGTGTATGGGTTGGTCCAGGGATTGTAGAGGGGTCCCTTGTGGTTATACCCTATGGTGTGTGACTGTTTGTGTTATCGAGAGGCTGAAGTAGTGTAGAGGGTTATAACCCATTCACAGAAGTGTTATATTTTAGATGCATGAAAAATGGGATTTAATCATGGCTATCCTTCATAGAACAATATAATATCATTCATCAATTCCTTTTTAATCCTCTCAACTCATATTATCCACTACTATGTGTCCAATAATCTTTTGAGGGATCTCAACTATCTCTTTTCTCCCCAGTCGAACTCTTTATTCTTCCTCAATGTTCTTATTCATCAACCTAGAATCCAGTAGGTTGATTCCCCTTCTCTCCCCCTATGTTCCTATCATTATCATCCATGACCCCATCTTATTTGGATCCTTCCAAAAATTCCTATGACGGATTTTTTAAACAAAACCACTATCTACATATCTTCTTACATTACGTGTTTCAATTATATATATATATATATCTTCATTTAAATAAAACTATTTTATGATTTTTATTCAATTAATAATATTTTCAATTACAGCTTTAGTTATTTATATTATCTTTTAGATTCATTGATAAAAGAAACTATGGTTATATATATATATATATAAACCCCTGTTTTCAATTAATTTTATAGGACCCTCTTACTCCAAAGAGTTCAAATTCATGCTGCTCGAATTTCTAGAATCCCATATCCCCTCTTTTGATCTATATTTGGAATGGTTTCATCATTTTATATTTTTTTAAAATGTTATATATATATATATGAAAATACCATTAAAAATTATTATTTTCATATTTTTCAAGTTATGGGTTATGTTTTAAATTTTGATTAGTAAGGGATTCATCAGTTTTGAATTAATTTTTAATTGAATTTGTTATTTGATATTATTTTATAAGAGTTCAATTTTTTTCTTCAATTTTGTTCCAGTTTATAAACGTTATATATATATATATGTGTGTCTGTTATTTTTATACATGAATATATACAAATATATATCAATCCATTCTGGTGTTTATATAAAGGGTTCTTATTTTAAACATAATTTACAAAACTGATGTTTTGTAAGCGTTTGTTGTATCTTATCAAATTAGTTTTAGTTTTAAAATTATATATATATAGGGGGTTGTGTGTGTGTGTACACATATATAACCATCAATTTTTCAAATAGTTGATATTTGGGATTTATTTTAGAAAATTAATTCCTAAATCCTATGGATGAAATTGATTTATGTTTTAAATGTTTTCAATCCACATATATATATATAAACATTGACATATATTTGAATATTTATAAATATTTTTAAGTATATCTACTATTTATAATATATTTTCAAATGTTACAAGTAGTATTCTCTTCCATCAAATTAATGTATAAAATTTATGTAAAATATTACTTCCTATAATCACCTTATTTAAAAAATTATAATTGTCCCCTAATAATTTTTATCATTTTATATGATATTATAAGTCAAGCTATTATTTTATGTGAAAACTGGCATCTGAATCCCCTGAAATTTAATGCATTGATATGTATCTCTATTATCTAGTTCATATGCAACCTTCCTCGCATTATGAGATCATCCACACACATATATAATTTTTTTCATAGAATTATGGCTTCCAAAAAGTAATATTTATTAAAAGTATGGGAATATACATAAAAGTTTTTAGAAAAATCTCTTAATGAATGGTTTATGTTATATTATAATACAAATTGTTTTCTAGAAATAGAAATAATTATATGTATGTGATTTAAAAAATTCATGGATTATAACTGAGAATGTTAGTTCCATAGAAAATGCTTTTATTCAAACTGGCACTAGTATGATGAATAAAATGATATAGGGAGTGATCCTAGAAAATTTAAGAGAACCTTGTTCAACATGTATTCTGTCTAATGGACATATGATATTGTTTTATAATTAAGGATTTCCTAGTATGGGGGAGGAATCCACCAGAAAATTATTGCATTTATAGGAGAATTACAATATTATTTTTCATATATAAATATTTTATAAAAATATTATTTCAAAAATGTAAGGATTGTAAAATATTTTACAAATAAACATTGAATTTTATGTATTTGGATGTATTTTGATACAAAAGATTATTATTAATAAATTTTTTAAAGGGTTTTATTACCATTTCCAAAACCCCCTTACAGGGAATATTTAATTCTCACCCTATGTATTATAATAATTATTATAGGTTCAGAAATATTACTATCAAGAAATTATATTATGGAAGTAGTGCACTTAATAATCTTGTTTTACTAAATTTTAAATTTTCTATAGTTATTTTGGAATGTATTATTGGTTTATAAGCCTAAAATAACTAGACATGTAAATGATCATTTTATGTAATAAATGATGTGTATTATTACCATTTATTTTTATAAAAAATACAAAACCATTATATGAGCTGAGCCTAGTAGCATGGGTACATGGAGTTATAGTTTGTATTAGGGAAATAGTCTAGTTAATTTTAGAAAATTAGTTTAAAAATAATAATTCAACAATTAATTTCTTAAATTTTCTATTAGAAGATGAGAGATCACCAACCAATATTTTGTCTCTTACTATTTAGTTACATGAAACTATAACTATTAAATCTTGTTTAGACATATATTATACTTTCAAAAACATAAAATTATCCACTAAACACCTTTATCGGATATCAAACTCATCCAATATCCTATGATTTTTACATGGATCAGAAAATGTCTATTTTTTATGGTTTATGCAAAAATTTACTTCAAGGTACATTAAGAGAAATACTATGTAGGAATCTTCAAATGTTTTACTCTATCTGAAAATTATCCATCCTTATGAAATTTATAAGAAGCTATTGATGAGGGTGACCATAGTGCACCCTATCTATTTTATGTCTCAAACATTAGAATGTATGGGAAAATTTATGATATTAGTATGTTTGAAAACAAGGAAGTCATATTGGTCAATAAGAACAATGTTAATTTTGATAAAACTAAGATTTAATCCTTCCATGCCTTTCCCTAGAGAACGTATTGTTATATACATGAGTTTAACCCAAGTTTCTTCATTTGTATTATGTCTAATGAAATTAAATAATATAAAACCACATTGGGAACAATTTTATGGGAATGAAATTTAAGAGTTGTTTATTGTGATGGAGTCGGTGAAGGTATAAATTAATTATTTTATATTCAAATTTAAAAATTAATAATAATTAATATGTGTATATAGGGACATAAATGATTATTAAAGAAGTTCTATGCTGGTGGCAATATGTTTGTACAATCAAATTGTGACAACATAATTCTGTTACTCTGGGATAATGTGACACTCAGAATATAAATTATAATTGTAATATTAATATTTTTAGTTATTATTATTTATTCAAATTTTATGAAAATTATTGTTATAAAATTCAAATCCAATGAAAAAAATGACAAATACTTTATTTAATAAAACAAATATATATTACATCATTACAATATTAAATACCTCAACTACTCTAGAAAACTCATTTCAAGCCCGATTAGCACCACTATAACCCCTCCCACCAACATAAAAAGGCTACTTGTGTATCCATCATCTCTTTGATGTACAATTGAAAAAATAATAATAACATGAATAATAATGGAAATACTAGGAATAAGGGGAATGAACATAACCATTTATTTTGAATAAAGTGATGAATCTTTGTGATTTTTGATATTTTCTTGAAATAACCATAGATATGAGTATTTATAGAAGACTTAATTTGGTTGTTGAAAAACTAGCCTTGGAAAATTTATGTGACCGGTAATGTTTTTATCTGTTTTAAGAATTTTACATATTTCAATATTAATGTGACATGTTTTTTATGATGGTTTTACAAAAATATATATATGTGTGTGTGTGTGTTTTATTTGTACTCGTAAATTCTGAGCTTAATTTAATAAGTTTAAATTTTTTAAAAAAAATGAGAAACTACAGTTATTTTCATTATTTTATCTTTGTTAAGAAAATTTGGATTTAATTTTTTAACATACTTATATACCTAATGGTATACCTCAACCTAGTTGGAGGTCCCTCAAGGGTCTCAAACATAGCATGGAGGAGTCAACCCATAACCCAAGGGGCTTGAGTAGTGCATTGAGTGAACCATGCATAGTCAATGACATGTCACACATGAACCTAAAGGTATGGTCCTAGTTGAGAACGTTCATGGGTTAGGCCAAGGACCATGGAGGGGACCCATGTGTAATGAACCCATGGTGTATGTGTCCCCATGTTATCGAGATGTTATTTTTATAACCCCGCCATATTGAGGGTTATAAACCATCCAAAGAAGCAGTAGAAGTTTGATATGGGATGCACGAGATCTAATCATGGTCATCCATATCAGCCCAATAAAATCTCAATTTTCTCATTCTTTTTAATCTGCTCAACCCATCACTTCTCCTCAAGTCCATCTAATTATGCTTTAGAGGATCTAATCTATCTTTTTCAACCATGGTGGAATTCATTCTTCTTCCTCGCTTTTCATATTATGAAACCTATGATCAAGTAGGTTGATTCCCCTTTTCCCCTACACCATTTACATCCTTGTTAACCATGCCCCATAATGTTCATCTCCTTCCAATAATTTCAGTGATGGTAATTTTTTTCAATGAAATACGTATCTATTTATCGGATTCCCTTACTTATTTTAATTATATATATATATATATTTTAATACAATTCCTTTATGATTTAACTTCAATTATTAATGTTTTTACTACTTTAGTGAAAAAATTCAATTAGAAACATTACTGATAGAAACAAGGGTTATAATATATATTTATAAACCCATATTTTCCCCATATTCTACTAGAATCTATTCCTCCCAAGAGCTCAAATTGTCACTTCTCTAATTTCATGTAGCCTACAACCCCTCTTTTAATATAATTGATGTAACGGTTAATCATGTTATTTTGTTTAAAATATATATATATATATATATATATGAATTTATACATACATCTTATTTTTTTCAGAATTTACCTTTTATGGGTTATGTATTAAATTTTTCTTGTAAGGGATTCATTGGTTTTATATTTTTTTAAGGGATTTGTTATTTGAAATTATTTTGTATGGATTTATTTTAGTTCTTCAAATTTTAGTGTTCTATGATGGTGATATATATATATATATATATTTGTCTGTGTGTGTGTGTCTTTTTAGAAATTCTTATATACACATATATATAAATCCATTTTAATATATATATATATAAGGGCTTCTCGTTTCAAACATAATTTCTAAAACCTATGTTTTTTAAGGGTTTATTTGATATTGTCAAATTATTTTTGTTTTAAAAATTTATTTAAATATATATAGTTATATATATATGTATATAAATATATGTATAAATATATGTATATACATATATATGTATATATATGTATATATATATATATATATCTGTATGTACACATATATAACCATCTATTTTCAGAATAGATGAGATTAGGGTTTGGTTTTAGAGACATAATCGCTAAAACATACAATTTTAAGGGATTTATGTTTTAAATGTATTAAATCTATACACACACACACACATATATATATATTCATAAATATAATCATGTTTAAGCATAAATAATATTACATATTTATTTTTAGAGGTAATATATGGTATTATCATCCATCATATTAATGTTTATAAATTATGTAAAAGTTTATTCCCTATAATCACATTTTACACAAAATTACTTGTGTCCCTTGATAATTTTTATAATTTTCTATGAAATTATAAATCAATATATTATTTTAGGTGAGAACATGCATCTGCATCCCCTGACATGTCATGAATGGATTGGTATGGTCATCTTCTATCTCATTTGTATCATTCCATGCATTATGAGATCATGCATGCACTAATTTCATTTTTTTCATACAATTAGAGTTTCCAAATAATAACAGTTATTAAAAGTATGGTTATCTCATTAAATTTCCTCAGAAAATTCATTTGAGGAATGTTTTATGTCATTTTATAAGTTATATTGTTATCTAGAAAAGGAAATAATTATATGTATGTGATTTAGAAATGTTGTGGGTTAATACCGCGGAAGAAAGTTCAATAGAAATTTTTTTTATTCAAACATGAACTAGTATAATGAATTTTATGATATGGGGAGTAAACTAATAAGATTTAAGGGTACGTTGTTCGACATGAGATATGTCTAGTGGCCTTACATTTGGGTTTTATAATTATGGTCGTCTATGTATTAGGGAATAATACACTAGAATATTATTACTTCTAAAGGATAATTCCAAAATTATTTTTCATATATAATTATTTTAGGAAAACTATATGTCTAAAAAATAACTATTTCCAATGAGTTGAGAAATCAACCTTAAATTATATATATTTGAATGAATTTTCTTTCAAAATATCATTTCAAGGAAATATACTTTAAAGGTTTTCTTTAACATTATAAAAACACCATTATTGGATTATTGAATGCTCACCTTATATATTATAATCTCAATTACAGTTTTAGAAATCATTTTATGATGAAATTAATTTATGGAATTTGTTTTATAAAGAATAATTTTTTATTAAATTTTATATTTTTTAAATTTATTTTGGAATGTATTATTGGTTTTTAATTATCCAAACCAAGATCTTTAAAACATCCTGGTATGTAATAAAGGTCATGTATTATTTTAGTTTCCTTTTATAAAAAATACTATGAATTTATGTGTGCTGAGTCTGGTAGCATGGGATATGTGCATTACAATCTAAATATGTCAGATATTGTTTAAATAGTCTTGTTAAAATACCCATTAGTTTGGTGATGACAAGTAGTTCTTAGAAGTACTAGATGATATCTGGATTACTTTTTTTATTAAACAATTATCATTTATTAATTGAAAATACACGTCAATTTCCATTTAAATCTCAAGTGATCATTCCTTTTAAAAATTTATTGATTTTTTAATCAAATTTGTTAATTTCCAAATTATTTGGGTTTACATGTTTATTTATTTTCATAATTAATTGTGAATCAATACTTTTAATTTTATTAGTAAAATTTTTAGTGGATTTAAATATATATTTTCTTATGTTAACTTCATTATGAACCAAATATAAAAAAGAAAATATTTTATTTTTAAAATTTTCTATAATAATATTTTGTATATAATTTTAAAATATTATTCTCATAGATGATTTTCAAATATTTTTTTTATGAAATATATAATAGATTTATTTTAGAATTTAATTTTGAAAGGCTAAAATTCTTATTTGAATTATTTTTAAACTTTTTTACATCAATTTAGAAAAAAATATTGAAAACAAAATGTTTTTGTGACATTGAAGGTTAGAAATATAGTTTTTTTGTAGTGTGGTAATTAAATGCAAAAAAATCTTGAATGTACCATGCTACACGTCATGGAAAATTTACTAAGCACAAGATAATGAAATACGTGATCATGCCTATTTTTTGATAATAATTATAGGATGATTCCAAGTCAATCATGGTCAAACAATTTCACATGGTCCCCACCTCTAAAAGTGACCAAAAACAAAATACAATTGTTCTACCATCCATTCACCTACAAGGGACCCCATTCACCATATTTGTGGTAGCTTAAGCTTCTGAAGATGAACGATTAAATCTACTATAGATTTATCATCAACCAAATGTGAACAATGAATCAAAATACCGTAAAGAGACCTCTATAATTGGTTTTTGAAACATACCACAAGGCCTTTAAAATTACTTGAGATGTACTTAATCAAAACTTATGGATGACATACACTATTGTAGAAATAAAAAGGAGGATGAACTAAAGTCAACATATGATTGAATAAATTGATCTAGGCCGATGAATCAAGTGTTGTCTATTCAAACCGAATTTTTGAATTGAGTAATAAACTAAAGACTATACTCTTTTTTACGTAATATCAAGGATCAATGAAGAAAAGTATTTGTTAAATAATATATTTCTACCAAATCCAACAAATCAGAACATATTATCATTAAATAAGATGAATGAATGAAAACACATCGAAACTCAAATCAGCATTGAAGCTCATGAGACTTGAAAATGATATTTAATTTGATTGGAAAAGGATATAAGGAATTAGATATAATATTAAAAACAAACATTATGAACTAGTCATTAATGAATCATGGTGAGATAACTGATTGAAACCAAACCGAGACATAACAGACCTAAGGAGAGATGACAATATAAATAGTAGAAGAGATCTGAGTGGAAGAGCCCTATTGGAATTGGGGCTTTCTACTCACAATTTTTCTAGGTAATAAAAAACCACATACCAAAACTGATGAACATGAATTTATAGTTAATAATATATAAGATGAAACATTGTTTACTCTATGATCAAAATCAAAGACCACAGGAGACCTCATATTAACCCAAAATCACCATACACATCACTGAAAACACCACAAACAAACTATTTGAGGAAATTCCCAGGAAAATATACTTCCATTAATGAAATTTTATATATAAAAATATACCAAATGATAACCTTGTAAATTTTAACTCATGATCCCAAATCAACTAAATTAGTCCAAATATCTTCAAATCTAAATCCATGGAAGCCTAACTAGTATTCTCACAAGACACCACACATTTTTCAAAATTTAAAACTAAACGAAATTAAGTCCAAACCTAAAATGATTCAACTAATACATTAAAACTAAGAATGATATTACTAATTCTAGAGTAGTAGAATATTAAAAATCCACACTTGAGGACCAAATAGATCATAAATTTTTACTAAAATTGTAATGGATATAAAGTGTTTTTATCAGATTATTCCAAAATAGGTATGAAGACTAATCACGAGGTGAATGCATGTGATAGAAAAAAATAAATATTCTTACAACAAAATAAATTTCCACCCATAACCATAAAACATGGTACTCATCATGTTGAAGAAGGTTCTCTCCTTTACAAGGAATGATATGATTATGAGTAGTGAACTTATCTATGAATTATTATCAACCCCCATTTTAAAAGATATTTGAGACCTACTGATAATAATAAGTTCATTTTAATTTTTATATTTTATGTTTTAATTCTGCTCAATTTCAATTCAATTGTGCTTTTACTCACATATCCCACAATTCATAATGTTTATCAAAATATTCTGGTCATTTTTATTATATCTTTAACATGATATTTCTAGAGATATAACTAGATAGATTTGTCCCTATGAGAGATTGTACATGCACTCTAAAACTCTATTTCATAATTTTAAATTCACATCCAAGATGAAATGGCGAATTAGGGAGAAGTATATAGATGACTATTACTTGTCCTTTGTAACCAAATGTGACATTACATAATTTAGCATATATATTCTCCCTCCATCATCTAAATATATGGTTCTAATGATTGGAGAACTATGGATTTAGGGATAAATAATATTAAATAGATATGTGTGTATAGATAATGAATTCCATGATTCATTCTATTAATTTACATTTCATAGAGGAGGCATTGGAATGCACATGGATATATTTTCTTAAGTAAAACAATTATACAAAATAAACAAACAAATGAATAATTATGATTCCATTTCTATATGAGAGGTTCTTAATTAATAACCAAATAAAATGGCCTAGGATCGAGTACATTTTTCACCATAACATTGTGTGGTTGATAGATTCATTTTTTATAATAATTAAATTTATATTCTATAAATCCATCCTTATATTTCCTTTAAAATTTATAAAAAACATACATAAGTCAAAAGATAGTTAAAATACCACAACCAACACCATGAATGATTACCATGGTCAACCCCTAGTATTTATTAAGGAGTATAAAAATTCTATCTGATGAGGCCCCATAAAAATCCTTTTGATCGACATGACACAATTATCCTGGATTTTACTCATGTATTCACTACCTCAAGTCAACTATAATTAGCTTCTTCCAAATTTTCATGTTATGTGTTTTTTTTACTTTCTATCATATCACAAACTAACTTAAAATTAAACAGAAGGGAAGTTATTTAATTTCTCCTCAGAAATATTCCTATTTTACATTCCCACCAGAACTACATGATTTCAATTTTAAAAGGAAACAACGTTTATTACATTCAATAGACACTGATGGGTAGGATTATATAAGATACTAAAGGGATAGAACCAGCTACCATCAATTATATATACCCCACATCATCGAATTAAAGATGAGCTTACGCTATATACGATTTAGAGCTATTGATCTATGTTGAGTGGCCTTTATGTGAAAGGTAAACAACCTAAATTAACACTAATAGAGTTGAAGTACCTGTGAAGTAAAATTACTAACTCCATTTAGTGACTCATTTACAAAAGGAAACCACACAAAGATAAAAAATTAGACACCCTAATCTTTGATCATGTTTATATTGAATAATCAAAGGAAGAGATTTTAGAAGTAGATGATATTCCACTATAAACTATTTAACACATTATCCTAAAGTATATGTAACATGAAAAGAAATTTGAATTTTAAAATATTGTGGGAGACACATTATCAAACATCTCCTTCTCTTGTTTTATTGAAAGCCAATTTTTTTGGCCTTAATTATGTCATATAATAAAAACCCAAATATTGGTTACAAGCCTCTGAGGATACTGATAAAAGAAGAATAATTAAGATCTACTTTTAAAAGAAATTTGATGAAATTATATTTGAAAAGAAGATCAAATACAAACTATCTCCCCCCATCTATAAAATAAATCATTGAAGTGTAATTACAGATAGATAATGAACTATATTATGAATGTTATTAGTGACATAATAATAATGTGGATTCGTATCATGCATAACTTTTTAATTAGGAATTATATTTTAATCTCTGTTTTACTAATTTTAAAGACATATCTCTCATAATTACCATCTTCGAAAATGAAGAAGAAGGCTGTGAGTGAAACTACATTATGACCATAATTTATAAACCATAATCCACACACATTACAAAAAACTAGTCAAGGGCATCACAAGAGAAACATGACTTCCAAATTGTGTCTAATGAGGGAGTGAATAAACTATTATGATCGTTTCTTTTAAAAATTTTATGTACTGTGATTTGCGTGATTTTTTAGATTTTACGACCATTGAAATTTTTCTTACCCTAGAAAATTATGAATAACAAATAGTGGCAACATTAGAAGAAAAAAAGGGGAAATTAGGGAAGATTCTATCTATAATGAAGAAGAATAGAAAGAATATGACTACTTTTAAAACGTACTCATATCCTCTCTGTAAGAAGACAAACTAATTGGAGGAGAACCTAAAGTAGAGTTGAATATTGATAATATGACCGAAATAAATGAATAATAACCCCATGAAAGTAAACTGAATTCCACTCATGTTGTTAAATAAAATGCTAAATATTTTCCTAGAACTATAGTGAATCAATTACAAATTTAAAACCAAATTGATTACTATATTGTGGGAAGCACAATTGAGTATGAATCCATAATAGTTTCTGATGAATAGATAGAGTTGTATGTTGTATACGAGGATGAGAATTTTCACTAGAACTCTACCTTATATAATTTCATTCATCATGAAATATTTACCCCCCACCCCTTGTTTTATAGAATTTAAGAATTAATAGAGGATGTAATGCATAAATAATAGCCTAAAATATCTATGATCAAGTCCAAGGAGATCCCCTAATACCTTCGTGGAGGATATTTAGAACACAATTCAAGGAGACCACTTAAAATATGTTAAGATGAGCAGTTTCAAAAAAAAGAAGATGTGGGGTTAACATCAAATAAAAAACCATTCTTTTGTTGATTGGGGATAATCCCAAAACTCTAAAACTATAGTTAGTATAAATACATAAATATTAAGATAAAAACCCCCCAAAATCACTTCACTTATCTTTATTTTCATATTTACTATAAAAAAAACGATTATATTCTTCATTCTCTTTTATTTGGGTTTATTAAAGTGATAAACATTTATTGAATAGATCAAGCTATTTATAAAGTATCCATGGGAGATCCGCACTCAAATTTATTACAAAATAACTTTGTGGTTGTCTTTATCCTACATTACTTTTTATTCTCTAAAAATTACGAACATGATTCTATAAATCCAGTGTATAATGGTGAATAAGAGTGGGGAGGGTCTTTAATCACATTTACAGTAGTTTTGAGATGTTTTTTATGTAACTATTTTATAATTCTAAGAAAACCTATTAATAATAATTTTCATAAGAACTGTTTTTGGGAATATATTTTTGGAATAGGAATATTTAAAAAATAAAAAACAAGAAATATTATTTTGATTGTAAATGCTGTAAAAAAATTTATTAGACTTTTTTACTGAATTCATAAAAAACATATTTAATATAATTTTTAAAAATCCAAGAGGAAATTCATTCTATAGTTTAAGAATATTTTTGATCTAAAATTGTGACATATAAATAATTTTTGAAATAATTTTGACATAGATTTAAGTGAAATTTGGTTATTGAAATTAGAAGGGTATTGTACGTGAAAACATTTCTATAGAGTCCAAATTATGACATAGGGTCACTAGATTTTGATTTCAATATAAGGTTAATTTCCATCAGTTAAAAAGAACACCTAACTGAATAAAATTTAAAAAAATTGATATAGATCCATTGAAATTGATGTAAAATGGATAATAGTGATCCAATAATGAATTCTTGACAAATTAGGAATTATGTGCAAGAGTAATCCCATTTAAACATTTAAAATATGTTAATTTGGATAATTATTAAAACATAAATGATAAGTAAAAATTAAAAAAAAATCCTTAATGTTTAACAAATAATTCGTCTAGATGAGGTAATATTGAACTCTGATGAAGATGGATTAAATTTTCTTTTAATGAATTCATTTGAGTTATATCAATGAAGTAGAAATTATATTTCAAATTTGAGAAATATTATTATAAATGAATAAATATAGGTTCATCTTGTTTAGATAATGATTCTAATTAAATATATTTTTTCCCACTTTTAAACCCAAAACAATGATTTAACGAAAGTGATACAATGAATTGAAATTATTGAAGAGGGATGGTAACAGAAATGAGAATGTTACTATTATTTTACATCCATTTTGTTTTGTGTATTTAAAACCAAGTGCGACCATCACCTTGTTTTCCTTTTTAATCAATATAAATCAATTTATTACTTTGGAGTGAAATAGATCCACTCTAGGGGATTGATAAAATTTGTAGGGTAGGAATTTATTTAATAGTTATTTATTGTAAATTCCACATAGATTTCATTAAAATCTAGAGTAACCATTAAATTTATTATAAGTTTTTTAATATTTTATTTTATTATTAAATCGATCAATTTTTTGTATTCTTATGTTTTAATAATTTTTTGTAATTAATTTTTAATCCAAAATTTAAATTTCAGAAATAAATTTTTTAAATGTATTATTATATTATTTTTCAGCATTTGATTCAATATAAATTTAATGTATCAAATCCAATAATTTCTTTCTATAATTTTAAATAATAAAAATTTATATTATAATTTTAGAGTGTTCTTCTTGAAGATGATATAAAAATGTGATTTTAATTTGGAATAAATTAATTTTGGTATTTATTGGGATTGATTTTTTTACGCATAAAATTATTATTTCAGTTTTTTATCATTTTATATATTAATTTTGAAAATAATATATACAAAAAAAATGTTTCTATGGATGTGTTGGTTAGAAATATAGAGAAGTGGTCTTGTGGGAAGTAGTGGAACAACCAATATTGATCCTACCATGATGCACCTCATGGCTAGTTTATTGAAAATAAGATAAAGTCATAGGTGACCATGATTATTTTCTTATACTAATCACATGGTGATACCATGTTATTCAATGTCAATTAAGTGGCAACAAACAACATTCAACAATGACACTAAACATTCACCAAGAACGGACCAGATTCACCCTACTCATGGTAGATTAAGACATAAAAAATGGAAACACATTCCTACCATATATTAAAAATCAACTTTCTATGAAAACATTATCATCATACTGCAATGAACCTCCCATAGTCAGTTATTTTAACATACCACAGGACACATACACTACTAGGATGCCTCCTTTATCACAAATGACCACATTAATGTACTCTCTGTGAAAATCTAATTTGGATTAAACTTCATTGAGATATGTTGATTAAAATAAATTGAGGCTAATTAATCTGGTGAACTATATTCAAATAAAATTATTGAATTAAATAAAAAAGAACTCAACCATGATATACTTAGAGGATTCCAATGGATCAATGAAGAACATTATTTTTCTAATCATCACATACTCCAGTAGCCACCCCGATATGTGTATATTGTTATTAGAGAGTATTAATGCATAATTTTGCATTGAAACTCAAATTAGATACAAATTTCAATTAACCAGATAAAGAAACAATGTTTGGATACTTGTGGATTGAATATGGTATATCCACCAATATAAACCATCATGACCATGCACTCTATTGAAGAATCATTCTGAGATCACTAATTGAAACATCACAAATCTTGACCAGACCTAATAAGGATTGTCAATATGAAAAGATGTAGAGATCTGAGCATTGATAACTTATTTAAGTAGTATCTTATATAAACTTCCTTGATTGAAGAAGGCATATCCATATGATACTAACAAACATGAGTTATGGTGATGGAGATTTCAGTTCAATTTCATCGTTAATAATATATATATTCAAAGACTATAGGAGGTCATAGATTAATCCCAATATACTATACATATATTTGAAGAACACCACACACGATAAATTCCAAAAAATTCCAATGCCATTATCCCTTACAAACTAAATTCCCCTTTTTATTCATCACCTACCTTAAAACCATTCCACATTTCCAACATGATCCTTAATCCACATAAAAATGTGGTTAAATATCATCCCATCAAATGATGTGGAAGTTCAACTAAGAGGCTCCCATTTTACCCCCAAATTTTTTACCAATTAAAAATTGAAGGAACTAATTTATATTACTTAATCCATTGGAAAAATCACTAACATTATGTATTTGACTTTATTATTTCCTTTCAAATTAATAAAACAAAAATGTCAAAAATATATAATGGTGTTGGATTAAATTTTTCAAAAAAATAAAAAGGAAATAATAAATCAATTACATAATGAAAATTCCACTCTATACTATATTAGATATGACCCTATTAAATAACCATGTTCTGTTAGTAGGTATAAAATTTAATTTGATGAGGCCCCATGAAAGTTCCTTTGATCAATACCTCAGTGTCGAGGTCCACTTGAAGAATCTATCAAACAATTCTTGTGAACTAAAGGTCATAAGAAGAAAACTTTTATATAGGATCTCTAAGAAGTCACGTGATTTAACTGATTTATATTTGGGATTTGTATTTATAGGATATATATTCCATCATTACAATGAAATGTGATGACTTTTTATATTGATCAAGAATGACCAATATGGCATCATTCTCCCGAGTCATTGTAATTCAATGGATAAATCCCTTCCCTCATTTTCTATCATCTATATAGTTATTAGAAGAGGTTTCACATCTACCTGAAGATGTTTTCATTCATAATGTACCTATTGGAACACTATGCATAAAAGTATAGAAAGGGTTTCTTATCATAGTTGTTTATGGTTTAACATCATCTAAAAACCAAAAACTAAAAAAAATCAAAAAAGTTTATTTTAATTGATGTTAATCATGATTTTTTACTATAGTTATTTTTAAAACTGATGTCAAAAATACAGTAATATTATTAATGTTTAATGTATTTTCAACAGTTGTTAATAAATGAACGATGTCAGAAATTATATTCAACACATATTACTATGAAAAAAATATTGAGACTATTTCTTTTAGAAATATTACATGAAACATGAAACTCTTTGATAGAAGAGGGAAGAAACATTTAATATTAGTAGTGGAATAATACTAATGGGACCAACATAAAGTATTCACATCAATAAATAATTCAAATTGAAAGAATTTTACAATTTTATATTAAAAATAAAAATCCATATTAAAAACTAAAATTGAATCAATCCTATGATGTATCCCACCCATATTTCATCAATAGGATTGAACACTTCGTTATTATAATTATGAGGGTCATAAAAATTATTAAAATAAAAAAGAATTTATATTTAAAATATATTTTCAACAAAATGATAATATAAATAGAAAAATATTATAATAAAATATTATTTTTGGGAACTTTTTTAAATATGTTGGTTGATATTATTTCAAACATATATATCATAATATAAAATCTACATTATTTTACTCCTTGATGAAAATGATTTTATTTTAAAAGATGTTTCAACTTAAAAATAAAGGACGATGTATATGTAAAAATATAATAAATTTAAATGAATTTACCTTTATAAACACATATATAATTATTATTTTCATCTTTCCTATTGAAAATATATAATAACCTATTTATTATTTCAAAATGATATATATGAAATAAAATCCATAGTCATTAAAAAAAGAATTAATAATATAATAAAACAAAGGTCTCAATAAATTCATTAATTTTTTATCACACATTACCGCATAAGGAACATAACTAATAATTTGTCTTCTATTTTGGAAGAAATTTCCTGAAATCCAATGGATACTAATTTTCAACATCTATAATGTTGGTTAATGTTAAATTAAGAGAAAAAAAACTGAATATACATTTCATACCTATCAAGATAAGGAATCATGTGACCCTGAATTGAATCATTCTTTAAAATTTTAATAATATATGCATTACATTCCTCATAATTCATGATCCTCACATATTGAGCATTAAACTGTGTGTCAAAGAAACCATTCATAGATTTAATATAATTTAAGAATAAATTTTATAAATATTGATATTAAAAAACATTAATTCTGTAATGAAAATAAATTTGAAAAATTATAATCATATCATATATAAAAAATTTGATGCACCATGTGTCCGAACATATCTGAAGTAACAATATCAATGATATCACTACTATAAATCTCCTCAATATTGAATCATGAAAATGATTCAGTATCAATTGGAATATCAAAAGCATCCAACAACTTATTTTCACTTCTTGATAATTTAAAATGTGTAGTTATATCTAATGTTAATGTGTCCTCACTATATTTTCACTTTTTATAAAATATGTATTTTTTCTTGGGTGAATTTCTAAATATAAATATAAATTTATTTAAATATAAATATATATTATATATTAAAATGTTAAAATTAATTTAAAACCAATATGAAATAATTTTTATAATATATGGACATCTCAATAATATGTTTTCAAATAAGTAAACATTTCCAGGATAAATAAGTTCAAGCACTGCGTCTAATTATCAAATCCACATTAATATGGAATAATACAATAACATATAAATATATAATATCATCCAATTATTCCACAAGATGATCCATCTATATATTCTAGTGATATGGTATATACCCAATGTAATATATCATTATATATGCAACAATATGATACCAGGGATCCTTTTCATATATCTCACAGTATACATGAAGATGAGGATGAGGAATAGAATTGGGATATTTATGAAGAGAATAAGGAGTGGGATCTGCATGTGAGGGTAGAGGAGTGGAATATGCTTCTAGTAGTGGATAATTGGGATATGGAGCATGATAATTTCTTTGAATGTTAGAACGAACTTATTGTACTGATGACCATATCATCTCATAAACCGTATCTCTAATCATCTCCTATATCATCTGACCAGTCTTCTAATAATTTTCTACAAAACAATGAATTTTTTAAATTATATATATAATCCATTAACTATGTTTTTGAATGAACAATCTTTTTTATGACTGAAATAGACACCTATTATCCTCATATATAGCCTAGGTGTTCAGGTTTTTACAATGCTGTAGCTAAAATATCCACCCTACCCCATGTTATAAAGCACCCCTATTTGGTATACACCGCCATATATTCTTCAATAGAATATATAGAAATTTTATTGTTGAATTAAAAAATGTAACTATTATAAATTTAACTTGAATAAAATATATAACATAAATAAATCCTTATATAAATATAATCTACATCACTTAATTATTATATAAGATATGTCCCTTTTTGAGTCTTTCAAGAAATCATCCATCGTTCATGTATAATAGTTAGGGAAAGAAGGTCAATATCTACTGATCGTAGAGATTTGTCTCACAAATTTATGATGTGGTTCTGAAATGATTTTCTCTTCCAATAACACATACCCTTCTCGAGATAAATTGTGAGGGTATAAATTTTTTCCTAGGTTCCGTTAATGAGATCGTCTCAATGACTATTAATTATTGTAAAAAAAATTCATTAATATTTTCATTATACTCAAAAAAATATTCATAAGAAAAATAGATTACTCTTAAAAAACGAATCATTGAATTCAGTTTCAATAAATTTATTCCTTGTATCTTCATCTCTAAAGGGATATATATTTCATGTATTTTCATTTTCTCCTAAAATAAAAATGAAATCACCTATTAGGGTTGATCTATAATATCTTCATCTCCTAATTGAAATATATAGACATCTCTTCTTCTATTTATTAGGTTCAGACATATCATATGTATTCTAATGAAAAGAAAATTATAATATATTTTCTCAAAAACATGTAATGATAATAAAAATAGTAAAATATCCCATTACTATAGTTTTAATTCATAGTTGAACTAGTTTTATATTGGTGATATTTCTCTAATCTGAAATGAAAATGAGGATTTTTCGTCCTGATACAATGTTGCCACAAAACATATATATTTGTTGAATTTGGTCCCTTGAGATTACTATTATCATTAAACCAAATATATATCCTTTAGTCTATGTTTTGAGAAACTGATAATATTGGTAAACTTGTGAGTCAGAATTTTCCTATTGTTGAAGCCTTCCATATCACTATTGTAATATAAAGATGATATACAGAAGGATGATGACCCTCCTTAGTGGTATATAAAGTCTCCTCAATGGAATTCAATTGTGAATCAAAATTATGATTCAATATTTTTCATCAAATTTAATTAACAAACCATTACTAATAGAATCAAATAGATATATATAAATAATATTTTAAAAAATTTACTTTAAAAAAATGTATTATAAATAATATATAAGATAAATATAAATTAAAAAATGATAAAATTTTTTGAAGTCATGTTAGCACTATAATAAACACTAATAGTTGTGTCCAAGTGATTACAATGACATTATTTCATATATCACTAATTTTAATACCAATAATTATAGTTTTTTCATTTGAAATCATTGAATGATTTCTCCCTATTTTGAGATTATATAATATTAAATTCATGAATGTTTTTTAACTAAAACAATTTAATTACAAAATGATTTTAAATATCAATAAAATCATTTAATCATTTTTTATATCTCAAATTTGTGACTCACGCATTGTTTATTATATTATTTCACAAATTATAAGGGATGAATTGACATTTTTTCAAGAATGAAATTCCAAATAATTTTATTATCAAATTACACATGTTATTCACATAAATAATATTATAAATGATTAAATAAAATTCTTTTAATATAATATTTATAAATTTATATTCTATTTTTAATTTAAGATCATCCAAAATTATATAAAAAAATATATGACCTAAATTAAAAAATAAAAAATATTAAAATTAATATTTTTAAACAATTTAAAAGTAAAACAATATATAATTACATGTTACATAAAATATTACGATATTACTAAATATTTTTTACAATATTTATTCCACCTAATAATTCTTTATAACATAAACCATGTCTGTGATGTCATCATAAATATCTTATGATAATTATACTATGGAAGTTTGGATATCACATAGTTCATCACCATCATCATCATGTTTTTCATTAACAAAATAATTTTTTGTTCATTGAAAATTTATTAACCACTAGAAATTTGATGGATTATGAACATAGATAATTTGTTTCACATGTACATCCTTCATAAAAGATTTATTGGTTTATTTAAAATTTTAATATTTACTAGTGTCATACTGAATCCATCGCGATTAAAAATATTGTTACTGATAAAAAATATTTCAAAACATGAGAACAAAAATTTAATGTTATGGGTCACTCAAAATTCATCAACAACTTATTAATATTCACGTGATGCATAAATTGGGTTTTTTCCTTTTTTACATTTAAAATATTTTCTCTTCAGTGAACAACAATACTATGTTATTTTTTACTTAATTTCTATTATCCTAATATTTAGTATAAAATGAATAGCCATTAATTTCATACACTAAACATGTTACCACATTTAATCATAACCCACCTACTAACTATTAAAATGTTTTTGATACATCAGATGTACCGAGAATGGTATCCTTAACCATGTAAAAATGTTTTTTTTGCATATTCAATACCCATATATCTTTATTCTTCTGAAAACACTATTTTTACATAATAATTTGTAATTTTATTTATTAAATATTATATTATATATTATTCAATATATATAATTCTTCTATATATATTTTTACTTAATAATGATTTTATTTCCAGCTCACATATCTGTATTCCCCCAAAATTGAAAATACCATAGTGTGAGGTAAGAGAAATGACTTGCTCCACAGAAGATAAGTTATTTTGGAAAACCCTTGAAACCACTTAATATATATATATATAAATGACAAAGGATTATGATCTATAATGATTATTAGAATATCCCTTAAGTAACATTATATTCCTTTTAAAAGTATACATTAAATGTAGATATAAAGGGCCACACAACATAATTTATCATACAAAATGAGCCATTTGAGGTCCCATTATGTCAAAAAAAGATGTCAGAATGCAAATTTCAATATAACAATGTCAGTAAACTCCATCACTATTTTACATATTAAATGAATAAATATTTAACACTTGGTTACATATAGAATTGATAAAATAACACATCATATGTATTTTCATGCTATCATATGTGGGTAGTATTCCATAAAATGAAAATGCTAATATCTTTTTCATTATAATATGTACATCATGAAATTTCATTCTAGTTAACTTTGAATTGATCATTAATGAAAAATTTTATACATTTGAAGAATAACCTTGAGGAACATTGATACCATGGAGCCACTAAAATACTTATTTTCTCAATCCTAGAGAATGTATAAAAACTTCAAGGTATGTATGTTTGTTTTACTTTAAAAGTGGGAACTAACTCCAAACATATTATCATTGACATTAAATATAATATTCCCTTCAAAAAATTACTTTTCATTCATTTAATATCTAATTATTTTTCTATAGAAATGTAATAAATATTATTCTCAAAATATATCAAATTTATGTTGTGTTTGATTTCATGATATCTCTATTATGGAAGCACAAACATTACTAGTCGTTTCTTTCATAAAAACATGAGTACCATTTCATAATTTATTTTCAAATGTGACAGTAATGTTATTCACTATCTCTAAACATTGATCAGGTGGTAAAGTGTTTAAGGTGATATTAAAAATTGTAATAAATTTAATTCATTTTTTAATATTTTATAAGTGTTACTCATAGAAAAAACCTTCGAAATTATATATAGCATGTTATCCTCGAATTTTTCTGCTGAAAAAATGAATCAACTTCTTCACAAATTGGACATGATTAATATATCATAACAAGGTATCTTGAAAAATATCAATAATATTGGAAGGTTCTTATAGTAAACATAGTCATTATATTAAAAGAAAAGATATAAATTTTTATATGAATCCTATGATTATAAAAATTCCCTACATAATTATTTAGAATCATTTATTTATGGTGACAAGTAAACTTCAATATCATTTAAATGTTTTTTTGGAAAAAATCATTTAAATCAATATGATATATTTCCACTTCATTGAAAATTGTATGGATAAGTTGTAATTTACCTAAAAAACTATTCATAAACTGTGTTTTTTTTACTTAGAAATTATTATTTTTTCATTCCTTAGATACAAAACCCAATTCTAATATCTCTATCATTATTTCTAATTCTAGAAAATTGTAGCTCAATTTTCTCCCATTTTGGATAATCAATAGGATAAAGTAGTTTCTTATAAGATATTCCTTCATCTATATACATTTTTTATATTTTTTTCAGATGAGAAATCATAATAATATATTTAATTTCTATAGTAGTAGTTTTGTTACATAGAAGAATAGATGAACCATGTTATTATTTTTCTTCTATAATACTTCATGATGTCCCATATTTAGATCATTTTGAAGGACCTTTATTTTCCATCCAATAAAACAAAAAATCTTTAGGGTATACATGTTTCATTTTTTACCCCATCCCATTGGGAATAATATTAGTATGAATTATAATTTGAATCCAGATGATCACTGGCTTCAGTAAGTATATAATTCAATATAGGTATAGATTTGGTAAAAATATTGTTACTCGATCCATTTCTGACAGTCATGTTCATGAATCATTACACCTTTGATAAAATTAGGGATTTTCTACAACCTGGATACAATTTATTTTCAAAATATCAATATAATCATTCAAACAATGGTGTTTTCTAAATATTATCTACATCAATATCATGAAAAATATGTTTAATTTGATCAAAACGTTCATATAAAGAAACACCATCATCATTAGATCGAACATACTAACCAATTTCAGTATAATAAATTAGAAGAATATATTTCGTATTAAATCCATGTTAAATTTGTCTACCTTTTATATCTATTAACTATAGAATTCTCATATATAAATATTTTAAACATGGACAAAAAGTGGTAGTTTTTTGGAAGAATTTTCATGAAAAATTCCCAAAAAGATTCATTCTTATCCACGTATTCCACATCTGTTTAACATGAAATTATCCAATTATAATTCATTAACACTAATCACAAATTTTATTTATTAGAAGAAAGATAAAATATGTCAATATTTAAATTTTTTTTACTTCTATAAATATAAATATAAATATAAATTGGAAAATTGTTTATATTTAACATCCCAGTTATTTATGTAATGAAATATCAATAAAAAATTTTTATTATCAAAAATAGAAAAATAATCATTATAAAATTAATCAATGATTACAAAAAAAGAAGAATGTAAAAAAATTAAAAAATTATATTTTTTCCTATAAATATAAGAAATTTTTCGAACATATTATTTTTGTATGCACACAGAATCATTAAGAACAAAAATATTAAATCACATATAAATTCATAAAATAAATATAAGCACTAGAATCTGTTGTAACAATCGTTGGTGATTATCAAAATTATATATATTAAATCTATAGCATTTATGGGTAGTCATGAAGAATAAAAAACATAAACGTATCATATAATTATAAACAACAATAAACCAAAATAACCTAAAAATTTTCATAAAATTTTGATCATTTATTTTTTCTAGTACATTGAAAAAAACAATTCACCAATATAACAAAAATAAATATTTTCTTTAGAAAAAATTTCATTTAAAATAATATATTTTTTACTTAACTTATAAACTAATTCTAAAACCAACCTTGTATATATTAAATCTTATTATTTGGGTTTAAATTATTTTTTCTTATAATAATGTATTTCAAGATTCATATATGAAATAAATAATTATCTGTTATTGTTATTTATTTATAACTCAAACACTATAGAACCTATTCTATAATATCATTCCTTATTTTTTATGACCAAAACTAGTTTTAAGGTCGTGATTCATCATTTAAGCTCCATTAAAAATCATATAATAATTATATAGCTCACATTTATCAACAATAAATTAACAAATCTAATTATTCAAATAATAAAATTATAAGTTCACTATAAATTTTTTAAGGGTGGGTATTTTTTATTAGTTCATAGTTTATTAGACCCATATTCCACCACTTTTGTTCTCTGTATTTTGGAATATTCTATGTCCAAACTATATGAATCACAATGTACTAAACATGTAACCCATAAGAAATAATAACCTAAATAAAGACACTAAACATTTATTCAATCACTATGAGTGAAACTAAGAACTATTTAGAAAAAAAATAATTAAAAAAATATAAAAATAACTTTGAGGGTCTAGGATGTCAGAAAATATAAATGAAGAATACAAAATTATGACTAAAGCTACAATGAATGACTATTGAAGGGAGGATTATATGGGTAAATAGTGGTGTCTATTGGATTATGATTGTGGCGAAAATGGCTACATTTTGATGTTTACCATAGAATGGAAGATCAAATATTTGGATGAATATGGGTGGGAAATCCAAAAGCATAAGGAATGAAACAATTATAGAAGAATTCATGTTCCTAGTATTTAAAAAAATTATATTATTTTGTGGTAGTTTTTTTGATATTCAACTTTGAAATAAAATATTATATTTCATTAATTTCTTCCTTATATTGAATTTTTTTTTCATTTTAAATTTTTGTTATAAAATAACCAAAATTAACCACGTTTTGTATTTCTTTTTTAAATAGCCTATGTGTAATAGTGATTGTATAGAATGATTTTTTTAATAGTGATAAATAGACACATGTTTCAAAATTTCCCACATTGGATTATCCCAACAAAAATTCTCTAATAAAACTCTATACATCTTAGTGGTATCAAGGTGAATTGATAAGTTTGATCTATGTGCTTCGTGTAGTTTCTCCCTCTTCATCATTAGAATTTATAGCAACTATAATCTCTTTCCAAACAACTAAAATAAATTAATAAAGATTAATTCAATTAAATTTTCATCATTCACTACATTAATACTAATTTGTAAATCCTAATAATCAAACCAATAATTCTATATATTTTTTAATAAATATTGTTTAACAATTTATAAAAAAATGATGGTTTGAAGCCCATACCAAAAAATCACCAAATCTATCTTTACTAGATCCCAAAATAGAAGATCATTTTTTATCCTTATCATGGTTAAAACACAATAACTTTATGTAATAACAACTTTCATATATATTGAGTTTGTATTTTTAATCCTAAATAGAATGACTATAAAAAAACATCTATACCTTGTATGAAATAACATCTTTCATATATAATCATCCATTACCCTTATTTTAAATATTACCATATAAAAGAAAAATATTTGAAAAATATTTTACTCCTTTATTTTGTTCAAAAAATTCATCAATACATGGTAAATGATGTTTATTATCTATATTGATGGAATTAATCTCCATTTAATCATTACACAACCTTATAGACCTATCATTTTTTTTGCAAAAAAAAATTATGTGCTCCCTATCATAAAAGGCAATGGGTTATAAATCATGTATCATAAAACGTTAGTAGTTTAACTTTAACTGACTAAACTCTTCTTGTTCCAATCTATAAGGATTTTTAGATTTGGGTCTCACCTCTAGATTGAGTTAAATTGAATAATCAAATGCACGAAGAAGTGGATGATCAATTAATTACTCGAGAAATACATCAATGTATTATTGAAATAAATTTATATCTTATATTCCTAATATTTCCTTTCCAGTTATATATTTTATTTATTCTTCTTATTATCCAAGAATTTCAATAAGTTCAGATAGTTAGGGTGGATCTTGAAACAAATTTGGGAATGGAGTCTCTCCATTTAATGTAAAGGACTATATACCCCTTAAAAATAATAGAATCCTCTACTAATTAATAAATTATATAATTATACATTATGACCCAATCCATACTATTAATTATGTATGAAACAATATTTATGAATTTCTAGGGAATTTAAATTTCTTAATAGAGATTTCATGTTAAATATTCATTATAGAACGATTCCCATTTTGTGTCTTGAGTAAAAAATTCCTTCTCATATTAATAGAATATGATTTAATATTCTTACAAAAAATTCATGATATAAAATATTCTGTATATTTGTAATAAAATAAATCATCTGTTAACTATGATTTTAGGCCCACTATACTAGTTATAACATCATTAGTTACATTGAACTAACCTTTAGTGATCACATTAATCTTAAATTTCTCTTATATAATTTTTAGAATTAAATTCCCGTCATATATGCGGTATTGGTTTTATTAGGTCCCCATATCCTTGTATTGGAATCACAAAAAATAATCAAAGCTTTACCTTTAATTTTTATTAGAATACTTTGTGGTCTATTTATCCACTCTTGAAATAACATAATTTTATTTCAAGAAAGTCCTATGGTGTTTAGTTACAAAATTATTATATGTAAATTATTTAACCCTTCCTATATTGGAGGTTTTTTTAATGTCCCATTTTTGGATTTTTCCAGAGGCGGCTCATACCCTGTTGGTCACAAGGCCTTAAGCACATTTCCCCAAAATCCAAAGTCTTCTGACTAGTAGTGAAGGCCTTGGGTGTGATTGTGGGGAAATTATTCCCTCATTTACAGAGTAACCCAATGAAAGTAAAACATATAGTAATAGCGTAAGAATTAATAATACCATAAAACAGTAACTAACGGAAGACTGGAATTAATAACAACTGAGCACATTTATATATATATGATGCATGATACATATGTCATGGAAAGTGACCAAACAAGTCATGATGTTGGAATAAAATATTAAACCAATGTAAAAAAGAAATGAAATTAAATATCCCCAAATCATCGCATGCCTCAGCTTGGTCCCATGCTCTATTTCTTTATAGCAATCATGTACTTGAAGTAGAAGGGCACTGACCCTTATCTACACACACTGCAATATAATCTTTTTGGCCCCAAAATTATGACCCAAACAAGGTGTGAGACTAGTCCCATTAGGCATCCACCCAATGTTTCGTGCCTAATAGTCAGTGAATATATATGGAAAGCAATAAACAAAGTTATGTAGTAAACACAAATTTATACATAGTCACAATCCTATAAATTCCATTGCATTAATTTATATATATATAGTAATTATATAAGAAAATAAGGTAACCCTCTAGGAATCACTCATATCATAACCCCTACTGGTTCAACCAAAAAAACAAGCCACCCTCTAGAAAGTACACACTGTCAAAACCCACTGGTTCTGCTTTAGCAAAGACGCTCTCAAGAATCACTCACCATCAATTCCCCATATGACCTCTTATCAGCAACTAATAGGCACTCTTAAGAAGCAATCAATTCTAAATTCCCCATGTGGCCTGTATCAGGGAAACTATTGACCCTCTGAGGGAGCACAAAGTCCATCCCCCTAATGGTCCCTCAATGTAACAGTAAATAGACACTCTAGAAAATCCCTCAACATCCATTCTCCCTATGGTCTACGACACAATGTTCTCACGGTCCTATGTAATTCAATAGTGCACAATGATACATTTATTCCAATTTAAGCCTCTTGAACTACATGGATAAACAATCCACATCATATTATATCATTTTAGATAATAATCACTCAATCCAAACAATACTAGGAATGGGAAACAATGAATCCTAACAGGCAAGGAAGGCCAAGTGGTCAAAACAATAAAACATTCAAAAAACCTCCAGAGCATGGAAAAATTAACACTATTCATAAATAATTAACCTCTATCCAAACAAATAGGGAATAACAAGAAATAATATGTCTATAAACCATAAACAAGCAATACCCCTTCCATGGGTATTGGGAACTTTTGGACATAAAATTCAAAGACTAACTACAAAAAGGAACAAACCACCTACCTCAGTGTGATGAGATTGATATATGTGAAACTCTTACCTTAAATCTCCCTAGAATTATGTATATCCACAAAAAAGTTAAAAATGATCAACCGAGAATAACTCACAAAAGAGGAAAAATAAAAAGATGGCGTTCAAGATGAAAGGAGAACTCACTGATGCGATTCCAAATCAATAGACAGTGGTCGATTTGGACAAAGTACGGTGACTCGGTGCCCCGGAGAAGATCTTTGGTTGTACAGACTCTGCCGGATGAAATATGTCAAGAAAAAGTGTGTTCTGTCTGTCAGACATGACCCCTGTCCATCAAATGAAAAAAAAAAGTGCATGATGTGTTCCTTAAAAGTACAAGGCATGTATGTTCCTTTTCCATCCTCTTATTTAGGTGGTGTCCAGGTCACCACACATGGCCATGTACTCTGTTGTTACATAGCCAGTACATGGTAACCCACATCCACTAGGTACATGGCGTGTACTCCTGAAATTTCAAAAAACTCCTCTTTTTCTCAAAAAGAGTAAGAAAAGAAAAACTTCAACGAACAGAAGATCCTGGTTCTTACAGACACCCCCAAAAAGAAAATCATCCCTGATTTTCCCTAACAAGGTGGTGTAGATGATGAATCCTCAAAAATCTCCGACCACTATGATTGTACATCGGACTCCCCTCCCAAGTCATTTCCTATACTCCACCGTACTTCCATAGAACTCATGCTAGAGGAACATACCGAACATGGAGAACCTTCTCACATTGATCAAAAAATCTGGAGTGGATGCTCATTGAAGGATTCGTCCACCTCTAACTCAACCTCAATAGTTTGGAAATCATGAGACAAGATTGAGAAGCAACATTTAAGCTGAGAAACGTAGAACAAATCATGCATAGCCCAGTACCTCTAAGGTAACTGCAACAGATAAGCAACTGGCCCAACTCTCTCCAACACCTCAAACAACCTGATGAACCTCCATGAAATATTACCCTGTCTTTTAATCCTCCTGTGTCCAAACTACTTGTGACACATATAAAAACCAGATCCCCGACCTCCATCTCCAGAGGTCATATCCACCAATCAACATAAGAAGTCGGTCTTTACTTTTCAGTATCCATCCTCTTCCGAATTAAATCTATCTGCTACGTGGTCTCCTAAACCAGACTATGTCTTTGCCTAGATGCCTCTCCTACCTCTAGCTAGCATAAGGGTGATTGTCATGAATTTCCATACAAAGCCTCAATATGTTCCATCTAAATTGATTCCTAACAACTATTATTGTATTAAAATCCACAAGTGCTATGTGCTTCTCCCATGAACCTCTAAAATCAAGGATGCATGCTCAAATCATGTCCTCAAGAACCTGAATCGTACAATCAAAATGGCCATCTGTTTGGGGATGGTCTGTTGTACTCAGAAGTACCTATGTTCCCAAAGCCCTCTAAAGTCCCAACTAGTGACGAGAATTAAAATTGGAATCCCTATCTAAAACAATGGAGTTTGGAAATCCATGTCAACATAAAATCTCCTGGATATACAACCTTCTCAGCTCATCAATGATGAATGTCTCCTTAATCAGCAAGAAGTGAGAAACTTTTTGAGTCTGTCAAGGACAACACATAATACATCATTCCCTCAAGGAGACCTTGGTAACCCTGTCTCGATGTCCTTAATGACATCGTTCCACTTCGACTCAGGAATGGGTAACTTCTGTAAATTCCCTACAGGTCATTGATTCTCATCCTTCACCTACTGACAGGTGTAACCCCTCATAAAAAACAATCAAAATATCTCTTCATACCTGGCCACCAATAATAATAGTGTAGATCACTATACAACTTTGTGACACTATGATGAATGAACCAAACTAAGGAATGAAAGTCTAACATTAGCTACTCATGTGTCTCTGCTAGTAGCAACACGTGTCCCTGAAAAAGAAAGATTTCACCCTGACCTACTCTCCATCCTAGAATAAGGTCACCTCCCGAAACACACTCTCACAGGACTAGGACTTGTAATTCTAATAGCTGACACATTCCCACTCGATCCAAAAGATTTGAGGTAACAGTTACAGAAGATAGAAACGTATTCCCCTGTCTGTTGTGCACCTCCAAATGAATTTTAGAGAACCGAACCATAAGTTGTAACTCACTACAACCCTCCTAAATTTCATGTACCTATTTCATCCTTCTCAATGCATCATCCATTATGTTTCCATTCTCAGGCATGTAGGGCATCTCAATGTCAAATGTCTGGAGGTACACAACCCACCATCGCTTTCTCAAATTCAGATCACACTGTGTGAAGATTTAATTGAGACTTTTATTATTATTGAAAGCCACAAAATTCTCTCACAACAGGTAGTGTGTCCAACAAAATAAGGCATGAACATCTGTTTCCAACTCAAGATCGTGTGTTGGGTAAATTCTCTCATGTGGCCTCAACTGCTAAGACATTTACACAATGACTCCTTCTCCCAGCATATGAAATTATTCTAGCCTGATACCTGATGCATCAAAGTACACAGTATAAATCTTTCCCAGCATTGGAAATTATAGTATTGGTTCTGAAGAAAACATCCCTTTTAACTCTTGAAAGGATGACTCACAAGAATCTGACCACATGTACTTTACACCTTTCTTAGTCAGGCCCGTTAGTGGTGCTGTTATGCATGAAAATTCCTTTAAAAAATGACTTTAGTAACCAGCCAGACCTAGAAAACTTCGTACCACAAAGATATTTTTTGACTGATCCTAGGAAACTACTACTATCACTTTCTCTGTGTCTACTAATAATCTTGTCTCTGAGATAAAATGACCTATGAATTGAATATTGTCTATCAAAAATTGGAATTTTGAGAGATTTTCATATAACTGATGCTCCCATTGAGTATTCAAAATGTTCTCAAGATGTGTGGAATGTTCAGGTAGAGTTTGAGAGTACACCAAGATATCATCCATGACGACCACCATGAATGAATCCAAATATGGATGGAACAATCAGTTCAACAGTGAAATGAAAACTACAGGAGTGTTTGTGAGAATGAATGACATAACCACTACTAATATAGACCATACCTACTCCAGAAGGCTGTAATAGGTACATAAAATGTTCTAACATGCAACTAATGGTAACCAGATCTCAATTCAATCTTCATGAAAATCTGGGCTCCTCGATGTTGATCAAAGAGGTCATCAATCCTCGGTAAGGGATATCGGTTCTTGACTGTCAACTGGTTCAACATCCGATATTCCACACAATGTACGATGGTACCATAAACCTTCTTTAAAATCAGGTTATGTGAACCACAAGGAGATGTATTGGTTCATATGAAACCCTTTTCTGGAAACACCTCCAAGTGCTTCCTGAGTTCCTGCAACTCTGGTGTTGACATCCTATAAGGAGTAATGGACACTGGTTCCTCTCCTGGGAAAAGCTCGATAGAAAAGTCCACCTCCTTATCCAATAGAATAAATGAAAATTCCTCTAGAAGGATGTCCTTGAAATGATCCACCATGGGATGAATGTCTATATATGGAGCGCCAAGTCATCCAGATAATGACCTGCAATCTAGGTTGTAACAGCTCACAATCCTTGATGCTCGGGTCCCGCTCTGGTCACATGAACATCCCACTTGCCCTTATGAAGAAATTATTGGCTCTCTGGTGATGTGAAACTCACCCTACAACAATAGAAATTTACAACATCCTAGAAGGGAACTAACCATTCCATTCTGAGAATGACATCATAGCTTGAAATATCTAGATATAAAGCTCCCATAGAGAGTGAAACCCACCAACCATGAGAGGGAACTGCTTGCATTGACGTATAATTGTTGTTATAGTCCCCAACAGTGTGTCTAGTGTCACTATATTGGCCGAATAATGGATACAGATCCAATGGCTATCCACAAAAGCAATAGATATAATGCTATGAAAAGAACTTTTATCAAAAATGGAAGAAGCTAGGGAATGGTCAAATAGGATCGTACCTCGAAATTTAGAGGGTCTGAGATCATGCTCTTGATGGGTCTTCTTCAGTACGAAATTCGAAACTACACTGCACCCCTATGACCTTGCCTAACCACATTGAGTCGATCCACCCTGTTGTCACTGAATTCCTAGAAATAGGCTACCAAAACCATGACCTCCACCTCTTTTTTAATGTCCTGATGAACTCCAGTTCCCGAACTTATGACAAAATGGTAGTGCTACTCTTTAACATTGAGTCATTGAAGAACCCCTACCACCATTCGCCGCTAGGAAATACTGATAGAAATGCTAAAGATGACCAATCTTGCAGCCTGATCGGCACTCCACTAGGTCTCTCTGGAAATGTGGCCCCGTATGCTCGCTCATCCCGCACTGGTATCACACCACCTGGCTACAATAATTATTTTCCCTCATACTCAGATCCCTATGCGTAGACTCATTGTGGTGATCCCTACAGTTAGTAGGAGGGATACAAACTTTAATTTTTCAACCGCGCCTGACACACCTCTCTAGAATCCCTTAAGTTGCGCTCCGTGATTAGCACATGGTTGACTATTTATGTGATGGAAGTCAACCAGAAGATGTTAAACTGAGATTAGATGTTGAGTTTGAGACTATCCTCAAATAATCTTTCCAGAAGTAACTCATCACCTCTTATAATAGTTGTAAAGAGCTACATCTTTGTGAACCGAGAATAATAATCCATAACTAAAAGAGTACCCCTCTCCAGACTCATGAACTCTTGGGTTCGATCGGTCCCTATTGTCCCCATGTAGAATTAGTCATAAAATGCACACTAGAACTCATCCCAAGCCAAAACCTTCTAGAGTCCAACTTGTGAGATCACATCCCACCATATCATGGTGGAATCCCGAAGTATATACATAGAGATCTTCACCCTCCACTTTAGAGGCATCTTCAGAAGCTCGAAGATAGAAATAATGGCTTCTATGAATGACTCAACATCATGAGGCCCTCCTTTTCTTGTGAAGGTGGGAGGATTATGTTGCTGGAAAACCTATCTCAACTCTGCCATTAAAGGGGCAAGATGTGGTAGTCCCTGATCAACCATATACAGTGTCTGATCACTGCCTTGTAATTAGCGGACAACCAGGGGATGACTTGGTGGCATGACTCTGCATGGTTAAGCACATACTTTAGATCATGATTACATGGGACTGAAAATTAGATGTTTAAGAAGGGATCAATAGAAATAAAGTATTCTGGTTCTCCAAAACATTGATACACAATTTCAAAAATGCCAACACGGTGTGTTCCATTATACCTTCACATGGGAATGTAATTTTTCAAACCCAGGTAATCTAACACCCCAAACACATGGCGTTTTTTCCTGACACACAACATGTACTTGAATCCTATTTCCCTACCTGATTTAATCTACAAATATAGGCCACACAGTTTCCCTTGAACAAGACTACATGGTGTGTTAGTGCTAGACACGGTGTGTACCAGATGTACTTCACCGACCTATGTTGTCTGTTACATGACCGGTTACACAGCTGACTCTACACGACGTGTTTGTGCCAGACATGATGTTTACTAGATTGATTTCACCAACCTGTGTTGTTCGCTTCATGGCCAGATACATGGGTTAAACTACACAACATATTCATGCTTAAAATAGTGTGTATATCTTATGTGTTATCCATATGTGTCATTAGTCACATGGGTGGACACATGGTCTTCCCAACACAACATGTATATCAAGAACACAACATTCTCCACCAAATATTTCTCAACCTACAGTCTCTGCCCACATTTCTAGTGACATGTTTAGACACTACACAATGTATATATATAGTACACGGCTTGCACATGAGAAAAATTGTTCCTTCCCCAACAGAAGGGCACATAGCGGTTACTTTTCATTACACACCATGTTTTCTGGGTTCTTTCAAACAATAAGCCTCAGAAACATCACTGAAACCCATAAAAACACTGAAATGAACTTTAAAGGTCCAAATTCCAATATGTGAGGGCCCATACTATATTTTAATCAAAGAATAGTATCTTATAAATTTTATATATAAACGCAACAGAGTAATGAGATACCAATTTATGGTCCATGAGGTCCCATAACACCTCAAGAACCAATGATTTGCATCCATTCAAAAAAAAATTACACAAACCAATACCACATCAAAAGTAGGTATTCATTAAAGGCATCAATCACAATGGTATGAATATCTAGTACAACATCTATCACAACAACATGCAATCACTAATGCATTATAAATTGAATGGAAAGAATGCATGACATGTGATCTCTAGAAAGTACCTATATGATGCATGAGATGGCATACCCTCCTCTCATCGAGTCTCAGTAGAAATAGTTTCTCTATTACCTCAACGATAACATCACAATGAATATGAATCACCCAAAAGTAAAATAAAATCAACTATAAAAATGTGAAACCAGAATAATCCCAATATATGAGGTAAAATGGATTTTCCCTATATATGGGTTAGCTACACCTGAGAACAACTTATTACCATGTTCATATTCATTCTTATTCCTAGTTATAGGATACAAATAGTAAGTCAAGAAGAAAAGAATTTCTTTGATACCACTTTGTAACATCCCGGTTCTGAAGCCACCCAGAGGGGACCCATACCCAGTTTGTCACATGGCCTCAAGCACATTTCCCCGAATTTCAGAGGCTGCCGACTAGTAGTGAGGGACCTTGGTGTGATAATGGGGAAACTATTCCCTCATTGGAAGAGTAACATAGCAGATGTAAAATAGATATTAATAGCATAAGCTTTAATAATACCATAAAACAGCAAACAACAGAAGACTAGAAGTAATAACCACTGAGAACATATAAATATATATAATTCATGAAACATTTGACTAGGAAAGCTTCCGAACAAGTCAGAATGCTGGAATACAATATGAAACAAATGTATAAATAAAACCAAGTAAACAACTCCATAGAATCACAAGCCTCACCTTGGTCCCACGCTCCCCATCTCCACAACAATCACGTACCTGAAGTAGAAGCGTGATTTACAATATCTATACCTGCAACATTATAATTTGTTTGGCCCAAAAGGACGGCCCAAATAGGTTGTGAGAATAATCCCAATAGGAAACCACTGAAATACTTTTCCAAATAGTCTGGGAATATATATGGAAAACAATAAACAAAATGAAGCAGTAAACATGGAAGTAAAAATAGTAACAATCCTTCAAATTCAATTTCATTCATTTTTATATATAAAGTAAGTAGCTAAACAAAATCATGTAACCCTATGGGAAGTACTCACAACCTAACCCATCTGGTTCAACCAAAAAAACAAGAAAACCAATGGGAAGTACACACAGACTAAACCCACTAGTTCAGCTTTAGCAAAGACAGTCTGAGGAAGCACTCACCATCAATTCTCCCAGTGGTCTCGTATCGGCAACTAATAGGAAATATGAGGAAGCACAAAACATCTAATTCCCCATGTGGAAAATATCAAGGAATCTATAGACACTCTGAGTGAGCATGAATTCCATCCCCTATAAGGTCTCGTAATGTAATAGTAAATGGATACACTGGAAAAGCCCTCAACATCCATTCTCCATATGGTCTACTACACCAGGTTCTCACATCCGTGTGTAAGTCAATCATATACAATGATACATGGTAGCCAATCTAAACCTCTATAATAACATTTCTAAACAATTCACATCATATTATAGCATGTCAGATAATAATCACTCCATCCTAACAATACTAGGCATAGGAAACAAGAAATCCTAACCGTCAAGGTAGGCCAAACGGTACAGACACGAAAATATGGAAAAAACCTCCATAGCATAAAAAAATTAACTATATTCATAAACAATTAACCTTTATCCAAAGGAACAGGGCATAATAGGCAATAATAGGGCTAAAAACCAAAAACACACAATACTCCATCATTTGGTATTGAGAAATATTCCACATAAAATTCAAATAATAAATACGGAAAGGCAGAAACCACCTATCTCAGTATCATGAGATCTATATACGTGAATTAAATGCCTTGAATCGCCTTATAATGAAATATATCTAAAAAACGTTAAAAATGTTCAACCCATAATAACTCGCAAAATAAGGGAAATCAAGAGATGATGTTCAAGAAAGAATGAGAAGTCATTAATGCGATTCCAATGCAATTGACGACAGTCTATTCAGAGAAAGGACAACGAGTAAAGGGATTAGAGAAGATTAACAGCTATAAAAATTCTCCTAGAATAAATTGGCTGAGATGATGTGTTTTCTGTCTGTCACATAGGACCCCGATCCATTTAATGAAAAAAAGAAAGTCCATGGAGTGTTATTTAGATGTACATGACATGTACTTTCCTTTTTCGACCCCTGCTTTAGGAACTCTCTAGGTCACCACAGATGTCCATATACTCGGTCGTTACATGGATAGTACACGATCACCAATGACAACTAGGTACACATCATGTATTTAAATGTACATGGTGTGTACTCCTGAAATTTTAAGAATCTCCACTTTTTCTCAAAAACAACCATAAAATAAAAACATACCTAAAAAGATGATTCGAGTTCTTTCATTTTTTATCAATTCATTCCATGATGGTCATTAAACATCTTATTCTTCATATTTCTCTTAAAATCAAAAGACATGGAGAATAAATTTTCCATCTTAAAATAACTTGAGACTATATACTAATTTGATAATAATTTATTAGATATTATCTCTTTAATAATTATAAACATTATCCAATTAAATAAATGATAAAACATTCTTATTGGTCTATATATATAGTCTTTAAGAAGTCTTGATATCCTTGTCATTCTATCACTACACTCAACAAAATTTTCCTCAAATATATATTTGAGATTGATATATTTCTTTTTCATTATATTCCTTGTCTCATGAGGAAAGTATTGTCCACAGAATATCTCTATAAAACTATCCATTCTTTGAACTCTATATCTACATACACGTTTCTATTCTCAATTAGTGATTATCATTAAACTTCGTATCTCTTAGTAATATATTCCATCATCATGAATTTTTTCCTTTTAATACATCCTAAAATTTTTAATATATATTTTTGAGGTTGATGTAATTGTCAGATACCAATGTGTTCATAGTTCTACTGGCATATGGAAGTTTTTTTATATGATGTTGTCCAAAATTGTAACAACACATTGTGGGTCTTTTTCTTTATCTATACGAGTGATGATGTTTTTCATAACCTGGGTTATCCACCTTTATTTAGTTACAATCTGATTAGTTCCAACTCCTGTATCATGGTCTTTTTGAGGAGTAACGTCCTTATATTGATTATGGATTTTGATATTTTCTATATTCCATCAAATAAGAATATTTTCTATGTATTTTCATACAAATTTTTATCTCTGCATATTTAATAATAAAATTTAAGTCAAATTCGGTTTTATATAAATTTTCATTATAAATCATTTGTTTTTAACTTGGATCTTATAAAAAAAGTCCCCATGGATTCTTCTAAATGAACTCTGATACCAAGTGTAAAAACCTTAAAATGAGTAACTCATTTCTTATGGTGCATTAATTATATTATATAAAATTCAAGAAATGGAATCTCATGGGATAAAAAAGTTTTGTAGTCTTGAATGAATAAATACAAACATGATTCTGTCAATAAAATAGAAAAAATAGAAGCTATGTTCTAATGATAAATTTATTATTTTCATTACCATATCCGGGATATCATTAAATGTTATGTTCTTAGTACCCAATTGATAATAAAAGGTATAAAAGGGATAGAATTGATTCTTTTAGGTAAAATTTATAGAGAAATATATTATGGAATAACCATGGAATAAATAATATGGGAGAGAAAAACAATAATCATATGTTATATATAACTAAGATTAAGAAAAAATAATATATTATTATATGGATTAATTACATATATAATCACATGGATTGCAATAAATACTTTTAAAATAATATAATACATAATTTTGGACATCATTTTATTACCATTAAGTGGTCATGCTATGAAATTTTACATAAATAGATAGGGAATACACTAAATACTGAAGATAGTTTCTCATAATATACCTTATAGATTCATTGAGGGGAAATATAATTCTTCTCCTCACCCATAACTATGTAAGTCCAATACATTCATCATATTAATTAATAAAACATTTCATTATATTATCATATAAACTTATTAATTAATAATAGAAACTGTAGAAAATTTCTATACGCATTATGTTAATATATAAAATATATTTTCTGCCATTTAATGGACTAATGTGGCTATCTAGGATAATATCCATAAATAAAAATAGAAATAATGGTGTATTATTAATGTGATATTATATACGATAATCTGTGAAATAAATTTAATGTAGTGGCATGTGATAATTTCAAGGGGATGTATTATCAATAGTATGAAATAATGGACTATAATATTTTGTAATGGTATGTTACCGAGGAAATGGTAAAAAATCCTTTATTATGTTTTATAAAAGGATAGTGAATAATCTATAGGATGTCCATCAGAGTTTCAAACATGGGATGACATTATGCCTCTTCTTCATGAATTGTTATTAATTTGAATTAATATCGAGCTACAATTTTTAATTTTATTACACCTAGGTTCTTCAATTAAAAAATTTTAAATCAACATGTAGTATCCTGATAGAAAATTTAATATCTAGGAAAATACAAAGAGTTCATCCTTGCCAAATCATTTCGACGGTTTTATCAATGTGAAAAAGTTTATATTTGATAATGGTTTTCATTTCAAATGAATCAATATAATTTTATTCAGTTATTCAATAAAGGACAAGAAAATACACTGGATGATAAATAAAAAATTAAAATATAATAATTAGGTTTATTAGTCACATTATATCAAATATGAATATGTGATTTTATTAGAAATACAGTTCAATAAAAATAAATTGAGACATAAACACTTACCATAATTCTTTGATTATAAGAATGTTATGTAAGAAAATCAATTATCAATATAAAATTTTCAATATTTTATTTTTAATCCATATAAATATATATAACCATTTTTACTCTTTTTTATAATAATTTATTATGAATTTATTGTTTTTTATCACATTCTTTCATTAGATAATATTGTATATTATTTATGCGTGGATTATAATGTCGATGTAGATCCTTATTGATATAATAAAATTTATCAATTAATCATATAATCAAGAAAAAATAAAATATTTTTAATGATTTTTATATGGTTTTATGTTCAGCAAATTTCATCTTATTTATGAATAATAAAGGTAAATTTTTTAAAATTATTGTTCCCTAATTTTTTACTATGGATATATATTTTAGTAATAAAAATTAAAATATTTACATAACACCCCCAGTACATTAAAAATTTTAATTATCTGATATCAATTAATTAAAAATATTTTAAAATCCATATTTATAATTAAATTAATGAAAAAATACCATTTTTTTCATTGGGGAGGTAGTCCCCATGAACACAAGGATAACACTTTCATTTTCAATAAAAATGTGGGAATGTAATATTTTCTTTTTCAAAATATTTATCATGTTAAAAATAAATTATTTATTCATTATATAACCCGTTATAACTATCCATGTATGTAGGGGAAGGAAAATGGGACACATCACTATATGGGGTGTGTCGTCCACACCTATAAGTGAATGATGTTTTCAATTTTCAATGGGAAAAGGGAAAAGGTGAATAATAATTTTTATATATTCTTATTAACATATCATTTTATATAAAAATTATTTCATAATATTGGAATGGATATGTTGTTTTCGGAGTATAACTATAGATAAATAAAAATATTAGAGATATTTTTGTACATATAATGAAAATTCATACTTTCTCTTGATGTACTTGTAGGAAATGTTGGAATTATTCCAGCTTTTTATGACCAAAGGATATTGAAATATTTAGTGGGTTCTAAGATATGATGAAATGTTATGTATTGAATAATAATTATAATTTTTAGATATTCCTTTAAGCGGTGATAGTAGGACCCTTTTATAATGGGATGAAAAGGAATTTTAGTGAATCTAAAACATAAAGACATCATTTAAATGTATAGTGGACAGAATAAAATAGTTTAATTTAGTAAATAAAGTGATAATGTCATTGGTAAATGAACTATACATTTGAACACTTATTCATTACATGTTTTTAAGTGTTTTACACTTAGTGTTTTCACTATTACAACTTTTTGTTTTCACTATAGTTGTTAATTTTAACTAAAGTAATATATTTCTATTGCATAAAAATAAAATCATCTGTATTAAATATTTTTTATGAAATAAATAAAAATATTAAATATATTTATTAAAATAAAATATCTATGTATGATTATTGTTTTTTATTTTTAATGCACATTTTTTGAATAACATATTTTCAGAAAAATAATAATTTCAAGCATATAAATTATGTTCAAAATTAAGTTATTAATGATATTGATTACTAAGAAATTAATTGGTAACTTATAAACTAAAGAATATTTTTATTGTTATGAAGGAAATCCATGAAAAAAATCCACAATTTGGGGAATTAGTTAAAAGTACAGGACTAAAAATATTTTTTATCGAAATAAATGTCAAACATGGTTTTCTAAATTCCTCATAATATATTCAAATGAATCATTTAAACCTTAAATTATTATTTAGATATAAGAAACGTTTTCCAATTTTTATATTCATACATAGTTTATGATAATTTCAGAAAATATATGATACAATTATAATGATTAATTTTCACTATTCACTAAAAATAATCTATTACCGAAAAATACTAAATTTTCAAAACAAGGTAATTTTGATATGATTAATCCAATGATAACACATATTTTTTTATCAAATTTGAATTAAAATGTATAGTAATATAAATTTTAAATACAATTATGAATGAAGTCTCATTATAGATCAAGTTATGCAATCATATTTGGATATAATTCTTACTTAGTATTGTATGGTCATAAATATTACATAAGAAAAGTGTTTGAAACATCTTAGAGTTTCTCCATGTTTTGTACCAATACTATTTTTGAAGAAGAATATTGGTTTCATAAGCCACTAAATTAATTATCATGATCATAATAAAATCAAGATGTAGAACAAGTATCCCCTTCCATATATTGATGACGTGTTCGATAAGATACAAGGGGACCCATAATTCCTTAAATTAGATTGTTGTCTAGGAAATCCTCAATAGATGTCCATGAAGGGGGATATTACTATGAAAATAGCATGGAAAATATGAATTCTTTGAGATTCATTTCAATGTAACTAAATCTCATTACATCATTACAGACATGCGGAATAGAGTATTTAGATATTTAATAGAAAAATTTATGAAATAACTCATAGGTGAAATAATGATATAATAAAAATTCAAGGAGAAAAAATATGATAATTTTTGTAATTTAATAATGACATATAGGATATAGAATTTATATGAAAATTATTGGAATTTTTTATTTTTTATAGTGAAAGGAACATTGATTGGGGTTATTTATCATCAATAAGTGGATATTTCCGGATTCTAGAAATAAAAATGTGATTTTGAAATAGCCCAAACACCCAATTATGATGGAAATATATATATTACATAAATAATATGGGTAATATTGATGAATTGTTAGGAAATTAACACTACTATAAAACACACTAACCCTGATAACATGAATGTGAGTAAATTCTATCTAGAGTGGTGAGTCGGAAGTGAACTTTAAGGTGATAAATATGATGCATATAACTTCACTTATACTAAATCTAACTTCAATTGTGGAAATTTTTTTAATCTTAGGTGATTCATAACAGAAGGGATTGGGTTGCGTTCTCATGAAAACTTTCTATATGATACCCAATGACTCTAAAAAATAGTTGATCTAAGAATAAAAGTATAAGATTCATGATCTAGAGTTCGTCATAGTAATATTTTAATTCATTATTTGAATGCATTATGTTTATAGATAGATGTTTTTTATAGATACATATCCTTAGAATTACATGTATATATTAATATAAATGAAGATAAACCTGAGTATAAAATCCACAAACCCACACACTCAGATACAGTGGTAAAAACATAAACACTATCTTTCCGCCTTGAAACTAATGATGGTGTCATAATTTTCACTATCTAAAAAATTATTAAAATAATACATTGTGCCCATACATTTTCAAGGATCAATTATTTTTATAGTTTTTGGGAATTAGGAAAAAATCATTCATAAAAATAACCAATATTTAAATTAAAATGTCTTCCACTTAACTAAAATTTTATATTTCACACAAAGAAAACATCATCAGCCATAGGGAATCCTTATAAACATTTTTCATTTAATATAATTCTTGATAACATCAAGAAATGGACACCTAATAAGGGTGATCTCAAATATTCAGTAAGGGAAAACAAAATAATTAACAATAGAATGTCATCAATGAACATAAGATGTGATTAAGTGTATAATGACATAATCGGAATTCATGAGATAATCATTAATGAACTTATAACCATGAATACCTAAATAATAAACCATGATACCTGGAATAAGTCTTCCACAAATTAAACAGTTATAAGAATCAATAATCATGAGCCACGCAATATAAATAATGATCAAAAGAAACATTATAAACACATGGAATTAATAGATAAAACATATTTCTATATTAGACCAACATCATCTTAGAACCCTTATAGAAATATTTCAATTGGAATAACTATAACCTTCACATCCAAAACAATTCTCTAGATAACAGAATCATTACCTAAGGAATTGGAGCTCTATATAGTCACAAACATCATATCAGTTATATAAGACTCACTAAACACTACCTTGTAAAAACCATTGTATAATCTCTATTGGGATCACCCATCGATATTTGGGTTAAACTATCATATAAAAATATCTAATTTCCATAAAAAAAATCACATATATCTTTTATTTTATTGTTTAAAACAAACTAAAAATCATTATTCCTTTAATAACTTGACTTACTACGGGATAAGAAATAGTTTTCATATCAATATATTTGAATCATGATTATCCAATAGAAAAGAAACTATATCTTTTAATAATCTCATTAAAGCATTATTAACACATGTAAACAAAATGGGTTATATAAAAATCTCTTTGAAACAAGATTAACCCATTAAAAATAAACTATGTCTATAACAATCCCTATGAAACATGATTAACCTATGTAACAGAAATGGGTTTCATAACAATCTCCTTGAAACATGATAAAACAATGGAAAACAAATTGGTTCGATATTAATCTATTTAATACATTATTAATCCAATATGAGAAATAATGAGGATCATATCAATACAAAATATCACCCTTAGAATATATGTGACAATAATAATGATTGAAATTATTAAATGGAAATACTAATAAAATATCATTAAGTAATTTTTTTAGAATATATCCATTTAATTTTCAAAACCATTTCTTAAAATAAGAAATTCAAAAAATATTGTGAAAATAATTTTTATTAATGAAAATTTTGATTCATATAAATGACTCTTTAAAAATAATTTTAATCATTTCTTATGGAATATATCATTTCCATTTTCAATTTTTTTGAAAACATAAAAAAATTCTAAAACCCTTTTAATTGAAAATAATATTGAAAAAAATATAAAGTATGATTCATGGAAATTAAAGGAAATGATGGTGATAAATACTATTCATAGAAACAACATTAAAACAAAGATTTCTTTCACATTTTCAGTAAAATACAAGTGAGCATTGTTTTGAGAATGACATGAAGATTCCATTCTATTTTATTGTTAAAAATAAAATCATGGGAAAAAAATTATTTAATAATTCATTTTAAAATTGTTCAAAAAAATTTCTAAATTATTTTTAGAAAAAAATCGGTCATGGAGAAAAAAGGATTTTCTTCTAAAGAGAGAAATAAACACTATTTTTCATAAAAAATATTTTTACCACATGTGATCATACATATATGATGATAAAGGGAAAATTGGTTTTTAGGAAATAGTCATAATATAATAAAATTAATTATTTTATTGATAAATGAATCTTAAAATTTCATTATCCTAAAAAAAATTACAAATAATCCTGATAATCGATGAGATTGAATAACAAAATCCTTACCAATTTTGTAACATTTAATCGTAATATCGATGAAATGATAACATTAAATGAAATAGAAAATATCATTAATATAATTATATTACTGACACAACATTCCACTGAGGATGTATATGAACCTCATAAGAGAAGATATGTTTATAGTATAATGTATATCCCAAGGAAGACAAATTGTGACAATATAACTTACCAGTTTGTAACTTCTAAAACATAAACCCCATGAATGAGAGATCCTAAAATAGATAATAAAATTTCCATAATTATTAGAAGCATAATAATATAAAATAATTGGAATTATTTACTCCACGTAAATGAATTGGGAGTTGAATATGGATTGTGTCTCACAAATGTAAATAGTGAGATGAAAATAGCTTACCTCCAGGACAAAATTTATATGCATGTCCTTTTGCGAGGTATGATCAAATAAAATAAACTAATTAATCTCTTAAATTTTTTTATATGATATTAACTTATTATACATAAATAATTTATCTTGTTTTTTTAATGATATATACAAATACTTAGTCACTTATGTTGATTTTAGCTATTTTTATGTCGTTCAGTTCATTATTTCAAAACGGATTTAGACTGTTGTCCATGTTGAAAGAGGTAATTATTTCAAAATATTCCTAATAATAATAATTCTATATTTATACTTTTTATTAATCAATTATACATTTAAAAAAATCATGAGAAGTTTTTATGAAAATTGAGATATGTTACTGTCATGGAGATCTTAGGACATATATATGCTTGTGAAACATTTCTGTTTTTCAATGATCATTTTAGAAATAACATATAATTTTTTTTTTAAAATATTGATAATAATATCATAAATACCATATTTTTTATTTCAATATTTCTACATATATCATACTTGTGATATTGTGATGAGAATGGAATCACATAAGTTCATGAATGTTATATTCCATATGTACAAGAACAACATTATCATTTTAGAATGTAAGAATGTAAATGATATATTATAATTTCAGAGTAATTAATATGTAATTAATATCATTTTTATTTCACATATATCTCATATATTTATTGACATTATCTCTTTTAACTTCATTATAAAGCATTAGTGAAAAACGAATCATAACACTTTGTGAGGATGTAGTTTATTTTACACACGAGCGATGTTATCACATCCCCTAAGTAAATAAAAATAAGATGGTATATGTGATATAATAACTAATAAATTTTTAAATAATATATCAATATCATATATAAACATTATATCTATAACTATATCAATTCATTTGATATGATTATGGAAAATAAGTGACATTGGTTTGTGAGGTTATAGTCCGCCACACACATGAATGATGATTTCACAACCCCATTGTTTAAAGATGAGATGGATTAATATTATTCCATTTAATAATATCATATTAGTATATATGAGAGAATATGGTTATTATATAATAATTTTTAATAATATTTCAATTATTTAGAAGAAGAAATAAAAATAGCATAGTTACTAATTGTACCTCTTCATGGATAACCTCTTTAGGATTATACCTAATGTATTACCACAATGAATTTATGACCAAAAATGGATTCGATGATACGTTGAAGGAATTTAAGAAGTTATTTGGGTATTTATTGGAATATAAAAATGGTGTGAAAGAGTGAATATGATAGCATATAGGGTGGCCTTCGATAAGTGAGGTGAGTGACATAGTTGTAAATATTGAAAGAAAAATGTATATCCATGTTTTCGACTACAAAAAGGATCAAAAATTGAAAATTGTATCATATTAGAAATGATACAAGAAAATATTTTTTATAATGGATTTTGGATAAGTTTTAAGTTTATTTTGACCCTAGTCTTTTTAGTTTAACCCCAAGTGAACCCATTTTAAACTTAACTATGATAATTAATATTTACAGTTTTCAATACTAGTTTGGGTAAAAAACATGTTTGACATTTTAAATATTTTAAATCACTATGATTCCAAATATTAAATTCAATTTACAAAATTTAATATAGATAATTTTAAAATTTTAATTAAAAATGTATCACACATATGCAATGAATAACAGGTTTTCAAGAAGTATATTTTTCAAAAAAAAATATGATTTAACAATAACTCTCTGAAAAATAATAACTATTTTGTGAATAGAAATATATATTTATTTATATATAATATAAAAAATTATCTTAAAAAATTATACATTAGTTTATCTTTAAATTAATTGAAATAGATAATCATTATTCAATTTCAAAGGGGTTTTGAAAAACCCGCTTTTAAACGCAAATTTCTTCTTATTATAAAATCCAATATTAAGATGTTTAAAATGTAATTAAGTCGATTAAATATTATAAATAATAATTATTCTACCAAAATTCATACTATAAACATAATGGTAATTTTAAATTACTTAATTTATTGAAAATAATTGATATTTTTACAAAACTCTATATTCTCCACTATTCATGGAAATATCAATATTTTTAGAAAAATTAAAAAAAAATTCTCTTTAACTTTTTTTTAAAATTCGGTTTTAGGAACTTATTTTTATTTTATCAAATTATTTTTTTAAAAATTACGATAATTATTTATAATATTTTTCACCAAAAGAAATAAACCTTATTTTTGAAGAAAAATTGTTTTTGAACTATAAATTTAGATTAATAATTTTTTTTGACTATTTAATATGAATTTAACAATAATTTATTTTGAGTAATAAATATATAAATATATATATATATATATATATATATCATACAGTATTTAATAATATTTATACCCACCAAATTAATGGCTAAGTTATAAGGGTTAAATATTGAATGGGTTGTTTAAGATCAATGTGGATTGTGGAGTACGATATCGAAGATAATTCCCTTATTTTAATGTATACGGGTTTTACATACTTCTATTATTTAATAAATTATATACTACCAATTTGAAATTTTATTATGTAATAAAAGGTTTGACATTTGAAAATATAATAATTTTTTAGTCCAACACTGTAAAAATCATTAATAAAACATCCTCTATATAAGAGAAAACATATAGTACGAAGGTCAATTTGAATAATAAATAATAGGTTTTGAAAGAGGATAATATAGGTGGGAATGGAATATATGGAAATTGAATAAAAGAATAATTTCCAAAAGATTATATTGAGTTAGAGAGATCATTGATCATTAAAAACATAATGATAAATAAAAAGTTAATTACCCCAAAATCAAAAATAAAACAGGCATGAAAAAGCTTTTGATATCATTAGAAATGATTGTAATAAGATAAAATTTTGTGTTAGGATTATTTTTCTTGAGTTTAGGAATTAATTTACAATATATACTGATAGAATTAGAAAACATTCTTACATTATGAGTACAATTTCATACTTTTATCTATTTCCACCACAATCTCATCTTTTTCTCCAAACATTGAGTATTCAAGAAAATGTTTTCATTCTTAAAGAAAACAAATATCCCTTTTAAGGACCAATTTATTATAAAAGAGATAATAATGATTTTATAATTTTGTTTATATATTTACTAAAACCAAAATGGTAAGTATGTGGTATCATTTTTACCAAAATTGGTAAACAATCATATTCCAAAATAGTACATTAATCTCGAAAATTCAACAATAATACACAATGTTCAAACTAAATCATTAAAAAATAACCAAAATATTAACATGTGTTTTAAAATAAAATTTTATTACATTCCATTCATATTTTATGCCATAAAATATTGAGATATTTTTTTAAAATATCATTAATCGCCTATTCTAAAAATAACTTTCCAATTTTCTATTTAACAATACAATAAAACTTTTGTTCCAACAATTTACTCAATATGAAAGATCATATAATCCCTAAACATTATAAATTCCCTAAAAATTATTTCCAAAAATGTAAATGTGTGGTTGGAACGGGAAAACATGTCTATATAATTCACGAAATGTTACTAGATAGGATCTCAGATCAAAGCTCATTTCATTGGATTCGATTCGACTGGTTGTGGAGCCCAAATGGAGTTACAGATCCAAAGTTATGGCCACTAGAAGGCAGATTGTTTGAAATGGCCATCGAGGATGATTTTGTGCAAATGTATGGATTTGAATAGAAAAAAGTAATCCTGCACGCAAAAAGAGAATATTTAATGTAAAAAAGAGAATATTGTGTGAAAAAAGTAATTTTTCATCTGACCCCTCGAGTTAACCAATTACGCGCCAAAGGCGACGTCAAATTCCCCTTTGTACGAGCACCATCCACAGGTCGCGCAGAAAAAAACATGCACACTCAAATTTTTATGTGAACCACCTTTTAATGTTTCCACCAATAAATAAAAGTGCACCATTTTCTTCTATAGGGATCTGGAGGTCGTCCACTACTATATTGTGTGTAAGACCGCCTATTCTGCACTTATGTAGAATATAGGAACCCTCCACATTATAGTTTTCACGACAACGTCCCATATGGGTCCACATTCTCACATGACCATAGTGGTTTGACCCTCACCTGATCCCTTTTCTGCCCAAGGCATGTGCACAAAAAACCTCAAACATGCGCGCAAAACACCTCTTGCACACAAAACAAAAATATTTTCCCCAACCCCTTAATCTTGCATGAAACAGTGCTAGGATGCCCAATTTTGCACGCTCCTGTGCCATACAGTCCACCCTCGTGCACATACCATCTTACATGCAATAGTGTCCATCTATGTGCTCGCAGGTCCATACAGCGAGGGATGCCCCCCCCCCGCTCAGGATAACATTCAGGTTTCAACACCAACCATCCGGGCTGGTCCCTTCGCTATCGTCACTCAATCCCATGATAAATGTACGGTCTCAATGCGATGATTTCAGACCGGGACATCGATACTTTCCATTGTTCCCTAATGCGCACCCACCTTCCACCTCTAAAATACCATGATTTGAGACATTCCTCCACACACGATGAAACACCTTGAGTTGACATATTCCTCTTGGTTCATTTCCCATGTCATGAGTTGAGAGTCTAATCATCAATTCCCTAAGTACCTTGCGTCGAACTATTCCTCATGTTACTTCTCATAAACCCTATCTCTTGGCTCTTATGCTAGGTTGAACCAGAAAGGGCCTCCATTGTGTAAGTCCCAAAACTAGTCATTTTTATGTGCCTTATGCCTAATATTATTATATATATGACTTTAAACTATATTACACCTAATATGCCTAATATATGATTCCTCTTTCTCCAAAAAAAGATCCCATATGCACCAAGTATATGATGCCAACATTCTACACCACTTGACAATAAACAATAGAATTACCAATCATTTAACTATATGATGCCTCTTTCTCCAAACAATATATTCCATATGTGCCAAGCATAAGAGTCCAATAGTCCTCTCTATTTTTCTTTAAACTATAGTAATCCCTATGTGACAAAAATAGGATTCCTCTTACTCCAAATAAAAGATGCCTTATGCGCCAAGCATAAGATGCTACTATTTATATCTACAAGACTTTAAACTAAAGGATTCCCTATGAGTCAATAATAGGATGCCCCTTGTTCCAAATAAATATGGAATATGTGAGAGATATAAGATACCCCATTCCATGATTACAATTGCCTAGTTTCAAGAGCATTGGAATCCATTCAATCATTCCATCACTCCAACTCATTCTTTCTATGTCCAATATTAGGATCTTCATCTGATTTCATGTTTGGAAGGACCACCTAATGGCTTGGTCCCATTCCACCTCATCTCACCTACTATTGTTTCCCAACACCCCCTGAATAATTTGGAAGACACTTTTGAGTCAGATCTTGTGTTTCAAACACGGTCAACAGTCGACCCTCATTTGTTTGTCCCCATTTTAGGCTAATGAGATATGGATGTTTTTGATTTCAACATGTTCAATGGTTACCCTCTATTTTCACTCCACACTTTCCATGTTTGGAATGTCAGGTATGTGATTTACACTTTTCATCTTCCTTTATTCGGACTGATTCCAACGCCCTTGGTGTTTCCCCGATTTTGCACTAGTGCATAGGTGTAGGCCCCAATTTTGTGCCTCAACCCAAATGTGGGTTGGGATTCCCTCATGGCCGGGCATGTGGTGGACACCAGGGTAGCTTCTTGTGTAACCCCATTCACCATTTCTTCCCCATAGCGGCACCCGGGAAGCTTCCATGTGTAAGCCCCCTTCACCATTGCCACTTCATTGCGGCACTCGAGAATCTTTCTTGTGTATGCCCCATACATCACTACCACCCTATAGAAGCACTTGTCCATCTTCCTCACATAACCCCCATCCTCTATTTCTTCTCCAAAGAAACACAAGGGAAACATTCTTGTGTAAGGCCCATACACCATATCCACTCTATAGCGGCACCCGAGAAACATTCTTGCATAATCCCCTTTCACCATTACCGCTACATAGAAGCACCAAGGAAGCTTCCTTGCATATGCCCCATCCACCATAGCCTCTCAATAGATTCACCCAAGTAGTTTCCTTTTTCAAGAAACATATTCTGTTGCTACTCCATAGTGGAACCTGGGAATCATTCATGCATAAGCCTCTTTTATCATTGATGCTCCATAGCAGCACCCGATAAACTACCATGTGTTTTCCCCATTCACCACATTTCCTCCACAGTGGAAACCAAGAATCGTCCTTGCATAATCCTCAATCACCATTGATGTTATATAGTGGCACTTATGTAGCATCCACACGTAATCCCCACCCACCGTTGCCTCTCCATAGTGGCACCCATGAAGCTTCCATGTATAAGCCCCATTCAACATCTTTTATGGCCGGACCGCTACAACATGATTGTCCGGTCTATAGTTTCCTCTTGTTTCTCACACCAAGTATGAATAAAATGAGCTTAGAGTACACATAGAACATGGAATCCTCTCTAGTATACCTTATAGTATAATCCCCAAGACCCACTTCTGAACTTCATGGACATTGATCCTTTCCAAGGAAAGGTACGTAGGTAGCCTCCCTGAGGATCAAGCCCAATAACTACTTGTTTTGTCCCCTTTACTTCTGTTCAACATCATCCCGCGTGACGTTAAAATATATCCTCCACACCCAACTACATGGACATTGATCATTTACAAAGAATGACATGTAGGAATCCTCTACGAGGTTCAAGCCCAACACCTGCTAGTCCCGACCAATTCAGGTTGGTACACCAACCCCCTTCCTGAACTACATGGACATTGATTCCCTATCTCGGGGATATGTAGGAAGCCTCCTTGAAGCTCAAGACCATCATCCATGTCTCAAAGTGGTCTCTCATTCAAGACTTTGTGTCTCAAGAAGATCATACCCTTGCCCGAAGGTTATATTTCTTCTAGGTCCTATCCATGCATCCATCCTTATAGGTCACCTCCTCAGGTGTCCCATCACCTCACCAAACAATGCGGACTATGATTAACTACCACAGGGATACATAGGAATACTCTTTGAGACTCATTACAAACATCACTATTGCTCTTATGGGGGTTCCATATCATTCTCCATCCAATTTCAATAATACATATCATTAGTTATTCTTACTTGGGATGCCACATCCTGGTGAGACCAGGTCATCCAAATTCTCACTTCACTTAGTAGCAATTGGGCTACTAAATATGCATTATCCCCATCACCAGTGCTACCTCGTGAGGTTTCACCCATCTGATCTACTCTGATCAGTGTTCTGATCTGTCTGATCTATCTCTACAAGTAATTAAACTCACAACCTACCTCATGTTAATCATGAGATGCCTAAAGAAAATCTTAGAAGACTCACATTTTTCATAAATTCCTCAGCAAGATGTTAAACTCGTTGCATACGCCGTGTTAAACATGGAAAGATGGGGAAAACCTCAAATAAATAACTCTAGTATATGATAACATACGGATGATGTGGGATTCCATGGGTTGATAACCCTTAATATGCCCTCTTATGACGAAGAATATAGGTTCCCAGATTTCCACACATCTTGAGATACCCCGACATGCCAGATGTTGTCATGTACTCTGACTGAAGGTTTCTACCATGTCAAGACCTCATGGAATGTCCTGAAGAAATTCGTGTAATTAACCAGCATCAACAATGATATGAAATTAATAATTAGATTCATGAAACACGACTCAAATATTTAATGGAGACCCAGACCGGGTTACAAGTTCAAAGGAGGAATCAATAGAAGGAGAAACCAACATCCCATAATCCCATTTTGATCATGGAGCAAACATCCCTGAATAAGGGATAGATATCGCCCGCATTTGGAATGCATAAGTGCGGGGAAATAATCAGTGTGTCCTCCATAGATGGATGCATGCCCCAGTGAATGAGTCAGAAACATGTTTACATCATGTTAATCCAAAGATTTACATGTAGTTAAAACTGTTAAAATGTCTCAATAAATGTCATTAATCAATTTAAGATATCATCAATGCAACCTCAAAGGGGTGTCTAACAAACTTAATATATGATCATCCTTAATCCTATAGATCAATGATGGTATCCTTGACTCTGAATATATCCTCACATGGAAAAATCTAAATCTCCAAAGTTATCTAAACACACCTTTGATACAAACTATAAAAACACAGAACACATACTCCCATATCCACTACTGGAATCATAATCATTAAATTTTAGGAATTGAAACTAATAAAGGTGAACCAATTATCTCTTCCCAAAACATTAAATATCCAAACTAAATATTTGAAAACTTATATTCTTTGGGGACCATTTAGGTATATAGTTTTAGATAATTAGTAAAACATCTTTCATAAAAAGTACCCATATATTTAAAAGATAATTTCTCTCAATTCACCTAGATTTTATAATTTCACATTAATTAATCATCATTATCATCTATATTGTATCCTTCTAATAATAATTCATTAAAAATTCATTCTTGATAACACGGGGAAAAAGAAATAGAAGTAATGTGATCTAAAATAAATTTTAAGGGTAATTATTATAAATTAAATGTCATCAATGATAATAAGAAGGACCTAAGGGTATGACAATATAATCAATGTTCTTGAGAGAATAATAACATTAATGTTACCCATATATAAAAAAATCACCAATTAGGAAACATGGAATAAGCCTTAAACAAAGGAAAGAGTCCTACAAATCAATAATCATGAGACATATGATATCAATATTCATTAACAAGATAATTATTAACACATTTTGAATCAAAGATAAAATGTGTTGGTATCCTTGAATATCAATATCACAATACCCTTACTGAATCCTTGCAATTGGAATAACCATAAGACTGGCATATAGTATGTTTATCTTGATTACATAATCATTACCCTTTACATTCGAGTGTTATCTTGGCATACCCATCACATAAACTATATCCTGGTCATTTATTTATATCTACAAAAACAATCATGTAAGGTATGTATATGACATATGATGATATATAGGTACACCCATTATATAATAATGATTTAGAACCATAAAAAATGTCTATATAGCTTTCGTTTATTTGTAAAAATCATAGAACAAATCATTATTCCTTTTATAACAAGATTAAACCATGGAATGGAAATGGGTTTCTTGTCAATATCTATAAAAAATATTAACCCATGTAATGAAATGAGTTATATAATAATTTATTTGAAATTTTATTTACTCATGGAAAAGAAATCAGTTCTTAATAAGAACATTGAAATGGTATTAACTTGTGGAAAAGAAATGGGTTCTATAAAAATATATTTGAAATATGATTAACCAGTAGAAAATAAATGTGTTCCATAACAATCTTCTTGAAAAATGATTAACCCATGTGTAATAAATAGGTTACATTACAATATTTTTCAGAAAATGACTAATACAGATATAAGATGAATGATGACGGAATCATTAAATATTATCCACATTAGAGGTAATTAACGATAATGTTATTTAAAATTTATGAATAGGAATACTATCAAATTTACAAATAAGGAATTTTCAGGAAAATTAGATCTCCATTTTGAAAATCACTTAAAAAAAATTTAAAAGATATTATGAAAATACTTTTCATTAAAAATATACATGGAAACATATAAATGATGAATTTAAAAAAATTATTTTTTTCTTGAGGACTAAATCGATTCATTTAGAAAAAAATACTTTTTTTAAACATGAAAAGAAATAAATCATTTTTTTAAAATATTATCTAAAAATTAGAAATGATGATTCTAGGAAAATAATTTTCAAGATAGATAGAAATTACTTTCAAGTTGTACACATTATAATAATTATTACTTTCAAATTTTCAGTAAAAGAAAAATATGAATTGTTTGAAAAAAAACAAAATGAATCCTATAAAAAAATTAAATGTTAAAAATGTGTAAATATATATTCAATATACAATTTTATGTATTTTTAAAATATTTTTGATATTTTTTTTAAAAAACATTCTTTTGGATGAAAAATAGGTTTCGAACAAATTTAAGAATTCAGATGATTTTTTATAGAAATTTCTTTTCAATACTACAATATATAAAGGGAGGAAATAGATGGGAAAATATTATATTCATTACATTAATATTGGAGAATAAAATACATTGGTTTATTGATATATTTATCAAAATATATCACCATTATAAATATATAAAAATATTCCATATAAATGATGAGATTGATCATAAAACCCTTATTACATTGTCAACATTGAATCATACTACCCATGAAATAAGAACATTAATTGAAATGAAAATTGTAATTAATATAAATAAATTAATTATAAAACATTGTAAATGGTGTATATATTCACATTATAAAACAAGATAGGTTCAGGGCATAATTTATGTCCAAAAGATGACAAATTGAGACCACAATCCCTTACCTCTTTAGTAACATTTGAACAATAAACCCTATGAAATTGATATACCCAACTGGATATGTTAATACACATAATTTTTAGAATAATACTAATAAAATAGATTCATTGGAAGTATATTCACCATATAAAAAAAATAAGTGGTGGATATGGAATTTGACTTATAAAAGTAAGAAGTGAGAAGAAAATCCCCTATCTCAAGAACATAATTTTCTTCTATGTCCATTAAATCCAATATTATATTATTAAAAAAATTATATATTTTCTTAATATACTTTTAATATATTAATATATTAAATATAATTATTAATTTTATTTCATTTAAATTAAATAGTCAAAAACCAAAGCAGTTAAGTCCGCCTCAGGTGTTTTGAGGATGTTCAGTTCATTATTTCATTACATAATTGGTGTATTGATCGTAGTCAAGGAGGTAATTGATAAAACATATAAATATTAATTATAATTATTTAATTTTAATATTTATTAATCTATTATAATTTTATAAATAATCATGGTAAATTATTATGAATAAATAAATACTTTATGAATATGGAGACAGGAGGTCATACACATGCATGATTAACATTAAAAAAATTCGATGATCATTATAAGAAAATTAATATATTATTTTTCCTTTATATAATTTTCATATTATTATATATAACATTTTATTACTATATATATCATCTTTATTATGTGGTGATGAACAAAAAAATCGCATCACTTCACGGAGGCAGTAGTCCACATGTACATGGACAACACGATCAATTTTCTATGAAGAAATTAGATGATATATTATCTTTTTTAAAAGATATACATGTCATTATTATAACTATAATTTATTTGATATCATATATATTTATTAACATTATCCTTATTTCCTTCTTTGTACATCAAATGGTAAAAATGAATCACATCACTTTGCAAGGCAGAAGTGTGTTGTACACACGAGCGACATTATCGTATCAAACATGGAGTGATAATTAAGATGGTAAATGTGATATAATAACTACATAAGTATAAATATGTCATCAATGTCATATATATATATTTTAACTAAATAATTATATCATTACATTAGAGGTGATGATGGAAAATGAATGTCATCGGTCTGTGAGGTGGTAGTCCACCTTATACAAGAATGATGATTTCATATCATGTTTGGTGGATGAGGATATGTATTTTGATAATGAAATTAATATAATACCATATCAGTAAATAAAAAACAATTTATTTTATTATACTATAAAACATTTAAAATATTGGAAGGTTTTGTAAGAACAAGAGAGAAAATTGTACAGTTTTTAATTTTACAACTTCTTGGACAACCTCTTTATGATTATACCTAATGTTTTCCAAGAATGACATTATGAATGTTAAAAGAATAATCAGATAAGGGGAAGGAAAATTTTATGTTTTTTTCCATGTCTTTTCTAGATAATATTTGTTCTATGGTGTGATGATAAGAGGAGAGGGGGTGGCTTTTATAAGTGAGGTGAGTGACACACTTGAAATTTTTTAAAAGAAAAATCTATATCCTTGTTTTTACCATGAAAATGGATTAAAATGAACCATTATTGAGACTTAAAATTATAAGGACAAAATATAGACATAAAAATTATTTTTGACATCTCTTTATGTCATTTTTATCGTTATAATTTTAGTTTAACTCATGGTAAACTTGTTTTATCTTTAATTGTATAATTATTTTTTAATGATATAACTATTAATTTGGGGGAAAATTATGTTGAAAATATTATATAATATGAATTATTATAATTTAAAACATGAATATTTTTTATCAAATTCAAATTAATTAATTTTAAAAATTTATTTTTAAATTAATCAGGAAGATGCGATGAAATAACTAGTTTTCAAGAAGTGAATTTTTCATGAAAAAGATATTATTTTATTAAATATACGACTAATAATAATTACTGTTATAATATAAATTAATATTTATTTATAAAAAATCTATAAATTTTATTTAAATCATTATTTATTAGATTTTTTTCGTAATGCATTAAAATCAAGAAGCATTATCAATTTAAGAACATCTTTCCGAAAAAACACATTTTTACACCGAGAAATTTACTTATACTAAAATCCAATATAATGAATATTAAAATGTAATTAATTTTAATAAATATGCTAATGAAAAAAATACATTACTTAAAAGAAATAATTTTCAAAACATAATATTGCTTTTAAAATACTTATTATTCTGAAAATAAATTGCATTTTTAGAAAAATTTTATTCTCCAATATTCTATGAAAATCATTATTTTTTGAAAAATCCAAAATTTTAAAACCACGTTAATTTTAATTTTATGAATCATAAAATAATATTACTTTTTTATAATATATTTCCCAATAGTTCCAAATACACATTATTATATTTTCTCACAAAAATCAATAAAAACGTTTTTATAAGAAAAAATATTTTTGAAGAATAAATTCACTTTACAAAAAATTGATTGATTATTTATTAATAATTTATTTAAAATTTATATTGTTATTGACATATATATATATATTTCATAATGTTGTATTACTATTAATACACACTAATTTATTGGCAATGTTATATCAATTATATGTTTCATGCATCGTTTAGTCTCTGCATTGCAGCTCAAATGTGATGATGAACATAATGATAATATTTTATGTCTCGGGATTTTAAAATTGAAGATTAAGGTATAGATATGAAATAATTTATTATGAAAATTAATAAATTACCATCTTATGACTATTAATAATTTGGTAGTTTCACAATATAGGAAATATCCTAAAAACTAATCTTTCATGAGGGTAGAGAATGATATAATATTCTTAGAACTACAATGGATAAACATGGGAATAATAATGTATGGAATGAAATCCTAGATTTCGCAAATCATTTCTTAACCATCCATTCCCTATAAGATTACGAAAACTAAAAGGGGTATTTCATAGATACAAAATATGTTTATTTCTATAAGAAATAGAAAATTCTAAAAGCTCAAAATTAATGAAAAATGAGTTTTGGGTTTTGGGTCATGTGTATGTATACCATCGAAGATAGAGATATATATGTATATGTTTAATGATGAATATAACATAACATTCCCAATCTTTCTATAGAAAAAAATTATTTATAAATATTTAAAAGAGAACTATGTGAGTTAAATTATAAAAAAATTGATTGATGATACACATAGATGTTATAGATATATCAATAATTGAAGGAAGAAATAAAAAATTACATAGAGATTATGGAAAAATTAAACTTACCGAAAGGGAAATTGGAGAACAACATAATGTATTGTTAGATGGGTAATATTAATATATCAAATGAAAATAATTCTATATTAGTTATGGAGGATTCTCTAAGAAATACTACAAAATTCATCACAATTTGATAAAACTTGTTACTTTATCCTGATGGAATAATATAAATCAAGGATGTAGTGAGTCTTTATGTAACTCTACTATAAGTTGTATGTAATTGGGATATGTGATTGTCCTTAAATAACTGGAAACTTATTTAACACACTTTGAACAAATATTTTAACTTTAGTATAGTCTATCACCCCATTAATAGATGAAAATATGAAATGACCATATTTTCACTTGAGGATATTAATATATTATCGCTTATAGACATTATTTAAGATTGGGATCCATATATTAATTTGGGAAATGTAACATATAATAATATTCCATTTAATCATTGAAATAGATAATTATGAAGGCCTATGTGGTAAAAGATGTAGGACACATATTTTGTGGGATTTTGTTGCCAAACATAAACTATTCAGAACTGAACTAGTTGAATAAATGGAAGAAAATTTCCTAGCAATTCAGTAATACATTAGAGAAACTTAAAATTAGTAGAAGTTTTATGTTGTAAATCATTGATTGGAACTATAATTTTAGGTTATGGATAAATTTTTCTTCACATATCTCCTAGTATGTGACTCATGTGGATTTAAAAAAAGGAAAGATAATTTATATATATATTGGACCATTTGAGGTACTTGATGACATATGATTTGTGGCCTATCAACTATAACTCCCACAAAACATGTCTTAGGTTCATCAATTATTCCTCATTTACCTATGGAATATTTACATACCAGATATCGTAAATGTAATAAATTTTGAGGTTGTATGAAGAGAGAATGAAATTTCTTATGAGGATCATTGTTGAAGTTCATATAATGTTGAGACAATGTTTTAAAAACAATAAAACGCACCTTATCAATGAGAATTTATTGAAACATTAGCTTGAAAAAGAAACATATGAAACTAAAGAAGACATTATATAAAAACATACTAATCCATCTAAATCATAACTTTTTAAATTAAATTTTGATGGAGAAATTTCCTAAATAAGGAAGTATTTAATTTCCTAGACTATTATTAATGATGTTTTCTTTCTAAATATATTCATTTTTTACATTTGGTAACTAATTAAAATATAAAACTCATACATCCTAACATTAAAATAGTACTTTATTTATTAAATTAATTCAAAAATTAATTTTATAAAATAATTAAATCTATAAAAAAATAAATATTTACAATGTAACTGTACATATAGAATATAAAATAACTAGAATAGTGGAAATTGGACAATCCTGGTATCCTAGATTTATCATACTCATGAACAACACTGTAAATGACATACAAAACATTAGTAATTTTGTCAATTTTTTAAAAACAAACAAAATATATAATATAAAATGTATTTGAGTAAATGATTAAGTACAGATATTTATAATAAATCTATATCTTTTTACCTAGATATGAATTCATAGTAGATGAATATCAAAAAAACCTTAAAACACATTCCTAGTGATAATTAAGGTATAATGTCATTGGATATTAGATACAAAATATTATATATTCATGAAATAAATTCAATATCTCTCATAGAGATTTCCCCACATTGTTCTTTTCTCAATCAAATTCCACATAATATTTTATTCAGAAATTTGGGATTGGAAATATTTAAAACAGTGAGCTAATATGCCCAGTTACGGTAAACAAAGGAGTTATCAATGATCAAATAAAAATAATATGATAATAATTTAATGATAACATGTGGTTAATATTTTAAAACCATATCCTTCAAATCATAGATCATAATACAATATCCTTGAATAAACCATGAAAGCTCAAAATACATTAATCACCAAGGAATCAATGAACATGCTCCATGAGAGAATAAAACTATCCAAAGAATGTGGTAAAACATATGGTTATAACATTGTGGACATTAATAAATATATAGGGGTAAAATATTTAAGTCTAATACATGAAACCTTGTCTTCTCATAAACATATGGACATAAAACTTGGGTCACACATAAAATTTTTATAATTAATTGAGGTTCACACATAATACATTTACCTTATGGGTTTTACTTCATTTCCCAATGTATTAGAGAGATATATAACTCCATTACCACCCATAACATAATAATAATCCATTCATATGTTTTCCATATGATCATAAAATATTAATAATTTCATAACTCATTAAAAATATATAGGTTTCAAAATCATTTAATCATAAAATAACCCATGGAAAAGATTCAGGTTTCCAAAAACCCCATATTAAAAATAATATCCATATATAGAATCAATAAAGGATGTTTAACAATATTAAATCCCTAGTAATTATTATGTGACATCAAGTAATGTCATATTAGATGGAAAAATCCTTTAAAATATCACTTATAACATTTATTTGAGAAAATACCATTTTTACATTTAAATCAATTATTTAAAATTTTTTTTTTTGAAATATTAAGAAAAATATTTTCTTTGAAATGAAACTTTCAAATCATGTAAATAATGTTAAAAATAATTTATTGGTCATAAAGTAGGAATATTTGGTTCATTCTGTATAATTAAAAGAAACATTCATTCAAAACCTTAGTAAAAAATGTCAAAAAGTACCTCAGTAGGAAAACGATAAAAATGTTCATTTAATTTTTTTTAAATCAAAATCATTTTTAAAAACTACATTAAATTTTTTTATAAAAAATATGATTATATTTTTAAAACATATTTATTAAAAATGAATATGTAACATTTTTTTACAGAAGAGAGAAATAATGTTGATTTTACTTGAAATCATTCATTTGGTCTCTCGAGTTAATAAATATAGAAAAATGAAATAAATACATGTAATATACTAAAAAATATATATAGGGGTATAAATTTAATGAGTTTATTGGTAGGTTTAAAATTAAATTTCATCATCATAAACATAATCATAATCAATACTATTATGCAATGAGATTGAAACATAAAACCCTTACCACTTGGTATCATTAGAATAATAAACCCCATGACAAAATAACATTAAATTAATATTTAGGATATATTATCATACAGATATTCATGGTATAACATGAAAAATAACATTTATTATCCATTCATAAATGTAGATAGGTTTATAACGTAACATATTTAAAATAGAAGACAATTTGAGAGGATAAACTCCTACAATGAGTTCCACTGTATTCCAAAGCACACTATTCTCCTCTTCTTTGATAAGATTTAATTTGATATGTTATTGAGGATCCTTGGAGTAAAATTTCTAAAATTATGGCATCCCTATTTCAATTTTCAGGAATATTAAATGATAATTAGATAGGTGTTAGATGATCTAGAAGGGTTACGGTGGAGTAAAGATGAGAAATGAGTAGTGTAATTTTATGGGGGTGGGAGAGGTAACACTTTTAGCTTCTAAATATATAGAAATATGATAAATTTTTTCTGAATAAAAATGCTCCAAAATTTCAATTAACTTAAATAATATAATTCTATTATTAAAATAATACCACCTAAATAAATTTGGTTTAATGTTTTATGTTAGTTTAAAACTATATTTATGAATAACAGTTTGGTAATCCAATTACAACCTTAACAAAAATAAATAAATTCAATATTAAAGGGTTAATAATTTATCATATATAGTAATATTTCTCATAAATGTACAATGGATGATATTTTAAAACATATTCTATTCACTTGGTGGAATATAATATTTTTTCAAATTATAAGTCATTTAATATATTATTATTTATTATTAAATATTATTAATTCCAATTTTTGAACTATTCATTTAATTTGACTTTAGATACGTAAATAAATAATTGGAATTGAATATAATACAATTACATATCACCAATATTTTATATTTATCTTAAAAATTCATGGAAGAAATTTATTCATTAAAATTGGTTTACTTATAAATTTTTTAATATTAGTTATTTTATTTTTCTACTAATTAAATAAATTATATATTGGCATTTCAGAAAAGTTTAAGGTAATTGTTAAATAAAATATAATTAATTTATAATTATAAAAAATAATTTATATTTCAAATAAATAATTATCACCAAAGTTATTAGGTTTTTATCTTACATTAAAAAGATTTGAGTTTTTAATGTAAATAGATTGATATTTTGTATTGATTCAATCCATAAATTTATTTAATGACCATAAACAGTTATATATATAACTAGGTGGACCTATATTTAATTATTCAATATATATTAATGAATTATACTCATCCAAAAGGATAAAATAATGTTCTATGATTATTTTTATCCTTATCATATTCTTTTAACATTAATTAAATGATTTCCCCCAACCATGGGGATAATATTTAATACTGAAGAAATTTCTAATAAATCAGGGTCCTATTTAATAAATTTTATCCACTTAATTATAAATATGGTATAAATATGTAATTACATTTTATAAATATTTTATAGTAATTAGTTTAAGATTAAATCAAAATATAGGACAATAATAATTTTTTTAAAAAAAAATCATTTTAATGTATAAAAATATTTTCATACCAAATTAAATCATGAAATTTATTACAATGTTTTTAATTAGTTAATAATAATTTAAGATAATTAATTTTTCCTTTAAATCATTTTAATATAAACTGAAACTTTTTATATTCTTGATAAAAATATTTTTCAATACAAATCGGTAGTCCTCACTATTCACTAGACAATTAATATTTTAATAAAAATATTAAAATTTAACACTATAAGAATTTTTATTTGATGATTTCAAAAATTAATATAATTTTATAAAATAAATTTTTTAAACTATTAGGATGTTAATTTCAATATTTTCTCAAAAAAAACATTACCAAATATTTTTGAAGAAAACATATTTCTTTGAATAAAAATATAAATTTAAAAATAATTAAATGATTGTTTCATAAGAATTTATAAATAAATTTATATTGAATAGTAACATTATATATATTTCAAAATGTTTTAAATTTATTCAAACCCACAAATTCAATGGCTGGGTTATAATAGTCCAATTTAAATAATAATATATCATGGCTTCTTTACGCACTGTGTTGTGTGTCACATTTGTAATCAAACATAATGTATTGTATTTTAAAATTTATGGTTGTTACATTCACCGTAATTTTATAAAATTAATCTCAATAATTTAATCATATGATAATTAATTAATGGATTATCATTCAAAAATACATTTTTGTGAAATCCACATCATAAACGTGTTAATAAATGCTGTATCCTAAAATGAGTGGATGATAAATACAAAGGTCATATAGAATAACCAAAAAATTGATTCCAAATAAGTTAAAATTCATGGATGGTGAAAATATTGAAATCTTGAAAAAAACAAATTCCCAAGAACCAATAGCGATTGATATAAAAAATTGTTATGAGAATGTTAACCATGACACAAACATAAATTTATAATGGGTTAAAAAATAATTGATTCATCAGAAAAGAAATAAAATGTATAATGGTTTTATTTTATGATTGTATCTTAAAATTACGAGGGATTAATTTACTATCAAAATAATCCAGTCAAGAAAATATATTTTCTTGATTTCATTTAATTTTAAAAAAAAATCCATCATTTGGTCGCACTTCAATCATTTCCACTCTTATCTCATCTATAACCCCAGAAAATAGATATTAAAGATGAATTATTAATGCCTAGAGAACTAAATTGAATTTCATAAAATTTCAGTATCTATAAATAATTCATTATAATGATAAATATTTACCAAAACTAAAATGTTTGTCATGTATTATCCAATTTAGAAAAACACAATGAGATAATTACTAAAAAAATAACACCCAAAGTTAATCTTAATACATTCAATAAATGAGTAATTTTAAGAATGCTAAAAAATTTTGTGACCAATTTTCAATCACAAATATTGAAATGATTTTATCTTATATCCTACAATGATAAACATAAAATATATCCTGGTAAAACATTAATCAATCATAATGCCTCATACTAATATATATATATACCCTAATCACTTAAAAAAAGACAAAATAAAATCACATATCCTTCCAAAAAAAATTCACCCATTATTATTAAAATATAATCCTAGCATAGTAAAAAACATTTCCATTATAAATTTGGTTTCATCGTTTCACTAATAGAATATCATTGGTTTATTCAGAATAAAAAATGTGATTCCCATATTCTAGAATTTATATAAGGAATGAATATAAATTCATAGAATAACATCAGGATTCAATAAAGTGGGAAAAATATGATTTCTAAGGGCTAATTCATACAAGAATTAACATGAAATCCGGAATAATGGAGTGTGGGATAAGTGTTATTTATTTATCATAATTATGATTAGCTATTGTGATTGAATAATCTTTCTCAAAGCCTGAATGTCCTGAAGGACTTATGTTTTTTATAATCCCCATTTTCTAGGTTGAATGGGAACCCATACATGGGCCATTGGCTACGTGACATTACAGGACCCAAGGGTCTTAAAACAATTCAACTTAGACTATGAATACTTGAAACTACCCCTCCCCAGCATCTTCATCTTGAACAACACTCCACCTTTGTATGATTATTTAACTATATACCATGTGAAGGGATGCGCAAGCCTGGTTCCAATAGAAAAATTCGAACCCTCTCATTATTCCATGTTTGATTAGATCTGCTCTGGTAAATGTGCCTCCTATGAATCCTCATATAGGGAATTGTTCCTTGTAATTAATTTTGGCACATCTTCAATTCAATTGTCTGGATTCCCTTGAGGTGGAATAAAGGCCTTTAGGTGGCTTGAAATCTTTATTGTCCTGAAGGCCTTGGGTGGCGCAATGTCCTTGAAGGACTCAAGGACCAAATCAGTGGCCCAAAAGACCACATGGGTGAATAGTTCCAGTTGTTACACTACTAAATAGTACATATAGTATTTCATATTTTTTTCCATTTTCAATTATCATCAATAGTTTCTGTTGATATTTATCCTCATTATCTATTATACTGTTGAATAGATTCACATAATGGAAAAACTTCTTGCATCTATAACAGAAATGTGGGGGTGGTGTATTCTATTTAACACTCTCTCTAATAATTCTATTGGCTTTCTTCTTTACATCACCTTGACATTATTTTTCACAATTTTCATTATTCACATGCTTGAAATATCTTATTGTCCCATTCAAGAATTCACCTGAGTGATCCTTCCCACATATTTATAAATTAAGAAGTTGATATTTATTTTCCCTATAAAAGATATGCATCTAGAACTAGATGAAACTCAATGTTCCATTTTATATCACACTGATCATGTGGGTTTAAATATTCCATTCCCATTTTGAGTTCCTAAAAAATTATTTCTTCATAACTTATATAGTACCTTATGGCTAATATCGTTTGAAGACTCGGTTTAAAACCCCTAAATATTTAATCTGTTGTTTTTTAGGGATGATGAATAAACTAGAATCATCCTTGTATATCTTTTAAAATTTTACCTATAGGTCCCAATGGATTATTCTCCCTTTTTTCTCATGTTAAATTAATTCCATATCCCTTTGTTCATAAAATATAAGGGGATTACTTATTAATAAATATCCTCTTAAACTCATCCCATTCTATAAGATCTGAACTATTTATGGAGATGCCTTTAGCTATCTTTTAGGTAGTAAACTATACTATTTTGGATATAAATTTTTTTTTGGATAAAATTTCTATTTTCCATGTGAAATCGGAGAAATTGGGAATCCAAATAGGCTATTAATTGTTAGAACATAGTTAGAGAAAACCACCCGTTTTGGCCTAGGAAACCATGAAACCTATTTAGAGAAATAGGGGTGGCTCACGGTTGGCACATGTTTTGAATAAACATGTGGTCACCCTCTCACATACTATAAAATCACAAATATGATTTATTTTCATGGTTGGATAACAGTTTTCCAACCCATGTGTCTTTTTTAGAGTAAGTATACACACAAAATATGAGGCTTTAGGTTCTGTTGTACAATTTAGTAAACCATATTCTCTATCCCAGGAAACCGTGTGTGTGGTTTTTAATTTCTCTGTGAAATTATATTAAAATTTCCAAGCCCCTTGGTATCAATCCTAATTCAACAAGAATGACAACTAAAATTTTTCCTTCATTTTTGGGACCTCTTATATGGATTACAAGGCTTATTTAACTCATTTTTAGTGAATTAAAGATCTAATCAATATACATGAACCTCTTCTAGTATGTAATACCTTCTCATATGGTTTCCTTTCTCTATATCCCTCGTTTATCTTTCATAATAAAGAGGAATGTTTTCCTATAATATAGCTAGTTTTTTATCTATGTTTAGATATATCTTATTTATTTTGATATTGAACTAAGTTTTTGGTTCTATATCTCATTCATTATTGTGATATTTATCATTACACTATAATTTTAGGAATTCTTCTTTGGCGAATGCTCATCAAAGTTCATGAGGCAGGTAGTATAAATGTCTATTCTCATTGTCTTGAATATTAATTTCATGTATATAGTCGTGGAATTCCATTTCCACATATTCAAAATCAATTTTTAATTTAATTAATTAATTTTTTAATTAATTAATGTGATTGGGAATGTGATAAAATATCTGAGATTAAAAATTTGTTTACTAAGGGGATTTTTAATTGGTTTACAATGGGAATCAAAGGATATTTTTCATAAATTTTAAGTTCTAATGGATCATATGGGTAAATATTCATAACTGGTTTAATGGTGATATGATTATAGTATTCCCTATTAATAATGTGATCATAAATGATTGAATTGATTGTTGAAATGGGACACATTTATGTGAAGGATTGACATGATGTTTAATGATGATTAAACTTATTATATGTGAAATATGTGATATATATCATATTGTGATATATGTTCTAACTACATGTGCGGGACAAGGAATGATGATTCAAAATCCCATATATGATAACTATGAGTGTGAGACATGGACTAATGCTTCAAAAGCACATATTTGATGACAATAAGTTGGGGGATAGGGACTAATGCTTCAAATACCCAATGCTGATAGACATGGTGTTGTTTACCAAAAATTATTACATTGGTCTACGTTACCATGAATACAATATATTAAAATTTAATTAAATGGATAATGGAAAGAAATTTTATAATGAATTATGATTCCATATGTGACAAAATTCACACTCTAAAATTGACCAAAGAAATATTTAATAGATCAATATTCATCATAAACCCAGGTAATTTATATGGTATATTCAATAAGATGAAAGGTGATAAATACTTACTTTATTGTACTATATTATTTATATAATAGCATACACTATGATCGATAGGATATTTTTGTAGATTCTATTGGTGGAGGCCTACTGAGTTTTTATCACACTCTTGTTGGGATTCCTGATCGGTACCCCAATAGAAGACATGCTATAAAGATAGGATAATTGAATGATCCCGATTTTTGAAATATTATTGGGATAGAGGACAGATGGGGGAACTAGAAATGGTGTCAGGACCCACTTGGGAGTTTTAGTGTGTATTTATTTTGGTTTTTCATTAGACACCTAAGATGTATATGAAATGAGATGTCTACTTATTTGTTTTTGAAATTGTATTCATATTTTGGGAATCATGTGATAATGGAATTTTTTGGTTAATGGTTATTATGATTTGGTTATTCTTCATTTATATCAAAAAAAATATTTCTTTTATAAATAGGATATAGTCTACCCATGTTATATATTTTACCCTCCCTAGATGTCGTCAACATCTGGAATATGCGTTGGTGGGCTTGAAGTCACATAGTGAACTGGCTTCGGGAACTAACATGTGTTACCTGGGTGAGGATGATATAAAGTATTATTATAATAGGTATTCAATAAATTTATTGTGTTTAACAATTTGGGAAAGGTATACATAAGACTAGAATTGGTCAATCATTGGTTACAAACTCTTTCATGGGAGCAGATAACCCATTCCTAGGGGGAAAACCCAAGAACCCGAGTTGGAATTGGTGTTATTAATGTTTGATATTATATATGGATATTATTTCACATCTAGTGATGCACATATTTTGGGATGTTACTATTGTTTTTAGGATTTTAATTCATGGAATTGTATGGCAGCGATGTTGAACACGCATTCCTTAATCTAGGAAATTGGATTCTTTATGTTACATTCATCTTTTTAGGAACACAAAGAAAAGTAGGGTTTGGGGTGAATTTTTAAATGAAAATAATTTTGATTCTTCAAAAATTATAATTAATATTATTATTGATATAAAATTGGGAAATTTTAAATGATGAAAACTGTGAAAATTTAAAATGAAAAAATGGGTTTTTGATGGGAAATACAGAAATTAGAAATGGTGTTTACCTGTTTCTATCCATGAACAGGATGACGGATGGTTGAGGTTTGTGATAGCACATTGTTTTTAACCATACAGTGGGACATGAGGAATGATGTGTTATGGTTTTATGTGAATCCATCATACATAAAATTTCATAATGTTGTGTCATGTTTCCTAAGACATGTGTCAGGGATAATAGGGATATACCCCCCCCCAAAGACTCTATTTGATAGGTTGATATGAGGGAACACAAGAAATGATCCTTCAGTAGTGGAATTCGAGGCTCCAATAGTTCAGGGTGAGGACGTTAGAGAATCGTTCTATGAGAATTTCCTTAATTTATCTAGACTATGGAAAGAGACCCAGGGTGGGTAGGGAAAATTTTGTCCAACCTAACATTTGTGTTCCCATTACAGAACCCTAGGAAATTCACTAGAGTGGTTGGATCTAGGGAAGCTGAGTTATGGATATAGTGTATTCGGACAATTAAAGACCACATAAAGATACCTTCTGAGAATATTGTCCAACTATATTATTATATTTTACATGGCCAATAGATGAATTGGTGGGAAACAAAGAAAACATATCTATTGACCGAAAATAGAAAGTTGATGGACTTTGAATGGAATTTATCAGAGAACTTTTAACCTGATATACCAATGAAATAGAGGGAATCAGAGTTCATGTGGCTAACCACGGTATTATTTATTTAAGAAAATATTCATGACCCATTTCATATTTTTAGTTATTTGATCAATTGTTGGTGGTGGATGACACTATGGTGGAGATAATTTTTCAGGATTCTCTTAAATGAGAAATTATTTCTGCGGTTAATATCTTTTGGATAAGGATGTTTTTTTGAAGTAGAGAATCATGCTATTTTATCTGAGAGATACCTAATGGATGCTTCCTGTAGTGGAAAAGTGGTTTCTTATGGATGGAAAAGAGCTATGAATTCCATTATTTTGAAGTGTCACTTTGAAAATATCAACTGTGGGTATAGAAAGAAGAGTATCTAGGGAGAAGTTTTAGTTACCCATGACATTACTTACATGCTCTACCACTAGAGAAGTTGTCTAGGTGAAATTCATATATAGACCTCCCTACCACCAATAGAGTTGTGATCCTACAATAGGATGGGATATCTATAATGTTTCTGCAGGAACCCATGATATGTGGGTAATGATGGAGAAGTAAGGCATAACATAAGTGTTGGAAGGAGATCTCCTACCCCATATTATTCTAAAAGTAATAGTTCTACATGATTTGGTGTTCAAGGTTGTGGGTGTGGAAATTATGTGAAAGAGATACCAAATTACTATAGTGTTAATGTTTAGGGGACCTATACTGTATCATATTGGGGATGGATAAGACAATATCATGCAGTTCAATATACACTTGTGAATATTAGGGCTAGACCATTGATAGTCATAGGTACCATTCATGTAGTTTCAACACCTGATAGTGACATAATGGATACAATATTCTCCCATACCCTTATATCTTCACAACTTGTGGATGGATTGAGTTTGAAATTGTAGTTCATAAGTAGGTTTATGAGGGTAGATACAACTTTGTCCATATAGTAGAGTGATTTATGTTTATTAATAGATTTTTTGATTGAGGTTGGAGTGTACCATTTCTTATGGGATCTATAAATTATTTATATTCCAGGTTTTGTATTGATTATGATTATGGAATGGTTTGTATCATACTAATACCAAATATATTTTTACTATAGTTTGGTGACCATTATGTCTCATGACGTTAACCGTTATGTACATCAGAGATAGTTTGTTCTTTAGGAGGGTCATTCATGGGGAATTCATCAAAAACTAGGGGAGCTCACTGTCCATGTAGCAAGTCTATTATTTGATGAAGGTGTTGTGATGATTTATTTATTTCCACCCATTGTGGAATGCTTCAAGGATGGGATTTATGAAGACATCTGAGGTCATGCACTAGAGGGGGATATTTAGTGTAGGATTGATCACATTACTAGAATTGAGCTAGTTTTTATTCCACTATATATAATAGAACTAACAGAGTTCTTAGAGAATAAGAATCAATTGGAAAATTTGATGGACAAGGGATTTATCCATCAAAAACATCACCGTGGTTTAATCCAATCTTTTTTTCAAAGAATGATGGTAGAAATTTTCGCTTTTATGTTGAATATAATAAGTTGAAACACCTGAATTTGACGAATCAAAATCCTCCACCATGTATTATTGATATTTTTACTGGTCGAGATGATTCTTTGATTTCTACGTGGTAAACTTGATGTTATGGTATAATTAGTTGATATTATAATCATCTGATATACAATAGATTATATTACAAAGTACTTATGTCGTATATAAGTTCATTATTGTGTTGTTTTGGTAGAAAAACTCTCTGGATGTGTCCATGGACCGGATTAAAATAATCTTCCACCAGTACCAGGATTTGTTTATAGTTTTTTTGTGGATGAAATTTGGTGTACTCTAAGTCTCATGATGATCATTTCATATATTGTGACATTTTCTAGATTACATTGAGGGATCATCAAAAATATAAAAATATATATCACTATCGATTCATGACCAATCAGGAACATTTAAATGATCACTTCATATTAGAAGAAGGTGTTTCAGAGGACCCAGAGATAGTTTGGTATATTGTTTTTTGAGAGTATCCAAATAATGTTTTTCATATTCATAATTGTTTTTGTGTTTGGAATGTTATTATTGGAGGTTCATCGAGGAATTTTCCCACTTGGAATCACTACATTACTATTTAACAAGAAGGGAGTATTTTTTAATGGCTTGGATTATGTGAGAATACATTGTAGGAGATGAATACTTCCATAACTACCAATCTAATTTTGAGCCTTCCCATGATCGTGGATGATTATATAGTGCTTTTGTGATAGATCGAGGATATTAATTAGATTAGTGTTGATGTAGGGTGATTGAGTTATGTTTTAAGGGTTATGGTATTTGATTCCACATGAACAGAATTAACATACACACAACCTTGAGGAAGCTAATGTAGTTTATTCCATGATGTGTTAGTGGCATTATCTATTGGAAAAAAGATAAATATATATACAGATAAGAAGATAATATCATTTCTTTTCACATATTTAATTTTCATCTTTATTAGTGTATATGGGTATATTATATAAAAACTTTTGATTCTGAGATGGAATATACACCCAGAAAGGTAAATGGTGTTGCTGACACTATACATTAAGAAATAGACTTTGGTAGTTCAGAAGTCTAGTTTTGAGTTGAACATGATGAATTTACCAGTCATGATTCACGTATTGGTTTAGGAGGGTCATGAGTAGATAACCCTTATATTAGTATCAATGGAATAAATGATTTTAAGATGGATCTATGAATTAAAATATGATAATCTGATGTGTTTTTAACTGAGGTAAATCTGTGATGGGGTGGAGTCATCTTCCAATTTTACAATAGCTTAGGATGAGATAATCTATTCCCAATGTTGGGTTGTTGTGCCTATGGGTAAGGGTGATAAGCAGATATATGAACATCATCCCTCAAAGTGGGTGGTACATCATGGATTGACCAAAATGATCCATGACCTAAGTTGATTGTATTAGTGGTTGAGCATGGAAAAGGATATTGATGTGTTTGTAACATGATGGTACACCTGTCAACAGGTGGAGGCTAACCATTAATGACCGGGTCCTTTAATATAGCCATTACCCATTTTTTAATGGAAGTGGTATAGGGTTTTATTGGATTTAATGGGTGGTATCATGAATATTCCATGGAAGAAATAGGATACATGGTTTGTTGTGGCTTGAATGATGAATTTATCAATTTTGTTTCTTACACAGGAGACATTCTCAATTGATCTATTAAGGGACTTCTATCTTAAGAGATAGTCCATGTACACATGGTGCCTTGGAGAATAAATTTAGACCATGAATCTTGTTTCAATTCATGATTCTAGTAGGGAATATATATAAATCTCTTTGTCCATAAGTATTATTTAGTATTTATTTCCTCCAATAGATATACATGAAATCATAATTTAGTACATAGGTTTTAGAGGATATGCTATGATCATGCTTTCATGATTTCGGTGGGTCTTGGTCAAAGCACTTGGAACTCAATGACTTATCTTACGATAAGCATTATTAGGTGACTATTGAAAAGGAATGATATGAGGATCTATATCGATGGCCATATAGATCACATATATTCTAGATGGAGGTAGGTGAATCAGATTTGTTGGGATCGACTCTCACGCAGGAGACATCATAGAAGGACCAAGTAATTTGGAATCCAATTCCTATGGCTCAGTGTAGGAATAATATTTATTCTTATATACATTAATGAATCATTAAGAATATAGTGGTTGATCACATGTTTCATTGTTTGTGTACTAGATGAGGGACTTTAGGATTTAGAGGCAAAGAATGATGGCTCCCTGGTTTGTTAGAACCTTTTGAGATTGTGGTTAGCATTTGGATGGTTGCATATTTATTTTATCCTCGTTAGTGTTATAGTGCTATTCATAATTGTTTTAACATGTTACAACATTTGAGGTATCATACTATCCCTTCTAATGTGATCAATATGGGTGATATTGAGATTAATGCTGATGTGTCCTTTGAGGATCATCCAATACGTATTGTGGATCACAATGACAAAGTGTTGAGGTGAAATACCATGTCGATTGGTTGTGTATTAGATAAAAATAGTCATGTTATAAAGGAAACATAAAATAATGAATTAGATATTTAGAATCAGTGGCTAGATTTGTTTTACCTCATTTTCGTGGTGATTCTTGGGAGTAGAGCTCGAGGAATTGTTGTTATAAGGTGGAAATATTGTATGATCCCGACATTTTTTGATATGTCTTCAGCTCATTTTTAGGTACTTATTTTCCATTTTTTGGTAATACATTTCTTGGGTGATTGGATTGGGTATTTTTGGGGTGAAATTTGACAACATTATAATAGAAATAGATTGTTCGTGGTTGGCACATGGTTTTGGAAAATCATGCAGTTTGTCCTACGAAACTCTGTACCCAAATTGGAGAAATAAGTGGTGGAACATGATTTGATATAGAATTGGAAAAACCATATAGCAATCCTCCCAAAAACAGTGAAAACCCAACTAGTGGGGTTTTTATGAATGGAATAAGTTTTTCCAAATTTTGATCCCTATATATAGTTACCATCCACCCCAAATATGACGTTCATGGTTAAGGTGCCTAGTTTGGTAAACTGTGCACCCCATCCTTGGAAAACGTGTGTGAAATTTTTTATTTCATCAAAAAACTATTTTAAAAATCATAATCCCCCTTGGTATCAATCCCATATCAACCCATTATTGATATTACATTTTTCATTCATTTTTTGGGGCTCCCAAATGGATTCCCTTGCTTCTCAAACTCCCTTCATTAAGAATCAAACATCGGAATAATAGATATGAATAACTTCTAGTATATAATCACATCCCCTGTGGTTTCATCCCCGTCCCATATCTGCTTTCATATAAATTAAGAATGTTTCATCCATTTTAGATTTAGTTTTAGATATAGGTTTTTATATATATTAATATAGTTTATATTGATCCTAGTTTTTGGTTTTAAATCTCATTCTTCTTTGTGAAATTGATCCTTCCACTTAATTTTTGGGAATTCTATTTTTTCGAACATCCATCAATGATCTTTGTGTATATGGCCTAATGGAAATTAAAATATTCTTTTATTATAATTTATTGATTGTAATTGTGGAATTTAAATTTCTAAATTTTCCAATAAGAATATTCAATATAATTAATTAATTTTTGAATTTATTAATCTGATTGTGAAATTGGAAAAATAAATTGTATTATACAATTAGTTGATTAATGTGATTATAAATTGATTGATAATAGTAATTAATGAATTTTTGTCTTAAATAAGAAGGGTTAATATAATATATGACTAAATTTTGATAAATATTTTAATGGTGACTATTTTATATTATTCAATGTGACTAAAGTGAAACTCCATGAATGAATTGATAATTGAAATGGGACACATTGAAGGTAATGTTTGATAAAAAGGATAGTAATATTTATCCTGGTTGTATATAAAATATGCCATATATGTCATATCTTGATATATGTGATAACTACATATGTGGGGACGTGGAATGATACTTAAATAGCTCATATGTGATACTATTATTGTGGGACATAGACTGATGCATCAAAATCCCATATATGATAACAATGAGTTGTGGTATAAGTAATGATTCTTTAATAACCTACATGGTTCTAGACTTGGAGATCTAGTCCCAAAATGTAGGTATTGGACTATGGTTCCAAGTATCTATGATAGAAAAATAAATTAAACATATAATCAAATCCAATGTTATAATGAATTTTTATTCCTTATGTGATATAGTTGAGACTCTAGCATGAGTTGAAACATATGTTGATGGTTAAAGTGACATTATGAACCTAGGTAATTTATATGGATAATTATAGAATAATTAAATCTGATAAATGTAAAAAATATGGTACATTATTCATGATACAACTACATACCCTGTTAAATAATAGATATTGTCTTAGATTTCATTAGTGGTATCCTATAGAGTTGTACAAACACCCTACATAGGATTCCTAATTGGGGCCGGAATGGACTTCATGCATAAAGGATAGGATTAAGGAGAAAATCCATATGATAGATGTATGAGATTTTATAGAGATTTGATTACGGAACTAGACATGATGCTAGTACCCACTTGGGAGTGTCAATGTGACTATTTTTTACATTTGAAACATGACACATATATGTATTGACATATCTAATGTTATGGATTTTATAATATATTAATAATTTTATCATCATGTGATACTGGTATTATTTCTGTTATAGTTGTTATAATTTTGTTATTTTTTACTTATTACCTCTATTTTTATACTTTTATAAAGATAGTATTGTCACCCTATGTGATATATTTGACCCTCGCTACTAGTCAACAACCTCTGGTGTACGAGGAGGTGTGGATGAGGTCATGTAGAAAACTGAATTAGGGCACTGAGATGTGGACCCTAGGTTGGGATGTTATACATTCCATGGATTATATTTAATCATATTTATCTATATTATTAATAATATTCCCACATTAAATTATTTTCCTTCCAAATGAAAAGCATCTTGAAATACATTCTCACAGTCTGAGCACTAATGAGTGGGAAATATATTTTCCAATGCATTGATCCATTTATCCTCAAGTAGTGGATCATACAACCCAAATAAGGTGAGTGTATTTAGATACTAAAAATATTCAATGGCATGTTACTCCCTCATTGGTTTATTCGGATGTTCAACATAACATGTGTTATAAAATTTTGCTTATGATAGTTGTGTAATAATAACAACCCACTATTCAAAACCAAATCCAAATGTATTTGGTTTCCCATGAAGATTTTTCTGAAAATGAATATCACATTTGTTTTACACATGATTCATTTAGGTTACATCCATTAACATAAATAAAAAACATTAGTATGATAAATAATAATTACAGTGAGAAATTTTATAATAATTAAAATATATTTCATGTTTTTGAAAATACTGATAATATCTTTTTAATCTATGACAACTTATTTTTAATCTAATACAACCACTGTTATAGTATATTCAATTAATTTATAATTGTTCATAAGTAAAACTTTCAAAAACATAATAATATCTATTGGGAGTGTCATATCAATTGTGTAGTAAAGGGATACTCACCATGAACTAGAATGATAGTTGAGAAAAACTCATCCATCTCATTTAGGTATTATTATCAATGGATGTATTTTTACAAAACCATCAGTCAATTTTAGTATCCAGATATGGTTTTTTCTAGAGAAATAACATAATATCTCTCTTAAAATAATTTAGGATGTTATCATCTTTATAGGTTTATCCCAATTTTTTTCCCCGAATGTCATTATTCCTAATATCCAAATATTGACTGGAACTATTATTTAATAATAACTAAAATGATCTATTCCATTCATTCAAAGATATTACATCATAATATATGAATATCAAATATTCTCAATAAACACATCTGTGTGGACCAAAGTGGTTTATTTTTTTTGGATAATAGATACATAATTGTCTAATTTCATAAAAATGTTGAAAATGTCCCATAAATCACTCCCCCAATGTAATATTCTAAGAAGTACACTATTTAAAATAATTCTTCATATACCTGGGAAATAAAACACAAGAAAGGGTGAACTCATATGCTTATTAAGTGTAAACATGGGAGGAATAAATGACCACATATAAATAACAAGAGAACAAGGATATGAGAATATGATAATAACATTTTAAAACCGTAACCTACATATCATATATCATAATACCAATTCATGTCATAATTCATTGATTTTCAGATGACATGAATCATAATGAAATAAATGAACAAGTTCCATGATAGGATAACATAGTCACATGAATGTGTATAAACATAAGCATATATTTTTTTGAACATTCATATATACAAAATAGGTCCACTCATTACATTAAGGATATAAAATATGTTCCTTATATAATCTTGTGAATATGAAACCAGCTCTATGCATAACGTTGTGAATATCTTATTATGTTTATTAATAAAAGATTTACATCATGATTTTTATACATTAAACGAATTTAATGGAGCGACATATAATTCATGGTCAACCCATCACATAATCGTAAACCATAAAATTTCTTCCAAAATAGAATAAAATATTTATCATATCATACACCATGAAAAATAAATGGGATTCTTAATCATTTCTATCATAGAATAACATGTCGAAAGGGAATGGGTTTCAAATGGTAGTAATAAGCCAAAGAGGGAATGAATATTGATGGTATCAATGGATAACACACCCAGTACTTCACAAGTAACATCAATAGATTTCATCTTAGATGTTTTTTTAAATATTTCATTGAATGTTTTAAGAAGAAAAGACCATTTTCACATTGAAATCAGCTTTTAAAAATCTAAAAGTATGGAAAATATTAAGGGAAATATTTTCACTACAAATAACGATGGATAAAATTTACTTAAGAATAAATGAATTCAGTTATAATGAATTTATAAATTTTGATTCATATCATATATGTTAAAAAAATATTCCTCTCACACATTTACAAAAAAAGGTCCAAAACTGTCTTATTGGGAAAATATAAAATTCCCTTTAAATGATTTTATAAAAAATAAAAAATTGCTAAAAATAAAATTTAAAAATAATATAAGGGATATAAATAAAATTTTTAGTACATTTTTTTGAATTCATGGATATAAATGATAATGTTATTTTACTAAAGAGAGATATAAAGATGATATTCTGTAAAGTCATTATTTTGGACTCTTAACATTTGTACATTTAAATATCATTATTTATTTAAAATAAATGTCCTTTGTAAACAATTAGGTATTTATAAATATTCAATAAAAAATAATTTTTTTATAAATATACAAAATTTTACCAATGTTAATATTGATATCTTAATTTAAAAAAATGAATCAAATTTTATAAAATAAATTTTATAAAATGAATCAAAATAAATTATAATAATTATTCTCTAAAAATAAATAAAAATCATTTTTTAGAAAACATAAATTTAAAAAAGACATTACTAATAATTGATTGAATAATTACTAAACTTTTATGGATAATTTATTTTTTGTAAGAAAAATTTATATATATTCATTTTAAAAGTCATTAATAATATTTATACCAGATTTTTTTAACGACAAAGTTATAACAATTTTATATATCATGGGATGTTTTATCTCGGTGTTGTGTGTCGAATATTCTATCAAAAATTATTTTATTTATTGGTCATGGGATAATTAAACAATTTCATTGACCTTTTTTTATTCCCACAAACACCCATATTTATGTTACTAATATATTTTCTATTAATTTAATTTCCATAAAATAATATTCATTGAAATATTTATTCTGTAAGTTCTTAAAAGTCATCGATATATGGAATAATATATTTCTATGTTTTCTAGATGTGTTTTAAATGTATTTTGACATAAATTTTCTTACCATACATTGGTAAGAATAACATATGGTTTTGAAAGCTAGTGTTTAAAATAAAATTCATGGATCCTTTATCTTATTTAATTAGAAAAGAAAGGATCAAAAAAACAATGTTTGAAAGAAACACCATATTTAGTGAAAAAAATTAATGTTCATCAACCCACTATTTTTGAAACCCATTTATTTTCTACCCTACATTTATTGTTTTTTCAGCAGATTCAGGATTCCAGTATTTTAATATTCAGTGAATGAGTTTTTATTTAATGATATTATTCATGATTTATTAAATAGTCTCGTCAGATGTAAATATATTTTGATATTTTTTGTACAAATGATAAAAAGGCATATTCTCAATGGATTGAACTGTTCTTATTTATAATATAATTTGAAATAATATTTAATGTTTTTAATTCAATTATTTTTTATTTAAAGTGATGTATTTCTAGAACTAGTTTTACCTTGAACATATCCTCCAATAGTATAAGTATTTAGATGGTTGTATTCTGAATATAAATATAAATATATACCCAAATATACTTAGATATATTAACAGATTTCTACTTGTAATTAACAGCATAGTGTCTCCATTGCTAATACAATTTAGAGATATACAAGTTTATATATATTTGATCCACCCACTATTGATTACTGTCATTGCATATATATCTCGTTGTTATATATCCTTCTATAATATCAAAAAAAAAACAATTGTTATAATTACACATGGGATAAATTAATGTTTATACAATTCTATGTTGTTTTATCTATAAATATTTAACAAAATCCTGTGACATTTTGAAGATTAATTTTTTGTTTTTTTAAGTTATTTAAGATCAAAATACATCCTTCATTTGCATCATCAAAATATGAGAAGAACAAGTATTACCAATCAAATAAATCTCTATTTATTTATTAGAGTTTTGAATTCTCAGACTCAATAATGGGTTATAAAGAGTATCTGATTCTCATACTAAGATGTGGATAATTAAATTCCTTATAAAAGAACCAAATGTCCTTACTATATAATTATTGTTAAGGTATCAACTACTTATACTTGGTTATGGATTTCCCTAGTAAAAGGACTCATTTATGAAATCATTAAAATCACTGAGAGAGTGTCGGTGCAGTGTACTAGGGATTTTTATGCCCTCATCCACAAAACATTTATGTGTTCTTATCTCTAATTACTTCAACTGAATACTCAAATTTATGAGAGTTATAAAAGATTCACTATATGTGATGATGGATTATTTGAATTCATAAATGTCTTTAATATATCAAAATTTACCTCTTTTTGTATCTTCATCATAATCATACCCAACACAATAATTTTTATCTTAATATAGAATTTACTGAAGATATATTCATTTTTATAAATAAGTTTATACTTGATAATAAGAAGAGTTTTTAGAGTAATTTCTATATTTTATACAAACATTATTCAATCAAAAAGTGATATTAATGTGGAATATTCTCTATCGTGATACCAACAATGTTTTCTGTTGTCTCTTGAAATCCTAAGATAATGATTGAGATGACCTAAAATCATATAATGGTTGATTATAGAGAAGGTATGTTAAAAATATGAAATCCTTAATTTAATGATGATAACTATTAATCATTAATGTATAACAAGATTATATATTTAAAAAATATATAAATATGTGTTAATTTAAAGGTTTTCATGCCTTATAAAATTATAACGGATGATTTGCATAAATTAGATAGTGATTTAGAAAAAGAGTATGAAAAAAATAAAAATATATGAATTCTATTATTTGTGGAATAGGAACTGATGATTTTAATAGAGCAGCATGATGTTCTGAGGCCAATATAATGTGTACATTTTTTTCAATTTCCAATGAAGAAACGGATAATATCTTAAAATTTTAGTATACTACTGAAAACTAGAATCTTGATTAATTCATAATGAATGAAGGTGAAGGCGTCACCTAAAGGAATGAGATAGTAACATAGATAGTTAATTTTGTTTCAAACATGGGATATCCACCTTCACAGTCATATCATGCATTAAATGTTCTTATAGTTTTACATACAAAATGGAATTTTATATTTTCTACTATACAAAAATCCACAGTGGTTATTTATTTTGATATGAAAGAACTGATTGGTACATTGATGATGTATGAAGTTGAGATGCTAGAAGAAGAAAAAAAATCACATTTCTGTAAAAAAACATCCCTTATAAATACTATTATTGAATCACTGAATTTGAGATATAAATAATCATGAAATAATTTATCACATGTCACTGAAATATTTAAAAACTATACAAATGGACAATGAAAAATGATAAGAATGATAAATTCTATGAATAAATGAAAAAATAGAAAATAAAATCAAAAAACCATTTGATAAAATTTTATAGGGGATAAAATAATGAACATAATGGAAATAATTATTTAAAGAAAATATAGAGTATAAATTCTAGTTTGAATGAATAATCTATTACAAATATTGACATTGATAATAAAAACAAATGATGAATTCAGGTATTATAGTTCACAATGATGAGATACAATATTCTTTTTCTATAAATTCCAAATCAAAAAATTATTATGATGATGAACATAATTTAAATTATTTGATTCTATAAGATAAATATGAATCCTTAAACATAGAAAATATAAAGCTCAAAAATTATTATAATATTATTATTTTAGATAAAAATATTTTTGCAAAAAATTATGACAATTTTAAATCTAATGCTTCCAAATATTCATGTTGTCTAAATGACGTTAGTATTCATTAATTTATAAGTGAAGTAAATACTTTATAAAAAACATCAAGTATTATTATAAAAGGATTAAATTATTGAAATGAAATTCTTTGTAAATTTAAAATTCAGAAAATAATCTTGGAATTATCTGTAAAAAATCTATATAAGAATTATTTTGGTTCTGATTAAAATAGAGAAAGAATGTCTTTTATTAAAAAATTTCATTTTTGTATTAATATGGATTATGAATATTAATGTTTCATTATTAAACCTCAAATCGTTGTTGTTAATAATTCTTCTTGATCCAAAGATTTATCTAATTTGAATAGAATAATCTGTAAAAAAAACAAATAGATTTGCTTACCCAAAAATTTAGTTTCTAACACCAGTAGACCCGAATGTAGATGGATACCAAAATAAAATTGTATTCGATGTTTTGAATGGAATAAACCACTTTACTTGATTATTTATCAACACCATAGAGAAATGTATTGTTATTATTATCATGAATTTTTCAGAAAACTCTTATTGAATAAATAAATTTTGATGATAAAAGGAATACTACACTGAACTATATCATTAAATTACAAGATTATTTTACTGGGTGATATATGAAAATGTCTTCAAATGGGGTGATCAACTCTGAATTACTTCTTATGATAAAATTGTTAGATAAAGGATCTCTAATTGAATAAGTATTTCATTATTATTTTCTTATATATATTGTTCTTGTGCATTATGTATTTTATATATAGATGGAGATATCTTTATTGTATAATAAATAAGTTATTCATTACATTATGATTCTAGTTTTATTCAATTTTAATTAAAAAACTGATTTTCTAAAACATCAAATATAAATAATCATTATCTTATTTTTAGATCATATCGTACATGTTGAATTGTAGGATGTTTTATATTTTCATATTTAATTTCTTAAACATAATTTTCCTATTTATAAAATATTATCGATTTATATAAAACTTTCAATCAAAATATACTTCTTATAAAAAAAATTGTTTTCAAAAAATAAAATCTGTAACAATTATTCTATATTTTAAAATCAATACATTAATGTTTCGTATAATAATTATTAGAATAAGAAATGAAATTTTCACATTAATATCCCCAATAATCTTTTTTATTATTCATTTTAAACTATTTATCAATTCAATTTGAAATTACTATTTTTAATACATCAGAAATTATTTTCAGAAAAAATAATGATTATGATCTTCAATTTCAATGGAAATTATTTCTCAAAATAAACCAAAAGATAATAACTATTTTGTTTTATTTGGAGAAAAATTAGTTTTATATCATAATTATTCATTTGAAAGAACCTATGTAAAGGATACGGGAGATCGTGGTGATTAATATCCAAAAGTTTCTTTATCTCAAATATTCAAAATATAAATGTATAATGAAGAGATTCTATTAATGTTAATACATTAAATAAATAGAATGTGAAGCTAAAAACTGATCTATATATATCTCTACAGTTGTTTGAATCACTAAAAAGGATTATCCATATGGGAGATAATATATGATATCTAATGTATATTTTAAGGCCTTCAAGAAAGAGATGTTATATCAGACAGAGTTACTCAAAAGTAAAGAAGTTACTAATCTCGACCTTGATAAAATAAGAGTGTTTTCTATTGAATAGTGTTTGTCTTAAGTATGATCTATAGATGTTCATAGTATAATTGAGCAACTATAAATTGTTTTATAAGATTTTAGTGATACATTTTGAAATTAGAAAAATTTTGATGATCAGTCTAATCCCTCCTAACACCCTAACTACTCATTATTTTTGTAGCTTACTATCAATATTTTTCATATTTTTTTAAATATCATAATTAGTAAATGAGTTTTATAAATTGTTTATTGATCTAATTCTTATTGATATACAATTAGAGTTTTATTTTTAAATGGTTATCTTAAAAAACCATATATTTAATGTTTAATTATTTCACTACACACAATAAATTAGCCTATTTTAGTGATTAATAATTGTTTACCAAATATGGCATGTAACTAAATTGAATTGAATAAATTTTTTTCATTAAAAGTTTTTCATTCCACGAATATCATCTAAAAATATTTTATATGATTTTGGTGTGGTTTTAATATAAAACTAAATGTTCAAAAAAATATATTTTACTTAAATAAATATTTAAAATTTTTAAAGGAAGGATGATTTTTTTAGAGAGTTTATGTTTGTATTCTAAAATTATTGATGTTAGAAAACTAGGATTAGTTTATATCATTATAGTCATGGGGAGAAGTTTATATATAATCATGATAATAAATATTATATAAATAAAGAATATGGAAATGTTTAAATATAATTTATATAATTTTATTTGTGGGAAATATGAATAACGAGAAATTTTTATTATTCTTCTAAAAACTTATTATAATTTAAATATTTATTGTATGATTTTTTTATGAATTTTGTGACCGTGAATAGGGGATATCTTTTAGAAATTGTTTAATCTACAATTTATTCAATTTCAATTTGGTTTTTATAATCAAACTATCCACATCTATGTTACAAAAAAATTTGCTCTAAGTGAATATCAGGAAAATAATATTTGCTGGATTATTTATTCTGGAAGCATAAAAAACTTTTTTATAATCCAAAATTATTTTTCATGGTATTTGATATGTTATTTGAATATTTTTCAGAAAATATTGTTCATACTGTATATTTATAACAATAACATAGGGTTTGCAAACCCTATATTTTACAGAAAATGTTTGGATCCTTTATCATATGATATTGGAAAAGTAAGCATCAAAATTCCTATATTTTGTAGAAACTCATATTTTAATGAATAATGGTAATTTTAATTATCCCTACATTTTTTAAATACCATACATTGTCAAAAATATATTTGTAGTTTTTTCAACATGTGAAGTAAATCTACATTTGAATTAATGATAATGGAGTTTTTATGTAATGATATTATTATTGATCTATGAAAGAAAATCGTTATAAGTAAATACCATTTTAAAGATATTTTTATACTGATTCAAATGATCATTATAAATGGATTATATTATTATTATTTTAAAGGGAGGTTAGGATTACAATGAATTATTTTTAATTCAAATATTCCAGATTTAATATGTGGTTTTTCTGGAGCTACTTTGACATGGAATTTTTTACCTATATTAGGAATATTGAGATGATAGCCAACTGAATAAATATATAAATATACATATATACATAGATAGATGAAAATATGTGTACATAAAAATAGTAACATATCATTGCTTGAAAAGAAACACTTTAGAGACATGTGTGTTTAGATATATTTGATCGACTCATTGATGATTGATGTCAACACTGTTGTTCTTATTATTATATCTTCTTCGAAAAGATCAGAAAATAATTTGTAAGACTTAAAATTTGGAGATATACATATTTAAAAATTTAATGTTATTTTTTATTTTACTATTTTTAGAAATCATGTTAGACATTAAATATTGTTTACAGCTGATGTACCTTATTGGAGATTAAAATACATATATCAGTTTCATTATGCGACTATGAGAAACCCCCATTTTCACCATAAAAGTAGTATCTATTGATTTTTTAGAGTATCGACTACTCAGACTCTACCGTGTAAATAAATTAGTATCATCTTCTTATACATATATATGTATTATTGGGTTACATTTAAAATAATTAAAAGGACTATCCAAATCTTTATTACAAAGGTATCAACTGAATGTAGTCAATTGTGTAATTAACTAGTAAAAGGACTCACTAAATAAGCTTCAAAACACCCTGTGGGAGTGTTCATGAAGTTGAATAAAATAGTTATAATTCGGTAAACACTACAGGGAAATATCATAAAATCACAAAAAAAATCCCTAATAAAATTTTATTATTACAATTTATCCACAATACTTTGTGCATAATAAATATGGTGACTTTATTCCACTTAGATTTGATAATGATATAAATCTTATTTAAGTAACATATAAAAACAAGATCCACACCCTTTGTTTTAGAAGACATTCTATATTCAGACTGGTATTAAAATAAATTATGAATTAAAAAATGGTTTATTTGAGTATAAAAAAAATATGATATTTATTTATTTTATATTTTTTAAAATGATATATTTATAAATAATTCTTACACATCACTAATGAAAATCCTATAAATTTAATAAAAAATTAAATGTAAATTGAACTAAAAATAGTATTATTGATGTGTTTTGAATAATTTAGTGTCTGATTGATTTTAATTGATTTATATGGAAATTTCGTTTTTTTTAAAATAAATTTTAATTTTATTATTTTCTTGAAGTGTTGAATGTAAATTTTTTTTGAATAGCAGGAAAAATGTTTTTTACAAGTTCAAATATATTTTATTTTATTTTCATAACATAAATAAAATATATAATTTTTTAAAAAACATTTGAAGGACTATTTTATGATGATATAATAAAAATATAATATATAAATAATTGATATGAATGAAACTAGAATTTATTTTAGGGTAAATATGAAAATTATTTTCAACACTCATTAACTGCTTGTAAAACACTAGAAAATTGAATTTTGATTATGATAATAAATGAGATGAATTTTTTTTCGAAACCTAGTTAGATAGTATTGTGTGTAAATTTTTATTTTTATTTATATTATATAAATTTTGAGTTCTATGAATTGAATTTAATCCAAATACTTGTGTAATTCTTGCGTACTATCTCAAAAGTCAAAATATCATATGAAATATGTTTTCCTGATATCAATGAAAATAGTTATTATATATGAATGAATATAAATGATAAAAATTTTGTATTATTTTTTTTCAATATTTATATTTTTAAAAATTTTAAAATAATTATATTTATCTAAAATTATTTTGTCTTGGCTGCGTGACAAAATATAAAGAATAGTATGTTAATTAAATAAGTAGTTTTATAAAAATTATAATTGATCATATTCTGTTTATTTTAGGTATCCCAAAACTTTTATAGATTTTTTGACAGATAAGTTATAATTAAACATGTTACATTTTCAAAGGATAGTTTCTATTCTATTTTTACAGTCATGTATTGTGAATAGTGATGAAAAGTATTTAAATGGAATTTAATGTTTGAAGTCTTTTAATCATAATAAAATTTTAAAACATCCTATAATGATTAATTTTTATGTGAAATTTTCATGAATACCATTCCTAATCCATTTAGGTGATACTTTTAATGTTTACAATATCCTTATAAACCTTAAATATTGAATTTTTTAAAACACCGTTAACTTTTTCCAATAAAAGGGACTCACTTAAAAAAAATTCTCACAACTCAAATTTTATTTTTATCACATAATCATATCCAAATCGCTCACCAAACATCCATTACCATATAACCCAGCCACTAGGGTTATCATAGATATCACACCCTAACCTAAAAATACTCTATAGTTTTTGTTACCATTGATTACTAGTAATTTCTTCTTCTTCCTAGGTGTTTTTTTAGAAATTAGGTGTTTTCTAAGGCATGGGGGTGGTCTTATTTAGTCACTGGAATATGGTAAACCATATTCCATCCCTTTTAACATTATTTAATTATGGTAAAAATAACATTTGGAGTCACATATCTTGAATTGAAGGCATGAAATGTGCCAGAAAATGTTTTCTGGCCTAAGATTGAATCTCTAGGGCACCACACAATTTGGAAACAATATTTCAAAACCATACAACCTAAACCTTGTGGTCTAATCTTAATGGGATAATAGATTCTTCATTTTTGAAGCATGGTTTATAATATTATGCCTTGAAAACATGTGTTCTTCCTATGTCTTTTTAATATAGGGTTTAACAATTTTTCATCTAGGTTTTATCCAAAATCTACCCTCTCCACCCAAACTTATTTATAGACTATGAAGTGGATCGCAAAACCCTCTTCTATTGAATAAAATCCTTTTTTACATCCTCTTTTTATTTTAGGTGAACTTTTTTGGGATATTTTCATAATTCCCCCATTTCTCCTCTACTATTATTTACTAATTATCTCTTGGTTTGGTTGTCATGTAGAGAAACACTAGAGCATAGAGGGTAATATTTGTGTTTTTTCATTAGATACATGGTGTGTGGCTTGGTACATGGATTCCTATTATTATATTATTAGTGTTTCATCTTTTTCATATACCATTGAGGAAGGTGTTTCATTACATTTCAATTTTAAAACATACCATGTGATTATTCAGAGATTATAAATTCATTGTAAATGTGATCCGCATTCTTATGGTTTAATAACATGATATTTTGTGACTTTTTATGTAAGATATTTTTGGAAAATGTGGTTTTAAATGGATTTTGATAGTTATTCATATTTTAATATAATTTACATACATGAATGTTGTTTGATAAACATTCAAATAGTATTTAAAATTCATTCAGGTGACTGACTGTATTTTTTCAATTATTGATTTTTTTATAACGTCAGGTGAGAAATTAAAAGGAGTTTTGATTGGAGATTTGGTCCCTTTATGGATTGAGTGTTTATGTGAAACCTTTAATTCATTTATGTGGTGATTCATTGGTCTCTTTTGGTTAATCCATTGGAATTTAAATTGAAGTTTATATGAAATTTTTTGTGATATGTTTATATCCATATGATCATGAGGTCTGAGAATATATGTGTGCATGTATATGAATGGTAATTTCAATTGGATGTCCATTTTCTAAAAATTAATTTCCTAAAATGATTTCATCAATGGTGAATGTTTTAAAAATTCTTCCTTAACTACCAAATATCTCTAATATTAAGATTGATTTTTTTTTTTCTAAAACCAATATAAATGCTCATTTGGTGCTATAAAGATGTGTGTTACCTAAATATTTCTCTAAATACATGTGTTTCATCTTGAATATATACATCGTTGGTAACCTTGGTTTTGGAAATATATTTGTAAGAATGAAATATTCCTTTTAAATAGTTTTGGACATACAAATCTAAGTCCCATTTAGTACTTTTATACCTATCTTGGAAAATTTTTGTAGATTCCCTTGAATTATGGCCAAATTTTATATTGAGATGTTTTGTGGAAATAGGTTTTGGTCCCTCATGATGAGTAGGAATAATTAAATCTTACAAAATCTATTCACTATGATGGGAACCTACATTATTCTCCTTCAACTAGAGAGTGTCATCCCATTGATAGTTTAAGGATGTGTGAAATTCAAGCACATTGGAATATAATGGTTATTTTCTAATATAATCATGTGATATCCAACTTACTTTTCATTATAATATAATTATAGTATCATAGATGACATATATATGGTTTATAAATGGTTACTATCTGGTCCCAAATATGAAAGACTAGGCCCCCATGGTAGAATAATGACAATGTTGATGGTGCCACTAATTTAAGTAGGTATCATAGCTGGGTTGGTGATAGGCTCTGTAAATTACCATACATCAATAGATTCTTCCAAATAACGTATGTATAGGTTTTCCTATCGAGATTTTAAGGATATAATAATGGCTATATTACTTGTTTTCTCCTTTATTTCATTGAGGAATTTTTGTTTCCTATTCTTGTTATATTTTAATAAATATATATCTACTATTGTGTTTAGTTTAGATCCCCTCAATTTATTCACATTCATGTGTTGTTGATTTTCTATTTTGAAATGGTTTTCATAATTGTGTTTTGAAATAGAGAAGTGTTTAAAATTAATCTATGTTTTTTCTAAATTATTATTTTTCAATTGATATGTTTTCATTATTAAATGTGAAAACCCTTATTTTCTCATTGATATTTGAAACAAGGATTTATGGACTATTCAGGGAAAGGAATTGTATGGATAATTTGGTGATTTAAAACTAGTTTTATGTATACTCAAATATAATTTTTTCAACATGGAATTGGTATACCTGATCTGTTTTATAGTATAAGGACTTGGTTTGAGTATTCCTTTGAAGCATGATAGTTTTTTGGATGGTGGTGATCAAGATGTCACATTGTGATCTAGGGTGATTTTGTTTGGTTGTATTTTTATTATTGGTCTTATATTATTATTCTATTGATGTTTTTCCAATAATATTTTTATCATCAAGATTTTATTTTTTATTCTTTTTCATTTTTTGTTTTTTATTTGGGAGAAATAATCCCCAACAAATTATCTTGGATGCTCTGATTCTTAACATAAACCCATGGGGATAGGGGATTTCCTTCAGGCCTTACCACATGCCAGTTTAGTTGCTTTTTTTGTGGTTAGACTATGATATTTTATGAAAAATGGTATCACTAAATACTCTATCTATTTATGGTGACATGTATACTAGACATAATATCATCTAGCTTCATGAGGTAGATCATAGATTGGTTCTTGATCACAATTTCACATGAAAAAAACCTTTGCTTATTGACATAGTTGGGACACGAATCATTTATTTTTTATTTTAGTATTATATTGTTGGTCATGATATTTGTTTGTTGAGTTTATGTACATGTTAGTGGATGACAATAGATGTAATCTACTGTAATATTTTGTACAAACATTGTATAATGAATCATGTGAAACCTGAGTATAAAACATAAAATTCTACGGTGGTTTGGTCATGGTTAGCACATGGTCTTCAAAACAATGTGTCAAGTAATGTTTGTAAAATAGTTCTATATTTCATTGGTTTTAGGTGTGGATGATGATATCCATTCTATTTTGGTTGGTGTGACTGTATTTTGAATTAAAAACGGTTTATTGAAATGGTTATCATTTAAAAATTGATTCTTTTCTAACTTAACATGTGGTTTTAAATGTAATATGAGACTTTTATTTTTTTTAATGTATAAGTTGTAATAGTTTTATTATAATAATAAATAGAACCATGAAATGAATATGAAAAGTTCCTTTGGTATTTGAAATGGTTTTAAACACGAGGTGGAATTTATGGTTTTGAATGAATATTTTTTATTTTGTTTATTGATGTTTCGGTTTATGGTATTGTTCTATTGGTATGAATTGCTTGTTTAGTTAAAATTTAATTTAGTTTTGATATGGTTTTTTTGTTTTCATTATATTTAGAGTATTCATCCAAGAAATGTATTAATTTTTTATAAGGAGTTTCCTATGGTGGTTTAACCTACCAAGACTCCCAGTGGAGTGGTATAGTTTATTTCCTTTCAATTGGTTAGCATTTTGAGTGTTCATCAAGGTCCCCTAAAATCTACAAAGTGTCATGAAGAAATTGATAGTGCTTATACATTCCATTATATCCCATAATTCTTTGAGGGTGTTAGATGTTTGAGATTTGATTTAGGGACCTAGTTTGGACCAATGGAAGTTGATTTATCCATTCTAAATACAATTCCATTTCTCATAACAATACATAAGAAAAATATTAATTCGATAGTGTTTCTTCGATATGGTAAATTTGATTAAAGTGGTGGAACATTAGGTTGTTTTAAAAGAATATGGGATAGTGAAGGGGTTAGTTGAGCACATAATGTATTGTGTTCTATTTTTTTTCTAAAATTGTATTGGGTGATCTTTTGAAATATCACCTCTTTTTTTGGGGTCTCATCCACGAGATCAATGTCCATGTAATATATTTTGGGAATGTCTCATTTATGAAAATGGAGGGTGAGGAATTTTAATCCGCATTGGATTCTATAGGGAAGACTCTATAAGGTGGTATCCCAATCTCTCTTGGTTCTAGTAAGCATTTCCTGAATAGTGAGTACTATATATTAGTGGAAATTATTCTAGTTTCATTTCTATTATGTGTTCCTTATTATCATTCATAGGATCACTCTATAATTTATTTCATGAGTGGTCATATTTCAAATTCAAAGATGTATTTCCATAAAAAATGTATGACATTCCATCATTGTGGACAACTAGGATATCTTTATAAATTATACAAGTTGGGAAATTAGTAGAAATAAAATAATTCATTATTATATTTGGATCCTAGTAACCCTTCCACTACATGTTTTTTAGGTAGTCCATTTTATGGTTGTCTCTCTATTTTTACCCTCTCTTCTTATCCGCTTTTTATTATTCTGTCTTTATTTTATTTTTCATGATCTATGTGTCACTTAGAGTTATTTATCATCTTTTGATGTTTTAGATATGAATGTTTTTTTAAATTATGTACTATGGTTTAGTCTAGATTTTTGGTTGAGTTTCATTGGTTAGTGTCATGTGGTCTAGTTATAAATGGGGTATAGTTCTATCATTGATCTATTTTTAATAAACATTCAGATTTTTAGGTGTAACATGTGAATAAATATACTGCACTAAATTTAGTATATTCATTTGGTTTCAATAGGTACCATTTTTGGTTTATAGATTCAATTTTGAGAGATTTATTTGGTTTCAAAACATCCATTTTTTTGGTTTGAGCTCTGTGGAATTCATGACGATAAAAGTTTCATGGTGGGTAAAATTTTCAAATCTGAACCTAATGTTACTCCATTATTTTCCTATCTCTATTTCTCATCATTTTCCCCTTCTTCCTTTGTGTTTACCCTGAAATCTACAGTTTTTGGGAGGTAGGAGGGCGGTTCATGTTTGGAACATGGTTAGGGGAAATTGTGCACCATCCCATCTGAAAATAATCCCACCTCAAGAAAAAAAAACCTATGGTTCTACATGGCTATAAACATGGGTATGAGGTCCTCACTATAATTTTATTCCTTATAGGTAATATGATACATCTCCCCATATTGTTAAGAGAGTTGTTTCTGAAACCTTGTTACCTCTACAATTTTGACTCATCTTGATGGGATTATTGAGGCTATACCATTGGGTTAAAGTCTATAAGAACATATGGACAAACTTTATATCCTAATAGGTCTTTTAAAAATGGGTTTTTAACATTATACCTTCCATTGTGTTGACATAAATCACCCCTCCCCTCTCTCACTCAGCCATACCATGTGAAGGGGCTCCTAGACTGCTCTTCCAATAAATATCTTCGTCCATTAAAGATATTATATTGATTATAGGTGAGTTTTTCTTGGATCTTTAGATAATTTATTCCTATTTTCCTCTCCTCCTCTTGGTTATTTATTCTCACTTTGATGGTTTCTCCAATGTATGAATCATATATGATGAAGAGTGATGTTATCTCATGTATTCATTTCATCCAAGGTATTCAATTTGTTTCTTCGTTTCTAGTTTTTCCATTCATTGAGTTTCATCTTGTTCACACACCATTAACGAAGGTTTTTTCTTCCCATTTCCATTTCAAAACATATCATTTGATTCTTTATCTTTCCAAAATTATTTTTAAATGTGTACCCATTAATGTGGGGTTTAAAATTGAATTGTTGTGTCTTTTCTATGTTGTTGATTTGATGAAAATGTGATTTTCAATTGTAATTCATGATTTTTCATATATTAAATAAATTTATATCTATGATAGGTGTTTTATAAAATGTAGAGTATATTATTAAATTGATTTGTGTTTTTTAATGGGTCATTTGGACTTATTCTAGTTTAGATAAAAATTTTGAATATGTGGACTGGTTATTTTTTGTAGGGTTTTGGTCAGACTATGGATTAGGTGATTATATAATACATATTATTCATGAATGTGGTATTCCCTTGAGAATATATGGTTAACTTTTTGGAATCAATATGTTTGAGAATATATAATACTGTATTATATGGGCCTATACATATGAACACATGGTGTGAAAATAAATTTGTACATCTATATAAATGGTAACTTTTTTATGATTTATATTTATGAAAACATTTTTTACTAAAATAATTTATTTAATCAATTTTTCATTCAAATGGTTCCGAGGTTTCAAAACATCTCCCAAAGTAGGTTTCAAGTTTCTTTTCTGAAATTTATCTAAAGTACCATTTTCATGTTGAAGTTATGTATTTTCTAATTCCTTCCATAATGACCGATTTGGAACATGAATGTGTACATGGGTGGTTACCTTAGTCGTAGAATTTGATTTTGAAAAAGGTTATTCCTTATAAATGATTATGGGTCTCGAAATATATGGCCTTTATAACTACTAAAAAACAATTGGAATGTGATTTAGGATACTCATGTATTTAGGATCAATTGGCATGTTGAGATGCTTCTTGGGAAATGGATTACGCAGCGATGATAAGTAAGATTGGTCGGATCTTGTGAAATGTATTTTTTATGATAGGAACCCCCATGGTTGTCCTACAGCTGGAGAGGGTATCCCTATATACAATTTTAGGAAGTTGGTAAGTCATGCACATTTTCATACAAGGGATATTTTTCAAGCCATATTTGTGGTGACCTCCTCCCTCATCCCTCATACTATTTTAATGGGATATTATATGAAATTTAGAGTTTTGAGAGATTGTTACTATCTAGTTCCCAATGGTACAAGATTTATTCCCTATAGTAGAAAAATGGGTGTGGTAGAGGTGAGACCAATGATATGTGAGTAACACAACCATGATGGTGATTGACCATGGAAAACATCATATGTTATTATATGGTTCTAAATTGAGTACATCTAGTGTTTCCTCTCTATATTTTATGTATATATCCATGAATACATACCATATTTCCAATTATGCTAGTTGGATTCATTCCTGTTACATGATATGGTCACAATTTTATGACTATATATATATAATATTTTTTTAGTTTTATCTCTCATATTTATGGAATTTCATTGGTTATGACTTATCACTTCGGATATGATTTTATAAAAATGATTTTTAAATGGAGTATTATTTTAAAGGGTATACTTTTTTATTGAAATGTTCATTTTTGGAAATATGTGATTGGATACATAAATGATGGAAAAAAATTCTAAATCAATTTTCAATCAAAATTTATTTTCTATTTATAGAAACAAATTTTTGTATTATATAGTTCTTATATACTAATATATTTTATTCTATAACCCTACTTGTGAAACTATAAATTTTGAGACACTTGATACTTTTTAGGATCTGTATTTGGTTCATGTTTTTATGTGGAGTGTGATAGTTATATGGATGGTGGTGATCAAGAGTTCACATGGAGATATGTTCTGGTTCCACTTACCTATAGTTTACTTTTTGGTATATTGTACATATATCTTGTATCTCTCTTATTTATATGAATTGATTTCCACATCCTCCTAGTTGTGTTGGGTGCCCTGTTTGATCTTATATTTTTATGGTTGGATGAAATAATCCCTAATGATTGTATATTATATTCCTTGTTGCATATCATCATCCAGTTGGGATTAAGAACTCCAATCATGTCCTTCCACAATCTAATTAATGTGTCTAGTATAGGGTCCACCCGTTCTTCTTAATGAAAATAAATCATTCCCAAAATATCCTTAAGATCAATCGATAGGAGGTAAAAAAGAGAAATGTAATGGTTTCTTAACACAATCATCTTTAATTGGGTTATACCACTTCCTCATTGATTATATTATGTAATGATTATTTTTTAAAGAAAAATTAATTAAATAGTGTTTTATTTAAAAAATTTTTAATTTAATATAATTTTTTTATAAAAAATATCTAAATTTATTTTTTCTAAATTTATATTATAGGATATCTGTAAGGTATTTTTTAGGACAATTTCAATTTAATGGGTTATGTAACTTCTTAACTAATTATGTTATTCCATAATTATCAATTATGTAGCCTTTTATTGTTATATATTTTCAATACACTTCTATTTCATCAATTTATATTCTTAACACATAATTAATTCATTTATGAATTCTCACATCTACAGTATGATATTTGAAAGGGAATTTCATCTAAATTTTAATTCCATTGGGAAATAATTTTTTTATTATCCTAATTTTTTCCTATGATTTATATACTACCATTTTTAAATTTAATATCATGAGTTCATATTATTTCCTGCTATATAAAGTGGCATTTATTGTTTATTCATTTATCTTGTTCATATTCACGTGTTACTCCAATGATTGAAGAATATTTCATGATCTCACTTTTTAGCATTGATTTTTTATGATTTAACATAAAATGAGGAATTTATATGATCAGTACCTCATATACCTAATTTTTTATTCTCCTTTAGTTATTTTTATAGTTGTCAAGAATTAGTACAATTTTTACCTTCATTGGGATTTCATATGATCGAGAAAACCATTTTAAAAAACCTGAGCCTTTTATTTTTTTTCTCGATGAATTTTCCTTATGTAGGAATATTTTAGAACATGTTTTCAAGAATTTTATTATAACTCTCAGATTATAAATTTCATTAAATTAAATTTCTATAATAATTGACTTCTTTTGTAAAAGGATAGAAAAGATTCTTCTATTATATTTCAATAAATTGAACATTTGAATTTTTTCCAAAAAAAGGGAATAATTGTTTTAACGTTTACCCAATTGATGAATTTTCCCACCGTCACAAACATACATTTCATTGATGATTACATCATATGATTCCATGGTTACTTTAATTAAAACCCTTCTTCATTTCTTATATTAATTTTTATAATAATATTTGAAAATTATTTTTAAAATTAATTTAAGAATTTTTTTTAATTCAAGGTCACTAATGTTTTAAGGAATGTTATTTGAAAAATTTAACATTATTTATATTTTATATTTCGTGGAAAAAATTACATTACAGAAAAACATATAGTTATGTTGAATTTTTTTTCTTATTTCATCTCTTACTTATACAATGTTTTGTGGTCATTACATTCTCATCTTTCACATTGTTGTGATAATTTTTCTTATAGTTCCTATCATTCATTTTTAATTATCATTATCCCCTATATAATAAATGTTTTTTTATTAGATTTTTTTTATTTTCTAAACTATATATCATTTAAATATATGATTTAATTTGAAGAAACTTGCTATGAATTTTATTTGATTTAGTGTGAATTACTATTATTTTTTATTCTTTATTTAAGATATACATGATTTAATTTATAAGGAATATTAATTATATGTTGAATTTATCAGTCAATATATGATTAATTCATCGAAAATGTGTATTTTATAGGTGTAGTTCATAATTATATATCCCCTTTAAGTATTGTTAGTATGATGAGGTGGATCTTGATAACATGATATATTATATAATGTTGTAAGATTGTGTCAAAAAAATTTGACAACTTATGTCTACCTACCCACTACAGAATGTTTTATTTTTATGAGAAGTTTGTTATTTAATTCATGATGTCCACAAATTATTAATTTGGGTTAAGATACATAGTTATAATAATTCATTAAAATTTTATAGGAAATTATATCACGCAGCTTCATAGAGATGGTAGGACGTACATACTAACAAAGAGAAATTATCATTTAATTAACGTGTAAAATGATAAGGAAGTTGGTGATATATTAATTTTTAACAATAAATATGCTTTCATAAGTATCGTATATATTAATTAGTTATATCATTAAAACTATATATGTGCGTCGGTAAAGGAATAAAATTAAATCAGTTCACTAGGTGATATTATTCTGTACACACAAACGATGGTTATTTCCCTTTTGATGGAGAAGGAGGTGGATAAATATAACAGAATAAAAAATTAATATCAAATTATATTTTAGATAATTGATTTATTATATTTTAATTATTAAAACATAATAGATGGTTGAGAAATAATAAGTAATAAATAAAGAACTTGGTGAAGATAATTTGAATCTCTTAAAAACCCTATTTGGATACCTTATTAAGAAACCTATAGTTATTAAATTGTAAAAAACTATATATCTAGAGTTTTTATAAGGATATTTAATATAGTTTTTTGTAATTTTCTATTCATAATTAATGGCTTGAGATGTGTGAATAAGGGAGGAGAGAATGATTCCGTTTATAATTGGGGTGAGGTCCACACTTACAATTTTTTAAACATTTATAATAATGTAAAGTCTCTATCTAGAAGAATTGCGTAAAAAATTGATCAATTTATAATGTTATATGGTTATTTTAGAAATAAATCCAACAAATGAGTTTAATGTAAATTTTATATCATTTTAACCAATACTATTTTAGATTAAACCTAAGTAAACTACTTTCGACCACAGACATAGTAATAAATTTTTGGTGTACTTAATATTTAATAAAACTAAATATTATATTGATAATTTCAACTAATAATAATTATTACAATTATAAATTTATGAATCAATTTTATTAAATAAATTTATAGAAGTGGAAGTATATAATTTAACAGTAAACCCCAAAACATTTCAAAAAAATTGTTTATTCTAGATATGATTTTTTTCAAGATTAAGAAAATATTAAATTAAATAAGGGACTATTAATAACCATTATTTGGATTTAAATAAATAAATTTAGATATAAAATATATACATTTAATATAAATAATTCATAATAAGATATTATTTAATTATTTAAAACTGAACGTAATTTTTCATTTATGAAATGTTTTCGAAAAAATATGCATTTTTACCTCTGAATGATATTATATCCAATTTTATAAAATATATAGTATATAAAATTTAAATAACATATATTATTTCAGATAACTATTAGTAAAATGAGTTATATTTAAATACTATATTTTCATCAAAATCATATTTCGAAGGATAAATTTCAAAAAGTCACTGAAGTTTTATTTTGGCCTAGTAGGTAAAAAATAAATATTCATCATATGAAATTATATTTTTTTGTCATGGGAAATTAAAATATAAAATTTATTATATTTTTATTAAAATAAAATTTTCACTTACTATAATGGAAACTCGAGTGTCACATTATTCCCTTTCATCATGTTTTATCCACAAAATTTAAATTATTGTTACCTTATAATAAAATCTTGGAGGTTTTTCTCCATAACATCTCCTGGATCCCACATTTCATCATCCATTATAAGATTTATCAAAAGTACCATTATATGTTTATTTATATGATTCCTCAACACATTCTTTCTATTTTCATGAATATGGAGAGGCTCTTTAATGTAAGAAAACTGAGGTTCCAATTCGATTTATTCATAGGTGATCCATAGCATTGGGTTTCAAATATACTTCATTAATAATAATATATGGATAACATAATTCACATTAGAGATAAATTTTTTCATTTATAATAGTTATGACAAAAGTCCAATTCTTTATAAAATTTTAAAGGTTTTGATTATCCTAAGGATTTATTTTCACTACTTACAAAACCTTATAATACACTTCCATAGAGATACCGTCATGAAAACATGATATCCCACTTGAAATTAAAATTATTTCAATTTATTATTTCCATAAATATTAATCCTTATCTGAGAAGATTTAATATGATTTAAAATATTATTTGACACTTCTCTTGTCTCCTCAATATGTTATGGTTCTATAAGTTTCCTTTAACTAATATCATCCATGCATATTGGAGTATGGAATCTATTTCAAGGTAATTCCTCATATGAATCCATTTGAATACTGGAATATGATATACTATTATAAGAAAACTCATCCAAATGTAGACACTGATTTTTTATACCATAAAATCCAAGTGATCTTGATATCGACATGTATTATAATTTTTTAATAATCCTTTTGAGATATCAAGAAGTTTGAGGATAATAGGCAGTTATCAAAACAAGATTAGTATCATGAGTCTTCAAAATAATTTTCTAAAATGTTGATGTAAATCATGGATTATGATAATAAGAAATTGATAGAGTTAAATGATGATGTTTTAAAAATTTATTAATATAGATACATTCGAGGAACTCGATATGTATGTCTTCTCTTGTTGTAAGGAAATGTGCATGTTTGGTAAGGAGGTAATCAATAAACCATATTTAATTATTCATTATAGGATATTTAATACATTTAAAATGTACATAGTAATTTCATTGAATATCCACCTAGGAATAATTAGATATTTCCCAACTCCCCTATGATGCTATATATACACATTCACCTATTGAAAAACCAATCATACTGAAACACAATTAAAAATTTCACAAATTATATTACCCAAATAGAAATTTTCCTTTTAATCCATATACATCTTAGTGTAAAAAGGGTGTATTTATAAATTAAATATATTAGAATCATTGTGATGAATAGGACTCAGTTCACATAATAGAAACAAATCTCGGTTAACCACATGACATAATGATCACCTCCTCATTCACCAGAGGATACAGACTAGCCGTGGCGGTCTGTTGTTGAATAGTGGGGGTTCTATACCCTCATGATCAAAGTGTATAAAAATGGTAAAATAATATCAATAAATAGTGGAATCATAATAGATAATTGTATAATATGATGGTAAAAATCCAATATATAAATAACAATGTAATCACATCCATCAATTTCATATAAAAAATCATATCATGGAATGTTATACAGATATAAAATACTGAAATACATTGAAGTAGGTATTGATATATAAATTTTTACCAAAATAACTCAAAACATCAAAACTACTATATACAGAGAGAATAATAGGACACATAATGGTATTGTAACTCCCATATCCCATACTATAATCCATCAAATATCTATAATTTTTTGGTTTCCCCAATCCCTACCTGAATCCATGATGTTTTTCAGGGTACCAAATTGTCTCCTATGAAGGGTGTGAGATAAACTCAGTAGGCCACCACCATGGGTGACTAATTCAATTGATTCCATGAATCTATAATAAAAATGTGTAGGTAATAATAAAATCTATAAATTAATTGTGGTATATAAATAACCCACATAGATTTAGTTTATTGGGGAACACCCATACTCTACTACCTACATCAGCATAAACTATGATTTTAATAAGTAATCACAGATTTATGATTCAATTATTAATATTTTCTTTGGACTTGGAACATGGCACAAGAATCACTTGTAATTCATATCTAACCAAAATTTGTATACTAGGTCTGTAAAAAATTTGTGTTTCTCTAACTGAATCGAAGCTTGTTATTTTATATGTAATATGTGTCATATAGTCATTTTATTTAATATTTTAGGAGAACATGTTCTTGAACTTATCATTAGTAATTTGCAACCTAGGTATTACTCAAGGAATATATGAACCCAACACATTACAATCCAATCTTTATAATTAACTGTGGAATCCCTAGTATCAATCTGGGTGTGGTATAAAGTCACAACCCACTGATTCCATTCATAGATGTCCACAATGGGACCCCAAGTTTCACTCATGGTGTATATAAATATCTACCCTCCATGGCTTTTCATAATATTTCATATAGGGAGGCCATGTATCACTCACGGTGGATAAGATAATATTGCCTACGAATCCTTCCATTGCAGTTTTCATAGGGTTTCCAAGTATCAATCATGGAATGCATAAACCAAAAACCATACCAGTCAACCCATGGTTTAAAATGAGGAACCATTTGTCACCCAAGGTTCATAATAATTCCATTTTAACATCCTATATTTATACAATCTGGATGAGTCTATTTATGGTGTTTTAAGATGGAACACATCATTCACTATTGGAAAGGAAATATGAATCTTCAGGGGGGACAAATACTAACCATAACATTTATGTTCACATTTAATTTAACTAGTCATCACATTTATAATCAATTTAACTCACTAGAGAAGGATACTCAAAAAATAGCATAGGATTAGAATTCCTAGAATCCCATAAATTATTTCATTCATATCATTCATGAATTTTAATTTTAAGAACATCTCAAATATTTGGGTGAGATATAATTATCATCTACAGAATAATGACATGGTATTACATTTGTTCTTTTATTTATGTTTTATATGTTCCATTGACCATCTCAAAATAATGGGTAATGAACACACCTCAAAAGTTGAATAAAATCATAGGCCACCTAGGTTGGTTTTACCCTTTTACGAAACAAGACCAATGGATGTTAAAATTCAAGGTATTTAACATTTTATGATGTAAAATAGGGTATGCTGAGTTGTATAGGTCATGAATACCCATTTAATTAAATAATAATTCATTTTAAAAATTCTCACCTTGAAAATCTGGCATGATTTATAATGAAATGTATAAAACACCAAGACATTGAGGGAAAAGCATTCGACGAACTATCCCAACATGGTAGTCAACTCCTTGTCAGTTATTGGCCTCCAATTTAGGATAAAATTGAATAAATAGACAAAATAAACAAATAAAATATTAAATGGAAAATCAAATTTCACCAAGATAACCCTCTCGATGAGAGTAGAGTCAAATACACGATGAAGAAGAATAAGTAACATATTCTTATCTATCCAATCAGACTAACATTGGATCAATCATAGTTTGAATGTGGAAGATCCTTCAAATTAATGTTTTAGGTGGCAGGAGAGATCCCATGGGTGAGGTTTTATATATATGGGGGGAGAAATTAAAGGAGGGGTGAGTTAAATATTATGAGGTGAAAAATGTTTTTCATAATAATTTATGTGGTCGCACAGTTTGGCGACATGGATGGCTAAACAATTTTCCGACTATGTGCATCCCAATTCTAATAGAACACACCCCATATAGCTTTCTATGATACGTTAGTAAAACCATGCATAGTACATATGTACCATCTATCTCAACCATTTATATCCTAAACCATCAATCACTATTTAAAAAAACTCTGTGAAACTATCACTAGGTCACATTGTTTCAGGCGAATAGTTAGCACTAACAATGTGCCTCTACTATTTCCTCCAAAATCCAATTTCTCTAAAATATGATGAATAATACAAAACTAATAAAACACCTTGTCCAATGTATAACAACTACCATTCTCCATTTCCAATCATCTTATGGGTTTAAAATTATCATATAATTCTATATGAAATCCCTATATGCCATATCTTGATGAAGATCTACCTATGTAATAACATCCCACTATATTTTGGTAGAACACCAAATCATATTATTTATGAGCTTCAACAACCTTTTGATATGTGTCTCAAGATGCTCAAAATTAAACAGAATTTCGTATAACCCTAACTCATTATAAAGTGGTCGATCATCCTTTGAAGACCTGTAAAGATAATATTACAGAAACTCATGCATCAAATCTACTATTGTCGAGCCAGGTCCTGGGGACAATACGTAGTCAACATAAATCATAGAAATATCATTCAAAACTAGGCATCAGAGTCCATATCAGTTATAACTAGTGATTCCTCAAGAGACATTATGGGGGGATCTATGGGTGAACTTGGTCCCATCACCTTTGGATCATGGTCATTGCCACAATCTTGGAATACAAATCGCGGCTACCATGGTGTCATGTCTCTTCAAATGAAAGTAACACAACTTAATAAAATATTAACAACCACTAAAAGAGCATATAATATAATAGGACAAGTAAAATCCTCCATATATTAAAGTGGCGGTCATTTTACTATTCCCAAATATAGTTCTGGGTGACGTTTAGATTATAAGAACATTAAGAGAAAATACCTACTACCCACTACTAAGGTCGAGTCAGGGTCTAGTTTTCTTTTATAAGTCTATGGTCCTTATATATAGAGTGTAAATTGAATGTTATATATGAATTAAACCATTAATATTGTAATTTTATACCTATTTAGTTGTTACTATTCATTTTATAATTCTGTTTCATTTAACATTTGAACTCACTTATATATTAAATCACTTTAAAATTGTTGAATTGTATGGATCATCTCTTCTAATTTATAAAGTCTTATACACTTTATATATTGAAATATGGTGTCCATTTATTCAAAAAAAAATTATTTATCAAGTAACAACATTAAATTTTATCACAATTTCATGGACATAAAAATAGATAAAAAACATTCTATAGTAAATGCACACAATAATATAAATATTGCATGGAATATAAATCATGTTGTTCATATAATTATGCATGATGAAATAATCACATTACAAATTAGCCAGGGTAAAAATATGCAGTCTTGAGGAACAATAGATATCATGTATATTTCCAAATTTTTAAATGAAGTCATCCATAGTATGAAAATTCTAGAATAACATGTCCAATCCCATGTTATTTATATTTTAAATATATGTGTGTCAGCTACATTGAGGCACATGCTCATGAAAAAATACAGACACATCTCATTTCTCCTTTCTACCAAAAAATGGTTGTAATGTACGAGATGAAGGAAATGAAACATCTCTGATACCACTTTGTGATCTTCATTATATCACCCCATGATATTACAATATTCATCTTCTTAAAAAAATCAATTTATTTGATAGTTTCTAATGTGAAAATGTACTATGATATATTATTTAATATTTACATGACTATAGGAATGTTAATGTAATAGTTAGGAATTGTAATCTGGGAAGTATAATAGTAACAGAAAGAATAAAAATATAAATAAAATTAATGTATCCAATAAATGAAAATATGATATATTAATATCATTGAATAAGAAAATAAATGTCTTAAAAATGATAAATTATGTTGGTATTTTTGTTGAATATAAATTTTAATTTAAAATATTATAATTCCTCCAACTATTTAATAGAAAATTTATTTTTATAAAATAAATTCATAAATTAAAATTAAGATTTATTATAATTATAAAATCATTTTATTAGACCATAATTATTTTTTTAAAGGTCACAAAATATAATATCATATTAAAATCGATATTTTTAATAAATTATGATTTTAATAAGAAATTGTGTTTCTCATATTTAGAAAATTATTATCCAAAATTCTAGCCATTTTTCGAAATATACACAGGAAAAAATGGATAGTGTGATTTTTTTGGGGATTAATTAGACGTAATTGAAATTTTCATTAATATTGGAATATGATATTTTACAGTATCTGTCATTTTATGGAAAATACATGAATATCTGAGTCATGGATGGTGTTAGAAACCATTAGTTAAGACTAAAATGCACTAATTTGGGTAAATATTCACAATAATCAACTATATTGATAGTCTTGATCCTAAATAAATAAAAAGGGAATAAAATAATCAAAAAAACCCCTCTCCTCCCACTATAAATACCACCCCTCACCACCCATTCTTATCACAACTTATATGATTTTAATCTTTAACAAATTATGCCCAAATCACATAAAAATATTATTAACCATGGGAAAGGAATGTTGGTATTATCAAAATTCCAAATCCAAGGGTCTTAATAAGGTCCTAGTGAAGATGAAATCCAAGAGGTAAAATACACATTCTTTCTCTGTTAATTTATTTCCTTTTTCTTATCCACTCTTTATATAACCTATTCAAAGTGGCATGGTAAATAAAATATTACATATATGCAATGATTTTATTGTGTTAATGAGATATTAATCATCACATATCTTCTCTTCAACTTTTAATTCTGAAAATGGAAACATCACCCATGATGGGTCGATTCGCCACCTTTATGGATGGCGAGTTTTCATTTTTCATTACAACTTACATGGATGGTCATTAAAACAATTTTGTGGTCAAAAATGATAATAATATATGTACTAAATATTATCTAATTTTATAGAACCATTATATAAACATAATTTTAAATAAAACGATAGTAGTTCTTGATGGAGTTGAAAAAGAAAATAAACTAATCAGTTTAAATTAACATTTTATCTAATGAATATTACTCATTACTTATAACCAATTGATATATAATGGACATTTAAAATATTAGAAGTATATTGATACCATTAAATTCGAATTTTATACTTTTATATCCATTTTAAAAGTAATTCCAAAATTATACTCAAGGGAACCGACCATAGAACCATGAAATAAACGTTCCCCAAGAAACATAATTATTCATTATAACTCATCATAATGGCCATAAAATATTTTAATAAAATTATAATAAATAATATATATTTTTTATATGTTTTATATTATTTAATTAATAAATCTAATCTGATTATCCATTATATTATCTACATGCGAGGTCTGATTTCAAACATATTTTAAGGGGTTTCTCATCTCACTTTTATTTAAGTGAGATATGCATTATTCAACACTTATTTATGGTATGTGGTGTATGTATATTTACACTATTATTTATGATTACAATTAAATGAATATTTCTTTAAATATCAATATTTCATGAATCATTGTTATGATTTTTTTATTATTCATATACCATTTTTACATACCATGTTTACTTTAAATGTTATTTTAATAATAGAAATATTGGTAAATCTATATCCTCTACTAAATATGGTTATATTGGTATAGAATGTTGTTCATAAATTAAATATATGTATAAATATTTGGTCTTGATGTGATTTTTGGGGATTAGAATTATTTATCTCATTGATGCATCAACATGTCCCATGAGACAAAACAGTTAGTAATAAACCCTTTGGAGTTGTTTTCAATCAGAATCAGATGGGTTTCTCCCGAAATACTTAGAAAATATTATGAACATTCTTGATGGTTGTGTGTCATGTTCTAGATACATGATCTTTAATAATTAATCATTTTATTTATTTATAATTTAGTGAATACTATCCATGAAACTTTCACTATGTCAAAATCTACGGATTTATTTTCAAGACCAGTTTATTGATTATGTAAAATGTGTTTTTCTGTTATTTAGCATTCTGTATTGATTTTTACTCATTGATTATGATTATGATTTTATTGATTTATGTTTACATTATATTTATCTCTTACTATTCTTTTTATCTCATTCGTTTATTTTTTAACTTCCACAGTTTATGAAGATGAAATTTTTTAATAATTATCAAGGAAGTATTTTATTTTCCATTATTATATTTTATGATCAATTACCAATTTAATAAGGGAACCATGTATGCATGTTGTTCTTCAAGTCTACTAATCTGATTGATCCTTGGTTATGTGATCTCATGTATCTATTCCTTTGTAAAAAATTAACCACAAGCTCTAGGATGCTGGGGTCGGGTTTGTTACAGTTGTTATTATAGTAGGTTTAGAAGAAACATGGGGAAATAGATATAAAATAAAAATGAGATTAATAATAACTCCTCGTAGTGAATTTCTCTAGATCAATTCTCTAGATGATCATGGGATAAATCATTATGTCCAATTATTTCATGATGGTGCCTAATGGAAGAAAGGGAATCAATACCCATAGAAAATGTATTGATTTCCATAATGAGAATGTTGAAAAATTTGGTATTCAATCTTAGAATATTATGAACATATTAGGATAGCTTACAAAAGTTATGTAAGATAAACATACTACAACTATGTTGGATTATTTCATATTAAATATTCCCCCATCATTTTTTGGGACAACTAAGATAGTGGTTGCTAAGAAATGGATCATGTCCTTTGAAAATATATTTATTTCATTAGGATGTGATGAAATAGAAATATTAGTTCTAGTGGTATATTTTCTCAAGGGTGATGCTCATTAATGGTGGTCTTTGACCAAGAATAATAGGGATCAATATGAAATTGAAGACATGGAATGGATAAATTTTAATGAATGATTATTTGATTAATATTACCCTCCTTGGAAATGAACTCAAATAAAAGGAAAATTAATTAGGTTAAAGAAAAAGGAAGAATGAAGTGTTAAAGAGTATGAGTCTTCATTCACAAGACCATACATGAATTGTATAGATTATATGTGCGATTAAAAATAATATGATTTATTTTTTAAATGAATGTCTTTAGCCATGTATTCGAATGGCACTGTCTTCGTGAACATTTCCATCTTATAAAGAAATAGTACAACGTGACATCAAAAAAGAAAAGGAATTTTATAGATCATGTATTTATAAGGTAAATGTAGATAATAAGAGGAGCTATGATAACCAAGAAAATATCAATGCATTAATGAATAATAGGGGAATAATGAAATTCCCATAAAGTAAAAACTGTGGAAATAATCATCTTGGGAAATGGTATAAAGGAATGGGAGATTATTATAATTGTATAGAAAAGGTTCATAGATATAATGAATAAAATGGGAATAGAATTATTTTCAATGATTTAAATATAAATAAATTTTTCATAATTCAAACCAATAACCCAAGTTCTATTGGGATCTACCAAAGAAGAGGGCAATGGGAGATGTCCAAGCTTAGGTGATCACTAAAATTAGGGTAATAGTACCCAATGAGGTGGTAAATGGTTAATTAATTCCATATTAAAATTTATACATTGATATATTTTATGTTGGATCATCACACAGTATTATATATACCCAGTTTTCCAACTAAATTTGATATAATACATTTTTATTTAATAAATGAGTTGTCATTAAAAACTCTTAAGGGATGTATCATTGCAAAAACAATGTGTTCTGTCATTCCAATTATGGAATATTAATGTTATTTTATTTAAACTTATTATTATACCAATGGTTGACTTTGATATAATCATTGTTATGATATTACTTTCTAATATTCATTTGATTTTTTTGAAAGAAGAAATAAATAATAATTTTTTAGGAATATTTAGTATTTCTAATCATTAGAGTAGATACACTATCATTTAACTCTTATCAAGATCCTCCCCTAGTAGCTATTTGGAAGTAAATTTATGTGGATTAAGAAAAAAAACCTCTATGTGTGATTAATGTAATATTCATATTGAGGTGTTACCTATTGTACTGAAATGCAATGATGTATTTCCAGAGGGACAACCTAGACACCCCCTGGAGTGTGAAGTTGAGTAGACCATTGATTTCGTCCTATATTTAATACCAATATAATTGACTACTTATAGAATAGAATTTGTTGAATTAGTGGATTTGATGAAATGATTAGAGAAGTTGGGTAATAAGGGATTTATTTTCCCAATTATTTCTCCATTGGTATTCAATGTTCTCTTTGTTTAGTAGAAACATTAATACTTGTGATTGTGCATTGATTATAGACAAATAAATTGAATTACAATAAAGAAAAAGTTTATAATACCTAACATTGATGATTTATTTGATCATGTTTATGGATCTCAACATTTTTAAATTACTAACCTTCCTTCTCGATATCATTAATTATGAGTAAATGAGGATTACATTCTGAAGAATGCTTTTCATAAGAGGTATGGACATTGTGAGATTACAGTAATGACATATGGAATAACTAATTCACAATCATTTTTTATAGATATAATAAATAAAATATTCGTGGAACCTCATGATTATTATTTTTATTCACTGAGGACACTCTATTATATTCTAACAGTTATGAAGACTATGATAATATCATGAAGATAATTTACGAGACAATCAAGATAAAGTAGTTTAATGGTAAAATTAGGATGTGCGAATTCAGTCTTAATTTTTTTTGATTCTTGGACACATTGTCTCAATGGATAGAATCTCAGTTGATATTATAATGCAAAATTCAATCCTACAATGGAATTAACCAATGAATATAAATGATGTATGTTTTTTATTTTTGTTCAGTAGGTTACAATCATCATTTCATTCATAATTTTTTGTTATTGGTCATCACATTAACCAAGATCACCCATAAATGGGATAAGTTAGTGAGGATAAATGATTGGACATATTATTCTGAATATTGGAATTGTAGTTTACACAATGCTTCTATATTGAATCTAAGAAAGGGAAATGATTTGTTTTTAATATTCAATTAATTATCAAAGAAAATATCATGTTGTTTTCTTATGAAAAATTATAAAATTACTACATAATCATTGAAGTAGTTGAATATTTATTAAAAAAATTATTAAATTCATGATATTGAGATAGCAGCCATACTTTTTTCGTTGATTATATGGATACAATATCTCCATGGGGAATTTTTTGAGATGTATAAATATCACAAAATTTTAAAATACATATTTATAAAGAAATAAATCAATATGAGGAAAATATGATGATTCAAGTTATTCAAGGATTATGATTTCACAGTACGCTACCACTAACGAAAAGAGAATAATATAAAAAATTCATTAAAGAGGAAATATCAGGGAATTTAACCCAAATGAGGATTGAAAAGGAAACTATGTTCATGGATTAAGTAAGTATGGATATGGTAATTTTAATGTAAGGTGAAACATAACTCTTTATTCAAATGACTGATGGGCTATCATTATTAGGAATGATAAAAGCACTTAATCTGATAATGATTATTTTCAAAAAAAATTACATGAAAAGATGGAAGATTGTCAATCATCTTGTAGGATGATGGAATCCCGAAATTTGGAAAAAGGTTACATGTTCAAAAAATGCATAACCTAAAAATAGAAGTATTAAATGATTATCATAGAAAATATTTATTTATACACACTTTTAGTAATATTATGTATAGAATTATGACAAAACATTTTTTGTGGGACAATATAGTGCCTAAAATTGATGACTATATATCATGATGCATAGTTTTTCAACACGTATACAAAGAAAGACGAAACCCTAGATGAGTCCTGAAACATATACATATTCCAATGTGTATGTGAGATTATATTTTTATGTAATTTTTTATAGTATTACTTGGGAAACCTATATGGAATTATGTGATATGGGTTATATTTTATTTTCTTGTAATATCATAGCATTATCAAACTATAAGAGAAGATTTAACTCTTGAGTTCCTTGAAATACTCAATATTAATGATTTTATAATCCTTCATTTTTCTCATCTATCGATTATTTATCCTCAAGATCGATATTTTACAATAAAATTCAGGAAGATTATTCTTAGATATTTGGATACTAAGATTCATTTGAGTGCATCTTATCATTATCAACATGATGGACATGAGGAAGGGAAGATTAAAACATTATAATACATGTTTAGATCATACTCTTTGACTTTAATGATATATGGGGTCAGTATTTACCTTTGGTATAGTTTTACTACAATAATATTTTATATTCATGTATTCCAATGCCACCATATGAAACATTATATAGAAAGAGATGTAGTACTATAAATTTTTGGGATGAATTTGCTGAGATGATACTTATAGGACCAAAATTAATTTAAGACAAAATGAAATAGGTGATGACAATTCATTCTAATATTAAAACATCTCAAAGTATAAAAAAGATTTATGATGACAACCTGAGAAAGGATTTAGAATTTTATGTGGGAGATCATGTCATTGTGAAATTATATCCATGGAAACCGTTCATACGGTTTTTTAAAAGGAGAAACTATGGCCAATGTACATCAGACCATTTTAAATTCATGAAATAATTGGTGTTGTACCTTACTGATAAGTTATGTCACCAAGTATCTCTAAAGATCATGATGTTTTCCACAAATAATGGTTAAATAAATACATGTCGAACCCAACAAATGTACTCACATATGATGAAATAAAATTGGAATCTAATTTTTCGTAATTATGAACCAAAAGATGTTATGATGAAAAACCACCCTCAACTATCTAGATGGAAATATTCAAGAAATTTTCATTTGAAATAATTTTTTGATGGAGGGATGTCTATAGAACCACAATATTTTATAGTTTTTATATTCATACAAACATTCACTCAATTTGATTATTTGGTTATAAAAAACGAAATGTGATATACTATTAAATATTAACCTGGATGTTGGAATGATAATATAAATGTTTGGAATAGTACTATTTAAGATAGAGTAATGACCATGCATATGAAATTATAAATTAAATATATGTATCTTATAAATGAAAATATATTATATTTACGACATATAATAATAGAATAAATATGCTTTAAAAGTTAAATTATGTCTGTATTTTTGTGGAAAGTAAATTTTCATTTAAAATTTTATAATTTATTTAATGATTTAAAATAATAATTATTTTCATAAAATAGATTTTTAAAAAATTTATTGTATTGAAATTTTAAGATAATTTTATGAGATAATGTGTCGTAAAATCTATTATAGTATTTTAATCAAGTTTTTTTTAATTAATGATGATATAATTAAAATTTAAATATCTACTATTTAGAAAATTATTTCATAAAATGGAGTCCATTTTCTTAAATTTATACATCTAAAAATGAATATGGTGATTTTTTTTTATTTTTATGAAATAGTTGATTTTTTAGGAATAGTGAAATTTGGAAATTTATTGTATTTAGCATTTCTAGTCAGATACATAAATTTTCGAGTCATGGATAATGTAAGAAAACATTATTTATAAAACAAAATTTATTTTTTACTTGACTTATTTGTAATAATCAACATTATTTATAGTCATTTCTCAAAATAAAAATACAAAATACAAAATAATCCAAAACACACCTCTCATCACACTATAAATACCACCCATTATCGTAACACTATCTTATCCATAAATTATTTCCCAATTAAACCCAACTCCCTTACCATTAATTTTCCACATGTCCATAACATTATTTTCATACCAAAATCCCAAATCCAATTATATTAAGGAGGTCCCCCTGAATACGATATTCGAGAGGTAAATGATCATCCTTTCACGTTTAATTTATTTTCTTTTCTTATCCCCACTGCACCCCCCCTATCCAGGTTGTAATGGTAAATCTTGTATGATATATATACTATAATTTTATCATGTTAATTTAATATTCATCATAAAATATCTTATACACTTAATTTTATTCTAAAAATGAAAAAACTCATTCATGAGGTGTCTATTCACCGTCTACCTAGACATTGTGATTTCATTTTTTAATTATTGCCTTCAAAGCTAGTCAGAAAATATTTTCTTTATAAAAAATGATTATAATATAAGTTTTAATAATTATTTAATGTTCTTGAAATAGTATATAAACATAATATTAAATAAAATGATACTAGTTATGACGGTCTTAAAAACAAAGAAAATAAAATAATCAAATTTTTTAATGTTTTATTTAATGAATCATCAGCATACCATATAACCAAATTATATATAAGGATCATTTAAAATAATGGATGTATATTGATATCATTACATTACACTTCTAAATTTTTCATTCATTTTATATGAAATCTAATAATTATACACAAGGTAATCGACCATAAAACATTGAAATAAACACCCTGAGAACAATTGAATAAAATACTATTAATCATCAGAGTATACATAAATGAACTTAATAAAATTATAGTAAATAAAATATCTTTTTAAGAGATGATTTTTTATTTAATTAAATAATATAATTTAATTACCTAAGAAATTAATTACAAGTGAAAAATAATTGCAAAATATGGAAATGAGTATCTAATCTCACTTTTATTTATGTAATATATGAATTATTCACTACATATTTAATCAATGTTGTTTATGTACACTAATACTTTTTATTTTTTATCATAATTAAATGAATATTTCATTAAATATCAAAATATCATGTATCATGGATATGATTATTATATTAGTCATATACCATTTTACATATAGTGTTTACTTTTGAGGTTATTTTAATATGAAGAATATTGATAAATATATATCCACTAATCAATATGTATATTCTGATAGGGTATATTTTTCATTATTTAAATATGTTCCTAAATAATTCTTTATAATTTAAATGAGGTAAGGGCCCCAGTATTATATAGCCACTCGATGAATAGATAGGTCTCATGAGACAGAAAAGTTGGTTACAAACCCCTCACCATTGATTCCACTCAGAATGAGATGGGTTTACACCCAGATAAATAGAAAATTTTATAAAATCTCAATAAGGTAGTGATTCATATTAAAGATATAGTGATTTATATATTTATGAATTTTATTTATTCAATATTTAATTAGTACTATACCTGATATTTTCACAGTGAAAAATTCTTTGAGTGCATTTTTATTATCAATTTATTAATTAAATGACATATGTTTTCAATTATTTACAATTATTTATTAATTATTACCTATTTATTATGTTTCACCTATTATTGATTCATGTTTCTACTATATACAACCCCTACTAAGAATTTTTTCTCACCATTTAATTTTTTTGAAACCCTAGGTTATAATGATTAATTTTTGTAATAAGTGTCAAGGAAGCCTCTTATTTTTCTTTTATAATATTCTTTGTTTTTTACGAATTTAATAAGGTAACCATGTCTGTTTCTAGATCTCTATGACTAATAAACTGATTGACCATTGTTGATTTAGAATCTTTTATCTATTCGGTTATAATAAATTAACCACTGACTCTGGGATACTAGGGTCAGGATTGTTATATCTATAGACTCTAATTACTAGTCTGCAGCCTTTGGCATATGTGGAGGCATGATGGAGTTCATGTGTCTAATCAGGATTAGTTACTATATAGTGAAATGGGTTTATGATTTTTCACTATCATCCAATAACCCCGTTAAAAATTAGGTATATATGGAACACAAAGAGGTTATCCAAATTTCACTCCTCCATATTTATATAGGTATTCTTCCAATTTTACATCATTCAAAACATTAATTTTCTTTGGAAAAATTTTATTATTAGAATGATAAAATATTAAAATTTCTAGTAATGATGGTTTCATAGTGATTTGAAATATGAGTGATGTATCTCATTCAATAATAATGTTCATATCCACATTCACTAAATTTATTAATGTAAACTTCTTTTCAATAATCAATTTATTATGGAATCTATGAGAATTATTTTTTGATGAATATAATACCTTATTTTCCTTCCCTGTGTTGTTGTCTATTGAAAAATAATAATACTTGATTACTATGATCTATAGTGTTTATTTCATATTGATCACCTTTTCTGAAACAATATACTTTAATCTCTTATATTATTTTTATATCTCAAATAATATTCAAATGATATAGTGTCTTTATAAATTCAATTAAAATATTAAATCTTCCAACTTATGATCATGGTTTTGATAGTTTTAAACATGATTTATCAAGTTCCTTTTATAATATCTAATAACATTTACAATCTACTTAAGGAAACATCAAATTCCCGTCTTCAATATGTCTAATTTGGAAAACTGATTTGTCTAATGAGGCATATTGATGCATTCAGGGGATATATAATTATAGGAAAAACAAACCAATCCATGTCCAATACATTTATCATATATTGAATTTTTAATTTAATTCATAAACAATATCCTTACCAATTAATATTGATATATTGTAAATAATACTAAATATGAATATTTTAGTCGTCAATCGATTATCATTTAGTGTAAAAACTATATCATTAAATGGTATATGGTTTAATCAGTAATCATATTCATGATACAAAGAATAAAGATATTTAGGATAAATTTATTGTCTGACGATGATAAGAAATTGAATGTTTCATGAGAGGGTTAATGAATAAAAATTAATAATGCATTAATGATGATCACCGATAAAATAAAATTGATGTCCAATTTTAAAATAAGTTAATATTAAGGTTTTTTTAAAAACTATTTAAAACCTATATAATTATATACACATTGTAAACATGTTAGGGTGATACTAAATTCCATCAAATACATATACGTAAAAATGAAACAATCCATTTGAATTTTATAATGAAATTTAAAATAGATCATTTAGGAAAAATATTAATGAATCATTTAAAACAATATAAATTGTCATGTATAACATAATTTTCCCCTATTAAATAATTTGATAAGATAAAAAAGAATTTTTCTGAAATTGTTTTAATTATATACACATAGAATAAAAATTTTCCCAATCAAAAAAAATATACTATTATATTTTTTTCATCTCTCTAGAAATAGAAACATATATTTAATCATTAATAATCATGAATAAATAGTTATTTATGTGAAATACATTTAATTGGAATTCTGTAAACCACCAAAATTAAGCAGATGTATAACGCCAAATATGTTTCAGTAGTGTAGAAAATGAGATAAAATCCCTTACATCACACTTCCTATTAGTTGATTGTTATTTAACCACCAATATAATGGTTTCATACAAGCTATTAATTTATATAATATATTCATTAATATTTATACGACCATATATCATTATCTTATAACATCTTAACACTCATTCAATCAATAATATTTCATTATTACCATTGTTTCGACTGTTAACTTCTAAATTTTCATATACATGTTCTGACATGAAATATTAGTTTTTTAATAATAGGATATAGTACAATAATCTCAATAATTATGTTAAGGTTATAAGCATCGTATTTACTCATTAAATACATCTTTATATTCAATATTGTAATTTTGATATGGAAAATTAATGACATTACTTCATGGAAATGGTAGGTCATACAGACGCATGGGCAACATTATAATTTCCCAAATGGGTGAAAGGGTATGAATGTTTTTCATATATTAATTTTCTAGAATCAATATCATGCCTTAATTATCAAATATGTTCATTTTCCCTTATAATGACTATCCGTGTAGGTTTTCAACATATGTATTTTCAAATGTTATACCCTTCATTATTCAAAACAATTTCAAACTGTTAGGATGAAATCTAGTAATGGGGTTCAATGAAAAACCCTTATATTTCAAAAAAAACTTTTTAAATAGTTCATACTACACGCAACATCAAGCTTAAATGAATAATGAAATATTATTATATAAATGTGACAATTTTAATCAAGTTGTTTAATTGGGTGGGATTAATAAGAATATCCAAATTATGATATATATATATATATATGTCATATAATATAATATTTTATTTATCAATCCTTATCGAATAAGTACACAATTTTACATAATGTTATTTTATGCTTCAGAATTATATTTCCTTTAAAAATAATATTTATATTTTCTTGAGTAAATATTATAATGAATTTCTACAAATTATAGAAAATTTATATTATAAAATTAAACAAATATTTTAAACCAAAATATCAAAATTATTTTATGGTGACATTTGGAGATATTTTAAAAAAATGACTTTTAAATGAATATTAAAGATACCAAATTTTTTTAAAAAATAATTTTCATTAAAAAGTAACATTATTCATTGAACATGATCTCAAAATGAAATATTTATTATTTTTTAGATATAATATAATTAATTAAACTTCTATTAGCACTATCCCAGATTTTGGTATAAGTTTATTTTTTTGGCTGAAAACATATTTATCTAAAAATGATATTTTTTATTTTGTTTTGCATTTTAATATGAAATTACATTATTCTACGTTTTTTGAATTTAATTATTAAACATTTATTCAATATTTTGAATCATCATGTTCAATTTTGGTAAATAGGTCCCGATTATTTTGGGAAATTGTGAATATTAACCGAGGTAAACATTATCACCATTGTATAGGTAAATAAGTGTTGAGCAAAATCCCTCAAGGTTACATTTAAGCATATTTATATTGGTTGTGTATGTTAACAATGCAGGCTTCTATGGTGAATTTTTGAGTTCCAGAGATGTTTTTGACAATCCATGTTGACAAAGAACCATGAAAAAAGAGTGGATGATGTAATGGTGGTACAAAAAGAACAGAAGTATTGAACATAATTACGGTGGGAAAGGGTATTACGAGTGGAGCTTCGCGGTGAAGTCATGAAGGAATTGATATAATTCTCCACTATTATAATGTTCTCTGTGATTAGATAATTTTCGTGGTGCTTCATGATTTTGAGAGATGTCAGGAAGAATTTTCAGAGCTTCGCGATTTGTGATGACGTGGCAGTGACTCTATGTGGAAGGTTTGAGGGTCAGTAAAATTGCATATAAATAGGCCTCGAACCCTTGAGAGAAGTAGAGTTTTTTAAGAAAATATTTTCCTCTCGGCTCGTGAAGGTGGTTTGTGAAGGTAGTGTGCTTCGTGAAAGAAGATCTTCGCGGTGACTAATCATGCTCGATGAATGTTGCGAGCTCCACATTGGCTCAGTGAGCTTCATGAGTGAAGTCTCTCTACGATGACTTCAACATCATGAGATTGCTTCATGAGAGTGCTTCATGAAAAGGCATTATATTCGCGAAGGATTGTACGAGCTTCATGAAATTGGGAGCCTCACGAAGTAGAGTGCTTTGCGAAGGTACGTTCTAAATGTTGTTGCTCAGTGTTAAGGGGTAAAGCGGAATTCAATAGTGGATGAAATTTTGACATCAATAGAGCATCTACATATATTAGAGGATTCATTCATTAGTGGATATAAAGAGACCTACAGGTGTATAAACTATGAGTGGATATTTTGATTAAGCAGTGAGCTCACATCAGTTGAGAGAGCAGTGAGTTCTCAAATTTAGAGTGGTTGTAAACTAAGAGGGACAGTTAGTCCACTTTGATCATGTAATCATCAGTGTTCTTATAGTGGAATTGGTACGTCGGCAGATTTTCGTTGTATGCTCTTTCAACGTAGCCTAGTGAGGGTGAACCAAGTAAAAATCGAAGTGTCATGTGCATGCTTTAAAGTTTATTCATACTCTGCATCAGGAAGAATAGGGAAGATGGTTTTGTCTAACAACAATACATGATCAAAAAGGGGAAGTTGTTTTAATCTGTCATACCCTAATTCACCCCCCCCCCCTCAGGGTATCTAGCCTTGTGGACCTAAAAATTGGTATCAAAGCCAAAGGTTGATATCAGTGTATCTCTCTCAAATGGAGGTCACCAATCACAAAGGGATTCTGATATTCAATGAGAAAAATTTCTTGCTATGGGAAAATAAGATGCAACACTACTTCAAATAATTATGAATGAATGTGTTCACAGACGCAATGCATGGAATAATAGCCGATATTAATAGTGGTGCTTTATCAGAAGCTGTGCATAGAGAGTAGGAAGCTGATGCCAAAGGAATTAATTCCATTGGTGGAGCCCTATCCAATTCTATCTATATGAAGGTGATGTCAAGAAAAATGTCACATTCCATGTGGGAAAAGCTATTAAATATATATGAAGAAGATACAAAGGTTAGAGAAGCAAATTTTCAAGTGTTGTGGAACAAGTTTGAAGATCTGATAATGAACCTGGATGAATCTGTTGATTTCATTCTTTAACAGGTTAAATGATGTAGTAGAACACATGCGAGGTGGTGGTGATGTTATTAAAGACATAAACATTGTGAAGTGCATCTTGAGGAAACTTCTTCCTCGGTTCAATCCAAATGTTTCGGTTTTGGAAGAAATGATGATAACGATGTTGTGGAAAAGGGGAAATCCCAAGGGGTGGCATTCAAGGCCATAAAGAAGCTCTCCATTGAAGATTCTCAAGAGGAAGAAGAGATAGATGAGTTGATGTCATTCCTCTCCTCAAACCTTCATAGAGGAAATGGAAAGTTTAAAGAGAAGATTCCACTTGCTTGTTTTCGATGTGGAATGGTTGGACATTTGCGGCAGGGTGCCCCAAAAAGGTCCAAGAGGATAATGATGTTAATGAAAATGAAATTCCCAAGAATATTTATCAAGCCAAAGGGAAATTAAATAAACAGTTCCAGAGAAACTTCTTTAAGAACAAAAACCTTAATTCAGAAGAATATGACAGTTTAAACAAGTCTAAGGTTGAGGAGGTTGAAGGGATATAGAACTTCCGAGATCGTGGAAAAAATACTATGTTGGAAGTTGTCGGTAGTTCTCAGAATAAAAATGAAACTGAAGCTAATGAAGAAGAAGAAGAAGTTGAGGGAAGTGTTGATATGCTAGCTGAATTAGAGGCTGCCCTTGAAGAGATAGATATTTGGAGAGCCAAAACAAATAAATCCAACAATGTAGTTCATGACTCCAATCTCTTTATGCACCAACAGGAAGAAGAGTAGTTTTTGTTGATGGAAGAAATTGAGAATCTCAAGTCATCAACACCAGAGAACTCAGAATTAGTTACCGAGTATAAAATAAAAATTAAATAACAGAAAAGGGTGATTCATAGATTAAATAACACAAGAAATGATAAAATCAAGCGTATTGAAGAACTTTGAAGAGAATATGTCAATTTTCGGAAAACATTTATGGATCAAGAAAAAATCTTGACTCCTGTTGGGACATTAGAAAATTAGATCACATAGAAAACTGAGATGCTGAATGTAGAGAATAGTTATTCAGTTGAAAGGAAGCACCAATTATGTTCAGATGCTATGGACGATGGGGGGCTTGATCAAAAACAAAAATTTGTGAAAATTGAAGTCAGACCACAAGAACTCATTCTGGGATTGATGGTTGATTTCAAGACAAAGCATAATCATAATATTCAAAGATCCCAAGAAAAAACACAAAGTGTAGAAGTGACACGAAGGAATGAACCTTCCACCAGGTGTTATTATTGTTTAATGATGGGACATTCACAGTATGTGTGTTCCATAGACAGGATATATTGAAGGGCACAAGAACAAAGGTTGTAGCCAAACAGAGAACGATTCTCCAAAACATATTTCGTAAGACACTGTTTTTGGTGCAGAGGATTTTGTCACATGGCTAGGTTCTACACATTGACCATACAGAGGAATGTGCCAAAGTAGAACCAAAATGTTCACAAGCTGTTTATCAATAAACCAACAGCTAAGTAGAAATAGAAAAATAGTTTTGAACCTTTGCAAGATGAAGTTGGTCCATCCTAATCAGAGAAATAACAAAAGTATCAATCCATGCCGAGTGTGAAGGCTAAAATATGGACCAAGAAGAAGAATGTTGAGATGGTCGTGGTTGAAAAAAGTTCCCTTAAAGCATCATATTTCTCTAGTGTGAGGATATTGATAGTGGTTTTACATATAACATGACATGTAATATGGATGTTGTTACAGGTGTAAAATATGACAACGAATGAATTATTGAGTTTGGAAACAATGAAGGCCTGAAAATTATTGGCTCCGAAAATGCCATGTTTGGGGGCAAAGAGATTAGATGTGTTGATGTCTTAGTAGTTGAAGGCCTCATCCACAATTTTCTTAGTGTCAGTCAACTATGTGACTCAGTACATTCTATAAGGTTTACTAAGAAGATTGTGTCGTTAAAGGAAGAGATGGGGAAGTAGTTATATAGGGAAAATAACAAATGGAAATATATACCTGGTAAGTGGAGAACAAGATATGGGTTTTCTATCTAGATAGGAAGATCACAAGCTGTGGCATAAACTTCTAGGTCATATTTTCCAACCATCAATGGAAGATATAGTAATGTTTGATGCATCAAGAGACATCACTAAGATATCACTTGATCGTACACACACATGTGATGCATGCCAACAAGGGAATCTCATTAGAAATATGTATAAGGTAAAGGAATAGAAGAAAATAGGAGTGCTTGAAATGGTGCATGCTGATGTTTGTGGTCCTATCACACAAATATCAATTGATAGAAAGAGGTACTATGTTATTTTCATTAATGAATATAACAGAATGGCATGAGTATTTGTTATTTCCTAGAAGTCAGATGTGTTCAAATACTTAAAACAATACCGGAGGGAGTGTGAATGAATTCATGGACAAAAAATTTTGAAGCTTCATACTGAAAATGGTATGGAATTTAAAAACAGTCTGGTAGAATTCTATCTCGAGAAATATGGGATAAAGCATCAAGTGTCTTAAGTAAGATCTCCCCAACAGAATGATTCTCATTGAAAAATTCCAATGAGAGAAATTTTTGAAGGAAGCAGTTTTGACATCAGTCTACCTTTCTAACAAGGCTCTATTGTGTATGAAGGAAGGAAAGACTCCATATGAGATGTGGTATGGAAAGAAGCTAATGGTGAAATACTTTTTAATATTTGGAAGTATGTGTTTTATACTCAACAAGGGAAAACATAGGAAATATTAGTCACGAAGAGATGAAGGGATATTTCTTTGGCTACTCAGGAAAAAGTGAGGCATAAAAATACTTTAACAAAAGGCTTGGAAAAGTAGTTGAGAGTAATTATGTCACTATAGTAGAGAATAAGAAGATACATAAATAGCCAAGTGAACAATTTCTTGGTGAGAGTGATGTGGAAAAAAGTAACACAGGGGGAGCAGAAGTGGATGATGCTGATTCAGAAGAATATACTGATGGTGAGAATGAGGAAGTAAAATTGGTCTCCGCACATAAGAAAGGAGTCAAACATAAATTGACAGGAAAAATATCATTGTTGATCATTCAGCTCCAGTTCCGAAAACAAGAATTAAATCACTATAGTAGTCATCTATACTATCTTAGGTTGAGATGAAATTCTTTTTTGATTCAGCTGAAAGTGGAAATTGGATTCAGGAAAGGAATGAAAATCATGATCAGATTGAGAAGAATCAGATATCGGAGATTGTTACGAGGCCTGAAGATATAAATATCATCGAGACTAAATGGGTCTATCATAATAAGATGAATTAATATGGAAATTTATTCAGAACAAATCATGATTTATGTGCAAAGAATACTCCCTTATAGAGGGAATATATGTTGATGAAACATTTGTACTGGTTGCGGGACTAAAGACAATCAGATTATTTCTAGCCATCGTAGTGCAATGAAAGTTCAAAGTTTTCTAGATGGATGTAAAAACTGCATTTTTGAATGGGGTTATGGAAGAAGAATTTTATATCAAGTAGCTAGATAGATTTATCCTTCATGAGGATGAGAAAAATGATGGCATACTGAAGAAGGCGTTGTATGCTCTGAAACAAGCACAAAGAGCATGGTACTCAAGGCTTGATCAGTACATGAAGAAGAGTGGTTTTCAGCATGGGGGAGTTGATTACAATCTCTATTTAAATAAAAATAGTAATCAAAGGCTTATTGTCCTGGTTTAAGTCGATAACATAATATTTCGTGGATGATATGAAGCTTAGTGTAAATAGATTTCCGAATTCACGAAAAGTGAGTTTGAAATGTCAATGATTGGAGAGCTAACATTTTTCCATGGTCTACAAGTGACAGAAAGAAGGAATGGAACATTTATTTCTCAATCCATTCATTCCAAGGATGTTTTGAAATGATTTGGAATGGAAATTTTTAATGATAGTATGACTCTGATTGCAACCCGGATAAAATTATTGAAATATGATAATGGAAAGGCAGTTAATATCACAGAATACAGGAAGATTATTGGTATTTTACTATACCTGACAGTGACAAGACCTAATATTGTTTCCTCCACCTTCCAAGCAGCATGATATCAAATAAATCCCAAGGGTAGCCACATGCATGCAGTGAAAAGAATAATTTGGTATATCAAGGGAATGATATACTTCATCAGGATGTATAATGTAAAATCTCAATAATAGTTATTGGGATATACTGATGCAGATTTTTCCGGTTCAGAGGATGACATGAAATCAACATCAGGAGGTGCATTCTATCTTGGTGGACTATGTATTTATTGTCTAACCAAGAAGAAAGATTGCATTTCATTAAGCACTACTGATGCAGAGTATATTGTGGCCACTCTAGCATGCACTCAGTTATTGTGGATGAAGAAGTAGCTTGACGATATGGGAGTTGAAGTGATGTCTTCTATTGGAATCCAGTGCAATAACTCAAGTTCTATCAATCTTAGATAAAATCCAGTCTATAACTCAAGGATGAAGCACATTGATATAATGTATCATTTTATCAAGGAGAAGTTTGATTAGGGAATCGTGAAGTTGGAGTATGTGCCTACTGAACTACAGGTTGAAGACATTAGGAAGATGGTCATACCAAATGATGCTTTTGAGAGGCATCGACTGTCTCTTGGAGTCCAGTCAACTCCCTTCGCTTAAAAATGTATGGATGTGGGACCCCCTCTCCCTGAGGATTGATTTTTTTTTTTTATAATTTACTCATATGTATTTTTACACTGTTACAGACTGCAAAGAAGTTACATTTGGGTTTGTTGACAAAGGGGGAGAGAACAATGAGTAATCAAGGGGGAGACAGTGTGATAACGTGGCTAGTTGATAAATCATGATAGATATGGGGAGAAGCTGATAGGTGGAGTAGTGAGATTGGGGGAGAAATAAGATAGGGGGATAGTAATAATTCTGACGATTCTATATGCGATCGATCAAAAAATAGATATCACGAAAGTTGAGGATCATGATTAAAGCATAAGAGTGGTGTTGGAATAGTGTGAGAAGGTTTCTAGCTATCACCAATTGGTATCATTGGGGTATCAATAATTGGAATCAGTTTGGAAATTGGTATCATTTGTGTGTCAATAATGGGGGGGAAAAATGAAGTGATTCAATATTGATCATTTCATTGACTCTTGTTTCTCATGATGAGCATTACTAATGTGGGCTTAGAGTATGTGGTGAGTGAATCATTGGTTGTTATCTGAATTACAAGATGTTAATGGTGGTAGATGATGTAAGGAGACTCAGTGAGGTATAAAAGTGAAGAAAATCATTCTGAGAAAAGTTGTCAACAAACCCAAAGGGTTAGATTGATGGACAAAAATGCCTCATGGTAAAATTTCATCATTTTTATGTTTGTTGTGTTTTTTGAAAATGCATTTTTCCATGGTAAATTGTCGAGTTCTGGAGATTTTGTTGACAATCCATGTTGAAAAAGAACCATGACAATAAAATGGATGATCTGGAGGCAGTACAAAAAGAACAGATACATGGTGGAAATATTTCCATGTGATTGCCAAATTTTTGGGGTACAAAATTTGGAGTTTGGTGAGCATCATGAAAATATGATTTCCTTGAAGATATTTTTTATATATGGAAAAGGCAGGATTTTCAGGAAGATAGGTTTCATGGATTGGATTTCACGAAGACCAGAAGAATGTTGACTGTGTTTCTTCACAATTACGATGAGCTGTGCAAACAGATGTATTGAAGAGAATTGTGGTAATTAAGGGAATTTAAAATGGATCTTCACGGTGAAGGTGTAAAGGAATTGAAGGGATGCTCCGCAATTAAGATGAGCTCCATGATCGGAAAATTTCGGTGGTGCGTCGCAATATTGAGAGAATTCCAGCAGAATTTTTGCAGCTTCAGGATTTTTGATGATGTGGCGTTGACTTCACGTGTAAGTTTTGAGGGTCGATGGAATTTCTTATGAATAGTCCTAGACCCCCTCGAGGTAAGTATAGAGTTTTCAAAGAAAATATTTTTCTCTCATCTCATGAAGGTGGTTCGCGAAGGCAGTGTGCTTCGCGAAAGAAGAGCTTCACGACGGCTAATCCAGCTCTGTGAATGTTGTGAGCTCTGTGCTGGCTCAGTGAGCTTTGCGAGGGAAGTCACTCTTTGGAGACTTGAGCTTTGCAAGAGTGCTTCATGAGGGTGTTTCACGAAAATTTTGGAGCTTAATATAGGCTTGTTTGAGCTTCATGAAATTTGGATTCTCGTGATGTAGGGTGCATTGCGAAGGTACTTTGCCAAGGTTATTGCTCAGTGTTTAGGGAAAAAGGAGCTTTAAACAGAGGCAGAAATTTGGACATCAATAGAGAATCCACATATAATTTAGGATTCATTCATTATTTGAAATGAAGAGACCTACAGGTCAATAAACCATGACTAGATCTTCTAAAGAAGAAGTGGGCTCACTTCAGTTGAAAGAGTAGTGAGTTCTCAAATTTTGAGTGGTTGTAAACCAGGAGGGATAGTGAGCCTTCTTTGAACATGTAAACTGTAGTGCACTTTTAGATAAATTGGTACATCGGCCCATTGCTGGTGTATGCTCCTTTGACATAGCCTAGTGAGGGTGAACCAAGTAAAAATAGTTGTGTCATGTGAATGCTTTATGGTTTATTCATACTGTTCATCGGGAAGAAGAGAGAAGAGTGTTTTTTCTAATAGCAAAACAATATCAAAATGGGGTAGTTGTTTTAATCTATCATTCATGATGTGTTTAAAGATAAATTTTGTTAAATTATAGAAAATATATAGTTTTTATTCAATATATAATATTTTATGATATTTTCATAACATAATTAAGGAATATAAAATGGGACAACTCATTTATGATAATATACTACAAAAGTCACACAAAAATAATTCAAATCATATAAATTCAATTTTATTTCATCATAAATATGAAAATCATTATCAATGTCGACATAGTGGATCTACAATAATGGAAAAGTAAAATTTTGTGCACTAATTATTATAATAGAGAATTATAAATCCTTTTAATAAAATTTTTAGTCAATATTAGGAATAAATGCTAAATATTTTTTTGAAATATTGAAAATTTGACGTTATTTTACTACAGTCATATCCAAATCCTTGTACAATGCTTCCACAAGGTGAAAGAAGTATAAATAACAAATTTAATATGTTTTCAAGATATGAATAACAATATATATTCCATTTGAACTAATATATATGATTAAAATATAGTATAATAATTTTTTAATTTTTTTATTTTTTATTATTAGAATTATTATAATTGTCTAAACCACATACACTATGATGGAATAATAAGTTTGAAAATAGAAAATAATTAAATAACTAATTGTAAAAATATTTTGATGTATAATATATAGTTTATTTGGGGTATCCAATTAATATTGTATTCATTTATGAAGGATAAGTTATTATATGAGATATTAGATTGACATTTTTTAGTTATCAGGATGATTTAAATGGAAAGCATTGTGAATAGTGATGAAATGAGCTTAAATGTTATTTAAAGATTTAAATTTATTTTTTAATCATTAGAAAAATAAAATAGGAATAATTAATAATTTAGATGTGAATGTATCATAAATTTAATTTTTGATATTTATGGGTACCACTTTTCATGCATATAATTACATTCATGACACATATATATTTAAAAATTGTAAAATAAATAATGACATTTTCATATAATAGGGACCCACTTCATAATATTTTATAGAAGTCAAATTTGATTATTCACTCATAAATCTGACAAATTCCATTTCTACTAATCCATTCCCATGCCACCTTGACACTAAATTAATCATAAATCTATCCTTCAAAGGACTAAATATCAATATATATGAGGTGACAATTAGTTGAAAATAAGGATTTCATAACTGAATATTCTTTCATTTGGGTATATAAGAATTCATTAATTATATTATGTTACGATTATGCATGGAATAAAGTTTTGTTATTTTATTTTTAATTTCCCCTTATCTTGTGGGGAATTCTATTTGTAACACAAAATATATTGGTTCATTACTTTTAAGTTCAACGATATGATATTTTTAATGGATTATTAACTAAATATTATTTTAATGGGATATATCATTTTTGAATTGATTATTTTATGTATATATACTCTGTGAAATGAAAATTGATTATTTAATGTATTCAATAATATATTATTGTGTGTAATTATATTTTTTACACAAGATCTCTTAACTGATAAATTATTTTTTTAAAATATATAATCTTTATAATTAAATTCTAAATTAAATTTATATTCATTTGGTTACATTTCATAATCATTAATTATTTTATTCCATTATTAAATTAGAATTTCATTTTATTTTCAGAAGTCTTATTTCCACTTCTATTGGAGGGATATAAATTTATCAGACATAATTTCTTCATTGATGAATTCTTACTTGAACGGTATGATCATTATAATGGAATTTCATTTCAATATTACAACATCAAGACAAATTTTATACTGAAAAAATATTTTTATTTCATATGGGTTATGTACATTAACTTTTTAATTTAATGTCATGAATTCATATTATTTAATGGTATATGATATTTGAACTCATTTTAAATTTTTGAAGTGGTTCATATTCAAGAGTTACTCAAGTAGTAGATGTTTATGTTACAATCTCACTTTTTACAAGGGATTGTTCACACATAAATTTGAAATGAGGAAATTATATGATATCTATATGAAATAGATTATGTTTCATTCTACTCTAGTTATTTCATGATTCTTCACTTATTAGTTCTAATTTTTTCCATCTCTAGAACTTGATACGGTCAAGAAAAAATGTTTTCAATAAAAGGAAACCATATTTTCATTCTCATCGACAAATTTTAAATTATATGTAAATGTTTTCTAAAACAATTTCAATAATAGATTTTAATTTTCATTTTATTTATTTAATTCATTTTAAAATATCTCCTACGTTGTTTGAAAATTTTACATGTAATCTTCCATCATTTTCTCATAAATGAACTTTTGAATTTTTACCCAAAATGAAAAAGTAATATTTCTTTTATTATTTACCCAATGGAAGTAATTTCACAACATATTTACCATATATTTCAATTAATATTACTTTATAATATTACGTGGTTATTTTCAATGAAAATAATTATGATTTATTTTTTTAAATTATTAAAATTGTTTTAAAAAATTTTTTGAAATTTTTTTCAACATTATCTTTATAAAAGATTAAAATGTTTGTTAGAATGTTATTTTAATTGATTTACTTCTATTTTATTTTATTTATTCTATATGAAATTATTTTGCCCAAAATCTAAAATTGTTGATGAATTTAACGTCCTATTTCAATTGTTATCGATTCAATGTTTTGTGGTCATTGAATTTCTGATGACCATTATTTTTCTTTGGATAATTTCTCTAAAATAGTCCTCTATTATTTAGACACTATATTCCCCCATTTACATATATTTTATATTAGATATTTTTATTGACTATACCTTATTCTATTTCTACATATTATTTTTTGTTAAATAATCTTACTATGAATGATTTTTGATTTATATGGGAATTATTATTATTCAATATTATTGAATTAATATGGAAATGTTTTTATCAATAATGAATATTTACACTATATTTTAATTATCATTCAATAATACAGGGAATGTATTAGAAAAATTTATGTTCTGGGTTGGGCCTAGAATTTTATATCCCATCAATGCATCGATAGTCTCATGAGGTGAAACAAAATAACCTGGGGAATAGGTTGTAGATATAAAATCATGCCATAAAAGTTGGGTATCTTTTATATACCAACCCATTATTTAATGTAAAATTGAATGATACCATTATGATTAACTTCATGATTTCTTATCATGTGGACATAATTGTATGTTTATTAAGTCAGGAATTATGAATATATTCCAATGATAACTAAATTATTATCATCCATGTGATTAAATACATCCACTGTTATCTTTATTTATAAAGTTATTAATTAAATGGAACATTTAATTATAATTCTTAATTTTAAATTTCTATTCCATATTTAATCATGTTAGCATCTTCTATATTTAACTCTTACATGGAATTTGATATCACAATTAATTTTTTCCTTTCACTAGGTTATAAATAAAGGTTAGAAGTATGTTGTCTCAGAGAATGTTACAATATTTTACGAACATGTTGGTAGGTGATGTAGATTATTATGAACTAGTTGTTTATTTATCCATGATGTTATGTATGATTTTTGGATAATTTTATAAAACTATACACCTAAAAGGCCATTGGATATATAAGTTATCTGATATTTTATTTTTGATGCTATAAATTTTGAATGGATTAAATTTTATCTCATTTATTTATATCAAAGAATTAAATATAAAGATAGTTTTTTAGTATTGATTTTAGGAGGACATATTTTGTTTTCCTGCAAACTCATCCAGAAGGACTAATCAATTTATTAGCCTTGAAAAACTAGATACATATGTCACTAAAATTTATACATTATTAATGACATAAAATATTGTAATAAAAAACATTCATCATCCTCTCACTAATTCATGGAGATCTTATTCATATTCATGAGAAAGAAAAAATAATGGCGATCTCAAATGATCAATAATGTTCACGTACACTATATTCTATCTTTATTAAATAGAGAATAATTAATATCAAAACGAAAATAACTGAAAAAAATTCCATTTAATCGATATCTTGAGCATGAAAACCATAAATGTATAATATGCATCTTGTAATATTATAGATTAAATTTACTAAATCCCCATTAAATTAAATTCATAATATTTGATGTGATGATCATATAAATCATGATATCTCTTCCATAATGATGTTGTTTCCAAGGCAGTGTGACGTATTTTTAAGTAGACCCGAAAACCCCATTTAATTTGGTAAACTAGTTTGTATCATTAGACAATAATATTCATGGAAAGGATATATAATTCTAGTCCAAACAGTAACCAAATTTCAAATTCATTATTAATATATTGAATTATCATTTTATTTCTTAATGTAAAGACCCCCTAAATTATAGATTTTTTTTTAACTGAATCGAATTATTATGAGATTTGAAAAAGTTATGGCACATAACTATGAGGCCGAGAGAGCCTGAAATGGAATTTTGAACTATTTTAATCTACCTTCAGTAAGCATGCAAGTGAGGATTTATATCTTTTGAAAGGGTGCTCTAATTAAAAATCCAACAACATCATTTAATTTTTAGCATTAGGATTCTCATAGGAAAATATTAACATCGCCCGGCAAGGGTTGGATGAAAATCGATAATTCTTTGGAATTTTTAGAAAAAAAACTACATTATCTTATGTTATTTAATTCTTTATTTAAAACCGTCAGGCGATGGAGGTAGGAGTGCATAGTTAATAGGTCATTTAATATCCTGTTACACGTGGTTGTGTAACCGCACCCTTATGTAATTAATGGGTTAATTAATTAATTTATTTATTTATTAATTATTCACATTGATGAGAAGGGAGTGAAACCCATTAACTATAATGTAAAAAACCATTTGAGAAACGGATTGGACAATTGTGGGAGAACATTTGACAAATCACCTTTGGAAACCCTCTCCAAGAAGAACGAGGATCTGATCCAGGATATATTAAAGCCGAAGAAAACATTCCAACAATGGATTCTCCTCATTTATCAGCATTGATTAAAACATGTTCAAGTTAGGGGAATTAATTTATTTTCTATATAATTTTATGATTGTCCTCCCTTCTCGTTCTTGGAAAAAACAATGAACGCGGATCAACCGACTAAATAGTTGATCTGCACCTTATTTGTTCATGTTCCTGGTTGTTGTGGGGTTTACGATTGGTGATTGTTCTTCCAATAATAGGACAGATTTTTTCACCTTGTTAAAACACTAAAGAGGAGGGCACATGCCAATCTGAACTAGGATGGGACTCTCAACTCTTCATGGTTTTGTTGTGTTCTTCATGGGGGAACGAGTAAGACGACGACAACACGAAACAGAGGGCCCCACAATGGAGGTGGCATCCCATGAGGCTCGTAGGAATAGAAAAAAACAAAATTGGTCCACCCAAACTTGACTGGTGGCCCGTGGAATCTCTGAGGTGGGACACCACCGACTCGGCGGCACCGGCGAGTGGGCGGTGGTGCCTGCAGGCGCCGCCGCAGACATGCGGTGCTCGACCATCATTGGGTGCATTGATGGTGGGAAAAGAACCATGGATGAGGTTTCAGGGCTCTGGATATGGTAATGGCAGACTTGTGTCTGAGGGTCCCACCAAGGACCGGTACCCTAGATCAGTCATCTCGGAGGGTGGTGGTAACCTAGCACCGCCAGCTGGAGAACCCGAACGGATGTGGTCTTTTCGGAAGGAGAGCGAACCTCATGCCCAGTTGCCTTACCGCACCTAGCCAATAGGCTGCACTGATCTTGGTGGTCCAGGACAGTCACATGGAATTTCTCACCGAACAAGGCCCAGGAAGGTTGGGTCGGGCCCCGTGGGTCGGGTCAGGTGGGTCTGACCGGGTCGGCCCAGACCTGGACACAATCAGACCCAGTTTCACTAAAAGAGACAAAACATCTAAACTGGATGTCCCTTTAACGAACCATCTATGGTGTCAGAACCGTAAGGATGAGATGTTCCTTTTGAGATACTTCACATGGGATTTTGGGGAATATTGGAGTATGAACGGGTTCGATCAAACTTGAATCTATCAGGGCCCTTGTTACTAAATTTCATATAACATACAAACCATGCGTCCGGTTGCAGCATCATCTATGGTGTTTGAACCCTTATGACATGGCAGTTATTCGGGTTACTTATTTGTGTGAAATTGTAGATATTTAGGTGTGACCAATGACATGAGGAGTAGAATATACAGAACTCAAGTGCACCAAATACAGGAATCTTCTGGTTTTCTGTTAAATAGAGAGTGACCCTTTGTGGATCGACATCATGAACTTATGACCCTATGTTGATCAATGAGTTACGACCCTACGTGGATCACTAGTAGTGTGACCTGTAAGGATCAACCATATAGTTGCTTATCATTGATCAATGACTTGTGATCCTATGTGGATCGATGACATACGACCCTCTGTGGATCGATGAAAAACAACCCTATATGGATCAGTAGTAACACGACACGAAGAGGGCCAGCCTTATTTTCGACCACCATGGAACAATGACTTACAAGCCTATGCAGATCTAAAACTTACGACCCTTGGTAAAATGACAACATACAACCATGTGTAGATCAGTGACTTATGGCCATGTGCAGTTCAGCTATAAATCGACTTCTTCATGGTTCATATGAGGAACTTCTCAACCGAATAAGATGATTTAGAAGTATGACTAATTATATTTATTTTTGTTCTACATGTTATATACCTAGTACAATATGTATTTTACATTCTGATTTGTGATTGAGATCATACTTTATGGTTTTTCCTTGTGGAATTCTGGTCGACCTTCTCGGGTCCTATGGTCCATAATGGGTATTGTTATACTCACCACTACACGGGCATCACCCGCACCTTGTTGTGTCTTTTACAGATGACATAAAGCTTTTACTATGGTTTGGGAGCCAAGTAATGGTGGTGTATAGAGGTGAATGGTTGACTGGGAGACCTGCAGTGATGATTTGCGCATACCCTTTAGGTAGGATCATTGGAGGAAAACATTGGAGATATTTTTCATTTTTTGTACCTTATTTTCAATTGGGAATGTATACTGGCCCATTTCACTTCTGGTGTCCACTTTTATCACTAGTAGGTCTACTTTGTGGTATACTTTTTTTGTACCTAGTTTGTGTGTGTATAGATTTTAATGAAAAACATTTCATTTTTTTATATGAATTTCTAGTGATAGACTCAAACCCCTGGCCTATGGAAGTTAGGCTTAGTGTAGTCACGACATGGGCCCCATGGGACAGTTCATGATAAAGTGGAATTTGAGGGTTCAATTCTTCCAAAGATCAAAGGATCTGATCTTTTTAATGGGGAACTATTTTAATGTGTTTTGAGTGCTGTTTTTAGTTCGGGGAGACTAATGATGGTGTGGTGAGTGATGTATCTATAAACTAGGACCATGAGTACTGATTTTCATCTCAATACAAGAAAACAATGATTTCATGTGTTTTTGAAATTTTTTTCTTTTTATTTCTATAGAGTTATCCCACTAGGTATGACATATTGAACATGGAAGATCTCTTTCTTTTAAAAATTCCTCTGTGTAGATAGCCATCCAGGTCTCAAGTGAGTGATTGTGATGACATCCCACCGATTGATGAAGCTTTAGTGTGGGGACCTCTTATGGTGAGGGTACCTTATGGTGGTGCACCAGTAGCATCACTACCCATAAGGATGTAGTTTTCACCAATCCCACTTGCTGAAACTTCATGTCGACTTAGCACACTGAACGAGTTCTAGAGGATGAGGCCTCTGTGGTTTTGATGCGAGATGGATCCGAAGGTGGCTGAGGACTAGCTGGAGGCTATGGCTAGAGATTTCCACCTTGTTGTTACACAAGAAGACCAGATAATGATTCTAGATGCTACTCTCTTCCAAGGCATAATAGGGAGATGGTGGATCCTGACACTCCAGTTGCATGATGAGGCGATCCTCACCTAGTTGGACATCAAGAGCCTCTTCAAGGAGGTGTTATTTGTAGATACTCTACTATTTGTGTGTATTTAGTAGCTCCTTCGCTTATATTAGGGAAGCCTGATAGTAGCTCAGTACTCAGAGAGATTCATTGACCTCTCCTGCTACTCCATTGACATGGTATGAGACCCTTTATTTAGGTTCCGGACCTTTGAGCAAGGTCTTTGATGGTTGATTAGAGCATAGATGATAACACTAGACATACTGATGCAGGCTAGAGTGCTATAGAGAGTGCTTCTGGAGGAGATATTCCTAGCTGAGCAGGAACAGACAACGAGACCCACCACCATACAATAGATAGGTGAATCATCTGTAGAAGGTAGTTGGCAGATGAAATATAGGCCCAAGCAGGAATACCTTTTGGTGGATGGCCCTAGGATATAGGTTCGTATGTGTGGAGCTCACAAGAAAAATTTGGTCTAAAGAAGAGCAGACTCTGGCAATTGTATAGCGGGTAGGGTCACATGGCTCATGACTGCCTAACCCACTACACTGCCGATCTGAAAATGGTTGAGGAACTGCTGAGGCAAAGGTATATATATGATCAGGGAGGTTTGTATGGAGAATAATATGGTAGAGGATCTATCCATATAGCAGGTGGTCGTTGGTGATTTGTGGTTCAATCACCACCACCTCCATGAGGTCCATCCTGACCTTAGGGAGTTGGTGGACATAGATGACATCAGCATCAAAAAGATAAGGCCTAAGACCATTTCTCTCTAGAGATGATTCTAGGTACGATCTCTATCTACTCTATCCTAGATGCAGTTCTTATAAACATTGGTTCCAATAACTCTTTTGTTGTCATGACTCTCATTCGGAGCTTAGGGATTTCGATCGACCATTTGGCACAATCCTTGCGTTTAGAGACCCATATTGGAGAGGATTTGATGATTACACACTGGTGCAGGCTATGTGAGCTTACTCTAGTAGGTGAGAGATTTGGCTAGGATCTTCTAGTAGCAGCATCGTGGCCTTACGATGTTATCTTGAGTTTGGACTGGTTATCTACAGTCCATGCTCATAATGACTATTATAGGCTCAATGTGTGGTGTCTCCAAGAGAATAGGACCAGGTTGTCCTTTACTGGTGAGAAGGGAACCTTTTTATCTTAGGATATACTTTCATGGAGTAGGGGGCATTTGATCACTCATCAGTTGGCTAGCCATACCCTTGGAGTAGTTGATGACAGGGGTCTAAGCTATCCTGTTGTGGTGGACCAATATATATATGTCTTTCTTGAGTATGTTTAATGATTACCTCCTAAAAGAGAGGTAGACTTACACATTGACATATATCCCAGGATGAAACCGTTAACTACACCAGCATAGAGGATGGATCCCTAAGGTGCTTCATGAGTTGAGTGTATAGCTGGAGGACTTGATGTGTAGGGGTTCATAAGGACTATTGTTTCACAATTAGAAGCCCCATTTTTGTTTTCTAAGAAGAAGGATGGGTATTTGAGGATTTTTGTGGGTGATCGATGCATGAACCAAGTGACCATGGAAAAATTGTATCCACTCCTGAGGATTGATGATCACTTCGATAAGTTAATCAGAGATCCTTGGTTTTCAAAGATAAACCTCAGAGTAGGCTATCATCAGCTCAGGGTACGAGACGAGGATGTGCTGAAGATGACCTTCAAATTCTATTATGGCCACTATGAGTTCATGGTGATGCATTTCATTGTGACCAACACCCCATTAGTGTTTATGAGACTAATTAATGGGATATTCCAGCCTCACCTCGATCGAGTCATAGAGGTCTTCATTGACGACACATTGATATTCTCAGCATTGGAGGAGGAGCACGCCACTCATCTGAAAATAGTTTGGGATACACTCCAAGAGCACAAGTATTATGGGAAGATATCAAATTTCTAGTTCTAGATACAAGAATTCCACTTTCCTGAGCACGTTATCTCAGATGATGGAGTGGAAGTAGATCCATCATAGATAGAGGCAGTGCTTGCGTAGGAGCCACCCAAGAGTGTGACTGAGGTGCGGAGTTTCCTGGGATTGGATGGGTTTCACTAGAAATTTGTACCTAATGTTTCTAGAGTAGAAATACCCTTGTTTGCATTAAAAAAGAAGTGCAATCCTTTCTTATGGATAGAGTTTTATAAAAGTGTTTCCAGGAGATGAGGCAGAGACTGACGAGTTCCCACAACATGAGGCTACCAGAAGAGGGCATTGGGTTTGTAGTCAGCTACGAAGCATCAGAGACTAGACTAGGATGTGTCCGGATGAAGGATAGATTGGTTATCACTAATGACTCGTGATATTTGAGACAACACAAGAAAGACTATGATAACAATGATCTAGAGTTCGCACCAGTTGTATTTTCCATGACGATGTGGTAGAACTACTTGGCGGGTGAATGGTTTATTATCTACTCTGATAACAAGAGTCTTAGGTATATCTTCTAATAGAAGGTCCTAAACCTGAGAAAACAACGATGTCTGAAGTTCCTTAAGTACTATGACAATGAGATAGTCTACACTCATAGTAAGTGGAATGTAGTGGAAGACGCCCTCAGTAAGAGGTCTGGTTTCTAGTTGCTGAGTGAGGCGATTGAGCAGCTAGCCGCATAACAATTATCAGTCATGAATAGTGATGAAGCATCTTACCTCTATTTTCTGACAGTCGCATCCCCACTCATTTAGTGAGTTGCGGAGTCACATCTGGGGGCATTGACTGTGAGGCCCAACGTACTCAGATATCCTTATGGCATGCTATTGGAGGATTTTATTAAGGTGGGGAGACTATCATCCTTTCACAAGATGCACAATGGTACTTGTGACACTACAAGAGAATGTGATGAGGTAGTTCCACACATCCCCTTTGGTGGTACATTCTAGTGTGTAAAAAATGTACCAGATCCTCCTGCATCAGTATTTCTGGCCAGGGATGATGAAAGTGGTGGAAGAGTTTGTTTCATGATGCCTCACTTTCCAAAAGTGAAAGCATAACATCATGTTCTGGTAGGCTTTTCAAAACCACTTGAGGTGCCACAATGGAAGTGGGATGGAATCTACAGGGATATAATGATATGGCTACCACATATGTCTAGGGTCCATCATTCTATCTGTGTAATTGATGACCTACTCACAATGTCATCCCAATTCTTTCCCATCTAAGAGTAGGGATCAGTAGAGGGCTTGGGAGGCCTCTATATACAAAAGATAGTAATTCTTCATGAGATTCCATTGACGATCATTTCAGATTGTGAAAATCTTTTTACGTCCCAGTTTTGGAAGGCATAATAGGAGGCATTTGGGACTCAGCTACACTAGAGCAATGCCTTTAACCCACAAATAGATGTTCAAACAGAGCAGACTATACAGATGCTTGAGGACATGCTCTATGCCCCCGTCCGTTATTTTATCCATATTTGGGAGGATAACTTTCCCATGTAGAAGTTCGCATCCAACAACAGATATCACTCCACCATTGCCATGTCACCATTTTGGGCCTTATACGGGAAACAATGAAGATCATCACTATGTTGGATAGACATATGGGAGTTAGCAATTACGGGTCTATTGTAGTTACGAGCTACCATTGAGAAGGTGAAGATCATCCAAAAATGGATGAAGATTGCACATAGCTGAGAGATGTCTTATGCTGATAGAAGACAGAGATCCCTCGAGTTTGAGGAGGTAGGTGATGTTTTTCTTTGGGTCTCACCATGAAAATGATTGCTACGATTTTGATACGGGGAAAATCTATCACTGAGATTCATTAGACCTTTCCAGATTCTCAGTAGAGTTGTAGAGTTGGCATACCAACTAGATCTTCCCTCATTGATGCACAGGGTGCACAATGTTACCCACATGTCACAGTTGAGGATATTCATGCATGGTCAATCAGACATAATCAACTGGGAAGAGCTTGTAATTGATGATGGGGTAACTTTTGTGGTGTTCGCGGTGGAGATAGAGGAGTAACAGGATTGGGTCCTTCATGGATTATTGATAACTCTTATGTGAGTTTGGTGGTAGCATGGGATCCTCCATGAGATAACATGGGATAAGGAGGCTCTAATTTGTGCTCCATACCCCTATCTATTTTCATAGCCTTTGTTGGGGATTCTGAGGATGTGAATCCCTATGGTGGTGAGAATTTTGATACCTGGAAATTCAATATATTTTTTTAATTATATTTGTTTATTACAAGACTGTGAAAATTGATGACATGAGATTCTGAGGCCCGGAGATCCTGGAATGGATTACTTTCCTTTTTAAGGTATGTTTAGTAAATTGGAATGTATGGATTTAAATCCGTTTGAACTAGTGCATAGATTGAAATTTTGAGAGAACCGTTGAATTCACAGAATCGGGATTCGTTTATGGGAATCTTAACTAAAATCAAAAAGCATCGAGAACAAATTTTAATAATTGGACATTTCAAAATAAATTTAATAAAATAGATAAAGTTATTTTTTTTCTTTCATTAAAACCACTGGGAGATGGTGGTGGGAACACAGAGTTAATGGTTCATTTAATTACATATTACACTTGGTTGTGCAACGACGCCATTGGGTAATTAATGGGTTCATTCATCATTTAATTAATTAATCACATTGATGAGCAGAGAATAAAACCCTTTAACTGTAATGTTAAAGATATTGTTGGAAAAAAGGAATGGACAACCATGGATAAATTCTGGATAAAGAGTCGGTGTAAAACCTCTCCAACGAAGAATGAGGATTTGATCTATGATCAATGAACATCGACAAAATAATTCAAACAAATTATTCTCCTCCTTATTCCTCAGTGAATCTAACATATTCACTACAGGGGAATTAATTTATTTTTTCTATTACATTATGATTTTCCTCTCTTCCAATTCTTTTAAAAAATACAACGAACACGGATCAAACAACTAACAGGTCGATCAGTGCCTCATTTGTTCAGGTGGGTTGTTATTGCAGAGTTTATGTTTTGGGATTGTTCTTCCTAAATTACAAATGATCATTCCACCATGTTAAAACACTAATGTAGAGGGAATGGGTCAATCTTAACAAGTACCAAAATATCTTCTGTTCATATTTTTGAAGTGTTCTTCATGGAAATCTGAGAAACACTATGGTGATGTGAAACTCAGGGCTTTACAGTGAATGCGGCATCTAGGGATGCCCTTAGGAGCATACATGAATTAGATCGAACCACCATAGCTTCCATGTGGCCCATGGAAGTAGCGCTGTCATGGTAGAACTGTAGGTCGGTGATGGAGAAGGGGTGACGGTGTCTGTAGGGAATGTGGCGGACATGTGGTGGCACTTGTAGGTGCCACAGTGGACAAGTTTCAGCTAGCCATTACAGGCCAAATTGAAGGCATGCCACGCACCTGGGAGGAGGTGTTGTGGCTCCGGCCGTGATAGTGGTAGACCTTTGTCTGTGGGTCCCACCCTAGACCCACCCACCGAATTGGTCAGCTGGGAGGGCGGCACCAGGCGCCACATGTAGGAGAACTCAAATGGACTGCATCCGTTTGAGAGGGGAGGGGACCCCGCACCCAGATGGTTAGCCATACCCAGCCAACGGGTCAGGTTCGTCTTGTGCACTGGCAGGACGCACCAAGGCGGGCTGCCCGACAGGTCCCACGGCCATACTGGCTGAGCCCGAGGCCTATCGGGCTGCACCGGACCTATCCAGATCAAGCCAGACCCAGCCAGTTCGGGCCAGGCACAACGGGTCAGGTCGGGTCGGTCTGACTCGGTCGGACCGGGCCCGGACCCAAACTGACCCAGTTTTCATAAAGGACAATAATTTCTAAATCGGACATCTATTAGAAGAAGCTTATATGATGCTGAAACACTTTGGATGAAGCAGCCCTTTTGAGATAATCAAGAAAGGATTTGGAGAAATATGGAGTACAACTAGGTTGGATTGAACCCAAATACAACTGGTCCCTCGGTACTAAAATTTCTAGAACATACATACTAGGAATCTAATTAACCTGTTGTCTATTTTATTATAACCCTTATGAAATGAAAGTATTTTGGGTTCCTTCTTCATGAGACTTTGTGGCTATTGAGTTTTGAACGATGAATTGAGGAGCAGATTCTACAAAACTTTTGTGCACTATGTGTAGGAATCCTATGGCTGGTTGTAAAGTGGAGAGCGACCATTTGTGGATTGACATCAGTGACATACGACCCTCTGTGGAATAAAAACCTATGACCCTATGTGGATCACCAATAGCTTGTCCTGAAAAGGCCATGCCTTAGATCGACCGGTCTTGGATCAACGACTTATGCCCCTTTGTGGATCAACAACTTATGACCCTGTGTGGATTGATGACTTATGACCCTGTGTGGATTACTAGTGTGTGACCCAATGAGGACAATCCATTGAGTGGAACAGAATGGATTAGTGACTTACGACCCTCTGTGGATCAATGATTTACGAAACTCTAAAATCGATGACTTACAACCCTTTGGGGATCAGTGAGTTACGAACCAATGGGGATCGCTATAGAATGACTTCTTCCTAGTTTATAAGTGGATCTTCTCAATGGAATAGGATGATTTAGCTTTACGACTAATCATCATTATTCTTATTCTTCTTGTAATATACCCGGTCTGAGCTATCTTTTACTTTTCACTTTCGTATTGAGATCATGTTTTGGGGTTTTTTCTTCTAAAATTATGGGAGACCTTTGGGGGTCTTGGTGTCCCTAATGGGTACTATTATACCCACCCCTACACAGGCTTCTACCACAATTTGTTGTATCTTATGAAGATAACAGACAACATTGACAAAGATTTGGGATCCAGGACTAGACGATGAATAAAGGTGACCAATTTTCGTTGAGAGAAGTAGTGATGAGTTGTACCTACCCTTCAAGTGGGATCCTTAGCAGACGACCTCTAGAGTATTTTTACTTTTTATTGTACATTATTTTCAAATGGGATTGTATACTGGCCCATTTCACTTTCAGTTTTCACTTTTACCATCAACAAATCTACATTGTGGTGTACTTTTCTTGTGTCTTTAGTTTGTGTGTGTACAGGTTTTTAGGCAATTCCTTTCCTTTTTTTTCAGGATACACCTATTCGGTGCTAGTTTCCAACCCTTGTGCTATAGAAGGCGGGATTTGGGTAATAATGGTACAGGCCCTCGGGGGATGATTAGTGACACATAAACAATAGTTTTAATCAAAAAAAATATGTATTGAGTAAAAAAATAAAATATCAACATTTTCCATTTAATCAATTAACTTACAATTTATACACATTATATGAAAATGGTTTACGGTTTTATAAATAATCATATCCAGGAAATAAATATGGATATACATAAGATAACTATAGTATCTAATGTTCACAAGAACGTGAATGTTTCAATAAAAAAATTTATGGAAAAAAACTAATAAGATAAAATAGAGTGACATTAATTCATTTGAAATATATGATTTATAATTAATTTATTTCTTTTCGAGAAGAAATTATAATTGTTTTAGTAGATTAAAATATGTTTTTCTTAAATAGTTTTATCTTTAATACCATGGAAAACAAATATAAGAATCTAAATATTTTAATGTGGATATGGTGGTTTTATATTCGGTAAACACTGTATACATTAACAAGAAACATTCCTTTGGACTTTTTTGTGTATATTTTAAAAAATGAACCTTTCATAAAAAATTAGGACAGTTAATTTCAAACCATTTAAAAATAACTATATATCATAATATGCCATTAATAAATCATTTAAGTAAATAAAAAGTACATTATTAATTTTTCGGGGAAATTATGGTCATTGTGGGAAAACATTTTGACTAGAAAGATATATAATACCATCTTCTCTTTTAACTATTCCTCATGAAATGAAGAAATTAATTGAATATTCGATCATCATGAATAAATATTTATTCTGGAATAAATAGTTATTCTTGAGATGACCATAGTCCTCAAAATATTATGTTTTTTATTTTTTAAATTTTTATTTATTTATTTATTTATTTTACTCTTTTTAATATTTCACACGCAACATGGTGTTAGTGGTTTAGGAAATTATAATAATTTTAAATATTAAAAACTATTTTATTAACATAAGACAAATTATTACACATAGTTTTATTATTTAGATTCATCAATAACTAATATTTATTATTATATATATCCTAAAAACATATTTAATATGTTATATTGACTCTTTGTGACTTTTACAAGCGTTGCACATAAATTTTCATATTAGTCTTCTTATATAACTCCAATTTTCTAAAAGATCAATCAAAATAATAATTTATAAACAATATTTACTAATAAAGTCATGTAAATTTGTTTTTATTCTATATTATATTCATTAGGTAACAAAATTTTTATTTTCTTGTGATGTGTAAGCATTCCATCAAAATATAAATTCATTTTCATATTTATCATTAATACATTATAAGTTATATATTGTTAATTTTTTTTGATATTTTATCTCCATTATAAAAATGATTCATTCCATTATTAAGTAATTTTATATATCATACATATGATTTGATAATATCATTAAATATATTATATAAAAAACTGTATGTTTTTTAATATTCAAAAAAATTGGACATTCATCATTTCAACATAATGATGGAATTATAATATAAATTTTTAAAATAACAATTATATTTTATTTAAGAACATAAAAATCATTCAAGGCCCTAACTTTACCCAAATACATCAAGTTTCAAACATTTATATCTATTTACTATTAACTTATTAACAGTTGAAATTGTGTTGTATCAACGATGTGTAAGAGTTCAATGTAATTATATCAATTATAAAAATTAAAAATATATTAAAACAATAAGTCTAATATGTTCACAGTAAATTTACACATTTTATATCATTAATTATTTATTATAATACTTATTATAAAATATTAATTTCTATTAAAAAATAGAGAGTTAAATATTCTATACATTAATTAAATAATATTTATTTGATTATACATCATGTGAATATTATAAATAAAACCTTTTTCTATAACATGTTTTATGGAATGTAAAATAAGGGTGAGCTCAAACACCTGGTAAAAATTTTATGTACTAGAATATTTAATGATTAAATACAACTATAAAATTAGGAAGAGTGAATGATTCAAAATTAGTCATTTAATCAATAACTTCGGAACAAAGTATAAAACAGGATGAAAGTAATCACCTAGAATGTAAGAAATGAATTCTCAGTGGAGTAAATCCATAATTTCACACATTCATGATCTTACTATCATGGTGTCATTCAAAGACATCATGAATTTAAAAATCAAGGCCTTAGAGTATGTAATATTTAATAATGTGTAAGTATACATAAGATACCTAAATTTTTTTCGTGGTCATACGACTTCATCCCATAGATCATATCATCCTATTTATCCTCAAGAGACAAATGATCCATATAGGGGATATATAATTCTAGGACCCACATATTACATTCATATTTGAAATTTAATCCTCATACAATTAATGAAAAATACAATACATAATCATTATGACTTTTTAGTCAAAACATGTCATTATTAAATTAAGAATATAAAATTATAGTAATTCCAAAGTGAACTGAATATATTTCGTCATAATTTTCTTAAATAGACATGATATAGTTAAATGATCTACATTTATACAATAAATTTATACATGATAAAAGCTAATATAGATAAGAATGAAAAATATAATTTCTAATAAATTATGGACTGTTTTAGAGAAATTACCACAAGAATTTCAATGATCATGAGAATTCAATAAACAAAAAACATTAAATCAGTGAGATATAAAGTCTATAAATTGAACAGAAACCTAGTTTTTTTATCAAATGAATTAAATCTTGAAAATATATAACAGATTGGATGTCAATAAATTTTAAATAAAATCAAATATAACATCTACGACCTTTTATACTGAAATCTTTATTAATTAGTTTCAAAAGGAATTTTCAAATATTTTGGATAAAATCACTAAATAATGGAGGATGAGTTTTATTTGATAATAAAAATTAAATATTATATGCGAATCTTAAAAAATGTATTTCTATAATGGAAGGAAAATAGATCATTTTGGTAAATGTTAAAATAATGTTCCCTTTTAAATTTTTGGTTGAAATTCAAAAGTAAATTTCCTAGAAAATGATAGAATACTCCTATTGAACATTTATTAATGAAGTAAAATGTATTTGATAATCACGTTAATAAATATTTCAAAAATAGTGTAGTAATTTTGGAAAACATTTTAGTATATATTGTTATTGAATTAAAATAGTATTGACCCAAAATGGAATATGGTCGATATGCCTTAAAAATGTTTTTCTTGATTGTTCCAAGTCCCATAGATGGTAAAAAATGAGATTAATTCCTAAAAAATATAGATATAACATTTTAATAATAAAAAAATTCATTGAAGATACATATAACATAATTATCTCATCATAGTTTAAAATTAAAAAATCCACATTAAGATGTGAGACCCTAGAATAAACATCTATATCTTGGGAAACTATTGAATCTGAACCCATTAAAGGTATAAAGATGAATTAAAACATTATATACCATGAAGTAATTCGTAGTCAGGATATTATATTTAAAATTGGAATAATATATTGAAAATTAATCAAAATTGTTGCATAATATACATTTTGTCCCAATGGAGTAAAACTGAGTGGAAACTCCCTCACAAAGATCATACTATAGAAGGGAAGATTACTTAGTGAAGTAATTATGAGTTGAAAATATAAATAAAAGAAATAATAATATTAATAAAATATATTAAATTAAAATTTTACTTCTAATATAATATTGGAATAATATAATTGATTAATATTGATTTAACCCATTAATTGGAAGTTAAATTAATAAATCAACGACAAAGAACTTGTCATTTTATTGAGAATTAATTAATGAAGGGATTATGTGTAAAAAATGACAATACACACAATATATATTGAAATAAAATATAAAATAATCAAATTTCATTTCTATCCTAACCTTGACATAATATAATCAATGACGATGTGGTATAACCCAATGAAAGGAGATTTAGTTAAGAATACCTTAAATTTCCCTTACTCTTGTCTTCCTTTGATTGATCCGAAAACCTTTTTAGGGGAGGTTTAGGATCACTCCAATTGATATGGGATGTGGGAATGATTCTTAAGGGGTGGAATTTGGTATAGTTTTGAGATAAATTTTAAATTTTAATTATGTTAAAAATAATGAATTGAGACCCCTTCTATAAGTAAAATAGTTGCTGTTTTCAAATTTTTTCAATATTTCAGTCACATAAATGAACTTTTTATCTTGAAAACAGGAACCCTTAACGATCTAGAATGGTATTAATGAAAATTTACAATCTACATGTGTCATGGTAGGAATTATGAATATTTTATAATGACTTAAAAATAATTTTCACACATTAAATACAATTAAAGGTATTTTTTGTTAATATTCACAACACTTGACATGAAAACATCATAATAAATACGAATTTAGATTATAATATCATATCATCACTAATACTTCCTAAAAACCTATAATTTTTAGTGGCTACAAGAAATATCAATATATAATGATATTTAAAATTCTAAAAATTATTTATTTAATAGTCTTATTGTTTTAATATTTTTTGCACCATCACGGCTTTTGTGTTTTAGAAAATTATAATAATTTTAACTAGTAAAAATAAATAATTTAAATATTCTTTTAATATAAAAAATTTTTATGATTTAAATTAATTTATAACGATTACTTATTTTAATTCATATCATGACACCATATTTAATATGATTTCAGGGCCTTTTCAACTTGCGCAAGTACTGCACTGTCATTTGGATAAGATACTTTTTATATCAATATATATTTTGAAAATATCCAAAAATATCATCATTTAAACATTCTATTTTACAATAAATCAATGTAAAAACTATTTTTCATCTCAATTAGTATCATTAGGACACAGAATATTACTCTTACAGAGTTTGATAAGAACCATACCATCACCAAAAATGATTTTCCAATTTATTATAAAATAAAATAAAATGTATACGATTTGAATTGTTTTTTTATTATATTTATATTATATTATAATGAAATTGTGTTAAAATATGTTTATTAAAATTTTATATTAAATTAATCATATGATAATACAGTAAAATATATTTTATCTCCTAATTTTTCAACTATTCATCAAAATATCCCATTAAACAATCATGAAAATAATGGAATTCATATAAAAAATTTAAAAATAGTTATTCAATTACATATTTATGCATAAAAATTAATTAAGTACCTAATTTATCAAAATAAACATCCAATTTAAAAAAATTAAATCTATTTACATTCATGTAATTATTCATTGTATAAGTGTTGCATAATTGATGTGAAACTATTATAAGTAATTATATCACTTCGAAAAAATTAAAATATCGTACTATCCTAATGATAATATGTTAATAATAAATTTAAAATATATATATATATATTTCAAAACTGATTTTAAAAATAATGATATGATATTAATTTTTATTGAAACAAAGGGAGTGAAATTTTATTTTATTAGTGTATATAATTAATATTTTTTTAATTATCAATGAAAAGTGAAACAATGTTACCATTTTTTCAAGAATTAAATTTGGACAGATGGACTAATTAATAGAATTGTATTTTTCCATGTGTTTGTATTATATTGAGGTCTTATCCCATAGTTTTGACCTAGTTATACTAGTTATAAGCTTATGGGGGTGATAAATTTTACCGTGGTTACTATTCAAAAAGACCAAAAATAAAAAGTGTATATTTACAAAATTTGAGCCTTATAATTCCAAATATTTAATTCATATTTCATGTTTTATATCATATATTTGGCATAGAATAATTTATGGTTAAAATTGAATACAAAATTAAATACATTATTTTAGAGAAAATGTGCTTTAAGACTAGTAATGAATTTATAATAAAATAAGGTATACCAATAATTAAAATGTAATTAATTAGATTATATCAAATAAAATAATAATTATATTACTTTTATAAAAAATTTAAAATATAATGGAAATTTTTAATGAAATTAAATCATAGTTTTACAAAAATTAGTAATTTTCACTATTCACTAAAAAAACAATATTTTCAAAAAAATCGTAATATTTCACCCTAGAATAATTTTTAGTTGTTGAGATTAGAAATTGTGTCAACTTTTTAAAATTAATTTAAAAATTTTAATAAAAATATTATAATTTTGGCACATAAAATTTACTAAAATAATTTATGAAGAAAAACTATTTTTAAGCAATAAAAACATCACAAGAAAATTGAATGGTAATTTCCTAAGAATAAATATATAAGGTTTTATTGATCGGGTACTACTTATATAATTCATAATACAATTAATCTTATTAATATTTATAATATTGTTTATTATTAACTTATAACATCTTATCAACCATTTTTTAATAATATTTTATAATTACCAGTTTTTTTGTTAAATAATTTTCTCTTACATGTTTTGTCATTGATGATATTGTTCATGTAATTGTGATATTCTTACATAAATTTTTTATTTATTTATTTGATAAAAATTGTAATTAAACCATATTTATTAACACATTCTAATTTAATACTATACTACATTGGGATAAGTTATAAATGATCTTATACCAAGGGATCGATTAATTTAGTAGTGTTCACGTACAAAACACATACATGATTTCAATCTTAACAATTTAAAATATCATAAAACATTGTAATAGAAAACAATTGGAATCCTTAAACTCATTGAAATAATTACTCTTCATATTATTAGGAATGGAAGTACAATATGTGGGATCTCAAATTCTCATAAAGTGTTATGTAAATTTGGAGATTTAACGAATAAATACATCATAATGAATATGTCAATGAAATTAATATAAAACACATACCATTTAATCAATACCATGAGAATGAAATGAATCCAAGTTTAATATAAAAATAATTATATAATGGATAAAAATAAATAAATTATAAATTAGGGAGATTCGTTATAATTTTTTTCATGATAACAAAAATCCCTAAATCTCGACCTTTAAGACCATGTACAATTAAATTTTAATCTATGGGTAGGTGTACCCAAAAAAGTTATATTTTCCAAACTAGTTCTCTAATTAGATATATCATTGCATTAAGAGGATATATAATTTCATTCCCCACCCATCACAACATATCCAATGTATTCCTCACATATTTAATTGTCAATTTAATTCATAAATAATATGCCCTATCAATAAATATTGATATTGGGTAATGAATCTGAAATGTAAATATTTCTCATGTAAATACATTAATATTAAATGTAAAATCCATATATAGAAATGGCATATCATTTGAGAAATATGTTTATCAATGATTCAAAAAATAAAACCATTTAATTGAAATTTAACGTGCAATGAAAAAACATTAATGTTTCCAGAGAATGATAAAGATGAGATAATAATATGAGATAAAAGATGACCGTCATTTCCTGATAAATATATGTTTTTTATAAATCTATTTAATTTTGGGAATAAAACAAAGTCAATTTCAAAAAAAAATGTTTGATATAAAGAGTGTTATTTTGAAACACAATATTACTTTTTTAATTAGTTAAATAACATAACATCGTTATGGTGGAGGATATTAGTTAATATTGCATACATTAAAAAACATTTGTTTTGACATTTATAAATTAAACCAACTTTAAATGTTAAAAAAATTATTTAAATCATGAAAAAAGATACTTATCACATAGTATGTCATTAATAAGTCATATGTGTTAATAAAAAATGACTTATTAATTTTTTTTAAATATTTACATGGACGTAAAACATACCCAATTATAAATAGAAATATGGTATGCTCTTATTTTAAAAAATATCCAAAAATTAGAAAAATGGAATGAATCAATAATAATAATTAATTAACAGTTATTTATGGAAAATGTTTCAAAGGGTTATTATATATGACATAATATGTTAATTGGTGAATATTTTCAAATATCTCTTAGTGGTGTGGAAATTGAGATGATTTCTCTTACCTCACAAATTCCATTAGATGAATGTACATTAACCTCAAATTTTATGGGGTTAAACTATATATTAATTAATTAGAAAACCATATTCATATTTATAATATTTTATAGTATCCTCTTCTGATATCTTGTAACCCATTCATTGAATTACATTTCATTATTACTATGGTTTCAAGTGTTAACAGATTTGTTTTCTCGTGCATGTTTTTTCATAAATGATCAAGTTCGTTATAAATTTTTATATTAAAATCATATATAAAATGATATTAATTATAAAAAAACTTATTAACTCATTTAATGCATATTTTTACTCTTTATTGAAATTTTGATTTGGAAAATGAATCACACCGCATCATGTAGATGGTAGGTCACACATACACAAATGTGATATTAGTATTTCCTCAATGAATGAAAAAATATATAATTAGCTGATATATTAATTTTATAGGATCAATTAAAGCTCATAATTTTCATACATATTCATTATTTCTCACATTATGACTATCAATGTCAGGCAGTGATGGAAAAAATTACATCGGTTTGTGAGGTAGTATTCTGTCATACCCATGAGCAATGGTATTTTTTCCAATTTAATGGAGAAGGATATTGATAAATATTATTCCATAAACATAATAAAATATAAATTTTTTTTATTTTATTTATTGATTTGTACTTATTACGTAATAATTTTGGGTTCGAAGAGAATATTTGAAATAGAAAGTGCTTAGTGGAGATGATTACATTCACATAGAAACAAACTCCTCTATATCTCTTGTTAAGAGACCATGGTTTTGTCTTTTGGAAATTATATATGATATATAACATGGATTATAATATTTGAGATATATTTTTTTAGGGTTTATTCAAGATAAATTGGTCAAGAGGTGAAAATTAGTGGCGATAAAAGGTTACATTTAATAATTGAGGGGTGTGGCACACTTGTAATTTTTCAATGTCTCAAAATAATATTTTTTCACCTTCATATATAAATGGATCAAAAATTTCATTCACCATATGGTGATAAAGTTCATGTCAATATATGTAAATATAATGATATTTAATAATGTTTTATATCATTTGAACCTTGTTTGTTTTATATTAATTACATTGTGAACGTGTTCTGACTTTTACCATTGTAATGAATATTTCATATTTTTTTTATTAATTATGATAAACAATTATGGGTTTTTTATTATAAAATAATAATTAAAATGATTCGAAAAATTTATTCCAATTTATTAAATTAAATTAAAAAATAGATGATTTTAATTTAATAGTGAACCTGTAGAACATTGTGGAAAATCAGTTATAAGAAATTTATTGTCATGTGTAAGATGGTATAAATAAATTATACAGAAATTTACAAAAATTATATGTACTTAAATTAATATATTTAGTTATATAATTAGTAAAATTAATTTAAATAATTCATTATTAAAGATATTTTTAATTATTTTAAATTGAAATATATTTTTCTTTTAAAGTGAAATTACTAAAAAATATTCATTTTACCTTCAAATGATATTACATAAATTTTTAATTGTTATAAACATTATTTGAAATTAACGGATGATTATTAAAAAAATCAATATAGGCATATTTATGAGGTATATTTTGAAAACACCATTCTAGACTTTGGTTCACATATAATGTTTAAAATAGACATTCATCCTATCAAATTATAATTTTTTTGTTCCATGAAATATTAAAAATTGAGATTTTTTATTGTTATATTAAAATAAAATTTTCACTAATGATAATTAAATCTGGACTATTACATTTTTTCCTGTTACAAAAAATTCATCCTCAAAATTTCTCTTAATATTTTTTAAACAAATTAGGTTTTTTCTTCATTATAACATCCTTACGTTCCCACATATATTACAATATTTTACAATTTCTCTGATATAACATCACCATCCTAGTCAAATGATTCCCCAATACTTGCTATTATGTTATGAATCAGAATTGTGGCTTCAAAATAAGATAGAATTGGTTCCCAAATATCATTATTTTTATCTTATCTTTATATCTATAAAATTTATAGTAAATTAATGGTAAATTATACATATTTTATACCATAATTAGAATTATAACTTAATTTAATCATTATGAATCATTAATAAATGGTTATTCATGTTAAATACTCCAAAGATTCATTATTTACAACATATATTGTAAATACATACATAATTCAAAATATGTCTCAATTAAGTGTAAATGGATATGAAATACAATACAAAGATAATATCGTTGAATTGATAATTTATTAATGAATATACTATGCATAACACATGTAAATCTACACATGAAAATGAGAAATATATTATAAATTAATCAAAGTTCGTTCTGAAATAAATTAAGAAATTATAAAATAATTGAATATGTTATATAACACCAAATGAAACAAGATTATGTTACGAAAGAAATTAAATTTACTTTATTATATCATCCCATATATTTGTATTAATGAGTTTTTAGGGGGGATTACGATAAATCAAGTGGTAGGTGGATGTCGAAATGGGTGTTTTTGCAATTTTTAATCATATATGTTTATAGATGTATTAAGAAAACTAAAAAGTGGAACCCCTAAAAATAAGAATGATATTCACAATAATTTCACATATAAAAGATTCATGATGTGTTTTTTATAATTTTCAAATGATTTAATAAAAAAATTTAAATATTAAATATCATTTAAGGAGATTTTCAACACTACTCACAATAATTCACATTAAAAAGTCATGCAACATTAAAAATGGTAAATAAAAAATTAAACATTATATTAAATAATCATGTTTTAAAACATATTTTTCATCTCAATTAATATCAGTATGAAACCAAATTTTAATTTTTTATTGTAATGCAAGAATTGCATCAACAATGAATTTTTTTCTTATATTTATCATGAAATAAAAGATAAATTATTACTAATAAATTATTTTTGTATAAATATTTTATTGAATTATAATATATATTTCATTCTATGAGTTTCACAAATTTTTATATCATAAAATTGTTATGATAATATTATAAATTATACAACATCCCATAAAAAACCAATATTTTTTCCACTGTTCAAAAAATGACTACAAACAATTAAATAATTTAATTGAAAAAGAAAAATATTTTTAAATTTTTAACTAAATTGTATTCAAATACATAAATATCATTAAATTCCCTATCTTATCCAAATAACATCTAATTTAATACTTTTATATCAATTTTTTTATTTTAGTATTTTTGTACAAGAAATGTATAATTGATGTGTGGAAATTAAAAGTAATTATATTATTTATGAGAAATCTAATGTTCTATGTTCAAAATAAAAAGATTGTTTCAACATAAATTTCATTACCACCAAATTGAAAATAGGTAAAATATGTCCATCCATTCATTAGAAATCTATGTTTTGTAATAATGTCATGTATATTATAGAAATAGAGAAAATAAGATAAAAATATTAATATAAGATTTACATAAATAGTTTACTTTGAAACAAAATTAAAAACATGTATAATAAGATAATAGAATAAAATTATTATTTTTATTAAAAAATGTATTGATGAAACACCCCAAGCTTCCATGGTATGCTTCTCTTTGAATAATGTGATAACATATGTCGTACGCAACACTAAGTTCTAACACACCATAACCAATCAAAATAGCCGTTATGAATAGTAATAACTAATTTTAGAAATTATATATATTTTATTTTTTAAAATGGTCTTCATTTTTGGATTCGGAATATCGAATTTAGCCTAAGATGAAATTTTTGTACTTTTCGGATAACTTTAATATTTTCATGAATAGTGAAAATTACAAAATTTTAATTAAAAGTAATTTTTTTAATCAAAATAATTAATAGTGATAAATTATGAATTTGAGTGCTTTTAAAGTATATTTATAATATATTTTTACCATTTAATATAATTTTGGTCATTGAACATAATTTTACAACTAAACCGGACATAAGAAAGTGTCAATCTTTTGATAGTTATTATCTCTTAAAAACACGCTTTTTGTTTTAACAACGGGAATTAATTTTAAATTAATTTCTGCCACTTCTATTTTTTGAATTTGGAAAAACGGATTCCATATTTGGAATCAGGTTGTTCAAATTTTGTAAATAGGTAACTTTTATTTTTTATACATTTTGAATAATTATTTCGGTATTTATTTTATTTACCATGGTTAAGGGTAAATCCGGTAAATAAGGGTTAAAAAATAAAATTATAATAATAATAAATTATACTAAAACTTGTCCTAGACTTATTGGTTGATACATGTTCGACCATAGGAATCTCTGGGTCGATTTTGGGACCCCATGGAGCCACTTTTAGGTGATAGGGACACTTTATTTTAATTAAGTTAAAATGAATACAAAAATGACATAAGCATATATATTTTAGCAAAACAATTTTTACATAGGGTTATATATGTTGGATTTTAGACTATAAATATTCATTAGAAAAACAAAAATATTTCCTACATAATGATATTTTATTCATAATTTTTAGAGATTACATAATTTAATTTATTTATGACACAATAATGATGTCGTAATTAACATAATAGTGAAAATTTAAAATAACTGATATTATAAATACCCAAATAAATATAATTTGGGACTTTTAATGAATTACACTTATTTTATAGGATAATATGACATATTATAATTGATTTAATTAACTTTTTTCGAAGTAATAATTCTGTTATAAGTATCAAAAAATCAACTATTGAATAGTGTCAAAATTTACATAAAAGAGTTTTTAAAACAAATATTATATTATTAATTGATATTAAATTACTTAAAATCTGAGGTCCATCCAAGAGACTTATATCATGATAGGTGTTTCATTAATGGACCACTTGGGGTCGCTTGGATTTATATGGTATGTTTATTAACCATATAATATAAAAATACAAAGTGACATTGTAAAAGTGAAAATAATTAACTTAGAGTTAATACGTAATGATAAGGTCAATATAGTAAACCAATCCTATCTAAATTCTATTGGATAATTGTTTTTGACCCATACCACCTTAAACATTAAATAATCAACTTCGGAGCCATTAGAAACCGAATATGAATTTATTATAAATTAATATTTCTAGCTTTTCCAAAGGTGCCCCTCATCCCTCTTATAGAAGGGCACTCCTCCTTCTCATTTCATATCACCTTAAAAGCATTTTAGTTTGGCCAAAATCTGCCCAAATACTATCCCAAATTCCATCAATACAACCTAGAGGCCTTATTTTGATCCGAAATCCAACCTAAGGAGCCCTTTTGATCAAATCAAAAGGAAGAACCCGAAGAAGAGGTAATGATTTCACCACCCTTTTCCAAGTTCATTTCTTCTTCCAATTATTCTTCCTTTGTTATTACCATTTTAATATAATAACTCCAGTATCATATATATACTGTGATGTTATTATAAATATGGTACAACCATATTCAGTATTCGATCCACCCTTTGGATAACATGTCACCATACGTGCGTACGTACGGCATACCGTCTCCACGTCATGGTGTAACTGTTATTAAATATATTATTATTTAGATGGGTATAATAATGATGTGTAACTCATGTAAATAATAAATATAACATGTTAATGATTATGTATATATGATATACCATCTACTTATATATTATTTTAATATCAAAAGAATGATATTGTCGCTCGTGCGTACGTATGGACTACCATCTCTACGAACAAGATGAGATTCATTCTCCATCATATCCATTCAAGTATAATTATCATTTGATGATTTAAAAATAATGTTTAAGGACTTGATATAATTCTGTATATGTATAATATACAAGCTATCAATGACAAACATGGCTTATGTAACAAAACATATAATAGAAAACGAGTAAGTTAACACCCGAAACGAAGATTAATAATAAGATATTATTAACAAACCACTGTTAAAAGATCATATATGATATCATATGAATGTATATAATTCTTGTATAATTTAATAACAATTATTTCACTATTATACAAGAGTTTAACCTACCCCAACCAAGTAAAAGTACAAGGTAAGGTTTATTTCACAATCTCTTCATTATCCGAGGTTGTTTATATGTAATAATCTGCTGGGATCTCTTTATCATCCACATCCATGTTTCTTAAAAATGAATTTCAAAACATTTTTACTATTTACTAGAATATTGGATAAAGTCATGTATACCCTTGTTTGACTTTTTATAAGAGGTTTATAATGGAATCTTTCCGTCGTTTTGAAAACAATGTGCTTTTTAACCTTTTCGAAAAAATTAATGTAAGAATGTTTTTTTATCTTATACGGCGTGTGCGGCTTTTTTCTACCATTATAAAATCGTCAAAGCTTCCCTTACAATCTTATAAGAATATTTTCAAAGAAAATGTTTTATTTCATAAATATAAGACTATTAAATTATTTCAAAATAGAAATAGAAATTTCTCTAAAAAGAGTTTTGATTTCGTCTATGTCAACATACTTTGATGGATATTACGCTTATTTGATGTTGATTTATTATGATACAAAACATCTATATTGTATTGAAGGTTTTGTGAAATGTTTTACTGTGGATGTGCTATTTTTATACTGTTCATAGTTTATGGTGAAAGTATTGACATTTTGTATGATAGTTTTAATACGGATGTTTATGTTATGTTTAAACCTTTTCATATGGGAATGAATTGGATTTAATATGTGACGGGTGGAGCCCGCTATAGCTCATCGATGCATTGGTAGGTCTCATGAGACAAAATAGTGTCTTGGCACAAGGCCTTGGAAAAATCTTATTTCTAGTCTTGGCACGAGGCCTTGGCTATGTGGTTATGACAGTCTGGCATTATGCATTCCATCATTATGAAAGTGGTTATTGATATTGCATGTGATTATTCAATTAGTAGAATATCCATGTGAGTATGTAGATGGAATTATTTCATTTTACTTTTTCCATACTATGTTGAAGTTAATGTTTAAAAGTCTTTTGTTTTAGTTATACATTTCCTTAAATGTTTATTCTTATTTATGAAAGTTTTCGCTATATTGTTATCCTTACTGGGAATTTGAGATCACCCCTTTTCTATGTTTTATTTTTCCCACGAAGTGAAGAAGTAAATTATGAATGACCTACAGGGATATTATGTGGGGATATGAGTGTGGAATATGGAGACAATATGTTGTTGTTGTATTTTTTCACTTTATGATGTAATGTAAGACTTATGAATATATCTAGTGTTTCCAAGGCTACTAAACCAATCAGTCTTCCGAGATTTGATCTTTCTTGTGATCATTCCAATGTTATGTAACAATGCACTGACAATATGTAACTGGGGTCAGGGCGTTACAATTGGTCTCAGATGAAGTTTAGTACAAACCTTGGAAGAAAGATTTAGATAAACTCTTATTAGAGCACGTAGACCTAAGATGAACTTTGAGGATTAGTATAGAAGAACTTCCTAGAATTTTGGTATTGTATATATTTTGTGAGTTTTCCGAGCAATACATCCCTGTCTGGATATGAGCCGGTAGAGGTGGCTCAGGCATAGATGTACCTAGGGGTAAAACCCCAAAACATCTCTTTGAGCTACACTCAAATGGGAACTGGTGCAAAACAACGGGCCTAGCTCCACTCTTGGTTACGACACTCCCGGGGGATATGCTTAGGATAAATCTCATTTTCATTCCAAATCATTATGAAGGTTTTATGAGTATATACTTTCTCAATGAAATCATTAATATGATTATGGATTATATCCATAAATATTTCAATTTATGTTAAGTGTTTTATAAGTATGGGATTATGTATTTTGATTTATAAACTGATCTAGTTTATGCCATTGTTTAGAAATGGAACCTAGTGGAAGAAATGGTAACCGTATCAATGCACGCACTCCATGTAGGGATTTCCCTCCTGCTCAAGATAATTATAGTGGAGCTGGTGATGCAACTGGTGCTGATTAGCTAATCAGCATACTCGGACAACTCACTCGGGTTATGAATAATAACCTTACCCATATGGAGCACCCTGATCCGCAGCGTGGAGGATCAATATCAGATCGATTCATGAGGCAACAACCACTAATGTTCAATGGGATTACAAATCCCTTAGTAGCTGAGCAATGGATAAATTCCCTAGAGAAAATATTTTAGGCTTTGGGGAGTAGGGAAAGGGAAAAAGTTATCAGGGAAGTTTACCGACTCAATAGAGATGCTGATCAGTGGTGGTCATTGATTCAAAACACGAAATAAGATGATGAAGTATAAAATATGGAATGGAGGGAGTTCAAAGATCTGTTTTTAGAATAATACTTTCCTCACGACCATCAAGTAGATATGGAAAATCAATTTCTGAGTTTGAGACAAAAGGAGGATGAGAATGTCGCAAAGTATGAGGCTAACATTACAAGGTTAGCAAGGTATGCTGGAGATTATATACGTAACCCAAGAAGTAATATTGGTCGTTTATTTGATGAGTTAAAACCATTTCTCCGTCGAGCATTAGTCTCACAATCCTTATCGTCGTACGAGACATTGTCTCATGTGCTATCAAGACCGAAAAGGAATTCTCTAAGACTTATGACATCAAAGAAAACCAAGAGAGGAAGAGACCTTTTGATCAATCTAGTAATGGAAATAAGGTGAATAAGGGAAAGGATGAATATCCATCCTGTGGTAAATGTGCTAAGAAACACCCCGGTACTTGCTTAAAGGGAACATGAGTCTGTTACAAGTGTGGTGAAAATGACCACCAAGATTGTGATTGCAAGGGGAAGAAGGAAGCTACCAATGTTCAGTTCTACAATTGTAGGGAAATGGGGCATTTTACAAATTAATGTCCTAAGCGTCAGTAGAACTTACCTCAGAAAAGGCAAAGGGATCAAGGCCAATCTTGTGCTATCAGAACTGCTGAGGTAGAAGCTCCGAAAGACGTGGTGGCAGGTAATTTAATGGTTTCCTCAAGATTAGAAAATTCATTATTTGATTCTGGATCATCACATTGATTCATATCTTCCTAGTTTTCTATGAAAATTATATATTTCCAATTTGATTTAACAAGGGAGTTGTCAGTTAAAACACCTAAAGGAAGTATCATTGCAACAACGTTTTGTGAATCAGTCCCCATTAGAGCACATAAATGTTCTTTATCTGCTGATCTCATCATCATACCTATGATTGAGTTTGATATAATCCTCGATATGGACTGGATTTTGGACTATGATGTGAAGATTTACTGTAATAAGAAAGAAGTTACGATTCTTGATGATGATGATAAGGAATACCTTATCTTTAGAGCAGAATCGTCACCACCTAATTCTTATCTAGATCCACCCCCAGTAGCTCAACTAAATTCAATTATTGGGGAGGATGAGAATGAAATAACTGTGGGTGAGGAATGGAATGTTCAAATAGAGGATATACCTTTTGTGAAAGAATTTGTGGATGTATTTTTGGAAGATTTACCTAGACAGCCACCAGAATGAGATGTTTAGTTTTCCATTGATTTAATTCCTGGATCAAGGCCTATATAGAAGACCCCTTATAGAATGGCCACTGTAGAATATGATTAACTAAAGAAACAACTAGATGAATTGAGTAATAAAGTATTTATTCACCCTAGTGTCTCTCCAAGGAGAGCCCCTGTTCTATTTGTTAAAAAGAAAGACGAATCTATGAGGTTATGTATCGACTACAGGGAGATCAATGCTATAAGAATAAATGAAAAGTATCCCCTACCACGCATTGATGATTTATTTGACCAACTGCATGGAGCTCAAAACTGTTCAAAGATTGAACTTTGATCTGGATACCATCAGTTGTGTGTGAAGAAGAAAGACATTCTGTAGACAGCATTTCGAACCAGGTACGGGCATTATGTGTTTACAGTAATGCCTTTTGGATTGACTAATGCACCCTCTGTATTCATGGATTTGATGAATATAGTTTTCATGTAATATCTCGATGAATTTGTGGTGGTATTTATTGATTATATCTTGGTATACTCAAAATTCTATGAAGATCATGAAAATTACTTGCGCATTATCTTGAAGACTCTGAGAAGACATGAATTATATGGGAAGTTTAGCAAGTGTGAATTCTGGCTTTAGGATATTTCTTTTCTTGGCCATATTGTCTCTAAAGATGTAATCTCTGTTGATCCTTCTAAGACCAAGGAAATCCATGAATGTCCAGCACCGACGAGTATAATTAAAGAACGTAGTTTTATTGGTTTATCAAGTTATTATCGATGTTTCGTCCAGAATTTTGCCCGATTGGCTAGCCCATTAACGAAGCTCACACGTAAAGGGGTTAAATTTGTTTGGACAAAAGAGTTTGAAGAATGTTTCAATGAACATAAGACAATATTAGTCAATGATCCAATATTGACTCTACCATCGGGGAATGATGGGTTAGTTATTTATAGTGATGCATCTAGGAAAGGACTTGGTTGTGTCCTTATGCAGAATGATATATTTATTACCTATGCATCATGACAGTTGGAAATTCATGAATGAAACTATCCTACTCATGATCTTGAGTTATCATCTTTGATCTTTGCTTTAATGATATGGAGGCACTACCTCTATGGTGAATAATGTGAGATTTATACTGATCACAAGAGTTTGAAGTATATTTTCTCACAAAAATAACTCAACATGAGGCAAATGAGATGGCTTGAATTACTCAAGGATTATGACTGCACGATACACTACCACCCGGGGAAGGAAAACAAGGTGGAAGATGATTTGAGCAGAAAAGATCATGGAGTTTTGAACAATATAAGAATTTAAAGGGATCTAATTTTCATGGATCTAGTGAAGATGGACCTGGGAATAACCAAGGAAGGTGAAACATCAATGCTTTTTCAAATGGTTTCAAAACCATCATTACTAGAAAGGATTAAGAGTTCTCAGACCGATGATGAAGAATTTCAAAAGAAGATTAATGCTGTGAATGATGGGATATTAAGAGACTTTGTGTATGAAGATGGAATTTTGAAATTCAGGAAGAGACTTTGTGTTCCCGATATACCTGATCTAAAAAGGGAATCGCTGGATGATGCTCATAGTTCCAATTTGACTATACACCCTGGGAGCACCAAAATGTATAGATATTTGAATGATCATTTTTTTTGGGACAACATGAAGAGGGAGATTGTTGATTTATTGTCAGGATGTATGGTTTGTCAACAAGTGAAAGCTAGAAGGCAACAGCCGGGAGGAGTCATGCAACCTCTTCCCATACCGGAGTGGAAATGGGACAATATTACGATGGACTTTGTCATGGGACTACCAAATACTCCTAGAAGGAACGATGCAATATGGTTTATTGTTGATCATCTTACCAAGTCAGAACATTTTATTTCTATAAGAGAAGATCTACCCCTGGAATGTCTAGCAAGACTATATATTAATGATGTTGTGAGACTTCATGGAGTACACCTATCGATTGTTTCAGATCATGATCCCCATTTTACATCAAGACTCTGGAAAAGTCTTCAGAAATACCTGGATACAGAACTTCATTTGAGCACTGCCTACCACCCTCAGACAGATGGACAATTAGAACAGACTATTCAAACCTTAGAAGACATGTTGAGATCCTTCTCACACGACCTTCAGGGTATGTGGGATTAGTATTTACCTCTGGTAGAATTTTCCTATAACAATAACATCCATTCGAGTATTTAGATTGCACCATATGAAGCGTTATATGGAAAGAGATGTCGCACACCAACCTGTTGGGATGACGTTGGTGAAAGAAAACTTTTAGGTCTAGAACTGGTAGAGGAAATGATTAAAAAGGTGAAGATAATCCAAAATCACATCAAAGCATCTCAAAGTAGGCAGAAGAGCTATGCCGATAATCGAAGGAAGGATTTGGAATTTCAAGTCGGTGATCATGTTTTCCTGAAGTTATCTCCATGGAAGTGATTCAAACATTTTGGTAAGAAACGTAAATTGAGTCCCAGGTACATCGGACCTTTCGAAATTCTAGAACGAATTGGGGCTGTAGCTTACCGATAGGCAATGCCTCTAAGTCTCTCCAAAGTTCACGATGTGTTCCACGTATCTCTGTTGAGGAAATAAATGCCTGAACCAACACATGTACTCACCTATGAGGAGATAGAATTGGAACCTGATCTGTCTTATTGTGAAGTGCCCGTCAGGATTCTTGATACGAGAGAACAAGTACTGAGAAACCGGATGACGGGTCTGGTAAAAGTTTTGTGGAGAAACCATAAGATGGAAGAGGCAACATGGGAACCCGAGGAACTTATGATGAAGAACCACCTGATTATTTTCATGCGATAGTATTCTATAAATTTCTAGGATGAAATTATTTGAAGGATAGGAGAATGTAACACCCCAAGCTTCCACGTTGTGCTTCTCTTTGAATAATGTGATAGCGTGTGTTGTACGCAACACCGAGTTCTAACACACCATAACCAATCAAACTAGCCATTATGAATAGTAATACATAATTTTTGAAATTATATATATTTTATATTTTAAAATGGACTTCATTTTTGGATTCGTAATATCTAATTTAGCCTAAAGTGAAATTTTGGTACTTTTCGGATAACTTTAATATTATGATGAATAGTGAAATTTATTAAATTTTAATTAAAAACAACTTTATTAATCAAAATAATTAATAGTGATAAATTAGGAATTTTAGTGGTTCTAAAGTATATTTATAATATATTTTTACCATTTAATATAATGTTGTTCATTGGGCATAATTTTACAATTAAACCAGAATAAACAAGTGTCAATCTTTTGATAGTTATTATCTCTTAAAAACGTGTTTTTTGTATTAACAACAGGAATTAATTTTAAATTAATCTTTTCCACTTCTGTGTTTTGAATTTGGAAAAATGGATTCCATATTTTTAATCAGGATATTCAAATTGTGTAAATAGGTAACTTTTATTTTTTATAAGTTTTGAATAATTACTTCGGTAAATATTTTATTTACCTTGGTTAAGGGTAAATCCGGAAAATAAGGGTTAAAAAATAATATTATAATAATACTAAATTACTCTAAAACGTGTCCTAGCCTTATTGGTTGATACATGTTCGACCATATGCATCTTTGGGTCGATTTTGGGACCCCATGGAGCCACTTGTAGGTGATAGGGACACCTTATTTTAATTAAGTTAAAATGAATACAAAAATGACACAAGCATATATCTTTTAGAAAAATAATTTTTACATATGGTTATATATGTTTAATTTTCTACTATAAATATTCATTATAAAGATAAAACGATTTCCTACATAATTATATTTTATTTATAATTTTTAGAGATTACATAATTAAATTTATTTATGAAACAATGATGATGAAGTAATAAACATAATAGTGAAAGTTTAAAATAATGGATATTATAAATACCCAAATAAATATAATTTGAGACTTTTAATGAATTAAACTAATTTTATTGGATAATATGACATATTAGGATTTATTTAATTAACTTTTATTGAAGTAATCATTCTGTTATAAGTTTCACAAAAATCAACTATTGAATAGTGTCAAAATTGACATAAAAGAGTATTTAAAAAGAATATTATATTATTAATTGATATTAAATTCCTAAAAATCTAAGGATCGTCCAAAAGACTTATATCATGATAGGTGTATCATTAGTGGACCAATTGGGGGTCTATTGGATGTATATGGTATGTTTATTAACCATATAATATAAAAATACAAAGAGACATTGTAAAAGTGAAACTAATTTACTTAGAGTTAATACTTAAAGGTAAGGTTAATATAATAACCCAAACCTGTCTAAATTCTTTTGGTTAAGTGGTTTTTGAACCATCCCCACCTTAAACTTTAAATATCAACTTTGGAGCCATTAGAAACCGAATATTAATTTATTATAAATTAATATTTCTAGCTTTTCCAAAGGTTCTCATCACCCCTCTTATAAAAGGGCACTCCTCCTTCTCATTTCTTCAAACCTTCAATGCTTTTTGGTTTGTCCAAACTCTGCCCAAATACTCTCCCAACTTCCCTAAATACATCCTAGAGGCCTTAGTTTGATCAGAAATCCAACCTATGGAGCCCTTTTGATCAAATCAAAATAAAGAACCCGAAGAAGAGGTAATGATTTCACCACCCTTTTCCAAGTTCCTATCTTCTTCCACTTCTTCTTCCTTTGTTATTAGCATTATAAAATAATAACTCCAGTATAATATATATACTGTGATGTTATTATAAATATGGTACAACCATATTCAGTATTCTATCCACCCTTTGATTAACAAGTCACCATACGTGCGTACGTATGGCTTACCGTCTCCTTGTCGTGATGTAATTGTTATTCAATATATTATTATTTGGATAGGTATAATAATGATGTGTAACTCATGTAAATAATAAATATAACATGTAAATTATTATGTATAAATGATATACCATCCATTTATATATTATTTAAATATCAAAAGAATGTTATTGTCGCTCATGCATACGTACGGACAACCATCTCCATGAACACAATGAGATTCATTCTCCATCATATCCATTCAAGTATAATTATCATTTGATGATTTAAAAATAATGTTTAATTACATGATATAATTCTGTATATGAATAATATACAACCTATCCATGACAAACATGGATTATGTAACAAAACATATAAAAGAAAACGAGTATGTTAACACCTGAAACGACGATAATACTAAGATATTATTAACAGAGCAATGTTAAAAGATCATAAATGATATCATATGAATGTATATGATTCTTGTATAATTTAATAACAATTATTTCACTATTATACAGCAGGTTAACCTACCCCAACCAAGGAAAATTACAAGGTAAGGGTTATTTCAGAATCACTTCATTATCCGAGGTTGTGTATACATAATAATCTACTGGGATCTCTTTATCATCCACATCCATGATTCTTACAAATGAATTTCAAAACATTTTTACTATTTACTAGAATATGGGATAAAGTCATTTATACCCTTGTTTGACTTTTTATAAGAGGTTTATAATGGAATCTTTTCGTTGTTTTCCAAACAAGGTGCTTTTTAACCTTTTCGACAAAATTAAGGTAAGAATGTTTTTTTAACTTATACGGCGGGTGCGGCTATTTTCCACCGTTATAAAATCGTCGAAGCTTCCCTTAAAATCATATAAGAATATTTTCAAATAAAATGTTTTATTTCATAAATATACGACTCTTAAATGATTTCAAAATAGAAAGAGATATTTCTCTAAAAAGAGTTTTGATTTCATCTATGTCAACATCCTTTGATAGATTTTACGCTTATTTGAAGTTTATTTGTTATGATACAAAACATCTATATTGTATTGAAGGTTTTGTGATATGTTTGACTATGGATGTGCTATTTTTATACCGTTTATAGTTTATGGTGAAAGTATTGACATTTCGTATTATAGTTTTAATATGAATGTTTATGTTATGTTTAAACCTTTTCATATGGGAATGCATTGGACTTAATATGTGATGGGTGGAGCCCGCTATAACTTCTCGATGCATTGGTAGGTCTCATGAGACAAACTAGTGTCTTGGCACAAGGCCATGGAAAAATCTTATTTGTAGTCTTGCCACGAGGGCTTGGCTATGTGGTTATGATAGTATGGAATTATGCATTCCATCATTATGAAAGTGGTCATTGATATTGTATGTGATTATTCGATTAGTAGAATATCCATGTGAATATGTAAATGGAATAATTTCATTTTACATTTTCCATACTATTTTTAAGTTCAAGTTTTAAAGGATTTTGTTTTAGTTATACATTGCCTTAAATGTTTATTCTTATTTATGAATGTCTCCGCTATATTGTTATCCATACTGGGCATTTGAGCTCACCGCTTTTCCATGTGTTATTTTTCCCAGGACGTAAAGAAGTAAATTATGAATGACCTGTAAGGATATTATGTGGGGATATGAGTGTGGAATATGGTTACAATATATTGTTGTAGTAGTTTTTCACTTTATGATATAATTTAAGACTTATGAATATATCTAGTGTTTCCAAGGCTACAAAACTAATCGGTCTTTCGAGATTTGATCTTTCTTGTGATCATGCAAATATTATGTAGTAATGCACCGACTATAGGTAACTGGGGTCGGGGCATCACAATTGATGCTCTATTTGTTATAAAATATACCTTTTGACTTTTTGTATAGAAATTTAAAAACAACCATTTCAAAAGACATTAAAATGATTAAATTCAATATTATAAAATTTAAAGAATAATATAAACTCTATAAAATAAATAATTTCATTAATTAAATGTATTTTGGTAAAACACTTTTGAAAATTTTAGACATGGAAGAAAAATATTTACCAACGAAGAAGGAAAAAATGGATGATATTCTTAAAAATATTACATATCCTAATTCATGTTCCAAATAGAAGAAATTTTGAAAGAAAACATAGGATCTCCATATATATTAAAGGGATAATAAAATTTATGGAGTTTATGAAGGTTGTGTTTTAATATTTATTGAATTAAAATAAGATCAACCCCAAATAAATGATATTGTAAAATAATTCCTTATCAATTTGGTAACAATAAAATCACAAACCCTTGAAAGAGTCAACAGAAATCAAATATAATCATTACTAATTAATTTTTTTTCCTTTAAAAACATTGGGTTATAATATACAACACATAAAAATATACAGGCATATAATTCAAAATAAGTCCCAATGGAGTGTAAATTGAGATGAAATTCCATTTTATATTCATAATGTTAAAGTAGAAAATAATCATTTTTTTATCCATATACAATATAAATAATCATAAAACATTTATAAATCCAAAATAATATAATAAAATATATTTTCACACATAATCATAGCTTAACATAGTAAATGAATTGGAAATATAACCCAATGAATGAAAGATGTGTTACGAAATATATCTCCTCAACTATGATTTCCTTTGTACGTTTGCAAACCTATTTTATATTAAATTTGAATTTATTATTCTTTTTTCCTTTAAACATAATGATATATATAATACCATATATGATTTAAAAATGTCCTTTTATCAGTGATTTAGTAAAAATTATTTATTATAATCATAAATCTATGTGATAACTACTCTGTTTTCATGTATGTTTAGGTTTAGTGGTTTTGGTCAGGGTATGTTGATAATGGTTTCATAATATTCAAAATATAATGATAATATAAATATCATATATATTAATTATATATATATTTAGAATCATTGAAAATTATATGTAACGTCCCAACCTAGGAGAAACTAAAATGATTCCTTGAGTTGATTGGTCACGTGGCCTCAAGTCTGCCTCCCCATATGCTAGAGGAAATAGACTAGAATAGAGGGAATGAAGGTAGTATAGTTATAAGACTATACCAAGTGGATCCTAAATAAATACAAAAAAATGAATAAATTATACAATTATATTATTATAACAACAAATAATCAATATAAAATTAATAAACAATCATACATCAACAAGATAAAATGTACTAAAATAGAGTTATATAAGGAATGTTATAAATGCATAATGAAAATTCATAATCCCCAAATTCTATCTCCATGAGATTCCTATTCTATTTATTAGTATGGTTCTCATAATATCCCATGTAATAGAGTAACTACATGAGTATAATCAATTATTTTCATATTGGAATAACGACGTCTATTTAGGTACAAAATGGTTGCCCGAACTATGTGTGAGATAAACCCAGTAGGTCACAAACATCAGTTTGTAATGCCAACTATTCTATAAACAAAATATAATGAAATTTATAGGTATATCATAAATACATTATTTCATTAAATGTAAATGAAATAATTCATGGATCTGGTTCCTCCTGGACACCTGGTTGACCGTACCTACTTCGGCCAATTCCATAAATGCCTCTGAACATGTATCACCATGCACAAAATATAAATAACAATATATATATAGATATGTTTACGAAAATATATAACATATAAAAATAATATATATATATATATATATATATATATATTTATACACAGTACATCAAAAGACCCAAGGCATAATTCAAGCATCCCTGTATAATTATAAGAGTCCTTTATTTTAAATATGGGTACCCATTCCCATCAGTCTCATAGAGTAATGATGGATGTTATGTTCTAGTGTCAAAATCTATAAGGGATGAAATTCTTTATTACCTTGAATAATAAAGTATTCTATTCCCATGTATCATAGATTATAAGGGACATCATGATCGAGTATCGCAGATAATAATGGATTTCATATCCAAGTATCACAATTTATAAGTGACCCCATGCTGGATTATCACAATTATAAGAGAATAAATAGTTCATGATATTATCCATTATAACATTCAAGTTAATATTATACTATTTAATATTTAATATTTAAAAAAACAGATGGTCCATGTGAGTAACCACTAACACTTAAAATTCAATTCGTTTATAATGATATAAGTTCCTTGAGAAACACACATGCCATAATATAATTCTTAATGGTAAATTTCTTTGAAAATATTATAATTTAACCTAATTAATGATATTTCATAACTCAAAATATCATGAATATATTATTTTATCAAGTTTCAACAGTATTATCTAAAACAATTTAATTAATTATGTAATTTATAAAATTCCCACGGAGTTTTAAGAACATACCAAAATTGTGGTTAACATATAATCAATGATGATTTAAAAAATTTATTGAAATAACCTTGAGGGGTTGTTAGGGTTAGTTTCAATTACCAAAAATCATGAAATAGTGATATAAGTCATGATCTATGCATTTAATTTAATTTTTTTTAATTTATGGGGTGATGCACAAAATATCAGCTTCATACCACAAGTGAACATGTTATAAATGATGATAATTTTTAGGGAAAGAAAACAGAACACATATATTATACCAAGGATTATTCCCCATAAAATAAATGTCTTTTATTTGAGATGTAATTCTATAAATTAAAAAAAATTACAAACAAACTACAAACAAGAAAACCAGCTCACATGGAAATAGTATCTGATACAGTGAGATAAATATGGAAACTAAGAAATAGGAGTTCTATCCTTATTTTTAGGATTCCATCACTATATATAGAGTCAGATTCTATAATCAAATATTGTAGAACTTCCATAGGAAGATTAAAATGAATTTGTGTACAAGTGAGTGACCTTCAAGAAGAATGAGAGAGGAAAAAGTGGTAATACAGTTAAAGTATATAGGGAAAATCATAATTTTTCTTCACATTTATGAGATTCATGGTTATAAAAAGATATGAATCAACAATAAACACCCACTACAGATGTGTAAATAACTCTGTGGGTTGGGCACACAGTTTTTCAAACTATGGACAATACATGCGAGTTGTATCTACAATTATCTATAGATTCAACGGTTGAATGTGAGGCATGAGTTCATAGTTACAAATACTATGTAAAACCATATTAGAACCACATAGATGATGGTCATGGTCATCGATAACAACTATATCACTATGAATCTCCCTCTATTTACAAAAAATGGATTTCAAAGATAGATACATCTAAAGCACAGTTGAAGACCCAAGACAACTCTTGGGACCATAAACCTCATCAAATAATTAAACTTTTTACTCTACTCAATCTTGAATTTAAATTTAAATATTTTAACAAAACACCAAAAAAATTAAATATTCTATTAGAATTTTAATCCTATATAAAACACAATACATTATGATATCCCAACCATAGAACATCCTATCGACAAGAATCCTTTGGGAATAATGAAATCATCACCTAACCTACTTGTGTCATGAATTCCCTCTCAAATAGATGTGGTGCATTACCTATGCCAAACGAACCATTAGGAACTACTCTAAACATTGAGTACATAATCCACTAAAACTCCATCTAATGATCATAGTCAAAAATAAATCATCAATATTACATTTAACAAAAAACATCTAACCTGATACATAATAACATCGTCGTTTATTTTATCATCTAGAAAAAGGTTCTCCCCAAAATAGGTTTCCATTTTTAAAATTAAATTTCATTCCATTTTAATCTCATAGATGTAATTTATTATTGAAACATGTACATAGAATCTTCTGTATTAAATTAGAACTTTTATAAATTTAAAATAGTGGTTGTATTTAAATAAATCCATCTTACCCTGATTGTGATGAATTTTCTTGAAAATATCTGGATGATACTTTTAAAATATACACATACCATCCTGACAGCATTCCTAAAGTGATTCCTCAGTAAACACATCCGAATATTTGAGAGAAAGCATATTGAACCTTCTTTAGTGGACAATTTTTAAAGCACATGGCTCATATAACATACACATCCCCAAAACCAGATTCTGAATCCTTATTTTAAAGTGCATTGACATATTCTGATAACCCTAACTGAATTCCATACCCAACTTCTAGTATAAGGTCTTTATGAAACCATTTCATTAAAAAAACTACCACCATACTATAAAAAATGAATCATAACATTACCAGATAAAGATTCTTATATATTCAAAATCCGTTCTATGCATGATTTCCACATTTTTACTTCACCCATGTCCATAATCCAACATATCCATAGAATATAATGATAATAATATCCATACATTTTTACATTAATACAATGGTATATGAAATCCAAAAAAACCCTACAATGACTACTCTCAAGATACAAGTACACTTATCTCATTAGGTTCATCCTATAGATATTGACGTCCTACTCCTGACAATATAAATTTCTTTTTTTCAGCCACACAAAACAATTTAGATTAGTTCTACCCATTCCTCATACAAAACATTTTTATAGCTATGAAATCTCTCTTATTGAGAACCATTTTAATAATTTACCATTAACTCCTTCCCTATTTTCGAGAATATTTTTTTGGAATATTTCGGAAACGAAAGAACATAGAGGGTCACCAAAATTATACCAACATTGTTCTTGTAGACACTAACAAGAATTTATTTTAACCACTCTTTGACTATAACTCTCAATGTGTACTATCGTTTGGTATAAGAATATATTTATGTAAATCGATATATAGTCGATGACCTTCCAGTGTACTTAGGATGATGTTCATATAGGGTACATGATCATATCTAACTAGTAGTATACTGAATTTTTATTGATAGGAATGGACTTCAATTTTTGATCAATTATCATGGTAAAATATTCCATACCTAACATTATTATTTGCATGACACTATGTATCATGAAAATTCTTATCAGGGTCTAGCTATATGTCCATCATCTCCTGATGCATGGTCCATTCTCAAATTATCCCTCATCTAGGAAAATCCATTAAACATATTGGAAGAACTATGTAGACAGTCTTAGAAAAATATTATTTGAAATTTTCATTGTCCATACATTCCCCAACCCCTCATCGATAATAAATTTTAAATATTTACTATGTGCTACCACCATGAACTCAACTTGTCATACCATACAGATGTACCACCCTATTGAAGACCCATGTCACATTGCCAAAAATTTTCTATTGACAAGTTCAATCTGACCGTGGAACATAAAAAGTCATTTTTAACATGTATGGTTCTACCTTATAAATCCACTTCAAATTCATGAACCACACCAATGAAAATATTTATCGAATTACTACCCATCAAATTGAATCATTTATCTAGATTTAAATACTCAACCATGAAAATAGATTTAAAATGATTCTACCACCTAAATATTCCAACATTACATATTTATTTTTGACACCAAATCACTTATGGTGTTTTTCAAAACCAAAGGCATCATAAAAACTAAATCAAAAAATGAAGCACCATTGTTCATTACCATTTAAAAAACCAAATAAAAATATCATTACCATTATGTATAACATGAAACCCTAGAAAACCTTTATCATATGTCAACCATGATCAAATTAAATTAATTTAACTTACTCGGGTCAATAAAATAAATAATGTCTTATAGTTCTCCCACCTATCCCAACCGATATGGCTCAAAATAGATCCACACATTCTTTTTAAATAACCTTAAGGTCTCTCACACAAGAAACATATTCCATTTAAAGTAATTAATTATGCATATTCTAAAATACATATAAAACTATTCTATAATTAGTTTGAATAAAATAGGAAATGTATAATTGACCGATATGGTTCAAAACAGATTGATGTAGATATAATTGCATCGAAGACCAAGAATCTAGCTACTAGGCCCCGATCACCACTATGAATTTGTATAAGGGAGTTCTCATTGAAGGTTTACAATGCTATCATAAAGGATAAATAATTTTTTGAATCATATATTATTAATGTAAAACATTCCCCCTCTTGAGGTCCAATTCCCTAGAAAACAACCCTTCTACCTGGGGATTTCATTACATTAACCAAGATTCCCACCTGACTCAAATGGTCAATAGAAAACAGTTCTCAATCTTATAAACTATGAATATAAGTCAAATAGTTTATTATCCCAAAAAAATCTACCAAAATAGATACTCCCCATGCTGGAATAGCTTTTGACTAGTAAACTAGATTCAATTAAAATGTTATTAGACTATACTTCCTGTCATCTAGGTTCAATCAAAAATAGATCAAAATACCACTATGACATATGAGAAATAATTATGTTATCACTCATAGAATCACTCAAGAAAGAATAAACCTTACACTTAAATGGTAATTATATAAAAAATCCTCTCAATGTTTTCATTTTAATGAATTTAACTAATGCAAGGGTATTATAACAATTATTTAGGTGACTAAATGTAAATAAGAGGAAAATGATTTCATAATATATTTTTAAAAAATTTAATCAGTATATAGCCTTATGTTATCTAAAAATTTCTTTGTTATTTAAAATTTCAATTCTATAATATATAGTAAAAAACATTGTTGGTGGTAAATAACATTTTAATTAATAGAATCCTCAGAATATTAAGATCAAAAGTAGTTAATAATACTTTAATCAATTTAAGGGACTGCTCATGTAATATTCCACCATACATAAGCATGTAAGGTCTTATAATTTTATACTATCACTTTAAATAAAAATCCTAGTAGTATAAACATACCCTCATGGGGTTGAAAACTCAAAAATAAATTATAAAGGTTACCTATTAGGGTCATTTTATTCTATCTTGGTCAATTTATGTTAAATTGAATACAATTGTTTATTAAATATTAATTTCACCCTTAGCAGGTTTATCTCATAAGCGACATGACCCAACAGACATACTTGGGTCCAGTTGCACATTTTTGTGTTTATTCATCCATGTCATCATTCCCATGTAATAGAGGTAATAGCCTTCATAAAGGAATCCTTTATTTATAAGAATTTCTGTTTAGAAAAATCTTAAATTAGTTCAATGAATTTAAATTATCATCTTTTAAAGTATCCTTCCATTATAACTTACAATTGGAATTCATGAAACTATAACTAGTTTTTTCCTTCAATGAAATTATATATCAAATTTATACATACTAGTTTGATTATATAGGTTACAATTATTTATTTATAATGGATCATATAATTTATAAACATTCATTGGAAACCATTTAAACAAAATCACAAATATTTCTACCTATGAATCCAACGGTCCATATCTCAAAAATTTCATAAATTGTTAATTAAGTTATATCCATCATGTTATATGGGAATACACAATTTAGGATGATGTAAGAACATAAATGACCAATTATATATGTCATAATTATGAAATTTCTTCTAGAAATAAACTATAAAATTATAGTTAGAATTGGAATTCTTTCAGATGTAATGAGGTTTTTAGATTCAATGGCAGAATGTATCAAATTAAAATATAATGGTTCAGATTATAAGGGTTAAAATTTATAACGTATAAGGGACCATACTCTTTATTAATTGTCCTTGGAATCCATTTAATGAAAACCATATATTTTTTAGCCTATAAAAACAATGTTCTATATATCAAATATTTCATAATTTTTTAATTAAATACCATTATTAAGTTATATGAGAAGGAATAATTTATGATAATGTAGAAACATTAATAGGAAAATATATGTGTAATTACTTTAATAAAGAATGTATAGAAAACCAAAATTACCATACTATATTGGATATCTTTCTAAATAATCATATAATGGTTGTATAAAACTTAGAATAATAAATTTTCACATAAGGAAAAACCATAAAATATCATGAAATCATGTGAATATGTCTTCATGTGATGGCATATTCATGTAATGTGAGTATCATTATTCTATAAATTGTGGATGTAGTGATTCCACATTACCATACCAAACAAAGGGTTAAAATATGTAAAATAGTAACTAGTTAAAATACACCAACCACATGAGGTGAAATAATTGTCAACTATAATATAAAACACAAACACACAAAATTCCCATCGTAGAAAACATGGAATTTACCCCATGTGAGTGTTTGATGGATCCAATTACAAGTGATTTACCATGTAAAAACACATTTCTATTCTCATGTCTACCATACCAAAATAGTAAGCAAAAATAAATAGATTCCCTAATATCACTAAATAACATCCTGACATGGGAGCCAATAGAACAATACCCTGATATGGTTGCTCACATAGCCTTATGAACACATCCCCATATACTAGAGGGTGATGACTAGCAGGGAGTGTCTGAGGGTTGTATAGTGGGGAGACTATGCCACCTAAAATAGAAATAAATATAGTGGAATCATAAATAAATTAAACTATCATATTATAATAAAAACTGAAAAGGTAAAAAAAATAAAAAAAAATTATCATAAATAAAAATGAAATATTTAAAATAAATAATAATATAAAAATAATATAGCAGAATAATAACAAATATACCTAGGGCCCTAAGTTTATCTCTTTGAGGATCCAAAGCTATGGATTAGTCCTATTCTCTTAAGATCCAATTTACGAGAGTAACATCACAGGTATAATCAATGATCCTAAACTTGTAACCATCTGGTCTATTTTGGTACCAAACAATAACCTGAAGAGGGTGTCAGATAAACATAGTAGGTCACCACAAATAGTTTATAGTGAAATCGAGACACTATGATTATAAAATAAAATAGTGCTAAAGTATATCATTTATAAATAAGTTCATTAAATTCAAATTAAATCATTTTAGTCTTTGGTTTTTCAAGGACACCTGGCCGACCATACCTACTTTGGCCAAAGCTAGAAATGTCTCTGAACAAGTATCACCATGTATATAGAAAAATACTTAGGTGTGTATGTATATATATAATATACACATAATGCACAAATATATACACAAAAAAAACACACACACACAGATATATATATATATATACTCATTTATAGACAAGGCCTGATGCATAACTAAAGAGTCATTGTTTAATTTTAAGAGTCATGTTTTAAATAAGAGTAATCATGCCAATCTGTGTCATGGAATAATAAAGTAAATAATTCATGAGTATCATAATATATAATGTAATCCACCTCTAAGTATCATGAACAATAAGGGATATCATGCCTATGTATCACAAAATACAAGTGACACCATAGTCCAGTATCATGAATAATAAGGGACACCACACCCAAGTATCAAAATTTATAAAGGAATCTAGGTCGGAGTATACTAATTTTAAGGGAATTTATAGTACTTTATATTATCAATGACAATATTAAATTTATATCATCAATTTCAAATTTAATTTATAAGAAATCAAATGGTCCATGTGATAAGTGACTCTCACTTATAATTCACATCATTTACACAAATATTAAGGCAATAATAAACACCCATGCGATAATATAATTCATAAAAATAAGTTTCATTAAAAATATTTCAATTTATTCCAATTAATGTGAATTTTTAACTCCCAATGTGAGACATAAAGTATGTCATCATGGAATAATAGGTTTTGATAAACCATTTTATTTCATTAAGGAATTTTTAAATATTCTATGGTGTTGAAAAAAACACACCCAAGGGGTGGCTTAGTATATAATCCTGGATGTAAAAAAATGGTGTAATATAACTCAAGTAAATAGGTTGTTCATGTAGAGGTTTTCAACCTAAAACCATGTAACATAGTTCAAGTTCATGGTAACTGAATTTAATTTTACAAGTCTTCAATTATGGAGTGATTCAAGAAATTTAAGTGAGTGGAACAATGGATCGTAATATAAAAAATGTAAATTTTTCGTATAATATTAACCACCTATCTTATTCTAAAGATGATCCAACCTTCCAATATTTGTATTGTATTAAATCATGAACATGATTAATCATAATAATCATGAAAACCCTTAAAATAAATAAAATTAGGTCACATAGATATATAATATAATATGGTATGATAAATAAGGGATAGAAGAAATAACATTATTATCCTTACTGATGGACTTCAAAAATGAGATATGAAATTCAATAATGATCTCTAATGATGGAGTGTTCCATGTAAAATGAATGGGTAAGGGGAACACATATTCATGACCTCTTGGGTGAATTAGGTTGGAAAAGGGTGTGAAAATTGTGAAAGGGAAAAAATCATCATGTTTTCCACATGTATGCACCACATTGTGTGAAAAAACAATTAACCAACCATCCTTAATCATCACCTAAGTATAACTAACTCTGTTATCATTGAGAAATGTGTATATAGAAATGTATAACATGTGGGGATTGTATTTAAAATTTTCTATAGATTATTTTCACTACCATGCAGCCTCAGCTACACAGTATGAAAAATAATGTCACAAGCTCAAAGACCATCATGGTTTAGGTGCTTCATTAGAAATAACAATTTTTTAAAATTTTCCCACCCTTTGAATTTCCAAAAACTAGGATTCCAAATATTGGATCTTTTTATTCTCATCAAAATACCCAAAAAACACATGCCACAAGCCCCATAAAAAATAACCCTTTAAAGTGTTCTAAAAATATGGACTAATTCTAATGTGCGGTTAAAAATTCTAGACATTCACAAAACCAAATGAATAATTTATATTTTAATTTTAAACTAGTTCAAAACACATGTTACAATAATATAGTAATAAAAATATGAATTACATAATTCATGGAAATGGTAGGTTGTACATATGCATGGTTCCTATTTTAGAATATCAAAGGATGGAATTAATGAAATGTAAATAATAATTCACATTTCTAGGAATTTTCTTATTTCATATATATAAAATATATTAAATAAGTCAATACATGTTACCATGCATGAAAAATTGTAAATGAAAAACATATCGCATTGCTTCATGGTAGTGGTAGTCCACATGTAAGCACGATATGCATGATAATTTTCCAATTAAAAGGAAACTATGAAGGTATATATATTAATATTTATTTCCATTATCATAGTTATGTAATTTATATGATATGTATTAATTAAATTCATCATTAGTACTATCTTCTAAATTTGGACATGAAAAACGAATTACACCACTATGTGGAGATTGTATGCTGTTTTTATGCATGAGTGATGATTTCACTTTTCAAATATGGAAAAGATATAGAAAATTTTTATAAAATAAACATAAAAACATATCTATATATTAATGTTACTAGTCTATTTTATTTTATAATGGTTAGATTATATTTTTATGATTTTTAAAAATAAATAATTTTGAAAGATCTGGCAATGTTGATTAGATCTTCTTTAAAACACATACATTAGATATTGACCAAAGATACACAGGGAAGATGTTTTAGTAAGAGAAGAACCCCAAGAAAATTTCGGAGGATGTTTATCAATGTTGTGGGAAGGTTTTGGTTGAGATAAGAGGCTCTATGTTTTCTATATAATAGAGGAGACTTGATACCCTTTAATAGTAAATGAAAGGACACATAAAGAATTATAAAAAAAACTTAAATATAATAAATTCATTTCTGTATGACAGTGAGAAAATTTGGTCATAATGTAACACCGTAAGACATTAGAATATTTTCATTTATGATTAAATTTAATTTTTTTCATTGTTTCTTTTTATGCAACATGATTTTAAGCTTAGGCAACACACAATAATGAGTTTTCTTGTGTTACACGCAAGGTCCGATTTTATCAGAAAATATATATTAAAAAGTATAATTATTTAATATATTATATAACAAGGACATTAAATTATTTTTTATGGATAATATTAAATAAATATTAAATTTTATGTTTCATATAATTTAAACATCCATCTTATGAATTTTCTAGAGTTAGTATAAGAAAATATTCAATTTTTGAATAAAATATGTTTGTTAAAAATGTTGTCTTTCCGCCATTTGATGGTGCACCAATTTTAAATCTATTTTTTGACACTTTTTCTATTATAATTATATAAATAAACTTCTTATTTGGATGCTGGATATAACAATTTATGTTGGATGAATTTTTTATATTTTTCTGAAAATTTTTATGTTTTTTGGAATAGTTAAAATATACTAAATTTTAATTTAAAACAACATTATCATTGAAATAATTTATGTGGAAAAAATATTTTATTAAATGGTTTTAATGTAAAAATAAAATATTTTTTTACTAGTTAATATAATTTTGGTTAATGGATTTATGTTTACAATAATTTTTGATTCAAACACATTTTAAACTATTGCATTTTTATAACATTTAAAAACTATTTTTTCATTCCATCAACTAGATTAATTCTAAACTAATTACCACAAATTCTATGTTTTAATTTTTTTATTTAAATAGGTTCCATTATTTTTAGGTAGTATGAATAGTAGATTTAGTAATTGTTTTTACATTAGTTAAGGGTAAATTGGGTAATTAAATGTAAAAATAATATTATAAAATTATCCTAACACCTATTAAAATTCGATTGGATGACTAAATTAAAACTGTATCAGCTATGTTTCTAAATTAAATTATTTAATGAACCATTTTCAATGAATATGATATGGATATTATTAAAATGAAAGATTGTAACATATTTTCATACTCTCATTTCTTTTAAGTATAATAATTTTAATACAGAGATATCCACAATATAACATCAATTATAAATAGAATATGGAAAGATAGAATAGCATCCTAAATCATAAAAATTTATTTATAATTTTTATAGATGAAATAAATACCATAAAGTACGATGTAATATTGATGGAGAAATTATTTTACTAATAAAAATATCAAATAGTGATAATAAAAATATTAAAATAATTTCAATTTAACTAAATTAATGACACAAACTAATTTTTTATAGAACGTTTACATGTTATATATATTTTTTTTTTAATGTTATCATATAACAACCCTACTCTTTATTACACACTTAAACATGATTTATTACATAAACCTGAACATAAGACAACTTTTAGGATCAAGATGTCTTAGTGTATTGGGAAAATTATGAACAATATATGACAAATTAAGACATAAAAATAAAATATTTTTATTGAAAACATGTTTTATATGACCCCAAATTTTTTTCATACTTATCATTGAATGGGATAACATGAGGACATAAATACGATAAGTGTGCGCAATAAAGCCCATTAAAGGATTAAACAAGGCATAACATGAAGAATACAGTACATGTTAAGAAATAGTCATATCAATGAAGCATAAAAAAAATTGACATAAATGTGTGATATAGTATGGTTATCATAACATGGAAATGTGGGAACAAAATCTAACATGATATTATCATGAGGCAAGGCACATTGAACATGGAGCTAGAGTAAAACCTCATTGCACTTGAATTAGCATGAGTAAACCATAATTTCAGATAACATAGATTGATTAAACCCTTATTTCACTTGATGTATCATGATACTAATGATTTCCCAATTCATTGGAGTGCTATCAGGGAGCACCCTTTATAAACATTGCATTTCATGCATAAGTGTGCCACATGGACTATACAACCTGGATTTATTAAACATCATAATTTATTAAACGTATAAGATATATTGAACAAATAAGTTAAAGTTATCAATAAAAAACTAAATGTGCATAAATGTGAATACCATTGACATAAAAATGGGTATGGTATTAACTTAAATGATGATTTTTCATGGGAAATTTTGGTGTAACTTCGGTAACATAACCACGTACAATAGACATCGTATATTGGTTTGATGGGAGAGAGAGGGGTCTCTCATAATTTATACATGAAATAGACATTAAGGGAGTCATGTAACATAATATTCTAACATATTTAATGGTATTTAGAGGCATAATATAAAATAACTACATGAATGTAAATGGGTAGAGTAAAATTCCTTTCGGAATTTCAGCATTGTAATGGGTGTCTATGGGAGGCATTAATGAGAAGGAAAGGGTTCTATCATAATTCAAAAATAAGTATGGAAGTATGGGGGAGGTTTGACATCATACCCCAACATTTTTAATAGAAATTAAATTGGTATAAAAACATATAAAACCATTAGATAAATTAGAAAGGAATAAATACCTTACGAGTAAATGTGGTCCAAATGGCTTGGGAGAGGATAGAGAGAGGATTCAGGGGATCATGGGGTGCCTTGGGTGAATTATAATTATATGAGGGATGTGTTTGGTGAGATAAAAATGGTTTTATTTAACATTAATGGGATATTGAGTGGGTTTATATAGGAATGGAGAGGGAATTCTTTATTAGTTGTGTTTTGGACACTACACATTAATCTAATCAAAACCACAATCCATCCCATGATTTTGGCCAACAATTTTTTCCAAAGGGGAGTGTAAAAAAATATTTTTTATGGATAATGGAAGAACATATTAAAATATACAGATCGCTTATGGGGATATGAGTCACACTCTAAAGGAAATAATTTTAAAATTTTAACATCTTTTATAAGTCTTGGATGGTCCACTATGGAACCATGAAATTAATCAAAAAAATCTAAAATCACATTAATTTAATGTTAAAAAATATATTTTCGAAACAAAATTTTTATATTATTTTATTAAATCACTAATAGGTCATAATGATTTCATAAAATACATTATATATTTTTGCGGTATTTAATTTTCAACAAAAAATTCGACTGTCTTAAAAATTTAGGAAAAATTCTCTGTTGGATAACTTCACCATTATGATTCCAAATATAATATTCATTTTATCTAATAATTTAAAAATATGTGAATTTTTTCTTTTAAAATAAAAACCTACATTTATCAAAAATTCATGGGATTTGACAAAAATAGCTTTTGACCCTTAATAATAATTACAATTGTATTCATAAAAATTATATGGTCATTTATATTTAATAAAATGTAATTTACTAATAATATTTTACTAAAATATTATTTAACACAAAAATCAATTTATTCATCATAATATATTTCTTAATTGAATTTAAATACTAACTAAAAATAATATTTTTTGTTTTAAAAACAATTTACAACGTAACAATAAAAAATATATATTCTTATTATATACAAAAATAATTTACATATTCACTATGATAGTGTCTTGATACATAACCCTTTATAATACCCACAAAAGACATATGGTTTAGGTGTGTGATGGTGATAAACTTTTGTGGTATCATAGATAACATTGCTCGAGTGGTAATTTTTATTAACTTCCACTTCTCTTGAAGGTAGTTCCATTAAAGATTAACGTGTTGAAGATCGTCTTGGGATTGTCCAAGAGAGAACCCCATTGATGCTACTTCCATTCCAAGCACTGAAAAAAGGGCATCATATGGTGAAACTATGATGGATGATTCCATCACATCTCTTGTCTGAGTAAATTGGATTTGTTAAATCCCTATGCTTATACTAATCATGTGACCATTATTCAATGTCTATATTGGCAATGATAACAATTCATAACTGTATTTTAAAATCCAAGAACATAAAACCAAGGAAGTTCATATGTTATATAACCAGTTAACATTATTAAGAATTTATTTTGATTAAGTGGAATTTTTATTAATAAAATATTGGGTTATTACAATCATCCCACCTTAAGAAATTTTTCCCTTGAAATTTCCTTTTCCCAGAGTAATACAGAAGAGGATAACAGTGCTTCATCACTTCCTCTGATTCCCACGTTGCATCCACAAACATTTTGACTCTCAACAGCACCTCGATGATGGGAATTGTCTTATTTTGTAGAAACTTTTCACTAGAATCTATGATCATCACCAGCTTATCTTCATAGAAAAGGTTATTCTCACTAACACAAAACTAGGAAAGGCTAGCGTTGGCCTTTATTAGCGCTAATGAAAAAGCGCTGATAAAGGTGGGGTACTTTTATTAGTTCTAAAGAAATCACTCATAAAGAGTACATTTTTCAGTGCTAAAAAATCAATGATAAAAGTACCCCTTTATCAGTGCTTTTTTTAGCGCTGATAAAATTACCCCCTTTAACAACGCTTTTATTAGCACTGTTAAAGGGTACCCCTTTATGAGTGCTTTGTTAGAAGCACTGATAAAGTAGGGTATTTATCAGCACTTTTTTAAAAGCGCTAATAAAGGGTCTGCTTCCAAAAAAAATCATTAAAAAATATATATTAATATTAAAATATATATATATAGTTATATTGATATAAATATAATATATATTTTTTAAATATAATTTTAAATATATTTTAGATAAGTGTAAATATACAGTTACACTTAACATATAAGATATTTAGTCAAAATGGATTATAAAAATATTTAAAAAATTTGTAATTAATAATTTGCTAATTATTATGGAGTAATAGTAATTTAATAAAAATTTGAATTCAAAAACAAATAAATTTGTTTTAAAAAGATACAAAATATGTTGAAAATGCAACTCGAACTTCAAATGGCCAAAACGTTTGATCTGGGTGTCCTTTTGATCTCTAAAGCATATTAAATCAAATCCTGCGATGAGCTCTATGCACTAGTGACTGAGGCAAAGCCTGAGTCACATTTTTCGAGGCCAAAAAATGCCGCTATGGCCTCCAAAACTGAGTTTTTAGTTTGGATACCCCGATTTTTTTTATCATTTTTTGTGATTTTCAGCCTTGTCTAAGGGGGTATATTGGCTTTTTTTGGTGGGGACTGAATTTATTCCAAGGTATTACTTTCATATTTATATTCTTTCTTTGAAATTTTATTATTTATTATAAAGAACTTCTATTTATAAACAAATATATAACAATATATACATATTTTTTATATATTCACACATACAAATTAATTTTTTTAAATAAATAATTAAACATATTTACATATTAAATTTATTATATTTATCTAAATAATCACTAATATCCATTTTATTTAAAATACCAATATATCAATATTTATATACCTATATATTAATCTAACTATATATGTACCTACATAATGTGTGTGTGCCTATTTGTGTGTGTCTATATATTAACAAACTGATATTATATATATATATATATATTCTAACATAGGTATATGCCTATATATATATATACATATGTATAAGTATACTTATAGAAACACAAACATATATATACATGTGTGTGTGTGTGTGTTGTATATATGTATTTATTTACACACACACAAAACAAAACATATTTTATAATTGTATTGAAAACTAATCTTATAAATATATATTAATATTCGAAAAAATATATGGATAAAAAATATATATATATATATAAATAAATAAAAACATATAACTTAATATTAATATGCAAATAAATGTATACATATATACATATATAAATATAACTAACTAACTATATATATATATTAATATATAATTAAATATATAAATATATAAATATAACTATATATGTATATATATATTAATAAAACTATATAAATTTATATTAATACATGAATAAATATAACTAAATAAATATATATATAGATAGATATATCCGAAGTTGGAGAACAAATAAAATTAGAGGAGTGGTAAAGGCTTAGCGCTCATGAGGGAGGTCTTGAGTTCAAAACCTGGTAGAGGCAGGCAGGGGCACGCACATGGTTGAATTTGGGTGGGGGGATATAGCACTGTTAAAGGGGTCTACAAAGTGCGGATAATATGTGAGGTGTCATGGCTGGGGCTTGCGGGGGAGAAGGTGTGGGTGGGTCACTGATAAATGGGGAGGCAAGCACTGTTAAAAGCCCCCTCCGATTTACAGATTATTTTATTTTTTTAAAAAAAATGTAAATTTTTTTAAATTTTTTAAATTTTATCAGCGCTGGTAAAAGGGGTTTTTTATCCGCACTCAAAAAACGCTCATAAAGAACCCTTTTATCCGTTCTTTTTTTAGAGCTGATAAAAGGTACCTTTTATCAGTGCTTTTTTTAGCACTGATAAAAAGAGTCTTTATCATCGCTTTTTGGAGCACTGATAAAGGGGATCCCTTATCTTCGCTGGAATTAACAGTGCTTTTTTAGTGCTGTTAAAGGACTTTTTAGCATAGATAAAAGCCATAGTTGTAGTAGTTTCACTAATGGTACCACCTCTGGATTGAGTACCTAAAATGAATATGGTATGTAATTACTCATGAGTGACACATGTTTTACATTATGTACTTGAGATAGGTTCAGAAGGACTATTAGTCGGTATTCCATTGGTCCAATGCGATCAAGGATCAAAAAAGTTCTGATGTACCATGGACTAAGATTTATCTCCTTCCCAAATCTCATAACCCTCTTCCATAGTGATACGCATAATAATAAATTTTCCACAACATCAAACTCTTGTTATCTTCGATGATTATCAGTATATCTATTTTTTCGGCTTGGCGCATCATTAATGTGCTACTATATGGTTTTATCCATCTCCACCATTTCTCGACCTAGGTCTATTTGTTACCCAACATCATCCCAACATGTTGATGTTCTGCACCTCATCCCAAAAATGGCTTCATAAGGAGCCATATGGATGCTTCAGTGAAAACTATTATTGTAAGAGAACTCAACCAAAGGAAGATGATGATCTAATTCTCCTTTTTAGTCCATTGAGATTTCTCCCAACATACCCTCAAGTGTTTTGATAGTCTACTCAGATTGTCCATTAGTTAAAGGATGATAAGACATACTAAAGTTCAACTCAGTATTCATAGTGTGTTGGAGACTCTTCCGTAACTAAGTGGTAAATCTAGGATCTCGATCGAATACAATATATAGTGCTACTCCATGTATCCTTTACACTTATATTATGTATATAAAGGCAAGTTGATCCAGTGATAAATACATTTGAATTGATATTAATTGCACAATCTTTATAAGATGATCAACAACAACACATATAGCATTGTATTCTTTGGATGTATTCGGATGTCTGGTGACAATGTCCATGATGATGTTCTCTTATTTCCATCCCATTATGGGTAATAGTCGCATCATTCCCATAGATGTCTTCCTCTTAGCCTTCACTTACTAGAATACCACACACATTAATGTATACTAAGTGATCTCCTTCTTAATTTTAGTCCAAAAATAACAATCTTGGAGGTCTTAACACATCATTATGTGTCCTTGGTGAATGGAGAAATTTGAACTATGTGCATCATACAAAAGTTCATTATTTAACTCTGGATTTGATAGAACACATAGTCTTTTCCCAAATATCACTATTCCCTCTTCTTTAACATTGAACTCTGATGATTTTCCATTTTTTAATGTTTCCATTTTCTTCAAAATTCCCACATCATCATTTTAACCATCCTTTAACATTTCCAAAATAGATGGTTGAGAAATTATTTATGAAATGATTGATTATGTTCCCTTATTTATGATTCCATTGTACATCTTAATCAAATCATTGATGATTGGATCCTTTTAAATTCATACTAATGAAACAATTGTTGGATCCTTTATACTTAGAGAATCATCCACTTTATTCACTTTCCCCATATTATAGTGAATTGAGTAGTCATAGTTTTTTGATCAGCTCTATTAATCTTTGTTGGTTCATGTTCAATTATTTTTTGTGAATATATACTTGAGGATTTTGTAATCTGTATGTATTTCACTCTTCTCCCCATAGAGTTATATTCACTATATTTTCAAACAAAATATTATTAAAACCAACTATAGATTTTGTGTTGGATATTTTTTCTCATGAAAATTCAATTTTCTTGAATAATAGACCATGGATTTTTTCTATTTCATCAACACACATCCCAAGCCCATATTTGAAATTTCATTGAATACCATAAAAAGTTCTCCACTTGTGGGTAGTGTGAGGATGAGGGTAGTGATAAGACTCATTTTCAACTAATTAATGTTTTATTTGTATTCATCACTCCAAGAAAAATTGATTCCCATTTAAGTTAGATTGGTAATAGAATTTGACAATCATAATAAATTTCTCACAAATCATCAATAATATCAAGATAACCCATGGAAGCTATGGATATCCATCATAAATGTCATCCTCGACCAACCTCAATTTCATTTTTCTTGGCGGGATCCATAGATATCCCTTTTTTTATTATATGACTCATGAATGAGACATCATTCAACTAGAACTCGCACTTGATGTACTTTTTATAGACCTTATCCTTTATCAAGGTATTTTGTACAGCGTTTAGAAGCTCCTTATGATCCTCCTTGGTTTTGGAGTATATTAGAATATCATTTATAATGACTACCCCAAATTTGTCAAGGTAATCTCTAAAGACTATATTCATTATGTAAAGGAATATATCCAGTGAATTATTGAGTCCTAAAGTCATTACTTTGAATTCATAGTGCTCGTACCTTGTATGAAAAGAACTCTTGGGGATATCCCCCTTCTTCACCCTTACAATGTAATATCCTGACCATAGATCCACCTTGGATATGTATAGTGCTACACATAGTTGATCGAATAAGTCTTCAATTCGTGGTAGAGGATTCTTGTTGTTTATCTTGATTGTTTGGAGCTCTCTATAATCAATACAAAGGTTCATTGACCCATACTTTTTCTTGACAAAGAGTACTAGTGCATCCCATGGTGATGCACTAGGGTGTATAAAAAATTTATATAGATTCTCATGTAGTTGTTTATTTATATATTCAGGCTAAATAATATCCATTCTATATGGAGTCTTTGATTTTTGAAAAGCCCTAGATATAATATCGATCAAGAATGCAACATCTCTTATAGGAGGAAGACTAGGCAATTCCTTGAGAAATACTTCTGTGAATTCATTCTCAATATGCATTTATTCAAGGATTCTTTCTTCCATATAATAGTTCATCTGAGTAAGATATGTGTTCTTATACGCATTAATATACATGCCTAAGATGATGGTGTAAGTGAAGACTCATCCTCCACCTTCTACTTGTATAGAATCAGGGGTCGATTAACCATATGGAGATTGGTTTTCCTCTCACAGGAATTTAGGTTTTCTTTATATAAGGAAAGACAATACATGACAAGAGTTGCCTCAAATTCAACCAGAGGGAGTATATCAAGGTTCACAGAGATGTTCAATCCAAAAATTATGATTGTGGTTTAGTTATATTTATGGGATGTAATGATTTCCCCCAATTTCCAATCTTACACACATCTTTACTTCCAGGATTGTTTGTGGTGTTTGGAATTTTCTAATGAAAATTAGAGATATAAATGAATGCGTAGAACCAAAATCAAAAATTACATTAACTATTCATGAATAATAACTAGCATACCTGTCACCACTTGATTTTCGGGGATCACTTCGATTGTAGTGATTGAAAAATATTTCTCTTTCTACTTTGGAGGTTGTTGGTTGCCTCTGAAAAACTGTGTCTTAGGGAACTATTTTTCAATGGTCCATGATTATTCATAGTTTAAGCAACGAACAATGCGTTAAGGTTTGAAAGGAGTGTTCATATCCACTATCGTAGTAGTGGGTTTATCTTGTCTGCAGTTAATGGCCATGTTCCCTTCTCTTCCACACCTAAATCATTTCCTCGTCCCCTTCAGTCAAGGAACTTCTTTCCACACCATTGGATAGTTGGGTGATGTAATTTCATAGAACCATTGGATTTATCCATCAGACCACCAGAAGAAATCTCTATATTTCACTTCTTATTCTCATGAAACCCCTATGATTCATCGATCTCAATTTTGACATTAAGGGAATATCAAAAACATTATTCATAGCTATTGAAGTCACATATCACTAGGTCATTCCATAGGCTCGATTTTTATCCCACCAAAGAAGAATTCAACCATGAATTCAGAGCTAATGAAACATCTAGAGGTTTATCATGCAAGGCTTGTGATTTTTTCCTCGTATTCTCTGATATATTCATCATATTTTTTTTGGGGAAAAAAGTAATTTTTTATCTTATGTCGGAGGGTAATAGGAAAATTTTTATCAAAAAAGGGTTTTCAAAAATCATTCCATTCTGACACAGAGATATCTTCCTTAGGATTTATATTTTTATCAATGTCTACCATTGATCAGGTTCACCCTTTATACGATAAGTATCCAGAAGAACCTTATCTTGTTCTGAACATTGATGGATGGAGAATATTATCTCAATGGTCATAATGCATTGTTTGGTGATTGAGGGATCATATGAATCATTAAAAGTATGGGAATTTATCTAATGAGACACTCAATTGCAGCATGTTATTTCTTAGGGGGGGATGGAAATTCTTCTAGATCCATGGTTCTATTCAAAAATTGAGTTTCTTGAAAGAGTATCGTGAAAAATTTTGTGATTCCCTCTCCCATTGGATTGGGAATCTCATTAGAAAAATCATCACATTGATCGTTGAATCGGTTGTTATCAAGAATCCGCCTATTACAGACCATTGGATGGAATAAAACGAATGTTATGGTTACAAAAAAAATATGAATCCAAAGACAAAAAGAGATAACAAATAATTTTATATATTTCCTTAAATTATAAATTTATAGGCTTTAATATATTTAATCCATGATCTATTTCCCAACATATATTCGTATGAGAATATTTTTATTCCATTAATAATGGTTAGTACTAAGCTTATGAATTTACCAAAGAATATCCCCCAAGAGTTTTGTAACCAATAGTGTAGCAAGGACCATTTTCATCCACCAGTTCTTGTTTGAGTCTAGCTCAAAGTGGTGTTTTCAGGTTTTACCCATAGATACATATGGGTAGATCCACCTCTACATGCTTGTATCAAGACAGTGTTGTATTTTTTTTATAAACCACATAATCTGTACACACCAAAATTTAGGAACATATTTTTTAAACATAGTCATATCCCTAAGGATTTCAATTGGTATTTTTAATCCTAATACAAAAAATAACTAGACATATACTCTGATACAAACTAAAACAACCTTGATCTTTATTACAGACATAAACATGATTTATTACATAAACATTCACTTAAGAAAACTATGAAGATCAAGTGGTATAGTATCTTGGGAATATTAGGAATATTAGATGATATCTTAAGACATCAAAAATAGAAAATCTTTACAGAAAACATCTTTTACATGACCACAACATTCCTTCATACTTACCATTGCATGAGTTTACCTAAGGACAAACATAAGAATATGGGGAGCAATAAAGCCCAGTAAGGGTGTAAAAAGGGATAACATGAAGACTACAGTATATGTTATAGAATAAGAATAACAATTTAGAATAAGGGAAATATGAACATAAAGTCATGATATATTATGATTACCATAACATGGAAATGTGGACACAACATTTAACATGATATTAGAATGAATGAAGTATCATTGTACATGGATCATGAGTAAACCCTCATTGCACTTGAATTACCTTGAGTAAAACCTCATTGAACTTGAATTAGCATGATTAAACCCTCATTGTACATGTCTTATCATGAAACTAATATTTACCCAATGCATTGATGTGTTATCATGGCACACCCTTTATAAACATTTCATTTCCGACATAAGTGTGCCACATAAACCATAAAACATGGATTAATTAAACATCATAATTTATTCCATGAATAAGAGATGTGGAATAAAAAAATTTAATTACTCAATATAATATAACATGTGCATAAAGTTGAATACCCTTGATAGGGAAATTGGTATGATATTTACTTACACATTGAATTCGGCACGGAAACATTTTGTATAAATTCTGCAGCTTAACGACATCAAATAGAAAACAAAAAATGGGTTGATGAGTGAGGAAGTGGTATCTAATAATTTATACATGAAAAGAACAGTATGGTAGTCATGGAATATAATAAACCAACATATTTAATGGAATTTATATACATAATATAAAATAATTTCATGAATGTAAATGAAGAGAGATAAATTTATTACGAAAATTTGTCATGGTAATGGGTGTACATCGGAGGAATTAATTTGAGGGAAAGGGGTCTCTAATAATTAAAAAAATAAGGAGGGATGTATGGTGGAGGTGCTAAATCATACCCCAACATTTTAAACTGATATTAAAAGGGAATAAGAGCATAGAGAACATTGGAAAAATATGAGATATTAAGAAATCCCTTATATCAAAATGTAATCCCAAAGGCTTGGGAGAGGCTTGAGGGAGGTTTCATGGGATCATGGGGCTCCTTGGGAGGATACTAGAGAGAGGAGGGTAAAGATTTTGTTGAGATAAAAATGGTTTTAGTTAACTGTAATGGGAGATTGAGTGGGTTTTTATAGTAATATAGAAGGAATTTGATATTATTTAGGTTTTGGACACTACACATTAAACTAATCAAAAAACAAACCCTCCCATAGTTTTTGAACCAATGTTCTTCCAAAGTGAATTAGAAAAAATTATTTTATATGGTAAATGGCCGAACTTATTAAAATATCAGTCCTGCTTATGTGGATGTGAGTCACACCCTCAAGGAAATCATTTTAAAAGGATATAATGTTTTATAAGTCTTGGAGGGTCCCATAAGGAAGAAGAAAATAAATAAATAAAATTTAAACCACAATATTTAATTGTAAAAAATATATTGTCCAAAAATACTTTTTATAGTATTTTATTAAATCACTATTGGGTCCTTATGATGTCATATAACACATTATATACTTGAACCTTATTTAATTTAATCCCAAAAAAACAATCGTCTCAGAAAATTATGACAAATTAACCATTGGATAATTTTGACGTCCTGGTTCCAAAAATAATATTCATTTTATAGAAATAATTTTCTAAATATGTGGATATTTATTTTTAAAATAAAAACTGGCATTTGTCGAAAATTCATGGGTTTTTGAAAAAAACCGATTAACAACCTAAATAAAAATTAGAATTCTGTTCATATAAAATATTCCATATTTTTTATTTAATAAAAAGTAATTTCGTAATAATATTTTATCAAAATGTTATTGAAATAAAAAATACATTAATTCATCAAAATATATTTTCTAATTGAATTTAAATATTAAATAAAAATAATAATTATGTTTTAGAAAATATTTATAATGTAACAATAATAATATTAATGAATATTATTTATTATATATAAAAATAATGCACATAATCATAGATTTTGGGTCATGTTACATAACCTCTTAAAAACCACGCATATGACGTAAGGGTTCTGTGTACGATGGTGGCAGACTCTTGGGGTGGATCAGAAAACATTTCTCAGGAGGTATTGTCTTTTAGCATCCACCTCTCTTGTAGGAAGTTCCATTCAAGATTAACGTGTTGATGCTCTGTTTGGGATTGGTCATGTGTGAATCCCAGTTACACTACCTCCTTTCCATGTTTATACAAATGGGCTTTGTATTGGTAAATTCTACTCGATGTGACTATCCCTTCCTTTGAATAAGTAAATTGGATTTGATAAACCCCTATATTTTTTCTAATCATGTGATGACTATTCAAAAACTATATTAGCAATATTAAATATTATTAATGGTATTTTTATGTCCAAAAACCTCAAACCAGGGAAGTGCATATGTTGTATATCAATTTAAAATAATAAGTCATTTAATTAGATCATGAGTAATTTTAATTAATAAAATATTGGGTCATTACACGTCCCATTAGTTTTTATATTTCTTAAAATGAAAATATTGAATATTATCAAAATAGAAATAAATGATACATTAAAATAAATGATAATTTATTAAATATTATAAAGTTTATAGAAATATATGGTTTGGAAAAATAATTTTTATATTGTTAAATATATAATAAATGATCCAATGGGGGTTATATTTTAATTTTATTGTAACAATATTAATCCTTTAATATAAAAATAATGTATACATGATAAGAGTTCAAATTATTATCTAAGTGTTAAATACAATAGATGATGTTTATTTTGTATCCCTAACAAGTCTAAAAATCATTGGTTTTGAGTATTTAGACCCATCATCATCATAGAATATAAATAAATCACTTTGGAGCTACTTGAAACAAAAAATCAATTTATAATAAGTTAATAGTTTGTAGTTTCCCAAAGTACCCATACCCACTATTGTAAAAGGGAACCTCCCTTCCATTTTATTCACAACCATAAAGCCTTTTTCCTTAGAAAAACCCACCCACTACTCCTACCAACATCCTTTATGTAATTATAGTAGCCACACTAAGCTCAGAAATCCATCCTATTGAGTCCTTTGGTGCATATCAATAGGAGACACTCAAAGAATAGGTAATTACATTACTAATTCAATTCAATTTCATTTCTTCTTATACTTATTCTTCCTAGTATGATTAAAAAATAAATTAATATCTCCAATATAATATAAATTATGAGATATTATTAAGATTATGGAAAAACCATATTCCACCTTGTACCCATCCAATGAAAAACAAAATCAATATGCATGTGTATCTATGGCTTACAGTCTCTCTAAGTTGGGGTGAATTTTTTTTATTTATACATTTTCTAGATGGGTGTAATGATGAGAATAATGGATTTAAATAATTAATATATTATTAAAATGATTATTTATAATTAATATATCATCGGACTCTATACGGTTAAACCATCATGTAAATGGTGCCATCGCTCGTGCGTACGTATAGCCTACCATTCCCATGACATGATCTCATTCCTTCTCCACACTAATCATTCCTGAATGGTTAAAAATCTATATGATGAGTAAAAATAATAATCTTGGACTTAATTTTATAATTTATATTTAAAAAATACATCCAATTCATTAAAAACATACATACATGTCAAAATTGAAATGGGAAAACGAAGCAGTTAACACCCAAAATAATGGTAATATTGAAATATTATTACCAAAAGGATATAATTGGATCATATATGATATCATAAATAAGGATATGGTTATGGTAAAATTTAATAACATTCATTAACCATTATACAGGATGTTAACTCACCCTTGACTAATGTAATGTATAAGGTAATGGTTAATTTCCCAATCTCTTTTTAATTTTACATTGTTTATATGTAAGTATCTACTGAGAAATATTTATCATCTGTGTTTACATTTCATAAAATTTATTTAAAAATATTATTGATATTTTTTAAAATTCATTTACCAATTTTTTACTTTTTATAAAATCATTGAATGGAATATTTCAGTCATTTTCCAAACGAGGTACATTATAAACCATTTAGACAAGTTAAGGAATGAATGTTTTTTTAACTGTTAAGGAATGAGAGGATATTTTCCTTCATCATTAAACCATATAATTTTTAAGAATCCCTTAGAATAATATAAGGTTATTTTCATAACAAATATTTTCTTTTAAAATTTCACAACTTTTAAATAATTTCACTATAAAAATGTATATTTCTATTAAAGAGTTTTAATGAATTTATTAGATTATTTTTATCTATGAAACCATACATTATTGTATTATATGTTTATTTGTGGTTTATTTATTATAATTCAATCATCCATATTGTATTGAAATTTTATTATATATTTGACTATGTATGATCTATTCTTGATACCATTCATTGGTTATTGTTAACGTGTTAACATTTCGTATACTAATTTTAACACGAATTCTTAAGTTATGTTTCACCTGATTCATATGAGGAATGCATTGGACTTATTATGTGAAAGGAGGTCCTGTAATATCTTCCTGATGCATCAGTAGGTCTCATGAGACAAATTAGTTTCTTGGCATAAGGCCTTGACATTATGGTTATGTATTTTCTTGGAACGAGGCATTGATGTTGTGATTATGATGTTTGAAATTATGCATTCCCTTATTATGGGATTAGTTTTTTATATTACATGTGATTATTCGACTATTATATTACCCATGTAAATATTAGAATGGAATTATTTTTTTATTCATTCCATATTATTCTTAATATAATTTTTAAAAGACTTATGTTTCATTTTTATACTTTTTCATAACAGTTTATTATTTTTTATTATATTTTAAATTATATTGTTTCTCCTTACTGAGCATCTGATCTCACCCATTTCTTATGTATTATTTTTTCCCAGGATGTGATGAAGAGTTTTATGACTGATATATATGGTTAATCAAGGAGACTAATTGACTTCCAATATAATTATCAATGTTTTATTTTATGTTTTAAATTGTAATGTAATGTTCATGTATGTAATATATTTTCCAAGAATTATAAACTGATTCGTCCTTCAAGAATTGATTATTTGTAATCATTCCAATGAATTAATATAATGGACGGGCTCCGAGATTCTGTAATTATTGAATTATTGTCGCTATTAAATTATGTTTAGAAACAACAATTCATAATATTTTTAGAAGGAATAGATTATGGATCATAACCCTAAGATTGATTTTCAAAACATGTATAGAAGGACATCATAGAATTTTGGTTAAATAGAAATTATGTGGATTATATAACCAATACATCCCTTTCTAGATACTACATGTGGATGTGATTTTGTCCCAAATGTACCTATTATTAAAAAATACCAAAAAGGTGTTCTGGGCCTAACATAGGGTAACCTGGTACACGAAAGTAGGCCTTACTATACACCAAGTTTGACACTCCTGAGGGATTTTTTTAGAATAATTAAACTATTTGTTACAATTATTATGAATGATTTAAAAGTTCATATATCCCCAAAGAAACCTTTTTTATGATTTAGATATTAGTTACATATAAATTCTCAAATTAGGTTATTTGATTCACTAGTTCATCAGTTATACCTTATGGTAAGATATAATATAGTGAATGTCATTACATATAAATAGTGCCCAATGGAAAAATGTAAATAGTATTAATGCAATAATCCAAGTAGGGATTTTCCACCATTTCAAGATAATGATGTTATATTAGGAGATACAACTAGTTCTGAACATCTTATAACCATATTGGGACTAATAAACTTGGTTATAGACAATAAACTTACCCATAAGGAGAGACCGGATCCACAATGTGTTTGAACAATTATAGACTGCTCCTTGAGACAAAAACCTCCAACATTTATAGAGACAATAACTCCATTTATAGCTGCAAAATGTATGTGTTTCATAGAGAATATATTTCTTGTTTTAGGATGTAATGAAAGGGAAATACTTTTCATATAAGTTTATCTTATATCAAGTGATGTGGATAAATGATGGTCATTACTTCCAAACAACGATGAAGATGATGAAGTAGAAAATATGGAATAAAGGTACTTTGATGAACTTTTCTTATAAAATTAATTTATTCAAGAATAATGAACTAATATTGAAATACAATTCCTGAGACTCACGTAAAAGGAAGATGAGAATGTTTTAAATTATGAGGCCGACTTCATAAGGTTAGAGATTCATGTGGCATACTAAACACGTAACCCAATAAGTATGATTGATCAATTATTTGATAGGTTAAAACCATTCTTCCTACGGGTACTAGTATCACAATAATTCTCATATTATAAAGATATATCCTCATGTGCAATCAAGAAATAAAAGATATTATGTATGTATTATGACATTAAGATAAAACAAGAGAAGAATGAAATTGTGGAGAAAGATATGGATAAAGGGGAAAAGGGAATGAATGATTTTACCGTATGTGAAAATTGTGGTAATAAACATCATGGTACTTTTCTGAAAGGAATGAGAGTTTATTACAAGTGTGGAGATAAAAGACAATAGTTTTGTGATTATAAGGGAAAGAAATAAGCTGTAAATGTTTAAGGATATAATTTTAAAGATATGTGACAATATGAAAATAATTTTTCAAAACTTCATGGAAATATATCATAGAAGAATAAATTGGATAAAGGTAAATTTTATGATATTACTGTGATTGAAATAAAATAATTAATATATTTGTGTTCATGAATTATGTTATTATATTCTAGTAATTGGTACAATGTTATATTTACGAATTTTATTATAATAATACTTCTTTGAGGACTTAGAGCCATACATGTTTTCATTAAGGTTTTTCACGTGATCAAATATTTGGTATGTGTCAATAAGAGATAAATTATGTTGTTTGGTGAATCATATATTTCGATTGATTTTGGAAAATTATAGACTATTTTAGACTGTTAAAATGGATAGAAATATTTTTTAAAAATATTACGGTATGAATGGAGTAAGTTGAACATTGGTTATTATTTTTTGGTGTTAAATTAAAATTTATTGGATACATTGGGCTAACTATTATGGTTTCAGCTACCATTTAGAGAATTAATGAAATACTTATAGACCCTATGATTTATCAAAATTTCTTTAGGTATAAAAAATTATTTTTGAAAAATAATTTTGAGGTGTATGGGATGATGTGAAAATATATTGAAGAACAACCAAAGGATGCGATTATGCTTATAACATGGATAGAAATCATTAAAATTATTTCCAAATAATTCTTCCTATGGGAAGGATCTAGAAACAAATAATTTCATCCTGATACATTTTCTAATAAATCATATGATCCCTTAGAACATTTCATATTTAGTGCTTTGTGATTGTTATATTTTTTCACGTCATGTTCTATATCACTCTCTATCAAAACATGTTCGTTAAATTTTTCTTTAATGTCTATGTTTTCGTACATTGAACCCTATTATGTGTTATATCATGTGAACCTCATACATACCTTTATTTATTATAAGGTGGGGGTCTCATTAATCCTTTTTCTAACTTGGGATTTCAGAAAAGGTGTTTTTTAATGTCAAACCTCTACTTACATATCCCAGGTTTAAATTACAAAGACTAAATTTTTTGGAGGGGAGAATGTAACACCACGTGAATTTTTAATATTTTCATTTATAAATAAATTTATGTTTGTTTATTTAATTATTTATATGCAACACCATATTAATATTACACTACACACAATAATGAGTTGGCTTTTGTTACACACAAGGCCTGATTTTACTAAATATCAATATATTAATAAAATATTATTATGTAATATAACATATAAGATAGCCATTAAATTTACAGTTACAAATATTATTTTACACATTTTAAATTATATATATTTCTATAATTTTAAAATTCATCTTTAATATTTTGTATACATGATATAAGAAACGATTTTATCTTTCAAATAAAAAAAGTATTCTAAAAAATGATGTTTTTTTCACTTTTTTATGGCATACGAATTTTAAAACTTGTTTTTAAAAATTATATATAATCTATAAAACAAAATAAACTTCTTATTTTGAATCTGGATATTTTTTTTAATTTAGAGGAATTGTTGATATTTTTATGATATGTTTTATGTTTTGATTTAGAAAAAAAATATACTAAATTTTAATTGAAACCATCATTTTCGATAAGAATAATATATTTCGATAAATTATATTATTGAATAGTTTTAAAGTAAAAAATTTAATATATTTTTACTAGTCAATTTAATGTTTTTCATTAGCATTAATTTTACCCTGATTTTTTATGAATAAACATTTCAATCATTTGCATTGTTTTAACTTTTAAAAAAAAGATTTACAATCTGCCAATAAGATTAATTTTATATTAATTACTGAAACATCTATGTTTTGAATATTGAAAAATTGGATTCCATATTTGGTAATAGTGGGTAAAAATTATGTAAATAGTTTCCTTTTTATTTTTACGTATTATGAACAGTAACTTTAGTATATTTTGTACCACAGATAATGGTAAATAGGGTATTTAAAGGTAAAAATAATATAATAAAATTACCCTAACACCTGTAAAAATACTATTGGAAGAATTTATTCGACCCTTATAACCTATGATATAAAATTAAATCATTTATTGGACAATTTTCAATGAATATTACATAAATTTTATTAAAATTAATGAATGTGACAAAATGTCACACTCTCATTTATTATAAGTATAATAATTTTAATATATATATCACCAGGATGTAATATCGATTATAAATATTATTTTAATATCAAAAATAATTACCTACATTATGAAAATTTATTTATATTTTTTATGAATAAGATCATTACCATGAATGATTTCACAATAGTGATGTAGAAATTTTTTTATCAATTGAAATATCAAATAAATGATATTAAAAATATTAAAATAAATATATGTGGACTTAATTAACATATATAAATAATTTTATAAAAAACCTAAACTTATTAGGGAAATATTGGAATTATTGGTTCGATGTTATCATTTTAGGATTTATATTTTAAAAAATGGAAAAATTCAATAGTATCAAAATTGACACAAATGATAATTTAATATAAATGATATTTTATTAAATGTAATAAAATTCATAAAATACTGAAATTCAAAAAAAATAACTAGTATAGAGGTAAATATGTCATAAATGGTCCAATTGGGGTTACTTAGGAAATTTATTGTACCTTTATTAAGCTTATAGTATAAAAATACAAGCAGACATGGTAATAGATAAATTGTTAAACTAATTCTACATCCCAAATGAGAATGTTCTTTTTTTACCAAAATTTGTCTAAAGGTAATTGGTTGTTATTATTTAGTTTAATATTCATCATATAATCTGATAAAAACAAATGGGTGTTATTTTAAATATAGAATATAAATTTAATAAATTAATATTTATGGAGTTTCCAAAAGTGCACCTCCCATTTATTATAAAAGGAAACCGTGATTATATTTTATTAATTACTCTAAAGCTCCTAGATCATACAAACCCTACCAAAATCACCTCCCAACATCAATTAAAACATCATAGAGGCCATAAATTGGTTATAAATTCTACTTATGGAGTCCTTTTGTGGAAATCTAAAAGAGGCACTTGAAGAAGAGGTTATTATTTTTCCAATTTATTTCAATTTGTTTTCTTCTTATAATTCTTCTTCTTATATTTATTCCATAGAAAATTAATATCACTAGTATAATATACTTTATAATATATTTTTAGTGTTATTGTAAAACCATATTCCTCTTCTTACCCATCCATAAAAAACAATATCACCACATGTCTGTACGTACGACTTACCGTCTTCAAGTTGTTGTGAAAAGTGTTTTTCATTTATACTTTATTTTGATGGGTATAATGTAACAACCCGATAATTTATGAATGAATATTCCTTTTTAATGACTCATCATTATAGAAAAAATATCAATTTTTTTAATTATATGTATTTCAATTGAAATGAACATTAATTATCCCTACGATTGATAATATAGTCATTGAACAGTGATCACACAACAGATATAAATATTAGGTTTTAAAAAATTCCATTCAACAAATACACGGGATTGGATAACATAATATAGTAAACTCTGGCCATACAAAGATCCTTTTTAAGATATCATAAAGGATTTATCATCACTATAATTCACTCTTGAAAAATCCCATGTCGAGCTTCAACACATTAAGCTTGAACGAAATCTACTACGGGCAAATTTCATGTTAATTGAGATTAAAACTAGAGCGATGTAATCTGCGCTATCCCAAGAGTCATTCACCATCTCACAAGTTACCCTTAGGTCTTATGTGGGTGTTATAAAGGTTTATATAATAAGAAATTGGTTACTTATTGTGTAATCCATTTCTATTAATAAAATTACTATTATATCAATTCCATTATTAGAGTAGTCCTTCGTAAAAAATTTTGAATTTTCTAAATTGATTTTTCAGTTAAAAATGGTAGTTTTCAGAAATAAATTCATTATTATTTTAAACTATGTTTTTATTAATATTATTATGAAAACAATTATAATAAATTACGATTATATTCGTTACCTATATGTAAATTATTAGGTAATAAATCTGATGAGAGTTATATTCTTATATGATAAAACATAAGTATAATATTATAGAATTTATTTTAAGGAATTAATGTAATTTTTAAATAATTAAAATTTTAATAAAATTCAGTATTAAAATTAATGTTATTAATAATAAATGAGGATTCAATTTTTATGAATTCAAATGTAATTTTTTAATACATATTTAAAACTATTTTTTTTTTCAAAACATATCAATTTTAAATAAATGAATGTTCCCAATTTAAAAGTAAAAATTAACATATTTATAAAAAAATTTATATAAAGTGAGTATTATTTTTTGGAATCCAGATGTTGAAACTATCCAAATGTGGTTTTTTTCATAATTTCCTGAGACAGTTGAATTTTTGGGTAATTATTAAATAATATATAACTATATAGTGTGCTTTATGACTTCATAATTACCCAATAGTAATGCAATAAAAAAATAAAATGTATCATTGACCAAATATATTTTTTATGTTTAAAATAATTTGATTGTAGAATTATTTGACTTAATTTTTAATGCCTTATTGAATCCTCTAAAATGTATAATATATTTTATTATTTTATATTCATTTCCTTGTGGGTGTGACTCACCACCACCAAAAATGATAATATTTTAATGTCTTCTGCATTTGGCCTTATATAATAATGTTTTCCAATCCTAGTATTATTAAACCATTGGGAAAACCCATTGTTTGGTTTGTGGTTTTGAATATTTTAGTGTGTAGTGTCCAAAATCAAAATAATAAATAATTTACCTTCATTTCTTATATAAACCCACCCAAGATCCCATTATTATTCACTAAAACTCCATAATGAGAATCCTGACTCTGTTATCCACTACTTAGTATCCTCTCAAGGTACCCAAAATCTCAAAAGAAGCCTCTCCCAAGCCTTTGGTATCACACATCCTAGTAAAGGATCCTCACTCTCCATCATTTCCATTTTTTGTCCTTGTTTCCTTATATTGTTATACAGATTTCTTTTTCTATTAAAAATGATGGGGTTTATATTAAAACCTCCACCATAAAGACCTTATTATGTTTTTATGATGGGGGAAATATTTCTCTCTCGTTAATCCCTCCCATGTACACTCGTTACCATGATGAAATTTTGTAAGAGTTATTCTATTTCTCATCATTATTTATCTTTATTTATTATATTATACCTTATAATTCTAAATTGGTTATGTTGGGACAAGTATTTATATTATCCCACTACTTCCCATTTCAATCATATATTATTAGATACACCTTTCTCTCTCAGCTACAATATTAATGAATATTATTGTCACACCGTTAGGCAGTCAAAATTACACCATGATTTTCAATGACAAAATAACCATGTAGTGAATACCATACTCATTTCTCTATCAAGGGTATTCTAAATTATTCACATATACTTTTTGATTATTAAATTTTAGGTATTTATTCCACATTCCATTATCATTGAATAAATAGTGGTGTTGAATGAATCCATGTTATATGATCTATGTGGCACACTTAAGCATGTTATTGAAATGATCATTAAGGGTGCTTCCCGATAGACCACTAATGCATTGAGTGATGTTTAGTAACAAGATAGGTCATGTTGGGACAGTGGTTTACCTGAATACTTTATAGGACTTTTTTCCACCTTGCTTGGACTGGGGTTTACCTAATTACTTTATGTTAATGATGTAGTGTTTTAGGTTGTTGCCACATTTTAATGTTATGATAGTCATGTTATATAATGCATTTATGTTCATGTTTCTCTTATGTTCCATTGATATTCTTATTTCCTAAAATTTATATTATTCATCATTTTATTCCATGTTTCCTTCTTTACTGGGCTTCATAACTCACCCTTTTCTTTTTTAGGTCCTCAAGTTATCCCATGCAATGCCACATATGAAATAATGTTGTAGTCATTTAAAAGAAGTTCTAAACAAAGATGTGGTATATTATGTGTAAAGTTGTCATATAATGTTCTAAATACCCAAATACACATGGCCACTCAATCTTCTGGGTTTTATTAAGTGTATGTTTAAGTAATAAATCATTTCAAAATATGAAATAAATTTCAAGGTTATTATAGTCTTTATGAATGGGAGGTTTAGTTATTTTAGGTATTAGGATTAAAAAACTCTACTGAAAGCCTTAGGGATAAGAATAAGTATAATAAAAACATCCATAATTATTTTATGTATATTTTATGTGGGTTATCAATAAAAATATATCCCTATATAGATAAAAACATGTATTGTTGGATCTGGCACAGATGAATGTAGGGGTAAAACCTGAAAACACAGCTTTGAGCAAGACTTGAATGGGAAGTAGTAAATGACAATGGGCATTGATGAACTCTTTATTCTACACGCATAGGGGATATGTTTTGGTAAATTCATTAGATTGGTATGAACTATTATTATGTTAACAAACAAATTCAATAATTATATACATTATGAAGTACATAATGGAAAAAAGATAGAAGCCCAGAAAGTCATATGTGAAGGAGATAAATGTAATTTATAAGTTATAAATTTAATGTCATTGGGTTCAGTTTTATATGTTAAATAGTTTATGATACTCATCCCTAAGTATATATTGGATAAATTAGATCAAGAATAACAAATTTTAAGGTAGGGTTATCATCTGTAGTTTTATGAATTCCCTTATATCCTGAATGTTTAGTTGATCAATCCAAAAAACACCACAATGAATGGAAGTAGAGATATCGGTGAAAACATAAAATTGGGGAATTATTGCATCCCATGAATATAACTCCTCCCCAATCATAATTTGTGGATTGAACTTCCAGAAAAACCAATCCAAACATTCTCTAGTGGATTTTTTTTAATTATTGGAAAGTATTGTCTTTCCCTATATAAATCTAAGATAAATTGCCATGATAGGGAAATCTATCTCCATATGGTGAATCACCCCCAACTCAATTCATTTTCAAGGAGGTGGAGGAATCCAATTTAGCACCATAATCCCACGTTTGGATATTACTACAATATGAAAATGGGTATCATGCTTAGATGATTGAGTCTAAGGAAGGAAGCCTCCTCAAAGACATGCCTACTGTGAGGGAATTCAGTAACCTGTTTCTTGGGGAATTGCTTAGTCTTCCTCCTATAAGAGATGTTGAATGCTTAAATGATCTTATACATGGGAAAATTTCAATATCCAAGATTCTATATAGAATCGATCTTGTGGAGCTTGGGGAGATAAAGAAACAACTACAAGAGAATATGGATAATGGGGTTATATGCCCAAGTGCGTCATTATGGGGTGCACCAGTGCTCTTCTACAAAAATAAGGATGGGTCAATGCACATTTTTATTGATTATTGTGATCTCAAAGAAATCATGAGAAAGAACAAGTAACATTTTCCATGAATTGGTGACTTGTTAGATCAGTTATGGGTGGAACAATAGATATCCAATGTGTATATATGGTCGATATGATATCAAGTAAGGGTGAAGAAGGAGGATATCCCCAGATTGCTTTTCGTACAAGGTACGAGAACTGTGAATTAATAGTAATGAATGTCGGACAAACTTATGGACCATCAATATTCAAGGACTTCATTAATAGAGTGTTTGGTTATTAACATGACCATGTTGTGGTAGGTTTTATAGATGATATTCTAATATACACCAAAACAAATGAGTACAATCTACATAGTGTACTAGAGACCTTGAAAAAGGATATGGTATATGAAAAGTATATAAAGAGGGAGATTTGTTTGAAGGATGTCTCATTCATGGGTCATGCCAACACAAGAAATGGGATATATTTGGATCCATCCAAGACAAAGGCAATTGAAAGATGGTTGAGGCCAACAAAAGTGATGGATATCCTTAGATTCCATGGGATTGCTGGATATTATCGCTGATTTGTGAAATAATTCTCATGACTTTCAAACCCTCATACCAAGATAACTAGGAATGGAGTCAAATTTTTTAAGAATGATGAATGTGAAGAAATATTCATGGAGTTAAAGAAGAGGCTTATCAGTTCCCTTGTTCTCACATAAACCACATGTGGGGAGATTTTCATAATCTTCAATGATGCATCCATGAAGGGTCTATGATGTGTGTTGATGAAAATTGACAAAGTAATTGCCTAAGCATAAAGGTAGTTGAAAATTCAGAAGGAAATTTATCCCATGCATGATATAGTGTTGGATGTTGTGATCTTTACATTAAAAATATGGTGGGATTATATCTTTTGGGAGATATATGGAATATATACAGATCACAAAGTTCACAAATAAATATTCACACAATAAGAGTTGAATATCATCCAACAAAGATGGTTATATATCATCATGTATTTTTACTTCTCAATCCATTACCACCATATGAAAGTGAACAAGGTCGTTGATGATCTATGAAGAAATGACCCAGTGATTCTATCATTGATGAGAATAGAAAGGATCCAGTATTCATAGATTTTATTAATATGAATATGAGAATCATAAAGTAGGGAGCATCATTAATCAATTATAAAATTATTTCTTAGGTGTCTCTACTAGAGAGGATAAAGAATGACCAAAAAGATGATGTGGGAACTCAAATTAAAGTGTAAACTATCAGAAAGGGAAATCCATAGAGTTTAGATCTAATGAAGAAGGAAATCTGAGATTTAATTCGAGACTTTATTCCATCAAATCATGTCATAATTAATGAAATTTTGGATGATTCAAACAAATATAATTTCTCTATTCACCTAGGAAACATGAAGATGTTTCATGATCTTCAAGTGAAATATTGTTGGGATTAGATGATGAAATAGATCACTGAATATGAATCAACATTCCTAGTATGTTAGCAACTAGAGGGTGAGAGACATAAGTATAAGGGGATAATGAAACCATTACAAATACCATCCTGGATATGGGAAAACATAACTATATACTTTATCATCAAACGTCCAAAGATATCAAAAGGAAAAAATTATATCTAAGTTGTTATGGAACATATTACAAATATTGGAAACTTCATTGAGATTTGTGAGGATTTTTCATTGGATAAAATGGAAATATACACATCAGAAATGTGGTAAGGAATCATGGTGTACCACTATCAATTTTATCCAATTAAGATCCAAGATTCACCTCAATGATTTCGATGATTCTTCAACAATATATAAATTATGATCTAAACTTCAGTATTACTTATCATCCTCAAAATTATGACCAATCTGAGAGGACTGTCTGAAAACTTGTTGTCATGTTTAGATAATTCTCAATATACTTCAATGGAATATCTTACCAATATCATCTACTAGTTGAGTACCATTACTACAATTGTCTCCTTGAATAATTCCAATGAATCCTTATGAAGCCCATTATGGGAAGAGGTGCATAACAATGAGTTTTTGGTATTATGTTGGGGACTCAAAAATTATAGGTCCTGAAACAATCAAATAAATTGTAGAGAAGGTTAATGCCATCCAACAACCCCTCAAATATTCTAATAGTTGAAAAATGATATATTAAGATGACCATCGATGAGACCTAGAGAATGATGTTGGTGATATTTATTTTCTCCTCATATCACCATAGAATAAATTTATGAGATCTGGAAGGAGGGGAAAGATTATTCCAAGGGGCATCATCCCTTTTAGGATTCTTGATTGCATCATAGCAGTGGCCTATCAACTATCACTCCCACCGAACCTGTCTTAATTACATGAAGTGTTGCATGTGTCAATCTTAAGTAAGTACATACCAGACCCATCACATGTACTATATAAATAATTACAACCATTGATGAATGAAATGTCTTATGAAGAGAAGTCAGTAATGATCTTAGATCATAGGGAAAAAATATATGATATAAGAAATCTCATATCGTCAATGTGTTGTGGAGAAACCAAATGTTTTATCTATCAATATGGGACCTGGAGGAGGCGATGAAGCAGAGTTATCCTCATCTGTTTTATTATGGTAAATGAAAATTTCAAGAGTGAAATTTATTAATGGGGAAATTATTTAACAGCCGAATCATTTATGAATAAAATTCAATTTCTTTTAATGTGTTATGAAGATTGACACCACATTCTTTTTTATTATATCTAGTTTGATTTAAATGATTGTTAATTATCCTTGAAGTATATAATATAGTCGTTAAAAAGTGATCACATGACTTATAAAAATATAAGGTTTAACAAAATACATTCAACTTTATAAAGGGGGGATGGACTTATCTAGTAGACTCAGGCAGCACGAAGATCTTTTTTTAGTGCTAGGAAAGGAGGTAGCATCCCTGGGGTTCACTCATTACCAATCCCAATCCGAGATTCATCACATTAATCTTGAAAGGAATCTCTTAGAAGATATGTTCATGTTAAAAGAGATTAATACCTGGGAAATGTTATCCAAGTCGCCCCAACAGTCTGTCACCATCGCACACCTTACTATTTGGCCTTATGTGGGTGTTATATGGGGTTATGTAAAAAGTTATTAGTCACTTATTGTGTAATAAATTGCTATAAATGAATGTATTATTCCATGAATTTATTTATGGGAGTGTTTTTCGTAAAAAATTATGAATTTTATATATTGGTTTTATGTGTATAAATGATAATTTTTAGAAATATATGTATTATTATATTAAACTATGTTTTACTAAGTATATTATAAAAAATATTATAAATAGTGATTATATTAGTTCCTTATTTATAAAGGATTAGGTAATAAATTTGATAAGATTTATATTATTATACAATTAAAGATAATGTTAACTCTTAAAGAATTTATTTTATGAAGTTAATTATTTCTGGACATAATTAATATTTCAATGAAATATTGTTATCAAATTACTTTGATTAATAATAATTGACTATTGAATTTTTATGAAGTAAAATGTAATTTTTTATTAAGGTATAAAAACTGCTTTTTTCAAGACCCATTAATTTTAAATAAATATATGTTCTCGCATTATAAGACAAAATTCAAATATTTAGAAAAAAAAATCAATAGTATTAATATTGTTTTGGAAACAAGATATCAGAATTATCTAATAGTGATTTTTTCATATGTTTCAGATAGAGTAAATTTTATGTGTAAAAATTAAATATTATTATAGTATAATTTTTCCATGGCATCATAATGACCCAATAGCAATGTAATAAATACAATAAAATGGATATTTGACTAAATATATGTTTTAAATATAGAATAATGTTATTTCTGATTATTTTACCATATTTTATAATGCCTTAGTGAATCCTCAAAATGAATAATATATTTTATGATTTAAAATACATTTCCTTGAGGGTGTGTCTCACCTCCACATAAGCAAGGATAATATTTTATTTTATTCATCCCCAAGACATATATATTTATTTTTTACATTCCCCATGGCCCAAAACCATAGGTAAAAACCATGGGTTGGTTTCTAGTTTTTGAATATTTTAGTGTATAGTGTCTAAAACCTTAATAATAAATAATTCCTCATATTTTCTTATATAAATACACTGATGCACTCATTACACTTCACTAAAAACTATGTAATCACATAATCACACATATCCCCTCACCCAAGAGTCATACAAAGTCTCCCCAAGATCTCAAGAGGCCTCTTCTAGGTCTTTTGGATGACACATCCAACTAAGGGATCCTCACTTTCCTGCCTTTATCAATTTTGTACATGTTTTTTTATATTGTTATTACCATATATATATAAATTAAAAATGATGTGGTATTCTTTATATCCTCACATATACTACCCTTATTAATTTTCTATGATGGGATACCTCTTTATCTCTCATTAATTCCTTCAATGTACATCCATTACCATGCAGAAATTTCGTAAGATCTATTTAATTTTTCCTCATTCTTCAACATTATTTATTATGTTACACCTTATATTTCCAAATTCCTTGTTTTGAGACACATATATATTTGAAAAACTTACTATATATTTCATGTATATATTATTATATACCACTTTCTCTCCCATCAAAAATTTTATTTATTCTTACGTCACACTGTTACGCTGCCGAAATTATACGGTGATTTTCTAGGCCAAAATCAACGTGTAGTGAATTCCATTACCATTTCACTATCAAGGGTGTTAATATTTATTAAAATATAATTATTTAATAAATAATTTCATTTATTTATTCTAAATTACATTATCAATGAATAAATGATGATATTGAATGAATCCAGGTTATGTGAAATATGAGGCACACTTAAGCATGATATTAAAATGTTCATGAAGGGTGATCCTTGATAGAGCTCTAATGAATTGGGTATTGTTTAGTATCTTTATACCTCATGTTGGGATTGGGGTTTAATAGATTCCTTTATACAACTTTTTTCCACCATTTTGGGACATTGGTTTACTTGATTATTTTATGTTAATGATGTAGTGTTTTTAGTCATTGCCATGTTACCATGTTATGATAATGCTACTATATCATGTCTTTATGTTCATATTTCTCTTGTTTTCTATTGATATTCATATTCCCTAAAATTTATTTTATTCTTCGTTTATGCCTTGTCTACTCCCTTACCGGGCTATACAACACACCTTTTTCTTATGTATGTCCCCAGGTTATGCCATGCAATACTAAGTATGAAGGAATGTTGTTGCCCTGTAAAAGAAGATTCCAAAACAGATGTTGTATTTTATATCTTATGTTGTCATGTAATGTTCATATTTTGAAATGAAACTATATCTCTTGATCTTTTGGGTGGTATTATGTGCATGTTTATGTAATAAATCACATCCAAATATGAAATAAAGGGAATGTTTGTTATATATAATGATGATTATAGTGGATTTTGATAATGAATTTATCATGATAATGATTCGTTATAATGAATATACCATCCAATTCCATACAATTTAGTCATTAAGTGAATGATAGTGTTGCTCGTGCATACGTATGACCTACCATCTTCATGACATGGTGCAATTTATTCCCCAAGTTAACCTTTCAAGAATGATTAAAAAATTTATACGATGATTAAAAATAATAATTAAGAACATAATATCATTATAGATATGAATAAAATATATTCAATGCATAGCAAACAAGACTTCCATGAAAAATCAGGAATGGTATGAAAAAGTAGTTAACACCTGAAAAATTTGTAATACTAAAATATTATTACCAAAAGGATATAAAAGGTTCATATATGATATCATAAATATGGATAGGGTTATGGTATAATTTAATAACACTATTCTACCATTATACAAAATTTTTACTCACCCTTGACTAAAGGAAATTACCAGGTAAGGGTGAATTTTACAATCTCTTTGTAATTTGATATTATTTATATGTATGTATCTTCTGGGACTTCTCTATCATCCATATCTATATTTCTTATATTGTATTTAAAAATACTATATACTAATTTTTAATATCATTTATCCCATGTTTTAGTTTTTATAAAACATTTTGAAATTAATCTCTCTATTATTTTCCAAATGTGGTACTTTATAACCCTTTCCTAAAAATTAAGGAAAGAATATTTTTTTAACTTATACATCATGAGTTGCTATATTCTATCTTTATGATTCCTGAACATTTTAAAGCTTCCCTTAGATAATTACAATGTTATTTTCATAACAAAATTTTCATTTTATAATTTCATGACATTTGAATAATTTCAAACTAAAAATTATATATTTCTATCAATGAATTTTAATTAATTTATTAAATTATTTTCAGATATGTTAACATATTTTATTATATTTTATGTTTAACTGAGTTTGATTTATTATAATACAATATTAAATATTTTATTGAAGTTTTTATGATATATTTGACTGTGGATGTGATATTTTGATACCATTCTTGTTTATGGATAATGTACTACCATTTTGTATTCTAGTTTTAATAAGAATTATTATGTTTTGTTTCATCTGTTTCATATTATGAATGTACTGGACTTAGTAAGTGATGGTTGTGGCCTCTATATACCATCGATGCATCATTAGGTCTCATGAAAAAAATTATTGTACTAGAACAATGCCTTAATTGTATACTTATTTATGTTTTTGGCATGAAGCCTTGATAATATGGTTATGATGTCCAGTATTATGCATTCCCTCATTATTTGATTAGTCACTAATATTACAAGTGATTATTAAACAATTCGAATATAGAAGTAAATAATTAAAATGAATTATTTGAATTATTATTTCTATATTATGATGAATATTATGTTTAAAAGGATTGTGTTTCAGTTTTATACCTTGTATTAAATGACTATTCTTATTTATGAGAGTTTCCACTATACTGTTTATTCTTAAGGAGAATCTAACTACACCCCTTTTATATGTTTTATTTTTCCCTAGGATGCAATGAAGTGTTTTATGATTGATATATAGAGTCAATCTATGAAAATAATTGCATACTAGAAATAAGATATATGCTTTATTTTATTTTTGAAATTATAATGTAATCCATTTGTAAATAATCATTTTTGAAAAAAAAAATCTAAACTTATAAGTCCTTTGGGATTTGATTCTTTGTAATCATGGTAATTTATTAAAATAATGCACCTACTTCAGGCTTTTTGGGATCGAGGCATTACTCATAATTTCAAATATAAGATTTGATATTGTTGTAATATCATAATCTAATAATATTTATATTATTTTACATTTTATTTTGATCTTTATCCTTCAATTTAACCCCATAGTTCCCTGTTTTCTACATTAACTGTATTAACATAGTTTTCACTCTCAACAGGTTACAAGTTTAGTAACAAGAAATAAATGGGCCCACAAATGTATAAGAGATGAAATTATCAACCATATCTTATCATAATTATCACCATTATTTTTTTTCATATAATTTAATAAAGTATCATTTCTCAAAAAATATCAATAATTTCATTTTTAACACTATTCGTATTATTGGACTTTACATACATAAATAATATGTAATTTGAATATAACTAGTTAAAATATCTATAACATGTCAAATATATGTATAATATTTTTGGGACATTGTAACTCACTAAAAAATATTATTTTTTGATTTTAGAAATAATATATTTTATTTTCATATTATTTGAATAAATACTATATAACCAATGATTTAACATTTCATATAAATATATAATCACTAAAAATAGAAAAAAATTACAATGATATTTTTTTTATTTTTAAAATGAAATTTATAAACTAAATATGTCCTATTTTTATCCTTATAATTTTTTTAATCATTATTTAATTCAAGAATGTGAAATTGTATATTCAATATTTAATTAAATTAATAATTTATAGGTATACATAAGATAACCAATTTCTATGAAAAGATATTAAAACATTGTTCTATACATCATGTTATCATATTTTTCTTAATTAGTCTATTGATAAAATAAGGAGATATATAATTATGTGTCATGCCCATCACATACATGTGTCTTATTTATTCCTAATAAATTGAACGATAAGTAAAATACAAAATCAAAATTCCTTATCAATCCAAATTAGTTTATATTAAATAATTAATACTGAATAATAATAATTCCCTATAAAACTGAATAAATTTCATAGTAAGTATCTTCAACATAAACCACATATAGATATTATATATTTTATAGAAAAAAAATCATATTAATGATAAAATAGAGTAAGGATATAGTGGAAAAAAGTTACTTCCCAACCAATGATAATTTTTTTTGGAGAAATGATCATAAAAAATGAAGGGTATTTTTTAAAAAAAATGGTTGCGATTAATCCTCTTTTTAATTATTAAATAAAAGGCCTCTTTCAATAAGGATTGAGGGAGACCCATTCCATAGCCCATAGGCCAAAGACCAAGTGGCCCATGATCATGGACTAAAGGCCATGTGCAGCATCATGCCTGCACAATCCTCCCCACGTCACCAGACCTACGTAATCACTTACTTGTATCATGAATTTCTTACCCAAACCACATAAATCCTCAAGGGGGTTTCTATGGTTAAATCCCTAGCCTTTTATATTCAATATTATCGATTTTACCACCCATTTCCACCACAACTTCACTAAAAATGTAAATGATCTTGAGAAATAGAATGATAATATACTTGAGTTTATATCAGATGAATGAATACGTTAAATTCATCAGGTATATAGGTCCTTTTTAAATTAGTTTATTCTACAAAATATATAATATAATTGAAGAAAATCATTTAAAATTCATACATTAAAACTTATTTAAATTTTTATAAATCAGTAGTTATGAATTATTTTGAACAATTTTTTCTAAAACTTTTTTAAAAATATTAAAAGACTAATAGAAAATGTTATCTAATTGAAAATAACCATGGATGAATATAATGTATTATACAAATAAAATTATGTTCATGATAGAATGAAATTTCTCCCATTTAGTAAACATTAAACTAATATTATATTTACATATTTGGTAAAAATCCAAAAGTACCTTTTTTTTATGAAAAGAACGATAATTACATTAATAATATTTTAAAGGATGTGAAATATATTAGAAAAGAAAATTATAAAATCTTTTGAAAGTATTAAAAAAATTGTTGAAATAGTTTTGGAAAATAATGATATGTAATAAAAAATTTATTGACCAAGAAAAAATATGATCAAATTTTCATCAAAACCATATTCTTGATTGTACCAATACCCAAAGAACCCAAAACTGGAACAAATACATGAAAATTATTGAAATAAACAAAGGATAAAAAATATAAGGTATTTGATATATAGATCATATAATTTAATCATTGGAAATTTATGCATAAAAAATCCCTAGTAAAATGTGTGATTTTAACATAAATTTATACCACTTGAGTTACATATGAATCTTAACCCCTAAGACAATTTACCTTTTAATGAAACATTATATACCTTAAAAATTAGATATTCATGTTGTTAAGTGTAAAGATAGAAGCATATACAACATATGAATGACAATTGTTGCATAATATATATTTTATACTAATGGAGTTAAATTTAGATGAATGTCTATTTCAATGGTCATACCATAAAAATGAATATTAATAAATAATGTAATGATTGGGTAACAACATTTGATTCACATAGAATGGTGCATGATACATGTTTTCTATTAGACCTCAAGTGTGAATCACCATATGATATAGTTTTATTACTAGAATTTATGGTCTTATGGTGATATTATGTTTATATTATACCCTCTGTATCAGTAATAATTACAATGGAAGGAACAAAAATAAAGGTATATAAAGGATAATAATACAAGTAAATGATATAATATAGATGAAACACACATACATTTGGTACAAAGTATACATGTATAGACTATCAAGAATAAATAAATAAATATTCCAACTCTATAAGTCAGGATATGTATATAATTATTTTCTACTCCCAATATCCCTTGTCTATTCCTAGTCCATAAAAATCCTAGATCACAGTCTTATGTCCTAACCTAATGTCAGGATATATCGTTTTGGGTACCAAACTAGGAACCAAAAATTTTGTGAGATATAATATGAAAAACACCAATAGTTGTGTATAATTAATTCTAGTTTGTGAATATTACATAAATTTGTGGGCATATATATCAATAGTAAGGTACTTATATAAAAAAAATAACAAAGTTGAATTGCGTTCTTGAAGGACACATGTATAATTATACCAGCTTCGTCCAAAGCCGGAATGGATCTGAACATTCATGTATGTATATATTAATATAAAGGGATATACACACACACTCACATATATATATATATATATAATGATATATATTTGTAGTGGAGAGGATCCATGGTGCACTGATTAATATTAGACATAGGAATAATATCATATGGTTCAAATTTAAATTAAGGGAGGAGATGATATTAAGATAATGATAAGTCGGGATCCAAAGTGTAATCTATTTAATATTTCCAAATCATCCCACTAATAAAATTTTGTACCATGTATAGGGAGTCATCTCTCATGTTATTTCAAGATAAGCATGATTTGGAGCCCTCAGGGTTTACCCCACGCATCATGTTCCTATAGTTATGAAGCTAAATATAAGGATTGTATTTGTTTAAATATAATATTATAAGAAAATAAAGATATATAATCATCATGGAAACACCAATTCATTTATATATAATACAACAACAAAGTTACAAGGTTGGGATATACCTTGGGAACTCTCTAAATGAATTAGTGTGGAATCCTACGAACAATCATGGAATTACCTCAATAATACAATTTTTCCTCAAGTTTTATAACTCCTAGAAAGAATAAAGGTTTATAATAATATTATCATAAACCATGGATTTAATAAACACTCAAGGAAATGTAATAATATTCCCAATTAAATGTACTAATTCATTTACTTTTTTAATTCATTTCTCTACCTTTACACATAACAATGAAATTTTAACACCCTCAGCTTCCACAATACGATTCTCTTTCAGTAATGTAAAAGCTTTCATTGTACGCAAGTTCGAGATTCTAACACACCGTGACCAATCAAAGTAGTTGTATGAATTGTAATACCCACTGTATAAAATTATATAAATTTTATATTTCAAAATGGACTATATTTTTTGATTTAGAATATCGGAATTAGCCTATGTTGAATTTTTGGTATTTTTCCAAGAACGTCCAATTTTCGACGAATAGTGAAAAATACTTAAAAACAAAAATTTTAATCAAAATAATTTATAGTGATAAATTATAATATTTGCTGGTTTTAAAGTATAATTATAATATAATTTTACCATTTTATCCAATGGTGGTAGTTAGAATTAATTTCACTTTGAAATTGGACATAAAAAATTGTCAATCTTTTGATTGATATCTTTCTGAATAACACACTATTTGTTTTGACAACGGAAATTAATTATAAAATAATTAATGCAACTTTTATGTTTTAAATTTTGCAAAATGGACATCATTTTTGAATTTGGAATATCAAATATATCTTAGAGTGATTTTTTCGTATTTTTCTGAAAAAACATCGATTTTTTATGAATAGTGAAACCACTAAGTGGTAGTTAAAAAATTGATTTTTCGTTTAAATGAAATTTTACCACCTCTGTGATTTGAATTTCAAAAATCTGTCAAACATCATTTTCATTAGGAAGTAAAATGTGGTTTAATGGGATTAAAATAATTTTTGGCGAATAGTAACTTTTATGTTTTATTAATCGCGATTAAAAGTAATTTGTGTAATTTAAGGTAAATATAATGATATAATAATATGAAATTACCTCTACCCTTGTCCTACACATATTGTATGAGTCATGGAAGACCAAGCCAATCCATGGGTCAACTTGGGAGACCCATGGAGCCACTTCGGTAAGAAAATGACATTAATAACTTTTTATTTAAAGTAAAAATAAAAGTGTCACAAACATGTTTTGTTTTATTGAAAAATATTTTACATGGGGTTATACAAGCCATATTTTTGACTATAAATAGTAATTGTAAAGATAAAAATATTTCCTACATCATGGATTTTTTAAATAAAATTAAAAGATAATCTAAAATCTAGGTCTCAAACTTGTCAAAAACCTATTTGATGAGTATATTTAGAACACTTATCACCTTATCCTATAAATATATAATTGTGGGGCCTTTGAAATTGGAAAATATCTTTATAATAATGTAACATTTCATGAATTTCCAAGAGTGCCCCTGCTCTCCTCTTAAAAAGTCCCCCACCTCTACCACCTTATTCACACCGTTAAGCCATTTGGCTCGGCAAAAATCTTCTCAAATACTCTCCCAACTTCCCTATATTACTTCTAGAAGCCTCACATGGGGCATAAGTCTTCCCAAGGAATCCTTTGGCTCAAATCAAAAAGAGTAACCTGATCTAAAGATAATGTCTCACTTGTGTTCTTTTGTTTTATTATTCTTCTCCAACCCCATAAAATCTTTTTATTTTTATATTTTGTAAAAAATACAGTATCTTAAATATAATAGGATGTTTTTATGAGATTTATTTTATTTAAAATTACTCAAACCTCTGTCTAATGGTTAAAGAACATATTGTTTCTATGGTTGTCGAATTACTGCCTCGCGAAACGATGGTTGTTCAATATTCTTTTAACACCTCTCATGGTGGCCATTATGATGAAAATATTTCTATATAAGATATATATTATGTATATATTTTCTTTATGCTTCTTTATTTTTCATTTATGTCATACCTTTATGATTTCCACTCTGGGTAAACACGATAATTTCATTTTTGGAAGTGCGGACTACTGCCCCCTCAAAGTGATTTGAATCATTAATTCCATATGTGGGACATATAAAGGATGTATGTAATGATATTATATATGATATTATACTGGAATTAGAATATACCTTTATATCATTATGATTTAATTCCATTAAATACGAAATATAAATGAAAGTAGTGTTCATGCGTACGTACGCCATACAGTCTCCATGAACGACGCATTTCATTTCTTACCACTAAATGTTATGTAATATTATAAATGCATGTATCTACTAGATATATATGATATATATGATATCTACATCATGAATATAATTATGGAGATAATTTATATTCTACCACATAAACAAATTGTAATTATAAGAAGTTTATTGTTGACTCAAGTACCAAAGATCGACAAAACGACCGTTATTAACTTAAATGAATACATAATTTTCCTAACATGCTAATAAGTGATATAAAAGGGATAATGAACTTGAAAAAGGTTCTTAAGCAAGTAGATATTAATTCTAGTTTATTATTCATGTTATTAAATAACAATCAAGTCGAGTTGGAAACATGGTAAGGGACATCGTCTCAATATCCTTTCATTGAGGCATATTTTCTTTCATACACAACTTTCTTTTATACGGTGAATAAACCCCTTTGACTTTTACTTTTATTCAAAAGGAATCATTTTTATATGAAGTGTTTTAATAAATGTAAAAAAGTTAATGTTTTTGGTTTACGTATCCGGCAACAATGACTTATCCGTCGTCACGACCATTATTTGAGATTCAGCTTCCACTACAAGCAATAACTTTTTTTAAATGAAAAATAAATACCAAGTTTTACTTTTATTTCATTTTGGTATTGAAAATGGTTTTATTGTATCCATTTGTTGTATTGATATCTTGTGATTGAAATGTGGAAATGTTATCTTTCCTTTATGCATGTTGTATATGATACGGTAATGTTATGGTTTATGATATGTTTAAGTTTTTTCATATAAATAATGCATTGGACATAGTATGTGACGGGTGGAGCTCGCTATAGCTCCTCGATGCATTAGTAGGTCTCAATAGACAAAGTAGTGTCTTGGAACGAGGCCTTGACAAAACCTTATTTGTAGTCTTGGCACGAGTCCTTGGATACGTGCTTATGATAGTCTCGCATTATGCATTCCATCATTATGAAAGTGTTTTTTGATATTGCATGTGATTATTCTACTAGTAGAATATTCATGTGAATAAGTAAATGGAATTATTTCGTTTTATTATTTCTATATTATGCTGATGTTCACGATTAAAAGGATTTTGTTTTAGTTATACATTTTCTTAAATGTTTATGTTTATTTATAAAAGTTTCCACTATATTGTTATCCATACTGAGCATCTGAGCTCACCGCGTTCAATGTTTTATTTTTCCCAGGATATGAAGAAGTATTTTATGAATGACCTATAGGGACAATATGAGGGGATATGAAGATAAGATGTTTTTGTAGTTTTTTGTACTTTATGATGTAATGTAAGACTTATGAATGTATCTAGTGCTTCCAAGGCTACTAAACTAATCGTTCATTCAAGACTTGATCTTTTGTGATCATGCCAATGTTATGTAATAATGCATCGAATCTGGGTAACTGGGGTTGGGGCGTTACAATTGGTATCAGAGGCAGTTTAGTACTAATCATGGAAACTAGATTTAGAAAAACTCTGATCAGAGCACATATCCCTAAGATAGACTTTGAGGATTAGTATATAATAACATCTTATAATTTTGGTATTATAGATATTTTGTGAGTTTTCAAAGCATTACATCCCTGTCTGGATATGAGCAGGTAGAGGAATACCTGGAATAGATGTACCTAGGGGTAAAATCTGAAAACACCGATTTGTGCAAGACTCGAATGGGAAATGGTGCACGACAATGGGCCTTGCTGCACTCTTGGTTAGGACACTCCCGTGGGATATGATTAGGATAATTCTCAAATTCTTTACAAACCATTATGAAGGGTTTATTAGTATATAATTCCACAAAGAAAACATTTTTATGATTATGGATTATATCCATAAACTATTCAATTTATGTTAAGTGTTTTACAAGTTTGTAATTAGGTATTTTGATTCATAAACAGATCTAATTTTTTCCATTATTTAGAAATGGTGCATAGTGGAAGGAATGGGAACCGTATCAATGCACACACTCCATGTTGGGATTTCCCTCATGTTCAAGATAATTATAGTGGTACTGGTGATACAACTGGTGCTGATCAACTTATCACCATACTGGGACAACTCACTCAGGTTATGAATAATAATCTTACTCATATGGAGCACCCTGATCTGCAACATGGAGGATAAATGTTAGACCACTTCATGAGGCAAAAAACACCAATATTCAATGGGAGTAAAAATCCATTAGTAGCTGAGAAATGGATGAATTCCTTAGAGAAAATATTCCATTCCTTAGGGATTAGTGAAAGGGAAAAGGTTATCAAGGCACTTTACCACCTCACTGGAGATGCTGATCAATGGTGGTCATTGATTAAAAAAACAAAGGATGATGATGAAGTATCAAATATGGAATTTAGGGAGTTAAAAGAGCTTTTATTAGAATAATACTTTCTTCATGACCATCGAGCCGATATGGAAAGGCAATTTCTGAGTATGAGACAATAAGAGGATGAGAATGTCGCAGAGTATGAGGCCAATTTTACAAGGTTAGCGAGGTTTGCTGAAGATTATAAACGTAACCCAAGAAGTAAGATTGATCGTTTCATTGATGGGTTAAAACCATTTCTCCATTGAGATTTAGTATCACAATCTTTCTCAACTTGCGAATATATAGTCTCATGTTCTATCAAGAATGAAAAGGAATTCGATAAAATTTATGGCAATAAAGTAAAGTAAGAGAAGAATAGAACATTGGAAAAAGAGATAGATAAAGGGGAAAATGGAATGAAGGATTTTCCATTATGCGATAATTGTGGGAAGAATCACCTCGGTACTTTCTTAAAAGGAATGGGAGATTGTTATAAATGAGGAGAAAAAGGTCATCAGGCTCGTGATTTCATGGGAAATAATGAGGCTATCAATGTTGAATGCTAAAATTGTAGGGAAATGAGGCATTATGCAATTGAATTTCCTAATCATCAGGGAAAATTACCTCAGAAAAGGCCAAGGGATCAAGGCCAATCTTATGTCGTTACTATAGTTGAAGTGGAATAATTATTTTATTGCTGCTTTTGGACTCAAGGATTATATTCTGGTTATAAAAATAATGTGATATATGTAAGGATTGTACTGAATTACATTTTCATCTTTAAGGATTTAATATGAATAAAGTAATAATATTTTTATTATGTTACAAAAATAGAAACTTTACTTTGTTTGGGGAATCTGATGTAACAATTGATTTTGGAATTTAGGGACCTTTTAGAGAAAGTCTGGACATAGGTATTTTGGATAACTATAAAGGATGGAATTGATTAAGTTTAACTTTGGATATTATTGTTTAAGGTTGAAAAATTTATGAAGATTATTTTTGGAATATTATAATACTATAGTTTTAGGAAAAGGACAGCCTGCAGGTCGTGCGATAACCTGTCGCGTCGGACAAATCTGTACGAATCGAACCCACAACCCTAGTGAGATAGACCTTTATTACCTACCACTAGCCTACAGTAAGTCCCTAGTTGTTAAAAAATAATTTTCATAATCTAAATGGTATGTTTTAATATTTTGACCCTTGTACGATTAGGAAATCTTTTTCAGTGAAAGATGAGTTTGTAGTTGAAATTAGTTGAAGGTTGAAACTCTACTTATCAAGCATATATATATATATATATATATATATACCAATATTTTATTCTATGAATAAATTAATTCTTAAACTTTAGTAAAGGGATATTAAAACAAAAGTTGTGTTATCCTAATACCTTATGTTTTGTTGAACTGATGATATTTTAAATCAACATAGATTGAAGGCTTTGAGGCCCTCAATTTTACACTTGTTTGTGATTGATGACCTCAATCACTCCCTAAAATATTTATATTTTCCCTCCAATTATATGTCTCTAATTGCAACCAATATTCTCATAATCGAGATCATAATTTGGTGGTTACTTTTTCTTTTCCCTTTCCCTCTTATTAATGCCAAATTTAATTAACCTTATTTCCGATATGGGTTTTCCACAAATGTATATTCTATTTTCAACCTTTAATTTTCGAAGATCATTTTCAAATTTTTAGGACACAATTTATTTAAGTAGGGGAGAATGTAACACCCCAATCTTCCACGGTATGATTCTCTTTTAATAATGCAATATCTTGCATTGTACGCAAGTTCGAGATTCTAACACACCACGACCAATCAAAGTAGCTGTATGAATAGTAATACCCAATTTTCAAAATTATATAAATTTTATATTTCAAAATGGACTTCATTTTTTGATTCTGAATATTGGAATTATCCTATGTTGAATTTTTGGTATTTTTCCAAGAACTTCAAATTATCGCTAAAAAGTGAAAAATACTTAAAAACAGTTTTTTTTAATAAAAATAATTTATAGTGATAAATTATACTATTGAGTGGTTTTAAATTATAAATATAATATACCTTTACCATTTTATCCATTGGCGGTCATTAGAATTAATTTCACATTGAAATTGGACATAAACAACTGTCAATCTTTTGATTGATATTCTTTCTTAATAACACGCTATTTGTTTTGACAACGAGAATTAATTATAAAAATAATTAATGAAACTTTTATGTTTTTAATTCGGTAAAATGGAAATCATTTCTGAATTTGGAATATCAAAAATATCATAGAGTGATGTTTTTGGTATTTTTATGAAAAACATCGATTTTTGATGAATAGTGAAACCATTAAGTGCTAGTTAAAAAACTGATTTTTCATTTAAATGAAATTTTACCACCTCATTGACTTGAATTTCAAAAATCCGTCATACATCATTGTCATTAGAAAGTAAAATGGTGTTCAATGGGATTAAAATAATTTTTGGTGAATAGTAACTTTTAAGTTTTATTAATCGCGATTAAAGGTAATTAGTGTAATTTAAAGTAAATATAATGATATAATAATATGAAATTACCTTTAGAATTATCTTAAATTTATTGGATGAGTCATGTCCAACCAAGAAAATCCATGGGTCAACATGGGGTCCCTATGGAACCACTTGTGTAAGAAAATTACATTAATAACTTTTTATTTAAAGAAAAAATAGAAGTGTCACAAACATGTATTGTTTTACTAAAAAAAATTTCATGGGGTAATACAAGCCATATATTTGACTATAAATATTCATTGGAAATATAAAAATATTTCCTAAATCATGGTAATTTTGTTATAATTTTTATACATTAAATAAATTAAATTTTTTATGACACCATGATGAGGCAGCGATTACCTCATTAATTAACGACTTAAATAAAATGAAATGATAATGTAAAATATAAGACATACACTTTTTAAAATGCTATTGAATGAGTATATTTCAAACCCTTATCACCTTATCCTCGAAATATATAATTTAGGGACCTTTGAAATCAGAAAATCACTTCATAAGAATGTATCATTTCATGACTTTCCAAGAGTGCCCCTCCTCTCTTCTTATAAAAGGCCCCCCACCTCTACCACCTTATTCACACATTCAAGCAATTTTTATTGGCCAAAATCTGCGCAAATACTTTACCAACTTCCCTCTCTTACTCCAAAGAAGCCTCACTTTAGGAAGAAGTCTTCCCAAGGAAGCCTTTGGCTCAAATCAAAATGAGTTACCCGATTTAAGGGTAATGTATCACTTGTATTATTTTGTTTTATTTTTCTTCTCCAACCCCCTAAAATCCTTTTATTACTATATTTTGTAACAAAATCAGTATCATAAATATACTTGGATGTTGTTATGATATGGATTTGATTTAGAATTTCACACACCACTGTCTAATGGTTAAAGAACATACTGTTTCTGTGGTTGGCGAATTACTGCCTCACGAAACGATGATTGTTCAATCTTATTTTAACACCTCTCATGGTGGACATTATGATGACAATATTTCTATATATGATATATATTATGTATATATTTTCTTTATTCGTCTGTATTTTTCATTTATGGCATACCATTATGATTTCCATTATAGGTAAATGCGATAATTTCATTTTAGGAAGTGCGGACTACCGCCCCATCAAAGTGATTTGAATCGTTAATGCCATATGTGGGACATATAAAGGATGGAGTTAATGATATTATATATGATATTATACTGAAATTATAATATACCTTTATATCATTATGATTTCATTGCATTAAACACAAAATATAAATTAAAGTAGCGTTCATGCGTACGTACGACTTACAATCTCCTTGAACGGTGCATTTCATTTATTACCTCTAAATGTTATGTAATATTATAAATGCATGTATCTACAGGATATATATGATATATATGATATCTACATCATGAATGTAATTTTGGAGATAATGTATATTCTACCACATGAACAACTTATAATTATAAGAAGATTATTGTTGACTCAAGTACCAAAGATCGACAAAATGACCGTTATTAACATAAATGACAACACAATTTTCATAACATGGTAATAAGTGATATAAAAGGGATAATGAACATGAAAAATATTCTTAATAAAGTATAGATAAAATCTATTTTATTATTCATGATATTAAAGAACGATCGAGTCATGTTGGACACAAGGTAAGGGACTTCGTCTCAATCTCATTTCATTGAGGCATATTTTGTATTATACACAAATTTCATTTATACAGTGTATAAACCCCTTTGACTTTTACTCTTATTCAGAAGGAATCCTTTTTATACGAATCATTTTACTAAATGGAAAAAGGTAATTTTGTTGTTGTACGTATGCGGTGACAATGACTTCTCCACTGCTGTGACCATTATTTGAGCTTTGGCTTCCTCTACAAGCAATATCTTTTATTAAATGAAAAATAAATACCAACTTTTACTTTTCTTTTATTTTGGTATTAAAAATGGTTTTATTATATCAATGTGTTGTATTGAGATCTTGTGATTGAAATGTGTAAATGTTATGTTTCCTTCATGAATGTTTTATGTGATACAATTATGTTATGGTTTGTGATATGTTTAAACATTTTCATATAAGGAATGCATTGGACTTAGAATGTGATGGGTGGAGCCCGCTATAGCTCCTCGATGCATCGGTAGGTCTCATGAGACAAACTAGTGTCTTGGCATGAGGCATTGAAAAACCCTTATTTGTAGTATTGGCATGAGGCCTTGGCTGCGTGCTTATGATTGTCTGGAATTATGAATTCCATCATTATGAAAGTGGTTATTGATATTGCATGTGATTATTTGTCTAGAAGAATATCCATGTGAATAAGTAAATGGAATTATTTAATTTTATTGTTGCCATATTATACTGAAGTTCATATTTTAATGGATTTTGTTTTAGTTATACATTTCCTTAAATTTTTATGTTTATTTATGAATGTTACAGCTATATTGGTATCCATACTGAGCATCTGAGCTCACCCCTTTCAATGTTTTATTTTTCCCAAGACGTGACGAAGTATTTTATGATTGACCTGTAGGGACAGTATGAGGGGATATGAAGAAAATATGTTGTTTTAGTTTTTTTACTTTATTATGTAATTTAAGACTTATGAATGTATCAACTGTTTCCAAGGCTACAAAACAAATCAGTCTTTTGAGATTTGATCTTTTGTGATCATGCCAATGTTACATAATAATACACTAACTATGGGTAACTAGGGTCAGGGCATTACCGAAACAGGTTTATATAGGGTCTTATACCATTTTTCATATCCATTACATTATTTTAATCCATCACCATTCATTTATACATTCCAATGATCAATGGAGGTTCCAAATCAACAATTTATATTATTTAAATCATTTGAGATGTCAAAAAAACACACCAATAAGTGTTCCTATAATTAGAGTGTAAAGTGCATCATTTATATAAATATAGGACACACAATTGATTGATCAAATATATATCATTTACCTCATATGATAACAATAGGGTTAAATGGAGAATTTATATCAAAAAACCACTATTTTAATAAAATTGTTCCTTGGGGAAAAGTATGGGTAAAAATAATGCCCGACACAGTGGAAATTATATAGAATGAAATGATACCTTAGGTAAAAGAATATAGACCACATTACTAAAGATTAAGACTATCCAATAAAAAATTAGGCTATGATTTGATTCATAATTGAAGAAATCATGGGATTTGATAAACTGTGTGAAAATATAGTGAATTAGCTTACATGAAAATATCATTCAAGATGAAGAGAAAAATGAATAAAAGAATTAAGTGGAATTTAAAACTAACTGATACCCTTCCAACACAACTTGAAGCACCTAATTATGAGATCAAAAAAAGGATATTGCCTCTTTCCATGGAAGTAATAAAGGGAGATGAAGAACCAACTCCCCATATTATGCATGAGTGAGGAGGAGAAAAGTTACAGAGAGGTTAAATGAAACCAGGGTAAAATTTTAATTTACAACCCATTATTGATTTTCATGGTTTGGAAAAACATGTGAAACCCATAAATTTTCAATTTTTTATGACACCCACACCTCCCATGTCTAATACATGGTTGAAAAAATTGTGAATATCCCATGTGATTCTCCGTTTCATTTTTATGAAGACCACTCGCATGTTCGTGTGCCTCTTATTTCATTATTAGATCAAATAATGAAACACCTCCAGATCCCCTAGATTAGTCTATATAGTTTTATCTATGGGCCAATTAGTTTTATCAGACTATGACCAAATAGAATACATGAATCATGATTCATCCTAAAGGGATACACCACTTCAGAAAAATTGTGCACCCCTACCTTCCCACTTTCAATTGAGTTTGTAGTGCCTGATGCTCTCAAAAATCAACAGAATACATGAGACACCCCTTGAGAATTGAACTAAGCATAAAAAATAAATTTTAATTGTTTTAACTATTAGATATACATTCCATATCATTATTTAGAAAACTCCCCATCCATTATTCAAATAATACAAAAACCTTTCAAAAACCCAACCAGGCACAAAAAATATGATCTTATAGTCTCCCATTATTAAAATTTCTCTTCCCTAAGATTTCTTGGGGAATATTGAACGCTCCCCAAACCTAATATAGTTATGAAGTTCCAATCAAATGGCGATGTTGCATCATGGATTGTTCAATACCCCATAATAATTAACTTCGGTAAAATGGTACATAGGTTTTCAAAACTCGATCCAACACTCATAAAAATACAAATCATATAGATGGAGATTACCAAAGACTATCTACTTTGATACACGACAAAATACTTTTCTATTACAGTCTATGGTATATGGTGATTACTATCATTGGTCCTATAATTAAAAAACCATTTTTGAGTAAAAATACATCTATTATCAAAAAAATACTTATTGAATATTTCATGATCTTACCAGAAACACTCTTAGTGTTTATCATATTAAACATGAGAAAACTACTCACACTCCTTGGTCGATATAGGAAATGTTGAAATCAAAATTAACAACATTGAATTGGTTATGATATAATTACATTGAAAATCCATGAACGATATTCAAGATACACCCATATCCTTCAAAAAAAATTCACACTATGATTTCTTTCAGACCACAACAACTAATTGAGATAAAACAAGTCGGACTGCATCCAACTGAATATTCCAAAAATACTCATCTCCCACAGTCGATGTCTTACCAAACCTTGATTATAACTCATTATCCCAAGGTGCACCGTGATTATATTGATCATGCTCATAGAATCCTTTACCTGAATTTTGGTGAAATATCTTTACTAAACTGGCCGAAAAACAAGAATGTTATCATCCTATAAAACCAAAAATGAAACTATGTCGTTCTATAACCCGTGGTTTCTCATAAACTATACGAGGGTTAACATCCACATATAGATTTTAGACTAATCCATAAATAAAACCACACATTGTATTTACTATGAATTCCATTCAAACATTTATCATATTTAATTAACAATATATATGGGCCTAAACAACCATCACAAAACTGGTACTTCATTAAAACAACCCATATCAACTAAGGATTTTATACTAGAAACCAAAGTCTAGCTCTCCATCCTTAGAAGAAACCTAGTAATTGATTCCATGTAAAGGAAACCTAATATCAAAAATCCATTCTATCCCCCTCCTAGAGATTCAACTAGTGATATCAATAACCCAGTCATCCCTGTGTGTTAATGTTTACATTAACTATCAACCACTTCTATATTATAGTAAAAATTTTCACGAAGAATGATGAATAACATGATAGAAACAGATTTATAACCCTAAAATAATGTATGTTGTAAAACACACTGAATGGATTATATTTAAATCATTCATTTTGTGTTTTAATGATGGTAATATTTGGATAAATATTAAAAATAATTTAGATGTATAGCATGTTTTATGACTAACATTCTGTTACTATACACTCAATGATGTCCAGATAAGATGAATTCTCATCACTAAACAATGATTTCACCATGATGATTCTTATAGAAGTGAAATAATAATCATGATCCGTTATAACATTATAAACTTGATATTATAGTCTCATCCAACACTAGAACCAATCTCTTATAATAATGTGAAAATGGATATCCTATGGTTCAATGTCTCACATTCCTGATCAAGCATAGATGAATCCTCATCACCAAGATGTTCCTTTTAATTTTATTGGATATCTAGTTCATTCTTCTTATAAGCATTGGGTTTGAAGACCATCGGTCCTTGTTCCTTACCCGGCCAGTCACCAACACTCTAATTTAGTAGCTACTATGTGAAAATAGTGTTTTCTAAACATGTCAGATGTAGTGACTGTATATTATTTACCAACCGATCTAAAACCTGATTCCAACTTATATGGGTCATCTGTCATCAATGAAAAGAGAAACATTCTATTAGGAATTTCATTATTTAAATACACATGTATTTCCCTTGTAGATCCTATTTAAAATTTTCCATCTCATGTGTGTCATAATTCTTCAAATAACAAATTACCTCACGATGTTGTTTATGAGAAGAAAAAATCAACTCTACAAGAATTGGTCAACTAGTATAAGAACCTGAATTGTCCAACCCAACATATGATGCTTCTAGAAACATTTAGTTATTGTGATTTGAAAATTAATGGTCATCAAAATGATTAAATCAAAAGACTCGATGACATGCTATGCATCAGTTGTGGAATGAGTATAAAATAGAGATCACCTAATAAAAAAAATTGCATTCGTAGAGAATTTTCCGGAATCATTTGATTTTAACATAACCATTTCATTGATCTGCTATGGTTTGACTAAAAATTAAGATTCCCTAGGACTCCCTTATATCTTGATGTTCGCTTACATGAAGAAGATAAACCATTCATGTTAATTTATTACATAGTGTATAAATAACCTATAAACCCTCTTATAAAGAGTTTAAACTAAAATATGTAAGTAAACATTTACCTGCATGGGTCATAATATATCATAATTGGCATAATTAAATCACTTCCCATATATCAGCATACTAGGCCCTGATCATTTCTGAGAAGCCGGATAGGGGAGTGCTTATTCAAATAGTAAAGTGCTAATGTAATGAAAAAATGGGATAGAACATAGTGGTATACAGATACGATAACACCCCATTTACGATTAACTTAATAGTAAGTCAACCCATCTAAATGGGGTGTCCTTTCATTACCCTACTTTTTTTAGGACAACTAGCACCCAAACAACACCCCACAAATAAAAAATAAATTAAAGATGTTATCAATGCTTATGGTTCTAAGGAGTTACCATAACTGGGAACCCTCCTTAAATACACATGGAATTAATTGATAAACACAGTCATCCATGGAAAATAATTAGTTCTTATCGCCTATCATCAAAGTTGAATGAAAATTAGGATGATGTCATTAGAGTTAAACAACATTTTTCATGTTCCCATTCATGTAAACTCTCATGCGAACTTCTAAAACTGACTCTTTCATGTGGGACCTATCCATAATAGAATGTAAAGTTTTCAATTTGAAGGAATATAAATGAATCTAATTCAATTTAAAATTTTAAAAAGTTTATATTCCAAGTATATAATTTACCATTTTTATAGAAGTTATACCCTTTAATTTATTTCATTATTTCCATGTAGAATTTATAAAATTATATCATAATTTTTTTAAACAATTTATTTGATTCATGTGTTTTCACTATTGGATCGGCTAAAGAAAATTAAAATTTACAATATATATATAGGAAATAACTCCTTAGTTTATAATTGTTATTTTAATTAACTAAAAACAGATAATAAAAAATTTCAAAATTCAATAAAAGTTTATTAATTAAATAAGGGATCTCATTGAGTATGATTTCATTGTATGTTCTTATACATAACTCTATATAAGTAGATTTTTCCACTTTAAATATCTTTCACATTTTCATGAACATACCCCCAAGGGTTTTACATAACAAAATCATAATAAAGAATAGTTAAACAATTACGGTCCCATAATGTCAATATGGGTTCAGTTATTTGATAATAAATTCCTAATTAATAAATTCAATGATATATAAATTACAATTTCCATCTTATTTTTTTAAGCAGATATCATTTCATATTATTGAAACATAAAAACACACTTAATGGGTTTATACCACAAGATCAATTCTAGGACTGACATACTTAGGTCAAGTCAAATTTATCTAACAAGTAACATGTCCCAACTGACCAATTTAGGTCCAAGTTATTATTTTTACACTTGGTCATATGGGTCTGAATTCCCATGGCATATAGGTACAAGCCCCATAAGTCACAATTTATACATTTTTTAGATGAATTTATTTTTATTTAAGATTCAAATATAGGTATATATATATTCATCCCAATTTTTGTAGATGAATTACCATTCTTAAATTATAAAGGTAATATATGTTATAATTGACATTCATGTAATTATTTCCAGCTTTTTATTTTGAGTCTCAAAATATTCAAACTCATGTAAGAGGTATTGATTACATTGGGTACCCTTCTGAATTTATAAAGGACCATACACTATATAATTTTTTATTGGAACCCATTTAATCAAAACCATAAATTATGTATCCCATGCAACCAATTTATTATGTCTAATACATGTCATAATTGGCTAATTAAGGAACCAACATCAAACTATATAGGAAAACACCAATTATATTGATGTAGACACTTTAATAATCAATTATATATATCATAAATTTATATAAGAACCATATCAATGATCATGAAATATAGTAATGAAATATTTAATTTTATAGAATCACAATATAAAGATATGTATAGTAATTACCACTCTATAATGGTATACATGATTGTATGCTAAATACTAACACAAATATGTTAATGAAACCCAAAAAATAGGTATAATCCTAAAATAACAAAATAATTGTATACAAATAACCATTATCAAATATCACACTTCATGTTATACAAGTAATAATTATAAATAAATACTTAAAGAAGGTATAAAAATAACCATTCCCTAATAAATCTATGATGCCACCAATATTACATGGAATATGAATGGAATGTGGACTACTTGTGCCTATAATGATGCATGTAATAACAAATTATTTCAATATCGAGTAAATGGAAAATATCCATAAACCAATTAATAATTAACCAATTAATGTGAAACAAAAACCCAATGTGAAAAAATAATCATATGTAATAAAAAAATTATCTCATCCTAAGCAACAGGATCATTCCCTCATATGTTGGTTGGTCAGAACCAAACACAAATAATTAACCAAAAAATGAAAAATTCATTATCTTTTATATACTATCCCAAATACTGATAAAAATAGAAAATAAATCCATGATACCATTTATAGTGTCCCAACCTATGAACCACTTAGAATGATGCCCCAATCTGGTATTCAACTGAGGCTCAAGCATGTCTATCCATACTCCAGAGGTTGTCAACTAAGAGTGACGTTATGAAGGTGGTAAAATGGGGAAAAAATACCTTCTAAATTATTAATATGTATAAAATAGTCATTTAAAATAAATTTAGTGCAAAGATAATTAATCTTGGCAATGCTATAATGTACATGAAATAGACAAACAGTAGATAAAGAACATTCAATTATAGAATATCAAGAATATTTAAATGAAGACTCCAACATTAGAAGAAATATAGAGTACATGATCATCCATTATCACCATGATCAAATGTCCAATCCTAGTTTATAAATAGAAAACAACATAGATCATGATCCATAGTCTTGATCTGTAGTAAGGAGATATTTATTTAGGTACCAAATGTCATCCCAAATAGAATGTGAGATATACTCATTAAGACACTACCAATGAAATAAAATTAATTCTATTCCATGAATATAACATCCACCAGTGTAAGGATATTAAAATTATGTTACTAAAATAAACTATTAAAAAATTCCATATTTTCTAGGGTTCTTAAAGGACTCCTAACTGATCATACATGCTTCAGTATAAGATAAAATGTCTCTAAACATGCGAGGATATATATATGTATATATATAATAATACAAGGTTTAATGTTTACAAAGATATAAATGCACTTTTTATGACCCATGTTTTAGTGCCTAAGAATCCACGTAGGGATAATATCATAAGTTTCACATATAACTTATGGTATTACATGATAATAATATACTATAAAGAAGGATCCAAAATGAAACTAAGTAATACTTCACAAAATATGGTCTATACAACTCAATTTAATAACCTATACAGTCTGTAAAAAGGTGTGTGAGTTTAAACCATATGATAATTCCTTGTAATTCCACCATAAAATTTTTTAACTAAGTCTGGGGATTCATGTCCCATACAATCAACATCTAAAAATGGTTTAGAGCCTTAATAGGTAACCCTTTGAATCATGTGGTTGAGGTTATCAAGAAAATCCTAAGAGTGTATATAAGGAATTCTAATAAGCCAAATATCTAGAAAAATGTTTTTTGGGGAATTGTCGATGAATAATCATATAAGACATCGGCCAAGATCCAAGGTGGTTATTTTCCTTGTAAACTGGGATAATAAATCGGCTTGGAGCCCATGGATTACTCAATACATTAACATAGGGATCCATGGATGGATCAATTTTAAACAAATATAAAAAGTGTGAAGGTTAATAACAATAATAAAAGGAACCTTATAGTTAATAATCACTAATTTACATCTAATTACCATGATGACTAATTTTATTAATTATTTCACTTTAATTAATTCATGTCTCTTTATATTCACATAACAGTTTAAAAGGGATAGAAAAAGTTTTATACCATTTATCATGTCCTTAAAATAAATTTATCCCATTTAATTAAATTTTTACATTCCAATTTTTAAAGGGGGTTCCAATTAAACAATTTATATTAATAAAATCTTTTGTTGAATTTGACCAAATAAACCATTTAGTGTTTTGCTTATTATAGTGTTAATATGTCCCTAAGAAAAATAATGTCACACCAAAAGGATGGATAATGTTAAGATCATTCACCCATAATGATATTAATATGGTCTAATTTGGTATTACAATCACAAAATAGTGAAATATTTTTATGATAATTTGTTATAGGGGAAATCCACATTTATAACCAATGTAAAACACAATTGAAATTATTTATAAGAGAATAATACATTAGGTGAAAGAAAATAGACCACCTAATACAATATTAGGATGGTTTAATCATCCATAATGGGGATTTTATTTGATTTATAACGGTATAATTCATAATATTTGACAGAGAGCATCAAAATTGGGTTAATTAGAGAACATGAAGATGATGCCGATGATGGAGGGGAAAACAATGAAAAGAAAAAAGTTAAATTGAAGACTGAGTAATACACATCCAACAAACCATATGTCACATGATTACAACCTCATAATGGGGATATAACCCCATTACTAGTAGGGTAGAAGGATATATCAACCATCAACCTTCTATGAATGATTGATGATGAGAAAAGAATGTGAGATGTTAAAAGAAACCATGAAAAAATGGCAATTTTCATCCCAGTAATGTAAAGAACTATAAGATAAACTATTTAGAAAATGGTTATATAAAAATTTGGATACACTATATAGGGTTATCAACACCAATCATGGATCATAATTGGTTTGGGAAAATATTGTTATCCTGTGCAATTATCATTGGCATTTTTCTATAGACCCCTCGCATGGCTTTGTGCCTCCTCCCATATGGTAAGATCAAACCATGTGATATGCAGAGATACCATAGATTATTCCCCAAGGTATTATCTATGGGTGTCATGGTTTCATAATACTATTACCCTATAAAACAGAGTCCATAATATTTCTCCTAGATGCTAGGATGGTTTTACACAAACTGTTTGCCCCCACCAGCTCAGCCTGAAATTGTGATTTTGGGGCTTAATACTCTCAAAACTCAACTAAACACCCGAGATACACCATTCACCTTAAAATAACTAAAATGAAAAATTTAATTATTCCCATTTTCAGATATACATTCAAAATATTAGTTCTTAAAATGAACCGTCCACAAGATGAAAAGTTCAAAAACCATTGCAAAACCCAAAATGGTCTAAAAATAGGATCTTATAGTAATTATATGTAAAAATGTCAAATTAATGAATTTTTAAATTAAAATTATAAAAATATAATTTCAGATATCACATTTTTATGATGTCAAAAAATTAAAGAAGAGTTCATATAACCTAATGAATTGAAATTGACAACGGAAATCCTTTTCAAATATCATATTATTTATTTGAGAGTTAAAAAATGACGAGATTATTTGTAACAATTGTAAACCTATAGAGGATAAGTGGAAAAAATATAGAATAATAAAATTTAATTTCTCCACTAATAATGAAATTTTTTTATCAATGAAGAAGTGATATAACTCCATTAAAGAAGATTGTGTTATGAGACCCTCCCCCCCCCCCCCCGTGTCACCTCCCTAATATTGATCTTAATTCCAATGTTTAAGGGTTTTATGATCACTAAAAAGGTTTAGGGATTTCATAATGGATTTTAAAATAGGTATTTGGGTATAGTATATAGATAAAATCCAAATTTCAGTTTTGTGAAATGATTTAAATGGATTCCCTTTTTTGGTCAAAATCATGGGTGTTTACAAATTTCTTCAATATTTATGGGCAATAATGTTAATTGAAATCATGAAAATTGTCAATAAATTTGATCATGAATGATATTATTTATAATTTAAATTTTATATTATTCATGAGAGTATTTATAATAATTTTATAATGACTTAAGAATAATATGTAATCATGAAATACAATTTAAGGTATTTTTCATCACAATTCACAATTTTTCACATTAAATAAATCATGAAAAATTAAAATTTAGAATATAATGTATTTTATAATCACATATACATCCTAAATATCAATAAAAATTATTTGATTCCCAGAATCATATAAATATTATCATTTTTAATTTTTTTAAAATGATTTTTTTAATTATTGGACTATTTTTATATTTATCACGCCATCATAGAATAATTGTTTTTCAAAATTTTATATTTATAATAAATAAAAATAAATTATTAATAAAATATAATTTGACAACATTTTTAATATTTATATTCATTAATGAGAAATACAAATTATCATTCATATCATGAAAAATATTAAAATTTTTATATTGTGTTTTTTCACCAAGAACAATCATTGCACAATAATTTGGATAATATTATATTTATATAAATCCAAATTTTCAAAATATCATTCAAAAAAATTATTTATAAAACACTATTTCATAAAAAGTCTTAAATCGTGTTTTCTATTCTTTATTAGTATCATTAGGACATCGAAATTGACTACTCCAGTGATAGGCAATTACTATATCAGTTCTAAAAAAATTCATGTTTGTCATGAATTCAATTCAAATTTATATATTTTTAGTTATATTTGTATATATTTTTCGTATAATATCTTTTATATTTCTTTCCATATGGTTCATAAATTTATATATCATATGTTTTATGATAATATCCTAAAATATAATATATCAAAAAAACATTATGTTTTCAACTATTAATCAAATTTATACATTAAGCACTATAAGAAAAGAATAGAATTTAAAATTTAATTTTCAAAATCGTAATAAAATCCCATTTATATCTAGAAAATGCATTCATTATGAAATATTATCCAAAACAGGCAAAATTTAATAATTTTATATCTATTTACTTTGAGTTTATCATCAGTTGCACAAGCTTGTGAATATGTTATGTGTGTGTTTTTGAGGTAATTATATTAGTAATAAAAAGTAATAATGTACTATAATAAATAAAATATATTCATAATAAATTTAACCATTTTATATCATTTTTCTCTTATTTTAATTCATGTGATAAAATATTAATGATTATTAATTCAAAGAGAGTGACATTTTGTTTTTACAATTTACATAAATAATATTTATGTTAATATTAAAGAAAAATGACCAAACATATTAATATTCATGATACATATACATTTATATATGAAAGTGCTTTGGTTATTTTAATGTCTTACCATATAGTTTTAACCTCATTATGATAGTTTTCTCCTTACCCTTGTTATAAAGTTTACTCTCATTTCACTTTTTAGAGACCAAAAATAAAAGATCCCTATTTAAAAAAGATGACCATTTTTATTTGAAATATATAAAACATTTTTAATTTTGAATTTCATATATTTCTAACAAAAATATATGATTTAAAATGAAAAATTCAATGAATTGTTTTTAGTAAAATGATTTTATACACCTAAAAATTATATCATACCAAAGCCTATTATATTTATAATTAAAATGTAATTAATTATAATGTATCCAATAAAACAATAATTATGTTACTTTAAGAACATAAATAAGTCATAGTGATTCTTTTTAATTAAAAAAATTAACGGTTCAAAAAAAATTAGTATTTTTCAATCTTAATAAAAAAATGAATACTTTCACATAAATAAAAAAATCACATAAGATAATTTTCATATGATGATTTTAAAAATGATTCAAATTTTAAAAAATTTCATTTCTAAAATTTTACTAAACTAGTTTTTATATTTTCTCATAAAAATAAATACAAATAATTTTTGAATAAATATTATTTTTGAAGAATATTATTTCATTATTGAAAATTGATTTCTTACGTAGTAAGAATTAAATGAATATTTTGTATTAATATTGAACTTAATATATATTTCATTTTTTGTTATTTTTATTGATACCCACTGATTAAATGGATATGTTATAATGGTCATATTTGAATAATAATATTTCACAGTTTTCTTAGACATAGTGTTCTGTGTTGTATATGATATTGAACAATAATTCCTTATTGAAATATTATGGTTTTTCATTATCCATCAACTCCATTAATAAAAATAATACACTCAATTTTAATATGATATCGGTAATAAAGGGTTTTAATTTTTAAGATACCTACATTGAAAACCCACATTATATAAAGGGTTAATGAATTTTCAACTTGAAAATATTGAAATCCAAATATTAAGGACACCTAAAATAACACATACCTAGGATTCCACATTTGAAGAACATTACTGGGAAGTGAATAGATGTATTTTTAAAGAAGATCCATTTGTGTGGTTACTTTTACTTTTTCTTGACTAGGAGAGACCATTAATTCAATAAATATGATCATATAAGGATAAATTTTTTATTTCAATACCATTTTCCAAGTGTTGATGAATTTATTTACCATGTACACTATGAAAAAAATGGAATATACTTACTTAATAAGTATACTTTAGTTATTTAATCAATTTCCACCACAATATTATCATTGTAATATTTATTTTACTATCCATATTGTGTCCAAAGATGAAATATCAATTGATACTATAAAGACAAAACAACTCAATGAATTGAAAACACAAATGAATTTAACTAAATGCACAATTTTATAGGGTTGGAAGGTTAATATGATCCATTTTCTATAATTTTCATGATTTTTAACCCATTATACTATCATAAATATAATGTGATTATGTTCACATGAGAAATGGAATATAAATAGTGATCTTTAAAATATAAGAGGAGATTGGTCAATGCTTGATCTTTAATCTACCATCTAGAAATGATATATTTGTGATATGTAGTTTTTTATCTAACAAGGGGCTTTGTTTTTTCCTCATTCACAATGATAATGTTATTTTATATTTATTGTGGTAGTAAAGGACCCATAAATAGAACTATGTGACATATGATCATGATTTTGTTGATGAAAACTTTTTATTAAATATATGGAGGCATTACATATATGAAAAAAGATGTGATATATAAACATAATATAATAGAATTAAATATATCCTATTATAGAAATATATCAACACAACGCAACGTTTGAGGCTCAAACTATACATGAATTTTGATTTTTAATACACTACCAACCGGGGAAGTAAAATAAGGTATAAGATGCATTAAGTTATAAAGATCATGGAGTTCTAGCCATAATGTGGATTTATAGGGATGATATATTCATAGATCTACTGAATATAGATATTATAATTACTAAGGAATGAGATACATCACTTCTTTTTCAATTAATTTTGAAAACATCTTTATTAGAATAGATAAAAAAATTTAACATGTTGATGAGAATCATCAAATATAAATTAATGATTTGAATCATGGAAAATTTGAAGAGTTTATATAAAAATATATAGTTACGAAATTTAGAAAGATATTGTGTGTTGTATATAAATTTTAGTAGAAAATAAAATTATTAGAATATTTCGATAGCCTAAATTTGACATTATACACTAGTAGAACCATGATGTGTTGGGATTTGATGGAAAATTCATGGTGGGATGTTGTGAATATAGAATTTTTAGTTATTTATAAAGATTCATGGGTTGATAAAAGTTTAAGTATGAGAGAGAACATATTATATGAGTCATTATATCTTTACCAATTACTATATAGAAATGGGATGAAATACTATGGACATTATAAATGGATTACTAAAGACTCGAAGAATGAAGTATGAAAAATGGGTTATTATTAATCACCATAAAAATATCAATATATCCATTACATAAGAGATGATTAACCTCATATATTCTTGTGTGACTCTATATTAATAAAATGAGCCCGTAAGCGGCTCTTCCCGCTAGGGTTATTACCCGTCACTACTTCCCCCCTTCCACCTTGAGTCTGCAATTATTCATTTTGATGTCTTCTCAGTGTGACTGTAGAAGAAGGTCACTTTTATGGTGGCATCTTGTGACCTAGTGTGCTCGTCCATCATGACATTTCTCATCATTCCTGGCCTTCTTCTACCTCACTCCATCATCTCTGAATAGGGATTTTCTTAGCGGTGCGATAATACTCAAGCGATCGAGACCAATCTCATTTGAATAAGGGTTGTAGTTCGACATCGTGGTATGTGTGGGGTGGTATGTTGTTCTCTGATGGAATTTTGGATGATGATTATGGGACTTGGATATTGTATTATCACTTCAGTGGTTGTCGATTTGGTTATGTTTTCTTGATATTTTCTTCTTGCCATCATTTTTGGATTCTGGTTTTTGGTTTTTATTGCTTGTGTTGTGGATTTGGGTGTTTTTGGGTTGTTGTATTCAATTCATGTTATGGATTTGGGGATTAGGTGGTGTGGACCCGATGTGTGATTGTAAGAGTGAAGGCATCTGGGTGGTGGATCTTTCAGATTTTTGAATCGCTGCATCTTTTGGATGGGGAATTTTCTGTTTCTTGTGAAGTTTGGTGTATGAGAAGTTGTTTTGAGATTTTTTGTAGGATTCTGTGATGATGTTTTGGTTTTTTATTTAACTATACTTTGGTGTGAAATATTTGGTTTTTCGGATATTTTTCCTCAGTTATATACTATTTGGTTCTGATTTGACTTTAGTGGAGGATCATTGGAGGCATTTCTGTTGGTGTTAGTTTGGAATCTATCACTGGTTTTGGATGATCTTCATTGGAAGTCCCTCTGTTTTTTATTAAAGTTCGATGTTTGTGGTGAAATTTTGGTGTCTTTGCAACCAACACACTACTTGGATCTTCTTCAGATGAGGATTTGAGTAAGAATGTTTTTCCTTTTCATGAAATTTAGATTTGGATGTTCTAGAGGGTATGGCTTTACCATTGGTTCTATGCCCGTGAAAGTCTGCACAAGATGGCTAGATGAGAGGGTTTGCAATGGTGAAGGCTTTTCGGCACGATGCAGTCACTGCGAGGGGCAGATCTTGTAGTCTTGATTTGGTTCTTAATAATTAATGGTGTATATTGGTTGTAACATTTCATTCTTTGGTTTCTCACGTTATTCCTCAAATGTTTATTGATAATAAAAAAAGTTAATTTTTTTTCATTCTATATTATTAAATTTTGAAAACATAATTGTGAATATCCTTTAATTTTTACCTATCATGATCATGGATTTACATTCTAATTATGGAAAATATCATCAGAAGGCTTTTAAAATTGAGATTTTTTTATAATTTCATATCATTCTCTAATTGATGGATTGTCTGAAATGACAAGTCAAAAATTACAGAAATTCTGTCGATCAAGCATAATTGACATTCACAGAATTTGAGAACAATATTTACCTTTGGTAGAGTTTTTCTATAACAACGTATTCCATTCACGTATCCAAAAAATGTTCCCTAGTTACATTAGTTGTATTTATATTTTTGAAATAATTGGAGGTAAAACTTCAATATTGGAAATGACACAAATTCTTTATAAAGAACATGGCAATGTCTATATATCATGGTTTTAAAATTTCATTCTACACCTGACACATGTTATCACCTTTGTTTAAATATAATTATAACTTTATCTAATATACTATTAAGAGCCTATCCAGATTATTAAAATTGTGGAGAATGTGTTGTGGAATTATATGAGTTGATTGGTAATGGTACATTGGAGAAATACTAAAATGGATGATTCAATAAGTGAAACTGATGATTTTATGTAGAAGAACCACCATCTTTCTTTTATAAAGTACAATCCATGTAAATTTATTTGATTAAGTTTTTATTGGAGGTAAGATTGTTAGACCCAAGATTAAATTATAGAAAATAAATTTTTAATTTTATTTTATCTATAATACAAAGAAAATTTTAATATTTCACGGTTTAAAAAACTATAATTTGATATGATGAATATTGATTTTGAACACACTAGGTCAAAATAATCCTAGAATGGGTTTTTAAAATTTTAACATACAAATAAAATTTTACTGAAAATTTAATATTTTCATTTTTATACACTCATTTCAAATAATCTGTGATAATATTTAGAAATTTTCATCCGTTGGTAAGAAATTTCGTAGAAATAGTGTTATGATTATTAACATGAAAAATGGTATTTTTCAAAAATTTGTTTTAAAAATCATAAATACTTTCAATTTTAAATAATTTTAATAATATTTATTAATCAATTAATTAAATTATATTGTTACATTATATATCAATGTATATAAATTTAAATCAATATAGTTATATTTACTAGTGTGTCACCTTGATCATTAAAATTATTTTGTTTTATTATACATTATCTTTTTAATATTTCCCAGTTGAGGTTTGGGTTGACTCCCAAGGAAAATTTTGGAGTCTTTGTACTCCTAGGAGAGATTTTAGCCTATGCATGGTTGGTACATGGTTTGGAAGACCGTGCATCCAAACCACAGGGTGTGCTCGATGTCTAAAAATAATAAAATTTGATGAAAAATAAAAAAATAAATTTATAGAATTATTTATGTAGATGATGATAATATTATTATTAATAATATTATTAATGTTAAGAAAAATCAGAATTATTATTATTTTAATGATTATAATTATATTATTGGAATTATTATTAAAATGATTATGTTATTATTATTATTAAAATTATTTTTATTTTTACTTTATTTTCATTTTATTTTAATTAGTATAATTTTATAGAAAAAAATGAATCTCTATCCTAACCCTTCTGCTCCCCTTCCATGATGCACACCCCCCCTACATTCTACCTATCCTGTGATACCTAGTCACCACTCCATCATGAAAACCTACACCGTCCAACCAAAAACCTCTAAATTCCCTCTCCTCTCTGACAACCCATCCTCTTGAGACCGTTCACCATGGGTGTGGTGGCCTGTAGCAAGCCCACCCTCTATCTGTAATTTTTCATCCTCCAGATATTCCACCCTTACTGGACATGTGTACTCTACTAATCCTCCATCATCAACCTTACCTCCTCCATCCGAATTACTTCATGGCACACAACCACCCCACCATCTAGTTGGCTTCATTAATTTTCCATAAGACATTCCCCCCATGATAGAACTCAAATGGTTAGGCTTAATGTTGGTCCATTTTTCTTTCGGTATTTGGGTGTGTGGTAGGTCCATGATAACTTGATATCCCTTCTATTGTTGATTCGTGGCATTTTCACAACATCAAGGTACATGTTTCCATCCCTTTCCAATCTAAATCATTCTATTGGTGCTTGTTTTGCTTAGATTATTATTTTTACTTGATTACCACTTCATGATATAGATAATTATAATTATAGAGAATTTATAGATTTTTTGAAATTGTTAAAATTAGAATTCAAAGTGTTACTTTGATTATGTTTTTGCATGCCTATTCTCAATATGTTAATGAAATTCCCAATAATGTTTTAATAATTTTTTACATATTATTTTCACCTTGGTAACACATTTAGTGACTTTAGATAATTGTGTCTTGATAGAATGATTTGTAAAAAATGGATTTGATTTTAATCTTCAATTTTACCTATGTACGTAGGTGTCAAATATGTTTGGTTAAATTTCAACTACACTATAGTAGGTAATTTAAATGATATGTGTGGGGATTCCCCCATTGTATTTTTTTTTTAAAATTTTTGGATTATGGTTTCGTATTTTAAGTGAAATAAGGGGTTTTATGGAATGATTTGTATGTGGTTTTTGGAATGCTCTCCTTATTTTGAAAATTTTTATTTTCACTTTTTGAGATTATGTGAAATTGTTGGGTTTGATTTAAATGTAATTGTGATTTTGAAAATTGTTTTTGGGTACTCTCATTATTATTAAAGTATTCCATTAGATGTGTATCTCAAAAAAATATTGTTCTTCTAATCAATACCCTTGTGGCACCTTGGATTCTAAAATAGAACATTAATTTCTAAAGGGCATGTGTGTGGCATGTCATGTGGTTGAGAATTCAAAACTTAACACAAGGTCTATTTTTATATTGACATGTGTTCTGGTAAATGTTGGTACAGAAGGACCATTTGGTATATTTCATGAGGTTTGAAGCTTTATTCAAAGATTGAAATGGGTTTTTAAATGTGTTTTGATTTAGAGATATTAATGGCCTGTTTAGTTTTCAAAACAAGAAAATGGTGTTTAATTTTTTTGTAAATACTTCATAAATGAATTTTATTTTGGAAACCATTAGTTTCCATTTGTAAATTTAAATATAAAAGTGATGTTTGGTGTTGAACAAAAGAAATTTGGATTCTAAATTGTTGAATTCCGAGTTATAAACTAATTTTTTTTCTAAAATGGTATTGATATTTATATGATATGGTTTCCTGGTTGGAACATACAATGATTTGGTGTATAAATATGTTTATAGTGGGAACCCTTATTATGATTTCCCTTAATGGGTTATCTTATTTGGTGATGTCCGTGTTTGGGGTAGGCGAGTGTAATAGTGGATGGTAAGGTGAGTCACATGTGCATGGGCCTCCCACTTATACAACCTATTATTAACATGGGTTCCTTGGATTCTTTAAGATGATTGAGTTATAGTGGCTTATCAACCTCGATTAGACGAGTTGATGCCCACCTGGAGGTGTTGAGAGGCCTTGAGTTCTTCACCACTGCTGAGGCTAGGATATAGTATCCATTTAGTTGTTGACATAGGGGCTTCACCATACACTGGTATGTGGTTTCAAACCAATTATGTGTAAGGGTATTCTAGGTATGTTTAGGATCGTGCATGGTTATTTTATTTTTCTCAGCTTATTAGTATCTCTCTACTTTTTTCATTATCCCATTTCTATTTTGTTTTCAACTTATGTTAGTTTATTTCTAGATTTACCAATTTATTTGTTTTGTTTCTTATCCAATATATCCATATTGGTTGTTTTGTTTTTTTACAATGGTAAACTCATCTTTTGGAAATGGAAGTGTGGCATTGTTTGTTTTAAGAGAAATTTTGTGTTATTTATTAAAGTGTGAAATCTTATTTTCATAAATATATTTCAAATTTACATTAATGTAATATCTTCAGAAAATGAATGGTATTGACTATTTGGTGTTTCCCTACTAAGAGTTTTGGTGGTCACCCATACTTTATCATTTCAGTTTTAGATTCCACAAATGACGGAACACTCTCAAAGAGAAATCGGTTTTGAGTTGGGTAGTGACCAATGAAGTAACTCAGAGGTATGTTTTTTCTGTGAAATACTCTTCCTTTTCTTTTTCACTGATTGTTTTGATTTTCATTTTTAGTAATTATATATTTTCATCTATTTCATTTATGTTCCAATTCATTCCCATTTTTTTATTTTTGATTCCCGATACTAGTTTCCAAACTGTGTGGATCGGGAACACCCTTCATTCCATTCCACTAACCGGCTCAGGTCACCGGTTTTGGGTTGACCTGGTTTATTGTGAAAAAAGTTAGTAGAGGATTCCCTTCATATTTTGGGCATCTGGTTGACAGAGATTAGGTCATTTAGAAATGTGAGGTACCTTCAGGATGATTTTTGTGAACTCTGGATCGTAATGATCCCCATGTTACCAGGGGTTGTCCAGGAATTGAGTCTTATGCTTTTATTTCAGATTAAGGGATGACAATGTAGGACAGTCAGTGTCATGCGGTGATTTTTTTGGGGTAGTTAACTATGTGTTATCCAAATGCCATGTTGAAGTTATTATTATTGATATTGACTACCTAGGACATGGCTCACTACCATGTCACCAAGTAGGGCATAGACACTAGTTCCTCTCCCTCGTTATTTTGGTGTATGTGTTTATTTGTCTTTGTTTCATTGGATGTATGTGTGTTTTTGAAAATGAAAATGGTTTAAAAATGAAAATGTATTCGAATAAGTTTCATTAAAATGGTAAGATGTGGTTTGAAATTTAAAATTATTTTGGATTGAGAAATTGAAAAATGTTTGGATTTTCTAAGAATGCGGTTTTGGTGAAACCTTTGGTACTACATATGAATATTTTCAAATGGGAGGGTATATATAGAATGTGTGCATGGGGACGTATTGATTGAAGAGGATGGAAACATGTACAATGGTTCATGGGATTCCTTTGGTGAGTGCATGAGATTATAGGAATAACATTGATTTCTAAAGTGACATTTTAAAGGGGAATGTGGATTTGGAAACTTGATTTTTTTGGAATGGGTGTTTGGTTTTGTAAAATGTGGTTTTGTGTTGGGAAAGTGACTTTTCAATGAGGTGGTGTTGAAAAATAAAATTGAACGAGGGTTTTTAAAAATGGATTTTTTGTTATTCTTTTAAGTGTTTGGCTTAATGTCACGTTGTTTTTTCTTGAGGTATTCCTTTCGACTCTATTTCAAATTGTTTTTGGATATGATTTTATGATTCTCATGTGGTTTAAAAAAATTTACACAAAAAGGTTCTCAAGGCATCCATTGATTCATGCCATGTTTCAGAATATTTTCAAATAATTCATATTCTTTCGGTGATCAAGGACCGTTATAGGTAGTGTAGTGGCTTGGAGAGGTCAAGGATGGCTTTTGGGTATTGGGAACACCTGAAGATGTGAACGTGAAAATTATATTGGGACTATTTGAAGGCACAACTTTAGACGAATGGGAGACATTCCCCCCACCATAATAGAATTTTTGGATGATGTGGGACGTTTTTAAGTCTATATTCATCTAATGGTTCTTACCATGGGAGCTGAAGGTGAAGAAAGGGAAACATCTCTTGGGTATTTAACAAGGACATCGGTTAATGAATGCATATGTTGACCATTTCAAGGAACTTCTTTCCTTTTCTCCAGAGGTAGCATTGATTGATTTCATGAATACCTCCCTCTTCAATGGGGTTATTTTTCAAGAGATCAAAGAGCATGTCCATTATTCAAAGCACTGTAGTTTCGAGATTCTAGAAGATTAATCATTACTATATTAGATTGTCTCTAAATATTTGGTAGTTTTTAGTTCTATGTCTATTGCTCCTCTTGAAGGTTCCCCATCTGGAAAGGAGAAGATGCTAGAGTACCTGGTACCTAATGAGTCATATTTATTAGTTCTGGCTTCGATTCCTTCAAACCATTCAATTGTGTGCAACTAGTGAGGCTGGTTAGGGCACTTTCATTTGGTGATGTTTTTCAGAATGAAATCATGTGAAGAAGATCTTATAACCAAGGGATAATTGTAAATGACTATGAGGCATGAGATGCATCAGCCATCTGAGCCCCAACCATAGGTCTTGAGGTGAAGCTAGTGCATAGTTCAGAGTTTCTAGGGGGTTTGAATCCTCGGTCTGGCTTTTGTGTTTTAAAATGCGGTTGAAATATTTTATAATTTTTTCAGTATTGTTTTCTACAGTTTAAATTTCTCTACTAATGTAAGTTTATTGTTTCATTAGATGATTATTATGATCATGTTCTATTATAATCTATACCGTCATATCTATCTGAAAAATATATTATGTATGTCTTTTTTTTAAAGTATGATTGGCCCTTGTATGGTTTGATATCAGTTTAGATGTTCTCATTTGGAGATGTAAGTGCCTCTTAAAGAATAAATGTTTTTAGTTATTTTTGGGTTTCTTTTTGGGTTAATTATTTTCTGTGAACCATTCTCTAGTGTTGGAGGTTGTTTTATGGGTCTAGAGTTCTAGGTTTTAGTGTAGGTGTCTCCTCACTCATGTCAGAGAAGTGGGGTCGATCGATTAGGAGTTTCCACACAATTCCCCATCTCAGGTTTGTCTGTTTGGGTGATAAATTTCTCAGCTAGTTTAGTTCTTATGGTGCGGAGAATCCTCCTGTGTTCGACCATTCTCATGATTTATGATTTCTTCTAGGTGGGTTGGGTGCCACTAGTGGAGTGAATGGTCACCCATAGGTTTATGGTTTCTTTCGGTTTTAATAGTGAATGGATTTATTTTCTCTATATCTTTCAGTTAGGTGAATTTTTGGGTACTGAATGTGTCTGTGGTGGGAAAAATTATCACACCCAAACCATTGAAATTATTTTAATTTATTATTTATTATATTTGAATTTTTTCCACTTGAGGTTCGGGTTGAGTCTTGTGAAAAAATTACAGATTTTAAAACTCTGGTGACAGATTTTGGCCTACAAATGGTTGGTTCACGGTTTGGTAGACCATGTGGCCAATCCACACGTCCTCATCGGTGTCTTAAAATAATAAAATTTGTTAAAAAATAAAAATAAAATTACATAATGATGATGATGATGATGATGATGATAATGATAATAATAATATTATTACTAATATTATTATTAATAATAATTATTATAATTTTAATAAATATTGTCATATTATTTTTTTTATTTTTATTAGTATTGTGTTATTAATATAATTAACATTATTAACGTTATTATTATTAATTTCTTGTAATTAGAAGTGTTTTATAGAAAAAAAAATGATTCATGAGTTAACCCATTTTCCTACCCTTCCACAAAGCATGACCTCCCATAATTATACCTCTCATGCGACCCCTAGCTGTCACTCCTCCATCACACCGCCCTACACCATCCGAACAATCCTATATGGCCTCCCTCTCTTCTCATGTTGCCCATCCTATGGAGACCTTCCCCTTTGGGCTGCTGCATGTAGCACGTCCACCCGTCCCTCACTAGCCGCACCTCCTCAGGCCAGGTCACACTTATAGGTTGCGCCTCCTCCGGTCATACGATCCTCACCAGATGCACCCCCTCTAGTCATCTTCCTTCATGTTGCATTCCCCCCCAACTATACAGTTTTCTTCATTAAATATTATTAAGGGTTTCTCCCAATGTTTTAACTCAAATGGTTGGTCTTTATGTTGGTCCAGTTTTCTTATGGTATTAGGGAGTGTGGTTGGTCCGTGAAGTATCTCTCTCCCTTCCATTGATTTTTCATGGAGTTCATACAACATCAAGGTAGGTTTTTATGTCCCTTTCTATTCATAAAAAATATATTTGTATTTTTTCATCAATTATTTTGTTTACTTGATTCACTGCATCATGATATAGTTAATCAGTCTATTATGGCATTTATAAATTTTTTTACTGGTTAAAAATATATTTTGAATTTTTACTTTTTTTATGGTTAATCATTCTTATGCCCAATGTGTTAATTAAATAACCAATATTGTTTTAATAAATTTTTACATATGGTCCACACATTGGTTACAAAATTAGAAAATTTAAGGTAGATTTTTCTTAGTAGTAAATTTTTTTAAAAAATGGATTTTGATGTGAATGTTCAATTATGCTAATGTACGTCGGTGTCAAATGTGCTTGGTTAAGTGTCATTTGCGTTTTAATAGTGAAATTAGGTTATTTTTTTGGGTGTTTCCCTCATTATTATTATCATATTAAAAATTTTATGTTGTGGTTTGGGATATTATGTGAAATATGATGTTTTGTGTAAGGGTTTGTAAGTGATTTTGGAAATATCTCCTTATTTTTGAAATGTTCATTTTCAATTTTTTAGATTATATGAAATTTTTGGGTTTTTTTTAAAATAATGTGATGACTTTGAAAATAGTATTTGGGTACTGTCAATGTTATTAAAGTAATCCATTTGATGTTCATTTCAAATGATGATGATACTTTAAATCAATGCTCTTCTTGAACCTTGTTTTCTAAAATGGTACATTATTTAAAAAAAATCATGTTTGTTTAGTGTCGTGTGGATTTGAATTCATTATTTTAGACTTGTTCTATTTTCAAATTGACGTGTGTTTTGGAAAATGTTTGTAAAAATGATGGGTTGGTACATTTAATGATGTTGGAATAATTATTCAGAGTTTGAGATGTTTTTCTAAATATATAGGGATTTGGAGATATTAAAGGCATTTTTATAATAGAAAAATATGAAAATGGTGTGTAATGTCTTTTTGAAATGGTTCGTAAATATATTTGTTTTTGGAAACCATTAGGGTCTGTGTAGCATTTTAGGCATAAAAGTAGTGTTTGGTGTTGTATAATAGAATGTCAGTTTCCATACAGTTTTAATGCCAAGTTAGAAACTAAATCTGTTATGTAAAATGGTTTACATATTTATTTCATATAGAATACTAGCTGGAACATTAAATGAAGTGATGTATATATATGTTTATATATATACTGGGAACCCTTATCTATGATTTCTATTTATGGTTTATCATATTTGGTGGTATTTTTGTTTTGGGTATGCATGTTTGGTATAGGTTGCTAAACTAAGTCACACATGTGTGGGACTTTATCTTACGTAGTATATTATTTCCATGGGTTACGGGGTATCTTTTAGATGATCGAGGGATGGTCGATTATTATCCCTAATTAGACAAGTTGGTACTATCCTTGATTTGTTGATAGGACAGGAGGGTTTCACCACTTATGATGCTAGTATAGAGAAGGAACTTCTTTTTTGACATAGGGGATTCAACAAACACCAGAAAGTGTTTCAAAACTGAATATGCCTAAGGATATTTTAGGGATATTTAGGATCACACATGCTTACATTATGTTTTTATTTTTGTTTTTGTATCCCTGCTTTTGGTTTTTCTGATCAGAAACTTAGTCTGTTTTCCTCATATGTTAGTTACTTTCTAGTAATCCTTAATTATTTATTTCATGGTTAGCATGTATTTCATTATTTGTGGATTTTTTTAAATGTTAAACTCATCTTTTTAAAATGGACGTTTGGAAGGGGTTATTTTAAGAGAAAATATGTGTTGTTTATTAATGTTTGAGAAACTATATATATATATATATATTTCAAATTATCATTAATGTACTATTTTCATGAACATAAAGGTTTGAACATTGTGGTGTTTCCCTACTAAGAATTTTAATGCTCACCATTACATTATCATTTCAGTTTCAGGTTCCACTACTGTGGGATCACTCTCAGAGTGAACATGGTTCAGATTTAGGGGATGACCTACAATGTCACAAAGAGGTATGATTTACTGTTAAACACTATTCTGTTTCATTCCCCTACTAGTTTTCATTTTCATTGTGGGTCATTATTTATTTTGTTTTCCTCCATTTACAGGACAAAATGTTCCCATTTATTTAGTTTTGATTACCAACACCAATTTATAGCCCATGGGGGTCATGATAGCCCTTCAATCCATGCGATTGACTATATTTGGTGACCGGTATAGGGTCAACCTGGGTTTCCTCATAACAACTAGGCCTATAGTTAATGTAATATAATCTTATTCTTGAAATATTGGTTTCTTGATAAACTATTTTCATCAGGGTTTTGGGGTTTATTTTTTAAATTAAATTCCACCACATTTGTTATGTGAATTTGATTAAATTGAATCCATATTATTTCGAAAAAACAATTAATTTTAAATAATATAGTAAAATTAAATTTTATTAACTTTGAATTGTAAAAACCAAAAATTGATTACAATGGTTAAGGTCAAAACTGGTTTACCAGTGGTTAATATTAAAATTAATTGTTAATGTGACATAAAACTAATATTAAGCCCAATTGGTTGGATTTATTTCAAAATTACCCTTATAAATTTTGAATTGGGTCCATTTTGGGTGTATTTTCTGGGAAATTCACTTAATATTATTTAAAAAGGAAAAATTAAAATTGTTCTACTCTTCTCAATGATAAAAGGGAACCATCTCTCCTCACATATTCACACTTCTTCAAAAATTTAACACAAATAAACTTTAAAAAAATATCTACCAAATATATTTTCCTATGTTTTATTGATTCATTTCCATACAAAATAAAAACATTAAGATTATTAACAAGTGATTTAAAGGAAATTTTCATTACAGAAGTTACCAATCATCATTCAAATCTTTTTTATTACATTTTATTTTACCACAACCGATTTTTTCATAAAAATTAAAATATAATAAATATGTTGTCTACAATATAAATAGATATTATTATTTTTATGTTATAAATTTTTCCATGTCTATATCAATCAAACGCGAAACAAAATTGTCACTTGTGTGTATGGAAGACAACCACATTGCGAACTGAAGTATTTTTCCACCAGTGACTTGAAATGATTTATATAATGATTGAAAGAATGAATATAGAATATAAATAAATAATTATAATGACTTATTAAAATTAAAATATCATCTAATTTTATAACATTTCATTCATTAAGGAAACGATAACATCACTCGTACATACGTATGAACTATCTTCTGAATGAAGCGATGTGATTCATTTTAAATTTTATAATTTAAATAACTGTCCAAATGATGAATGTAATGATTAAATATGATATTATGAAAATTATAATAAAGCAATATTTTTTGGAATTATATCATATTTATAATAAAATGATCTTCCATTGTAAAACATGAATGAAAAAATCAAGAATTTAACACTAGAAACAATTATAATAATGAAATATTAAACAAAATAAGTTACAAGATGATGTAAGTGGATAATATATGATATTACACATACGAATATGGTTATTTTATAAAATATATACATTTTTAGAAAGATTATACATGAGGTTATTGAATTTTCGTCTAAAGAGAACCGTGAGGTAAAGGATTTAATCGTAATTTCTACTCTACTAAGACATAATTTCTTTTATGAATTAATTTTCTATTTATTAGTTTATATAATTCACCTATAATTTATTTGATATAAATAAATATTTATTCATGATTAATAATTACTGAGAACAATTTTCTTTATGAAAGGGAATTTTTATATTAATATTTGATCATGTTTTGATTTTTGAACGAGAACATTATTTTTCCATGTCCATATATGTAAAAAAATTACAAATTCATTATTATTTAGTCAAATTATTTATTAAGGTTGTTTTATGAAATATTTTATTTATTTAATGGTTTTTAATGAATATTTTTATTTTTTCTTACAGTTTCATTTTCATCATTTTTTATAAAAAATTAAAAAGATTGTTTCTTTTTTACATTTAAGACTTTAACAAAATTTCCTAAAACCATAACCATTTTACTATATTTATATTTTTATATATAATTTATATGATTTTTAAATTAATAATCATTTAAAAAAACTTAATTTAATGTTTTACTTAAATTTATTATTCTCCAAAATACATGGATTTAAAAAAACCTATATTTCTAATGGATTGAAAGTCATATTTTATCTCTTATTAATTATTGTTTCTTAAATTTCTATTGAAACAATCAGTTTCCTCTAATAATTTTATATAAAAAATATCTTATACATATATATATATATATATTGATGGATATGATAATTTATTTTACAATAAAGCATGCCGAAAGAAATGTTCATACAATGAATGTTAATTAATTTAGGAAGGAAACAATGATATTTAATATTATTAAATAAATTTGGATATTTTTGAGAAGGTATATTGTTTATTAATTAATTTTTTAATTCAATATATGATTATTGAATTGTAAATTTAATTATCGTTTGGGTATGGAATTATATATCTATTTATCCATTGATATGTCTCATAGGATAAATTAGTTGGCCAAATTAAATGGGTTTTGGGTGTATACATACCCAAAGATTAAATTGTACTGACATAAGGTATATATAGTAGAGATACCAATGGTGGGATTGAATAATGTTGAAATGTAATGATCTTACAATAAATTTCTAATTAAAATACATTATGAATATAATCATAAATTCCACATGTAATGTTACATTCAATAATGGGTTTGTATAAATATGTTACCCACCTTTTATGACATGTTATTATAAATTATGTTAATAAATAATGTCATCCAGTGTTGCCTCATGATAATATCAATGCATCTAAGGGACATATAATCTGCATTCCCACCAATAACTTACATGTTCCCAATCAATTCATAATACATTGAATGATATTTACTATTCAAAAACAATTTTTATTTTCAATCAAAACATGCCAAAATTAAATTATGAATATAGAATAATAACAATTAAGTAGTCAATATAACATCTTGAATAATATGTTTCTTCATCTAAAATCATATATATAAATGATATATGATGTAGAAAGTAAATATATAAAAAACAAAATAGAATTTGGATAGGGAGGAAAAAGATTTTATCTAAAAAAATGATGGGATGTGTTAGAGAAATGATCATAATAAATTTAATGATATTGGGAATGTCAATGACCACAAAACATTGAATGTGTATTTGGTCCTCTCCTCTAATGGCCAGAAGGCCTTCATTTTTTATTGATTTTGATAATCCACCTTTCAAGGGGTGAGGTGGAACCCTTACAAGGCCTGTAGGCATAAGTATTACATGGCCTGTAGGCCTTAGAGGAATTCATTTTCCCATAGGCTTTCAAACATTACATACAACCCAGATTAAATACATAGAACTGCTCCTCCCCATCATCTTCATCGTGAAATCCTTAAATGTGTTTCTGGTAATTATTGTATATAAACTCATCCACTTGTTAAATATTGAAACAAATATTCTTTTTCTATTTTTTGAAAATAATCCAAAATATATTTTCAGGAAAACCACAAAATAATACATTAAAATATTTTTATAATACTTAAATATAGTTTAAAGTGAATTTAAATAAAAAATAAAAAGATAAAAAAATCACACAAAATTTTGAAAATATTGATATGGAATAAAATTATTATTGACCAAGAAATAAATAAGGTCCATAATTCATAAAAAGGATTCAATCCATCGTATTAAGGCCCAATGAATGTCAAATTTTGAAATAATATATGAATGTTACAGAAAGAAATATTGGATAAAGAACCATAGGTTATTTCAGAATAAGGTCATATAACTAACTCCTTGAGAATTTAAGCATAAACGATCCCCTGTAAAAAAGTGAGATTGTAACATTAAATTGTACAGTTTGAGAAACTATTTACTCAATACCCCTAAAAGAAATTGACATCTAATGAAACTCTATGTAAAATAAAAGAATAATAATTACATATATTAAATGAAAATTGGTCATTATATGTAACATATGAATTAAATAGGTTCATAATATAAATTGTAACCCAATAGAGTGAAATTGATAGTAAATTCCATTATGAAGATCATACTTTATAAGTGATTGTTTATAAATGTAGTAATTTTTGGTGGGAAATGAAAATAAACATAATGAAAATAGAAATAAACCCACAGAATAAAATGATTCATTTCAAATAATCTTAGTATCAAATAAATAATGATTATGATATATAACACAATGAAGGAAAATTGACTTAAGAAATATTTTATAAAGACCATATCATTGAATTGAAAATTAATCAATGAAGTGATTATGGGTAATAAATGAAAATCAACATAAGATAAGTTCATTTCATACATAAAATAATCAATGTTTATTTTAAAAAAAATATTTACATAATATAAACATTCATAAGTGATATTATAAATTAAAGGGAGTTTGATTTATGAAACCCGTATTTTTTTCATTGTGACACATTTTGAGTATTGAAATTAATGCCTTCGTATGAGAGGTTTATTATCACTTTAGTAGTTGGGGTATGTTAGAATGGATGTTTATAGATTAATTTTCATATATAATTAAAATTAAAATAGAATTTCAGTTTTGTGAAAATGTTGAAGTGAGACCATTTTTATACGAAAAAATAAGGTCATTTTTACAATTTTTTATATTTAAGGATTAAAGGTAAATTTAAACATGATAACTGAATCCTATACAGATCAGTAATGATATTGGTGACAATTTCGCATTCATATTAGTCGTTATAGAATCTTTTATAATTTAATAATGATCTTAAATTATATTTTAAACAGTAAATATCCTTTATGGTCTTTTACCTCAATACTCATAATACAATACATTTAGAACATTATGATAACTACCAATTTCAAATTTAATCACTTATATAATCACATATCCTTCATTAATATGTTCATTATTTTATTACATAAGCATGATTACAAGTAATAAAATACCAAATGGATGATTAGTTTAGTATCCTTGATGAACTCGATAGATAAGTTGTTCCCTTATTACATTGGTAAAACATAAAACATAAAAAGGAATATTATTTTCATCCTTGGACTCTTTCAAAAAAAATTCTTCTTCATAACCTGGGGAAAATAGAACAAGTAAATGGATGAGCTCAAATTTATTGTATGTGTTTGTAGAACAAAATCAATAATGAATTAAATAGAATAAATCAAAATTGAATGGTAAATAGTTGATAAAAAATTGTTTCTAATATTTATAAAGATATAACAAATATGGAAAGAAAAATAATTCAAACACATGAAATTTAATCAATTAAGTCATATTGAAATGCATCCATAGATATGTCAACACATTATTTCATTGATAAATTATAATTGATATAATGGAAATGCATAGTTATTAGATATCGTTTATCTAGCACATGAACCACTACTATCAAAACCATTCACAAGATAATTTAAGTATGTGGGTATAAACCCATCAATTCTAGTTGGAAACATACTCAAATGGTTTGTATCCAACTAATTTCATCTTAGGATACTAAAAATTCATTAAGAGGATTTCATTAACTAGTCCCAAACATATAAGTATCTCATTAAACTATCCCTAACCAGTGTCTTACTAGTCCAATGAATTCCTCATATATCGAATAAATGATTTAAAAAGAAAATATTTTCATTAAAGTGTCCCAAAAAGCATTGAAAATTTTCAATACCATGAATATAATATGAATCATGATATGATATATCATCATGGGGATGTAGACAAATCACGTACAATAAGTAAGTGGTGAATATTAAATTTACCTCATAGATGTAAAAATTGAGATAAATATTACTTACCACTTTGTAATAATTTATTTCAAATATCATGCATTTATGAAGGAAAAAAATTTATTTCAAAATAAACTTGTAAAATTATAAATGAATCCTTAATAAATTATAGAATAATTATTGTAGGAAATTTCATTCATGTTGTATAAGTAAAAAATAAAAAATCATTTTTCTTTTGTTGTAAAAGTCATAAGGTATGTTGTTTTGGAAAATGACTAGAAGATTAATTTTAATTTTTCTGTAAAAATCCTAAAAGAGGGAAAATGTATTTAAAAATTATTATAAAATAGTAAACCATATTTTAATTTTTTAGAAAACACTAGCATAAAAGAGAAATATTTTATAGTGGAGGTTTAAACATACACAATCCCAAATAACAATGAGATTTTGAAATAACCACTTACTAGTTGATAATCAGAAGAATCATATTCCTAATGAAATAATGAATATTATATGGATATTAAAAAACCATCATATTCTAAATAATAGTCATAAAATAAAATCATTAGTATTTTATACACCACACAAAAGAAATAAGTAGTGTATATGGCATTTTTCCAATAAAAATAAAATTGAGACAATGATCTCTTACCTCACACATCCTTTTTAGTTATACATGAATTTAAATCTTATATAGTGTTTTAAGGTATGTTATTTATTTATATAAGAACCTTATTAATACTTAAAAAGTCATATTTTATCATTATATTTTATTTTATCACATGTTTTTTAATAATCATTCTTAATTTTCATTATTTTGGGTGTTAATTTCCCATTTTGTCATGCAAGAACCCAGTTGTTCTTGCGAAAGACTTTGGAATATTTCTTGATGTTATTCCAGAGCAGCACCTTCAGACGGGGAGCGATTCCAAGCCCTAGAGTGGCCGGAATTAAAATTTCACTACGTTCACACTAGGAACGCCAAATAAATGGGATAACTCTTAAAGGGTGATCCAGATTAGAGATCTGAGTGTACATATGGGTCTGGAATTTGGTTTTTACCCTAGGAACGGCATAAAACTTGTCGACGCGGGAAGTTTGGACCCCTCGCCCGCTTTGGGAACGTTAGACGAATAATTAAATTAACTAATTCATTAATTTGTTTCATGGTTAAAATCGAGTATCTATTAAATGGTGGCTCGGATTGGGAAATCGAGGGCACCATTTTGTTCGGAGCGTGTCGTTTACTCTAGGAGGGGTTTAAGTTTCACGGGCGCGAGCTGTCTGTGAAAAATGGCCCCAGGGGTGTTTTCGTAATTTGGTGGTCACAGTTGCTAAGTTTAATAACTTTTAAACGGGGCCTCAGAATAAAATTCTGAGACCACCGTTGTGCTCGGGAGTTGGTGTTTACCCTAGGGGAGGCTTAACCTTGTCCCAGTGGAGGGTTTGGGTACGGGGCCCATGGGCGGGAGTTTAAGTGTTGTTTTTAAACACTCCCCCCCTCTTGGTGGTTTTCCCTGGCACAAGAATCTCCCCCTCCTCCCTCTCCTCCTCCACTCCGGCGAGGCAGCTCTGGCGAGGCATAGCGCGGAGGCAGACTCTCCGTGGAGCTCAGGGCATCTCTCAAGGGGTAAGAGTTTGTGTTCTTCTTCGTTTCCATATCCACAACTCCCTTAAATTGTTTTATTTGCATCGAATCACTGTTTTCCTATCAAGCAGATCCAGTAGTTGCATAGGATTTGATCTGGGGTTTCCGTCTCACTTTTAGGATCAAAATTCTAAGTCCTGAGGTGATTGCAAGGATCCGACACAGTTCTGGGAGGTTTTTGGTGTTTTCCAGCGGGTTCCAGCGGCGGTCCGGCGAGCTCCAGCGGCGGCGGTGGCTTCCCAGCGGTGGCGGTGGCTTCCCAGTAGTGGTCCGGAGGCTTTCGAGGCCACAGCAGTGGGGTCCCGGGCATCGGCGGTGCAGATCGTAGGTGGGGGGCATAGTAGGTCGGCCGAGTGGGGCTGTCGGCCGGGTGAACTGGGGTCGCAGCGCGCGACCCCGCGGAGGGAACCGAGACCTGCCGATGGCGGGTCTCCACGTGGATCGAAGACCGGTCGCCAGGGCCGGTCGCCAGGTCGGTGGACCGCGGGGTTGTGGATAGATCGTGCGATCGAACAGCGGGCCGGCACTGCAAGCCGGGCCAGCCAGCGTGGCCCGACCCAGACCGAGCGAACCGGCCGGCCCAGGCCGGTTCAGCTGAAGGGGCTTTGCCCTTTCAATTTTGGACGCCTGTAACTTTTTCTACGGGAATCCGTTTTGTGCACTGTCTACAGCGACATGGACCTGACATCGAGGCAGACTCTTTGAGGTGGTTCCAAGAGTTTAACTTCGTAGACGATGGGCTCGGGGGCACGACACATGCGTAAAGCAGCTAAGCGGGCTTCCCGAGAATTCTTGTTTTGGACAGCACGGATGCGTCCAACGTCTGTTTTAAGCGCCGTCAGTGGCGTTGGGAACCTGGCACCGAGGCGGAGCTTACCAAGGATTTTTCAGGTGTTGAGGCTGAAGTTGAGGAATGGGCCCCACGGCCCATCCTTTGAGCTACGAGCAGTGTTGATCGACTTTCTCACCGGGCGTCCATTTGGGGCATGTGAGTGAATAGTCCACCTTGTGTGCTTTTTCAAGAGGATCACAATAGTATGATCCGTTCATTCTGTTTCGGGACTGGGATGCAGGTCCCACGTAACACCGCTCATGTGTGGCATGCTGAAACGCATTTTTTCTCGGGATATCCGTTGCGCTCTAGCGAGCAGTCTTTTTGACGTGTTTTCCCGAGGGGATCACAATGGTGTGATCCGCCCAACTATTTTTGTGGTCGAGGATCGGGATCACGGGACGCCGTTTGGGCATGAGGTGGCATTGGTTACTTTTCTGTCGGATATCCGGTGGAGGTGAGTATGTAGTACATCTCGCATGTTTTTTCGTGAGGATTACAACGGTGCGAGCCGTTTGGTTGAGCAGAACCTCATACGCGATCTTATGAAATAAGAAAGCATGAAAGGTTCTTCGGTGGTGGTTCTTCCTACCTTGTTTGTAGCGGACACTTGGCATGTGATCACGCACTCATGGGAGAGAGATGTAAAAGGTTCATAAGATGTGGTTGGTCGTGCCTAGGGCTTTGAGTTGGAGTTGATACGTTACGCCTTCACGTTGACATTTGGGGTCGTGGGTACGATATCCTTTGGGCTGGAATGCAGTATACTTTGGGAGTATATGGGAACGCTTGGAGATACTTGTGGTTGTTTGTACCTGAGAACGTTTGTGCGTTCAGTTGGGGTTGACTTGGGGCCACACATCATGTGGGCCCCATGTGTGTGTCATGTTCTGCTTTGCGTACTTTTGACCTCTTGCGATATAGAGGGTCCCTCGGTTAGCGATTGTTGACCAGTGGGGTTGAGGTTTTTCCCCTGGATCTATGCTCGATGGTTTATATTATCAGGGATGAGTGGTTTCCCCTGGTTTTGTTCTAGAGTCGGGTGGTTGTACAATACCCACTCCGTGTTCGGTTGGCTAGTGTTGTACCCTCCAGTGGAGATTCCCAGAGCAGTTTTGGGTTTACCCTCCAACAGAGACTAGGCAATGGGTTGCTCACTGACTTCTAGGGTGTACCCTCCAGCAGAGACTGGGCAGTGGGTCACCCAACACTCGTAGGATCTACCCTCTAGTAGAGATAGGGCAGTGGGTCACCTGACCTCTTAGGTTCTACCCTCCAGTAGAGACTGGGTAGTTGGTCACCAAATGACCTCTTAGGTTCTACCCTCTAGCAGAGCTGGGCAGTGGGTGACCCATCGTCTAGTTCAATGTCAACCCTCCAGCAACGCTGGCCAGTGGGAAGCATGTCGACTTATTCCTGGTCTACCATTCTGCAGGGCTGGGCAGTGGGTCACCTGATGAATTATTAGGGATTACCATCCAGCAAGGATGGGCAGTGGGTCACCCGATTTCTTGTTAGGGTCTACCCTCCAGCAGGGCAGGGCAGTGGGTAGCCCATCGTCTAGTTCTAGGTCTACCCTCTAGTAAGGTTGGGCAGTGGGTTGCTTGTCAACCTATTCTAGGTCTACCCTCTAGCAGGGATGGGAAGTGGTTCTCTTGATGATGTTTTAGGGGTTACCCTCCAACAGTGTTGGTCAGTGGGTCATCCGATATCTTGTTATGGTTTACCCTCCAGTAGGGCTGGGCAGTGCGTCACTCGATATCATATTATGAATTACCCTTTAGTAGGGCTGGGCAGTGGGACACCCATTGACATTCCAGACTGAATCCTTTCTACTAGGATAGTTTGTGGCATTCCTCCATGATTACCGGAGCAGGACCCTTGGTTGTACGGTTCAATGATGGAACGACCTTGGCTTTGAGGAGACCTCTCGACTACAGGGCAGTGACGAGGTGTGGTTTGAATTAACCCAGAACTCTCATGTACAAGGGGCGCTTTCCGTACCGAGATGCATCCTTGTGATGTGACCTAAAACTGTGTGGGCGAGTTAGTGCTGCCCAAAGTGGATAGTGTCGAGGTGCGGTGATTTGGGCCCCTTGACTTCCAGTTCGGGGAAGACTTGCGGGATGTTGGGTGTCGATGATGGTTTACTTCTGGGACTGTTGTCGACTCCCTTTCTTTGGTTGAGCTACGGGATGGATATCCCCTAACTATCTTGTTTGGGATTCTTTATTGAGCATATGGACTTGTATATACCTTGTTCTAGTACCCACTCCTTGGGTTTTGGCTACTCTCCTTCCAAGAGAGGTGAAGACACACGGGGTATGCCATGTGCTTTCCATGTCTAGCTTCTCGTGGTTGGACGAGTCTACTCTCCTTCTATTGGTTGTGAAGACTCGGCGAGAAATTCATCTTCTCACCGTTTCCAGCTCCTTGTGTCTGTACGAGTCTACCTTCTTTCCTCTTGTTGGGTTGATCTGGACTCTCTACTATTACTCTACGACACTCTTTTTTGTACTTCTTTACTTTTCTTATTCACTCTACTACTCACCCTTCGGTACGTCCTTTGTTTCTCCCTTGAGCTTTCGGGGTATCCTATCAATTATTTTTATACCCACCCCTACATGGGATATGCCCGCACTTGGTGTGCCCTTGCAGACGATGGATAGGTTGGTCGTGATGTCAGAATAGCTTAGGATCTTGGGAGCATGGAACCGCGTGCAGCGGTCAGAGTCGGATTCCAGGTGGGGGACCCTTGTAGCCGCTTTCATTTTTCTTACCTATTCCCGGGTTGTGGCACTTTTCTGGTTGGGCGTGTGTTTTTACCCTTTCCTTTTTAGTGTACCTTCAACTTTTACCTTGTATTTTTTATAGGTCGATGTACATTTGTGGGTTATTTACAGCAGTTTCCATTTTATTTTCTTTTTACTCTACACTTTAGCATTGAGTGTTCTGTGTGTGTCTATATAGGTACTTAGTCAAAGGCCTCCCCGAGTTATTGTTCCTTCAGCATTGGTCACCAGCCCCTGGCCTATGGAGGCGGGATTGGGGTAGTTGCGGCTCGAGCCCGGGTAGGGTTGGGTTGTGACAAAGTGGTATCAGAGGTGGTTCATTCCTTGGGACATTGTTCATACATCCATTAAGTAAAAGGAATTGGTTGGGATTTAGGGAAATAGTGTTAACATGTCTCGAGAGTGGCTCTCAGGCCAGGGAGTCCAGTGATGGTGCAGCACCCGACGTATCCATTCACCAGGACCTTGATAACCCACTTATCGACTCGGAATGCTGAGACACTTGTTGTAGGGAAAATTGGATTGTGCATCGCATAGGATTGAGTCTTTGAATATTCTTCTTGAGTCAGCTCCCCATCTTTGTTGTTATTGGTACATACATATATGCTCATCTGACCGCGACACTCCTTGATAATATTCAGGATTTCTTCGCGAAGACACCTATCCAGGATACTAGCTTTGTTTCGTGACAACGACCTTGTGAGCTACGAGGCCATAGTCCATGACCCATCACGCGAGCCCCTTTCTCCAGGTGCGATGGTAGTAGCACCCCCACCTGTTGAGAAACAAACAGCTTTAACAGAGCACACAGGGATTGAGCACTGGTTTAGCATGCTCCGTGAGTTCCAGAGGAAGAGACCGCTAAGGATCAGTGGTGAGCCAGACCCTTAGGCAGCAAAGGTTTGGCTAGAGGTAGTGGTTTTTCTTTTCAGTCTTGTGTAGACTCCGACAGATCAGATAGTGGCTTTGGCAGCCACCCTTTTTCGTGGAGAATCTTGGAGTTGGTGGAGTCAGGTGACTCATTTTCTTGACGAGTCGTCTCTTTCATGGGGAGACATCCAGTTTTTGTTCCATGAGGAGTTTTTGTCATCCTTCTTGTGCTCCTTTCAGATTCAATAGATCCTGCAGTTTCAGTAGGGAGGGATGAATGTGGCCGAGTATGCGGATATTTTCACAGACTATGGATGCTTTTACCCGGACTTGGTCCATGATGACAACATCTGAGCACGAAATTTTGAGCAGGGTCTCCACCGAGAGATTCGTGCTGTCATAGTCCCCTTGGGCATTTCCACATATGCCGAGGTGCTAAAGTAGGTACTGGTGACATAGGGATTCCTGTCACGTTCAAGAGTTGGTGGTGGCAGCAGGCACGTTGGAGCTGAGATGTCTGCCGCAGTTAGTGGGCGTCGACAAGCAGAACCTCGACGCAGGTGTCTTTCTGAAAACCGGACTCAGGGGCATGGTCATACACCATAGTGGCACCAGAGGGAACCGGTGCAACCCAGATAGAGTTGGTACTATGCTTATGATGGACGAGGTCAACTCGCATGGGGCTGCCCAACGATGCATGCAGAGAGCTTCGAGCAGGAAGCAGGTGCACCACCATGACAGTGGAAACGCCGTGATCGGAGTAGTACCCAGAGAGGTGGTGCTAACAGAGGATCAGGAGGAGCTGGAAGTGGAGGACGACCTTACGAGGTCTTCCCGTCACCACTAAGCGGTCCACGTCAGGCTCTGGGAGATGATAGTTGGGACCGCGAACAGCTGCGAGCTTTAGATGTCTACGATCCTGTAGAGCATGAGGTGATGAGAGGTACGCTCTGCAGCTCTTCTACATTCTACAGTATAATTGATAGACTCTGCATGTGAAATGACTTTCTCTCTGCTCCTTGTTTGAGTTGTTACCAGGGCGACGCAGGGTGTCGGGTGTAACCCTATGTTGGTAGAGTTGAAGGTGTGTAACCTTCCTCTTTAGTTGATGGCATCGACTCCATCACTCTCAGAGTGTGTAAGAGAGTCTTGGTTGAGAGAAATCAACATTGGAACCTTACGTGACCATATATCCTTGGGTGTTTCACCATATGGATGTTCTGAAAGACGGAATCACGGGGCCTTGTTCCAGGTGCGAGCGGTGATTCCAGTCGTGGCGTGCGACCTAAGGGTTTGGTCGGGGAGGTGAGCTACCCCCGAGAGCCTTTGGGTCATTTGAGACTGTGCAAAGGGATGGTGAGGTTCCCTACCTCCTTTCCCTAACCCCAAAGGCTAGGTGGATACATAGTGTCTCCCATGAGACTCACCTGAGAAGAAGTGTGCATGCTCCCATACACGTCATCGGCGAGGGAATACCTCGCGTGAGCAGATCAAATCCTTTGGTCTGTGTGTGGTGGCACGGAGTTGTGCGAGAGTCCTTCTGGGTACGGGAGAGCCATGTGTGGGATTAGTATCCTGAGTTGTTCCCTGGTTTTTCTTTTTGGGGACAAAAAGCATAAAGGTTGGAATTATGTAAGAACCCAGTTTTTGGTGCGAAAGACTTTGGAATATTTCTTGATGTTATTCCAGAGCAGTGCCTTCAGACGACGAGGGATTCTGAACCCTGTAGTGGATGGAATTAAAATTTCAGTGCCTTAACAGAAAAAACGCCAAATAAATGGGATAAATCATAAAGGATGATCCGGATCAGATATCTGAGTGTACGGATGGGTCCGGAATGGGGTTTTTACCCTAGGAATTAAATTAAACTTGTCGGCATAGGACGTTTGGAACCCTCGCCTACTTTCGGAACGTTAGACGGATAATTAAATTAATTAATTAATTCTTTTAATGGTTAAACTCATGTATCTATTATACGGTGGCTCGGATTGGGAAACTGATGGATCTATTGTGTTTGGAGTGTGACGTTTACTCTAGGAGGGGTGTAAGTTTCGCGGGCACCGGACGTCTCTGAAAAATGGCCCCAGGGGCATTTTCTTAATTTTGCAGCCTCAGGTGCTAAGTTTAATAACTTTTGAACAGGGGGTCAGATTAAAATTCCGAGACCAAATTTATGCTCGGGATTTGGTTTTTACCCTAGGGGAGTCTTAACCTCGACCCTGATAATGGTTCGGGTACGGGACCCACGGGCTGGAGTTTAAGTGTGGTTTTTAAACACTCCCCCCCTCTTGTTGGTTTTCTCTGGTTCAAGAAGCTCCCCCTCCACCCTCTCCTCCTCCACTCCGGTGAGGTATCTCCTAATAGGCGCGGTGTGGAGACGGACTCTCCGAGATTATTCGGGGATCACCCAAGAAGTAGGAGTTCGTGTTCTTCTTCATTTCAATATCTGCAACTCCCTTGAATTGTTTTATTTGCATAGAATCGTTGTTTTCCTATTGAGTGAAGCTCGTAGTTGCGTAGGATTCGATCTGGGGTTTCTATTGCAATTTTTGGATCATAATTCCGAGTCCTGAGGTGACCGTAGGGATTCGACGAAGTTCTGGGAGGTTTTTGGTGTTTTCCGGCAGGTTCTAGCAGTGGCGCCTTCCCAGCGGCGGTGGCGGCTTCCCAGCAGCGGCATCGGCTTCCCAGTGGCAGTCCGGAGGATTTCCAGGCGGCGACAGTGGGGTTCTTGGCGTCGACGGAGTGGCTTGTAGGCGTCGGGCGCAGCAGGTCGGCTGAGCGGGGCTGTCGGCCGGGTGAACCGGGGTCGCAGCGCGGGACCCCGTGGAGGGAAATAAGACCCGCTGATGGCGGGTCTCCGCGTGGACCGAAGACCGGCCACCAGGACCGGTCTCCCGGTCGGTGGACCACAGGACCGCGGTCGGCCCGCGCGGCCAAACCGCGGGCCGGCGCTGCAAGCCGGGCCGGCCAGCGCGGCCCAGCCCAGACAGGGCGAACTGGTCGGCCCAGGCCGTTTTAGCCAAAGGGGCTTCACCCCCTTCGATTTTGGACGCCCATAACTTTTTCTAAGGGCGTTTCTTTTGCACGTCATTTATGGCAGCACATACCTGACGTCGAGGCGGACTTTTTGAGGTGGTTCTAGGAGTTTAACTTTCGAGACGATGGGATCGGTGGCACGACACATGCGTAAAACAGCTAAGCAGGCTTCCTGGAAATTCTTGTTTTAGACAGCGCGGACGCGTCCGACATCCATTTTAAGTGCCGTCAGTGGCGTTGGGACCCTGGCACCAAGAAGGAGCATACCAGGGTTATTTCAGGCGTTGAGGCCGAAGTTGAGTCATGTGCCCCACAACCCGTCCTTTGATCTGCGATCAGCGTTTAACGACTTTCCCATCGGGCGTCCATTCGGGGCGTGCGAGTAGGCGATTCTGGGTGTTTTTCCGAGGGCGTGGCAATGGCGCAATCTGCCCTCATTAATTAGGCATGATGGTGTGAGGCCCATGCGGGTCGTTTGGGCGTCGACAGTGATTTTCCATCTCTATCATTGGGCGACCATTTTGCACAAGTGAATAGTCCACCTTGTGTACTTTTTCGAGAGGATCACAACGGTACGATCCATTCGTTGTGTTTCGGGACTGGGATGCGGGTCCCACGTAGCAACGCTCGTGTGTGGTACACTGAAATGCATCTTTTTTTCAGATATCCGTTGTGATCTAGTGAGCATTCTTTTTGATGTGTTTTCCAGAGGGGATCGCAATGTTGTGATGCGCCCGACTGTTTTCGGGGCCGAGGATCGGGATCACAGGACGTCGTTCGGGCGTGAGGCGGCATTGGTGAATTTTCCATCAGATATCAATTGGAGGCGAGTAAGTAGTCAATCTCGTGTTTTTTTCCACGAGGATCACATTGGTGTGATCCGTTTGGTTGAGCGGAGCCTCATACACGATCTTATTAAATAAGGAATCATGAAAGATGCTCCGGTGGTGGTTCGTCCTACCTTGTTTGTAGCGGACCCTTGTCGTGTGATATCACACTCTTGAAATAGAGATGTAAATAGTTCATAAGATTTGGTTGGTTGTGCCTGGCCCTTTTAGTTGGAGTTGATATGTTACGCCTTCGCGTTGACGTTGGGTGTTGTGGGCACGATAGCCTCGGGACTGGATTGTGGTATACTCTCAGAGTATACAAGAACGCTTGGAGGTACATGTGGTTGATTGTACCTGAAAAAGTTTGTGCATTCGGTTGGGTTTGACTTGGGGCCACACGTCGTGTGGGACTCATGTGCGTGTTGTGTTCTGGTTTGTGTAATTTTGACCTCATGCGACATAGGGGGTCCCTCGGTTTGTGATTGTTGACCAGCGGGGTTGATGTTTTTCCCCTAGCACTGTGCTTGATGGTTTTGATCAGCAGGGTTGAGTGGTTTCCCCTAGTTTTGATCCGGAGTCGGGTGGTTGCACGATACCCACTCCATATTCAGTTGGCAAGTGTTGTACCCTCCAGTGGAGATGGCCAGAGTAGTTTTGGGTTTACCCTCCAGCAGAGACTGGGAAGTGGATTTCTCATTGACTTCTAGGGTTTACCCTCCAACAGAGACTGGGTTGTGGGTCACTCGACACTCTTAGGGTCAATCCTCCAACAGAGGCTGGGCAGTGGGTCACCCGACCTCTTAGCGTCTACCCTCCAGCAGAGACTGGGCAGTGGGTCACTAGACGACCTCTTAGGGTCTACCCTACAGCAGGGCTGGGCAGTGGGTCACCCGTTGTCTAGTTCCAGGTCTACCCTCCAGCAAGGATGGGCGGTGGGTCACCTGTCGACTTATTCCAGGTCTACTATCCAGCGGGGCTGGGCAGTGGGTCGCCTGATGATGTATTAGGGTTTACCCTCCAGTAGGGATGGGCAGTGGGTCACCCGATATCTTGTTAGGGTCTACCCTCCAGTAGGGCTGGGTAGTGGGTCTCTCGTCATCTAGTTCCAGGTCTACCCTCCAGCAAGGATGGGTTGTGGGTCGCCTGTCAACTTATTCTAGGTCTACCCTCCAGCAGGGCTAGGCATTCGGTCGCCTGATGATGTATTATGGTTTACCCTCTAGTAGGGCCGTGCAGTGGGTCATCTAATATCTTGTTAGGGTTTACCCTCTAGCAGGATTGGGAAGTGGGTCACCCTATATCATATTATGAATTACCCTCCAGTAGGGTTGGGCAGTGGGACACCCGTTGACATTACAGACTCGGTCCTTTTTACCAGGCTAGTATGTTGCTTTCCTCCGTGATTACCGGAGCAGGACCCTTGGTTGTACGTGTCAGTGATGGAACGACTTTGGTTTTGAGGGGACCTCTCGACTGCATGTCAATGACGAGGTGTGGTTTAACTTAACCTGGAACTCTCAATTATGAGGGGCACTTCCCCCACCAAGATGAGTCCTTGTGACACGACCTAAAACCGTGCAGGCGAGTCATTGCCACCCAAAGAGGATAGTGTCAAGGTGCGGTGATTTGGGCCCATTGACTTGCAGTTCGGGGAAGACATGGGGGATGTTGGGCGTCGATGATAGTTTACTTCTAGGATTGTTGGCGACTCCCTTTCTTGGGATGAGCATTGGGTTGGAGATCCCCTCACAATCTTGTTTGGGCTTCTTAGTTGAGCATCTGGACTTGTATATACCTTATTCTAGTACCCACTCCTTGGGTTTTGGATACTCTCCTTCCAGGAGAGGCGAAGACGCGCGGGGTATGCCAGGTGATTTCTGTGACTAGCATCTTGTGGTTGGACGAATCTACTCTCCTGCTATAGGTAGTGAAGACTCAATGAGAAGTTCATCTTCTAACCGTTTCAAACTCCTTTTGTCTAGAAGAGTCTACATTCATTCCACTTATTGGGTTTAGCTGGACTCTCTATTATTACTCTACAACACTCCTTGTTCTATTCCATTACTTTTCCTATTATCTCTACTACTCACCCTTCGGTACCTCCTTTGTCTCTCCCTCGAGCCATCATGGTATCCTAATGAATATTTTTATACTAACCCCTTCTTGGGATTTTCCCGCACTTGGTGTGAACTTGCAGACGACTGACAGGTTGGTCGTGACGTCATAGGAGCTTATGAGCTTGGGAGCTTGGACCGCGTGCGACGGTCGGAGTCGGGTTCTAGGTGGGGGACCCTTCTATCCATTTTCATTTTCTTTACCTGTTGCTGGCTTATGGATCTTTTCTAGTTGGGCGCATGTTTTTTCCATTTCCTTTTTAGTTTACCATTATCTTTTACCATGTACTGTTTAGAGGTTGATACACATTTGTGGGTTATTTACAGTAGTTTCCCTTTGCTTTTCGTTTTTACTCTGCACTTTTCCATTGAGTTTTCGGCATGTGTGTGTATAGGTACTTAGGCAAAGGCCTCCCTGAGTTATTGTGCCTTCAGCGCTGGTCGCCAGCCCCTGGCCTATGGAGGCGGGTTTGGGGTAGTTGCGGCTCGTTCCCGGGTAGTGTCGGGTCGTGACATGTCAAGTATGTTTTGACTTGTAATTTGTTGTTACAATAACATATATGACAATATTATCATCTCAAGAATTCCAAACATACTTTAAATATTATATATATTTATAAAAGTCCATATTATTTTTAGATAGAAAATGAAATACATTGTTCTTAGAGACAACAATCTGTATGTATGCATGAACGCTACAAACCGATATTTTCCACATAAAATGAATGAAAATAAAATTATACATATTTATATTAAAAATTACAGTATCATATATAAGTAATATGTATCAAATATATTTATTAAAACCATCCTATATACATTCCAAGTATTTTTTGAATGAATCACATTACTTTAAAGAGGGGCTTTTCCACACTTCCACAAACGGAGTTATCATATTTACACTAAATGGAATGAATGAAGGTGGGTATTATATAAAAATTAATGAATTATAATGAAAATAATTGTATCTTAAATATCATATAAAAACATTTCATCCATCATTATGACAAACAATCAGTGTTGTATAAGGAAAAATGAACAACATCGTTTCGCAAGGATATTTTTCACTATATAAGACAAGTAAATTCATTAACCTTATGAGGGAATTCTGTACATATATAGGTATACACTATAATATAACATCCTATATGTATATTTTGGATATTGGGGTTATTATATAATAATTAATTTGAATAATTGATTATGTTGAATAATGAAATTAAATAAAAACATCCATTGAAGCATGTTACCTCTTTTTTGGGTATACCCTTTTGATTTACACAAAAGGAATTCTTTGGATGGATTGATTAATAATAATGGATTCTAAGATGAATTAATGAGTGTTGGGTGGATTTTGGGGTTTTTTCCTAATCCAAAAGGATATATAGATGTAATGAAAAGAGAAAGAGAGGTTCCTTTTTTGAGAGATGGGAATGCCGCTATTGGAATCCTTTTAAATAATAAATTAATAAATATTAGTTTAGTGTAAAAAATGGTTCAAAATGATTTTTCCAATATAAAATAAATATGGGTCTAAATACCCTCAAACAGATAGTTTTAGATAATTTTAGATCTCATTACTAACATTATCGTTTTGATATAATGATTAATTTATAACATTATGTCTTACCAAAAAAACATCTATTTTTACTACATAAGAGTTAAAATTGTTTCAATAAAATTTATAAATAATAATAAATTAGTCGTGGATGATAATTCTAACCTTATCCAAATTCATTGGTCTATTTTTAAAATTTTTATGAATTTATTGACATTTAATATAATTTAATATTTTTTAAAATATAAATAATGTCTTTTTTGAAACTATTCATTGCTTAAATTTTTAAAAATATAAATAAAAAATATAACCACAAAAAAATACGTTTAATAAATATAGAATATGTATATTTTATCTAAAAAATACTTTATGACATTAATTATATCAAATAATCATTATTTAAATTTTTTTCATAACCTCTATTTGATTATCCGTTATTTTATTAATTACTATATCATCATTGGGAATGATTCTAATTTAATTATTCCTTCCCTAAAATTAAAATAAATTAAAATGATTGATATAAAAAATTTATATTTAAAATGTATATTTATTTTTGGGTATATTGTTTTAATAACTATATATATATAATATAAAACTTTTTAAAAACATGTGTGAAGAAAATTAGACTTCCCATAGAATAAATATATAAAAAATGGTTAAAGTCATCACTGCATATCCAATAGGTCATTAAATTGGCCAAAGGATTATTTTGGTTGATAATAACTCCTAAAATAAATGTATTACCAGTTTTAGTGTAGTTTTATCATACTAATATTATTATTTTACTATAAATTACCCTATTTATCATTAAGAATGATAATTTTAAAAATATGAATGTTTTTATTCAAATTTATCTAAAATTAATGAAACCCAATTATATAACCTTAAACCATTGATTCATAATATGGTGTCAACATTTAAAATTTCAAAACAAAGAAATTCTAGTAATTAATCATAAATTAATCCTGTTGACTGAATGAGAAATGTGTTTTTTATGTAAAAACATTGAAAATATTTAAATGTGTTTATATCCAAATTCATTGTCAAATTGATTAAAAAACCCCTAAATTGGATAAAATCCTAAATACATGATCTATTTTTATTTAAACCCATTAAAATATTTTATTTTACATTACAAATATTTTTTATAGAAAATCCGTTTTGAATTAAAATTACGTATTTTATCTACAAAACCTGAAACTTATCAAAATATTATCCCAAATTACACAATAGTAATATTTTATATTAAAACTTAAAATATAAATTTTGTTTTGTCAAATAAAATATATAAATGTTTCAAAAAATTTATTTAAAATTGGTTCTCCATTAAAAGGTTGTAAAAATAACATTAGAATAATATAGGTTTTTATATCTAAAATTTGGTTTACTCTTATCTTATGAATGTAAAATCATTTATATGAATGTAAAAATATTTTAGTACGTATATAATATAAAAATTTCCTAATTTGGTTAATTCTATACCTTCCCTTCAATTTACTAGATAAGTTATTTGGTTTTGGGAATCTGTCCGCGATGGACAGTGGTGATGACTGCTCTCTATTACAGTCTGGTACTAGGCATGAGGTGCAAGGGCGTTGTGTAACAGGAAATCAGGTTTCATGCATGGATGCTGAGGAGGTTCCTGTTGTGTGGGTAGGAACTCAATTTTCTTAAACGATGAAGATCACTCCCAATAATCATGTGGAGTTTGGTATGACCGAATTTGAGATGGAATGTCATGATGTTGTGGAAAATCAATATCTTGCATCGATTAAACATAGCAAAAAATCTGAACTGAGAGGGATCCTGGATGGTGCAGAGAATGTCCTAGTGAGAAAGGATGACAGAGTCAATAATTCATCCTTCTTCAAGATCACTGGAAACTGGGGAAGCTATTCTGATAGTGACAAAGAAAATAACGGAATCGTCAGACCTTCTTATAGTGACATTGTTAAAGGAGGAAGAAGCAGGCCATCTAAAAGTGATATAATTATATATGTGCTGCGGAGGAGGAAATCAAGGAAATATTACTCTTACCTCCCAAATCCGGTGAACATTAGGTCTTCATCTAAGAAAGAAAGTGGAGTTATACATGTGTATAAGAAAGGTCTTACACATTCCAATAAAGAGGATTTATCATTGGAACAGTTGAAGATATGAGAGAAGTATACTAATCTCTTGAAGAAATATGAAATGAATTCAGAATGGGAATCATCTACTATAGAGGAAATTATTGACTATAATGGATGTGAATATTATGATTATTATGAAATGTAAATGTCTTGTTTATGCTGGAACTGATGTCTAGATGCTGGCAAGATGATTGTCTGCTTCATTTATCTTTCATCTCTGTACTTTTTCTTTCATTTAATAAATGGACATGGCACTTCTTCCTCCGATAGACTTCCCGAGTTAATAGATACATTATATCTTGTTATATTAAATAATAATATATTATTGTTCAGTAGAATATGGACATGCATGTAATGAAATCCAAATAATTGTTGTGTGCAGTTTAATATTATAATTTTGTTGCATATAATTAAATCTAAAAGAAAAATTAGTTATATTCAAAAATAAAAATGTTGTAATGTATTAGGGTATTACATTCTCATCACCTTAAATAATTTTTCTCATCGCAATTTAAATTTGATCTCGACAGTCAAGGGATTCATATTTCAATATATTTTTTAGAAAACCCAAATCATAAATAAGGTTAGTAACACATCTTCTTAATAAAATGGAATATGAAACATTATGTTCACCACATATCTATTATTTATAATAGGATAATATTATTGACATCATAGATAAGGTAGAGAAAGTGTACTATCTTGTTCTAATTGATAATTATAAATAACATGGTCATTAGAAAGTTTATAATCAAAATACCTTAAATATATGACGGGTTAAAGAGGCCACTGATTTCTTATTAATAAAATTAAATGAATAATGTTTTTATTCTAAAACATATTTCCAAGATATAAAAAATTATTTTTATTTATTGACTTTGAATATAAGAAAACATACTTACTTGAAAAGTAGAGTATCTTCTTTTTATCAATCTTCACCAAAAAAATATTTTTCTTCAAATGATGTGTATCTAGGGTGAATATTTTTCTCCTTCATGATGAATTGAAAATCAATTTCTATGGATCACAAAATCCCCAAAATTATAACAATATATTTTTCTTATTATTATACATTAACCAAAACCTTAATTTTTAGGATAAGATAAAAATAATTCCCTAAAAGGAATAAACCAATATATGATGAAAAACAACACAAATATTAAATATTCAAATGTAATACACAAATTTCAACACAAATCATTTATAAAATATACATCCTTACTCAAAAATATTTTAAACTATGGATGAAAATAAAACATTACAAGTATTTTATCATATAGTCCTCATAATAATAGTTCTCACTCTTAATGTCTTCTAAAATAAATTTAATTTCCTTAATATCATAATATCCAGTATTTCCTAACTAGTTCCATAAATTACCTAAATCAATATATGTCCGACCTAAAATAATATACTATTACAAAATATAAATCATATTTTACTTCTCAAATAAAATCTCATAGTATTCTATTTACCGTGATCATATAGGGTTCCTAAAATCATGAGTGTCTTCTAAAATTACTTTAATCACTTAATCACCAAATAATTTTCCAATCCTGAGGTATTATATAAGATAAAATATATCCCTAAAATAAAGTAAACTTTATCTATTATATACATTATCTAAAAAATGTCACAATAACTAGGAATTAATGTAGTCTAGTAGTAGGTGATGCACCCTTATCACCCTTTGTTTGAGGTATCAAACACTGCATCCTTTGTAGATGAAAATGGTTTTCACCTGATGTACATATTTTCCATTTTCAAAAACCATATAATATAATATAAAAATGTAGAATTGATACTAAAAAATAAACTAAATATATTAAACATTAATGAAAGTATTTAGATACAAAGGATATCTAATATATTTTTTATTTTGTATTCCTAATAATATATATACCCATAATTACCTGAAATACAAAAATTATATAAACCATAATGGTTATATGATGTGGCAGTGATTTAATGTTCTTTGCCACATCCCTTTTTATATTTTTTATTACATTTTAATATCATTCCATTTTATTTTTTTAAATATTTTTCAATTATAATATTTTGTAAAATACATTATAAAAAATGTTTTTATATATTAAAAGAGTGTTTTTTAGGTATTTTTTATTTTTTTCAGCAATAAAATTAAGTTGATATTTTAATTTCATTTAATTAATTCTTTATGTTATTAGTTTTCAATAATTTTTAATTCATAAATTAAATTGATTAATTCTTTAATATTAAATTTTAAATAAATAATACATGTCACTTTTTATGTCTTTAAATAATTAAATTATTTTTAAAATTCTATTTTTATTCATTTAATACTTTTTTTATTTAATTTATTGAGTTATTTGATTTATTAATTGGTTAATGAAAGTAACTGTAATTAATTTAATTTTTCTTAAATTTATTTGTATACAATAATTAATATAAATAAATTCATTCTTTTAAATAATGTATTATTAATTTTATTATTTAACTTAACATTAATTTATTTATTTTTATTGATTGAGTTGTCAATTTTTTTTTGTTTTATTAAATTATTAGTTTATTTAATCTGTTCTTTTTATTTTTTAGGTACTCACGGTGGAAGATCCCACCGTTTCCACCCCTCACTGCCATTGTATCGTTCACAATGAGACCATGAGCATCACTCACGGTTCCGCTGGTTTCCCGTTCACACATTGTTTCCTCCCTATCTCACCATTTTCCCAGCCATCGCAGTAGTTTCACTGTCCCACCGTGAACATCACCCACCATCTAACTGTTTTTCTCTTCCCACCGGTACCCCCATACTTTTTTTCCCTCCTTGCTATCTCGAAAAAACTGTGAGCAGTACTCATGGTGTCACATCTCACCATTCTACTGGTTGATCCACTGTTTCCATCTTCCTGGAATAGTTTTATGCGACTATCTAACCGCTTTCATCATAGTGTCGCATCCACCAATCTTCTAGTGCTATCAATGCCACCAACACCATCCCCTTCCATCATCCACACCCTTATCCTCCAACCACTTCTAGTATCTCCTCCACTTCATCCACAAGAAGCATAGTAAGGATCATAATAACTCTATTAAGAGAATTAATAGCATCACACGCATACCAGTATATTGAACACAGAACTAGAAGAAAACCCAAATTAAATTGTCTCAAAATTTAAATGGAAACTCCATTTGTTATCTGATCTGCAACTCAACCCCTTGATCCTCTCCGGCAGAACCTTAACAAACCAGTCGCCCTCTCTTCCTTGGCCTCGATTCCCCTCTCCCTGTAGTCTAGTTTGGACCTCGCTACTACCAGCCACCACTGAAACCCGAAATGTGTCACCCTTACTCTCCCTATCTGTCCCACCTCTTCTCAGTCGGTGCCCCTCTCTAAGAACCTAGGTCGATCCACACCTCCACTCTTCCTCGGCATCAAACCACTACCTGTGCTCCTACACAACTCCAAGCTGAGACCAGCCCTGCGCCGTATATTCCTCAGGTTGTGCCCCCGCCTCCCCTACCTCGAACCACTTCCCCTTTCACCCCTCTCTTCTTTGCCTCACCCCACCCCTTATTCGTCTTCTTTTTATTTTTTTAATTTATTTTTTTAAATAATAATTACTTCATATATAGCACATTATATAATATACATATCATATAATAATAATATATATATAATGTTGACTACTTTTGTTTTATAATAAATAAAATATTTTTAAATATAATAACTATATTTACATATAATAGTATTAATACTATAATGTATTATATATATATATATATTAATAAGTATTTTTACTAACTAATAATATTAAAGTATAGTTATTTTAGTTTCATTTTATTTGTTTAGTGTGTTTTAATTTTTCTGTTTTTCACCACAAGGGGAGCTACACATGGAAGGGGTTATTTGAGGAAGCTATTTGTGGGGAAAAAATACAATGAATATGGAGTTTGTTGAAAGAGGTTGGGTACACTAACTAAGATTTCACTTAAAGGATGGTGACATGAGCATAAAATAGCACCACATGGATAGAAGCTTCCTGTTAGTTTAGTTTTATGTGTTTTGTTTTCTAAATAAGAGGACCTCGACTCTACTCTTCAAAAAAAGACCAGGAAGTCAAGGAAACTATGGCCAGGGGAGGGTATCATTCCACAGTGGGGGGAGGATACTCCACCACCATTCACCATCCATTCAATTCATATCTCATGGAAAGGGATTTTCTTCGACATAGAGACGGGACCTTATCTTCCATTATCTACCTCATCCCTCATTTCTCTATTCTTGTTTTAATTTCAATTATGTCTGTAAATTATTGTGTCGCCTGTTTTGTAATTAGAATGGTGATGATTGTCTCATTTGTTTTGTTTCGTTCATTAATCCTTCCTTCATGTTGTGATATTCATTCTCCAGAAATAGAGATCTAACTTATAGGGATATACCTACTTTATAAAACCCAACACGATCTGGAGATCCACACACTAATGCGATCACGTTCTTTTTATTCTCTTTGTTAGATTGCATATGTGAGTTAGATTGAGCGAGAGCAAGATCCTATATAGGAAGATTTCCTACTTTCCTGTTTAATTTATTCTCCCCTTCTTGTATTTATTTCTTGAATGGAGGATCAAGATTGGATGTGCAATGTGACGATCATAATGGAATCATTTTGGTTTGTGAGAATATATTTCCAGAAATACTTTTCACATTGAATCTCTTTTCATGTCCAAGGAACGCATGAGTATTGAAGAAATTTGATGCTTGAGTGTTTAATTTCTAGGAGAGATTAGCGTGTGATCTGAGACATCCATAATGCACTGAAAAAAGATAAGAATATATTATCAATTTCTTATGTCAATCTATGATTCAGAGTAGAGGGTGAACTAACCAGGGTCCGGCCTTGTCCACAGTAACTTTTGTATTTTGTTTTTTGGTGTTATATATTTGTTCTGTATCATTTGTTGTGTCTGTGCCTACTTTCTTTTCTTAGTTTTTTCATGTGTCTCTTTATTTTGGCACTTTTCCAACTCTGATTCTCCTCTGTCAATTAACTATTCCACATACACTGTTCCCTTCAGCACTGATTAGGGATTTCTTCGGAGTGTTATTTTTTGTCTTTTTTCAAAATATTTAAAAATAAAAAAAAATATTTTCGGAACAACCACTTTGGATCTCAGCACTTCAACCTTGAGAGAGACCCTGAGGTTAGCCACTGTGTTATATCTTGAGTGTTTATAAATGTAAAATTGACTATCCTCGCGACAAGGATTCTCGTCAAATTTTGGCGTTATTGTCAGGGTGGAAACGATTGTCATAGTGGTTTTACAATGTTTCTTTTATTAAAAAACATATAAAAAATAATAAATAAATACACATACACAGTGACGAAATCTAAAAATTCTGATATAGTGTCACGGTTTTACCCTGTTCAAGAACATGAGCAGGCTGTTGCTAAATTTCAAAGTTAGATGCATGAACGACAACATGAAGACCTTAATGATGAGGAGACAACTTATTCTCATGAGATCATGTAGTTTATGCAACAACCCATGAATAAGTACAAAGGCTACCGAGAAGATAGTGCAGTACCACCACCTCTCATTGAATCCCAACATTCTGGAAAATAACTAAGAAGGAAAGAGAAAAGAAAAAAAGATAGATAATGTTAGATTTCCAAACATTGATATGGATTCTCCTTTGGAGTCAAATATAGAAATTCAAGAACCATTTTATGAGGATGTATTCAAGGGCTGGAAGGAGATGACAATTGCAAAGAATCATGATACTGTACATTTCTTTGATGATAATGATTTTTATTTTAATAACTATTCTAATTTTTTTTCGATGCTTCAATAGGTGGATCCTGCACATGACATCATATAACTCTCCTTTTAAGATTTAACATGTGAGGTGGTGTGTTTTGAATAGAGGATGCAGGAGGTTGACTACCTTGCTCTGGCCCCAGACCCTCTCCTAGGATCACTATTACAACATGGGGAGGAACAAGTAACACTGATAATGGGAGTTGAAAATTTTATGGATGAATCTTTATTTTTATTCAACATTGATTACATCTAAGATGATTTAAATTATGTTACACCCTGTGTAGGTATTCAAGATGTAATACACCTTTTTTATTTCCTGGAGAGTGAGGAAATTGAGGTTTCATCAGCTAAAGAGTTTATAGATCTGCCAATTAGGGAAGACACTTCTATTTTGGGAGTTATTTTTGAATACTAATTTTTGGATTTGTGCACTAGAATAGAAGTGGATGATCACACATTAATTTATTTCCAAGAGGAAATGTTTTATTAGATTGAACTGTAATATAAGTCACATCCAATATTTCCCACATTACAACTTGTGTACACTCAATATTAAGCATAAGTAGGGATGTTCCCCTGTATCTTATTTTACACTCCTCCATTCCACATGAAGTACTTAACTGCAAAAGAGGTAAATTTTATTGAATCTAGACATGGGGTACTCCAAAGATAAAAAATCACTGAAGTTGGAAGGAATCACACCTGGTGTTTCCTGAGAAAGAATCCAAATCACCAATCAGACTGGGGATAATCCAAGGACTGTCCAGCTGTGGATAGTCAAACTATAGCACCCGTAGGGGGTTATCCTACGATTATTCCTATTTATTTCCTTCTTTAGATTCTTTTGGCATGTTTTTTTAATTTGAGTGTTTTTTTCTTTGGACAATAATCAGGCAGTAGATTCCACTTGGATATCAATCAAGTCTCGGGGGCCATCTCACTAGATTAATGGATAAAACTCCCAAATTCAGACATTGTTACTGTTTTTTATTTGAAAGTAAAATCATAAACACTAATGTTAAATTGATTCATCATGTTAGTGCCAAACTGGAGCATCCAAATTTCATGCACAAGAAAATCAAAGGCAGACATTTTTATATTTAAGAAGCTACACATTCATGGGAGTATTGTTTTATGTTTCAATGTTTTACTCATCACATTTTTATTGCATACTATTGTGAATTATGTGTGGGGGTGTTTCCATTGTTATTATTATTATTATTATAAAAAAACATTTGAACTGTGTTTATTTCTTGTGTGTTAGCTTGATAATTTCTAAATAGTTGGAAAAAATTATTTTTGAGCTGATTTGTGAAACATGCTTTCACCCACTGATTTCAATTTCATTATGCTACGGTTGCACATCACTATTAATCATGATACTTTTTTAAGTTCATTGATAAAATCTTTTGTCTGCTCACAAATTCTAAGCATGAATTTTTCAAAAGTAAATACAGTTTTTTGATGGTGATGGTTGATGGGGATGGTTTCTTCTTTTTGTCTTTGTTTGTTTTTTATTTTGGTGTGGAAAATCAAATTTTTGAACCGCATTGCAACCCTTCCATATCCTATTTAAGCTGAAGTGACCATCAATTTTGAACATCAACTGTCTTCCACCTTATAATTAAACATTGGGGAAAATTTTGGCTTTTAAGTGTGAGGGAGAGGGGTTATTTTAGTGTCATTTCAAATTCCCCCTTCTTGAACCTGATATTGAACCTGAGTTTGTGGTTGTTTATAAAATGGATAATTTTTTTAAAAAATTCTCAGAATTCCTTCAAAAAATGTCAAATTCTTTCATCACTTTATTGACATTGAAGGTTCACTGGTATTTATATTATGTCATGTTAGTAGATAACTACTTACTGGATGTTGATAGTGACATTTAGTCAGAAACAATTATGCATGAATGATTGATGAGTGGAATCATTCTCCTTCTCTATAGTCCTTTCTTTTTAGGAATTGGGAATGGGGGTGTGACATGATAGGTTTTGTGGGATGATGTCCATGACATAGTGTAACTAGATGTTCTCACTAGAACCTAGGGGACTAACATTGTTATTAAATTATATTCAATAACCTTATGAAGTCAACTCATTGATTATTAATTAAGTTATTTGTAACTGGAGTAAAATGGGAAATGGGATTACATGGTGTGTATCGGAGACAAGGTTCATTGGGTGAATTTCTTTGAATAAATAATTTCAATTTCAATCTTAATAAGTGATTTGTACAATGCTATGCACATGTAATATAGCTGGGAAAAATAAAAATAAATTTCCCTTGTCAAAAAATTTACTCATTAAGGTGAGAGTAGTTTTGAACCCAGATAATGAAGGGGAAATTGACTAGGTTAATTTTCATTTGAGTTGAATCAATAACGTCATTAAATTAAGGCACTTTAATTTTTGGACCTATGGAAAGGTGATAATGGAAGGTCCACTTGGCTAATTTTTAAATTCCAATTCATCTAATCTGTCAACACTCCTAAAATTAGAACATGAAATGGAAGGTGAAGTAGGAAAATTAATGAGTTCACATAAGAGGCATGACATACTTGACATTATATGAATTTGTGATGATTTTGACTTCCAGTGAGTATTTGAATCTTTGTAGGACATCATTTTTAACACCTTTGAAAAGCATGTCCCACTGTTTGGTAGAGTTCCTCTTAGTTTTAAAGTTTAATCATGCACTCATTTTAAATTGAAACTCACAATTTATCATTCTGTCTTAATGTCTAAGGCATGTACTTGATTGAGGACAAACAATTTTTTAAGTGTGGGGGAGTTCTATTTGGCAGTGTTTTCATTCTCATTGCCACTTTCCTATAAATATTTTTGTTTAAATTTTAATATCAAACCATTTTATTATGTGTAATATTTTTCCATTCTTCTATTTTGTAAGTTACATTATAAAAAATTTATGTATTAAAAGTGTGTTTTTGTTGTTATTTTTTATTGTTTTTCTATAATAAAATTAGGTTTTTATTTTAATTTCATTTAATTAATTATTTATGTCCTTAGTTTTCATTAATTTTTAATTCATTAATTAAATTGATTAATTATTTATTATTAAATTTTAAATAAATAATACAAGTTACTTATTTACTATTTAAATAATTAAATTAGTCTTAACATTTTAATTGTATTCAATAAACAATTCTATTTTTTAATTTAACGAGTTATTGAATTTATTAATTTGTTAAAGAAAGTAACTGTAATTACATTAATTTGTCTTAAATTAATTTTTTTATAATATTTAAAATAAATAAATTAATTCTTTTAAATAACATATTATTAATTTCATTATTTAAATTAACTTTATTTTATTTATTTTTATTAATTGAGTTATTAATATTTTTTTTATTTTTATTTAATTATTAATTTATTTAATCTGATCTTTTTATTTTGCAGGTACTCACGATGGCACATACCGTCGTTTCCACCCCTTTCTGCCACTGTATCGTTCACACTGAGATCTTTAGAATCACTCACGGTGCCACCGGTTTCCCGTTCACACCTTGTTTCCTCCCTATCTCACCATTTTCCCAAACACTGCAGCAGTTTCACTGTCCCACCATGATCATCACACACTGTCTCACTATTTTTCTCTTCCCACCGGTTCCCCCATACAATGTTTAACTCCATGTTGTCTCACAGAAACCATGAGCAGTACTCAAGGTGGCACTTCCCACTGTTCTCTTTAATGTGCCACTGTTTCCATCTTCCTAGAAACATTTTATCCACTATCTCACTGCTTTTTAATGGTGTCATAGCCACCAATCTTCTAGTGCAATCAACGCAGCCATCACCATCCCCTGCCATCAGCCACGCCCTCATCCTCCATTCAATTCTCATCGCCTCTCCACGTCCACCACAATCTATATAACATAGAGCATAATAATTATATCAAGTTAATCAATAGTAGCACACACAATCCAGTAGATCAAACACCCAACAAGAAGAAACCCCAAATTAAATTATCTCAAAATTTAAATTGAAACTCTATTTGTTTTCAGATCTGCATATTAAACCCTTACTCCAATACGGCTGAACCCGAACAAACTCGTCGGCCTCTCTTCCTCAGCCTCGCTTCCCCTCTCCCGTTTTTCCAGTCTGGACCTCACTACAACCTTCCACCACTGAAACCTGAAACATTCCATCCTTCCTATCCCTATCTGCGCCTCCTCTTCTCAGTTGGTGCCCCTCTCTGCACACCTCCGTCGACCCATATCTCCACTCTTCCTCGGCCTCGAACTGCTACCCGCGCTCCTCCACTACTACAAGCCAAGTCCAGCCCAACATTAAATATTCTTTAGGTTGTGTCGCCGCCTCCCCTTCCTTGAACCGCTTCCCCCTTTCTCCCCTCTCTTCCACGCCGCACCCCATCCCATCTTCATATTATTTGTCATTGATTCTATTATTATTTATTATTAATAATCAATATATATATAATAAATTATATAATATAAATAAAATATAATACTTATATATATATAAGGTTAATTAATTTTGTTTTATAATAAATAAAATATTAATAAATATAATAATTATATTTATATATAATATAAATAATAATATTAAGCATTATATATATATATTAATATATATTTTTACTAACTATTAATATTAATATATATATTTTTAGTTTCTCATTATTTGTTTAACATGTTTTAGTTTTTCTTTTGTTCAGCACAAGGGGAGCTTCTCATGGAAGGGGTGATAATAGAAAGTTTTTCGTGGGAAAAAAGACTGTGAATATGGAGTTCGTTGAAAGAGGCGGGGTATACTCATTGAGAGTTCACTTAAAGGCTGGTGACATGCACATAAAAGTGTTCCATGTGGGTAGAAGATTCTTGTTATTTTAGTTTTATGTGTTTTGTTTTCTGAAGAAGAAGACCTCGACTCCACTCTTCAAAAAAAGACAAAGAATCCAAGGCAACCAGGGTCGGGGAAGGGCATCATTTAACAATTGGGGGTGGAGACTCCACCACAATTCACCATTCAATACATCCATATATAATGGACAGGGATCTTCTTCGACTAGGATATGGGACCTACTCCTCCATTCCCTGCCTCTTCCCCGGTTGCTCTATTCTAGATTTAATTTCAATTGTGTCTGTAAATACTTCTGTTGATTGTTTTGTAATTAGAATGACGATGTTTGTTTTATTTTTTTGTCCTGTTCATTCATCCTTGCTTCATGTAGTGATCATAAATACCCAGAAATGGAGATCTAACTAGTGGTGTTAGACCCAATTTATGAATACCAACTCAATCTGGAGATCCACACACTAACATGATCACGTTCTTTTTATTCACTTCAGTAGATCACGTCTGGAAGTTAGATTGAGCGAGAGAAAGATCTTATGTAAGACGATTTTCTACATTCTTGTCTAATTTCTTCTCCCATTACTATCATGATTTATCAAACTAAGAAACATGATTGTTTGTGTGATGTTACGATCTTAATAGAAGAATTCTAGTTTGTGAGAATTTATTTCCAGAATAACATTTCTGAGGGAATCACCTTGCTATTCGGATGAACTCTTGAGTATTGAGGAACTTCGATGCTTGATTGTTTAAATTCTAGGTGAGACTTGTGTGTGATCTGAGACATCAATCATGCAGTGATAAAAGTTTCAAATAGATTATCAATCTCTTAAGTTGATCTAGGATAGGGAGTAGAGGGTGACCTAACCTAGGTTCGGCCTTGTTTACACTAACATTTCTCTTCTATGTCATGGTGTTATATGTTAGTTCTATATCTTGTGTTTTGTCTATGCCTACTTTCTTTTCTTGGTTTTGTAATGTGTCTTTTTATTTTTTCACTTTTCCATCAATGTTTCTCATTTTTTCGTTCATTGTTCCACCTACATTTTGCTCTATAGCACTAATTACTGATTTCTTAAGAGTTTTGTTTTTTTTATTTTCAAAATATTAAAAAATAAAAAAGGATTTTGGTAACGAACACTTAGGCTCTCGACACTGCTTCCTTGAGAGAGACCCTGAGGATAGCGGCTGTGTTATATTTTGGGTCTGTATAAATGTAATCTTGACTATCCTCATGAAAATTATTTCCATCATTATACTTACGATTAAATATATTTCCATAAAATGTAATGGAATTTTTAATTAAACAGAATTTTCACACATACTAAACCAATGGGATGTTCTCTTTAAAGTCTGTTTTCCAAAATATAGTTCCCAAGGTTACTACTAACCATATTGTGATACCAAATGTTGCGTCACAACTCTAGAAGTACAGAACCAGTGAATTATTTTATTACATTGGTATGACTAAAAAGAATAAAATCCATCACTAATGAATAGTTTATTAGTATTAAATAAGTTGATAAATAGTTTTTTCCCTAATAACATTGGTAAAATCTAAAACATAAGGAAAATATTTTTCATCCTTGATATAATTCAAAAAAATCAACCTTCATAACAAGGGGAAAATATAATAAATAAAAGGGTTAATTCAAATTCACATTAAGGGTAAGTAAGGTGGAAATGATTATTTATTGAAAAAATAAATTAATTTGGAAAGGTAAATAACAAATAAAAATTCCATTATAATAACTAGATAATGAGTAATCAATATTTAATGGTAACTAATTGAAATAAAATCCATTTAATCACTGAACTGAGATTGAAATGATCCCTAGTTATTTTGAGTATAAATATCATGGATAAATAATAAATAAAATGTATAAAATGTATAATTAATGCATTTCATGTATATGAAACATGAACCAATACCTTAAGAGGTTTCACAAGTTGATTTATGTCTATTGGTATAGACCCATATATTATTCTTTAAAATAGGCTCAAAGGGGTTGTCTCCAAATTATTTCATCTCATGAGACTACTAATGCATTTAGGGGTTTCATTAACTGGTCCCAAACTAGAAGTTCTTGATTTAAATTATCCCCAACCCATGTATTATAACTCCAAATCATTCCACATATATAAAATAATTTACTTAAATATATATTTAAACCCAAGTGTATCATAAAACAATGAATCATTTTAATATCATATTGATAAAATGATTCATGATATAATATAGAAATACAGGGAAGCATATACATAAAATATAATAAGTAAGTTTTTATTATGACATTAATCTTATATATGTTAAAATTGAGATGAAAATACCTTACCACTTGGTAATAATTTATTTACATGACCAAGAATCTATGAAATAAATTATATTAATTAAAATTAAACTTGGAAAATTGATAATAAATCATCAAAACATTAAGGAGACATGACAGTGCGTAATTACATTCTTTTCAAATAAGTTTAAAATAACTCTTCCACTTACTTTTGTAAGAATTTTAATGAAGTACATTATTTTGGAAAACAAAAGGAAGATTCCTTTTAATTTTTCATTAAAATTATAAAGAGGTTTAAAATTTTACTTAAAAATTAACTGGAGAATATGAAAAACATATTTAATTTTTGTATAAAAAACTAGCATGGAATTGAAATATATCATATTGGAGACATAAAGAGAAAAATTCTTGAATAACAATGGGATAGTGAACAAACATCTTTGCACAAAATAATTAGTAGAATTATATACCCACTGAGATAAAAAAATTATATGGATATTACCTTACCAAAATATTCAAAATATTATCCATAAAAAGCATTCAACTTCTATTTATATAGAACATAAACCAAATAAGTATTTTATAAGGCATATGTCTCAAAAAAATAAAAGTGAGATAATGACCCCATTCCTCAAACATCCTTTTTAGTTGTATGTCATTTATCCTCAGGTATAATGGTTTAATTTTTTTATTAATTTATATAATAAATATATTAAAATGTATGACATTTTATATTATCTTATTATATTACATTATCACATGGTTTTTAATAATCATTCATCATTTTCACTCTTTTGGGTGTTAATTGTCCAATTTCTCAAGTATGTTTTGACTAGTTATTTGTTGATCTGATTATATGTATAATGATATAATTAAACCATTCATGTAAAACATGATTTAAATATCATTAATATTTAGTATACATATATGTTTATAATTATCCATAAATATTTTATATAGAAAATGAAGTGGACAGTTCATGGAGCCGGTAGGCTGTACGTACCATAAACACTACATTCATTTATTTATTGCATTAAAACAACGAAAATTAAAAAATATACATTTATATTAAAAATTATTTTATCATTTACATTTAATATATACCACATATATTTCTTAAATATATCCTTTATAGGTTCTATTTATAGTGTTAAAAAATCATATCACTTTGAGGAGGCGGTAGTCCCCATTTCAACAAACCATGTTATCGTATTTACATAAAATTTAAAGAATAAGGGTATGTGTTATATTATAATTATATTAGTATAAATAAAACATAAATATTATATATATCATATAAAAAATAATATCCATCATAATTCCCAACATTGAGAGGTGGTAAAGAAAAAATAATTGACATTATTTTGCAAGGGGGTAGTTTGTCAAACATGAATGGAAAATTTGTTAAGAATTGGATTGAAGTGTGTTTATATATGTTTATATATGTTAACATAAAAAAATTGTATATTGGATTATTGTTTCAATTTATAATCATTGAACAAAAACAATTGAGTGTTTTAAAGGAATAAATTAAATTAAAACATCTGTTGAAGAACATTATCTATTCTTTTGGTATCTAGTTTTGATGAAAAAAATAAATTCTATAAAATGATTATAATAATTTCTAAAAAACTAAAATAAAATTAATTTTTAGGAGAAATTTTTTTTAATCCTAATTTAAATCAATTGATAATTAAATGGTAATTTTGATTTATTTAGGAAAAAATAGATATTTAGTAGGATTTATATATATATAGTTATTCTTGTTAGAATATATTTAAATTTTGGTTTTATTTGTTGTTAATAGATCAATATATTGAAGAAATATTGTGATGAACCTTTGTGGTGATTAATTTGTGGAGACCAAAATTGTTTTTTTAAGAAGTTGTTTTTTTTCAGAAGAGGTTTTTTGATGAAAGTGATTCAATGAGTTAAAAAGTGTCCATGAGTTAGAAAGTTTTCATAATTTCTATAGCAGTACTGTAGTGCTATTGTAACAGTGGTGGCGCTGTTCATCAGTGGGTACTGCAAAGGATGTAGGACATTGTAGCATCGGTGGGTACTATAACAGCAGGGTTACTGATCACAGAATGGGTCTTGGGTCAAAAATTTTGGACTACGGGCTTTGATGTGGGATAAATTCTCACTGGGACTTTTTGATATGTAATGGATCACCGTATACCAAGTTAAAAGAGGTACTTTCTTTGCTTTAATAATAAAATGAGGCTTCGGCCCCAACCATTAAAAAAAGTCCAAAAATCAGAACTAACTGACATTTTTGGAAAAAATCATATCAAAAATTCGGGGCAAATAGGATCCAGAGTTAAGAGAAAATCAGATCTACAATTTTTAGAAACATTATAAGAAAATGAGTTATATAATTATGAGAAAACTGTATCCAAAATTCTAAGAAAATCAGAACCTGAATTTTGAACAACATTATAAGAAAATCAGATCCTAAAGTATATGAAAATTAGATCGAGAATTCTGGGCAACATTCTGGGGCAATATGATCCATAATTCTGAGCATCATTTGGAGCATATCGGATACTGAATTATGAGATAATTTGATCCATCATTAATTTTTTTTATTCTTTTATAATATTTTAGTTCTCATAAATCATATATCTTTTGTAAAATATATGATAAAAGCTAATATGAAAGAAAAAGTTAGGAAAGATAATTTTTTAATGATGATGTTTTTGAGATTAAGGAAGAGAAATATATTTCTCACGAAAAATATCATTCTTTATAAAATATCTTTCTCATGAAAAAGATTTTTCATTTGAATGTGATACAGCTCAAGAAAAATATCATGCTAAATAAAAGACCTTTCTAATGGAAATGATCTTGATCAAAAAAAATATCTTTCTCAAGAAAAATTTCATTCTTAATAAAAAATCATTCTTAATAAAATGATCTTTATCAAGAAAATATATTTCTCAAGAAAATGATATTTATCTTGAAAATAGACCCTTTTGATGAAAAAGATCATTCTCAAGGAATGATCTTGCTTTGGAAAACTATCTTCCTTGGTAAAATGTCTTGCTCAAGAAAATGATCTTACTCATGAAAAATATCATTCTCAAGGAAATGTTTCATATAATCATTTTTATATAGGAAAATTATTAATACATAAAAAGCCTGTCAATAATGTTTGAAGAATTAATTAAGTCAAAGGAAGATAAAAAAAATCAAGTACAATTGAATATTTTAAAAATGAATTGAATTATTCAAATATATATCTAAGATATTAGGTGAATTGATGATTGAAGATATTTCATTAAGCCATAATGCTTTTCAAAATCTCTCCTAAACCATTTTTAAGGACCCTATAAAAAGAGATCTAAGTAAATTTTAATTGGTGAATCTTGTCTTTTTAATCACTCTAGAACCATAATTTATAGGACATGTATTTAGTATCCAACCAAACATTTTGTTTCAGGTTGAATATAAGGAATTTTTCAGAATGAGGATCTAGAAGACTATTCAAGAGAAACATATTTAATTAGTGAATTATTTATGTTCTTGAAGAAGGAATAAGGGTGGAATTTGATTCATCTTACTTGTGTATAAGGTAAAGACATTGTTATGTAGGTCAAAATATAATAAACAAATCAATGATTGTGACTATGGATGCCAACTGGTTTCTAAAAAGGATTGTTTTAGGAAGTGGATAACAAAAAGGATAGTTGGGTGTATATCTAAATATAGAAATAAATTTTCCATTGGGATTATACAATTGTTATTTCCATTTTCATTTTTATTCCATAATGAAGATAGTTATGGAATTCATGTGGGTGGGACTATCCAACAAGTAAAGGAATGGGTCTTCATACCGAACCTTATAAATATATTGTGATGCTTTCTCTTTATATTTGTTGCATGTGAAAGGTGATGTTGTTATTTATACATGAATGGATTGAAACTATAACAAGTTTTAGAGTTTAATAATGTTTTCATTAAGAGGTTAAGAAACATTCTTATAAATGTAAATGAAACCACTGATTCACTCCCAGTGTTTTTGATCCTATATAGGAAATACAATGGGTATTTCAGAAGGTTTCCACTAGAAGATCCATATTTGAGAATAGAGATCATCAATTCTCTAAACTATAATGGGGTTCTAGTTTTCAATGGAATAAACTATCAAACCATAAAAGATAGAATGCATCCATATTTTTTCCATTGGTTAGGATGTTTTGGATGTTTATATAGATGAGTTTTCTGTTCGTATTGAGAATACTCCTCTTATTACTGCATATATGAAAAATAATTAAAATGATAGAATACTTAAAAAACAAATTCTATGGTAACTTATTCAATGTGATTTTTATAGTATAATGGGATTTATAACCAATAATAATATTTTAGATAATATAAAAACCATTTATTAAGAAAATATAATGGTGAAGAAGAAAAAGATACAACTCTAGAGGCTAAAATATAAAGAAATGAAAAAGGTTGAGAAGGAACTAATTGTTGTGTTCTTTATAAGGGTAATTGATATTGTAAGCATAATAAGATGTCTTGGGGAAAATTTGAAAGATTCAACTATTTTTTAAAAGAACTTTAGAATTTTTCTTGAAAATATTAATTCTAAGGTTTCATCTTTGGAAAATATATATCCTGAAACTCTATCTCTAGATAATATATATAGTATTGTCATTACGTAAGAAATGATAAGAGAGAATGTTGTGAGAAATAAAGACAAGTTTTATCATAAAATGGCCTTTAGGTCATTAATAAAATGTATAAAGAAAGATGAAGATGTTAATGAATATTCATATGATTCAGATTTTGATAAAAAATATGAATATTTTAATACAATTTTCTCCCCATTAAAACATATTCAATAAGGGAAAAGGAAAAGTAAAACTGTCAAATATTGGAATTGTTAAAGGAAATAACATATTGCCCAAAATTATCCTAGCATGAAATTTAGAGAATATGAGTCTGAAGATGATGATGAGAAACCTCAGAAACAAAATCGAAGGAAAGATAATGAAATATTTCAACATGAAAAAAAGAACAAAATTTATATTAGTGTAAGAAAGAAGATCGATTCCTCATCTTATGATTAATATGATCATCAACTCAACTTTATTGATCAATTTGGAAATATATGTGATTCATCTAGAGATAATTAAGAGAATAATGAGATTACTAAAGTGGAATAGATTCTCAAAAAAGGTTCCGGAGAAAGAAATTGAGTAGAATACTCAACTAAATAATGAAATAAAAAATTTACAGAAATATGTTAAATCTAAAACATTTATGAATGTTGAGATTACAAAAATACTAAAAATTTATGAAGAAATGATATTTGATAGCGAGAATCTCAATTATATTTAATCTACACTTTTTGATTAATGTAAACAGAACATATTGAGGGTAGCTGAATCTGAAAAAATCATAGAAGTTATGAAATGTATGTTGTCCAAGAAAGAAGAAGATTTTTTTTAAAAAAAATAAGTGAATATTAAAACAATAATTGAGACAAAAATAATAATAAAAAACTTCACCAAGTCTATTTATGTTAATGTAGAAAAATCTTAAAGAAGGTGAAAATAAGAGTTTAAAAAAGTTGGTTTGTGAAAAAAACATCTTTTATTAAGAATGATTGAGATTCTTCTAGAAAGTATAATTCTGAGAATTGTTGTTCATGATTTGTGATTAAACCACAACAACAATGTTCTTATTGGTTTTAATCTAAATATTAAAGATCATGATTCATATGTAATAATTGGAGTTGTGGATTTTTTGAACAAAGCGCTTATTCATATGGGTATAACATGCCCATGCCTATAAATTTGCATTAATCAAGATGGGTCTATGATGTGGAAAGAAGATAAAATGTTCCAAAATATTTTGTGAAACCAAATAAGTAAACTCAAAAGATAATGAAATATGATCATTTTAAGAAGATAAGTATATTATGAAAGAAGAGTATGTTATGGAAGTGAAGGAAAAACAATATTATAAATTCAAAAAGAAAGAGTTCATAGTTATTTAGAGAGAGCAAGATGATATAGAAAGAAATATAGAAGAACAACAAAAATCAGATAAAGTAAGAGGGAATAAAAATATATATGATTATGTGAGAAACATTGATAAAAATGTTTCAATAGATTATTGGTTGAAAATTCATAAAATGTTTTTAAAGATGTGAGAAAGAAGGTCATGTTACTAAAACTTGTTTTACTATCATGCTGAGACAAAAATATGGGATGAAAGTGTTTCTACAAAATCATTTTAACCTAATGTTTAATAAGAATGAAATTATTTTATTTCATATTTAGAAAATTATACAAATTAAAAGAAACCTGTTACAAAATATATGAATGATGATTAAAAAGAAGAAAATATAGCCAATGAAAAACCCAACAAGAATAAGATGAAAAAATAAAGACTAAGAGAATACACTTAGCATGAAATTTTATTTTAATAATCTATGAGGTTCCTCCTTATTAAAAAATTATTTATTTTCACATACTTGTATGTAATTAAAGGAGTTGAATTTAGGAAGACATTGTTGATGAGAATATTACAATTCTTAATAAATTAACAATGTTTTGAAATAGTTTTTTTGAATGTTATGATGAAAAAACTGAACATTATGATATGTTTGTTGAGATGCGTTCAAGTTATTTTTTCTAAAATAAATTTTTTTCAGGTTTTCCCAAGAAATGTGAATGTTGAAGGAAATTTAAAAAAGAATAACATGAATATAGTGTAATTGAAAACATTGATAAACTTGATTATACACACTTGTTTTATAAATTAATTTTTCCACATTGACTTAGTGTTTTTAAGTTAAAGTCACTTTATTAAGAAACTCATGTAATACTTATGTTATTCTGAATAATAGTTTGATTTTTTATAGATAAAATTACCAACATATTGAAATGAGATATTTTTTAACGAAGTAAACATGTCATGATGACCCCTTTGAATTTTATTGTCAATAAGGGGGAGATAAAATATTAAAGGGTGATAAAAGAAACATGGAGGAGAAAATTTATGGGGGTGGGAAGAAAATAAGACATAGAGAATAAAATGTGAGAAAATAAAAAATTGAAACTTATTATTTTGAAAAGGCTAAGTGTAGGTATTCATGTTGACTATATGTATTGAAGTTGGTATTGAAAAAACACAAAGGGGGAGATTTTGGGACCCCAGTTATGTTTTGGTAGTATTTTTTGTCTATAGATCAATATGTTGAATAAATAATGTGAAGAAGCTTTGTGGTGATTATGTTGATGAGAGAAAAAATATTGTTGAAGAAGTTGTTTTGTTGATAAAGATTTTTTTTGAAGAATGTGATGTCAAGAGTTAAAATGTTTTCATATTTTCTAATTAATGTCTAATAATACTTACTAATGTTAATTTTCATACAAATCATGAAAAGATTCATGATAAATGCTATTAAAGAAATGGTTGAGAGGTTTGAAGAATTTCTTAGAGAATTTTCAACAAATCGAAGTCAAGATGTTATAGAAATAGGTTTCAAGAAGTCCAAGAAATAAAAACTGGGTGACATTCTATAAAAATTGGATCAATAATTCTAAGAAAATTGGATCAAGAATTCTGACAAAACCTGAACCAGAAATCAGGGAAAATCAGTTCTAGAATTCGGAGCAACATTCCTATAAAATCGAATCTATAATTCTTAAAAAATCATATCCATAATTTTATGAAAATTGGATCTTGAATTATGAGAAACATTTTGAGAAAATCATATTAAGAAGTCTGAGAAGATCAGATCCAAAATTCTAAGAAACATTCTGATAAAATTTGATCTTAATTTCTGAGAAACATTCTAAGCATATTAAATCCTCAATTCGTAGATAATCTGATCCATCATTAAATCAGACGATTCTGTTATGATATTGAAGTTCTCCTAAATCGTAAGTATGTGTTGAAGATTTTGATACAATATTTATGAAAGTAAATGTGAGGAAATCAAAAATTTTAATGAATATGTTGATAAAATTTAGTTAAAGAAATGTCTTTCTTAAGAAACAATCTTACTCAAGAAAAAGAACTTTCTCAATTAAAGATATTCGTTATGAAATAGATCTTGCTCTATAAAATGATCTCACTCAAGAAAAATATCATGCTCAAGAAAAAAGACCATTCTTATAAAAATTACATTCGCAAGAAAAAGATATTTCTCAATAAAATATCACTTTTACAAAAAAAGATATTCCTCCAGAGAAATATCTCCCTCAAAAAAAGATCTTACTCAAGAAAAATATCTTCCTCAGGAAATGATCTTTCTCAATAAAAATATCTTAATCAAGAAAAAGTTCATTTCTAAGGAATTGTTTCTTAAAGAAAACATTCGTTTTTCATGGAATGGTTTCTTACAAATAAATTATTTCAGGAAAGCTTGAAGTTTAGTTGAAGTAAATAGATGATTTTAAAATAATGTATATTTGAATATTTGAAAGATTAATTAAATGAGTCAAATATATATTCTAGATTTTAGAATAATTAACTATTTAGTAAATTTATTTAAGTATGAATTGTTTTTGTAATCCCACCCAAATCATTTTTGAGGTCCCTATAAATGGATATTTGTGTTAATTTTTATGAGTGACTCTCGATAGTTCAATCACTCGTGCTCTGAAATTTTAAGGAATGGTATTGATTATCCAACCAAACATATTTTCAGGTTGATGGTGATTGATTTTTTTGGACATAGGATATGGAAGACAATTCTGGACCAACATATTCCTTATGTTAACTATAGATATTTTTGAATAAGGTACACAACTACATTTTTATTCTGCTTACTTGTAGATAGGGTGATGACGTTCTAATGTAGAACAGAAAAGAATCAAGAATTTGAAGCTTGTGAGTGGTGATGCTTAACAACTACTGAAAAGAACTGCTTGGGGAAGTGGCTACTGGAAAGGATTGTTGGGGGTAATAAAAGTAACATCTGGGATCCGGTTACCACACAATGGGTTCCCCAAACCTGATTGGTCACATGGCCTCAAGATTATTTTCCCAAACACTAGAGGCTACCAACTATCAGTGAGGGCCTAGGACTTATAGTGGGGAAACTATTCCATCATTTGTCAATGTGTAGCAGAGAGAAAATAAATATAAAAATACAAAAGCAGAAGCAGTAAACAATATAAACCTGAAATGGTCAACATAACTAAAGTAAAAGATAACCAACATTCATATATATATGATGATGCAACATGTCACTAATTCTAAGAAAGCAGCCAAAACAAGATACCTTGTAATCAGATACAATTTTTCACAAGGAACAAAAGTACAAGAAATAGATCCAAAATAGTGCAACATGAACTCGGTAGCATCACAAGCCTAAGATCAGTCCCATGATCTTCTACTCCTCTATGACAATCATGTACCTATGTAGGGACTCTTTCCCTTATCAACAGCGACAACAATATAATCTTTCAGGGCCCAAGACATTACCCAAACATGGTGTGAGAAACAAATCCCAGTAGGCAACCACCAATGGTCAATTCCTAACTGTCATTGAAAATGTGCAACAACAGTGTGCAATAATGAAATGTTGTAAACAAAGTAGTACTCAAAATTAACCATTCATAATAGTTATATTTCCATTTTAATAATTATTTAACAATTAAATATAATTGAATTATGAGTTTTCTTGAGACTCAGCCCCGACAGACAATATCCTATAAAATTACATTGTAGAAATCAAAACATGCTATATAACAGGTAAAAGATAGTAAATGTAATACCAAGACTATGCTTTAGCTTGGCTGGTATAACCTTAGAAAACACCATAGAGAATATTCAAGGTAAACATTTTCTGCAGACATGCAAGTCCTTACCCTTAGGTAAACAGAATGGAAACCGTCAGGTGACTTCCTTCAGGCATAGCGAATATTGTCCTTAGGCATAAGAAATATTTCCCTCAGGCATGGAACCTACTACCCTCAGGCATAAAATATGTTTCCTTTAGGCAAAAAAAAATTCCCCTAAGGCTAAAAAAATTCGCACAGGGGTGTCCTGGACAAACAACTAAACAATGGTACCGCACCCTTAGGCTGGCATTGAATCAAAGCAACAATCCCAACCAACAGTTTGAACATAATCAACAGATTACCTATGCAATTGTAGGTATCTAAATAGTCAAGGCCTCAGTCACACGACACCCCGAACATGGGAACGTGGTACAACAATACAAAAAATCAACTCGACAATTGGAGTCAACACAAGACCAGCAACCTCAATCTCCTATGATCGATATACATGAAAGGAACCCCCCCCCCCCGAATCAACCAAGAACGACGTAGATCTGAGATAAAATATTACACATTCAAACGAAAAAAACATCCCTTCGGTAAAGAATTGGAATTATAGGTTCAAGAAGAGATAATATCTCCCACGCGTGGTTCAAACATGATTGAAAGTGGAGGAATCGTAGTCCTGGTGAGAATTCGGGAGAACCTCCAAGCCTTAGCTTCCTCTACCGCAGCTCCAAGTTTGTTCTGTGCCTCATCTACTGAATGAGAAGGCTACTACCTATTTTTAATGAAAAAACAAAACTACAAGGTGTGTACTATCAATTACACAATGTGTAATTAATATTTTTTTAACTATACCACTAGAGGCTTATTTCCACCACCCCATTATTCATCTATCAACTTGATTACACGGCATGTACTATCGTTCCTCTGGCGGCTACCTTAACCTCTTTACTATTCACCTACCGACTAATTGCACGACAAGTATTACTAAGTACATGGGGTATAGTTAGTTTTTTTACCCATAATCGCTGACAAGCCTACACACCCTGTATACTCATCCCACACGGCCAAACTACATAGTGGGTGGAAAAATTACAGGGCTTGTACCCATAAATTTGGGATTCTTCACACATTTCCCCTGTTTTTTCAAAAACACTTAAGGAAAAGTAAATGATGAAACCTGTACCTCAATAATAAAAACCGGGTTCTTACAAACGTTCCCCCTTAAAGAAATTATCCCCTGAATTTCCCATTAAATGGTGTTAAAGATAAAGCTGAGAACAAATCTATTCATAGAGCACAGACATCGGTTTCCCGCTCCCAGGTTTCATCCTACACTCGGCCATGCTGCCATAGCACTCGTACGAGAGGAACTGACCAGCCTCAGAGAACCATTGGGCTTCTATCAACAATACGAATCAGATTATCCATAAGGATGCATCAACTTGAAGCTCAACCTCCTTAGTCTTAAAAACAGGAGATGGGTCTATGTGATAACAGTGCAACTGAGATACGTGGAGGACGTCATGCATCTCCCGATACCTCTGTGGTAACTTCAACCGATACGTAACTGGCTCAACTATCTCCAGAATCTCAAACGGCCCTACACACCTCGGTGAAAGTTTACCCTATCTCCTAATCCTCCAGTGTCCCATCCTCAGTTAAAAACTCAAGAAAACATGATCCTCGACCACATACTCCGTGGGTCTTCTATGGTGATCAGCCTAAGATTTCTGACGAGACTGTGTAGTAGCCAACAGCTTCTGAACCAACTGGACCTTCTCTGAATTATCCTACATGAGAGGTGGACCTAGTAAAGCTTCCTCACCAACCTCCAACCAGCACAAGGGTGATCTGCATGGCCTACCATATAAAGCCTCGTAAGGTTCCATCTCAATAGTTTCCTGAAAAATATTATTGCAGGAAAACATGGCCAGGGGTATGTGCTTCTCCCAAGAGCCACCAATGTCAAAAACGCAAGCACACAACATGTCCCCAAGCACCTGTATTGCATGATCTGATTGGCCATTGGTCTAAGGGTGGTATGTTGTGCTCCTAAGCACCTATGGACCCAGTTCCCTATGAAAAATCTTCTAGAAACAAGAAATTAAAAGGATGTCCCTATCTGAAATGAGAGAATGTGGGACCCCATGAAGACGTACTACCTCTCAGATATAAAAGTCCATTATCTCGTCAACACCGAAGGTCTCCTTTAACGGAAAAAGGTGAGATACATTCTTAAGTATGTCTCCAACAATCCAGATGGCATTATTTCCTTGATGTGATCATGACAACTCATTCACGAACTCCATCACGATGTCATCCCATTTCCACTCCGGAATGGGTAACGGTTGTAACAGTTCGGTTGGCCTCTGATTCTCTGCTTTCACCTGCTGACAGGTGGAACATCATAAAACAAAAACTACTACCACTCATTTAATACATGTCCACCAATAATAATGTCTCAAGTCAAGGAACATTTTTGGTAACCCCCGGGTGCACTGCCCAATATTAAGCATGAAACTCCCACATCAACTCCTCGTGTATATCCCCTGAAACCTACACTCATCTATGGATACACAGTACATCATCATCTCCTTTCATCCAACTAGGTGGTGGGTCCTCACTTTCAACCAACTCTTGTAGACCTCGTCCTTCTGAATATAATAGTTGTCTTTTCCACACTCTATCTAGTAGGGCAGAAGTCACAGCAAATCATGAAAGATTGGTTCGCCCCTGACTATTTTGCACCTTCAAATGCATCTTAGAGAACAAATCCATAAGCTACCACTCACCACTGGCCTCCTACACTTCCTGTATCTAAGTCCTCGTACTCAGTGCATCAGCTACAACATTACACTTAACAGGTGTATATGCAAGATCGAAGTCAAATGACTAAAGGTATTCAACCCACCTTCGCTAACTCAAATTCAAGTCACGGTAGGTAAAGATGTATTTAAAACTTTTGTGGTCCATAAACACCACAAAATTTTATCCAAATAGACAATGTCTACAAAAATGTAACACATGGACAAATTCAGCCAAATCGAGATCATGCATCGGGTAATTCCTCTCATGTGGCCTCAACTACCAAGACCCGTACACAACTACTTGATCACCCTTCATCAATACTGCTCCTAGCCCAATACCTGATGCATCATAGTAAATTGTATTGCTCTTCCCATGACCTAGAAGTATCAGGATTTGTGTTGATGTCAACATTCCCTTCAGATCTTGAAAGGCTGTCTCTCAAGATTCTATCCAAATGAACATCTTACCCTTCTAATTCAAACATGTCAATGGCACTGCTAAACAGGAGAAGTGCTGTATAAAACACTTGTAGTAACCATCCAGCCCCAAGAAACTCCGTATTTCGAACACGTTCTTAGGCTGTTCCAAGGAAACTAATTCTCTCACTTTCTCTAGGTCTAACGAAACTCCAACCCTTGAGATAATATGACCGAGGAAGTAAATCTGGTCCATCCAAAAGTGGCACTCTGAGATCTTAGCCTATAAATGATGCTCTCTTAGTGTACTCAATACAATCTTAAGGTGGGTAGCATGGTCATGTCGAGTGTGAGATTACACCAAGATATTGTCCATCAAGACTACCACAAAAGAATCCAGATATGGGTAGAAGACATGATTCATCAGATCCATTAAAACTGATGGCGTGTGCTTAAGTCTGAACGGCATGACCAAGTACTTGTATAGACCATATCTACTCTGAAATGATATAAGTGGTATGTACAATGTTCTAATGCACAACTGATGATATTCGGATCTTAAGTCAATCTTTGAGAACACTCTTTCTCCTCAAAGTTGATCAAAAAGATCATCAATCCTTGGTAAGGTATATCGGTTCATAAAAATTAACTATTTCATCTTCTGATAATCCACACAATGTTTGAGGGTACCTTCTAATAATCCATACAAATTATGAGGGTAATGTACACCTTCATCGTAAATAGCACAGTCAAACCACAAGGAGAAGTGATGGTTTGGATGAAACCCTTTCCGTGTATCTCCTTTAAATTCATCTTGATCTCCTTCAACTCTGTTGTAGTCATCCTATAAGGAGGAATAGAAACCGGTGTCACTCCTGGCACAATATCAATAAAGAAATCCACCTATCGCCCTAGAGGTAGATCTGAAAAGTCATTTGAGAAGACATCCCTGAAATGATTAAACCCTGGAGGGAAATCCTTCTGACACGTTCCCCGGTCATCCAGATATAAACTCGCAATTTGGGTTGTCAATCCACCTTACCCATGATGCTTGGGTACAGATTGGCTCGCATAGACATCCCATTCTCCCTTGTATAGAAACTCTCTTCCCTCCGGTGTCGTAAAACTCACCATGTGATGATAGAAATCAAAAAATTCTTGAAAGCGTACCTACCAGTGCATCTCGAGAATGAAATCATATCCCGTCATCTTTAAGACATAGAGGTCCCATAGAAAGTGACACCCACCAACCTCTTAGGGGAACTCCATGCATGGACGCACACCTGTGGTTCTAATTCACAACATAATTTCTAGCGTCATGATATCAGAAGAAGAAGAAGAAACACAGAGCCCACGAATCTTCACAATTGGCACAGATATAAAGCTATGTGTAGCACCAGTATCAAAAAGTACCGAAGATAAAATAGAAGAAACTAAAACATTATCTCTAACAGTGCATGGTCTAGGATCCTGATAATGTTGTGTATGTTGCACTGTATATGTTGGCCCAGTGTCACAACCCTGTGACACACCCTGGCTACCCTAAGCCGGCCCACCCTGCTGTCTATGAGATCCTGGTGTCTAGATACCACAGTCATGACCACCACCTCAGCATGAATGTACTGACGTATTCCAATTCCCTGACTGGTAAGAAGCTGTCGGTCCTACTCCAGCACACAGAGTCTACACATAACTCCTCCCACTAGTCACTAGGGGAAACACTATGATAAAATGCTGAAGATAACCCATCTTTCCACAAGCTCGGCACTCCACTGGATCATGTGGACACTAACGTCTCTTGTTGCCCTCTTTACCACGCTAGTATCACATCACCTAGCCACGTGAAGAATTATTTCTAGCTAGTACTACCACCGTGAGAAAAATCTATCTGCCTCTTCCTCTTCCCAGTAGAAATAGTACCAGAGACCGGTGCTTAACTTCCCTGGTCTGCACCGCTAGCTTCCCACAGGTTCCACTTAGTAATCAATGACTAGAACACAATATCATGAAATGTAGACAACGCGAAAAAATTCACCAATGCTCAAATTTCATATCGAAGACCATCTTCAAAGTGTCTAGCCCTCATCATCTCATCACGCCCAAGAACATGTGCAAAAAACTATAGCTCAGTGAAGCGGGATGAATAGTCCATCACTAACATGGTTCCCAACAGTAGATTCATGAACTATCAAGCTCAATTTTTCCTTAGCATCTCTGGGAAGAAAAATTCATAGAGGACTGCTTGAAAATCATCCCACGCTATGTCTCGGTGATGTTCTATCTTGGTGGTAACATCCCACCATATCTTGGAAGAATCATGTTGTATGTATGTAGCGAACTTGACCCTCCTCCTTGGAGGCGTCTCTAGATGCTTAATGATCATCTAAATAGAACTGATCCATGACTCTACAGCCTATAGTCTGATATCCCTTAAAAATGTAAGCGGATGATGCTGTTAGAATATACGTGTCATCTCTACCATAGATATGGAAACCGGCAGTGCTCCTTGAAAGGTATTCATAAACTGCATGAATCCTTCATAGAATTGTTCGTTTATACCTGCATTTGGTGTAATTGTTGGTGTTGTATCTGGAACTACGGGAGGATCCATCGGTAGCCCATGGCCTACTATCTCTAGAGTATATTTGTCACCACACTCTTGGTGAACAACTCACGGTCATCTCGATGGCACAGCTCTACAAGGTCAAAAAAATCTTTAGATCAATATCATCAATGACTAAGAACTGGAAATGTAAGAAGGGAAAGGGAGAAAGAAGACATTCAAGTTTTACAAAACAAGAATACATGATGTTTATAATAACTACATATTCTGTTCCCATAAGTTTTTCACACTGGCATGTACTTCTTCCAGAACTGGTCGTGTAACACCCCGAACACATGGCGTGTTGTCCTTACACACAGCGTGTACATGAATCTTCTTTCCCTACTCTATTACTTCTACACGGCTAAGCCACACGGCTCTCCTTAGAACAAAGTTACATGGTGTGTTACACTCGCACATACCATGTACACCACCCTATTTCCCTAGCCACACGGCCATGTCCACACAGTCTCTCACCGGTCATGACTACACAACATGTCCCATAGGTACATGGCGTGTACTATATAGGCATTACCAACCCGTGTTGTTCAAGAAACGGCCGGATACATGGCTCACACTACACGGTGTTTTCCAGAAGGAAATGGCATGTGCTTGAGAATATAACACTGGATCATGTTTTTAACTACACGGCTGGATCCCAAGATTACACTACACGACATGTTCGAAATTAAAATGACGTGTATAAGCTATGATTTATTTGTTCATGTTGTTAGTCACATTGGTAGACATAGGTTCAAACCTACACGACGTTTACAACTAGTACATGATGTGTTTCCCCAAGATCTTCCATATCTTGTTTCTATACCCACACGGCCTATGACACAGTTCAAGACGACACAGAATGTATATAAGGTACATAGTGTGTACGTTAATTTTTTTTCATTTCTTCCCAAACAGAATTGTATACATCATGTAGTCAAAACGACACGGCATGTATTCTGGGTTTTTCTAGATAGTAAGCCTTAGAAACTACTTTGGTGTCTATAAAACCACTGAAACAAACACTAAAGTACTAATTTCTGATCTATGAGGGACCATACTCCCCATGAACAAAATATTCACATCTTATACCTGTTATAACAAAGTAAAAAAGATGACGATCAACCAAATTTTGGTAAATGAGGGCCCATACCCTCAAGAACCAATGTTTGGAATTCATTGAAAAAATATTACATAACAAAACCCTATAAAATAACATTTATTTTTATCAAGACATCTATCACAACAACATGAATTTTCAAGCACCACATCTATCACAACAATATAAAATTTCTAATGCACCTACATGGCATGTAAACTATACATGGAATGTGATTCTAATATGGGTCTAAATGATGCATTAGATGGAATTCCCTCATCTCATCGGGTTGCATTTAAATAGAACCCACGTATAAAATATAAACATCACACCACAAGTGTGTCACCCAACATTGAAAATCAAATCAACTGTAAAATTGAAAAATATAAAAATTGAAACTAAATGAGGTAGATTTGTTTTTCCCTATACACGGGTTAGCTAATCCCAGTCATAGATTATTACCAAGTACATATTCCATCATATCCCCATCAATGGATCCAAACAGTAATTCAGGAGAAAAGATTGCCTCTAATACCACTTTGTAACACCCTGGGTCTGGGTGCCACACAACGGGTTCCCCGAACCCTGTTGGTCACATGACCTCAAGCGGATTTTCGTAAATGCCAGAGGATGCTGACTATCAAAGAGGGCCTAGGACTGATAGTGGGGAAACTATGCCCTCATTTTTCAAAGTGTAGTACAACGGAAATACTTATAAAAACAAAAAAGTAGAAGCAGTAAACAATATAAACCTGAAATGGAAAATGGAACTAAAGTAAATGATAACCAACAGTCATATATATATATATATGATGCAACATGTCACTAATTATAAGAAAGAATCCAAGCCATGATACACTGTAATCAGATACAATGCAACACAAGGTACAAATGTATAAGAAATAAATCCAAAACAGTACAACAGGAGCACAGTAGCATCGTAAGCCTAAGCTCAGTCCCATGCTCTCCAACTCCTCTATGACAACCACATACCTGTGTAGGGACTCATTCCCTTAACAACACATGTAACAAAATAATCAGTTTGGGCCCAAGACATGACCCAAAAATGGTGTGAGAAATAAATCCCTGTAAGAAAGCACCAATGGCCCATCCCCAACTGTCAGTGTAAATGTGCTATAGAGGTGTTCAATAATGAAATTTAGTAAACTATGATGTACTAAAAAGTAACTATTTCTTCCAGTTATATTTCCTTTTTAATAATTATTTAACAATTAAATATAACTAAATTATCAGTTTTCTTGAGACTTAGCCTCAGCCAACAATCTCATATATAGTGCCACAACAGAAATCACAACAGGCTATCTAACAGGTAAAAGATAATAATATTAATACCAAGCATGTGCTTTATCATAGCAGGTACAACCTATGAAAACACCATAGGGAATATTGAATGTAAATTTTTCCCTCATACATACAAGTCTCTACCCTAAGGTAAACAGAATCGAAACCCTCAGGTGACTGCTCTCAGGCATAACGAATATTTTCCTTAGTCATACAAAATATTTCCCTAAGTCATGGAAGCTACTGCCCTCAGGAAAAAAATATGTTGCCTCAAGCTAAACGAAATCCTTCCCTCAAGCTAAACAAAACAATGCCCTCAGGATTTCTATAAGAAAATCATGTAACCTTGTCAATCCCAAAGCATAAGCAATAAATTTATATATATTTCCACTCATGAAAACTCAAAACATTCTATAATCATGGGATACCCATGGGTACCTTGGCCAAATGGCTAAACAAGGGGACCGCACCATCAGGGTGGACCTAGATCAAAGCAAAGATCCCAAACTGCAGTTTATACATAATAAATAAATTATCTTTGAAATTCTAGGTATCTAAACAGTCAAGGCCTCAGCCAAACGACACCCCGATCATGGGCGCGTGGCACAATGGTACACAAAATCAACTCAAAAGTTGGAATCAACAAATGGACTCCAACCTCGATCTCTTTTGATCGATATACATGAAAGGTGCCCCCCAAAACAACCAAGAATGATGTAGATCTGAGATACATGATTACCCATTCGATCCCAAATAACATTATTTAGGGAAATAATTGGAAGGAGAGGTTCAAGAACAGAGAAGATATCACCTACGTGGTTCATACATGATAGACAGTGGAGGAATTGGAGTCCTGACGACAATTTGGGTGCTCCTACAAGCCTATGATTCCTCTCCCATAGCCCTAGGTACATTTTATTCCTCATCTACCGAATGAGGAGTCCACTGCATGTTTTTAATGAAAAAACCTAACTACACGACATGCACATGTACTCTCAAGTACACAGCGTGTAATTTCAATTTTTGTAACTGTTCCACTGGCTGTTTCTTTCCACCACCCCATTGTTCATCCATCGACGTGATTACATAGCATGTATTACCAAATACACAGCATATACTATCGTTCCACTGGTAGCTACTTTCACTACCATAATGTTCAACTTCCGACTGATTACACGGTGTGTATTACTAAGTACATGTCGTGTGGTTAGTTTTTACACCATTAATCACCGACAAGCCTACAAACCATGTATACTCATCCTACATAGCCTATGTACATTGCGTGTGGATAATGTACATGTCATGTACCCATAAATTTTGGATTTTTCCCAAATTTCCCTTGTTTTCTCAAAAATACTTAAGGAAAAAAGGAAAATATGAAACCCGTACATTAATAATAAGAACTGGGTTCCTACAATAACCAACTATAGAAATAATTTTACTATATGGATTTTATAATTTTTATTTACTTGTACGATTGTGTTCTGGAAAAAAGAAACTGAATGAATACATGTTGGAGGGACTATCCAAAATGGAAATGACAAGGTATTTATACCAAACCTAATAAATATCATGTTCTGCCTTCTTTTTAAATTTGATTCATGGGAAAGTTGAGGTTGTCAGTTATACATGAGGGGATCATAACACTGACCAGATTCAGTGGCCTTAACAGTTTTTGTTAAAATGTTAAGCAACATTCTTATAAAAGTAAAAGGAACCACTAATTTACCCCCCACTTAGTGGTCTTGATCCTACATGAGAAATACAATTAAAATTCATAATCATCGATTCAATGGCTATATTATAGCTTTAAATTTTAAATAATAATGTTGTTTGGTTCGTTAAACCTCGGTATTTGTTGATGTATAAGATATCAAACAATTTTTTTTAAATCATGGGGAATTACATTCTCTAAAATTTAATAATTTAAATCATCGTATTTTAAAACAGATCTTGGTAATTGATGGTTTTAAATGTGAAAATACCAATGTATAAAACCCACATTATATAAGCACTATGATACAGTTCATCTAGAAAATGAATGTATGGGAAACAAGGAGACCACTGCATTCTTGTACATCAACTATAAAGATACAAAAAAAGTTATCTATTTTGAGAAATATTTGATATATATAGATGTCATAATAGAAATAGAAATATAATAATTTCATATTTTAAAATTTCATGCTTTAAAAAACTATAGTATGATATATTGAATATGGATTTTGAACATATGAGGTCAAAATAATCATAGAATGAGTTTTGGATATTCTAATTTAGAAATAGTATTTTATAGAAAATACAGTATTTAAATGTTTTTAATTTTATTTATACTATTTTTTTATAATATGTGTAATCTAATAGGTGTTGAATTTTTTTATATAAATCAATTTAAGATCAATTGGAGGTAAATGAGATATTTTTCCAAAAATATATTTTAAAAGAATAAAGTCATACCATTAAAAAAATTAAATAATCTTTAATAATGAATTATTTTCATTAAATTTATAGAATATATATATATATATGAATTTAAATCCATATAATGATTATTACTTATCATATAGTCAATTTGATATCATCTTATTCTTTAAAAAATAAGTCTTTGATAAACCATTTTTTTATCAAATTTTGTTGGTTTATTGTAAAATTAAATTATACCACTTATTTAAATTAAAAATGATAAAATGGATTCCATATTTGGAATCAGAATAATAAATATTAATAATAATTTCAAAATAAGTTTTTTCATAATTAATAGAACAACCAATAAAAATTAATTACTATATGTAAGGTAAAAACGAGTTTTTTGGGGGTCAATAAAAAAGACAAGGGTTAAAATTACAAAAGAAAATTAGAAAAACTAATTGGATGGATTCATTTAGACCATAAAACTATCAAATTTTAATATGAGCCATTTTGGAGCAATTTTTCCATTAACATGACTTAATATTAATTTAATACATTAAAAAATTATAATTGGTCCAGTCACCTCAATTATAAAAGGGAACCTTATACCCTCCCTTATTCACAGATAATGTGACATTTAGATCAACCAAAACTAGAAAAATAGGTTTCTAAAATCCTTACCCAAATTATATAGATTATTTTCTTCCAAAAATAACAACCTTATGGTTCTTAATATGATACCCAAATGATTTTTTTCTATTTGATGGTAATTGTCTTCACAAGGATATTATTTTACCGTATTATTTTACCACACTAGACTTGGAATTAACAATTTAAATAAATTAAAAAATATATATTACATTTATTTAGTGGTTATTATTTTATTCAATAATATTTATCCATATACTTTTCCATCATATGGGAAACAAAACTATCACATGTGTGTAAAGCAGACAACCTCGTCATTAACAATTGCTATTTTTTCATCACTAACTCATGTGGATAGTCATGATGAATTAAATAATTAATAATAATAATTATGTCTTACTCTTTATTTCATAAAATTAATTTCATATAATTCATTAATCTTTCATTATATAAAGAATCATTTTTGTGGCATGTACATACGTACGAACCACCATATCCACATTGTAATGAGATTCATTTTCCTTGTCCAAATTTCATGAATCATTATAAAGATACATATAATGATTGAATATGATATTTATAACATTAATATAATTATTTTTATGATTGAAATATATACTATGAATAATAAATTGAACTTCTATGATAAATCATGCATGATAAAACAATGAAGTTAACACTTGAAACAATGGTAATAATGGAATATTATTAAACAAAAAGATGATAAGAAGTTATATGATGATAATATATTATATTATATAAATTAATAAAGTTTCGGTGTAAATTAATAACATTCTTCAAACTATTATAGTTGAATATAATGAATTTTCAACTCAATATAAGCATCAGGTATGTGATTTCGTATAAATGTCCACACCAATGAGACATATATGGTATTATGCACTTATTTACTTTTTTTGTTTATATACATCACAATTAAAATATTTAGAATAAATAAATATTTATTCACATTGATAATAAATTCATTAATGTTTCTCTCTTAAGAGGAATGATTAAAATAAAATAGGACTTTATTTCTATTTTTAACAGGAATCAATTTTTTTTCATGTCTAAATTTATCAAAATTTAGTTTACAAAATTCATTTTTATGTACTAAAATGAATTATCAATGATATATTATAATATAATTGGATATTTAATAGTGTATAAAGGAATATATATCTTTTTCCCCTAAATATTCTTTTTCTGTAATTTTTTATTAAAAAAAATGAAAGTTTCTTTTTTACATATACGGTATTAATGGAATTTCCACTACCATAACCATTTCATGATATTTATATTAGTTTAAAATTTTCAATTAAATTATAAAATAAAACTATTCAATGAAAATATATTTTAATTTTTCACATCTTTTTTATTTTATTCTTTTAAATACATGGATTTATTAAAAACTAATATTTAAGATTAATTTATGGTTATGTTTTATCTCTTATTAATTTCTGGCCGTTAACATTATCTTGAAACATTCATTTTATTATGTTCATTGGATATTAAATCTCTCATAAATATAGATTTTCTTTATGTCATAAATATGATTATTTTCAAAAATATATATAATTTCCACATATGGTATTTACGTTTAATGTTAATAGATTTCCAGGGGAAAAATGATATTTTATATTCATTACTCAATGTTTATAGTTTTTGAAAATTAATATTGTTTAAGAATTTAATTAATAATTAAACATATGATTAATTCGTTAGAGATGTGGGGATAGGTTGATCGTATAATTAATATTCTCTTGATGTATTTCCAGGTCTCATGGGGGAAATAAGATGGAAAAATTATATGGTTTTCATGTATACTTACATATAATTTAAATGGTCTTTTTGCAAGGTATTGATAATAGAGATATCATGATGTCTAAAAACATAATATCAAATACTACGTGTTTCCTTCATTTGGATTATTTTTTTACCCAATATATTTTTACATCGATATTATCTTGTAATTAATTTTTTACACATGTTATTGATTAAATATAAATTTTTTTCCAGTTATTTAGCTCACCATATTGATCAATCTTATTACTCATGATATATTTCAATATTTCTAACCCATACCTACCAGTTCAGATTAGACAAATTTTTTTCTTTTCTCATATATGAAGAATAATTCATTGAATGAGTTTGAGGATATCGGATTTTTCATATAAATATATTTTATTTTTTTTAATAATGTAATTTTGGGAATGATTTATGTATCTTGTTCTTCAAGAATACAAAATTTATTGGCCATTTGGGATGATATCACATATAATTTATACCAATGATGTAAATTAGAACCCAACTTTAGGATACTTGAGTTGGGGTTGTAACAATAGGAATATGGGGAATTTCATAGATAAATGTGATTATTAGAATGTTTTCACCTGATTTTAAATTAAGAGTTATGGATACCATCATTGTATAATAAGGATAAGGTTGGACAAAATTTTAAACGAATAGATACACTTTTTTCTAAGATTTTATGGTGATTATTAGTATTTTGGAGAACATTTATGGAAATAAAACCCTTTAGTTTAGTTTGTGGGTTAGTAAAAATTACCTTTTAAGAATTATTCTCTTTGGCCATAGGTTTAAATGTATTGATAATTATTATTGATACAATGATATTTGATGTTAAGGTAATTATTGTTAATTAGTATGAAAGATTGATTTTTGGATGGAACATATGAATTATCATATATATAATAATGAGATTATAAATGGATTTTGAGACTATATAACTTATAATATTTTTGAAGATGATTTACTATTTTTGGGGAAATTTTAATATTAAGTTAAACATAAATCTTTTTGGCTAAGATAAGTTTTTATTTCAATAATATAAGTTTATTTACCTTTTAGAAGCATATATTAATTTATTATGAGGCTACTTTAGGAAATTAATATTATATTATGGTAAATATATGAACATGTCATATACGTTTCTCATATAAGACTTTATGGGTGATTTCTTTCATTTGGTAATAATTGATTTATTTATATGGGAAGAAAATGTGATCAAATAAATCTTATATTTGTGTTTAAATATCAATTATAATTATTTTAATGAATTTTATGGATATTAAAATATCATATTATTTTTGTTGACCATTTCGTATTATTGTTAATTCTCTAGTGATTAATATTTTATTTCCTTGTATAAAGGATTATACATTATGGTGGTAATCTTACATTTTGTTAACCATTTGGTTTTTTTATTTTTTAAAGATTATAATATTTTCGTCCATTTATATACATCACGTTCAATAATAAGTTGATTATAGTGCTTCAGGAAATAAATATTGATACTCATCATTTGTAGGAAATGATGTGGAAAAGGTGCAATGTTTTTGAAATATTAAAAAAATAGAAAAAATGATGATTATTGAATTAATGAAAATCAATAAAATATTTTACCTAATGTTATTAGACTGGATGATAACTACATATCTCAAATCTTGGAAAATAATCATAAAATAAATTTTTTTATCATATTACCTTCATTTTCAATGTGTTAATGGTCTAAATTATCCCCTTATAATTTATAATTTTTTGGTCATTAAAATTATCATCAGTTCTTTCTATATCACAATCCATAATTTGGAAATTACATTTTCCCCCATGTACATAGTTTCACTTACCACTATTTTCCTCATATTTGGAAACTCATTTATGGATTAATACATATGACCTTCATATTTCAATTTAAATCCTTTCAAGAGGAAGTTTTATTAACCATTTTTATGATGTGGGTCCAAAAAATATGTAATTATAAATGAAAAACACTTCATTTTTGGTATTAGGATAAAATTTTAATGGAATAATTTTATAAATATGGGAATATTTATGACCCTGATATGTTAAAAATTACAATTTTCTCTATATTGTATACATACTCAACATCAAGATTAAATTAACCATGAAATATTTTTATTCAAATGTTACAGTTATAACCTAGCAGTTAAATTGAATATTATTAATTCTAATTGTTATTATTATGAAAAATAATTCTCTAGATTTTATATAATCCAAATTTAATTATTAAATCATAATATACATTAACAAAATTTTTATTAAATTTATTTTATGCTTAAAAAACAAAGATTCTTCAATTATGGTATTTATTGCTCTGGTCTATGGATAATATAATTAATTTATGAAACTATTAGAAATTAAATATTGTTGAAATTATATAATTTTTATAATAATAATAAAAATAATTTATTAGAGATAATTTTTTTTAATCTTTTCTAAAAATATTCATTATTCATTGAATAGTGAAAAATATCATTTTTTGTAAGACTATCAAATATTTTCCTTAATAAGCCCCATTATTCAATTAATTTTTCCACAAATTAACTTAGAAATTAATTAATTAATTATTATCTATTTAGTTAACATTAAATTAAAATTAATCTTAATTTTGGAATATGTACATTTTTTTTGCTTAAAATAAATTTTTCTAAATAAACTTTTTTCATTTTAATTTTTATTTTAATCGTAATTTAATTTGAGAAAATATTATTAAATTAAATAATGAATAATTTATTCCATATTTTTATTTTTGAGGTATATATTTTTTAATTATTTCCCTTTTAATTTTGGACATTATGAATAGTAGCCATGGAAAAATTTATCTATTGGTAAGGATAAAACAGGTAAATCACGGTTATAACTATTGGGTAAGACCTTAAAATCAAAGAGAATCAATCCAGTATCTTATTGAATGAGTTTATATATTCCAAAATTATATAATTCTTAAAAATATAGAATCATTATGACATTTTTCATTTATAAAAACAATAATATTGTTTAAGTAAATTATAAAAATAAAGTGACACACTCTTTGTTTTTTTAATCCATAATATTTTATAATAATGAATATGATAAGTAATTGATGATAAACATTTTTGAAATTGAGTATTTAAATATTATCGATATGTTATAAATTTGTTTTAAATATTTATAATTTATCTAACTACCTACAATGCTTACATATCACTTATTCAACACTTATACATGTTGGGAAAAAATGAAATCAAATAGATTTATAAGTCTGAAATTTGAAGTGTTTGGGATAATTTAGGGTAATAAATGATTTTTATGGATCCAGAGGGACGTTAATTATTGTTTAAAAATTTTATATTATAATAACATTAGGTTATTGATGTGATTAAATTCACATTTTAGTTAAAAGTTTAAACATAAAATTTTTATCAGATATAAAATATTGTATTGTATTAGCAGAAAATAAAAATGATATATAAATTAATGAAACATATAGGATGTATCATAAAAAATAAAATTCTAAAAATTTATTTTAAATACAATTCAAAACATATAAATTATAATTCATTTTGTGATAAATATGAAAATCATATTTAGTATCAACGTAGAGCTTCTCTAGCACTGGAAAGGTCAAATTTCTTGTCCTAATGATTGTAATTTGTAATGAAGAATTATATTCATATCTTATTGTGTTGATACTATGTAAAAAGAGTTATGTTTAATGATAATTTCGAATTTTTTATCTATATACAAAGAATGATATCAAAATTATTGTGTAATTCTTGTGTAGGGTATGAAAAAAGAAAAACAGTTATTATATGAATGAGAATTGATATTAATAATGATTTAATACAATTGAAAAAAATTATATATATCCTAATTTATATTAATAAATTATTATGAATTTATAAAATTATTATAATTTTTTTAAAACACTGATTCTGTGATGACACGACATATTTGAAGACAATAATATAATGAATTAAATAATTCTAAAAATATTAAAAATTAAAATATATAAGTCTGTTTGATTATCCCCTAAGTTTAATTGGACATGGAAGAAGAAGGTGACGTACCGATTATAAATTGAAGACCATTCTTATCTATAGGAAAGAAAGTGACTAATGTGAATCAATGAAATCTTATATTTAGAGAGGGAGATGAACATGTTATTTTCAACTTGATTAGAGCTATGAAGCAATCATATGACACTTCGGATGTCAAGCTATTTCTCTCACTCGAAATGGAGAAGATTACATGCCTATCCAGGAAAATAGTGGAAACTCTTTTACTGAAAAAGAAGGAGACAATGACTTAGAGGATGTAAACTATATCAATCCACTCATCAGAGATTATGTTCCATTTTTTACCCTATCCATCATCCATCCCCCTCTATTAGACCTGAAAAAACTACCCAATATATTAAAGTACACGTTTCTAGGGGAATCGTTTTCCTTTCCCATTATCGTCAACTTTGAACTATCATAGGATCAAGAGGAAAAGTTGGTTGATATCCTCAAACAACACATGCAGTCTGTCACATGGAGCGTAAAATGCATTAAAGGGATCAATCCCACTGAATACACTCACAAAATCATACACAAAGAGAATGCCAAGACAAAATTACAACCTCAGAGGCGGCTCATGCCACACATGATGTAAGTTTTCAAGAAAAAGGTGTTAAAACACATGGATGGGCGAATAATCAGTCCAATCTCATATAGTTAATGGGTGAGCCTCTTCTAGGTTATTCCCAAAAAATGAGGACTCATAGTAATAATATCAGATTACAATGAACTCATTTCAACATGAACCATCATTGGGTGGAGAGTTTTCATGGATTATAGATGTGTGGACACAACCATAAAAAACCATTTTCTATTACCATTTATGGATTAAATGATAGAAAGACTAGTGTGTACTGATTTATATATTTTCATAGATGGATATTCAGGATAAAATAAAATTGTAGTCGACCCTGCTGACTGGCCAAAAACCACCTTCACCGGCACTTGTGGTACTTTTTCAGACAGATGGATGTCATTCAGAATGTGTAACGCTCTAGCAAAATTTAAAATATGTATGCCAAAACTTTTTCATGATATAGAAGAATAATTTCTCAATAATTTTAGGGAAAGTTTTTCAATTTAAGGGAGACCCTTGAATGTCTCTCTAAGTAGTGTAGAACTAGTTCTTCAACGCTGTGAAAAAATTGCTTGGTGCTGAATTGGAAAAAATTTCACTTCATGATGAAAGGAGGAATCGTACTTAGACAGAAAATCTCCAGAGAAGGCATTGTAGGATATCTAGAAAATATTTATGTTAATAAAGGTAAACCTTATACACCCACTATTAAGGGTAACAAAATTTTCCTTGGGCATAAATGATTCTATAGATGCATCATAAAATATTTTTCTAAAGTCACACTCCCTTTGACACACTTTTTGTCAAAACATTTTCCATTCAAATTCAATCATAACTACAAAAAAGATTTCAATAAATTGAAAAATATCCTAATGAAATCTCCAGTTATAATTGCAATGAACTGGGAAAATATTTTGAGCTTTTGTGCGATTCTAGTGACCTTATTGTAGGAGCTGTTCTAGGACAACATACGAATAACATCTTCTACACAACATATTATGCAAGTTGTGACATAAATTAAACATAGATTAATTATATGACCACTGAGAATGAGATCCAAAGTGTCATGTACGCCTTTGAAAAATTGAATTCTTACCCTATTATATCATATGATATTATTAATATCGATCATGCTCGCCTTTCATACTTGATGGCCAAGATAGATGAAAAACCAAGGATGACATGCATGATTTTTATTACGACAAGAATTCGACATAATTATCAAAGATAGGAAGTGAATAAAAAATTCCATTGCATACACCTCTCCAGACTACCTGTTACCATCATCAGAGGCAGTAAGGCTGAAATTGAGGTATATTTTGTTGATGAGACATTATTTAATATCAAGACCCATCCTTGGTTCTCCATTATATCCAATTTTCTTGAAACATTATTCCTCCCTCAAATTTTATCTTATAAACAGTGGAAATAGTTGTTTGAAGATTCCAAGAACTTCTTTTTGGATGAACCTTTTGTTTTCAAGAGTTGTGATGATAGCCTTTTAAGACACTCCAATCCAGAAGGAGAGGTTTATAATGTAATCTTAATGTGCAACACATCACCAAATGTCATACATCACAGACTAGAATGCACAGTGGATAAAATCCTACAAAGGGAATATTTTGGGCCCTCATTTAATAATGATTTTAGGAGATTCTCCCACCACTTTGATAGATTCCTAAGGACATGGAATATCGGTAAAAAAATGTGATGCCCCAAAACCCAATTCTAGATGATGAAGTTTTTGATGACTGGTGCATCGACATTATGGGACCATTCCCTAGGTCATGTGGAAAGAAATACATTATGTTTGTAGTGGAATTCATATCTTAATGGGTTGAATCTGAAGAAATGGCTCATGAAATCACAAATTTAGTTATAAATTTTATTTGGAGAATTGTGTTTTCACATTTTGTAATTCCATGAATACTCATTAGTGATTGCGGAACACATTTCTACAATAAACAAGTGAGAAAAATGATTAAAATATATGGTATCTGATACAATACTAGAACCCCCAATCACCCACAAATGAGTGGGCATGGTGAACTTTAAAATAGAGAGGTAAAGTAGATCCCAGAAAAAATAATCAATACAAGCAGAAATGATTGGAGTTAGAAGCTAGAAGATTCAATATAGGAATATAGAGTAGCTTATAAAACACCCAATAACACCACCACATTTCATCTAGTTTATGGAAAACCATGTCTTCTAATGTTGGATCTAGAAGACTAATAATTTTAGGTCAAGAAAACTGAATTTTGATTTAGACAAGGCTAGAGAAGAGGAGTTATTGCAATTAACCGCATTGGAAGAATTAAAGAAAGATGCGTACAAGAACATAAGAATTTACAATGAAAAAAAATAATGGAATTACTGATAGATTGAAAGACACACCTTCATCACAAAGAATAATTTCCTTCTATTCAACTCAAGATTGAAGCTTTCCCCATGAATGATGAAATCAATATGGCCTAGTCCTTATGATGTTATCCAAGTTTTTATGTATAGAGAAATTGAAATTCAACCACATGCAGATCCAATATTCAAATTTAATGGTCAATGGTTGATGATTTTCAAGATCCATTCTATGAGGACTATTTCCTCAACCTTATTTTCATCTAAGATCAAATGAAATTATGATCTTGACTTTAAATGAAGTGCTTTATCAGAGGAAAACCATAGCTATTATTGAGTTTTTTTAGTCTTTGATTTTTTAGTTTTTCATTATAGTAGTTTGTAAAAACTACCATTATATAAATAAAATATATACCATTATTCCTTCTTTTTACACCTACAGTTTTTCTGTTATTCATATGTTTAATCCTATGAACTAACATTTGTTCTATTGTGTAGTATTTTTATACAAACATATTTTGCAGGTGAATAAAACATTAAATTTATGACTGCTCAAACACCGCAATGTAAAATCACTTCATCTTAGGGAGATCTTGATTCCCTATTTTTAAATTCTCTCATCACTTCCATGACAATTAAATTATAATGAAAAATCACTACATCACCACTACCACCCATTAGTTAACATCCAATAGGGAAATTTTCTTCTTTCATGTGTAGGGGGGGTTCTCATGATTTAACTAGTGATACAGATGATTTGATCCTATTCTCACTAGTCTATGACACATTTTTCATATTGATAATATTTCTGAAATTTTTAAAACCATTATCCCCATGTAAATTAAAGATAAATATAAACATAAAAAGCTTAAGAACCATGTTTCAACCATGCATAAAATTTTATAATTATTACTCAGTTTATAAGTTTAATTCAATTTTCAAATAACTGAAATTATTATTAATTGACTCACTACGTAGGAAATATGTCTTTCTTAATTACCTATTTTTAGGTTAGTCCCATTACCCTATAGGATTATAATACTTGAATCTAATTTTCTTTTATGAGTATATTTCTTTGAAGATACCAAGGACATGTAAACCTACTAAAACATTCACTGAGATTTTATCAAAATGATGATTAGACAAGTGTAATTTTAATATGATTGAGTTAGCCTTCGATATAAACATTCACCTAAAACCCACCTGACATATTCCCTTCGTTTATCCCATAGATTCAATGAATGCATTTTTAGAAGAAAATATATTTCAAGCCTATTTCACTTCCTACCATTCTTCTTGTATAATTCATGAAGATGAATTTTGAACAAGTGTTGGGGAGGAATTTAGAAAACATGGGATTCATTCATTTCCAATATGTACAGTGCACCCGTCTAACTACTAGGTTGTGATCGATATACCTTTTTTTGTATCTCATTAATATTATATTCCCTTTAAAAATTTAAAATAAAATAAAAACAATTGATATGGGTTGTGTACTAGGAGGTTTAAAAATCTCCATTTTGAAGACCGATGAATCCGTCGAATAATTATATGTGGTTAGGTGATGGATGTGAGATCTATCTGATGTATATAATTAAAAAAATAAAAAATGAAAAAATTATTAAACAGAATAATTTCATTATCTACTTACGTGATATGTATATGGATACAACATGAGATGATAAAGCATAGACTAGACTCATTAGATGGAGGAAATTTATCACACATATCTTGTGACATTTTCATTGTACTTTAGATTTTACACTTCATTTGAGCAAGATTTAAACATTTTACCTACATACCTACAACCTCTGATTCATTAGAACCTTTTTGTTAAAAGTACTCAAAATTATTTTTATACTTGCCTTTACAATGTGGAGCTGATATAACTAGTGAAGGTATATGGTTAGGAACTTGGCCTCAGGGTATAATCATAACTCAATTTCATTTTACCCTGAGTGAAGAGTGAATGGCCTGGTGAGGTATATTAGATCTGGGCATATAGAATAAGGTATAGTTAAAAGATTAAGATTAAAAGAATATAATTTGTTTTCAAAATATGAACTATGAGGCATGATGAATTTACGAGGAAGGATTAAAACAATAACTTGAATACAATTCTTCTTACACATAATTTAATTTCATATATATAACATACATTTCATTCTTTATAAATTTCTTATCCTTTCTAATATCGTTGTTGAAGTATTTTTATTAAGGAGAAGCAATGATTCAAGTGTGGGGGGGTTTGATATGCCTAAATGTTATATATATTTTCCTATCACTTTTCCATTGTTTTCATTCATTTACTAGATAATGTTCGTGGTATATGTCCAATATTGTATGAAATGGGGATTCAAAAGATTCTGAAGAATAAAGGAAGAAAATATAAAAAATGACCATGTAAACATCATGATGTCGAAGTTCACGACGTGTACTTAATGATCACAACCTATATCAAAACCAGATAAATTTCCAGTTCATGTCATGAATCCCTCCTACAATTTGTGACTAAATTCCATCTCAAAGCCATGAAAGCTACGAGGATTCAATGTGAAAATCCAGATGGTCATGGGGTACACGTCGTGAACCACCTATACACGATGTGACCATTGTAAAACTACATGAATCCGCAAAAGATATTCATGGCTTTCCTGAGATACTGGTCAAAGTAATGTAGATTAAGGTTTTACGATGTGATGATTAAGTACATGTCATGACAGTTTCATCCTATATAAGAAGTAGAGCGACATCCCATTGAAGAAGGCTTGAATTACTTCTCTCTCCCTTTTAGACTCCCATTGGAATTTTATTCTCTTTTCCCTCTTAAAACCCTTATGTTCTTTGTAATTCCTTACATTTTCAATCAAAGAGTTGTGGATTCATTTTCATCAACGCTATCAATTCCCACATTTTTCCAATTCCATTTCATTCCTTTCAAGTATGGTTTTATTTAAAGTATTCATTCATATCGTTAGATGTTTATTTAATTCAATTATATTAGCCTAGTTATTATGATTTCTATTATCACTATAATTTCTTTATTTACCATCATGAGTAGCTAAACACAATTGGGGTAGGGATCAATATTTGATGTATCTACATGCATAATTATAAATCTAGTTCTAAATATTGAAAAACTTATTAGATTATAAATTAGGACAAAAATCAAATGTAGAATCCCATTTGTGTGACTATATCGTGACCATCAGACAGTCAAAAAAACACTAGCCTAATTTGTGGTAATTAAGACTGTGAAGATTAGCTTAGAAAAATTTCTACAATAGATGATGAAATTAATGAATCTAAGACTATAACTAGAATCCTAACTATGTAATAGTTACATAATATATATAACATGAAGACTGGACTGCGGTTAACTAGATACTGTCGGTTGCTTTGTAGACTAAGCAGTTAGGTCCTTACAATGATTAGAATTAGGGTGAACTTTATCTAGATACTCGGACTTGATCCTGAACCCTCTTTAATCAACTGAAGTAAAACCCAAAAATAGTAGAAAACTCTAAGACTTTAGTCATCCTTCTAAGGACTCCCTCGAACGATTTAGACCCTATTTAATTCACACATAGAACAACATCCTCCACATTGGATGAACCCTAGATTTCTAATACAGTACACCATAGTAGTTAGTAATGTTAGGTACATATATAAATTTCTTATATAATGCACCCATGATGTAACAAAAGTCCCTAGTGGCTCATGCACATCATCTATCGTTTACCAATGTAGTATATAAAGAATTTTTAACAACTTTATAATTTTAATCCTAATGATTTCCCCAATGAGTAAAAAAACATTATACATATGTTTATATAATGAACCAACTCTTGGTAATTAAAAAATATCACTATAAATCAACTATATATTTAATAATTTATTGTCCGGTTAGATATCTATTTTTTCAATTATTATCCTTATAAATAATCATACCACATCAATAACACATTAAAAATACTATCAAATATTCCTTAAATTTTATTTTAGCACATTTAGAATATATTTATTACATACCACCCCATATCATTGTTGACTACACATCCATTTAATTCAACCTTAACCCCTTCTAACTCTTGTTATCATAAAAAAAACATGCCTGTGAAATTATCATCACATCATTCTCATTATATCTAAAAACATTCAATTTTTTTTAAACTCCCTAGATATAAAGTGTCTTAGTACACATTGTTTTTGACCTATGTAAAATATATCAATTTTAGTTTCCTTGAACCAAATTAAATTTGGTTGATAACATTCATGTCTAGTGATATTTCACTCATAAGTTATGACTAAGTCCTATTACCTTTACTTCAATTCTCAAAATTGAATTTTATTGCGAGATTGGTGAACATTATGGATATATTTTTCATTAATAACATCCTTAAATAAAATCCACTAAGAGGTGTCAATTTTATTTTTCCCATTTTATTTTTTTAAAAACCACCAGTGATTGGTTTCAACATAAAATGGCAAATGGAAATAGTTTCCTTTTGATTAATTGAATATAATAAATAATTGAATATTTCTTCAATTTATTTATCCATCATTCATCATCAACTAGGAATAAATATCCACCAAAATTTGGGGATTTATGTTTCATAAAATTATCTATGTAAAGACTCAAACGTTTAATAATGAAAAATATTCTTGATCTAACTAAATGTATTTTTATGTAAAAGGGTTATATAATACATATAAACTTCATCAGTTTTATGTTTTTTGATTATAAAATACCATTAATTAATGTTACCATGTCTAATATAGACATTGAATAGTTTTCACATGATTAGTATACATATAGGGCCTTAACAAATCCAATTTACTCAGAAAAAGGAAGTGATGGCCTCATGTAGTGTATTTTTCTATACGATGCCCATTTTTTGGGGCTTATAAAGGAGGTAGTGTCACTGTGATTCACTCTTGACCATGCTCAAGACAAGCATCAACACGTTAATATTTAAAGTAACCGCATACAGGAGAAGTGTAAGTTAATAGAGATTACCACCTGAGTGATGTTATTTGAGTTTCCCCAACAATTTGTCAAAACTGCACACCTTACCCTTTGGTATTGTGCGGGTGTTATAATGGGTTATGAAAAACTACTCAAGCAATATAATTATGTGGATTACATTGGTATGGAATAATGAATATAAATTCATTTTTTTATTATGACTTTGAATATGGTTTTCAAAGAACAAATAGTATTTTTAGTTAACATTCCATTACGAAATATATTTTTATGAATTAAATAACATTTTAATAAAATATTATTACTACATTAATTTTATTAAATATTACGGATCGTATATTTTTTTTAAATTCAATAGTAATTTTTATGAATGTTTGAACTCTGTTTCATTCAAAACCCGTGAATTTTTTATAAATGTTTTTTTATTTAAAATGTAAAAATAATAATATTTATAAAATTATTTAGTTGAAATAAATATCATTTATGTGATTGAGATTTCAAAATTATCTAACGGTGAATTTTCTATAATTTTCTGAGAGAGTTAACTTTTTGGGTAAAAATTAAATACCGCATAAATATATAATGTGTTTTAGGACATCACAATGACCCAATAGTGATGTAATATAATACTTTAAAAGGTATCATCGTCCAATATATGTTTTAAATTGTAAATAATATTCTTTTGGATATGTTTTATTAATTTTATGGTTCCTTAGTGGACCCTCGAAGACTTTTAAAATATTTTCAATTTTTAAAATGATTTCCTTGAGAGTGTGACTCATCAAAACATAAGAAAGCCTAAAATTTTAACAAGTTTGGACAATTTCCTTATAAAATCTTGTTTTCCTCTCCACTTTGGAAGAAAATATTGGCACATTCCATTGGATAATTTTTTTTGATATGTTTAATATTTTGAGTCCAAAAAATAAATAGTAGATAAATCCATCTCCTTTCCTATATAATCCCACTCAATCTCCCTTCCTCTTCACTCATAAAATTTGGTTATAGACCAAAATCTACCATCCACTATCTATAATCCTTCCAAGGCACCCCAATCTCCCAATAATTCCCTCTCAATCCTCTCCCAAGCCACTGGGATCACACTTCCATGTAAGGGATCCTCACTTTCTGTCCATCCATAGTTATGTCCAAGTTTTCTTATACTATTATGCCATTTTATTTTCAATTATAATTCTTTGGGTACGATTTTTCACCTCCAGTTAATTCCCCCTACCTCCTCTATTATTAATTCCTCCCATGTACACCCATTACTATGATGAAATTTCCAAAGAGTAATTCAATTTCTCCCCTTTCTTCAAGATTATTTATTATGTTACACCTTCTATTTCAAAATTGCATGTGTTGGAAATGTATCTATATGCCTCCCTTACTATCCATTTAATATACATTTGATGAGATACCACTTTCTCTCTCATCAATCATTTTTAAGAATCTTTATGTCGTGCCGTTATGTAGTGAAACTTCCACCATGATTTTCCAAGCCGAAATCATTGTGTAGTGAATACCATACCCATTTCTCTATCAAGGGTATTCACCTTTAAAAAAATAAATATTGAATGGTACATATATTTAGGTATTCCACATTATTTAGTCTTGGAATGGCTTATTATGTTGAATTATTCCATGTTATATGATCCATGTGGAACAATTATGCATGAAATGAAATGATTAAGAAGGGTGCACCCTGATAGTGCTCAAATGCATTAGGTAAAGATTATTATCTAGATAAATCATGTGAAATGGGGGTTTACTCATTCTAATTAATGTGAAATGAGGGTTTACTCATGATTCATTTGAAATGATCTTTGGCTCATGATAATATAATGATATATGTTGTTTCTAAATTTCCAGGTTATGATAATCATGATATATCATGTCTTTCTGTTCATGTTTCTATTGTTCTCCATTGATATACCTATTTCCTAACATGTACTATACTCTTCATGAAATTACTTATTTACTCTATTAATGGGATTTATATCTCACCTTTTTCTTATGCATGTCCTCAGGTTTTCCCATGCAATTCTATGTTCGGAGGAATGTTGGTTTCATGTATAAGAATTTATCAATAAAGATGTTGTGTTTTATATTTTAAGTTATTATGTAATGTTCATATTTTCCCAAGGCACTATACCTATTTATCCTCAGAGTCATATCCAATGTAATTTTATGTAATAAATCATGATAATGCGTGTAATAATGAGCAGAGTTATTATAGTTGGTATCAGATGATAGGTTTAGTTATTTTTGGGATTTGGATTAAAAACCCATATTAAAACTCTTAGGAAAAAGAATAATTAGACAAAAAACATCACTAAATATTGATGATTAAAAAGTATGTGGTTTATCGAAAAAATACATCCCTATCCGGATACGATCAAGTAGAGGTGCCTTTGGAACAAATATATCTAGAGGTAAAACCTGAAAACACCGTTTTGAGCAAGACTCAAACATGAAATGGTGCATGACAATGGGCCTTCTTGCTTTTTGGGTTCAACACTCCCAAGTAATATTCTTTGGTAAATTCATAATATTAGTATGAACCATTATTAGAAATCAGATTGTGGATAACTTATATTGATGTCTATAAAATCATAAGTGGAGTAAATAAATTTAATTTATAAGTTATCACTTTTGTTCATTGGATTCCCCTTTATGTGTTATCCCTAAATTTTCTTTTATTCTAGCCAATGGCAAGTAATATATAGAGATAGGCTAAAAAATGATATGAATATCAATGTGATGATTATTCTAATGAGATTCCCAATCCTATGGGAGTGTGAATCAAAAACTCTATCATGATATTATCTCAATAAACTCAAGTTTTTAATAGAATCACAGGTCAAGAGGAATGTCCACCCCTCCCAAAAAAATCAATCTTCAATCGAGAGCATTATAAGAGAAAGGCCTTCTACTTTAAATGGATCATTTGATTCCTCAATCTCCGGAAAATGGATCAACTCCATTGGAAAGATCTTCTATATCCTCCAATGTTCCAAACAAGAGATTTTTATTCTATCTACATATTTTATGGAGGGTGATTCTAATCAATGGTGCAAATTGATCAAAAATAAAAAGCCTTTGGAAGATATCAAGGAATTGGTAAAGAAGGATTTCCATAATTTTTTGGATATATATTTTTCTCACACCCTCTGACTTAATATTGAATGGGGCGTCCATATACTCATTAAACAAGATGATGAATCCATCTGAGTGAACGAGGAAAACATCACAAGGATTTCACGATATACCTATGGATTTTTCATTACCCCCAAATACAAGGATGACTACTTCTTTAGTGGGCTAAAACCAGGCCTAAGGAAAGCCCTAGAGATATGTGACACTGATAGTTATGAGGAAAATTTCCAATGTTCCCTCAATGTTGGAATGGAGATCGGTGAATCTCAGGGGTTTCAAAGGGATAATAAGTGAAAACTGGACGTTAATTCTAGTAGTCTGATGGATAAATCCAATGGTGCTATGAAATTATTGTTGGAACTGGGGATATAGCAGAAGCCCAAAATAGGTGGGTTTTTAAAAAATTTCCACCGATGATCGATGTAAACTTGTTGACATCGGTGAGCAACAGCCTGGTCATAGACGAGGACCATGCATGGAGGATTTTAAGCACAAACGTAAACCGTAAAATACCTTGTTTAGATCCAAATCCACACATGATGTCTGCTCATCGTTGGAAATCGCTACAGGAAGAATCCGAATCCAAATTCATATAGATCGTCCACACGCACTTCATGAAATTTGTGGGAGGGTCGTTCGTCATAGTCTAGGTGCTAGCGCGGAATACTGACAATGCCTTTGACGTTCTAACGACCACAGCATCGCTTCGCTAGTGATGCCTGACAGAGAGCTCCATCCGAGCTCCTTGGATCTAGAGCATATTTGTCTAGAGTGTAGGAGAGAGGAGAGGAGAGAGAATCTTCCTGAATAGTTTTTGGAAATTCCCCTCTTCTTCCACTTATAGAGCTTAATTAAAATACCTGGTATCGCCTCACCAACCCCAAATACTTAACGCACTATCAACAACATTTTATGACTAATTGTCTAAGTCATAAATATTATTATCATTTACTTGTAATATATTAAAATATATTTCATGATAAAAATTAAGTCATCAACTCGACTCGTCGCTCACATAAATATTAATTGAACCTTGAATAATTTAATATTCAACGATTAATATTTTTTCATGTATTTACTTATAATTAGTAGATACAGTTAATAAATAAATTCAATAATCATTATTCTAAACTCGAATAATATGAATTTATTTATTTCATTGGTGACCGTTTAACTTTGTACTATTCCCGCACCCCTATTGTGGGGCCCAGTATTTCCAATACTCTTATTTAACTGAATAGGGTAGATTCTTGAATAAACTATTGTATGTGACCCTCTAGGCCCTTATTTCGACAACTGTTAATAGTATTCACAGACCAAGAGCAGGATCTAGCAACCTATCATGGCCCATGAAGAAATAAATATTGTCACAACAGTGACAACCTAACTACGAACACGAAATGTGTAATATAATCTATTTGTATGTAAAATCTCACAAATCAGGATTCACTCACGTGTCATCACCCTTTTCTAGATTTATAATTTGTTGATTTAACTGGAAGGATTTACCATTGACTGCCATGGACATGGTCTTATGAAGTTACTTTCATCCATATCAACATGCCCTGAGATATATTACATCCTTAACCCAGAAGTGACAAATATTTTCTTGAACATTCAACCAATGCCATGCCACCAACGACGCACCCGACACAAACTACCTTTCCACGGCTTAATTGTCATGGTTTTCATATTTCATCAAAGTACACAATCAAAATACATGCATTGATAATGATCTCAAGTCAAGAGGCCATTACACATGATTGTAGATTGGAACATCCAATGACACCTGATACATGTGGTGTTCCTATTGGCGGGTTATTCCTAATGATCTCACTACTAGATATCACCATGTGCAAACTTCATGAGAAGAAGTCTCAATTCGTACAATCCCCCAACACTTGATAGTCAAACATCTACTATGTCCAATCAGTAAGATGTATCTAGACTATAGAACATATATTTAAGATTAATGACAAATTATCTATAGGTTCTCATTATTTCCAAGGAACTTCTATAACCTTTCTATATGATAATTAATCTTTGGACATTACCATTTCAATAGATGATGTAGAAAAGTCTACACTATAATGGTAATATGACATCATTCATAGCTTACTATATACACGATATGGTAATCAAAAGCACTTAATAGTTGTGTCTAGGGAACCCACTATTTCAACACTCCCACATGCACTAGAGCCAACTTGCTAACCAAACTTGTTAGCCACTCCCATGATGAATATCCTGAAAAGTAACGGATTTAGTTATCGGGTCCACCACAGTTCTGCCATGTGGCTATTCTTCTATAGTGACCTCATCTCTTTGAGTAAAATTACTCAAGAGATGGTATCCCGAGTATATCTCACTTTTTTTCCACTATCATAACATAACATCATGGCCAGTAAGAATATAATAATTTAGAATATAATAATACTTTTCTTACCAGGTGTGATTCCATGAACTAAAATATATTGTTTCCAATCTGCTTCTTAGCTGCCTTAAAAGTTGTAACGTACTTGGTCTTTGAAGGTATGCCTACCACTAATTTATATGATCTTGACTCGCTCATCGCCTTTAGCCTAACAACAATACTAGATCACATTGATCTATGGTTGACATGTTCATATCCCTAAAAACTAGTATCCTTTATTCCCCACTTTATATGTACATATCTTTTGTATTTTTTGAAGTACAATTAGATAGTTTTGAATGCACCCCTTGTATTGCTCACAGATATAACTGATATCTACACAAAATTCCTTAGAAATATTATTTATTGTACATATCTTGTAATGAATGATTGATCCATCGCTCTGATGTATGGATTTCAACTCACCACATTTATCTTTTACCATGACATGGACAAGTCAACATGGAGAGATTATGCCTTGTGACATACGCAACAATTCATATCTTGAATTGTTCCAACATTTATTTTTCAATACAATGTCACTATATGTATGATTGACTAGGACCAGGCAACCTACAGATCTACCTTAGTAGATCCAATTCCCTATAACATAGGTTTCTACTTTAAGTCAATCATTAGAGAGTAAATTTAATTTTGGTCTTAACTAACTCTGAGACCAATCTCTATTCTCCATATGTTTCCAAACATGTTTTATTTTGAAAACATTGATTCTCCCACTAAACTCACGTAGACACAAAGAAAAACGTTTATGCAAATGTATTTTCTATGATCATATTGATTTCATTAATCCTAAACTGGATTTTAGTAACTTAAAACCTTTATTAGCATTCTGTGACATGACCATCCCTTTCTGGTTGTGTTGTATAGAAACCATCCACAATTGGTGGTCATGACATCCAGTGGTAAATAAATTGATCATAGATATTATCTATGATAAGTAAAATTTTAATGGATTTAGGCATAATGAATTTGTCAAATAAGTCAATCCTTATTGGTACCATGCTAGTACCATCCATGTATCCACTCACATGAATACCCACCACAGTAATAATAATCCCCTTTTTCAATTTGATACATGGAATCTATTGGTTGAATTTTAGTTGGTCTTATCAATTTTAACCAATTCCTATATACATCTTACTTGTTGGAAATATTATTCACTTTGAATAATAGATCACCTACGGCAGTGAATATAAAACCCATCACCAGGACTTTAATATTCCTACACATTATGTGTCTTTGGAACATACTTTGTTCCACATGCACTTGTGGAACAAGTTCTTATTCCAACTACTGGTGCATTTTTAGAATTGACTAAACACAAGTCAATATTGCTCCCATTATCTCTAATAGGGATGTGAACCCTTATATAGATATATAGTCCTTTAATTGGCTGTATCTTTTCTACCATAGTGATTTATGTAATATCCATATCAATCGCTAGGTTAAGTACCTTAGATGCAGAATTTGTTTATCTTGATGCAGATTTGTTTGTATTCGAACAAACTATTTGCATCCAAACACATGTCCTTATGACATAATGGATTTCTATCATTCTATGACTCGTATGATATCCAAATTTTCATTATGGTCGACATATGGTTGTGGGATATCATTGTTATTTTCAAATAATTTCATGAAATATAATGGAAGTGTATGCTAGTTGAAACATTGATTTTACATACATCAAAATTTTGATGTATAATATATGCTTTTAAGAATTTCACCACGCTATATGAATATTAATCAATGTTGATATGTAAGACTTGATCATCAATCATCCTCATTAACATCAATGTCGTGATGTAGATAAGGTAATGTGCGTTTAGGAATTACTCCACACTATATTATCATAATTGGTGAATGCTTGGTCAAGATATTCTTCAGTATCCCAACCTAATGCAACTCATATCTCCAGACCTTGTAAATACATCACTTTATTATTAATTAATTTTTTAATGGAATCTGATGAATCATTTATACCTCTATTGTATACTTTGAATAGTTCATGCATACTTGTTGATCTACTTCCAAAAGAATTGTAACATACCTTTATTTCTAAAGGCTCCTCTGTCCAAAATAAATATGTAGATAATACCATAATTATTTAGTTATTCCTAGCCTAAATACCATACATGGTATATTTATCACTTATAGTATTACTTGACAATGAATTATCTTGTCATAACTGGGTATAAGTCTTACATTTATATTCATCAATAGTTTCCTATGATTCATGTATTACTAAACTAGTGATTGAGTTTACCACAAACAACATCCATTCCTGAAACTGAAATAATGTCTCCTTGCGTCCAAGGAAACAAGAGATTAATGTTTGTGGTTATACTCAACAATAGTTCAACATTAATCATTCACTTGGAAATTAATGAAGTCGTGTACTTCTCACTACTGGCCTAGGTATTACCTTTTCACAGCCACTTAGAGAATACACCTCACTTTTAGTAATGTATCAATACATACTTGGTTACTGTATTTAAATACACATATGTAAAAAGAAGATAGTATTAAATACCCAAGTAGTAAAAGGAAACATTAAATTGATGAATATGCCTCAGGAAGAAGTAACAACTTTCTTTTTTAAATCAATTTATTGCTTTTAAACTTCCATAGTATGATTTTATAATATGAAATGAAAATAACCATTGTTAATAATCCATTAATTGAAGGACATCATGAATGTGTAAAAGGCATTAAATGCCTTTGACCTTTACATGTTGTCTTTCAATTAATCTGCCATAAGAATTAAATATTATTTGTCTTTTATTCTTATTATCTTGGAAAATATTACCTAAATTGGTAATGAATCCTTTACTCAATACATGTTATTTTTGTAACATAAAATGAGACTTGAGTAATGTGTTTAAGATTATATTTAAAGATCATGATCAATCATTCAATTTACACATGTCGATGTAAAATTTTCCTTATTCATATAATTTCTTCGCATTCTCCTTGAAAACATCTCAGAGATGAGAATTTATGTTATATCATCTGTTTCATGGTGTAACGACTGCAACTGGCACAAGATGTTGATAAAAGCATAAAGATATAACTATCACATGCTTTGTACATTAGTCTCATGTAAGATTTTTTTTTCACCCTCGCTTCTTGAGGCAATTTAACAGTGTTGGGGACACTGAAACCATGAGTTTCTGATATCTTAAAACTATGAGCATGTGCCTATACTATTCATAGATACTCATGTCATTGTGGACATTTACTTTTTCCATTATAATATTGTAGTTTTAATCTTGTAGTATAACATGACATTTTTATCTAAAAATTAATTTTAGAAGAGTTCCTTTTATCTGATTAACGGTTTAGACATTTTTTATTAATTACATAAATCTTTTAATGTCTTCCACTATTTTTTCAGATTCTAGGAACCCTCTGCGCTTGAACCGAAATATTATGTCACATTAGTATTCTAGTTGCAAGGATTTTGGAACCACTCCTCATAGTCTACAAGATATGGCTACACCACTACTTAGAGGGTTCTAGGTAGGATTTTGGCTGGACGACCACATTAACATTCCAATCCTTGATCCAATGAGTGAAGTCCCATCTTCCTAAAATAAGAACATGATTTACTCAATGCTTTCCTCTAAAATTACAACAGGCTAGAAATGGCTTTTTATTTGCTTAAATTTTAGTTATGTCAACCCATAATTCTTATAAGGATTCCCCAGTTGTAAGAGGCACCCTCAGCTATCGCATCAAAGACACCTCAAATAGCTGGTTTTGTCAAATTTTGAATGATAGATGGTGGTTATGAGTTAATATATATTATGAGGGTTATATTATTTTTAATATGACAAAAAATCATTTTCTATTTTTATAAGAACTTACTATGTGATCTTACTCACAACTTATCAGGCGAGAAATAGAAATTTTATCACATCAAATTTTCATTTTATCTTGCATGCTTGATTAATATTATACAATGTGATCACACAATAAATTACACATACACAAAAGTAAAAGAAAATGTAAAAAAAATGAAAAAGTTGATCATGATCTGGTACTGTTGGATGATCTTTTGAGTGAATACCGGGTCAACCAAAACCCTAGGGGTAAGTACCTTTAGTCACGTGGCATGTTACTAGAACAACAATGTTTCCTCATGCAATGCAACTAACTTCTGTCTGGTGCATCGCTGTCACTTGGCGCGAAGTGTGTCAAGGCTCATCTCATCATTATACAATAGTACTTATATGCAGGCGAGGGGGTCTTAGGGTATAAATATACAACTCTATGAATGAGCGTGCATGCCCTTATACAAATAACAACTCTGAGACGTCACATAGATCACTTTTTTATTTAATTAAATTATTTATTAAAAAATCATGAAATAATTAAATAAATAAATAAACCCCAGACATACATTGGTCGGTCCATGGCTCATTACCAGTATACGCTTTCACTCGCGTATATATAAACTAAATGCAGAATTAAATTAAACATGCATTAATATAAACTTCCGGGCATTATTTTATTGAATTAAATTTTTCCCTGTAATGTTTCATTCAATAAATATGTCATTCGGTCCCGATTAGTTAATTTAATTTTAAAACTAAAAAATTAAATTAATTTCTCCGCACTAAAATTTTATAATCAAAAATTTATATTTAATTAATTTATTTCTCAACTAAAATTAAATTAAATTTTTTATTTAATTTTTGATTATAATAAAATTACTCGATCCCTTAAAACCTCGCGCATGGCATGTGCGGGTCAGGGCGAACCCGTGCAGGCCAGTCCGGGCTATGTAAATGCCATGCAAAGGTGTTTTGGGCCGAGCGGGTCCACTCGATACTCTCTCGGGCTGGGCCAATCTGCCAGGACCTGTTTCGCTGGTGGTGTGGTCTATGTGGAACGACAAGGGTATTACCTCATTGGAGGTGAAGGCCTGTTTTCCAGTGGCGTGAAGGAGCAGGCCGCATGGGTGTGTCGTAGGATGCTAGAAAGTGAAAAGGAGGAAGCATCCTAGCTAGACGTGTGGTACATCGCTCAGTCTTCTGACCGCTACACCTGTTGTGTGCCTGAGTGGGGCATAGGAAACCGGGCCATGAAAACCATGAGGAAGTGATAGGTCACCAACCTATATTTCTTCTAGGGAAGTGGTGGAACACTTCCACTGCAGCGTAGAGAGGAGGTAGACTCTGCACCTGCTTTATGGTTGAGGAAGCATGTCCGGGGCTGGGTCCCTCACAACGGCGGTTGTTTGTGCAAGAAGGTAGTCTGGTGCTAGGCTCCTGGCCTAGACTGAGTGGCACGGTAGGTATCTCAATGTGCTTTGTTGGCCCTCTGGGCATGGTGCAGTGGGTCTCCATGATGGAGGAGGCAGTGCCATGTGCCTTGGTGTGGGAGGTGGCTGGTCGTTGGTCCGGTGACGTGGTGTGGTGTACCCGCCTGGAGAGGTTTGACTGGGATGGCTCACATACTGCGTGTCCAAGGGGAGGAGGCGACTCATGTGGGGCCAATAAGGGGGGTGCCTATTTTGGGAAAAGGGAGGATGGGGTGTGGGGTGGCGCCCTTGCAGTGTGGCGGAGGTTGAATAATCGTGGTGCCAAGGTGGCCTGCGGGGTGTTTTTCCGGCGTGCAGCTACATCTGACTTCACGGGGAAGGAAAGCTGGCTGGGACCGCTGCACGGTGAACATTCCCCCACAAAAAAATATTTTTCAAAATTCTTTCTTGTGACTTATTGTTCGCCCCTTCCTCTTTCTTTACAAAAAAATATCATGACCTGCCCATGCAGGTCATCACCCCCACCTTTTTTTGTTTTTGGTTTTTTTAAAGTCTTCCACTCCCCTTTTTTTATCATTACAAAGACCACCAAAGTATTGTAATTAAAAAAATGAAACCCTTTTTATGATTTTTTTTTAAAAAAATATAATCATTATAATATTGAATTTTTTTATTTCTATGTTTAGCCTAGAAAAAAACAATAAAACAATAAAATATTATTATAATATAATATTATAATAATAAAATTAATATTATAACTAAACTATTATTATTATAATAAAATTATTAAATCAATAATAATTAATCATCCTCACCAGAAAACACAATTTCGATAATTGGATGTCCACCCGGTGATAAAAAACAACCAGTTTAATTCCTATTTCATACTTCAGATGACTGTAGATGGGTCATCCGATATCGAATTCAAACGCGGTTTGTGGAGTTGGGACTGTAATGATGCCATCATCATATTATAAAGAAAATTTAATTATTTTGGCTCAAAAACAACACATTCTCCCTTTGATACCACCTTTTGGAATTGATCATGCAGCGGAAGCCCCAAACAGGCGGGTTTTAAAAAAAATCCCCCAACGATCGATGTAAACCTGTCGACATCTGTGAGTAGCATCCCTGTCTTAGAAATGGATATCACGAAGAGTATTTCAAGAACAAAAATAAACCGTAAAATACCTTATTCAGATCCAAATCAGCGCATGACACCTGCTTGTCGTTGGAAATTGTTCCTCGAAGAATACGAAGCTAAATTCATCTAGATTATCCCCACACTCTTTAAGAAATCCATGGGAGCATCGTTCATCGTAGTCTGGGTGCTAGCGCGGAATTCCGACGATGACTTTGACATTTCAACGATCAATGCATCACTTCTCTAGTGATTCCTGAGAGAGAGCTCAATCCAAGATCCTTGGATCCAGAGCATCTCTCTCTAGAGTGTGGGAGAGAGGTGATGAGAGAGAAGCACCATGAATAGTTTTTTTCAAATGCCCCTCCTCTTCTATTGATATTTCTTAATTAAAATATCCGGTATCGCCTCACCAACCCCAAATACTTAACGCACTATCAATGACAATTTACGAATACTTTTTTGAGTCATGAATATTATTATCACATACTTTTAATATATTAAAATATATTACATGAGAATAATTAAGTCATTAACTCGACTCATCGCTCCCATAAATATTCATTGAACCTTTAATAATTTAATAATCTTCATTTAATATTTTTTCATATATTTACTTAAAACTCATAAATACATTTAATAAATAAATTCAATACACATTATTCTAACCTCAAATAATATGAATTTATTTATTTCATTGGTGATCATTTAACTATGGACAATTCACAGACCCCTATGGCGGGGCCCACTATGTCCAATACTCATATTCAACTGAATAGGGAAGATTCTTGAATACGCTATTGTGTGTGACCCTATATGCCCTTATTTCGACAGCTTTGAATAGTATTCACAAACCAAGAGTGGGATCTAGCAACCCATCATGGCCCATGAAAAATTAAATATTGTCACAAAAGCAACAACCAACATATGATCTCACACTGTGAAATATAATCTATTTGTCTATAATATCTCATAAAGTAGGACGCACTGACGTGTCATCGCCCTTTACTTGCATTATAGTTTGTTGATTTAACTGGACGGATTTACCCTTGACTGCCATGGACATGGTCTTATAAAGGTACCTCCATTCATATCAACATGGCCTGAGATATATTACTTCCATAATGCGAAAGCGATAAATCCTTTCATGAACATTCAACCAATTCCATGCCACCAACGACGCACCCAACACAAACTACCTCACCACGGATTCATTGCCATGGTTTTCATCTTGCATCAAAGTACAGAATCAAATGAAATCCATTTGTAATGATATCAAGTTAGAAGACCATTAGACATGATCATAGATAGGAACATCCGATGTCACCCGAAACATGTGGTGTTCCTATTGGCAGGTCAGTCCTCATGATCTCACTACTAGCACAAGTGGAAAAATTGTTTTTAACGTCGGTAGTTTAACGTCGGTTCTAAGAGACCGATGTTAAATGACCGTTTTTTTGCGTCAGTTTTACAAAAAACCGAAGACATAGATCAAAATAAAAGTTTTCGATAATTTACTAAGCTTTAATTTAACAGGTTGTGGAGGGAAAACAGACTTATGAATCAAAATTTATCGGCGTCTTAAGTTGGAGATTATATGATTTGATTTTTGGAATCCGTTTTTTCAATAACCGATGTTAAAAGACCCTTTTTTGCATCGGTTTTACAAAAAAACAGATTCCAAAGAGAAAAATAAAAGTTTCAGATAATTTCCCAATATTCCATTGGACAGGTCGTGGAGCGAAAACAGACTTACGGATCAAAAGTTATGGGCGTCGGGATTTAGAGATTATATGACTTGATTTTTGGCATCGGTTTTTTTCAATAACAGATGTTAAAAGACAATTTTTTGCATCGGTTTTACAAAAACCCGATGCCAAAGATAAAAATTAAAGTTTTAGATAATTACCCAATCTTCCATATTACAGGTCGTGGAACAAACATGGACTTACAGATCAAAACATATGGGCATCAGAAGTTGGAGATTATATGACTTGATTTACGACATCGGTTTTTTTTCAATAACCGACGTTAAAAGACCCTTTTTTGCATCGAATTTACAATATACCGACCCAATATATCACAATAAAAGTTTTAGATAATTTCCCAAGATTTAATTTGACAGGTCGTTGAGTAAAAACGGACTTACATATCAAACTTTATGGGCATATGATGTTGGAGATTATATGACTTGATTTTTTCCATTGGTTTTTTCAATAACCGATGTTAAAAGCCCGTTTTTTGTATCAGTTTTACAAAATACTGACACAAAAGATCAAAATAAAAGTTTTAGATAATCCCTCAAGATTCAATTTGACAGGTCGTGGAGCGAAAATGGACTTACAGATCAAAATTAATGGGTGTCAGAAGATAGAAATTATATGACTTGATTTTTGGCGTCGGTTTTTTTAATAACTGACGTTAAAAGGCCATTTTTGTCGTCGGTTTTACAAAAAACCGATGCAAAAGATCAAAATAAATGTTTTATATAATTTTCCAATCTTCAAATTGATAGGTCGTGGAGAAAAAACAGACTTACAGATCAAAAGTGATGGATGTTGGAATTTGAAGATTATATCACTTGATTTTTGGCGTCGGTTTTTTTAAAAAACCGACTTTAAAAGACGATTATAGGCATCGGTTTTACAAATAACCGATGTTAAAAGTCACTTTTCTACATTGTTTTTTCCAAAAGTGATGTTAATACCCCAATATGAAAATATTTATATCATCGGTTATATATTTAAACGACGTTAAAATTAAAATTTCAAGTACGAGGTTTCGATATTTCAATTTATTCCCAACACGCGTTCCTAATTTTAAAATCCCGCTCAAATTTTATTAAATCACTACTGTAGAAATTTTCATTTACACTATATAAAATCTTATCCTCTATCTTTCAAAATTTCTGACATCTTTGATACAATCTATATTTCAAATATTCTTCAATCGAAGATTTGTACAAGGTATTTATTTTTATCATTTAATTTCATTATTATTGTTTTCCTTATAACTAGAAATATTATTATTTTTATAATGATGATGGAGGATTCTTTTAATCGAGATAGGAAAATAAAACTTCGGCATAAGAATCATTAGTTTTGGGAATTTTTTTTATCACTCACTATTTTCATTACCGCGTGAGTTCCCCCTTAAAACAAAGTGAAATAATGATAAAAAATATATCGATTCAAATGGACTAATAAAATAATTAAAGTTAGTTTCAATCATTAATTATGATTTTTTGTTCATTTTGAATATTCATTTTGGTTCATTTTTTCATGTATTCATCAAAGAAAGTTGTATCGATCGACCCATAATGAGGTACAACTTACGGCGACCATAACATTTGATCCGTATGTCCGTTTTAGCTCCATAACTAGTCAAATCGAAGCTTGGGAAACGATATATATTCCAATATTCATAGTTTCAAGGTTTTGATGTCAGTTTTATTGAAAACATATGTGGAAAATATTTTTTTTATAAAACGTATTTTTCGTGTCAGTTTTTATCAAAAACCGACATTAAAACTCGTGAAGAAGCCAGATTTAGACATCGGTTTTCTAAAAAACCAACACCAATGACACTAGAGGTCATGAATTTTGGCATCAGTTTTAAAAATACTAACACCAAAGACCACCAGGGCCTGATTTTTGGCATTAGTTTATATAAAAAATGATGCCAAATATCCCCAAGGCCCTGAAATTTGGAGTTGATTTTTATATAAAATGATGCCAAAGGCCCGTGTGGCGAAGAGTTTTGACGTCGGTTTATAAAAACTGACGTTGAAACATATATTTTTTATATTGCCTTTATTGACGTTGGTTAAAAACCGATGTCAAAATGTAAAAAAATGACGTCGAAATTCATTTTTCCACTAGTGTAGAGATCACCAAATGCAAACCTCGTGAGAAGAAGTCTCAATGCTTATGAGCCCCCATCACCTGATAGTCAAACGTCTACTATGTCTAATCAGAAAGATGTATTTATACTATTGAACATAAATTTAAGATTAATTTCAAAGTATCTAGAAATTCTCATTATAGCCTAGGAACTGCTATAACCTTTCGATACGACAATTAATCATCAGATATTACCATTTCAATAGTGGACGCATAAAAGTCTACACTATAATGGTAAAATGGCATCTTGCATAGCTTACTGTATACATGAAATGGTAATCAAAATCACTAAATAGTTGTGTCTAGGGAACCCACTATTTTAACAATTATAGCTCCCCACATGCAAAAGATACAGAATGAATCCCCACAAAAAATTTCTTATAGGGGGTGAGGAAATGATTTAGGTGTGGAAGAGAAGCACAACTGGCCTTAATTGCTATCTAGAAAATCTTGATACGGTGAAAAAGCATAGGAACACAATGTTGGAACCACAATTCATTGTTCATTGCTAAAAATAAAATTAATCATGGAACTATGTAAACCAGTTCCCTATGAAAAGGGTTTTTTGAGGAAACTAACAAACTCCAAGGCACCAAGGGAGAATGTTTTCCATCACTACTACCGAAGTGAGCCCTGAAAACAAATTGGTGGAAGCTACACTATTTATTTATTCAAGAATAGCATACATACATTATTATTATGGTTCTATGCATTCTTTTATATCCTGAATGTTTAGTAGATAAATCCCAAGACCACCACAATTCATGGAATTGAAGATGTTAGTGAGATCAACAAATGGGGAAATCATTGCATCCCATGAACATAACTCCTCCCCGGTCATAATTTTGTGGATTGATCTTCCTGGTGTACCTCATCATACACCCTATGGTAGAATTAGATGATGTTTAGAGGATTGATTAACTTTTCTTATATATAGCCAACATAAATTGTCGGGAGAGGGAAATGACTCTCCATATAGTGAATCAACCCTGGTTCTGTACAAGTTCAAGGAAGAAGATGAATCTTATTTAGCACCATCATCACAAGCATGCATTTTACTACCATATGAGAAAGGTTATTTTGATCAGATGATGGAGTCTAATGAAGCAACCATCCATGAATATATTCCTATTGTGAGGGAATTCGCTGATGTGATTCCCGAGTAATTGTTTTGTTTTCCTCCTAGAAGAGATGTTCAGTTCTTGATTGATCATTTAAATGGGTATTTTCCATTATCTAAGACTCAGTATAGAATTGATATTATGGATATTGAGGATATGAAGAAATTACTACAAGAGAATCTAGGGAATGTGTTTATACACCCAAGTGCTTCACCATGGGGTGAACCAGTCCTCTTCATCAAGAAGAAGGATGGGTCAATGCACCTTATAATTGATTATCACAAGCTCAACAAAATCATTATAAAGACTAATTATCAGATTCCAGGAATTGATGACTTGTTTGATCAACTATCTGGTGGAAAATACTTCTCCAAGGTGGATCTATGGTCGAGATATTACCATATAAGGATAATGAAGGAGGATATCCCCAAGACTTATTTTCGTACAAGGTAAGGGCCATATGAATTCCTAGAAATTCTTTTCAGACTCACTAATTCTCTAGAAATATTAAAGGACTTGATCAATGTAGTATTTACAAATTACCTTGAAAAATATGGGATAAAATTTATATAAGATACTTTAATATAATAAAAAACCATGGAGGATCATGAAGAGAATCTAAGCACTATACTAGAGACCTTGAGAAAGGAGAATCTCAATGTAATGTAAAACAAGTGTGAGTTCAGGTTGAAGGAGGTCACATTCGTGGGTCATATTATCACAAGTAATGGTTTTTATATGGATCCCTCCAAGAAAAATTAAATTAATGGATGGATAAGGTCAACATATGTAATTAATATTTGTGGCTTCTTAGGGTTAGTTAGATATTATTGCTGATTTTGGATAAATTCATCATGATTGTCAAACCCTCTTTCCAAGATAACTCAGAAGGGAGTCAGGTTTTCATGGACTAAGGAATGAGAAGTTAGTTTCAAGGAGTTGAAAAAGAGGCTAATCACTGAGGTCGTTCTCACACTACCCATAAGTGGAGAATGTTTTGTGGTATTTATTGATGCTTTAAAGAAAATATTGGGTTGTATGTTGATGGAAAATGTAAAATCCATTTCCTATGATTCAAGAAAATTGAATGTTCATGAGATAAACTATAAAACACATGATCTGATGTTGTTTTCACTAATATTCACTTTAAAAATTCAGTGACGTTTCCAATTTACGGAGAGGTATGAAATTTATATGGATCAAAAAATCCTCATGTATATATTCACACAAAAAGAGCAGAATTAGAACCAACAAAGATGCTTAGAACTGATCAAACACTATGAATGCTCAATCCATTACCACCATGGGAATTTAAACAAGGTGATGGATACTCTATTTATAATGGACCCATCGATAATAACATTTATTAGAATTTAAATGGATCAAATCTTGTTATATTTGATGAAGTTGGACATGGGAATCATAAACAAGGGAACATCATCAGTTTTTTCACAAATGATTTCTCAACTATATCTTTTGTAAAGACGACAGGATGCTCAAAAGGATGATTTGTGAATTTAGAAGAAAGTAGAAACTATCAAAAATGGTAAACACTTGAATTTAAATGTTAATTAAGATGTAATTTTTTGGATTTGGGTCATGAATATGTGTTCCATCAAATATGGTGTTCAACAAAGAACTTTTGGATGATTCACATAGATTGAATTTATCCATGAACACATGAAACACAATGATGTGTCAATATCTTCAAGAGAATTATTGGTGGGATAACATGAATAAGGATATCACTGAGTATACCTCAATGTACCTGGTATGTCAGCTGGTGAAGGCTGAGAGGAAAAAGTCTAAGGGGATGATGAAACAATTTTTCATACCAATGTGGAAAAAAGAGAACATCACCAGGGACTTTGTCGCTATACTTTTGAAGATATCCAATAAAAACATTGCTATCTGGGTTTTTTGGGATCTTATTACAAGGAATTCACAGGTCATTACAATTTTAAAGGATTTCGGTTTGGATCACCATGAACAAATATACATTAGTGAAGTTGTAAGGTTGCATGTAGTACCACTATATATTTTATTTGATCATGATCCATGATTCACCTCTATGTTCTTGAAGAGACTCCAAAAATCTATTAGTACTGAGTAGAACTTATGTATGTATTATCATCCTCAAACTGAGGGAAAATATGAGTGCACTATCCAAACACGTGCAGACATATTGAGAGCATGCACAATGGACCTCAATGGAGTACAGGATCAAAAAATTCCTCTGGTTGAGTTCTCTTACAATAATAGTTTCCACTCATCCATATAAATTTATCCTTATGAATACCTTTTGGGGAAGATCAGCAGAACCTAGGTGTTTTTGGATGATGTTGGGGAGAAAAAACCCCTAGTTCTAGAAATAGTTGAAAAAAAGTTGGAGAATGATAAGACCATCTTGCATCATGTTAAATCTTCTTAGAGTTGACAAAAGATCTATGCTGAGAACTATCGATGAGACCTAGAGTTTGATGTTGGAGACATGCTACTCCTCTACAAATCACATTCGAAGTGAGTTATGAGATTTTATATGAATGGAAATCTTATTTCAAGGTACATCAGCCCTTTTGAAATCCATCATTGCATTGTTGTAGTGTTCTATCGACGAGCACCCACACAGAACATATCTAATGTAAAAGATGTATCCCATGTATCACTTTTGAGGAAGTATATACCTGAACCATCACATGTACTAAATCCTAAGGTGGTTCTATTGGGGAATGAACTCTCTTAAAAACAGAAGATGGTGATGATCTTAGATCATAGGGAAAAAGTTCTACAAAATAAGACAACACCCCTCATCAATGTGTAGTGGGGAAACAACAATTTTGAAGAAGTAATGTGGGAATCTGAGAAAATGATGAAGCAGAGTTACCCTCATCTATTTTATTGTGAGAAAATGAAATTTTTTGGGTGATATTTCATAATGGGGGAAGATTTTAATGACCCAAACTTTTATTGTTGAAAATTCATCTTGATCTAATTAAAAGACATATCATGTAAAATGGTTATATAAAACATATAAAATTCCTTGGTTTTATGATTTTTGAATTTAAAATATAGTTATGAATTGTTACAGTTTCTCATATAGCCATTTAATAGTGATCACATGATTAGTAAAATTATAGGGCCATAAAAAATCAAATTTACTCAGAAAAAGGAATTGATGGCCTCATCCAATAGAATTTCCCTATACAATGCCTATTTTTTGGAGCATGGAAAAGTGGTAGCATCAATGAGATTTTCTCTTGACCAAGCCCAAGTAGAGCTTCAACATGTTAAGCATTAATGAAACATCCTACAGGAGAAGTGGAAATTAATAGAGATTACCACCTAAGTGATGTTCTCTGAGCCACCCCAAGAGTCTATCTCCATCGCACACCTTAACCGTAGGTATTATGCTGGTGTTATAAGGGGTTATGTAACAAGTCCCTAGAACTATAATTATGTGCATTATTTTTGAATATAATAAAAATCATACCTTCATTTTATTATTGTTACCTAGTAAATGGTTTTTAAAGCTGAAATTGTATTTCTAGTTAATATTCTATTATGAAATCTATTTTGATGAATTAAATATTATTTCAATAAAATATTATTACTAAATTACTTTTATTAAATATAAATGGTCATATCATATTTTATGAATACAATTTTAATTTTTATTAATGGTTGAATTCTATTTTTTTCCAAACCATTTAATTTTTTATAAATGTCAGTTTTTATTTTAAAAGTAAAAATTCACATATTTAGAAAATTATTTTGATAAAATGATGATTATTTTTTATTCAAGATTTAAAAATTATGTAATGGTGAATTTTGCATAATTTTATGAGATATTCAAATTTTGCGGTAAACATTTAATGCCATTTAAATATATAATGTGGTTTATGACATCATAAGGACACGATAGTGATGTAATAAAATAATATAAATAGAATTTTCTGCTAATATAGGTTTTACTTTTTAAATAATGTGATTTTTTATTTTTTTGATTAATTTTATAGTGCCTTTGTGGACCCTACAAGACTAATTAAATATTTTATCTTTTTAAAATTATTTCCTTTAGAGTGTGACTCACCTTCACATAAGAAAGCCTAATATTTTTATATGTTCTAATATTTCCAAATATAATAATGTTCTATTCTCCACTTTGTAAAAACACATTGGAAAAAATATGGGATGGATTATGTTTTGGTTAGTTTAATATTTAGTGTCCAAAACATAAATAAAAAAGAATTCCATATCCTTTCCTATATAAACCCACTAAATCTCCCATTACTCTCCATTAAAACTATTTGTAGCTCAATAAAACACTTACCTTATATCCTTGTAATTCTAATAGGGTGACCCAAGCATTTATTAAGCCTCTCTTAAGCATCTCCCAAGCCTCTGAGATCACATTTCCATGTAAGGGGTCCTGACACTCTTTGATTCATTATTTATGTCCATTTTTCTTATATTGTTATGACCTTTTATTTTCAATTAAAAATTATGGGGTATGAATTCACACATCCCCTATACTTCTCTACATATGATTGAATTATTTGGGACACCTTTATATCTTATTTATTCCTACCATGTACACCTGTTAATATGCCAAAATTTCCTAAGAGTTATTCCATTTCCCATATTTTTTCATGTTTCTTTATTATGTTACACCATCTATTTCCAAATTCCATGTGTTCGAACATATATATATATGATCCACCTAACTGTAAATTTTATATACATTTTATGAGATACCCCATTCACTATCATAAAACATTTTTATGGATCTTTATGTCATGCCATTACGCTGTGAAACTTGGACTGCGATTTTCCAAGAAAAAATCATTGTGTATTTATTACCATACCCATTTATCTATCAATGATATTAAAAATAAAGCACATATTATTCTTGAATGGTATTTTAATTTATATATTCCACATTATTTGGTCATGGAATAGCATAAAATTTTGAACTATTTCATGTTATATGATCCATGTGGAACAATTATGCATTAAATGAAATGATTAAGAAGGGTGTGACCTGATAGAACTCCATTGTATTGGATAAAGATTATTATCATAATACATCATGTACAATGAGGATTTACTCATGCCAATTCATGTACAATGTGGTTTTAATCATGATCCATGTGAAATGATCCTTGGATCCTACTAATATCATGTTAAATGTTGTTTCCACATTTCCATGTTATGATAATCTTGTTATATCAAGCATTTATGTTCATGTTTCTAATTTCCTACATTGATATGAATATGGTCTAATGTGTACATTATTTTTCATTTTATGCCTTTTTTACTCCCTTACTTGGATTTATAGCTCACCCATTTCTAATGCACGTCCTCAGGTTATCCCATGAAATGCTAGGTACGAAGGAATATTATCGTCTTGTAATAGAAGTTTTTATTAAAGATGTTATGTTTTATGTTCTATGTTCTTATGTAATTATTCTAATTTCATAATAAACTACAACTCTCAATCATATAATTAATATTAGGGGTAATTTTATGTAATAAATCATTTTTAATTGTGTAATAAAGAGCATGGTTGTTATACTATAATATCAAAATATTCCTCTATATAGAATTTTGAATACCAGTGGTATGGGATTCAACATTTAAATTATTTTTTAGCTAAGTTAACACAACAAAAAAATTCTCAAATATAAAAACAACCATTTTGGTGTTAAGTTTTAAAAAGATGGCATCCTCTTGATGACTACCTTCAAATCCAACCATATTTCCTCTATAGAAGACCAGTTTGAATTGAAATGGAATAGATGAACAAATATAGAAATCCTCAAAATCAATCTAGTGATAAAAAAATTATTTATATTATCACAAATTATCATTATAAAATTATTCCATCCTTTTAATACTTAGAAACCCATTATATGGTATCAATTTTAACAACCCACAAAATAAACAACACAAAATTATAATAACAAAAGTAAGAGTTTTATATTCTTACATTCACATGATGATTTACGTTTAGAGTTTAATATAATTCAGAAAATAATTACATAAAATTGGTAAACTTATAAATAGTGTAAATTTATTCCATTAAAATAACTTCTCAAATTTACACCCATGTTGAATGTAAGAACATTTTCATCACTTAATTAAAAACACTATAGTGGGAATATTATCCTTATTATAATTCATAAGCAACCTTATATCATGTAACAAATATTCAAAAAATATGGATGAGTATAACATTAATTGTAAGGCATATAAACTTAAATAAAATCCATTATTCATTTATATAACGTGAAGTTCTATATTTTTTTATTTTTATCCAATAAAAACAATTTTATAAATAAATGACAATCCCTTGTGAAAATCCATGCATGTTCAAATAAAAATTCATTAAAAAAATAATTCATGCATGAACTATTAAAGAATATTTAGAAAATAAGACAACCCATGAAAATGTATTTTATTTAAAACAGAAATTTCAATTTTAAAAGTTATTTTCCATCACCCTGAAATAAAATGACTTCCATTAAAAGTAAGATGAAGCATTAAAAATCATGTAGAGAAATAGGAGCATCGTATTTATAACCCATATCATATTCTTTTTATATTAAAGTTATAATAATTTTTATATAATTAATTCCATTGGATTGATCCACCCTATTATGTCCAGAAAATTTCCTCCACAAATTTAAACAATCAAAAATAAATTGGAGATATATATTAGAATCCCCAATAACCTATCCAATATCATAATAACCCATTATCATTTATATTTCTGAAGTTCTATATAATGAATAAAAATTATAGACTCGAACTTCTCCTTCATAAAACCTTGAAAAACTCATTTTATCCCATAGCCATGTCACATTCCATTTTCTTATAAAATAGAGGGGAAATATCAGTTTCTTTTGATAACTCTTGAAAATGAACACTTAGTAGAATAATTAGAATATTATATACCTTTAAAAAAATAAATGGAAACTTATAGAATAAAATTAATAAAAAACTAATACAGTGATGGTGGGGAAGGGTTTTCATTTGTTAAATGTTAAAAACATTCATAGTGACTTTGGTAGAAATAGTAAAAAGAAATCTGAATGAGAAAATATAGAAATATTCCTTTTTAAAACATTAAAAATATAGTCAAATATAATTTCAAAATGAACATTAAAAATAATTTGTTTATAAATAAGAACATAAATTAATCAATTTTTTAAACATGAATTTGGTAGAAATTGATTTTAATGGGATAACTAATTAAATATAAAATAAAATGTTAAAGAAATATTTATTACCTTGAGTCACATATTTCATCATACTGTCTCTATCGACTAAATAATAAAATATTTATAATTATTTAATTTATTAGGAAAATTATTAATTCTTATTTAATTATCTTTTTTTCTTTTATTTCTTATATTACCTTGTTTTATTTACATACTAAATTAGTTATGTTTATTCACCCGTATTAAGGCCATTCAGTCCTAAATAGTTCCATTGTTTTAAATATGTTAAAAAGGATTTTGGATCCATAATATCAATACTATTTATCGGGCTATAATTATTATTATTTTACATTAAGTATACTTTTTGAACAATCTTTCTATGGTTTTAGTTAAAAAGATGTGTGTTATTCAAGGAGGCGGTAATTATTATGTACCCACGATAAGAATTTTTATATATATTGTTGATAAAAATAATATAAAGAATAGAGTGTATTACATTTAAATAATCATAATAATAGTGTATATATATATATATAAAGGTATATTTAGAAATTTTACCCCTATTACTAAACCAGTGAAGGTGGAATGAATAATAAATTACATCACCTCTTGGAGGCGGTATTCTTATTGTATAAACTACTCAAATCATAATTTTCTAGTGGATGGTAGGGTAAGAAGGTTGATAAAATTATATAAATAAAAAGTTAAAATAATGTCATAAAAATTATAGTAATCCATTAAATCCATCTGTATAATATTTTTTTGGGGGTGATGATGAAACAATACACAATTTATCATGGAGGTGGTATCTCATAGGTACACACGAGTGACATTTTCATTTCCCATAGGATAGAAAAAAGGTTTACAATATTTTTTAAATAAATATAATAAAATTTAACCATATTAAATATAATAATTCAATTATATTTATTAGGATATTATATAATATAAGGATGTGTAATAATAAATAATATTTAAATAGTTCTACTAATACTTATACATCATCCTTGGATAATGTTGTTTGGATTACCTCTTAAGGATTCATAGATTGGTGTTTTTACAAGATCAGAATATCTAAAATGTTGAATTTATATCTGGGAAGGTATTTTTTTTATATTTTAGTCAATATTTAGTTCTAAATGTGCATCTAGAAGTGATTATTGGAAGATCCATTTTATAACTGAGAATAACAACACCATTTTAAATATGAAGAACGTCAATCTATAAAAGAATTATTTACCAATTTTTAGACTAATTTATAATAATATATAATTAATGAAACAATAATTATGGTAGTAGTTTTATACATATTTGAAACCTTATCTCATTGTTTAACACCCTTGAATAACTCTTTTAACGCTTACTATAACGGAAATCTTTTACAATATTAGTATTCATTATAAATTAAAATAAAATAAAAATAATTAACATATTTGAAATAGAATATTTTAAATATAAAATAAATTTTACTTGATTCAATTTCAAGAGGTTCAAAAAATTAATTTTAATATATGTTGGAAGAAACACAATGAAATACAATTTTTTTTTAAAATATTTATTAAATATAAAAATAAATTTACACAAAAAACAAAGTATAATGTTTAATGATAGGGACTTAATTGGATTAATTTAAATAAAAAAGTATTATATGAATTTTAAATGATAAAAATGAATGAATCCTTGTGAATATTTTATTAAAATTTAAGAACCAAAAATAGTTGTTATTTGAATAAAAATATTACTTAGATTTTAAAAATATAAAAAATAGATTTATATATTTGAAAATATATTTTTAAATGAATTATATTAATTATTAAATATTTATTTTTTATAAATATCTGTATAATATGATAAAAAGTAAATATCATATAATTATAATATAATAAAAATGATAGTGTTTGAAAAGAAAGTATTTTTCAATATTTATCAAAAAACAAACTATTATAGAATAACAACAAAAAATAATCTTAAAATTAAAATAAATTAAATTAAAAATATTTAAAGACTATTAAATTAAATTAAAATTCTAAAATCGTGATATTTAAAATTTAAATAAAATAATGCTATATATGTATAAAAAATTATAGAGAAATAAAACTATTCTATTATAGATTGAAAAATTTTATATATTTATTTACAAAACAATGAGAAATTTGAATCAATAAAATTAATGAATATAAATTATAAAATTTATTTACTTATGTGATTACATAGGTTCTAAAAAAATAACAACAGAGTATCCATATGTTTTTTTCACTTTTCAATTTTTGTTAAACTCTTTATATCTATATAAAATTTTTATGGAAACTCTATATGATCATCGAATAAATACTCCAATTAAACTTCTTTAGTCAGTAAAAACTATAGTGAAATTATTTCTTAATAAAGTTGAGTCAAAGGAATCATATTCAAAAAAAATTAACTCATTAAATAGTTATTCAAACCCCTCTACATCACAACCTCAAATTTTAAAATATTAATAACTTTTTTTTATCTCTAAATAAAAAACATTCAATATTCTTGGTCATCATCATCAATGGAACCATTCTGTCATGAATTATTTCATTGGAATAATTTTGGTAAATAATGTAACTCTTATAATATATCTTTACCTATAAATCATAAACTCCTTCAGAATATAAACTAAGGTTCTCTACATTATCATATCTAATCCTTACTCTTTATATAAATCATTACCATTATTCCCTATAAAAGATTATTACATTAACTATTTTTTAAATTTGAATATTGACTAGAATAATATTTTACTTATTTTATTGGAACTTATCTTAGTACAAAACATACATTTACAAGACTCTTAGAAAATACATTCTCTTAAGAATAAAAGTCAATATTATACAAACTGGTTTGTGTATAGTATATAAAAATTGATTCCTTCAGTGGGAATATCTAACAAAAAAGATATTAGCTCCATATTATTTATGGTATTCAATTATTAGTTTTCCAAAAAGAATAATCCATTCATTAATAATTTTTGAAAATTTGTTGTGGAATCTAAATTCATACTTTTTAACAAATATCCAGGATGAACAATATTTTGCAGGAAAAAAATAATTTTTACTGTTTTTTTATTTTCATGTATTTTATAATGTTTTATTAATCATAAACCTTATTTATTAAATATAAAATCCCAATTTATTAATAATATCTATCTTTTAGAAAAAAATTTTTTTGTTATAATATATGATAAATGAGATAAGTAAACAAATCCTTTAAAAAGATCCACCTTATCATGAAATATTCCATTATATTCAACTGATTCATATAGTAAATATTTGATGCATAATTTTAGAGAAACTATAATATTTATCAATTATTAACTTCATTTTGAACTCCTCTATTTTTGTATCACTTTTAAAATATATATTTAGAGTCTCATACCTTATCAAAATTAAATAATTAATTTATACAACACTAATACATGTCCTCGATATTTGATGGAGTTTACTAAACCTCTCAAGGTATCTTTTAGAGATCCCTTATATGGAAATAGTTTTTTTAATTTCTGATAGCATTATTAGTTTTGAAGGACCGATAGTGACTGTTGCACCAATAAAATTATCTATTTTCTAGATCTCATGTGGAATTCCTCTTCAAAACATAGAACATTACTAATGAGAGGTTTCATTATTCATTTGACCATCCTACTAGAATCATCCAAATAAACAAACCATTTTCCCATAAAAACACTACAATAATAAGAACATCCAAAAAAACATAACCTCCTACCAGTGCCTACTAATATAATTTAATCAATATAATGATTTATAAAAATAGGGTTCTGAATCATTAAATAGTGTTCCATTTCTAAGTGTATCTTGTTCCTCAATCGGTTCCCTCAAACATGGATCTAACTTAGTAAACACAGAGATCTGGTTGAGGAGGCATGTTATTTCATCATAAATGGAGAACATTATAGATGGTGTTGTGGTTTTAGGGGAATATGGGAAGACCAAATGACCTTACATCAAAACAAAATACATTTACATGTATGTCTAGTATAGTAGAATATAAAGTGACCGACCTTTTTATTAGTTTACTATTATACCTTTTAAAGATAAAAAACATAATATCACTAGAAAACAAAGATCAAATGTATTAGTGTCTTGAGAAAATTAGGACAACATATCAATTATTCATAAAAATATATATTTATTTATATTGTTCTTATTTATCCTTATAAATCTCTATTTCTCCTTAGAATATGTAGTCACCTGAGGGTATACATCAAATAAAGGGGTGAGCTAATAGACTAGTAACATGATAAATAAATAAATGAATCAATATAAGATTGGTTCTCATAATAATCATCACCATAACATAATAATAGGGTCATAATCATTATCTTGAGAGGAATAATTAGATAAAGGAATTAAATGTGGAAATCCATAAAAATGAGACATCATCTCTTAGTGTCCAAAATCCTCACATAGTTGTGAATATATAAAGAATAATATTCATGCATATCATATGAGAATATAATTAATATCAGCATTGTGAAATTATATAGAAAAATTTTAATTCATATTTTACAATATATAATGACATAAATCACATTACCCAATACATTTTTTCATGATATAATTCCTTGTGCACCCATCACATCATAATATTTACATAATCATGCATGCCATGTAGAACATATATCTATCAAATTATTGATGTAACCCATGTAAATGGGTTGGTTTTATTATGATTTACTAAATCCTGAGTAAACCTAGTGTTTCAAAATGAAAATAGAACAAACTATTTGGTATATTATTTATTATTCTTGAGTTGTGAAGAAACAAATCAATTGGAGTAAAAATGTGACTTGAAAAGAATAGTTATTTTTAAAAAAACTTCATTTGACATAAAATTAGATTGGAAACATGTATATCCAAGAAAATAAAAGTTTTTAATAAATATATTATATTTTAGTAATATAAAAATAACATTCAAATAGAAATTTTACTTAAAAATGAATAACCCGAAAAGAAGGAGTTGGGTTTCAAAATCCACTAACCATATACCCACAAGATTTCTTCACATTAATATTCGCAAAAATAAAATTATATAAAATTATACATAATATAGAACCTATTATGAAAGTATTTTCTTTATTATAAATTTTTTATGTTCTTTTATAACTATTTTGATTACTTATATAGGTTAATTTCATCATTTTGGGAGTATTCACTATCATGGTTTCATGGTTAGTTTACTTTTATATAATTATGGATGTAAATGTAACATGGGAATAATTCATTAGATGTGATGTTATGTGATATTAATGAAGTTAAAATTTTTAAAATGGTCTCATATATAATTTTTTATCTGTTATGAAAATTCTTCATTAGAGAAAATGCTTGTGAAAACGTTTTAATTAATTTTTTGTCATTTTTATGTCCATTATGAACTTTTATATGTTTTTTTGATATTATAATGATATGTTGGTTATAGAAGAACATAAAAACTTTATATATTAAAATATTATTTTACCATAATAATGATTTTATGACCATACTTGACATATGTTAATGGAATTAGAAAACTCAACTTCCACGAATGCCATGAATGAAGATGAAACATACGATGTTTTCATTTTTAGATTTGGAGGAGGACATATAAACTTTTATGATTTCTTATTCCATTAACACAATAAAATTCATGTATATATATGTAACTTAATATATAATGAAACATTGGTATTGTTATTCTAGGATATATAAGAGACGAAAATAAATTAAAAGGAATTTAAAAGAGAATGAAATGGGATTTTTCCTCATGAATTTTAACTCCTTTAAAACATCGTCACAAAAAATTAGATTGGTATTTTTTTGATACCATATGATCATAGATATGGTGGATAGTCTTTAGAATATTATTGGGTATTATTTAGACAATATTCAGGGATTAGAAGGTTTTAGGAAAAGAGGTGGCGAGGGTTGTATTTTTATGGGAGGAGAGGGCTGTTTTTTTATTATTTTATCCCTTCATTTATTATTTTGGGGGTTGATGATAAATTGTTTTTATTAATTTTATATGAAATGTAAAATAATTATTATTATATGTCAAAATGGGTTATTACATCATAAATACATCAACCATGACTCAATAATTCTTGTATTGGGTTATATCATAAATTATCAAATTTCACTCTTCATAAAATATTGAATATTTTTTGGAAAACTTGAAAAGGTCACCCAACCCATTTTTTTGTTGAATTCAAAATTAGATTCCCTTTTATGAAAATGATTTTCTAAATATAATAAATTTATTTCCTAAATAAAATCATCATTTATTTAAAAAATACTGATTTTAATATTATACACCATTTTATGACACTTTGAAATAATAATTACGGTGTAATAAAATTATTTTATAGTAATAAGAAAATGAAAATAATAATTTATGAGTATATTTTATAATAAATAATTTTTATTTATATATTTATATTAATTTTATAATTGGAAATAAACATTTAGGTTTAAAAAATACTGACACTAAATTTATCATTTTTAAAACATTTATTTACTTATACTATGATAAAATTAAATCATATTTTCATTTATCAAATACCTAAAAATATATATACTTAAATAGGTTTGGATATTATTCTATTGACCATATTATTATTCCAAATGGTTTGGTTACTATATAGGTTCTTTAATTTCCCTAAATATCACTTATTTCATTATTAATTTATGAGAATTATGGTTTTATTGGGATCTCTATGCTATGTATGTGTTTTATACCTTATAGTATAATTATAATATGGTAAATATTCAATAGATAAAACTTTTTGTTCATACATTCTTCTACCTTTTATAATTTTCCCTTGAAATTTTATTTTACATACTATATTGAGAATATGCGAGGCTACTTATCCATCATTGATTCCTCTGGTTCCCATGTCACCACTTCATACTTATGATTCCTCCATAAAAATTTGAAAATTTGGTTTTCCTTTTTCACATAAGATTTATTTCTATAGTCCATGATATTTACCAGTTTCTCCTTATAAGAGATATTATTATCCAATTGTACCACCTCTTAATTAAGTACATGTGAGGGGTTAGGTATGCACTTTAATAAGAGTGATACATTGAACACATCATGAACTTGAGCCATATTTGGTAGAAGTACAAGCCTATTGGACACTATTCCAATTTGATCAAGGATAACAATGTAGAAAATGTACCTTCACCTAGTATTCCACTTCTTTTGAAACTGTATGAATCTTTTCTGTGGTGATATTTGAAGGAAGAATTTTTCTCCAACATCGAACACCATATCCCCATAATGGTTGTCAGAATAATAAATTTTCCATCTTTGAGAGTGTTTGATATGTTTCTAGATATCATCAACCATATATGTCATCTATATCACTATTCAATGTCCAAATAGGATTATTTTTCCAACTACATCACAAAATGATGGATTTATACATTACATTCCATTCAGAGTTCTATATGGAGCCATCATAACACTCGAGTGGAAGCAACTGTTGTATGATAACTCATCCAATGCCTGATGTGGATCCCATCCCCAATTAAATTCCATTAAGAAGGTACTTATCATGTACTATAGCATCTAAATTATCCTTTCATATTATCCCTATGATTGGGGTTGATTGGACATGGTGAAATTCAATTTAGTACTCATATTAAAGTTTAAGAGTTATCCAAAATTTTTATGGGATCCTTTGATCTTTATCAAAGTCAATCAAAAGTGGAACCCCATGAAACCACAATAATTCATTTACAAATATTATGGAAAGTTGTTCAATAATGAGATATTCTCGAATAGAGATAAAGTTGGTAGTTATCGTTATTCAATCCTGAAAAATCCATATCACATTATTTACTATGGTAGTCTACAATTGATTAGTGACAAACTCCCTAGTTACATACTCTCACTTACACATAGGTATAGGAAATGGTTTAATCATCCCCTTGGACTTATTTTACCGTGTTTGACTTGATGATAGACAATGATCCTTAAGATTCAATCCACAATCTCCTTCTTCTTTCTCTCCCACTAGATGTTTTGTAGTAGATCATTGTTAATCTTGGTACTTATAGGGTGGGTAAAGAATTGTTGGATATGTGAATAATAAAAAAACTCATTATTTATCTCATGTGATGATGGTACACACAACCTCTTTCCGGATCTAATCACACCATCATCATTGATATGGAACTCATGTAGCTTTCCTTAACATAGTCTATTCACCTTCTTTTGTAATCCCATATTATCCCTTTGTACATCTTTAATATTCTCTCAGATAGATGGTTGGGAACTAATTTGGCAACGGTAGGATGTATTCCCTTATCTTATAATTTACAAATCTATCCTTTTCATATCTATGAAGATAGGATCTTCCTCAATCTTCCTCAAAGATAGAGTAGTATGTCATTTTCTACTAAGGGCATCAACATCGTTATTCTCCATTCCTGGATATAAATTAATAGAGTAATAATTCCCATGATTAGCAATAACCATATTATTTCACACATGTTTAGTTCCTTCTATGTGAATATATAATATAAAATAATTTGATCGTTATATATTCCACACTTCTCAACATAAATGTAGGGTTTCCAAGTCATAATAAAAAAGATCATAGATAGTAACTTTAGATCTTGGGTTTTTTAGTTCTTCTCATGGATCATCAACTAATATGATTCATAGGTTATCACTATATCATTTTTCATGAGTACACACCCCAAATATTTCTTTTAATAATCATAGTATAACACAAAACATTCTCCACTTGTTGGAAATTTTAATACATGTGAAGTGATCACCTTATTTATTATATCCTTGATGTTTTCCTCAAATTTTTCCATCCAAAAAAACATTACCGCTTTTATTGTTCAATTATTTTATGGTCTAGACAATCATGAGAAATTTCTCAAAAATTATTGACAGTTCACAACTAATATATGATGACTAAGTGTTTATATGACACTTGTGAGTATTTTACATTTAACATATTACTTTTTTAGGGGTCTATAGAAATTCCCTCACTTGTGATCATGTTTTCCTAGAATGAAACATGTTTCCTCCCAAAATTACACTTACTGAATTTGGAATACAATATCTCCTTCCCTAATATCTCTAGAACACTACTTATATGTTTATCATGTTCCTTCTTTCTCTTAGAGTAGATTAGAATGTATATGATTAACACAACCACAAAAATTTCCAAGGTTATGTATAAATACTATATTCATCAAATCCATGAATATTTCATATGAATTAGTAAGTCAAAAGGGTGTCCCAAGATACTCATAGTACCCATACCTTATTTTAGAAAATGTCTTCTGAATATCTTCCTTCTTCAAACTTAGTTGATGATATATCGAATGGAGATCCACCCTTCATATGTATTGATCTCATCATAATTCAATGAAAAAGTCATCAATCATTGGAAGATGATACTTGTTGTTTATTGTGATCTATTTGAGTTTTAGATAATCAATACACAACCATATTTATACATTATTTTTTCTTTATAATGGGAACTTGAACACCAAAAGGTGATTCACTGGGGAATATGAACACTTTGTACAAATGATCTTGTAGTTGATTCTTTAATTCTTGTGGTTCTATGGGGGACATCCTATAGGGATATTTTGAGACTGGATAAGATCTTGGTATGAGTTTTTTTTGAGATATATACCTCATAATCTAGGGTTTTTTTTGGGTAAATCTTTGGGGAATACATAAATGTTTTATATCACAATGAGATGATCCTCTAAGTTGATACCTCCATTTAACTCAACCATTTTAGTGAGGTATGCATCATCACAGATAACCCAAACCCACATCATTAAGGGATTTTCCAAAAGAGATTCATTGTCTTCCTAGTACTAATAGTGGACTATGGGATGGTTCAAAATTTGAAAATATATTTCCTTTTATTGATAGTTGATGTTTGAACGATATAATGAGAGTTGATCCATTCCTAATATAGAATCTAATCCCATTAAGGAATGTATCATGAAATTTAGTGGATGAATATTCCCACATATTCTAATAGGATAAGTCTACAACACAAGCGTTTCAATGATCACACCAATTGGTGTTTTTATGGATATATCTAATTCAAGGTTTCTGGGATTAAATTCAACAGTTTTATAAATCATGAAAGATATAATGTAATGCGTAGAACCTGAATCATATAATACCTATTACATTATTAAATTAATATGAAGTTTACCTTGCATGACTTTTTTTCTTGATACAATTCCGCAAAAGTGATGACATGTGATCTACCTTTCTCCTTTGGCATTAATGGATAATGATGTAGATTTACAATGAGGACATGAGGTTAAGTTCACATGATTCCATAGTGATCATTATCACAACTGATGTGTAATTGAACCATGGGTGGTTCTCTCATTTACTCCATCATTTTGGTCAGATTCATTGTGGATATTCTTCATTCAAGATCTAGTTAGACTTATCCCCCTAACATGAAGCCTTTACCTATCCCTTTGAGGAAATTTCAATGATGTTTCTACACATATTGTTTAAACATGGGTGGTTTAATCATTTTTACCACTTTTTCTTTTGATAAATCAACATGAAAATCCATTCATCCCTTTTTATCTCTATAACCAAGGGCCCATTCTATGAACTATATCTCCAATTTGAGATCACATCAAAAAACATCTTTATAACTCCAAAATTATTATGTTTCAAAAGATATTAGATGATGTGGTTTTAAACCACTAAGGAATCAATATATTTTTCTATTATTTTGGAAAACAAACCCCAAGGCTTATCATGAAGGCCTTGAGAGGTTTTTTACATAATTCATGATAGATTCGACTTTATTTTTATTCATCTCCATGAATTCTCCCTCTATATTTTTTGTAGAGATAAAGGGAAATAATTATTAATAATTATTTTCATAACATATTACAACTACATCTATTATATTTAATAATTTCACATTCTATTTTTAATCAACACCCACTATTGATCACCCTCTTTATCTAAATAATATGATCCTATAGTCACCATATCTGTCTTAGAATAGAGAAGCAGAGAAAATATATTCATTATTGAGTAAACCCACTGTTCCATTATAAATAGATCAAAATATTCATTAACTATAAATGGTATTTTCCACATTAAGTATTTTATTTCCAATTTACCCATATCAGGTGAAGGAGTACATTACACATTATTCATGTTATTTTTCATAGCTAAAGATATATGTGTAACCACCATTATGAAATTCTGAAATCCATCTCTCAAATAATTGGGGTTTTCATCTAGGAAATAACTGCATTGTGCCTCACATAGGATGTTGGCCTGGTTTCACTTAGTTCCCACCATTTTCCAAATTAGGAACTATTTGGACAAAACATAAGTCAAAAATTAATGAATAAATAAATTATCCCATTGTGAAATTACCTTTAATGGAAAATCATGTGGGATCCCTATATTTTTCATTTTTATAAAACCATGATTTGTGGATGATTGTATATAATTAGACACATGTTAAGGGGTTTTCCAAATTTTTTAAAATCCTAATTCCCAAATTAACTAAATGGTGCTCTAATAAAAACTACAAAGACCATACTTTTTATTACATTACTATTACATCATTTTAAAGACAAACAACAAAATAACCTTCCAAAACCAAGATCAATGTTTTATTATCTTGGGAAAATTATGATCATACATTAATTATTCATAATAAAATATAAAAAAATATTTAAATTATTCTTTTTTTTTCATTATAAAGTAATCATTCTCATTAAAAAATATAGTCACCTAAGGATATACATGATAGAAATTGGTTAGATAAAATCCAGATATGAGGATAAACAAGGACATAGATAAATATTACATGGATGAGAATAATCATCATTATAATAATATTATCATAGTATTATCATCATAATAATTATAAGAATAATTTGATAAAGTCATGGAATGTGGAAATGTATAAAAAAGAAACATCATGTCTTCATGGTCAAATCCTGCAAATAGTTATTAATAAAGCCAACATAATGTTCAGACATAACATATGTGAATCATCATAATATCATCATAATGAAAAAATAGAGAATCATTTTCAAAATTATTTCACATTATCTCATGATATAAATCACATTACCGAATGCTTTGGAGCACTTTATAATTTTTGGTGCACCAGTCACATCATAACATTTACATAATCATTCATGAAACAATGAATATATATCAATCATTGTAAGAAATTAACCCATGTAAATGAATATGTTTCAAAAGTATTTAAAATATTAATAATAAAACATTGGATAACTAGTGAATAGAAAAAAATTATTTTTTTATAGGAATCATTATTCATGAGTGAAGAAGAAACTAATCAAGAGAAGTCAACAGGTGTTCTAGAAAGAAGAGTTATTTTTGGAAAATGCCTTATTTTATCATAAATTTATATTGGAAACATATATATCAAACACATAAAGGTTAAGGACAATGATATTATATTTTAGGAATACTAAAATAGAATCAGAACTGATATTTTTCAGGAAAAAGCAATATCACAATGAAAAGGAGTCGAGTTCGAGGATCCACATACATTTTATCTGAAATATTTCCCCACTTTAAAATATTTTATAATTAATTATATTAATTAATTACTATATTAAGACCCCATTAGACGTTTCATTAGTTTATTACAAATTTATTTAGTTTTTTCTATCAATTTTGATGATTTATAATTCAACTACATCATTTCACTACTGTTTATTTTCATGGTTTCATGGTTGGTTTATTTATATATAATTATGGATTTTCATGTAAAATGAGAATAATTATATAGAATTGAAATAATGTTTCATTAATGGAATTATTTTCTTTTAAAGGTTTAATAAATAATTTTATATAGGCTATGGGGATGATTCATTACATAAAATGATGATGAAAATGTTTTAATTTATTTTAGTTTCTTTTACGACAGTCACAATGTTGTACACCTTTATTTAATATTATAGTGATATGATGGTTCCATAAGATCATTAAAATTAGTTACATTGCAATATTATTTAATGATAATAATGGTTTTATGACCATATTTGAAATATATAATTGAAAAATGAAAACCCTTCTATAGAGAAGGTGGTGAATCGACGTGTTAGAGATGATGTTTTAATTTTTTGAATAAATGGAGAGGATAAGAGATTTGATGATGACTTATTCCAATGATAAATAACATTAAATTGTATGTAGATACTGAAGTTATCAAGATGCATTGGGATATGGTGGTGCAGATTGGATGAGAAAATATAAGAAATTAAAAATAAATTAAAAGAGAATGAAAGAGCATTTAACACTTGAATTTATTCTTCTTGAGAACTGCCTAATAGAACACGGGATTGGTCTTTTGTAAAGAAAAAACAATCTATGATTTTGGGGTGACTCTTGAAAAAATGATTGGTTAGAATTTATACAATCTTAAAGGATTATAAGGTGTGAAGAGAAGATTTTGTAAGGGAGGTATTTATAGGGGAGGAGATAGGTGTTTTTTTTTTATTTTTTTCTTTAGCTTATTAGGTTTTCTCAAGACTATCAATAGTATTGATTACTGTTAATAAATAAACTAAATGATCTAGGTGATCTAAAATCAATTGTTTCATACCACATCAATAAATCATCCGGGAATCAATAATCCATGTATTTATCATATATCGTAAATAATCAAATTTCACTATTCACAAAATTCAAATATTTATGAAGATTTCCAAAAAATCAATGTACTAATTTTTTAATGTGAATAATATATAAATAGACACCATAACATGAAAATATATTTCTAAATATGGGAAACTTAATTATCAAATAAACCAATAATTTATTCAACAAATAATTATTTTAATATAATAATTGATTTTATGAAACATTGAATAATTAATTAAGGTATCATAACATTATTTTATAATAATATGAAGAAAATATGAATGTATGAATATTTTTTCTGAAAATAAATTTTCATTCAACACGATACATTAATTAAAAAATTATAAATAATCATTTATGTTTTACAAAAATACCAAAACTAAATTTATCATTTTAAAAACATTTATTTGTCTTGTACTCTCATATATTTATATGATATTTTCATTTATAAGATATCTAAATATTAATAAAAAATTAATAGGTGAGGTTATTATTCTATTGGACATATTATAATTCTTAATGGTCATGTTACTATATAGGTTCCTTTATTTCATTAAATATCACTTATTTCATTCTTCATTTATGAGATTGATGTTTTTATTGGGATCTCTAGGCTCTGTATGTGTTTTATAAAATATTACATAATTATAAGAATTTTAGGATTATATTGACAGATGTTTGGGTAGTTACAGATTGCCTCAATGTACTTATACAGGAAAACATCGTATGTGTTGTTGTTCGAACATTAAATTTATAAACTTATTATTAGTGAATATATAATACTAGTATGAATCTATATGTAATATGAATAATATATTCACACTCATTATGCATGGGTCACCCCTTTCCTCTATATTTAAAGTATCAAAATCCAAAAATTATCTCTTCTTAATAGTCCATGATTTAAAAATTGATAATTAATCAGAAATCTAATTACCAAAAGCCTCACTAGAGGTGAAAACCAAATCAATAGTTTTATCCCAAACTGATATTATCAATCCCAATCCTATAAACCTATTATTACTATTGGTGATGTTTTTTTAGAAACTCTAGCCTGATATCTCCCACAGGATATGACCCTTTCCAAAATTTCTAGCTTCTAGAATGACCCAAGAAAATGTTCATATTTGATTAATGGATTTATTTTATCCTTATTTTATTACAATATAATAACATAGATTGAATTTCTATTTAATGGGAACTTTTTACATCATCTCCTATGATGAACTATTACAACCAATATTTGGAAAAGGATGGAAAATAATTACTAGAAATGTAACAACACTTTATATGTTAATTTAATAAGATTTCTTTAAGTCTAAAGTAATCACTATTATTAATCAAAATAAATAAATTTGAATAATAATAGAGAATAAATAATAATAAAATATTACAATTTTTGTCTCCATGTCCCTTAGATTCAACCAAATAATAAAAATCACTAAGGGAAATAAATAGAGATATAGTAATACAATATTCAATATAAAAATGATTAAGAACCTTCATTGAATCAATGTTAATGATGATGTGTATGAATTGTGGTATATTTTTAGGTAAATATGAATAAATAATTTTATGTTTGGTTTACATTTTAATCATAATTAAAGAGACATTTCATCATTATTTTATTGATTGTGTAGATGTATTTTAAATGATTTTCTAGATTGTTTATTCATATAATCAAATAGTATTATTTTCAGAGACTGTAAAAAACATTCTATTAAAACATGTTTTATTTTGAATTATTAGATTAATATTTATTTCAACAAATAAAATTATAAAAATATCTCTACATGATAATATATTTTAATGTTTCAAAAGGAATTTTATAATGTTATCAATGATGATTTTTCTATATAATTGTAAAATTTCATTCAAATAATTATTTATTTAAAAATTAAAATATTCATAATTTGAAAATTACATTGATGAAATAATCCTTATATTTGGACTCATCATGTAAAAAATATCTTATGATGCTTTTTTCGTGTTTTCTAACAAAGGAAAATTTTTAGTAAAGTGAAAAGTTCCACATTAAAAATCATTTTTATTTTATGACATCATTATTATGTCAGCATGACTAAATATTTATTGAAAATATTATTTAGAAAAAAGTAATTATTAATTTTTAAAATTATTTGTAAAATATTAATTTTTATTTATAAATATATACCTCTCATTTTGGAACCAAAACATTGAATTTTAAAAATAAATATTAATTTTTGATTTTTTTCATTAATTTGGTGGTTTGGAAGGTATATTATTTTTATAATGTTGGGTCCAAAGAATCATTTATTATTCATATCAAAGAAAATAACTTTTTTAACCAGATATATGGAGACCCATTACCTAGCTCGAAGGCCCAAAGGGATTTTTTCCCACTACATGGCCCGTAGGCCCAAAACCAATTGAACGTAGGTACTGTAGCTATACTATAGTGAATTGTAGCAATGGTAGACTGTAGCAACGACGGTCACTATAGTGGGGAAAGGTCACTGTAGTGGCAGTAGGGTACTATAGTAGTGGCGGATATTATGTAGTACTATAGTAGCAGAGTATTGTAGCAGTACTATTCACAGAATGGGTCTTGGGCCTAAAATTTGATTTGGAAGGAATAGTTCTATATAGGGAGGAATTTAATTTACACCACTCAATTACAATATTAAAATGTCAATAAATATGCTCCAAATTGTTTTTTGTATAATTGGTTGGATTATGCACTAAAATAACCAATATTTAACAATATAAACCCCACCCCACACCATGTATAAATTCCACCAATTCCCCACCACACTCATCTCCAAATTGATAATCCATGAATTTATGACCATTTAAACTATATAAATATCATCCAATGTATCTAAAATGTGTTTACATGGTCATATGGTTTCCCCCTCCATGATTTAGGAAGAAACAATTCAATATAAGAGAATTATCCTTCTCTCCATTTTCATTCATGTACATCCTCATTATGTGTATTCTAAGTGTCCAACTACTGTATTTTTATTTCTATAACATTTTACTCCATATAGTACCGAAATAGTGTTTTAAAAGTGGTATAACTTCATTCCCTCCCATTATTACATTTTCAAAACCCACAATGTACATAGTAATGCAATAAAGCTCATTTATTTAAATTTCACTTTTCTACATGAGAAATTATCATATTTTGAATACCAAACTCATTACCATGGGTATTTACCTGAATGAAATATGTATTATTTATTTAGGTATCTAAATATTTGAAACCTATATTATATTTTCTTGGTATAATAATGATTTTATGTCCAATAATTTTAGAAAATATTAGTTAATTATTTTGATATGAAACTCATTATTTATTTCCATGTGTAATTAATTAAATGGTATCATTTATGTTTAGTAAGGACCACTTGAATTAAATAATATTAATGTTGTTCCTTTATAGAAATACAATTCATTGAAAAAATAATTAATCTCTAGAGATTATATATTATGATACCTTGGAGAATAATGTCATTAATTATAATCTATAAAACCATAGTGATAAAATGTGTGAATATGTATATGAATATCCAATTTTTATATTGTAGCCAAATTTACTTGTAAGGATTCTTTTTATCTCTATTATGATATTCCTTATATTAATTTTATCATTCCATATATATTTTTTACTTTCATTAATGAAAAGTGTATCATTTTTTATTCTTTTTTTGGGCTTTATTATAACCCCTTTCTTTAATATATATCTCAAAAATATGAGATTTAGTAAGATTGACATTTAAAGATCCTATGAATAAGTATATAAATGGGATTATATTAATTTTTTTTCTATGTTTATGTCTCTTTGATGTATTATGTTTCTAGTTCTATGAAACGTAACCCAAACAAATTTTTTAAATTTCTAACGTTTTATCTTGAGATAAAATATTTATTCAATAAAAATTCATGTCTCAGTTCTTAGTTTCAAATGGTGGTTTAATTTATTTTGGATATAATGATTAGAAGACATTAGTAGAAACAATTTTGATAAGTTTAAATATATGAAATTCAATATGTTATTTTTTGTTAGTATTAAGTAAGTTATTTCTAATTAAATAAATCCAGGTCTGTATAATAAATGTGGATGTGGCTTTGGTACAAATATACCTAGGGGAAAAAATGAATATATAGAATTAATCTAGATATGATCGTGAACTGGGGAATATAAGGAAACATTTTGTACACTTGGGTTGGCACTCTCTAGGGATATGATATATTTAATCACAAGCTTTCACAAACCACTATGACAGATATAAAGATAATGGAAAACTTTTATTAAGATTGATGTATTTCATCCTAAAATCATTATATATTAAAAAATTTAGATTGATATTCCATTTAGATTTTTTATTATAATACTTCCAATAGTAACCAATTTCCAATATTGGTTTTATCCTTCAATAAAATAATGGTAGAAAATAAAAGGAAACATCCAATCAATGAATTTAATGGACAAGGTGATTGCATTCTTCCCATTATGGGGGGTGATAGAGATTAAAAATTCATTATAATAATGAATATGATAGCTAATGGAATGATGAAATGAAAAAATTTATGGAGTGTCCTACTTCACAAAAGAATAAATAACTAGCTGCTAAATAATTAATGCATCAGTGAACACATTATTTAAGTGGATCTATTATTCCATAGATTTTGGAAGAATGGATTACCTATATAGAAAGGTTATTTTAAATACATCACTATTTAGATCCAGATAATGTCACAATGTTAGTATACCAATTAAATGGACAAGCTGTTCAGTGGTGGTTACTTATTAAAAAATGATTTCAAGAGAGGGGGTGTTTCTTTGGAGTTGGGAGAGTATAGTGGAATAATTTTCAATTATTTTTTCCCCATTTTAGGAAATTAAAATTTGAGAAGGGAATATTTAAGAAGAAGTTTGAAAAAATGAATAAGTGGGAATCAATGAAATGAAATTTTCATGAAATTCTCAGCACACATCTAGTTAAGATATGGACTTGAAGGTCAAGGTTGATATATTATTCAGTGGGTCGAGACCCCATATGTAAATGCGTTTACAAATTCAAGGATATGAATTCATTGAGGAGATAATATTGAGTTTTATGAAATTTTAATTTGATTAGTGGAAAATATAGGGGTAACATAGGTCAAATGAAAAGAATAATGAAATGTAGCCTAACCTAGGTAGTCATATTATCAAGGAAGAGATGAAAATTATTTGAAACTTCCCACAATCTAAAATTTTTGGATGAAGCCTTTAGGGAACATCTTTATTGTGAGTGGAAATACTTATTAGTATAAACGATATGGCCACATAGAACAATACTATCGTAATGCGTAGAATCATCAATTTCATAACACAAATGAAAAAGGGAAGAGGGTGATTTTCCATATTGATGTTCAATATATAATGTTGCATCAAATTTGGAAGTCTTCTAATAATTTTACTAATCAGAATATAAAATTAGGAAAACCCCATCAACTAAAGCATTGGATAAGGGAGAACGGTCGATATTTTCCAATCAGGATGGTTGAAGTAGGGGATCCATGTTATGTGGTGGTTGGTACACTCATTGTGATCCCAAAGTTGGAAAGTACATTAATATATTTTGGTTATATTTATTCCTTTATTTAATACATGTATGTGAACAATGTGGAATAAATTCATGATCTTCTTGAAGTATAGTTATTAGTCATGACTCCTAGAGATATTATCCTTGCGTCAAAAGTATATGGAAACACTAGTACTAAAATTTTCGAGTATAATATCATTTTAAATTATGATTTCATTTTGATAGTTTTATTCAAAATGACTTTAGGGATATACTAGATCTCAATGTATAATGGTAAGGTAAACTACAGAAACGAGAAACTTTTAGTAGTCCAAAAGGGACATTCTACCATTATTTTCAACGTAGAGATATCCAAAACTAATATTTTTCAAAGAAGCATCTCTTCTATTCTTGTTATTGGATATGATCAGTAAAGATTGTGATGAGATGAAATTATAAAGATATAAAATTTCCATAACATTTACTAATAAATTAATATATTTTGTTAAGAGTTACCTAATCCTCCCCCAGAATTTGAGGGAGTGTTCTCCATTAAACAATTTACTAGGTCCATGTAAATATTTAATAACCCATATAGAATGTAAAATATGAATCTATAGTAATTAAATAAAACAAGTCAAGATATTTTTGAGAGGGGATTTAACTATCCCAGTGTGACTCCTTTGGGAGAACGTCTTCTCATTTCAGAGAAGATGGATGGATCAATTCTGTTATAGATTTATTATTGGGGACATAACTAGATCATAATAAAAAATATTTCCCACTCCCAAGGATTGATGATTTATCTAACTAGCTTCATGGGGATTAAATAGTATCCAACATTAACCTCTGATCATGGTATCATTAATTGAGGGTTAAAAAGAAGATATCATAAAGACGTCCTTTTGAACAATATAAGTTCATTATGGGATTGTTATTATGGAATTTCGATGGAATAATTGTCCTTCAAAATTTATTGATGTGATGAGTATAGACTCGAAGAAATACATTTTTAATTTCATAGAAAAATTTATTAATAATATTTAGATATATTAAAACAATTGTGAGGATAATGATGATCATATAAGGGTTATCTTATAAAATTTTTGGAAGGAAATGATTTTTAGTAAGTTTAAAATGTGTGATTTCAATTTACAATGAGTTGCATAATATCTAATGAAGTAATCTCAGTAGATGAAATATGATAAGAGAAAGAGAGAAGTGTTGATATCCTATAACTATAACTGACATTTTTTGTTTTCATGGTATAGTAGGATACATTATAATGTTTTTGAAAAAAAATTATGTAGCAATATAATCCACTAACTAAGATAACATAAAAGGGAGTAAAGATAAACTGGTCAAAAGACTATGAAGAGAGCATCCATGGAAGGAATATCAGGTTGGTTCATTCACTTGTGTAGTATTTACCCTCTAATGGTGAAGGATTTGTTATTTATAATGGTTTATTCTTAAAAGGATATGGATGTGAACTCATAAAAATTGAAAATTTTATTTCCTATGAATCACAAATGATGAAGACTCATGAATGGAATTATCTGACTCATGATCTTGAGTTAGTTGTAGTCATTTTTTCTATAATTAAATGGTTACAATCTCTTTATAAAGTGAATTGTTACATTCACACATTCCCAAAATGTTTGAAGTAAAAAAACACACACAAGGAACTGAACATGAGAAAAAAAAGTAGATGGTTAGTGCTTATTGAAGATTATGATCGTTCGATTCATTATCACATCATAAGGAAAAAAATGTCACATATTCATTGAGTATGATAGATCAAGGAGTTGTATTAATGATTTTTCTTGATATAAATCCATTGATAAATGACCCATTTTGTCTGGATAAGGGAATCATAAGGTAAGGGATGTTTTCACAACTCTCTTATATGATTTAAAAAAAATTACTTGGTAAAATCAATTAAACTCAAGAATATGGTTCTTTGATGAAAAAGAAGAGGGAGGGTATAAAATATTGGAAGTTTCGTGATTTTTTTATTGATCCAGAATACATATAGACATTTTTCATAGGTTTATATATCATGTATTTTACAGAGAGGAAGAAGGAGATAATGGAGGAATATCATATTTCATCATTCTCTATTAACCCTATAAGTACTAAAATATATGGGGACCTTTGTGATCATTATTGGTGGTATAATATCATGAGGGAAATAACCTATTTCACTATAATGTACTTAATGTTTCAACAAGTAAAGGAAAAGTGGTATCTTCCTAACGGGGTACTATAATGAAAACCAATACATATGTGGAAGTCGGATAACATCGCCATTCACATTGTGAATAGTCGATCGAAGAATGCCAAGGGATGTAATGCTATTTTGGTATTCATTAATATATTGAAAAATTCATTCCATCTCAATACCATAATAGACGATTTCTCATTATAGAGACCAACTCACCTCTATACTCAAGATGTAGTGGTACTCAATTGATTAACTTTATCAGTATTTTCTACTTGATATCAATGATTTACATCCGAAATTTTCAAGGATCCTCCAAAACGATTTGAATATGTCACTAAAGATGAGCACATCCTACCATCCTCAAACCAATGGGATGTTTGAGGAGAATATTCAAACATTATAAGATATGTTATAGGGTAGATTACATTATTTTAAATGTATTGGAGTTAAATATCTTCCACTTTTAGAATTATCCTATTAAAAAAAATTCTCTCAATAAGTTATAATGGAACCCTTTGAATGTCCATACAGAAAATGGTGTAAAACTCCCAAATTTGGGGATGAAGTTGCAGAAGGGATACAATTGGGAAAAAGTATGATGGAAACAATTCGAAAGATTCATGAGATTAAAATATATATAAAGGAATATCAAAATTGAAAAATAATAATAAAAAATGATGGAAGGATATAGTGTTCGATGTTGGGGTTCATGTATTCATCAAGATATAACTATGGAAGGGAATATTGGGATTCAAAAATAATGAGAAATTGTGTCGAAGGTTCATTGGACTGTGAGAGATTCTGGAGCATGTTAGAGATATTTAAAATCATTTAACACTACCAAAAAATCATTCCAATGTACATGTTTTGATGCTTGTTTCAACACTAAGAAATTATATATCTATCCCATCATATATAATTGATAATACTGTTTCAAATTTGGAATCTGAATTTTCATTTTAGGAGGAACTAATCCAGATCATTGACATAATGGAAAATGTGTTAAGGAACGAAAAAAAGGTTTTAATTTTCTAATAGAGAAATCACTTTTTTTGAAGTGGCTACTTGGGAACTGTGGGAATCCATGAAGTGGAAATACCTTAAATTATTTCCACTTTAGTAAGTAAAATGATATTTCATGGGTGGAATTTCATTATGGAGAGAGTAATGTGACAAACTAGAAAATTTTCTAATTTTATAATTGGATATCTTTCCTCCCAATATAATCTTTTTTATGTTAACAATAGAATAACGTAGTATGAATTTTAATGTTTGGAGAACTTTTTACATCGTAGTTTTAGATGAAATTTGATTATCAAGAATAGTAAAATTATAGAGAAAACATACTAAAGACTAATGATACTTTATACCATATTTTATGAACGTTTCATTCATTCTATAATTATTTTTATCATTAATCCAAATAATAAAATGGTAAGAATAATAGAGAATAAATATAATATAATATAAAAATTCAGGGTACCTTAGTCCCATAGAATCATCCCACCACAATCATCACTATAACAAGTAAATAGATATATATTAATACAATATTCATTCAAAAATATATATAGAACCTTGATTGAATCCAAGTGAATTTTGAAGTGTAGGAATGATGATATATTTATATATTATTACGATCAATAAAATAATTTTTTTTAAAATTAATATTTTTGGTTGACATTACTATCATTAGTTTATAAAACTGTTTTTCATTATTATTTCGGCCACATAGATGTATTTTAAATGATTATCAAGATTTCTGAACCATACACTAAAAATATATAATTTTTATTGACTATATAACCAATTCTATTAAAATATGTTTTTATGGAATAATGAAATAAAAATTCATTTCCACAAAGTGTATTGTAATTTTTTTCACAATGATAACAAAGTTTAATTATTCCCAAAGGAGTCATTATAATTGTATTAATGCTGATTTTAATATTAAATTGTAAATATTCATTAAAATAATGATTATTAATAAATTAAAGCTCACATATACATAATTAATTTTGATGAAAAAAATGAAATTTATGACTTATCATGTAAAAATTATGTTAGGCGTTATTTTTTTTTAATTTTATGATAAAGATGCTATTTTGTGAAAAAAGTTAATATTGCTGCTTAAAAAATAAAATTGTTCGTTTGAAAAAAATATTATTTCAAGAAGGCTAAAAATTTATAAAAAAGTGTATTTAATCCAAATATAATTTTACGAGTATACTAATTAATTATAAAAAATTAATTTTAGTTTATAAATTTAGTTTTGGAACCAAAATGTTTTATTTTATAGATAAAAATTCATAATTGATTTTTGTGAATTTATTTGATGGTCTTGAAGGTATAATTAGTTAAAAATAGTAAATGAACATATATGAACCTTCTCAAATTCTTAAATATTCTATAAATATGGTTTTTATTTATTTAACTCAAAATTGGTTGACTTATATAGTTAAATAACCAATATTGGTCACATAAAATCCACCTCTCCTCGTGTATAAATACCACCCTTTCACCATCCCTCTCATATCCAAATTTACAAGCCATAAATTTTTTCTAAATTACCCTATCTAAATATCAACCATGTTTTCCCTATAGTGTCTCAAATGTCAAATGGTTCCCCCTCTACAATTTAGGATGCAACTTTTCAAGGGAAGGGAATTCTCTTTCTCCCCCTTTTATTAAAGTACAACCTTATTATGTGTTTTCTAAGTGTCTAGATTCCATCATTTTATTCAAACACGTTTTTTCTTCCCTATTCCTAATAAAATAGATTTTTAACAATTGGATACATTCATTCCCTCAAATTATTACCTTTTTATAAGCTACAATTTATACCATATTATTTTCAAATTCATTTCTTGAAATATATGTTCTCTACATGAGAAAAAAATCATAATATCAATATGTTATTCTCTTAGATATGTATTATTCTCTATGTAAAAATGTTTTATTAATTTAGGGATACACATATTATATTTTCCTGAGTTATGAACTATGTTATGTTGAAGACTATGAGTAGTTTATATGAAATTATTTTGATTTAAATACTATTATTTATTTCTATTGGTTATTGATGAAATGATATCCTTTATGTTCAGTGTGTATCACATGAATTATGAAATATTAAGGGTTCATATTAATTTAAATACAATGAAATGGGGAAATATAAAATCCCTAGAGATGAAATTATTAGGATACCTTGCTGAATATCCTCAGTAACTATGATTTATGACACTTTGATGATAAACCTTGGTGATATTCTAATGAATATATTATGTTTTAGGTTTTATCCACATTTTTTTGTTATGATTCAGGTTTTAAGTATTATGATATACTATATATTTATTTTATCATTCCTTATTTTTATGCCTCTCTCTTACATGTTATGTTTTACCTTTTTTTCCCCTACTGGGAAATATGGTCACCCCTTACATTGATGTATGTCCTCAGGAAATGAAATAAATCAAGATTAACCAAAGAATAACCTATGAAGAATTATATAATGTGGGTAATAATACTTTTGAATTTTATTCTTATATAATTTTTTATATATATGATGTTTGTATTTCCAATACACAAAACCCACTATCTTATGAATTTCTAGATGTTTTATCATGAAATGATGTATTAAAGTAATAAAAAGGTGGGTCTCCATAGCTACCATATCCAAAATATTAATGAAATTAAAAACATACCTGGTACTAATATATAATTCCAAAATATGTATCTCTCAATATTGTAGCTAGAACATACCACCATATAATACCAGTCACACCTCCCCTTACACTAGAGGATGCTGACTATAAGTTGAGGTCTGTAGAAAACATTGTGAAAGACTATTACATAGATATCATTGTTCAAAATAATAATAATAACTAAGAATCATACCCATCATATTATGAATAAAGAATAAATAATATGAACATACTACAATATAAGAAATGCTGATAAAAATATGTACATGTTAAATCATCCAAATGGAAGATAAAATATAACAGTTAAAAGGAATTAAAATGAAATAGAGGCTTTATTATGTCAGTCATCAAGTTAATATTTTAGTCTCATATCAAAATTTAGTTTATCTAGAAAATATATATGAAACATCTACTTTGAATATCATGTACCTACAACCAAGAGAGAGTTTTCTTAGGTACCCACATGTTTTGGCCACATCAGCAGGGTGTGTGATTATATAACTCATTAGGGAAGTGAAACTGTGGTCATGTACATTACTAGTGATGTATTGATATCTGTATGTGAAATGAATAAAAAAATAAACAAACTACTGATAAACATTAAATCAAATACCAACATTATCTTCTTTTTCCAAATACTACAGTGTCTCTGAGCATGTCACGATAATTGTGCTTACTAGTACCACACATGCATGAAGGGCATTCCCACAATAACATAGATAAGTCCAATAACCAATTTCAATAATTATGTATTTATAAATTATTGAACAAAAATACATCACCTTGTTCTATTGTGTCTCTATAAATTGTAATCATATAATGATATCCTATATACACTCATTAGGGATCCAATGCTCACTCATCCATCACGATGTGTAGTAAACCATGGGAAATACCCAAGCATCCGTCAAAAGTATGATAAAATGCTTCACTCCATGGTAGTAGTATGTAATTATTAGCATTAGGAAAATGTTAAATTCATTGGAGGAGGATGCCCTAGGAAATGATATATGTTCATGTGTGGTTTAATCAAGGTAACCCAATCAATCAAAAAGGAATACTCTCTTCAGATCCCATGATCAGTCCTTTAGCCATCAAATCTGTCATTTCTACTCATCCAATCCATCACTGGTGGGTCCAACTAATTCATGGAGGTATCTAAGTCATCAATCATGGGGATCCAATAGTCATCCCAATATGTCCAACATCCATGCAATGGGATATACTCCCATATAACACCCCATACTAACTTATGAATATCGTGAATCATGGGAATTCATAATGGTATACATGTATATTGGTTTCCATACTACCATATAAGAATTTGGAATGGTATTATAAGCATAGAGGAATCTATTCAATCCCATCAACTCTTGTATACATTTCCACACATGATGCCATACTAGATCCTAGGTACCACTTTTTCATTATCCACATCCATGTAAACCAAATCATTAGATTCTAGCTGATCTAAGAATCATCCTCCAATATACTATGAGATAGGTTCCAAATCATTCTGGGCATCTAAAGGACTCAACCATTTCAACAGGTAGATCATAGAAAACTTGGGGAATCATATTTTTGATATTATCAAAGTTAGGTTCATAGGAATACTAGGAAATCACATATCCTAACATAACCATTAATGAAAATCATATCAAGTTCTAACTGAATTCCAATTCCAATAACAACATCTAAATATCATTTGGGATTACATTTTTGGTGTATATTATAGGTTAAATTAGGCACCAAATATACACATAGGCACATACATCCCCACAGGGTCATTACTGGAAGGGTAGACAATATGGGTCTCGTTGTTCATCACTATTTGAGAAACATCCCACTAGGGATCCTCAATCTCGAAGGGTGTCTCAAAGTAATGACCAATAAAAGGAGGATTTAAAATCCCTCAGAATCATTTTGATCATCACATGGCCTCATGTACCTTAAGTGAATGAGACCCTGGAAATAGTATTGATAGATGGCTTAATTACCATAAATATATCTGGAGTCTCTTTAAGTCAATCAACTCACCCCAACCCATTACCAATATACCTATAGTCTATTCAAATTGAAAACACATCTAAAGCTTCCTCAAACTACTTAAAATGGTAATACCACTCTTGTAATGTCACACCCTTGTCTTGGAGGTGTCCATGTATTCAGGTATCCTCTTAGTCTATGACTTGGCTATCTATAGTCAAGATTTCCAGCTAGTTCGCAATGTCCATAGTAACATATCCACCATGTCTCTTTCATCATGAGATATCACATTAGTCTAACAATTTTATTGAAATTTTAACATCATTTATTAAATTAAAATTCTCTATAATAATAGGGCAACATCATTATGAGTGACTCCATATACACCCACATGGATATATTACATGTATCAAGCCATATGGATAGTATGATGACTACTTAACTCAAAATAAATATTTTTTCATTTTATTTCTAATCCAAATAATTCCCATAAAGACTCATCTATGACTGTAAAATTATATCATAAAACCACTAGGCACTGCCTTCATATCTGGGCATTGAGCATCAATCAAATTATAATTCATGAAGAATTTGGGGGTCAAAAATCCTCGACACTACCTTGATCCCATTATACATCAATTCCACAACCTACACCAAAGATTATATCACTATGTAAATTAAATTTTTTTGAAAAATCTAATGGATAATCCATTATATAAAGTAAATTTGAAGAACTGATAATCAGAGACATGGAGATATCATATTAGGAAATCCTTGAGCTAGTCTGTATAATTTTTCAAAAGGGGTAAAGCGGTTTCACTATCCATCCTCTAAAAGATAATAGTTTTTATTAAAAATAAGGGTGAAAAAGAACAAAACATGTAATAGGGGTCCAAAGTTATGAATACCAAGGGCTTCATATGGGACAAGATTCACGCACTCAGGGGAAGGGACCCAATACTATTAATTATTGTACAAGTTTATTATGTGTATCTTGGGAAGCAATGAAGTCAGCGACCATGTTTCCCTCTCTCCTAGTGCGAGTGATATTAGTGCTATTAGTGATAAAATCCATTAATTTTAGACTAATATATATGGTTGACCAAGGGGTAGAGACAAGACCATAGATTTTGTTAAGGATGATCATGGTGTCATTTTCAGCCTGATTACAAGCAGTTTCCCCATTATTTTGTTAAATTTTGAATTTGGACCAAAGGCCAAACTATATAAAATTGGAGATATCAAGGGAATAAGAAGATTTAAAGAGGGAGGATAGAAACATACCATCATTTACTAAAGAACACATACAAACACCCCATAATCCTGGTGAAATAAATTAAAGATTTATGGTTGGAGGGTATGCCACATTAGAAAAATATGTGGAAAATAAGGGGTGATGCAGCTCATCAACATTAGAGGGGTTGTAATTTCCCCCTGAATGATCCCACTGATGAACCGGTGGTGCCAACCAACAAGCTAGTGGTTTGTTCTATCCTACACCACATTGACTATAATGGGCCCTCTTAGAGACCTCCTAATCTCGTGAGATAACTATCAAAGCAAAAAAATAAGCCCAAAATGTGAAATTGATACCAACATTCTTCCATAATTATGTTTTGATTCTAGTTATAAAACCTACCCATGCACAAAGCATTAAATCTTATATTCACAGAGTAATTTTCCATCTTTTATGGATATGACGCAGTACATCACATGTCAAGATCAACTATTCCAAACACTTATGTTAAGATTTTTATGAAATCATTCCCCTTTATAGATCATTTATACATGATTGAATTTAATATTCATAACAAACCTTTATGTAAAACTTTAGTCTCTCTATATCATTTTTCATATTCAATTATATTTATTATATCAGTGGGAACATATATTCCTTTGTAAATATATTAATTTTGTTGATTTCAAACCTAAAATGGAATATTTTTTTCTTTTTATAAATATATACATTTATTAGTTGAATAATTTTAATATTTTGATACTCAGGTAAGTTATCAATGAATCCTATAATTTCCTCTCTTACATAAGAACAATTCTGAAGTGTTTTTATTAATACCATGATATGAATTTTCAAAGATTATGAATTCTATTTTATAATGTATTTATCTGAAATTATGTTCGATGATAATGGTTTTATTTGTATATACCAAAACATCTATTACCTGATTGGTATAATATTTACATTAATATAAAAAATAATGTTATTAAATGTTATCCTATAAAAATTATAACCAATATTATTCTTATAGTATCCATTAATGGGACATGAAATATCCCATTAAAAATGTGTAATCACTCTAAGAGGGGGAAAGGTGAATCATTGTGACTCTTTTTTCCTAATTATTATCTCTTTTAATTTCCCATCATTATATTCGTAATAAGATATGTTTATATTAATGGATATTTTTATGGATAGATCTATCTATGAATTTTAAAAAATTACATTGAAATTTAATGTAGTAAATAGACATGATTTAATTGCATAGTATTTTTATAAAGATAAACCCCAATGTAGATCTCCACTAGCTTATATATTCATGACTATTTGAAGACACAAATATCTACTTTATTACTAATGTGTATAATTATCCAATAATCCAAAATCCATAGATTTATTTTTACAGTTATACTATCTCCAAGATGGTTCATCATCTATGTTGATAATTGATTTTAATGAATCCTCTTTAATATCTTTAGTAATAAGAACTTCCTTATATGATTGGATATCACAAAGTCCCCATATATGATCACCTTACTCAATTATAATCACAGTTATCCAAAATTACTTCTACTAAAATATCACTCACGTTGGTCTCTAAATCTCAATTATTTCTTCATCTTAATTAATCTCAAAAAATAGGATATATATCTATGAATCCATATTATATTTCATACTCAACATAACTCTTTTAATTCTTCTTGAGAATATGCAATATAAATATATCATAGGGTAAGACTTATTCTTATATTTGTTATTATTATCCCATGATTATTACATGGTATTCATAAAAAACACAACATTAGAGTCATTATTTTTCTTTACAATACAAAAGAAGGTCAAAAGAATATAGTATTTGGTTCTTCCCATAATTTTATTCTCTCTACACCATTATATTATTCATTAATATATATAACATTTATAAAATCAAATTATTATTATCTATAAATTTTGAATATTTATATTCCATGATATTTGAAACTGTGATATACTCAATATGATTATTTAATCTCTCAATGGAATTGTATGGGCCTAGTCCATATAATTTCATAATATTAATCTTCTTATAAATTCATGCCTCAATAACTATTCCATAAATAACCATATTTTTTTCAATATAATAAAATAAATTATTTCCTTAATTTCTACTCCATAGATAACCTTGAATGGTTTTAAAATCAATTTTTTTAAATAATAAAATTATAAGGTAGTTTTATTATCATTTTCATCTCATTCGATACTCTTTCGAATTTAAATTTATAATATCTCAACCACCAATAATATCATGATATTTTTACATGATTTATATCATATTATGGAATTTTTATATCTCTAGAAATCATATATTTTCAAAAATAGTTAAACCATAATAAATTTAATATCATTCACATCACAGCAGTGATCTAAAATTTCTTAAAAATGAGTAAGAATATGTTTTTATGATCATGAGAATCTTATATATTGACAAAAATATCTTATAATTACTTTGTATATTTTTAGTATCAAAAAAATATATTAAGAATCAATATATCTAATACTTTTTTAATTTTACAATTGAAAATATCTTCTGTATCATCGTCGATATATTACATATACAAAAAATATGTTCCCTATCATTATAGTTTTTCATGTTCCTCTATTTTTTTCTGCAATATTTTACATTCCATTCATGATGTATTTTCATTATCTAAAAAACTGTTGTGTAATCCATACATATTATGCATTACTATATGGGTTTTACCTTTTCAAAAATTCTCTATATACAAAAATATATATATTATGTATGATTCAAATAACATAATTATCAATTTATGATCACGAGTTTGATTCATTTCATTTTAAAAATTAGAAAATATATCCCATATATACAAGGATATATCACATACTATCAATACAACATAAATATAATATAAAATATGTAACAACCCATTGCGAAAACGCCTATCAACATTTTTAGTCCTCTGATTCAACATAATGTGCTCATAATATGTAATAATTTGAACTTATATATTCATTTTTCAAATTTTCAAAATTATATAATAATTTAAAAACATCCTCTAACCAATATAGAAAGTCGTTAAGAATTATTTTGTTAAAACCAATTATAAAAACTTGTCTTAGAATGACTAAAATTGTATTTGGAATTTTTTAAACATTTATTATATCATTATCATAATTATTAATGAATTTATTATATAAGGTTAAAAAATTTGAATAATTATTGGAAACATCACTGCCTAAAAACACCAAACTTCAATATTATTCTACAATTAATTTATTTTGGTTTAATAATTTCCAATAGATTCCCAATATATCTCAACTTCCAAAATATAATTCTCTAACAAGAATTTATGTGGGTATATAAATTTGATAACATGAAACATACAAAATGATAATTCTTAAATTTTCCATCCATGTTTGATCTTTAACTTAGTATCTTAATTTTTATCATTAAAAAGGAAAATCTCAAAAAGGATAATAACCTAGAGTAGACAGCGATCTCATCATCCATCCGTAAAAATTATTATTTCAAATAAATACCATCTTAAAAATTATTATATATATTCTATTGATTAAATAAATCTATTTATCCAAGAACTCTATGATTAAAAATCCCGTTACCGTTTTCAAGGGAATTATCCTCACCTTATCATCACTTCCAACACATGAATAGACTGCTATAACATTTATAATGGTTGGTAATACATATTGTTATCATAGAAACATGAAGTTGAATCTCATCTCATCAACCAAATTATTTATTTGGTTTATAATCATCAACCAACACAATAACATATCGATTTCGATTATCATTGATTTATTTTACAAAAAATATAAAAAAAATCAATCTTAATCATAATCTATTTGGGAACCTCAATCTTCCACTATAGTGAAAAAAATATAATACCAAAAGTTTGGAAACGATGGTATAGGCCTCTAACCTATTGATGTAGCCTATAAGAATAGTTTGGGGGGAATTACTGATCTTCCATTGGTATAGACCTATAATAACATTTTTGGGACACCGTAGGTATATGTGGGATATAATAATAGTTCCCAAACCTATGAAATAAGAAATATGAAATAACTATGACAACATTCTTGAAAAATATTTATATAGTTAACGTAAAAATAAAATCATAGTTAGTTTTGATCCCAACACCTAAAATTTATTTTTCAATGAACAATCCCCTAAGGTAAATTTTTTTTGAACATAAAGTGATAAATATATAGATATATATTAAAAAGTAATATAAAATTTTAAATATTAAATGTTATTTGATAAAATAATTTTCTAAAAATTTTAATACCTTTACCCACTATTTCCAAAACCATTCTTATAGTTTTATACCAATGGATTTTCATACAATTGGTATACGTATATGGAGTTTTGGGAAATATACCAATGGTTTTGGAAAATCATTGGTATAGGTTCTTTAAAAGAATTTATTCCAATTTTTTTAGAAAAACCATTTGTATACCTATGACATAGACCAATGGTTTTAGAAAAACCATTGGTGTAGTGTCATTTTGTGGAATCTATAAAACAATTTTAGCAACACGTTTGTTATTAATCTCACCTATACTATCAATTTTAAAAAAACATCGATATAATTTCATTTTAGTGATGTTATAAAATAGATTTTAGACAAACCATTGGTATATGTTCATTAAATGGATGATATACCAACAATTTTCCAAATCATTGGTATAAGTATGGGTATTATTTGGACCTATAACTACAGTTTTAAAAAAACCATTGGTATCAGGTCTTTTAAGGGAGTCTACACACATAATTTAAGCCAACCCGTTGGTATAACTGTAAAAAATACCATTTGATTTGAAAAAATCATTGTTATTATGTCCTTTAATAGGATTTATTTCAAAACGTTTATCCAAACCATTGGTAATGATATCCCCTACATCAACTTGAATCGATGAACGGTTGATGTGAATTCGTTTTTTGGACATTATACCAATGATTTCAGACAAAATATTAGCATAACTATCACATATATCTATAGTTTTGGAAACAACATTGGTATAGGGACTTTAATTGATGTTATACAAATATTTTTTTCCATGCCATTGGTATAGGTTCATTTAATGGTAACTATTGGAATGTATTTCCAAACAGATGTTATAGGTCTATTGGAATAGCTCTAATTTCTAGTAGTGTCCCCATTTAATGTTTTCCAAAAAAAATTTAAATTTATGCTATTTCAATTCATTTCATTAAAAAAATGTTTTTATACCACTTATTGAAAAAAATTATTTGGATATTTTATTAATGTTATCACTCTAATAACTAAATCTATATCTTACACCCCATAGTAATACTAGATCCACATGGGATAAGGGTGGTATCAAATTTATGTGACGAAATGAGATGTATATTAATCAACCATTAGTGTATATAATCTACCTCAGTATTGGAAATAATTGTGAATAACTTATACAAAAAATATATCTATAAAAGAATTCAACATTCAATACCACCTATAATAAAACATTCAAGGGGTTATTAAAGAAATTTTATGATATATTGTTTTATGGAGTCGATGTAAGAGATTATTGAAACACAATCTAGATCAATAATATTCCTCCCCTTTATGTTATTTATATTGTAACTAACACATCCCCTTAATAATAATATTTGATTCAATCAAAATGAGGTGGGGAATGTGGTTTATATTCCTCAACAATAGCTTCATATAAGAACCATCAATATATCCTTATTTATATTAAATAATATCATCTAAATGATTTATCATTTCAACTCTCCATCATGGGGTGCACTCCATCAATATTCACTATGGTATATATTAATGAACAATAATAATATTCTTATGATAATTATTGGAATTTATTTATGAGGAAAGATGATTCTAGTTAAAGTGTCCCATGAGGGAAATGTCTTCTTATGATAAAATGTTCACAGATTTCATTATGTTCCCCTCTATATACAACACCTCTAATTCTATCCATGGAAATACAATAGTAGCATATACAAGAATGAGGTGGGTTTTTATTTTCATCTTAATGAGAGAATTATTATTTTTATTCATGTCTCACCCAAATTTGTTTCCTCACAACATAATTTTTGTAATATCACTTGATGATTTTTCCAAATTAAAATTTCTAGGCAAGAACCTCATTGGGAAAAAAATATTCATACATTTTTAAATATTTTGATCTTCTAAAAATATCATTTTCACATTATATAGAATGTAAAATTCATTATTTAGTGCTTGATCTATATTTCTTATACCTTTAATTTTTTGATCCATTTGAATATGTAGTACATAGGAACATTCTAAACTCTCTCCCTATGGGGAAACATTTTCCTCAAAAAATAATTCTGGTCCTGGATTCAATAGTGTTTTTATTTCTTAATCAACATCACTTTCAATACTATTATAACTATAATATATTTTATAGGTGTGTATATAAATTTTTCAACATCCACAATGTTTCTAAATAGTATTATAGTTTCCGAATTTAATTAATTATAATGTTCTATTACTTGGATATCTTCTTCCAGATGGATCATTTTTTCATTTTTTGGATTTATTCTAATATTAGATATAGCTTACTTTAATATGATTTAGTGTCATGGGACTATTTCCAATGTTCTTTATGGTGGTTGTTCCTCCCATCTTTTAAGAATCAATTCCTCAGTGTATAATCCTTCTCTTCTTTCTTCTTTGGAGTTTTTAATTTAACATGCTTCATTAGTATAAACCCCAATGAGTTATCATAATTACATCTCTTATTTCCTACATAGTTATTATGGTTTTATTTTTTTTAATCACATAAATCGTTATTGGTACATCTAAACAAGAAATATTCTTCTTTGTAACCAATAATGTCAAAAAATCCATAAAAAAATATTGATGTGTTCAAAATATTTTTTAATAGATAGATTCATTCTATTCATTGCATTTATAGAATTTTCCCACATAAAAGGATTTCTATTTACATTATATCTTCTCTCTATTAGTATAAGACTTATAAAAAAATTATGAATAGAAAAATTCTTTCAATATTAAATGTTTTTAGTACAAAAAAACATAACGCACCATCTTTGACCACTAAGACGTGTTATTTTTCTATTACTAACATTTATACCACCTTAACATCTTGGAAATTATCGACCAAATATCCCTATTTTTGAAAATCCATTAAGGATGAAATATTTTTTAACATTCTTAATTACAAAATTTATGTATTGGTTTATTTATTATTATTTTCCACCAAAATTTATATATTTTAGTTCTAACCTACTGATTTCATATACAAAATATTAGTGAAAATATATTTTTCAAGATCACGAGTTTCTTTTTGATCTGAGTTTGTTGTATATATTATGTAGGATAATTAAATTTGTTTTCCACTAAATATTTTTCTTTAATAAAAAATACTATTATCATAAATATTCATGGAATTAACACTAATTCTAGATTTTTGGGTTGTTTTGGGCTAAAAATGTTCCACATTTTTTTCCATTTCACATTCAGTTCGAGAATCTTTTAGTTGAAGTTAATTTTCTCAAATCAAATAATATATTTTTACCATAAAATTAATTTATCATCTTTCCAAAATGTTCTTTATGAATGTTTATTCGTTCTTTCAAAGAGTGTTCAATATATCTTATTTATTTAGATATGAAATCTAGTTTAGAATTCTTAACATCAATACTGGATTCTCATTTTTATTCTAAGGAAGGGGTGTTCTATTTAATCATATTGTATATAAATTTTTTCATATCCATAATAATTTATAATAATTACTCCCTCATTTATAATTTTTCATACTTGATCAATATATGTTGTTCATTTTCATTTACTTCTTTGGTTGTTATTTTCACTTTTTCAACGTTACTGCTAATGGTTCTTACGAAATATAATATTATTTCTCCATATAATATTTATACTCCAATATAACCTAAAAATATTGAGAATATATGTGAAAAATTCTATATGTATATGTTTTTAAAATACTTTTATTACGATTAAAAAACAGTACACTATTCAATATCGAAAAACTCTTTAAAGACTAATTTAATTCTATAAAAGGATAATTCTGAAAAGATATTAGAACCAAACTACAATATTTATTACCGTAAATTAGTGGTGTACCCTAATCATTATTTTAACTCTTCCCCAATTAACTAGAATCAATCATTGGTGAATTTCTTCACATTTTTTTTGAAACCTCAGTGTTGGTGTTGATAAGATCAGAATATATAATTTCCATTTAGAGAAACATATAATATTATTTAAATATTATCTTCAAATAATAATTATAAAATAATCTTGGAAAGAAAATTCGTATTATTAGAGGGAACATAGATTAGATTTTGTAGAACATTAATGGCCCTAACAAAATAATACATTCAATCTAAGGGTGTGTGGTTGAATCAATGTAATATGTTTTACTAAATTATTCTCCCTAATAATTAACCCTCTTAATATTTAATCACTGTATTATCAAAGATGAATTGATCTATTTTTAAATTACCAATAAAAACCAATGTGAAGAAGGAATTAGATAATTATTGAAAAAAAATGATATTTCTAATTTTTTTGATCCTAGTGATTTTATGTACTCTTTACAATGTTTGGGATGAGTCTGAAATACATATATCCACTATATTATTCATGAAAATATTAAATTAATCCTCTGATAAATACATAAAATTAACCCAAAACATTTCTATCTCAAGACCCGTTGTTTAGTCTTACCTCTGGTAGATTTCAATGACTCAATCTGAAGTCCCTAATGATCAATATATTTATTTTTCATTGGTATTTCACCAAAACACCATATAACATATTCTTCCAAAATTAGAGTTTTTTTTCAGAAAAAAAATAATATTATGTTGTCTTATGAAAATAAAACTCTTAATCTAAACTCATTCTTCTTCATCAAGAGTATCAACACAAATAAAAATTATGGTATTGTAGTAGTATTATCATTACTTAACTAACCTATTTACCTTGTTTATTGGATTCAATGGTATAAATATGTCATAGGGAAGTTCTTTTCACTAGATACCCACTCCTCCTTTTACATAGTAGAAAATTATAGGGAATATAGTAGAATAACATCATTTTCATCCATCATTTACATTCTAGATACATAATATAATCTCAAAAATACAATTTATCTTTATTATCACTCTAAAATTCTCACTGAAACATTCCATTCTTATTTAATATCTCAAATATTAATAGAATCACAAGAATGTTTTTTTTTATATTTTAAATACAAAATCTAAAAAAGTTATATATCATTATGATATTCTCAATATTGTCATTTAATCTCTCAGTAGAATATTTTGGGCCCTCTCCCCATTATCTCGAAATATTTTTCATCCCCAAGATTCTTATTTCAGTTTTTAATATGAAAATACACAAATTATTTTAAATATATTAAAATTAATATTTCTATTAATCTATCCACCACAGATCACCAAGAATCTGATTCTAATCTTCATATTAGAAAATCGATAAATAATTAGGTTGCGGGATTCTTAATTTTTTTAATTTAATCATTCTTTTTGACATAGCTTGAATCATAGATCAATAAGTAAAAGAATCAAGATATTTTAATCAGATGAGTATCGTAACATTGATTGACATGAATCTCTAGAAATCCTATATCTTCTTAAATGGAGAGACCTTAAGTATGGAATGGGATATATTATATGTCACAATAGTGAAATGAAATATCGTATGAATGCTTTAAAATATCTTCTTTATTCTTATGAGAATTATATATATTGTAAAAAATATTTTTCATTATTTTTTATATATTCCATATAAAAAAACACATACTACATATCAGTATTTTTAGTATTTTATAATATTCTTGCATGAGAATATATTTTATTCAACTTTTTTAATATTATATATTATTTTTATATCATATATATCAAAGTGGCCTTTTCAATTTCTAATTTTTATTCTACATTATCTTATGTTCTATCAATGATATATTATATATGAACTGAAGAAATTCTATATAAAACAAATAAATTACGTATCAAAGGTTTGTTTTTTTATGTTTCACATTTCTATTAGCACTGTAAAAAAATATCATCTATAAACATCAAATAACATATGTATCATTATAAGATCTTGGTGATAGATTTCAGTATAATCCTAAAAAAAATATTCATCATCTAATGAGATATACTGTTTTTAGAAAAAATATTGAATACCATATGAAAAACATTATGTATCACTTTATAAACTCATAGGTACATTTTTAATTCATCTTCTACAGCTCTGAGTGCTTCTAATATATAATATTGAAAATATTAGATATGAATTTTTAAAAATTGATGATTTTACTCAGAAAATTATAACATCATCAAATAAAATAAGAACAACATAAAAAATTCTATGTGTAACCCCAATCACACAAGATAATCAAAAAACCATTCAAATGAATTCAGTAATAAATCAATCATTTACTCATCTATTTAATGAGATTCACATAGTATTTTTAGAGTTTTATTACTCTATTATTGTCTTTCCACTAATCTTAACTATTTCATCTCATTTTACTTGATGGATTATGAATATTAAATTTATAATGATTTAACAATGACCAATATATGAAATACCTCTATGAACTTAACAATTTGAATTATCATACCATCATCAATATGTGACGAGAATTATATTAAGATGAAAATAAAACAACAATTATTTCTCAATAATCTATATTTTTTTCTATTAAAATAAAAAATTCTATTTTTCATTATTCATATAAAATAAAATAATCATATCAAGATCATATAGTAGACAGGGGTCCTATATTCCATTATCATTAGACTTTTATTCACATAAATTCCATCGTAGTTCTTATTATATATATATATATATACATTAGCATCTATGAGTATTTTTATCTAAGAACATAATGTAGATAAAGATAGTTGCCAATATTATAGGATGTATCAACATTTTCATCATAATTTCAATCATATGAATGGATATCAAATTGTATATATAATGATATTATTCACATATAGTAATCATAAAAACTAAAAGATTCATCTCAACTATTTATCATCTTCATGTATAGAAGTCTAGATAATTGTCAAACAATAGTGAATATTGACATTCCATATCATTGACATATTGAAATCAATCTTAAAAACAATAATCATTATCATGATACATTTTATAAAATCCACACAATAATTATATTTATCCATATCATACATCAGACAAGATCGTAAATATTTGAAAACTATATATGGTAGGATATATGGTTTTTAATATCATATATGAATCTTGAATGGTCATGTAGAAATATATTTTTATTCTATAATGGGGATACACTAAAAATTAATCACATTATATCCAAATAGTAAGGGTTTCCTAACTAAGTGTATCCCAATGAAAAATAAAAAAATAAGGATCCTAATTATTTGGGTCGCCAAATTACTTTCTTTAATTACTCAAAATAATATAGTGGAAACAAGATTTAGATTATCCTATATAGTTGGATGACTGAGATTGTGCAATTTGTCATATTAGAAATAAATATAACACTTATTATTTTGGAGGGTATTTAATCTCAAAATCTTATGTAATGTTACACCTTTATATGTATTCATTATTCTAATGATATAGTTTGGGAATTTATTTCCTCAAGATATTTAATTTTTTAAATCCATTTTGATTTGTAGGTCTTAACAAAAATCATATCTTTTTTTTATTAACCAATAATAGTATATAAATTTTTATACATATATAAATTATTCTAATGAAAAATTTATATGATTTATTTTTTCTTGATGAATGTTTGATTCCTATGAAGTCAAAAATCATTACTTGAGTAGTCCTGGAGTGATAGGTATCCATCCCAAAATTTTCTAGAGTATGAATATAAATTTTGTACAATTATTAGTTCGACCTGAAGGCCCTATACATAGGTATTTAATACTCAAGAGATATTTCCATAACATTGAAATTCTATAAATATAGTGTATAAACTACAATCACTAATTAAATTCAATCACATAACCTAGTAAAACCCAAATTAATGGAAGTATAAAACTAAATTTGTTATCATTCCAAACATATATATCCTTATATGAATGTATAAAAACATGTATATGAAGTTTAAAAACATAAAATAAATTATAGGTCACAATTAAAAATATTCCAATCTCTAAATATAAATAAATAAATAAGGTGATAAATAAATAAATGTAAAAAATCATATATTAAATCTTCAAAAAACCTATTTAATAATAATTAATAAATAAAAAAATTATGAACACATTATAATTTATCGTAGATAAAGTTTAATGATTTAATTTTACCTAATATGAACCAATAATATTTTAATTTTCATTAAAATTAAATGATCTCCATCATATTAATATTATATGATATTTTATGAAAACATATATTATTTAGTGATTAAATTTTATATTTTTTTAAATAATTAAAATAGATTAAATATTTCACATTAGATTTCATTTAAACCATTTATCATATCATCAACCATAACTCATTTTTAAATGGAATAATTATATTTACATGTAAGATAATAATATATAAATATCATATTTACATTGATAAACTATTTTTATATAAATATAAATATTTATATATTTTTTCTCATTTAATGAAAAAAATATTATAAGTTATTTACCCTCTTAATCTAAATTACTTTCTTATGAAATCTAGCATAATTTTATTGAATTGTAGGCCCATGAAAATTTTTCATGGGACTTTCTAGACCATGCAGGTGATGCTTTTGATAATTCTAATAGGAATATATTTCAGTTTAAAATCCTCTAATGAAATTATTCCAACATGGAATAATGAATTCCTTTTCTAACAAATTATCAACATAAAATACATGGCAAATTTTGAATTCCCTTTTAGTAATGTTCATATAATTACGGTGACGTTTTATGGAGGGTTTTTTCCATTGAAATACATTTTGGGCATCATCATCTTTCACACCCATTATGGAAGTATTCTATGTTGGGAATCATATTTTAAATACAATGTGGCATGACATATATTATGGTGAGACCTCATTTCAATGGCCATCACGACATATATATTAGATCACTATGTTGTGGATAATTGTTCTATGATGATGTGTTTTTCAAGAATTTATTATGGAACCGAAAATGATCATTTCATATAACATTGGACATGGTGTTATAAATTTAATAATTATTATTCCTATTTTACAGTTGACCATTCCATTTCCCAGAAAAAACTAATAACCAAAATTCCTTTTCCAAATTGGAAACATCATTGTAAATTGGGAACTCTATTTTATAATTTCTTTTTCTATTATGAAATTTAAATTAAACATAGATAGATCTTTTATAAGAATAATAATTTTTTAAGAAAAATTTCACACATTTTAAAAAATAGAATCACAACACTAAAACCTCATGATGACAAGAATTAAATTTGATACACAAGGAATAAAATTTTGAAAAACAATATTTAAATATATTACACCAAATTGACATATCCAATCATGTTTTTTCATAATAATTTGATTGAAAAAACTATGATGAAGAAAAAATAATGATTTATCTAAATGTATCCATGGATCATGGGAACCATGTGATGCTAATGTAGGATATTTATCCACACCATGGTCATTTGGAACATTATTTAGTGGTGGGAGAGAATGAAATATAATGAGAATACTCTATGTGGATTTCTGACTATAATTGTTATATAATTTAATTCCATTAAAATTAATGAGGACGGAAACAAATATTTATTCATATAAGAATCATTCATTTATCTTTATAAAAAATGATTGTTTCTTAAAATTATCCAAATAAGTTTCCTCATTTATTTATATGGATACTCCACCAAAATAAAAAATTAACATTTAAATGACCAAATATTGTGATAAAAATCATCAATTTCATCATCAGTTAAAAACAACATTTATAATAGTAACCGTTATGAGATAAGAATAAAATGATCTGTTATCTAAAAAAATTATAATTCACATACAGAGAACTAGGATGTCATTAAATTAACAAAATCATATTATATCCCATGGTTATCCATAATTTGATCTAAACCACCATGTAGTTGGGGTTTCTTTAATTAAAAAGTCAAACTAAGGGTCAACCATGTACACAAAACCATATAAGGGCGTTAGTTTAGTTTATTGACTCAGATTTTGTTGTTTAGAAATTAAAAAAACCCTATTATATATAATATATTAAATATATCATTATATATTCCATATCCTATTAAGGTCACCTCTATAAACATACCACCACAAACCTCATCAGTCCCACACAACTATTATTTATTTAACTACATAGAAAAATTCCTTGAATCAACCAAATAATTCATCTAATAATTTTACTCTTCATTAGTTCTACTTAATAACTATTTACCAATTCTATTTAACCCATTCCAATATCTCAATTGATTTAATATACCAATTTGGTCATTAATTTCAGTAATTGTTATGTTTTTCTCACATTAAATTACCATTCCCCTTTATCTTCTTTAAAAAAATTATTCATCCATTCCATATTTGGGGTAATTCCACTTCACCATTATAACTACATTAAACCCATTGTATAAAACCTCATTAATGACACATAATAGTATTCTCAACACCAATATATATCAATTATAACATCTCACTACACACTTAACATATATTCCCTTCCATTTAATTTTTTTCCTCCTTAAATGGAAGCATCTTGGGACTTCATGGGATATGGATAATTTGCTGGGGATAACGACCTAATGTTTCAGAATGTATGTTTTTTTAATTTAAAAAATCTAGGTTTAAATGTGTAATGGATTTGAAGGTATCTCTCTATTCTTAAAGAAATTCTAAGGTGGTTTTTTCATATAAGAATCAACTATTTTTTCCATCCTCTAGGAAGTTTCATGCTGTGTTAATGGAGTACATGGCATGTAATCTTTTCAACAATCATGTCATGAGTAGTGTACATATTATGAAAGAATAATAACCACGTGGGATTAAAATTAGGTTTTCAATAAAAACTGTGATTAATTTTATGGGGAATATGGACCAAGAGGATTAAATCATGGGTAATGGGGCTTTATTATATGTAACTAGTACCAAGATGGATTTTAGTGCACTATACAAATGATATATGTTTTGAATCTTTTCCTGCTCTATCACCACTCGAAATAGAGATATTATACAGTAATTCTGTGAACTTCCAACACTTATAGATAGATTCCATCAATGTTGGATCACTAAAATAGTGTGTGGTATCTCTCTTAGTGATGAATTATATATTTTCTCCATTTTGTTTGATTATTATATAGTTGTTTCATTTCGTTATTAGATATAATAAATAGTGGAGATAATTATATTTATTTATTTCTATATCTATAGTCAATTCTTGTTAAATATGTTGATTCCTTATTGGTTATAATATAGAGAAATTTTTTTTATGTACATGTTGTCTCATCTCCTACATTGACCATTTTCATTAAATTTAATTAATTATGATAATTGTGGATTGGTTATAGGTCCTCCTTTGATATTGTGTGTTATTCTTTGTTGGGGGATCCCATTTTAGGAATGTGTGAACTATGTTTTAAATTATGTGGTTAATTTACTATCTTGTTTTGGGGAAATTAATTCCAATAGTTGTTCATAATTTTTCTTCAAATGAAATGGAATGATTTTCTAATTTTATTAGTGTTTCTAGAAAAGGGTTTTGAATTTTTTTGGTTTTCTATAGTTTTTGAAAATGAAATGGGATTTCAATTACTTTTGAAATGATTTTGGTCATATTTTTTATGACTTTTTTTGGAAAATAAATAACGTGTTAAGAATTGGGTACTTAAGAGGAAGGTATTGTAAATGTCTCATCCACTATATAGGGATTTTCTCATGAGGAATTCATACACTCCCACATCATTTTGTTCTAGGGACATGTTAGATATGATGGGGATCAATTTATGGGGGATTCATATTTTGTCTATAATTTATGAATATTTCTACTCATTGGATGTATACAATATTACCTATGTTGGGTATGACTTTCCAAACTAACCTGACCAAGTGGGATCCTTAATATGATGCTACATGTGCTATTATTTTTTCTTGTACTATTTGGTTGAACAACCCTCGATATAATATAATATTTGATACATGATTTGGTTTGATTGATATATTTAATATGATATATGTATATTAAATTCCTTGAAATTAGTTTTCTATACTTATTTGAAAATGTGGAAAGGGGGAAATAATTTTTTTTTCTGGTTATTGATATAAAAACTTCTAAACTATATACCATGACATGTTTTCATAAAATTTGATCATTCTTGGATTATTATTTAGAGACTTGATATGGAACACCTGGGTGGAACCCTAATAATATCGTTATATCACACCCTATGTATCATTTTTTTAGTGATTAGACCAATTTATTTCTATCGATGCACGAAATGGAATGTCACCAGAGTGAGGGAGTGATGCTTTCTATCATCTAGGTTTTGGGAAGATGATGGTGAGATGGTGTGGGTTTTCCAATGCCATTATATGATGATTTTTGGAGTATATGTTTTATATTTTTCAACTTTTGTTATAGTATTTTTTTCCTATGTATTGTATTCCTTTTCAGTAGTATCACATCCATTTCGTTATTTTCATGGAATATATATGTATATATATATATTCATGTTTCCTCTAATTTTTCATTCTATACAAGTGTATATATGTCATGTTGTCTACTTTAGGCAGGGAAAAATTGTTTCCTCTATTTTTTTGATGTTTGTCTTGGAGATTCCATCCTATGAGGATTGGGAATGCCCTTTTTCGTGTGGAAATTTGGTTCAAACACCAGTTTTAGAGGGTATTTTGGTGAGGGTAATCATATTTTAGTATTATATTAGGGTTCGAATCAAGATTCCTTATCATGGGAAATTTGAAAAACTGGAGAATGGATTATCGGTACATTAATGGTTGGTTATAGTGACTACATGGAATTCTATTTAAAATATGAGAATCAAGTTACCTTAGGATGTAGGGATGTCTGTCTTATATTTTGAGTTCTTGAATTTAATATAATATTTTTTATAGATTTTATAATTTCAATTGATATTATTCTATGTTAGATGATTTCATCTATTTTAGAGTTTAGTATTATGAATTTGAGATGCATTCTTCATGTTCCATGAGAGGGAGAAGCTAATTCTACTCTTGGGAATCTATAAATTCATCAGAACTTTCTGGAGGATTTTGAGATAGTAGTTCATTCTATTGTCTAAAATGTTCCAAAATTTCAAAACCCAATTATTGAGGTACATCATATAACTATAAGATATAGATATTTATCACGTGAGTTCTTTTATGAGATTTCACAATCCATTAATGGTACATATAGTTATCTAAGAGGGACATACATATATATCATATCATTTTAGATTAATATTCATTACATTAATAAATTACATTCCCAAGGACCATAATATTTTAGTGTCTTTGGAGACAAGGAAACTAAATATTATATCCAGGTGAAATATTTTTTCCATCTCCCACAAATATCACCACATTTATTACTTCAACCTAAATCCGTTATTTGTAACCTGGGGAAATGATACATAAGAATGGGGTGAGCATAAACTCTTAATAAGTGTAAGAAAAGAATATTTGTAAGCATTATCATGATAATAATGGAATGAGAACTTGATCATGAAAATATAAGATATTAACTTGCCTAATAAATATCATATACATGAATCATGGAATATATAATGGCAGGTCATAAAAAATGATTCATAAGGAAATAATGACAATAATCCATGAAATCATAACATATAAATAAAATAAATCATTTTTGAATATATAAAATAATATAATATGTTTTACATAGTAGCCAAGGAATTACCTACAAGACCATATTAGTTGTATATGTTCACTCCCAATACCATCTTGGTACTCATGGTTTACTCCCATGTCCATCTTAGTAGAACGAGTTCACTCATCATGTCATCATATATTTCATTGTTCGCTCACATAGCCATCTTATTAGACAAGGTTCATTCGCAAGACCATCATAGTCTATCTCATGAGATATAAATATTTACCCAATTCATTATACGGAGATATAATTCCCACCCATTTCATAATGAAATCATACATACATATTTTCCAAAAGATCATAAATGATCATATAATAAACCTTAAATGGATTGGGTATCATAAACATGTTAATATACCATAACCAGAAGAAAAATATATAGATTTCATAATAATTTTTTCAAAAGAATAATCCATTATAGAGAAATAAATTTCATAAACATATAAACCATGAATGTGAAATGGGGTTCATAAATACCATAAAAATAAGAATAACTCATTCATAGAACGGTTATAAATGTAAGCTTTAGATCATTTCTAAGAATGGAATGATTAACATCAACTAATAGAATTTTATATGGAATAAGTAATATTAAAATATCCATAAGATACATTTCATAAGTAAAATATCATTTATTATTTTCAAAAAGGCTTTCTAATACATAAAATAATTTTCCTATAAAATACCTCAAAATCATATTTAGAAGACTTGAAATATTTTTGGAAATATGTTTCCATGAAAACTTATAAAATATGATTAAAAATATTTTATAAACTTTTTTCTTTGAAAAAACATTGAAAAATAATAAATAATATTGAAAATGTTTTGAAGAAAAATTAATTTAAAATATATTAATGATTCTTGATAACTTTTTGGAAAACATATTTCCATGAAAATATATTGAAAACATAAAAAGGAATATTAAAAATGTTTTGAAAACTATTTAATTAAATAAACTTTCAAATCATATAAATAAATATTCAAAAGATTTTAAAATCCATTTCATTAAAATTACATTCAAAACATATAAATAAAACATGGAAACATTTTTAAAACCATTTCTATGAAAATATTTTGAAAATATATAGATTAATCAAGAAAATGTTTTTAGTTATTTTTAAAATTTAAAAAAACGAATATATTTTTCTCTAAAAACAACTTTAAAAATATTGAAAATCCAGAATATTAGGAGAACATTTTATATTTAAAAATTATAAAATTCTAATATTGTGAATAATGATTCATGTGAATTATGGAGGGAAAATCTGAAGCTCTCGTATGAGGTGAAATGAAAACTGCTTTTGCACCTTGGAAAGGTTAGGTCAATTCTTAGTTCAGAAAGTGAGAAGAATATTCATTCATAATCAATGGTAAAAAGAAAAATGGGGAAAAACATTTAATGATCTTATGATATTATAATAATATTTTAGGAAACCCTTTTTAGATAACATGGTTTTAAAGGAACACAGATTTCTGACTGAAGAGAGGGTAAAGTCTAGATTCTATAAAAACATTCTATTATATATAATATGTACCAGTGAATGGAAAAGGTTACTTATATGTGAATATATAAATAAGAAAATGGGCGATAAAATTTTATGAATGTTCTTGTGATGTAGATAATTTTATTTCATAAAGTGAATCATTGACAAAAGAAATCCCGAAAAGCAATGAGATTGTTTCAATAAACACTTTTCACATTGTAACATGGGATAATACTCTCCTTGTAAGAGAAGCAACATAAATTAACTATTAAATATCATGAAAATAAATATATTCGTGATATAATATTAAAAATAGAAATATATACACCTCATAACATAGTTTAGGTTCCTAACAAAACACAAGTACCAAATAAAGAAAACCGAGACAGAAAAATTTCACCAATTTTGTAACTTCTAAAACAAAAATACCATAAATGATTATTCACAGAAAGGATATTTTATTAACCATAAATTTACATATAATATATATAGAATAAAATTATGATCTATACAAACACCACACTAATGGAAAGGGTGGCAGACATAGCATATATCTCATTGAAATTAAAAGTTAGATGAAATCCCCTTACCTAGTGTTTTGACTCTCTAAATACTCATACAATATTCCTATATAATAAATAAAAGTTTATTATAAATATTTTATAGATGTGTATTCACAAAAAAAAACCATATAGGGTTTGATTATAACCTTACATTACCTGCTTGTTAACGATCCTATGTTAAGGTTTCACTTCGAGTAATATTCTCTATGTTCTTAACACATGTCTTAATTTGTTATCTATTTAGTCTTTATACTTATATAATGATTTCAAGAATTTAAATAATGAAATAAATATGTTAAATATCTATTATATTTAAATTATGATAATCTATATTATAAGGAAGTATGAAATTGTATATTCCATTTATGGAGACAGTAAGTCATACGTTTGCATGAACATTAATTCCGTTTTAATTTTATTTTTGAAAGAAAGCGAGAAAATGAAAAATAGGTATATATATAATTATTATAGAAGATTTATTATATCTTATATAATTATTATATAATCACTAAATCCATCCTTAATATAATCCATTTTGTGTATGAATAAATCATATCACTTTTAGGGGGCGGTAGTCCACAATTCGCTAAAAAAATTATCATATTAAAACCAAATGAAATATAAAATTATATGTGATTTAAAATAAATTTTGAATCATAAATAAATAATAAATTTAAAATATGACATATATAAATCGAGTGTATTTTATTATGGACACTCTGGTAGTTCGTAATGAATAAATTAAGAGTCATCATTTTGTGAGGAAATAGTTTGGCGTACACAGAAACATTATGTTGGTAACCAATTAGATTGAGATGTGTCGAAGTTTAGTGAAACCCCATATAATAAAAAAAAGTATATTTCCGATTCTTGTTTTTAAATAACTTAATGTAATAATATTAGTGGAGGGTGGAGAAGGAAATTAAAGAAATGTGCTTGAGATAAGACATTACCTCTTAATTGGGAAACTTATTCTGGTTTGTGACAAAAGGGCTCCTTGAATTTATTTATGACCATGGTAAGGATTCAAGGTGAGAAGGGATGGAATTTGATAGATTATTTGAGTATATTTTGGGGGATACAACGAGAATTATATTTTTGAGAAATTTGGTAGAGGTGGTGGCATTTTAAATGTATGGGAAAGGACTCACGTGGTTGTTTTTTGAAAAAAGATAAGTGTACACATGTTCTTACATAAAAACAATCATACCAAACGAAAAAAACTCAATAATGGAAGGTTTATAGAATAAATATTTTCCCACAATGGGTTTTGTAAAATTGAAAAGATAATTTTGGACATCAGTTGCTTGATTTAGTCTCAAATTATTCATAATTTGTCATTAATTGCGGTGATTAATTTTAATCACATTTACTATTAAAATTTGTCAAAATTCAAAATTATCTAATTATAATATAAATATTATATTGATTTAAATGGTGTATGTTTATTTTTAAAAATTAAATTCCCAAAAATGTAATTTATTATTATTATTTATAAGAACCACTAATGGGACAAATTTACTGGTTTATAAAGTATAAATAAGTTTGAAAGCTTATTAAGAGATTATATTGAATTTCAAAAAAAATAATTCTAATGAATTAAGCTGTTTTAATAGAAATAATATTTCAATAAATTTAACTTAAAAAATTTAAAATATCATTTAAATTAATAATAAATTAATCAAAAGAGTGGTCTTAAATATAAAGTTGATATCTTCACTATTCATCAAAAATTGAAGTTTCTTAAAGAAATCCTTAAAATTAACCTGAGGATAATTTTACGATTTTGAATTCAAAAATTATTTTTATATTATAAAATTAAATTTATAAATGCTTATAAAATTAATTTTATTATTTTTCACATAAGGAAATTAAAAGTTGTTCATTCGGTAAAACTGTATTTTTAAACATAAAAAGAACATTACCAAAAATCATATCTTTCATTATCAAAAATATTTATTTATATAAAAAATTATAAAAAAATTATTTTATTTATTACTATTAATTTTCCTATGTTTTAATGGATATATGATAAATAAATTTTTTAAATAATAATTATAATTATAATTATGTTTCATAAAAACATAGTATTGCGTCTAACGTATGCCAAGTCGTCGTTCCTTGTGAAATGAGTGTTTGATTTAGTAAATTGCAAGGTGTAAAAAATTTATTTATTTTGGAAAATAGCTTTGTAACAATAATAATATTTCATTTTGTATTAAATCTGGTTTTATATTGATTTCTAATTAATTAGTGACCTATGAAGTCATATTATATTATATAAACCATTTATTTTCATAAATTACTTAATATTATTAATAACCACTAATTTAATATCATGGAGTTATCTTATTAAATTAAGTAATTATATTTTAACAATATATTATTGTTTGGTAAACCTTGTTCTTACATTTTACACAAGTCATTGAGGAAATTAATTGTTACATATAATGAAATATATCCTCGGTGTTCCATGTAGAACATTCCAAATTTCATGTTACATGTAGCGCACTATTAACTTGTTGTTTCATATAATTCTAACCAAACATAGTGATATAATATAATATGTACTATCATTACTGTCATATGAAATGAAAAATACCAAAAAGGATAAATTAATTCAATGAAAATCACAAAATCTTAGGGTGCTTTATTCTACCCCCCCCCCCACCACCCTAAAATGAATTTCAACCTTCAAATTCTACTAGGTTATAAAAGATTTAATACTTGAAAGATTCAGTAATGTAAACGATCATTGTAAAAATGAATACTATCTCTTTTATTGAAAAGGGAAATATAAAATCTTAATAGACATCGAATGTAACATATTATTTGGTTTCCACATAAGACCACAAGGGTTTTTAATGAAGATTGGACAGGGAGGAAAGATATAAATAATAATAAGGAGTGATTGAGGTCATAAATCAGAAACAAGTGAATTCTCAATGAAAAAATTGATGGGCCCAACTTCATTAATATGTGACAATTTAAAAGGCCATCAGTTTAACAAAAATTAACGTATTAGGACCACACATTTTCCTTTTTCATCATTATCCAATCATTGAGTAATTATTTTATTGAACAAGGAAAATAATTCATTATTTGGTTGTTATTTTATCTTTTTATAATTCATATATTACTTGAAAGAATGGAATTCCACAAACATACTTTGATTCCATAATAACAAAAATACATTTTCTAGAATATATTAATACCCATAATATAATTAAAATCATAACTATTTATCTAAAACTATTCCTAAAATCAATATGTTTAATAAATTAATCTGGAAACCTAAAAATTTGAACTACTATTTTTTTTATATAATTATTCATTATAAATTATTATACATAAACTAGGACATCATGTATACTAGTTGTAGGTGTGAAATCATTATCATCCTTTGGTCACGGGTTTGGGACTCATATACTTTCAAGACATGATTGGTTGCCACCCGACATATATGATTTATTTATCTAAAACCATAGTAATATAATTTCCAAAATAAAGTTGATGGACAACCATAAAATACGGTTAATCACAAAATATCATTTTATACAATGTTTTTAATAAAAACTAAATACATAAATACATCCTTGGATATTTTACATAAATTTTTATGAATCATTAAGCTTATATATCTTTTGAAAGATGGAAATACAAAGATTTATAAAGAAACTACTGATATGATATTAACATTGATCCAACATATATCAAAAAATACAACTTGTTAGTCACATTCCAAAAATGTGAATACCCTTATAATATATTCCCCTGAAACATGGTAATAATATCAATTACCATAAATCCTTTTGGAAAACATGAATTTTTTAATATTACTAAGTATACCAGATATATTAATTAAATTCAAAAAATGCTTTAAAATTCTCCATTGAGAGCGTAAACCACATATTGAAAAGTCCTTACTTATTTCCTTGGTAATTTGTATCATGTAATTCACTTATTCCTAAAAAATTATCATAACATAAGGAATATGTTAATTTATCTTCCCATGGTCAAAATATCACCATGTTATTAAATCACTCCGTTACTACTTGAGAAAAATTTAACATAAACTTGTAAATATTGAGAAGAAAATATAAGTAAAACAACCCTATTATCTTTCATAATTAATATAAATTAATTTCTGAATCCAAATATATATATTATTTTATTATTACACTTCTTCCTTATGAAAATAATAGGGATACCTCATCCTATTACACAATAATTCGTTGCTATTAAATTTAATCTATAGTCTCATCATCATAATAATGTTACTATTAGTCGTACCACCTTGTAGATTACCTTTATGAACATTGTAATTCAAATATTGAGATGAATATTGACCATTTACTCCACATTTAAAACAATTAACCTTTGATGATGTCTTAGGGAGGCCAATATTCTCATAGATTCCCTTATCTAATCTCTTTAATTTTCCCATCATGTCACCTACTTTGTTCCCTTCTTTTCCATAATCCAAACATATTCTTGTTTCTCTAAGACATTCACTGTGGTGATTCCTTACACATTATTGACATAAAGTAAACTGAATCTTATTTCTTCCATGGTATCCATTACCCAAACTCTCAGTGAACTCTTTATTTTTTCTCCTTGGTGAGTCTAAGAGTTGGTTAAGGTATATGTTGGTAATCATGTTCTCTGAGAACTAATTACATATGATCACAACATCAATAACTCTAGTTAACATCCCACTTGAATTATCATCAAAAAATCATCCATAAAATTCAACAACAATCAGGTTCCTTCTGATTCCAGCCATTGACTAATACCGGGAGAATAGTGTAAGAATTACTTATCATAGTATAAAACCACATAGTTGTGAAAATATAGACTTATGGGATTTATAAATATTGACTCATTTTTTAATATAAGTCACTCTAATTTTATCACAGGCTATACACACCAATATATATATCAACATCCTTCATGATGGTTCAGGAAGAGTTTATGAATTTATAAAGAATATCCTGATATAGTATCAAACAAGTTGTGCAACAAGGACCATTTTCATGAACCAGATTACCCTGACTCAGGCCCAGAACTCCATTTCAGATTTTCTACACCGTGGTACGTCTATGCGAGAGCCGAATCCACATATAGTATCCATATAGGGATATATTTCTCAGAAACCACTAAATCTACCATTTTACAAAATTCCATGACAATTTCCTAAACATTAACTCATCCTTATACTTATCCATAGATACATCCCTAGAAATTTCAATTGAAATATTCCTAAGGATACCAATAATGTTTTCTCATCTTAATTTCCAATAGTCGACTAATCATTTACATGGATTCCATCTATAACAACATAGTCCTGAGATATATGGATATTACATTATTTTAGATTAATATTCAGTAAATTACAATAATACATCCTATGGACCATAATATTTTAGTGTCTATAAAAAATGGAAATAAAATATTCTATCCTGGTTACATATCATCAATATAACTTAGAAATATATACACCTTTAGTTCTTGTAACTAAAACCATTATTCGTAACCTAGGGAAAGGAAACATAAGAAATAGTTGAGATAAAATGCTCATTAAGGATAAACAAGGGAGATATATAATCAGAATCATGAGCATAAGGTTATGGGAACATGGTCATAAAAATTGAAGACCATACCCAACATATAAAAGATCATATACATGAATCATGTCACAAATAATGGAAGTTCCTATGATATGAATCATAATGAACTAAAAAACATAATACATTAAATCATTACTCGTGAATTAAAAATTGAATAATGGTTGACACATAAGAATGTATTATAATTTTCGTCTTAGCTAAAGAATTACTTCCAAAACAATTTTGGTAGTAATATTTCACTCCACATACCATCTTGGAAGTCATGATTCACTCCCTTGTCCATATTAGTATCATTATTTCACTCCTTATAACATCTTGGAAGTCATTGTTCACTCCCATGTCCACTTTATTAGTCAAGGTTCATTCTAAAGACCAATTTTTCATATCTCGTGAGATATATGTCTTAACTAGTGTATTGGAGTGAGATATAGGACCCATCCATCTGATACTAAAACCATACATAAATATTCCATAGGATCATAAATAATCATATATTAACCAATGAAATGAAATGGGTATCAGAAATAATTAGACATATCATAATGGGAGGAAAAAAAGATACAAGATTCATAATCATTTCATCCAAATCATAATCAATGATAGAGAAATCGATTTCAAAAATATATCACCTATATAACAGAAATGGATTTCACAAAGAAAATGACATTAAGAATAACACATCCATATAATGGATGAGAATGGGACTATTAGAGCATTTCCCTAATGCGTATGAGGAACATCAAAAAAATTAATATTAGACATAATATAATTGTGAAATATGGTTTAGAAAAACATCATTACGAAAATATCCTTTATTCTTGGAGTATTATTTTTAATAAATAAAATAATTTTCCTAGAAAAAACCAATAAATCATTAAAATAATACATGAAATCATTTTTAAAACATTTTTCCAATAAAACATATAAAATAGGCTTTAAAATGGTTTAAAACATTTTTATTTGAAAACACTTTGAAAACATATTAAGAATGCATGAAAATGTTTCCAAACACTTTATACATGAAATCATATGAATAAATAAAGGAAAAGTTTCTAAAAATAAATCATGAAAATAAATTGATAACATAAAAAAGGAAGCATGAAAATGTTTTAAAAATCCATTCATTGAAAATAATTAATAAAATATAAAAAAATATTTAAATTTTTTGGAAAATCATTTCACATTAAAATGATTTAAAAACAGTTAAATAAATATTGAATACTTTTTTTAATCCATTTCATTAAAGGTACATTGAAAACTCATAAAAAATCTTGAATATGTTCTGAATACTTTTTAAAACATAAAACATTTTCTTAAAAAAACTATGAATACCAGTTTAATGAAAATGAATATCTAGAATATTAAGAGAACATGTTCTTTTTTAAAAGAATAAATTTTTAATCTTGAATAGAAATATTCATGGTATTGATGGTTGGTAAATACATACATTTCGTATAAGGTGAAAATAAGATACATCTTGTAGGTGAAAATGATAGAAAAATGCCTCAATTAGAAAGAGATGAGATGATTATTTTGTGAAAAATGGTAAAAGAAAAAATTGTCAAAGAAATGTTTTAAGGATCATAGGATATTATTAGAGTAGAGTTTGGAACCCTTTTTAGAAAACATGGTTTTGGAGGAACATAGAATTCTAACTGATGAGTTCATAATGTTGGACTTCCATAAAAAAAATCTTAAATATAATATGTACCAAAGAATTAAATAATGGTACCAATAAATAAATGTATTATGAATAACCATAGGAGAGAAAATCCCATGAATTTTCATGATATATGTATTATATTATTAAATCAAAGGAATCACAAAAATAAATAATATTGAAAAATTGGAAGAGATTATTTCAAATCACTCTTAGCACATGGTAACATGGGATCATACTCTCCATGTAAGAGAATAAAATTAAATGAATTAGGAAATATCACGAAATTAAACAGATTTTTGATCTCAAAATTAAAATTTATATATATATATATCATAAAAAATATTTTATGTATATAATAAAACATGAGTCTCCAAGAAGGAAAATTGAGACAAAACAATTTTACCTATTTGGTAACATTTTAAACATAAACCACATTTAAGAAAGATCATAAAATTGATATGTTAATACACATAAATTTAACTATAAGATACATATAATAAAATTAAGGTAATTACATACACCACAAAAAAGTAAAGGTTAGCAACCATATCAAATATCACACAGGAATTAAAAGTGAGATTAAATCCCCTTACCTTGTGTCTTGGCTCTCTCTGAACATGTACATGCTTCATATATAATAAATATAAGTTTATTGTAAATTTTTTTGAGAATCATGTTTTTATACATAAAAAAATATATGTTGTTTATTATTACCTTATATTACTTAATTTTCAGTGATCTTATTTTAAGGTTTCACTTGGGGTAATATTCACTTTTTACTTTACATTTTCATGATTTATTATATATTTGGTCTTTATACTTATATAGTTATTTCAAAAAATTTAAAAATAATATAGAAATAATATATATAAATAATATTTATATTATAATAATCAATAGTATAAATATGTACAAAATGGGATGCACTTTCTCTTGAGATGTTAAGTCGTATGTACACATGAACATTGTTTCTGTTTGAATTGTCATATTTAAAGAATGAAAGAAAAGAAAATATAAGTATATTTATATATATAATTATAAAATTAGTTTTATGATATCATATATATCATATAAATTCACTAAAAACATTCTTAATTCAACCCATTTAGTATATGGATGAATTATATCACTTTGAGGGGGTGATAGTGCACACTTTTTCAAATTAAATTTTCTTATTAAAATCGAATGGACAGTAAAATGATATGTGTTATAAAATGAATAAATAATATGAAATAAATATTTAATATTATATAAGACATATTTGAATTTAGTTTCGATCATAATGGCCCCCATGGTAGGTAGTAATTGAAAAATGAACAATCATCATTTCATGAGGCAGTAGTTCTCCTAACAAAGAAACGGTATGTTCGTTACCCATTAGATGGAGGTGTGGGTAAGTGTAGGATAAAATATTAGCATAAAAATAAAATAGTATATTGAGAATACTAATTTTTTATAAAATTACTTAATAAATATAGTGAAGGGTTGGATAATGAAAATAAAGAAAAGGATCTTGAGAGAAGACGTAACCACTGAATGAGGTAAATTTTTTTGAGTTCTACCAAAACGATTCATTGAGTTTCCTTTTTCACAAGGAAAGGATTCTAGGAGGAATGTATGGATGTTGGGAGATTATTTGAGAAGATATTGGTAGATTAAAGGGGATTGAGAGTTGTGATGAGGTGGGTAGATGTGGTTGCCTTTTTTAGGGAAGGGAAAGGACTCACTTAAAAGTTTTTAGAGACAAGTTACCTGTACACATGTCATTACTAAAAAAAGTTATACCAAACCAAAAAAACTATAATGGAATCCTTATGGAAGTAATTTGGATATTATATGTATTTTAAACATGTGTATTGATCATTTGGGCCCTTAATTTTAAGGTTTACCCCATAATTAATCTTAATTTGTTTTTAACTACAATGATTAATTTTAATCACTTTTACTAATCATTTTGGTCAAAAATAAACATGATATAATTTGACTATAAATATTATACTCATTAAATTTTTTTATGTAAGTTATTCTAAATTTAATTCATAGAATCTAAAAATTTATGATTAATTCCACTCCCACATATGGAATGAAGTTACTCGTTTTTAAATAAGAATGAAGTTCAAATGTTTATTAGGATTTTATATTAAATTACAAAATTAAATTTATTATAATGAATTAAATTGTATTAATAAATATAACATTTTTCTAATGTGACCTCAAAAAAATATAATATTACTTATAATTAATAATTAATTAAAAATGTAGTTTAAAAAAATAATATTTTTACTATTCACCAAAAAATAATGCTTTGTAGAAAAATCAAAAAAATTACCCTCAGGATAATTTCATCATTATAAATTAAGAAATTGAAATTATTTTTATCATATTCTATTTTTAAATTTTTATGAAATTAATTTTATGAATTTTCATAGAAGGACATTAAAAGCAGTTCATTTGAGAAAATTGGATTTGTAATCATAAATGGAAATTAAAAAAATAATATATTTATATATCAACATGTTTTAATTATATAAAATATTATATAAAATATTTTAGAATTGTTTTTTCTTATTAATGTTACTATGTTTTAATTTATTGGTTATAAAAAACTTGTATAAATAATTATTACAATAAAATGTTGTTTCATAGAAACTCAGTATTGTGTGTAACATACGCCAAGAATATGTTTCATGTGAATGGAATGTTTGAATGATTGAATTTAATGACAGAACGGAAAACATTATATATTTGGGTAAAATTACTTTGTGACCATAATATGTTTCAATTTATATTCTATCTATTTTTATATTCATTTATAATTAATTAGTAAATTATGATTTCATATTCTATTGTATATAGTATATATTTTCATAAATAAGTTAATACTATTCAAAATATCTAATTTCACATCAAGGTATAATAAAATTATATTAAATAATAATATTTTAATAATAAATTATTTTTCAGTATACCTTCGTCATGCGTGTAAACCATGTCATCGAGGAAAGTAATTGTTACATATGATGGAAGCAATCCTCGGTGTTCCATGTAGAGAATTCAAATGTTTATGTTGCGTGTAGTGAAAAATTAAATTTGTTTTGTGTGTAATGAAAGACAAACATAGTGATTTAATAAAAAATTATCTATCTAATTTTTTTCATGAAATTTAAAATATCAATAAGATTAAATGAATTCAAAAAAATTACAAAATATCAGGGGTGTAATAGTAAAAATCAACATGATGAGGTGGAGAAATTTATTTCCAAGATTTATCTGAATTTTTTCTTCCTAGATACGATTAGTATTATCATGGATATTGTGCAACATATAAATATAATGGTCCCAATAGTGATAATGGGATTCTCTAGTACTAGAGGTTATAAATATGGGCTTGGACGGGAAAGGTTTTAAGACACTATTATTATATTTTTAGAGTCAATATGGATTGTGAAGCCTTAGAGTTCCACTATTTTCAATAAAGGGATAATTTTATCTCAGCATACACCAAATATTTTGATATATGGTTTATTTTTCACCATAGGTTGTGACAAATAACCAGAAAAAATATCAGATATATATTTAAGGTTTTCAACCAGATATCCTATCAGAGGTATTTATGATGAATCCTTCAACATATTAAGAAATATTGGATAGGGATATGGTGGAAAAAATTATTATAGTACGAATGAATGGATATTCTATAAAATCTCTTCCACCTAGTGGAAGAATCGATGGGACATTGGGGAAATTGATGAAGTGACAAGATCATCGTTGGAGTGGTGGAGGTGGTTCTTAGAATTAAGTGTCTTTGGTACCTCTAGTTTCATCATGTAATTTGACAATGACATGATATTAATGAGGTAAGGCTAAATACAACATGTGTTCATGTCCTTCAATAGAAAATATCTTCTCTAGTTATGGTTATTATGGTCACCTACTGTGTTTTTTTCGGGCTATGTCTACTCCTCAATATGGCCAGGGATCTAAATCACTAAAGGATAATGTAACATATCCAGATGGCTTAGATACAACAAGGCTCAATCCATGAGCATAAATAGTTAAGAAAAATTATTAATTATATGAGTTCCATTCATAAGTAGATGTCTGTATAGAGATATTGAGAGGTGTCATATTTAAATCATTATTATTAGGGGGTTGTTAATTTGATACTGGTACTTCGCACTTATTTAAATATATCTATTTTTTTATATTCATAAAATTTCAATAGAGAACATTTCCTTTCGTATGGAGATAGTGAAACCTCTTTGGGAGAGTGAACATCATGGGATTTAGTTTCCTTACATGCTATTTATAACTAATTTAGAATTTTTTCTTGGAATCCTATGTTCATTATCTTGATTTTATTATTTCATCATTGTGATGGTTTCACTTATTGATCATCGTGATGGTGATTTATGTTTGCATTTGGGTGTCTCATTTTTTATGACCGATTAGAGCTCACATGTGTATTTGGGAAAGTGTGATTTCTGGTATGGTCATTCTGGACCTTCTCGCACATAGCACAAATGATTTTTAACTAATATAGCAGTCGTTTCTTATGACTTTTCTTTTTTTATTGATCATCCGGAAATTTTTGGGAATTTTCCAAACTTTTTCCCAAATTATTTATTTGGTATATCTATATAAGAGGAGGTAGAGTTTACAATTGACTTAGTTCCAGAAACATAACTATTTTAGATACATTATTTAATACGAAACCAGTATAGCTTAAGGATCTCAGGATTTAGTTGGATGATCTGTTGGAAAAGGGCCTTCACCTATGGTTTCGCCTTAGGTAGACCCAATTATATTTTTCATGAAGGTACATGGTTATATTTTATTTTTCATAGACAAAAGAATTTTAAATGATCTAATAATTAATAATATGTATCATATTCCATATGGGGATGATTTTTTTAGATCAATTTGGGGGGAGTTTCTTTCAATGATTGATCTTTAGTTGGGTTATCATCACCAAAGAGTATTGGAGTCTAATATAGAGAATATGACTTTCTGAAGTAGTTATGTCCATTTTGAATATCTGGTGAATCGTTTTAGTAAAAAAATCTATTATTTCTATGGGTTTAATTAATTTGATATTCCCTCGGTATCTCCAAAAAGTTTTGTTAGTGTTTGTGGATGGTATATTATTTTATTTGAAATCTGAGTGAAATCATGAGAACAATTTTTGTATGCTTATGGAAAGACCATTGAGTCACTATTTGTATTGAAATCTATCAAAATATAATTTATGGATTCAATATGTGGATATCTTGGGGCCCTTCATTTATGAGAATGGATTTTTAGTTGATCTTAATAATGTAAAATTTGTCTTGTCATGTGATGAGATAAAAAATGACTTTGAGAGTCAGAGATTCCTTATCCTTTCTTGCTATTTTATATAGTTCATAATAGGTTTATTAAATTTTTAATCATCTATGAATTATATTTCCATGAATTGGATGAAATATATATGGCTTGAAATGTATCGTTATTATTCAATTAGTAGAAATAACTTCTAACTTAAACTCATAATTTGATCTTACCCAATCTCAATGAAGGGTATGTTGTTTTCTGTGATGCATCTAGAATAAATTTGGATTATGTGCACATAAATTATGATAATTTAGAGCCTTATAACTCTCATGATCTTCTAATTCATTAGTCTAGTTAACCCACCCATGACATAGAGTTTACTATAGTTATTTATCTTCTTAAGTGTTGGTGAAACTATCTTTTCGAAGAGAGGTTCATTATATTTTTGTTAAATAAGAGTGTGGCCTAAATATTTTCATAGACAGACATGAATCTCATATTGATATGATGTTTGGAATACCTGCATACATTTTACATTGATATCAAATAATCCTCAAGCATGGGGAATTTCAGTGTAGATGCTCTTATAAAGAATATGCCTTTTCAAGATTTTATGTAATCGAAGGAACAATGGAATCCTATGTGGATTTTTTCTTAGTAGTATCTGGATGCTGTGGGGGATGTTTTAGGATTTTTTTTCTAGTGTTTAGTCATTATCAACTCTCCATTAGAATATTTTCCATTTTCAGAAGTAGGATGATGAGTTTAGATGAATTCAACAAACCCTATATGTCTGAGGGATTGTTTCTAGTTATTTTATCTTTTCAAATGGTATTATAAGTTTTGGGGAAGGTTTTTTCATCCCATAATCTATATACAGATATATCGTTATTTATTTTCATAGTTATCTATAGTTCATTTATATGATAAGTAATAATGTGTTTTATGATAGGATACGATGATTATGGTTGTCAGGTACGAAGTGTGACATTGCTGATTATGTGTCCCATTGTTGCTCCTTCAAACTAGTAAATGAAGAGCATATAAAGACATATGGACTAATATAATATCTTCTGATGTTGGTTTTTAAATGTTATGGGGTATCCATGGATTTAATTGTTGTATTATCATGGTCTCTTTATGGAAAAATTATATCTGGGTGGGGATTGATTAGTTTACAAAGTGAAGTAATTTCATTTTATTTAGGGAATAGAATAATTGTTATGATATGGATATGATATATGTTCATTTGATGGTGAGGTTACATGGGTTTCCTTCCATTATTATTACATAAATGGATCCCAGGTTCACATCAATGTTTTGGATAATTCTCCTTGGGGTGATGGGGACTCAGGTGAGATTAAGTACAAATCATCATCGAAAGATAGATAGTTAAAATGAGTGACCTATTTAGATCCTAGAAGATATTATTTGTGCCTAAGTATTGTATTATAGTAAATCTAAGGGTATCCATATGGGACTGGTTGGGTTTGATTAAACAAATAGTTATCAGTAGTCATTCAAAAAGCACATATTTTAGGCTATGTATGGTTCGTTATGAATATCACCTATTTGTTGGTAAGTAGTTGGTGGAGATTATTTGGAGGGATGAAGTTTGGCTCCAGAGTTTTTAGTTAGGATCCAGGATATACATAAGTGTCTAGTTTTAGATCAGAGTCAACATAAGTCTTATATAGATCTAAGGTGTTGTCCTTTGGAGTTTTCCATATGTGGTAATATTTGCTTGAATGTTTCTCCTCATTTATATCACCATCATCATGGTAAATAGGTAATGTTTGCTCTATTATATGTTTGATTATTTGAGGACACTGGGAAACTTGGGTTTACTTCTTATTAGTTAGAATTTCTTGTTTAATTAATGATAATTCATTTTGTTATCCACATATCAAGTCTCATCAAATACCATCCTGAACCTACTCATGTCATCTGATGTGAAATTTTCGAGTTATAACATCATGTTTAAGTTGTGGATCAATAAGTTGATATTATTTAATCTCAAGGAAATGTATGGTGTGGGATGTTTATTCTATTTTTTAGAGTGTTATGGAAAAACAGATTAGATTCCCATGAGACATTGGAGTGTGATTAATTGATGAGGTGGTATTAGGATTACCTCTTTAATGGACATCATTCATTAACATGACATCATGGGGTTAGAATGTCTATTGGTTAGGAGTTTTTGACATCTAGTTACATGGATTAAAATAAATCCTTTATCTTTACATTTTCCCCCTTCAATTGGGTGCATCTTGAGACTCCCAAGGATAAAGATAATTTTTTGTAGAAAAGAACCTAATGTTTAGTGATATTTTTTATTGAATTAATGGCATATGGGTGTAAATGCGTAATGTATTTGTGGGGTTATCCATGAGTTAATAGAATTTATAAGGTGTTTTGGGTTATCATGAAACAATATAATATTTCTTCTACCTTCTGGGAATTTAAAAATTGTGTAATGGGAGTAGATGATGTGTAATTTTCTCTAGGTTTAGGTCATGATCTGATTACACAACTGGAATTATTATACAATGTGTAAGGATTGGAAATTGTGTAATGTTAAAAATCATGATTTTAATAATATTAATATTTTTTTATAGTATATATAACCCTATGATTATATAATGTGTAATGATATTACACACCATTTAAATTTCCTGAATAGTTATTTTAGGGTATCATCCAAGTGATATGTTTATTAATTTTTTCACATATATCTCCCCTCAAGAACTAGAGCACTTCTCCACTGATTTCTAGAACCACCAAACCTTCGATATTGATTCGTTTGGTCTTTGATCACTAGTTTTGTTCGTTGTATCTGTCTGGGAGAATAATCCCTTGTTATTCTTCATTATATTTCATATTCGTATTTTCATTGCATTGTGTTATCAGATATATCAATTAGTGGTGATTATTCTGTTTATTATTTTCTAGATCTATAGTTAAGTATCATCCTCTAGGCTGATTCCTTGTTGGTTATGGTGTAACATGTTTATCTTCAGGAGGTTTGTATTGATTCCACTCCTCTATTGAACTTTTTTATTAAATTGGATAAATGAAAATATGTGTCTATTTTATACAGGTCCTCATCATTGGTGTTCTTCTAGGGACATATTTGACCTATTTTGGGGTTCACATTCTCGGGTGGTCCTATAATCTCTAGATGTTATGACTATGATAAGAGGGATGTTGTGTAAAAAATTGTATATGTTATGTATGAGTGTCTAAACTATCATAAAAAGTGTTATCCTTGTGGTTATTTTACCTATGTTATTCTATAGGCTTGTACTATTTTTTTATAATACCATGGATTTGATATGAAAAGTGATTCTTGATTTGGTTTGATTGATATATCCATTATGATATATTTTTATGAAATGATTTGATTCTAATTTACACAATATATATGGAAATGTGGAAAAATGAAACATTAAATATGTTTACCCATGCTTCTGGCTTAATAACTATAAACATATATATCATGCCTTGTTTTATTGAAATTTTAGAGTGGATGGATTATTTTTCAGAGGCATGATATAGAACACATGGGTGGGGCCCTGCTAAGCCTATTAGCTCACACAAAGCATACACCTTTGGTGGTGAATAGACATGGTTAGATATTTGATGCAGGGAAAGCCAAGGAGTTGCAATGAGGTGATAAGGTTTTTTTCAACAATTTTTTGGGTATCAAGATGGTGATATGGTTTAAGTTTGACCATTATATCTTACATGGATATGTGGAGTAGCTAATTTTTTTTTTCTATTTCATCATTTATTTTTGAAATTGCCTCTTGGATATTAATTTTCTACCTTTTCAATTTAATCAAAATAGTTTTTCACTTTTAGTAATGATATATATATATATATATATATATATTTATGTTTACATCCACCATTTATTTTTGTAGAAGTGTATATATGTCATGTTTTATGCTTCAGTTTGGGTGAAATCATTCCCTCTATTTTTTCTTGATATCTGGGTTCTAGAAGCTAGGTTTTGGGGATCGAGAATTCCCTTCAGGTATGTGGAAATTTAGGATGGGTACCACTTTGAGAAAGAATTTGGTTCGAGTTAGTTTCATAAAATTGATGAAATATATTATTAAAATGATAAAAAAAATAAATAAATAATATATATATATATATATATATCTTTATAACATCAATCCCCTACAAGATTCAATTTATTTATATGAATAAGTCAATATCAATTCTGTAATCAAGGAAAACTAAATACGTCAAATTCGACACTGATAGTATTTATAGAGAGGGTCCTTAAATAAAAAAATATTAATTAATTATTAAATCATAACATCATCAAGGATTGATTCTTAAATCAGTATATTACTATGATGATCCTCCAATAAATATACAATAAATCATATTATATCTTTAATTTTATTCATTAAAATAATAATGAATATTTAGTGCACATTAAGATGATATAAGAAATATTTAATTGAAATGTATTAAGAAAATATCACCTCAATATGTGTATAATTGGTCTCATATTGGGTAAAAAACAAAGATTACAAATAGAGTGTCTAAGGGATCCATTGAAATTATCAATGTTACCATTATTCAACCATGAATAAAAAAAACATGTGGAAAGTGAGAAATCACCTGAACATAACTTAGAATATAATAGTAAATATCCATTGTGTAATATATATCATTACAGTGTAGTCATACTCATTCTAATAGGAATTTAAACAAATAAATAAAGGGAAATTATCTCCTTTTGAATGTCATTAAATATTCATTCACCTATTTAATATATCAATCTTCATTTCACAATTAATACAATTATTTTATTCTGATCCGTGCTTCTAATACCTGAATATTACATATTTTTATATACATATTTATTATATTATACAAACATACACCTAAAGACCATAATAGTTTAGAGGATTTAGAAAAATTGAAAAAATATTCTTAATTCATGAAACATCATAAATGTGACCCATTATGATCATTCACTTTGGTACTCCGTCATAAAACAATTATTCTTTTCAAAGGGAAATGATACATTAGAAAGGTTGAGATAATATTCTTATCAAGGGTAAACAAATGAGGGTTATAATGATAATATGAACATAGTGGTATAATAACATGAGTATAAAATTTCAAAACCATAACATACATAATAAAGATCATAATCAAGAATCAGGGAATAAATATTGGAAATTCAGAAGATATAAATAATAAGATAATAAAATTACATGATTCATGAGAAAAAAACATTGGAAAAGACGTATTTTTATGAAATACACATAAGAATATAAAATAAATTCCTTAGTATACAAGGCACATTCAAAAAAT